>OX371008.1:0-5725000 GCA_947308005.1 Yponomeuta malinellus
TAGGTTCGGTATGGTGTCTAGAGCGGCCAGGGCGACTTGGGGCTTAAATGCCGATATCGTCCGGCTGCTCTACACTACCGTCATCGAGCCTACCATCCTCTACGCGGCCAACGTCTGGGCGCCTGTCGCGCAACGCGCGGGGGTCAGAGCCTTGCTCGACAGGGTGACCAGGGCCTTCGCGATCCGCATCGCGAAGGCCCACCGCACCACCTCCTACACAGCTGCCGTCCTCTTGGCGAGGATCCTCCCCCTCGACCTTAGGGCCGAGGAAGCTCTTCAGCTTTATGAGTTGAAGAGGGGGAGGCCCTTCGCCACGCTCCCGGGCCGGGAAGTCGAGCGCCGCTGCAGCCCGTTCACGCTGGCACACCCCGCTCTACGAACTTCAGTTGAGTTCGAGGAGGTGGCCAGCGTGGAGGAGCTCAGCAAGGTGCCCGACGATTGGGCCCGGGCCTATACGGACGGCAGCAAGATAGGGGGCAAAGTGGGCGGAGCGGTCACTCTGTGGAGAGATGGCGTTGAGGTCCGCACCAAGGGGTTCAGGCTGGAGGGATTCGCCTCCGTCTTCCAAGCGGAGATGGTGGCGATCTCCAAGGCTCTCGACCTCGTTGCCGCGGGTTCCGGTCCCGTCAGGGCGGGCGTCCTGAGCGACTCCAGATCTGCTCTGGAGTTGCTCAGGAACCCCTCACCCACGCACCAGCTGGCCGTGAAGATCCACGGCCAGCTGGCTGACATTCGGGAAAACGGGGGCCTGATCCGGTTTTACTGGATCAAGGCCCACGTCGGGATCCCCGGCAACGAGCGGGCTGACGAGTTGGCCAAGAGGGCGGCGTTGTCTCGCAAGGACGCGGCAGCCTATGACCCGTATCCCGTCTCACATGCAAAATTGCAGGTGAGACGGGAGACGGTGGCAAAGTGGCAGGCCCGCTATAGCGAGTCTGCCACAGGCCGCGTCACCTCACTGTTCTTCCCGGACGTCGCATCGGCCCACAAAGTCCTTGGCAGATACACTATGTGTAATGCCAAGGCGCAGCTCCTGACGGGGCACGGCGGCTTTCGAGCGTACCTCCACAGGTTCAAGCTCGCGGGGAGTCCGTCCTGCATTTGTGATGACGTGACTCCCGAAACGCTGGAGCACCTGCTGGAGGAGTGCCCCCGTTTTGGAGCTGCTCGGGCCGATTGCGAAATTCTCCTGGGAGCGGCGGTGAGGTGCGAGGCTTTCGCCGCCTTTATGGCCGACTCCAAGAGTCGAGAAGTCTTCTTGCCCTTCGCCCTGGCAGTGACGAAAGCGGCTTGCAAGGCTAATGGGGGTCGGATTTAAAATAGTTTTCATTTTTCATTCTTCTTTTATTACCACTTTCATTTTACATCACATTTTACACATTTTTATTTACAGAAACGCCGGTCGAGAGGAGGGCGAGTCAATTATTGCGCAGATTTTTAAAATTGTAATGATTTAAACCTTACACTTTTATTTTATATTTTGACATTGTTATTATATTTTAACATTTTAAACTTTTAACATTTTGACTTTTTACATTTTAATTTTAACTTTTTGACATTTACATTTTAATATTTTACATATTAATCATGGTAATTTTATCTTTATTGTTTAAATTTTATTCTGAGACCCCGGCGCCTTGCTTGTTACTACTCTACAGAGTAGACAGAGACAAGGCGTCGGGGTTTATAAATTTAAGATTTTACTCTCATCATATTTTATAATTTTACTTCATTTTGACATTGTATACTTTTAATTTTAGCTTTTACTCCAAGACAGTTTTATTTATATAACTTTAATTTTAACTTAGGACATTCATATTTAATTATAATTTTACATTAGGACAGTTTTAATAAAAATGACTAAAGGACGCCACGAAATCAATGGTGGCGGAACCTTTTAAAAAAAAAAAAAAAAAAAAAAAAAAAAACCTAACCTAACCTAACCTCGACGTAGTCGTAATGATGACTGCGTATTTAATTTGTATCTGTTGATATGATACAACCATACCGCGATGTAGAATACACAAGCGCCATCTCTTGTAGACATTAATTTAAAAAAAATATATATATATATATATGTCGCAGGATGTATTTTAAATACATGTGCTATTGCCTCCATGACACCATTTTTAAAAAAAAAAAAGAAAAAAAAAAAAAAAAAAAAAAAAAAAAAAAAAAAAAGTACTAAATAGTTAGAAATAATTTAAATTAATACCTTTAAATTAAATGTATGTATACACGTAGCTATTGTAGAAGTATAATTTGAAGTCGGTGCTAGTTTCATGACCAGGACATGGGCACTAATTTAAAGGTATTCATTTAAACTATTACGGGTTAAAGTATGAAATTGCCGTTTTATTGCAATAGGTTCTTTGAATTGACATAGAATCTTCATGGTTTGAGGTTTTCGAATGAAACATTTTTCAAATGGTTTCTATGATGTCTTTTTTTTTTAAATGTGAAACATTTGAATATCGACTTTCAATTGTTTTTGTTATTCTACCCCTATTATTTTCAACTTTTTAGTGCCATAGCGTTTTGAAGTAGGTTTTTATTTTTTATTCAATATTTTAATATTGAGAAAGTAATGTAAATTAAAGTGCCTGTGTAGTAATTTTTTAATCCAATCGGTAAAAAAAAAAGAAAAAAAAAAGGTATTGTCCTCAATGATCTAGCACAACAGATAGTCACTGTTGAATGGCGTAAAAAACAGCCAGTAGCGCATGCGATGACGCACTGACTGTCTTCCCATTCCCACCGAAGCTAGATAAGATAAGATAGATAATAAGATAATAAGATAATTTATTCAAGGAACATTTTACAGTGACCTTATCACTAAGGCAGTGGTACCCTGCTCCCTAAAAAAGGTTAAAACCTGTGGTAAAAGCTAGGTTCTAGTATTCAGATAGACCGTCATTTTCATTCCCGTTCAAACAAAGCCATTAGGAATAACATCAGGAAATGCGGAAAAATGACTTATAGTGCATAGTATATTTCTGTTTTTACTATTTTTGTTTTCGATTATCGTATAGGTATCTAATTTTAATACCTAGTAAAGATTTAAAAAAAAAAGTGAAAATCTGATTCATTTTCAATGTACCCGAAGGTCGTGAGAAGCACGAGACCTGTGGATTTTTTGGGTCGAGAAGTAGGCCAGTTTTTTTTTCATTTAAGTTTTGGTGGACTACAATTCTACATTAAGGGGCTACAGTGTGCTGGAACTGGCTAGCAAACGTTTTTGAATCGCTTGTGACATCCTCTAGGAGCATGGCAGACCGTTGAAATTAATATATGATATAATTTAACTCCTTGATTCCCTATTGGATGTTTGACAACTGTCATAACCTTACGCCTTCTATGAGTAAATATATTCCGTAAGAATGCTTAAAAAAAAGCTAAGAATTTATGTACCATTTTAAATGCGCAGTGGATTACGTTTAAGCTTATACAGTCTTACGGGCAATATCAAAATCTTGTATGTTAATGTTTAAAACTAACAGGAACAATAGTTACTCATTCAAAAAAAACGTTTTCATCAATTTATCACATTACGCCTTACGAGGAACGCCCAGCCTACTCGTTGCCTGTTGTCTGTGACCAGGCGCTCTTCGCATCACCATTGATTTCATTGTAACTTTTCATAAGCGATTTATCAATCATAAATCAACCTTCCAAAGTTCACCTCGAGCGCCATATAGTGAAATTAATTCAAAGTAGCAATTCTCATACAAAATTACCGATTGTAGGCCAAGGACGTGGGGCGAGGGACCGAAAAAGACGCCGCATCTTTCCAATTCACTTTCGTACAAAATGTACTGGGTCAAGTTTCATAAAACTATAATTTCGTAGTTTATTATGACAATTCGAAGTACACTGCGCAGCAGAGTCTATTTGTTAATCTGTGGGTTAATCGGCTTTGCAATGTACATCGAATTGTCATAGTCACAATGAATTTTAGTTCTATGAAACAGGCTCCTGAAGGGATGGGTCTTTTCCGCGCCCTCGCCCCACGTCCCATGTCCGAACAAAACAAAAAAATATTATATAGCTATTAGTCCAATCGGTGGAGACATTTTCGAGTGTTTGCAAGACCAACGCACGGCAACTGATTTTTGTAGTAGTGATCGAGCTTCAATCGTTAGAAAAACATACAATATAAAATCCCAATTCTTGTATTTTTTTATTTAAGTCAATAACTAAAAAAGAAAAGTAAAAAGGAAACCGATCATTTACTAGTATTCGAACCAAGAGCTCTCTGCCGTTCAAGGGACGCCTCTTCCCATCCGAGCTATTGTAACATTACCAACCTAAGCGAAACATCGTTTTACTATTTGTGCCTAAATCACGGTAAAAGTGAGGTTCATTAAAAATTAAACCTAACTACCTATGTATTATAATCCATTTATTGTCGCGATTAGGTCGGCCGCACGCGGCCAGACTTGTTGCTCGAGCCTTGTAGTCTCTAATTACTAGCATTTAAGGTTCATTTTAGTTTGATTGAGTTTTGTTTCACTCCTTGCGCTCGCACTTCGCCTCCTCGTTAGATTGTAGGGTACATAGGCGGTAAATAATGTGTTGGTAAATAATAATTTCGATTGGCGTTACGAATAATACTTGATTCATAACCTTTGAGTGAACCAAGCCGAATTACAGTATTTAGTATTTCCGCACCGCTCACTTCCGTAGCGACAGAAGAAGATAGCGCTATCGAACTCGGCTCGGTCGTTCCCATCCGGATATATAGAAAAATATTTTACATAGTTATATGAATTGTGTCAATAATGTTATGTTTAGAACCTTTTCTAAACATACAAAACGAATCTGTGTAGATTTCGTCTCTTAATTTTTTTTCTATCTGCCTGACATGTTTTTCTGTTTTAAATAAAATAAAACGCTGTATATTTTTATCACGCATTTTATTGTACATGCGGAAGTATTGTTAGAAGAATCAATGGCGTAATGCTAAAAATTTTGTAGGAATTATAGTTTATATACGTGTGTAGGTACTTGTTTTTAGTTTTTTTATTTTCTCGAAATTCCGCTGTATTGGGATAAGTTATCTACACTGCAATAATTATGCTCTTTACCTTCCCTACATGTAATATAAATCACACTTCCATGACATGTATAAGTTGATCCTATTCAATTGTTTTTGCTAGGGTTGGCACAAAATCCGGGTTTTTTTTATTCAAGATTTATTCGGTGCTCATTTTTAGGTACAACGTAATTTAAATATATAATTTAACGCACATAATATTTTTTGGGTTCCGTAATTATAATGACAACAAAAGAAAGTAGGTAAGTTTTTTGTACACGTAACAAAAAAAAAACAACTGAAACCTTAACAAAAAGGAAAAGTATAACAAAAAGTAACCAAATAGAAATAGAAGTACTGTATCACACAGTAGATTAAACAAAAATCTGCGTTCCTGGTTTACCGATATTACATATTTTTATTTAAGTGTCACAATGAATAGTTTAATGTATCTTGAAAATATTCGTCGGTGGGGAGTTCCAAAATTATAATAATAATAACGTCCACACAACGCAATCAAACTAGAATTCCCTCGACTATAGGATAGATAGTTTTTAACTATCAGCTTTAACGCCAAAAATCACTTAAATGCTGTATGTTTCCTGTGCTATTGGAATGAAATAATAGAAATGGTATGAATTACACTATTAATACGATTATCAACAGATTGATCTGTTATAATGTACCAATATAAGTTGAGACGAGGAGACACTGTTGATTAATAATTATATTTATCAGTCTTTGTGCTGAAACAAGGATGCAGGCCAAATAAGCACTCAAATCCATTTGTAGCTCTTTTGCCAACATCCTTAGCAACGAAGTCTTTTTCCATTTTCATAATTTTTGTTTTATTTCTTTGGTCAATATCCATTTTGAAATGTTTTTTTTTTCTTCTGTAAAAAATTAATTATTTTGCTTTTGTTCTTAAAATTTTTATAATTTTGTTTGTGTTATACCATAGAAAAAAAATTATCCAGTCAGATTTGCTCAATGGACTATTGGCCACACAGGCACGATAGCGATGACACATATTCACCCTTTTGAAACCGCTTTAGTGAATGCGCGTAGTGTAAAATAAAATAAAAAAATGCGTAAAGTCGATGATTTAAATTCAAAGATTTTGAGCCAAAATCTTAATCCAAGCTTCAAATTTATCAAAATTTCCACTCTTTTAAAATGTTTATAAAAACCTCTGTATTTTTACACTATATTTTAAGTTTTCAGCTTTTGTAAAGAAACCTCTCGAGTCATGGAAACACAAGAAGTCCACTGCTGGATATAGGCCTCCTCCATGCATTTCCAAAAAGACCAGTTGGAAGCGGATTTCATCCAGCGTCTTCCTGGCACTTGGATGAGGTCATCTGTCGGCTGGTCGTCCTACGCAGCGCTTGCCGATATGTGGTCTCCATTCGAGAACTTTTCGGCCCCATCGGCCATTAGTTCTGCTTGCTATGTGCCCCGCCCACTGTCACTTCAACTTAGTAATCCGCTGGGCTAAGGTGACTTTCGTTCCTCTACGAATCTCATCATTTCTGATTCGATATCGTAGAGAAAGCATAGGCCTTTCCATAGCTATTTGCGTGACCTTGAGCTTTCTTAGGAGGCCCATAGTGAGAGGCCACGTTTCAGTGCCTTAAGTCATCACTGGTTGTATAATTTTGTCTTGAGCGATTGAGGTATATTAGACGAAAGGACTTTTCTAAGTTTCCCGAATGCTGCCCAGCCAAGTTGGATTCGACCTCTTTCACAAAGTTGGACCGGCCTAGTTGGACTGTTTGTCCTGAGTAGACGTATTCGTCTACAACTTCGAGAGTCGAGTTCCCCAATGTTATTGGGGTGGGCACAAAACGAGCATTCGATATGACCTTCGTTTTGTCCATGTTCATTTCAAGGCCCACCCGTTGGGAAACTCGACTGAGGTCTTCGAGCATTATGCCGAGGTCTTCCATCTTCTGTGGTCATAGTGGACTGTTGTACAAGCATTTCAGCACCTCGATATACCGATAGTCAATACGGCAACGCTGGAGAGACTCGAGCACTGTCCATAACTCGATCGAATCGAAGGCTTTCTCAAAGTCCACAAACGCAAAGCATAATGGCAAATTATACTCCTCAGTCTTCTGTATAACTTGCCGCAACGTGTGGATGTGGTCTAATGGTACTAAAGCCCTTTCGGAAACCGGCTTGTTCGGGAGGCTGGAAGTCATCAAACCTGCGTTCAATACATGGCGCAGAGTAGTCATCAGCGACCACAAAAACCTCCAATACTAATTTTCATAGAAAAACGGAGCCAGAGATAAAAATCAGAATTTTTTAATTTTTAGGAGCCAGCTTGAAATTTGACTTACGCCATTTTGTAAAAAGTAAGTTAACGTTGTCATCCAACCCAAGGTCTTATTCAACATTTGTTCGACAAGACTACCCCGTAATGTTACCGTTTTCTCAGGCTTTGACAAAAAAGCTGTAGAGACCGGATTTTCCAAGTTAGATTTTTCTTATCGGTTTGAGGGATCACCCTGTAAGGATGGAAAATTCCAAGTTTACACCATATGTGGAACTTGGAAATCTTTTAGCACCTGATAAGACCGAAATTAGAACAACCAAAAATTCAAGAATTTTCACACGTCTAGTTATTTTAGCATTCAAACGCTGTGTGACTATAAAGTTGATACCATATTAGTCCAGCCGCTAGACCAGCGGGGCCTGGTGGCAAAACCTGCATTAGGTGTTGGTTGAAAATTTAAGCAATTTTACTTTTCAATCGGCACTATTTAATTTGCCATAAAAATTAATTTACGTCACCGTCCTATCTAGGGTTTATGCAACGAGTTTATGTTGTTTTAAAAGACCACCCCTAAGTGTTACCATTATCCCAAGCCGTTGAAAAAAAAGAAACTCATGGAGACCAGCTTCTCCAAGTTTTCGATTTTCTCCGTCGGTTTTAGCAAAAAAACTAATCGTATAGAAAATTTCAAGTTAGTAACATCAAAATGGGACAACAATTTTATCTAGGTGTTTTTCGCTGATCAACTTTATGTACCTATATACATTCTTCACGTCACACCGTGTACATAAAGTTGTTATATGCGATGTATATCATGTTACTATTTTAATTAATATCAATAATAACGGCACGAGGTATTTACATATTTTTTTCAAAATCAAATCAGATCCGGATTATAAATTACTATCTGAGAGCGTGACAACCCTAACGACGTAAAATCCGGATAACAATTAAAATGGTCGTAATTTCTACTTTCCATGGAATTGGCATTAGAAAGAATAGCTTTCAAACAAAAATCACATATTTGGTAAGTACCTACGTATTTATTTACCTACCTACTTATGAAATAGTACATGTTTTTGCACAACAACAGGTTTTTATGTCAAAAAGTGAAAAAAAATCATCTTATCTTTTTTCAATAAAGTGAAATGTGATTTTTGTTTGAAAGCTATTCTTTCTACAAAGCATAGATAAGTTTTGAAGAGATGTACCTACCTTTATCTTTTTTGTTTGTATTGACGCATGCTATACAAGAAGGCATTAGATTGAAGTCTATTCAATCTACGCGTACGCGGGCGGGCTGGCGAGCCGGCTAGAAAAGTAGAAACCGCTCGGCTCGCTCGACGCGTTCGAAATTCGGCTATATATGTGTGCGTTTGGCGGCGTGTGCTTACGCGAAGGGAATGAGACTGTGTGTGTGCGGCAGCGCGAGCGTCTTTCTATGGAGATTACTACTAGGAATTAATTCAGTCGTGTCATCTAGCGGTGAAATGTTGAAGTGCTGCACACCTGTGTCAAACGCTCAAGGTCATCGGCACAGGGAAAAATCTTAAATAAAATAGACACGGGATTTTTTTGGGTGGAAAGGAACGTTTATCGCAAATACAATAAAATTCATAGAGAGAAGGCAGATGAATGAATGTAGGTAGTTGAGCGGGTGCGGACGGCAAAGCGCAGGTGCGAGGCTATCGAGCGGCGGCGGCGGCGGCGGCGGCCGGCGGCAGTCGACCGCGCGCCACAGCATGGAGCAGGAGGCGCTCCCCCCCGCGGCGCGCGCCCCCGCCGCGCGCCCTCTCGTGCGCCCCGACGAGACCGGCGAGGTGGACACCACCAGGTGCGCCCGCCCCGCCGCCCCCGCCGCCCCGCCGCCCTCGCCCCGCCAGACGGCTGCACGCGCCGCGCGCGCCCATCGCGTGCTATCGACCGCGCGCCGCGCGCAGCCGCGCCTCTAGAGCGCTTCTGGTTTCAACCAAAGCTTTTGCATAAACGAACGAAAAATGTTATGCATTTTTGTGCATATGGGGAATATGGGGATTACTCATGCTTTCCCTATTTTCCGAATAGGTCACGTTCACCAAGACATTTAATACTAGGCATACACTTGAAAACGCCATCTAGTGATATAGAATACGTTTATCTCTGAAGTGCTCCCTGATCCTCCTTATGAATAAAACCTGATCCACGCTGGAAACGCATAGCATTGCTCTCATTTGCTCTACACTACCACATTGGCACCAAGATAAGCTTAGAATGGATGAAAAACGACATCTTAAGAACCCATTGAGTGGATTTTTTCCCTTGACTAAAGAAGGATTATATTCTTTTTGTTGCACTAACCCGTGCTGAGGACAATTTTAAAAACCTAATTAGAGACTCATTAGCTCAGTTGGGAGAGCGCACGGTTAGCCAGAGGTCGCGGGTTCAAGTCCCGGCATGGGTGGAATTTTTAGCCTCTAAATAGGTTTTTTAAAATTGTTCTCAGCACGGGTTAGTGCAACAAAAAGAATATAATATTACAAGTAAACTGACTTGTAACTTTTACTTTGACATGTATAAGAAAATTAATAATGCATCAAACAAATAAAAAAATATGTTTGATGACTCGACAATTCAGTTATCGTTATTATTCAATAAATTAAGCTAGCTTCGAGGGTCCACGCTAAGCCTTTTCAGGGGTAAATGAAATGTTTCCGGATGAATCTCTTTGAAGCTGGAATAATCATTTCCTCTATTAAACTTTCGCAGAAGGATTCTCAGAAAACATGGCACTGTTATTGAAACCTCAACTTCATTTCGCATTCACTCGGCTACAGGCCTCAAATACCTATAAAAAAAAAACATGTAAACTGTTGCTTATATGTATTTCATAATAATCATAAATAAGCAGCCTATATACGTAACACGGTAGGGCACAGGCCTTCTCACAGGGAGAGAGGATGGGCTTAATCACCGCGCGTGCCCACCGCGGATTGGCGATTTCAAGCGCTGAGGTATGTGATCTCAGACACTCAGGTTCCCTCACGATGTTTTCCTCCACAGTTAGCGAGAGCTACTATAACTTCACAAATGTACATAACTGAGAAAACAGTCATAGTACATGCCCGCACTGGAAATCGAACCTGGGTCTCTCGCTTCCGTGTCCGATGTTATGCCCACTAGGCTACCACCGCTTATATGTATTGAATTATGTGTTTATTTAGTTGGTATTTATGTACATTATTATTTATACAGGGTGTTCGGGAAAGTAATTCGGTCCTTTCAACCACCTGTGCTATAGGTATGACAAAGTACCTGTGTTAAGCGTCTTTAATTTTTTTTTATAAACAAATTTAAAATATTTTTTTAAAACTTTTCATTAAATTGTTCAACCATGTGTAGTTTGTGGCTCAGTTAAGTTTAGCTCGGTTTATACACTTTGAACTTTGAACTTTGTACCGTTCTTATGCCACGCGCAATAACATCCTCAATGGTGCTTCCAGTGTTTAACCGGAGCTGAGCTTGACCGTGCCTACCTAATACTTTTGCACCGACAAATTGTAAACAAACCATTGATAATCTAGCTGTCCCTTTCTCTCTCGTCCGCGCCGTTTTTTTTTGCAATTGTCTATCACCTATCTCTGTTGTACGTACCTACTTGTGACGTATTCGACAGGCGGACGGACGGAACTAGGTGAAGGACACCGCTGAGAACAGTCACGTGCGCATGCGCCACTTTTTTCTTTGGATTTTTTTTATTTTTATTTTGTTATGTGTTTAATGCAACGTACTTCACTTATATAAAACGTGGTTTAAAGGAACGAAGTACCTACTTTTACTAACACCCTGTATATATGTACGTTATAATAAATAAAATTATAAGTACTTATATTCTTGCAATCTTTCGTTAGTGTTATTTAAATATCAATACATTTTCGATTTTACATCCACCTACCGACTATTATTCTTTCTGCAATCCGTTCCATCCAAAGGTTGTCTGGAAGAAATCGCACTAAGCGATAAGACTGTCAATTGTATACCTTTACTTAGATGTAAGAAATAATAATTGTTCTTTTTTTTTGTTGTGCAATAAAGTGTTCTTATCTATGTATATCTATCAAATAAAACATTATTAATTGATTGAAATAATTTATTTCAAGAATTTAATTCAAGACATGTAGGTTTACGGTGTCGTAAGTCGTATGTAAGAGTAAGGTGTGGTGTGTGTGGGGCCGCAGGTACCCGGCGCCGAAGGAGGCGACGCACAAGGTGCGCGGGCGGAGCGACGTCCTGGAGCTGCTGTGCGGCGCGGCGGGCGCGGGCGCCGGCACCGGCGCCGTCGACCCCGAGCTGCTCACCGTCAAGACTTTCTACTTCTTCTTCTACTCGGCGTTCGGCTCGCTGTTCCCGCTGATGGGCGTGTACTTCAAGCAGATGGGCATGAATGCGGGCCAGTGCGGGCTGCTGATCGGCACGCGACCCTTCGTCGAGTTCCTGTCGGCGCCATTCTGGGGCGGGCTGGCGGATCGCTGGCGGCGCGGGCGCACGCTGCTGCTGTGCTCGCTGGCGGCCTGGGTGCTGTTCACGTTGCCGCTGAGCTGGGTGCAGCCGGCCGCCGTGGCCTGCGTGCGGCCGCTCAACCGCTCGGCCTGGGAGCTGGCGCCGCCCGACTACGACGCGGCGGGCGCGGCGCCGCCGGCCGGAGCGCGCCCGCCGGCCGGTGCGCCCTCGCCGTTGCCCGTCGACGACGCCGTCAACTACAACCCGGCGCAACACTCGTCCTGGGTCACGCCGCTACACTCGAGCATCGTCTACCGCACGCCCGACATCCAGAAAACGTTCTTCCTGCTGCTGCTGCTCGTCGTCATCGGCGAGTTTTTCAGCGCACCCGCCATTACGCTCGCAGACTCCGCCGTCATCACGCTGCTGGGCGAGGACGCGGACCGGTGCGTACAAACTAAATCGTAAAGATTTAGCCGACCGACCGTCGCGCGCCGCACTACTGTAGCGACGCTCTCTGCCGGCAGGTACGGGCACCAACGGATGTTCGGCTCGCTGGGCTGGGGGTTGGCCATGTTCTTCGTGGGCATCGCGCTGGACCACAGCACGGCGTTCAGCTCGCACCCGTGCGGCGGTCCGCTGCGCCTCGAGAAGAATTACACTATCTGCTTCGCCACCTTCTCCGTGCTCATGGGCGCCGCGCTCATTACTGCCACGCAGGTGGGTTTCGGCCCGGGGGGCACGGGAGGCAGGGGAGCGGCCAGACACTGATGCGGCCGGTTGTTTTTCAGATCCGGTTCAAATACGACGAGTGGGGCGCGGCGGAGGCGCCGGCGGAAGTGGCGGGGGCGGGGGCGGAGGTGACGCAGGAGGAGCGGCTGCAGCAGGAGCTGGCAGCGCAGCTGCAGCTGCCCGGGCTGGACACGCGCGCCCCCCCCGCACCCGCACCGCCGCCGCCGCTGCAGGGCAAGGTGTTCGCGCAGACCACCCGCGAGATGCCCGAGTGGGTTACCGTGCTCAAGCAGTTCCAAAGCGTCAAGGCGGCATCCTTCTTGCTCGTGGCCTGGTTCATGGGCTTCGGCATCGGCCTCATCTTCACCTTCCTCTTCTGGCACCTGCAGGTAAGATCCGCGCGCGCCCGTCTCGGCCCCGACCGCTGCCCTTCGGTGGCCACAATAAAATGTGCGATGTGTGTATGTTTAGGACATCGGAGGGTCGCCGACGCTGTTCGGTGTGGCGTCGGTGATCAATCACATCTCGGAGATCTTCGCGTACTTCTTCAGCTTCAAGCTGATCACGCAGATGGGGCACGTGAAGGTGCTGTGCTTGGGCCTGGCCGGCAACGTGGTGCGCTTCCTGTACATCGCGTGGCTGTCCAACCCTTGGTGGGTGCTGCCGTTCGAGTTCGTGCAGGGCGTGACGCACGCGGCCGTGTGGGCGGCGTGCTGCTCGTACATCGCGCACGGCGCGCCGGCCGGGCTGCGCTCCAGCGCGCAGGGCGTGCTGCAGGGGCTGCACCACGGGCTGGGCCGCGGCTGCGGCGCCGTGCTGGGCGGCGCGGCCGTGGCACGCTGGGGCACCACGCGCACCTTCGCAGGCTACGGGTTGCTGTGCGCCGTGGCGCTGGCCGCCTTCGCCTTCGTCAACTTCCGCGGCGAGCCGGACGCGCCGCCCGCGCCCGAGCTGGTGCCGCAGCCGGGGCTGCTGGCGCCGCACGGCGTGCCGTCCGCGCCGCTGCCGCGCGCGCTCTCCTCCTCGCGCCTGCACGACCTGGCCGCCAACGACTACGGCGCCACGCACGCGGTGAGTCTGTCACTGTCACCCTCGCCCTTAACTTCCCCCCCGCCAGTGCTAACTCTGTCTCTCCCGCAGGCCAACGGCGACAGCCTGGGCGTGCCGGGCGCCCCGCCTCTTGCCCCGCGCCCCGCCAACCCCTTCCTCGCGGATGTCGGCGCGCGGTAGACGTCTCCCCGAGCTCCTCGTCTGCAGCTCAAACGCTCCGCACTTCGTTGCTACGTTCTGTTTAGTTGTGAAATGTAACTGTATTATTTGTGTATCGTCTATAAGTATAACGTATGTAATGTAATGTACAATATACCTAATGAAAGCGATGTCATATCATGGTGTGATGCGTAGGATATGTTTACGGAAGCGGCCTCCCAGCCGCGGCACTCTACTTGTTGATAGCGTAGCAGATACTCTATATTGCAAATATATTATAGCTATATGTATACAAACACTTGTTGTGAGCGACGCCGCCCGCCGCCCCGGGCCAGGACGGTGTCGACCGTTGTTCATAGGCGTATTTTCAATTTCAAATGTGTCATACTCATAAATAAATGTTGAACTATTGAAGTCGCCTTGTTTCGTTTGTTCCTCCGATCGCCGGCGGGCGCGTCCAGGGCGCATCGCGGCGGCCTTCAGACGGCTCGGCTGGGTCGCACGGTTGACGAGCACGGCTCCGGCTCGAGGCGGCCGCGCCTGTAGCGCGCGCGCACGCGGCCCGGCCTGCAACAGCGCCGCGTCAGTGTCGGTGCGGCGGGCGGCAGGCGGCGGCGGGAGCGGCCGTAGAGCAGAGGGAGGCTCACCGTGCCGCGGCGCGCGGCGGGCGGCGGGCTCGGCGCAGCGCCAGCGCCAGCGCGGCGCCCGCCGCCAGCAGCAGCACGAGAAGTGCGCCTGCCGCCGCCGCCACGTACGCGTTTCGCGGAGCGTCTTCCATCGCCTCCTGTTGTAAACACATCATTAAATCCTATACGTTATTTCAAGCTTTGAATTCGGAGATTGGCAATCTCTTTTTCCGTGCCAGTCGACGCCGCTTGAATCCAAATCGTCGCACTTTGCTAGTCTGTGGCACTCTCTACCAACCACCAGGCCGCCTTGCGCGTAATCATTACGTGCCACGGCCATCTTTGCTTGTCAGTGGCGTCAAATTTTCCGCTAATGTCAGTAGACAAAAAATACAAATATGTATTGTAAAAAATGTTATATTCTCGCGTTATTGTACTTATAGAACACGACAATAACAAAAAATAATGGTGTTACCGTTTGTGTTATAAATACCCTGCTTCTACGAACGCAGTTTAATAAAGTGCTCGAACCCCTTTAATAAAGTGCTTGAACTCATAATTTTTTCAGTAAAATAACAGTTAATTGAGTGACTTATGTCTAACACGCATGTATGTACAGCATTACTGATAATGTCAATTGGTGTTTTAAGACTACCTACGTAAACAGTGAGTATCTTACATAATACGATAATACCTATATCCTACTCTTGTAGTTTTTGAGGTTATAATTCCGACGATGAATATCTTTGATTTTGTCGAAATGAAAACGAAAGTGTGTGGTGTGGTGTCGGTGCCCTCGCCGAGTATCCGTTCAGTAGCCATTCGATTATCGGTCCGCAGGCGTGTGACGTGTGAAGTGAAGGAAGATATTTTTGTTTATCTGCAGTCAATGTTGGCAATGCCGCCAACAAAGATAAAAAAAATTGGATTTTTCAGTTCGATTTTGATTCTTTAGTTTCCCACGCAGTCATGTTGCGTTACAAGAGGAGTTCATGAGACTTGAGGTTAATGACACCTACTAAACAAGGAGTCCGTAAGATGATTGAGGCGTTGCTAACAGAACTAGCCCATGACCGATGGCTGGAAGACGATGAGTGATCTGAAAGACATCAGCTTTGATAATGTGAACTGGCAAGGTTGTACGCCAGACCTCGCAGTTCTCTGGCACACAATTACACACCCTCGCAGGGTAGGTACATGGAGCTTCATATTGTAGGTATTTAACAATATTCTTGATCATACTTATTATTCGCTTCTAAGCTATTGCACTTCGTCAGAATAACATATATTATTTTTTATTTCATCTTATTAGGAAAACTAACAGCTAATCACCAATAAACATTAAATCCACACACACACACACACTCGTAGATACAGAAAGCCAACAAAAAGTTTTCGCAATTAGCACCGGTGAAAGAAAAGCAACACACAAAATGCTAACATGCTGAAACTTTATTATTTACCTATAAGATCTTTATGTATTTGCATTTGTAAAATACCAGAGTCAGCAACCACATCCAAAAATAAAAGAAGGAAGATGGCACACCATGATAATATGTTATGTCGGCAATAAAACCTACACCGAGTCACAAGTCTTACAAGTTATTACTTTGCCAATAACGGAAATGCTATCAGTGAACAGATCAATGTCTTCGTTTTCATTGCAAAGGTCGATGAAAGATCGTATAGCTCTAATGAAGTAGGAATTTGGCTAAAGTTTGTGCGAGCCCAAAGAACAAATAATGACAGTCTTCGGCGAAACTGGGAACGTGAGGGGATGAGGAGATAAAGCTTAGCTAATAACTCAGGACAGTCAACAAGGCTCTGGGCTATTTTCATGTGATACACACATCAAAAAAAGTTTGCGATCACTTTGAAAAACTGAAATCTTTTTTGGTACTGTAGATTATATTATGATTTTTTCTTCTTTTTAGATTCTTTATTTAAAAATAAAGAATTAGAACACAAAACAATGACACCGTTCAGTTGTTTTTTCATATTAAAAGGCTTTCAGTCCTAGCCTACGCTCATTCAGAAATCTGATTTAGTCAATTATAACCGATTCAAGATATTTTTTGCGGAAAGTTGTGATTGAAAAAATGCCAAGAGGATTATCAGAGGTTTTACGAGCAAGAATAGTAACTTTGAGGGAAGAAGGATACACCACGAGAGTACTAGCACGCAGACTTGCTATATCCCAATCCTGTGTCGTGGCTACGTTGCAGAGGTACCACGGAATGGGGAATTTAGCTGACCGACCCCGCAGCGGTCGCCCAACTGTTTTGACAGCTGCCCAAAAGCGCTATATTAGATTGCTGGCAGCCCGTGATCCAACAATCAACGCCACTAAAATAAAAGCAGAAGTCAGGGCCGCCTCTGGGCTTGAAGTTAGCACGCAGACCGTTCGCAATTGCTTGCACCACGCTGGATTACGAGCACGGAGGTCTTGGCGAGCTCCGCTCAATTCCCGGCAACGTCAACAACGAAGATTGCAGTGGGCTAGACTTCGGCAAAATGAAGAAGGTGAGGAAGAAAACATTTGGCAAAACTGTCTCTTCGTTGACGAATCCCGAATCAGCACTCATCCAGATAACCGACGTGTCCGTGTCTGGAGAAGACTAGGCGACCGTGAAAGACAAAGAACGGCCACTGGAACAGTTCAGCAAGGCGGAAAATCGGTGTCCTTTTGGGGTGGCATTATGATTGGAGCTAGAACGCCTTTGATCCCGTATCGGGGCTACATGACAGCAGACATGTACAAAGCAGTTGTTATTGATGATATCGTCAGACCATTCCGAGTAAACCATGGGCACCAATTTGTACTGGTCGATGATAATGCGCCCGCACATCGAGCTCAACGAGTCAATGCTGCTCTTCAAGAATACGATATCACACGTTTAGACTGGCCTGCCGGCTCGCCCGACTTAAACCCAATAGAGCACGCGTGGGATGCTCTTAAACGAGCTGTATGGAACCGTGAGCCACGTCCCCAGACAGTTCCAGAGCTCAGGGAAGCCGCTATTGAAGAATGGGATAGGTTACCCCAGGAAATGCTGGATAACTTGATCCTCAGCATGCCCAGGAGGATCTCCGCATGTGTTCGAGCCAGGGGAGGAGTTATTTTATTTTGAATTTGACCTTTTAATAATAAATTGTTGTTTAAGTTTAATTAAACAGTATTTTTCTTTCTATGAAATTTCTATCACAATTAAATTATGATTAATGGCTCAATTTTTTTAAATAAATAATAAAAAATAGTTTTATATTTTAATTTCAAACAGGGTATTCCTATTTAAAGAAAGCATACAACATAGATTTTTTCTTGATAAAGTTAAATTGGAAGAATTATAGGAGCTTAATGCTATTGATCACAAACTTTTTTTGATGTGTGTAGGTGATGTCAGTTATGTATCGTCGTACATGCGATGGAGGCAAGTGGAGCTTGATGCATAATTAGTTGTAGGGTAGCCTTGAAAGTTTACATTTTAATTTAATATATCGGATAAATTTATTTCGATTGCTCTCTAACTTATTTCTATATACCTTATAACGAGTTTTCCAAACTTGTGAAACCTTAGTAAGCTGGAACATGTCGGTATCATGTATCATAGGGAACGAACTTCGTATTTTCACTATCTTCAAGAAAGACATCAAAGTGTAAAAATCGTATCGGTGACCAGTGTCAGTAGTGTTGCGTTCAAATAGGTACTATGTTTGTCAAACTTTGAAATCTACAACTGGACACCCTGTATAATAACTTGGCAAGGTCCTCGTCTCCGCGGAATTAGCAGTGTTATAATAAATAATAAGGAAAAATTGTGTAACTTTTAAATCTACAGATCAAACTTGGCAAAGTGTCATTGTAGAACTATTGAACATCTTCTAAAAACTTACCACTGTTTAATCCCCGCCCCGCAGCCAAGGCTTTCCAACCTTCTACCGTCCACTAGAGCCTCCGGCGCCCACGGGCGTTATCACCCACTTCGTGAAAAACTGGCTTATAGAATACCTTTATGATCGCGCGGATCTGGGGTGCGGCCGGCACGTGCTGCGCCACAGCGTCGAGCAGCGCGTCGAGGTGCGGCGCCAGCGCGGCGGCGTGCTGCAGCGCCTCCCCCTCGCCCCCCGCGGCCCCCGCGCGCGCCACTGCCAGCGCCCGCGCCACCCAGCCCGCCAGCGCGCCCGCGTACACAAACCACGCGCCCGTCACCACCACATACTGGAAGTCGTCCAAACATACACACTGCTGCTCTTGCCGATCACACGCGTTATGTCTTCAACCGGCCGTCCTGGCTTGACTCCAATCCATCACCCCACATATGACCAATGCTGGAAAACCTCCCCAAGGTATTGCTAATTTTACAGGTTACATCTATAGGCTATGCCAATCAATCACCAGTAGCTTTGACTTCTCTTCTTCATTTGTCCACTGTTAGACGTGGGTTCCACGAAAACATAAATGTAAAAAAACGGGCAATTTGTTGTCTTAAAAAAATTCTTGAGAGCACCAAGTTCCTTTCGAGTTTCGAAGTTACAAATCACTCAATCACACTCGATGTTCCAAATGTCAAAGCTGTTGCTCAATTAAAATAAACAAATATCTTCCACACAGCACAATCAGTTGTCCCTGGGCCCAAACCAGGGTACATAGAAATACACAGACGTCACAAATATGGAAATACACCCAGAGTGAGGCCATTTTTTTTTAAGTTATTAAGGTGGTTTCCAGTGGGAATCGAACCTACGGCCTCTACATTGATAGCCAATCAAGCTAATCGCAAGACCAACGAGGGAGTACCCCAGTCTTTGGATACACATATAAACTCACGCCTGTATCCCAGAGGGGTAGGCAGAGACCAGCGACTGCCACGATCCTGACAGATCACTGGCGCTTCCTCAACATTAGTTCATTAGTCGTTGCATGCACGCACGCCGGTTTCGGGTACTGTGAATTATCATCAATCAGTCAGTGAGTGCCGAATTGTGAATCTTGTGTCAACAAATCTTGGAAACTAGCTTGAAACTAAGAAAATAAATTCTTTCCGATAACCCTAAGGATCTTCTTCAAATATACAGTCTGCAACTTCACTACCCGCTTTCTACCAGGATCCTGACTGACTCTGCAGTGGTCCAAACCATCGCGCAGTCGATCTGCCTGCACAGGAGCACAGGAGCGCCGAGCTCGCCAGCGTGACAGATCGTTTCTCCATCTTCAATCCCCCCATTGGAATTACATATATAAAAAATACGACAAAATGACAAGGAGCTAATCCAGGCGTTGTCAAACCTACAGTTGCATGCGCGCACACCATTTTTAAAAGTTGGCGAAATCTCGTTACTGTCAAGCAAGATTGATCGAGACCTTGCCGGATTTTTCGGGCATGGCATGATCTCGATTTTTTTAATGCGTTTGACAACGATGCTATTTCAGCGTTTGCGGTTTCTATTCGAAACAGCGCTAGTTTTCAAATACCTAGCACCTTCACACCAAATAAAGTAAGAGTTATGTGTTGTGCAGGTAGGGCTTAGGGCATAGGGCTAAAAAAAACTTAAAAATATTCTGTGGCTATTTCAAGCGTCTACCTGTTATTAATATCGAGCAAATAAGGGCAAAAGATCACGTTTGTTGTATGGGAGCCCCCCTTAAATATAAATTTTATTCTGTTTTTAGTCGGTATTGGTTGTTATAGCGGCAACAGAAATACATCATCTGTAAAAATTTCAACCTCGTAGCTATCACGGTTCATGAGATGAACAGCCTGGTGACAGACAGACGGACAGACAGACAGACGGCCAGTGAAGTCTTAGTAATAGGGTCCCTTTTTAGGAACCCTAAAAATTCATTAATCAATACGTTTGTTCCAATTAAGAATATTATAGAATAGCTGAATTCGATCTTATCTCGCGAGCTCTCGAATCGCTAATCTCAACTCGAGATTGGATTCCATGTATAAATATTTTTACTTACACTGTTACCACAGTACTGTTACGTTGCACGACATCATTAGCAGGTAGGTAGGTATATTCACGCAATGTTGCTAACACAACGTTCGCACAACGGCCTATGAAACTACCAGTCCCGGATGATGTGTCGTTACGTTACGGTCACCGTCTAAGGCACTCTAAGGTGAAAAGGAGGTATAGCAGGTAGCTACCGCTAGTAGCAGACGTTGTCTGTGCCTGCAGCGGCGGGCGAGCAGCGCGGCCGCGGCGAGGTGCGGCAGCGCGAGCAGCGCGGCGGCCAGCGGCGCGGCGGCGCGGGCGGCGTGCCACGCGGTCGGGCTCAGTTGCCGCAGTGGCACGTACAGCGACGGGTCCCACGCCAGCCGGCTCGCCGTGCTCAGCGTCGCGCCGCCGTACAGCTGTCGAGGCCACGGGAGCTTATTAGCCACCAACCAAGCAAGCGTCCGCTGCCGTCAGGTGGGTCCGTGTGCGATACAGCTTTGTACAGTACAGTACAGTAAACCATCTCAGTCTCATTCAGAAACGTGGCTGACCAAGCTGAGATGGCGGGACGACCGACCTCACGACCTTTCTACCGGGTCTGCAGAAGGTGGCCACGAACAGAGAGGAGTGGAGAACTAAAGGAAAGCCCTTTACCCAGCAGAGGGACACAATCGAGGATACATTTAAAAAAAGAAACGTCCAGAAAATCGACTGCCAAATATGGCTCAATTACGGCTCAATCCTTCCGAGATGAATTTACTTTAAATGCGTGGTAGCATCGGTACCTACTTACCGCCAACATCAAACTGACGTGTAGGAGAGCTGCGGCGCGCCAGCCCGCGAGCGCCGGAGCCGGCGGCGGCGCGGCGCTGCCGGCGGCGGGGACTTGCTGCCGCAGCCGGCTAGTCTCTACCGCGACCTCTTTGGCAAACATCAAACACACAACTTCTATTGGCCCAGTGATGATACCCTTTCCAACACCTGATATTAGAGCAGCTATTTATCTTCTGATATTCAATTGACTGCGATACGACGACAATCAAAAGATAAGGGCTCCGCCTACGCTTTATCTTGCTTGAGCAAGAAAGAATTAGTGATTGATTATTGACGCTGGCCGCGTCACCTCAAAGATAACCACCGGCAGCTCTTTGGTAAGATATAACCACCGTGTTGTCTCCCAGTTAAAAAACTAAACTTACGGTGACATTTACAAAAACAAGATTCCTATAAAACACTCCTCAGAGGCAGATGAAATAATCTGTGGTCCTTTGCCACGGACTATTTAAACTGCCTCTTAGGAGTGTCTTAAGGAATCGTGTTTTTATAAAGAGGACCGTTAGTTTTTGATAGAAGAGGCTCTTATCAAATCCATATTTTTACTGACGTTCTAATCTATATTGAAATATTGCCCGCTCACAACTACCTACAACTGTTTTTAGGGTTCTGTAGTCAACAAGGAAGTCTTATAATTTCGCCATGTCCGTCCGTCTGTCTGTCTGCCCGCGGCTTAGCTCAGATTATGTATTAGCTCAATTTGTACGTACTATAAAGCTGAAATTTGGCAGAGATATTATAAGGTACACCTCAATCACGCCGACCGCGTCGTAGAATAAATTTTTTACAACCAATTTTTTGAGGGTATCTACATCCACTGCACCTAAATTGCAGGTGATATTTTTTACTGTCCACCCCAAGTTCGTATCGTTGGATTGGTCGTTTAAAAATATTGTGGCTGTAGGAAAACCATTTTTAAATTCAGGGATCCGTTTGCAAAATAATAAGCTGTAAACTGAAAAGCGCAAACTTTTGTTCACGTTGATGTCGATTGGGCCGCCCGGCGTCCCCATCCTCTCCCGGACTATCGGCTAGCGGCTGTTTGCAAAAATGTGAAAAAAATCGGTGCAGTAGCACATTATAATGACATTAAGTTAAAAAGAAAAGTCACAGCTAAGTAGGCTTTGACCAATGCGTAATAGTCGACCAACTTATAAAAGGAAAACTTCGTAAAAAATCCATTGAAAATTACTTCGATGAAGTATGTAGTTAGTTGAAAAGCAGATAATTAAGTAAAATAAAACCCTAACATCAATTAAGAAACCCTTTTTATACGGAACCTCACGCTACGCGTGGCCCGACACATCATCAACAGCCATTTGACGCCCACTGCAGGGCATAGGCGTCCCTCATGGTTATCCAAGCATCCCGGAGTTGTGCCGCCCGCATCCAGCGACTCCCCGCCACCGTAACCGGGTCGTCAGACCATCTGGTGGGGGGCCTGCCCACGCTGCGTCGTCCGGTCCGCGGTCGCCAGCTCAGAACTTTTCCGCCCCAACGGCCATCAGAAGAAGAAGAGGACACATTTATTACAGCAACTGTTACACAAAACTTTAGACATACCTACTGACAACTTAATACATTGAGTCACTACAAAACAGAATACTTAATATTTTATTTATTTAGATACATAGGCAGGGCCACACATGAAGTTTTACATAACAAGTCTGCTGTGCACCCAAAGGAATGTATACATCATTCGACTTCTACAGCAACACTATTAAGAGTAGACACTTGAAACTAAAAACACAAACTGAACACAATAAAGCTTAAGTAAAAAGAATTAAAACAAAAATATGCTTTTTTACAAAGATCCGAGAGCCAAACTGACCCGACATTATACCGAAGACATCCCGGACATCAGCCTGTATGAGATTAGGATGGCCCTGAAACAGCTCAAGAATAACAAGGCACCAGGAGAGGACGGAATCACATCAAAGCTCCTGAAAGCAGGTGGACTTTAAGTCCTTCAGAAGCTCTTCAATTCCGTCGTGCTCGAAGGAAAAACGCCAGAAGCATGAAAAGCGTGGTGGTGACGCTGTTCTTCAAGAAAGGGGATAACTCTCTATTGAAGTACTACCGACCCATCTCGCTTCTGAGCCATGTTTATAAGCTGTTTTCGAGGGTCCTCACGAATCGTCTCGAACGCAGGTTTGATGACTTCCAGCCTCCCGAACAAGCCGGTTTCCGAAAGGGCTTTAGTACCATAGACCACATCTGAGGACCACATCCACACGCTGCGGCAAATTATACAGAAGACTGAGGAGTATAATTTGCCGTTCTGCTTAGCGTTTGTGGACTATGAGAAAGCCTTCGATTCGATCGAGACATGGGCAGTGCTCGTGGTCAAGGCTCAAGGTCACGCAACGAGCTATGGAAAGGGCTATGCTCGGAATTTCTCTACGAGATCGAATCAGAAATGATGAGATCCGTAGACGAACGAAAGTCGTCGACATAGCCCAGCGGATTAGTAAGTGGAAGTGGCAGTGGGCGGGGCACAGAGCACGCAGAACTGATGGCCGATGGAGCCGAAAAGTTCTCCATGTGTGGCCTCCGAATGGAGACCACATATCGGCAAGCGCAGCGTAGGACGACCAGCCACAAGATGGACAGATGACCTCATCCAAGTGGCAGGAAGGCGCTGGATGCAGGCCGCTTCCAACCGGTCTTTTTGGAAATTTATGGAGGAGGCCTATGTCCAGCAGTGGACTTCTTGTGGCTGAATGATGATGATGCTTTTTAAACGAAAACAAACTAAAAGTGTATGTACCTTACTTTTCTTATTTTAACCTTAAATATGTTTAATGAGTCAGAAAATATATCTATGCCGGGATCTTTAGAAATTATATCGTTGTAGCTTTGTCGCATTATATTTGTACGTGCGGCTTTATAGCACAAATGTGGGTAATGGGGTAACCATTAGGTACAATTATATGAAAAGATTCTTTGTGTCAAAATGTTATCGTTCCATTGTGTGCTTCCTTATTTTGGCGATCAAAAGATTAACCTCCCACTAACCCTTTATTTCACGGCAGTGCGCGCACTTCTATGGCACTCCATACTTCACTTCAACAACCACCATAGAAAACATCACAATAGTTTAGTCTAGATAATAATAGGGGTTAAAGTATGAAATTGCCGTTTTATTGCAATAGGTTCTTTGAATTGACATAGAACCTTCATGGTTTGAGGTTTTCGAATGAAACTTTTTTCAAATGGTTTCTATGATGTTCTTTTTTTAAAAAATGTGAAACATTTGAATATCGACTTTCAATTGTTTTTGTTATTCAATTTAGACAAGAAAGATGGATACTGCGAAAATTCCACCTTGCATGTTTGTCAAATAGTCCTTTTATAAGTTCATTAAACTGCCTCACCATCTCGTCAACATCGTCAAGTAAAAGTATGCCATCCCAGTCTGTTGATTACAGGTCAAAGTCAAAATATCTATTCAAGGTTGATGTCTTTAGTCGGTCGATAAGCTGTCTTTTTACATCTAAGTCGACAGTCATAAAAGCATACACCTACCTACCCAAATCCGGTATGTGGTGCACATCAGTGCAATGAACTCGTGGGTCAGTACAGACAAGGTCAATAGTAGTCTCGCTATAATCAGTGAAATGAGTTGGTTGGTCAGTAGTCTAGTCAAAGTTACAGATGTTAACTGTGTCAAACAGGCATAATTTCTATCAGAACAGTCAGTGAAGTGAAAATATTAAAGTCACCTAATAACCAGTGTTGCCAGCCGGGTCTTGTCAAAAGTTACCTGAAAGAGACAAAAAAGTAACCTTTTGGTGTAAAAAGTCACCTTACCAATAAAAACCGGCCAAGTGCGTGTCGGGCCACGCGCAATGTAGGGTTTCGTAGAAAGAGGGTTTTTTATCTGCTTCGGCCGCGGACGGACAGACAGATAGATGGACATGGCGAAACTATAAGGGTACCTTGTCAGACTACGGAACACTTAAAAGGCGCTAAAACGTTTTCAGTAGGTAGAATTTTTTATACTTATCTCACACTTTTGCAGATCTTAAAGTACCTAATTAAAAAGTTTCAAGCACAAAATAAATCAGAAACAAATAATCAACGGACGATCTGAACGAAAGAATGATAGATCGACCGAGTAAGCGAGGGGCTTTGATTTTTGTTAGGTAGGTAGGTTTGTGTGAGAGAGAAAGACTTACTCACCTATTTTTGGGAGTTTCGCTCTCTATACGAATGAGCGAAACGAAAATGATGTCAAGACATGCCAAAATTGTAAAATAAATGAGTGTTCTGTCCCGTTTTAGATTTATTTCATATAAAGAAATCCCCTACAAATGCCAGAAAATCACCTAAGGTAACCTTTTGAGTCGTGTAACCTAGAAGCAACCTTACTTGGTTAAAAATCACCTAAAAGGTTACAAAAGTAACCTTCTGGCAACACTGCTAATAACAAGACATTATCATAACAATTCATAGAAGTCACAGAGTCTGTGATCGCGTCAAAAACTATGTCAACGTTCAGCCATGCGGGGCGATAGGGCCGTACCAACCAGGATTTTTTTCCCGCCAACGTTGACACGGAGCCACATCTACTTCACAGTAGGCGCAGGAGGGTGCGCGCAAAGACGGGAGGCGAGTGGCGACGCCACTATGGGCGGATGGTGGAAAAAAAGTCAATTTTGGGTAAACTAATCACCAATTCATGTAGTAAATCAATAATAGACACCTTTAGGAACTCAAACCTACATTTATGATTTTTTTTAGATTGTATATTGGCTTACTTTTAGTGACACCATTATGCTTCAACGTATTTTGTTGAAAAAAATGCGCTGTATATAAACGTAAATTAGACAAAGTGCATTAAGTATATACGATTTTCTTTTATGGTAGTTTAAAATATGTACGTTTCTAGGCAGAGAGACTTGAATCAATCCAGAGAAAATTTTTAAAGCTTTTGTGCTACCGGTTAAAGTGCCCATACAAATCCGACAATTACTTAAAGCTTTGTAAAAAACATCATCTCCTTCCACGTGAACTGCGAGGCCAGGTTGCTGATATAATATATCTTTTGGGAATAATTACGGGAAAGGTAGATTCACCCAAACTCCTGGGTTTCCTATCCTTCACGGTAGGTACCTACAAGATCCAGGCGCTCATTTCTCCTATATCTCCTCCTCCTATATCCAAACAGCAGGTCTCTACTAACAACGAGCAAAACTCCTTCCTTTGGCGAGCTAGTAGCAGCGTGAACAAACTAGCGAGCGAAATTGATTTACATTTATTCAACTGCAATGCAAAGTCGGTTAGGCATCACTTCAAAGATAACTTCTTTAACAACTAAACTGGGTATGGTTGATACTATGTAAGAAAATAATAATATTAAACTGATTTTTGTAGTGGATTTATGTTGCTGCTATAGCAGCCGTAGGAATCCATACCTCCAATTGATACTCATCATAAGTATTTCATAGTGCGATGCGCGCACCGTGTACGTTTAGCTATAACTTTCTAAGTCTAAGTCTCTACAAGTGCAAGTTTTGTATCAGCAGAAAACTAGCACTCTGTTGCTATAGGAGAAAACCTGTAATAATTGGCTCACTAACTAGTTATATAAGTCACATGTACAGTTTGTTAGCGGTTGGTTTTCCATAGATAATTAAAAATATTAAAATAAATGTAATGTGGAGTACATAAGAGTGTAATATTATTTTGGAAATCATCATCATCATCAGCCATTTGACGCCCACTGCAGGACATAGGCCTCCATCGTGGTTTTTATGAAGGGTTTTGCCATAATCGCCATGCTTGGCAGGCGGGGCGGGTTGGCGATCGTCGATCGCAGTATGCGGTTAGAATCTCAGGAAGACGCTGCTGCCCGTCTCCTGGTAATTTATTTCCTTAGTCGCCTTCTACGACATCCAAGGAATGAAATGGAGTGACGCTCTGACGCTATTCTTAATCCGGCGCCCCACGGAAATAAATTATTTTGGAAATTATTGCTTAATTATTATTATTTTTTTACAACGCTTGTTTTTTCTTGCGTTTTCTGCTCTTCTTTGGATCATAAGTATCTTGGGGCAAGCTCCGCAGGTTATTGATGTAGGTGTCGGGGGATGAGTAATCCTTTGTGTGTAAACGCCTGACCAGTGCTAATCTGTGATGGCTCAGACAGCTAACAGCTGTGCCTATACTCTATGAATCAGTAGTACGATTTCCCGCCATTATGGGAGTCATCGTCCGTGCCACTGTGCACACTGATAATTAATTAATAAAATATAATCAGAGACTGCGCTCGAACTAAATAATACTGGATTATCCGACATAGGTATATAACATTATTCTAGTTTCAGCTGCCGCTAGCTGCGCTTTTTGTTTTTAGGCCTGTTTAAAAAATCGACGAAAGTTCAATTCAATGAGCCGTTTTCAGCACAAATTCACAAAGCACTTCATAGATGGCGCTGAAAACGGCTCATTACTTCTCAACTCATACTATAACACAATTAGACGAGTTAGGAACTATATATTTAACTATGTTTAGTAGTATTCATTTACTCCTGACTATTATTACGAGTCATAAAAACCTAATTAGTAACTGCAACTATGGCCTCACTAGCTGATTACCATAAACACAGCCATAAATCTAAAAACTTCATTACCTATGTATGTATTATTGTTAGCTAATTTCGGGGTAGATAACTTATGTGATTATTCATAAAGGGGGTATATTAAGGTTTTTGTTAGAGAGAGAAGCACCTATTCTGTGATGGCAAATTTCAGAATATCTTACGCGGAATTAGCCGATATTTTCTTAGAAAGTAATCGCAATGTTGATCAGTGTATCGATAATTTGTAGGGCAAGTAGGTATCCAAATCTAACTGAGAAACTGCAAGAAAAAGTTGAAAAGGAGCTGAGACAAACCTTTTTACCAAGACTAAATAGAAAGTGGCAGGCTGTTTCCCGGAAAAGAGATCATTTTTTCGCCACTTATGAAGACTGGTTATCCAATATTTGTACTGTTCCGGAGACTGATATGCAGCCAATCGAAGAAAAAGATGTACCAGGACCTTCAAAGCGTGCCCGTGGTGGAAGACCAGAGAAATCTTTTGAAGAATGCTGTGAATGCACTAAAAGAAACAGAGTGAAGAGTATGTGCGAAAGTTTAATAGAGGAAATGATTATTCCAGCTTCAAAGAGATTCATCCGGAAACATTTCATTTACCCCTGAAAAGGCTTAGCGTGGACCCTCGAAGCTAGCTTAATTTATTGAATAATAACGATAACTGAATTGTCGAGTCATCAAACATATTTTTTTATTTGTTTGATGCATTATTAATTTTCTTATACATGTCAAAGTAAAAGTTACAAGTCAGTTTACTTGTAATATTATATTCTTTTTGTTGCACTAACCCGTGCTGAGAACAATTTTAAAGAACCTATTTAGAGGCTAAAAATTCCACCCATGCCAGGACTTGAACCCGTGACCTCTGGCTAACCGTGCCAGCGCTCTCCCAACTGAGCTAATGGGCAAGTGCAGGTTAGCCAGAGGTCGCGGGTTCAAGTCCTGGCATGGGTGGAATTTTTAGCCTCTAAATAGCAATAATAATACGATTTGGATTACTTCTCACTCCACTAAACAATTAATTCCACGCTCCCATACAAGCCGCTACACTGTGCAACGCCGACGCGCGACGCCGCGCTTCATATAGAAGCCGACGCCGGCGCCGCCGCGCGCACGCAGCTCGCGCGGGCGCGGGATGTGGCGTAGGCGGTAGCCGGGTACAGCAGGCGCCCGGCCCTCACTTGGCAAACTTGGCAACTTTGTCAATCGAACATGAAATTGCTGAAAAAATTGACTGATAAACCAATAAAAGAGTTCGCCGATAGAAACGCTAGAAAAGTAAAATTTTATTAGTGTTTTTTTTTAAATGGTCCTTTCATTATATTTTTTTTCACATTTAACATAAGTTTTTTCCTTTCATTTTCTTTTATCGTCAGTATGATTTTTTAACCGACTTCAAAAAAGGAGGAGGTTATCAATTCGACAAGTATATATTAGATTTTTTGCTATGTTCTCGCATAACTCCGTCAAATCTTAACCGATTTCAACAATTCTTTTTTTTGTTCCAATAGACGTCCCATTGGTCCCATTTTAATTTGGTGAAGATTTGATGAAGATTCAGAGATGGAGAACGAAATTCTTTAATGGACAGCAGTAAATAATGCCTAATGGGGCCCATAGGTACTTTAGTAATATCCGTATGTTTCATAAAATAGCGTAAAAGTAGTCCCAAAGTAATGTGGTGATGTTCTGGTGAAGACTTTCGATGAAAATTGAGAACTTCTAATTTTAAGTAGGGTAAGTTATGGTTATAAACTTATAACTTATAAGGGACTTGTTTATTTTTCTCCCGCTCCCCCACTAAAAATTGAAAATATATATATATATATATATTGCTGTAGTGTTTTGAAATCGGTTCTTATTTTTTATTTGGAAGATTTTATTCATAAAATCACGTCACGTTTAAACGCAATCAACACTTTTATGAGAAATTTAATAGTTAAGAATTTTAATACTTATGTGAATTGTTTAATTTAGCCATACTGGAGAAAAGGTTTTAGCTATTACGTTATTTCAATAATAGGTTCGTTGTATTGTATAGGGCAAAACCCCTCATGGTTGTGAAAACCATGAGGGAGGCCTATGTCCTGCAGTGGACGTCAAATGGCTGATGATGATGTATTGTATAGAATCGATGGAGGGAGTTACATCACATCACATGACATCACATCACGTTGCGTTTTTTTTCAAGAGGCTGTGGTGACACAATAGGGCAACGTCAGCTATTTGACAGCGCGCGGACAAGCGGGGACAGGAGAGTCGCTAGTCGCCCGTATTGCGTTGTCCCATCAGGTCCTTTCCCTAACTTTATTCGTGGGGAATAAAATTAGTAAGTGACAAGTATTGTTTTAATAATAATTCCCGATCAACAAACAACCTTTTACAACAAAGAGACTAATCGGTGCTAAAGTGGTGACCCCGTTAAGAACAGTGACCTTCAGACATTAATTACCAGATATAATATTTTTTTCGCGGGCGGCTCACAGGACCTGACGGGGCGTACTTTAAGAAGTGTGTAGGCATGGAAAACTCTCTCAACCAGGCCGGCCCTTCAGGGGCTGGTCAGGCCAAACCAGTGGTGGACGTGGTATCAGTGCAACTCAGAATACCCGAATTTTGGAGCGATATGCCTAAACTGTGGTTCGCGCAATTCGAGGCCGTAATGGCGCCACAAAAACAAGCCGACAGCGTGAAGTTCGACATGGTTATCGCCAAGCTAGGCAGAGACGCATTAAGACAAGTAGGCGATTTAATTGGAGGTGCGGCGGAAGTACGAGTTTACGAAAATTTGAAGAAGCGGCTGTTAACTATTTATGAGGAAAGCGCGGATACGCAGTTCCAGCGCCTTGTGGGGGAAATGGAGCTAGGGTCTCAGAAACCGTCACAATTACTGAGAAAAATGGCGGAATTAGCTAAAAATTCGGACATACCTGATAACGCACTAAGAAGATTATGGATCAGCAGGCTGCCAGCCAATGTAAGAGCGGTCCTCGCGGGGAGCGAAGACACTAAGCTTGAGAGAATAGCAGTAATCGCGGACAGAATAGTGGAAAATCTAGGCAACAGCAGTGTGGCCGCCGTATCAACGCAAGAGAGCCCGGCAGCACAGCGTACCGAAACGAAGGAAGACCTGCAGACCACTGTAATGAAGGAATTGCTGCAGCAACTCCAGGCCTTGCGAGTGGAGGTTGATGAAATGAAGACTAGAGGACACAGCAGTAAAAGAAGTAGCAGGCCTTGGAATCGTCAAAGGTCGGTTTCAAGGGCGAGGTCAGCAGCACGACGCTACCCAGGAGATCCAGGGTGGTTGTGTCGTTATCATTACCGTTTCGAGGAAAAGGCCAGATCATGTGAGCAACCTTGCAATTGGGCCCAAAATGCCAAGCCGTCGGGAAACTAATGAAGGTGCAGTCGGAAACGGTGGCGGAGTGCACTGTCGGCAACCACCGTCTAAGTGTGAGAGACTTAAAAAGCGGAATGACTTATCTAGTGGATACGGGTGCTAATGTGTCGGTCGTGCCGTTAAGCGCAGTGAAGTTAAAAGATCGTCGAGAATGTGAGTACAAGTTATTTGCAGCGAACAATTCGGAAATTAAGACATATGGTATAACAACTTTGCAGCTTAATCTTGGTTTGCGTAGGGTATATGAATGGCCTTTCATAGTTTGTGACGTAAATAAACCTATCATTGGAGCAGATTTCTTAAAACAACATAAATTAATTGTAGATTTAGCCAACGGTCGTTTGATTGACGATTTGACTAAATTAGCAGCGGCCGGGGCGATAATTAATCACTCCGGGTCGACCGTCACCAGTATACAAAATAATAATCCTTTTCGTGACCTTTTGGAAAAGTACTCTAGTATCACTAAACCAATGTCCTTTACGGAACCAGATAGTCACAGCGTAAACCATCATATCGAGACGACTGGGCCGCCAGTTTTCGCCCGAGCAAGACCGTTACACCCGGAACGATATAAAAAGGTAAAAAATGAATTTAGGGTTATGCAACAATTAGGAATCTGTAGACCATCTAAGAGTCCTTGGGCAAGCCCGCTGCACGTGGTACCTAAAAAGGATGGCCAGATCAGACCGTGTGGGGATTATCGGGCCCTGAACGCCGTTACAAAGCCGGACCGATATCCCATTCCTAGACTACAGGATTTCACATACATACTAGCAGGTAAAAAGATATTCACCCGATTGGACATTAACAGGGCATACCACAACATAGCGGTAGTGAAGGAGGACGTGGAAAAGACAGCCATCATAACACCTTTCGGGTTGTACGAGTTTCCAAGGATGACCTTCGGCCTTCGGAACGCTTCGCAAACCTACCAGCGTTTCATGGATAACACGGTTCTACCAGGTATAGATTATGCATTCTGTTATATCGACGATATATTAATCGCTAGTGAAAACCACGAGCAGCATCGCCAACATCTCGAGGACATTTTCAGTAGGCTACAAAAATACGGGTTGACAATCAATATGGCGAAATGTAGTTTCGGTCAGCCAGAAATAGATTTTTTAGGCTACAAAGTAACAGCACAGGGAATTAGCCCGCTTGAAAGCAAAATTGAAGTTATTCAAAGGTACCCTAAACCGGAAACAGTCGAACAACTGCGAAGGTTTTTAGGAATGGTCAACTTTTATAGAGCACATCTAAAAAACGCAGCGGAACAACAAGCGATCTTAAATAATTTCTTGCACGGTGCAAAGAAAAAAGATAAAACCAAAATTATTTGGAACACGGACGCTGACGTAGCATTCGAGAGATGCAAAATCAGCCTACAAAACGCGATAACTCTAGTTCACCCAACGGAGACCGGTTCAGTGTCTATTATGTGTGATGCGTCAAATACTTGTATAGGAGCGGTGTTGCAAGTAGAAATTGATGGTCAAAAACAACCTATGGGATACTTTTCAAAAAGGCTTTCGATCACTGAACAAAAGTACAGCACTTACGATAGGGAGCTATTGGCCATCTACTCGGCAATCGTTCATTTTCGTCGATTGGTTGAAGGCAGGGATCTAACAATATTTACAGATCACAGACCCCTTGTTTATGCGTTTAAAAAAATCGGTACGGATCGCGAAACACCTAGGCGGGCGCGGCAGTTATTATATATAAGTGAATTTACTAGTAACATTCAACATGTAAGCGGACACGATAACGCAGTCGCTGACGCGCTATCTCGGGTAGTCGAAACAATAGTATGTTCAGCCGGAATAAATTACGACGAACTGAGCCAAGCGCAAGAGAGAGACGATCAAATTTCACGCATGTTATCGGAACAACCGGGCAGTGTCAAACTTAAACGCGTTAATACACCTTTGAGTAAAAAACCCATCATTTGTGACATGTCGCAAGGAAACACCAGACCGTGTCTCCCACCTCAATTCAGAAACGGAGTGTTTGACGCATTGCATAACATTAGTCACCCAGGGGTAAGAGCAAGTAGGAAACTAATTACAAAAAGATTCTTTTGGCCCGATATGAATAAACAAATAGGAGAATGGGCTAAATGTTGCATTCAGTGTCAAAAGGCAAAAGTTCATAGGCACACGGTTTCGAACTTAGGCAGTTTCTCACCCGCACAAAGATTTGAACATATACATGTAGATATAATAGGTCCCCTGCCGACTTCACAGGAAGGTTATAGATATTGTGTAACAATAATAGATCGTTTTACGCGGTGGCCCGAAGCGATACCTACAGTAGACATTAAAGCAGAGACGATAGCGGCGGCGGTGTACGAGGGATGGATCTGCAGATTCGGTATCCCGGTAACGCTTACCAGCGACCAGGGCCGACAGTTCGAAAGCGATATTTTCACACAGTTAATGAAAATGTTAGGCATCAAGAAAACTCGTACCACAGCATATCACCCGCAAAGTAACGGAATGGTAGAAAGGTTCCATCGTTCCTTAAAAGCAGCTATTAAAGCCCGGTTAATCGATAATCGCTCATGGGTTGACGAATTACCGACAGTTTTGTTGGGACTTCGAGCGGTCCAAAAAAGTGACAGTGGAATCAGCGCGGCAGAATTAGTGTTAGGAAAAGTATTGAGCTTACCAGGAGACTTTTTCGCGGAGTCAGACAGTCCACAGTCGAACGATTTTACCTACGCAGAAAATCTAAAACGAATAATAAGTAATATCAAACCCAAGTCAAGAGCGGATAGCGATAAGCGAAAAATCTTTGTACACAAAGACCTGTTTACATGTAGTCATGTTTTCGTCAGAAATGACATGGTACAGGCACCACTTACACCAGCTTACAGTGGGCCATACCAGGTCATAAGTAGAAACCCAAAATATTTCTTGGTCAAACTAGTAAATCGTCAATCAAACGTGTCAGTTGACAGGCTTAAACCAGCATATATATTAGATGCTTCAGATAGTGAGCCTTTAGTATCAACACAAAAGGACAAAAATGTACAAGTTGATAGAACAATTACCGTCGATCCAAAAACGCTACCGCCTGCGCTTAAAACCACGCGCAGTGGTCGAGCCGTAAAGCCACCGGTGCGTTTTCTTTGTTAGTAGGTTAAGTTCTTAAAATATAGTGTAATACAATTATAATTTTAAAACATTATCATTTCTTTTCCAACTCTCGGTGATTAACGTTTATAAAATGGGCTGGGGCCAAAGCAAGGAAGAATCATCCAACAAAAACATAGCCATCGCGGAGGTACAGACTATATCGGGGCAGTTTGAGTCAAAATTGAATTGGGTCGGAATCGGACTCCTTATCATTGGAAGCATTTTATTGGTTTTACTTTGCTATGGAATTCGGGCAAGGTGCAAACAACGCGCGCAATCATGGTTAAGAAAGGCCGTGGCCGAGTTACCACCCACGGCAGTCCGGGTGCAAGGGGCACTGGCGCAGACAACGCAGCAACATTCCACGTATTAACGTCGCGTCGCAAGTGTTAAAACAGAATACAGTGAGGAACGGAAGTGATAATGTTCATCATTAGATTATTGTATGCATACTTAGTTATTAATCAGTACGTATTCAACTCGATATGATTGTTTCATATGATTGTCGAAATTATTCTCGTGTAACCAAGTTTTACAACAAAAATGTTATTTTACGGATACCTACCAAGTCTAGGTACTTAGTTGCATTCTTGTTAAAGAATAACAAATTGCATTAAGCTATGAAATAATTGTTAATTATAAATGTCAATTCACGATAAATTGTAACACGACCCATAGCAGTTGGCTACGGCCACATAGGTACCTACTTTGTTGCATTCGACAGGTATAGAATATGTTATGAACAGAGTGCACAGTGCATAACAAATTGGCTTCGTAGTTTTAGTTATTGATTAAGGTACACCCAATATTCCTGTTTTCTGTTTTTGTAAAAGGGAGGAATGATGTGGTGACACAATAGGGCAACGTCAGCTATTTGACAGCGCGCGGACAAGCGGGGACAGGAGAGTCGCTAGTCGCCCGTATTGCGTTGTCCCATCAGGTCCTTTCCCTAACTTTATTCGTGGGGAATAAAATTAGTAAGTGACAAGTATTGTTTTAATAATAATTCCCGATCAACAAACAACCTTTTACAACAAAGAGACTAATCGGTGCTAAAAGGCTCTCTTCAAATCCCTAGAGTTGCATCACGTGACGTGACACACGCATAGAGTATAAAGTAGGTAGGTATCTATTTCTATGGTATGGATCACAGAACACATACACGTCGATTACGCATCGACGCGTCACATGTCTTCTAGTGGGAACTGTTCATTTTAGTTAGAGCTGGAATATTAAATACCTACTATATTTTAGTTAGATCTGGAATATTAAATACATACTATATTTTAGGTAGAGCTGGAATATTCAATACCTACTACATTTTAGTTAGAGCTGGAATATTAAATACCTACTATATTTTAGTTAGAGCTGGAATATTAAATACCTACTATATTTTAGTTAGAGCTGGAATATTAAATACCTACTATATTTTAGTTAGAGCTGGAATATTAAATACCTACTATATATAGTTAGAGCTGGAATATTAAATACCTACTATATTTTAGTTAGAGCTGGAATATTAAATACCTACTATATTTTAGTTAGAGCTGGAATATTAAATACCTACTATATTATAGTTAGAGCTGGAATATTAAATACCTACTATATTTTAGTTAGAGCTGGAATATTAAATACCTACTATATTATAGTTAGAGCTGGAATATTAAATACCTACTATATTTTAGTTAAAGCTGGAATATTAAATACCTACTATATTATAGTTAGAGCTGGAATATTAAATACCTACTATATTTTAGTTAGAGCTGGAATATTAAATACCTACTATATTTTAGTTAGAGCTGGAATATTAAATACCTACTATATTTTTCCCGACTCCGGCGGAGCCCAACACAAAAGGAGGGTAAAGTGTATAGCTCGTTTGTATTTATGTCCGATTCTGTTCACTCATAACTTCTTACATAAGCAGCCTATATACGTCCCACTGTAGGGCACGGGCCTTCTCTCAGGGAGAGAGTATGGGCTTAATCACCACGCGTGCCCACCGCAGATTGGCGATTTCAAGCGCTGAGGTATGTAAATAGCTCAGACACTCAGGTTTCCTCACGATGTTTTCCTTCACAGTTAACGAAGTTTTCTAAGTTATGTACATTTGTGAAGTTGCTACTATAACTTCACAAATGTACATAACTTAGAAAACAAAGTCCATAGGTACATGCCCGCACTGGGAATCGAACCTGGGTCTCCCGCTTCCGAGTCCAATGTTCTACCCACTAGGCTACCACCGCTCGGCTCTTAAAGTATAACTCCTTAAACAACATTTTCATTAGATCTCAATGATTCGTCGTGTTTGCGCGAGTGTCATAGGCTATATGATATAAACTCACGCCTGTATCCTAGAGGGGTGGCGCAGACCTGGGATTGCCACGGTCCTGACAGATCACTGATAGGCTATATGAAATGAGTATAAATCCAACAAAAAATAAATTCAATAATATAACTCAGATTAGTACCTATCTAGGTTGGTACCGCGCCTGCTCAGTAGACGGGTTGTGTCGGCTATTTTTTTTTAGTTTTTTTTTAAGTGTAACTATAGTAGAAAGAACTGGTAGAACTTCGGAGGTAATTTTACTCATCAATACAAGCAACTTTTGTTATGGGACGTCTCACCCGGACCCAATCGCAACCTAATATGTAGCATAATAGAAGTGGTATTTGTTCTGATGAGTAGAATTTCCCGGACCTTTCTGCAATGGTTAACGCTTCATGAAAAATGTATAGTACAAAAATATCACTTTATTGCTTTAACATTTCATTAACTAGATTTAGTTTAGTTAGCTTATTACAACACTGTGTATTGTCTAGAGAGGGCCGTCGAGCGGCGTTGGCACCGGCGGCGGCGATACGTCATTGTACTAGCTACACTAAACAATTAGGTAAGTATATACTTCTAACTCAATTCGGTACATATTCAGTAAGTAATCAAATAAATCACAGCAAGTCGGAATCACTCGGCGAGGGTCCGCGTCTCCGCCGATTCGCTCTGTCCGCTTCGGCGCCGGCGGGCCGTGTCACTACTATACGAGCCGAAATTCGATTCACATACAATAACTCTCTAAAGAACTCAGTGACCTGGAACTATCTTAATCGCTAATTCGAATACATTCTCTGATTAGTCTAGTGAATATGGCATCAGCGTAGAGTTCGATACTTATGGTATTTAGGCGATGAGCTCGAGTGCGCGGCAGTGTGCGTCTGTGTGCGTCAGTCTTGAGTCGCGAGCCCTTTACCCGCGGCCGCGGGGCTACAGCCGCATGCGCGGCGCCGGCGGGGGCGGGGGCGCGGACGGGGGCGGGGCGCGGGCCGCCAGCTGCGCGTGCACCGCGTCCCAGCCCGCCGAGCGGCGTGCCTCCGCGCCCGCCGCCCCGCCCCCCGCCGGGCCCGCGCTGCGACTGCGCCGGCGGGTCGCCACCGCCGGCCCCGGCCCCGCGGCCGGTTCCTGCTAGAAGATCTTGTCGAGGATGGTGTACATCCGCAGGTGCGCGTTCTTGCGCCAGGCGCCGGCGGCGGGCGGCGGCGCGAGCGGCGCGGGGTCGGCGTCGCAGTCGTCGGCGGGCGGCTTGCGCGGCGCCGGCGGGCGGCGGCGCGCCACGGCCAGGCGGCGCGCCAGCAGCACGGCGGCCAGCTGCAGCACCACGCCGAGCAGCGCGAACACGCCGATCACGTACACGTTGTTGGGCGCCTGCTGCTCCACTTCCTGCAACGGTGCGCCGCATTACTTTACAATGTGATACAATGTGACCGCGGAGTAGGACGCACTAGGTCGGGTCGAGGGTTACCTCGATCATGGCGAGCAGCGGGCGCGCCACGTCGCGGTAGCGCTCGACGGCGAGCAGCGCGGGCTTGAGGTCGTGCAGCAGGTCGAGCGAGCGGCGCGCCAGCTCGGCCTCGGGCGCGCGCCGCCACCACGCCGCCAGGGACGCTCCCATCCACGCGCCGTAGCCCAGCTCCGACAGCGCCAGCGCCACCACGCCGCACGCGTACTGGAACGAGACAAAACACTTAACAAATTAGAACTCGTAATGTGGCCTTCCGCAGAGCAACGCCATGATTACATTTTTAACGCATACATCTGTATGCGAAAGTGAAGTGCCGCATAGCTGTCCCCTCACAAAGCTCGGTCGGAATGCTCCTGAACTCAAAAGCGAGCTCTCTACCTATGATGCAGAGGTTGCGTCGAATCCGGACGCCAAGTGCTTTATTTTATTTACTTTATAGAACTAACAACTCCATCGAGGTCATTTTCAATGGATTTTGTACGATATTTCACTTTTATAAGTTGGTTGCCTATTACTCGTCAACTATTAAAGCCTACTTAGCCGTGATAGTTTTCCTTTTTGTTTATTATATACTTATGCTACTTTCGTCGAGTAAACCTTTTTTTATAACGACTCGTGTCTAGTGCCTGGACTATTCTAGTTCGACTGGAGATTTCCGCACTTAGCCTCATAGTTGGGCCATTGTACGTAAGCAAGTGCTGAGGTATGTAAATACCTCAGACGCTAGGGTTTCCTCACGATGTTTTCCTTCACGGTTAGCGAGTGGTATTGCTACTATAACTTCACAAATGTACGTAACTTAGAAAACAAAGGCGTGTACCACATGCCAAGATTCGAACCCACGACCTCCCCAATGAGAAGCCGGCGTTCTACCGCTCCGCTACCACAGCTATTGCCTCGACTATTGTAACTTCCGAGAACTGGTACTATAACTAGGTTACGTGTTTTGTATTCACTGGATTTTAAGTCTTTCTCAACCCTTTTATATACTACGTGAAACACCTGTAATTACCTGTTTACTATAATTTTGTGCTGTGGACTTTGTAAAATTAATAAAATAAAATAAACACGACCAGGCTGATCGAAGAGCTCACTCAAGAGCAGGCAACGTATGATCAATTCCTGTTTTTCAATTACTGTTCCTGTGAATTATTAATGGTCATTGGAAGTATAAGGAGACCAACGTGCTTGACATAGATTAGGGTAGGTAAATGAAACCACAAACTGATTACTCCTGACTTGACATCTACATTACACCCTCATAGGTGTTGAAGCTTAAATTAAAATACTGTGAAATACGAGGTCCTAAAAATTGTATTGACTTGCATACCGGGACATACAAGTTAAGTTTCATACGAAATTTCCATCACGAAAGCGTTTAAACCAGAATCGCACGGTGCGTTCATTAGTAGACCCCTCTCCAATCCATCTTTCTTGTCTAAATTGAATAACAAAAACAATTGAAAGTCCATATTCAAATGTTTCACATTTTTTAAAAAAAGAACATCATAGAAACCATTTGAAAAAAGTTTCATTCGAAAACCTCAAACCATGAAGATTCTATGTCAATTCAAAGAACCTATTGCAATAAAACGGCAATTTCATACTTTAACCCCTAATATTTTACTCCCCGGACTAATTTTGGCTCCCCTTTTCAGGGGTTCAATTGAAAAAAAAAAAACTGTGAATAATTCATACATTTATTCTAAGTTTAAAGAAAATCCGACAAAAGTAATACAAACATAGGCACCCCTTATCACAAAACCCGTGAAATGGTGTCTCGTTAATTATATTCACGTACATTTGTCAAGAAAATCCGACCACAAATACTTTACTCTACATACAAATTTTGGCACGCCTTTCACCCTCTTAGGGGTTGAATGTTGAAAACCTGAGAAAAACATCTTTATAAAGAAAATATGACCTCAAAAATCTTACCCTCCGTACAAACGTTGAGACTCTATTTCACCCTCTTAGGGATTTAAAGTTGAAAACCCACGAAATGTGGTGTCCTCAATCGTAACTTGGTACAAACGTACGTCAACATAATTGATGAGACACTAATAATTAACACATACATTATCAAAGACAGACAGAATAATTAATATATCATAATTAATTAATTAATGCACCACTAGACCTCATAAGGAACCTTAATGTCAAATTTGAAGTCTCTAGACCCCGCGGTTTGGGCTGTGCGCCCCATACAAACTTTGGCACCCCTTTTCACACTTAACGGGGTTGAATTTTGAAAAACTGATAAATTCATGTTTCATAAATTTTATTGAAGAATATTTGTACTAAGTTTCAACAAAATCATCATCATCATCATCATTATTCAGCCACAAGAAGTCCACTGCTGGACATAGGCCTCCTCCATGGATTTGCAAAAAGACCGGTTGGAAGCGACTTGCATCCAGCGTCTTCCTGCCACTTGCTCATCCAAGTCATCTGTCCATCTTGTGGCTGGTCGTCCTACGCTGCGCTTGCTGATATGTGGTCTCCATTCGAGAACTTTTCGGCCCCATCGGGCATCAGTTCTGTTCTGCGTGCTATGTGCCCCGCCCACTGCCACTTCAACTTATGTCGACGGCTATGTCGACGACTTTCGTTCGTCTACGGATCTCATCATTTCTGATTCGATCTCGTAGTGAAATTCCGAGCATAGCCCTTTCCATAGCTCGTTGCGTGATCTTGAGCTTTCTTATGAGGCCCATAGTAAGAGAGCACGTTTCAGTGCCATAAGTCATCACTGGTAACACACAGTGGTTGTATAATTTTGTCTTGAGCGATTGGGGTAAGACTTTTCTAAGTTTCCCGAATGCTGCCCAGCCGAGTTGGATTCGACGATTGACCTCTTTCACGAAGTTGGACCGGCCAAGTTGGACTGTTTGTCCAAAGTAGACGTATTCGTCTACAACTTATTCTCAAAAATTTTATTACAACACTCGATTTTAAAAAGTCAATACACATTAAAATACAAACAAAGAAATAATATAATCGATACAAAATACACCCGCAGGTTTCGTCAGTCAAAATGGTAAATAAAAAAAATAATAATAATGTCAAAACACTATTGAAAATAAATAATAACTTGGAGAGTCGAGTTCCCCAACATTATTGGGGTGGGCACAACACGGGCATTCAACATGACCTTCGGTTTGTCCATCATCATTTTAAGGCCCACACGTTGGGAAACTTGACTGAGGTCTTCGAGCATTATGCCGAGGTATTCCATCGTTTCTGCCATGACTACTATATCGTCGGCAAATCAAAGGTACGTAATGTATTCGCCATTGATATTGATGCCGCGTCCCTGCCATTCCAGAAGATGGAAGGCATATTCAGTCCGTTCGTGAACAGTTTCGGAGATATAACGTCTCCTTGTCTCACGCCCCTTTTCAATGGAATTGCCTCCGAATTCTGCTCCTGTACTCGGACTGACATGGTGGCGTTGTTGTACAAGCACTTCAGCACCTCGATATGCCGATAGTCAATTCGGCAACGCTGGAGAGACTCGAGCACTGCCCATGTCTCGATCGAATCGAAGGCTTTCTCATAGTCCACAAACGCTAAGCAGAATGGCAAATTATACTCCTCAGTCTTCTGTATAATTTGCCGCAGCATGTGGATGTAGTCTATAGTACTATAGCCCTTTTGGAAACCGGCTTGTTCGGGAGTCTGGAAGTCATCAAACCTGCGTTCAAGACGATTCGTGAGGACCCTCGAAAACAACTTATAAACATGGCTCAGAAGCGAGATGGGTCGGTAGTTCTTCAACAGAGTGTTATCCCCTTTCTTGAAGAACAGCGTCACCACGCTTCTATTCAACAAAATATGACCACAAATATTTTACCCCCCATACAAAATTTGGCACCCCTTTTCACCCTCTTAGGAATAAAATTTTGTAAAAATGAGAATTACGTGTTTCATAAATTTTATTGAAGAACATATGTAAAAAGTTTTAATGAAATCCGACCACAAACATTCTACTCCCCGTAAAAACTTTGGCGCCTCTTTAGTGTGTGTCTCATAAATTTTAAGATTTATTTATTGAAGATTTTTCATGTATCTTTATAATTTATGATATGCAATAAAGAGTATTCATCATCATCATCAGCCATTTGACGCCCACCCACTGCAGGACATAGGCCTCCGTGGTTTTCATAACCATGAGGGGTTATGCCATAATCGCCACGCTTGACAGGCGCGTTGGCGATCGCAGTATGCGGTTGGAATCTCAGGAATACGCTGCTGCCCGTCTCCTGGTAATTGATTCCTTAGTCGCCTTCTACGACATCCACAGAACTACGACCTCATAAGGAACCTAAATGTCAAATTTGAAGTCTCTAGACCCAGCGGGTTGGGCTGTCCGCCCCATACAATCTTTGGCACCCCTTTTCACCCTTTCAGGGGTCGAATTTTGAAAAATCCTGAAACACGTACTTAGTTATCCGCCAGGAGTACTCTTGCGAAGTTTCGAATAAAATGATCTAACTAATCTTGTTTCTCCATACAAACTTTGGACCCCCGTTTCACCCTTGTATTGGGTGAGACCTCATAAGGAACCTATTTGCCAAATTTGGAGTCTTTAGATTCAGCGGTTTGGGCTGTGCGTTGATATATCAGTCAGTCAGTCTCTTCTTTTATATATTTAGAAGACTACCCTGATTTTTTCCACGTTTCTACAATCAACCGTTTAACCAGGAGAGGGGGGGGGGACATACTCTAAAAGAATTGTTTTTATATGTACATCTAAGCCAAATTTCAGCTCTCAGCTTCAGACAGACAGACAGACAGACGGGCGGACATGGCGAAACTATAAGAGTTCTTTCTATATTCTTAAGGTAAGATAAGAAAATATTCTTATCTTACCTTATATATTAAATAATGATCGTGTTAAGGGTACTTTATTGCACACAAGAAATAAGAGACATAAATAAAAGTTATAATGAAAAGTACAATGGGCGGCCTTATTGCTTACAGCACTTTCTTCCAGACAATCTTGTGACCGAAAGGTTGCTTTAGGATAATGCTGGAAAATACAAAATATTAGTATTGAAACATACAAAATCTCGCTGTCATAAACGCTCTCGTGTGTATAAAACAGACACCAGGAGCGCATGTGGCGCTACTTAGCTCCGGGCCACCCCTTAATTAAGTCGCAACTTTCCAGTACTAGGTAAGTACATTAATTGATCATAATTTATAATGTAATTTGTAATTTTAATAATTTATAATTCAATTTATACGATATGTATTTCGTACTTCACTATCGCAAAAGGCCACCCTGTAATGATAGTTGTAAGTTTTATGAAATAAATAAATAAATAAACAAAATGTCAAATTCTGGCATTTTTGCGCCACAAAACGCGTGTCTTGTGTCACCCGCCTGCCGTGCCGTGCTGTGCGCACGGAGACTGTGCATTAGTCGGGGCGTGTAGTGAGTGAGAAGTGAGTGTAGCGAGCGAGCGCGTGCAGTGTAGGTACTGACCGTGTGCAGTAGACGGGGGGAGCGCGCGGCGGCGGCCAGCGCGGAGAGCGCCGCCAGCGCAGCGCCGGCGGCCAGCAGGTAGGCGGCGGTCACGTGGTACTGTGCGGCGCACAAGAAGCGGAACCACGTGTAGGTGCTGGGGTCCCAGGCCAGCCGCGCCGCCGTGCACAGCAACGCGCCCGCGTACATCTGCAAACCAAACGAAACCGTCTCACTCAACATGCTCCATACCATCCTGTCATATTTAATCCTACACAAGGTTACTGGTATATCTTTTGGGGATAATCCTTCACGGTACCTACAAGATCCAGGCGCTCATTTCCTCTTACATCCAAACAGCAATTCTCTACTAACTACGAGCAAAACTCCTTCCTCTGCCGAGCTAGTAGCAGCGTGAACGAACTAGCGAGCGAAATTGATAGTGATACGACAGTCGTTTCAAGACCTGGAGGCTTACCACAATCTCAAAGTAAGCAGGACACAAGCAGGGCAGTTTATTTTCAATGTTCAAAATAAACTGCTGCTATAGTGTACCATGAGCCGAAGTAAGTAGGCCTGCAATAAACCTGCTAAAAAAAAAGGTTGTCTCTGGCCTGTTTGCCTTAAATGTTGCGTGCGTTCGAAAACCAAATATGATAATTTGCCGGTAAATACCGTTTGTATTACGAAATAAAAATAAAACATTTTAATTGTAAAATATGTAATAAAAATTTGTAGCAGCACTGCTCACTGTGCAGATAAAAGTTGAAAACAAGTTAGGTACATACATATGGAAAAATAAAATAAACTTCTGCGGAAAAAAATGTTGTCTTAAGTTCTACATTACTTACAAATTACGCTTTTTAACGTGTCTCGAAAGTTATTTTTGTTTACGTTAAAATATGTTTGAAGATGTTTTTGAATTGATAAAAAAGGTTTTTGCTAAGCTACGATTTTGAAGGAAATGAAGTGGTGTCGCGGTGTCGGTTCAGACTACTTTCAGCAATCCTAATGAGTTACGAGGTTAAATTATCAAGAGGCGGGCAGCAGCGTCTTCCTGAGATTCCAACCTCATACTGCGATCGCCGACCCGCCTGCTAAGCGTGGCGATTATGGCAAAACCTCTCATGGTTATGGAAACCATGAGGGAGGCCTATGTCTTGCAGTGGGCGTCAAAAGGCTGATGATGATGATGAGGATGATGAAAGAGTTTTAATACCTAAAACAAATATTTGCAATGCGACTAAAGTTCGAGCCAATAAGAAGTTTCTATGACTTGATATAGGATCATATACCCAGCAATGGGTAGAGTTGGGCTGACTGAATTATGATGAAAATATAACTTTTCTTTTATTATGAATAAAATATGATAGGATAACATATTTGTTTATTTTCTGTCCACAAAATACATAGAGGAATAGAGCTCATCTTCATCTCCACGGATAAATCTGTGGACTTCGTTGGCACCGGTAACAAAGCTCTCATGTCTTTCCACAGATTTTCCACTAAAACCTTAGAAAGTCGATACCTCCGAACATAATACAACTCGTCGTATGCATTAATTACTTCCATGCATTACTCTGCAGTCGTATAATTTTACGCCACGCTTTTTCTCCTTATTGCGAAAAACGTATCATCCTCCAAAACCATAAGATTTCTTTATCTACACTCATATCATAATCTTCAAATTAAGAATTCAAAGGTAAACACATATTGACAGGCTTTAAACAATACATAACTTTAAAGAAAATAAAAAAATAAGTGTAATATAAAGTTACATTAAAGGTCAGATTTTTCACTTTATGTTAGAGTTATTTTTTTTAAGTGTTGCTGTGATCACGGAACAAAATTTAAGTTTTTTTTTAATGTCAAAAGTTGACTATAGAGTCGAGAAACCTAATTTCATTTTCGTGGTACCAAAAGTGCAACTAAAAATACCTAAAATTGCGCGCGCAAAACTGAGTGCAGACGATTGAATGTCAAGATACTTTTGTCGAAATTGCGCCATTTTGTTTCAAAAATAACCGTAGATTTATGTATAGTGCAAAGCTTGTCAAACGTGTTTTCCTTTGATTCCTTACTTTGAAGATTAAGACATGAGTGTAGATAAACTACTATTATCACTCATTTTAATACGTAGATTAAACAATAATTAGCTTAGCAGGGTTTTAAAAGCTACTCAAGAGTAACATATAAATAACTGCTAAGAATGACAGTTCAGCAGCGCTGCGAGCGCGCAAAATTGAGCTTATAGTACGGTAGCAGCGTTGATTAGACGGTGAACGTCTTTAAGTTAGCGATGGGCGCCTCGAGTCAATTTACTCGAGTTACTCGAGTTGGGCTGCCAGCGAGTAAACTCGAGTTGGAAATTCCGTCAACCGAGTTGACTCGGCGGGTGTGCGCGAGCGAGCTGGCTCGCGAGTGTGGCTGAGTGAGTCAGTACTATGCGACCGAGCTGTGTGTTAGAGTGAGAACGGTACAACAAGTAACTCGAGCTACAGTATCAACGTGGCTGTGGATACATAAAGGATGAAACAAACCAACGCGGTGGCGGTACTTACATATCCATTTACTGCAGAACTATATGGACGTTTGTATGGACGGCCACCGCCACCGCGTTGGTGTGTCAGGTCCGACCGACTCGCGCAACTTGACGGTGGTGTTCGCGCTGAGACAACGCTGACTCGAGTTGACTCGAGTTGCTGCTCGAGTCAGCCCTTATTTAAACTCGAGCTACTCGAGTTGGACAAAATGTGACTCGGCCCATCGCTACTTTTAGTTAACAGCGCTGCGATTGTATGGCTCATGGTACCATTAAGCAGGGCAGTTTTTTATGAGGCTTAAAAATAACTTCTAATAGTGCTTGTGGTAAGCCTCCAGCACATATATTTTAGGCACCGGCTCCAAATTATACTTCTACAATACCTACATGTATAAATACTTCTACTTCTAATTATTTAAATTATTTCTAACTTTTTAGTGCTGTAGTACCCAGCTTGAATCGTACATGAAAACTGCAGCGTTATCCTTACCGGCAAGTGCGGGTCTTCGAACTCCGTTCAATGACAAACCAGATTTAGTTCGAAGTACTTTTACCAAACGTAAATATGGCCACTTGACTGGTCAACGAGCGCACATCAGTAAGCCTTACTGGGTGAGGTGAAATTTAGTCGAAAGGAGACAGACGGTAAGTGGGCGGCCGCGCGCGCGCGGGACGTTCACCCGGCCGATTGTCGGCAGCTCATCTCATCAACTCGTCTCGTCAACTGAGTGCATTCAATTCGAGACAGATGTTCTAAAGCAGTTAGCCAGTGACGACTGGATTACAGCCTCGTTACTGAAGGCAAGAACGAAACCCTTTATACTGTTTACCTCCTCGCGAAGACCTATCTCTAATTTGCCCTATCCATTTATTCTCCATGTTTGTCTGGAAGTTCTAATATTAAATTTTAGCTTTTTTTAGTAATAAGGCCGCCAATTGTATGTATTTAGTTTATAATTTCATTAAATAGGTAGGTAATTTCCTGATTCAATAAATAAAATTAAAATGTTTCGTGGCAAATGGTCTCTGCCTTGAATCCCCTCCGGGATACCAGCGTGAGTATATTGTACTTAATATTTCTACTTTTAAAGTGCAGACAAAACCCTTTATGATAAAAATTATTTACTTATACATTGAATTTATGCTTATTTGCATAGATGTGTGCCAGTACTAAAAACAGATATATGCCAGTAGTATGCCACAGGACATAATACTTCCATAGTATAGTATTATGTCGTATGGCATGCTACCGTGGTCGGGCGGGCAGCAGACATTGAGACCAACTTCGTCTTGCAGAAGAGAGCGATCAGAGTCATATACTATAAGATAGGCAGTAGAGATTCGTTAAGATATTTCTTTAAAGAAACTAACATCCTAACAGTTCCTAGTTAGCATATCTATGAAAATATTATGTAGGTAGGTAGGTACGTCAGGAAAAATATCAGTAACTTTAAAACTAGGTAGCCAAAACAACGTAAATACTAGAAATAAACATTAATTTTCGTTCCCAAAATATAGGCTGGCAAAGGTTAATACATCCTATGAGGCATGTTATACGTTTCTACAATAAGATCCCTGAGGATATAATAAGCTTGCCAGAAACGCGTTTCAAATAATGTGCCAAAAGGGATCCTATAACATTAAAGATTATTTAGATGACAATGATGTCTGGAATTAAAGCCAGGTTCGATGCAAGAGTTCTAGGTTCTAGAATAATTATGTAAACTCTGTTAATTAAGGCCTAAGAACATAGTTTAATTAAGGCCGAGAACTTGGACGGGCGCAGTCTGTCTGACCCGGCTGAACGGCGGCTGATTATGAAACCGTAAAAAATCGGCTGAGTAGGCTCTACAAGTTAGCGAGATATCGTCGACCAACTTATAAAAAGAAAACTTCGTATAAATTCCATTGAAAATTACTTTAATAATATTGTTATTTCTGTAAAGCTGATAGTCAATGTACGTAAAATAAAAACTTATCAATCTACGGAACCATACACTGCGCATGGCCCGACACGCACTTGGCTGGCACTTTTTTTCCTCGCTGGTTTCATCCTAACAGAGAGTGTATAGCTTTACACCCTGCATGCTGCATATTTATGCCAAGTTCTCGGCCGGCCCGTACTGTGTATATTTACACGAAGTCACTCGCGCATTTTTCGACCTCCTCTGTCTTTGAAGCCAGTCATGTCACATGACAAAAAATTTGCTTAGGGGTTAAGGTTACCAGAATGAAAAATTGTTCTAAATGTCATGCTTCCGCTATTGTAGTTTAGAAGATGTGGAGCTTCAAAAATTCCAATTTTCGGCACTCACGGACTCACTCACTGATAGTGTACCCTACTAACTGGTTTAACTTAGTTAATTTATGAACCTTTAAAGTAACTCCCACGTACTTACGACTGATAATAATTATCTACTACTCGTCGTAAGTAAACCACATAATAGATCACCTATGTCCAGCTAACAAACAACGCTTATTTACCTTAATTTATTAGATATTGCGAGCTGGCAGGAATATTATGAAAGGCTGGTTGTTTGTGAGGTATGCGCCAACACGGGACGCTGACAGGTCGCCGGGTCGAGGCCCGCGATAGCTCGCTGACCCGTGACCCAATTACATACCTACATATTATCGACGAGAGACGCGCTGTTCTGTGGCAAGAGCAGGACGTGCACCCGCTGCGAGCCCGCGCCGCCGCCGCCGCCACGCACATGACGCACAGTCTCACTTAGAGGAGAAAAAAAATAATCGACTCGTTATCCCGGCCAGATTCCGGTTATCGGCTCGCATCGCAAACAACGCCGGTGTTGAGTCGCGCTGCGCTCCGTCCGCCTCGCTAGTCCGCGCGCGTCCTCGCGCACATTAGCATAGGTAGACACCGAGCTGAACAAACACACAGCGCTACTTTTGGTACTTGACGCTTACATAACTTACTGACTGAAGGTTACGTTACGTACATACGAACTTCGGTTGTTGGAATCTTGTTTGTTCTCCGAAATTACCACTTTACGATAAATCCAAGGCTCCGACGACAAGAAACTATCTTTCGGAGTTATCCCGTAACACCCTGATTTGCCTCATTTATATTCATTGGTTCGGATGAGAGAACGAGGACCATTCCGTTTATAAGATACAAGAATCGCTCGAGTAGCTTGTGTGTGAGTTGTGTGGTTGTGTGTGCGCATTTTTTTATTCAGTGCAGGCGCATCTGAGATCGCCAGGAATGTCTCGCTCCGGCATCCGCATGCCTGCACTGCACTCCGGTTATCCAGTAAGACAACTTTTCGTTTGCGGCTGCCGGCTACGGCTGCCGCACTTCTCACCCCGCACGCACCGCTCACACACACACGAAGGACAGAAGCGCCGATCACAATGACATCACTAGGTAAGACGAATCACACAAACATACTGCACGTGCAATCCAATGACACATTGTTATAATAATGCATTATTGCACTTTATCGATAGGTACGTATTGCTACATTATTTTATTAAAAGTCCGAGACCTCGACCGTCGAAAGAAAAGTCGAATCGGTGTATTTTTCGCGAGTAGAACGAGTGTTTTTGGCACGGAAGGAACTTTGATTTTACATGGTGTTAAAGTACAGGTAAGGCTTAACTTTTCAGATTATTTTTATTATGACATATAATTAATCCTCTTTCATGTGAAATATGTAGATTAAAGCTAAGTTGTTTGTAAAAGTGATTATTTAGCGAAGTTTTGTGTAGGTAATGTCGGCAGCCGTCATAAGGCCAAACTTCGCCTATCCCTAGGGTTGTGTTTTGTTACTCTTCCTACTTAAGTAAAAAGTTTCATGCTTTTTTACCCGACTGCGCGAGTAGAAGTTTATGTATTTCGAGAGCATGCATTACCTGTATGCGCCAGGAGGAGGGTTATGTTTTTTTATATGTACCTATTTACGTAAATTTCTGTGGCACGCTCTGGCACGCGTCTGGCAGCAAGTGGATGATATACATCTTTCGTACTGACAAACGACACTGAGACCAATTTACTTAAACCGGCACCTCTACGCAGGGGTCAAATTGACTTTTATTTCGATTTTCCTAATTATAAAATTGACTAATATTATTATTTAACTAAGATTCCAAGACTATGTTAACTGATTCCTGACATATTTTACATCAATAATACCTAACGTAGCCAAAGAAGGTGACAATGCTATTTGTGCAACTTCCGTTGCAATTGTGGCAAATGGTAGAGCACAGCATGGAGGCCTCTCTACATCCACATCTAGCACTACTGCAATCAGTGGTGCACCGGCAAAATATCAGCTTCAGTATTTCTTCCGGAGCAGCTGGTTTTTGGTTTGAACAGGAACCATGAGGTTCCTTTCATTCAGTTTCCATCCCCATATTTCAGGGGAAAGGTCTTGTCCAAGCCAAGCCTGGACCTGATGGTAGGTATGGAAAGAGCGCTCGATCGGTCAAACCTTTACGTTGAGGTAACTGGCAGAAATCAGTGAATTTATGCCTTTTTCAGCGACCTTGGAAACATTTTCTCCGCCTTCTTCCAGCACTTCATCACAAACAAAACACTTGTCTGTCATCTTGAAAAATATTTTGTGAATGCTTCCCTGCGTTACCGGGTACACAGTCACAATACTCAATAGGTCACGAACGAAATAACAACATAAGCCCGAAGGCATCTTGATAGATATTATTTGGAGTTTTATCCAGTATAAAAGTAAACTGTTTCCGCCTTCACCGCGTGGAGGTACTCCCATCTTATGTTATTTTCTGGTACTGTGGATGTTTTTGATAGTGTCGGTGAGCAATAAGAAATGATTATGGCAAATTCGTATTGTTACAATGTGCTACAGAGAATTTAACACATTTTTGAAAATCGGCCGTTTTTCGGAGCTCATAGCTATGCAACGATTGGAGATAGATATAAAGTGTAAAAACCAATGTTGTAGAGCATTTTATCAGGTTTTATTATGTAGTAAAACAAAATTTCGTACGACGCACCGTTTTTGAGATGTAAGCAGAAAACAAAAAAACGGGACCTTCTTTGTGCCCGCCCCCTCGGGATCACCTCGGAGGGGTGAGGACTTTTAGTATGTTTATCTCTTAACTAGTCCAAACAAGTTTCTACGTCAACATTTCTGCCCCCCCCCCCCCTTTTCCGTCCAGAAATTATTCCTTTACCAGGCTTACCAATAGATAATCTACAATTTGGCACTCACAGCGCTGAGGTAGCGCTTGAAATCGCCAATCCGCGGTGGGCACGCGTGATGATTAAGCCCATACTCTCTCCTTGAGAAAAGGCCTGTGCCCTAACAGTGGGACGTATATAGCCAGCTTATGTATAAGGACCACGACGAGCTTACCGTCCTGTGTTACCGTCGATGAAGAAGATATTGCTTAATGAGGTACATTGAGGCGATACCAACCATACTAATCCTCTGGGGTCTTTGGCGTGGCGCTGTGCTTTGGCGAACTACATAGAATGTTTCATGTGATCAATTTGCGGTGAAAAATTCTCAGTGCATTTTCCAATTCAGTATTGTTAAGCTCGGTTCTTAAGTCAAGTATAATATTTTGACTCTGACTGCAGAATCTGGGTTGGTAGAGTGCACCACATGACTTTTTGGTACTAGAATGGGTTCTGTTATATCTAACCGCCAACTACCATCTCACTGAGATTTGACAGTGAAGCACGGCGAAGCAGAGCGACTTGCTTGAGCGTGACCTCCCTGAGTCACGATCCGATAGGCTAGAGTTGTTCATTACGCAAGTAGGTAATTGGCTGAATCGCGGATTCTCTGAATTGGGTACCTACCTATAACCAGGAAAACTGTTTCGGGTCAAGGCCTCCGCTCTGCGATAGAAATGTTTCTCGTACGTTCTACTTTGTAACATATCTAGGTACGTAGTCAAAGTAGAACGTACGAGTAGGTACAAGCCCGCCGTCTACTCTGATTGTCTGCATACGTATTGACCTCTACTTAATAGAGTTCAAGCGATCAACAATCAAATCATCGTTCCGTGAATTGGAGACTGAACTGAACATGGTCCGATCGGAGCACGCCATCGCCACTATTATTATTGAGCGCACTTCATCCCGTGACCAATAAAAAACTTTACAAGAAATTGAACTTGTATAGGTACGCAGATGTTTAAGAATTTGCTTGACAAAAAAAAACATGAAAATCACAACTTTTTACTAAGAAAAGCTTTTTTGTTTGGCAAGCTGTGCTCGGAAATATTTCCATCGTCCGTGTCGGTTTGGTTTGCCTTGGTATACAGGGTGTTAAAATAGGTAAGTACTGATTCCCGAAACATACGCATAATGAACACCAAATCATACTATTTCATCCATATTTTTTGTTAGTTTTTCCGGATATTAAAATATCACAAATGTTAGCACGAACTTCCAGCGTTCCTATTATGTCAAAAAGGTTCTTTGGGGCAACCGACCCGAATAGGCACGCATAACTAAAACATACTACCTACTTTGTGCATAAGTTTTGGCTGGGAAATAATATTTTTATGTTAAAAGGGCTCATTGGGGAGAATAGGTACAATATTTTTTATCTCTTGTGTGGTTTTTAAATAAAATACTTTTTACTTTACTGTACTTTAAATTATACCTACACACAGATGTACACCATACCAGATATTTTTTGCAAATAGGTATATGCACTAAAAAAAAGGACAACTTTGAACCCTATTTTCTAAGCAGTTGATTTCCCAGACACAGTGCCATAAAGAAAATATTAGTATAGAGAATACCTACGTAGGTTTCAGGAAGCGCGTTAGCAATCTAACACCCGATAGACACCGGCGACCGGCGCACGCTGTAACATTATCAAACGCGTGTGCTCATTGACATCATACAAAATCGAGATTAGTACGTTTGTACGTGGGCTGCTATCAGCTGGCCGCCGAGTCAGCCGAGTGTTTGTATACAAGCATCGCGCGATAAGGGGAACCGAGCCCGCGCCCGCGGCTCTACACTACAGGCCCGACCCGACCACATGGGCCACAAAGGGTCCAAAAAACGACGGGTTCGTTCCACCGCACGGGGCTTTGTTCCTCGCTTTGGATGTTTTTGGGATGACGCGAAAAGAGCGTGCATAACCGTGATTCACTAGTAACAACAAGATTAGATAACACAACGTTTTTGAAAAATCACTTCAATATATCACAGTAAATAAAATACACTAGCTGAAGTAGAGCAGCTTTGGGGAGCGCGATTGCGATGGAAGTATTAGAGGCGTCGGCGGAGACACTCACCGCGAAGGCGATGTTCACGAAGAGGAAGAGCATCTCTGCGCCGCAGAGTCGCGCACAGCCCATGGCGAGTGCGGGCGAGTGACGAGCGGCGAGCGGTAAATGCGGCAACGGGCGAGACGCGCGGCTGGCGGCGCGCCCGGTAAGGCACTGCCGGCCGTGCGTGCCGCCGCCACCGCCGCCGCCGCCGCGCCGCCGCCCCCCATCCGCACGTAAGCTCGAAGCTCGCGCTCTGGGAGGGGCTCCGCTCCCTGCCCCCGACCGCCGACCCCTGCTCCCGCCACCTTTGCGCACGCATCACTCAAACTGCTTCTGTTCTCGTTCTTATCTTTAAACTTCTTGTGAAGTTAACTCTATTTGCTTAAAATGCTCTTTCAACATTCAAACATTCGAAACGGAATGTTGTACTATTCCTACTAAGTAGGTAGCTACCAAGACAACAAAACCTAATATTGTGTAGTCTCGAAAAAAAGACTACAATAGAGTCGTTCAAAAGGTAAGATCTTCTCAATATGATATTTGCTTACGAAAAATTTAGGCATTCGGTAGGTACCTAATAGACCGATTAGCATGTCTCTTCTGTCCCTCCATAGTAGAGTGACCTCAGAACACAAAAAGAAGAGTGACAATGGTCCGGCCGGCCCGCGCTGTGTATATATTTACACGAAGCGATTAGAGCACTTTTCGACCCCGATCTATCTTTGAAGCCAGTTAGTAAAAGTGAAAAAGGTTTCATCATAATGTAAAGGGACACAACTGTATTTTCCTATGGTTGACTATGGAAATAGTGGCGGAGGTCCCTATTTGAAATAAAATACTTAAAGACATACTCACATTTATATTTATACTTGTCACATCGTCAATTAGTTAGCATTATTACAGTGAATAATCTGCAGAAGATAACAAGATTATTAGGTACTCGAGTAATTTTCTTTACAAAATTACAATTACGTCCTTCCCGCCCAAAAAACGATAAGCCAACCAAGGTGGCGCCTCCCTTTTTTTTACAGTGACGTCATCACATGAAGGTTTCATACCTTCATGTTTATCTAGATGGCCAAGCAACTTTCCGTACTAGTAAATTAGTCAAATTAAATACTCTTAAGTTGTTATGAATACAAAAAAGTTCCACTATTAACAGGTACCTAGGTATTTAAGTCCTAAAGCGTCGCTGACAATCATCACCAGCCATTTTTACCCCCACTGCAGGACACAGGCCTCCCTCATAGTTTTCCCTAACCGTAAAGGGTTTTGCCATAATATTTTTATGGATAATAAAAACAGGTTTATTTTCCATAAAAAAAATCACAAAATTTAACAACGCTGTGGATCCCACACTAGGCGGACCTGTATCGTAGGATCCGTATCTATTGTTTTGCCATTCCTAATGGGCGTATCTTTAATTTAGAAAAAAAGTAGGTATATAAAAAAGGAAAACTAATTATATTAAACATCATCATAAGTATAGCCTATATACGTCCCACTATAGGGCACAGGCCTTTTCTCAGAGAGAGAGAGTTGGGCTTAATCACCACGCGTGCCCACCGCGGATTGGCGATTTCAAGCGCTGAGGTATGTGAATAGCTCAGACACTCAGGTTTCCTCACGATGTTTTCCGTTAGCGAGTGGTATTGCTACTATTACTTTACAAATGTACCTACATATCTTAGAAAACAAAGTCAAAGGTAGGTACATGCTTCGCATATTAAACATACCTATTATATACTTATTAGTAATGTCACATGTCAAAAAATTTGGTTGAGGTTAAGATTACCAAATTCAAAGATTACTCTAAATTACCACACTTTTTTTAGAAGTGACTCAAAAATAACCCATATTTCCTTATTTATTATAACACTGCTAATTCCGCGAAGACAAGACTCTTGGCAAGTTCTTATAATTATATAAAGTATTTTTTTGGAACGAGAAGTTGGCCAGTTTTTTTTACACAATCTTCTAAAACAATTTGTTTAGACCCTACACTAGGGATGATCATTCATCATCTACTCAGAATCATCTACCTACCTACCCTATAGTGTGGGTGGAGTATCGTTGAAATGGTCGTTGAAAAATGTTGCAGGTGTAAGACTTTTCTACGACTTTTCTATTCAGAGATCCGTTTCTGCGTTAAAGCGTAATTTTTTGTTAGCGTGTGGAGTGTTGGAGTGTACTGTAACGATTCCACTTTATAGTAGCTGGCTGGCAGAGCCTTCTTGTCATTTTTTGAATATTTAAAAGGGAATCGTTACGTTTTGTTTTAGATGTCAGTCGATAACCAGCTAGGCTAGGGAATCGATGAAAAAGATTATACCTAATAAAAGTAATATTTGCCCTTATAATCCGGATTTTAATAAGTAGAGCGTTACAGTACCTAGCCACTCCAACAAAAATTTGCGCTTTCAGTTGTTTGTAGGTAGAAACTTGAAAAAATTCAGGACAATAGAACTACCCTAAACGAAAGCATGAGTATGAGTATTGTTTATTTGCTAAAGCATGGTAATTACAAATTATGTAGGTGGTAACTTAAAATTATGGCACAAACATGCTCTACCCAACATGTCAGGGTGCGCAAATATTATTTTTGTTTAAAAAAAAAAGTTTGTTGAGTTAAATTAGTAGGTAGGTACAAAAATATGTAACATAAATCTTTGCATAGTAATAACAATAAAAGAAAAAACATCGAGGCCTGCTGCTCTCATGAACAGCCAAGTCCCTAATCCTTCAAGGCGTAACTCTACAAACCCTGCAAGTTGATCAAAATTTTCATAATATAAGTACCTATTTTTCGCTGTTTCAAAGTTTTCCTCGTCCACACTAAAATTTGTTCGTATAAAAAAAAAGGGACGCTGGCTGATAGGAGTAACAGCCAGGTACCAAGGATGTTATAGTAAAACGTTCTTGTAGGAGTGATAGGTAACCCACATCTACGTGTACCTACAGTGCGGCACTAGCGACCGTAATTGCCGGGAAACGCGACCCATGTTCGTCCGTGAAGCTTTGCTGTAAGGTCGCAAGCTAAGCACCGTCTGACATGTAACACTGTAACAGTAAGTGGCGGGTGCTGGCCGACATGTCGTTTTCTCTAAGGTTAAAATAATTAGTTCATCGAGAAGATTCGGCCACGAACGTTATTAGAGATCTATGATCGGCGGCCGCGCCATCCCTTAATTGACTTCAATTACTAAAATTGAGGTCACTAGAGACGTTCCGAGGACCCCGCCACACACAAGTGCCGGGAAACGATAAGTCGAGGTTGGATCTGCTAATATAGTGTTGACTTTGCAAGGTCAGCTTTACATGTAAGTAACATTTGTTGGGGGATGTGAGCGGAGTGTGGTGGTTTTGATGAATTCAAAACATGAACACCATTGGTCGATTGTACGCAGTATAATCTTGATAAACACTTTGTAGGTATTGCCGTAGATTAAAACGGATTATATTAGGGGTTAAAGTATGAAATTGCCGTTTTATTGCAATAGGTTCTTTGAATTGACATAGAATCTTCACGGTTTGAGGTTTTCGAATGAAACTTTTTTCAAATAGTTTCAAAAATTAATTAATGTATCTTGTTGGTATAATAAATGTCTTTCTTCTTCTTCTTCTTCTTCTTAAAAACTAACTAAAAACAAGAAATGCAAGCCTTGGGTTTACTAATGTATTGCCAAAAATCGTTTCCCAAAGTATTACTTCCCAAACTATTTTCCGCAAATTATCACTTGGCAAAAAAACATTTCTCAAAACAACTTAAAGCAAATAAACAGTTAGCAAAAGTTATTATGGCAAGTTATTGTTTACCAAATAAATACTTGGTCAAAATTCATTTTACCAAGCATTATTCAGTCAAAAGTATCGTTTGGCAAAAACGGCGGTATCCCACGTTTTGCCATATCATAATGTAGGGTACCTATAACTTTTCCATGCACCAACCTTGTTTAAGTTTGACACAAAACTAAGTTTTTTAGTGAAATTTTTTTTTTCGCTTTTATAAAAAAAAAAGAACTAACACCCGAAGTTTCAGGATGGAGCGGAGCGCAGCGACTTCGAACCTATTTTTGCTTATGTGTACTGACCTAACAAACAAAATGCGAAATATAAATTTAATCAAACAATTATTTGCTATATAACACTTGCCAAAATAAAACGTTAGCATAATAAACGTTTGTCTTAATAAAACTTGACGCAGTAAAATTATGCGAAATGATAATTTGACCAAATGAATAAAATGCGAAATGAAAACTTGCTAAAGTTTCATTTGGGAAATGAAACTGATGCCATAAGTTTATTGGGAAGTAAAATTTGGCGAAAAATACTTTGGCTAAACGGCGGTATCCCGCAAGCCTTGATATCAATGATTCAACCCATTTAGTAAATGTAAAGCCAGCTATTGTTGCTGCACTTGTAAGTGAAGTAAAACAATGTTCCTAGGTACTTGTAAACATCGGTTTTATTTAATAAAATCGTAGTCATACATTGTAACACGCATTTCTTTGGGCCTAAGCCCGTATCTCAAAATAGGTACCTACCTATCCAGCAGCACTTAATTACCCAGAGCCAGCCCATAGCATTGAGCAGGGCAGATCTGTGGCCTAATTATGCGCACCAAATCCAGAGCGATTCCAATCGTCTAACTGTCAAATTGCATACTAATTTGACAGTTAAACGATTGGAATCGCTCAGGATTTGGTGAGCGTAATATAGGGGCTGAATAAATATCAATACTTCAGCCCCTATATTACGCGCACCAAATCCTGAGTGATTCCAATCGTCTAACTGTCAAATTAGTATGGAATTTGACAGTTAAGCGATTGGAATCGCTCAGGATTTGGTGCGCGTAATTAGACCCCTGATAGGACAATTTAGAACCTTCAAGTAGTAGTCCCGCAGCATCATTTTATGCTCATAAAGCTGCTTTGTCTCCAAACTGGAATAAAATTAAGAGCGTTCATGTATGTAGCAATAGTATAATTTTATGAGTAAGTTTATATCACAGAACAATAAAACAGTAGAAGTGTAAAGTAGGCGTGTCGCGTGTGCCACTATTATGCGGAGTTCCGCGCAACCTAGCCCAGTTCGCCGCAGAGTGTTGTTTAAGCTGTTTGTGTCAACCATAACGGAAAAAAAAGGATTGCGCTGTAAATATGCCTTATTGCTCCATTTTGGAGTGCAAAAACGATAGCCGCACCAAAAACATCACCCATGGTGGCATTTCGTATCATCGGTAAGTAGCATTTCATTTAATTTTGATAAGTTTCTCATTTTACAGCAATGCAAAATACAAAAATGAACTCTGTGTGAATGCAATAAGGTCTATTTCTGTCTTTGTCATTAAATGGAGCGATTCTTGAATGTTCGCTACTCGATCGTACATTGAACTCTCGAAAATAGTGAGATGGTGTTGTCGATAAAGTTATCGATATTCGTTTCGTGCAGAGTTTGAGTGGTTTTATTACTGTTTCCTAGTTATCGAGTTAAAAATCAAATGAATGTAATAATAATTTTAAATTAATTCTAGGCTGACTTATGATATTATTTCCACGTACCTACATGTAATAGTACGCGTAACTTCTTGTAAAAAGTGTACGTCTTATGATCATTTCCGAATCTTCGAATAAAAGACTGAAATATATTCCCACTGCTTTTCAGATTTCCTAAAGATCCGATCCGATGCGACAGGGAGACAAAATTGGATGCCAGCAAAGACAAGTACAGTAAAGGACAGTAAAGATATATTTTAAGCTTTGTATATTTTTCGTTGTTTGTTACTAATTGATTATATAAAAAACTGGTTGGTTGGTTCCTTTTTTTTCTTAGTAAAGTTGATCCTTTAACTATTGCATTTGTAATATTAGTATGGATAGATATATACTAGCTTTTGCCCGCGATTCACCCCCCCATTTCACCTCCTTAGGTAATGATATCCGGGTTAAAACTATCCTATGTGCTTCCCGGGGCCGATTTATATATATATCCATACTAATATTACAAATGTGATAATGTGTCTGTTACCTCTTCAAGCTTAAACCGCTGAATTGATTGCGATGAAATTTGGTATGGAGATAGTTTGAGTGGTCCCGGGAAGGACATGGATAGTTTTTATCCCAGAAATCATCCTATCCCCCATCTAAATCGGTTCAGATCGGTACAGAAACACAGACACACTTGCATTTACAGTATGTATATGGATTAGTATGGATATATGAACAAAGGAGATTACTGTACAAGCTAGTACAATAATCTCCTTTGTGTAAATAATACTAAAATCTTAGATAAGGATAAAAACAATGAGAATCCTATACTATTAATGTCTTACTTTCGCTTAAATTCATAATCACAGATATTATGATAGTAAAAGTTATTATCGATATCATAAGCTACGCACTACGCACATCACTAGTGCTTGCGATGGACATCTGTTGCCGGGCGGCTGAACTACATGTTTTGTTGATGCGTCGTAGTTCGGCTACTTGTCACTAGATGACAGCACTTTCTATGCAATTTTTGGATTTTGTTTTCAGACATCGTAACAGACAAATACAACGTAATTTCGACAGCGTGGCCCTGTCATAAGGTTTAAAATATGTCAACATGCTGGGGTTTATAATTTCATCTTAAGTAAAACGACACGGCCAATAATGTTCAAGATTTCTTTGTAGTTAACCATGTGATAGTGTGAGTACTGGCGACAGCGGTTCCGATTGTAATTCAGGCGTATGCCACTTCCACTGTTTTTTTCTGTTCCGTGGTTTATATGGTATATAGCACAGAATCTGTGGTACATAGTGTGGATAATTTTACAACTAATTTCGTTGTGTCTGAGTAACTTTCTTAAGTAAATTTACCATTTTACACTTTATATTCAATAAACCAACCAGTAAAGAGGTATTAAATCAAAGGTAGGTATGCGATTATTTCTGCAAGAAATGATTAAAAAATATTTTTAAGGTTACCTTAGTATTAATTAAAGTCTGTATTCCTTTGGCGGTATACAAAACATTGCTTTTTCAGTTTTGGTATAAACTATAGCTTTCCCTTTTTTAGCGAAAAGCATTTTATGACGTTTTTATGTTGAATTCCATGAAAAAATCTGAAAATAAGCAACCAGTTTGAAAACAAAACAAACATTCTCGGGGCAAATCTCGGTGGCGCCATCTGTAATTAGTTGCGTGTTGCCATCCCCATTGCAGCAATAATAGCTGGTGTAGAATACTCAGTTATTGTGATAATATGAAATCAAACACTTGCACGGATAAATTCAGTCGTTTATTTTCCGCGGTGCCATACACAGAGTCCCAGTTCCCAGATGTGTCCTCTCACCATCACAGACTAATGTCATGTCTACACTACATCCCTTCTTTATTAATTTTGAGATTCCACTTATACATTATGTAAACTAAATAACTACATAACAATCAAAATTATGAATTATTAACAAAGTAATCTTAAGGAATCAAAACAACATATTTTAATATATCCATTGAGATCGTAACACTGAGAATCATTAAACATAAATCATAAATTTTCTTCCACTTTATAACATAACAGAATCAGAACAATGAATTACTAAATATTAAAATACTACAACAATTATTAATGTTTGTACTTTTAACAATGTTCTTGTACAATATTATTAAAACACATCAATCATGTCCACTCATTGAAACATCATCAGTCCGGTTACTTTGTGACATTGGCATATCATTTTCACCCATAACTTTCCAAGATCCATCAACTTTCTTTAAGTGTACTACATTTCTTCTATATTCTTTGCCAGTCATATCATTTTGTACTTGTATGTCTCCACCATTCACACTTGTGACTGTATGAGTTGTAGGATTAAAGTTTGAAGCCAGTTTATTTTCCTTGGTCATATTTTTTACATACACCTTTTCTCCCACATCTAAACCGCTGACTGATGCTTGTCTTTTCTGGTCCCCATATTCTCTTCCTTTCTCCTTCTTTTCCTTGTCTCTGTCTCTTACTTCCGAATCTAGTTCTTTATTCTCAATATCTGATGCACTTGGAACCTTGTCACGGAATTGTCTTCGGTAGAATAATTCTGATGGTGGTCTGCCAGTGACAGTGTGAGGAGTACTATTATACATCATCAAGTAAACCAGCAGATCTTCTTTCCAATCCTTTTTTTCCGTTTGGCTTATCTTTAATCTCTTCAGTATATCTCGATTCTGCCTTTCCACTTCGCCATTCATCTGGGGCCAGTAAGGGATAGTGTTGTACATTTTAATGCCACATTCATTACAATACTTTTTGAACAACTCACTCGTAAACTGGTTTCCGTTGTCACACGTCAATGTCGCTGGGAACCCAAGCCGTGAAAAGATCTCCTTTAACATATTGATGGTATCCGTTGATGTTATACTCCGCATTATTTTTATTTCCTTATAGCGGCTGAAGTAGTCCACGATGACCAGCAAGTAGTCGTTGCTTGGAAGTGGGCCCATAAAGTCAATAGCAACATCTACCCATGGTTCCTTTGGGAGTTCTCTTCTGCGCATTGGATTCGGCGGATTTGGGGCTGACACCAGAGTACATCCTTTGCATGACTTCACTACGGCTTCAGCATCTCGATCTATTTTTGGCCACCAAACTTTTGTTCTAAGTCGGTTCTTCATGGCCACGATGCCAGGATGACCTTCATGAGCTGCTTCAAGTACTCTCTGGCGGAGCTTCTGGGGAACAAAAATTTTAGTGCCTCTCAAAAGAATGTTGTCATGGAAGCAAAGCTCTGTTTGAAAGATCTTGTAGCTGTTTATAGATTCACTCCATTCGTTGTTGAAAATACCGGCTTTCACTTTCGAGATTTTTTCATCTGTTGCAGAAGCTGCCTCGATTTCTGCTAAAGGAACTGCTACTGGTCTACTATACTCGACAATTTGGTTTATATAGTTTTCATTGTCAAATGGTTTTGTTGTTTCTGTCTTGCATAGTCTTGAAAGAGGGTCTGCAACATTAGTTTTTCCGGGACGGTATAAAACTTTATACTTAAACGCCTGTAACCTGAGGACCCATCTCTCAATCCTCGCACATGGCTTTGATATTTTACCAAAATACGTTTCAAGTGGTTTATGGTCACTTATGAGTTCAAACTCTTTGCCGAAGAGATACATTTTGAAGTGCTCTACAGCCCACACGAGAGCTAAAGCTTCTTTTTCAGTTTGACAGTATCTCTTTTCACAGTCAGTTAGGCTCTTATTGCCATATGCTATGATCCTCGGTCCGTCGCTGCCAATTTGAATGAGGACAGCTCCCAAACCTACAGGAGAAGCATCTGCAACCACCTGAGTTTTGTCGTTTGGATCGTAATAGCCCAGCGTATGCACATTTGATAAGCTTTCTTTTAGTTGCTGAAAGGCTTTGTCTTGCTCATTAGACCAGTATTTTTCGATGTTAGCAGCTTTGCCTAGTTTGAGTCGCAATATTTCCCGAAATGGTTCTGTCAGGGTAGCCAGGTTTGGTATCCATTTCGCAACAAAGTTTACCAAACCAAGAAAACTTTGGATCTCTTCAATTGTCCCAGGAGGTCGGCTGGACTGTATGACCTTGATGTATTTTCCGAGGGGTTTTACACCATACTCGGATAGCTCGTGACCTAAAAATTCAATTCGTCTGGTTTTATAAACACATTTTGCATGATTCAAGAGAACATCATTGTACTTCAAAATATCTAGTACTCTTTTTAGTCTTTTATCATGTTCGGGCTCATCATGACCATGGATAATAATATCATCAATGAAATTAGCCGTGCCTTCACACCCTAGAAGCATCTTCTCAAGGATTTTTTGGAATATTTCTGGTGCACAGGATATTCCAAACATCAGTCGTGTATATCTGTAAAGGCCCTTGCTGGTACTAAATGTTGTGATGTATCTGGAGAGTTCATCAATTTCTAGCTGATGGAATGCATTTTTAATATCCAAACGAGTGAAGTATTTGGCTTCTCGAAAATGTGGTAGAAGTTCGTTCATCGTAGGAAGTGGATGATTTTCTCTTAGTATAGCTTCATTTGCACGACGCATGTCAATGCATATACGTACCTCATCGTTTTCTTTTAAGACTGGAACCATCGGAGAGACCCAGGGTGAAGGTCCATGTACTTCCTCTATGATCCCAGATTCTTTCAACTCCTCTAATTTAGAGCTGACCTTAGCTTCTAAAACACTACGGAGTGAATGGGAGGAGCTTAAAACTTATGAGATCATATTTAGAAGGGAGGGTTCAAAAAGCTGACATAAATAGGACTAAATCATCCGGGTCGGAGGTTAAGATGGGAGTGCCACAGGGATCTATTTTGGGGCCGTTCCTTTTCCTCGTATATGTAAATGATTTGCCGTTCATGGTTCAAAATATGTCAGAGATAGTATTGTTTGCAGATGACACGTCACTTATTTTTAAGATTAAGAGACAAGAAAATGACCTTGCGGGTACAAATAATGCTCTCTCTAAGGTACTATATTGGTTTACTTCTAATAACTTATTATTAAATTCAAAAAAGACAAAATGTATAAAATTTACACTACCAAATGTCAAAATGGTTGACAGCAATGTTATATTGGGGAATGATAAGCTGGACCTTGTAGAGGAAACTGTATTTCTGGGTATCACAATTGATGCAAAGCTTCAATGGAGTCCTCATATAGGAAAATTGGCAAATAGGCTCAGTTCTGCAGCATACGCAGTTAAAAGAATCCGGGAACTAACTGATGTCGCAACTGCTAGGCTTGTTTATTTTAGTTACTTCCATAGTATTATGTCCTATGGTATACTACTGTGGGGTCGGGCTGCAGACATTGAGACCATCTTCGTCCTGCAGAAGAGAGCGATCAGATTCATATATAAGCTAGGCAATAGAGATTCGTTAAGAGATTTCTTTAAAGAAACCAACATCCTAACAGTTGCTAGTCAGTATATCTATGAAAATATTATGTATGTTAGAAAAAATATCAGTGACTTTAAAACTGTAGGTAGCCAACACAATGTAAATACTAGAAATAGACATAAACTTTCGTTCCCAAAATTTAGGCTGGCAAAGGTTAATACATCCTTTATGGGGCATTGTATACGTTTCTACAATAAGATCCCTGAGGATATAATAAGCTTGCCAGAAACGCGGTTCAAAAAATGTGTGAAGCGCACTTTGTGCCAAAAAAGCTACTATAACATTAAAGATTATTTAGATGACAATGATGTCTGGAATTAAAGCCAGTTCAATGCATGAGTTTTAGAACATTTATATAAATCCTGTAAATTAAGGACTTGAAAAGACTAAGTTTGGAGTTTTTTTGTCCATTTTTTCTCCAAAATGATCTAGATTTTGAAATGGACACCTAGTTTAACTTGTAACGTTCATTAAGTCGCAGTTTCTGTGCTACTTTGAATAAAAAAAATTGATTTTGATTTTGAATGGAATAGGTATTCTTCTATACGGCTGGAATACTGGTTTGACATTTTTATCAATAGGTATTACTACCTTGATGTCTTTGAATTTGGGAAATGGTGCAATTGTGTTGACCTGAAGTCCAATCTGCAAGACACCAAGTTCTATGGCTGTATTTTTGCCAAGCAAGTTACGTGTGCCGTTACGTATAACATACAGCATTGATCTTTTGGCCTTATTATTGATTACAATATCGGTTTCAAAAGAACCCATAACATCCAAGGGTTTTTGACTACCGTAAGGCAGGAGTACTTTATCTGGATTCTTTACTTGATTAAAAGCACTCACTTTTTGTTCTTTGAGGTACTGCCATGTTTTATCTGTGATAATGTTGCATCTGCTACCAGAATCAATCAACATGTCTATGTCAACTCCGCCAACCGAACATGTCACCATCGAATCTTCATCCAAGTGAAACACATAGTCCACTTCATCTGTCTTCTTTTTCTCGACTTTGTCTTGCCTTGGTTGTTTAGGTTTAAAATCTGTCTTGCTATCAAACACCCTTCTTTTTTGTCTTGTTCTGCAGTGTTCTCTGTAGTGTCCGATAAGATTACATTTTAGACATCTTTTGTCCCTCGCTGGACATTTCTTGTCATACTGGGAATGTTTCAGACTACCACATCTCGAGCAGCTTCCTGTGTTAGTATGGCCGTTCTCTCGTCCATTGTACTTCTTCAGTTCGACTTTATTAACCTCAACATTACCTCGTTGAAAAGCATTTTTCTTGTCGAAATCTTCTAATTGTCTGTTGACAGCTTCAAGAGCATTTGCATCCGCCAGATCTGGTCCAATGTAATAGTATCTCCGGCCGATAGTATTTTTTTCCGCAACTCCGGCGAATTACATTTTTCCACTATCTGGTCAATCAGGTGTTCTTCTGTGAGCCCGAACAGACATTTTCCTGCCTGATTTCGCAGTCTAAGCAAGAATTTTTCGAATTTTTCATTATCTTCCTGCTTAATCAGTCTAAACAGATGCCTTTCAAAGATTTTACTTTGTTTTGGGGCAAAATATTCATTTAGTTTAGTCAAAGCAACCTGGTAGATGTCAATACCTTCCCCTTCTTCTACGTTAGCACCTGGTAGATTATAGAAGATCTCTTGCAAAGGCAACCCTCCAGTGTGCAGAAGGGTAGCTCGTTTTTTGATTGGTGTTTCCACATTGGATGCTGTGAGGTAAAGTTCCAGCGCCCTTTTCCATTTTTCCCAGCGCACACCAACTGAAGTTGGATCGCCCTCACAGTCGAAACACTCTAGGCTCGATATTTGAGCCATTTTGGAACAACCTGGAATGCAATGAGAACATACTTGGTCTTGTTTATTGATGGATGGCCCTTTTAGTTATAGTTTTGCATGGCCCCCTTTTTCACTTGCATGGCCCTCTAGCATTTGCTTAGTAACTCTTTAGCATGGCCCTTATCTACCAATACTAAATAGGTAGAGGAATTCTCTATTTGGACGTTTACATGAAAACATTATGTCAAAAGTAAGTATCAAGTACTTTTTCCTTTTGCATGGCCCTTTATTTACCTTGTAAACAACAAATTAATAGCATGGCCCTGTTGACATCTTCTGTTATTGTACACCTGGTGTTTTTCCAAACAATTACAGCTTAGTCAGCCGCAGCTTTACGTAGCTGAATCAATGAGATACATAAGTCTGCCGCATGACTTAACCTCAATCTTGTTAGGTACCAACACCAAACGACAATACACAGAATCGCTTGTTTTCTGTTTTTCCGTAAAATTTTATCATTTTACTTACATTTACCTTCGTCGCCACTTGTAGAATACTCAGTTATTGTGATAATATGAAATCAAACACTTGCACGGATAAATTCAGTCGTTTATTTTCCGCGGTGCCATACACAGAGTCCCAATTCCCAGATGTGTCCTCTCACCATCACAGACTAATGTCATGTCTACACTACAGCTGGCTTTACATTTGCTAAATGGGTTGAATCATTGATATCAAGGCTTGCATTTCTCGTTTTTAATTAATTTTAGGTTTAGTCGTCCATGTACCTAAACACTGCCTCCGTTTTTAACGAGTGTGAAAGATCTTCTAAGTATGATTCTGAATGTATTTCATTATTATTATTTGTATTTACCTGCACTGATTTTTTTTTTTTGTATTTGTTTACTAGAATCATAAGCTATAAAGTTCTTGATAATCGATTTACTTCCTCCAAATGGTTTAGGAGCTACAGTTTTTCTATTGCAAACTGAGCAATAAATGCGTAGGTAGGTACCGATTTTTATGAAAAAATACATTACACATATCTCTGAAGTTTATAAAATTACATATTTTGTGCTTTTCCCATACAAAAAGTCAAGAAAACGGAACATCCTTCATTTTGAATTTTTGACAGTTGCCACCCCCGTTGAGAAAGGAACGTTGCGTTGGTTTGGACATGTGGAGAGGGCACGGGTGAAGGAAGAAAGATTGACGAAACAAATATATCGAGCGAATGTAGTTGGAAGGGCCGGCAAGGGACGACACAGGCGGACTTACTTCCACCAAATAGGGGATGTATTAGCAAAGGGCAAGATAAAAAGTACCCGAAACCGACGTGCGTGCATGCAACGGCTAATGTTGAGGAAGCGAAAGTGATCTGTGAGGATCGTGGCAAGTGGCAGCAGTCCTTGGTCTCTGCCTACCCCTCTTGGATACAGGCGTGAGTTTATGTATGTCGGATTGACCAAGAAATAATAAAAACAATAGAAAAGTAAAAGATAAGGGCGGTCCTCATAAAAGAAACGCGATTTTAAGGTATTTTTGTTTGATCTCATTCGACAAAAATAGTCTGATAATAGAGTACACGCTACAGTACCTACATATTTGTACAGTATAGGTAACAATAACAACAAAAACGGCCAAGTATCACAGAATAGTAGATTGTTTAGGTACCTAGGAGGGAGCAAACAACTATTTTTTTAAGGCGAGTGTTTCTTTGAATCCCGGGCGTAGCGAGGACTAAAGTACCTATAATCCTGAGGGCAGCGAGGGATTCAAAGTACACCACTTATCTTAAAATAGTGTTGCTCCCGAGGTGGACACTCTACTTTTTATCACCCTCTATGAAAAAATAAGTAAGTGCTACTTATGAATAAGAATAGAATAGAACGTTTGTACCACATTTTTAGCGTCCGATAAAATGTTCTTTGGAGTTAATAGAATACTTTCAAACTAAAACTTTCGAAAGCATTCCGGATTCACTTAGGTAGGTACTTACTTGGTTTTTTGTCGGAAGAGGGTTTCGCTCTGATTCGCATAGAGCTTAATCGTGGTGCGTAGAGACGGAGCTCGCAGCTCGCGTCGTCGGTTGCTCGTCTCAGATTTTTTTTATAACAACTTAGTAAAATCCGAATTCAAATAGGTGTGTAAACAATTTACGAAGGCGGATCCATTTCGCGCTTCTTTCTTTTAACTTTTATTTTTTCAGAAACTTTTTTAATTTGGCTTGCTCGCGGCTTACAGCCAACTGGCTGTATGATAAAGAAACTTGTTCAGACAATGTTCGTGATTGATCTCTTTGGTGATTACGACGTTTACTAGATATCCACATTCCAAACTCAAACGAAACTGGCTCTTTTTGAAGAGAAGTGATTAAACTATCTCCATCTTGCAGAAGAGAGCGATCCGGTTTATTTACAAGCTAGGTAGTAGGGATTCGTACGTGCATTTGGACTGAGGGCCCATTTTTTCAAATTATTGCTAAACGAATTGCACTTACAGGGCAATTAGTTAAAAAGCAAAGATTCTTCAATTTCTTAAACATGAAACAAAAGCTTTACGATCAAATAACTTGAGCCCTCAATCCAGATGCACGTGGGATTCGTTAAGGGAGTTGTTTAAAGAAAGATATGTTAGAAAAACTGGCCAAGTGCGAGTCGGACTCCGAAACATTAGACAAAGATCGTAGCGATGGGCGACTCGAGTTGGGCTGCCAGCGAGTAAACTCGAGTTCGAAATTCCGTCAACCGAGTTGACTCGTTTACATTCTTACGCAATAAATATTAAACAGGGCGGAGGGGGTCGGCCTACTCTTATTTTTTCTTATTGCAACGAGTGCTGTCTGTTGCAGGTCCTCTTCTGCCGCCGACTGCTTCGATGATACGGCTCTCGGTTATCTATAAAATATAGGAGTTGAGTCTACACTTTCACAAACAATGAAAATACTATACTATTAATGTCTTACTTTCGCTTAAATTCATAATCACAGATATTATGATAGTAAAAGTTATTATCGATATCATAAGCTACGCACTACGCACATCACTAGTGCAATCGATGGACATCTGTTGCCGGGCGGCCGAACTACATGTTTTGTTGATGTGTCGTAGTTCGGCTACTTGTCACTAGATGACAGCACTTTCTATGCAATTTTTGGATTTTGTTTTCAGACATCGTAAGTAACAGACAAATACAACGTAATTTCGACAGCGTGGCCCTGTCATAAGGTTTAAAATATGTCAACATGCTGGGGTTTATAATTTCATCTTAAGTAAAACGACACGGCCAATAATGTTCAAGATTTCTTTGTAGTTAACCATGTGATAGTGTGAGTACTGGCGACAGCGGTTCCGATTGTAATTCAGGCGTATGCCACTTCCACTGTTTTTTTCTGTTCCGTGGATGAAACAAACCAACGCGGTGGCGGTCCTTACATATCCATTTACTGCAAAACTATTTATATGGACGTTTGTATCGACAGCTACCGCCACCGCGTTGGTGTGTCAGGTCCAACCGATTCGCGCAACTTGACGCGGCGGTGTGCGCGCTGAGACAACGCTGACTCGAGTTGCTGCTCGAGTCAGCCCTTATTTAAACTCGAGCTACTCGAGTTGGACAAAATGTGACTCGGCCCACCGCTAAAAGATCGAGAAAAGATAGATTAGGTAGGTACATTGAGAACAACGCCATCTACAGAAACCAACAAGAAGCGTTTAACATTGACATTTAGCGACATGACATCGGCGCATCAGATGGCGAGCGCGGTCTTTAGACAACGTTTGTTGTATGGGAGCCCCCTTAAATATTTATTTAATTCTGTTTTTACTATGTGTTGTTATAGCGGCAACAGAAATACATCATCTGTGAATATTTCGACTGTCTAGCTATCACGGTTCATGAGATACAGCCTGATGACAGACAGACAGAAAGACAGTGGAGTCATAGTGATAGGGTCCCTTACCCCGTAAGGAACCCTAAAAATTATCAGAAATTTTGAAAATAAACCAATATTTTATAACCATCATATAATTGGGTTTTGACAAAATATCAAATGAGTTTTAAAACGGAATTTTGTATGAAAATACTGGCTTATGACGTCACATTTCAGAGCACTCTTTTTATGTTTAATCTATTTATAAATTGTAATAACTAGTAATCGACTAAAAGAGATACATCTTCCGAGATATTTTGTAATTTTTGTTTTAATCGAGCATATGAAATAATTTATTGTTGATCGTGTCAAATACCGTATTAACGTAAATTGTAAAAGTTAATACACCTTTATGGGTCACTGTATAAGCTTGTACAACATCCCTCAAGATATTATATGAGTTACCGTCCTCTTCAGCACTTTGAGTGGACCCGTATATGGCGCTTCCAAAGCGGCGCGTAATGCATCTTTGCGTAAGAAAACGTGTGTGCAACTCTCGAGGTCTTTATGTACAAACAGAGATTTGTTGCCGTGTTTTGATGCTGGGGTCGGTTTTAACTTTGCGATGTGTTCCCGCAGGTTGGCAACGAAATCTTGAGTCTGTGGAGTGGCTAGAGTTGAAGTTGTTTGTAGGAACTCTCCGGGCACTTTTAGTGGCTCTCCATAAACAAGTTCCGCGGCAGAGGTTTTTAGGTCCTCTTTCCATGCTGTCCGGATGCCGAGCAGGATAACGGGCAACACTTCCGTCCATCGCGTGTTATTGTGAGCCATGATCGCTGCCTTCAGGGTTCTGTGTAGGCGCTCTACCATGCCGTTGGCTTGAGGGTGGTATGCAGTAGTATGTTGCAGTTTGATACCACACAACTTTGCCAGTGCCTTGAACAGTTGCGATTCGAACTGTCTGCCCTGGTCGGTAGTCACTATCTGAGGACATCCGAATCTTGCTATCCAGGTTTCGTAGAAAGCTTTGGCTACAGTTTCGGCAGTTATGTCGTAAAGTGGTGTAACCTCAGGCCATCTGGTAAACCTGTCAACGGCTGTCAAACAGTATCTGTAGTTCTCTGATGGTGGTAATGGTCCGACTAAGTCGATGTGAACGTGTGCAAATCGTGCTCCAGGTGACTCGAAAACTCCAAGTGGTGTTGCTGTGTGTCGCTGCACCTTGGCGCGTTGGCATGCGAGACAGGTTTGGACCCAAGTACGACAGTCCTTGCGTAACGAAGGCCATACAAACCGTTGTGACACCATCTTTGTTGTAGATCTGGTGCCTGTGTGACTCATGCCATGGATTGAGTCGAAGACTTGGCGACGTAACTGACTCGTGATAAAAGGACGAGGTCTGGCTTGTGACACATCGCAGAACAAGGTCACGTCTGTGCCTGGTACCGGAACTTTCTGAAGTTTTAATGAAGATCCGCCCGACAGCAGTGATCGAAGTTCCGCATCATCTTCCTGTGCGCGGGAGATGGTAAGGGGGTCGGGGGTCACTGAGATGGATTCAATCCTAGAGAGAGCATCAGCAGTCAGGTTATCCTTGCCTGATATGTGCCTGATGTCTGTGGTATATTGTCCGATGAGATCCAGGTACGTGAATTGTCGGGGTGAGCAGTTTCGGTCCTTCTGGTTGAATGCGAATGTAATGGGTTTGTGATCCGTGAAGATGATGAAATGACGACCTTCAACCATGTGTTTGAAGTGCCTGACAGCTTGATAGATGGCTAGCAATTCTCTGTCGTAGGCGCTGTATTGTGTCTGGGGTTTGGTCATCTTCTTTGAGAAAAACGCTAGTGGTTGCCAGTTGCCGTCGACGAGTTGTTGTAGGACTGCGCCTATAGCAGTGTTGGATGCGTCAGTGACAAGAGCAAGGGGTGCATTGGGAACAGGGTGAACAAGAAGAGTAAATCTTGAGAGACTCGACTTGCAGTTTTCGAAAGCCTGCTGTTGTGCTGGTGTCCAGGTCAGGGAGTGGTTGCCCTTGACATTTGGCCCAGCCAGCATCTCGTGCAGTGGGGCCTGTTCTTCGGCTGCATTTGGCATAAACCGTCGATAATAATTCAGCATTCCAAGGAATCTTCGCAAACCTTTCGCAGTCTTAGGTGGTGGGTACTCTTTGATGACCGAGATTTTATCGTCCAGTGGTTGAGTGCCTTCAGCAGAAATTTTGTAGCCAAGGAAAGTTATTTCGCTTTCCCCAAAGCAACATTTTGATTCGTTCAGGAGCATTCCGTACTCACTGAGTCGCTGGAAAACCTTCTCGACGAGTGCGAGGTGCTCTTCGTGGTTTCTTGAGTAGATGAGTATGTCATCAATGTATGAGTAACAAAAATTCAAGCCTCGGAGCACTTCGTCAAGAAATCTTTGGAACGATTGTGCGGCTTTCTCAGTCCGAATGACATGAAGGGAAATTCAAAAAGTCCAAATGGTGTGGTTATGGCGGTTTTTGGAATATCGTCAGGACAAACGGGAATTTGGTTGTAAGCTTTTACAAGGTCTAATTTTGAAAAAACTGTGCTGCCAGCTAGTCTCTGTGCAAAATCCTCGATATGACGTATCGGGTATCGATCTGGAATGGTGCGGTTGTTGAGTGCTCTGTAGTCTCCGCAGGGTCTCCAGCCGTCACCTTTCGGTGCTAAGTGGAGTGCAGAAGCCCACGGTGAGTCTGAGCGGCGCGCAGTTCCGACCTGGACCATCTCTTCGAACTGTGCCTTGGCTATCTTCAGCCGATCTGGGGCGAGGCGTCTTGGTCTGCAGAAAACCGGGGGGCCAGGTGTGGTACGGATGTAGTGAACCGTCGTATGTTTCACCTGCCTGTCGATGCCAGAGGGCTTTGATAGTTCCTGGTATTGGACCAAAAGTTGGTGATATTTGCTCAAACCAGAGATAGCCTTCACGCTAGGAGTATTGCACGGCTTGACTGTGCCCACCGCTGTGAGCGTAGTTACGCTGTCCAGGAGTCGATGGTTTCTGCAGTCTATCAGTAATCCGTAATGCGAGATGAAGTCTGCGCCGATGATTGGTCTATCTACGTCGGCCACAACGAAGTTCCATGTGAAGTCTCTGCGCAGGCCTAGATTTAGGTACATCTTCATTGTGCCGAATGTTTTGATTGATGTGCCATTGGCTGCTGACAGATTGTAACCGGCTATTGGTTTTCTGGGTTCTTGAAGGAATTTTGGCGGAAGAACGCATAGGTCGGAGCCGGTATCAATTAAAAATTCGATTTTGCTTCGTGGATCCATTATAAATAGGCGGCTGCGTGTAGGACGACAGTCGGCTGCCACCATTACTGACTGTCCGCCTTTTTTCGCCTTGTCACCAAACATCGAGTGGTACCAACATACCCCGGGGGATCTATTGCGGGATCGTTGACGCCTCCTGGATACGGACCTGTGTCGGCCTTGCAATTTTCGCTCATTTGAATTGCGGTTGATACTCAACTGCGCTATTTCTTCGGTGATTTTTGCCGACATCATTTTTTGCAGTTTCGCGAACATGTCTTCTAGGCTTGCCATTGACACACCTGCGAAGGCAGAGTCGTCGGAATCCGTCGAAGTCGGTGGGATGTTATTATCACCGCTCGCCATCCTGGTTTCTGCGGTTCGTGTAAGGGTCACCAATGTGAGGGGTGTTGCCTCCTCAACAATTGAAACCACCAGAAGGGATTTAGCAGGATGTATTTGGTATGCGAGAAAATTTCGTGTCAATAGGAACGAGAGACTTGAAAACCACTGACTCTTGACAGGTGAGCCGCGTGGCGGCGGCGGGAATATTCCGCCGGCCAGCACGCGTGAGGCGCGCGAACGCTCCATGTAGGATGCACTACATACATAAGTATAATTTGGCAATTTATATACATAACTATAATTTGGCGGTCTAATCGCGATTATTTATTAGGTAAAATTGAATTACCTTCATTCCCGATATTTCGGCTACGCTGCAGTTGCCGTGATCACGGGTAGATTGGTGATTAGACATCGCAGGTCATTAAAAAATACCATACGATTAACAAATACATCGCAGCCTACTGGTAAATCATCGCCTTACGTAGAAGAAAGCACATTTTATTTAACACATGTCGAGGTTAAAACATATATCAAACAGCGCCACCATAAAGCAAAAAACACCTAGAACAAACTTGTGGAAAGTTATGACCATCAGCACAATATCCTACTTGCGGAAACACAATGGTCGGGTACAATATTTTTAATTTTAACAAAATATACCTCGTTTGTGATATTATTTTATTTTGTTTCAAGCCTTGGAGTCAGTGTCAGACCATGCCTTCTATAATATCTCCGGGATTATGTATAAAAGATGTTGATAGCATGAAGTGTATCTCGGCAATACCGGCGGGTGAGTAAAAGCACAAATGCGTATTTGATGTGTTCCGCGGTGACGTTTTTGTATTATATTTCATGTATCGTCAAAAGTGATGGCGCAACGCAATCGCTCTCGTAATCGATGAAATAACAGTCTGGTACATAATATGGGTAAAATCATCATCATTCAGTCACAAGAAGTCCAATGCTGGACATATGCCTCCTCCATGGATTTCCAAAAAGACCGGTTGGAAGCGGCTTGCATCCAGCGTCTTCCTGCCGCTTGGATGAGGTGATCTCTCCATCTTGTGGCTCTACGCTGCGCTTGCCGATATGGGTACAATATTATTTATTATTTAATTTATTTTATTGGGGAAAGTAACAGCTTATCACTAACTAACAAAGCTACTAACATAAGCTAACAAAAAGTTTTCACTGATATCTGTATCGCAGAGCGAAAGTGTAGACTCAACTCCTATATTTTATAGATAACCGAGAGCCGTATCATCGAAGCAGTCGGCGGCAGAAGAGGACCTGCAACAGACAGCACTCGTTGCAATAAGAAAAAATAAGAGTAGGCCGACCCCCTCCGCCCTGTTTAATATTTATTGCGTAAGAATGTAAAGGAAAAAATTAACGCGGGTTTTCCAAAGTAGGTACAAGTTAGGTACTACGAACTGTCAAATACATAATAATATCTTGACACTTTGGAGTCGTCAAAATGGTTAACCCGATAGATTGTGTAGTTACGTGATAGAAGTGCAGATCGACTCGGCCTAGATACTGTTAATGCATTGTAGTAACATGACAACTGCATGAACATGGCGGTTTTCATTTCATGGCTGCTTTAAGTCTACGCGGGCACACCCATCAAACCTTCTAGACGTCAATGGTACGAAAAAACCCGTCACGTGACCCGACAGTGTACCTGTCATTATACTACACTGCACTAACAGAATCGAGGCCCTGTTATTGACTCCCTCCCGCCCGCCCTTGTATGAAAAAATAAGCATGGTCGACCCCCTCCCTCCCCCAAATCTCTTACGTAGTCCCCGTAGTATCGAAAGTCCCCTAGACAAAAACACATTACCCACGAAGTAAACATTTATTAGTGTTTCAAAATATTGTAATTTGTGACACCGAGACACATAATTATGGCACTGTGCGTAGACGCACTAAAGGCTCTGCTTCACAATGTCAGGATGTCAGGTTAGCTATTCGTACTTTGAAATTATTTGTATCAAATTATCTGCAACAATTTTCAGTTTGTGCGTTAATAACACATTAGGTATGGGGGTACTGATTTGAGATGGAGCAGCAAAAGGCGCTCCAGATGTTTTGTCTACTTAACTTTCTTAGCAAACCACATCTGAGAAGCGTCCCCGCCTCTCCCGGCTAAACGGCTGTTTGTAAAAACGTGAAAAAACTTAGGGCACATATAATGAACTTAAAAGGCAAACTATCACGTCTTAATAGGCTTTACAAGTTAACGAGTAATAGACGACCAAGCTGTAAAAGGAAAATTTCGTACATATTCCATTGAAAATTACTTTAATGAAGTTGTTAGTTGTGTAAAGCAATCAAGAAACCCGTCCTATGGAACCCTACATTGCGACTGGCCCGACTTGAGTAAAAGTTGCATCGCAAATTGTGTTGTACAAATTCCCATTGCTACCCCATCCCAAATTACCACCCCGTATAAGGTGACCAGCTCCTATATAACGCGAACCAAATCATTGCTGTTATTACTGTCAAATATGGACCCAGGTCTGAAATAAATATTTTCATTCATTCATTAAAAATCCCAATCGTCTAACTGTCAAATTAGTATAGAAAATAACAGACGAATGGAATCGCTTAGGATTTGGTGCGCATAATTAGGCGCCAGAAGTTGTCCTGAGATTGTGAAACAAAAGGCATATTAGTAAAGTAATTCAGTCTGACCGATACTTACAACTAAGTATTATCTACCGCGAGTGGTACTAAAGTGCTACATACTTCCGATACATTTGTACTCTGGTTAACTTAAGGTAAATTATTGTGAACACATAAAATGAGAATAAAAATCAGTCTTAACATAAAAGTATAGTCAGTAACTGAAGTAGGAATCTATGCAGGTTGACCCTGCGTTGCGTCAACTTAACGTCAACGACTTAGTACCCGCTCGTCGACGCGGAAGCAACATTACTAATTGACGTTGAAACAAAAGCGGTCTCGTTTCGTTGACGGGAAAATCGTCAACAACCCTCCGACCCATCCGGCATCCGCTCTGCGACCCTTGACTTTAAATTCGTTCATCGTATTTTAGCGGAATATTCTAACCATGATTAGAAACATGGTGCTTGAACTGAAAAAATAACACGCATTTTTTATATCGGGACAAATAATTATAAAAATCTAAAAAAATATATATGTTTTTATGGTCGGCACCGGCCAACTCAATTGTTTTTTAATTTTTTTCGCGTATGGGACGTATTAAAAATAAGTATTATTATTAGTATTTAAAATAATAGAAAAGATTTTTCAACGTTACAGTATTTCCTGCCACTTCGAATTTGGATTCAATTTAGAGACAAAGGTCGGATATCACGAATATTTAGAAATATGTTGTACCATTCATCATCAGCCATTTGACGCAAACTGCAGGACATATGCTCATGGTTTTCCAAGTTTCCCGGTCTTGTGCCGCCTGCCGACTGGTCGCGTGCGGCAGGGAGGGGCAGTGCTGCCGGTACCTACTCGACCACAAGCTCTTTGGTTAGCGCGCCCGGCGGCCGGCGTCCGGCGACTGGCGTCCGGCGACTGGCGTCCGGCAACTGGCGTCCGGCGTCCGGCAACTGGCGTCCGGCGTCCGGCAACTGGCGTCCGGCGTCCGGCGCCACCACGGACGCGGCCGTACTTGTTTCACCGAACAAATCAATAATTAACACTTTATTTCAGCAGTAACTAGATACGACTTTACATAAAAAAAATTGTAAAATGTAGAAAGCTGCTGATATGTGAAATTAACTTGTAATCTCAATAAAGTAATTGCATATGCGGCTAAATACATCGCTTCATCGTCAGCTAGTAATCCATAAAGCGTCATTTGACGGAAATTAACAGAACCTGATTGTTTTGATGTTTGCTCGTGTTTAACTTCCCTTTGGGAGAACTATAACACAATACTCAGGTAGCTCATTTTTTCAACATCGTTGCTGCGCATCCGGAAGCGCGGAACAACAACGATGGTGTAAAAATGGGTTAGGTACGTAAAAGTAATTTTTAATACGAAGTTGGGTCACCGAGGAATCAAATCTAGCCTTTAAACCAATTTAAAGGTGACCCAACTACGGTTATATTATAATAAAAAAATGTTAAAAACTAAGTTATTATACAAAAATTGCTCTTAAACACACTCAACACACAATGCTACACATATATTATATTACTTTCAGTGACGTTAGTACAAATTAAAATAGCGAAGATCGGTGTGGCGATAGCACGATATGGTGAACCACATTGTATAAGTTACACACTGTTAGCTAATTAGGTAGACCCGAGACTTCGGCACTTGCACGTAGCAAAAGCTGGGTATGTGGACGCCCCATAATCAAATTCATATAAATTCACAAATGTATGTAACTTAAAAAACAAGGTCTTTGGTAAATGACGGAATCGAACTCTCTAGGACCTCTTAACGTGTGAAGCAAACATTCCGCCGATGCGCTACCGTCAGCGTCATCGGCGAGAGTTCATAAAAAAACATTGTTAAATTCTACAGGTTATAGAAGACAAGACATCAGTGGTCGGTGACAATAACGCCGTCAGAGCTTTTGAGATACCTATCCTCATACAATCAGATTATTATTATCATAAAAATTTACAAAACTGTAAACATAGAAGATTCTTAAATAATTCAGTCAAAAAGATATGTTAACAACTATTAAAACCTATTAGGTGACTTTTGTACTTAAAAAAATACTCAGTGTAGGATATACTTGGAATCAGACTCAGGAATGAGTATGTTATATGATTAGTCCCTTTCGGAACAGAAAGTTGAATTCACATAAAGTTAATATCCCAAAATGTATAATTGCCCAAAATGTTGGATTGTTTTTAATTTCGCAAAATGCTGAATTGTCATAAAGTTGGAATCCCGAAATATATAATTTCCCAAAACGTTGGATTTTTTAGTTTTGCAATATTTTGAATTCTCTTAGTTACGGGAAATGTTCATTTGTAATCTTATACTTATATAAAAGTCTCGTTCGAGTTCGATAGCAACACTATGACAGTGTTTGTTATCGAACTCCTGCGAAACGGCTACACCGGTTTTTATGAAAATGTTTGTGTATATTTGTTAGCTCTGAGAATAAATAGGTGGTAGACTTATTAATATGTGAAAGCAACGTTTGCGGGGTTAGGTTAGGTTATATCATTTGAAATGTTGTTTCCCCATATTTATGTCGGGCCAATTCTGTAAAAGATTTCAACTTTCTGCAAATTCATCTTTTAACAAACACAATATTTTAGGACTTAACTTCCTGCAAATTCAACATATCGCACCTTCGGTAGTACAAGGGCACAACTTACGAAAAATGGTAAAATGAGTTAAGTATGAAGAAATGCCTTAAAACGCTCTTCTATCCGGTGGGATAAAGACTACCATTATATTCAGTTAAAAAGTCGCTTTTAAAATGAATTTAATGGGAGTCTGTATCCCACCAGATAGAGGAGTGTTTTCGAGGCATTTCTGCGTACTTAACTCATTTTACCATTTTTCGTAAGTTGTGCCCTTGTACTACCGAAGGTGCGATAGTAGATTCAACATGCTGCAAATTTACTCAACATATTAGGAATTCAACTTTCTGTATCGAAATGGATTAGTCTTTTTTATGGCATTATCTGATGTGAGAATAATTGTATATTTTGTCATAAGTACTTTCATTGAACGGGACACACTAGTGAAAAAATAAATATAAATAAAATATAGCATCTTATTGTTTTTGTAAAAAGTGTCAGACAGAAATCTCAATAATAGCTACGTTTAGAACCTACAGCATACTTAGGACTAGATAGGATTTAGGCTAAAAACGGCAGCTTTTGTCTGAAGATCTAGGTTCTAAAAATAACTATTATTGAGATTTTTGTCTTATACCTACTTTAGATACTTTTTGCAAAAACGAATATTTTTTTCATCAGTGGCACTAGTTAGCCTTCGTTCCAAAGTTAAGGTGGAAAGACATTTGAAATACAATAAGACTTTTTCTACATTACAGTTCGCTAAGTGATAAATAACCGCAAGCAGCTCGGGCCGGTCGGAAGCGGCGAATTAGGCCTTGTGGTGCGCGGGCGGGTGCGCCCGCAGGCACAGCGCCAGCGTCAGCAGCAGCAGCAGCGCGTGCGCCGCCAGCAGCGCCGCCGCCGCCGCCAGCGGACCGCGCGCCGCCGCCGCCAGCGCCGACAGCACCCGCGCGCCGCACGCCGCGCGCCCGCCGCGCCCCGCGCCGCCCCCGCCCCCGCCCCCGCCCGCGCCCCCGCCCGCCGCGCACTGCGCCGCCTCGCCCGCGCAGCACGACGCCGGCACGGCGTAGGCCAGCGGCGGCGCGCCCAGCGTCAGGTCGAGAGGCTCGGCGGCCGCGGCGTCGCCGGAGACGCCGCTGCGGTCGCGAGCCCACGCCGACTCCTGCCAATCTCGCGCGCCCTCTACGCCGCAACACTCCAACTGTAAGTGCGCACCTATGAGCACGACGTCGGACCGACGAGGAATACCCGGCGGGCTCCGACGAATACGAATAACACTAATTACCCCGTGCTGTATGGCGTCGAGCAGGTGCGTGGAGGCGGGACGGCGGCCGTACTCGTGCTGCAGCGCGTGCCGCAGCCGCAGCTGCAGCGCGCGGCGCAGCTCGGGCGTGTGCTGCGCGCCCCACCACGCCGCCGCCGCCTCGGCCACGCCGCACAGCGCCAGCAGGGCGAAGGAGCCGGCCAGCAGCGCGGGCGAGTGACGCGCGGCGCCCGCCAGCCCCGCGCCCGCGCCGCCCGCCAGCGCGCCGCCCCACGCGCCCCACGCCGCCAGCCCGGCGCGCGCCGCCCGCGCCTGCTCCGCGCCCGCCGCGTCGCCCGGCGCCGGCGGCTCGGCCGCGCCGCCCCACAGCGCCCAGCACGCCAGCGCGCACGCCGCCGCGCCCACCGCCTGCGCGCAGATAACAAATATCACACACTGGCATCACTCTGAGCCGGAGCGGTAGCACGAGGCTCGAGTCTCAAGCAAATTTCGGAGACGAAAGACGTGTGGACGAACGAAAAACTTGAGAAAGCCATGACTGGTAATTTGATGAAACAGCATGGGAAACTATCTGAACTGTGGTCTCTACTAGAAATACTCGTCATTATCATACTTAAGTATTTTTCACTCTACATTACAGGTTGATAATTTGAGATAATAATAACTTCACAATCACTTGCCCTGGTCCCAAACTAGGATACCCTGGTCTGGCCATGGTTCAGACAAGGATTTCACAAACATGGAAATGCACCCAGATGGGGAACTACCTAAACCTTTGTAGCTACTGGAAAATATCTTTAATGGGCTCCATAGAGTAAAACTAGTGAAGAAAAAAATAAATATACTTTTTTTACAGATCGAATTTGCAAAATGTGTCTTTACAATCTCTCAATCATGCTAATAGTGATTATTAAGACCCATGACCGACAACCTAGGATCACAGACCTCGGATTAGATATCATTTATGGCAAAAACGGCCATATTTGGCTGTAACACTATCTAGTCCTAGTTTTTTGCCTTAGGTTTCCGGCCATGTGTCCACAAAATAACTCAACATGATTGAGAGATTGTACAGACACAAAGCTATTGTTACTCTATGGAACCCCTTAACATTCTTATTCCTAATTTTTGATGAAAATTACAAATTCTATTCCCAGATTTTGGAAAAACTTAGAATAGTTTTTTTCTACTTCTGACTTATACCTCTAACCTCAGTTGGTTCAATAGACTTTTAATCCCTATCAAAAGCAGAATCTGATGGTGTTATGAAAAATATGCGAGCATCAAAAAACATTGCGAGAACAAAATCTGTCAATCAGTTTATAATAATTCAGAACCCAGATGTGGTCACCAAATAATGTTTTCTAGTTTTTAGGGTTCTGTACCCAAAGGGACCCAATTGTTAAATGTTTAGTTTAGTTTAATTGTTTAAAGTGGTACCTAATAAATATCTAATCTTATCTAATTTCTCAACAATGTCCAGTGCAAAGCTAATCTTCTTAAACATGTTTCTCATAGTTTCTACTTTTATGTTGTTGGAAAATGGTAAATCCAGGTCTCTGCCTACCCCGCCTGTATCCCAGGCATGATTTTATGTAATATAACTGGAAATTTGTCTCTCTTACATACCTAGTTATGACATAACATGTATTGTGTAATGAGAAAACTCAGCAGAAACACTACAATACTGCGTTTTTTAAATCATGTGAGATATGGCGCAGGTTTCAGAATATTTTTTGGTGTGCCGTGGTCCAGACCACTTTGGGTACCATTGTACCTACTACTGCATGGAAATCAAACTCGGTGAATCAGCTAATATTATTTTAAGAATACAATAGCCAGTTAGATAGATAGAACATTTATTTGCGCTTTGAGACACACATATTGCATAACACAAATATTTAATTACCATAGAATAAGAATTCAAAAAGCACACATAAATCGTATTAAATCCTCAGCGGAGGGAGCATGAGATTTTTATCGAGGCGGTTTATCTACAAAAAATGGCCGTTTTAACGAGTTTTGACGTCTATAGTAGGTTAACTTATCGTCGCGAGCACAATGCATCGTTTTTATACCAGTGCCGTGAGATAAAAAAACATCTGTCACTATAAGATAAACCCTATCGCAAATGCGAGCATGATGACAACATAAAAAGATATATTATCGACTTTTGACAGATGTTTCATTTAAATTTATCCCACTTTTGAGAGGGGCATATAAACTTATATCTAGCGTTTCTGTCAGTCATTCTACGAATAAAATCATCACATTTGTCATGATTTGTCCACTGGTGCCTCTTCGCGCCACCTACGCATCCCATTCGTGCCCTTCCTCTGTTTCTGCTCACTGACCGACGTCCAGTGGCCGTCTCCAGGGATTTAAGGACCCGCTCACTGACCTCCGTTCAGCCCTACTCCACGCAACCAAGCACCCTCTGCCGTCCTGCTCAGACCGTCGTCCAGTGCCTATCTCAATTAAAATAATACTAGGTAAAATGTACCAGTCAACAAAAAATTTTAAAATAAGAAACTTCTAAAACAAAGATTTAAACAGACACACTAAAAAGGGCAAAAATTATTTCTTTCTAATGAACTTGCATCCCAAGCCATTTACTCACCCCACAAATCATACCTAACTTCTACTAAGTACCTAAGTATGTATGGTGTATTTACTACAAATGTATGGTTTCTAGGAAGTTTTCTGGAAAAAGCTTGACACAGACTCCTCCATTTTTGAAGTCCGTTAATAATAAAATGCTTTTGGTTATAAGTAAATCTAATATTTATTTTGTAACTTTAAACAATGAAATAGGTGGTTTACTACATAACTGGGTACCCAATGGAGAAAAGAAGCATGATATGTTTTCTTCTGAAAACGGGAAATTGTTACCAAACAAATTAATATGTTCTTCACCTTTGATGTAATCTGTAACAAAAAAATAAGAAGTAAAAAAAATGTAATGCATTTCCTAGGAGACTCTGGATATGCCTTTGAGCCTGCCTTGGCTGATGACGCCCATCAGAGGAGAGGCCGAGTAGACTCCCGAGGCTCGGTACACACATTGCCATTGTGGAGCCTGAAACCCAGTAGAGGAGGAATGGCCAGCTCAATGGAACATTCCCTAATTATATTTAACCCTTGAATGAATGCTTCTGTGCATGTAATATAAAAAAACTATAGTGGAACTTGGGTAATTAAGCATCCAATTTTGAGTTACTATTTTGAAAAAATACAATTCGTACATACATATTCCTACGTTTTAATATTTGATTTATTTGTAAGATTTGATTGATTGTAGCATAGACCAAATATTATTGTAGTCAGCGCGTTCAAAATATCCTGTAACAAATAAAGAGCATAATTAAAAAGGAGTCCAAAACATTCCAATATGATGTAATAGCTTAAGACGAAAAGAAAAAAGGTAAGACATGTTACGAAAATGATTTTAGATGCCCCTAAGAGCAAAAATTGACGCTATACTGGATAGACCTCTATGGTCTATCTATCCAAATACTGTAGGTATTCACTGAGCATTGCCTAAGTACACATTTGCATTAGTTTGACAAGCATATTATTTACCTATTGTACTCGGTTGGTGATGGTGAGTCAAGTATTGAACTTAATTTAATATATCACTAGATAATAAGTAGGTACTATCAACACTTACATTCCGCCACTGCTCCAGTCGTGTCGGGACCATGCTCCTTCGACAAGGCTCAATGCGCCCCACTCTTTCAACAACCTTTCGCTTCCCATGGGGCCAGAAAACTCATTGTTGGCTAAATTACTGTGGAGCGTCATATACTCGAACGAACCCCAGTTGATTTTGTTTACTGCGCCCTCTAAAACAGAAAAATATTATAGTTCTTGCCGATGAGTGACTTGTATATGATGTGATGTCCGTATGAGCTTGTAGGAAGGATCTCCAACTATTGTAGTATTGTATAAATTAACTGCAATGGCTATAAAGTTTGTACTTACTTCATTTTCGGCATCTAAGCATCTATTGTCCGTTATTTGTTTGTTTATTTACATTTTATTTGATACCTAGCACAGACTAAGTAAAGGAAAGATCACACACAGATCAGATTTCAATCTGTCAAAAAACGCAAATTGAACGAATGAAATAGTGATTTTCGTCACATCCCTATTTGCCGATTCAGTGTTGTCATACCAATAAGTAGATAAAATCTTATCTCCTATCTAAGGAAGATATGTATGTCGAAGAGAAGTCATGCTCGCGGGTGGGATATAATATCGTAATGTTTTAAAATTTTAACCTATCTATCTAGATACGATAAAAATCTCATGCTCCCCCCGCAGGTTCACTTGTGAAAATAAGAGTCCCACAGCGTTCTATCTTAGGGGAGTTCCTTTTCCTAGTCTAAGTAAGTGATTTACTGTTTATGGTACAAAACATGTCTAAGATAGTGTTATTTGCTGATGACCCCTCACTTATTTTTGAAATAAGGAGACAAGAAAATAATCTTGACGTTGCAAATAATCTGCTGCTAAATTCTAAAAAGACAAAATTTATAAAGTTTACCTTACCTAACGTAAGATTATTTGAGAACAACATAGTAATTGTAAATGATAAACTAGAATTTGTAGAAGATACTGTATTTCTGCGCATCATAATCGATGCAAAACTACAATGGGGTCCACATATTGTAAAATTAGAACACAGACTTAGCTCTGCAGCATATGCAGTGAAAAGAATTAGGGAACTCACTGACGTTGCAACTGCTAGGCTTGTTTATTTTAGTTACTTCCATAGTATTATGACCTACGGTATCCTACTATGGGGCCGGACAGCAGACATTGAGACTATCTTCATCTTGCAGAAGAGAGCCATCTGATTTATTTACAAGTTAGGTAGTAGGGATTCGCTAAGAGATTTCTTTAAAGAAACCAACATCTTAACAGTTGCATGTCAATATATTTATGAAAATATTATGTACGTTAGAAAAAATATCAGACTTCGAAAAATGTTGGCGGCCATCATTGTTCGGTTAGATATACACCTTTTTGGTTTGCTGTACCTATTTCCTTTATAATCTTGTCTCTTCAGAAAATAAAGTCAGTCTCAAAAGTGTCAAACAAACCACACAAGCTTTTTATTGCAATATTATAATTTAAATACAATTAGAGGGCAAATAGAGCTAGATATTCTTGCCCAAACAATCATAATGTTAATACTAGAAATAAACACAAATAGTCATTTCCATGATTTAGACTTGCAAAAAATTAATACTTAATACTTCTTAAAGTATATTTAAATACTTCTTAAAGTATACTCCTTTTTCTGTAAAATAGATGGTGTTGCATGATGAAGCTAAATTGCATAATATAATATTTAGTTGTAAGGGTTTTTGCTAATAAACCTGGCCTTCAGTTCTGGATTCACTAGTATTATTTCAAGTAGCTAGATATTATCAAGTAATAGGTAGGTCGGCGCCTGAACAGATTGTATTTGCCTTATCGAGGGAGGAATATTGTTCCAGCACTTGGTTGTATGGTAGTGGAAACTGCCAGTGAGTTGGTTGGATAGTTGGTGGATAAAGTTGGGGTACATACTTGAGAAATATTACTTACCAAAAACACAATGTTAAAGAATATCAGCAAACACTTCATAAGAGAATAACATTTCGACATCCCCATGGCGGAGCTACTTGTTGTGGTAAGTGTCAGAAACACCAGCCGTAGCACGAATTAAAGCAACGATTTGAGTTTGTTACAACTTTACCGACTATATTCAATTTACAATGTACTGATCCACTATAATTATTTATTTGAATCCTTGATCAAAAAAATTGATTAGATTTAGATAGAAAACATGGAGAAAACAGTGCCCAAAAGACCAACAACCACAGACTAACTACATCAAACGAAAATAGAGAAGGGATTCTACGTACTAGTGATGTACACAAGCAAACCGGTTATTGTAAAAACCTATAACAACCGGTTATTTCCAAAAGTAATCGATTACATTTTTCATCGTAATTTATAGGGTTACGACCGGTGGCCAAGAGAAAAATTCACTTTGTTTAATAATATGAGACTTATTTTCGAAGTAAGAATGCGTTAAAAAAGACAATAAAATTTAATTGATACTTTGGGAGCCAGTACCAACGACGGGGATAGCAACACGAAAAATGTTGCCCCAAAAATGTATATTTTATAAGTGTTGCTTATTTTCGGATTTTTTCATGGAAAGTAAACATAAATTATTATTTATTTTTTTTTTTTTTTTTTTTATTTAATTAGGACCACCAACAAGATACACACCAATACATTCACAACAGACAACAAAACCAAAAATAAGCCAAGTGTTATCTCACTTACAGGCAGCCACAACATGCGCCGTCAGTATTATGTTTCATGAGGAACTAAAGCTAAAGATTAAATCTAGATAACACCGATTTGTGCCTCTGAGCTTCAACAATGAATGCTACATATCAAGTTTAACATTATACATTCAGAAATGGGTCCAACCTCAGAGGGACGACAGGATACTTCTTTTAAACTTTGCACAGGAGTCAGAGAATATGTCGATGTTGAGAGACTTGGCTAAGGCGTTATGTTGCGATATGAGCCGTTGCATAGTACAAAAATGACCAAGATTACTCTTTGATGGAGTTCCTGCAAAAGGTGTGTATTTAGAACGACGAGGTAGTTTAAATGGTGCATTGAACTTGATTTTCGACAGAAGTTGCGGGCAATCAATCCTGTTATTATGTAATTTGAAAAGAAACATTTGGTCAAGCAATTTTCTGCGGTCACAAAGGCTGATTAACTTGAAATGTTTGAGACGGTCGTTATAGGAAGGAAGCTTTTTTGCTAAGTTGCAACTAAAAGAAAGATGCCACAAAAATCGCTTTTGGACTCTTTCAAGCCGCTTGACGTAAATAATATAATGCGGATTCCAGAGAACACTGCAGTATTCCAAACCACTCCGTACAAGCGAATTATAGATAGATATTTTGGTTGAAGCCATCTTAAATCCCTTGCAGTTCCTCAGGACAAATCCCAACATCTTAAAACTTTTAGCCACCAATTTGTCGATGTGAATGTTAAACCGCAGTTTATTATCCAATTCAACGCCAAGATCGTGAATTGAAGATACCTCAGTTAACTTATGACCCTTAATATTGTATTGATAGGTGATGTCTTTACGATCGCGAGAAAATCTAATCTGGAAACACTTCTTTACATTAAGGGACATTCCATTAATATCACACCAGTCAGCGAGTCTATCAATATCCCTCGGCATCCTAATACAGTCATGAGTACTTTTAATTGAATGCATGATTTTTAAGTCATCAGCAAATAAATAAAACTTTGTATGATGGAAGCAATCTACGATATCATTAATAAACATGTTGAAGAAGAGGGGACCCAGGTGGGATCCTTGGGGAACACCTGATTTATTTAAGTATGGATTAGATTTGTCGCCCTTGACCACCACCACAGAAGTTCTCTCACTTAGGTAAGATGCACACCACTCATGAAATGCTTTTCACTAAAAAAGGGAAAGCTATAGTTGTAACTGTAACTGAAAAAGCAAAGTTTTGTATACCGCCAAAGGAATACAGACTAATACAAAGGTAACCACAAAAATATTTTTTGAAGCTTTCTTGCAGAAATAATCGCATACCTTTAATTAAATACCTCTTTACTGGCTGATTTATTTGTTGATTATAAAGTGTAAAATGTTAAATTTACTTAAGAAAGTTACTCAAGAACAGGGCCGGATTTAGGAGAGGGCAGGCGGGGCTACTGCCCTGGGGCCTCGAGAAGGAAAGGGCCCCCACAAAAGGCTAAAATGTACTATCATTAAACGCCAATCTTTAATGAGTCTGTTTGTTTTTCAAATAAAAAAAAAAGTTTTTGTTTCGTATTTTTTATTTGGGAATAATTAGGGGCCTCCGCTCCTTCGTTGCCCTAGGGCCTCCAGACCTCAAAATCCGGCTCTGCTCAAAAATATTGCAAATCGTTGTAAAATTATCCACATTATGTACCATATAAGCTTACTCATAAAATCATACTGTTTCTATATGAATTCTCTTAATTTTATTCTATTTTGGAGACGAAGCAGCTTTATGAGCATAAAATGATACTTCGGGACTACTAAGTGAAGGTTTCTATCACAGATAACTAAATTGTCCTACCAGAAGTATTGATATCTATTCAGTTTTGCCCAGTTCAATGCTATGGGCTGGCTCTGGGTAATTAAGTGCTGCCTATTATTTTGCCTAACCTATTTTCAGATACGGGCTTAGGCCCAAAGAAATGCGGGTTACAATGTATGATTATGATTTTATTGCTTCAGATTGTGCCATATTGTGCCACCTCTTTTGTACCTTATTTGTGGATGGAGAAATAAAGTTTATTTGTATTTGTATTTGCATTATATAAAATCGATGTTTTCAAGTACCCAGGAATATTGTTTTACTTCACTTACAAGTGCAGCAATAATAGCTGGCTTTACATTTGCTAAATAGGTTGAATCATTGATATGAAGGCTTGCATTTCTCGTTTTTAGTTACTTTTTAGGTTTAACAGTTTAGGTACCTAAACACTGCCTACGTTTTTAACGAGCGTAAAAGATATGGACATGAAAACAAATAAGAATAATAAACCATAACTTCTAACTATGATTCTGAATGTATTTCATTAGTATTATCGTATTATTAGTATTTACCTGCATTGAAAATATTGAAATATTTTTTTGGCATTTGTTTACTAGAATCTATGAACTTCTTGATAATCGATTTATTTACTCGAAATGGCTTAGGAGCCACAGTTTTTCTATTGCCATCTGAGCAGTAAATGCGTAGGCACTGATTCTTTTGAAAAACAACACTCCACATATCTTTCGGGTTCATATAATTACAAATATTGTGCTTTTCCCATAAAAATAGTCAAGAGAACGGGACATCCTCCATTTTAAATTTTTTGTCAGTTGCCACCCCCATTATAATACCTATAATTACAAATATGGTGCTTTTCCCATACAAATAGTCAAGAGAACGGGACATCCTCCATTTTGAATTTTTTGATATTAAAACTACCGGTATTGAAATTTTTTATCGTTCCAATCACTATCTACTTACCTTTTTTTGTGCTTTTATGGCCTTGGTAACACGACCTTTGAGCCTTTTTTACTTTCACTAATTTCACTATACACTGGTTACGGCGTTTATAACATATTTATTCAGTAATTTGAAGAAGAAGAAAGACATTTATTGTATTTGAGGCCACTTTTGTCTTTTAGTCACTTCACTTTTTTAGTCTGTGATGAGGTGTGTACTGTGTTGTTGTGGACTTGTGGATAATTTTTCTATTCTGTGAACGAAGCGAGCAAGCGCGAATGCGCGTGTTGATTCTTGTGACAGCAAACGAAAATGTCTCCATTCCAAACAAAATAAATGGCCACAGTTGCTATTACGTGCTCCCTAATCGGATTTCATTATTATAAGATGGACGCCGAATGCAAGGAAAAGCAAAGGTATTTTCTGATGTATTTGTAATTTTTGCGCCCTCCTAGAATAGTTTATTCGTAGTTCAATTTTGCAAATCAAAACTGGGTCGTTGACAGAAAATTTCGCGCCACTGCAATTTGCAGATGTCCGCGTCGTTTTTTCAGTAATGTTATCATCAATGGACGCACATTGTTTACAGGGACTATATTTCACGGCGGGAAAAACGGTGGAGCATGAACTCACAGAGGCTCGAGGAAATAGTGGCGGAGCTGATGAAGCCCATTGGCGACGTGCGCCGCAGCTTCGACACCGACCTCAGCGCGGTGAGTGTCCCACCGCGCGCCAGCCGCCAGCCGACGCATCCCGCCTTGCACAAGCTTCGTTCTTAATCATTATTTACATTAAGCATGCTAGCTGTTGGTTCTCTGATTCTCAGCTTGTCAAACAACCCTGTGTGTTGCAAGAAAAAAGTTCATTTTGGACAGTCCTAATAAATGTCAATACCACAAATAAGTTAGCAATAACAAAGATGTGCAAACAGCAAAACTTGCAGGTGCAGTGTATATACTTGGCCTGGGTATCAGCTTACTCATCTCGCATGCCCACTGCAAATTAGCAATAAGTATCTGGAGCACACCCAAGTAGAGGTGAGCATTGATTCAAAAAACTGTTTTAAAAAACCTTTCTGAAACAACGAAGCAACTGCTTTTTGCTAAAGTAAGAACCCGTTTCAAAAAGAACTACATTTTTCCAAACCTGTTGACTAACAGTTTACTTTCTTACACCGTTGGATTAAGAATGAAATCTAACATCAATCGCATCGCCAAACCGTTTCTTGTAACGAGTTCTAATTCAACGAAGGAAGGCAAACAAAAATACAGAAATAGCCGAACGATGCAACTCTCTACATGAATATCCGGCTCGTTTAAATTTGCACTTTTAGTCGATAATGGCTTTCCATTATCTCTTTAGTTAGATCCAAATAATTGTGTACTTTTAGGCAAATTTCTAGGTGTGTATGAAAGAGACACAAAAAAGAAAGAGGGCAATTTTTTTAAGAAAAGTATTTATTGCGTTGACTGTTTGAATTCCACTCTTATGTCTTAACAATATGGTTGGAAATAAAACAGTCTGTTTACCAATCAATGTTATGCAATTTGTTTTGATTTTTTGTTTTAGTAATTTTGAGTTGTTAAATGAGTGTCACATGCGCGTGAAAGCTCGAAAAGCGAGGTCGTTAATTAATTATTGTGTAGTTCGCTCCATGCTAAAAGTGTAAAGTGGTAAATAGAGTTCATTGTATAAAGTTAAATAGGTACGTAGTTAGTGTTAATACTAAATAGTGTAAAAAATAATATTTCAAATTATTGTAAAAAATAAAATGGTGGCGCAAAATAATCTTAGAGTTTTATGGAACTATTTTGAAAAAGACTGGTAGTGGTCAGAAACAGCTGAATCAGGTAAGTATAAAACGTGTTTCCCGTTGTTGATGCAACCGCTCCTCAAAGCCGCTCCAGCGCAGCTAGTTTTGTATGAGGAGTCCTCATAGCTAGTTTTGTATGAGGAGTCCTCATACAAAACCAGTTGCAACTGAAACGGCTTTTGAAACTAATTTTTATTTCCAAAAAAGCAGTTCACCTCACCTCTACACCCAAGTGCTTCACATTCCTATTACCTTACAATGTCTATCTTCACATTTAGAAAGTTCTATTGATACACAAGTGATTGAGCTGTGGGAATGTTTGTTACTATAAATAATAATTATTATTATTACTTCGCAATGGCAATGCGGCGGACTTAATGCTACAGGCATATTCTACCAGTTTACTGCAGGAAGTGTATGAAATATAACTAAATTCATAAATGTGTGTAATTTTGAAAACTAACTTTGAAATCAGGCTTTACAAAATGTGAAGCAACTGGTCTAGCATACCATCACTGGCATGTAGTTACTGGCAAATAGGAGACTGACAAAATACTAAACAAAATGTGTTTTACTGGCAAATTAGAGACTGTCAAAATACTAAACAGAACAGGTTTTTTTTATTATTGGAATGAATGTGTGCAGTTACTGGAGGAGTACCTGACGGAGGCGGGCCTGCGGGCACTGGAGGCGGGTGAGGGGGAGGACGAGGATGAAGAGGGGGCAGGGGCTGGGCCGCTGCTGGACGGAGCTCCCAACTTTGCCGAGCTGGCACTGTTGCTGCAGCAGTCTGCCAGTATCTACGGTCGCAAGGTCGACTTCCTCTACCAGCACGTTCTCACCGTCAGTGATTCGTTACACAATAACTCCATGTAAGTCAAGTAAGAACAATGTTTTAAAAGTGTTATGAAAACCACGAAGGAGGCCTATATCTTGCAGTGGGCGTCAAATGGCTGATGATGAATGGCGTATGTTTGGTCTACATTAATTAGTTACCTGTCTGTTGTAACTTTGTGCTGTGGACTTTGTAAAATTATTTTATTTACAGTCAAGTTGGGTAACATTGAATTTCCTTGCAACTTTGAATAAATATTGTCTTTGGAAAATTGCACACATAAAAACTTCTAAGGTAATAGAAAGACTAACGGTAAAAACCGGCCAAGTGCCAGTTTTTACCGTTAGTCTCTCTATTACCTTAGAAGCTTTTATGTGTGCAATTTTCCAAAGACAATATTTATTCAAAGTTGCAAGGAAGTTCAATGTTACCCAACTTGACGTTATTTATTTATTTTTAATTATCTATGGAAAACCAACAGCTAACAAACAGTACATGTGACTTATATAACTAGTTAGAGAGCCAATTACAGGTTTTCACCTATAGCAACAGAGTGCTAGTTTACTGCTGATACAAAACTTTCACTTGTAGAGACTTAAACTTAGAACATGAATAAAATAAAATCTGTAGAATTCCAAATGACCCCATAGGAGCTTGCAATTTGCCGCAGAGAGGACAGCCCGGGCGCGGCGGCGGGCGCGGGCGGCGGCGGGGCGAGGCGCAAGCGGCGCTCGTCGGCGCAGGGCGCGGGCGGGTTCGCCGCCATCGCGCTGGAGCGCTGCGCCGGGAGCGCACGCGAGCCGGGCGCGCCGCGGCCGCCGCCCACGCTGCCGCGCCTCTACCTGGAGCTGGAGCCGCGCGCGCTGGCGCCGGGCGACGCGCCGCTCGCGGACTACGCGGGCGAGCCCGTCGGCCTTCTGGAGGACTTCCACGTGGCGTGGCGGCTGCGGCGCGGCCTGCTGGTGGAGCGCCTGGGCGCCGCCGACGCCGGCGCCGGCCCGCGCCCGCGCGCCGTGCCGCTGCCGCAGCTGCAGGCCGCCATCGAGGCCGCCGCGCCGCCGCCGATCGAGTCGCCGCCCGACGAGTCGCCGCCGACCCCGCCGCCGCCCAGCCCTCCGCCGCCGACCTCTCCGCCGCCGATCGCGCCCGAGGTGCTGGCGGTGGCGATCGCTGCGGCTCGCCGGCGACGGAAGAGAAAGTGGGAAACCGGGGCCGAACTTCTAGCGGCGACCACCTTCAACCTATCTATAAGCGAAGGTCACTATTCCGAAAGAGCCCTCGGAGCTCGTTTATTTTACTCGATATGATAATTTTCAAGGTGCCCTCCCGAGGGGCGCCAAACGGGACCGTAATCGATATGCCTATGACATCTGACTGTCTGTCTTTTCATCTGACCTGCCGTGTCTCGTCCGATGTTCTCGAGCCGTTCAGTTTTTCACAGAACGGGCCGAGTGATACAAGAAAGTAGAAAATGAAGGGAAACATGTTTTTAAGTTTTTATTTGTACTTGTTATTTATGGAAGCAGTTTTTTTCTAATACGGATGTAACGTCGGTGTGCAGAGGGCGCGCGTGTACTGCGGCGGCGGCGCGACTTCGGCGCGGAGGGCGCGTGGGCGGCGCGCGGCGAGTGGGCGGCGCGGGTGCTGCTGCGGCGGCGCGCCCGACTGCTGCGCCTGCGCGCCCACGCCGCCGCCGGCGAGCGCCTGCTGCGCCGAGGTCAGTGCGCCGCAGATATCGCAGATCTCGCCGGAAGCTTTGCGATCGATTGCATTGCTAAACACAATTTTTATGTTTCTTTAGATTTCCGAGGATTCGAACCATCGGAGATCGGCGGTGAGATATAGTCGTAAACTAAGTTCGCTACCAAAATTACCGATGTAGAGATTTGTCGGAACGACTGTTCGCGCTTTCTTCGTCGGCGACGATGTTTCCTCTGCACGTTCGTAACGAAAGATCGCGGCGCCACAGGGTTCTGCGGCTGGAGCGCGGCGGAGGCGGCGCGAGCGGCGGAAGAGGCGCGGGACGCGGCGGCGCGGCTGCAGGGAAGCGCGGGCGGCGGGGGGGCGGGGGGCTGCGACAGCGACGACGACGGATTCTTCGAGCGGAGCTCGCTCGGTGACTCCGACACCTCGCGCGCCGACGACTCACTGCTGCACACGCCGGTGAGTCGCCGCACCGGCTGCGCCGAGATAACTCATTCCGTATTCTCCGTTAGCACTTTTATATTTTTGTTAACGATTTTTATGATTTTTTTTTGTGTATGTTTGGTAGGTCTGAGAATAAGTCGTAGGCTTATAAACAACGTCGGTAGAGTCAGCTAGTTTTAATAAGAGAATGATCACTAGGCTGGAATAAACGAGCACGCATATTTTTGTTGAGAAATCAGAAATCAAAAGTGTAAGTTAAATGTGCACTTCCATAGTGCGCGGCGACGGCTACGGCCAGGGTGACGGCGACGGCGGGGGCGGAGTGGGCTATGTGGCGCGAGGGCGCGCCGGCGGGCACGGCGGGCGCGGCGGGCACGGCGGGCGCGGCGGGGCCCGACGTGCGCGCGCTGGCCGGGCGCGTGCTGACCGCGCTGCCCGACGCGCCCGCGCCGCCGCGCCTCTTCACCGCCGTGCTGCGCGAGGCGTGCGCCGCGCCGGCCGACGTGTCGCAGCTGTTCCTGGCCACGCTGTTCCTGGCCAACGCGGGCGCCGTGGAGCTGGCGCCGGGCGCGCCGCTGGCGCTGGGCGAGCTGCGCGTGCGCGCCGTGTCCCGCGACCCGCGGCTGCACGGCGCCGCCGCCGACCTGTTCGCCGCCGACCTGCGCGCCGCCGACCTGCACGCCGCCGACCTGCACGCCGCCGCCAGCTGAGCCCCACGCGCCGGCCGGAGTGCACGTCCGGCTGATGCCGCTCTGGGGACGCTCGCCGCTAACTGATCATCCGTATCGTTAAGAATCGTACAACATTTATTATTCGCAATCTTATTTCGCACTGATTTATTTGTATTAATTTACCTGTATATATGTGAAACTAATTTATTAATACATTGTATTCCAATCGATCGCTGAACCAATGATAATAAAATGGAGTATGTATATTTTTTACATTTTATATTATGATTATGATTACCATACAGATAAAGAACTGGTGTAGATCATAGTGGAAGTCACTTTGGCACAACACACTTTAGTTTTTTTTTTTACTGTTGCAAGTGACTGCCTCTATGACCTCATCATATCATCTGTAGCACTTTTAAGTATGTTAAGTAAGGCGTACAATGTACATATAGCTTTAAGATTGTGAGAGTATAATATCTTAGGAATATTATTTAGTTACTAATAAGGAGTTGTGTTTGTTATGTTACAGAGACTAATCCTCTTGTTTCGAATATACTCTTGGAGTCGGCCATCAAAAAGAGCATGATTACCGATCGGCTCTGCTGATGTCTCTGCTTTCTTTTCGCTCGTACCAATTGATCCTAAGATGTAGTGGCTTATTACCCTTTACGAAATAAGGGACATGGGGAATTTTGTATGGCTTTGGTCTAATAGTGAGCCTATACAATTTTGTATCTGTACAATGTAGCACAGTGTAATAGGCCTCTTCTGTACATCTAAGCAATTTTAAACTTTCCGCTGTTCTGTCCGGATTAATTTCAGTAGAACTACTGTTGTACATAATATTTGAAAGAACGCAAGGCGCCGCTGGCACAGCGAGGACGGGTGCTACAGAGTCAAACTATGTTGTTATTCTCTTGAAAATATAAAAAATAGTACCTACATTTTATATTACTTTATTTTTTATCTCTCCTTTCATCAACAACGCAGACTGAAACCCATTCCGGAACGATAATCGACACGTAAAGGTAAAATTGATAGATATCCTCTCTTCCACCCACGCCAAGCACACAACACAGTCAATAGGGACTTCCCAAACTAGTAGGTACAGGCTAGCAATTGTGCTAAGTAGCACCAGAAAACAATAATAGAAGCATATTCCTACTGTAGCACTTACATTGGGACTCAACCCAAAGGTCTGCCACCCACCCGGGACTGCCTCGTTGGTCCAGCCGTTAAGGCGCCTAGCTGCCAAAACAGAGGTCGTGAGTTCGATTCCCACTGGGGGCCGCCGTACATTTGTACAAATGGCGTCAGTCTGGGTGTGTTTTCATGTTTGTGACACGTCCTTGCCTGGTTACCATAGCACAGGGTATCGTAGTTTGAGACCAGGTCAAGTGATAGTATTGTGTGGAAGTTATTATTATTATTCAGGCGTGATTTTACGTTTAAATTCGGAAATACGCCTCTAATCAGTGTTGGATTTTTTGGTAGCCTGTAATAAAACTATTTCTGTGTATGCGCACGCATTTTCTAAATACTTAATGGCCTATCAAACTACATGTTTTTGAATTGGTGGCGCCCATAACTTACACAAGTGCACGTATGTAAAGATTGATGTGGACAGCAGATTAACCTTTACGTTTTACTTAGCTACTAATTCGTCCGTATCGTAACCGAGTAGAGTGCATGCGTGTAAGGTCGATGTACCTACCGTCGACTATTCAGTACCTACATAGAAGGTATGGCAACATTGTATATATATATATTTAACAAAACCCCGTAGGTTAGTTGTGGTGATGCAGTAATAACAAAATACCTAGGTACATAAAAAACCAGATACATTAGTAATAGACAGTCACAATCGAATTTTGTTAGGTACTTCTTATAAAATTACATAGGTCTTTAATAAATGGAGAGAATGCCAATTGTAATAGAGAACGATGTGGGAAGAGGTAGATTGGAAGGAAGATAATTATTATACAGCGAAAAAGATAATTTTGAGCAGTTAAGAAATATATGATCCGGAGTCCCGTCGTCCAAACCGCACTCACACAGCGAGTTGTCCCTGATTCGAGTTTTCGTGAGGAAGGCTGGGGTGCAGGCATGGCCCAGTCGAAGATTACATATTATTGTCGAAGTAACATTTTTATCCGCATTACGGAAAAAGAAAAACCATGGTTTCGCGGGAATTGATTCTTGGGTGGTGCTGTAACTACTGTGTTCTTTTAGACTCACGATAGGATTTCCATTCTGAAAATCAACTCCTTCTCTTATCGACCAAATTAAGGTGACAGTTTTATTTATTACAGTGACAGCATTTTATTCAGACGACTTTCAATCTTATTAATTTCATGAAAAAAAAAGTGTGACACGTAATTCAGTGTGATGTTTATTTCAACCACTGGCTTGTCGTCACATCGAATCACTGCTCACCACGCTATATTCTTCACGAAGTATGTACCTACTTTATTGTTAATTTTTGTGTTGCTGGTGACTTTGTTTGTGTGGGTTTCATTACGAAAGTTGGTTGGTACCTTTTTGGGTTTGTCCTGCAGAAATTAGGTACCTACGTACTTTTACTACCCCGAGTGTGAATAATGATAATAATAATAATGTACATATGTAATGCGTTTATTAATATTATTTTCACTTCTCATGCTCTAAAAGTTCGTCTTTATGTCGTGCGTAGGCGACATAAAGTCGCTTTTTATGCTCTAGAGCATAAAGTAAAATCTTCGTCGAAGACCAAGGCAATCGCTGCAACAGCCACACGAACATCTTTAACTTCATACAACAACCTCTTTATTTTATTTCGTTTCTTTCGTATTCTAAGACCAAGGCAAAGATACCAACAGCCAAAGTACACAATAAAACTTCATGAAATAAACTTATAATTTGTATTTCGTCTCATTTATTATTTTTTTTATTTGTTTATTTTTCAATTTAGTAGATCAGTATAGTATTTAAGCCATAACAACAACTTATCATAGTTATAAAAAGAAAATGTTTTTATAACTGAGCAGTATGTAACGACCTTAAGTCAGGTGTCACGTCCCTACAGAAAAAAAAAAGAAAAAAAAGTTAATTGGCGGGAACCATAATTATTTTACATGTTGCTGTTTCATTTCCTCGCAATCGAAGTGAAAAGTAGAGTGTACAACTCGTCCATAAAACCCATTTTACACTCGACTTTATATCTATCCTCGCTCGCAAGCTCGCTCGGATGGATAAACGTCTCGAGTAAAATGGTGCGTTTTATGCACTTGTTGTACAATCTACTATTTATTGAAATTTCGTAGGTACTATTTAACTGACTTCAAAAAAGGAGGAGGATAGAGAACGGAACTCTTCAATGGACAGCAGCATAGACCAAAAATTTTTGGTCTATGACAGCATTAAATAAGGCCTAATGGGGCCCACCTTTAGTAATATCCGTATGTTTCATGAAATAGCGTAAAAGTAGTCCCGAGTTAATTTGGTGATGTTCTGGTGGACTTTTGAAGATGGAAATAGAGAACTTCAAATTTTAAAGCAACGAATTAAGTAGGGTAAAGTATGGTTATCGGGGACTTGTTTATATTTCTCCCGCTCCCCCACTAAAAACTGAAAAATAAAAAAAATTAAATAAAAAATAAAAACCGACTTCAAAATACTGCACTAAAAAGTTGGAAATAATTTAAAAGAATACCTTTAAATTAGAAGTATGTATACATGTAGGTATTGTAGAAGTATAATTTGTAGTCGGTGCCCAAAATAAATGTCCAGGTCATGAAACTGGGAATACTTGTAATTTAAAGGTATTCTTTTAAATTATTTCTAACTTTTTAGTGCTGTAGTATTTTGAAGTCGGTTTTTATTTTTTATTTATTTATTTAACATTTTTTATTTTTCAGTTTATATTTTTTAATCTGTGGTACGATCCTTCAAAAATAAAGTTGGCAACACTGGTTTCGTTCTTCTTGATTTGTTGTTTGAACATAATTGAAATCAATTTGTGTTCGCTGACCGTGCCTGAGCTGCTCAGGCTGGTTGAATTGTGAGAAGAGAACGTCGTGTGTGTAGATTGCAGGTAGGAAATCAGCCGTTATATTTTTTCCGATTGACGCTACCAACAAATTATGTCAACAAACGCAACAACCCAACTTTACCCGGTACCTATATAAAGTTCGGTTTCTAGGACATCGTGCGAGTGATTTGCAGAAATGCTAACACGAATCGTGCTATTATTCGTGGCTGCGAGTGCGGTGGAGATCGTCAGGTGAGTAGTCGGGGCGGCGGGGCCGAGGGGCCGAGAGCCGATGGCGACGGCGGACACTGACCGATTTGCCCGCAGGGTGCCGCTGCAGCGTGCGGAGTCGCCGCGGCGCGCGCTGGCCGCCGTGGGCACGGAGCTGCATCAGCTGCACGTGCGCTACGCGGAGCGCGGGCCCACTCCCGAGCCGCTCTCCAACTACCTCGATGTAAGTCCCTATTAGCTTCTTTGTCATTCCCTCATGTCTGAGGATCGCGATAATGGGTTGGTCCTATTCAACATTACACGGTTTTCTGCCATGTAGATTGTCGGGTGGATGCTGCACTTTTTAAATGCACTTTATTAATTCCTCTGATGGTTTCATTTGCACAAACAGTATTGGTACTCCTAAATAAATAGCTAACAATATTATTTGTAACATGTACACCAGTTTAAGATGCTACGTTCCTTTTGCTTCTCTTTCGCCCGCTTATTCCATTTTTTTTCAATGATTGTAATAGAATGAGATTTTGACAAATCTAGTCTAAGTAAAACTAAGAAAAAATATGATAATTTAAATGTCACAAATTTCTAATCAATAGATTGTAGCTTATATTAAACTGCTGCATATAGTTTAGGTACTACTTAAAAAAAAGTTTTCTATCTAGCTCGGTGTTAATGATTATTAGATTTGTGTAACTTCTCGGAACATGATGTAAATGAATCATTATTGATTCTTTTGTATATTTTTTAATTTGATTTAATATCTATGGAAAACCAACAGCTGGTAAATATGACACTTATAAAACTAGTTTGTGAGCAAATTAGAGGTTTTCATTCACCTATAGCAATATAGTGTTAAATTTCTGCAAGGATACAAAATATACAAGTAATAGAACATGAAGCATGCATCACACTAAGTTACATTGATGATTATCCACTGGAGGTACAGATTTGTACGCCTGCTATAACAATTAGTACCTATATTACACAAAATAGCCAGGGCATGATGTTTATAAGTGAACAGGATAATGATAACCTTTCATACCCTTCACATTATCACTTGCACTGCCTACAGACCAACTGTTATGATTTCTGTTTGATTTATACAACAAATTGTGTTGATGTTAATACCTACAAAACACAAATGTTAACTTTATTGTACATAAAAAAGGAGAGAGGAATGAGTGAATGAGGTCTGTCAAGATCGTACCAAGTGGCAAACTCTGGCCTCTGCCTGTCCTCTGGGATACAGGCCTCATGCCTCAATTCAATTTATTAACACGCAAAAATTACAGAAAATAGGTAACACTCCACAAGCTGAAATGCCATTATCGATAATCCAGTTGATTTTGACTTTTTGATGACTTTGATCTTAGTCAAAAAAATTTCTATTGATCCCTCCAACCCATTTTTCTTAGCTTTTATTTGTAAACGAATAAAAAACAAATCCAGACTGCGCAGGTCCGCTTTCTTTTTTTTGTTCCATTTGGAACCATACCATCAGAAATCAATAATTTATTTCAACGTAAAGAATTTACATTCTGTTTGCTGAATGTCAATGTACTATGTAAGCCGCTACCTTCGGGCCGTATTTGTAGTGAAGAAAAAAGCAGTGGAAAAAAAAAACTCCACTCTGACCATCTTTTCTCACATTATCTTAAATTGATACATCAAAGCCTATATGATAATTATAATTCCGTGATAGCCACCAATATCTTTAAAAGCCAAAATAACACTTCTTACAAAGGTAGGAGAAACATTAATGCTGCAGCCAGATACACGAACAGCACCCGTTCACGAGCATAACGCAGGGGTCAGCCATCACCAGTCTCAACCATTTTAGAGGGAGATAGGTGACCCGGCCACCACGCCACCATTCGAATGACCTTTTTCTGCAGGTTTGCTAAAGGTCATTCTTGAAATCTTGTCAGCTATAAAATGTGTGCTATAGTTATTAATATGCAATCACGTCGTCAGCACACCTTTTTTAACCGACTTCAAAAAAGGAGGAGGTTATCAATTCGACGCGTATATATATATATTTTTTTGGCTGTGTTCCTCCATAACTCCGTCAAATCTTAACCGATTTCGACAATTCTTTTTTTGTTCGAACAGGTATAACGTCCCATTGGTCCCATTTTAATTTGGTAAACATCTGATGGAGACTTTCAGAGATGGAGAACGGAACTCTTCAATGGACAGCAGTAAATAAGCCCTAATGGGGCCCATCCTTTAGTAATATCCGTATGTTTCATAAAATAGCGTAAAAGTAGACCCAAGTTAATTTGGTGATGTTCTAGTGAAGACTTTCGGAGATGGAAATTTAGAACATCAAATTTTAAAGCAACGAATTAAGTAGGGTAAATTATGGTTATAAGGGACTTATTTATTTTTCTCCCGCTCCCCCACTAGAATAGAAAAATATTTTGTTTTAAATAAAATATAAAAACCAACTTCGAAACACTACAGCACTAAAAAGTTAGAAATAATTTAAATAATTAGAAGTATTTATACATGTAGGTATTGTAGAAGTATAATTTGAAGTTGGTGCCCAGTTTCAAGACCAGCACATATATTTTGGGCACCGGCGCCAAATTATATTTCTACAATACCTACATGTATAGATACTTCTAATCATTTAAATTATTTCTAACTTTTTAGTGCTGTAGTGTTTATAAAACTAAATAAATTTTAATATTAATAATTAAATAACAATGAAATCGCAGTGGAATTGGTTTACTACCAAAGGCTTACATCGTTTATATACTCTTCTATTCTACAATACATACAGCCATGTGCTCAGTGTGGGTGAGTCAGACCAAAAATTCACGGAAGAGTTTACTGCAAGGCGAATTTTAACCGCAAGTGTAACAGTAATGAGAATTTTACCCGGAAGTGTATCGTAATAACAAAAATAGTAGATTATGCATTAAGGGGATAAAGCAGTGTATTTTCTTGAATCGGTTATAATTGAATAAATCAGATTTCTGAATGAGCGTAAGCTAGGACTGAAAGCCTTTTAATATGAAAAAACAACTGAACGGTGTCATTGTTTTGTGTTCTAATTCGTTATTTTTAAATAAAGAATCTAAAAAGAAGAAAAAATCATAATATAATCTACAGTAACAAAAAAGATTTCAGTTTTTCATAGTGATCGCAAACTTTTTTTGATGTGTGTATTTTAACTTTATTAATTGTAAAATTAATAAAGTAAGTACTTTCTTTTTAATTGTATTATGTTTTATTGCCTCGCAGTGTTTATATAAAGTAGAGTATGCATTTTGGGGATAAAGCGGTGTATTTGTCTCGGGCGATATTTTGAACCCCAAGGACGAGGGATCCTAGGGTTAACTCACGAGCGAAGCGATTACATTATGATTAATGGCTCAATTTTTTTAAAATAAATAATAAAAAATAGTTTTATATTTTAATTTCAAACAGGGTATTCCTATTTAAAGAAAGCATACAACATAGATTTTTTCTTGATAAAGTTAAATTTAAAGAATTATAGGAGCTTATGCTATTGATCACAAACTTTTTTTGATGTGTGTACGCTATTTTGTTACAAAATAACACAAAGATTTGCAGTTTAGCGCCTTTTCGTTCTATTTGGTTTTTTTTTTTTTTGTAGTGGCAAATTCTTCTTCATGCAGGTTTCGATGAAAAGTTTCATTCTAATTTTGAATACATTCTCCTTGATTTAGAGCTCTATGAAAAGTTTTCATTCTAATTTTGAATAAATTCTTCTTGGTGTAGGGCTCTATGAAAAGTTTATACCTATTCTAATTTTGACGTTTGGTCATGGATTGCAAGGAGCTCGTTTATTCAATGTTGATTGCATTCCAAATTCAAATGTCATAATTCCCTAGGGGATTATGAAATTCAGTACATTTATAATGACCCGGCTAGACCATAGGACACAAATGACTTGCTTTAGGTTGAGTTTGCATGACACATAATATGCCATTGACGAGCAGGTGTTATATAATAGTTATTTGTTATGCAAGGCTGCAAAGTTAATTTTTGGCGCGAGTACCTTGTATTGAAACCTGAGCAAGCGAAGGATTCTAGGATTGAGCCACGAGCGAAGCGAGTGGTTCAAATATAGAATCCTGAGCGTAGCGAGGGTTTCAAAGGTACGAGACGCTAAATAACTTTGCTGCCGAGCGCAACACACAACTTTTCAACTCACTAAAGCGAGGAAAATGTTAGGTGCAAGAAAAACAGTTTTAATAAATATTAAATTACTGTTTATTTATTTCAAAAATTAAAAGTAAAATTACTACAATTGGTAATATTGAAAGTAATTTTTTTTTTTTAAATAAAATTTTCTTGCCGGCCAGTGCGATTCTTTAAATGAGGCTGGCGCATGACATGAAATAAGTATTTGCATTTCAATCATCAATGGACTGGCTGCAGAGACTATAAACTATTACGAAACCAATGAGGTTCTATATATATGTAATTTATTGTACGAAACCTTTATTGAATAAAAATATTCGATTTTTTTAAAAACACTTTCCACGCTAGCGGATAAAGTGCGATTTTCCTCGCAGATTTCGAATGATAAACAGAGCTTTTACGAGCTAGTGAGGTGAAAAAGTTATTTTTCATCCCCCCATCTCGGAAACAGTATTTTTGCTCTTCGATATCTGAGTGCAAAAGTCGTTTTTATCCGCTAGAGGATAAAGTAAATTGAATTTAGAACATCGAGTGCACTAAGTTTGTAAATTCAAAACATCATTAAACCTATTTACTTCTACCTCCATGGTGCCGAATTTATTATACTAATTTTTTTAATTTGTTATAAGCTGAGACTCGGAACCTCCTTTGTGTTTTTTTTGCATTTAGTCATTTCCTCGCTGAGGTTACGTGTTGCACTCGAGTGCAAAGATTTTTCGCCTCGTGCTCTTTTGAATCCCTTTCCAATTCTTGTATAACAAATAACTATTATGCCACACCTGGCCGAAAAGCGGGTTTTTCCGCGCGCTACTTTGAGAGCGCTGGCACGGTTAGCCAGAGGTCGCGGGTTCAAGTCCCGGCATGGGTGGAATTTTTAGCCTCTAAATAGGTTTTTTAAAATTGTCCTCAGCACGGGTTAGTGCAACAAAAAGAATATAAAAAATGTTTACACATAGAACACTTTATTTTATTTTCGCAAAACTTCCTGAGTGTCCCAGGTATTTATTACGCTGACAAAACGGTAGAATAAAATCACGAAAAAAAACCTCTCGAATTAGGGATGCAATTTTTAGGGTTCCGTAGTCGACAAGGAATCTCTATAGTATCGACATGTCCGTCCGTCTGTCTGGCAAAGGAAAACTTCGTACAAAATCCATTGAAAAATTACTTTGATGAAGTGTTACGTTCTGTAAGGCAAAAAAAAAACCCTTCTTTCTACGGAACCCTCCACTACGCGTGGCCCAACACTCAATTGTTTTTTCTGAAATCTACGCGAACTGAGGTAAGTTGCGGGCACGGTTAGTGATATTGAGCTGTACGCTGTATACGTGTGTGCAGGCGCAGTACTTCGGGCCGATCTCGCTGGGCTCGCCGCCGCAGACCTTTAGGGTGGTGTTCGACACGGGCTCCTCCAACCTGTGGGTGCCCTCCAAGAAGTGTCACTACACCAACATCGCCTGCTGTGAGTACCTGCCCTCTACAAGTCTATAACCCTCGGGTTAATGCCTGATGCGTGCAAGCATGTCCATTTAATAATTTATCATCTCGCCTCGCCCACAAAACACATTTATTCAAACGCCATAGGAAAAATTTGAACCGGTTTGTAATCTTCCCTCCACCTTGTCTTACATTTTACTACTACTACTAATATAAAAGCGAAAGTTTGGATGGATGGATCTTTGTTAGTCAATCACGCCAGAACGGCTGAAGAGATATATAAATAGTTTAAAATAGCACATGTGCTACTTTTTATCCCGGAAAAAATCGATCGAACGAAAAATCGAAGTCTCGCAACAGCCTCCGTAGAGTAAAGCAATGTCGCCCGTAAAGTAACTGGGGTAGAGTGCACAGATGTAACGGTTATCGTGCTGTTGACTGTACCTATTTAGTACCAAAGTAAGACAACCTAAGAATATATGTTGTACGCCAGAGCACATGAAATAAAACTAGGTACCTGTTCCTGAAAATATATTTTATTACCGGTGACTCGCCACTTATATGTTGTCAAAAAACGAAAAAAAAATTGTAGAACATCTCCAAGCTGGAAAGCTAGACTCATAAACGGAGCTGGCAGATGGGATCACTACACATAAGTAGTGAATACAAGCGTCGTCCTTTTACAATCACATCAATTTGTTCAGGGTAGATATGTAGTCGATAGGAATGTTTTTAGTAGGTCCCCACCCACTGGGTCCAGATTAGGTGGTGCGTGTTGGGATAGGTCGATCCCCGGTTTCTGGTACATTAACAAGCTGTTAATCTACTGTTAACAGCTGTCAGTAGTTTTTTTTGTATGCACTTTGGTCAATTGACAGTTGTTAACAGTAGATTAACAGTGTGTTAGTGTACGAGAAACTGGGGGTGTGTCATTTATCACCCCTTTGGAAACAAGGATTGTTTGAGGTTTAAGGGATGGCAGATAGAATGAAAAAACGTAAACCGCGAAAAACTACTTTACTGCTTTGTCCCGAGTGTCAGAAATATGTTTGAGCAACTGTCAGACGTCTTCTTGAGATTCCAACCGCATACTGCGATCGCCAACTCGCCTGCTAAACGTGGCGATTATGGCAAAACCCCTCATGGTTATGAAAACCACGAAGGAGGCCTATGGCCTGCAGTGGGCGTCAAATGGCCGATGATGATGATGAAATGTCAGACGTTGATAGGATATGTATGTATAGATAGGAGTGATATCGGATAGTGTAAGTGTGAAGCGTGGCGTGGTGTTGCAGTGCTGCACAACAAGTACGACAGCAGCAAGTCGAGCACGTACCGCGCCAACGGCACCAAGTTCGCCATCCAGTACGGCTCCGGCAGCCTCTCCGGCTTCCTCTCCACCGACCAAGTCACCGTCAGTATACACTGTATCCGAACATTCCCGACACGCTTCAACGTTGCCCGGACCTAAAGGAATACTTGATTTAAATCTCTAAATAAATTCAATAGAGGAAGTTGTACATACCATTTTTTTTAGAATAATCAGATAAGTTATTTAATTTGTAAACAATCAATATTTAACAAGTTACATACATTTCTTAATTATTGGCGTGCCCGAATTTGTCGCGTGTCGGAGGTTCGCCATCGCTGTCCTATATAAATCCTTTCTTCCGGTATAAATTGATTCAAAAAACTCCAAACCTTGATTTTAACTTCTTATTTCAAGAATAATTGGTTTAGATCCAGAAAATGCGTGTCGGAAATGTTTCAGACACAATATAGTATTCGTTTTGCCAGATAAAACTCGATGATAAAACTAAATCTAACATGTTTTTTATTATTAGAGCAACTTGATTCTTCTCATTTTTTAAGACCTGTAAAATCCCGAAAGAAATATTTTTGCTTTTTTTGTGGGTTTTCGTCACTTGAATGTAATTTGGGGGCATTCCCATCGCGGCTGTCAGCTGGGCGGCATCACGGTGGCGGGACAGACGTTCGCGGAGGCTCTGTCAGAGCCGGGGCTGGCCTTCGTGGCCGCCAAGTTCGACGGCATCCTCGGCATGGCTTTCAGCAGCATCTCGGTGGACGGCGTCGTGCCCGTCTTCGACAACATGCTGGCGCAGCGGCTCGTGCCGCAGCCCGTCTTCTCCTTCTATCTCAACAGGTGCCCACTGTCACTTACATGATGTCACTAATAACGACTTTGATGTAGCGAAACAAGTCTGTCAGGAGCGTGGCGAACGGTAGACCCTGGTGTTTGCCTACCCCTTCGGGATACAGTCGTGAGTTTATCCATGTATGTATGTATGTATGTATCACAGACTTACGCGACCGTGAGCTAAACTGAGCCAGTATTTCAGCGACCACGGCGGCGACTGATAGTGTAAAGGAATTTTCTTGTTAATCTCGTACAATAAATAGTTTATTGAGTATTATTAAAAAACAATACTGTTTTACTGCAATTAATTATTTTATTTATAACATAGTATAACATCACTAAAACAAAAAAATTGAGAAGTCTGTGTGAATTTCGTATGATGACGATTTTTTAAGTCCACACATGATAAATTAGTATTTTACAGGGTGTAACAAAACTTTAGTGTGTCCGAAAATAGGTAGTTATAAACCCGCAGAATTTTTTTGCTATGAACAAAACTTTAGAAAGTTGTTTCCCGTTTTCCAAGTTTCCTTAGTATTTATTCGTATTGGCAATTAGCTCTTCAAAAGTTCCAATAAAAAAGTTATTTAGTTTTTTTTCTTAGAGAAACTGTCAATAACAGGTAGAGATTTTTTTTCGATCGTGGGAGGAGGTCGAAGGCCGGAGCCGTTGGAATGTTGCGAGGCCGAGTCCCTCGGAGAGCAGAGTTCACAGCGGACGCCCGCCGTAAGGCCGATCCCCGTGAAGTGAACACGCAAGTAATTAAATACATACATAAACTCACGTCTGTATCCCAGAGGGGTAGGCAGAGACCAGGGACTGCCACTTGCAATGATCCCGTAAGTGTCACTACAATTGACGCTGTCAGCGCAAAAGTGGCCCAACCCGCAATTTTTCATATTCGTACTTATCTACTGCAATTTATTTAAAACATAATAAATTTTGATGCAAAACCGGCCTATCGCTAGTTTCACCCATGGATAACAGATGGCGTTGTAGACATTATTTTTGCGCGTATTGTTTTTGCCTACGAAGCAGACTATTGTATTCAATTTAAATTCATGAAAATGTATAGCTCATTATCTCCATACTAACTATGTTAAGCGTAGGCCACTTTTGCGGTTGCCGAAGTCGGCGAGACCGAAAGTCGAGACTTAACTTAGTTGCCACGAGACAAGTCTCCACGAACAGATTTTCTTGAGAGATCGATGGAGCGGTCCGGAAGTCGAATGCGTGCTCTGGTCTGCGTACTATCGCTACTTACTATTAATTGATAAAGGCGATCTGACGGTTTCGGTCGCCTTAAAAGACGTTTATTAGCTTTCTTAGATTATAAAAACCTATTTGGAGGCTAAAAATTCCACCCGTGCCCGGACTCGAACCCGCGACCTCTGCCTAACCGTGCCGGCGCTCTCCCGACTGAGCTAATGGGCGAGGGCAAGCATCGGCGAAATTTAGAGCCTCTTCTTAGATCGATCAGTGTCGTAAATGTCGGGCCGTGGGGCGGCAGGGACCCGGCGGCGGCGGCGGGCGGCGAGCTGCTGCTGGGCGGCTCGGACGCGGCGCACTACCGCGGCAACCTGACGCGCGTGCCGCTCTCGCGCGCCACCTACTGGCAGTTCCGCGTGGACGGGATCGCCGTCGGTGACAAGCGCTTCTGCGACGGGGTGAGACTTATGCGTTGTAATTACTTTCATCGGCAGTAGTTGGAACCCTTTCAATCATTTTTGATTAATCTCGGAACCATATTTATTTATTCAGGTCGTAGAAACGTGAGCTTACAAAAGCGAACAACAGATTCTCGCCTATTTGCCAGAGATATGTACAACATAAACTAATATGATTTATGTACTAACTGTAGATAACGAAGTCCATTATACCTATGATCCACCTGCAAAGAACGGCGCACTAATAAACGGCTTACGGTCTTATTTATAGAAATACAAAATACTTTAAAACGGTTCTCAGAGGCATTGTTAATATTTTTTTGTTACTTACATTTTTCCCCGCACCACAGACTATTGCATTTTAGTGCATATGAGGAGTGTTTTACGAATCTGTGTTTTTATTAATAAGACTTAGAATGTATACTATACCGCTCAATCTTAAACAAATCTGTGACTTGATATATTTTTTTTTTTTTTCGTTAACCACTCGCTGGCAGATAACTATCTATTTTATCGAAAGTTTGCAAACGATTTGGAGTGCATGCAGACAATCAATAAGAGGTGTTGAAATGTTATGTAAATATGCAATCTCTGCTACCTCGCGTCGAGATCGATGCGTTAGAAAATGGAAATGGACGTTCAGGGTAATAGGTAAATAAATAACTTCCACACAACACAATCACTTGACCTGGTCCAAAACTAGGATACCCTGTACTATGGTGACCAGGCAAGGACATCACAAACATGGAAATACTCCATACAAAAATGTACGGCGGCCCCGAGTGGGAATCGAACGCACGACTTATTTTTTGGTAGTCGAGCGCCTCGACGGCTAGACCGACGAGGAAGTCAAAAGATATTCGAAGAATGGACGCTCGGGGAAATGGACGCGTAGGGAATTAGACCTAGTGAACCGACTGGACATTTCAGTAATAAGACCTAACGAACCGAGAAGGAAAATGCGTGGGTTTCGGGAAGGGGGAAAGGATTCGGTTATTTCGTTTCCTCGTGCCATCTCGTGCGGCAGGGCTGCGAGGCCATCGCGGACACGGGCACGTCGCTGGTGGCGGGCCCGACGGCCGAGGTGGCGGCGCTCAACGCGGCGCTCGGCGCCACGCCCGTCGCGCTCGGTCAGTACGCCGTCGACTGCGCGCTCGTGCCGCGACTGCCGCCCGTCGGCTTCGCCATCGCCGGCCGCCGGTTCGAGCTCCACGGGCAAGACTACGTCATGCGGGTGGGTTGTATTTTTGTGGAACGCTGCTCTGAAGACAGCGCAAATTCAAAAACACTATTCAATGAACACGACGAAGTTGCTAGTTTCAGAATTAATTAATCATGTAACAAAGAAACTCCACATTTTCCGATCACACACCGACAATATCGCTTAGATTGCATTATTGTGGTGAACGCTCGATTTATTGTTTTGTTGGTCGGGTGAGATAATGGACTTGAGGGTCAACCTATTTCACCCCAGTCACAAATTAACGTGGGCGAGTAGTTAGACCTGAATTTTCCGCTTTAAACCTGTGTGCCTAAAGGCGCTTATACCCGGGCGGCACGTTGCGAACGACAGTGCCAACTGCCAACTGCAGCCGTCGACGGCAGTCGTGTCAACGATGTCAGCGTCGAACATCGCGTCGACGCATCGACGACGTTCGCAACGCAACGTGCCGCAGTATAAGCGACACAGATAGTATGACGCATCGAGGCAAAACATTTGCGTCAACATACTGTAATAAGAATGTTCGTTTAATCACCGCCGCGCTTTGTTTTTAACATACCAGGTAAATTAATGTAAATGCTTTGTTATTACTTCTAATTTATTGTTCCATTCCTACAAAATTACAATGCTAAAGCGTTACACCAGTGGTGTTCCGCTAACTTTTTCGTGTTCAAGGTACACCTACGAAATCGGGAAATTTTTAATAAATTTTTAAACACTAAAAATAATGAAATTGCATATTCATCATCATCAGCCTATCTCTGTCCACTGCTCGGTATATATGCTTTTGCAATGAGCCGTTTTCAGTACAAACTCACAAAGCAATTCATAGATGGCGCTTACAGGCGTGTCCATAGAAGAACCGGAACACGGCTGTCAAAATTAATCTGCGCTAAGCAAAATTGGACATACGTATCCCTGTTCTTGTATATGCACGCCTATAAGCGCCATCTATGAAGTGCTTTGTGAATTTGTGCTGAAAACGGCTCATTAGGGGCAAAAAATCATATCTTCTTCTATAATAAAATTTTGCAAAACGTTTTACTAATTAGATTTCTGTCTAGAATTTAAAATTCAACTTCTAGGCCCTAAAACTAGAATCTACATTTTTTTTCTAATGACCAGGGCACACCAGTGTGCCTAGGGACACACTTTGCGGAACACTGCACTATACTCTACGCTCGCACTCGCGTAGATGATCCAATTTTCGAAGTGCGTAGAAGCACTTCGATTAAGTTCTCGTGCAACTTCGCTTCAAACTAGCTCTCTATTTCGAAGAGAAAATTTGTATTGACAAGTTAGATTACGATGCACTATGTCCCAGAACGGACTTCGCTTAAATTTATCTTTCGAAAGTAAATTTATCTTAAATCGATTTTGGGAGTCTAGTGGTACATCGAAATTCACTCGCTTAGCTTAATTTCTGGAATGAGCTCGATATCGAAGAGCCTCGTGCTCCGCGTGTCGCAGGTGTCGCAGTTCGGGCAGACGATCTGCCTGTCGGGGTTCATGGGGCTGGACGTGCCCGCCCCGCACGGGCCGCTGTGGATACTGGGCGACGTGTTCATCGGCCGCTACTACACCGAGTTCGACGTCGCCAACCGCCAGCTCGGCTTCGCGCCCGCCGTCTAGCGTAGCCGTAGCTTCACCGCCGGTTCTCCACCCAACTGTTTAGGAGATCTCCCGGCGGCGTAACTGTTTCATTTTAGTCACGTATTTCACTACTTTTAAAAACGATTTAGATTAGATCTATGTCATCACTTTATAGTGAGGATACACGACGACACTAGACACTCTGTGTGCACATCGAGTGGAGTGTCTGCGGTAATTAAAAGTAAAGAAGAAGTAAGTAGAAAATTTCACAATTGAAACCAAAGAAATTTTTCGATCTATGACAAAGTATTCTTTACTCTCAATAAAAATGTCTTGCTTACATATCTAAAGATGCGTTTCATTTCATAATACTAATAGGAAACTAGACACAAAAATAGCTAGACCCAAAAGTTTACCCACGAGGAGGTTCTACGACGTGTCAACAAGAAACACGAGCTCCGGAATACCATCCGAAGGGGAAATTCGCATACTTGGGGCATGTATTCAGGCACTCCAGATATGAGGCCTAATTATGCGCACCAAATCCTATTCTCTTGACAAACGCGATAGTAATTTGACACTTAAGACGATCAGAATCATTTAAGATATGGTGCGCGTAATATAGGGCCATCCCCAACTCATGACGGAAAACTCGGGGAAAATCGAACCGAAGAAAGAAATCCTGGTTGAGAAAGAAACCTATGGAAGTGGACTGGAATCGCAGGTGCCGCTGAGCTCTGCTACTTGCGAGAGATAAAGGTAAATATGCGGAGCCGACTGCCTACTTTCGCTCGTCGAGGAGGCACCATAGAAGAAGATAAAAAATGCAATTTAAATATAATTGCAAAAAGCTATATTTAAAAAGTAATTTGTTATCTACATGATCTAGTTCCTACACCACACATATCTGTGAATCGTACTAATTTAATTTATTAAATTAAATAAAACGCTTTTACGTAAAATACATCGTTAGTTTACAATTAGAGATAAATTATTTATAATTACAATACAGAGTGTCGGTCCGAAAGCGGCGCGGGCTAGGCGAGCCCCAGCTTGTGCTTCTTGCGGATCTTCTTGACGTAGGCCTCCACCAGCGACTGGATCTTGGTCGGGTTGATCTCGCCCGCCTTGTTGTGACATATCTGTGCGACACAATAGCGCTGCAGTGGGTACGCTCTGCTGCGACACCTCATAAAGCTACAATTCATAGTTTATTGTGCCGATTCCATGTACGTTGCGTAGCGTAGCGATCTTTCAACGTGTTAACCTGTTTGTTAATCGACTTTGCCATGTACATCGAATTATCATAGAAAGTCATGAATTGTAGTTTTATGAAATAAGAGCCCTGCTAGGCTGTCAGCAAACGGATATTCCTCTTTTATAAATGTATCCGTAGGAAAGTAATAAATCCAAGAGTAAAACTTCCGTTTTAAATGTAAATAATCTATACTATTTGCAGCTTCTGAGTCAGAAAAAATAAAATCTTAAATCACTATTCCAGATTTGTGACGTTACCAAGCTCAGAACGGCCATAAATGTTAAAAGGTCTCAGTTCTAGGTTTAGATCTGTTATAAGCTACAAAGATATGCAGCATAACAAATCAAACAAGTTTTTCTTCGGTAAGTATAAACCCTCAGTGATGAGGCTACGACGAATAAGAATATTTGGCCGCCCCTAGGACCGGGCTTAATTGGGTTTTAGGCAAGTCCGACTGCGGCAGAAATACCTCAGGCCCGGCAGCTAGGCCGGGCAGGGCGTACCTCCGGGTACGGTAAGCGAGCCGGACAGCGCCGTAGCTCGCGGCAACTGAGCCGGACAGGGGCGTACCTCGGGCCCGGCAGCTAGGCCGGGCAGGGCGTACCTCTGGGTACGGTAAGCGAGCCGGACAGCGCCGTAGCTCGCGGCAACTGAGCCGGACAGGGGCGTACCTCGGGCCCGGCAGCTAGGCCGGGCAGGGCGTACCTCCGGGTACGGTAAGCGAGCCGGACAGCGCCGTAGCTCGCGGCAACTGAGCCGGACAGGGGCGTACCTCGGGCCCGGCAGCTAGGCCGGGCAGGGCGTACCTCTGGGTACGGTAAGCGAGCCGGACAGCGCCGTAGCTCGCGGCAACTGAGCCGGACAGGGGCGTACCTCGGGCCCGGCAGCTAGGCCGGGCAGGGCGTACCTCCGGGTACGGTAAGCGAGCCGGACAGCGCCGTAGCTCGCGGCAACTGAGCCGGACAGGGGCGTACCTCGGGCCCGGCAACTAGGCCGGGCAGGGCGTACCTCCGGGTACGGTAAGCGAGCCGGACAGCGCCGTAGCTCGCGGCAACTGAGCCGGACAGGGGCGTACCTCGGGCCCGGCAGCTAGGCCGGGCAGGGCGTACCTTGGGGACGGCGCGGCGCAGGATGTCCTTGTACTCGTCCTTGGAGACGCGGCGCGCGGTGTAGTGCGGCTTGAGCACGAGCTTGACCTCCTCCACCACGCGCTCTTGCCGGTTCAGCTTCTTCAGGAACTGCAACAGCGAAAACTTCACCGCCTTGCACACGCGCGCTCACTAATGTTTTACATGCAGGAACAGTAATCGTACTACTTACACACGCGCGCTCACTAATGTTTTACATGCAGGAACAGTAATCGTAGGTACTACTTTTTAAGGACTCGCGATGCTCATACTTAGTTATATGTTTAACGGACACAGGCGTAGCTAGAGGGGGCAAGGATTAAGGTAATGGAGAACTTGCACTTAACTTAATCTATGTTTGTCGCAAGTTCCCCATTCATTTTACCTAGTAGAGTGACGATAGCATGCCACTGGCTGTATGGCGTTTTATTACATTTCACAAATTACGACAGATCTTTAGATCTATATACTTTTATGCTTTTCACAGTAAAGTAAAATTAGAAAACGTAAAACCATCACTTTTCTGTTACGAAAAGTTCGCTTTTTTAAAAAAAATACTTTTATTTGTTGCGTAATCAGTCAGTCAAAAAAATTTTATTCAAAGTAACACAGAAACTGTGACTTATTGAACGTTACAAGAAAAACTAGGTGTCCGTTTCAAAATCTAGATCATTTGGAGAAAAAACGGTAAAAAAATCTCCAATCTTAGTCTTTTCAAACATATTCCTTAATTAACAGAGTTTACATGTCATATCTTCTAAAAAGCTAGTACTAGCATGCATTGAACTGGCTTTAATTCCACACATCTTTGTCATCTAAATAATCCTTAATGCTATAGTAGCCCTTTTGGCATAAAGTGCGTTTTACACATTTTTTTAACCGCACTTCAGGCAAGCTTATTATATCTTCAAGGATCTTATTGTAAAAACGTATACAATGCCCCATAAAGGATGTATTAACCTTTGCCAGCCTAAATCTTGGGAAAGAAAGTTTATGTTTACTTCTAGTATTTATATCGTGTTGGCTACCTACGGTTTTAAAATTACTTATATTTTTCCTGACGTACATACATAATATTCTCATAGATATACTGATTAGCAACTGTTAGGATGTTATTTTCTTTAAAGAAATCTCTTAACGAATCCCTACTGCCTAGCTTATAAATGAATCTGATCGCTCTCTTCTGTAAGATAGTGTTGCCGAAAAATCGGTAGTTTTGCAATCGATTGTAAAACGCTAAAATCATCTACACGATCGATAGGACAATCGATAGTATCGATACCATCGATAGTATCGATACCATCGATAGTATCGATGTCTCTTCTACTGCAATACTATAGGTAAACAGCAATACTATTGATAGTATCGATAGTTTCGTCACTGCCAACCAATAAACTATTAATACTATCGATAGTATTGCTCTTTAATATCGAATAGACTATCGATAGTTTTGTACTATCGATAGAGATCTCTAATTCAATAGTATTGGATGAAGTATGCATGCAGGTAAGGTAGGAGTAAGGCGGAGAACATAATTTAGTGCGCTTAAAAAAAGTCAATACACTAGTTGATTTGATTTGGTTGAATATACCACATTAGTTTTTCTACCACTCATTATGCTTGCATACTGAATGCAATACTATTGAAATAAATATCACTATCGATAGCACAAATGTATCGATAGTCTATTCGATATTAAAGAGCAACACTACTGTAAGACAAAGATGGTCTCAGGCCGATATTCAGAAACACAGCGTTGAGCTACACTTAACGAGCACTAAGCTGAGCATCGGCTGAGCAATCTGAACAAAGACTCAAGAATTTTGTATTCACAATCTCGACTCGAACTCAGCTAAGGCACAGCTCAAACTAAACTTACGTGAGCGTGTAATCTGTGGTACAGTTTTTGACGTTACCGGTTTATATTATCTGTTAAAGCTACATGAAAGGCATACAATAATCCACAGGAGTGAATGAGATGGCAACAAATGTCGAAACTTTTTACGCGCGGTTATACTTTATTTTGACTTCTCATTACTCTAAAAACACAATTTAACTTTTCGAAGGAAAATGAGCATGCAAAATGTCAAATTGTGAATAAAAAAAAGGTTACTTCACCACAGCCACAGGTTATTTAGAGTTCTCGAATTGCCTACAGGTGTCGCTACTTTCTTCGTCATTGCCACCTTGAGTCTGAGCTAAGTCGCCGAAATCCACTACTCAGTCTCAGCTTAGCTTGCGCTCAATTTTTGTTATCTCAAACTCAACTGTGAATACAAAATATCCCTAAGGCCCGTATTACAGAACGATCCTCAAGCGCAGATTGATCTCGGATCGCCCAATCCTAACTTGAGCGCTGAATCGATGCTCAAGCACACCCTTTATTTTTAAATAGTACTTAAGGGTTCCTCAGCCAATCGCTGCTTAAGTAAAGATTTTGAACTGCAATCAGATTGTCTATGACCAATGTTTGTTTTCTATGACAAGAAAAATCATGTATAAACTTTTATTTCGTTCTATGCATGATATGAAAAATATTGATAAGAATTAGTTTAATTATGTGAAAAATACAGAGGAAACAATTCACAAGGAAAATCGACTCTCAAGCGTGGTTCCGACCACACTTGAGTAAAAACAGATTTGAACATGACTTAAGTAGAGATTGCAACTCAAGTATCGTTCTCGAATTAGCTATTACTCAGTCGAGTTGTGATTGGTAAGTGTCAACTCAAGTAACGTTCTAAAATGAAAACCATACTCAAATCTAGTCTTAAACTGAGATCGGCGCTTGAGTACGCTTCTGTAATACGGGCCTAAGACTTTCATTTTGACAGTTGGAAGACCCGGACTCACATTGAGCTCACGCTCAAAATCGTTTCTGAATATCGGCCTCAATGTCTGCTGCCCGACCCCACAGTAGTATGCCGTAGGACATAATACTGTGGAAGTAACTACCTAAAATAAACAAGCCTAGCAGTTGCTACGTCAGTTAATTCCCGGATTCTTTTGACTGCATATGCTGCAGAACTAAGCCTATTGGCCAATTTGTCTATATGAGGTCCCCATTGAAGCTTTGCATCAATTGTGATACCTAGAAATACAGTTTCTTCTACAATTTCTAGTTTGTCATTCCCCAATACAACGCTGCTGTCAACTATTTTGACATTTGGTAGAGTAAACTTTATACATTTTGTCTTTTTTGAATTTAACAATAAGTTATTAGAAGTGAACCAGTTTAGTACCTGAGATAGAGCATCATTTGTATCGTCGATGTAATTTTCTTATCTCTTATTTTTAAAAATAAGTGACGTGTCATCTGCAAATAATACTATCTCTGACATGTTTTGAACCATGAACGGCAAATCATTTACGTATACAAGGAAAAGGAACGGCCCTAAAATAGATCCTGTGGCACTCCTATCTTAACCTCTGACCCTGATGATTTAATTCTATTTATGTCAGCTTTTTGAATCCTCCCTTCTAAATACGATGTCATAAGTTTTAGGCTGTTCCCATTTATTCCATAGTGTTTTAATTTTAAGAGAAGTGTTTCATGGTCTACGCAATCAAATGCTTTCGACAAGTCACAGAATATAGCATCCCTGCAATCCTCCCATGCACTAAATATATGTTTAACTAACATGACGCCAGCGTCTGTCGTAGATCGCTCTTGTGTGAAGGCAAATTGCTGATCATGGAGAAGTTGATAGTTATTGAAATGAGCAAGTAATTGACCTAGGACTATCTTCTCGAATATTTTGCTCAAAACGGGTAGAACCGAGACTGGTCTGAAATTTGTGGGGTCTTGTTTATCACCACTTTTAAATAAAGGAACTAGCCTACTACATTTCATTAGGTCAGGGAATGTACCCACATCTAAGCATTTTTTAAAAATTCTGGCTAAATGGGGTGCTAGGACATCGATTACTGAGCTAACTACTGTTACTGACATACCCCATGTCTTCAGTTTTTTTAAGATTTAGCTTTTTAATCACGGTATAGGCTTCAATGCAGTTAAACGTAAAAACGTGATTGCATGGGGGGACATATTTTTTCAAAATACGTTCAGCGAGAGTAGGAGAAGAGTCTAAACGAGCTGTCGTTACAATTGGCATATTATTATTTGTAAAGAACTGTTCAAAAGCCGCAGCTATGTCTTCATTTGAAGTTATTAATTTATCACCTATTTTAAGTGAGAATTCGCGGTCTCCTGATTTGGATTTACTTGTTTCCTTATTTATAATAGTCAATTTGGACTTAGATTTATTTAATTTGGTTTTAGATTTATTAGAACATTTAAGGATTTTGGATTTTATATGCTCGCATTTTGCTTTGTGGCAGACGGCCCTAAATAATTTTGAATATACTTTAACATATTGTATGAAACCAGGGTCATGTGTGCATGTTTTTTTCTCATATACCTAGTGAATAAAGTGTGTCTCTGCTTTTTCGGATGCCGGCAGTATCCCATTCAGCGGATCGAAGACATTAAATGAACTATCCCAAAAGCGTCCCACCCTTCTTTTTATATGGCTTTTGTGCAGTGTTCATATCTTATAAGGAGGCAAGCGACGCACAGTTTTTATTGCGTACACCGAAAGACTTTATCATTTTAAATAGTAGACGAGAACACCCGAGTGCCAAATATATTAAGGTAAAAAGATATTTTGAAATTGATCGGTTGGCGCGTACCTGACAATGACACCAGGGCAAGAAGGCACCAGCTTTTTCATGAGCCAAGTGCAAAAACTAAGCTAATGAGCGAGGCGCCCGTAGCGGTGGCAAATGTGGCAATCAGACTACTCAATTGGTTTGATAGAAAAACAAGTATAGATATATTTACATGCTCGCCCGCGAAAGTCAAGGCAAAGGTGACATTGTTATTGAGTACATCATATTTTATTGATGCATAATGCACTTAATGAAATAGACATGAATTCGTATTTTTCTTATTGGCGAATATTTTTTTAATAATTTGTTTTAATATTTGATGAAATTTTATGAATTGTTTGCTAATATTATATACTTAATGGAATGTATTTTTAATGTGATATAACTTTTTATTGTAGTTAAGAAATATGTTAATTAATGTTGATATGCTCGATTTCCCTCTTTTTAACCGACTTCAAAAAAGGAGGAATTCAACGCGTATTTTTTTTTTGTTTGGCTATGTTCCTCCATAACTCCTTCAAATCTTAACCGATTTCGACAATTCTTTTTTTTTCGAACAGATATGACGTCCCATTGGTCCCATTTTAATTTGGTGAAGATCTGATGAAGACTTTCAGAGATGGAGAACGGAACTCTTCAATGGACAGCAGTAAATAAGCCCTATTGGGGCCCATCCTTTAGTAATATCCATATGTTTCATAAAATTGCGTAAAAGTAGGTCCCAAGTTAAAATTAAAGTTTCGGAGATTTAGAACATCAAATTTTAAAAGAACGAATCATGTACGGTAAATTATGGTTATAAGGGACTTGTTTATTTTTCTCCTGCTCCTCCACTAAAAACTGAAAAATAAAAAAAATTAAATAAAAAATAAAAACCGACTTCGAAACACTACAGCACTAAAAAGATAGAAATAATTTAAATAACTAGAAGTATTTATACATGTATGTATTGTATCGAAGGTATCGAAGTCGGTTTTTATTTTGTTTCTGTGATTTAACCTGCTGTATGAGGTGGATAACCTGTAAGGGCGGGACCTGTTATGAAATAAATATTTATTAATAATAATGACTACTTGAAAATCGGAGTTTTATCGTCCCGTGAACCAGAAAAAATATTCCTTGGTTAGGTATGATAGTTGAAAAATTAATTTGTGCTTTAGGAAAGTACATTTAAACATAAGGGTTAAAATAAGTGCACTTAAAAATAAGGTTTTGAATGTACCTACTTTAGGAGCACGAAAAATATTAATATTTTAACAAATTTTGACCAAGGAGTAAATTTTTCTGTGTCACGGGACGAAATAAGTCCGATTTCAAGTACTCATATCTTCATAACTAAACATATTTGGCACTCGGGTGTTCTCGTCTGCTATTTAAAATGATAAAGTCTTTCGGTTTATAAAATAAAATTGGGTACGCCCCGAAAATTGGGCAACACAGTGTACGACCCATAAGCGACGCAGTCCGGCGGGACCGCAGTGTTAGTGCGGCGGCGTGCGTGTGTTAGTGAATAAAACAAAAGGGAGGTGTGAATACTTGTGAGCGGCGCACCTTGCTCTTGACCTGCAGCTCCACGGCCGAGCTGGGCAGCGGATCCAGCACCTGCAGCTCCGAGCCCACCACCACGCCCACCTGCGTCTTGCCTGCGGGAGACACAAGGGTCACTACGCGTTTGGGAATACACGCGTCACACGCGTCACACGCGTCAAACGCGCCGCTCGCGGCGGGACGCCTACCTCTCTTGTGCTTGAGGCCCTTGGGCGGGTTCTTGCGGCGGCGCGGCGGGTCGCGGGCGCGCGGCTCGAACAGGTCGCCGAAGTCGCTGGAGCCGGGCGAGTAGGGCGAGTCCCCGCCCGCGCCCGCCGCGCCCGTCGCGCCCTGCACGGCCAGCACGGGCTTGACGGCGGGCAGCGGCAGCGCCAGTCGCGACGTGGGCAGCGGCTTGATGGGCGTCGACTTGATGGGCGACGGCTTGGCCAGGAACAGCTTGGGCTGCGGCGGCGCGGGCGCGGCGGCGGGCGCGGGCGCGGGCGCGGGCGAGGGCAGGCGGCGCGGCGTGCTGGCCACGTGCAGCGTGGGACGCGCCGGCTCGGCGTCGGCGGGCGCGGGCGGCGCCTCGGGCGCCTCGTCGCGCGTCGACTGCAGCAGCGCCAGCACCTTCTCGTTGGGCGTCAGCGCGCGCGCGCCCAGCAGCTCGTCGGCCGACAGGTGGCGCAGCCCGGCCGCCTCCAGCGACATGCTGGGCGCCTCGTCCGCCGCGCCGCCGCCCGCCGCCTCCTCGCCGCCCGCGCCCGCGCCCGCGCCCTCGGGCGGCGTGGGGCTGCGCGTGGGCTCGAACGGGTCGTAGGCGTCGCGCGAGCTGGCGGGGGAGGCGGGCGGCGAGGGCGGCGTGTTGGGTCCCCGCGCGGGCGCGGCGGCGGGCGCGGGGGGCGCGGGCGCGGCGGGCGCGGGCGCGGCGGCGGGCGGCGCGGGCGCGGGCGCGGGCGGCGCGGCGGGCGACGGCGGCGTCTTGGGCCCGAGCGGCGCGGGCGGCGCGGCGGCGGGCGGGGCGGGCGCGGGCGCGGGCGCGGGCTTGTCGCCGGGCTCGCTGTCGGACAGCACGATGACGTTCTTGGGCGAGGGCGTGAGCTCGCGGAAGGGCGAGCGCTCCAGGTCGATGATGGCGACGGGCTTGCCGACGTCGGCGGCGGCGGGCGGCGCGCGGCGGCGGCGCTTCTTCTTGTCGGCGCGGCGCTTGCGGCGCGGCTCGCCCGGGCCGGCGCGCTCGCGCTCGCTGAAGCTGACGCTGACGAGGATGTTGTTGCCCGAGGTGAACACCTCCTTGCTGGGCGGCGCGGGCGGCGCGCGGCGCAGGCGCTTCTCCTTCTTGCGGCGCGGCGCGGGCGCGGGGGCGAGCGCGGGGGCGGGCGGCGGCGTGCGGGGGGACAGCAGACGCGAGTCCACGGACCAGGCGCGGCGCGGCGACCAGGCGGCCGGCGGCGACAGCTCCAGCGAGGGCGGGCTGGCCTCCTTCTTCTTTTTTTTCGCCTTGGGCGACTTGCGGCGCGGGCTCTTCTTGCGCTTCTTCTTCTCCTTCTCCTTGGCCTCGGGCTCTCGCGCGGGCCGGGGCGAGGTGCGCTCGCGCCGCTTCTTCTTCTTGGCCGGCTTGGGCTTAGGGCTGGGCGAGCGGGAGCGGCGGCGGCGGCGGGGCGCGCGGGGGGAGCCCGAGCGGCGCCGCCGGGGGGGGGAGTCGCGGCGCCGGCGCGGGGAGCCCGAGCCGCGCCGCCGGACGGGCGAGGCCGACGCCCGCCGCCGGACGGGCGACGCGGAAGGACGACGGCGGGGCGAGATGGAAGGACGACGGCGGGGTGAGATGGAAGGACGACGGCGGGGCGAGATGGAAGGACGACGGCGGGGCGAGATGGAAGGACGACGGCGGGGCGAGATGGAAGGTCGCCGACGGGGCGAGATGGAAGGCCGCCGACGGGGCGAGATGGAAGGCCGCCGACGGGGCGACGCGGAGGGTCTCCGGCGCGGCGATACGGAGGGCCGGCGGCGCGGCGATATCGAGGGCCGGCGGCGCGGGGACACGGAGGGCCGGCGGTGTAGGGAGCCGGAGGAGCGTCTGCGAGGCGAGGCCGAAAGCCGACGGCGCGGGGGCGAGAGGCCGTCCGAGGCGCGGTCGGCGGAGCGGGCCGGCGACACGTCGCGGCCGAAGGCGTCCTTGCGGCGGCGCTTGCCCGACACCACGGAGCGCACGTCGTAGCGCGCCAAGTCCTGTCGCTTGCGGCGCTCGGCGGAGCGCTCGCGGCGCGGCGGCGCGGGCGAGCGGCTGGTGCGGCTGGTGCGGCTGGTGCGGCCGGCGCGCCGGTAGTTGCGGCGCGTGCGACGCGGCGGCGCCGGCGAGCCGCTGCTGAAGGCGTCGGCCTCGCCCTCCGAGATGAGCTCGGTGTCGAGGCCGGGCGCGCGCGAGCCGGAGCGCCGCTCGTCCAGGCACGGCGTGTAGCTGCGCGAGTCCTCGCTCTCGCTGATGGACTCCGTCATCTTGGTGACGGCGGCGGCGGCGACCGGCGGAGCCTCCTCGGAGGCGGCGCGGCTGACGCCGTTCCGCTCGGGTGGGGACTCTTCGTCCGGGGTGAGCCCGTTATCCGTAGGTTCGGCGTCGCCGGGCGCGGGCGGGGAGGGGGGCGCGGGCGGGGAGGGCGGCGCGGGCGGGGTGGAGGGCGGCGGGGTGCCGGCCGACTCGTTCGCTTCCTCGCCCGGCTCGTCAGACGGAACATCCGTCGGCTCGTCGATCGGCTCGCTCGCAGATTCATCCAGTCTCTCGTCGGGCGTTTCGTCTAACGATTTATCTAAAGACCGGCCCGTCGGTTCCCCCGGTGGCGCGTCCGGAGGCTCGTCCGTCGGAGTTCGGCGCGTCTCGGCGGGCTCGTCGGGGGGTTCGGCCGGCGGGTCGTCCTCGTCGTCGTAGAGCGAGAGCCGCTTGACGCGCGAGGGCGCGCTGAGCTTGATCTTGATGGGCGTGCGCGGCGCGGGCGTGATGGGGCAGCGCCGCGACAGCCGCGCCGCCAGCGGGTCGGGCTCCGCCTGCAGCTCCGCCGCTATGTGGACGCTGGGAACGAAAAACTCCTTCTTACCTTTAAATGACCCACAGCGCACGAGACGTATTACGAAAGCGGTTTTTCACCTAGTGGCAGAGTAGATGGAGAAGTTAGGACAGTCGCCGTCGTCCCGGTCGTCGTCGTCGTCGTCGGCGAGGCGCGGGGCGAGCGCGCCGAGCGCGTGGCTCACGGCGCCGTGCAGCACGGCGGCCGGCAGCAGCGCGGCGGGCGGCGGCGGGGGCGGCGGCAGCGGCAGCGGCGCGGGGGGGGGCTCGTCGTCTGTGGGCTCGGTGGGGTCGTACTTGTCGCCGGCCGCCGCGCCCCGCTCGGGCTCCGGCTCGGGCTCGGGCTCGGGCAGCGGGAAGCTGGGCGGCGGCGGCAGCGGGCGGCGCCGCGCGGGGGGCGAGTCCGGCCGCGGCGGGCCGGGCGCGGGCGCGGGCGCCCCCCCCGCGGGCTCCCCGGCCGGCGCGGCGGCGGCGGCGGCCGGCGCGGCCCAGTCGGCCCGCAGCGGCGCGCGGCTGTCGAAGGTGGCGCCGCGCTCGCGGTGGTAGTCCCCGCGGTAGCCGCCGCCCCAGCCGCCGCCGCCGCCCCGCGCGCCGCCGCGCCCCGCCGCCTGCCGCGCCGCCCCCGCCGCCCCCGCCCCGCGCGGGTCCACGCGGGGCGCGCGCAGCCGGATGTCTACGGTGCCGTCCGCGGCGATCGTCACCACGCCGTCCCGCGAGTGCAGCTTCTCCTGACTGGCCAGGATGTCGGACAGCAGGTCGGGCGCTGCGCTCGCGTGAGTCGGGGACGGGAACGATATCATCTTCCTGCGAACCTACAAACGATCACCATCGTAAGACTCACCGCTTACTTACATTCCGTAAGTAGATGATAGTTTAAGTAGACGGAACCTGTCTGAAAGCTGAGATGGCGTGTCGGGCGGGCCGCGCGGCCACGGTGGGCGCCGCGCCCTCCGCGACCTCGTGCTCGTCCGAGAAGTAGTCGAGCTGGTGCGCGTCGCCGAACAGCGACAGCGCGGGCGCCAGCGCGAGCCGGCCGCCGCCCCCCGCGCCGCCGCCGCCCCCGCCGCCGCCCCCCGCCAGCGCCGCCAGCCGCTCGCGCACGCTCTGCCGCACCAGTGTGCGCCGCGCCGCCGTGCGTCCGCGCGCGCGACTCTACAACATTTATTGTTAGTGGTTATTTATTTTTTTCATTTATTTATTTCAGATGAAACATCAATAAATAGTTAGTAGATGACTATGTCAGTGGGGTTATCGACCCTGTTGCTTAGTGCATTTGGAGTGCCGCAAGCTCTACTCGGCATGGAAGACACCGGTTACCGTATGATGGCCACAAATCCGGTTATAACTCAGTGAGATTATGTGTGTATTTTTCATTTTAATTGCACACCTTTCTCTTCTTGATCCTTCGTTTAACTCTCTTGGTGACAGGAAACTTTCCATCGCCATGCAACTCGTACTCCACGACGACGGAGCGCGCGGTCGTTCGCTTGCGACGGCGTCGGCGCGGCGGCGCGGCGGTGGCGGTGGCGGTGGCGGTGGCGGTGGCGGCGCGGCCGGCCCGGCCGGAGCGGCCAGTCGCGCCCGCGCCGGACGGGCCGGCCGAGGCCGAGCCCGCGCCGCCCGTCCGACCGGACCGCCTGCGCGGTTGCGCCGCTCGCAGCGGGTGCCGCCGCGGTGCCATAGGTCTCTCTATGTCCTCCGAGTCCAGTAAGAGGTCATTCACCTCTGACAGGTATATGAAATCCTCCTCATTAGAGTTCCCGATGCAATCAGGACAGAACCATTGGTCAATTGGAATCTGAGAACACAGTCGAAATGACTATTATGACATAGCCATGAAATTACAAGTTGAAAAATATTATTATTTAGTATGTGTGTGATGCTACTTGTCCCATTATGATTATGCTCTAACCTGGTCAAGTGGTGGAGTGAGACAAGCCATGTGGTAGCCGAGGTCACAGCCATCACAAAGTAGCATGGTCTCCTCGCTGTCTGAGCTTCCACAGATCTGAACAAAAATTTATAAAAATACTACATGCAACAATCATCAGATGAAAACAACAGAAACAATTTAAATTGCATCAAGATACAAACCTCACAGATAGTTGGATCTTCAACCACCAGCATGTCTACAGAGGACCTTCTTTCCACAACCTTGACTGGTTCAGTGCGCAACACACGGCCGCCCAGGCAGGAGCGCACAACAATGGATTCAAATGTGAGGCGGTCCACCGGACATGTGTTAACATTCTTGGACCACTCAGTGATGCAGTCCAGGCAAAAAATATGCTCGCAACTCTGTGGAGTGCCCACCAGCTGGTCGCTGAAACGAAGTAGGCAGATGGAGCACTTGTCAGAGTTGCCCTCCGAGCTGTCCGAGGCGAAGCCGGGCGCGCGAGTGGCGCCAGGCGGCGCGGGAGAGCCGCCCGACGAGTCGCTGTCCCGCTCAGAGTCGCGCAGCTGCGGCAGGCGCTTGCGGCGCGCCGCGTACACCGAGCTGCCGCTGCTGCTGCTGCCGCTGCCCGACGACTCACTCATCACCTGCGGGAGAAGTCAGTCACTGCACAGACTGCCGCTGGCGGCGCAGAGGCCCACGTAGGTTGGTGACGCTCACCCTCAGCCGCTTCCTGCGTGCTCGCGCGGCGCCCACGATCTCGTCACTGTCGGAGCCTGAGCCGGAGCCCGAGCTGGACGGCAGCACGCGCCGCAGCCGCCGCCGCGGCCCCGAACCCTCTGAGCTCATCCTTTGGGCTCGATTCGCGACGCGACACTACCCGAGATATAAATGACCTCTAGCGGAGTTAATGTTTGTCATCTCAGTACTAATTGTTTCGGTTCATTTGATAAAGGAAGCTAATCTGTAATCAACAATAGCCAATTCATTAAAACAGATTCGCGTCCTACAAAATAAGAAATTTATTTTGACAGCAAACCGCTTCATTCGATAGTCAACCGGCCATTTTTATTTTCTACTTCTTAAATTTGGTGTTGCCTACTTCACACAAAGATTACACGTAGCGTATATACCTAACAAGAATCAAGATAACAAGATTAGGTACAAACAATTGTACAATGAGTGGTAACAACAGCAGCTTAGGTAACAATTGAGTATTTTAAGTAATTGTACTGTGACAATTGAGTATTTTAAGTAATTGTAATTGTAAATAGTAGTGACCTTTGTCGTCAGAGCCTTCTATTCTAATGCCGTTTTTTGGCACAAAACTAAAAAAAGAGAAAAAAATTGTGGTTTTTCCAGCAACTACTCAGCGCGCCAGAATTTAAGACTGCTGCAAATCTGGGTAAATACCTCAGAACTTCTGAGGTAAATACTATCTAGGTGGACCCAAACAACATACCAAATGAGCAAGTTTACCGCAATTATTTCTATTTCAGCCTTTTTATTTGTACGATATGACCGGCCTATACCTAATTATTATAGCATTTCAAAATGAAATGTTTGGCCGAGGCTCTCAAAATTACCTATGGTGTATTTATGTGACTTGTTTTCCTTTGTACTTGTTTATGTTACTTGTTACGCTTTTTTTCTTGTGATGTGTTAATTTTTCCCAATAAATATCTTTCTTTCTTTCTTCTATTTTCTCGAAAAAAAAAACAGAACTTATTTTTTAGGACAAACTAATGGTCCATTTACACGAGGGCCTTTGAAGAGCCACAAAGCCAATCCAATGAAAAGCGCAAAATACGTGTCGTCCATTTACACATATAAGCGAGCCGAGCAGGCTAGTTCAGATTCGAACGCTTTGGATAGACTTAAAATTGCTGTGAGGGCTAAATTCAATTTTTTTTTTTATTTCATTGCATAATGGATTTTAGAAGAATAAAAAACAATTAAAAGACGAACGTGGATATCCACAAGATCTACATAAGGTCAATCAAGTGTCATCTTAAGAGAACTTGCAGTCGAAAATCCTTGAAGAATACAAATTGTTCATGAGAATGTGACCTGACAACACCCAAAATATCCGGCTATTGAAAACAAAACAACTACTAGTGGAATACGCGTTCACACGAAGCCAATACACGAGCCAATCAACTGCGTGAGTGGTGGGGGAAGCATGGACTCGCTTCATCAATAGCTTTGAAAAACTAAAAGACTTCTGTAAACGAAATGTTGCAGGTAGGTATCACACATTCGGTACAATCTAGCCCTCTTACTGGCATTGGTTCTTGTAATGCCAAGCGAAGCAACACACATCGTCGGCTAAAGTCGCAAACCTCTTAACTCCATTTTTTTTCAAAATATTTTTTTTTGCATCTTTAGAAAGTAAATTTCTGAACGCATCTCATAGCAAACCTCTTAAATTAAAAAAAATCCGTTTAAATATAAAACGTAAAATAGAATACCTCGGAATGCAGACCACGTATTTCCCTACGCTCAGTACTATTTGTGATGCTAACTTCAGGTAAATGCAGGATTAATTTTTTATTTTATCAATAATAGTGTTTTACAACGTTCATTGTTGTTTTGTTGGCTTTAATGATTGAAAAGTACTCTCGCCCTCGTGCCGTGGATTTACGAGGTTTGCTTGTTTGCTTTTTTTGACATGACTGAATAAACTGAATTTGACGTAAATATTTATATATTAATATTTATCGTGGTTTTGTAGTTACAAGTCGAAAATGGATCGCCAAAGAAAAGCAAGAATTCAGAAATTAGACAAATATTTGATGGAAGATAGTGAAGCAGAAAATTTCCAATGTTTTAATTACGAAGTTAGCCAATGTGATGGATCACTAATTTTAGTAACAGACGAAAACAATTTATCGGGTTTCTATTTCAAACCAGGTAACAACTGAAACTCGACCAAAAAAGACATCACTACACTCGAAAACAATTTTACTACCACCAGAAAGAGAACTGGCGGTAGTAAAATTGTTTGAAGCATTGCTAACAAGCTCAGCACGTCCTTATAAAAAGAGTGAGACATCTATAACAGAATAGAAGTTAACAATCTCAACTGTTAATTAATATGAATAGTGAAAATGTGCAGCATGAAAATGTTTCAAACCCCCAACTGTCGTGTAAACGAATAAATGCAACTGAAGTATTAAACGGCACAAAACAAGAAGAGGTCGAGAGACGAAAAATTAACAAATCCAAATTTTAATATTTACAGCAGTTAAAATAGGTCATGGAAGTGGATTACCTTGCATTCTATGATGCTATTCCTTATGAAAACCCTAAAAGTCCGTGGATTCAATTTCCACTGGGGGCCGCCGTACATTTGTACAAATGGCCTGAGCCTGAGTGTATTTTCATATTTCACGTCTTTCCTTAGTTACCATAGCACAGGGTGTCCTGGTTTGGGACCAGGTCAAGTGATTGTATTGTGTGGAAGTTATTATTTATTACTTACTATAAGGAAACCTCGCTCGTAGATAGATGTGATTTGACGACAATTGTGGATATTCTGGGCTTTCAATTAAGACAAAAATATAAAGATATTTTCCATATTTTCTCTTACTGCATACACATTTTAAAAAGAAACATAATAATAATAATAATATGGACTTCTTATAGAGCAGTCTTGCGAGTTATAAAATGTGGGTTTGTGAAATCGATTTACTACATCCCTACGTCTATTTCCGTCCGAGGCACGACGCTACATCACTACATGACTACATACATAAATCGTTCACCTAACTACAATTCATTCATTCAGCAGTTAATTTCAGTTAGTCAACAAATAAATCTTCTGTGTATCGGACGTTGTACATTCATTTGTTTTAATAAAAAACGAATATTTCCTATACCTATTCTAAACACGTTTTTTTAGGTGAGTTTTAATCTTCAAAAAGTTACCTAATCAATTTTTGCGTACAGCTACACTACATAGGTACTCTTATTGCGTTTTTAGTGATGTCATTGTCGTAGTTTTTTCTCGTATTCTCGTTGTTATTTATTTCTTTATTTCCTTTGTTCGTTGTAAACGTGCGTGAGCGAGTGGTCAGTGCACGCAAAGAGGATGAGTGCACGGTCAGTGATACCTACTTACCTACCTCTCTTAACGTAATTCACATATGTAATAATATCGTGTTTTTTTCGATTAGAGATCTATAAACAAAGGAAACAAGTCTATCAAATCACAAATCTGCGTAGGTATGTACCAAATTAGCCTTGCCTTTTCCTTGCTTTTTTTAAATTGCTTTCCTGTAGTGAAGTAAGTACTTAGATATCGTAGGTAGGTATATCAGAGGTATCGTAGGTAGGTATATCAGCGGTTACTTAGGTAGGTATATCAGAGTCTTCATCGGCATCTCGCGAGCTACTCAGTTGGTACTATTAAGATTTTTATTTCTTCTTACACTTTAGATATATTACAACATGATGCTTTTTACAGTCAGACGCAGCAACATGAAGGTAGTGTTGTGTATGCTCGTGTGCGTGCTGACGGCGGCCGAGGCTGTGTCCTTCTTTGACCTGGTGCGCGAGGAATGGAACGCATACAAGGTATTTGCTTCAATTTCGTAGGTACCTACTGCACATGGTTATACATATCCCTTTGTCTATATTTTATTGAAATTTTTTGAGAGCCTTTTTGTTCATATTTATTTTACTATGATTCAATTCAATTCAAATATTTTTATTCATTGTAAAAACAGAATGTTTACTTAATGAACGTCAAAGTTGTTAGTTTCACAATTAATGGATTATGTGGAGAAGAAACTAACAAAGAAACTCCACATTTATTCTTTTCAAAACACGTTTTAACTTAATTAACAGAGTTTTCAACTTAAAATATTAGTCATGAATGTGTTGAACACTAGTCACAATCGTCCTTTAAATAATATTAATCTACTGTTTAATGCCAAACATCTTTGTCTTCTAAATAATCCTTGATGTTATAGTAAGCCTTTTTGCACAGAATGTGCTTAACACATTTTTTAAATCACGTTGGAGGTAACTCTAATATATCTTGAGGAATTTTGTTGTAGAACCTTATACAGTGCCCCATAAAGGATGTGTTAACTTTTGCAAGTCTAAATAGTGGAAATGACAATTTATGTTTATTTCTAGTATTAACATTATGGTGGCCACCAACATTTTCGAAGTCTTTGATATTTTTTCTAACGTATGATAATCTAGATGCTACTCAACATGAACATAAAAATCTGATTACCCCATACTCAGATGGAGCACAATAAGAGCTACGAGAGTGAGATCGAAGACAAGTTCCGCATGAAGATCTTTGCCGAGAACAAGCACAAGATTGCCAAACATAACCAGCGCTACACACGGGGCCTGGAGTCCTTCCGGCTCAAGCAGAACAAGTATGGAGACATGCTGCACCACGAGTTTGTCCATGTCATGAACGGTTTCAACCGCACCAACAAGTGAGTGTCCACCATATTCCTCCCTCTACTGTGTAAAGTGAGGGTTGTGCATTGTTTGATGTATTATTATTATTTAATACTTTTATTGCAATAATAAATAAACTTAATGTACAATGCCATAATGCGTTGGAAGAGCATTTCTGAAGTAATTAATGTTAATTGCCTAATAAGCTTCTTGACAAACTATCTTCATTTAGCCATCAACTCAGCTGGGGCTTGAGTTCAAATGTGTTTGAATCAGTGTTTTAGTACGCATGTGTGTTGTGCAGGCACAGCAAGCAGGTGGGCGCGCGCAAGGGCGCGGAGAGCCGGGGCGCCACGTTCCTGCCGCCGGCGCACGTGACTGTACCAGACCAGGTGGACTGGCGCAAGCTGGGCGCCGTCACCGACATCAAGGACCAGGGCAAATGCGGCTCCTGCTGGTCCTTCTCCACAGTGAGTTGCCTTTTTCTCATATGTAGGATGATTTGATAAACAGAATTTTTGCGAAAACACGGATAATTAGACGATAGTGATAACATTTTACAATGTTACTAAAGAAAGATAGGGGTTTTGCAAAAACCTGAGTCACCTTAGTAAGATTGAATATTCTTAACTCTGATTGGCTTCATTGTTGCTTGCTAGCCAACTCTTATTCTGATTGGTCCGCCTGTAGCTACGAGGTACGTATTACTACGAGTTATGAAAAGAAATTATAATGCCTATTTATAAGAATATAATTCACAGAAAGTTTAAATGATGGGGTGTATAGCAATTTCTGTTCTGGGACAAGTTTTTTGTAAGTATTCAATTCAATATCCATTTATGATTTGAGAAACATTGCTATAATTGGAACCGGTATTACATATTTCTGTTTTAGGCTATACAGGGCGTCCCAAAGTTATGGGCCATGAAGGAAAAGTACCTTAAATATCGTAGATAGGGTATTTTGCTGAAAGAAGACTTTATGTTATTTTTAAAAGTTAGTAATTCTGCATTCAAAGATTTTCTAAAAATTACTCGCCTTGTCTGGGAATCGAACTGACTTAAAGAAAAAAAAAAAAACCCCTACTTTTATGATGCCAATCGAAATAATAGCCAAAAACTAATAACTCTTCTTAAGTAACATAGTATTTTAAAAGAAAGGAACAACGTAAAATGTTTGAGTCAAATTTCAAGAAAGTTTTTTATTGCCGACGCCGACGTTCGAAAAATAGCGATATTATCATTCCATAGATAGCATTGATTATTCGTAAATAAGTACCCACTTCATAAAATACTTTATAGCATAGTTTTCCTTATTATAAGTGGAAGTGTAGATAAAATGATAAAATTTAGTATTTCAATACGTCCTTGTTAAGCTAGACACAAGCCAAATTGAGGAGCGTTTTCACAAAGCGATACAACAAACAAAAAATCAAATTATTTTTTTTTGCTGTTTCGAATACTCTGTCTATAGCTGAACATGATAGTACTAACGAATTTTCTATAAGCGATACATATGATCTCATCAAAGAAGAAAGAAAACATGGAAAATCTGCTAAAATTTTGTGACATTTCTGATGACCCTGATGCTCAGGCATTTTATGCAGATGTGCTCCAGGGTTCTAGTTGTGATGATGACAATATTCGACGAAACTACGATGACGAAGAACCTGTAATATAACATGGCTCGGAACATAAACTATTTGTATGGGGGTTTTATCAAACCGAGACATCAACAGCAGATGTACCAAATTTGAAAAAACTCCTAGTTTTGTGATCTCCTTATTTCCTTAAGTTATATAGCTTATTATATTTTATAAGTAAGTCAACAATAATGAAGTAAAATACCAACAAAATATACGCTTACATTTATTAAAATTTCATACCCATAGAGCAATAAACACATAAAACCTTCTATTGAAAAAAATAACTTTTACAAATGTATCGTTTTGTGAAAACGCTCCTCAATTTAAAACAAAAATTATGTTCTTGTTAAATTTGAAAATGTAACAATTTATGAGAGCGTTTGTTTGAATGCATGCTTTTTAAGATATTTTAAAAAGAAGACAAATTTTTAAATGTTGTTCTTAAATTTGAAAATGGAACAGTCTATGCAATTGTTTGCTTGTTGTTCTTAAATTTGAAAATGGAACAGTCTGTGCAAGAATTTGCTTTTCCGATATTTATCTGTTTAGTTTTAATTCACTTACACATTAATTTATTGCGGACATGGCATATCAAGTAAGTTTTGATCTAATGGAAGCATATTTTTTGAACGATAAAGATATCTCTCGAAGTTTGCGCTGGTATAGCGTAAAATATCCTGACAGACAAACACCGTCTCGTAAGGTTTTGAAAAGGCTTGTGAATAATTTGAAAACTCTGGGACGTTTCGATAAACGCTCAAGAGAATCACAGCAAGAAAACCATACGATCAACGACGAAGAACTTGATATTTTAATTTACTTTTCGGCTTTTCCGAAAACATCGGTGAGAGGAGAAAATGAAATTAGAGTTTCAAAAAGTAAAATACATCGTGTATTAAAAAAACACGGTTTCAAGAGTTATATTGAAGGACGATTGGTTCAAAAATTACTTCCAGGCGATACAGAAAGGAGAAAAAATTTCTGTCTTGATATCCAGGCACGCTTGCTCGAAAATCCAAATTTTTTGGATAATATTATTTGGACAGACGAATCTAACTTTAGCAATAACGGTATGTATAACCGCCACAATAATCGTATTTGGTCTAAAGAAAATCCCCTACGAATCACTGAAACGAATAACCAAGTGCGTTTTTCATTCAACTGTTGGTGCGGACTTTTAAAAAACCGGGTTTTCTTAATCCATTTTTACCATGGAACCTTGAACACAGAAAAGTATTTAGAAATACTTCAAATTGTAAGAGATGAGATAAGAAATCTTTCCGCTGCGGAGCAAGAAAACTTAATTTTCCAACAAGATGGAGCTCCGGCTCATAATAGTCGGAGAGCAGCAGATTTTCTAAATGAATGTTTTCCTACTTGGATTGGTACGAATGGACCGATTAGATGGCCGGCCAGATCCCCGGACCTTACACCATTAGATTTCTTCTTTTGGGGATACGTGAAAGATATGCTATACAAAAAGCGATATGAGAACGTGGGCGAGTTACAAACAGGATTATGCCATATCATATCGAGTATTCACCATAAAAAGATAAGAAAATCAACAGGCAGCGGACTCATTAAAAGATTGGCGATTTGCGTAAGACAAGAGGGATCACATTTTGAGCATTTAATTAATTAATTTACAAAAAAATACCCACTTAATTGACTACGGCAGTTTCATGTATGTTTTTAATTTGATTAAAATGTTTAATTTCACGCTGTTCCTTTCTTTTAAAATACTATGTTATTTAAGAAGAGTTATTATTTTTTGGCCATTCTTTCGATTGGCATCATAAAATTAGGGGTGTTTTTTTTTTACATTTAAGTCGGTTCGATTCCCAGACAAGGCGAGTAATTTTTAGAAAATCTTTGAATGCAGAATTACTAACTTTTAAAAATAACATAAAGTCTTCTTTCAGCAAAATACCCTATCTACAATATTTAAGGTACTTTCCCTTCATGGCCCATAACTTTGGGACGCCCAGTATATAACTTCCATGCCCATTTGATATGTGTGCTTGCAGAATAATGTATGGGGGAAGATGTTGTCTTTTCATTATCAGAATTTTTTCCTCACCTACACTTATCACGTCGTATTTTTTTGCATTTTTTGCAGTTGTTGTGTTTTCGGTAATTGAAGTACAGAATTAAATGAAGCAACCACACTATTTATCCATTCTTTATTCTATTCTGGTTTAGTTGTGTCATGCCTATTAGCATAAAACTTTCATAGTTCTATGTCAAATCTTTCTTTATCATATATAAACTCAAAATTAGTTTATGATTGTGTTGAAAGTTTAGCATAAATTTTTGAACCTACAGACACATAACTTTTCGCACTACATATTTTTCAAGTCCAACCACACCATCACCCACATTAAATATAAAAAAAAAACTGGTAACTGGCTTACAAAAACACAATCACAAACAATAAAACTTGCGGGAATGGATGCACATTTTAATCGCCAAGTCGTCAACCAATCAGAGAACATGCTGTTTTGGGCGCTGCGACCGGTGAATCAGCGTTCTTATTCTTTTCGCAGTCTTACTAAGGCGACTCGCTCGCGTTTTGCAAAAAAAAGAACCCTATCTTTTTCCAGTAACATTGAGAAATGTCTTCACCATTGTCTAATTATACGTGTTATCGCAATATCCCTAGAATTTTATCGAATCATCCTACTCCTACCACATCCCACTAATATATTGTGAAAGTTTGTGAAGATGTTTGGATATTTCTTACTCAATTACACAATAACGGCTGAACGGAGTTACATGAAACTTGGCATAGAGATAGACGAAGATCTGAATTGAGACATAGGATACTTGACATCCCGGTAATGCGTTCCCGTGGGATAATATTTTATTGTTACGTTAACCTTTTTTCAAGCCAAACTCTAAGATATTTATTTATTGCGTTGCCATGGCAACAAGAATCGTATACCTAAACGGTTTCTGTGGCGGAACGAAGTTCGCCGGGACAGCTAGTAGGTACCTACGTAATGTTTTTCTTCTTTCTCTCTGTCAGTCGGCGGCCGGCATGCGGCATGCGGCAGGCGAACCGGCGATATTGCACTTCCCTAACTTCCTATCTGGCAGGAGTAGACTACTTGATATTGCCAAAGGAATATTTGTCTACTCTACTTTTTTTTTATTTTGTTTATTTAAAAAAAAAAAACGTTAACACAAAAATCGAACATCGAACCACGCCGGCCCACGCAGATCCACGACCAAAATATATTTTAGAATGAGTAACCCAAAATAAAGAAACGATCGTTAAAACGTATTTGAAAAAAAAAATTGTTTGAATCTGCTACTTATCGGTGGAGTGAGAAGTATAGTCCGCACAGGAGCTCTATTTTTGAATCACTCGTATGAAATTGTATCGTCGAATGCGACTTAAGTCACACTCGTCTTCTAAGTCGCATGATGTCGTTTTTCCGTATTTTTGAATCGTTCGCCTGAAGTGTTGCCAGTACAATTTGAAGTATTGTATTTTATCCATTCCACGCAGAAATTAAAAAAACCGGAAACTACCGTAACAGAAACGGAACGTAAAACACTGTTTTATTGGCTGTTTAAATAAAAAATCTTTGTCTTTTGATACAAACAAAACACTACTACTGTCATTTTGGTTTGTGTTCTAACGAAATGTCGAAATCGTTTTTGACAATTAATCTACCGATCGCCATGCGAGACGAGTGGTAAGGACCATTCGTTGCAGTTCGAGTGATTAAAAAATACGGAATTTCAGATGTCGAACGAAAATCAGTAGAAATCGAGCGCTCGACGCGATACGAGTGATTCAAAAATAGAGCTCCTTTTTGGCGGTAACGTGAACATAGTCACAGATCGTTTGCACATCGCTTACTGTCTTTACAGTCTATGTGAGAGTAATTGACGTAGTGTGGTGCGTAGTAAATTACTATTACCTTATTACTAAAGTAGCCAATTACTCACACATACACTGTAAAGACATTAAGCGATGTGCAAACGATCTGTGACTATCTTCACGTTGCCGCCAAAAAGAATTGTTCGGACTATATGTAGCTGCGATTCAGTCTGAATCTGTTTTTTTTTTTTTGCTAAATTAATTAAAAATTATAAACATCCGTAAAATCCGAGCTGCTCCAAATTGAGTTAGAGTCGGAAAATAATAAATATGGAAAGCAAAACATTTTGTTCAATTTGCAACTGCCCTTAATCCATGTATATTTGTCGTTAAAAGATGTATGGAAATATTTAAAAAAATCCATCTTTCCTCTTGCAATGAATAGTATTGCTCGAAACAGCACGGCCTAACTGAATAACATGCTTTATCTTTTTAAAACTAAAATTGGAAAACGAAGTTTGACCGAGTAAATAGTAAGTTGAACTGAAGTAAATAGTGAATTAATGTCATATTGACTAAGAAAACTCACCGCAGTAAACAAATATGAGGGAAAAACGCAGAGAAATAAAAAGAACCGGCCAAGTGCGAATCGGACTCACGCACGAAAGGCTCCGTACAATATTAGACACAAAGATCGAGAAAAAACGGCAAATAAATCATCATCATCATAAGCAGCCTATAAACGTCCCACTGTAGGGCACAGACCTTCTCTCAGAGAGAGAGAGAGAGAGAGAGAGCTTCGCAAATAAATAATCGCACGTAATTACTGCATTCTTAATGATTGTCATTGATCTCGTATCGATCTTTCCCCCCAAATATCTCGGAAACGTGACATTTAGGGTACCATATGACTTAAATTTTTTTGTTTGTACAAGTATCCTCTATCCATATTTATCACTTTCATAGTGCCACAGAGGTCCAATCCCCTTTGTACGGAACCCGCGGTGCGCGAGTCTGACTTGCACTTGGCCAGTTTTTTTCTACTGCATGGCTATTAATTGAATACGATGTGTGTGTAGAACAAAGTGTTCTTTTCTAATACATATAATGGATCCCCTTGTAAAACGATATTGCTCATTGTATTATTTTTGGCTTAGGCGTCAAGCGTCAACTCACCCTCAACTAAACTCATCCTGCGTTCAAGCGGATTGCTGGGTCGTAAGTAAGTCAAGTCTTCACTGGAGGGCCAGTAATCAATTGTTGTTCAATCTAGTCCAATGCCTATAGTTGTTGTGTCGAACGAAGCGATAATTTCGATAATCAACATGTGATTTGTGTTCTTCATGAGATCGGATACGGGGCGGAAAACGAGATGGCTACCTGCCGATACGAGTGCGATCGATGATTCACGCAGAAGCTTGAGTCACATTGAATTCAAATTGCATGGTTTCGTGCCAATAACAACTACTTCATTTTATTCGATTTTGTATGGGTGTAACTACTATAAAAATCAAGAAGAAGAATATCACTAATGGAGAACTTGCACTAAAAAATGTTTTAATAGAATAGAAGAGGACACGTTATAAGATAAATAAACGTGGTATCTTTTTTTCTCTGCGACTAATAAGTTTTGTAGAATAACCAGTCGAAAAGTCAATAAAGTCACGTGGTACTAAAACGCGCCATATATGTCGACCTTAAACTATGACGTCACTCCCTAACGTAACGCCTTATATGTATGAAGCGTTTATCAATATTTGAGTTATCTCGTAAAATAATGTTAATGTTACACCCTTATAAGGAAACGTTTAGAATTCAATGACGAAACGAAATCTAATAAGTTTTATGTTATTAGATTTACTTTATTTTTCGCATATTTTGTGACCCCGAAAATCCCGAAAAAAAAAATATTTTTATGGTTTTTACATGATTTCTATGGTATAAAAGCAATGTCACTCAAATCGAAGTTAGAAGCAAACCATGAATTGTAGTTTCATGAAACAGACCCCTGGTAGAGGTTCCAGACAAACATCCGCGTCCCTTTGTAAGGAGGTCGGTCGGTAGGAGGGCAAGCAAAGCCAGCTGTATACACTGTACTAGATAATTAAACTAACAGAATTTCGTTATCTCTGTTTGTGTTGTCTCTCTGCAACCCCCCTATTGTTTTGTTTTGGTGACCGGTCCCTGGTACCTTCTCAGGACCATCTGTTGGCAAACATTGAATCATGTTAACCTGCTTCATTGGAATTGGAACATATAAATATAGACAACTCATTCAGTATTCAATAAAACAAAAGGTGGTAGAATAATAAATGATTCATGACAATTAATGAATCATTGTTGAAAATAGTGTAGGTGGGTACAGCCGACAGCTTTTAGTTGCAAAGTCGCCCGTCACGTACCTAACTAAGTCCGTGCAATGCATGGGTGTGAACACGTGTGAAGTTGCTGTCGAGGCATTGTAGCCGCGACTCGCGAGTGACCTCCGTACCATGGTATGCATTCTTTCTAGTAGTATCAGCCATAGCTTTATGATATAATTAACTTAGTCAACAAGGCTCCACGCGTGTATAAGTTGCGTGGTTTGGTTGAATGACGTAGTAGCGTAATTACGTAGTTAGGTAATCAAAATTCCATGCGGCCTGTCCGCAGCAGTTTCTACTGAAGATGCGTACAATCTTCATTATACTAGCTCGTCGTCGTCGCATTGTCCGCGATGCATGTTTCGTCAGCCAGTGTGCGATAGAAGGTCGCACTTCCGTGTGGCCGCAGCTCCGCGAAGTCTGATTGCATCGTGATGTCGCGACATGTCGGTCAGTGTGTTGCCGACATTAATATATGTAGATCAATTCGCCTACTCGACCAAACAAGGAAGGAAGACTCGCCTAAGGGGTGGCGGGTCCATTACACTCAATATAGGTACTACACAGAATACACAAAGAGTATGATTTTTTCTTATCACGTATAAGAAGGGGTCATTATTTCTATTAAATGAACAACGCTTAGCTCTTAATCAATCTTAAATGCCTAATAAGTATAATACTTTACGATTTGCTGTCACGTCTTTTTGCAGATAGACAAACAACTCGAACATCAATTATATTAATATGCACCATTATGCACTCAGGTTTTTCTCTTGTTTCTATCGTTATCTAGATATTTTTGCAACCTGTAATTCAACGACTTTTTATCCATCGTCTCTTTATACGCGCCGGGATACCGCCGTTTAGCCAGTATTTTTCGCCAAATTTTACTTCCCAATAAACTTATGGCATCAGTTTCATTTCCCAAATGAAACTTTAGCAAGTTTTCATTTCGCATTTTATTCATTTGGTCAAATTATCATTTCGCATAATTTTACTGCGTCAAGTTTTATTAAGACAAACGTTTATTATGCTAACGTTTTATTTTGGCAAGTGTTATATAGCAAATAATTGACAAAATGACAAAGTTTTAATAATTTCTATTTGCAACAACAAAAATATAGGTGCGACGAAGCGCGTAGCGTAGCGGAGCGCGTAGGAGCGTGTTAGGTTGAACATGTAAGACCGAAAACTAACCGAAATTGCCAAACGATACTTTTGACTGAATAATGCTTGGTAAAATGAATTTTGACCAAGTATTTATTTGGTAAACAATAACTTGCCATAATAACTTTTGCTAACTGTTTATTTGCTTTAAGTTGTTTTGAGAAATGTTTTTTTGCCAAGTGATAATTTGCGGAAAATAGTTTGGGAAGTAGGTAATACTTTGGGAAACGATTTTTGGCAATACATTAGTAAACCGAATTTCGAGAAGTCACAGAACAAACAGAATGTAAATTCTTAACGTTAAAATAAATTATTGGTTCTGATTTGTGCAGTCCTAACAAGCCACTGCTCAGGGAATAGACATTTTCACAACATGGGACTAACCGACAGCCCGCTTTGCCGGGCATGCCTCAAAGAAGAGGAAACACTCGCCCATGTGATCGCATCACTGTGAAGGCGTGGAAAAGCAACGAACCGCCATCATTGGGATGCTGGGATCCCTTCGGGAGGCCATGGGAGCACTGCTGGCTTCTGGAAAGAGATAGGCTGGGTGAAGTAAACTCAAAGCTTTGCTACATACATATGAATGCGGAAATCTCAGGTCTTACTAATATGTCACAAACGGATCCCAGAGTCGAAAAATGGTTTTATGCCACACGTGGCCCAAAAGCGGGTTTCCGCACGCTACGCGTACGGGAAAACCCACTTTGAGGCCAAGTGACGACATAAAATTGTGTACACAACACGGACTGTAAAATAGAAAGCCCTCTATCGTATATTTATAACCCTCGCCTGCGGCACGTGTCTTAAACTTCTGCGATATCGGCCTTTCTTTATTTTACGGATTAATATATATTATGTATGTATATTTAACATCTGTACAAAAAGTCATACTTAGAATCTCTGAAATAAGTCGCGTACAGACAGACGGATCGACATAGCGAAATTAATACTACTCCGTCTTTTTCAAAAGCTTTGGTTTATTCTAAAACCTGGAACTCGTGCGTATACTAGTTTTAATGCGAGACGTCGTTATCTTAATCAATTTTGGCGTATAGACTGAGGTAAAGAGTAAAGGAAAACATCGCGTGGAAACCTGAGTGCATGAGGTGTTCACATACCTCAGCGCTTGAAATTGCTAATCCGCGGTGGCCACGCGTGGTGATCAAGCCAAAATGTCGCTGTCGCTGACAGCAGGCCTGTGCCCTACAGTGACTGTGGGACGTAACAGGCTGCATGCATTACAAGTAAATGTCGGTGTGCGCAGACTGGTGCGCTGGAGGGGCAGCACTTCCGCAAGGACGGGTTCCTGGTGTCGCTGTCGGAGCAGAACCTGATCGACTGCTCGGCCGCGTACGGCAACAACGGCTGCAACGGCGGCCTCATGGACAACGCCTTCAAGTACATCAAGGACAACCGCGGCATCGACACCGAGAAAACCTACCCCTATGAGGGGGTCGACGACAAGTGCAGGTACCCATACGGCTTCACTGATGCTATTCTAAAAAGGTATCATTGAGGAAAACATTATAAACATCCGTAACACCGTGCAACACAATGACGACAAGTAGGATGCTCTGGCCGCCATAGCCCGACGCTTATTTTGGACTGCGTTTCATAAAACTGCAATTCCTTTTTTATTGTGACAATGCGTAGCCGATTCTTACTTGTTAATCTGTAGGTTAATCGGTTATGTAATGTACGTTACTATAATGTAGTTTGATAAAATACGGTGCTGCTTGATTTTGCAAAAATACTTCATACTTACTATGCATATTTTAATAATCAGAAGGCCCTTTACCTATGGTGGTTCACGTTAACACCATCACCGTCACTCTCTGTCCTCTAATCTACATCCTGAGTAGATACTTGTATTGTAATGCGGCAGGGACGCGTAATCGATGTACGCCCCCTGGGAAGCGAAATGATGTCCTCTGTATTGGTTGGTACCAGTCACTAATGAAGCAGTGAATCAGTTGAGAGTTATGTATGTACCTACCATACTTGTTGTGTGTACCAATCTGTTAGGTAATTCATTTTCCCGACATATAAGTAAAATGTCAGAAACATTTTGAATGAACCCACGAGTTTCGCGAGCAGTTACTGGGTTAGACCATTGTCTCGAGGGCCATACGAAGCCATTAAAATGAACATTGTTTTGTTTTTTTATTTATTTATTTCGGATAAAACAACCATAAATAGTTAATAAGTAAACCAAAACGGGCTATCAGCCCTATTGCTAAGTGCTTTAAGGATAGATTATGCTTGGACTGCCGCAAGCTCTACTCAGCATTAAAACCAGCCGTTTCCGTATGATGGTGACAAAGCCGCCAACTCGGTGAACATTCCCGAAGCACTACAGTATCAATAAATAAAATAAATAATTGTAGTAACTGTGTAGTAAGAGTTTCCTGCTAATACAGGGTGTTAAAGGACAGCCGCCGGAGCCGTAACGTATGCATATCTGACAACAAATTAATATAATTTAACCAAAAAATACCGCTGGGAAATTATTTTGATTTTTTAGGTATCAAAATAAATACTTTTTACTAGCGCGCAATGAAACGCATGTAATTGAACGACACACAGAGTGGCGGGCGGGGCGAGGGTGCCGACGACGTAGGTAATGACGACCGCGAGCTCGATTCGGTCTCACTTACTCACTCACTCGTCTCAATTCGATCGTCCGGGCCGTGGCCGCACCTGCACTCGTTTACTACACGTTTTTATAACTAGGATGTAGGTACACAACGACCTTGGTAGTCAGCGATACGCTAGGATACCACTTTTTGTTCGATTGACACACTTATGCCTGTGCGATAAGAGCTATTATGGGCTATCCAAGCAGGTCGCTGACCGTACCCACAGCCATCACAGTTGGCCTGCAAAGTCGTCGCTGTAGTAGTGGGCAGCGACACCCGGCAAGATGTGTGTGGTGTAGTTTGAGGTGTAAATTTGAAACGTGAAGATTTTCTAAAGCACATTTGAGTAGGTATAAATAATATCTAGGTGCCTACTTACATACTCGACGTCTGTGTCTTCGTCGGGAAGGGGCCGCTCAGCACGGACAAGATACGGCTCGAACTGGCGACCGTCTACTTGAAGGCAAACGCGCGCCCGGTGTAACTTTTGCCGGTGAACCAGCTGTAACAGCCCTTCCCGTACTGATGCTCGCTTCAGGTCGTCGAAAACCGCGACAATCTTTTCCCCTCATGTCCTCAGCGGTCTCACAGGGCCGGTCAAACACTCGCTCTTTAACATAACCCCATAAAAAAGTCCAATGGGGTTAAGTCGGATGAACGTGCTGGCCAAGTGTGAAGACCATGGCGGCCGATCCAGCGACGGTTGAACAGCTCATTTAGCCGCTGCCGCACCAGCAGCGTGCAGTGTGGTGGCGCGCCGTCGTGCTGGAACCATGTTTGCTGCAACCGAGCCAGGGGCATTTCATCGAGACAATCTGCTACGTAGCCGTTGAGCAGCTCCAAGTAGGCAGCACCATTCATTCTGGGCGGCAAAAATACGGGGCCCAGAATTTTTTCACCAACGATACCGGCCCACACATTCCACTTCCACCTTGTCTGGAACCCTGGAATGGGTTCTCGGAACCCCACCAATGGGCATTTCTCCGATTCCACATACCGTTGTTTGTGAAGGTCATCCGTGAAAATAACATTTCGCACAAAAGCCGGGTCATTTTTATTGTGCTGCAGCAACCACCTGCAATACGCCATACGGCGTTCTGCATCGCCTGGCACGAGCGCTTGCACCTTGTGGATTTTATAGGGCCGCTGTCTATCCTTCTTCAGAACCTTCCACACTGTGACGTAAGACACCCGATGTCGCGCACGATGACCGTGCCGCCGGCGCAGCACGCGCGCCGCCGTCCGGACGCCCAAGCGCTGGTTCTCTTCCACCAGAGCGAGAATTGCCTATTCAGTTGCAGGACGTATTTGACGACCGCCGCCTTCTGCAACGGGCACGACCGGCCGATTTTCCTAGACTCGATAAACAGCTTGTAGAATCACCCTGGACTCCGTTGGCTGATGAGCGTTGGGGTATCTGAGGCCATACAGACGCAGATCCTCAGCTGCATTTCCCTCTACTATGCCGTAGCAGAATATCATATCCAGATACTCCCTAGCACTGTATTGATGAGGCATTGTAGTTTACTATCACAAATAACACACACAGTACACAATTAAAAAAACCGCGACAAGCGAAGCGATACGTAGGTAATGTGCATGCGCATCCGATGACGCGAGAAACCGGACTAAAGGAAAGAAATTGCAGTGCTTGAACTTCATTGAAGAGAGTGAGTCAAACAAACTTTCGTTCCTTATAAAGGTCCCATCACACTGTGACAGACTTTCCTTCAAACCTAGAAAAGTACCTACTTGAAGTTGGTAGAAAAGTTTCGTTTATTATTTTAGTTTGTGAATCTGACTCTCAATTTCAGCAAGATTCCCTAACTTTTGGGAACTTACTTTTACTAAAGTAGGTATTTAATGGAGGAATTACAAGGTTAATTTAACTATTTGAACCCGCGAGCTCTTTTTTTTCTTAGCTTAACTAAGACACTAGCGCCGCGCCACCTTTGTAAAAAAACATAATATTTTCTTTTGTAATATGATTTGATAAAAATAACGAACCTCCTACGACCAAGCGCAGGTATTAAGGATGACACAAAAAACGCGGTGGCGGTGGTGATGGCGGTCCATACATAAATCATTTAAGGCAGTAGTATTTTGTGTGGAACACCACCGCCACCGCCACTGCGTTGGTGTGTTTTATGCTTTACAAATGAACATACGAGGGGTGTTCAATAAGTAGTGAGAATGAGGTATAAACTCCTTGGATAGAATAAAAGAAAATACTGACAGGCATAGCCCACTTATTTTTCGACATAAAAAAATAAAAAAAGTTTGATGCTCTTTTGTTTTTTAAATCATAGAAGGTTCTTACTTGTGTTCTGTTGCAACGAGTAATCGAAAATGGAGAAAAGATATGCTAAGTGTATACAACTAAAAGGTGACTTTGTTGAAAAATAAAATAATTGCATCTTATTCATTCTCATTACTTATCGAACCCCCCTAGTAATTATGATTGATGGCAGTAGGGCTTATAGGGAATGTTGTGCATGCAACTGTCGAAGGAAAATGTTACTAACCTTGAAATTTCTTTCAAAAGTTTTACATTCCACAGGATGACTACCAAGCTCGAACAAATTGAAGAACCCGCTTACATTTGGCAGCCCTCTTGCTTGCACTTTCTATCATGTTCAATAATGGCAAAATAACTAATAGGCATTTGATAAAATGTACTCTGATAACTTTCAACAAAATTAAAATCACTGACATTTTAGATGTATTGCAATTTTCATACACTTAGTTTGAAAAGAATAATAAGACATTTGAAGTTTGTAGTTTTCAACCCCCCTTTTTACCTATCAAAAGTAGGAATAAGAAAATTACAATACGCTTAAAATATCCGTGATTTTATGTTGTTCAAAGTTATCAGAACACATTTTCAAATGCTTAATGCATTTGCAATAAAAATGTTAGAGTGTACGAGCGAAATGGCTGCCAAATGTAAAAGGGCGCTTAAGTCCCTCACATCAGACATCTTGGTATTTTCATTGAGCATAAAGTCTTTTGAAAGTGGGTTTATACAAAATGTGTCACGGGGTTGGTGCCTCTGCATTCCCCTTTTCTTTTTAAAAAAATCAATTACTAGTAATTTTGTGATTTTAATAAGCGAACTTCATGTTAAAAAAAAATAAGTAAAAAATACCGCACTTCTGATAGTATGTTTTCCATCTCATCCCATGGAAATCTAATTTTGATTTGTTAAGTCGTGGGTAAAATACGGAACTCCAATGTTGAGATCGGTGGAGGTCGAGTCCATTTTGGCAAAAAGTGGGTTTCCGAAAATCCGGGTAGCAGGGATTAAAAGACCTAGGATCTAGAACCTAGGGCCAAGAACGCAGGTCTAGGTATCTAAAACAATCCCGGTTAAAAGTTCTTGGCAGTAACCTAGGTTCTAAAAATCGCTACATACTAACTAGATTTTTTTGTAACCACTTTTTGCAAAAACTTAGGTGTGTACAAGAAATTGTTACTTTTTTATTGATGGCGCTAGATTAGATTCATCATCATCATCATCAACCATTTGACGCCCACTGCAGGACACAGGCCTCCTCCGTGGTTTTCATAACCAAATTAGATTGATTACGGGCATTTAATCAAACGAAAGAAAACATTAAATTAAGAAACGATGTCATTCCTTTTAGCTTGTACATAACGGGTGTGTAACAACCTTTATTCGTACCCTGAACGATACGGCGACACCACGTGGTATTGCGGCCTTGAACGGATCGTCGGCGCCCTTTGATAGGCAGGCGGCGTGCGTTTTCGTTTGAGTCGCCCGCGCCTCCGCTTGTGACAAGCTTGCAGTGTTTTTAGGGTTCCTATTAGAGGGATATTCCTATAAACGGGGGACCCTATCATTCTGCCTCCGCTGTCTGTTCGTGTCTTTCTGTCTCTTTGTATGTCCTAACTTATCACTGGAACCATAATAGTGAGAGACCCCCCACACTAGCGTTTTTCGAGCGTCGTCGTCGTGCCAGCGTCCGCACAGCGTCGACGTAACGTCGACGCCGCGGCGACGCGACGCCGGTGCTGGCCGTCTACCGAACGCGGGTTTACGCAGCGCAGGCGTCGCGTTGCATTCCGACGAAGAAATACTGCTGCTGTTGACATTACTGATAATTTAGGAAAAAGGAAACACGACCGTCATTATTGGGGAGATCCTATGTAGAGTTTTCGTATTCGTGTCCCGCTTTTAGACAGCGGGGCGAGGGGATCGCGTTGTGGATTGTACTTGTTCGCAAAAATCGTTGCGTTGGCGCCGCGGTAACGCGACCCCTGCACTGCGTAAACCCACGTTCGGTAGACGGCTAGCGCCGGCGTCGCGTCGACACAACGACTACGTTCGAAAAACACTAGTGTGGGGGGTCTCTTAGCCGGTCGAAATTTTCACAGGCTTGTGTGTGTGGTATGGCGGATTACCTAACAAATACATTTACCATTTACATTAGCCACACCTGCGTTGCCACTCTTTTCACCAATTGGTACATTACTGTACCGTGTATTTCAAATCTAAATGCTTTTGCTCTTCATGTGAAATCATGTGTGCTTTTGTTTTGTGCTATGTTAATGCTTTGTATACGTGTGTGTGTCTTATGTAAATAAATGATTTATCTATCTAAATAATAAAGTGTACAAAATATTAAAAATTAAGGGGTCACCACACAAATAAAAACAGTAGTTTCTTCTTTTTGCTCTATCGTAAGATCGGTCATACAGGGCTTATGACCGTTCTTATGATAGAAAGATGCGAGCAGAAAGAAGAAACGGTCATAATGGCATACCACAGATTAGGTACGGAACCCTCAATGCGCGAGTGCGACTCGCACTTGGCTGGTTTTTTAAATATTAGTATAGCACAGGTTAGATATTGTATGTTAGTACGGAACCCACAGTGCGCGAGTCCACCTAGCACTTGTCGGGTTTTTTATAACAAGAATCTAGTTAGGTCAACGATATTAGGCAAAATAGGTATTGCAGCGCGGCGGCAGCGGCTGTTTCTTGTTGCCACCGCCGCTAAACCATGGTGTGCAGCGCGCTCCGCCGTCTGCAGCAGCGGCGCGTGTGTGGTAGGTAGGTACTCTGTGGAACGCGCTCCGCCGTCTGCAGCGCCGCGCCACCTCCAGCAGCGCCGCGCCGTCTGCAGCGCCGCTCCGTCTGCAGCGCCGCTCCGTCTGCAGCGCCACGCCGTTTGAAGCGCCACGCCGTCTGCAGCGCCGCGCCGCCGGTCGACAGCAGCGGCGCGTGTGTGGTAGGTAGGTAGGTACTTTGTTGAGCGCGCCCCGCCGTCTGCAGCGCGCTCCGTTGTCTGCAGCAGCGGCGCGTGTGTGGTAGGTAGTTACTTTGTGGAGCGCACTCCGCCGTCTGCAGCAGCGGCGCGTGTGTGGTAGGTAGGTAGTTACTTTGTGGAGCGCACTCCGCCGTCTGCAGCTCGCTCCGCCGTCTGCAGCAGCGGCGCGTGTGTGGTAGGTAAGTACTTTGTGGAGCGCGCTCCGCCGTCTGCAGCGCCGCGCCGTTTGCAGCGCCACGCCGTCTGCAGCTCGCTCCGCCGTCTGCAGCAGCGGCGCGTGTATGGTAGGTAAGTACTTTGTGGAGCGCGCTCCGCCGTCTGCAGCGCCGCGCCGTCTGCAGCGCGGCGCCGTCTGCAGCGCCGCTCCGTCTGCAGCGCCACGCCGTCTGCAGCGCTGCGCCGCCGGCCGGCAGCAGCGGCGCGTGTGTGGTAGGTAAGTACTTTGTGGACCGCGCTCCGCCGTCTGCAGCGCGGCGCCGTCTGCAGCGCCGCGCCGTCCGCAGCGCGGCGCCGTCTGCAGCGCCGCCGCCGGCCGGCAGCAGCGGCGCGTGTGTGGAAGGTAGGTACTTTGTTGAGCGCGCCCCGCCGTCTGCAGCGCGCCCCGCCGTCTGCAGCAGCGGCGCGTATGTGGTAGATAGGTACTTTCTGGAGCGCGCTCCACCGTGGGCAGCGTCGCACCGCCGGCAGGGAGCGGCAACACACGGTTTGTTTATCAAACACAAGCTGCCATTCAACGGAACCATGTTCGGTTTGATACCTCGGTCCGAGTATTCTTGATTAATGTAATTGTTTTTGGTAGCATTGAATTTTAAAATTCAATGGTGGTAGGTATTCGTAGTAACATTAAGTATGTCCTCTCGTTAAATGGACGAATACAATGGTGTAAGTTTGGAAATTTTACAATCTTAATGTTTCTGTATGAACCCGATTCACCTGACATCACAAAACCAAAATGATGGCAGAATTGGCAAACACCGTGGTCGTTTGTAAACCTGTAGCATTATTATTACTCCCGATTTGATGACTTCGTACCCCGAGCGAGGTGCGCACGGATATGGGCGTAATGTAAAATACAATGGTAGCTCTTACTACGCACGTGATACGTGCGTCAATCGAACAAAATGGGTTATCCCAGCGTTTCGCGGACTCTACCCACCTACTTGCGTGAGTGTCCGGTCGGCCAGGGTCAAGGAACCCAAGTGGCGCGCGCAACCGCGGCTGACCTCAAACAAAACACCTGATAGCGCCGCGCCGCGCGCGATAGTTGCGTAGCTATGTTTGTGTGATGGATGGATGCGACGTTTGAAGTGGTAGCGAATAGATTGCGCGGCGAAATTTCAAAATCGGTTTTTGTTTTGAAATAATCATAATTCACATGGAGTTTCTATGGAATAAATATTGTTTATACGATTCTACTTCCATTTCTGCAAAAAAATGTAAAAAAAAGTGTCGAATTTGCACCTCAATATCTCGTAAACCGTTGATTTCCCAACTATGGTTTCTTGGGAAAAAATGTTCGGTATGGTATAGGGAATGCGTGGTTTCCCGATCCGGCTGCGGTCTTTTAACACCCGGTATAGTCTATATTCATAAAAACTAAAATAAATAAATATTCCGTGTGGCGCCAGATTAAGAATAGCGTCACTCCATTTCCTTCCGTGGATGTCGTAGAAGGCGACGAAGGAAATAAATTACCAGGAGACGGGCAGCAGCGTCTTCCTGAGATTCCAACCGCTTACTGCCATCGCCAACCCGCCTGCCAAGCGTGGCGATTATGGCAAAACCCTTCATGATTAAAAACCATGATGGAGGCCTATGTCCTGCAGTGGGCGTCGAATGGCTGATGATGATGATGATAGTCTATATTAGCAGGAAACTCTTAAAAAAAACGCTATAACTAAAGGTTCACTCGATGTAAAAATACAAAGCTCACTCACATCAGCTTTTTCTGTGTATCTATCAAGATTTTGAATATTACTGAAATTATCCAAAACAACAAGCCACATAAGTAGATCTTAATTTTTTTTATGTTTCGTAAAAAAAATGTAATAACTTCCACATAAGACACACTTCTGGTCCACTAGAAGAATAACTAAGAAATTGTCTTCCCGTCAATTCGGTGCGTACATTTTGCAATACCCCTTCAGGTACAACCCGAAGAATGCGGGCGCGGAGGACGTGGGCTTCGTGGACGTGCCGCAGGGCGACGAGGAGAAGCTGAAGCTGGCCGTGGCCACCGTGGGGCCCGTCTCCGTGGCCATCGACGCCTCGCAGGAGAGCTTCCAGTTCTACTCCTCCGGCGTCTACTATGACGAGAACTGCTCCACCGATAATCTCGACCACGGCGTGAGTACCCCACTCATTCAATCTTGCTTGTCTGGCATACTCAGCTCCACATTAGTAAAACGGTCTTAATAAAGTCAGTCAAAAAAATTTTATTCAATGTAACACAGAAACTGTGACTTATTGAACGTTACAAGAAAAACTAGGTGTCCGTTTCAAAATCAGATCATTTGGAGAAAAAACTGACAAAAAAACTCAGTCTTTTCAAACATATTCCTTAATTAACAGAGTTTACATGAAAACCTAGTACTAGGATGCATTGAACTGGCTTTAATTCCACACATATTTGTCATCTAAATAATCCTTAATGCTGTAGTAGCCCTTTTGGCATAAAGTGCGCATTACACATTTTTTGAACCGTACTTCAGGCAAGCTTGTATCTTCAGGGATCTTATTGTAAAATCGTATACAATGCCCCATAAAGGACGTATTAACCTTTGCCAGCCTAAATCTTGGGAAAGAAAGTTTATAATAAAGCGACACTTCTGTCTTTCATCGCTGACATCTGTGTCCCAGAGGGAAGAAAAAGAGATTAAAAACCGGACGAGTGCAAGTCAAACTCGCCCACCGAAGGTTCGGTAAAAATTTGTAGGCACATACCTATTATAAATAGTTTAGGAATCGAGTCTCGCAGTTTTTTCCGAACTTCAAAGACTATTAGTCGTAGTGCATCTGCATACCATGCGAGAGGTCCTGGGTTCGAATTCCGGCTGGGGACAAAAAAAAAACCCCAGGTCTTGGATGTTTACATGTTTGTGATGTCGTTGTTTCTGGTTCCCACAACACAGGGTATCCGAGTGTGGGGCCAGAAGCAATGTGTGTACCTGTATGTAAATGTTTATGTTATTTTTTATGATTTAATTACAAATGTATAGTTTTCAGATTTTTTCCTGTATTTGTAGTATACGGCGATATTACTTGCCAGAGGAAAGTACCTTATAAATTTTGATTCCCTTGAGTGTCGAAATACATTAAGTATTTTTGCGGTATAAACGACCAACTTAGAAGTTTGACTTCAAGGGACTGTAGGCCTGAGTACATGGTTTTAATTTCAACTCGATACCTCCACGCGTTCCCGAGATAAAGGGTATTGACAGACAGACCGAACGGACAACAAAGTGATCCTATCATCATCAACCTGTGATCCTATAAGGGTTCTGTTTTTTCTTTTGAGGTGCGGAACCCTAACAATGATAAATACTGTTGGTTTCTGTTGAAGTAGGTACGCCTACTTTTCCATGTATCCATTAATGGAATAAGTAACACCAACACATTATATTATGGCTGCCATTAGAATGATATCAGGAATGATATGACTGACTCGTTGGTCTAGCCGTTAAGGCGCTTAGCTACCGAAACAGAGGTCATGTCAAAGTCAATTTTTTTTATCATTCACTATAAAAACAAAATGTTTACTTAATGAACGTCAAAGCTGTTAGTTTCACAATTAATAGATTATGCGGAGAAGAAGCTAACAAAGAAACACCACATTTATTTTCAAATTATACTACACTAGATACAATCGTTCCTGTTAACATTATTTAAATACCAGACATCCTTGTCTTCCAAATAATCCTTAATGTTATAATAGGCTTTTTTGCACAGAGTATGCTTAATACATTTTTTAAACCGCGTCGGTGGTAACTCTAATATATCTTGAGGAATCTTATTGTAGAACCGTACACAGTGCCCCATAAAGGATGTATTAACTTTTGCAAGTCTAAAACGTGGAAATGACAATTTATGTTTATTCCTAGTATTAATATTGTGATGGCTAACAACATTTTCGAAATTGCTGATGTTTTTTCTAACATACATTATATTTTCATAAATGTATTGACTTGGATGATGACGATGGGTTCGATTCCCACTGGGGGGCGCCGTACATTTGTACAAATGACGTCAGTCTGTGTGTACTTTCAATTCAATTCAAATATTTTTATTCATTGTAAAAACAGAATGTTTACTTAATGAACGTCAAAGTTGTTAGTTTCACAATTAATGGATTATGTGGAGAAGAAGCTAACAAAGATTTATTCTTTTCAAAACACGTTTTAACTTAATTAACAGAGTTTTCAACTTAAAATATTAGTCATTAATGTGTTGAACACTAGTCACAATCGTCCTTTAAATAATATTAATCTACTGTTTAATGCCAAACATCTTTGTCTTCTAAATAATCCTTGATGTTATAGTAAGCCTTTTTGCACAGAATGTGCTTAACACATTTTTTAAATCGCGTTGGAGGTAACTCTAATATATCTTCATGTTTGTAATGTCCTTGCACGGTTACCATAGCACAGGGTATCCTAGTTTCGAATCAGATCAAGTGAATGTATTGTGTGAAAGTTATTATTTATTATAATTTCGCTCCGAGACAGTCGATATATTGACCTACATACTTGCTAAGTAAATTACATGTTTTGGTAGATAATACATTTATTGTCCTTTAACCTCAACGATCTGTTTTCATCGTGCGGCATCACATGACTAAACTACGCGCGTTTTGCGTGTTTGCTGATAAGGTCACAGTTCAACGAAACGCGTAGATAGCTCGCGCTATTCGAAACAATGTAATTTGGAGCAAGTATTTAGATTAAAGATAGATAGGTAGAGAACACTTTATTGTACATAAAAAAGGAAATTGCACAGATATTTCTTAACCTTATACTACAGACGGCGGCCTTATCATTAAAAGTGATCTCTTCCAGACAACGTTTGAATGGACTGCACCAATACATTGGAGAAGGAAGTACAAACAAAACAAAATAACAACTTCAGGGGTATATGAATTATATATATTCCAATAACAACAGAACAGTATAACAAATTATAGCAACAGTGTTACAGTACCCCAGCGAGATAGTGCTCCTTTAACATAGTCTTAAAAAATGGGCAGGGACTTGGCTTTCCGCACCTCCACCGGTAGAGCATTCCATACACGGACTGCTTGCTCGGTGAAGGAGCAGCTGTTAAATGTGGTGGTGTAGTGTGATGGGACGGGATTCTTAGGAGAAGGTTTTGGACGAGCGAAGAGTAAGGATATGAGAAGAGGGAAAAAACTCAAAGCGCTCTTTTGAGTTGAAGTGAGAGTATGTGCGTATTCCGGCGGCGGCGGCGATTGTGAGCCACTTGAGCTGGAAGCGAAATTCGGAAACGTGATTATACTTCGAAGTATTCAAGACGCTCAAGTTTATTTAGTTGCTCATCGGTGAGGTCAAGATAACGCGTCGCAGCATAGTCGAGACTAGGAAGTAGGAGTGATTGTGCTAACGCAACTTTGATAACAGTTGGTAGACAATTACGAAGCTGAGTACGAGTCTGAGAGCGTGCGGACGGGACGCAAACATCTTCCGGCTCACCACGTTAAAAACATTTATACATTCCAGAATAAGATAGATAGAATATTCTTTATTGTATATACACCAGGAAATACATATGAGAATTTAACAATAATATAGTACAGTACAAGTGGCGGCCGTATTACTAAAAGCTAAGCTAAGTCACGTTCCCAGACATAGGTTACTATTCCGATAACGAGTGCCCGGGAAATGTGTTAAGAGTGCTCTATGAAGCTTTGAAATCCTACTCAAGCTGAATACTACACTGCTTGTAAATAAAGCACTGTTAACACAATGTTAGAACTATCCTATTTGCCTCTGGCTCATACAATACAGAGAGCGAGCGGGAGGCAAATAGGATCACCGTCACCGGCGTGTTCCGAGTTGCACTAAGTGCCGGGTGTTGCAGGTGCTGGTGGTGGGCTACGGGACGGACGAGGACGGCTCTGACTACTGGCTCGTGAAGAACTCGTGGGGCCGCAGCTGGGGCGAGCTCGGCTACATCAAGATGGCCCGCAACCGCAACAACCACTGCGGCATCGCCTCCAGCGCCTCCTACCCGCTCGTCTAGCCGCCCGGGCCCGCGACAAGCGACTGAACAACTCTACACATAACACCATTCCATTGTACTGTCGCTTTTATACTGCGTATGTAAATACCTGTGTCATTTAGTTAAAGATTTATTAATTGTGTAAAAAAGATTCTTAGATATATTATGTAATAAGTAACCAACGTTCACATGCCTCAAGCGAAAAAAGACTGTCCATCACATGACATATTCTAGCGATATTATCAAATGCGGCAGGATTCGGTATCCGCGCGTCTGTTTCGTGCATATTGTGTCGATAACTCATGATACTTATTGAATTTCCAGTTGCGTGTTTGTTAAGCGTAAGGTATAATAATAAAAATAATGTTCACAAGTTATGTTTCATTTGATTGTCATACAGTAATAATATAGTTATTGTAGGAACCTACTTTATTACCCTACGAGAGGAAAAGTAATAAAATAAATAAAGAAAAGTATATTTTATATTCTTTTTGTTGCACTAACCCGTGCTGAGGACAATTTTAAAAACCTATTTAGAGGCTAAAAATTCCACCCATGCTGGAACTTGAACCCGCGACCTCTGGCTAACCGTGCCAGCGCTCTCCCAACTGAACTAATGGGCGATTTACTGGCTTCGGCCAGATGTCGCTGCCTGTACGTAATACAGAGAAGTTTGTAAAGAGGCTCGACATTTCACTTGCCCATTAGCTAAGTTGGGAGAGCGCCAGCATGGGTGGAATTTTTAGCCTCTAAATAGGTTTTTAAAAAAGTATATTTTATTTACACAATAAAATATACTAGTTATTTACAGTGATTAGTCCCATTTTAATTTGGTGAAGATCTGATTAAGACTCAGAGATGGAAAACGGAACTCTTCAATGGACAGCAGTAAAAAGTCCTAATAGGCCCCATTAGGACTTTTATAGTAATATCCGTATGTGTCATAAAATAGCGTAAAAGTAGTCCCAAGGTAATTTGGTGATGTTCTGGTGAAAATTGAGAACTTCAAATTTTAAAATAACTAATTCTTATCTTATCTTAAGTAGGGTGAACTTAGACATGTAATGTATTTTTTATCGCACCTGCTCTGAAAATACATACTAATTATACCAATTAGAGGGAAGAAACGCCTTTATCCCGCCCTTCAAATCCTTTCATCCCAAGGTATAGAAGTTTGTATGAAAATCCTTCCGACCCCAGGGTGGGAAGTATGTATGAAATTCCATTACATACCCGGTTTTTTTTTTAATTTGTCAGCAGTCATACTGCAAAGAGACTAACTGTCTACTAATTAAATTTCAAGTAAATTGTTACTGGCCACATACAGTTTTTTTTTTACCAGTTACCAACCTCCTTGGTGCATACAGAAAATTAAAAACGAAATGATTTTTGTATATAAAACGCGCGGAATCACGGAAGAAGTGGCTGCATGACCTTATGATCTTAGCCTACTCCAGAAACGGGCGAATATACTTTTAACTAAATATAAACATTTCTATGCATTTATGTCTATAATTTTCCTCGTAGGTGTAATAAAAAGCACTATACATACCTCAGGATAAAGTACAGTTCCATACCTCAAATGGTTTGCGCCCCTCGCAAGCTCGTGGCGCAAATGCCATAATCTCGATATGGAACTGTCACTTTCTTCCCTCTGAAGTAATGTACTATTGTTTTCTGGTGTGTACAATAGTGTTCTAATCTAATCTAAATTATGGTCATAAGGGACTTGTTTATTTATAGACCTACACAATCTATATAGTTTTATTTTTAAAAACATCCCATCGATTCCCGAGCTGTATATGAATGCAGTTTTTGTGGTTATTAAAATCGGTGACATGGCTCCTAAGAACAGATCTTCGTATGTCTTATAGTTTCAGACTTTCCCATACTGACCGATCTAAATGAGCCACCTTAGATAATGTGGGTGGCAGGGGCGGCCAGTGACGTCCCAGGCGGACATATTCGACCAAAAAGAGGATGTATCAGCAAACAGCAAGATTATAAGTACCCGAAACCGGCGTGCGGGCATGCAACGACTAATGATTGTTGGTGATACGAAAGAGGTTTGTCAGGATCGTGCAAGTGGCAAACCACAAAAATTCCCCGACATCTCGTTGGAATATCGTAATATTTTCTTGTAGAACTAAAGTTGTTAAGTAGGACGAGTAGAATCACACCATAACCGATTTGAAAAACCGGCCAAGTGCGAGTCGGACTCGCGCACAAAGGGTTACCATTATTTATACAACATTAGACACAAAGAACTGCAAAAAATCACGTTTGTTGTATGGGAGCCCCCCTTAAGTATTTATTTTATTTATTTTGTAGCGAATATAGAACTAAATATTCTGTGAATTATGTTGCAGTTATTAATATCGGGCAAAAAACGACAAAAAATTACGTTTGTAGTATGGGAGCCCCCCTTAAATAATTTATTACTTTCTTCTGTTATATTTTAGTATTTGTTGTTATAGCGGCAACAGAAATACATCATCTGTGAGAATTTCAACTGTCTAGCTATCACGATTCATGAGATACAGCCTGGTGACAGACAGTTGGACAGTGAAATCTTAGTACCCCCGTTTGGCACACTTCGGGTACGGAACCCTACGAATTCGTCGAACAAAATTTGGCGTGTTATGGTTTGTAAAGAGTCTATAGTAAAGTAGGTACCTACTCTATGAGTGTGACCTAATAAATAAACGATAGCATAAACTACAATTCGTTTGCGTAACAGTCTTCCTACTAATTGTTAGTCTGTGGGCTCATCGACCTTTTGTAAACCATGAATTCTAGTTTTATAAAACAGCCCGCTGAGGTATGATGGTCGGTCCGCAGTGGGACGATCGATACAAATGCCCGATGATTACATTTGCGTGGAGGTACCTAGACAGTCTAGTTATTAATAAGTAGGGCGTTGTCGATTATCCGTAGGCTCGTGACCGCCGAGAGTCACGTGACGCCGGCGGCTATGACTCGCCCCGGGGTCGATAACTTCAGCTAACATATACCTACGTAGGTAAGTAAATAAAACATTTAAAAGACATGGACCAATTGTTATATTGTAGAAACAAAGCTGTTTATACACAATAAAATATCCTAGTTATTTACAGCGACCACTAAAATTAACTTAGCTAATCTAGCTATCCAACTATGTGAAAAATATAACAATCCAATGGCATTCGAGATATGCATTCGTTTTCAAGAGAAGAAATTAGTAAAATTGTAAATTACTTTGCTAGTTACTATTTCTGTTGCAGTGCTGCTGTTATCGTGTCATTAGTGACTTATATTACCAAATTATGAATAGCAGACTTCATTCGATTTATCTGTATTTGGCACAAAATGTTATGGATGAACTAATATCTTCTTATAAATACACATTATAGGTAACTGCAGGTTTTCACATACTCTTAAATTATGTATGTACAAAATCTAGATCAAGGAACTCTAAATATTTACATAATTATTTTTGACACAGTTCAAGTCAATACAAATCGGCAGAAGACAAAGGGTAGAGAAGTCACTCTCAGCATGGATTATTGACATGTGTGGTGCCGCGTAGCGTTTGACCAACGCGGTGCCCCCACTGTCGAGTTGACGTGAGTAACTTTACCCCATACCGGATACACTTTCTCTGGAGGTACACAATCTGCTTTTTAAGATACAATCAATGTGAAGAAATTACATCTTGGGATAGAAGAGTACAAATTAAAGAGTTAGATTTGACTTTACGTACCTATTGTACACGTAAAGTATGAAAAAGCGAAAGCTGTTTCGGCTAAAAATAGTAAGTACTTAAATAAAAGCAATAAAATGGCTCAATTCCAAATTTGGATGTTCACTCTTTTTTGACAAAACTGAAGTTGTAGGTGAAGGACAAAAGTGCGGTCTTCCTTGGATGAGCGAAGTTATTGATTCACGCAGACTAGATAAACATCTAGGGAAAATGTATCTACCTTAATATGTAAGTAATGAACGCTCAGCGGTCAACGGAAGCGACGAAAGCAATACAAAAGCCAGGCGGTGTCCCTCACTATTTCTTCTTGGGCTTCTTGGGGTTGCGCGAGCGGCTCTTGGCCTTGCAGAGCGGGCAGATGGGCGCGTTGCGGTGGATCTGCTGGTGGCACGACAGACACGACTTCATCGGCGGCGGCTGCTGCCTGCAACACACACACACACACACACGCCTCACGAGCGGCCCCGAGGTTACCCGTCATCTATGTCCACTGTACAGAGTAGATGACAGTTTATTGTACACCACAAATTATTTACAGGTCATGTTCCAAGTCTCGATAAGTACAGAATCGGAGGTGTTATCGATAACAACCTTAGAGTGAACAGGGGCGCTAGTACGTAACTTCTCCGGTGGATTTAACGTACCTACTCCGACCTGTCAAATACCTATTTGGACACTTCAGGAATTTCTAAACCCAATTCAGTGGAAAGCTACGGAATAGGAGGGTTGGGCGAAAAGAGCAAGATACAAAATGTTAAAAATAAGTGTTTCTTATTTTGAACATTCGTTGATGCAGTGTAATATATTTAAGTGCGAAGCAAAGGCAGGAACTACGTTGCAGAGCGCGTAGAAGATGACGTCTGTTTGCATGTATATCTTGTTGTCGAGAGAGTCAACCATTGTCTTCGTTTAATTAAGGTAATAATTGAACATCATTATCATCATCAGCCATTTGACGCCCACTGCAGGACATAGGCCTCCCTCATGGTTTCCCAAGCTTCCCGGTCTGGTGCCGCCCGCATCCAGCGACTCCCCGCCACCGTAACGAGGTCGTCAGACCATCTGGTGGCGGACCTTCCCACACGGCGTCGTCCGGTCCGAACTTTTCCGCCCCAACGGCCATCAGTTCTCCGAGCTATGTGCCCCGCCCACTGCCACTTCAACTGAGCAATTCTTCGAGCTATATCAGTAACTCAGGTTCTTCTGCGGATCTCCTCATTCCTGATTCGATCACGCAGTGAAACTCCTAACATAGCTCTCATTGAACATAATCAAGTAATAAAACAATTAATGACAAGAAATTAGTAAGCAAAATAAATATGAAATTAAGGGAAAAAGAGGTGTCACCATTGCCCCAATAGCCTGGCTCACGAGCCGCATAATTTATAAAATCATCAGCATCTGATCGATGCACAGAGAAACACCATGGAGGGGCTCAGGGGAAGGGGTAAAACAAAAATAAAAAAACATAATCGAACCTCAGCGAGACCGTAATGAAATCTTGTTCGAGAGCAGACCTGAACGCGGGCGGCGGCGGGGGCGGCGGCTTGCGCGGGGCGGGGGGCAGGAACGACGCCACCGAGCGCACCGCCGGCGCCGACAGCGGCGGGAACCGGCTGCCCACAACACACACACACACACACATACATTACAAGGGGTTATTTCTAAAATGCGCAACTCCTGTGCAGGAATTGGAGTTTGGGTTAGGCAATAGTTTTCGTTTCATGAAATTTTTCATAGTTTTATATTTTTCGAAATATTAAGAGTTTATTACGATGCATTGGCTTGCTGCAGCCTTTAGTAAACGATCGTCCTACATAGAAGAATGTCCATTCTATGTAACCTAATGGTCTTAAGCATTAATCATTAATCAAACATTTATCAAACGGCGCGACTCTAAAGCAGAAAAACCGAAAAAAATAGTAATTTTTTCGGAAAAAATGTACGGGATTGCGCATCTTAGAAATAACCTTGTATACATCACTTTTATATCTGTTATTATAACAATGGATTGCTTTAGTAGTAAGGTGGTGCAGGTACCAGCAGGCCAGGCTGACTCAGGATACACTGCAAGCTCGCAACGGTCGAAGTACAGCACAAAGATCACTATGGCAATCTGCAAACCTTGCATGGCCATGAATTATATTTTTTTTAATTTCTTTCAATAGTAACATTTGGAACCAATCCTGAAGTATGTTTGAAAGTACCAGCGGGCCAACTTAGTGCTCTATGCCAGATCGATTATATACCTGTGCTGTTTTGATGCCTCTTGAAACAGCATAGAAATATTGGGGTCTATCAGTTTCTTTAATATTTATTTTTAATGACTTGCAATGCTCAAAATATATCTTTATATGAGTTTGTTGGTTACAATTGCGATTAGACCTGTATAAGTTCGATTTTAGTTTAGTCTTGTCCATGTTTGTGATGTTCTTGCCTGGTTACCCATCAGAGCACAAAGTATCTGTAGAGATCAAGCATAGTTGCATGTGCTGACCCGAGTCTCTCGAATGTATCGTTGTTCTATAGAGTGATATTAATATGGTAACAATTCCTAATTATTTCTTCTGGGTGTGCAGAAAAGTGTTCTCGATCGATTTATCTATGTAATGGTTGTTTCAATGACACTATTGGTAGTCTACTAACCAATCGCATTCCAATGGCATAACCCATGCAACTTAAGTCGAGCCTCAAGCGTTTCGGTCTTCTTCGCGAGAGATGCTAATTCAATCAAACTATTTGTGCTAGTATAATGCTATTGAACAACTATGTATGTGTTTATGAGATTCTAGGCCCAAAACAAATGATGGCATTGTGTGGATATCGGTTTTGGTGATAATGTGTGAGCAAAAAAAAAAAACCGACCAAGTGCGAGTCGGACTCACGCATGAAGGGTTCCGTACCAATATCTGGTGAGAAATTAGAGCTGGTATAGTCCACGCTATTTTTGGGTACAACAATGTCTATCAAAACTGAATGGGGTCCGCATATTGATTAAAAAACCGGCCAAGTGCCAGTCGGACACGCGCACGAAGGGTTCCGTACCATTATCTTATACAACATTAGACACAAAGACCAGAGAAAAAGCCGCAAAAAATCACGTTTGTTGTATGGGAGCCCCCTTAAATATATATTTTATTTTAATTTAATTATTTACTTTTGAAGCGAATATAGAACTAAATATTCTATGAACATTTCAAGCGTCTACCTGTTGCCGTTATTAATATCGAGCAAAAAACGGCAAAAAAATTACGTTTGTTGTATGGGAGCCCCCCTTAAATATTTATTTTATTCTGTTTTTAGTATTTGATGTTATAGCGGCAACAGAAATAAATCAACTGTGAAAATTTCAACTGCCTAGCTCTCACGGTTCATGAGATACAGCCTGGTGACAGACAGACGGACAGTGAAGCCTAAAAAGAAGATAAAAAGTACCCGAAACCGGCGTGCGTGCATGCAACGACTAATGAATGTTGATGAAGCGAAAGAGATCTGTCAGGATCGTAGCAAGTGGCAGTCCATGGTCTCTGCCTACCCTTCTGGGATACAGGCGTGAGTTTATGTTCCTACAAAATGGAGGCAAATAAGAGCATGTGTGTATGAGACTGTAGGCCCAGAACAAACGACGGTGTCGTGTGGATAGTGGTAGCAGAGAGAGCACTGACTCGGGCGTGATGGTGTCGTGTGGATAGTGGTAGCAGAGAGAGCACTGACTCGGCCGTGATGGTGTCGTGTGGATAGTGGTAGCAGAGAGAGCACTGACTCGGGCGTGATGGTGTCGTGTGGATAGTGGTAGCAGAGAGAGCACTGACTCGGCCGTGATGGTGTCGTGTGGATAGTGGTAGCAGAGAGAGCACTGACTCGGGCGTGATGGTGTCGTGTGGATAGTGGTAGCAGAGAGAGCACTGACTCGGGCGTGATGGTGTCGTGTGGATAGTGGTAGCAGAGAGAGCACTGACTCGGGCGTGATGGTGTCGTGTGGATAGTGGTAGCAGAGAGAGCACTGACTCGGCCGTGATGGTGTCGTGTGGATAGTGGTAGCAGAAAGAGCACTGACTCGGGCGTGATGGTGTCGTGTGGATAGTGGTAGCAGAGAGAGCACTGACTCGGGCGTGATGGTGTCGTGTGGATAGTGGTAGCAGAGAGAGCACTGACTCGGGCGTGATGGGGCTGCCCTCTTCCTCGTGCAGGTCGGGCAGGCGCTGCAGGCCGAGGCACTGCGCGCGCAGCAGGTCCACCTCGGCCTTGAGCGGGCGGTAGTCCTCGTGCAGCCGCGACGCCGCCGACAGCTTGCGCGACATGCTCTCCTCCGTCTGCTTTATTACTGTCTCCATCTGGAACGCCGCCCATTTGTCATTTGTAGTGGCTGACACTGCTTTCTGTTTGCATCAAGCTGATTGGTTATCGTTTTTTTTTAATGGTATGAAAATTCTAAATTTATATTTTATTCTGTTATCAGAATAATTACTATTTTGGACGTAGGTACAGATTTGATAAATAATAGTTTGTAGTAATGCAGTCAATACTTTTTTGTAATTATGTACTTTGAACTACGTACATATTATCGAAATGAAATGAAATGAGTGTTTATTGTGAATCTTACATGGGTTTAGCCACTTTTGTTTGTTAGAGCTCATTATTTCGGATATTTCGATAAATATAAGAGAAAAAAACTCATAGCACAAAAGTTGTTGTAAAACTCAAACTGTAATTGGGGTGTTTCAGGAATTGTGCGATTCAAGATATAACCCTGTATTACTAATGGCATTAAAAAATAAATGAGGAGTGTTTACAGACTTGACTCTAACAGCAGCTAACAGTAATAGCATTCACACAAGCTGTAAAGATTCCTAGAGGCCCATCACTGACAATGAAAACAAACAATGTGGAAGAGCCACAAGTGTTACAGCTACAAGCCAACAATAGCAGCTGCCCCATACAAATAAACAACCACTCAACCAATAAATTATTTTAACCCATTTTCCAACATAAGTATTGAAAGTCGACACTGGATGACTAAGCTTAGCTTTGCCTCCCATGAGACTATGCTTAAGTCACAGGTTATTACTGATAATTTATGACAAGTGATAGACTAAATTCTTGATAAGTTTTAGTCAAGATTTTTAGAAATGTATCTTCCAGAGCTAAATTCCTGTAAGACAATCACATTACACTTCATAAATATGTATGCAAGAAACAGCTCTGATGGATCTATCAGAACTATTTAAATTAAGTTTAAAATAAAGTCTCTTATAACTTATGATGTTAATAATAAATGGTTTGCTATATAATTTTATGGACAGTAAATTTTGTGGATAGTTGTCTTTTATCTTAAAATTACCATTTTCAACTTTATGACCATTTTCTGTAACTAGAATTTACAAAAAGTTAATAGTGACGCTTTTTTTAGTGAAAACCATCTATATCAACCCTTAAGGGGGCACCCCGAGGGCACTCGCGGAATGGAATGTATAGGTGGCCCATACTAAATTGAACACAGATCTGTGTCACAGCAGACTAGTGGTTAAAGCGGTTTATTCATTTATAGTGGCCGAGATTATTTTGTGATTGCATACATTTATATGCAAATGCCCATCCGGACTTGGCCCCCGTGGTGGAGTATGGCCTATACCTTCCTCAGGGAAGAGACCCGTGCCCCTCGGTGGGGTCATAATGGGTTGATGATGATACATTTATATTGTCCACAAAATAGAATAGAACATAATATAAATAATAAGGATATACTTAATAGATGAAGGAAAATTAGTCCTCACCGCGTTGATGTCAGCGTGTATCTGGCGCAGCTCCTCAACGTGGCTCATCTTCTCCTGCTGCAGCAGCTCCATCTCGCGCTTGTACTGCGCCAGGCAGCGGCCCTCCTGGTCACCGCTGCGCACCTCGCTCACGATCGACCGCTTCAGCCGCTCCAGCGTGATCGTCTTGTTTCTGCCACACACAGACATTACGCTCGTTACGCCTACCGGCCGTCAGGTAGATAGCCTAATCCACTTTGGAACGGAAACAGAAGGGGCGACCGATGGAATAGGATTTGGAAGATAAATCGGCTTGTCAAGTGGTTATTGATCGAGTCCACAGGTGCGACGGGATTGTAGCTATCTTGAGTAATGGATGAACTTACCGTATCTCTTTCATTGCTTCTAACTTGTGATATATTTCACGCTCGTTTTCTGCAGTCATGTCTTACATAAATTTAGCAAAATAAACAATAATTCGGGCAAAAACAAAAATTGTGAAGACAAACTTATATTCTCTTTGGACAAACATGAACCAAACTGGCAAGATGATACAGACTAGTGTTGGGAATGGGACTTGAGTTTACTAGTGTCTCACTAGTTGGACGTTTTTACATTGGACGATAATAGCCTTAACTGTACATCGTCGTTAGTATCCATACAACTTTCGCACTACGGCCTTAGTAAAGAATTGAAACGATACAAAGAAAGATCCTTTATTTGAGTGTTCGTACCCAAATGTCGCACCGCACCCACACTGTATGGATAATTTTTTTGACAAGTAGTGTCCATCTGGGATCCGACTCATACAGTGCAACGAGATAATCGAATGTCGAGCGAAAGTTCATTCGGCTTAAGTTGTTCTGTGGTGATTTTTAAGGCCATAGTAGAATGTCAAATGTTGGTCTGTGTAACACAGAACTCTGTTCTGTCTGCTGTCTGACTGCAGTAAAAGGCGAAAGATTTAAAACCTATTTAAAAAAAAACTGTACAGAGTACTACTGTGGTGTTTTGCGCCATGCGGGTGAATTATAGGCGAAAGTTATATTAAAATTTGCAATGAAGCAAGAAACAACAAATAAACAAAGGCAAGACCGACGAAAAAAGGTTCAGCTTTTTAAGCCTCGGAAGAAGAAGAGCGTTGAAGAAGATGCGGCTATAAAATACTTACAAGCTCAGTACGATAAGGTGATATTTCGTATAATTTCCGTAGGTAATTCCGCAGGTAAAGGTTAATTGATTTGATTCTACTTTATCCAAGGTTAATTTTGTTGTTTTCAGATAAATCCCGATGAAATCAAGACCTTCAAAGACTTTCCTCTGTCTCAGAAAACATTAAAGGGCTTAAAAGATAACAACTACGTAGTTCCAACAGAAATACAAAAACAAGCCATTGGTTACGCTTTGCAAGGTAAAGATATATTAGGAGCCGCTAAGACTGGCTCAGGCAAAACCTTAGCATTCTTGATTCCCATATTGGAGCATTTGTTTTGCAAAAAATGGACTAGAATGGATGGCGTGGGAGCTCTCGTGATATCGCCGACGCGCGAGCTGGCCTACCAGATCTACGAGACGCTGCGGCGCGTGGGCGCTCTGCACGACTTGTCGGCCGGCCTGATCATCGGTGGACAGAACCTCAAGTTTGAGCGCAAGCGTATGGACCAGGTCAACATCCTGGTGTGCACGCCAGGCCGCCTGCTGCAGCACATGGATGAGAACCCACTGTTCAACTGCTCACAGCTGCAGCTGCTGGTTCTAGACGAGGCTGACCGCTGCCTGGATATGGGCTTTGCTGCTACTATGAATGCCATAATTGAGAACTTACCTCCTGAGAGGCAAACACTGCTTTTTTCAGCAACTCAGACTAAATCTGTGAAGGATTTAGCACGTCTTAGCCTTTCCTTCCCCACCTATGTAGCTCCCCACGAGCAAGCAGCCACTGTCACACCTGAGTCCTTGCAGCAGAGCTACATAGTCTGTCAAATTGATGAGAAGCTGGGTATTCTCTGGTCTTTTATAAAGAATCATCTAAAGCAGAAAGTGCTGGTGTTCATGTCCACTTGCAAGCAAGTGAAGTACACATATGACCTGTTCTGTGCACTCAGGCCTGGAGTCAGCCTTCTGGCTTTGTATGGCACACTGCATCAAGAAAAGAGAGAGAAAATCTACAATGAATTCTGCAGAAAATCAAATGTAGTACTGTTTGCAACAGATTTAGCATCCAGAGGATTAGATTTCCCTCGAGTTAACTGGGTTATACAGATGGATTGTCCAGAAGATGTAGACACATATATCCACCGAGCAGGTCGGACGGCGCGCGGCGTGCTTGGCAAGGGAGAGGGCCTGTTGATGCTGCTACCACATGAGGAGAAAATTGTAGAGGAACTGAGCAAAAGCAAAATACCTATAAACAAAATTGCAGTAGACTCTTCAAAGGTTGTAGCTCCACAAAGAAAGATTGAGTCACTGCTTTCTGAACACACAGATTTAAAGCAAACTGCACAAAGAGCGTTTGTTAGCTATATCAAGTCCATATTTGTCATGAAAAATAAAGATCTATTTGATGTAAAACTTTTGGATACTGATGCTTATGCCAGGTCTCTGGGTCTGGTGGTGCCTCCGAGAATAAGGTTCTTACAAAAATATCAACATAATAAGAAACAGGAAGATCAAATGGATAGTACTGATGTTATTGAAAAGTTAAAATTGCAAGCAAATGATGATAAAGATGCTGAGACTAGTGAAGAGGAAGAGCTGTCTAAACAAAAAATAAAAAAAATTAACGAAAAGATAAAAGAAGCTCCATTGAAGTTAAACTTCCATGCCGACGATGAGAGTGATGATGATAATTTCCTGACAGTTAAAAATAAAAAAATGAGCGGAGAAAGTGATAAAGAAGAGGCAGAAATTCTAGTAGAGAAGAGCAGCAATTCCAAAAAGAAAAAGCCTTTGACCAAAGCCGCAGTGGCCAAAAAGATCCTCAAGAAAAAACTCAAAGTGAACACCAAAGTAAAGTTCACAGAGGAAGGTGATGCCATAGAAGATGAGAACAGAGATGTCAAGTCGGAACTTGCCAAGCTCTACGAAAGTGAAAATGTTGGTGGCATTGACATTGAAAAAGCTAAGGAAGTAATGAAAGAAGAAGACAAATTTGATAAAATACGATTCAGAGAAAAGGTCAAAGCAAAACACAGAGAGGAAAAGAGGAAGCTCAAAAACAAAAAGAAAGATGAAGATGGCGAACAGGATGACTTTGGCTCAGAATCTGAATCTGATGGGCCTGACCTGTCCTGGTTGCCTGACCCTGATAAGATTTATGGAGAGAAGGAAGAGCAAAGTGATGAAGAGTCATCAAACAATTCTATTGAGCAGGATGGTGGGAAACCAGAGACCGATCAAGGGGAACAGAGTGATGATGAAGAGAAATTCCACTGGTAATCTTTTATCATTCCTCATCACAAGCTTATTTACTGACCAACAACTTTTATATAGGTCTAGCTGTCCCGGCGAACTTCGTTCCGCCACAGAATCCGTCTATACAATTCTATCACAACGCCATCTATTTTTAAAACGCAACATTCACTCGCATGATGCCATTTATCTGTAACTTTTTTTTTTATTGGCTTTAAGTTCTTTTTTTTGTATTCCAAAATACCGTTTTTCGACTAGATTTTGTCACGAGCCACCTTAAACGGCCTGGGCAGCTATCAGTCGAGATTGAAAGGGTAGGCCTTTGACAACCGGACAAGTGGGAGTCGGATACGCCCACCGTCGGTTCCGTACAAATTTGTAGGTACTTACATAATATTATAAATAGTTCAGGAATCGAGCGTTTCCGGAACTTCAAAGAAAACTTTTTTATGATTTAATTACATTTTTCCCCGTACTTGTAGTACAAGACGTAATTACTTTCCAATATTCATAGTTCTAGGTCAACGGAAAGTACCCCATAAATTTTGATTCCCTTGAGTGTTGAAATTTAGGTTTTTTTTACGTTAATTTAACGTTACGTTGAGTTGATTTTTTCACAGCTTCAAGGGACTAGACCTGAGTATATGGTTTTAAATTCAATTCGATACCTCCACGCGTTCCCGAGATAAAGAGCCTTGACTGACAGATGGACGGACGGACAACAGATAGACAGATGGACGACAGATTGACGGACGGACAACAGATGGACGGATGGACAACAAAGCGATCCTATAAGGGTTCCATTTTTTCCTTTTGAGGTACGGAACCCTAAAAATGCTAAAATAATGACTGACATCTAACTGTTAACTTACAAGAAACTGGGGGTAAGTCAGTCATTATCCAGCATGACATTGATGTGATGTTATGTTCCCCATAGGGCGACGAAGCGCAAGCTGGCAACACAGCGCGGCGTGGCGCAAGAAAGCGTGGCGCCGCGCAAGCAGCGGAGGCTGGAGGGTCTGGCCGGCGCGCTGTCTGTGGCCGAGGCCGAGGCGCTCGCCATGCAGCTGCTACAGCCCAAGCGGTGACAGCTTCGCACCTTGCAGCTTCATTTACTTCTATTTTATTTTATTGTTATGTAAAATAAATGCAATATAAAATTAAACTAAACTATTTCTGATCGACGACCATAATTCCGTATTTAAATTAGCAAAGCAAAGCCACTGCGATTTCATTGTTATTTAATTATTATTATTACAATTTATTTACTTTTAAAAAAGTGTACTAACGACGTGATTGCATATTAGTAACTACAATAATCGCACATTTTTCGCAAGGTCCTGCAGTAGGCGTCGAATGGCTGATGATGATGATGATGATAATTCATCATCATCAGCCATTCGACGCCTACGGCAGGACAGGCCTTCGTGGTTTTCATAACCATGAGGGTGTTTGCCATAATCGCCACGCTTGGCAGGCCGGTTGGCGATCGCAGTATGCGGTTGGAATCTAAGTTGTATCACACATTTTATAACTGACAAGAACTCAATGTGCAGGTTTGCTAAAGGTCTTTCGAATGGTGGCGTGGTGGCCGGGTCACCTATCTCAGGCCTATCTCCCTCTAGAATGGTTCAGACTGGGGTGATAGCTGACCCCTGCGTTATGCTCGTGAACGGGTGCTGTTCGTGTATTTCTTACTTTCGTAAAAAGTATTATTTTGGCTTTTAAAGTTATTGATGGCCATCACGGAATTAGGTATATCATTTAGGCTTGGACGTATTAAGTTTAAGATGATTTGAGAAAAAATAGAGTTGAGATTTTCTTTTCTCGCTGCCTTTTTCCACTAGGTACAAGTGCAACTGATACGGCCCGAAGGCAGCGGCTGACTGCCATCATGGTAAGTATGGTAACAGACATAGGTAGTACAAACAATGACATTCAGCAAACATTGATTTCTGATCAAATTTAAACCTGGTCCTGATCGGTTACCTTACCACAGAACAATATACCCAAGTCGGTTTTATAATATTTTGGTTCTAAGATGGTACCTACTTTTTGTTTGTTTAATTAAGGAAACCCTCGAAGAAGCAGAAAAAAAAGTTTGTGACGTAAATATCACAATCATTGTCATTCAACGACAGAAAGCGATCGCTCATTTGGAGTGAAGTTTTTTTTTTCATGGCATTGTCCAGTATGTTTTTCAAGCGTTTTCGATGATTTGAACTTATAAAGTAGGTACTGTGTTTTTGATTGAATTAGTGTTGAGAATCTATTGACAAAGGCTTAACTACGATATAATTTTATTCGGGTAGTTATTTAATAGTTTTAGGACAGTTTTTATTTGCGTGCAACCAATTTCGTTACCTCCTGTCCGATATCGGAAACATATTGGCCGGACTAAAATGGTAACGTATAGGAACCTAAAGGCCGTGGTACAGCGAGCGCGTGGCAATAGTTCAAACATTTTTTTTATGTATGAGAGTATGTGTGTATGTATGAGTGTATGTATAGGTATAAACATGTGTCGTATATATATATATATATGTTGCGACGTATATGTTATGTGTCGGGAATATGGAATACAGGATATAATTTGAAATAAATAAACATTTTATGTTTGGGGGGGTGGTAGCCTAGTGGGTAGAACATCGGACTCGGAAGCGAGAGACCCAAGTTCGATCCCCAGTGCGGGCATGTACCTATGACTTGGTTTTCTAAGTTATGTACCTACATGTGTGAATTTGTGAAACTTCACAATAGTAGCAATACCACTCGCTAACGGTGAAGGAAACCTGAGTGTCTGAGCTATTCCCATACCTGAGTGCTCGAAATCGCCAATCCGCGGTGGGCACGCGTGGTGATTCAGCCCATACTCTCTCCCTGAGAGAAGGCCTGTGCCCTACAGTGGGACATATATAGGCTGCTTATGTAAACATTTTATATATTGGAAACATTCCTAAAGCCGGCGCCAGAGTCCAGACAGAAGTTCAAACAAGTGATCACATAAGTGTGTATATGTGTGGCACGGACATTTGATACTATTGTCATATATTTGAACACTTAAGTGCGCTTTGCCGTTCCGTGTCGGTTTTTTAGCGCACATCAAAGGGATCAAGGGCCAAATGTTTGTGTGCCTGCCACACTGCGCGCGAGCCTAGTTGCGCGACGCGAGCGTCGCCGTGGAGAGCTGTCGTGCGTAAACAATCTATTACGATACATTTCACACATCCATTCACGTCTTCTTTTTGGCTGTTTTTGTTTATTTATTTGCACGTGTAATAAATAGTTACACGCACATAAATTATATAAGCAAACTGCGTCGACCAAATCGTCGTCCATGTTTCAAGTCTTACTGAGAACTGTGAGCTCAAAGGTGTGAAACACATCTGGCAGACACAACAACACGTGACCAAATGTGTGAGCAGTCTTCAAAGAAGTGATCACTTGTTTGAACTTCTGTCTGGCGCTGGCATAACATATTCCTGTATTCTATGTCCCAACATATAATAGTAGTTTATGCAACTGTCATATAATGAAGGGTATTAAAACACGAGTGTGAGTTCATGAAACGAGCGCAGCGAGTTTCATAATAGTAACGAGTGTTTTAATACCCGTGTTATATGCAGTTGCATACACTACTTTATCTTCACTAATGAATTTGTTGGAGAGGTTTTTGAGATACGCAAGAATGACATTTTCAGAAAATGATGTAGTTTTCTTTTCGATCTTCCATGCCAAAAAATTACTATATTCTTTTTCATATAATTTTCTAGATTTTTCTGGCAAAAGATTGTGAGTTAATTTTGTTGCCACTTCTAGAATATCCGGAGGCGTACAAATATCATCGTCGCTATCCATATTTAACTTTTAATTTATTAAATTAAATTCACGCGTACGTGTATAATCACAGTGATTTTGCCGCCATTAAAATTTAACCAATGAGAGCGCAGCTGCGCGCTTCAATAAAACGCGACCAACCTGATTGGCCCTGCAATCAAGTTGGTCGCGTTTTATTGATGTTATAATGAGATTTTACGATATCGATGTGAATATTATACCATCATGTGAAATTGCTTAAATTGAGTGTTTTGTTGTCTGCGCTATAACAGTAGTAATTATAAGTCAAGTATTGAAAACATAAGTAGAATGTTACAACATTAGTGTAGATAAAATATGTTGTGTCGTATCATGTATGTATGTATACATAAGTACAAACATAGTACATGTTACGTTTACGCGCAAAAAAAAGTTTTGAGATCTTTTAATATTGTTGCCTTTTACTTAGTGTACCTCAACTTTATGGCGTCATGAACGTTATTGACAGGTCCTGATCCGTGACTGTCCCCTATTTGGATTGCCTACAGGGAAACCTCGTGACATCACGATACAGGTAAGTCTCACTTTTTCGTTAATCTGAGGCCAAGTAGAGATTGCGGACTGGACTGCGAGTACTGCGACCTCAGTGGTATGCACAGGGTAGGGAATGGAATGGACTACTACTCCCGACCAAGGACGAGACACGGTTTAGAAGAATAGTGAATAGGCCTCTTTAAATACGGTAGATTTGAAACTTTCAATGGTAACACTGATGAAATGTCAACAAAGTAATAAAAAAAAGAGTGGTGTCAAACGACAAAAGCTGATCGTTCGTTGTAGCACTAAATTCCTTAAATTATAACAGTTTTCTATGGATTTAGATGGGATCTAGACCAATTTACAGCCTTTGCTTAATAGACTGAATAATGTTTTGGAGCGGGAACTATATCGTGGTAAAGGAAGTAAAGTTTCTTCTGAGGGATGAGGTACGTATTTTTAAGGAGGAATCATGGTTATGATTGGGCGCAACGCTTGGTCTTAAATGGTTTTATTCGTGTAATTACGCATTTCTTTGTCTTCATCAAGTTGTGTCTATAACTTGACTAGATTATGGACAAGCTCCAAACGTTCACTCGTCTAGTTTCTGAGAGCCAAATGATCTGTTGCAGAATGTGACTCTTTCGCAAGTTCTGGAGGCGGAAGACATCCTCCAAGAATGCAAGGCCGACAACAAAGCGCTCACCTGGTAGTAAGTATACACGCCTTTTCTTTCCCCTTAATCTTCCCTTGTTAAAAGCCTATGGCAATGCTCAACTAAATATTGTGCTTTATTAATACTAAGGCTGACTTTTTGCAGCTTGACACAGCCGGAGATCCTGGCCGAGCTGGTGACACTGATCACGACAGAGCCGCCGCGCGACGTAGAGCTGGCGGCGCAGTATCGTCAGGCCAACGTGGCATGCGAGGTGCTAACAAGTCAGCTAGCCACTCTCAGTGACCGCCTGTCGGCCGACGCAGTGCAGATGCACCGCCTTTGCGACTTCATTAACACAGAGCCACCTCTCAACCCACTGCTCGCCTCCTACTTCAGCAAAACAGTAGAGATGCTGCTGGAGAGGAGTCCCAAACAGGTATTTTGTAATATAATTTTTGTTCTAGTCTTTGTGCATGTTTTGAAATCAATCATTTTTTGGAGACCTGAAATTTCCTTGTGGAGACTAGTGAATTGACTAACTACTAAATTGATGTTGCTAATTTCAGCAATATCTGTTAAGTGTTGTGGATTGAAGGTGGATAGCTCTATCTGTTAAGACTCATGGATTGAAGCTGTATTTTTTTTTACAAAATAAACGTAATTGACAACATTTCAAAATAGTAACCCGGATATTTTAATAGCTTAGCCGAAAGTAGGTAAAAAACGGGAAATTATAAGTCCAGCCGCAGATTTATTTATTAGCCACGTGATCAAACTTCTCATTTTATAACTAAGCAACGGGAAAATGAGATAGCCTCTAATAAACTAATTCGTCTTTTTTACAATACCAACTCATTATTCTAAAGAAAGCATCAAGTAAAGATTAACAATTGTTTTAATTTGTCCTTCTTATTTATACATTGCCACCTAATTTACTAACTCAGCCACGGATTTTACATCTCATCACCATTTTAAGTTTCACAGCTTCAACACAAGGTCCTCAAAAAAATATAATTTAAGCTCCTATAGATAATATCATTTATTATAACTTAGCATGTAAAATAATACATCATATTCTTTTGTCGTGAAAATAGCCACTGCAAGATTTGGCGCGAGTTCGCGAGACGACAGCGACCGGCCGTTTGCACCAATCAGAGAGCGCCATTCGATTCATGTACCGACGAGTTAGTCGAGTCACGTGTATTTGTTTATTGTCGTTCGTGCGTTCGTATTGCAATTGTTTCGTCTGTAATTAAATTAAAGTTTTCGATGAGTTTAATTAGTTATGACGTCTAAACGTGAAAATGAAGTACCTTTGTACTGTTCTGACGAGGAATCGGAAGAAGAAGGTTAGCTGTCGAAAAAAAAGCGAGGTGAATCTAAGAACTGGATATTTGTAAACAAATTTTCGTGTGTTAGTTTTGCCGAAGAAGCTGTGAGTGCAGAAAAGACGTGGGCAGCACGCACCACACATACTACCATAGAAGGAAAAAAACGATTTCATAGGTGCAACAAAGTACCACGCAAAGGAGTACAGTGTGTAGCAGAAATATATTTGCTGTTTGAGGCGGATACAGACGCAGTGTTACTTTATCGTACAGATTGCAAGCATAATCACGATTCTATTAAGAAAAACTACGATTATGGTATATGCGATGAAACGAAATCTGAAATTAACAAACTGTATGACCTCCACCTAAAGCCAAAATCAATCTTGGAGTGTTTGAAGAAAAACTCTGAACCTAAAATACCTACAAAACGGCAGCTTTACAACTATTTAGCAGATCGCCGGCGTATCAAATATGGACCATCCACAATTTCTTTAGGAGAACTGGAAAAATGGATAACTAACCACACAAATGTTCCAGACAACGAGAACGAAGTCTTTGTGATAGCCTATTATATTTTAGAAAGTGATCCACCTAGTTTTCGCATCGTATTATCTACAAAGAATTTGTTGAAACAATGTATTTCTGCTGACATTCTGCATGCAGATGCAACATATAAATTGATTTGGCAAGGGTTTCCTGTATTGATAGTGGGAACAACCGATAAAAACCGAAAATTTCACCCCATTTGCTTGACAGTATCTACAAATGAATGTAAGGCTGATTTTGAAACAAAGTTTCAAGGATTAAAGAGCAATCTTCTGTCAATTTTTTCTCATACTTATGAACCGAAGATCCTAGTTTGCGACGCAGCGAAGAGTATACAGAATGCATTTCGTGACGTGTTTGGAGAAGAAACTATTGTGAAAATGTGCTGGGCTCACGCTAAGAAGAAGATTTGCACTAAATTGGACCAAACAACGGAGAAGAATTTTCGAAAACACATATTGGAAGACATTGATGCACTGCAATCAGCGACATCCCGTGAAGTGTTTTCTGCTGCATCGAAGTTGTTTTTGAAAAAATGGAAAGACCAAAAAGAATTCGTAACATATTTTGAAAAAGAATGGCTAATAAAAAACCCAAATTGGTATTTGGGTGCAGCACCAATATCACCAGCGACGAACAACGCACTCGAGTCCTTTAACAGAGTTATAAAAGATCACAACACCCTCCGCGAGCGTATACCGTTGGCCCGTTTCTTAGTGGTGGCAGAGGAAATGGTTAATTGCTGGTCACAACAAGCGACAGAAAATAAATTCGCGACACAACCTGAATTTCAGTTATCTGATTGGACAACAGGATATCAATGGGCCAAAACTGATACCAAAATTACAGTAGTACAATCAACACCTGCCAGCACCACATATTTAATTCCAGGTAACGACTCATTGGAAAATAATCAAGCTGAGAAGAAATTCAAGCGTTTTGATGAATACAAAAAAGTGTTTTTTTCATCTTGGAACGTAATACTACCAAACAATCAGACCGAGTGGATTACTGGTTGCTGTGATTGTCCAGACTTTTATCGCAAGTACATCTGCAAGCATGTGATAGGCCTTGCAATCAGACTTAAATATGTGACGCCACCATTAGAGGCAAAGGCACAACCGCTTGGATTAAAAAGAAAGCGTGGAAGGCCCACTAAAGCGCGAGCTGCGTTAATAATCCAATAATGGTTTATTTTCTTTTGATTAGGTACCTATACCTACTATATGTGTCTATTAATTATATTAAGTATAATGATGGTATTTCAATACACAAATAGATTTTTCTAAAATAAATCTTTTATTTTGTCTCCCCTTAATAGTTTCTAGGTTATATTAGTCCATAATTTACTATTTGATGACAATTTTAGCAAATCTTTGACGATCACTTAATGTAGGATGAGTTACATTTTAAACGTACCGAGTTAAAAAAATAGAAGCCAATAGTATATATTTTTTGATGTCGCATATACATATTTTAGAAGTTTACTGCTTGAATGCATGTTACAAATTTAGATGCTAAAAAATAATCACCATGCTGAGTTGTATTTAGAGTGTCTTACTTAGAAGATAACTAGTGGCTGAGCTGGCATAATTCAGACGCTCGTTAATTGTGGCTGACTTAGTAATTTAGAAGGCAATATACATTTTTAGAGGCGAATAATGCTATTAAAAAGAAGTCTGTTTAATTAGCACCCGTAAAAAACTAAGGGATTTGCTTCCAACCCTTTTCCAAAATTTTTTATTTTATTTTATGTTAATTTTTAAAATATATATTTTTTTAAAAACCAATTGTGGGCTTAAAAACTCATGAGCCATTGCCATAAAACTTTACTGCAAAAAAAAAAAAACAAGAGGCAAGTAGTGTTGCTGTACTGAGAAAAATTTCTCTTTTAGGCTTGAGTTGCGAAGAAGGGGAAAGTTTCCCTCTCCCATTAATTAAGACGTACGGCTTTTGTTCCATTGATTTTAAAAATAATTCACTTATTAATTACCTATACATACATTTATGTTTCAGTTGTTATGTCATTGCAGCTTAAACTAATCTAAAATGGTGTATGTATTTCAAATGGGATTTTTTTTTCTTGTTCGGAACCCTAAAAAACTACCTAAATCATACTGAATAATTTTGAAGAAGATGTAAATACATTCATACTTGTATCTAATGCTTACGAGACGTGGGAAACTAAAACCATCAAAGTGGCAACACTGACATCAAGGCGTCAAAGTCAAACAAGCAAACGTCAAATTCAATCAAACTGGAAAGAAAGGTTAATTTGGTTGGATCACAGATTATATTCGGATGTCAACATGACATTGACAGTAGTTTTTTTTTACTTCTAGGCAAAGGTATTGCAGCTCTTCAGCCCACATCCTTGATATTTGAGTTATTTTCAAAATATCTCTAAAACGAATGAACAAAAAAATATGTAAAAATTTGTTTCGTAATAAGCTTTATCAATGGACATTTAAATTTTTTACCCGGCTAGAAATGAAAACATGTCAATTGAAAGATAATATGGCCAACCCAAAAGAAGACCATTTTTGTCACATGTTTCATACCTGCAAGCCCTCTATATCCTTTCTCTAAACAATCTTCTATGGACAAATCTGAAGAAAAAAAATCTCTAGGGCACTTCCCATTGATATAGTCAAGAAATGGTCACAAGTAAAGGAAACAATCCAAAAACAGTTACTTTGTAGATGTATCAATACTTGTTTTTTTTCTTTGGTCCTTGAAAAGTATGTCTGGTGTTATTTTGAATGACAGGATACACAATAGTTTGATTACAGAATGTTGTGGACTGAAAGAGGATGTAGTGACTAGAATTGAGAAAGGAATGTTGCGTTGGTTTGGATATGTGGAGAGGCTGAAGGAAGAAAGATTGACGACACAAATATATCGAGCGAATGTGGGTAGAACGGCCTGTAAGGGACGACCCAGGCGGACATACTTAGACCAAATAGGGGATGTATTAGCAAAGGGCAGGATAAAATGTCACTCCATTTCCTCCCGTGGGTGTCGTAGAAGGCGACTAAGGAAATCAATTACCAGGAGACGGGCAGCAGCGTCTTCCTGAGATTCCAACCGCATACTGCGATCGCCAACCGGCCTGCCAAGCGTGGCGATTATGGCAAAACCCCTCATGATGATGAAGATAAAATGTACCCGAAACCAGCGTGTGTGCATGCAACGACTAATGAATATTGAGGAAGCGAAAGTGATCTGTCAGGATCATGGCAAGTGGCAGTCCCTGGTCTCTGCCTACCCCTCTGGAATACAGGCGTGAGTTAATGTATGTGTGTATGAATTTTGTATTTTTGCGCTAAAGTAATTATTACTAACTTACTTTTGTAATGCATAATTTATTAAACTTTAAAAATTGTGCTGGTAGTTGATCTTGTAGACAAGTATCTGTTAATAAATTATGTTTTTTATTTTTTTAGAATGTAGCCCTTACTAAATGTTATTATGACATAAAAGAGTTCTTCGAAGATAAATTGTAATTTAAATATTTATTAAGTAATTTACTTTGTAATAATTGACATGCTGACATAATTCTATATTTTTATTATTGACTTTTTGTATTTTTTAAATTTATTTCTTAATAATTTAGTTTTTTATTTATTTTTTATTTTGAAATCTTTGATATTTTGTTTTGAAAAATGTTTTAATACTTCCGACTTAAGATTTGTATGCCTATTTAGGTAGAGCACAAAAGAAACTGTATTTAAGAACACCTGATGTACTTGTGTCTCACGAGTCAATAAATGAATTATGAATTATATGAAATTACATTAGAGGTGGGTTCTACACTGGCTTATACCAATGACTAATATTCCGCAGTTGGCACATATAATGGTTAAGCCAATAATAATGTGCTTTACTAATAATGTACTAATAAGCCAATAATAACTAAAACTACTTTAAGAAATCTCTGTAATATTAATATTATTACTAACACTATGGAGTTGTCCTGAAATAAATATATTGATTGATTGAATACTATGTCTCTGACAGCCTGTGGCTTAGAGGGGGACTAGGGCTGGCACCTTTATAAAAATGCAGGCCTGAACAGTTTAAAAAAGCACTTTTAAGCCGCACCTTATCAAGCTTTTTATTTAATACTTAGAGAAAAAAAAAATCAAGAACCATATAAAGCAAGTACGACATTGTTTTGAATTAAAACTAGTATAATATTTTTTATATAATGTATTTTAGCATATTTTTATTTACTCACTGTAAATATGTAGGTAGAAAAATTATTCTCTGGACCGCAGACCCCGAACCTGGATATTTGCCATCACCATTCAAACCTGTAGACACCAGGTTAAACCTGGAGAGGTGGCAGCACTAAGTGGGACCTCTATGTATAGGCTGTATGCAGTTATTAAACAGCATGTTGTGTATCCCTGTGCCATTGGGATGCACGGAAGAACATTATAAATTATTCCACTGCACTGTTAAGTTGGTAATAATTTGTTTGGAACTCTTAGGGCCCGCGCTTCCCGGGTAAGACCCGTATTTTATTCGCTCTAGATTTATTTATATAGGTACCAAAACCCTGTGTTTATGATGAGTTGGTAAGCCTCTGAGTGAAGCGAGGGTTGCTTGCATTGTGACAGGACTGGTACCTGTACCACATCGTGTGCCTGCGCGTGCTGGACTTCTTCAAGGCGCGGCGCGACTTCCTCCCCAACCTGCTGCGGCACCTCGCCACCTCCGCCATCGCGGACACTTTCAAGCACTTTATACGGCTCGACGATCTCTTTAACAAAGTGGTCATTGAGGTAATCAAATAGTATTTTATTGGTAAATCGCCTATTTCACACTTTTTTTTCCAATAATAAGAAAGGTGGTTTTAGGACATCTTCTTTTCTCTTTCCAGTGGCCTCGTTCATAAGTGTCATTGTATTGTTTTTTGATGTTTTTGCCAGAAGACCTTTGGTATGAAATATACTACAAGTGTAAAGGCACTTTCTAGTGTCCTTAAAATGTGTTGGAATCCTCTATTTCACAGGATTTTAAAAATGCTCTCTTTCAATTTTTACTTTTTGGTGCTCTCTGGCAGTCAATGTATTTTAATCGTTGTTGTGTTCCCACTAAATTAGGCGTTGCAGGCGCCATAATCGGGCAACTGCAGTTTCCTTAAACGATCGATCAATAGATAAGCCTTTGGTCAGCTACAGTTGGTCGGGTTTTCCCTGCTGAGGGATCGGTTATACGAAAAGGGGAAAAATGATGATGTCGGCAGTGGATGGACGAGCATCAGGTGCTGGAGGCGCTGATCCAGATCATCTGCGGCACGTACGAGCCCGAGCCGCCGCAGCCCCGTGCCGCCGCAGCCGCCGCCGACCCGCCGCCCGCCGCGCCGACCGACGGCGCCGCCGACCACGCCACTGACGGGGAGACAGGTTACTGCTGTTTTGTTTTTTTTTTTTTTAATCTCATTTATTTTATAAGCCATACATCGAATGATTAAGTCGGCTTAAAAATAATAACAATGTTGCTTAAACTTTACATGTTACTTTAACAGTTGGGATTACTACTTAATGCGTATTTTTATAATATTCAGATCTAAGGTTCAATGATTCTATGATGAAACTTACAAATCTATCACTGTATTCGGCAGTGAACCTCGAACTTAAGATTTGATGGAGAAAGAAGAGAAAATCGCCATTAGAGCATCGAGTTTCCTTTAAGAAATCCAACCGAGATTGTTCGTTGATTTTACACTCGAGAACTAAGTGTAGGAGGTCCTCTTCTCTCTCACATCGTGTACAGTTGGGATCGTCTCTTTTTTTCATTATGAAGTTAAATTTGTTAAGTGGGATGTGGTAAGTACGGGTTCGGAAGCAAATAACTAAATATTTTCTGTTGAGGTTTCTTGAGGCAAACCAAGGTTCGCGTGGTGGTTCGTCTACAATGGTCCTGTACCAAATGCCCTTGTTTTGAGAGCAAGCATTAAAATAAGATTTAAATTTAAGATAATTGTCGTTTTTAATTTTTGGAAGATGATCAGTATAGTGCGGTACGATGTCGAGAGGTATGCCGTTCTGTAGAGCTTTGGATGCAAGTGAGTCTGCTACCTCGTTACCCCTGACGCCCACATGTGAAGGGATCCATTGTAGACGAACTTCAACCCCGTTACGTATCAATCTATGGATACATTTAATAATGAGGTAAGCTTCGTTTCTACCGACACTACCGCCCTTAGCCATTCTCAACAGATGTTGTAGACTGCTCTTCGAGTCTGTAAAGATTACAATTTTATGGTATGGTGTCGACTCTATGTAATGTACTGCTTCATTAATTGCTGTCAGTTCAACTCCCATTATGGGTATACATGAATTTTCAATAAGAAATTTCGCCCCAAAATCCGCAGCTTCATCGTAAAACGCGCAACTAGAGCCGTCTTTTGTTTTGGACCCGTCAGTGTAAATTTTAATGTAATCTGAGAAGTGTATGTCTATCATATCTTCGGTACGTTTCTTGAGATCGTGAATGGGTAGTTGAGCTTTAGATTCATTAATGGTGTTCACTCTATGTACTATGATTATATCCCAGGGGAGTGTTTTAATATCAAAGGAAAGCAAAAATTGGGGCAAAATCTCAAATTGTGACATAGGTAAGTTGGAAAAGTTTCTGAAACTTTCTAGCAAAAGTGGAATTTGGTTTTTGCGCCAATATCTTGCACCCGAATTTAATGTGTTGTCTAATGCTTCTAATTGTTTTTTCAACTGGTCGGATGTTCTGGAAGAAAGTTTCAGAAAGTATTTGTCACTTAAATATATTCTTCTAAGACTTAAGGGTGGAATACAAAGTTCGCTTTCCATTGCAAAAATTGGGGTGTCCCGAATAAAGCTTCCACAAAGGCGAAGACATTGGTTTTGAATCACGTCCAACCTCTGGAGGAGCCCAGGGTTGGCGTTACCGTAAATAATACATCCATAATCGAGTCGAGATCGTACCAGTGATAAGTATAATCTTCTTAAGTGAGTTGGATGGACACCCCACTTTGAACTACTTATGGAACTAAGGATATTGACGTATGCAACACATTTTTGGGCAGTTTCTAAAACATGCCGGGTCCAGTTCAGGCGGCTGTCCACCCAAACACCTAAAAACTTTGTACAATTTGTAAGCTCAATTTCAGTGTTATTTATTCGTATACTAATTGAAGGCACTTTATATTTTCTAGTTAAGATGCAGACTTTAGTCTTGGAGAGGGATATTTCTAATCCAATTTCCTGTAACATTGTTACAAAGATGTTAAGACTTAATTGAATGATACTAGCACAAGAATCAATACTTTCATTAATACAGTACAAAGCGAAGTCGTCGGCATATTGTGAGACCTTTACTGTCTTAACGAGTGTGTTGCATAATTTAATTGTGACTATATTGAATAAAATAGGTGACATTGGGTCGCCTTGAGCTAAACCTTGTCTGCTTATTCTTGTTATTTCTGTACCATCCCGCAGCCTATATATCAAAACTCTTTCTTTTAAAAATTCCCTAATATATCTACATATGAGCGGATCGACATCAAATTCAACTAAAGAGCTTATAAGAGGTTCAATGGCCACATTGTTATAAGCGTTACTTATGTCTCCGTAAGCGCACAAAACATATTCCTTCCGAATAAAAGCAGTTTCTGTGTCTACAATAAACCTACTAAGATTGTCTTGACAAGAAAGTCCACGACGGAAACCCAACGTGCTGTAATTAAATAATTTGTTGCTTTCGAAATGATGTTCAAGACGACGAGTTATCATTAAATTAAAGGTCTTACAAAGGCAGTTGATGAGTGAGATGGGACGATACTTATCAGAGTTTCTCTTAGGTATCGCAATAAGTTTGATCCTACGCCACTGCTCTGGTATCTCACCTGTTTTATGAATTGCGTTAAATATATGCAGGAGATATTCTTTCGCGTTATCCGGTAAATGGTTAATCATAGAATACGTAATAGAATCTAAACCAGCCGAAGTATCTACTCTTTTAAGAGTCAAGATAAGTTCTGAAAGTGTAAAAAAAAATGGGTTGGAACCATCAATATTGGAATCTAGGGGCTGGAAGGAAACACTGTCAGGAGCGAGTTCTGTTACAAAGGAGACTGCGGTACTTTCTGGTAAGTAATGTTTTGGGCTTCGGTGACCTTTAAGCCATCTAAGTTTCCTCCAAACCTCACGACTGGGCGTATTGCAGTCTATGCTGTCACAAAACTGTCGCCAGGAATTTCTTTTAGCAAGTTTTATCAGTTTTCGAGCGATAATTACTTTTTCTCTGTAAATTAAGTAGTTTTCGACCGTGCGTAATTTCCTAAAGTTCTTAAGAGATAATCGTCTCTCCGCTACTGCTTTCGATAAATCAGGATTCCACCAAGGTTTTGGCTTGAATTTGTTAGGGTTAAAACCGGTTTTAATATATGGAATGTTTTTGTTAGCACTTTCTTCAATTACCTCTATGAGTTTATCGTAGTTACTTTGTACATTATCTCCGTAATCTAATCCCTCACATGCAGATTCTATGTGTAGTGTGTACTCTACCCAGTTGGCCTTTTTGATATTCCTTTTTAATTCGGGGCTGTTTTGAGTATTGTCTAACGTTTTAATAGAAATAATGAGGTGATCACTGCCAAGAGATTCGTTGGTGACGTTCCAATCAAAGTCGAGTGAGAGATCGGCACTACAAAAAGAGATATCAGGTGATGTGCATATTATACTATCATTAAGCTTAGCGCAACGGGTGAAGTCTCCATTGTTAAGAAATACGTAATTATGTTTTATGCTAGTGTCCGATAGAAGCCTACCCCGTGTGTCAGTTGTGTATGACCAAGCCGTGTGATGAGCATTAAAGTCTCCGACTATTAGAGTTTTCTCAGAAAAGTGGCTGAAAAGCTCCTGGTAATCCCCAACGCTCACTGTGACATTTGTGGGAGAATAGACCGCTATGATATGTTGAAGTTTTTTGCTATTGAGGACTTCAAGGCACAAAACGTCAATATTATTATAATTACTTGGAAGAGTTTTGAGGCTACAGTTAATAGATTGGTGGACGAGAATAGCTAAGCCCGCATATCCATCTGCTCGATCTTTTCTGAAGACAGAGTAACCTGTTATATTAATTTGGTGTTCGCATTGCAGCCAAGTTTCAGAAAGAATGCATATATGTACTTTTTGATTATGTAAATATGAATCCAATTCACTTAATTTTGGTATTAGACTTTGACAGTTCCATTGAATAATATTAAGCTTGAATTCAATAGTCGAGACCATGAAATTACACAAAAAATAAAGTAGTACTTACCTAAAAGTAACTTACTTATTTATATTGGGATTTTTCTTACGAGATAAAAGCTTTAGTTTACCTACTATACGTGAAAGTCTGTTCTTAACACTACGATATGAGATGATCGGTATCAAGTCAGTAAACATTTCAATTAAGGCACCAATTTCTTCTGTATAACTGTAAGTGATTTCTGATATGTCCTTAAGTCCATATGTGTGTGTGAGATACTCTTTAACTTGTTTTCCAGATAGTGGGTACTTTTTACCGGAAATTGTTGTAAAGTTTTCCAAGTGATCCCAGTCGATTGATTCCAGGTCGCTATGAGGTGTTGTTTTGAGTTTCTTTCCGTTCTTGGATTTGTAAACTTCGTCTGAGCTGGACTGGGAAGACTTATCATCAAAGTCCTCATCACTGTTTTCCTTGCTAGGTATGCTGTTTTCTTTTGTGGTTTCGGACTCCATGAAATCTGTTGTAGTCGAAGATTCAGTCGGTGGATGTGGACGCTTGAAAATTGGTGTCTCCGTAATATCCCGTGTTTTTGGGTTAACAACATTCGTGTCGTTGATATTATCCGGGCATTTAGAGGCTACGTGACCGTCTTTTTTGCATATAAAACAAGTCATTGTGTCTGATGAGAAATAAATCCAGTAATTCGTTTCTTCAAAATCAATAGATATTTTTTCTGGAAGTCGGGTGAAATCCTCGGGTGTTACATAAATTTGTCTTCGGAAGCTTAGAATGTGATTATAGCCCGTTTCGTTGAAACCAGCACGCAGGAAAGAGATCGGAGACTGTGGCGTGATATTCATTTCTAGCAGTTTCTTTTCAATATCGATGTGCGGTATAATGGGACACACGTTGGATATGATGATACGTCTGTTTCTGCTGATCAGCGGTCGGATGGGTAGTTTTTGGTTTTGGATTGTGACATATTTTTTATTGTCAATGATCTCATCAGCGATTACCTTTGAGGAAACATAGATACAAATTCTGTTGTTTGATATTCTTGACAGAAAACGGATTTGGGATGGATCGATTATTCTTCCTAAAGCTTGGGCATAATCTTTGATTTGTACGTTTTCTAAAGCATCGATGACAATTGCTTGGTCTTTTTTAGGGAACATGGTGTTTTGTGTCACAGTAGCATAACTGGGGTTATTGACTAACGATTGGGAGTTCATTTTGTTCCTGTAGTCAGAAACAATTGGCGAGTTGCAAAGTTATCACTTATTGAAGAAACAAAAAGTCCGATTCCATCATTAGGCACTTTACAGTGAGTGAGGGTAGAATGCACTCGTGGAAAAATAATTCACTAGCGCGCGCAGGTAACGACCGGTCTCGGTGACAGATCACAGACCGGCTGTTTTGTTTGAATTGTAATAAACTATAGGGAAGATCGTGCGGGTGATCGTGCTCTTCTACTATAAAGGGAAATTTCCCGCCAGGCAGATCGTATGCCTGGGGACGGCCGGTCCGAGTGGTCCGACTAATGTTCGTCGGACGTTATATTTATGGTGTATCATGTGAAACATTTTGCTTGCGCGATGCAGGCATGTTGGAATTTATAGTGCGCGCGCAGAGTTGACATGTGCTCGCCACAAAACCAATAAATAATGCAAGTTTAGGAATGAAAAATTAAAAGAACCTCTGTAGGTCTATGAAATGTCTTGTTTATATTAGTACAAATTTAAAATAGATACATGTTCTAGTTAGACCTGACATTTCCGCACTTAGCCTCATAGTCGGGCCATTGTACGTAGCAAGCGCTAAGGTATGTAAATACCTCAGACAGTAGGGTTTCCTTACGACGTTTTCCTTCACCGTTAACGAGTGGTATTGCTACAAACTTCTATAACTTCACATATGTACGTAACTTAGAAAAGAAAGTCATCCGGGATTTGAACCCACGACCTCCCGAATGAGAAGCCGGCGTTCTACCGCTTCGCTACCACCGCTTTTGTAAAAAAAAATGATACATAAATAGTGTGATAAAAAATTGTGGACAGTTTTATTTTATGATTTCTTTCGTCGACGACTAAAATTATGAACTTTAAGTCGTGTTACTGTAAATTAAGTTAAAGATTCTGTTGGGTAGTTTTGGCTTTCTTTAAGACTACTTTAGCAACCGATTTTTTAGTTTTTATATTTGACCTTTTTTTTGTGACTTTGTCGACAATGTAGTAGCTGACGTCCGCCATTTTGCATTTTCGTGACGACATATTGTGAGGTGTCATTCGCGTCATTAATAGCTTTCTTTTGACCTCATAGCTGTTTGGCCTTCGCATGATCATAAAGAAACATCGCACATATATGAGCGACAAACTCCACTGGCTTCGTAGTCCGGTAAAATTAGTTCCTCCATTTTGTAGCCCCAGACGTAGCATCGTCGGCGGCGGGGGCGGGGGCGGGGGCGGCGGCGGCGGCGGGGGAGCGGCTGCGGGAAGTGGCGGGCGCCAACGCCGCCGCGCTGCTCACCGACATCGTCCTCGGGGAGCCGGGCGCCGCCAGGTACTGCGTCTAGATATACTATACATATAAAGCTAATCTCGCTCAGACACAATAAATAAAATTTTCATCATCATCATAAGCAGCCTATATACGTCCACCGTAGGGCACAGGCCTTCTCTCCGAGAGAGAGTAGAGTAAAATTAAATAGAATAAAATTTTATTTAAAAATAAAATTTAGCGGTTCTTCCCTTTCGTAGGTACGCGTGGTGATTAAGCCCGCACTCTCCCTCGTCTTTCGCTCTCCCGGTGACGGAGGAGGCGCTCAAAAAGATCGAAGATAAATAGAAGTGTAGATAGATGACACGTACGTCCGGTTCGGTCGGCAGGTCGGGCACGGCGGGCGCGCTGGTGGCGCGGCTGCGGGCACCGGGCACGGTACGCGCGCTGCTGGCCGGCGTGTTCACGTGCCCCGCCCCGCGCCGCCACGCCGCCACGCGGCACGGCGCCGCGCTGCTGCTGGCGCTGCTGATCGAGTGAGTACCGCGCTGCTGCTGGCGCTGCTGTTCGAGTGAGTACCGCGCTGCTGCTGCTGCTGGCGCTGCTGCTCGAGTGAGTACCGCACTGCTGCTGGCGCTGCTGCTCGAGTGAGTACCGCACTGCTGCGGCTGCTGGCGCTGCTGCTGCAGTGAGTGACTGCAATTCTTTTGCAAAGGCCGCCCGCGTTATCATATGGGTGTCGCGTTTCATAAACAACATATTCTTTGTACAATACGGTAAACAAAACGGCAAAATTTGGAAACTAAACCTGTTTGTAGATAAATCAGACCTTTTGCGCGTGGGAGGAAGATTGAAACATTCAAACTTAACAGACTTAACAAACTTAAACTTATCCTGTCATCACCATCATCATCTAAATACTCCAGACTGATACAACTTCTAATAAATGAAGCACACAAAACAACTGTACATGGTGGAGCCAGACTCACCTTGGCGACGCTACGTCAGCGATATTAGATCATAGGCAGAACAACCACAGTGAAAAAATCACTCAAAAAAATGTGTAAGGTGCAGTCGCTACAAAAGAACCCGAGAACAACAACTCATGGGAGATTTACTCCTACCAAAAGTCACCCCTTCAACACCCTTTTACCACACTGGGGTGGATTTTACGGGATGGGTGGATTATCAAACTTAATAAAGGGACGGGGCGTGCGAACGAGCAAGTGTTACGTCGCCGTGTTCGTTTGCCTTGCAACAAAAGATGCGCACTTAGAGCTAGTCACAGACTTAACAACACAAACATTTATACTTGCCCTTAAACGCATGGCGGCTCGACGACGCTGTCCGGCACATCTCTACAGCGACAACGGTACAAATTTGGTGGGGGCCGACCGCGAACTACACAGACAACTACAAGCACACAAAACGTTCGACAACAACTTGTCGCAAACTCTCGCTGGACAAGAGATTCGGTGGCACTTCAACGCCTCGAGTTGGCCGTCGCCAGGAGGGACCAAAGAGACCGCGATCAAATCTATGTTTATTTTTAAATTTTTATGTCCTGGCTACACGACCTTTGACCGATATCTTTTTTTAAGAGTTTTTCGTTGTTAACTTTCACTAATTTTACTTTATACTGTTTAAGTGAATGAAATATTATAGGTAAGTACTTATGCTAAGTGAAATGTAACTTGAGTAGAATGACTGAATGTATGAATGAATGCTCGCGACTTAGTAGGTACTTAGGTTTAAAACAGTGCTACACAGTTATAGATAGATAGATAGATAGATAGAATATTCTTTATTGTATGTACACCAGGAATTACATATGAGTATTTAACAATAATATAGTACAGTACAATTGGCGGCCTTATTACTAAAAGTAATTTCTTCCAGACAACCATTGACGGAAAAAAAATTATACAATTTATGCGCTGGGCTTTGCCTCTGTAATTGTGTCGAATTTTCTTCTATTTAAACTTTAATATTTTTGTCCTCGGCAGCATGTACGATATGTACGTTGGTATTAGTGTATAAGAACCTGCAAGAAAATGCTTTGAAGGCTTTTTACCCATAACGCCAGTCGACTACTGTCCGCTGACAACATAACAGTGCAACATTATTATGGAATAAATCTAGCGAAAATAACATCGGATTAATAATAATAATAACCTCCACACAACACAATCACTTGGTGATTGATTGAAGCGGTGGTAGCCTAGTGGGTAGAACATTGGACTCGGAAGCGAGAGACCCAGGTTCGATTCCTAGTGCAGGAATGTACCTATAACTTTGTTTTCTAAGTTATGAACATTTGTGAAGTTACAGTAGCAATACCACTCGCTAACGGTGAAGGAAAACATCGTGAGGAAACCTGAGTGTCTGAGCTATTCATATAGCTCAGCGCTTGAAATTGCCCGCGTGGTGATTAAGCCCAACTCTCTCTCTGAGAGAAGGCCCGTGCCCTACAGTGGGACGTATATAGGCTGCTTATGCAACACAATCACTTGACCCGGTCCCAGACTAGGATACCCTGTGCTACGGTAATCGGGCAAGGACATCACAAACATGAAAATACACCCAGATTAGTTCTTCATCTTCTTCTGTCAAGTCCAAAAACATAAAATTAACAAAATAGTGTGCGGGCAGTCAAACAAGCAGACTCGCCCGTACATAATGGACAGGGGTAAAGTGAGAATATAAGTGTGACCGGAGTTCCCCCCTCGTCGCGCAGTGGGGACGCGGCGGAGGGCGAGCGCGCGGCGGTGGAGCTGGCGCTGGCGCCGCACCTGCCGCTGCTGCACCAGGCGCTGCTGCTGGCGCCGCCGCCCCCGCCGCACCCGCCGCACAACCCGCACCCGCTGCAACCCTCGCAACAACCACTTCAGCCCGCGCGGTGAGTTTTCATTATTAAAACCAACAAACTTTAAGACGACCATTTCTATCTATCTAGATATCAATTCAATTCAATTCAAATATTTTTATTCATTGTAAAAACAGAATGTTTACTTAATGAACGTCAAAGTTGTTAGTTTCACAATTAATGGATTATGTGGAGAAGAAGCTAACAAAGATTTATTCTTTTCAAAACACGTTTTAACTTAATTAACAGAGTTTTCAACTTAAAATATTAGTCATGAATGTGTTGAACACTAGTCACAATCGTCCTTTAAATAATATTAATCTACTGTTTAATGCCAAACATCTTTGTCTTCTAAATAATCCTTGATGTTATAGTAAGCCTTTTTGCACAAAATGTGCTTAACACATTTTTTAAATCGCGTTGGAGGTAACTCTAATATATCTTGAGGAATTTTGTTGTAGAACCTTATACAGTGCCCCATAAAGGATATGTTAACTTTTGCAAGTCTAAATAGTGGAAATGACAATTTATGTTTATTTCTAGTATTAACATTATGGTGGCCACCAACATTTTCGAAGTCTTTGATATTTTTTCTAACGTACATAATATTTTCATAAATGTATTGACATGCAACTGTTAAGATGTTGGTTTCTTTGAAGAAATCTCTTAGCGAATCCCTACTACCTAACTTGTAAATAAATCGGATGGCTCTCTTCTGCAAGATGAAGATAGTCTCAATGTCTGCTGCCCGGCCCCATAGTAGTATACCGTAGGACATAATACTATGGAAGTAACTAAAATATCATCGGTCATTTGACGTCCACTGCAGGACATAGGCCTCCCTCATACTTTTCCAAGCTTCCCGGTCTTGTGCCGCCCGCCCGAAAGGCCTATGCTTTCTCTACGATATCGAATCAGAAATGATGAGATTCGTAGAGGAACGAAAGTCACCTTAGCCCAGCGGATTACTAAGTTGAAGTGACAGTGGGCGGGGCACATAGCAAGCAGAACTAATGGCCGATGGGGCCGAAAAGTTCTCGAATGGAGACCACATATCGGCAAGCGCTGCGTAGGACGACCAGCCGACAGATGACCTCATCCAAGTGCCAGGAAGACGCTGGATGAAATCCGCTTCCAACTGGTCTTTTTGGAAATGCATGGAGGAGGCCTATATCCAGCAGTAGACTTCTTGTGTTTCCATGACTCGAGAGGTTTCTTTACAAAAGCTGCTGAAAACTTAAAATATAGTGTAAAAATACAGAGGTTTTTATAAACATTTTAAAATAGTGCAAATTTTGATAGATTTGAAGCTTGGATTAAGATTTTGGCTCAAAATCTTTGAATTTAAATCATCGACTTTACGCATTTTTTTATTTTATTTTACACTACGCGCATTCACTAAAAGGGTGAATATGTGTCATCGCTATCGTGCCTGTGTGGCCAATAGTCCATTGAGCAAATCTGACTCGATATTTTTTTTTCTATGGTATAACACAAACAAAATTTTAAGAACAAAAGCAAAATAATTAATTTTTTACAGAAGAAAAAAAACATTTCAAAATGGATATTGACCAAAGAAATAAAACAAAAATTATGAAAATGGAAAAAGACTTCGTTGCTAAGGATGTTGGCAAAAGAGCTACAAATGGATTTGAGTGCTTATTTGGCCTGCATCCTTGTTTCAGCACAAAGACTGATAAATATAATTATTAATCAACAGTGCCTCCTCGTCTTAACTTATATTGGTATATTATAACAGATTAATCTGTTGATAATCGTATTAATAGTGTAATTCATACCATTTCTATTATTTCATTCCAATAGCACAGGAAACATACAGCATTTAAGTGATTTTTGGCGTTAAAGCTGATAGTTAAAAACTCTATACTATAGTGCAGGGAATTCTAGTTTGATTGCGTTGTGTGGACGTTATTATTATTATAATTTTGGAACTCCCCACCGACGAATATTTTCAAGATACATTACACTATTCATTGTGACACTTAAATAAAAATATGTAATATCGGTAAACCAGGAACGCAGATTTTTGTTTAATCTACTGTGTGATACAGTACTTCTATTTCTATTTGGTTACTTTTTGTTACACTTTTCCTTTTTGTTAAGGTTTCAGTTGTTTTTTTTTTGTTACGTGTACAAAAAACTTACCTACTTTCTTTTGTTGTCATTATAATTACGGAACCCAAAAAATATTATGCGCGTTAAATTATATATTTAAATTACGTTGTACCTAAAAATGAGCACCGAATAAATCTTGAAGAAAAAAAACCCGGATTTTGTGCCAACCCTAGCAAAAACAATTGAATAGGATCAACTTATACATGTCATGGAAGTGTGATTTATATTACATGTAGGGAAGGTAAAGAGCATAATTATTGCAGTGTAGATAACTTATCCCAATACAGCGGAATTTCGAGAAAATAAAAAAACTAAAAACAAGTACCTACACACGTATATAAATTATAATTCCTACAAAATTTTTAGCATTACGCTATTGATTCTTCTAACAATACTTCCGCATGTACAATAAAATGCGTGATAAAAATATACAGCGTTTTATTTTATTTAAAACAGAAAAACATGTCAGGCAGATAGAAAAAAAAATCAGAGACGAAATCTACACAGATTCGTTTTGTATGTTTAGAAAAGGTTCTAAACATAACATTATTGACACAATTCATATAACTATGTAAAATATTTTTCTATATATCCGGATGGGAACGACCGAGCCGAGTTCGATAGCGCTATCTTCTTCTGTCGCTACGGAAGTGAGCGGTGCGGAAATAGGTACTAAGTACTGTAATTCGGCTTGGTTCACTCAAAGGTTATGAATCAAGTATTATTCGTAACGCCCCAATCGAAATTATTATTTACCAACACATTATTTACCGCCTATGTACCCTACAATCTAACGAGGAGGCGAAGTGCGAGCGCAAGGAGTGAAACAAAACTCAATCAAACTAAAATGAACCTTAAATGCTAGTAATTAGAGACTGCAAGGCTCGAGCAACAAGTCTGGCCGCGTGCGGCCGACCTAATCGCGACAATAAATGGATTATAATACATAGGTAGTTAGGTTTAATTTTTAATGAACCTCACTTTTACCGTGATTTAGAAATAGTAAAACGATGTTTCGCTTAGGTTGGTAATGTTACAATAGCTCGGATGGGAAGAGGCGTCCCTTGAACGGCAGAGAGCTCTTGGTTCGAATACTAGTAAATGATCGGTTTCCTTTTTACTTTTCTTTTTTAGTTATTTACTTAAATAAAAAAATACAAGAATTGGGATTTTATATTGTATGTTTTTCTAACGATTGAAGCTCGATCACTACTACAAAAATCAGTTGCCGTGCGTTGGTCTTGCAAACACTCGAAAATGTCTCCACCGATTGGACTAATAGCTATATTATATTTTTTTGTTTTGTTCGGACATGGAACGTGGGGCGAGGGCGCGGAAAAGACCCATCCCTTCAGGAGCCTGTTTCATAGAACTACAATTCATTGTGACTATGACAATTCGATGTACATTGCAAAGCCGATTAGATTAACCCACAGATTAACAAATAGACTGCTGCGCAGTGTACTTCGAATTGTCATAATAAACTACGAAATTATAGTTTTATGAAACTTGACCCAGTACATTTTGTACGAAAGTGAATTGGAAAGATGCGGCGTCTTTTTCGGTCCCTCGCCCCACGTCCTTGGCCTACAATCGGTAATTTTGTATGAGAATTGCTACTTTGAATTAATTTCACTATATGGCGCTCGAGGTGAACTTTGGAAGGTTGATTTATGATTGATAAATCGCTTATGAAAAGTTACAATGAAATCAATGGTGATGCGAAGAGCGCCTGGTCACAGACAACAGGCAACGAGTAGGCTGGGCGTTCCTCGTAAGGCGTAATGTGATAAATTGATGAAAACGTTTTTTCTGAATGAGTAACTATTGTTCCTGTTAGTTTTAAACATTAACATACAAGATTTTGATATTGCCCGTAAGACTGTATAAGCTTAAACGTAATCCACTGCGCATTTAAAATGGTACATAAATTCTTAGCTTTTTTTTAAGCATTCTTACGGAATATATTTACTCATAGAAGGCGTAAGGTTATGACAGTTGTCAAACATCCAATAGGGAATCAAGGAGTTAAATTATATCATATATTAATTTCAACGGTCTGCCATGTTCCTAGAGGATGTCACAAGCGATTCAAAAACGTCTGCTAGCCAGTTCCAGCACACTGTAGCCCCTTAACTGCAAAAATGGCGGGATCCAAATTTACCATTGCGGGATATCTAGATTAGTCCCGACTAGGTACTGAGCAATACTCAGCAGTCGGGCTGTTTGTAATTTTATATTACTTACAGTTTTTTTAATCTAAAAAAAAACGCTTCACGCGCCCACGAGCTCTTGTAAAGGCAGTACTTATGTTCCAGGGAGGAAAGCGCAGAGGGCGGTACGGGGGCGGTAGAGGCGGTGGGCGCGGCGCGCGTGGCGGTGGCGGCTCTGCTGGCGCGGCTGGCGGCCTCCGAAGTCCGCGAGGTCGCCGCCACCATGGTCACCCTCGGTAAGCTGGCTAGCAAGCTGGACATCATTTTAAGTGTTGGACTTTTATTAGTGTTCATCTTTTGTGTACTTCGGTCGCATGCTGCTCTAAATTATTAGAAAAACAGTTTTGCGTTAGCAAGTGAACATTAAGTACTCAAAACATACTTATGTTAGTTTTTAGTACCTTATTTCCTACAATGTCAAAAGTACATCTATTGGTTTATAATCATTTCAAATAAGTTTGCGAGCGACAGGGAGTGCTGACGTCTTACGAACCTTTAAAAATTTAGTTAAAGTTCAAAATTAATTTATTATAATGTACACACAGCCGATAGGATAGGATAAAAGGAAAATGTTGTCTCTTTTTACCTATCGTTTAAAGCCGTGGCAGTCGTAACGATCTATATCGTTTACTCGAACGACATGACTGTCAAAACGAAGTGTTGCTAAATTTCATGTTAGCCATGTATGTTACTTTATGTATTTATTCTATAATATCTTCTGGGCGCTTCATTATTGCAGAACGTTAGATAAGTAAAGTCTAGCGAGTACAAGAGCGCGCGCGTGTGTGTGTGTGTGTGTGTGCAGGCACGCCGGCGCTGATGTGTGTGTGTGTGTGTGCAGGCACGCCGGCGCTGATGTGTGTGTGTGTGTGTGCAGGCACGCCGGCGCTGATGTGTGTGTGTGTGTGTGCAGGCACGCCGGCGCTGATGTGTGTGTGTGTGTGTGTGCAGGCACGCCGGCGCTGATGTGTGTGTGTGTGTGTGCAGGCACGCCGGCGCTGATGTGTGTGTGTGCAGGCACGCCGGCGCTGATGTGTGTGTGTGTGTGTGCAGGCACGCCGGCGCTGATGTGTGTGTGTGTGTGTGCAGGCACGCCGGCGCTGATGTGTGTGTGTGTGTGTGCAGGCACGCCGGCGCTGATGTGTGTGTGTGTGTGTGCAGGCACGCCGGCGCTGATGTGTGTGTGTGTGTGTGCAGGCACGCCGGCGCTGATGTGTGTGTGTGTGTGTGTGCAGGCACGCCGGCGCTGATGTGTGTGTGTGTGTGTGCAGGCACGCCGGCGCTGATGTGTGTGTGTGTGTGTGTGCAGGCACGCCGGCGCTGATGTGTGTGTGTGTGTGTGCAGGCACGCCGGCGCTGATGTGTGTGTGTGTGTGTGTGCAGGCACGCCGGCGCTGATGTGTGTGTGTGTGTGTGCAGGCACGCCGGCGCTGATGTGTGTGTGTGTGTGTGCAGGCACGCCGGCGCTGATGCTGCAGCTGGCCTTCAGGTTCCCGCACAACAACTTCCTGCACGCGCAGCTCGCCGCGCTGCTGCGTGCCGCGCTCGGCAACCGACCGCATCGCGGGCTCTACCTGCGCCACGTCAGTACGCCGCACTACACCTCGCTACACGCACTACACCTCGCTACACGCACTACACCTCGCTACACGCACTACACCTCGCTACACGCACTACACCTCGCTACACGCCAGTACACCTCGCTACACGCACTACACCTCGCTACACGCACTACACCTCGCTACACGCACTACACCTCGCTACACGCCAGTACACCTCGCTACAAGCCACTACACATCGCTACACGCACTACACCTCGCTACACGCACTACACCTCGCTACACGCCAGTACACCTCGCTACATGCCACTACACCTCACTACACGCCAGTACACCTCGCTACACGCCACTACACCTCGCTACATGCACTACACCTCACTACACGCACTACACCTCACTACACGCTAGTGCACGTCACTACATGCGAGTGCACCTCACCATACGCGAGTGTACCTAATTACACGTGAGTGCACTTCACTAAACGCAAGTATACCCGATAAGACCGGGGTGCTGAGCGCTGTGCCATCGAGATTCCCAGTCGCCCGTGACCCTCAGATGCTGTATCCGGTATCTGATTCTACCACCTTCCGTGCAGCCGGAGCGGCGGCGGCGGTAAGAAATAAAGCAACGACGTAGTAAATTAACTTAGAAAGAACGAATGAAAGAACGGGAGAGAAAAAGAAAAAGTAGCAAATATAAAATACTTTAATTGGCTCTGCAAAAAAAAAAACGAAAGGTACCTCTCCTACAAATCCACAGCGGCCCTACCGACTTTACCTTAACTTTGACATTGAGTACGAAAAAAAAACCCCTTTGGACCCTGTCTTAGTGTTTTCAGAATTACAATTGTAGCTCCTACAATTGTTTTTTATTGTTTCTCTTTTGCTTCTCGTGAAACATCTTGCATAAGTATTTATTCCAATAGCAAACGTAACACGGTCAATTTTATGTCTGCAGCTGTTGGAAGAGTGCGACTTACTCAATAGACTGATGGACGCGTTTGAGGAGAATGAAAATAGAAGGTAAAGAAATTAAAACTTAAGGTTACTTACTTCGTTAGATATTTTAATCTGTAGTGAAAGTTTTACTTTAAAAAATGTTCTGCTAACTTTTAATATTTGTTTGATAAGTTTTTTAACAAAACATGGAACACCCATTTTATAATCGCTGACCTGTCATTCAACATTACTACAAACACCATTTTTTTTTGTTATTTAGCTACATCTCGGTTACGCCGATCGAGACTTAGTTTCTAATAGTATTAGGTAGGCATCGGCTATCTTCCGAGCGGTGTAGTAATGTGCGCGTGTGTCAGGGCCGGGGCGCCCCGACGCGGCTACATGGGTCACGTCATCGACATGCTGCGCGACCTGGCGCGACACTGCCCGCCGTGTGGGGGCGAGGGCGAGGGCGAGGGCGAGGCGCAGGGCGAGGGCGAGCGCCAGGGCGAGGGCGAGGGCTCGGGCGCCCTGCCGGCGGCTCTGCGCGCGCGCTGGGCCGCGTTCTGTTCGGGCCCGCTGGCCAGCCGCGCCGCCCGACACGACACGCCGCTCGTGAGTGTGCACCGACACCTGCATAGTGTAGCTCCCCGCTGCATCAGTTTGCACCGACACCTGCATAGTGTAGCTCCCCGCTGCATCAGTTTGCACCGACACCTGCATAGTGTAGCTCCCCGCTGCATCAGTTTGCACCGACACCTGCATAGTGTAGCTCCCCGCTGCATCAGTTTGCACCGACACCTGCATAGTGTAGCTCCCCGCTGCATCAGTTTGCACCGACACCTGCATAGTGTAGCTCCCCGCTGCATCAGTTTGCACCGACACCTGCATAGTGTAGCTCCCCGCTGCATCAGTTTGCACCGACACCTGCATAGTGTAGCTCCCCGCTGCATCAGTTTGCACCGACACCTGCATAGTGTAGCTCCCCGCTGCATCAGTTTGCACCGACACCTGCATAGTGTAGCTCCCCGCTGCATCAGTTTGCACCGACACCTGCATAGTGTAGCTCCCCGCTGCATCAGTTTGCACCGACACCTGCATAGTGTAGCTCCCCGCTGCATCAGTTTGCACCGACACCTGCATAGTGTAGCTCCCCGCTGCATCAGTTTGCACCGACACCTGCATAGTGTAGCTCCCCGCTGCATCAGCGCAGTCGTCAGCCGCACGCAAATTTCACTAAGCAACTGTGAGGTAGTCTCGCGGCGCACGTATCATATGTACGAGGCTAACCGCGGACACAATCACTCGCCCTGGTGTCAAAGTAGAACGCCCTGTGCTGCGGTAACCAGGCGAGGACATCACAAACATGGGATATACTGACATTGAGATGTTGGCCGCTTCGAGCACAGATGGGTTCCATCATTCCATGCAGTCGCGCGTAAGCGAGTGCCGTCCCTGATGTCTAGAGTGCGCGGCGGTGGTGGCGGTGCCAATGCTCTTCTCCATTCATGTCTAACTTAACAATAAATTTAAGTTTGACTAGGTTTTCAATTTACTAACACCCTTGCTTATGTTATTGTAAGTTTGAAATAAATAATTGCAATTTCAATATTAACAGTACATCTATTCCTTTTCAGGGTGGCTACTACCCGTCTGAAAATATATACGAAGTAAGTCGATTTAGTTTTCAATCCTGGTTTAGTTTTCACGTTGGCTTTGTTTGGTGTGAGAGAGGGTAATGCGCTAACGTGTTTGTTTGTTTGTTTGTTTGTTGCATAGGTGGAGAATTCGGGCGACACTCTAGCAGACAACTATGATGTGAGTGTACTAACATTAAATGGCGTAGTTTGTATATTTATCTATACTGTAATAATTTATGAATATGGCTTCTTACAGAAGGTTATCAAAGACAGAATTAGTTAAGTCGAAAATTAAATAGGTTTCAACTTTTTTTCGAAAGACAAGTTTGATAATTGTATATCTGTTTGATTCATAGCTTCCAACCTTTTCCACAATATTTTCGAATTATACATTATCTTTAGTGAGGATACCTTAAAAAAATATTTGCACGCCCGTACCAGTTTAGTGACTGACCCTCTTTTTGTTGAGGCCAGAGTAGTAGTGATGGGCGAACTATGTTCTGTACCAAATAGGATTTTTCAGAATGTGAATAACCTGTAGTAAAATATAAATATTATAAAAAAACTGTCAAATTATGGCTCTAGACATTTAATTCATCGCATTGATTAAATAAATACTCATGACTATTATCCATTACATGGTATATGAACTGTTTGTTTACATGTCAGTTTATTTAGTGCGGAATATTGGCTCTGTGGGAAGTGGCTGGTGGGGAAAGTCCAAACGATGGCGGCGCAAGCTTCGGCACTGTAAAATAATCTGTTTTGATCCTTCCATGCTATCAAAACAGTGGAACAGTAATGAGGTTACACTTTCCCGAAAAGTTGTGGTCGCTAGAAGGCACGTGGCCGTCACCGCGACAACCGTTTCTGTCTTCCTGTCGACTAGCGCTATTTCGCCACGTAAAGCCAGGCGAGGCGGTGCGATGCGATGGAAAGATGAAAACGTTCAGCGTATGTAAAGCGCGAGGGAGCGATCAAGTAAGGCCGCCTTGTTGCAGCTCAATGTGATGGCGACGGGCGAGCTCGGGGAGGGGGAGGGGGAGGCCGGCGGCGAGGGGCGGGGCGGGGGGCCGGACAGGGAGCAGCAGCACGTGCGGTACACGGTGCGTATCCGGCCGTTTCCAACTGCACCAACTGCACCAACTGCACCAACTGCACCAACTGCACCAACTGCACCAACTGCACCAACTGCACCAACTGCACCAACTGCACCAACTGCATTACTGTTCGGGCAGCTCGCCGTAGCCGGCTTTATACCTCCAACCGCATCCTAACGCTAGCCGTGGGTAACGACTGTGGAATGGTTCCCGTTGGCCTCTTGAGGAGCAGCTTTATGCTTCTTCATAGGCTTCACAAGCGGGTGGGTGGCAGTAGAAAAAAACGGATAAATGGTTTCATTGTTCACTAGGAAGGAAGCAGCTGAAAGTGGAGATAAAACAAAAGTGCTTGTGAAATGCAAACCGAAAATTGGAGTGCTTAAAGAATTCCGAAATTCTTAGGTAAACCTTTGGGCTGTCAAGCAACATATTTTATGATGTTAATAAATTGGTTATGAAAAAATTTTGTTTGCGTTGTGAGTGAGTGACATTAGCAGATCAATTCGCCGGCGCGCGTGTTACGTTAGCGAAGCAAAAAGGCTAACTGACTGAAAATCAGCGCTGAGGGATCACTTCCTCAGCACAACGCTGAGTCAGCTGCCTTTTGTGGCAATGTAGATACAGATGTAGATCTGTTGTGTGTTTAGTTTTCTTTCTGTTGTTGTTTTTATAAAGTGATTTAAACACGTATTTAGTGGAAAATATACAATAGTATTTATTCAGCACAAGGAGAAAAAACAGAGTACTACATAAAACATCATGTCAATCAAACAATGTCGAGATGCGATCGGCCAGGATTAAAACAAGGTTCAGCCAGTCGGTGATGAAACCTCTAACAGTTGTGCATATTATGTTACTTATGTGCTTATTTTGTGTCTGTGATGTATCTTGATGGTATAATAAATGTCTTTCTTCTTCTTAATTATGTACAAGCTTTCTTGGCTGTATGAATAGACAGCGGCACGTTATATGAACGCGTGTACCGATATAAAATGTGACAAAAAAATAAGTTCGGTTAAACAAAAAACACACATTTTTGTTACGACAGCATAGCAATTCATACGTCTACAAATTAATGCGCATGGTAAAAATAGTTTCTGGGTTAAGTGGCAATGGAGTTATTTTAGTCTTCATAAGTTAACAAATATTTCAAAACCGTGTTTCAGTTTGATGACGTGAACAGGAAAGTGAACGTGGATGAAGTGATCCGACGGCAGTTTGACCACACGCAAAAGTGAGTATAATTAGACATTTTTTGAAAACTAGTACGTTTGCAGAATATACAAAAAATCAACATCGTTGACTGTAAAAAGCTCTTTAGAGTCAATAAAACCTATAAAATTATGTCCATTCAGCTTGCTTTAGTTTTTCTCTCTAAATTCCTAACAAATCTGTTAAAACAATATTTGATTAGCGTGTTGATTTACATCATGATTTTAAATTAACGCCAAACGTGTTGGCATCATGTTGGCAAATGAATAACGGTCTTGATTACGTCGTATATTGTCAAATGAAAACGCGTTTTGAGTAGGTACATCATCATCATTTCATCATTCAGCCACAAAAAGTCCACTGCTGAGCATAGGCCTCCTCCATGGATTTCCAAAAAGACCAGTTGGAAGCGGCTATAAATATTTCACAAACGTTAAGCAGAATGGCAAATTATACTCCTTAGTCTTCTGTATAATTTGCCGCAGCGTGTGGATGTGGTCTATGGTACTATAGCCCTTTCGGAAACCAGCTTGTTCGGGAGGCTGGAAGTCATCAAACCTGCGTTCGACACGATTCGTGAGGACCCTCGAAAACAGCTTGTAAACATGGCTCAGAAGCGAGATGGGTCGGTAGTTCTTCAACAGAGTGTTATCCCCTTTCTTGAAGAACAGCGTCACCACGCTTCTGTTCCATGCTTCTGGCGTTTTTCCTTCGGGCACGACGAAATTGAAGAGCTTCTGAAGGACTTTATGTACCGGTGCTCCACCCGCTTTCAGGAGCTCTGATGTGATTCCGTCCTCTCCTGGTGCCTTGTTATTCTTGAGCTATTTCAGGGCCATCCTAATTTCGTACAGGCTGATGTCCGGGATATCTTCGGTATAATTTCGGGTTAGTTTGGCTCTAGGATCTTTGTTCAAACTGCTAACGGGTTTTGCGACTGACGTGCCGTAGAAACCCTCAATCTCCCTCAGCACCTCTGATTTGGTCGACGCTATACTGCCGTCCTCTCTCTTCAGCTTCGTCAGGCTTCGTCAGGCTGTTGGATTTGCCCAACAGACATGTCTTTTGCGAACACTTTGGAGCCTTGGTTCCGCTCTATAGTCTCTTTAATACGTTCGGTATTAAAGGAACGAATATCGTGCCGCATAGATTTTGATTGTGATTAAGCCCATACTCTCTCCTTGAGAGAAGGCCTGTGCCCTACAGTGGGTAGGCTGCATATAGGCTGATTATGCTATAGACTTTGAGATGTATCTATTGAGCTGCCTATATGACTCAGCATCCTCGGAGGACTGCAGTTGCAACGAGCGACGTTTAGCCATGAGGTCGAGAGAATAGTTAGTATAGGTAGTATAGAGTATAGGTACATCATAGTATTTTATAAGGTTAACAAGAGCACTAGACGTAATAAAATCTTAATTAAACGGACATTTATTCTTTTATTTTTCATTTTACAATTTTCCGACGTTTCGGTACTTATGCAAGTTCCGTGGTCTCGGTAGACTCGGTAGTCATCATCATCATCATCATCATCATCATGTACATCATGCTGCGAAATGAACTGTAAACGAATTGATTACACCGTGTTCTGAACCGTGTGCGTGTTAGCACATGTTGTCAAATAAACAAGCGTGTTTTTCATGTGTGAAATGACCCCACCACCGAATAGAAAAGGTTAAATAAAAAAATGTATTTTGTATTTATTAATTATAAAATTATATTTGAAATATATTGTTTTAATACCGTTCATTGCCCTTCATTTGGCAGCATGATGTCAACACGCTTGACGTTAATTTGAAATCATGATGTAATCAACACGCTGGTTCATTTGACAACACGGTGTAATGGACACGCTTGTGTGTAACCTGCAGCCTGTCGTGGGACGACGGCGATGACGACGCGGACGCGGACGCGGATGCAGATGCAGATGAGGAGGCGGACGCGGACGCGCGGCGTTGTGAGCCGCTCGACTTCGCCTCGCGTAAGTCGTTTTGCTTGTGTCTCGACATAGGGCTCGGACTGGTTAGGGTTCCCATCAGAAGGGTAGTGATTTTTAGGGTTCCATGTCCGTCCGTCTGTCTGTCTGTCCGTCTGTCTGTCCGCGGCTTAGCACAGAGACTATAAGTACTACAGAGCTGAAATTTGGCATAGATATACATATTTATTATGCCAACAAAACGGTAGAATAAAGTTTGATAAAAAAATTGTAGGGTACCTCCTCTACACCTAAATGAGGGATGCATATTTTTCTCGCTTACCTACACCATAGAGTGGGGTATCGTTGGATTGGCCGTTTAAAAGTATTGTACATATTGTATGGAATCGGGCGTTACTTTACGGATTAAAATGCATTAAAATGTGAAAATTACTTTGCTAAATTCCGCCAAAATCCCACAAGCACCATGCGGTTAGTTAATGCAACGTATTTATTCACACAAGTATTGGTGTCGGTGGTGGTGTGTTTGTTTCTTGCTTCTGCTTGAAAAAGTGGGAGGGAGGGCGGTGCTGGCTATACGGTTGATTGTAGAAACGTGAAAAAATTCAGAATTAAAAAATTAAAATTACTAACTATCACGTCTAAGGAGGCTTTACAAGTTAACTAGTAATAGACGACCAACTTAACAAAAACTTCGTACTAAATCCATTGCAAATTACTTTGATGAAGTTGTTAGTTCAGTAAAGCTGATAAAAAACCCCTCTTTCTACGGAACCCTACACTCCGTGTGGCCCGACACGCACTTGACCGGTTTTAAAAATCTGTTTTGTAGAACTTCAGTCAGTTAATAACCTGTGATATAGGATAAGCAGTGCTCTCCCAAATAATGTAACGTAATGTGATAAAGTGAGAAACAAAAAAAAAATAAGGATACGCTATTTGCCACTGGGATAACCTGTTGAGTTATGATCAAATAAACCGACATCGGTATCTACAGATTTATTTCTCAACTTGAAAAACAACACGTTTGATGTACCGATAGAGAGGGCGGGAACACATGTGTACGGTGCGGCGCCGGCGCCGGCCACCGTGCCACGCGGCGCCGGCGCCGGCACCGGGAGAAGTCACGAGGTGCCGCGACGGCACTCGGTAGTAACGATCGTTCCAAAACATACTTGACTATGGACCGCGAAACACGTATTGTGCTCTTGCTATTGTTGAGACGACGAATGAAGAAAAAACAAAAACAAAGAAGATATTGGGTGAATCCATACCTCTCTATAATGAACCACGATGGAAGTCATTTTAAGCACAAATATGAAGCGTTGAAAATGTGTGGTGATGACATTATATTCCTCCTTCGTCTTGTTCCAGAGATTCGATATTTAAATTTTCAGCCATTTTTGGTAACGTGGGTAGGTACGTGAGCGCTATGCAATAGCAAAACACAAACTACCAAGCAGCGGTGCACCGTCTCACACAAATGAAGCAACAGGGTCATCCAAATCCAATCTAAACTGGTTTCTCGTGCGCTAACAGACTATCTACCGTCAACAGTTTAGTGGTTTTCTTGACGTGTACTTTTGCTAACTGACAGCTGCTAATAAGTAGAGTAACAGATTGTTAGTGTGACTGACCTCGGCGAGAAAAAACTGATGTTGAAGGAGTAATGTGTTGTCCACAGCGTGGGAGTCGGCGGCGGCGAGCGAGGGGGAGGAGGCGGGCGCGGGGGACGAGGCGGGCGCGGGGGACGAGGGCTGGGCGCAGTTCGGCGCACAGTTCGCCCCCCCCGTCGACCCCTTCGCCCCCGCCCCCGCCCCCGCCGACGCCTTCTGGCCCTACAGCTGGCCCGCCGCAGGTAAGCGCCGCCTGTAACTACCTCTGCTAGTTCTTTTTTTAAGTTCCATTTCCTGAAAGACACTCGGCCTGATTTAATCGTCATCGTGGGACAAGTTTAATTTGAACAAAATATTGTGTTGTGTTTAAGTTAATATTCCCGCATCCCGCGTACGTGCGGTCGCCGATCGGCCCCGAGCGCGGGACGCGGGACGCGGTCGTTTTGCGACGTTGATGTAAATCACCTTGCGAGGCGCCCATCTTCAAAGTAGCATGTGTCCTTCAGAAAGAAGTGGCGAACCTTGGGGGAGGTTTATGTCCAGCAGTGGACGAGTAGGTTGATTGATTAGGGTTGCTGTTACGTCCAGCAAGCCGTCTCGCTTATTCATTCTAACATTTTTAACGATTGTAAAAAATGACCATATTTTTGATAAATGTGGTCTGAGGCTTTGCTAGATTATACATTTACGGACCTTTTTAAGACATATTGTTGTCATCCTAGGCGTGGTGTTTGATTGACAAAATGCTATACTAAAATTTATTGGTTTTCTTTATTGAAAATTAAATACGGGAAAATAAAAATGCACTTAAAATATCCGTATTTGTATTACCTAGCAAAGCTTCAGACCACACTTATAAAAAGTATAAGCTATGTTTACTCTTATTTGCTCGCGTACTACATCCAACATTCTTGCATCGCGCATGCAGTGTTTCTGGAATGGCACGACCACTCTTCCCTATATTATTACTAAAAATGTCAGAGTGTGCGAGCGAGCGAGAGAGAGAGAGCTCGTTTCTTCGCTCAAGAGAACATTTTTTTTAATAATATGAGTAAACTATGTGGTCTGAGGGATTGCTGTATAATTAAACTACGGACATTTGAACATATTTTTGTTTTCCTAGACGTAGTTTTCATAAAGATAAGTGGCTTCCAATTTTTTTTTTATTTCTTTAAACGAAAACAAACAGTCTCACAGAAAACAATGTACAATAGTCTTAAAAATAAATTGACCTATTGTTCGAACTTACAATTTTTTTAATATAAATCCTTAAAAAATATAACCTATGCCTGCAATGCTAACCCAATTAACCGATACAACAATAAAATTGGAAGAAACAAATGAGTCTGTAGCTCACCTTCAGCCTAATTAATAACTGAAGAATATTAATTTTAAATGAGTTTAGTGTATTACAAAAAATATCAGTTTCACTCAGCTTATCATTACATATAATGTCTACAAGTACGTCTGATAAAACGATTCTGTGTGTGCCATCACAATATAGTAAAAACCGGCCAAGTGCGAGTCGGACTCGCGAACGAAGGGTTCCGTACCATTATCTATACAACATTAGACAAAAAGATCGAAAAAGATCGCAACAGAAATGAGGAGTCAATAATATTATTTAGGATTTTCAAAAAAAAAAAAAAAACAAGACCTATAACAATTCTTCGGCGTTGGAGTGACGTAACTTTGTGGCGATCCTATCTACTCGTATGTGCACATTGTAAAACTGTCGCCAAACAGTGGATGCAAATTCGAAACGACTGCGGACGTGACTATTAAATAGTGTATAGGCAAGTTTGAAGGGCTTCTAAGTAAGATTTATTTATTATGCTGTCCATATGAAACTTAACCCTATTCGTGATAAATACGGTTGAGTTTACGTGTAACACTTATTGTGTACCATTTATCTGGATTCAGAAATAGCATATTGTTACGTTCTAGGGGTGGATTCGTGATCGGAAAACGCACTTTATACACCGATGAATAAGAGTAGGATTTATTTACGCACTATTTCTTAACTTCACAACACTTTTAATCACACTGCACTGATCCGATAATACTCGTAGTAGGTACTTCTTCCTTCGCTTGTACTTCGTTTCGCTTCCGCTTCCAAAGTAAAACTGACTCGCGGCACGCGTCGTCCCCGCTTATATACCGTTTAAGATGTTCTCGAAAACTCCATCAAGTCGTGGAAGGTTCTGCCGTCTCGCTCGATCGTGATGTCTCTGTCACACCTTTCCGGAATGTTCGGACTATAGCTATCCCTTTCTAACAGTGCTATCTCTTTCACTCCTATTGAAAATTTCGTCATATACTGAAATGTATTTCAAGGGCCCATAAGGGGTCCTGAAAATGCCTGAAAACGGGTTTTCAGGTTATCGCGTCATCGGATAGAGGGTGGCCTGAAACGGACTGAAAACATGTTTCAGGTGCCTGAAAACCATGGTAACTTGGGTGAAATTTTGATAAACTAGTATGTGACAGAGCACCCTCTGAAACGGTCTGAAACGGTATTTCAGTCTGCTGAAAACGCCTCCAAGGCACGGAAAAACGCGTTCAAAGTTTTACCTCCTATCCACCGTCGTAACAATATTAAATTTTCATATTTCAAAGCTACAAATATGTAAAAATAATCTTCTGTAAATAGGTTACTATCATCCGCGTTTCGAATAATTCTAAAGATCTTTGTATCATCTGCATACAGTAACATGTCCGAGTTGTTTACACATTAATTTCATAATATCATTTAAATACAAATAATAGTGGGCCTAAATGTGACTCTGGCTGGGGCACCCCCGAACTAATTGGTTTAAATTGAGAAGTAAATCTCTTTAAAACTACTGCTCGTGTCGTAGGATTACGGTTGTTGTTACGTTACGTAGCATTTACATACATACATAAATAAACTCACGCCTGTATCCCAGAGGGGTAGGCAGAGACCGGGACCAGAAGAATCCGTGTTGATTGGTATGATATGTCGGCTAACTACTAGAGGAAGCTGGTCTGTAACAATTTATTCCAGAATTTTACTGAATTGACATAATTTTGATATAGGCCTATATTTTTCTGTTTTGAGAAACCTTACCCTTAGGTATAGGGGTAACCCAAGCTCGCTTCCACAAAAAATATTAATTTTGGAATCACAATTTCTCAATCAAAAATTAGGTACACGGCAAGAGATATATGCCTCAAATGTTTGCAATTTCCCTCGGCCCACATTTATCATCAAATCGTGCGAGCGAGACGGCGTGCCCGACCTATAGACAGCCTTCACGTGTCCCGCAGAAGAGGAGAGTGCGGCGCCGGCGGGGGAGGCGGGGGTGACCGGGGGGGCGGAGGCGGGGGCGGCGGGGGCGGAGGCGGCGGAGGCGGCGCGCGGGCTGGCGGCGCTGCGGCTGGGCGGCGCGGGCGGCGGCGCCTCGCTCGCCTGCCACCTGCTGGCCGCCATGAGCGGCATGCCGCCACACCTGCTGGCCGACCTGCGCGCGCTGCTGCCGCCCGACACCGACCCGCCCGCCCCGCCCGCCCCGCCGCTGCCCGACGCGCACACCGACGGGCCTACCCCCGTAGACCTCGGGCCGGCGCCGCCCGACGCTCCGGCTCGATCGACTCCAGACACAGACAAACCTACTCCCCTAGGATCGGAACCGAAACTACCTGATGATCCGGTTCACCTTGAAATCGCGGCTGAACCTAAAATACCCCCCCTAGGTTGCGAATCGACGCCCACTTTTACAGACCTAGACACCGAGAGACCCGTCCTCCCCGTTGGCCTCGAAACGACGCCGATCGTCGCTCCAGCTCATTTCGAAACCGCGACTGAACCTACGCTAGGTTTCCGATCGACGCCTACAGTTAGGGATCTAAAGACCGCGAACGGCCCGGTCGACGCCCCGTCCGTAGAGACAGCGCCCGCGACGACAGCGGGCGAGTCGGCCCCGGGCGAGCCGGCCCCGGGCGAGCCGGCCCCGGGCGAGCCGGCCGAGCCCCCTCCGCCCCCCGCCACCGACGACGCTCAGAGGTGATCGACCCCACGCGCTAGGGCGCGGCGCCCCATGCTCGCCGCCACCTCCCACTTTTGAAAAACCGATCCCCGTCGGAACTAAGTCGCTAATGTTGAGGCAGAATCAGACGAATCCATTGAATAGACCCATTTTTTTCTTTGTCATTCACGCGACATGGTCGACATTACGTAAAAGTTAACGTTAAGCAGTATGCATGGGACGATCGAACCGAATATGCATGGAAAAAATATTGTGTGTTTAAACGCCTACACATGAAACATACCAAATAAACCGAAACGATCATTGTCTGATCCGTTCATTCTGTTTTTAAACAGCAATCAATAGTCTAATCTGCCTTTTATATCGACTAGCATCGGCTTCTTTCATAGTGGTATTGACACCTCCCGACGCATTAAGTTTGCTTTTCTTCTATATAGGTACCTAGATCGAAACAGTACAGTTAAGAGCGGGCGGCGGGCGGCGGGCGCAGCTGTCATTGTACATAAGGTATTGTAGTGTAAAGTAATCGAAGGGGCAATTCTAATCGAGCTTTACCCTCTGTGTAGTGGATACTCAACGACGTCGTCGAATGTTAAAACTTATCTATAGATAAATTAATGAAAATGTCCTCCGACGGATGCCTTTTGTTGAACAATAAACATTTTATAATAATCTTAATTCTAGTTGGTTTCGTCTTGTTTGGACGCCGTTGCGCGGTGACGTCATGCGATCCGTCGCTACTTGCCAGCTGTCCACCCGTGGCCTTACGTTAGCTGAACGTCGGTTTGATTCTTGTGCCCACACTACGCCCACCAAATCCTGAATGATTAATGTCGTCTGGTTGTCAAATTCCATACTAACTGTTGTAGCGAACGTCAGGATTCCGACAGGATTTGGTGCGCATAATTAGGACTGTTCGTACAAAGACGCGACGTCCGACTAGGAACTAACCGAATACTTATAAATATGAGCTCACCGAGGACGGGCGCGTCTTCGCGTCGAACTATCAGTGTTAGTGTCTCGCCCAACACTTCTGTCCATATCGACGACATATCTCTGTGATAATCAGCCACTTCAAATACAGTTAGTCGAACAAGCTTACGTTTCTTTATCAAGCTCCGAAATCAAGATAAACTAACCTTTCACTATCATTATAATGTAAAAAATGGGACTTATTTGCGTGAAAAGTTCCATTTTATAGATATTACTGTTTTCCCGTGGTTAAATGCATAAATAAATAGTTTGTAACATAATCGTTGCCATCATCGTGGGCGGCAGCCATCTTGTATCAGTGAAAAAGTTGAATCCTCATTGTTCTCATTTTCACAAAATGTGTATTAATTGCAATAAAATAACTAATATTATTATTAAGTGGACTGTGTAGCATACTGCTATACAGATTTATCTCGTGCAATGTATTATGGTTTTGTTAATCACTTGTGTGAAACAGTTGAAAGCAATGCTCCCCTTGTATGCACATATCCGCGCGCGATCATTATGGAGTGGAACTTTTTGTGCATTGTTGAACTAACAGAGTCAATAATGCACAACCAGATAATACGCATCCAAATAAAACAGCCAATAATGTAGGCCAATAAAGTGTACTAATACATGGTTGGCGATTACTGGCTTTAAAAGTTCAGTAGATTACAATGTACCTATATTGACATTCAATGGAATGTAAGTTCGTTACGTTGAAATAAATTTAAGATTTCTGATATCATTATTAGCTAGCATTCGTGAACGCAGGTCTTGGCCGTACATCATTGGTAATTTCTTATTTAGTTGCGATTTATCTGCTTGTATGTTAAAAATTACAATATCAAATTCAATCTGACTAAGGTTCCATACAATTTTGACACAAAATGTATAACCGCAACTGATGTATGTCTCCATTAGCTCCCTCGACATATCTTGTGATATCAGTAGCATAGCGGCGTCTCTTAGAAACTATTACAATTTCTTTATGTTTTCTCGGATTGTCAGTGTCCTTAGCATAACGGTACGAGCTTCGTTCGTTTTCTGAGTATCGTCATGTTGTGCCAATTAGAATGTACAACGTTACATTTTCATTCAATAGGGTGGTTGATAACTACAACCATGTTTCAATGTTTGTTACTTCTGAATGTTCGAAAACATGGGAAAAACTCAGATACTTTTTTACTCATATGCTGAGTTATAGAAGTGAATGAGTCTGAAGAAATCTCCAGTTCAGACTTTAATTTTGTTTTTCTTAACGTTTATTTGTGTATAGCACAGTGAGAGCAATACAATATTTTAAAACTTCTGCCCCCTAGTGTCCACCACCCTGTTGTGTCTAAACATATTTTGGATCCATATCTATATTAACTTTATTTGTCTCGGGAGAAGTTGATATAACCGCGTTGTGCATTTAATGTTATTAGAGTTAAGCCAAATATAAAATTGTACAAATTGTGAAGCCTGCGCCTTACGTCACCTTGTCTAGAACGATTGTACAGTCCTAGTGGGTGCGGCGCGGCGGCGCTGACTGTGGCAGGCGGTTCGTGTGCTTGTGTGTCTAGAACGATCGTACAGTCCGAGTGGGTGCGGCGCGGCGGCGCTGACTGTGGCAGGCGGTTCGTGTGCTTGTGTGTCTAGAACGATCGTACAGTCCGAGTGGGTGCGGCGCGGCGGCGCTGACTGTGGCAGGCGGTTCGTGTGCTTGTGTGTCTAGAACGATCGTACAGTCCGAGTGGGTGCGGCGCGGCGGCGCTGACTGTGGCAGGCGGTTCGTGTGCTTGTGTGTCTAGAACGATCGTACAGTCCGAGTGGGTGCGGCGCGGCGGCGCTGACTGTGGCAGGCGGTTCGTGTGCTTGTGTGTGTATGCAATGTAGGGTGACTTGTGATGGCTCATTGTCAGCCGGTGCCGTTGCAAGTGCCGAGTTCTCGTCTGTAAACGTCTAAACGGTGGTCGGTCTCGGTCCCGGCGAATGTATGAGACCAGTAGAAATATTTATGTGCAAATTGATTCATGTGATTATTAATGTATTTTGACCAAATATTTTCTACATGAAATTTTCTTTTTGAATTAGGTCTCAAGCTGGTAGAGTTATAGATAAATAAATATGTTTGCTTCCCAACATTGGTTTACCACAAGACGCAGGGCCCGGCTAGCGGCTGCCTGCGCCCTCACTGTCGCCGCGAATATTTTGTACAGCGTGGTTTGACCCACCACTGACTTCATAAACTAGGTCGTTTTTTTGTTGCATTTCAGAAACACTTGTTTGTTTACATTTATGTAATTACTGTAATGAACCATTTGTATAGTCTAGCTTGTATTTTAAATGCTGTAGATCATCAACAATTGTATTAGTGCAATTATTAGTTACGCCTCAGGGCTTTGTCAAATTTTATATAATAACTGTGACTATAATCGTTCGGCAGAACGCGACGTGTTAGCGATTATTATTTCATTGCCTAGTTTTGTAGCTAACCATAAGTTTTGTATTGGGCGAATGTGATAGAAACATGTGATCCTTTTTACGCTGACTCGTGTTCGCTTCCAACGATTTTTTACCTTGTACAGTTTGTGATACTTTTTCAATTGGATCCACCCCCCGAGCCTGTGCTCTGTGCCCTGCCTAACGATCGCATGTTCTCTATACAGAGCAGCCGCCATGGATCGTTCTACTTAATTCACCTAGGGAAGCAGGTCCATTAAAAATTGTAGTTAATTCACCTGAGCCATTTGGTTATTTAACTTGCGTGACTTAAATAGACTCAATTTTGTTTAACTGCTCTTTTTAGTCCACCTAATTCAACTAGGTGAATTTAGTGGACCGATCCGTCGCGACGCCAGGCGTCTCGCACCGTGAGGGAACCCGCACACGGCGCGCCGACCAACTGCAGAGGCAGATCGAGCAAGTCTGACCCAGGCGGAGAGCGGGGCGGTCGCGGGGCGGTCGCGGGGCGGGGCGGGCGCGGCAGAAGCCCCGTGCCTTCGGGCGCGCGCCCACCGAGCGCGCTGGCCGAGTGGCCGCTCGGTGTCGCGCTCGGTAGGCGCGCGCCCCAAATGCTCGTAACGTGTATTCTATTGTATTTAATATCATACCTAGTTAAAAAGTTTTATTATAAAAGTTGCTCAATACTTAGCGCCTTTCATTTGACAGTAATAGACTGGTGTAGTTTCGACATAATTTTATTCTCATAGTTTCATAGTTCATTTATATATCATGACTAATAATCATCTACGAAACTAAATAATATAATTCAACAGCATCGTTATATACAATATGTATAGTTAGTATTATACTTTCACATTATCGACGATAAAAAAGAAACAGTCGCCAGAACGCGAACGATACAAAACAAAACAATGTCTGAACAGAACTACGACGAACAACTCAACAAGTAAACATTTGCCACAAGTTTGTTTATTTATGTACAAATCTTATTATTAATTTAGTCCCATAATTCCGAATAGATCGGCGCGCGCGCGACCGACTCTACACAACAATAAATAGAATTGAGAAAACTTAACTTGTTCATTTTTACACATTACACAAGTTGCATGCCATTCTATTTCATAGAAATACGTACTATGTAGTACTGCACAGACTGAGGTGCGCAGTAATCATTACGGGACAAATGCGGCATCCGACTTGCTGAGAAAGTTACTTAGAATAAATGGCGTCGCATCCAAAACTATGACGGTATTATCTGGTACACGCCTGATATGCGATATCGATATATTAGATAGGTGTTGATGACATGGCTAGCTAGTTAGGTACGAGGTACAATGTGTGCAGCGATCTAAGTTCAACTAAATAAATACTCCAGTAACAATAATAGTTTCCGTAAGGTTAAAATAAGTTAACATTTATATGAAAATATTGTTTCTTCGAATAGAACTCGCGAGCTACCGCTCTGATATAAAATAATCTGGTTAAAATGCGATATAAATTCATTAACACTTGATATTACCTACTTCGAATAGCTTCAGTTTCATATTCTTAGTTTGTTAACCTACTAGTTGTCAATGAACATGCACACTTTACAAACGAAATTATGCTATGAAGTACTAAATAAACATTATAAACGTTTAACAAGTAGGTAGGTACACCTACACGTAGCGATACGCGTCAAAATAGGTAGTATAAACTTTTGGCATCCAATATTAGGTATGTTACCGCTAACTAAGTATACACACGTCTTTAAACCAAACTAGCATCTCTAGGAGAGTATAAAAGTTGAAGCTACATAAGTAAGTAAGGCGAACAACGCATTGCACGTAAGATAGGTACTAACGGGGCGGCCGGCCGGGGCCGGCGCTTATTGCCTTGCGATACACCGACAACTATACTTACACATTATAAAAATACAAAAGAAACCCGCTTGTTCCCTCATCTAGTAACAGTAACTGAGGGCACACTCGAGCTGCGGCGGACGAAGCGAGTTTCCCTGTATGCGGCGGCTGCGGCGATGGGGCCGGTCGGGGGAGCAACCGAACATGCGACGAGCGAACAGAAACGCAAACACACTCGCAGTGTCAAAGTAATATCCATGTAGAATTGTAACAAAAATTATTGTCATCCGATGCTTAACTTTCCGATCGTTATATTTATATTCATTTCATGTACCTAAGTACTTAATACTTTATACATCTCAACATTCATTTACTATTTAAGTTCATCGTTATCGTGTCGGTATCTATAAAATTTACAACTAGACAGGTCGTCCTCGCAAAGTGAACTCAACCACGGGAGAAAATAAGGTAGGTACGGAGCGCTCCGTCCACGACGGGCCGGGCCACGACGGCCGAGCCGGGCGCTCGGGAAGAACGGAAACGGCGGAGAGTTACGCTATAAATCGCACATCGTATAAAAAGACTTAACGTTTTCGAATATTTACATATCACATCGTACGCTCCCGTGCATTGTGCGTGTTCGGGCGCGGCGCGGCGCGGCGCGGGCACTACAGCTGGTACCACTTCTTGTCCTTGTACTTGAGCATCAGCTGGTGCGCGGAGGAGCCGAACTCGGCGGCCTGCGAGTGCATGCGCTCCGTGCGGTCCTCCAGCTGCGACAGCTTGTCGCCGCGCTCCAGCACCAGCTGGTGCGCACGCGACACCTCCGCCGCCGCCGTGCCTGCGCGCGCCGTCAGCTCGGGCACCGCGCCCGCCGTGCCCGCCGCACCCGCCGCACCCGCCGTGCCCGCCGCGCGCGCCACCGCGCGGTTCGGCTTGCCGCTGCTCTCGCCGACTGCAAAAGACTCGTTGTCGATCTAAGCGATCTCACCTGACTTACTCTATTGCACGCTATGGGAAAGTATTTATTTAATTTACGGGTACAGACTAGTTGCAAAATGTTGGGGGTCACGTGAGCTGAGATTCGGTGTGGCAAACCATCGCTTTTCAGCAAGGGTAGTACGATGGCACGAGTCACGCGTTTTGTGGCGCTAAAAGATGTCATAATTTGACAGTTAACGCACTGAAAATCTAGTCGTGACTTTTGACATTCAAAACGCGGGACTAGCGTCGTCGTAAGTACCCAGGCTGGGCCCTAGAAAAAGACCCTAGATAGGTACACCAACAGAAATCCGTATTTCATTTTTGTTAACATCGGTCGTATTTTAAAGTACCTAGGTACCATCTAGAACAGAAAAAAGACGCGTGCCTCGGAGGCCCGTGCTGAGCAGTGGACGAGTACGGGCCGATGGATTGAAACATTACACCTAAGATAGGTACAGTACTTTCATCAGAAGCAGACAAAACGAAACCTGCTGATATACCTAAGTAGGTACTATATACCGGCTAAAATCAATCGGCCTGTAATCGTCCACTGCTGGACATAGCCATCCCCCAAAGCATGCCACTTCTTTCTGTCGCTGCAAGCGGTCGTGCCGGCTCAACGATGTACAAGTGGACTCACAGAGCTCCTCGCGGTCGAGCTGGCGCGCGCCGCCGCCGAAGAGGCCGCGGAAGAAGGACTCCTTGGGCGCCTCCGGCATGTCGCGCGTCAGGTACAGCTCGCCCAGCATCTCCGTCAGCTGCCCGCTGCCGCACACACGCACACACACACAGCTGGTTAAGACGTCTGAAGATTCCTATCTATCAGCTTTACCTAGGCTGGGAAACTACTAAGAATTTTTCATTTGTTGGATTTTATTTCAAGGTCATAAGGTTCAATTTAAAGTGGGATCTATTACATCATGACCTGGTTAAGGGTTAAGGCCGTTTGTACGTGGAACATGCGGTCTCGCTCGCACAATTGAATAATTTTGGTGATTGTAATAAAATGAAGCCGACTTGCACCTTTTCTTAAATGTCGTCATTTAAATCGACTTTTGTATAAAGAATTTTAGTTTAAGCCAAATTTAAGAAAGTGTTATAAAATATAACGTCCGACGAACATTAGTTGGACTGGCCGTCCCCAGGCATACGATCTGCCTGGCGGGAAATTTCCCTTTATAGTGGAAGAGCAGGATCACCCGCTCTTCCCTACAGTGGTGACCCCGATGTGATGCACGCACGCACGCACGTCACGCACCGGACCGGCCGTCCCCAGGCATACGATCTGCCTGGCTGGAAATTTCCCTTTATAGTGGAAGAGAACGATCACCCGCTCTTCCCTATAGTGGTGACCCCGTCGTGATGCACGCACGCACGCACGCACGCACGCACGAGACGAATAGTAAACGGACTGGCCGTCCCCAGGCATACGATCTGCCTGGCGGGAAATTTCCCTTTATAGTGGAAGAGCACGATCACCCGCTCTTCCCTACAGTGGTGACCCTCGACAGAACATTGTCAACCTTCCTTCGCTCTCGCAGCACATACAATCAGTCTCAAAAAGCAAGGCCAGCATCCTCTTCCCTCTCACCTCATCAGTTCCACTACAGTCAACGCAATGACTACTGGTACCTACTGATGTTGATCTCCCACTACCCCCGGCCGCCCGCCCCTACAGTGGTGACCCCGACCCAGCGCCTCCTGGCACTTGCAGGCTTTAGAGCACAGACTTCGATTCCTATCAGACCTAGCTATGCGTAGCTACGGTTTTAAAGGAGAGTGATGTGGCGAGCACATGTCAACTCTGCACGCGCACTTCAAACTCCAACATTCCTGCATCGCGCAAGCAAAATGTTTCACATGAGATACCATAAAACGTCCGACGAACATTAGTTGGACTGGCCGTCCCCAGGCATTCGATCTGCCTGGCGGGAAATTTCCCTTTATAGTGGAAGAGCACGATCACCCGCTCTTCCCTACATTACGGACTTTCAAGACATATTCTCTTATACTGTACGTAGGTTTTAATTGAGCGATAACTACTACTACGAAAATTAATAATTTTGAAAATAAAAAAAAACACGTAATTTTATTACTATCAAAATCAATACCTTAGACCAGATTTATCAAAGGTTATAATTTTAATAAAAATACCAAAAATGTTATATTGTGCGAGCAAGACAGCGTGTTCGATGTAAAAGCAGCCTTAAGAGTTCTGAAGATTTCTATCATCAGCCTTACCTAAGGTGGTGTCTATCACGACAATTCCCATACAAAAGTGGTTTGGTTTTGGAAAATTTACCAATATGCGAAGAAGTCATAAATCGAGGTACGGTGCTTAATGTTGAGAGTAGGCAAATAAAAAGAACATAGATAAGCGTTTCCATGAGAACATTTCACGAGGCTCAAATTTCTTCGTAAATAGTTTATTTGCTATTCTAAGCACGATCAATCCTCGACTTGTATCCTCTAAACGTATTGGTAATGTTTTATTGGGATCCCATGTTGTTGTAAACTAAAACGAAAACGAAAATAGGGCCAGTCTATTTATTTGTACCATTTTTCACGAAAAATCTAACGAGATGACATGAACGTTTTGACTATTCATCCATACCTAATCATCTTAATCTAGAAATGGAGAACTTCGTTATATTTTGACGCCCAGGGTTACTGCTGCGTTTCTATGCAGGTGTATTACTAGCTAAACTGGTTAACACAAGAAGATATTTACCAGAACTCTGCGTCGATGGTGAACTTTTGTATCTCCGTGGGCGAGGCAAGGTACAGCCCGTGCCCTTTGTTGCTGAAGCAAAACGTCTTCGCTATCCTGAAACATGGTACACGGTACACGGTCGGTACACAGTACAAACACACGCTAAGTACTCGATCGTACAAAGTAAACGGTGAACAATACACGGTAGGTAGGTATTAGCTACCTACGTAGGTAGGTAGGTATATAGTATACGGCCGGTACACATTATAGGTACTGTAGGTACCAACCCTGTATGTCCATCGTATATGGTTTAAATTACATTACGATACAAACCGTGTTTGTACGCACAGACCAATTTGCTAATTGTAACAACTGCTATGCAGATGTTACTTAAACGCTACATAACATTTTAACACTTGCAATGCATGTATCGTTTATAGGTGCGCGTGCTGTCTTGTGTCATTCGTTACCCAGATAGTAGGTTTTAGTCTTGTTTTAGTAGGTTAGTAAGGCTCGTCTAAGCTCTAGTGCGGACACTGGTTGTTCGTATTCTCGCCATGCCTCTTGCTGCAGCTCCATAATTATGCTTCGGTAACCGCCTAAACAGTGCCTACCTACACTAATAATACAACAAACAATGTATGTATGTACTAGATCTATAGGTACCTACTATACAATGTGAATGTTGGTCTCACCTCGATATCCTCTCGCGTTATCTAGGATTAAATCAACTATAATTTGTAAGCTTCACACAGTGCATACTTACAATATGAAAGCCACTAACTACTTGATATACAGACCAAATTCTTTGTTTAAGTATACGAACATACAAAAGCGTTTCATGCCTTTAAGCACATTTTATAGAGCAGAAGAAGAGAAGAAACACCTCGAGTCTAACATTCGAGAGAAGACTGCGCCAAGACAAGAGATAAAGATAAACAAATCACAAAAAAAACGGTGAGTGTTATCGTGTGTGCGCGACACATGGTGTCCGAGTGAGTGTTTGTGTTCGTGTGTGTAGCGAACGCCAGTGTGAATCGAAGCACATACAACCGCTTTGTCGCGGATCGATAGCGCCGCATAGCACCACTGGAGGTCTGCTCAATGGAAGTTGATGTTAACTCATAGGCAGTACTAGCCCCTGAGACGAGCTGTTGAATGCCAGAAGGCAGCATTGCACCGTGAGCAGACCCGCAGGCGGCATGCGGCGGCGGCAGCGGGCGGACAAGCGATGCGGTACAACCGAACGTTCACAACCGTACTGAACTGCACAAGGCTAACTCGTAGAGTCCACTTACTGGTCCGTGTCCTCGTTTACTATGAGCTGTTGGCCCCATATGGACAGCATTGGGTCTACGATACCCCTCTGTTTCGACTGAGTCTGGAAGCTACCGGGAACACGGGCAGAGTGAGTATGAGCTAGCGGACAGAGCGGCCAGGAACCACCTATTCTACCCGCCGATCAATTTCACACGTGTGAAAAATCGCATCATCATCATCATCATCATCAGCCCTTTGACGCTCACTGCAGGACATAGGCCTCCCTCATGGTTTTCATAACCATGAGGGGTTTTGCCATAATCGCCACGCTTGGCAGGCGGGTTGGCGATCGCAGTATGCGGTTGGAATCTCAGGAAGACGGTGCTGAAAAATCTCAGATGAAAGTAAACTGAGCCGGGTAGAATAGGTGGGTTTTGGCTTCGCACCACATCGAGCTCTGTCCGACTCGAGCATAGAAATGTTCTGTTCAGAACAGATCAAGACCAAGGGACGGATGAGAGTGATACACAGAGAGTGGTTAATCGGGAGTTAGGTCACTCGTGTGGGCTTGTGTTTATTTACATCGCAGCGCGGTGTCGTGTCCGAGGCGGAATTTAGAATTTGAACTGAAAAAGAGTCGGAAGGTGCCAGATTTGAAGCACAGCTGGTGCTCAGTCTACGCGTGAGTGTCCTCTAACACCGACCGAACACATGACTCGTGTCGCGGCTGCCAAATGATAAAATACCAACAGCCCTGGCGATGGGCGCTGGCGGTGATAAAAATGATAGAGAATGTAAAAAATGTAATAGTAAAAATGCCGATGCCCAGCGTCCGCATGCTACGAAGCTAAGTGGAGCTAGTGCCGAGTGGCTTTATCATTTAGTGGCCGGCGCGGTCGCGGCCCGCGGCTTCACTCGGGCCCGCCGCAGGGACGTCCATCATTTTAATGCTGCTACGAGACTCAAAACTAGATTAATAAAATTACAACTTCATAGTAAAAAATGTAAACGTCGATTTGCTTCTTTTTTTTTAATTCATCCTGATTGACCTCGAATGCACTAGCGAGGCCAGCTCTACAAGATGCGTGACACTGTCTGAAGGGTCAATTACTTTTAGTTAGCCCCGTGACAACAGCAACACTGTTGCGAGCTTTCCAGCGCGTCTGACGACTTAGCATTGCAGTGAGAGAAGAAGAAAACGGCGCTATGACGGCGTCAATCGCGCGGGAAGGCGCGGCAGTGTGACCGCAGCGGACGGCCCGCGGCGGGCGGCGCGAGAAGCAGTATCTCCCAGCTGACCTGAGCTCGTCGAGCGGCAGGAAGTCCTGCGCCAGGAGCGGCCGCAGCGAGGGCAGGCTGTAGGCCAGCAGCTGACCGGTCGACAGGTAGTTCACCAGGCACACGCTGTCTGCGACACATACGACACACTCGGTTAGCATTTTTGTGATTGCGCCGGTCGCATGCTGTCATTATCACCATTATGACCTCGCCCTAAGGTATCCATGTACCTGTGCCGCTTACTGTCACGATTACGATGTGACTATGCCGCGTAGTGTTATCATAAAACATTTAGACACAATAATACTGGTTTAGGCTTCTTCAAATTCACACTAATTGGTACGCAGGTGCGATCCGGAGTTAGACACATACGACACACTCGGTTAGCATTTTTGTGATTGCGCCGGTCGCATGCTGTCATTATCACCATTATGACCTCGCCCTAAGGTATCCATGTACCTGTGCCGCTTACTGTCACGATTACGACGTGACTATGCCGCGTAGTGTTATCATAAAACATTTAGACACAATAATACTGGTTTAGGCTTCTTCAAATTCACACTAATTGGTACGCAGGTGCGATCCGGAGTTATATACATACATCCATTGCTTTTCGGCCACACGGCTTTGGCAGACTAGCATCATTACCTAAAAAAAACATCGCACAACGACGTCGAGATACCTAGTAAGGACAAGTGGATACTGGGCATATAGCAAAACCACCGCAGTTCAGGTGTGTTCAGGTGTGTTTATCTGTTAATATCTACAGTAGCGCAGACACATTTGCCCGATTCGGAACCAAATGAGCGGGACCATACTGCAGACAAACAGTGCGGTCTAGCCTTTTATGCCATTCCACTACTTTCAGACTTATTTGGATGGTCGAAGAGCTCACCTTTTAAACTAACAATCTCAGCCTTAACGTTGAAGTCTGTGTCGGCGATCTGCTGCCGGTAGACGCAGTTCTGGCTGGGCAGCGCCACCACGCGCGCCTGCTTCTCCGACGCGATCACCACGAACTGGCGGTCGCCGGGCGCGCCCCCGCCCCCGCCGGAGCCGCCCCCGCCCCCGCCCCCGCCCCCGCCCCCGCCCCCGCCCGCGTCCGGCGTCGGCGACATGCCGCGGCCCGAGCAGCTCGAGCCCTGCTTGGTGGGCGTGCGCTCGCGCCGCTCCTTCGACTGGAACGAGTTTGCTGCGTTTTTATTTACGGCAGTTTTTATTGAATATCGGTTCGATTTTAATGCCTTTTCGACTAAATTTCTAAATAATTTCATTAAATTCAAATTAAAAAATGTTTTATTCAAAGTAGCACAGAAACTGCGGCCTACTGAATGTTACAAGTTAAACCACCTAGGTGTCTATATCAAAATCTAGGTAATTTTGGAGAAAAAATGGAACCAAAATTTGTATTTTCAATGTCCTTAATTAACAGAGTTTACATGAATATTCTAGAACCTAGAACTCATGCATTTCATCATCATAAGCAGCCATTTGACGCCCACTGCAGGACATAGGCCTCCTTCGTGGTTTTGGTTTTCGTAACCATGAGGGGTTTTGCCATAATCGCCACGCTTGGCAGGCTGGTTGGCGATCGCAGTATGCGGTTGGAATCTCAGGAAGACGCTGCTGCCCGTCTCCTGGTAATTGATTTCCTTAGTCCTTAGAACTCATGCATTTAACTGGCTTTAATTCCAGACATCATTGTCATCTAAATAATCTTTAATGTTATAGTAGCCCTTTTGGCACAAAGTGTGCTTTACACATTGAACCGAGTTTCTGGCAAGCTTATTATATCTTCAGGGATCTTATTGTAGAAACGTATGCAATGCCCCCTAAATGATTTATTAAACTTTGCCAGCCTTTAGATTCAACTTCAACTCGATTCAAATAAAATAAAATCACAATTACTTTCTATTCAGTTTCAATTCATTTTAGACATAATTTAAATTATCAAATTGAAATTGTGTCAAAATAAAATAAAACTTTGATACAATTTAAATTTTAAAGTCAATCATTTCAATTGAGTCTAGTTTTAGAATTTACACATTACACATTACACATTACTTTACACTCGCGCCTGTATCCCGGAGAGGTAGGCAGAGAGCAGGGTTTGCCAATTATCACGATCCCGACAAACCACATTCGCTCTCTTCTGTATATTATTATTTCCTGGGAATCAATACTTCGACGTGTATCTCCGAGAGCACTTACGTCTTTGCTGTCGTCTCGCCAGCTCTCGTAAGAGTAGGGGATGAGGGCGCCGTTGCAGTCCAGGAACGACATCGTGAGGATCGAGCCCTTCAGCCGGAATATCGGTCCGCCTGGAAACGTGCACGTCGCCGTTTATTAAAATAACTCTGCAGAAAGTATTCTGGAAGCGAAATCACCTCCTATATTACGCGCACCCAATCATGAATAAGTCCAATCGTCTAACTATCAGAAATCAGAAATATTTCGACGTACTATAGAATTTATATTCTATTTGTTACTGCCAAGGGCTTACGTCATTTATGAAGTCCTCAATTCTATGATAGATATGCCTTTTTACATAGCGCCTTTTTTATTAATATTTTAAATTTATTTTCAGGCAGGGATAGAATATGTTCTGGAATTTTGTTATAAAAACGTAGACACGCTACTTCCTACAAATTTAACTTTGATAATTTGTTTCTGTTTTTGGTGTTAACGTTATGGATATCCCTGTTTAACTTAAAAGTTGTTATGTTTTTTTCGTACATCATTACATTATCGAATGTATGTTAAAAAACAATATATTAACTTTTACACAACACAATCACTCGGCCCGGTCCCAAACTAGGACACCCTGTGCCATGGCGACCAGGAAGGGACATCACAAACATGGAAATACACTCAGACTGAGACCATTTGTACAAATGTAGGATGTAACGGCCTCCAGTGGGAATCGAACCCACGACCTCTATCTTGGTAGCAAGTGCCTTAACGGCTAGTCCAACGAGGCAGTCTGATACCTAGCGCAAAACTCTGTTCCCCAGGCTTTGTTGTGCCGGCCTCCCTTTTAATTACTCGCCAAATAATTTTTTAGTGTTCCGTACCCCAAGTGTGCCAAACGAGAAATATAGAATAAATAATGGATTACTTGTGGCAGTTGGATGGAGAAGAATGAGGAAACTTTTATTTGCTCGGGCCAAGCTCATCGGAGGAGTGATGGAATTTAAGGCGGTCCCTCGAGGAGCAATTCCTCATGTACAAGGGCAGTTTGGTTTTTATATATAAACTGATTTGTGTCCTCTAAACATATTGGTAAAGTGTCATTAAGATCCGGCATGTCGTTTGTGAATTGAAACCAAACTACGTTTGTATGGGAATTGCTCCTGAGAGGAGTTCAACGGAGAGCTAAATGTGGCTTGCCCTGGGAGAGGCCTATAAGAACAGTTATCCATCTTCATACTAACGTCCGAAACGCGCCTATACAATATACATAACTACGAAACGCGAGGATATCGGTCCGCTCCAGTTCGGTGGCAGACCGGTATAACCGGTGTTCACCGCGCGTGGGTGCAGACGGGCGACGCGTCGGATCGGCTAGCTAGACAAAAATGTCGAAATCAAGTAGACTATATTGCTCGGTGTACGGATGTCTGAACTCAGTATCAAGTATCAAGTCTGGACAGTATCAAGACCAGAGTTAACTTTTTTTAAATTCCCTGCTCAGTCTGTAAACATAACATTATTCTTGCAAGGTACGAGCTCGCTTTGATGTACTTTGAACCTTAGGGGCCGTCCATAAATTACGTCATCGATTTTTTCAGATTTTAGACCCCCCCCCCCCTATAATCATCCTATCGTCATTTCTTAATGACCCCCCCCCCCTTCTCCCAAAATTGACGTCATTACTAGTTTGACAAAATAAAACATTGCAGATTTGAGAAAAATAGGGTATTATATGATTAAAACACTTGGTTATAGAATCACCTTTTATTATTTTTACTTTGGCAATAATCATTGATATAACTACTTATTTTTTACTTTTCTTTGGATAGTACAACAGGCGAAGCCGGGGCGGGCAGCTAGTATTTTACTAGGTGTGCTGGAAGAAATTTCTTTTTAGAAATAATCTTTTTGTACGTGAAAAATAAACTATAAATAAATAAATAAGAATGACGTCAATTTCGAAACACCCCCCCCCCCATCTATCATTTACCGTCATCCGCAGACCAACCCCCCCCCCCCTAATTTAGAATGACGTAATATATGGACGGCCCCTTAGCGATGCAAGAATAAAGGTTAGCCGACTAAAGGTTTTCGGGAATTCCCACAAATAATAAATACGTTTATGTACTCGCTTGGAACCGAGTAGAGGAATTACCGCGCGCTGCTCACTTGTCTAAATTTCTTTCGTCAATCTATTGTTTTGTTTCGGTGGGAAATTTCTTGAAATAAAAATAGGATAAGGACTCATTACGGGATAGACAATAATTATACAAATGTGAACCCTATATTGATGCGCATAGGGTTTTGAGGAAACTGCCGAACGCCAAACTAAACTGGTTTACCTATTTTAAGGTAAGTACCTAAGTACATACTTCACTTAATTTATTTAATTTTTTTATTCTCTTTTTTCCATTAGAATGTATTACAAACTTCCACTTTCTGTTTCATTGTGAGTAGAAGCTAGACATATTATTTCCTATCAACGTATTAGACTTCATTCATACTAAATATAAATATCTACGTACAGAGTACTCGTACAACTCTCGAAATACCTGGTAAATGAGACGACAATATTTAAATGTGGCAGTATCGAATTCGAAACACAAGCGCGTCAACCCTGTCGCGCCTACTCCGGTCGAGCGAGCGTAGGTAATAAAATCCGGCGGACGGCCAAGATGGCCTACTGGGTATTCATAATACTGTGCCTATATTCAGCAGTTAATTAGTTGCATTGGTTGATTGGTAGATTGAATTAACAGAATTTGAACTGATTGAAGCAACAGTAAAGCGTATACGTCGATATGGGCGGTGTAAATAATGACGGACTGCGACTTTCATAACTACCTACATGAAAACGTTAACAAGTACTTACATGTATATTATTGCTAGTGTGGGCAATAAATAGTTCTAATTTACTCTAATGACGGAGCCCAGTAGTGGGACACTCATTGGCGGTGGAGATGACAACGAGCTGCGTATGCCGCAGGTCAAGTTCTGGTATGTTGATTGTCAGTTGAGTTGAGCCGAGTAGTGGGATGACGGAGACCAGTAATAAGACGGCAGTGTCTAGTAGTGTTATAATAGAGCCCTGTAGTGAGGTGACAGATCCCAGTAGTGAGATGACGTAGCCCAGCAGTGGCATACTCACCGGCTGTGGAGATGACGACGGGCTGCGTGTGCCGCAGGTCGGGCTCAGGTAGGTTGATCATCAGTGGGATCACGGAGCCCAGTGACGTGCCCACCCATAGCGTTGGCAGAAGCGTCGTCGGCTCTGGAATTGCATACACCAGATTACAACAGTTTAGGAATTCTGTTATAAAAAATTGGAACCTGGAGGAAAATATACCTAATGTATGAGACTTGTCAGAGGTTCTGATTCTAGGAGATAGAAGGATAATTTGCAGATAAAGTTGTAGGACACCGTAGATATATCTGACCAGATGACAAGGGACTTCCTCGTTTAAAAAGCAAAAAAAAGTCTTTAACCTCCTCAGTGCTGACCTTGAAATAAACAATTGAAAAGCATTGTTATTTTCAAGGTCAGGACTGAGTAGGTTAAAAAAGAAGAGAGATACTGCTAAAATATTTATTTATAATGGTCGTAGATCACTCGTTGTATGTATTAAATTTTTTCAACTGTCCAGATAAATAAAATTTAATGCTTTGAAAACACTCACCAGACTTCTTGGTATAGCTGTCGGCGAAGGCGAGGCACTGGACGCCCTCCTGCGAGATGTTCTCGAGGCTGGACATGGAGCTGGAGCGCGACCGCGAGAAAGAGCTGTCCAGCTTGTCTGCCAGCGCAACAACATCGTCAGCGTCAGCGTCCGCGCGCGCCGGGCTCGCGCCGGAACAGCCCGGGAGCATGACCCCTATCTCGCCGGGAGACATACTGCTCTCATCCCCGCCACGTGAGCGCGGGTTAGGGCAATTCTTTGACTACTCGCGTACGAGATAGAGGATCATGCTGCCGGCGGCGCAGGCTCGCCCACCGATAGTCCACTTGACGTTTAGAAAGGATTTCCGTATTTTCAAGAACGTCAAGCGTAAATTTCGGTGACCCAGCTATAATGTGAGTTTTTGGCGAAATTGGCGTCTATTCCGGCGCGAGGACCCAGATACTGATGCTCAACGCCGCTTCAATAAAATATTGCAGGATGAATTGAGATAGCCCAAGAACAGAATTTGAGAAACAACAATTTGGTATTCAACAGGATAATTTAAAACACTGTGGAAGCCCAAAGAACTGATAAACATTGCTCACGATGTTACTTGAAGTAATAGAATTCTTCGGAAAATTAGGAATAGTTTTGGCACAAGGTTACTATTGAGATACTCCAATTCATTAACTTTGCTTAAGTTGTTTTATTCGATTGAAGCGAAGGCGATCATCAGTAATTCAACTAAAGATAAGACAAAGTAATACAGAGACGTAGTAAAGAGATAAATCGAGATGGAGGTGCATGTGAGAGAGCTGACATCGCCCGCCGGTGCCAGTCCGCGACAGAGCATACCCGTCCGATGCCAGATTGTGATAAACTACTCGGCATAGTCCAAATGTGGGTTTTCCACAAATTCGGACGCTTCTGAGTATATTAGACGATACTAAGTATATCTCTACTCGCTGACCTTCACTCGATTATTCTGGATACAAAATGGTTATCATGCTCCCCATGGCCCAACGATATTTTTCATTCATTGGACTATGTGATTGCTCTCTATTTAGATTTAATTTTTTTACCCTTCACCGATTTAATGTCCCAATTAGCACTAATTGACATTGATTACAACCCAAACTAAAATGGCGGAGGCGATGAATAAGAAGCGTCACCGAGGCGGTTGTAACCAAAGGAGCGAGTGAGTCAGAGTAACACAAGGCGATGCGATGCGATGGTCTAGAGTCGGCAGCGCTAACGTGAGTGTCGCTAGGCGCTAAGCTATCGCGTACGGACACGTGGCGGCTACGTACAGTGTAGCCACGCACACCAGCGCCACCAAACGTCACACATGAATATAGTTTTACGTAAGGTTTAAAAGGTGTTCACAGATTTGGAATGTGACGTCCTGTAGCACTCGTGTGAGGCCTGGTTAACTTCGAGTGTGAGTGAGAAGCGACATGCAACTAAATCTGTAAGTCAGAAGAGTACCGGAAGCATACATAGACAAAACCACAGCCGCACATACAGGCAGCCAAAAACGAGCTATATATACTGATTGCACTGTGCCCGCGCTAGAAGAGAAATAACACTCACATGTACAAACATTCAAATAAATGTGTAAGTAAGTTATAGTCAAAAGAGATCACTGTCAAGAGCAATCATAATTTTGTTTTATAAAAAGTGAAGTTGCGTATAGACGTAGATATGTAAATAATAAAAATTTAAATATGTATGTATACTGCAGTTAAATGCAAAGTAATCGTAATAGTGATTCGCTTACGATACATAACATTATAGATCGATATACCTACATGTGAAAGAATCACAGAAATAATATACATAGTATGAGAACAAGAAACATGTAGTGCGACAGTAGGGCAAGCGGTAGTAGTTTTGAGTAGTAAGTCACCTTGTGTTCAGTCTCATGCTGTGCCCCGTGCCCCGTGCCCCGTGCCGGTGCGGGCCTAGACACTCACAGCCACAATTTCAGATCTAACGCTACGTGAGGCGGCCGAAGCCGGTGCAAGCCGACAACGGATCACAGCTATCAAATCGATCGAAGGGAGAAAGATAAAAATATAAGTATGTACGATGCATTCGGATACCATTGGGTTGCATTATGTGTAAGTACTCCATAGAGGCGAGAGACTGCGGTATAGGTGGTTCTGTACCGACAAACAAAACCACAACACGTTACAGGCGGCCTCGAGGGGCGGGGGCGGGGACGGGGACGGGGGACGCCCCGCGCCCCGCGTGTCTCGGGGACATGACATGACGTCTCATTCTATACAGTGGAACATCGAGGAGCTACCGGACGATACTAACAGAGTAAGTAAATCAACAAAACATGTGCTATATGTCAATGATTACCTATGAAATGATTCCGATCTGAAATTGAAAGTAAACAAATAAATATACAAGTGGGAGAAGCATGCTAACTGCAAATAAGACGGGAGGCGGCGGGGTAAGACGTCTCGACAGAGCCAATTTACAACTTTATTGGTCGTCCGATTAATTATTTATTTATTCAATTTAGACAATGTGAACTTGAGGATTTACTGTTCTTCAGAATAACGTTATTAGGAGGTATATTAAAATAAATCTTGAAGACGTTATTGGATATCCTCGAGTTTACAAAAAAGATGTTTATCACCATCAAAATGTACAATAGTATGGAAAAATAAGGCAGTGTGAGAATGAGGGATCGTACAGAAACAGAGAAATACGACCGTACAGAAAATAATACAAAGATAGGTAATGGAGAATGACAGGAGTGTGTTCGCTTGGACTTGCTTATTGGGTCGTTACATCATTTGAGCAAAATAAGAGTGGACACTTTAGGTAGATAATAATCTTATCTATTACTCGTATAAATTGGGTAGATGAGAAATCTAAATTTGTTTTTGACAATTCACAAGGGAAGATGCCATTCGACTTTAATAACACTAGATGCCGCTAGCACCGCGCGACAGAGAGAAGACTCGACCGCGAACACACTAACGAAAACGTAAACAAAACGCAGAGAGATGGAAGAAGAGAAATTGCGACTGTTCAGGTAAGAGGAAGTGAGTTTGCCAATTCGTTTAAAAGGTGACTGTACTACCAAAACTGCAATACTGTCGCGTCGTGAGCAGCGAGTGGTGCGCGGCGGCGGGCGGCGCGAACACGTCGGAGGCCGTCGACAGGCACTTGTGGAGCTTGCGGGTACCTTGCGAGCGCGAGCGCCGCGCCGGCCGCCCCGCCGCGCCCGCCGCGCCCGCGCCCGCCCCGCCCGCGCCCGCCGCGCCCCCGCCCGCCCCGCCCGCGCCCGCGCCCGCGCCCGCCGCGCCGTTCACCTAGAACACAACCACCACCTGCCGCCACTGCTGCGGTACCGGCCGCCCCGGCACCGCACAGACACCGGGACCACCTCGCTTCGTCTATGATTACGACACCTCCCGAAAGCGACCAACCCTATGTTTTATCGCACCCACAACCGGAAGCCAAATGCGGACATCACTCTTTGAGTGACGACAGACGAAGCGAGGCTCTTACACGTATCCAGTTTGTGGTAAACGGACGGACATCCGCGGCCCTGTTAGTCACTGAGACGAGTGTAGGACTAACTTGTGTGAGTTCCCGTTAGTGTGTTTGTACGATCGTGCTCGTGGCCATACCTATGCTCGTAGTGTGTGTAGGCGCTTCGGTCGCCGGCCGGTCGCAGAGCCCCGCTATACACTCTCCTGGGGTACAGTAAGTTGTTTAATGTTGACATGTAGAGTCGTGAGTGGGACGAGCAACTGTAGCCGCAAGCCTGTGCCTCTAGCGCCGCTACGAGAGAGCGCACGCGCAACTACCAAGATATATTAAACAGTATTTAAACTAAGACCCATCTGCAGCATTTGGCTGCTGCAGGCATTCGTTATTTTAAAGAGTTACCAGATCTAGTGTGAAATTCTCCTCGATGGTCTGCTGGCAAGCATTCTCACCTTGTCTTCGAGTCAGCCTGACTGTCGAAAACTTAGCGTAAAGAGGCGTTAAAATTGGTATGTAACGTTTCTGGCTCGAGTTCTTTTGAAACTTAATTTAAAATCTGTTTAAAATTTACATGGTAAGGGCGGTACGTCTCGGGACAACACACGCCTACTCGGATGCAGTAGCTTGTTTGTTCAATTACCGAAGAGGTCGGCGAAGTATCTAAGGCAGTTCGGGTCTTCGTCAGAGGAGCCCGAGTCCTTTGGAACAGAAAATAAAGTGCATCAGTCTAAGGCCACATTATGACTGGAATTCTATCGTGTAACTAACCTATGGGGACCATCATGATACCATACAAGTCATACACACAGTGAGTTTGTACATGTGACAGTGTACTGTACACATTCGTAAACATTTCTTAGGTGGTCCCTAACGTTTAATTCGTAACACATAAATAATTATTATACTAAAACACAAATAAAATACAAAGCGAAATATCACAAGAAGCGTAAAGCGTTATAAGTATATTTAATATTAATTCATGATATTAGTCGATTAAAATCTAAGCAAACCTTAATATCTACAGAATTTTAATAATAATGTTAATAAAAACTCTCGTTAAATACAATAACCACAACCGTATGATTTGAAAACAGAAATGGATGAACATTCTTATCGAATAATTACAAACGAGATCTATTACATAATGAGAGATTAAAGTCGAAACAAAAGCTACCATCACCACTAGAGGCTGTGCCGCCTGCCGACTGTACCATTCCAATGAAACCGAACTACCTCAAGCGTTCCCGCGGCCGCCCGCGGCCACAGCGACGCTCGGGGCCTCGCGCCGCCGGCGACCGCAGCGGGCCAATCAGAAAACAAACAGAACAAAATGGCGGGAGTAAAACGGTAAATACGAACGCAGCGGCCGCCGGCGCCGGCGCCTCGAGCGTTCCTGTGGTCGCGTGGAGCAGCGCGGGGACATGCCGAGTGGAAAGTATGAGTGAGGGAAGTCGGTGGCGCGCCTCTACTTACTGAAGCGGCGCATGAGGCGGCGGGGGGGCGGCGGCACGGCGGGGGGGGCGCGGCAGCGCAGGTCGCGCACGCCCTCGCGGTACTTGATGTTGGGCACCGACAGCAGCCGGCCCTCGCCCGCGCGCGCCCGCCGCTCGCCCCGCTCCGCCCCCTCCTCCGCCTCGCGCTCGCGCCAGCGCTCCTGCAGCTCGCGGTGCATGCGCTCGTAGGCGTCGGACGCGCGCTTGTCGCCCGCGCCGGCGGCGGCGGCGGCGGCGGCGGCGGCCGACACCACGGGCGAGGCCAGGCGGGACGAGTCGCTGTCGGAGGGCGAGTCGGGGGAACGCGGCGCGGGAGCCGGCGGGGGCGCGGGCGCGGGCGGCGGGGAGGGGGAGCGCTCCTCGTCCAAACCGAGCTCGGCGGGCGGCGCGAAGGCGGCCTTGAACTTGAGGTCCACTTTGCTGAGCTGTCGCTTCAGGTTGAAGGTCTTCCAGGAGGTGGACTTGCGGCGTCCGGGCGGCGGCGGCGGCTCGCCCGGCTCGTCCGGCTCGGGGCTGGCCGGCTCGGCCCGGCCCGGCTCGCCCGGCGGCGGCTGGCCGCAACACAACACATCGTCACTGCCCCGCGCCGCTCAGTGTGCACAGTGGAAGGGAGACAGGCGGACGTGGAAAGTATAGACTAAGATGCCATGCCTGAGGGTGACTCTACTGTACAGGGGTCAAGCGGTACGAATCTTACGCTAGGCTATCGCTTAATAATTGTAATAAATCATAGTGAAACTTAATCGAACCGTAAATAACTTGAAAATATCGGAAGGGAGTGGCGGAGAACGAGTTATCCAGAGAGCAGGTGTACAAATAAAATGGAACTACCGTCTGGATACTCTGAACCGCAGCAAATAAAAATATAAAAAACTGAAAAGGCAAATGAAACATAATGTGAAGAAGAAACTCTTTGCGTTCTACACACTGGAAGGATCGGACGCTGTATAATATCTTCCATAACTCCGTACCTTTGGTGTAGTTCCCGTGGCTTCCAACAAGTCCTCTTGTAGTGACGGTCAACCCATAGTAAACACCGCGGAAACCGACAGTAATTCTTTCGACTTTGTATTCAAGTGTGTATTGATAGTTTTGTTTAAATTAAAACGCGACTATCGTTATTTTGATTGAGTACAAGTTTCTAGCTACATTTAAAGTAATAATATTTAGTTGTTGGCCACATATATTAAAAAATCTGGCACGATATTTATTATAATACATGTCACATCGTACTTTACTATCACTTGTATCGTAAAATTATAATAATACTGCCGCAACCATTTATTTTATTAAAGTATTTATTAGATTAAACTTAGAATCAACTAAAACACTGTATTTGTTCTGAGTGTGTATTAGTTGCTTTTAAAAAAATACTTAACGAAAACCTGAGTAGGTCATACATTGTATTGAACGATGTATAGGATCTGTCTACATCGGTCGCTGCGTATTTATGTCCATACCGACGATCTGATCCAAGTACATACTTGTGGACGTCAGTTGTCTCTATCTGTCTAATTACGTATTTGCTACGTATTTATTCGCATTTTAAACACACCCAGGTTATATGTCTCCAGAAAAACAGGTGACTTTCGTATTATCAAAGAATTAGTGGATCGAGTTGTGTTAGGTACATACTCCACTAAATACTTCAGCGAGACGAGGAGAGAGAACTGACAAGACGCCTGCGCTTAAAAAGAGTGTTCTATAGTGTGGGAGTGAGTGTGTTGTGCGATGCTGCGTATCAGCGTGTACCAATATTTCGCTGAATTTCGTGAATTATCACAGTTTTTTCCAATTGTCAGTTCTCGTCACGCGAGAACATTCTCCTCCGCCATGACCGGTCGAGCGCCTCGCCGCACAGCGTTTGTTTGTGCGCGTGTGTGTATGTGTGTGTAGTTTGTGTAGTTGTTTGTGCGGCGGCGTGTCACGCGGTCCGGCCATCGCGCCGCGCAGTGTGTGTGCGTGTGTCGCGTGTCGCGTGTCGCGTGTCGCGTGTCGCGTGTCACCTGGTCGGGCGGCGGGTCGGGCAGGCGCGGCGCGCGCGGTCCGTCGGGCGCGTAGAGCGCGTGCGGCGGCAGCGCGCAGACCAGCGCGCGGCGCGACGTGTCCAGCACCACCACGCCGCGCTCGCCGCCCCACGCCATGCTGCCGGCACACGCACCGCCGCTTGTATCTGTCACCTTCGCAGGGAATCTCTTTCTCTGCGCTCCCGCGCATCGTCAGTTCGTCCTTCCTTCGCGGCGTTCGTCGGTGCACGAACGCGTGCTCGTGTTCGTTCGTCCGAAAAACCGACAAACGAAGGATCGCTCGACGCGCGATCGCTCGTAACGCTCGTAGTGTACGCGTAAAAAGTACAGCACGCGCGCGCAGAGCGTTCGGACTTTCAGAATTTATTATATGATATATTTAAATTTCAAGTATCTAAGCGGCAGTTTCTCGCATCGCACGTTTCACCGGTCTGCGCGGGCCGGAAGCTAGCACTGTACTGCAGCTGCAGCGCCGGCGGTATACTCACAGGCCGTAGGAGGAGTTGATGGCGAGCGCGGCGACGGCGTGCGGCGGGCCCTGCTGCAGGGCGGCGAGCGCGGGCTGGAAGCCGGCCGCGCGCCGCGCCCCCCCCGTGCCCCCCGCGCCGCGCACCCGCAGCGAGGCGCCGCTGCACCACGACGCGCACTGCAAGCGCACCGGACCCCGTTGTGGGCTTCGACGGGACCGGGTGCTCGGCGCGACCGCTGCGCCCGTGCACCCGATCCCGTAACGGGCCCTTCGCCGGTGTCGACCGAGACAGATTATGTCCAGTTTTATTTTTAGGCAGATCCAGATGTCAAATAAGACTCCGCTACGAATCTGAGAGTTGGTACAGTTGGTACGTCGCTACGAAAATTCATAGCTGTGATGTGAGTTTCACTGGCCGGTTACATTAAGGGCAGGAATCAACTATTGAGCGGTGGTAGCCTAGTAGGTAGAACATTAGAGTCGAAAGCGAGAGACCTAGGTTCGATTCCCAGTGCGGGCATGCACCTATGACTTTGTTTTCTGAGTTATGTACATTTGTGAAATTATAGTAGCAATACCACTCGCTAACTGTAAATGACATCGTGAAAAACCTGATCTGTCTGAGCTATTCACATGCCTCAGCACTTGAAATCGCCAATCCGCGTTGAGCACGCGTGGTGATTAAGCCCATACTCTCTCTCCGTCCTATGTCCTACAGTGGGACGTATATAGGCTGCTTATATATGTATGTCATGTAAATAACTATTTGTAATTGATATTGTAAAATGTCCCACCAAAACATAAATGTGAAAAAATGGGCTAACATCTCGTCTCGAAATATCACACGATATTATGTTCGTATACCTATATATACCTATATTCAGAAACACTAAAATTGTGGCTAGGCGCTCATGTTGAGAAGCGTTCACATATGTCGACTAAAGTCGGCCCCGAGCAAAAGGCCGCAGGCAATACAATAATATAATTCACGTTCATAAATAGAAATAACAAATCCAGCATCACTGTGAAAAGTGAACTTATAAATAAATGAGATCCCAGCAGTAACAGTCGGCACTCACTCTCCTCGACTCGAGGTCTCCCGCGTCGGAGGCGCGCGCGGCGTCGGGGTCGGGCGAGCTCTCGTCCTCTGCAGACTCCGAAATCATCGGGATGTCTATCACCTGGAACCCACCACTGTACACCTCAATAAAGGGCCAAAACACGTTTGCAACTTAAATCTATTGACGAATCAGCCCTTATTCATCGACTGGCGGACCTCCTCTGAGGCACGCCACTTCTTTATGTCCTCGGACATGCTCGTCCCGCCGCTGCCAGCAATCTGCCTCAGATTGTCGGTCCAGCGAGTCGGTGTGCGTCCTACGCTGCGTCTGCCAGTTCGTGGTCTTAGCAAATTACAGTAGCTTAACTGTTTTTTTTTTGGGTGTAAGGATGTATTTTTACTACGCACTGCTCAGTAAGGCATTTTGACAATTATTGAGGACGATTGACTACGATAACAGCAGAGCGCGGGAAGAGATTAGCGACCGCACAGGTGCCTGGCACTCATGTCGGGCACGCGAAGTAGGTGTGCTCGCGCAGTCTGGCTTCATGTCTGTGCTTGACACAGTGTATCGACACCACGCGTCGCGAAATGTATTGTGTGGTGAAACGTGTCTTACAATTAATTGTTTCATTAGCGAGCTTTTTAGAGAGAAAAATTTTTATTCACAAATTAATTAACGCAAAAATTCCTTTTTCACTGTGGTATCACGCCTACCTACAGGGTTAGTTTTAAAGTACGCATACGTACGTGCGTCTCGCCGGCGGTCTCCTGCTTGCGGAACTTGAAGAGCAGCACGTGTCCGTGCGGCAGCGCCAGCGCCAGCCGCCGCGACTCGGCGCACAGCGCGGCCTGCTGCACCGCCAGCGGGGACTCCTCCTCGCCCCACCCCCCGCCCCCGCCGCCCGTCGAGCCGCGCCGCTCGAACACTGCGCCGAGGTAATAAACAAAAATACTCCATTCATTTTGGGTGGTTTGAAACACATAGAAAAAAATTGCTTTATTTTTTTTTAAAATGGAAGTTTTTAAAATATCTCGCCATAAACCCGAATCTATTAGAACCATTAGTAGCCATCCAGAGCGGTGCGTGGGTCTCGCGGGTCATTGTTCTGTTAGAATATTCGGAATAAAACTAAAAGTAATAGTCTAAATAGATGCCACTTTAATTACTGGTTACATAACTGCGGCTTTCAGACCACCCAGATTATTTTTAAGCCAGTATACCTACATTAATGCGTTCAAACTACAAACGTGGCAAGACACCGGGAGGACGCTCCGCAGAAAACAGTTGGATCGTACTGCCGTTTGCGATGCTAGTTTGTAGATATAATAATAATAATAATAATAATAATAATAATAATAATAATAATAATGGACGATATAGTATATAGTAGTCATGGCAGAAACGATGGAAGACCTCGGCATAATGCTCGGAGACCTCAGTCGAGTTTCCCAACGTGTGGGCCTTAAAATTGACATGGACAAAACGAAGGTCATGTCGAACGCCCTTGTTGTGCCCACCCCAATAACATTGGGGAACTCGACTCTCGAAGTTGTAGGCGAATACGTCTACTTAGGACAAACAGTCCAACTAGGCCGGTCCAATTTCGTGAAAGAGCTCAATCGTCGAATCCAACTCGGCTGGGCAGCATTCGGGAAACTTAGAAAACAAGACAAAATTATACAACCAGTGTGTGTTACCAGTGATGACTTATGGTACTGAAACGTGGTCTCTCAGTATGGGCCTCATAAGAAGGCTCAAGGTCACGCAACGAGATATGGAAAGGGCTATGCTCGGAATTTCTCGAATGGAGACCACATATCGACAAGCGCAGCGTAGGACGACCAGCCACAAGATGGACAGATGACCTCATCCAAGTGGCAGGAAGACGCTGGATGCAGGCCGCTTCCAACCGGTCTTTTTGGAAATCCATGGAGGAGACCTATGTCCAGCAGTGGACTTCTTGTGGCTGAATGATGATGATGATGAATAATAATGGGGATAGTTTACACATAATCGCGTGAAAAAACCTTAGTGGGTACTAAATGTATAAATGTATATTTATAGACATGGCGAGTAATTAAAAATACTGACTTAGTTGGCAGTCAACATATTTCGGGTTCGTGCGCAAAAATAAACGTCTGTAGAAGTTACGAATTGAAAAAAAAAACTGTCCGATGGGGGAAAGATATGAGAAGATGTTACTGGCGATCTTCGGAGTAGTTAGTAAAGCTAGGTGCTGTGCAGTCGTTAAGGATTATTTCAACAATAAAACTTACCCAGTAAACAATAAAACTTACCTTTAGAACATTTTAATTTGTATAAAATTTGTAAGGTCCCCGCGCTCGCATCCCAAAATTTAACACTGCCATCAGCATGTCTGGAAACAAAAATTATAAACATGTATAAAATACGATTCCTCGAAAACTGTCCTCACCCGGGTTAAATAGTCTGTGGAAAAGCCTTTCCTTTTACCGCAGACTATTTATAAGGAATCGTGTTTTTTAATACGTCTGTTATATTTTAATTTTTGTAGAATTAATTATTTTAATCGCGGCACAATAAATATACTTTGAATTTTCGCTTTACACGAGCATGGAAGGGATATTATATTTTATTATGCATAATGTTTGAGCAGTTTTGAAAAGAGCGTACCCGCTGCGTACGATCTCGCTGTGTTGCACACTTACCCGGTGAGTATGACCTCGCTGTGAGGCAAGCTTACCCGGTGAGTATGACCTCGCTGTGGGGCACACTTACCCGGTGAGTATGACCTCGCTGTGGGGCAAGCTTACCCGGTGAGTACGACCTCGCTGTGGGGCACACTTACCCGGTGAGTATGATCTCGCTGTAGGAGCAGGAGGCGGGCGCCCACTCGCCGCCGTCGATGGGCCAGAGCCGCTCGCTGAAGCCGGCCGCGCGCTTGGTGCCCGCGCGCCCCACCGAGTAGAACGCCGGGATCTGGAACACATGTAAGAGAACCACTTTACAACAACACAGGTTACAGGTGGAAGGGATTTCGAATTGACTGGCTAAACTGTGCTGATACCTCATCACCTTTTTCATTGTATTTTATATAAGTAGATGTACTATGAAAAAGGCGGTTCTCAAGCAGTACAATATAGAATATGAATCTACCGGTACTTAAGTATTTTCCTTTATAAAGTTAAGTACGCCCAGGCTGCTATGTGAAGTTTACAGTCTACAGTCCTACACCCATAGAAGGGTGCCACAACTGCCACATGCTGTGAACGCGCGTAGGTAACGTTCTTAAAACCATTAGACGTTTGTTATAAGATCGCATTGAACGCGCGGTTGTCGAAGCAATTTCGCCTATGATCTGTCGTTGCTACTCGTATATTGTGATTGTATCAGAGCTACAAGCACAAGCCAGCACATGTTGACTGCATGCGCGTAAGTGTGTAAACAATCCGGTCAGGGATAACTATGCAACTTTTCATGAGCGGCACTGTAAAAATCGCCTTGTAGTTCGCTCGAACTCACCAGGTCGGAGGGGCAGTCGGCGAAGTAGCAGCAGCAGGTGACGGCGGACTCATGCAGGTCCATTGGGTAGGGGTTCTCGAAGCACGGGTAGCCCGGCGTCAGCAGGTCAATCAGCACCAGGTCACTCTGCAGCAGGACCACCACCGCGTATGGCTCTTGGTAGTCTGGAAGGCGCAAGTTTTGGGGGTTCAAGTCCAAACACGTGACTCGTGAGATATTTTTTTTTAAAATAAAAAGTAAAGACCGACCTCAAAATACTTCAGCACTAGAAAGTTACAAATAATTTAAAAGAATATCTTTAAATTAGAAGTACGTATACATGTATAGGTATTGTAGAAGTATAACTTGGAGTCGGTGTCCAAAATATATGTGCTGGTCATGAAACTGCACACCGACTACAAAAACAACCATACCGTACTATCAATCAATCAATCAGCCCGTCCTCGTTCACTGCTGGACACAGGCCTCCCCCAAGGCACGCCACTTTCTTCTGTCCTCGGCTATCCTCATCCAGCCGATGCCAGCAATCTGCCTCAGATCGTCGGTCCAGCAAGCTGGCGGGCGTCCTACGCTGCGTTTGCCAAGTATCACTCTATTGAACGAGTAAGTATGCATTTAAGAGAGTCACCCCCCGGAGCTGCAGAAGCCAGGCTCACCGGCGGTCCAAGGGCTCTCGCACAGCACGACGAAGTCGACGACGGCGTGCTCCATCTCCAACACCGTGGTGGCCTTCCCGCTCAGCACCGTGAGGCTGTGCGTGCGCCCCGCCTTGTCCGTGGGCAGCCCGCCCGAGAACAGCACCAGGCTCTCGCTGCGGACCACGGTCAGACAACTCACGCTTACGCTCTTGGCCGAAATAACAAGCCTTTGCGCTGAAGTTTTGTTTTTGTTGCATCTACTTTGAAATCGCAAAAAAAATATTAGCTTTTTCAACTATTTCATGCAGTAGGAACAGTCGATAGCTGGGCTCTATTTCATTGAACTACAATTCATGGTTTAGTGTGACAGTAGAATGTACATTGCTGAGAAGGTTGTCCCACAGATTAACAAGTAAGAAGACTCGGCTACGGAATTTAAGGATGGATGAATGAATGTATGTGTGGTGTGCGATAAAGAGTATTAATGTAATCTAATGTACATCAAATTGTAATAATAAACTATGAATTGTAGTTTTATGAAAAGCGGCTCCAATCAATTTACCTAAACATTTTTGTAGCGAATTCGCCTACAACTTACCTACATAAGTGGAGATCACGCATGTAAAGGTGGATTATCTATGTCGCATAGCCGTCGATTTTCTATGGAATGGCCGATAAGTTTTTCCTATTTCTGGGTTGGTTTCTGAGATTATATAATTATAATTTAACCTTTTGAATCACTTCAGAAAATTGATACTGTAAAAGTTACGAATGGGTTTACGACAAAATGTTACTGTCACAATAACCCGCATCTGGAAATAAAAAAATCAAGTCCCATTATAAAAAGAAAAGCGAGTAACTCACCCGGTTTTCGAGGTTTTCCATTCTAATCTGTGTATAGGTTTACAGGGTTCTAATTTGCCGTCTTTGTTCGCCTTCGCTGAAAACGGAAGAGGGGAGCTTCGTTAGAGAATGATCCGGCAAACAGCGCTCAATGGGGCTCAGCCCTTCAGGATTCATTAATAGCTTACGAGAAACAAAAGCGAACTTTCATACGGCTAACCCGCACACAAGCGACGCTCTTATTCTTAAGGCGACGTGAAGTTTATTCATATACGTTTGGCTTTGTCACATACCTATAACGGAATTATGACTACAATATAAATAAAGCTTCAGAGACTTTCACGAACAAAAAGCACAATGTTCATGCAGCTCTACATTTTACCATGCACTCGTAGGCAGGGGTGTATCGGTATGGACGCGGGACTTATCGACATCGCGGCGGATTATGCATTGACTGGCACAAAAGAGGACTTAAGGGCTCTCCCTGGGGACCGATTGTGCCGCAGGCCGGATAAACCGGGAGCCGAGTAAATAGTTGAATCTCAGACTTTCTATGGTACGAGAATTACCATAAGGAGGCCAAAGACAAAGATCCTGCGCAATGCTAACTTAGCATATTTTACGAATGCGAAATAAATAGTTCTATGGTGTATCTGTTGCCAAATTAATTTTTTGCCGTTTTTATATTAATAACGGCAACAGGTAGACGCTTGAAATATTCGAATATTTAGTTATATATTCGCTTCAAATATAAATAATTAAATTACAATAAAATTAATATTTAAGGGGGGGTTCTAATGTTGTATAGATAATGGTACGGAACTCTTCGTGCGCGAGTCCGACTTGGCCGGTTTATTTAGCGCTAGTCAGACATGTATGTTTTTAACTATTTGTTAATTTATTATGAGATGCTTCCAAAAATCTAAAGATTTTAAAAATTTTACAACATTTGTTTCCAAAATTATTAATTTTAGTATAAAGTGGTCTCCGACAAAAACTACGTATAGGAAAACAAACATATTTCTAAACTGTCTGTAACTTTAAGATAAAGATAAGATAAAAAAGTATTTTTACGGTCCAAACCGCACATCAAGCATTTTCACACAAATGTATTTAGTACTCTATCAGCCGCCCCGGCGAGCACTCGTACAATAAAATATATCAAAAAAGAAACCAATCAGACTTTACATCATCGTCGAGCAACCTTATCATCCCTGTACAGCAGAGTGAGGGTCATCACTAATCATCATAAAAACCCACCTCAGCTCGTACAGTATTTATTACCTCATCAGAAAAAAAAGCTTAAAACAATTATCAGCAATTACCTTTACCAGCAAAGCCTCAGACCACGTTTTACAAAAGGTTAAAACTTATTTGTTTTTAGTCATCACGCCAGACGCAACAGCAGCCTGGCGGGTGGTCCCTCACCGTGCGGGTAGGTGAGCGCGACGGGGCGCGGCGCGCGCGTGGTCCAGGTGGCGAGCGCGCCGTCCGTGTGCGCCGTCATGAACTTGCCGTCGTGCTGCCAGGCGGCGGCGCGCACGCCCTCGCCCCCCGCCGCCGCCGCCCCCACCCCCGGGGCACCTAGCGATCCGCGCCATTCCGCCGCGCGCGCGCGCAGGTCCCACACAACCACCAGGCCGCTCTCGAACGCTATCAGCAACTGCGGGACACGATTCCACGTTAAAACGCACCTTTTATGGAGCTTAACCTTAGATAGATAACACTTTATTGCACACCAGTAACAGTAGCTGTTGGTCTAGACGGCGAGTCTTTCTCAGAATGCATGCCAATTTTTCTTAATTGTCTGAAGAGATTCAGCCAGATTTCGCAACTTTTCCAGACACTTTCGTTTCCCTTTCCATTCGATACTTTTTTTTTAATTTCATATCGGAATAAAAAAAATAGTCTACATAAACGCCGTAATTATTGGCGTGCCCGAATTATTATGTCGCGTGCCATAATGGCACGCATCACTGGTCTCGTGGTTCACTATAACTTAAATAGGAATAGCCGTAGATACCGGGGACGCCCCTTCTACGGGCCTCACCCACCCCCAATAGGCCAAACGACTCGACAAGTCACCCAGTCGTAGGTACAAAAAAAAAATGACCGCTATATTTTGATTCGACTTGAAGCGCCACTAGCGAGTGTACTGTGGACTAGTCAATTTTTAAAATCGACGTCGAGTTTGTATCATCCTTATAATAAGTTCCAGTCTAACGGCTCTCCGGAGTACTGCTATAGTACTGTAGAGGTCGGGGACACAGGTTTCATGAGTTATGAACTTACTTTGCTGGCATCGAGGGGGTTGTCGCTAACGTCCACCACAGCACCAGGGTGGTTACCTCTCGTTCTGTAACAATTTAAAAGAAACCATTTTAATCATTTAATGATTAGAGTATTATTATTAGTATTTAAAATGATGTGAAGAGCTGTCGCGTGACTGGAAAGTAGGGGTAGGGTAACAAAATAAATTTTAATTACTACGTATTCTGCCTAGTTTTGTAAGATGTTCGTAACGCACAAAAATCTTGTTTCCTACAGACTGCTTATTTCTGTTAAAACAAGATCCCTTTCTCACACTGCCGTGACGAAAGAAAAATGTATTCAATCATGAAACATCTGCGCCAAGTCGAGCACAAAAGCGGCACGGTCGGCCGTACGATTTTGAAATAATTTTAATATTGATATGGTCACTTTATGATGTTGTTAGGTCAGCTAATTATGTAATTTCTTAAGACAGAAGGACTGAATAAATTAACCGACTTTGTATTACATGGATCTCACAACTTTTTACGGTAGAACTGAGTTGCGAGACTTGGTTTTTTTACAAGTTATATTTTTAATGGCATTGTACATTCTGGTTGTTCGAGCCAGACATTGCTGAACAGTAGCACGTCAAGAAGGTGTGACGATTAACGTTTAAAATTCCAAATCTGAAACTATCCGGATGCAGCCTTCCGACCAATCTTGGCAGTCGCGACCCGGCTTCAGCGACTGAATCCCAACTACCAACATCGGACGGCTACCTGCTACCGAAATGCTTCCAACCCAGTTTAGTGATAGATGCGTTCAAGCTGTACAGTTTCAGCTTAGTTTGTGAAATCGGGGCTAAGTACATCAAATCAATGACCCAGCAAAAGTCCCCTAATGTAAGTAGCGACCTGACGTGAACCCGGCGGCGACGCGGCGGCGGCACTTGTTGCCGCCCGTGACATCACCGGCGCGGCGCCCCGGCCCGGCCCATTATGTAAATGGATCTTTGTCAAGATCATCCATGTCTTTTTGTCGGCTGGATGAAGCACGGATGATTTCACTATTTCCGTTTCTGAAAACATCGTGGTACTTCCACCCGGTGGGCCAACGTATTGCTCATAGTGGGCTGTGTTGGCGAGCGCGTGCGTTGAAGAGGCGCAAAGTCATTACTTTGGCTCACCCACGAATGATCGCGTGTTAGCCCACTTGTAGAAGCAGCATTACGTTACCACTGTGTAGTTCTATCGAGGTAAAAATAATGCAAAATACGGAAACAAGCGAGCGCCGCCGACCTGGCGCCCGAGTTTCAGACTAACAGGACAATAGATTATAATGAGGTCAGTAGACAGGACCCTTTGTAGACGAGAACAACAAACCAAGGATCAAATTACTTAGGAACTCAATATGCAAGGGGGACTATTGAACAATCGTGCTTTTGAGGCTTTCGAAGTTAGTGTTCCTTAGCCGGGCGTTTTGCTCTTACCCTTACACCAACTTTGAAATAATATCTGGCCTATTTGAAAACTGATAAATGTTATATGAAAAACGCGAGCCGGAGACCCGACTTTACACCAACTTTGAAGGAATATCTGGTCAAGCTATTTTATACTATAATACCTACTGAGCAAATGTCTTTGTCACGTCTTTTACTAAAAAAGAGGGTGTATTCGTATGACGACACGATAGAAGTGAAAATTTCAGTGGTACCGACCGACCGACCGAGAGAGCGATCAGATTCATATACAGGGCGTCCCAAAATTATGGGCCATGAAGGGAAAGTACCTTAAATACGTAGATAGGGTATTTTGTTGAAAGAAGACTTTATGTTATTTTTAAAAGTTACTAATTCTGCATTCAAAGATTTTCTAAAAATGACTTGCCTCGTCTGGGAACCGAACCGACTTAAATGTAAAAAAAAAAACACCCCTACTTTTATGATGACAATCGAAAGTATGGCCAAAAACTAATAACTCTTCTTAAGTAACATAGTATTTTGAAAGAAAGGAACAGCGTGAAATTAATCATTTTAATCAAATAAAAAACAAACATGAAACTGCCGTAGTATTTTTTTGGTATTTTTTTGTAAATTAATTAATTTAATGCTCAAAATGTGATCCCTCTTGTCTTACGCAAATCGCCTATCTTTTAATGAGTCCACTGCCTTTTTGTTGATTTTCTTATCTTTTTATGGTGAGTACTCGATATGATATGGCACAATTCTGTTTGTAACTCGCCCACGTTCTCATATCGCTTTTTGTATAGCATATATCTTTCACGTATCCCCAAAAGAAGAAATCTAATGGTGTAAGGTCCGGGGATCTGGCCGGCCATCTAATCGGTCCATTCGTACCAATCCAAGTAGGAAAACATTCATTTAGAAAATCTTAAGAGAGTTATTAGTTATTACTTATATTACTTGCCAAATTTAATAGTTCTAGGTCAACGGAAAGTACACTATAAATTTTGATTCCCTTGAGTGTCAAAATATAAATTTTTTGCGGTATAATGCGGCGGTAAGTTTCAGATTGATTTGATTTTTGCACAGCTTCAAGGGACTATAGACCTGAGTATATGGTTTTAATTTCAACTTGATACCTCTACGCGTTTCCGAGATAAACAGACGGACGGACGGATGGATAAGAAAGTGATCCTATAAGGGTTCCGTTTTTCCTTTTGAGGTATGGAACCCTAAAACAGAACAAACGAATTCATAAGATACAAAAATAAAAGAGTCGCCAATATTTAGCTTATTCTTCAGTACATTTTGCCAATTCTCCAGTACTTTCCACATACATTAAATCTTAATATAATAAATAAACATTATTTAATTATGATCTAAAATGGACATAACATAGTAACACTAAATAAACCACTAGGTTTTCTGTGAACATTATATAACTGTAAAATTAACAAAAGGGACGGTTTCTGAACTGAGAATTTCACAAAGTAAATACTTAAGTAACGTTCTGTCACGCTCTTTTCTGAGAAATTCGAAGAGACAGCACTACAGTTAACTATTTACTTAGCGTAATCCTCAATTCAGAAACTGGCCCTTAAATGGCACATTAACGCCACGGCAATTATCGTATCTGGCAGTGCTGCCGCTAGGCGACAGACGTCAGGGCTGCCGATGCCAACTGTTGCTCGGGAAATGGAGCTCCAAATCGTTTCTCAAGCTTCTGTGACAAGCGTCTTCAGCAGGGGCAGTACGATGACGCCAGTCACGCGTTTTAAATGTCAAAAATGGCGACTATCCATAACATGACTTGTCAAATTATGATATTTTAGCGCCACAAAAAGCATGACTCGAGCCATCGTACTACCCGTGCTGGTGACTTACATCCCCCTGCTTACCCTAACAAAACAAAATTTACTTTACTTTGTGGGGCTGATAATTACTTCAATAGGTCGCAGGAAAAATCCACAGGGAAAATGAAAGGAGCCGAAAGCGCAAAACAAGGCAACAGCTCTGAAAGAAATTCGAGCAAGAGTATGACGAAGGCAAACGTCGCGAACATGAGCCAGCTGGTTGTCGCTTCGAGTGGCACTAAAGGGCCACCAGCGCCCGTCCCTGTGCCCTGTGCCCTGTGCCCTGCGCGAGGCGTCATCGCCCTCTCTTACGATAATGGTATAACCATTTCGAGAGCCACGCACAAAAGCTTCATTGTGACCCGCGCGGCGGAAGCGTCTAGGGCGGACGCAGCTCGTTAGAAGCGCGAAAATATTTTCAAAAAAGCCAGAAGATTTAATTTAATTTCGACAATCACCGCTTCATTGTCAAAAGGTCTATTTTCGTCAGAATTTCTTTCATTGCATTTCGGAAACGTCTAGGGCGGACGTAGTTAGTTGCTTGTAAGGAAAAAATGGGCGGCTGAGCTGTTTAATTGCAGTGATTGGCGCTGGTTAGCAGATGAGCATTAAGCGAGCCGCGCCGCGCTCCGGGGCGCGGGATAACGAGCTTCATTGTGCCGGGGTTTACACTAACCACCACGTGTATCCGAGACAAACCAACCCTGCGCCACTGCCACCGCCACCGACTACCATCACACCACAAATAATATTGTCCTCAGTAAACGGTTACTGTATGTCAGGGCCCCTTTTCATAGAACCTATTTCATACAATTCATGGTTTACTATGTCAACTCGATGTACATTGCATAGAGGATTAAGCAGTGGGAAGAATTGTAATATCGGCTACGGAATCTACATCGAATTATTATCCTAATAAACTTTGTAATGAATTGTAGTTTTATGAAACGCGGCCCTGGTCGTGGCAATCGTCGGTACATAGAAGTCACTCGGGGTGGCTTTTCATGTGTTTTTAACACAAAAAAAAATTAACACTGTTTTAAACATCGACCTTGGCGCTCACTAATCGGTTGTTGTTCTATGCTGTTAGTTGGTGTATGCTTTGCTAAGAAGTTAAATATTGCATGGACGCAGCGGATCCGGTGTTTGGAAGTTAGTGAACCCTTGTTAAAGAGCTACCGTTGTGCCTCTACAGCATAACTTGGCTAATTGGACGCACTACAGGTCGCCTCAGGAATAGTCGTTAAACAGTAAAATAGCCTCTCGAGTAAATGCAATAATAACTTGTGCTGTAACTCGCTACAGTACAGTGTAGGTACTCCGAAACTTCGTAAACTTTCATTGAGGCCGTGTAGGCCATAATGAAACTATATTGGTTTCAAACGATATTAAACTATATGTAGATATATAATCAGCCTAATCAACGAGAGGCCGATTTTTGAATTGAGAATTTCGCTAAGGAAATACCTAGCTAATTGTAGCGTTCTCTCTTCGAATTTCTCAGAAATGAGCGTGACACAACGTTACTTAAGTATTTACTTAGTGAAATTGTCAATTCAGAAACCGGCCCATAGTATTTTTTATGACACGCGAAGCCAATACTTCGCGTTGTCGGGTATTAAGGTAATTAAATTAACAAAAAAAAAATAAAGATTAACGGTCTTATTTACAAAAACATGATTCCTCTAAAGCACTCCTCAGAGGCAGTTTCTTTAATCTTACGACTTTTCCTTGTAAAATCTCCACCACGACTATTTTAATCGGCGTTTTAAGGAAGCGTGTTTTTTTTTATAAATAAGACCGTAAGTATTTACATACCGACCTGCGGAATAAACGGAAATACAGAATAAACGGAAGTCGTTTGTTTTAGTGTAGAGGCCAATTAGACGCGGCTGTCGAATTGCTGCCATCACCTACTGCGATCCAATTGTAATTACATTAACCGCTCGCAATGATAACTGGGTTGGTTACTTAGCCGGCTGCGGGCCAAGTCAACACGCCGCCAGTGTTGCTTCAGGCGCCGTCGCATTGTTTGGAGGTAATATAACTCTCTCTCAAGTTCGGTACCCAAGTGGGAAAGGCTCGTAAGTTCATCTTAAAACATTCATATACCTCTATTAAACTTGAGTTATACGTGTTCCGATTAATGCCGATAACTTGAGAAAAAAATCCGTGCAGCCAGGATTGGTTTGCGATGAACAGCAATTGAAAGAGCAATTTTATTTTTAATTATTTGTTAATTTGACTCGTGATTCGTGCGAACACGATTTCTCATTTAATTACATTGAGCCCCATAACGTTCTTAAAAAATTTAAATTATTGAATCTTAAAAAAACCGAGGACTTGTGGGGTATGTCGGTAAAAATTGTTAGTTCAGTGATCCATGTCCTAGCTTTACCGTTAGCAAAAATTTTCAATAAATGTGTAGATGAGGGAGTATTTCCGGACCTCATGAAATATAGTAGACTAGTACCCTTATTTAAAAGCGGTGATAAACACGATCCAACCAATTTTAGGCCCGTCTCAGTACTACCAGTATTAAGTAAAATATTTGAGAAGATCATCTTAGATCAATTACTTACGCATTTCAATAATTACCAACTCTTTCATAGCCAACAATTTGGTTTTACTAAAGGGCGGAATACAACAGACGCCGGAGTTATGTTACTTAAACATATTTTCAGCGCGTGGGAGGATCGCAAGGATGCAGTAGGCATATTTTGTGATTTATCAAAAGCATTTGATTGTGTAGACCACGAAACGCTACTCCTAAAGTTAAAACACTACGGAATAAAGGGTGCAGGTTTAGATCTTTTAAGATCGTATTTAGAAGGAAGGGTCCAAAAAGCAACGGTAAATCGTATTAAATCCTCGGGTTCACTTGTAAAAATAGGAGTCCCGCAGGATCTATCTTAGGGCCGCTCCTTTTCCTAGTCTATATAAATGATTTACCGTTTATGGTACAAAAAATGTCTGAGATAGTGTTATTAGCTGATGACACGTCACTTATTTTTAAAATAAGGAGACAAGAAAATAATCTTGACGATGCAAATAATGCTCTCTCACAAGTACTAGATTGGTTCACAGCAAATAATCTGCTGCTAAATTCTAAAAAGACAAAATGTATAAAGTTTTCCTTACCTAACGTACGAGTAGTTGAGAACAACATAGTAATTGGACATGAAAAATTAGAATTTGTAGATGATACTGTATTTCTGGGCATCACAATCGATGCAAAACTACAATGGGGTCCACATATTGTAAAATTAGCACACAGACTTAGCTCTGCAGCATATGCAGTGAAAAGAATTAGGGAACTCACTGACGTTGCAACTGCTAGGCTTGTTTATTTTAGTTACTTCCATAGTATTATGTCCTACGGTATACTACTATGGGGCCGGGCAGCAGACATTGAGACTATCTTCATCTTGCAGAAGAGAGCCATCCGATTTATTTACAAGTTAGGTAGTAGGGATTCGCTAAGAGATTTCTTCAAAGAAACCAACATCTTAACAGTTGCATGTCAATACATTTATGAAAATATTATGTACGTTAGAAAAAATATCAAAGACTTCGAAAATGTTGGTGGCCACCATAATGTTAATACTAGAAATAAACATAAATTGTCATTTCCACTATTTAGGCCCGTATTACAGAACGATCCTCAAGCGCAGATTGATCTCGGATCGCCCAATCATAACTTGAGCGCTGAATCGATGCTCAAGCACACCCTTTATTTTTAAATAGTACTTAAGGGTTCCTCAGCCAATCGCTGCTTAAGTAGAGATTCTGAACTGCAATCAGATTGTCTATGACCAATGTTTGTTTTCTATGACAAGAAAAATCAAGTATAAACTTTTATTTCGTTCTACGCATGATGTAATAAAATATTGATAAGAATTAGTTTACTTATGTGAAATATACAGAAGAAAATAAAATATTTTTTTATTTATTCGTCAATTAGATGTTTAAATTTTCATTATTTAGTTATTTGAATAAAATAAAATAAACAAATAAGCACAACGTGCACGCCTCTTATGTGTTTGTTTTGTTTAAAGAACGGAACGTAACAAATGTCAGCGATAAAATTTCTTCTGACGTCTATCTAATTAATTTGTTTAGTTTGTTTATAAGACGCGCTGTCTTGAAACAATATGAGTGAAAAAATGAGGAAAATGAACTTCAAGAGGAATGCTTATGCTGTTCATCCTCTGCTGGTGTCGCATCACTTGTGAAAGCACAGCGCATGCAACAATTACGTTCGACACTGATCAATTGTACCTAGACCTCTGCGTAGACAAGGGACAACAACTTTAACTATAAAATTATATAAAGTCTGATATCAAAAATAAAAACCTGAGAAAAACACATAGAACAAAAGTTGTCGATCGTCGGACGATGTGACCAAGTCGTCAAAGGGCCTATGGATGCGAATGGAAATAGACCGGGAAAGATGGCGTAATGGAGAAAAGGCCTATACCAGCAGTGGGCAGAGGTGGGCTGATGATGATGAAAAGTTGTTGCCAGACAGCAACTCTAATTAGGGGAATTACGCATTTTAAGCGCTTGAAATCGCCAATCCGCGGTGGGCACGCGTGGTGATTAAGCCCATACTCTCTCTGAGAGAAGGCCTGTGCCCTGCAGTGGGACGTATATAGGCTGCTTATGATGATTACGACGCATTTTATCATCATCATCATCATCAGCCATTTGACGCCCACTGCAGGACATAGACCCCCCCCTCATGGTTTTCCAAGCTTCCCGGTCTTGTGCCGCCTGCATCCAGTGACTTTAAAAATAACCCTCTATATCGTCATAAGGATCAATATCTTCAAATATATTCATTTTACAATAATTACGAAACAATTCACAAGGAAAATCGACTCTCAAGCGTGGTTCCGACCACACTTGAGTAAATACAGATTTGAACATGACTTAAGTAGAGATTGCAACCCAAGTATCGTTCTCGAATTAGCTATTACTCAGTCGAGTTGTGATTGGTAAGTGTCAACTCAAGTAACGTTCTAAAATGAAAACCATACTCAAATCTAGTCTTAAACTGAGATCGGCGCTTGAGTACGCTTCTGTAATACGGGCCTTAGACTTGCAAAAGTTAACACATCCTTTATGGGGCACTGTATAAGGTTCTACAACAAAATTCCTCAAGATATATTAGAGTTACCTCCAACGCGATTTAAAAAATGTGTTAAGCACATTCTGTGCAAAAAGGCTTACTATAACATCAAGGATTATTTAGAAGACAAAGATGTTTGGCATTAAACAGTAGATTAATATTATTTAAAGGACGATTGTGACTAGTGTTCAACACATTAATGACTAATATTTTAAGTTGAAAACTCTGTTAATTAAGTTAAAACGTGTTTTGAAAAGAATAAATGTGGAGTTTCTTTGTTAGTTTCTTCTCCACATAATCCATTAATTGTGAAACTAACAACTTTGACGTTCATTAAGTAAACATTCTGTTTTTACAATGAATAAAAATATTTGAATTGAATTGAATTGAATTGACTAAACTAACGTCTAAAGAGTTCTAGGTCACATCCCGTATCCGTGAGCGAAATACGTCTATGCGAAATCAAAGCCATTCGGTAAAATTATTTGTGAGGCATTTTACCTTTTCGGTTTACGTATCTTCTTGCCAAAAACGTGTAATCCGCTTTATTTATATTTTGTCAGTGAGATATTTACTTAATAAGGGCTAAAATATAGCAACAACAAGCACCAACATATTATTCTAGCTATTATTCATTGGATTTTACTCACAAATAAAACAAATAAACATAAACATTACATAAACATTTACATACAGGCACATACATTGCTTCTGGCCCCACACTAGGATACCCTGTGTCGCGGGAACCAGAAACAACGACATCACATACATGTAAACATCCAAGACCAGGGGTTTTTTTGTCCCCAGCCGGGATTCGAAATTTCAAAAGTTTCCCGACACGGAAACAGAAACGGATACTTTATTTGATTCTCGCCTATTGTAATATAAGCCTAATTTAGTGAACTCATTTGAGGGGGAGACTGTGTCGTTTGCCACCTAACAACGTTTGTCGGGTCAGCTAGTAAATGTATACGCATATTATAAGTAATATAGAAGGAGATATTATGATTCTTTCCATTGTTGGCGGTAATTAGATCCCGGTAATCACCAAACCTTTACAGGTATAATTTGTCAGAATTCAGGTTTCCTCACGATAAAAATTAGTGAGAGGTACTGCTATAACGAATTCACAAATGCACGTGACTCAGAAAACAAAAACAAGCGGTGGGATAGTAGTGAACGCAAACAAATTGTAAAAAATCCGCTTGCGATACGACTCGGATTTGCCAGTTCTTTATTGTAGTATATTTTTCCTGAGATGAATGTAAATGCGTAATCACTCATTATTAACCCAGACGTCGGTACGCCTGCCGCGCCTGCGCAGCGTCACCACATAAGACACCCTCACCCTCCACTTCACAGCTGGAAAATTCCGTCAATGTTGAAGGAATGAGCATTCCGGCGAGTCAAATTGTTTTACAACAATCGCTGGCATTTACTAGGAAAGCTGTAGCTAGCTGGTTGCTATTCGACACCGTAACTGTACACGAAGTTCGGGCTCTATAAACTCTACGAGGCTCTATAGCCTCGTGCAGACACTGCTCGTGCACAGAGTGATCAACTTTTACATGTCTATTGGGAAGAAGCCTGTAACGAAACTGAGTAAAGATAACTTTTATATGTCTATTGGAAAGAAGCCTGTAACGAAACCGAGTAAATATATATGTAAAGGTAGATGAGGCGTCGTCAGTACTTACATGGCTCACTATATTCACAAGTACTCTTTACAATGTATGAATATGATTCACATGACATGTTTTGACACCAGTCAAAAATACTTGTTTTAAAAGGGATCGAAAACCATAATTAAAGTAAGAGTGATAGAAAAAAAAGTGTCTACACCCACATCAGTGATGTTAACCGATTACAATTATTAGCACCGGTATTTTCCAACTACTTTTTACAAAAAAAAACCGTTTTTTAGGTACTTTTAGGTTTGTTTCGTTTTTATTTTTAAAAGGTCTTATCACTTCATGCAAAGCAAAACGCACTAATAAAGTGAAGTAAATTATGTCTTGTAAGTAATTAAATCTTCGTCGTTAGTCTCTCATTTCTTTCTCGTCTCCGTAATAAGGCCGCCAATTGTACTTCGATTTATTACATTTCTGTTAATGTAATTTCTGTGTACAATAAAGAATATTCTATCTATCTAATTTCTCTTTAGTGCAGAAACAGGTCATGACATATCCTCTAACATAAATTAACATTAACCTGAAAATAGCGATTGATAATGGCATAGGTTCCCAGATTATAAGCTGAATCTTTAACGAAAAATATGGGTTTCATCTCAAAAATCAATGTGAGTTTTCTCTTGGGTCCCTGCCGCACTCTATAAATTGTATAACAAAAAGTAATCGATTATTTCTTGGAATACTTCATTAAGATACTCAAAATGTTGTGGCGATGTTGTGTGTGCGTGTTTTAGACCACAACTTAGTACTCATGTCATATATCGTGTAATGGTTGTGATCGTGTTGTACACCAAATAAAATAAAATAAAATCACCAGTTATTATCGGTTCTGTTATAAAAAACCCAGGTTTTCGCCGGTTTCCTTAGAACCGGTTTACATCACTAACACACACACACGCACACACTATTATATATACACTACAAACAAACCTATATACTTTAAATTGCAAATGAACTTTAATTAACCCTGTCCAATAATCAGTCAGGACTGCTCAGGACGGAAGTGAATGGATCAGAAATCTGAAATCAGAAATCAAATTTATTTCAATGTAAAGAATATACATTGTATTTGTTGATCGCCCATGTAGGAGTTCCGGGAGGAGGATTCCGTGTGGCGCCGGATTAAGAATAGCGTCACTCCATTTCCTTCCGTGGATGTCGTAGAAGGCGACTAAGAAAATCAATATCCAGGAGACGGGTAGCAGCGTCTTCCTGAGATTCCAACCGCATACTGCGATCGCCAACCCGCCTGCCAAGCGTGGCGATTATGGCAAAACCCCTCATGGTTATGAAAACCACGAAGGAGGCCTATGTCCTGCAGTGGGCATCGAATGGCTGATGATGATGATGATGACATGACATGCTGCCTTGGGGCCGAATTTGTAGTGGGTTATGAATTTATTGGCAATTTGGAATTATATTAAATGCGGCGCGATCACGGGAAGTTTACGATAACTTGGAACGATTCAACGCCACGCTAGCTCGTAAGTAACAAAATCCCAGAGGGTCGCCAAAGACTGTGGCGGGGGAAGGGAGAGGCAGCTTTTAAAAGGAGATTTTCCACATAATTAAAACTACAAGTTCGCCGGCGCTCGCTTTGAAGGCTGCCAAGTTAATTAAAGAGACTGACAGTAATTTACCTCGTTCAGTTCCCAGTACCCCAGCGACTCCGCGTGTTGATGCGCACACTGGTTCTACTCGACTTTACTGACACCCCTTCGTGTGTAATTGAGTATTGTGTCGTCAAACAAATGAATTTCCTTACGTTATTAAATGTTGAAAGTAAAAGTGAACGACATTTATTGCCGAAAACATAGATTATACAGATCAATTTAAAACATATTTTTTTTAATGTTTAATAAAATTACCACATAAAGGTTTATTGGATAAAGATTTTTATTTTCTATACACACAGTACAACTGTGGTCCTGATACGATCCGGTGTCTAACTAAAATTGTAGTTTTCACGGCCCTACTTCATAGAACTACAGTTCATGTTTACTACGAGTATGCCAATTCAATGTACATTGCAAACTCGCCACAATTTTACAAGTAACTGGAGACTCGCCTACGCAATGCACATCGAATTACCAGAATAAAATATGAATTGTAGTTTTATGAAACGCGGCCCAGATGTTTGCCAAACGGTTTCGCGGTGCTCAATTGCTCACGCGTAGCCCTATCGCGATCGGACTCGTTCAATATACAGGCATGAAGGTGGCAGGGACATAGATCATGCCCTCGGTTATTATTTTTATGTAGCCTATATACGCAAGGTACAGGCCTTCTCTCAGAGAGAAAGTACGGGCACACCCACCCGTAACACCCGTGCCCACCTCGGATTGGCAATTTTAAGAAAACCTTAGACACACGATATTTTCCTTCACGGTTAACGAACTTTGGTACGTGCCGGTTATATTAAAATACGTAAGATATAAAACTCTACTAATACGAAGCTGAAAAAATATAAAGCGCGCGAACCTATACTCGTATTAAGTAACACCGAAATGACGCCATAACAGCATCAGCATAGGTATCATGAAAAAGCGAGTCGCGCATTTTGTGGCGTTAATATTTATGTCAGAATTTGACAATGTACAAAAAAGTTGTGACTTTTGACACTTGAGCGCGTGACTTGCGTCGTCAAGCCATATCTACTGGGTAACGGATGACCAAGGTTTTTTTCATATGTACCCATGAATGCCTCCTACTGCTGGGCAAAGGCCTATCCCTACACCGGGTCGAAGGGTTGGTGATTCTCATAACTGCCGCCATGGCTTGTCGGGCTGGCATTCACAAAGTACACTGCTCAACCTCTTACGATAAGTGCGTACGCTACAAAAGGATGGAGCCAAGTCTTCCGTTTTCCGGGTGGGGTCGCCTGGAAGCCGTACGCTAAGTGGATCTGGATTGGCTTTACACCCGCTGAGCTCACAGACAAGGCCTGGCCGCCGACGCCGGTCACGGTCGGTAATGAAGGCCGGCGAGCATCACGGCATTCGGATTTAGATTTTTTTGAATTGTAATATCCGCGGATTCTACTAACACAAGATTTATTCTTACACCAACAATGCGTAAATCTGCTGTCAACAGCTGTCCGTCGCTGTATTTGTATGCGCTTTCGCCGACTGGCAGCTGTTCACAGAATGTTAGTGAGCTGTCAGTGTACGAGAAACAGGAGGTTAGTTACGTTACGTGTAAGATTGCAACTAAAATGTAAAGGTTTATGTGCTGTTGACTGTACGATGCTATGAGTTTAATCAAATGTTCAACCACTTAACTGGCCCAGAAATCGAGCTCACTGTTAGGCATAACGCTTCCTCTCTTTCACGCCAACCCATCTCGTATTTTAGCCACTTATTCAAAAATATTAGAGAAGAGTGATTGGAGTGTTTCTTCGATAAATTATTACCTACTTATTTTCCTCGCCGAAACTCAGCTCACATTCTTATAAGTACCTACCAAGCCTGTAAGAGTACGTCATCGGTTTTGAATATATATGCGCTGCTTCATCTTCATTTTTAATTTTCAAAATTTTCTTTTTACAATGACTAAGTCGGGTGCTTAGTAGCAAAGCAACATAAAAAGCAAACACAGCACCTACGTAACTTTTACACACAAAACAGTAATCAAGAAAAATGGAAATAAATACCGCATTGAAATCAACTCCAGTCGGGGTCTAAACAGCGGGCGTTTGCAAAAGGAATAAATAATAAAGCGCGGCTGAACAACAGGGCGAAAGGAACTAATCGAGCGTGCATTCAGCGCTGATTGCTGGCGCATCACAGAGTCGGCGACGCAGGCGACAGAAATCACAGAAGCAACAAAATAATCATACGTTTTGTTTAATCTCATATTTAGAAGCTTCTGATTTTATTTCTCGGTGGAGAAACGACCTCTGCAACCACCTGTTCATCTTATAATGCGCATTTCCTAAGAAACTCTAATTATCGTTTGTGTTTTTACAACAACTTTTGTTTTACAACTTTTGACAAAAGGTTTGAATGCAAACGATATGCCAAAAGGTAGTGACTCAGCTGGTACTACCTTCAATTAGCGGTTGTAAGAGAAAGTAAGAAAAAACATCTCAATTACAAACTCGCCTAGATAAACTCGCCTTTGTAACAGGTCATTTCTTATGTAATGTCCTGTTCAATGTTTTAGTGTGCATTAAGTATAATTAATTATACTTAGTGCACACTGTCTGGCTGAGCCACTACCTTTTGGCTTATCGTGTGCATTCTAACATATACCTATTGTCAAAAGTTGTTGCAAAAAGTCAAACTCTAATAAATTAGGGTTCCTCAGGAATTGCTTATTTCTGAGAGAACCTTGTATAAAGCAATAAAATCCTACAGACAGGCCGATTAATACGTGTGAATCAGCCTCAGTCAGCAGATTGACCATAAATTTACACGACCAACATTTAATATTGTTTAAAATTTAAATTTACAAACAAATTAATTATAAAGTCACCCATAACGTAGCCAAGCATGGTAACGAATGTAAAGGTTGTTGTGCTGTCAACTGTAGGTACTGAGCTGATAGCATGTTCAACCACGATTATGTATTTCCAACAGACAATAGGACGACAAGGGTTATCCATATCTTTACATCTTTTGCGTAGTTAATACCGCCGGCCCGACGAGTCGTTAGCGCTGCACAATTTATTCAGCGATCAAATGGCGGCCAACGCGGGCCTGTTTTTATCGAACGTCATTTGGCAGCGATGGGGTTCGATAAAACTTGAAGAGGGTGAGGGAGGAAATGACAACGCCATTCACACCATGGCTCTCCCCGGCAGATTCAAAACAATCGATCGACTGAAAACAAATTATCGTTCCAATCAAAAGTTTCTTTACAATTTTGAGTTAATTACGTCGAGTTACCGGGGCGACACATTTGCTACTAAATAACACGGAAACGCGTTATTTTTCCTGCTCGCGAAGAACACTTTTAATTTGTAGCGCGAAACAAAGCCGCTCGTAACAAGCGAACTTCCGTGAATTTAATTTGCGAACATCAAAGTTGAAGGCGCTGGCGGAGACAGTTCTATAGAACGTATACCTAATTTTGGTTGCTATGTACGAGCACAGAACACATTTTAGTAAATACCTGTAAGTACCTGAACCTCAGAAATACCAAATTGTGAAAAATGAGCCAGTCTCAGCATGGTGCCAAAGCAGGGATTTGGCGCTGGTTTTTAGACCAAACCAAGAAAGAAACAGATGACCTTTTTACAGAAATTAAAAGTATTGCAGTTTCGTCAGCTACTAGCATAGTTTTGTGTGGCCAATGAACTAGTTAACCCTTTACCGAGCTGTAGCACTATTGTTGTCACATTAAATTCAACCTTATCTTCTTGAAATAAAACCCTAAACCAAAAGTAATTTCACCTTAGCTATGCCCGTTAAAGGGTTAAATAAGTTTTCATTCAAGTAATGCCGAGGTGGGCCACACGAGTCAATCCATGTTATCATTCCGTTAAAGTTAAAATTATTTCAACATCAAAAAAGCTAGCACAAGTTTAACAATCGCCCGTGACAGACAGACAGACGGCAAGACTTACTTATTTAGCAAACATGTGTTTTCTTTCATTCGTTTGGGACCCTTAGCAGGAGTCTGGCTCATACTTAAAGGTTGTCTGGAAGAGATCGCTCTAAGCGATAAGACCGCCAATTGTATACCACTACTTAGATATAAGAAACTATTTGTAATATCTTTCACCTGGTTGTGCAATAAAGTGTTCTCTATCTATCTATCTAAATTACATATATTTTTTTAATTAATAATAATCATTTGTAATATTCAAGAAACTATTTACCGTTTTTGCGTCGTTTCAATACGTGGTATTGTTTTGATACCATCAGAGCTCAAAGAAATTCCATTTCCAGTTTTAACGTAATTAAATTTGAAGCCGTGCGCGGTTTGAAACCTCTATTATAATACACAAAACAATAGCGATGGGGATGGGTGCTTATTTGTAACGTGAGACTAGTTGGTAAATGTTTATTGTAGTGTAGCGTACATAAAGCGAGTTATTGGAGTAACAGCGGGCCCTAACACAATAGAGAACGTAATAGATTTATATGGCGTAATATCTGCTCACCCCTCCTACGAGTATATACGGTTCTCATACGACGTACGAGCGAGTTATGAAGGGGTCGCCGCTTTGAACGTAAGGTTTCATGTATCAAATGTCGACAACCAAATAGTTCTTACATACATACACTCAAGATTTCAAGAAAAGCCGCAGTTATAGTTATAGAACTCACAACTAAACCTCCTATACCATCATCAGCCTGCTGCTGCGTATATGCCTTTTCCCCCGATTGTCATCCCTTAGGGTCCCTTGCCATTCGCGTCCACGGACCTTCCACCGACATAGCGATATGGTCCGACCATCGGGCTGCTGGTTTGTCCACTGAGTCGTCCTAAACTCGGCCACCACTTTGTGATTGCCCTGGTCTACTGGCCATCTTCCCGCCTCGCCAGGTATCCCGCCCTTTCCTACGTAGATAGTCTTATTTGTATTTACGAGCTAACTCACGATGCTTTAACTGAATCATGGCGTAAATAAATCTGTGTTATTCCATTAGCGCTACGCTATTATACTGCAAACAAGCGCCCGTTTCATGTCAATATCCTAACGACATTAGCCTGCCTACCCCGCGGCGCGCCGGCGTGATCCCCGATACAAGCTCTGCGTTGTGTGTGCTCACTTAACCGTGACTCTATCGGCGCTGCACGAACAAGAACATATTGTCTCTGCCAATTTGGCAAATAACGACATAGACAATTAAATTTGAAGCTTAATTCCTGGCCTGTAGGGTAAAGCGCTCATGGATGTTACTAGCAGGTATAGTTAGGTAGCTGGTGTCGGTTAGCTGGTCCGGTAAATACAAAATACAAACAATATATTATATTGCTAAGATCGTAAATTATATAATTAATCGTTAATGAACATATTGCAAAAATAAAATAAACACAGAATGTTTTTTTTTAATAAGAAAGTGTCCTTCTCACAGAGGTATCGGGCACAAAGTGGGTACGATTTGAGAAATCTAGAGCTGTTGCTATGCGAGAGGCTGGTAAGACGAATTAAAAAAAAATCAAATAAAAAATAAAAACCGACTTCAAACCGGCTGTAGTGTACAGCACTAAAAAGTTAGAAATAATTTAAAAGAACACAATTTCAATTACAAGTATGTATACATTTAGGTATTGTAGAATTATAATTTGGAGTCGGTGCCCAATATATATGTGCTGGTCATGAAACTCTGCACCGACTACATATTATAAGATAAGATAAGATATTCTTTATTGTACCAGGAAAAGCACAACATAAAATATTTAAAAAACATAAAATATTTAAAACATCATCATCATCATCATCATCAGCCATTTGACACCCACTGCAGGACACAGGCCTCCTTCGAGGTTTTCATAACCATGAGAGGTTTTGCCATAATCGCCACGCTTGACAGGCGGGTTGGCGATCGCAGTATGCGGTTGGGATCTCAGGAAGACGCTGCAATTGGCGGCTTTATTGCTAATAGCTAATAACTTCAACTTCAAATTGTAAAGCAAAGAATTAATTAAGTTTTGATGTTATAAGCACTTTGTTTAAATAACTTCATTCAGTAAGTCATTCTCTGGTGATAAAAATGTCGTGTCACAGTGTCTGTTATCGAACTCCTCCGAAACGGCTTCACCGATTTTTATATTTTTTTTGTGTATATATGTAGGTCTGAAAATAGGCTGCAGGCTATTTATTGTGGCAAAACGTTTGTCGAGTCAGCCAGTAAAATAAAAAAACTACGCACAACATGTCGTTTTCGAAAGATTTAGTTCGAGAACAATGTATGTAAATGGTTTGAGTAGATTGAATATGTAAAAACATAGGATACCATGATTACCAGAGCTGTCGAGCTAGATTACGACCGGACATATACATATATCAGAGTAATTAACATTACCAGGCCATCTAAAGGGTTAGAGCGGGTGTCGGGTACAATCGATGAGTCTGGATGCCTTCCTAATAAAGAGATATCTACAATAATATAATAATGCAGCCTATACACATCCCACTGTAGGGTACAGGCCTTCTCTCAGAGAGAGAGTATGGGCTTAAACACCGCGCGTGCTCACTGAGAGGGGATTTGAAGCGCTTGGGCATGAGAAAAGCTCAGTCACTGATGTTTACTCACGATGTTTTCTTTCACAGTCAGCGAGTAGTATTGCTACTACAAATTACAAATGTACGTAACTTACAAAATAAACTTATTGGTACAAGCGGACATACAGGAGTTTTTGAATGTATGAAGCAAACGCGGGCTGACTAGAGTTATCGATATAATTCGCAAATATACATAAACACAATATGTCATAGTATTTTCTAAGGTGAACAATAATGAAATGTATTTTTTGCGAATACTCTAGTTTGCGTCGAGCACATACGTAACTATAAAGAATAAACTTGTCAATTGAATTCCTTTCAGTGGTTTAAGAATATGTCTATTTACGTACTAGGTTAAATATTTGCGAGCCAGTAATTGAGTCGATACCGCTCAGTCTATCAAACAATGACGAAGAGACGCGGAGATTGTGGGAACGTAATACCATGATAGGTTTACTTAAGAACGCGCGAGTGGTTTTAGCTTATATTTTGATAATAACCCACCAGCCTTAATATAGTAAAAATATGGTGAGCATGAAAATGTGATACAATATACGAATATTGTATCACATTTTCATGCAATATTAAACTCCCTAGACAACTTAAATATGTTTAGAGCGGCAGCATTAGCCGTCCACCCACCCGCCATCTAAAAGCTTACAGAGAAAATGTTGTGTGCAGCAAACAACAGTATTAAAAAGTACTAGATTTTACCCGCGACTCTGTTCGCATAAAAGGCCACAGTCAAAGACTGGTTGTTTTAATAAAAAAAAGTATTATCTCTTAAACTAGGTGTCCATTTCAAAATGTAGATAAATTCTTATCTTTCATATCTTTTTGTTGCGAATATCTTTTATGTACAGATACACTTCTGTTACAGTTTTATTACCTACCCTTTTCGACAAAATCCTTTCCAGGTAGATCCGGCGGACACGAAACGCCGGACGTTTACCTAGAGCGATATTACGGGAAATGCAGTCAGTTTGATACCTAGATCCAGGCGTTTATTCTGAATTCCGTGAGATATTTAACGAGATCTTGAGTGTACGTCCTCCGTAAGCTCTCTCGTCTCGATTCGCCATCTTTCCGCTCGGCGGACCTCGACGATTTGGATCGCATATTTTTACAGACGGTAAAATACATTGTTGATAATGTTATGGGTGAACATGGTTAAACAACGCTTTTATGAGTTGGTAAGGAAAAGGTTTATGATCTTAAGTTTGCACTAGCATAAGGTAGCTTTGTCGCGAATTACGAAATTTTGTAAGTTTAAACGTGTTTACTCAGAGACAGGTGTCTCTCAAGTTTCTTTAGAGCTGGGTCGTCTGCAGACAATTTTGCTGATACTTACTTTTAAATTAGATATAAAAAGTTTTCTAACGTTTTAATAAACGTTTAATTTCTTTATTTATTTAATATCGCAATAGGAGCTTACAGTTTCCCTAATGGGGGCGCCCATTGCTATGACTTCGTTCAGAATCCTCTTTTCAAAATAACAAGACATGTATGAACATGTATTACAATGAACCCTTGCGTAAGTAAGCTAAAATAACTAAAAGCTACATTAGACAGACGTTGTTTATATAAAAGGACCACAAAGGGGTTATATTGTCAGCTCAGCGTGTACATCTCAACCGAAATAATACTTCGTTTATCCTGCTATAAAGTTTTGTCTAAACTAGTCTAACGGTTGCTGTGTGGGTTCTGGTCCATTTGGACCCTTTTCGGGCGCACATCCGTTTTAATCCGCGTGGCAGGCTGCGCTAAACACAAGCAATCACTGAATTAGTCACAAAAGGTCCGAACAACTACTAGGATCCTTGCAATGTGAGCCTTAACTGAAGTCATGATTTCGGTAATTCAACTACGGCTTAGAACTATCGATGACAGTTGGAACAATTTTTATGTCTGCTCTAAGTCAGCACGTTGCCAGGGAAATTTCGCTAGTTGGTAGTCATCGATAGACTCAATGATTAGATTAGATTAATACTTTTTATTGCACACTATACATTATAAAGATATATAAAAAATCTAATTGATTTACTTTTCAGACGTATTTATGGCTGTAGATCTTAGTACGCACGGAGTCAGATTTTAGCTTCTCGAAAGCTACTAGTATCGTGCACACCGGCGATCTTGGTACGACAATTGGCTGTTTTCTTCAGAGAGTACGAGTAGCAGTAGAGTAGTCATTTTAGCTCACTTAGCCCGAGTGCACTAAGAGCGTGAAAACCCGGCTTAAGGGGCGGCTCTAGTGTGGTGTTCCCATGCTGCACGGCGCCGCGCCGCCGCCGCCGCCGCCGTGCCGCCGCCGCCGGACAGCGAGCAAGCCGGGCTATCCCGCTGATCAGTGCGCTGGCTGATGGCTGACGTTACAACTGCCTGATTGTCTACACTACAGACTACATTTCGACTCGCGGTGACGTCATGCCGGCCATGCGGTGAATCTAGTAATTCCGGCTTATGCTATCGGTTACGTGTAAATTTAATTACGAAAATTCAAAGTCATTTAACGTCGCCCGAACCAAAATTAAATCGATTAGACTGCAACATCAAGTTTCCATTACAATCACTATTATTCAACCACACTCGTCTATTGCTAGACAAAGGCCTTCCTCAAGGCACGCCGCTTCGTTCTGTCCTCGGTCATCCTCATCCAGCCGCCAGCAATCAGCTCCCAAGCTATCTGCTACTACTATACACGGCAAGCTATACCTTTAGTAAGCAAACACCAGCCTTGTAGAATATTAACCCGACTGTGGCGAAGTCCAACAGGAGGGTAATGTGTTTTAAACCAAACATTTGCTCCAAATTATTTGAGCATAATTTGCGGGACTGTTCAAGTAAAAAAATCTTATCGAAGCGTTTTTAAACTGACAACAGCTGACCACCTGTGCTACTAAAGCTGCAGTATAAAAGCACATTAAGGCCTAAGATGGCCCCCAGCTCGCCGTCCCTCCCACAATAACGTCGCGTGTCGCTCTAAAAACTCTCTAATATCCTCGGAACATGCCGCCATCGGCACTTGCGGCGCTAAACAGATTAAAACATCACAGAAGGCCGTAAGACCCAAGTCGTAGGGCTGAGCAGAGCACACATACCTATCACTAACACTCTTCAAACAAACACACCCACGCACACCCATACTCTCTCTCTCTCTCTCTCGTAGCAGGTTGTATCAAAATTCCTCATCATCATCATCAACCCATTATGTCCCCACCGAGGGGCACGGGTCTCTTCCCTGAGGAAGGTATAGGCCATACTCCACCACGGGGGCCAAGTCCGGATTGGTGGAGGCTTGTAGACTAGTGGCTCGTCTACTGTCAGAAGTTGTCAAGCCGCCCTAAGGCCTCTGACTTGGCTTAACGACTGCCATCTATCGACGGCAGCCGGCACCAACAGCTTAACGTGCACGGAAGCACGAACAGCGAAGCACGGAACCGCTCGGAAAAATGCCACTAGCGTTAGGCATAGACGGCGACCCATCCATGCACTGAACGCGCCCTGTGTAGCTTAACCTTCGTGATCGTTTAAGATCACTCAGGCAGCCGGGGCTACGAGCGATTCAAAATTCCTATCCCGGGATAAATTCCGGGGTCTAACCCCTACCGTTACCGTGTGGCGCCGGATTAAGAATAGCGTCACTCCATTTCCTTCCGTGGATGTCGTAGAAGGCGACTAAGGAAATACATTACCAGGAGAGGGGCAGCAGCGTCTTCCTGAGATTTCAACCGCATACTGCGATCGCCAACCAGCCTGCCAAGCGTGGCGATTATGGCGAAACAACTCATGGTTATGAAAACCACGAAGGAGGCCTATGTCCTGTAGTGGGCGTGAAATGGCTGAAGATGATGATGATGAACCCCTGCTATTGAAGCATTGAATTTTGAATTAAATAATTCCACGAGAATCGTGAGAATTCGATCGTTGTCCATATTTTTTATTACTTTCCCACAGTAGCAGCGTAGTATTTCTGAACCTTGTTATGTTGCAATCCTGTGAAACTATACAATTGAAGCGCTTTCATAAGATTTTATAGTTTGCGATATCGGCCGGGACGTAAAACGTTGAGAATGTTGGTGTTGGTGTTGGTGGAGATTGTTCATTACATTCGGAATCTACTGTCATTCAAGTTGGTCCACGCATTAAAATTTGCTGACAGTTTTTGTGATAAGTGCTGAAAACTGTAATACTTAATGGATCTATGTAAGTTTTCAGAAAGAAGAAAGAAAGAAAGAAAACATTTATTTACATTGCCACAGAAGCACACAGATAAAAAATAACAGAATGTATATACCCAAATAGAACAAGAATAAAAAAACAATAATCTAATAAAAAAAATGAGGACATGTAAAAGCTTTACAAAATAAAGAGCTAGGAAATATGAAACCATAATTTTCGTTAATTATTTACGTGGAAATAAAATTATGAATCCTGTTTGTTGAATGTTTATATTATGTAACAATCCTGTTGGTTGAATGTCAATATAATAAAGAAACTAAAATGAAATAATACAATGTAATGTAAGCTGCCTTCGGGTCGATTTCCCAACGGAAAAAAGGCAGCAAAAAACTCTTCTCTGACCAGCTTTTCTCATATAAAACATATAAAACATTCATTAGCATATTATTAATGCATTACATAACATGATAATTATTCATTTACACCTACGAAACCTAGCATAAGAGGTACACAACGAAAAACTAATTTTATAAAGTGGCTATATTTACATAAAAAAAATACTCCATGCCCGCAGGCACATTAAATCTTAATGTTCCATTAAAAAACTCATTCTATGGATGCAGAGAAGGTAAATAGAGCCTTTTTAGGCGAGAGGACGCGTCTAATGTCTATTGTTATTAGACCATGTTGACACACAGTACTGCCACCTGCCGCCACGTCTTTGTATGCTGTATAAAGTTTGTAAACGTTTTTACAAAGTAGAAAATAATGTCACAAAGTTTTAATTTTGAGTTGAATAGATGTTCACCTAGATAGACAAATACAATTTTTGTTTATGATCATAATTTCTTCTAATTATTTTCTAGGAAACAGCGCTCAATGTTTTTTTGCAGTCGTGCCGTAACTTAAAAATAATCAATTTTGTTAAAAATGTACATCACAGTGAGCACTGGTTTGGTGACATTATAAAATTTTTACTTGTAACAGTTTTGTTTTGACCTGACATCCCATTCAAGCTCACATGACCGGGTCACGGTAATCCGAACACAATGATAAATGAAACGTCATAATACTTGCCCACCTGCGCTTATCCGGCCGCGGAGTGGGTCCGGCGGGCGCGATAAGCCTCGATTAGCCGCCCTAGCGCTGGCGGCAGGGGCGGACGGGGCGGCCACAACACTCAATAATAACGAGACTCGGAAACGAGATTTGCACACTCAAAACTGAATTATGCGTCATTTGGAGACTGGAATTGGCCGCGATAATCTACGAAAAAACGCCAGGCGAGTACCGCCATAAGGTCAGAGGTCTGAGTTTTGCTCGGTCATCGCTTTTCTATCTCGCTCGCACAGCCTGGTTAGAGAATGGCCTACCTTGCGCTTTGCCCGCACTTCAGCCGCAGAATTAAAACACCAAACAAGCCATCAAGTCATAAAAGGAAACCGCGTACACGTTAACGATGCGCGATAAGAGCTACACACTATTTAGTATTATTAGAAGCAATAAAAAGCGTTATTTTCTGTGTTGCCATATCGTTAACGGCGGCGACTGATTTATGAGTTATTCAATTGATCTAATATGTGTAAATTAGAGACCGGGTAGGAAGTTTATTGCTGTTGCCACCTAAATAAAACAAGTGATAACGTCTGACACAAATACAGTACAAAAACGTCCCAGTAAATAACGAAAAAGTCCCCCATTAGTCATTACTGCGGGCAATCCGTCGCAACTTGAATACAGATCAGCTTTCAGCTGGCGGACGATCCAATTAATTTGTAGCCGTGTAATGGCGTACCACAATAGCTCCATGTTTGTGAGCTTTGGTTGGTAATTTGTAATTACTGTGATAATCCAAAAGAGTATTTGTTTCAGTGCTACTCGTACTATAATGGATAATCGTATTTAGAAATACGTCGATGATTAATGCAACTTTAAACGAAGGCTTTGGCAAATAGCTATATGTCATAGAGAAACAGTAAAAGAAAAGAAACCGGTCAAGTGCGAGTCGGACTCGCGCACGAAGGGTTCGTGCCATTGCAAGTGTCTACCTGTTGCCGTTCTTAATATCGAGCAAAGAAAGGCAAAAAAGAAATGTTTTTTTGTATGGGAGCCCCGTTTAAATATTTATTTTATTCTATTTTTAGTATTTGTTGTTATAGCAGCAACAGAAATACCTACATCATCTGTGAAAATTTCAACTATCTAACTATCGCGGTTCATGCGGATGGATAGCGGAGTCTTAGTAATAGTGGTCCCTTATCCTTTGGGTACGGAACCCTGAAAACTATTAGACAAACGTTTCTACGACGCAACGGAGCACCTATTAGCGTATATTCCCACATTAACAAACTTATCCATCCCTCTCTCTTTTATACAGATTTAAAGTAAGCCCGCCAGTTAACTCCCTAATTACGGTCAGTCCGGGTCAAGCGCCAGTCAGGCTAACCATTCAATGTTATCCACACTAATGTATGGCCAGCCATTGCGGTAATGGCGAGTCTTATTTACTTAGGAGATGAAATCACGGGTTGCTAATCTTGTTAACAACTGTGTTTGCGGCGAACAAAATAAGAGTCCATGATATTTTCGTGGAAAAGAATAACTTAGCTTGATCTAGAAATTTATGAAGACTGATTATTTACTACCGGGACAACAACAACTACATTTTAAGTAAAAAAATTGTTTATTGCACTAAGAGTATAAGCAGTAAGGTGTACATTAGGTGTTGAATAGTCTGTGCATTTATTAAATTTGAAAGCAGAATTTTCATAATATTTTGTTTTGGAAGTTTTGCAGACAGCTCTATCCCCCAGTTTCTCGTAAACTAACAGTCTGGAAATGTACTGTCCACGGCTGTCAGTAGTTTTTATGTATGCAATTTCGCCAACCGACAGATGTTAGCACTGGATGAACAGCTTGTTAGTGCACGAGAAACAGGGTGAGTCTGTCAACGCCTATTTTACGTAAAAACAGTAAAAAAATACATTCCGACTTTAAATATACAGCTAATATAAGGTCGCGCGGGGAGGTGCACTCACAGGGCTCTGCCAAGTCTCCGAACTTCGACCTGTAACCAGCGCCGCCTAATTCAATCGCTATTTTAGTAATTGTCTTGAGAAACGGGAGTCCGACTAGTAAAGCCGCGTGGAAGTAAAATTAGGACGCAGAGCGGTGGTAGCGGCCCACGCTCGGGACGTCGTGGGTTGGTATCCAGCCATGTGCCGATGACTTTGTTTTCTAAGTTACGTACATTGGCGAGTTGTGGTAGGAATATCACTCGCTAACTGGGAAAGAAAACCTCGCGAGGACACCCTGGTGTCTGATGTATTTACATACCGCAGCACTTGCTACGTACAATGGCGAAACTATGAGGTTAAGCGCGGTGATCTCAGGTGCAACTAGAAATTAGAACTAGGAGTGGCGAGAGAGACTCACACTTCGATGCACTTGTTCCAGTTGATGACGTAGCCGGAGAGCTGGAAGGAGTCGACGTTGACGACGTGCACGTTGCCGCGCTCCGTGCCCACGTGCAGCCACTTCGACTGCAGTGGCAGGTGCAGGCACGTTATCCTGCCGACAATGCGGGCACACGGTTACACTCTTACTTATGATACTTTATTGCACACATAAGAAAAAAAACTTTGGCCTTTGCGTCTACGAAATGAGATGATTTGGACAGCGTCCAGTGGCACTTTCACACACACTAGATGTGTGAAGGGACCACTGGGACGCTGCAGTGCCTGGGGCATTGTTTGTTTAGATGGCTTAGGCTTGCCCAGCACCTATACCATCCTGACAGCTTAGTCAGCCTAGCCCATAGGAAAAAAAATAAAAGGCATACATAAAACAACTAAATAAAAAAGTGTACATGGCGAGTTCATTTAAGTATCAATCTCTTCCACCAAACCCTTGATATGGTGATAGGAATATTATAAATGAGGCAGGGAAAGTGTCGATAATTATTAGTATTACATACCACATACCTACTTAAATATTTAGGGGATATAAATTTTATTATAACAATAACTTAACCTTATGGCGAAACCCCTCGTGGTTATAAAAACCTTATGTCCTGCAGTGGGCGTCAAATGGCTGATGATGATGATGATGAATAACTTTACCGCCAGTTGTATACCATTACTTAGATATAAGATAACACTTGTAGTTAATACTTCTGGTTGTACAACAAAGTGTTTCCTATCTACTTATCTTCTACACCAGTGTTCCGCAAACTTTTTGTGTACACGGTACGTACACAAATGGGCGGTGCACCACAATTTTTTTTTTTTACCGCAAATGAATATTTACCAAGTGTTATCTATCTAATCAATGAAATCTTCTTTAATAATACGTTTTTGCATAAAAGTGTCAACCAGAAATCTCAATAATATTACTAGCTAGTTTTAGAACCTTCAGTCTAGGAGCAAAGCTTAGGAGCAAGATTGCATTACCTCTAAAAAAAACTGAAATAAAAAGTAACCAGCAACCCGACTGCTGAGCATTAACTACTAAGCAGGCGGGACCAACCTAATCAGTTACATTGCTGAATTTGGGTCCCGTCTGCTTAGCAGTTAATGCTCAGCAGTCGGGTTATTGTATTTTTTATTTTTGTGTTTTTAGTGATTCATTAATGCTGTTTTATATATGGTACCCGCGTACTGATATTTGCTTAGTAGCCTGACTAGGCTACTTTGTGATACGGTAACATACAAGGGCACCAAAAACATGGAATAACTCCCCGACCGACGCCATTTGTACAAATCGTACGGCGGCCCTTAGTGGGAATCGAACCCACGACGTCTGTTGCGGTAATTTAACGTGTTACCGCTACACCAACGAGGGAGTTGAAAATGCTGTTACAATAGGTGACAAAGATAACTGAAACATTATACTAAAAGATAAGGAAAAATGCATGTGTTTTTTAAAATAAAATTTACTAATGACGAATATTCTTATACTGTTTGCAGCGAACGAAGTTTTACTTAGAAACGTTTGAGGTTGGAACACTCTTTGATTTTGTTCAACAGCCATATTGCTAATGGCAAATTATTCGCAAAACGTCAAATTTCAAAAGTTCCCTTTGAACTAAAATAAATGAAATGAAAGAAAGAGAATCTAAAATAATAGAAACCTATTAAAAGCTCAAACAAATGCTTTGAAAAAATCCAATCATAAAGAACTGTTTTTCTAGTGAAAATTTAACTGATATTACTGAGCGAGATGTAAGAATTTTTCAGTGTGAGTAGAATATAGAGGACATAAATATTTCAACATGCTTTTAAGCATACGGCTGATACCACCTGTACCTAGAAGCTTATGTCAAGTCGCTAGTTCTATCTCCACATCGCGACACCACAACAGCTCGATTACCCCATACTCGATCCTGAGATTGACAACGCCTGATTCGTAAGCATTGATTTGATTTGATTTGAAAATCCTTATCGCACAATAAAAAAAAAACATCTGTACATAGTCGAGCTCAATACATAAGCATTTTTTTCCAGCTAAACTTTGGTGATAGGGATAACGGGCGCCGGCGCCGTGCGTGCTCGCTACAGGACCCAGGAGCTACCCCTGTGCGTGCTATGGCTCTCGGGTATTATCGTATTGCATCAGAGAACATTATAACATATAAAAACACAGCTATTCATAATAACGTACAAACGAATTTATTCAAAAAACGTGATCTACCGATTACAGTTTTTAGTGGACCCCAGAATAGGTAAATATAATAAATAATAAGAGTCTAAGTGGGTTCCAAGGAACCCAAGAGTTCCGTGGGGTTCCGTAAATAAAATTCGTTATTGAACCGTTGGATTAATTTCACTGTATATATTTCTTCAGCCACAAATATCATTTTAGAAAAATGTAATGGGACTTCACTTTAAGCTTCTGAAGGTACTTCCACGGATGTCAAATCGTGAATTTGATATTTTAGTATAAGGTTCAGCAAAATAAAAGAGATTTGTTTGAGTTCTATAGCCGTAACAGTTTAGAAACCTCTGGTAAAGAGAGTCGATAAGTAAGGCCGTGTCGATTGTGATCATGTCAACGTGTCACGTGCCTCGTAAAATATCACTGAACAGAAGTGGGCTTGTAATGAATTAATTAATATAAGAATATCCTTATATTACCTTATACATGGCCTCATTCTGGAACATTGTTAACCACATGGCAAATAAATAATTTACGAATCCCATACTAGGCGGACCTATATCGTGATCTGTATGTATAAGTTTTGATAAAGCATGATATACTTAATATTAATCTACGAACCAGCAATGCATTACTACGTCGGTAAACGACGCTAAACTTGGATTTTCCCTGAGTTAAAACAAACACCAAAGGGGATTATGGAAAACATCCTGCAATTTACATAAAATAAAAAGCAAACCCGAGGTGAATGCAGATTAAAGCAGAATTTAATAACAATAATTCATATGGACGACCGCTGTAAAAGCAAAGAGTAACGAAGTACCGAGGTTCGACCCAACAAAAAAAATAACATAAAATAAAATTTATTTGTAAGAAAATACTGTACAATGAGCTGTTACGAATTCACAAGTGGTTTATACATGTCTGCGCCAGACTCCGACATACACATCTCTGTAGATTGCCTATTGAGATCAAAGTCAAAGTCAAACATTTTTATTCACTATAAAAACAAAATGTTTACTTAATGAACGTCAAAGCTGTTAGTTTTACAATTAATTGAATATGCGAAGAAGAAGCTAACAAAGAAACAACACATTTATTCTTTTCAAAACAGGTTTGCTTAATTAACAGAGTTTTCAACTTAAAGTTACACTACACTAGATACAATCGTTCCTGTTAACATTACTATTTAAATACCAGACATCCTTGTCTTCCAAATAATCCTTAATGTTATAATAGGCTTACTTGCACAGAGCATGTTTAATACATTTTTTAAACCGCGTCGGTGGTAACTCAAATATATCTTGAGGAATCTTATTGTAGAACCGTACACAGTGCCCCATAAAGGATGTATTAACTTTTGCAAATCTAAAACGTGGAAATGACAATTTATGTTTACTCCTAGTATCAATATTGTGATGGCTACCAACATTTTCGAAATTGCTGATGTTTTTTCTAACATACATTATATTTTCATAAATGTATTGACTTGCAACTGTTAAGATATTAGTTTCTTTAAAAAAATCCCTTAACGAGTCCCTACTACTTAGCTTGTAAATAAATCGGATGGCTCTCTTCTGTAAGATGAAGATCGTCTCAATGTCTGCTGCCCGACCCCACAGTAGTTCTAATCAATTCAAATTTATTGCATAATATAAATGTGGACTGAAATAAATTATTTAAATATACAGCCCTTACGAATAAGTATGTCCAAGTGTGCAGAAACATCTTAAAAAAACTTCTGTAACACCTCACTGGTGATAAAGTTCATCGAGCAACGCTGGCGTAACATTGGCTACGCCGTAGCCACGTAGCACTCTCTCGCTACGAGCCCAAGCCGCTACGAGCTTAGATTAGCACTAACTTTTTATTTCTTTGTGCAATGCAGTGGAATGTGAATTAATTCACTTCTTTACTTCTAAATGACATTTTGTAATTTGTTGACAACGTAATACCGTGGGTGTGCATTGTCTTTAATGACGTATAATCATATAACACTACATACTTGCTATTCAACAAGTTAAAAACCGTTCATTTATTGGTTGCTCTCCATAGATATCTGTGTTCTCAGAGTGTCCGTTATATACATACATGCATACATAAACTCACATTTGTATCCCAGAAGGGTAGGCAGAGACCAGGAACTGCCACTTGCCACAGTCCTGATAGATTACTTTCGATATTTAGATTATTAGATTAGATTACTTTGTTGATATTTGTAATTTTATATTGAAAGGGAAACTATCCTAACACCAACCGAGTACGAGTGACGTTCTCAATAGGGGTTCCAGCAGACAAAGCGCTTGATAACGGCGTCTAGCAACAAGTGTCCACAAGCGGGGACGACAAAGCGGCCGAGGCGCTCGAACAGACACAGGGAACGAGCCGTGGAGTGGCTACATCATGCACGGGGCCAGCAATAATAAAAAACCAATTATTTCAGACAAAAAAAACATATTATGTACTTACAAAATAACATCATATAAGCATCCTATAGACGTCCCACTGTGGGGCACATGCCTTCTCTCAGAGAGAGAGTATGGGCTTAATCACCACGCGTGCCCACCGCTCATTGGTGATTTCAAGCGCTGAGGTATGTGAATCCTCAGACACTCAGGTTTCCTTCACGATGTTTTCCTTCACCGTTAGCGAGTGGTATTGCTACTATAACTTGGCAAAAATAAAGTCGTAGGTACATGTCCGCACCGGGAAACGAACCTGGACTTCTCGCTTCCGAGTTCAATATTCTACCCACTATCTATACATTATTACTAGGCCATCCTAGGCGGACATACTTCGACCACATAAGGGATGTATTAGCAAAGGGCAAGATAAAAAGTCCCCGAAACCGGCGTGCGTGCATGCAACGACTAATGCATGTTGACCCCCGGTCTCCACCTACCCTCCGGGATACATGCGCGGGTTTATGGAGAGGAAATACAGGCTCAGAAGTAAACAACGTAGAAGTATAATAATGCAGCCTGTATCTGTCCCACTGTAATGCACAGGATTTCTCTTCGAGAGATAGAGAGGGTATGTGCTTAATCACCATTCGTACCTAACGTGGATTGACAATTTCAAGCGTTGAGGAATGGGAACACTACAGACACTCAAGTTTCCTCACGATGTCTTCCTTCACAGTTAGCGAGTGGTACTGCTACGTAAATTTACAAATTTAGATAACAAGATCATTGGTACATGTCGGGATTTGAACCTAAGACCTCTCGAATGTGAGGCAAGCGTTCTACCGACTGCGCTACTACTGCTTGGTAATAACCCAAAGATGATTACTAAAACATTGCTTACACTGGCTTTAACAACTGATTTACTTGTGTCTTGGATATTTTAACGATACTTATTTTTATAATCCTTATAATTTAACTAAGCATTCCCGCTGCACATGGCGAATTCCGAGTGACTAAGTGGTTACATCGTTGGCACGGTGAGCTAGAGGCGAGGGTTCGAATCCCGCTTCGGCCCGAAATTGTTCTTTCTAGGTCATTTTTTTATTCATTTGTCATCCAAAGCTTGAAAAAAGTAACCAAGTGCGACAGTAGGCATCCTGCTATCAAACCGGGTGAAAGCCTACCCTTTTGCTATTCACTCCTCTTCATTAGTGGGCAATCCGGTAGAAAGTTTGAAAGGTTGTCGTGGTAAAATTTTACCATAAATATAACTGCTTTTTGTCATATCACAAAAACCAATCCTGCTACTATATCATACATAATTTTAGAGCATGTAAATGTATTTAACGTCGAGTAATCTAGTACTCGTATTTTTGCTGCATTTATTGTATTTCCGCACCTGACTAGTCGATCGAGGGCGCGGTGACCTCTAGTTCCGTGTTATTTGCAACCACAAATCGGCCACCAGCGGTAGTCTCTTGAGACTGCAACAGTTCTCCGTGAATGGGGATCGGAAGGCTATTCATGAGCTGGAGATAGTGTCGCTATAATAACATTCACAGGTAAGGCTCGGTTGGTCTCCGTTTTCATTGTGTTAGCTAGACGAGGGAGATCGACCACAAGCCTGTAAAGGCAGATAGCGTCGCTTGCCTGACTCCAGACTGGCAGTTGCTTTGAATAACATTGAATAAGGCAGCAAGTTACGCCGATACAATAGCGGAAGAACTCTTTGATGAAGTTAAAGATAAAGAGATAAAAAATATTTATTTGCAGTAACTTAATCCAAGTTTATTAATAAGTTGCAGTTATTGTGTTTACTACAAAGGAGGCCTATGTCCTGCAGTGGACGTCAAATGGCTGATGGTGATGATGATGATTGTGTTTTTTACTTAATTAATAGATTTCCATTAGTTATCTGTTAAACGGGTCTAGTTGCGATTATTTATTACGTAAAATTTTATTAGCTTAATTCCCGACATTTCAGCAACGTTGCAGGTGCCGTGGTCACGGGTAGACTGAAGTGGCGAGTACAAAATTGTACCTAATAAATAATAATCGCGATTAGACCCGTTTAACCTGTTAGATACCACGGTGCGGTGGTAGCCTAGGGGATAGAACATTGGACTCTGAAGCGAGAGGCCCAGGTTCGATTCCCAATGCGGGCATGTACCTATGACTTTGTTTTCTAAGTTATGTACATTTGTGAAGTTATAGTAGCGATACCACTCGCTAACGGTGAAGGAAAACATCTTGAGGAAAACTGAGTGTTTGAGCTATTCACATACCTCAGCGCTTGAAATCTCCAATCCGTGGTGGGCACGCGTGGTGATTAACCCCTTACTCTCTCTCTAAGAGAAGGCCTGTGCCCTACAGTAGGACGTATACAGGCTGCTTATGCTAGCCTGTTAGATGACCTATGACGTTGAAAAGAATAACCTCCTCCTTTTTGAAGTCAGTTAAAAACCATTGTTATGGTTGTCCGATCGGGCCATTTAGAATTCTACAGATTAATATATAACTATGTATGAGCAAATGAGTACATATATTTTACTAACTGACTCGGCAACCGTTATTTTGCCATATTAATTAGCCTACGACCTAATCTTAAAAAAAAATCTTAAAAATTGTTGAAGCCGTTTCGGAGGAGTTCTATAACAAACACTGTGGCACGAGATTTTTATATATTAGATAAAACAGAATACGTTTGGTTCTTTGATTCAGGTATGTTAGGATTGTGGGAAGTGAAAAACTTATATCTCTGCCTACCCCTCAGTGAAAAACTTATATCTCTGCCTGCCCCGTTTAGATTTAGTAAGTATTGTGTGTATTGTAGGTGTTTTATGTATATATATAAATTTTCCAATAAATATCTCCCGGCACAACCCCATCCATTATCCCCATCACCAAAGGTTAGCTGAAAGAAAATACTTATTAGTATTAAGCTCGCCTATGTACAAATGTTTTTTACTGTGCAATAAAGGATTTTCAATTAATTTAGAGTGAGTGTTTGTATGAGTCCTTTCATAGAGCAGCACTATAATACAATTCATTCAAAATAAATCACGCGTGAAGCGAAACAGGTTTGTCACGATCGTGGCGAGTGACAATCTCGGCATACCCCTCCGGGACACAGGGGTGAGTTTATGTCAATAAAATAATCATATTATGTCCTTTATTAGCGCAGAATGTCCAAATTAGTCTGTACGACTCAACTGTGATTGTCTAAACGTCACTTTATCAAGAACTAATTATTATTGACACACAGGCGCCGACTGTGATTACTGGCAGTAATCTGGACAGTAATTAATGCGCCTGTTATAGTCTTACCTGTAGCAATATATCAGCAAAGCTATACTCTATACAAACTACGAAATCAATTCCATATTTCATCGCAATGGCCGTTGAATATATTGCAGATGACTTATTATCATTTATTTATTTCAGATAAAACAGGCTCTTAGAGAGAGTAGGCCTATGCCTCTCTCAAAATATGTAGAAAACGCCTCTTTTCATGTGAAGAGGCGTTTTCTACATATAGTGTGAGTAAGCATTTAGTGTGAGTAAGCTTCCCCAGACTGACATGCCAAGAACAGTAATCAGTGGTATTTACCCCGCGACACAGCTATCGCTGACGGGCTCATGTCGCAGACGACGCGCCGCCAACCGATAGTACCAGTAGCAGCAGTACCGATACTCGCTCATTGCAGCTGATTAATGAACAGATTCCTGCTATTCTGTTTGCTAAATACATGGCCGAGAAGACGTTACAGATCGGGCATAGACTGTCAATCTGTGTTAGTTTAGCTTTGGAAAAAGTCCCGAGTCACTTACGTCATTAATAGATTAACCCCTGGTTTCTTGTACACTATCAAACTGTTAATCTACTGTTAACAGCTGTCAGTGTTTTTTTCGTATGCACTTTGGTCAATTGACAGCTGTTAACAGTAGATTAACAGCGTGTTAGTATACGAGAAACTGGGGGTTAGTAATAATAGATTTTGGTCTAGACACTGTTTTTCAAGATTACAAAACAATAGAAATGAAAGTAAAAACGTGGTTTATTGCATTAAAATCAGGGCAAGTAAAGAGAAAAATATTTATGTAGCTCCTTAAACTGGGCTGGACTATGCTTGTATTGTAACAAACGATCTCATCTCTTTGTGGCAAACAACTAAAAACACAAAAACCTATTACAAGTTTAGGACACACACATTGCTGTTAGTAATAGGATTATCTAAGCTGTTAGCTCTCTCACAGAAAATAAACAGGAGTTGGCCGAGTGACGCGTTTGTGCGTCTGCGGCACGGGACAATCAGCGAGACATACGCGAGTTTGTTTGCTCACGCCTTATACCTACTGAACTTTCTTACTTGGACAGTCCATTACACTCCACCAAAATTACGTTCTTAGACATGATCACATTATTACCTGATTAACGTCACAAATTGTACCTACAAATATACGCGTCGCCTTCCTGATCTGTCCAACTTAGATGTCCTTGTGCGTGCGTAACAGATACATAGAAGGACGAACTAACTTGTGAGTTCCCTTTTCTTCTGGTCTTAGTAACCCAGCGCCTTTATAAAGTCTGTCATTCCTAAAACAATTCAACTAGAGTTTGTGTTAAAATAAACATACAACTTTTATTCTATGAGATTTTTCGAAATATACGCGTTCACGATCTTTTATTAAATCGGCGCTATATGCGCTTTACCAATATCACAGCCTCCGATACATAATTATTTTACATAGAAAACTGTTCATTATATTTAAATGGTTTTAGAAAACAGCGCCACAACAAAGCAGGAGAACTGTAAGAACGCATAAAAAATTTTCATTTAATATAAAAATAAAAAATTCCTACAACAAACGTTGAAAATGACAAACTCTATTTGTCGTGTTTCTGACAAACTTTAACTACCGACGTGTATACCTCAGACACTCAGGTTTCTACACGACGTTTTCCTTCCCGGTTAGCGAGCACTCTCGTCTACACCTTATATTCTCTAACTTTATCCATATACCGCCTGTAGGTGTAGGTTGATTTTATATTCCCGCCGAGTTTGGCGACGAGTACCTACGTAACTACGAGTACGAGCACTGTACCAACACAAAAGGGATAATATTGACACCTGAACAACAAACGCTTTGATGAGAGAGCTCTTGTAAGGCAAAGGGAACGTGAGGTGAACTTCAAAGGTTGTTTAATTATGTACTCACGGCAAACCTCAAAAAGTTTCCAAAAGAGAAATTGTGGTAAAGATCTTTGTTTTTAATACCTTTGTCTCTCACCACTTTCAGAGGCAAGTTCGATACAATTTGACTTTAATGACGAACGCCTAATCAATCGCGCGCACGAGCATGATACAAAAATAAAGTGATATTTGAGAAATGAAATAAAGTTTCCTAAAATTATTCTTCTTTTTGTTCTGGTTGTGTAGTAGTGTTCTCTATCGAACAATCTAAAGCCTATACAATTTTTGTATTTGTAAAATATTTTGTACGCACTTTGGTCAACGGACAGCTGTTAGCAGTAGATTTACAGATTGTTAGTGTACGAGAAACTGGGGGAAAGTCTGTTGACGTGTTCTCTAATACACGACCAGATTACGGGCACTACCAATATCCAATGTATAGCATACATTGGTATTGGATGTTACACTAGTATCATATTTTTTATATATGTTCAGCGATAATTCCTTACTACGTTGTCAAATTTTATTGATTCAATTTTTTGTTGGAAAGGGGATACCTCAGGATCTGCTGAATCTGTTAGTGAATGCAAATTACAGCACACAGATGAAAAACGAAAAAAGACAAGTGTTACAGAATTATGGACAGCGCCACCCAGTATTGAAATTAGCGATATATAGTTTCTGCTTAGTGCGTATTATGAAGGCAGTGTTTTTTAGGGTTTCGTACCTCAAAAGGAAAAAAACGGAACCCTTATAGGATCACTTTGTTGTCCATCTGTCTGTCTGTCCGGGATAAGCTCGGAAAAAGCTGCGTGACTCGATTCCTGAACTATTTATAATATGTAAGTATCTAAGAATTTCTACGGAATCCTCTATGGGCGAGTCCAACTCGCACTCGTCCGGTTTTTCTTTATCAACTCGTACTTTGAAGAGTGGTAAACGGTGACATTAGTGAGTGAGGTAGCAGGAGCGTCTAGTGACACGTGATACCACTTGTACCCGCTCTGCCACTTGTCTGGTGGCACGTGGGCTTAATGCATCAAAGTGTAGATTATTAAACTCAAAGGACGCGAGGGTGGCTTCGCTGTCTCCCTACATCACAGCGAGCGTATAGCATAGCATAGAAAGCGGCTAAATTAATAGTTGATTGAAGCGCGCATAGATGAAGTGAATATTCAGAGGCGAGGCGGAGTTTACGCCAATTACGCGTGGGGGTGGGCAGAGGCGCCAATTACATTAATTATCTTCCTTTGTTTTAATGAAGGCATTGGACCATTAATCTTTAACCGCGATTGTAAATTAGTGAAGTTGCTTTACTAATTTAGCTTGTTCTAATGATGTTACGTTCAACGATCTAATGAGATCTCCGATGCACAATCACATCTTATATCCTTATCTAGATTATTCTAGTGACGGAAAAATCAGAAGAACACCCTGCCCCTGGTAACTAAAGTCTGAACTAGTAATTATGACGTAGTACGCGAGTGCGAAACCTTATCTTATTTCACGAAGCGTCCCGTAGGTCCTAGGTCCTCATCTGCATAGTATAGCGAACTATTCGTGCGAGCATCCATCAAGCAGCTAACTGCGACTTATGAAACATTGAGCGAAAGGTAATCAGGGCCGTCTCGCGTGGAGCGTTACAAACAGCTGCTTTGAATACTAACACTGTATCAAGCAGGCTGAGGTAATATCTACTTGGGAAGTTTATGTTTATTTGCAGTAAAACAATAACCAACCAACTAATAGGTCAGAGGAAAAAGAAAATGCGAAATGACATAAAAAAAGTTTAGTTGGTTTGAAGTACCCTACAACCGAAGCCTATTGACACCAAATATGAATCCGTGAATTCACCAGGAAATGAGGTCGAATACAAAAAGGGGTAAAATGTAATGTAAATTTAATAAAACGCCTTTGTCAGTGAACTATCAGCGGTAAATGAGCGCGGGACAAAAGCCTCGGGGAACCAAAGGTTGAATGGCTGTTGCTGCGGCGGCGGGGCCTCTTGACCCTCAAACGAGGTAAAGTAACTATTATGAAATGTGAAAATGTATATTTAGTGTCATTCAGCTGTGGTCTGGGTGCAAACAATTAAAAAAAAATACTATCAATGTCAAGAAATGTGGATAAGGGTAGATATTTCTTGAGTTAATGATATGAATAAATGGCCCAGGACGGCAAATAACTTGATGGACATTATTGCTTCCCGTATTTTATTTAACGATTACTTTTAAATATTTGTTTACACGTAGAACAAAGTGAAATAAAAAAATATTTGTAATTAATCTGTGGGTATCTATCTATCCAGCTCTTGAATAGACACCACTGCAGAGCATAAGCCTTTTCCCTGTCACGCCGCTACGCAAAGCAACCAATAAACACTCGCCGTCAGATAATGCTTACTTAATGTATGTTTTTTTATATTTGTATTTTTGAAAAGGCAAGACAGCTAAATTGGTTACCAACTTCCAATAAGAAACGGAACATAAAGAAGAAGAATGTTTGCAATACATATAAATTATTTAATTCGCCATCAACATGTTTCTAAGAAATTATTGTTTAAAATACCAAATACTTACAACCATTTCCTTATTTTTCTTTAATAAAATCTTTAAATATTTTGCGTTATCATTAATGGACTCGACCTTTCAATCAAGGCTTTTCTGTTTAGTAAGCGCGAAGAAAATTATTTATTACATTTTATGGAAACTTGCAGCTTACATGATAGATACTCTGTGGTATTAAAGTTATACGGTATAACTATGAGTTAAAATAAGTTTCCGCACGTGGTGCGACATTATACAACCGTGTAATATACATATTATTAAAATAACACCAAACCCCACAACGGTTTCTTTAGTATCGTTAATTGAATTTAACACTTTATTGCACACGAAAAACAGCACAGGAAAAATGACAATACGAAATTACATGTACAGAAGCGAGCTTATCTCTGTGAGAGATTTCTTCCAGCAAATCTTGGGGAATCGGAGTGGAGGTGTAAAACGGGTCTACGCACGTGCAAAACATACTGCACTGAACCACTTTAAATAAGAAAAAGTTTTAACTTCTCAGTATATTTTTAAGTCCCGGCATGGGTGGAATTTTTAGCCTCTAAATAAGTTTTTAAAATTTTTCCTCAGCACGGGTTAGCGCAACAAAAAAAAAAGAATATATTCTCAGTATATTTTTTTATTGTTCGTGCGAGTTGAACTCGCCAACTGTAGGTGTTGATCCACAGTTGGCGAGTTCAACTCTCTCCTTTTCCGGAACACTGGACATAACGCAGGCCTCGCGTCGGAAATGGCGATTTTTTCTTTCTCAGTCATTTAGCCAGATGGGTCGTAAAGTTAACAAAGATAATGAGCAATTTGTATACAAACAGCAGCCGGTACCGGTCAGGCGCACGCCGAATGTAAAATAATGAAAAATGACCAGACTTTCGTCGGGGCTGAGCTGACTTAAGCTCGTTTAATAAGCACGAGACCTCACAGAGAAGAACACTTATGACGAATTTTACTATCGATATTTCGTTTCATATTGGAAAACACGTACATTTGTGAATTTGTAGTAGCAATACCACTCGCCAACGCTGAAGTAAAACATCGTAAGGAAACCTCAGTGCCTGAGGTGTTAACATACTTCAGCGCTTGAAATTGCTAATCCGTGGCGGGCACGCGTGGTAATTAAGCCCGTACTCTCTCTCTCTCTCTCTCTCTCTCTCTGTTAGAGATCACGAAACCTGAGGACATGTACCTTGCAGTGGGACATATGTGAGCTACATAAAAAATAAAATAGAAAATCCAACGTGGTCAGAGTACAGATCTTGCAATCTACGAGCGCGCGTGGCCTTTATTTGTAGCCGCATTGTACGAATTTTTGTTAAGTGCAATAAAAGTATCAATAAATAAATAAATGAATAAATACACATTTTTGTTAGTGTGCGTACCCGACGGAGCGGTCAGTAGCGAGCGAGCCGTACGTACGGTCACTCTACACCTACATTGACGCGTATACAGATTGGTCACTCGCACAAGTAAGGGCGCCGCGCGCTCGTAGATTGCAAGAACTATAACAGAGCACAACATCTTTGTTATCTTTCGATCGTGCGGTCTGTACTCAGCTCTAAACTGCAGGAGACGACTCGAGCAGCTGTGGCCACGTATGGGACACCTGCTCTGGGTATAACGAGCAATTGATGTCTCTGTCTAGACGCGGAGGTTAAGTAACTCTGGCTTACATCAGTTTGAGAGTTGTTTTAACAAAATGAGTACTTTACTACACTTTTACATTGTAAGTACTCTATTTTTAAAAAGTGGTGCCACCACCCAGTGAGTAAAACGATGGACTCGGAAGCGGGAGACCCAGGTTTGATTCCTAGTGCGGGCATGTACCTATGACTTAGTTTATTTTCAAAGCTACGTACATCTGCGAATTTGTAGTAGCAATACGACACGCTAACGGCGAAGGAAAACATCGTGTGGGAACTCGCGACTTGGTTGGCTCCGCATGTATTGACTTCAGGATAGTATAGATACTGGGCAAGCCTACTCCATCTAAAAAAACAATGTCCCAGGCACTGCAGCGTCCGAGTGGTCCCTTCACACATCTAGTGTGAGTGATGGTGCGAGTGGACGCTGTATAAATCATCTCATTACGTAGATTCAAACGCCAAAGTTTTAGTTTACTCTATTTTTCAAATTTCTGCTGCTCTCCGAGTAAACGAGAAAGTTCTATATAGAGCACTGACTTTGTCACTCTTATTTAGTTAACGACTTCTTAGGTTACGTCCTTTTAAATGTTTCGTGTGCATCAAAGTTCAATCCATAACCTCCTGACGTCCGGTTTAATTGGTCGAAACATTGGAAAATTAACCAAACCTTTGTTTTGATATAACTGCGTAAAACTTTAGCAATTCGCGCAGTCAAATGTGCTGTGGGTAATGATAAAATATCGCGCGATGGCCGCTGTTTTTGTACATTACGGGGTCCGGCGCATAACTCAGCGGCGAATGTTTCATGCGAAATGCTTTATTTAATTCGAGCGGACATTTTGATGTGAGGCCGGCTTACGGCATACATATGCAGAAAGATTATGTATATTTGTATCTGTCTGTATGTAGATAGGCTGCTCTTAAAAATAATCAAAAGTTGCAATCCCCATAGCTCGGAGTGTTAAGTTAGCTATCAATTTATATATTTTTATAGTTTACAACACATTGTACCGCCAATTGAACTTTAGTTTAGTGCAACTTCTTTTTATATCGTTAGACTACTCGTACACCGTATATCAATATACTATAAATAATGTAATCTATCGATCTATCTCGGCTATACGGTATGTCATATCTCGTAGTCTCTCAACAAAAACTATCACAAAACCGACATTGAAGCCATATACGTGACGCTTTGAATATGATACCAATCTTTTGTAGTACGGGAGGCCTGGAATCCTAAGATACAGATCTTTTGATCTAGTTGAGGCTCCAGTCTTTCCACAAATAGTAAATTCTTTTGCGGTGTATCATGTACCTATTCAATGTTGTTTTCATGTGTGAATGTATTTTGTGGACAGAAAATAAACAAATATCTTACAATAACAAGAAAAACCTTAAGATGGCAAGGAGCAGATTTCCCTACAACCGTAAATACCCAAAAATAAACGTTCTTAGCTTCTATCTAGAATCTTCACACAAGGCTCTTACTTTTGATTCTTTGTGAAATCATATTTGTAAATTTTTATTGCGATCCGTTATTTAGTTTGTACATTCTTCAGAATCCTTTTCTCTTGGCCCTTCTTAAGGCTCGGTTCTCTGACATTACCCCTAAATCAGGTGTTTTAAAATAATCTTACTTTCTAATGGTAAGTATTTAAAATCTGAAAAAAAAACTTTTCAGTGTCTTATCTAGGGCCTACGGTCACGATTTTTACGATTTTTTAAACTTCATAACATCACACTCAATCAATCACTAGATATGGTTTTATTTGAGCTGTACTGAATTTTAGATAATAACAATTATACCAAAATGACGATCACTGAATTTGTTAGTGACGTCGGTCGTCAAAATTTATGTTATTTCAAAAATGCCTACTGTTCCCCCAACCATTCGGTCGCGCAGCGCAATATGTCCCATACAAATCCTTGCGCTCGGAGAACCAAGTCCTAACAGTGACACGTACTGTCGTGCTATCGATATCGGCAGAAAGTATTTGTATAAGTACATGTGACAGCTGCTGCCTAAAGAGAACATATTTCCGTGCGCAGCGAAACGTCTCCTCGCAGTTTTATTGCAGCGTCAAGTTTACGGTGGAAGTCATTCCGTTGACGTAATTCTGGTTGCGAGACGCCGGAATTTGAATAAATTTCATGAAATGTAAACGTTTATTGAATTTGCGCGGGACAGGTGCGTGGGTGGTAGAAGCCTCCGTGTTGGGGGACGAAGGAATATCATTCTAACATTTAGATTTTACGCTTACACAATTTCTGTAATTATAACGGTTTCACACCTAAATGGGTTTATTTTTATAACAGTGAGTCCACATGTATCAGTCGAAATATTTGAACAATAAGAGGATATGTCTAACAAAAGATCTGTTTATGATAGACAAATTGTGGCGGCTTTTGATAATTTAATAGCTAAAGTATAGCAATATTTCCCAAAATACGATAGCGAATATATCACTCTGATTTTATATGCTACGTATTTTATCCAGTAGTCGACGAAGATGGGCTGATGGATTGTATTCGAACAAATTCACGATAAGTTTATTCATCATCAAAACCATCAGCCCACCTCTGCCCACTGCTGAATATAGGCCTTTTCCCTATCATGCCATCTTTCGCGGTCTCTCGCAATTCGAATAAGTTTACAAATACTCCATTTGTCTTTAACAGTTTTTAGCACAAGATTGCTTGGCAAGCGGTTTCGCTATAACAAGTTAACAGCTGTAAGACTGGCTTATTAATGTAACCAAGATTCATAAGCAGCCTACATACGTCCCACTGCAGGGCACAGGCCTTCTCTCAGAGTGAGAGTATGGGCTTAATCACCACGCGTGCCCTACGTGGATTGGCGATTTCAAGCGCTGAGGCATGTGAATAGCTCAGACACCCAGGTTTCCTCACGATGTTTTCCTTCACAGTTAGCGAGTGGTATTGCTACTATAACTTCACAAATGGACATAACTTAGAAAACAAAGTCATAGGTACATGCCCGCACTGGGAATCGAACCTGGGTCTCCCGCTTCTGAGTCCAATGTTCTACCCACTAGGCTACCACCGCCGATAGTTTCCTAATATTATTTTATAATTTTTTTATTTTATAATCTTTTAATTTCTTTCAGCTGTGCTAATTGCTCGAAATATATCTGTGAAAACTTTTCGTTGGCTTTCTGTATCTATGTGTGATAATTTAATAATAATATGTTTGTAATAAGCTGTTAGTTTTCCTAAAAAAAATTGGCCTTTGCATCTACGCAATGAGATGATTTATACAGTGTCCAGTGGCACCTTCATTCACACTAGATGGGTGAAAGGACCACTCGGACGCTGCAGTGCCTGTACATTGTTTTTTTTAGATGGAGTAGGCTTTTCCAGCACCTATACCATCCTGACAGCTCAGTCGGCCTAGCCCAGAGGAAAGACAAGTCAATACGTGCGGAGCCAACCAAGCCAACAAATTCGCAGATGTACGTAACTTTGAAAATAAACGAAGTCATAGGTACATGTCCGCACTGGGGATCGAACCTGGGTCTCCCGCTTCCGACTCCATTGTTCTATTCATTAGGCTATCACCGCTGATACTTTCCTAATATTATTTTATAATTTTTTTATTTTATAATCTTCATAATTTATTTATGTTTATTTATTTATGTTTATTTATGTTTAAACAGGGACCAGTTAACAATACAAACTGTAGAATAAGTTCTACTAGTAAACCTCTTTACTCTGAGGTTATAAAAAAACCTAGCATAAGTAGGTTACCCTTGACCGCTGATTTAAACTGTCAGCGCAGACAAAAGAAAAGCCCCCCTTAAATAAATTAATTTTAGCTAATCAGAATATACAGGGTGGCTTTTCTGGAAAGTTATTAGAACTAGAGTTGTTCTTAGAACAATATAGAGTGGACATACTTTGCGTCACAGAGCACTGGCTACCAGAAACACAAATGAATTTATCTGTGAATAACTATCAAATAGCCAGTTGCTTCAATAGAAAGTCTGCAAGGCACGGGGGATCCTTGATACTAGCAAAAAATTGTTTGAAATTTAAAGAACGGAAAGACATTTGCAGACTTTCTGTTGAAAAAGTAATTGAAATATCATGTGTTGAACTGTCTAGACACATTGTAGTAGCCATATACAGGCCCCCTACCAGCGATTACAGTTCATTTGAATCCATATTAGAGGATGTTTTGAAGGTAGCCTCTAGCAGTAATAAGAAAGTCATAGTCTGTGGTGACTTCAATATCGACTTATTGGTAGACTCGGCTTTAAATACCAAATTGACAATAATTTTCAAGTCGTTTAATTTAGTAAATATTTTCTTGGAGCCTTCTAGAATAACCGAAACTACTGCCACCTGCATAGATAATGTTTACTGCGATTGCGACTTTTCAGATAATTCTACAGTAAATTGTTTGAAGTCAGACCACAGTGGTCAAATTGTTCATTTTGAAATAGATAGAAAAAAACGCAGAACAGGTTATCCTCTGCCGGCCCGTAACAAGTAAAAAATTAGAGTCATTTAAAGTAGACCTTGAAAGTAGCATAAAAACTCAAGAAAATTACCAAAATGCTAATGCTCATTATGTAGACTTTTTCAAAGTCGTGTCGGGTAGTTTTGAAAAAGTTTTTAAATTGCGGCAGCTAACAAATAATGAGAATAAAGTAGGATTTAGTGAATGGGCAACCTCGGGTATCCGGAAAAGTAGAGACACACTTTATGAACTGTATGACAAAAAGACTTATACATATGACACCAAATTCATACAGCACGTCAAAAAATATTCCAAGTTATTTAAGGCCGTCTGCCATAAGGCTAAATGCGATCATATAAAGAATAAAATCTTACAATCACCGAATAAAATTAAAACAATTTGGACAATAATAAATAGAGAAACGGGTAAAACAAAATTAGGAGACCGAGATATTTCGCTTAAGATTGACGACAAAATAATAACGACAAATGAAGATATCGCTGCAGCATTTGAACAGTTCTTCACTAATGTTCCAATCGTGACTACAGCTCCGTTAGACTCGTCACCTGATCGTGCAACAACATTACTAAAAGACCATGTCTCCTCGTGCGAACACGATTTCTCATTTAATTACATTGAGCCCCATAACGTTCTTAAAAAATTAAAATTATTGAATCTTAAAAAAACCGAGGACTTGTGGGGTATGCCGGTAAAAATTGTTAGTTCAGTGATCCATGTCCTAGCTTTACCGTTAGCAAAAATTTTCAATAAATGTGTAGATGAGGGAGTATTTCCGGACCTCATGAAATGTAGTAGACTAGTACCCTTATTTAAAAGCGGTGATAAACACGATCCAACCAATTTTAGGCCCGTCTCAGTACTACCAGTATTAAGTAAAATATTTGAGAAGATCATCTTAGATCAATTACTTACGCATTTCAATAATTACCAACTCTTTCATAGCCAGCAATTTGGTTTTACTAAAGGGCGGAATACAACAGACGCCGGAGTTATGTTACTTAAACATATTTTCAGCGCGTGGGAGGATCGCAAGGATGCAGTAGGCATATTTTGTGATTTATCAAAAGCATTTGATTGTGTAGACCACGAAACGCTACTCCTAAAGTTAAAACACTACGGAATAAAGGGTGCAGGTTTAGATCTTTTAAGATCGTATTTAGAAGGAAGGGTCCAAAAAGCAGACGTAAATCGTATTAAATCCTCGGGTTCACTTGTAAAAATAGGAGTCCCGCAGCGATCTATCTTAGGGCCGCTCCTTTTCCTAGTCTATATAAATGATTTACCGTTTATGGTACAAAAAATGTCTGAGATAGTGTTATTTGCTGATGACACGTCACTTATTTTTAAAATAAGGAGACAAGAAAATAATCTTGACGATGCAAATAATGCTCTCTCGCAAGTACTACATTGGTTCACAGCAAATAATCTGCTGCTAAATTCTAAAAAGACAAAATGTATAAAGTTTTCCTTACCTAACGTACGAGTAGTTGAGAACAACATAGTAATTGGACATGAAAAATTAGAATTTGTAGATGATACTGTATTTCTGGGCATCACAATCGATGCAAAACTACAATGGGGTCCACATATTGTAAAATTAGCACACAGACTTAGCTCTGCAGCATATGCAGTGAAAAGAATCAGGGAACTCACTGACGTTGCAACTGCTAGGCTTGTTTATTTTAGTTACTTCCATAGTATTATGTCCTACGGTATACTACTATGGGGCCGGGCAGCAGACATTGAGACTATCTTCATCTTGCAGAAGAGAGCCATCCGATTTATTTACAAGTTAGGTAGTAGGGATTCGCTAAGAGATTTCTTCAAAGAAACCAACATCTTAACAGTTGCATGTCAATACATTTATGAAAATATTATGTACGTTAGAAAAAATATCAAAGACTTCGAAAATGTTGGTGGCCACCATAATGTTAATACTAGAAATAAACATAAATTGTCATTTCCACTATTTAGACTTGCAAAAGTTAACACATCCTTTATGGGGCACTGTATAAGGTTCTACAACAAAATTCCTCAAGATATATTAGAGTTACCTCCAACGCGATTTAAAAAATGTGTTAAGCACATTCTGTGCAAAAAGGCTTACTATAACATCAAGGATTATTTAGAAGACAAAGATGTTTGGCATTAAACAGTAGATTAATATTATTTAAAGGACGATTGTGACTAGTGTTCAACACATTCATGACTAATATTTTAAGTTGAAAACTCTGTTAATTAAGTTAAAACGTGTTTTGAAAAGAATAAATGTGGAGTTTCTTTGTTAGTTTCTTCTCCACATAATCCATTAATTGTGAAACTAGCAACTTTGACGTTCATTAAGTAAACATTCTGTTTTTACAATGAATAAAAATATTTGAATTGAATTGAATTGAATTGAAGCGAAATAAACTCGTATGTATACCTCATACAGGCGTGAGTTTATGTATATAGGTTATTTATGTAATAACATGTTATATTTGCGTGTATACCTACAAATTAACTTGATTTGTTGATTGAGAAAATAAAAATAAATGTACTTGTATTCCTGACATGCATTGTTAAATTATGCCAGTTTAGAACTCAATCATGTTTGACTCACCTCTCCCTCTGGAACTTGAGCGACTGCACGCGCTGCGGCACGCGCTGCTTGAAGGTCCAGAGGTGCAGCTGGTCGTCGGCCGTGGTGGTGACAAGCGCGCCCTCGTTGACGAGGAAGCGCGCGTGCAGTACGGCCTCGCCGCCCTCGTGCCGCGCGTGCGCGTCCACGCCCGGCCCGCCCAGTCTGCGCCGAGTGCGAGTCAAGGAAATGTAGGGTAGTCACAGTCACACAACACCATCTCTCGTCCCGACTATGCTGGAAACCAAACTACGCGGAAACCAGGGAAGGTCACAGTGGAAGATTTCGTTATTAAATAGACGTGGACGCAGGTTTTTCTTACGTGCTTGGGTTTATAAACATATTAGCTGAGTCCGCAACCTCATTCGCGTAGGATGTGAACAAAAAGTATGGTATTACTAGTCGAGTACAGGTCAGCCTATCTGACAGTACCTTTTTCAACTTTATGGTACTTTCTACCACTTCGAATTTGGATTTACAGTTTGAAGCCAAAGGTCGTAAATCACGAATATTTACACCATTTGTTACACCATTACCGATGAATAATTAGTAATACTGTTTTTCAGCATGGAAAGAACATTCGAACACTCAAATCACACTGTATTTAGGCGTTTCAGCGTCACTACTTGAGAAATAAGTATAACTCGCGTGATAAATATGGATATTTGGTTGAAAGATAAATATGTTAAAAATAAAAAGACCACCTCAGTTGCCTGAGACGCGCTTAGATAAAGTGGAGAGCTACAGGGTAAGTCGTATCTTATAGTCTGGTAACATCTAAATGTTGTAAATCACGTAGGTATACAAAACGGAATGTACGTCGTATTTTAGGACGACAATGTTATAATTTATTGGCACTAAGCGTTACCTAATTAAAGTACTCACTTACGGAAATTCATATTAATAGCAAGTAATTACATAACTCCAGTAAGACGGGAAGGTTAATAAGTGATAGGCCATTTATTTATTAATTCGAAAATCATTAGCGTCTGTTTTCTTTCAGTAATTACCAATTACCGCACCAATTACTGGCTGAAGTTGAAGGTAGGCCTCGAGACGTTTACTAAATTAATCGAAAATATTAGATTCGAGATATTCGCCGCCGCCGCCCCGCTGATATTGTCAGGAATATATTGCCATTTACCTCTGGTACCTGAGATAGATGGTTTCACTGAAAATGTTGCTTTAATGATAATAACTGTTTCCAAGATGGACGCTTGTCGGGCACATACCTCGGAGTCTCGTACGCTAATAAATCTGTTAACAGGTGTAAATTGCCACATTACAAAAAACAACTTCCAAACGTCAACAGTTTGGTAACGTGCAACAAGCAGACGGATTGTTACGACCGATAATGATACAATAACGCGTTAATATTGTTGTATTCGTTATACTGTGTTAATTTGTGCATAAAACTTTTTCGATTCATTCTATTGCGGTTGCGGCAATAAATTAACGTAACCATATTAAGGTAGAGAAGAGACCGTATACAGGACTAAACGAAATTAAAACAAATCCAATCGCTCCTCTACTAGACGAAAAGGTCTCATTAATCGCCACGTAATATCATTGGAAAACATTTCGGTCGTCCTTTTTATCCGAAGCCTCGATAGCATCTCGATAACATTAGTTCGCAGATAAAAATCTCGTTACTTGAGGGAGCGAGTCGTTTTAACAATTTGGAATTGAAAGGACGCTCTGACGCGGCACGTCGCTGGCTGAGCTGTGTTACTGCGCATGTGGAACATACACAAGGTCTGTTTCGGCTTCAGACAAAAATACCATCAGAAATAGTTGGTTACTTTTTGGGGCCAGTCAGGGGACGTTCCGGCGGACATACTTGGACCAAATAGGAGATAAGGGCAAGATGAAAAGTACCTGAAACCAGCTAGCGTGCATCTATTCCTATTCATGAACATTAATATGTTGACGTTCTCGTCAAAAAGCAAGGCTTGTTTTCCACCCTTCAGCCTGTATATACTTGAAAAAAAAAAAACACTCGTCACTCTAAGCGCCGGCGCCATCAAACGAAACATATGAATAAAATTTCTTCGCAGTTTTCTCAGTTCCATGCACCGGCAAGACATACATGTACCTACCTAGTTTCGATTGACTCGTGGCCCGAAACTTACCAGAGTGATTTTCGCGGCGAGGCGCGGTGCGTGCGGTATCCTTACGGTAAATAGTAGGTACTTACTGAATTAATGATTGTCGGACTCAGGCAAATTCAACGGAAGTTAATGAGTCCGTTAACATTTTTCAATCCGTTAGTCAAAATGTTAACTTCGTCACTTAACGATTAACGGAATAACGAGTTAATGCCCAGCTATGACAAGGATTAATTAATGTTGATGTTGTTGATTTGTTAGGATCGTGGCAAGTGGCAAATCCTGGTCTCTGCTTGCCCCTCCGGGACACAAGCGTGAGTTCATGTAATATAATAAAATTAACGAATTCATGAAAAACTTTCTGACGAAATTACCCTTGAAGTAACTCCTTCCCAACACTAAAATTATCATTGAAACCGTCACCATTAGGTGAGAAATAATTTGGTCATACATCCTGGAAGTACCTAACAAAGTATTGAATTGAATTAGTATGAGTCTCAGATTACTTGGAATTGTGTGGTATGTTAACATCAGCACTCATCAACATGTGAAACTTCTGTGTGAACCTTATTGAGGACGAGTACACTGCCACCGCCAGCCACTATGTCGGAAACGGTTGCAAGATGGCGCGAACGACCGTTCGCTTTTCAAAACCGGATAATCCGGCGACGGCTGCCGATTACGGCATCCTAGAGGAGACTTTACACATTCTACACGGTAGACTTTTTGCAGACTTAACTTCGAATCAATTTATTTTTTTTATTTGACTGTTGGTTTCTATCTCTCGTTTATCTCTTATTTTAACTTTTTTGGTTTGTTTTATTTTTTATTTTGTTTCGTTACTTTATGATTGCTGACATAAACTTCCAATAGCAAATGATTTTTTTACGATGGGTCATTTGTTTTACGAACGTCAGATAACTAAGTTAAAGCTCTCATAATCTAGTAAACGAAAATTTGACTAAACAAGATTTTAACACTGATGCAATAAAGTCTAGCGTGGAGATGTTAGCTGAAATCTTATCAACTATAATTATTTATGATCATATTGAAGAAGCAATATTACAAAGTCCCAGCTACGTACGACAGACTAATTTAATTACATTACCGTGCAGCGAAAATATCAAGCAAGCCATGTTTCATGCAGTTTGAAATACTGCTTGGCTCCTAGTACTGCTTAGAAACGTGCTGAGTTTCAGACGCCGAGCGGATCTACTTTAGATATGAAGAAGCCATTACCTTTTGTTTGATTCGAGTAGTACTGTTCGGAGTAATTGGTTACCCATTTTAAAGTTTGTAATCTACTTGTAATGTGCGACTGCCACCGAGAAAATACGTGAAAATTTTGCCACAAACAAATTATTGAGATTTTCAAAATATTGTATAACTCTAAATAGGTTAGTCTGGACTTGACATTCTCATTATGATTGTATTCAAAGCTTAATGTAAATACATTTAACCGGCCGAAACGTACCTATGTTTTCTCTCAGGCTCGACAACGGGCTCCAACAAACGCAATATGCGTAAAAATCTAGAACTGTTTCTCCTACCTCGGGAAAGGTAGGGCCATCCGATAGCGGGGAAATTGCTTATTTAGTAGTAATGCCGGCCGGGGTTTAGACGCCCGTATTCAGACTTTCACGGTACGAGCCACCAAGCTAGGCTCTATCTTGTTCCTTTCATGTCGTGTATGAAAAAAACGTGTAGGTTATTCTTTCAACGGATGTTTCTGAATTGCCTTTCTCTTCTGAAACGGGAAGGCTGCCTGAGACTAAATAATAATGAATAATATTCTTATCTTATAAGGCAGACAGAATTCCTTGCACGAAAGGCTAATTTAGAAAACAAAGTTATCTGTTATTAAACAGTATAAGTTAGTAATACAAATTAATTTGTTAAAAACTTCAAACTTTTTTGAAAATAATAAATGTGGTTCTCTGTTAGCACGTTCTTAAAATAATCTATGAATTCTGAAATTAACAATTTTGACGTTCACTAAGTTAACATTTTGTTTTCGTTATGAATATGATTTTTAATTGAACAAAAACAGCCAAGGAGTTTCTACTAGATACATTAATTTCGGTTATAACAATCTGTGGTTGAGGACTGAAGGCTAATTAATTTACGCGGTGATATGTTCGCGTGCACAGACAAGCGGCGCGCGGCCGACGAAACGTCTTCATTACGTCAGTTAATATTTAATTAGCTAAGTAGGAGGGTGGTTTTGGGACTTCAAATGTGACACAGAAATGTAGAGCCGATCGATTCGAGTCGTAGATTTTTAGAGATGCTTCGGGGTGGCTCCCAATACCTTCACCGTTTTTAAGGGGAAATTCTAACTATTATTCTATTCTTTTTATTATTATTCTATTGAATATTAATAGGATTTTGTTTAACATGATTGGTAATTTTAAATCTTAATTACTTTAGTAATAATGTAAAATAATTATTTCGAGCAACAACAAACCTTGTAACTCAAAATAAAACATTTATTACTATTATTTAGAAAGTTTTATTTCTAATTACTTTACTTAAGCATAAACAAACAATAGCAAGACCAAAAGCCGGCCGATTCAATTGTCCTTTCACCTGTTTACGCATCTCGGCCGACATGATCTCAAACATTTAACATAAAAGAAATCATTTTGCAACGCTAAGACATTTAATAGCTGAATGCCGACTTTCTGCAAAATGTCTACTAATATAAAATTTAATATAACTTATCGCACTATGCCAACTTTCTTAAATTTGAGAATCAGATACTTTCTACTATACTTTGAATTTGTATTCACAGTATTGAACTGATGATGGTCGGAAATCACGAATATTTACGAATGTTCTTTGCTATCATAATAAAAAGAATATTTCCTCAAAATATTGCTAAAGATTTCAGAATCACATATATGGAAGATCGATATTGGTGGGTAATTTTTCAGGCGGGATCAGTGTTATAGATTTAACAAAAGTGGCAGGTTTAGAAGCTCCAAAACCTGCAATAAGTTCCTTTTCAAAACGCTTTTCAAAAGGCTCACTTTTTCCACCTAATCAGCCCATAAACAGCACCCACCGTTGGTCATAGCCCTCTTCTCTTTCACGTTAACCCATCTGGTCCTTTCATAATCTCGTCTAATATTTCCCAGCCAGCCGCCATCACAAGTCATGATATAATAAATAAGTAATAAGTAATTTTATGAATTAAAGATGATACAGTAACACTTAGCATGTTACGTCATGTCTTCAGAGATCACTTTACTTCACAATAGTATAATGAAGGGCATTGAAAATTAGCCAGACCTTGTCAGGCAGCATTGTCTTGAGGGTACGTAGACTTGCACTTGACTGGTTCTGCGGAAAGACTCACAAGGTCCCGAATTACAGCGTTACACGAGTCGCCGCCGCCACCGCCGCCACCGCCGCCCGGCGAGCGCTTTGTTTTTGTGAAACGACTCATGATAAGGATATAGAAGATCCGTTACAGAGATAGCTGTCAGCCTAAGGAGTATCCACACACTTTGAGAATAGCTATAAATATAATGCATTAGTCTCTAATCGTCCACTGCTCCCCAAGGCTAAGCTTGAAAATGCGCTATTCCTGAAAAAATGTCAATTAATGTTTGTGTTGTACAACAACCTTTTTTCTGTAAGTTTTGGCTCCAATTTATATTTTTAAAGCTCTTCTCAATCACAAATTTTGCTTGCTTTAGATCATCGGTTAGGAGAGCCAGCTGATGTTTTCTTCATCCGCCGAGTACCACTAGATCGAAAGCTAAAATGGTTTCATCGCAAACGAAAGAGTTTAAACGAAAAGGTCCTTTTGTGTTTCTCTGCATCAGCGGTGGCTCGCGAGATATCACGCCTCGCGGAGCCGGCACAAAACGCCTAATTGGTTCGAAGACGCTCGAGACGACATCAAGGGAATCTGACGCCTTACACCCAGAGAGCACATCAACATAATAAAACCAACCGTTTAGTGGATGATTCACGCGGAGCTTTCCCAAATTGCAAACATGTAAATAGATCCTGGGAGGCAGAAGGAATGTTTTTTGGATACTCCGAGAATTCTCCGGGAACTTGCCAAAAGCGAGAGTAGCAAATAAACGTGAATTCCAATTAAAACAGAAAATTATACCGTGAGAGCTGTATTACAGAAAACTTTGCCTTTATGATATTAAGTCGGGAGTAAAACAAAGTTTCCGATGAAATAATTCGTAATAAATCCCCAGTTTCGGAAAGGAACAAACAGGACAGGTTAAGTTTTAATCTCGAAATTTCGTCACAAAATTAATGCGAAAAAGGGCCAAGTTTGATACCAGCTATCGCAATTCTAAGGAAAATCCGGCTTCCCCAAGAAAGGAATTACTATCTAAATATATGCCAAATTCTATTTACTACAATGATAGCTTTCTTCACTTGTTAAGAAACCTTGTTGAGTTCTTTACTCCTCAACATGCAACCATTGAGGTCATACGTGTAATAGACTAATTGCCGATTTCAAAAGTAACATGACATTCGGCTGGTACTTCGGTCACTCAATTCAAACTCTGCTTAAACTAATGCCGCGTGTATAGATATTCACGGGACGTCAAAGTAATAACTGCAAAAACGTAGATAAGCGATGTAGAGGCCACAATCGATACGATTCTACTTCGATTCGCTGAACCGCCCAGCGTAAACTTGGAAATAAGTCTGAAATCCGGCGTCAAAACAGATCATCGATCACCCGAATGAAGCCCTCAGTGGGGCGCAAATCTCCGGCAAGCCGCGGCCAGCCGTCCGTGTATCATTCCTCAACCCGCAACTGTATCGCTTTGTGACGCCTCTGCATTTACGAAGCATCTAAGCAAAGCACATAATGGGCAGTCTATGTATACGTCGAGGAAGGTATACCTTCCCATTGAGTTACAATCAAAAACATAACATAACCTCACGCCTGAACCTCGGGGAGGTAGGCAGAGAGCACGGCTTATCATTTGCAACGATACTGAGACCCTTACAAATCTCTGAAATCCTGTTATAAATAAAACCTGATTGGTCTCCCAATAGTTGAAGCGTTCCGTACAAAATCATTTGAAACAACATGAAAGTGCAAAAGGAGAGAAGGTTTACGGAGGAATCTAGAAATCCTTAGATAGATTCTTCTTATGCAAAAACCAGACTATTTTAGCTGTAAGTTGTAGTTCTGACATGGAAACATCACGTTCTAGAATAATATTACTATTAATCTGGTGTATGTGTCGACAGCTGGACAGCCACAGAAGAAGTAATCGTCTAAGGCTATCCAGGTGAAAAAATCTTTCAATAAAAAAAACCGCGATGGCGCTTCGTTGCTGAAACGTCAGAAATTAAGATAATTAAGTTTGCCTAATAATTTTTGTCGTGATTAAACACGTTAAACAAGGCACTGGTACTCTGTCTGAGCCACTGTCGTATGTTGCGTAGCCCTGATAGCTCTGGTCTCCAAGGGCTCCTTCTTCCTGGAATCTTGCGTTGCATGACAAGTTGAAGGACACTGTACTTGGTGTTAAGCATTATTTGGTTATTTCTTATCGTAACAAAAGTGGAGCTGCCACACTGGCAAGGTCGGGTACACAAATAACTCACACCTAAGTGAGTTTCACGGAAGCAATCAGCCGAGCCGGGCGAGGACTAGCACGACAAACTTTCATTACTACACTGTACAGCGCACGTTAAATATTATTAGCTATTATTTAACTTTGACAATGTTTCGCTGTCTCGTTGGTCTTGGTGATTGGTGATTGGCCGAACGAACAAAAATAACGTACACGATATTAACTTAATCGTGTTTAAATTTATACTTGTCCAAATTTATTTCTCTTTTGTGTAGTCGCAAATTTAAATTCGTAGCTGAATAATACCTTGAATATGAAATTACAAAGCTTTGAAACCTATTACGAATTTCAGTTTCTCATTCAACGTTATGTCTATTATTTCAACATTGTAGAGCATTCCTCTTCGTCTAGCTAGAACCAAACGCAAATAACTCCAAGGAATTATATTAATTAACACTCTAGTATTCAGTCAGCCCTTCGCCTCTTCGATACATGCAATTTAATTATTTATTGAGTTTTTATTTTATTTTTTATTTTATTAGAAGGTGAAGAAACAGATACGAGTACAATTAAACATTTGAAAACAAACAGATACAAATCAAACGTAGAGTAGGTACTGCATAGTTAGACCTTTAATATTGCAATAATTGTATTTATTTTCATTTCACAAAGTAAAATTCCACTTCAGGAGTTTGGGGAAGTGGTAAGCACTCCATAAGTTTTATACCAATACCTGAAATAACTGGTTTCACTAAAGAACAATTATATCAAAGAAATTCCCAAAGTATTCGATATATTCGAGTCATCATGACGTCTGTTTGGCCAACATAATAGTTGGACTATTCGGTAAACATTCTGAAAACAAATATAAATTGAATCGCCCTAACTTGCTGCCGAAATATTAAAGACTCTAATTATTTTACGGAGGAGAAAGTTATTAAAAAGGCGACCGTCCTCAGTAAAGTTATTTCTGGGAAAGGTAATTTTTCAGACCTCTCCTTTTGAAGATTGCCTCTACTAAAATTAAATCTTAATGGAAGTGTTATTTTATATTTCACTAAAGAGAAAGAGTTAAGGGTTTAGGGGCATTACATTGTTTTCTTCCCTGGGAAAAGTTGAACAAAGAACTACAAAAATATAAATTGAACTAAATTCATAGAAGAACGATATTTGCCTAAAAGTGCCTACCAAGTATTTCAAAGCTTAGGTAGAGGAAAAATAAATATCTCCGATATTAGTACATAGACATTCAGAGTCCTGTAGCGGTCGCACACTCACAAACGGGCAGGCGCTCGCCAAAGGCCAAAGGCTTGTGAATCGCCGTCCCTCGTCCTGTGACTCGCAACCCTTGAGTAGCACTAAACAAAGTACCACATTGCGCAATGTATAACTATTTAGCTAGATTCTCGTACCAACACGAGATTCGCTTTGGTCGACTTTAATTACCGTTGGCTCACCGACGTTCTTTGTGAGAGAGCTGTAGGAATATTGGCCGGAATATTTAGCAAATGTTTGAGAGTATTTTTGAGAATAATAAGCAGGTATAATTGCAATCTTATGAAGAACGAGCACAAAGAAAACATTCATATTATTAAATTTGTCCTTCCAAACAAACCAAGGTACGGTTTCTAATAATAACTGCTACTAACAATAAGGCGTCAATCATCCCTAATTTTGACCCATTATAAGCAGACTATGTACGTCCCACTGTAGGGCACAGGCCTTCTCTTAGAGAGAGAGTATGAGCTTAATCACCACGCGTGCCCACCGCCCATTGGCAAGTGATTGTTTTGTGTGGCAGTTGTTATTATTATTATTATTATAGATTGCTCTATTCTGGAGCGATATCGCATTCTGGAATGAACTACTTCCTCGTACACTAACAATATGTTAATCTAGAATTAACGGCTGTCAGATAACCCAAGTGCATACAAAAACAAATGACAGTTATTAACAGTAAATTAACGGATTCCTAGTGTACGAGAAACCGGGGCTTATTGGGTCTATGAATTGGAGGATTTTACACTGATTGCCCAATAAAAAAAAGGTTTAATGTTTTCAGGGTTCCTGTATGTGTTGTTGGTCCGAGCCTTTATTCCGCCGCCGTAACTTCTAAAGGCCTGAACCGATGTTGAAAATGGTGATATTACATTTGGTGATACTTTGTTGTAGAAACACGCTGTACAAAAGGTGGACTTATACTGTAATAATTATTATTTTATCCCGGCTAAAAACTCACATCTAATCTGTTCACAAAAATCTAATCTGCGCTCATATACTGTGACTTAATTAACGTTACAAATTAAACATACATGTCCTATTCAAACAATTTCTAGTTCGTTGTGGAGAGCACGTCTCATTAAAATTATACGAATACAAAAATAACTTGAGAAATGCAATTTGCCACAGTGAACTTTGAAGCCCTTCTCTTGAACTAACTGTGCGTGAGGTGCAAGTATCGTCCCTTAACTAAGTGTTACAATAGAGTGCAAATTATTGCTAAACAGTGTACCAGATAAAAAAGTTATATAAAAGTAAGTAATTAAAGAAATCAAAAATAGAAATATTGTACATGTATGTGTTGGTAAAGCTATTTTTAAATTATATTATTTTAATTTAAGATTTAATAATAACATTTGGGAAATTGTTGTTGTTATTAGTAACAGTATTTATTATTTATTTTGTCTTTCCATTTGGAGTTTACTTAACTTTTATTTGATTCGTGTTATAGCCTAATTGAAAACATTTTGTTATAAAAACCAATAAGCGACTGTCGGTTAAGTCAGTCGGGATAAAATAATAATGTTTTTTTATGTATTTTTTTTATTCAACACAAAACGAAAAAAAAAATACTTTGAGATTTCTATCTCCGTAGTATTGATGTTAATTTAGTCAAGTTGCGTTACCATGGAGTGCATTTCAGACAAAATATGCCTTAAGTTTCTAAAACACTCTAAAATCTAAGTAAGTTTGCGATTTTAATTAAGTGAAAGAAGGTAAGTTACGCTTGGATTGTAACACAAGTTCATTTGAATGTAGGCTATAGAAATAATTTCTTACTTCGTGGTGTAAGCTTAAAAGGACTGCAAAAGGGGTAAAACATCCAATGTCGTTGGATGTTTGTTGTCGTATATCATTGGAGCAGTCAGCTCGTCACAACGCTCTGTGTTCAGTGCAACACCGAACAACACTTCCGCGGTTGGAACACCGGTCCACTCCTTGATGTTGTGCCACTATGAAATCCTTCTTCTTCCTGGCCTTCTCTTTCCTTCCAGCTTGCTGAACTCTACATTGCTACGATCTAATTTAAAGGGTGCCATCAAAGTGCGATTCTTATTAAAGTTAAGGACTGTAAGCGGGCGGAACGAATTGGCAGTGATAGCATCGCGGCTGCGCCGGCGGAGCAGATGGCGACGTGCCAGCCTGCCGGGAACATGTCACGCCGGATACAGCTGGTAAAGGTGACACGGGATTTTAGTCATTTTTAGGGTTCCGTAGTCAACAAGTAACCCTTATAGTTTCGTCATGTCCGTCCATCCATCTGTCTGTCTGTCCGCGGCTTAGCTAGGAGACGATTACTACGAGAAAGCTGAAAGCTTACCTCCGCCTCACTGCGCGTGTTTATTGACGAGCACCAACAGAATGCACATCCAGCTTTTGCAATAAGAATGGTCATGAGAAATAATTTTGTAGGTATACTTTTGTGCTTCGCCCTGGTTTAAGTTTTTTTTAATTATTTATTTAACCTGTTAGATTATGACCTTGAAAAGAAAGGAAAAACTATTGTTATGGTCGCTCGATCGGGTCCTTTAGAATTCTACAGATTAAACGAAGTTACCTCATCTGATGATGATTGAGTGCTTGTACTTTCAAAAGGGGAAAGTACGTTGTGTAGATTTCAAGGAGCTGCTGCTGCGAGACACCTAGGCACTAGCCGCTATTAAGTCATCTAGTATAGATGAAAAAACCTAAGTACCTTGAACTAACCCTATTACACTAGACATAAGCTGAGCAGTGAGCAAATACTCTGTCTAAACAACTTCCAGGACCTGTGTTTACAGAGGGCCTCTGGATCTATCTAATATGAGCAAAAGTACCACTAGGTGCCACGCAAGGCAGAGCAAATAAAAGCGGCTAGGGCCTGCCAGCAGGTGGGCGTGACGGCTCACTTTTTGCGAAGGCTTTTATGGCCGCCTCGAGATTAATAAGCAGCGGGATGAAACTGGCACGAATACCGTCTGGAGACAGTTTTCTAGCCGTTTGCATTTATCCGCTGTAAGTCAACTATTGTAGTAACGTAATGTCTCGATGAAATTAGCTTCTAAGGTTTTATAGGTATTAGGGGAACATAGACATCTAAGTGCTGATGTTCTTGTGGGCTACATCCACATGACTATACATATTGTATGACTATTTTGTATTAAATACTATATAATATGTATATGTACAATAAATTTCTAATTAATATACAACTTAAAACTAAACCCTAAATACGTATAAAATACTACGTACACATTTATCACATTATTTACTTATTAATTTTCCATAATAACATCCAGTCACAAATAGCATTCACACTAGAACATAAGATAATAACGTATCCGTTATTATCGTGAATCAGCTGGTTGTCAGGTCTCATGGAACCGCGCTCTTGCCGATCAGCCCATTGTGTGAAAACCGGCCGCCGCACGCGCACTCCGCGTGATGATGCGCTGCTCAAGACCAACCAGTCGGAATCTATACGCGACGTTCGGCACACGCTGCCCGCTTTTGCATTACTGTATTCGACGCTCGTTAGTTCTCTGCTTACAACTGTGCCTGCTAAGTACTATATTATCTTCTGTGCTTGTGACTACTCGCTTTGCTCTGTACTCCTTCTTACTACTTCTGTTCTGTGCTTACGCATTAAAGACTGGACTTGCTGTGAAGTGTTGGATTTATTGTGCCGCCGGCCTACTACAGCTAAGTACCTACACCTAGCAGTCTTTGCTTACCACATAGGACCCCTAAACTGGTGACCCCCCATTGGACATCCACATTACCATGAGCGAAAGCAGTGATTCCGCAAACACCGTCGAGTCACACAAAGGCGGAAGCGAAAATGTCGCCACCCGACGTCGTCAGAAAAAGCGCGTTTCCACTGGACAAAATCATGAGTCGTCCGATATTAAGCCATTCAACTTGAAGGTTCCGGCATTTTCACCGGATGATCCCGAAATTTGGTTTGCTCTTTTGGAGGGGCAATTCGAGACTTATGGCATAAAGGAGGATGCAATGAAATTTAGCCACGTCATCACCAACCTCGACATGGCTCACGCTAAGGCAGTGAAGGATATTATTATTAATCCCCCACCTCAAAACCGCTACAAGATGATCAAGAGCGAACTAATTAAGCGCCTTACCGCCTCGCATGAGAAGAAGGTCAGACAGCTGCTGACGCACGAGGAGCTGGGAGACCGCAAAGCGTCGCAGTTTCTCCGACACTTACAAGACCTAGCTGGACCTAATGTTCCTAAGGAGTTCATCCAATCCATTTGGACCAGTCGCCTCCCTCAGAATATTCAGACAGTGCTGGCGTCCCAGCCTACCCATTCCTTAGAGCAACTGGCAGACCTGGCGGATCGCATTCAGGAGATAACTGCCCCCGGACAAGTAGCTTCTGCTTCATTTTCTGGCCCAACACCAAGCTGCAGCATTGCCAGTGAAATCAGCGAGCTCCGTCAGATGGTTGAGCGCCTCGCAGTAAAACTCGACCAGCACACACGATCTTCGCGCAGCACTAGTCGGTCGACACCTCAACACCAGCGTCGTACACCTTCGCGTTCAGCGTCGAGATCGGCCTCTAGCTACCGGCGTTACCCTATCTGCTGGTACCACCAGAAATTCGGTTCGCACGCGAAGAAATGCCAGAAGCCATGCGACTATAAGGCGGAAAACACCAAAGGCAGTCAGTAAAGGCGACGGACGATTGCCTCACCTCCTCAGGTCGCCTCTTCGTAACTGACCGCACCACGAACACACAGTTTTTGGTCGACACAGGTAGCGATCTCTGTGTTTTTCCTCGCAGCCAGATTCGAGAGCGCCGCGCGGCAACCAACTACCAACTTGCTGCAGCCAACGGGACTACAATCTCCACTTACGGTTTCACGCACTTCGACCTGGACTTAGGTTTACGTCGCATTTACCCATGGCGTTTCGTCGTGGCGGACGTTACTAAGCCCATTATCGGTGTAGACTTTTTGTGCTTCTACAATTTAATAGTGGATTGCCAGAATAAAAAGCTGGTAGATAGTACGACCACTCTTTCTGCCTCAGCTTCACTGGCTCATACATGCAATAATGTTCTTTCCATCAAGGTTCTGACTGGTGATTCGCATTACCACCATTTACTGGCACATGAGTTCCCCGAAATTACACGACCAGCTGGTACACAACGCACTAACCCACACAACACACAGCACCACATTCGAACTACTCCAGGCCCTCCGGTTTCTTCGCCACCAAGACGCTTAGCACCGGACAAGCTAAAAATGGCGAAGGCAGAGTTCGATGCTATGTTAGCAAACGGTACAGCTAGGCCTTCTGACAGCCCATGGTCATCTCCACTGCACCTGGCGCCGAAGAAAGAGAACGGCTGGCGCCCCTGCGGTGACTACAGGCAGCTCAACGCACGAACAATCCCCGACATGTATCCGATCCGTCATATCCATGACTTTACCCACAATGTCTCTGGTTGTAAGGTCTTTAGCACAATTGACCTTGAAAAGGCTTACAACCAGATACCCGTCCACGTGGAGGACATACCGAAGACTGCCATCACCACACCCTTCGGTATGTTTGAATTCCCCTATATGACGTTTGGCCTGCGGAATGCTGCCCAAACATTTCAGCGTTTTGTTGATGAGGTGACTCGGGGGTTGGACTTTGTGTACTGTTATTTAGATGACTTCCTGATCTTCAGCAGAGACCATCTTCAGCATGAAGCACACCTAAAACAGGTATTCACCAGGCTCCGGGACTACGGCATGGTCATCAACGTGTCCAAGTGTGTTTTCGGGGCTCCCGAGGTAACTTTTCTAGGTTATCGCATTTCGGGGAGCGGAACCAAACCACTGGAACAAAAAGTCCAAGCAATACGCGATTTTCCCCCACCAAAGGACGTCAGGTCACTTCGGCGATTTTTAGGAATGGCCAATTTTTACAGGCGATTCATGCCTAATGCCGCCCTAATCCAAGCGCCTTTGAACGCCCTGCTTACGGGGACAGTAAAAGGGTCCACATCAATAACCCTGGCCGGTGATGCTCTAAAGGCTTTCGCAGACACCAAAGAAAGCCTCTCCAACGCAGCTCTTTTGGCACACCCAGATTGCCGAGCAAAGCTAGCGTTGGTTACGGACGCGTCAGACCTGGCTATCGGGGCCGTCCTCCAACAGCTTAAAGACGACGTGTGGGAACCCCTAGCGTTTTTCTCCCGTAAATTCAGCCCGTCACAACAAAAGTACTCACCGTACGACCGCGAGCTTCTCGCAATTTACGAGTCAATAAAATACTTTCGGCACATGCTGGAGGCCAGGCATTTTACTATATACACGGACCACAAGCCGATCTGTTATGCTTTCCACGAGCGGAAACATAATTGCTCGCCTAGGCAGTTCCGACATCTGGACTACATATCCCAGTTCACGACCGACATAAGGCACATCTCCGGCAAGAATAACGTGGTAGCCGATACCTTATCTCGCGTCGAGGAACTGAGCACTCCAGTTTGCCTCACCAGCCTCGCCCAGGCCCAAGAGACTGACTCAGAACTGGCTCATTATCTGTCTGGCGGATCATCACTCCGTCTTGAAAAGGTCGATTACCCTGGAAGTCGGACACCCCTGTACTGCGATGTCAGCACACCGACTCCCAGGCCTTTCGTCACTGAGAATTTCCGCAGACAGGTTTTTCACAGCCTACATTCCCTTAGCCATCCCGGCGCCACAGCTACTGCACAACTTGTTGCTGAAAGGTTTGTATGGCCTGGCGTAAGGAAGGACTGCCGTGAATGGGTTCGAACTTGTTTGTCGTGCCAGCGCGTAAAGGTCACTCGACACGTATCTGCACCACTAGGTACTTTCGATCTGCCTCGCGCGAGATTCAAGCATATTCACATTGACCTCATCGGTCCCTTGCCTGTGTCTCAAGGATATAAATACTGCCTGACATCCATTGACCGATTTACGCGGTGGCCTGAGGTCATGCCAATACCTGATATAAGCGCTGAAACGGTAGCAAAGGCTTTAATATCAGGCTGGATATCCCGATTCGGTTGCCCCATAGATATCGTGACAGATCGCGGAGCACAGTTCGAGTCCGCGCTGTTTCAGTATCTCGCGAAAACAATCGGTTTTCATCATAAGCGCACTACCGCGTACCACCCGGCATGCAACGGCCTTGTGGAGCGCTTTCACAGGCAACTCAAAGCGTCCATCACCTGTCATGCCCAGCTAAATTGGATCGAAGTGCTACCTTTTGTGCTGCTTGGCATCCGCAGTGCTTTTAAAGAAGACTTACAGTCTTCTTCAGCGGAATTGCTGTACGGTGAGCCTTTAAGACTCCCCGGCGAATTTTTCAATCCGAGCACACCCTCTACATCTGACTTGTCAGAATTTACAGCGCGCTTACGCTTGTTCGCTGAAAAACTTAAGCCTGTTCCAGCTTCCCGGCATAGCAAGCATAAAGTGTTTGTTTTTAAAGAGCTAGCCACTGCCGAACACGTCTTCCTGCGAGAAGACGCTTCGCGCGTGACTTTTCAACCAGCTTATTCTGGTCCATACAAGGTGTTAGAAAGAAGTGACAAGGTATTTAAAATACTTGTCAAGAGACAGCCTGTCACTGTCAGTATCGACCGTCTAAAACCTGCGTTCGTGCTTTCGGAGGAGGAAGATTTACTGAATAACACACACACTTATACACTTCCAAACAACACTTACACATTCCCAAGCACTAGTACTGACACCCACACTAACAAATCTTCACCGGCACCACTTCAACCTCATAAAATCACTCGCTCTGGGAGACGCGTTCGTTTCCCGGATTATTATCGACCCTAACCTGGTCTCTGGGGGGGAGTGATGTGGGCTACATCCACATGACTATACATATTGTATGACTATTTTGTATTAAATACTATATAATATGTATATGTACAATAAATTTCTAATTAATATACAACTTAAAACTAAACCCTAAATACGTATAAAATACTATGTACACATTTATCACATTATTTACTTATTAATTTTCCATAATAACATCCAGTCACAAATAGCATTCACACTAGAACATAAGATAATAACGTATCCGTTATTATCGTGAATCAGCTGGTTGTCAGGTCTCATGGAACCGCGCTCTTGCCGATCAGCCCATTGTGTGAAAACCGGCCGCCGCACGCGCACTCCGCGTGATGATGCGCTGCTCAAGACCAACCAGTCGGAATCTATACGCGACGTTCGGCACACGCTGCCCGCTTTTGCATTACTGTATTCGACGCTCGTTAGTTCTCTGCTTACAACTGTGCCTGCTAAGTACTATATTATCTTCTGTGCTTGTGACTACTCGCTTTGCTCTGTACTCCTTCTTACTACTTCTGTTCTGTGCTTACGCATTAAAGACTGGACTTGCTGTGAAGTGTTGGATTTATTGTGCCGCCGGCCTACTACAGCTAAGTACCTACACCTAGCAGTCTTTGCTTACCACATAGGACCCCTAAATTCTTAGCTGTTTTTGAAGTAAAAATGTTAAACCGCGTTCTCAGAAAGCTTTTCTTTTTTCCATGACGGGGATGCGCGTGCCACGTCAGTAACATATGCCTGAAGCAGAAATCTAATCTCTGTAATATTCTATCTATCTAAAGTTAGTTAAAAATACACCGAACCTAATGTAGAAGGTTCTCTTGGAGGGATGCGGGAGGAAATATATATGTTCTAACATTCGGATTCACCATCATCATCATCAGTTACTTGACACCCACTGCAGGACATAGGCCTTCTTCGCAATTTTCATAACCATGAGGGGTTTTACCATAATCGCCACGCTTGGCAGGCGGGTTGGCGATAGCAGTATGCGGTTGGAATCTCAGGAAGACGCTGCTGCCCGTCTCCTGGTAATTGATTTCCTTAATTGCCTTCTACGACATCCACGGAAGGAAATGGAGTGACGCTATTCTTAATCCGGCACCACACGGAATCGGATTCGTTCATTCGAACATTCGGATTGTTGAATCAAAACATCAATTGTGTTATTATAGATGCCAGTAACATTTTCAGACTTTTTTCATAAGAAGCGTAGGACCTCATAAGCAGCGTAGGACCGGTTTAACTCCTTACCACTGTATGAATATATTTCACTTTCAGTCGGTCTCAATTTAGATTTAACAATCCCCAATATCAGTTTCCCAGATTTATTCACCCGTCTCAATATCACAGAAACACCATTTGCATAAGTAAAGGGACCGATTCGCTCAATCATGCCGGTTTCATATAAAATTTCCAACATTTCAGCGTGAAATATGATCGCTGAACGACGCCGGGAACAAAGCGGCGCAAGATGTATTATTATCCGGCAAAGTTGCGGGGTTGCGGACGGCTGGCTCACAACTCGAGGTAGAGAGTGATGCATTACCGGACCAAGACGCGGAGGCCCTGCCAATTGTCCCCACCTTTGCTGCTTTGATAGTTGATTGTTTAGAACACATTTTATACAACTTTTGAAGTTCACAGCGTAGAAGCTATCTTGGTTCCAGAACTTGTTAAGAAGGTTCAAGTAGTTTACCTGTGGCACCTTCGCGTGAGTGTTCTCCTATCCCAGGCTTAGAGGTTACACGCTCAGTTTTCCATCAGCTTAGTCCATCAGTCTGGTCTGTTTTTCTGGCTTAACACTATGGTCAGACGGATATTGAAATATCTTAGTTCGACAGACGGTATACTGATAGTGTAAATGCGTTCATTAGACGCCTATGCTCGGCAACCGATGGAGTTAAACAAAATTGCTGTGTCGCGTCCCAGGCAAATCCTCCGGTAATCGTAACACCAAATCATTAGAATTATTGCCGTATCTAAGTTTGTCACCGAGATGTTTTCAAATAAACACATACAGGTGCTAGCTCGCATTTGTGCATGAATAGTCAGCCTGAGTGACCGTGTAATAACTAGCATCGCTCCATCAGTCTGACATCAATCTGCTCACGACCAGACTCTGCTCGATCTGCTCATGAGCGTCCTCCTTTATAGATTAGTGTTACTTTGTCGTATAAAATCTTCTAGGGCAGATATTAAAGTAGCTTCCATCAAAAGAAACTATATTTGTGGAAACCTCGCTTAAAGAAGGATAAAGGCACTGAAATGTATAGAGATTAGCCTCAATAGAGTAGACACAAGAGCAAATTGCGTAAAAGTCAAGTTTGGTAGATTTAAACCAACATGATAATGGCTTACAAGCGGTCATCTCCCGAAGTTCCTAACTCCATTTAGGTCCAAAACTTTTCGGCCGCGGGTCAAATCCGACAAAGGGTCGTAGGGTATTTAAATTACATTTTTATTTGAACAGCTTTTGTGGAGCATTGGGTCTGGCTTAGCTTCGAGGATGTTCTATTATTTTGTAAGGGTACAGTTTTGCCCACACCTTCGTTCGCGTTAATGATGTGATTTAGGGTGTAGGTAGTGGTGAATTTGTATAAAGATTTACCAAAATTACAACCTATTTGGAAATAAAATCTGTCAGTCAGCCAGTATAAATATAAACTTAGACCTTTGCATTTACGTAATGAGATGATTTATACAGCGTCCAGTGGCACCTTAACTCTCACTAGATGGGTGAAAGGACCACTCGGACGCTGCAGTGCCTGGGACATTGTATTTTAGATGGATGGCTTGCCCAGCACCTATACCATTCTGACAGCTTAGTCGGCCTAGCCCACAGGAAAGACAAGTCAATACGTGCGTAGCCAACCAAGCCGCGGGTTTCCTCACGATGTTTTCCTTCACGGTAAACATAAATATAAATATAAAAGGGTATCCTAGTTTGGGACCAGGTCAAGTGATTGTACTGTGTGGAAGTTATTATTATTATTATTTATTAGATAAAAAAAGGATTGATATAAAAGTATTCTGCTCTTGAATAGAAATGAAGCTACACGCTGTCTATATTTTGTCGTTTCGAACAAAACTGTGCAATGCAATCGCAAAATGATCACTGTAATTGGGCGTGTGTACATGGCATCCCACCCTCCGAGAGACAGTTAACCACATCCAACAACATTTTAGGACCGTCAAGTTTAAGGGCTGACATTAGACACTATTTATATTACTTTGCTTGTAGTTCCACTGCTGAGAAGGTTCAATCAGCAATTTGAGACGAAATGACTAGCGAAGCGTCTCTAAGGCAGTGAAGTGTGCTCCAAGTAGTTTGGTGCCTCAGATCTCTCGAAGACTTTATTAATAACCGGCTCTACCTGAAGCGCTCTGAAGTTTAACCACAGGTTTGTGTAAAGGCAGCTCCGGCCTAAGTTTGGACGCAATATCTGACGAATGGACTGGCTGCATATTGATCTTTTGGAAATTGGCACACCTGAGACGACCACGAAGGCACAATTGTTTAAATTAAAAGAGTCTAATAAACCTAGTTTGACTTGTAACGTTCAGTAAGTCGCAGTTTCTGTGCTACTTTGAATAAACAATTTTGACTTGATTTGATTTGAATCGCGATTATTTATTAGGTTAACTTATAATCTAGGAAAGGATTCGATGGGTTGGCGTGAAGGAGAAGAGGCTTACGCACAACAGTGGGCTCTGTTTATGGGCTGATTAGAATTAGATAATTCCCGACGTTTTCAGGAATTTAAATTAACCTTAGGAATAATAGCGATCAGACCAGTTAAATGTATAGCTATGTATGAGCATTGAGAGTCATTAAAAAAAATCACAACTAGCCCTTACTCTTTTACTAGAATAGTAGCCAAAATTAGCTCTCGATTATTTTCCGCGTCTCTAAAGGGGCTAACAAAGTTAGGGTTGCCATCAGCTAAATTACGGACCGAGGACAAAAACTTCAAAAACCCGGACATTTGGGTGAAAAAAAGATTTTTCCTGGATATTTGCTGCACCGAATTTTGACTATGAAATGCTGTAATTTATTGCAATTCATTCCATTCTATCAAGTTAATCGGATTTCCCCTGACATAAAAAGTGTCAGCGGGTTTTACTCGGACACTTTTTAAAACTCCACCCGGACGCTCCCCGGACGCTCTCCAAACTAGGACAAATCCGGGGAGACCCGGACGTATGGCAACCCTAAACAAAGTGCATGTATGTACAGAGATTCGTACTGTGAACTGTACCACATAGCAGGAGCATCAAAATAATGAATCTGGAAATCACATCCCATAGGCTCAACTCGATCTTGATAACATACGGTGTATTCAAACTGCGCTGACGTGTCGGACACGACGGCGTGGCGCCCCCATTCAGTAGAGAGACAAAGACCGTGATGCGGACTCGATAGTCGCTCGTTACTAGGCGTAAGCAACCCCTGTTTGTTCGATACTGGCACTAACGCCATGGCAATAAGAGCTAAAGTGGGTTGAACTGACTGATGCTGAAACATTATGCACTGCATGGGAACTGTGGAGATGCGATGTAGCGTCCGGTAAAGTGACATGTTCCGCAACCGTCAGACATGCTGACATGCCTGGGGAGTCGAGCAATATCAGAGAGGTGGGCCTTTCAAGCCTGAAGCAATGGCTAGTGAGATAAGCGAAGTTTGCTATTCCTTTGAAAATCTCTACCGCTCTACCTCTGAGGACGATAATGTACGGTGTTCAACACAGGAGTAATCTAATATATAAAAATCTCGTGTCATAGTGTTTGTTATCGAACACTTCCGAAACGGCTAGACCGAGTTTTACAAAATTCTTGGTGTATATTTGGTAGGTCTGACAATAGGTCGTAGGCTAATTAATATGGCAAAACAAAGCTTTACCGAGTCAGCTAGTATAATAACTTAGTATGTAAGTTATAAACCATATAGTATTTAGAAGAGTAAATGTGTACTGGTTTCTTTTTCACATAATTTACTTTGCTGATAGTGGCAAAACGTGAAGTAATCAGATTTTGACGTCCATTTAGTCACAGTGTATTGTGCTAAGATCAATAAAATATTTGAGTCTGAGTTTTTTGGTAACTTTGGTTCACAGATGAAATGTAATTGCAAACAAAACGAGATACTCTTAAGAAAACAAATTAACATCATTCTCCACTTCCAAATTAAACTTGTATAATAAGTAATAAGTGTACAACAAGACAGAAAGGATTGAATATACAAATGGCGGGTAGAGTTCCAGTCCATAGTCAAATTTAATCAGATACACAATTTTTCACCTTTTTGTGCTACTCGGAACATCTGAAGTAGATGCTACTCTCATTATAACTTTTGTTTTTAGTTGACAACAAAGCGCGCTGAGAACTGTTTTCAAATATACTTATTGTATAGCTCATCCGTGCTACTGTACGGATAGGAACGAGAAAGTGAAGGTCCCTCTGGAGAACGGTATTGGAAAATCTTATCTATCCCAAAAACTTGGAAGACGAAGTGTGTTGAATATGTGATTGAAGGAATACACACAGGTAATACAGAGTAGGCGCTGTGTATAGTCCTCGGTTTGAATCCCGGATGGATGTAAAAATACAGTGTCATAAAGGAATGATGGATAGTAATGTATGTCTACCGACTTTATTCAAAGGATATGCCAATATAGTCCATGTAAACAGCACGTATTGAAGATTAGATTACTTGGAAATTGGTCAAACGATATGATATTTCTTTCCCTCGTTACTACAAATACTTAGACGTAACCCGTATCAAAACGTTATGCACAATGACCAGCGTTACCAAATGAGCTGGTTTTTAACATATTTTTAGGGTTCCGTACCCTAAAGGTAAAAACGGGACCCTATTACTAAGACTTCGCTGTCTGTCTGTCTGTCCGTCCGTCCGTCCGTCCGTCTGTCACCAGGCTGTATCTTAAGAACCGTGATAGCTAGAGAGTTGAAATTTTTACAGATTATGTAATAAAATAAAATAAAATAAAAATAAAAAATAAAATAAAATTTCTGTTGCCGCTATAACAACAAATACTAAAAACAAAATAAAATATTAATTTAAGGGGGGCTCCCACACAACAAACGTGACTTCTTGTTTTTTCTATCTTTGTGTCTAAAGTTGTATAGATAATGGTACGGAACACTTCGTGCGCGAGTCCGACTCGCACTTGGCCGTTTTTTTTAACTATTATAGCTAACTAATCACAGCTATTTATAACAGGTATTGGGAACGATTATTTTCTGAAAACGAGAACGATTCTTCTTAATATCACTGTTTGTCTAGTGTAAACCACCTCTAACCGCAAATTATCAGCAAAGAGAGTGACCTCCGTTTGACGACGCGCGATGAAGATGAAAGTTAAATATAAATAGTTTTCATAACAATACTGCACATACCGATAAATACAATGTAATCAGAGGTGACTGAATATCGGAAGACAAAGAGCTCTCGAAAATGTGTTGTTGTCAAGTCAGAATATTTATTGTACAGTGACACCAAGTAGATATCGGCGAAACGAAACAGGGACTCTTCCTACTTTTCAATTTTGTCGAGTTGTTTCTCAGGCCAGCAGCAAAGCAGTTGCAACTGCACACAATGCAAGGTTGTACAATTTCAACACTTCAAAAGCACTTACCATGTTTTAATCGGTCTTTCACGAAACTTTCCGCTTTGAACTGAGCCGGATTTACCTTAAATACTGGAAAAAAAAACAGTGTTTGGTTCGCGAGTTCTGGAGCGGAGTTGCTTTTGTTTGCGAGAATATTTCTCAATTTGCGACGAGCGAATGCAGCACAGCGGCACGCCGGCGGCGCCTTCGAACGTCAACTATACAGAAATACCACATTGGCTTTGTTTTGATACGGCTGCTGCCAAACAGTAGTGGTACAGGTTCTGTTGGCATGACGAAACGAGTCGAGCGTGATTTGCACAAATCAAGAACGCGGCCTCCAATGGGAATCAAACCTCGATCTTTGTAGTCAAGCGTGTTAGTAGCTGGACCAAGGAGGCCAGAACTAACGGACTTTTATAATATGCGTCAAAATAAAGTAAAAAGTAAAAATTTCCATGTCTCACAGTGTTTTTAGGTTTGGTACCTCAAAAGGCTATTGGCTGTTTGCTGGTGTGGGAGAAACCGGAAGACTTAAATATTGTGTTGTGCACTCACTTCAGGACCCCACATGAACGTTCATTAAGTTTTAATTTAGTTTCTATAAGTTGTGTCACATATTATTGCTGTAAAATAATTCATGTACTCTTCATGAATTACTCAATACACGCCCTCATCTTAAACTTACTCATAATAAAGTTCTTAGTGAGATATGTTTTTGGATGCATGCCTAGTACATATTTTTATCATCATAAGTTTAGAATAAGTGGCATGTTTCTGTAATATCTCCGTATTAAATAAATAAATAAATAAGGCCAAAACATAACCCTTATAGGATCACTTTGTTGTCCGTCCATCCGTCTATCTGCAAATACCCTTTATCTAGGATACGCGTGGATTAAAACCAGTCCCAGTCTACAGTCTCTTGAAGCTGTGAAAAGATCAAACTTGTAAGTTAACGTAAAAAACAGATACGGCCTCAAAAACGAATATTTCGACACTCAAGGGAATCAAAATGTATAGGGTACTTTTCGTTGACCTAGAACTATGACATTTGGCAATAAATATCGTCTTATACTACACTGGAAAAATCTCAAAACTATACATTTGTAATTAAATCATAAAAAATAGTGTTTGAAGTTCAGGAAAAGCTCGAAAAAAAAACTGTAAGACTCGATTCCTGAACTATTTATAATATGTAAGTACCTAGAAATTTGTACAGTACCCTCAGTGGTCGAGTCCGACTCGCACTTGTTCGTTTCTTTTTTTAAATATGAACGTGAAATGTGGTTACGGACAACCTCCTGCTACTTCCGTTCCGTTTAGTGTGGCCGCCCAGAAGTACACTCAACGGTTTATGAAAAGTGCCACCAACAATTGCGCCGCTAATGGGACATTTTGACGAGTTATTGCTACGAAACGGTTTAACGTTTTTAAATTTAATTACATCCGACGGGCATTTCGACCTGTGTGGTGAAAATGACATACGTTAATTTAATTTTAAATACAAATAAAAATTCCGTTTGAATCTCTGTTTCTATCTGCAATCATTCATTTATCTGTGAGTTGAGCGATGTTGGTGGGCCAACATCAGAAGGTGTGATGAATCAGAACCGGCTGTTAAATAGGTATTTAAAATTGTCCGCAGCACGGGTTAGTGCAACAAAAAGAATATAGTCCTAATTAACAAAGTTTACATCATCATCATCATCATCATCATCAGCCATTTGACGCCCACTGCAGGACCATAAAGTTTAAATACTATCCTAATACCTACAACTCATGCATTGGACTAGCTTTAATTCCAGACATGCAGTCATAAGTTACAAAACTCCAACCAAAGTAATTTGTGGACAACTTTAACCAAACAGTGGCTAAACAAATGAAGAACAAAAAAATTTGAATTTGAAATGTATCAAAATGATATGAATATTCAGGAGATCATTAAATATTTTTCCATCTCTCACGTACAACATGTAAGAAATAGATATGAATATTAAACCATGGTCACCCTACACTCTATTGTAGTGTCCAGTGCGGCCTGAGGCAATAAGCAACAGGCCCCGCGCAGATCAGCAGCGTGGCCACACTACTCTAACGGATTGGATCGCGGATTTACTCGGACCAGAGCGGAGGGATTCATATTTTAAACATTTCATGCTCAATTGAGTCGGCCACATTGAATACACAACCCGCGCGGGTGTACGAGTACGGGGTCGGGAGGGTTAGCATAACAACGCCAAGAATGGTGAGTATGCTAGAGCATACAAAGAAATTAACGACCATCAAACCGGTGGGTAGCTGCTAATGTGTTTCAGATAAAAGTTTTAAGTGAGGTACAGAGGACGGCGAATCGGCCTTTGCATTGTGTTGCATAGTCACTGGTAATATGACCGAATACAGAGTAAGCATGTATGTAGGGGATCCACTGTCGACTGTATGTACTTTATAACTTTAAAATTTAGTTTATTGTTACCTAATACTATTTTTAAAAAATGTTAAAAGAGTGCGATTAATTCGCCAACAAACTGCCACGCAGTTTGGCGAATAATTTAATAAAAATTTAAAACTCTGCGATACCAACGTAAGTCAATAAATTAAAAAAAAATAAAAAATCTCTGCAGTTAGACCGTATCTATTTCTCCTTCGGCAAATTCTCCAATATGAGGTGGCCTGAAAGAAACTGCTATTAGCAATAAGGCCGCCAAATGTATCTTTTGTCATTGCTGTTTCTGTAACAGTTTTTCTGGTATACAATAAAGAATATTCTTATCTTATCTTAGACCCGTTATAACTGCTACAGAAAGCAGCTAGTAGATTAGATTACTTTTCGGTAGTTATAGTTCTAGTCAGAGCTGAGATGTTCGTACGTAGCCTCATAGTAGGGCTACTGTCCGTAGCTTCGATCTGTTAACACCTCAAACACTAGGGTTGCCTCACAATGTTTTCCTTCACTGTCAGCGAGTGGTATTGATAAATACGTAACTTAGAAAACAAAGTCATTGGTTTCACCTCACGAATGTGAGGCCGGCGTTCTACCGCTGCGCTAACAGAATTTTTCAGTAACGCTATTATAGATAGATAGATAGAATATTCTTTATTGTATGTACACCAGGAATTACATATGAGTATTTAACAATAATATAGTACAGTACAATTGGCGGCCTTATTACTAAAAGTAATTTCTTCCAGACAACCATTGACGGAAAAAAAGAGAAGCTAAATGACGGGTAGTCGGTGCAACTAAACAATACTAAGAAAGATATTTATATATTTAATACACATACATAAACGGTACATAAATATAAGATAAATATAGAATAAACATACATAAATAAAAATTATCATATGAAGGGAGGAGATGAACGAAAAAATATACCTACATACTACTAGGAATACATTTCACCAAAAAGACAAAATAAATAAATAAATAAAAAAAACAAACTTAAACTAAGGCAAAGTAATATTTTTGAACCCTGCTTTTAAATATTGTTAGGGACGGTGAAAATCTTATGGCTAAAGGCAGATCATTCCACAGGCGGACAGCTGTGATAGTAAAGGAATTACTGAAGAACCTTGTCGAATGACTCGGTGTCTTCAGCAATCGATTATGAGCAGATCGCAAAGTCCGGCCGTGCGTATCACTCAAAAACTCAAAGCGATTTTTGAGATACAGAGGTGTGGTTGGATTGAACAGCACCGAATAGAGAATTGAAAGAATGTGAGCATTCCTACGGAGGCGGATAGGGAGCCACTTGAGTTTGACGCGATATTCGGAGATATGGTCATATTTTCGCAAGCCAAATATGAACCGGATAGAGAAATTTTGGAGGCGCTCAAGCTTATTTAGTTGCTCTTCGGTAAGGTCAAGATAGCTGGCATCAGCATAGTCGAGGATAGGAAGTAACAGAGACTGGGCAATCGCAATCTTGGTCGCAATCGGCTATTATATACATATTACAAAAAATATATATTACGACAGAAGAGGAGTCAAATTTCTATAACAAGCCTAGCTTTCTATGTAATCAGCCTATAAACAGAGCCCACTGTTGGGCATGGGCCTCTTCTCTTTCGCCGTCTTCGCAATCGCCTCGGCCCACCGGGCTAGTGGTCTGCCCAGCGACAATCACCCCGTTCTTGGCCATAATTTAGTGGCCATCTCAGTCCACCGGCCGTCTTCCCGTCTAACCAAATACTCCGCCTATGTCCATTTCACAAAGCTAAAATGGAGATTCTTTGATGATGAACTTTGCTGTCACGAAAATATTTCGAACGATGCTCAAAGCAATTCGAACTGAAGAGGAGGTCCTTCACATACATGTAGCCAATATAATAATACTTTATATCACGGCTCGCCCCCTCTTGAACCACGTTTTACGGCGCGGTTGTATAAGGTACATATATTTTTACGGACGATATAAAATTCGGATTTATGCAATAAAGATGTCCTGTGGGAGAGGCTGAATGTATAAAAAATGTATTTACTTACCGGGTTTATTACGAAATTTCGTCTCAGAAAAGTAAAAGTAAAATAGGTCATAAGATAATCTCCGTATAAAGGAAAAGTATTTACTTTAGCTATGAACCTGCGTCATAACGTTTCTCTTTATAGGCCTTTACGCCTATAGCCCGAAAGTGCGTCGCTACAAATAGTCGAAAAAACAGCTGTAGAGGGACAACAATGTGAACGAAAACACTAATAAGCATTAATATATAAGTCTACATACGTCCCACTACAGGACACTGGGGATCGAACCTGGGTCTCTCGCTTCCGAGTCCAATGTTCTACCCACTAGGCTACCACCGCCTACCACAAAAGTGTATGCAACTTAGAAATTAAAAGTCATTGACACATTAGTAGCAGGTTTCGAACCCACGACCTCCCGAACGAGAGCTACCACCGGTAAAAGTACATCGTCAGTTACTATCTGACGTAAGTTATAGGGATGAACGGTCAACAGACTTAACAATCCACGAACAGTTGATAAGAAACCATACGGGTTTATAGTTAATGTACAAGCTGGACTATGCGAAAAATTGGTTGTTAATCCTGGTTCCTGTTCTCTATCAACCGTCATGTGGTGTGTGCTAGTTAGAGTGAAAAGGATACATTCTGAGGTTGCCGCTTTTGTCCCCGATGGCCAGGAGCTTTTGTATCGGGTCCCAGGCCAGCGCCGTGGGCGAGTACGGGAACCCATGCCGGAATGTCTGCAACAAGCAATTAAATAATAAGTGACTTCCACACAACACAATCACTTGTCCTGGTGCCAAATTAGAAACCCCGTAAAATGGTAACCAGGCAAGGACACCATAAACATGGAAATACATCCAGTCTGTGGTCATTTGTACAAATTACGTGCGGCGGCGGCAAGTGGGAATCGAACCCATGAACCCTTGTTTTAGTGAGTCACCGACCGAGGCCTCTGCTGAATCAGTGTTGTGAGTTATTTATAGCCTGCGACAAATTCTGACCTTGAGGCTTTTTGATGCACCATGCACAAACATACCTAGGTATTTTTAAGTTAAGTATGTCTTTGAGGTGTGAAAGAAATGTGTTCTTTCTTTCTTTCTTTCTTTCTTCTTTCTAGTCTAGCATGATAGCCGCTAGACCAACGAGCCAGTTAAATGAATGATATTATAGAGTGGACCACATTTACGGACAAAAAGAAGTGCGTGTGCGACTTTAACTCTGACGGACGTTTACTTGTGTTTGTTGTTTCTAACACATTGATTGTACATACATACATACATACAAAAACTCACGCCTGTATCCCAGAGGGGTAGGCAGAGTCCAGGGACTGCCACTTGCCACGATCCTGACAGATCACTTTCGCTTCCTCAACATTTATTGGTCGTTGCATGCACGCACGCCGATTTCGGGTACTTTTATCTTACCCTTTGCTAATAAATCCCCTATTGGTTCGAAGTATGTCCGCCTGGGACGTCCCTTACCGGCCCTTCCACCCACATTCGCTCGATATATTTGTTTCATCAATCTTTCCCTTATCCTCTGCACATGTCCAAACCAACGCAACATTCCTTTCTCAAATCCAGACATTGTATCCTCTTTCAGTTCACAACGTTCTCTAATCAAACTATTGCGTATCCTGTCATTCAAAGTAACACCAGACATACTTCTGAAGGACCTCATTTGATTGATTTGATCACATTGATTGTAGTGTTGTATTTTTTAAGCGGAGCTTGGTTGAGCAGGTAGCAAAACTTTTGCAATTATACGAAAAATCACGCGCACCACTGGAACACTTCAAAGTTTCGTGAATCGATAGCTGAAGTTGGTACAAAGAAAACTTTTACCCTACGTCACGTGATCGAGGAGAGAAGTCTGCTGAAGGCATTATTGTTCGATAGAGCGATAGCGATTTTTATTTTATTTAGAACACAAAACAGGCTACAGACACATTTACCAAATTTTACATACATTACAGATCAGACCTAGCCTATGACCCTAAACTTGTGTACCTAGCATGCATTGAGACTACTTGTAATTTTATTTTAAACTTAACTTAATTAACCTGAAACACTTTTCTTTATTAGCAAGATATTGGCTGTTTTATTGCCATTGTATATAGTTAAATAACCAATCGCATTCCAATGGTATAGCCCGTGCAGCTTAACTCGGCGTCTCACGCGATGCGCGCAGTGCCCGCTACCCTTGATGCTAATTTACTCGTAAGGAGCTACCCGGTACTGACTAGTAGACTAATTCCGTACCGGAAGGGTGCCAAACGGGACCCTATTACTAAGATTTCACTGTCCGTCTGTCTGTCTGCTAGCAGGCTGTATCTCATGAACCGTGATAGCTAGGCAGTTGAAATTTTCACAGATGATGTATTTCTGTTGCCGCTATAACAACAAATACTAAAAACAGAATAAAATAAATATTTAAGGGGGGCTCCCATACAACAAACGTTGTCTAAAGACAGCGCTCGCCATCTAGTGGCCATCTATGTAACCTTCACAGCGCCGATGTCATGTCGTTAAATGTCAATGTTTAACGCTTCTTCTTGGTTTCTATAGATGGCGCTGTTCTCAAATTAGATCTTTGTCTAATTCTGTATAGATAATGGTACGGAAACCTTCGTGTGAGAGTCCGACTCGCCTTAAAAAAGCCGTAATACGCCATTTAAATGACATTACGAAATCGACTGTTTAGTAAACCCCAAAATAGTGTCAAATAACAGCCATTGCCGTGCTGATATCACTCTATTGAACAACTTCGCGTTTAGTAGACTCTGGGCCCAGAACTTTCTCTATTGAGTCCGCCGACGTTCTCTATCAAGTAATCTACTTCAATGAGTGGAAAACTTTAGGGCCAAGTTCTGCCTAAAACCAATCAGAGCAGTTGTTTCAATGTCATTTCGAATTCGTGAGTTCCGACGAATGATTATCTCAATTATCGCCTGGCAAAAATTCCAAATGACTTTTCCAAACAGCCAACCCGACACAGACGCTGCTAGGTGCCGTATAAACACCTGAAAGATAAGTGACCGTTTGAGTAATTTTATCATCAGCCATTGTAGCCCACTGCAGGACATAGGCCTCCCTCATGGTTTTCTAATCATGAAGGGTTTTGCCATAATCGCCACGCTTGGCAGGCGGGTTGGCGATCGCAGTATGCGGTTGGAATCTCAGGAAGACACTGCTGCCCGTTTCCTAGTAATTTATTTCTTTAGTCGCCTTCTACGACATCCACGGAAAGAAATAGAGTGACACTATTCTTAATCCGGCGCCACACGGAATCACTTATTAGAGTCTTTTATTCAGTTACAATTTCCCTGAAGCTGAAACAAACCGTTGATGAAATTATAACCTAAAAGGTATAGGGGTACCCAACTAGATTAGTTACTACAATGAAGTCGTCTTTAAAATAGCGACGTAAATAAATCAATAAATACAAAAGAAAACACACATTGGGTATGCAAAGCATTTCCGACGTCTAAATATCTCACCATCCAACTATATATTAAAAAGTAAAAGTAAAAAAGTAAAAATTTTATTTATTTGTAACAACGATTGGCAGATCACATTAACTGATTGATCAACTTTAGGGCGATTTTGATTATGACACTAATGAGATTTTAAGGTCATTGGTTAAAATAAATATTAGTAGAATATCGAAGGTTTTATATCAAAATCAAAAGAGCCAAAATGTGTCAGACAATCACGCGTAAACGGCTGAACTGATTTGTATTCAATTTGTCACACAGTTAAACCACGTGTTTAACAAAGCAGTTAAACCATTAATTTACATTGAAACAAACCATGAGATACTATCGAATACATGTCCGCGTGTACAAAGTTGCGTGCCGACCAATACATACATACGTACATAAAAATAAACTCACGCCTGTATCCCAGAGGGGTAGGTAGAGACCAGGGACTGCCGCCTATAATAATATTATTAAGACATAAAGATCGACAAATACATAACAATGTATGACTTAATGAATAAGTCGTACTTTGTATCTTATCTACAACAGTAAACATAGTGCTGATAGTTAGTAAGCGCATCACTTGGGAGCGCCTGAGCCGTTTTGGAAACATTTTTTTAAATGTTTGTAATACTTCGAATGAGGTTTTAGGAAAAGAAAATGGGAAAAGTTGCCTGAAAAAACCGCAAATTCGGGGAACCTGTGCTTTTTCTATGGGATTTCATAACATCTGTCGGGTCAGGTAGTCTTGAATAAAAGCATTATATTTATTGTGGAAATGATAATAATTAAGATCGCCTCCTTATAAACTGCAATAATCGTACAGTGGCTTTATCAATATTGTTTTCGTACTTGTAGGTATGAGAGCAACGAGACATGTGCAACTCGAACCTCGAAGCAGGTCAGTTACAGTAGGTAGGTACTCAGAACTGACTCATAAAACCGTTGCTTTATGAATGTAATGACGCTTTTATTTGCAATTGACGCAGGTTTCAAGGGTTCTGAGGTACTTAACCTCTGCGCCTCTGTAAACTCATTTCCATAAAATAATTTTCCACTTTATTCGGCGGCTAGTTGAACAATTTTCCAATTAAAACTCAGATTAGATTTGGCAAGGTATTAGCAAAGGGCAAAATAAAAAGCACGCGAAACCGACGAGCGTGCTTCACTAAAGAACGGCGATAAATCGATAGAAGTTTATCATTTTGTTATTGGCAAGCAGCAAAATAAAATAAATTAAAATTTAGTCACAAACAACTTATTAGGACCTATACATATGAACTCTCTTAAAAATCTAAAATCGTAAAAATTATATCTATAGGGTGAATGTCTTACAGAGAGTCATAAGTTGAGACGCTGTATTAAGTGCTACCATGTAATCCGTTGTAGGTAGAAATAAGCTTTATTATACAGATATACAGAAAATAAAATGAAACTATTGTTTTACTATAACGGCCATTATTGATCATATTACTAAAAGTCATGAAATCCCACCGAAACACAAAATTAAATGTAAAAAAGGAACTGACCAACTTCTCGCCCCAAACAAATATTTGATATATAAGAACTTGCCAAGTTCCTTTGTCTTCGCGGAATTAGCAGTGTAATAATAAACAAGAAAAAGTTGTGCAAGTTTTAAAACTTGGATTTAAATCCATAGATGATACTTGGCAAGTTTTCATTGTAAAACTATTCATCTATACGCTGAGTCAGCTGCTTTTTGTGGCAACTTACACACACCACAGGCTACATCTATGGTGTGTTTTTATTGGTGGTTGTGTCTGTTGTTTATTTAGTTTTCTTTCTGTTGTGTATATTATGTTACTTATCTATGTATATGGTTTCTGTGATGTGTCTTGTTGGTATAATAAATGTCTTTCTTTCTTTCTTCTTTCAATATCTTCTAAAAACTTTGATCTGCAGATATAAAAGTTACACAATTTTGCGTTATTTATCATAACATGCTAATTCCGCGAAACAAGGAACTTGGCAAGTTCTTATATATCAAGTATTTTTTTGAGACGAGAAGTTGGCCAGTTAATAACTTACACACAACACAATCACTTATTCTAGTCGTAAACTAGGGTATACTGTGCTACGGTGACCAGACAGGGACATCACAAACACGGAAATACACCCAGACTAGGGCTATTTTTACAAATCAAGTACGGCGGCCTCCATTGGGTATCGAACACACGACCTCGATGTTGGTAGTCAAGCGTGTTAACCGGCTAGACCAACAAGGCAGTAAAATAATTTGACAATTAAATTTAAATATTTTTATTCCTTATAAAAACAGAATGTTTACTCAATGAACGTCAAAGTTGTTGGTTTCACAATTAATAGATTATGTGGAGAAGAAGCTAACAATGAAACTCTACATTTATTCTTTTCAAAGAAACAAAGAAACTCCACATTTATTCTTTTCGACGAAAAAAAAAATTCCACATTTATTCTTTTCTAAGAAACAAAGAAACTCCACATTTATTCCTTTCAAAGAAACAAAGAAACTCCACATTTGTTCTTTTCAAAGAAACAAAGAAACTCATTTATTCTTTTCAAAGAAACTCCACATTTATTTTTTTCAAAGAAACAAAGAATTATATTATTTTCGAAGAAACAACGAAACTCCACATTTATTCTTGAACAAAACCAAACATATCGGCAGTGAGATCAGTCTCACTCGAATAAGAAGAATAAAAGTTATTTGTATTGACAAGTAGAATAACCCGAATAAAAAGTACCCGAACCGGCGAGCGTGCATGCAACCACTAATGAATTTTGATGAAGCGAAAGAGAGCAGTGAGGATCGTGGCAAGTGGCAGACCCTGGTCATTGCCAACCCCTTCGGGGTACAGGCGTGAGTTTACATTATGTTGTGTTTCTACAGCAGCGATTCCGAAAGTTGGTTCCGCGCATCACACTTGTTACTGAAACGTATGATTATTTTTATTCTTACAATCCTCAGCTACAAAATATTGTTTTGGATTAAGGTAAGGGGTAACCTGTTGGTGCCGGCTGCCGTCGATAGATGGCAGTCGTTAAGCTAAGTCAGAGGCCTTAGGGCGGCTTGACAACCTCTGACAGTAGACGAGCCACTAGTCTACAAGCCTCCACCAATCCGGACTTGGCTCCCGTGGTGGAGTATGGCCTATACCTTCCTCAGGGAAGAGACCCGTGCCCCTCGGTGGGGACATAATGGGTTGATGATGAAGGGGTAAGGTAAGGCAGTACCTTCATGAGCTTAAAGCTTGACGTAAATTCAAATGTTGCATGTAATATTTTGATATGACGTTCCGTTAAATAAAGAGGTTAGCTTGTGTTCCACATCCTTAAAACTTTAGAAACCGCCGTTCTTCAGGACCGTTCTAAGACACGGAGCTTAATAAGGGTAAGTCGTAAAGCCGCAATGGCTGCCGGTAGCGTTAATATCCGGAGCCTCCGGGGCGCCGCCCGCCGGATCCCGGAACTGCCCTCCGGTACAGCAACTGGCGCCGCCACTATCAGAAGCCTTCACTGGGTTGTTCCCTGTCTCTCTCTTGTGCTAATTTGTATCTTCCGCTAATGTTTAGAAAATTCTCAGTACAATCGAAACTGGATTTTAAATAAATAAAACAAAATGATTATTTCATCTACATTTGTCTTAACAGGATTTGTAGCCTCCATTTAAGCAGAAAGATGCCTGTGGTAGGACACTTCGCTGTTCCATAGCTAGTACAAACTACTTTCTAGGAGTTGCACTTAAATGTGGAGTTACTTATTTATGAGATTGTATAGACGACCTAATTGTATCTCATACTGCCTCTTAGCAAAAGTTGATTTACTTTGCGCTTCAATGGCCACTTTATAGTTCCTTCTTTCGGTTTTTATATTTGTATCGTAGGGAAGAGAGTGCTAAATTTTGTATTTTGTGCAATAAAGTGTAACAAACAAACAAACAAACAAACAAGAGATATATGTTTCTTTAAGATTTAATTTAGATTTGTATTTTGTAACTAATTGGTAAAGTTGCGTTCCGGCATCGTTTTTAAATTAAAACCAAACTACGTTTGTATGGAACAGAAGGCTAGGCCAGGGTTTGCCACTTGCCACGACAAAAAACAAACAAAAAAAAAACCAACAATACATAAAACTAATAAAATATCTAAAACAGTCAGAGAAACCAAAGATCTTCTCCGACAAGTCTACATTGCCATCTGACAATCTTTACTGACTGATATTGCATAGCGGTTTGGGGCACTAAAGTCGGTACTCATTTATGTAGAAAAAGCCCAACGCGCTGTCTCAAAAGTGATGTATACAAAACCTCCAACTTTTGTACACTGTCTTTGTGCAATAATAATATCCTCTCGGTCCGCAAACTATTTGTTCTCAAAATTGGTCTCTCTACTCGCAAAGAAATACTTCATTCAAGTAACTACAATCGCTTACTACAAAACGTGTTTACGGAATACCTGTACCTAAAATAAAAACCACTTTTGCTCAGACGGGCCACTTCATTGGCTCACGCATTTATAACAGAGAAGTTAAACACTATGATATAAAACCTGACACCGTAATAAAATCCAAGTGGGCATGAGGTAACCAACAACTTACTTGAACTGGATTACCAGAGTACCGAAAAGCTAATCACCTCGCCATAACTACCTAAATACTAATGCAATCAGTGTACTGATTTATTTACTCAAGTCGCACTAATTTAACTCGATTCAATTTTTATATTACTTCTTTTTAGTTCTAAGTAAGTTCAGTTGTTTATATGTTTACAAAGTGCAATTTGTAAAACTATTGATTTAACTGGTTCCTTAAGATATAGCCTAGTTTAAGGACCCCTGAACAAAATCTAACTTGACTAAACTCCAAGTGATGCACAGTTAAACAAATAAAATAATAATAATTATTATTATGTACGTTTATTTCAGATAAACAAATCAATAGAGTTGTTAGTACGAGCTTAGTCTATGTTAGTAAGATATGTATGTTTTTGATAGTAAATTATAAAAAAAAAAAAATTTACATGCACTTTGGAGTGGTGCTTCAAAAACGGACTATCCGCCCAATCATTTAACAGCTTTAGGATGCAGTTGGGACGCCACGCGCCACGAATTCTGCTCATCAGGGAGGCCACGCGATTACGGATTATGGCCGCAAAGCCGTCCACAGGGGCTTCAGCAAACATCCCCACTGCAAAATCGCGGCAGCCCCAACAACATCCTAAAAACATTGTTTCAAACAAACACAACAAACAAACCCGAAGGGTAATGATAATGGAAAGATAATGTACACCATACTGCATAATGCACTTTTAGTGCAATAAACATTTTTTTCCTTTACTTTTGAAACTAGTTTTTTCGTAGTTCTGATTGTGGTTTGGACGTTACTTCGTGTTTGGTCACGCCCCAGCTTACGCAACTGAACAGATCTGTTTACGCTGCTTTGGAGTCATTGCTATTAAATGTATCAATATTCAATAAACTCTATTTTCGGCTCAATGCCGCTGTCATTATCTTTTTATGTTATTGTTATGACAGTATGCTGAAAAGGGACAGTAGGAGAATAAATTACATTTACAAGTTGCGTACAGTATTTGGCAGAAAAGGACTTGAAAGTTGAGAACCATCGATGTGGGGAAGTGGAAGCCTTGTATTGGACATAAAAGGTTACTCGGATAATTTGAGTCGCTTTGCCAAGCAAGTCGGGCAAAAAACCATCTGAATTGTATGTCAACGTTTTGCAGTAGATCTAAAAGACATTTCGAACAAAGGAAGTACAGTATAAGATCCTTTGGTCCTATGTATATTGGAAGTACTTGAACCACCGAGCACAGTTCAACCACCGAGATAAACCTGTTAAGATCAAAGTGTAACTCATATTGCCAGCCCCTTCCCTCCTGTATAAAGACAGCACATAAGATTGATAGATATTTTATTTGTAAGTACTACAAATACACATATAAATCTTAAAATATACACAAAACCTGAAACAGTACATATAATAAAAACCATTAAAATTCGACAAATGGCGTGCCAACAAGGTACTACGAACTATAATGTGTGTATATATAGCATACAAGAGGGCCACACAGTGTTCGTATTTGCCTGAAGGCAAAGCACTAGTTTTCAGTTGTAGCCCGCCGAGGAAACGATGACGCGCGGCTCGTTATAGAAACTAATTTGATAGGTATGGATATGTTGTGTTTTATATTTTATAACAGAGGGAAAGAATCAATTATTCATGACGATATAGTGTAAAAAATTAAAATAGTTTAACAGTTTATTTTGTGTATTTCTTTTACGAGTGCAATAAAGTATTTAAAGTAAAGTGTTGTAATGGCTGGTCTTATAAATAAATATTAATTAATTTAGTAAGGTGTTGATAGTGAATTTTTTGTAATATTATAAGAAATGGTTATTAATATCCCTGGCCTGCCTATTAAATGCTCAACACCACCTGGGCAAAGTGTTTTGGACTGGACAATATTTGCTTCTCAAGAAGATACGACTTATATAATATTTTGAACGAGTACTTGGAACATAAAAGTTGGAGCCTCTTACAAATAGCTCATGAATTTAAATTTTTAGAATATTTCATAAAAGCTCACCCTTGCGTGGGATAACAGACATTTACGCGTCGAAAGAAATATTCAATTTTATAACGCGGAATTCCAAGAGGTCTTAAACCTAATGTTTATAATTTTAGGTAAAGTAGGTAAGTACTGTCGTAAGTAAGACGGAGAGTTGGTTGGTTTGTGACGTTGGTACGGTAGTAACTGCTATTAATCAAGAAACTACAAGTAAGTCTACTAGTGAGTACAAGTTTAAAGACATTGAAAACAACACAAAAACTGTCAAAAAGTGAGTGGTGGGCCACGCGCACTGTAGGGTTCTACAGAAGGAGGTTCTTTTCAAGCAATAGATTATAGCTACGATCACTTCTGTAACTAGAAACTGACCCATCTCATCGGGGAATCGGCACTGCTTGCTATAATACAGGTGTCCAGCCTAGCATAGCAACAGAAGCTAATATAATGTATATGATTCATAAACTAGTTGTAATTATAAATTGTATCAACTCTGTACGATTTGTGGAAATAAATATATTCTTATTCTATTCTATTCTAAATTAGGATTTTTTATTTACTTCTATTAAATTTCTGCTTTATACGACTCACAATTCCTTCGAAGTAATTTTCAATGGATTCGTGTGAAGTTTTCTTTTTATAAGTTGGTCGACTATTACTCGGTAACTTGTAAAGCCAACTTATCGGGGGTAGTTTTCCTTTTAATTTCATTATATGTGCTACGTTTTTGCAAACAACCGTTTAGTCGAGAAGTTGGGGACGCTCTACTTTAACAAAATTTTGCGATTGAATACACGAATTATCATAATGTTTCAACGATATCCTATGACACGTTGTAACGCACGGGGTACACGAGAATAAAAAAAATCATCCCTAATTTAGGCGTAGAGGAGGTATCGGAGGGATTGATATGTAAATGTCTTATGTCAAAATTTCAGCTTTCTAGTACTAATTGTCACTCGGCTAAGCCGCGGACAAACAGACAGACAGACAAACATGGCGGAACTATAAGGTTTCCTTGTTGACTATGGAACCATAAAAACAATATCTCATCGAGTGTTTTCCAAGGGTAGAGAAATCCAGATATTTCCGGAGGGTCGGACAAACAACAAAACACATCACGGCCATCTCCGTCCGTTATCAGACCCTTAAATATTCCACTCGCGGTCAAATGTCCCAGTTACACCTTGGCAGAGGGCACCGGGTATCACTGACCACGAAGAATAAAAAACAAAGTAGTTATCGCCACCGATTGCGCTCAAAAAAACAAACCGCGTAAGTATATAAGGAGCTTGACAGCGGAGGAAAACCATCAGTGCACCCTCACCGGTCCCGACATGAAGCTCCTCATCCTTGCCGCGGCGGTGGTCGCCGTTGGCGCCCTCAGCGTCAAAGACGGTCTTCTGGACGATACCAAGTGGTGGAAGGACAACTTGGGTAAGAATTCAACACTACCTATATACTTTACATTACATAAACTCACGCTTGTACCCCGAAAGGGCAGGCAGAGACCAGGGTTTGCCACTGGCCACGATCCTGACAAACCTCTAACCACATATTTTCTAGAAATAAATGCGAACCGGTTACTCAAACTACTGGATTAAAGAGAAGGCTACGATTCATATGTAAACAAAGTGGTTAGTCACTTCCATGGAAATGACATATCAGTTAATTATTAGGTCAGGTCTGTGATGGGTCAACTGTGAGAATAGTGTAAAAATCTTGAATCTGCGAATAACTAACAAACTGTAGTCTTAGTAAGAGTTCTAAGTGACGTTAAATCTCGTGACACTCGGATTCTTCTAATCTACTCGAAACTTTACGGATAATTCACACAATCCTTGAGCCCTTCAACTCTTTAACTAATGATTGATTTCCTTATTTTCAGTGAACAAGGATGTCAAGATGAAGGAGACAATAATAATGAAGCTGCTGAACCACATCCTGCAGCCCACCATCTACCACGACATCCGCGAGTGCAGCCGCGACTTTGTCCTCGAGACCAATATCGACAAGTTCATTGTGAGTCTCTCTTACTCCTATTCAGGATGCATCCAGAACTTTACAAATGCCATGGTTTGCTACTTGCTATGATACCAACGGATTCGAAATAGACAGTAAAACTATGCCTGTATTCTGGAGAAGTCTGCATGGTTAGTCACTTAATTTTGGGCCAGTAAAATAACAAACTCATGCAAGCATATTAATTGTGTTAGAGCGTTTATAAACCAAACAGAATAAACATACTTTTGCGGAACTGTTGTCTGAACTTCGCTTAAGGATAACTCTAACATATTTAATTTCCAGAAACCGGAAGTAGTCAAGGTATTCCTGGAGGCCTACCGCATCGGCATGATGCCACGCGGCGAGATCTTCGTGCCCGCCAGCGAGAAGCAGATGGTGGAAGCTGTCAAGGTCTTCCACGTTCTGTACTTCGCTAAGGACTTCGACACCTTCATCCGCTCCGCTTGCTGGATGCGCGAGCGTATCAACGAGGGCGTCTTCGCGTACGCACTGACGGTGGCCTGCTTGCATCGCGACGACTGCCGCGGCATCAGCCTGCCCGCGCCTTACGAGATCTACCCTTACCTATTCGTCAACAGTGACGTCATCCACAAAGCCTTCATGATGAAAATGAAGAAGGGCATCGTCGACCCCGTCCTCCTCAACTACTACAACATCAAGGTCAACGAAAAGAACATGGTCGTGATAGACACCCGCAAAGGCATGCGTCACGCGCTCTCCGTTGATGACCGTCTCGCTTACTTCACTGAGGACATTGACTTGAACGTGTACTACCATTACTTCCACGCCGATTACCCCATGTGGATGCTCGACGACGTGTTCACCGTCAACAAAGAGCGCAAGGGCGAGGTAATGATGTACGGCATGCAGCAACTTCTGGCACGTTACCGCCTAGAGCGTCTCTCGCACGAAATGTGCGACATCAAACCGCTGGTGTTGAAGGGACACCTGGAACCCGGTTACTGGCCTAGACTGCGTTTGAGCAACGGCGAGGAGATGCCCGTTAGGGCGAACAAAAAGCTCATTGTCACCGACGAAAACATCCGCATCAAGCGCATGATCGACGATATGGAGCTGCTCATCAGAAATGCTATCCTCACTGGACACTTCGAGCAGGTAAGCCCAATCGACTTGACATTTTACGTTAGAGCCTTTTACTGAACTGCAATTTTCGTGTCAGCTAGCCTTAGCTGCAAGGCGTAGTTTGACACTGCATCAGACTTGCGTATCTATGTTTTCGATAGACTTAGTCAGTGAAGGACAATAGTCAAGAAATTAAAAAAATAAAAAATTCCAGCATGACGGAACTGTGTTGAAGATCAAGAAGCCCGAAGACCTGGAGGCCTTGTGCCGCCTGATCCTGGGCAACATGGGCTGGAAGGACGACGCCAAGACCTACCACCTCATGGGCCTGTTGACCAAGTTAATCAACAACAACCAGTACACCATCAACAAGTTAGTTGACCAATATTTACAACTACAGCTTTTTTTTATACCACAGGGTTAAGTCGTTATAAGTTTTAAAATATCGGCACACTTCATTATTTGTACCTCCAACAAAATCTTAATCTAATTAACCGTTAATATTAATTTCCGTTTTTCCTGGTATTCTAGGGGTAATCATTGAATGTTCCCCTATCTCCTTTCAGGTACACATACGTGCCCACAGCTCTGGACCTGACTGTCACTTGCCTGCGCGACCCCGTATTCTGGCGCCTTATGAAGCGCTTGGTCGATAACGTGGAGCTCTTTAAGAATATCCTGCCCAAGTACACACTCGAGGAGTTGGATTTCCCCGGGATCAAGGTCGAGGGCCTCATCACCGACAAGCTTGTCACCTTCATGGACGAATACGACATGGACATTACCAACGCTCTCTACCTGGACAAGACCGAGATCGCGAAGCAGCGCTCCGACATGCTGTTCATCGCGCGCCAGCGCCGCCTCAACCACCAGCCCTTCAAGGTAACCGTCGAAGTCGTCTCCGACAAGACTGTGGACGCCGTGGTGCGCTTGTTCCTCGGCCCCAAGTACGACTGCATGGGCCGCCTCATGGAGTGGAACGACAAGCGCCTCGACATGGTCGAGATGGACAGCTTCATCTATAAGCTGGAGACCGGAAAGAACACCATCGTCCGCGACTCAACCGAGATGCACAACGTGATTGGCGACAGGCCGATGACGCGTCGCTGGTGGGACCGCAACATGGTGGAGGTGCTGGGCGATGGAGCCGAGGGGCAGCGCGTGGTACTTGACAGTTGGTGGCACAAAGCGCGCACTGGGTTCCCGCACCGCCTGCTGCTGCCCATGGGCCGCCGCGGCGGGCTCGAGCTGCAGCTGTTCGCGATCGTGACGCCCGTGCGCACCGGCATGATACCCGCCACCGTCGACTTGGACATCATGAAAATGCGCAAGGTGTGTCGCTTCACCGCCTGTATGGACACGATGCCGCTGGGCTTCCCCTTCGACCGGCGCATCGACTTAACACGCTTCCACACCAACAACATGAAGGTGACCGACGTGATGGTGTTCCACAAGGAGCTGGAGACGGCCAACGGCGTGCGCGACGTAGACATCAGCGATATGGTGATGAAGCACGACGACTACACGATCCTGGATAAGGATATGCTGGTCCGCACGCGCTTCATGGATCCTATCATGATGGACGACGAGCGCATGAATTCGGTGTGAGAGAATTCAACAAAACTTAAATAGTTTTAAGTCGATGTGAGAGAATTCAACAAAACTTAAATAGTTTTAAGTCGCAGCAATAAAAAATAAAATAAATATATTTTTGGCCTTTCATTTTACCTTATACAGGAGATCGATCACTTTTAAGTGATACGCTGTTTGGAACGCAATTTGTTCAAGGTTTAGAAAGTATCTTAAGTTACTATGCAAGACATAGTCTATCTGTATGCCAAACTTACTCTTAGTCAAAAATTATTAAACTTGACTTCAATTCATTGTTTTACCTAAATACGACAATAAGAACTATATATACGAGTATATTGTTTTTATTGATTGAACATGTGTCCCATGTTGGGCTTCATAAACAAACAAAACGGGATATAATAATATATATAGTGCTCAGTATTTTCTGAGGTTAACACGAGCACTAGACATAATAAAACTGATTTTAACGGATATTTACTCGCGCCTCGCTACGTGTGGAATGCGACGATCGCGAGGGACTTCAAATGGGAGGAGCTGGACGCCTTCGTGGCGCGGCTGGCGACCGACATGTTCGCGCGTGCGGACCGGTTGCAGCTGCAGCACCTGCGCGGGCTGGCGCCGCCGCATGCGTGACCGCCCGACCCGAAGCCTGGTCGAGTCCACGGCCAACATGGATTAAGGAACTTATGTCCCCCAGTGAAGACCACCGCCTGGTAGGCAACCCAGAGACCTATCCGTAGCTGGGGACAGCGGCAGATCCCTTGAGAAGAGGACCACGCCCTGACCCCGACCTTCCCCTTCCCCAAGGGGAAGTGTGAGAAGACCGCCTGATGGTGACGGTCACTTGTCAGTCGACCACCGGAGCCTAAGGATGCCTCGTGTTAGAGGCGAAACGCGTCGCAACGCATTTTTTCACACATGTATTGGTGTCGGTGGTGGTGTGTTTGTGTCTTGCTTCTGCTTGAAAAAGGTAGGGCGGTGCATTAACTAACCGCATGGCAAAAGTGGGAAACGCCTGATTCCATACAATAAGTGAATTTAAGCGTGATAATATATAAAAAATTGTTTGAAATAATTTGAATGATTTCCGAGGAACTTGTGGCCAACAGAAGTTACTGCGTCATTCTGTTCCACGTTACAAATGACAAACCTACCGCAGTTGAACCTACTAGCAACCAATCACTAAACTAAACCAATGGAGTCGTGCATAGCAACTTTTAAAGTCGAGCATTAAGTTTTCTGCAAACACCCACCAGTTATGAAAGGGACAAAGGGCGAATCGAGTAAACCTCTGAGAGTAACAACATCCAAACTAAATTAGAAAGCGTCTTTCATCGAACGAGCTGTGACATTCAGAGAAACTCTTTAAGATTCCGCCGAGAGAGACGTTTACCGCTTACCAAATCAAATTGCTGCCAATTTATCACGGCCTCATTTATAAAACACGATTCCTCTAAAAACCAATCTAAAACTCTGTTTATTTAATCTGTGGCTACATATGTTCCTTATAAAATCTCCACCACAGACTATTTTAATAGGCGTTTTTGACGTATTTTAGGAATTTAGTTTTATAAATCAGACCATTAGTCTTTCAGAGTCCTGCACGTCGGCATACTACACATAATTATTAAGACAGAGCTGCAGTGCACCACTTCACACGTCCGCGAATACGGGTCTTTGTGTGTGTGTGAGTGCGTGTGTGTGTGTGTGTGTGAGTGCGCGCGTGTGTGTGTGTGTGTGTGTGTGTGTGTGTGTGTGTGTGTGTGTGTGTGTGTGTGTGTGTGCGTGCGTGAGTGCGTGCGTGAGTGCGTGCGTGCGTGCGTGCGTGTGTGTGCGTGTGTGTTGTGTGTTGTGTGCACGTGTGCGTGTGTGCGTGCGTGCGTGCGCGTGCGTGCGTGCGCGCGTGCGTGCGTGCGTGCTTGCGTGCGTGCGTGTGTGTGTGTGTGTGTGTGTGTGTGTGTGTGTGTGTGTGTGTGTGTGTGTGTGTGTGTGTGTGTGTGTGTGTGTGTGTGCGTGCGTGTGTGTGTATGTGTGTTTAACTTTAAACAGCTGATTATGATACGGGTATTTATAATTCATGCTACCTAAGTCAATGGTAACTGCCAATCATGTTCTTCTTACTTGTTTCCGGAGTGTTGCATTCCATTCAACATCTCTTGGGGCCGGAACTCGCTTAGCCCCTTTATCTCGTGTCGTCCATCTTCCGATCGGTTTTCGTCCGACTAGGAGGTTGAATAAATAAATCCGACTAAACTGAGTTAGGCTGGTTCGTTTCACTTATGAAATTACCAAAATTTCACCTCGACTCGCTCGATGACATTAAAAAAAAAAGCAAACATGTGCATCACTTTGCTGATCGCAAAAGAAAATAAAAGTAATAACAGTTAGCTTATCAATATCAACCCAATTAAATGTAATCGCAGCTCCCAATATCGATATCGTTAGGTATGCAAAAGAACCACGCAGTCAGTCGCGACCCGTAGATTAATTTTACATCAGTATCGCTCGTACTAAGTGGACCAAATAGAAGAAATAGTTTGCTTCATGAAACGTTTTTAGCTATTGGTATAGGAACTACAATACACGATACACGTCCTTTCTGTTAATCACTCCTTTATATCTAAAATTATCTTTACATAATTAGATACGTGCAAATTGTTACTTTGATAAGATCGATTGTCATCTCATCTGTCATTTCGTTTTCCGCTATGAATCCTATCTTGGTACTCTTAAATAACTTAGATCATTTGGATCAGGGTCCTTTCCATAGATTTCAGCTCATTAATATCTCCTCTCCTATGTTCCAGAATTTAAAAAACGCAAGCAATATCTGTTCTTGTCGTCTTGATAATCCACCTGACACATTGTAAGTTTATTTATAATCGTAGCTTTATGAAACAGGGCCACCATGCCTCCTTAAAATTATGCGAATCCAATTTCACTCTGTAGACCTCGTAGTCTGAGAGTGAAGATGCAATGATATAAATCTTTGACAAGTGAGTTGAAGATAGATCTGCCTAAAAGTTATTTGTATCATCTAGATCTCTCTGATCGATACTTGCGTTTAGTAACAATGCAATTTGTATTTGTACCTTACCTCGTATGCAAAAATAAATATATAATTATTAATACTTTTTTCGAACTGAGACTTTCGTAAGCAATAAACATTATTAACTTAATTCCTGATTCACGTACTTGCTTGCCTGGTCGGACTCTTCCGACAAAAATCGGAATTCCGGAATTAATTTAATAATGATTAATATTACTAAAATAATTAATAACAAGAATAATTCCCGAAACACCACTATTGAAAATTATATTAAAATAATAATTACTTTTTGTTGTATGTTACATTGTTTAGCACTTATTTGAATTGTAATACACTTTCTTCTGACGCACAGGTTTTCTAGCTCGGGAGCTTCAAAAGTCATTGTGACAAATTGCACTTCTCAATAAAGACATGATTTGTACCTACTTCTGTTGTGAGCATTTTGTATCTGCATAGGGCAAAGGGTTAATTACGAAATTCCGATACCAACGGGTCGAATTCTCTGGTCGATGTATCCAACGAACCGGACGCTTATACTGGACCTTATTAAAAGCGGACAGAGACGAATTTGCATTGGCTGGGATTCAGATACAGGTACTTACGTAGGCCAATCGCTCGCGCGACGTGCGCACGTTCGCTCACTAATTGGAAAACGATACACAAGTTACACTTTAATAAAAGGAAAAAGTAAAAATCCACTGAATCTGCTGTTTTTTTGCAATCACTGGACGTACGTGGAATAATCTCGATCAAAGTCATTTCCAGTAACTGTTTGTATAAAACGACCGCGCTCTGTGAGCTGTAGGATTCAAATTTACAGGAAGATGAATTCATCAGCACGAAAAATCTGTAAGAGCTGTTAGTTGGCCAAAGTGCATACAAATAAAACACAAATGAGTAACATGTTAGTGTACGAGAATCCGAGGGCAAGTTTATTAATTATTGGGTACAACCGTTCCTGCCTACTCACATACTTAATAACATTGTATATTACATAGAGAACTTTTTATATATACTGTATGCCCCCCTCCCTATGACACATTTAGGTACTGACAAGTATTTTTATCTCTTTCTTTTTTGCACGCCTACCTCGATTTTTGCCTCTCCTGTACCTCCTGCAGGTTGACAGGTAGCATTAACTTTACCTTATTAGCACCTTATGTACACTGTCTTTGTGCAATAAAGAATTAATAATTATAGTAAGAACTCAATGGAGAGCATGCACAAAAAATATCTAAATATAATAGGAGAGGTCATGTTAAAAGGTAAATAAACGTGTTATTTTTAGGGTTCCGTACCTTAAAAAGAAAAATGGATTCCTTTTAGGATCACTTTGTTGTCCGTCCGTCCGTCTGTCTGTCTGTCAAGATCCTTTATCTCAGGAACGCGTGGAGGTATCGAGATGAAATTAAAACCATATAAATAGTAAGGTCTACAGTCCCTTAAAGCTGTGAAAAAATCAGACTTCTAGGTTAATGTAAAAAAAGATACGCCCGTTTATGCCGCAAAGAACGTATAAGTCAAGGGAATCAAAAGGTATAGGGTACTATCCGTTGAACTAGATTTATGAAATTTGGCAAGCAATATTGTCTCATACTCGTATTTATAATACAGCAAAAAAACTAAAAACTATGTGTATAATTCAATCATAAAAAAATTTCTTTTAAGTTCGGAAAAAGGTCGGAAAAAACTGCGAGACTCGATTCCCTACAAATTTGTACGGAACACTCGGTGCGCGAGTCTGACTCGCACCTGGGCGGTAATACTTTCCATAATATAACCTGTCGAAAAGTCATAGCCACGTGGTACAAAAACGCGCCATACAAATCGATCTCAAACTCTCATTATAATGTATGAAGCGTTAATCAATATTTGAGTTATCTAGTAAAATAATGTTTTTATGCATCTAACACCTTATATGAAAACGTTTAGAATTAAATAAAAAAACCAAATCTAGTAAGATTTGTATTAATATAGTAACTTCATTTTACGCATTTTTTCTTATGGCGAAAAACCCTGAAAAAATATTTTTTATGGTTTTATTTTTTCATTTTTCCTGAGTTGTTACATGTGTTCTATGGTATACTCCAATCTAAGTTAGACGAAAGTTCTCCATGACTCGGCGGTGTCTCACGCATGGCTTACCTACATCAAAAACAGTCACATCAAACGGCCAAAAGCGATCTCCCTTACAAAACCTTAAAATATATTATACAATGAAATAATACGACACGAGTAATTATAACATGTTAGTCCTCCACACACAACAGACACGGAGTACATCGCTTTGTCTCAAATTAAATTACTTTTCCTGTAACAATGGGACAATTCTGTACGACCCTGTGTGTGCACACACGAATTGTTTATTTTACATTAGCAGCAACAATGAAACCGATCGATAGGATAATTAACAGACGACATGGTACTAATTTATTTTGAATGTGATTCAAGGATTGGCTAACTAGTTGGCGCTAGTTTCGGCCTTTCGAAACTATCAATTAGTGGGAATGTATGGAACGGTAGCGGATAATCGTTTCACAAGAATCTCCAACGTGTGTCATAGCGTAGAATACAAACACATGCACAAACTCGAGGCTGCATTACGGAGGGGTATGCAGACACCAGGGTTAGCTTAGAACCGGGTGTAATTTTAGAAAATTTCGTAATTTATTTTGAACTGGGAGAGATAAGATGAGCTGTAATTGGCTTTCGTATTTAATAATAATAAATCAAACTGTTAAGATTACAATAGTTAAATTTTCCACACAACATCGACTTATTGAAATCAAGTTTTTGTTATTAACCGTGAAAAAAGCATTCTAATTCACGCCCCATCGTTCCGTCTGGCAACAACAGCCCGGGCGAGCTCACTGTCGCTTTGTGCCTCACAGAGCCCTCGGAGTCAAAGAGCCTCCAATCTTTAAGCCAGTCAGATGCGGGAGTGTCGCTTCCCGCGACCTACTTCTGTGCCTTTTCGCTTTGCTGCGTACGCACGACAAAGCGCAAGGGCATGCTCGTGTTCTATACTGTTTATGGGTCTTGTGACACACTGCCATTTCAGCATTTGTGACGGTTTTACATCACTATTGGATGATGTTTTGACTGTCGTTGGCTCAGCGGTTAACACGCTTGACTAGCAAAACAAATCGATTTGTACAAATCGCCTGAGTCTGGGTGTAAATCCATGTTTGTGTTGTCATTGCCTGGTTACCATAGCACAGGGTATCACTCTTTACAATATTAGTGTAGAAGTGTAGATGTAGATTGATGGTCTGTAACACTGCTTTCACGAGTATATTAATTTTGTTCTAAGATACTTGTTGGGTTCAAAATGAACTTTTCATTTTCATTGGTAATTTGCATTTGCAATATGACATAATTGCATTTGTTGAGATGTTCCAAGCAAATCTTTCAAAGTTTTAGTGTCGAATGGGCATTGTTCACCCATACTTTTTTATTCTAGAAATTTAAAATATCGACTATATAAGAAACTAATTTGAATATTTTCTTAATTTTCGATGCTATTATTTTTTAATAACTATTAAAATTTCTAATAGCTTGGTAAGTATGACGTCACCACTGGCATAATTATGTACGTTCCTTTGCCTTTTTTCATGCTTTTTAAAAATAAAAATACGTTGACGTTTGACAGTCAGTGTCAACTACTTACCAGTATTTTCTTTTCTAATCATATTGCCAATAACCAAGAATTAAATACCAAGAAGAAGTAAATACCAAGCTAGCGTCTCATTCGTAATACTTATTCAAATTAATCGGATATTTGTTGAAAATTGAGGTTATCTTCACTGTATCTAAGAATTTGACACTTTTGACAGTTGTTGAACGAACTAATGTATTTATTTTTTATATTTGAAGGCAATAGAACTACCGCATTAGAGCCAACAATGACGTAATTGAAGTGCAATTGGGGTTGTAAATTTTTTGCGATTAATATTAATAATCCGTCTTTATTTTACTTATACAAACTCCTAATAGTAAACAGTATCACTATTCCTCGAAATGGTTTTCACTTTACGACAATCGATACCTCCCTGAACAATGCCCATCGTCTTCGTTTATGAGGTTGTGTTTGATGCTCGATTTTCATTCAACTCTGCTGCAGACGTCCCGCTACGGTGAGATAGTTCGTTTTCGATTGATTGGCATCTGAATCGTGAAGATGCGTTTGAAAGGAAATTGATAAAGCATCTCAAGATCAGTGACAACATTTCATCGTTCAATTTGCTATCTTTTGTATCCGACCAGACTGCCAGTAAGCGGCCGGCAATTAATTTGTCGTGATATTTACCAACCGGATGCGGCCGACAGCCCGGGAATTGATGGAACCTGCCGCCGACAGCTTGATGTCTTGATAATCCCGGCACATGGATTAGTTACGAGTAGAAAAGCATGCACCGTGGTAAAATATCTTGATGGAAGTGGGAAATTAGATAAATCTAACTCAAGGCGAACATTATAATATGTTTCCCGGCTTGTGCCAGGGCGAAACTCTATTTGATGTAAAGTCTGCCGAATATTAAATGAATCTTATTAAAATACTCGTTAAGTTGTAATCCCAGCTGTTAAAGTAACAACTAAAGTTTAAGCAACATTGTTATTGTATTTTCTGAGGTTAACACGAGCACTAGACATAATAAAACTGAATTTTGACGATATTTACTCGTTTCCATTTTACAATTTTCCGACATTTCGGTACTTTTGCAAGTGCCGTGGTCTCGGTACACATGTGCGCTTTTTCTTCAAAGATTCTAAACGGCGTATTTGGTTGGCAATTTCCAGTACATAATTTAAAATTTAGCTTTATAACATTGTTATTATTTTTAAGCAGTCTTAATCATTTGGCAGATTGTATGGCTAATAAAATTAATAAGATAAAAAAAAACTAAAGTAAAACGTAAAAACATTTATTTGTAATGAATGTGTAGTACAGGTGTGAACAGGAAGCATACGCTTTAAAACTTAAAATACACATAAATCGGTGCATGAAATTGGCACCTATCTCTCGGGAACCTCATTAAACCAAGAATTAAAAAAAGGCATATTTGCTCTGTTCTGTGATATTCTTGGTGATATATATATTTAGACAACATTGAAATTGACTTAAATAATTGTTAAAAAAAATACATGCAAAGACCTCCCAATATAATACCCCCCCACCCCTAACCCCTCCTGTAGGTCTAAGTTAATTTATTTCCCTATGATTTTCATCTTTTTTTTGCACTACCCGTCGCCAGTCTCATCAATACCAGAGGTTTGCTGGAAGAGAATGCTACTTGCATTAAGCACGCCCTTGTAAATTTACAATGCAATAAAGAATTAAAGTAAAATAATAAATAAGATTTAAACTTTACAATACAATAAGCTCCTAAGTTCAACTCAAACCGCGCTCGAAACTATGTCTGAATTGACGACTGCAGTTTATTACAATACGTACGAGTAGGTACGTTACTTCAAGATGCTTTAGTTCCAACTCGTAAACCCAACGATCGCGCGCCGGTGCGCGGTGCGCGGTGCTATACCTGAAACAAACGGGAATATTCCATTAGAGGGAGCTTCTTCAAGATTAACGTGGGAGTTGCAGTAAGTAAATCTACATTACTACTTTATGCCTGCACCTGGTGCAATGAAAGTTCAACTTTATTGCTAGAGATTTTAGATCTAAGGGCGGGCGTTGCATTGGAGAGGTAAAGGAGTTAATGGCACCTGCCCGACGCTCCCGCAAAATGAATATAAACGACTGGAGCGATCACGCCGGGTGATTGATGAAAACCTGAGCGATTACGGTGGGTTTATTAGCTTACACAAACCCCGGCCCGTCCTACCAGGGGCGACGTTGACACATGAATAACAAACAGGCCAGGGTCCTATTTTACATACACATACATAAACTCACGCCTGTATCCCAGAGGGGTCGCTTCCTCAACATTCATTAGTCGTTGCATGCACGCACGCCGGTTTCGGGTACTTTTTATCTTGCCCTTTGCTAATAAATCCCCTATTTGGTCGAAGCATGTCCGCCTGGGTCGTCCCTTATCGGCCCTTCCACCCACATTTTATAGAAGAACAATTCATGGTTTACTGCAACAATACGTTGTGCATTGCAAAGCTGATTGACCTACAGATTAAAAAGTCGGAAGGCTCAGCTTGATTGTTTCTAAGGGGTAAACATATGTTGGCACTGTTGTAAGATTATTACGCTCCAGGTGGGAAATAAAACGAATTTTTGATGATGAAGGAAAGATCAACAAATATAGTGCCCTTATAGTATTTTAATGACCCGCGATGCTCACATACAGTTATATGCATTTAACGGGTCTAAACGCGATTGTTTATTGTTTACTAAGTACACATTGACAGAGCTCTGTACGTCTGGCGTACCCTGGACTACAAACCAGCGAGCTCGTCACGTTGATCGACATTAATCTTGTCCCTAGCTGGCGACCTTGTTTGCCATCGATGCGCTATACAGAAGTATCAGTCACAATAGTCTCGACACAATGGTATAATGTATATAATATGTAATAACTAACATTTACCAGCTGCAATATTGTCATGACTATTGTGACTCCTCCATAAACGATTGATTGGATATGCCTATTATTTTGTCACGATCTCTTCAGGTATGTTACAAAGCAAAGCGGAGCGGGCCGCAAACTATGAATGAGCTTATACGTGGGGAGTCCCGAGTGTCAGTGCCCACATGCGCCTAATAGCTTTATTTCCGAGGGCTAGCAATAATGAAATCACCTCCTCCGCACATCGGAAACACAATTCACCAATTTATTTCTGAATCAGTGCGGAAAGGCCGCGCTGAGTCAGCGCGAGAGGAGGCCTCGTCGACGTGATTGTGTTGCTGCGGGAGGGACGGTTTTCAATACTGCGAGTCAGTCGAGTGCACTGGCTCAGAACGAGTCCGCTGCCGAGTGGGCCCGCTCTCCTCCAATACTACCATTCTATGCATTTTAATAAACCACCCTTTGACGCTCGAACGGAGAGGACACAATGTGTTTAGCGGCGACCTAGTTACGTGCAGTTTCGTGCTTCGTGGGAATAGGTTCCTACTGTCTTGTTGAAACTTTAGCTGAGCTTTTACAGTAGAGAACACGGTAGGTATTGTACACAAAAAAGGAAAATATAAAAACATCGGACAACCAAACGGCTGGCTCATATGCACTTATTTGTCGTCCAAATTCCGCGAATTCGCACCAAGCGATTCGCGAATTCTTTTATAATAGGGGTTAAAGTATGAAATTGCCGTTTTATTGCAATAGGTTCTTTGAATTGACATAGAATCTTCATGGTTTGAGGTTTTCGAATGAAACTTTTTTCAAATGGTTTCTATGATGTTCTTTTTTTAAAAAATGTGAAATATTTGAATATCGACTTTCAATTGTTTTTGTTATTCAATTTAGACAAGAAAGATGGATACTGCGAAAATTCGAGTGATTTTTGAATACGAGTTCCGACGCGGAACTAACGCGGCAGAAACAGCCCGCAATATCAATGCTGCGTTTGGAGAGGGGTCTACTAATGAGCGCACCGTGCGATTTTGGTTTAAACGCTTTCGTGATGGAAATTTCGACTTAAAGAACGAGCCACGAGGAAGACCGCCCACACAGGTGAATAACGATGAATTAATAGAGATAGTGGAAGCCGACCCTAGTCAAACTACCCAGGAATTAGCGGCATGGTTTAACGTTACCTTACCCACAATATTGACTCACTTGCGTCAAATCAATAAAATAAAAAAATACGAAAAATGGGTGCCTCATGATTTGACTGATCTGCAGAAAGAAACGCGTGTTGAAACTTGTGTTGCCTTGTTGAACCGGTACAGAAATGAAGGAATATTGGATCGAATTGTAACATGTGATGAAAAGTGGATTCTTTATGATAACCGGAAAAGAAAAATGCAATGGCTGACCCCAGGTCAAATGCCACAACAGTATTCAAAAATCACTCGAATTTTCGCAGTATCCATCTTTCTTGTCTAAATTGAAGAACAAAAACAATTGAAAGTCGATATTCAAATGTTTCACATTTTTTTGAAAAAAGAACATCATAGAAACCATTTGAAAAAAGTTTCATTCGCAAACCTCAAACCATGAAGATTCTATGTCAATTCAAAGAACCTATTGCAATAAAACGGCAATTTCATACTTTAACCCCTAATATTAAGAACGGCAAAGATATGGAACGCGTTGCCGTCGTCTGTTTTTCCAGAGACATACAACCTGGGTGTCTTTAAAACTAGAGTTAACGGGCACTTAACAGGTAAACACGTAAAATCTTAGACCCCGTCTTCGTTTACCTTGAGGCATGACTGGGGTCAAGTGGCAACGTGCCCTAATTAAAAAAAAATATAAAAAAGCGTATTCTTATCCTAAGAGTGCACTCAACCGTCTTGTCAGTAAAAGTGATCACCTCCAGAAATAAATCATAATAAATATAAAGCCAAATAAAATTGTGGATCTACTTATTTTACAAAACAAAAATTTACGTTCCTACAAGCTGAGCCCGCGACATAATTTATGTGGGATTCAAATAAAAATACTATATGTTTGTTATCAATTGTAATTGATAACAAACATATAATACAACCGCAACCGCATACTGCGATCGCCAACCCGCCTGCCAAGCGTGGCGATTATAGCAAAACCCTTCATGGTTTGTAAAACCATGAGGGAGGCCTGTGTCCTGCAGTGGGCGTCAAATGGCTGATGATGATGATGATATAATAAAATTGTATCTGCCTAAATCTTTCAGTCGTTTATACGTGGTAAACATACACAAACGGTCTTTTTAAAAACAATTACACTCCTCAGATTATTTAATAGCCTCTGATGAGTGTTTTAGAGAAATTGTCTGTTTACAAATAGAACCCATAAACTATCTATAATTAGATTTTTTTTGTCGACGAACAAGCTCAGTGAACGGCACAAAAACCGAGACATTGTCTTCGATAAGCGGAGCAAATGAGATCACCTGTTGAGCGCCAGCGCCCCGGCCCAGTGCGCTCCGCTGAGTCTCGGTCTACCTGCCGACACACACGTTACCGATGTATTGGACACACGGCACATTTGTTGCGCCGATTTATATCGCCTTGTGCCTCCGGCACAGTTGAAAAGAAAACGCTCTTTCATGTTAAAAGATGTGGCATAACATAACATAAACTCACGCCTGTATCTTGGAGTGGTAGGGAGACCAGGGTTTGCCCTTGCCACTGGCCACGATCCTGACAGACTTCTTTCGCTTCATCAACATTCGTTAGTCGCTGCATGCGCGCGCGCCGGTTTCGTGTGCTAACATGTAGATACTATAATTATTATTAACTTAAGACCAGATTTACATGAATTGTGACTAAGCTCTGCAAATCAGAGCGACACCTGATTTGACAAATAATTATGTAAGTAAAGGCGGACTTAAGTATGTGTAGTGCTTACGAAAGTTTTAATGCGGAAAAAGTACTAACATGTAACAAAACTAATAAATGTGATAAATTGTCGCTAATTCGCAGCGGATTGCAGCTGCGTGGTTGAGACATACTCTATTGTGTTCGTCGCAAGTGAACTAACGAATAGAATCAAATAATTCATTCTTTTCATTCGACGCTTTGCACTCTCATTGTGATACATTTTATTTTTCATTTCGCCTCGTTTTTAATATTGCTTTGAAAAGAATGACCTATTTTCCCTCTTCAGAGTTTGTGACGTGGAATTGTAACGGTAAATGTGTAAGTACTTGCTCACACACAAAGCGAGAGAACGCAATATCAAGACTAACCTACGTGCTCAAGTGACGAAAAATTCTTACCTGTAATTTTTTGCAATATGGCACGTGATGGCTCTGATACAAAGCCTTATTCTTTAAACGAAGTCCCGACAGATAAATAAGTGACATTTTGTACTTGACATCCCAGCATTTTTTTCGGGTTCCGTACCCAAAGGGTCCCTTGACCCTATTACTGAGACCCGCTGTCCGTCAGTCCGTCCGCCTGTCACCAGGCTGTATCTCATGAACCGTGATAGTTCGACAGTTGAAATTTTTGCAAATGATGTATTTCTGTTGCCGCTATAGCAACAAAGACTATAAACAGAATAAAATAAATGTTTAAGGGGGACTCCCATACAAAAACCGTGATTTTTTTGCAGTTTTTTGCTCGATATTAAAAACGGCAACAGGTAGACGCTTGAAATATTCAAATGTTGTATAGATAATAGTACAGAACCCTTTTATTTTAAGGTACTTACTTAATTTAAAACTACTGACGTTTCAATGAATTTAGATAATGTACTAAAGATAAATTGAAAATATTAGCACTTGACGTTTAATTTGTGTTTCGTAAGTAAGTTTGAAAATTCAATTACGAATTAGAATATACAAACAGAATTTGAGATAATTTATAACATGACATCATAATGCACCACGTTCTAAGAAAATAATTTTATTCCTTTATTTTAGTCAAATGTTCAATTCAGTAACGGGTGGTTAGTTCATTTGCGAGTGGGCTCGGACCCGGGTCTGTACTGGCGGAATCATTTGTCTGAAAGGATTAAAGTAGCGTAGAGGGCGACAAGGACAAAGTCGCTCCTGTGAGACGTCCGACACAAACATACTGACCAGAGCTCGGTGACACCTGCCACAGTTAACTCACCACAGCCTTCCCTTTGCCAACATAGTTGCTAGGGTATATCAAGAGCTCATGAAAAATGGGGATATTTAAAATCGGTGATGCGGTATTCCATTCCGGGAAAACGCATAAAAAATTCTTCATATTTGACAATAGGTGAACTATGTATATCGCTAGTATGAAATTACAACTGTATCTAAATAATTTTTTTTGCTGTATTTATGAACTTATTTTTCTCTTCTATTATAGTACAGTAGAAGAAAAAAAAAAGGAGCGCAACATAGAGGTGATGACCTCTATGTCGCGCTCCTCCCGTGATTATTTGTTTTTCATGTAGCCTATATTTATCTATTGCAGGGTACAGGTCTTCTCTCAGAGAGAGAGTATGGGCTCAATTACCACGCGTGCCAACCGCGGATTGGCAATTTCAAGCGCTGAGGTATGTGGACACCTCAGTCACTCAAGACTTGTGGGTTATGTGAGTAATAATAGTTAGCTCAGTAATCGATGCCCTAGCACTCCATTTGGCCAGAATCTTTAATAAATGTTTACACCACGTTTAAATAAAGGAACGAGCCTACCATATTTCATTAGGTCAGGGAATGTGCCCTTATGAAATATAGTAGGCTCGTTCCTTTATTTAAAAGTGGTGATAGGCAAGATCCACAAATTTCAGACCAGTCTCGGTTCTACCCGTTTTGAGTAAAATATTCGAGAAAATAGTTCTAGGTCAGCTACTTACACGCTTTAATAATTATCAACTTCTCCATAGTCAGCAATTCGGCTTCACGCAAGGGCGGTCGAGGACGGATGCTGGTGTCACATTAGTAACATATATTTAGTGCATGGGAAGATCGGAAAGATGCTATAGGCGTTTTCTGTGACTTGACGAAGGCATTTGACTGCGTAGACCATGAAACACTTCTCTTAAAATTAAAACACAACAGAATAAATGGGAAAAACTTAAAACTTATGAGATCATATTTAGAAGGGAGGGTTCAAAAAGCTGACATAAATAGGACTAAATCGTCAGGGCCAGAGGTTAAAATGAAAGTGCCGTAGAGATCTATTCTAAAGGTTGTCTGAAAGAGATCACGTTTAGTAATAAGGCCGCCGTTTGTACTTTTGATTTCAGAAATATCTTTGTAATTTTCTTTTTATGCACAATAAAGCGTTCTCTATCTATCTATCTATAGGGTTCCTTTTCCTCGTATATGTAAATGATTTGCCGTTCATGGTTAAAAACATTGTCAGATATAGTATTATTGATAGTATCTTTTCTCTTAATTTTAAAAATAAGTGACGTGTCAACGTTAAAATTAAGAGAAAAGAAAATGACCTCGACGATACAAACAATGCTTTCTCTAAGGTACTAAATTGGTTTATTTCCAATAAGTTATTGATAAATTCAAAAAAGTGTATATAGTTCACTCTAACAAATGTCAAAATGGTTGACAGCAATGTTAGACCTTGTAGAAGAAACTGTATTTGTAGGTATCACAATTGATGCAAAGCTTCAATGGCGTCCTCATATAGAAAAAATGTAAAATAGGCTTAGTTCTGCAGCATACGCAGTCAAAAGGGAACTAACTGATGTCGCAAATGCTAGGCTTCTTTATTTTAGTTACTTCCATAGTATTATTTCCATAGCATACTAAACTGTGGGGTCGGGCAGCAGACATTGAGACCATCTTCGTCTTGCAGAAGAGTGACCAAAATGTTTGTAGTGACGATTCAAGTTTGTCAGGTGACTAAAGTGCCGCCCGGTATGAGCTAGACAGTAGAGATTCGTTAATAGATTTCTTTGAAGAAACTAATATCCTAACAGTTGCTAGTCAGTATATCTGTGAAAATATTATGTACTTCAGGAAAAATATTAGTAACTTTAAAACTGTAGGTAGCCAACACGATGTAAATACTAGAAACAAATATAAACTTTCGTTCTCAAAATTTAGGCTGGCAAAGGTAAATACATCCTTTATGCGGCATTGTATACGTTTCTACAATAAGATCCCTGAGGATATAATAAGCTTGCCAGAAACGCGGTTCAAAAAATGCGTAAAGCATAGTTTGTACCAAAAGGACTACCATAACATTAAATATTATTTAGATGACATGATTTCTGGAATTAAGGCCAGTTCAATGCCTCATGCATTCATTCTAGGTTTTAGAGTAATTATGTAAACTCTGTTAGTTAAGAACTTTGAAAAGACTAAGTTTGGAGTTGATGTGTCCATTTTTTCTCCAAAATAATCTGGATTTTGAAAAGGACACCTAGTTTAACTTGTAAAGTTCATTAAGTCGCAGTATCTGTGCTACTTTGAATAAAACACTTTTGAATTTGAATTCAACTCATAACTGAATTTCGTTGATTTCCTTCGGCTATTTCGGTTTATTTTAATAATTTTCTTCGGAAACTCGCAATGTTGTGGTTAAAGTTATTTTCTAAAATTCAGGCGAATTCATATTCTTAGCGTCAGTTTTAGAATGGAGCCTTTCAAATAAGAGCCTAAATATTTAAGTATCTGTCTGTCCTCGTTCTTTTTTGAGGAATTTGAGAAAAAGTTTCTGGTATAGCAACTGCAAATTGTCCCTTTTCTCTTTATAAACGCCGTCTCGCCAATTGTTTTCTAGTCTAGTAGATTTTCTATAAATTCTAAGTAGACCGGAGGCGGTGGTAGCGTAGTGGGTAGATCATTGGACTCGGAAGCGGGAGGCCCAAGTTCGATTCCCAGTGCGGGCATGTACCTATGACTTTGTTTTCTGAGTTATGTACATTTTTGAAGTTATAGTAGCAATACCACTTGCTAACTGTGAAGGAAAACATGGTGAGGAAACCTGAGTGTCTGAGCTATTCATATACCTCAGCGCTTGAAATCGCCAATCCGCGGTGGGCGCGCGTGGTGATTAAGCCCGTACTCTCTCCCTAAGAGAAGGCCTGTGCCATACAGTGGGACGTATATAGGCTGCTTAAGCTTATGCTAAGTAGATCATCAACTTCTTTAAATGAATTATACTGCTACTTGTGAATTGTACTTAATTACTAACTGATGAGAGCTTTGTCTAGTCCACTTTATATAGTTTAGAAAATGACGCGTCGTGACAGGTGAACAATCCTACCCTACTTTCACAACCCTCATAACTTACAGCAAAAGGTAATATTCGGACAAAAACGGGCGAAAGTTATCGAGCATTTCTAAAGCGTAAAGTTGGCCATTAATTCGGGGAACCGAGTCTTTACATCTATAAACAAAGGGGTTATTTTCGGTTGAAAGAGGCAACTTTTGGGCGTGAAAAGGTCGGCGGAGTAGTTCCGGGAACGTTTAAGTCTTGGCTTTTCCGAGTGAGACCGCAACTCAATGGTGCCAATGTTTGCTTTGCGTCCGGTTACTCTTGGGAAAAGGATCTCTTCAGATTAACCTCAAATGATTTGATAGACGAGCGAAACCTCTGAAGAAGTTAAATTAAATGAATTTGTTTGTTTAAGGCTTAAAGTTACATTGAGTTTGATTCAAAGTGGACCTAAAAAGTTAACCAGATCAAGATAAATAATGTACCAAAAAGACTTTGAGATTAGTACAAACGGAGTACTATTTAAAAAATGTGGCGATTTAAAAAATGTGTTAAGCTCATTCTGTGCAAAAAGGCTTACTATAATATCAAGGATTATTTAGAAGACAAAGATGTTTGGCATTAAACAGTAGATTAATATTATTTAAAGGACGATTGTGACTAGTGTTCAACACATTAATGACTAATATTTTAAGTTGAAAACTCTGTTAATTAAGTTAAAACGTGTTTTGAAAAGAATAAATGTGGAGTTTCTTTGTTAGTTTCTTCTCCACATAATCCATTAATTGTGAAACTAACAACTTTGACGTTCATTAAGTAAACATTCTGTTTTTACAATGAATAAAAATATTTGAATTGAATTGAATTGAATTGAATTGAATTTCTCCACTAGGCTCTAATAGCATTTTCCTACAAATTAGGTCGGCAAACTTTGAAATATCGTGTAGTTATACTTTTAAAACTTATTCAATTAACAATTAAACATTACAATGCGTAAACTCACGCCTGTATCCCGGAAGGGTAGGCAGAGATCAGAGTTTTCCACTTGCTACGATCCTGACAAATCTAACAATAAGTAGTTTATAGATTAACAATTTAATTCGCAATAGGGTTACCTGTAATGATAGTTGCGAGTTTCATGAAATAAATAAAAAAAAAAATCTAATATAATTAATATCAACAAATTCCATTGTTTCCACTTCGTGGTAACAAACCCGTTTCTTTACCATACTGTGTGTAGATATTTACTTTAACTAGCAAAACTGGAGTTGACGAAGCAACAATTCCCGTCGAAAAATTTGAGCTGCTCATGCAGTATTCAGCGGCGGCAGGTGTGAGGCCGGCCGGGGCGGAGGCCGAGGGCGCAGCACTGAATGTTTGATGCCTCGTTACTGTTCAGATGGTACCGATACTTATACACCTATTTTCACACCGTGATTATAGACACGACCATAAAGTGTGATATATACGATTGTTAGATTGCCAGCTGGACCAGGGGTGTTGCGAATATCCGCATCCGCATCCGCAAATGCGGAACATCCGCATCAAATTTGACATCCGCATCCGCATCCGCATCAGCACAAAATCGATGCGGAGCTGATGCGGATGCGGATGTGAAACACGTTGGTACAGGAACGCATTAGCGGCGGCGCGCGTGCCGACTGTTTTCGCCACTAGCCAATAGGGATTTCGCGCCATTATTGTAGTTCGTCGCTCGACCGCTTGTCGCCTACGGCTACAAGTAGCAACGCGTTTGTTTTGTTTATAGTTACATGCATTTCCCGGTATGTAGCGAAAATGTCGTTAACTTCATAATACATATATTATAAAAAACTTATATTTGATGTTTTCACTTTTTAAGTATTTTCCTGATAAAAAATGCAAATATCCGCATCCGCATCCGCGATTGCGGAACATCCGCATCCGCGGATGTCCAAAAATCTACATCCGCAACATCCCTGAGCTGGACCCGCGAGTGCTTTATTGTCTATCTCCGTGTAAAATTTCATCCTGTGAGATCTTTGGCGGTCGTATTAAATTGAGAGTGTGGTAAGGGTTAGCCAATTCCGTTCAGTGGTTTTTGTGTCATGCGTGCACAGATAGGCAGACAGAAAGATAGAAAAATAAAACACGGCTTCGAAACACTACAGCACTATAAAGTTAGAAATAATTTAAGTAATTATAAGTATTTATACATGTAGGTATTGTAGAAGTATAATTTGTAGTCGGTGCCCTTTTTCAAGACCAGCAAATATATTTTGGGCACCGGCTCCAAATTATACTTTTACAATACCTAACTTTTTACTGGTGTAGTGTTTCGAAGTCGTGTTTTATTTTTTATTTAAAAATTTTAATTTTTCAATTTTTAGTGGGGGAGCGGGAGAAAAATAAATAACCATAATTTACCATACTTAATTCCTTGTTTTAAAATTTGATGTTCGAAATTTCCATCTCCGACAGTCTTCACCAGAACATCATCAAATTAACTTGGGACTACTTTTACGCTATTTTATGAAACATACGGATATTACTAAAGGATGGGCCCCAATAGGGCTTATTTACTGCTGTCCATTGAAGAGTTCCGTTCTCCATCTCTGAAAGTCTCCATCAGATGTTCACCAAATTAAAATGAGACCAATGGGACGTTATCCCTGTTCGAACAAAAAAAGAATTGTCGAAATCGGTTAAGATTTGACGGAGTTATGGGGGAACATATCCAAATAAAAAAGAATAAAAAAAAATACACGCGTCGAATTGATAACCTACTCCTTTTTTGAAGTCGGTTAAAATAAACCTTTATTTCAGGCAAGGGTAACTAGGTAAACCCAAAGTTTGTTCAAACTTAGGTTCGAATAGACAAACCCCAGCTTTGACGCCATAACAAATGTTTGTTTGTCCTATGTTTGTACATACAAAACTCACGCCTGTGTCCCGGAGGGATAGGCATATACCACGGTTTGCGACCCGCAAGGTCCATAAGTAACATACGGTTTGACGCTATAACTAAACTATTTCAGCCTATGACTGATGCCTATCTATATCTATTCACTAAAATTAAAAATTAGAATTTTTTGAGCAATTATTTTTTCTGCACTATTTATTCATTGTCGGTATGTTTATTTATCGGCGGATCAAACATAGGAAACGGCTACAAACTGGAAAGCCAAACATGGAAGCTACAATAATTAAAATCGACGTTTGACTCATCAACCCGAATAGCTGTAACCTACTTCGTGAATTTGACGCTTCAGTGGCTAATTCCAAAACTTGATCTGTAAATACAATCCCCAAACCAACGAAAAATTCTATCGTTTGATGACATTGTTATTATAGGTATGCAGATTCTTTACCCTTTGGCTGAGCAGCGAGCGCGGAGGACTCTCGAACTGAGGGCTATCGAAGTGACGGCACCTGTTGCACGACCCACGTATCGGCTGCTTTGCTGACGTCGTACAGGAGATCCGTACCGTGATGACGCACTACATTCAGTACAACCTTTAAAATGGCGCAGTTTTAATACGCCTGTTACGTCTAGCATTCCGTCTTGCTCACACATTCTAACATCGTTTTCATTCCAATAAAATAAGTATACTTTTAACGCAGATGGGAAGGCCGCCCACCAGATGGTCTGACGACCTGGTTACGGTGGCGGGGAGTCGCTTGATGCAGGCGGCACAAGACCGGGAAGCTTGGAAAACCATGAGGGAGGTCTATGTCCTGCAGTTGGCGTCAAATGGCTGATGATGATTATGATGAAGTATACTTTTGATAAATGTGATCTAAGACTTTGCTACATAATAAAATTATGTAGTGATTAAGCCCGTACACTGTGAGAGAAGATCTGTGCCATGCATGTTATGTAAATTCTCAGACGCGTGAGCTTAGACAAACGTGACGCTTTTGAGACTTTCTTTATCTTTATGTCGCATTCAAGAGCCGAAGAGTCGTTCCGTGAGCGTCGCCGACTATGAATGGCGGAAGTTCGGTTGATAAAATAAATAATTCATCACGATGTCAATCTGCTGGGGCCGAGTTTGTGTGTCAAGTCAATAAAATAACGAGTAAACGGAGCGGGCTCGTAAGCTGCAGGCATCATCGTAAATATAAAATATTATGTGGTGCAGGCAGGGTTGCCACGCTGGCTAGCCAGTATTCTTATTGCGTGAAACGGATAATAGGATATTTATTGAGATTTGTGGCCTCTCAACCAGCATTGAGACTTTACTTATTTTATTTTTATTTTATTTGTTGGTTGTTACAACACGATAAGTTACACATAAAAATCACCTTATAGTGAAATACATAAGTGGGTAAGGTAAACTAACACATCCCTTAGAGTATCTCACTGTGAACACAACTCATTGCAGTTTGCGAAGAGCAATGTTTTCTTTTGTGACAAGCTGGGCCTCGTTTCATAGAAATACAACCCGATAAACATCGCAAAGTCGATTAAACCACAGACTAACGAGTAGGTAAACTCAGCCACGCAACGCACATCGAGCCGCCACAGCGAGTCTGACTGTCTAATTCCATGATCTACGACGACGACGGTCAGTTGGCAGGCCAGCAGCCCGATGGTCGGGTGATATCGTTGAGTCGGCGGAAGGTCGTGAGAGATGGCATTTAGGGGAGACGGTACATAAATATGAAATAAATATAGAATAAACATACATAAATAAAAATTTACATATGAAGGGAGGAGATAAATGAGAAATATACCTAAATACTACAAGGAAGAGCATTCACCAGAAAAAATAAAATAAAATAAAAAAACAAACTTAAACTAAGGCAAAGTAATATTTTTAGTAAGGTGTAGTGCTTACGAAAGTTTTAGTTTGAAAATACAAAAAGTCTTCGTATTTTGGATAACTCACGGGTAGGTTTTGTCAAATTTTCAGCAATCATGATGACTGATTCATCATTATCAACCCATTATGTCCCCACCGAGGGGCACGGGTCTCTTCCCTGAGGAAGGTATAGGCCATAGTCCACCACGGGGGCCAAGTCCGGATTGGTGGAGGCTTGTAGACTAGTGGCTCGACTACTGTCAGAAGTTGTCAAGCCGCCCTAAGGCCTCTGACTTGGCTTAACGACTGCCATCTATCGACGGCAGCCGGCACCAACAGCTTAACGTGCCTTGCGAAGCACGGAACCGCTCGGAAAAATGCCACTAGCGTTAGGCATAGACGGCGACCCATCCATGCACTGAACGCGCCCAGTGTTGCTTAACCTTCGTGATCGTTTAAGATCACTCAGGCAGCCGGGGCTACGAGCGATTCTTGATTACTGATTAATTAGGTTAAAAATAGTATATCTGCTTACATTGGCTACCTCATAATTCACGCAACATAGCCGTTTTACCCGCGGGGGGTTTTACCGCAGGTTTGGAACCCAGGTTCTAGCTCCTGGGTTTACAGCCCCGGTTTGCATTGCAAAAAAAAGCGAGTGATTTAATATTAGCCGATCAATTGAATTTAATAGAACTAATGACTGAAGCGACTCTCCTAACACATTCTCCTGATGAACTCGCATCATTAAATCTCTTTATACCAACCTGTTGTCTGTTGTCAGTTGTATTTAGACGCCATAATAACTGGCAACTTTTTAAGTTTTATTAGACAATTTAAAGCAAGTGTGAAGTTTCCTTAGCATCGCTAGGATAATGGTTTGATTAATAGTTTTCAAGTCGTAAAGTGGCAGTCCTCATCTTATGTCGTAAATCAGCAGATCGTCGGGAATTTCGCGGTAGAGCGAAACAGTGACGTCACACTGACGCCATCGCTCATCGCGACAACACGCCAAATTATCACACCCGGACTGAGTCGCGCAAACACTCGTTTCAGCTCGATTGGTTCTTTTTACGAGCGGCATAAAAGCTATGTTCGCATGTTGCCGGTGTTAGTCGACGGCGCCAAGGCCTCAATATTCGGTAACAAATTCAATTACGCGTTAACTTTTCAGTTTGGAAAGCTCTTTTAAGGTCATTTGTAAATTAAAAACGTGGCGCGAATGCAGACCAGCGACGGAGTAAACATATTTTTTGTCAACGGCGCCTCGTTTTGTTTTTTTTTAGCCAAATCCTTTCGATTTAAAATGGATTTACTTGTTTATACAAATCCCGTAATTTTATCGAAAAGGTAGGATCTTGCTCGGTAATACAAACTTGTTCTATCCTATAGATATATTATAATTTTATAATTCAGGAGCAGTGGCAGCGCCCGCCGGTAGCAGCTTGCCTCACACTCGAGAAGTTCTGGGTTGTGTATGTGACGTGCGCTAGTTTTATTTTAGTACCAATACTACTCGGTGACTGAGAAGAAAAACATCGCGTGGAAATCTGAGCGATCTGTTATGTAGTGAAACGTCGGTTTTCTCTATGATGCTCAATTCCTAACAAACGTTACTTGGAATTTTGGTTAAGGCTGGGTTCTCCGAGCGCACGGACTTGTTGCGGGACTTATTGCGCTGCGCGAGCGAATTTTTTCATAAGCAGCCTATAAAGGTCCCACTGTAGGGCACAGGCCTTCTCTCAAAGACAGAGAGTATGGGCTTAATCACCACGCGTGCCCACCGCGGATTGGTGATTTCAAGCGCTGAGGTAGGTATGTGAATAGCTCAGGCACTCAGGTTTCCTCACGATGTTTTCCTTCACAGTTAGCGAGTGGTATTGCTACTATAACTTCACAAATGTACATAACTTAGAAAACAAAGTCATAGGTACATGCCTGCACTGCGAATCGAACCTGGGTCTCTCGCTTCCGATTCCAATGTTCTACCTACTAGGTTACCACCGTCGTGAGCGCATAGTTGGGGGGAAAGTAGGCGTTTTTGAAATTACAGAAATACCATCATCAGCCATTTGACGCCCACTGCAGGACACAGGCCTTCCTCATGGTTTTCCAAGGCTCCCGATTTTGTGCCGCCCGCATCCAGCGACTCCCCGAGACCATAACGAGGTCGTCAGACCATCTGGTGGCGGACCTTCCCACACGGCGTCGTCCGGTCCGAACTTTTCCGCCCCAACGGCCATCAGTTCTCCGAGCTATGTGCCCCGCCCATTGCCACTTCAACTGAGCAATTGTTCGAGCTATATCAGTAACTCGGGTTCTTCTGCGGATCTCCTGAATTTCCTGATTCATTCCTCATTTCTGACAGAAAAACAAATGCTATTAATCGAATTTTGACGACCGACCTCACTAACACATTCAGTCATAGTAATTTTGGTATATCTTTTATTATCCAAAATGAAAACCGGCTTCGAAACACTACAGCACTAAAAAGTTAGAAATAGTTTAAATAATTAGAAGTATATATACATCTAGGTATTTAATTGTAGAAGTATAATTTGGAGCCGGTGCCCAAAATATATGTGCTGGTCATGAAACTGGGCACCGACTACAATACCTACATGTATAAATACTTCTAATTATTTAAATTATTTCTAACTTTTTAGTGCTGTAGTGTTTCGCAGTCGGTTTTTCTTTTTGATTTAAATTTGTTTATTTTTCAATGGAGGGGCGGGAGAAAAATAATCAAGTCCCTTATAACCATAATTTACCATACTTAATTCGTTGCTTTAAAATTTGATGTTCTCAATTTCTATCTCCTAAAGTCTTCACCAGAACATCACCAAATTAACTTGGGACTACTTTTACGCTATTTTATGAAACATACGGATATTACTAGAGGATGGGCCCCAATAGGACTTATTTACTGTTGTCCATTGAAGAGTTCCGTTCTCCATCTCTGAAAGACTTCATCAGATCTCCACAAAATTAAAATGGGACCAATGTGAGATTATATCTATTCGAACAAAAAAAGAATCGTCGAAATCGGTTTAGATTTGACGGACTTAGGTATGTGAAAACATAGCCAAAAAAATATATACGCGTCGAATTGATAACCTCCTCCTTTTCTGAAGTCGGTTAAAAACTCAGTACAGCTGAAATAAAACCATATCTAGTGATAATTTAACCTCATGATCGCGATTTTTTTTGATGCTGTAAGTTTAAAAAATCATAAAAATAGTGACAGACGGCCTTAGATAGGACATTGAAAAGTAATTTTTTTTTTCAAATTTTATATACTAACCATGGGAGACTAAAACGTATTTCAAAGATTTAGGGGTAGTGTCAGAGAACCCAGCCTTAACAACCACTTTCGTTCTACGAGATTTTATTGAGATAGATATTTTATAATAGATATATTCAGATAGACTCGCATCGAAATACTAGGTAGTATGCAGATTATTATCTAACTAACAACTCTCGATGCACTAAGAATCGCTCCTCGTCATTTGTACAATGGTATCCCGCGCATTGTGGCGCGCGTGTCAGCGTGACAGCATGACAGCGTGACGGTGTGATACGCTTTGTGCGGCACGCTGATGGGCGGTTGCACGCTTCATTGGCTAGAAACTAGTTTGATGTGAGGCATGGAGTTGAGCTGAGATGTCCGACGATCAACATAAGTCTATTGCCGTACGGTGAACTCAATAACGAACTTTCCTTAAAGATACATAGGACTGACGTTGTATTTATGCCATTAGGTGCTTAGAAACACTCATACAAAACAAAAAAAATTAAAAATGATAAGATAACTCAAATAAATGCTTATTTGTATATTTGTTAGGCGCGACTTGTGACGTCAGAGGTAATGCCCCTCAATTATTTTTAGAAACATATCATCATCATCATCATCAGCCATTTGACGCCCACTGCAGGACATAGGCCTCCTTCGTGGTTTTCATAACCACGAGGGGTTTTGCCATAATCGCCACGCTTGGCAGGCGGGTTGGCGATCGCAATATGCGGTTGGAATTTTCAGAAAGACGCTGCTGCCCGTCTCCTGGTTGATTTCCTTAGTCGCCTTTTACGACATTCACGGAAGGAAATGGAGTGACGCTATCGGAACGTATATTATAGAAGTATTAAATAGTTGGCTGCAGAGAAAAAAAATATATAATAAAAAATGACTATTTCTCTTTTGATCAGAATATATTTAGTTCTCAATTCTACCAAACTAAACAAACGTTAAACATAGGATACTTCATTTTTTTCTAAGCCTCTAGCGATAGCGATAATTTTTTTTAAACAGCCATTTTTGTGAATTCAATATAAGCGTGGTTGTGGTTTCAATATAAGCGCAAATAAAACAGGGCCTTCAGTAGTCATCGAGTTTCTAACCTCTAACCTTATAGATTTAAGGACTATTTTAGATTGAAATTGCACGTCGTTGGCCTGTTGTAATGTGAGTAGTCCTTGAGTGTAATGTGGTCAAGCGCGTGTCGTTAACAGCCGCGTTTACACCGCCGATAACAAAGCGCGTTTACGACGGCTTTACGACAGCTCACGCGTGGCAGTAATGTTCCATCTTTACGTATCTGCGCGAGTTTAAACTCATTCCGTTGGAGATAAGGCTTAAGGGCTCACAAGAGACAAGTGAACATTACTTCTTTGTTTTATAGAACAATGCCCACGACTAAATTTCTAAACAACACGCTATAAAAGAGGAATATGTTTTGTAACACGTTGTATGCCAATTGAAAGTGGTAACTTACACCTCAATTAATGAGTTAAATGTATTTATTCAACGAACTTTATGAGTTAAACTAGATGTCCATTTCAAAAGAGAGACAAATAGTTGACCTGATATGTTATTGTGGCGTGTGTACTATATATTTTTCTTCTGATTCATTTAAACTATTTTAACAGGGTATTAATAACAGTCCCATTTTTGTGAGTGTCGCGCTCCAAATTAATACATTGAGTTGATTGTCATGATGGTCAGATATGACACACTGAAACTGGTTCGAGATTTCAGGATGGCAGAATCTGTTCGACGCTTTTTTTGAGGGCACCGAGCCACACTTCTGGCTTAATTGCACTGGTCTGACAAATTTCTCAAAAATTACCGGACTCGTTACATCGCATTATGTGGACAAATTCGACGCGACGTCAAAGGGTTTTATTGCAATTTTATCCGATTGTCGCGCGAGTGGTGCGTGAATCCAAAAGCGTATTTGCTCCGCGGTTTATTCGTCAAGTCACCGAGGCGAGGCATATTCCGGCAGCCAATCAGAGGCGAGTGTTTGCGGATCGAATCGCGGGATCCAATCACATCGCGGCACGGCCGCGCGGCGCAATCACAGCGTCTGCCCCGCGCTACCAATTTCAATACTTCTCTGAATAACAAAATAAAATAAACACGTAAATTCAGTTCAACTTACAGATTCGCTGCTAACCCGAGTATTTGGAATTTTGTTGAGCTTAGCTAACAGGAAATAGATGCTGGACCAGCTTAGTCCATCTAAAAAAGTTGTAGGAGTTACAACTTATTTACGTCGCATTGATTTAAACACGAATTGAAAACATGTTCGATCATAACAATCAGTGAAGTGGAGAATGCCATGCATTTATTTACAACGGTCTACTTCTGCAAATTTCAAGTGGGTGGATTCTCTCAAGTCCAACAACTCGAAAATGTAAAATACATGCACGTGTTGACAGATCACAATGGACAAAATAGGAATTTGGAAGTAACACAATAGACAAAAGCTTGCATTATAAATACAAAATTGTAAACTTGTTGAGTGGACAGAGCGAATTATTGGTAACTGTCCAAATTATTCATCAACCGTAATACTCTCACTCAACAGCGTTAATTAATTTTCCGGCAATTTCGGAGGTGGTTAAATGTCCAGTAACGCTACGTAGGATCGTGTCATGTGAAATTATCATATACGACGTATGGCGACCCTACAAACCGCGGATGATGCCTATTCGACAGCTCCGTAATCTATCTTAAAACCAGCAAAAGCTGGTACGTCCCACTGCAGGCCACAGGCCTTCTCTCACAAAGAGAGTATGGCCTTGTCACCACGCTTGCCCACCATGGTTTGGCCCTGTCAAGCGCTGAGGTATGTTACCTCGGGTTTCCTCGCGATACTTTCCGAATATTCCAGTAATAATACATTATTATTGGAAGAATTGGACAAATTTGAGTCATTCATTTGAGTCATTTTAGTTTGCTTAGTGGATTATCAGCGAGTGGCGAGTAGCTCTATGTCAAATTTTTGTTGCATATTCAACATAAAGTTCTTTAAAAACATTTTATACGGTCTGAAAAAATATCTTACGAATAGGAAGCAAAGCCTTGAATAAAATACCTATGTATTTCACGAATTTCACATTTTTGTTGTATCCTTCAGAATCAGTCTCTGTCTACCCTAGCTGTGATCCATCTTGAATTCTTTGCAACTGAACAGTAGAAGATAGAAGATCCTTACGCGGGTTTTGTACGCCATTCTCTGACAAAAATTAAGCTTCGTTTGAGATCCCCTAAAATTAGGTAAGTGGCAACTACCTGTGCACATGCGGAATCCTGCTCTATATTTTATTAGCACCAAGTTTTCCTTTAGCGAGTGGTATTGCTACTATAACTTCACAAATGTAACTTAGAAAACAAAGTCATAGGTACATGCCCGCACTGGGAATCAAACCTGGGTCTCCCGCTTCCGAGTCCAATGTTCTACCCACTAGGCTACTACCGCTTCTATATTTAAACGATAAGAAAGTCTATCCATTTGTTGCACTCTTGGGGGCGAGAGTACGAGTATTTACGAGTGGTGCTTCTGAGTTACTCGACGTGGCGAGTGTGGTGTAATTCCCGAAATCTCGTGTAATAGATTACTGTTTAGCGCGTGATTTCCCGCGGGGCTACCCCGCCATGCGCACCCTCGCCACCCCCGGGCCGCAAGCTTTTTAACCTGCAATATTTATTGTGTGCTGGAGAAAACGAGAATTGAGTAATAGTTGTTATTATTTTACGACTTTATTCGATTATTGTATCGGTTTCTGCGGTCCGACCGAGTTTTGTTTATTGGACGAATATTCATTTGTCAAAGTGGCAGGCTTGAAAGCAAAAAGCGGGCGCATATTGAAGTATTCCGCGCTGCAAACCGCCGACAGCAGCGGCGCAGAGCTGACAGCGGACGCGATAAGCTCACCGCGGTGACAGCGGGAAACCACTATGGAATACCTCGCCGTGTTTCCACGCTTTTCTATTCACCCTTGACAGTCCACTTATCGGGAATACCGTAAAACAAAAGCAACATTGATGATTAGCTCGCTAATAGCACAAAGGTGTCAAAGAGAGCGCAGAAAGGCTCAGTCGCAGCTCAGCTGGGCCGAATCCCTGCTGATCCCAGCTTTGCCTCGGTCGCGACGGGAGTGAAATTTTTCAACGGAGTTTCCGTTGGCTTTCCTGCAAACTAACAAACTACAATGTCTCTTTTATAACCCTGCAGAAGCGGGTTAAAATTATGAAATATAAGAAAAAAAAGCCGCCGTCACGCGAATATGCAAAGCGTGCTCGGGCGAGTAAACAATCAACTTTTTTCGCCTCGTAGGTGGAGCGAGCAGCGAAAATATTTTCGTTGAGCGAAAAAATATGGTTGGAAAGCCACTGTTTTCCCACTTGAAGGGTGATCCATGATGGTTCAGCATCACACGCAGCTATTGACGGAACGTGCCGCAGCGCCGCGCGCCGGTAATATCGACACTTGTACGCATTAACTGGCCGGAGATATAATAAACAGTCGGAAGTATAATAAAAAGTAATCGCTGCCTGTCACTGGTTTCCATCGAACTCGTCGAGGATGAATCCCTCGAGGTGCAGGATGTCGCAACATGTCAAAAGGTGCCTTCCTACTCGACAGCCCCGCACTGAACTATCGCACGATCTCAGGTGCCGCCCAGCACGAGTGCCGTCCCGGGGGAGCATCGACTTGGCCGCCGTCCCAGATCCCGCAGATTAAACGGAATTTATTGCGACACTTAAAATTTATAAATTACCCATCTCGCCCGATTGTGAAATACGATAACGTGCCACTTACCGAGAGCAAAAAAGGCAGACATTAGTCATTGGGGAACCGAATGAGGCGAAAATGGAAAGTCTTTTGTGGATCAAAATTTATGTTTCGCGTGTTGTGTAATTCTCTTTTTTTTTTCGCAAAGTTCGCAGTGAGGGAAACACGGGCATGACAAAGAGCCGGTGTGCTAGCGTGCCTGCCGCTGTCATGCTCTGTCACGCCGCAGAGACAATGTCGCAAGACGATAGCGACGTCCCCTGCTATCCAACTTACGACGTGAAATATGCAGCGGGCTGTATCGTAGGCCCGTAATGGAGTTTTTAAATTACTTTTAGTACGAGATGCAGCGTGAACAAACATTAAAGAGCAAATAGCGCTGTTTTTTAATAACGCGCTTACTCGCCACCTGCTTGTACTGGGAAAATACATCAGAGCTTCTACTTCCGATTCAATTCCAAACGTTTGTGAATATGAAAAACATACTTTTTGTAGTGTATAACGAAAGTTTCAGGTAGAAACTGCTGGTAGTAGATGAGATGTATTTATTTATTTTATTTACTTAGCACAATCAATAGCTAGCACACTAATACAACATACATGTACAGTCTACATGTAAACAAACCGTTGATAGAAATAATTAAAATACGGGAAATAATAACGCCTATCAAGTGATCTGCTCGATCTAGGTCATTCATTTATCTCATTAATTTAACCTTCAATTCAATTCTGTTTTATGTATTTCGCCAACGTAACATAATCATAATTCTCGTGACATAATCACAAGCAAACAAGGCTCGGTGTGAATTTCGAAGCCAGCAGCGCTTTTTGTTTTCCATTCTTTTACAGTGTTTAGTAGGTAGAAGCTAAAAAATGGATACAAGCACTTTTGTCAGAGTGGACTACTCTTTATTAGCTAGCGAACTACGTCGGCCGGTTGGCCTGGCAACGTTGCCAATTAGCATGGTCGCACGACCATGCGTAATTAACGCGAATCTGCCGGCGATAAATCCACGTCACGAAAATCAGGGGTTAAAATAGAAGGTAACAACTAAAACAGTGTTTTACAATTTTGCTTTCTCCGCAACGAGTGTAGAAGTCTTATAGTTGAGGGACATAACACACATGACCAAGCTTAGTTCCAATTACTAGCCGCCAAACGACATACGATGTGAGCTCCACAAATCTTAACCTCCTCAGTCCTGAGCTTGAAAATAACGATGGTTTTCAATTGTTTCAGGGTTAAGTCAATGAATCAGACCAAGGCCACGCAACTTCTTTGCGTAACCAGCCGTTCTCATACAGTCACTGCCAGCAATGTGCCTCAGATCCAGCGGTGGGCGTCATGCGCTGCGTTTGCTAGCTCGTGGTCTCCACTTGGGAACTTTCGCACCCCATCGGCTATCGGTTGTACGGCAGGTGCGACCAGCCTACTGCTACTTCACCTTGCTAACCTTATAGGCTATGTCAATCGCGTTAGTTATTTGGCGAAATGTCTCTTTTTTTCAAAGTGACTCGTTTAAGATAGGTTTAAACATAGATATAGGTACTCACGCCTTTGATCACAGAAGTAGCGAGGGGCCGAGCTTTCACTCTCGCTCACCACTCGTGGCAAGGGGCATTGATTTAACTTATTTTACTTCATCAATGTAACTTCTTTGTTTTTTAACTTTGAAGCAAACACGTTTAGTATATCAGTACCTCCAAACGTTACTTCTGTGCCATCCTATTTGATTTTTGAAACAATTACTCGAGTAATAATATCGCCATAAACCATTATTAACTGGGGCTTCGTTAGAGCAAAGTTTACTGAAACGACATAAATACTGAAATTCAGAGTCGGAGCAAATACGATTTTGCATATAGAGCAGTTCGGGGTCACTACTCAGAAAATAATACCGGAGATATTGATGATTAATGTATTACTCAAATACAAATTAATTACCAGTAAATTTCTGATTTCTGCTCGCGAGGCCTCCTACGTGAAGCGGCTTACCGCTGGCGGCTGGCCGAGGATGACCAAAGGCAGAACACAGAGGTGTTGATGCGATGATGGTATTCGAATGCAGAACCTCTTAAATATGAGGCAAACGTTCTACCGATCCGTTAGATAGGATTACAAGAAAAAATAGTAACCGAACCTCTAATACAATTCGATGATTACGAAACATTAGGTTTTAGGTTTTAAGTATTTATTTCTCATAAGAACGAATTACATTTCATTCACTTAAAATCAGAAAAAACAGGACTATAATCTAAGTAAATACAAACATGAACATGCAACACCCCATACCTTTCAGTTATTAGATTGTAACAAACACAGACTCTTAATTCATTTTATATCCTAGTAACTCCACTAGGCTGTAGAATGAGGATGCCATCTCAAATTAACCTCCTTAGTTGTATTGGCACACAAAGGCCAACCGACACACGAGCGCCAATCGCAAGCTTATTGCAGGAATGATCAGATAAGAGTATTCTTTATTGTATACCAAACACAAGAACAAGTCAATCAGAAATCAATAGTTTATTTCAACGTAAAGAATTTACATTCTGTTTGCTGAATGTCAATGTACTATGTTACTATGTTAGCCGCTGCCTTCGGGCCGTATTTGTAGTGGAGAAAAAGGCAGCGGGAAATAAACTCCACTACAATAAGACAAAAAACAAAACACCACAAAAAAAAACGGCTACAAATGGATAGTTTGCTAATGTTAGAAGTAGGTGGTAAGAGTTTGATAATGTTTTTAAAGACCCCGTGAACAAATCTTGACCAAATTTGTATGGGACCACCTCTGGTTAGCTGGTAGCATTAGCATGCTAAGTAGCATTAAGCTCGCCTATGTGCAAAACTGCCTGTTTTAAATGCAATAAAGGATTTAATAATAATAATAATAATGTACCCCCTTTTTAAAAAAGATTCTAGAAAATCGGACAACTTCCTGCTTTGATTGAAGTCGGTTAAAAAGACAAAATTGTATTGTTTTTGTTGCACTAACCCGTGCTGAGGACAATGTTAAAAACCTATTTAGAGGCTATAAATTCCACCCATGCCGGGACTTGCTAGCCAGAGGTCGCGGTTTTCGAACGAGGTCGATTGTCAAAACTGGCAATTTCATCTGTCTCGCTCGGACGTCGTAAATCTCAATATTAACCAAATTTTCCTTTCTAGCTATTTATTAAGGTACGCTTATAAGAATTTAAAAAGAGAATAAATGTTTTGAGCCTCAAAAATGTATTCACTTTTTATGAGTTTTAAATATTTCTCAGGCATACTCTCGTGGACACAGCAGCTACAAACAGACAGAAATAATCCACAGTAGGACGAAGTACATGTCAGGATGCCGTACTACATTTCTTACCGGGAGGCTCGGCAAAGGCCTAACCGGACCTATGTACCGACAAAGGCTGACCACAGCCACAGCCCCGGGCTCACGCGGCAAAGGGAAATCTCCTGACTATGCACCTGACTCAGTGGTTTACTGTTCACCCTAATCGACAGTTGGCAGGTTTGCTTTGTACGTGCATAGAGATACAATACAATATGATGCTTGTGTCCATTGGATTTATAAATGCTCACTCAGTTCTATTGATGAAACATGGGCGGCTGGGGTAATGTGTAAGTTATAGCACATATGAATAAAACAAGTAAATAAAAAACCTATGTGTCGAAATTAGCTTCGGCATGAAAACCCGTGTGCTACCAAGGTGCTACGCGGATGCTATGCGGTTACGCGAATAAACCGCTACGAAAATGGCTACGCGGGCGCTACGAAATGTACTAAGAATTAGCTACGTAAAGCTGTGCGTAGTGGATTCGAAATACATTAGGTACGTACGTTTAATCGCTACGCTACGCTAAATTGACCTCGCTACTGGACATGCATGAAATGTATCTGGGAAAAGAAAAGAGTTATTGTATGTCATCATCATCATCATCAGCCCCTTGACGCCCACTGCAGGACATAGGCCTCCCTCACGGTTTTCATAACCATGAGGGGTTTTGCCATAATCGCCACGCTTGGCAGGCGGGTTGGCGATCGCAGTATGCGGTTGGAATGTCAGGTAGACTCTGCTGCCCGTCTCCTCGTAATTTATTTCCTTAGTCGCCTTCTAAGACATCCACGGGAGGAAATGGAGTGACGCTATTCTTAATCCGGCGCCACACGGCGTTATTGCATGTATACTTTCGCTTCCGGAAATGCTTCACTCATATAGTTCACTCGTTCCGGCTTAAATCCAGAGTTCTGGCTATGTTTCCAGCATAGCCATTTCTAAATATGTCTCATCGATGATAATTAACCAAGCTCTTAAGTGGCATCGTTTAGAAATATTATATTGAAGAAGACAATTATCATTAGTTTTGTAGATCGGAACGTTTCAGAAAAAAATTATGATAAATAAGTACAAATGTAACTATTACACAAACATAAATTGGAGGTAGTCAAAGATAGTCCGCATTAAAATTTCCTCCACATAACATACTAAAATTATCATAACATGTGTAAAACAAAAAACGTTTTTTCTTGACGATTTGAAATTAACAGTAAACACACGTTATTAATATCTTGTATCTAGTATTAAATTTACACAGCCTAGTTAGGTTTAGAGAGGCTGAAGGCTGTCCCTGCCTACCTCTCTGGAATACAGGCTTGAGTTTATGTATGTATGTACGTAAAAAATAGGTTACATTTAGCGGTTGTAGTTGCTTTCATTCAGATCTCTATGTTCTGTGTGAAGGAGAAAGAGGAACCAAATACTTATCCGACCACCACATGTAAGACATTTCATCCGCATAAACTCATTTCATTTCACAGAAAAGAAAAAATATGTAAAGCGAACAAACCAACCAACGAACAAGTTGTTAACTGAACGATCATAGAAAAACATGATTGAGCGATCTTCTGTTTTTGTTGTTGCTCAATTTCGGTCATTTACGAACTCAGTGAAAAAATTAGAGTGATGAATTAGCTTTTATCACAATACACGTAAATTTTACAGTAAGAGGGCGAAAAATAACGGCTACGAAGGTCCCGACACGAATAATTTATTCGAAATTCACAAGAAAAACCTCGCAAAAATACGTAAAGTAGAAAGTTTAAGCAGAACTCGGATTACGGGGCAGTTAGAGAGACACGAGATTCAAATTAAGAGAGATTACGAGGAAAAATACGAACTGAATCTGAACTTACACAAAAGAATGAAAACTTCGCACGAAACCAAGATCTTGAGAATAAATACAGCAACACGTAGAAACTTTCTCTAGCCTTTTTGCTGAAATATTTTACAAACTTCATAATTAACTTGCAGAAAATATTCCGAATTGTATCCACTTGTCCTAACTTTAAGAAGATTGAACTGGATCTCATCTTAATTTGCCGGAGGCATGACCTGGCTTGTAGAGTGTTTTTTCATCCAGGTACGCAAGTAGTTAATCAAGAACCTGAATAAAATCTGGTATGTGATTTTAAGAGATAAAATGTGCCGAAGATTTCATACATGCATCGCTACACGCACACTCGCCAACTAACTAATGTTAATAAAGCGAAAGAGATTTGATTGTAGATTTATTTAGAAAAAGGTTTTTGTTTTATAAAATTTTAGATTTACCAACTTAAACACTAGCTAACACCTTAAAACCATTTATTTTTTATAGTTATATTGTATTAGTGTACAAGTTACTTGTTGTCTTAAGTTAATAAAATAAACAAACAAACTAAAGAGGTTTATCAGGATGGTAGCATGTGATAAAACTTGGTCCCTGCACTGGCCTCCGGGATACTTGTGTTAGTTCATGTGTGTAGTTTTAGAACGAGCTAATAATTCTAACTAACTATACATTTCACGACATTAAATGAGGCTACGCAAATGAAACGTGTACAATCAGTATAATTTATTAGGAGCATGATAATTATAATCAGCTTTTCGTGTTAATTAACGGCTAAAAACCTATCACATGAACTGACACTGGTAAAAGCGCTCGGCTGACCATTTTCATTTTAATTAGGCGCAACGTGGCCCGGCCTGCGGCGGCAAATTTTGCTGAATCTAACGATACATAGCAATCATATATTGAGATATGCACATGTTAACATGGTTCTCAATTTGGTCAAACGCCGTAATTGTATTACGAAAACAAAATCTGTCCTAGGTACTACAGAGTGTATACTGCTTTAGTGCCTACTTTGCATAATTTACACAACATCTAGCGGCAAACTATATTTTACTATTCGTATTTTCATTATAACCGATAATAATAATCGGTAATAATGAAAATACGAATAGTAAAATATAAACGTAGTGTAGGACGCCCTCAGACTCGGTGGAGCGATGATCTTGGCAAGAGCTGGATGAGAGTAGCCGAAGACCGTGCTCAGAGGCTTATGTCCAGCAGTGGACAAGCATAGGCTGATGATGATGATGATTTTCATTATTTACTGGGTAAACGTAATTACCATATTTCCCACGTTTTGGTAATGTTGCAGTTACCTAAGTAAAAAATGTTCATCCCATCGGAGAGGCCATCGTAAAAGAGAGAGGTTTTTCTCTGCGACTAATACTTTTCATAATAATTACCTGTCGCAAAGTACTAGAATTACTTTTAATCACCTGGTACAAAAACGCTCCAAATAAATCGGGCGTAAACTGTGACGTCCAAAGGCTATTAGCACCTCATTAGGTACAACGTATGAAGTATTTAAGTATTTGAGTTATCTAGTAAAATAATGTATTATGGATGTTCACCGTGAAGTTTAAAAGCTTTTTATTATCAGGGTAACATGAATTTTCGTATTTTTCAGCCTTGTTCTTCGTGTCACTCCCATTTGACTTTGAGACGAGTTCGTCACCCAACCAAAGGTGCTGAAAATCAGCGATTCGCAAGTCCTGTAAACAGTTTATCACATATAACTGTTCTACGAGCGGCGCGGCGGCGAGAATTAGGACTTGTCCCATTATGCGGCGGTTGGCACAGCGCCCCGCCCCGCGCCTCGCCTCACACCGCCCGCCGCAGCCTACTGGCTCGGCAGTACATCTCACACTTTGTTTACAACATTATCTTCGAAGTGACATCCTACGGCCGGTGAGGCTGTCTGACATGACTTGTCTTTACCGTTACACTCAAACTCACCGTTACGTTTGAATATTACACTAGAAAAGAAAGAAAATAAAATTAAAAACACAATGTATACGCACACGCACACATACACACATACATGCACGCACAGACAAAAACACACACACACACACACACATATTAGCACACACACGTGCATGCACTTAAAATTTAAAAATATTTTTATTATAATGTACACTTTGGAGACTATCCTATTTCCCAAGTTCTTACCTATTATCACTAAGGTCATCATCATAATCATCATCATTGTGGCTTGGCCTGGGCGAAGCCTACGTGGACGAATTTGTATGACTGACTCAAATAAACTTGAACCACAAACATGATGCATAATCACGCAATTTCTTTCAATTTCTAAGCAGTGTTTGCGAAAATCACAAGCTCGCAAGACTTGAGCTGTCCTTATTTGCCCTACTTGTACGCGGCTGCCAACTTTCGCCCGGAACAATAATTATCGAAAGCACCCGTAGCCGGCGACCGTGCTTGAAGTAACACATTGTTGATAAAGGAAAAGCAGGAAGGAAGGAAGCCAGTCAAGCTCGGAACCATAAACTTGTAATTTTATATTTTCTACTGATTGTCACCTGTTGTACCCACTTAATAAATAACATAAATAAAATGAATAAGTATTATCAGAATCGTTTCGATTTGTCACAAATGGCCTGGGATCGAATGTCGACGGGCTTTTTACTTTGAAAAAGAAAGAAAAAGCAGCCGCGATACAGAATGTAACAAATATATTTAATTCCAAAAAATAAGGGGATTAATACAAACAACTTTCACTATCTTTAAAAAAAATCACCTATTTAAACAGGTTCTTATGAAATCAAATTGTAGGAAATGACTGATTTTTTATCGCGCTTTCTACGATATCGCGACAGTAATGGGTAAGGGAATTATGTTAACTCTAGAAAATCGATCATTCGTACAAAACACACTTGCCCTAGTGTCCCTATATGGAAACTAACATTTGTTTTGTGCAGCAGCGGCGTCACATACTCGACTCAACTCAGTATGTAGTAAACTGCTAGTTATGCAAAGAAACGTGGCAAGTCAAGGTTGACGCAGCATAGCCCTGTACGGGTACGGGTTAAAGTGACGACTAAACATGTTTAAAGCCGAGTAAAATGGGTCAAGGGCCTGCTTGGCCAGTAAACTTGGGATTAGCAAATTTCCAAGAGTAACGTATTATTTAACCTTGTACCGCGTTTACTTATAAGTCAGTCATTTGAGCATTGTGTCACTAATTATATTATCTTATCCCAAATTGTTTAGAGCAGTTCTAAGATGACCTATACATCGATTGTATCAGGACTTGGGAGGAAAGCATGAAAGGAAAGAGATCTATGTCGACAACACAAGTTTTGTATGTGCGCGCACTGCTAACTATACGATTCCTACATCGCGCAAACGAAAAATCCTAGAAGTTAGCATAAATACGGACATCCGAATATCAGTCAGACCAGGCAGTCTCCAGGCCCACCATACGCATCATCAGACACGCCTGGAACTTTTCCTTCATACAGGAAGTACGATCACTCTCTCTTCCGTGTATGGCCTGCACAGCGGTGGGCTCTATTAATGTGTATATGTATTCTCTATTCTGTGTTATTGTACTTTACTTGTTTTAATGGACTGTATGAATAGATAGACGGATGAATAGGTATGTATGAAGAAGACTCCTGCTTTTGCACACCTCACCGCAGGCGAGGCAGCGCGCCGGTAAGTCCCCTAATTCGCAGGATAAGTATGCAATAAAGAGTCCATTAAAGCACTCCGCTCGAGCCGTCGCGGCCATTTCGGGAGATTTATCTGCATCCCCTAACTCAGTGCAGCCGGATTATAAAGCAACTAGTGAATTTAATAAGTGCCTGCTATCCTCCTTGATGAAGCTCTCCATGAGGATAAAATGGCTTCATTTCACTGTTCATAGACGTATACCGTTTACGTTCCTTCTCTATTTAGTTCAGCCAGAAACTACTTTACTTTAAGCAGTCTATACATTAGTTGATTGAACTTGATTGTCACGATGGTCTAGCGGTAAAACGTTGGACTAACAAGCCGGGGATCGTTGGCTTGACTTCCGCTGGAGGCCGCCGTGCTAGGATTTGTACAAATGCCCTCAGTCTGGGTGTTTATCCATCTCATAAACTAAAAATTTGTCTGCTGTTAATAGCTGTCGGCAGCCCAAAGTGCATAGAAAAAAAAACAACTAACAGCTTTTAAGCGGTGGTAGCACAGCTGTAGAACGCCGGTCTCTCATTCGGGAGGCCGTGGGTTCGAAACCAAGCATGAACCTATGATTTTGTTTTCTAATGCGGTTGGAATCTCAGGAAGACGCTGCTGCCCGTCTCCTGGTAATTTAGTTCCTTAGTTGCCTTCTACGACATCCACCGATCCATAGTTCCGAATGCCGTTCCAGTATTTGGAATGGAATAAACATTTTTATTTTGGTAGCCGAGTGGGTAGAACATTGGACTCTGAAGCGAGAGACCCAAGTTCGATTCCCAGTGCAGGCACGTACCTATGACTTTGTTTTCTCAGTTATGTACATTTGTGAAGTTTTAGTAGCAATACCACTCGCTAAATGTAAAGGAAAACATCGTGAGAAAACCTGAGTATCTGAGGCGTTCACATACCTCAGCGCTTGAAATTGCAAATCCGCGGTGGGCATGCGTGGTAGTTAAGCCCATACTCTCTCTCTGGCAGAAGGCCTGTGCCCTGCAGTGAAACGTATGTAGCAGCTTTAACACTAGATTAACAGCTTGTTAGTAGTCTAGCATGTAGCCTGCTACAAGCAATAGAGCACAGCTTGATAGCATCAACGGAGCGTGCCGCTAAACGTAGATTTATTACCTCTCAGGTCCTCTAATTCGCTGCACTCCGCTCCACTGTAATAGGCGGCTAATTGAGCGCGGGTTCGATTCGCGGGTTAACGCCACAAATTGCGTGCGGTCGGAGGCTTAAAGAGATAAATACGGACAAATGTACCTGAATTAATTGAAACTTTAATCGGGGCTCCGGAAAGCCCTTGCCCGGGATTCGCTGGTAATCTATTTACGAGATCGTTTCAGCCTTTCGACATTCCGAAACGATTATTCTGAATATTCGCTCATATCGAACATTCAGGCGTTTTAAGAGATCCGTACGCGTAGGGTACCAACGTAGGGTCCACACTAAACTTCAACACAACACAATCACTTGTACGGTCCTACACTAGGATACTCTGTGCTGTGATAACCAGGCAAAGAAAACTGAAACATGGAAATACAACCAGGCCGACGCCATTTGTAAATCAAGTACGGCGGCCAAGTGGGAATCGAACTCACGACCTCTTATTTCGTAGTCAAGCGTGTAGACCGCTAGACCAACGAGGCAGTCATTATCTACCATGTCTCTCTGGCCGTCTGACCTATAAAGGGCTTTATCTCTTGATACATAGCGAGTTGTTTTATAATAACAAAATATGTGTTATTATGGCTAATCACCCAAAAACTCATAAAAACAAGGGGGACCCCATACCAGGAACGTGATTTTTTTTTCAACATAAAAAACGATTATTCAAGAGTCAAACTTATTGTTATAGTGCAGGCCCTGGAGTACACAACAACTAATATTATAAACCGCAGAGTTAATAGTAAAATTTTAAACGAAATTTTTGGCGGCTGCGTTTACTATAAGCGGACACATGATAAACCATTTTTTTATGTAGCCTATGTACGTCCCACAACCGGGCACAGGGCATTAAAGATGGAGCATGGGCTTAATTACCATGCGTGCCCACCGCAGATTGGCAGTTTCAAGCGCTGAGGTATGTGAACACCTCAGACACTCAGGTTTCTCCAAGATGTTTTCTTTTACAGTTAGCGAGTGGTATTGCTACTATAACTTCACAAATGGACAAAGTCATAAGCACATGCCCGCACTAGGAATCGGACCCGGGTCTCTCGCTTCCGAGTCTAATAACAGTATAAACAGAAGACTTCAAAGATGGCATATTATGCAGCTTAATCCTGTGTATTCCACCATTACCAGCGGCACTGGATATTCATAAGCAGTTGAGCTGAGCACTCAGCTCTAATGTAAATGCATTTCGGTTTACAGAGAGAGCTGCGGAGATGTGCGAGTTTTAATGGAGGTGTTTCGCAATAACCAGTTATGTGCCGAACCCAAATGTATTTCGCCGGCAAACTTGCAGCGCGGACTACAATTGAAGGCCGCAGTAGCTACGTTCATTTAAATAGACCTACTAATCAAATACATAAAAATCTCGTATCACAGTGTTTGTTATCGAACTCCTCCGAAACAGCTCCACCGATTTTTAGGGTTCCGTACCCAAAACGTAAGGGACCCTATTATTAAGAATCCGCTGTCCATCCGTCCGTCCGTCTGTCACCAGGCTGTATCTCATGAACCGTGACAGGTAGACAGTTAAATGATGTATTGCTATTGCCGCTAAAAACACGATTCCTTAAACTCTCCTCATATTATATTGAAATGGTCTTTCCTTTCACCCAATGCTGCTTGAACTGCATCTGAGGAGGGTTTTAGCGGAATCGTATTTTTATAAATAACAACATTAGTTTTTCTACAATGCCATTTCTATTTTTAGCGGTTGTGTAATGCAGCAACCACGTCATATCGACCTTCGTGAGATGGATTCGCGCCTAGAGAAATATTTTTATAGAATGTACGAAATAAAAATCTTTTAACATTGCATTGCAACTGTGAGTAGTTTACAACGTACATGTGGAAAACATAACCAGCCACTGTTGTAACGAAATGCAATAAATAAACCCCAATAGTTGCGATAAGCTCCACTGCGAACCAATTTTACGTTTTGTTTGTAGGTTTCGACGATTCAATTGTATTTCGTATATTGTGGGGATCCCGAAACTTTTTTATTACTGGAAACATAAATGCTTGATTTTACTAGGATATCACCTAGATTTTTGAGCTAGTTCTATTGTCTTATTTAAAAAAAACATAGTTATTTAGTTTGAGGGTTAGCACATTTTTTATTCAAGCAAGAGAAAGGAAATTAAATTTTTAAAAAGCCCCAAGCACAAGAAGTCTTACATTTCTCGTTTCCTTTCCGCTCCGCAAAGTAGACTAGTTCAGTACAATATTTATTGTTTACAGAAAATCGAACGTTGAGACTGAAACTACAGCATTAGTTTGCTCTGGGCGAAGTGCGGCAAATACGTAGCCTTTGTTACGGACACTGGTACACAGAGGGGCCAGGGTGTGGATAGAAACCTAGCGGAAGCGGAAGTATTTCAATGTTTTTGTAGTCCTTCAAAGGCAACGGACTGTCTCTTATTCTATTCGTTATTGTCTTAGAAGTTGCGCTACAATTAGATGCGATATGTCAGAAAGAACAATCTAGGAAACGTTTATGTGACTTTAGAACTCTTCGATTCATAGGTTTAGCTGTAACACGTTAAAATACTAAGGAGACTAAAACTACTGGGGACTGGCCTCGGTCTTTGTGTTTTTATCATTGTATTTTGTGTTTTACATGGTATCCTAGTTTTGCGCCAGGACAAGACTTTGTGTTCTGTGGACTTTATGTTATGTGCTGCATAAATGCGGGTGTCAAACAGAACCAACCAACCAATGAACAAACAACTCTTTCTAATACCAACTGTTATTGCTACTTTTCTGCTGCGCATACAACACAGCTCCTTATAATAACATAGCCTTTTATTTCACAAACTATTTTACATTTCTTAAAATATCTCCTTACGTGCATGTTTGAACTTATAAAATATTTTAGAAGAAATTACTTTTAAATTAATTTTCGTTTCAATTCAAGAAAATTCAACTAGGTTCTTATACAATCAATAAAATCTATTTAAGTTTCATGCATGCATCGATAAAATTATAATATACTTTAATCCGAGTTTTCATTTAATATGAAATCATAACACAGCTCCTTAATCTCCTTATATCTTGTATCTCAGTACCTTGTATCTATAAAAAGTTATCTATCTAACTATCCCAGCACACAGCTTTATTTCACGGGCCCGGAGCGAGTTATAAACAAACAAGGACACTGGGAGCACACACGAGAGCAGGCCGACCGGTTCAGGAGGTGACACTTCATTATTTCAGTCGAATCTAGTTCCAGGTTAGTTGGACGGCCAGTCGCTTGCAGCACGTAGTGAAGAATCGGCCAACGATATTACGTGTCGCTTTGTCAAAGTCATCAGCAAACTGGACAGACTTGGACAGTAATGTTTTGTCAATGAAATTAAAGGATTCTAGCAAAAATCTAAAGTGTATGGCTTTCATTTGCTTATCCTTTCGAAAATAGGGGGTTTTTCTCACCAACCGGAACTGCTTTTAGTAAGAGGACAACTTCCGCGGACAAATCATCAAAAGTTAATATTTTTAAAAAAATAGGGGAGAAACGAAATCTGTCAACAGAAATCGTTGAAATATAAAAAGAAACAATATTTATCGAGTTGTCTCGTCCTAGATCATTCATTTATCTCATTCATTCAAGATATATTCTTAAGTTATAAGAGCGCAACGCCAACAAATTGTACCGCAGTTTGGCGACATTTAAAAAAAAACTTGCCAAGTGCGAGTCGGACTTGCGCACGAAGGGTTCCATATCATTATCTATACGACATTTGATCATTTCAAGCGTCTACCTGTTGCCGTTATTAATATCGAGCAAAAAACTGCAAAAAACTTACGTTTTTTGTATGGGAGCCCCCCTTAAATTTTATTTTATTCTGTTTTTAGTATTTGTTGTTATAGCGACAACAGATATACATGATCTATGAAAATTTCAACTGTCTAACTATCACGGTTCATGAGATACATCCTGGTGACAGACGGACGGACGCACGGACGAAAGAACACCGGAGTCTTAGTAATAGGGTTCCTTACCCTTTAGGTACGGAACCCTAACAATTTAAAGGTTTTTTAATGTGAAATAGAATAAAACATATCCGGAAAAGTCTCCTAAAACGGAAGAATAGACGTGTTAGATAATTTTATAGAACGTCTAGACGCAATCACGACGCCAATATAGGTCAAGTGACCGCTCAGACGCTGTAGTGCCTGGAATTTTTGTTATTTATACTGACATAGTTTAGGTACTTACATAAGATCGCATCCTCCGCTATCGATTGCCCGGAGTTGCTTCATAAACTCAGTCTGTGCATTCCCAGTAGAGCCCGTCATATTCCATTATTGGCAACACCTAAGGCTTCAACTGATTATAGGCAAAGTAGTTTTGTTGCAACTATTAAATTACAATTAAATTCAAATATTTTTATTCATTGTAAAAACAGAATGGCTAATCGGGATACTATTGCCCAGCTGGAGTGGAATGATGTGAGCGAGACTTCTTGAATATAGGTATAATATCCAAAAAACAGAGTTTTAAAGAGAAAAATTGAAGGATCAATGCACACACGATTGCGGTCAAAAAATGAGTAATCAAAAAGGTATATTGCGAAAAGTTGCGGCGACCCGCAACTGCGTCACACGCTGGAAAGCTTATGTGTGGGTGCGTATTTACGAACGCACACAGATGCTAGGCGTTAACACAGAATGTTTACTTAATGAACGTCAAAGTTGTTAGTTTCACAATTAATGGATTATGTGGAGAAGAAGCTAACAAAGAAACTCCACATTTATTCTTTTCAAAACACGTTTTAACTTAATTAACAGAGTTTTCAACTTAAAATATTAGTCATTAATGTGTTGAACACTAGTCACAATCGTCCTTTAAATAATATTAATCTACTGTTTAATGCCAAACATCTTTGTCTTCTAAATAATCCTTGATGTTATAGTAAGCATTTTTGCACAGAATGTGCTTAACACATTTTTTAAATCGCGTTGGAGGTAACTCTAATATATCTTGAGGAATTTTGTTGTAGAACCTTATGCACCTTTTCATTTCATTTTTCACTTGATTTGTTCAACACAAGGTACCGATTTTAAGGCGACTAATGAGTACGCCGTTTTTTGCGGGTGAGCTTTAATCTTGCGCCCTGTTTTGTTTCTTCTTTTCTTTTAGTTTTCCTGTGTTTACTTTGCCATTGCGTGAATTAGTGAGTGTCCACACGTGTTTCTTAATGTGTTGCTACTGGCGAGATTCTATTATTAGCTTTTAGAGACTAAGGCCAACTTGCACCGCTTCTTGAGTGTTTAAGTGACTTAAGTCGCCATTTAAATCGATTTATGTATGAAGTATTTTAGTTAAATGCTGTTTGAGTCACATTCAAGAAAGTTGTCCAAATCGGCCTAAATTACATTTTTATAATATGATATCTCCAAACTGAATAAATAACATACATGCAAATATTAACTCACTCCTTATCCCAGAGGGGTAGGCAGAGACCAGGGACTCCCACTTGCCACAGTCCAGACAGACCACTTTCGCTTCCTCAACATTCATTAGTCGCATTGATGAGTAAATAAATAAATTAAATTAAATTTACAAATACGCTGCAGTACGTCAATCATAAACGAAAATGTTGTATCGTAGATATGTCTGCTTTATCTTCTTAAAAATTAGCTAGGTTATTTCTTTCCAAAAAAAGTTGGTATCTTAGGACTGCTTTATCTCCTTCTTCAAATCTTCAGTCTTGATGATCTTCTATCTTTAGTTTGTCGAAGGTCGGAAGGCGGGCAATGCGGACAGAGCCGCGTGTGTCTTATGATAGTTTATTAAACACACTACCAATAAGATCACACGCAAGGCTCCGCCAGCACTGGTTTACTGGCGCCGATGGATTAAATGAACGTTGAATTTTAAGTCCTGCAGCTGTAGGTTTCTTCTTGCTTGGAGCTAACAGCCTGAAAAATCACCTAGAAGTGGAAAGAGGTAAATTACATTCAACAAACGTATTAGTAAGTTACGGATCCCTTTATAAGGATCAATTAATTATCTGTTTGAATCCACGTTCTCCATAATAATACCTAATTGTATCGCAGCGTCACAAAACGAGAAATAAATTACCCCTTTGTACTATTACGAATACCCTTACTACCTAAAGGCCTGTGCACACCACGTTATTTGAACGCGCCGTCGACGCGCGTTTTAGAAACGTGCGTCGACGGCGAGCTTTCATCATACAGAGCAGTTTGTTGTCGTTACGTTACGTTACGTTAGCATCGCGTTTATATTGTTTCAAACGCGAGACACCAGCGCGTCTCTAGCGCGCGCGCCTTCTCTACGGACGGAGTTTCCCCCGCAACGAGGGAGGTGTGCATGGACGCTAGTTGTGATCGAGCAAGTTGATTGTAACAGAACCTTCTGTCGCTCGTAAATGGGTGTACCCACATACGCCGGTTGTTTTTTTTCTTCCTTTTTAAACAAATTAACAACAAAGCGCAATCAGTGCGATCTTAACCGACGCCATCTTGCTACTGTTGACAAGGTTCTGCTTAAAAACGCAATATGCCAGCACGTCTGTATCGGTACACACACAAGTAAGCATCGCTTCTGTATCGCTACACATGCGCCTTAGCATCGCTTCTGTATCAAGCGCGTCTGTATCGATTCAAGACCTTATACAGGCTGCGTCTGAGTCGCGTGCACATCGCGTCTGTATCGCTACAAACGCGCGTCGACGCCGCGTTTAAAATACGTGGTGTGCACAGGCTTTAACTTACAATGCAATACACATTCTTACATCGATGGCGACTTTAGTGGTTTTCGTCCATGAATTCTTAAATCTGACCTTTGCACTAAAATTCATAGCTCTGAAATTTTGCAGTCCCAAATCCTCATGTCTGTTCAGAGTGGCTCCACTCGGTGGAGAGACCTACCGAAGAAGCCGATGGACCGGGAAATTGGCACGGAAAAACGGACCTTGTTACACAATTATTTTATAAGTCACGTGATTTTTGCTATTTTTAAACGAGGAAAGACGGAAAAGGTTTTGAGAAAACCTTTTCGTACACTTAATTGCTTTAGGTAACATTTCCCTTTGTAGAGCTCCAGGAAGTTTAAAAAGAAATGGAAGCTTGGGACTATTAAAAGTTTCGTCTTGTATTATTATAGACAGGAAAAGATTCTTCCATTTACAGATAGAGACTCCTTTGTTTTTCACTTAAAATTTCAAATCATCATGGCAAGTGGCACTGGTCTCCGCCTACACTTGCTGAGATACATGCGTGAGTTTATCTGATACATAAAAACCTCGTGTCACAGTGTTTGTTATCGAACTCCTCCGAAACGGCTTCACCGATCTTTATGAATTTTTTGTGTATATTTGGTAGGTCTGAGAATAGATCGTAGGCTAAATAATATGGCAAAACGTTTGCCAGGTCAGCTATCATCATCATCAACAACAGCCCTTTGACGCCCACTGCAGGACACAGGCCTCCCTCGTGGTCAGCTATCCATGTATAAAATCGTTAGGTAAAAGTATTTATAACATCGGGAACTCAAATAAATTAATAGTCGTAGTAAGATTCCCGTCTCTTCTGTAATTATGTCTAGTATCTCTAAACGCTTAAGGATCAGCTTATAACGTTCATTCACCAGTTCATAGAAACACCAACGTACAATTTCCACGCCAGGCGAGTTGTCTACTTTCTATAGCGATAGAGTGCGAGAGTATTCCTGAATGGCGGCTAGATTTCCGGCCCGCGCGGAGTGCCTTTCAAGACTTACTGTAGCCGACGCGAATGTAAAACGGGCTTTGAAAGTCGTTGTGAAGCGGCACACGTGACTCGGGCGACAGCGATCCTAGTCAAGTCACAACAACAAAACTAGGGACTAGTTTATTGTAAATTCATTTTCTATCTATCTATCTAATCAGCAAACAAACAGAGCCCACTGTTTAGTAGGCTTCTACTCTTTCACGCCAACCCATCCGGTTCTTTGCATATCTCGTCCAAAATTCACTTTATATACTTTAAATTGTCTATGTACTTTTATGAAGTAATAAAACCGTTCCTGGTAATTCCTGGTGTACGTAAAATATAGAATATTCTATCTATCTCCCATTTATCAATTTCACTCAGTATTAGAACCAACAAATGTAGAGCTACAGAGTCAGCAGTGGTCCGAACTGATAGTTTGATGAAGAAGCAACTAATGCGGCCAGCAACTACGTAACGTTTATCACTTTTAGTTATGTTCAGACATAGATGATCATTCGACGCACCGCGCGTCTGTACTAGAACCCATTTCCATTTGAATACAGGAGCGTGCGCTTATGGTTGGGAATTCACCGAAAAATGTAGCTGTAACGTAACATTCGTAGCGAGTTTGTTACATTATGTTACAGTATTAACCGACTGAACAATGACTTGCAAAATGGTATGGGAAACGCGGAGCGTGCAACGAGCGGCGTTGCAGTACCTCGTACTGACAACGGTAACGCCTACTTTGCAACACATACATTGCACGCCAATGATACAGGTCAATCCTAGAATTTATCCTTTGGCAGCTAAAAACCATAACGCCACGCGAAAGTCGCGAGACATAAGTCATTTGGGGTAGAGCGAACGATTCATACCCGTTGTTCACCATTGGACACTAATCATAAGTTTCTGTTTTAGGTAAAATATAGTGTTTTAAATTGTTTAGAATATTGCAGTTTTTATTTACAATTTGCTGCTCATTAATCTCAGGCAAAAACGTCCAGCGGCGGACAGCGGGAATGAACCGAGTGAACGCGTCGAGTAATAACTTGTGTTTGAACGTACATTTAGTCCCCACATAATGTCACAGGCCAGTACGTGCCTGCGAATTAATGGCGCTGTTGCGGAGAGTGATGACGTCACAAAAATGAAATGAGATTGCGCACATGCATGCGGAGGCCAGTCGCTCTGCCGACGATTTACTGGAAATATCTGCCTCGAGTCTGTAATGGACGTTTGATGGACATCATAAATTAAAGTTATTTAAAAGACTGTCCTCGTTTGGGAACCAGCCTTCAAAACCTATGTCGATAGAAAAGTGAAGTTTGTGTAGTGAGCTACCCGCGACGGATTCTTACGAAACGTGAATGGCGCCAGATGCAGCGTAGTTAAACAAACAGCGGTTGGAGCGTAGTTCTGTGCAGCCGTACCTTTATAGCCAAATTATGCTACATGAGTAACATAAAGGCACGTGACCGACGCTCTACCCAGCCGTAACAGTCGCCGCGACCGAACCCGATCGGAAAGAATCATCGTCATCAGTTAAACAAAATAACAATGGGGAACTTGCGCCTAACTTAGATTGGAGTGACAATGCTTTTACACCATAAGACACAGAAAAATTTAGGAAAAATTAAAACGTGAAACCAGCAAAATATTTTTGTCGGGGTTTTCGGGTTACCAAAAAATGCGATAAATCAAGTAACTCTAGTAATAAAAAACTCATTAGATTTAGTTTTTTCATTAAATTCTAAACGAGTTTCAATAAAATAAAATAAGGGTGTAGGTGCAAAAAAACATTATTTTACGAGATAACTCAAATATTGATAAACGCTACGTACATTTTAAGGCGTTATGTGCAGGTGTGACGTCATAGTTTGAGCCTGTTTTGTATGGCGCGTTTTTGTACCACGTGACTAGAATGTGTTTTTGACGGGTTATATCGTGCAAAGTATTAGACGCAGAGAAAAAATACCACGTTTATTTATCTTTTAACCCTCTTCGATTACATAAAACATTTTTTGTGCAAGTTCTGTATTGTATCGCTCATAGCAAGCGCACTGACTAACCGATTCAACTACGGCCACAACAGTATTAGAGCCTCCCACAGCCTTCAACTAGAAAATTATGATTTTCTAGTCGTGCCTGCGTCTTTCAATATAGGTAGTTATCGACACATGCAGGGTGGTCGAAACGGTGAGGTCCAAAGAAAAATTTAGATTCCTCACAATCAAGGGAATCCATATTACCCCATGTATGTTCCCATTATGATTTTTTTTCTGTATTTAAATGGATCCCAAAAACTTATTATTTTTTTACAGTTGTATTAAGTTGTTTTATATATTTTTTTGACACAATAGTCCTCCTGAATTGTTTGTTTACGCATAAAATAATCAGCCTCTTAACGTTATCGCAAGTTAAAAACATGTTGCTCCAAAATGAATAATTTATTTACGAGCGAGTCAAAGTTGAATGTTTGACTTGAAATTAAAAATTAAAAAAAGATATTCCATAATTCCTGAGTAGTTTCACAAACTTGTGGGACCCTAAGCATTCACCAGGAAAAAGAGTGGCACTAAATAGGCTACAATTTGTTAAAATTGGCCTTCAAAGGTACTGAGGTGAGATTCTCCGAAGTTCGTAATTTAAAACACCAGTAATCGAGAGCAATATACAAATAAAATAAATCAATGTAGAGCCTCCGATATTGGAGAGGCACTGAAATAAGAGGGAGAACAACTAATAGATCTACCCGTCAATAGTGTCTACGGGCGGCCAACAAATGCAGCTGGCAAGAAAAGTTGGCAAGGGACGAGGACGAGTGCTTTGGCTCAGAACAGGAAGGCTCGTGCCCAAATGTTGGCTTATTAAATTCATGGACTGAGTTCCTAATCTCCGAGTTTAGCTGCGTGGTGCTAAAAAATAGTCAGAAATCATTAAGATGCAATGACAGGCGTGCAACAACATTGATGAGATGAATAGGTACTTTTAACATATCGTAAATATCTGCCAAAGTACTTAGCTGTATCTTTGTGTTCCATATTTCATCACTCGCAGGATGTAAGTTGCGCAGAGAACGATCTCCGTGGCACGAACCTTCTCCATATTGTCTTTGGTAAGAGAAGATGTTTCGGCAAGGTCCATAATTCTCCATACATCATAATCCACACAAAAAATTACGGAAAAGATGCACTTTTTTTCTCCATCTTAGACTCGTCACAACAGTAAAAAACCGGACAAGTGCGAGTCGGATTCGCCCACCGCGGGTTCCGGACAAATATGTAGGTACTTACATATTATAAATAGTTCAGGAATCGAGTCTCGCTGTTTTTTCCGAGCTTTTACCGAACTTCAGATATTTTTTTAATGATTTAATTACAAATGTTTTCAGATTTTTCCCTGTACTATAAGACGATATTACCTGCCAAATTTTATAGTTATAGGTCAACGGAAAGTACCCTACAAACGTTCATTCCCTTGAGTGTCGAAATATACGTTTTTTGCGGCATAAGCGGCCGTACAGTTATTTACGTTAACTTAGAAGTTTGATTTTTTCACAGCTTCAAGGGACTGAATACCTGAGTATATGGTTTTAATTTCAACTCGACACCTCCACGCATTCTCAAGATAAAAGGTCTTAATAGACAGACAGACGGACGGACGGACGGACGGACGGACGGACGGACGGCCGGACAACAAAGTGAAATGAAATGAAATTAAATTTATTTTGGCAGAAACCTTTATACTCGTTTTTCTTAAATTTAGAGTACTTACATAAGTATTATCGTTTAGGTTTCAGAATAAGAGTTACAGCTGGTATCTGAGCTAGACTGGGTCTGTAATATAGATATCAGCTTCCATCAATATTATAGAATTCAAGAGAACCTGAAGGGCACTTTAATTGGTGTACTTTTATTTATTACTAGGTTTACTTTGTAAATATTTTGTGTTTATTATTTTAAAGAATATTCTTATCTTATCTGACTTATCGCTAAGTTTAAGTAAAATTAAAACTAACATTAAATCCTGCCAAAATAATTTACATAACCTTGCCACTATATGGATGTCGCAGAAGGCGACAAAGGAAATAAATTTCCCTTCATGGTTAAAAAAAACCCATGAGGGAGGCCTATGTCCTGATCCTATAAGGTTTCCGTTTTTTTCCTTTTATTTAGACATTTATTTTGAGGTACGGAACCCTAAAAATATCGTTTTTATGAGTACAATCCTCCCTTTTCGTGAGGAAAAGGGAACTTTTATCACTTGAAGCGCTATTAAAGTTGCAGTTTACCTGCTACCTGAAGGCTAAGCCACGAGCCGGGCTACCGGAAGTGCCCGCTTCCGGTCCCGCCACGTGGAACGCTAATTACTCACTTCCGGGTGAACTTAAGCGAAAGTTCACCGCGGCCGGTGTTACGTAAACCTTCCGCTTAGAAGAGAGCCACTTCATATATGGATCCGGGAGGATTAAGCAAAGCACGTTATGTTCACGATTTTTTTAAATGTTTTATTTCGGGGAAAGCGGTTGACGGACATTTTTTTTTATTAAATGCAATCCTAAATAAAAACTACGGTACTATTACAGTGTTAATGAAATATATGACATTTTTTAAGTTAGATAGAACTAGTAAGAAGAATTGAGGGGCAAAAGCGCGCCGGCAGAAAAGGAAATGATGAGACCGGAACATCCGAGAATGGACTGGAGTGGTCAGCATCGAAGATTAATTTCGCTTGGAAAACAGAAAAGAGGAATATTCAAATCTGACGGTCAATCTCCAATATTGGAGAGGCACTGAAAGAAAGATATTAGTAATATGATATGCCTTTGATTTAGCTAGTTCAAGTAAGTAGTACTCGTAATATGATATTACAGATCTAATGTTACATTAACACCAATAAATAAAAATTGCACCAACAGAAAAAGATAAAATAATAAAAACTGAATTTGCACGGATATTTGCTCGTTAATTTTTTCATTTTACAATTTTCCGACGTTTCGGTACTTTTGCAAAACATGAAAAGATAAACGAGTAAATATCCGTCCAAGTTCAGTTTTTATTATGTCTAGTGCTCGTATTAACCTTAGAAAACACTAAGAAGAAGGTTACTTGGGACATGTGCTTCGAAGCGAACAATACAGACTTCTTCAAGTTATCATGATGGGCTATTGAGGGGAAGTGGCGCGCTGGTAGAAAAATAAAATCATGGCTCCGTAATATCAGAGAACGGACTGGAGTTGCCAGCGTGGAGGATCTATTTCGCTTGGCAAAGAGAAGAGAGGAATATGCAGAGCTGACGGCCAACCTCCAGTAGTGGAGAGGCAAGAAGAAGAACAAAAACAGAACTCAAGTTCCACGCATTCACTTTATACGTTTATACATTTAATGGGTCTAATCGCCATTGTTTATTAAGCAAACTAAATTACCTTAATTTCCGACGTATAACATATCTAATTGCGTCGTAATAGGCAATATTTTGAAGCGTAGCAGTACATAACTTTTAATATGTACTGCTATGACATTATTTGTTAGCTATTACTGGCTAGCGGACCGCACTGAAATAGCTGCAAATGGAAATTTTAATGGACTTAATAGCCATTTATGTTGCATACGGCAAACGCCTGGCAGACTGTGCAACTAATAAGTAGATGATAACTACTCTGTGTTAAGGCAACAATGTAAGTACGACGGGTTTGACTTAGGTCAGGTCTAAGTCGAACTTAAGTTCTAAAAGCTATTTCACTTTTATGAAGATAGAAACACTACACTGGAAACTTTACTAGAAATAATTTCCACGATCTATCTCATCTATAGAGACATTAACCTTAAGAAGAAAATCACGATTATACGAGATCCGGCATTTAGTCCAAACATGAGCTAGCAAAGGCAGATATAAAAAAAATAGTCATGGGAAGATAATATACGTCGCAAGTAATTTGTTCTCCTTTGTGTGAGAGGCTCCAATATGACGTTAAACTGAAATTTCAGACGAGACGTGTATTATTCCGCAACGGCTGTGAATAATTCACAGGAGCGAGGCCGCTACATTCATTTCATATTTATTCACTGCAAAGAGCCTCGCGTTTTTCATCAAAAATTTGACTTTAAACAGCCATCGGAGTAAAGCATTAAGGAATGTTACCAGTTACCGCCGCGGCTCCCAGATACCATTTGCATATAATTCAGTGGATAATGAACGTTCGAGCTGTGAGCACGTTTAGCATCACAAAGCTTTCACATAAACACGAACGCGAGGACTGCACAGGGCTAAAACACGTCATTTCCTCGCCAGCGAAGTTCAACCAGCAAACAAATGGTTCCCCGATAGAAACGTTTTCAATTGCTCCATGTAATGTTTCCTTCGGAAAGGCGTTTATTGAATTGGCTACAGTCCACAAGCTCGGTATACATCCTTCTAAGAACGAGATGCGAAAACACCGCGGAAGAGTTTTGATTTGTTTAGAGAGCACGCGTTTTAAAATTATAAATTAAGACTTAATTATAATGCTTTCAATCAGTGAGTGGTTTGCTTTTCATTGCAGGTTTTAATCTTGGACTTGAAATAAAATACCTTTCCACCTTCCCTCTGGAGGGTGCAATTATTTTCAGGCCAATATTTACCTTTTACTTAATTTTCCGCGCTTTCTCTTTTTAAAACCCTTCAAATTTTTTAAGTTTTATTTTACTTTTTATAATGGAAAAAATACACTGTTGACTGAGGCAATCAATTAGTGGAATACTTAGCGATAGTCACTCACAGTTGTAGAGGCACTACAATAAAGAAAAAATAGACCCGCCAACTGTTGGTCAGTTCAAGGAAGATTATTCTTCGTCGTAAACTTAATTTCTTATTCTTCACTTTGCGAGCAGAACGACACTAACTCACTTATGTACATCTATAGTAGGTAATTTATTCAGTGGTAAGTGGCAAATTCTGGTCTCAGCCTACACCTCAGGGATACAGGAGTGAGTTTATGAGTTTAGATTATGTATGTAGGCTTTCACTTGATCGTGTATTGTTGAATGCCAAACGCTGCGCTTTTGAGCGATTTCTTCCCAACTTTCAGGCGCGATGCCACTGGGCGGCAAACTTCACTATACGATCGTGGCGAACTATATTGCGGTCTTTGTAATCGGACTTTCAAACACATCCGCGCCCATCGTCGCAGAAGTCCCGCAACTCATGAGTTCGCCGTCAGATCGTTATAAAGAGGAAAACATCACAATGTAGGCTTAATAAATCCCAGCTAACTGAGGCAGTTATGTTGACAGTCCCAGCCCAGCAAAGGCCGCGTGTCGTGTGTAACGGAGGTGTGTCGCGAGCTCCCGCGGGAAGTGAGGGCGGTACGTGTTCAGACGCGATGATTTGTTTGGATAGTATATCTCTGAATGCAGCTCTCTATTTGACTGAAAATAACAATTTATTTGCAAATATTAAGAGAGTGTATAAGAAGTATAGTTTACAAAATGACAAACTTTGGCTGTGACATTGTTCGCGTGGGATTAGCATAAATGGAGCAATAAAATAAGGTCACCGACAAAATCTTTAATACCCAGCAAGGAAAAACGCTAGCTCAATGAACTAAAAATCATAATACGGACCATTTATTTTTGTATATTTATATAATAATAGTCTGTATCTTACTTTTTATTTTATTAAGTTCTCTGAGAAATCAAGGATTTCGTCAGTGATTCTTATTCGTTACTCTCGAGTATATACATATTTAGATCCAAAATATGGTCCATCTATAGGAAAGATTTCATCCAATTCAGTGCATATCTTTAAGCGTCCTTATAATTAATAGTAATATAAGTAGAACGACGCTGGATGCAGGCCGCTTCCAACCGGTCTTTTTGGAAATCCATGGAGGAGGCCTATGTCCAGCAGTGGATTTCTTGTGACTGAATGATGACGATGAAGTAGAACGACTCAGTTTCTATGATAGTATGATCAAATAAATGAAAATAGTCTTTTATCAATGTACAAAACTACAAACTTCGCAATAACATTATCATGACAACGGATTGCCCCTAAAGTCAAACAAAGCTTAAAAGAAGTTTTAATGCCATTTTGGCATAGTAACCAGCTGATATACTCAAAGAATGGTTTTGGCAAGGCTGCCGTTCTCGGCGATGGCGTTTAGCTGCTGTTACACCGCGACCAAGAGCTATTGCGGGACCAAGTTACGCAACAACAGATGTTCTGTTATCTGAAATGGCAGCGACAAATATATTATCTAATAAAGTAGAATATATTATGGTATAGTATTCTTGACAACAAATATAACAGTATATAATACCTTATTGATTATTTCAATGTTTTATTGTTTTCACAGAGCAATTGGGGGCGTTTTGAGTTTATTTTTTATTTTTTTGTAAAACATTTCTACGAAAAACTTGTCAATTTAATGTAAACTTGCCTTTTAATGTATCTTTTATCTGGTGTGTACAATAAAGTGTTGTAATCTAATTTTCAACTTCAATTTAGCTCGCAGTGGATCACCTTCATCCACAAAACGCTAAATCGGGAAAGTTGCAAACGTAACTTTAGGTAGCGCCATTACGCGCGTCATTAGGAAAAATGGATCGCAGATGGCGACAGCCGGCAGGTTTTACGTTTAAACGACAGCCTGAATGTTATGGCGTTTGCACTCCAATTAATCTTTGTTACGTTAGTGAGAAATTTTAATTAATGTCATCTTAAAAGTAGGTAAGTCATTTTATTAGCCAGCACGTATATTACAGCACATATTAATATACCTTTATCTTAGTAGTCAGAAAGTGGAAGGACATTCTATACAAAAAGTTATCTACCTTGTTATTCGCTATAGAAATTGACCACGATGGGACACTAAATGACTATGCGCTGATACCCACCCGAAGTGCCGATTTAGCTGCCTCTCGTTAAGTTCGGTTTTGGTTTTGCTAAATCTTGTTTTTTGGAAGTTATATTTAGATACGATGAAAAATCGGGGGAAAAACAGAAAAAATAATCGGACTGGAGACAGACTCGAACCGGCGTCTTCTGGTTTCGGGAACGCCCGATTTTCAACCTGAGCTATTACAACCTTGTAGATGGTGGCGAAATTTACCTTCGGATTCCAATGACATTTTAGCAGTTTTTCATTGCCTAAGAACACGCATAATACGATGTTTTCTAGAAATGAAACCTAGGTAGATCGATTTATTGTCCCCGAAACCCTTTGAAAATCTTTGGAGCCGTTTCCGAGATTCAGATTATATATATAAGAATTGGTCGTTTAAAGGTATTAGACAGATAGATATAACTATTGCCTACATCGCTAGACCTCGGTTCTGTCAAGTGTAAAATTATTTCTTCATTTTCTTTTGAACACAACAAACTTTATACTTCGCACAACATAATCGATGAGCTCGAAACCTTTTCTAAACAGCTTTTTATCGAGAGTTGTTGTTGGTTTGTGTACACTTTGAGTTGGGGAAGTTAAATATGTTTACGCGTTTGATCGCCTGGAGGGGGAGGGTCGGCTGCTCGCGCGTGAATCAACCTTCGATTCAGGGCCCTTGTTATGAAAGATGCGACATTATCGGAAGTAGCGAGATGGTCGCAAATCCGTATATCAAGATATGTTGCGACGTCATTGGGCTAACTAAAAGCCCTTCTAGCGTTTCTAGCGTTCATTACTCAGTGGCAGGAAATTTCGATACTATTAAAAAAAGTACCGTATTTGTCGCTAGATTCGAGTGAATTGTCGGGCTCAAGCGCGACGTTGACGACACTTTTTTCCGAACATATCGCTGCTTCATAATAAGGGTCCAGACTTACCACGATACCTTTTTACCTAGGAGAAGTATATAGATTTATACCCTATCTGCCTCTATTTCATTTTTCTTTCTTGAAGTGGAGTCAGGCTTCTTTCTCTTCTCTCTCCACATTTTTATTGATAAAATAACAGTCGTGATCCAGAAATTTTTGCAGGATTTACAGCTAACTTTGAAGCTGAACCTCCTATGGCTGAATTTAGGGAGAATTTTCCCATAATTGTTTTTTAGATGGCGTAGGCTTGCCCAGAACTTACTAGGCGTTGCAGCGTCCGAGTGGTCCCTTCATCCACCTAGTGTGAGTGAAGGTGCCACTGGACGCTGCATAAATCATCTCATTACGTAGATGCAAAGGCCAAAATTTAAATCTATCTATTGCCTATTTATCTATCTGGCGATGGAAAATCGGTCATTAGCAAACAACGGCGCTTTCAAAGTACATTGGATTGTTTTCCGACAAAAAGTAATTACCGCCAAAAGTTATCAGTCAAAATCAAAATGAAATCTTTTAGCTAGTCCGTGGAACATTGACCCCAGCCTACCAATCGCGGCGCTCGTTCAATACGGCCACCCGTAAATATTGCCACCCCCCGCCCGCCGCCCCGCGAATAAAAAAACAAAACAGAACCGAAATGGCGCGAAACACGCGTTCGGCTCGGCGATTACGTGCTGTAATTGAGAAGCCGCTCTGTTTTATGAGTGCGGACATAATAAAATAGGATATTGTTGCCCTGGATACGGCTGCAAGGCCATTCATTACGTCGCTTTGAATAAGAAATTAATATCTTCTCATACACATACAATTTCTTCTGATAAGAAGGCCCTTATGTATAGGATACAGGATTTCCTAGTTCAGGGCTTAATACTAATTGTATCTTTTTTTTTCGTATGCTTGTATTATTTTTGACAGAAAAAGACCTCTAATGCTTAACACTTAACTATTTTTTTTTTACTATAACTTATGTAGCTCAACGATAAGGCGAACTGTTGAATAAACATTACTTTGCAAATCAGTTGTAAATCACGCAATTCGCCTTTCAGAAACGGAGCACAAAACTCCAAATAAAGTTAACTGAAGAGTTTCCACCCCAAATGGCAAGTAGGCACATAACGGAGAGAAAAAAATCCCGTCAGCCGCCGAGGCCCTACATCGATAAATCGCCAAGTTTGTGATTGGCTCGGGTGAGCGCGGCGGGTTCCGTCGTTTATTCAACTTGTTGCCAACTGGCATTATTGCCTGCGAGTAACTACACATGATTTATGGATGGGAAACACTAAAAATAACGCTAAGCATTATGCATTGTTACAAAACGCTGCGCTGCGACGTGGTCCCACGAACTTTCATGATAGTGAAATAATAATGTAGCTTAAACATACGTCGCATCTCATGGGGCATAGATTCTCTCATTACCACGCGTGCCCACCGCGTATTGGCAAGTTCAAGCTCTAAGGTTTGCGAACAAAGATACTCAAGTTTCCTCACGATGATATTGGAGATATTGGAAGGTGCGATATTCGTTATTTTTTATAGATGCAATAATCGATGGTTATTACAATAGTTATATTTTGTGCTACAACGTAAAACCACAATTTAGACACGTTCTAAAAACGATGTAATATCAATATCGGTACAGGATCGTTACGCGCGATTTGTGATGCGAAAATTCGCAAGTACGGGTAAGTAGAAATGATAATTAATCAAACCCTTAATTTCAGCACTTAGTTTTAGTCTAGTGTAAGTCTTGAAGTCACAAATAAATTGCTTACTTACTGCGTTGCACGCATGTTAACAAGACCTGACATTTCAGCTCAAAGGAAATTGAAAAAGGCACTTCGATTATATCAAGTCTTTGCTCTCGACAACGTCTTCCTTCAAACACGAGTCGCCGGCGCGTTATAAATCATAGTAAGTACAACAAAACCACGCCGCGGGTGCGACAGTTTAATGCCTGACGCACCTTCGACCTAATATCGTATTTATTTCACGTGCATTAAGAATTAAATTGGCTTTTTGCGTTAATAATAGCCATGCCCACAGCATTGTTCGCGTAAAATTGTGATAAAAGAAAAAACGTCACTCTCCGCTAATAAACTACCGCCATGCAAAAACATGATATGAATGACTGAATGAATGAATTATTTGATTTATTGACACAAACAAACATGCTTACATAATAATAATAGTAATTGTACAGCAGAGAATTGTGCGTATAACCATGCGTTTGCTATTTATATTCGAAACAGTTAAATAGCACCTTCACACCAAATAAAAAAACGTATCATGCACCAACCAGCACCACGCCGTGTAACAAAGTGAAAATCTAAAAATTATAATATCAAAGACTTGTAAAAAAAAAGAATCCGCAGCGACCGCTCGTCACAAAATAGACATTTATTGGTAGGTTTTAGCTCTGCAGCCTTTTACAACTATTTAGCTGTTTAAAAACGTTATATACCAACGTTGAACTTTACAATGTCTGTACTCTCTTATATCATAGTATGTACCATAAATTATTTTCAGATATTATAGATAATTTATTTATAGAAATTATAGATTATTTTGAAATAGAAATTATTATTTTATTTATTTATGTAATTAAATTTTAATTTCATAATCTAGTCTTACCAATATATATTTTATTATAATGTGTATGATTTTAATGGAACAATCCATTTTAATTTTAATTTATTTTAATTCTTTTCAATATGACTTTGTTTTTTGCACTAATAGCAAGAAACAAATAATAATAATATAATTAATAATAAAATAATAACAATAAAGTTGTTTCATTATATTCACGCTAAATTGTTTGTTTTGGTAGGATAGCTCCACACTGCCATTGACCCTCGTTGCGTGTCATGTAGAAAATGAGCGCTGCAGGCCAATGCTTTGCAATACCTGAAGCATATGCTGAGGTCGAGTACATTTTTATTGCCATAGCACATAATACGCAGCCAATAATCAATTATAAGGTGTGTGTTTGTACTAGTTACTTAACACGGACGATCCCCTCCTTGTTACGATTGATTATGTTATTTAATTTGCTTGTATTTAATTTTGATAGCATACTATGCCCATTAATTTTATATCTTTGTGTGCTGTGGCAATTTAATATCTATTTTTTTTTTCTATCTATAAAATAGTAGTTCCGTGGCTGCGTGAAAGAAGGGCGAACTAAGAAACAAATTTATTACATAATATTACGAAGTGTGTAACTAAATACCCATATAGATTCGAGTCGGGGGGTTTTAATCGTCAATAAGATATACTTTCACTATGAGGAAAAATTTTAAATTACGAAAAAAATATCCCTCCATACCAAACATCAACGGCATTATCGCGATTTTTTAATTTTCTCCATAGTACAAGATGTTTGCATACTTCTGGACTAGTGGAATCCCCAATTTTCCTATGAATATGGTGATTTTGTTACACCCTGTATAAATAGAGACGAGGACAGAAATACGTTAAGCCAAGTCACCAATGCTCAGTGAAAATGCTCAATGTGCCCTATCTTACCATTACCTATTTCTATAAATCTAAGAGAATTGCTATCGAATAGGTACTACGTTTGCAAACAGTAAAGGCAATCTACTACCATCATTCTAGTAGACCTAGCTAGATCATTGTTCTGGGCAGACTACAGTTTTAGCAGTCATTGACATGGATCTTCAAAACAATAGTTACTTAATATCTCCGCCAAAATATTTCGTCTACTGGAGCAATTAAAAGAGTTATTAAGTTATTCTATTATGTGATTTAACTGCTCTGAATGTAATTAACTGTATGCACAGTGACCGCACACAGTCATTATCCATGACTCTATTAAAAGCCTCCTCGTTAGAGGCCGCTACAAAAGGCTTTTGTCTTTCGTCGTAATGCGGCTCGCTATAATCAGTACTGCTACGAGTCGCTACGTCGCTACGAGGCTACGCCGCTGCAGACTGCGCGCTACGAAACTAAGTAACTGCGAGAAGCTACTATGAAACAATGCTCCATACTGCTACGCCACTATACAATACGAACTCTGCAAATCTGAAGATACTCCGTGCTGCTACGATACTATTCTACTTATTGCTATAAAATTATGCCACGTACTGATACACTTTTACAGACCACGAAGTACTACACACTACGAAACACGCGCCTACAAGACTGAGACAAAAGCCTACGAACTGCTACGCGCAATGAGACTATACAACTTCTACGCAGTGTGAAGCTACGTGGCTGTGAGAATATTTAGCATGCTGCTACAAAACTATGCTGCGTACTGCTACGCCGCTATAGACTACGAACTTATGCACGGCAAAAGTCTGCGGCTATAGATTACAAAAGACTACGCTCCTACAGAGATACTATAAATATTGAAGGCACTGTTTTGTCACATTGAAATTAAGGTTTAAAATAAATGAAAGACACCAAAGAATTATTTACAAACTTAAATTAACTTACTACCGCTAGAATAATGCTGTCATATCAAAGTCATTCAAACTCAGTAATGGAGTCTAAACTGACGCTAGACACGGTTACCGGCTGTAATCAGACTTGTCCATCGCGGGCTGACGTGTCGATGTGCAGATAGAATGTTGAGCCCCGTTTGCATGAGTTAGTGTGTAGATACCGCTAGATGTTTGTTTCACTTGTCTGTATACGCTCAATTCTTAATTACGCCATCTTATCCCTATTGCAAGCAATCGCCATCGCAGTAGATGCTTATTACTCAGTTTAAATGCACAAAATAAGTACTTTGTTGTACATAATGTTTTATCTATAATGTTTTGGTAGTCAAGCTCGCTAATCGCTAGACCAGCGAGGCAGTCGATACGAGTCCGAAACGCGTATGTTTTTTTTTTTGTCAGAAATAAAGCTTCAATAAATGAAAAGATTCCATTGCGTCTAAACACAGCAAATACATTAAACAATTGTCACGCCGCGTCGCAATCGGCTATCGGCAGGCATTGTTATACACCGCACACACCATTATTTACCTAATGGCATTTACTAACTGCGCTACAACTCGGCACATTCACACGTTCTAATCGATAGCTATTTAGTGACAAAGTCAAATTATCAAATGTCCAGGTGTAAACAAACACGGCCAGGAGCCATGAGGACTTTGCTGACCACATAACGTCTGTTTGATGACGATCGAGTGTATTCGCACAAGCACATCGACACCTTACTTTACGCTCGATTAAAAATATATATAAAACGTAAGTATGAAACACAAGAATGGGAACTTAAAAAAATATATATTTTACTGCAGCAACACGATATTGTTTTGTGAGGTTTTCTGCGCTTTTACGGTATAAATACGATGTCACTGCAACTAAATTGTAAGGTATGTTGTCCATTGTCCTGGAGTTTGTTAAGATTGGATGGCGTAGAAGAAAGTTAATTAGACGATTTTGTCCGAAGTGAAACTTAAATTTTGCTGCCCTTAAAATATGTGACAGTTCCGTGTCTTCTTTCTTACCTCGTGCTCACAAATCAATTGAATTTAACGAGGATTCCAAATGAGTAACGGAATGTGGAACTTTGGACGCGGTCCAGCCACGCACCGCCCACCAGCCGGTATTTTTAACAACAGTTCAGTTATTTCGTGTTTATTAAATAGCAGAATATTTTATCCACATTACTGTGCCGTGTGGTAACAGAATAATGAAAGAGTAAATTGCGTAATTACACATATTGACTTACCAACTCGTTTTGCATGAGAACAGGAAATCAAAACGGCATGTAGTTACAGCAGTTTGTTGAATCGGCTCTTACCTGAAACGATAAGAAATCCAGTTAAGAAACACTAGTGCTTGCGTATCAGTAGAAGCCTTGTCTCACAGGCGGGAGGAGGATGCGTACGAATCCCAGCACGTATCTATGACTTGAAAATCAAATATATGTATTACTTTTGTTGATTTATAGTTTCCCCCCCTTCGCCCCTGCTGCTGGTCTGCACGCGCAGGTGTGGAGCTGTGTTCGCGGCAAAATGCCTGGTACCACCGTAAATGGTAATTTTATTTACTAAAATTTACTAAAATCGAAAAAATCTAGCCTTTCCTGTGTATTAATCCGATCTAGTGTAAGCAGGAGTTGCTACTAAAATAAATGCTGTATAAATCATAAAAATCACGCTGTATCCCGGAGGGGGTAGGTTATGCATAAATCATCTGACATAAAAGGCCTGTTAGAAAGCTTCAAGCACACAAATCATCCACGTATACGACCCCGTTTTACCGGCCGTAAGATTTTTTCTGCCTTAGGGAAGCAAAGAGATAACATGAAAAAGTTCAATAATCTGACCGATACGAACCGATGGGTTGTCTGACTAGCGCTACGGTATAAAGGGTCGCCAGTTATACCATCGATAGGCGAGACTACTGTTGCAGGACAGGAAGACACAGAAAAACCGCTTTATGATTTGTAGATAGATAACACTGAAACCATACCAGTTTTTCAAAGGAGTTTTCGAGAACGCAACTTTGGTGTAGGCTTAATCTAATAGAACACTCTATTTTTTAAATAATGCTTAAGACATGTTGTATGACACAAGTTGTTCTCTTTCGCATGAGATTTATATAAAAAACTATCTTATTTTGCTAGATTGCGTGATCAATTTTGTAATAAAACATATAAATAATGCACGACAGGTAACTTGAACAAAAACTGCACATTCTGTATGAGTTTGCGACGAACACGTAAGAGATTTTTTTTTTTATTATTTGTTTTAACTATACTAAAGTTAATTTAACTAAACTAAAGTCTAAGTCACATTTTTTTGTCACGCCTGATGTGACAGACGGGGTCTAAGATGCGTCATCTTGCGTCATCTCATTAAGAACCGTAATACGATGTCATTTATTTCATCCAAAGTTATTTGTCGGGCATTATACCAACGTCTTCATCACATTACATAAGCTCACGCCTATATCCCAGAGGGGTGGGCAGAGACCAGGCATTGCCACTACCATCATAATTGTAATGTAAGACATGTAGTGGAATAGGATTAACTATTTTCCCGCCTGTAAGGAGTGAGCCCTTCACAAGTTTCACCTCGCAGTAGACCGGGGCTCCGTGACTTGAATTATTTGCAGCCGCACTCGCGTGGCGCCCGCAGCCGCGTAGGTCAGGGCTGGGTCCGTCTGCCAGTACGGTAAAACAAATCCCACTACTAACATTTTTTACATGGGTTTTGCCATAATCGCCACGCTTGGCAGGTAAAAATACATCTTTACTAATATTATAAATGCAAAAATTGTATGTATGTTTGGATGTTTGTTACTCTTTCACGCAAAAACATCTGAACGGATCCGGATGCAATTTTGCACAGAGATAGATTATAGTCTGAATTAGCACATAGGCTATTTTTTATCCCGGAAAAATACACATCAACATTTCCACGCGAACAAAGTCGAGGGCAATAGCTAGTGCTACATAAAATTTGAAACTTACAAAATTGAACCAATAAAATATCGTAATCGTACAGCGTTGTAAGAAGTTTACAACGCACGGGAGTTCCCCTTTTCCTCGACACTAAAGCACGCGTTCCGTTTTAAGTAAAAAATCTAATCAAGCTAAAAATTTAAGAAACAAAAACAATGTTATTGACAAGGACTTTTTCCCAACAGTTAGCCTTACACTTAGAACGATTCGCACTTTTTCAGCTATTACTTAGGAAATCGGTTTGCCGGAGGCGGATAGGGAAAGACCGCAATAGGTAGCCGGCTATATCCAACAGGGACTTCATAAATCTCTGGATTTTGTGGGTAATCTGAAGATTTATTTGTACTCTGAGCTCTAACTGTAACTATAGACTCTCTAGAAACTCCCATTCCGTAAACTTTCTTCTAAACTTTTTGTTCACTGCTGAGAAAAAAATAGACATATGTCGAGAGCGGTGGTACCCTTACCTCACAGCTAGAGAACGTGGGTTCGAGTCCGGAATCCGATTTGCATTATGTAGATTTGTTAATTTTCAGTAACAGTACCACTGGTTAACTCGTGGAAAGTAAGCTTCGCCCAGGAAATATATAGACATTATTATCTTTTCTGTGGATTAAGCTAACTAAGCTGTGGGGATAGTATAGGTCCTGGGCAAGCCTACTCCTTTAAAAATACGTCACAGGAATTATAGCGTCCGAGCTGCCGCATCTCCTATACAGTGTAGGCACTAGTTGCCACAAGACGCGGTTCTAACGTAAAAGGCCTATTATTATTGTGGGAGAAATAATCCGCCGCCGCCTGCCATATTGTAAATCTAGTCTAAGTGCAATAACAGTATTAATAAATAACATAACATAAGAAACACTCACGCCTGTACCCCGGGGGTAGGCAGAGACCGGGGTCTGCCACTTGCCACGTTCCGGACAGATCTTTTTCGCTTCATCGACATTCATTAGCTGTTGCATGCACGCACGCCGCGCGCCGGTTTAATAGGAGAAGGAGGGATAAATGGGCAGAATAGGCAAGATAAAAAGTACCCGAAATAAATAACTTTTTGAAGATTTATCTCTCAGACACCAGAAGCCTGCATTCGACACCAACCACCGGGGCACGAACGTCGAACGGCGCGAACGAGGACGGAATACCAAGCATGCCACTCTGGTTGCTATCCACGCACGAAGCTCAACCTTATCCGAACTGATTGAACTATATGTTTATGGGGTTCAATAACATAACTTACAGTCACGGCAGTTATAGGGAATACCCGAATGTGATATACCTACGTGATCGGGTTTACACATTCGAGACTAATTTTTCAACGGATGATGTCTAAAATTGCTTTCGGCACACCTTATCCAAAGAACTCCCGCGGGTGTATTTACACAATGAATTCCGTCCAATTTATAAGAAAGCTCTCTTTCTTTCTGAGAAAGAAAGAAGCAAAAAGAGGCGTGTTTCAAATGTAGTTTATTTTCGAACTAGAACTTTCGTAAACACTACACATTATTAACTTAATTCCAGAGTTTATTTTTTTTTCAAATAGTAGGTTTGTCAGGACTGTGGCGAGTGGCTAAACCTGGTCTCTGGGTACCCCTCCCGGATATAGGCGTGAGTTCATATTATATTACGAAACTTAAACTTCAGAAATTTTAAAGTCTGAACCATTTTTAGGGTTCCGTACCCAAATGGTAAGGGAACCTTTTACTAAGACTCCGCTGTCCGTCCGTCCGTCTGTCAGCAGGCTGTATCTTATGAACCGTGATAGTTAAACATTGAAATTTTTACAGATGATGTATTTCTGTTGTCGCTATAACAATAAATACTAAAAACCGAATAAAATATATATTTAAGAGGTTCCCATACAACAAACGTGTTTTTTTTTGCTCGATATTAATAACGCAACAGGTAGCTTGTTGAAATATTCAACGCTTGAAATATTCAAATCTTGTATAGATTATGGTACGGAACCCTTCGTGCGTGAGTCCGACTCGCATTTGGCCGGTTTTTTGTATAATTACAGCTATCATCATATTCCTCGTAGACATGGAATATTTGGGAATGGTGGTTTGGGTGTGAGTCATACCATCCCAGATAGCATAGTATTTAGCGGGTTGAAACTAGCAAGTTTGGTTCTAAGTTACGAAATCAAACTGGCGGTAAAATATTCATATCAAGGTTTTCATATTACCGAAGTGAACGAGAAAGATGATGACGTAATCTGCTACCTTACCAGCTATGAGCCCGTATCGCGAAATTAATTTCTCAGCAACATACCTAAAATTCAGCACAACATTTTCCCGAAAAATAAATTAAATTTTAAACTCCGGTGCGGGTATTTAGCTGGAAGGTGCAAACGTGCACGGACGAGAGGGCTTCCGGTTCGATTACCGAGCGAGCCCCGACCTCCGGATATTGTGCACTCGACTGCACATCAACTTTACAATTTAGGAGACAAAAGTAGTTTCAGTAAGAGTATATCGGTGGTACTGTAGGTTTATTTCTGGTTTTTTTTGCGGTGTATTGCTTTTTTTTTAAACCATACAGGAAATCATATTGCTTGCAATTTGACATAACCTTAATTGCCAATCCTTTTTTCTCGAACAAAAAAAAAAGATACGTTTGAATAAAGGCTCATTGAGTTTGATCATATAAACGCCAGTAACACAGGCTAAAAAACAAAAAAAAAAAAGGTTTGAAGCGAAGCTCTATAAATCAATCACAGACAGCTGTAGACGGCTACAAACGAAAGTGAGCCAAGGCTGTGTAATATCAATCTAACTATTCTGCCCAATATACAGTGTTCGGCCTCATAGGTAGCTAGTGGCTTACTTTCTATGCATATAGTGATCTGTCAGGAACGTGGCAAGTGGCAGTCCGTGGATTCTGCCTACCCCTGTGGAATACAGGCGTGAGCTTATGTATGTATGTATGTGTGTGTGTGTGTGTGTGTGTGTGTGTGTGTGTGTGTGTGTGTGTGTGTGTGTGTGTGTGTGTGTGTGTGTGTGTGTGTGTGTGTGTGTGTGTGTGTGTGTGTGTGTGTGTGTGTATATATATATATATATAATACATTGTCGGCTCACGTGAATGTTTTTCATACCATTGACGCTTACAAGGTTTGTGACTTGTGCGAGTAGAGACTCCATAAATTAAATTAAATTGCCGCGTTCATGCAGTTGTCACTGTACTGCAATGCATTAACAGAATATAGGGCCAGGAGAACAAGACTACGAAATGCATAGTTGTTGAAAAGCTCTTTCATTGACTTTAGTCTACTAACCAATCGCATAACAATGATACGCAACTTAACTCGGCACCTCGCGCGATGCTATTTTCTTAAAACGAGGTGTGTCTATTTAATTCACACGGTTTTTTCAAATACTATCGCAATAAAAATTGCATTGCGATTGTTTAATAGACTACAAAATAGTGTCACATAATACCCATAATCCTGCTACAGTACAGAACAACTGAGCATTTAGAAGGCTCAGTGAATACTAGATTTTGATGTTTATTAAGTCACCACGAATAAAAATAATTGAGTTTGAATGACTGCGGCTCTCTCCAGCCGTAACAGTTGCCTGACCGAACACGTTCGAAGAGAATCATCATCCTCACCAGTATAGGCTCTAGGCCCAACCCAGTGAACAGTAAAGCCAACTCGGCAACTCGGCATTCGCTACACGTTTTCCATTTTTTCACTCGATTCAGTAGAAGAGGCTCGGGCCGCATACCGATACGAACCAATATGCTAAATGTGGCTCAGCCCAACGTTTGCATGATTTTGGGACGAAGCCCGCAACAACAACGAATAGAGGTTCTATTGGACTCATAAATAAGCTTACAGTAGGCATAACCTCTAGCAACCGCGACGTTGAATCGACTTTGGTTACATTTGTGTTATAATTTTTCGCATATTCATCCAGACTGTCATTTAATATATTATAGAAAATACCGCAGGTGGTAACATTGCGATTTCAAACTTTGCCCCATAGTCAAAGAATGTTCGTACATATTATTAGTGCAGAACATGATTCGCTATTACTATGGAGTAACAGCGGACAATATTGAACGCAAACTATAATAAAATACCTTTTACACGGACATAAACTCGTTATTTTATTCACTCGTTTAACTCGTTATTTTTAGCAGCGCGCCAGCAATCACAGTATCGATGGACGAACAGTCTCGTTTGTATTTACCGTTCAATCACTAACCGGACAAATGAATTTGTGTAATAATAATTCACCGCAAACGTTGAGCTCATAACTGAATAAAACAGAAAATGGACCTTGTTTCTAAAGGAAAGAAAACATAGTAGAATTGTTAGTCGCGGTAATCGGATCCAATCAGTCTATTCTGTCCTCGACCAGTAACTTCATTAGGCCGTGCTTCCACTACAAACAGTACCCCATTGCTTTATCTTGGCCTTTATTTATTATTGTGACTGCGTATCTTAAATACGATCTCTAAAGCGCAGTGCGGCTCACGGCAGTATTAAATAATAAACAAAAACCGACTTCAAAGCACTACAGCATTAAAAACATTTAATTAATTTTTTTTTTACTTCATTGTATGTATGTATGTTATTGCATTTGATTTAATTCTTTCAACTGCACCACGGCACGCACTCCGTAGCATAATTATGGGTAACCGTAGGCACTGACTAAAAATCAGCGCTGAGGGATCACTTCCTCAGCACAACGCTGCTTTGTGGCAACTTAGATACACCACACGCTACATCTATGGTCCTGTTTTATTTATTCGTTTTGTCTGTTGTGTATTTAGTTTTCTTTCTGTTGTTGTGCATATTATGTTACTTATGTGCTTATTTTGTTTCTGTGATGTATCTTGTTGTTATAATAAATGTCTTTCTTCCTCTTCTTCTTAAATTAGAAGTACGTATACATGTAGGTACTACGTAGCGCATTCAGTGCATGGATGGGTCGCCGTCTATGCCTAACGCTAGTGGCATTTTTCTGAGCGGTTCCGTGCTTCTCAAGGCACGTTAAGCTGTTGGTGCCGGCTGCCGTCGATAGATGGCAGTCGTTAAGCCGAGTCAGAGGCCTTAGGGCGGCTTGACAACTTCTGACAGTAGACGAGCCACTAGTCTACAAGCCTCCACCAATCCGGACTTGGCCCCCGTGGTGGAGTATGGCCTATACCTTCCTCAGGGAAGAGACCCGTGCCCCTCGGTGGGGACATAATGGGATGATGATGATACATGTAGGTATCGTAGAAGTATAATTTGCAGTCGGTGCCCAAAATATATGTTCTGGTCATAAAGCTGGGCACCAACTTCAAATTATACTTCTACAATACCTACATGTATACGTACTTCTAATTTAAAGGTATTCTTTTAAATTATTTCAAACTTTTTAGTGCTGTAGTGCTTTAAAGCCGGTTTTATATTTTATTAAAAATGAAGCCTATGTACTGCAGTGGGCGTCAAGGGGCTGATGATGATGATGATGATTAAAAAAAGAAATATTTTTAAATTTTTAGTCGGGGAGCGGAAGAAAAATAAACAAGTCCTTTATAACCATAAATTACCCTACTTAATTCATTGCTTTAAAATTTGAAGTTCTCAATTTCCATCTCCGAAAGTCCTCACCAGAACATCACCAAATTACCTTGGGACTACTTTTACGCTATTTTATGAAACATACGGATATTACTAAAGGAGGGGCCCCATTAGGCCTTACTTACTGCTGTCCCTTAAAAGCACCGTTCTCCATCTCTGAAAGTCTTAATCAGATCTTCACTAAATTAAAATGGGACCAATGGGACGTTATATCTATTCGAACAATAAAAGAATTGTCAAAAACGTCGACGAGTGTCGACGGCTGCAGTTGGCACACGTGCCGCCCGTGTATAAGCGCCTTTACGCAAATGCATGTTTTTACATTCTCCTTCCTTGTTATTTCTAAAACAAATGTTTTACAAACAGAATTCACGAGGTTGAGACCTCCTTTTAAGTGTATAACGCCTTATGGCTGAGGAACGTGACTCAGAGACTGCTTTCGCCACTAACTCTGTGGTATGGACCTTACAAGCAGCTACACATACGGCGCATAATCGGACTGAATGGAGTAGGTACATTCATCATCATCATCAGCCATTTGACGCCCACTGCAGGACACAGGCCTCCTCCGTGGTTTTCACAACCATGAGGGGTTTTGCCATAATCGCCGCGCTCGGCAGGCGGGTTGGGGATCGCAGTATGCGATTGGAATCTCAGGAAGACGCTGCTGCCCGTCTCCTGGTAATGGATTTCCTTAGTCGCCTTCTACGACATCCACGGAAGGAAATGGAGTGACGCTATTCTTAATCCGGCGCCACACGGAATGTAGGTACATTACTCGTATAAATATCTAAATAAAAAAAAAATAATTGAAATAAAATCTTCTTAATTAACTTTAAATTCTTATTCTAAAGTCTAGGACTGGTCTGATTGAACACAAGCATGGTGCATCGTGTACAAAAAAAAAAAACATAATTATTACATTTTTAATAAGTTTCATAGAGTTTGGGGCTAATCTTGTGGTTAAATTTGTTCTGTGAGCAGACTTCTGCGAAGGCCGTAAGCGAGTTTGCGAATCGCCGCAAAGTGCCGCTTCTATATAATCAGCATGTCTCTAATTTAATTGCTACGCCACTGCGACTAAAAGCCCTGAAATATAAATTAGCTTTAAACAAACTCAAAGCAGGAATACAGAACAGGTTCTCCGTCGCATTCCTGTGACAACTTTGAATTTTATAATTAATACAAGCTCAGATAGACTGCGCAATGTACGCTCGTGAGGCAAAATATACTAGATATATCCTATAGTATAAAGTACAAACTTTGTATTTACTACGAGTAGCAACGCGTATGCAGGTTTAAAGACTCAAGGGAACATAATCTCCGAACACCCTTCTGTCTACTCTGGGGTCCTAGGTACTCTAAACAAAAGTTTGGTGCTCAATGTGCCTGTATGTGCATGTTTATGTTAATGATTGGGTAAAACGTTCTTGACTCTAAACAATGGCTTTCTACATAACAACCAGTATAAAAAAATACCAGTTTTACTTACTAAAGTAAGTTTTAGCGACTATACTAAAACGTTATTAAAATATAATCAGAAATCAGAAATCAATAATTTATTTCAACGTAAAGAATTTACATTCTGTTTGCTGAATGTCAATGTACTATGTTACTATGTTAGCCGCCTAGGAACACCTGATATATTTTTTCGCGATTTACAGTTTCCCTTGTAATTCTTATTGACGTTTAGAATCCCTAGTTTCTAGATAACGTAGGGATTTTGTTACAAACTGCATAAACCATGTTAAGAAAAATATTGAAAGAATCCTATAATCTCCGTAAAAAAGAGGCATAATCTATGGAATTGCGTTAAAAGCCTTGAGTAATTAATCATCTGGGATCACTTAAGCTTACCTGTTTAGAAAAGTATTACAGAGAACGTGGTCCCTGTTTGAGGCTGGCTGCCGAGCACTTTCTACAGCTTTCGCTTTTATGTCAAAATGCCATTTAACGGCCCACTGGTTACAAATTTACTTTCCCACTAGCAAACTTCTAAGGTCGTCGGGGAATTATTTTCCGATCAAACCAATTTCGAGTTAAACAAGTTGGAAGAAGTCGTCTCTTTCCTCGCTTTAAACGGTTTCAAAGTAAAGCTTTGGCGGCATTCCAATCGGCTCAGGCACGTATCCAGGGCCAGGCATCAGAGTGACAATATCATTTAGGAGACCATGTTTACTCAACTGTGGGACCGTAAGCAGTTTATAGTATTTTATTTGACACCGTCAGCGCAAAAGTGGCCTAAACCACAATTTTTCATATTCGTACTTATCTATTGCAATTTATTTAAAACATAATAAATTTTGATGCAAAACCGGCCTATCGCTAGTTTCACCCATGGATAACCGATGGCGTTGTAGACATTATTTTTGCGCATATTGTTTTTGCCTACGAAGCAGACTATGTATTCAATTTAAATTCATGAAAATGTGTAGCTCATTATCTCCATACTAACTATGTTAAGCCACTTTTGTGCTGACGGCCTCATTTATGGTATAATAAAACAATTTACAAATTGTCTGTGAAGGTGAGACCACTTAAGTCTACTTATAGTTTATGTGGCAGATCGTTACATTCAAATTTTGTTTAACCTATATTCAAACTTATCTGGAAACTATTGTGAAACAAAGTCTAAGCTTTGTTAGCTTTGTAAATTTTCCCTGAGGGTAAGATAATTTTAATAAACGAATTCATTAACTGCAATGTGTCTATCTATTTTTCACATCAGTATTCAGGTGAAGTAAGCTCTTAATATTATGTTGTAACACTTGTAACACGGCAAGCCACATCGAGCAAGCCAGTGTCCATTGAGGCACCCAATTGACAGCTTGGCAGTAGTATCAACGTGGGTGATCCCCCCGGACCTTTTATACGTTCCGGACTGGATACTTTATCCCCGAACTCCCGCGAATATCAATGTCTTAAGTCTCGTCGTAAAATAATCAGGCGCGATCGGCTTTCGGGGATAACACCCCCACAGTGTCCAAATCGGCACAAAATAAGAAACCAGAAAGAACCGTCTCTTATCTTTTTAATCTTTTTACCACGCTTTATTTAGCTTCACTTGTAGGTTACTCTTTGGTATCATCGAGCTGATCTTAATCTGGGGCCAGAAAGGGATTTTGTAGCTTAGAAAATAATTAACCTGTCACATCGTTATGTTCAGAGGTAATTTTTTGGGATCGTTCAAATTTGTATCTTTTAATTAATTTAGACAAAATTAAAAATTTCGGCTTCGCCACTAAACATAACGATGTGAAAAATTATTAGTTCTTCATATTAACATCAATTGTTTCTCCTTTTACTACATAGCTTGTCACTAACTAGGTTGGCTTGCCGTATCTTTTACACAAGATGATGCGCGAATATTATATGATAGATGTTACTAGATGCTGGAAGAAGAAGATCTCAGAGAACTTATGATAGCGATATGAACAGAGGAGCAGTTCCTTGTTTGGCAGCCAAAATGCAAGACAGCCGAATTGGTTGCGAACCTCCGATAAGTGACGAAGACATCGATGTTAGAATCGAAGAAGAATCGATGTTATGGAAAATCCTTACCACTCGGTTAAGAGGTATACAAATGCTGGTAACAATCCTAGAATCGTAGATAAACGTACTGAATGCTAACAAAACTGGGGCAGACCTTCCGCTTTGTCCAATAGTCAATAATCGGGAGTTATGCCGCTCGTTAGCAGCTCGCTAGGCAACCATCCGAGCTGTGGTGCAACTGCCAGGAGTTGCCGGAACTATGCCGAGGTGAACAACTCTGCCGTTAAGCCACTTACATTGGCGCTGGTCTGGGACGATAGTAAGCGACATACATGCCGATGATATTGTTAGAGACTAGAAATCATACCGTTAAAGTTTATGGTATGTCTATCATTCCCTCATCTACATTTAAACGTTTTAACGATTGTAAAAAGATTATGTTCCCATACATTTCTAAACGTGCATACGATTTGCTACTCATAGTAAATACAAAGTTTTTATACAAATTTTCTCAATCAGAAACTAAATATAGAGTAACAAAAATATATCCGTAACTTTATTATATAATAAAATAAATAAAATAAAAAATAAAAATAAAAATATTGTTTATTAAAAATCAAAGTATTACAGATATGAACAATTGCAACTCCCACACTAGGCACAGCCTGTGTCGTGGGAGTCGGGTAGGATACGCAGAATCATAATTAGCATCATAATAGCAAAGAATGTAGGTACTCTTCTTCTAATATATATACGGTTCTACAGCAATTCCTTTACTATCACATCTGTCCGCCTGTGGAACGGTCTGCTTCTGGCCGTAAGATTTTCATCGTCCCTATCAATATTTAAGAGCAGAGTGCAAAAAAAACATTTTTGTTTAGTTTAAGTTTGTTTTTCTTTTTTATTCTTAGTGAAATCTCTTTCTCCTCCCTCCATATGACAATTTTTATTTATGTATGTTTATTCTATATTTATTTCACATTTATGTACCGTTTATTTATGTGTACTAAATATAGAAATATCCTGCTTAGTATTGTTTAGTTGCACCGACTACACCAACAATTTACTACGTCGCTGTCTAATAAATGTAAAGTCTCGGGTACATTAAGACAGAATGTGCAACAACAACGAAAGTTGCATCGTGCCAACAAACAGTTAATAGAGCGTCCAAAACGCTCCGGGCATATTTCGTGCAAGTTCCCTACTTTATTTGCAGAAACGTCCAACAGAACCAGCATCGGCGGACACGAATTAAACATAAAGCTGCCTCTCGAACGCAGCGCCGCACTTTGCCAATACAACCGACTGTGCATGGAAACTAAGTGCCATTACATTCCGCGGAAATACAACACAAACATTTGTACCGTTTGGTGCAGACTCGGACCGTGGGGGCCCTAACTAAATATAGAATAGCCTTTTCTTCAAAGAACTACCGTCGCGCTTCATCAACAGGACCAGGGACCCCAGGGCTGTCTCATCAGACCTAGGGCAGAGGATAAGTCTCGACCTCCAACGAGGTAACGTAGCCAACATACTGGTGACCCTTCCCAGAGGCAGCGATAATATGGGCGCAATACGGTATTTGACACGATCAACAATAAATTATTTCATATGCTCGATTAAAACAATAATTACAAAATATCTCGGAAAATGTATCTCTTTTAGTCAATTACTAGTTATTACAATTTTAAATAGATTAAACATAAAAAGAGTGCTCTGAAATGTGACGTCATAAGCAAGTATTATAAGACAAAATTCCGTTTTAAAAGTAACTCATTTGATATTTTGTCAAATATCCAATTGTTTCATTAAATTATTTAACTTAAATTTCAGGATACTTAGTTAGTAGACAGATAGAGAACACTTTATTGCACAACCAGAAAAAAAAACTACGATTTCTTAAACATAGTTAATTAATAGTTAGCTGATTTTTTTCTTATTATTCACTTAAATATAAAATCTAAGCTTCACAAACAAACTTACAACTGGGCAAAAGACACTTATTCTCCTTAGCGTGTCGATTTATGTACGATCGATCTACTTAAATGTAATTTACATTGCTTTGGGAAATAAAAATAAACTTTAAGCCATCATCATCAGCCATTTGACGCCCACTGCAGAACACAGGCCTCCTTCGTAGTTTTCATAACCATGAGGGGTTGCGCCGTAATCACCACTCTTGGCAGGCGGGTTGGTGATCGCAGTATGCGGTTGGAATGTCAGGAAGACGCTGCTGCCCGTCTCCTGGTAATTGATTTCCTTAGTCGCCTTCTACGACATCCACGGAAGGAAATGGAGTGACGCTATTCTTAATCCGGCGCCACACGGAGCTTTAAGTGCATGCAGTTTATGTAAAATACGTTAACCTTTACCTACAAATTTAGAAAGTGACCACTCAGCAGTTTTAGCGGATAAACTGTAGATAGAGTAGGCTTACTCAGCTTCAGTGTAGCAGTCGCAGTTTCAGTCAAATCTGCCCTACTGAAGTCCATGGTTACGCCTTCCGACTGTTAATATTTTAAGTATTTTGTATGGGATTTTTTGATGATGCGCAGTCAGGATAGTCCTAATCTATCGATGGATTGTATATAGGAAAAGGCCATAAGCATGGAATAATACCGAAACTGACACTGGCTGGCTGCAAAATTTGAATTCCTATCCAACGAGAACAGAACTAATTGTCGAGCCAGCCCAGCCTTCGACACGAGCGGGCTAGCCCGGCGGACTCCACACAAAGGGAATACAGCAGTCGACGCGTGTAGCGCGTAGGCTTCAATGCACAAAGGCATTTTCTATTTCGCAATCAACGAAAACTACGCTACCGGTCAATACTTCAGTTCGCGTTAGCGGAAGTGTCAACTTCGAACAGTTTTTTTGCGGATTGTTGTCGGCAAAGGAAATAAAGGCGTGAGTAAAATTGATAGCCAGCTAGTGCTCATCGGCCTCTTGGGCAATGGATCTTCTCCAGGTGATCCTTGACCACCTCGTCTTTCGATTGCCCAAGGGGGTGCACGTGAGGGCTTGCCTTGTCATCCTCACAGCCTAAGTAAAACACTTGTTGATCGTCTTTCAGATGGATTAGGCTCACTAAATTTAGAGGATACCACTCATTGAACATCAAACCAATCACATCAGATCTTGCTACAAGCAACACCTAGGTTGCCCAAGTTTAATCAGGGTGCCTCCGAAAATGGGAGGTTTTACCATGGGGAAAAACTTATAAAACGTAAACTAATTAATCATTTATTTCATACTTCAGTTACCATTTGGGTCCTTAAAATGTATGGAAAAGCTGATAATTTTTCGCGTAAAGTAAAAGCTGTTTGTATTCAGGAGTAAAACCTCCTATCTTCGGATACATATGAGGAATTTGTTACACCGTATTTACAATCACCAACACATGCAGTTTTACACCCACTCTCGTCCGAACTTAACCAGATTTAGACCCTTCTCTTGGTGCTTCCAGTATGCCATCAGGGGCCACCAAGTTTGGGGCATGGTGGGACTGCCAAGTGGCGGTATAAGGGGAAATTACAACTGGCGGCGCTCCTGGACTGAAATTGAGGGCGTGTCGGAAGAGAGACACTAACTAGACATTAGGAAAAAACCGGCCAAGTGCGGGTCGGGCCACGCCCAATGTAGGGTTCCGTAGAAAGAGGGTTTTTTTGTCTGCTTTACGTAACTAACAATTTCATTGAAGACATTTTCAATGGATTTTGTACGAAATTTTACTTTTATATTTTATACTCGTTAACTAATAAAGCCTGAAAAAAAAATTGTCCTCAGCACGGGTTAGTGCAACAAAAAGAATATATAGTAAAGCCTACTTAGCCGTGATAGTTTTCCTTTTATGTTCATTATATGTGCTACTACCCTGAATTATTTTCACGTTTCTACAAACGTTTCAATAGGAGAGGGGGGCGGACGCCCTACTCGGACAAAAATTTGCGCTTTAAATCTTAATATTCGCAAACGGAACCCTAAATAAAAACCGGCCAAGTGCGAGTCGGACTCGCGCACGAAGGGTTCCGTACCATTATCTATACACTATTAGACACAAAGATAAAAAAAAAGCAAAAAAAATCACGTTTGTTGTATGGGAGCCTCCCTTAAATAATTATTTTATTTTGTTTTTAGCGGCAAATACATAATTAATAGAAATACATAATCTGTGAAAATTTCAACTCTCTAGCTATCACGGTTCTTGAGATACAGCCTGGTGACAGACAGACGGACGGACGGACAGACAGACAGCGAAGTCTTAGTAATAGGGTCCCGTTTTTACCCTTTGGGTACGGAACCCTAAAAATGGTCTTACTACACCACAATATTTCAACGGCCAATCCAACGATGCCCCAAATGATGGGGTAGACGAGAAAAAAATTTTTCCCACTTTTCATGTAAGGGGAGGTACAGTAACATTTTATTCTTTAACTTTGTCGGCGTACTAAATATGTATACACATGTCATACAATCACAGCTTTCTAGTACCACCGGTCATTGCGCTAGTACGCGGACGGACGGACAGACAGACAGACAGACAGAGAGACAGACAGACGGACATGGCGAAACTATAAGGGTTCTTTGTCGAACTACGGAAACCTAAAAATATCAGTGCAATATAAGACTGATCAAAATATTTCAAACTGTACACCTGTTGATTGCATAACGCATGTTCGACGCATCGATATTAGAATCACCTTTGACAGATTTACCGACCGATTATTTTGCGTTAGATACCAGATATTCGCGTTAAATATGGTACATTTCAGATGTTACGACTAAAGATTGACAGGACAATTGACCGGTAGCTGAAAATAAAAACAGACATACTACATGATACCTAAAAAAGCCGGACAAGTGCGAGTCGGACTCGCCCACCGAGGGTTCCGTACAAATTTGTAGGTACTTATATATTATAAATAGTCCACGAATCGATTCTCGCAGTTTTTTCCGAGCTTGTCTCGAGCTTCAGACTTCGGGTCTCTTTAATTTTTATAATATTTTAATGATTAAATTACTTAATATTTTTATGATGTAATCACAAATGTATAGTTTTCAGATTTTTTCCTGCACTTGTAGTATAAGACGATATTACTTGCCAAATTTCTTAGTTCTACGTCAACGGAAAGTACCCTATAAATTGTTATTCCCTTGAGCGTCGAAACGGCCGTATCTTTTTTTTTTTTGTGTTAACTTAGAAGTTTGATTTTTTACAGCTTCAAGTGGCTTTAAGGGCAAAGGAGTGTATGGTTTTAATTTCAACTCGATACCTCGAGGCGTTCCCCAGATAAAAGGTCTTGACAGACAGACGGGCGGACGGGCGGACTGACGGACAGACGAACGGACGTACGGAACGTACGCTTTGACTTTACTACAATAAACTGACTGTGACTACGGCAACTGCATGGTTGTCGAAACGTCTTGAATTAAGATGTCACAATCGCGAGCGCGAGTCATTAAAAATACTAAGACGTGGTGTTTCTAACAGTGTCCATACCAGACATATAGTTTCCTTAAGGATCGTCAGGTCTCCACTCGGTTCTCGATAGCCCCCTGCCTTCAGGAACACTGGGGTACAGTAGTTTCACTCGCACAGAGGTAAGCTAGCTGGCAACTAAATTAAGGTATCCCAAAAGTTTGGATGAATTTACTACCTACGTTTTGTACAGATAATTTTACACCATCTAATTACGATTACGAGTGGTCAGGCCCCTCTTTCCCACTGAGTACTCCGGGCACGTGCCTAGTGCCCCGCAATTGATAGGGGCCCCCTCGATCCTGCCAGTTCACCAAACGATAACTGATATTTATTGAGGAAGTACATACAAAAATTATACAAAATATATTATATTACTAATATATATAGCTACAATCCGGTATACTCACTGACTGACTGACTGACTGATCATCTATAGGTTTCCTCGGAAATGGTAAGAGTTACGTGAAAATTTTGTATGAGAAAGTTGTAGGGAATGTATGATATACAGCCATCCTATGAAGCCGATTTTTGAATTTCGAACGCCTTCTCCTATACAAATGGGCTAACTTTTTTGTTTACCGGCCGATTTGGATGAAATTTGGAATAGTTGTTTGTTTCGTGATCTAATTGTGAAAAAAAATTTTGAACGTTCGAAATTCAAAATAGGGGCGAGAATATGGCCGCCCGAAAAATCGACCTCTGCGCAAAAAAGTCGGCAGCCAACTGGGCACATGCTGGAGACGTGCCCTAAACGGCATCGGGTTCTCAAAGGACCCAGGTATATGAGAAAAATCGGACATTTTGACATTTCAAGATGGCGGCCGAGATATCGACGATTGAAAATGAGAAAATTTTGTATGGAGAATTTGTACTGAAAATCGACTTTTAGTACAAAATTTTAAACAAAAATGAAGAATTTTTCAAAAAAACGATTTTTCGAGGCCGAATAGGTGATGAGGAACCTCGCCGCGGCGAGGCCGAAGGCCGAGCTCCGTTCAGGCCGAGGCCGAAGGCCGAGACCACACATTTTCCGGCGAACAAGCAACAACGCAAAAGCCAGATGGGACAAACTTGCGAGGCCGAAGGCCGAGCTCCGCAAAGCGGGCACCAAGAACCCCGCCGCGGTGAGGCCGAAGGCCGAGCTCCGTTCAGGCCGAGGCCGAAGGCCGAGACTATACATTTTCGGCGAACAAGCAACGACGCAAAAGCCAGATGGGACAAACTTGCGAGGCCGGAGGCCGAGCTCCGCGAAGCGGGCACGTGGAACCCCGCCGCGGCGAGGCCGAAGGCCGAGCTCCGTTCAGGCCGAGGCCGAAGGCCGAGACCATACATGTTCCCACTTATCAAATCCCAACCCCTAAGTGTCTAGCGAGGCCCTAGGCCGAGCGCCGCGGAGAGCGAAGCTCGGAGCGGCTGGGGGTTGGCGCGCGTAAGCGCGCAGGGGGTTCACCCCCTAGTATATATATATAAAGCTACAATCCGGTATACTCACTGACTGACTCATCCATACGTTTTCTCCGAAATGACAATAGCTAGAGGAAAATGATGTATGAAAAAGTTGTAGGAAATGTATGAATTACAGCCATCCTATGAAGCCGATTTTTTAATTTCGAACGCGTTCTCCTATACAAATGGGCCAACTCTTTTGTTTACCGGCCGATTTGGATGAAATTTGGAATAGTTGTTTGTTTCGTGATCTTATTGTGAAAAAAAATTTTGAACGTTCGAAATTCAAAATAGGGGCGAGAATATGGCCGCCCGAAAAATCGACCTCTGCGCAAAAAAGTCGGCAGCCAACTGGGCACATGCTGGAGACGTGCCCTAAACGGCATCGGGTCGTCAAAGGACCCAGGTATATGAGAAAAATCGGACATTTTGACATTTCAAGATGGCGGCCGAGATATCGACGATTGAAAATTAGAAAATTTTGTATGGAGAATTTGTACTGAAAATCGACTTTTAGTACAAAATTTTAAACAAAAATGAACAATTTTTGAAATAAATAATTTTTCGAGGCCGAAGCAGGGACGAGGAACCTCGCCGCGGCGAGGCCGAAGGCCGAGCTCCGTTCAGGCCGAGGCCGAAGGCCGAGACTATACATTTTCGGCGAACAAGCAACAACGCAAAAGCCAGATGGGACAAACTTGCGAGGCTGGAGGCCGAGCTCCGCGAAGCGGGCACGAAGAACCCCGCCGCGGCGAGGCCGAAGGCCGAGCTCCGTCCAGGCCGAGGCCGAAGGCCGAGACCATACAGGTTCCCACTCAAACAATCCCAACGTCAAGTGTCTAGCGAGGCCCTAGGCCGAGCGCCGCGGTGAGCGAAGCTCGGAGCGGCTGGGGGTTGGCGCGCGTAAGCGCGCAGGGGGTTCACCCCCTAGTTACTAATATATATAGCTACAATCCGGTATACTCACTGACTGACTGACTGACTGACTGATCATCTATAGGTTTCCTCGGAAACGGTAAGAGTTACGTGAAAATTTTGTATGAGAAAGTTGTAGGGAATGTATGATATACAGCCATCCTATGAAGCCGATTTTTGAATTTCGAACGCCTTCTCCTATACAAATGGGCCAACTCTTTTGTTTACCGGCCGATTTGGATGAAATTTGGAATAGTTGTTTGTTTCGTGATCTAATTGTGAAAAAAAATTTTGAACGTTCGAAATTCAAAATAGGGGCGAGAATATGGCCGCCCAAAAAATCGACCTCTGCGCAAAAAAGTCGGCAGCCAACTGGGCACATGCTGGAGACGTGCCCTAAACGGCATCGGGTTGTCAAAGGACCCAGGTATATGAGAAAAATCGGACATTTTGAATTTTCAAGATGGCGGCCGAGATATCGACGATTGAAAATGAGAAAATTTTGTATGGAGAATTTGTACTGAAAATCGACTTTTAGTACAAAATTTTAAACAAAAATGAAAAATTTTTCAAAAAAAAACATTTTTCGAGGCCAAAGCCGGGATGAGGAACCTCGCCGCGGCGAGGCCGAAGGCCGAGCTCCGTTCAGGCCGAGGCCGAAGGCCGAGACCACACATTTTCCGGCGAACAAGCAACAACGCAAAAGCCAGATGGGACAAACTTGCGAGGCCGAAGGCCGAGCTCCGCGAAGCGGGCCCCAGGAACCCCGCCGCGGCGAGGCCGAAGGCCGAGCTCCGTTCAGGCCGAGGCCGAAGGCCGAGACTATACATTTTCGGCGAACAAGCAACAACGCAAGAGCCAGATGGGACAAACTCGCGAGGCCGGAGGCCGAGCTCCGCGAAGCGGGCACGAAGAACCCCGCCGCGGCGAGGCCGAAGGCCGAGCTCCGTCCAGGCCGAGGCCGAAGGCCGAGACCATACATGTTCCCACTCAAACAATCCCAACGTCAAGTGTCTAGCGAGGCCCTAGGCCGAGCGCCGCGGTGAGCGAAGCTCGGAGCGGCTGGGGGTTGGCGCGCGTAAGCGCGCAGGGGGTTCACCCCCTAGTTTCATGTTATATTGCTTATCTACTTTCTTTGTCTTATCTAACAAAATAGTGTTCTACCAAGGTTTTACGGACCCTATTATCGTAATGTGCCCAAGGCCTCCAATAGGTTAAAGACGGCCCTGCGAGTGGTGTCAGCCATAACCCAACTGTCATAATGGAATCAATGAAACTTTTGCGCCACGCTCCAAAAATATAAATCTACCAAATTTTTTGAAGTCAACAAATAAAAAGCACGGTATTTCTACTTGGGGGTTACATTCATACTCGTACATAAACTCACGCCTGTATCCCGGAGGGGTAGGCCAAGACCAGGGTTTGTCACTTGCCACGATTGGTCCTTACCTGGGAGTTAATTCCGAATCATCATCAGCCATTTGACGCCCACTGCAGAGCATAGGCCTCCCTCGTGGTTTTCATAACCATGAGGGGTTTTGCCATAATCGCCACGCTTGGCAGGCGGGTTGGCGATCGCAGTATGCGGTTGGAATCTCAGGAAGACGCTGCTGCCCGTCTCCTGGTAATTTATTTCCTTAGTTGCCTTCTACGACATCCACCGATCCATAGTTCCGAATGCCGTTCCAGTATTTGGAATGGGATAAACATTTTTATTTTGGTAGCCGAGTGGGTGGAACATTGGACTCTGAAGCGAGAGACCCAAGTTCGATTCCCAGTGCAGGCACGTACCTATGACTTTGTTTTCTCAGTTATGTACATTTGTGAAGTTATAGTAGCAATACCACTCGCTAATGGTGAATGAAAACATCGTGAGGAAACCTGAGTGTCTGAGGTGTTCACATACCTCAGCACCTGAAATCGCCAATCTGCGGTGGGCACGCGTGGTGATTAAGCCCATACTCTCTCAATGAGAGAAGGCCTGTGCCCTACATTGGAACGTATATAGGCTGCTTATGTAAACATGACATCTGTTACGCAGCTGCTACGGTTTCTAAACACAACCACATATTATACCCTATTACAAGTGCCGTCGTTTCCGACCCCGCCAGCCCTGACCGGAAGTGCCCCTCCCCCCGCCTCACCGCGCACACCCCCCATGCCCCCAGTGGCATCCTAACCTTTGCGTATGTACTGTAAAATGTAAGGCGTTGCAAGGTCATATGAATTTAGCACGGAGCAAAGTTTTAGCGGGAACCGTTTCGCTTTACAAATTTAAATCAGAATTATTTACAACATCTCTTTAACTTCACGGTTTTCGGTACACTTGTGGCAAATAAAATAATGCTTGGAATTGTTTGCACTTTACCCCCTGTTTCTCGTACACTAGCAGCAGTCAGTTGTTTTTCTTTGGTATCTCTTTGGACAGCTGTTAACAGCAGATCACCAGGTTGTCAGTGTACGAGGAACAGGGCTAGAAAAAGAAACGAATGGTTTTAATCGTCACGTAAGGTTTAGGCGTAGAATGTCCTATTCGCAAAATGACACCTGATACAAAATTCCTTTCAGGAATCAGAAATAAAAAAAATATTTCAACGTAAGGAATTTACATTCTGTTTCTTGAACGTCAACGTAGAACGTTAGCCACTGTTTCACGGTGGGCACGCGTGGCGATTAAGCCCATACTCTCTCTCTGAGAGAAGGCCTACAGTGGTACATGTAAGGCCTACAGTGGTACATGTAAAGACTACAGAAGACTACATGTAAACTACATTATTAAAGCAACACGAGCGCGGGCGCGGTCGTCGCGCGCGTAATCAATCTTTCTATTTGCGCTTTCCCTCATTTATCACGGCTTCTATTCTGGTGATACATCGTTTCAACTGCCTTACCGCCGGTTTATGGATTGAGGACTCCACTACGTAAATAAATAATTCTTATCTTATATTACCTTATCTTATCTTATCTTATGTACGTGACCCAGCAGTGGGACACAAAAGAAGCTAATAAGAAAAATCCTAAGGCGAATCCTGCAATTCACAAATTAAACGTCGTTTACATTCGTAAGTCGTGTGAACAGTTCAAACCATGCTAAACACAATCCAACAGTAAACTTTTCCCGCGAAGCGGCTTCGTCCTGCAAACAATTTAATTTACCGGGGCCAGAAGAGTGGCAAAAATTGACACAAACACGATAGCGAATAATAATTCCACTTCCAACAGCTTTCTTTGCACAGCGAGGTTCGATCTCACTTAAGAAATCTAAAGGCTTTTAATCAAACACGTTACGTTACGGCTCGCTGGCTTGAAACAGAAAAATGCGATAGAACTGCTGGAACGGAAAAGGAACGTCTGAAATACGGCCGTCTCATCTCTCTGATGTCCGATTTTAGTTCTCTCTTTGTTCCGATCGTGAATGTATCAAAATCAATTGTCAATAGAACAATGGGTTCCACAGACAGACCGATGGACTGCAAATGATGAGCAGCCACTGCAATGCGCGATTTCTAGGTTTTAGCATAATAAGTTAATCTCTGTTAAGCAAGGAATAAAGTTTAAAAGACTGAGGCAGACTTGCACTACTTTCTGAAACAGCATTTAACTGAAATTCTTCATACAAAAGTCGATTTAAATGGCGACTTAAGTGACATATTTATGGAGTGATACAAGTCGGCCTAGCAGTCTTATTCATAAAAACACGATTCCTTAAAACACTACATAAACGCCGATCAATATAGTCTGTGGTGTAGATTTTACAAGTAAATGACATAACCACAGATTAAATAAACTACCTTTGAGGAGTGCTTTAGAAGAATCTTGTTTTTATAAAAAACCGGACAAGTGCTAGTGGGAATCGCCCACCGCGGGTTCCGTACAAATTTGTAGGTACCTACATATTATAAATAGTTCAGGAATCGAGTCTCAAAGTTTTTTCCGGGCTTTTCCCGAACTTCAAATACTTTTTTTATGATTTAATTACAAATGTACAGTTTTTAGATTTTTTCCTGTATTTCGAGTATAATTTCATAGTTTTCGGTCAATGGAAAGTAATCTATAAATTTTGATTCCCTTGAATATCGGAAGTTTGATTTTATCATAGCTTCAAGTGACTGTCGACCTTAGTATATGGTATTAATATACCTCTACGCGTTTCCGAGATAAAGGGTCTTGATAGACAGATGGACTGATGGACAGACGGACAAGTGATCCTATAAGGGTTCCGTTTTTTTCTTTTGAGGTAAAGGAACCCTAAAAAGGCCGTAGAAGTCTTATTCACAAAAAAAAATCACGGTTCCTCAACACATTTCTCAAACGATCATTTTTTCTTATAAATGCATTTAAGGAATGTTTCAAGGAATCGTATTTTTATATAGAAGACTGAAAGTTTTGAGTTTTCTTTGTCCATTTTTTCTCCAAAACGATCTAGCTCTTAAAATTTGTTAATTTTAAGAGCTAGATCGTTTTGGAGAAAAAATGGACACATGTTTGTTGACTAAGATTTTGAAAAAAGACGAGACTCGAACTAAAAATCAACCGAAACCAAGAACTCTCGTAATATTTTAATTACTACCTAATAAAGTTCAGTCAAGGCAGTCGCCACTTTTAGCATATAATTTTCATAAGCTAAGCTTTCATAGGTTCCTAGTCGGCATGAAATTAATATTAACTTGTAAGCCCCAGTGATATCGCACACAGACTTTATGACTGATGAGTACGTGCGAATGGTACTGGAAACTCCCGGAATGGTAGTCAAGTGAGACGAGCTCTACATGTATCTAATTAATTTATATTGTTTTTGGCGACCGCTGAAAATCTGCGTCATGGTATTCACTAATCATGGCAAAATGCTGAGCGGCGGCCATTTTGGGTGCCATTTTATACTTTTTTATGGTACTAAGTAAGCGAAATTATGTATAACCTAATTTACACGCTAAACCATAATTGTTTTTAGTTTCATTGTGTTGGTCCCAAATAAACGTTTTCTATTCTATTCTAATTATATTTCTTGACTTATTGCTCTTCATTCTTAAGATAAGCTCGTCCCGAGTAACTGACAATCATAACACTAGATATCTTAACGGAAGCTTTAGCTCACGTATCATGTGAGTAAATATCGTTTCTCAACTACACCCTTGGGCGGAGTTTCATAAAACTACAATTCGTAGTTTATTATGGCAATTCGATGTACATTGCGCATCAGAGTCTACTTGTTAATCTGTGGGTCAATTGACCGTGCACTGTACATCGAATTGTCATAGTAAACAATAAATTTTACTTCTATGAACACTTGAACAGGCTCCTGTAGTCCTATGCAATGTCTCCTTTTTCCCAAAGTCAAACAGGGTCTTTAAAATACCACAGGCTATCTTTCCACGACATCGAAAGTGAGGTCCCACGGGATATCGGTGTTCCAAAAAGCTGGAGCTCGTTTGTCTCGCCTGACCTCTTTCGGCTGAACATTTAGGTGATTCAACGAAATCTATCTCTCATGGCTTTCGGTCTCCCAGGAGACTGTCGTGGGTTGTCGGCCATCCATCACCCGCTGACTAGCAGTCAGCTTTGTTACGCCTTAGACCTGAGGTGTAGCCTACACCGTGCAGGTACATACTATCGAAAAGATTTCCATCGGTAGCGGCACCTTTGGATCGGATATGTTTCGAGGCGGTCCGGTTAACTAATTTTATATTGATGTCTTATACAGTTTTTTTTTCAGCTGGATATTTCAGTTTTAGTTTTTGACGAAACATTTATGGGTATTTTCTTAATTGTTTCTTTATAGTAAATAAATATTGTTATTACTTCAAAAGGCCCAATCACACAACAAACTATTTGCGCTGCTCATATATAAAATCTAAATCACTCCTGAGATGTGCCGATCTTAGACGTGCAATTAAAGTGTTTTTTATTTTACGAACGGTGAAAGTTTCGATAATTTAAATTATGATTTAGTCATAATCATAACAATGTTCAAAATTGAATCGAACAAAAAAAACAAAAGCATAAGGTAGCAGCTGGCTTAGCTAGATCTTAGAACCGAGGCAAGACTGAAAAAACCTACGTCTTCAGGGGTAACAATTCTGCCTAAGAGACAGAACTTTGACAAAAACTGTACTTGACCCGCTCGCTTACGTCCAAGTCTCTTTTCAGACTGTGTACAACGGAGTTGCAAGATTCGCAGTCAACAGCAGATCACCGTCAGATTGCTAGTGAAAAATAAGCCCGGCTACGTGCTCCCGACGAGCACGACACGAGAACGGGCTTTTTGCTCTTGTATTGTAGTCTCTAACTTCGTAAGTATTTAAGGATTATTGTATAAAATATGTAAATCATGCCGCCCGCATGTCACCAGCCCGTTGTAACGTGTTACAACAAATACTTAAGTAGGCAATCATCAGCATCAGACTTCGATTGTTTCAACACCATTTGAATGCCTCCTACGTGCTCGTAGGAGAATATTGGAGCCTAGATCTTTATTGGGTCCAGGGACGACACAATACTAACATTTTCTGTCAGATTATCGCTCTATTCTTCGACAAAGCCCTCAATTTATCGATAATAGACATATATTACTGCAGAATTTGTTTCAATAACGATGTTCATATTTCAGTCGTAGCAAGAAAAGTATAATTAATTATGTAATATTATAATACGAGCGTTTACATTACATGAATGTTCATGGGGGATCAATATTTGCAATGCTAGGCCTTGTAACATTCGATATTTATTTATTTATTATTAGGAAGACTAACTTATATTATATTAGGGGTTAAAGTATGAAATTGCCGTTTTATTGCAATAGGTTCTTTGAATTGACATAGAATCTTCATGGTTTGAGGTTTTCGAATGAAACTTTTTTCAAATGGTTTCTATGATGTTCTTTTTTTAAAAAATGTGAAAAATTTGAATATCGACTTTCAATTGTTTTTGTTATTCAATTTAGACAAGAAAGATGGATACTGCGAAAATTCGAGTGATTATGAGGCACCCATTTTTCGTATTTTTTTATTTTATTGATTTGACGCAAGTGAGTCAATATTGTGGGTAAGGTAACGTTAAACCATGCCGCTAGTTCCTGGGTAGTTTGACTAGGGTCGGCTTCCACTATCTCTCTTAATTCATCGTTATTCACCTGTGTGGACGGTCTTCCTCGTGGCTCGTTCTTTAAGTCGAAATTTCCATCACGAAAGCGTTTAAACCAAAATCGCACGGTGCGTTCATTAGTAGACCCCTCTCCAAACGCAGCATTGATATTGCGGGCTGTTTCTGCCGCGTTAGTTCCGCTTCGGAACGCGTATTAAAATATCACTCGAATTTTCGCAGTATCCATCTTTCTTGTCTAAATTGAAGAAATTGAGTCGATACTCAAATGTTTCACATTTTTTAAAAAAAGAACATCATAGAAACTATTTGAAAAAAGTTTCATTCGAAAACCTCAAACCATGAAGATTCTATGTCAATTCAAAGAACCTATTGCAATAAAACGGCAATTTCATACTTTAACCCCTATTATTATACTTAGCTATTATGGTTATAAAAGTAAAGGTTTTGTATTATGGGTCGAGTTGGTAGCTGGTAAGCGGTGGTAGCGCACCGGTAGGACGGTGGCCTCACGAGGTCGTGGGTTCGAATCCCGGCATAAAACCAATAAAGTGTACATACATTACGTACATTAGTGACATCGTAGAAGCAAGGAAAACATCAAGTTTTAATTCTTGTGGATATTTTTTCCGAATCATTAATGTTACATTAGAATCCGATTTCCGAGTCATTCGTTCTTTCTCTCATCTGTTTCTCGCGAAGACGCTGCAGATTCGTAGCTAGGTACCACGGGTTTCGATAAGGTCGATTCCTTTAATTAAATCCCAGAGGTTTCTTTGAAACGGGACTCAACGCGTCGGATTCCGCTGAAATAAGAAACTTTCTTCGTTCCGTTTTGGGGACTCATTGTGTCGAATAAATACCGCTAGAAGCGTTACTCTTCCCCCGGTTTCTCGTATGCTAACAATAAATACCGCTAGAAGCGTTACTCTTCCACCGGTTGCTCGTACGCTAACAATCTGTCAATCTACTGTTTTTTTTTCTTTTGCAAGCACTTTGGTCAACAGACAGCTGTTAATATAGATAAGAACAGTTAACTGAAGATTAACAGGTCAGCGTACGAAAAATCGGGGGTGCCTGAAGATCGATACAATCCTCACAATGTCTTCATAAGCAGTTTTCCTTCACCGTTATTCAATTCTAACTTCCCTTACTGTGAAGGAAAATTTCGTGGGGAAAACCCGTCACTAATTAGACTACGCATAGAAAAAACGTGTTAGGCAAACCTACTTGATCCAAAATTTGTCCTCCGCGTTGTAGCGTCTGAATGTACCTTACCTATATAGTTATCCTGGTCCTAAACTAGGATACCCTGCGCTATGGTAACCAGGCATGGACATCACAAACTTGTAAATACACGCAGATTGAGGTTATTTAAAATACGTCGGCCTACAGCAGGAATCGAACTCGGTGGCGCGTTCGCGAGTGTTACTCCCTAGAGCCCCTTAAGGGCTCAGACTCAGCACTCCTACCTAATATTAAGGTTTTAACGAAAAAAAACTTTTTCAAACTAAAGGTTTTGTAAGCACTTCACATTATTAACTCTTCCGACAAAATTACAAGTGAACGGTTAAGTAAATAATCACGAACTGTCCTTCTAGCATTTTAATTCCCAGATTTAGTTTCCACGGGAATTACTTCAGTGAGGCACGTTTGTTTTGGAACACGAACAGTTCCAATAATGAGATGTTTTATTAATGTTATACACGTTGTCGACAGCTTGTCGCGGTTGCGACTGAAAAATGGCGGATATTTTTCGATAAACGCTCGATATGGTTGAAGTGCTTGTTCACTGAAAAGCCAGTTAACCTCGACACACCGCCGCTTTTACCTTTTTTCCAATAAATAAACTGTGGAAAATATTACACTCTGTAATCAACAGCACCGTTTAGTCGAGAATTGAACTTTTTAAAGCATTCGTTAAACGAATTCAGTAATCAATCTCACTTCAATAAGATTTCAGAAGCGGATTTGGATTTAATTTGGACTACAAATAGACAAACCTTGTTTATAATAACAATCTGTTTGTCTGCCGTTAATAAATATAAAATATAATAATTATGTGGAAGCATTTCCGTGTGGCGCCGGATTAAGAATAGCGTCACTCCATTTCCTTCCGTGGATGTCGTAGAAGGCGACAAAGGAAATACATTTATTACCAGGAGACGGGTTTTCCTGAGATTCCAACCGCATACTGCGATCGCCAACCCGCAGCCAAGCGTGGCGATTATGGCAAAAACTATGATGGAGGCCTATGTCCTGCAGTGGGCGTCAAATGGCTGCTGATGATGATGATGTCCTGCAGTGGGCGTCAAATGGCTGCTGATGATGATAATGATGATGTGCAAGGAAAAGTAAAGTCTTAAGGTGCTAGTAGAAGCTGGCTCTCAGTCACTCAAATATAAACAAACCGTTGAATCAAACCCCGAAAGAGTAAATAACCTTGTTTGTCAGAAACAATACACAGTGATTAGTTCCGAAGTTCCAATATTAGTTTCACTTTACAGAACTACAGAACTTTTGATCGTTCAATTTCGAGGCTTTAGCTAAAAACAGCGCTAAGCAATTCCCGGCGCGTGGAAGTTGGTGCAAACAAGGAGTCGCCGATACACGCGAACCAATTACCGAGCGATCATACGCAGAGAGTAAGGCCGCGGTCACACTACTTACTCAAACACACTCTGTCTAACGTAATCCATTCAGATTAGAAGATAATTGTATACTGGAAAAAATGTTACAAAAACAGCAATGACAAAAGAAAATATGCAATTGGCGGCCTTATTGCTAATAGAAATTTCTTCCCGGCAACCTCATATCGCAGAATTTGCCGAAGGAGAAATAAGAGTAGATACCGGTATTCGGTGCAAATACGAATATTAATAGATATACATATACGTAATTATAATAATAAACTTAGATATATCATACTTGAATACTATACATAAGTACACTTACTTACATAAATAGTGGCTAGATAATAAGTAATATGTAATATAGTAATAGGTTATAGTGGAACATGGTCAGGATGGAGTTTTTTAGCTGTACTGTTCTCAACTACCAGCTGCTAACATTATTCATTGAGATTCACCAAACAGAATGTAAATTATTTATGTTAAAAAACGTCTGATTTCTGTAGGCCTTTAGTCTGAAAATTAAAAGTCGGAGCAAATATTTTGTTGTGGAAGTTTTGTACGTAGTGTTGCAAAACACTAGATCCAGTATGGAAATTAAATAAATTGTTCTAAACACGTACCTCACTTGAGAGACGAGTCTTGGGCACGATGTACGTACCAATGGATTTATTTCCTAAAGTTACGTATATTTTTGAAATAACTTTCTTTATTTTATTCACAAGCAATCACAAGTAGAACAAACCACCATACAAGCGAAAAAATATTTAGTTCCATACAAAATAAACCTGTAGAATTCGTCAAAGTCAAAATAAACAAAAAAATACAAAAACATAATTAAATTACCATATTACCAAATTACCATATCCACAAATACGTATCATTACAGGTTAGGCCTATTGCGATATGTAAACTACTTATATTTGCCAATAATATCTTAATTCTAATGTACAATAACTTACCAAACTTAATAACTTTTACCAAACTTATATATAACCTATATACTATATACTTTTGTAAGCACTGCGCCCTACTAACTGTACGGATGCACTAGGAGGTGAACCCAGACCTGAGTCAATAATTTTCCATTTTTAGCCGGTAACAAGTTTTCCGTATACGAGTATCATAACATAAAAAGAGCCGCTCTTTTGAACTCACCCAGAGCAACATGGAATAGGTCAGTTCGGTCCGAGATATAATGAATTGTCAAACCAAATTTTAAAAATAATAACTATACAAGCTAACCAAATAGATCGCTCCGAGCCACATCCGACCTACATCCCCATAACACTGGCCGCGTTGCCGAGGGGAAACCCTGTGACTCAAACATGCCCCAGAGAAATTAATGTCACTCGCTAACTAATTATGAAGGAAAAGATATCAGAGAATCAAGGTGTTCGAAACCTTAACGCTTGAAATTCCCAACCCTGGATAGTTTCGCAGAGGTGATTAAGCACGCACTCTCTCTGAGAGGTCTGTGCCCTAAGACGTATATAGGCTGCTTATTTTATGTAGTTCTGACAAGGACATTGCAAACAACAAAAACCAGCTACATCCTCTCCCATGTTTGGGGACTTGACTTTGTTAATAGGGCAAACCAGTAAAAAGCGAGAAAATATCAGCTATTCCATTGTTTGATGACGTTTAACGAACATCGTGACCTCATTACCGCGACAAACCTTCAGCGAAAATCCGGATCCAGTATGCACATGAGCTTACTTATTACCCTGGACCGTGACATAACCGAGTTTGTAACTTGGCTCCGCCGCCGCCGCCTGCTACGCCATTCAACTTACCTGTCGCCGCTTTGCTCTTGTTATTAGTTTATATTCAGCCATTCGAAACCTCGGCTCTCGGCTAAAAGGTCACCATATAGACTGTTCTAATAACTTAGGACAAAGTAAACCTTTTTTACTCAATGAATCGTAGGAACTAGGACTTAATGAACGTTACAACCTAAGCATAGGAAACTTTGTACTTTTCAAGAATGATCTGGATCGTTGAAGTAAAGCAATTAATCGATAATAGTACTAATCTTTAAAGCAGAGTACTATTCAACGTGTAGAATACTATAGAATACTTTCAATAGAATACTGCACAAGCTCGTAATTTAATGTAATGCTGCATGGAGACTACCTACACCTCTGTAGCCACACGATTTCTAACTGTTGGAGCATTCATGAATTTTGTAAGAATGGTGCCACGTTTTATCCATTTTTCATACAATTTTCACGCCAAACGATACTGCTGCGTTTATTTAAGATCACCTGAACCTTAAGTACTAGAAAAGTCGTAAATTTAAAAATATTATTTACATTTCGATATCTGTCTTGCACAAGAATAGAATTTATACAACCTACGCTTAGCCTTTTTATGCAACTCATGTTTTAAGGAATTACATAGAAGCCTGTTCAGTAATCCCCAGATATTGGTACCATTTTATTCACTATTTGCAGTAAATTATACTATCATGCACATCACACGCCATCAAGACGGCTGGTAGCGTGGCATGTTTGTTTTACATGTTTGTCTTACACGTTATGCTACTATCCGTTGACGTCTACTACTTTGATCTTATCCGTGAAGTTTAACATGAGCATGTGCTGGTACAAAAAATAGAGAAATATAAGATCGCTAACAGCAATCTCGCTTCTATATAGCCTATAAACGTCCCACTGCAGGGCCCAGGCCTTCTCTCAGAGTACGGTGTGATCTCGCTTATTCTCTATTATTGTAATTTTTTTATGTCAGGCCCGTTATTTTCATAGTGATTCTCATTATCTTTCAAGAGCCTTTAAATAGTTCCTTTATTCAATGTTTGTGAGGGCTACGACGTAGGCATATTACAACGTAGGCCTACTACGGCGTAGGCGCGCTACGTCGTTGACCAGCTACGAGAGCGTAATGGTTACAATTTCCCTAAATACCTACCTACTATGTTCAGTTTTAACAAACAACATTAGATCGAATTTTGTATAACGGCTACGTTAAATAATATTGGTCATATTTACCCAGTTCTCCATGTAAGAGATGTAGCCGACGAACTTACCTGAAATAACAAAACAAAAATAAGTATTGATCTAACTCAACATTTTACCAATTACAGTTACCACATTCAAAAAGCTTCGTTTTCTAAAGTAGTTCAGCAGAGAGCATCAAGTGATTTTACTGTCAAGTGGAATAGTTTAAAAACCATTCCAGAGTGCGGAGAGCGGCAGGCTTCCCAACTAGGTCTGGAGAGGAGTCTCAATCTCGAGCTAACCCAGATAGATAAAAGCTAAGATAAGTTACGCTTCCATTGTCACAGGGGCGGGTAGTGTGAGAAAGCGGACACAGAAGGCCTCACTAGCCGCGTTAATAAATAATTGCCTGACAACCCATAGCAGGGCATTAAGCCACTTCTTTGAAGTATGTTCACCCGATAAAATACCACAAACTAACATGGACCCAGAATGAAGTGCATATAAAGTTTCCAGTGGGAATCGAGGCGAGCATCACTTCAGTAACTGGGCAGCTCGTTGCCACGCAAGTTTGCAAACATCTGTGTGTGGAAATTAAGTACATAGGTACTTAGGCTTAGGTATAGGCGAATCAGGATGTCAATTAGCTGTTTTACAGGGTATCCCAGTTTGGGACCGGGACAACTGATTGTGTTGTGTGAAACTATTTTTTTTCATGTAACAATTCGAAACCTGGTCGGACCAGAATGAAGTTAATAATTCCCAACATCTTTGTAAAAATCGGTTTACTAATTAATGGATTTTTACAACTTGAGCCACGTCAAGTTTGTCGGTGTCACTAGTAGGAAAAAAATATTGGATCGTTTTATGTTAAGGTGATTTATCCATCGCGCTCAAAGAGGCATCACCCAGCGCAATCGCAGCGGCGCGGTTTTGGGAGCGAGAGGTCTGAGGAGTCGACGCTTTCGATACGAAAGTTTCGACACGAAAGAAGAGAAGAAGGTGATTTATTTACTACTCAATAGAAAAAAAGACTGCTGCGGACTTAACGCTATGCGCGATTTTTAGCTGTTGACTTGCGTTGGAGGTAGTAGAGTGTTAGCAGATGTGCACTAAGATAAAATTATTTTATTTCACAAAAACCTTCCACTAATTATTGGATATAGGTACCCTGCTCCTTAAAAAGTTAACCTGTGGTACAGGATAAGTAGTGCTCTCCCGAATAAAGTTAGCAATTCTTGACGCTCTTCCAAAAGCGGATTCTGTGCCTCGTTACTCTGTCTGGGCTGTAAACTGTCTTATCTGAACCCTTTTCTTGTTTCATTATTAAGGCGACGACGTCGTCGCGCGCACTTTGGGATGAAGTCGGCAGCCTTGTATTGGGCCGTGAGGTGGTGACACTTGGAAAATGTAATTTGATATTTTAGATCCATGGTGAAAAGTCCATATAATATGGTATTGGTTAACCAGTCAAATTAGATACTGATGTATGTACATTTTTTATATTAGAGTTACCTCCAACGCGGTTTAAAAAATATGTTCTGTGCAAAAAAGCTTACTTAACATCAAGGATTATTTAGAAGACAAAGATATTTGGCATTAAACAGTAGATTAATATTAATAACAGGACGATTATGACTAGTGTTCAACACATTGATGACTAATATTTTAAGTTGAACACTATTAATTAAGTTAAAACGTCTTTTGAAAAGAATAAATGTGGAGTTTCTTTGTTAGCTTCTTCTCCACATAATCTATTAATTGTGAAACTAACAACTTTGACATTCATTAAGTAAACATTCCGTTTTTATAATGAATAAAAATATTTAAATTGAATTGAAAATTGAAATGTACGTTGCAAGTAAATCGTGTTCTATAGCAATAGAAATCAGAAATCAATAATTTATTTCAACGTAAAGAATTTACATTCTGTTTGCTGAATGTCAATGTACTATGTTACTATGTTAGCCGCTGCTGAATATTATGCTGAGTTCCCATTTTTCTCGTTGCAATAAAGATTTAAGGATTTGTTTGAATTAATTTTCAATTATATATTTTTTTTACAGCTATACACATTTTTTTCATTCCAATTATCTGTAAAATATTTTGTTTTGTCTTATGATTATAATATTTTGTAGTAAAAAACCAAACAAAACGAAAATACCACTTATCATACATTTTGGTAAATAAAGAATTTGTATTAGTAAATATTATGACTGCCTCGTTAGTCCAGCCGTAAAGGCGCTTACTGTGAAGACAGAGGACGTGGGTTCGATTCCTACTGGGGCCGCCGCACAAATGGCCTCGGTCTGAATGTATTTCCATGTTTGTGACGTCCTAGCCTGGCTACCATAGCACAAGGTATCTTAGTTTGGAACCAGGTGTGGAACTTCTTTATTTATTTATAGAATCGGCAAACGTTTTTTTGCCACATTAATGTGCCTACGACCTATTCTTAGACCAACCAAATACACACAAACAATTTTATAAAAATCGGTGATGCCGTTTCGGAGGAGTTCGATAACAAACACTGTGACACGAAAATTTTATATATTAGAATTAACAGCACCCAACAGCCAGCATCACTGGGCCCAGCACTTATAATTTCAACGATTTTAAAGTATGAACCATACTAAATGCTTCAAAGAATTTCTTAGTGCTGTACAGTACAGTCGACATCACGTTGACCTTTACATTTGTGCACTCTACTCAATGCGCTACATAAATGACATTTCATTGAAAATCTAAAGGCGCATCCTGCAAAGGCGTCAAACCTAAAGGAAATCTAGTTCCAACAAACAATTTCCCTTCCGTCAGATATTGATACGCCGACGCCGGCGCCGGCTTGGCCGGACGGAATCACATTGTCGCGGGGAGACGGACGCAGCGTACAATGCGCTCCGTCTGCAAAAATGCAATTCCGACATCCAGCGCTTCGTGACTCGAGATTGTAGATTTTATGTTGACATGAATCGAGATATCGACTGTCACTTTTTACAGACTTCTGTTTAGTTGGTGATACACAACCATTTTCAATACTTTCTACACAATATATCGAGGCACGGACATGGCAGAAAATACAGGCTGTTGGAGAAAGATCCGGTGAAAATTGAAAAGGTTCTCTACTAAGCTATACAAACCATTTCTACTATGTGAGCTACTCCTTAATATGGAAAACAATATCACCTGTTCCAAACAAAAAGCAGAAACAGCTGATATTTTTGTTGATATTTTGGAGTTAGTTTAAACATAAATGGATGACAAGGGCTTGAACGGACAATTTAAACGAGCGATCTAGTCGGAATCAACCGATAAAATAATAAATTAAAACGTTTCCCTGATGCCAGCCACTGACCTGCCATAGTGACATTTCTTATCACAGAGATGAAAGTAAAAACTCAATGCACAGCTACCTGAGTAGCGATATATGAGCAGTCCCGCCCGTTGCGGCAAAACTCGCGAGAAATGCAATATTTAGTTGCGGAAGCGCCAACAGCTCGAACAAACTTCGCGGGGCGAAACCCGAGCCAGCTATGCAACATTGTTCGCATTTTGATCTTATCTGCCACGTAACTTTAGAGGCCTTGTGGAGGTAATAACTAGCTAGCTAACTAGTTGTACAACTGTTTTGCAAGATGAGTTGAATAATCTACATCTGATATGCAAATATTGAGTAATCTGTCCAATAAGTACTGCCGCACAGTGGTCCCGGTTTCTAAGATCATAGCGGGCACAAGGGTTTTCGGTCAGATTAACATGATTTGACTAACGAAGGGTTATAACAAGAAAAAAAAGTTACTACTTCGGGTGCACAAAATTAACTGGGCGAAGTATGTTATTGTAATTTATTTTATACCTGGGTGTAGAAGGGTTGTTTGTGTATTCTATAAGGGTGAAATGACATCATAATTTGCCCATCAACATTTCAGCCCTATCCGCCACAGGTGGCATAGGCCACCGTGATTGAGATTGTACTGACAAATTTGATCTGTAAAAAAAGATATGATTTTTTTCCTCAGTGACGCTAGTGTTACTCCCTGGAGCCCCTTAACTCGGTTTTCCGACACTGAACAGTCAGTTTAGCCGAAAATCACACGTGACACTGATTTATGATTTCACACCATATGGGTTTATATGATTTTCCATTGAACTGACGAGCCAATTGACCGTGTTGGAAGGCCAACTTCTAATAATAAGTTAATCCACTGCTAACAGATATCAGTTGTTTGTTGTATGTACTTTGGCCAACTGACAACATACATAGTTACATATACAGCTTGTTAATGTACCAAAAACCGGGGGTGCATCCTTTACTACGAATTTTATCTGTCTTTTTTCCACTCACAAGTAAAAGTGGCGCCCCACAAATACAAACGTATAACTCATTCATCGACAACAACAAAAGATATATTTAGTCGCCGTTTTGGTGTAATTTGTAGTTGGCGTTCAGGGAAATATCAGCTTTAAAAGAACAATATTTTCTTTCTAGCACAACAAACCCGATATCGAGGACGGCGTTGTAGTTATAAGCACAGCCGGGGAACACGACAATGCACTCAGCGCCGGCCAATGTTTAATAATTGTGCCCAGTTCAAGGCTGAGAGGAGGTATTTTTAATTACCCTCTTTTTTCACACCGCTACGAAAGCGTTCATAGTTACTTAGCTGTAAGTTTTAAGTAAAAAAAAATTCCAGTAAAAAATCATTCCTAGTCGGGTAAAACTAAGCGCTTTTATTGTGCAAATGTTTCAGACTAAAATAATGATACCCGTTTTTTAAACAAAAAAAAAAACAAGTAAGAATTAAAATTGAAAAAGGAACCCAAGATTGTTTTTAATTTAATTTAAACAATGTTAAATGTTAAGGCGGTGGTAGCCTAGTGGGTACAACATTGGACTCAGAAGCGGGACACCCAGGTTCGATTCCCAGTGCGGGCATGTACCTATGACTTTGTTTTCTAAGTTATGTACATTTCTGAAGTAATAGTAGCAATACTACTCGCTAACGGTGAAGGAAAACATCGTGAGGAAACCTGAGTGTCTGAGCTATTCATATACCTCAGCGCTTGAAATCGCTAATCCGCGGTGGGCACGCGTGGTGATTAAGCCCATACTCTGTCTCTGAGAGAAGTGGGACGTATATAGGCTGCTTATGATGATGAATATTAATTATATACTTATCTCTGTCTCTAGCTAGCTTTTTCCTACGTGGTGGTAGCGTATCTTGCCTTCTTTCTTCACTTCTGTTTATACAACAAAATCCAACAAAAAAACGATGTCTCGTTCATAGCGGAACTTAATATTACGTAACATTTAACAACCAGCTATATTTAAAAATATCATATGCAGGTAGTGTAAATTCTAACTTAAACCGAAATCTATGTGCTCACAGGACATCTCTCAGACAGAGAGTATGGTCACAATGCGTGCCCACTGCGCTTTTGCGATGTCAACCATTGAGCACTTAGGGACATCGTTAACAATTCTACAGTATTTATGTAAATATCACATCATGAAAAGCAATATTCGTGATTGGAGTCCTATCTCGCTCAATGAAAACGGTCCCGTGAGGACATGAAAGCACACAACAGTGTTTTAGCATCGTTAAGAGGAGCAATAGCTGCGGAATAAGCTAATTGTAACTCGTGCCCTGCGAACGAGCTCGGTATAATCGAGTCTTACTTCGAAAAGTCTAAGTTCTAGATCCCATATTCTTAACAAGAATTTTTTATCGAGTCGTTTACTCGTTTTAATCGAGTCTTAAAACAAGAGCTTTTTACTATTTAACTTTTATTTATTTAACTTTTACTCACTTGGCTACAATGGCCCAAAAATAAAACTAACAATAGAAACAATGAAAATTTTTCTATCGCACTGGATGAGAAATAATTAATTATCTCACTAAAAATACGGCCACTTCATATATGATTCAAAAAAACAAAAGGTAACAGCATTTTCCTTTCTATGGGTTTCCGGAGTAAGAGCTATTACTCCGAACTCATGAATATGTAAACTTAGAACTGAGCAAACAAAGATGGCGGCGCGATCACTCGCAGGTAAAGCTACCGAAGTACTACCTCTGCTGTTGCAACACTTTATTTACTGTGACAAATATGAAGGAAACGATTTCCAATGCCAAGGCAGCCACTTTTTTCAACCAATCGGCTGTAATTCGTGAACGTTTATTTCAAATTTTCACTTATACGTAGTTTAAGTTATTGTTTCTTCACCAGCCAAGCGGCAAGTGAAATACCTTGGAGACAAAACAAAATGAGTCCGGTCTTGAAAGATATACATTCTTTTTTTTACAAAAAGAAGTGGCATGGTTCCAGCAGTGGACGATACGCGCTGAAAATTTGTATTGAATCTTTTCTATTACATCGGGAAGTGTTTAAGACACTTTGTTCCTACCGCAGGAAAAAAATATTAGGTCATTTTATGACATTAGGTGACATCGAATTTGTCGAGTTGTTCTTCTGTTCGCCAGGTTCTCGCCAGCAGGTAACGTGCATTTACATATTGCTATTTGAAACATCAACACGCTGTCTGAGTTAATCCACTTTTCCGTTTGTTTTTGACTCCAACTCGACGTCGGAAGTTTAATATTAATTAGTTCACGATAGCTAATGTTATCTTAACTCGGGTTAGCGTTTCGAGAACCAAGTATCGGATAGTGGGCCGAGTGAATAATTGATCAAAATAACTTTGTAGAAACTTCTATTTCTTCCGCGTTTCGACCCCAATGCTTATAATAACTTTGGCAATATTTAATAAATAAGGAAAAAAATAACGTAGAACAGAACAGACAATGTTGGCAGCACCAAAATCGTCGGAATAATAAGGCTTAATTTCAGATCAACACTTCAGATTTCATTCAAATCTTCAAATGCAATTTAGAGGCAACCAAAGAGGAAAAACCCCGCGCCAATAAATAAAAGCCCGTCACTCCACTTCACTGCTGTACATCGGTCGGACACCGGAAGCTCGCATTTTTACCTAGATCGAGTTCCGTTTAGCCGCGCCCGAAGCAGCAAGGGTCAAGCCTGGAGATAAGCCTGCTGGCACTCGGCCAGGCTCCACCTGACGGCGATATATCGCGCTTTTTACAGACGCACATAAATCCGACACCGTCATGAGCAAAGCCTCTAGATGTGGTTTTTTGTCTCAAAAATATGTTTTTAATTTGGACGAAACTGTGGGTGCCGTTTGGGGAACTCCTCTCCAATGATAATGCATCGCCTTTAGGGCTGAAGATCGGCCTACAATTCTAAGTCCGGTCCTCGGTTGCCACTCTAGTAGCTTGCGACTCCATCTTTCATCTTCTCTACGTCAAACATGAGCTGCCCATCTCCATTTCAGGGTAGTGTTTATTACTCCTTAGGGGTCATCCATAAAGTACGTCACACGTAAAGGGGGGGGGAGGGGGTCGACGAAGTGTGACATGGTGTGACAAGGGGTGGGCGGGGTCCTAAGTTTTGTGACATCACATTTCAAATTTAATAAATTAAATCAAGAAATTTGAAATATTAATTAAAACTAAAAAATAATTTCTACTCTATCTATATGAACATACGGTTTGAAATGTTTTGTTTGTTGTTGACGACTTCATACCCGCTCTAGTGACACGCCGCACGCGCCGACTATGAGCCCTTTGACTAATGCCGCCCAACGCACCGCACGCGCGACCTCGCGTGATTTCATTGTTTCTATTTCATTCGACAATTGACTTTCTCCCAGTGAACGACGTCGTTTTTTCAGTTCTGCTATTTTGTCGATACAGTTACTTTTTTACAACTTATTTCATTTAGACAAGTTCAAAATGAACAAAAAGATAGATATAGGTAATCTTTACCGTAAACTGTATGAAACTTACAGTGCAACTTACGCTGACAAAAAAAAACAGCATATAGATACAAGAAGTTAATTCCTTATGGAAAATTTTTAAAAGTAGTGAAAACATTGAAGGTGAAATGGAATCTAAAATCAAAGAGCTGCAGATACAAATGACGAAAAAAAAAGCGACATTATTGAATTTTTTTTCGAAAATTTCTTCGTCGTAAACATCACTTCAATACAACTAGAGCCGGAGGAGGAGGGAAAAGTAAGTTCGAATTTTTACCTCAAAACGACACGATTTAATCATGATATTAATTGGAATTGCATTATATTATAATTATTTTTTAATTTATTTATCATCATCAACCCATTATGTCCCCACCGAGTGGCACGGGTCTCTTCCCTGAGGAAGGTATAGGCCATACTCCACCACGGGGGCCAAGTCCGGATTGGTGGAGGCTTGTGGCTCGTCTACTGTCAGAAGTTGTCAAGCCGCCCTAAGGCCTCTGACTTGGCTTAACGACTGCCATCTATCGACGGCAGCCGGCACCAACAGCTTAACGTGCCTTGCGAAGCACGGAACCGCTCGGAAAAATGCCACTAGCGTTAGGCATAGACGGCGACCCATCCATGCACTGAACGCGCCCTGTGTTGCTTAACCTTCGTGATCGTTTAAGATCACTCAGGCAGCCGGGGCTACGAATGATTCGGCAGCCGGGGCTACGAGCGATTCTTTATTTATATTTTATATAATTTATTTAAAAAAATATATAATAAAAGCGAAAGTAAAAGTTACCATAGTCTTCTTCTTCTATCGTGTGGGCCGCTTAGTTTACCTATCAAGCGGACCATAGTATCACTGTTTTTTCATGAACCGCATTGTGTGAAATGTCCATATTCAAAACTTGTATTTTTAATTCAATTATTGCAGGGAAATACTAAAAAAGTCCAGAAACCACTATCAGAAGACACTAAAGATTTGGTTTTTATACAGTCAAGTAAAAGTCAGCTTCAAACAATACCTAAACCAGCGCTTAGTCAGAGTGCTTCCAAGAATAAAATTGTAGTTCTAGAATCTGAGCTCAATAGCTTGTTGTTAGCACGCGATGCTGGTATAGCTTCAAATGAAGCAAAAGAGCATCTCTAAAACTTCGAGATGCTCTTGGTCGGCCTAGAGTGGAAGAAAACCAATCCGGTTTACTTGAAGTCATAAAAGACCTTGCAATTTTTGGTGGCGCAGCTGATGATCGACGTCGCACTGAAATTATAAGGTGCTGCAAAACATTGGACGACTTACAAGCCGAACTTTGTAAACAAGGATATAATATCAGTCGATCAGGGTTATACTTAAGACTTCTGCCCAGACGAATCAATACAGAGGAAGGAAAAAGACACGTTGTAACTGTTCCTGTCAAACTATGCAAACGCGATTCTGCGCTACATTCGAAACATCAAGATGGCACATTTTGTACTGCGACGATAAGAAACCTTGAATCTTTAGCTTTTAGATGTAAAATTGCAAATTTGTGACGTCACACTAGGGAGGGGGGGGTCTCACAAATGTGACCACCTGTGACAAGGAGGGGGTGGGGGTCTAAAAATCATGAAATTCGTGTGACGTACTTTATGGATGGCCCCTTATCTAATACTTTTGAGTATTTTTCTTAGGCATAAAAAGATAACACTTTGTAAGAGTCAAAGGCTACCCTAACGTAAACCGCTAATGTCCGAGAATAACATTTCCACAAACCACTTTTATAAAAGAACACGCGACCCAGGCATAAACAAAACCACACGGCGCGATGAAACCATAAATCTCCCGCTGCGAAGTTACGGCGGGCCGTGTAAAAATTGTAATTAGTCAACAACGACAAAAGAAAAGGATAAAGCAACACCTGCAGTGAACAGCTGTTCGCGCGCAGAGTAAGCAGTTCCAGAAGACTGCTGGCTGGGTGCCAAACGGGTCTTCTTCACACCCTTAGTTTAAGCCCGGGATGTTAAACCGGGATAGTTTGCGTCCCAATTGCTTTCTTTAGAGCTGCATACGCGTTCAGTCATCGTAAAATCTCTCGTACACGGTGTGAGGAACTAAACTATAGTTTGCATTGAGCAGATAGTAAAACTGTAGTCTAGACTCGGCATTTATCACTCGCATGGCCATAAAGAAGACGAAGAGAAATGGGGAACTTGCCTTGAGCTCGGATTGAAGTGACATTGTTTATACCACAGAATACCTACATAGGCAAAAGAAAAAGAAAAAACCGGCCAAGTGCGAGTCGGACTCGCGCACGAAGGGTTCCGTACCATTATCTATACAACACTAAACACAAAGATCGAGGAAAAACCGCAAACAATCACGTTTGTTGTATGGGAACCTTCCTTAAAAAATTATTTTATTTTAATTTATTTTTGAAGCGAATATAGAACTAAATATTCTGTGAACATTTCCAGCATCTACTTGATGCCGTTATTAACATCGAGAAAAAACGGCAAAAAAATTACGTTTGTTGTATGGGAACTCCCTCAAATATTGATTTTATTCTGTTTTTACTATTTGTTTTTATAGCGGCAACATCTGTGAAAATTTCAACTGCCTAGCTATCACAGTTTATGAGATACAGCCTGGTGACAGACAGACAGACAGACGGCATCCCTAATTTAGGTGAAGGGTAAGTACCCTAAAAAAAAACTTTACGTTTTTATTCTACCGTTTTTTCGGCGTGATTAATATGTATGTCTATGCCAAATTTCAGCTTTCTCGTACTAATCGAACGGACGGACATGGCGAAACTATAAGGGCTTCTTTACCGACTACGGAACCATAAAAAAATCCAAAAATCGAGTTACTCTAAGAAAAAAAACTTATTACATTTAGTTTTTTCGTTGATTTTGGGAAGAATGTAGTGCCAAATATATCATGTCGTTCAAGACACCACATAAAGACCTTTCAGTGTTTCCTATAAGACCAATGCGCGAACTGGGCCAATTAAAGTCTAAACAATAGAGATGAGTTGAAGAGTCTTTTAGACATATTAGGAAAGACGAACGAACACAGAAATTACCCACCTTTGTGTAACGATATAGGCAGTTATACTCCAGTGGGGCTCAAACTTAAAGCAATTACACAAAATAAAATCTATGGAATGGACAAAGCAACACATGACAAGCAAGACGAGCATCCGACGACGTCTCTACTCTCCGTGATGAAGCTCTGCGAATCAAAGCGAAACCTGATCGGACTCTTCCGACAAAAACCAAATAAGTTTATCCGGTGTTAAGTTAATAAAGCAACACATAGTCTTGCAAACAACAACGAGCACAAGCGTGTGATGGGTAAGTTAGCTCCTGCGGCCCATTTCTAGCTGAACTAATTTCAAGTGAGTTACCTGCGGTACACGGCAAGCCGCAAACAAGGCGCGACACACCCACAACACGAGTTTATTTGTAATGGGACACTTGTTATCTACGTGATGAACTTAAGTCGAGCTCCGCAGAGGTGTATCTTTACACGCCGGTATACCATCAATGGACTATAAAATGAGAAATGTGGGCAGACAACTACAGGGTGACATTGAATTCGTTCGACGTTTTTAGGGGATATTCTAACCATGATTTAGAAATATATCTGTTTGTTCGACAAACTTCACTAAAGAAACAATATCAAGACGAAAAGTAATAAAAATCGAAAAAAGCTATTGGTTGAGCGGCCAACTCAATTGTTCTTTCACTTGTTTACGCATACCGAACGACAGAAACTTAAACATACATAAACTCACGCCTGTATCCCAGGGGGGGGTAGGCAGAGACCAGGGACTAACACTTGCCACGATCCTGACAGATCACATTCACTTCGACAATTTTTTAACATTACCGTAATTCCACACAGTTTCGTTTCGAACCTAGGGTCGGAAATCACGATTATTCATAAATAAACTCTGCCGTTGACCTTCGTTGCGTCTCTCAAAGGTCCCGACCGACAATCAGCGCTGCAGGCCATCGCTTTGCAATTGGGGGTGATCTGTGGCAATACCTGAAGCATATGCTGAGTTCGGGTACCTTTTTTATTGCCACAGCATATTACGCAGCCAATAATCAATTGTAAGGTGTGTGTTTGTACTAGTTACTTAACACGGACAATCTCCTCCTTGTTACGATTGATTATGTTATTTCATTTGCTATTATTGAATTTTGTTACCATACTATGCCTGTTAATTTTATATCTATGTGTGTTGTGGCAAATTAATAAATTATTTATCTATCTCATATGTTATACTATTACTGTTTACTTATTTATAACACTGGTTGTAACAATGAAAACAATATTCCCTGGAAATATTGCTGAAGAGCAGGGACCGGGTTTTATAAAATTACAATCATAGTAAACCATGCATTGTAGTTAAAGGAAGTAGGGCCCTGAGAAAAGGCCGAAAATCGCGACAATGTCCGGACAAACCGGGACGGACGGAGCACCTACACGCGGCGCAGAGTCCCCGAAGCCTCGGAGTATCAAGTTACGCTAGAACATTTCACACGTTATTAGCAGCTAGGTACGGCGCCGGAATTACATTGTTTAGCGCAAAACTTTGCCTCGTAAAAAGTTGTGTTTACGAGGTTGATAACTTTTAATTCAAATTCGTGTTCTAATTCATGGGTTAAATATGTTTTTCGATATCTCACGCGAAAAGCTGATTAAAATAGTGTCTCCAAATATATTTCTTTATTTTTTACATACGAGTACATTACATTACATTACATGCTTGCCTAATTCGATAGTGCAGGACCATGAGATCACAATTTACTAGATTGACTTAATCTTGCTAGCTTTGTGCTACTCAGATTGATATTTCGCAGAGTGTACTTACCCTTGTTTACTTAATTGCAAAACCCACATTTTCTTTCAAACAATGATCGAGACAGACAGTCGCAGACTACATTAGCAAGAAGTTTACTCGTTAAGCGCGCACGTGGTCGCAGAACTGACTGTAAATTTTCGTTTTATTGTTTGTGTGTTTGTGATCGTCGCCCTGTTGGCCGTTTTACTACACCTTTAAAACTTATTGTAGCTTTCAAAACGATTGTGATGTATCATATTACGCTTGTATTTGCTTACTATTCTCGGATATACTTCTGTTAACCATTTTCTTTCTTCAACTTTGTTAATCCTGATTAATTCTCTGAAAAAAAAAGAAATGGCTGATGATGATGATGATATTTGTTGCAATTTCGGAGTTTCCTCCGAAGGAAAAGTTGTTTACGATTTCGTTACTGCCCGGAATATTAACACCTAAAATGTTGTCAAGATCTGTTGATGAAATCCACGAGAAAGTCACAGAACTCTTCTTTTCAGTGCATATTTTTACATCGCATATCCTGAAGTCGGTTTTTGTTTGTTAAAAACGTCGTTATTTAACTTCTTAGCGTGTTGATGACAAACGATACAGGTTAAGTTAAATTGTTCATTCTTAAAAGTTTGCAAGGCTGCGTTATCTCTTGCAGTCATAAATTGTTCGTGCTCGTCTGCCCCGCGTGTTCTAACACTTGAGAAGCTTGTTTCTATCTGTGAACCCCATCTGAACATATTATCCTTGCTTCGCCTGACTCTGGTCCGTAGTCAAATTTGCACTCATGAACATTGAACACAATTCCAATAGCCTTACAATTTTATCATTACAGCTAAATGTGTAGTGTGCAATAAAGAGTTATCTATCTCTCTGTATCAAAATCCGTTCACCAAAAGTTCCCTGGGGTTATTTGAAGTAATTCCTCGACTCAGTTTGCAGCGACTCGTTATTGCCACTTACAAGATATTCTCTTTAATGGCCTTTGGTTTATTGCGCTTGCTCAAAAGGTATGTTCAGAAGGTCACCTGGGTCAGCTATATCCTAAGAACCTCGTGACTCCAAATATATGAAGCCCAGTGGACACTGGACTTAAGCTTTCTTTTCCAATTTATTGTCAACAGTTAGTGTAAACGATCCAGACACATTTTGCATCAAGCATCAAGTCCATACACATTTTGGTTTATGTGGAATCCATAGTCGAGAATCTGCCACTAGCTCTTGATTAGAAGCCTATTGAAAAAAAAATTCTTCTTCCTACGAAACTGGGTTTCGTAGGAAGACCTCTTTGTACGTAACTTGTTTCGTAGCAAGAAAAATTATTCTTCCCACGTAACTGGTTACGTAGCGTGGTTTCGTCAGCGGCCGAAGGGTTTCATTCATGTAGCGTGATTAGTAAGCTGATGATTCTCCGAATAAAATCCGAAAATAAAATAATTTAGAGAGTATTTTAGCATCGCTCATCCTGTTGACGTGTATGTTTAACAGACGAAGAAGTCGGTCAACCTTCTGCACCGCTCCTACTTTGTATGCCCAGTTAGTTGAGTGCGGTCGCTTTAACTGCAGCAAAGAAATATCGCTTCTCAGACGACTAGCGCAAAGTTTGTGCGGAACATTTTATTATCATCCTCGGACGAGCTTCAAATTGCAGATTCATTGCAGCACACAGAGTAGGCGCAATAAACTTTTAAAGCGACGAATTAAACTGCAAGGTTGTTCGCAAACGATCTTTTTAAACGTCCGCTTTAATTTTAATTGAGTAAACTAAAGAAGTGATTCGCTTTTCTGAATCTATTTGAAAATTTAGGTTTTTAAAGAAAAAACGTCGGAAAGCAATGGACGAGATTGGCAAAGGACCAAGAGGGTTAACATGACAGAGAAAAGGCCTGCGTCTGTGTGGCCACTACACCTATCTCAGAACGACTTCAAATTCATTCACCGTTTTTTAAGGGGACATTCTAACCATGATTTAGAAACAAGTTGAAAAAAAAGGTATCGTAAAAAAATTTGTTACCCAAAATAATTTCACTTCGCATAAACAAACAATATGAGGACGGAAACTAATTTGAAATCTAGATTGGCAGGAGACCGAAAGGATTGACATGAAAGAGTCCAGCAGAGGGCTCTATTCATGGACTGAATAGATTGATAGAAGGGAATACCTCCACGGTAAAAATCAATCTGTATCGCAAATTTCTATACAATTGAAAACAATGGTTTTCGTACATGAATGCCTGCTGATTGATTGCTTTAGACAAAAATATGTCAGTTTCATTAATAGACTTCGTAAAAAACCGAATAAAACGATTTCCAATTCCTCAGAGACAGCTCAATAAAAAGGCGAGAACCGAAATGAAATGTAAAAGTTTCCCGCTCCAATACTGGCGGCGGAAGATTACCGCCTGTCAGATTTAAACGCCCTGAATACAGACTAGATAGATTTCAGCCTTTGACTCGGCTGATCTGCCCTACTCTGGAAGTCTGGAGCTTACTGAACATAATTATTATGATATGATTTGAAAAATATGCTTTGACTTCTTGATTGCTTGAAAAATTCTTTACTGCACTAAAAAACTAATTTTGTACAAAGACGAGCTTCATACTAGGTAGTATTTTCTTCCAGCTAACCTACGTTGATGTGGAGAGTCGATGGGGTAGCGCCAGAAAAAATTATGGGAGTAATACAAAAATAAGTAATAGTGTGGTTAATAGAATGATTTTTTTTTTCTGCTTTATTGGTCTAGCGGTATCACATATGATTACTACGGTGGAGATCGAGGGTTCGATTCCCACTGGGGGTTGCCGTACAAATAGCCTCAGTCTGGATGTATTTCAATGTTTGTGATGTCTTTGCCTGGTCACCATAGCACAGGGTAGACAAGTCATTTGTGTTGTGTGGAAGATATTTATACTTAGGGCATAGGCCCTTTCTTTCAGAGAGAGAATATGGGCTTAATAGATAACGCGTGCCAACCGCCGATTGGCCATTTCAATCGCTCAGGCACTCGGGTTTCCTCACGATGTTTGCCTTTACCGTTATCGAATGGTATTGCTGTTACAAATTCACAAATGTATTTTACTTAGAAAACTAAGTAATTGTAAAATACCTCCGCCGCTTTGATTTCTTAATTTGTTTTTATGTTTATCATCTTAGTATTTTCAATCACAGTTTAGGTGATACGTGGAAAAACAAGTATAAAAATAAGTCTGGTGATGAAAAATTAAACCGGTGTGCGATATAATATAACCAGGTACGCAGCAGCAGCTCATGAGAGCTCACTAATCTGAAAATATGAGCTTAGGAAACTTGACACGTTTTGTAGTACGCCCCCTGTCTGCGATCTCCAACAAAAAGAGCGCAAAAACGGTCGAGAACATTCCAGAACTCTCCGGCGAGTGCTCAGTCAATGTCATTTTACCGCTCCGTTTTTATTTCCCCACCTGACGGTTTCTTTCGGCAGGTACTTTCGCATTGCGGACTTTCGCCCCTCTCATTCCAACTTAGAGAATCACAACGTAATTGGAAAAATTCCTCACGATACATTAGAGTTACCTCCAACGCGGTTTAAAAAATGTGTTAAACACGTGTGTGCAAAAAAGCTTACTATAACATCAAGGATTATTTAGAAGACCAAAGATGTTTGACATCAAACAGCAGATTAATATTAATTAGAGGAAGATTGTGACTAATGTTCAACACATTCGTGAAAGTTGAAAACTCTGGTAGGTTAAAAAGTGTTTTGAAAAGAATAAATGTGAAGTTTCTTTGTTAGCTTCTTCTCCACATAATCTATTAATTGTGAAACTAACAACTTTGACGTTCATAAGGTAATTTATCTTGATGTTTTTCCGGATGTATAATTCATAGTTTTAATTTTTCATAAAACATTTGTGACTGTAATATTTGTCCAGCTGTAAAGTGTGACTGTTTTTCTACTTAATAAAGTCAGCTTTAAGTAAAAATTCTGTTTTTATAATAAATCCCATGTCGACCTAATATTTGCCATCAACATTATGCAGCCCGACTCTTGTTTGGCGGTGCAGCATTTTCACGACATCCACCTTCTTCTTAATTTGTTTAAAACAGCCTTGCCTTGGTCCCTTCATTTATTTAATGTTAATCGCCTTCATTGCTCGCCAAGACAATTTTAGATAAGATTTTATACGTCCTGAACGCAGCGCATTAGTCTAAATCCCAAGTTTAATTATTTCCCAATTTAGCGAAACTTTTACGAAAGCCTTTCTACCATTATTCATGTAGGTGGCATGTAATTAGGGTGAAAATTGCCTGTGATTTACGTTCCTCCTTACCCACCTTCTCGGTCAGATTTTTTGTTTGAATTACTGGTTGCTCACTCTGTAATTATTTCAACCTTTTTTGCTATCTCGTCCAAGGTTCCTAAGTTCCTCCGTACGGCGTAACAAATGCATGGTGCTTAGCATCAGAGGATGCAATTAAGCCCAGACCCTGAGTGCCTCTGCTGGATTAAACTAGACAATTTATCTAGCTCTTTTCTCTTCCACACACGGTGAATCCACTGGGTCGTGAAATTGAATCTCCTATCCAAGGTGCAACATTTCATCGCTAGTTTTCTTTTACGAACGGAACAATCAGTAGTTAGCAACAAAGAGCTGGGCGCTGCAATTTTCCACCGCCGCTGCCGCCATCGAGTCGGTTCTCCATTTAGCCACGAGTTCCGAGACAATAGCCCCTCATCCAGCGCAAAACACAAACAATCAGAACAGCATTTTACGGTTTCCAGAAGTCTCAAAAACACTGTTTCGCGAACGGTTGTTCAGATTCACCTGTAAGCCAAAATTTGGTATAATGTAGTTGGGTAATTTCGCAGTCAAAGGCTAAACCTAGCCTAGCAGTGAAGTCAAACTAAGTAAGTTCTTTTAAATTTCGAAGTCAAAGCTGTCCCTCGGAAATATTGTCCGGTGGCAGTCAACGCCAACAACAATGTAGAACCTATACAATGTGGGTGCTTTCGAGTTTCCGAGGCTCTGTAAGCAACGAGATTTTCCCGCTGTTTTTTGTTTTGTTTTCTAACCTAATAATACAACCGCCGACCGTGTCGAGTAGCTATTGTGCTAAAGCTTTTCCAATCTGTGTTAATTGATTACCGCCCACGGATTGTACCCAAGAATTTTCTTTAATCTTATTTTTTTAGTTAACACAAGTTAAACAAACAACATTCGGGCGACAAGTAATAAAAATCGAACAAACACTATGATTCGAGAGTCTCATGGTCGGCGCTGGCCAGCTCATTTGTTATTTCACTTGTGTGCTTATATCGGACGACATATACTCAAACATTTACGTACAACATAGCATAAACTCACGCCTGTATCCGTTACCGCAAGACGCTGTACGTCTTGTTGCATAAAAGTCCAGTGAAACGTAAGTTCCTTTTATTCTGTTCATCAATACATACTTATACTTATTATATATCAGACAAACTCTGAAATGGCCAAACGTTGATACCCGCTCTAGCGAGTGTATGAATAACGGACCTTTGCTTTGCACGCTGTGAAGTACAAAATCATCTAGCTTAGTCATAATTCCTAAGTTTTTTATGTGATATTCCATTAATTCACACCAGCACATTCCTATTTCAAACTTCATTGGAATCGCTCAATGACGCGAGATAGTATGAAAAATTTCGTAAAAAGTGAGTTCGTCATTAGGTTTTATTAAGTCACCTGCCGGGATCAGGGTTCCATTCTGGCTGATCTTTTGACACAAAGGCAAACTACCTTAGTTATCTCGAAGCCAAATTAAAACTCAAAGCGCGGTGCAGGTGAAAAGTGACAAATCGCAGAAAGTTCAACAGAGAACCGAGGGTTTCAGAAAAAATACGTGGAAAGATAAAGATGAGTTTTGAAGAAGATGGTACATAGTAGAACATTTGTCCCGCATGCTTTGCCATTGTAGACATACAAATTTTGTTATGAGAGAGCGCCTTAAGGTTTTATTACAATAATTATTTTTGTCAATAAATAAATTGATGCATTTATATTTAATTGATGCAAATATTTAAATGTCATAAGTATTATACACAATTATACGAAAATTTAAGATGTCAGAGAAAATTCAAATATCAATAAAAATTAACAAAAGTCAGCAACACAATAAATGTCTTCTTTCTTTCTAATTATGCCAGACGTACGTGTCTATGTCATTCGGTCAAGAATTCCGTTACATTGTAATAACATTTTTCCAATAACTCTTCAATAATCTTAAGTCAAGTTCTCTAAGTCTCTAGATAGTTTATTATAAATTGTATGTACAGTATATACTTTTTTTCAATAGAGCAGTGTTTGCCCTACAGATGCATACTCTACTTGTGTCACGTTGTATTCTATTACTTACGACTGAGATCTGTTTTAAAATGTCTGGATTGGATTTGACCAATAGAGCTACTTCTAAGTAATATATATAATGCCGGCAGCGACAAGCTATTGTATTTCTTAAAATATGGCTTACAACATTTACTATCACTTGATTTTAGTCCAAACATGACTCTTATGCACCTTTTTTGTGCCTCGAATGCCGGCTCTCTGTCCGTAGAGTTTCCCCAAAGTATTAATCCGTATCGCAGCACTGGAACGTCAAAGTTTTGAGCGAAATGTCATTGCAAGTGATAAACTTTTTTCTACTTTTGATTTTTCAGGAAAACTATAAGGAACGTCAGTTTTTCAGAGAAATCTCGCTGCAAGTGGTAAACGTTTTATTGTAGGCTGATGTTGCGTGGCTCTCGTCTCGCCATTCCTCTCGGGTGTCTGTCCTGGTACATTCATGCAGTGGCTTGCCCACAGTGAATACTTGTAATTAGGTACCGCATAATAATATACTCGATTTTAAGCCGCAAAGGTTTTACTTTGTGTTTCAAGTTTGTGAACTACCGCGTACTCTAACGAACGGACTTTTCACGTGCAACCAAAAAGTCCTCTAGTTCAGCTAATATCCGGGGAGAGAGAGCCGGCTTTTTGCAGACTTGCTTCCGAGCTCAAACAGTCGCGCAAAGATATATCTTTACTCAACAGTGACCCGGTTTAGTCGACGACTGTCTTATTTGCGAGGAAATTGACTCGTTCCGGTACGGTTATTTATTTATTTTAATAAAATAAAATAAATAAATAAAATAAAATAAAATGGCTCACGACGATTTATAAAACATTAATGTACGTTTTTGGTCGTGACCGTGGCTACTGATAGTTAATATTTGACATTTCCTCCTTTTTTTAGGGTTCCGTACCTAAAGGGTAAGTGATCCTATTACAAAGACTCCACTGTCTGTCTGTCTGTCATCAGCCTGTATCTCATGAACTGTGATAGCTAGACAGTTGAAATTCTCACGGATTATGTATTTCTGTTTCCGCTATAACAACAAATACTAAAAACAGAATAAAATTAATATTTAAGGGGGGCTCCCATACAACAAACATAATATTTTTGACGTTTGTTTTGCTCGATATTAATAACGGCATCAGGTAGACGCTTGAAATATTCAAATGTATAGATTATGGTTTGGTACCCTTCGTGGGCGAGCCCCACTTGCACTTGGCCGGTTTTTTTCATGCAATTTGACCAAGATTCTAAATTGTACGTAAAAAAAACTTCGTGAATTTTAAATTTACGCTTATTTTAAGCGGTTCAGTTATCGATACAGAAATGGTTTTCAGGTTTGCTTTGTTTTAATAACACGTTGTATACTAATCGGACGTCTATGGCATCCAATTAGAGACAAACTTGATAGCATAAGCCACGCACAAGTGATCCGGGCACTACCCAGGCGCACAAAGCTGTGTCGGGGGCCCGACCGCCCGCGGGTCTGTCGGGCGACGCGTGTACTCCCGCTTGCGTACACACTGAGAGTAATTGGCAGGCCGGTCGGCCTAGCACGGGGACTGACTGGTTTAGATTTGCAATTCTGTTTGGTATGTGCTACTTGAAGTGTTACCCGCTGGCATTTTGAAGTTGGTGTTTAGAATAATCTACATAGGAATTTTAGAGTCTTGAATGGAATCGGTCCCGTATCCCAAAAACATGGCAACTTCTTTACGCGATATAGGTATTTTGTTACAAAAGTTATTGAATCATGTTTCTGCGATCGACAAAATGGAATCAGTGGCATGATGAATATGGTTATCAAACATAATTTATCAAGGTTTTCTAATTGCGAAGAAAAATCGTGATCTCTGTGGCTAATGCGTCTTGTACCATCACTGTAAAAATGAATGCTTGTAACATCGTCGACAATTAAGTTGAATCCTATTTGCGACCAAATAATAAACACGTTTTTTACTTCCTCGACTCTACAAAGTTTACCGGAAGAAATCGCGTGTGTACACGTTATTTCTCATTTAATGTCTTGTGCAATAAAGTATAACTGAGATGACCTTCACTGCACATTCGTGTTCTTACCACAGTGCCTGTAAAAACGGCGCCGAAATATCGCCAGCTCGCCACATAACGACCGAATCGTGATAAGACTACCAATGTCTTCGTCGTGCTGGACCAGCCGAAGCGTCTTTCACTCACGACGGGCGGATGTCCGTTCCTATTTGCATGTAGCCGGCTGATATCGTGCAGTAATAGGCAATTTATTAGAGAACGTCGCTTTGGGCCCCACCGGGCCCCAAACGATACATCAATAGTATCGACTTGTGTGAATACAGCCTGTAGATTGAGCTTATAGGGGTAATAGTGTTAATTGAGACGGTTATATCACTCGCATGACAGTCACCTTTGATTACTTATTGTATTTTTGAGCTTTAGGTGGTTAAACTAAGCATAGTATGTTTTATAAGTTTTTTATGTATAAGTTCCATGTTTTATAAGTTCCTCAGCGTTCGAAATCGCCAATCCGCGGTGGGCACGCGTGGTGATTAAGCCCATACTCTCTCCCTGAGAGAAGGCCTGTGCCCTGCAGTGGGACGTATATAGGCTGCTTATATACGTTGAAATATATTTCTAATTTTAATTTATATGCAATGAAAAATAATACTATAAACAGATACCGCGTTTAAGTACAGCAGCATAGTTGTGAAACACTAAGTCTAGAGGATTTTCAATTGATACTTTACTTAATCAGAACTGGTCGAGCTCGTCGCATGTTTTATTGGCAAAGCAGAATACGAAATACATGTGAAAAACTAATTAAGTAAAAAATAAAAACCGACTTCAAAATACTACAGCACTAAACAGTTACAAATAATTTAAAAGAACGCCTTTAAATTAGAAGTATGTATACAGGTAAGTATTGTAGATCTGTAATTTGTAGTCGGTGCCCAAAATACATGTCCTGGTCATGAAACTGGCCACCCACTACAAATTATACTTTTATAATATCTACATGTATACATACTTCTAATTTAAAGATTTAAATTATTTCTAACTTTTTAGTGCTATAGTGTTTTAAAAGCGGTTTTTATTTTTTATAAAAAAAAATATTTTTCCACTTTTTAGTGGGGGAGCGGGAGAAAAATAAACATGTCCCTTATAACCACAATTTAACCTACTTAATTCGTTGCTTTAAAATTTGAAGTTCTCAATTTCCATCTTCGAAAGTCTTCACCAGAACATCACCAAATTACCATGGGACTACTATTACGCTATTTTATAAAACATACGGATATTACTGTATCACTAAAGGATGGGCCGCATTAAGCCTCATTTACTGCTGTCCATTGAAAAGTTTCGTTCTCCATCTCTGAAAGTCTTCATCAGATCTTCACCAAATTAAAATGGGACAAAAAATGAATTGTCGAAATCGGTTTAGATTTGACGGAGTTATGCGAGAACATAGCCAAAAAAACTATATACACGCCGAATTGATAACCTCGTCCTTTTTTGAAGTCGGTTAAAAATACCTTATCATTGCTTCCCCGAGAAACACGAGCAGGCTTTAAAAGTCTTTAGACTGAAAACTTTTTCTAAAACGCGTCAAGTTTTAAGATTGCACTAAAAGTGAAAACAAAATTGAGAACTTGAAAGAGAGATGGATTGCCTCAAAAATGCTTAATTCCTGAATAAGATAAATTGAAGCCTTCCAAATTACATTTTGTCAATTACATCAACTTTGGTTCTACGAGTTTTGGATTTTTTTTTTTGTTCAATTTGCCATTTTGGCAATATATTTTTATGTTTTTTTACGATTTTTCTACCTTGTAGTATTGCTATTTGATAGATAATGCTCAAAAAACCATGTATCAAGGATAATGGACATTCTTATGTGTAGGACAACAATTTACTGGAAGCTGCGACTTAGGTAAAGCGTGTAAAGCACATGTTTAAATAAAACAATTATATAAATGATCTAGATTTTGAAAGGGACACCTATTTTTACTTATCACGTTCAATAGGACACAGTTTCTGTATTACTTTAAATATTTTATTTTTGTTTTTTTAAACCCTTTTAAATATTTCGAAAACAATAAATCTAAAAAATACTCCTCGAACAACAGTTGATGTAAAACTCAAACTCTAGATAAATAGAGAAAACTCTATAACACATGTAATATCAACAATTGGCGGTCTTATCGCTTAGAGCGGTCTCTTCTAGACAACCTTTACTCCTCACCTTACAAACTCTAATTAGGATTTTCAGAAATTGCGCATTATTGAGGAATATCGTATGGCAACCACTCTCTGGCTATATTCACTAGATACAGGCACGAAGAAGCATTTCGCAACTCCAACTTGTACAGTTGAGCACAGGTAGCACGACGACGCGAGTCAATGTCAAAAGTCGCGATTTTCCAGAACAATAACTGTCAAATCCTGACATTTTAGCGCCACAAATGTCCTTGATGAAATGTTTATGATGTCCTTGCCTGGTTACCATGGCACAGGGTATCCTACCAGGACAAGTGATTGTGTTGAGTGGAAGTTATTATTATTTATTTAACAGCTCCAATCGCGAGGAGTGAGGCCCCCGAGTAACGAGCCAGTGTCACTCTCGAGCCACGTCCGAGTGTTAAACTCGTCGGCTGGGCCGCGGCGCCACTCTTTATCGCCTTACGTGACAAAGCACACGTTTCCTGAACACTAGCTACAGTACTGGTCATACAAAATCGGCGTGTTTGGCAAATGGAAAACTGAAGTATGTGCCAGTGCTTACGTTTGTATTCTCGCAGCTAAAGATCACAGCGAGGCGGCGACGTGCAAGCGCAACAATACAAACTACAAGTCGATAAATATTTTTTTGTGTGATTAAAATATCTGAAATGTTAGCACGCAGTGGAGACGTATAGTGTTCTCATGACACGGAACGTAAGTATTAGCCAGCGCTTCGCTTGTTCAAGATCCTGATGTTTTTGATACACTGCACGTTAGAATTTCAAATCAATTTTCGGAAAGAAAGCATGAATGCTTTGATAAGCGGCCTTGGGAAGAATATACAATACTTGCTTGAATTTCTGCGAAAATGCCGTTGGTTAGAATACGTAGATTTGGGAAGGTTGTTGGCAAATTTACAAGGGCACACCGCGAAGTCCGAGAATGCGAAAGTCTTAACCATTAAGGTTTCCTCGCGATGTTTCCCTACAAATCCAACAAATGAAAAACCTATTTGTTGTGTAAATATTTTGTGAGCAATAAATTAATAACGGCAACTGTCAAGCTAAAATCTATCAAGCCGTTTAGGCTACATAGCGGGCCAAAGAAATATACATACTACACGAAAAACCAAACCAAAGGAGGGTGATCGGGCGACCTAGCGCAATCGGGTAAAAAGACCCGTATTGAAATTATTCGCTGCGGATGTTAAAGTTTTCGTCGCAAAATTAACCCGTCAAATTGCTTGCTGAAAGGCAGTTCATAGACTACACTATTCGTGTTAGATCTGTGCTCAGCAAGTTCACTACGGATACAGGGACACGCGGTGCCAACCGAACGCAAACAACTAAGGCAACTTTGTTCCACCAAGCGTAGGAAGGCACAGAAACTCCGACTCGGTTCGACTTAGAACCTGTTGCAAAGAACGATCGGCATGAAAGTAGAGACGCCCGGAATTATAATATTCCGATCTATCTATCTATATATGCAGCCCATGAAAGATTTCATTGCTGGGCAAAGGCATCTTGCTCTGCCGTCAATTGTCATCCTGCCGTATTCTCAAAGCATGGGTAGTAAGAATTTTTCATTAGTTTTAGATTTTACTTCAAGACGATAGGGTTCAATTAACAGTGGGATCTATTACACCATGGCCTGGTTAAGGGTTATCATCGACCCATCGAGTAGACGGCCTACCCACCGAACGATGGCCAGTCCTCGGTCACAACTCTGTGTAATGACAACGCAACATAACGTAAATTCACGCCTGTATGCTGGAGAAGTAGGGAGACCAGGGTCTGCCACTTGCCACAATCCTGACTGATCTCTTTCGCTTCATCAACATTCATTAGTCGTTGCATGCACGTACGCCGTTTTCTAGTACTTTTTATCTGTGTAATATTGCGACAAAATTAATGAACCTGCAAACTGCTCTCAACTACTTTGAACGTGAGCTATTCAGTGAAAAGGATCGAAACTTCTACACCATGCGTGGCCCGGCAACACCTCAAGTCAGTTGATGTCGGCAGCCAGCAGCACTTAGGGCCGAGTTCGACATGACACATGCTCTGCTTCCGCGGAATATGTACTGCACGTGTTAAGGGCGACGTCGACACGGTAGTCGGCTTTATTAGTCAGCCGTGTGTATTGCGGGGGGCTTAGTGGAATCCGGCGCTAAGTCTGAAAGTTGCTGTTTAGTTTCGCCTCATGAAACCGGCAGTTTACAACTGGGAGCCAATTCTCACTTCATTAGCAAATAATTCGTATACGACTCTAAGGCGTATGACTTGAATTCTACATAAAAAAGTCGAACGACAGCTAAAATCTGTATTCTGAACGCCATTCTACATTGAATTCGAATGAAAAAATAAATGTCTGTCTAACGACTTAAAACAGTTATCTGTGAATCATACGTTCCATTTTCTCGATTGTAAATTGAAAGTTAGTTGAATTTTATAACATTTACAATTTCACTTTTAAATTGATACATTTTGCGGCAAAATTTTAATTTATGTGTTATTTTATAGACTAAAGAAACCATTTAGGTATAAAATACATGGTATTAAAAGTTTAATAAAATTAACTCTCAAAATTTTCAAATGAAATGTAACCTATAACGAAACGTCAACTGATCGTCGACTTGTGTGTGGGGTTTGTTTACAAATCACAAACTTTTCATGCAAAAACAAGAAATCAGAGCAAGTCAAGGAGTAAAGAAACAATGGTTAAAGGGGCTTAAACAAAAAGGAAAGCTGGCTATGCTTCGGCCAGTCAGACGAGGAGGTTTATTTAAGCTAAGATCGGGGAAGTTTTCCGCCCATTAAATAAACTCACGTTGGTTTTCAAATCAATTTCCTTTTGTGGGACGAGAGGTTCTACTATACTTATGAGATTCCTTGCTAAGTATTTCGAGAACCGAAAGCTCTTTAAAATCAGCGTCGCTCATATCAAATGGCTCTACCCTTCATGTAACACGGCGCCTTGGTGTCGCTGGAGCTATTGCCGCTTCACTCAAAATTTTTTCAACAAAAGCAGCTACAAACTTGTTCATTTTTAGTAGCACCACACTCCAAAAGTTTTTCAAAAGTTTCCAAATCTAACCTAACCTCTTTCTTCTTTGGACTTTCCAATCAAGAAACGTCAACTATCAATGAATGCGTTCAAATTTCATACGCCTTTTGCCAGTCGCATGGTAATTACCATGCGACAACATGACATCTCAAAGCGAGCGAAATTTATTAGCAAATTTGCGCATACGACTTTGTGAGAATACGTGAAACTGATTTTTATGCGACAAATGTCTAATCCTTCGAATATTTTGCGTGTACGCTTTCAATTCGCATGGGCGAGAATCAGCCCCCTGGTGCTTGAAGTTTCATTCGGCTTTGTACAAGATGCTTACAGCAGCAGCTTAAGAATTTAACTAAGTAGTATCAGTCTGTCTCTCTACATGTGTCAAAACATAAATAAATAGATAAAATATTCTTTATTCTATGTGCGCCAGGAATTATATAAGAATTAAACAATAATATAGTACAGTAAAATTGGCGGCCTTGTTACTAAAAGTAATTTCTTCCAGACAACCATTGATGGAAAAAAAATGAGACGCTAAATAGTCTGTAGTCGGTGCAACTAAACAATTCTAAGCAAGATATTTCTATATTTAATACACACACATGAACATAACATAAACATGAAATAAATATAGAATAAATATACATCAATAAAAATTGTCTTATGGAAGGAGGAGATGCATGAAAAATATAACTACATAATACTAGACACATATTTCACAAAAAAAGAAAACCCATCATAAATTCATAAGGGAATATAATGTACTTAATAACATAAGCAGACACAACGATACTTAGGTATCTATTTTTGTAAGAAAAGTAACCAATGTTTTCGCATTTAACGATTCATTGGTCATTGATAGCAATCATGGAATCTTATCATGTTTAATATGAATTGTTAGGTTGAACCAGGTACATTTCGACACTACGTTTGGCTGCGTGCATGGAAGGAAGATGTGACATAACTTCTTCCTTCCAAGTATTCCGCCCTACTTCCTTCGAATTTCCATCAAACAACATAATTCCGTATTTATGACGCAACAAACTTCGTTTCAAGACTTACTCCGCTGCTTTTATGTCAGTCCTTTGTACCTTGTCAGTCCTAGAAAACAGCTTGTAAAATTGAAGTGCACGGCTTCAAAAGTTCCATTCGGCGAACGCGTATAATATGAAATATCCGTTTTCTCAGAGCCTCCCTCCACTTTATTAGTAACACTTGGTTGGAAGCGCCATTTTCGCAAGTAATGACTAAAAAAATGCGACTTCAGTATTTAAGTCAAAGTCCATATTTTATTTACAAAGAGAAAGGCTTATATGTATATGGAGAGGACGACGGAAGAAGGATTGACAAAATTTGTATGGAAATGCCAGCAAGAGACGCCTCATGATATCTCAGATATATGTCGACCAAGTAGGGAAGATAATGATGCGATGGTGGGTAAGCTAAAAAGTACCACGCAGCGAGCAATACATTTTGATAAAACAAAAGCGGTATGTCAGGATGGTGGCAAGTGGCAAACCCTGGTCTCTGCTTACGCCTCAGGGGCACAGGATGTGAGTTTATGTATGTTATAAAGTATAGTATTTGCCTTCTTCACCAGAAAGATTAATTTATTATGGAAAAAAGCGGCGAAGAAACAAACTAAACCCTATTAACGCTAATAATGCGAAAATACTGTATCAGAGAGAGAGAGAGAGAGAGAGAGAGAGAGAGAGAGAGAGAGACAGAGAGACACAGAGAGAGACAGAGAGATTACGCTGAGTTTAGAACAAAAAAGATTAATAAAGGTATACAAAAAAACTATTCAACTATTCAGCGTTAGAGAAGGTACCCCTTTTGTGACAAATGCTGAGTCGGGTCCTTTTACAAACGCAGTGCACTGGCATTCCTTGCATGTTTCTTTTTAATTTATAATGTAAAATTGTATTCTGTCAATGTACTGTGTTTTAAGTGAATAAATTATTTCAATTTAATTCAACTATTCATTGTACTAAGTGGCTCTTGTTACATTTTTGTTAAAGTCTCAGTTAATTATTAACAAATCCTCCGGAAACTCACAACATAGACGGCAAATGCCTCTCTAATCATGATACCATTACAGCTAGATTTCATTACGATTAACCAATTTTCAAAAAACGTAAATCTATCTAAGGCGCGGAGCCCACTGATCTGGCGCGGACATAGCACAGACCTGGCGCGGACATGGCGCAGGCATGGCACGGGCGTGACTATTAAAAGGTATGGAGCGAAGGAACTGACTGCAAACTGACCTGGGACTGACTGCAATCGGGCGCCGAAATGGCGTGCTATAGCACATCCGACGAAAGGCGTTGAGTGTGTTCTAATATTGGCCTTATGACCGTGTGTTTGGTACGGTATTCGAATGAAACAGAATGATGTCCGCGCCATGCCCGAGCTAGACGCCAGATCTGCGGGCTCCGAGCCTCTAGGCGCTTTAGGACGAGACGGATTTGTTCATGTACATTTTTTTTATTTATAGCCTTTATACGTCCCACTGCAGGGCACCGGCCTTCTCTCAGAGAGAGAGAGGGAGAGAGAGAGAGAGTATGGGCTTAATTATCAAGCGGATTGGCAATTTTAAGCGCTGAAGTATGTGAACACCTCAGACTCTGGTTACCTCATCGGGCTATATTCCATCTTATTTACGGAAAGAAGTAACAGCTGTCCAGGTCTGCACGACATCCGTCTGTGGCCTGTCTGTGTACAATATTCTCATATATCTCGTAATTGTGACAAAGTCTAGTCAGCACCATGACCTCCCTTTGCAGCGAGCATCAAGTTTCATTCAGTAAACTTCGCTCCGCCTCGGTTAGTTCTGCAACTTGCTGCTTGCTTACACGGAATTGCGTCTTCATTTCATTTAAGAGGAGGTGTTACCGTTGATTTCAAAGGAAGTGTATTGTAGTTACATTTGCAAGCATCCGTTATGTAACAGTAAGTTTGGGTAGGGTTGGAGCAAACCACAAAACCATAGCGACGGAGGGGCGCCTTCAATGGATGTATCATACTTATTTGTGCGAAACTTAACTTTGCTATGTTTGTTCGTCGTACACCGTACCTAACACAACACAACGAATGAATAGTTGGCCCTACAACGGTGTCAATAAACAATTGTTTGAAAACATAAAACTTATCTTTCAATACGGTATTGTTCTCTCTACGATACATCAATTAGCAACTTGTTAACTTGTTTTTCGTTGCTTGTTAGAGTTATCTATCTTGTTTACCCGTTCCTGTTACACGCAACTTTTTGTTTTGAAAAATCCTTTCTTAGCGCATATCATGATAGTATATCTGTTTAATTTCAAATTCCTAGACTGCATTTAGCTGGTTACCAAAAATGCTATTCTTGGAGTCTCCTCTTAATCCCGCACCGCATCATCGAAACTTAGCTATGCGTATTTAAAATACATTGCCGGTTTTACAAAATCAAGGCTGAATAAATATTCGTCCGAAAACTCGGCTTCGGATGTTTAATATTTGCCAAATATGCAAGTACGAGTGAGGCGCCTCACGCAGGATTTACGTCAGCTCTGAGTGCATCCGTAGCAGTCACCTCCTTAATTCCGCACCACGTCAGCCGCAGTTCCCGCACACGTTACGTCAGCTCTGCTCTGTGCAGCAGTGTGACTACAGCCTCAATGTCGTGCCTCGCTTGTACCGCGTGATGCAGAACAAGTTCTCCTGCGATCTGCCGAGCACGTGTCGGAAATTGCATCTAGTTTAGCTTTGTTTGTGACTTACTTTGTTGCGATTGTCGTAGGTTTTGTTGTTAGCATTAAGTTCGCTTCTGTTCTTTTTAATAATTGTTTTAACAATGCAATAAAGAAATTTTCATCCCCTGATCTCGGAAAGAGTATTTTTGCTCTTCATTATCTCAGTGCAAAAGCTAGAGGATAAAGTAAATTGAATTTGGAACATCGTGTGCTCTAAGTTTGTAAATTCAAAACATAATTAAAGCTATTTACTTCTACCTCCATGGTGCCGAATTTATCATACAACTTTTTTTTTATTTGTTAAAAACTCAGACTCGGTACCTCCTTTGTGTTTTTTTTGCATTTAGTCATTTCCTCGCTGAGGTGGGATGAAAAGTTACGTGTTGCACTCGAGTGCAAAGATTTTTCACCTCGTGCTCTTTTGATTCTCTCGCTAACGCTCAGGATTCTAATTTTTATCTATTCTAATTTTAGAATCCTTCGCTTGCTCGGTCATCAAAATTGAGCACGCGGTTAAAAAGGAACTTTGCACTCTTGTATAATAAATAAATATTAATAATAATAATAACATGACAGAGATAGTGAAAATACAGTACCCATTAGGAGAATTCTGGGGACTTACATTGAAAAAGATATATTAGAGCAAAAACGAGCAGAAAGGAATATTCGTTAATGGCACCAAAAAACTTCGTCACCATCAGGGGCCTAATGAGATACACCACAGGCTACATCTACATGGTCCTGTTTTATTTATTTGTTGTCTGTTGTGTATTTAGTTTTTTTTCTGATGTTATGCATATTATGTTACTTATCTGCTTATTTTGTTTCTGTGATGTATCTTGTTGGTATAATAAATGTCTTTCTTCTTCTTAATTATGGGCACCAAATCCTGTCGGAATCCTGACGTTTGCTAATTTTGCTATACCAATTAGTATGGAATTTGACAGTAAGACGATTGGAATCGCTCAGGATTTGGTGCGCGTAATATAAGGGCTGGTCTGCTCTGTACTTCAAAATAGTGTTAATTTGTTTCATTACGTATCGAAGACAGCTAGAAGAGAAAATAAAAAGCCACGTCATGCAGTGTCGTTCGATTCCGGTCCAATACCAAATAAGTTATCGCGACTTCACAAGCGAGCCAGTAGCCGAAATAGGGTTACCATTTCTCAAATAATACTGAAAGGCGGACAGTTAAAATAACAAATATACTTCGCATACCTAAGCAGGCCCACATATGGTGTAAACACAATCGCGAAAGAAAGAAACAGCTGTAATTTTTTTCTCATCTGTTATATTTCCATGTAGTAGGTGCCACTTACTACAATAAGATTCATCAAGATATATTAGAGTTACCACCGACGCGGTTTAAAAAATGTGTTAAGCATACTCTGTGCAAAAAAGCCTATTATAACATTAAGGATTATTTGGAAGACAAGGACGTCTGGTATTTAAATAATGTTAACGGGGACGACTGTATCTAGTGTAGTGTAACTTTAAGTTGAAAACTTTGTTAATTAAGCAAACCTGTTTTGAAATTTATAACTGTAGAGTTTCTTTGTTAACTTCTTCTAAGCCTAATCTATTAATTGTGAAACTAACAGCTTTGACGTTCATTCAGTATTTTGTTTTTATAGTGAATAAATTTTTTTACTTTTACTTTTAGTCCGTAAATATCCGGACAAATCCGGACGAATGGTAACCCTATGGCCAAATATGTTCAGCGAAGTTTCAGAGCCGTCGCGGTTTCCGAACGCGCCCGGTAATGGTCGCCTGCGCCCGCGTTCTGCTCGTAAATAATTCCGCCGCTGACATTCAGCCTTAATCGCTACATCGCGGCGATGAACACATTATCAATCCCATATAGACCGTGAGAACGAATATCTAGTAAATAGAGCCTTTACGTGCTACTTTTACTGAAATGTTTTCCACTCGCGGGAATCTGAGCGGAAATTCTAAGAAGCAAATATTTTATATTACCTCTATATTTGTCCATTCACAATCGTACGAGAGCGAGAGAAGTATTTCAAAAACATAATATTCTTTATTCTCAGAGTACGTACGAAGTCGAGCCAAAGTGGTTTCTAAGAGTCGACGTTCATCATTTTCGAACAGCCTTGCAAAACTTTCGAACGAAGTTCTGGTCTTTAGATACGGGCTTGTTATTTATCCCCGACGTTATTCGATCAAATCCTCCGTTTTCAATATCCTTGAGAAGAAACTCTTTGCAAACAACGTCGCGAAATAAATAAGAAGGGGCGTAAGCTGGCACAAAGGGATACCTGCTCAAAAGGATGCCTGGAATGAGTCAGTCCGGGCCACGAGGACCCGGACGGCTAATAAGAGTGGAACGCTCCGGAGATACTTTGGCTCCGGAGATACTTTGGCTCCAATGTCATGGCCAATATTTGGAACACAATGCCTCCTCGAAGCCCTACATCGACTAATAAATTTCCTATGTAGAGTTTCCTATTTAAAGAGGTATAGGTTAGACGGAGAGGATGATATATCAATGAGTGATAATGTTAGGAAATCAATGCGTTATAGATATTGTGCCTATTGAGTCATTACGTCGTCTGCTTGGTTAAATGTATTATATTCTGCAATAGTTATCATCACGCGCGAACGTGCATGCAGCGATTAATGAATGTTGATGAAGCGCAAAAAGTTTGTCAGGATCGTGGCAAGAGATACCGGCGCGGATGTATGCATGTATATTGATGAGGATTAGTAAATGTATACCATAAGAAACCAACACCTTAACAGTTGCATGTCAATACATTTATGAAAATATTATGTACGTTAGAAAAAATATCAAAGACTTCGAAAATGTTGGTGGCCACCATAATGTTAATACTAGAAATAAACATAAATTGTCATTTCCACTATTTAGACTTGCAAAAGTTAACACATCCTTTATGGGGCACTGTATAAGGTTCTACAACAAAATTCCTCAAGATATATTAGAGTTACCTCCAACGCGATTTAAAAAATGTGTTAAGCACATTCTGTGCAAAAAGGCTTACTATAACATCAAGGATTATTTAGAAGACAAAGATGTTTGGCATTAAACAGTAGATTAATATTATTTAAAGGACGATTGTGACTAGTGTTCAACACATTCATGACTAATATTTTAAGTTGAAAACTCTGTTAATTAAGTTAAAACGTGTTTTGAAAAGAATAAATGTGGAGTTTCTTTGTTAGTTTCTTCTCCACATAATCCATTAATTGTGAAACTAGCAACTTTGACGTTCATTAAGTAAACATTCTGTTTTTACAATGAATAAAAATATTTGAATTGAATTGAATTGAATTGAATATATTTAAGCTGTATGGGCATAACGTATAAATTGAATAAAGTAAATAAAGCTCGGAGGAGCGTAAAGTAACATACGCTATCTTCTGTCACGAAAATAAAAGCAATTCTTTATTGGAACTAAAATATGGCGACTGTCGTATTGATGGAACATGAAGTCTTTCATCGAGTTTGTTCAATTTCACGTCTGCGGCAGCCCAACTCGAGGCTGATGTATCAAGAGCTAATAATGGAAGAATAAACTCCGCAACAAAATACCAACTACATAGGAGAGTCGCAGAAGGCTCGACAATAAAGAATGAAATACGTAGGAGAGACTCTGAATAAATGTTTCTTAAACTAAAATTTAAATCAAAATATTTTTCATAAGAAGGACTAATTTTTAAAAAGACCTGAGGATAACCCGCATGAAACATAAAAACAATTAGGTACTTTACAAGCCTTCATATATTTAATTAGGTAAATTATAATATACAAGTTCACTTCCGAACCACAAATGACATCTACATAGATAGATTTTTTTACACGCATATATAGAACATATCAAAAATGGCACAAATAACACTAGGCCTTATTGTAAGCAGGCAGAGAAAAAGAGTAACAAAAATAATCACAAGCAAATCCACAGAGAATACAAAAGAGGAGTTATCTATGTGCAGGATGTAAGTCTTGTTGGCGACTCACGGCAGCTGTGCCTCTACCCTGTTCTTGGTTAGCGTCGAAAACTCCCGAGCTTGGTCCCGAGCTCCAATAAGGACAAATAACGGGAGAAATACAGTGGAAATGGCCCCTCACGGCTGCAAATTGGCTGTCTTGTAGCCCCGCTATGTAACGTGAACATTGTGAAACCTTATGTAGCCTGTAGTGGACACCAAATAGCCGAAACACTGTTTTAAAGAGTACTTTTCGGAGGCAAGCCAGAGGAGGCACCACCTCTCAGGTTACATTATTTTTCTTTATGTGCAGTCTCCTATCGGAGGTCGGAGGTTCAGAAACCTTGCCAGTACCAGTACCAGTTCTGGAAGGAACTGGTTCTTTCTACCTCTGGTGAGTACCTACCAGATTTTGCTTTGATTTTGCACATTTTAAAATTTAACTGACAATGTAACCTAAGAGAGTTCTTAGTTTACATTGTTGTCAAATTTTAAAATGTGCAAAATCTAAATTTTATCGATGAAATTTATATTTCCTTGTAGTTGAAAGACAAAGGCGAAATAATAAAGTCGCACGAGCGACTATGACAATGAAAATACAACGAGACTATAGCCGCGGGCTCCCTTACACCACTACTATGCACAATATTTGCAATTCTGCTTGAAACATATTCACATCATTATGCAACTCTAGGAAAAAATACTAAGGGAATACCGAGTGTCATAAAATGCATGAATTCAAATGGAACAGTAGAAGTTACGCCAGAAGTTGTCAACTACAAATGGCTGGCCCATGGAGCTTTGAAATGGAGAAGTTTGAATATCTCTCGAACATCGTTACCGCTGCACACAGACTTGGAAATGAGACAAAGTAAAAGTTGTATAGTGATATTTTGAATTCCTATTGAGGATTAAGATATCTTTAAGGTACCGCACCTGACGGGTGCCAACGGGACTCTTACTATACCTACGTTGTCACTCTGTCTATTCTACCTTCAAAGATATTTATCTCTTAAACCCTATTTACGTAAAAGTCAGTTGATTAATTTAAAATATAAACCAACAATGTTCTTAAGTCTATATAATGATTTCCGTCAATCTTATTGATAAATTGAAATAAATGATAAAGATACTATTGGTAAATGGTTACTTAAAGGGGGTCATAACTTTGTATTTTTTTACTTGTTTACTTCTTCTGTATTTCGGAGACAAAAATGTTTTCAAAACATTCTCAAGAACAACACGTATTTTTTCACAACGAAATATTAACCAGATTTTGCTTAAAATCGTTTTAGTAACGCGCCACTGCTAAAAATTGTATATTTAGATGTTTTTAAACGTTATCCAAATCCATGCCTCTGAATTCCACGCGTGCAAAGTCGATGGCACATCAAAGGACGTAAATAAATCTAGAATTAGAAACGACTCAAAAACAAGGCTTTGAGTAGACTCGTTTTAATCAGCTTCAAGGAAATTGGGTTCAATTGGTTTTGGTTCACTTGAGCTTATTAAATCGGGCTGAGCCAGGTTTCTTTTGGATTAATATGTCGTGCACGAGTGGAATACATTAGTCTTTTGCAAGTCACTCCTTGCTAGAGCACAAGCGGAAGGGTGTCGTGTGATACAAACCGGCCAAGTGTTGGTTGCACTCCCTTCTAAGAACTATAAGTTCAGAGTAGCGAGAAATATATTTTTTTAAATAACTACAAATTATTGTTGCTATTATTATTTCACGTTATAAATTCAATAAATTCTTGAGATTAGTCAATCAATCGATATATTTATTTGTGAACATAGGCGTGTTTACAATAAAGGTCTTACAGTATATTTTAGAATGTAGATATACAAATATGTTTAAGCCTGCACATGCACAATGAATTACGAAATTATAATATTATACAAAACCAAGAAATGTCACAATTAGATAATATGTACATAAGTCATTATAAAGTAACGTCATGAAATAAATTTCAAAATTAAATAGTCTTTAAATTTATATAGTAATGTAATTCAAAATTTTTTCTAAAGAATAATAACATTTATTAATAATAAATCGGCATAGTTTACTTTTAAATTTTGATAAATTCATTTCTTTCATCTCATTAGGTATTTTGTTGTAAATTTTTGGTGCCATACCAAAAAGGCTTTTTGACATCAGAGCTGTTCTCACTTTGGGAAGGCTGAGCTAATGTCTTGTGATTTTGTCAAAAGAGTCCGACTAGGGTTTGCTCTCATTCACCAGCATGGTGTAGATTCTGTATATCAAATGTGCAAGAAACCGTGGTCAAACTACTGTCGTTGCTACATGTTTTTATTGCATAGCCGCTTCAAGTTCACGAAACAAAAACGTCAATCCTTTTTGACGTATTAAAAAAAACTGTGATAGTGAGAGAATTTTTCGCTGGTTTTTAAACATTTATTTTCGCTGAATCGGATCAGACTGAACCTTCTCTGCAACGCACTTACAATAAGCAGAATAATAGGTTTCTTAAGAATTAAGACCAATTTTTCGCTTATTGGAAGTGATTTTACTATTATATCGACACTTGATTTTAAATTTTTTGCGCTATATCAATAGCACTTTGTATAAAGATAACAATATTATTATCGATCTCACTCTAAACAAATATCGACTCAGAACATCTTTTCCTGTGGCAGCTAAAACCGAAAGCAGTCAAATTAGTCGCCATTTCCCCTGTGCTCACTCCAACTCGTGTCACGTATAGGGAAGATATTTAGCTCGCGAGTGTTTTCATAACTAGTTCGGTTTGGTGGGAGATTGAAACGTGGTCGGTCACGTAGCTGAGTAGGCTGAGACGCAATTATGTTTCTCTTTGCTAAATAACATTGTTGTTAATCAAGTTAAGACCCTGGTAGTTTGTATTGAAGGTATAGCCGTTAAATTTAATTAGGTACTCTCTTGGTATACAGGGTGTCAAAATACCGACACCCGTTTTAAAAGCTAGGCGTAATTAACACAGAAACGAATTAGTTTTCATATCAAATTTTCCTGGGAAATTGTTTATTTTTGTGACTAAACTAATATTAGCCAGCAGTGGACGCGTATTAACGTAGTGTAAACCGGCATTACGGGTATTCAATACGTATTTCTGCAAAAAATGCAATGAAAAAGTTATTTCTAAATCAAAATTCTTTTATAAAACATGTAGTTTATACACCCGGTGTTTATTATTACAGAGAAAATTATTCTAGACAAAACAAGAAAGAGTACAGTAGCTCACCAACAACATCCTCAATCTATAAGGGCACTCGATCTATGCAGTTTCCGATTAACTAGTCTCAATAGCTACTTCCTTCTATTCTATCCAGGGCCTGAATGAACGATAGAATAGAATAGAATAGCATAGAATAGAAAACGTTTATTTGGTACCAACAAAATGAAAATAAAATAATCTTGGTTTAGCGTGTTATACATAATTTAGCAGTTTGTTCTAATTAAATTAGGCGATTCAACGTCAAATTGCGAATAAAGTTTATTTCCATCGCTTCAGCGGCACGGCACGGCTCGCAAGCCTGAATATAGTTTAGAGACATTAATAACGTATTCCACGGAGAATCACTCATTACCGTACTCAAACGCAGTTCCAAATGACAGTTATGGAAAACTTGTAAAAGGCCATTGCGATGTTAAATTGTATCGCAGAATGTGTAAGTTGGCAAGTCGTAGAATCCGCATGAATTTCGCAGGCTCGTGGTTGCTCGCTGTTTCGTATTTTTCAACAACGACTACTTCGGAAACACATTTCGAGGTGGAATTATTCAAATAAATCAGCCTGACAGAGTTCTGTTGAGCTAAGCCACGCGCTCAGCGCCGCCGCCGCGCGGCACACGACCGTACAGAAAGTCTCGCTAATCCTAATATTTAGGTACTTACATGGCCAGCGGCGTGCATGGAACGTTGATGAAGCTAAACAGGTGTGTCAGGATCGTGGCGAGTGGCAAATTCTGGTCTCTGTCTAACCCTCCGAAAAGCCCGGCTATGTGCGGCCGACGAGCACAACACAGGAAAGGTCTTTTTAGGGTTCCGCACCGCCAAACGGGACCCTATTACTAAGACTTCACTGTCCGTCTGTCTGTCTGTCTGTCTGTCACCAGGCTGTATCTCATGAACCGTGATAGTTAGGCAGTTGAAATTTGCACAGATGATATATTTCTATTGCCGCTATAACAACTAGAAATAAAATAAATATTTAAGGAGGCTCCCATGCAACAAACGTGATTTTTTGTGGTTTTTTCTCGGTCTTTGTATTTAGTTTTGTATAGATAACAGTACGGAACCCTACGTGCGCGAGTCCGACTCGCACTTGGCCGGTTTTTTAGTGCTATAACTTAGTATTTAAGGATGTCGCCGGCCCGTTATATAACGTGTAGCGACTTTAAGTTGGTAAGTTGGTTAAGGAAATATTTGTAAAACGAAGATATGTAATTCGTACTAAAGCGGGCCTTCTGTACGGCCCGTCTGTGCCGCAGCCACTTGTCTCGCATCTGCTTAGGACAAGCGGCGGCTGCGAATGCAGCGCCCGCTGCAAGTTGCCGGATAAATCTGCGCTACCCTATAGTTCGAAGCGTCGCTCGGGACAGGCTGTTGGCGGGTTACCTGCAACAAGATAAATGGGATCCGTTAGAACTAGAATAAATAAGTAATGGAACTTACAAATGCAATTCCAGGTGAAACTTTAATGTTATTACGAAAACCAAAGGGACCTACCCTTCGGAATAACATTAAACCGTTTACGACAATAATTTAGATGGGAAGATGATCAAATTTTGGTTCGCCGGCGGTTTCTTACTCAGAAGTGGTACTACTATTATAAATTGTGTGTAGCATAGAAATTAACAAAAATTGGTAACTGGGGCTCGAACCTGGCTCGGCACTTCACGTCACGCATATGAAAAAACCGGCCAAATGCGTGCCAGGCCACGCACAGTGAAGGGTTTCGTAGAAAGAGGGGTTATTTACCTGCGTTTACTAAACTAACAACTTCATCAAAGTAATTTTCAATAGGATTTGTACAAAGCTTTCCTTTTATAAGTTGGTCGCCTATTACTCGTTAACTGATAGTGATAGATTTTCTTTTCAGTTTGTTATTTGTGCCACCGCCCTGAATTTTTTCACGTTTCTACAATTAACCGGTGAGCCAAGAGGGCGGGAGGAGGCGCCCTACTCTGACAAAAAATTGCGCTTTAAAGTTCAATATTTCGTAAACGGAACCCTAAATCAAAAAATAGCGTTCCTACACCCACAATACTTAAACGGTCAATCCAACGATACCCCACACTATGGTGAAGGCGAAAGAAAATTGCATCCCTAATTTAGGTGTAGAGGAAATACCTCAAAAAAAAATTTTTCCCGATTTTATTCTACCGTTTTTTCGGCGTAATAAATGTGTATATCTATGCCAAATTTCAGCTCTCTAGTACTTATCGTCTCTATGCTAAGCCGCGGACAGACAGACGGAAGGACATGGCGAAACTATAAGGGTTCCTTGTTGACTACAGAACCCTAAAAACGGGTCTTAGGCTACTGTGTCTCGTACTCAAAGAATCTGTTAATCTATCTACCGTCAACATCTGTCAGTTGGTCAAAGTCCATACAAAAAAAAATTGTAATTAATACATAATAATTGTTTATTTAAAACCAAAAACAACTGACAGCTGTCAACTAACAGCTTGTTAGTGTACGGATAAATAGGGGTTGCAAGATGGTATAGGTGCTGGGCAAGTTTACTCCATCTAAAATACAATGTCCCAGGCACTGCAGCGTCCGAGTGGTCCTTACAGCCATCTAGTGAGAGTGAAGGTGCCACTGGACGCTGCATAAATCATCTCATTACGTAGATGCAAAGGCCTAAATTTAACAGAGGGTTTGACTTCCACTTTTAGTCGAACTGATTAAGATTATTTGTGGTCAGTATTTTCCTCTTGGGCTTCGTCTAGAGTACGCTAGTTTGCGACACGTGCTTATTTACACGCGGTTGCTTAATAAGCTGGCAATAAACGTAAATGCCCCTTAAATAACGTTATGCTAACGTTGCACTCCAGTTATAGAGCAGAGGAATTATTAAAATAGGCTTTTAGCCGCGCGGCCGAGTCAGGTGCGCTAATGTTTACGGAGCAGCACAAACGATGCAGTTAAAAATTTACATAAGCATCGCTTACTCAGCGAATGAGGCACTCCGCCTCCGCCCCACTTAGTGGAATGGGCACTTGTGTCATTTGTACACTTTTTGTAACTATTTGTGAGGGACACAGTCCAATACTTTCGTCTTATGCTAGGTACAGCCGTCAAAAAAACCAAAGCAAAAGAATGCGAATCTAGTGCGCCTGTTTGACACATTGAACCAGTCAGTACTCTGCATTTCAGGTAGGTTAAGAAAAACATACATACATAAACTCACGCTTGTATCCCAGAGGGGTAGGCAGAGACCAGGGACTGCCACTTGCCACGATCCTGACAGATCACTTTCGCTTCCTTAACATTCATTAGTCGTTGCATGCACGCACGCCGGTTTCGGGTACTTTTAATCTTGGACTTTAAGAAAAAGAGAACAATGAAATAGATATGTATCATATTTCTCGTTCACGCCAACCCATCCAGTTACCAGCCAATCTCATCCACGGTTTTCTTTTCACATATTTACTATACTTTTCATATAAAACCCAGTCATTAAAAACCTACACTATGATACGACGTAGGCAACGATCGGTCTGATAAGCAACTGATACGGAAAACAACGGATGTGTGAATCTGATGAGGTCTACACTCAATACTAGAATATTCTGTCACGAATGTGGTCGTCTCGCTGTATGTAAAGAGAAACCTTCAACTCGCCACGCTAGCCCTTCTAAGCCCTCAACAACAGCATACAGTGCAGAATGAGGCCTTGTCAATATTCAATTAGATGAGGCTTAGTAATTCCCTCTACACTATAATTTAGTCCGCGTCATACTAAGTTAGCTCGGGTTGGCTCGTTCTCTGCGAATGCGCCATAAAATATTAAACAAATTACGTATTCTCAGGGCAGAGCACCCGAGGGAGCTCAATAACATTTCATTTTAAACGCCGCTCGTTACGAGCCCCTCAATTAATACTTCTTTGAATCCATCAAGTGGACCCGGCAAATACGATTTGCAGGTACATTTTCACCCTTTTCATCGAATAGCCAATAAATAAACGTGTTTATTTATTCATCGCTGCATTCAATATTTTAAGTAAGTTATAGACCCCTGTTGATTGGCGGACTGTATGAGAGGTAATTGAAATCCTGTACGACGTTTCCCTCACAGTGCATTTGCAACCCCTAAAAACTTTGCTGTAAGTATCATCACCCTAACAGTCACTTAAGGCGTAGTGAGAAACTCGAGCATCGTGGACGCCGCAGTCCATTTGTAAGTTGCAGCTCAACTAAAAAACTGCGACCGCAGGCAAAGAAGTCCGGACAGAGGCATTTGTTCCTTGCACCAGTAACAAAGATAAGCGGAGACAGAAGGTCCTGGTTGTTAAATAAGAAATGCAGAACGCTTTGGATTTACCGTATCTCTAACCGAAGAGATTATGCTAATGACTTTGGTATCGCCTACTGCTCTATTATCCAGCGTTTTGATTATTTGAATTATTGACCTGCTAGACACGAATGTTTATAAAATATTCATAAATAGAACCTATATTATACATTTAATTTTAAATAAATAAGGCAAAGTAATTCTTCTGCCATTCGGTACGTCGTGTCACAAGCCAGCCACAGACTCGGAGAAAAAAACCGCAAAATGCATTACCGCGCTTGTTCCGAAGAACTTACAAACTTTCCCGACTTGCCGCCCGCAATATGGAAGTTCCCGGCAAAATAAGGAAAGAAAAACGCGACAAGAATATAAAAAGTCCGGTTTCCGGTCGTCTCTGAGCCACGTCGTCGTAAAAACGGAGCAAATGGAAGACCGAGGAAGCGGTTACGGATCTGTTACGGGGCGGGTCAGGAGAGTCTTTTTAAAAAAGATATTTTTCTTAACACATTTATTGAAATAATGAAATTGGACAATGGAAATAGAAGAATAGAGACGACCGTCTTTCACGAGCCCGGATATTGAATTGCTGTAAAGGAGTGACTGGTCTTGCGTCATGCCATGGGAAAAAGCTACACGTGTCGATTGCACCTACTGACACGTCAGCACTCTCCCATGCATACAGTCTCTAGGGAAATGTGATTATAACAACCCCCCCCTTAAGATTGAGCATCACGGAAAGGGTGATGTGAAATTTCAGGACTCGCTCCAGATTCACAAACTAAGACTTTGTCAGGATTAAACTTAGATCTAGACTTAACCTACGTTCTTGACTATCTACCTGAATAAGGATCTTAATGACAGGATTATTTTATGTTAGATAAGGATCTTGTAAGTACGATATTTCTCTTCTGAGGAGTTGGATGCTGAACATGGACCATATCTTCGGCTTCAGCAATAGAAGATTCGTTGCTAGTTGTGTCCTTAGTAGGTACAATTATTGACAAAGGTAAACCTGGTTTAACTTCCGGGTTACGGCGTTTATGGAAAATTTGAGTGCAACTGGAAAACATATTTTTTCGAAGGATTATTTTTCTACCCTTATACAGCAGATAAAACACAAATATAATACTAACTATATAACTAAGTGACATATAATGAACTCCGTATTTTTGGAGATGATTGGAATTCTCGATTTCGTTTATCTCACTCTCAGATTGATCGAGATGGACACTGGCATGTAAGAGTGAATCTAAATTATTAACACTATCTAACTTAACCATAGGAATCTTAAACAGAGTTTTATTAACCTTAATTCTATCGCAACAGTCATCGATGACTATGCTAAAGTTTGACATAGTATGAGTACGAGTTATATTAATCGTATAGCTATCAGTGGAGGACAACTGTAAGGTCCTGAAAAATGCTTTACAGTTTTTCGGCAGCGAAAGGATGCCTGTGGCAAATAACATTTCATCGTACAGGTTATCTCCGCAAGCTATGTGGCTTCTGCCTGGTTCTGATTGGACGAAGATCCATCGGTTATGAGTTATCTTATGGAATAAGTCAATAGAGCCGCGTAACAGCTTAATAGTACAAGAGTCTGGAATCTTAGAAACTATATCCGTTAATAAACTAATTTCGCACAGAGGGTTCGCGATGGTTGAATAAACGTTTGTTAACACGCACACATAGCACTTTTCACTTATCACTTTGCAGTTTGACAAGTCTTTGATTAGTGAATAGAACATATGATCGCCCGTTATTGCTACGTAAGGACTGGAAGGGGCGATAAGAGCGAAGGTCTCGGGTTTGGAATTGTCGTAGGGAACTGGTAAAGGAATAACATTGAATAGTTCATAGGTTTGCGGAAGGACTAAGGGAATTTTGACTACAATGACTATCTTATCAGTATGATAGTAGCATACCAGCTGAGATACATCGATAATCTCGTTAATATTTTGAAGCGAGAGAGACACCGGTAGTTCGTAATGCTGAGGTAAGTCGTTTCGGTGCCCTTCGAGTTCATTGTACAGCTGATGAGGACTAAGTACAGTCGGATGCAGGATATTTAGCTTTGCAAACAAAATAGCATTGTTTACGTCGTCTATGTCGAAGGAAACAGAGGTGATAATGGACTCTAAGGAATTCAACAAGGACGAGACCTGCGTTTTTACTTGTAGTTTATCATTAGAATTATTTATTGCTGACATGGCTGAGTGTATAGCTTCCATATTTTGGACGAGACGTTTTTCGTTCTCGTATACTTTACACATAGTGTTGTTAAACGTAGATATAGTAGACTTGATAACGTGAATGTTATCCTTCATTAAGTGCATCAGATGTTTTTCATCTGTCTGTACTTTATTGATAGCGTCAGTGAATTTTATAGCATCATCAGAGTTTAAAGTACCGAAGAACGTTTTGAGCAATGAGCCTCCGATATCGAAAAGACCACGTTTAATGCGAAGGTTTTGTTTGTTTACCATTAGATGGGAAATAGAAGAGAATTTTCGAATATTGACGTCACATAAATTGCGTAATGCGGATAAAGAGTTAGAACAATCTGTTTTAATTTGGGATGATATAAAAGAGCTACAGAAGGTATTTACTTTTTCGAGTAAATAATCGATTTTACTAAACGTTGGCTTTACGTGACTAATATCGATATAAGTAAGTACATTCCAGTTGTCGTTTGTGAACTTGACATCTATAAGCTTATCAAAGAATAGGCCGGAGCTTCCTCGGATAGGTGAGATGAACTCACAGGGATACAGCGAGAGCAACGACCTGGAATAGATAGATAAAAATAGGTACTTACTATGGGGACTTATTATTATGGGGCCGCTTGGTCTGCGGCGAGCTTGATTTCGTCGTAATGATGACGCACGTGTCTACGGTTGATTAGAAGTGTGACCGTGTGATTGCCATTTATTTTGACTATCTTATATGGCCCTTTCCATACTGGTGATAGAGCCTTGTTTTGCTTGTGATGGCACTTTAGATACACCATGTCGTTTACGCTATAGGTGATAGGCCTAGCGCGGGAGTCGTAATATTTTTTTGACTTTTCTTTAGAGGCTTCAATATTATCTCGAGCCTTTTGACGACTGTAATAGAGTCTATAGTTGAGAGCTCTGACGTAGTCACCATAGGTGTTATTATCAATAGAGTCGATACTCTGGGGAATATAGGGTTTATACCCGAAAAGGAGTTCAAGAGGCGAAAACCCCGTGGTTGAATGGACGTTGGAATTATAGGCTATCATGGCTGTATTAAGGTACAGGTCCCACTCTCTATTTTCATCCACGTAGGACTTCAAGTATTCCTTTAGGGTGGAGTGGCTCCTTTCAAGGGCGCCGCATGTTTGCGGATGGTACGGGGATGCGAATAAATGTTTGATACCGAACAGCTGTTCCAGCTGCTTGAAAACATCCGAGCAGAAGTTTGTGCCTTGGTCGGAGACGATTAATTTAGGGATGCCCATGTGGGATATATAGTGGACGAGGCGTTTAGCCGTTTCTTCGGCGGAACAGGTGACCATAGGATAGGCCTGAGAATATTTCGTAAGATCGTCCTGTAAGGTTAATATGAATTTGTATTTGTATTCAGAGGTTTCTGGAAGAGGACCTACAAGGTCGAGGAATACTTTTTCATTTGGCCTAGTGGCTGTAGAGGTAATAATCATAGGAGCTCGGTTCGTTTGGCGAAGCGGCTTGTTAACTTGGCATGATCTGCAGCTTTTAATATAAGCTTCGATGTCTTGGCGCATATTCTTCCACCAATACATAGACTTTATCCTGTCGTACATACGAGAGATACCGGGATGACCCGCAGAGGGTGAGTCATGGTTTTCTTTTAAGATTCGCTTCACCTCTGAGGGTGTAGGAAATATGATGCTGTTTTTGTAGATATTAACTTTGATCCCGGTATTATGAAATAGAAAGGCTAGCATATTATATAGCTTGGTGTAGGAGATTTTATTAAAAGGATCTTTAAAGTCAGAGATAGCAATTTCTCTTTCTTCCTGATACCATACGATGATCATGTCTCGATAGTTACGAAGGACATTGAAGATGTCCTTGTAGCTATACTCGTCATAATGATGAACGCGTAGAAATAGGTGTGTATACATGTGGTTTGCGTTTGATGTTGTGAAGCTACTCAGTAGCTCGCGTTCGATACAGCGAATGTCGGGGTCACTGTTTGACATTTCTATTATGTCCGAACAGTATGGGATTGACGGATCTAAATCGATCGCGGTCGGGTAAACAACTAGTTTACACTTTGTTTTTAGCAAGGAGTCATTATGCTCTTGTAAGACTGTGTCATATGATACAGAGGATTGGCGAATACTTTGTAAATACTGCTCGTAGGTTTCGGATGTAGAAGGCGTGGACGGAAACTGAGGGGACTGCGAATTGTTATTGGCAGCGGGTGGACTATTACCGCTTACGTTGCTTGGACTTGGAATTGGATCTGTGACATTGACATTGACAGGGAATCTGGATAGGGCGTCGGCGTTAGAATTGAGTTTGCCTTGTTTATAAATGATCTCGTAGTCGTACTCCTCTAATTTGAGACGCCAGCGAATTAGCTTCGAACTGGGGTCTTTGACATTGAATAGCCACACTAAGGGCCGATGATCAGTTACAATTTTGAATTTGTGACCATAAAGGTATGGACGGAAAGTTTTAACGCCGAATAGAATGGCCAGAAGTTCTTTCTCGATGGTGGAATAGTTGCCTTCGGCTTTGTTAAGAGTTCGTGATGCATAGGCGATAGGCTTGTCCTTGCCAACGTCACCTTGGGATAGAATGGCCCCGACAGCATAATTGGAAGCATCCGTAGTAAGTATGAAGGGTTTTTCGAAGTCGGGGTACTGGAGCAATGGGGCTGAAGTTAGTTTGGATTTTAGAATGGAGAAGGCGTTCTGTTGTTCTTGCTCCCAGTGAAATTCAGCGTCCTTTTTGAGGAGTGACGTCAGAGGCTTTGTGATTTTGCTGAAATTTTCTATAAATCTACGGTAATAGCCCACTAGGCCTAGGAATGACTTAATGTCCTTAGGATTCTTAGGGGTTGGAAAATCTGTGACTGCTTTGATTTTGTCGGGATTCGGAGAAACACCCTTGTCCGTTATAATGTGGCCGAGATAAGCGACTTCTCGTCGCAGGAACTCGCACTTGTCAGGCTGCAACTTGAGATTCGCTTCTCGGAACTTCGAGAACACGAGTTCCAGCTTCTGCATGTGTGAGTCGAGATCGTGGGAGTAGACGATGCAGTCGTCAAGATAGATGAAACAGTGGAGACCTTGAAGGCCACATAGGACGGTGTTCATAAGCCTTTGGAATGTGGCAGGGGCATTTTTAAGCCCAAAAGGCATCCTAGAGAATTCGTAGTGTCCAGCGGCACTATTGTTAGTGGAAACGGTAAACCCTGTCTTAGGGGCATCGAGAGGGTCCATAAGGACTTCGTGGAAACCACTGGCTAGGTCCAGCGTCGTGAAATATTTTGAATGACCTAATTGGTCGAGGATATCAGAGATGAGGGGCAAAGGATAGACGTCAGACACGGTGACGTCATTTAATTTTCTATAGTCAATAACTAATCGCCATTTCTTTTTGCCCGAGGCGTCCATTTTTTTGGGCACGACCCATACGGGCGCACTCCAAGGGGAGTTGGAAGGACGAATTATTTTTTGGTCTAGAAGTGACTTAATTTGCCGTTCAACCTCGTCCTTATGACACTCTGGGAATCTGTATGACTTGACATGAATGGGTTGGGCGTCACCTGTGTTAATTGTGTGTTTTGTAACGTTAGTGTAGGTTAGCTGTTCGCCCTCCAAGTGAAAGATATCAGTGTACTTAGAACAGCAGTCGAGTAAGCGTTTTTCTTCTTCGCTATTAAGGTGGGAGGTGCGAATGTTGTCAAGGACGCGGTTGTGTCGATTAGATTCGCTAGAAGATACAGAGTATATTTTTTCCTGAGAGTTAGAAGTTGAACTTGGTATATCACACGTCTGTGTCAAGGTGACTTTGTAATTTGTAACCTTTATTTCGGCATTGGTAGTGTTAAGGACTGTAATATTTATTTTTCCATTGGGCTTGATAGAGACGAGGCTATTTGCTACAAAGATGCCTTCGGAAATTGAATGGTCTAGGACTAAGGCTTCATTGGAGTTGTGGAACTCGGACCGGTCATTTGTGATCGAACATTCTATAACGGCTTCAGAACGAGCCGGGATTATGTAGGTAGGCTGGTTGAACTCTATAGGGATGATATGACCCTGTATGTGTAGACCGTTGTTTGAGTAGCGGACATCAGCGTTTTGGCGCGATAAGAAATCGTTACCTAATATCCCGTCATAGTTCAAGTTCACGTTTTCGCTGATGGCGTGAAACTCATGGTCGAACGATATTGAACCTGTATCTGTTTGACAGTCAAATTGGATTTGGAATACGCCAAGGCTTTCACAGTATGAATCATTGTCGCTTAGGCCCTTAAGCTTTATAGTGTCGTTTGAGAGTGAGGGCTTTTGTGTGAAGTTGGTAAGCTTAGCTATACTCACACTTGCACCAGTATCGATGAGAAAGCACAACACGTTATCGGAGTAGTTTGTTTTGAGACAAACGTGTGGCAGAGACACCTTTTTAGAGGTTGTATTAATCTCGTGAATTGACGTGGAATTAGATTTAGAATCGGGCTTGGAATTGGACTTAGCATTTTGGCTCAAAGAAACAGAGGCTCCCGAGGGAGGATTTTGAGGATTTGATTTAGAAGAAGAGTTTATTTTGACGTTACTGGGCTTAGTGGCCGAACTAGAAGGTAACGATGAGTTTTCAACCCTTGAAATAGAAGGACTCGCGGAGTCATTGGGGTGTTTTTTATTTTGACGACTTATCTGTCGTTTAGATTTGGAAATAGGAGATGGCAAGTTGAACGTGACTCGTTTAAGCTTTTTCGCCTTGGATACAGAGGGATTTAGAACTTGGGACTCGGGCGATTTCGCCGATTCAGAGGGAGTCGATAGTGTGCCTGCATAATTACTGGGTATTCGTCGGCACGAATGCGATACCCGGTTGCTTAGTTTAAATTACAGTTATCTTCGTCAGCCTCTTCGCCGGAGGTCGATGGTGGAGGCGACTCGACTGTAACGTGATGTTGGTGTTGATAAGGAGTATTGTTCGAATTTCTCCGGGCGTTATTGAATTGACGCTTTCTACATTGGCTTATGTCGTGGCCCTCATTTTTGCAGTATCTGCAAATTGCTGGATTAGAGGGCCCTTGAGACCTATCTGAATAATCTCGCTGAGGGCGAAGATTTGGTTTAAATGGGACTAGGGCGCGAGAGTCGCGCCTGAAACATTCAGACTCTAGGTGGCCTGGCTTATTGCAGCGTCTGCAGAATTTTTGTTTAGGGCCTTCGATCGGCCTTGGTGTTGACTTGTTTAAGAGATTTTGAATTTTTTCTTCCTCTACTGCCACTATCACGGCATCATTGAGAGATTTCGGCTCTCGGCAACGAACGATGTTACTTAAGCGTGAATTGAGACCTAGACAAAATGTGTACAGGGCTAAGTCTTCTGTCATAGCAAGACGTCCTGGAAGCTCCTTTTTAAGGGAGTTAGCATTATGAATTTCAGACTGTAAGTCTGTGAGGGACGTTTCGATTCGGAGGGCAAATTGCGCTACGGTTTCATTCGGCATCTGTTTACATGATTGAAGGTCAAGCAGGAGATGGTTGTAATGTTTCCTCTGACCAAAGTTTTGTTGTAAAACAGCCTTGAGTTCATCGAAATTGTTGAATTCTCGGTTTGAACATGCGATTTGGGCCTTGCCCTCGAGTTTGGATATGATGAATTTTAAGAGTAAGTCTGTCTGGCTTCGTGATGACAGATCCAGGGCATTTTGACAATTTGTAAGGAATGCTGTTAATGATTCCCTGTCTCCTTTGTATGGAGAAATGAAGTTACACAGAACTTGGATGGGATACGGCTCTGATAATAAAATTTGGGCCGATTGCTCGGCCTTTGCCATTTTGTTTGAGGAATACCTATTAGATAATAATAAGAACTAACGGCGGCACGCTTGGAATTAGAAATAGTAAATATAGTAGGTATGTACTTGAGTTGGTAAAATAGTCAATTTAAGGGAATAGAATAACCGGATATAGAAAGGACTCGTGACAATAACGGTTAATTAAATGTTCGACTCACAGGATCACGGTGAGCTGGAGAGTGGCAGACATTGCGGTTTGAAGGTTCTTGTTGCAGGACGACGACGGCGGCGACGGCGATAGACACGGAGACTCGGCGACAGCGACGACAATAGGTAAGTACCAGGTAAGTAGGTAGGTACTTATACGGGCAGCAGCGGCAGGCCCGTCTTGGAAACAGGATACGGAGAGTGGCGGATGGCGCAGCGATTCGGAGACCACGATGAGCGGCAGCACAGCGGCGGCGGTAGTAACTTTGAGAACGGCAGGCTGTATTGGCAGGCTCCAGGGTTGGAGGCTGACTGTCGCAATTACAGAGCACAAAAGTTCACAGGATAAAGTTCACAGCGTAAGGATTTCACAGCATGAAGAGTTTGACACAGTTTTACACACAGTTTTGCGCGTTTTCACGTTTTTACGTCTTTCGCGTCTGAGATGCTGGGAAATGCGATTTCCACCAGCAAATCCCACTTCTGACACCACTGTTACGGGGCGGGTCAGGAGAGTCTTTTTAAAAAAGATATTTTTCTTAACACATTTATTGAAATAATGAAATTGGACAATGGAAATAGAAGAATAGAGACGACCGTCTTTCACGAGCCCGGATATTGAATTGCTGTAAAGGAGTGACTGGTCTTGCGTCATGCCATGGGAAAAAGCTACACGTGTCGATTGCACCTACTGACACGTCAGCACTCTCCCATGCATACAGTCTCTAGGGAAATGTGATTATAACAGATCCCTTTATTCACGGAGTCCCCGACGGGATAACAAAACACTCCGCAATAAAGATATAGGTAACTCGATACAGGTAAGCTTGGCTTTGCATATTCGTACTGCTTAATTTGTAAGAGAATGAATGCAAATCAGCGCTGAGGGATCATTTCCTCAGCACAACGCTGAGTCAGCTGACTTTTGTGGAAACTTAGGTACACCACAGGCTACATCTATGGTCCTGTTTTATTTATTCGTTTTGTCTGTTGTGTATTTAGTTTTCTTTCTGTTGTTGTGAATATTATGTTACTTATGTGCTTATTTTGTTTCTGTGATGTATCTTGTTGGTATAATAAATGTCTTCTTCTTCTTCAAATCTCAAAAATAAGTTCGAATATTTGTAAGCTCCGAAAAGAGAGACGCCCTACAGCAATTACAAGGAAAAAACGGTTTTTTTGCTATCATTCCGATGTTAAAACCTAACTGCAAAGTGGGTTACTCGGGACTGCAAGTGATGTGAATAGCTTCGGCCAGATGTCGCTGCCTGTATGTAATACAGAGAAGCCTCTTTTCAGGCTCGAAATTTCGCCGATGCTTGCACTTGCCCATTAGCTCAGTTGGGAGAGCTCTGGCACGGTTAGCCAGAGGTCGCGGCTTCAAGTCCCGGCATGGGTGGAATTTTTAGCCTCTAAATAGGTTTTTATATTTGTAGGTACTTACATATTATAAATAGTTCAGGAATCGAGTCTCGCAGTTTTAGCCCAACCTTTTCTCGAACTTCTTAGTCTGTACCTCCCCTGTACTTGATATAAGACGATATTACTTGCTAAATTTCATAGTTATAGGTCAACGGAAAGTACCCTATAAATTATAATTCCTTTGTGTGTTCAAATATAATACGTTTTTTGCGGCATAAACGGCCGAATCTTTTTTTTTACTTTAACTTTGTAGTTTGATTTTTTTTTTAGCTTCAAGGGACTAGAATTGAGTTCTAATTTCAGAGTTTTAATTTCAACTCGATACCTCCACGCTTTCCAGAGATAAAACGTCTTGACGGAAGGACGGACAGGCAGACGGACGGACGGACAACAAAGTGATCCTAAAAGGGTTCCGGTATTCCTTTTGAAGTACGGAACCGTAAAAATTAACCATATTGTTATTCCTGCGTTACAAATTGAAAGAAGGCGCTGAGCATTTTTAAATTGCTCATGACAAATCATATTTTGTAAGTTCCCCGAACCTAAGCTATTCGCGGAAAAGAAGAAGTCACAGGATTCGATAACGCAGGAGAAATATGAAGTAATGGTACACAGTTTTAAGTGTGACCTACCCATATTATCGGTATAACTAAGGGGCATAGGGTCTTTCCATAAATTCAAATTGGATTCGCTGCCGAATAAATAGTAATTCGTGTCACCTATTTAAATCCCCACCCGATTAAGTTCTTGCATCCTCTGTTGTTACAGCAGTTGGAAACGCCCTTGCTCACTGAGAAGCGCAAAATTTGTCTGAAAGAGAAAGCTCTAAGCCATAAGGTCACCAATTGTACACCATAAATATCCTAAATAAATATCTCACCAATTTATGTAAAATAAAATTCACTCATTTTTTCTTTACTTAATTCATGTTTTTATTTTTACTTTCCTTTTTTATGCAGCCTATTAAGTCTCGCTATAGGGCACAGGCCTTCTCACAGAAAGAGAGTATGGGCTTAATCACCACGCGTGCCCACCGCGGATTGGCAATTTCAAGCGCCGAGGGATGTGAACACTTCAGACACTCTGGTTTCCTCACAATGTGTTCCTTCACACTGTTAGCGAGTGGTATTGCTACTTTAATTTCACCAATGTACGTAACTTAGAAAACAAAGTCATTGGTACATGGCAGGATTCGAACCCGCGACCTCCCGATTGAGAAGCCGGCGTTCTACCGCTCCGCTAACACAGCATAAGCATAAGCAGCCTATATACGTCCCACTGTAGGGCACAGGCCTTCTCTCATGGAGAGAGTATGGGCTTAATCGCCACGCGTCCCCACCGCGGATTGGCGATTTCAAGCGCTGAGGTATGTGAATAGCTCAGACAGCCAGGTTTCCTCACGATGTTTTCCTTCACCGCTAGCGAGTTATTGCTACTATAACTTCACAAATGTACATAACTTAGAAAACAAAGTCATAGGTACATGCCCGCACTGGGAATCGAACCTGGGTCTCCCGCTTCCGAGTCCAATGTTCTACCCACTAGGCTACCAGCGCAATTCTAACACAGCAATTTCTTTATATTCGTAATGAAAAGCACTGTGTTTACCTCGGATTAAAGATTTATTTAGAAACCGGGACTAAATCAGTTACTTTCACCCCTAGGGAAATAATGTAGTATTATCTCTATGTAAATCGATAATATTAGTTGTGATATTACAATCCAGTGGAGAGAAGCAATATGACACCCTTTTGCATTTATCCAGACCTCAGACATCACGATCGTTTTGTCTGCCATTCATCTATTTGCAAATTTGAAACTCAAAATGGCCGTTGCATGTAAAACGAGCTACGAAATGCAATAAAGGATCTCGGCACTTAATTGACAACACTAAACACGGTGCAAACGTAGCCGGAGTGCCCTCAAATTGGGATCAACTCGATTGACCCTCGCTCACGCTCGCATTACATCAGCAAACGATAATGACCAGAAGTACTACTAATGCGAGGCCCAACTTGTGCACGCTGGGGGCTTGAACAAATTTTTTTTGCTGTTGTTACCCGCTGCGCCGCGGCGCCTCTACTAGTGGTCACGAATCAAACCCGATATTAGTAGACAATTACCCTTCTGCTGCCTATTTTATGTTTTTAACATCGTATCTGATTCTTAGCCAGTTGTCGATAGACCCCTAAAACACTGTAACGATTTCTCTTCCAACCAAAATCAAACTAGACAGCTGCACCGGCCAGCTACTACACGTAAAAAAGGTATCGTTGCAGTTCACTAAAAAAAGATTGTTACTCACGACACGCTCCTACTTATTCAATTGTGGGTAAATAAGTTGGCCATAAAAAAAAAGTTCGTCGGATTACTATTACAAGAATCCTTTCAATATTACTGATATTAAACTAATATGAGTATTCCAGTTCCATCTCTACTCCCACTCTCTTATTCAAAGTGTGGATTCATTAAAACGAAACCAGATAAAATAAAACATAAATAAATAAAACAACTATTACCTGGCACGGTTGGCCGGAGGTCACGGGTTCGAGTCCCGGCATAGGTGGAATTTTCAGCCTCTAAATAGGTTTTAAAAATTGTCCTCAGCACGGGTTAGTGCAACAAAAAGAATATAAAAGTAAAAACTATTTATTTGCTAGAATATGGGAACATAACATGTTTTAAAGTAATTCTGTACCTTTCAGTGTACAAATGCTATTAACTGGATCATCATCATCATCAGCCATTCGACGCCCACTACAGGACATAACCCCCCCCCCTCATGGTTTTCCAAGCTTCCCGGTCTTGTGCCGCCTGCATCCAACGACTCCCCGCCACCGTAACCGGGTCGTCAGATCATCTGGTGGCGGCCTGCCCATGCTGGGTCGTCCGGTCCGCGGTCCCCAGTTCAGAACTTTTTCACCCCAACGGCCATCAGTTCTCCGAGCTATGCCACCGATTAACGGGATCGCTCAATTTAAAATTAACTAAAAAAATTGATGCAAATTAATAAAATAATAAAGTGTGTAAAACATAATATATCACAATATAATAGATAGGAAAATCAATAATAATAATCAAAAAACGATTAATAATAATTTAAAAAAAATAAACGTCAATGTATAAATAAAAGGTCATACAATTGGAAATAAAATTATATCAAAACGATAATAAAAATTATAATTTATTAATGAAATCGTTTGTTTGTTACACTTTATTGCACAAAATACAAAATTTAGAACTTAAAAAACATGAATGTCTTAGACTATGAGCATTCGTTTACATTGTATAACGTTTACGTGTGTTCAATAATAGTTCAAATAATTACTTTCTAAAGAGCGGTTATAATAATTTCTTAAAGCTATCAGGTACCTACTTCAATATAAATTCGGATTGCCATACAAAATGTTTCATTCATAAAGTAAGCCGTTGAAAAGGCATGTAGAGCTTGTTATTATATCTAGTCGATCGACTTATTTATTATATCACAGTTTTTTAAGGAGATCAGGATGTTTTTGGACGAATAAGCTTATTTCGTAAATGTACAGACAAGGTAAGGGTAAAACATAGTATTTTTTTAAAGGTGGTTTACAGCTGTCAATAAATCCAGCAGACCGATGTAATGCATATTTTTTTTACTTTAAACACAGTTTTCCCACAAAATTATACAATAGCGCAGTAATGATGAAACATAGCCGTGATAAGCTAGAAGACAGCCTTTTCAGATGCGACATCTCTAGTTCGCCGCAAAGCATAAATAACCTTGTCAAGCTTTGCACATAATGCACTTACATGTTGTTTCCAGTTGCAGTTTTTGTCAATGTTTAAATCCAAAAATAAGAGGGAATCTACTTTTCCGATTTTATTTTATATTTATTTTATTGAGTCTACAAAACAGAATACAGTCGATTGTTTTACAAAATAAACTTAGAAATAAACTATTTGTGTTCTGTAATCCAAGGTATGTAAACATAGAAGTTTGCCGAAATGGAAGTGGGATATGCAGTACTTAATCTAAAACATTAAGCCTAAATAAAACATAAAGTAGATAATTTAGAACTAAAGCAGCTTTAATTATTTAATTAATGGGTAAAGCGTTGGACGACGACGGTGTTATCTTATTAAAAATTCGATCACTGTAAATTCAAGACGATATTTCTCTTTCTGTATCAGCACTCAGCAGCATCACTTATTGAATCTATTTAGTCTTAGCTTTGATTAAAAACGACGCTCAGTATTTATCATTTTCCGGGCACGAACCCCGGACCTTTTCCCTCTTCAGAAGACATCAAAAGTTACGTGAAGTTAAGGAAAAAGTATTTCTTAATAAAATGTGTTTTACTTCATGTTACCGAGCATCAAAAGGGGTCCGCCAAAAGAGCAGAGAGCAACGAGTAAATACAACAGGCGAGACGAATTTCTGCTCAGATCAAAGGTGATCGACGACGCTGTAGGAAATGAAGTCGTGCACGCCCCACAAAGGTTCCTCAACCAAGTTACCGGGTGCAGGAAGCACATTCAAATTCGCATTTCCTGTCTGCCACCAGCGGAGTCAAACACTGTCTGATATTTTTTATGTTTGCGATACCAATTGTTGGTGAACTAAATTCAAGGAAGTCCGCAGAGCTTTCGAATACACTGAAATATGTTTAAAACATGCGAATAGGAGCAAGAACTAAGACTACGAGCGTATAGCTATTCCCTTTTAGATAAACGCTATTATCACTTGGTAAAACGACAATTGACTAGTGTTTCCTCCAGACATGATTTAAACAAAATATTCTTTGAAATACGATCAAAAAATAGAAATATGGTTTCTTACGTGAATTAGGTGGCAGTCTCTGCCTACCCCTCTGGGATACAGGCGTGAGTTTATGTATGTATGAATGAATTAAATCAATGTCGAAGCTAGGAGCAGCAAATTACTAGATAAACATTATTGTTTTCTATATTTTAACGATTTTCATCAACGGTTTGTTTACGAGTACATCCAGGGAAAACATGTCTGTAATTTGCAATAATTTTTTTCATATTTATCATTGTCCTTTATTCCTCCGGAAGTTGTGGGTCCTGTATACTCCGCATTTTATGTTACAGTGCTGTAAAAAAGTACAACTAATGGCTTTGGTACCTGGCAAATACATACAGACAAGTAGCACTTGTACCAAAGGGCTTCCTTCCATCAAACTGAGCCAATCTCATTAGCACTTGTTTGCGCGCCGATGGATCCGACGCGAGGACAGGCGAATTGCTACTCGACTCTCAATTGTGTTAGTCTAACTTGTACATTTTATTAGGCAGAGTACCCAATCAACGTCGAATTTGACAAATAGTACAAAAGAGAAAGAGGCAAAAAGGTAGCGAGGGCGGAAAATGGAATGTACAAAAATGAAAATGTTCTCAGTTCTCAGGTTAGCCATTCTTAACGCCACACCCTACAGGTAAATACGACGTAGGGCATCAAACTGATAGGTCGTATCATCAAAAAACTCTGTTTGTAGACAGGACCTTACACTTGTATGCCCTCTACCTCATATTATTACTGTTTCATGACCTTATAAGGCGTAAGTTTATATTATACCGAGAGCAACAAAGTTAAAAGTTGTGCCTACAAAAATCTACATGCCGTTTCTTCAGTATCGATATTTTACCACTTTTTAACAACCAAAAGTTTATCTCAGTGCTCAGGTTAGCCATTCTTAACGCCACACACTGTAGGTAAATACGACGTAGGGCATCAAACTGATAGTGGTATCTTCAAAAAGCTCTGTTTGTAGACAGGATTTGATGGCCTCTACCTCCTATTATTACTGTTTCATGAACTTATAAGGCGTAAGATACGCGAGATGATAAATCAGGGTAAATAAATCCAAACAAAACCAGAGCTTCGTAACTTATAGATAGAGAGATAGACAACACTTTATTGTACTTAAAAAAGGAAATTACGGTTTTATTCTCCGGTGGGTTTTATCTGACTATTGAAAAACCCGGTCTAGCAAAGTAAGATTTTATGTGGCGGTTAAATAAAGAATTTTTCATTTCATTTTCATTTCATATCTGTATGTTAACTGCAAACACCTCAAAAAAGTTCTGTCTCAGCTACAGAATAATAGAGTTTTGTAATATTCCTTTCATCTGAGACGCTTTCACGAATGTTTTATCATTTTCGTTCCGCCATTTACATAGAGATTTTGCTTTCTTTGTTCGAGTATTTTAATTTATGTTTACTTTCAACGGAAGAGGCCGAGAGGGTCGGAGAGCGGTCTTCTAGTGAGCTCTCGGGTTCTCAATTCGATTACTTTTTAAACCTATCAGATCTTGTTTGTAACAAGCTAAAGAAGAATCTCAAAAAAAGTAAGTACATTTCTGCAAGTACACTAGCATATCACGTATTCCGCGTGAAATATTCTTTGCAAATAGTCATCTGGTGTATTGTAAAACCGGCACAGAAGCGTGTTTCTGGCTTTTCTTTGAAACGATAGCCCACGGCGGGGGGCCTTGAATGCAAGATCTGGAGCTCGCAACATTTTAAGGAAATGTTTTAACACTTCTCAAATCTTAAGCTCGCGGCGTGCCTTGTGGAGACCTACGTCCAGCAGTGGACGAGTAAGGGCTGGTTGAATGAAATCTAAGACTTAAGCCGGAGAAACTGAGGACTTGCACAAGTAACTACATATAGATTCCAAAAGTTTCTTCAAAATGGCTGTGGATATTTCGACAACCGCCGGCAATGTTAATGCGAGGTGACTGCACAAACCTTCCACCTGGCTTGATGATTACTGCCAAATTATCTCTCTCTTTAAATGTATATGTAGATTTTTATTTAGTGTTTTAAAGGTTGACCGTGTTGGCATGTGGCCGCGAACAGGGAAGAGCGGGGAGCCAAAGGGGAGGCGTTTGCACGACAGTGCGGCAGTAGGACACAATCGGGGCTACATAAGAAAAGTTTTAAGTTTTTTAACGTTTTTGTATTTTATGTGAGGGTGCTATTTAAAAACCAGTGCTTTTTCGAACAGAAACAGCAAACGCTGGAATAGTTGTCATGCGCACACTTCTCAGTTATACATTTTCTATTATTGTTATGTAAGAATTTTTATTAGTAGCAATAAATCAAATCAGTTCAACTCTTTCCCTAAGAAAAACGATGTATCTTGCAGTAAAGAATATACAGGGTGTAACAAAATTTTGATGTACATACTTAGAACCTTCCATGCGACAAGTGACAGTACGAACAAAATTTGCCATGGCGAAAACATCGAAGTCAAGAAACTATATCAGCGGTTCCATATTAAAGTTACCACCTGAGCCATTAAAATGTGTGGAACATCTCAAATGTACGATTTGCGCTAGTATTGTAGTCTTAACCCTTAAGCTATTTAAGGCTTATTTTAGTTTGTAACTTTGAGCCCGTACGTCGCCGGTCCATTGCAATTTTGGTAGTCCTTCAAGGCGGTAAATCATCACTACAGCCCCTAGCGGGTATCACGTAAGTTCACATACCAATGTCTCAGTAATCCCCTTAGCTTTATCGCCCACGGGCTCCCCAGGCTAAGTTCCGGCCCGATAGCGTATTTCAATCCGGATCCGCAAAGAGTCTTACCCGCCCAACTTCGATACTTTAAACTGGCGCTAACTCCGGCTAAGTGCGAGTTATGTTTTCGCCGCGTCCGCACCCGAAAGCGGGTGGTAGCTGAACGGCTCTCATAACTTTGCGGTAGCGCTTTCAAAGTAGAAGCGATTCGCATACTTAGCTACCAAACTCACCATCACTGTACTTAAGAGTTAAGTCTTTTGCAGCATCTTCCATGTATTCCAATTTCAGATCGGTTCTTTCAGACAAACATCGTTCACCTTTCCAGATCGCCGTTTTGCTGCCTGTACACCATAGTCAAGCTCACGGGCCTTGTTGTCTGCGCCAGACAGTTGTCTTTAGCCTCTCCTTAACCAACAACACATATCTTCAACATCACCATGAACTGATCATCTTCTATTTCTTCCATTTCCGTCCTACAACAAAACACCATCTACTGTGCGACGGACGAGTTGCACTGGCTCTCATCAGCAAATCCCAGTATGTCACCGACTTCAGCTTTAATTTGGTCACAAAAATTTCTCTTATATAGATACGTCTTTGCTTGTTCCAAAATTAAAATATCTGAAAAAAAACAGCGCAACATCGCGCGAAACTGGGTGACTTCAGCTTTAATTTGGTTACAAAAATTTCTCTTATATAGAGACGTCTTTGCTTGTTCTAAAAATAAAATATCTGAAAAAAACCCCGCAACATCGCGCGAAACTGGGTGTGAAATGATAAACCTGAATTGACAACATTTAAATTTTTTAGCATACGTATTTTATTGACCCATTTTTTTTATTTTCAGAAATTCGATGATTTTCATTCATAATTTTCTGTTTGAATTTCGTCTTATTCCAAAAGGCAATCGTAACTCCTCATCCCACCGTATGTGTGACTTCAACACACAAATTTTGGTTTTTAGAAAATAAATTTCTCTAAAATTAAGCAATAATCAAAATTGTAAATATTTTTGTCGTTATCAGGATAGCAAAATTAAGCAACCGTATTTTTAGTTTTAGGCGTTAATTCCTTCGTCTTCATTAGGAGAGCTTCATGGGGCGTGACGTCACGGCTCTGTATTAGAATTAATAATCGCCAAGGCAGAGCCGGTAATGGCGCCCATTCCTCAACTCGTCCAATTATGTCGCTGCTGACTGCTGAGTCATTTGAATGTCTGGTGGGATTACTCGGTTTGTTTTTTTAGTAAGAAAAAAAACACTTAATAAATTAAGCTACTGTCTGATTAACATAAGAAAGAACTTATATATTTATAACGGGAGTTCCCAATGTTTTTACGCGACTCCTTTTAGAAATTATTATAAGCTAATCTTTGTCATCTAAATTCTCTTTATAGTAGCCTAGATATTAAATATTTTTCATGTATTTTTATACACAAAGTCTGCTTTACACATTATTAGAACCGCGTCTCTGACAAGCTTATAAAGTCTTCAGGGATCTTATTGAAGAATGGTATATAATACAAAAATTAAAGAATGTATTAACCTTTGCCAGCCTAAATCTTGGGAATGAAAGTTTATGTTTGATATCGAAATCGCTGATCTTCGGTGGACACTTTTCTGAAAGTTATCATTACGACATTGAATGTATGGAACAGTTGATAATAATTTTACAATTTTTAAGTGTCCCTATAATAACCGCTGTTCGCTATTATTATGGGGGAACATATCCTACAATTTCGGATTCATACGGAGTTTTCTTACGCCCTGTATGATAAATAAATAAGGCAAATGATAAAGAACTAACGTAGTCGCAAGAAGCACTCGAGGGTATTAATTAAAGCAGAAGTGACATTTGGCCCCAATGTAATCTCAGACAGAGGCCTAATATTTCAGCATTAACAAAACAAAGAGCACCTATTTATACTTCTTCAGGCGCTATTAACTTCACTTTTTAAAGCGTTATAAGCCCGCACTCCGTCTAGCTCTCCCGGCAACATTAATTTGAGGTCTTAAATCTGTTAAGACTTCACTTAGAATAAAACGCGCTTTACAACTAGGGCTGTCATCGCTACGGGTTTGATCCGGAGTCTCCGGGTTTCAATGGTACATGTTAACATTATAATTCTTCGGTTCCGGATATAATTTTTATTTACCTACATACTTACGGTACTATTATTAACTTACAACTTATGTTTATTTAGAAAGAAAGAAGAAAGAAAGAAAGAGGATATTTATTTAAATTATCACAGAAACACAAAGTAAACATAAAGGTACACAAACAAAAGACACGAACGTTAACAAAACAGAAGTAAAACAAAACAATCGTGACCAGAACGTGTGAGGCATATAGAGTCAAAGGCAGCCGGGTACCATACAGTAACAGTAATGAACCCAAACGCCTCAGGTGACAACCAAAAAAAAAATCGGCCTAGCCCACAGGAAAGACAAGTAAATGCGTGCGGAACCAACCAAGCGGGCGGGTATCCTCAGGACGTTTTCCTTCACCGAATGGTAACCACACGCTAACGTGTGGTATTGCTACTACAAATTCGCAATATAATAATATAATATTAATGATTGTTTGTGCATGTATCTCTTTCTAAAATAGTTAGTTGCTTTAGTGTTTGTTCATTTTAATCTTAGAACTTAATCTAAAGTCCTGTAATGCGCCTCTTACTTATTTATTATATTAAGTATTACCTATCTGTGGGAAATGCTGAGGAATTGGCAAAATGTACTATATTGACTCTAATATTTTTTATACTATAAGTTTGTCAATTCTGTTTTTTCTCCTTAAATAAATAAATAAATAAATAAATAAATAAATAAATGTACGTAACCTAAGCCTAAGCTGTCAGGATGGTATAGGTGCTGGGCATCCTACTCCATTCAAAAACAGTGTCCCAGGCGTTGCAGCGTCTGCGTGGTCCCTTCACCCATCTAGTGTGAGTGAAGGTGCCACTGGACGCTGCATAAATCATCTCATTACGTAGATGCAAGGCCAAAGTTTTATGTTTATTTAAGTACTTGCTCAAAAAAACATAGTCCTCGGTTCATTTAATGTTTTTTATGCATTCGCCTTTTTTTTAAACGATTATTCCGAAATCGCCGGGTCTGACCTTTTTAAAAGGTGGCAGCTCTATTTACAACCTCAAGTTAAAATTTCATTCGCTTTGAATTAAATTGAAACTTGGGAGTTGTAAGGCGCATTTTATGTAGTTTTATTCACTCCTGCAAAGTAACGCTGCAGCACTGCATGCGATAAAGGGGGCATGTCAACGGAATCTTCAATTTACTTTGAACTTCCTTCGCGGCAGAAAACGAAATTCTCAGCACGCTTTGTATTGCCATCTCGAGAAAGAATTTCATCTTCATAAAACTGTACCCCTGCCTTTGGACTGTCAATATGGACATACGAGAAATACGATACGCAGCGGACACACTCAATAAAAATGCAATCTTAGTGTCATGTTTTATTTCGTGTATGTTTAAGGGTGTTTTGTATGAATTCTCCCTTTTTAGGGTTCTGTAGTCGACAAGGAACCCTTGCAGTTTTGCCATGTCCGTCCGTCTGTCTGTCCGGCTGTCCGTCTGTCTGTCCGCGGCCTAGCTCCGCGTCGAAACGACACGATTAGTACAAAGAAAATTTCTTTCGTTAGATTGGTCGTTCAAAAATATTGGGGGTGTAGGAAGATCATTTTTTGATTTAGGGTTCCGTTTGCGAGACATCGATTGTCCCGATCTCTTGACCCAATTATGTATTCGTGTACCATAGGAAGAACACCTATCTCGTTCGTGCAAGTAGGAATTTCAATATAATGTCAGATGACTATGACCTGGATATGTTTAACACTAAACAGGCTGAGGCGAGGCGCGTGCTTGGTCAGTTGTTCTTTGACACATAGCTTGTTGAACTGGGCGGAGCGTGGACTGAATCAATCTCTTTGATCAATTGCTGCTTTCTTGTTTCCCTTTCTTCATATAATTATATTTGTATCTAAATGGTGGTTATCACCTGTGAACTGTTTGCGCTTCATCTAATTTAAGTACTTCTAATTGTGAAGACTTTTAATTGGCTTAGTGTGTCCTAATTTTTCTATGTATTATAACCTTGTAATAGCTGTTAGTCTTCCTAGAAACTAAAATAAAATAAAAAAATGATCTTTCTCGCTGAAACTAGCTTGAGATCATCCGTCTTGGAGTTAATGAGTGAAGCTTAGTGACGTCACCGGCGACGGGCCGGCGGCCCGTGGTAACGTGCGGGACTGCCGCGATAACGGCCCGCGGATTGAGGGACTTTGACGTCATCGCCACTCGTTGTCCACACTCGAGGGAGATTAAAGCCAGCCTGATGGCACCTTTGAATCTACTTTGTTCGCATTTCAGTATCTATCGTCTGCCCTCAGATTAAACTAAATCTTCTTAATCTAAAATCTTTTCATGTTTGTGTTTTTCCTGGTACAATAAAGAATATTCTTTATCTTATCTTATCTGCTGCAACAATAACGTATGGAGCCAAGTATAGACTCTATCTACAGACATCCACGTGATATCCCAATTAGGAAGCAAACGACCCGACCTGATACTCAAATAATTATTTAGAGATTTCCTTCAATCCCATTCTTTGATTTATCATCCTTACAGGTAATATCTATTACAGGTAATAACAGAAATCGTCTTAAAAACAAATATTAAGAACTTCATTTATTTTATCAACAATTATTTCATATAGACTGACTGAAATTAAATTCTTGCACTACTAGACATACGAGTATGCCTACGTCCACTACTTTTGTTTGTCCTTGACCATTCTCATCCAGCCGCCGCCAGCAATCTGCTTCAGATCGTCGGTCCAGCGAGCTGGTGGGAGTCCTGCGCTCCACTTGCCAGTTCGTGATCTAAGTATTGGCATCTAACTTTTATTTTTATACGATCAAAATGGTTTTATTATACTTTTAAGTTCATAGAAACAAGCCAAAAATAATAACATGCAATAATGATAACAATAAATGTTTGCGCGAAGAAAAGCCTGTAGAGTAGACTATTCGATTCAGGTAAATTTAGGTAAATTTTATTTAATAAATAATCGCGATTACATCCGTTTAATATATAACTATGAGTTTGATACAATATCGGCGCACCCTTGAGCTATATATATATATATATATATATGTTACGTAGCTCAAGGGTATATATATATATATATATATATATATATCTGCAGTCAGTGAACATACTGAGAACATAGCTACAGCATAGGAACCAGCGCTTAAGTGCATGAGACCCCCTTGCTAGAAGTGGAACTGTAGATTTAATTTTGATTTCAATAACTACTAATCAATATTTTTGAGTTTATATAAAATAATTGTTTTGTAGATTGAATTTTAATTTCAATACTTTTAATCAATATTGAGTTTATATAAAATTATAGTTTTAACAATTTAAATAAAATTCACCAAAATATTTTTGGAACGTAATTTAACTATTTTTTGCCGAGTGTAGTAAACTATCAGTTAATGCGTTCAAAAAGACGCCTGTCACCTCAGTCTACCGAGACCACGGCACTTGCAAAAGTACCGAAACGTCCGAAAAATGTAAAATAAAAAAATAAACGAGTAATACGAGAAATATCCGTCCAAATTCAGTTTTTATTACGTCTAGTGCTCGTGTTAAAATTAGAAAATACTATATAAATAATTACAGATTATACAGTTATGTTGGTGGGTACATCTGGCCAGACAACCTTGTTCGATCACTATCAACACTTCATCAAACAAGACAAAGGGAGGGTTCGATAAATGAGGAACCCTTTACCGAAGGATAAGTGTATTTCACTACTAAGCTCTTTTAGAACTTATCGATGACAAGAGAAACACGTCAGAAGGAATTTGGCCGTCGCCGGACCAATTCGTGCGAAAAGAAACAGGTTTTAGGCAGTCCCACTGGAGTTTGAAACAAATTTGGCAAATACAGAAGATCCATGTCGATTTATCTTTATCCTTGACTTAAAATTTACTTGACTCTTTTTTCTTACAGGAATTTCTTCCGTCATTATATAAATGTGGACCAACTCCGTTTTAACTCGATTTCGTGAGGTAATGAGGTAAGTTTTTGAGTTGAAAACTTCTTTCATTTATCTGAACAGTGTACGAAACTGAAAAATGACGCTCGGATCGTTGACGATGAATCGCGTATACTCTGCATAAGCATAAAGTACTATCCACATTACTGATTACTGATGATGATGACGCCGAAAAGCTACCAGAAATTGATGCAATATAACGATATTGCACGCTATTGGGCGCATAAACGCCCAGTAGGAGAATCTGGATGAACGTCCCAGCAGCGCAGGTCGTCTCTCAGTTTCCTGAGGTAGTACCAAATCAATCTATGTCTTTGTCTGAGCAGACAATCTCTCTTTTCCGTCAACATTCCTGTGGGACCGGAAGCCGCATCTATAGACGCGTCCGAGCTGTCAGGGCAGGCTGTCATCGTAGCGGTATCGTTAGGGACGGAAACTAGTGACAAGGGTCGCTGTGTACACAATAATTTATTGGTTCGGGGAAAAACTACTCGAGGACAAATATTTGTCGCTGAAAATCCGCTAAATTGGACAGAGATTCCCTAAAGACATCTTTTCAACGATGATTAATTTTTTTTATACTGTTAATTCAAATTTGCACATTAGAAAAGGGGACTTCGAGTTAATGTAATATTATGCCACAGTTAAAATGGACCAAAACGTAAGTGAGGACACTGTAACATTCTATTTGAATTGGGAAAATTAGAAATTGAAAATTAAAATTTAAGCATATAAGTAAGTCGGTGCTTCGAACTTTGTTCATCTTAAGATACAAGAAAGTATGCTGACAAAAAATTGTTCCTATCTCAATACCATTTTCGCGGAGGCCTCATAGGGATCTCGCAATAAGACGCCGAAAAGCATTGAGCAGCGCCATAACTAAACACGCGGCGAGAGAATCCGAGGCTTTAAATAATTGCACAACTTACAGAGGTCACCAGCTTTAAAATACAGCCTAGATAGCCGAACTCTCTCGAAATAGGATGGGTCTCGGCCGAACTGCCGAATTTATGGCAGCAAACCAAATCGGCAGCTTACAGTCTACTCTACTCTTTTAAGGACTTGAGAGAATCAAAGTTTCTAGCGATACTGCTTCAGTTTCTAAAAAAGTTTGTACTGCGGACCAATAGTTGACCACGCTCAAATATAAAAACTGTTCTTTTTTATCGGTTAAGGAGAAATTAATGTACTGTAGCGGTAAAATAAAACAAAATCAAAGTTTTTTCAAATTAGTAGCTAAATATAATAAAGATACCTAAAAAAATCACTCAAACAATTAAAATACTGCCTATTTCAATCGTTTATTGCTTCATGTGGTACATATTTGTGGTCTTAATATAAATAGTATAATCCTCAACACGAGCCCTGTAAGGGCACTGCAATATAGTAAGTAGTAACTAATGTCTTACGTTTTTATAATAAAATAATATAAGACGCATCTAATATGAGAAGGTAGGTAGTTGCCTAAAACTGAAACTAACTTAATCTAACTTAGCACTAATACTGTTAAATACAATAACTATACCCTCTTTTTTATAATATTATTTATAATAATATAATATAAATTTACAATATTATTCTATTGCCTAATGGTTTTCTTCTATAAAGTATTCAGCTTTCTTTTATAAGTTAATCTTTTAATTTATTTACAAATCTGTTAATACCTTTTCTTGCAGAATATATTTTGGTAATTTATTATACAATTTAATTGCCATTACATGTCGACCAGAACTATGAAGTTTTAGTGTTGAGGTAGGTATGGCTAATTATTTTTGTTTCTTAAATTCAATGGTTTCGTGTATTGGTTCTTAGCAAGAGAGAAAATATGCTGTTTTTTCCTAACAAATTTACAAATTTCAAGTTTCTACATGATATGCTCTCACACTTCTCATCTTTTTCACGATTCCCGACAATAAAACAGCATTTTCTTCATTATTCTTCCCAAAAGAGGAAGAATAATTTACCTGATCAATAGTTTTTGGGCTTCAACACCAATTATTTGAATTATTTTTATACAATCAGATAGAAAATTAAAAATAATACTCGTTCTTATAGTTGAGCGGTGGTCAACTTACTCTGGACAAACTTTTGGGCAAACTGAAGCAGTATCGCTAGAAACTTGGATTCCAAATCTTTAAAAGAATGTAGAGTCGACTCTAAGTTTCCGATTTCGTTTGCTGCCATAAATTGTGCAGTTCAGTCAAGACCCGTCCTACCTCGAGAAAGTTCTGCTCCAGCCCCAAACTAGCCTCCACATAAATAAACTACTGGTCTTCACACTTTGACTATAACTTCTTAAGTATTTTCTACTTCGCAGTTTAAGTCATAGGGTTGTTTTAACAGCGGTGTATTGTAAAATATTAACTGTCTTCGACCATCGTGCCCTTAAACAGTCACAATGACCACTTGTGGCTATTATATTTGTTTTCGTAGAAAGTTGATTCGGATGAGTCAAGAATTGCGAGTCAAGTCAAATATCACCATGCAGAAATACTCGATCTCATCGTAAGACAAATCTCGTTCATCATTGTTGTGGTTCTGTCCTATGCAATTAAAGATACTGGCGTAGTCCCAGAGATGAAGAGGTCATTAACAACAGTATCTTGATCATCCTGACGCATCTCGTGACACTTGCCTTACTTAGTTGTAGAGTGCGCCACTTTCACACCATAAAATTCGTTTCAAAATGAGTTTTGTTATGAGACAAACGCTCGGCCTTGAATCTGGTTCACGCTCGACCGACCCGCTCCATTCAGGCCTGGTCTACGATGGGCGTGTACTAAAATAAATTGAGTGCGGGGCGCGCGGCTGTTTACAATCAACCATGTATGTACTGCAAGCCTTAGATATACTGGTTTTGGTAGTTAACGTTTAGGAGGCGATGGTTATTTATCTACATTTTTTACAATATACAATGCCTGCTGATGTTCGTCATCATATTCTAAACTATTCTTACCCCGGGTTTCTCGTACACTAACAATCTGTTAATCTACTGTTAACGGCTGTCGGTGGTTTTTTTTGTATGCACTTTGGTCAATTGACAGCCGTTAACAGTAGATTAACAGCGTGTTAGTGTACGAGAAACTGGGGGTTAATCTGAGTTACCTTCAATGAAGAGAAGTTTGTTTTTTCTTTTTTCGGAACATCGTAAATGTTCTTTAAAAAGACATGCAGCTCTACCGAGACCACGGCACTTGCAAAAATACCGAAACGTCGGAAAATTGAAAATGAAAAAGTAAACGAGTAAATATCCGTTTAAATTCAAGTTTTCATCACGAATTTTTCTTCAGACCAGTGATGGGTGGGAACTTAAAATCGGAAACTTAAATTGGAAAAAAAAACGGCCAAGTGCGAGTCGAACACGCGCACGAAGGGTTCCGTACCATTATCTATACAACATTAGACACAAAGGTCAAGAAAAAACCGCAAAAATCGCGTTTCTTGTAGAGTATTGTTGTATAAATATTTATTTATTAAATATTTATTTTATTTTAATTTAATTATTTATTCTTGACGCAAATATAGAACTAAATATTCTGTGAATATTTCAAGCGTCTACCTATTGCCGTTATTAATAACGAGCAAAAAACGACAAAAAAAAATTACGTTTGTTGTATCGGAGCCCCTCTTAAATATTTATTTTGTTCTGTTTTTAGTATTTGTTATTATAGCGACAACAGAAATCATCATCTTTGAAAATTTGAACTGCCTAGCTATCACGGTTCATGAGATACAGCCTTGTGACAGACAGACAGACAGACTGACAGTGAAGTCTTAGTAATAGGGTCCCGTTTGGGACCCTTTGGGTACGGAACAAAAAGCGTGAATTATCAAATAATTCAAATTCTATTCATAATAATTCGATTCTTTATTGAAATAATTTACAGAAGCTCAGGACATTTGTGGATTACAGTGAATAACTGAGCGGAACTATTTTCAATTTTGGTTGACAATTGTCGCGTCATGCGAGAACATTATCCCCGGACCGACTCTAGTTGCGACGCGAACTCCAAAGAGGTTATGCTCGTAACGGCGTGGTTGTCCGTGAAAGAGATTGTGCATTAAATATGGAAGAGCAAGATGTCGCCATAATGAACGGCTCCCGAGGGGAGCGTTCCGAAATGCACCGCGCACCGGGCTCGGGTAATCGCCTGTCATCCCAGGTTCGTTTAACCCACACCGTAAATTGATCGAGAACTACAAAGGCTCTACCTTGGCACTTTGAATTAAATTACCCATGATAAGTGATTAGGATGGGGATCAAGATTTAGGGGAAGGCGCATTGGTAGAAGAAGGAAGTCGTGGCTCAGAAATGTACATCAAGATTGAGGGGAAGAGGCGCATTGGTAGAAGCGTTTCGTTTGGTAAGAAATTGAGAAATGGGGTACAGAGCCATAGGCCAGCCTACCTTATTGGAGAAGCACAAGAAATAAACGAGCCCATCATAAATTATTACTACTATAAATTAACTAACAAAGGTTTTATATATTAGAATATTTACATGCAAAATTGCATAATTATATTATTGGTTACACCAATGCAGTGGATATATTACAAAATCTCATAGTTGTTATTCCTCAATCTCATAGTGTTGTACATAGTTATAACATGTCAATAATAATTCAAGAATGTCAATACTGAATAATAACTTAATATGTCGACTAAAATTAATAAAAACCATTTTGTTTTGTGATCAGGAAATAATTATTTTGGTCAGCAACAACTGATAATAATCATCATCATCATCAGCCATTTGACGCCGACTGCAGGACATAGGCCTACTTCGTGGTTTTCATAATCGCCACGCTTGGCAGGCGGGCTAGCGATCGCAGTATGCGGTTGGAGTCTCAGGAAGACGCTGCTGCCCGTCTCCTGGTAATTGATTTCCTTAGTCGCCTTCTACGACATCCACGGAAGGATTTGGAGTGACGCTATTCTTAGGCCGGCGCCACACGGATACTGATAATAATATTTTTTCATAACTCGCGATGTCTAATTTAACTATCCTAATGACAAATCACTGCAGGAAAAAATACTTGTGAAAAATGACTTGAGGGTAGACCACCTACCCTCAAACAATAATTGATTGTATTTGCCTCTTCAGTCTACCAGTGACCACGGCAAATGCAACGTTGCCGAAACGTCGGGAATTAAGGTAATTAGGGTTACCTAAATAATAATCGCGATTAGACCCGTTAAATTTATAGCAAATAAATGATACATCGGTAAATAATTTATCGACAGTTACGTAAATATCAGCGAGTTGAATGGTCCACCCGTTTCTTCCTGTTCTCTCCCGAAGGTAATCTGATGCGATCGCGGGAACGTTTAACCGATATGCGGTACGACGCGATAAAGACCCGCCGTTCTGTGGTTAAACATGGTTTAATATTAACACGAGTGTACATAATTTAGCGGTAATAAAGCCTGCAGGGTGTCTTGTTACCCGGCTCCCTTCTAGGGCAATGTTTATAGGAGTGAACGACCACTAGATACATATCTTGATTTAGGTACTAGTAATATATTTTTGGTTTTAAATGGAAACGAAGAAAATAAATTCATTTTAAAAACGACACATTTTACTGACGTCAAAGGATTATACTTAGATTTAATAGCTTATTTATTGTTTTCAAAAATTTTTTTATGTATCTCTTTAAAATATAATAATTAGGTAAATAAATAATTAAATATAAAAAATATAATATAATAAATTTCAACTTAAAGTTATTACTCGTCAATATGTTGGAACACTAGACACAGTCGTCGAGGAATCTTTGATGCAGTCACTACTTTTGCAAAATTACTGTTTTCAAAGGAAATGTTATTTCGGAACGCGTGGTCCTTTGTAAGTTTTTTCAGCTTTATCATAATGTCCTATGCCATCTTCACTAATAAGACACACTGATCACGAAAATTGTTGGGCAAATACGTTTTTTTTTTATTTCAAACAATTCCACAAAAAATATATGTGCGGAATCAACGAACGCAGAATTTTCTCTGTTCGGATTTTCTCGGAATATTTTCATGGCTGACATAAGCCGTCCCGAATACCTTGAGTTACAGCCGGTTAGGCGTCGGAATAAACCCACTGCAGGATAATTATGATCCTAACCAAACAGATGTAAGAATCCTTATCCTGTGCCAACAACCCGCGGTGATGGGCCGATGACATTACAAAGACGAGAGGCAACTGCGCACGACCAACATTTAGAAAAACGTAGAAGAGTGAAACAGTGGCCCTTATTTATTAAGACGATTACACTGCCACATTTTCAGGCACTGGATCAGCTCTACTACTACGTAACCGTCTACTCTATTGAGTTAACCATTTTGACGATTCCAAAGTGTCAAAAAATTTATGTATCTGACAGTTCGGTGTAGGTTGAATTGGACAACCCCATACAGTGAAGAATCCCTGCACGCATGCCAGGATCCATGAAATATTTAAATTTAATTACGCCTCTTTATTACCTTTCTATTAATAATACATGTATATGGATTTATTCTGAAATAAATAGGAAAATATGAAATACCATAGAAACAGCAAAAATTTACGATTAACCTTCTTATAGGCGGTATTAATTTATTAACACCCTTCCTGAAATAAATACAGTCCTTGCGTCATTGCAAACATTTCTCCCAGCCTGGGAATTCAACAGCTTAGGAAATATTTAGCGTCAAAGTCGCACTAATTTTGAATAATTTCTACGGAAATATATCTATTATCGTATACCGAACTATTTTTATAAGTAACCTTATCGAAATTAAAAGCTTTTTGTGACAAAACTAATTTGAAATTTCAGTGCTCAAAGTATTCAATAAGTCGGGATAAAGCTGCGCATTTATTGCGTGCTGATAACTTAAAGAAAAAATTGATTTCCCAGTAAACTATCATATAGTATTCTTGGTGTCCAATATGCAGAGCGGAAAAATAATGAGCAATCGCTATTACAACTGTATTCACTAACTGCGAAGGAAAACATCGTGAGGAAACCTGAGCGTTTGAGGTGTTCACACACCTCAGCGCTTGGAATTGCCAATCCTCAGTGGGCTCGCGTGGTAATTAAGCCCATACTCTCTCTCCGAGAGAAAGCATGTGCCCTGCAATGAGACATATATAGGCTACATAGAAAAAATGAATAAAAATAGATAAAACAAATCCGGAAACATTAAAATCTTATTTCTTCTCTTCCAATTGATTTGATCACAGCCAAACCACACGTCTATTCCGAAACATTGGAGACACCTATTCGCAAATTAGAACCATAACTTGAACATTTTTGCAGGACCAAATCCGCTCCTCTCACCGCTCCACTACCACTACTAAGCCCACGGCCTACACCGACGAGCGAAGCGCACTCGCTTCAGGTGTAAGCCTCTTACAGGAAAGATTAGCCGATACGCGCCTCTTTTTTACCCACATTACGCTGGAAACACGCTTTTGGCCGTACACGAATACGCGGTAATATTCAGGATGCCGAAAGAGGGCAAAACGAGCTTATTATGTTGCTGTGGGCAAACCGAAGCAGTCCCTTCTTCCGCCGCTATTGGACTACCACTTTCCGTGCCAACTTAGTGCCAAACAACACTCACAAAGTGCAAACTTTGTATTTAAAGAAATCGTCCCGACCGCGAACTTAATTAAAAGTTGCATCAGTCGGATCCCCCGATTCCGCCTGGCCGATTCGGCGCACGACCAAGTTGCGCGCTTTTATGTAAATAGTCGGGGAATCCCGGCACTGGAGCGCTCGCAACAATTGCAACTGCAATCGAACTGTTGATTGTGTTTGGACTGTTAATTGAAACTAGAATCCATTAAACTAGACTCCCGGCGCATCAGCGCTGAAATGACTTGCAGATTTGTTGCATAACAATGCATCGTAGAACCGGCGAACGTTGACGTACTCTTGAGTTGACAATTCGCTTAGTTGACGCAATAACTTTCTGTCAGAATAAGCGCCATTGGAACTTAACCCTAACAAATTGAGTTTAGTACTTCAAATTACAGGCCGCAACTCCGTGTAAGTTGAATCCAGCTGCGATCGCGGCTTACCACTACGGCACTTCAATGACAGTTCGAAATCGTACGAAAGTACTTTAGCAGCAACTTTAAGCGGCATTCCCAAAACGTTTTAGTTTCAAGAGAGAACAGAAAGTGGCAAGCCGCTCGGGGGCGGGGCGGCCCTACGGCATCTATCTCCGTGCAAATATTGATGGCGAGTCCATTTGTATTGTTTATCTGCGGCCCGGGGCTCCGGCGACAAATCGGCCGCGGACGCGCCGCCATTTGTCGCCGAGCACCGTCTGTGCAAGTAAATACACGAAACAACAACAGATAAGTAAGTATAAACAGAGATCTACATTAAAGACGTTAAGAAAACCTCTCGGAAGATGGCTGTAGTTGAACTCGATGAACCCCAGGATGGAGAGATAATTGTCTCACCAATCCCATTATTTCATGCGCGTAACTCGCGTATGCGCGCGATGCATACAGGGCTTAATCACCACGCGTGCCCACCGCGGATTGGCGATTTCAAGCGCTGAGGTATGTAAATAGCTCAGACACTCAGGTTTGCTCACGATGTTTTCCTTCACCGCCAGCGCGTGGTAAGTACGGTACAAAAATAGTTACTTACTCGTATTTAATTTGATTTTCTTTGCCAGAGGACGATCCAAAGTGTGGAGGATCTTTTATGCGTCGACTACTTTTTGTCCTGCACTGATGCTCTCTATCTTTGTTTCCCTTTCACTTCACGAAACAAAGCATTTGTGAACTCAATCTCGAGCCAGAGCGAGTCTTTTCCGTCAATTAAACAGCTCGTCCCGTTCCGCGCAAAAAGGCGGAAGATTTTAATTCGCTGCAACAGTGCACCGCGACACAAAGGGAACATCTAAAACTTATTATGTCAGTTAGCTTCGGAGCAATACGAACAGTTAAGTTAACGACACTCGCAGGCTTATAATAAAGTACAGAAGAACATCTTGTAAAGTCGTTAACAGAACATTCGAGACTGAGGCTTATTTAAAAGGTATGCTACGAGGATTGACGCGTGAATAAATTTATCAGTGCGGGCAGGTAACACAATGTATCGATCTCAAGAAGAAACCTAAAGCTGCTGACTGGCTGAGCTGACCTGACCCTTGATTATGTATTTTTAACACATACATCCGTGTGTGGAATTGAAATATTTATCTGCCTGGAATATACCGGACGGGTAGGTAGAGTTTGCCACTTGCCACGATCTTTAACCTCTTTCGCTTTTAAAAACCTATTTGGACGCTAAAAATTCCACCCATGCCGGGACTTGAACTTAAATTGATTAAATTTAAAATTCATTGTTTTGATTATTCTTTCGCTTTGTCAACATTCATTCATTCTATACTTCGGGGTACAAGAAAAGGGTAAAAACGTTAGCAAATATAAAAAACCGGCCAAGTTATCTGTATGATTCTGTACGATTTTTTAGGTAGGTACTTACATATTATAAATAGTTCAGGAATCGTCTCGCAGTTTTTTCCGAGCTTTACCCGAACTTCAGATATTTTTTTTATTATTTAATTACAAATGTATGTATGGTTTTCAGATTTTTCTCTGTATTTATAGTACACTTCGACCAAATAGGGGATGTATTAGCAAAGGGCAAGACAAAAAATACCCAAAACCGGCGTGCGTGCATCCAACGACTAATGAATGTTGAGGAAGCGAAAGTGATCTGTCAGGATCGTGGCAGTCCCTAGTCTCTGCATGCCCCTCTGGGATACAGGCGTGAGTTTATGTATGTATGTTGTAGTATACGACGATATTACTTGCCAAATTTCGTAGTCCTAGGCCAACGGAAAGTACCCTACGAATTTTGATTCCCTTGAGTGTCGAAATATACGACTTTTTGCGGCATAAACGGCCGTTTCTTTTTTTTACGTTAACATAGAAGTTTGATTTTTTCACAGCTTCAAAGGACTGTCGACCTGAGTATATGGTTTTAATTTCAACTTGATACCTCTACGCTTTCCCGAGTTAAAGGGTCTTGACAGACGGACAGACGGATGGACGGACAACAAAGTGATCCTATAAGGATTCCGTTTTCCCTTTTGAGATACGGAACCCCAAGAAATAGTAATTGTTATGGGTGGAATCCCTTAAATTTAACTGGACCTTCTGAAACGCCCTGTAGTCATGAAGGTTAATATTATTATTTATTTGTATGTAGCTACTATATTACATAGTGGATATCACGCTTGAGTAAATTTCTGAGGCTTGACACTGATTTTAATAGATGTTTTGCTTTCGCACAAAGACGTGTCAAAAGATACATAATCAAGGCGCTGAAGCTGCGCGCGTGCCGTACAGTCAAACGCACATTTTACAATTTAAAAGTTGAAGTGGGCCGCGTTTCATAAAACTTGATTTATATTTTATTGCTTGTCAATCTGAGGGTTAATTGACTATGAAATTTACATTGAATTGTCATAGCAACCATAAATGGTTACTCTATAAAATAAGGTCCTAAAGAACTTCCGTCTATAACCGTATTTATCGCGACCTCGAAATAATACACAATAATTAAACAACGCACCCGCACATTCAACTAATTAGATGTCGCCGGATACGGAAATAGCAGAAGCAATTATTAACTCCATTAGCATGTTGGCAGGATGGCTGGGAAGATCAAATCATAAAAAGATTGTGTTTCGCATCTTTTTCATATTTTGTGAGGCGTCACTTAGAAATTACAACGTTTGTGTCTATCAGTGAATTATTATTATTATTAACGTTATTAGATAGCTTGTACTGGTCCAGATTGTAAAAGATACATTCGTACCTCCGAATACGTGCAATAAATAGAGACCCGTTCAAAGGCACTGCAAAATAATTAAAGTAACGGCAATAATGCTAATTCCCTCTAGAAATAATAGTTACACTTTCAACGTAAAATAATTTCTATCTCTATAAGTAAAATAAAAAAATATTGATAACAGCTTTAAAAAAGATCATTCTTACAATAAAATAAAAGTACATTACAGGATTCTGATGCAAAAAACCCAAGTTTGGTCCACAACCATTAATTTTAAAAGTTAGACATTTCGAGGTAAATTTCAGTTACTCCTAGTAAAATTTGTAGAGCGAACCAAATTTTAAAGAAAATAAGTTATCATTAGATACCTTTCTTAAAGTGTGTTTATATGTGTGCACCCCATAAGGATAGCTTGAGGAACTTTTTCCACTTTTCAACGCCCGTAGCTGCTGTGTTGCTTTCACTAATTATTGCAATGTTAGACTGAGAGGGGATGAAGATGATAAATCTTAATTCAGAAAACTTCGAAACTCAGAATTATTCTCTGAACTTTGGAATACGACTGCAGACCACAGGCCTCAGTTGTCCATCCGATATCACATTGTATCTCGGAGTAAACGTCATGCGAGCGCACGACGTAGACAAAGTAGAGAAAATTATAGCGCAACCCTTTCTGGCGGGGACCTGCCCCGGCCCTGGCCTGTGGTAATGTCTCTTGAGAGGGCCATTTTTGTCGCACAATCGTCGCACATTGTCGACAAACATCTGGGGTAATAAAATTAATCAAATTTTTACGCAAATTGCATGTAACCAATGCTTTTTATGTTTCTATCAAGTACAGTCCCATTTCTCAATTTTGAAACTTTGCCTTGGTGTGGTGCTCCATGTGTTTCAAGGCAAAAATGTGTACGCCATTTAATAAGCTTCGATTTATTTTGCAACACAAGGAAAAGTAGACTTTATTCCTAGGAAGTCTACAAACATAGTAGCGCATGTAAATAGTCACTACTTCGCCAATGGTAGCGCGGTGGCTTCCCGAGGGACCTTACCGAACAAATATGCTGAGATATGACGTCACAAATCATGCATACTGCTTTCACAATGCGATTGTACTCGTACCACAGAATGACTCAGAATGTCAGAAGGCAAAAGCCGTCTAATCTAGCATAATTTTAGGATCTGCATATGCGCGCTAAGCAATGTTAACTAGCTTGAGATGATCGGTCATGTTTCACAAGCACCTGTAAAGTGCTTCCGAAACACTCAAGCTTTTCCGTCAAGTATAACACTGATGTTATTGTGTGACTAGGCCCACAACAACCCTACGGTTGAAGCAATTTTCTCGTTTGCTTTTTTTTTGCTTCTTTACCGACCTACTTTGAATTTAAATTACTATAGATGCCTTTGTGTCGTTTTTGCATCGTTTTAAGTATCGGTGTATATTTTCATAAATGTCATGTATTTTACTTTTGTCGCAAACTAAGCTTTTATCTAACGGTGAGGAATGTTTAGGAATTATTAAAATGTAATAAGCTAAGTCATTTGTTAATTCTGTATTTTCTCCTTTATAAAATAAAATAAAATAGACAGGCATTCGCTGCATTTAATAGGCATTTCTAGAGTTTAGAAAAGTGTGCGCCCGACACGGGTGCGAGAAAGGCATTTTTTTAATTCGCGTACTTGCTTAACGTCTGACAATCGAACCAGTAATATCAATATTGGTGACTCAAGAAAATTATAAAATTGTGTGAAGACTTTAAGAAAAAAATCCTCCAAAAATATTGAGTCTATTATCCATTACCTTTCAATTGTTGTTCCTAATTTTGACAGACATTTTCTGCAAAAATTAGTAACCACGCTTCGAATAGATTCTATTATCAATTCTAAAGTGATTTCTGACTTATAATAAGCCTATTCCACTCATTTTAAGTAGTAAGAATATATATTCCAGTGCGAGTGAAAAGGATGTTGAGCAGGGTTATTGTGGGCACTTTCTAACGAGACAACCATCTGTTTATGTTCCCATTCGGGGCAGTAGCTGGAGACTGTGCGATGGCGGACTTCGACCTTATCCAGATAACAGATCTTCGACTTGACGAATGATCCTATTTAGGATGCTCTTGAGGACTGTCATATCTATGGTAAATCATCAGGGAGTTATGAAAAGGCAACGGAGAGTAGAGATAGAATCAAAAGGTACCAAGAGTTCCACCTTCAAGAGAAAGGCGTGACAAGTGGTCTTGTCATATCAAGTGGCAAACCTTGATCTCTGCCTACTCCTGCGAGATACCAGCGTGAGTTTATGTATGTGCGAGTGTCTAGGTTGTGGCAGTCTGGAATCTGTACCTGCTTATATGGGAGGATAGACACAGGCGCGATAAAATAAAATGTAATAGTGTCATAGTTTTATGTTGTAAAATTAAGTGGCAACCCATATAGGAGTCATCATCAACCCATTATGTCCCCACCGAGGGGCACGGGTCTCTTCCCTGAGGAAGGTATAGGCCATACTCCACCACGGGGGCCAAGTCCGGATTGGTGGAGGCTTGTAGACTAGTGGCTCGTCTACTGTCAGAAGTTGTCAAGCCGCCCTAAGGCCTCTGACTTGGCTTAACGACTGCCATCTATCGACGGCAGCCGGCACCAACAGCTTAACGTGCCTTGCGAAGCACGGAACCGCTCGGAAAAATGCCACTAGCGTTAGGCATAGACGGCGACCCATCCATGCACTGAACGCGCCCTGTGTTGCTTAACCTTCGTGATCGTTTAAGATCACTTAGGCAGCCGGGGCTACGAGCGATTCTATAGGAGTAGTAAACAACAAACATAAACTAGCTCTCTTAAAGACGGGCGTAGGTTAAAGTTTAGTCAAGTACCCACCAGCCTATTAAGTCCTAATTAGTTAGCTCCTAATAAATCTTCTACAGCATGTCTTAGCTAATTATGTCGAGTACTTGCTGAGAAGGGCTCTTCAGCTCTTATCATAGATTATGTAGACAGAAGATTCGATCAAGACAGAGCTCAAAGGTTACTAGCGTTACCAATTCAATCCATCGGCCTTTAGTAATCAACAGCTAGTCACCGGTCTCCCACAGGGCACGCTATCTCTCTCTATCCTCGGCCATCCTCACCCTGCCAGCACCGGCAATCTGCTTCAGACAGTCGGTCCCGCGAGCTGGCGGGCGTCCTACGCTGTGTTTGCCACAACATTACTGTTTATAAATGTGACATTGGTGACATATTCCTTTCTGCGATAAAAACAGCATCGTTCACTTGCTGTTAGAGCAAGCAAGTGAGCATTTGTATAAAGCTAGGCGACAATGTCTTAGCCTTGCCACTTAACAAACCCATAGATTTTGTAATCGCTTGCGTTTAGAGTGATTGTTTTGTATTCTTCCTGCAAGTCTGCAACCGATATTTGGCCGCGCACAAATAATACATATGTAATTATTGTCTTTACATTATAATTGCTGTTATTTTACAAGCTCTTGAATGAATTCATTAACTAAATGAATTTTTCATAATTATGTAATTCTTATGTTAAGTGAACATCTGTGTTGTTTTTATGAAAATAAACTTTTTATGCCATAAACCTTACTTACCATAGTATGTTAATGTTAAATTACTCTTCTCTTTTAAGTGATGCCGGAGCGAGCCTATTGTATTCCGTACCAACTAACTCGCACAATATAACGTCTCGAAGAGAAGTTTATTGCTTCGTTAACGAGTAATCTTTGAAGCTTCGTTCAAGCTTTTCTAATCTCTGTTCAAAGACATAGTTTATGGCATGCGAGGTTTTGCAGCAAATTGAATCAGCATATGTTTCTCATACAGTCGTAGCGCAGACTGCAGTGTTATCCAATTTTCTGACATCCACTAAACACATGCAAATTGAAAATAGACTGAGTGGAAGAAAATAGGCTATCGCAGAGCTTTCTAAATAGCAATTGCACTTGATTTTGTTCAGTAAGATAAATAATATTCAGAAACAGCTGCTTTAACGTTAGTCGAATCCTTGAAAAATACAAATTACTTATGAGCAGCCATTCACCGCCTCTCCCGGGGCATTCACTGCATCTCACACGTCATTCAGTCCACGTCCATCCTCATCCAACTGCCACCGCCAATGTCCTTTAAATCCTCGGTCCAGCGAGCGAGAATTTGCCGGTTCTTGCGGAGATGTGAACAACCTACTGCCACTTCAGCTCGCTTGAAATCTTGGAGGCTATTATGGGTTCAGAACATTTGCCTCACATTACTTAATCTCACGCCTTATCCCGGAGAGGTAGGCAGAAACCAGGGTTTGCCACTTGATCCAAGTAACGACCCTGACAAAGTCATTTCGCTTCATCAACCTTCATTAGTCGCTGCATGCACTCACGCCGGGTGTCGAGTACTCTTTATCTTGCGCTTCGTTACTATATCCCCTATTAACAAACCACCATTTCAAATTCCGATAAAATTCTTTCTTTGTATATTTTGTCACCCAGTGTCTAAACGGCTCAAGAAAACCGGTGGTGCTGCGTCGGGTTACACGGCAATTGGTTTAACGAGTAACTTCTATGAGTAAGCGTTAATTTTTAGCTCAAACTGCGCAATGTGTGACGCGGAACTGGTGCCATTTAGCGGCACGAGTAAAGACGATCTGAGTAATGGCTTCTTGGCTCTACTCAACAATATATAAATGAATTGCACACGACACGGAAATAGTTAGAGAGTTACAAGCCTTGCCGACGCGACATGTTTCCGCGTTCCTTTAGCAAGTAGCCCCCTACTACCGAACCGAAAGACGTTTCACGTCAAAAACGCATCTATACAATATAAACAGGGATTTAGTTGGCAAAGAAGCGGGCGTCCCTGCGGGCCGCGTGTGTATCTAATCGGGCGATAGATAGCGTTATCTGTCGGAAGTTATTGCGGCGATCCCGCCCACGCGCCACTCCACCGACGTAAGGTCATGCCGCTCGCGGAAATACACTCGCTCCAGCTTTGCTTTACTCGTATAGCACAAAAATCTTATCTAAGTTTACAGAGACACCGCAAAAATGCGCAATTCCTGAGACACGACAATAAGCTATTGAGTCAAGTTCAGATTTACTTCATTTTTTGTATTTTTTGTGAAAGCAGTGGTAGCGCATCGGTAGAACACTGTTTACACATTATACACACATCATACATACATAAACTCACGCCTGTATCCCAAAGGGGTAGCAGAGCCTAGTGTTTGCCAATTGCCACGATCTTTACAAACCTCTTTCGCTTCATCAACAAGATAATGTAGTAAATTCTAAATTAAAATATCCCTATGCATAAAAAGAACATAACAATTGGTAAGGGCTTGCAACTTGCTACATAGAGACAAAGGTTGAATTTCGTTATTTCATTGCTTAACCAACACGAGAGTTAAAATTATTATAAGCACTTATATTAGTTGAGTAAATTGCGTCTACGCAATTTGTAAAAGAAAAGAATGACGTCTGAAACTCATCGAAAATAAGGGCACATTTAAAATGGGCCAGAAGTGATCCAAACTCACGCCTGTATCCTGGCGGGGTATGGAGAGACCAGAATCTGCCACTCATCACTATTCTAACAAACCTCTTTCTCTTTTTAGGGTTCCGTACCCAAAGGGTAAGAGACCCTAATACTAAGACTCCAGTGTCCGTCTGTCTGACACAGATGATTTATTTCTGATTGTATTTCTGTTGCCGCTATAACAACAAGTACTAAAAACAGAATAAAATAAATATTTTACGGGTCTCCCATACACGAGAACGTGATTTTTTGCCGTTTTTTGCTCGATATTTGGCAACAGGTAGACGCTTGAAATATTCAAATGTTGGTACAGAACCCTTGGTGCGCGAGTCCGACTCGCACTTGGCCGGTTTTTTCGTATCTGCTTGTGTTATCATTTATTCAGTAGCTGAATGCAAAATAACCGTAGCGGTGTTTATTTTTAATTAAAAAAGATCGCTGAAAATTGCGGTCGCTTCGTCCGCGTAAGCTATAGCTAACCTTTGAGCGCTGAAAGGGTCTTTTGAGCGGCCGCCAAGAAATGTTTTAATATTCATCCACCTGTACCGAAAAGTCCCCGACGTGGCTTTTTAACCCTGTTTGTGAAAGCTCTATTTCTTATCAAAGGAAAGTGTTTAGGTTATTTTGAGATGTTGTGTTTTCGTTGTTTTCCACTGGATGAACAATGTATTGCATTAATGTTAAGTGCCATGGGTGAAATATGTCGATATGTCAAAATATCAATATATTTTTCGTAAAATTATCAATATTCACTACCGGCTCATTTTATTTTTTACAACAAAGATACTGAGTATCTATAAATTTCATGGATTGTATGCAACCGATGAAATTGGACACTGGACACCGAGCTGCGTCCGTGACATTGGATCAATACACGTTAAACCGGATTAACTTAAATATCTTTATTCTTCCTAATTTTACTTGAAAATTTTGATTTCCTTTAGATATATTTTAGATACTTAGGGCAAAAAATATCGACATATCGATTTTTTTCAATAAATATACTGTTTAGAAAAATGGATATTTTATTTTTTGCAGTTTCAACGTTCTACGGAATCGGCACGTTACATACAACAAAGCATCTTCTACCGTCATTTGCATAATGATCTCAGTTCTATGACGACATCGCATCGCGTACGTACGCATCACAAAACTTCCTGCATGTCAAGGAACTACAATAATACGTAATGGACCAAACATATGATGAAAAGGAATGGACGAGAAATGTGATAACCATGAGTAGTTAGCGATTGATTTGTTTCGAGTTTCGTGATGTTACCAGTTATGATTCACCATAAGTTGTAACATTTACTTTTAATGATTTGCGACGCTCACACACATGAAACGGGTCTAACCGCTACAATCATTACATGTAGTCGCCACCTACAAGGCTGCCCGTGGCCACGGTATCTGCAACGCTGCCGAAACGTGGGCAATAAAGGTAAATTATGTTTACCCAATAAATCCAATTATCATTAATTCCAGACTTCCAGAGTCAGACCTATAACAGGTGTTAATAATATTCGTAAGCTAAAGAAAGTCTTGGGGCTAACTAACGCCGCCAATGAAAAAAAAACATATGAACTTATTTTATAATAATCAGTTTTTGCAAAAGTTAGCTAATATTATTGAGATTTTTGAGCGACACTTCTTTGCGTAACATTTTTTTGAAATCCCCTTGCACCAACGTCAAGAAGCTTACAAGTTTGGACCGCTTATGGGTTGGATAGGCCATGCGGGCACCGTAAAGGAAAACATCGTGAGGAAACCTGAGTTTCTGAGGTAATATTCATACACCTCGGCGTTTTAAATCGACAATCCGCAGTAGGTACGCGTTTCCTCTCTCTCTCTCTGAGAGACGGTCTGTGCCCTGCAGTGAAACGTTTATAGGCTACTTATGCTTTGGTTTGTATAGGTATATCAAAACTCAAACTCCAAGCCTCGACTTTATCATAAACCCTATCACGAATATCAAAAGTAGGTGTGTAAGTATTTACAGAGTATAATGTTCGATCAGAGCAGAACATTCCATGAGCTCCATGTTAAATCCGACACCCTCCGTGTCTGATATTATGACTAATGCCTGGGGATCCAGGGCGAGCACAGGAGTACACGAGCGTAACGTATTCCCACCATTAGAAGAGTAATCCTTTCACCTAAACCACTCTCCTCCAGTGCGCCGCAAACTGCGTAGATATAAAACACGAATTAGGACCGTGTTTCAAAACTAATATAATGGTAACGACTCTAGGGACCGATGATATGAAAACATACACCTACGCGCACAGCCCTTCGATGAATTTGGTCGTCCCTTGTCCTTACCTAAGTGGCAAATATATTAGCTTAAAATTGGCATCCAAATTCGGATGAAGTTTCGGCTTTCATAACACACTTAAGGTCAAAATATTAGCCAGGTGAACCTCGGTAAGCATTTTACGTAATATAACACTCTCATGCTTATCTCATCCCCAAATAAGAAAGTACAGCATCAAATCATTCTTATTGAGCCCATATTTTGTGAGGCATATGCTATGACTACGCATCCAGTCTCGGCAATAAAGCTGAGCCCATTCCTTTTTATCACAAACATTGTGAATGAAAGAATTATTATTATTTATTATTTTTGTGTGGTAAATAAAATATTTTCACTTTCACTTTCACTTTCTACACTCACTCACTTATTTTGTACCTTACATGGTACAAAATAAATTACTGAGTGTGGAGTAAAAAACTTGTTCCGTAAGTTCAAGAATATTGTACATTTATATTTTACTCCTTCTGGGCAAGGGCTTTCCCCAATCCGGACCAGATTTTTCATTAATTCCCTTTTTGCCGCTTTCAGGCCCACTGCTGGGCTGAGGCCTCTCCCGTTACGCCAAAGCCCTCGGTTTCCTGCCAATCTCGTCCATTGTTTTTCGACTGCTATAGTCATGTCATCGACCCATCGGCTCGCTCTGCCTACCGATCGTTTACAGCCACCACTCACTGATTCCGATTGTTTATTTATTAAAATCGGATTCTTACTTCGTTTACAGTTGACTAATCTAGGCTAGGCTTGTTTCCTGGCCGCCTCACCTACGGAGGGGTGGCGTATTTTCAGGTTTACAGCCGGGCCCGAGGCCTACCCCTTTGTAGCGCCACAGGGCCTACCCCTTTGTAGCGCTCGGGCCGGGCTGTAGCGCCAGCGTGATAATACAAATCGTCGGTCGTAAACTCGCATTTGTCTGCGGCAAGCGTGAGTTGCCACAACAAATACACGCAGAAACACAGCTGCAACGATTTCTCTCGTAGAAACAGTTACTACTCTAGGCATACTACTCTAGTACTCAAGAGTTTTAAATTGCGACACGATAGTTTTACCAAAGAACGGACAGACAAGCAGTTTCCATTGCAGGGTCTGAACTCTGCTTGTACGATCCCAACCAAAGCAATAGCCTGCTGCTTTAAGGCTGCATAGCACACTACACAGAGTATATCAACATTCCTATACTTTTTATCACTTGACGAGTTCTACTCGTCAATACAAAAAAACTTTAACAATAGTAATAACATTTAAATTGCGAAAAAAATTGCACTTCGGAAGAGCTGTTCTCGTTTTCAAAATTTTCCCTCAAAGAAAAAGTTGTTTGTTGTGTCGAGTCGTTTTCTCGTTAGTCGAGGATTTGGTGATGTTGATTGACCCTGTAAAGCTAACTCTTGCAACTTTCTTCTATATGTTTGAGGCCAAAATGGCTGCTGATACAGAAATACGGGTGCCGTGGAAGATATCCTGAAAGGAAAGCGCATCTTCTGGATATGTTTGTGTTTCCTCTGCGGAGGTGAATGTGGGGAATCACATGTGTGCGGCAGCTGTATGTATTTCGACTGTTATCTTTGTTGCCTTCTAGTTTGTTCATTTGTTCTCCGATTAGGCATGTAATTACTCTTGAGGCTTTGAACATTTAGTAAATCTTGTCGGGTTTTCGGAATACCTCCGACGGTTTTGTTTTTACACTGTCGAACCAAATTATTAAGTAAAAGTAAATATAGAATTTTTAAACACACTGCGGAGAACTTTAAAAAAGTAAAAATGGTAAAGAATTATTGCTGACCCTTAAATATATTAGGGGACTCAAAATTGGGAGTTGAAATTGGGAATTGTCTTAATATACAGATAAATCATTTATGATAAATATACATTTATATCGAAACCGGCGTGCGTGCATAATGAATACAATGTTGCAACTAATGAATGTTGAGGAAGCGTAAGTGATCTGTCAGGTTCGTGGCAAGTGGCAGTCCCTAGTCTCTGCCTATCTGTCTGGGATACAGGCGTGAGTTTATGTATGTATGTGTATGTATACATTTGTATTCAGACTTAAAGACCTACTATAAAATAAAACATCACTAAGATGTCAAAGAGAGTACCCGACTGGAGATATCAATTAAAACTATAATTTTTTAAAAACTAAGTTAGGTGTTGTTTTTTTTTCTCCATAATAATCTAAATATTGTTTGAAATGCAAACCATGATTACCTAAATCAACCGTGACGTAACGTTCATTAAGTCACAGTTTCTGCGCTGTAATGCATAAAATATTTTGATTTTATTAATTTGACGGGCCTTAACAGTTGCACTGGCAAGGACAAATATTTATGATCAATTTCCATTTCCTTTGGCTGCGAGGCGCGTGCACAGCACGAGTCATCTAGTGATGATTTCATAATTCCATTACCCCGCCCCGCCGTGTCACTGATCGTCCGGGCCGAATCACGTGACCTCATAATGACTACATCACTTAACTTACTCTGTAAGAATGCACGAAAGCACCACTTCACTCCAACGGTCTACATCTTCACTCTACTGCTCGTAAATGAAGGATTCTGCAGAGGAACGACGTCGTGAGTAGATGTGAAAGACGCGGAGACATATACCGCCTTCTTTGAAAGGGGTGATGGGCTTCCAGAGCTTCGGACACACAAAAAGTTATAAAAGAACTACAAATATAAGGATGTTCTGATAAAAATAATTGAAAAGGAACACAGTAAACTAGGATTTACAAATCAAATTATAATGAAATTTTGGTACAGGTATTAAACAGAAATCTCTTATCATGCAATGTATCAGATCAAGGGTTCTGTCTTTCTAAGTAACACCCACAAAATTATGAGGTATCATGCCTTTTGTAAAGTTCTGTGTCTGCTATTTTGTGAGCAAGAGTACGGCTTCCATTACTGCGAAGCGTCAGTAGCTTTGCAGGACAATGGTGGTCCTTCGCTTTGTATTAACAACCAACGAGGGCCACGCCACCAGCGGCGGTCGCACGTTGTTTTTACGTTAACCTTTTTGTTCTGTTTTCCTAATGGGGCGACAAAGAGTTTGATGTAATGTGATACGATTTCAACCTAGGTTTGTGTTGTTGTTTTTTCCACGTGCAGTGGGATCGTCTTTTTTACTTTTTTTCAATAAAGGCATGATCGCATGAATGAATGAACATTTTCTCCGTGAGGCACGTTCTGTATCAGAGAACAGTTATATCGGACGAGAGAAAATAATCATAAATACATTTAGGACAAACGACTCGCTCAAGTTACAATAGTTAGATAACAAGTCAAACGTATAAAAAGTTGACTTGATACGTTCATGCATATCATCGAGTTATGTTTACAGAAGCCAAGGAAACTAAAGAGCGTCCACGCAAGGCATTTAATTAAATCCAGCACGATCCTTTATTTGTCATCGCTCGCATAAGGGCAGACAATAATATGTTTTAAAAGCCTCCCCAACCCTTCCCCCCGGGGTACGATAAATCAACCCCACTCTTGGGGGGGCACCAGCAGTCTTGCGGCATCGGACAATGAATACTAATCTCCCTATATCACTCAAGCTTTCTTGCAGTAATAAATTGAAAACCAGGTCAAGCACACGCCGGCAATTTCGCTCGCAGACGACTCATACTGGAGACATATTTCATCATACGTTTAATATCTGAATTTTTTCATTCGGTAAAACTAATCTTAATCGGTAGATAAAAGTGTATTACAAAATCAAAAGCCATAGGCACTGAAGTTTTTTTTTGTATTTGTATTGTATTTAAGATGAAAATGAAGGAGTTACGTCTGGCACTGGATCTTGTGTTTTCTGCGAAACGTTGAACGTACGAGATACCCACGCGACCTACATTCCATCGACTCTTTACTTCCGAGCAGGACAGATGGCGTCGATCTTTCTACATGGGAAATCTAAATCCCAGCGGCATTGAGCAGTTAACAGGGCCATTAGGCTAAGGGTGCAGCGAACAAGTCGCGGGCACGGCCGCAACCCTCCATCTGCAGTAATTGTTTAGCGGACCGCTGTTGAATACGCAACGAGCACAATATAACACTACACAGACAATATCTACGAGGTGGTATGAACAAACACTTTCTACTTATCGACCAACATCACTGGAGTTTAATATTCATGAAACTGGAAAGACTATAATAAAGACATCGAAACGTCTAGAGTTGTAATCAAAACTAACTAGGGTTGATTACAACTTGTCGTTTCGAGACGTTAAAACTAACTTTTAATGAAAAATTTGACGGAAGTTTACTAAACTGTTTAGAGATTCCTTATTAAGATGAATGAATTCAAAACAATATTGTACTGGACTAAGTCTAATTGGAAAGCGTCATCATCATCATCAGCCATTTGACGTCCACTGCAGGACATAGGCCTCCCTCATGGTTTTCTAACCATGAAGTGTTTTGCCATAATCGCCACGCTTGGCAGGCGGTTTGGCGATCGCAGTATGCGGTTGGAATCTCAGGAAGACGCGGCTGCCCGTTTCCTGGTAATTTATTTCCTTAGTCGCCTTCTACGATATCCACGGAAGGAAACGGAGTGACGCTATTCTTAATCCGGCGCCACATTGGAAAGCGTAATCTTGTTAAATTTATGTTGCTTTTCCGAAACTACGCTTAGTAGCTCCATGACCCTTATCGTACCCATGAGGGTCTTGGTGAATAATTTCACAAAAGAAATTGCAACATATGTCTTGAGAGCACAAAAGGACATAACAAAAGGTATCTTTAGTCAACCCTAACGACCTAGTTTAAATTCAGCATCAATCCGAATTCTCTATTAGGTCCTACCATAAACTCAATAGAGAGCGGGGTATCAAATTACCATACTGAGAATACTCACCGGACCCAGGCAGTTCCGCGGCCTCCAAGACCCGACTTTCGCCTGGAGGGTTATATTGTAACCTCTGTAAAGCATCGTAAAGCATACCGAGCACTTCTCACGCACGACATAAAGGCGGGAGTCGATGGCACCTTACCTGTAACAAATTATAGTCGATTAATACAAGCGTTTCCTTTGACGAATTAATTGAAACACGTTTGATTAAATGGAGAGGTAGATATTAATTAAGCTTATTTGGCAAAGTGACAGACGGGGTTTTAAACAAATAAAGCAAATAGCTTTGGTTTAATAAACCAGGCAATTAGGAACATCGACGATTGGAAGCAGTGGACGAGACTGGCAGCGGAGTCTCGTTTACTTCATTTGCAAGATTCCTGAGGCAAATTGGATGGATTTGAAGTTTGAAGGAGAACATTTTATCAATAATAATAATTAATATTTTATGCTGTCTGTAGCCGTAATTATAAACCAGTACGAGCCATCCTTGTTGTACAGATAAATATGTAATACAATATAGTTAATTATATGGTTTCCAGCGCTGAGGTACCTATTTAATAACAGTAAGGTAATTTATTGATTAAGGCTTATTGGTATTACACAAGTCCTATCGATCACACGACGTACACAACACACGAATAAATATACAAGAGACACACATACATCGCACAAGTGAGGAGTATTCCACTCCACAACCAATACCCCGCTTTTGATATTTACCTCCATCACCACAGACAAGGTGGCACTGATTGTTATTGGCAAAGGTTATTTGCCTAAATCTCAACAAAACATTATGGAATTATGATTATCAATTCGCTATCAACTGCGGCGTAGAAAGCTTGACTTTTCAGGGTTCCGTACCCGACAGGTGCCAAACGGGACTCTATTACTAAGACTTCACTGTCCGTCTGTCTCTGTCACCAAGCTGTATCTCATGAAACGTACTAGCTAGGCAGTTCAATTTTTCACAGATGATGTATTTCTGTTGCCGCTATAACAAATACTAAAAACAGAATAAAATAAATATTTAAGGGGGGCTCCCATAAAATAAACGTAACTTTTTTGCCGTAACGGCAACAGGTAGACGCTTGAAATATTCACAGAATGTTTAGTTCTGTATTCGCTCCAAAAATAAACAATTAAATTAAAATAAAATAAATATTTCATATTTTCCCATACAACAAACGTGATTATTTACCGTTTTTTCCCGATGTTTGTGTCTAATGTTGTATAGATAATGGTACGGAACCCTTCGTGCGCGAGTCCAACTCGCACTTAGCCGATATTTTTTTTTTTAATCATTACCTATCTTTTTTTGCCATGATTAACTGTAGTTTCTTTGTCAGACGTAACTAATACATAATTTATTTGACAGTTCCTTATCAACAACAATGACTTTACGTAAATCAGTACACTTCTTCTACCTCTGGTACCAATATCCCTTAGTGAATGTCTAAAAATAGGTACAACGGCTGCAAGATCCATTTTCTTAGGTACTCCTGGGACCAGAACCTTTTCATCCACGAAGAAAGCCTAATTACATCGTATTGTTTTAGGTCGCGCATGTTTTTCTATCTCATAGGCAACCTAATGGAAAAATGTGTGGTTGTGGAAGCCTTTTACACGGAATAACAAGACTGAAAAGGTTCACAGTGACTGAAGTTTGTTCGATATAGACAACATAACATACCATTCCGCGCTAGAAACAAAACATCCTCACTAACATTACTACCATAACATCCTCACTAACATATTATTGTCATTGGGATTGACAAGTGGCTGTATTTTTTAGAGATTACTTAGGAGATTTACTTATCTACTTAGTAGTATTTTCTTCTTTTTCATTCCTTTAACCTAATAGTATAATCCGTAGATCATCATCATCATCATTCGGCCACAAGAAGTCCACTGCTGGACATAGGCCTCCTCCATGGATTTCCAAAAAGACCGGTTGGAAGCGGCCTGCATCCAGCGTCTTCCTGCCACTTGGATGAGGTCATCTGTCCATCTTGTGGCTGGTCGTCCTACGCTGCGCTTGCCGATATGTGGTCTCCATTCGAGAACTTTTCGGCCCCATCGGCCATCAGTTCTGCGTGCTATGTGCCCCGCCCACTGCCACTTCAACTTACTAATCCGCTGGGCTATGTCGACGACTTTCGTTCGTCTACGAATCTCATCATTTCTGATTCGATCTCGTAGAGAAATAGATATGGACCGTATATCACTGGCTATGTTTTAGTTGACTGCGAATTTCTGGCTGAGCATTATTTACTTCGACAAGGTTCCGTCCCTGTTTGAAGCGGTCGGTAAGTCATTCAATAATTTAGCTGAAACTGCGGGCGTTTGTTAAGGGCGCTGTTGCTATGAAAATTCTTCGCAACTTGTGCATTTTCCTTTTTGTTTTTGGCGCGCGTGGTGAGGCATAAACTAGGTGGCCTAGGTGACCTAGGTGACCCGGCCTTCACCCAGGCCGGGTCGATCTTGCCTGGCCAGGGCCATCTCTTGGCAGCACTCCACGCGCTGTAAATCTTTGGCCGTCGTGTGTATTGCAATGGCCGCTGCTGCAAGGAGTGCCTTCTTTTCAATCGCCATTACTGGATAGCGCGGATTAAGTTCTGGATTTATAATGTGCTTGCCTATACTAATATTAAAAAGAGGAAATGTTTGTATTGTAAGTAGGGTGTAATCTCTGAAACTATTTATTCGATTTCAAAAATTATTTCACTAGTTCTTATAATGGACCTTCAGAATCGGCATAGGCTATAGAGACAACCCGGAGAAAAAGTGGTGAGGACGTCTCGCCACCTCCGCTTGGGTCGGCCTCTTCGGGCGATTTGTCCCTACCTGTCTGGGCCCATACGGCTTACATGGCCTGCCCAATTCTACTTCAGCTTAGCGGTCGCAACCCCAACATTGATCAGTCTTTATAAGTATTTTGGTGAAACTAATTAGATTGTCAGGGGCCTAATTACGCGCACCAAATCCTGAGCGATTCCAATCGTTTAACTGTCAAATTCCATACTAATTTGACGGTTAGACAATTGGAATCGCTCAGGATTTGGTGCGCGTAATACAGGGGCAGGCCCTGGTCACCAACCAGAAAAATTAGAAGGACTAACTAACTCCTCAACGAATAAAGGCAGACTCTTCGAGCTTTTGCTAAGTGCATCGATCGATCTTGATGAGTACTTTATAGAATTTCGGTGACCAGGTTCTGATAATGGGATTAGAACTTGGATACGGGATGTCCTCAATGGACAATATTAATTTAAGCTACGTTTTTCTAGAATACTTCACGAGTGTTAGTATAATATAGAGAACACTTTCCTCTTATAGTAACAAACTGAATTCCACGCAAGTAAAAAAGCATACACAGCTACTTTATTATAAAATTCGGATAAATTTTGGATGCGCATTTGAAGAGTTTTACGATTTTTCACGCCGGAATCGGTAAAGTTTTCAGCTTGGTTAATGGCTTTGGCTGCGGTAATCCGGCAGATTTTTTACTCCCGAAATCATTTATTTTTGCTTACTCGAAAGAGCATTTCCAGCTCTAGTACGAGTAGTACGTAACCTACTCGTACTGTATTAAACTAGTTTAAACTCGTTTATTTTAAAAGAATGATAGTGGCTTATTTTATGGGTGTGGGTTTCCGGCTGGTGCCAGTATGAAGACTTTGGCAGCGAAAGCCACATGAATAACATCACAACTTTAAGCAGATTCGCATTAACCTCAGTGGTGTTCAAGAAGTGAAGAAGATTACGAAGTTTTTGTGAAGTCTACTAAAGTGTTCTTGCAGGTGTAGAAGCGGCCTATCGATGTAAAGAACGATAGCTCTAAAACACAACATTAACTCATGCCTGTACGCCGAAGGGGTAGGCAGAGACCAGGGTCTGCCACTTGCCACGATTCAAGAGGACAGATCTCTATCGTTTCATCAACATGAATTAGTCTTTGCATGCATGCACGCATCTTGCCCTTCGCTAATACATCCATCAGCACTAAAACGTGTTAAGTTATTTTGCACCCTTGATGGAGCTACGTACATTTACGTCAGTGTTTATTTGTTAAGTTGCCAATAAACCGTTACGATCTTGAGACGTCTTGGCCGCGGTCCAAGTGTGTGAGTTGACAATTCTTTCCCCATAAAGCGTTGCCAAACTTTCGTCCAATTGTTTCACTCGAGAGTCAAGGTCGTCGCTGATGTCTTGGCCAATTTTCTCAGGGTTATGTTTAGTCGGCGGTATCCTTCGGCTTATTGTGTCAGGGGATTTGCATATAAAGGGCGAATTTCTCATACAATAGCTAGCTAGTTGCTTACTCTATTTGGTATGGTCTTGAGGACACTAATGCCCTTTGATGCTCTAACATATTATTTACCCTAGAGGGATCTAAAGGCAGAGAATTGGTAAAATTCCAATACGTGAAATGGCGTCAACGCGTTAAAAACAAAAGTGCTGTAGGTAAAACGGCTAATATCTTGCAGAGAACTCAAATTACCTACCTAAGTGCAAAATAGTGTCGAGGTGTTCTTATGCTCAACCTCTCGATGCCTCTGAAATATGATTAATGGTTCCTATCTCTATCTATATATCTATGTCGTTAACAGCGGGAACACGTTTAGTTTGTCATGTTTAGTTTCCACTACCTATCCGGTTTCCGCCTAGTCGATCGCGCATGCAGTCGGCGGGCAGTGGACGGGGTCCATTGCGTATTTGTCACGGAGTTTATTGGCGAGGTGCGGGGAGGCGCATCGCCCACAGATCGATACCCGCATTGCAACTTTGCTTGCGCCTTCCGCGGACACAAGATGCTGCTGGTGGATCTGTGACCGCGCGATGACCTAGACTCTAGCAATCTTATTTAAAAAACACAATTCCTTAAAACACTCCTCAGATGCAGTTTAAATAATCTCTGGTAAAGGAACAGACGTAACCACAAATTATTTCAACTGCCTCTGAGGAGTGTTTTAGAGATCTCTAGGAAGAGATCTTAAAAACTGGTCAGTAGGCTTAACTTAGCGGTCAACATAGTAGAATCGGTTTCATCTATGCTTAGAATAAGAATAGTATAATTGATTAAATCAGGTGCATGCATAAATAAATAGCCCTACATTAGGCCTAGCCCGTATCGTGGAGGGCGAAAAACGATATTATTTTCAACTTGAAATATAAAATAAAAAGTATGTAATAAATATCAAGAGTCTACGCCTGCCATGTTGTAGTTCAGTCACTCTAAGAATGCCGATAACGTTGCATTTTCATTACTAAAATCCAATTGGAAATTCGTTAATACTTGTTTTAACTAAAATTATTAAAAAATTTCGAAAGCTTCATCGGCATTCTAAACCCAAGAGAGAGACTATTATATCTTAACGAATGAATAATTACTTTATTATTGTACTTTATTCCACACGGAACATTTAATAGGATAAATGTTAGGAATCCCAAGGCAAAGCTTAATAAAATCCAAATTAAAGTAAGTTTCACTCAGTAAAATTATTGGTGACTCAAGGATGGCATATCAAACTGTAGTCGTCTCCAACTAACTCAAACATTTTTATTCACAGAAGCTCGGAGACTGTGGCTTAAAGTCACTCCGAAAGTCTTCACCAGAACATCACCAAATTACCCTGGAACTACTTTTACGTTATATTTTATGAAACATATGCCTATTACTAAAGGATGGGCCGCATTAGGCCTTATTTACTGCTGCCCATTGAAGATTTATATATTCCATCTCTGAGCCTTCATCAGATCTTCACCAAATTAAAATGGGACCAATGGGACGTTATATCTATTCGAACAAAAAAGAATTGTCGAAATCGGTTGAGATTTGACGGAGTTATGCGAGAACATAGCAAAAAAAAACGCATCTAATTGAGAATCTCCTCCTTCTTTGAAGTCGATTATAAATACAAAGTTATGACGATGATGATAATTAAAAGCTTTTTATTCGTTGGTAATTAAAACACCTGTATTTTTTAAATGTAGTAGTTTCATTACACCACTGTACAAAGTTTTCAATTAAAACTTTGTATAACTTGGGTGTGCCCGATTCAGGTTTTGCCCGACTTTATGGAGGGGCGGCTCCGGTACCATAATAGTTGTCATAATTACAGACCCAGGGCCGAAATGACAATTTGTCCCCCAATCGATACCTACAGCCCTAACCTAAACCGACCAAGTTCTCCTGGGAACTCCCGCACATGCTTTTCGTATTTAATTTGGATTCACTTACTTATTTAACAAAGACCTACAATGACCTTGTCTTTAACAGTCTTTTCACACCTCCTGCTCGACAATGCCTTATTACGTACCGTCAAATATCATCGTAAAGCATGGCCTTGTCTCTCGAGGGCAATAATAATGAAGAATTTCCCTAGGGAATAAAGTGATTTGAATTTAGAATGTCAAAATTCGCATGAAAACTATGGAGAAGCCCCGCATTGCAATTCGAAATTCGAATTGTTGTTCGAAACTCACCTCTTTTTTTTTCTTTTTTTTTCTGAAATACTGTGTCCTGTGACCGCGCGAAACACCAACAAAAAAAAGAAAAAAAGGCGCGAATTGCAAATACGAATTTAAAAGTTATATTCAATTTAAGTTGCTAAGCCGTAAAAGAGTGTGGACTTTATATTTAATTTCAGGTTTTAATACATATTTTCAACTTATGCAGCCCTGTCTTTTTATTGTCTCCCAGATGGTGTGAAAAGTAGAGTATTCACCTCTGGAATAAAACATGTCTTAGTCTCGGGCGGTATAAACCCCTCGCTTCACTCAGGACTCTACATAACTCCCTCGCTTCGCTCAGGAGTTAAAATTTAACTCCCTCGCTGCGCTCGCGAGTTAACTCGGAGTCCTTCGCTCCGCTCAGGGTTCAATATGCCGCCCATGACATAATACATGGTTTTATTCCCTTAGTACATAATCTACTATTTTCTTTATAGGAGATAGACAAGAAAAAATATTAGCTAACTTAATTCTTTTATGGTAATTGGCGACAAAAAAGTTATGCCAATGTTCACTGAAAAACAAAAAGCTACGGTGAGGCTATAGGCCGATGGTACTTTGTCTCGTTTAGAGGTGCAATGTAGTTTATGCCAGAGACGAGCTGCCGACGCGGGCTGCATCTCTACTCTTTATAATCAAGCTCTACGAATCCGAGCGAAACCTCACCGGAGTCTTCCGACAAAATTTGAAATAATTTTATCCGCTAAAACATTCATGAAATGAACTGTAATAGGTATGGCATGGCTACACAAATGTACAATAAACTAAACAAGTACCTATATCTCTAGAAGAGGGTCTATCATCAATCGGAGGCTCTATCACAAATGGTAGGGGGATCCGTAGAGGACCATTTCGAAGCCTAATACTGTCTGCAGGAACTAACAGGCCACCGAACCCGTGGAAAATCGTAAAAGAACCTACTCAGCCAAAAATCGACCAAAAGCTATCTACAATCTAAAGAAAAGAAAAGCGAGTCGAATGTTACGAATCCAAAAGTAAACAAAGAAGAGAAAACAAACGAGTGGCAGATACTCCTATCTTCAGGTACTGCAAGGCAGTTATCTGAAGGAATTACCATAGGCTACACAAAACTGGGTTAATGGCTCCGTACACGCAAACCCTGGCGTATGAGCCAACTTACTAGGCTAGTGTAACAAAACCATGAAGGCTTGGAGATCTACAACTACAAAGTATTGCTGAAACAAGTGAGGCCACCAGAGAAAACCTATTTACCAACCTAGTAGACGAGGGTTGGAGAAAGTTTCAAAAGCTTTTCTGAATCAGTATGTTGTTATTATATTACGTCGCGTTTGTAATAAACTCGGTCGTTGATTGCTTTTCGAAAGGTCAGCTAGGAACCGGAAAAAATTAAAGATATTTTTTAAAAAATCGAAATAAAAGCACGACTTCCAGTTAATTTTTTTGAGCTATGACTTTGATATTAACTCTCGGTAAGGGGGCAATATCTCCCGTGCTTTAAACCAATTAGTTAAGTACCCTGGATGACATAAGGGTTGACATAACAAAATCAGTTGTAGAGCGGTTTAAAAATTTAGTAATGGACAAACACATGAAGTTACATGAACTCTATAAACATTATATTCCTTTGCGCTTGGGTAGTTGTGTACACATACTTAGGTATTTTGGTTTTTACTAAAAATACTAAATCACAAAGTAATCTCAGATGAAGCTCGGCACGCGACACCTACTCAGAATTCTGCCAAAATGGAAATGATGATGACCCTAATGACTTTGGCACGACCCGAGGTTGTAACTAGCCAATCAGTAATCTTAAAAGTAATGTAATATGCCGTACCACTTAGCCCTTAGCTAATCACAGGCTTAAACAATTGGGTCAAGAGACGAACAGGCACGGATACAGAGGGTGTGAGCGGGAATGGGTGCTAGACTTTGATCTGTGTTGCGAAGGTTGCTATCTCAATTTCATACACGTATAATGAAGATATTTAAAGTGACAGATAAGCAATGCGAATTCAAAGAGCCACTCACTCCAGGAAATGACGAATTATAATCTGAGCTTTATGTCGCCCACATGAAGTAAAAAATAAAATCCCATTTAAATCTAACCGGCACGGATTCAACGGGCCTCGCCCATAAACACACTAAGCAGAAGCTCTTCTTGTGTCATTTTTTTTTGCATGACCAAAGCGCGCGATATATCAATACAAATTAATAAATAGATCCAAATCCAATGGTCGGTCCCCCAATGCTGAGGATCGTGACCGTTATGACGGGGATGGATATAGTGCTCGCCATCTGGACCTGTCGTTCACTGTGTGGACGACCTCCTGGTGAATCTTAAGTTTTGTTTCCTTGGTGATCTGGTCACTCCACACGCTTTTTTCACATAAACGCTTTATTGCACAACCAGAATAAGAATCACAAGTAATTAATATTTTTTACTTGAATTTGACTTAGTTCATTTGACAAAACGAGTCAAACGAAAGGACTCTATTTCAAAAAAAACTTAAATAAAAGGCACATTAGTACTACGCATTGTAGCGAAGCAACGGGCGCGAATTAGTTAAACCGATTAATAGCGGTTATGGCAGGAGTGCTTCCGAATCATCTCGAAGTTCGTCGTCGAAGTTGGCAGCTAACAATTACGCCATCCTGCTCGCACTTTAGCTATCGCGCAATATAGCAACGAGACAAAAGCTGCTATTGAGATTATATAGCTACTACTTTATCGGTATTGGAAAATACCGTAATTATTGTCCACTCTTATTGTAGCGTATGAGCATTAGTATTTAGTATTTATTTGATTTACATAAATATTGCAACATAACAGTAAAATTACACCAAAGCAAAGATTAGTATAAGAATAAGCAGCCTTTATACGAGCCACTTCAGGTCACAGGCCTTATCACATTACTTATTCATTTTATTTATCTTCAAAATCATGATATCGTATCTTAAATACCCTTTCCGTATAAGAATATGACGATGGACTGACTATTCATTGTTATTTTTAGTAAGTTTATTGTACGTGTTTGTTAGATATGTATACATGTATATGTGTATTTATTTACTATGTATATAATTATGAATCCCCAGCCGCGTTTTGTTTTGTATTTAAGTAATTTACGTATTTATAGTATGTATCGTGCATTGCAAAAGCCACACTATCCACCCACACTACACACACTACAAATCCAAGGATGACTAGAAGAAAATGCTATTTAGCATTAAGTACGCCTTTGTACAAAAATTGTTTTAGTATGCAATAAAGAATTTAATATTAAAAACACACAAAATCACTGAGCAAGGCCCTAGCGTAAGAGCACCTGAACTTTTTCCCCGCTCAAAGATTAGTCAACCTTCTGTTTGTGCAAATTTTCAGTCCGGCTGTGTACTGAAAACCGTGAAGCGATAAATCGTCCATTCACAACGCCCTTTCACAAATACAAGATAGCGACGTACCCAGCCTATGATGTGCTGAATTATTTATGAGGGCCACCCGCCACCCTCACGAGGCAAACAGTTATCGTTCCCTGTGACACTTGGAGTTGACACTTTTTGTTTCACATACGCCTACAATCAATTCAAAGGCTATAAACTGGTCACTGCTCTGAATATAATGCTTTGTTCAGGCATCAGTCAGTCAGTCGGTCATGAACTTTTAACAAAAATTTATCAATCATTCTTTTGTACCAAATTTGCACGTTTAATGCAAGATCCTATTAATCAGAGCGTGCTGGATAGATATAGCTAGTAAATATATCACCGGTTTCTGAATTGCGAATTTCACCAACTCTGATATTAAGATAAGATAACACAAGAATATTCTTTATTGTTTTTACAAATACAAATACAAAATCGTTTATTTGTGGAATGTAGGTGGATATATAAGTTGTTAAACAGATTTAGGTACTCTACATTCTAAAAAGCTAAACTAAAAAGCATACAAAAATTTTCATTACGTAGGTACAGTTTAACATGCAATAAGTACTATGTCAAATTTATAAAGAGTTAATTTTTTTTTAGATAAGATAAGATAATCATTTATTAAATTGCCACAACATACAAAGATACTACAATTTACAGGCAAAGCATGCTTACAGTCTATGCAAATAACAATAAAACAACACTTATAATAAATCCAAATAAGGAGGGGATTTAAAGAAGAGTCTGACAAGAATTCCTGCACCGAATAGTAACACTTTTTACATAATAGGAGCTGTAGTTTAGACGTAAGAATTTCAAGTTTACATTCCTTTATTTTCTGTGGTACTTTATTATAGATGAGTGGTGCCATGTAGAGGACACTTTTTTGCATCAGAGTAGTTTTGCAAGCGGGCAGTATCAATTGGTCAATATGTTGAGCACGTACGGGCCGTCCGCGAGCAGCACGAGCATGTGTGTCTCGTAAATATTAGAAAAACTTGGAATACCAGAACTATACTCAAGTATAGCCTTAATTTGTTTTAGGTAAAGTCATCTACAATTATACTTAACTATATAGCTTACACATGCGTGTTACACTTGCGGATTTTAATTTTCCATCTTCCACATTTCCTCTAAAATCTTAAAAACGTTATTCTTCAAGTAAAACATCGATGACACAATATTTTGTTTAACTTTTATTACTTTACCGGAAAACGTATAGAGAGCCGCTTATTCATCTGCAGGCCCATGACCCAGGGAGTTAAGGGGTCAAGACTTCATACGCTTTTTACAAGCATAGGTTATTGGCCTTTGAAATGATGTCAATAACTATGTGCGGATGCCGAAACGTCTGACACGAACGGACGCTAAATGGGCCAGCATATCTAATAATGTTACGTGGATCCAGCCCTGCCACAGAAGGAATATATTTAGCCATAATCAATCACCGCGACCCGGATACCGTAGTGATTAACGAGAGCAAGTGAATTAATAGCCCATTTTGTTGGATTAACGAGTAAAGCAGGAAATATTTCACGCGAACTAATTACAAACAACCATATCTCCCAGATTTTAAGTGCGACCGTCGCGTCGCGGAGACAAAGACAAGAGTTAATTTAAAAAGGTCCAATGACATAAAGCTCTCATTTTAGTGCCCCTCTGTAATTAGGCGCGATCTAATTTGTGAAACTCGCTCGCTACGGCCAACTTACAGCCTCTATTTACAAGGACACAAAGAGTTCAGCAGTTTACACGGCGATGGTAAGCCGTCCCGAACAAACAATTCAGCCTTTGAAGCGATATCGAGTTGCAAACTTGTATAAAAGGAGATTTTCATTTTTCAGGCAAGCAAGAGAAATGGAGAAAAACAATTCGAAATATGAATAAATAAATTATACCTTTTAAATTATACCCACAGGATTGTAGAAATCTTGACTGCTGTTTGTCGTAAAATCTTGAGTGCCGTCGTGAGGAGCAAAACCTGGCTGAAGCATCAGGTCATTTCTATTATTTGAGAGTAGGTATGTCATCAGAACTTTTAATAAAAATGTTTTAAGCGACAACATTACAAAGTCTTAAGTTTACAAGAAATGGTTTTGGTAGCAAGATTTTAACATACATGTGAAGTTAAATAAAGGCGTGTAAAAAGGGGAAAAAGCTATAAAAGTGCCGACTCATGATTTAACGGTCCAAAAATATCATCATTTGACACCTACAATACGTTCCGCGCTGACGCTATTCATTTATACACATCCAAATTTCCGCCTAAACCCTCGCGCAACGCAGCTGAAGATATCAACTCCACAGTAACCAGGCTGTAACGAAACTCTATAATCGCAGTTCACGCACACACGCTACCTTCGACGTAAGCAATGTTCCACGAGGTGCGTAAGTACGAGCAGGGAACGCCACAGCCTACTGTATAACTCTACACGAGATTTCCTCTTCTATCCGCCGGCACACAAAGCCGTTTCGCGAAGGTCGTAATGTTGGTTATGTAGGTCGTTGGGAATTTTTCCCGCGAACAATTCAATTGCATTTTACGAGTGGTTTTTTCCCTTCACGGATTCGAATCGTATTTCTTTCCCTTCGACTGCAAATAGCATTGGGGAGATCTCTTAAGAGGCAGATACTTTCGTGCAAATGTGCGGTGCGATGGGGTCTTGGCTGCTGAGGCAGCTCTACCCCAAAACAGGGAAACCCCAAAATAGAAATAGAAAACAATTGTTTAGTTGACGCAGCACTACTTTAGACAGCACAGAGTATAAGTAGACTTCTTAGTGTTATCGTGTCGGTGACAAAACCAATTATGGGCCAATTAAGTAAACGAGGCGAAATGACGAGCCTTAAATGAAATCTCAACATCTATCCCGACTGGTTAGAGGGGTTTTTTTTCTCGCTGCCTTTTTCTTCACTACATAAGGCCCGAAGGCAGCGGCTAACATAGTACATTGATATTCAACAAACAGAATGTAAATTCTTTACGTTGAAATAAATGATTGAATTCTGATTTGAGGTTTAAAATTATGTACAACTTACGATTTTTACAATAAATGTTTTTAACTTTTTCTCAGTGCGAATTAGAAAAACCTATTTAAAGGCTAAACAATCTAAAAATTCCACCCATGCCGGGACTTGAACCTATGACGTCTGGATAACCGTGCCAGGGCTCTCCGAACTGAGCTAATGGGCAAGTGCAGGCATCGGCGAAATTTCGAGCCTCTACAAATTTTTCTCTGTATTACGTACAGGCAGCATTATTTATGTTAGAATTATGTTAGACCGGGAAGCTTGGAAAACCATGAGGGAGGTCCATGTCCTGCAGTGGGCGTCAAATGGCTGATGATGATGATGTTAGAGTCATTATTTTCAAAGTGATTTCCATTACTTTTAGAGAGCCTTTAAATGGGCCCGCTTATTTATTACTTGCTTTCTCATTGCATATCGCCAATTCACCCTTTCCTGGTCTTGTCGTAAAAGTGAGTAGGTACTTATAACTCACCCCATTTACCAAGTTTGACTTACCCCATACTCTCCTTTGATTTCAGAGACAACAAACCTTAGAACTCAAATTGCAGTAGTAGTATTCTTTTCGGGTATCTCTAAAGCAATTTCGGCGCGTCGCGCGCGGCAACACCGAACACTGGCACGCGTGTCTTGCGGAGGTTGAATCCATGCTTTTCGCCTAACGATGCCATTGACCTACCGAGCTCCGGATTCTGCGATAAAACGGGGTCAGTTTCAGCGCTGAATATTGGATCTCCTCCGGTTGTGCGATTCCGCAATAAACGTTTTTATATTTCTATCGACTAGTCTTGCTTTATGTCACTACGTAAATAAAGATGGCACTACGCGATTGCGCGATAAATAAATTTGTCGCGGTATCGTGCGGCGGTGGTTGGTCTGGTAACATGACGGGAGATTCCGAGACTATTATTACGAAGCGAATTGAGTTTTTTTATATTAAGTGCTAATAAAACTCTTGTCGTCCATTTTCCCGCACCAAATTACAATAGGCTCTCGTGATTTTCAGCCCCTTTGAGCTGTGACAGTCGCATAAAAGGAAGAACAATGGGTCAGATATACTTCGGCTGCCATTTTCCTCAAAGGCAAGGGACGTCTACGCAAGCAAAACTTGATTAAGTTAGACAAACAATAATATAACAACTATAATATATTATAACGTTGTTATAATTTTGATTTTAGATGGAACAGTAGAGTATACGTACTGATTCATTAAGAGGATAGCACAGCACAGCGGTAAAGTCATGGAACATAGACAAATTGCTTTTTATTTTATGGAACCCCATATAAAATTTAAGATCTAACTTCGCTTCAAGCTTCTAAAAATAGGAGGAAGGAAACAATTTTTTGTAACTGAGGAATTATTCAGTCGACGAAATAATCCAACCATTCAGTGATAAAAGTGATTCGCTGTGACCTTTCCACGGAACTTTGGAACCTTTTCTGGAACCGGTTCCGCGGAGGAACTCACTTTCGGAATCTCAGGCATAGCACATTCCCCCTGAAATCGGGCTCTGGTTCGTACGCATTTAAACACTGACCACCGTGTCGGACACGGCGCGACAAAGCTTCCTCTATCAATTCCGCAATGGGATAATCATAAAAGCAGTCTCGGGCTGCGTGCGCTGCATAATGGATCGGCCGGGGCGGGAAATGTCGGCGCAGATAGTTCGCTCCACGGAACGAGTTACGCCGGCTAAAGAACAACCGAACAAACGAAAGTAAACGAATTATTAGGGCACTGTATGCGTTACGGCGGAAGCGAGTGAACTTTATTGTCCTTCATAGTGTAGTATGAAACCATAGTATTGGCACCGCAAATATAAAAGACCTGTTTCGGTTAGCTAATGGTTTGTTTCCTATAAACGATCCGATTATGTGGCATCTAGACCCCGAGACCGAGATTTGTCCGGGTCGAATTGTCTACCAAACGACCCATAAGATGACATTTAAAATGTTTATCGATGATTGATTTGTATAGGACACGAATTTCTAATCATGTACATTTTTTTGTTATTTATTTATAAAATATAAATATTTTTAAATTGATTTTGTTTCATTTTGAATTGCTTATGAGTAGCAAGATAAATAAACTCACGTAGTACATACCAGAATTGTTCTTTTTCCAGAATCTTTCAAATAATTTGAAAAAAAACCGGCCAAGTGCGTGTCGGGCCACGCGCAATGCAGGGTTCCGTAGAAAGAGGGTTTTTTTTTATCTGCTTTACAGAACTAATAACTTCATCGAAGTCATTTTATATGGATTTTGTAAGAAATTTAGCTGTTTGCCTTTTACTCGTTTCCTAGTAAAACCTACTTAGCCATAATACTTTTCCTTGTAAGTTCATTATATGTGCTACTACCCTGAATTTTTTCACGTTTCTACAATCAACCGTTTAGCCAGAAAATGGGGGGGACGCCCTACTCGGACAAAAATTTGCGCTTCAAAGCTTAATATTTCGCAAACGGAACCCTAAATTAAAAAATGGTCTTGTACGGAATCAGGCGTTACTTTGCGGATATCCATAATAGCATTAAAATGTGAATGTGTATTAATGAAAAAATGGTCTTCCTACACCCATAATATTTTTCAACGACCAATCCAATGATGCCCCGCATGATGGGGTAGACGAGAAAAAAAATCCCAACTTTTCATGCAATGTTAGGGGAGGTACGGGATTTTTTTTAGCTGTGATCGTAGTTTGTAGTGCTGCATTTACGGCTGCCAATCAAATAATAATTGTACTATAATGCGGCGGTAGCGCAGCAGTTGAAATCGCCAATCCGCGGTAGGCACGCGTGGTAATTAAGCCCATAATATCTCTCTCCCTCTGAGAGAAGGCCTGTGCTCTGCAGTGGGACGTATATAGGCTGCTTAAAAAAATTGAGTCTTATTCTCGAGGGTTATTTCTAAAACACGCGGTTCCTGGAACATCTCGGTTAGAGTTTGACATTTACAACAACTTCTACCACTTTTTTTTGTTCAATTTTCCATTTTTCAAAGAAAAAATGTTTGCGGTTTTTTATGTTGATTTTTTACGGTGCTTTGAAGTTCGCTGTTTGATAGTAATACTTAAAACCATGCGTATTATTGAATGGAATGAGCGAAAGTAGGAAAATGATTTGCTAAAGCATGCGGCATTGGTAGAGCGCATACAGCTCGTTTAATATAATAATTATACTTACATTCTTATTATTAAAATTCTTTATTGCACCAAGTAAATATTGTACAATAGGCGGGCTTAATACTAATTAGTATTTTATTCTAGCCAACCAATGGGTGACGAGAGAAGGTACATAGTATACAACTACGATTTTTTGAAGTGTAGCTAACAAAATGTTGGTAACCCAACCGCCCGTTGCGATTTGGCGGGAAAATAGAATACAAATAAGCAGATCGAGCAGCTTATAGAAAATCAGATGTATCGATCACAATCAGTGGAACCCTACGAACATTGTTTATTTGTACGAAATACAGCCCGTAAGCAGCGGCTTACAATGTACATTGACATTCTGCAAACAGAATGTAAATTCTTTACGTTGAAATAACTCATTGATTAGATTAGAACAATTTATTTATAACACACCAGAAAACGAACATTAAAAGGCTTAAGAAAGAAAGTTGATTAAGGAAGTTTGCGTAAGTTCGTATAAAAAACTATTTTAAATAACTAACAAGCTAATGTACGATGATGTGGTGATAACAAATCTTGTTATCACCACATCATCGTACATTACCTTGTTAGTTATTTAAAATAGTTTTTTAATCTAAAACATGACCACCTACAAAAGAAATCGGCCAAATAAGCTTAATTAGCCATATGCCACGATGTTCAATTTCGTTAGCGAAAAGGGCGGCCGGATGTGCAAAATGTTCCAATAAGAACAGGCAAGGCCGCCAGGCAGTGGCAGTTAGACCAAATTGGCAACCTCCAGCTGTATGAGCCAACGTCGTCCGAGGAGGCGGCAGAGCAAATTGTAGATGTAAACGTAGATGGTACGTTTTCTGTGACACGCTACCATTTCCGAATTAGAATAATTTTACCGCCCCAGCAGGCCTTAAATACGTGGCTAATTGTGCCTCAATGGGCATTGTTCCGGGAGACATCGACTGTCGTAAAGTGAATACCATTTCGAGGAATAGGGATACTGATTACTATTAGGGGTTTAAATAAGTAACATTAAGACGGATTATTAATATTTACCGCAAAAAAATTATAACCTTCATTCGTCCTTCAATTATGTCATCGTTGGCTCTAATGCGGCAGATCCATTGCCTTTGAATATAAAAAATAAATACATTCGTTCGTTCAACAACTGTCAGAAGCGTCAAATTCTTAGATACAGTGAAGATAACCTCAGTTCTCAACAAATATCCGATTAAATTGAATAATTATTACGAACGAGACGCTAGATTGTTATTTACATGAAAAAATCAAATCAATTCAATTCTTGGTTATGGGCAATATGATTAGAAAGACTGACATTTGTTTGTCATTGTCAAACGTTAACATATTTTTATTTTTAAAAAGCATGAAAATGGGCAAAGGAGCCTATACTTACTAAGCTATCAGAAATTTTAAATAATTAATAAAAAAATAATGACATCGAAAATCATGAAAATATGCAAATTAGTTTTTTATGTTAATCTATATTTTTGATTTCTAGAAAAAAAATTGGGGTGAACAATGCCTATTATCAAATAGTATAGGGTTGGGTAAAATATCTCTCAAAATATCGATATTTTTCATTGAATTATCGATAAGCGTTATCGGTTACCGTCGACATATTTAATCTCTACACGTATACTTATTAGAAATCGATGTTTTTTTTTTTCAAGTGCCAATTTAAATTTAAATCTTGTATATGGATACCTACTTAAATAAATACGTTCTCGAAAGAAATGTCGATTTTTTTTATATACTAGACGAGTTTTATGTAAGGATCCGGTTTCATACGGTTACATTGGACTGATACACAATATACGGATACACAATATACGGATACACAATTGGACTATCAGAAGATAGTATATCTGTAGAAACATGGCTTTCTATACAGTTTTAATACATTTCAAGATTACTTTCAGATACAGAACTACTGGCTTTGGGCATAACTTTTTTCCTCGATGTATATTAATTGGAAATATCGATATTTAACAATACACTTTATTCACTTGCCCATCCCCGAAAATGATAGCAAATCAGCGTCGGAATCTGCTGCCGAATGCAGGGGACGCGCAAACTGATCATTAGTGCCTGTGACGTCACACCTCTGATTTATGAGCGTGGTGACGTAAATTAATAATATGCCACTCGACGAATCAGCGAAATCGCGAGTAATGGGATGATGCGGAAGATTCGTTTCATTAGTGGCCTTACAGACCCTCTATCTCTAGGGCAAGCGAAGACAAAAGTCTTTCTACTCCTAACATGATAGACCGACTGAGCTGACACACGTCTAGTAGATTATTTGGGAATTTTCTGCAAATTATTTGGGGTTTCTCTTTATGCATGTTTATAAAAAACCGGTTCAATATTAACTTAAGCCTTAGTAGGCTCGGACAGAGTGATTAAACTTAGTGACTAAAAACTGTAGGCTACTCGATTTTTGCTCCAGATGATAGGCCTTTTGTTGTTAACGGTGTCGCTCATCGTGCTAAAAATGACCAAAAATTTACTGCTGTGATGAATAGAAGCGGAATCAAATATGTTTATCGTCAAACTTCAAGAATAAAAGTAAAAAGAGAAAGAACTGTTTGGCCACAGCAATGGAATCTATACGTTTCACAATACTTCCATCCACAGTTTCATAAAACTCCACAAACCTCAACATTTCACTGTCACTTCACTTTTTCTTTAAGAAACGCAGTAGTTCCTACTGTTGGCGCCATTTTCCTTTTGCTATTTAATATTATCAAATCTAATCAAATCAAATAATATTTATTATCGTAAAGAATAATACACAGAACTAAGACGAGTAGAGCACGGTCCGAGTACAATAAATAGCCGTTTTCTCGGAGTGGCATTTTTTCTACAAGTTCTTGAATTCGGTATTTGACACGATCAACAATAAATTATTTCGTATGCTCGATTAAAACAATTATTGATTATTGCCAGAATATCACAGTTGGCTTAAGGACTGGGACAACAGGTCGCAGCGACAGTTTTTTCATTCCTTGCTTTGCTCGTGTATAACATAACCAACTTAATAATAATTAACCCCTCGAAAATGTTATTGTAGAAATTTCATCGATGCTTGCACTTGCCCATTAGCCCAGTTGGGAGAGCGCTGGCACGGTGAGCCAGAGGTCGCGGGTTCAAGTCCCGGCATGGGTGGAATTTTTAGCCTCTAAATAGGTTTTTAAGATCGTTACTGTACAAAAATATTTTGGTAGGGGTTAGAAGGGATAGTCTTTACCCGTATTTGTTCCGTTTTCTGTTCCGCCTTGCATATTTATTCCAATATCTTATTCACCGCCGCCATTTTACAGCCCGCCCAAAAAGGGGTTAGAACCTCTGTGTGAGAGCGCAAGTTCCCGAAACCCATCTATGGGTTGGTCGGTCTAATTGGTCTAAGCGCAATACAAGGTTTCCTTCAAAATCCATGTTAAAAATCCTGATAAATTAAGATTTTGTCCGCACAGAATCTTTAACATGAATTATCACGAAAAAATGTTTTATTTATGATTTCATTTCTTATTAATAAAAAGGTATGATTGTGCCGACCGACCCATAAAATAATTTTCCAGCTTTTCCGGAAGTGGCAGATTATTTAAAATATTTTTCCTGAGATGCAGGGGCTGTATTAAAACGTATATATAAAAATTACAATCTTCTACGAAAATAAAAGTTTCAGGCTTGTCTGGGTTAAGACTTTATAATGATATGACATTGTTTGTTCAGGTAAAGTCCTTTAGGTATCGATAAACACTGTACATCGTTTTTTTCGAAAAAATCTTTAAATTTATGCCATTAGACATGCCAAAAGGTTCGATTTCCTTTAACAATTATGATACAAGCAATGTGAAACCCAATCGAGTATTTTGGTTGTAAGCAGATAAATTGGCCGTTTTGGTAGGATGAACGAATACGTTATTTTCACAACAATTTAATTAGATAGCAAAACACAAAAGCCAATCAAAATAAAACAATAAGGTTAAAATTATTAGCACCTCTTATGACTCGAACGATGGCGCTTTTAATTTAATTAGATGAATACGAAAATAGAGCTCAAAAGCTATGATGAAATAAGTATTAAAACTGTCCAATTAACTTTGTCTGAAAATTTGTTAATCTCGATTAATTTCGGGGAAATTGAAAGACAAAGGGATTTAATGGTGCGAAACTCATAGCTACTACGCTCAGTGGCTGTCTAAGAAGCTTACCTTATAAGCCAGTGATGTTAGCATTATTTGGCAAATTATCTTTTCCTAGATCGTCTAGAGCAATTTTTCAACAATATAGATAGAATTTTCGCAGTATCCATCTTTCTTGTCTAAATTGAATAACAAAAACAATTGAAAGTCGATATTCAAATGTTTCACATTTTTTAAAAAAAGAACATCATAGAAACCATTTGAAAAAAGTTTCATTCGAAAACCTCAAACCATGAAGATTCTATGTCAATTCAAAGAACCTATTGCAATAAAACGGCAATTTCATACTTTAACCCCTAATATCTACGTTGGTTAACAATTAAGGGGACCCAGGCAGTAAGCCTAGCGCCACCGATGCATGGAAAAAAAAGTGTAAGACTCAGAATCTCTCAATCGTGTTAATAGTGATTTTAGGAAACACGACCAAGAATCTAGGATCACAGACCTGGAACTAGACAGCATTAATGCCAAAACGGCCGTTTTAGGCGTTAACGCTATCTAATCCTGAGTTTTTGCCTTAGATCCTAAAATCACTATGACAATTTGCGATTTATGACATATAAGTACTGGCCTGACGAACTTCATACCTCTTAGATGTTTTTTCATGATTCTTTCCCATTTTTCATTAGTTAGTATGCTATTCGGGCGGAGATATATCCAACAAATCAAAGGTCATATAAATCGGTCAAGCCGTTCTTGATTCATAAACGGTGTATCTAAACAGAATTTGTTTCATATACGAGTACATATATTCACAAAGTCTCGGACTAATCGCGATCAATTGTACTATATATTTTTTGCTTTACTTCAGTTAACGTAAATACATCTAACAAAACCTTAAGGCGATTTAGGTAAAGTGGTTAACGTTCCTTTACCGGGCCTGCATGAGTAGACCCGCAAACAAGAGCCAGTCGAATTATAACCGGAGCAGTAATTGCGACGAAAAGGAAGCAATATTCGCGCAGTTAACTGAAATTAATTAGACAAAGCTCGGGCTGATAGGATCTCTGAAATTATTGTCATCGTGATTCAATGCGTAATCAAATTTTGTGTTAGTAATTACGCCGAAAGTGAGCGTGCGTCGTTTATTACGACTTTATACAATTTTACAATTCATCAGAATTGAGTTCTTTTATCGATTCACCGAACACTCTAATCTGACTTGTACAGCGTGGGGTTTTTTATAAATACAAAGTGGAACAGAAAGATGTTGTAATCCTTTTAGGGTGAGTAGTTTCGCTCATCAATAACATACGAGAATACTTGAAACCCACTAACCCTATTATCCTTAATAGATAGAGAACACTTTATTGTACATAGAAAAGGAAGTTAACCTGATATTTCTTAACCTAAGAGTGCAGACCGCGGCTTTATCACTAAAAGTGATCCGTTCCAGACAACCTTTGGATGAACCATTGGAAAAAGGAAGTATCCTACTTTTATATTATAAACGGGACATAAAGCTTTTATATATTATAAACGTGAAAGTTTTCTGCTCTATCAAGCTTTTTGCCCGGTTGAACGATTTTGGATGAAATTTGGTTCACAGATAGTTTATTACCTGGATTGACACATCGGATACGTTTTATTCTAGAGGAGGGTTGGAATCCCGGCAGTACCAATGACTTTGTTTTCAGAGTTACGCAGGTCCATATGTAATAGCAACACCACTCTTTAGAACCTTTTCCGAAGCCTGAGGCATAAGAACTTGCCGGGCTTATGCCGCCCGCATACAGCGACTCCTCGCCACCGTAACCAGGTCGTCAGACCATCTGGTGGGGGGCCTGCCCACGCTGCGTCGTCCGGTCCGCGGTCACCAAGGTCAGAACGTTTTCGCCCCAACGGCCATCAGTTCTCCGAGCTATGTGCCCCGCCCACTGCCACTTCAACCGAGCAATACTTCGAGCTATATCAGTAACTCGGGTTCTTCTGCGGGTTCTTCTTCTCACAGCACAGGGAATCCCAGTTTGGGAGCCAGTAACCACTCTTTTAACCCTTTTCTAAATAAAGTTTTTTTCATTTCATTTCATTTCATTCCTGATTCGATCACGCGGTGAAACTCCTAACATAGCTCTCTCCATTGCTCGTTGGGCGACCTTGAGCCTTCTTACGAGTCAAAGGCACAAAGACACTTTTTTATGTCTAAAATCAAAAATCAAAATCAAATTTTTTTATTCAAAGTAGCACAGAAACTGCGACTTAATGAACGTTACAAGTTAAACTAGGTGTCCATTTCAAGATCTAGATCATTTTGGAGAAAAAATGGACAAAAAAACTCCAAACTTAGTCTTTTCAAGTCCTTAATTTACAGGATTTATATAAATGTTCTAAAACTCATGCATTGAACTGGCTTTAATTCCAGACATCATTGTCATCTAAATAATCTTTAATGTTATAGTAGCTTTTTTGGCACAAAGTGCGCTTCACACATTTTTTGAACCGCGTTTCTGGCAAGCTTATTATATTCTCAGGGATCTTATTGTAGAAACGTATACAATGCCCCATAAAGGATGTATTAACCTTTGCCAGCCTAAATTTTGGGAACGAAAGTTTATGTCTATTTCTAGTATTTACATTGTGTTGGCTACCTACAGTTTTAAAGTCACTGATATTTTTCCTAACATACATAATATTTTCATAGATATACTGACTAGCAACTGTTAGGATGTTGGTTTCTTTAAAGAAATCTCTTAACGAATCTCTATTGCCTAGCTTATATATGAATCTGATCGCTCTCTTCTGCAGGACGAAGATGGTCTCAATGTCTGCTGCCCGACCCCACAGTAGTATACCATAGGACATAATACTATGGAAGTAACTAAAATAAACAAGCCTAGCAGTTGCGACATCAGTTAGTTCCCGGATTCTTTTAACTGCGTATGCTGCAGAACTGAGCCTATTTGCCAATTTTCCTATATGAGGACCCCATTGAAGCTTTGCATCAATTGTGATACCCAGAAATACAGTTTCTTCTACAAGGTCTAGTTTATCATTCCCCAATATAACATTGCTGTCAACCATTTTGACATTTGGTAGTGTAAATTTTATACATTTTGTCTTTTTTGAATTTAATAATAAGTTATTAGAAGTAAACCAATATAGTACCTTAGAGAGAGCATTATTTGTATCCGCAAGGTCATTTTCTTGTCTCTTAATTTTAAACATAAGTGACGTGTCATCTGCAAACAATACTATCTCTGACATATTTTGAACCATGAACGGCAAATCATTTACATATACGAGGAAAAGGAACGGCCCCAAAATAGATACCTGTGGCACTCCCATCTTAACCTCCGACCCAGATGATTTAGTCCTATTTATGTCAGCTTTTTGAACCCTCCCTTCTAAATATGATCTCATAAGTTTTAAGCTCCTCCCATTCACTCCGTAGTGTTTTAATTTTAAGAGAAGTGTTTTATGGTCTACGCAGTCAAATGCCTTCGACAAGTCACAGAAAACACCTATAGCATCCTTCCGATCCTCCCATGCACTAAATATATGTTTAACTAATGTGACACCAGCATCCGTCGTAGACCGCCCTTGCGTGAAACCGAATTGCTCACTATGAAAAAGTTGATAATTATTAAAGTGTGTAAGTAGTTGACCTAGAACTATTTTCTCGAATATTTTACTCAAAACGGGTAGAACCGAGACTGGTCTGAAATTTGTGGGATCTTGCCTGTCGCCACTTTTAAATAAAGGAACGAGCCTACTATATTTTATTAGGCCAGGGAATGTACCCTCATCTAAACATTTGTTAAAGATTCTGGCCAAATGGGGTGCTAGGACATCGATTACTGAGCTAACTATTATTACTGACATACCCCACAGGTCTTCAGTTTTTTTAAGATTTAGCTTTTTAAACGCTTTATTCACGGTATGAGCTTCAATATAATCAAACGAAAAATCGTGATCGCAGGGAGGGACATTATCTTTCAAAATACTTTCTGCAAGATCAGGAGATGAATCTAAAGGAGCCGTAGTTATAATTGGAACATTTGTAAAGAATTGTTCAAAAGCCGCGGCAACGTCTTCATTTGACGTTATTAATTTATTATCTATCTTAAGCGAAAATTCGGGGTCCGCTGATTTGGACTTACCGGTTTCCTTATTTATTATATTCCAAATGGTTTTAGATTTATTAGACGATTTAAGAATTTTGGCTTTTATATGCTCGCATTTAGCTTTGTGGCAGACGGCCCTAAATAATTTTGAATATAATTTAACATACTGTAGAAAGCTAGGGTCATATGTGTATGTCTTTTTCTCATATAGTGAATAAAGTGTGTCCCTACTTTTCCGGATGCCGGCAGTGGCCCATTCACTAAATTCTACCTTATTTCCTTTCGATGATAGCTTTTTCAATTTAAAAACTTTTTCAAAACTATCTGAAACGACCTTAAAGAAATCTCCATAATAGGCATTAGCATCGAGAAGTCGGCAATCCACTGTGGAATTCTATTTAAAATGTAACATTTCCAGTGTGTACCCAATCAATAAATATACAAGGTGCGAGGCTCGAACCATAGGTACTTGAGCGAGGCTTAGAACCTACCGAAAGGATTAGCTCCAGGTATATATATAACAGCAGAAACTGGGGTAGACCCATTAATATTTCGTCAGTTAATCAAACTAAACTGGGCGTAACAATCTATAAAACCACTAGCTTTTTCCCGAGGCTCCGCTTGAATAAATATGAGTAGGTAGGTATGTGCTGCAGTCAGATTTATGTAGCCTTCCGCTCATTTCGGATTCAAATTCCTCCGACAAAAATCGGTCGGTAATCGAGTCATAAACATAAACACCCCAGTCGGCAGGAGCGGTCACGTCCCAACTTCTAAGTCGGTAATGTAATTTGCGTCGAACCCACCTAATCTCTTCAATCCTCTGACAAATCCTTCGGGGACTGACCACCGACATCGAAATAATTTAATTACTGTACCTTCGTTACAGTTTGAGCGACACTCAATCGCCTACGGCAAAATGTGGCAAGATAAGTTGCACAAGCAATACAACCAAAATATAGAAATCACGCAAAGAATAACGAATTCTGGGTTACATTAAGGATCTGGGTAAATAACAAGAAAAAACACCATTTTCTTTCATTTATTTGTAATTCGCAATGAGATTTCAGTGTCAATACTTACCTTAGGCAAAGATGCAGCTGCAGCTGATCACGAGTGAATGGTCTACCAGACTAGGTATAATTAGATATAAATATTTAAAATCAATAAGGAATTGAGGAACACTTTCTATTTAAAAGAGAGTATTACAGTGTAATAGAAAGCTTTTCGAAGCAATACCTAGCTTGTTTTTTTGCATAGTGTGGTTTATGTACAATGAATGAAACCTAAGAAATTACAACAGTGAGAACACAGAGTTATCTTTATCATCACTGATTACTACGAATAGAGCGTCAGTGTGTCTGGGGGATGCCTCGGCTAATTAAACGAATGATTGGCGACAGCACAAGATAACATATAACAGAACGTCCACGCCCGAATGGGCACTGTTCTAAATAGGTAGCCAACACAATGTAAATACTAGAAATAGACGTAAACTTTCGTTCCCAAAATTTGGGCTGGCAAAGGTTAATACATCCTTTATGGGGCATTGTATCATCATCATCAACCCATTATGTCCCCACCGAGGGGCACGGGTCTCTTCCCTGAGGAAGGTATAGGCCATACTCCACCACGGGGGCCAAGTCCGGATTGGTGGAGGCTTGTAGACTAGTGGCTCGTCTACTGTCAGAAGTTTTCAAGCCGCCCTAAGGCCTCTGACTTGGCTTAACGACTGCCATCTATCAACGGCTGCCGGCACCAACAGCTTAACGTGCCTTGCGAAGCACGGAACCGCTCGGAAAAATGCCACTAGCGTTAGGCATAGAAGGCGACCCATCCATGCACTGAACGCGCCCTGTGTTGCTTAACCTTCGTGATCGTTTAAGATCACTCAGGCAGCCGGGGCTACGAGCGATTCGAGCGATGGGGGCAGTTGCCTCGAGGTAAACCAGTTGTCAAGCTGGCTTAAGTTGGCAAACCATTTCAGATGAACCTTACCAGGGGCCTGTTTCATAGAACTACAATTATACACACTTATAAACGGTTAAAAAAAAAATTGGCTGGACTCTATTTTGATTTACAATCTTCAACTTACAATAAAGATAGAATCGTGTGATTTTAAAACGACACATGTCCTTTCATTATAACTTTGCAGGAAATAGAAAAAACTGTTTTATTTAAATTGTATACGTTTTTACAATAAGATCCCTGAGCACATAATAAGCTTGCCAGAAACGCGGTTCAAAAAATGTGTAAATTTTTATTTTAATATATTTATATAAATTCTGTAAATTAAGGACTTTAAAAGACTAAGTTTGGAGTTATTTTGTGCATTTTTCTCCAAAATGATCTAGATTTTGAAATGGACACCTAGTTTAACTTTTAACGTTCATTAAGTCGCAGTTTCTGTGCTACTATGAATAAAAAAGTTGATTTTGATTTTATTGACAATAGTTACAAATGATACCTCATTTTTTAAAGGTTTAACCTCCTCAGTCCTGACCTTGAAAAAAACAATGGTATTCAATTGTTATTTTCAAGGTCAGGACTGAGGAGGATAAAGTCAGTAAATATGATGATGCAATTATAAAAATCGCCAAAATTGCGTTGGTTACTAAAAGGGAATAATGCTCGCCTCTTCCTGACTAGCGCTAGAGAGATACATGTTAAGCTGAGCATATCCTTATTATCGCACAGCGTTAATTCACTCAATTTATGTTATCTTTGTATTTTTTGCGATAATTAAACCGTTTTTCCATTTCAATTTCAATGTTGTTGCTAATCTTATTCGGTACTTCTGTATGATTTTATTTCGTAACGGCAAAGACAAGCTGATAGACTGCGAATCCGATTAGTGCTGTAATCACTAGTGTTAGCGAGACAAGAACCATCTATCGCTGTGATAATAACTGCTTTGTTAATGAGAAAATACCGCAAATGACTGGATAAAAACTAATGCAGTGTCGCTGAAAGTAGCACAATGCTAAATTGTAGATTGAAAAAGGAAAAGACGATCGTCTAAAATTTCCGCGTGCGAAAAGGCGGAAGTAATATTTTTAAGAGATGTTGAAAACGCTACGTAGCTACGAGAAATGTTGAGCAAATATTGAAACTTGGGATTTTCAAATCCAGACTTTATCGTATGTGTGGTGAAACTGTGTTCCATAATATTTATGTTTCTTATCTAAATGTTATTGCATTCCGTATCAAAATATATCGTTTCAATAGTAAACATAAAATGTTCACATTATAACCACTTAGTAAGGCATTAGTAAAAACATTGAAGGAAAACCAGCGACAGAATAATGTCGAAGATTCAAAGTGAGCGGATTTACCCCTTTTTGGGGTTCCGTAGTCAACAAGGAACCCTCATAGTTTCGCCATGTCCGTCCGTATGTCTGTACGCGGCCTAGCTCAGAGAAGATTAGTACGAGAAAGCTGAAATTTGGCATAGACGTACGTTAAGGCCGACTTGCACCATTTTCTTAAATGTGGTTTAAACAGCATTTAACTAAAATTCTTCATAGAAAAGTCGATTTAAATGACGACTTAAGTGATATAGGAAGTGGTGCAAGTCTGCCTTAATCACGCCCAAAAAACGGCAAACGAAAATCATAAAAAACAATTACCCAAAATTAGGGATGCAATAATTTTTTCTCGCCTACACCATAGTGAGGGGTACCGTTGGATTAGTCGTTTAAAAATATTGTGGATTTATGAAGATCGTTTTTTTTCGCTTCGGTTTGCGAATTAGGGCGTCGCTAATTCACAAATTCCTTTCGACATTTTTCCCTTCGATGGATCATTTTCTTAATGCCAAAAGTGTAAAAACTTATAAGCTCTCTTCCAGTTCGGGACGCGGCTAATGAGATTCTCTTAGAGATGGAGAGAATTTCCAAAGATGCTGAGTGAAAACTTTTTATTCTGGATAACTGGAAGTATCATTAGGAACGAGATAACGTTTATTAATGGATCTTTTCATCAACATATTAACATTACCATTAGTACATTACTCTTTAGTGTTATAACATTTTGTTACAAGACTTGTTTGGAATTGTGTCTACGCTTTTAAAGAGTAATCCTCCATCATCAAGGCATTCCACCTGCTTAAAATCCCTGCTCACAACACTGGAGTTTACGGTGACTCCTTCACCGTCCAGGCTGTGGAATGCACTGCCACAGAAAATATGCGCTAGTCCCACAATTAGTTCGTGGTTTGTGCATAATATTATATTACTTATCTGTTTATTTTGTGTCTGTGATGTGTCTTGTTCGTATATTAGGTATATGTTTTTCTTTCTTTCTTTCTATTTAAGAAGCAGTTGAAGATAAGCACGTCTTTTTACATATTATTTCATATGCAATGTCCTGTTCAATGTTTCGTGTGCAATAAAGTATAATAATAACAATAATAGAGCAATCTTACGAAAATGTGGTACAAAGCTTTCAATGGAATTAGATTGTGATGACGCGGAGCACCGCGTCACGCCCGCTCCCGCCGGCATCTATCTTTATTAAAACAACACCCGACCGTGAAACTTACACGCTATTTCATTTCGAGCTAGTTTGCCATTTCCCCGTTTGCTGCCAATTTTTCGCGGCACACATAAAAAAATCCAGCGTTTCGCAATCGATCGTCTAAAATATTTTGTGTAATCTGTAGAATTCTAAATGGCCTGACCGGGCCACCATAACAATGGTCTTTAACTGTTCTTTACATGGTCATAATCTAACAGGCGTCAGCATTTATGTCGTCATTTCTTAAATTGTAAATTTTCTGCAGGATAAAAGCCTGATATTTTTTAACGACTGCGAAAGCGATGGCGATGGCTTTTCAAATACGATGGTCACTCGACAAGTTCTTAGCGGAGTGGTCAGAGGTGGCAATCGACCGAAAATGCGGAGAACTTTGCTCTGATAATACCCATGTTATGGAGGTTACCTAAAAGAACAAAAAAAAAAATACAAATCGCGGTATGCGATGATGAATGGACTCGTCGCCGGAGATAGAGCTCTATAGTTGGTGAGGACCTTGAACTGATAACTTTGTTATTTTATTTGCCTTAATGTCATCCCCTCCAACGATTTCGGCTTTATTACGTACTCCAGGTTAGTAAGGGAAATAGTTTTTCTTTGCTGCAATAACCAAATGACAGTTTCCTGAAACTTCTACTCCATTATTTCAGATTTTTGCTCGTTTTTGTCGTTATCAGAATTATTCAAATATACCGACGCTCTTGCATTCGATTCGTAAAGTAAAATTCATTATTATGTACAATAGCTTTATCTAATCTGCCATCGTTTCCAATATGATGGGCGAATCGGTGTATAGGAACCGCGCGTGGCGAGAATATAGAATTACGGCGTGCGAGCCTGCACCAGTGACTGGGCGACAAAGCAGATTAGCAGCTAGGTACTGTTTATTATTCTGCCAACATCACATTGAGATGGTCAAGGTGACTGACGTCAGCCGACGGCCGGACCCAAAGTTTCGACATTACAATCAAATATCATCACTAACATTAAGCGCCAATCAAAAATAGTACAGTACATGCGGCGAAAATCTGAAAATAAACATCGCCGAGACGATTGTTTTGAGAAAGTCGCAGTGTCGTCGGGCGTCACGTCTCGTTCAACAGTTTGATAACATTGCAGCTGCAAGCGAGCGCGAAACAGTACCTACCGCACACGCGGGCTCCACTCGAGCGTACTACGAGCGGGCGACGGACGGCGCTCTGCTGGCGCGCCATTACCCGCGGGGCCTTGGACCGAGCCGCAGCGCAACAAAACTTACCTTTTTAACTTGAAAGTGGTCGGGGCGCAGCGTCTCCTGAATCTCCTGCTCGGTGCCGCGGGGCGCCGCCTGCACGGAGCTGCGGAAGCCGTCCAGCACGCCTTTGAACGTGAACTTCTTCATGGTCGCGGTACGAGAGAGCGGGTCCTTTGTCCGACGAGGCCGCACGCATCCGGCCGCCGGCTACATCACAGCCGTGCCTCTGCCGCGGAACGCTCGCCGGTTTTGGCGGAAGGTCGCGCTCGCTCGGGCTCGCTCGGTGTCTCCTAGTGCGCAGGGCAGCCGGGTCGCCGCCGACGCCGACTCGCTCGACACCCGCCCGCCACGTCCGCGGCCGCGACGATCGACGAAAACTAGGCGAGGCACCGCCTCCGGAATGTACGGCAATGCGGCGCCGCGCCCGATCGATAGCCCGCGACACGCGCACTCCCGGCCTGGCCACGCGCGAGCTCCGCCGCGACCGATCGATGCCGAGCCCGTGCTCCAGAAAGAGACAAGGGAATATTGCGCAGCGGCCAGACCATAGGGCAACACCACATATACAACAAAACACACACTTCGCGAATCAAAAGATAAACAGCTGATAGCAACCTCTTCCGATCTGACGTTTCTTATGTCAAGTTGCGTTGCGTAATCATTCTAGTAGCTACGTCCACAACATGACACTTAGAAAATATTTGATATGCAGTGGGCATACAATATTACACAAAGCTACTATTTATACTTTATATATTTCATGCTGGTATAAAGATATACTTACATAAAACATTTATTTTCTTCTTCGCACAAATTGGGTCTTTTATGATGCGTTGCGTAATCATTCTAGTACCTACGTCCACAACATGACACTTAGAAAATATTTGATATGCAGTGGGCATACAATATTACACAAAGCTACTATTTATACTTTATATATTTCATGCTGGTATAAAGATATACTTATATAAAACATTTGTTTTCTTCTTCGCACAAATTGGGTCTTTTATGAAATTGAAAGCCTAGCAACCCTTTTATTACCTGTCAAATGCCTGTCAACTGTCAACGTCATTTTTTTTTTTTTTTTATAATAGGTTTAACGGCTCTGGATACTAGTCCTTTTGAGCCTCTGTCAACGTCATCGTCAGCAGTGCTGCCACATTAGGCGATTTCTCGCCATTTGAGTTATCTCGAAGGGTGAAATTACGACCAATCGTTTTATCTATTAAGGGAGTCTGATGATAAGTATCCCTAGATCTTAGACATTGTTACCATATAAACCTATATTTTAAGATAAAGGTCAGTTTCAACATTTATTTTCTACATCCAAAGAATTGGGAGAAAAGAAAAACTTTAATAAATATTACATAAGAAATAACAAAAAAAAATTGACAACCAATGTATGCGATTCCTTGTAAGTAAAATTATTAAATGTGACGAGGAACTGCTAAGTTAATTAAATAAGTGTAATTAGATTTTTTTGTTTCCTATTGGATTAAATTATAGTTAATTATTCAATATAGATTAACATCAAACATTGGATCCAGATTGCGGTTTTTTATTCTAGAGTACAAAACACATATTTTGCAGTTTATTTATTTTGGACTGCATACTTAGTTGATTTGGGTTTTGCTCAAAATTTTTGTGACTTTGGGTGGCCATGATTTCATAACATAATCGTCAGTTTCAATGAAATTCACCATCAATGACAGTAAAACATGGTTGCCCATAAGCAAATTAGGTGTCAAGTCTCGAGGCTCCATAAATAGGACTGTTTTTTCCCCCACATTGGACTTAGTACGATTTATTTATAGACAACATAATATGATCCAAGTATCCAATGTTTTATTAGTAACAATAAATAGAAAACTTAGCTATTTTTAGTATTTAATATCTAGCAGTGATTTAGAGCATCTTATTAAAACTCATACCTAGTGAGCGTACAGGGTACAATTCGTGAGGCTATGATTCATCATCATCATCATTCAGCCACAAGAAGCCCACTGCTGGACATAGGCCTCCTCCATGGATTTCCAAAAAGACCGGTTGGAAGCCGCCTGCATCCAGCGCCTTCCTGCCACTTGGATGAAGTCATCTGTCCATCTTGTGGCTGGTCGTCCTACGCTGCGCTTGCCGATATGTGGTCTCCATTCGAGAACTTTTCGGCCCCATCGGCCATTAGTTCTGCGTGCTATGTGCCCCGCCCACTGCCACTTCAACTTACTAATCCGCTGGGCTACGTCGACGACTTTCGTTCGTCTACGGATCTCATCATTTCTGATTCGATCTCGTAAAGAAATTCCGAGCATAGCCCTTTCCATAGCTCGTTGCGTGACCTTGAGCCTTCTTATGAGGCCCATAGTGAGAGACCACGTTTCAGTGCCATAAGTCATCACTGGCTATGATTTTTAAAGGTAAATACATTATTTTGTTTTTTAATCAATACTGATTTCTGGTGGTCAAGGGGGGGAGGGGGCAACATAGGCCTAACTTGCTTAAGGTTTCAAGAAACCTCGGTCCCTGTTTTTTGTACATTAACATTATGTTAATCTACTATTACCTGTTGTCAGTTATCTAAAGTGCTTTCACAGGTGGAAAAAAGTACAATATTCACTGTGTGAGGAACCCTATTGTCGCCTTAGCAATTTCTACGAGTTAAAAAAAAATTGAATAAAATAACTTTCTCACAACATAATCACTCGTCCTGGCCCCAAACTAGAATACCCTGTACTATAGTAACCTGGAAAGAGCATAACCAACATGGAAAATCACCCATACTGAGGCCATTTGTATAGTGTACGGCGGCCTCCAGTGGTTGCAAATGTTGCGATAATCACGCTCTTGAATAATACATCATCTCGTGCATGTTCACCGTTCACTTTTAGATGCTTTGTATCTGAAATTACCCTGCAAAGTTCGAGGACCACATTTCCCCTAGAAATTAAAAAGTAGGTACCTACTAATTTGGCAGATCTCTTTTCATACATACAGTACGGCTTTTTTGCCGAAAGTAAAAAAAAATTGTTGGTAACACTGAATCAAATCATCAAATGTCAAGTGTGGTGTGTGTTGAACACAGGTGTGAAAGGAAAACAAACAACACGATTTCACATTTTGTCGCATGTTTAGTTAATATTAGCCTATTTTTTATTCGTTTAACAGCCGAAAATGTCATTTAAAGTCGTGGCAAGATGTTTTCAATCTCTAAGTTATGTTGGGAGCTACAAGAAAATTAGGAACCGACATTTTAGGTAAGTAATGTTACATTGCGAAAGCTCTCAAGAATATTACGTAGGTAGGAACCTAGATTTTATAACTGATAAGAATATCATTGGACTTGAGACTTGAACTTCCAATAGAAACCTACATATCAGCCGGTGACGACACCGACTGATATGTAGGTTTCTATAAGTTAGAAAATTAGGAACCGACATTTTAGGTAAGTAATGTTACATTGCGAAAGCTCTCAAGAATATTACGTAGGTAGGAACCTAGATTTTATAACTGATAAGAATATCATTGGACTTGAGACTTGAACTTCCAATAGAAACCTACATATCAGCCGGTGACGACACCGACTGATATGTAGGTTTCTATAAGTTAGTTTGCTTCAAGCCAAGGTCTATCTGAATAATTTACAACAGCTCTCAACTTGTTTACATGCACTTAAAAGGCGTATCCGGCAATATGATTGAATACTTAAGTACCAATTAAAGTGCATTTTAACTGTTTTAGTTTGAACCAATTTTATTCATTCTCAGGAAACTGCTACTTGTTACTTGTAACAACTTTGAAACCTTTGGTTTGTCAAAAAAGTGTTTCGGTTGTTGATTCGAGATTTAAGACAACAGTTTTGGTGTCTGGCTATTATATAGTATGCAATGCATTGTATGTGACCGTTATGTCAATCACCCACTTTTGTGGTTTACTAACTTAATTGTGTACCTTCTGTTTGTAATTCTTTATAATTTTGTCAAATAAAGTTTATTCTTATTCTTTCTTCTTTAAGAATTCTATCATTCTGAGTGATGTCAACTTTTTTGCTTGTCTTCCACAGGCTATACTGTGCGGCTATTATTGGTGCCGGCTACACAGCATACAGTCAGCATCGCAGCAATACCGCATATGCCACAGAGATACTCCAGCTGCAAAATTACATGGCGCAGCCAATCACCCCCATAGACAAGTTGCGCAAAACGCAGTCCGATATGAAGACACAGATGGAGCTGCTCATTATGAGGATACAGGCAGAGTTTTGCCGGGCTCTTGAGAAGGAGGAGGACAAAGTAAGGAGTTCTACATTACCATTTGTTGTGGTTTAATTGAGCTGCTGGAAAATAGGCAACAAGAGAATGTCAGGTGTTCAGTTTTCCCATCTACATTAAATGTTAACCTGGCAAACTTATACCATCTACATTAAATGTTTCCTGGCAACCTTATCCCATCTACTGGGACAGTAATTTTTTAAATTGACAATTGTGGTCGCCCCTGTCGGTTTGAAATCGTTGTCTTATGAAGTACTACACCTACCAATATTGTAAGTCATAATAATTTTAAATAAAACCTGAAAATTTGTATTACGTTCAGAAATAAATAAATTTTCAAAAATCGTATTATATAAAAATTAAGTTAAAATATTTCGATGAACTCGTTAAAGGAATAAAAAGCCAGCCAATTGATAAATACAAATACAAAATTCGAAAGTAGTAAATTTAAAGTAGGCAAGCTCGGGGTGCCGTCTATTTTCGGTGGGAGTCTCTGACAAAACATGTCAGAGATGGTATTGTTTGCAGATAACACGTCACTTATTTTTAAAATTAAGAGACAAGAAAAAGAAAACCTTTCGGATTCAAAAAAATCTCCCTCTAAGGTACCTATTATATTGGTTTACTTCTAATATAAATGTATAAAGTTCACACTACCAAATGTCAAAATGGCTGACAGCAATGTTATATTGGGGAATGATAAACTAGACCTTGTAGAAGAAACTGTATTTCTGGGTATCACAACTGATGCAAAGCTTCAATGGGGTCCTCATATAGAAAAATTGGCAAATAGGCTCATTTCTGCAGCATACGCAGTTAAAAGAATCCGGGAACTAACTGATGTCGCAACTGCTAGGCTTGTTTATTTTAGTTACTTCTATTGTTTTATGTCCTATGGTATACTGCTGTGGGGTCAGGCAGCAGACATTGAGACCATCTTCTTCCCGCAGAAGACAGCGATCGGATTCATATATATATAAGCTAGGCAGTAGAGATTCGTTAAGAGATTTCTTTAAAGAAACCAACATCCTAACAATTGCTAGTCAGGATATCTATGAAAATATTATGTACGTTAGGAAAAATATCAGTAACTTTAAAACTGTAGGTAGCCAACACAATGTAAATACTAGAAATAGACATAAACTGTTGTTCCCAAAATTTAGGCTGGCATAAGTTAATACATCCTTTATGTGGCATTGTATACGTTTCTACAATAAGATCCCTGAGCATATAATAAGCTTGCCAGAAACGCAGTTCAAAATATATGTAAAGCACACACTTTGTGTCAAAAAAACTACTATAACATTAAAGATTATTTAGATGACAATGATGTCTGGAATTAAAGCCAGTTCAATGCATGAGTTCCAGGTTTTAGAATATTTATGTAAACTCTGTTAATTAAGGACTTGAAAAGACTAAGTATGGAGTATTTTTTGTCCATTTTTTCTCCAAAATAATCTAGATTTTGAAATGGACACCTAGTTTAACTTGTAACGTAACGTAACGTAACGTAACGACAAATGATGTCGCAGTTTCTGTGCTACTTTGAATTAAAAAATAAGATTTTGATTTTGATTGAGTTTATTGTAGACCGCGGGCCCCATCACCTGGTTTTGGAACCTTTGGTTAGTTTATGCGTGACGGGATGTATTCTGTTGGCATGGCGAGTCAAATACTCGTGGGAGTCACCCATTTTAGTATAATCTGCCAAATTTTACTTAACATATATGGCCACCTGAAAAATTTGCACACAGGGAAGTGTCATAATGTTGAGGGCCACGAAGTGATCTCGAGCAGACTGATCACTAGCGATTCTTGCAATCGCCCGCACGCTCTCTTCTGCATCCTGAAAACGCGCTCCCAGTCGGCGACTCGTGCCCACAGGTCTACGCCATACTGGAGCATTAAGTGCACGGTGGCGAAGTAGCAAACTCTGACAGCCTCCTTGAATCTGACATCTCATGAATCTAACATATTAACTTTATTCCATACAAGTTGGATAATCAATAAACTACAAGCCGCCTACTAAACTTCTAATAGCGCAATAGATAGACTACATTTTGTTTGCCCACAAACAAGACACAACAATAAATAATTTAAAAAGTCCATAAATAAATTATTATTGTTATTATTTTTATGAATAAATTTCCGGCCTTATTTATAAAAACATGAGTCCTCTAAAGCACTCCTCAGAGGCAGTTTATTTAATCTGTGGTTAAGTCTTTTCCTTGTAAAATGTCCACCACAAACTATTTTTATCGACGTTTATCAAGTGTTTTAAGAAATCGTGTTTTTTTTATACATAAGACCATTTATCTATATCTTTACTAGTCCATTAAATGATAGAATTAAGAACTAGGTTTAAGTTTAAATAAAATGTTTCCTTTTGCTTTGTAGGATTGGGAGGATGAGAAAACAGTTGATGATTTTGATTTTGACAAGGATATGTTTGTGTTATCACCGGTACGCAATCTCACTACTTTAACACTTTAACACTACAAGCTTCATTCATTCTATGTTAGTGCAATTTTTTTTTGTATTACCACATAGTTTTGTTATTCCCAAAAATGTCATGTTTTTGCACAAACATCTTCTAATTTATGTTACAATAAAATTCACAGTATAATGCGCCACAAATAACATGACCAAATCACTTTAACTTCCCGGGGACAGATTTCAGGTCCCATTGGCGGGGAACGCGGGACATGGCTTAGAATTCTGCAACCTTTACTTTAGTCAAATTAACAAATTGAAAAAAGACTGCACTTGCTTTGAGTCCATTCTTAACTCAACCCGACTGCAAATATTTTGGTCAAGTTATCTCCTATATATGATCCCACGGCATGAGCTTATGAAACCTATCCAATTAATCTATTATTGTCTAGCCTTTATTAACCTCTCTATTTCTACACAATTAACTATCCTAACCTTTGTGAGGTTACTATTAGACCTACTATTCCAGGAAGCGAAGTTCAAAGTGGACCGGTGGACGCGCGAGGAGGGAGGCGGAGGCATCACGTGCGTGCTGCAAGACGGGAGGGTGTTCGAGAAGGCCGGCGTCAACATATCCGTGGTCTCGGGGACTCTGCCACCGGCCGCCGTGCAGCAGATGCGCTCACGGTAAAATTGGCTATTCATCTAGACTAGACTTTACTTAGCCTCTTTTGTGTCCCACTGCTGGGCAAAGGCCTTCCCTCCTGCTTTCCATCTCTCCGTGTCCCCAGCCACCTAGCACCATCCCGGCAAAAATGCAAACAAAATATAATGAATACAAAAGAATCGAGTTAAGAATTCGATTTATTGCAGGGACGGTCCCGGCTGCTTAACCTCTTCACTCGCACCCCCAATTCATCACTGACGTTAATTGAAAGGGGTGTCATGGCGGCGCAAAAAAAAAAAAATGACCAGGTTGCCTAAATATCAAATTATTATCTGACAAAGGACAAACTCAATAGACTCACTACTCAGATTTATGATGATAAAGAGAAATTACAATTAAGTGTCTGCTTTTATTTTTCTGTAATTTAAAAACTAAACGGAGTTACACATACGAAGATTTTGCTGTTTCCACAAAGATTTACTCAACTGAACCAATTTGGAAATTGCGAAAATAATTTTTGTTGTTCAAATGTTTTTGTATTTTTGGGAAAGTAAAGGAGAATTTGGTACACCCTGTATAACGCTTGTCTGTGAAGGATCTTATGCGTGCTTTGTCCCTTTCTGACGTCATCATTCAGATAGAAAAGCTAAGTAAACATACCGCATATTTTGCACATATACGTACTTATACGTTAAAAGATACATAATCGAGGCGCACAGCCGCGTTTCATAAAACTACAATTCAGTGTACCTAGTTGCGGAGCCGCGTCTTCTGCTTATCTAATACCTATATAAAAATCTCGTGTCACAGTCTTTGTTATCGAACTCCTCCGAAACGGCTTCACCGACTTTTATGAAATTTTTTGTGTATATTTCGTAGGTCTGAGAATAGGTCGTAGGCTAATGGCAAAACAACGTTTGCCGAGTCAGCTAACTGCGATTATTTATTAGGTAAAATATAATTACCTTTGATTCCCTAATAAATAATCGCGATTAGACCCGTTTAATATATTACTTTGTATGATCATCGCGATTCATTAAAAAATACGACTTTCCAATGTTCATCGAATCATCATAGCAGACGATGATTTGTGGTTCTATGGAAAAGGGCCCTGAGGGAGGTCGAAGTCCAGCAGTGGATGGCTTTTGGCTGGTGACTATTGTGTCCCAATCTCATAGAACCACAAATAAATCCAGCAGTAAATGGCTTTTGGCTGATGACTATTGTGTCCCAATCTCCAGCGGCAAAGCGCTGCAGGACGGCGAGCTGCCGTTCTTCGCGTGCGGCGTGAGCGCGGTGATCCACCCGCGGAACCCAATGGTGCCTACCATACACTTCAACTACCGCTACTTCGAGGTACAGGATAAGAGCGGTGAGCTACTGTTTGCATCTGCTGTTGCGTCCGGTATTCCGACTCGCTCGCACAGTGAAACATATTTAATGATTATAAAAAATAAATGTATACCTACAGTAAATTTTGTTTGAGGCTTTGCTGGATAATAAGTGCGGACATTTTAGATATAGGTATTTTCTTATTTTATAGTGAGTTTTTTATTAAGAAAGTTTTGTTCTAAAATTAATCATATTAGTATGAACTTTTTCTTTATCAAAAACTGAGTATAAATTGCACAATTCCTGGGACACCCCTATTAGAGGATGTTTATCAACAACTTTTATTCTATCAGTATTTTAAGGTTTTAAGCATTATCTATCAAAATAAAACAAAATACTGTAAATATTTTTTTTTATTTAACAAAAAAACAAAAGTCGTACGTCAAGTTGGGTAACATTGAATTTCCTTGCAACTTTGAATAAATATTGTCTTTGGAAAATTACACACATAAAAACTTCTAAGGTACATAATAGAAAGATTAACGGTAAAAACTGGCCATTCAAAGTTGCAAGGAAATTCAATGTTACCCAACTTGATGTAGGACAAAAGTTTGTTGTTATTGACAAACTCTAACCGAAATTTTTCAGGAATTGCGCATTTTAGAAATAACTCAAATAAAGATCATTAATCAATTTATTTTATTGGCCGTGTTATACGAGTGACTGAATCACCTCATCCGAATGTACGTTGATAACATAACACATACATAACATAAGAAGCCTATATACGTCCTACTGTAGGGCACAGGCCTGCTCTCAGGGAGAGAGTATGGGCTTAATCACCAAGCGTGCCCACCGCGGATTGGCGATTTCAAGCGCTGAGGTGTGACGCCTGCCAAGCGTGGCGATTATGGCAAAACCCCTCCTGGTTATGAAAACTGCGAAGGAGGCCTATGTCCTGCAGTGGGCGTCAAATGGCTGATGATGATTGCCAACTTCTCAAATGTACATAACTTTGTTTTCTAAGAATGTACGTTCACAAATAAAATCTTCTTTCGTGTCGAAAGCGTCGACTCCTCCTCTGACATCTCGCTTCCAAAACCTTGTAAAATAAAATCCTGTTTTTCCCCCGCAGGAGTTCAATGGTGGTTCGGCGGCGGCACTGACCTGACGCCATATTACCTCAACGAAGAGGACGCGACACACTTCCATCTGTCTCTGAAGAACGCGTGCGACGCGCACGACCCGACCTACTATCAGAAGTGAGTCGCTGCAGACACAATGGAGAACTTGGACAAACATACTTTTGATCTCATCGGAGCGGCCATGTTAGAACAATGTATTATTGTGACAAAGATAGTAATAGACATATGACCTGTCGATTTTTGTTACGATTTTTTTCGATAAAAGAAGATTTTTCTTTACAACTAAGTAATACTTCTCATACTATAACCTGTCAAAAGAATTATTCTAGTGACGTGCACAAAAACGCTATAAATATAAATAACGCCTTTCCGCTAATTAAAACGTTTCAAATTCAACGTAAAGAAGAACTACAATAACTTGGTGTTTCGCATTTTATGTCAATATAATATATAAAAAACCGTCCAAGTGCGTGTTGGGCCACGCGCAATGTAGGGTTCCGTAGAAAGAGGGTATTTTGATCTGCTTTACAGAACTAACAACTTCATCGAAATCATTTTCAATCGATTTTGTACATAATTTTACTTTTCCTTTTGAGTTCATTATAATATGTGCTACTACCCCGATTTTTTTCACGTTTCTACAATCAACAATTATTGGTTTTCGCTGTTCATGTCCTTAATAAAATATAATAAATACATAAATAAACCGTTTAGCCAGGAGAGGGGGGGGAGGACGAAAGGGCGGACAGACGGACATGGCGAAACTGTAAGGGTTCCTTGTCGGCCTACGGAACCCTAAAAATCGTGTCACAGTGTTTGTTATCGAACTCATTCGAAACGGCTTCACCGATTTGTATGACATTTTTTGTGTATTTGATAGGTCTGGGAATGCCGAATCAGCTAGTTTTATTATAAAATTTGAAAAACTAACCCGAAAATAATATTTTTGTCCTTTGATTTTTGTGAGCTTTTTATGATGTTTATGGTATAAATATAATGTCACTCCAATATAATCGTGAGGCACGTTCCCCTTGAACTAAACAAGTTTTTACCAAATATTATGAAAAACAATTTGCTGAGATGTTATTTTGTAATGCCTAAGCAAGTGGCTAGACTTGATATGGTATCAAAATAGATTAGACATGAGATTCCGCGGATTCACTTATCTTCTGCAAAACGAACTCTCTGACATTACATAAGACAGACATTTCGAGGATAAACGACCATGGACGAATGATGTAAATCGCTCAGATGCCAGCAAACATATAGAGGTAAAATCTGCGCAAACGGACGTTACTTTACTACATTTTTACTTACTTAAAGAAAGTGCAAGAAGCAATCGCGTGCTCTCTCATCCCACGCCGCCTTTAGTACCAAACATAGATAGTAATCGGTCGGTCGGTGGACAAAGATAGCCACTGAGTGGTGGCCAAGAACGGATGGACGGTCGGTGGGCAGACCACCAGCCCGGTGGGACGACGACGACGACATTGTGAAAGCGGCTGAGAAACATTGGACGAGACTGGCAAGGGACCGGGAGGGTTGTCGCGAAAGCGAAGAGGCCTATGCCCAACAGTGGGCTCTGTTTGTGGGCTGATTAGTAGTAGCAGTATAGATAATAATGCAAAATAGATGATAAGGCAAGCAAAATGTCAATTGGCATGCCACGGTCACCGCAACTGCAACGTTACCGACACGTCGGGAATAAAATCTAATAAATAATAGCGAATAGAAAAATTTTAACTATGTCTTGTAAGTGATGATCACTTACAAAACATAGTTTAAAATGTTCATCATTTACTCTCTACTTACACAATGTTACAATTTGTGCGTCCCCGCCATGTATGTTCTCACTTCGTCCTATTCTCTGTGTATTTCAGTAAGCTTATTTTTAGGGTTCCGTACCCAAAGGGTAAGGGACCCTATTACTAAGACTGCTGCGCGTCCGTCCGTCTTGAACGTGATAGTTAGATAGTTCAAATTTTCAAAGATGATGTATTTCTGTTGCCGTTATGACGATAAATACTAAAATCAGAATAAAATAAATATTTAAAGGGGGGCTCCCATACAACAAACGTGATTTTTTTTGCTCGATATTATTAACGGCAACAGGTAGACGCTTGAAATATTCAAATTTTGTATAGATAATGGTACGGAACCCTTCGTGCGCGAGTCCGACTCGCACTTGGCCGGATTTTTCTTCCTTATTTGTAACTATTGTATGTTTTCTGTTTTCGTGTGACGTGTTAATTTGTTACAATAACTTTCTTTCATTCCCTGATAGATTCAAGAAGTGGTGCGACGACTACTTCTACATCCCGCACCGCGGCGAGCGGCGCGGCGTGGGCGGCATCTTCTTCGATGACGTGGACTACCCCAGCCAGCGCTCCGCCTTCGCCTTTGTCACCTCCTGCGCAGAGGCCGTCATTCCTAGCTACATTCCCATTGGTGAGACACCTTGGGCAGACTATTCACATTAGCAAAGGGCAAGATAAAAAGTACCCGAAACCGGCGTGCGTGCGACGACTAATGAATGTTGAGGAAGGGAAAGTGAACTGTCAGGATCGTGGCAAGTGGTAGTCCTTGGTCTTTGCTTACCCCTGTGGGATACAGGCGTGAGTTTATGTATGTCTTTATGTACTATGTATGTATTTAGTTAAATCTGGCATCTGTCTGTCTACACATTCTTACATTATTGTTATTATATTATTTTTGTTGCACTAAAACGTGCTGAGGACAATTTTAAAAACCTATTTAGATGCAAAAAAATCCACCTATGCCGGGACTTGAACCTGCGACCGCACCCGCACCGGCACGGTGAGCCAGAGGTCGCGGGTTCGAATCCCGGCATAGGTGGAATTTTTAGCCTCTAAATAGGTTTTTAAAATTATTGTGATTGTAAAAAAATATGTATACGTTTGCTAAATGTAGCCTGAGGCCTTACTAGATGTGTAGAAAAGCCCAAAACCGAAGCGAATGGCGTGGATTGGAACATACCTACACTTAGCATTGGATGGCTAGAGGTCTAAGATCATCTCTTCTTTGTCAAAAAAGTTATTCATCATCATCACCATCAGCCATTTGACGCCCACTGCAGGACATAGGCCTCCTTCATGCTTTTCCAAGCTTCGTGGTGTTGCGCCACCCGCATCCAGGGACGTTATTACGTTAAAAAATACATATTGTATGTCTTTAATGACCGTAATTTTATTATTTGTCAGTCTTAGACCACATATTGAAAGCAGCAGCAGCCTTAAACGTTTGCTCACGCGGCGCGGCATCGTCGACGATGTGGGATACCCAGCCTGCGAGCTGCAGTCGCGTCGTCACCTCATTGACATAGATAAACAGATAGATAACAGTTTATTGCACACCGTAATCTACAGAGATATTTAATAAGGTACTTGATATCTAGTTCTGAATACACAGGAGGGAACCGGGTGGACCGACCTTACCTCGGAATTATCTAAGCTCACCCCAGAAGAGTGGATCACTGCTAACAGAACATCAGTATTTATTCAATGACTCGCGATGCTCATATATAGTAATATATTAAACGGGTCTCATCATCATCATCAGCCACTCGACGCCCACTGCAGGACATAGGCCTCCTTCGTGGTTTTCATAACCATGCAATTATTTATTAGATAAAATTCAATTTCATTTAATATTCCACGTGACCACGGCAGCTGCAACGTCGCCGAAACGTCGGGAATCGAAGGTAATCAAACTTTTCTTAATAATTAATCGCGGTTAGAGCCGTTTAACAGAACATAGCATGTCAGCGAACGTCGAACAGTCGAACGCGGTTGCTGGATATTGAAAACCGCAGTACGAGTGATACTTGCCGGTTCCAGTCCAAAGGCGCAAGGACGCGGCGTACGGCTACCGCGAGCGACAGTGGCAGCTGCTGCGCCGCGGCCGCTACGTCGAGTTCAACCTGGTGTACGACCGCGGGACCAAGTTCGGCCTCCACACACCGCAGGCGCGATACGAGAGCATACTCATGTCGCTGCCGCTCAACGCTGTGAGTCTACTCTAAAACGCATGTTGATAAATAACATAGTGATAACGAAATCCTAGCGTCACTTTACGTAAGCAGCCTATATACATCCCACCGTAGGGCACAGGCCTCCTCTCAGGGAGAAAGTGTGGGCTTAATCACTACGCATTGGCGATTTCAAGCGCTGAGGTACGTGAATAGCTTGGACACTCAGGTTTACTCACGATGTTTTCCTTCACAGTTAGCGAGTGGTATTGCAACTATAACTTCACAGATGTACATAACTTAGAAAACAAAGTCATAGGTGCATGCCCGCACTGGGAATGGAACCTGGTTCTCTCGCTCCCGAGTCCAATGTTCTAGCCACTAGGCTACTACCGCTGCTATAATCACTCTATTATGTATTCTATTTCTTGTTGAAACACTAAATAGAGATAGTTACTACGAAATGGCAACCAGCCGATGTTGACAAATTTTGCCAAAGTCACTTCTTGACAACCCCCTATTATGTAACAGTCCACTGTGTTGGGTTTTCCATCTTAAAGGGGCCAGTGGGCTACCAAGGCAAAAACCTAGCAGCCACGGCCCAAAACGGCCGTTTTTGGCATAAATGCTATCGATTCCCAGGTTCGTGATCCTAGGTTCTTTGTCGTGGGTCCTAAACATCACTGTTGACATGATTGAGAGATTTGTACAGACACTTTTTGCAAATACGATCTATAAAAGAAGATAGAATTATTTTTTCAGTAGTGGCGCTAGTTAGCCCACTGGATCCCCTTAACGTTTCAATCATAACATCCGAAATGTCAAAATATTTATGTATTTGACAGCTGGAATGGCTTAAAAAAAGTAAAAATCAACGTCTCACAACTCAGTGGAGACTTACATAATAGAAGCGACGTCCGGAATCGAATTAGGATACCCTGTGATGTGATAACCAGAAAAGGTCTCAAAACTCAGTTTGGGTGTTTTGACATCATGGCGCTAGTTAGCCCACTGGATCCCCTTAACGTTTCAATCATAACATCCGAAATGTCAAAATATTTATGTATTTGACAGCTGGAATGGCTTAAAAAAAGTAAAAATCAACGTCTCACAACTCAGTGGAGACTTACATAATAGAAGCGACGTCCGGAATCGAATTAGGATACCCTGTGATGTGATAACCAGAAAAGGTCTCAAAACTCAGTTTGGGTGTTTTGACATCATAAATATGAAAAATCACCCAGACTAAGGGCCATTGGCGCTTGAAATCAAAATCCATTTATACAGTAAAGGCCCCAGCCTGACCTCTTGCTTGGTAGTCAAACGTTTTACAGCTTAACAAAAGAGGCAGTCTTTAGGCCTTTACTTGCCTTCAGATGTAGATAGTTATTCGCCGCACCGCACGTCTTTCCATATTGGTGCTCATCTTTGAAAAAAAGTTGATTTAAAAATGTTTGGCACTGCTTTGTGAAATATCAAATCTATTTGCATTCCTTTATTCATGTTCGGAATTTCTATTTTCAAAACGACAAAGAAAAGCAAATTCAAAGAAGCAAAACCTACGTTTATTTTCGGAATGTTTTTATCGGCGATCTAGGAATTTAATTTATATCTGAACAAAAAAAAATAGGTAGCTTGAACGTCTTGTAGTTACTGTTGCAATAGCAACAGCACATCCACATTTTTGACATATCCACAAGAGATTTATTTGATTTATTTATCTATCTATCTAAATTTATGAATTTAAATTTACGATTTTCTTCTAAACATAACATAAACTCATGCATGTATCCCGGAGGGGTAGACACTTGCAAATTTTTTTTCTGTAGACTATATTCGTCCTACTACTTTATTGCACACATAAAATTACATGAATAAAACAAAACATTTACAGAATTAAAAAGTGTACATGGCGAGCTTATTTCAGCAGCACTACATAGCTCTTCTCTCAGAAAGAGTGCATGAGTTAATTACGACGCGTCGCGCTTATTGGCAATTTCTTGCGCTGAGGTATGTGAACACCTCAGACACATAGATTTCCTCACGATGATTTCCTAATCGATCGATGTTTTTAGGCTAATTTTAATACTAGAAATAAACATAAATTGTCATTTCCACTATTTAGACTTGCAAAAGTTAACACATCCTTTATGGGGCACTGTATAAGGTTCTACAACAAAATTCCTCAAGATATATTAGAGTTACCTCCAACGCGATTTAAAAAATGTGTTAAGCACATTCTGTGCAAAAAGGCTTACTATAACATCAAGGATTACTTAGAAGACAAAGATGTTTGGCATTAAACAGTAGATTAATATTATTTAAAGGACGATTGTGACTAGTGTTCAACACATTCATGACTAATATTTTAAGTTGAAAACTCTGTTAATTAAGTTAAAACGTGTTTTGAAAAGAATAAATGTGGAGTTTCTTTGTTAGTTTCTTCTCCACATAATCCATTAATTGTGAAACTAACAACTTTGACGTTCATTAAGTAAACATTCTGTTTTTACAGTGAATAAAAATATTTGAATTGAATTGAATTTGAATTGAATACGTTGCCATTTAACACTGTTTGCTACATCTGGTGTTATGTTTTATAAACAAAACATTTCTTAGTCTCTTACGGTCTTATTTATAAAAATTCGATTCCCATAAACACTTCAAAAACGCTAATCAAAATAGTCTGTGGTGGAGATTTTACGAGGAAAAGATGTTACCACAGGTGAAATAAACAGAGTTGCAGATTGGTACCTATTAGAGGTTTTATAAATAGTCGTGTTGTCCTTATACTAATATTATAAACGTGAAAGTTTGTATGTATGGATGGATGTTTGTTACTTTTTCACGCAAACACGGCTGAACGGGTCCGGATGAAATTTTGCACAGACAATAGATTATAGTCTGGATTAGCACATAGGCTATTTTTTATCCCGGAAAAATACACATCAAAATTACCACGCGAACGAAGTCTCGGGCAACAGCTAATTATAAATAAGGCCGTTACTCTCTTACGCTTCACCGGTAGCGAGTGGTATTGCTGCAACAACTTCACAAATGTATCTAACTTAGAAAACAAAGTCAACAACTGTGGTCAACAATAGTAGATTGTTAACCGAGGGCTGAAGGGCACCCATTCCTGACGAGATGTTTTGGCGCTCGAACGAAGTGAGAGCGCCAATAGTTCGAGGCAGAAATGGGTGCTATCACCCGAGTAAAACACTCTACTTTTCATTACGAATACGAGGAAAGTAAACACAAGCCAGTTAAAATCAAAATTATTTCCAGGCATATTAATATTTGATACTTGTTGTGATATTTGAATATCATTCATAGGAGGCTGGGCTGTAAATGTTGGAGAAGGCATTATTTCGTTCGTAAAAATTAAATAATATAAATTAATTATTAATGTTAATCACTAAAAGATAAAAACAATTTTAAAAAATATAAAACTTAAGGAAATCACGCCGAAACAGACGGATGGTCTAGCTCGCGCGCCAACTTGTGCTAGCTAGCCGTACATCACAATTCGCAAGATGGCGCGCGACCGCGAAAGACGGCCATTTTGAATTTGCATATTTGGTGGTTTTATCTGTGTCTTAAACTACGATTCATAGGTATATATTTTTTTCACTTCTCATGCTCTAAAAGTTCGTCTTTATGTCGTGCGTAGGCGACATAAAGTCGCTTTTTATGCTCTAGAGCATAAAGTAAAATCTTCGTCGAAGACCAAGGCAATCGCTGCAACAGCCACACGAACATCTTTAACTTCATACAACAACCTCTTTATTTTATTTCGTTTCGTTCGTATTCTAAGACCAAGGCAAAGATACCAACAGCTTTAAATATTTCTCATTGCTCTAATGTAACTTTCAATTTTAATTAAATTAGCATTTACTATATTTACATGTTGCTGTTTCATTTCCTCGCAATCGAAGTGAAAAGTAGAGTGTACAACTCGTCCATAAAACCCATTTTACACTCGACTTTATATCTATCCTCGCTCGCAAGCTCGCTCGGATGGATAAACGTCTCGAGTAAAATGGTGCGTTTTATGCACTTGTTGTACAATCTACTATTTTAATACTTTTCTGCTTTAGAGCAGGCATGTACCACTTTCAGCACGGTGCCTGGATGAACCAAAGAGTATGTAATTACTTGAACAATGACCCCCTTTCAGAGTATGAGTAATGAAAAGTCATTGAAAATCATAATAATTGTCATTTTAAAGATCATAAAAAGCTAAATCGCTCATTCAAGTTACAGTGTTTTACTTGAAAGTGTTTTGACAGGTTTTCTTTTTGTAAATATTTCTTTCTCTATTACAGAAATGGGAATACATGCACGAGGTGAAACCTGGATCCTCCGAGGCCAAGCTCATGGAAGTGCTGAAGGAACCCAAAGACTGGCTGAACATGGAGACCACACCAAAACAAAGAGCAAAAGCATCAAAATGATAAAAAAATAAATCATGGTGAGCGATGTGGGATTCCATTCTCTTGGTCTATTGCTAAGAGTCTGAAACCCTCGCATTTCACCGTAGGCGTTTAAAGTACCAAGTCATAGACATGGTTTTATCGGTTATTATCGGGTGTTATATTTTGTAAGAAAGTACTCTCTATATTCTAACAAAATAAATTGTGTTATGTTTCATATTATATTATTTTTGTTGCACTAACCCGTGCTGTGGACAATTTTAAAAACCTATTTAGAGGCTAAAAATTCCACCCATGCCCGGACTTGAACCCGCGACCTCTCGGTCTCACCGTGCCAGCGCTCTCCCAACTGAGCTGATGGGCAAGTGCAAGCATCGATGAAATTTCGAGCCTCTTTACAAACTTCTCTGTATTACGTACAGGCAGCGACATTAACCGAAGTGATTTACATCACTTGCAGCCCTGAGCAGCCCACTTTGCAGTTAGGTTTTTACATCGGAATGATATCGCTGTACCTAAATACATGATTATATTATTTTTAACCGACTTCAAAAAAGGAAGCTCGTCTTTGGACATGTTATTTCTTATGTAATGTCTTGTGTCCAATAAAGTATAATAATTAATAAATTTTTTTTTGGCTATGTTCCTCCGTAACTCCATCAAATCTTAACCGATTTCGAAAATTCTTTTTTTGTTCGAACAGGTATAACGTCCCATTGGTCTCATTTTAATTTGGTGAAGTTCTGATGGAGACTTTCAGAGATGGAGAACGGAACTCTTCAATGAACAGCAGTAAATAAGCCCTAATGGGGCCCATCCTTTAGTAATGTAATATCCGTTTGTTTCATAAAATAGTGTAAAAGTAGTCCCAAGTTAATTTGGTGATGTTCTGGTAAAGACTTTCGGAGATGGAAGGACATCAACGAATTAAGTAGGGTAAATTATGGTTATAAGGAACTTATTTCTTTTTCTCCCACTCCCCCACTACAAATTGAAAAATAAAAAATAAAAACCTACTTCGAAACACTACGGCACTAAAAAGTTAGAAATAATTTAAATAAATAGCAGTATTTATAAATGTAGGTATTGTAGAAATATAATTTGTAGTCGGTGCCCAGTTTCAAGACAGCACATGATTATATAATCATGTAGGTACAGCGATATCATTCCGATGTAAAACCCTAACTGCAAAGTGGGTTGTTCGGAGCTGCAAGTGATGTAAATCACTTCGGTCAGATGTCGCTGTACAGAGAAGTTTGTAAAATCCGAAAGAGGCCCGAAAAATCGATGCTTGCACTTGCCCATTAGCTCAGTTGGGAGAGCGCTGGCACGGTGAGCCAGAGGTCGCGGGTTCAAGTCCCGGCATGGGTGGAATTTTTAGCCTCAAAAAAGGGTTTATGTTTTTTTTTATTTTTCGATCTGGATTTCTATTGCTGATTCTACATTTACCTTTATTCAATTTATTGATAAAAAAAAGTGGCTAACATAATGTGGAAAGTGACGAAGTTTGTTGCAGTCACACACGAATCATCATCAACCCATTATGTCCCCACCGAGGGGCACGGGTCTCTTCCCTGAGGAAGGTATAGGCCATACTCCACCACGGGGGCCAAGTCCGGATTGGTGGAGGCTTGTAGACTAGTGGCTCGTCTACTGTCATAAGTTGTCAAGCCGCCCTAAGGCCTCTGACTTGGCTTAACGACTGCCATCTATCGACGGCAGCCGGCACCAACAGCTTAACGTGCCTAGCGAAGCACGGAACCGCTCGGAAAAATGCCACTAGCGTTAGGCATAGAAGGCGACCCATCCATGCACTGAACGCGCCCTGTGTTGCTTAACCTTCGTGATCGTTTAAGATCACTCAGGCAGCCGGGGCTACGAGCGATTCGAGCGATGGGGGCAGTTGCCTCGAGGTAAACCAGTTGTCAAGCTGGCTTAAGTTGGCAAACCATTTCAGATGAACCTTACCAGGGGCCTGTTTCATAGAACTACAATTATACACACTTATAAACGGTTAAAAAAAAATTGGCTGGACTCTATTTTGATTTACAATCTTCAACTTACAATAAAGATAGAATCGTGTGATTTTAAAACGACACATGTCCTTTCATTACAACTTTGCAGGAAATAGAAAAAACTGTTATATCTACAACAGCAATATTTTAGCATATTATACTGATTTCTGTATGAATAAACTACAATTTTTTTTTCTAATGTAAATCAATAGGTAGGTGTAAATAATTTAATAAAAAAAAATGGGCAAGTGTTATTTTAAAAACACATGTGACTTGTGTTGTTTTAAAATCACACGATTCAATTATAATAAATTTGCATTGCCACACGTGTGTTTCCTACTGAACTCCACTCGTACGTGCGAAAAATAATTCTAGCGTAGAACTACAACAGCACCTAAAGATCTTGTCGATGCGCGACCCGCCGAGCAATCAATTGTATCTGAACGTAACTTTGTATGGGGGATTTTGCATCGCAGGGATGCCAAATGAGGCGATTTATCGCCATTTGGGCTATCTCCGAGGGTGAATTGGCGACCAAAAATTGCAATTAGCGACCGAGAATTGGGCTGTCTCAATTTTATTTTCGGCGACTTTTGGGCTACTTGGGAAATCAAAACAAATTATATGTATTTATTGGGTAATTAATTTGTATCTTTGTTTATTGATCCTAGCGTTTTTTTTGGATTTGTCGTAGCGGTATAAGCGTGCAATGAGCCAGTAATTATACTTAAAAAAGTATTTTTACATTCTTAAGATTAATTGAAAGAATTTTAGAAAACACGCGTACAAAATTAACTATGAGCGCCACAATTTAAAAACTCATTTTATTGAGGTGATTTTGGGCTACAAAACTGTTTAGGTGATTTGGGCCACGAGAACTTAGGCGATTTTAGGGTGACTGTTTTTCTGTCGTTGCTGGCAGCACTGTTATGGCTGAATGTTACGAATTCCTGCCTCTCGTTTTTCACACAGTAAAAAATAAATCTGTCACTTTCAGACAAGTGATGGTGGCCGCGACGAAACCCGTGTTTTGTATTGTTTACTTGGCAGTTTTTATTGCATTCCACCGATAAATCTCACGTCACCGCCCTCGCCGTACCACTTTCGACGCTGGGGAGTCTTATCGAACTCGAATCTTATACGATATGTGACAAAACGAACACAAACATAACGGACGCGTCGTTTCCTACATTCTTTAGCCATAAATGTAACGTAACGTTTGTTTCCTATGTGATGGTATTGCAAATCAGCGCCGGGTCACGATGCCATTCAAGCTTAAGCTCAAAAAGACCCGCCAGTACAACGTAGCGTCGAAGAGTTTGTTCGTTATAAGCGTAGAACTTCTGGATGGCGGAGTGGCAGATTGCACGCTCTCCGTGGACAGTACGGGGCAGGAATGCCTGGACAACGTGTGCCAGCGACAGGCCATCAACCAGCCGGAGCTGTTCGGGCTGCGGTACATCAACCGCTCGCAGCAGCCGCGCTGGGTGCAGCTTGAAAGACCTCTCAAGCGCCAATTGGACAAATATGCTTCTTCTCACCAGCTATACCTGCGTGTCATGTACTATGTCATCTCCGGGACGAGCCTGATAACTGACGAAGTAACGAGATATCATTACTTCCTCCAACTAAAGAATGACTTAGTCGAAGGTCGCATTATTTGTGATTGCCAGCAGGCTGTGATTCTAGCGTCATATTCTCGCCAAGCAGAGTATGGTAATCATGACAGGGAGCGCCACACAGTGGAGTATCTGAAGAATGTGCTAACATTTCCCAAGCAGATGATAGATGGTGGTCAGATCATAGAAAGCAGTAGTCTGACAGAGTCGGGGAAGCTGGAATGGCTGACGTCGGCTGTTATTCAACATCGGATGACCCTGCACAACATGTCACAGGTATGACTTGTTAACCTACACCAAGCGTTTTGCTAATTCATGTCCAAGTGTATTGCTTTACAGGGGTTTTTTTTTATGAAAAATGTGAAGTAACAGACAGACAATGATAATCTTAGTCTGATAGGGGGAGGCTTTTGACCAGAAGTGGAGCATCTGTGTTACTATGTTAAATAGAACCTGGTAAGTGCAAATAAGGCAATCCACCATAATAACACTCATTTTGTGAAAATTTCAACTGGCTATGTTTCTCAGTTCAAGATTTATTGACAAGACAGACATATATTGTAGGCATTATTGTATTGATATTAATAGAGTCCCATTTGTAAAATTTAATAGAGTGCTCTTTGTGGATGTGGAACACTATAAAGAATAATATGTTTATATTCTTTTTGTTGCACTAACCCGTGCTGAGGACAATTTTTTATTTTTTTTTATTTTAGTCACTTTGGCCAGATGTCGCTGCCTGTACATAATACAGAGAAGTTTGTAAAGAGGCTCGAAATTTCATTGATACTTGCACTTGCCCATTAGCTCAGTTGGGAAAGCGCTGGCACAGTGAGCCAGAGGTTGCGGGTTCAAGTCCTGGCATGGGTGGAATTTTTAGCCTCTAAATAGGTTTTTAGAATAATATATGCTTAGTGAACATTTCTATCCAACCTATAATTAATAGTGGACTTTTTTTATCAGATAAAATGTTTTATTGATTAGAAAGAAATAAATGTACTAGCAAAGTATCATGCAATATCATGTGCCTGTTACTCCTGATAAGTTGTCCGGGCCAAGCCCTTGTTTGTTTTCTGTCTGAAGCGAATGATTGTCAATGAAATAGCCGACGGCCAGTCATGCATTCCATGTGCAATATTATGCGTGAAATGTTTGTGTGTTGTATGAATGATATTACTGTGTGGAGCAGGGATTAGGTGGCTTTCCATTTGACCTTTTTGGGGCATCGTAGTGTAGCAAGCTGTTTATTTATTTATCAAGGGGCATGAACAAAATAAACTTTCACCATTTAACAAGATTAGTCATCAATTAGGGGTATGTTTTACTTAGCAAAAAGTGGGCTTGAATTTTTTTTATCTACTATGATTTAAAATAAAGAAAAAAATTTTTTTTTATATTGGTCCTGTAAGAAAAGTTCGTAAAAACACAAAAAAATTACATAACTCGTAAATTAGGAAAAATCGTGGAATATACATGGGGGTGATAGCCCTGGGATTTCTTTACCTCTGGACTTTCACTTATTGTACTTTTAGGGACACCCTGTATAAATTAAAATATTATTTTAAGAATTACCTTTATTGATATCACTTGTTTTGAGTTAGCCCAGCAGCATGGCTTATAACAATTGCTACAATAGGTACTGCATAGGTACATTGAAGCCATTGTTATAATATTGTTACTTTTACATTATTATTGAGATCTGAAATTAATCATGCTTATTTCAAATTCAATAATTACGCTCATCGTGGATAAAACTACGATCACCTATCTCCCTCTAAAATGGTTGAGACTGGTGATGGCTGACCCCTGCGTTATGCTCGTGAACGGGTGCTGTTCGTGTGTCTGGCCGCAGCATTACTGTTTTTCCTACTTTTGTAAGAAGTGTTATTTTGGCTTTTAAAGTTATTAGTGGCTATCACGGAATCATATCATATAAGCTTTGATGTATAAGTTTAAGATGATTTGAGAAAAGATGGTCAGAGTGGAGTTTTTTTTCCCGCTGCCTTTTTCTCCACTACAAATACGGCCCGATGGCAGCGGCTAACATAGTAACATAGTACATTGACATTCAGCAAACAGAATGTAAATTCTTTACGTTGAAATAAATTATTGATTTCTGATTTCTGATTGATAGAATCATATTATCATGAACAAAAATATTGCTGTCATTTGTATTACAATATCTCAATAAACAATAAGTAAAGAGACTGAAGCTTCGTTTATAGAACGCTATAATGGTTACAATCGCGTTATCTCGAGCCCAAAAAACGTGATTACAACAAAAAAAAATCTAAGTTTGTATTTTGTTTGTTTTTGCAAAGCTATTAATAAACTCCAGCGCCTAGGCACTTTTACGCTCGCTCGACTAATTTAGCTAGAGAGTCAGAGCCACTTATCCAACTCTCCCACAAATCGTCACAACCATTAAATCCCACATAATATTATAAGGCATTTTCCAATCCGTCCAATGATGGTATGGTTTTCTCCAAAATGTGTTGTTATCTGGCTTGGATCTGTTATGTACACCAAATAAATGAAATAAGATAAATCCCTCCATAAACATTCGCACGGTAAGCCATTCATGTAACTGGAGTACCCCGCAGGCCCAGGCTGAGGAGGGCTTCATCAGCGCGTGTCAGCAGCTCCGCGGCTACGGGCAGGAGGTGTTCGCGGCGCGGGACCAGCTGCACAACGTTGACGTCACTATAGCCGTGTCCCTCAACGGGATCATGGTGCTCTCGGAGACGAGTGACACGCCGCACTTTTACCGGTTAGTTAAACCTCAGATCGCCGCACTCGGCCTTACAGTCCAGTGGAAACTCATGGGCAAACAGTGGATATTTTAAAACTCTCACTTGCGGGATAAAACGAGATATCTAACAAAAAATCCTACTAAATGGCGTGCCTAGAGGAAATGTGTTAAGTTCAAAAAGTCAAAAGCTGACATCACTGTCTGATAGAAAGAAGTGGCGTGCTTTTGAGGCCTGAGTTTAGCAGTGGACGAATATGGGCTGACTGGTTGATTCACACTAACCTCATATTGTCCCCACAGCTGGATGGATATAACCAACGTGATCAACCACAAGCGCACATTCAGCATCGAGTGCGCGGCGGCCGGCGCCTCCGCTTCGTTCGCACTACGCACGCCTGAGCTGGGCAAGTACGTCTGGCGGGCGTGCGTGCAGCAGCACACCTTCTACATGAAGCATCAGCAGGCCAGCGGCGAGGCTAGACCGCAGCATCATCAGACCACCTTCCAGGTCAGTGCAGGTTGTTAGTTTAGTCAGAATTTCTGTCGCTGGGGCATGGCCGAATAACTCTTTCTCATATTTCGAGCATAAATCAGTTTTTTGTATGAACATATGCTCCGCCTCGCTCGTTCGCCTGTGCTGGGGAAATACGTGTAGTTGGGCAGCGTCCAGCCCTACATATTCAACAGTGTGTTTTTTAATAGTTCCTTCATACATCAGTTTTACTCGTGTTAACTGACAAATCTGAGTCACTGTATCAAACGCCCTAAGGAATTGTTTGTTGACGTGTGTCATGACTTATCATGCGATTTGCGTTCGTGACGCTCTCGGACATCCTAGCGCGATCTACATGACAAATCTAATAGCATATTCATTAGCAGACATTCCTAACATAATTGGTATTTAGTGCGAAGTGTCTACGTTAAGAAGATTGACCGGAAGAAAATTCTCAATCCAATCCGTATTTCAGCATTCCTTCGAGTTTATAACAGTGAAACCGTTTTTTGGATTTGCTAGTGACTTTGATGACAGCGCCTTGATTTTCCTAATATTCTTCAGTACCTAATGTCAAGACAAGTGGCAGATCTTGAACTTTGTCTGCGATTTCGGAATACAGGGATGCGTGAGTTTCTCTACATCCTTTAAATCCAAGCATAACTGAACCAAGAACGTTATCCCATAACCGGACCTGACTTTCTATACCATGCAGTCTGTATTATGTAGTGTAGTTATTATAAGCTCGCGTGTGTGTTATCTGAACTGGCACAGTTAATAGTTGTGCATCCAGCACGTGGGGACATTAGCGATCGACGTTCAATATCGGTTAAATAATCGGGACGTGTTGGAAAGTTTTAATTGCGCGGTGCTCATCGCGTTGTTTCGTAACCGCGATGTTGGACTTGTTGGACTGTTTAGGCTATGAAAAGAAGCTTGATTTATGAGATCGTACCTCACCGATACGTTGGATCATGTCATATGAGAGTCGAAAGCTGCCATAGCAGCGCCGTGGTCATGCCCATGAAACGAAAACCGTGAATACCGATACTCATCAATCCATCGTCCACTGCTGACGCCACTTCTTCTTTATTATTATACTTTAGTGCACACGAAACATTGAACAGGACGTTACATAAGAAATAACATGTCCAAAGACGAGCTTATCTCTTCTTTCTGTCTTCGACCATTCTCATCCAGCCGCTGCCAGCAGTCTGGCTCAGATCGACGGCTCTGCGAGCTGGTGGACGCCCTACGCTACGTTTATACATAACTCATGTCTGTATTCCTAAGGGATAGGCAGAGGCCAAGATTTATAACGATCTTTTGCGTCATCTTTTGCTTTTCAAATCATCACTACAGGTTCTACAACAAAATTCCTCAAGATATATTAGAGTTACCTCCAACGCGATTTAAAAAATGTGTTAAGCACATTCTGTGCAAAAAGGCTTACTATAACATCAAGGATTATTTAGAAGACAAAGATGTTTGGCATTAAACAGTAGATTAATATTATTTAAAGGACGATTGTGACTAGTGTTCAACACATTCATGACTAATATTTTAAGTTGAAAACTCTGTTAATTAAGTTAAAACGTGTTTTGAAAAGAATAAATGTGGAGTTTCTTTGTTAGTTTCTTCTCCACATAATCCATTAATTGTGAAACTAGCAACTTTGACGTTCATTAAGTAAACATTCTGTTTTTACAATGAATAAAAATATTTGAATTGAATTGAATTGAATTGAATCACTACATAAGAGAGAACATTATTCTGCCCCCATAGCCCAGTAAGTTAAATCGTAGCAAATTGTTTTGTTAACAAGTAACTAATCTATCATAGTGTGGCTTCCTTCCCTTCCCACGCTAGACAATGATCAGTTCCAACCAACTGTAGAACTCCAACCGAGCGCCACATTGCAATCAGTGGTGCAGATTCTCCAACAAAAGTTTGTCAAAAGATAAACTATTCATGAAGGATGAAACACATCAACGCGGTAGCGCATGGCGGTGGCAGTCCATACATACTTCCGTATAAATACTACTGAAGTAAGTGACGTATGGGCCTAATCACCACGCGTGCCCACCGCGGATTGGCGATTTCAAGCGCTGAGGTATGTGAAAAGCTCAGACACTCAGGTTTCCTCACGATGTTTCCCTTCACAGTTAGCCAGTGGTACTGCTACTATAACTTCACAAATGTACATAACTTAGAAAACAAAGTCATAGGTGCATGCCCGCACTGGGAATCGAAACTGGGTCTCCCGCTTCCCGGTGTTTTTTGTGTTTGAACCTATTGTACAGGCTTTAGTAGCCTAGTGGGTAGAACATTGGACTCGGAAGCGGGAGACCCAGGTTCGATTCCCAGTGCGGGCATGTAACTATGACTTTGTTTTCTAAGTTATGTGGTACATCTGTGAAGTTATAGTAGCAATACCACTCGCTAACGGTGAAGGAAAATATCGTGAGGAAACCTGGGTGTCTGAGTGGGTGTATTCACATACCTCAGCGCTTGAAATCGCCAATCCGCGGTGGGCACGCGTGGTGATTAAGCCCATACTCTCTCTCTGAGAGAAGGCCTGTGCCCTACAGTGGGACGTATATAGGCTGCTTATCATAGATAATGGTACTGAACCCTTCGTGCGCGAGTCCGACTCACACTTGGCCGGATTTTTAAATATTTAGATGATAAGTTTTATTTTTTATAATGGTACCAAATAAACATTTCTATCTATCTATCCACAGCGTGTGATCAGTTACTTCTCTTGTCTAATATAGGTGTACGTAGGACCCGATGCTGTAAAATCATCTAGTTTAGACCCGAAACGCCTGTACTTATTGTGATTCCAGCGCTAACAGCTACACCGCTACCGTTTACATTCAACAAAAACACTTTCTTCACCTGTTTACTAGTCTAGGAAATGCACATAATATTGCAAGTAGCGTGCTCCGGTAGCCGCGCGATCGCTCGCGAGATCTCCGCCTCATTAGCGATATCGTCGGCTGACGCTAATTGTGCATTATGCACGAAAGTCTGATGCATATTCGCTTTGCGTCGGAATCTATCGTACTTATGGCATTCTCCGCCTCGATATCCAGTATCGATTATTCTGAATTGAGTTGAGACATTCCTGCTTATCGTTAGACAAGCATGGTAAATCTTAATGTACGTTAATCGTCACTCTGAACATGTTTATTGGTGGTATAATTGGTTGGTAGTTGCTGGCCGCTGCTGGATGACGATGGCCGAGGACGATAACAAGCGGCGTGCCTTGGGGGAGGGCTATGTCCCTCAGTGGACGAGTATAAGTGTATGTGTTGTCATACCTCAGCGTTTGAATTTTTTTTTTGGCACCACGCGTTGATTAAGCCCATACTCTCTCCCTACAATGGGATGTGTATGTATGTATAGGTTGCATTATTAGCGAATGGTATTTTTACAAATAAACAATGTACGTAACTTAGTAACTTGATCCAAGAAAATCAAAGTGATAGGTTCAACCTCCACGGTACAAATAACTTGAACAAATGACTTTTATTTTGGATTTCATTGGCGGAGGACGCGTAATGTGACTTAGAATTCTTCGGACTTTAGTTTAGAGACGATATCAAATAAATAAATAAAAAAATTGCTCTTACAAGTCCATCGCAGACTAATTGTGACTGCGCGTTTCTACTTCAAGTTATCTGTCGGGCATTGTACCAATCATCATCATCATCACCCGTTCCTGCTGTCTCTCATCAGGGATACAGGGCTCTCACACCAGACGTGAAACTAACAGCTTTGACGTTCATAAAATTTATGTTTTTACAGTGAATAAAATGTTTGTCTTTGACCTTGACTTTAATTTCCATAGCGGTGAATTTTGCGTCTTCAATTCAAGCTGGGCCAGATTTGCCCCGAAACTAGTTGCTTTCAAATACCTGCATTATACCAATATACCATCCACTATACCAACCAACCTACTAATAAGCCTCCTCCGCAGGAGCACGGTCTGTCGGACAGCCGCGAGGAGCTGGAGTCCCCCCGTGACGTCACCAGCGGCAGCCTGCAGCCGCTCACCGCCTCGCACCGCGCTCACTCCACCTCCTGCTTGGAACTCCAGCAGAGGACTGAAGCCGCTCACGCTCCGCATCGGAGGTGAGGAAGCTAGAATGTACTGGTAGCTCCTGTATCCACTGATCTCCAATTAGAAGAAGATAGAACCCTGTGGCGTATCGTGCCGCTCGTAAGCGTGCCAGTGCTTTGAGCTACAGCAGAGAACTGAGGCCGCGCCTCTTGATTCTGAAATACTCTGTGCCCATTAGAAGCAAGTGGTCCCGTAGAGTCTTCTATTGATAGTAACTAACATATTGGATCTATCCTACACTAGGCGTACCTGTGCTATGAAAAAAACTTTAAACAGTTCATCCAATCGTAACGTACTTTACGATTACGATAATCGTAAAGTAACCGGAAGCCGTCTCAGCGGCAGCCTCTCACTGTGATTCGTTTGTGGATGGGGTAAAAGGTTTGATCTGATTTAGGACAATGCTAGAGTGATATTTGTGAGAGGTTTTCCTAGTGTTGTAACGATTTGCTGTTTACTGTTAAAATAGGTTACCGTTGACTGCCTCGTTAATCTAGTGGTATCATATCTGATTACCATGCCGGAAGTCGTAACGTGGATCCGATTCCCACTGAGGGCCGCTGTATATTTGTACAAGTGGCCTCAGTCTGGGTGTATTTCCATGTTTGTGATGTCCTTGTCTGGTTACCATAGCACAGGGTATCCTAGTTTGGGACCGGGTCGAGTGATTGCGTGTCTACCGCCAGAGCGCTCCTGCCGTCGTACCGGCCGGCGCCGGACTACGAGACGGCCATCCAGCAGAAGTACCAGCAGCAGCGCGCCGAGGCGCACCTTCGGTACCAGACGCACCGCCACGGGCAGCTGCTCGCCAAGCCGCGGGTGAGGCTCCACACTACGCTGATTGGTTACAGTCACACGCCGCTAATTAGCCGTGCAATGGTTTCGAGTTACCTCGTCTAGTATCAATTCAAGAAGCAAAATCGCGCTTTTTCTCGCGTTTTTATAATGCAGCCTTTATACGGCCCACTGCAGGGCACACGCCTTCAGAGAGGATTATGTGTTTGAACGGAAACGGGTGGCTTCCATGCTGAGTAGAGCTTGCTGCAGTCCAAACAGCATCCTTAAAACACTAAGCGATAGGGCTGATAGCCTCTTTTGGAAGCATCATATAAAGGTGCATGTAAAATAGTTTCCGGAATTTTTCTCTTAATTTCACTAACACCACTGAAGCACCAGAGTGTGATGTGTTTGCGGATGGGATTGGAAGTGTGATGAAGGTATGTAAGAGAATGCTAGAAAATGTTTGATAGGTCTGTTCAGTCAGTTAAAATATTGTAACGCTTTGGTGTACCTAATTACTGTCATGTTGCAATATTTATGTAAATAAAAATAAATAAATAAATAAATAGATAAACAAATAATCTAAGTCATCTACTAACTATTTATGGATGTTTCATCTGAAATAAATAAATAATAATAAACACCACGCGTGCCCACCGCGGAATGGCAATTTCAAGCGCCGAGGCATGTGAACTCCTCATACACTCAGGTTTCCTCACGATGTTTTCCTTCACCGTCAGCCCCTCGCTGATTGCTGCTATAAATTCACAAATGTACGTAACTTAGAAAAGACAGACTTTGGTACATGCACGGGGTTCGAACCCACGACCTCCCCGCTCCGACTTGACACAAATTCTCCATTGTGCACACGGCAGGTGTACGGCTCCCACCCCGACATCCACCGCGTGCACTTCCCGGACGTGACGCGGCACACGGCGCCGCAAGCCGCCGCCGACGACTACGCCTACGGACTCAACTACCTCGCGCACAACAACTACACGCCCTTCGCCCTCAACCCCAACGTGCAGACCGAACTGAACCCCCAGCTGCACTACGTTAACGTCTACAAGCCGCCCCCGCCCTACCCCTCGAACGGCCTGGCGTCCAACTCCACGCCGGACCTCGCGGTGGCGAGCCAGGCGTTGAACTATCATAGAGGCTACGTCGACTCCCACGTCTCCGGCTCCAGCCCCGACCTGGTCTCGACCAGGACCGCCCTCAACAGACAGTACTTGGGCTACCTGAACGGCAACCTCAACCTGGTCAACTACGGAAGGCCCGTGATGCCTTCCACGCACGGGACGTACAACAACTTGGCGTCGGTCCTCGACGTGCCGAATCCGCACATCATAATGGACCCCCACCACATATCTGATAACATACAAAAGGTGTACGACGAGAGAGGGAACATAATGTATTCGATGCCGATGCACAGGCTGCCGTATCAGAGGCACGTAGTGTTGCCGCAGTCGCAGCAGGTCAAAGCCAGCGACGCGCACGAGCCGATCTATGAGAACGTCCCGCTGCCTTGGCTGAGCGATAGTAAAGTGACTATGAGAGATCGCGCGCAGAGCTTGACGACTACGGACGAAATCGCCCGGCTGAACGAAAGGAACACCAGCCACCCCGCCATAAACAACTACGGACAGCTGAACCTGTCGAAACCGAACCTCACCGTGCCAAACTACCCCCGAGTGCCACTACAGAAGGACGACAGTCACTACGTCAACGCGCAAATCATAAAGGGCGTCCGCGAGTCCAGCGTGCCCAAAGACTTGAACTTCTCCGGCCGCTCGATCGACAAGGAGGCCGAGTTCGAAAACGTCGCGCTCTCCGTCGACCGACTGTCCCTCTCCAGAGACGATAAGGACTACGACGAGACGCCCTACACTAGTCTATCCACCCACAAGGTGTCGAATAACAACGCGGCGTACGAGAAATCGAACGACAACGTGACCTCGATCTCGGTGCCCGACGTCAGACTGAACGTATCGACGGTGTCGCAGAGCGACAGCGCTTTGACGAATTCGACGATGAATTCCGCCTACAGCGCGAGTTTGGAGCTCGACTCGAGTGCGAACACGACGAAGGGCAGCGTCGGCGGGAAGGAGAAGAAGCGGCGGCGCTGGGGCATGTGGATGGGGCGCGGGAAGGGCGAGGCCAAGAGCGCGACGTTGGGACGCGAGCGTGACCGCGGCAAGGCGGCGCCGCCCGCCCCGCGCCACCGCTGGTCCACCGGCCTGCCCAAGTGCCAGCCGCTCCCGCCCAGCATCACCAAGGAGACTCTCGTGAGTTGACAGTCTTTAGCGTGCCATGCCTGAAACGTACACCCAAAATGGTTCAGTCATATACGATCGGCAGCACATCTGCCTTACATATTTGCACTTCAGCTACATTCAGGACAACTTGCAACAAAAATGTGTAGGTGGATCTGCTGTGGAGTGTACCTCTATGTATTTCTTTTTATGTAAATGTTTTCTGTAAATTTTCTGTCAGGATCGTGCTTGGCAGCAGAATATCTGAATTGTAGTGGATTCAGTAACAAACAATAATTGTAGTGGATTCCCTAACAAATAATAATTGTAGTGGATTCCCTAACAAATAATAATTGAAAAAGAAGACAGTCGGATAGATGTCGCGAGTGTTGTCATTGAGCACCCTTTAAATAATTACTTATTTACATAAGCAGCCTATATACGTCCCACTGTAGGGCACAGGCCTTCTCAAAGGGAGAGAGTGTGGGCTTAATCGCCACGCGTGCCCACCGCGGATTGGCGATTTTAAGCGCTGAGGTATGTGAATACCTCAGACACTCAGATTTCCTCAGGATGTTTTCCTTCTTCACAAATGAGGTATGTGAATACCTCAGACACTCAGGTTTCCTCACGATGTTTTCCTTCTTCACAAATGTACATAACTTAGAAAACCAAGTCTTATGCCCGCACTGGGGATCGAACCTGGGTCTCTCGCTTCCAAGTCCGATGTTCTACCCACTAGGATACCACCGCTATTTATGGCTATCTATTTATTCTAATTACTTATTTAAGGAGTGCCCAATTGCGAAGCTTGCCAACACCATCGCAATAAATGTATCTTCATTCAGACAACTCGAATCCATTAGCGAGTCCTTTGGTTATGGTAACAATAAAATATAAAGGATCCTCCTTAATTTTTAGAACTTTTTTTTAAAGATTTTTTGCCCTGTCGTCAGTACGGTAACAAATTACAAGTTTCAAACCGAATGAATGTTGTTTAGTGCAGTCCCTATAGTATAATGACAAATAATAAAACCTCATCAAGCTCTCGCTTAGGTCTCCAGCCGGCAACGACAGTTCATTAGGGAAATTACTACGAAAAACAACGGCCACTGTCAACCGTAAGCCGCGCCATGTCTGAGCCCCCCTACATACTGTTCCAACTCCCGCGTCCGCCGCCGCAGTGCCAACTGCTGGAGCGCAAGATGTCGGACGCGCAGCTGTCGTTCGCGTTCGAGCAGATCCCGAAGGGGCGCGAGTCGGACGCCGACATGCCCACGGCGCTGCTGCCGGCGCACGCGCCGCTCAACGGCTACTGCGCCGACAGCCTGCCCTACGAGGACAACCGCGTCAAGCTGCACCCCACGCCCGACAACCGCCACGGCTACGTCAACGCCTCGCATATCACGGTGAGTTACTGCCGGTCTGTCGCACCTTGTGACGCTGGGTGGCTGTCGAGTAGTCTCCGCGCCCGTGACTCTTCAACGTTTAATTCAATTCAATTCAATGAACGTCAAAAGTTGTTAGCCGTGTTTGTTAGGTTATTCTTTATATGGGAAACGTCAATCAAACTCAGTGCTCTTGCTTAGTCTGCCGGTGTATTCGAGATCGATGCCTACCGTACAACAATAATATCGACAGTGTTGGTCTCTTCCGATGCACCCCACGCCCGACGACCGCCACGGGTCGCATATTACGGTGAGTTACTGCCGCACCTTGTGACGCTGGGTGACTGTCGAGTAGTCTCCACGCCCGTAAGTCTTCAACATTTAGCCGTGTTGGTCTCTTCCGATGCACGATACTTGCTTTGAGCTTTTTGCGTTCAGTTTTATCTGTCACTTTGACCAGTTCTTCGCTTGATTGTCTACACCTCAGAACACAAAAAGAAGGAGAAGTGCCATATGGGCGTGGCACTGTCGACCAACGTTAGCCCGGTTGGGCTAACCTCGGCGAAACGTTTAAATATGGCCGTCAATCGCCTCGCGCCTGCTATCGCGGTAACATATGTGAAAAATGCCTGATTACCTACAGAAATCGCAGTGATACATGCTATTCAAATAACAGTGCAGTGTCTTTTCACCGGTAAGCCTATTTTACTCACTATATCCATCTTTAAACTACGAAAAATCATAATTATAATAATTTTCCTGTGCAATATGCATTCCAGTACTAAGAACATAAATGAGACGTATTTATATCGTCGGGTTTACTCCACTGCTGTTTTTATGTAGAATTTTCATGGAGGTTTTCTAACATGGAAAAGCAAGCCCGCAATGGACCGTCTCGCGAAACTGACTATTGTTCTATGCGATGAATTGCGATGTTTCGTGGTACGGCCGCATGTATTTGCCGTGAACTGTCAAAGTCACCAGTAGGTGTCAGCGGGAGTCATAGCGATGGGGTAGTTGCTTTCTTTCCAGACTGATTAAGTATCGATACTTCGTCGCATTTACACTCGTTCGTCCAGACTTCCAAAATTACTAGAACCAATTATATTGTACGACTAGGTAGCTATTGTCCGCGACTCCGTCCACGTGGACCTCAGTTGCTAAGGAAGCTTCTACTTTAGTGGCTGATTTTGTCGTAATATAAACAGGCTTACTTTTCACCACGTATTTCAAAAAGTTTTTAATAAAGATTTAATTTCAGGTTTCCCAAAGACCCCAATAGGAAAGATAAATGGATTGAAAATACAGGGAGATTGCTTAACTGGCTTCCTCTCAAATCAAATACCGGTTGCTCCATCCATTTTACGGAGAAATGTTTCCAGATGCTAAAGAGTGGAAAAAATATTAACGTGGGCAGGTCCTGCTTTGAAAATACCAGTAATAAGGAGTTCCATAAATGTTGAGGTACCAATATATCTAAAATTACGGCATAATTATATTTTACATGGTGTGGAATATTCGATTGTTACTTTATTCTGATTCTCTATTTCAGGTGACAATGGACGCAACGACGCATAACTCTGCAAAAGAAAGTGTTTCTAAAGAAACAAGTCAGGTGATGTGGTTATGGTGCTAAATAATATTCTTATAATTTTTTATGAGCCTAATCTTATAAATGAAATTCGATTAATTTAAAATAAAGTAAATGAAGTGTTTTCAATAATTTAATAATTTATTTACTATTTTAGATCCGTATTAGAAAGTTTCGGATATTGTTACTGTTGAAACATGCGTTCCTGAAGAAATAACAGGTGACCAGGTAATGTTTTTAATATTTTCATAATGTATTTAATATTTTAGATCCCCTTGGAAGTAAGGGATATTTTTTGTCGAAAAATGCTGCGAATGTCAAAGCCGCCTGTAAATAATTGTCAGACATAGAGGAATGTTCATTCGATTGAACACATAATTTATCGGTCATATAGCGCCGCCACAGACTAAAAAATCGAAAAATCATATGAACAAAGTTGAAAATATAACATCGAGTTTTCAAAAGTCGTAAAACAAAGTTGTTGTAAATGACTTACTTTAATTGACGTGTTTCAGGAATTGTGTTAACTTAAAAATGGCCCTGTATAAATAAAAAAATATTAGATTTTTTACAAATGCATACTTTTTGTATTTTAGATACAGCAACGAGTTGCCGAAGGCCCAGAAACTGGTAGATTTATGTCGATTGAACAAAAAACCTCGAAAAAAAAATCACGCAAAACATTGAACAATGTCAACAAGTGCTAAATAAATATTTACCTTTTAAGAGAACAGTAAAATATTCTCTGCAGGATCTCAGTCGGATGATGATGTTATCTTTTTAATGTAAATGTGTTTCGAAAGTTTCTTTAAGTTTATGTTTCACAAGTTTCTTTTGACCAGTTTCTGAATTGAGAATTTCGCTAAGTAAATGGTTAACTGTAGTGCTGTCTCTTTGATTTTTTCACAAAAGCGCGTGACAGAACGTTACTTATGTTTTTACTTAGTGAAATTCTCAATTCAGAAACCGGCCCTTTGAGTTCTTACTACCTAATGTATTTTTCACAAGTTAATAAAAATATTATTTATGTGATATTATTGAGAATGTTTTTTATGTACCCATCACAGTTGTCACCTACCAAGACAATGAAAATTTTAATCCAAGCTCAGAAACATCTACAGTCACTGCTAATTAATTCACGAGTTAAAATAAGTAGTTCCAGATTTTTTAAGGTGTGCGCTATACAAAAACGCGCATAAGGTGAAGGCAAGGCGCAGGCATCTTGCCGCTTCAAACAAAAATTACGCAGGCGATATGTTTTGAATTATATTCAAGCGGCGCGGCACAGCCAACGTCGTTTCGTCGCCTATGTAGGTTTTCATACCTACATTTTGTAGGTAAATCAGCAAATGTTCTCTAAACTTTGTCATTTAGAATATGTATTTGGATGATTAGAATTTACGATGAAACGGAATTCACGAATTATACGATAGGTAGGTATGAACAAAACTGACATATTTATCAATTAACACATTGGTAGGCAAAGCCTGTAAAAATAAAAGCTTAGGCAGCCTTTTGCAAAGGATTACTACAACGAAATAAAGTAGTGACAGACTACGCGACGTAGAGAAATAAATAGTTACTATTTAGGTATAGATGGCAAGAAAAAAATCGACATAATGTACAAAAAAGTTTTTGTACGATGTACGATTTTTTTTAAGTATAATCGATAATGTACTTTTTTGTCCCCATCACTAATGTTGTGCTGCTCTTCTCATTGGCTGTTTCATTTGTGTAAACAGCGAATAGTGAGCCGGTTGTTTATGTTGTAATCAAATAGAGATTATGAGGAAAATGTAGCTGTGTGAGTAAGTGGCGACATCGGTTTTCTAGCAAACGGGCCATTATAGCACTTCTCCTTCTTTTTGTGTTCTGAGGTCTACACGCATTTCTGCGCCAGTCTCTAGTAACCTTTTAACAAAATTGTTTAAAACACTCCTCAAATAATTATTCTTATGGTAAAGGGAAAGACTTTACCACAGACTATTTAAATGCACTCGAGGACTGTTCTAGGGGAATAGCGTTTTTGTAAATAAATTCGTAGGTCTTCAGATTGCATTTATTCCTTAACTTTTGTCTGATCGAGCCAGAAAGATTGTACAATTCTTTTCGTATTCATATTTATATTCATATTCTTTATTGCTAAATCACGTACACAGTTATAATTACAGGTGATATTGGTTTTTGTAGGTAAGTACACGATACCCTATTAGGGCACTGCAATACAGTTAGTCTTATGACGCAGCGTTAAATGAAATTAAATTCAGCGAGGAGCGTGCTGTCCATAATCCCACGAGCGCACGGAACTAGTTAACGGAACTATTCATGCTGCAGTGAAATAAAACTTCTATTTCACCACAAATAAAACCCCAATCGGCCCCAGAAGTGACGAGCACTAGCCCTACGACCAGCGGTGTACGTTTGCGACCTGACGAATTGATTTATTGATCTTTTATTACGAGCAGAAAACTAGTAGAAAAACTATCGCAGATAGTATTGTTTGCTGATGATACTTCCTTAATTTTTAAAGTAAAGAGAGGTTTAGGTAAAGTTGACGATGTAAACTATGCTCTATCTACAGTTCTAAACTGGTTCACGGTGAACAATTTGATGTTAAATGCGAAAAAGACAAAATGCGTCAAGTTCTCCTTGCCCTATGTTAAAAATGTTGACACGTGTCTAAAAATATCTGGTGAGAAATTAGAGCTGGTAGAGTCCACACTATTTTTAGGCATAACAATAGACTGAAAACTGCAATAGGGTCCGCACATTGAAAAACTATCGGGTAGGTTGAGTTCAACTGCATTTGCAGTTAGAAAAATTAGGCAACTTACAGACATATCGACTGCGAGGCTGGTCTATTTTAGTTATTTTCACAGTATCATGTCATATGGGCCGTTATTATGGGGACGGGCAGCAGATATAGAAACAATATTTATCTTGCAAAAAAGAGCAGTAAGAGCAATTTACAACTTAAGCAGTAGGGAATCGCTAAGGGAGCGTTTCAAAGAAATAGGAATTCTTACACTGGCTTGCCAATATATATTCGATAATATAATGTATGTCCGTAAAAATATCACAATGTTCAAATTAAATAGGGACGTCCATAACGTAAATACTAGAAATAGAAATAAGCTTGCTTATTCTAAATTTCATTTAGCCAAGGTAAATACATCGTTTGTAGGCTATTGCGTTCGTTTTTACAACAGAATTCCAGAACATGTTCTATCCTTGTCTGAAAATAAATTTAAAACATTCATTAAAAAATCGCTACGTAAAAAAGCCTATTATAGAATAGACGAGTATATGAACGATATAAGCCCTTGGTAGTAAGCCAATTCCACTGCGATTTCATTGTTATTTAATTATTAATATTATAATTTATTTAGTTTTAAAAACGTGTACTTAAGACGTGATTGCACATAACTATAGCACACATTTTATAGCTGACAAGAACTCAATCTGCAGGTTTGCTAAAGGTCATTCGAATGGTGGCGTGGTGGCCGGTTCACCTATCTCCCTCTAAAATGGTTGAGACTGGTGATGGCTGACCCCTGCGTTATGCTCGTGAACGGGTGCTGTTCGTGTGTCTGGCCGCAGCATTCATGTTTTTCCTACTTTTGTAAGAAGTGTTATTTTGGCTTTTAAAGTTATTGGTGGCTATCACGGAATCATATCATATAGGCTTTGATGTATAAGTTTAAGATGATTTGAGAAAAGATGGTCAGAGTGGAGTTTTTTTTTCCCCTTGCCTTTTTCTCCACTACAAATACGGCCCGAAGGCAGCGGCTAACATAGTAACATAGTACATTGACATTCAGCAAACAGAATGTAAATTCTTTACTTTGAAATAAATTATTGTTTTCTGATTTCTGAGCAGAGGAGAGCGTGGGCAGCCTTCGCATAGCAGAAGTTGTATGTTGGCCGTGGTTGGGCGGTGGTGGAAGAAAAATATGTAGTTTATCTTTTCTTAGCAGTTGTTTATTAACTTCACAGAGTCACGTAGTAAAAGTTAAGGATGTATGGGTACCTATCCGGCTCGAGCCGACCGGCGGGCGGTACCAATGTGCTCGACAATGCAATGGGGCGATGCACGGTGCTTGGCCCGTATACGATTGAAGACCCCAATGTCCCCTGTAACCCTCAGATGACGGCCAATGTCCCCTGTAAGCCTCAGATGACGGCCAATGTCCCCTGTAAGCCTCAGATGACGGCCAATGTCCCCTGTAACCCTCAGATGACGGTGGGCAGCAGCCAGCGCTTCTACGTGGTAGCGAAGATCCCGCCGGCCGCCCGGCCCAAGCTGACGGCCGCGCCCCCCGCGCCCGACCCCGCCGCGCTGCTCTGGGAGACGGCCTGGCTAGTGGGCGCGCGCATCGTAGCGCTCGTCGGCGGGTCGGAGCGACCCCACTACCTGCCGCCTGTGCAGGGGACGGCGGAATTTGGCAAGGTTAGTCCAGCATTGGACCTGTTGAGTAGACCTGCTCTGGGAGACGGCGTGGTTAATGTTGCGCGCATCGTGGCTCGAGTTGTGGGATGGAAGCGACCCCACTACGACCTCTGCCGTCTGTGCGAGGGACTTCGGATTTTGGAGAGATTAGACTAGTGAGTGCTCGCTTCTTAACTCAAATTAACGGACCGTAAAGGGAAACCTGAATGCATGGGGTGTTCAAATACCTCAGCGCTTGAAATGGTCAATTCGCAGTGGGGACGCATCGTCATTAAGCCCATCTGTTTGTCTTACTCTCTAGATGTATATCCGTCTCGATCTCTCTCTCCCTTTCTCTCTCTCTCTCTCTCTCTCTCCCCCCTCTCTCCGAGAGAATGTGCCCTATAAAGCGACGTAAACACTTATACGAGCTGCAGTATTTTATTAGAGTCATTCATTTATTTTTTGACGTATTAATTCCTTATTAAATTGCGGATAACTAGCTTGACTACTAAAACAGAGGTCGCGGGTTCGATTCTCACTGGAGGCCGCCGTGCTTGATTTGTAGAAATGGCTCTCGGTCTGAGTGTATTTCTATGTTTGTGACGTCTTTGTCTGGTTACAATAACCCAGGGTGTATCCTATTTTGGGATCGGGGGCGTTACTACGTAACTCCTCCACTGTATGGACTCGTCCGATTTAACGTACCTACATCTAACTGTTAAATATCGTACTAATATTATACGTTAAATGTGAAAGTTTGTTAAGATGTTTGGATGTTTGTTGCTCAATCACGCAATAACGGCTGAACGGATTTACATAAACCTTGGCGTACAGATAGACAAGGACCTGAATTGAGATATAGCATACTCGATATCCCGGTGGGATAATATTTATTTTAAGTTTAAAGTAGATGGCGTTGTGCGACCGAACGTTGTGTTTTAAAAATAGCGTTGTGCATGAATCGTATAAACGGATTCTGTGGCGGTACGAAGTTCGCCGGGACAGCTACTAAGTAAATATTGTTTTCATCCCCCCATCTCGGAAAAAGTATTTTTGCTCTTCGATATCTGAGTGCAAAAGCCGTTTTTATCCGCTAGATGATAAAGTAAATTGAATTTAGAACATCGAGTGTAAATTCAAAACATCAGGTTTAACCTATTTACTTCTACCTCCATGGTGCCGAATTTAACATAGATTTTTTTTTAAATTTGTTATAAACTCAGACTCGGAACCTCCTTTGTGTTTTTTTGCATTTAGGTAGTCATTCATTTCCTCGCTGAGGTGGGATGAAAAGTTACGTGTTGCACTCGAGTGCAAGGATTTTTCACCTCGTGCTCTTTTGATTCCCTCGCTAACGCTCACGATTCTAATTTTAGAATCCTTCGCTTGCTCGGTCATCACAATTGAGCACGCGGTTAAAAAGCAACTTTGCACTCTTGTATAACAAATGACTATTTCACTCCATCTGCTCGAAATGATGCATTTTGATGCCCAAATTTAGGACTCAAAACACGCTATTGTTGTTCCAGCTAAGATGCATCAAAGTAAATAGAATCTATTTACCTTTAGGTACCTTTAAGTAAATAGACTCAAAATCCAATTTTGAATTTATATACTAATGCACTCATTTACTAAGAAGTCGGACTTCTCTATCACTCTTGAGGATTCGTCCTATATCTATTTCACTCCAACCTAAGCAATAAGTTTTAAAATCGAGTTTGGAACTACTTACTGAACTACCAAACTCTTTGCTGCAAAACTTTTAAGTACCTAATTGTCAAATATTTGAAATTGGAACGCAACATTGGCGCGCTTTTTTGTCTATTTCCACTTATTTTCTCGGAAAAATGTCGTCAAGCGATGATGATAGTGTCTTCTTAACACCAGAATATATAAAAAAACAGGCAACACAAGCAATTCAAAACCTCCTTCCAGAAGTTACATTTCAGTGGTATGTAAGTGTTATCTTTTATTTCATTTCTCTCAGATTGGTGAAAAGCAGAGTGTTCTACACGGGCGCAAATCATTTTTGGTGTCGGTAGTGTTGAATCCCTCGCTCCTTCAGCGATTCTTCGCTCGGGCTTTAATGCAAGAATCGCCTCAGTTCGCTCTGGATTCAATTTGACAACCTCGACGCAAAAATTTAGTTTGCGCCCTTGATGAACAATCTACTATTAAGGCTGCTGTTACGTCGAGCTTGCTGGCTCGCTACCACAATTTAACATTTTTAGTACAGTCAAGTTGGGTAACATTGAATTTCCTTGCAACTTTGAATACATATTGAATTTGGAAATTGGCCGGTTTTTACCGTTAGTCTTTCTATTATGTACCTTAGAAGTTTTTATGTGTGCAATTTTCCAAAGACAATATTTATTCAAAGTTGCAAGGACATTCAATGTTACCCAACTTGACGTTAATTGTAGTGAAATGAGTATACTTTCCGTGTGGCACCGGATTATGAATAGAGTCACTCCATTTCCTTCCGTGGATGTCGTAGAAGGCGACTAAGGAAATCAATTACCAGGAGACGGGCAGCAGCGTCTTCCTGAGATTCCAACCGCATCCTGCGATCGCCACCCCGCCTGTCGAGCGTGGCGATTATGGCAAAACCCCTCATGGTTATGAAAACCACGAGGGAGGCCCATGTCCTGCTGTGGGCGTCAAGTGGCTGATGATGATGATGATGAGTATACATTTGATAACAGCGATCTGAGGGTTTGATAGATAAGTAAATTATGGGCATTTTAAATACATTTTTGTTTCGCTTTATGTGGCATTTAATAAAGAAAAGTTGTTTCCAAATATCACTAATTTTGGAATCAAATTATCTGAATCAAAAACTAGGTACACGATAAGAATAATATGTCTCGAATGTCCGTAATTTAATTACGTGTCGAACCCTCAGATCACATTTATCAAAAGCACACTCATGTCACTACAATCACTGAGAACGTAATACCGTGCGAGCGAGACGGCACGGTCGACACTCGACTCAGCCGATGACCGGACCGTTTGCAGTTCGCGGTGTCGGTGCAGAGCGAGGCGGCGGCGGCGTGGGGCGCGTCGGCGCGCGTGCGCGTGCGCTGCGCCGAGCGAGCGCGTCACGTGTGGCACGTCGCCTTCACGCACTGGCCCGACGCCGCGCCGCTGCCCGCCGACCTCGACCTCTTCCGAGGTCAGTCGCCGCGCGCCGATCTAACGCGCGCGTAGATAGATAGATAACACGTTTATTTGCTATACCGAAAACGCATACAATAAAGCTAGGTTAGCCGGTAGGTAATGCTGAGCGGCATCGAGCTCGCCTATGTGCAAAACTGTGAGTAATAATATTTGTAATAAATATGAGACAAAAACTTACACAGCCATATAACATTTCATTTAATTCCGATTCCTATTCTTAGTTTTTGAAGTGACATTGGATAATAAAATGTTTCTCTCTTATTGCATGACTTTAATAATGTTTTTAAATTTTAAAGATTTGTGCGCCCCGAGTGGCAAAACATGCTGGACTTACTTAATGAATTGTTTTAAGCACTTATTACTCATGTTAAAAAACCATATGTTATAATAAGATGAGAGAAGTAACAAAAACAGCGTAATTCACAAAAAATATACGACGTCATTCACAAAACACTACTCTCCAAAACACTCCCAAAAGCCGACTTCGAGGAAAGATTCTTCGAGCGGACTGATTGCGCTTCACGGGCAAATAGTGTAAGGTAAGGTATGCATTTTTGAAATCGCAGAAATGCACTTCCTCAAGAAGCACAGAAACGAACCTCATACAATTTTACCGAGCGACGTCACTGACGTTTTTTTTATTATTCAAAACTCAGTGTAGCTCAAATGAAACCATTTTATGACGCAATATTACTGCATCTGCCCTACATAAGACATTGAAGTTTTGTTTTGAGATTTTAAATAATAATAATCTCAGAGTGAACTGCGTTTTAAAGTCTCGTTTTGGGGGTTCGTAAACGTAAACGATAGCGGTTAAGCTGTTAGCTGTCAGCGCTTGGATGGGGAACTTGCGTCTAACTTTAGTACCACGTGATCATATTGATCGCAGAGTCGCAGAGAAAAAAAACACGTTTATTTATTTTTTAACGTGTCCTGTCCTATTCTATTAAAACATTTTTAGTGCAAGTTCTCCATTACAACAACAAGGTAGAAGGTGGAAGGACCGGTAAGGGAAGTCCTAGGCGGACATACTTCGATCAAATAGAGAGTGTATTAGCAAAGGGCAAGATAAAAAGTACCCGAAACCGGCGAGCTTGCATGCAACTACTAATGAATGTTGATGAAGCGAAAGAAATCTGTCTGGATCGTGGCAAGTGGCAAACCTTGGTCTCTGCCTATCACACCTGGATACAGGCGTGAGTTTATATAATGTATCTAAAAATGTGCGAGCGATAGGCGATATAAACGATCTTAACATTTTAATTTCATTTTCAGTTTTAGTATAAACAACCTTTTTTTCCTTTCTCCTTCATTGTCCCCAGTTAAAAAAATATATATTTAAATTGGCTCCCTAACTAATGTTACAAGTTTAATATGTTGTTTATCTGGTGTTAGGTTTTCTGTAGGTCGAATTAAGTAATTTTGTTATCTTCCGCTCCACCTTCAAACACAACCCCCGCCAGGCTTCCTCTCCGAGCTGAGCGGTCTCCGGCTGGCGTGCGCGGCGGAGGCGGCGGGCGACCGGCACGCGCTGCTGCCGCCCGCCGCCCGCAGCGCGCCGCTGCTGCTGTGCTGCGCGGGCGGCGCTGGCCGCTGCGGCGTCGCGCTCGCCGCCGACCTGCTGCTGCACATACTCGACCACAACCAGGTGAGCGGGTGAGCGGGCAAGTACTGGACACCGATCGGGTGTGCGGACGCGGACTGGAAGACCACCGGGTAAACGAAAACGGACTGGACCACGACCGGGTGTACGGGCGCCTACTGGGCCACGATCAGGTGAGCGAGCACATGCTTGACTTCAAACAATTAAGCAGCCCGGCGCTGCGTATACTTGACCAGACGTCACAACGACGGAGCAACAACAATAAATCAACGGCCACATAATTACATACATACACAGCAGAATATCCTGTAATACAAATTATAATGCCTCCGTTTACCGCTGATACCTTTGGACGCACTTATATACCAGTCTGTACGTTCTCCACAGGAGCTAGACATCCCGCGCACGGTGAGCCTGCTGCACCAGCAGCGAGCCAACCTCATCCAGAACGTGCATCAGTACAAGTTCCTGCACCAGATCTTGCTACAATACCTCACGCAGAGCCGGCTCATCTGAGTCTTGTCGATCGAGATTTATTTAGCGTCCACTGGCGTGCTATGATAGAGTAAACAGACGTGCTAGTTTTTGCGACTAGGCAGCTATAGATTCCAGAAAACTATGTGTTCGTGTTGGATTCGGGACATTTGAATCTAGTTCTAAAGAACGGATATTGAAGTTCGAACGAAGATACTTTGATTTCCTTGAAATTTGCAACGATATTTTGTAACGCAAATGAACAGTTTATATCCCAAATTTGGTGCAAATATCATTTTAAGATTTTTTGTTATTTTTACCCTAAGCGAGGGACGTTTCGGGTAACAATACCTACATTGATCCTGATTGTGAGGAACGTCCGGAATGACTCGGCACGTTCCTCGGTTAATGGAATTTTATCTGAAACTGGGTTAGGTCCCTGAATTCCGGTGGTTTGTTCATCTAGGAAGAGTCGAGAATATTTTATGCAGTTAGGTGCCAGTTTTTTGGTGATACGATTATCCCAACGCCACGTCTAGTGGACTCTGTATCAACCCTCGGAGGCGAATAAAGTTTTTATCGCATTACGTATCGTGCTTTGCATAGTTGAATAAACGAAGGTAGTATATTTTGCCCGACAAATTATTTTGACTTTGCATGGCCGTGTTTCGGATCATTAGCGGGGGACGCGGGGACTTAGAAATCTTCAGACTTTAGTTTACTTAAATGATCAAATAATTGAAAAAAAAATGCTATCTAGGGCCCGTTTCTAAGTTGAGAATTTCGCGAAAGTAAATAGTTAACTGTAGTGCTGTCTCTTCGAATTTCTCAGAAAAGAGCGTGACAGAACGTTACTCAAGTATTTGCTTAGTGAAATTTTCAATTCAGAAACCAGCCCATTATCAACAGTTTTATCCCGATCTTCCCGAATCATCCCGAATGCGCGGTTTTGGTCAAAATTATCTACCGGGCATTATAAAAGTAGATAATACGATAGAAACGTTTATTACCGTCGTCGCGCTGTAGAGGCTGGATGGGATTCAGCATGTGTTGTATTATAAAATTGTTTTTATTTATTTAAATATTTGTGCTCTAATTTAATTAATGAATGTCTTATGAATTACACTTTGCAGCAGTGTGGTTTGAACGCGTGCGCTTGTAAAATATTCATACTTAGCAGCAGTGTGGTTTGAACGCGTGCGCTTGTAAAATATTCAGTATTCTAAAAAAATGTGCCTTTACTAATGTAAATATTTCATACACTCTGATTTATGAAAGATTTTTTATAAATACCTTAGAAATGTAAGTAAAAATGTGCCTTATATTCGGAGATTATTTTCGATCTGATACCCAATAAACTGTGCCTTTGTGAGTTTTATAAAAGTATTATTATTTTATATTTAATGTTATTATCGTGAGAAATATCTTGTTTAACTATGTGTGATTTGCTCATATAACTTTTTACATGTGCATTGTGATGTTTTTAATCAAGTCTGCCACATAATATTTTAACAACTGCCTCTCTTTTATACTGATCTTATTTGAATTCTTCATCTCTGGTGCAACCAATGTGTTCATTTCATTATCACTATTATGATTTTTTTATCTAGTCGGAAGAGTTTTCATTTCAAGTTGTCATAGATTTTTTATAATTTTCTAGGTATTTAATTTTCACGAGTTTTACATAGCACCAGAAATTGTGTGATTGCAATTTTAAAATGAATTAAAGGTTGCTAGTCTCATTGCGATGATATTTGTTCTTGAATGTCGTTTATTAGTTATTATATAATAAGATTAAAAATGGTTTCTACAAAAACAGATTGTCCTGCTCAAAATAATATTCAATTAAAATACATTAATTATAATCTAATCCACGATTATTTTCAAATGTACTGAAAGCAAAAATATCATCAAACGCTTGTGATCATGTTATATATGACAGTAATAAAAACTTTATTAAAGAAAACAAAAATACTTTTTACTTTGTAAATAAATTGTAAACACTCAGGTTAATCATCAAAACCAGCGTGATACAATCTATCATTTTAATTTCAGTAAAAAAATTACATTTCATATAACTTATAACTAACCGCACTCCGTTAGGGCGGGGGGGGATAGTAGGGCCTAGGGGGCGGGGGGCCTCGCGCGTGCATGGGGGGGAAGTAGTTGGGAGGGGGGACGTTGACGGGGGTGTAGCGGGGAGGCGGGGCCGGGGGCCGCGGTGGAGGCTCGGGGAACACCATGGGCGGCGGGGGGCGCGGCAGAGGGGGCGGGGGGATGCCCGCTAAGCTAGTAGGGGGTGCGGTGACGTAAGGGACAGGGAAGGGCATAGCGGGGTAGGGGGGATAGCTGTAACGGATAGGTTCCGTTTTCGGCGGCACTACTTTGGCGTCGGCGCCGTTCTTGAGGGGGGTGATAGACGCCTTAGGGGCGACAGCGGCGACAGGCGATACGGAAGAGGGCGGTGTAACGGAGGGCGGTTTCTTGTCGTTTTTTGGAAGCGCGCCGGGCTGGTTCGGGAGCGGGGACTCGCCGCCCGACGCTTGCGTCTGCGGCGAGTAGAGATCTAGCACCTGCAACAATAACATGTCATGTTATGTATATATATAATGTCCTCAACAGACAGGATAATGATAACAATGAATTGGTGATTATAACAGACTGTAGTCTTAAATTCATAGATTAAACTCATGAAACAGGCTATATACTGTTTGTATACCTCAATGATCATTGGAGTTTAAATATCTAACCTAGTTGTTTTTCATAAGGTATTGGTACCATAGTGTACCACAAAACAATTATAATGTAATTCTTTGGTAGTGAAGCTGATTCTGCACAATTTTACAGCAAAAGTGTTTCCTGACCTTGGAAGTTATGTGCATTTGTCAGGAGAATAACTCTGTGCCAGTACAATATATGTTGTCCACTAGCACTTACCTTTGTGTCGAAACACAATCTTTGTGAAATTAAGGAACACTAACTTATAATAGAAAGTTGACAACTGATAAATCTATACATTTTAATTTGTTAATTTGATGCACTTATCTGAGTGAAACACTGTTGTTGTCGATTCCAAATAATTGGAGTAGAAAGAATATCCTCTATATTAAGCAAAAAAAAAGTGAGTCCCAAGCACATAGATTCTTTATGTGCGCTTAACTCCTGAACTGCCCTCGCGGAACGCAACGTATAGGTGGCCCATACTAAGTTGGACACAGATCTGTGTCGCGGCAGACGAGTGGCCTCGCGGAATGGAACATATAGGAGGCCCATACTAAGTTGGGCACAGATCTGTGTCGCTGCAGACGAGTAGCTTAATATTAATGGGTATTTAGAGGACAATTATTCTCAATTATAAATTCAATTATAAATGTCTAGTGTTCAACTCATTCATGAGTAATAGTTTTTAATTTGAAGTTGTTACTAAGTTATAACTTTTTTTTAAATAATAAATGTGGAGTTTTTTCTCCACATGATCTTTTAATTGTGAACTGCTTTGACATTCATTAAGTGAACTTGATTTTATACTGAATAAAAATATTTGAATTGAATTGATAAGAAACAATTAATTATAATTTTAAGCATTCAATTCTATAGCACTTCATGGCCATATGTGGAAGTACCACAGGAGTTTAAGGGTGTATCGATGTGAAGAAACAAAGGATGTATCGCCTTAGAAAAGCAGATATTTTACTGATTTTGCTCCAGCCAAAGGGACATTAGACTGTGTCTTCAGATATCTCCAAAAAAAGAGAATGAATATTTAAGTATTTTCTTAATACGAAGACCAGTGGATAATCTAATTGCCACTAGAGGAAGTATAAACCATCTACCATAAATGATGACTTTTGTTCTCTAAAAATTTAATCCATACCTGATGGCAGATATCCTCGAGCAGCTCTAATGTGATGTCCTCAACAAACATGTCCCACCAGGCCGTGTGTTTGGGTGTGCGGCCATTCCAGTCTACCACCTCAAACTTGCTGAGCTTGCCGGCGAGGAACATCAGTGCCACCGCAATCACTTCGGGCTCCCATTGCAGGCATAGCGTCGTGCATAAGCTGACAAGGTAAGATGCGGTATTTACTGCATGAATTTTGCTTTGTTGTTCTATCATAGAGGTGGGATGGTTTAAAGTAGCATACATCCCAGCTAAAGGCTAAAATTAAATGCTTTTTGACATTAAGTAAACCTTTTTACAAAAAACATTTTTTCTGTGCAATAAAAAATTATAAAATCATTTGTTGAGAGTTTGTGTTCAAATTTTAGTTGTTTAGTTTAGGGTTCAGATAATACTTAGAGTAGAATAAGCCTTTCATAAGTTTCCAGTAGGCTTATGCCCAGCACTGGGCTCTATTAGAAGTTAAGAAGACTATGAAGTAAGTTCTAGATATCATTTTAAAAACCATGATACACCAGTGACACACAACTCTGAATGAATTGAGAAACTGAAATAAAAATTAACTAAAATTAAGAGTCTTCTACAATACTTCCTACATTGTAAATAGTGTCCAAAATTAGGATGATGAGTAAAGTTAGTGCCCAAAAAATAATAACATCTACACAACACAATCACTTGTCCTAATCCCAAACCAGGATACTTTGTGTTATATGTGTTAACAAGACAAGGACACTTTCTTTTTACCTCTCTGTAAAACCAATATGGGGAAAAATGCTTCCTTAATGAAAAGAATGTTAAAAACATATAATGAATGTTGGAAGGAATATGATCTGGATATATTTTATGATAGACTGGGGTTTTTTAAATCTAAAATTTCTGGAATCGATCTTGGCTAGTTTTCAAGTTGTAATATTAATATTTATAAGTCTAATAATAGTCGTGGTAACAGTATTGTTGTTTATTAGAATAAGCCAATAGTGCGAACCTGTGAGTGCTATAATTGGCACAAACGCCAGCCCTCTGTTAATTACGTTTAGTTAACCTTTAATGTGTTTGTGCTATTGGTGTGCCTTAATAAATTAAAATAAGACAAGGGTCATTTAACCTGTCTGTCTATGGAGGCTTTACGTTTCCTGGAAGGCGAGTTTACTTCCCCGGACCCTTCAGCACCCTACCCACAACACTAGAATACCCCTCTTTAATCTAAATTTCTTGTGATAAAAACTGAATCACTTCACTGACCTGTCATTGACGAACGTCCACGCCATCTGAACCATCTTCTGCAGCTTGGCCTTGTCCCCCTTCAGACATTTGGCGTACTTTAACAGGTACCCATACGGGTGCTCCACCTGCAAGTCGAACTTAATGGTCTGTAGCAGAATACGCTCCAGCGTCATCACCTCTTCTTTCGGGTCCTCCCCAAAACTTCCGAACTTCTGTTCCGTGAGCAGCGATTTCGCCACTTTGATTATATCCTTGCATTTCTTTGGCGTCTCTTCCACTTTGCCCGCCAGAAACAAGCAGCAACACGCCGTAATGTACCGCGGGAATGTCCTGAACGAGTGGAACATGTAGAATCGGTGGAAATAAACAACACCAGTCGCCACTGTGTTATAACCTAAGTCCATCTTCGATCCAGTGTCAATAATAAATCTGGCACCTTCCTTCCGGTACCGATTCTCTGTTTCGTTGCTAATCCCATCTTGGAATGACGGCGTTGTCTGCAGGTCCTTTTTATCGTAATACCAATAAGGCATTTTATAATTTTAGCTAGAAATAAAATATCAACAACAGACCCTCGCAACTGCCATTTCTTAATAACCTGCTAAATTCAATTGTGCTACAAGGTCGTATGAAGCCCGATCAAAGAAAATAACCAACTCAAATTAGCCGGGTTAGATTCTGCTTAGCTTGACGTTCACGATAGGAATGTTGCCATATTGAAAAAACATTCCATTCGACGCAAACAAAAGTTCAGGGTTCTTTCAGTTTGAGGGTTGAGTGATTCAGTCAGCCCATAGAGCCGCACGGTCGTAGTGGTTATATTCCCTTTGCGCACGGTCACTGGGCTCCTTGTTATAAAATCAGTTGGTTCAACGCTGTATTTAATTAAATTCGTAGGAAAATGCAGTCAACAGCAGGTTCAACCTTTACGTTTGTGTTGCAAAGTCGCCCTTAACGTACCTAACTGAGTAGAGTGCACGCGACGTAAAAGTTGATGTGCTGTCGACACAATGTTGTGTCTGGGCTCTCGAGAGCTAAGCAGACACGTTGAGAGATAAAAAAGCCAAACCCACACCAATAATATTCCGTAATAACTAATTATCATTATTCGTTAAATCATACATACAAAGCCCGCTTCCTTGATTAAATGTAATTTATCTTATCGGACTACCTACCCACCTAATTATAGTTTTGTTACTGGGGGCATCATAACTTTGGCTATAGAGTTTGGCTCTCCAATCTCGTTTGTTGTTTTGGTGACGAGAGGCCGTGCTCCTTATCAGACTTGCTAATGTTTCGTTGAGTAAATACAGCACAAATGTTAATCAGTTTGACGTCAGTCCCGACATGGCATTCAAGAGTGGTGTTAGTTTTTTGCGTTTAATTTCACTGCGACACCGGGTGAGTAGTTTTAATTAATTATTCATGAGCTTTAATGACTGCAGTTAGTAAAAAAATAAGTAATTCAATTATGTATTATTCACTGTTTGGATAATAAACTTTGTGGCTATCGTCTTACCATAGATTTTTTTTGCAAAAGTTTATTTAGTGCAAAGGTTTTTGTTGGAAAGTGGCCCATAATGTAACCGAGTAGTTGACGCATTTTGGTCCCCTTTAACGGAAGTGATTAGAGTGTATTATGTATGGTGCTGTCGACTGTACATATTATCTATACTACTTTTCAGGTTCTGTCCACTCATATACGACCGGAACCGGTTCAGAATGGAGGGAAACTGGCTGATTTTCCCGGAGCAAAGGCTCCCTACGTCACCGAAATTAAGTTCCTCAACGAAAAGAGCTACGACCCCATTCCTATCTATCGAGTGCTGGACAACAATGGAAGCATCATCGATAGTAGGGAAGACCCAAATATCGATAAAGACACTTTAGTCAAGATGTACAAAACCATGGCTCAACTGAGCCAGATGGATAAGATTTTGTACGAGTCGCAAAGGTAAGCAAAAAAGTGTAAGTATTTCTACATTTCATTTATCAAGTAAGTACGGTTTGATAAGTACAGTCTGCACCTGCTAAACATTTATTTTATTATTGAAAAGTCGCCCATGACACACGCACGTCAGTTCTTCAGCGTTTCATAAAACTACAATCAGATTATTATAATAATTCGATGTAATACAAATATAAAATCTTGCTTCAAAAAACCTTTTTTTTCTATAAAAGACTTGTGTATTTACAGACAAGGCCGCATATCATTCTACATGACCAACTATGGCGAGGAAGGCATTCACGTCGGCAGCGCGGCGGCACTGGCCCCCCAAGATCTGGTCTTTGCTCAATACCGTGAGGTGGGCGTGGTGCTCTACCGCGGGATGACGGTCACTGAGCTCGTCCACCAGTGCTACGGTAATATCGAGGACCCCGGCAAGGGCCGAATGATGCCAGTGCATTATGGTAGCAAGCAGTACAATATTGTTACGATTTCCAGTCCGTTGGGTAAGTACTTGTGACTAATGATCAGTCATATTCAGTGGCGGATTTACAAATTTGCCGCTAGTAGGCTATTCAATTTTTGTCGCCCCTAATATTGAAACTAAGTACCTATATTTAACAGTGCGTTTAGTAATCTTTTATTTTATTATTACGGATTACGGACGTCAGTTTTCAGTACTATACATTACTAAAATAGTGTGCATTACTAAAATATTAAAATTTTTGTCACTCGTTTCTTTGTGTATATAATGTTTTTTTAATTTCTGTAAGATAAAAAAAATTGGGCCAAATTTGCCGCCCCCTAAAATCTGCCGCCCTAGGCTCCAGCCTACTCAGCCTACTGGTAAATCCGCCACTCATAGTAATCAGTTAGTACGCTCGCCCGTAATGTAACTGATGGTGAAAAAGATCACTTGAGTAGCATGAAAAAGTGACAAAGGTCAAAAGAATAACAACAGAGTGGCAGAGATAGCTAAGCTAAAGTAAAAAACCGGCCGAGTGCGAGTCGAACTCGCGCGCGAAGGGTTCCGCACAACAACAAACATACAACATTAGACAAAGATTGAATTTGAGAACAGCGCTATCTATAGAAACCAACATGAAGCGTTTACCATTGTCATTTAACGACATTACATCGGCGCTGTGAAGGTTACACAGATGGCCGCTAGATAGCGAGCGCTGTCTTTAGACAACGTTTGTTGTGTGAGAGCCCCCTTAAATGTTTATTTTATTCTGTTTTTTAGTAGTTTTTGTTATAGCGGCAACAGAAATACATCGTCTGTGAAAATTTCAACTGCCTAGCTATCACGGTTCATGAGTTACAGCCTGGTGACAGACAGACAGACAGACAGATGGACAGTGAAGTCTTAGTAATAGGGTCCCGTTTGGCACTCTTTGGGGTACGGAACCCTAAAAAGTGGCAAAGATCGACAAAAAAGGGTGAGAGACACCCTTAGAATAGAGTGAAATAATGTGAAGTGGGACTGAAAGTGAGCCTCTACCTTACTGCACAAAATACTGTTTAACCTATTTTATATTCCATCAATCAATTATTTTAGAGTACCCCTACGTTTGCTTCTCACTTCAGCTACTCAAATGCCGCAAGCCGTGGGCGCTGCGTACGCATATAAGCGCATGCCCAACAACGACCGCTGCGTCATCTGCTACTTCGGTGAGGGCGCAGCCTCCGAGGGAGATGCGCACGCCGCCTTCAACTTCGCCGCTACTTTGGACTGCCCTATCATATTTTTGTGGTACGGTTTCACGTCCAATTTCAAGTTTATTTATTGGATCATATAGATTCTAGAGCATAGCTCCACCTGGGCCGAGTTTCATAAAACAACAATTCGTAGTTTATTATGACAATTTGACGTACATTGCGTAGTAGCGTTTACTTGTTAATCTGTGGGTTGATTGACCTTACAATGTACATTGAATTGTCATAGTAAACCACGAATTGTAGTTCTATGAAACAGGCACGTGGTAGGGTTCATCTGAAATGGTTTGCCAACTTAGGCCAGCTTGACAACTGGTTTACCTCGAGGCAACTGCCCCCATTGCTTCATGTGGTTACAAAAAATTGTAACATAAAAATTGTCCTCAACAAGCCGTTTGCCAAATTCACCTTAACTTAACAAACAGCTTCGAAACAGTTTCCGTGCTCCGGGTCAGAATAAATTTCAGGAACGTTTTCACTTCAAGTCTTTCGCAATCACGGGTCTAATCAGTGAAACTGACCTTTCAGCAGAAACAACGGGTACGCAATCTCGACGCCATCGCGCGAGCAGTACCGTGGGGACGGCATCGGAGCCCGCGGGCCGGCTATGGGGCTCCACACGGTACGGGTGGACGGGACCGACACACTGGCCGTGTACAACGCGGTGCAGCGCGCCCGGGAGTTTGCCGTTGCCAACAACAAGCCCGTACTCATTGAGGCCATGTCCTATAGGTGAGAATTTGGGAACCCTTGTTGGGATCTTTGATCAGTTATTGGAGCGCTGCCAAACGAGGTTCACCATCGTAGTAAAAGGATTTGCTAATCAGTTCACTGATTTATTGCCCCAGGTATAAAAGACATTTTTTTTAAACTCACTTATTTTTTAACTAGTGCCATAGGATTCTAAGTCACGGTCAAAATCAATGTTACCATTTAGTAAGTGAGACTCTAATAATTAACTTTTCACCTCACTAGCTCGTAAAAGCTCTGTTTATCATTCGAAATCTGCGTGGAAAATCGCACTTTATCCGCTAGCGTGGAAAGTGTTTTTAAAATTCGAATATTTTTATTCAATAAAGGTTTCGTACAATAAATTACATATATATAGAACCTCATTGGTTTCGTAATAGTTTATATTCTCTGCAGCCAGTCCATTGATGATTGAAATGCAAATACTTATTTCATGTCATGCGCCAGCCTCATTTAAAGAATCGCACTGGCCGGCAAGAAAATTTGATTTTAAAAAAAAAATAACTCAATATTACTAATTGTAGTAATTTTACTTTTAATTTTTGAAATAAATAAACAGTAATTTAATATTTATTAAAACTGTTTTTCTTGCACCTAACATTTTCCTCGCTTTAGTGAGGTGAAAAGTTGTGTGTTGCGCTCGGCAGCAAAGTTATTTAGCGTCTCGTACCTTTGAAACCCTCGCTACGCTCAGGATTCTATATTTGAACCACTCGCTTCGCTCGTGGCTCAATCCTAGAATCCTTCGCTTGCTCAGGTTTCGATACAAGGTACTCGCGCCAAAAATTAACTTTGCAGCCTTGCATAACAAATAACTATTACCCAAGATTATGGGGATTCGCATTGATTAAAAATGAAATAATCTGGTCTGAGTAGAGGCCAAAGGTGGCTCCTGCCTAGAATGAGCCACCTCATTACTTCCCGTGGGTGTCATAAGAGGCGACTAAAAAACTGAAAACAGGGAACGGGCAGCAGCGTTGACCTGTGATACCAGACCACCAAACACTGCGATCTCCAATCCACCTGCCAAGTGTGGAGATTACGGCGAAACCTCCCATACAGGGAGAGTCCCATGTCCTGCAGTGGACTGCTATGGGTTGATGTTGATGATGATGAAAATATATGATGTTGTTTGACAGGGTTGGCCACCACTCCACGTCTGATGACAGCACGGCCTATAGATCCATCGAGGAAATAGAGAAATGGACACAAGAAGAAAATCCTATACAGAAGTTCCGTCTTTATTTGGAACGAAACGGTAAGTAAAATATAGTGCTAACTAACCTCTCATGCATGATAGTTTGCCTATAATTGTACACAGCTGAACATAGGACTCCCAAAACACAGCACTGTGTTCTTTCGTCAGCCATCCTGATCGAGCCGAAGCTTTTAGTGGTATCGGCTTCAGATTGTCGATCCTGCTAGCCGGAGCATTCACTCCGACATCCACGCCGAATCATCCACGATGGACTATCAGTTCTTCAGCTCATGTGAAAACAACATTAACCAAAACTAGTCTTAAACAATTTTAAGCCTGAGGAGGCGAGACCAAAGAGACTTACTTATAAGAATTCGAATGAGTTAAAAAATTCAACAGAATCATTTAGCCCTCGTTAGTTCTGTAATTAATGTGAGACCTATCCAAAGTTCTTTTTTTGCCAATGTATATTCCTTTTACTTAGGTCTCTGGAACGAGGAGGCAGACAAGAGCTGGTTGAAGGAGTCTCGAGATACCGTCGTAAGGACAATGCAGGAAGCTGAGAAGAAAATGAAGCCCCACTGGAAGGAAATGCTCGAAGAAGTTTATTACGACATGCCGCCTAGGATTCAGTACGTTACCTACTAAACTATTTTTATTTCATTTCGAATGCCACTCAAGGTTTTAATTACTTACTGTAATATTTATGAATTGACTGTATATTAACAGTAAATTACTGTATTTTTTACAGAAAGCAAATGCAACAAATGGAGACACATCTTAAGAGGCATGGGAAACATTATCCAATGGAGCAATATCAACAAGAATAGCTTTTAGGAAGATTAAAATGTTTATTTCTGATTATTCCATAATAAAACATAGCTTGTACCTACTTAATTGTTACCAACTAATATTCTTTTCTTCTTTTTCCACATGACTGTATTGTACTTATCGATATCGGCACACTGTAAGTGCCGATATCGATAGATCTTCACCAAATTAAAATAGGACCAAAGGGACGTTATATCTATTCGAACAAAAAAAGAATTGTCGAAATCGATTAAGATTTGACGGAGTTACGCGAGAACATACTAAAAAACTCTCGTTCTGAGAGACAGCCTGCCTGTGCCCTACAGAGGGACGTATATAGACGGCGGTGTATGTATTGCAAAAAAATACCTCCTTTTTTTAAGTCGGTTTATTAGGTTTCATTTACGATAAACGAAACGTTCCTTTCCACAGAAGAAAGTGAACAAATTCTTTGACATAATTTTGCGTAAGATGAAACGTGCTAATTTCGATTGACAGTTCATTGTCTGCAAAGAGAATATAACCGTTGTCTGAAAAAAAAGCGCGGGAAACCTTAAAGTTGGCGGGCGTATTTTTTTGGTGAAAATTTGTAATAAATATTTTAGCATAGGTTTTTAGGATCAGTTGTATATATTTCAGTAAAATTATTCTAGTATAGCATATATTTATTAAATTTATACATAGCTTCTTCATTACTGGTAAGTTTTTCATATTCTATTGTTCAGGCCCATGGAGGAACCACCCGATCCGGGGGGCACAGTCCCCCCGGTCGGATTTAACATAACTATACAGAACGAATCTACTGGAATGGATACTGATGGTTCCATCAGGTCCGAAAAAAGAAAGCGGTCTAGGGTGCAGCGCAAGGTCTGCAGACACTGCAATAAGAGGAGGAAGCAACACAAGCACGGTTCTGATACTCTTAATGTATGCGGCTGCGACAGTGATGACTCAAGTAAAAAACCCGTTGCTGAAGTGAATATAGCAAAAACTCAGGATACCTCGTCCTGTATGGACGCAGTGTCCTCTGTGTCGTGTCATTCCTTACCCGCGATTCCGCCCCAACAGTCTTCACAGGTTGACAGAACTCTTTACGAATCCACAGATGTGTCCCCGTTCGTAATTCACATTCAGAAAAATTCAACAGAAGCTTCACCCTTACCCACTCTCCACCCTGTCTCTTTTGGCCAATACCTAAAGAGACGTGGCTATAAAAATATAATTAATGGCAGCGTCAAACGCTTAAGTAGGAGCAAGCTTAGTCTTTCCTTTTCAGATTATAATGATGCCAATTCATTCATTGAAGACTCAGATTTAACAAAAAACAATTTCAAGGCTTTTATACCCACCTTTAGCGTGACGAGGATGGGCATTGTTCGAGGAGTTCCCTCAGAGTGGACACCAGAAGAAGTCCAAGAGAGTATATCTGTACCTATTGGTTGTGGAAAGGTTATTAAAGTGAGACGTTTCAACTATAAAGTGCATGGTCCAGTACCTACATGGAAGCCTTCTCAGACAGTTGTTCTAACATTTGATGGACAAGTTTTGCCTAAACGGGTTTTTCTTTGTTATAATGCTCTCCCCGTTGAACTATACACATACCCAACAATCCAATGTTATAACTGTTGTCGCTTTGGACATACAAAAACTAAATGCAACTCGACACCTAGGTGCTACAAATGTACTAAAGATCACTCTGGTGGATCTTGTGATGTAGAGGTCAGCAATGCTTCATGCATTTCCTGCAAAGGAAATCATTTTGCCACCAATAAGTCTTGCCCTGAATATGATAGGCAGTCCAGGGTAAAACTTTATATGGCCCAGAACTGCGTATCATACTCTGAGGCCATAAGAATGCATCCGCCTGTCAGCAAATCCTACAGTGATGTCCTAATTTCTGCCCCTACCACCAGCTTTTCAACTCGGCCTGTGCCATCTTCACTTCCTTCTGAACAATCCCCAAAATCACACAAAAAAACAGTTTTTCGTAATCCCTCAATTCCAAAAACAAGTAAGGGATATGATCGAGCTACCCATCGATCCCTTACTGCTGAGTATGATCCCCCGTCTCCTCCTAACGGCTGTGCCCTTCAAGAGAAAATCAAAGATACTAAGGAGAATAATGAAAACATCTTGGAGCTAATCTCAGCTTTAATACAAGCACTAACATCTTCCTTTTCCAATAATAGTAATTCTGTACCGTCCAACGCCGCCTCCATTATTCAGCTTTTTAAATTAATTTCCAACAATGGCCAGTTTAGGCAAAATCCTACAATGGAATTGCCGCAGCATAACTAGCAAAAAATCTGATTTTATTCATCTTTGTAATAAACATAGTCCTTCCATAGTTTCCCTTTCAGAAACTTGGTTGAAGCCAGGTATCTCTTTTAAAATATCTGGTTTCTCTTGTCTTAGAGAAGACCGAGATGATGGGTATGGTGGGGTGGCGATACTCATCAATAAGTCTTTCTCATTTTCATATTTTCCGCTCCCTTCACACAGCAATGACATTTCGGTTGTTGCTGCTGTTGTAAATAACATATGTATAGTTTCTGTATATTTTTCTCGTCCATCTGTAAATATTTTATCTGAAATTAGTAACATTATTTCTATTCTCCCTAAGCCTTTTTTGGTGATGGGGGATTTTAATTGCCAACATCAGGCATGGGGCAGCTCTGTAAGTTCTTATTATGGGGATCAACTACTAGATATTATTCAATCACATAATCTTTGCATTTTAAATACTTGTTTACCAACTCGACATACTAAGCCTAATGAGGGAATTAGTGCTCCTGATTTATCTATATGTACTCCTGATCTTGCACTAGTTTTAGAATGGTATCCTCTGTCTTCATCATATGGCAGTGATCATTTTCCGTTAGTTGTTTCCTTCCCAAGTAGTAAACCTCATAAATCAACATTTAAACCCCGTATTAAGCATAGATTAAGTAATGCAGACTGGAGTTCCTTTAGGGACTGTGTTGAGTTAAAAATCAATAATAGTGAATCCCTAGGTGTCACAGATGCAGAGCTGTTTGCTAAGTTTTTGATAGATGCTGCAGATGAGACTTTTCCTTTGAAAAATTATTCATCTGGTAAAATCCCTTCTCCTCCTTGGTGGGATGCAGAGTGCTCTGAGTCTGTAAAAAAGAGAAAGGAAGCTGAAAGGATGTATTGTGATCAAATGACTCCAGAGAATTTCGACAGTTATTTAGAAGTTTCCCGGAAAACTAAAAAACTTTTAAAACAAAAAAAATATGAAGGTTGGCAAAAATTTTGTAGTTCCATCTCACCAAATACTGCACCATCTGCGGTTTGGAAAAATATAAGACGTTTTCGAACCGCCTTAAGTGATTCTCACACACCTAAAATGTCCCTTTCCCTAGCTGATCAATTTATGGACCACCTAGCTCCTCCCTCTGTTCCAGAACAAACATCCATTTCTCCTATTTGCCATAATGAGCATAAGCAGTCTGTTTTAAACTCTCCTTTCACCTTAGAGGAATTAAAAGGGATCCTCTCTCATGTTAGGGACTCTGCCCCAGGAGAAGATGGTATTCCTTATTCTTTTATTGTTAATCTTAGTGATTCTACTCTACTAACTTACCTAGAATTAATTAATTCAATTGTAGTGTCAGGTGTTATTCCTCTCTCCTGGAAATCCCAAACCATCATTCCAATTTTAAAATCCAGTAAGCCTTCTGCTGACCCTACTTCTTACAGACCCATTGCCCTATCTTCTGTTTTAGTTAAAATTGCTGAATATCTAGTTAAAATTCGTCTTGAGTGGTTCATTGAGAGCAACAATCTTTTATCTCCTTCCCAGTATGGTTTTAGAAAGGGCAGGGGTACTATTGACAGCTTAAGTGTTTTTACCTCTGACATCCGTATAGCTTTTTCAAATAATAATTCAGTCCTTGCAGCGTTTCTTGATATTCGTGCTGCCTATGACAGTGTTCTTGTGTCTGTCCTGAAACAAAAACTTCAGTTATTAAAAGTCCCCAATTTGCTTGTAAATTTTATTGTAAATATACTTTCAGAAAGGTCAATTAATGTGTATATAGATGACAACAAAATATCTAGATTAGTTTCGAGAGGTCTCCCTCAAGGGTCGGTTCTTTCTCCCTTATTGTATAATATTTATACATACGATTTAGATTCTGCCCTTGGTAGCTCTATAGAAGTCTTGCAATATGCAGATGACCTGCTTCTTTATATAACGGGTAACTCAATAGACTCTATGTGCTCATCTCTCACTATCTCACTGTCAGTTCTTCAGCAATGGCTATCTACTAATGGTCTGGATCTGTCTGTCAGTAAGAGTGCTGTAGTCTTGTTTTCAAGAATGAGAAAGCAACCAGACATTTGTGTTGAATATAATTCATCTCCTATTTCAGTAAAAACTCAAGTTAAATTCTTAGGGGTTATTTTAGATTGTCAACTTACTGGACTCCCACACTGTGAATACATTGCTGCCAAGTGTGACCGCTTGTTAAATATTATCAGGTGCCTTTCAGGGGTTTGGTGGGGTGCTCATCCTTCTTCATTGAGGTTGCTCTATAATGCTTTAATAAGAAGTGTTCTGGATTACGGAACCTTCTTGTTGGAGCCTGGTAGTGCAGCTGGTTTCAAGAAATTGGATGCTGTGCAGTCCAAGGCTTTGAGAATTATCTCAGGAGCTATGAAATCTAGTCCAATTAATTGTCTACAAGTAGAGTGTGGAGAGCCTCCTCTTAGGTTAAGACGTCAATATCTATCTGATAGGTTTATAAGTCGCTGCTTACAGCTTTCTAATCATCCGTTGTTGGGTAAATTGCAACTTCTTTCAGAGTTACTGACAACGTCCAAGTATTGGTCTCACAGGGGTTCTCCGTGTCTTGTCAAGAGTTTTCTGAAATTCAACTCTATTGAAGCTCCATGCCATAACTCCAAATTGCTTCCTATTTTCCATAGCCCTTACAACTCTTTAGTGCACGTCCCAAACGTCAGTCTTAATTTAGGTATTTCTAAACGTGACATCTGTCAAAACGCTGAGTTTAATAACCTTTTAGACAACCAATTCCAGGGGTGGCATACCATTTTTACTGATGCCTCAAAACACCTAGACAGTTGTGTAGGTGTGGGTGTCCTTCATGCACAATATACTATAGTTCAAAAAATTAAACTTCCTCCTGAATCTTCAGTATATTCTGGTGAATGCTTTGGGCTCCTAAAAGCGATAGAATATATTTTGTTAATGGGTCTTAAGAATACTTTAGTTCTGACAGATTCACTAAGCTCCCTTCAGACCTTAATTAAATTTCCATTTTTCTCTGTAATTCACCCAACCATTTTTGATATTCGCAATTTGCTATTTAAATGCACGGAGAAAGGCCTTGTTGTACAATTTGGGTGGATCCCTTCTCACTGCGGCATAATCGGTAATGAAAAGGCTGATGAACTTGCGAATTCTGCGGTGGAGTGTGGAGACCTATACCCATATAAAAACCACTATAACGACCTTGCCACTCTTCCCAGGGTTTATCTCCAGGCTTCCTGGGATAAGACCTGGATAGAGAACCTTTCAAAAGGCATTCATTACCGCAGAATCCAACCCATTATTTCGCCAAATCCATGGTTCTGTAGTGCCGATGCCAAGTTTAGCAAAAAGATTATTTCAACTTTGATACGAATGCGTCTGGGCCACACTTCAACTCCGGCCCACCTTGCTAGACTTGGCATTGTGCAGAGTCCTGCCTGTACCTGTGGAGCTGAGCTAGGAGATATTAATCACTTACTATTTTCCTGTTCTGATTGTGATCATTCCTTCTTTTTTGCTTCCCTGACCTCCCTTGGTGTTCCTTTTCCTTCCTCTGCATCCTGCCTCTTATTTAGTTATAATGTAAATATTTATAAATGTATAGCAACATTTTTAAGTAAAAACGATATTAAAATTTAGTCTTCTTTGTATATATCCTTATTTTAAATACTTTTATTTTAGTTTGTCTTTTATATATTTTTTCATTTTAATTCCTAATATTATTAACAGCTGACTCTAATAACTTTTTCCAAATTCCGTTCCTTTTTTCTTAAAATTTTCAATTAAGTTCCGTTTCCCTACCTTTATCCTTAAAAGTCCTTCAATAACTTGACACTGGCGTAGGCACAAACCGTGCAGAGCCAATAATGCAAAAAAAAAAAAAAAAAAACCGTTGTCTGTCATTTCTCTGGAGTCAAAATAAACATAGTAGGGAATATGATTTAAAATGGAAATTCTAGGAGAAAAGCATAAAAATGTGCCTTTGTTGATAAGAACCGACGTTACAGCAGTAAAATTATGCGGAAACTGTATCTTAGCAGGTAAGAATCGTAGTGATATTTGTCTTTGTAATGTATAACCTATACTTAAGAGAATTCGCCTTGAATTCTCGTTTTAAGCTATATTTTTGTGTCTTTAGGAATTGGAAGCTGGATTCACATATATCATAAAGGCACAGGACAGTTTATACTTAAATTGCAAGCTTTGACTGGTCAAAAAATTTATGGATTCAGAACTTCTGAAAACAGCACTCAGACATTAGTATTTGGCGGCAAACAATTCACTGTCGTGCTCATAGACTGCACAGATTTCAAAGGAATCACGAAGCTACTTGAGCCGATTGTTTGTGATGATTGGATACATGATGGAGTTTGGATTCAAAAGAATGAGGTTGCTGTGCTGACTGCACACAATGTGGTTCAGGTATGTATCGAATTTATGTCATTGAAACTTCGATCAAGTCATTTTTCAAGGCAATTTTTTAATGCAAATACTGATTGACTAGTAAATCCAAAAAGATGGTGATTACATTGTGTAAAATTGTGTGCGAGTGTATGATAATATACATATGTATTTACGGGGGGCTCCCATACAACTAATGTCTTTGTTTTGCTGTTTTTGCTGGATATCAATAAAAGCAACAGGTAGGTGCTTGAAATATTCACAGAATATTTTCCATATTTGCTTAAGAATAAATAATTAAATTAAAATAAAATAAATGTTTAAGAAATGTGATTTTTTTACTGTTTTTTCTCAATCTTTGTGTGTAATGTTGTATAGATAATGGTACGGAACCCTTCCTGCGCGAGTCCGACTCGCACTTGGCCGGTTTTTTTTTTCTCTGCACTGTTTTTTCTATGTGTATGTAAAGCTAAGTATTTTTCATCAATCATTCCCAAAACAATTATTGTTAAATGTACAAAGTATATTTTTATTTTATCGTAGTAATGTAATTGTTTTGAACACTTGTGAAATGCATTGATTTTTATAATTTTAAAAACAGAAATGAAAGAAGAACACTCCAACAATAGTAATAAAGGCATCTTACTATTGTTGTTGCAATGTTTTTTCTTTTCGTAGGTATTTGTTGCTATTATTGCAGTCTCACACTTCGTCCTAAACCCTGAACTCTAAACCCCAACATAGGGATAAGATTATGCCTCTTTTACAATAATACAACATAGTACATATTGTTCTAAGCCAATAAAATTAATTTCTGTGCATTTCCCAGGTATGGAACACAGCTCATAAAACACTGCTCTGGTCTTACCAAAGTGAAGATAATTCCATACTATACAGCGGTCTGCTGCTGCCCCTTAAAAATGATGTACTGGTGCTGGCCGGGACAGTCTTCTCGGAGGTCATCATCCACTGCTGCAAGGTTGAGAAGCCTTTGCATCGGTTGACGGGACATCAGGTGAGTTGAACTACAATAAGATATTTCGAAATAGGACTCCCAGGCCTTTCAAGAATTGTGCTCAAAAATTTAAAATATGATTTCTTCCAGGGGGTCATATTCTCAATAGCCTGTAACTTGGAGAAACATTTAATAGTCACAACGTCAGATGACAGATCAGTGCGTGTATGGTTGTGCAGACATGAAGATAAACTTCCACCTAATACAAGAGCTTACTGGGAAAATGCAAGCCCGAGCGCCCAGCATATACTATATGGCCACACGGCCCGCGTCATGCGCTCTTTCATAACTAACGACATGATAATATCAGTGGGTGAAGACTCTGCTATCTGTTTCTGGGCGCTAGATGGAAAGCTCCTCAAAACAACATTGTCGCACCAAGGCGCGGCAATCTGGTCCCTGGATGTCGACCAGACACATTTAGTCACTGGAGGAGGAGACAACGCAGTTATAATACATCCTCTAACAATGGCCACCCTAAATGGTACATATGAGAGCGTACATGTACACGCAAAGAAGATATTAATTACATCGCGACGAAACATCGTGATTCTTTGTGACGATCATGAGATAGCCTATTATGACGCTGAGTTGAAGAGTGTGACAAGTAGACATAAGTTAAATCACGAGTCCACTTTCGTATTGATGTGTCTGTCATCGTGTAAGCAACTGTTAGCCGTTACTGATATGAATGGTAACTTAGACATATTTGCGGAAAACTGCACAGCAGAAGTTCAATTAACCAACGTGTTTAAGACTAAACTGAACCTTGGCAAAGTAATGTCGATGCAGTGGGCTGGGAACCGGCATTTGGTGCTGTGCAATGAGGCTGGTCTAGTGTCTGTTCTGGCATCAAAAGCCGAAAATATTGAGACGCTCACAAATTTCCAGTTGCCCCCATCAAAAGAGGCGTGGCTCACAGCCTCTGCCATTAGCCCTGATAAGAAAATATTTGTACTAGGCGAAAGAAATGGTAATATTCACGTATTTATAAAAGGTGAAAGAAACCCTGTGAAAACGTTTCACAAAGTCCACGGCAGATACGGCCCGCAGTTGATAACAGTGAGAGACAATATAATTATAACTACAGGAAGAGATGGCTGCGTCAAATACTTCGCTATTGGTGACGATGCAAAAGTTGCATACATGAATAGCAAACAACTGCCCTTCGCGTGGGTAGAAAAGTTCCTCGATAAAAAATACAATGTAATCTGTGGCTTTCGAGAAAGAGATTTGATCGTTTTTGATATCGATAACAGATCTACGCTTATTGAAGTACCGTGTGGTGGGGGGCATCGCTCCTGGGATGCTGTGCGTTACATAGAAAAGGTTGACGACACATATGAAATATTCATAACATTAATGTATCTTAAAAATTCTTTAGATATGTCATCATCTTCTTTAAGATGCATACATCAAGCCACGTTCCGACTGAGTCAAATGGTATCAAAGAATGTAATACACGGTTCTCATTCCAAGGAGATCAACTGCTTGAAAACTCTTATATGCGACCTGGACCAGTCTGCTACCTTTTACATTTCCGGCGGTGAAGATACCACACTCAGAATATCTTCGTGTAGAGAATTGGATTCTGGTACTGTATATCGTGACGAAGTCATATTTAGACATCTTTCCAGCATAAGGGCGTTGAAAACATGCGCAATAGATGATAGTAAAACATTGCTTATATCTGCAGGCGGCAGAGCTCAGATATGTATAAAAACTTTGGAAATTCATAAAAGTAATGAAAATATAAAAGTAGTAGCCCAAGAGCTCATAGACTACCAAATAAAGGGAACAAACAAGGAGAGAAAAGGAAACCAGACTTGGAGAGATTGTGCCATAGACTTTGATCCTGAAACAAGAATCATGGATGTAGATGTAATAAGAACAAATGGAGAGTATGCCATTGCAGCTGGTTGTTCTGATGCTAGTCTTAGAATATTTAACTTCGTATACCACTCTAGTGGTAAAAGCACTTTCAAATTATTCGGAGAAGTTAAGTATCACAAGACATGCATCCTCAAAACCTATTGCTTCAAATATCAAAATGTAGACATCCTCATCACCGCCACAACTCGTGGAGAAGTTGCCTTATGGAATTTCAGCGAAGCACTGAAAGAAGCGAGTTACGAGTATCTTTCGGAAATGACACCATTCTTTCTTATGAGAACCAACAAATCCGGCATAAACAGCATATCTGTCCACGTCACCTCTGGAAACGAAATCATATTAGCTACAGGTGGTGACGACAACTCAATAAAAGTAAACTGCTTGAAGATCAACATGGAAAATCTTGCTGTTATAATATCCAGCAAAGCGTCAGTCGATAACTTTCATTGCTCCGAAATAACTGGTCTGGAGTTGATTCGAGACGACTACTTGATAAGTACGTCGATAGATCAGAGAGTGACACTCGCTAAATGCAGCAGATATGGCGAAGGAATGGAGTTAACAGTCGTAGAGCAAAGGTTCAGTGATATTGCCGATATACAGGGGCTGAATGTCGTTGATGAAACTAGGTAAGAGTTAAACTTATGGCTAAATCTTTTGAATGCTTTTCTTTAATATCTCCACTTTTGATCTCTACGAAGTATTGGTTTTTCTCTTTCATAGTCTAGTACCTCTGGATGTGCATATTCCCTAAATACACTGATGCTCGCACAGTATTGCGTTGGGATTGGATGATTGCAAGCAGCGTTTTGTCGTATTTGCTTTCTCATTGGTTAGAGATGGCTTTAGTCGCACATAAACTTTTTGTTTCATTTCGATTTCAGATCATCCGTGATAGTCTGCTTGTACGGGAAAGGCGTGCAAGTTTTAGAATTCTCTAAACCAAGATGAGATGAAACCAAATGAGCTAAAGACCCTAGTTTGGTTACTTCGGGAGTAGATAGAGAGAGAACACTTTATTGTACATAAAAATTTAAATCACATACATATTTAGTAACGTAAGCATTAATATTATGTGTTTTTATGATGTTATATCAGAATATTCATTATTCAAGCCAATCAGATGGTAGTTTTTTCGATTTGTGTGCGATATAGATTGGCAAAACCAATAGCCATCGTATACTGGCAGAGGCAATGATTAAAGGCACTAGTATGATCGAGGAAAAAAACCCTTTATGTACCTACGTTGTGGCTTCGGTCACCTACAAAATATGCAATTATCAATTTATTGCCAAATCAATCATTCTTCGTTTATAATTATTTTAATCAATGGTTTCCTACATTGTGCCATGCTGTGCATAAGACTATAGTAGAGGTACCAGGTACACGACCTGGAACAATCCTAGAAATGTCCCTAAATTCAGGGAAGTTCTCCTCCCCTTTTAAGAATGGCTTTTTACCTCGATTGGAAACAGTGGACTTCGGGTGCGACGAGAATGACGTGCTGACATGCGCACGTCGTAAGTCTTAATTATTTAGTTTATTTTATTTTATTTCTAAAAGAAAATAAATGGTCAACTAAATTTTCTGAAAAATATAATATTTTTAAAAACTAACTGCCTACCTACTTTATACTGCCTATAAATTGGGACACGACGCTGAACCCGTTTCATGTTGCCGTCCTGGGCCCCCGAAATGCTTACCCCTGATTTCTGAACCAATTGAGAATTTCACGACTTAAACACTTCAAAATCAATCTATCTCTACAAACATCATGAGAGCGAACTGAACGTAAAATGTCTCAATTCAGAAACCAGGTTAGTCCGCTACTGGGTTGAACTCTGCAAACACAAAATAAATAAAGGTTTCCTAGTTTCACCTGACCTCACTAACTTTTAAAAATTATTAAAATTATTACTAAGACTTCACTGTCCGTCTGTCTGTCTGTCTGTCTGTCTGTCACAAGGCTGTATCTCATGAACCGTGATGATAGCTAGGCAGTTGAAATTTTCACAGATGATGTATTTCTGTTGCCGCTATAACAAAAAATACTAAAAACAGAATAAAATAAATATTTAATGGGGGCTCTCATACGACAAACGTGATTTTTTTTGCCGTTTTTTGCTGGATATAAATAACGGCAACAGGTAGACGCTTGAAATATTCACAGACTATTTAGTTGTATATTCGCTTCAAAAGTAAATAATTAAAATAAAATAAATATTTAAGGGGGGCTCCCATACAACAAACGTGATTTTTTGCCGTTTTTTCGCGATCTTTGAGTCTAATATTGTATAATGGTACGGAACCCTACGTGCGCGAGTCCGACTCGCACTTGGCCGGTTTTTTTTTCTACAACTTTAGTCTTTGCATCTACTTAATGAGATGATTTATACAGCATCCAATAGCACCTTTACTCATACTAGATGGGTGAAGAGACCACTCGGACGCTGCAGTGCCTGGGACACTGTTTTGACACCTTAGTCGGCCTATGAAGGAAAACATCGTGAGGAAACCCGCGGCTTGGTTGACTCCGCACTTGTCTTTTTTTCTATAGTGTATTTAAATTCCCTGGTTTACGTGAATGAGCCAGAAACTCTAGCAACCCTAAGAAAACTAAACATAACATCGGTAGTTCTGAGAAGCGTAATGGAAAATGCTGGAATTTGCCGCGCACGCGCATCACGTCGGACGAAACGAGCGTTTATCACGAGGTTTCAAGTGCTGTCTCTAACATTATGACCATAACGTTTAGTTGAAACGGGAGACCCAGGTTCGGATCCCCAGTGCGGGCATGTACCTATGACTTTGTTTTCTAAGTTATGTACCTACATTTGTAAAGTTATAGTAGCAATACCACTCGCTAACCGTGAAGAAACCTGAGTGTCGGAGCTATTCATATACCTCAGCGCTTGAAATCGCCAATCCGCGGTGGGCACGCGTGGTGATTAAGCCCATACTCTCTCTCTGAGAGAAGGCCTGTACAGTGGGCCGTAGGTATATAGGCTGCTTAGTTTTTTGGTTTGCATCGTTGGGCCCGCACGCCGTTGTAATGTCATCATCAGCCCATCTCTGCCCACTGCTGGGGTTTTCCCCATCACGCTATCTTTCGCGGTCTCTCGCCATTCGCATCGACGGGCCCCCTTCCGGCCTGACCACATCGTCCGACCATCGGGTTGTTGGCCTACCGACTTATCGCCACCCGTTCTCGGCCGCCACTCGGTTGCTGCCCTGGTCCACCTGTCGTCTTCCCGCCTCGCCAGGTGTCCCGCCCATCGCCACTTCAAACTCGAGATTCGGTCACCAATACCACCAACCTTCGTCCGACGTCGGATGAGGGCATATTTTGGTACTCTATCCACTAGTCTGTCTGAGGCCTGGCATGGCTCGCTCCGTGGCTCTTTGTGCCATATTGACCCGGTGCATATTCTGCTTCGTGAGCGTAATGTGGTAGAATTTTACTCTCATAATAAAAGTTATTTTGTCAAGTATTGATGAGTGGAATAACCCCCTGAAGTTTCGTTTACGTCAGTAACACTGCAGTTTCGTTTACGTCAGTCTGCAGGTCAATCTGTGACCATGAAAGGTACTGCACACGTCATAACGGCTTATTTGTGATTTATTAGCTAATTTCTTAGGGTATTAAATAATATTTTAATGAAATGAATTAATTATTAAAGTATTTCATAAATGTTTTACGTTGATCTACAACATTAAGGTTGTTTTTAACGGAACCTAACTGAAATTCTCTGTCATGTGGAAATACCCACGTGTTTCGTGTACAAGGATAGTTTTGCTCGGAATGTAGGTAGATTGCTAAATAGGAAATGGCAGGGCAGAAGGCAAACATCTAGAGCATAAAATGTTAATTACCTAAATATACCACGGCTACGAGTCTGCCAAACGCATACTTAGGTACCTATTCAATAGAATGGTAATCATTGACTAGTTTACTAACCTATTCTTGATGAAGCGGAAGAGATTGCACTTGCCCAGTAGCTCATTTGGAAGAGCGCTGGCACGGTGAGCCAGAGGTCGCGGGTTCAAGTCCCTGCATGGGTGGAATTTTTAGCCTCTAAATAGGTTTTTAAAATTGTCCTCAGCACGGGTTAGTGCAACAAAAACAATATATAAAATTCTCATAATACCTACATCCGGAAATGGGGGTTCTGCTGGTCTACACGAACAACTTTTACTTTGGAAAACTTTGAAATCTTGAAAAGCATAGAATAGCAGCTGTTCCTAAACTGACCACATGCGGCACTTTTCCACATAGGTAGTGAAGTTGTCCGCTTGGCCTAGTCTAGATCATTCAATCAAACAATACCTACCTTAAACTAAAATTGTTAAGTCTAAAATACATTGATCGTATTTCAAAGGTTTGTTTACGTTTATGGATTTTTTATCTGATACAGACTCTAGTTTCTAAAGTAACCAATTAGGTTCCAGCCCAAAAAACGTTTTCCTCCATTACGGACAGTGTCGTTCGGTGTCGATTCTGACGCGCTTGTCAAAGATCGGGCTAGTACCTATCTCATCGCAGATTAGATAACCGCTAGTCTGTATAAATAACTAAACGAGATACATCGCGGCACTTTTCGCTGGTTTCGTCTTGTGACGTGCTTTGATTTGCGGGAAAAAGTAAGTACCTCCCTAATTATTAATATATTTATTATATTTTCTTTGTGTTATGTTTCCTATGTGTGTGTGTTTTCTTTTGAGCGAGTTGTGTATTATTTTCTATCTCTATGTTTGATGAAGCTTTTTGCGAATAAATTTATTTTTGATATTTTGTAATTATTAAACTAATAATCACGTACAAAATATCCAAATTTTTGTACAATTCCAAAATGCTTCTATATTCCTAAGTTTTTTCTGATCAACATCTTGCCTACCCCTCGTAGGACTAAGTGTATGACTAGATGGAATAAGGGCCGGATTCAGGCGCGACTTTCTATGAATATGTGATAAAAGCCAGATGGCGCCATATCACTAGATTATTCAGCTGCATTTAAAAGAACTGCAGTAAGCTATCATCATCATCAGCCATTTGACGCCCACTGCAGGACATAGGCCAAAAGAAAAGATAAAGCTCATTTCACAATTTACATAATGTGAATATCGACTGTAAAGTATATACCTAACCTAACACTTTATTGTAGCTATTTTAATAGTAATTAGATAGGTACATACTTTAAAGGTAATTAGATATTAAACAGATTTACGATGTTATTTATAAAGACGAGATCCTTAAAACACCCTATAAACGCCGTATACCTTAATAGTCTGTGGTAGAGACTAAGTACAATGGAAAGACATAAGATAAGAATATTGTTTATTGTACCGTAAAATATTTACAAAAATACAGTACCTACAATTGGCGGCCTTATTGCTTATGGTACTGCGTTTATGCCATTTAAAGATCTCGTCTTTATTAAATAACAGCGTTACCCACAGTCTTATAAAAACACGATTCCTTAAAACACTCTTCAAAGAGAGTACCTAAAGTTGGTCTTTCCCTTTACCATTACCACAGTCTAACGAGTTTTTATAAATAATACTGTTTTAGTATTTTATGTCCAAAGCACTTTTCCCTCTAACATTAAATATCGAACCACTCCTTGGCATTGAAAATACCACTTACACGTAACAGCGAGATTATCTTATCACTTTAATATATACCTACTCAGAAGTTACTTTTGAAATGCTTTCTAGCTAAGCAAAACACCTGATAATTGATAAAATTTATTCTTTTTGGTTTTTGCTCTATCGTAAAGTCGGTAATAATAATAACGTAATTTTTTTTATTTACGTATTAGGTACCGACTTTACAATATGATTTTATTATAATCACACCCAATTTTGGCACTTTTACGAACATATTAAAAAAACCGCCTAAGTGTGAGTCGGATTCCCGCAAAGGAACCGAACTGAGTAAAAGCTCGTTTTTTCTGAATATTATATTTAATGTCGGACTTTTTTGCTACCTTGGCTCTTGCTGCCAGTAACGCTCACTTTCAGTTTTTGTGCGGTTGAGTCCGCCACCCCGCCAGATGTCGCACGTGTCTGAGGCAGTGACGGAGCCGGTGACGCTCGGGGAAGGCCCGCACTGGGACGAGGCGGCGCAGGCGCTCTTCTTCGTCAGCATCTTCGATCACACCATCCACAAGTACCACCCGGCCAGCGGGAAGCACACCAGGGCTAAACTGGGTGAGTTGGTGTCCTTGTCAACATTTTTGGTTACTTAGGTACTTTTCAGTAAGTAATCCTTTTCAGAAAACCTTTTGGTTTGCTTTGGTTTGTGGAAGGAAGCCAGATCCTATCTTCTTTCTGAGTTCTGAATTCAATATTTAAGGGGCTTCAGGGAGTAACACTAGCGCCACCGAGGAAAAAATCATATCTTTTTTTTAACAGATCGAATTTGCAAAAAGTGTCTGTACAATCTCTCAATTATGTGTCTGTACAATCTCTCAATTATGTTTAGTTATTTTGTGGACCCATGGCCGGAAACCTAAGGCAAAAAACTAGGACTAGATAGCTTTGACGCCAACAACGGCCGTTTTTAGCATAAATCCTATCTAGTCCCAGATTCGCGACCCTAGGTTCTTTGTCGTGGGTCCTAAAAATCATTGTTAACATGATTGAGAGATTGTACAGACACTTTTTGCAAATACGATCTGTAAAAGAAGACGCCATTAAAAATTTGTAAAAAAACCAAATCCCGCAACGTAAAAAGTTGTGAGATCAACGTAGTACCATGTAGTACCAAGTCGGTTAATTTATTCATTAAATAGATTGACTTGGCAATCGCACTAAACAACTAATGGCCACGTTTTCAAGCGATGGCCAAGTCATTCCATTTATTGATTTTTTTTCGGTAGAAGAAATGAGTTGCGAGATTTGGTTTTTTTTAAAGTTATGTTTTTAATGGCATCTCATTTCTTTTTGTTAGTGTTCGTGCATGGCAAGTTCGGGCAATTTAGTCTACTTTAATACTTTGCGGGATTTTGGTACAACTTCATAAAACATGTCTATTCTTGCTTTTTATTCCGTTGACCATTTTACAAGTTACCTTTGAACAAAATTATATCTTGGTACCTATCTACACCTATTATTCCATTATAATTTACATATACAGGTACACTGTAATATATAACCGCGATTTTTATTTGGTAGAATTTATTACCTTTGATTCCCGATGTTTCGGCAACATTGCAGCTGCCGTGGTCACGGGTAGACTGAAGTGGCGAGTAAATAAGGTACCAATAAAATTCCACCTAATAAAAACTCGCGGCTAGACGCGTTTAATATATTACTATGTATGAGCATCGCGAGTCTTTGTAATCCTCTATATTTATATTTATATATTTATTTATGCAGTTGGTGTACCTAGAAAACTGGACCGAAATTGCAAAATATTTTAGTTTTTCGTCGATTTATACACTAAACACTAATTGTATTCTAAATTTGAAGCTTCTACGTCTAGAAGTGCCTTACAGTTTTGATGATCGGTCAGTCGGTGAGTGACAAAGTTTTAATAAGGAAACAAAATTAAGAACTTCGACTAGTTATAATTCTTAAACTACTCGTTCAAATTAAGTTATTTTGTGTTGCTATAAAGTATTTATACAAAGCCTGCTTGCTTACTCAAAAGTCAGGCTTCTAGTTTTATGCACAACGAAGTTATAGGGGTCAAAAATGGCCTAAACTGCTTCGAGAAAATGATGGTACGGCCGTGCCGCTTTTTTGCTCGACTTGGCGGGGGCACTGCCGTGCCCCCAGATATCATTTTCTTTCATTGGTGGCGCTACTAGCCCACTGGATCCCCTTCATTCAGCTTATCGAGATAATATCTCCGTTTACGTTTACCAGTGCATCTTGTTTCCAAGCTTGCAACTTGTTGATACCTACTTGATACACTTCATTGAACGGCGGAAGAGTCCGACCAGATTATTAATAATGTTAATAATAATAGTAGCACGTACCAATGTTAGTGCCAAAACAACACAGTCATAAGACATGAGCCCGAAGCGGGTTGAATCCCGCTACCATGCTGATAATTATGTAGATTGTTGAGTATTGCACACGGGATCAAATAATCTAAGAGCACCCTCTAACTTCCCCAGATGGCATGCCGACGTTCATAATTCCGGTGGAAGGTAAACCGGATCACTTCGCGGTGGGGCTCGGCAGGAAAGTGGTGCTCGTGCAGTGGAGCGGCGAGGGCGAGGCGCGAGTGGTCAAGGAGGTGGCTGAGGTGGACCACGAGAACCCCGGGAACAGGTTCAATGACGCCAAGGCTGACCCCAGGGGCAGGCTGTTTGCGGGTGAGTGAAAAAATATTGAATAGACGTGAAATTACAATATTGTTATAAACCTTATCTTATGATATTAAAGAAAAAAACGTTCTTCTTTGCATCTACATAATCATCATCGACCCATTATGTCCCCACCGAGGGGCACGGGTCTCTTCCCTGAGGAAGGTATAGGCCATACTCCACCACGGGGGCCAAGTCCGGATTGGTGGAGGCTTGTAGACTAGTGGCTCGTCTACTGTCAGAAGTTGTCAAGCCGCCCTAAGGCCTCTGACTTGGCTTAACGACTGCCATCTATCGACGGCAGCCGGCACCAACAGCTTAACGTGCACGGAAGCACGAACAGCGAAGCACGGAACCGCTCGGAAAAATGCCACTAGCGTTAGGCATAGACTGAATGCGTTGAACGCGCCCAGTGTTGCTTAACCCTCGTGATCGTTTAAGATCACTCAGGCAGCCGGGGCTACGAGCGATCTACATAATGAGATGATTTATTTATACAGTGTCCAGTCCAGTAGCACCTTCACTCACACTACATTGGTGAAGAGATCACTCGGACGCTGCAGGGGGTTGGACATGGTTTTTTTAGATGGAGTAGGCTTGCCCAGCACCTATACCATCCTGACAGCAGCTGTCAGCCGACTAAGCTGCTTAGTCGGCCAAGACCACAGGAAAGACAAGTCAATACATGCGGAGCCAACCAAGTAGCGGATTTCCTCACGATCTTTTCCTTCACAGTTAGCGTGTGGTATTTAAGTCAAACGTACATGCCCGCACTGGGAATAGCCACGAGATATAATATCTTATGATATAATATCTTATGATATAATATCTTATGTGATAATATCTTATTGTTGATATCTTATCAAGTGCAATTGAAGACGGTATTGAAACACCGGCCACGCGTAATGTAGGTTTCCGCAGAAAGAGGGGGTTTTATCTGCTTTACAGAACTAACAACTTCATCAACGTAATTTTCAATGGATTTTGTACGAAGTTTTCCTTTCATAAGTTGGTGGTCTATTACTCGTTTACTTGTAAAGCCTATGTAGCGGTGATAGTTTTCTTTTAAAGTTCATTATAATTATGTGTTACTACGCACGGCGGCGCGGGCGCTCTGTGTAGTTCTGGCTAGTTGTACTAGTGCCGCTGAAGTGCACTCTCTAATATGGTTCTAACTTGGAAAATAATTCGTCAAACGTCCTTTTCAAATATTTATAAGTACCCTCAACTGGGAAAATTTTGTGACGAATTCTCCAGTCACGAATGGGCTAATCTGTCGATTGCGTTGTCGACGATGCCTTTTTGACAAATAATGAATAATTAAATATTCCATGGGCGACACGCTTCAGACGACAGATGTACTGACGGCGCTAAAATGAGGCGGGAGCACGCGGCGGGCGCCCACCGCGTGCACCCGCCTGTGGTTTAGCGCACGGCCAAAGGGTTCATGTCGACTACGGAACCCTAAACTTAATTCAAAATCAACTCTAATGCTTAAGACAAATCGCGCTTTATGCCCTTTACGAATGTCACAGCCTCTGGTAAATCATGCTCATATGTAGAAGAATGTCTACTACATTTAAGACATTGGTGTAAAGCGTTATCTATCAAACAGCTTCACTACAAAGCAGAAACCGAAAATTGGAAAATTTACAAAAAATAAGGCACTCGTCATAGAACAAAGCTAAATCAAAATCTTAGATATCACCCCGTATAGCGTCTAGTGACGAAATCACCTCTGTATGAGATAGGTGAAGCGACGTCTCAGACTGTGTTGTGTAGGGCAGGAACAGATTTGTTAGAAAAGCAAATATTAATTTTAAAAAAATCTGAAACTGAAACAAGTGATTAAGGGTCGTTATACAGTACCGCTTTCGCCAGTGCGGTTGGTAAGCGCCGCGGGCCACGAGCTTCGAGTGTCTTGGATCGTTACATAGTAAAACGCTGGGCCCGCGCTGATGGCAATATGGCTTACAGGCCGCGTTTGACACCCGCGCGGACCGTAAGCATCACTGTAAAACAACACCTTTGCCTTTGAATTTCTCGTGACTACCTTCTGAGATAAACTTTATCACCAAGACTAGCCAAGCTAAAGACTACCTACAGCTTCTAAGTGTCTATCCTAAAATCCCCAGGCACGATGGGCAAAGAATACGAGCCGGGAAAATTTTACGAGAAGAAGGGTTCTCTGTTCCGCTTCGACTTGAAAGGTCGCCCCACCACAGTGGCGGAGAACATCGACATCTCCAACGGACTGTGCTGGGATCTCGAGGCCAAGGCTTTCTACTACACGGACTCGTTCGAGTATGCCATCAGACGTTACGACTATGACGTGGAGACTGGGGATATTTGTGAGTGTAAAAAAGCTTTTATTGAGTAACGTTCCACTGCAGGGCACAGGCCTTCTCTTAGAGAGAGAGAGAGGAGAGGGAGAGAGAGACGTTTTCCCACCTCAGATTGGTAACTGCAGATTGGTTTCTGGTGTTCAGGTACTTGAAAGAAAACCTTACAACTTACCTAACCAGTAGCGAATGGTATTGCTACGATGTATTGCTACCACAAATTCACTAATACACTTACTTCGTACACGCTGAAATTTAGAACCTGGACCATTCGGATGAGGCAAGCGTTCTACGTATGCGCTTCTACCGCTTGTAAGTACAGGGTGGTAATTTAAAATTGAGAATTAGTGGGCGTTTGCTGAACCATTTTGACTTTCATACCTGACTCTACAGCGTCTCTTTATTGCAGACTATTTCCCTTTCCGCAGCCAACCCCAAGATAATCTTTAAGTACAGCGACCACGGCTTGCCGGGCATCGCAGACGGGATGACCGTCGACACCGACGGCAACTTGTGGGTCGCCAACTTCGACGGGAGACAGGTACTTAACTAAAAAATCTCGATTTTTTTTGGTTTATTACTGATGGCTCCGAAATGGACGAAACCGTTGGAAGTGGATTTTTTTTTTTCAGTGACATTATTGATAAGGAGGACCAAAAAGACTGCGAAATATCTACGGCTATAAGCGACACTTTTTATATTATTACATAAATCAACTTTTTCCCAGGTGCTAAAGATCGACCCTCGCGCTGGCTCGATCCTGCAACGCGTACCGATCCCAGCGCTGCAGGTGACGTCGGTGACGTGGGGCGGGGCGGCGCTGGACGAACTGTTCGTGACCACAGCCTGCATGAACCGCGGCACGGAGCAGCCGCCGCCCTGTGGGAGCACCTTCAGGCTGACCGGGCTCGGAGCGCGCGGCCACCCTAACGTCAATGTTAACATACAATAGGGACCATAGAAAAGGCTGCTTCAGGCCTAGAGACGACGGAACTGCTGTATTGTGCTGTGCAGTCGACACCACATCAACCTTTACATTTTATTTTCGAACTATAACTATCGTAAGCACTACACAGTCATGATTAACTTAATTCCGGATTCACTTACCTACTTGGTTTTTTGTCGGAAGAGTCCGACCAGGTTTCACTCTGATTCGCAGAGCTTAATCATGGTGAGTAGATTAACTTTACATTTTAGTTGAAAGTAGTAATGTTACTGAATAGAGTGCGCGTGTTAGCGGCGGTAATCATGGGTTGGCGTGGCGCAGTGTTCAGGATACATAGGTGTTCATGGATACAAAACCACTTCATAGTTAGTTCATCTTCTTTTTAATTCTTTTTTAAACTACACTGCTTTGGAAACATTCTCTCCAAGGAGAAAAAGCAGCAAAAAAACTCCTTGAGGACTTCTCATTCTTTTGATCTTTCAGAAATTAATACAGAGAGTTCTTAAGCACAATCTTATCAAATAGTCTCAATTTTAGTTACACTCCGTGATTACACTGTAATTAGGCACTTGGAAACTTGGAAACGCGGTAAGTTTGACACGGAGCTAGTTAGAATTAGAATGAGAATCAGAATAAGAATGCCGTTCGATTCGATCATGACTTCCCTCGTAAGCTCTGGAGAGCTTCCGTTTAAGAGAAAACATTGCAAAGTTAAAATCATCATGGTTAGTCCACTCAAACAGACTTGCCAACCCAACGAAGATAAAGTCATCATGAACGGTCAATTTAAACAGGCTTGTCAACTTTACAAAGCTAACTCAACAGGCTACTGAACGGTTATACTGCCTATATAGGGTATATACCCTGCTCGAGCCCTTGAGCCGTGTTGGCACGGCTCGAAACAATATCGCATCTTAGCCAATCACAAAATATATCCTGTCAAACAGAAGTTGTACTAAAATATTATCGAGTAATCTTGTTATTTATCTTAATTATCTAATGTAGGGTTAATTACCTATTATTTATTGTTACCGATAAAGATATTTCTGAATAAATTATTTCCTATATAACTCTAAAAATCACAAAGAACAACACTTTTTTGTTCAATATCGGAAATAGGTACATACATAGGTTCTGGTATCAGTTGGTATTCATTAATAAATTAAACTTCAATTACAAATTAATTTGTGGGTTCTCAAGTGTAAATAATATTTATAAACACAATTGAATAACGCATACATTTGAAATTAAAGTAAGTTTTATAGTTGAAAATCGTAAATAAATCAGTGATTCTGCCACACGCATGTAAAGGTGAATGAGTTGTCGACTGCACAAAAGGAAGTTTTTGATGTAGGCAGAGACAATGACAACGCGTCTGAAGTTTGTGTACCTACCTACGTATTGTGCTTAATGCCGATTAGTATTTTTTTGTACAAACGCCTCAGTGGAAACACTAGATGTTTCAATAGGTTGTTGCAACAATGTTATACTTAATGTTTTTGTTATACTTATTCAAAATACTGTACGCATTGCCAATATGTAAATATAGCTTTAATAAAAGGTGAGTACATACTGCACACTTGCGAGAAAAAATATATATTTAGACGATACTTATCTAATTTTTTGTTCATAGATGTTTAGAACCACCGCAACAAGCTCTTTCTGCAGTAGACAAGGTCGTCCGGAGGGGTTAAAACGTGATATTGTTTAAAGGCAGTTTTCTTGGATTATATGAGGTGTAAAAATTTAGTAAATCTGCTTTTATAATTAAATTTTTGGGAAATGTCTTCATTTATTTTTATTGAAGAAAACTGTGTATCATTACTTCTCTTTTTAAGTACTTAATTTATTTTTTGCATCACAGGTAGGTAAATGTCTTACCTAAATGAGCATTGGAACTCCTCACTCATAAAAGCATCCCTTTAGAAGCAGGCAATGAATGGACTAGTTATTTCGCCACGGGAGAGCTAGCAAATGAAATACTACATAGAACCAATAGAACAAAGTTCCAGCAGCCTCTCATGCTTTCAGCTTTCTAGTTCTAAATCGTCTCTGAGCTAGGCCGTGGACAGACAGACAGTCATGGCGTAACTATAATAAGGCTTCCTTGTCCATTACGGAACCCAAAAAAGGGTGTTTCAACTCGTCAATACGAACGACTTTTATAGTGAACCCATAAATTAGTATGGATCTACTGTTATTTTTTTCGCTTTCTGGCTTTTCCGCATAATAAACGTTCTTATTGACGAGTAGACCCCCGTTTCGAATGTATTACCTATATGAGAGGCTGCGGCTGGGGTAAAATCATGCAAATAGTAATTGCGTCGGGTCATACGCAATTCACACTGATCTTAAGTACTACAAGTTTAACAGAGTATATTGACACTGAAGTTGACATTGAAGTTGAAGCCGTCCTCTAAGTTCTAGTCCACAGAAAGGTACCTACGCTGAGCCTTCTCCAAAACCTTTTCCATCTGGGAGGCATTGGTCACATAGAGAGGGCGTTAGGCGAGGGCGAGGAAAAGACGCGTCATCTTTCCCATTCAAGAGACGGGACGAAGCCCACACAGAAGAGACGAGGCTAGGGCGCTTTGTGGTCTGTGACTCTAAACAACGCGTCGCGTCTTTTCCCCATCCTCGCCCCACGTCTTGTCTATGTCTCCAACGCCGGAGGAAAACAAGTGAAGCCTATATCAAAACGACACCTACAACGAATAGTAGCCCAGTGGTACTTGTTGCTCTACCGAAAGACGCAGGAACTCACACGCTAACTGACACGTACCACAATGACACCCTCACGGCAGCTAATAGGACCGCGTAGAAGATTGCTTGACATTTAAATGACCGATCGGACAAACATAATTATGTTAAATTGCCCAATTTTAAAATTGTTTAACTATCGTTACCAACTTGCTTTGTACATTATTTATGATCACATATCATAAGGCTACGAATAGAAATAAGTCCACCCAAGGGCGTACTTTTATGTTTCGTTTAGATTACAACCAGGAATGTGATGATTGTATTGCAACACTAAAATTGTAGTGTTAAATGAGGCCTTCGAGATGTTATGCTAAGATGTTAATTTCTGCATGTGACTATTGGTGGGAATTTAGACAGATACCTAGTGGATGGCTTAAGACCTGGGTTAAGAAAGAGAGCACTTTATGTTCTAAACCAATGCGGACACAAAATTTTTGTGCTACAATACAATCAATAGGTACATTCCTGGTTTTTCCGCCAATTAGTACAAGATATAATTTTTAACTCTGGTTGTGCAATAAAGGTACGGGCAGGCAGCCTTGAAGATCTTCAGTCAGTCGTCGAAAAAATCTTCAAAGGTTTATGTGTTTATTTCTTCTGATTATTGTGAAATGGATGGAACCGTCGGAAGTGGAAAATTTCTTTCAGTGGCTTTACCACGATTCGTTCTGCAAATAGTCGCGCCGTTTAACTTTTTACTTAAACTATAGTGACAAATTCTAGGTAATCAGATGTTCATTTACAAACACTAGAGCGGTGGTAGCCTAGTGGGTAGAACATTGCACTCAGAAGCGAGAGACCCAGGTTCGATTCCCAGTGGTACATGCCCATGTACCTTTGACTTTGTTTTCTAAGTGAAATTATAGAAAATATCGAGAGGAAACCTGAGTCTGAGTTCACATAAGGCAGCGCTTGAAATCGCCAACCCGCGGTGGGATACCTACTCTCTCCCTGAGAGGTCTGTGCCCTACAGTGGGACGTATCTAGGCTGCTTTATGTTACAAACACTCGCTCGGTAACAAAAGGCCGAAAAAATGTATAGGGCTGGCTGACTAAAGAACATAAGTCCATTGGTCATTAAATTATTTTTCAACACACCTGCTCGTAAAGTAGGTCTTATTACAGCGTATTTACACTGATAATGCAGAATATTACCCATGCCGTGCCTTTTTGGTGTATATGTGTGCGTGATCTGCCTTCAACGGCAGTAATAAACCAGTGTCCAACTGCAGTGGTTGTTTCATTTACTTCATCTGGCGAACGAGTTTGCTACGCCGCGTGTGCACAAGATGGCGAATTTCATTGGAAATTTAGTTAATTTCGACCATAATAATCAAGAATGGCCGATATACAAAGGGCGGCTTGAGCAGTTTATTAAGCTAAACAAGCTCGCTGACGAGTCAAAAAGCGCGCTGCTCATTACACACCTAGCTGATGATACATACCGACTAGCACGGGACTTACTTCATCCAAAAAAAATTGAAGTTGTGAAGTTCGAGGAACTGGTTTCTACGTTGGATCAACACTTTACGCCTAAACGTTGCTTGTGGGCTGATCGCGACAAGTTTTTTGAAGCAAGAAGAGCGGTAGGAGAAAGCGTCGACGAGTGGGCGGTGCGGGTACGAGGACTCGCCGTCCATTGTTCGTTCGAAAATGGTTTAGATGAGCAGCTAAGGGATCGTTTTGTCTTAGGCCTCAACCCAGGCCCGGAGCGGGACCGACTTTTCGAACTGGACGCAGCTTCGCTCACTTTTGCTAAGGCGTTGGAGGTAGCTCGGCAAGCGGCGAGCGCTCGACGAGCGCGGGAGGTAGGCGTGAAAGTTAAGGAAGAACCAGTGTTCCAAGTGCGTGGATCGCGTGCTACTGGTTCAGGCTCCGCCTCTGGCCCGCCGGGAGACAGCAACGCGAGAAGGTGTAAAGTGTGCGGCTTGAAATATCATAGTGCGGACAAGTGTAGGTACAAAAACTATAGGTGCCAAAAGTGTGGTGTCAAAGGTCACCTAAAGAAAGTATGTGGTGGCGATAAAAATACAAGGCTGAATAACATATGTACGTGCCCAGAGGAGAACTCAGCCGACGATTCTACGGACTGTAAGGAATGTGAATTATTTCACCTCAGGTATGTTCAGTATTCACCCATTGTTGTTGATGTGATTGTAGATAGAACGAATCTATCAATGGAATTAGACTCTGGCTCAGGTACCTCGATAATCTCGGATAAATTGTACAAACAGCATTTTTCTCAGCACCGACTAGAGAAATGCGATCTTAAAATGTGTTTATATGACGGCCATAAAATCTCGCCATTGGGTTGTTTTAAAGTAAATGTTATATATAATGGAATAACAAAACTTATTATACTGTATGTAATTGAAAACGGCGGGCCGCCTCTGTTAGGCAGAGATTTTATGTCTATTTTCGAAATTACCTTGACGGCTGAGAACAACAATGTTTTCTTTGTAAAAAGTGATCCGAGCGAGGTGCCACAGTTGCAAAAAGAATTTCCTAATTTATTTGGTAATGAATTAGGTCGATTTAATAAATTCGAAGTAGAGTTAAAACTGAAGGAGAATTCGACCCCAAAGTTTTTTAAGCCGCGTTCAGTTCCATTTGCTCTGAAAGAGAGAGTGGATGAAGAAATCGAAAGGCTCGTTGGTTTGGGGGTACTCGTGCCAGTCACATCATCAAAATATGCAACGCCGATAGTTCCGGTCTTAAAAGAAAATGGCAAGGTCAAAATTGCGGGAGATTTTTCAGTGACCTTGAACAATGACCTCATTGTCGACAAATACCCAATGCCTCGCATAGAAGAAGTTTGCGAAAAGCTAAAGGGTGGGGAACATTATACTAAATTAGATTTATGCAATGCATATAATCAGTTTTGCCTCTCCGAATCCTCTCAGGAACTAACCACAATTAGTACAAACAAAGGTCTATTCGACTTGTTTATGGTTTGGCTAATGCGCCAGCTATATTCCAACGCGCAATCGAGTCTTTAGTTGTAGGTATAGATGGTGTTAGTTGCTGGCTGGACGATCTTTGTGTGACGGGGCCGGATACAAAAACACATCTAACGAGATTGCGCGAGGTTCTTCGCAGGTTAGATGAGGCCGGTTTACGTCTACAAAAAAATAAATGTATGTTCTTCCAGAGTAGTGTGACATATTTGGGCTACGTCATTGCTAAAAACGGACTCCGACCTTGCCCTAAGAAAGTAGAGGCTATAAATAAAACGCAATCACCGAAGAATACAGTCGAATTAAAAAGATTTTTAGGTATGGTAAATTATTACCGAAATTTTATACCACAGGTATCGGATAAGGTAGGCCCACTTAATGAGTTGTTACGGGAGGGTGCGAAATGGGTTTGGGGTCCGCGGCAGCAAGGCGCGTTCGACTACGTAAAAGTCGAGTTGGGCTCCGAGCGTGTGCTTGCCCATTTTGACCCTGCGGCACAGCTAGTGTTAGCGGTGGACGCTGGGCCGGCGGGGCTCGGCGCGGTGCTCTCACAGCGTGGCTCTAGTGGCGAAGAGAGGCCGCTTGCATTTGCGTCGAGATCGCTAACTAAAAGTGAACGAAATTATAGTCAAATACAAAAGGAATCCACTGCGATCATATTCGGCATCAAAAAGTTCCATCAATACTTATATGGACGGCGGGAACCATTTGTGTTAAAAACTGACCACCGACCCCTTTTGTCCATTTTTGGTAAAAAGATTGGTATACCTGTTATGACTGCCTCACGCCTTCAACGATATGCAATTATATTATCAGCGTATAATTATACCGTGCAATACATATCGAGCGCAAACAATGTAGTAGCGGATTATTTCTCGCGGTCGCCCTTGCCAACAAGCGAGAGCGAGACAAACAATGAACGCGCTGATAACGCTGATGATGAGTCATTATATTTAAACTTTTTAGATGCGAATATCGCGCCGCTGACTTTTGCCGAGATTGGAGATGAAACAAAAAAAGATTCGGTCTTACAAACAGTTGTAAAATATATGATGGTGGGCTGGCCGCGTAAGATTACGTGTCCGTCGATAAAGCCATATTTTTATTGCAAAACTGAGTTAGAGATTCAAGGTGATTGTATTTTTAGGGGTCACAGGATTATAATTCCTGCAAGTTGCCGAAAAAGAATGTTAAGCGAGTTGCATACCGGGCATTTTGGGATAATTAAAACCAAAAGCAATGCGCGCGGTCGTTTCTGGTGGCCCGGAATCGACAAAGATATAAGTCAATGCATAGGGTCATGCAGTGCGTGCGCCGCGGTGCGAGAGGCGCCACCGCGGGCGACGCCGGCGCCGTGGCCGCAGCCGGCTGTACCTTGGGAGCGAGTGCATCTTGACTATATGCAAATCGCTCAGCGGACTTACTTAATTGTCATAGATGCATATTCTAAGTGGCTAGAATGCATTTTAATGGACCGTGGCACCTCGACGCTTTGTTTAATAAATAAACTGAAGTATTTGTTCTCACGTTACGGTATACCTAATGTTTTGGTAACTGATAACGATGCTAAGATAAATTCATTAGAGTTTAAGACATTTTGCGCTTCTAATGGAATAAAATACATGACTTCACCCATATACCATCCTTCGAGTAACGGTCAAGCGGAAAACTCCGTGAAAACATGTAAAAAATTCCTAAAAATTGTTTTTACCGAAAATCCATGTATATGTAACGAAAAAATTAACGAAAAACTTTTAGAGTTCTTATTTCAGTATAGAAATACGGTTCACTGTGCAACAGGCGTTTCCCCTGCTAAACTAATGCTGGGACGCGAATTCAAGTCAAGGTTAGATCTAGTTTTACCCCAGAAACACAGTCATAAAACAAATAATATTAATTCTGGTAGACAGCTCAATGCAGGTGACTGTGTTTTATTTCGGTGGTATGTGGCAAGAAAAGGCACATGGGCGGTGGGAAAAATTGTAAAAAGGATAGGAAAAAGGATGTATGAGATATCACAGCCTAACAGTGATAATACTTGTAAGCGACACATTGATCAGATTCGTAGATACATAGGGACTTGTACTATTGCTGGAAATGATGAAAACGATCACGTAGACTGTGGCCCTTTTGCCGCTTTACCGACAGCTGCGACTGTCTTGTCAGGCGTACAGCCAACGTCGTCGGTGCCACAAGCTCCGCCACTGACCGAATCTTCAGAATATATTTTGGAAGACTCATCCTTGCCACCTTACGTTCAAACAAATACGAGTGATCCAAATAATGTACAGGAGCCATTGCAGGAGGAGGAAAATGAGATTTGGACGGAGGCGGAGGGTGATGGTATTCGAAATGAGATTAGTGAAGGCAGTGGTGACCCGGAGCTTACGCGAAGGGAATATAATTTAAGACCGAGAAAAGAAATAAATTACAGACAGTTTTTCTAATAGTATTATAAATGAAATATATTTATTGTACATAATACTAACAACTTTGACGTTCATTAAGTAAACATTCTGTTTTTACAATGAATAAAAATATTTGAATTGAATTGAATTGAATTATAGACCTAGGAAACTTTTATGATAAATAAGTAAGCAGTGTTATTTTTTAAATTGTCCACAGGCTTTCAGAATAGTCGTGAGGGAATGGTGTATATGTGTGCGTGATCTGCCTTCAACGGCAGTAATAAACCAGTGTCCAACTGCAGTGGTTGTTTCATTTACTTCACTTTTACATTACATTATCGCACTAGTGCCTTTTCATTACATATCTTTTTAAATATTAGCAAGAAGTATTAATGTTTCGAAAACAGCTAAGTAGTTATTTGCGTAAATATAAAATTCAATTCAAAATGTGATAAATAATTAAAGAATTTCATGAAACTGCTTGTTAGCTTGTTGGTATTTATATTTTGACGGTGTATTTTTACCTATAAATACCCAATTTCAAAATTTAGAATTTGTGGCTGATTAGCTACTTTGCCGGTGCCCTTATCTCAGACTTGCGCGCGCATGCAGCGCTGAGCGCGCGAAAAAATAAAATTACGGCCGCCATCTTTTAAATGGGTTTCAGTTTGTTAAGTTTAAATAAATGTGAACTTTTATTTACTTTTCCTCGCAAGTGTGTTGAAAAACGTCGTATGAAACACGTGAGCATTGGTCATTACACTTCTCGTCTCCATTAAGCCTTCGCCTTCGGCTCAGGCTTAAAAACCGACTCGAGTGTAATAATGACCAACATACCACACTTGTATCATAATGTACTAGTTTTAAGTTAAATTAAATAGGTAACACAATTAAAGTAATAACAATAGTGCGTAGGTACTTTCCTTAATTTTTAGAAAAAAAATAATAATACCATAAACATTTTATGTTCCATTTATTGTTTCATGGTAGCTCTCCGTTAATGTAATAATAATAATGTTACAGAGTACATTTATATATTATTTTTTTTAGTTTCATATACCTACTTCGGTATTTTTCCTTGCCTCAAAAATTTTTGTTCTGGACTTATGTGCTTTTTTAGTCCGCCCACCCTAGAATTGAATATTATGAGCTCAGTATTTACGAGCACTCGACGTAATAAAAACTTAATTTTCACGGATATTTCATCGTTTATTTTAATATTTTTTTTGTTTCATTTTACAATTTTCCGACGTTTCGGTACTTTTGCAAGTGCCGTGGTCTCGGTATCCGTGCAAATTCAGTTTTTATTATGAGTTCAATTCTATAACGTCCATTGTACCTATTCACTAACGCTTACGTGCAACAATTTGACGTCCATGGTATTGTTACGCCTCTAGGGGTGGGTTCGTGATTGAAAAAAGCACTTTATGCACCGACGAATAAGAGTAGGATTTATTTGCACACTATTTCTTAACCTCACAACACTTTTCTCTAAACAAACACTTTTAATCACACTGCACTGATCCGATAATACTCGTAATACCTACTACTTCCTTCGCGGCACGCGTCGTCCCCGCTTATATACCGTTTGAGATGTTCTCGAAAACTCCATCAAGTCGTGGAAGGTTCTGCCGTCTCGCTCGATCGTGATGTCTCTGTCACATCTTTCGGGAATGTTCGGACTATAGCTATCCCTCTCTAACAGTGCTATCTCTTTCACTCCTATTGAAAATTTCGTCATATACTGAAATGTACTTGAAGGGCCCATAAGGGGTCCTGAAAATGCCTGAAAACGGGTTTTCAGGTTATAGAGGGTGGCCTGAAACGGACTGAAAACATGTTTCAGGCGCCTGAAAACCATGGTAACTTGGGTGAAATTTTGATAAACTAAGTATTATGTTACAGAGCACAGTCTGAAACGGTATTTCAGCCTGCTGAAAACGCCTCCAAGGCACGGAAAAACGCGTTCAAAGTTTTACCTCCTATCCACCGTCGTAACAGTATTTATTTAACGTGCAACGATTTCCTAAACGAAAACACCGCGACACATCTCCAGCCACCACTCACATAAGGCACCGCTTCCGCAGGAATAGGGACTGCGGCAAGGGCTGCTTCAGGGCTCAACGATTTGGGTCAGGACGACGGAGTAGGTGTATTTTGCGTACAGTCAACACATCATCAACCTTTGCATTTCAGTTTCAGTCATCCGTACCTATCGTAATAGAGAGCATGCATGTAAAGGTTTATGTGAACATTTTGGGTTTTGGCACTACCAGTTGTGCCATAGGGACATTTATAATTCCAGTGAAACAACCAAGAGATACCAGTAGTGATATAAATGTTCCTGTTCATCGCTTCGTTGTGTCACTGGGATTATATAATATGTCCCCGTGGCGCAACTGGTAGTGCCACGCAGTTGTTCTACAGGCAAGAAACCGTTGTGCTTGACGCCGACTAAACGAATTTTTTTTCACGAATGCCTCAGTGAAAACACAAAGTTGCCATAGCTATATTTTTTATTCAAAATACTGTACGCATTTCCAATATGTAAATATACGCTTTAATAAAATATGTGTACAAACATACTTTTCTTGTGTACTATGAATCTCATAAGCAACAATAAATACGATCTCAACATTTCTTAAAACTACAATAAAATCAGCTAGACGACAAAATTGGTCCTAGTTTAGTTTAGCGTTGACATTAGGGAATCCCTTGACGCCAAGGCCAGTGACTGTGAAGCAGGATCCACACGGCGGCTTCTGCACCTCGGTGATGGTCATGCTGGCTGACGTGACGAAGAGGACGTCCAGGTTGGGGCCTCCGAAGGTGACCGAGGTGATCTGGAGTGCGGGGATGGGGACCTTCCGCAGCAGTTTGCCGGTGCGGGGGTCCACCTTTAAAGAAAGAGGAATATTTTTAGGAATATGCTAACAAAGTCAGCGCAGACTTAAAATAGATTTAAAGCAAATTAAAACTAAGTTAAGCACAAGTAGGAGGAACTACAGGTAGGGATACCTACGCAAAAAGTATCGATACTTTTGTTACGATACCAAGTACTTTTAATCGATACTTTTATTCCGATACTTTTGAGGTATCGATACTTTCTTTCCATTTCTAATAAATTATTATTTATTTATTTATGCCTTCTTTCCATTCCTAATAAATTATTACCTTAAGGAAAAGAAAAATGAATAATCGATATTTCGTACAAAATATTAGTCACAACACTAGTCACTACTAAACACGATTCGGGGAGTGCCCACTCATTTCTCCAGTCCTGACATTGAAAATGTCAATGGTTTTTAATTGTTATTTTCAAGGTTAGGACTAAGGAGGTTAAGTATGTCACCATTTTATTTCATTGAACTATTCTAGTGTTTTTTACAAGTAACCTTTACGGATGGTATAATCTGTATAGTGTTTTATTTGTCTTTTAAACTATTTCAGTTATTCAGGTTTCTGATATTGTAGCCCTTAATGATAATAATTATTGCATTATTTGCACAGCATCTTTCAGTTCCTTGGTTATAGGAAAGTACTTAGGTACTCTGACATATTTCAAAATAACAAGTAGCAACAGTAAGTCACCAAAATTATGTGACTCGTAGAGAAGGTACCTACTTACGACATTTTTTGCGTTCACCTCGTCTTACTTGGAATAGAAACGTATAATATATTACTCGTACTTGCATTTAAAGTTACATCAATCTCAAAAAGATGCCGCAACCAGGGTTTAGTGATTACTTTGTGAGACACGTTCCTGCTAGATTTTTTAGCGAAAGTTAGCAAAACAAACAACACTCAAATCAGGTTTTTTTATAAATGTATTGAAAAGTACTCTTATCGAGTAATCCAGGTATCGCTACTTTTGTTTTCGCTAACTAGACTAGCCACAGGGAATCTTAATTTGGGAGCCAGTAACCGTTGTTTATTTTTTAATCTAATTTTCAGTTGTGCCATACATTTTGATAAATCTACGTAAGATAGTATCGATTTGTCCTACGGCAGCTCCATAGTAGTTTGATATTACATTCCTAGAGGGACTTAGAGGGTTCACATGACAGGGAAGAGGCCTAGAGGCCCAGCATGTTCTGTGGGCCCAGCAGTAAGCTCGCTGTATAGATTGCAAAAACAAAAAATAACTGCCATCTAGGACAACTTTATCTTTTTTGTTTACGGTGGAAGAAAAACAGACACACATATTAGTTCAGACAAATTAGCGATCAACCTCGAAATGAAAGATAATAAGGTGAATTTCCGTATATACGTATGGGAAAATACGAAAATTATATATATAAAGTTGTCACTAGTCTCATAAAATTAAGTGAAATTTGAGATAAGTTTTAGAACGCCAAAATGAAGGGGTGACCTCTTTTTAGGGTTCCGTAGTCAACAAGGAACCCTTATATTTTCGACATGTCCATCCGTCCGTCCTTCTGTCTGTCTATCCGTCTGTCTGTTTGTCCGCGGCTTAGCACGGAGATGACAAGTACAATAAAGCTCGTCCCCCCACCTCGCTCCTCTCGCGGCTAAACGGTAAATTGAAGAAACGTCAAAAAACTCAATGCGGTAGCAGACATAATGAACTTAAAAGAAAAATTATAATGGCTAAGAAGGCTTTACAAGTTAACGAGTAATAAGCGACGAATTTAAAAGAAAAACTTCGTTCAAACTCGATTCAAAATTACTTTGATGAAGTTGTCAGTTCTGTAAAGCCAGTGACGATTAAAAACATAGATGTCTAACTAGCGCTAAAAAATGACCCCACGTTCAACTGTAGGACGACGGGCGGGGCTTGTCAATTGTGTTACCAATCGGAGCGAGTTCAGTATTACCCGGCAAAATATGCACCTGCCACCGTCAGACCACCAACGCCGAAATATCTAGGTAACATCTTGCGAGTTACCTAGATATTTCGAAGGGTTTTGTATAAAAACAGTCGTAAGTCACGTACTATCGCCCAATTAACGTTCACGTCGTCACGCATGGCGCACAGAAGAATGAACCAATCACAGAGTGATTTACTCTACAGCACATATTGTGCTCATTTCATTGGTACAGACTAATCGAGAGGAAAGGGGCCGTTTTTGAGAATGAATTTTGTAGGAAGAAATTCTTCTATGGCTTTTTTATTCGTAGTCTAAAGCAGGTAAAAACCCCTCCTACGGAACCCACACTGCGTGGCCTGACACGTACTTGGCCGGTTTATTTATGCAAAAACCCCTCCTACGGAACCCACACTACGTGGCCTGACACGTACTTGGCCGGTTTATTTATGCTAAAGTTGTAACGGACTGGACTATACATATATAACTGTCGAAAGGTAGGTACGCAGGACATACCTGGATGACGCAGGAGCCTTCGAAGACGGCCACCCAGAGATTTCCGTCGGTGTCGATGGTCATCCCGTCGGGTTGGCCTTCCTGCTTGTTCGCCGCAAAGTCGAAGATGTAGGTCTTGTTGGCTGGAAGGGAAGCTATGGTTGGTTACCGGGCGATGGTAAGGTGTCGCAGTAATTTATAAAAACACGATTCCTTAAAACCCTCTATGCTTAAAACACTCGTCAGAGACAGTTAAATAGTTTGTGGTGAAGGGAAAAACGTGACCACAGATATTTATTTAAACTCTCTGCGGTGAGTGTTTAGTAATAATACAACGTGTCTCAAAATTGAACGATAAGCGGGCACCAGATGGTGCACCTGCTCATGACTACTGTAGAAAAAAAGCTCAATTTTTTTTGAAGTTACAAAATAAAAATGAAATCCTTCGAAAATATTTACCCCCCTTACGATATTTTTAACTACCATGACCACATTTTGTTAAACTTATGGTATATAGAGACCAACCGGGTAGCACAGCTCTGTCGCGCGCCACTCGTGAAGTGAGTGTCCGTTCTACCTCGAAACGAAAATAGGTCTCTAATGGAAGTGCGGAATCTCAGAACACAAAAAGAAGTGTTCTGAGTGCGGAATTAAGGTACGTAGGTATTTGTTTCGGACGCCGCCGCGAGGCGCGTCGACGCGGTCTGTTCTGCCTGTCTGATTGTAGAGACGATGCCCTCCAAATTTATTGTGGCTTTCAGACCAATAGCATAACGTCTTCATTTACGGTGACGATGACGTGACTTATAGTGAACAAAACATTCTGTGATGGTTAATGACTCTTTAGAAGGTATAGTTTACAGCGGCTCAACCTTTACCATTTTTAATGTCACGTCAGTCGTACGAAACGCAGGTATATTTTGTTTCAGTCAGCTTTGGTCGTGGTGTACAGAATATTTTTTTTTAATACCATGAAAGCCACAAAATATATAATAGGGGTTAATATTTTTTTAATTAATGATCATAATGTAGAACCTAGGACGAGAAAACAAATTCACAGACATTGTTGAAAAATTTCAACGGTTTGTTACAATTATACCAAAGCTCAATGAAATGAAAAATTCAGGGTGTCCCGAAACTCAACGATAACCTGGCACCGGGCGAGTGGCCATGGTACCTATACCAGTTATGAGAAAAATAAGAAAAAAAATCCACGTCACTTAGTCAAGCGATAATAGACATATTTCGAAAAAGTTGAAAATTTTACACCCTTGGTCACATTTTTAAGTACTGTGATCACAGTTTACACAATTTTACAGCGATTTTTTAAATAATGTAATCTCAAATGACTGTGCTACTAATCGCAACCACAAATCAAAGTAATAAACATTGTTAACTTAGTAAAATAAATTATGTTTTGACTAGTTATGGTTTATAAAATTATTGTCAGTTAACTTTGACACAGTTTTCACAAGTTTTACGGTTGTTACATTTTAATAACTTAACTAAATATTACACACATACATTTTGTAGCTAAGGAGTAAACTAAATATTAAATTAAACTAATTAAATATACCGCCCCGGGACACGCCTGATCCAAAAGTTCCCATGACGCTAGCAGCGTTCCCCCGCTGCACCGCCAGGGAAATCCTCTGCATCAGGTATGCCCCGGAACGATGGTCATACCCACGACTTCTCAGGCGTCGACCGATTTCCCTTACGATAACTCTTCCCTCATCCCCCCATACTCCCATCGTTTCCACAGCCAGTGGGACGAACAAATAATGAAGCATAAGCTGGCTATATTTCCTTATCTTAAGTTTAGCCGCCGCTTCAGCAGCGGCACCTGCAGATGCAGCTGTCAAACCCAAATGGGAAGGCGCAAAAGTGCAAACGCACGTTGCGTCCCACAAAAGGCTCCGACCCTTCTCCCACGGCACCAAGGTGAGACCGTCCGGGCGCTTACCATCACTGCGGCACAACCCTGGTGGCTCAAGAACCGCAGGGACGTCAGCCGAAACCAACGCTCTCCGGACAATATCATTTATCGCATGGTGCCGTGAGAGCCTACCCGCACTTCGCACGCAGTGAAGCCCGTGACGACCCAGGCGATCCACTTCCACTCCACAGACACAGTAGTGTGGCTCGCACACGGAACACCCAAGGCGAAGTGCCACCGCCACGCGCAATGAATCGTCATCTAACAACGTCCCCAACTGCGGCGATGGCAACGCGTGCAACCACAAGCCGGACTCCGGCCGGGAAACCGCCCGCAATCGCACCTGTTCAGCACCGGCACTAGTTACCAGTTGTTGGAAAAAAATGTACCACACTACCCTTGGCAAGTTATTTCAAAAGATGGCCCATTTAGTCTAGATTTAAAAATAGTACAACACTTACTACTTTTCTTGCCAATAAAAGTGCTATTTCGTATTTTTTGCGAATGGACCTCATGGAAACTTAATCAAAATAAAACAATCAATTATCCTTCTAAAACTAAAGTATGCTCAAATTGTTTTCCTCCGGCACGAAAACAAGCTCTGCATCGCCTCAGAAATGACCTCTTCACCAGTCGTGCAAATCTACTCGCATTTATTTCTTCTGATGCTGCATCAATTTTTTGGCGCAATTCTAATAGATTTTGTATTGGTTTTGAGTAGACTTTTTCTTTTATGCATCCCCAGTAAATAAAATCTACAAATTGAGGTCTGGGGACCGAGGAGGAATTTTCGCCAACATGGCTCTGCAGAAAGGCCCCCATGTTGATGGGGGCTCGTCAAAACTTAATTTATTTTACTTAGTTAACAATTTTTATTACTTTGATTTGTGGTTGCGATTAGTAGCACAGTCATTTGAGATTACATTATTAAAAAAATAGCTGTAAAATTGTGAAAACTGTGATCACAGTACTTAAAAATGTGACCAAGGGTGTAAAATTTTTAACTTTTTCGAAATATGTCTATTATCGCTTGACTAAGAGACATGGTTTTTTTTCTTATTTTTTCCATAACTGGTATACCATGGTCTCTCGCCCGGTGCCAGGTTATCGTTGAGTTTCGGGACACCCTGTATATGCGTGGTGTGCAACTAAGTAAATTGCTGTGTTCCACAAAAGTTTGTGAGTATAATTATGAAACACAGAAACTATTTATATGTTAAATGCTTATAGCATTAAGTCTGCCACATTGCCATTGTATTTTTTACTTATGTGCAATAAACGTATTCATAATAATAATAATATAATGTCATATCCGTGTGGCGCCGGATTAAGAATAGCGTCAATCCATTTCCTTCCGTGGATGTCGTAGAAGGCGACTAAGGAACTACATTACACGGGCAGCAGCGTCTTCCCGAGATTCTAACCGTATAATGCGATCGCTAACCCGCCTGCCAAGCGTGGCGATTATGGCAAAACCCCTCATGGTTATGAAAACCACGAAGTAGGCCTGTGTCCTGCAGTGGGCGTCGAGTGGCTGATGATGATGTCATATTACCTATCCTTCGCAAACTCAACGTTGCCTCGTACCTCGAGAGCGAAAAAGCATATAACTTTCTCAGAAACGACATCAGAAGTGGCATCAACTCACATAATATCTCTATCAAACACAAAAACGATTTGATTTTGATTCATAGAAATATACCATATCCTAAATAAACACAACGAAGCTTGAGGTTGAACAATCACATAATTTTCTCAGTACATATCATATAAACATCGTGACGAAAACTGAGGTGTTCACATACCTCAGCGCTTGAAATTGCGCCAATCCGCTGTGGGCTCGCGTGGTGATTAAGCCCATACGTTCTCTGAGAGAAGGCTTATGCCCTACTATACAGTAGGACGTATAGAGGGTGCATTATTATAACTTTCTCAGTAACGAAATCAGAAGTGGGATCAACTCACAGATGTCTCCGGTCTCAACGTCGTAGTCGTATCGGCGAATGTTGCGCTCGAGAGTGTCCACGTAGTAGAAAGCCTTCTCCTTGAGGTCCCAGGCCAGCCCGTTGGCGATGCCGAGGCCGGAGTCCAGCTTGGTGCAGGTCCCGCCGCTCACGCGGTACAGGGATCCGCGCTGCTGCTCGAACACGCCCATCGGTTCCTCGTGGCCCATGGTGCCTGGGGTCAGGGTTCAGGGATTTGCACCCAGAGTTAGCTGGGCCCCATTACCGTACCTCAAAAGGAAAAAAGGAACCCTTATAGGATCACTTTGTTGTCCGTCCGTCCGTCTGTCAAGACCCTTTATCTCGGGAACGCGTGGAGGTATCGAGTTGAAATTAAAACCATATACCTACTTAGGCTGTAAAAATATCAAAAATTAACGTAAAAAAAGTTAGCCACTCTCAAGGGAATCAAAATGCCATCAACTATAAAATGCCATTAGCATTAAGTCCACCTTTTGTGCAATAAACAATTAATAATAATAATAATAAATATACTACAAGTACAGGGAAAAATCTGAAAACTATAAATTTGTAATTAAATCATAAAAAAATTGTCTTTGAAGTTCGGGAAAAGCTCGGAAAAACTACGAGACTCGATTCCTGAACTATATATAGTATGTAAGTATACCTACAAATTTGAACGGAACCCTCGGTGGGCGAGTCCGACTCGCACTTAACCGGTTTTTTATATATTAGATTATGACAATTCGAGAATCAAAGGTAATTAAATTTTACCTGATAAATAATCGCGGTTACACCCGTTTAATATATTACTATGCATGACAATTCGATGTACATCGCGCAGCTGTCTTCCTACTTGTTAATGTGTGGGTAGATCGGCTATGCAATGTACATCGAGTTGTCCCTTCTATATTAAGCGCACCAAATCCTGAGCGATTCCTATCGTCTAACTCTAATTGCTATCGCAAACATAAGGATTCCGACAGAATTTGGTGCACATAATTAGACCCCTGGTCTGCTGTCATTATTTTTACTTTTCACACACAGTCCTCACCTCCATAAACCCTCCCCCGGGGGTCGCACTTGGCGTCGTTGATGCGGTTTTTAGTGCCGTGGTCGACCTCGGCGAGCACCTTGACAATGTGGACCTTGCTGCCCTCCTGCCCGTCCCACTGCACCACCAGGAAGCGGCGCTCTACGCCCACCACGAACTGGTCGCTGGAGCCCTCCACGGGGACGATGAAACTCACGCGACCCTCCTCTGTGGGGTGGTGGGGCATTCTTTATTGGGATATATGAGGGAAACCAGTTACGAAATGCAAGAGTTCCATAATACGCCGCAATTGCAGGACACAGACCCGCGCCAAGGAAGAAAAGATGGCGATTTAAAGTAAGAGTAAGAATGGGGAACTTGCGTCTAAGTTAGATTGGAGTGACTTTGCTTTTATACCATAGAAATTATATAAAAACCCACGAAAAATTTGAAAATAAAACAATAAAAATATTTTTTCGGTGTTTTCGGGGCCACAAAATATATACATGAAACTTATTAGATTTCGTTTTGTCACTGAATTATGAACGTTTTCTTATAAGGGGTGTACAGTACATGCATAAAAAGATAATTTTACGACATAACTCAAATATTGATAAACGCTGCATACGTTAGGGAGTGACGTCATAGTCTAAGGTCATAGTCGTAGACTGGTTATATTACAAAAAGTATAAGTCGCAGAAAAAAGAATCCACATTTATTTATCTTTTATCGTACCCCCTCCTATTACGAATTACTAGCATGCAAACATGTAAGTTTAAGTTTAAAATATTAAATAAGTACATTACATGGAGTGGTGGCACTGTGCGTTATGGCCATAAAAAGGCAACTGTCTCAGCATATTGTTACTGAGACGGGTTACAAACCTGTTTAAACAGGGGCTGTTTTTTTTTCAAGCGCCATGTTGTTAGATATTTGATCTGCCTGGGTAGTACGATGGCACGAGTCACGCGTTTTGCGGCGTTTAGGGGGCCTTATTATGAAACGCGGCCCTGGCCACATTTATCGAAAGTATACAAATTTTTTACAACCATTTATAATATTAGAATGTACGAACGAGGCGGTTAGCAGACGTAACTGCAGTCTGCAGCCTAACACTTCGTCCCAAAAATAAACACAGTTTCTAAGGGACATTTTTTTTCAAAACTGAGAAATACCCCTATCGGTTACTAGTTGGTTCCAGACACCAATAGTGGACACATCTCGGTTTTGAAAAAAATGTCCCTTACTGTGTTTATTTTTGGGCCAGCCGACTTAGGATAGCAGAACAGCCAGGGGCCAGCAGGGGCACAAACCTTGGGCACAAATCATATCAAAACTTCCTAAATATACGATTGAGATCCCAGAACATAGAACATACAATATGTTCTGAGATAGAGATAATTTATTCACTACGCGTAGGTATAATGGTTTTGCTACTACAAATTCACAAATGTACGTAACCTAGAAAACAAAGTCATTGCTACATTCACGGGAATCGAACCCAGCGGCAGTGAGCGGGGCACATAGCTCGGAGAACTGATGGCTATCGGGGCGAAAAAGTTCTGAGCTGGCGACCGCGGACCGGACGAACGCAGCGTGGGCAGGCCTCCCACCAGATGGTCTGACGACCTGGTTACGGTGGCGGGGAGTCGCCAATGGCCTTTGATGACGATCTATCTATCTATCTATCTATCTATCTATGATAAACCCACGACTACCCGTATGTGAGACCGGCATAGGTACTTAAAGGAAAATTGAAGGTGTATCTCACCAATCTTGGTCTTAGTGTGCGCGCCGGTGGAGGGCACATATTTGAAGATGGTCTTCTCGTGAATGCTGACGTAGTAGAAGCAGTTCTGGCTGGAGTCCCAGTGGGGTCCTTCGCCCAGCACCACGGGAGGGGTGATCTTCTCTACTACCGGCGCCATCTTGGGGATATTCTACAACTGGGGGAAGAAAAGTCTTAGAAAGGAACTTCATACTATTGTATGAAGCTGCGGAAATTCCATGGAAAGGAAGGAGTCACCATACGTCAAGACAAAACTGGTTTGTTTAACAGCAGTGTTATTCCTTAAAACAATCCATTAACGCTGCATAAATAGTCTATGGTAGACTTTACAAGGACAAGACTTTACCAAAGATACCTTCTGCGTTTATATTATAGTGTTTTACGGAAGGAATCGCGTTTTTATAAATAAAACCTTTGCTCATTTTATGTAGACTTGCACCACTTCTTTAAAGTCCCTTAAGTGACCTTAAGTCGCCATTTAAATAGTTTTTTGTATCAAGAATTTTAGTTTAATCTTTAAGTAAAAGCACGAAAAAGACCACAATTTAAAAATTAATGAATAAAAATAAATTACTAAATCAAAAGTTAATTACTGTTACGTAAAGTGTCATAATTTTACCATAGGTGATTATGAGATATTTTATTTGGCGTGATAACAAGAGTAATAAAACAATTTTATCATCACGAGTCGGCCAAAACAACGATTAAAAAAACTGAAATAAAAAATAACCGACAACCCGACAACTACTAAGCAGGCGGGACCAACCTAAGGACTTACATTGCTGGATTTGGATCTCTTCTGCTTAGTACCTAGTTAATGCTCAGCAGTCAGGTTGTTGCATTTTTTTTTTCAGTTTTTTTATTTTGTCTTTTTAGTGATTTTTTTTATGCCTATGACACACGCGTGCTAATGTTTTACATACATTTTGGCCGAAGATCTAAGATTCAAGCATAATAAATTAAATATAAAAGCGCCATCTAGTTACTGAAGGTTGTACTATAACGGTACTTAATAGCGTATACATTTAATTTATTGTAAGGATCTGAATAGAAGAAATTAAATGTAGCAGCGCTATCTAGCGACTCAATGTGGTACTTTAAAGTAGCTGAATTCTGTTCTATTAAAGCCGATTTTATATAGCCTATGACTATGACGCTCCGACAGAGGTGACGAATCGATTGAGTCCACACATTTGTCACAATCTGACCAGTGATTAAGGAATTATGAGAAGTCGGACTCACATACATACATACGAGCTAAACACATTAACCTCCTTTTGGGCTCCGCCGCAATCGGGTAAAAATTACTATGGTGTGCGTGACGGACTAAAACATGACGGTCAAGAGCATGCCGACCTTGCTTCAACGGGATTCCGTAGTGATTGATGAGCCTAGCTAAATAAGGCCTTGTATTACTATCACCTTTTCTGTAAAATTATGAGCTTGGTACTCTATTGTAGTCTCCGAAGTAAGTTTCTCGTAGGCTCTCTTATTCATAAGTGAAATAAAAAGTTAATTGCGAGTCGCAATAAACGCATTTTTACTTTACCTACTTTATTTTTTTACAGCCTGTATTGATTATTTTATGGCAATTGTTGACCGTTAATATTAACTCCTGTGATAATCTAAACGAAATTTGCAAATCATTTCTTACATTTTTTATTACTTAAGTTACCAAGGTACTACACGCGGTGGTAGCGGAGCGGTAGAACGCCGGCTTCTCATTCGGAAGGTCTTGGGTTCGAATCCTGGCACGTAACAATGACTTTGTTTAGTAAGTTACGTACATTTATGAAGTTATAGTAGCAAAACCACACGCTAAGGAAGGAAGGAAGACATCGTGAGGAAGCCCTAGTGTCGCGAGGTACTTACATAGGTACCTAGCGCTTGCTACGTACAATAGCCCACCTATAAAGCTAAGTGCGCAAATCTCGGGTCTAACTTTAAACTAGAAGGTACATAACTACTCACAACCTAAATCAAAAACATCGTCACTTGTTTCAGTCAGACAAACACACAAATAAAAACCGATTAGGACAATAAAAAAAAATTATAAAAAATATCAACTTACCACGGCGAATGCAATTGAGCAAATGACAGACTCCACGCCAATCTTTATTTAAAAGCCATTAGCACTTATCGAGGAGCACCATACATCGAGAGCTCCGATACCGGCCAGATAACCGCCGCTTTGTGGCGCAAGGTCAAGAGCCGACTCTATTCAGACGGACGGAAAAAAATGTTGCACACTTGTACTCAACCACAAGTAACCTTTTCATTTCACTATCTTGAGGAAAACTGACTGAGGAACGCTTGTTCTCTGTGGAAAACTACTAGTCAATGGAGTATAACAATAACTCTTGCGTTTGCAACGATACTGTACCAAAAAACTCGCATAAAATAGATTCGAACATGGAAACATTTTTAGGTTATGTTTAGATGTCGCATTTCTTTGATTGACGTTTATGTATCTTATCTTTACACATGGCAACACGGCTTACACAACCGATTAAGTTTTGGCGAAGTACCAGTGGCGTAACTATAGGTACCATCTGAGGCCCTTGGCAAATTCATTGAATGGGGCCCTCCCAGTAAAAATACAGAAAATATACATGGTCCTTAGTTGTAGTATATATGGCCCAACTTTAATTGATTTGAAGCACTCACATACTTTTTTTTTTAAAAAAACGTTATTTCCTTCTGAGCTCGCGGCCTCATAGTTCGGGGGCCCCCTCAGGTGGGGGGCCCGTGGCATTTTGCCAGCCCTACCACTCTGTGGTTACGCCACGGCGAAGTACACAAATTTCATTCCACTCAACTTACATACAGGATATCCAATAAGAGCAGAGTTCGTTGTTGTTAGTCAAGTAGGTATATTAAAGAAATTATGATAAGACAGTATGAATGAAACCAAGGCAATTGAAAAAATCAGTTGACTTTTATTGGATGGAATTTAGAAAAAAATTACAAATAACACCTCAAAGGCGGACAACCTTCACAAACTGAGCACTGTGTTCACAACAGCAATGATATAGGTACCTAATTAGTTGTAGACATATTCACAACACAATTCACAATAATGTAAGGTATATCTATATCGTAGTCACTGCTAAATTTTGCTCTTTTGCAGACAATACTTAGCGATTCAGATACTGCCGAATTACATCAATAAGAAAAATATTCTTACAACATTGGCACTCAAGTAATGACACTACTGCTGAAAACTGCGAGCCAGAACAACCGCTAGTACTCCTAAAAAAAAGTAACACTACTGCTATGTTAAGTAAACATTAATTAACGACTAACATAAATTCTAACTTCTAATGATTTTACAAACTAATACTGAACACCAACCAAATATTTTTACACTCAACACGTACACATAGAATACACACTACAGTTTTTTTGCAAGTTTTACTTTTTTTCAACAACAATCTGTACAAACAATCTAATTTGTATTAAAGTACGTTTAATATACGCAGTGTCAGTTTTACAGAGGAGCTGGGCCAAGTCGCTGGGAACAAGCGACCAAGATGATATTTAATTCATTTGTGTTGTGTCAGCTATTCAAGGTTAATTTTGAGATTACGTTCGATTCACAGCCAAACATTTGGACACACCAAAATGTGTATTTTTCGATATTTCTTATGTCCTTAACGGACTTAGACCATAGCAAATGAGACGACTAGGTTCATATAAATTTGATAATGATTAGATCTCGTTAATTTATGTAGAGGTGTATAATAATTAGTTAGTATACAAGTTAAGTCTACCCAAGCACCGCGGTTATTTGTAACTGTTTAATAAAATATGTTTGAGATCATCTAGGACACCATTGTTTCATGTAAATATGCTACGTAAAACTGTTAATTGAGGACTTTTCTATTCCAAATTGTGTTCGTTAAGAAATTGTGCGAGAAGTAACACTTAAAACTTGAGATCTTGTGATCTTAGACAGTAAAAATAAATCTACAGGTAAGCCTAAATTTAGAAATGTTTAACTGTAAGCCACTTACATCTAGTTAGAGTAACATAATCCGAACAAAAGCAGGCCGGATTCCACCCCGAGCATCAGCTTACTGTAATGACTTGCGTAACTTAATTTCGATAACTCGGAGTGGATCCAGCGTCGAACGCCGGCACTCAAGAATACTTAAATTTTTATCGTACGCACTACATATTATAGTAATCGCTTAAATTTACACCTTATGTTATAAAGGAATGATATACAGTGATACACCTACAATGTATGTATAATGCCGACTCATACAAAAATATGTCGTTGACCCTGTTGCCTTGACAATTTTGCAGCACCAATGAACACTTAGGGGTAAGAATTTATTCCGATATTACGACCATAAATATCAATAAAAACGCGAAAATGTCTAGAAAAGGGCACGGCTACATATCAGTCGTCGTTACAAGTCGGAGTGGGTGCTACAGCACAGTGAGAGATGTAACAACTAATTTTAAGGCATTGAACTTTATAACAATAAGGGATGCCGTCTGGCTTGTGCTCCGTGTATCTAGTTTGTAATCAATCCAAATTGTCAAGTCCCTCATTCGTAGACGGTGTTCTAAGTATATACTTTAGAAAGTACAGACAACTACACAAAGTTACACGCTGTATAGATATTATATAATGTAGTATAGTACTTCTTCCACTGTTTACATTTGTTTTATATTATCAACGTGCTTTATTCATCATCTTACAACAAATAATAACAACAACCAAATCGCGAACCGCGCTGCGTCATAAAATTATATTTACTCTGTTACTGTCGCTGCACTACAAAATTAAGTACATTGCATATAGCTATTAAATGTCTAACTAAAAAACTACACTTGATAGAACTTCATATCACGACAATACAAATTATATTGCTTTGTAAATTGACAAGTTTTTCGTATTGCTGACATTCAAATCAGGAAGCACTTTAGTGGGCACACAGCGCGGTGAGAGTTTGTTTAAAAAAACACACTGATTTGGGCAAATGTCGTCAATAAAACAACTCTTATACCAACAGCGACATATTCACATCAGTGTGAATTTATTAAACAATCGTATACCGTTTTCGTTGAGCGTATTCGTTGTTTCCTAACCCAGATATTAGTAAGTTGCAGAGACATCACCTGTCTGATAGGTTTTGTTGCATTTTGCTGTGAAAAACTTTCGTATTGTCTTTATGTAAAATTTCAGGCGACACTTCCACAATTTTTTTCGCCTATGTTTGTATGAAAGTAGGGAAACTACGGCCACTTATAAGACGGCTCCAGGGAGTATAGTGACGGTCAAGTGTGGCTCATTGTTTTGGAGAGCAGTCAAACTTTGTGACCAAAAGTCCCTGCAGGTAAACCGCCGCGGCTCGCATCTAACGCGAACAATAGCGCTGCAGCTTTTATGACAGTATAAAAACGCACATTTAATTCAGGTGATAGGTGCTTCAAAGAGGCCCTTACGAACTCTATGGTGTTGATCTACTGTCAACATAAACAACTTTTAATCGTGAAATCTCTCAAAAAGATTGTGCTGTTCCATAAAACTCCAATGCAAACCAATTTATTCGTCTCGATTTCCGCAATAAAAGCGTATTATATTGATGTAAACACCGTACAATGTTACGGTAAAATCATGAACCAATTCATTAATTGGTTCATGATTTTACCGCGATTACTCACATTCGAATACGCAAACCCACAACATTCGCAAATGAATATGCACCGTTTTTCACCACATTCCGAGCTGAATATAATATGGGTTCGCAAATTATTAAGCGAATAGCATACGCGCGTATGAGTGACCGGTGCATGCACATACAGATGTTTATTCGACGCACCGAGCGTACCTTCCACGCTAAACGACTTATGTCTGCGAAATCACGTTTCGCCAATATACAAAGGGATTTGAACAAGACGAGGAGCGTCTGATTGGCGCGTCACGTTTCCCTTCAGCTGTGACGCGGACGTACGACGTAACCATCTGTCTGAACGTAACTACAGCCCGAATTTTTAATCGCCATCAAATTTATTTTTGTCCTTGTTATCACTCGGTAGAAAGATATTAAGATCGGCTAAACAAAGACGTCTTATCGACGCCCTACGCGCTAGGCGGTTACGAGCCCGCGCGTCACCTCTTTCTTTGCACATTTGCCTCACTTTTATTTGATAAATACTTCAGGAAAACTATTGTATTTAGAAAATTCAACCTACAGTCAATCTGGGTATCTACGGAAAAAAACCAAAATTAGTATTGGAACCCTACTATCAAAGTTGCCCAACTCAATACAGCCTGTCAGGGTAACTTGGGATGTTGATCAAAAAGCCAGGCTGTGTAGCACGCATCGTTATTTCTACACCCGTGAGATGATGGGTGAGAACCCATCCACACAATCGGCGTGGCTTATTTATGGTCTATCCACTTTACAATGGGCTACATAGGAATTTAGATACAATACATAGGAAATTATATATATGAAATATTGATGATTAATATGATGTGCTACAAGTGACGAGACGTTACGTCCTTTTTACGTCTCTAACTTGTTAAGTATTTACGGATTATTTCAGATTGAAATGGTTGCCGTCCCGTTGTAGTGTGGCTGGTACTTTATCTCCCGGTGACGCGCGGTATTGGCCGGCCGACACAAAATTTCATAGTTTCGCTCGGACCTCAAATGAAACCTAACAAACAAATTGGATGTTGACTAAAAAGTCTGACTTTAAGGTGCGTATTACACTGGGGCGTGGCGGTCCCTCCTCTCGCAGCCAGGCGGCCACCTGGGCTTAATCTAAACAACGCATAATTGTTCCACAGACCGATATTAATAGCACAATGGTGGTCATTTGAGGCTATTTCGTAGTCTACTAAACAACGTGATTGCAATGTCGATGCAATGGTATAACCTGCGCCAATTAGTTGCAGGGGTTATACCATTGGAATGCGATTAGTCAGTGGACTAGCAAGTGTCAATGAAAGAACAATGACCGTGCTAATATCACTCTGTTCAGCAAGTATGCGTTTAGAGACTAGCCGTCAGGTTACAACCGCGTGGGTTTACTTATGTTCCGGGTGGTGCGGCGGCGGGTGCGGGGGCGGGTAGGGCGGCGGGAGGAAGGCCTGCATGGGGGCGCCGTACTCCACGCCTTCGTCGTACCCCACGTAGCCCATGCCGCCCATCATGCCCATCATTGCTAGGGAACAGGAGGGTCTATTAGGATACAGTTGCCGACGGCTAACGGACCTAATTATTGCACAACGTTAGTTTACGTCAGTTCGTCTTACAGATAAATTCTAAACAGTATTACCATACCAATATTATAGCCTCCTAAGTCCTGACCTTGAAAATAACAATTGTTTTCGTACAAAATTTATAACATGTAGGTTTCCTCCTAACATAGGTCTTAGGAGGAAAAATCAAAAATAGTTAACAGTGAAATGGTTAAAACTTAAATAAAAGAAAACGTTACTTTTAAAGTTTCTTCTGATATGCATGTTCTGTAAAAGTGTTTAGTTTGTGTTTAACAATAACTTTTTTGTGAGTTTTTTCACAGATTTATATTTTTCTAAACGTCAAGGCTGACATAATATTCTTAATATTAGTTTACTTGGTAATAATTTAAAACTCAACATCACATTCACATCCCCCGACATCACACGATGTCACGCTTTGTTGAACTCTTTGTTGGTCGGCGGACTAAAGCCTGTAAGTCAAATTATCGTTCTATAACACATAAGCAATTAAAACAACAGTTTCCTTAACATTGTTTCATAACATTGACATCTCTCCGTTGATGTAATAAACTTTATTGAGTATTGAGTTATTTTGATATCCCCAAAAATATGTTTTTTGGACTTGTGCTTTAGTCTGCCGACTGTATAGGGCATAGCACAGGGCACAGAATGTAAGGCGCGGCGCTGACCTGGGTCGGCGTCCATCGGGTAGTAGGGCACGGGGTAGAGCGGCGGCGGGTAGGGGATGTAGGGCGCGACACTCACCTGGGTCGGCGTCCATCGGGTAGTAGGGCACGGGGTAGAGCGGGGCGGGTAGGGGATGTAGGGCGCGACACTCACCTGGGTCGGCGTCCATCGGGTAGTAGGGCACGGGGTAGAGCGGGGCGGGTAGGGGATGTAGGGCGCGACACTCACCTGGGTCGGCGTCCATCGGGTAGTAGGGCACGGGGTAGAGCGGCGGCGGGTAGGGGATGTAGGGCGCGACACTCACCTGGGTCGGCGTCCATCGGGTAGTAGGGCACGGGGTAGAGCGGCGGCGGGTAGGGGATGTAGGGCAGAGTGAGCAGCGGCGGCTCCAGCACACACTCGCCCTCGGCCGCGTACTGCCGCGCCTCCGCCTGCGAGTTGCGGCTGCAAACACGCACATGTTACGCTCTAAACTCCATTGGGGTCAATTAATCTATCAATCATCCCGTACTCAAACACTGCTGGACATAGGCCTCCCTAAAGCTACACCACTCCGTCCTCGGCCATCCTCATCCAGTGACTGCCAGCTGTCTGGCTCAGATCGTCGGTCCAGCGAGCCGGTGGGCGTCCCACGCTGCGTGGTCAGAGGTATTAAGATTGGAAAAGGTTAAGAACCACTCCGAGAGTCCTACCAGACGGGCTGCAGTCCATTTGCTTTCTGACTGCAAAGTTGCTGTTTGAATGCAATCGGCACGACTGCAATAAAACTTCGTGCTATTGGTTGTTGGGACTGCATGGGAATTGCACGATTGCAATCGGAATCGTGTCAATTTTGTGTGAGCGAGATACCCGCATGATTGGGAGCTGGGATCCCTTCAGTGACATCAGAGAACAGCTGGCTTTTTGGAAAGAAATAGTAGGCTGGCTGCGGTGCGGAAATCTCAGGTCTAACTGTGATGCTCATTGTCCTTAAGGCCGTTGTTACATCTGGCGTGCCTTCTCGTTCACAAATGCTATAATTTTTAATTATGTATTGTAAAAAAATTGAATGGTTTTTATAAATATGTTCTCAGGCTATGATGAGGCTGAGATGTTGCTAGATAATAAAATTACGGATATCCCGTAATTTATAACACATTTTTGTTTTCCTATACAAAGTCAAGAATTTTTTTCACTATAAAAACAAAATGTTTACTTAATGAACGTCAAAGCTGTCAGTTTCACAATTAGTAGATTATGCAGAGAAGAAGCTAACAAAGAAACTCTACATTTATTCTTTTCAAAACAGGTTTGCTTAATTAACAGATTTTTCAACATAGAGTTACAGTACACTAAATACAGTGGTCCCCATTAACATTATTGAAATATCAAACATCTTTGTGTTCCAAATAATCCTTAATGTTATGATAGGCTTTTTTGCACAGAGTATGCTTAACACATTTTTTTAAACGCGTCGGTGCTAACGAGGAATTTTATTGTAGAATTTTACAGCGCCCCATAATAAAGCATGTATGTATTAACTTTTGCAAGTCTAAAACGTGGAAATTACAATTTATGTTTATTCTTAGTATCAATATTTTGATGGCTACCAATATTTTCAAAATTGCTGATATTTTTTCTAACATACATAATACTTTCATAAATGTATTGATTGACTTGCAACTGTTAAGATATTAGGTTTCTTTAAAGAAACCCCGAGTCCCTACTACCTAGCTTGTAAATAAATTGGATCACTCTCTTCTGTAAGATGAAGATCGTTTCAATGTCTGCTGCCCGACCCCACAATAGTATACTGCACAGCAGGTTATACATTTTGTCTTCTTGAAATATAGAAGCAGATTATTTTCCGTGAACCAATCTAATACATGCGAGAGAGCTATACTTAATTATGGATAAAGAAATGTTGTTTCCAAAACTATTAATTTTATTACGTAGCAAGCCTCCGACCACATTTATTAATATATACAATTTTTTTTACAATCACTAACAATGTTACAATGTGCGAACGAGATCTCATGCCAGACGTAAAAGCAGCATTAAGACGAAAAATCAGTATCTTACCGGTTGTTCGGCCCCTTGTTGCCCATATTGTTGTTATGCCCCTTCTGGTTGTGGTTCGAGTTCTGGTTGCCGTCCTGGTTGTTACCGCGCTTGAATCTGGAAACAAGCGGTTGATGCTACAATGCTCATAAATGACAGACGTAATTAAAATTAGGCCCCGGAGGAAATTAGGACCATCAGACCCGAGGCGAAAGAGGTTTGTCAGGATTGTGGCAAATGGCAAACCCTGGCACCTGCCTATCCCACTGGGATGCAGGCGTAGGTTTATGTATGTACGTATGTATGTATTTAGACTGGTCGAGTGACCCCTCAGAGAAGGTGGTTCGTCGATATCAGTGACAAGAAACGCGAGCGCTGTTCTAAAAAACAAATAAAATTGTTTTAAGCTTGCCAAACTGCTGAACTTACTCGCGGGACTATCCAGGACATTATTAAACCATTCAAGAAATTCTGAACTGAGTTTTGCAGAAGGTCCAACCGAGACAACATTAAAGCTGCCAGGGTTTTGGGGACGTGGGAGTGTCAGGATAGTCTGTTTAACTGACATTTTGTTTATAATCAATAAGTTACTATTTATGACAATATCTAATAGAGATATTTTTGTTAGAGATACTACAGTGGATGTTTTTGCTCGTATGTGACATTTTCATATTATTACCTCCTAGATGCTTGATGTATTTTACATTTTCTTTGTTTCCCATTTTTCTGAGATTTTAATTTATTTCCAAAAAGGTTTAGTTTTTACAGACTTTGTATTAATGCACATTATTTGGAAGAGCACTGCTTATCCTACGTATATCACAGGTTATTATCTTTATCACTAAGGTCATATTTTGTGCAATGTTTTTGTGAAATAAATTATCTTATTATAATTGAACTATTATCCTTATAAATACTATAAACGCGAAAGTTTGTATGTATGGATAGATGTTTGTTACTCTTTCACGCAAAAACGGCTGAACGGATCCGGATGAAATTTTACACAGATAGATTATAGTCTGGATTAGCACATAGGCTATTTTTTATCCTGGAAAAATACACATCAAAATTACCACGCGAACGAAGTCGCGGGCAACAGCTAGTATTATATATATTATTGTTTCATTCTCATATGTAATTCCTGGTGTACATACAATAAAGAATATTCTATCTATCTATCTGTGTAATTTTCATTTTTATGTATAATAAAGTGTTCTCTATCTATCTATCTTTATCCTTCTTACCTAGGTCCCAGCAGAGGGCGCTGGCCGTTGCCCTTATTCTGGTTGATCCCCTTATCGGGCTGAGCCATTGGCTTGTGCTTGTGACCCTGCTCCGGGCCGTTGTGGCCCACGGCAGGCCGCTCCTGCAGCGAGATCTGCTGCATGTCCTGTGCACAAAACATATATCATGTGTTGGTGGAATGCCTGATTTCACCAACCAAACCTATGCCCCCAACTACCTAGCTCTTACCTTAAATTACTTCTCAAAGTGATAACCCGGGTCACCAACAAAAAATATTATATAATAATAACTTCCACACAACACAATCACTGGTCCTGGTCCCAAATTTTGTATACCCTGTGTATGTAACCAGCATGTGTAGTAAAGGTGACGCGAGTCACGCGTTTTTACATTAATTGTCAAATTGTGACATCTTAGAGCCACAAAACGCGTGACTCACGCCGTCGTACTACTATGCAAGCGAGGACATCACAAACATGGAAAGAGGCCCGTGTGGCGCCCGATTAAGAATAGAGTCACTCCATTTCCTTCCGTGGATGTCATAGAAGGCGACTAAGGAAATCAATTACCAGGAGACGGGCAGCAGCGTCTTCCTGAGATTCCAACCGCATCCTGCGATCGCCAACCCGCCTGCCGAGCGTGGCGATTATGGCAAAAGCCCTCATGGTTATGAAAACCACGAAGGAGGCCTATGTCCTGCAGTGCAGGCCCTCGTCACTCCATACAAAAAATATTAGGAACGTACTTTGTGCCAACAATGAAACAAAAAATACAATCCTGCTAAAACAAAAGGCATTATAACTCCGCAGTGAATCACGTAGATGTATCATGATTTAAAATTAAGTCGGGTTATATGTGAAATCTAATGTTGGTATTACGTATTTTGCAAATGGCCAGTAATTTTGTTCGTTTGTCGTTTTTGTGTGGCATTACTTTATTTATTTTAACTTTAGCAATAGGTGTAGTGCGTGAAAAGTGATTAAACAAGAAATATGGTAGGAAAAGCATTGAGGAAATGTGAAATTTGTGGCATTAGAAGAGTCAGAAATTAATGTACGTCTGGCATATTCTTAACCAGATATCCACTGGAGCCAAACAGGTAAAATTAGCAAGTTTCAGTTGCGCAATAAATGTACGCACATTTTTATATTTATTTAATGCGCTTGGATAAAACAACTGAATTATTTAGAACAATTTACGATTTTGACAAATTTAAATTAACGCCGGTTGTAGTGCGGTACCCATGTGGTACATTTTTTTATCGATATTTTGGACGATTGATTTCTGCCAGATATTTCTACATGCTGTCTAAAATTGATCACAACTACTTAATTTTAAACGTCGAACACCACACAGCAAGAACAGAAATGATTTATGTTGTTTTATTTTGCTCAAAGCATTCAGTTTTGTTTTATATTTTTAAAAATACATTGCACCGCTTTGTTTTGTATACTAGATGCCGCTTATGGGTTAAAGCGACCAGGCAATGAAGATTTGCATGGTGGAGCTGTAATAGCCACCTTTATATGACGGAGAGAATGATTGCCTTAATTGTAAATTTTTTTATTCGAAGACAATGTCAAATATATAATTTGATTTCATAAAGGCAGAAGAAATTAACGCGAACGCAAATAAAATTTCGCAAGCTCAAAGTACAGCAAAATAGTAACCAGGTGATACAAACGTTCCTTGACATTATTATTATTAGCAGTACCTATACTATATTTATTTGGGGCTGAGACAAAGTGTAAACAATTTTTCAGTACTCTTTAGACTATTTTCATTGTCGAAAAATGTTATTTCGGTTTTCACACTAAGAAATTTGTAAAATAGATTGAATTGGATTTAATACTTTATAAAAAAATTACGTATACAACATTATCAGACAGTATCATTTTAAAAGTATTAAAAAGTTTCATTTTGTCTCAGCCTCAAATAAATATGGTATGGATAATATATTTTTTGACTTATTGTTTTGTTTGTTGCAGACTCCAAAGATCTGAAATTCGACCAAAGTGCAAAGTTTTGATAGCGACGTGACGCATTGGTGACATTAAGTTTTCTACACTTGATGCTAAATCAATGATTTGATTTAAAAAAATGCCTTTTTCATAATGAAAGTAAGCTATAATCCATTCACACCATGTCATACTCGAAATAATTGAGTTGACCTACTGTGTTGGGATTTATCGCCTACTTTAATTTCCAAAGCATGAAAATGAGGTAAGAGGAGAGACGTCTCGATTTTTTTTTATCGATATCGATAAGCAGTCCATCACTAATGTTTTGCAATTTCATTCCCATGTTGGTATTATACTATTTTTTGTTAGGTTGGTACAAACTACGTTCATAATTTTGAAAACGTGTTAGCAAGTGCCGACTGTTATAACGTAGTGATTACATACTCTTTGCTGCAGTGGGCGTCAAATGGTTGACGATGAGGCCATTTGTGGATGCGCAGGGAAGATCTCTGTTTTGGTACTCAAGTGTTAAACGCTAGACCAACGAGGCAGTCAAAACAGCCAAAGGGAGTCAAATGGCCAAAAGGAGATAAAATCGTTAAGAATGATTTGTACCTGGTTTACCAGTAAAATATGTTTACCTGCGCCAGGTCGCGCGGGGAGTAATGCCGCGGCGGCTGCGGCGGCGGCGGCGGCCCGTAGGCGGCCCACATGCACTCCACGCCCAGGTTGAAGTAGTAACGCAGCGTCGCTATGTCTGCAGACCACACACGACAGCTTACTTACTGCTCAGTATTTAGTGCATTCCACAAGAATCTATATTTTTGTACCTAATCCCTTTTGTGTCCCACTGCTAGGCAAACGCCTAACCCGACTCGGATCAGATCTTTCCGTCCTGGGCCACCTCAGACCACAAGTTGTACATGTGCGTGATGATATTAATATCGGTCTTTGTGGACCCTGCAGGGCATGCAACATTATAATTTATAGGAGGCTTTTATGTAAAGTAATGTTATGTAATTTTATTTATAATTATATTCTACTTTAGCCTCCCGAGACTTATTTTGGAGCTTCTTTATTCTTTTGTTCTCCAGCACGAAATAGATATGGTATAGAATGGAGACCTTTAGATTCTTAATCGATCAAACATCGGCTGAACTGATTTCTGTGGCACACTGTATAAGTATTATGGGGTAGGTACTTGTTCAGTAAGTCGCTCATAGTTGATATACCAACATATTAACATGTCAACAGACCACAGAACAAGGACTGTGATCTGCGACTCTATAGGTACAACGCGTCGCGTCTTATTCGCGCCCTCACCCCACGTCCGTTCTATGTGGCATAGGCGTGGGCCACACACCTTTGTGGATCAGTAACTCACCGTTCATCGGCAGATCAGCACCGTTGGCCTGCACCGACTTGTAAACGTGGGGGTTGACGCCGGGCGGCGGGGGCGGCGGCGGCGGGGGCGGGGGCGGGGGGGCGCACCACACCACGCCCTTCATCCCGCACATGTACGGGTTGGCGGGGCAGCCCATGCCCACGCCGGCGGCGTACCCCCCCACCGGGTTCGGGTTCATCCCACCTGCGGGTTTGGTCACGATTAGTCTGATGGATCACATCGGAAATGAGACAATTCTCCAAAGAACTATGGTGACTGAAATGGGGCTAGTCACATAGCACCAGCTGATTAAGTTTTAATTTTTGAATTGTAACATTTTCGATAGCGCCTAGTGTACGGGCAGATAGGAGAACGTATGCGACTCTCGTTCTGCCGCACAGTAGAGATGATGGACGGTGATGGAAAGATGATTTAGCGTGTAGACGTTTATTTCTACATGTTTCTACCACATTTATTGATGGTAGTGTGTTACTGGTGAGTGGCTCGAGCCGACAAACTTTACAGTGTTCTCGCCGCGTGAGCTGAGCATTGCTTAGGACCAGAGATGGGTAATGGCCCAGGTTATAAACCACTGAGTTATAATCCAGTTTTGACCCAGTTATGCACCCGTTATAACCCATTATGGCGGTTCATAATGATTTCGTTCAATAGTAATACGGAATACGTCGAATAATGTGCAAGGCGTTGTAGTTGTAAGCTGCATGTATCGTTATGAAATTATGCACGCAAAAATATACAGGAAATTCTACATAAATACAATTACAATATTAGTTTGGGATTTCACTTCGATGTTTAGTTTTTATCTCTTGCGCTCGCACTGTACTAAGGGCCAGTGTCCTAAATGGAGTTTAAGTCGAGACTTTGACAGTTCGTCCATGCAGTTCACCATCTGTCAAATGCTCGACTTAAACTCTAGTTTGCGAGATCTGCAAGTGGCCCTAAGTACCTATGTACATTTAAACCTAAGCAATGCAGGCAATGCATCTCATAAAGTATATCAAGCAAGCCACAGTTTTATGATCCTTTGCGCCGGAAATCCCCAGGCGTGAGCGAGTGGGACTACGACATCGTCGATCTCGCTCGCACTTGCGCCGTGCACAATGCGTACAGCACAGCACTCACTCCAGTACTTTGTTGCTTAGAGAGCGCACGAGCGTTTTTTTGCTATAATATTTAATGTTTCGTGTTTTTTTTATTGAACCGGTATTGTTTATTGTTACTGTGATCGCTGCTTACCCGAATGACCTTGGCCTGAATACTGACTGAACTTCCAACGCGATATTTAAAGATAGATAAAGATAAAAAAGTATTTATTACCTCATCAGAAAAAAAACTTAAAACAAAGTAAGGCTTAACTAGTGATGACATAAAATAAGGCAAAAGGTAGTGGCTATTTCTTCTATTTCTTTTTTCTATTTCTTCCGCTGAAACAATACCTACGTAAAACTCCCGATTAGCAAGCATATTTGTTTAGTTGTAATTTGTTCTTGTTAAATCGTATCGCTCCTGTCTTTCATTTTGATCCACCAAAAAAGTAGTTAATGGGATAAAACTGGTCGATAACGTTATAACCCGTATTAAAACTGGTTTATAACTACTGGGTTATAATACACTACCCATCTCTACTTAGGACTATGTCAGCGATACGGCGACCTACTAACTAACAGATGCACCTTGCTAGCTCGTACACCTAGTTTTCCTTTTTGCTTCGTGTTAACTTTTAGCATAATTAATTACGATAATATAGTAATGTGGCAAACAGTGAATCACTTTTTAAAGGAAGTGCTAGTGTGCAATTACCTAAGTGCTTAACAAATGTGCTATATGAAACTATGTTCAATCCAATGTTTATCGTAAACGAGACTACTGCCACAGTCGTGGGGTAACATTTGTGTAACATATTCTTTAATAGTAATAGAGTTGGGTGTCGACATGGTATTGACACGACAAACAGCGCTGTTATGATGATAAGCTAATAATATAATGACAATGATGATAGTTACCATTACCGGTGTAGGTGTTGATGGCGTTTGACGAGGCGGGCGTGGAAACGCGAACGGCGGGGGACGTGAGACCGCCCGGTGGGCCGCCCATGTCACCGCTAGCTCCGGCCTGGGAACCAAAGTTGCAGTAGTGTAAGCAGCATACAACCGCTCCACTGCAGGACACAGGCCTCTCAGAAACAGAGAAAGTATGGGCAGAGTCAACCGGCATTTAACAGGTAAACACGTAACATCTTAGACAACGTCTTCATTTGGGATACCGCCGTTTAGCCAAAGTATTTTTCGCCAAATTTTACTTCCCAATAAACTTATGGCATCAGTTTCATTTCCCAAATGAAACTTTAGCAAGTTTTCATTTCGCATTTTATTCATTTGGTCAAATTATCATTTCGCATAATTTTACTGCGTCAAGTTTTATTAAGACAAACGTTTATTATGCTAACGTTTTGTTACCAGAAAAGTGTGTTAGGTTAGGTTAGAACTGCGACCCCCTACAGACACGAACTGTTACCAGAAAAGTGGGTTAGGTTAGGTTAGAACTGCGACCCCCACAGACACCTACTGTTACCAGAAAAGTGGGTTAGGTTAGGTTAGAACTGTGACCCCCCACAGACACCAACTGTTACCAGAAAAGTGGGTTAAGTTAGATTAGAAATTTTGACCAAGTATTTATTTGGTAAACAATAACTTGCCATAATAACTTTTGCTAACTGTTTATTTGCTTTAAGTTGTTTTGAGAAATGTTTTTTTGCCAAGTGATAATTTGCGGAAAATAGTTTGGGAAGTAATACTTTGGGAAACGATTTTTGACAATACATTAGTAAACCCTTCATTTACCATCAGGCGTGACTGGGGTCAAGTCCTGTCCTATTTAAAACAATATATATTATCGACTTGGTATAAGAATTGTGGCGAGCTCTTGGGAGCGCCGATGAACAGTTTACACTTTTCATTCGAACCTTTTATTACTTGAAGTGCCGATAAGTTGCAGAAACGAACGGATTGTACTGAAATTTTCAGATGTCTAGAAGACGCAATTTTGCAAGACTTACAACGTACTTTTAGCAACACCGAATGTGAAAGAAAGCTGACTCGCTATTTTTACCGGCGCCGTACTAAAGCTGTAGATGGAAACGAACTCTGACGTTGCCGAGACCGCCGCGCCGTCGAGATAGTTAATTTCAGAAGTTTTTGGGAGAAAGGTTCCGAACTGCCTTTGAGCTGGCACGTTTCTGACAGCGCGCTTCTAGAAGCTCGATCGAAGTAGTGCATTTCCGAAAGAACTCGCCCGATATAATTAGAAACAATTCAAGATCGCAGATTTTTTTTACCTCCAGAAAACAAGAAACGTTATATGAATTTAGTTATCATAATATTAGGGTCACGTACGTGTAGATCTGGGTCATTTCCGTTAAGCATACAAAGCCGGACAGGGGTGCGACCACGTAAATCCACTGTACGGAGTTGTATGATTTAGCCTACTCGGAACTGTCAAATACATACATATTTTGACATTTTGGGCTCATCCGCACCTTTTGCGTGTATACTCCGTGTAACGTGCTAAGATAATGCTGTGTTTTTGTGGTTAAAATAAATATTTTTGTATTTGTATTTGTATTTGTATCTAAACGCTTAACCCGATAGAGTGGAAAGTTACGTGATACAAGAGCAGGCCTAGAATAAGGGAAGATAGGAATATATATCCTGTTATCTCTATAGCTGTGTCCAGCCCCTATATTACGCTCACCAAATCCTGAGCGATTCCAATCGTCTAACTGTCAAATTCCATACTAATTTGACAGTTAGACGATTGGAATCGCTCAGGATTTGGTGAGCGTAATTAGGCCACTGAACCCAAGGACACGCGCATAGTGTACAATCGTACATGCATAATTAATTACGGTCTTGCAGTCTTTTATAGCGCTTTCTCAAGTTATCCCGTGTAAATAAAGATGCTAAAGGCGACTGAGTCAGATTCTGAACAATCACATTTCGTTTTAGGCTAAAAATCACAGCTAGTTTAACAAACAGGAATTTTACTTCTTTTTTGGCAACTGGTTGCGGTAGAAGAATTTTTTTCTTTGTACTACGCAACCTAGTTGTGAACCAAGAATTCCTTTCGGCCGCTTTGGTAACTAGGTTCGCAACCAGTTGTGAAAGAGGACTGTTTATTCTTTTTTAGCAGCTACCTACTAGCGGTAGATGACTTTTTATATCACGCGATCGTTTGTTAGCTAGAAATTAGTTTTTTCGTAGATACCTGAGTTTCGCAACCAACTAGATGATAATAAAGAGTCTTTGTACGCAAACTTCGTCGATATGATAGTTCTATTTTAAATAATATGTTGTGAAAAGTTACATAATTACGTCATTAAGGATAAAAGCCGTGTCGAAAAATAGCCATATTTCTTTTTGCAACAGTCAGCAGCAAGAATCGTTATAATTATAATCTGAGTAAATCACTTACAATGTAAGGAAATTAGTTCAATGTAAGAAAGAAAAGTAAGCAAAATAAAGAATAGGAGTTAATCGATCAGGAAATCGATATGGTAGTAAGAGAACTTTAAGAAAACAAAATTTCGGTAGGCCACTGTTTGGAAATTATTAGTCCATTCGCAATAACGTTTTAAAAATATATATCGAATGTTACAAATTACCATGAAAGTCATAAATAAGTGTAATGTTTTAGTTTTTGTTGTATACAAGTTTGTTATTTATTTTAATTTTACATTAACACATTACAGAGTATTTACTTTATTGGTGTACTTTATTTCGGTTTAAGATAAGATAAGAATATTCTTTATTATATATAATATTAACCTATGAATTGCCGCTTATTCGTGTCCAGCTTCTAGTTTATACTTGCACTAGTCAAATGTCGTCGTAGGGTTGGTTGCGTATCAAGAAAAGTTAAAACGTATCGCAACCGGCATTTTTGAACAATTCTTCTTTCACAACCAGGTTGCGTAACGAGAAAAAATAATCTTCTATCGCAACTAGTTGCTAAGGAAGAGGAAAGGTTCACAACTGGTTGCGAAACTTGATTGCCAAAGCAACCGAAAGCAAAATAACGACACTGCTAGCAACTCATATCTTCGAATCTACCTATTTAATTAAAATTACAAATGGTTGAAATACACTCAGTAATGATTCTTCAACAAGGGATGTTCCTTTGATATGATCTCGATGTCGCTAGACTTGATGAGTCCTTCTATTCGTTCACTAATCACCCTCACCTCAACCCTCAGGCCCTCGCCAATGTCGAGCCTCAACTATTGGGAGAAATAGATAAATTTGTGGAATCTGTAATATTACTATTTAGTTCAGAAAAAGATAGTAAATTACACTATGTTAGCGAGAACGGGCGAAATTTTGTAATTTTATTTTACATGCACCTTGATGCTTCCAAAACGCGACTAGCTGCTTATATTCTGATGTTTGATACACATCTCTAGTCAGCATGGAAGCACCAGTGTCCGTAATATACCGACAAAGCCATCAACTTGGGCTTCGGCGAACATCCGAAGCACTGCACTATCGCGACAGTCCTATCATCCTATAATTATCTCATTGAAGGTCCGCTTTTTATAACTAAACCACAAGCCGCCCGGGGCGCGTTTCGTGAAACTACAATTCATAGGTTAATAGGTGGAAATTACGTAGCAGTCCCAATTCGATGTACATTGCATAGCGAGTCCTATTTGTTAATCGACTCTGCAATGTACATAAAATTTTCACACAAATAGAATTGTCACGTAAGCCATGAATTGTAGTTCTATGAAATAGGACCCAAGTGATGGAGGCAGCGGCGATGTTAGCACAATTGGCGCCCCGGAGCGATATATGCGGCGGCAAAGTTATGATTTGTTTCAGGAGTGAGGCCGGATTACTAGACTATTTTTGTCTGAATACGGGGATTCCCAGGAACAAAGACGTTACTGTCTCTGTATATTTTTATTTTATATATATATATATATATTATATTAACCTATGAATTGCCGCTTATTCGTGTCCAGCTTCTAGTTTATACTTGCACTAGTCAAATGTCGTCGTAGGGTTGGTTGCGTATCGAGAAAAGTTAACACGTATCGCAACCGGCATTTTTGAACAATTCTTCTTTCACAACCAGGTTGCGTAACGAGAAAAAATAATCTTCTATCGCAACTAGTTGCTAAGGAAGAGGAAAGGTTCACAACTGGTTGCGAAACTTGATTGCCAAAGCAACCGAAAGCAAAATAACGACACTGCTAGCAACTCATATCTTCGAATCTACCTATTTAATTAAAATTACAAATGGTTGAAATACACTCAGTAATGATTCTTCAACAAGGGATGTTCCTTTGATATGATCTCGATGTCGCTAGACTTGATGAGTCCTTCTATTCGTTCACTAATCACCCTCACCTCAACCCTCAGGCCCTCGCCAATGTCGAGCCTCAACTATTGGGAGAAATAGATAAATTTGTGGAATCTGTAATATTACTATTTAGTTCAGAAAAAGATAGTAAATTACACTATGTTAGCGAGAACGGGCGAAATTTTGTAATTTTATTTTACATGCACCTTGATGCTTCCAAAACGCGACTAGCTGCTTATATTCTGATGTTTGATACACATCTCTAGTCAGCATGGAAGCACCAGTGTCCGTAATATACCGACAAAGCCATCAACTTGGGCTTCGGCGAACATCCGAAGCACTGCACTATCGCGACAGTCCTATCATCCTATAATTATCTCATTGAAGGTCCGCTTTTTATAACTAAACCACAAGCCGCCCGGGGCGCGTTTCGTGAAACTACAATTCATAGGTTAATAGGTGGAAATTACGTAGCAGTCCCAATTCGATGTACATTGCATAGCGAGTCCTATTTGTTAATCGACTCTGCAATGTACATAAAATTTTCACACAAATAGAATTGTCACGTAAGCCATGAATTGTAGTTCTATGAAATAGGACCCAAGTGATGGAGGCAGCGGCGATGTTAGCACAATTGGCGCCCCGGAGCGATATATGCGGCGGCAAAGTTATGATTTGTTTCAGGAGTGAGGCCGGATTACTAGACTATTTTTGTCTGAATACGGGGATTCCCAGGAACAAAGACGTTACTGTCTCTGTATATTTTTCTGGGAATCCCAACTACAGTCGTTCATCTTAAGGCAACGATGCCACACTTCTCGCAGAATGACTCGTTCCGCTAAGTATTACATTTCATACTTAGCGGAACGAGTCAGGCGACCTCAACTGGCCCTGTTCCTACGGCGCCCCTGGGCGTTTCATAAAACTACAATGCATAGTTTATTATGACCATTAGATGTCCATTGCGTAGTCGATAGTACGATTAGTCTTCCTACTGGTCGATCTGTCAATTGAATTGTCACAGTAAACCATGAATCTATAGTTCTATGAAATGGGGCTCTGGGCGGTCGCCCCACCGCCGCTACCGGATGGAGGCTACGGTGGTGCCTTCAAGCTCTAGGAAAAGCGCAAAGTATACTTACAATCCGGGCGACCTGGTTATGGTGGGTCTCCTGAGCCGGACCCACTCCGTTATGGGGCAGCTCGTGGGGCGCAGCGCCCGCCGCTGGCCGGCAGTCCACCATTAGGGGCAGCGCTTGAATCTCAACCTGCACCACGGAAGCACACGTTTACAAAGCTTATACGTCTCACTGCAGGGCAGAGGCCTCAGTATGGGCTTAATGACCACGCGTGCCCACCGCAGATTGGCGATTTCAAGCGATGAGGTATTTGAACAGCTCCGATGGGTTTCTTGACGATATTCGCCTTCACGCTTCGCTACCACAAATTTACAAATGTATGTAACTTACGTAGCCAGAATCAAACCCAGTACCTCTCTGGTGAGAGGCAAGCGTTCTACCGACGCGCTAACACCGCTGCCAAGTTTATCGACTCAATGGGTGTTTCGGAGATTACAAAGCTTAATGATGAACGGTGTTATCAGTTTGTAACCGGACCACAGGAACTGAACCGGTAGGAAATATTTGCTGATGTTTATTGAAGCAGATATTTCTAGGAAACAGACAATTAGACACTCACTAAATGTTTTATCACACACGGTCTAATCTCCGAAACGCAGCGAACCGAAATAAAAGTTACTAAATAACAAGATTCACCAATTTCCGAAAGGCTGACCAATCCAACTTTGCCGTCGTCACGCGAATGGTGTCGTATTGTTCATTTCGAACTTTTTATGCATGAGGCTTTAGTTAATCAGGTATTTAAGATACTTCGTTTAGCAATCAATTAGTTAATGAATGGCAAGCCTTTCAGAAACTGCTAATCGGCTTTTGTTCAAGTAAAAGCTAAAGGTCTTTGGACAAAAGCTGAAATAGTTATTATTAATTCTAAGCAATTCTAGACCACTACTTGACGACACTACTACGGACTACACTAATTCTAATACTTCTGCCTACAAGCTACTGTACCACCTCCTTCTCTACTAATAACCAACTCAAATTAGGATAGCTACGATATGGCAGTGTTACCGACTAGCGAGAAAAGTTTCGTACCAAAGAACCTATAACAAGCAATTTCTTTAAAATACCAGCTAACACACAAATCGTTTCTCGCTGCCGTCTCTGGTGCTACTTTCATTACAGTAAACAGAAAGAGACTAACTGGCATCGGCTCAAAGTTGAGGAGATCCAAGTGTTGGTATGTGGAAAAGTTTATGTTATTCTGTGCCGCATAAGAGCTGATTTGGAAGTCGTCAGCAGTCTTAGCGGGCTCTTCCTTCCACGGCAGTTTCGGGGTGTTCGCTTTAGGCAGTGGTCCGGTTGCAGACTTATCTGGAGTCTTTGGGGACTCCTCAACAGTACCTTTCCCCTTACGGGCCTTTCCCAAGCCTTGCTTACGTGTGATGTTGCCTGGACATGAGGGATTAATGTAGAACCATGTGGTGATGTAACTGTAGAGTCGTGAAATGTTAGGTTCAGGACATGAGGTCAAACAAAACTAGCAAACCATGTGTTCAAAAAGGGTGGTATGAAAAATTAAAAAAATAATACCAAGACATTTTAATAAGCCTAACATTTCTACAAAAAAGTCAAACCAATTATATAAACAGTTTAGTCCTAATAAAAAGGACTACAGACCTATTTGTTGCAACATTTGGCTTAAAGTCAAGAACTGGGAGTTAGCCCGCGAGTATCTGTAGGGCGGAGCCCAAGGCCGGACTTCCTCCAGGGGCAGCGGCTCAAGCTGGTCATAGTTGACCACGCGCTTCTCGCCCAACTCCTCAATGAAAACGAGGCAGGGCCCCCCATCCGGCGGCATTTCCTGGATATGGCAGTGGTAGGCCACAGACTGATCCGGCTGCAACTTGCATAGACACTTCACCCCGACCTGCAGGGTGGTCCCGTCAGAGTAACGCCCGCCGTAACGCAGCTCTGCAAATAAATTCTCAGTTTTATCACTATTAACATTCGCTTGTACCACTCAGCCGGCGGCGACGTTACCTCGTCTCATCTCGCTCCAAACATCGAACTCGATGTTCCTGTAGATATCGGCGTCTAAAGCCTTAGCTACTTTGTATGGGAATGGCGTAATCCCGTGGTCAAACAGGTCCTTGGCGCTGTTCACATTCAGGCAGTTCAGGCATATGTTTTCGAGTTGAATCAGGCTGCGATTGAACACAAAGATGCTCAAGGATTCCTTGAGAAGGCTCGCTCTATCTACATCCTCTGAGTGGTGTTTGCACCTGAGAGCCACAGCATTAGTGCCATCCTTGTCTTCTTCGTTGCCAGCCTCTATGAAAATCTTGGCTCTCTCTTTCTGCTTCTTCCGACGCTCAACATTCTCAGACATGAAGTACTCAATATGGTTTGAAGGCTCCTTGTCATGGAGCATCTTGTCCACGGCATAAGGCAAGTCTTTTAGCTGGTAAACTCCATCATAAAGGAACTCATAAACCAAAGCTATAAAAGTGTGCAAATACATACTTAATATGTTCAACAAAATAAGAAAGAAACTGTAGGTAGAACACAAAACAAGTAGATAAAATTCCTAGAATTGATGAGTTGTAATTGTTCCTACCCATGAAACAAAATACCATAGGGGATTTGTTTATGTTATCATTAATTTGTTATTACTTTGGGGCCTTTAAATCACTGGCTCTTTGTTTCAAATGTAAAGAATAAAGAACAAAGCACTCACACTGGCAAAATGAAGAGGTGTTAATAAATTCTTTTGTGTACACTGCATCAAAATGCTTGGTATCAGGAGAGTAGAACAAGAAGATGGTGTCACCAAAGCCATTACAGATTTTAGTCTGGGGCCCCTTGTTCGCTTCAAAGATAACAAAGTCACGTCTGCAATAATCCCAATTACATAATAAATCACACATGGGGATAAAATAAAATTACACACAAAAGAATCAATAAGCGCCTTACCTATAGAGGTGGCTCATCGCTGATATCTCAACAAGGCCACCCCACTCTGAAGGGTTTGACATCTCCTTCAGATAGTTCTCAAATGAACAAGTCAATGACTACAACATAAAACACCAAATAAGAAATAAGAAAACTAAACAAAATTTCAATGATAAGAAGCATTGAGCCCTACCCCTTCAAACAGATGACGCTTAGCAGCCATGAACTGTACGCAGTCCAGGCGCACTTTATGGAAGTAGCGCTGGGTGTTGTAGATATTCTCAGAGACGGCCCTGAACAGACAGCTTGAGTCCCTAGCGGTGTGCTTTCGGAAGAACCCCATCTCGTCCAGCCAGCGGTCCGGCTCCGACGAGCGCTTGTGGATCTTCCACGTACCGCGACAACGTATCGGCGACGGAGACATTCTATCATTTACCTAATCTGCTGGTAAACAAAAACAAATGACTTTCTGTCGCTCCAACAAGTACGGCTGCATTTTATCAGCAGTGAATTTCGATTGAAACAAGGTCACAACACAAACAAATAGCAAATACTTAAAAAGGATTTCACAAGTCCATATCGTAGCTATATTGACTGGCGATCGCAATAATGGTTGTTTTGGCTGTCTACTAAACCACACGTGCAAATTTTCGACGGTATCTTACGACAAAGAGAGATTGATGAAGGACTTACCAAAAAGGTTTTTCGCAACAGTCAGCATCAGTGTTTAACAGTGTACAGAAATAAATACCGTGTTTTATTACAGAATACAGAACGAAAATGAAAATTGCACGTGCCAAAAGCAAACCGTCAAAGCCGGCGGGAAGCAAAAACCAAAATAGCTTTTGCAACTTGCAAGAAGGTTGCCATTCACAAGATAAAAAAACAATGTCTTGTCTATGCTATGCTATTGCTCTGAGACTGACCACAGACTAACTAGAGTCCGTATTTAACTTCTGCCTCTATGATTAAACTTATACCTATGTAGTTCCCCGAACAAAGTGTCGTACATCGCACAATACAATAACCAAGTGATATTTAAGCGCAGCCTGGTAAAACGGTTCAACAGATTTTATATCGTTTTCGTGGATTCAAAAAAATGCATTATCGTTTTTTTAGGCTTTTCTAGGCTTTTCAGCGCTTCTATTCAAATCCCCAAGAATAATGTTCAGTCTAGTTTATTGTTTTGTCTCTTTTTACAGTAAAGGATTTTACTATCGCTGTCTTACTCACACTGTAAACAGAAAAGAACTGGTTTGTCTTACTTACTACGTACTAAAGCGGCGCGTGGTTAATTTCTTTTTAGAATTTTAGTTTGTAGTTCGTGAAAAAATGGAAGTTCCTCTGAAGAAGAAGGCTTATAGCCAGAAATATCGGGTGTCAGTTGCGAAAACGGCCGGAGGGATTTTTCCTTATAGGCAAAATTTAACCACCATTTTACCCATGCTAAAATCTAGTGGAATTTAGCGCTTTTTTCAGCCCCGTTTTTACCAAAAAATAGCGCTTTTTTGACAAGCGTTTGGTGGTTTTATTTTCTTCCGAACTGCAACACTGAAATAATGTATTCATAGTATGAATGTATCCACGCCAAAGTACCTACCTAGTCGTTCAAATTAAGTAACTGGACTCAACTGATATTATGAATAAGGGGGCCTATTTTTACCTAGTTTTTTCGTATTCATACAAAATACCTAGGTACTAAGGTACCAATTGGAAAACTTTGCACTTTGGTTAAGTGAGTAAAGTTGACTTCATTTTCTCATCAAAATTTAACAAAATAAAAAGACATTCAATTATTACAAATTAAGTACTTAAAGAAAGGATGGAAGACCTCGGCATAATGCTCGAAAACCTCAGTCGAGTTTCCCAAAAGGTGGGCCTTCTCACTTGGCCCTACCGTGTCGAATACGACACACCAACTTTAAAAAAAATATTGATCTTTATTTGAGATCTTGAGATTTTTTTTATGGTGCGTTTACTGTCGAGGCTTTAGTCAGTTATTGTGAAGTGTCAACACTAACAGTGAGCAACAGTTGGTTGGTTTTGTGCGAAATAAGATTAAATATTGCGATTATTGCAATGAGTAATTCAAGGTAAGTTGACATAATGTTATATGTGTTTTTTTATGTATTTGTGATGCAGGCACAAATGTTAGCCTTCAATACACATCGTATACGTAAAAAAATTGGTCACTTTGTATCATTTTAGTTGAGTATTTTCGTGTTATTTTGTCTGTTCTGTATAAGACACGGTAGGCAAATATACTACTATGACGACATTGTACTACCATGCTGTAATTACTGTCTATTTCTTGTAGGAAAGGAATAAAATAACTCTCTCTGAATGAGACACTGGAAGAATGAGAGCAAAATGAGGAAGTTCCAGACTTGATAATTATCATGCCACCGGCAAATTGTAACGCCGAAGTCACCGACGAGGACTCTGGTGACGAAGACTTTGTGTTACTACAAAACCTCCCAGGTTCGCAACTCAGAGCACTTGCTGAATTTGAGCATGGAGACTGCTCGGATGATAGTGATGACGAATATAGTACCTATATCCTTAGCAAAACTTTCGGGTTACAAATTTTGGGTGGGAGCAACGCGTCTGGGCTACGTTGTTTGGTTCCAGCCAACAGTCCTTGATAAAAAGGACAGCATGGAAATACTGAAAATATATATAAAAACCTGGGGTTGGGTACTAGTATTATTTTACAATACGCTGGCGAAATTCCTACAGGAACAGTTAGAGAGAATCGGTTGTCTATATGCACTTTGCCTCCAAATAAAAATAAAGCGGTGCAAAAATCCGAGCGTGGCATATATAAATACAAATCCACAAGAGCAGAAAATATTATAGTGTGCAAGTGGAATGACAATAGTATTGTCACTATTGCATCGAATGCTGCAAAAGTATTGCCTGTAAATAAAGTAAAACGGTTTTCTCAGCAGCAAAAAAAATATGTATTTGCAGACCAACCTGCTGCGATAAAGGCTTACAATGAAAACATGGGTGGCGTAGACCGCTCAGATCAGAATATTAGCCTATTTAGGACTAGTATAAGAGGGAAAAAGCGGTATTTTTCTCTTATCAGCCATTGCCTTGAAATGGCTACACATAACGCTTGGCAATTGTATAATGAAAATGGAGGAAAGTGGGACCATTTGAAATTCCGGAGAAAGAATTTCAAAACGCAAATGAACTTTCAACCTAAGTGCAAGCTCGTTAAATAGTAAAATATCAGGAACATGTTTGGACTTCAACTTGATGATGAAGTCGTTCGTGTTAAATCGCGTAAGCGTCAAATAGAGAGCAAGTCAAAACGCGCCTGAAAGACGTATGCTCGAACTCACTATCTTGCACAAACTTGTCCACAACGACTTGCCGAGTTTTTCATCTTGTACCTACGAACTTGAGACTATATTAATACAACAATGCTATTTCCTACAAAAATATTAATTATTCTTAGTACACGTAACACAACATAAACAATACAGTACCTACCAACCTATCTTGAAAGTTTTAAATAAGAACTGTTAATTTAATAGGGGTCGATTTTTAGACTTCGTTGACCCCCAAAATCAGTTTTCGTTTATGTCGACCCCTAGGAAACCGATCGACCACTTTGGGAATCCCTGGTCTACAGTATGTTTCATACTTTGTTGTCCTAGTTTTTGGAAGGCCTGGCATCCTATATCTGTGATCTAATTTAGGACCCAGTCTTTCCACAAAATACTTCCACTGTGCCATATTGTAGGTACCACCTCTGTTGCACCTAATTTGTGGATGGAGAAATAAAGTTTATTTGTATTGTATTGTATTTGTACCGGTCAACTAAACTCTATAAGGTAACACTGAACAACGTCACTGTCATGTAAACCAGTATCAACGGACAGCAGTTTATGGAATATTAGCCAATATTTCAGAAGCCTCACTCTTTTCAATTCTTTATACGTTGACAACCAACCTCTGGCAAATCTTGCCGATAAAGCGAAAAGCACATTTTAAAATTACTTGTATACCTACAGAGTGTAACACAATAGCTCACTACCTACCTAAAGAGGTGTAGTTTTCATAAGATGATGAACGCTTTTATGAAGACCACTTTAAAATACCAGTACGCAATGGCATTACGTTGTAGGAAATAGGACAAAAGACTAACCTTGAACAGTAATTAAAACGTAACAAAAGGTAACGACTAGTATATTAGGGTGAATTATATTACAATCAGTAATATTACTGTACTCTTAATACCTACTCTCTCTGAAAGAAGGTACCATCTGCCCAGCAGTGGTACAGGGCTACATAAAAAAAAACAAAAACCCGACTAAGTCCAGGGTTGCCATCCGTACGAGGTTTCTCGTACAAATACGAGATTTAGAGGTCCCTGTGCGAGGTACGAGCTCACGTCCATCCTCGTACGATATTGTACGTGATCTATTGTTACAAATTTTAATTTTAATGTCCGAATGCAGATCATATTTTGGAACGCACCTTAATCGGAAACGAGATACACTGCTGCTTTCACTGAGAGTTATAAGCAGCGTTGTACTTCGATTTCCAGCAATAGTTCGCTGCCACGTGGTGATTCCCCCGATGATAAACTTCGCAAATTTTAAGATTATATCGGCATGTGACGATGCACAGCATTACAGTGAGATTGCGCTGTCTTTCTTTCTGGCAACACACAGGAAATACGTCACAATTTCGATAAATTTAGCAATGAAAATGGTACGATACAACCTGATTTCCGGTTCTGTTCACCTGAGCTTGAGCAAAGGCGATTTACCCTCATAGCGTCGTCTTTTTTCGTTGAAGCAACAACTCAACTCGAAATTGATCGATTTTGTGAAAAAATAGTCAATTTGAATATTTTAAAATAAGTTATTTGTCTGTTGGGTTGCGCGAGTGTTACAGAAAATAACGGATTATGAGTTAGTGCAATGAGTGATCAAGAATATAGTGATCGGGATGTGTACCTCGTGGTACCGACAAGTAACGACTTGCCTTCACCTGTCTTGAAGGCGGGCCTCGAGGATGAGCCAGGGCCGCGCACTCGCAAGCGTCAGACCTCGTCCGGTGACTCGCGCTCCGGAAAAATGAAACGGTGATTCCCGCCATTTTTTCTGGGCCTAGCACTTCACAGCAACAGTTACGCCCACAAGGTCCGGAATCGTTTGCGCTATTGAATAGATCAGACAACTGCATTGATCGAGACATTCTTCCAAAACTCGATCTAGGTTTTATTAAAATGTCCATTAAAGAACCAATTGCACTTCCTGCGGCCCCCCCAGCATTTGAACCGCCTACAAAATCTGCAGAAATTTGGAGAATCTTAATGGAAGGATGTCAGGTACAACGATACCTTAAAAAGCTATCTTGCTACTCCCGGTTCGAAATTAACGACGGAGTTCGTCAACTTTTTGTCTGGACACTACTGAAAAGGCGTTAGCAGGGCTGTGTAATGCTTTGATGACACAGCATGATACTTTAAAGCAGAACCTGCAACAGTTCGTAGACTGGATCGCTAACCCAAACACGGCTCTCACGCCCCCCAATATTTTCAATAGTATTTCAGAACTGTTTAGCCCTGCATCAAACTTTCACAAAAAAGTCATGCAGATCGTTTGTGGAAAACGAGGTGAATGCATTGAAAATCGTCGGGAGCGTATCCTGATGGAAATCACCAACAAAACTCTTCGGGAAGGTTTGCGTAAAATCCCCCCGAGTACTCAGCATCTCTTCGATGACACGATGGTTCAGTCTTACATGAAAAAAACTGGCGGTATAGACAAGTGGGTTCGGACGTGGTTCAATCAAAGCAAGAACTCAAAAAGTTCCAGCCAGGGGCCCAAGACCAAACCTGCTGCTCCCCGTGACACAGGTAAACAGTTCTTCCGCTCCAAAAACTCGACCTAACGCCCCAAAGATGTTAAGCGCGACTTTAGCTTCTCTGCCAAGAACGCTGCAAAAGACAAAAGACCCGTCGGGAAAGAAGGGCAGCAAGGAAGGAAAAAGTATGACCGCAAGTGACTACCACTCCCCCACACGTCGTTTTCAGGGAGGCTGTCTTCGAGCATATCGAGGACAGTGGCAGACGCTTCGGACTCCGCAGGCCCTTCTGAGAGTAATCACCGGAATGCGTCTACCATTTACCTCCAAGCCTGTGCTTGTTCAACCAAATCCACATACATGCCGGCGTTTCAAGACAATAGAGACCGACCAGATGACAGAAGCCTTAAACAGGTTGGTGGAACAGCAAGTTCTAGAAATACCCGATCAGAATCAGCTGGGGCCCGGTTTCTTCTCGACAATGTTCCTAACCAAGAAGAGCGATGGGTCGGACAGGCCAATTTTCAACTTGAAACGACTGAATCAATACATAGTACCGAAGAAATTCAGATTGATTTCTCATCATCAAGTGCCACACTTTCTTCAGAAAAAAGATTGGATGATAAAACTGGTTATTTCATCAGCATACTTCCACGTAACCATAGCGGAGGCCCACCGGAAATTCCTTCGGCTGATATACAAGCATCAGGTTTTCCAAATGACCAGTCTCCCATTCGGACTGTCATGCGCACCGAAAATCTTCGCCGCTCTCTCGAACTGGATAGCACAGCTGCTTTGGAAGAGAGGCATGAGAGTACTAGTCTACCTACTTGGACGATTTTTTTATTGTAAGTCAGTCTTGAAGCCTACTCGAATCACAGGCCAAGCAAACTACTTGCCTCCTGGAGTCCCTGGGGTGGAGTATAAACTACGAGAAATCAGTTCTGCGCCCATCTCAATCCTTGGAATACCTCGGTCTGATTTGGGACACGCGTCAAAATACCAAAGCGCTTCCTGTCAAGAAGGTACGGACTATCGTACAGACGACGAGTCGAGTTCTACAAAGAAACAAGGTATCTCTGAAAGCTGATTGGTCCACACGCAGCGACTGGCAAGGACTCTACAGCACCAATCAGCTCTACATCGGGTGCAGATAAGAGTAAGATATGCAGATATGCAGTAAGAACGGACTCAAAGTGGTGGATAACAGTAGCCGAACAGTCTCATACAACAGACTGTCTGCATCAATCTCGAAACCAGCACTTTTTGACAACGGATGCAGCAGACTACGGTTGGGGAGCTCAGATGGACGACTCCCTGATATCCGGCAGGTGGGACCAGTCCCAACTCAATTGGCATTGCAACCGGAAAGAAATGTATGCAACGATAGCAGCAATATCCCACTTCAAACACAAATTGACAGGATGTCATTTTATTCTACAGACAGACAACCGAACCGTTGTGGCACACATCAGAAACGAGCTAGGGACGAAGTCAGTTGCACTACAAGACCTAACCTACCAACTGATGCATCTTCTAGACAGGTGGACTATAACTCTGACAGCCGTGTACCTACCAGGCAGACTCAACCATATTGCCGACGGGTTGTCTCGAGGGAAAGGTGTATCGGAATGGCATTTACTAAGGCCAGCCCTTGTCCCGGTGTTTCGGAAGTTCGGGGTGCCCAGAATAGATTTGTTTGCCTCAAAGCAAACCAAAATTGTGAGGAATTATGCCACCATGGATTGCTCAGACAAATCAACAGTGTTTCACAATGCCTTCAGCAGAACATGGCAGTACGAGCTAGCGTGGGTATTTCCTCCGCCGAACCTGATCCCTCGTGTTCTCCATCACCTGAACTCTGCGAAAGGCACCTACCTGTTAGTAGCTCCAATGTGGTCAAACACCTTCTGGCTACCGGACCTGCGCCTCCGAGCTCTCAGCTGACCGATCAGGATTCAGAACCCACGCCAGGTCTTAGTAGACCAGAGCACGGGCTTGCCTCCACCACGTGTACAAGAAATGAAACTTTTTGTATGGAAAGTTCGGGGTGGGCTAACTTAATAGAATCATGATCCGACGCGGAAAGAAATCTACTTAGAGCGAGTTGGCGCGAATCCACTCTTATAAACCAGCCTGGGATCGTTGGATAGAATGGTGCGCAGCCAATAACTTTAATTATAAACTGGCTAATCCAAACTCACTGGCAAGGTATCTAGCACATTTGCATATAGATAAAAAGTATGCCTATTCTACAATATCATTGCATAAGTCTGTTGTAAATTGTTTTAGCCATTCAAAACACCCTGATCTTAGCTCTGATTTCCTAATCAAACATATCTTAAAAGCTATATCTTTACAGAATCCAAGAGCTACAAAACTTTCAGTTTGGGACCCAAATTAAATGTTTACGTGGCTAGGCAATAATCTCCCGCGTAGGATTTCTCTGTTTGAAGCGTCACGCAGATTAAGCTGTATACTTTTGTTAGCATCAGGCAGACGTGTGCATGACCTTACTCTTTTAAGAACATCTTCAGAACATTTTGTAGACGATGGTAAGGCCATAACATTGTGGTCAGTTTTTGGTTCAAAGACTGACACTGCCACATATAGACAATCAGGGTGGAAACTTTTGGAACATCCCAATAAAAATGTTTGTCCAGTTTTTTGGATAAGAAAAGTTATAGAATTGGGAAAGGATAGACGCACAGCGGATTGTAATAATTCCCTTTTTGTGTCAATTACTGGCGATTGCAAATCAGCTTCTAGAACCTTAATTGGTAACTGGGTAAAGACAGTTTTGAAAGACGCCAATATTAAGGCTTCTCCTGGCACTTTTTGCTCAGCGTCCAGCGTCCCTTAATTGGTTTGAAAACCTTCCCATTGAAGATTTTTTGTCTCGCGGTAACTGGCGGAGTGAAAATGAGGGTAAATCGCCTTTGCTCAAGCTCAGGTGACCAGAACCGGAAATCAGGTTGTATCGTACCATTTGCATAGACTAAATTTATCGAAATTGTGACGTATTTCCTGTATGTTGCCAGAAAGAAAGACAGCGCAATCTCACTTTAATGCTGTGCATCGGCTCTGCTCAATAATACAAGTTTTATTTAATGTAAAACTTGTTTATTTAAGTTGGTAGCAATGAGTATGTGTGTATTCACAATTATTACTCATTCAAAGCAAGCTATGTACTTTGTAATTGGTTTGCCGTTGGTTGGTTTGGTTTATTTACGATCAAAAGTTGTGAACAAAATGGAAACAAATGAGTGACAGTAGTGACGATAAATAGTGGTTAAAGTGGGTGGATGGATAGCAAAAAATTAAGGTGATACCAAAAACTTTCATCGAGCACAGTCTTTCAGGGAAGTTTTGGCTGAAAGATCCAATGTTCCATGATGATGCATAAACTTTGTGGTGTAATGGTGGGTGTGTACGAGGTTTTGTTGCCAAAGTACGAGATTTTCGACTATTTCTGTACGAGGACAAGCCGTCGGCGTCTGGCAACCCTGACTAAGTCTTAAACAGAACCTAAACGAGTCATTACATACTCTTTGAACGAGTCCATTAAAATGAAAACCTCCGCAGATGGGATCTCATGTTAAAAAATTTAATTCAACAAGTAGGAAAGTTTTCTATAAGCCTTGTTAAGATTTTTTGTCAAGCGGGTTTGTCAATAAAAAATCGTCCTGATCTGCTCGTGCATTTATCCAGTTCTTTGAAATGCGCGGAACATATGTATGTATGGTTCAAAGGTATCCATGTTTCTTTTTTTCGGATGTCTTGGACATATTATTATTTGATCCATGACTCCCTTCTGTCATCGCCCAAGCGAAGAAACCTGCAAGAAATATAATTGTAAACAATCTAAACAATATTTTATTGGCGTCACTGGTATGATGTAGGTAAGTGAACTTATACCTCTGTACTTTTTAATCTATGAAATTACCGCCATATTCGCCGCCCATGTGTAATCATAGTTTTCAAAAAAGTAAAATGATTCTGTAATTATAGTTTTATCAAGAGTTTTGCAGAACTTCCGATAAAAATTGATTCCATCAGTTTTTTGCTTTTCGTAAGTAGTTGTTACGCTGTCCAAGAACACAAGAAGGCATTTTCGTAACTCTTAAGCACTCTTCAAGGACTAAATCACGACTAAAATAAATGAGGTGCGGCTAAATGACCGCAAGCTTGCGACGTGTTCGGGATGGTGTGTCTATACGTAATACTTCTCAATGCGTTAGTCAAAAAACTTTCCACTCGTGCATACCAGGTGACTGAATTGAAACTAAAACTTAACCTGCTGTCAAGTACCTATGTATTATTTTGAAAAAAAAAAAAAAAAAAAAACCATTTTGCTTTTGCCCAGCAGCACTAGTGGGATCATGTACTCTGTGAGTGGGATGCAATGAAACAGGTAATCGTACGTAAAAATTACCAAATTAAAAAATGAAATTGACAAAATAAAAAACAAACTTGTTTTTCTTCTTTATTTTAAAAAAGCACCGTCTGTAAAAACATACAAAATCCGGCTTCTGATGGCTTTTTGGCATCCATAAAAATACAAAAGATTTGAAGTTTATTATAAAATGACTTACGTCTTATAAAATTTTTACCACATTTTTTCAGTAAATTATTACTTTGAATTATTAGCGGCAGGTTGAGCAAATATAGAATTATTATAGCAGCCTAAATATATTTCATTGATTTAAACCATACTACTACTGTATCCTTAACAAAAGTAACATTTAAATTATATTGAAACTATAATTTAGGATTTGTAATTGAATAAAACCAAAGGCCAAAGCCGATTATGCGTGAACAGAGCATGAAATTATAAATAAAAACTACTATTTGCAAATTAAATAAGTCACACAAACGCTGCTATTGCTATGGTAAATATGTCAGCGATTATGTGTTTCACAATAAATCAGGTAAATATAATAATTTAGTACTGAAAAGTAGTACTCACTTCATCATAAATAAACATACACTTACATACTATTAATACATCATAAAAGTGACATAGATCAAACGAATTTGGCTCTTATAAAAAATTGCGATCGATTTGAAGTATCCCTACTAACACAAATTCTATTCACGGACAGAAAAAAATAACCTGCGCCTTAAATAACTTACATCGATTTTAAAATAGAGTGATACTAGCGAGATATATGTAGGTAACGGAGATGACAAGGATTCATTTAGGCTGTCTTCTCCTGCTCAATGACGTCCTTCGTGGGAAGAGGGTTCTTCTCGCAAGTCTCCGTGTGCTTCAGTTTGGTGGGGTCGAAATTTTCGATGCCATTCAGAAACTTGTTTTTCTCCTTTTCCGCCTCGATGGCTGTTTGACATAAAAAAAGAAATATTAGTTTAGCTATTCCTGCTTTGAGAGAAGCTGGTATGTGTGGCACTCTGAGTAAACTGGTTTAGCTGTCCGGCTTTGAGGGAACTGGCATGAGCACTAATAGGGTACTCAGCACTGAGTAAAGGCGTTTTCAAACTTTATCCAGAAGGGAATACATTGGTGCTGTCACATAGATAGATTAATCGTTACACTACGAATTTTGGATGGTTTGAGAGCCATAGCAAGATAAACTTGCCTTAACAATATCTATCGAATACGCTAGTCTAGTTTGTTTTTCGTTTTAAAAGGATCTTTCCAAAAATATCTCGAAAAAGATTCAGCCTGCCAGAGCTGTGCTCGTGCTCGTCCACGCACGAGTCATTGTTCTGATAGACGGAGACATTTCTCAACAATTTTATTTTATTTTACGCTATACTTACTTAAAAGTAATAGTTCAATAGATTCAATTTTTTATTGTTAATTATATAAGCGCGGTATATCATTACACGAACTATGAAGTAGATTTTATTGAAAGGGCGCAGCTTGAATGAGAAAATGTCCTCTGCGATCGAGACCTGAGCATTGAAAAAATGCGCTAGAGTTGCAAGATGTTACATCTTCCCTGTGCTTCTATACGGAGCAGAGGCCTGGACACTTACTTACAATATGTCTAGACGTATAGGCTTTGAATTTTAAGTAGGGACTTAAAATTCAATGGTATAGGTATAGAATCCCTTGATACCGCCAGATGATTCGATTTTTTTGGGTTCAAAAGATCCGCAACTGTACCGTTCTGCATAGAATGAAGAAGAAGAAGACAGAGATCCTTATCACCATCATGAAATGGGTGCTACAGTATTTCCGATAGACAATGCGTAACACCAAGTACACAGTTTATGGCTACAAAACTTACGAAAGTGGTTTGAACTGGGTACCAATTCTTTGTTAATATCGGCAGCTTCGAAAAGCAAGATACTTAACTGAATTGGTTGCCAACTTAAGATAGGAAACGGTACACAAAGAATTAGAAGAAGTGAACGTTATTCACACAAGCATAAATAGCACACCAAAGTGATAACCATAACATAAATTAAACTAAAGCAATATCAACCTTCTTGTGCAGGCAAGGAGTTCTTTTCTTCCGTCGTCGTAGGCTTCATGAGGGTCTTGTCAAAGTGCTCGACTCCAGTGAGCAGATTTTGGTGCGCCTTCTCAGCAGCCACAACTAATGCAAAGCAACAAAAACGTGCAGCGCCAAATAATAATAAATATAAAAGCTCATATTTATGTGATTACTCAAGGTGTGCGATAGCGGAGGCAGGTGAGTGGACAGGTTGTAATCGTAGTTTGTAAAGTAAAAGTTGATACATTTTAGAAAACTCATGTTCTCTGTTTTTAAATACCAATTTTTAACAACAACATCAACACACAACTCACAACTTGCAGCAAAGAGTTCCCAAGGTCTTGATATCAATCAAGCTAATCTTTATAGAGTCTGATTTTGGCATATTTTGCCTGTCGAGAAATTGGGAACAATGAAGACGGTTAACTTTAAAAAATATAATAACGTTTGACACCAGCCCCTATATTACGCGCACCAAATCCTAAGCGATTCCAATCGTCTAACTCTCAATATTGTATGGAATTTGACGATTGGAATCGCTCGGGATTTGGTGCGCGTAATCAGGCCCCTGTTCAACCTTTATATAGGTTTTTTTGTTTTGCTCTTCACGTAACTGAGTAAAGGGCACTGTACATAAATAAAAAAATTCTTAAAGTCGGCAAAAGAAATATATTACATTATTAAAATTAGTCTCACCATCTTTGTCGGGAAGCGGGTTCTTCTCCTGAGTTTCTGTATGTTTCAACACGCTCGCATCGAACTTCTCGATCCCGCTGATTAGGGATTTTTGGGTTTTTTCTGTGGCAACATCTGCAAATCATAGACAAAAATTACAAATCTGACGACACCGCGAAAAATAAAAATTATAATTTTAAAAATTTGTCTCGTCTGATTCCAGCTACGCGATTTTGTTTTGTTTTAGGTATTATTTGCCACAAACCACAAATTTTTTAAATAACCAAAACGACATGCCGTTGTTAGCAAAGTAAAAAATGTTATTGTAATGTAAAGCTATTCCATAGATAAGTATAGCTATTCGATAATTCGATGAGTGAATTGTTTCTGTGAAGAAACTCTATTGGGTAAGTTGTTTGTTATGTTATGGACCTTTTAGACGAGGCCAATAGACGAGACAATCGAGTAAGCCAGGCGAATATTGGCTTCGTGTGAATGGAACCAGGCGAATGCATTGGATTGTCCCAAGCTAATAGCTTATGCCAGTCGAGTGAATTAGAACGATTTCGAATTTGCTGGCGCTAGTGCTTCCCCCACTACTTTCCCATTGGATTGGCTTCATGTGAAACGTGTTTCCGTCCCGGGCGAGTAAGCCAGTCCAATACATGTCATGTCGTACGTGTTGTTTTATTGAAGAGATTTTGCATATCCAAAATCTCTTCATGCATTAGCTTAATAACATTTTTGAACGTAGCTCTTAAAGCAATTTTACGTCTGTCCATTGTTAATAGAAATTAATTTTATTTACTTTACTTATTTATATCGGTATCGACTGGCTTGTGTGTGAACGACATGAAGAAAATTTTGCGTTTTTCACTGGATTGGCTTACTAGACTCGCTTATTGGATTGTCTCGCCTATTGGCCTCGTCTAAAAGGTCCATTATAGTTTAGTTTCACTAATCAACCGTTATGGCCACTACAACTGGAATACCTAATGCGTTGGGTAAAACAATCTTTTCGACGGTGTCCGTTCTCCGCAAGGAAGACGTTTGGAACTGTTCTACACCTTGTAGCAGCGCCGTGTGTTGCTTTTCTTGAGCAACGTCTGTTGTAATACAAAAAAACCTATTCACTATAGACCTAGGAAACAGTTTCCTTGTTTTTTGAGCGCAATAGCCGAATTTCGTTGTTGACAGTAAAGACGTAGGTACCTTCTGCAGATGGGAGCACCATTTTCTCGTTGGTGTCGACGTCGCGCAAGCAGCTGGTGTTGAAGCCCTCAAGCTGGCTCTTGAGGTCTGTGGCGACCTTCGGCAGGTCCTTCAGGGAGGGAGAGTCACTCACTGAGCAGGCCATTTCTTAGCTGGAAAAGAAAGAAATCTGTGCTTTATAAACAAAATAGTACCTGGAAGTGTTTAGATATATCTAAAAACAATCCTGGCTAACCTCTTTCGCTTCATAGATAAGATAAGATTAGATTATTCTTTATTGCACACAAGAAACGAGACATAAAATATGATACAATCAAAAAGTACAATGGGCGGCCTTATTGCTAACAGCAATAAAGCTTCATCATCAGCAGCCTTTTGACGCCCACTGCAGGACATAGGCCTCCCTCATGGTTTTCCAAGCTCCCCGGTGTTGTGCCGCCCACATCAAGCTACTTCCCGCCAACATAACCAGGTCGTCAAACCATCTGGTGGGGGACCTGCCCACACCGCGTTGTCGTCCGGTCTGCAGTCGCCAGGTCAGAACTTTTTTGCCCCAACAACCATCACTTCTCCGAGCTATGTGCCCCGCCCACTGCCACTTCAACTGGGCAATTCGTCGACCTATATGAGTAACTCAGGTGCTTCTGGGGATCCCCTCATTCCTGATTCAATAACACGGTGAAACTCCTAACACATACTCTCTCTAATGCTCGTTGGGCGACCTTGAGCCTTCTTATGAGGCTCACTGTCTTATAGTAAGCGACCTGGTCATCAAAATCCTTTCGCTTCATCTACATTCATTTGTCACTTCATGCATGCTTACCGGTACTTTTTATCTTGCACTTGTCTGATACATCTCCTAAAATAAAATAAAAATAAAAATAGCCTTTATTTCTCTGACTTAACATCTAAATTACATTTTTAAGTTAATATATTACATTTGTTTTATTTTTAATATTATTGTTTGAATTTCCTTTAGAATAATATTGGAATGAATTTTAATTTTAATAAGAAATTTAATTCAGTATCATTTTGGAATGAATTTAAAACATGCATTATGCGTTAAAGGTTTTTGCAGACATCGGCCACCACTGTGTCATCGTAATTAATATAATGTAAGTTTACTTTGTTCATTCAAATTTAAAATGTAATTTGATTTTCGTGATTTGTGTCGCTAATAATAATTTTGTATGTATGTAAATAAAAAAAAACTCAAATTGCATGATATTGTTCTCTTTTAGAAAAATAGTATTTATGCATGTTGTATCCATCTGTAATTGGAGGCACATTAAGCAATGATATTATAATAGTAATACATATACCAATAACTATTTACATTTACATTTACAAACAATATCATTAAAAATAACTAATAATAGAAATTTGCGCCCAGATCGCCGCCTCTGGGAAGGGTACCCAGTATGCTGGCTACGTTACCTCGTTGGATAGTAATACATATATATTGTAAGTAATTTAATGTAACCTCTGTTGATGGATCAAATAAACAAATCAAATCAAATCGTCAGGCTGTCCTTCGACATAGGCCTTCTCCAGCGCCTTTCACTTCTTCCTTTCCATCGCCAGCCTCCTCCAACCTTTGGGTAGGTCGTCCTCCCATCTGGTGGCTGGTCTGCCTCTTTTTCTTTTGTCTCCTCTCGGGTACCACTCTACTATGTCTTTTGTCCATTTTCAGTCTCATCAAGTGTCCAGTCCATCGCCACTTAAGTTGTCTCACCTTTCTAATAACATCAGTCACACCTGTTGCTTTTCTAATTTTTTCCAGATTCCATTTATCGCTCACTTTTATACCTAGCATGCTTCGCTCCATTCCATGTTGACATGCGTAGGTTAAACAAGGGAGGACGCACATATTGTATAGGTACTTTAGTCTTTTCTGCGATATGTATGTCTTTGTTTTTCGTCACTGAAGGAGGTATTCAAAAACAAAGACATACCTATCGCAAATACATGTCCTATCATAGCTTAAATTATAAATGACTTGTTAAATGCTAACAAACGTATTTATAAAAAGGCGATTCCACTAAAATACTGTTAAGATGATGTTAAAGCCGGTTTGTAACAGGAATTTCGGCGAAAAGTGGAATCGACTTTTTATAAATAACACTAAGTAGATACTTAAATGGTACTATCGGCGAAAAATTAAGCTTTTCATGTTATATAGGTAGGTATATAAACATTGTTATGTAGTGCAGAGTTGGTAGGAAGCCTTTATTTATTGAATGTTATTTTCTTGGTAGAGTAAACATTGCCATTACATATTTTTGAGTTTGATTATTTTCATGTTTGGACTACATAGTTATCTAGTGCAGTTTACAGTTTTAAACGCAGTGAACACGAAATAGCCAACTTTATATTCTAAGAAGACATGAAGGATTGGACCAAAGTAAGATAACATTAAAATAGTAGACATTATCTTCTCTGCTTAGTTTGTATTTAAAGATTTTATTAAAAAGAAAATAACAAATAGGTTGACAGATTTGCCAAACTGCGCAGCAGTTTATCGGCAGTTATTGACTTGTATAAGTGGCATTGTTGTAAACAATTCTCTGAAACATGTTGATGGCGAATTAAATAAGTTTTATATATTACAAACACTCTTCCCTATGTGCCGTCTCCTACTGGACGTTGGCAACAAAGGCCATAAATACAATATAAAACAACATTAAGTACCTAAGTATTAGTCAAAATATAAGTAGGCATATAAAAAGAAGAGGAGAGGGGGAGGATTGGCTCGATCAGCCGTGTTAAGTAATCACAGCTGATCAAGCCAAACCCCCGCCGCCCTTCTCTTAATTTTTTTTTTTTGTAATTCTATTTTTCTCACAAAAAAGTTCTTTAGGCAATGTGTTATTTAGTTTAGGAACAATATGTTGTGCAAGTCTCTCCCCGTAGTAATTGTTAGGTTTCGTGACAGTGGTAGCGAAGTTCCCATATTTTCTCCTAGCACTTCGTATAACAGGTTTAGTTAGTACAATTTTATCGTTGCGAAAACAGTGTACTGCTAATTCTAGGTCTAGTTTTTTATTCACTGGTAAAATCTTCAAGTTGGCTTATTACACAGGAAAGACAATGACAAGATAAAATCACAATGGTTCTATTTAGCAGATCGAAGATGTGTTCTGCCATGTAAACAGATGAATATAGTCGTATTGTAAGTACTTACAATCAGTCATACTGAATTAGTGTTTCCTTTTTTAAAAAGGACTTAAATTTCAATAGTAAAAAAAGAAGTAATGTTTTCACAAACCCTACCAGTAATGTTAAATTTATTTACTTAGAATGTACCTAGTGTACATTACAAACCAGTAGATTAAACACTCGCACCGCACTATCACGCTTCGCTGTGTTTCATAGACCAAGTTGTTCGTAGTTGGCGCTGCGTAATTCCTAATCTTTTAATGACAAAGATCATTTTATTTTATAAAAGCTGAAATGAAGTTGTGGAAACGACTTATTATCTATTTATTTCAAAGATGCATCAGTACTCTTGAATACACCCTCACATACTCATCCCTATTTATGGAATATTCGCACCTAAGTTGCACACAACACGAGCTCCAGTGTGTTCGCATAATGTAGGTAGGGTACAGTGAACAGCAGATCAACCTTTACATATTTGTCGCCCGTAACCACCCGTAAAGATTGACTAGAGTTTACTACACGCATGTAAAGGTTGATGTGCCGACTGTATGACCCACTCGCGGGTTCAACATACTGAGTACCTACTTGCTGAGCATACAAATAAGCTGATATGTGTTCCATTGTTCTTCACTAAGTAGTCTGGCATATCCTGTCCGTCTACGGACGAGGGAAATAGCCTTTTGAATGTCAATGTTACTAAAACTTTTAGGGTCTAGGTACCTACTAAGGAAAGAGGAAATTAGTTTCATGAAATTAATTTCAAGAACATTTTAATGCGTCCCCTAATTTCATGTTTTGTAGTTCCGTTTCAGGTGTAGTGAGGTGTCCACTACACCTGAAACTAAAATATCGTTTCATGATCATCGTCTTCATCATCAGCCATTTGACAGCCATAGCCGATGCAAGCCGCTTCCAGCCGGTCTTTTTGGAAATCCATGGAGGAGGCCTATGTCCAGCGGTGGACTTCGTGTGGCTGAATGATAATGAACTATTTTATTTTTATGACGAAAACGTCATAATTTAATACATAAATAAACACTATATTCCGGAGGGGTAGACACATACTAGGGTTTGCCACGTTCCTGAAATCTCTTTCGCTCCATCAAAATTCATTATACGCTGCGTGCACGCATGCTCGCTTAGTTTTCGTTTTGCATTTTTATGTGCCACAATGTCAAAAGTTGATGCATCGAATTTTTGGTGTTTGGTTGCAAAGTGGAAAAGCTAATGAAGATGAAGACGCGCGTGAAGATGAAATCACCACTCCACTGAATCAGAAAATAAAAAATATATTTGCTTAAAGATGATGAAACCTCCAACTAAAATCGAAAACATCCATGGTTGCTTGCTGTTGACAGCACGAGCACGCCGACTCTTAGGTAACTGCTTTAAAAGTAAACCTTCGTCTTAGTCATTAGTTTTTCTACCATATTCAATGGCTCTGCTGATACTAAAGCCATGCGAACCGAGTGCGTGCGCGCTATCTATAGGTACAATAAATGGCACATCAAACTTTACATTTTAGTTTCAAAGTCGCCTGTAACAACTGAGGAGAGTACACGCACAGAACATAATGTTCTGTGAGTACACGCATGTAAAGGTCGTTTATTGGGCGATGTAGACTGTTCTCGATACAGTCGACTTTGTGACTAAAAGGACCTCCCGACTTATTATTATTAATACGTTTATTTTTTATTCGTAGTGGTAAACAAAATACAATAGCAATGTGGCGGACTTACTAATTTGTAGTCGGTGCCCAGTTTCATAACCAGCACATAGGTATATTTTGGGCACCGACTCCAAATTATACTTCTACAATACCTACATGTATACATACTTCTAAGTATTTAAATTATTTCTAACATTTTTAATGCTGTAGTGTTTCGAAGTCGGTTTTTATTTTTTATTTAAATTTTTGGATAAAAGCTATTAGTGAAGAAGGAATACAGCTAGTTCACTCGACTTGATTGGAACTAATTTCGCAGTTGTGTCACCTCTAAAATAAATCACGGCAAAGCAATAACTTAGCTGTACCAAAATCAAACTCAACACAGAAACTGCGACTTAATGAAAGTTACACGTTAAACTAGGTGTCCATTTCAAAATCTAGATCATTTTGGAGTAAAAATGGACTAAGAAACTCCAAATTTACAGTCGTATTTATTAAAAGTCGATCCCACTAAAACACTTAAGACGGAGTTAAAGCCTGCTAAGCGCCACTTGTACCATCCCACCCGGGGTTAACCCGGTTACAACGGTTTAACAGGTTAACCCAGTGTCAATTTGTACTGGTAACCATGGTAACTCCAGGTTTAACCGCTTAATCCCGGATTAGTGGAATGGTGCAAGTGGCGCTAAAGAGAAGACGACTTTTTATAAAAAAAAAAATAAGGCTGATTTTAGGCTAAATTCAGGTCCTTACCCTAGAAGCCCAATCTACGTCGTTTTGACGTGAACTGCGACGAAAATTCGCTATTTCTTTCGCATGCAAGATCGGATTGCCGCGACTGGGCGAGCCAACTCACTAGCTGCCGTGATCTATCAGGGGAGACGACTACTCGATACGATAGGTGCCACCATTGTGTCCTAATGACAATGTTGCGCGTCCATTTGACGTATGTATGGACCTATGTAACTTTTGCAATTTTTCAAAGTTGTGTTATGTTGCGATTTTTGGGTAGATTATTGTTTTATTTTCTTACTTTTCTCTAACAATACTTCTATTTTAGTAACAAAGATACATTGGCATCTCGTCAACAGTTGAAACCAGATGAAATAGCAGTCGTATTAGAAAATGAAGACCATTATTTTACGCGCGATACCGACTCTGAAGAGAAAGATTGTGTTTCTCAAGACGATGTCAGAAGTGACGTAGAAGATAAGATGGTTGACTACAAAGATGATACAAATAAAAATTTCTTATGTAAATAAATAAGATGACCAAAAAACAGTGCTACAAATGCAAAAAATATATATTTTATGGGGATAACATAATTTTGATATTTTTCAAGACTGCATTTTTTTCAGTTAAAACTATTTATTATGGATTAGAATTGATTTAATTTTAAGAATACAAATTTAAATATGGTGAATTCTGTAAAAATATCAAAGTTTAAGAAAAATCTAAGAAGATCCCAGTTTTTCTTCGATTGCGTTCTGTTTCCAAAGAAATCATTGTAAAAGTATAACTAAAAAGTAAATTTGATTTAATTATAATTTTTGTTACTATTTCAATACACTATATAGGTATTACATAAATTATATACAAAAACTCGTACATATGTTGTATATTGGGAAAGAGGAGTCGCGCCCTTACGCGACCGCCCGGCTTGTCTGGCACTGACTGTAAATACTGTAATTGCTGCGTGCGCAGCAACACACACATCGACCACTAGGGTTGGACACAAACATAACATATCCCATATAGAATATTTAGATAGTGATTTCATTATTACACGTCATTTTTACGTATGATTGGGCTTTATGCCCGCAAAAATATGATTGGGCTTCTAGGGTTAACAGAGTTACCATACCACACATCATGATCGATGGTACAAGTACCTACAACAGAGTATTTTCAGTAATTGAAACAGGAAAACTTCAAAAATCTTGTCGTGCGTGACTCCTCATCAGCAAGACATGAATCACACTTGACTGTTCTGTTTGACACCGATTAAAATGGGAACACTCGTTTTTTCATCAAATCTATTAGGAAATCCTACCTACCTTCTGCCACACCATATTTATGCATACCTACCATATCCACAGTACCCAGTACACTTTGCTTTTTTCTGTAGATATTACAGAAAAAAGCAATGAGTATAATGGCTTAACGGTCCAGAAAACGGCCATGGCGCCTTTCCATATCCTTAAAAGGCAAGTGTACCATATGGCGACACGACTGGTAAACGCGTAAGATAAAAATCAATTGCAACAGGCGTGACCGCTGCCTTATGTTCAGAGTGACATTCCAAAAATTCCAAAATTCTAGCCTTTGACCCAAGTATTTTTAGTGTTGTTTGATGTCGAAGGCTTTGAAGCTAATATTGTCACAAAAACAAGATGAAACAAAATCTTTAATCGCGACGTCTTGTGTGACGCAGACAGGAGGCCGGCTGGTACACTGAACCTAGTGAGTCACACACACACAGCAGCGCACGGTTCAACTCTGTAGAAAGTAGGTATAGACTTATTAAAATTTCACCACGAGAACGTCGGGCGACCTCGGCCGTCAGAGCTCTCGGCGGTTGTATGTACCGTTTTTGCTGATTTACGACGTGAAATCCTATAGAATTTTGATGCTATAACTCACGCTAGCTTCGCATTCATACAGACGCTTCATAGAGAGTAAATTATTGCATGTCATGCTCTGATTTTTTTCGTGAAGCCGCTTCCTAAACTGCATTGTGAATCTTATAAAGTAAATAAAATCTTATATGGTAAACCTACACTCTTTTGGTGTAGGCCATTGTAATGCGGTTACACAAGTAAGTAAAACCAGTTGTATCATCAAGAAGATGGTTATTGTGTTTGTCCCGACACTGCGAAGCCGCAATTCGACCTGACCTTGCATCTATTAATACGATATCCTAGGAACATTCCAGAATGACGCGCCATACTATGTTCTCGTAGGAGCATTTTGAGGCCAACGTAAAAGGACATGCAAGTGCGCTGTGTTTTGCCAATTATGGCTCGGTCCATGTCCAACGTGATTGTGACAACGGGGTCAGGGAGCGAATAAGCTTTGATAAACTGCTGCCATCGGTGTCCTCTTACGTTACCTATACTGAACAAAATTCTAAAATTGTGCAAAGAAGATAGAGATAGAGAACACTTTATTGCACAACCAATTGAAAGATATCACAAATAGTTTCTTATGTCTAAGTAGTAGTATACAATTGGCAGTCTTATCGCTTAGAGCGATCTCTTCCAGACAACCTTTGGATGGAGTGGATTGCAGCAAGAATATAGTCAGTAGATGGATGTACCTACAAAAAAAAGAGAATCTGAAATATAATGCTATGTGAAGTAACAAATATGTATAGCGAGAGATTACAAGAATATAAGTACTTATAATTACATAATGTACCAATAATATACTTACATGAATACCTAAAAAATAAATAGGTACTACATTAAATACATATAAGCAGCCGTTTACACGTACATAATATACCTATAAAATAAATACATAATTAAATAGATGAATGTGCAAGATAAATAAGTACATAATATGCATTATTTTACGTTACCTATACTGAACAAAATTATAAAATTGTGCAAAGAAGATATAGATTAATGTGCAAGATAAATAAGTAATATGCATTATTTTTTCCAACTATGTACCTAATTAAATTATTTATTTTCACCTCAATAGAACCTAATTTATTCTTTTTGGACAAGTTATTAGGTTGTTCCATCAATAGATAGATGTCCCCACCGAGGGGCACGGGTCCCTTCCCTGAGGAAGGCATAGGCCATACTCCACCACGGGGGCCAAGTCCGGATTGGTGGAGGCTTGTAGACTAGTGGCTCGTCTACTGACAGAAGACTTTATTGTATGTACACCAGGAATTCACAAAGGCGCCATTTATTTATTTACTTTTACCTTGGGTAGAGAATGATTCTCAAGGTCAAGGTCATCACAAGGTGACGTAGCCAGCACACTTGGGGCCTTTATTTTGTAATTTGATTATGACTATTGTCTAATCATAATCACTGATTATATTCAATTCAATTCAAATATTAGGGGTTAAAGTATGAAATTGCCGTTTTATTGCAATAGGTTCTTTGAATTGACATAGAATCTTCATGGTTTGAGGTTTTCGAATGAAACTTTTTTCAAATGAACATCATAGAATGATGTTCTTTTTTTAAAAAATGTGAAACATTTGAATATCGACTTTCAATTGTTTTTGTTATTCAATTTAGACAAGAAAGATGGATACTGCGAAAATTCGAGTGATTATGAGGCACCCATTTTTCGTATTTTTTATTTTATTGATTTGACGCAAGTGAGTCAATATTGTGGGTAAGGTAACGTTAAACCATGCCGCTAATTCCTGGGTAGTTTGACTAGGGTCGGCTTCCACTATCTCTCTTAATTCATCGTTATTCACCTGTGTGGGCGGTCTTCCTCGTGGCTCGTTCTTTAAGTCGAAATTTCCATCACGAAAGCGTTTAAACCAAAATCGCACGGTGCGTTCATTAGTAGACCCCTCTCCAAACGCAGCATTTATCAATGCTCTGTGTCAATTCAAAGAACCTATTGCAATAAAACGGCAATTTCATACTTTAACCCCTATTATTTTTATTCATTGTAAAAACAGAATGTTTACTTAATGAACGTCAAAGTTGTTAGTTTCACAATTAATGGATTATGTGGAGAAGAAGCTAACAAAGAAACTCCACATTTATTCTTTTCAAAACACGTTTTAACTTAATTAACAGAGTTTTCAACTTAAAATATTAGTCATTAATGTGTTGAACACTAGTCACAATCGTCCTTTAAATAATATTAATCTAATGTTTAATGCCAAACATCTTTGTCCTCTAAATAATCCTTGATGTTATAGTAAGCCTTTTTGCACAAAATGTGCTTAACACATTTTTTAAATCGCGTTGGAGGTAACTCTAATATATCTTGAGGAATTTTGTTGTAGAACCTTATACAGTGCCCCATAAAGGATGTGTTAACTTTTGCAAGTCTAAATAGTGGAAATGACAATTTATGTTTATTTCTAGTATTAACATTATGGTGGCCACCAACATTTTCGAAGTCTTTGACATTTTTTCTAACGTACATAATATTTTCATAAATGTATTGACATGCAACTGTTAAGATGTTGGTTTCTTTGAAGAAATCTCTTAGCGAATCCCTACTACCTAACTTGTAAATAAATCGGATGGCTCTCTTCTGCAAGATGAAGACAGTCTCAATGTCTGCTGCCCGGCCCCATAGTAGTATACCGTAGGACATAACACTATGGAAGTAACTAAAATAAACAAGCCTAGCAGTTGCAACGTCAGTGAGTTCCCTAATTCTTTTCACTACATATGCTGCAGAGCTAAGTCTGTGTGCTAATTTTACAATATGTGGACCCCATTGTAGTTTTGCATCCATTGAGATGCCCAGAAATACAGTATCATCTACAAATTCTAGTTTTTCATGTCCAATTACTATGTTGTTCTCAACTACTCGTACGTTAGGTAAGGAAAACTTTATACATTTTGTCTTTTTAGAATTTAGCAGCAGATTATTTGCTGCGAACCAATCTAGTACTTGCGAGAGAGTATTATTTGCATCGTCAAGATTATTTTCTTGTCTCCTTATTTTAAAAATAAGTGACGTGTCATCAGCAAATAACACTATCTCGGACATATTTTGTACCATAAACGGTAAATCATATATATATACTAGGAAAAGGAGCGGCCCTAAGATAGATCTTGCGGGACTCCTATTTTTACAAGTGAACCCGAGGATTTAATACGATTTACGTCTGCTTTTTGGACCCTTCCTTCTAAATACGATCTTAAAAGATCTAAACCTGCACCCTTTATTCCGTAGTGTTTTAACTTTAGGAGTAGCGTTTCGTGGTCTACACAATCAAATGCTTTTGATAAATCACAAAATATGCCTACTGCATCCTTGCGATCCTCCCACGCGCTGAAAATATGTTTAAGTAACATAACTCCGGCGTCTGTTGTATTCCGCCCTTTAGTAAAACCAAATTGCTGGCTATGAAAGAGTTGGTAATTATTGAAATGCGTAAGTAATTGATCTAAGATGATCTTCTCAAATATTTTACTTAATACTGGTAGTACTGAGGCGGGCCCAAAATTGGTTGGATCGTGTTTATCACCGCTTTTAAATAAGGGTACTAGTCTACTATATTTCATGAGGTCCGGAAATACTCCCTCATCTACACATTTATTGAAAATTTTTGCTAACGGTAAAGCTAGGACATGGATCACTGAACTAACAATTTTTACTGACATACCCCACAAGTCCTCGGTTTTTTTAAGATTCAATAATTTAATTTTTTTAAGAACGTTATGGGGCTCAATGTAATTAAATGAGAAATCGTGTTCGCACGAGGAGACATGGTCTTTTAGTAATGTTGTTGCACGATCAGGTGACGAGTCTAACAGAGCTGTAGTCACGATTGGAACATTAGTGAAGAACTGTTCAAATGCTGCAGCGATATCTTCATTTGTCGTTATTATTTTGTCATCAATCTTAAGCGAAATATCTCGGTCTCCTAATTTAGTTTTACCCGTTTCTCTATTTATTATTGTCCAAATTGTTTTAATTGTATTCGGTGACTGTAAGATTTTATTCTTTACATGATCGCACTTAGCCTTATGGCAGACGGCCTTAAATAAACATAACATAAACATAAAAATATTTATTTTAAAAACCACTACACAAGTTACAAAGGGTATGAGAAGGTTGAAAATAAATTGGTTTGTGTTAAGAATAAAACGACAATGTTTGGAATATTTTTTGACGTGCTGTATGAATTGCCTCTTTGATCAAGCCAACTCGCGTTTGGCGCTTAACTACCAAAACAGAAGTCGTGGGTTCGATTCCCACTGGGGGCCGCCGTACATTTGTACAAAAGGCCTCAATCTGGGTATATTTCCATGTTTGTGATGTCCTTGCCTGGTTACCATAGTACAGGGTATCCTCGTTTGGGACAAGGTCAGCGATTGTGTTGTGTGAAAGTTATTATTATTATCATAGATTATTGTCGTGGGTTACCGGCTTTAGAATAGTACCCCCCCATCTCTTCCCGTGGGTGCCGTAAAAACCGGCTAAGGGACACATTACCAGGAGCTGGTCAGCAGCGCCTTCTGCGGAAATGCCATATACTGCGCTCGCTAACCCGCATGCAAGCGTGACGAGTATGGCAAATACCCTAATGGCAGACAACCAAAAAAACCAGTCCCACGGCAGTTCCGCTGTTCCTGGCTACGGTAGCGGCCATACCCAAAACCCCGAGAACTTTCAACTCGAATTGTCAAATCGCTTTGAGTGCCTAGAGAGCGCCGCATCGGTGGACGAGATCAATAACAGGTTTATAGAAACTTTCGTTCAGTGGGCTCGAGGTTCTACAAACCCAACCGTACGAGTAGACCACAAAAACTCTCAAACTATACCTACTCTCATGGCTAAACGTCGCTCGTTGCAAATGCAGTCCTCCGAGGATGTTGAGTCATATAGGCAGCTCAATAGACACATATCAAAGTCTATGCGGCACGATATTCGTTCCTTTAATACCGAACGTATTAAAGAGACTATAGAGCGGAACAAAGGCTCCGAAGTGTTCGCAAAAGACATGTCTATTGGGCAAAGCCAGCTGACGAATCTGTAGAGAGAGGACGGCATTATAGAGTCGACCAAATCAGAGGTGCTGAGCGAGATTGAGTTTCTACGGACAGTTATACACCTAAGTCGCAAAACCTGTTAGCAGTTTGAACAAAGATCCTAGAGCCAAACTGATCAGACATTATACCGAAGATATCCCGGACATCAACCCGTACGAGATTAGGATGGCCCTGAAACAGCTCGAGAGTAGCAAGGCACCAGGAGAGGACGGAATTACATCGGAGCTCCTGAAAGCGGGTGGAGCACCGGTACTAGTCCTTCAGAAGCTCTTCAATTCCGTCGTGCTCGAAGGAAGAACGCCAGAAGCATGGAACAGAAGCGTGGTGACGCTGTTCTTCAAGAAAGGGGATAACACTTTGTTGAAGAACTACCGACCCATCTCGCTTCTGAGCCATGTTTTTGAGGGTGCTCACGAATAGTCTCGAACGCAGGTTTGATGACTTTCAGCCTCCCGAACAAGCCGAAAGGGCTATAGTACCATAGACCACATCCACACGCTGCGGCAAATTATACAGAAGACTGAGGAGTATAATTTGCCATTATGCTTAGCGTTTGTGGACTATGAGAGCCTTTGATTCGATCGAGACATGGGCAGTGCTTGAGTCTCTGCAGCGTTGCCGTATTGACTATCGGTATATCGAGGTGCTGAAGTGCTTGTACAACAACGCCACAATGTCGGTCCGAGTACAGGAGCAGAATTCGGAGGCAATTCCATTGAAAAGGGGCGTGAGACAGGGAGACGTTATCTCTACGAAACTGTTCACGAACGGACTGGAAGATGCCTTCAAGCTTCTGGAATGGCAAGAACGCGGCATCAATATCAGTGGCGAGTACATCACTTTCATGGCAGAAACGATGGAAGATCTCGGCATAGTGCTCTAAGACCTCAGTCGAGCTTCCCAACGGGTGGGCCTTAACTCCTGAACTGCCCTCGCGGAACGCAACGTATAGGTGGCCCATACTAAGTTGGACACAGATCTGTGTCGCGGCAGACGAGTGGTTAAAATGAACATGGACAAAACGTAGGTCATGTCGAACGCCCGTGTTGTGCCCACCCCAATAACTGTGTGGAACTCTACTCTCGAAGTTGTAGACGAATACGTCTACTTAGGAGAAACAGTCTAACTAGGCCGGTCCAACTTCGTGAAAGAGGTCAATCGTCGAATCCGACTCCGCTGGGCAGCATTTGGGAAAGTTAGAAAAGTCTTTTCGTCCAATATCTCAATCGCTCAAGACAACGTATGGCACTGAAATTTGGTCTCTCACTATGGGCTTCATAAAAAAGCTCAAGGTCACGCAACGAGCTATGATCGGAATTCCTGTACGAGATCGAATAAGAAATGATGATATCCGTAGACGAACGAAAGTCGTCGACATAGCCCAAAGTGGCAGTGGACGGGGCACATAGCACGCAGAACTGATGGCCGATGGGGCCGAAAAGTTCTCGAATGGAGATCACATATCGGCAAGCGCAGCGTAGGACGACCAGCCACAAGATGGACAGATGACATCATCCAAGTGGTAGGAAGACGCTGGATGCAAGCCGCTTCCGACCGGTCTTTTTGGAAATCCGTAGAGGAGGCCTATTTCCAGCAGTGGACTTCTTGTAGCTGAATGATGAGATTATTCATGTTTAATACAAATAAGTGATATTTGTATACCCTGTGGGTAAAATATAGCGTCCAATGTAATTCTGCCTAACATCTGTTGACAATAATACCTAATACCTATGTTTATGACTTGTCCGTTTGGCGCCGGATTAAGAATAGCGTCACTCCATTGCCTTCCGTGGATGACGTAGAAGGCGACTGAGAAAATCATCACCAAAAGAGCGTCTTCCTGAGATTCCAACCGCATACTGCGAACGCCAAACCGCCTGCCAAGCGTGACGATTATGGCAAAACCCCTCATAGTTTTGAAAACCACGAAGGAGGCCTGTGTCCTGCAGTGGGCGTCAAGTGGCTGATGATGATCATGACGTTTATGACAAATAAAAATATTTGATTTGATATGATTCAGTACCTAACCTTACCTTGAAAAGAACGCTCGAGGAGACAATTCGTCAAGTCAATATTTAGTTGCAATTCGTCAAGCGTCCAAAAATGTATTATTTTAGGTGCGATTCATCAAGTCCCAAAGTATTGTTCTTATGGTGGCCCGATCGGGTTCTTTAGAACTCTTCTTACCCACGGTCCACCTCCTGAGACCACCTGGGTGAATTCTACAGATTAAGGTTATAATATCGTCCAGGGAATCTTTATAATATTGATTCTGCTGGTAGATTAAACTAACTTTTCTTTTGCGTTTGTTGTCAGTTTTCAGTGTAAACGATTACACGTTTGTGTTAACTAGTGTGTGTTCTCGTGGTTTGTAATCGGGTGGTTTGTATACAGCTTCTACTACTCTTGACGTAACACTGTTGTTTACCAATAATTTAGTCGTTTTGATATTGTTTGTATTTTTTCCATTTTTATTTACTTACTTAAAATACATAAATAAGGCTCGAGTACTATTATCCTGTCTTCCTGATTAAAAACCGGACAAGTGCGAGTTGGACTCGCCCGCCGAGGGTTCTGTACAAATTTGTAGGTACTTACATATTATAAATAGTTCAGGAATCGAGTCTCGCAGTTTTTTCCGAGCTTGTCCTGAACTTAAATGAAATCAATACCTTTATTTGTCCAAACATAGGTATTGTGCTTACATTATAGTATAGTGTAGCCAGATCTTAATTTTATACAATTTGTTCTCTGTGCTTTACCAATCAGCGTACAAGTACAGAAAACAGAACGTGATATTAAAGTGATAAAGACAATTTTTTTATGATTTAATTACAAATGTATAGTTTTCATATTTTCCCGGTATTTGTAGTATAAGACTAACATAGTCTTGCTTGCCAAACATAGTTCTAGGTAATCAAAATTTATAGGGTCCTTCCCGTTGATTGTAGAAATATAAGTTTTTTGCGGCATAAACGGCCATATTTTTTTACGTTTGATTTTTTCAGCTTTAAGGGACTGTACACCTGAGTACCTATGATTTTAATTTCAACTCGGTACCTCCACGCGTTCCCGAGATAAAAGGTCTTGTCTTGACAGACAGACGGACAACTAAGTGATCCTTTAAGGTTTCTTTTTTTTTCCTTTTGAAGTATGGAACCCAAAAAATTCTAAACAATATTATCTTAAGGAAATTGTCGGTAAGTAAATAAGTCCAACGACAGGTTTATCGGGCTGAGTCAACATCTGCTGATGACCCGATGACTGATAAAACACATTATTGGAAACATTGAATTGAATTTATTTGTAACCAAAATTAAATTTTCGACGGATAGAAAATACATACCTAATTGGTATACTTAATGCCAATTTCAAACAAATGTACTAAACGCCAATTGTCAGCACATGATTCATTGTGGAAACAAAAGACGTTAACGTGAATTGACTTTCCTATTAGTATAAGAGAGACGATCGAATGCTTCATTGAATTATGTTACCGCTCTGGTCCGAATGCCAGTCTAATCTAGCCAAAGAAGATTTTCGAACACTAGAGAAAGCTTCTGGATCTTCGGAGGGCGACGAGGTCTAGTCATCCTCAGGAATTTCAACGAGGACGCTTGATTAACAAAATACTTTTTTATCGAGCGCATGACGCGTTAGCTATGTATTGTCTGCGGCTATGGTGTGTGTGGCACGTAACGGACGCCATTGTTGAGCCGTGTGAGGTGCCTTCGTCGGCGCACGACATGCATGAGATAGAAAGAAAACTTATTCTTGGGCTGCTTAATCCTTAAGTAGTGGGTAAGTAAGTGAGTAAGTGACCAGTAATTTTCATAAGAACTACGCTGAAAGACCTGAATTTTCCTTATTTACGATATTGGGAACACATGGAGAAGCGATTATTTTTGTTTGCAGAAGGAAGTGCCTAGTACCGAGCTTTGCTGTCAAAACAGCTTAATAGCTAACATGTAGACCATTGTATGCTCTAAAAGGCATGCAATTATATCGATGTATTGATGTTCAGTGAACTATTTATGTAGGTTGGTACTTAGGGTACTATAACTCTAGCCTTTCCAAACCTCTATCAGAATTTTTCCATTCGATATGGAACATTATTAACATCATAATTATTCAACTTTTGGCTAACCGGTACAAGTTTGGAACTAGCTTGGCTTCTCTGCTTGAATCATCATAAGTAACATATCGATGCCATCGACCTCAACACTAGAACGTAGCATTAAAAAGAATAGTCTACAGACGAAGTTTTATCGAGCGGCAAGGCAGTGGATGAGTAATTAAGAAGTTTTCAAGTTCGTGCATTGCACGGCTCGGTGCTTACAAGTGTTTAGATTCCTATTTTTCGAAACCATCTCTTTTCATTATCCGATGTAGGTACCTAATGGAACTGTCTGACAGAAAAATAAGCAATTAAAACTTAAACCAAGTAAAACTGAGCCGGACGGGTCGTCCGGAGGGTGCCGGTCCACAGCACAAGGACATAAAGTTTAAAGTCCTCAACAACCTCAAGGTTCTGAAATTGACACCAAAACTCTGAGGGGCAAATGGCAGCAGAAATATGTAAAAAATCCAATTCGCTCCTCACCAGACGAGGTTGTGGATGAAAAAGTCCGAAATGCTGCGACAGCATCATACGCTAGGCATGAGCGCCTATCTAATTAAAAAGTGGGCTGGAAAGTAAAAAAAACAATATGGTGGTTCCGAGCCTACAAAAAAGAAATTTGGAGCCCTCTACATAGATATTTCAGATTAGGTTTAGCTCCTCAGCTATCCACTTACTCTTAGATTTATTAGACAAGTTTTACTATCAGCCCTCTCGAGTTGGTCTCTCCAAGGTCTCAGAATATCATTATTTAGGCGGATTCTATAGCCAGTTATTAAAGGTATCAGTTCATCAGGCATCCGTATAAACGGGGCAATTCCTGAAACACAATTTAGAGTTTGTCATTATTACAACTTTTGTTCCATGAGGTTTGAATTATAATCTCGAGAGTGCGACATTGTCAAACAGTGAAAAAAAAAATTTAAACCTTAATTTCGCATGTTTGAGCTAACCCTATAACGTTACCTACTTGTTCGTAATTTCACTGCAAGAGCTCCCCTCGATTGTATTGATTTTACGCAGGGATTCGTCCGCCATTGCTAGGGTTCCTAGAGCTTACGCGGTCTGGGGGTGTCACGTTACTAGGGAGACGTCGGAAATCTTATTTAGAACGCTGTATCACAAAGTGTGTTCCGTTTATTGAAAGGGAAAGCATCTGTTCACTCTGAAAACGACTTTATAAAGACCTTAACGTAGTGACATAAAAGCGCATTCGCGCATTTTACGATAGTTTTTAAGAGGTTTAATTTGGTGCTAAATATTTAATTTGTCTCTTTATGTAGGTACTAATGATCGTACCCCAATTTTCACCCCCGTGTCGGCTCAACTGCAAGCAAGGGTGTTCGGTGTCCAGGCAATCGATTTTAGTGTTTGGAATGTAGCCCCTCTCCCTCTTGCATCCAGAATGCATGTAGGTCTGCATTTGATTTCCTGCGTGTCTGGGCCTGAATTTTGCATTAAGTGCTACTTATGTACATAACAAATTGTATGCTTAGTTCTGATTATCAGTGAAAACCTGTTATTGGTTTTGACTTTAATCGTCTCAATTTTGTAAATGTGCTTCTCGTATAAGCTGTTGGTTTTCAAATAAAAAATAAAATAAAACAAATGTATTTATTTTACCGCTTTCTTATCCTTTTCAAACCATATTAGGTACTGTCTACACTTTTTAAATTTATTATGACTGCCATATGGTGTTTAGGAAGGAGGGCCCGTAAAATATAATTCAAGCATGAATCAGCTAACCAGCACATCTGTGCCTACATCGGTTATTCATAATATTTCAGTAACGTTCGTATACAGGAATTAATTAATGCCTTCACGAATCTATTCGATCCAAGAATTATTAGATGACAAATAGCTAGTATCGCTCGTAGCCCCGGCCGCCTGAGTGATCTTAAACGATCACGAAGGTTAAGCAACACAGGGCGCGTTCAGTGCATGGATGGGTCGCCGTCTATGCCTAACGCTAGTGGCATTTTTCCGAGCGGTTCCGTGCTTCGCAAGGCACGTTAAGCTGTTGGTGCCGGCTGCCGTCGATAGATGGCACTCGTTAAGCCAAGTCAGAGGCCTTAGGGCGGCTTGACAACTTCTGACAGTAGACGAGCCACTAGTCTACAAGCCTCCACCAATCCGGACTTGGCCCCCGTGGTGGAGTATGGCCTATACCTTCCTCAGGGAAGAGACCCGTGCCCCTCGGTGGGGACATAATGGGTTGATGATGATGATGATGAAATAGCTATTTTCTATTGCACGCAATTAACAATTTGACACTAAGCACCAACTCACAGCAATAATCGAAGACAGTAAACAGTTTCTTTGTTCACTAATTACAGTTTTCGTGGATGATCGGCGCTTAAAACGCTATCATGCGTGAAAGTGGGGAAAGTCACTCACAAGCCGGCATGGAGTTGAGAAGACCGGTTTGATATCAGTTTGTAATGCTAGCACATGCCAGCGTATACAAGAACCCATCGCTAAGTTGGCAAGATTTTATCGAAAGCATGAACCTACCTACCTAACAATTTCCGATATTATGTAACAGCTGCTGCTGAATATTTGGCGATTCAATCGCGAAACTGGGTGAATATTAATTTCTTCTTGGTCGGAAATCGGAGAATTTCCTAGTTATGTTATGATAGCGCCCCGGAAGTGTGTAGATTTCAAAACATCAAAGAAACATTGTGCTAGTTATGTTCAGTTCAGTTTAGAGTCTGTCATTTGGCTCGTTTAATATATCGTTACTTAGGCCGTTGTTAGCAGCATGTGTTGTGTGTTACTCATTGGTTTATTTATAGCCATTAAAAAGTAAGGGCTCGTAAGTTCGTTAGCATCACTGAGCAAGAGCACAAACATTCCATGTATTTGTCGTGTCCTGACCATTAGATTGTAATAATTTACGATCCAATATGTTGTAGGTGTATATACCTCCTTTGTTCATTGGACTTCCAGTCGGCTTTGGCACGGTTTCAGAAACACTTTAGTAAGCGCATTTGAGTTTAAAAAAATCTTCAAGAGCACCTAAGTTCAATGACACCGGTCGTCGTGTCGTTAGCGCAGTCAAGTAATTGCATTTATTAGCATAAAACAGCGCACGGTGCTAAACGGACCATGCGATTCGGAGATATTATTTTAAAAAAAGTGTGATCATTAATTTGGAAGGCTGCTTCTTATTTATTTCACGAATGATCTTATCTGCTTTGTGCATTAGCTTTGACGGGAGAGTCGTATTTCAGTCATCCCCCAGCGAAAACCGAGACACCCTTTCCATAGGGGGAGATACTTTTATGCTTCTATTTGTTTATTTATCGGCGTATTCTCGAAAAAATAATTTACTCGCTATAAATAGCGAAATTGAATTTAATAAAAGATCACTTTCTCTTCAGAATTACTAAGTTTTGCGTAGCGGAAGGAGACTGTATGGTCTGCATTTTAACACGATTAAAGCAAAATATTCTTTGATGGATCCATCACATGATGCGTGATCAGAATGTCCATACATATGCATGTAAACCTAGATAGCAGTACCATGCCTGTGGATATATTGGACATACCTACCTATCTGTTTGGTCATAATTTTTACGTGACTTCCAGGTACCTACTGCTATGATGCAGGCTGGACATTCCTGCAAATATTTGTAATGCAAATTACTTATCATCACGTATTAAGTTTGTGTAATATATAACGCACGTCCAGCCTAATACACGTCTACGGAATTAGTCATTACCATAGTGCCTACAAGAATAACTCGTTTCTAACAAATGACCAGCGGTCTGAATTCTCAGATCTATTACGGTATATCAAAATGCAATGTTTTGTATGGCGTACTGTTAAAAAGAATAATATCATCAATGTATGCATACGGCATGAAATCATCGAGCCGGCCGGCACCGCCGCGCTCCCACTCACGCAGCCAACGGATAAAGCAGCGAGTTCCGTTAATTGGCAAAATATTTTAACTTCGCTCCAATAACACTCCTCGACAGAATATAGATAGGTATCTACATTTCTTTTAAAACCACCAACGATTTAACCCCGGGTAAACACCGGCCTTAATGGACTGCCTCTTTTTCATCATTACTCGGGGATAAAAGCACCCTTCGATTGTCCAAATCCCTAGGGAGAGACGATGGGCACATTATTCAGAAATAAGCGAATCTCCACCAGCATTGTTACACAATTTTACTTAAATCAACTGAAAAATAATAAGAAATAAATATTTCTTACCAGTTATTGGAATAGGTAGGAAGGGCGGAATAAGCTGTAGAGACACTCACAACACACGACCGTTTGCGGACGACTGAAGTTAAGTGAAGTTGTTTTCATACGAGCACTGCCCCGCCCCGGTGGCGCTCTCTGCCACAGAGGCACAGATACTTGTTCTCCCTCGGCAAAGCAAACGATGCCTTATGTCCAAGGGACAAGGATGACGCGACAAAGATATATAACTGTAAAAGTTGTCAGACTTTACTTGCAAGTTACGGGGCGGCGCAGCAGACTCACTCGACGTATGTTAAGATGGCGGAATAATAACAACTATATGAGTCATTTGCCTCGCCCGCAACGTAGTCGGTCCTTGTTTTAAAAACACCTTTGAGGAAAAGTCTGATTTGGTTTCATGATAGCTTTGACTTGGTGATCTCAGTGATGTAGGATTTATGCTTGTTCAGTGAATTTCACGTTCACTGACACTATTAATTTGAGCTAGCTGTAGCCACGCAAACATATTTTGTTTGCTCAAACACGCATACAAACTTACCTATGTGCTTAGATTAACCACTTCTATGCTTATGTGTTTATTAGTCGTTTCCGTAATACTATACAACTATTGATTACTCCCAGTGTAGCATGTAGCGGTTAACTCGTGATGGGCATTCGATTCTTACTTCACATAATATTATACATGATGAGTCATCAGAGGAAGAATGGGTGGGATTCACCATGGATTCACAAGTGTCCTGTCAGCTAGATATTAATGATGATAGTTTCTGGGAGCTTAACCCCCACAAAAATATCATTATCTACCTGTCTAAATTCCAGATGGAAAGATCGGTCTGGAAAATATGTTTTGGGGTGAGCATTTATGTTGCTTGCTAAAGCCATTATTTTTTTTCTCATCCAAATATACTTAATTTAATTACCTATGTGTTCTCTTGAGTATGTGATGTCGTTTTCGGCTCTCTTAAGGGCCCTAATTTATTGCAAGTTTAAAATCGCATATTCGACTGTTCTGGACATTTTCTTCATACCTAACTCCCTCCCGACAGATCCCAATGGTTACACTAATTTGAGGTTAGCTTTGCTGTTTGCAGTTCAGTTTTGCTGGTGTTGGAGCCCCTTTTTTGTTGTCACGGAAGCACCTGAGGCGTTTGGAGTAGGGGGTGGCTGGGTGCCATACATTACTGTATGGTACCCGGCTGCCTTCGATTCTATGTGCCTCACATGTTCTCTTTACGATTTCATTTTATTTTGTTGACTTTCGTGTATTGTTTGTTCACCTACGTGTTTACTTTGTTTCTGTGACAATGTGAATAAATGTCTTCTTTCTTTAATTTTTTATGGTTCCGTAGTCCAACAAGGAACCCTTATAATTTCGCCATGTCCGTCTGTCTGTCGGTCCGCGGCCTAGCGCAAAGACCGGTGGTACTAGAAAGCTGTAATTTGGTATGTGTATACATATTTATCACGCCGACACAAAGTTAAAAAGTTTTTTTTTTCTGTACCTCCCCTAACATGAAAAGTAGGAATTATGATTTTTTTTCTCTTCTAGGTCGCGGTCGTTGAAAAATATTGTGCGTGTACTAAGACCATTTTTTGATTTAGGGTTCGGTTTGCAAAATATTATTATTACTCCTGGCTAAACGGTTGATTATAGAAACATGAAAAAAATCAGAGTAGTAGCACATATAATGAACTTAAAAAGAAAAGTATCTCGGCTAAGTAGGCTTTACTAGTTAAGGAGTAATAGGTAACGAATTCCCGATACTTACCCCGAAGTTAATAAGTAACGAATTCCCGAATTTTTTTAATGACCAATTATGTAATAGTGTGGACTGGCCGAGAACTTCGCCTAGCGCTCTCTGTAGGTAGGTACACCTAGAATTTGTTTTGATATCCAGTAAGCGTAGCTTTCGGGTCGCACATAGTATTTTACAGGGTGTATTTGTCTAAACTACGCCCCTCTGAAAAATGATGGATTGGCCCAACTATTTTAAGCCACAGAAATTGTTGGGCCAGCTTAACTCCTGAACTGCCCTCGCGGAACGCAACGTATAGGTGGCCCATACTAAGTTGGACACAGATCTGTGTCGCGGCAGACGAGTGGTTAACATAACAAATAAGCTGAATTATTCTTGTTCGGCTTATCTGATGAAAAAAATTAAGCCAACCGAACATCTACAAAAAAAAATAAGATTTTACATTCCACACTAGATAGTGAATATTTAGGAAAAGGAACTAACTTAAAATGAAAATCAAAATTCCTGAAAAGAAAAGATTTATTATTAATATTTTTTCATGTGTTATTTTTTTATAGCTTCTTTCTTTTCAGATAACTTGTTTATTTTTTTCAAAACAGTTTAACAAATGTGTAGGGAACAGAATGATTATATTTAGAGAATTCAATAAAGCTGATCTAACCCCCAAGTTTATTCATTAAAATTAAAGGACATCATAAATTTATAGTGTTTAATTATTGGAAAAGGGGACAACCAAGCTCGCAATGGTTCTCAATCACTCTTCTTGTTGGAGGTATCGAAACACTCATTACGATTTTGAAGAAATAACAAATATTGCTATGACTTAGTTATTTACGAATAGGTACTCACACAAAATTGTGGTGTCATTGAGATTTTCTTGTGATCATTTTGTGTTTGTTTAGAATTTTCTTGTGATTATTTTGTTTGCGATCTAATTACGCGCACCAAATCCTGTTGGAATCCTGACGTTTGGAATTTGACACTTAGACTGGATTTGGTGCGCGTAGTATAGGGGCTGGCCCATTACCCGAACAGATAGATCGTTTCACCGATATTGCACGTCCTTGCATCGAAAATTAAAATTTGCTTGCTACATCTAACAAGATTTTTTACCAAACAATATTTTTTTAGCAGAATGAATTCGGCAAACAATTTAATCAGCGTGCTAAGTGCGAACCGTCCTTTCAGTGAAGTTTGTTCAACGAACGGTTACATTTCATTCAAGCTATTGGCGAAACGTTCTTTCTAAGAAGAGTGAGTCGGTGAACCATTCCGACTCGTGACTAACCTACATATCTAACAAAAAGATTATAAAATATCGATATAGAACTCTTTTATAACGATAATAAGGAAACAATAGAATTTATTTACGGTAGGTTAAAATGGTGGGGTTGATACTAATTAGCACAAAAATTAAATTTTGAGTTAATAGATAATGCAAGTGGTTGTCATTGAAAAACTGCCAAATATACAGGCAGCTAAATTCGTTTAAAAAAAACTCGCAATTTGCATTATCTATTTGACTTTAAATGCTGTATTTAACGCTAAGGAAATAAACTAAACATATAAATCCAAGTACCTATACTAATCATTGAATGATGTAGCTATTTAGTGTAATTGAATCAAAATATCTCTTTCGCGAATATCCTTTAGCTGTAAACAAAGTTTACTCCTTCTTTCATAAAATTAATGCAACCCTAGTAGTATTTCTAATGTATAAGCGTTTGGAAAGAAATAGCTTAATGCAACGTTATTTATGTTGAAAATATATTATTTTGCTCTCTTCGGTGGAAAAATTACTATTTACATAACACTAAACCTATAATTCCCGGCTTTAATTTCTTAAAAAGACGTCCTGCTGTTATATCGAATCTAGACAAATTTATTTTTGTGTGTGTGTTATTTCTTCCTGATTCTTTGGCCTTGTCATCTATTTAGTTAAATCAAACTGCGGACCACCACACTTAGTTCGAGGACGTACTCGTATCAAAGTGCCGTTTCTTTAATTTCGGACAAAAAAAACGGCTCGAAGTGTGAGCCATCAATATTAAACGGAAATTACATAACGACAGCCTTTAATACATTACTAACTTTGCAATTACAAATGGGACACCTCTTAGATTTTCCCCAGACTTTGACGGCACATTTGTAGCAGCAGCAGATATGAGCTATGCGTCCGTGAACGAAAACTCCCGATTTGGGTTCAGCTAAACACGTTATACACAAGTTATCATTTGAATCGGCTTTCGTCACCGAATTGATCAAAGGCTGATCAATACTAATGGCGGGGTCACTCACAGTTTTAACTAAAGGAGCAACTTCTTTTTCTAGGCTTTTCGATTTCCTGTACCGTTTCGACTGGACATCGCTGCCGCTATCCGAATCAGAATCTTCTCGCGATCGCTTCCTATTCCTGTCCACGGATTCGGAGCGCCGCTTGCGTTTACACTTATTTAGTATCACATTGTCGCTTAAGCTAGGTTCATTACTAGGTTCGCTTACGTCATCGTTAGATAAGCTATTGAGTTTCTCGCTATCGTTTTGCGAGTGGGAATCGCTTTGCGAAGGTAACGTTTGGCTCAGCTCTTGGCTGGCGAAGGCCGAGTCCACACCAGAGTCGATGTGGTCGGTTAAATGGTGTACGTTAACGCTGTCGGGTTCGTCCCTCGACTTAGACTTGCTCTTTCGCTTCGGCCTCGGCGGGAAGAAGTTTTTACGTACCTAGAATGCAGTCCAAAGTTAATATAAAGTACAATATAAAATCCCGCTTTGTGACATAAGTAAACAACCAACATTCTATTCACTGGTTTCTAAATTGAGAATTACACTAAGTAAAAATTAAGTATCGTTCTTCTTTGAGAAATGTGATGAAACTGATACTAACGTATTTACTCAGTAAAAATCCCAGTTCAGAAATCGACGGTCAAGCATCAACTTGGGAATTATTTTCTCAGTATAAGAAGTACTTTGTTAGCTTCTTTATTTAGATCACAAAACGGGATAATTTTAATAAATCAATATTACTCAATCGGGTTTCATAAGCAGCCTAATACGTCCCACTGTAGGGCACAGGCCTTCTCTCAGAGAGAGAGAGAGAGAGAGAGTATGGGTTTAATCACCACGCGTGCCCACCGCGGCTTGGCGATATCAAGCGCTGAGGTATGTGAATAGCTCAGACACTCAGGTTTCCTGACGATGTTTTCCTTCGACGTTAGCGAGTGGTATTACTACTAAAACTTCACAAATGTACATAACTTAAAAAACAAAGTCATCGGAACATGCCCGCACTGGGGAACCGAACCTGGGTCTCTCGCTTCCCAGTCCAAAATTCTACCCACTAGGCTACCACCGCTCTTCCGTGGTAGCCTCAATCGGGTTATTCAGCAGGAAAATATACCATATCGCAACGTATTTATTTTATTTGAAGTTTTATTATGATTTAAGGGGATCCAGTGGGCTAACTAGCGCCATTTAATGATTTCGAATTCGAAGCTTACGTGAAGTGAAATCAATATTACTCTTAAGGGGCTCTAGGGTAACAAAGGGGCACTAGGCCACCGAGGAAAACAATTCCTATCTTTTTTAGATCGAATTTACAAAGTGTCTTGTACAGTCTCTCAATCATGTTAATAATTATTTATAGAACCCATGGCCGTGAATCTAAGGCAAAAAACTTAGGACTAGATAGCATAAGCATAAATGCCATCTAGTCCCAGGTTCGTCATCCTAGGTTCTTTATCGTAGGACCTAAAAACCACTATGAACACGATTGAGAGATTGTACGGACACTTTGCAAATTCGATCTGTAAAAAATTATATGAGTGTTACTCCCTGGAGCCCCTTAACGGGATCCAGTGGGCTAACTAGCGCCACCAATGAAAAAAAAAATCATCTATTTAAAAATCATCATCTTCTTTAATCATCAGATCGTATTTGCAAAAAGTGTCTGTACAATCTCTCATGTGAGTAATGTGAGTACCTAATATTGATTTCACTAATCTTCGAAATCATTAAATTTTAGTCTTATTCATAAAAACACGATTCTACATTATTCAATTATTAACATTATTTAATTGCAGTTTAAATAGTCTTTGGTAAAGAGAAACCTTTACAAGTACAACTGACAAGTGTTTTAGAGAAATCGTAACACTGTTTACAAGATTTATAGTCTGACTATGATACTTTTTGGAGTCACGCAAAAAAACCTGGCGTGTTATAGAAGCGTTTCGGTAAAACATAATAACATTTGGTTTCACCTCCAGCCATTTGATGTTCCGAAATGCGATTATTTTATTAGATTTAAGGCTATCTGTGCGCGCGAGACTCCTTAGGTTTGGAATAAAAGATAAACAATCCCACGGGATCTCATTACCGAAAAGAAACACTTTCCATTAACCTCAGTCGCCGATTTTAATCGATTTACCAGAAAACATCTTGAAGAAACCAGCATCTATCACATATCCATTCCATGCATGAAGTCCACTGCTGACATAAGGTAAATTCTTTAAGGCAAAGATGGTCCTCATCAGACTACGGTAGTCGGTCCGTTATGCCGTATACCGCGTACGATTCGATCCACGGTACATTGTGCCCGTAAACAAGAACACATCGCAAAAAAATAAGTCCTTTGTCTATGATTTGTTGAGTATGTTTTAGCAAGGGGTATAAAATTTTCGATAAAGTCTCATGAAGTATAAAAAAGATATAAAGTTGGTGCAACAACGTTGGTTACGCACAGGTTCAAAGGAATTGGGCTGGGTTTGCGGGAAATCAGTTGAAAGTAGATTGTTCTTAAGATCTATCTAAAAAATCCGTTAGGTAAATTAGCCGTATATTTTTGCGGTGCGACATGGCGATACAACGCTCACTACTTTGCAGGCTTCGTCCTTGCCAGCGCCAGCATTACATAGCAATACAGTGCGACGTCGCAAAGTCGTCGATGAATTCGTCGTTACACCACTGTGTTATGTAGACGTCACCTGGGCCGCGTTTCTTGAAACTACAATAATAGTCTAATAATTATGTCAATTCAATGCCGTATTGTCATAGTAAACCGAATTGTAGTTCTATGGAACAGGGCCATGCATTCATCGCGCGTTTTAAATGTCAAAAGTGACTTCCCATTAACTGACATATTTTAGCATCACAAAACGGGTGACTCGCGCCGTCATGCAACCTTTGCTGGCGTCAACTTTTGTATGGCGCCGCAATAACAATATACTTTTATCTCAGACCGCTGATCCATAGGTTTCCATATTACCTTGAAGCACTTCTCGCAGTAGCGATAGAGAGGGTTGTTGTTGTCGGCGAGGCACTGCGCGCACTTCCAGTAGTCGTACCAGTCCATCTCGCTGTCGATGCCGCTGCCATCGCTGTCGGTCTGCTCAGAGTCCGCAAACACGAGGTCGCCGTCGTCGCGCACCGTCACCTCGATCACCTTCGTCGATATTATCTGGAAAAATTAAATTCGTTTCGTTTAATGAGCCGTTTTCAGTACAAATTCACAAAGCAATTCATAGATGGCGCTTACAGGCGTGTCCATAGAAGAACCGGAACACGGCTGTCAAAATTAATCTGCGCTAAGCAAAATTTGACAGACGTATCCCTGTTCTTGTATGTGCACGCCTATAAGAGCCATCTATGAAGTGCTTTGTGAATTTGTGCTGGAAACGGCTCATTACTATTGATACCATTGATGAGTTACACTAATTTATTTTGTACAACTGTTTGGTTACCCAAATAAATATATAAAGAATACTTATATGCATAATTTTAAGACCTCTATTATTTTAAACCTGTGAATTGAATGCGAATACTCTAAGTTTTCCTAAAGGTTAAAAAAACAAATAAATATAATTTACTACAAATAAATAAACACATATATGTACTAGTTTAATAAAAAAACTAGTTTTTGTTAAGGATTCAGTAACCATAATTGTAGCGTTGTTTTACAATAAAGTTTTCCATTTCATTTCACTGGTCTCACCAAAATAAACCATAAGTTAATTTGGTGTTTATTTTCTTATTTTTTTAGTTTGTTGTGTTATTTTCTAATATTTTTTTTATATTTTTAATATTTATTTTTATTAACCAGTATTCTCCAAATGCAGTCTATGTTTTTTTGTGGAAACATTTTTTCTGCTGTAAACTGGGAATATACATAAGCCGTGGGAAAGACGCAATTTCGCACGACTACGGATCGGTTGGGGCCTGGTGACAGTGGTGACCACGCATAGCAAGTTTTTAAGACAATTTCATGTACATAGCCATATTTCAAAATTATATTCATTGTTATACCGTGATTCCTTGTTATTTTTATCATCCATCTTAATAAGTTTTGTATATGGTGACTAAAAACGCGTACAATGTGTTAATGTACTGTCGCCCAACCCGTAATCTATGCATAGGTACTGGACACCAAAACAAACTACTTTAACCACAACATTCTTGGGAAATCATAAAAAAATGTAGTTAAAAAAAATCGCGCAATGTAGAACCAGCGCTACGTTTGTTTGTGGTTTCGATGTTCTATATCAAATTCGTTACCTAAAAGAATGCTTCATAATTTCGGTAAGGTTCACTGGGTATAACATACTAGATAAATTTCAGGAAAAATGTACGAAAATAGCGCGATGTTGGACCACAGTAGCTCCTAAGCCGTTGATTCCTCAGGTATGGTTATGACGGAAAAAGTGTTCGTATTGATGTAGACAATACTTCAGGAAGGGCAAAAGTAAATTTAACACTCGGTAAGTTTAAATCCCAATTTTATATTCGCAGCTCAAAGGATGCAAAAGGTACTCATACTCACGTCACTATCTCCAGAGGAGTCCTGGTCGACTGGACCATCGTGCTCGGGCTCTGACACCGGCTCGTACTCCACGTCAGAGCCTCCCACCGAATCGTCGCTCGTATCACGCACAAAATCTACGGACACACGCACGGTCAAGCACAACACAGTTGGTACACAGAGAGGCCCCATTTTGGATGCAGTGTCTATGATGTCTTTGTCACGCCAGTGTCATCTTGGTTTTCATGCTGCTGGGCTAAGACGATGAATGGAATCTACCTGTTTGAGTTTTTTTTCGCATAATCTTTTTCTGTCTGTATCTGTTTAGTTAGATTCCTTTTTTTTATAACAGACATTGCTTTATGTACTTCATACTTATAGATAAATGTTTTGCTGATTCTGATTTTTTATTTTTTAGTACATTGTATGTTATGTTTTGTGTTATCTTTCTTTTCCAGATGTTTTTCTCGATTATTTCTTTTTTTTAATGTTAATACTTTTCTGATTGTATTTTTATTAATACTTTGGTACACTTTATAACAGTTTAAATCTAAACTTTATACATGCATCCACAACAGCTTATCCTTTCTAATGTTACATATTACACCTTTAAAAAACGTGCAAATCAAACATTCATAGCAGGGACATCACAAACACAGACAAGGAACTAAGCTAAAATGCAGTTCAGTAATTACTCTAACAAATTAACTAATTAAATAAAACTAACTCTACTGTACTCTTGCCAAATACAATACTAATGAAGTAACAAAAACCACATTGTCACACAATAACTATAAGTACTTAAGTTATTATGGAACAATGTCAAAAAATATTAAGTCCGTTTTTCCATTCAGTCCACCACATTTGTGATAGTATGTACTATCAAACTTACACCCATATGTATACATTGAGGCACAAAATCTATGACAAAATATTTAATCAATAAATTAGTATAAGTAAGTAGAATATCAGTGCTGTGTCCCCTTTCCGGATTCAGCTGTGACACCTCGCTGACCCTTTGGTGTCAGGTTGACCAATGTGCCCATCTGACAATGTTATTAAATAACAAATTAATTTATGATTTAAAAATAGATGATGCTAAACTAAATTCTTACGGTCTTATTTATAAAAACATGATTCCTTAATACACTCCTCAGAGGCACTTTCAATAGACTGTGTTAAAGGGAAGGATGTAACCACAGATTATTTAGCTGCATCTGAGGAGAATTTTAGAGGAATCATGTTTTTATAAGACTGTTAGAATATCTAGATCTTATAACTTTTAAAAAGATAGAAGCGATCGAGATACAAAGACAAGATTGATTTCAATATACAGGGTTACCTTGTTGACTAGTACATACATAGCAAGACGTGAATTAATAAAATTATGTAAACCCTGTTATTTCGATAAATAAATCTGAGGGAAAACTCATAGAACAAAAAAAAATATTGGAGGTCATGCTAAAGGTAAATAATCAATCATAACCTGAGATGTCACAAACATACTACAGACACCTTATTATAATGTATTAAGAATTAATCAATACATGAGTTATCTGTTTAAGTAATAAGTTTTTTTTATATAACATTTTTGAAACTTGTAAAAATTTAAAGTTTCATTATGGTTTTTAGGTTAAATTTTTACCTTTCTGTCTATAACACATATGGTTAAATCCGTTAAATCACAAAAAAATAATTATAAAAATCTTCAAGACTTGGTCTTAACACATCTATGTACAGAACCATCAGTATGCGGTGGCTTTGTGGCTTTTTTTATCCTTATGTTGTAAATACAAAGTCACTCCAATCTAACTCTGAAGCAAGTTCGCCATTGGATGTTTCAGGGATTGCGCATTTTAGAGGTAACCCTATATAAAAACGAGGGAAAATCTGCAGAAGGTTATACAAGGTGAAAAAAACAAAAAGTATGAACAAGTGGAAGGTGATAAGTAAACTATGAGTCACTCTGCAAGTCATTACGGACATACAGTGGTGAGAAAACAATTGAAACATGTTACAACACGAACTGCAGTGCTGCTGATGACTACCTACCGACTCCCATTAGGATTCATTACTTATGCAATCAAATACAAAGAGCATGACTAGAATTTGAGAAGTGAAAAAATTAGTAACTGATTTATTAACATTAGTAACTTGTATACAAGATAATTCTCAGTTTTTAACCCTTATTTCTATCTAGGCAAGAGTAGAAAATGGAATGTAATGTAATTAATTATTCAGTCAATTTATTACATTTATATAGAAACAATACCATTTTTAACCAAAATGGATTTAACTAGCAAGAAAATAACAGAAAAATATTACTCTACCATCTACTCTATTATTTTCTACTTTTTTTTGGAGTCATAGATTTAAAATCTCAAATCATGAAATAAATAGAAAGGCACAAATTCAGAGAACTTTATTCATCATGTCAGTATTATTTTATGTGGTGGTAAGAGCTCATATAGCATTTTTGGAAATTACAGTTCACAAACTGAATGTCAACCAAATAAGACATGCCAGAAAATAAAGCATTAAAAGTCAAATCAATACTAACTACAGTATAGATGTTAAAGATGTAAAAGCATACCTGTCTCTTTCCCCTGGATACTCAGCACACTTTCTATTGAGTTGCGCCTGCTTGTATTCAGCCAAGAATGTTCTGAAAGTAAACAAAATAATTAAATTTAGTCTTTGACATAGGTAGAAAAGGGAAAGTATACAAGCAGAAACCTGTTTAATCTAGGACATGACAAACATTTTGCAAGATGCCTTCATTACTGGGACTGTTACCAGAAGATTAAATTGGTCACTAATGGAAATCTTGAGTAACTTCATCAGTTTTTTTACTTACCAGAAGAAAAGGAAGTAGCAGTTGTATTCATTGTGAAGCCAGCCTGGTAACTGGAATAGATTTCATAAATATACAGAAATAAGTCAACCAAACTTATAACTTCAAAGTGTCATTGTTATTGTGGTAGGTACTGTTGAGAGGCAACTTTACTAAACAATTATTTACACAGGAAGAACTACGTAGTAACATAGCATTTTTAAATTCTAAACTTATCTAAAAATACATTTTGTTCTGAATAATAAACTGTCTGTGTTGTAGATGTTATACCACACAAATATAAACAAAGCCTAAGTCACAGAGAAAATAAGTGACCTGAAACTATCTCTCAAGAAACCAAAATTCACTTCTTATAAGATTAATAGGCCAGGTACTTCTGGGTATAGGAAGGATTTTTGACAGATGACGCAAAGAAATAATTTTATTAAGATTTTTCTGGAGTTATTCTCAGCAACCACTTTGCTAATAAACAAGAGTAAATTATCGATATAACGCCACCGAGCGCAAACTTCGCATCAAGTCTGTAGACTACGCACATATAGGTAGTGTAAAAAACAACGCATTTCGGGTCATGACATATGGGAGGAAAACAGTACAGAATCTTACCAATTTTCGCTTAAAAAGTCTCCATCAGCTAATTAATGGCTTCCCCAATACTCTCACCTGACTACTTGATAGCATTTTGCTTTATATAATTATAAATCATGGAATATTTATTGCTAACGACGAAGTTGAATGAATTGAATGCGAATGAATCACAGAATAATTCTACGACAGGACAGAGACGCAGTGTTGACAGAGACGCAGTGTTGACAGATCACCCTTTGAATTTCCCCTCAATCTGAACAAAATCTCCCCAAAAATAGCCATTTTCAAAAGAAAAACCTCTGCATAGATTTTTTTTTTTCAATTTTACTAAATATAAACAGAAAATTCAATTAATAGTTACCCTTAACTAAAAAAAAAAAAACACAAAATTTATGAAAAAAAAAGCCATACCTTCTTGGAGAGTCTGGGACTTTTTTTAAAAAAACCTTTGTAACATTTGTATCGGAACAAAATACATACATGCATCTTTCAGACATGGAGTAACGAATTCTAAGAATTTCCTCTGCAGTTTCAATTGAAAACCTGTTGTGCCATAAATCTTTAATAATTAATATTTACTTGAGAAAAGAAACCCTGACAGACAACACAAACGATGGAGGGAGGAAATAGAAAAGATAGCTAGAGGTACCTGGACAAGGTTGACACAGGATAGACGGGAGTGGAAGAGGTTGGGGGAGGACTATGCTAAAGGGTAAACAGACACAGAGGACTGAGACAACACAATTTTTTTTATTACAAACAAGATGGAAAAATCTTATGAATTTACAAATTTAATGTAAATGTGTGAATGAATGCTTTATAGCACAAGTGTGTGTAATGGGGTGATCATTAAATGTATATGAAAATAAAAAAAGCCTTTGTATGAGAATACTTCCTTATTTTTAAGATAAAAAATTTATAATCTCAAAAATTCCCTGAACCCCATTTTTTCCCTCCACAATTCCCGCCAAAGGAACTTCTCCCATCAAAATTCTCCCCTAAGAAAAAAAACCGAATTTGGAGGGAATTCGCCCCATCTGGCAACACTGACGAGGCGACAGGCGACACAACGCACGTCCTTGCGCACCGCAACAGTGTTGCCACTTAAAATTTTCCAAATTCGTCAAAAAACTAATCTGGGAATCGATAGAACAAAGCTCAGATTCTAATAATTCATTACGTTTATCGTCCAGTCAAAAACCATCCAATGCTTGTACGCCTAATTATCTTAATAAGCAGGGTATTCAATTAGAGAATGTAGCAAGTAATGTATCTCATACTGTAGCAAGTGCTGGCTATACGCTGGCGCCTTGCTGCTGTGGACCGCAGCATGCTTGTAGCGAGGTGTCACATGTCGGTTTTTGCACGAATACCAAGAGGGCCGCACGCATCGAATAATGACGGAGATTACACGTTCAGTCTGGCGTCAGTAAATTCCACCAGTCTGGTTAGACTGATTGTCTATTCAATGGATTGATGGACTGATGGACCAGACTGACGGATATACGAATATTTTGATAATTTTCGTCAGTCAGGGAGGGCAGACTGATCGTCTGAGTGTGTTATCAATCTCGCATCAGTCAACGCCAGTCAACGCTAGGTGAACACTCGGGCACTTTAGGCAGCATACTATAATCTTGAGGCAGCATGGAGGAGGATTCTCTTTTTAACAACCATTATGTTTACACCACTTCCTCTTTTGGCATTTTTTCATTGCCGTAGCTATTATTATTGCAACGCAGGTTTTTTTTAAATCCATGATTACAGATAAAGATCTGTGCTTGGTGCTGTCGTATTGGTGTTTTCGTTCGGACTGATGCAAAATCCATCAGTCTTGAGTGACCGTGTAATACCTCGCCTAGCTACATTGTATCAGTCTGGCGTCAATCCGAGCTTCATCAAGGTCACGGACTGAACTGACGCCAGACTGAACGTGTAAACTCCGTCTATCGACGCACACTTTAAACGAATGAACATGGAGTAAACGGAATAAACCCAATGTTGCTAAACTAAGTACTCAGCTACCGATAAATTAATTAGTTTTAAAATAAACGCATGTCCAAAACCCTAATAGAATACCTACTACCCAACCGAATAAGATTTGAATTTGTAAAAAATTCATCAAAATCGGTTCAGTATAAAAGTCGTGTGACGTTGTGTTGTGATGTGCAAAAACACGTTACTTTTGTAATTTTCGTGAGCGGTAAACATTTTACAGCTTTATTCGTTTACTAGTGTTTGCTCCACAGGTTTGCCCACGTAGAACTATACCTACAACATCTTGGCCAGTGTCACATATTTTACATTTGAATGTCAACATCTCTTTTGTATGAATGCACTATATCGATCATGAGCGAATTGATACTCCGACTCGCATTTGGTCGATTTTTGGGTGGCTGTGACCACAACCTTTTTTTAAAGTTGGATCCACGCCGGTGTACCAATTCCATAAAAATCAATATTTCGATTGAGATTCCCGTAGTTTGGGGAAGTCCCCACAATATATTGAGAGAGCCATCGCTTCCGGTTCCGTTTCTATCCCTTTCTTACCTAGCTAGTTCCCGTTTGCGTTTTGCCCTCTCTTTCGCGCACTCCCACCACCACAGACAGTGTGGCGCCATAATTTTAGGGGCGCCATCTTTTATTCATTTGCGTCGTTGTTAACGTTCTGAATAGCGCCCAGGCGCACATTGAAGTATTGAATTTTCCTTTTGTACCTATGCCTTTAACGGTTTCAATGAAAGAGAAAAAAAACTTTATAAATTGATAACTGAGGTTAGTGATTTAAAATCAAAGAGTGCTTCGAATGCAAGAACGTTTTACTCCTTGTTCGAATGAGATGCACGCACGCACGCACGCACGCACGCACGCACGCACGCACGCACGCACGCACGCACGCACGCACGCACGCACGCACGCACGCACGCACGCACGCACGCACGCACGTACGTACGCACGCACACACACACACACACACACACACACACACACAATTTAATTGACCTCAAGACTGATCCTTTTATTAATTACTGTTTGATCAATCACTGCCTTGTTTCTTTTATTGGAGTCTAATATAATTTTATTTATTTCACTTCAAATTATTGACGTGTCCTAACTACAGACACTCCCACACAACAGCTCTAGGAGTAGGGAATGACTGAAAATCAGCGCTACACACTGACAAGCGTGAAACCTAGCACCAGCTGAGTCATTTCATTTTGCCTCACTAAACTACGAGTAGCTGTATGAAACATTATGTTTAATACACTGTAATCTACAGGATAGTAAACAGGAAAAAGTGTCAAAATAATATAATTTGAACGCTACGTCCATGTGTGCACTCAAAACCGATACCGCATGGCAAAGTGCAAATCTTTACAATGCAATGCAACTTGTTTGTTTGATTGCAATCACGGATAGCAATCAGCCAATCAAACAAACGTTATTTAAATAAGTGAAGCGCGGCTTTACTTTTACTTTGTCGAATAATACGAATCGGATCTGGCAACACTGACCGAGTTCAATAAAATTCAATTTGACGTTTCCTTTTCCGTGTGCATGGTGTCGGCATAAGGTGAGTTTTATTGTATTGTGAAATTATTTGCAATTTACTGAGAAATTGAGTATTTATATATCGTTTTTTACAAGGTGATTGCATATTTACGCGTTTGGGCGATCGGATTCAATTTTTATTTCTAATTTAAAGTCCAAATTGGCTGATTTTGGAAACTTACACGTGTGCGATGTTCTTGAAACAATCTGTGGGTCCCTGAAGCCTGAAGTTTTACTTGGTTAGTGCGGTCTGTCTACATTTCATCGTCAAATATTCTCGAGTAATCATTCAACTTATATGTATAAAAACAATGAAGAGGTTAGAATTACCACATTGGGTTGGGTGATATTGTTGGCTGTATCGTAGAAGCGACTGATAAGGTAATAATTTTGTTGTAGTTGCCGACTAAGCAACCACAATGCCCCAGAATGAATATGTTGAGAGGCACCAAAAGCTTTACGGTAGGAGACTCGATTATGAGGAGCGCAAACGCAAACGGGAGGCGCGCGAGCCGCACAAACGGGCCGAGAAGGCGCAGAAACTGCGCGGCATCAAGGCCAAGATCTTCAACAAAGAGCGCCGCAATGAAAAGATTCAGATGAAGAAGAAGATCAAGGCGCATGAGGAGAAAAATGTCAAACAGAACACTGAAAAGGTTGCAGAGGGAGCGTTGCCTGTATACCTCCTTGACAGAGATGTGCAGTCTCGTGCTAAAGTACTCTCCAACATGATCAAACAGAAACGCAAGGAGAAAGCTGGAAAATGGGATGTCCCCATACCCAAAGTCCGAGCCCAAGCTGATGCAGAAGTATTTAAAGTATTAAAGTCTGGCAAGACAAAGAGGAAAGCCTGGAAGCGAATGGTCACGAAAGTGACATTTGTAGGTGAGAACTTCACACGTAAACCACCTAAGTTTGAGCGGTTTATCAGACCTATGGCTCTGAGGTTTAAGAAAGCACATGTGACTCACCCAGAACTGAAAGCAACATTCTGTCTGCCCATCATTGGCGTGAAGAAGAACCCTAGCTCACAGATGTATACAAGTTTAGGAGTTATAACGAAGGGTACTGTGCTTGAAGTCAATATTTCTGAGCTTGGTCTAGTGACACAGGCTGGCAAAGTGGTGTGGGGCAAGTATGCCCAAGTTACAAACAACCCTGAAAATGATGGATGTATAAATGCTGTACTCTTGGTTTAGTGCTCTTTTCACTCCTATGTACAATTTCTGGTATTGATCTTCAATAAATGAAATTACATTTAATGCAATTGTTTTTTTTCCTGAGCTGCATGAAAGCTAAGGCCGATATTCAGAAACACAGCGTTGAGCTACACTTAACGTGCACTAAGCTGAGCATCGGTTGAGCAATCTCAACAAAGACTCAAGAATTTTGTATTCACAGATGATGAGATGGCAACAAATGTCGAAACTTTTTACGCGCGGTCTCATTAGTCTAAAAACACTATTTATCTTTTTGAAGGAAAATGAGCATGCAAAATGTCAAATTGTGAATAAAAAAGGTTACTTCACCACAGGTTAGTTAGATTTCTCGAATTGCCTACAGGTGTCGCTACTTTCTTCGTCATTGTCACCTTGAGTCCGAGCTAAGTCGCCGAAATCCACTACTCGGTCTCAGCTTAGCTTGCGCTCAATTTTTGTTATCTCCAACTCAACTGTGAATACAAAATATCCCTGAGACTTTCATTTTGACAGTTGGAAGACCTGGACTCACATTGAGCTCACGCTCAAAATCGTTTCTGAATATCGGCCTAACTGTCTTATTAATAAAAGCTAAGCACTCGTCAGTGGTAGTTTATTTATGGTTATGTTCAATTGGTGTTTGAGTGTTTTAAGGAATACTGTTTTTATAAACGACTGAAAAATTTTAATGCTGTGGCATATTTGTGAGAAAGCTTCGTACGTATTTGTTTTTAAATATCAGCAGTTACAGGTCTATCTAAAGCAATCCTAATATTACATGTTAATTAAAGAAAGGGACAAATAATGAGCGTGGCAGTTAGTGGTCCAAACTATTTCCTCTATTTGTCTCGATCTTAAAGTATTATTTATTCCCTTACTTTAATTAAGTGTGCTGCACAAGGTGTAACAAAATTGCTGTACCTATCGATACATAACATAATAACTGAAGCCTGTACCCCGAAGGAGTAGGCAAAGACCAGGTTCTACACTTGCCATGATTCTGACTGATTTCTTTCGCTTCATCAACATTTATTAGTCGTTGCATGCACGCACGCTGGTTTCGGGTACTCTTTATCTTGCCCGTTGCTAATACATCCCATAATCTAATAAATTATATTAAGAAAACAATTCTGATATCGCGAAATCAATGTCGGCCGTCATTTGTTGCCAGAGCAGACACCCCCGCTCCAGGCAATCATGCCACAACATAATTTTGTGTAGGGCCAGAATTTTTTATTTTTCTTTTCTATCGGGTCAAACACTGAAGAATGGCTCGGAAGGTCACTCATGTCGAACTTGCTTGCGGGCCGGATTAGCAACTTCTCCGGGCCGCATTGTGCGTGACGATCTTGGTACGCTCGGATTGTGTCCTATTTTAGCTACTCGAACGCTAGTCGTATCGTGTACACACACAGGCGATCTTAGTACAAAAATTGGCTGTTCTCGGCAGAGTGTAAGATCGACGGTGTACACGATTCGAGTGGCCATTTTAAATCACTCAATCCAAGTGCACTAAGATAATGAAAACTCGGTTTATGAATCAAAATTTAAAAGGGAAAATAAGAGGACTTGTGATGCTTATTTTCATCGATATTAGTAAATCCACCGCATATTATTTTTGTCATCTTGGTGTAGATAATATAACTCAATATATCTCAATATGTAATAATAATCAGCGTAACGGACCTTTCAGCATCACCCTGTATACTCCTAATTGCAATGTTGTTGCCCGCTAGGGGAATTTGATTCTTACGACTCAGAGTAATAGCCAAGTCACCTTGCCTCCAGATAAGCCAAGATGCAGATCTTCGTGAAAACCCTCACGGGGAAGACCATCACCCTTGAGGTGGAACCTTCCGACACTATCGAAAATGTCAAAGCCAAGATCCAAGATAAGGAGGGAATCCCCCCAGACCAGCAGAGGTTAGTACATTCAGCTTTTAAGTTGTTTAAGTTTATTCGCGCACTTTGAAAGTTACAGATGCATCTACATATTTTGATTACCTACCTACAAGAAATAATTGCTCGATACAAACTTGTGACCACTGGTATAAACTAGCCCAGGCTTAAGTCTCGACGCCAGATCCTTTTACATTGTGTTCTCTGTAACATTATGTTTTGTTATGGCCACGTAGCTTGCTATTTACATCGGACACGTTGCAGCGATGTTGGTTAGTACGTATTTTAGTACGTACCAAACGCCGAGGGAGTGAATGTGAGGAGACACTAGTTTAGGAGACACTAGTTTCCTCGCTGTTTTCCTGTATTGCTAATACAAATTGGCTGAACTCAAAAAGCTCAGCCAATACTAAAGCACCCGCTTTTACGGGTTCCGTACCCAAAGGATAAGGGACTCTATTACTAAGACTACGCTGTCCGCCCGTCCGTCACCAGGCTGTATCTCATGAACCGTGATAGTTAGATAGTTGAAATTTTCACAGAGGATGTATTTCTGTTGCTGCTATGACAACAAATACTAAAAATAATAAAATATATATTTAAGGGGCTCCCATGCAACAAACGTGATTTTATTGCCGTTTTTTGCCCGATATTAATAATGGCAACAGGTAGATGCTTGAAATATTGAAATGTTGCATAGATAATGGTACGGAACCCTTCGTGCGCGAGTCCAACTCGCAATTGTCCGTTTTTTTAGTAACAGTAAATAGCGAGAAATAGCGGGGCGAGAGGCTGCACTCGAAGCCTGAATGAAAAACAAAGTCGAAGCTAATAAAAATGCCAAAGACCTAAAGTGTACTAAAAACTCTCCTCCACCCCAGATTGATCTTCGCCGGCAAGCAGCTTGAGGATGGTCGCACCCTCTCGGATTATAACATCCAGAAGGAGTCGACGCTGCATCTCGTGCTGCGCCTGCGCGGTGGCGCTAAGAAGCGCAAGAAGAAGAACTACTCCACCCCCAAGAAGATCAAGCACAAGAAGAAGAAGGTGAAGCTCGCTGTACTGCGGTACTACAAGGTGAGATGGAAACAAAGTTATGATCAATATTGCATCTTTCCAGTTTGCTTTTAAGGTATGGATCTGCCCCTATATTATTACGGGCACCAGATCTTGACGTTTCCTATCGCAATTATCAAATAATTGCTCCACCAATGATGCAATGCATAAAGGTGGCTCCACTATCGCTACATAGCTGGCCTAGTATAGCCTAAATGGCTTTGTAGCAGTTGATAAAAACATTGAACGTTTAAACTCCTACTAATACACATAAAACGATATCCTATATAGAGTTCTGTGTTTATTCTACAAAAGTACCTACATAGTTCGAGATCTGTTCAGTTCTTTATTGCCAAATAATCGGCTTTCAAACACAACCTTCAGCCAGTGGTATAGGTTCTATTGCATAGACAGCATAGTCCTACAGAATTAATAATTTACTTTTATAAAATCCCGCTTCGGTAATTATTTTAATAGAATCCTTTGTCAAATCAAAATCCAGATTCTAAATACCCATCAGAATGGATCGCGTGATATTTTGCAAAGCCTGACTAATCACCTAAACAACTGGGGTCATTAAATAGAATGGAACACGTGAAGACTGGAATCCACAGAATGGAATCCAACACGTTGAAACTTGCGATCTGACAATCAAAACTACTTTGCGCTCAAGGAATTCCAAATGGAAGTACAGAAATAACAATACGCCCCATGCGTGACTTAGCGTAAACTTGTCGCAACTTGTCCGCCGGCCGCGTGGTATGAAATGCTGTGGGATGCGTCTATTCGTTTTTAATCGCTTTTGTGTGTAAATAACTCGAATGTGGCACTCCGCGGAGTCGCGACAGGTCCGCACAGGATCGCCAGGATTCGTGGAGGCATCAGCTGAGTCACTGAGCGTGAATGGGCCGGCTGTTATTATCCTCCACCCTTTCTGGGTGGACTTATGAATCACTTCGAGCTTATGTTCATTCATGATGTTGTGAAATAACGCTATGTATCTAGTAGAATGGCGATCTATACTATATGGAAGTTAATACTATTTAAATTCTGATAGAATTGACGCGTGCTGTAGGTACATGGTCCAGTATAGACCTCATGGTCCAGTATAGACCTCAGTTTTTTCATTTAAAGAACAAATCTCAACTAGTACCTTATACTTTTTAGGGTTCGGTACCTCAAAAGGAAATTCCGGCCAAGTGAGAGTCGGACTCGCACACGAAGGGTTCCGTAACATTATCTATACAACATTAGACACAAATACCGAGAAATGAAACATAAATATTTTGTGAATATTTCAAGCGTCTACCTGTTGCCGTTATTCATATAAAAAAAAAAACGGCAAAAAAATTACGTTTGTTGTTTGGGAGCCCCCCTTAAATATTTCTTTTATTCTGTTTTTAGTATTTGTCGAAAAATGTCCCAATTCTCAAAAGGTACAATTCGCAAAATGTCCAACCTTCGAATTACGGTGCTGGAGGAGTTAAAAAATTACAGACTCATTTTTTAGTCTTTTCGTATGCATAATTATGTCTCAACAGTCTCTAATAAAATTATTAAATGATTTATTTTTCTTCGAAAAATAAAACGAAATGGTACATTTGAAAGACTATTTACCTCAGACTTAAAATCCAATAAATCTTTTTTCACCTATGTATTACTTATATGTCGCATTATTTTTCGAAGAAGAATAAATAATTTATTAATTAAAGACTGTGCTGAAATGCATACGAAAGGACTAAAACGGACTGTTTTTTTTATTGTTATTTGCATAGACTAAGCATGCTTTGCCTGTAAATTGTAATATCTTTGTATGTTGTGGCAATTTAATAAATGATTATCTTATCTTAAAAAAAAGTCTGTAATTTTTTAACTCCTACAACACCGTTATTCAAAGGTTAGACATTTTGCCAATTGTAAGTTTTAAGAATTGAACATTTTACGACTTGCTCATTATGAGAGTTGGACTTTATGCGAATTGGACGTTTTGAGTACGCTGGATATTTTGCGAATTGGACCTTTTGCGCATGAAGGGGTACATGAGATACAGCCTGGTGACAGACAGACAGACAGGGACGGACGGACGAACCAACCATCCGTAATGATGGTCCATCATATGGGCATAGGCCCTATTAAACCATCACTTCGGAACCCTCGGTGGGCGACTCCCGACTCGCAGTTGTCCGGTTTTATTATTTTTTTAAAGTACCTATTCACCGCGTAGTTTTATACAGTTTTTCCATTACCCTGGAGGTTGTCACGCGTCTATCCGCTGCCTTTTCCCCTTGCGCCAAATTCCAGTATCTGTCAAGTCGTTCCATTGCACTTAGATCATAACATGCCAATGGTGAAGCAGCTTACTTTACACACGTTTCCCTTGTCAGGTTGACGAGAACGGCAAGATCCACCGACTGCGGCGCGAGTGCACGAGCGAGCAGTGCGGTGCGGGCGTGTTCATGGCAGTGATGGAAGACCGTCACTACTGCGGCAAGTGCCATCGCACCATGGTCTTCAAGGACGACGACAAATAGACCACCATAGCCTAAGCTAGACCTAACATTCTTTTACTGCTGTGTATGACGGATTTTTCAATAAATCTTGACACAGTGTCAGAAGACTTTCTATGGTTTTATTTCTTTGGGCTTTTCTGGGATGCAGGTAAGTACTGGGGTTTCTTTATTATTGATAGATTTAAGTTTCCCATCCCACATTCCTCCTCATTATGGTATTTTTAAAGTGCAGCAGTGGATGGTAAGTACATTTTCCTTTTTTCTCAATAAACTTCAAATATACCTACCAATTTGTTTTCTTTAAATTATAGCAGAGTTTATGTGGTAAAAAAACAAACGAGGATTTTTTTAAATAATATTTACTCAATACTGAGAATAGATTGTCTAAGACTGTTCAGTTGATTCACATATTTACTCATTTACATTTTTCGTAAGAAACTACTTTTAATTCATTTTACTTTCCTAATAATAATAAAATCGAATTACATTCATAATATTAATAATTGGTTTAATTTGTGCACCTTTTTATTAAATTAAACTTCTGGCAAGGCTTGAACCAAACTGATCTATTATTGTATCGTAATTAAAATGCACTCTCTTAAAATTACGGTAATAGGAATCTCCATCGTACACATTATGCAAAATTACAGAAGTACATAGGTAATAGGATAAAAACTCAGATCAAGAAAAAATCATTCTGGAATGAAACATGAATGATTGATACTACATTCATAGGGGTATTGCTCGTCTAGATTGTTACAATAAATAATTGTACATGATATCATTTTCATAAACAAAAGCACCAATTGGAAACAGGTAAAATTTATATACATAAGCAGCCTATATAGGTACGTCCCACTGTAGGGCACAGGCCTTCTCCCAGGGAGAGATTTTATATAAGTACATTCTTATTCAATAAAACTCGAGATAAAGCTTCGGCCGATACCAAGAGGACTGATTATAAGCTAGGCCAAATGCATTTTATTTCATTAAGTACCTACAGTATAACGTATTGGGACAGAAGACAATATAATTTTCTTTCTGCGGGAAGATACTTTTTACCTGTATTCTTTGCACCCCCACTCTTAAAAACTATGATAAAGAACTTCAATCCATCAATAACTAAATATAGGTTTCTTTTTATACTTCTAAATGTTGTCACTATTTCGCTATTTAGGTATCTAATTAACTATTAACTAATATCACCTGAACCTACTGCCATTTTATTGAAACTAAAATAATGAGAAGCTAGGAAAAACTTAAATAAACCTGATTAAAAACGGGAATTTTTTTCTAATTACCTTAATAAATGCGTAAATATAAATTAATTTTACTGAAACATTAATATTGACACTTAGAATATAATTTTGTTCCTTACGACGAAATATTTGGCTTTTTCTACAGGGTCTACTAGGTATGTCAGCATTCCTTGTAGTTTTCGTGATTAGTAACATAACATATAACCTCAGGCTTGTATTCCGAGGGGTAGGCAGAGACCGTGAGTCTGACCGTATCTACCCGAAACCCTCAAATTATTACAATTATCTTGAAAAACCTTCACCGAAGTAAATTAAGTATGAAAACTGATTCTAAAACAGCTGTCCCAAAAATAAACAAGGACATTTTTTTTTTCAAAACCCGTGTCTTCCACTATTGGTTACTAGTCCTAGTAAACAACCTTACTTTTGGGACAGCCGCAGTGGGACATTATTAGGAGTTGCCAAGTTCTGAGAAAAGAACCGAGAAAAGCTATTACACAGCCCATATCGATTTTAACTTGTGTTTTACTGAAAGTACACCCAACTGGATTCAGACTTAATCACAGCTTTGCGGACTACTTAGATTCATTTTTAATATACATTATTGTTTTACTTTGGATGTTTGGCAGTGATATTATAGTCTCCACTTTAGCAAATTATATCATAAAACATAATTTTGATAGAATCGCGTCACTTACGTTATAAAATCGAAGGAATATTTAAAAATTAATGTACCTAAAGTTTATCACAGTGGGATCTGTGAGGTTTTCATCATAAATGAATGATACATAATTAAAGGTTTGATTTTATTTTGTTATACCTTTTGGTATGTATGCATTTCCAATATAAATTAATCACATTAGATATTTAGTTATTTTTCAGAGGAATGTCATAAATTATTGAATATATTTTTAATTTTTTTTGCGTGAAAACCTCGAGCAGACAACCTGGCTCGGTGTGGACTTTTACCCTCTCCCTACATAAGGAAGTACGACTGTATAATTGATTAAACACACATCTAAAGCCGGGTCTCCTGCTCGTGTTTTATCATAAGAAATTATACAAAACAATCTGTTTTCAATGCTCCAAATTAACTTTTTATTTTGCTTCCCCTAGCAACGTAAATGTTTTGTGCAAAGAAAACAGAATTTTTTGTGTTGTTTCATGATAAAAACACGAGCAGGAGACGCGTCTTTAGTCATAACTCCACCCAGCTGCCAGAATGAAGTGTATGCAAACTCCTTGCTGAAGTTATGTACATCTATTTGCATCTATTATAAATGTTATTCCGGATACACACTGGATGTAACCAATGTTTCAGCACAAACGTATAGTTGTTCAACAAAGTGCATACCTGATCACCAAGCATCAAGGTAACAGCTGTATATTTACACTATATTTCTACAGAAATCGCATTTCAGTGTTACTCAAACCAGTCCTTATTAAATATGCACATCAGAGTTATGCTGCATGGGTTATGCCATTGGAATGCGATTGGTTAGAAGCCATCAAACATATTGTCAATGATAGCTAGTGCCGTGCTCATAAAATTCTATTGAATTACTATACCTTACTTTTAGTAGACTCCTCCCCCAGATCCGAAATAACATTTACCATTTTTACAGAAGTTTTATAAAACATTCCACTCGCTCACGCCCAGGTCTCAATGAGCCACAAATAACTACGGGCACACTTACCAAGTAGGTCTCTGGTCAGCAGTGTGGTGGCTGTACAAGTAGGTCTCTGGTCAGCAGTGTGGTGGCTGTACAAGTAGGTCTCTGGTCAGCAGTGTGGTGGCTGTACAAGTAGGTCTCTGGTCAGCAGTGTGGTGGCTGTACAAGTAGGTCTCTGGTCAGCAGTGTGGTGGCTGTACAAGTGCGTGTTTTTTAATCACTCGCCATGCTCATACATACATAGTTATATTAAACGGGTCTAATCGCTTTTGTCGGTAATCTAAGTTAATTAAATTTTACCTAATAATGCGATTAGACCCGTTTAATATTTAACTAAGTGTACACTCGACGACGACGCCCGAGACGTCTCGTCAATTACGTACCATGCCCGCAAATATTGCCAATATTCCCCTGGGCACGGATGTAACACCAAATAAGGCGTGCGCTCCCACATTCATAAAAATAGCGCTAGCGTGCTTTTGTTGTCAATATTTCCCGGCACAGTGCATCGATAGTCTTGCGGCATTCTCGGGCCTATCCCTTTAGATCACCGAGACATTCTGAGTACAACAAAGCGAGGGCTCCCATCCGTCTGGCCGAGACGGTACAACCGGTACGGCGGCTTCCCTGCAAGGGCCGGCCGGTGGGGTCCACAGAGCCAGTCCGTCACCCAGCGCCGCTCACAGCTCGGCGTGGTGGGACGGACCATCACCCAGCGCCGCTCACAGCTCGGCGTGGTGGGACGCACCATCACCCAGCGCCGCTCACAGCTCGGCGTGGTGGGACGCACCATCACCCAGCGCCGCTCACAGCTCGGCGTGGTGGGACGCACCATCACCCAGCGCCGCTCACAGCTCGGCGTGCTCGGGCGGATCTGCCGCGTCTTGCTGCGCGCGCTGCAGCGACGGCTTGATACTCTCTAGGAGCTTGCTCACGGCTTGCTCCGTCTGGGAAACGAAATCGGGTTTTTTTCTATTTAAAATTGCACAGAAACTGCGACTTCCAAGTTGAACTAGGTATTTTGGAGAAAAAACAACTCTAAACAATTAGACCGAGATTGATAGACTTGCAGTAGGTACAGTCACTGTAAGTATGCCGATATATTTCATTTCTATAAAATGGGAGTAAAAAAAAAGAAACAAGAATAATGTGATAAAGTTAGTTAGTTTATGTACATATTCTTCCAATATAATATTTCACCTACCTACCTCTTCATCTTTCAGTTCTATCCATTCTAGGGTTGTCTGGAAGTGATCGCTTTTAGTGATAAGACCGCCAATTGTATACGGCAAAACGTAGATTATCTAATGGTTCTAATGTGTTTTGTTTTCTGGTGTGTACAATAAAAAGTTCTTATCTAATCTAAAGTTCTGGAACCTTCTCCGATTTTTTTAAAGCCACTTTTCAATTTTAATAACACAGGCACAGCCTGAATGTTGCGCTACGCAGGCGCAGTAAGTATGCGGGAGTTGCTGATAGCAGTTGTAGCATCAAAATGACAGACCACAGAAATAACATTCATAAAGCCTGCACAAATCTTTTTGGCGGTAACGTGAACATAGTCACAGATCGTTTGCACATACCTTAAGGTCTTTACAGTGTACTACTTTACTACTTTAGTAATTGACTAATAGTAATTTACTACGCATCACACTACGTCAATTACTCACATATACACTGTAAAGACAGTAAGCGATATGCAAACGATCTGTGCCTATGTTCACGTTATCGCCAAAAAGATGGTGCGGACTATACGTGAAATATGCTGCAACGACAAGAGAATATAATGACTATAGAGTAAATCACTCTGTGATTCTGTGCGCCATGCGTGATGACGTGAACGTTCATTGTAACCGATGATTGGTTGTATACAGAAACGTCAAACCATTGATGTAACTCATCGAAGTATCTATGTACGTCGCAAGATGGTGGTCTGACGATGGCAGGAGCTTAGATATTTTACCGGGTAACACTGAACTCGCTCCGATTGGTAACACAATTGACAAGCTCCGCCCGCCTTCCCACAATTGAACGTGGGGTCATTTTTAGGTTTTCGTACCCGAAGGGTGCCAAACGACTAATGAGTGTTGAGGAAGCGAAAGTGAGATCTGTCAGGATCGTGGCAAGTGGCAGGCCCTGGTATCTGCCTACCCCTCTGGGATACAGGCGTAAGTTTGTTTTCTCGATCTTTGTGTCTAATGTTGTATAGATAATGGTACGGAACCCTTCGTGCACGAGTCCGACTTGCACTTGGCCGGTTTTTTAGCACGCGCGGTCGCCGAGCAGGAAGAATTTCGTACATTAACCTGTTACTAGCTATCTCTGTCGCTCCCGCGTAAATATATTGCGTCACACTCGCACGGATGCATTGGCCGCCGTCTTAAGGTATTGCAAACCTTTTACCTGCGACGGTAAGGTCTGTTCTTGTACGCTTGTGTTCGGTTGACCAGAGTGCTTATACTGAGTTTTTCATGTTACTTTCGATATCGAGAGCGTTTGCAATTTGTATAGGAGTGACAAAGCGCCACCTAGTTGTCACTTGGAGAAACTAAAAGTGCGATTCCCAGTTCTATCGCGCTCGATATCGAGTATTGACCATCGACAATCATTCGAAAGTGACAGTGTTATCGCTCGGCTTGGAGCATTTTGCGAGTTTAAGATACTAATTAAATTTTATTTTTGGAGTGAATTAGTAAAGTGGCTTTTCGCTTGACTTGCCATTGAAGGTTATATCTCGAATAACTTTAGTATATAGTTCATTTTCAATACACCTCTCCTTTAAATCACACTTCCGTATCGAAAAATACGCGAGAATATAATATAAGAAAATCAGCAGCGCCTCTATCATATGTACGAGAAACTAAATTAACATACGGTTAAAATTGTACATTGATTGTACAGACCTGTCCGAACTAGTATATCAATATAAACTTGCACTTCACAAAGAATGTTGGTGACCACTGCCCGTAGGTAAAAAGGTCAATGTACGAAATTGTTTCTGCTCAGCGGCAGCGATTTAGTTTTAGTTACACATCGATGTTTTAACTATCACTGATAATGATGAAGAATTTGTGCATTACGTCGTGGAGATAAGAGTCAACATGTTTCGGTAGTATGACGGCACGAGTCACGCGTTTTGTGGCGCGAAAATGTTATAATTTGACGATTAATGTAGGTACTGCAAAGTCGCGGCTTTTGACATTTAGAACGCGCGACTCGCTTCGTCGTACTACGCAAAGCTACAGGGTCTCATGCCTCTTTTAGGAAGCAGAGGCTCCACATCTTATCGTATATTATTTCTACTAAAGTAAAGCTCAATAGATGCTAAGTGTGATTGCATCAACTTTATGAATAAAATGACTTACATATGATGGCCGCGTTCATAAAACTACAATTGATAGTTTATTATGACAATTCGACGTAGAGTGCGCAGCCGAGTGTTCCTACCTTCATCTATGGTAGTGTTATCAACAAAATCTGGGTTGCCGTATATAAAACTTTGAATTGCGTATTTAAAAAATAAAAACGCAGATCTGCCGTATTATCTTTTAATTAATTAAAACATAGAAATGTTTTCTTCATCATAAAGGTATCGAATAGACTTCACAACATCAATCTCATGCTTGTGCAATGAATATTTTCTGACACCTGTAAGTTCGTGGAAAAGCTTGCTAAGAGAGCTCCGTTTACTGTTGATGTTATTAATTTATTTCTCAATTTAGTCTTCATGTTATTAACTTCGCTGAAAACTCTCTCGCAATCTGCGTTGAGAGCAAACTTTGTACTACACAACCTTTTCATTACTCAAAGACTAATGGAATATATGAAATAGATGACATGAGAGATCCAGTACAATATGTCGAAATGCCGTATTTAATGATATTGTTACGTTCTAGGGGTGGGTTCGTGATCGGAATAGCACTTTATACACCGATGAATAAGAGTAGGGTTTATTCCCGCACTATTTCTTAACTTCACAACACTTTAACAACAAACACTTAATCACACTGCACTGATCCGATAATACTCGTAGTAGGTACTTCTTCCTTAGCTTGTACTTCGTTTCGCTTCCGCTTCCAAAGTAAAACTAACCCGCGGCACGCGTCGTCCCCGCTTATATACCGTTTAAGATGTTCTCGAAAACCCCATCAAATCGTGGAAGGTTCTGCCGTCTCGCTCGATCGTGATGTCTCTGTCACACCTTTCCGGAATGTTCGGACTATAGCTATCCCTTTCTAACAGTGCTATCTCTTTCACTCCTATTGAAAATTTCGTCATAGACTGAACTGTACTTCAAGGGCCCATAAGGGGTCCTGAAAATGCCTGAAAACGGGTTTTCAGGTTATCGCGTCATCGGATAGAGGGTGGCCTGAAACGGACTGAAAACATGTTTCAGGCACCTGAAAACCATGGTAACTTGGGCGAAATTCTGATAAACTAGTATGTGACAGAGCACCCTCTGAAACGGTCTGAAACGCCTCCAAGGCACGGAAAAACGCGTTCAAAGTTTTACCTCCTATCCACCGTCGTAACAATATGGTAATCGACACCCTGCCGTATACCGTATTTTTGAAAAAAACATCCACAAATTTCCGTATATAACGGCAATTGCCGTATCAATAATAACACTGATCTGTGGGTTAATCGATTTAGCAATGAACATCGAATTGTCACAGTAAACCATGAACTGTAGTTCTTTGATAGAACTTCTTTATTGCGCTAAAAAAAAAAACAATGTCGTACAGGCGAGCTTAATACTAGGTTCTATTTTCTTCCAGCTAACCTAAGTTGATGTGGAGAGTCGATGGGGTAGTGCCAGAGAAAGTTATGGGAGTAATACAAAAATAAATACATAAACTGGTTGATAAACTTATATAAGATTATTATCTATAATTTAACTACACAAGTAATAAAGTATGATATCATACTAAGACAATATGAATAGCAACATAAAAATGATAAATATTACTTACATACATCTCTATTCAAGTTCAAAGTAATGGTCACGTATTTTAATCTTAAACACCTCTCGACAGATGGAGCCTGGCGAATGTTTAGAGGTAAAGCATTCCACAGACGAACCGCTGTCACAGTACAGTTGTAGGCCCCCGTGGTATTTGGGTGCCTTCCGGCTCACAATGTTGAATTCATAAAATGTTGAATTCCTGAGGACATAGGCCTCCCTCATGGTTTTCCAAGCTTTCATTCGCATATCCCAAAAAAAAATCCCCTTAATATAGTAATTAAATATTTATCTTCAAAATCAAACTAAGCGAACTCAACATTTTGGGATTCAACATTTTTCGAATACACAAGATCTCAGGAATTGAAGATTGTGAGCCATAACTATAAGGTTTGGTGGGTTACCTGCGTGAGATGCGCCACGGCGCGGTCGAGCGCGTCGCGCCAGGCCAGCAGCTGCGAGCGCTGCCGGTGCGTGTGCCGCTCTAGCAGCTTGCTCCAGTCCGCCATCTGCGCGCCGCTCAGCGAACTCATCCTGAACGGGGAACTTGCGTCTCACTTGGATTGCAGTGACATTGCTTTTACACCATACCATACAAATCATATAAAAACTTAGGAAAAATTCAATAATTAAAAATAAAATCGTGGTTTTAGGGGTTCCGAAGTTACTCTAATAACAAAAACCTTACTAGGTTTAATTTTTCATTGAATTCTAAACGTGTTCTTATTATTTTTAGTATTATTTTACGAGGCAATTCAAATATTGAAAAACGGCAAGTGTTTAAACGCTTCATCCTACATTATAAGACGTTACGTCCAAGTTGTGATGCTGAGCCAGCTGCCTTTTGTGGCAACTTAACAGGCTATATCTATGGTCCTGTTTTATTTATTCGTTTTGTCTGTTGTGTATTTAGTTTTCTTTCTGTTGTTGTGCATATTATGTTACTTAACTGCTTATTTTGTTTCTGTGATGTATCTTGATGGTATAATAAATGTCTTTCTTCTTTTTCTTCTTGTTCATAGTTGGAGCCCGATTTGTATGGCAAAGTGTCGTACCATATTAACTTTTCGACAGGTAATATTATGAAAAGTAATAGTATAAAAAAAATGACCACGTTTATTTATCTTTAAACATGGTCTCTGCGATTATCGTTTATTTATCTTTAAACATGGTCTCTGCGATTATATTGAAACATGTTTTAGTGCAAATTCTCCATTCATCACCGTATGCAAATTCTGCCTCTATTTTGTATTCTAATTCTGCCTCCTACATTTTGCCAAGGCTTGAGACAGAGAAAGGACATCATACTAAAATCAAAATCTAAGTATTTTTCAATCAAAATAACACAGAAACTATGACTTAATGAACGTTATAAGTGAAACTAGATGTCTATTTCAAAATTTAGATAATTTGGACAAAAAATGGACAGATAATGACATAACAACTAATAACATAAAATCAGCACAACACTCACTGGTCCAGGGGAAAGAATCTATTCACTGTGTTAGTAAGGCACGGCATTTTATAGACACTGGTAGTAATCTACTAAACAATTTTATTTTGGTCAACATAGGTCATTAATTCAGGAAATATCAATGTGTACTATCAATTTCTTGACTTTTACATACAAGATCCAATGTTGTGTTAGAAACAATAAATAGAGAAGATGAAGCTACGGGAGGGGCCGTAGGTACATGCGGCCATAGATCTGGCGCATACCGGCATTCGTGGTGAAAGCTGTCTCATAGTCATGCCCCTCAGGCTATGACCAAAAAAATTTTAGTTTTAAATATCTAGCAGTGATTCATTGCGTCTCATTAAAATCCATATCTAGGGACTACCCGGCCGTGATGCAAATGCGCTCAGAATGCTATTTAAAAAAAGCTGGTAGTGCTGTATCGGGTTACACGGCCGTTAGTTTAACGTCGAACGTCTCTAAGCGGTAATTTTTAGCTCAAACTGTGCATTGTGTTACGCGACACCTAGCTCCACGAGTCAAGAGGACCTAATACTCGTAATCAATGGCTATTTTGCTCTACTCCACGATGCATAAATTAATTTCAAAAGACACGTAGTTAAAGAGTTACTTCCCTAGTTGAGGTGACATTTTTTCGTTGCACGCGGAGACACCGACCAAATCCGAATCAAACGAAATACCCTACGCATACTCAATTCTGTCAGTGAAACAATAGACATCTTCTTTTGTTCTCTGAATGAGTTCACAAAGACTAGGTACTCTTTTTATTTTGTGTTATAAGTAAAGTGCTGTAAATAGTATGTATTTTTTATACTTGTTTATAATTATTCATGTTTTTGTGTGTGTCACTAATGTATTAGGACTGTTATCCTGTTAAAATAGTAAGTTTTTAGAAATAACTGTGTACACTCACCGAGTCTGCAAGTCGTCCAAGTTGAAGGTGCTGGGCTGACGCTCGGCGTGGTAGAGCCGCCAGTACAGCAGCCCGTTGATCAGCAGCAGCAGCAGCAGTATGCCGCCGAGCCACGCGCCGCCGCCGCCGCCGCCGCCGCCGCCGCGGTCGCGGGGCCGCGCCGCCAGCAGGCTCGGTCGCGGCGCCAGGATCGCCGGCGAGATCGTCACGGCCGACACGCTGCTGTCCTGCCCTGACACTGCGAACACATTCGAGCTCAGCATTATGGCGTTCGGAAGGAAGTGGCGCGCCTCGGGTCAGACCTATGTCCAGCAGTGGACCGGTACGGGCTGATTTTTGATAGGAGAAAAATGTAAAGGACCTTTATTGTGGATCGTAGAAAACTTTCACTTCTCAAAAGCAACGAAAAAGTATTGCATCAAAATTTTCGTACATATCTCAACGGGGAACAGAGTTTTTGTAAAAAAACTGAATGCACATCATCTTGGTCGACAATATGAATTTAAGCTTCTCTAGCCCACTGATAACTATAATAGAGACAACTGGGCAGGCCACACCAGTCGTATGGGTCCAGACAGATGGGCAAAATTGCCACTGAATGGGTTCTACGCGACAGATATAATATATCAGACGTGGTCGGCTAAGGCGACTGCACAAGACATTGAGGAGTGGAAGCCTTTGCTTCACGGGGGAGGCCTTTGCCCAGTAGTGGGACACAAACACGGCAAACTAAAAAAAAAGAAATGATAGCGTTTCAATTTTTTGTTGAAGTTCTATCGAATCGAATCGAAGCTCTATATGGAAAAAAAAAATGGAATCTTGTATCTACCATCTTTGATGATAGGGTACGGTTATACAGGGCGGATACAAAAATATTTATTCAGTATTTATTACACTATGTGGAGCAAAAATAAATGTGTTTGTAATGGTTTACTAATGTATTGCCAAAAATCGTTTCCCAAAGTATTACTTCCCAAACTATTTTCCGCAAATTATCACTTGGCAAAAAAACATTTCTCAAAACAACTTAAAGCAAATAAACAGTTAGCAAAAGTTATTATGGCAAGTTATTGTTTACCAAATAAATACTTGGTCAAAATTTTCTTACTTAACCTACTTTCGGTTTTTGTCGCAGTTCGTTTTTGTGGGGTCGCAGTTCTAATCTAACTTAACCCACTTTTCTGGTAACAGTTGGTGTCTGTGGGGGTTCACAGTTCTAACCTAACCTAACCCACTTTTCTGGTAACAGTTCGTGTCTGTGGGGGTCGCAGTTCTAACCTAACCTAACCCACTTTTCTGGTAACAGTTGGTGTCTGTGGGGGGTCACAGTTCTAACCTAACCTAACCCACTTTTTTGTCTTAATAAAACTTGACGCAGTAAAATTATGCGAAATGATAATTTGACCAAATGAATAAAATGCGAAATGAAAACTTGCTAAAGTTTCATTTGGGAAATGAAACTGATGCCATAAGTTTATTGGGAAGTAAAATTTGGCGAAAAATACTTTGGCTAAACGGCGGTATCCCGTTTGTAATGGCGCACGCGCATTAGTGACGTTCTCTAACCCTGCGACTGTGGGATGAGTCAAAGCACTTCTAGGGAATGTAAGAAGCGTATGTGTATGCTAGAGATAAACGGATAAGTTGTATGGCACAACAGACATTGAGACCATATTTGTCTTACAGAAGAGAGCGATCAGATTCATTTATAACCGAGGCAGTAAGGATTCGTTAAGAGATTTTTTTAAAGGAAGTAACGTCTTGACAGTTGCTAGTCAGTATATGAGAATACTATGTCCGTGAAAAAATATAAGTAATTTTAAAACTGTAGGTAGCCAACACAATGTAAATACTAGAAATAGACATAAACTTTCGTTCCCAAAATTTAGGCTGGCAAAGGTTAATACATCCTTTATGGGGCATTGTATACGTTTCTACAATAAGATCCCTGAGGATATAATAAGCTTGCCTGAAGTGCGGTTCAAAAAATGTGTGAATCACACTTTGTGCCAAAAGGGCTACTATAGCATTAAGGATTATTTAGATGACAAATATGTCTGGAATTAAAGCCATTTCAGTGCATTAGTACTCGGTTTGAGAAGATTACAATTTTTGAACTTTGTTAATTAAGGAACATATTTGAAAAGACTAAGTTTGGAGTTTTTATGTTCGTAATTTCTCTAAATGATCTAGATGTTGAAACGGACACCTAGTTTTACTTGTAACGTTCAATAAGTGTCAGTTTCTGTGTTACATTGAGTAAAATCCATTATTGGTTGCATGTATAAATTATTAAGAACCTATCGTTGACTGTAATTGTATGGCTGTGGATTTCTGTTAAGTAATAAAAAAAAACTTTTTTTTGCATTTCGAATAAACTCACTTCTACTTCCTGGGCTCTATTTCATGGCCCGTTTACCCCTAGATTAACAAAAGCGATCAGTGGCCTAATTACGCTCACCAAATCCTGAGCAATTCCAATCGTCTAACTGTCAAACTCCATACTAATTTGACAGTTAAACGATTGGAATCGCTCAGGATTTGGTGAGCGTAATATAGGGGCTGATGCGCAATACAAACTTGTCCCGCGCCGCCGCCGCCGGCCCTTCCGCTTGGCGGGCGCCCCGCCCTCGGCCTCCGCCAACAGGCGCGCCTCCAGCAGCTTTATGTACTCCTCCAGCCCGCCGATCGCGTTCTTCTCCAGGAAACCTTCCGGTGGGAAAATGCGCGGTTCAGACTAAAGGCAATAATACTGGAAGAATTTTCGTTCATTTCTGTCTTCTATTCCGCATCTTTCGCGCACTCTGTGCAAGAGGCTAACGCGAGTTTGAGACTATCTACGCTTCGGTTTCTCGTACACTAACTAATACATAGATAGAAACTTTTTTTGTAAGTACTACAAATACACACATAAACCTTAAAATATGCACAAAAACTGAAACAGTATATTGAAAAACGATTAAAATCAATTCGACAAATGGCGTGCCAACAAGGTATTACGAACTATAATGTGTGTATATGTTACAGTCATAGTGATTAAATAGCTATTATACATAATGACTGGTCATTATATATAAAAGCCAAATTCACTAGACAAAGTAATAAATTAATTATTCAGTTAAAAGTATCGTTTGGCAAAAACGGCGGTATCCCACGTTTTGCCATATCATAATGTAGGGTACCTATGACTTTTCCATGCACCAACCTTGTTTAAGTTTGACACAAAACCAAGTTTTTTAGTGAAATATTTTTTTCGCTTTTATATAAAAAAAAAGAACTAACACCCGAAGTTTCAGGATGGAGCGTCGCTGCGCTCCGCTCCATCCTGGAACTTCGAACCTATTTTTGCTTATGTGTACTGACCTAACAAACAAAATGCGAAATATAAATTTAATCAAACAATTATTTGCTATAATAATTATTAATTTTGTGTTAATTATCACTTTATCTAAACTGAGTAGACCTTATATATAATGACTAGACAATATATATAATATCCAGATTTATTACTTTGGCTGTAACATATATATAGCATACAAGAGGGCCACACCTCAGTGTTCGTATTTGCCTGAAGGCAAAGCACTAGTTTTCAGTTGTAGCCCGCCGAGGAAACGATGACGCGCGGCTCGTTATAGAAACTAATTTGATAAGTATGGATATGTTGTGTTTTATATTTTATAACTGTGGGAAAGAATAAAGGAACCATAATTGCCTAATATTCATGAGGACAGTGTCCAAAATTAAAACAGTTTATTTTGTGTATTTCTTTTACGAGTGCATTATTTAAAGTAAAGTGTTTTAATGACATGTAATGTTTGCCAATAGATTTTAATCATCATAATTATAAGCATCCTATTACGTCCCACTGTAGCCAGGCCTTCTCTCAGAGAGAGTATGGGCTTAATCACCACGTGTGCCCACCGCGGATTGGCGATGATTTTAATAAAACAAAATTTTTACAGTTAACTGTTACAACAATGTTACATCGGTGCATACGGAGACTAATAACTGTTGATGAAGCAAAATAGCTTTATCGTCGATGAAGCAAAATAGCTTTATCAGCACGTTGCAACTAACCCTGTTCTGTAGACTTAGGATTGCAAGTTGTTGATTGCACTCATTTTGAGATGATTTGAGAAAAGATGGTCAGAGTGGAGTATTTTTACTACACATTCGGCCCCAAGGCAGCGGCTAACATTGTAGGTACATTGACATTCAATAAACAGTCCAGTTAGGAAAATCCAACTTCGAGAAAGAGGTCACTCGTCGAATTCGACTTTGGTGGGCAGCGTTTGGAAAACTAAAACACATTTTCGCGTCCAAAATACCTCAGTGTCTCAAGACAAAGGCGTATAACCAATGTGTGTTGCCAGTGATGACTTATGGATGTGAGACCTGGTCGCTGACTATGGGTCTCATAAGAAGGGTCAAGGTCGCCCAACGAGCAATGTAGAGAGCTATGTTAGGAGTTTCACTGAGTGATTGAATCAAAAAAATGAGGAGATCCGCAGAAAAACCCGAGTTATTAATATAGCTCGAAGAATTACACAGTTGCAATGGCAGTGGGCGGGTCACATAGCTCGGAAAACTGATGGCCGTTGGGGCGAAAAAGTTGTGACCTGGCGACCGCGGACCGGACGTCGCAGCGTGGGAAGGCCCCCACCAGATGGTCTGACGACCTGGTTACGGTGGCGGGGAGTCGCTGGATGCGGGCGGCACAACACCGGAAAGCTTGGAAAACTATGAGGGAGGCCTTTGTCCTGCAGTGGACGTTACATGGCTGACGATGATGATTCAACAAACAGAATGTAAATTCTTCACGTAGAAATTCAGAAATTCCTACACCTCTGCAACACAGTCGTCAGTACGTATGTTTATTGTAGACCCCATCGAAGAGCGAAACCACTCACTTTTGACCATCGGCCAGAGCGTCTTCCGGTACCGCACCTGCCCGTAGATGTGGAAGGCGGTGGCGTGGTCGCCGACTCGCTGCAGGCAGTAGTGCGCCTCCACCGTGAAGTAGTCCGCGTACGGGATGCCGGCGTTCGTCGACGTGATGTCGATCGAGTACAGCACGCCGGGCTTCGACCACTTGTTCATTAACTGGTGAGAGAGGGCTGGGACGTTATAGATAGATAGAGAACACTCTAAGGCACGACCAGGTGAAAGAATTACAAATAGTTTCTATTTATTTTATTTACCTAAATATTGCAACGTAGTTACCAAAGCGTTACAATATTATAACTGAGCACTACCTATCAAACATCTAGCAATGTGTTACATACCTTCATCACACTTATATAATATTTAAGTAGCGGTCTACAAATAGTGGTCTTATCGCTTAGAGCGATCTCTCCCAGACAAACTTCGGATGGAGTGGATTGCAGGAAAAATATAATCGGTATGATATGTGAAGTAAAAAATATGTATAGCGAAAGATTACAAGGTTATGCGCGTTATGGCTTAAAATTAAGGTCGTGGGTTCGATTTCCACTGGAGGCGATGTACACGATTTGTACAAATGGCCTAGGTCTGGGTGTATGATGATGATTGAAGAAATATTGGGGAAACAGCCACATCGGGGTCCATTATTCAACTTACAATTCGTTTATATTTCATGTCATACAAATTGTATAAAAAGGGCTATGCTCGGAATTTATCTACGAGATCGAATCAGAAATGATGAGATCCGCAGATGAACGAAAGTCATCGACATAGCCCAGCGGATTAGTAAGTTGAAGTGGCAGTGGGCGGGGCACATAGCACGCGGAACTGATGGCCGATGGGGCCGAAAAGTTCTCGAATGGAGACCGCATATCGGCAAGCGCAGCGAAGGACGACCAGCCACAAGATGCAGATGACCTCATCCAAGTGGCAGGAAGATGCTGGATGCAGGCCGCTTCCAACCGGTCTTTTTGGAAATCCATGGAGGAGGCCTATGTCCAGCAGTGAACTTCTTGTGGCTGAATGATGATGATGAAATTGTATGAAGCTAGGCAAAGTGTTACCTGTGTCTCCGTGACGTAGACCTCCTTAGGGCCGATGGGCCCCGACGAGAGGCCAAGCGTGTAGCTGATCTGACGGTTCTTCAGACCAGACGTGGGGTTGCTCTGCCACGGCTCCTGCGAACAGATAAGAGCCAAATCATTAACTTAATTCCGAACTCAGTCCATCAGCCCGTATTTGTCCACTACTGGACACAGGCCTCCTTCAAGGCATGCCACTTTTTTCTTCACACGACCCAGAGCCTTTAATAGGAATATTTTTCAAGTATACTACAGGATTTTTCATAATTACATCCCTATAGGCGTGATAGGTTTGTATGAGGAAATCATCATCTGCGCGTACAAATGGAGCATAATTGTTAACTATTTCAAAAGCACAGTAACCTCCATAGGATATGGAGGATAAGCATTCGACAATAGATATGGCTACCAATTTATTTTTGACGTAAAATGTAGGGAAGAAGTGACAAACTTTTGACCCCGCCGTAGTCGGGTAAAAGAGAACAACAGACTAAGAATAAGTTAATCATCATCATAAGCAGCCTATTTACGTCCCACTGTAGGGCGCAGGCCTTCTCTCAGAGAGTATGGCTTGCCCACCGCGGATTGGGGAAGAAGAAGAAGTTAATAATAGAGAACAACATCAGAAATTGTTTGTACTAACTACCTGCACGTAGTCCCGCGTGTTGCGGGCCGCCAGCAGCTCCAGGTACAGCTTGGAGCTGGTGAAGATCATGGTGAACAGCTGGTCGATGCCGATGGGGAACTGTCTCCGCAGCAGCAGCTTCCCGTCGTGAGGGGACAGGCACTTCTCCGCCTCGCCCGGGCTGCGAGGAGCACATTTATTAACTGCAGGTTTTTTTTATTTAAGGTCACCGTCGAGCTGGCATAAAAGTAGTTGACTTGCACAAATGGTTCTACGGTGTTTCGAGTAATGTATGTAATGGATCTGTTCTGCGAGTGCGCTGTAACGTTAAAATTCTATACAAACCTAGCTAATTTCTGAAACAGTCTGGTTGTAATTAAACTTTGTGATGACACATCAGTAAGAAATTTGGGAACTTTCGCAAATTACCGAGATTCATCGTAAAAACGAAAATTATCTCCATGTTAACACTACAACCCGGCCTGAGAAAATTCTACGTGGCTCGGGCGCGGCTCGGCGCTCCGTTCGGTCGACTTCGCTGCCGCGATCCGTCCGAGTCTCGCCCGAGCATCCAACATGCCGCGTCTGTGCCTCGTTCGTCAAAGCCAGTTCTCGCCACGTCCCCAGCCCGTCGTAACATGTTCTTTCACTAACTTGGATGCTAGAAAATTTTATACGCACATGGAATAGACGCGCACATATAGGTACTTGAAGGCTGTCCGCTGTGTTGAGCGGGTACACGACCATGGCGCCCGCGCGGGCGTGCTGTTTTATGTTATCTCATTAAACAGCGTTGCGTGAGTTGGGTCTAACTAGTGCTAAAAATGACTCCACGTACAATTGTGGGAATGCGGGCGGGGCTTGTCAATTGTGTTACCAATCGGAGCAAGCTCAGTATTATCCGGCAAAAAATCTACGCATCTGCCATCATCAGACCGCCATCACAGAGCAATTTACTCTACAGCACATCTTGCACTCATTTCATTGGTAAAGAATAATCTAGAGACTTCTAGACTTTTAGAATCTGGGGCCGGTTTTGAGTGTGAATTTTGTAGGGAGAAATACTTTTATGGTTTTTTTTATTCGTAGTCCCGCGTATGAAACAGCACGCCGCGCTGTGTACCCGCTCAACGCAGCGGACGGCCGAAAGGGCAATAACATTGAATGGATGCGTTCATGCAGTTAAAGTAAAAAAAGTAAAAAGTGATTGTATTCTTTTTGTTGCACAAACCCGTGCTGAGGACAATTTTCAGCAGGGGTTAGTGCAACAAAAAGAATACAATCATGTAGGTACAGCGATATCATTCCGATGTAAAAACTTAACTGCAAAGCAAAGTCCAATCAAATACTTGTACAAATTTATAAATTTTACTACAATGCATTAGCAGAATCTAGGGGACGGACGGGCAGGACGGTTATACTAAGGTTTTCTTTGAAAAAAAAGGCACTGGTCATCAACTTTGGCAATCAGCTTCTATATTAAATTGAATATAGGTTTATAATCATTGAAAAACAAAACAAAAAATCAACTAAACTTAGGTCATTCTAGTAGGAACTAATCGTTTTTTAAAAACATCCTCATTATTCGTTATGCCCGTCTAAGGCGGGTAAAATGATTACTGTAGGCGGGCAAAAGTAATAATAACAACTTAATCATCACAATCATCACAAAAATAGGATCCGAGGCCCATATATGAAGAGCACGCTTCGTGTGTCCATTGCCTACAAGTATCACACTGAATCCAGTCTTCTCTGGGTGGGTGAGAATACTTTTCTTTGCATACAGTGCAGTAGTAATCAGGGTGGTTTTCTTTTTCTTTAGTTTTAGGTGTGAATTCACGGGTTCTCCTCTTTTTAATATTCGATGGTCCAGGCTTTTCCTCAAATGAAACTTTTTTCTTAGCGGCAGCTGCATCGTGCTTCCTTTTTTGTTCTTCTTTTATTGGAGTACTGGTTAGAATTTCAGATTTTTGTTTCTTACGTCCTTTGGACGTGACTTTCTTGTTTTTTTCTGCAGGAATTGGTCGAATTTCTTCCAGGATTGCTTGAAAAGATTTTTTTGTATTCTGGGAGCCACCAGCTTTTTCTTGAAGTGTCTCTTCTCCAGCTTTACTTTCATGCGGCTGCAAAACTGTTTGCTCCAAAGCTTCTTGATATGACCTGTTTAAGACACTATTTGGTTCTTCTGGAAGGGGTTCTGGCTGCACATCGTTTACTTTCTGTTGTAAAATATGCCCTTGGGGCACAGTTTGATTTTCTTCCATTGATCTTATTGGAACATGGCTTCTACTGTCTTCTTGAAGAGCCCTTGACTGGTCGTTACGTTGCAAAATATCTTCCCGCGGTAAAGTCCCTTCTTGCGATGTACCAGCTGGATGATTGTTTGCTTGTGGCCGTTGCAAATTCTCAGAAGACTGATAAACTTCTGAGGGTTCAAAGTGTTCATCGCCAATTAGGTGTTTATTGAAAGGAAAAATTCCACTGGCACGAAAACCACTGATAGCGTTTCCTGGGGTCGCTGCTTTTAAATATGCACCTGTAAATATTTTTGCGACGTCGTATTGACTAATGATCCTGCCAGGATATGCTTTCTGAAAGGCATTTACTTCTATCTCAAAGTATTTTTTCAACGGCCCGTAATACTGATACGTCCAGCGGTTGCAATTTATGGGAAGTGTGCGGCGGAATTGAAAGAAATATCACATTATTGTTTGTAGCAAATTCCAATGCAGCGTAGTTTTTGTGCGATTCGTGATTGTCAAGCAATAAAAGAGCTTTCTTCTCTTTTGTGGGTCGAATTTTGTTAACAAACATTTGAAGCCAGTCATAGAATTTTTCTGCAGAAATCCAGCCGCTATCAGTCGTCGATGCTTCGGAACCTGGCGGTGATCCATCAAGCAGCCTGTGATCAAACCTCTTTCTTTTAAAAATAAAAAAAGGTGGTAAAAAGTTTCCAGTAACATTGCAGCAGCAGATGACTGTCGTGAGAACTCCTTTTTCATTGCTGGCTACAACTCCGACTTGTTTTTTGCCATATGTGGACAATATTTTGGGTGGCTTGTTTGAAGATGTTCTCACTCCAGTCTCGTCCATGTTGAATATCATTTCAGGTGTGATATTATACTTCTCCATTAATTCTTCTAGAAGTGTATAAAACCGTTCGACAGCTTCACGCTTAAATCCTTTCAGTCTGGCTATAGAAGTAGGCTCCGGCGTCCTCAGGACTATATTTGGAAAACGAAGTTTAAAGTTTTTGAACCATCCCTTTCCAGCCACGTTCTCTTTAAAAATTCCCTCTTTTCCTAATTTCTTTGCATATTCTCCGACTAAATATAGAAATTCAACACGAGTCAGACCATAAAACAATGAATCCATTTTTTGGGTGTAAGCTACCAGCTCTTCCTCTTCCTCTTTGGTGAAGACCGCAGTAAAGCGTCCAAGCTTTTTTGTAGAGGTACCGCTTTTGACATGTCTAAATAAAGTTGCGTATGGAATACCATACATTTTACTCGCGTTCAAAATTGAACTCTGTTGTGCCTCCTGCATAGCACGTCCTAAGCTGGCTTCCGACCAATTTGCACGGTCAGTTTTACGTTTGTAGTTATACACCATCTAAAACAAAAGAAAACAATCACGATTAGTTGATCTAAAATAATCAAATAACGAAATACCCCCAACGGGTCAATAAAAGATACACCGGGCAAAATGAATAGTATTCTCTTTGCCCGGTTTCGTAATGCCCGTCTAGTACATGTTCTGTAGATCTCATTATACCATATACACCGACTACTTGAGAAGCAAGTTCAAACTTGAATTTAGATCACAAATAAATACACATTCTATTGTTATTAACAATGAATGTATAGGTTTAACACTTAAGCAATAATTTGCGATGTACTTACCTCGGAATATCACAATTTTTCATCCAAAAACAATTATTTTGTCACAGTTTGAGAAAAAACATGGCTTCCGCGCTGATTGAAGTTTACTTACTGGCGGCAACGCAGTGCGCATCGAACGACACTATTTCTCTCTCTTTCTAACAGTAACTCTAGGAAATAATCAAAATATTCTTTTTGCCCGACATCTCCATTTTGCCCGTCCTTACCCTAGGCTCTAATATGTTGGTATCGAGTTGTCTTACTTGTGATGCTTGTCCGGCTCGCTGTCGCTGGAGTCCGACATGTCGGTCGGAAGCATGTCCGCTTGCTGCGCCTCGTCCGCGAACGCGCCGGCGCCATCGCCGTTCGTCACTGCGGACAGAGGCGACCATTAAACGGCTACCAGAAATTAGAAATGTAGTTCAACGTAAACAATTTACACTCGGTTTGTTGAATATCAATACAATAACAATGGAATGCATGCAGCCTTCCGGTCAATTTGTAATGAAGAAAAGGGCAGCAAAATAACTCCACTCTGACCATCGTTTCTCAAATAATAGGTATCAAACATAACACATTTGTCGCTATGATAAGATCCCATGAGTGCCTTCAATGACATTAGTTACTTCTGTTAAGTAGGAAAACATCAATTCTAGGGCCAGACACACGAACAGCACCCCGTATCCACATCACAATGCGCCGGTCGACGCGCCAGACACATGAGCAACACCACGTATCCACATCACAACGCGCTGGGCGACGCGCCAGACACACGAACAACACCCCGTATCCACATCACAACGCGCCGGTCGACGCGCCAGACACATGAGCAACACCACGTATCCACATCACAACGCGCCTGGCGACGCGCCAGACACACGAACAACACCCCGTATCCACATCACAACGCGCCGGGCGACGCGCGCGCAACGATACAAACTAAAATAAACCTAAAACATTTTTAAGGGTAGCGTTTTATACAATACTATTGGAAAAAAAGCCCGGCCTAGATAGGCCGGATAGACGTCGATTAAAATAGTCTGTGGTGGAGATTTTACAAGGAACAGACGTAACCACAGATTATTTAATCTGCCTCTGAGGAGTGCTTTAGAGGAAGTGTTTTTACAAATAAGGCCGAAAGTCTTTAACTTCGTATGTATTTAAGGATAAATTTAAGTCGCCGGCCCGTTGTAATTGTAACGTATCCAGACCTTATCGGCCAAATTAATGATTTGTTATTTCGACAATAATAATAATATATCATTTATTTCAGACAATTTAGGTCCATATAAAAAAAAACAAAAACAAAAGGGTGTTAGTAACAATTATAAACTTAACTATGTTAGTACTTAGTATTACTATTTACATGGATCAGAGTCCAATGCGCCAAGAATACTAAAGATTAAAGAATACTACGTCACATTCCGCGTCGCTCGCCAATGAGACTCGAAATATCAAGCAATATCAATATCCATGCGCAGTCAATGTGATTTTGTCAAGGTATGTGCCGGGCATTACCCAAACTACTTGCAGTGATGACTGGTATTTTTCTGCCGAAGGCTTCCGCTACCGAAGGAATGCTTTTATCGCCAACAAGTGCGACCGGTTCGCGCTCCACCACCGTCGCCACCTCGCAAGCTTCGCGGCCCTCTTCCAAACCTTCGAAGCACTCTCCATCTTCAAACACCACCACAAAGTTATCAGCCTCCTTTCTTCGATAATTCGCGCTTCGCTGCACCTTGCCTTCGAACTGGTCTACCACAGTATTTATAACTTCTGGCAGGAGTTGGTCCACGGCAATGTTTACGACTCTCTGACCTACTGCACTCCACATATTATTGTAAGAATAATATAAGAGCGTGGTAGGTAGCAAGATTATAAGGAACGAGACGCGATGGCTTAAACCAAGGTCCAATTTAATTTCAAAGGCACGAAAACGCACATAACTGAATCTATTTGGATTTAATTAACAACGACTCTCCTCTTAGTTATCACTCGGCGTAAAATTTTAATTTTCTGTTATTAAAAATATTTGCCACAGGAACAGAGCAAAAATCTACGTGATAGTATCTATTTGCATCTAACGAGTACTAATTTACACTTCACTTTATATTTAAGAGATTAAAATTATTAGAAATACGTAAACTATTCTAATCTTTTATCAATGAATACTTAATTACTCCAGTCTAAGTTAACACTCCACGAAACTATTACAGATTACGGTTGTATTAACATTTAAGTGTTTGCCGTAGTTGATCACAGCGCGAGTGAAACAGTTCGAGTGGGCAAAGGTTCGACCTTAACCGCTTTATAACTAACTGGCGACTGGCAGGCCTGCGCCTGCGCCAGCGCGGGCGACCGAAAAGTACTCGTCGTGATTCCCCTAGCAATGAGCTGCGTTCACTACGTTCTGTTTGATAACACTTATAGAAATAAATTGAACGTGTCCAACTAGCGAAGTCGGAATATACCCGCCAACTGTATTCTGAGACGGTTTTGTTATTCACTGTTTGTAAACATGCCGATTTAGTAATGACTACAATTAGAGTCTATTTTATACAGTTTGAATTTTTAATCATTATCCAATTACTTTCTAGGCACTATGTCTCATTTAAAGAAGTGAATTGTAATTTTAGTGAAAGGAAAGATCAGTCACAATCAATCAGCCCGTATTCACCCCCCGAGCCTCTTCACTCTGTAATCGGCCACCTCATCCAGTCACAGCTAGCAATCTGCCTCAAATGGTCGGTCCATCGAGCTGGTAGGTTTCAGTTTTTCGGCGTAGGTATGTGACCAGCCAAAGTAGAAAGACATCTTATAGACTGTGTCAGTCCACCATAAGATCTATTCTATTCTGCAATCTTAGTTATGGCTGGAATAAAAAGTTGTCGTCTTTGTCTTACAACAGTACATACACAAGAGGCTTGCGACCTTTTATACTCCTATAAAGTGGGTGTGGATGTGTGCTTTATCACCACACGTGCCTACCAGACTTCACCTTAAGCGAAGAGCTACGCATTATAACGTTCCGATTTCTTTACTCGTTAACTTGAATCGTCGGTAGATATTAAGTAATCGGTCGCACTTTAAAACTTTTTCTTTATCGACTTACTGGAGCCAATGTCCTATTTCGCGACTATGTTGGCCAGTCTTTTCGACGTTGTCGCTTCGCGATTCCCCTAGTGGGTAGAACCTCGGACTCGGAAGTGGGAGACCCAGGTTCGATCCCCAGTGCGGGCATGTACCTATGACTTGGTTTTCTAAGTTATGGATATTTGTGAAGTTATAGTAGCAATACCACTCGCTAACTGTGAAGGAAAACATCGTGAGGAAACCTAAGTGTCAGAGCTATTCACATACCTCAGCGCTTGAAATCGCCAATCCGCGGTGGGCACGCGTGGTGATTAAGCCCATACTCTCTCCCTGAGAGAAGGCCTGTGCCCTACAGTGGGACGTATATAGGTTGCTTATGTATGATTCCCTTCCGGGCTACGGGAGTTTGCGTGTGCGCACTATATCGCCGTGCCCACTGACCGCTCTTAATAGTTTGCAGGAACCCAGGACTGGGAATCACCCAGATCGAATCAATGCTAAAAGAAATACAATCCACTTTACAACAGTCGGCGTGAAAACTAAAATAAACCTTGACTACAGACCAGAGAGTACAATACAATTCCAGAAACAGTCGCCGCGGCTCCTTGGGCGCACGGGGTCGGTATTTAAGAATTTATGGAGTAGGTATTTAAGGGTTATTTTAGTTTGTGTGTTTGCGCCTGCAAGTCGCCGGCCTGCAGTTGTACCGTGGAATCCCCTTTAGAAAACAAAGTCATCGATACCGCAATCGAAACCAGGAATTCCCGGATTTGAAGCAAGCACTTGCTAGCGCTAAGAATAATGACATTAAAAACATAACTTGTAAAAAAACCAAGTCTCACAACTCATTTCTTCTAACGTAAAAAAGTTGTGAGATCCATGTAATACCAAGTCGGTTAATTTATTCTGTCACTACTAAGCTAACCTAACATCTTATAGTGACAAATATTAAAAAATATCAATATTAAAAATCTTTTATGTTTGAAATAAATAGATTGACTTGGCCATCGCATGAAATACAATGTATCTCACAAGTACCTAATACATATTACTTTATATTAGATTGTTGAGTGCAGTTGGTGATTTATGCAGTTGGTGTATCTAGAGATATAGACCGAAATTGCAAAATATTTTAGTTTTTCCTTGATGTATACACTAAACACTAATTGCATTCAAAATTTGAAGCTTCTATGTCTGCTAGAAGTGCCTTAGAGTTTTGATGACCGGTCAGTCAGTCAGTCAGTAAGTGAGTGACAAAATTAAGTAGCTTTGGCTATTTTTTAAAACCTATTCAGAGGCTAAATTCCACCCATGCCGGGACATGAACCAGCTACCTCTGGCTAGCCGTGCCAGCGCTCTCCCAACTGAGCTAATGGGCAAGTGCAGGCATCGGCGAAATTTCGAACCTCTTTACAAATTTCTCCGTATTACGTGTCCTCAGCACGGATTAGTGCAACAAAAAGAATTAAGCCTTGACTAGTTATAATACTTAAAGTACTAGTTCAAATAGAACGAAATTTGAAATATACCGTGTTTATACAATGCCTGCTTCATCATCATCATCATTCAGCCACAAGAAGTCCACTGCTGGACATAGCCCTCCTCCATGGATTTCCAAAAAGACCGGTTGGTTAATGAAAATTCAGGCTTCAGATATTAAAGTACCTAGCTATCAAAGGACGTGAAATGTGGAGAAATGCTCACCGGGCGGAGGCGTGTGGTCGCGGCGACTCTGTCGCACGTCGTCGCGCGACTCCTGCGCACTACCCGCGTCCATCGATGACGTCTCACACAGGTCCTGCCGATACGCCGAATAATGAGTCTCATTTGTAAGCGTGGAAGTCGACAGAATGTCAACCTTTCAAACCTGAGGTACGTATATTTCATTCAGCTTTTCCATCATAAGTAATTCTTTTCAATACTATCACAGTCTGAAATTGGCAATAGGGTGATATTTTTCAAATTAATGACATTAATGACTGAAGCAAAAATATCTACTTTTGCTCGCTCTAGCATCAGAATTGCTGTAGTTAGAATCTTCACATAGTTCACACTAGTACAAAGTCTTCACAAATAAATCACGAGTATCCACATTTTTCGGCCATTTCGACTTTTTCGACATTTTGACGTCGACTTTGGCAGAATTTGGCAATAGAGACTCTCTGAAACTATTATACATATCAGGTAAACGTAGTCGAGCGCCTGCGATACAGGATTTCCTAGTGCAGGGCTCAATGTTAATTGTATCTTATTCGCCGTATTCTGCAATAAATAATTTGAATTTGTCGACATCGGCTGGTTACCATTTCAACAAGAATTAGAATAGAACTTCCCTGATATTATAAAAACTGAATTTTCACGGATATTTACTCCTTTAATTTTTCATTTTACAATCCCAGACATTATTTCTTCAAGTATTTCAACGATTTTAAGAAGAAGAAGAAGAAAGACATTTATTATACCAACAAGATACATCACAGAAACAAAATTATTTCTACCATCGGTTTATTTACATGTTGACTAAAGCTGAATGAAATTATATGGGATATGTAGAGATTGAAAAAAAGATACGTAGACTTTCTTCGCCGCTTCTCTACAAATGGTAAGAGTATAGTAAAAATTGTTCATACAAGTTCGTCAACACTGGCGAGATTTTTTTCCTTTTGTAATTTATTTGCTATGCGTTTTTCGCATGAGGATTTTTTGCACCCTCTAAATTTATTACAAACATACTTTAATTTAGTTTAATTGATGTGCTGTCGTTTGTACTTAACCATACCCAGTAACAATTGCAAAGCTCTGCCGCTATATTAGGCCCACAAAATCCTGAGCGATTCCAATCGTCTAACTGTCAAATTCCATACCAATTTGACAGTCAGGGGCCATTCAAGTATTATGTAAGCAATACAGGCGGGCGGAGGGGTCTTAGCTTTGCTTATTATTGATGACATGGGGGGGGGCGGGGGTCTGGATGGTGATTACGTCAGCAATAGGTATTTAGCTTTCTTTTTTCTACAATTTTTTTTTTTTGAAGGCATAATCATGGCAACCCCAGTTTTCAGGGATTCCCAAAAATAATAGATACATTTTGGTACTCGTTTAGAACCGAGTAGGGGAATTACCGCGCGCTATACAATTGTCTAAATTTCCTCCGCCACTGTTTTGTTTCGTTTCGATTGACAATTTGAATACATTAAAAGAAAAATGCTTATACCAATGTTTACGTAAGGAGGGAGGGGGGGGGGGGAGATCTTTGCTTAGTTTTGCTGACGAGGGGCGTGGGGGGGGGGGTGGATTAGACAATTCTTTAAAATACAATGACATTCGAAAAAGGAATATGGATGGTTATTTTTTAAATAAATGACATGAATAAATGATGTAGCGCAAGCACATAACTGTACCATCCTGACACAGAAGGTAGTTAGTGACAATGTTAGTTTACATTTCTCATGGACATCCTCGCATGGACTCCTTGTACGCTGATGCCGTCCACTGCCTCAGAAGCCGGCGGCTCCACCTAGTGACACATCACTTGTTACTGCTGCTTCCTAATTTCCAGTCTACATGTAACTTAAACTTACTAATAACCAGTATTAATACAGGTTGTCGACATAATAATATATAAACTCACGCCTGTATCCCAGTGGGGTAGGCAAAGAACAGGCTTTGCCTTACCCACTATTCTGGCAAACCCCTTTGGGTCATCAACACAAAATTATTGACCATGGCAAGCGCCAAATCTCCGTTTCTACTAACCCCTCCGGGATACAGGCGTGAGTTTATGTATGTATGTAAATCAAGTATTTGGGTTTTCAGCAAACCCAGGGCGTAGTTTCACTGCGTACATTCCTAAAAAAATTAATTACGCCGTATTATCAAATAGGTACGTGTCGTATACAATTTGACACTTGGAGGGAATAATATTAAAAATCCACCCATGGGAAAGTTACAAGATAAGCGAGCGGGTTAGCCTGTCCAGCATAGGTGGTGTAAGGACGCGAGTCACACGTTTTGTGGAACTAAAATATCAGAATTTGACAATGAACTCACTGGAAAGACGCGACTTTTTTGACATATAAAACGCGCGACTCGTGTCGTCTACCAATGGTGTTCTGAAACTGCAATTCATAGTTTATCATGACAATTCGATGAATATTGCAAAGTCGATTGTACATCGAATTATCATAGTAAACCATGAATAGAGTAGTTCTATGAAATGGTTTATGAGATTACCTCCATAATGTTGAAAAACATCACACTTTTGCAACAAATATGCGTGTAAGAGACTTGATATCCTTGTGACGTTTATTGCAAAGCAATTGCAAAGACGGGAATGATCATATTTTTATCAGAATTACATCCGAGTTAACTGTACGGAGTGCTAAGTCAGTTTGTTTATTGGAACGGCGGATACAAACCTGACACCGTCGCACTGTTAAAGTTACAGGAACAATGCTATCGTTTCATTTGGGCGATCGTTAATTTTATAGCTTCCTTTCATTTTGCCCAGCTTATAATGTTGGGTGTACACGGTGGTGTATTTATTTATCCCGTTTATCTTCATGTCTTTATCATAGGCATAATTGAAAAGTATAACGCCCAACAAATAACTTGAACAAATGACTGACTTCGCATGGACGTATTACGCGTCTCACTGGCGGGGGACAACTCTTATGAATTTAGTTTAGTCAAATTAACAAGTACTTAATAAAAAAATAATGCTGTTACGTGTCTATGGCAAACTATTTCCGACTGCGCGGTTTTCTGTTGAAATTATCTGTCGGGCATTATAGCTCGGGATGATTGGTAAACAATTAAGGTAGCCTGTGTACAAAACCTTGGTTTCGATTCATCATCATCATCACGAATGTTCTAAATTAGCTCCAGATCCACGCGAGCCTCAAAGATTTGTAAATCTTGTAAAAAACTTAAACTAGGTAATAAGTAATAATGGCGGTGGTAGCCTAGTGGGTAGAACCTCGGACTCGGAAGTGGGAGACCCAGGTTCGATTCCCGGTGCGGGCATCTACCTATGACTTGGTTTTCTAAGTTATGTTCATTTGTGAAGTTATAGTAGCAATACCACTCGCTAACTGTGAAGGAAAACATCGTGAGGAAACCTGAGTGTCTGAGCTATTCACATACCTCAGCGCTTGAAATCGCCAATTCGCGGTGGGCACGCGTGGTGATTAAGCCCATACTCTCTCCCTGAGAGAAGGCCTGTGCCCTAGAGTGGGACGTATTAGGGGTTAAAGTATGAAATTGCCGATTTGTACTGAAAATCTAAATTGTTTATTTTTTTAATTTTTAACAAATTTCATCATCATCATCATCATTCAGCCACAAGAAGTCCACTGCTGGACATAGGCCTCCTCCAAGGATTTCCAAAAAGACCGGTTGGAAGCGGCCTGCATCCAGCGTCTTCCTGCCACTTGAATGACGTCATCTGTCCATCTTGTGGCTGGTCGTCCCACGCTGCGCTTGCCGATATGTGGTCTCCATTCGAGAACTTTTCGGCCCCATCGGCCATTAGTTCTGCGTGCTATGTGCCCCGCCCACTGCCACTTCAACTTACTAATCCGCTGGGCTATGTCGACGACTTTCGTTCGTCTACGGATCTCAGCATTTCTGATTCGATCTCGTAGAGAAATTCCGAGCATAGCCCTTTCCATAGCTCGTTGCGTGACCTTGAGCCTTCTTATGAGGCCCATAGTGAGAGACCACGTTTCAGTGCCATAAGTCATCACTGGTAACACACACTGGTTGTATAATTTTGTCTTGAGCGATTGAGGTATATTAGACGAAAATACTTTTCTAAGTTTCCCGAAAGCTGCCCAGCCGAGTTGGATTCGACGATTGACCTCTTTCACGAAGTTGGACCGGCCTAGTTGGACTGTTTGTCCTAAGTAGACGTATTCGTCTACAACTTCGAGAGTCGTGTTCCCCAATGTTATTGGGGTGGGCACAACACGGGCGTTCGACATGACCTTCGTTTTGTCCATGTTCATTTTAAGGCCCACACGTTGGGAAACTCGACTGAGGTCGTCGAGCATTATGCCGAGGTCTTCCATCGTTTCTGCCATGACTACTATATCGTCGGCAAATCGAAGGTGCGTGATGTACTCGCCATTGATATTGATGCCGCGTCCCTGCCATTCCAGAAGCTTGAAGGCATCTTCCAGTGCGTTCGTGAACAGTTTCGGAGAGATAACGTCTCCCTGTCTCACGCCTCTTCTCAATGGAATTGCCTCCGAATTCTGCTCCTGTACTCGGACCGACATGGTGGCGCTGTTGTACAAGCACTTCAGCACCTCGATATACCGATAGTCAATACGGCAACGCTGGAGAGACTCGAGCACTGCCCATGTCTCGATCGAATCGAAGGCTTTCTCATAGTCCACAAACGATAAGCAGAATGGCAAATTATACTCCTCAGTCTTCTGTATAATTTGCCGCAGCGTGTGGATGTGGTCTATGGTACTAAAGCCCTTTCGGAAACCGGCTTGTTCGGGAGGCTGGAAGTCATCAAACCTGCGTTCGAGACGATTCGTGAGGACCCTCGAAAACAGCTTATAAACATGGCTCAGAAGCGAGATGGGTCGGTAGTTCTTCAATAGAGAGTTATCCCCTTTCTTGAAGAACAGCGTCACCACGCTTCTGTTCCATGCTTCTGGCGTTTTTCCTTCGAGCACGACGGAATTGAAGAGCTTCTGAAGGACTTTAAGTACTGGTGTTCCACCCGCTTTCAGTAGCTCCGATGTGATTCCGTCCTCTCCTGGTGCCTTGTTATTCTTGAGCTGTTTCAGGGCCATCCTAATCTCGTACAGGCTGATGTCCGGGATGTCTTCGGTATAATGTCGGGTCAGTTTGGCTCTCGGATCTTTGTTCAAACTGCTAACAGGTTTTGCGACTGAGGTGTATAGCTGTCCGTAGAAACTCTCAATCTCCCTCAGCACCTCTGATTTGGTCGACGCTATACTGCCGTCCTCAAATTTATTTAATCAAAATAGTTGCCATTATTATCTATACATTGCTGCCATCTAATGGGAAGGTCATTAATGCCTTTGCGATAGAACTCCGACGATCTAGACTGCACAAACTGTGTGAAAGCATTTTGTACTGCCTCCTGGGAAGAAAACTTCTTGTCACGTAGATAATGGTCCAAATCACGAAAAAAATGGTAGTCCGGTTATCATAAAGAATCCACTTTTCATCACATGTTACAATTCGATCCAATATTCCTTCATTTCTGTACCGGTTCAACAAGGCAACACAAGTTTCAACACGCGTTTCTTTCTGCAGATCAGTCAAATCATGAGGCACCCATTTTTCGTATTTTTTTATTTTATTGATTTGACGCAAGTGAGTCAATATTGTGGGTAAGGTAACGTTAAACCATGCCGCTAATTCCTGGGTAGTTTGATTAGGGTCGGCTTCCACTATCTCTCTTAATTCATCGTTATTCACCTGTGTGGGCGGTCTTCCTCGTGGCTCGTTCTTTAAGTCGAAGTTTCCATCACGAAAGCGTTTAAACCAAAATCGCACGGTACGTTCATTAGTAGACCCCTCTCCAAACGCAGCATTGATATTGCGGGCTGTTTCTGCCGCGTTAGTTCCGCGTCGGAACTCGTATTCAAAAATCACTCGAATTTTCGCAGTATCCATCTTTCTTGTCTAAATTGAATAACAAAAACAATTGAAAGTCGATATTCAAATGTTTCACATTTTTTAAAAAAAGAACATCATAGAAACCATTTGAAAAAAGTTTCATTCGAAAACCTCAAACCATGAAGATTCTATGTCAATTCAAAGAACCTATTGCAATAAAACGGCAATTTCATACTTTAACGCATATTATATAGGCTGCTTATGTAAAATTTGAATGATCGCTACAATTGGTGTGAACCTACGCTATGGGCGTGAGTACGCTCTGAGGAACAACAGAAGAGAAGGAAAAACTGTAATAGATTTTTAAATAAAAAAAAACTACGTAAATGCGTCAACAAATGTTAATCTACGTAATACATACCAGTGAACCACATGACAATCTTAGAAATCCTTTGATCGAAGACAAAATTATTATTTGAAAGAGTACAATTACCATGTTACAATGAAAATTGATATTAGTTTACTAACAAATATTTATTTACATCGACTTACACTTTTAGAAGTCTTCAGTCTTATCCTGACCATATTTGTTCACACTGCAGTGTTATTTTCAATGATTAGTTCCTATTGTATAATACGTTATCTATGTGAGTACTGGTGTGGTGTTGCCATTTTGTTTGCCCTCGGGTTCTCGTTTCATGACAATTTTAGCGTCATACGTTTGTAAAAATACTATTCCTTAAAACACTCGATAAACGCCGATTAAAATAGTCTGTGGTGGAGGAAAAGGAAAAGACGTAATCACAGATTAAATAAACCCTCTGGGGAGTGCTTTGGGGGAAATTTTATGACGATGTTGAATATTTGATGGATATTTTCCAGTTTGGTCCCAAAAACTTGTTTATAATCTCAAGCAATGATTTTGTAATAAGTAAAATGACCATGCCATACCTACAATATGAACTTAAATATATTAACGAACTATCATCTCAATTACAGTTTGTGTTTTGCAATAATGTCTGTTCTAAGAGTTTTTTTCTCGTATTTATATTTTTCGAAATATCATGATTTCCATAATGATTGCCAGCGAGTAACGAATGTTGATGAAGCGAAAGAGATCTGCCAGGATCGTCGCAAGTGGCAGACCCTGGTCTCTGTCTACCCCTCCGAGGGACGGGCGTGAGTTTATGTACGTATGTGTACGTTTTTTTACGTTCATTCATTCATTAGTTTTTAAATTCATACGGCTTCAGTCCATACGCAAACAAACCGTTGACTATTGTACGCGCTCTACGTATGTCGCAGTTAATCATTGTCCTACAGTTTAGTCCTAGAAGAACGTCCATTCTATTTAACAAAAATAGTTTTAAGCATTATCTCTCAAACAGCGCCGCTATAAATCGCTAATCGGCGTTTATCGAGTGCACTATTTTTTATTGAACAAATGAAAAATCAGACAAAATTTGAAATGTGACTTGATAATTGTGAATGTGTCATACATTTCGGTTTCTAATAAAGTATGACGCAACTAGCGCGAGGTGAGGTAGACCCTCAGGGTAGACCAACCCCTCTAAATGTCATTCATTGGCACTTCTCCAAAGTAGGCCTTAAGCAGGCATCAATAGCCTTAGTACCTTAGAATAAGTAATACTGTAATAGTAGAAACCCTAGCGGTAACTCTGTCCGATAAATAAATATATTTTATCAATTTCTCGATCTTAAAATTTTTATTCGCGCATTTTGGTGCTTGAATTTTACGCACAAATAGTATACTGAGTTTATAATTTGTTGAAGGCTTGAAATATCATAATTATATTTTAAGTGATTCACAGTGGCACATAATGAAATGAAATGAATTTATTTGTTTCCTTTACATAACATGGAATTTTTAATGCTTAATTTAACGCCTGGCAAAGGAAAACAAATAGGATGGATCTCAGCTTGTACCTTCTCGGCAGCTGCTGGTATTCTTAACCACCTCGAGTGACGCCTGGTACGCAATCCCACATATCAAGTATATTTTAAGAACTGCAGTTTCATACCGCGTTTCTTAATACGTAACCCACTATTTCATCTGTACTGACTGACAAAGCATAGGTACATCAGTCAGTTCCTACACAAAATTAGTCCGCGGAACATTCAAATCTCTTAGAGGTACTAAAAACATTATTTTAGTCCAATTTACAATACAATAAATAAGGCAGGGCTGGCATGAATATATTTCAGCTACTTAGTGAAAATGTAATATTATTAAGAACACTTTACACATTAATGTAACATTTAACAGGGGTTGAGCGCTTCTTAAACGTTCTGCGAGCGTTCTGCCGGTAATCGCAAAAACATTTTATTTAATACCCTTCAATGACTATATTTTTATAAGCGACCTTAATTTGTATTATCTTTTTGGAAATAAATAATTTACTTACTTACTCTTACCCTAAGCTAAGGAGTCTCATCCCTCTTTTAGCAAGCAGAAGCTCTAAGTCTTATCGTAATTGTTTTCTACTAAATTAAAGCTAAATAGACGCTAAGGGCCGGTTTCTGAATTGAGTAAATACTTAAGTAACGTTCTGTCACGCTCTTTTCTGATAAATTCGAAGAGACAGCACTACAGTTAACTATGTACTCTTACTTAGTGAAATTCTCAATTCAGAAACTGGCCCTAAGTGTTATATTGTATCTTCTTTATGAACAAAATTACTTATTTATTCGCGAAGCCTGTGGCAACATAATTCGTTATGAAATTATCGTTCCTTTATCAATAATATTATTATCAACGAGTTATCAGCCGGACGTTATCGGAGCAACTCCGCTACGGATAGCGTATATCGTATACCGTCGCTCGGTGTCCCAATGTAGCGCGTTCTGAGCAGTGACGTCACTGACCTGTATCATCTCGACCTAATGTAAGGGCGAGCGCATACTTAAGACAAAATTGTCTGCGAAAAAAGAAACTCCTTTATTTGAATTTACATACTGTTTTTTTGTATTTCAATATACAACGTTGCTGTCTTCCATCGGGTCGAAATCGCAGCGGCGAAAAGCCAGCGAAAAAAAACTATACTTTTTTTAAATAATATTAATAGTGCCAACCATGTGGTTCACGAATTAAAAAATTATATCTTCGTTTTCATGTAGCCTATATACGTCCCACAGTCCCACTGCAAGGCACAGGCCTTGTCTCAAGGAGAAAGAGTATACGTTTAATTACCACGCATACCCACCCCGGATTGGCAATTTCAAGCACTGAGGTACGTGAAAATTATCAGACACTCAGGTTTCCTCACGATGTTTTCCTTTTAATTCTTCTTTTACAGATCCTTCTCAATGAAAATTGGTTAAGATTGCATGCTTATAATAAGATATTTGTTTAAGATATTTGTTTATTTTCTGTCCACAAATTACATTCACACCCGAAAACAACATTGAATAGGTAAATGATACAGAGCAAAGGAATGTACTATTTGTGGAAAGACTGGAGCCTAAACTAGATCAAAAGTTCTGTATCTTAGGTTTCCAGGCCTCCCGTATTACAAAGGATTGGTATCATATTCGTAGCGTCATCAGCATAAGGTACACGGTATTATTTGTGGTTAAACGAACTTACCTGACGTGAAGTTTGACCATAATTCTGTGCCTCCTGTGACAAGTAATTTAAGTTGAGTTGTACCCTTTTTGTGATTTTGACATGAGTATTATCAGAAAAAAATTACGATAAGTTTGGTCCAACTCACGTTCTTCTATCTGCTATAGTTTCGGAGATAATTTTGTGCAAAGTAATACAACTGCCCGGAATTTGGCAAAAAAATTGTGAAAATGGATGTTTGTGAAGTTGTAACCCAAAAAGTAATCACTCGACACAAATTGTTTCGTGTTTTGTGATTTAAACGCGATTGTATTCAATTTCACTTTTGTTTTTCAGTGCATTTATGGTGAATATTGATGTGTGTAGAGTAATATCCCTTTGAACCGATTCTTTCCGATATTAAACCTAGGGTATAAATCGACATGTACCTACCATTTCGATTATGAAATTATGCCTTTTTTGGGAAAAGTGATACATCGTAACATGAATATTTATACACAAAACTGTTTTTACGTGCAAAGAGATATAAATCTAATTATACCTAAAACTCAAACATGAAAATAAAATATTCAAGTAGAATAGCTAAGTGCTAAATGATACAAGAACGGATTTTGTATAGCTTATAAAGAAGTTCCGTGTGGCACGGGATTTTCCGTGTGGCGCCGGATTAAGAATAGCGTCACTCCATTTCGTTCCGTGGATGTCGTAGAAGGCGACTAAGGAAATAAATTACCAGGAGACGGGCAGCAGCATCTTCCTGAGATTCTAACCGCATACTGTGATCGACAACCCGCCTGCCAAGCGTGGCGATTATGGCATAACCCTTCATGGTAAGAAAACTATGAGGGAGGCCTTTGTCCTGCAGTGGACGTTAAATGGCTGATGATGATGCTAAGAAGCTGATCATGTACTCGGATTCTTGTCCTGGGCAAAACAAGAATTCGATTGTAACAACAATGTTAATGTTGGTTGCTAAACTATCCCCACAATTGCATTCTATTGAACACAAATTTCTCGTACCCGGCCATACACATACACATAAGCTGACACCGACCACGCGTTGATTGAGTGTAAAAAGAAAAACAGGGATATGGATATACACTTGCCAAGAGATCGGTACCAACTAGTGCGTTCAGCTTCAAACAAAACAACCAAGTTTCATCATCATCATCATTCAGCCACAAGAAGTCCATGGATTTCCAAAAAGACCGGTTGGAAGCGGCCTGCATCCAGCGCCTTCCTGCCACTTGGATGACGTATCTGTCCATCTTGTGGCTGGTCGTCCTACGCTGCGCTTGCCGATATCTGGTCTCCATTCGAGAACTTTTCGGCCCCATCGGCCATCAGTTCTGCGTGCTATGTGCCCCGCCCACTGCCACTTCAACTTACTAATCCGCTGGGCTATGTCGACGACATTCGTTTGTCTACGGACCTCATCATTTCTGATTCGATCTCGTAGAGAAATTCCGAGCATAGCCCTTTCCATAGCTCGTTGCGTGACCTTGAGCCTTCTTATGAGGCCCATAGTGAGAGACCACGTTTCAGTGCCATAACTCATCACTGGTAACACACACTGGTTGTATAATTTTGTCTTGAGCGATTGAGGTATATTAGACGAAAATACTTTTCTAAGTTTACCGAATGCTGCCCAGCCGAGTTGGATTCTACGATTGACCTCTTTCACGAAGTTGGACCGGCCTAGTCGGACTGTTTGTCCTAAGTAGACGTATTCGTCTACAACTTCGAGAGTCGAGTTCCCCAATGTTATTGGGGTGGGCACAACACGGGCGTTCGACATGGCCTTCGTTTTGTCCATGTTCATTTTAAGGCCCACACGTTGGGAAACTCGACTGAGGTCTTCAAGCATTATGCCGAGGTCTTCCATCGTTTCAGCCATGACTACTATATCGTCGGCATATCGAAGGTGCGTGATGTACTCGCCATCTATATTGATGCCGCGTCCCTGCCATTCCAGAAGCTTGAAGGCATCTTCCAGTGCGTTCGTGAACAGTTTCGGAGAGATAACGTCTCCCTGTCTCACGCCTCTTCTCAATAGAATTGCCTCCGAATTCTGCTCCTGTACTCGGACCGACATGGTGGCGCTGTTGTACAAGCACTTCAGCACCTCGATATACCGATAGTCAATACGGCAACGCTGGAGAGACTCGGGCACTGCCCATGTCTCGATCGAATCGAAGGCTTTCTCATAGTCCACAAACGCTAAGCAGAATGGCAAATTATATCTACTCCTCAGTCTTCCAATCAAGTTTACTGTTACCGAAATGACTCGTGAAATTTTTTATGACTTTAACAATTTCACAAAGCAACGTTTTACTATTAGGAAAACGAATAAATCCAATGAAAAGTTTTTGTGGTGATACGTTACATCTGTTCTTTATACCGAAGAAAACATGTCCTGTTTTTCTTACAAAAGTTAGTTCAAAGATGTTGAGTATATGACCATGGATTGTGCGAAACGGGGGAAATTTTATTCATGAGACGACTCATGAGTTATGCAGAAATCTGAGCTGCAAAAATTATGTCAAAGACAGTCCACCGGATAACAACGATGATGATGATGATTCAGATGATGAATAGGTTCTCGTTCATCTAACTTATAGATCGAAATACTTGCTTATTTTTATTAATTCTTTGTTTAGTTAACTTGTAAGATTTTTTTTTGTTTGTTATTTTTCTGGATTCTTAGATTAATACTGTGATGCTGTGGTGCTGTTTCCTTGTGGTGCCGGATTAAGAATAGCGTCACTCCATTTTCTTCCGTGGATGTCGTAGAAGGCGACCAACGAAATCAATTACCAGGAGACGGGCAGCAGCATCTTTCTGAGATTCCAACCGCATACTGCGATCGCCAATCCGCCTGCCAAGCTTGGTGATTATGGCAAAACCCCTCATGGTTGTGAAAACTATGGAGGAGGCCTATGTCCTGCAGTGGGCGACAAATCGCTGATGATGATGATGACTGTGATACTGTATATTTTACTGAGTAGGTAAATATTGCTTACTGTAATACCTCTAAAAGATTGAACTGTGCCATTTCTTAGTTTTCAAGTTTAATATTACTTACCAACTTTTGTGCAAATGATAGGTTCCTATTGAGAATAGATAAGCTAGGTACATTAGTATTTTCAAATCGTGATGATTAGATCTCAACTATCGTTAAGAATTTTGATAAGAATGTGCCTTAAATATAAGTGAATTATTCATTTTCAAAAAGTTTAATACACGTTCATTAATTTTGTAGAACTTGTACTTATTTACACAATCCATATCATTTTTATTGACGGGTACATCTTGATTTTTATCATTTAGCACATCTTCTAAAAGACTAGGATTTTAGTAAACTGATACAATTCAGATAAGTTATGTTAATAAGCGACTGCTAAGTAAATAATCAAAATCTATAGGGTTATATCTTCATCTTTTATTTGAATAACATTGTGCTAGGATCATTATTTTAATGAGTTATTATATGTTTTAACTTCGTATATATCAGTTTGCACAAAGGCAACCTTATAGTTGCAACGTAATTTAACTATACAAGTATCATTTATTACATAATTACTGCACATAAAGACATAAGTACAGGTACAACTCACAGGTTTTACGTGAATAACTTATAAAATTTTATATTTATCAAAAAACCTAAAATATATAGCGAAAGAAAACGTTTTACTCTACAAAAGAAGATACTCAAGTTTAACCTAGCCCACTTAGTTCATGAACTAGAATTTTTTTAATCTTGTTTATGCTCTCCTGTAAAATGATGATTTTTGACTTATATTACTTATCACAGGAGGCACAGAATTATACGAGGCGTTACATCGTCAGGATTTACATAATTCACTAGGCAATATACTCAAAGGGCACCCAGACAGGGTGGGCCCAGGAACCGACACCAACAGCATCACTCGAAAAGACCTTTACAGACGATGGACAGATTCCCGCCATCGTCCTCCAAGCCCAATCTCAAACCGAACAAGCAGTAGAGGTAAGTGCTGAGAGGTTGATCCTTACAACAAAGAAGCCTTTTCACAATGCCACTGCGTCCACGATCAGTCGATGGATCAAACAGGTGCTATCAGATAGTGGTATTGACACATCGGTATTCACGGCACATAGCACTAGACATGCTGCGACATCTGCGGCTGATCGTGAAGGCGTATCTATCGAAACAATTAAAAAAACTGCAGGTTGGTCTGGCAAATCGAAAGTTTTTGGCCGTATAATTAGGTTTTGTTTACTTAAGGGACCACCAGGTCTTTTTTTGTATACACATACTTTTTATTTTACCTGTTTGACTGTTTGTGTCCTAAATAAAATAAAATCCTTTTTGAAAGTCCTGGCCAAATGCGTATCGGTCCTAAATATTTCTGAGGGATTATACATGGTGCATAAACAACGGCACAACTCACGCATAAGCCGTTGGAACCAGATTCAAGTATCACCCTGAAACAATTTATCGTATTTTTTTCTGTAATATCACCCAATTAACGTTGACGTCATGCATGGCGCACGGAATTAACCAATCACAGATTGATTTATTCTGTCGCACATCTTGCGATTATTTCATTGGTGAAGATGAACCGCCGAGACATGTCAATGACAAATACTGTTTATTAGTTACCATTAGTTAGTGTAAACGGAGCCCTTGTAAAAAGAGTGTCACAATTCAAATACCTCGGACACATATAGTGACCGAGGAGCTCCGAGACGATATTGACGCGTAAGCGCAGGGCGTTGTCGGTCGGTCCGATGTAACATGATCGCCCGCAGGTTCGCCAGGTGCTCTAAAGAAGTAAAACTGACTTTGTTTAAAGCTTACCTTCTGCCCATTGTTTTGTACCTGCAACCTATGGGTGAACTATACGCAAAAGGCCAACAACGCCGTGCGCGTGCAATATAATAATGCTCTCGATACTGTACTGCATCTAAGATGTTTGCAGAGGCACACGTGGATGATTTTTATGCCGTCATCCGCAAGCGGTCAGCCTCGCTAATGTACACAAATCGGGCCAGTAACAACACTGACAACAGTATCCTGTGGACGCTAGCCGAAATATATGACAGCCCGTTACTGCGTCACTGGGTCAAAATGCTCGTTTTTCAGCAAGTGACATAGATTCGTGTCTGCTGCCAACATAAGATTACTATTTTTGAGCTGTACCACAATCATTGTTATTACTAACACGAAATTTTATTTTAGTTATTAATGTAAGTTTTAAGAAAATCGGGCCTTAGCTTTCAATAAAGGAATTGAATTATTATTTTTATGACAGTTCGATGTTTATTGGGTAGCCACGTCTTCTTTCTTGTTAATCTGTGGGTCAATCGACATTGCAATGCACATCAATTTGTCACAGTAAACCGTTAACTGTAGTTCTATGACATAGATCCCAGGCGTTTTTTTATTCGTATATCGGGCCCACCTATCGGAGCTCATACGGCAGACATGGCCAGCCTAGTCCCAATAACCTGGCGGTCGCAACTCCAACATCTGCAGTTTTATTTTATTTGCTTAGGCACACCAACAGCACACATACAGAACATCGTACAATAGTGTTCTGGAGCACTAACACATAGACCGCGTTCTTTTCACACTTGGAATGCTGCGTTCCGGGATGGTGCGAGGTGGCTGGGGACAGGGAGAGATGGCAAGCAGGAGGGGACCTTAGTTCCGCAGTGGGACATAAAAGAAGCGTAGTAAAAAAAAAAGCCTCTGGGATCTCACCTCAGGCGCCGGCGGCGGCTTGTCGTCATCCAGATCCCGCGAGTAGCCCTCGTCGTCAGAGTTGAAGCCCAATTCCTCGCCGTAGCAGCTGTGCACCTGCAGGGGAATATAAGCCTTAGCGCCGGGAACGTAGATATTGGTGTTGTCCGCTAGGCGGGGAAATGCGGTTTAGTCCGCAGATATAGAGGCTTGTGTAACGTCCGCTGTTATTAGTTTGCATACTGAATAGGCAAATACTTTACCAAACTTTTGGGAATTAGTTAAGGCTGCTGTTACTCCTGGCATCCGTCTAGCTCACAAATTTTAATATTTTGAATTATTGCATAAACAAATACCTATAGTTTTGAAACATGTGGTCAATCGCGAAACTAGGAAATTTAATTACGGACATTTTAGGCAAAATAAATTGTCTTATAGGTAGTTACGGTGCGGTGTTATTTATAAAAACACGATTCCTTTAAAACAACCCTTAAATGCAGTTTAAATATTCTGTAGGTTTTCCATTTTTTGTAGAGAAAGTAAGAAGTGTATGAGAAGTAAAATACGTGGGACTCTCAGAAAGTTTTACGACACTACAATAAAATGTTCCACATGTTTTTTAGTGTTAAATATTTTTTTATCACATCTATTCAAAAATACCTAGTTTAGTCCTCGTAGACAGAGACTAAAATTGCTTTTTGATTCCTAAGGATGAAAAGTGATTTGAATTTGGAATGCTAGTAAAAGTTCCAATCACCAAAGAGATGAATCAAGACATTGTATGAACAATTAACTGGCTGTATGATAAAACCTTACTGCGGACCTTCAGGTCCGCATCTTTCACACTCAAATGCTTGATATCAATGATTCAATCCATTTAGCAAATGTAAAGCCAGCTATTATTGCTGCAGTTATAAGTAAAGTAAAACAATATTCCTGGGTAGGTACTTGTAAACATTGGTTTTATTTAATAAAATCATAATAATACACTGTAACAGGCATATCTTTGGGCCTAAGCCTGTATCTCAAAATATATGCCCCTAGCATCGATTTGGGCAGCTAAATAGATATCAATACTTCTGATAGGACAATTTAGTTGTTGGTGACAGGAACCTTCAAGTAGTAGTTCCGCAGCATCAGTTTATGGTCATTAAGCTGCTTCGTCTCCAAACTGGAATAAAATTAAGAGAGTTCATGTAGAAATAGTATGATTTTATGAGAAGTTTATATGGTATTTACAACGATTTTCGATGTTTCTGGGTAACTTTCTTGAGTAAATTTAACATTTTACACTTTATAATCAATAAATCAGCCAGTAAAGAGGTATTTAATCAAAGGTATGGGATTATTTCTGCAAGAAATGTTTAAAAAATATTTTTGAGGTTACCTTTTTATGACAGTCTGTATTCCTTTCGCGGTAATTTTGCTTTTTCAGTTTTGATAGAAACTATCATCATCATCATCAGCCATTCGACGCCCACTGCAGGACATAGGCCTCCTTCGTGGTTTTCATAACCATGAGGGGTTTTGCCATAATCGCCACGTTTGGCAGGCGGGTTGGCGATCGCACTATGCGGTTGGAATCTCAGGAAGACGCTGCTGCCCGTCTCCTGGATATTTATTTCCTTAGTCGCCTTCTACGACATCCACGGAAGGAAATGGATATAAACTATAGCTTTCCCTTTTTTTAGTGAAAAGCACTTCTTGACGTTTTTAAGTTGAATTTTCATGAAAAAATCCGAAAATAAGCAACATTTCTAAAACAAAACAAACATTGTCGGGGCAAATCTCAGTGGCGCCATCTGTAATTAGTTTCGTGTTGCCATCCCCACTGTTTACTTACTCAAATCCGGATTTTACTAAGTTTTTATAAAAAATGTCTCTTCAAGTAGTGAGAATGAAAGTATTCTATTAACTTCAGAGAACATTGTATCGGACACTAAAAATGTGGTACAAACGTTCTATTCTATTGTTATTCATAAGTTGCACTTACTTATTTCTTCACAGAGGGTGATAAAAAGAGTGTCCACTACCCGAGTGTCCTCGGGAGCAACACTATTTTAAGCTCGAGTGGTGTACTTTGAATGCGTCGCTGCGCTCAGGATTCTACTTTGGAATCCCTCGTTACGCTCGGGATCCTACCCTAGAATCCTTCGCTCCGCTCTGGTTTCAAAGAAACACTCTCGCCTTAAAAATAGTTGATTGCTCCCTACGTAAGCAATCTACTATTTTATAAAATCTTTTCAAAGTACTCTCCACCAGCCTCTAAGTATACAAAGTTTCATGCATCTGAACCAGTTTTTGAAACGCTTTTTCCAGTCCGCCGCAGACACCTCGTTTACAGCCTGCTCGAACGCGGACAGGGTCCCGGCAACGAAAATTGTATCCCTTTGAGCTGATTTTTTATTTTCGGGAATAAAAAGAATTCACACGGTGCTAGGTCATGGCTGTAGCCTGGAGGGAGTTCCTCGTTTTGAGCGCGGTGCGCGGGCGGTGGTGGAGCAGTAGCTCGCGCCTGTTTGGTCGCTTGTTGCTCACAACAGAGAAAACTTCTGCCAAGCATTTGGTAGTATTCCATTCGGCGTTGATGCTTCTTTGATTCTGTAAAGGACTTGATACCAAATAGCCAGTCAAATTGAAAAAAATATCGCGATCAAAAACGACCATCGACTGGCGCTTCGTTTCTGGATCGTATTGATAAATACAGGAGTCATCATCTGTAATGATGTCGTAAACACGCCGAGACGTCACGTCTGCTTTAAATTTGTTTATAATAATCACGGCACTGAGCGTCGGTGAGGTTATGCAGCACCCAGCGTGAAACAATCCACGTCACGCGAAGATGCACGGGTAGATTCTCGTGAAGGCTTCCCGATCCGATCTGCAGTATGTGCTCAATCTCCTGATACGTAACACGCTTATTGTATTAGGTTTAAGTTTTCAATGCTATGTTAGCACGTTTTCTTCCGTATCAGCCGTCAAAGGGCGACCGCTTCTTTCTTCATCACCCAAAGGACCTTCATCCATGAATGTCGTTTGAAGTCTATCGTCCGATTTGTCCGGTTTCAGGCAACACGTGAAATCGTAAAAAATCATAGCGCGAAAATGTTCCTGGATCCCCAGATCCATTTTTCAATGGGACACGATAATTTAAATTAGTTCGCAAAAAATGTGGACGGAAATTTTGAAATTGGAACGTACCTATTTTTACTTATAAATAATCATATTTTCAAATTGTTTATAACTGGCTAGTCTCTCATACACGAAAACTTTTTTTCGCAATAGTTTCTGAGTAGCCTGGTATATCTAGTACCGCCTTTGAACACATTCGCGAAACTTTTCAAGAGATTACAGTTTCAGAAGTAAAATCCGCCTCAATATTACCCAACAGATCATCCACACAATACAATCACTTATTCTGGTGGCAAACTAATAGATTATGGTAAGGCAACCAGCCAGACCAGGCAAGAAAAATACGAAACTGAAAATACCCAGACTGAGGTCAAACGCAGAAATCAGTGTACGGCAGCACCCCTTTGCGGATGGCTTATCCAGCTTTCTATCGCAAGCCAGTTCGAAATTTAAAAAAAACCTCTGATAAGTTACCTCCTTGGTTGCCATTGTTCGGAGTAAAAGATCGTTCCATTTCTAAATAACACGAGTTTAGTATGTAATTTATTTGGCCGCAAAACACGACAGTTATGAATTTTCATAGAACTTTTTCCGGCCGCTGCTCGCGGGTAATTGGCCAGTACAGCAATTTCGATTTATCTCGAAGAAGGTTGTCGAAATAATGCTCAAATTTCCAAGCATGTTTGAGAAAAAGCAATTTTATTGCGAATTTGAGGAAACGAAATATACAGTATGAAAGAGCTTGAAAAACTGAGTAGGACTGCATTCAAAGTCCATTTTCGCCAAAAATTGCTTTCACGACATTACATCCTCAAAGGGTCGATATGAGCTACTACCCTGAATTTTTTTACGTCTCTACAAGCAACAGTTTAGCCAGGAGAGGGTGGGGTGGGGGGACGCCCTACTCGGACAAATTCGATTTAATATTTCGAGAAACGGGACGGAAACGGGAAAAATGATCTTCCTACACCCACGATATTTTTAAAAGACCAATCTAACTAGGCGAGAATAAAAATGTATCCCTAATTTAGGTGTAGGAGGGTACCCAAAAAGTTTTATTTTAAGTTTTTAATGTACCGTTTTGTCGGCGTGATAATGATGTTTCTCGTACTAATCGTCTCTGAGCTAGGCCGCGGACAGACAGACGGACGGACATGGCGAACTATAAGGATTCCTTGTCGACTACGGAACCCTAAAAGGTATGTTTTTTTCCATTGGTTGCGCTAGAGGATCCCTATGGATCCCCTTAAGTCATAAACACTTGTACAAATATGATAAGAAACGCACAATGGCGGCTTGATTAAGAAACATTTTATGATGGTAGTAACTGTTCATTTTATGATGTCACTAATTCTTATTATTAATGTTCAGGAAATCCAACTTCAAACAACTAAAAGCACAGAAATAACTTAAATAATCATTTAGATATTATAAAAAAAAAAAAAAAAATTATTTAGATATTACAGAGATACAAAAAAAGAGAAAATCTAAAGACATTTAGATACTTGGATTACAAATTCAAATTCAATTTAAATTCAAAATTGTTTTATTCGAGGTAACTACAGAAACTGCGACTTAATGAACGTTACTTTTACAAAATTAAAAGGATAATAACATTATTTGTATATTTTCACGACCGGGTTTGAAATATTGAGCCACTAAAATGGTACCCCTCAACCTCAATCAATCAGTCGATAAATCGTTCAATCAATCCCTCACTCACGCATTCAAACAAATAAACAAACAGACAAACAAACAACTCCGGACCGGAGTCGTCGCGGCCACCAGCCGGTTCTATCGCGTAGTATAGCATACTTAACATATCATTGATTGTTATAACGCGATTGATCGTTCCACCAAATACAAGGCACTATTTCTATCTTTTAATACGCGACTAAAGAAGTTTTTTTAGATGGGCAAGCCTATTCCATCTAAAAAACAATGTCCCTGATACTGCAGCGTCCGAGTGGTCCCTTCATCCATCTAATGTAAGTGAAGCCACCACTGGACGCTGGAAAATTATCTCATTACGTAGATGCAAAGGCCAAGGTCAGGAAGTCCAGATCGTTTAACCAAACAAGGTAGTATTTCGACTTTTTAATAACGCGTGTAAATAAAGAAGCCCTGATCATTTCACCACATACAAGGTAATACTTTTAACTTTCAATGTCGCGAGTACAGAATCGTTAAACCAAGTATAAAGCACTACTCTTTTTCTTTTCAAAGCAAACACGTCATTTACCTATTGGAACTGGCATTGGTTTTTTATTTCATCGATGTTTTCCTTCCCGTTCAATCAATGAATCAGCCAACAAACAATCAAAGCTGGACTCTTCCAACCTATCTTCTGTACTACCAACACACATAAAATAAAAAATAAAAAAATAATAAAAAAAACAAAATAAACTCACGCCTGTATCCCGGAGGGGTAGGCAGAGCCAGGGTCTGGCAGATCGCTTTCGCTTCATCAACATTAATTAGTCGTTGCATGCACGTACGCCGGTTTCGGGTACTTTTTATCTTGCCCTTTGATAATTCAATAAAAAAATATTTAAAAAAAATTTTGGTCGAAGTACCTAGTCCCTCGTCGCAAGTCGCAATCGTACGAATCGCTCGTAGCCCCGGCTGCCTGAGTGATCTTAAACGATCACGAAGGTTAAGCAACACGGGCGCGTTCAGTGCATGGATGGGTCGCCATCTATGCCTAACGCTAGTGGCATTTTTCCGAGCGGTTCCGTGCTTCGCAAGGCACGTTAAGCTGTTGGTGCCGGCTGCCGTCGATAGATGGCAGTCGTAAAGCCAAGTCAGAGGCCTTAGGGCGGCTTGACAACTTCTGACAGTAGACGAGCCACTAGTCTACAAGCCTCCACCAATCCGGACTTGGCCCCCGTGGTGGAGTATGGCCTATGCCTTCCTCAGGGAAGGGACCCGTGCCCCTCGGTGGGGACATAATGGGTTGATGATGATGACCTAGTCCCTTACCGGGCCTTTCATCCACATTCAATCGATAAATTTATTTCGTCAGTCTTTTTTCCTTCATCCTCACCTTATGTCCAAACCAACGTAACATTCCTTTTCTAATTCTAGTCACTTCGTACTCTGTCTGTCTACAACGGTCTCTAAATAAACGATTGCGAATCCTGTCATTGAAAGTAACACCACACATACTTCCTAAAATGAATACTTAAAAAATATAAAAACGCGTGGTGATTAAGGCCTCTCTCAGAAAAGGCCTGTCGCCTGCAGTGGAACGTAGGCTACATTATTCTATTATTTACGGAAAATCCGTAGAACAAAACGTATTGAAAATTACATTCACTAAAACTTATAAAAAAAAAGTTGTTTTCACTGCAACACTCTTAAGACGGAGTCAAAGCCGGTTTATAAGAGGCGTTCCTCTCCTAAACCGGTCTTATCTCCGTCTTAAGAGTGTTTTAGTGGAATCGACTTATTTTGTAAATAAAACTGCAATCGTTTTATACAAGGAATTACGAATTTAAGTGGTAGCCTTGTATTAGGATAAGATATGTTGGTGTAGTTTACCTGCAATGCGCTTGCCGCGCGCGCGCCGGTGCCGCCGGGCGGGGGCAGACTGCGCGTCCTCGGCGCGCGCGCGTCCACACATTTGAAAAGCAAAACACGGTGCCTACTAAGTATGTACGCTTCTCGGACGAGGTGAATACGGTTTTATTTATTTTAGAGATCTGTCAGGAACGTGGCAAGTGGTAGACCCTGGTTAGCCATAAAGTTCAAAGAAGTCTAAATCACATTCAGCGTAGAAACGCCAATGGAATCTGAAATGCGAAGTCAAAGTGATTTATTTAAGTTATTTATAGGGCGTTATACGCACGAGATACGGCGTTACCCACACAGATGTTAATTTGCTTGTCAATTTATTGCCAATTTTGCTGGTGACTTTAATTTCATTTCGGTGGTCGTGCGTTCGATTCCCACTGGGGCCCGCCGTACATTTGTACGAATGGCCTCAGTCTGGGTATATACATATTTTTTTAATTTAATTTATTGACTTACATTTGTATCGCAGAGTTTTAAATATTATAAATTATTCGCCAAACTGCGTGGCAATTTTTTGGCGAATTAATCGCACTATATTTCCATGTCTGTGATGTCATTGCCTGGTCACCCTACGGTGACCACTGGGAATCCTAATTTGGGACCAGGACAAGTGAGTGTGTTGTGCGGCAGTTATTTATTTATTAATAGCTGACCCGACAAACTTTGTTTTGCCATATTAATCAAATCAAATCAAAGTGATTTATTTAAGTTATTTATAGGGCGTTATACGTACGAGATACGGCGTTACCTACACAGATGTTAGATGTCTTAGGCACTACAACGACGCGGTTTAAATTTCTAGATATACAGGTAAATAGAATCAAAATGCATGCTTGCCGGTTACCAGTACTTTTGCTTTATCTGCAGAAACCGTTCTATTTTGGTTTGGTTAAATTTCATCTTCGCACCCTACAGGGCCACGTTTCATAAAACTACAATACATAGTTAATTACGACAATTCGATGTACATTGCGCAGCAGTCTTCCTACTTGTTAAAGTGCAGGTTAATCGGCTATGCAATGTACATCGTGTTGTCATAGTAAACCATGAACTGTATGTAATTCTGTGAAATGGGGCCCTGGCCACGTGACTGCAGAAAAACTATTTTCTAGCCGGGCTTCGGCTGATTTGAATCGCTTAGAATTTCTAATTCGCCGCGAGCTGTAAACACTGCGGAGTAACATAATATTCATCTCTAAAATATGGAATAAGTTTCTTGTTGAACACTCCTCCGGGTTGAATATCGGGCATTAAAGAAGAATACGATCTCCACAATTACATCTAGTTTTTAGGTTGTCCCTGTGATGCGGTTAATACCAAAACGGGTCGTGGGTACGATTCCCACCGCAGGTCGCCGTAATTGAGATTGAGTTGTGTGGAAGTTATTTTTTTTTTCTTTTTATCAATCTATTAGTAGGCTTAATATACTTTTTTAAACTTTCGTTGTTTTACTGGTTGGACATAATCATAATAATAATCTTATTAATAATCGTGGTAACCGTGGTACCCCTTTTGTTTTACTATTATGTATATCAGCCGCATTACAACGGGTACTTTAAAATAATTTAAGGCTGGGTTCTGCGACATTACCCTTAAATCAGGTGTTTTAAAATAGGTTTTACTCTCTAATGGTTAGTATTTAAAATCTGAAAAAATGCATATTACTTTTCAATGTCTTATTCATAAGCAATCTATATAAGTCCCACAGTCGGGCACAGGCCTTCTCTCAGAGAGATAGTATGACTTATTATTCTTATTAATTTATTATTGTTCTATATTTATTGTTCTATACTAAGGAAATACATTACCAGGAGACGGGCAGCAGCGTCTTCCTGAGATTCAAACCGCATACTGTGATCGCCAACCCGCCTGCCGAGCGTGGCGATTATGGCAAAACCCTTTATGGTTTTGAAAACCATGAGGGAGGCCTATGTCCTGCAGTGGGCGTCAAGTGGCCGATAATGATTGTTCTATATTTAATCAATTTTAATTTCATTGTTTTTATATTTTTATATTTTTGTAAATAGCTACTACTGTTCTGTGTGTGATCAATTTTGAATTAATATTTGATTAGCTTTGGTGTTCTTTGTAGCATACTATTAATAGCGGCTAAAGTCTGTTTATTCATCTCAGATACTAAATTGACAAGTGCTTTTATTGTTTAGTGATGTACTCAAAACTATTCCTCCATTTTACATTACAGAACACAACAAAGAGGTTTTTCTCTACCAAACAAAGCAAAGGAGCAATGAGGTTTGGTTGTGTAGGTACAGAGTCTGATTTGTTGTTTTTTTTTTGAGTACTGAAATATTTGTTTTCTAGAATTCCGAGCAAAATACGATTTTTTCTAGTCTGTGGTACGACCCCTTCAAAAATATTGTTGGCACCAGGCTTCAACCTCTGAATTGTTCAAATGCGTCCGTTGCTTTTTCTGTGTGTGCAGTACATTATATACCTAATATTTACCTATTATTCATTTTAGGTCATACTGAGAATAAGCACTGGGTGGGAAAGACAATGCAGTTGTCGTTATAGATAATGCACCATATGACACCAGGAAACTGGAGTCGTTACCTACTTCTAACTGGCGTAAGGGCAAAAAATATTAATTATGAAGAAACAATGTTGAAATGTGAGTTAATTGAAATTACCATAAGACACAAAAAAGCCTATGAAAGGTATGTTGTCGATGAGATGACTGCTGAACGGGGTGTCACTATTTTGCGACTTCCCCCTTACCACAGTGAGCTCAATCCAATAGAATAGGTGTGGGCTCAGGTAAAGGGGCATGTCGCAAAAAATAATAGAACTTTCAAGCTGAAAGAACTACGAAGCCTTTTTGAAGAAGGGCTTCGTCAAGTGACCCCTCAGCGGTGGAAAGACTGCATACCCCATTTTATTGAAGTTGAGGATAAAATGTGTCAATTGGGACATATCGTCGATGACATAACCGATCGGTTTATTATAAAAGTGGGTGACGACTCAGAGGATTCCGAATATTTAAGTGATGAATCTTCATCAGAATAAGGTAAAAATATGTTTCATATCATATTATCATAATCAGCCTATATGCGTCCCACTGTATGTTAGTATAAATTTCACACAGTATAAATTTCTTCATAAACTGGTAATTGTATCCGACACTATAGAAACACTAATACTCGATGACCTCTAAGCTTACTGGGCCGAATTTTATAACACTACAATTTGGAGTTTATTATTACAATTCGAGGTACATTATAAATATGTTTAGTTAATAAATTATATAATTACATTTTGTATTATTTACTTTGTAATCTGTACTAATGAATGATGTCCTTTAATTTATCGTTAACTTTCGATAGTGGTGGCACATCACTATTTTTAAATTGCAAACAGGCAACCCAGGTAATGTCATTTTAGTATGCAAAAAAAATAAATAGAAAATATGTATTTTTTTTAAGTTATTAAACGGGACGGGCTGAAAACCAGCGCTGTGACTACGCATGCAGTCACGGCAATAAAGCTGAGCCCGTTCCTTTTTACCACAACACGTGAATGAAGAAAACTTAATATTTATTATTGTTTTAAAATTTGTGGTAAATAAAATATTTTCACTTTCACTTTCATTATTATTATATTTTAAGCTTTATAGCATAAAAAAAAATCGCAAACATGAATCTAAATTATCACTAAATAAGATGTCCCATACAAATCCGTGCGCTCCGAGAACCTGGCCTTTGGTTAGTCTGTGGTAAAGCGAAAAACATAACTCCACAGTATTTAAACTGCCTCGGACGAATGACGCCGTAAGATTCCAAAAGACTACAATAAATACATACATAAACTCACGCTTGTATCCCAGAGGGGTAGGCAGAGACCAGGGAGTGCCACTTGCCACTTTCCTGACAGATCACTTTCGCTTAATCGACATTCATTAGTCGTTGCATGCAGGCACGCCGGTTTCGGGTACTTTTTATCTTGCCCTTTGCTAATACATCCCCTATTTGGTCGAAGTATGTCTGAAGTATGTAAGACTACAATACTAGCACAAAAAGCCGGTTTACTCATTATGTTCAACAAATTAAAAATGTTACAATGCTTGAGCTATGCCAGATATAAAAGCAGCCTTACCTCCGGTTTCTTACATGCAGATTCTGTTAAATTGCTCGTAACAGCTTTTAATCTACGGCTAATTTAGCAAACCTCATATAAATTATTTACGGTGAAATAAATTTTTGTTTTCTGATTTCTAATCGCTGTAAATTCGCTAAAGGCATACAAAGGCACTTTGGCCAACTGAAAGCGCACAAAAGTAGTTTACGAGAAACAGGGGGAGCACGCGTAGTGGTGTGTCTACATACTGACCCACTGCCAGATCTCGTGGCTGGTCATGGGCTGGTCCATGAGCGCGTTCTGCCACACACGGAACAGCATCAGGTAGGCCTTGTCTCGGCCCGAGAACGACGCGAAGAAGTGCTTCTCGCTCTCTGTGCATACTAGGATGGCGTTCGGGATCACCTGTGGACAGGAAATTAAGTTTCACATAATCTGCGCACATGTACCTATGTTATTAAAATTAAGTGTCACATAATCTGCGCACATGTACCTATGTTATTAAAATTAAGTTTCACATAATCTGCGCACATGTACCTAATATCTTATTAAAATTAAGTGTCACATAATCTGCGCACATGTAGCTAATATGTTATTAAAATTAAGTGTCACATAATCTGCGCACATGTTATATGTTATTGAAATTAAGTGTCACATAATCTGCGCACATGTAGCTAATATGTTATTAAAATTAAGTGTCACATAATCTGCGCACATGTTATATGTTATTGAAATTAAGTGTCACATAATCTGCGCACATGTTATATGTTATTGAAATTAAGTGTCACATAATCTGCGCACATGTTACATGTTATTGAAATTAAGTGTCACAGAATCTGCGCACATGTTATATGTTATTGAAATTAAGTGTCACATAATCTGCGCACATGTTACATGTTATTGAAATTAAGTGTCACAGAATCTGCGCACATGTTATATGTTATTGAAATTAAATGCCACATAATCTGCGCACATGTTATATGTTATTAAAATTAAGTGTCTCATAATCTGCGCACATGTTATATGTTATTGAAATTAAGTGTCACATAATCTGCGCACATGTTACATGTTATTGAAATTAAGTGTCACAGAATCTGCGCACATGTTATATGTTATTGAAATTAAATGCCACATAATCTGCGCACATGTAGCTAATATGTTATTAAAATTAAGTGTCACATAATCTGCGCACATGTTATATGTTATTGAAATTAAGTGTCACATAATCTGCGCACATGTAGCTAATATGTTATTAAAATTAAGTGTCACATAATCTGCGCACATGTTATATGTTATTGAAATTAAGTGTCACATAATCTGCGCACATGTTATATGTTATTGAAATTAAGTGTCACATAATCTGCGCACATGTTACATGTTATTGAAATTAAGTGTCACATAATCTGCGCACATGTTATATGTTATTGAAATTAAGTGTCACATAATCTGCGCACATGTAGCTAATATGTTATTAAAATTAAGTGTCACATAATCTGCGCACATGTTATATGTTATTGAAATTAAGTGTCACATAATCTGCGCACATGTTATATGTTATTGAAATTAAGTGTCACATAATCTGCGCACATGTTACATGTTATTGAAATTAAGTGTCACAGAATCTGCGCACATGTTATATGTTATTGAAATTAAATGCCACATAATCTGCGCACATGTAGCTAATATGTTATTAAAATTAAGTGTCACATAATCTGCGCACATGTTATATGTTATTGAAATTAAGTGTCACATAATCTGCGCACATGTAGCTAATATGTTATTAAAATTAAGTGTCACATAATCTGCGCACATGTTATATGTTATTGAAATTAAGTGTCACATAATCTGCGCACATGTTATATGTTATTGAAATTAAGTGTCACATAATCTGCGCACATGTTACATGTTATTGAAATTAAGTGTCACAGAATCTGCGCACATGTTATATGTTATTGAAATTAAGTGTCACATAATCTGCGCACATGTTATATGTTATTGAAATTAAGTGTCACATAATCTGCGCACATGTTACATGTTATTGAAATTAAGTGTCACAGAATCTGCGCACATGTTATATGTTATTGAAATTAAATGCCACAGAATCTGCGCACATGTTATATGTTATTGAAATTAAGTGTCACATAATCTGCGCACATGTTACATGTTATTGAAATTAAGTGTCACAGAATCTGCGCACATGTTATATGTTATTGAAATTAAATGCCACATAATCTGCGCACATGTTATATGTTATTAAAATTAAGTGTCACATAATCTGCGCACATGTTATATGTTATTGAAATTAAGTGTCACATAATCTGCGCACATGTTACATGTTATTGAAATTAAGTGTCACAGAATCTGCGCACATGTTATATGTTATTGAAATTAAGTGTCACATAATCTGCGCACATGTTACATGTTATTGAAATTAAGTGTCACAGAATCTGCGCACATGTTATATGTTATTGAAATTAAGTGTCACATAATCTGCGCACATGTTACATGTTATTGAAATTAAGTGTCACAGAATCTGCGCACATGTTATATGTTATTGAAATTAAATGCCACATAATCTGCGCACATGTTATATGTTATTAAAATTAAGTGTCTCATAATCTGCGCACATGTTATATGTTATTGAAATTAAGTGTCACATAATCTGCGCACATGTTACATGTTATTGAAATTAAGTGTCACAGAATCTGCGCACATGTTATATGTTATTGAAATTAAATGCCACATAATCTGCGCACATGTTATATGTTATTAAAATTAAGTGTCACATAATCTGCGCACATGTTATATGTTATTGAAATTAAGTGTCACATAATCTGCGCACATGTTATATGTTATTGAAATTAAGTGTCACATAATCTGCGCACATGTTACATGTTATTGAAATTAAGTGTCACAGAATCTGCGCACATGTTATATGTTATTGAAATTAAGTGTCACAGAATCTGCGCACATGTTATATGTTATTGAAATTAAGTGTCACATAATCTGCGCACATGTTACATGTTATTGAAATGAAGTGTCACAGAATCTGCGCACATGTTATATGTTATTGAAATTAAATGCCACAGAATCTGCGCACATGTTATATGTTATTGAAATTAAGTGTCACATAATCTGCGCACATGTTACATGTTATTGAAATTAAGTGTCACAGAATCTGCGCACATGTTATATGTTATTGAAATTAAATGCCACATAATCTGCGCACATGTTATATGTTATTAAAATTAAGTGTCACATAATCTGCGCACATGTTATATGTTATTGAAATTAAGTGTCACATAATCTGCGCACATGTTACATGTTATTGAAATTAAGTGTCACAGAATCTGCGCACATGTTATATGTTATTGAAATTAAGTGTCACATAATCTGCGCACATGTTATATGTTATTGAAATTAAGTGTCACATAATCTGCGCACATGTTACATGTTATTGAAATTAAGTGTCACAGAATCTGCGCACATGTTATATGTTATTGAAATTAAATGCCACAGAATCTGCGCACATGTTATATGTTATTGAAATTAAGTGTCACATAATCTGCGCACATGTTACATGTTATTGAAATTAAGTGTCACAGAATCTGCGCACATGTTATATGTTATTGAAATTAAATGCCACATAATCTGCGCACATGTTATATGTTATTAAAATTAAGTGTCACATAATCTGCGCACATGTTATATGTTATTGAAATTAAGTGTCACATAATCTGCGCACATGTTACATGTTATTGAAATTAAGTGTCACAGAATCTGCGCACATGTTATATGTTATTGAAATTAAGTGTCACATAATCTGCGCACATGTTACATGTTATTGAAATTAAGTGTCACAGAATCTGCGCACATGTTATATGTTATTGAAATTAAGTGTCACATAATCTGCGCACATGTTACATGTTATTGAAATTAAGTGTCACAGAATCTGCGCACATGTTATATGTTATTGAAATTAAATGCCACATAATCTGCGCACATGTTATATGTTATTAAAATTAAGTGTCTCATAATCTGCGCACATGTTATATGTTATTGAAATTAAGTGTCACATAATCTGCGCACATGTTACATGTTATTGAAATTAAGTGTCACAGAATCTGCGCACATGTTATATGTTATTGAAATTAAATGCCACATAATCTGCGCACATGTTATATGTTATTAAAATTAAGTGTCACATAATCTGCGCACATGTTATATGTTATTGAAATTAAGTGTCACATAATCTGCGCACATGTTATATGTTATTGAAATTAAGTGTCACATAATCTGCGCACATGTTACATGTTATTGAAATTAAGTGTCACAGAATCTGCGCACATGTTATATGTTATTGAAATTAAGTGTCACAGAATCTGCGCACATGTTATATGTTATTGAAATTAAGTGTCACATAATCTGCGCACATGTTACATGTTATTGAAATGAAGTGTCACAGAATCTGCGCACATGTTATATGTTATTGAAATTAAATGCCACAGAATCTGCGCACATGTTATATGTTATTGAAATTAAGTGTCACATAATCTGCGCACATGTTACATGTTATTGAAATTAAGTGTCACATAATCTGCGCACATGTTACATGTTATTGAAATTAAGTGTCACAGAATCTGCGCACATGTTATATGTTATTGAAATTAAATGCCACATAATCTGCGCACATGTTATATGTTATTAAAATTAAGTGTCTCATAATCTGCGCACATGTTATATGTTATTGAAATTAAGTGTCACATAATCTGCGCACATGTTACATGTTATTGAAATTAAGTGTCACAGAATCTGCGCACATGTTATATGTTATTGAAATTAAATGCCACATAATCTGCGCACATGTTATATGTTATTAAAATTAAGTGTCACATAATCTGCGCACATGTTATATGTTATTGAAATTAAGTGTCACATAATCTGCGCACATGTTACATGTTATTGAAATTAAGTGTCACAGAATCTGCGCACATGTTATATGTTATTGAAATTAAATGCCACATAATCTGCGCACATGTTATATGTTATTAAAATTAAGTGTCTCATAATCTGCGCACATTATGTTATTGAAATTAAGTGTCGCATAATCTGCGCACATGTTATATGTTATCTAAATTTTATTAAGTGTCACATAATCTGCGCCCATGTACTATGTTATTGAAATTAAGTGTCACGTGATCTGCGCACATGTAATATGTTAATATGGCCTATAAAAGCCGCCTGTATACATTTCACTGTAGGGCACAGGCCTTCTCTCAGAGAGAGATAGAAAGTAGGGACCTAAAGGTTTTCCTTAAATGGTAATTGCCATACAGACGTAGTTTGGTTTTAATTAACACAAGACATGGCGGATCGCAATGAAACTTTACCAATATGTTAAGAAAACAAAACGCGAGGAAAACTAGTTAAAAAGATATTTATATTTATTAGTGAAAAGTTTCTATGAAAATGTTTAAGACACTCTGATTTCTTTTTTGTTCTCAATCCTAAGCACGATCGGAACTCGAACTCGATCGGAACGCGATCCGGCGTGTCGTTTGTAAATTAAAACCACGTGCGCATGGGAATTTCCGTTTGGGGAACCTTGTGAATGACCACGCGTGCCCACCACAGATTGGCGATTAAAAACGCTGAGGTATGTGAACATCTCAGACGCAGAAGTAAAAATTTATAATCCCAATCATTTTTTTAATTTTTCATAAAAATCTAACGCGTTTGAGGTTTTTTTTTATTTATTTTTTGGAAGAATTTTTGGAAATGGAAATGGGCGGGACACCTGACGAGGCGGGAAGGCAGGTGCAACAGGGCAATCGCAGAGTGGCAGCCGAGCACAGGACGACCGTCAGTGGGCAGACCAGCAGCCCGATGGTCGGACGATATCGCTGATTCAGCGGAAGATCCGTGATGAATGGCAAGGGACCGTGACAGATGGCATTTGTGGGAAAATGCTCAGCAATGGTCAGCGGTGGGCTGATTATGATGATTTATTGAAAGTTGTTTCCTCACAAGACTCACCAGGGCAGTCTTCTCTTTGGTAATAGCCGTAACGTCCTTCCACCGGAGACACAACGAGGACTCCCAGCCGAAGATGTTGGCGTAGAAGCAGAGGTAGTTTTGGGACGCGTACAGTCGCCCTTGCGCCAGAATGTCCTTCTGGAGTGCGCACGAGTAGTCTGGAGAAGTAGGGAGGTTGTGATACAGCCTACAAATGTCACGCTGTACGGCTCAGACTTTTCAGAGAGAGTACGGGCTTTATCACCACGCGTGACGCCGTGAATTGGCAACTAGGATCGTGCGAGGTATGTGGACACCTCAGACACCCCACAATGTGTTCCTTCACAGTTAGCGAGGGGTATTGCCACTAGAAATTCACATGCCAGGGTTCGAACCCTGCTGATGTCATGTAAGCATTCTACCGACTGTGCAACCACAGCTTCAGGGAGGTTAGTTAAACTAAATAAAGGGTGAGGGTCTAGGGCATGCCTGGCATCGATGTTTTATTTGATGACGGTGTTTTGAAAGAAAGAAAGACCATTATTGGGACAAATTAACATATACCAAGAAAGAAAAGGGGAAGTAACATAAATAAGAAGGAAGAACAAGTCACATAAATACAGGTTAGGATGTTTTCGATGTTACATTCCTAAGAAAAGGGTAGATTGACTAAAGGAAATTGTACAGAGCACTTTGCCTGAATGTAAACAATATGTTGATCAAATTTGTGGTTTTCTATAAAAATTCTACGTAAGCAAATTGCATAGTACTAATCGGATTTATTTATTGATATTCCCCCCCTGGAGGGTAATACTAAACACGCCAATGGGTCTAGCTCGTCCTAAGTGCACTCATCTTATTGAAACACCGTGTTTTCCAAACACCGTTTTATATTTCATGATTTGATCCTGTTTAAAAAATGTCTACATCTAACGAAAGTGTATCTGACACGCAGCATACGCGAACGCAGGGATAAGGACTGGGCTGTCTCACCACTCACCAACAATGAGTCGCTCATCGTCCGGCGGGTTTCGGAAGAGTCGTTTGAAGTCCTCGGAGCGACTCTTGTAGGTGGGGTACAACGAGCTGTACCAACTCTTCTTCTTCTTGCCGTCCGTGCTCTTCGGGCCGGGGGGAGAGCCCGCCTGCAATGTTATTTCAATTTTAACATAACAAAACACTCACGCCTCTCTCCCGGAGGGCCGGGCTCTGCTACATACCACGATCGTGACATATCTCTTTCGCTTCATCAACATACATTAGTCGTTGCATGCACGCCGGTTTCGGGTACTTTTTATCTTGCCCTTTGCTAATAAATCCCATATTTAGTCGAAATATGTCCACCTGGGTCGTTCCTTACTGGCCCTTCCAACCACCTTCGCTCGATACAATCCTTTCGTCAATCTTTCATAATCCTCAATCAATCTTCCATCCTCTCCGTATGTCCATATGTCCAAACCAACCTATTTATATTTCAGATAATGACAATCTTTTCGGTAACCTGAACGGTAAGCTTTGCGGCGCTTGGTAGCGCAGACACTAGGACGCTTGCCTCACATACAAGAGGTCGTGGGTTAGATCCCGGCACATGTACCAATGACATTGTTTTCAACGTTACGTTGTGCATTTGTAGTAGCAATACCACTAGCTAAGTGTGAAGGAAAACATCGTGAGGAAACCTGAGTGCCCGAGGTGTTCACATGCTTCAGCGCCCGTAATTGCTAAACTGCGGTGGGCACGCGTGGCGATTAAGCCCATACTCTTTTTGAGAGAAATTTCTATAGAAATAAGCTCGCCTATGTACTCGTTCATATTTCTTTCTTGTGTATAATCTGTGTCGTAAAGTGGGACGAATATAGGCTACAATACCATTTGATTAACATTATTTTTCGGTTGTTTTCAGTCTGGGCGTATTTCCATGTTTGTGATGTCCTTGCCTGGTTACCATAGCACTGGGTATCCTAGTTTAGGACTAGGACAAGTGATTGAAAGATGGTCAGAAGATTTTTTCTCCACTATAAGTTCGGCCCCAGGCAGCGGCTAACATAGTACGTTGACATTCAACATTGAAATAAATTTCTGATTTCTGATTGTGTTGCGTGGAGTTATTATTATTATTTTCAGTTCCAGTTCGATTTACTTTCAATAGGCATACGTTTTATAGGATAGGTGTATAAGAAGGGCGGCAGGAGTGCAGCATACCTTATCTCCGAGCCGCAGCACCGGCCCGTCGCCGCCGGCCGCATCGCCCGTCGCCAGGGCCTCCTGAAACGACTCACATTCTACAAGATTTCCACAGAAATCCTATAGAATACGGCGCTTTATTCGAGTGTTCACATGCAGCACAAAACATCAAACAAAATTTATAAGGAAGCGAACTGAAGAGAAATGGCGCAAAGTGGTATTGGAAGAACGAGAAGCCCCATTAATGTAAAAAGATACTGAAATCTATCGGTGTTTTTTTATAGAAACACGATACCTTAAAACACTCCTCAGATGAAGTTTAAATAGTCTGTGGTAAAGGAATAGACGTAACCACAGACTATGAAAACTGCCTCTGTGGAGTGCTTGAGAGGAGTCGTGTTTTTATAAATAAGACCGTATGTATTTAGGAATAAAAATGTACGTTTCCTAACAGGGTGGTAACAGCGGCAGATAAACGTATTCTGGTTTTCGCCCGCTGGTAAACTGAGTTACTTCTGTGGCTAAATGAAAAAAAAAACCCACGGCGTGATTTGATAGTTTGCGGCATTGTGAAATAGCACAGACTGTTCGTCAGTACGTAGCGCAGCGGGATATTCAATTGTTTTACAGTTTGTTTAAGTATCTCAACTGGACTATTATGTATGTGTTTATAGTATTCTGTTTCTATTATATAAGCCAACCTAAAAATCAAAGGCAATATAAAAAAAGAGTTTAATTGCTGTCAGAAAAGTTTTACTTAGGTTCTTAGTTTAAGTAGTAGTATTATATTCAAGTCAAGATTGCTTTGTTTTAAATATTCCTGCAACAAGTTTATCATTCGTAAGTTGCGACCTACCCGCATTAACTTTGAAATTACGTACTGTTTAAAAGAAGGTGCTGGTATTTCATAACACAGGTTTTTAACCTACTATGAATGAATATGAATACCAAGCAACTATTACTACGCAAACCGATCAACCAATGTCAAATAAGTGACTTGCACTTGTACTTTGGACGAATAAACTTTATCTTATCTTATTATTTAACTTTAAAGTATTTCGAACAGGATATTATTAATCCTTTCGCGGCTAGATAGGATGCCCGAGAAGAGGAAAAAAAATGTCGGAGGCCTATGTCCAGCAGTGGACGAATTGATTGACGAAATTAATATTTCGTTATTGACGATATTTGGGTATAGCATCGCAACAAACGCGTTACAGAGCTCGAAACAGACATTCGTGCTTGTTACACTAAAAATATAATCACAAGAGTTCCAAACAAAACTAATAAATAATAAAAACGCTCGCTCAATAAAATCGCTCGTAGCCCCGGCTGCCTGAGTGATCTTAAACGATCACGAAGGTTAAGCAACACAGGGCGCGTTCAGTGCATGGATGGGTCGCCGTCTATGCCTAACGCTAGTGGCATTTTTCCGAGCGGTTCCGTGCTTCGCAAGGCACGTTAAGCTGTTGGTGCCGGCTGCCGTCGATAGATGGCAGTCGTTAAGCCAAGTCAGAGGCCTTAGGGCGGCTTGACAACTTCTGGCAGTAGACGAGCCACTAGTCTACAAGCCTCCACCAATCCGGACTTGGCCCCGTGGTGGAGTATGGCCTATACCTTCCTCAGGGAAGAGACCCGTGCCCCTCGGTGGGGACATAATGGGTTGATGATGATGAATAAAAACATTTAAACAATCTTTGGCATACAAACATCGATAAAAAAAACCTTAGATACATCATTGCATACAAATTCCAACAGAAAAAGTGTCCGAATAGTAGGTGTGTCTCTGCTGCACACACATATTTACAACTAGACACACATTTGCATCGGACGAAAAGATGCACAGACAAAATACAACCTTATTTCACCAGAGATAACGTTTCATATCCAGTGAATTTCCAGTGCTATCATTCGTACGCTGCTTAAGAGTCTATCCGTATTGGAACAGGAGCGTGTCGTGAAAGACATGGAGACTCCTTCAGATTGTTCATTAGATTTTTAGTTTGAAATTAAAATGTTGGGATGTTTTTTTTATTTAGTAGTTCTTTCACTAAAAATTAAAAAGGTTTAAGTAAATAAAAACAATTTAGGTTAAAATAGAATTTTTTTTTAGTCACAGGAAGGAAAGGTACAATGTCACTTTTCGACGTCAAATCAAGTTAAATATAACTTCAGAGATCGTTATTAATTAAACTTATCGTTGCAATAAAATTAAATATGGGATTTCAATTAGCAATACACAACAGACCAATACGGACATAGTTTTTTGTTGTTAAATTAAATATTTTTATGTCCCTTGGAATAAATTTAATTTATTATAAACTGGCCGTTTTGAACGGTTCTTTTTTTCTATGTTTTGCCGCCATTTTTCTCATTCGATTTCATTTTTTGGAAATCTAGAACGAAAGTGTGAAAACGACAATAAGGACAATTAGAAATATTTATTTGTCAATATTGTTTTAAATATTAGGTTTAATAAATAATAAGCTACTCCATTCCTGTTTTGCTCCACTTTGTAAATCTTTCGTCGCCTTTTAACTTACACGTGTCGTAATATGAGAGAAAGAAACAACTGCGTAGGGCCAAGTTCAAACATTTGCTCAAACAATTTCTTAAAAATAATGTTTTTAGTTATTTTGGAGGTGAATTTAGCTACAAATGCTTCACTTTATAAAAGTTTTAATTATTCCTTACCGAAAATACGAAATTCCATCCTTTTTCAACGTATATAAAGTATTATTTTTGCATTTTTTCACGGAGCACTTCGGCATCTTAACTCGACAACTAGCTGCGCGTGACTGCGAGTGCAACTGTGCTTAGAATGAATTCAAGCACAGTTTGACCCGGGACACTTTTTGAGCGTTGATAGGATATCTAAGGTTTTTTTTATCGATGCATACAAAAGACAAAAGAGTTTGTGCACTGCCATAAGAGATATTATTATTATACTTTATTGCACACACGAGAACACAGTAACAAAGGAAAGGTAACAAAAAATACATGTACAATGGCGAGCTTATGTCTATAAGAGATTTCTTCCAGCAAACCTTGAGGAGTCGGAGCGGAGGTGTGAAACGGGTCTACGCACGTGCACATGATATACTACATACATATTTATTCAAATAACAAAATAATATTAATATAAATACCTATCCGTGTGGCGCCGGATTAAGAATAGCGTCACTCCATTTCCTTCCGTGGATGTCGTAGAAGGCGACTAAGGAAATAAATTATCAGGAGACGGGCAGCAGCGTCTTCCTGATATTCCAACCGCATACTGCGATCGCTAACCCGCCTGCCAAGCGTGGCGATTATGGCAAAACCCTTCATGGTTAGGAAAACCATAAGGAGGCCTGTGTCCTGCAGTGGGCGTCAATTGGCTGATGAAGATGAAATACTTACCCAAAAATACAATCTGTGCCAATAATGAATATGCCAATAATGAAAAGAATAAAATACATAAACAATCAAAGGAAATTACATACTTACTTAAAATACCTACCTAATGACAGCCTACTTATCAGGGAGTTAATTATGTGTTTGATAATTAGACAAAAGAAATTGCTTTGTGATCGAAAGCTTACTTGTTTTACGCATAGTAGAGAGAGAGCCAGTATATGGTGGCTAATAAAGGTTTTCTGCAGTAAATCTTACTAATTCGCATAAGTAAAGTCAACAGCTGATGAACCTTTATATTTTTTATTGTAAACTCGCCCTTATCGTATCTGAGCGGAGTGCACTTATGCAAAAGTTAATGTGCTGTCGACTATTTTATAAAAGCCCGACAGATAACTACGACAAAAATCCACGCAGTCTGGATGAGTTTGCTATAGACATCTTTTTTATTATTTGATGATTTGACTAAACCAGTCTGCAGAATTTTAAGTCACAACCAGTAAAATCTTAAATACCTCCATGCGCCTTCGCATGGAGGTATTTAAGATTTTACTAGTAAATTTTTTAATTATTTGTTATTCATTAAACGAAATGAAACCGTGTTGGTTTTCACTTGAACTACATAATAATACCACGCAACGGTATACAAGTGAAAATATATTCTTTCATAAAGGTGAAGGTAATAAAGTAGAGCTTATACTGCAAATAAATGCAGCAAATATTTCTCAAACTCCGGTATACTCATACCGATTATTCTTGACCGGGAGTGAGTCCCAATAAAAAAATATCGACATGAGTACTATGCCTGGGAATCTGAATGCATCATCATCATCATCAGCCATTTGACGCCTACTGCAGGAAACAGGCCTCCTTCGTAGTTTTCATAACCATGAAGGGTTTTGCCATAATCGCCACGCTTAGCAGGCGGGTTGGCAATCGCAGTGTGCGGTTGGAATCTCAGGAAGACGCTGCTGCCCGTCTCCTGGTAATTAATTTCCTTAGTCCTACGACATCCACGGAAGGAAATGGAGTGACGCTATTCTTAATCCGGCGCCACACGGCAATGTATGGGTGTCTTTAATTAGTATTCATAAAAATTATTGAAATGGAATCCACGAGGTTCATTAATCATCTGTTTTTTTACCGATTGTGAAAAAAAAAAATTCTATTCTCTGACTCATATTACCTAATCTTAAGCCAAAAACTTAGAATTGGATAGCATTAACACAAAAACGGCCGTTTTTGGCATAAATGCTATGTAAAACCAGGTCCTTGATCCTTGGTTCTCAGTCGTGGGTCCTAAAATCTAAATAATTAACAAGACTGAGAGACTAGAAAGAAACTTTTTGCAAAAATTATCTGCAAAACAATTTATGATCTCTTTTCAATTGGCAGAGCTAATAAACCTCACGGAGCCCCTTTAAACCACACTGGTCATAAAAGAAATGGACTGGACAAATATTTGCTTCTCGCTTTTCCAATATAACCGTCCATATTGTGTGATAACCAAGTTTATCCGGTGTTAAGTTAATGATGTATCGTCATCATCATCAGCCATTTGACGCCCACTGCAGGACACAGGCCTCTGCCGGGGGTTTTGCCATAATCGCCACGTTTAACAGGCGAGTTGGCGATCGCAGTATGTGGTTGGAATCTCAGGAAGACGCTGCTGCCCGTCTCCTGGTAATTACTTCCTTAGTCGCCTTCTACAACATCGACAAATGAAAAGGAAATGGAGTGACGCTATTCTTAATCAGGCGCCACACGGAATAATAATGTACAGTGCTCACGAAAGTTTTAGTTCAAAAAGAGAGCCAAATAGTTATTCAATAAGTACAAAATAATACTGAGGGGACGGGTAGTAGACATTGAGACCATCTTCGTCCTGCAGAAGAGAGCGATCAGATTCATATATAAGCTAGGTAACAGAGATTCGTTAAGAGATTTCTTTAAAGAAACTAACATCCTAACAGTTGCTAGTCAGTATAACTATGAAAATATTATGTACGTTAGGAAAAATAACAGTAACTTTAAAACTGTAGGTAGCCAACACAATGTAAATACTAGAAATAGACATAAACTTTCGTTCCCAAAATTTAGGCTGGCAAAGGTTAATACATCCTTTATGGGGCAATGTATACGTTTCTACAATAAGATCCCTGAGGATATATTAAGCTTGCCAGAAACGCGGTTCAAAAAATGTGTAAAGCACACATTGAGCCAAAAAAGCTACTATAACATTAAAGATTATTTTTAGATGACAATGATGTCTGGAAGTAAAGCCAGTTCAATGCATGAGTTCCAGGTTCTAGAATATTTATATAAATTCTGTAAATTAAGGACTTGAAAAGACTAAGTTTGGAGTTTTTTTCTCTATTTTTTCTCCAAAATGATCTAGATTTTGAAATGGAAATAATAAATTTTGATTTGATTTGATTTAATTTAACTAATAAATAATCGCGATTAAACCCGTTATATGTACAACTAAATAGTTATCCAGTCCCTTTCTTACACTAACAGGGCTACACAAACTGTTCATGAGTCACCCGGCATAGCTGTCTACCACAAAACACATGAAATAGCTGAACCTTTTCATTCTCCTCGCCCTCGAGGATCACTGGCTCCTTGCTGATGTTCCGCAGAGGGGAGGGCGAGCGGGATACGCTCCTGCAATAAACAGAAGCGGCAAATTTAGACTTTCTAAGAGTCTGTCGTTCGATATGCGTAAACAAGTGAAAGAAGAATTGAGTTGGCCGACTTCATTTTCCGATTTTTAGTATCTATTTTTCGTCCCGATAATTTTGAGTACAAAGGGGTGTTAGGATCCTAGCCCAACAGGACATTCAATGAGTGGACTGTATATTTAAAACTGGGACAAAGATGTGTAATTAGTGAAATAATAAATTACAATGTTAATTGTTGTAAGTGCAACGACCTAGCAGAGTCGTAGTCCAAGTGACAAGAAAAAGCTCCGGTCCCCTTGACGTTGGCGCGTTGCCGGCGGCGGCGCAGGCGGCGGGCGCGGCGGTGCGTGGGGCTTTAGCCAATCAGTGTTTAGGGCCCCCCGCACCTCAAGTATTCATGTCTCCGATAGCGGTGATTAGAAACCGGAGTAGTAATAGAGACAAAAAAATAGAAAAAAAACTGAACTTACAACTAAAGCGACGTCTATTGTCAGATATGTCGATCAGATCCTGAGACGTCGCTGAACTGAATTTATAACTATAGCGGTGACAAAGAAACCTTTTTCCACTTTTTGTTTCTATTCATACTTCAGTCACACTTCCCCGTTTCACCGTAACAAAATCAATTTTTTTATGTGCCATGTTGTTTCCAAACTAGCTCCATATGTTTCTAAATCATGATTAACGTCCCTTTAAGAATCGGTGAACGAATTCGAAGTCATCCTGTTCAACAATGTCGTGTAGTTACCACAACTGACGAGATGACGATGTTTATCGTCCAACATGAATCCGACCTTATCGGGTAAAATGTCCTCGTAGCCATCCTGTCATTGCTGACCCGATGTCACTAGTAAAGACATCACATCTGGTGAAGACAGGGTATATTATATTGCACAGCTATATATTATAGCTTTAACTCATTTGTAAAAAATATCATTGCGCAATATCAAGGAGTGGAGTGGAGTCAACACTGATAACGAATTATTCAGGATTTCACTGAACAGAGATGGGGACGCACGTTATGATAAAGTATACTTAAAGTACAGAACTTGAACAATACGAAGAAGGAGCCGATAGCTTTACACTAGCCTGTTGTAGGTAATACCCTCTACTTTTTTACAGGACGTATCTTCATAGTGATAGAGTGTCTTGATTCTCTTGTCTTCGGATGTCTTTGGGCCAGGAAAGTGGATGAGAGAGGCCTTCTGTTATTCCTGGTTTGTGACCGAGTTAAGCAAATTTAAAGCAACGCTGTATCATAACCACACAAATATTAACATTTCTTATCGGAATACTCTCTATTTGATGCGAAAAGTTGTTTGATGAGGTAGATAAATCCTAGATTTTATGTTAAAATGGAATGTGGAGGGACTGTAGAATATCGGGCCGCTGAATTAAATCTCCAATTAATAATCTCCACTACAAATACGGCCCGAAGGCAGCGGCTAACATAGTAACATACACACATCAAAAAAAGTTTGTGATCAATAGCATAAGCTCCTATAATTCTTTAAATTTAACTTTATCAAGAAAAAATCTATGTTGTATGCTTTCTTTAAATAGGAATACCCTGTTTGAAATTAAAATATAAAACAATTTTTTATTATTTATTTTAAAAAAATTGAGCCATTAATCATAATGTAATTGTGATAGAAATTTCATAGAAAGAAAAATACTGTTTAATTAAACTTAAACAACAATTTATTATTAAAAGGTTAAATTCAATATAAAATAACTCCTCCCTTGGCTCGAACACATGCGGAGATCCTCCTGGGCATGCTGAGGATCAAGTTATCCAGCATTTCCTGGGGTAACCTATCCCATTCTTCAATAGCGGCTTCCCTGAGCTCTGGAACTGTCTGGGGACGTGGCTCACGGTTCCATACAGCTCGTTTAAGAGCATCCCACGCGTGCTCTATTGGGTTTAAGTCGGGCGAGCCGGCAGGCCAGTCTAAACGTGTGATATCGTATTCTTGAAGAGCAGCATTGACTCGTTGAGCTCGATGTGCGGGCGCATTATCATCGACCAGTACAAATTGGTGCCCATGGTTTACTCGGAATGGTCTGACGATACCATCAATAACAACTGCTTTGTACATGTCTACTGTCATGTAGCCCCGATACGGGATCAAAGGCGTTCTAGCTCCAATCATAATGATAGATAGATAGATAGACAGTTCAAACAGTGAGGTAGTGAGATTTCACCAATGCCTTAAAACAAGACAAGGACTTTGCTTTTCTAACCTCCACGGGCAGGTTATTCCACCCCAAAATGACACCGATTTTCCGTCTTGCTGAACTGTTCCAGTGGCAGTTCTTTGTCTTTCACGGTCGCCTTCGCCTGGTCTTCTCCAGACACGGATACGTCGGTTATCTGGATGAGTGCTGATTCGGGATTCGTCAACGAAAAGACAGTTTTGCCAAATGTTTTCTTCCTCACCTTCTTCATTTTGCCGAAGTCTAGCCCACTGCAATCTTCGTTGTTGACGTTGCCGGGAATTGAGCGGAGCTCGCCAAGACCTCCGTGCTCGTAATCCAGCGAACGGTCTGCGTGCTAAGTTCAAGCCCAGAGGCGGCCCTGACTTCTGCTTTTATTTTAGTGGCGTTGATTGTTGGATCACGGGCTGCCAGCAATCTAATATAGCGCTTTTGGGCAGCTGTCAAAACAGTTGGGCGACCGCTGCGGGGTCGGTCAGCTAAATTCCCCATTCCGTGGTACCTCTGCAACGTAGCCACGACACAGGATTGGGATATAGCAAGTCTGCGTGCTAGTACTCTCGTGGTGTATCCTTCTTCCCTCAAAGTTACTATTCTTGCTCGTAAAACCTCTGATAATCCTCTTCGCATTTTTTCAATAACAACTTTCCGCAAAAAATATCTTGAATCGGTTATAATTGACTAAATCAGATTTCTGAATGAGCGTAAGCTAGGACTGAAAGCCTTTTAATATGAAAAAAACAACTGAACAGTGTCATTGTTTTGTGTTCTAATTCTTTATTTTTAAATAAAGAATCTAAAAAGAAGAAAAAATCATAATGTAACAAAAAAGATTTCAGTTTTTCAAAGTGATCGCAAACTTTTTTTGATGTGTGTAGTACATTGACATTCAGCAAACAGAACGTAAATTCTTTACGTTGAAATAAACTATATATTTTTTCTGATTTCTGATTGTTATGACAAATACAGCTGTATGAAACGAAACAATAACAAAAAACCGGATAAGTGCGAGTGGCACTCGCCCACCTTGGGTTCCGTACAAATTTGTAGGTACTTACATATTATAAATAGTTCAGGAATGGAGTCTCGCAGTTTTTCCCGAACTTCAAAGACAATTTTTGTAATGATTTATTTACAAAAGTATAGTTTTCAGATTTTTCCCTGTACTTGTAGTATACGACGATATTACTTGCCAAATTTGATAGTTATAGATCAACAGAAAGTACACTATAAATTTTGATTCCCTCAGCATATCAAAAGCTGTATTTGAGATTTTTATTTCAAGTCTCAGTTCAGCGGCCCCATATTGTACATAATTATACGTCGGAATGTTAAACTTCATCATTCAAATGGAGTTCTACGTACTTAAAAAAATATTTTGGAAACAGTCGATTTGTCACGCTCTAAACCGGAGTCATGATATTCATGACACATTTTATTATTCATTGGACTTTGAAAGTACAATATATAGTTATATATATTTCATGCCGAAGACGCACGCCTGAAGGTGACCGAGGGACCCGTTTGCCCGAAGGCAGCGGCTAACATAGTAACATAGTACATTGACATTCAGCAAACAGAATGTAAATTCTTTACGTTGAAATAAATTATTGATTTTTTGATTTCTTTACTTCACTAATTTACGTAGTAGTGTAATGAAAGCATGCGTGGTTTCCCGTAATGTATATCGTTGGTTCGTGTACATACTTATTCGCTCAAGTTCATTTTTTTTTTTTTTTTTTTATTTCATTTCACTTTCGTTCGGATATCGAACACTGCCTGCCGACATGTCGAGAAGATAATGAAATTAAAAGCAGCTAGGAGCCGCGTTTCATAGAACTACAACCACTACAACTCATGGTTTACTATGACATTTCGATGTACCTTCACTGCATAGCCGATTAACCCACTTCTTTTTAGCGTGTCGATGGCAAAACAATTTTCATTAGTCTTTATTAAACAGCTGCAGCCCAGAACTTTGCGACGTTAACTGCGTTATCACTTGCGGTGCAATCGTTAGGTCCTCCTGAGTGCAGATGTTAGGGCACGATGGTCCATCGTCTGAGAAGAAGTACGCTTCAAATTATCATTGTCGGGGTCCGCGAACCTCACTGATTAACATGTAGGATCCTTTCGCTGCTGTACTCAGTGCTGTTCAATCCAGCAACTCCCCTTTATCTCAAAGAGCGCTTTAGCTTCCTCAATGACTCCCACAGCCGGGCACTACGGTCCGACCAGAGTCTAGCGCTGAAGACACCAAGTCATTCGACAAGGTTCTTCAGTAGCTCTTTACTGTAAGGGCCGCCCGTCTGTGGAATGACCTGCCGGTGTCGATAAGGCGCTCACCATTTCCCGCTATATTTAAAACCAGAGTAAAATAATTATTTCTATCTAATTAAGTAGTTTTGCTGTAAGTATCTATTCACTTCTCTTCATATATATGTAGAAATATTACCTATTTGTTGTCCAGATGACACACTTTGTTATAAGCCACTATTTATGTAAGTACGTATAATTACGTGTAGTATTCAAGTATATATGTTAGTTTATTATTATTATTACTTATATGTTTGTCTATTAGTATTCGTATTTGCACCGACTACCCGTGTCTATTTCTCCTTCGGCAAATTCTCCAATATGAAATTGCCTGGAAGAAATTACTATTAGCAATAAGGCCACCAATTGTATCTTTTCTTTTGTCACTACTGTTTCTGTAATTTTTTTCCGGTATACAATGAAGAATATTTTTATCTTATGTTATCTTATCTAGGAAGACGTGTATGGATTTCGAAGATGCCCGGGTCGAGACTCTCGACTCCAACCGAAAGCAGCGAAAAACCCGTCCGAAGCCAACTTACTCATACGTGCAATGACGGCGGTGAACTTCACTACGGCCAATGTAACCGAACTTTAAAAAATAAGCTGTGCTTCGCAAATCACATGCGAGCCCACCGCCGCAGAATTCCTACCGATAGATCGGTATCAAGTATCGCGATACTTGAGGTCGCCGTCGTCGGACTACGACGAGGACATCATCATCAGGAAGACTAACTGTACTAATCGGCTACGCAATGTACATCGAATTGAAATAAAATCAAAACATTTAATTGCCATTAGAGATCTTGAAATATCATAGTGTTTACTATGATATTTCAAGATCTCTATGATCTCATGAATTATTTTTGTGAAAGAGGCCCCAGGAAAGGTACGTAAGTTTGTTATTTATTACTAAGCCCCGATTTCTCGAACACAAAAAAATGTGTTATTGTTAACAGCTATTATCAGACTGTTGCCCGTTAACGGCTGTCAGTTGGCCAAAGATTACAGATAGTGTACGAGAAACCGTTGGTATGTCTCTTACAGCGAAAAGCCTCGTGTAACGTGAACTCGTGAAATGACATAAGGTAATTCTTGTTGCTAAAGTATTTTGATTTTGAATTGAAATGTCTACATACCCGTGTTTCAAAGTGCAGGATTCATTTGCATGGACCATTTTTCTTTAGAATTCTCAAGATATAAAATACTAGAACTGGTCACAAATTCAGAGAAAATCGATCGTGACTACGCCTAGATCCTAGACTAAAGTGGTTAATCGAAGTTTATGTCTAGCCTCCTAGATTTCATAACGCTGCTGGCGATAAACTAACGGTGACCCCTATGTTTACATTATAAATTCGCAGAGAGAAAGACCAGACAAGTCATCCTGGTGACTGCGGTAGCTGCTGGCTTACAACACCTGACAATGGCATTCACCGCGATGATTCGTTCTGCACCGCTGCGCCTGTGCCACCCGACATCAGTCGTTACGAAAAAATTTCAATCATTGACTAAGGTTTTTTTGTGGCCTTTTTGGCAATTATGGATAATGATAGGCTACCGCCTGGGCGCTTTGAACGCGATGAATACTGAGTTGAATTAGCTGTGATTGGCTTAGCTTATTCTGTATGTAAGCTATATATATATAAGCTAGGCAATAGAGATTCGTTAAGAGATTTCTTTAAAGAAACTAACATCCTAACAGTTGCTAGTCAGTATATCTATGAAAATATTATGTACGTTAGGAAAAATATCAGTGACTTTAAAACTGTAGGTAGCCAACACAATGTAAATACTAGAAATAGACATAAACTTTGGTTCCCAAAATTTAGGCTGGCAAAGGTTAATACATCCTTTATGGGGCATTGTATACGTTTCTACAATAAGATCCCTGAGGATATAATAAGGTTGCCAGAAACGCGGTTCAAAAAATGTGTGAAGCACACTTTGTGCCAAAAAAGCTACTATAACATTAAAGATTATTTAGATGACAATGATGTCTGGAATTAAAGCCAGTTCAATGCATGAGTTTTAGAACATTTATATAAATCCTGTAAATTAAGGACTTGAAAAGACTAAGTTTGGAGTTTTTTTGTCCATTTTTTCTCCAAAATGATCTAGATTTTGAAATGGACACCTAGTTTAACTTGTAACGTTCATTAAGTCGCAGTTTCTGTGCTACTTTGAATAAAAAAAAATTGATTTTTTTTTTATTTTTATTTTTGTGGTGGTTTAAATGTTCTAATCATATTTATTACGGGTGGTCCAAAAAGAAAAACAAAATGTTTTCAGAGAATTATCTTAATTTTTTTTTCACTCCATCTGCTCGAAATGATGCATTTTGATGCCCAAATTTAGGACCCAAAACACGCTATTGTTGTTCAAGCTAAGATGCATCAAAGTAAATAGACTCAAAATTGGGTTTTGAATCTATTTACCTTTAGGTACCTTTAAGTAAATAGACTCAAAATGCAATTTTGAATTTATATTACTAATGCACTCATTTACTAAGAAGTCGGACTTCTCTTTCACTCTTGATGATTCGTCCTATATCTATTTCCCTCCAACCCAAGCAATAAGTTTTAAAACCGAGTTTGGAACTACTTACTGAACTACCAAACTCTTTGCTGCAAAACTTTTAAGTACCTAATTGTCAAATATTTGAAATGGGAACGCAAGTTTTTTTTTCCATGCAAAAAATCAATAACTTGTGCGCGCTTTTTTTGTCAATTTTTACTTATTTTCTTGGAAAAATGTCATCAAGCGATGATGATAGTGTCTTCTTAACACCAGAATATATTAAAAAAACAGGCAACACAAGAAATTCAAAATCTCCTTCCAGAAGTTACATTTGTGTGGTATGTATATAGGGAAGAGCGGGTAATCGTGCTCTTCCACTTTCAAGGGAAATTTCCCGCCAGGCAGATCGTATGCCTGGGGACGGCCGGTCCGACTGATGTTCGTCGGACGTTATATTTATGGTATGTCATGCGAAACATTTTTGCTTGCGCGATGCAGGAATGTTGGAGTTTATAGTGCGCGCGCAGAGTTGACATGTGCTCGCCACATCACTCCCCTTCAAGACCGTAGCTACGCATAGCTAGGTCTGATAGGAATCGAAGTCTGTGCTCTAAAGCCTGCAAGTGCCAGGAGTCGCTGAGTCAGTGAGTCGACTAGCGGTTGAGGGTGTTCGGCGGCTAACAGTCACTTCACCGGCGACAGTACCATGGGGTCCGCGCATGTGGTAGGAACCGGTGAAGGCTGCTGTACCACTGGCAACGTGCGCTGTTGCTGTGTGGCTGCCGTGCCGAGGGGTTGGGGGAGATCGCCATCAGTACCAGTCGGTGCGTTGACTGTAGTGGAACTGATGAGGTGAGAGGGAAGAGGATGCTGGCCTTGCTTTGAGACTGATTGTATGTGGGGTGCTGCGAGAGCGAAGGAAGGTTGACAATGTTCTGTCGGGGGTCACCACTATAGGGAAGAGCGGGTGATCGTGCTCTTCCACTATAAAGGGAAATTTCCCGCCAGGCTGATTGTATGCCTGGGGACGGCCGGTCCAACTGATGTTCGTCGGACGTTATATTTATGGTATGTCATGTGTAACATTTTGCTTGCGCGATGCAGGAATGTTGGAGTTTATAGTGCGCGCGCAGAGTTGACATGTGCTCGCCACATGTAAGTGTTATCTTTTATTTCATTCCTCTCAAATGGTAGTGAAAAGCAGCGTGTTCTACACGAGTGCAAATCATTTTTGGTCTCGATAGTGTTGAATCCCTCGCTCCTTCAGTCAGCGATTCTTAGTTAAAGCCCTCGCTTCGCTCGGGCTTTAATACAAGAATCGCCTCAGTTCACCCTGGTTTCAGTTTCACAACCTCGACGTAAAAATTTTGTTTGCGCCCTTAGTGAACAATCTACTATTATTATGATGGAAAAATCAATGCAAACAAAAGAGCCATTGTTTCATTGGCTGTGTGGCAAGTGGCACCGCCCTGTTGGAACCACATATCGTCCAGCTCCATACCCTCAAAATTTCTGGTCACAAAAAGTCCAATGGCATACCTCTATCTGATGGTCCAAGAAAATATGGACCATCGGATAAAGGTATGCCACCGTGGTGAGCATTTGGCCGATATTTTGTTTCACACATGATTAAAAAAAACCGACCAATTGCGAGTCGGACTCGCGCACGAAGGGTTCCATACCATCATTTATGCAACATAATAATTCTCCGAAAACTTTAAGTTTTATTTACAATTAACATCGTGCGTTATGGTTGGACCACCCTTATAAGCTTTCCTGAGAAGTATTTCAGTGGATAAAAAATAAACATTTAATGTACATTAAAAGTACCTACATGAAATGTATAACAGGGGTCTAATGGCGATTATTTATTAGATGCCATAATTCAGATAAGATTAGATTAGAGATTCTTTTACAGAGGCCCTAAGAAAATTACCCTGATGAGGCACAACATTAGGAGTAGTAAATAGGTATTTGTGTTGTGCTTTATGCTTAAGGGGCCACCCGCAGCTAACTACCGCCACCAATGGAGAAAAACAAAAATTATCTTCTTTTAATACACCCGTCGCCAGTCTTGTTTTGCTGGAATTTCTATGCTTCTTGCACTAAGCACGCCCTCGTACATTTACAATGTAATTAGTTTAATAAACAATTAAAATAAATAAATAATTTTAGCAAAAAGTGAACATCATACATCTTAATAATTGTTTTAATAATTTTAGAACCTACAGCCGAAAACCCAGGACCTATTAAGCTTTAATTATAAAGCACATTTGCCGTAAACTGCCGTTTGTAGCGGAAATTAATCGATTTCCGCTAAAAACGGCAATATAAGGACAGCAAAAAAAAGTCGTTACGGGTGGTTTTTTTACAACAATACAATTTTAAAAAAACATCGGAAGAAATTTTGGAAAACATCGTGAGGAAACCTGAGTCTCTGAGCTACTCATATACCTCAGCGGTTGAAATCGCCAATCCGCTGTCGGATATGCGTGCTGATTAAACCCATACCTTCTCTCTGAGAGAAAGCCTGTGCCCTACAGTGGGACGTATATAGGCTGCTTTGCTTATCTATGTACAATTTTAAAGTTAAACTCTACTCTTCACCTATGTCCAGTGTTAGACAATCACACAAATTTTGTTCAGCAGTATTAACTCCCTCAGGTGCACAATTTGTCTCATCTATTATTATCTACATTTTATTCTATATTTTCATTTTTACTAATTTCATTGTATGTTTGACATTTTTTTAATCTCTTTATTGATAAGTATATTAACTATTAAATTTATTTAACTTCGCTTGAGAAATCTTTTTAAACATCTTGACTATTCAATTGCATAATTTTTAATTACTAATTTTATTGCACATTTTTTTATATTTTCATTGGTAAATTGACATAACGATTTCTATAATTTAATTTTGTTACAAAGATTTTAATTGTAATTTTGGCATATTAAGAATATATATTAATTATAAATATAGTGCATGCCATGCATGCCAGATATGTTTTAGCCCTAGAGTATTTGTATGCCCTGTGAGTAAAACATAGAGATAAAATTTATACTCAAGACCTGTAATCAACATATGACATAAATGATTTGATTTGATTATCTTTTTATACCACCTCAGTTCATCTAAATTAAACCACTCATTATTATTGCACAAGACAGTGTACTCACCTCCAAATTGTTTCTTTAGCAAAGTAACTGAAAGTAACCGTTAACAATGTTTTTCGTTCCATTTTACGAATATAATAATTACAACATTTTAATACATTTTTGTGTTGTAAGTTTGTTTACATTTTCCTGATCTTACGTATGTGTATGCTTTGGGTGATATTCTAGATCTGCACTGTTAAACCTATGTATGTTATTGATTGTTTGTTACCTGTTTTACATACCAATAAAGTAAGTATAGTAAAATCAATTATACTCTAAAACAATGAAAACAGAAACTGGTCGATAAATGCAACCTTTTGTGTAAACAAATATCGCCTTTTGAAAGGATCAATCAACCTGATAATGTAACTGACTCGTTTGTAAAATATCCTTTTTTGCTAAAATTAATTAAATCGTGAACTATAGTGATTTTTTTGGAAAGAAAATCCTGTTTTGTTCAGAACACCTTTTTTAAGTCCTATTTTGTAAGTAGATTATCCCCTTATGCATTCGTTCAAGGTGTTTAATGATATATTTTAGCATAGGCAAGGAGACCTCATATTCAGTGGAAAAAAAATTTTTTTGAAACATCCCCTTTTGAAAGGACTCTCCTCAATTGTTGAAATTTATGATAACGTAAGAGATATTATTTTTTCCCACTGGTTAGCACTGGGTATGAAAATCAAAACAGACATTTGCTTAGACTAAATATACATTTTCTTGCCTCAATTTCATGCATCATACGATAATAGATATGTCAGAGTTTGAATTATTTGTCTTTTTATGTTGCACAAGTTGCGCAACAGTACACTTTCTGTTTTATTACCTCAGAATGGTGACATGCTTCGAAACAGCATTAAAATGTATCCAGTATTCTTGGGTATTGCTCAGTTTTATTGTAGACATTATGTCTATTTGATTTACTTTTTATTACTTTTAAATATTAGTATGACATGAAAGCTCCTAATGTACACAACACTGCAGTGTTACTAATTCAAGATAAAACTTATCTTCTAAAGATAAAAAATGGCTATATGTTAATCAATGCGGCATGTGACCTTCTAATGAAACCAAACAATAAAACAATTTTTTAATAACAATCAGTCATTCCTACCGAAATGTGCCAATTGGAGGCGTATAAAAATGAAACAGATTGAAGTGTTAAGGAATATGCAATAAATTGTATAACAACCAAAGCAGATTTAATTGAATTGCCTTCTATATAGATTTCCTTTGTTAGTATTGATTGTTTGTGTTGGATTAATCATGATTTTTTTGCAATTTACGTAGTTCATAAATGTTGGTGGTGAACATGTTGTTTGTTAGTGTTGACATGGGGCTGGCATGGAACACCTATGTCAAGGACAGCAGTAGATGTATATATGGACTGGGAATAAATGTTGATGTTGTTAACATGGGGCCGGCATGGAACACCTATGTCATGGACAGCAGTAAATGTATTTATGGGCTGGGAAAGATACATACAAATGTGCAATTCCTGAAACGCAATTAGAGTTCGTATGTTTTTGTTAAAATTTCCATATTTTTGATAATGTGTTTTTACGGTTTTTATGCTTTTTACTAGCTGTTTCATAAATGCTTAAAATCATATGTAGGGCATTGCCAAATCGCGTAAAATGCGAATTTAATAAAATCATGTATCCCTACCAACCAATGATAGGCATCACATGTGATTAAGCCATCTCTCTCTCTCTCCAAGAGAAGGCCTGTGACATTTACTAGGAGGCAATATAGTGCATTATTATGTAAACCCTAATATTAGGGGTTAAAGTATGAAATTGCCGTTTTATTGCAATAGGTTCTTTGAATTGACATAGAATCTTCATGGTTTGAGGTTTTCGAATGAAACTTTTTTCAAATGGTTTCTATGAAGTTCTTTTTTTAAAAAATGTGAAACATTTGAATATAGAATATTGAATATCAACAAGGCAACACAAGTTTCAACACGCGTTTCTTTCTGCAGATCAGTCAAATCATGAGGCACCCATTTTTCGTATTTTTTTATTTTATTGATTTGACGCAAGTGAGTCAATATTGTGGGTAAGGTAACGTTAAACCATGCCGCTAATTCCTGGGTAGTTTGACTAGGGTCGGCTTCCACTATCTCTCTTAATTCATCGTTATTCACCTGTGTGGGCGGTCTTCCTCGTGGCTCGTTCTTTAAGTCGAAATTTCCATCACGAAAGCGTTTAAACCAAATGCGTTCATTAGTAGACCCCTCTCCAAACGCAGCATTGATATTGCGGGCTGTTTCTGCCGCGTTAGTTCCGCGTCGGAACTCGTATTCAAAAATCACTCGAATTTTCGCAGTATCCATCTTTCTTGTCTAAATTGAATAACAAAAACAATTGAAAGTCGATATTCAAATGTTTCACATTTTTTAAAAAAAGAACATCATAGAAACCATTTGAAAAAAGTTTCATTCGAAAACCTCAAACCATGAAGATTCTATGTCAATTCAAAGAACCTATTGCAATAAAACGGCAATTTCATACTTTAACCCCTATTATTTCGAAAAATAATAATCTGTGAAAAAACTGATAGAACAAAAGTTTTTGTTAGTAGAACAAAGAGAACCAATAAGTTTTGATATTATTGGCTTGTGAGAAAATATATGGGTATGCTACCTACTAGCTTTTACATTGAACAGTCATGAGAGCAAGACTTAATATTTTTAATTGATTTCTAACATAGACTCTGTAAACAAATTTCACATTGAAAGAAAAAATCCAGGCTAAAGCAATATTTTAGTTTCAATATGAAGTTTGTTAACTAAATAAGACTTAATTTATTTTTATTATAACTATGCAGGTGTAATATTTGTGTGCAGTAAACGGGTCTATATTTATTAAGAGAGATGTCAGGCTCAAATGGTTTAATGTTATCTGTTACCTCAGATAACGATTTGAGTAACTAGGTAGAGTCTTTAGATGCCAATTTTGTTAGATGCTTGCAGGTATTTCAAGATAGAAGGGATTCTGAGAGCAGAGCTCAGATACTGATAAGTGGCCTTAAAAAAAGAAAGAGGAATAGATGTTACCTGTTTTCCTGAAGTGTCTGGTTGGTGTGCTGGGAAATGACGCCGGAAAAGCTGAGCGCCTGGCTGATACTCTGTCCAATGGCATCCTGAGATGAGATTACCAAGTTCTCAACTGATTTTCGCCTGAAAGAATTAAAATGGATCTTATCCATCAAATTGTGAAGAATAACTTTTTATGGAGCTCCTTAATCAATTAAGAATCACAAAGAAGGTAGATAATATGACAATTGTAAGCAGGCATAAATATATAAGTATGTGTTACTTAGAAGCAAAGTTTTCATGTAAACAATACATTATATCATTGACCTAGAAACTACAACAAAGAGATCTGAATGGTCACATTCTCTCAGCAATGTTAACTCTTTTATTGCCTTGTCTGGAGTAAGGTGGATAAGATTTATTAGTTTTCACCTTTTACTGCGCCTGAGCCCCAATTTGCGTACTAATTGATCGCTGGCGATGTCTAGCACCTGAGTTATGATTACGCATTTACATAGTGCCGCAGCTCCTATTACAATTTGTCTACAGAGCATTGACCTCTTCATCTATTCACAAATGTATAAGGCTATCTTATGCCGATTGCAGGTGTGAGGAAAGAACTCTTACTGGACTAGAGAGAGCTGGGAAACATATGAAAAGCAATAGTAACGGGCAAATAATCACAAGTTTACACTTACATGGATATAGCGATGTTGCGGCTGTCCAGTTCCGAAGTGCCCATCGTAATGGCATGGATATTTAGTGCCGAATAGTCTTTTTTTACGCGCTACTTTGGATCGCGTTGTTTTTTACTGTCATCATCCAAATTAAGGATTTTTTGCAGCAAAATACAAAATGATACAATGCAAGCAAGAAATAATTCCTTTTTCGTGAATTGACAAGTGTTTGACAATTTTGACAAGCAGTGGACAGTGTTTTTTTTAACTGTGCCATGCCACAGACAAAAACACGATTCCTTAAAACACTCCTCAGATGCAGTTTAAATAGTCTGTTGTAAAGGGAACCAAAGATTATTTAAACAGCGTCGGAGGATTGTAAAGGTCGTAGCACATTACACCAGCACCGCAACGGCACGGCTCCAACCCAGCAATTAACAATTAACGATGACGTATAGAATGTTACGTAATTCAATTCAATTCAAATATTTTTAATCATTATAAAAACAGAATGTTTACTTAATGAACGTCAAAGTTGTTAGTTTCACAATTAATGGATTATGTGGAGAAGAAGCTAACAAAGAAACTCCACATTTATTCTTTTCAAAACACGTTTCAACTTAATTAACAGAGTTTTCAACTACCGTGGCTATGATTGCCGCTCTGGGGCCTATCTTATGCAAAGAATTTCCCTTGCAGTGCAGCGAGGTAACGCTGCCAGCGTAGTGGGAACCTTTGGGTCGGATGTGTCCCGGGGCGGCTTATTCTCGTAATAATTTTGTGTTTTCAGTTTGATTATATTTCACATTTTTGTATTTGACGAAGCTATTTGCGAATGAATTTAATTTGATTTTAATAGGTTGACATTTTGATAATATTTATTCTTCCTTTGGCTTTTATTGTTGTAGTGTTTTTGACTTAAAATATTAGTCATGAATGTGTCACAATCGTCCTGTAATTAATATTAATCTACTGTTTAATGCCAAACATCTTTGTCTTCTAAATAATCCTTGATGTTATAGTAAGCCTTTTTGTACAGAATGTGCTTAACACATTTTTTAAACCGCGTTAAAGGTAACTCTAATATATCTTGAGGAATTTTGTTGTAGAACCTTATACAGTGCCCCATAAAGGATGTGTTAACTTTTGCAAGTCTAAATAGTGGATAAATGTATTGACATGCAACTGTTAAGATGTTGGTTTCTTTGAAGAAATCTCTTAGCGAATCCCTACTACCTAACTTGTAAATAAATCGGATGGCTCTCTTCTGCAAGATGAAGATAGTCTCAATATCTGCTGCCCAGCCCCATAGTAGTATACCGTAGGACATAATACTATGGAAGTAACTAAAATAAACAAGCCTAGCAGTTGCAACGTCAGTGAGTTCCCTAATTCTTTTCACTGCATATGCTGCAGAGCTAAGTCTGTATGCTAATTTTACAATATGTGGGCCCCATTGTAGTTTTGCATCGATTGTGATGCCCAGAAATACAGTATCATCTACAAATGCTAGTTTTTCATGTCCAATTACTATATTGTTCACTGTAAAAAAAATCTACTGCGGGTAGTCACCGCGCTGTTGGCCGGCGCGCTTCAAGCGAGTGTACTGCATGCTTCCAGCGCGCTTACCGCAAGCCGCCAGCTAGTGCTAGCCCTAGGTGTGTTGAATCACAAATACGTACCATAAAATATGCGATACTCATTCCGTGTGGCACCGGATTAAGAATAGCGTTACTCCATTTCCTTCCGTGGATGTCGTAGAAGGCGACTAAGGAAATACATTACCAGGAGACGGGCAGCAGCGTTTTCCTAGGATTTCAACTGCATACTGCGATCGCCAACCCGCCTGCCAAGCGTGGCGATTATGGCAAAACCCTTCATGGTTAGAAAACCATGAGGCAGGCCTATGTCCTGCAGTGGGCGTCAAGTGGCTGATGATGATGCGATACTCATTGTGGCGCAAGCATGCACTGGTGTTGCCAAAAAATCGATAGTTTTGCAATCGATTGTCGAACGCTAAAACCATCTACACGATCGATAGATCGTATCGATGGTCTCGATAGAATCGATATTATCGTATTTTCTTCAACTATCGAAAGGCTCTCGATAGACAATTGATATTGGCCTATCGAGCGGCAACACTAGCAGGCACCCTGCAGCTGGCGTACATACGCGTAGTATCTCTATATAGTCTGTGGTACATACGGCGAGCTTGCACCTCGCGGGCGAGGGGTAGCGAGCCGACAGCTAGCAGTAGCCTAAATTGTGCTTTGTCGTTGCTGTGCCGGTATAGTGAGCCATGACCTTAATGCGGCGTCTATAACAGTTATGCTTAATGGTGAAATTCATCACGGGAAAAACCTTTTGTAGGAAAAAACGAGCAAATTAAATCTGCGTTCTCCATTTACTTACAAAATTTCGAAAAATGGTAAAGTCAGCAACAAAAGTGCATTTTCTCACTATATTTTTTCAACCCACCTGCTGATAAGGGTTATGTACGACCAGAGAGGAGAGCATCCAAATCCAATAGCTATTGGAACGGTAAGTGAAAAGCGTCCGAACGTTCGTAAGTTGCGGCATTATTTTTCTATTCAGTGAAGCGGACGCGTAGCTGGCGATGTTAATCTAAAATAGTTCGCAAATACTTACTTACACTACAGTACCTTGACAGTAAGTCAACTTTTACGACCCGTTTCCGTGACGTACAATATTTAAAACGATAGGTATGTACAAATTAAATCGTTGCCGGCTCCCGCCGCCGCCGCCGCGGCCCGTTGTAATCACATTAAATCGTTGCCGGCTCCCGCCGCCTCACAGATAACAAAGAAAAAAAGACAAGATGTTGTAATGTCCGTCTAATCTAAGAGCGTCCTAAAAAAGATCCTAGCTCCGTGTGATTGATATTCGTCCACAGAGTATTTACTGTCTATTTAGCTGTCAGGCTGACATGATAATGAATTTGTTAAAAAAATTGTAAAGTTGCTTTCCCCACGTGAGTTGATCGCGGAAAATTTGTTTTCAAATGCAGATTTAGAGTATGGCAGACGACAGCGCGTTCGATAAGAAGAAATCTCACAGAGCAAAACATGCCGGAAGAAAAGCTGAGAAGAAGAAAAAGAAGAATCAACTCGACCAATCTAACCTAAGTGCTCGCCAGAGAAATCCCAAAGCGTTTGCTATCCAGTCGGCCGTGCGTGCCGAAAGGCAGTTTAGGCGAAGAGAGGATGTTATTGCGAAGAAGCAGCACATCCCGCAGGTGGACAAGTCTCCTTTGGAGCCCCCGCCGATCGTTGTCGCAGTGGTGGGCCCCCCGCGAGTTGGCAAGACCACAGTCATTAATAACCTCATCAAAAGCTTCATAAAAACCAACGTGACGAGCACCAATGGGCCCATAACTATTGTGACGTCGAAAAAACGACGCATCACACTAATTGAGTGCAACAATGATGTCAACTCTATGATTGATATAGCAAAGTGTGCAGATTTAGTGCTCCTGCTGTGTGACGCGAGCTTCGGCTTCGAAATGGAGGTGTTCGAGTTCCTCAACATCTGCCAAGTGCATGGCATGCCCAAGATCATGGGTGTGCTGACCCATCTTGACATGATAAAGAATGCAAAAACTTTGAAAATGACCAAGAAAACCCTAAAACACAGATTCTGGACTGAAGTCTACTCTGGAGCAAAGTTATTCTACCTATCTGGAATAATTCATGGAGAATATCTTAGGAATGAGATAAAGAACTTGGCCAGGTTTATTTCTGTGATGAAATTCAGACCTTTGAGTTGGCGGTCCACCCATGCATATGTTTTGGCTGACAGACTGGAAGATATTACCAATCAGGAAACCATTAGAAAAGATGCCAAGGTCAATAGAGATGTGGTTCTCTATGGATATGTCAGAGGTGTTCCATTGCTTAAGGATTCTGCTGTGCATATTGCAGGTACTTTTAATTTCTATCCAGCACACTGTTATTTTAACATTTGATAAGCAGCATGTTCATCCCACTGCAGGGAAAGGCCTCTCATAGAGAGAATGGGCTTAATTTATATGCATATTTATTGGCAATTTCAATCTAAAGCAGTAAAGTATCTGAACGCCTTAGATACTCAGGTCTCGTCACAATGTTTTTGTTCACCATTACTGGCAAGTGTTATTATGATTGCATTAGAACCCTGTTTTAAATTTAGTGCTAACTGCGAGACTAACCCATGGCTTTTTTGTGTCATTAATTTACTTACTGTATTTTACTACTGTAAGCTGTAAGATCTCCAAATGTAAAAATAAATAAATAATAATACAAATTCAGACATGTAATAAACTTGAAACAGTTGACAGACTGTTTTGACCTTTTGGTCATGGGTTAAATAACAGTATTTTACTGACGTGGGTCTAGCATTCTACTGTTGTGCTACTACCACTCACTATGATCTTGTGATGTCTATCATTTTACAGGAGTTGGTGATATGAAGATAAATGAAGTCTCCTATCTACCTGATCCATGCCCCTTACCAAGTAAAGAGAAGAAACGCCATCTCATGGAGCGAGAACGTCAAATCTATGCACCATTCTCTGGAGTAGGAGGCATTGTTTATGACAAAGACGCTGTTTACATTGAACTGAAAGGCTCCCACTCACACAATAAAGAGGATGAAGAAACCAATGAAAAGAAGGCATTGCTAAAAAATGTTGTTGAGACAACAGAGACAGTTGATGAACAGATGAAGGAGTCAGGATTAAAACTGTTCAGTGGAGGAGCTATTATCTACCCAGACATGGTCAAAGATGATGAATATTTGCAACAGAACACTGGCCAAGCCAGTAGTTCTGATGATTCCGACTCTGATAATGAAGGAAATGACTCTGATAATGACAGTGGAATTGACCAAAGTGAGAAAAATGAGAAGTTGCCTTGGGATAACAAGTCTGGTTCCGAAGAAGGCAATGACAGTGTGGATGGATCTGGTGATGACTCTGAGAATGAAGAGGATTTTGCTAATAAATGGAAAGAACAGATGAGAGAGAAAGCAACTGAAGCTTACTATGAGCGACAAAAAACTTCAAACAACATAATGAAGTTAGTCTATGAAGAGTTTGAAATAGGCAACAAGGTTAAAGATTCTAAAGAAGCAGAATCTGAGGAAGAGAGTGGTGATGAGGAAATAGGTGGCCTTTTCAAAAAAGTAACAGACACACAGAAAAAAATGCATGAAGAGAAGGAAAGGTTGGATTTAGAAGAATGTTCATGTTTCTATTCATTGAACAAACCCCAGTTAAAAGATTGGACAAGTGAGAACAATAAACAGCATATTATTAACTGTTTCGTCACCGGTAAGAGATCTGCCGACGAAGACGCGTCAGAACTTCTGAAACTGGATGATGCTAGTGAGGCCGAAGACGAAGAGATGTTTGGAGATTTTGAGGACCTAGAGACCGGAGAAAATCACGCAGCGTTGGAGAAAAAAGAAAAGGAATCAAAGGAAGAACCTGGTAGCAAACGCAAAGGAGAAATGACAAAAGCAGAGATTCTTAACAAAAAATTGAAACTTAAAGCAAAGTTTGATTCAGAGTACGATAACCCAGACGATCATAGGATCACTGGTGACCACTCATACTATGAAAGCTTAAAAGCTGAAGCTTTGAAACAGTCTGAATTGAACAAGTCAGTGTTTCAGAACTTAGACGATGGTTTGAGAATTGAAGTTGAGGGTTTTAGACCTGGTCTGTATGTGAGAATGTTGTTCAAAAACATGCCAGCCGAGTTCGTAACTAACTTCGATCCTAGCTACCCTATTCTCATTGGAGCTCTTAATATGGCAGAGCAAAACATTGGTTTTGTTTCCTGCAAAGTAAAGAAACACAGATGGTACAAAAAGATCCTTAAAACGAATGATCCGCTTATAATCTCACTGGGATGGCGGCGATTCCAGACCTTGCCTATCTATTCGAAAATAGAGGATGATTTGAAGTGCCGGTACCTGAAATATACTCCGGAACATGTCACCTGTAACATGCATTTCTATGGCCCTGTTACGCCACAGAACACTGGCTTTTTAGCTTTACAAACAGTCAGCAATAATTCAAATGAGATAAAGCAACTTGGATTCAGAATAGCAGCTACGGGTAGCGTCAATGAGATCAACAAGTCTACTCAAATTGTAAAGAAGCTAAAACTTGTTGGTACTCCTTTGAAGATCTACAAGAAGACAGCTTTCATCAAAGACATGTTCACAACAACTTTGGAAGTGGCGAAATTCGAAGGAGCTAGAATTAAAACTGTGTCGGGAATTCGAGGCCAGATCAAGAAGGCTCTAAACAAACCAGAGGGAGCCTTCCGAGCCACCTTCGAAGACAAAATAAAAATGAGTGATATCATATTCTGCCGGACGTGGTTCAAAGTAGATGTGACGAAATTCTATGCGCCAGTCGTCAATCTTCTGCTTGAAGTAGGTTCCAAGAATGCATGGCAAGGCATGAAGACTAAGGGACAACTAAAGCGAGAAAATAACATCGCAAATGACTCCAACAAAGACTCGATGTACACTGAAATTCAAAGAGATCCTAAAGTATTTAAACCACTGGTGATACCCAAAAATCTACAGAAGGGATTGCCTTATAGATTCAAACCTAAAGAGAAAACCACAACTTTATCAGGGAAGGACCCTAAAGATAAACTGAAAAATCGCATTGCTGTGATCAAGAGTCCTCATGAACAGAAAGTTTCCAGTGTCATGAAAATGCTCAAGACCAACTTCGAAAAGAAGAAAGAGACCCAAAAAGAGGCGACAGCTGAGAGGATAAGAGTCCATAAGAAGCAGCAAGAGCTGGAAGAGTGGCGCAAGCTGAAACGGCAAAAAGAGCTCAAAAAGAAGATTTGTCGGCACTTGAGCAAAATCGGTAACAAAAAGAAACCGCAAATGTAATGAGTGTAAAAATACTTTTGTATTGCTAGGTAAATAAAACAATTGATATTTCGTGTAAATTGTATTTACTTCTTATCATTATGCATTACGGACTTCGCCGTCGCGCATTTGATAAATATTTTTACAAAGGTTACACAGTAGTTCAGATTACATTGGTCAAAATAATCATTTTCTAGATTAACAATTTGGATTTAAACAAGAAATGCCCATATTTATGCATGTACTTTTAAAAGGAGTCATGTTATATTGTTTAATACAATAAGTTGTTACTGGGCAGCAAGCTATTATTTCTTATTACACAGAAAGCCTGGAATGTTAATAATCGCCGAATACAAGTTACATTTAGGGAAAACAAAAGTCAACCGTTAATCTGAGAGACTGGGTAGGGCCACTAGCAGTACATTAGGGTATTTACCAATAAAATACATTTTCACAACGGTTCTAAACAAATCGAGGCTCTATGCAACGCAATGCAAAATTATATACATATATTCGAATTTCACTAGAAAACTATTTTTTAATTTCTACAAGTCGTGAAGGTAACATAACTCTTTGGTAGTGAGAGCCACTGGACATGTATGGGTCGGGCGTGGGTTTGTTCGGTGCTGGAATGTCGCGGGATTATTCACTAGTTATTGTTCGGGCGCTGCAGTCCGTTCCATTATGATACACTGTGGTTATATTATTTATCTATGGGGAAAAGAAATCGTTGGCACTTACGGAGTAGATAGATCGGTCATGGAAATAGACCTAGTGGCCTCTGGGGAATACCAGAGGCGAAATTTAGCCAGATTAGGCGGTTTTACTTCTGGCATCGGTGCCGCCCGTACATTCTTAAATTTTTGAATAGAGTACAATTTAGAAAAATGTTGTCAGTGCGGCCATTTTAGACAGGCATATTGTAACGTACATGTAATTTGATAAAGAAAATTGGCGAGAACAAATTGTGAACTCTTTACGCCCTTTTTCTGAGTCTAAAATTGAGTAAGTATATGAAAATTAAAAAACGTATTTTCTAATGCCGCATCTGACAATATTTTTCAAAATAAACTGCAATTTTTTTGCAATCATGAAAATTCTTACAAGGTGCGAGTTCGTCTAACGGCCGGAGTAACAGCAACCTTAACAAGATCCATGAGGGAAAATATGAAGTTTTGCATTGTGGAACAGACGAGCACTTTCGGAGTAAATCTATAAAACATTTATTCGTACAAACCGGTCGAAAGCCTCACCTACGCTAAGTATGAAACGAAACTGTTCACTATGTCGATACTTTACAGAGACCGCACAGCGGCCAGTCCATGACACATCAAACTTTGAAATAATTATTTTTATACAAAAAGTAGCTACATCAAAAGCTAAATACTACAAATAACTAATAATCATCTCGTAAACATTTTACACTCGCATATAAAACACGTTTCTTTTTCATGACATATATATTTAATAATGAAACAATTTGATGTGTATGAATGATATTACAGAGACATTAAGCGTAGGTACTTCTGTCTCGTTTTCTTTAAATATTCTATACTATCCATCTATTGCCGCAACATTGGCGCCGGCTCGGGCCGTGTCCTGTTCACTACATGCTGACTAGCCTGCGTAATAAACCGCTGCCACTCCGTTTAAGTGACTAATAATTCTCTACTAGAGATAAGTAGTTCACTAACCAGCTGCTGCACCAATGTCGCCGGCACTATAAATATCATGTTATATTTCCGTATAAATTTCACGTAGCACACTAAGCTGAATAAACGTTTGTCAATGTCGCTGTAACACTTCAATAATGTAAAAATTTGAAATTTGGCAATATGATAATATTGTCCAGGGTTGTTTATTAGTGTTTTATTCCAAATGTTTTGTTTATTCTTCGTGGTGGCTTAGGTTAGTATGAGCGACTGATAACAGTCAATTAGGTACTCAATATTTCAATACCTCATATTAATGTTATAATCACACTGGCCACACACTTTTAAGTTCTAATTTATTTAATACTGTTTATGCAAATATTATATATCGACCTAGACACGATTTTAGCCATACACCATTCTTATATTGAGAACTATTTAGATACATACAGTAGCTCATTTACACTGACCTTCACGCATTTCATTATAAAGACCCTAGGGAGATAACAAAACTAAAACCAATGGTTGTGATTTCATGTGAGACGGCAGTAAAACAACGTCTACATAATAGTTGAGGTAACGAATTAAAACTGTTGCAAAAATCAATACATTGTTATAAAAACTTAAAATATCTTATTTCATGGGGTGGACTTTGTGTAAACCTTACTGATATAAATAAATATCTTAGCATTTCTAAAAATAAATTGAAAAATAAATACTATTTCCACTTAAATAGTTTAAAAATATAATGTAAAAAATAAACAATTGTTTACAATTTTTGAACACATCCTAACTATCTAGCTAAATATTGCTACATTCAATAACTAGTCACGATAAAAACATTATCTATTGATCAATCAAAACCATATTTACATTTCTACTAAAGAGTCACGAATTTGGTTGGCTGTACAAGTCGCGAGTTTAATCTTACATTTGTGTAAAATGACCAAGTAGAGCTCACGACGACCGGTCACAGTGACTCGCTCACACAATTTAATAATTAGTCTTGTTAGAAAATCGTCATTATAGTATCAACATCAGTAGTAAAGGCACAAACTGTTAAACATTGTAAGCGTCTACTCGCCGTCATTTTCCAAATGAGAAGCAGATTCAACGAGCCACTTTGCCCGTTCGTGCGACTCGGTACTTGCGTCTCGTCAATACAGTACAATGTAGTGTTTAAAGTTATGAAATCTGTCAATTGCAGAGTTGTAACAGTTTTACTACACTAAACGTAATCTGCCACTTGACTGCCGTAATGCCTAGTCCGCAGGCACCGATACAATGCGCAATACAACTTAAATGTCGGCGATATAAGCTATTCCCCATTGCATTATTATTAGCCTAGCTATTTCTGTGACTGTAAAGGCGTAACAAAAATATACTAACTACAATTATATTCATAAGTTGCAATAAAATAGGAGACAAAAAAACAACTTTTTTTCAACACTGTACATATCGACTAGTTGCTTGACCACACAGTCAGTCTTACATATTGATGGAAAGTATTGATCATGTAAGAGCGTCATGAAATAAATCCAATTCAATTTACTTATACAATACATTAGTAGCTTTTCTCAGTGTATTAATTGTAAAGGTAATTTTTCATAGCAGTTGCTAAGCCTAGTTCCAATTGTGATGAAGCATTATAGAAGTATTTGTGAAATGTGTCTTTTTCTATGTCACGCATACCAGTTAATAATGTAACCAATATTTGGCATCTGAGTATGAAATTCTTAAGTACATAGTAGGTCTATAATTTCGGAGCACTTCGTACTATTTATCAAGCTAACGTTGGCTCGTCGTTACATATATATATAGTTCATTACTGTATCCACTGTCTAAATAGAATGTAACAATTATAAAAAAAAGAGAGTAAATTTTGTTCAGGGACTGTTAGGAAAGAGAAATAATATCGAAATTGAGGACATACGTACAACCGCGTTTTATGAAATACCTTGAAATACTCGGCTGCATTTAGTTACTTGAAAACTTAGAACTGTCCATTTACATCTGCGACAGCAGATGATCTAATAACCCGTCCGCACAACTATTTAATTCCTTACATTTATCCTTCAAACCAAAACACACTATTGCCATTGACTTGTTTTTTTTAATACATAAACCTGTTTCACTCTGACGCCGCTTCCTAGTTACCGTGCTACATTGAAGATGATTTAATACAACATTCTTTCCACTTCTCATCTAGTACCAGTTGACTCACTAAGGACCTTTTCAATATGAATGGTTTTTTAACAATTATCTCGTAGGTAGCACAAAAATAGTCTAGAGACTTGCTCCCTTGGCTTTGTAACTACAGTCAGTACGGCAGACGGTGTTAAAGTTCTTGCTGTGCACTTTCATTAATTCATTCTTCACTTCATGTTTGTATCGTCACTTCCCGATCGTAGTGAACGAAAGGATCACGTCACTGCGTCGCACATTCACAGGCTACGATCGTATCATTGCGTGCGGTCAGTGTCCGGTTTCGTCAGTGCGGCACTCGCACGTCACTGAGCGTGCTCACTGGCCACGATCTGATCGGTGGTGAGCGCACTCACTCGTCACTAGACACGGCGTGGCGAGCGCAGTGAGCGCAGTGAGCGCAGTGACGTCACAGTCGCAGTCGGCGCGCGAGAGTTAGTTCATGGTGTGGTGTCAGGAGGGCGGCGCGGGGTGGTCGGGGGGGTGCGGGCGGGAGCCGCGCTCCGTGCCGCTCGCCAGGAGGGTCGCGAACTCCATCTCGAGGATCTGACGCGCCTGGAGGTGCAGGGACGACAGTTTGACAACAACTTATAGTCATGCAGCGAACTTAGAACAAAAGTTGTAAAAAAACGCCACGGTCAGTTGGTAACCCAATATAGGCTCCGTTTCCTTCCGTGGATGTCTTATAAGGCGACTAAGGAAATCAACTACCAGGAGACGGGCGCAGCGTCTTTCTGAGATTCCAACCGCATACTGCGATCGCCAACCCGCCTGCCAAGCGTGGCGATTATGGCAAAACCCCTCATGGTTATGAAAACTACGAAGGAGGCTTATGTCCTGCAGTGGGCGTCAAATGGCTGATGATGATGATGGTGATGAAGACGTGGCGTTTCGGTTTGAATGTGAATAGTTTCACGAACTTATAACGTGCAGTGATTAGAGAGAACCCTCTTCTTACATAAATCTTAGATCTTACCCGAGTGTTCTGTGATAGCATACAATAGCTTCAGATATTACCTGTGAACTGTGTGGGTCCACTATAGCTCCAAATTTGACTTTTGTGTTCTGTGTGTGTTTTTTTTTAATATTTTTTTCCACATTAATCTAAATCCTGCTAGAAATAGACAACTCATATGTATCGTTTATTGAGTCACGGTTTCTGTGTTATATAATGAATAAAATATTGGATTTTGGTTTTATACAAAGGCTCCAGTTTTTACCTGTGTGTTTTGTGTAGGTATTTGCAGCGCTAGCGCCATACTGTTGGCATCGAAGCTGTCGTCCAGAGCAATAAGAGCTCCGTGCACGCCGCTCTCCACTAGATTGTTCGCGTACTCCTGAAAATGAAACGAGAGTGTTAAATGACTGTGTAAAAAATGTCAGAGTGAAAGCGGTTCCAGCTGCCAACTGTTTTTGTTCTTGTTTCTCTGTACATTTATCTCTGTCGCTCGCTTTGTGGATCACCGGGACCAGACACAGGTTTAATACCAAAATGGTGCAACTCTACTGGATTGAATATTTTTGCTGGGTTTAGCTTGCGATTCGTTGTCAATGTCACCATTGGTGCATCTCCGTCATACGTTTGATAAGATTGCCTATTCTTTACTGTACAACACAAGACACAAAAATATAGATTCTGAGAGCGGTCGCTACGGAGAATATTGAATTTATAAAATTATTACGCTACATTAGTAATTAATGCCAGATTATTACACTACATTAATGCTTGAAATTCAATAAAAAAAAATTTAGTAACTAACCACCCGCGCTTTATATTGCGCGGTAGCGTCACCCTACGGCGCTCACCTTAAGGTTCATAGTGGCGAGTCACCGCTACAGTTTCTCATTGCTCCACACCAGCACATGTCTGGTCCATATATCGCAGCGGGCGGCCTCGCCCCTACGGCGCTCACCTTAAGGTTGATAGTGGCGAGCCACCGCTGCAGCCTCTCGTTGCTCCACACGAGTACGTCCCTGGTCCCGGACTCGGCGGCGCGCCGCCTCTCCTCCAGCACCCGCACGGAGTACCCCACCCGCTTTAGACACGCCACGCCGAAGTGGAGCGACGTTCTGGAAAATGTATGGTGGTCACGGCCGGAGTGCGGGCTAACTTCCACACGACACAATTCATCATTCCCAAACTGGGACACCCTGCGCTATGGCAATCAGTCAAGAATAAGAGTATAAGGACAGATTACTAAATAGTAGTTCTCTCTGTCTATGAGAAGGCCGTTGCCCTACAGTGGGACGTATAAAGTATAAGTAAAAGATTCGACTATTTACAAAATTTACGACCGTGTCGATAGTGTAGCGGTAACGATCTTAACTGATAAAACAAAGGCGGTGGGTTCTATTGCCGCTGGAGGCTGTACTTAGTGTGTACAGATGGCCTCAGTCTAGATGTGTTTTCATATTTGTGATACCGTGGCACAACCCTGTGCCATACCCATTCTATTTCGTGACCAGGACAAGTGATTGTGTAATGGAAGTTTCTAAAATGGAGTTTTCCCAGTTTAGGCTACGTTTTTGCTCCTACCGATTATAAATTCCAATTTTTGTTATGTACTCGTACCACTGACACGAATATAGCCAGGCAACGCAAGCACACTAACTTCGCGTTTCCGACATAAGTGCCAGACACCTGTTATCGAAGGCGGATGTTCTCAAAATTAATAAACTGCCTCCTTGGCCTTAAATACCCATTGAAATCTGGGTGGTTTGAGAGGCGTGGTTATGTAATTAGAAATAAAAATGCCGTTAATTTAGACTATTACCTTTAAGTAAAGACGTGAAATAAAAATGATTTGAGAAATCTTGTCTCGAAAAATTTACGAACTATTAGTATCGCCTCTCCGTCTATCAGAACCAGTGGACTCGCGGCGCACACGCACCGCTCTGGCTGGCTAATAATGGTTTTCACAGCCTTTAAAAAAAACTAGCGTATTCGCTAACTATTGTTAACGCACGTTCACATTACTATGGTTCTCAAACAACCCAAAATTTATGGTTAACTGTAAAAATACAACAAAGGTAAGAACCTAATTTCCTTCCACTTTCTGTCACAGTATCTAGCGAAAAATCGGCACGCTTGGTTTTCATAGAAATCGCGATGCTCGCGTCGTCTAACTATACTCATGTCGGTGTTATGTACCAGTGCACCTATGATCTTGTGAATGAATAATATTTTCGTAATGTTCACCTGTGGAAGCTGTCGACCATCTTGAGCTGCGTGCGCAGGTCTCGCTTGGTGAGGTGCTCCAGCATCCGCGCGTCCACCAAACACTCCATGAACGTGGTACGGTACTGCGGGAGCCCTGGATACAATGAAACGTTTTAAGAGGGCGCCTCACGAGTGATTCCCGTACAAACGTAGTTTGGTTTTCAAACGACTTGTCTAGAAGAGAACACAAATAGTGGCTTAACCGTTTTTAGAATTACGATAAACAAAGAAATGATTAAGAAGTTTCTATGGAAAGGCTTATAAGGCTCTAATTTAATTTTTTATTCATAAGTTCTGAATTCTGAGCACGACTAAACCTTCATTTGCATCCTCTAAATATATCGGTAAGGATTCATTGCGATTCAGCATGTCGTTTGTACATCAGAGCCAAACTACGTTTGTATGGAAATCGTTTCTTGAGACGCCTTCTTAAGTCCTCTTCCTCGACTAAAGCGGAGATTAATGTTGGAAACATCCCATTTATACGAGTATGACGGACTCAAAATGAGGCAGCCGCATTATTGGACGCTCGCTGCGCTCTGGATTCAAAGAAACACTCTCGCCTTAAAATAGTTGGTTGCTCCCTAGGTAAACAATCTACTATTTGATTATTTTTATCATTATTTATTTATACAATGTCTTATTGAAATACCTAACGCAAAACCTAAAAACAGTTTCTTCGGTATCGATAAATTAGACCATTTATCAACAAGCAAAGTTTTGGCGCATTCAATTTATATAAAAGAAAAAAACAATTTGAACTATTGATTATTGGAAGCGAGCCTAAAGAATAGGTAGTAGCAAAAGTAGATTACATAACAGAGAATCTCATCGAGCAGGAGTATAGTTTCACTGCGCTGGGCAGTGTAGTTTACCCAGCGCAGTACAGTTTCCTCATCGCAGTACAGTTTCCCCAGCGCAGTATAGTTTCCCTAGCGTAGTAGTTTCCCCAGCACAGTATAATTTCCCCAGCGTAGTACAGTTTCTACAAAGAAGTATAGTTTCCCCAACGCGGTACAGTTTCCCCAACGCGGTACAGTCTCCCCAACGCGGTACAGTCGTCCCATAGCAGTCAGTATAGTTTCCCCAACGCGGTACAGTCTCCCCAACGCGGTACAGTCGTCCCATAGCAGTCAGTATAGTTTCCCCAACGCGGTACAGTCTCCCCAACGTGGTACAGTCGTCCAATAGCAGTCAGTATAGTTTCCCCAACGCGGTACAGTTTCCCCAACGCGGTACAGTCTCCCCAACGCGGTACAGTCGACCCATAGCAGTCAGTATAGTTTCCCCAACGCGGTACAGTTTCCCCAACGCGGTACAGTCTCCCCAACGCGGTACAGTCTCCCCAACGCGGTACAGTCGTCCCATAGCAGTCAGTATAGTTTCCCCAGCGCAGTATGTATAGCTTACCTAGCGAGGGCAGCCACACGTTGCCGATCCACTCGTGGTTCATGTCCCCGAATGCGAGCGCAGCGCAGGCGGTGCCGCGGGGCGCGGAGGGGGAGGTCAGCGACACCATCTCCTGGATGGCCAGCCGCAGCTTCAGCCGGTGCAGCGGGTTGCTGATGCCTGGGGGACCACCACACGGTTACACACTTCAAATACTCTAACGCAGCAACTCGGGAGTAAACTGGAATCGCAAGTGCTGCTTAGCTCTTCCGCCTTGCGAGAGACAGAGGTAAATATGCGGAGCTGATTAACAATATCTGCTAGCTGGGGAGGCATAGAAAAAAAAAGAAGAATAACGCAGTAATGGACAACCGTGAAGGTAATTAGATCTAAGGCCAGAAATGTACGGCGTTATTTACCCACGATTCGAGTCAGGCCACCATAGTGAAACCATAGAACTGATAACCGATGGGGTTGACGAGTTCTTGAGTGGAGACTGCAGATAGGTAAAGGTAGTGTAGGACGTCCTCAGACTCAGTGGAGTGATGATCTTCGCAGGGCGGCTGGCAAGAGCTGGATGAGAGTAGCCGAGGACCGTGCTCAGTGGCGTGCAATAGGTGAGGCCTATGTCCAGCAGTGGACAAGCATAGGCTGATGATGATGATAGCGTTGACCCAATAGGCAGCCACGTGCCAAGCGGGCATCCCCAACCCCAGTTCGAGCCAGGCTACCACGGTGTGCCCAATGTTCGATACTCACCGATTTCCCTCTGAAAATCCTGGTCAGACCAGGCAGACATAATGGATGTGATGTTGGCCCGACAAGCGGCACCCCGGCATTGTTATTAGATGATCAATATCAATTGTCAAGGTCTCACAGATCTGCCTTTGAACGTTTTGCTCAGAAAGTGCAGACATAATGGCCTCTTCACATTGACCCAAAAGGGGTCCACGTAACCCCACCCACAATCAAGCAAGGCGATATCCACAACGCGTGTGTGTACCCCAAATAGATACTTACCAATTTCCCTCTGAATCTCCTGGTCCGACAAGGCGGACATGATGGCGCCGGACTTGACGTTGGCCCGGCAGGCGGCCACGTACCAGGCCGGCATGCCGACCCACAGCTCGAGCCAGGCCACCACGGTGGGTCCGTTCCACAGCGCGAAGGGCGTCCCGGCGCGCATCGCCTCGCCCAGTAGCTCGTGTCGGTAGTCGCGGTCCCTGCAGTGGGGCGCGACGGGAACAGATATACTAATGTCGATACACGGAGCTCAAGTATCGCGGTGTTATTTATAAAAACTCGCTTCCTTAAAACACACCTCAGAGTCAGTTCAAGTAGTCTATGGTAAAGGGAAAGACGTAACCACGGATTATTTAAACTGCCTCGGAGGAGTGTTTAGTTTAGAGGAATTGTGTTTTGATAAATGAGGTCGTCAGACTTTTAAATCAAACTCATACTCATAGTCATATAGTGTTGAGACTCTGTCCGGACAATCGAAGGAATACAAACGAAGCAGTGCGCAAAGTGGTGACCTGCGAGTGAACCTCCAAGTCACTCTAAAATGGGCCATAACGTGACCGCCATTAGGACGTGTTCCCGAGGACTGAACACAAACAAAAAAAAAGCGAGTTGCGAGGTGCCCTGTCCGTGAATAACGTATGCTACCACTTTTACATTGGAGTATCTAGGGTTATTTTCCAGGGCCCCGAACGTAAGTTGCGATGGCATGCCACACCGAATCCCAATACATGTAAATCCAATATCCTGGGCTGGCACCAGATCGTCCTGGAGCGTGACGTAACCTCATTGTTTCGCTCGAGTAGCCGCACTGCAACTCACTTCTTTTTCGTCCGCGCGTAGTCGGCCTGGTGCGGTCCGCCGGCCTCGGCCTCGTCCGCCAGCGCCGCCAGACCCAGCGACGACGCCGACGACAGCGACCGCCCCGCGCCGCCCGCGCCCCCCATGCCCCCCGACAGCGGGGACGACGTTGTGGACATCTGTTGGCGGCAGAGAGACTCGGTTAACGTCGAGGAGCTTGTGAATATATACTGGCGGAGAGAGTCGATTAACGTCGAGGACTTTTGACAGTGAGAAAGAGAGTTTCAATGGAGAACTTGCACAAAAATATGTTTTAATATAATCGGAGAAGCCACGTTAAAAGATAAATGAAGACGAAGAGAAAAAGGCATAACAAGCAACATAAACAAGTACTTACAAAGGAAAAACAAGTCACACAAATACAAAATAATACAAGGCAAAGTGAGAGCGTTAGAGTAACAATAAACGTGGTTACTTTTTTTCTCTACGACTACGAAGACTTTTCATAAAGTGACCAATCGAAAAGTCAATATAGTCACAAAAACAAAAACAACAAAAACGCACCATACAAATCGGACGCAAGCTATGACGTCACAACTAGAATGCCTTATAATGCATGGAGCATTTATCAATGTTATCTCGTAAAATAATGTTTTATGCTTCTACACCCGTTTTAGAAAACGTTTAGAATTCAACGAAAAAACAAAATGTAAGAGACTTGACAATTTAAATGCATAATTTTAATTTTTACTAATTTCATTGTATGTTAGACCTTTTTTAAATCTCTTTATTGGTAAGTATATTGACTATTACATTTATTTAACTTTGCTTGACAAATCTTTTTAAACATCTTAACTCTTCAAATGCATAATTTTTAATTACTAATTTTATTGCCTGTTTGACATTTTTTTAAATATTTTCATTATTTAGTTTTGTTTCAAAGATTTTAATTGCAAATTTGACATATTAAGAATAGATATTAATTATAAATATAGTGCATGCCAGATATGTTTTAGCCCTAGAGTATTTGTATGTCCTGTGAGTAAAACATAGAGATACAATTTATACTCAAGACCTCTAATCAACACCTTTGTTTATGACAAATAAATTATTTAATTTGATTTGATTTGTATTTTATTATTAGAGTAACTTGATTTTTCGGGACTCCGAAAAGCCAGGAAAAAAAATTAAAGAAGTTTTGGCGGGAGAGAGAGTTAATTGACACTAATGCGTGTTAATTGCCATGGACTCTAACAGCAGCAGGAGAGAGATAGAGAGAGGAACTTTTTCTGTCGCTGCAAGGACGCGATAGAACCTGCGATGCGCCACCTTCGCCCCAGCTCGACAAGTAATTTACCCACGAGCAGTAAGTTTTACATTATGCCTGCATCCCATACTTCTCCTTCTTGCTGAAGAACCGTCTCGATGCCGCGCTTCTTCTGCTGGTGCATGGAGGCGGTGGAGACTGCATTGCGCCGCCAAGTAACCAACGAGCAATGAGTTTTTCATTGAGCGTTCAGCTTAAAAACGTCTCAACGATGTGTTACCTGCATCCCGCCCTTCTCCTTCTTGCTGAAGAACCGTCCGAGCGAACTCTTGATGCCGCGTTTCTTCTGCTGGTGCATGGAGGCGATGGAGACGGCGGAGGCGGCGGCGGCGACCCCGCGCGGCAGGCCGGGCGACGCGCCGCCCGCGCCCCAGCCCCCCGCCCCGCCCAGCGACTCCTGGCTCGAGCTGCTGCGGGGGAGACGGCTCGCTCAAGTCTTGCCTCTTGCAATTGATTCTTATCATATAGGCGGCAACGGATGTATTAGGTTTAAGGTGATTTGAGATAAGACGGCCAGAGTCGAGTTTTTATTCCCGCTGCCTTTTTATCCACTACAAATACGGCCCGAAGGCAGCGGCTAACAGTACATTGAACTTACATTCAGCAAGAAATAATTTTTTGATTTCGTTCTTTCTTCTAGACCTTTCGAGTGCTTCTCAATCCTGCGCCTTGATTTTGTATCTTTTGATGCATGCAACCGCAGGTAGCGTCGTCAAACTTCACGAGCGAAAGCTAGGATTGATAAAAACTAGCAGTACAATTATAAGCTTGCTGCAAGATTGAATCAAATTTCCTAAATTCCCGGTAAGATACACAATCAAGTAATCACTATCAATCAAGCTTGACGAGCGAAAACTGGGTTCGATTCATGTGCACGAGTACGACTTACACTTAACCGGCTTTTTAATTCCAAAGTACTAACTGTTATTAAAGCTAATTTAACAGGCTGTTATCTGTGGATAAACCAAGGGTAAGTGTCTAGTCCACAACACACAGGTATATTTTGTTATAGCTGACCATAAATAAATCGAAATAACGTATCAAATTATGCAGTAAAAAAATGTTTCCTAGCTTGGGTGCACGACAAAAATGGAATTACTAAAAATGGTTTAGCCGTGGAGATGGGCTGACTACTATGGAAAGGGTCACACAGTAATAATAAATGTAACGTACCATTTCCTCCTAAATATTTGAAATTCAATAACTGACAATTGAATAAAGTAAACCTTATTTAGTAATTCCATTTTATTGTATAGTTTCAAATGCATCATTTGTGTCCCGAAAATATCACATAAACAAGACTAAAGAAAAGAGTTCAAATGTAACTCGCAGATTTCACCAAACCCGGGTGATGAAATAAGCCTCTGTTTGCATGCTGATACAATTTGGACTTTAAGCACAGTCTGTGAGGTACATAGTTAAACAGCGAGTCCGGACAATCGCACCACATGTTGTAGATACTGGCTAGATCGCCCTCGCTGTGACTTGAGGGCTTAAACCTGGGGTCTAAGCTGGGTTTAAGGCTAGGCTTAAGCATGGGTTTGGCGGAGCACCTGTGCATTGGGATCCTCGCGAAACTGCCCGACATCATCGAGCTCCTGGCAGCGTGGAATTAAAGTACAGAGAAAAACATATTATTTTGAGTCGAGAAACATTTCAAATTATAATAAGAAGTGCCTGGTTTTACCGGGCTGTGCGGAAAAGTAGGAAAGGTTCATGATTCTTGTAAAACATTATTGTTAAGTAAGTGGTTGTTTTTTGTCAGCTAAATTCAGGATGTTTCGGAAAGGTCCGGTGAATTTTAAGGGGGTTATTTTACTCGTCAATACATAGAACTTTTATCATCAGACCAACTTAGAAATATATCAGCTGTGGAACATTCAACATGTTGTATCGAGCAGCTAACATTTTTTTCGATAGGTTTTATTGAATTTTTCTGACACACCTGTACTTAACATTTTACGGAGAAAAATATACATTTATTTTAGAAATAAATATTTTTCATTTTCAATCATATTTTTACAAAAATTACATACAAATAATCTCCTTCAGCGGGAGTAACCAAATGGATTTGCATGGAGTCCATGTATGTAAAGTAAACACAATTTTAAGTGCTTTTAGAGGAATTCGATTTTCAGAAATAAGATCCTCTTGAGTTTAAGGCCAGATATTCCGTTCATATAAATAGTGATGCAAAGCCAGAAGAATCGCCATATTCATATGTCATAAGTGTATCATGGTACTCACGTGTCATAAGGCGAGTGACCGTAGACGCGTATCTTGGTACTCACGTGTCATAAGGCGGCTGGTAGTGGGTCCTCAGGCGGTCCCGCTCGGCGTGGAGCGCCCGCGCCGCCCGCTCTAACCGCAGCGAGCGAGCCGTCAGCGGAGACTCCGCGCCTTCGCCCCCCGGCACACCCGGCCCATCGTCGCATAGTTGCAGCTGCGGGCACGAGCGGTGTTATGACACTTATGACACCCTAGTACGAGCGAAATGAACGCCACAATAGTAAAAACCCAGAGGTAGATCAGGAAGCGATGGAATGACTGTGTAGAGGAGGATACGCGTGCAATGGGGAAGAACAAGAAGAAAATTGTGGAGGAGGCAAGACCCGTAAAGGGTTGTAGCGTCGCCGGAAGTAAGTACAGCCCGCTTTCAGAAGTTTTGCCGATGAGTACCCCTCCCACTTCCACCGACGAATCCCGCATTGGTCTGGTCAGCACTGAGGGGGGACGCGGTGTTAGCAAACGTGAGGGGTCCTCATTGGCAGACTTTGCGCGCGCGTAGTAGCGGCCGATAGGGTAATTATGAGCGGAAGGTGAAGATAGGCTCGATTTGCAACTGTATATTGGGTCATACTAGGTAACGTTTGCAACAGAAGAGGCAAGTTATTGTGAATAATATGTTGTTTTGGCAATTCAAAATGCGTGATAATTTGTGAAATGGACAATGGAAATCTTGGTTGAATAAGGAATTTGTCGAGTTAAGATTTTTTTTTGCGGTATCAGAATCAACCTTCAAAATTAATTTTCAGTACTAATTCCAAGGGACGAACCACATTCAAACTTAGATAAAGTTGAGATGGTATACAACAGATCTATAAGCTAAAATAGAATAATTTATAAAAACAGTAAGTACATTAGGCAGTCTACGAACTGTTTTGCAAAGGTAAAATCTACCTTGCAACGATTCTACTATATTTTATCCATAAAAATCTATATATGTTGGCATCAAATATATTTACTAACTAATTAAATATGTATACAAATTAATAAACAGATCTGTCAATAAATTATTATAAATAAACTGTCTATTCTATTCTATATACCTATTCAGTTATTTACAATTGAATCGTGTGATTTTAAAACGACACATGTCCTTTCATTACAACTTTGCAGGAAATAGAAAAAACTGTTTTATTCAAATACTAATATCTACAACAGCAATATTTTAGCATATTATATTGATTTCTGTATGAATAAACTACAATTTTTTTTTCTAATGTAAGTCAATAGGTAGGTGTAAATAATTTAATTAAAAAAAATGGGCAAGTGTTGTTTTAAAATCACACGATTCAATTAGCAAAATTTCTTAACAACTAGTGGGTGGATGTGCTCCACAAAAGCATTATTCAGATATTACACAGACCAAAGCAATAAGTTACGTACAGTCAACAACAGTAGAACCGTTACTTTTTGTTGTAAAGTCACCCGTAACGTCGCTTAGTAGAGTTCAAGAATGTAAAGGTCGTGCTGTGTCAACTATACACCTAAACTTTCAGGATAAGTGATAAATACCTAAAAGTTTCTAAATAAAATATGTCTTAGAAAAATATGCCTAAGTAACTTAATACTTATCATTAGAATATTGTCATACAAGGTGTAATAAAATTACCATATCAATTCGAACAGGGCCAGGTTCTACTCTTCAGTAAAAACAATTCATAATTCGTAATTCTCTATTAGAAAATAGACAACTTCAAAATATAAAAAAATCAGATAAGTGCGAGTCGGACTCGCCCACCGAGAGTTCCGTACAAATTTATAGGTACTTATATATGATAAATAGTTCAGGAATCGAGTGTCGCAGTTTTTTCCGAGCTTTTCCTGAACTTCAAAGACAATTTTTTTATGATTTAATTACAAATGTAAAGTTTTCAGATTTTTCGATGTACTTTTAGTATAAGACGATATTACTTGCCATAGTTCTAGGTCAACGGAACGGTACCCTATAAATTTTGATTCCCTTGAGTGTCAAAATATACGTTTTTTGCGGCAAAAACGGCCGTATCTTCTTTTTTCGACGTTAACTTAGAATTTTAATTTTTCCACAGCTTCAAGGGACTGTAGATAAGGAAAGACAGACAGACAGACAGACAGACGGACGGACGGACAACGAAGTGATCCTATAAGGATTCCGTTTTTTTCCTTTTGAGGTACGGAACTCTAAAAAATACTACAACGCTCGGAATATTTTTTTCGTGATTTTAACTTCCCCTCTATAGAAAAAGATTTTCGTAATTTATACGGGGATTTTGTTACATCCTGTATACTAGCTAAGCGTCGACTCGGGGCAAGGACACTCCATGCTCTTATATTATTTACACCGACACTTTTTATAATACTTACTTATGAATAACAATATTGTACATAACAACAAAGGCATATGCTTGGGTGTGTGCTAAGGCATTGCTTGGCATTTTGGATCTATAATTACCAACGCAACATGGATCTACGGTGTGTACTCATTTCTGCGAGGCTCACGCTAGTGGGTAAAAGCGAATGCTTGGACTTAAACTCTGAGGAGTTTTTCGCGCGTTACGATTTGCTTGGGAAACAACGTCGTGGTATAATATACTACGTAAACGGCATCGGTGACGCATCGCCTTTTCAGAACTACATAAACGCCAAATAAGGAATTGAGTGACGACTTTCTAGAAAATAATAGTTAAGGGTGTTAAAATGCCCAAATACTTCCGAATCTTTGGGCTTCCACTCGTCCATATGAACCACTTTAACTGTGGGGAAACTTCGAAATGGCGAAACAATATCAGCTGTTCCATACATTTTAATGCCAGTGGTAACTTTTATCTGCAAGGGTAGCAAGATGATGCTCGTCGAGAGTTTTAAATGTCAAAAGTTGGGAGTTTTCAGTACATTTACTGTCAAATTATGACATTTTAGTATTCAGTACCCGAAACCGGCGTGCATGCTTGCAACGACTAATGAATGTTGAGGAAGCGAAAGTGATCTGTCAGGTTCGGGGCAAGTGGCAGTCCCTGGTCTCTGCCTACCCCTCTGGGATACAGGCGTGAGTTTATATTATGTTAGTATTACAAAACAAAACTTTAGTATTAGTGTTTACAAAATGCGTGACTCGTGCCATCTTACTAACCATGCTGGAACATCTGGTATTTATTTCGCGACTTCAAAGTTTCTCCACAGCAAAAGTTATTCATATTGACGAGTAGGACCGCCCATTTTCGGATTTACATGAGGATTTTGTCACCTGTATAAATAGTGTTATCTTAAAACGGTGTCGTGTAAGAAAATATGGCCTTAACGCATCATTTCTAATAGAAAAAAAAAACTGTATTCTATCTGCATTTCAGCAAAGTCAGCATTTTAACACTGCTCAACTGTCGAAAGTAAGACGCTACCGATCACACAGCGACCTTCACTTGCGCAATGCCTTTAACGCTAACGATTGGCTAACTAAGCAACAACGACCTTCGAGCCCGTGTGTAAGCGAGCCAATGTTAGCTATTAGGAGCGCCGAACGACGAGGGCCCTCTTTCAATTCATGGTTTACTACGACAATTCGATTCCCATTGCACAGCCACTGAACCCACAGATTAACTAGTAACAACAGATTAACTAGCAATAAGACTAATTGCCGTAATCGGCTACTCAATGTGCGTCGAATTGTCATAATAAATTATGAATTGTAGTTTTATGAAACACGGCCCCTCGTGCGAGCTCAAGTACCAAGCAAATCACAACGCGCAAAGCCGCGCCCACACCGGCGATCTACGCCAAAGCTGGCCACAGACGAAGCTGTTGGTAGCCACGGCCAACGTTGGTGGCCACCGTTGTTGACCGCATACAACAGCAGCGGCCAAAGGGCGATGCAAAATGTCGTCCCCACCCACCAACAACTTTGAAATGTATCTCGATGAATACATCCCGGTACCCTGATCTAGTTTTACTATGACGACATTCTTTATAGGTGAATACATCCCGGTACCCTGATCTAGTTTTACTATGACGACATTCTTCATAGGTGAATACATCCCGGTACCCTGATCTAGTTTTACTATGACGACATTCTTTATAGGTGAATACATCCCGGTACCCTGATCTAGTTTTACTATGACGACATTCTTCATAGGTCTAGGCCTTTTATATAGAATCTATTTGAAGATTGCATTTGGTAAAGTTTGTTTTTGTACTGTAATTTTATGTACAGTAAAGAATTTTTATTTTTATTACCTACAATGGTTTTCAATGTTTATTTTCTAGGTCAGGACCTCCTCAAGGTTAACTTGATTTACCCCTTATTCTTTCAAACGGGTTAATAAAACACATCCATTAATAGATTTCTCTCGGCTTTTTAAATACCCCCATCGATATTCAATAAGTAGTTTCATTACTATGAAATTACTGTATTATCTTATCAAACAGAAGTCAAAAGAAGGGTGAATATATTTCTAATAGTTTAAACTATCTGACAAAAGCCCGGTGGTACGTTCAGCTGCAGGATAGTCATGCCTATCCTATCAGCGCTGTTTTTCAGCGTACACCGTAAGAGTTGAAACCATTAGTCGTCGTGCGAATATCAACACGGTCTACGTCTGTCAGTGGGCGGGAACTATGCTGATATAATTTCGTGCATGGTCCTTTGGTTGCCGTCGGGCGGAGACGCACCTGGCTGGAGGGGAGGCTGCCGGGCGCCGCCGCGGCGCGGTAGTGGTGCGCCGGAGACATCGACGCGGGCGCCTTCACCGGGACGGGGTACAGGGTACGGTTTACAACGGCCATCAGGGTATAGTGAGTGTAGCGCACGGTCAATTTTAAAAAGGGACTGAATTACTAATAATATTAATAACTACCACACAACACAATCACTTGTCTCAAACCGATACCATGTGCTGTGGTAACCAGGCAAGGATATCATAAACATGGAAAACCAGCCAGATTGAGGCTAATTAAAATATCATCATCATCATCAATGGCCTTTACATCTATTGGCGAGCATTTACGCTCTTGACTAAAAAGTGGACAGGACAGAACTCTCCGTCCGCATACTCGGCATTTACATCTCACTCATACAGTTTAGACAGTAATGTTGTATGAGGGAGAGGCGAATAGTTGTTCAGTCTCTTTCTTTAATTAACAGTGTTATACGGGATTACAACAGCCACGAGGGACTTTGTATAGTCGATACGCACGACGACGTATCGAGATTTGCACGTGAGACGGCAGTAAAATAAATGTTAATGGACAATAAATAAATATATCTGAGACAGCGATAAGCTCGCTTTCGTACGTGCATTTTCTTATGTTACCATTTCTGTATTGTGTTTTCGTGTGCAATAAATGATACAATAAATATTGATGGACAAGGAATTATAACAATAAAAAAACAATAAGTAATGGACCACTTCAGCGAGAGTGGTTTGAAAGACTGCTAATCATAGGGTATCTTCAGGGTGGCTTCGAATTCCTTAAGAAAAAAAATCTAAGGAGGCATTCTGACTATCACAATTTAATAAAAACAACTTTATCGGAATCGTTAAAATACGGAAGGCAATGAAGTCCATCAAGTTGTTTGCTCGTCCTACGTCATATATCTCGTTAATTCAAGAAATATCAACCCCTATTATCAATTTACTCTATGGACTGAAATAGTATTTAAAAAAAATAAACTACATAAGGCCCGAAGGCAGCGGCTAACATAGTACATCGACATTCAACAAAGAGAATGTAAATTCTTTACGTTGAAATAAATGATTGATTTCTGATTTCTGATCACTAAAGCTGAATGAAACGAAATTTTGTTTGGAGTGTCTCATCTAGGACGTGGTACTAAATTATATAAAAAAATGTAAATACCTATACAGAAATAAAATATAAAAAGGCCTTGTAATAGAGAGTAACAGCGGAAATAATGAGGCCACTACACGCTGAAATTGTGTATTCATATATGTGTATGCCTTCGCGATAAGAACATTCGAGGTCCGAAACGTAACAGTTGATAAGCCGTCGTGTGTCAAATAAATCGTTCTGGCGGAACAGTAAAGTTATTCGTAATGCGCACCCGTTTTTACCTCAGACACCTCTTGATAATTAATCTTTACACAATAAATCTTTACACAGCCTTGTATGTAGACCGACTAGAGCATAATGCAAAGAACCAACTGACAACCTCTAACGATGGAAAGGCATTGAAAAGCAAGCATTTGGAATTAAATTCTCGTCCGCCAAAAAGATTTGTTGGAAATTAACCTAAAATTCTGCAAGTTGGTTCAGGTTTTGTGGATAGGATTCAAAGCACATACCTTCCAGAATTTCAGTAGATCTTAGTCAGACCATTAAGGAAATAGATAATCGCTCGGAAGTGAAGGGTAAAACAATATGAAAATTTTGCTAGTTTTAACCATCACTTCCAAATTCCAAGTTTCAGTAGGAGAAGATAATATCATAAATTTTATGAAGACATTATTTTCTCCATTACTTATTATTACGTTTGTATCGGTAAACAGACCACGTGTATTATGATGCTGTGTACATTGGAGAAGGGGTAAAGATGTTAAGGGGTTAAGGGGTCTAGGCGTGTGTAAATTGGTCGTGAATGAAATCTAATTCATCAAATAGCCTTGGAGGTCCACATAATAGGGTAACTACTAGTTTACAAAGGGATATATCCCGGTTTTACGGTACAACACATAGTGGAAGCATGTTCTGAAAGTCATGTCTACACTATAGAACATTATTTTTCTCAGCACAAGGTGATACCTCCTCTATCCGGTCAAAAAATTACTATAGTCGTGAATTAGTTGACTCAAGATTTCAGGCATCGGCGTAAGAGAGCGGAAATAACTGAGCTAACTTTATATGTATTTTCTTACAATTATAGTTTTTAGTTAATTTATAGTCTATTTTCTCAGCGAAGAGGCCCCTATATCAACAGAAATTGAATTTTATGAGCCTATATACCTTAACAGAGGCGCAGTGTATGCGCAGTACATGCCGGGGAATGTTGGCTCGCCGCGAGCCGATTCGGACTTTATCGCTATCCGTATACTATCCGATACTGCTAGTCTGCCTTCGGAGGGCTCTGCTGACGGCCAACCTTCGCGAGCGGAGAGTCACAGATTATGTAGAGCTAACGGTCAACCTCCGCGAGCGGACAGTCACAGATTATGCAGAGCTGACGGCCAACCTCCGCGAGCGGAGAGGCACAGATTATGCAGAGCTGACGGCTAACCTCCACGAACAGAGAGTCACAGATTATACAGAGCTGACGGCCAACCTCCGTGAGCGGGGACGCACAGGTTACGGAGAGCTGGCGGCCAACGTCCGTGAGCGGAGAGGTACAGACTATGCAGAGCTCACGGACAACCTCCGTGAGCGGAGAGGCACAGATTGAGCGGAACTGACTGCCAACCTACATGAGTGAAGAGGCACAGATTATACAGAACTGACGGCCAACCTCCGTGAACGGAGAGGCCCAGCTTACGGAGAGCTGACGGGCAACGTCCGCGAGCGGAGAGACGCACTCACCGTGTGGTACTTGTGGTGCGGCGCGAGCTGCGGGCGCGAGGGCGAGGCGGCGGCGGCGGCGGCGGCGGCGGGCGGCGGCGAGTCGCCGCGCCGCGACAGCACGTTCATGTGCTCGTAGCTGCCGACCTGCCGCCGACATGCGACACGCCGCTAGCGTTAGCACATTACCGTCCGCACATTACGCAATTATTAGTAATAATAATAATTACGGCGCACGCTCGAGGGAAGGGGTCTACAAAGTTTTATAAGGAGGATCTTAAGTTTCGTGACATATGCATAAATGTAATTGCTGTTAGCAATAAGGCCGCCCATTGTACTTTTTCATTGTAACTTTCATATTTTATGTCTCGCTTCTTGTGTGCAATAAAGAATATTCTTATCTTATTTTACAGAAAAATTAAGGTATTTCCAAAATTGTCCTGGATTGTTTGTGCCCCTAACAGACCTCTCAGACACATTTCAATTTTTACAAATTGACACAAAATTAGTGTAAGAGGCGAACAGCCTTATTTATAAAAACAGGATTCCTCTAAAGCACTTCTAAGAGACAGTTTATTTAATCTTTGGTTACGACTTTTCCTTGTAAAATCTCCACCAGACTGTTTTAATCGGCGTTTTAAGGAATCGTCTTTTTTATAAACAAGACCGTTAAAATATGTCTAAACAAGACCGTTAAAATATGTCTAAAATAGAATTTGTAAAAGAAACGGGACTCTTACTACGATTATTAATTTGTTTAAGTTCCCGATAATCGGCACCGTGGCACTGCACCATAGTCGCGAACACACTGAACATTTTGACAAAATTGTCAAAGAGAATAAAGATTTGGACAAATTTATAACCGTTATGCGTAGACACTACCACCCTCTTCCTTCCTGATTCGGTGCTCTACTTCTCCTGGATGAGCCGGATCCCGGTGCCGACGTCACGTACTACTGCTCCCGCGTGGTCCAGTTGCACATACCCTGGACTCCAGCTCCTCCGCGCGTGCCTCGGTGCTCTGCTTCTCCTCCTGGATGAGCCGGATCTCGGTGTTGATGGCGTCCAGCTGCACATACCCTGGACTCCAGCTCCTCCGCGCGTGCCTCGGTGCTCTGCTTCTCCTCCTGGATGAGCCGGATCTCGGTGTTGATGGCGTCCAGCTGCACATACCCTGGACTCCAGCTCCTCCGCGCGCGCCTCGGTGCTCTGCTTCTCCTCCTGGATGAGCCGGATCTCGGTGTTGATGGCGTCCAGCTGCACATACCCTGGACTCCAGCTCCTCCGCGCGCGCCTCGGTGCTCTGCTTCTCCTCCTGGATGAGCCGGATCTCGGTGTTGATGGCGTCCAGCTGTTCCTGCAGCATGAGCGCCAAGGCCGCCGCGTCCGTGTGTCCGCCCTCCACGCCGCCGTCGGACTCGTCATTCTAGAAACCGTCGATCTCTTGTTAGTTCACTTAATCTATTCCGAGCAGCCTCTCACCGGCGGCGCTGCGAGTGATGGCCCGTCGAAACGAAAGACGAGCCGCGGCCTATCTGCGTTTAAATTATATTAACGAAAGGACGAAGAACGAACGTCGCCGGCGCACTCTAGGCGACCACACTCCGGCCGCTGATTGGCGAATCATTTCACTACGATGGCCAATTTTAAGAAATTGCTAACGAGGTTCGCCATCGTTAAGCCAAAAAGAACATTCAATAATTGGTATGTTGTTACAGAGAAATTGGGTTCTAGACACGAATCATATCTGCGGTGTGCACGCATAGTGATTAAGCCCATACTGTATCTTTCTAAGAGATAACATGTATCCTACACTGGGATGTATATAGGTCGGATGTATATTACCTCAGCGTCGCTAGACACGTCGTATCCCTGCTGTAGTTGATTCGCTAATACGTGCGCTTGTTGTAATTTCTCCCACGATCCATCCAGCTGTAAGAAATAAACATCACAATGTCAGGATCCAAAACATTACTACGTCCGGTACACAGCATGTGTCAAGTTATAGGGGTTCAACTCGTCAATGAGGACAACTATTACAACAACGGGGTAAACTTTGAAATCGCGAAAAAATTACAGCTGTTCCATATATTTCGATATCGCAAGTAGTAACTTTAGTATGGAAGAGCTGGTATTTTTTTCGCAAGTTAAAAGTCGAAGTTGTTGTTGTGCAAGGCAAGAGGATTTCGATACACCTATAGACTTAACAAGCAGTTATTTTTGTTTTTACGAGATAAGTGCAATATTGAATTTTTAAGGCCGTGAGACACACATCTTTTCCTTTTGGCTCTGCCGTAGTCAACTCAATAAGTGATGTAACGTAACAGTCGGTAAGGGGTCATCCATAAAGTACGTCACATTAATTTCGTGATTTTTTTTACCCCTCCCGCCATCCCCCCCGCTCTTGTTACAGTTGGTCACATTTGTGACCCCCCCCCCCTTCCTTGGGGTAATGTCACATATTTTACACCTAGAAATAATTAAATTGAAACCGCAGTCCCGAAATCAGTTTTATTTCCATTTAAGTTATTTTTTTATGTTACCAACATTATATCAAACATTCGAGAAAATTAAAAAACAATAAATTATTATATTTTTGAAATGTGACGTCGCGAAACTTAGGACACCTCCTCCCCCTCCTTAACTTGTGCGTTACTTTATGGATGGTCCCTATCGTGTGGGCGCTAAGGGCGCAGTTACCTTGCCCTGGAACCCGCCGGCGGGCGGCGGCGCGGAAGCGGCGCCGGGCGACAGCGAGCGCGTGAGCGCGTCGGTCTGCTGGATGTTGAAGGCGATCTCCTGCTGCAGCATCTGCCGCTTTAGCTGCGGAGAGCATCGCCGGTGAGCTGGCTTCGGGGACACTAACGGGGCGCGGCATTGGGAGCGAAATACTTCGCAATCATTTGAATGAGAAGAGTTACGAAAGTGCTGAAGCGTATTTTAAAAGTACTTTCATGAATTAAAGCACGTCATTTCACTACGGTAGGGTCTTCTTGCTTTTTTGATGTGCCTAGCGACTTCTGATTGTAATAATTTAATTTAATAATTTCATATAGTTATATACATAATATTATTACTTAGCATTATTTATATGCATTCTCATCATATATTAGAGTTTTTTTTTATTTCAATGTGTGAACTAGGTAATTAGAATTTAATTTAATCCAAGTCTTAACCTTGTGTTTAAGTTTATTCTCATATGTAATTCCTGGTATGGTATGTATGTACATACAATAAAGAATATTCTATCTATCTAAGTTTATTTGCGTGTTGTACTCAATATGAATATTAATTTGCGATGTATTGCTAATTTAATTTGTCATTTAAATTTTATTATAATTCTTTTTATTATATTTTATTATAATTGTATTTTAATTCTCATAATTATTATATTTATCTAATACACAATTGGACACTGTACCTACTTATGTAGGTCTTTTATTAATGTAATTGGCAAATAGACTCTATTTTTTTAAATGTCTGAGAAGCAGTCGACGCTTTCGACATGAAAGGAGACGGAAATGTAACGCTTGCATTATAGGGTTATTTCTATAATGCGCAATGAGGGATTTTCTTAGAGCTCATTAAGAAAAATATATAGTTCTGGAAACTGCGACAGATGGCTCTGATAAAACGTGACTTTAATTTTTTTTTTTGCAATATATCTGTAATCTGTGAACGTTCCGTCATTCCGTCTAGACCAGTCTATAAAGCCTGTGGTCTAGACACGTGTCTATCTCCGTCATCGACATCATCACAGAGAAAATAATCACTAGTCATCATTCCGTTTCTCCTGTGGTTACGCGAATGTACTGTTTAAAATTTGTTAAAATTTCTTAGTGCCTATCGTATTTGTATAAATTTCGAAGTCCAGTTATACCTTCATGACAGATGACGATGACAGTGACGAACCAACACAGACCAATGAAGGGCACTCAGCTGTATTAAAAAAAACTACGTACGTAGACACCACCGCCACCTAGTAGCAAGATAGGAACCATTTTTTAGGAGCTGTCAGAAAATCGCTCATTCCTGTAACATGTCGGTTAGAATTTGTCTTAATCAGAAACTGGCAAAAATTTTGGCCGCCTGGAGCCCGGGTATGCCCTCTTTACCGCCCGATCTTCCACTATCATCTCTAAGTGACCGAGCCAACGGATTCGGGAGGGATTTCCTTTCTCCGGTGTTGGGTTCGGATGTCAGGTCATCCTGGTTGTTTTTACTCTCCAACTACAATCTTCCCTCGTTGTTGGACGCAAAATCTTCCCCATGTATTTTTTCTCCGCAATCAGAACTTTGAATTAAATTTGAAGAATACCTAAGTCTAATGATGACGACGGCGGCACCTATTCAGTCTCCATGCACCAATTGGCCAACACATGTTTCTCAGTCTGCAGCTGTCTGTCTTCAATCCAATAACATCTGTACCTATCACGATTTGAAGAATACCAAAGTTTTTAATGATGACTGCGGTGTGACGACGGCGGTACCTGTTCGGTCTCCATGCGCCACTTGGCCAGCTCCTTGAGTATGTCCTGCTTCTCGGCCTGCAGGTCGTCGGCCCACTTGCGCGTCTTCTCCAGCTCCTGTGTCAGCGCGTTCTTCTCGTCCAGCGAGTGCATCCGCTCCTTCAGGTGCACCTGTAACCTGCGGGTTCGACGCTTGGTACAGACAAACTGTGATACGACGGCTGTACATGCATAAGCTGCCTATATATGCCCCACTGTAGGGCACAGGCCTTCTCTGAGGGAGAGAGTATAGGCCTAATGACCACGCGTGCCCACCGCGGATTGGCGATTTTAAGCGCTGAGGCATGTGAATAGCTCAGACACTCAGGTTTCCTCACGATGTTTTCCTTTAAGGTTAGCGATTGGTATTGCTACTATAACTTCACAAATCGCACCTTCGGTAGTACAAGGGCACAACTTACGAAACATGGTAAAATAAGTTAAGTATGAAGAAATGCCTTAAAAACACTCCTCTATCCGGTGGGATAAAGGCTCCCATTATTTTCAGTTAAAAAGTCGCTTTTAAAACGAATTTAATGGGAGTCTGTATCCCACCAGATAGAGGAGTGTTTTCAAGGCATTTCTGCATACTTAACTCATTTTACCATTTATGGTAAGTTGTGCCCTTATACTACCGAAGGTGCGAAATGTACATAATTTAGAAAACAAAGTCATAGGTACATGCCCGCACTAGGAATCGAACCGCAATGAAACTTAGCCAAAACGTTTAGAGAATACAAATCAGGGTTTGCTTGTGCTCACAACTGAGAATACCGGAGTAAAAAAGAAATGATAAGACTATTAATGAAGAAACTATTCTCAAGGCTATATTTTCTTTTTGATAAGTTTATTTCCAATTCTACGCACGATCAAACCTGGAATTATGTCCTCTGAACGTATTACCAAAGTTTCATTGCGATTCGGCATGTCGTCGGTAAATAAAAACCAAACTACGTTTGTATGGGAATTGCTCCTTGAGGGGGGCGCCTTAAAGTTGATCTGGGACGCTACCAGGCAACTGATCCATTCATGGATTCGTTAGATTTAATGTACTCTAACCTGTCATATACATACGTATTTTGATGGATAACCCAACACAGTAGATACCTACACCAGTGAACGGAATAGGCAGAATAAAATTACTAAGAGTTAGTGAGGACAATAGAACATGAAGTTGTGTCCTCGTTATATACCATAACATTACTTATGGTAATTTTTAACAGACTTTAAAAAAAGGGGGAGGTTCTTAATTCATCCATATATATTTTTACTATGTATGTTCAGTGAAAATTCTTTACCACGCTGTCGGATTTGAAACGGTGGCCATCCAGGGTAATCCAAAATATCTATAATATAATAAGTCTTGACTTACAGAATCAATGTTGTGAAAACTAAGAGTAACGTGATGGTAACATTTAAGAGTCGCCAGCGTAGAAATGGCTGTCCACCCTCACCTGTCGTTGGATTCCGCAAGCAGTTTATCCACTGTAGCGGGCAGCCCCGTATCGTGCTCCTCGTTTATACTCAGGCGTTTTGTCTTGGTTCATCGAATCAAAGTCGTTAATACTAAAAGTAACGTTTTGACAGATGCTCACAGCAAATAAAAGAGTGTCCACTCACCTATCATTACACTCCGTGAGCAGTTAATCCACAGTAGCGGACAGCCGCGTATTGTGCTTTTCGTTTATAAGCAGGCGCTTTGTGTTGATTCATCGAATCAAAGTTGTAAATACTAAAATTAATGTTCTGACAGAATCTCACAGCAAAGAAAAGAGTATCCACTCACCTATCATTAGAATCCGGCAGCAACTTATCCAGAGTAGCGGAGAGCCGCGTAATGTGCTATTCGTTCATGCGCAGGCGCTGGTTAAGCCGCGCCAGCTTGGCGTTCTCGTCATCAACCGAGAAGATACTACCAGTGATTAACGTCCCATTGGTAAACATTTGTCGTCTTCTAAAATGTTTCTGATACCACACAAAACCGCACCCTTTTGCTTTTTTCAGCGTTGATTCACCGAAAGTCCCTATGCAAGACTTTGCAAATACTAAAAGTAACACTATGGGAACATTTAAGTGACGATAGCGTAGAAGAGTGTCCACTCACCTATCATTGGACTCCGCCAGCAGTTTATCCACGGTAGCGGAGAGCCGGGTATTGTGCTCCTCGTTCATGCGCAGGCGCTGGTTGAGGCGCGCCAGCTCGGCGTTCTTCTCCTCGACGGAGGCCTCGAGCCGCTGGATCCGCTCCTCGGCCGAGCCGTGCCGCTCCTGCGCCTGCGGCCCACGCTACGTCAATTCCCATGTATGTTGGCGACTGATTGCACACGGTATGGACGGACGATGACGTTAACAAGCACAGTTGGACAATGGGGTGACGTTGGCAGAGGGGGGACTTTATTATTACTCAATTAGCTGTCCGCACTAATTTTCAGATGGGCAGAATAAAAAGGCAGCCGGAAATTGTAAACTGAAGGGGCGGTTGGTGTGACGGGAATATCTCTCAAAAGATTCGCCGGACGCTATGTCTTTTAGGCATGTAAATGCCATTAGACATGGGATTTTTTTGGCGTTTAGACCTTCTGAATTTAAGAATGGTTGAGATGTTTGTAGTCTGGTTTACATACGATCTTTAATCAACGATAAAGGCACTAGAACTATCGCCCTTCTCCTGGACGGAGGCCTCGAATCGTTGGATGCCGCTTCTGCACCTGCACCGTCAATTCCCATGTATGTTGGCGACTTACGCACAATTACACACGGTACGGCAGTGATGGGCAGACATGATTAGATCAATGGGAAAGCCATCTGAATGGATTGAAGTAGCTGGATACATTGTTGGATGTAGGTTGGCGACTGATGGGTACGAGAACAAAGCAATTGGTAAATGGAATGAAATTGACCCATACCAATGTCATAGTGGTAACAACGTTTGCCTAGTAATCGAGAGGATCGATAGATCGGACCACGCTACGTCAACTTCCATATGTCTTGTCGATTGAATAATGATATGGCAATAATGGGTACAATAGCTATTACATTATTACGGAATGACATTAGCACAGGCAAGGCCCAATCCCAGTGATGTACACACATTACAAATAATAATGTAGATAATAATAATAATAGATGAAGTATGTGGTGACCACGACTACTTATGTCCGGTGGGAATGTTGTTAACACACAGTAAATTTATTTTCTGATACATAACATATGAAATTATAATGATACAATTCCCACGGTTCCCGAGAACGTCACATAAGTAACCATGACCAGTAATCAGTAAGATTTATTAATTAATTCAATCACCTGTCGCAGCTGAAAATCAGCGTAATGGTCGTCACCGTATCATAAGGTTGGACGAGTGGAAACTAGCATGTATGCTATCTAGGAATACATCCGCGCTTGGATTCGCCAATCTGCGGTGGGCACGCGTGGTGATCAAGCCCATACTTTCTTTCTAAAAGAAGCCCCGTAGGCTGCACTAGGACGTATAAAGGCTGCTTATTTGCAGTAATTTTCCAGTCCAACTGGATAGTGTATTAAAGATTCACCTCTGGTTTCTTCGGTCGATGTCAGTTTTTCTTTTGTACTCACACAAAAGTGAAACTGTCAAACTCAACAGTTAGCTAAGAGCTTGTTATTGTACGGGAAACCGGAGTTAGTGTATCAACACAGAGACCAACCAAGATAGAGGTCGTGGGTTCGGATGCGGCTGCGGACCGCCGTACTTTGAACAGTCTGGGTTTTTTCCAAGTTTTTTTTGCAAGTAATGTCGTTGTCTAGTTTTCTTATCACAAATTGACTAGTGTGGGACTAGAGGCCAAATTGTCACCAAATCCTGTCGGAATCTTGGTATTTGACGACTGGATGTGGGTTCAGGATTTAGTGCGCGAATATAGGAGCTGAAAAAGTGATGGTGTGGTATGAATGTTATTGCATTAAGGGGCTACAGGGCCTTAAGACATCAGCGACAACGAGGAAAAAAAATGTTATCTTTTTTTACAGACCGAATTTGCAATAAGTGTCTGTACAGTCTCTCAATCATGTAAATTGTGGTTTTAGGACCCATGGCCGTGAACTTAAGGCAAAAAATCTAGGGCTAGATAATACTGTAGTCCCAGGTTTGTGATCCTAGGATCTTTGTCGTGGGTCCTAAAAATCACTGCTAACATGATTGAGAGATTGTACACACTTTTAGCAAATACGCTCTGTAAAAGAAGATGTGATTTTTCTTCATTGGTGGCGCTGATTGGCCTACTGGATCCCCTTAAGCACAGAGGAGATGCCCTACCTGGCTGAGCGCCTCCATCCGCGCCTTGAGCTGCTCCTCCATCTCGGGCAGCGAGGACATCTGCGCCAGTTTCTGCGTCGACAGCTCCAGCTTCTCCTCGATCGCTGCGATCTTCTCTTCTTGCAGCTGGTGGGCGGAACAAGCATTTTTGTTATACAACATTGTAAGTAATTTATTTATTTAGAGACAAACAATTAGTTACAGTGAGCTACGAAGCCAAGCCATTTCTCTCGAACAAGGATGACTTGTGCGTCAGTAGTAATTTTGTAAATAAACTGTGTGTTATATATAACTCGTGCAAAGCAGTAATCTGCAATTGATTATGAAGAGCAAACACTGCGATGGCCGCGCCGAACGCATCGACTCTCCTCCATGATTAAGACTTCCGGACCAGGTGGAGACTAGTCGGTTTTCCCGATTCTAATAAAAGTAAGTGAAACCGTTAAATCAATATATAAAACGTGCAGTGCTTACAAAAGTTTAAGTTGTAAAATTTCAAACACAAACTTTGAACCTTTCCATATTGAATGCCATACACTTTGAACCTTTACGTACTGAGATCATACAAACATACATAAACTCACGCCTGTATCCAAGAGGGGTAGGCGGAGACCTGGGACTACCACTTGCTACGATCCTGACAGATCACTTTCGCTTCGTCAATATTCATTAGGCGTTGCATGCACGCATGCCGGTTTCGGGTACTTTTTGTCTTGCCCTTTGCTACTAAATCCCCTATTTGTTCGAAGTATGTTCACCTGGGACGTCCTTTATCGGCCCTTCCACCCACGTTAGCTCGATATATTTGTACTGAGATCCTTAAACGAATTTATTGTAACGACCTTTATTGTAGTTTTAACTAAACAGTCAGTCATACAGCGTAGTATATGAGACCATTTTTCTTTCAGTGACACCTTCAGAACTTTCCAGTTTTCAAATTACATGAAAAAAATAACACCGATTTTGAGCCTATGCCCTGACAGAGCTTAGAACGGACGAATTAACTCAGTCGATCAATCTAAACCTCTTTTTTTCTGAATCAAGTCTCCCTAGTCTCGCCACCTAGCGGCCATAGTGGAAAGCTACCAATACCAAGTTGAAACGCATTTACCCCCGGTTTCTAGTACACTAACAATCTGTCAACCTACTTTTAACAGGTGTCAGTGTTTTTTTATACGGTTCGACCAACTGACAGCCGTTAACAGTGGATTAACAGATTTTAGTGTGCGCGAAACCGGGGGTTAGGGACACAAGCGACTCGGTTTACCTTGAGCTGCGCCTGTTTGTGCTGCAACTCCTGCTCCAGCTTCTCGTTGAGGTCGTGCAGCGAGGTGGACTCGCGCTGCGCGTTCAGGTACCTCTTCTCCAGCGTCGTTATACGCTCCTCCTGTGGACGGTACGGGCTCAACTTTACAAGCTGAAATTGATCCAAAGCATTCTTCGGTAACACCGCATCTCGAAAGACTCGCGGCTTTCGAAATGTGCTACAGACGAATATTCCGGAACGGCCGGCTGATATGGAGACCGAAGTCGAAGATGTCATATGATGGCGAGAGTCATGCGTTTTAAGACGGCAAAACGTCAGAATTTGATATTCATATTCGAGCACACGACTTGCGTTGTCACGCCACCTATGCTGTTCTTCCATTTGCGCATCGTTTTTATAGCAGGCCTGGCTGCAACTTGGCGGGTCCGTCGCTTCTTAACCCGCTTCTTGTACCCTAGCTACACACTCCTAGAGGAAAGCAACTCCACCAGAGGCTACTCCAGCTTACTTGGTCTTCCTTTCCAGCAGGTCTCACTGCAGCCTGGCGCACTCGTCGTGCTTCTAGGCTTGCTTTTCCTAAGCTACTCCTAGATTTCACGAGGAGAGAAACTCCAGCAGATGCTACTCCAGCTCACCTGGTCCTCCTTTTGCATGAAGTTTTCCCGCAAGTCTCGCTGCAGCTTGGCGCACTCGTCGTGCTTCTTAGCTCGCTTCTTCTACTACGAGAAATCCCAACAGAGGGTACTCCCGCTCACCTGGTCCTCCTTTCGCGCGGAGTTCTCTTTCAAAACTTGACGTGCCTCTTGGCTGGCTCTGACCCTTGCTGCAGTCTCTCTCCAGCTCCATAAATGCTACTAGCTTACCTGGTCCTCCTTTTAATGATGATGCGACGTTTTCCCGCTAATAGCGCTGCAGCTTGGGTCATTCGTCCTGTCTCTGGGCTAGCCTCTTCTACCCTAGCTATAGACTCCTCGAGAAGAGAAAACCCAGCTCAGCTGGTCCTCCTTTCGTGCGTCGTTCTTGAAGAAAACTTATGGTAAATCTTGGCTGGATCTCTCCAGGTCCAGAAATGCTACTCTAGCTCACCTGGTCCTCCTTTTGCGCGACGTTTTCCCGCAGATCTCGCTGCAGCTTGGCGCACTCGTCGTGCTTTTTGGCTAGCTCCTTCTCCCCTCGCTGTAATCGCTCCTCCAGCTCGCTCACTTTGTTGTTGAGCTCCGCGACGCGGCGCTGCCACGAGCTGAGCTCTGCCGACTGCAGGGCGAGGTTACGGTTAGTGATCGTACGAGGAATATAGGTGTTTCGTGTGAAGTTACTTGGAAAATGCTCCTGCTTTCAAAAGGAGATAGACCATACAAAACCGCACTGTGTGGGCACCGATAAGTTAGGAAAGATTTATTACGTAAAATTGCAGCCCGAAAATTTAAATTGCCTATTCAGCCCGTAATCGTCCACTGCTGGACGTAGGCCAAGGCTCAAGGCATGCCACTTCTTTCTGTTCCTGGCCATCATCATCCAGCCGCAGCCAGCAATCTGTCTCAAATCATCGGTCCAGCGAGTGGGTGTCCTACGCTGCAGCAACATATGAATCATAAATAATTTATTATTAATATTTGCTTATTGGGGGTCTTTACTAATTAACGTTTAATTAGATATACATAAGTTGTCATTTTGATGCCAACACACACTGACGGAATCAACGATTGAACTTGGAAGGAATTGACACAACATATTGAGAGATTTCCGGTAGTAAAATATGCTGGTTGTGTGCAACTCTTTGGGATGCATCTGATGATCTTTGCGATTCAACGACATTACTAGGTACTTACTGGGGGTACTTATAATACTCCGAATTAGAACCGACAGTGATAAATGACCCAACTAACTATATGGCAGGTTACACGAGTTTCTGTGAGATGCGAGTAATGTTCGAGTGTTAGTGAGTGTTTACTATTTCTATACGTCTCATCTAAGCATGCGACAGAGTTAGGTTGACAAATGAGATAATCAGGCAGTAAGTACAATATTTCATAGCACGACACACGCGCTCTCCCGTGCAACTGTTGTCATTATTTTCCTCTTCTTACTCCACTAAAGAGCCAGAGCTCGACGAAAAAATTGCATCATCCGTACAAGATGGCGCGTGCAACGTAACATTCGCTACTGATTGAGTTAGTTTTACAATAAGCATAAAATAAACAGTGGTCCGTGCTCCCCACTTTTCTCTTTATCAGCCTAAAGCGAAGTAAACTAGCTCAATAGGCATGATGACAGTAATTGAAAATCACTAAAATTATGTATTTATTTAACAAGAATTGAATTGTGGAATACGAAACACCCATTTATTTCTTTTATTAAGAGCGGGATTGATATAATCATTACGATAATTAAAATCTACAAAAATCCTATGTCCACCAAATTAAGTTGAAAAGCTAATGACGTCACTTTGGGTGACGTCATTAGCTGTGAAACATAGAATAGAACCGGACATATTACTTTATAATCTGTGACATAGGTAACAACGTACCTACACGAAATTAGGTACTGTGTTGATGTTTTACACCACAAATTAATTTTGCACTTTTGCACTGTGACGTCACTAGCGATGCCATGACATTGGCGAGCGTTTCGGTGGGAATTTTAAATCTAAAAACTAAAATGTATATTTTTACCACTAAACCTTAACTGTGACCGAAATATGAAATAGGTCGTAAATAATGTACGTTTTGGTACATTATAGGACAGTTTTTCAAAATTTGTCATCATACCTAATTCATTTCGAAATTCTAATGTTTCTATGTATAGGTGAGCGGCAGGTATGATATTGCGTGCAATATGGCGGCCGCACCCCTGCACCGGATCTGCTAGCGACTTTTGGTTGACGAATTGCAATGCGATTGAATGATAAGGAGTCAGCATTTTAATAAATGTAGCAGCGTCAAAGTGAACTGTTCTGCCAGGCTTTACTGCAAGCAAGATTACTTGGTAACTTGGTGAGTAGGCATCGACAGGTACTCCGAAGCGTCGCGTCGTGCAGTAACTTTCATTTTTGTTCAAACAAAACTTTAGTTAAGTATGGCCTCCAGTTAATTATTCCACAGCTCAAAACCGCAAGTAAATAATGGCGGCTCTCAGAATTTTATGACCATTTCTTGAAGACAAACATGTGAGTAGACCTTTTTTCGAGCATAGATTGGTGGTTCACCCAAATTGAATTTAATTAGATGGTCAAAAGCAAAACCTCATTTCGAGGCAATACCACGATATCCTGATCAAGAGCCGGGCAACGAAAGTTACTTCAATAACGATCTGCACCGGATTTTCGGGCAGCGCTTTAGGCATGCTGACTCCAGGCTGCGATAGGCAAGTCAGTTCGTGGGTCCATGTTCTAACCTGCTTGGCGATAGTGTTTTGCAGTTCACTGACTTTCGCCTTGCTAGACTCCGACTCGCCGGCAGCAGTTTGGTCCTGCTACCGAGACCGTTGGGATAGAAAATAAAAGATACGTTTTTAAAAACAGAACATGCTTCACACTAAAATAGACAAAGTCTCTCGCAACATTTAAGTTGTACATTTTCTCGTGCCATTTGTTTTTTTGATACATAGGAGAAATTAAAATTCAATTTCATCATCATCATCAGCCACTTGACGCCCACTGCAGGACATAGGCCTCCCTCCATAGGCAAATTCAATTTCAAGGATTTTATCAGAGGAGTTCCTGTTATAAACCAGCATGAACTCCGTCTTAAGGGTGTTTTACTGGAATCGACTTTTTGTAAATGAGACTGTTAGTAAGAATTTATTTTATTTATGTGAGGAATTGCAATACTTAGCAGAATTGGTAGAATATGTTTAGTAATAATCAACCAACGTTCTTGGTAATAATAAAACTGAAAGTTATTTACAGACTGAAACACCTCTCACCATAAATTCAGTGTATAAATGACATTTAAAAAAGTTACAGTAGAGTTATTTAATATCAATAGCAGCATATATACGTCCCACTGTAGGGTAGAGGCCTTCTCTCAGAGAGGGAGTATGGGCTTAATCACCACGCGTGCCCACCACGGATTGTCGATTTTAAGCGCTGAGGTATGCGAATAGCTCAGACACTCAGGTTTCCTCACGATGTTTTTCTTCACAGTTAGCAAGTGGTATTGCTACTATAACTTTACAAATGTACATAACTTAGAAAACAAGTTATTAAATATGGCACGATATAATGTACTACTGTTTAGTTTCATTCAAGTTATTTTTTTCAAAAAGTTAATTATACAGAACTTGGATAAAACCGGTTACTGTTATATAATAAAACGTTCGCACAATCACCATTCTCAAAGCGTCTATAAAACCTAATAAGACCTTGCAATGTGTATTTTGTCTCTACATAACATCTTCCTCGTTTTTTATGTGTTTACCAATGTCTGCTGTACCCATCAATTGTGCAATAAAGATGACTTTGCTGGGTTGAAAAACTTATTACCCATCTAACCCTTGATACGTCGATATTGAGGTCATAATTGTAGGTCTATATTTTATTCTACGGAAAGAAGGAGAGACAGTTTGTTCCGTAGTTCCATTCCAGCCAATCTCGATTGCGATCACGATTTTGATGGTCAATCTTCTAGATTCTAGAACATAGCGTAGCGCGAGTACTCCTTTCGCGAAACGCATTCAAAAAGATATCACTTCCTTAAACTTATGTTTAGATCTGAATTGCGTATAATTTATTTTATACCAAAGAAATCATATAAAAACTTAGGAAGAATTAAAAAATAAAAGAAAAATATTTTATTCGGGGTTTTCGGGGTCACAAAAACTGCGAAATATAAAGTTACTCTAATAACAAACACCGTATTAGTTTAGTTTTTTGAAAGTGTTCTTATAAGGGTGTATATGCATAAAATAAAACTCAAATATTGATACACGGTTCATACATTATAAAGCGTTGCGTGCAAGTTGTGACGTCAAATTTTGAGCCTAATTTGTATGGCGCGTTTTCGTACCACGTGACTATATTTACTTTTCGACAGGTTATATTATGAAAAGAATTAGTCTTGGGAAAAAAAAGGTGACGTCTATTTATCTTTTAACTTGGTCTCTCCGATTATAACAAAACATTTTTTAATCAATCTTCGGACACTAAGAATCATTGAAAAATACAAACAATTTGTAGAAACAGTTAATTTTGTAATATTTAAAAATGAAGCTTAGGAAATGGCATTTTTAAGGCGATTCGCATGCGACTCGGTTTAAGAATTCAGAAGCTGTCTGCTTCTAATATTGTCTGCAGCGGAGTAGATGCGCCGAGTACTGCGCCACGCTTGTAGTGTGAAAGGGCCTTAGAAGTAGCTTGCCAGTAAATTTTGAATTAGTGTTTACAGTCCTCTTTGCGTTTATATTTTTGTCGGATTAATTTAACTTCAAACGTTGTTGTTTATTTTCTCGAATCGTGATCACGAATCGCTATCGAGATGGAAACCTAACTCCCTTGGTGTTCAGAAGCTCCATTCGCTACCGAAATTGACCACTATTATAGTCTATGGCTAGCAAAGCTTTCACGCCCAGACTCCGTGCTATGGCGTCGCGTAGCACCATATTTTTACGAAGTGAATTAAATCAAGATAGTATTAGTCGAAAGATCGAAAAAAAAACGTTTATCGCCGTGCTGTGCTCGGAAAACCAATAGCTTATACGCAGCTACAGACCACTATAGCCAATCTCGTTAGCAAGAGTTTACAGCGTGTTGCAGAAATGTCCGGTGACATTCTGCTCATCAATACCAAATTCTATTATGAGACCAACTCTAAAACCGCCAAAAAATATCAGCTGTTCCACACAACATTTTTAATACTTGCTGTAGCGAAAGTAATTTTTTTTTTGCGATTTCAGAATAAGTCTCATACACAGACACACGCACGCACGCACGCACGCACGCACGCACGCACGCACGCACGCATACACGCATACACGCACACACACACAGACACACCCACTCACACCCCCCCCACATACAAACTCACTAATAAACTCACGCCTGTGTCCAATCGTCAATTATACGCACAATTTATTTTAGCCATAATTTATTTTAATTTGTATTTACTAAATATTGCAACATAACAGTTAAATTAAAACCAAAGCGTTACAATATTATAATAACTAAGCACTGTTTACTCATATAAAAATGTAGCATTCTCAAATATACCATTACGACGCTTCCAAACCCAACCAGAAACACATCACATCATAATACAACTCCGTTATATTGACGAGCAGAATAAACATAAACATAAAAATTTACATACAGGCGCACATACATTGCTTCTGGCCCCACACTAGGATACCCTGTGTCGTGGGAACCAGAAACAACGACATCACAAACATGTAAACAATAACCCACTAAGTTCCACCGAACCTCTCCGCAACACGATGTACGGGCATTGGCAGGTCATAGCACATCTCTCACCCACGTGAGTCGTCAAGGGTCACGCAAGTCAGGCCTACCTTAGCCGGCGGCTGGTCCCCGTTTTGCTCGGGCGAGCCGGTGGGCAATGTGCCGTTCTCCTTCGGCTTCTCGCCGTCCGCGCTGCTCGATTTGTACTGCTGCAGCTGTGAGGCACAAGGAGAGGAGTAGGGTCATTAACTAACACGAGATTGTGCCAGCGAGACAGCATCCCCGACGGTGTAACAAAATCCTTTTACACATTCGAAAATGGGGGAAATTTATGATGCCAGACGAAGTCTTTCCCTATATTGAAAGTTGTTAGTAAAGTTTATACCATTTACTTAAAAGGGAATCCCAGCAAAAGTGTATGTTAGGAATAGAATTGGTTGGATGAATAAATATTTTTGTATTTTGTATTTGTATTTTATTTATCTTAGATTGTTTTTAAGTTAGGAACTTAAAAAAAATCTAAGATAAATAACTTTGTTCGTACTGACGAGTAGAATTCCCCATTTTCATATGGGGATTATGTCACACCTCTAGAATTATCAAGGTAGATGTTTGTGAACTGAAAATTGAACCGTATTAGAAGTGCTACGCAACGAGAAACAGAAATTGAAGTTACCTACCTCTTCTTTGGTTAAAGCTAGTTCCTCCTCCAGTGCTGTGTTTCTCTCCAGCGCGACTCGCAACCGTTCCCGGACCTGCAACGCATTTATTAGATAGGGATAAGCCACTAGCTAGATAATTCAGGCAGGTATTTTAATTCAGTTAAAATCATAGAAATTTGCTGAGTGATATTACAACTAAATATGAAAAGTGTTAAGCCGGTCACTTACATGCACGAATAAGCGATTCCACATGCGAACCTACATGTGAATCCACACCGATGGCGGAATATGGCAGAAATAAAAATAACCTTTTCGACTGGCTCGTTGGTCTAGGGATCACATGTATGATTACGAAGCCAAGAGCCGTGGGTTTAATCTCCGCTGAATGCCGCCGTATATTGTTATACAAAATGACCTCAGTCTGGGCCCTGTTTCATATCTCGACAGATCTTTTTCAGTAAACAATTCATAGTCGTAATAAATAATGCGTTTCAATAAATAATGCGTTGACAGAGTCGTGTATTGTGTTTCATAAAACAGCAATTTATGTTCACAATTTTTGTCAGTAAACAATTCATAATCATCATACCTAGTAAATAATGCGTTTCGTAAAAACCTGACAAATGTCGCGTAAAGAGTTTCGTAAAACAGCTGTTTATGTACACTTTCACGTAAACTACTAGGAAATTAAAATTATACCATTAAAATATAGCACAATGTGTATCCCCGTTTTCGCCCAGAACAAGTGATAGTATTGTTTCTTTCGACGTTACACTTGTGGGTACACATATTCATGCGAATGTGAGTGACCGGTGTGTTAGGGAGAGGCTCGTACAATATTGGAACGTCATTAGACATTCAATCAACATTGCTAGTCAATAATACCACTGGCGATGGTGGCGGTTGAAATTGTGTTGTGGACTAATATTGACTAACATTAGACTAATAATGTAACACATTAGGCGCAGCTCAGGGTGTTGCCTACATTATTGATCTGTCACCTTGTTTTGGGTGTATAATTTCGAACGGTGTCCAGAAATGTCACTTTGCAGTGGATTTGTAGTATCTATGACATAAAGCAGTGTAAGATTCAACTGTACGTATTACGGAGAAGTTTGTAAAGAGCCCATTAGATCAGTTGGGATAGCACTGGCACGGTTAGCCAGAGGTCGCGGATTCAAGTGCCGGCATGGGTGGAATTTATTTAACTATGGAAGCGTACTATAAAAGTGCCAACCGCAAAATTCAAAACGGATGTGACTAGCAATAGAAACACCTAAAATGTAAGGGGTTGGGTTGTTATACTGTCAATTTATCAATTTAGTCCGTCACTAATCGCTATGAGGTACACAGTTGAGCTGTACCAACAACATCCTGAAGGTATGATGATAGCCGGATAAAATAAACCGGTGTGACAGTCGTTCACTTGTGTCGCGCACCTTTATCACATTAAACAGATGTGGCACTTTTATTTGCAGGATTTCTAAGAAGATTAGTACAGGAACTTCTTGTCCAGAGCTTTGTGGTGCTGGGAAAGACTCTTCGACACCGCTTCGGCAAGACATCAACTTCCGAGGAGATCCCTGGAATCAAGGGTAAGGTTTTGGGAGAAGAGCTACTACTTGGCGTTCCTCTCTAAAAACCTTACCACCGATTTCTCGTACATTAATAGCTGTTAACAGCTGTCAGTTGTACACTCTCCTTAAGGCATCAACAGCTTCAAGCTTCTGGGAGTGCAACTGTCTAAAAAGAGGTTGAAGTTATCGACACGAAAGAAAAACCGGCCAAGTACGAGTCAGACTTGCGCACGAAGGGTTCCGTACCGTTCCGTTCCGTGCCTTGGTAATAGGGTCCCGTTTGGCACCGTTCGGTTACGTAACCCTAAAAGCAGTACCTTCTCGTCTAAAGCCTTGTGGTGTTCGAAGAGACTCTTCAGCGCCTTCAAGACCTCGACCTCCGAGGAGACACCAGACTGTGCTGCCGCCTGCCGCTTGACCACGGTCATGCGCAGCGAGCGCTCGTGCCGCGACACCAGGCATTCCAGGTGCTCGAGGAGTAGCTGTGGAGAAGGGGGAGTTTTGATTAGACTTTCACCAGTCCATTAGCAGAGTCCACTGCTGGGCATAGTACTCTTCTCTTTCACGCCTACCGAAGGCCGATGGGCGAAAGACACTTTGAAGCCGGCTGGAAATATGTGGACTTTGGGATATGTGATTCTTCTTTTATTTATGCGTATCCCAGAGGTGGTGGCGGACAATGAAGAAATTTTACTAATATATGTTTTAATATAATCGGAAAGGCCATGTTAAAAGATAAATAAACGTGGTTAATTTTTTTCTCTGCGTCAAATCTTTTATTATACCTGCAGAAAAGTCGCCATAGTCACGTGCTGTACAAATCGGCCTCAAAGTATGACTTCACAACTTGCACGTAACGCATTATAATGTATGAAGCGTTTATCAGTATATTAGATATCTCGTAAAATAATCTTTTTATACATCTACACCCTTACTAGAAAACCATTTAGAATTCAATGAAAAGACAAAATCTAATACGTTTTTTATTATTACAGTTGATTTTTTGCAATTTTTGAGACCCCGAAAACCCCAAAAACTATATATAAGTATAAAAGCAATGTCACTGCGATCTAAGTTAGACTCAAGTTCCCCACTTGTTGCTGTACCCGACTACACGGTGTGAGCATCTTAATAGTCTTCGATACATCGCTCTACACACTCCACCACAGGTCGTCTCTGTTTGGGGGTGAATCCCAAAGCGTATTATATTTAAAAAGGAAAACTTTAACTCTTAGCCCATTTTTTCAAAACAAATTTTGAGGACGGGAGTATGCGTATCCGGAATAACATTCATTTTTATTAAATATTTACCGGCGTGTGTGCGTTCAACGACTAATGAATGTTGATGAAGCGAAAGTGATATGTCCGGATCGTGGCAAGTGGCAGTCCTTGGTCTCTGCCTACCTCACTGGGATACAGGCGTGAGTTTATGTTACGTTTTTAAATATTTACTGCTAGATATTTTTCTAATTGACACGTGTAGAACAAACGAATATAGGCAGAGGTTCAAAGTATTTTTTTTTAATGATTTAGTATTATTCGATATCAAGGTAATGATCAAAAAACCCTGTGGATGTGGCTCATTTATCTGATTAAAATTTTTATTTAAGTCCACCCACTAACGTTTCATTTATATTCCTAGTTATACTGAATGTAGAGTTATTATCGATTGAGGGGCAAAACCATTAGCATATTCCGGTACCATTAAATTCTCAGATGCCTAGCCTAAAATTGGACCTACCCCTGATTGCTCAAGTGTATATTATTCAGTCTAGGTAGTTCCAAAATGAGAGCAAATTTTGTTAATGAAGAAAACGGGAGGCATTGGTAGAGCAATTGGTACTTTAGCCGTGAATTTCGACAGGTCACGCAAGATTAAGTTATAAGACGGCTCAGATACACGGAACAGTCACTGAATTCTTCGCGATCTGGAGTCAAACATTTTATGCAATATTTAGCTGCTTATTTGCCTGCTTGACTTACAAAGTAAGTATTACAAATTACCGGTCTACGTGATGTCCACGTTAGTTTTTTACTGGCCATATTATAGTTTGCGACTAACACTCCTACTATGTAATTGTCCACTGTATTGGGTTATCTATTTTCCATTTCAAAGTGTCAAAATATGTATGTATTTGAGACGTCGCAGTAAGTCAAATAGGACTAGTCCATAAGTTCTAGTACTAATGCAGAAGTTACGCAGTAGCACCCCTAGACAAGTGTCTGTGTTGTGTGGATGGAATTTATTTATAAAAAGAAAAAGCCATCACAAAATCCAAACTAAATTCACTTCGTAAAAAAAAGTGGAATAACAAACACAGAACATACAGCTAAAATACAAAATTAATCAAAAATACCGTCCCGGGCCACACCCGACCTAAAACATCCCATGACGCTAGCAGCGTTTCCCCGCTGCACCGCCAGGGAAATCCTTTTCATCAGGTATGCCCCGGAACGATGGTCATATCCACGACTTCTCAGGCGCCGACCGATTTCCCTAATGAAAACTTTTTCCTCATCCCCACATACTCCCATCGTTTCCAAAGCCAGTGGGACGAACTAATAATTAAGCATAGGCTGGCTATGTTTCCTGATTTTTCGTTTAGCCTCAGTTTCAGCAGAGACACCCGCAGATGCAGTTGTGAGACCTAAATGGGAAGGCGTAAAAGTGCAAACGCACGTAACGTCCCATTTATGTATTATTAACCTCTTTTGTTGTGTGAACAATATGAACAGTAGGCGTCTCGCAAATGTGACCGTTCTTCGCTGTCTTGCCGGTCCTGTTTCTTGTTTTTTTTTATTAGCCCTCTTTGGTACGTTTTTTATTTGGTGTGATGGGGCTATTTGAACTGTTTCGAACAGAAACACCAAAGGTTCCGTGTTCTGTTCTCCTATTACTATTGTTGTGTCTGTAAAATTTATTCTCTTTTGTTATCTTTCCTGTTTGTGTTTTCGTGTGTGCAATAAAGTATTATAATAATTGTTATGTAAGCATGTTCGTTTGGGGCAATACATCAATTTATGAATTAATTCATCTATTGAATAGAACTGTATGTATGTATAGTACTCACTCTGGTGTTGTTCCGCTCGGCCTTGAGCTCCGAGATCTCCTCCTCTCGCTCGAGGAGTTGCTCCCGCGCCTGGTTCAGCTCCTTCGTGAGGGTCGCGAACTCCTGGGGACAAGCGACAAGAGTACCTATTAGCGAGGGCATACTAGACATTTTAGGACAACCGTTTATACACAATACGATGAATTTCACGAGTGGTCAAATATTTTAAGCTTCAATCCTATCATACAAATTGAGTCCACGATTATGCTAAAGTCTTATTTTTGAGCACGCTTTTTTTCTTTAGCAGTACCGTCAGTGTCCACTGACGGTAAAATTGGTCCTCGTTAGATTAAAAATATATAAAATGGTCGTGTAAGTGAAGTCAAAATAGCTGGGTAATGAGCATTTACGGTAAATCTTGTTGACATTTTATAAAACTACAATTCATATATCGATTTATCACCGAAATCCATGAATTGCATGACATATGGCCTTGCAGTCGATAGTCAAGTCGAAACTAATCCTCTTTTTAGTGCTTTTATTCTCCAACTAAATCTATTAGTAGTAAAACAAGAGAATTTTGTATTAAATTGAATTGGAAGGGCACCGTGTTTTCACCCTACGTCTCATGTTTCTGGCTTACGCTCTTAAATGCGTCTTAGACGTCTGTGAATTCAAGTAGTTACAGTTCCGGCCCTTAATAAGGAGTCACTCTCCGCCATCAAAGCGGTGACGTACAGGGTCACCGGACGCGGCCGCGTAAATAACCGCGTCCGAGGACTGAGCCTTCCTTGGGGAAATCGCGTGAAGACGCAGCCACGAAATAACTCGGCCGGGAGCGTAAATAGCAGCTTGACGAGCATACACTGCGATCGAGAAAGATGACGTTCGTGTCTAGAGGTTTTAGAATCTTTGAGCCTTTATGAGCGATAACAGGCACTAGATTCTGTAAACATCACAGGCCACCGTATTAATAAAAAAAATTAGAAAAACAAAACCAATAAATTCACACAAAGTTGTATTTACCAAAAAATACACAGGTGAAAGAAAATTCCTGTACACATCCGAAAATAGGGGGTTCTACTCGTCAATACGAACAACTTTGACATTGAGGAGACAATTTAAATCATGGAAAAATATCGGCTGTTCCAAACTTACCACTGCAGAATTAGGATGTATGCCGATTAAATAGTGAATAGAGATCGGGCTTTTTTCCAGAACGTCAAAAGAAACGGAATTGTTTCAATCTCGCGTAAGCGGAGCTTAAGACAACCGTGGACTTTCTGCCCAAAATACGGGAAGTTTTGGTACAATAATTAATTGACTTACGGACCTAGTACAGACCCCCGACATAACATTCTTAGGTCAGGCAGTCTCGGGAAAGCCTATCAATGATTTCAATGGACCCTTGAATTTGTCACAGGCGGCGCTTTCGGAGAAATGGATTAGGGACACTAATAAATCAAAGCGAAAAGGCACTTCAGGAGCTACGAAATAAAGTCGCCGAGTCCAGGTGCTAAAACGGCCATTAGGTTTTCCGCGAAACAAAAAAGAATCTCGGTATAATCTAAGCTCGAATCGGTGCATCCATCATTATACCGGTGGAATACATTTACCCTTTAGTGAATTATTCAAACATTCACAATCCCGTTTCTTTCCGTTCACGATGACTGAACAAAATTGCTCCCGAGTCCGGTTTTGAAATTACAATGCAGAATATCAGCAGCGGGATCGTACAGTGATTAATCACCAGTATTTAAGGCCCATTACCGTGTTACGGGAGACGTAACCAAAGGTATGTAATCCGAAGGTGATTTACGAATGAGCGGAAGACGATTTATAAAAAATAACGACGATAATAAAATAAAATAAAGGACATTAGATACTATCCAATACAATATCTAGCAAGAAACTTTTCCAGCAAAGAGACCAGCCTAGTAATCGATATCTTTCCGTCACAAAAAGCAAATAAACTGCCGAAATCCTAATAAAACAATGGAAACCATAAGGTAGGCTTCTTATTACTAAGATACACGCGAGAATAAAGTCACGACGAGGACTGTCAAGTTACAACTTGTAAGGATGTGTTTACAAGAAATTTGGAGCTGTTTAACAGCTGAAACAACTTCCGGAGTGCGTGAACTTCGTTCTACCCCAGAAATGACACGCTTGAATGTTCGGATAACATCAACGGAGCTTTCGAAAACATTGTTCCTTCATTCTGAGGGCTTTTTGGCTAACAACATGGACAATAGTGGTTAATAGTAATTAAGTACAAAACGACGATCTGGATGGCCGAGGGCGGACAGCTCGTAGCGGGTGGAGGAGGATGGTCGAGGATAGACAGAGCCCTAAATCTAGCAGTGGATAATTATGGGGTGACAGATTATAATGGAAGCAAGTTCAAGCTTACTTCAACCTTCGAGCCTCGGCTCGTGAGGGTGGGGAATTTTAGATTACTAGACAGGTAGACCTTTTGCTGCCTTCCTTATAGTTGCCCAAGCGCTAAGTTAGTGGCGTACACCTTCCATATACCATTCCGTATACCAGTGATCGACTAAGAATAATATTGATTTTTTGATTTATGAGTTTCAAGAGTGAAACAAGTTTGGAAAGCAGGTTGCACACTCCACTGAGTGAGGTTGCGGATTAGATTGGTTCATGTACGCCAGCATAATGGGTCTTTATTATAAGATAAGAATATTCTTTATTGTACGAGAGCAAATGACATCAAAAAATGAAAAATACACAGTACAATTGGCGGCCTTATTGCAAAAGCTATTTCCTCCAAACAACCCTGTGATGGAAAGTTGCTGAAGGGAAATTGAGAGGGGCAGTCGGTGTAAATATTATGCTAATATTGGTGGTTTCGTGGTTAAAATTTTGATATGACTGACCCAAAGTATTTTAACTGAAATCTATCGTATGAACGTAGTCAATGAAAGGTATTTCTGCTATGTAGATGTCCTAGAGAATTTCGTTGGGATGACAGGGATAACTTAGGTAGTGGGAATGAAGACGAATAGGCAGTATTTGTAAGTTCAGTTTTTGTAAGCTCTGCTTATCCATAGACCAACTCTGCTGGACCTACACTTGTAGATTTTGTCCAAATTCGTAGAGGCAGTTTATTAAACCCACTGAAGTACATATACGTCGTAGGCTACAAACATGTGAGCTTCTCAATCGATAAGAAACTGAATAATATCAATACAAGCCACTGGTCACAATCATTAATCCAATCCTCGCACCACTGAAGAGGTTGGTAAAAACAGAACGAGCAATGTATGATATGATGATACTCCAATAGGTTAAACAGAATTTAGCCTAGATTAGTCGAAAATCACGAAATTAGCAAAGCTGTTGGAGTTACTTGAAAACTCCTGACTGTCAATATTTAAGAGTTGGAGTGGACTCTTCCACGTACTCCGGGTACAGTCCAGTCCCGTCAAGTCTGATTGGTACGTTACGATACAAACCTTCTATTTAATTTGGTCAAAATAGCTTCTTCGTGGCTTTCCTCTAACTTTCATGGATTTTGAAAATGCGAAAATATTTAGCGAATCAGCATTCAAAAGTATGTACATTTCAACAGCCCTTAGACTAAATCAAATGTCAGTTCACAGTAGCCGACAGACCTTTTGTAGTTTCGTAATTTGTGCCCGAGCCTCCGGGGGTGTAAATGGGGGTCACCAGAGGGGGCCCAGGAGCTAACATGCACCCCGCGGCGCGGCCTGTATCGACAGATCTATGTTTCTGTGTCGATACAGTGGTGACAATGTTGTATTTGTTACCGGGATGACAGGCTGACCTAGTTGGTTAGATAAAATAATTTATGGAAAGTTTGGAATGATGTTTGTAACTACACATTTATCATTACGATTGTTCTACTTTCAAAACATTACAAAATAGAGTGGAAATTAAGGTTAAGAAAACGAAAATATATTTTCATTCGACAATAAAGTAACAACCAAAGACGAAGAAGTAGGCACATGAATGAAAGTCACACAAAGTTAAATTGGAGATGGGGCATATGGTTAACGGGAAGACGTGTGATGGACGAAGACGGTCACAGATCGTGTAACGGACCTGCCTGTGTAGCATACTCACAACATATAAGACTGAAAGGAGGGGAATATTTGAGAAATAACGAGTTAGTTAAATAGATTGAACTTATATCCAAAGAATAACAAGCGGTCGGAGCCGGCACCGAAAATCTTTTTCTACCCACTCGTAGATGCGGGTATTCGCGCAGAAGTTACTTTTTTCCCGGACAGAGCGGCGCCAATAAAACATCACGCCACCCGACTAAAACCAATAAGGATGATACTTATTTATGAACCCGTACTATTGTTTCACGTGTCAGGTCGACTGGTGAAATCTGAGTGAAATCGTATAAAAAGGCCGAGGGCCAAACGCGCGGGGCGATTCCAGACTAGAGAATTGAACAGTAAATACATCCGTTACGCTCGTAGGGAAATTCGCCATTTTCAGCGAATTTATTAGCATTAGGGAGTTTCGTTTGCATTTAAATTCGAAAATAGGAGAGTGGCTTTGGATTTGTTACCTAACATCACCTGTGGGCATCGCGTCCCAGACTATCAGCTCTGGTGTGAAGTTTCAGGTTTAGAGTCGCTCTCGAAGCTAGGGAGTTGATTTGAAAGTAAAAGTGTTAAGGTTAGACACGGTTTTCGGTTCCTGAATCTTTCGTACATTTAGCTAGAAGTTTTCCGCGTAAAATAGGGTTTTCAGCCTTAGTAATTAGGGTAGCTTTCGCGTAATAAAATGTGAACTAATCCTTTTTCTCCACAGTACTACGTTTATGGGAAATAAATTTGTACAAAAGAAAACTCTCGGTGGCAAAGGTATGCTAAGGATAGTCCGTGTGTCCAGCCTTTGTCAAATAACCAAGGCTCGGTGAGGCCACACGAGGTTATTCGTATCATGCTTGCGTCATAGCTTTCAGAGTTTTGTTCGAATTTAATTCTACTTATTACTTTAACTTAATTCCACTAGCTAGTGGTAATTGAGTTTCAGTATACAAACGTGTGAATTTAGAGCGAATTCACTTGGGGGCCTTAAGAAGTTTAAATTAATGGACTAAGGAACCCAAAATCTAGCTCTGCTTACTATGCTACGGCTGAATCTGAGTCTGCTTGGGTCGAAAGGTTTAAAGAATCCCTTCACCGGAGGCGTTCCAAATTTAATTTAGTAAAAAAAAATAATTATTATAATATTAATTTTGAATTGAGATAATTAGAGATTAATTATCTTGTTTGGAGATTGGGTTAAAACGCTTCTTGTGAATACGGTGTTAGATCTTCTTCCGTTAGCATTCGTGGTGTAGCAATTTTCCCCCTGCTTACCCTGAGTGACAGACGATTCTAGCCCTCTGGCACTTTGCACCCATAACATATTTATGTATTATATTTCGTATATTCTTACCTTGCGGGTGGTTACCGAACCCATAAAACCACCCGCGCATACACATCCTAGGCTACACACTCTGGCCGGCCAGAAAGTCTGAAAGCTAACTGTGTCAAGTTACCGAGTGATTTGAAACAGTCTGGGTTTCCGGAGTTAGGGAGGATAGAAGTAGGAAATAGATGTGACTAGGGAGACACCATAGGCACTCACACATATACACGATTAAATGTAAATGGGGTTTGCTTTGCTGAAACAATTGATGGGTGGTTAAATTAGCTTACGGGGTTGGGAAGAATTAGGCAGGCTCCCCCTTTTCTTTCAGGGTATCCAGTTGTATGATGAGAGCGTAAGTATTTCCCCGATTCCCCACCTTAGCAATGCGGTCATTAAGTAGGACAATAAATAGCGATTTATTTCCGTACCAAAAAGTAAGTAATCCAATAGCTTTATTTTTCAATATTGACAGCAATATTATTTGTAACGTCCTGTGCAAAGGTCTAACATTAAATTCCGTTAAAATAAATAAGCTCTGACAAAATTCTATAAACTAATTAAGTAAAAGCTAAAGTAGACAACCAAATTTTAATTATTCAGAAGTGCCAAATGTGTTAGATGTTTATTCCTCCATTCTTATTATGAACAGTGAAATTTGCTGTGTATAAATGAAATATTTTCAGTAAGTTAGCTTTTATTCTCAAAATACTAAAAGTGACTCTTAACTATCTAACACCTTACTATTCTAGCCTTTTACTTCAACTATTAAAAGTGACTCGTAATTTAACTAATATTTTACTATTTTCGCTTACGGAACCCTTCAAACATAAATCAATGAAACGTTTAGTTACTTGCTCTAATTTCTTCCGCTGCTTAGGTTGCTACGGCATCTTATTAATGAAAACGTAGTGGTTCGAGTCCTGTTGGACGTTAGAAACTATTATACCATGTTAGCGTTGACTTGTAAACGAAGATCTAATAAGTAAGGATGTAAGTTCGTGCCTTGTTTACTTACATTAAAATTAACTACTGAACTTTGATTTCTCGCCTATCGAAACTTTGATTTGGGAGGTCTGAAAATGGCATCAAATTATTATTAATATAAAACCTAGATGTAATAAAACCAAATCGACATTGACATTATCTTTTAAAACCCTGATTAACAACCTACGTATTACTGATTATCTTTTTATGCACCTACCTTCAATATTTTGCGCCGCATCTCGCTTACGTGAATCTATCCTTATAGCGTTGAGGTTGAGTGCCGTTTTATATTGAGAGTTTAACAATCTATCGAGCAATGGAAATGAGTATGTATAGGGCGAAGGATCCGATAAATAAAATAGTCTTTATTGACATTATGACAAAAACCGTTATGGAATGTTGTGGTTGTTAGATCTTAAGGCGTAAACCTTTTTAATTTGAATAATATTTAAACTTGCTTATCTCTTTACTTCAATAATATTTTGTGCTCTGCCTTGTTTGATCTAATGATATTTGGGATACTTGCTGCTTGGAGCTCTAATGGACTTCGTTGGTTCAGTCCATTGTTGTGACGTCTTGAATAGACTTTTTCCAACATACACGTCCGGGTTACATACTTTTAGTAGAGTTATCTCCTAGGTATTTGATACCGTTGAGTTTTGTGTATAATGGCTGGACCATACGAAAGTTATCTACCTATTCAGAGTTTCAAGGAATAATTTCCTTTCATTAGATCAAACAATCTAGAATTGTTTATTTTTAAACATTTGTGCTATTGCTGCTATTAATGCTTGCAATCTTTAGTGAGGCTGACCACTTCTACACAATGAGCGTTATTCGCTAGTTGCTAAAACTTCGTTTGACCAGTCATCCATTATATCCAGGCTTTCCGGATTGAATTTTCTCCGATGTACCATGCCTTTGATATCACAACCCTATACTATTCTACGATCTGATGACTGTTCATACGTTGAAAGCACCTTTTATAAATCTTCCTACGGTCAGTTTTCACTGGATTGCCTGCATTTGGCAAACGCAATTGAAATGTTATGTATATCCATGAATCTAGTTATAGATAAAACTATGTACAGTGGGACAATGATGAGCATACGGTGTGAAAGACCCAGCCTTTGGTTGAAGAACTGAGTTTCTTTTAGTCCGGATCCCGTCTCTGAGTCAAGTACTTTTAACTAGATTTGTGTTAGTTAACTTTCACTTTATCTATTATATTATAAATTTAAACTTTATTCTGCATTAACTGCGCTTCATGCTTATAATTTCTATTTGCCATCGCTTCAATCAAATTACTAGCGGACTTTAGTGACGAAAATGTTCGTTGAACATTATAATAATATTATTAACAATAATATTGTTGTAATGACCTACTTCTTTTATCTGTTCTTACACAATGTTCCATACCGGTTTAAACTGTTCTATATTCTACTTTAAATAGCAAACTTATTCAACACTTAAACATTAAAATTTCTAATTTTCATTCTTGTTAGGGCTTCACTTAACCTTTTCAATATGGGACGGAATTAACTCAATCTCTCTACTTAACTTTGATAGCAAACCGAGTTAACTCGACCTTTAATTTCAATTTAAAGAAAATTAACTAGATCTTTATTTGTTAATTATATACTTTTGCGCTCGAGCATTTGCTTTCAATCTCAGATACCTTAAAAGGGCTAGGGTTACGTATACGATCACAACGCAGGGTTCTACCGATTAAAACTAGACGATCACAGTTGGCCATTAGACTGTTTTGCATCATAGTAACTTTTATTTGTCTCGACGGGGTTTAATATTTTAAATTACGGGAGTGGGTTGGTACAATATGGTGTTACCGTGACCATGATATTTTGATACGAGATTGAATAGTTTATATATGTTTTATGATGCAGAATATTCTTATTTCATTTAATTATTGTTGGCTTTATGCCACAATTTGTTGTTCGTGAAATGGAAAAGGTAGAAACATTGGGATTGGCAGCGAATGTACGAGTTCAAATTTTAAAATAAAATTAGATTAATTACTTAGAATTTGAAAATAAAAACCAATAAACTTTGATTTAAACTAAAACTTTTAGAAATATGTAGTACATAGGAAAACGTAGTAAAAAGAGCGAAAACAAGTAATAAAACAATTCAAAATTTATTTATTCGGTCCTTACTTGGTATGTACAATTGTACATTCCACTTAAGACAACTTTTCAAATCAGTCTAAATTTAGTTCCGCGTTAAACAAAATACCTAATAGGCCCGGCTTAAAGCAATATTTCTTACTGATGATGACATTAGTTTTAAAAGTAAGCAATCATTTTATCTAAATAAACTAACAGGTGAATATTAAGTAAATTGCAACAAAAGTATAATGTGTGGGGGGTTGCCCTTATCATGACTTTGTCAATCTCGTTCTATTTCTATTGTCTAAGCTTTGAACTAAGGTTATATCGGATTTAGGTAGCTAATTTAAATCAAATAGTTCAATATAGTATCTACCTAAAGGTTTTATACTCGGGGGGTTGCCGAGCGACTCAAACTTTACCTAAAAGGATACCTATCATTCTGAGTACCTATGTTACCTACTTTATTTACAAGATTATTCAAAAAGCGTTAAATATACTTCGTTAAGTTTTAATGGTATCGCTTCTGAAGTATTGTCTGACAAACGGGAATAGAACCATTAAATTTAATTCATAATTTTATTACATTAAGTAATCGCGTAACATACTGGTAAAATAAACGTAGGTCGAATTAATAAATTCCTCATTTTTTGGAGTCAATTTAAAATTAAATAAAAATAAGTTTGGATATGAACCGTATGAAGATAACAATTTAACTATCGTAAAGTTATGTAGGTACGACTAAACCTGCACTTCCTTCGCGTAGCAATCAGGTCAATACATCAGACATATTGACGATTGTAGGGTTGAAAAGGTTCATGGTACATGCACTAGATGGCGCTTTTATACGGCTTTTATATCGTCTATATTTTATAATATGAGCTGAAAAAAAAAATATTGTTATGTAGTACTGTTAAAATTAGTATGAGTTAAATCAGTATTTCAAATTTACATAATCTAAAAAAAAAAAAATGTATTTAATATGCAATTTAATTTTGAATCAACATTGGGATTAATAATATGAACTATGTAGTTTACAGAAAATAATTTAACTAAGCGATTTAAAACACAATACGCTCCAAACTAAGTTGAGAGGATTTAATATTGACGAGATGAAAACGGGGAAATAAGGTTGTATCGTATACTACTGGTGGTCACCCATTCATAGACTGCTAGTGGACGTTGTTGCTTGAACACAGTACTCAGTAGGATGCAGTTGGTCGAGAGGTAGTACCTACTACGCACAGATCATAGGAATTGAATGAAAATTGAGTTAACATTTAATTAACTTGTTATTATTAGTAATCGAGAATATTTCATTTTTATTAGTAATCGAGAATATTTCATTTCAACGGGAAGTTAAAAAAAAAAAAATGTAAAAAGTAATTTAAAAAAAAAAATTACATTAGTTAACCAAAGTTCTTCTTTATGGGGGGTTGTTAAAAATATTTCCACGATTTTAAATCAACTTAAGGAATATTTTCGGTTTAATACTTTAATAAAACTTGTTCTGCATATTAATTAACATTTGTTATTGAGAGAGATCATTATTATTTTAATTTGTTGATAATTATAATTAATTTTCAAAATATTTTCATGCTGGGGATTGATATCAATTTTTACATTCGATATAATATTCCATTTCGCGGAAACTAGCTTTTCATTTGGGGGGTTGCAATAAAACTTAATATAAAATTAACAAAAGGTTTCTCGACGGGGAGTTGCTATTACAGTATTATTAAGAATCTAGCATTGCGTAATTAGGTAGTCTTCGTATAGCGGTTGCGTAAATAAATTCATTCTTTATAATGATTCATTTAGAGTTCGGATTTCTTCAATTTGCTAAAGTTTCGTTGATTTAAAAGGATTTCCTATATTTTATTCACGACAATTCGTAAATTTCGTAATAAATATAATAGACTAATTTATTAAATAATAAACTAAAAAAAAAAAAAAACAAACCTTTGTTTATTTTAATTCTTAGTGTACTTAAAGTAAAAAAGCAAAATAAAAAAATTAATAAATAAACACTTCGTTTCATTTAACCATCCGCGTACAGTAAACGATAAAAGTAGATAATTGAACATTCTCATTAAGCCAAACTTTTGATTTTAATTTATTTAAATTTTATTTTTAATAAAATACGGAAGCATATCAATCTAATCGGGATTTAAAGTTGATTATTTAATTTTCGTCGTTGACTGTACTTCTTAAACCAGGTAATTAAAACGGTTTTGAAAGGTAATAAGGTATTGGTTTTGAGAGGTAACCGCATGTTAAACTATAAGTTAATTAAGGGTATTTTACTTTAATTTTAAATTCTATCACAATCCATTCCAAAACGGTTATTGAGATAAGTACTACTAAGACTAAGATAAGACTACTTCCTATAAATAATATTCAGTATTGCCTATAAAATAAATTAAACTCGCTAGGTTACAACAAAATAAAATAAATCCACGGTTATCGCTGTTCGCTAAATCTTTAGATCTTCGCTGTAAAATTAAACAAATAACAATAATACTAGGTATGCAGAAGGGAATGATATTGCTTATTTGAGTCGATGATAGATGATTGAAGTATGGCGTGCAAAAGAAGAGTGTGAAAGTGGGGAATGATTGGGAGGCCTAAGGTTTGGCGAAGTGTTAAACGTAGATAGCCTGTCGTAGTACGGTCCCATGCCGACATACACGCACCTCAAAAGGGTTCAAATACCGTTTTCCTTTGCTGGATGCAAAGCATCATTTAGTTTAAATAGTATAATTTGGTATTTGGAACCTTCACTCTACACGGGAATTAAACACTGCACATTCTCCAAATATAATGATATTTGAAATGGAAAGATTAGAATTAATGACTGTTTGGTTATTAGATCGGTGGACTTGGAAAGCTTGCTGATTGTTAGTATCGAAATTTCGTAGACGGAAATTACGTTTTGGGGTGCGTCCTCTCTCACACGAAAGCCGTGCCTGACGTTGGGGCAGCCAAAGGATGTAATTTATACCGGATTGACTTTCGGTAACTCTGCCTCACAACCAGGGTCGTTGATTACGGAGTTTTGACTGACAGGCCATTCATGGATGCTGAGATAATTAATTCAGGCTGCGTTATCTAAACTTTCTAACTGAAAAATATCTGAAGTATTTGGTTTAAATACACACACATCATGACAGACATGTGGGACAATATTGCAACAGGTATATTAGAAGAAGATAGGGGCCATTGTGAGAGCTATCACAGATACCATGTCCTTGTTTGTATAAAATTTGTATTCGTCGGTTCTTCTACAAATTTTGGGGGTTGATTGTAACGGACCTGCCTGTGTAGCATACTCACAACATATAAGACTGAAAGGAGGGGAATATTTGAGAAATAACGAGTTAGTTAAATAGATTGAACTTATATCCAAAGAATAACAAGCGGTCGGAGCCGGCACCGAAAATCTTTTTCTACCCACTCGTAGATGCGGGTATTCGCGCAGAAGTTACTTTTTTCCCGGACAGAGCGGCGCCAATAAAACATCACGCCACCCGACTAAAACCAATAAGGATGATACTTATTTATGAACCCGTACTATTGTTTCACGTGTCAGGTCGACTGGTGAAATCTGAGTGAAATCGTATAAAAAGGCCGAGGGCCAAACGCGCGGGGCGATTCCAGACTAGAGAATTGAACAGTAAATACATCCGTTACGCTCGTAGGGAAATTCGCCATTTTCAGCGAATTTATTAGCATTAGGGAGTTTCGTTTGCATTTAAATTCGAAAATAGGAGAGTGGCTTTGGATTTGTTACCTAACATCACCTGTGGGCATCGCGTCCCAGACTATCAGCTCTGGTGTGAAGTTTCAGGTTTAGAGTCGCTCTCGAAGCTAGGGAGTTGATTTGAAAGTAAAAGTGTTAAGGTTAGACACGGTTTTCGGTTCCTGAATCTTTCGTACATTTAGCTAGAAGTTTTCCGCGTAAAATAGGGTTTTCAGCCTTAGTAATTAGGGTAGCTTTCGCGTAATAAAATGTGAACTAATCCTTTTTCTCCACAGTACTACGTTTATGGGAAATAAATTTGTACAAAAGAAAACTCTCGGTGGCAAAGGTATGCTAAGGATAGTCCGTGTGTCCAGCCTTTGTCAAATAACCAAGGCTCGGTGAGGCCACACGAGGTTATTCGTATCATGCTTGCGTCATAGCTTTCAGAGTTTTGTTCGAATTTAATTCTACTTATTACTTTAACTTAATTCCACTAGCTAGTGGTAATTGAGTTTCAGTATACAAACGTGTGAATTTAGAGCGAATTCACTTGGGGGCCTTAAGAAGTTTAAATTAATGGACTAAGGAACCCAAAATCTAGCTCTGCTTACTATGCTACGGCTGAATCTGAGTCTGCTTGGGTCGAAAGGTTTAAAGAATCCCTTCACCGGAGGCGTTCCAAATTTAATTTAGTAAAAAAAAATAATTATTATAATATTAATTTTGAATTGAGATAATTAGAGATTAATTATCTTGTTTGGAGATTGGGTTAAAACGCTTCTTGTGAATACGGTGTTAGATCTTCTTCCGTTAGCATTCGTGGTGTAGCAATTTTCCCCCTGCTTACCCTGAGTGACAGACGATTCTAGCCCTCTGGCACTTTGCACCCATAACATATTTATGTATTATATTTCGTATATTCTTACCTTGCGGGTGGTTACCGAACCCATAAAACCACCCGCGCATACACATCCTAGGCTACACACTCTGGCCGGCCAGAAAGTCTGAAAGCTAACTGTGTCAAGTTACCGAGTGATTTGAAACAGTCTGGGTTTCCGGAGTTAGGGAGGATAGAAGTAGGAAATAGATGTGACTAGGGAGACACCATAGGCACTCACACATATACACGATTAAATGTAAATGGGGTTTGCTTTGCTGAAACAATTGATGGGTGGTTAAATTAGCTTACGGGGTTGGGAAGAATTAGGCAGGCTCCCCCTTTTCTTTCAGGGTATCCAGTTGTATGATGAGAGCGTAAGTATTTCCCCGATTCCCCACCTTAGCAATGCGGTCATTAAGTAGGACAATAAATAGCGATTTATTTCCGTACCAAAAAGTAAGTAATCCAATAGCTTTATTTTTCAATATTGACAGCAATATTATTTGTAACGTCCTGTGCAAAGGTCTAACATTAAATTCCGTTAAAATAAATAAGCTCTGACAAAATTCTATAAACTAATTAAGTAAAAGCTAAAGTAGACAACCAAATTTTAATTATTCAGAAGTGCCAAATGTGTTAGATGTTTATTCCTCCATTCTTATTATGAACAGTGAAATTTGCTGTGTATAAATGAAATATTTTCAGTAAGTTAGCTTTTATTCTCAAAATACTAAAAGTGACTCTTAACTATCTAACACCTTACTATTCTAGCCTTTTACTTCAACTATTAAAAGTGACTCGTAATTTAACTAATATTTTACTATTTTCGCTTACGGAACCCTTCAAACATAAATCAATGAAACGTTTAGTTACTTGCTCTAATTTCTTCCGCTGCTTAGGTTGCTACGGCATCTTATTAATGAAAACGTAGTGGTTCGAGTCCTGTTGGACGTTAGAAACTATTATACCATGTTAGCGTTGACTTGTAAACGAAGATCTAATAAGTAAGGATGTAAGTTCGTGCCTTGTTTACTTACATTAAAATTAACTACTGAACTTTGATTTCTCGCCTATCGAAACTTTGATTTGGGAGGTCTGAAAATGGCATCAAATTATTATTAATATAAAACCTAGATGTAATAAAACCAAATCGACATTGACATTATCTTTTAAAACCCTGATTAACAACCTACGTATTACTGATTATCTTTTTATGCACCTACCTTCAATATTTTGCGCCGCATCTCGCTTACGTGAATCTATCCTTATAGCGTTGAGGTTGAGTGCCGTTTTATATTGAGAGTTTAACAATCTATCGAGCAATGGAAATGAGTATGTATAGGGCGAAGGATCCGATAAATAAAATAGTCTTTATTGACATTATGACAAAAACCGTTATGGAATGTTGTGGTTGTTAGATCTTAAGGCGTAAACCTTTTTAATTTGAATAATATTTAAACTTGCTTATCTCTTTACTTCAATAATATTTTGTGCTCTGCCTTGTTTGATCTAATGATATTTGGGATACTTGCTGCTTGGAGCTCTAATGGACTTCGTTGGTTCAGTCCATTGTTGTGACGTCTTGAATAGACTTTTTCCAACATACACGTCCGGGTTACATACTTTTAGTAGAGTTATCTCCTAGGTATTTGATACCGTTGAGTTTTGTGTATAATGGCTGGACCATACGAAAGTTATCTACCTATTCAGAGTTTCAAGGAATAATTTCCTTTCATTAGATCAAACAATCTAGAATTGTTTATTTTTAAACATTTGTGCTATTGCTGCTATTAATGCTTGCAATCTTTAGTGAGGCTGACCACTTCTACACAATGAGCGTTATTCGCTAGTTGCTAAAACTTCGTTTGACCAGTCATCCATTATATCCAGGCTTTCCGGATTGAATTTTCTCCGATGTACCATGCCTTTGATATCACAACCCTATACTATTCTACGATCTGATGACTGTTCATACGTTGAAAGCACCTTTTATAAATCTTCCTACGGTCAGTTTTCACTGGATTGCCTGCATTTGGCAAACGCAATTGAAATGTTATGTATATCCATGAATCTAGTTATAGATAAAACTATGTACAGTGGGACAATGATGAGCATACGGTGTGAAAGACCCAGCCTTTGGTTGAAGAACTGAGTTTCTTTTAGTCCGGATCCCGTCTCTGAGTCAAGTACTTTTAACTAGATTTGTGTTAGTTAACTTTCACTTTATCTATTATATTATAAATTTAAACTTTATTCTGCATTAACTGCGCTTCATGCTTATAATTTCTATTTGCCATCGCTTCAATCAAATTACTAGCGGACTTTAGTGACGAAAATGTTCGTTGAACATTATAATAATATTATTAACAATAATATTGTTGTAATGACCTACTTCTTTTATCTGTTCTTACACAATGTTCCATACCGGTTTAAACTGTTCTATATTCTACTTTAAATAGCAAACTTATTCAACACTTAAACATTAAAATTTCTAATTTTCATTCTTGTTAGGGCTTCACTTAACCTTTTCAATATGGGACGGAATTAACTCAATCTCTCTACTTAACTTTGATAGCAAACCGAGTTAACTCGACCTTTAATTTCAATTTAAAGAAAATTAACTAGATCTTTATTTGTTAATTATATACTTTTGCGCTCGAGCATTTGCTTTCAATCTCAGATACCTTAAAAGGGCTAGGGTTACGTATACGATCACAACGCAGGGTTCTACCGATTAAAACTAGACGATCACAGTTGGCCATTAGACTGTTTTGCATCATAGTAACTTTTATTTGTCTCGACGGGGTTTAATATTTTAAATTACGGGAGTGGGTTGGTACAATCGGTTGCCGAACAGCGGCCAGACCACTATCCCGGTAAACATATGGACCGACATCGTGAAAAACGGTGGGAAACGGTTAATGAGACTGGCAAAGGATTGGATGCAATGGTAGCATCTGTTTATGGGCAGATTGGATACATGCTTGCTTCAGGAGTGAATCATATAAGAAGAATCTAACAACATCCGGGACGCAGATATTCCTGACCTTCCCAAAAAGCAGGCTATGTAGGTTATACTGCAGAGAACAAGCCTTGGATCAGAGAGAGAACTTCTCATTCCTGAGCGCATCGAAACCAATAAATAAAAATAAACAAATCAATACGTCATCCACACAATACAATCACCTGTCCTGTGCCTTGATAATGTATCCATTAACGCTATGTGTGCGAAAGTGGGGAAAAGGAATATGGGTAACAAAGAGTCTACGGCAAGGCCGGCACGGCAGTATGGCAGAGCCAAATAAATATTGCGACACATGGGATGTAGGATGTGTTAAACATAACATAATAGATATCGCGTTTGGTTTTCTGAGGCGTGACTCTTGTTTATTATACCAACAAGACACAGAAATAGATAGATAAGTACGCCTTTGTATGACAACTGTTTTCTATTCAATAAAGAATTTCATAATAATAAATAGATGGGCGCTCTGATCCCAAACTAACCCTGAGATATGACCACCCGACAAAACAATGACAATGACTAGAATGTCGTCCAAATCTATGCCCAACAAAGCCACAATGCACTGGCTCATCATCCATTCAGCGACACTCGTGCAAACATATTAATGGTCGCCCCGCGGCGATAATGAGAAATGCCGCCGCGTCCTCCTCGGGAATTCCCAAAAGGAGCGCCGGTGTCCGGGTAACACACACTGGCTATTGTATAGGAAGTTTGATAAACTAGTTTCACGGACATGCGACAGCTAAACGTACGTATTGTCGATCAATGGTTTGAGGACTTTTCATTACTCATCCTCGTAGTATGACAAACTAATACTAGTTAATAGATTTATTTGTACTTTATGGTCTCAGTCTGGGAGTTTTTAAATGTTTGTTAAGTCCTTGCCTGGTTACCGTAGCATAGTGCATCCTACTTTGGGGCCAGGACAATATATTAGAAAGCTTCTAAACTCAGAAAGTGTAAATAGGTAAAAGCTTGCTAAGAGGTCGTAAATATTGTACAATTGAACATCATGCTATTAACCTATCGGTCAATGGAATTTTATAACAATAGATGAGACGCCATTCTCCAAGATATGAAAAAGGTCATCAAGTACTCTCACGTATTATTGCTCCTAGCGATGCTCTAAACAACTTCAAGGATAGAAACTACACTATGAAAGTGTCGGTTGGAAAAGAAAACCCGTGTACACGTGGCCCTCGTCTCCAGTTGTTTTGAAAAGAATAGTTTGGAAAAACTGGAACTTGATCCTCTCTGCAGCACATTTAAGTACCGGCTATCAGTCGCTCTATTGCAACCGCACACACGACACTGACGATAATTTAAACTGGCAACCTTGCAACTCGACCCATTGAGGATGAAATGTCGTAAAAGTCATTTTTGGTGAAAATGTACTTTGAATGCAGTCTTACTAAGTTTTTTAAGCTCTTTCAAACTGTGTATTTCGTTCCCTCAAATTCGCAAAAGTCTTTAATACCTTGATTTTTTAACAGGCTTCACAATTTTTTTTAAAGTATGCTGTAAAAGACACTGATGCTACTGCTGTCGTAAAAGACATTTTTGAAACATACTTATGGCTTATACCGTAATTATTTTATTTGATGCGATCCAACTTAATAGATAAGATCAGATTAATGCTCTTTATTGCACACCATACAAGTACAATTAACAAATTTTTTGCTGTATAAGTCATTGGATGCAGGTTTTTTTTGTAATATAAGCCATGCTAACTTCTAAACTACCTAAAATATTGAATTTAAAGCTGAATATTTATAAAACTCGTAAAATCTTTAGTATATCTGTAATCATTGCAATAATACGGCAGTTAAAAGGAAAAAGATACCAATAAGCATTTTTGTTTTATTATTATTATTTTGTTTTCGCTCTCCTGTAAAATTTGTCAAATAGGTTTTACTACATTTCTCCCCCAAACGTTGTCGAACTGTGTGGGTCAACTTTTGCATTCGCGAAAACATGGACGGTGAATTAGCAATATCGGATGTTGGAAATGAAACATGGTTACTATTTATATTATTGAAAATCGAAGTAACAGTCAATAAAATTACAGATGACAGTTGCATTCTAATTACGTTTTTCTTTGCTAAAAGCGGTTGAAGGTTGAAGACTACGTACTCGACATAAATATCTAAATAAATATTAACAATAATAATAATTTTGGAACCAGCTTTTTTATTATTTTTGTTGTAAATGGAACATCGATTTAGGATTAGGTACGTCTATATTACATGGCAGTTAAACAGAACAAGAACTTCTACAGAAGACTGAGGAGTATAATTTGTCATTATGCTTAGCGTTTGTGGACTATGAGAAAGCCTTTGATTCGATCGAGACATGAGCAGTGCTCGAGTCTCTCCAGCGTTGTCGTATTGACTATCGGTATATCGAAGTGCTTAAGTGCTTGTACATCAACAGAATTCGGAGGTAATTCCATTATACAGAGGCGTGAGACAGGGAGACGGTTTCTCTCCGAAACTGTTCACGAACGGACTGGAAGACGCCTTCAAGCTTCTGGAATGGCAGGGACGCGGCAACAATGTCCAACGCTCTCGAAGTTGTAGACGTCTACTTAGGACAACCAATCCAACTAGACCGGTCCAACTTCGTGAAAGAGGTCAATTGTTGAATCCAACTCGGCTGGGCAGCATTCGGGATACTTTGAAGTCTTTTCCTTCAATATACCTCAATCCCTCAAGACGAAATTATACAACCAGTGCGTGTTACCAGTGATGACTTATGGCACTGAAACGTGGTCTCTCACTATGGGCCTCATAAGAAAGCTCAAGGTCACGCAAAAACCTATGGAAAGGGCTATGCTCGGAATTTCTATATCGAATCAGAAATGGTGAGATCCGTAGACGAACGAAAGTCATCGAAATAGCCCAGCGGAATAGTAAGTTGAAGTGTTTACACACAACAAAGAAATTTATACACAATGACTTCATTGACCTAATTTCACCCGTTCTTAACTTTCTTTTATCAAGCGGCATTTCGGTTCAACTGAAACATTCAACGGTTCAACATTCGGTACACCAATATCCTTTTTCACCTGACATTTGAAACACCCCAAGCCGGCACCCACAGCAACACAATCCGGGCATCGAACGGCGCGGCGCGGTCCGGTGGCGCACCGCCGGAATCAATTTCCTGTCCGGCAAGGGCAAAAAATACCCGACGACGTCAACCATAACGATATTTTACACGAGCGGGCCGCGGCTCTTGATTAAATAGCTGAATTGGGTTGAATCGATCCTATTAATAGAGTCCGCGGGTTAAACAAAAATGGCTTATTGCAAAACAAAAACACAACTAGGACATACTTCGCCCAAATAGGGGATGTGTTAGCAAAGGGCAAGGTAAATAGTACCCGAAACCGGCGTACGTGCATGCAACGACTAATTAATGTTGATGAAGTGAAAGAGGCTTGTCAGGATCGTGGCAAGTGGCAAACCCTGACCTCTGTCTACTCCTTCCGGGACACAGACGTGAGTTTATCTAATGCCTAATGTAATGTAAACACAACCTCAAGTTCAGGTACCAATGTAATACGGGATAACATAAGGCTTCGTCTAACGACAACACACGCTCAAGACTCGAGACACGCATCGGTTCAAGCAATTTATTGTGGAATAAAGAAACTGTCATAAATACATGAAGGAGTGCATCCTTACTGGTGTTAAAAAAAGTAGCGTCATTGACAGACCTGAAAACTTTACATAGACAGACAAAATAATTATTTATTTACACAAGAAACACACTATACAAAGCATCACATAATTTGTTGTAATTTATACAGGAATGAATAATGTAAAAATCGATGTTTGAACGAATACGAAATGTAACGATTCCTCTTTATAGAAGCTGGCTGGCAGAGCCTTCTAGTCTTATTTGGAATATTTTGACGGGAATCGTTACGTTTTGTTTTAGAAGTCAGTCGATCCCCAGCTAGGCTAGGACTTTAGGACCCACAGTTTACCTGTAACAGCGCGGTGTGCAGCCGGCACGAGCAGACGGCACCGTTCTTGCGCGCGCACGCCGCGCCCAGCACCGCGCACGCGCCGCGCATTGCGCGCGGACATGTCCCACGCCAAACGCACGTATGTCCTTGTCACCAGTCACTACACTGTGCTTTTTTGTGTCCAGGGGCACAATAGTGCCTACTTCGCGCCTTGGAATAACACAATTTTGGTTTGTTCTAGTCAATACTTACTACACTGTATATTTTGGGCCCTTGAACACTACGCTTATGTCCGAAGCGTATTTTCCACGCCAAACGCAATTATGTCCTTGTCACTATACTGTGATTTTTTATGTTCAGTGACACAGCAGTACCTTCACACCTTGGATTAAAACAATAGTAGTTTGTTCTGGTCAAAATTCACTACACTGTATCGAAATTATTGAGCTTTTAAACCCTTAAAATCTACGCGGACATGTCCCACGCCAAACGCACGTGTGATGACGTGCGTCCTTGTCACCAGTCACTGCACTGTGCTTGTTTGTATCCAGTGGCACTGTAGTACCTACTTTACTCCTTGGATTATCAAAACCTCAAAACAGTGGTTTGTTCGAGTCAACATTCAATACAGATTTTTGAGATTTTGAGCTCCTAAAACCTATAAAGTACTCCAGTAAAAAGTATCACAAGCCACTAGGAAGTCCTTACTATACACAATTCAAAAGTATGGAGGTCGCTGGTTCAAGTCCCGGCATGGATGGAATGTTTAGCCTCTATATAGGTTTTTAAAATTATCCTCAGCACGGATTAGTGGAAGAAAAAAAAAATCATATAGGTACAACGATATCATTCCGATGTAAAACCTAACTGCAAAGTGGGTGCTCGGGGCTGCAAGTGGTGTAAATTACTTTAGCCAGATGTCGCTGCCTGTACGTAATACAGAGAAGTTTGTAAAGAGGTTCGAAATTTCGCGGATGTCTGCACTTGCCCATTAGCTCAGTTGGGAGAGCGTTGGCACGGTTAGCCAGAGGTCGCGGGTTCAAGTCCCGGCATGGGTGGATTGTTTAGCATCTAAATAGGTTTTTGAAGTGTGTTTCAGTCAACAGTCGCTACATTGTGGTCAGGTTTTTCCCCGCGTACTTCAATTCATGGACTAGTTCCTTTTGAATTACACACTCCTGTTTGTCGAAATTGAGAGGACTCTTCCACTTTGAAGGAAATTCTATACGTTTCCTATAAGAAATTGGAAACATCACATGATTTTCAAATGTTTTATTATGGACCGCAAACGTTAGTACAATTATATCTTCTTCAATTTGATAAACAAAAATGTTACAATGGAACAGAAATGAACAGAAAGAGGCATGTCTATTTAACTATTGTTCATTTAACTACCTCGCTTAGAGAAGGCCACACGCTGAGACACTAACGACCCTCCTTACTAATACTCCGAGCACAAGTAAAGTTTCCGCTTTGACCCTTATTAAGCACCAACATAACGGACAGCTCTCATTTGAAGAGTCCAAATTAGTTCAGAATGTTATATCGCTTCTTCCTATCGTTTCGGTGCTAGTAGTTTTTTTTTTGCTTACAGTTTAGCCACGCGCATACTAGGATTTGTGTGTCTAGCAAGACTTCTCGAGCAGGACGCGAGGTACGCAGTGAGATCCATAGTCTGTGGTGAGGCTCCGAAAAACAATGATTGAGCACCTCTCTTATGTAGACCCATCGTATGTTGCTCTTGTATCTGTCGATGTGCGTAGATAGCATGACGGCGCGACTCACGCGTTTTATTGCGCTAAAATATCAGAAATTGACAAATAATGTCAGAAATTGACAAGTAACGTCTCGACTTTTGACATTTAAACCGCGCGATTGGCGTCGTCACACTACGAGTACCTATGCGAGTTCTGGGTAACTTGTACTTGCGCAGTGATTTTACCGTGTAACTTTCACTATAAAATTATTTTCAGCATATAATGTCTGAGATATTGTATTATTTAAACCGGAATATTTAAATAGAAAGCATTCGCTAAAATTCAATGGCTCTTACGTAGATAAAATGCGTCATATGGAGCACAATCTGTAACGGAAAATAACTGAGCGAACGTTCCAGAATCCCAGCCCAACCCTCTCGCAAAGCACACCAATTACTTGCCACCCGGACTCCACTGAACTCGGAGATAAAACTACTTCGTATGAGTTACGTTGTTTATGGCCTCTACTCGGTGTCACGGGCTGGTAGGTAGCTAGGTAGGCAGGGTATGTGGACATGAGATCCTGCTCAAGAAAAATAGGGAAAATTAAATTCGGGGACGGGGGGCATTCCTGGATATTCAAGGAAAACGCATTAAAAGTTCTTGATAGCGGACATCAGGCGAACTATGTATTGCTTGTATGAAGTTATGGCTGGTGCCTCCTTCAACTGAAAATAAGTTGCTCCGTCTAAAATGTTTTTTATTTTTTATTTAATAATAATTACTTTGGCGTTTTCTTTCTTAATTAATTTACTGAATGTACCTCTACACCAATAACGTTGTCAAAACTTTCAGAACTAGGATAATGTAGTTAATCTACTAAATACAATCACAATGCGAACCTCGCGATGCGACCTGTTAAAATGTCGAATTTAAAAATATTTCTCAAGATATGGATTAGATAACGTTGAATAATTAAAGAACTACTACAACGAGAAAAATACTATATCACCTTTCCATTCAGACCAGTGGAAAGCAAAACAAGCCGTAAAATGGAAGATAAACGTAACAGCACAAAGAGGTGACCACACGAAACGCGGATCGAGACTGGACGCGAACGAAATTAAATACCTCGCCGCCGGCGACGTTAGTGGGAGAAAAGAAACTATTCCAATCAGCGGCAGATGCTTTGTGGGGGATTATATTGGGAATTGTTACATCAAGGACAACGTACACTAACAGAGGGTTAGCCCTCAATCAATATGAGAATAACTCAAGATGATTAAGGCAGATGTTTAGCAACCGTCTAGCAACGGTCCCGTTTGCACATTCTAATATTATTACTAATTGTAAAAAAAAAATGGTACACTTTTGTTATCTTAAACGGCATAAGACATGGCGCGAAGTGACTTCGGGTACCTAACACAAATGTGTCACCCGGATTGCGTTTCATAAAACTACAATGGACATTGTGCAAAATATTGACAATAGTTACAAAAATAATAGTTCATTTTAAAGGTATAAAAAGATCAGTAAATATAATGCTGCAATTATAAATTAATAATATTCACTGATTTCTCGTATTTTTGTGACGTTCGTTTCACACGTGAATGAAAGTAGGTTTAATATTTTTGAATAAAAAACGTCAAGATATTGATATTTAAGATTAACTTTTTTTTATCAAATATTAAGGAAAACGAAAACATATTTAAAATTAGTTGTTCCGCGGCTTCACCCAAGGAATGATATTATATAGCCCGTGTTCATCCTAAAGATCAATTTTAAATATGAGTGAAAGAATTTTTGAAACCGGATGAGTAGGTTCAGAGACTACCTCTTACATACAAACGTTATTTATTTATTATTGTAGATGTCAGTATTTTTTCTCCACTTATTAAAACTCTACATTTATCAAAAGTTTACACTTTTTTTACAACCATTTAAAATGTTAAAGACGAAATTACATACGTAACAAGCCTTAACTTCCTGAATCAGTTTAATGAAACACTTGATCCTATTAATAATTCTAGCTCATTACGTAACTAAAACGTTACGCGGCAAACTAAGTTGGTGAACATTCAGCGAACAAACCAGACAAACAACTCGCGGCTGCCGCATGCCGGGGCGCGGGATTCATTATTCAACCGACTGGCTGCTTGTCTGTCTGTACGTCGCAGCACAGACATGTATTTGAGAAAGAAAGTCAGGTACAAGACATTTATTAGATACTAATGGAACTGTTAGAGATATTTATATTTATTCTCAATAGAACATGAAAAAATACAATTTCATTAGTTTGCCAAGCTGCTAATGCAGTTTGTCAGTTTTACATATTTTATATCAATCAATCAATCAGGCCCGTACTCGTCCACTGCTGGATATAGCTTGAGACTTCTATAGACTTCTCTCCTCGGCCGTCCTCATCCAGCCGCTGCCAGCAAACTCCTAAGATTGTCGTTCCAACGAGCTGATGTGCGTCCTACGTTGCGTTTGCCAGCTCGTGGTCTCAACTCGAGAACTTTCGTACGCCATGTGAACAGCCCACTACCATTTCAACTTGGTAATCTAATAGGCTATGTCAGTCACTTTAGTTCTTTAGCGAATTGTCTCATTTCGTCAATGTCGAAAACAGGAGCCTATCACTAATTCTACTCTACAGAGTACAGACATACACATGGGCTTGGGCCCGAGGGCTTTATATCTTGAACCGTAATAGGTAGCCAATTCAAATTCAAAGGATATGTTTTGTTATTTTGCTCAACAAATAATAAAAAATCCAAAATAAATATACGTATCATCAGCCATTTGACGCCCACTGCAGGACATAGGCCTCCTTCGTGGTTTTCATAACCATGAGGGGGAGTGACGCTATTCTTAATTCGGCTTTTTGCTCTATCATAAAAAAGGTAATATACCATATTTGTGCCAAGCTTGGTGGTTATAGTCTAGGGACTTTTTTTATTAGTTGTTATACTATATTATGTTTTATTATGTTTAAAGAAAAAAGTTGTTTCCTCACGATGTTTTCCTTCACAGCCAGAAGGTACTGACTACGTGCCCGTGTTTCTCCCGCCGGCAAACGTGCAAGTATCTCGAGCGCATAAGCCATGCAAGTGTATGCGCGATGAAGTGACAACTCCACTGAGGCTAAACAGCTCGTGACGTGCAGTTTTGCATCAAAATACTGAAAATGTACCCTCCACGTGTTTTGTCGTGTAACGGTGACGGGCAAGCGTTCGTTGGAAAGGGTGAGATTATAAACTGTTTGCATAAAACTCGCTGTTTTATGCTAAAAGAACAAGGGAGAACGTTGTCATGACTGAACTCTCAATCATAATAAATGCTGAGGTAATTGCATTAAAAACATCGGCCAAGTGTGAGTCAGTTCAGTTCAGCAGGAATCCGCTAAGAATCCCGATAAAAATAAGAAACTCTATATCCTGTATGTATTTTATTCTTTCTATGATAGAGCAAAAATAAAAATAAAACACGTTTCCTTTATGGGGACCCACCACTATTTTTAACTTTTTCTATTTTAGTTTCTGGGCAATCCGCCATAATAGCACTCTTTCTGTAATAATTTCAACTGACTAACTTTTGACGGTTCACGATATACAACCCTTTAAAGATTAGACGGACGCATTGACGTACCTATCTAAAAAAGAAAAAAAAAAAGAATGTTGCCTTCCCTGGGGGGCTGGCCTCTGAGCAGCGATGGTCGATCACACCGACTCCCAAAGCATGTAACCCAACATACTGCTTTATTTCAGAGTCATGACCGAAGAAGAAATTGTGCTACAACTCTAGAGACAGAATAGCGACTGATACTCGTACGAACTATTATCGACTGAAACTAATCCGAGTAAACTTCAGCAATTTCAATATCTGCACGCGCAGTGGCCAATTCTGAGCACGTCCCTTTCCCATACTTTTGGTTTAAACATGAGATAGGACTTGAAACTCATCCTCGAGCGAGTCTCTTTAGCATCGATAGGTCTCATCGACGGATGCTTTTAGATGTAATCGGAGAGGATCCATTTGCGACGCTAGTATGAAGTGCATCGAGTCTAGGAGTCCCTTGCCAGCCGATATTAGCCAAAGAAATACTTTGCACATAAGTACCAGGTAATTTGTTCACATACGTCACCACTCGAAATTGCCGTTCTGCGGTGGGAACGATGAGAAAAGGCCTGTGCCCTGCAGTGGGACGTGTAGCCTATCTACATAGAACCGGCCAAGTGCGTGTTGGGCCACGCGTTGTGTATGGTTCCGTAGAAAGAGGGGGGTTTTATTTGCTTTACAGAAGTAACAACTTCATCCTAAATCAAAAAATGATCTTCCTACACCTAAAATATTTTCAAACGACCAATCCAACAATACCACACTACTGTGTAGGCGAGAAAAAAATGCATCCCTAATTGAGGTGCATACACTAAAAGATTTTATTCTACCGTTTTGTCGGCGTGGTTAATATGTAATGTATGTCTATGCCAAATTTCAGCTTTCTCGTTACTAATCGTCTCCGAGCTAAGCCGCGGACAGACAAACGGACGGACATGGCGAAACTATAAGTGTTCCTTGTCGACTACGGAACCCTAAAAAAGGACCAAGTGCATTGTATAACTTTTTCTTGTGATATGTTAATTTGTTACAATAAGTATATTTTTTTCTTTCTATTTCGGACCTTTGTATTTTCGTCAATAACGTTTTAGCCAAAGAGTGTCGTAGAGTCTTTGCCGCACAACACCACTGATTGCGTGGTTTAAATTATAATTTGTGTAATTTAAAGAAACGTCCTCTTACTCTTTGCGACATCATTAGAGCAGAAAGGCACGATGTTTGGCGGCTGGTTTCAGATAGCTTCTTCAATGGCACAAGTTATACGCAATTATCGCTATAGAGAAGACAGTTAAAATTGCATCCAGTACATTAAATACCTAACGAAATAGTCGTAGTTAATTAACTAAGTTATATTTCAATTACTGTTTCTCAATAAATAAATAAAATGAGTAGAAAAGCATGAGAAAAATAAATTTAAAAAGATTTTATAGTGGAAGCTTACATGATTGAGAAAGGATTGGCTTTGGTGTAAATAGTTTCTTTGTTAGCTTCTTCTCCGCATGATCTATTAATTGTGAAACTAACAGCTTTGACGTTCATTAAGTAAACATTTTGTTTTTATAGTGAATAATTTTTTTTGACTTTGACTTGACTTTGACATATTTTTTTTGCCAATTTCTTTATCAAAAACTAGCTCTAAGTATAAGACAAATAAAATGTCAAAAGTTTCCGTAATTTTGTTTTCTAGAGCCGCCAAAGACCACAATTGTCAAAAGTATAGTAATTTTTTTACAATCACTTCACTGCCTCAGTGTTTCCATATCTGTCGGACCACTGAAGTCGTCAAATATAAATCGTTAAACAAATGTACATACATACATACACTTCATAACACATATATAAGAACCAACCATTGTTACTAAGTTTCTGGGCCCCAGATGCTTTGAATGTATTATTATTATTATTAATAAAAATGTGTGAGCGAGACAGATGCTGCAAGTACGAAGAGTGAAACAAGCTTAATGTAACCAAATGAAGGCGAAGTGTTAGTAATAGTGCAATGAAGTGAGTTGTTCGACCAAACACGATTTCCCTGAAGAGCCTCCGAGCACGTCTCTAACTTTGTTAGCTCTAGCTCTGGGATACCGGGGACGTAGTGCAGATGTTTCCGACGAAAAAGGTTTAAGGCTTGAGGGCTGAATCCTAAAGCAAAGAAAAAGTCCGGGACGGATTAACACTAAACTTCTCTTAGCAAATAAATAGGTTTTAGTTATGACCACTTTTATAACTAAAAAAAAAAAAGACTTCAAGAAAAACGCGCAATAGAAATAAGAGTTCGAACAGATCTTTGCCAAATTTTAGCGTAGGACCACACCGAAGGTAAAAAAAGAATGAATGAAATCAGACAACGTTGAAAAGAATTATCGCTGAACATACTTAAAAAAATGTGTACACAGACGAATCGAGAACCTTTTCCTACTATGTTAAAGTTCTTAATAAGTATAAAGAAAGAAAAGTAACAAGATAACACGCCACAACACAAAAAGGGAACGCGAGGCTCGTTTTTCTTTAAAATTTCCTATTCTGGATTTCCCATCAAAATACAGCATGTCTTCGTGGGAGATGGCATTTGCGCGAAAATGCTTATCCAGCGCGGGCAAACCGTGTCTAGGCACCATAATATAGACACGGTTTTCTAGGTTGATTTGGTGAACAACAACCAAAGAAGTAGGTCTGTATGTTTCCCAAAGAAAGTATGTATAACAAGAAAGGTTAAGAAAGATATTAACTTGCCGAATCTCAGCCTAAAGTGGAACATCCTCCAACAAGCGCGATCAACCTTAAGTCACCATGAACTAGAGTGTATTCTCCTGTGCTTACAGAGGAAGTGGATGTTTATCCGGCCACGTTTCCGAGTGGCTTCTCGGTCAGTGAGGCAGGACTGCTGAGTGCACTCGGCAGTTAGCTGCCCACCCCCACCCCAGCAGTTTACTTACGAGTGCATTTTTCAGGCTTTATCTTTGAAAGAAGCTGTGATTTTTACGGAATTTTTGAAAAGGATACTTAAATGAATTTTGTGGAAACTGTTTCAGTAATTATACCTGGAGGCTTAATCAGGTCGTCTGAACGGGTCTTACTTTTGCATACTTGTTGAAATGTTTATTTTGAGGCCGCTTACGTAAGACAACATAAACTTGCTATAAAAAAATTATTAAAAAAATATTAAAAAATTTTAGCCTCTAAATAGGTTTAAAAAAAAAGCATGAAAAATATTTTTCAATTAAATCTGCTTCGCAATAGAGTTTTGTCCTGTCTGATCGTTTAGACGAGGTCTAAATTGTTCGTCTCTTAGATGCCAATAAATTATCAATACTCTTAACTATATCCACAAATGTATTAGTTCAGTCTATCCAAAGGTTGTCGGGGAGAGATCACTTTTAGTGTTAAGGCCGCCGTCTGCACTCGTAAGGTTAAGAAATAATCAGTGTAATTTCCTTTTTTAAGTACAATAAAATGTTATCTGTCTATCTATACAAAAACTGATTGCATCACTACTCTGTAAAATTCAGGTTCCAGCTTTTGGCACTCTAATTTAGCCTGCCAATGTCCTGGGGACCTCAGAGGTTTCCATTGTGAATTTTTGCCCCGCGGAATGCTTAATTATTTATAAAGCCTTGGCCGCTTCAATGAGTCCCTTCTACCTTAGGCGAAAGGGAAATCTTCAATTACGGACACTTTGGAATCTGGAGGAGCGACGCCGCTTTTGTCGTGGAGTTTGATTGAAGGAAGCTTAAACTCAGATTTCTCGTAAACTAACAATCAAATCTGTTAATCTACTGTTAACAGCTGTCAGTTGGCCAAAGTGCATACAAAAAACATCAAGTAGCTACTTTCAAGCTTATAATTAGGCGTTAGAGGGAAAGTACTAATTTTTAACTAGACTTGTATACAGAGCCTAGTGCACAATCGCGAATGGTACAGTCGACAGCGCATGGAGTTTACATGCGTGCACTTTATTCAAAATATTATAAATTATTGCAAATTATTTTATGGGCTACTTTGTAACAAAGCGGTGGTAGCCCAGTGGGTAGAATAATGGATTCGGAAGCGAGAGACCCAGCTTCAATTCTCAGTGCGGGCAGTTTGGCTCCGCATGTATTGACTTGTCTTTCCTGTGGGCTAGGCCGACCAAGCTGTCAGGATGGTATAGGTGCTGGGCAAGCCTGCTCCATCTAAAAACAATGTCCCAGGCACGAGTAGTCCCTTCACCCCTCTAATGTGAGTGAAGGTGCCACTGGACACTGCATAAATCATCTCATTACGTAGGTTATGCAGCTATGAATTACACAAAGGTTCTAGATACTTTTGGAGTGCAAGAGAATCTGAAGGAGGACACTATATCCTGTAAGTTGTAAGATATCTATCTATCTAAGGCAAACAGGGTAACGCAAAGAGACCCCCTTTTTGTCTCTGAAATATGAAAATTATTGATGGTAGAGTGGACTCGGAAAGACCGCACTAATTGTTCAGCGCCTAATCCTTTTCAAAGTAAAAGGCTGGCATACAGAGCAGTCTTTTAGCGCTATCAGCGGAAGTAGAGCCTAATGCCGGCAGCCATTTAATAAAGTTTCTTCATAAACGCGAGGCGTAAGCTGAGCTAACACGTAACGTTCTCAGTAACTACATGTTACGTTTCTTGTACCTTTATCAACGTGCACCCCAAGAGATTGGCAAATGCTAAACTTACGTCACAGAGAAACTAAGAAAATTCTCCTGAAACTTCAATACTTGATATGAAATGTATCCCACGAATAAAATCAGCTTGCTATGGAATACAGACCCAACAGGTTCTATAACACTAATAATATCTTAATCTACGGTTAAGGGTCGTTCATTAATCACGTGACGCTCGAAAGAGAGGGGGGGGGGGGGGGGTCGAAATATCACTAAGGGGGAAGGGGGGGTGTAGTGAAATATCACGTGTGTTTATTTTTTCTTTGAACGCGCGATTTCTAAACCGAAAAGCGGTGCGTGACCTTGATTCGCCGTTGCTAGGCATCGATTTCCCCGTGATTTTGAAGATACTTTGTACCAAAAAATACACGTCATTTTTGGTTAGAGCGGGAGGGGTAGTCTAAAATCTCACCACGTATCATCTTGGTGGAGGTTAAAAACTTGCTAAAACATCATCATCATCATTCAGCCACAAGAAGTCCGCTGCTGGACCTAGGCCACCTCCATGGATTTCCAAAAAGACCGATTGGAAGCGGCTTGCATCTAGCGTCTTCCCCCTTAACAGGTGTTAATTGGCCAAAGTGTATAAACAAACCCACTGAAAGCTGTTAACATTAGATTAAAAGGTTGTGAATATACAAGAAATCGGGGATTAGTCTCTTAAATCAAGCCACTCTTCAGTTTGCCAAACGTTACTTCAGATACAAAGAAAGAAGAAGAACGTTTCTTTGACAACACAATACTAAAAACCGGCCAAGCACAAGTCGGGCTCGCGCACGAAAGGTTCCGTATCATTATCTACATAACATTCGAATATTGCTACATGTTGCTATTATTAATATCGAGCAAAAAACGGCAAAAAATCACGTTTGTTGTATGGAAGCCCCTCTTCAATATTTATTTTATTCTGTTTTTAGTATTTATTGTTATAGCGACAACAGAAATACATTATCTGTGAAAATGTCAACTGTCTAGCTATCACGGTTCATGAAATACAGTCTGGTGACAGACAGACGGACAGTGGAAATAGGGTCTTAGTAATATTTTTTTTTTTATTTTTTTATTTTATTTATTTGGGACAACAAACAACTACATATTAAAATATTACTAAAAACAAACAGGTTGAAAGATTTATAAACATGTAGTCCACTACGTTATCCACAGTTTACTAAGCAAGTTGTGAACTAAATGTGACTCACTAAAAGAGCATCTTTAAGTATGTAATCAACGCTTAAATCATTTATAAAATAGCATTAAAAATTAAAAATTACATAATTACACTGTATTAGCCGATGTGGGTCGACGCCCAGTAGACGCACCTACTGACTTTATTTTAGCTGTAAGTGTCTTATTTTATTATATATGTATTATGTTTGTTACTTGACTTGTATGTATGTATTTACTGGATAGAAATGTCGTGTAAAATCAACAAGTGCAGTTGAAAGCGCGTCGACCCCCATACGCTGCAAGATACAAAGAAACATATGCAGGAATAAAAGGAAAAGAAAAAAAGGAAAACGTTTACACCTACTTCACTGATGATCAAGTATGCTGATAACCTGCTGCTTGAATTTACTCATAGAAAGTGAAAATATGTCTATGGATTCAAAGCGCCCATTATACGTTTCAACGAGTCGGCGCAATGGCAATCGCTTGCCTGCGTTGGTCCTACATTTGCCTACAGCGAACAGTCGTCGCGCGCACACCTGACGCCTGTGTACGCTCCTGGGCACTACATAATACAGGTTGTTCGTGAGTATGTTACAGTCGTATCTATTGTGACATATATTGTACAGAGTCATTGCTTCAAGAAGTGTACGTCTAGAATATAGTGTAGGTATTTTATATAAAGTAAGCAATTGGTTGTAAGGGAGGCGGGCATGATGACATCGGTAGTGCATGGTGCGAAGAAATTTGCGTTGAACTTTTTCGATAGCATCATTGTACTTATTGTAGTAAGGGTTCCAGACAGGTACAGCGTATTCTAATTGGGACCTAATCAAAGCCTTGTAGAGAAAAATGTAAGTCGCCGGTCTTACGAAATCTTTCGTTGCTCTCATTACAAAACCAAACATTTGGTATGCTTTGTTGATAATTTTGTCGATATGAAGATCCAAATGTAATTTTGAATCTAGGAGCATCCCTAGATCACGCAACCGTTCGACCCTTTCTAAAGGCTGTTTACACAAATTGTAACAAAAGTTTATTTTATTTTTATTTTTCGTAAAACTAATTACATTACATTTATCTATATTTAGTTGTAGTTTATTTTGGATACAGTATTGCGTAAATCGATCCAGATCGCGCTGCAGCAGATGGCAATCATTAATGTTCTGTATACTACGAAAAGCTTTCAGGTCATCCGCGTACAACAAAAATCTGGAGTGATGAAAGCATTTGTTTAAATCATTTATAAACAGTATAAAAAGTAACGGCCCGAGTATGGACCCTTGTGGGACCCCCGATAAAACCTGTACCGTATCTGAGTGGTATCCATTTAAAACAACCTTTTGACTTCGGTTGGTAATGTAAGACGCAAACCATCTTAATAGATTGCCTCTGATCCCATTGAATGCAATTTTGTTAAGGAGTAATTCATGATCGACCTTGTCAAAAGCCTTTCGAAAGTCCGTGTAAATAGCATCTGTTTGTGTGCGGTCATCCATGTTTTCAAATAAGCAGTTAGTAAAAATCATAAGGTTAGTGGTAGTAGATCTTCGTTTGACAAAGCCGTGTTGTTGTTCGAGGATAGAGGAATGTAAAACCGGGTAAACTGCATTGTGAACGATTCTTTCAAAAAGTTTTGACAAGGTCGAGAGAATAGAAATGGGACGGTAGTTTTCAATGTTTTGTTTAGACCCAGATTTGTATACCGGAGTGATATTTGCTAATTTCCATTTCGTTGGAAATACTCCCTGTGAAATACACTTATTAAAAATTTTTTCAAGAGGCACGCATATTTCATTCGCTGTGCGAACTAAAAATAGTGGGGGGAGACCGTCAGGGCCTGGACCCTTGGATAGATCTAGTAATTTTATTTGTTTTGCAATGTTGTCTGAGTTAATAGTCAAATTGTTTATAATGACATCACTATTTGTGTTATTGTCTGAAGGTGGTTTCCACTGATCAAGTATTAATGTTGATGGTTCATAAACAGAGTGGAAGTAATTTGAAAACATATTGCATATTTCATCCGGATTGTTACTCTTCTGATTTTGATATTGCATGTTTGCAGGTATCCCTGGTTTGCTTTTACGATTGGAAACATAAGTCCAGAAATGCTTTACGTTTCTACTAATGCTATCTTCTACTGATGCAATGTACTTTGAGAAGCATTTGTTACATTCCGTTTTAAATCTAGTTCTAAAGAGCGCAAATTGTTCATAGTCTGAAATGTTTTTAAACTTTTTCCACTTACACCAAGCTTTATTCTTATTTTTAAAAATATGAATAAGTGACGGGGAAAACCATATGGGAAAGTTTTTACTTTTAGAAGTACACATTGGAACGTGTTGTTTGATTATGCCATACAGAGCGTTATAGAACTTATCAAGCGCATCCTCTGCAGGTAAAGTGTCGAGATCTTCAGACCATGGTGTTTTACTAATCGCAACGTTGATTAGGTCGTAATCGCCTTTATAATAGTTGTATTTGTTTAACGGACGCCGGGTCATTGGGATACAAATTTTAATAGAAATAAGTGTACAGAAAGGCGGATGGTGAGCGTCAGGGAGTAATATGAATGTATCCGGACTAAAAGTTTTACAGTCAGTATTCGATAATAAGAGATCCAGTATTTTACCATTTAAATTTGTGTATGTATTATATTGTTTAGCGCTCACCAAAGATAAAAAGTTATTCAAGCACCTGCAAATCGATGAGGTACCATTACAGATTAGACCCAGTGATGTATTGACACCGTTACATTCCCAAGCAAGATCTGGCAGATTGTAGTCTCCGTATATATAGAAACTATCGGTGTCTTGAGAATTTAAAATGTTACTTAACATGTTTAGGTGTCGAACATAAGTGTCTTCGTGTGTTTTTGGAGGAATGTACACAGCGGCAAAGATATGATATGAGTTCTGTTTACGACTCGGAATACGCACTATAACGTGTTCAATTGTGCCGTCGGGAGGAGCTGATGTTATTGGGCATGTGGGTTTAAGCTTTTGTAGGACTGCTATTAAAACACCACCTCCGTCGTGTTTTCGAGTAGCAATTCGGTCCCGGTCGCATCGAAAAACTGCGTATCGTTGATCGATGAATTCGTTATCTGATATATCTGGAACGAGCCAGGTTTCCGTTAAAATTATTACATCGTAGGAGTGTGATAATATGTTCATGTACAGTGTATTAAGTTTAGTACGCACTCCTCTGCAGTTCTGGTAATAAATACTTAGTGTTGCACTATTCATATAAGGTAGGATGACAAATTAGACGTATTACCAAGGATGGCCACGGGCCAGATAAAAAGAATCCCAGACCGGCGCGCGCGCATGTATCGACTAATAAATACTGTTGAAGCAGAAGATGTCCGTCAGGATTGTGGCAAGCGGCGGACTCCGGTCTCTGCCCACCCCTCCGGGATACAGGCGCGAGTTTATTTAATGCAATGTAATGTACTATGGATGAACATGCTGACATAGGTACGTAGACATAACATCTGCACTTTTTCTTTAGACAGACTATACTAACACAATAAAGTTGTGTTTCTACTCTCGGCGGGATAATGCAATGATTCCCATCGACAGACGGCAGTTCCATAACGACTGCGGCTTGGGACGCGTCTGCGCATAGTAGGGTACTAGTTAACAGGTTTTTCAGCTTAGTAAATGATAGCAATAGATAAGGTGGTTCAAAGCGACGGTCGCTTTTGTTTGCGTATGTAATTTGCGCTGTGAAACCATCATGAAAGTTACAGTAACAGGTCCTCAGACTTAAATCAAAGCAGCAGGCAACCGAATACAATACGAAATCCAGTGCACAATAAAAAATACACATAGTTATTATTTCTACACAGTTGGTAATCTTAGAGTGAAGTACAATGGCTTGAGTAGTATGCACTGATCGAGTAATTATCCAGGAATTATTGAGTGTTGAAAGTGGTGTTTGAAGTGCTTCTATTGGGCTTTGTCTGAGGCCTAATTTTGGTGAGCTCGCTGTGCGACCGTATGGGAAATGAAGGTGAGTTATCATTTTCTCGGGTCCATTACCATTTGTGTACGGAACCCTAAAAACAAACATGAGACAAAACATCAAGGGACATTTGCATGGGACTTATTGCGCTGCGCGAGCGAATAGTTGGGGGGGAAAGCAGGTATTTTTGAAATTACAGGAATACAAATCCTATTAATAGAATTTTAACGACCGACGTCACTAACTGAATGTTTTGTATGAATGTAGTGACGTCGGTCGTTAAAATTTTTGTATTTTTATTAAGGATAGTAATTTTAGTGTATTTTTTTATTATCCGAAACTCACTACAGCTCAAATAAAACCATATCTAGTGATAAGTTAGACTCATGTTCGAGATTTTGTTTTAATGCTATAAAGTTAAAATATCATAAAAATAATGACCGACTGCCCTAGATAGGACATTGAAAAGTAATTTTTGTTTTCAGATTTTAAATACGAACCATTAGAGAGTAAAATGTATTTTGAAACACCCGATTCAGGGTATGTCAGAGAACCCAGCCCTAATAGAAACAAGTACAAATTTAGGTTAACGTAAAAATAAAATTCAGATCAGATAAAATTCACATAAAATTGTGTTTCAACGAAATGCATGATCGTGAGTATTGATAACGTACCCGTCCATTAAAATAATCAGCAACTAACTCTAACCCAGCAACATTTTTGGCATCCGCTGTGCAACCTGAATTACTAGTAAATTACCCGGACTGCATCACATAGCTACGACAACATAAACAAGTTGTAAGAAGCTTTGCAGTTGCCTGCCGCGCCCCGCGACCCAGCCAAGGCAGTCAAATAATCATTAGTTGCACGAAACTGCAGGGTTCAACTTTTGTTGTTTTTTTTATTGAACATTACACAAAATAATCATATTAAGTTCACAATGCGCAAATCATTATTTTAATCGACTTCAAAATAGGTGGAGGTTCTCTTCATTCAGCAATAATTCGATTGCAATTTTTTTTTTTTTTGATAGAACGGTACCCCTCAGGGATCGTCCTATACATCATTTGCAAAAGCATCTTCACAGTATTTTGGACACAATCATACCGCGATAAAGAATACCATCAGCGCCATCTAGTAATAACATTAGTGAACTAGAGCTTCTTTTTAGTGCATATTTTGAAGATTGTTATTTTCCCTAACAACTCAATTATTTTGCGCATGTTTTGAGTCATGCTTTTTTAGCAGGCTGAAGAACATGAGCAGGAGACCCATCCACACCACATAACTTCTTCTAGACCCATACTATAGCACACCCAGTGCATCATGTTAATCAGAGAAGGTCAACAAACATTGAAAAACAGCCGGACTGAGGCCATTTCTACAAATTAGTGGCCCCCGGCGTGAATTAAACCCACGACAGCTGTATCAGAAACACGCTACCTAAATGCTTTTGCTCTTCATGTGTGCTTCTGTTTTGTGCCATGTTTTACTTGAGCTGTTTCTTGTACATAATTAGACATGTTTATGCTTTGTATACGTGTGTGTGTGTGTCTGTAAATAAATGATCTATCTATCTACCGCTATACCAAGGATACGCCGATCTGATTGATATCTCTTCTGGCATGCAATTCAAATATCACAAGCGCTCTTATCATAAAATTCAAGTCCTCGCTATGAGTTAAATCGAGATAGGAACCCAGCACGGCGTTTAGGCGTAGGCAACGCGCAAACAACGCAACTAAAACGCGCTTCAAACGCGATACACATAAAACCATATATAATTACTTTAAATTAGAGGCTTCCGTCTATAACTTCGGATCCTTAAAATAAATGGTTTGCTTTATAATTTTACTTATAGTAACTATAAACAAGTCCTGTTTAAAAATACCTAGTTTTAAATTAAACAAATCTTCTATAAACAAGATAAATAGTTAGGGACCTAATCTGGATCCTCTGTATCAGGATATTGACACAATATCACTGAGCAACACATTTTAAGGCCACTTTCTCTTGTTGAGGTTTAGAAAGCACGAATAGACGTTGAAGATTTATTTTTATTGTTGAAACCATATATATATTTTCAAGCTGTTTATTAATTTATAGTAGCGCAAATAATTTTTATGCGGGCGAATTTTTATCATAGGAAGTTTACGTAAGTAACAATTTTTTCGAAGTGTAGCATTATTAATGTTTTATTATTATAGAGAATTCCATTACTTTCACAGATCCTTTAAAGGGATCCCTTTTAGTAAGAGATTTTAGGCGCACGCAGCAGAAAGACAACGCCGTGTGCAAGAGCCCTCAGGAATCGGATGTGTCAGTGCAGGCCCCTTTCCCGAAATGTTCCGGTTTGAGTGTTTATCCGTGAAGTGTCAGCTCTTTTTTGCCTCTAACTGGACATGATTACGGTACCTGTCATTATTATATTTTATTTTAACATATTTATTTTGGAATATTATCTACTAATCACTCTTTAAACGCTTTCATATAATATATACTTTTTATAAGAAAGTCGTTAAAGATATGTACATATTGTCTTATTTTTATTTGTTTCGCACCACTTTGTACACACGTAAATTACCGCGGGCACTGACTGAAAACCAGCGCTGAGCGCTCAGCACAATGCTGAGTCAGATGCTCTTTGTGGCAACTTTGACACACCACAGGATTCACTCTGACGCTCTGACTTTGCCTTGCACTATCTTGTATGTATGTGACTTGTTTTTACTTTGTATTTATGTGACCTTTTCTTTCTTGTGATGTGTTAATTTGGCCCAATAAATGTCTTTCTTTCTTCTTTCAAATGTCCCTTGGTTACAAAATGTCCTCTTTTTACGGAACCCTACACTGCGCGCCGCCCGACACGCACTTGGCAGGTTTTTTATACTTAAGTGTCCAATTTTGTAGAAGGGACATTATGGGAAAGGAACAATCAGGGTAAGGAACGTTTTGCAACCGAGGGACTTTTCGGAAAGGGGCATTATGCACCGGAAAGGAATCCGAAAATGTTTTACGTGTTAGCTCGGAAGCCGTCCAGCGATCGGACAAGCCGTCAGAGATATCCGCGGCTGAACCCGTAAACTTTAGCGCGGTATTTTTCTCGCGTTTCACACGGCTTTGTTGTCTTTGTGCCATTAGGTTAGTGCAACAAAAAGAATATAATAAACATTAGGCACTTATAATACTAAAAATAACGATCGCCGCTTTCAGATAAATCAAATAGATTTCCGAGAGCGGCTACATACCTATAATAAAATAAAAAATGTAAATTACTTATTTTTCAAAATAAAAAAAAGGCAGGCAGTTCCTTGCGAAATGAACAATTCACAAATCTGCTAAGAAATGAATGAGCAATTACGTAACTGAAAAGCATTACAGTGCGTTTTTGTTTTGCTTATGTGTTTTTTAGGGTTTTCCGTACCTCAAAAGGAAAAACGGAACCTTTATAGGATCACTTTGTTGTTCGTCCGTTCCGTCCATCCGTCCGTCCGTCCGTCCGTCCGTCCGTCCGTCTGTCAAGAACCTTTAACTCGAGAACGCGTGGAGGTATCGAGTTGAAATTAAAACCATATAGGTACTCAGATCTACAGTCCCTTGAAGCTGTGAAACATTTTTAAGTTGACGTATATTTCGACACTCTCAAGAGAATCAAAATTTATAGGAAGGTCTCACTCGATTTGTACAAGTGGCCTCAGTCTGAGTGTATTTCTCACCAAAGCACAGGACATCCTAGTTTGAGACCAGGACAAGATATTGTGTTGTGTGGAAGTTATTAAATTGCGTTCAAGTTTTTAGACGAACCCAGAGTTACTCCGAAAGGAACAGAAAAATGAGAGGCGAAATATAATCCTCTTGTGTCCAAATTATCGAGGGAAAATGTTTCACAGATTTATTCATAACATCTTAGCGATTTCCCAAAAACAAATTACCCACAAAAGTGGATTGTTATACATCCATAATTTTATCAGATGTGGATCGTGATTTACATTCATGAATAAATACCGCTGAAAAAAACACAAGGATAGTATTTATATCTGTTTTGGTAATATTTTGCAGTGAGACGTTTAAAAGCAGCTTATGTTTGTTATGTTAAGGGAAGCTCATTGTAAATCAAATTTTTTTTGTAGATTTAATACTACCGTTTTGTTGGCGTGATTAATATAAATATATGCCAAATTTGAGCTTTCTAGTACTTATGGTCTCTGTGCTAGGCCGCGGACTGTCAAATGGACAGACAGACAGGCATACGGACGGACATGGCGAAACTAAAAGGGCTCCTTGTTTACTACAGAACCCTAAAAATATTGTTAATGTACGAGAAACCGGGGGTGTGTTCCATTTTAGTGCCGGTAGTCCTACATAATGCATGTGGTTAGGAATTAACCTATTTCGCGTGTTAGTGATGGTTTAGCACCACCAGTATGCTAATTTTATACCTACCCCGGATAGACGTTTATCACGTCTTGTCTGACAGGATTAATTAATTGTGTTAAAAGGAAACGATGGAGATAGGGACCACGGGTGTTCTCACTAAGGTCCATGTTTTCATATATTTTTGTTGAAAAAGAGAAGAATCAATGGAAGATGAAGTGAGTCACGATCGTGGCAATGGTAAACCGTGGTCTCTGCTTACCTTTCTGATAATACAAGCATGAATTTATATATGTAGAAGGGAATATATTATATGCAGTTCATTACTCAAGCAACGTAGGCATCATTAGAGGCTATGGGGCAGGATTCACTCTGACGCTCTGACTTTGCCTTGCACTATCTTGTATGTATGTGACTTGTTTTTACTTTGTATTTATGTGACCTTTTCTTTCTTGTGATGTGTTAATTTGGCCCAATAAATGTCTTTCTTTCTTCTTTCAAATGTCCCTTGGTTACAAAATGTCCTCTTTTTACGGAACCCTACACTGCGCGCCGCCCGACACGCACTTGGCAGGTTTTTTATACTTAAGTGTCCAATTTTGTAGAAGGGACATTATGGGAAAGGAACAATCAGGGTAAGGAACGTTTTGCAACCGAGGGACTTTTCGGAAAGGGGCATTATGCACCGGAAAGGAATCCGAAAATGTTTTACGTGTTAGCTCGGAAGCCGTCCAGCGATCGGACAAGCCGTCAGAGATATCCGCGGCTGAACCCGTAAACTTTAGCGCGGTATTTTTCTCGCGTTTCACACGGCTTTGTTGTCTTTGTGCCATTAGGTTAGTGCAACAAAAAGAATATAATAAACATTAGGCACTTATAATACTAAAAATAACGATCGCCGCTTTCAGATAAATCAAATAGATTTCCGAGAGCGGCTACATACCTATAATAAAATAAAAAATGTAAATTACTTATTTTTCAAAATAAAAAAAAGGCAGGCAGTTCCTTGCGAAATGAACAATTCACAAATCTGCTAAGAAATGAATGAGCAATTACGTAACTGAAAAGCATTACAGTGCGTTTTTGTTTTGCTTATGTGTTTTTTAGGGTTTTCCGTACCTCAAAAGGAAAAACGGAACCTTTATAGGATCACTTTGTTGTTCGTCCGTTCCGTCCATCCGTCCGTCCGTCCGTCCGTCCGTCCGTCCGTCTGTCAAGAACCTTTAACTCGAGAACGCGTGGAGGTATCGAGTTGAAATTAAAACCATATAGGTACTCAGATCTACAGTCCCTTGAAGCTGTGAAACATTTTTAAGTTGACGTATATTTCGACACTCTCAAGAGAATCAAAATTTATAGGAAGGTCTCACTCGATTTGTACAAGTGGCCTCAGTCTGAGTGTATTTCTCACCAAAGCACAGGACATCCTAGTTTGAGACCAGGACAAGATATTGTGTTGTGTGGAAGTTATTAAATTGCGTTCAAGTTTTTAGACGAACCCAGAGTTACTCCGAAAGGAACAGAAAAATGAGAGGCGAAATATAATCCTCTTGTGTCCAAATTATCGAGGGAAAATGTTTCACAGATTTATTCATAACATCTTAGCGATTTCCCAAAAACAAATTACCCACAAAAGTGGATTGTTATACATCCATAATTTTATCAGATGTGGATCGTGATTTACATTCATGAATAAATACCGCTGAAAAAAACACAAGGATAGTATTTATATCTGTTTTGGTAATATTTTGCAGTGAGACGTTTAAAAGCAGCTTATGTTTGTTATGTTAAGGGAAGCTCATTGTAAATCAAATTTTTTTTGTAGATTTAATACTACCGTTTTGTTGGCGTGATTAATATAAATATATGCCAAATTTGAGCTTTCTAGTACTTATGGTCTCTGTGCTAGGCCGCGGACTGTCAAATGGACAGACAGACAGGCATACGGACGGACATGGCGAAACTAAAAGGGCTCCTTGTTTACTACAGAACCCTAAAAATATTGTTAATGTACGAGAAACCGGGGGTGTGTTCCATTTCAGTGCCGGTAGTCCTACATAATGCATGTGGTTAGGAATTAACCTATTTCGCGTGTTAGTGATGGTTTAGCACCACCAGTATGCTAATTTTATACCTACCCCGGATAGACGTTTATCACGTCTTGTCTGACAGGATTAATTAATTGTGTTAAAAGGAAACGATGGAGATAGGGACCACGGGTGTTCTCACTAAGGTCCATGTTTTCATATATTTTTGTTGAAAAAGAGAAGAATCAATGGAAGATGAAGTGAGTCACGATCGTGGCAATGGTAAACCGTGGTCTCTGCTTACCTTTCTGATAATACAAGCATGAATTTATATATGTAGAAGGGAATATATTATATGCAGTTCATTACTCAAGCAACGTAGGCATCATTAGAGGCTATGGGGCCTCGATATATACCTACAGCTCGAAGCATTTCGTAGCAACGAGACCCAAGAGTTATGATACTGAAAAGGTGGTGTTTTGCATTTTGCACAGGCAGATTCCTAAAATCTGAGAATTATTCTCATTTTTTTTAATATGCAGAGGGCCGGTTTCTGAAATGAGAAATTGAGTAAGTAACGTTCTGTCTCTTTTCTGAGAAATTCGAAGAGACAGCACTACAGTTAACTATTTACTCAGCGAAATTCTCAATTCAGAAACTGGCCCAGAAACTCCGCGTGTATCGCAGGGGTGCAGAGACCAGGGTATGCCGCGATCCTGAGAAACATTTAATTCATCTCGGGGGTTCGATTCCCACTGAGGGCCGCTGTACATTTGTACAAATGGCCTCAGTCTGGGTGTATTTCCATGTTTGTGATGTCCTTGTCTGGTTACCAAAGCATGGGGTATCCTAGTTTGCGACCAGGATAAGTGATTGTGTTGTACAGAAGTTATTTATTGTTATTTGATTTAGACTACAAAGAGTGTCAGTAAAATCGGTAACAGTGTTTAGTAGACTCGCCGCCTGGCGTTAAGAACAAATTCATCATGTCAATCTATAGAATCGGTTTTCAAATTTTGTAACGCAATTTTGTAGCTAAATCAAACGAAGCCACTATACGCCGACATGAGTTGTGACAAAGTTAGACAAGGCACGCTGAACAAACTCGACCAGCCAAATCGAGTTTTAATGATATCCGAGAGTTTATCAGATCGATACTACAACTTTGTCCAGGTGCGTGAAAGTTAAGCAGGTAGAAACGTACCTAGCTAAGGATTTGCAACTTGTCCTTTGAGAATTTAACAAAGTTAACAAATCAGTCTGTGCATTTATGCAATCAAGGAAAAAAATGCATGTTAAAAAGATAGAAATGAGCTTTCACAATAACCAGTTACGTGATTTCTAAGTTACATTGGTTAAAAAGGTGGCAGGCTGACTCAGTATTGTTAATAACTTTAAAGACCGCCGTTTACCTACTATGGCTCTACTTTGGAGATAACCTACTCTTACTGCTTTCCTCCACGAAAACACCATACCCAATTCACAAGAAACACGACCAAAACCTGATGTTTAACACCGCGATTGCATATTCCGCACAATAGTTCGCGCTCGCAACGCGTTTTAAATGTAATTTACAATAACATAAAGATGAATTCTCTGGGGTCATCGTTAGCAGACTGCGGCGAGGCCTGGAGGCGAGCCAAGTTACAGCAGGACGCGTTAACAGTCGGCTGCAGGCTCCAGGTGTTATGAGGACCTTTATTTATGGATCATTGCACGGGCCTTTCCAATTTTTGTACGGTTAGGGAAAAGGTCGACACGTCGCCAGCCACTGCCAAAAAAAGTAAGACAAGTTGGTCCTGCATTTAGGCTGCACTCTTACTCTTGTGGCATTCCCACAAGACCAAGAGTGACGGTTAACGGATGGCTGATCTGTTTGTGGACCAAACTTTTGTGAATAGAAAGAAAGAAAGACATTTATTGAGACAAATTAACACATCACAAGAAAAAAAGGCACAACAAGTACCAAAGACAAGTAAAAGTGAAGTAACAAGGCAAAGTCAGAGCGTCCGAGTGCATCCTGTGAATGTATTATTGTTATATTTTTTGTCTTTTGCTGTGGAAAAGTAACAAAATCTGCTTTGACGGATGAAAAAAAAAATGAAAAAAAAAACTTTATTTAGAAAAAGGTTAAAAAAGTGGTTAATATAATAGATAAAGATTGTTTCTCTCGCACGTTTGAAGAATTATGATACACTCTCATTCACACAAATTGTATCCCTTAAGCGTCATTGATTCCTCTTTGAGGATATGGGTCAATTCAAAATTATTGCACAGTGGCGGACTGCCACTACCGGTATATACCGGTAGCCTTCAGCGGTATTTTTCTGTTTTTATGACTGAGCCTACCTCAATCAATATACGCCAAATTAACGTGCTAAGTTACGACTAAACGTACCTATCCCTTTTTACCCGACTGGGAAATCTAAGGAAATCTAAATCTACTTTGTAAGTATTACTAAAAACCCAAACAATTCTTTTGAAAAAGTGCCATATAAAGATTCCGAAATCATATAACATTCCAATATCTCGACGTTCAATCCAGACACAAATAGGAGCCTTAAACGTGAATAAAAATCGGGACATATGCGAGTGTAAAGAAATACAACGGCCATAAAGCAAATCGAATATTCTGAAAGATTTTACGCGCACAGAAGTACGTCTCAAAACAGTTTAGGTACCTACATCCAGTCAAAAAGTTCATGACTGCCAAACACCATTGACGGAGAGGCACTTTAAAAAGTAGGAGTGCATCAAAACCCTTTATTTTCTGGATCACTTTGAAGTCCGTTTATCAAAACCATATTCTCAAGAACGTAACTTAGAAACTTGATTTTTTTACACTTTAAGGGTCAGTGAACCCTAGTATTGGACATTAATTTCAACTTGATAGCTACATCCCTATCTGAGAAAAAGGTGCGATTACGTAATCAGGCAATTTCAGAGGTACACCACAAATGACTAATAAATTTGTAAATGAGTAGTTCTTCAAAAAGTATTCTCCACGTAACTTTCGTGGCGAAATTTCTTTTTAGAGTTATCTTTAAATAAATGGACACACGTTTAAGGCGTTGAAAAAATAATGAGTAGAATTTTTATTATTTGTAAATCGGTACATAAACTACAAAGATATATTATTTTGAAATTTTGTTGCCCATGAAAGTTACGAAAGTCGCCACGAAAGTTACAGACGTATTTTTTACAAGCAAATATGGTTTCAAATCTTTATTATTTCTCCAATTCTTTTGTGGATTGAAGTTTATAAAATAATAGACTTATTATCTATGAATCATCTTGTATTTGAGATCAACAATTATAATTCTTTTGAGATTATTATTATTACTTATTAGTAATTTAGGTTGCAATAGCGTTGATCCCAGTAATTTAACTGTGTAATTTACGACATAAACATAATTATTACTTCCTAATATTGTAGCAGCTGGCAGAAAATGTGTGCTTTTGAATATTGAATTGAAATATTCAGAATCATAAAACACAGTTGCTATAATAGTAGTTTACATATTATTATTATCTGTTTTCAGGCTCGTATCATTTAGAGTTTATCAAAAGATATTTTCATGGCTATCCCTTATCAGTGAATTACCACTAAACTTAAGCAATAATTGTTAACATTTTTTTGCATCTATTTTTCAGTCTTTCTTCTTTGGAGTTCTTTTAAGTCTATAATCACAAAATCTTAGTCTTAAATAAAAAATCACAAAAGCTATGCACTTCGCATCATAATTCAAAATATTAAGTTTAACTTAAAATTTATAAAAAAAAAGTATTTACTTCGTAACACTGTATAAAAGTATCTAAAATATTCTATAGTCATCATCACTATCATAAAAATCTATTTTCTTGTTACCATCCTCGGCATCCATCAGATTTCTACAAAAGTTTTATTAAGACATTTAGAATCGAGCGATGGCACATCTTCCCAAAAACTGTCAGTGCTCGGCAAATTCAGGTCACTGCCATTTGTATTTTCTACCTTATTTCCACATTGTCAAGTACTGTCAACCTTCCCGTCTGCCTTTCTTCTGTAGTATCTTTCCCTTGCCTTCATTTTCACTGCATTGTGTAACTCTGTGTAATTTTTTATTCTTGCTCTTCTTTTTATCTCTGCAAGATGCTTTTTCTCCCGTCGCTCCTTTGAACTTTGCGGTGGCATAGATTCGGTTTGTATGTAATCTAAAAATAATTTCAACCAAAACAAATTAACCTGACTGATGTGAGTAATTGAAATAGGTAACATACAAGACAATCAGAAAGAATGACGATGAAGTTGGGATGTTTTAAGCAAAGATTGTTTAAACAATGGGCAATACAGCCCAGTTTGGGGTGGATAAAATGTTAAATTGTTAATGTTACAAGATATTTTTTTAAACACATATTTTGAGATTTACGCTTTACGTAAATGCATCTGCGGCGTTATAAAAATCTAAAATTAATATTTAATGGAGATATGTAACTTTCGTTGTGCGCTAGCTAACTTTCGTGGACAAATGGCCACGAAAGTTGTGCCACGAAAATTACGAAATTTTCATATTTTTGAGAATTACGTTTAGAGTTATAGGTAAAATAACGAACAAAATACTTGGAAATAATCTCGAAGATCTATGTTATTCCCTAATTCAAAATGAGTTGGAAAATTATAAATAATATCCTTCAAAATATGCGCATGAAAGTTTCTTGACTAAGGCTACTTGAAAATATTCAAAGCATAACTTACCTAGTATTTTTTTATTTGAAGTGATGGACGTACGGGTTTCCCCCACTGATGCCGGGACATTACTGAGCGTCTGCGCAGCTAAGACTTGTAGCGACAAGTTGCCGCTCTTGGAAGATAGGTGCCGTTTTGTTGCGCGCTCGCGAAACTAACAGAATCGTGTGACAGAGACATAATGCCTATTAACTTTTGTAACTTAAGAGATAAAATAAATGTTCTTTGGTCATTATGATGCATAGTTAAACACAATTTATTTAATGTATTACATTATACGCTTATGAATCGAATACAAAAGTAATCAAAGTTTTCCGTGAGCGCGAACAGAGTGTGACGCGCGAAGAACACAGATTTTGCTCCCGTTTTCGACAGTAGATGTATATTTTTTAAAACATCATTAATAATTTTAGATTTTTTATGTTGAAATTATACACATATATAAATAAAGAGTAATCTGTTTTTGGTCCTAAGACTGAATGTTTAATAAGTTAGGAATTAAGACCGTGTGACCGCGTTTTCAGAGTCCTTAAAGAATCACTCAAATAATTGTATTAAGTGTTAAGTTCAAAAGGCATTTTAAAGGGTTTTATCCATGATAAAAGTCGTATTCTTGAATTTGAATTTCATTTTTGAAATCTAATTAATATTACTAGCTAGTTTTAGTACCTACAGCCTAGAATCTAGGCTCTATGACCTACCTAGTACAAGATTGTATTTCCGCTAAAGACGTATTTCTTGGCAAAAACTTGAATATTTTCCGCACCAGCACACCAACCGATGACCACGGTACACCAGTTCGCCACGGCATAATTTTTCCTCTTTTGAGTTACAGAACCCTAACAATAACTTCACGATGACTCGGCACCACCATCATGAAGGGGTCGAACAGGTGGAGGTAGAATGCAAAAAGCATATGAGCTTACATTTTGCACAGGAAATGAGGCGGATATTGGTGAGCATAAAAACGTGTTGATTCAAAGTCACCGCCCCCCTTCGGGAGGTATTACTGTCTGGTCCGATGTCAGAATCGAACAACGATTGGTATCTCCCGATTTTCCCGTTCTAGAATGGGTGAAGTAATTTCAAGTTTTGAGTTTAAGATGATAGACCGAATGAAAGAAAAGAAAAGAACAGAAATGGTGTAAGAGAGTTTGCACCGTTACACCTTTAGCTTATCAAAGGATTCAATAGTTCTGCACAGAGTAAGGCAACCTGGAATTACTAAACTACTCGTTTCTGAATTGTGGATGTGACTGATTACAGGCTAACTGTTAGACTATGACTTTATCTTTATTTGAAAGGGTTTTGTACAAAAATGACAATGTCACCCTTACAGTTAAAGACAATAATCAACACACTAATTTATACCTTAAGACTACAAGCATAACATGTTAGTAAAAATTAACTTAAATATTACTTAAACTACTAACTCTAGCAGAAATACCAAATTTGGCTACTTTTTATAGCATTCTGGCTTCATCAGAGAGAGAACGCCAAAACGCTATTACAGGCGCCCATGGCGTAAAAAACGTATTATCATTCCGGACACATTCCACAAGTAAATGGCAAACATCTTCTATAACATTACACTCGTCGCAATTTGGTGATTAGTTTTTTTGCAGAAATGCAAACTTATTAAGAAGTATATGTCCCGAACGAAGTCCCAAAACAAGAACTATGTCTCTTCTATCCATCTCACAATGGTCGAACCATGGTGGACGTAGGGGGCAAGATTGAACCGTCTTATAACAAATACCAGCACTAAGCCATATTACACCAAAGTATTCCTTCCAAAGTTTATAGCACTCTTTCTTTACATAGGGCAACAGTTCTGTGTAGAAGACTGTGGATCACCGTGTGAGATTGCCACCTGCGCAAGTCGATCTTCTCTTTCACGCCAACATATCCGGTCCTTTGCTAGTCTCTTCCAACGTTTCCCAGCCGCTAAAGTTGTATATTTATTCTATTAAAATGATTTTTTTTAAAGATTTCACTCAACCACCTGGCAAGGAATCAGTACCTGTACATAATAAATATTTGTCTTTTTTATTTATTTATTTAGGGACGCCAAGTTAGTCTAACATATTTTTTTGTGTTTAAAAAAATTTGGTCGCATCTCTTGGAGAGCGAGCGTTTGATTAAGTTGGTTAAGTTCAAAACATTTTCGCCCATACTTTCGAGACGGGTTTTATTTGCAGCTGCAATGTAGCACTAATTCTGTCTTCTTGTCGCGACTGAAATTCATTGGACAACTTGTGGAGCAAACGCAATCTGCGCGAGTGGCCATTAAACGGTTTCTCCATTCAAGTGTAATTGAAGAAGTAAATAACTCCGCTCTGGAGACGATTTTGGATAGACTCGTTTTAGCACTACATAATGCAAATGCAAACAGCGACTGGATCGGCTATCCACCGGTAACTCTTATGGCACGGGGTATAAGGGCGGGTATTGTTCAGCAGGATCGCTCTCGTAATTATGTCTATCATCATCAGCCGACCGCTGCCGACTGCTGGATATAGGCCTCGAACCCACGACCTATAGATCTTTATAAACAAGCGCGGGACCAACGTGGCAGTCAAAATTCAAGTTACTTATACGATTCTCATTGATCGCAAGTCGCAGCGTAAACGATAAAAGCAGCGGCGTTAACTTTGGCTTTGCTTTACTCTTCAAGATATACAGTGGTGGTTTTTACGACAGTACCGTCGATCGAGAAGCAACAATGGGCCTTATTGAGGTAGACTCAGAGTTTATTGCTGTAGAGTTCGATTGTCTTGACTTGGCAAAGTAGCAAGAACGATACGAACTAGTAAAGTTTATAACAAAGTTGTTGAATTAATTGTGAAGCGTAGTTGTATGTTAAGCTAGTATAGTTTTAAACACGTTATAAAACATGTACAATATGTAATGATTATGAAAGTGTCAGTAGCCGCCGTCTCTGAATTGAGAATTTTATCAAGGATATTTTTTTCTTTACTCAAGAAGAACTTTATCAATGAGCACATAAATAAACTACCAAAGAATCTAAAAGATTTTATAAGTTCCGATTAAAAGCTCACATTATAGAGAAATATTAATATTTTATAATTACATATTTTACTAATTTTAGAACAACCAAAGCAGTCAAACCGGTTTGAGGTGTTGCGAATTTATATTTAATCCGATAATAGTCCTATTTTTCTTATTTTAAGTGAATTAAATGTAAACTGGTTCTTATGAGAAACTGGACTGAAAACCTAAACCATTACCGGCTTGTTCCGCAACATCACAGTTCACGATAGGTGAGGTGACATATGTGACGTCATCATACTAGGTGCAATGATAGCCAACGTGCTTCTGAAGGTGGAACTTTTATAAAATGGTTATACCAGTGTCAGAACTGTGATTTGACAGCAGTTCAACCTTTAAATTTTCGTTGCAAGGTCGGAAACGGTACCCCATAGGGTAAAGGTTGTGTAAAGATTGTAAAGGTTGACGTGCTGTCGACTGTACCTATGTCATAACTGTGGCTTTGGTAGGCTGCCTACCTGTCCGGGATTACAGGCGTGAACTTACGTACGGAAGATTTCACTACCTGGCTCAAACCGTGAAGTATTGATTTAGTCGAATATTGCGACCAGGCTGTAGGGTAGTACTGAGCGGGCCCTAAATCCTAAGCCTTCAATATATTATCTCTCCAAATCCCTGAAAAAATGTCCAAATGTGCTGCTGAATAGAAGTAACATAGTCAATTTTATTACTAAGAATAGGTTACAAATTTCATGTTATGATATAGGTAATTTTATTTGATTTTTTTTGTTTGGAGAAAATACGGGCACAGAAAATAAATACTTTATATTTTACAATTTTGGGTAAGGAATTATCTGCCCTATGGAACATTTCTCACTTATAGTTAAAGCAGGTAGTAGGTGTAATTAACGGAATCGTTTAAGACTTCTCTAAATCTTCCAAGACATGCCATACTAATCATACATCGGAGTCCATCTTGCTCGTGCAACTTTGGTTCCTAACTCGTGGCCCCAAGCTTTATGTCAAATGCTCAATTCGAAACAATTTGTAATACGACTGCGCGTTGAATATTTGTATGAACCAGTAAAAACGAATATTTTCCTTTTCAATTTCACAAACTTTATCACTAACACTCAAACACTTGTGTTCACCGAAATCCATTTCGCAATTCAAATAGTTTTTTCACAAAACACGCACTGGCACAGTAGCTAGAGGATGCCAAATAAAACATAAAACAATAGAAAAGTTAATTTGCGGCAGTATTATTTAAAAAAATGGAACGCGCTCACGTTAGAGGCGGGCGGCGCTCGCTCGTTGCCCGCCCGTCTGACGCGCGCCCTGTACGGGCCTGCGATAACATCTATCTATGCAGTTTCAAATGACTGCGAACTTGGGTGAAACTCTTTAAAATAGAAACTTGTCGGTTTCAGCGGATTGGAGGTATATAGTTGTTGTGTGTTTTTTATTATAAAATATATGGAATACACGCTGTCATAGAAATATAATTTAGCTCGTTTGTGGTTTCGCGCATGGCATAAGAGAATGTGTAACCCAGATGTATGAGTCTAAACTTAACGGTACTAAGATCTCAAATTAAAAGATACTATTGTCATAAATTCCAGACTTAATTTGATTTTCTCCTAATTTGGCACTAAGTCTACAGGGTGACAATGAATTCTTCAGCAATATTTTAAGGGGGCTTTCTGATCATGTTTGTTAAGACGAAAAGAACATTTCCCTACAATATTGTTAACGATAGAACAGGTTTCCTTCAATTAAATTTTTTGTAAATCAAACTGGTAAACTCTAACGTCATTATTAATTTACGAGTACATAGTTGTAGCTTAGCGGGACCGAGCCCTTCCAACCAACATGGTCTGTGACATCAACACGACGAAGTTTTTGACAAGTCCCAAGCGGCAACAGCCGGAACACGGGACCAGATACACTTGTAGCCAGGACAAGGTACAGCGGTGTACTACGTAACCTTTAAGCACGCGTCGCGTCGCGTCTGCTGTTTAACATTTTTATTGGCTGCACCAATACAGCGGCCCCGTACGTACACATCAGGATGTACCTCAATTTTGCTAACGAGTGAAAATAGCGATGACGGTTTTTTTGAACGCTATTGGTAGTCTACTAATCATTTGGAGTTTTCTCTCTATCTATCTATCTACCCAGCTCATGAAAGCTCACTGTTACTCACGCTTACTCTCTAGGTCTCCTGCCAATTTCGTCCATTGCTTTAGTCGGTTTCAGTCGGTCTGGAGCTGTTGTAGGAGAGTCGGTAGTTTTGTCTTGATTTGTCCAATAAGTAGCTCGACTGAAATTAGGTTGGAACGCCATTCAGCCACTACCGTACTACTTTATCTCCGTCTCCCTCGCTCTCCACATAGGTTTCTCTCTCACCTCCTCATCTTTCTTTCAAACACATTCTCACCTCTTTCTCTTACGAGTATCATTCTCTTTTACCTCCTTCTTCCCCCTTCTCTCTGTTACCTCCTACCTCTTTCTCTCTCTCACAACGCAGAGTAAAAGAACCAAGATTTGATACCTGACTGCATAGTCCGTCCGCCTTAGTGGAGCGGTTGATAGTTACCTGAAAATTATTAAAGAAAATTTATTAAATAAAAATTACCTTTAGGTAACATCTTTTATTAACAACAACATCATTATTATTAATAATAATATCATTCAATAAAACATTTCTTTAACAGGACATTGATTTGATTTTAGAGAATCAAGATGACCTACCAAAGTGTTGGTAGTTGATTGAGTATGTATGTTCGGAAGTATTATTTCCGTATGTATTGTTATTGTTATGTTTAGGTACATTATACGTAGGTAGGTCATCAAGCTTTCGAAGTGAACATCATCTTTTTAGGGTTCCGTACCCGAAGGGAAACGGGACCTATTACGAAGACTTTACTGTCTGTCTGTCACCAGGCTGTATCTCATGAACCGTGATAGCTAGGCAGTTGAAATTTTCACAGATGATGTATACGAGTATCTGTTGCCGCTATAACAACAAATACTAAAAACAGAATAAAATCAATATTTAAGAGGGGCTCCGATACAACATATGTAATTTTTTTTGCCGTTTTTTGCTCGATATTAATAACGGCAACAGGTAGACACCTGAAATATTCACAGAATATGTAGTTCTATACACAAGCAGCCTACATATACGTCCCACTCTAGGGCACAGGCCTTCTCTCAGAGAGAGTGTGGCCTTATTCACCACACGTGCCCACCGCGGATTGGCGATTTCAAGCGCTGAGGTATGTTAATAGCTCAGGCACTCGGATTTCCTCACAATGTTTTCCTTCAACGTTAACGAGTGGTATTGCTACTATAATTTCACATGTATAAAACTTAGAAAACAAAGTCAGGTACATGCCCGCACTGGGAATCGAACCTGGGTCTCTCGCTTTCGAGTCCAATGTTCTACCCACCAGGCTATCACCGCTTTCACAGTTCTATATTCGCTTCAAAAATAAATAACGAAATTAAAATAAAATACACATTTAAAGGGGGCTCCCATACAACAAACGTGATTTTTTGCCGTTTTTTCTCGATCTTTGTGTCTAATGTTGTATATATAATGGTACGGAACCCTTCGTGTGCGAAACCGACTCACACTTGGCCGGTTTTTTTCTTAGACAAAGCTTCTATTGTATTTGTGTTTTCTAATATTATTAAAAGTTTAATTCTATCATATAAACTTACGGCCTTATTTATAAAAATACGATTCCTCTAAAACCAATCTACAACTCTGTTTATTTAATCTGTGGCTACATATTTTCCTTGTAAAATCTCCACCACAGACTATTTTAAGCGGAATTCTTGAAGTGTCTTATGGCACGGAGTTTTTATAAATAACACCTTTAATGTTTTAGTGTAACAGAACAATTTCGAATAATCGTCTATAAAATTTTAATTTTATATTATTAGGTAGATAATCAACTATAAATTATAAATTTTATCTACATAAATTTTATAAGCTGACCCATAACTACTGATGTTGTAACCTATTATTGAGTCCGCAAGTGCAATGTATAATAACCTCAGTACACTGTACATCATCATCATCATCAGCCATTTGACACCCGCTGCAGGACATAGACTTCCCTCATGGTTTTCCAAGCTTCCCGGTGTTATGCCACCCGCATCCAGCGACTCCCCGCCACCGTAACCAGGTCGTCAGGCTATCCCGTACACTGTACGGGACTCTATATTTTAGTGTATAAAACTATGACATAACTGATCTTAGCTTATCGAAGACGTAGTCAATGTAGGGTTGAACACATAAATGTGTGACTATAATCTAACCATCTGTTGGGATAATTTATTTGGCTTCAAGAAAGTACCATTCAATCAATTAATCAATTAATCAATCAAATTGCCCGTACTTGTGTACTGTCGGACATAAGCCAGCACGAAATAAATAAAGTGCCAAGTGCCAATAAAGTCCACCGTTTAACTTTCAAGTTATTTCTTACGTCCAGGAATTGCATAACAATGTCGTTGACGTTTTCTTATTATTTTAACTACGCCATAAAAATGCTTATAACTTTGCCGCAACTTATGAGTTATGCAGGGAACTTGGTTTATGTTTTCAGGTTTTACGCGACTAATTTAAATTGGGTTTTCTTTTTAACTGAACCTAGAAATAATTTATGTTGTCTCAGAAACTGCATTCTTTAAGGGGCAGTTTCGGATAACGGATCCGTTTGCTCCTGAATGAAGGGACCCACTCACATTGGAGTGAGCCAAAACACCAAAATGATGATGTCAACGAAAAATAGCGAAAAGATATGCCACTTGGGATGCCATAAAATTGTAACAGACAACACCGGTTGCCATTAAACCAAAAATTTAATTGAATTGAACCAAGTCCAAGCGTTTATAAGTTGTAATGGAGTAAGGAAACGTGCATATACATGAACTCCAAAACAGAAGTCTTTTTTGGTTTCACAGTCTCGTAAATTAATTATCAACTTTTATAAACCTGGCAACAAATTAAAGCCAAAAGTAACAAACATAAAAAATTTAGGTATTTTTGCGTGTCGAAAAGGATCTGTTCGTAGAAAGGTCCCAAAGTAAACGAGATAGGACATCATAGGAGCCGTTCGCTCCACACGTGACAACCGGTGGAGACGATTTTATTGACAGCCCCGCGCATTCTTAGTCGTCTGGCTGCAATAAGCAGCTATGTAGGATATAGCAGGTTGGTTTTATGTGCAAGAGTGCAAAAGGTAGGTGCTACAAAATTGTATTGCAGACTGCTAGCTAGACGTAGAAGAAAACTGCACAGAAACGAATCGGAAGAAATGTATTTCTTAGGTGAAAAGTGGACGAGAATGGCAAAGGACCATAAGAGAGGCTTACATCCGACATTGTGCTTTGATTAGGTCAATTATACAACGTGTTAAAATACTGACGCCCGACTGCCGACTATGCAAAGCACAATAATAATGAACTACTTTATCCATAAAATTTTGTTGGAAAATAAATGTAAGCCCGCAATGCACGCGTAACTTCCAGCCTTTTTCTGGGACGGAGCAAGCGCAAAATTATTTCTGACACTCTGGTATCCTCGCGATGATTTCCTTTACAGTCACTGCTACTACAAAACGAGCTACTACACCCACTACTTGCTAACGCGGTATTAAGAAGGTCACGTGATCACGTAATATATCGAGCGAATGTGGGTGGAACGGCCGGTAAGGGACGTCCCAGGTGGACATACTTCGACCAGATAAGGGATGTATTAGCAAAGGGCAAGGTAAAAAGTACCCGAAAGCGCCGTGCGTGCATGCAACGACTAATGACTGTTGAGGAAGCGAAAGTGATCTGTCAGGATCGTGGCAAGTGGCAGTCCCTGGTCTCTTATATAGGCGTGAGTTTATGTATGTATGTATGTATCACGTAATCACCGGAAAGTGGAAATCTTATAATATAGATATACATATATATATATCCTTGAGAGAAGGCATGTGCCCTACAGTGGGACGCATATAGGCTGATTATGTATATCCAAGGATTTTCATGAACTTTAGTACGCAGACGGTTTCGGGGACGATAAATTGAACTAGCTAGGTTTCAATTTTAAAAAACGTTGTTTTATTCGTGTTTTTAGACAACGAAATACTGCAAAAATGTCATTACAATACGGAAGTAAATTTCGCCACCATCTACAAGGTTGTAATAGCCCGGGAAATCGGGCGGTCCCGAAACCAGAAGGCGGAGCCTGTCTCCAGTCCGATTATTTTTTTCCTTTTTTTCCCCCTTTGTTTCATCGTATCTAAATATATTTTGCAAAACACACGATTAACAAAAAAAAAAATAGCTCGGACATCCAGGTACTGTCTATTGTGCAATAAAGATTTTTTTTTCAATTCCATCATGACTATAAATAGACAGGTTCAGTACATTGAGGTTTTAGCTCCCCATCCATTATCCTGAATCCCAGAGCGTTCTCCTGTACTAATCAGACGTGGGACGAGTGCTCTCAGCTGTCAAGTGACAACTGATACGAAGCTTCAATGTACAGTGCAACCAAGAATGGATGGCAAACTTAGCACATTAACTTTAATACCACCCGGTTTACGAGGCACCCCACAATAGATAAAGGGTCATAGAGGCTACCTAGGCAATTATGCTGTGGATGAACTCGTTGGAAGAAGCTCGGAAACGACGGAAACACTCCCGCTTTGCCGGGTATGCATTGAAGAAGACGAACATGTTGTCAAGAGGTCATGAGAACACCCGCTCACATGACCATTGAGAACGTGGAAAAGCAACGGACCGCCATCGTTGGGAATCTGGGATCCCTTCAGGAGGCCTGCAGTGACATCAGAGCACTGCTGACTTTTTGGAAAGAAATAGGCTGGCTGGAGTAACCTCACAGTTTTGCTACGTACAATGGCCCAAGCATGAGGCTAAGTGCGGAAATCTCAGGTCTAACTAACTAACCACCCGGTTAAGATTATGCCTAGCATAACCACTCTAGCTTTCATTGTTCGCAAGAGAGTTGGTACCTCTTCTGCCAGTTTCAGCAAGTGATCCGAAGATCAGAGATTTGCCCATAAAATTCAATATGTACTCAATATTTACGTATGTACATGGGTTGATATTTGATTTCAGGGAAATCCGTAAAAAAAGTTGGATATTAAATTATCAAAATGTAAGTACACAGTAGACACGTAACGCGGTATGGCCGTTGATTTCCCAGGTCTGGGTGCTTTACAAAAAAATGTTCATGATGCAGAGAATACGCAGGTTTCGGGAAAGGAGTTAGTAAAATGACATCCGGTATACTGTCATTGTATCTTCTGTAGACAATTTAGAAAACCGGGGAGGGGCGAGGGTAGAGGAGGGGGTGTGTCATGCGGAGACTATTCTTGTACACGGCTGTATTGTTTTTAACTATAAGAGAAATCATAGAGCAAGCACATATTAGCAAATTAGAAGAGGGAATACTGTGTCAAGCTTCTTTTTCTTGCTCATAAAGCATGTAGCAACGCATTTTACGATTATTTAATGTTAAGTCAGCACCCCTTTATCGTTTTTACATATTTCTAGCTCTACAAGAGTAAATATTGGTATATTGTACAAAAACAACAGTAGGTAAGAAAACTTGTGTATCTAGTGTGTTTCAAAACCTACCTATATTATATTACATAAACTCACGCCTGAGCAGCAACCAAAGCAGAGACCAAAACCTACCTATGCGCTCAAAATGCCCTAGCTACACACGTGCTGATCACGCCCGCAATAATTTCCACACAACAGATGCTCAAACTTCAAGGGTCGGAGAAGATTGTCATCACAAAGCTTAGACTTGCCTTCAGATGTTCTACCGTGTGTACACAGTGGCCCTCGAAGGAATACACGTGACAAGGAGCCGATTGTAATTATGTAACGAAGGCTCGATCGCTATCGCCAAACCTCCAGAACGGATAATTGGGATTTGGGGTTTTTAAGAACGGGTTTTTTAAGGAGTTACATACACGCATCAGCTCTAAGCTGCTAGTGTATCAAACAATAATAATAAACTGACTCTCTATCAATATTATTCTGAATACTAGAGAAAGGATTGTGTACAACAAAGATGGCTGGTTTGAGCCAGCTCAATGAGATTAACTCGAAAATGTCATATTATTATGTTATTTTGAAAAGATGGTCCGTGGAGCCGTGGTCCGCTTCTTCTCTATAAAAAAATTGAGCGTTGATGAAGCTGGCTAAACAATAATAATTACATCTAACTAATGAACGTATCAAATATACCTAATTAAATATATTCGAGTCGAGTTTGAGATAGATAGAGAACACTTTATTGCACAACCAGAAGAAAGAATTACAAATGGTTATATGTAAGTACAATTGAGATTCTCTAGTAAGTTTGAGTTTTAGCTGTATGTCAAAGTTGAACATTCTATCAGAAGTAAGCAATAGGGCGGAAATTAAATGAACACCGAATGAAGAATCCCATCAATCGCCAGACACAATTCAATGCAAAGTGAGAGGTGGATGTGCGCTTAAATCTTCATTGAATAGAAAAGAGAGATTTAGTTCATTTCCTTCAAATAAATAGTTCATCTTAGTAGTTCATATTTCGCAATCCTTCAGCAGATGATGACAGACTATACAGAGATAATAGATAGATAGATAAATAATTTATTTACGTAAGTCACACACACGTATAAAAAGCATAAACACATCTAATTACAAGAAAACAGCACAAAGAAAACATAGTACAAAGCAGAAGCACACATGAAGAGCAAAAGCATTTAGATTTTAAATACATGGTACGGTAATGTACCAATTGGTGAAAAGAGACAACGTAGGTGTGTCAAATGTAAATGGGCTCCGACTCAGCATGTGCTGAAAGTTTGGGACAAACTTCAGCGCTGATATTCTGCCGGTACCCGGTGTGAGCGGCATGCAGCGCCAAGAGGTGAGGTAGTCAAAGTGGTAGAACGGCGTAAAATATATTTGTACCGTCAGAATAAGTATATAAATATATAATGTCATGCTGGTAATATTAATAGTGATATAAATTGTATTATTAAATAAGTGTAGTATTAGAAATAATTATAAAATATAATATTCCATATAAATCCAGGTACAAGAAAATAAGTTTAGTCTGTATAAACTCAAAGTCACGGATTATGAAATAAATTGTAAATACTAATTGATGAATAATTAAATATGAAATATCGGTATGTTATTATTTTAACTTTTACTGAGGCAAGGGTGGTCCAGGAAAACAAAATGAAAATAATATATGTCAAGATTGAAATAAATTAAAATTAAATTGTATTATAAATAAATTACATAAGTTAGTTAATATGAAATATGTGAAAAATGGAACAAATTGTACCTAATTAATAATTATATTATAGGCAAAGATAGAATGTCAGGGGGAAACATAATAAATGTACCAATAAATTAATCACAGAACTTATGTACTATGACAGCAATTTCTGCTGTTCCAGCAGAAGCCTTCTAAAGTGTCCCCTGAAGGTGGCCCTTGACTAATACTCGCATTGTGGAGTGGAGTTTTTTTGTTAGCTTCTCCGCATAATCTATTAATTGTGAAACTAACAGCGAATAAAAATTTTTGACTTTGACTTTGACATTAGTTCACAAATGTCAAAGATTGAATAGTTTTTAATGAATGACTAACAAATCTAGTCGTGAACGGATGGAACGTTTATAATTTTAATTGCTTGAATTAAAATGTCGTTACACTGTTCGTCCTTTATAAGCAAGAGAACCATTAACGGCGACAATGAAAAAGTTCCACGAGTTAATTAATTTTGGTTCGTAATGCAATGGATAAATATAATGGATAATCGTAAGGACCTCTCGAGGGAATTCATTTAGTTCACTTAATAGCTTACATAATAGATATGAACTATTCCTTAATAGTTCATAGCGGAGGAGATAGAAGAAAATATTTTGTGAATGAATGAATAAATGTGTCTTTTTACGAAGTAAAGTCCTTCATTGGAGGCATTTATTCGCGAACTATACACGTCTAGTGACAGTGAAGTGATTTCCTTCATTTCCCTTACGCGTGGGTTCGCGAGGAAATATTATTAATCTGAAAAGTTGCCGTCAATAGGCAGCTTCGGACATCAAAAGGAAATCGACGACTTGACTTATAAAGTCGAGATTCTTTTTCAGGGAAGTGCGAAATTAAAATGAAGTGTACTTGAGAGGTTATTGTATAAAATATATTTTATATATGTTTTGACTTTCAGTATTTTTTTCAAGGTGGTTTGACAAGGTTCTTTGTGCTTGGTCATACATAATTTTCTTTAACTGTAACGAATTTGCTCAAAAAAATCAAAGTTCCAGTGAAATGAAAATTCTAGTGGTAAAAACCACTTAGCTATTTAAAAAACTGGATAAATCGTGAAAATTAAGACAATTTTGTATTTTTCTTACGTCGAGATACCCGTTTATTAGTTTTTCTTAGTCGAAGAAAAACTTTAATATTATTTTTTTCTTAGATAACTAACTTTATTAATTTCATTAAAATTTTTGGTGAAAAAGTACGTAAATTGTTTGAAATTGCGCGCAGTTAGCTTTACACCGAGCTTTAAGTTTAGTTATACATCTTCCTCAGGGAAGAGACCCGTGCCCCTCGGTGGGGACATAATGGGTTGATGATGATGATGATGATACATTAAACGATTCTAATCGCGAATAACGTCGAGAATTAAGGCAATTAAATTTTACCTAATAAATAATCGCGATTAGACCCGTTTGAGCGTGAGCATCGCGAGTCATTAAAAATACTATTGCTTTAAGTTTACTTAATTAACAATCACGATAGACCTGTTCAATGTATAATAGAAGCTTATCAATAGAGCTTATGCTTGCTTTAACAAATCATGGCATAAATAGAGTAGTACGAACGTTCGCTCATGCCACTATGTCGGCATCCAGGGCGGTATGTCACAAAACTATGTCATGGATCCAGCCATATAACAAATGCCTCAGAAATACTGCTCCGTACTGTCAGCAACAGTAGACAGCAATCTATTTTATCGATAATCGTAATTCAGGTGTAAAGCATAATTAGATGTAAAGCTTATTGTTACAAGAAAAAAATTCAATAGGTTTTATTCAAAGCAGCATAGAAACTGCGACTTAATGAACGTTACGAGTTAAACTAGGTATCCATTTTAAAATCTAGATCACTTTGGAGAAAAAATGAACAAAAAAACTACAAGTCCTTAATTAACAGAGTTTACATAATGATTCTAAGACCTAGAACTATGCATTGAACTGGTTTTAATTCCAAACATCTTTGTCATCTAAATAATCTTTAATGTTATAGTAGCCCTTTTGGCACAAAGTGTGCTTTACACATTTTTTGAACCGCGATTCTGGCAAGCTTATTATATCCTCAGGGATCTTATTGTAGAAACGTATACAATGCCCCATAAAGGATGTATTTACTTTTGCCAGCCTAAATTTTGGGAACAAAAGTTTATATCTATTTACATTGTGTTGGCTACCTACAGTTTTAAAGTCACTGATATTTCTCCTGACGTACAAAATATTTTCATAGATATACTGACTAGCAAATTGTTAGGATGTAAGTTTCTTAAGAAATCTCGTAACGAATCTCTACTGCCTAGATTATATATGAATCTGATCGCTCTCTTCTGCAAGACGCAGATGGTCTCAATGTCTGCTGCCCGACCCCACATTCCATATGACATAATACTAAAACTAAAACAAACCAGCCTAGCAGTTGCGACGTCACTTAGTTCCCGGATTGTTTTGACTGCGTATGCCGCAGAACTAAGCCTATTTGCCAATTTTTGGCAAGCTTTGCATCAATTGTGATACCTAGAAATACAGTTTCTTCTACAAAGCCTAGTTTGTCTTTTCCCAATATAACATTGCTTTCAACCATTTTGACATTTGGTAGATGAACTTTATACATTTTGTCTTTTTTTAAATTTAAAAATAACTTATTAGGAGCGAACCAATTTAGTATCTTAGAGAGAGCATTATTAGTATCAGTCAAGCTCATTTTCGTCTTTCTTGATTTAAAAATAAGTTACGTGTCATCTGGTAATAATGCTATATCTGGCATGTTTTGATTTAAATAATCTCATTGTTCGATAATGAACTTAGTGTTTGCAAAAACACCATTTCTCTAACATACTCCAAAAGTGCAGTACATTAGCCTTGGGCAAAGGGAATTTTTGGGCGAGGTATTTTTGGAGTTTTAAAATTAATTATGTCGTAAATAGCCCGTTTGAGCACTAAAGTCAGTGAAGAAAATCCATAAAAAACCGCTACCGCAATATAAATGTGTCGGTTCGGTACGAATCGAAACACTCTGCAACCACCTCTCCAAGACCTAAATTAAACCTGAAACTTGTCTTCTGTAGTAACCACGTCATGATCGACCAGTGTTGCCATTTAATTACTTTTCTGTGTTAGACTCGAAGCTGGAGGTCACAGAGGCACGAAGGGGTACCACGGGCTTCGTGTGAAACTGTTCAATAAGGCTTATTTTCAGTTCCCCACTCCTGTGACCACTACAATACTACAAAACACTTGAATCATTGAGTTAAAGGCAATGTAGGCAATAAACAGTAACATATTTTAGGAATAAACAAATAACATCCACACAATCACTTATCTTGGTCCCTAACTAGGATATTGTGTAATCTGGTGAAAATGAAATAGTAGGTAGAACCACAGTTGATTAAAATTCAATCAATGGCTGTTATATTTGCAGGGATTTCGGATTGGTTCCTTAAAAGTTCCTTAAGAGTATGACGACCGTCTCAATTAGTATGAAAGGATATTTCTAAAACCAAATTGCCCAGCAGTGACAGTCCAAATAAAATTTTCTTTAATCGCTACCAAACCCCTAACTTTATTGAAAAATAGCTTTAACCTGGCGTATCCTTTCAATTTAAAAAAACTAACAAAATAAGAATCGTATAACAAGTAAACATCCTTGATTGATTTTACTCTCGCAATGTGCAAACAAACTGGCAATTCTCGACGCAATTTTCTCGGAAACATATCTCAATGGAATCGCCTCGCAATAACGACGAAGGCACCGGCTTTAGGAGGCACCTTGAAAGGAAGGTGCTGTAGGTTAGTAGAGCTACAGAGTATATATACTCTTAGAAACTACCGGTGGTACTCATCTTATCTGCTTAAATTCCGTGTGGTTTTAGAGCGATCTGATCTGTCAGGATCGTGGCAAGTGACAGTCCCTGGTCTCTACCTACCCTTGTGGTATACAGGCGTGAGTTTATTTATGTACTAGCTGTTGCCCGCGACTTCGTCCACGTGGTAATTTTGATGTGTATTTTTCCGGTATAAAAAATAGCCTGTATGCTAATACAGACTATAATCTATCTCTGCGCAAAATTTCATACGGATCCGTTCAGCAATTTTTGCGTGAAAGAGTAACAGACATCCATCCATACATACAAACTTTCGCGTTTATGATATTAGTAAGGATATATGTATGTATGGTTTTAGAGCTTACACGCGGTTGAAAATATGTGTAGAGCACACTTTGTGCCAAAAGGGCAACTAAAACGTTAAATATTATTTAGATATGACAAAGATGTCTGAAATTAAAGCTAGTTCAATGCATTATCATTAGTTCTAGGTTTTAGAATAATATTTAAACATATTTGAAAAGACTAAGTTGGGAGTTTTTTTCGTCGACGACGACCGTCCATTATCACCATTATCAGTTTTCATGTAGATCTTTGTCGTCGCTACTAGTATGGTCAGAAATGCGAGTCAAGAGATAGATAGATAGATAGGGAACCCTTTATTGCACAACCAGGTGAAAGATATTACAAATAGTTTCTTATATCTAAGAGGTTTTTCAACAATAAGAAAGAAATCTTTAGATGCCAACAACTAATTCTTGACAAAGGGTAGAAAGAAATAATTACCATTTTGGTAAGAATTATTGAGGTGGTCTTGCCACGCAACAGGTCATCCTGTTCCGTCTCTTTGCTATGGTCAGGAATAGGGAGGTGTGAAAGTCAAGGATATAACGTCCTTAAAAGTACCTTATAGGTGAAAACACTTCTACATTGGCAAGTCCGCACCAGCATACGGCCCGTCGTTGCCGTGGTAACGGTTATTATTTACGCAGGGCCAGGCAGTTTCATTAGCGATCCAAACAGCCGAACCGGGCACAGAATTGTAAGACTGGTAGTCTCACATAGCAACCGAAAAAACAAGTTGACGTCACATCTTATCCATTATTGACTTGTGACAACAATGTAAATACAGCTTCACTCAAGTCGCGTGCACATTCTCCGCGAAATGACATTTAGCGAGAGAATGTGCACGAAGCACTTCCATCGATTGGCCACTCACTCATTCAACCTGATCATTCGCTCAGTGACTCGGTCAATCGTCCTTCTTCCCGCTCAGGCTGTGGCAGCAGCAGGCTGTGCTTTCACTGTGTAAAAGAGACGTAATAACCTCAGGCGAATTTCAATCAAAATTGTACTGATTATAGTGTGCGGACGGAATAAAAGGTGCAAACAAATAGCTGAGACTTTTCGTCAACCCACGACCTCGCTGTAAACTGTTGAGAGGAGTTTATGATAATTTCATCAATTTCACTGTTGGTTGTGTCTTCTTTTCAAACGTGTAATTGAAAGAACAATAAGTGTACTGACCGACCTCGATCATAATGAGGAGGTATGTTGAACAGAGCTCTTTTCTATCGTCTCATAACATAACCGATCTTTTTCTATGTGAGATCTAACACGAAATAACTACACTTTCTTATTAACTGTAGAAAGAAAAATCTGTTGAAGTTTACCGAGTTTATCGATTCAAGTGAATTGACCGGCCTTGATAATAATGAGGTGGCATGCAAAAAAGATATTTTTTCTATCGTATTCTAACATATCCGAGCTTTTTCTGTAGGTGATCTTTCACACGTAATAACTCCAGTTTCTGTTTAATTGTGAAAGGAACAAAGCTGGCAAAAAGTTCGTGATCAAGTTATTTGACGCTTGAACGCCATCACGCCTTTTGTACGATCTGGTTCAGTGACGGTACCTCGCTAGAATGGTTTCGTGAAGCACCGCATTGACACACAATCATCGGCGGGTGGGCGCCCAATGTCGGCCTAATTGAATGGCCGGCTGCTCACAGGCACGTCGCTGAATACTGAAAGTCTGCTATAGCAGGCTGCCGCTTACCTCTCAGTGTAAATGAGATATCAAGTAATAGTAGAAAATGTTTTTTTAAGGGACTATATTTAACGATATTGGATGGACGTACTTCAGATTTCATTACCACTGGAGGCGGTCGTACTCGAATTGTACAAATCGCTTTCTGGAATAACAACGACGTAATTGCATTTTTGCTAATTTATCAAGAGAATATTTTGACGATGGTTTTACGTAAACTATAATAATGCATATTATGCGTCATTTGATTGAAATTAATACAAATTTAATTGTGTCGATGTTTCCTCGTGTTTAACTTCCGTTTAGGAGTATTATATATAACCCGCGGAGCGGTGGTAACCCATTGGGTAGAACATAAGACTCGCGAAGCGAGAGACCCAGGTTCGAGTCCCGGTGCGGGCATGTACGCGGAGGGGTGGTAACCTATTGGGTAGAACATTAGACTCGGAAGCGAGAGAGCCAGGTTCGAGTCCCAGTGCGGGCATGTACCCATGACTTTGTTTTGAAAGTTATGTACATTTGTGTAGCTAAAGTGGCATTACCACTCGCTAACGTTGAAGGAAAACATCGTGAGGAAACATGAGTGTCTGAGCTAGTCACATACCTCAGCGCTTGAAATCGTCAATGCACGGTGGGCACGCGTGGTGATTAAGCCCACACTCTTTCTCTGAGAGAAGGCCTGTGCCCCAGAGTGGGACGTATATAGGCTGCTTATGATGTATAACCCAATACTTAGGTAGCCCATTTTTCAAAAGTGTAATTATGTCGTTGGTGTTCCGGATGAGCCAAATGGCCTGTGTATTTCAGGCTACCCTGATTTGGGCCCAGCAGAAGTGATTGTGTAGTGTGGAAGTTACTGTTACTATTAACTTTAGTGGGGGAAGCGGGTTGTGACTTAAAATTCTTCGGCATTTAACAGATAATAAAAATATATACTCTTACCGTGTCCACCGGAAACTCAACCCTGCGCCGACTTTTGTTCAAGTTATGACTTGGGCAATTGCTTAAGTTTAATTTAGGTCTTGAGCGAAACTCCGGAGCTTAGCAAAGATTTTAGTGACCATTTTACAACGAATCAAACGCTACGTTGCATGATTACTTATCTTATCAGCACTTACTTTTCTTTTTGGTAAGGAATATTTCGTGACATTGTTCTCGAGATAAGCCCTTGATGTCACTTTCTAATAAAGTTAGACAGGCGTCGTATGAGCGGTGTTCGTCGTTTACCTGAAACAAGGAAATCGAGTGTTAGAATTTTCGCTTGGCTTTACTCAATGAAAGGTCGTTCAAAGCAAGTTGACTTTTTGGAAGTATTCTTAGAATCAATAGCATATGCGTAACTTTCTCAAGAAAATAAGTTTGTAATTATGAAATAATAAAGCACTTACAAAATGGCTTCCTTCCAAAAATACGTCTTGGTCGGCACTGTCTATTTAGAACCTACACCTTGCTCGTTTGAATGACACACAGAGATATATCAGTGTTGTACTCTTTGTTTATTAAAATTGACACTTTTGATAATATTACGTAACTAAGAAAACCAACGCGGTTACAAATTGATAAAAATAAGAAAGGAAAAGCGACAAATAACTTCACAAGTTCACATTTCGCAGCACCTATTTTCAATTAGCCGATTTTTTGTCCACTTGGAAATCTTTACGGAGAGCGAGAGCAAACTTAGTATTCTGTTGGACAGTTTCTTTTTATATCGTTTCCCTTTTAATTAGCATTCCCGAGTGGTCCCAGGGCGCCACTTTTCCAAACGTGACGGCCGGGGCAGTGTGAAGTTTCATGTTTTGTGACCTATGTCTAATTGATTTACTCAAAGATTTAAGTCCTGTTAAACGAGCTGGGTCACTTGGAAAAAACAACCTGACATTAGGAGCTGATTAATCTATTGAATAGTATTCTGCTAGAAAATAGTTCACGGGCCTAATTATGCGCATCAAATCCTGATGTTTGCGATAGCAATTAGTATGAAATTTGACAGTGAGACGATTGAAATTGATAGATAACATAAGAATATTCTTTATTGCACACAAGAAACAAGAGACATAAATAAAAGTTACTATGAAAAAAAAAGTACAATTGTTGGCCTTATTGTTAACAGCAATTTCTTCCAGACAACCTTCTGACGGAAAGGTTGCGGGAGGAGAAGGAGAGACAATACATACTTATACTTAATAATAAACTTACATACTTAAATAGTCCTTATAAACGAATACATAAATAAGTTATAATACATATGTGTAAGAGGAGGATAATTATATAATTAATATAATATACCTACATAGAAAAGAAAAGTAATCATGTACTGATAAATACTTAGTGTAGAGAGCTACCCTACCCTACTTTTGAAGGTAGCTGGAGACGGAGAGCGCCTTATTGAGACCGGCAGATCTTTCTACAGCCGGACTGCCCTTACAGTAAATGAGCTGCTGAAGAACCTCGTCGTATGACTCGGTGTCTTCAAGTTCAAACTCTGATCAGACCGTAGTGCCCGACTGTGGGAGTCACTTGGGAAAATAAAGCGCTATTTGAGATAACGGGGCGTGGTTGGATTGAACAGCACTGAGTAAAGAAGAATCAATTACCAGGAGACGGGCAGCAGCGTCTACCTGAGATTCCAACTGCATACTGCGATCGCCAACCAGAGTGCCAAGCGTGGCGATTATGGCAAAACTCTTCATGGTTATGAAAACCACGAAGGAGGCCTATGTCCTGCAGTGGGCGTCAAATGGCTGATGATGAGTAAAGAAGTAAAAGGATGTGAACATTAATACGGAGACCGCGGCGCGGTATTTGGAAATGTGGTCATATCGTTCAGGATTTGGTGCGCGTATAGGATCTGACTATTAACGAAACGGCTCTAACGGGAATGCGCAAAGGTTTGGAGTTACTAAAGACCATAAAGAGAAGAAAACTGCATCACAATCATGGGACACAAAATGCGCAGTAATAAGTACGACCACCTCCAACTGATCCTTTACGGAAAACTACAAGGCCACGGAAAAACCTGCTACCTAAAAATCTAGCAAAATGTGTAAATATTTCTACTAAAACATAAAAAAACGTAACGTAAACTCACGCCTGTATACTGGAGAGGTGAGCAGAGAGAGATTTGTAGGTTTCCAGCATTTTCCAGTTTTCCAAATGTTATGTTACCGATTTTTTATTCCAAGTTTGGTTGCAATAATAGTGGTCTCTTTTTTTTGAAATCCATAATTTTTTATGTTTTACATTATAAAACCAGGGACGGACTGAAAATCAGCGCTGTGATGATGCATGCACTCACAGCACTAACCAGAGCCCTATCCTTTTCATCACATAACTAGGTCTATTTTAGCTGTATTATCTATATGTTTACAAATATATAAGTGTGATAAATAAACGTTTTTCAATTTCAATTCCTTCTTGTCACGATCCTGACAAATTTATTTCGCTTCATCAAGAGTCATTAGTCGCTGCATGCGTGCGCGCCGGTGTCGGGAACTTTTTATCTTGCCTACTACCAACTCAAAAATGAAACGTACATAGAAAGAAAGTGATAGAACACGACTAAATTGGCTTTAACACGCACATTATTGGCCCAAGAGATGCAGGATAAACTGAGTGCAACTTGTGCCATTGTTACCACTAAATGTATTCGTATTCCGGCACAACTTCGCAACTAGGGCTGTAAATCTCACTTGACTCGGCGAGTGAAGTTATTCTGCTGAGACTATTGTTATTAGTTGCTATTACACGAAGTTTTGCTATTCGGCGAATTACTGCAATTTTAATGTCAGAAGTGGCAGTAGGCAAGACTATATAGCACAGAACTATGTAGTTGGTTGCAACTCTACGTACATCATCATCATCATCAGCCATTTGACGCCCACTGCAGGACGTAGGCCTTCTTCGTGTTTTCATAACCATGAGGGGTTATGCCATAATCACCACGCTTGGCAGGCGAATTGGCGATCGCAGTATGCGGTTGGAATCTCAGGAAGACGCTGCTGCCCGTACGTACATAGACTAGGCTGACTGAATTTTGCAATGCAATTTAGAGGCTAAAAATTCCAAACATGCCGGGACTTGAACCCGCGAACTCTGGCTAACCGTGCCAGCGCTCTCCCAACTGAGCTAATGGGCAAGTGCAAGCATCAGTGAAATTTCGAGCCTCTTTACAAACTTCTCTATATTACGTACAGGCAGCGACATCTTGCCGAAGCAATTTACATCACTTGCAGCCCCGAGTAACCCTCTTTGCAGTTAGGTTTTTACATCGGAATGATATCGCTGTACCTACATGATTAGATTATTTAGCCTCTAAATATGTTTTTAAAAATTGTCCTCAGCACGGGTTAGTACAACAAAAAGAATATAATGTTTGGACAATTTAAATTAAGTATATTTAAACTCTAAGTAAAACAAAATAAATGTTTTTGCTCAGAATTACACACTAATTTCTAGTTACAATGCCAGTCCAATAAACGAGTTGTAGGTTTTAGAACATTATCGAAACTTCGTTAATTAAGGACCAAAATTGAAAAAACTAAGTGGAGAGTTTGTCCAAAACGATCTGCGTTTTAAAATGGACACCTTTGTTTAACAGTATCGTCCATTAAGTCGCTGTTGCTGCGACATTTTGAATTGGCCTTTTTACCTGAAAACCTATTGTGAAGTAAAAGCATGGCATTCACGCTAAATAAAATCCTCTTTCGGAGGCAAATAGGCGGCAAATCTCCATCCGGTAGCAGCCGCCGACAATCGGATGTTGTTCGTAACTCTATATTGATGGATGACATTCTATTTCCATGTCGCGTAGGTACTTGACTGAACGAGAGGTGGATTTGAAAATATTACGAGCCCAATTTTTGATATTCAGTGGAAATACATTTATAATCTGCGGTGAGCTCCGTGGTGATAAAGCCCACACTTTCTATCGGAGAGAAGGCTTGTGCTGTGAGACGAAAATGGACAATATTTCTAGGGTCATGAATCAAGAAAGTTTCTTCTAGGATATGGATATGAGCGATCACTAAATAAGAATATATTTTTTGTTTATTTTTAGGTGCTGTAGTTTGCGAGAAAAAAATTTCTTTATTTAATTTCGCTCAGTGATACAGATCATTACACCATCACAGATTAATACCGAGTCAGAAAGTATCATTCATTCGTATCTGTCAAAAAAGCGATGAATCTGTTGCCTTTCAAAACCTACTCGAATTAATCCGATGAAAATACAAGAAAGACAAGTCCAAAACAAAACGTCAAACGTCAAAGCAGAATTCAGTGACAGGTCAGTGACAGTTTTTTTCTACACGCTTCAATGTTTAGGATATACGACTATGATTCCGTTCCGTTTTGCTTACACGCCCTTTTGGAATGAGGTTTTCAAAGCAAAAATCATGAATGAAAATCTCAACTTAGGTAAAAACTAAGAACGTAGGGCTATCCAATTTAGCGTCCTTTTCATATACAGCAAAGGAAAAAATCCCGAATCAATGTCCATTTAAAGTCATATCACGTGGGGTTAGAATGTATAATAATATGCTTGCCTGGGATACACAGACTGCAAACCTTTTTAAAGGGTGAATGAAACACACCAACGCGGGGGCGGTGCATACAAACATCCACATAACTACTACTGCAGTAAATGTCGTTTGTATGGACAATCCTTAAGGCTCAAATTGTAGTAAGTAAAATAATAAAATCCAAACAATACAATCAATTTAAATATTTATGTACCATGAAATATACTGAAAGAGCATATAATTTATGTTCGAATAGACCCAAACTGTTGGACGGCACGCGAACTTTATGCAAAGTTGGAAATAATCGTAATTAGTTGATTTATCTCTAAAATATCTGTAGCAAAAAAATCTGTAGTGAAGTACTACAGATTTTTATTTTAAATTATATTTATATCGGGACCAGATGTTTAGGATCGTGGCAAGTGGTATCTGCCTACCCCTCCGAAATACAGGCGCGAGTTTATGTATGTATATTTATATCAAAGAATTCAGTTGCCTTCGCTAAGCTTGTAATCTCGCGTCGCCAGTTTTTACACAAACAGGAAAAATCTAATTCTCACCAGTTTTAACTGGTGCAAACCGGCTTCTCTTTAGCTGTTATGAATAAAATCATAGCTGAAGAACGCTAGTCCGTCAGTCGCTAACGATGCCGTAGGGTTACTCCTATTATGGTCCCCTTAAATAACATAACACTGCAGGCCACAGGCCTTCTCTTCGAGAGAGAGAGAGAGAGAGAGAGAGAGAGAGAGAGAGAGAGAGATAGTATGGGTTCTCGTTATGGGATGTTTTTACCACTTTATTTCTAAAGATTTGTGTTTGATACGTTAAAGCAAAAAGTTTGTCAGAATAGTGGCAAGTGGCAAGGCCTGGCCTCTGATTGCACCTCCGGGAAACAGGCGTGAGTACCCGCGACTTCATTCAACATGGACTATCATTATGCAGAATTTTAATCCAACTCTTTTCAGCCGTTCAAACAATGAATGCAGAATGCCGAATGGTAAGAGACGTCCCAGGCGGACATACTTCGACCAAAAAGGGGGTACATTAGCGAAGGGCAAGATAAAAAAAAAACCCGAATACGGCGTGCGTGCATGCAGCGCCTAATATTACTCACATTAGTGTGATGGTGTTTTTCTATTCTGAATAAACAATTTCTATACTATTCTATTCTAATGTAATGTGACATCCTGTGTTATAACTAGACGGGACTCTATGGGATAAGCCCAGCCGCAGATGGCATGCATTCAGGGGTGTCGCGATTTGTTCTGAGGGGAAAACGTTGAGCCGATTAGCGACCGACTGACTGACGGAGATACGTTTAATGAGGGCTGACTTGCGACTTTTGCATCTCCGCGCGAAAGGCTGCATTTCGTTATTTTTAATGAGAAAATGAAGATTGAGAGCGGTTTCGCCCTACGTCCGATCCGAATCCGATCCGAGCGCGTGAAAATACGGTCCAAACTAGTCGTAGAACTATTTCTATGGTAGTTTACGCACTAGATCCGGCTTCCGTCATCCGATGTCTCTCCGTCATCCGGGAATCTCCATTTCGGATAAGATTATTGACGGACTGAAGTAGCCATAGTATTTTTTGTATGAACGCTCGCGCACTGCGCCCGAACCGAATCCAAGCTGCATACGAGCAGAGAGGCAGCGGGGCGGCGGGGTATGTGGCTGGGGCGGCGGGCGCGGCGCATCCAGTTTAGTACGTACAATATCAATGCCGGAAGTTGACGCCGATTGAAAGGACTCATGATCAACGACGTGAACGCGCGAATCTGTCGTGTAGCCGTATGTTTGGCCCCGTGGCCCCTGAACTGCTTGGATTTAGATCAGAGATCGGACTAGTGCGTAAGCAATATCCGAATTCCGTCCGAGATTTAGTATCACGTAACTAGTACCACGTTAGTTAAGTGGGTATGCTAGTGTTACAAAAGTGTAGTGTACTATCTACGGCAGGTTATCAAAATACGCAATAAATTTATTATTAGGGCAGTAAGTAATACGATATCTAACGCAGTTCTACTTATAAGGTACAAACAGTGAAACAAAGTGTTAAAAATAATGGATGAAACATTTAAACCAATTGTTATCTAACTCGTGTCGAAAGGAGTGTCTTTAATTGATTGACTGAGGAAAAGAAAACATCTAGTAGGTCTTTCTGGTTGTTGTAGTCTTATCATGCGAAAGATGGGCATTTATTTTGATTGAGATACAAACAGCGCTTTGAAGCTAAAGAAAGAAAGAGAGAGAGAGAGAGAGAGAGGAGAGAGAGAGAGGGAGAGGAGAGAGAGAGAGAGAGAGAGAGAGAGAGAGAGAGAGAGAGAGAGCGAGAGAGAGATAGAGAGAGAGAGAGAGAGAGTACGCCTTTAATCACCACGTGTGCTCACCGCGGAATGGCGATTTCAATCGTTGCTCTAAGAGAAGCCCTTAGTCCTGCCCTGCGTGAAGGGGGACGCTTGGTGTGACCACATTTTCAAGGTCTATACACATTACAAAGGGCCGACGACGTGCTTGCACAACCAGACAAACGAAAATAAACCTAAAATACTTCTAACACTACAATACTAGCGCAATAAAAGCCCGGCCACCGGCGTCCGACGGGCGAAACACCCGAACGGGCTTTTTTGCACTTTTACTGTAGTCTGTTACTTGAAAATGAATATTTAAGAATTATTTTACATTAAAAGATGTAATGCGGATAGACCGTGACTTCACGCAGAAACGTATTTGAGTCACTCCAGCGACGCGTTTAAATGCACCCACTCCCGGGCGCTACAAAGCACAAAGCCCGGAGCAATACCGGGGTCCGGCGCCACTATTTGCGAGCACAAGGGCGCAGGCACCTTGCCACTTCACACCTGCTTCGAACACTTTACAAGTGTACACGACATTTCACGCGCTGAAATGTAGTGTAGCGTTGTAAGGTAAACTAAAGCTCCACGCCTAGAGCATGGATACCGGTTTTCGGTAATACCGAAAAACCGGAATACCGGACAGAATATTCGAATTTGAAAAACCGGTTTTGTATAATCCTAATACCGGTATTTCGATAGTTTCGGTATTACTATACCCAGCTTCTAGACGCGCTGTTCGATTCTACATCCATATAATAACTTCATAACATAAAACATTGGGACAAACATTCTAGATTTCCAATCTGGTTTTACGATTTTTCTGCAATTTTTGAGAGCTTGAGACTGTCTAAATACAGAACTCATGCTTTCTAGGGTTTTGAAATTTCGGTATCAATACAGTCAAATGTTTAACGCTCACCTTAAAGATAGTTTTGAATTAACTGATGGGTACTATTTAAAATCACAGTTCGTTCCTATGAATTGCGGTGTCCCACAAGAAACTAGTGTTGGTCTCCTGCTCTATGTGGTGTACCTACGCTACAGTAGTGACATAATACAGTATTGTAACTAACTGTAAGTATCTTCAACAGCCCCTAAGTTAAAGATATTAGCGACAATGGGTATTGTCCTAAATATGGTTTTTTAATTTAGAACGCGAGGTTAGCCGCCGCGGGAGGATATATGACAATTTGTTTTAAAGGTATAAGTTCATATAATATTCCGTAAAAAACAAATATAATATATTTTTTCTTACGTTTGCATAGATAAGGAGTATTTTAAGTTTTGTTTATTTAAAGAGAGATTTTGTATCGAGTCATGGTATCACTAGAAACTGAGAGCTCGTAGGATATCAGTACTTCCGTGCATGACGTACTTCCGGTTACGTAGACTCAAGATTCTTTTTTTTTCGTTTTAAAAATTTATTAAAGCAGCCCCAATCGAAATTTTCAGCCTAGGCTCTCAAAATTAGTTATATTCTCGAAAAATATATAAATACAAAACTTTTTTTTTGAAGGACAATGGCCATTCTTTCGGTTTGCTTTAGCAATAGTGCAAAGAGTCCGAGCAAGAGAAATATAATCATAAATACAAAATAAATTTGTTTCTTTTAAATATTCTAATACTTGAGAGGTCTCGTCTCATGAAGTCCACGCTCCGACCTACTCGTGCCCATATCCAGAACCCCGAGAACTTTCAACTCGAATTGTCAAATCGCTTTGAGTGCCTGGAGAGCGCCGCATCGGTGGACGAGATCAATAACAGGTTTGTAGAAACTGTTCGTACAGTGGGCTCGAGGTTCTATACACCCAACCGTACGAGTAGACTACAAAAGCTCTCAAACTATACTCTCGACCTCATAGCTAGACGTCGCGCGTTGCAACTGCAGTCTTCCGAGGATACTGAGTCATATCCTCCTCAGTCCTGACCTTGAAAATAACAATAGGTTTCAATTGAAGAGGATATAGGCAGCTCAAGACGCATCTCAAAATCTATGCGGCACGATATTCGGTCCTTTAAAACCGAACGTATTAAAGAGACTATAGAGCGGAACAAGGGCTCCAAAGTGTTCGCAAAAGACTTGTCTATTGGACAAAGCCAGCTGACGAAGCTGAAGAGAGAGAACAGCAGTATAGCGTCGACCAAATCAGAGGTGCTGAGGGAGATTGAGAGCTTCTACGGACAGCTATACACCTCAGTCGCAAAACCTGTTAGCAGTTTGAACAAAGATCCGAGAGCCAAACTGACCCGACATTATACCAACGATATCCCGGACATCAACCTGTATGAGATTAGGATGGCGCTGAAACAGCTCAAGAATAACAAGGCACCAGGAGAGGACGGAATCACATCAGAGCTCCTGAAAGCGGGTGGAACACCAGTACTTAAAGTCCTTCTGAAGCTCTTCGATTCCGTCGTGCTCGAAGGAAAAACGCCAGAAGCATGGAACAGAAGCGTGGTGACGCTGTTCTTCAAGAAAGGGGATCACTCTCTATATAGCATGTTCAGACTTTTCATAAGGAGGCAAGGCTCCATTTTCAAATATGGATGTCGCACGGTAAGCCCGCAGTAGGGCCTCTGTATAATGCTATGAACGAGTCGAGACGCATCTTCAGGGCTAGGCTTAGATGGTGCCAGCAGAATGCTGAAAAAATTAAATTAGATATCATAGCGGAGAATCATGCAACAAATAATTTCAAAAACTTTTGGAAACAAACATCTAGGCTTAGTCCTAGACCCTGTTCTCCTCTAAATGTCGAGGGAAAAACTTGTAAGTCTGAAATAGCCAACTTGTTTAAGGATAATTTTAGAATTGACCCACCCTTGTTGCCTACGCCTACGCCTACATCACAGTTACCAGCGTCGACTGTCCACCCGAGTGGTGCCTCCCCGCTGGGTTTCACTGCTAAGGAGGTGGCATGTGTAATAGGTAAAATGACTAAGGGGAAATCACCAGGATTTGACAGTATTAGCGTAGAACATCTTAAACATGCTGGTGGGCACTTGCCAAGGGTGTTGGCAATGTTCTATACTTTTTGTGTAAGGCACTGTTACATACCTAAGGATTGCTTACGTACTGTTGTGGTACCAGTTATCAAGAACAAGACAGGTGACCAGTCTGATAAGTCCAATTACAGACCAATCTCACTGGCGACTACTGTGGCCAGGGTGTTGGACTGTCTGCTTGATCAACATCTTTCTAAACAGTGCAAGCTAAACGATGCACAGTTCGGTTTTAGAGCTGGCCTGTCCACAGAGACGGCGATTCTGTGTCTCAAGCAGACGGTCCGATACTATACCGATAGGAAGACGCCAGTCTATGCATGTTTCTTGGACTTATCTAAGGCTTTTGATTTGGTGTCGTATGGGTTGCTGTGGAAGAAGCTGAGGACGGAAACTAACCTCCCGGAGGAGCTCGTACGTGTTCTTGATTATTGGTACAACAACCAAGTCAATGTGGTGAGATGGTCTGGGGTGGACTCTGATGAATATAGGCTGAGTTGCGGTGTGAGGCAGGGAGGCGTAACCTCTCCTCGCCTTTTTAACATATATGTGAACAAGCTGATTGAGGGGCTCAGCGGCACTGTAGCTGGCTGCTCTATTGATGGGAAAATGTTTAATAACATCAGCTACGCAGATGATATGGTGCTGCTGAGCCCTTCAATCAGTGGCCTTAGAAGGCTCTTGAAACTGTGTGAGGAGTATGCAGAGTCACATGGGCTGAGGTACAACTCTAAAAAGAGTGAAATGCTGGTTTTCCAACCACGTAAATATAAGGTGGCCATAGTGCCTCCTGTATCACTAAATGGGACCATACTGAAAAGGGTTCAGCATTTCAAATACCTCGGCCATTGGGTCTCCGAGGACCTATCTGATGACCTCGACATTGAGAGGGAGCGGAGGGCGCTGGCTGTTCGGGGGAACATGCTGGTTCGCAGGTTCGCGCGTTGTACTAGAGAAGTAAAGATAACGCTTTTTAAGGCATACTGTCAATCTTTTTACACGTGCAGCCTGTGGGCCGGCTGTACTCAGAGGGCGCTCAGCGCTCTCCGCATACAGTATAACAATGTGTTTAGGATGCTGTTGGGGCTGCCTCGGTACTGCAGTGCCTCGGGCATGTTCGCGGAGGCCCGCGCGGACGGCTTTCATGCCATAATGCGCAAGCGTGCGGCTTCCCTGCAAGGCCGCGTTCGAGGCAGTGCCAGCAGCCTCCTGCAGGTATTGGCGGACAGGCCGGACTGTCCAATGTGGAGGCATTTGGATAACTTACATCTTCTAAAAAAAAAATGTAAATAAGTTTTTAAACCTACTAACATAGTTTGTACTTCTAGTTTAGTTTTAGTATTTAAGGCTACTAACAACAATATGGATCTCTGTTTTATCTGAAATAAATGTTTATTATTATTATTATTATTGAAGAACTACCGACCCATCTCGCTTCTAAGCCACGTTTATAAGCTGTTTTCGAGGGTTCTCACGAATCGTCTCGAACGCAGGTTTGATGACTTCCAGCCTCCCGAACAAGCCGGTTTCCGAAAGGGCTTTAGTACCATAGACCACATCCACACGCTGCGGCAAATTATACAGAAGACAGGAGTATAATTTGCCATTCTGCTTAGCGTTTGTGGACTATGAGAAAGCCTTCGATTCGATCGAGACATGGGCAGTGCTCGAGTCTCTCCAGCGTTGCCGTATTGACTATAGGTATATCGAGGTGCTGAAGTGCTTTTACAACAGCGCCACCATGTTGGTCCGAGTACAGGAGCAGAATTCGGAGGCAATTCCATTGAGAAGAGGCGTGAGACAGGGAGACGTTTTCTCTCCGAAACTGTTCACGAACGCACTGGAAGATGCCTTCAAGCTTCTGGAATGGCAGGGACGCGGCATCAATATCAATGGCGAGTACATCACGCACCTTCGTATTGCCGACGATATAGTAGTCATGGCAGAAACGATGGAAGACCTCGGCATAATGCTCAAAGACCTCAGTCGAGTTTCCCAACGTGTGGGCCTTAAAATCAACATGGACAAAACGAAGGTCATGTCTAACGCCCGTGTTGTGCCCACCCCAATAACATTGGGGAACTCGACTCTCGAAGTTGTAGACGAATACGTCTACTTAGGACAAACAGTCCAACTAGGCCGGTCCAACTTTATGAAAGAGGTCAATCGTCGAGTCCAACTCGTTACCAGTGATGACTTATGGCACTGAAACGTGGTCTCTCACTATGGGCCTCATAAGAAGGCTCAAGGTCAAGCAACGAGCTATGGAAAGGGCTGCTCGGAATTTCTCTACGAGATTGAATCAAAAATTATGAGATCCGTAGACGAATGAAAGTCGTCGACATAGCCCAGCGGATTAGTAAGTTGAAGTGGCAGTGGGCGGGGCACATAGCACGCAGAACTGATGGCCGATGGGGCCGAAAAGTTCTCGAATGGAGACCATATATCGGCAAGCGCAGCGTAGGTCGACCAGCCACAAGATGGACAGATGACCTCATCCAAGTGGCAGGACGGCGCTGGATGCAGGCTGCTTCCAACCGGTTTTTTTGGAAATCCATGGAGGAGGCCTATGTCCAGCAGTGGACTTTTTGTGGCTGAATGATGATGATGAATACTATCAGGTTGAGTTCAGTTTTCTCTCTGACTTATTGTATTTGCTAAAAAAAATGTTGCTTACTTTATATTTCATTGAGTTAATTTGACAACTTGAACTGATGATGTGGGGAAGCTCAGTGGGACATAACGTAGAGGCCACGTAAATCAACTGTTTTACAATCATATATGTTATTTTAACAAAAAAATCATCAATACCGAAAAAATACCGAAATACCGGAATTCCGGTATTTGAAATATTGATATCGAAAAAATACCGGTTTTAGAAAAAGGATCCGGTATTCCATGCTCTATCCACGCCTACTACTTTAGTGAGATTAACTTCGTAAAGCACCATCGGATGTTGGCGTTAGCTGAGGGTCTCGATTTTGTTAGGGAATGTACAATGAACAGTACAATGACAGATACAAGGTCAGGTCACGTGACGTGTTCTTTCAGCGCCTAGAAGGTATGATACGTGGGCAAGCGTACGGCGGCAATGGAATAAAATTTGCGCGTTCATACAGTTATCATTGTACTAAAATGCATTAATAGAATGTAGGCCCAGGGCAGCGAGCAATTCTCTAATTACAGCTCTAAGTATGTCAGCTTGTTTTCGACCATTTTTTTTCTGACAGTGATTTGGGCTTCGGGGTGCTTCACTCTATCAAAAATTTGCTCTCTAAAGCTTAATATTTTGCAAACGGATCCCTGAATCGAAAAATTGTTTGGCTACACCCACAACCGACCAATCCCACAATACATTATGGTGTAGACGAGAAAAAAATTCCAAATTAGGTGTGGGGGAGGTACCATGGTTAAAATGTAGATATATGCCAAAATTCAGCCTTCTAGTACCCAATAAGCATCTTTTACCTAAGCCGCGGATAGACAGACGGACGAACGTGGCGAAACTATCTATAAGGGTTGACTACGGATCCCTAAAATGTATTATCACAGTATTTTCAGGTAAAAAGGGGTTGTTACTCGACGCCGTTATATTTTTGCAGGTTTTTTGACCGAATTCTATGACATAGTTTCTGATAATGCGCTACGATAGTGGCATGATAAATATACACGGAAAATGCGAAGTAGATTCTTCTAGGTCAGTCACGAGTTTCAACTTTCTTGATAGAACCCCGGGAAAAGCTCTTGCTATGCGAGGAAGGCGTCAGAGGATCGATAATGTCAACTGAAGGAAGCTATTTGCTATTTGGTACTTGCTACCAACCTCGTTGTTTTAACAGTAAGCCTGTTGACATAACAGTAAACTTATGTAACTTTATGTATGTTTATAATTGTTATATCTATAATATGTAAATGTTTATGTAAATATAATATTATTATTAAGTATAAGTATGTAAATCAATATTCATATTTGCACCTACTACCCGTCTCAATTTTCCTTCAGTTTGCCTGGAAGAAATTGCTATAAGCAATAAGGCCGCCAATTGTACTGTATTTTTAAGAATTAAGAAGGTATCTAAACTAAGCAAAAGCAGTTATATTATGTGGAAGTTATTTACAAAGACCTTATTTCTGTAAATCTAACAAGAAGATAAATAAGAGCACAGCATCAAACACAAATTCTGCAAATAGTTGGACTATTTGATAAACTTCGTCGGGTTTTCCGGCGCACATCGTCGCCTCCGTAAACAACCTACTTTCGAAGGAGAAGGAACAGATGTCTCATAAAAAAAAACCGACCAAGTGCGAGTCGGACTCGCGCACGAAGGGTTCCGTCATATGTCTTTACAACATTTGAATGTTACAAGCGTTGCTCTTATCAATATCGAGCAAAAAACGGCCGAAAACTCACGTTTGTTGTATGGGAGCCCCCCTTAAATATTTATTTTATTCTGCTTTTAGTATTTGTTGTTATAGCGGCAACAGAAATACATCATCTGTGAAAATTTCAACTGACTAACTATCACGGTTCATGAGATACACCCTGGCGACAGACGGACAGACGGACAGCGGAGTCCTGGGTACAGAACCCTAATAAAAGAAGACTTGCATCCTTCTTCAGTGTTACACCATCAATGCGAATGTTGCGTGTCTGCGAATCCTGCGAACGTCACTTAACACAATCCGCTGAGGCATCCAATTATTATGTTTGTCTCGCTTTGTTATTTAGCGGAATTTTGTTGCACACACTGTCTCTGCGTAATATGTCTGAAGGCACTGTTATACGATCTCGTCTTTTACGACGACAGATTTTCCTGTTGTTATTTTGTGAATACTAATAAAATAAGAAGTTCGTTCTTCTTTCTGGTACTAAATATTCTAATGCGACAAGGCAAACATCGGGTGACTAATTGGGTTGGCGGACCAAAGCACAAATTCTATTTTTTATTATATTATTCTTCTTTACCACATAAGGAATTGAAAAAGCAGTTTCATATATTTTTTTTTAATAAAAAATTAATGTGCATTTTATTTTTCAATGGCAGCTTTCCGTTAATGTAATCCTACTAATATTATAAATGTGAAAGTTTGTGAAGATGTTTGTTACTCAATCACGCAATAACGGCTTAATGGATTTACATGAAACTTGGCATACAGACAGACAAAGACCGAAAAGTTTAAAATAGATGGCATTGTGCAAGAATCGTGTAATCGGATTCTGTGGCGGTACTAAGTTCGCTGGGACAGCTAGTGAAAATAATAAAAATGTTATATAGTCATTTTATAATAGGATTTATTCACTTCCTAAAATGTTTCGGTCTCATTTATAAAAACACGATTCCTTAAAACATTCCCCAGAGGCAGTTTATTTAATCTGTGGTTACGTCTTTTCCTTGTCAAATCTCCACCACAGAATATATTAATTGGCGTTTATCGAGTATTTTAATGAATCGTATTTTTATAAATAAGACCGTTTGTGTTTTGGACTTATGGTACTCTAGTCCGCGAACCCTAGCATTAGCTGAAGGCTTATCCCGGAGCGGAACTTCCGTTACCTTCATCCCATTCCGCGCTAGGTATTTCGGTATACAGCGGCAAATGCGTCCGCCCCTCAATGGTGTTCGTCAAAACTTGCGCGGGACATGTCGCGAGTTCGCGAGCTAGTTGAACCCGAGGCCGCATGTAAATTGTCTCATTTTTGCGCTAAGGTTGAATGTGGCTCTTTGTTCGTTTTGGGGAAGACTTATTGTTGTTACTATTTTTGAACTATTAATAAATATATTTATTACGTATTATTTTACCTAATGAATAATCGCGGTTAGACCCGTTTAATATACGAGGGTCATTCAATAAATACTTAGCCTACAAAAAGTAAACGAAAATTTTGGAAAAGTGGCAATTTATTTTTTAACATAGTCTCCTTTTAGTTCGATACACTTAGCCCAGCGATGCTCCAACTTTTTTAACCCGTCCGAAAAATAGTTTTTGTCAAACTCTGCAAAATAGGCCTCCGTGGCGGCGATGATCTCTTCATTTGATCCATATCTATTCCATTGTTTTGATTGCTCCTTGGTCTCTGGTGTGTACCAGTGGATCCAAGTTTCATCGACGGTCACAAAACGACGCAAAACTCCGCTGGATTCCGCTTAAATAGCGCCAAACACGTCTCCGATGTGGTCTCACGGTTGCACTTGTTTTCCGGTGTGAGTAAACGCGGCACCCATCGCGCCGACAGCTTTCTCATGCCGAGTTCCTCGTGAAGAATATGATGCACTGTTCCTTCTGAAATGCCTACAGTCTCAGCTAGCTCCCGAACCTTCGATCGGCGACCTGCCAATACGAGATCATGGATTTTTTTAATGTTTTCCTCCGTAGCAGCTGTTTTCGGTGCACCTGGACGTGGTTCATCAAAAACCGACGTACGGCCACGTGCAAACTCGTTGAACCAATTCTTGATGGTGGCCACGATGGAGAAGAGTCACCGTACACAGCATCCAAGCGCTCTTTGATTTCGATGCGCGTTTTCCCTTCCAAAAATAGGAATCGAATCACCGAACGATATTGCTCTTTTTCCATTTTTGTAAAACCGATCGATACGTTCGCTTCCATAAGTTGTCAAATTAAAACAAATGAAGGGATTGGAATGAAAATTTGAAAAAAGAATGTGCTACACTGTGGTAAAACTCTTTTGATACTACAGCGCCCTCTGGCGATGAGGCTAGGTACTTATTGAATGCACTTGTTCTTTCCTCACAATGCTCTCTTCATCCGTTGCTACTAGCTACATTGGTAGCCTGTACCATTGTAGCTTCCTTTTCTACACACAATTAAATACAATATTAACCAATTTTTTTTTTTTTTTTTTGTGCATTTGACCACTAATGAATGTTAAGGAAGCGAAAGTGATCTGTCAGGATCGTGGCAAGTGGCAGTCCCTGGTCTCTACCTTGTGAGTCCGTCGTGAGTTTATGTATGTATCTTTTTTATTTCTTCTATTTTAGATGATGACCTTGAGAAGAACAATTAAAACCAATGTTATGGTGGTCCGATCGGGCCACAGAGAATTCTACGGATTACCATCCTAGTTCCTAGTTCTGATTAATAGTTGGATGTCGAGTATATATTATAACGACAAACTTCAACCCTTCTTCAATCACTTTGTAAAACAGTAATGCCCGAGAGATATGCGACTCAGTCCACCTTTTTAGGGCAGCAATGACTTCGTATCGTCGAACAAATTCGTCTACAGTAGTACCGATGAGTACCAGTATTTGGTACGCATCGGGGTTAGTCTTTCTTTCGTGACGAATGTGAAGGCACTGGTATATCCACTACGCCACGTTAACGTTTAAAATACACGTTAATGCAAAAAGCAATCGACAAGACAGCCGTGACGCCACGGGCCGAGTTTCCATTACTCTCCGGGGCCTCTTGTTGGTAGTGGATAATGGCATCGCCTGCTGTCCCGTGTCGGTGCGATGGGGAACTTGCGTCAAACTTAGACTGGAGTGACATTGCTTTTAGATCATAGAAGACCTAGAAATAATTAGAAAAAAAAACGTAAAATAAGGTCTCAGGTCGCGTGGCGTCTTACTTTGAGCCCAATTTCTATGGCGCGTTTTTGTACCATGTGACTAGCATTTCGTATTAACTTAATCCCGGATTTACTTGATTTTTTGTCGGAAGAATCTGACCAGGTCGGATGAAAAGTATTCAATAGTATTCAAAAGTAATCGTAGATAAAAAAAACATTACTATTATTATTCATTAATACACAAGTAGCTTTGACCCTAGATATCTAATTTTCTCACATACCCCATAATACTTAACCATTTGTCAATTCGACGACCATTTTATGAAGTGTTAAATTTTTAATAAACCTTTTTTGGTACCTTTATGGAACTGACATTTCAGGCATATTTATATTTTTTTTATAAAATAATTTGTTGTTATTTATCACATACTATAATTTATTTTTCTTTACGTTTCTACAGATCAAAATCAACATTCTTATGAAAATTTTCATTGAAACAGAAATATACAAAAGTAGTTGTTCATTTTAAGGGTAAACTTACTGTAAAAATTAGCAAATAAAAATTTTACTTTTTACGTCCATTCAGGACAAAAATCAATTTTATGTTAACCACAAATTGCGATATTAAAAGTATTTAAAAAAACAAATTATTACCTCTCGCCCAGCCCTAACGAACACCGAGTCGACAAGAGCCACCATGGTTATCCGCACACGCACCAAAAAGATACAACAATTTTTTTGTCGCGTATTCGTCGAAACGTTAGGTGTCTAGAGTCAAGCTGATGCGTGTATATCACATTCGTGCACTTGTTATCAAATCTGTTTTTAAATGAGTTCAGTGAAGGGGTGTGGATTACTGTCTAGTTTATTCCACATAATCACAAAAAAATTAAATAAAAAATTGTGCAAGTTCTCCATTTCATTTGCGTTGCTTGCAATTACTTATGGAGGACTCGCATTTTAGTCGTCCAAGGCCCTGACGCGGTAATGTGTAAAAAATAAATATTTCCACCCTACCAGGCCCTTATTCGCCAATGAACTCACCTATACTACTGGTCGTGGGTTCAAATCCCCGGCATGTACCTACCAATGACTTTGTTTTCTAAGTTACGTACATTTGTGAAGCTGTAATAGCAATACAATAAAATGTGAAGGAAAACATAGTGAGATAGTGAGTGTTCACATACCTCAGCGCTTGAAATTGCCAATCCGCGGTGGGCGTGCGTGGAAATTAGGCTCATACTATCTCTCTTACAGAAGGCATGTGCCCTGCAGCAGTCCCACTGCTACATAGGCTACACAAAAAACGCATGTATACGGAACATTCACGTAAAGTAGAATGTTTAATTATGAACCTGTGCTTGAGAAAACATGCTGCTTTAGAGAGTTTAGATAACTCTTTATTGAACTTTATTAAAAAGTAAAAAAAATACTTAATGCAAATATATTAACAAAAAAAATTATTTAAGCCAATCGCCATCTTTTTTAACGAAGAGCTGCAATTGAAATTTTTTAATGAAATACAAGTTACGCCCCGCGCTCGATTGGGCGGTCTAATGACATTTTTGCAATCTCCGAAATTGAGCTAGTATTTACATTTTTAAACGTTGGAAGGGAATTCATCTTTACTTTACTCAATTCACCTGTCTGCTCGACTTAAATTTTGAATCATTCGGTTTTGAATTTGATTCGCCTGTATCCAATATTGAATCAAAGATCAGACAACCATCAGCCCACCAATCATAATAGTTAAGTAAAAGCAGGTAATTAAGGGCTAATAACAAATTCTCACCTATAGAAGCAATAAAAAATCAAAATGTGCACACTAACTGTAGACAATAAATTAAAAGGGATGATCTTACAATACATTTCATAATTATGTTTGGGAATCTATGATCCACCCGCAAAGAATGGCGCACTAATTAAACGTCTTAGCGCCACTTGCGCCATCCCACTAACCCGGGGTTAACCCGTTAAACCGTTAACCCAGTATCGAATTGTACTGGTAACCATGGTAACTTCAGGTTAGCCCCGGGTTAGTGGGATGGCGCAAGTGGCGCTTAGAGCGTGGACCCCTGTATTGAACAAATCTTTGCTCGCACAATTAAGTTTGTGGAACATTTATTGAATATTAGATGAAGTCTACTGGAGTTGAGATAGTTTCATCAGACCTATGCTGTGTGATTATACGCTATAAACATTTATATATACATAGAAACAGTGTGATTTTACGACATCAAATATTTACATATTTAATTAGCTTTTGTAAGTAATAAAGCATTTAACTAACAACTATGCTTGCCCTCACTGCAAAGGCTATTAAGGCGAAATCAGACGGATTATTTCTGTCTTTCATTTGCTTGAAATTAATTATGTAAACACGGAATGTATCTCAAATGCCGAATAAATAACTCTAATAGTCTTATTTGTAAAAACAAGATTATTTGAAACACTCCGGAGCAATCAAAATAGTCTGTAACTAACTGCAGTCAAGAGACATCGAATTCCCCAATCCTCGGCCCGCGCAGTGTTTAATCATGATATACATCGTCATCTTGAGACCCGTGTCGGCGTCGGTCCGCTAATCTTGTCGATGACGGGAGCTAAGTCCTTAATACGTCGACTTTAGAGGGAAGAGGCTCCGTCGAGATTCGACCAACCTTTAGTGCCCCGTATAAAGCTTGCTGCCCGCAACTTCAAATAACTAATTCACATTAATTTCCTCGACTAATAATTTAAATAAAATAAATATTGATACAAGACTAGGCGAGAAACCTATCTGAGAAAAACGAATTGACCTAGGGGTATCTCGATGTAAAAAAATTACGCAGTTACCTGAATATTAACCTCAATGAGTTATCAAGTTTTTCAGTACCTAAATAGTTGTTACTGGAATCACAGTATCCAAAAATGAGTACAAAATAATGAGACACGTAAGTGGACTTTACAATTATATTAATTATCTATGTTTCAATCAGAAAATAATTTAATAAATTTTTTTTTGAGTTTTCGCTTCATTGACTCATTCCGCAAACTCGTTAATAGATAGATAACTCTTAAAATAAAAAAATATTATTGTTATTGCATATTAAAGAAAAATATTTTTTAATTAGTTGTTTGAAGTTGGGCGCAGTTAGCTATATGGGCCCATAAGTGTGACAAGAACAGTGGGTTTCAGGTAACGATGTTGATGCCAGCCAATTGTGGTGATGCCTTTTCAGTCTTTAGTTCAACTTACAAATTGCCGAAGAGTTTATAAACGTTGGCTATAATAGTAGTTAATGTTGACGTATCCCGAGTTATTTATTTTATTTACGTTTTAAAAATACACATTTTATTTGTTTAACGCTCCGTTAAACCATTGCTGCATTGTTAAACCCTGTGCGTAAACGAACGGTATGTTATTTAGCCAGTTTGAGTTTACTTCAATTAAGTTGAAACGGACTATTTGATGACAGTACGAAGATCTAGAAGAATGTTAGTGCAATAATTAATCTTGCACTTTGTGGCATTAATATAAGCACCTTAAACGTATCTTAATGTACGTAAGGTACGATGAAATAAGCTACTGCTTTATATGAATGGGCACTGGAGATAATACTAATACGTAAAATGAATTGACTGAATTTAATAACACGATTGTAACATGAACTGACACCGCATGACGGTTCTTACCTATCGTAAAACATTTATGATATCAAATAAATAAATAAACACGAAGCACAGTGGGACTGTGGAGAATCGGACTGTCAAGTTAGTCGTAGTAGAGTTTAAGTAGGTAATGACGAAGTGGGAGGATTGAACTAGATAGGTTGATCTTTATCGAGCTGGTCTCATGCAGAAGTAATAATCCTAATTCCCAACAAAGCGCAACTAAAGGCGACTTGCGCCTGGTCACTAGATAAGTAAGTAAATAGTTAGACACGTATCCGGGGGTAAATCGAGAGTAACGTATCCGCCGCATTGTACGAGTTTTTTTAAGTAAGTGCCATAAAAGTATCAATAAATAAATAAATGAACAAATTAGAAATTATCTACGGATAGTTCTGCAAATGTTATGGTGCAAGACGTTTTTGGACTTACTCACTGGATAGACAAGTAGATATGCTGTCAGATAGCGTTGGAGCAAGCCGGCCCAAGACAGTAAACGCGTAAAAAGATCATATTATCGGGTAGAAAGAGGTGGCTCGCCGTAAAGTCCTACGTAAAATCTTTCACTCTGTTCTGCAGTAAAAATATTACACTCTGTGTTTATTGTATTTTCGTGTAAAAAGAGGTGGCTGACAGGGAAGTCCGCTGTGAAAATTTGCTATCACGGTATATCAGGCTAGCGAGACGGGACCAATTTCCATGCTATACGTCAAACGCTTCAGACCGAGGCATGTAACCAGAGAGCGTGGCGATGGCCAGTTTCACACTGGACGATAACGGTGATTACACTACATTTTTAACTTAAAAAAAGGAGGAGGTTATCAATTCAACGCGCATATATATTTTTTATTTTTTTATTTGGCTATGTTCCTCCATAACTCCGTCAAATCTTAACCGATTTCGACAATTCTTTTTATGTTCGAACAGGTATAACGTCCCATTGGTCCCATTTTAATGATCAAGATCTGATGGAGACTTTCAGAGATGGAGAACGGAACTCTTCAATGGACAGCAGTAAATAAGCCTTAATGGGGCCCATCCTTTAGTAATATCCGTATGTTTAATAAAATAGCGTAAAAGTAGTCCCAAGTTAATTTGGTGATGTTCTGGTGAGGACTTTCGGAGATGCAAATTTAGAACATCAATTTTTATAAAGCAACGAATTAAGTAGGGTAAATTATGGTTATAAGGGACTTATTTATTGTTCTCCCGCTCCCCTACTAAAAATTTTTAAATAAAAAAAAAACCGACTTCGAAACTCTACAGCACTAAAAAATTAGAAATAATTTAGATAATTAGAAGTAGAAGTATTTATACATGTAGGTATTGTAGAAGTATAATTTGGAGCCGTTGCCCAAAATATATGTGCTGGTCTTGAAACTGGGTGCTGCTGTAGTGTTTCGAAATCGGTTTTTATTTTTTATTTATTTTATGCAAAAGTCGGCTAAATTCGTAATCAGTAATTCTCATTTTAAAAATGAAAGGTCATAACCGTGGAGGATATTTTTAACTCCAAATAATAACTTTTTTCTAATTGTGAATTACCCAAATGTATCAGACGTGTCGTTACGTTATCTTTGTACACGGGCGTACAACGTGCCGCTGTCTACTCATACAGCCAACATTGAAGGTTGACATTTTTGCTTCGAAAAGGTCGCCCACGGATTATTCTTCAAATCTATCCGATTTAAAAAAATATTCTTTCGAATTATTCTGCAAATGTCACTAGCGAACAACGCACGCTTCATTCCTTTCTTTAGACGTATTTTTTTAACAATATCTAATATTATTATTATCGATTTAAAACACAAAACACCTCTCCATTTAATGTCGAAATGTGAAAATAAAAACCCGTCTTCTGGAAAATCACAAATGTCAGCGTAGACAATCGTCGAAACATTTTATTATCGTCGCACTAGAAATTACATATTATGTATTTACTAAGGCGGCTGTACGAACTTTGTGTGAACAAGTTCAACGATGTCGTGCAGTTAGTTTATCGTCCAATGTGAATCAAGCCGATGGATCAAAGTCGGGCGTCATGCGATACGCTTTCAACGTTCGGCTTTCGGCTGGTGCACTTTGTGCGAGAGCATTTTTCAGGAAACACGCTGAGATTTTTAACTGAAAATGTGTTATGACTAAGCTTTCTATAATTATAAGTAGTGCCAACTCTCTCTCTGTGAGAAGGCCTGTGCCCTACAGTGGGACGTATATAGACTGCTTATGAAGTAGGGAAAGAGCCTAGTAATGCTCTGGTTTTTATTAGTTCTTAAAACTTCGGAATGTAGGTATCAAAGCAGCCAGAATTTGTGATTGAAACTAGTTTTATGTAGCAATTACGTTCACCGCTAAACACTGAACTATATATTCTAGTGGTTGAAATCGCCAATATTCGATGGGCACGCGTGGTGATTAAGCCATTAATCTCTCTCTCTCTCTCTGCCTGTACTGCGGTGAGAAAGATAGGCTGTTCACGTTATGTATCGAGAAAGTTAGACCCAGTGTGTGATCCACAGCTTTGTTCATTTTTCAAAACGTTTTTAGGGAAAATAAACCCTTTTTTTTTCTTTACTTTCAGTTGATGTTAAAACTATATTTTCTGTCGAATACCTCTAGATATCCGTTAGCCATATCAAAGGAAAACAGCAGAACTGCATTCCATTTGACGCGCCAACACTTTCGCTTTGATGGCATAATTTATTGCGCACTTTATTCTCGCCGCGGGGAAGGAAAAAAACAAATGGTTATAAAACCTTTTGGCCAACGAGCCGGAGATTAGAGGCCCAGGGAAAGATCATTCTTGTGTCAAACGGATTAAGGTACATTCTTTACAAACATTAGGGAACTAGATTTTTTGTGGTACTTTATACAAACATAAACTCACGCCTGTGTTCCAGAGGAGTTACCAAAGTTTGCCACTACGGCCTGAGACGCGAACAATTAAAATTATAAAACTAATTATCATAGCCATCTCACATCCCGGTTACATGTGGCATGTTTTTAATGGAGTAGGCAAAATTTTATCGAGATGAAACACACACAAGAAAAAAAAATTCGAGACTTAATTGTAATTAGATGGTAGAGGTGCGTTCTTTTTTTGATGTGCAATTAAGTACTTGATCCTTTTTATCACCTGGGGTTTATGAATAATAACGAAACGGAACTCTTCACTTGACTATCCTCAAGGGAAAAGAACTGGCCAAGTGCATGTCGGGTCACGCTCAGTATAGGGTTCCGTAGAAGGAGGTTTTTTTTTTACCTGCTTTACAGAACTAACAACATCATCACAGTAATTTTCAATGGAATTTGTAATTGGTCGCCTATTACTCGTTAACTTGTATGTGCTACTGCCCCGAATTTTTTCACGTTTCTACAATCAACCGTTTAGCCAGAAGAGGGGGCGAACGCCCTACTGTAACAAAAATTTGCGCTTTAAAGCTTAACACATATAACTACACCCACAACATTTTTAAACGACCAATCCAATGATACAATATGGTGCAGGGATGGATGCAAAATTACATCCCTAATTTTAGATGTTTTTATAATGATTTTATTCTAACCCTTAAAACGGAGGGAACTAAAATGTTTGAGCGTCTTATCTACTTATGCGGAATTAGTGGAAAGGCTGTTAGGCTATCTGTTACTTCAAAAAGAAACAAGCTAATATAAATTACCCCAGCCTACCAGGCGACGTGTCAGAAATTTGTTTGTCGTCAGTGTTCGGATGGTGACATCTCACTTAGTATTCAGTGGCGCCACCTAGCGTCCGTGACCAACTCCGGCGGAGCTACGTGTCTCGGAGGGTGGAAATTAAAGCTGGTGCTTTTAGGTCACCTAGTTGCCCCTTAGTGGAGAGTCGAGTTACCGGAAGAGAGTGCTCTAGCTCTGACAAGGCCGTTGCATAATGAACAGTGAATCCCATATTACGCACATCAAAACCAAACTACTTCTAATCGTCTAACTGTCAAATTCCTGTCGAAATCCAATCACTTGGTGCGCATAATCAGGCCCGACTCCGACTAACGTATGGTCAGTGTTGTCTACGATCAAACCTCGATTTGCGTTGTCTAATAAAAGTATTAGTAAAGTTTTATTACATGTGGTTTGCAAATCAAAACCAAACTACGTTTGTATGAGAATTGTCGCGTGGGTAACCCCCTTAAAGTATCAGGATCTGTTTTTTATTTTACTTAATCGATAAGATTTATGAAAACAATTGAACTTCACTTAATTTCAGTAGCGCGCCCTTTCTTTCTTCTCTTGCATCCGTACTTCCACCGAATAGGGGATGTATGAGCAAAGGGCAAAAGTAACCGAAACCGGCGTGCGTGCATGCAATGACTAATGAATGTTGATGAAGCGAAAGAGATATGTCAGTAACGTGGCAAGTGGCCGACCCTGGTCTCTGCCCACCCTCCGGGATACAGCCGTGAGTTTGTGTTATGTTTATGCTTTTCATTCGTGTCCACGCCGCCAATGATGGCTGCAGCGTGTAGGTCAGTCTCCTAAAAGCTACCTGAACTGGAATATTTTACTAATCAATAGAGATAACATAGCGTGCGCGAGTGGTGAACATCGTTTTAGCATTAATTTTATAGGGCATTCATGCATTGTAGATCGATTAGAATCTCAATGACGATGGATCGCAACAATATTGGGTCTATCTCTGTTTTTAACCGACTTCAAAAAAGGAGGTTCTCAATTCGCCCGTAAACATTTTTTTATGTATGTTCAAGGATAATTCTTTACCACTTTGTCCAATTTAACAAATTCGTTTTTGTTGTTAGAAAGGGAGGTAGGTACCTCACAATCGATTAAATTTGGTCAAGATTTGTCGGGAACTCTTTGTAGTGCCTAGTTTTATTGAAGTCCGATTCTTTTACTAAATGTTTTTAGAATAAAATTGCCTTGCACTTGACGATCAACGGCAAAGCTGAAGACCGGCGTTTTCATTACAGACTTAACGACGAAAAAGTCCACACAGGAAATTAAATATTTCAGTCCTTTTGTCTGGGATAAATGATTCAGATATTTTACGATTGACCATTTGTAGATCGGCTTTTTATTCAGTTCTCGAGGGCCTTAGTAAGTGCTCTATCTCTCTTTGACTGAAGGGACGTGGCGGCTTAGTAGAAGCGGTGGTAGCCTAGTGGGTAGAACATTGGTCTCGCAAGCGGGAGACCCAGGTTCGATTCCCAGTGTGGGCATGTACCTATGACTTTGTTTTCTAAGTTATGTACATTTGTGAAGTTATAGTAGCAATACCACTCGCTAGGGGTGAAGGAAAACGTCGTGAGAAAACCTGAGTGTCTGAGCTATTCACATACCTCAGCGCTTGAAATCGCCAATCCGCGGTGGGCACGCGTGGTGATTAAGCCCATACTCTCTCTCTGAGAGAAGGCCTGTGCCCTACAGTGGGAAGTATGAAAATAATGAAAAATATGCAGGAATGCATTACCCAAACAATTAACAATAATATTAACGAAAAATTTACTATGATCGAAAACAGAACTCATAATTTAGAAATAAAAATAAATCAACAACAAGGAACAATAGATAAATTAGAAAGGCAGGTGAGAAAGAAAAATCTGATACTTTTTGGACTCGAAGAGACTGAGCGTGGATACACAGGCTTGCAAGAATTATGTATGTCAACTATTAAACAATTTATGAACATAAACATACACCAGTCGGAAATAGAGATAGTAAGAAGATTAGGTAAGAGAAGCAGTAAGACCAGACCCATATCTGTAACGCTTACAACTATGGAGCGTAAGTTTGAAATTTTAAAGCAAAAAGGCATATTGAATGGTTCACCTATAAGTATTAAAGAAGACTTTCCCGTAGAAGTTTTGCAAAAACGTAAAAAACTTCAAGAAGAAGTAGAAAAAGAACGGGCCCTGGGAAAAAATGCTGTTTTACGCTATGATAAAATTATTATACTGAAAGGAAGCCCAAATAATTCAAAAACTGGCATGCGTAAGCAAAAACGATACCTAACTGAGTCTCCTGAATCACAAAATGCCGCATATGGAGACACAAACGGTAAAGATAAACAAGCCAAACAGATGTATAAGAAAAATAAAACGAAAGATATTACCTACTATATGAATTCGGCACCCCCGAGTAATTCATTCGATTCAAACTTAACTGAAACAAACTTAACTGAAACTTAACAAAAAACGACTGAGGAAAGTCCCTCCTCCTCCTCCAATCCGGGCGGTCGCCGTGGAGGAAGTAGACCAAAACCCCCCGCACAAAATATTTACAAATACATGCGAGACTCAGTCGCATGAAAATAAAACTAGATCAAACAAGTATCTCTACATCTGCAGTTTAAACGTAAGAACCTTGCTACAAGACACGAGAATCACTGAACTTATCAACGCACTTGCTAATGTAAAATGGGATGTCACTGGACTTTGTGAAGTTAGAAGAAAAGATGAATTAATCGAAGAATACGATGATTTCATTCTGTACCACTCGTCCAGCGAAAAAAGTAGAAACGGCGTTGGATTTTTGGTCAAAAAGTCTCTGAAAAGTTCTGTACAACAATTTAAAAGCTATTCAGATAGAGTCGCAGTCCTTGAAGTTCAGATCAACCAAAAAATATGGGCAATCGTCCAAGTATATGCACCAACAGAGAGTTGCAAGGAGGAAGAAATAAATGTATTCTATCAAACTGTAAATGAAGCTATTGACTCTATACAAACCAAAAATCTTATCTTGATGGGCGATTTTAATGCCAAAATAGGAAAAGTCAAAAATGGTGAGGAATCAATTCTTGGCCAGTACTCCGCTGGTGAAAGGAATGAACGTGGTCAAAGATTGGTAGAGTATGCGCTGGAACACCAATTAAACATAGTAAATAGTATGTTCTACAGAAAACCACACAAAAAATAGACATGGCATTCACCTAATCACCAATACCATAACGAGATAGATTATATAATGACGAATCATCCTAGACAAATTCACAACTTTGATATTATTAATAATCTCAACTTTGCTACTGACCATCGCACGATACGATGTGCACTTAGCTTGAATATGAAGGAAAACAGAAAGTTCATTAAACGGAATACTCATTACTCTAGAAATTTGCCACTTATTACGGGCGAGAGCGGAAAATTTTTGGAAAATAAATCAATGATGGCCATAAACAATTCTTCAGATGTTCAATGCCAATACGATGGCTTCGAGAGGGAAATAAAAACTATTATTAAAGAATTACCAAAAAGCGCTATTACTAAAAAACAAATAAGCTCTACATCACAAAAATTATTGGCAAAATGTAAAAATCTATACAATCTTAAAAGAACTAAACAAGTAAGAGAAAAAATAACAGAATTAAGTAAGAAAATAAATAAAAGTTTACGACAAGATGACAAACTGCACAGACAACGCATTTTCGAAAATTACATACAAAAAACTGGAGCGATAAAGAAGGCTTTTAAAGATCTTAGAAACAAATCAGAGTGGGCGCCTAACTTAAAGAATAAATATGGTAAACATGTCATCCAACGACCGGAAATAGTAGAAGTAGCAACAGAATTCTTCAGTACTTTATATGCATCAGAACAATCGCAAACTATTGAACCCCAACCTATGCAACAACGTATAGACCATGAATGAATCTTATATACAAGTATACTGCAGGAAGAGATTCGGCATGTTATAAATTCACAAAAAATGAATAAAACACCGGGTGACGACAATATTACAAATGAGTTGCTGAGAGCTCTATCAGAACCGCTACAAAGCATTAACTCTCTCTCTCTCTCTCAAAACATTATTTGACAACATATTGTTTACTGGAACCACCCCGAAACAGTGGTCTGACTCTACCATTATACTGTTGCATAAAAAAGGTGATCGGAGCGAACTTAATAACTACCGTCCAATCAGTCTGATGTCGAACGTTTATAAGGTGTTTTCTAAATTAATTCTGAATAGAATAACAAAAACATTAGACGAAAATCAGCCTAGTGAACAAGCAGGGTTTCGCAAGAACTATTCGACTTTAGACCATATACATGTGGTAACTCAGGCTATCGAAAAGGTCAAAGAATACAATAAAACGCTTTATTTATGTTTTGTGGACTACAAAAAAGCTTTTGACTCTTTAAAACATAATATTATCTGGGAAACACTTAATGAACAAGGCGTGCTTATGATAATTAGAATCTTATTACCTAGGATGACTTTATTTGGTAGTTGTCAAAACGACGAAAGACGACGACGAAGTACAGATCAAACATACACAATATAAACAAACAGCCTATACAAGTTTTAACAAAGTCCCCATACAAGTTAATACATCCTTTATGGGGCACTGTGTACGGTTCTACAATAAGATTCCTCAAGATATATTAGAGGTACCACCGACGCGGTTTAAAAAATGTATTAAGCATACTCTGTGCAAAAAAGCCTATTATAACATTAAGGATTATTTGGAAGACAAGGATGTCTGGTATTTAAATAATGTTAACAGGAACGATTGTATCTAGTGTAGTGTAACTTTAAGTTGAAAACTCTGTTAATTAAGCAAACCTGGTTTGAAAAGAATAAATGTGGAGTTTCTTTGTTAGCTTCTTCTCCGCATAATCAATTAATTGTGAAACTAACAGCTTTGACGTTCATTAAGTAAACATTTTGTTTTTATAGTGAATAATTTTTTTTTACTTTGACTTTGACTTTACACATCGGAAAATAGGTGGTTCTACTTGTCAAAACGAATGCAGTGTAGCCTTCTAGCCCCATTTAGGATAGAGAGTCCAATATACAACAGACTGTACGCACGCGTCTCGGTTTACTGCTAGGAACACTTGGAAATGTCGAAAAAGATGACAGCCTCTCTATATTAAACTTAGGTATTGAAACGTGTGGAACAACTGATATATTTTCTTAGTTTCTAAGATTGACTGCCTCGTTTGTATAGCGGTTAACATGCTTGACTACCAAAACATAGGTCGTGGGTTCGATTCCCACTGAAGGCCGCCGTTCTTGGTGTATTTCCATGTTTGTGATGTCCATGCCTGGTTACCATATCACAGGGTATCCTAGTTTTGGACCAGGATACGTGATTGTGCTGTATGGAAGTTATTGATTTTCCCATAGTAAAAAAATATCGTATTTACGAAAACCCCGTTTGTGGGGGTTTTAGTTACACCCTCGGAATTACACACCCTGTACTCGGAAGCGAGAGACCCAGGTTCGATTCCCAGTGCGAACATGTACCTTTGACTTTGTTAATTTTCGAAGTAGCGAACATCTGCGAATTGGTAGTAGCAATACCACACGCTAACTCTGAAGGAAAACATCGTGAGGAAACCCGCGGCTTGGTTGACTCTGCACGTATTGACTTGTCTTTCCTATGGGTTAGGCCGAATAAGCTGTCAGGATGGTATAGGTGCTGAGCAACCTACTCCATCCAAAAAAAACACGTCCCAGGCACTGCAGCGTCCGTCCGAGTAGTCCCTTCACCCATCTAGTGTGAGTGACGATGCCACTGAACGCTGTATAAATCATCTCATAAAGTAGATGCAAAGGCCAACGTCATTAGACCCTGCATACGTCCCAGTGAGTTAGATCGGGGCCAATGCCAGGGCTGGACCGATTTGGCACAGTAACTGGGGCGATAATTTCCAAGACCGGTTTTTGTGACATTACTCGCCATTTGGATGACAAGTGGCGCCATAATTCCCACGGCACCTTGTCTTGTTAGGCTAACTTCTACGATTTTTTTTAGGTTTGCTTTTCTTATCGATTTATCTAAAAACTAAATTTGGCAGAGCACGCGCATATTATAATTATATCGGATATGAACCATTTAAAACTTTCGCGGTATTAATGTGACTGATCCTCGCAGAACGAACGCGGGTGACAGGGCGCCCTTAAATATAATAGTTAAAGCTTACAATACTTACTTAAACAAATTAGATATATTTTCGTTATCGCTCCGGTCATTCCGTGCACTGGCCATGGATTGTTTTGAAATGGAACTGTAGCTTTTCTCAAATTTGGACAAGTATGTTTATGTTTTACCCCCAAAACTATTTCAATGCGAAGCATGCACGGTTTTAATGCAACGTCTAAAAGGTACAACAATATAATATTAAGTTCTTTGTTTTTTTTTTCCTGATTAATTTAATCTGTGGTTAACGGTGTTGGTGGTACAATTACGCAATATTTTAAATAATCAAGTTATTACTCGTATGTTAAGTTATCATTGTACTACTGTTTTTTTTTCTTAATAAATAAACATCATCATCATCAGGCCGATGCTTGTCCACTGCTGGACATAGGCCTCTCCTATTGCACGCCACTGAGCACGGTCCTCGGCTACTCTCATCCGGCTCTTGCCAGCCGCCCTGCGAAGATCATCGCTCCACCGAGTTTGAGGACGTCCTACACTACGTTTACCGATCCGCGGTCTCCACTCAAGAACTCGTCTACCCCTCCGGTTAACAGTTCTTCGGGTATTTAATAAATAAAATAAAATAGAAATTACATAATACTAGATAACAAAAGTCTACCAATTTTTTATTTGTATTTAGTATTTAAATTAACGTTCAAAATATTATACTCGCGGGTTGTAAAACTGGTTTCGTAAGATGATCGCAGGTCCTGTGGGGCAAAGACGCTATTATACTCCGCATAGCGGTGCATTGTAGAACCGTTCTTGTTACCAGAAAATATTTGTGCCCAACAACACTGTTAAAAATAACCGGCTGTGTTTAACGTATTGATACGGACAAAGTCGAAGAATGTATAGTATGAACGTTAACAACGGGGCCGGAGTGGCGAAATTGCTAACATGTAACCGTAAATTTATTAATTTCGGAACACACTCGCTTCATCTCGTTCTAGTATTTCATTCCACAAAGCGATAGAGCGTGAAACCGGACAGAATCAGTCCATCTCTTTTTGGCATTTAACGTGCCTAAATGTCTAAATCCTAAATCCCTTTTACAAACACTAAAGATGTTACATTGTGCAAGCGAAACAGCACGCCAGACGTAACAGCTGCCCTAATTGTAGTACTACCCAACGAACATTTTTGACTTGATTAGAATATTCACTGGATGATACATGAGTCCTGCTGTCCATGGATGCGGATGGTAATGGACCGTGAGAGATGGAATTTAGGGGAAAAGGCCTACCCAGCAGTGCGCAGCGGTGGGCTGATGATGATGATGATGATGATGATACCTGCATAAACTGCCTGAGACAGTCAGCCCCGTGCTCGCGCAGGAAGCTGCGCAGCGTGCTGACGCCGCGCGCCGACAGCTTCACCCCTCGCGAGCTGGTCGCGAAGTACACGCTCATGCCTTGACCCTCCACCATGATACGTTTTTCATCCCCGCCTGAGTCAGATTCACAACCACCTCAGTGCAATTCACTCGTAAGAACAAATTCACTTGTAAAGTGCAACTCAGTTCGTTTTTCTTTTATGTATGTTCAGCGATAATTCTTTACCACGTTGTCCGATTTCATGCATTTTTAGGGGGTACCTCAGAGGTTGTCCCATATAAAATTACATATCTGTTATTGAGAATTGTCTCATACTAGTGTTTGGTGATGGCATCAAAAACTTCAATTTGCAAAGGCATCATTAAGCCATTATGGACAGAACCATACCGCGACAAAGAATACCGTCTCAGTGACACCTAGTGTTAAAATCAGCGAACTGTAGTTTCTGTTTTGTGCGTATTTTAAAGGGGTTTTTTTTCCTTTATTGACCTATTTATAAATCGTGTCCTCTCGGCAACTTTGAGCCTCTAGCTGACAGTAATTCACAATGCTTTTCAAATATCAGCTGTTTTACGTTAGAGATTACCACTTCAATTAGGCACGTCCTTCCAAATATTCAACGAGGCACTTTCAGAGTCTTTTGTTCGAGCACTCGCACACTCGTCTCGGTTTAAACATGTTGTCACTCGTTAGGCGTTTTACGTAAGCACTTCGCCGGTGCGGCGATATTGCGTGGGCCAGTGGTTTCTAAACTTTTAAGGCTATGGAATAATAATTAAATAAGGCGGTCCCCCAATGCTGACAATCGTTGCCGCTATGACGGGGATGGGTATAGAGTACTCTCCATCTGGTGGAATTGAGGTGTGGTTCTCTTGGTGATCTGGTCACTCTATTTAGGTCTACCGCGAGCTATTTCCTCTCTAATACACATCGAAACACTAATAGAACTCGTTTATTTCGCGGAACCCTGTATCGAAATATCAAATCCAAGATTTGACTTCACTTAAACCTTCCGAAGGTTCTGTCCCATTACATTTTTCCAAAATCATATTTGTAAATGAGGAATTATTTGGATGTCAGTCAAAATAATCCAACGGTTCAGTGAATCAAATGTGATTCGATTTACCCCGGTGACATTTCCACGGGCCACTTGGGTTCCGCGGAACCCACTTTAGGAATCGCTGGCCTGGGCCACTCACGTTAGCTGTCTGCAGCTTACATTTTGTATGTCGCAGCGCTCCTTTTATTATTTACACGACTACATTTACACTTTGGCCTTCATCCTTGTTGCCATGAAGAAGTTAGGCAGCGCAGTTTGTTCTTTGACGAAAGGTTTTCCTGTAACTTTTGACACAATCACTAACGGCGTGAGAGTTTTGTTAATTAGATGGCGAGTCAATATAGGATATATAAACGAGTCAATATATACCGCACGGTCAAACTCGTTCAACTAAGCAGATTTGAATAACTTTTGATCCAGAGTTGTTATTTACTAATCTAATTCGGTAAATCCGCGATGTGACACGTCACAATAAAAAAAAAAAAAAAAATCCCTCATCATAACTATAAAGTTTTACGTAACTTCGCTACACTTTGCTACGGCGTAGCACCCGTAGACGATCGACCGCTATGAACGGCGCGCTCGTAGCCACTGCTACGCCGGCTACGGATTTTCGTAGCGTACGTATTTCTTCGGCGAACGGCAAATGTTTTTTGAGAGCACACAAGGGATAGTTGGCTATTGTTCTTTTCAAGCTGAGCAACATATGGCAGCTCTTTTCACGTTGAAATAAGTGCCACTATTGAACAAATTGTGCAGGTGGTGCCATGTGAAAGTGTATTGTGAAGGATGTAGTGGTTTCTAGTACAATCAGCCGTCATCAGGGCCGAGTTTCATAAAACTACAATTCGTAGTCAATTATGAAAATTCGAGGTACATTGCGTTAATCTGTGGGTTAATCGACTTTGCAATGTACATCCTATTGTCATAGTAAACCATGAATTGTAGTTCCATGAAATAGGCTGCGTTATAGGCCCACCGCCTATAAAGTATGATCAGCCATCGACTGTGCAATATTTATCAAAAATGAACGTCACGTTCAAAGAAAATATATTCAAGAAAGCACCACTGCTTTACATGCTGGTTGATGTATGTCGCCAAGAGAGGAATAACAAGACGGCACAACAATGAGTTACGCTCTTTAATCTGAGCGCACGCGCGTCTCTTTGGGACATAAAATACAATATCGAAGGAAAAGCAATATGTATTGGGGATACTTTGCATAAAGGAAAACAATATTATACTCACGACAGTCTGGACCTTACATAGCTGAAGTTTGTTAGGAAAAACTGCATTAGGGTAATACGTTCTAAGCATATTATATTTTATACCTTACGACCTACTGCTAACAGTAGCGTAAACTATTTGCGTATTAATATAATTGATATGTCACACAGCGTGTAACAAAATCCCCAAGAAGTACTTGGAACAAGCTGCTTTTATAGTGTGATTCCTCAGCAACATTTATTTGGCAGCCTCGTTGGCTGTCTAACGGTTAGCACGCTTGACTACCAACCTAACCAAACCGTAGGTCGTACTCGTACATATTCGATTACCACTGTTGGCAGCTATACTTGATTTGTATAAATGGCCTTGATCTGAATGTTTTACCATGTTTGTGATGTCCTCGCCTGGTTACCATACCACTGGGTATCGTAGTTTGGGACCAGGACAGCTGACGTTGTTGTTCTTTTAATTCGGTCTCACCCTGGGTGTATTTCCGTGTTTGCGGTTCCCTTGGTTACCATGGCTCAAAGTATCCTAGTTTTGGACCAGGGGTGCGACCACATAAGTCCTCCACTGTATGGAGTTTTCTGATTTAGTCTACTTCGAAGTATTAAATACATACATATTTTGACACTTTGGAGTCGTCTAAATGCTTAACCCGATGGAGTGGAAAGTGACGTGATACAAGGGCAGGACAAGTGATTGTGTTGTGTGGAAGTTATTTATTATTTATTGAACTGTTGGACATAATTGTATGTAATACAAAAATCTTTTTTTATCTAATGGGCGACTTCTAGGAATCGCCCATTTTTGATGTAACCCTATATTTTACGGACAGATTATGCGGCAACTTAGAATTAGTATGAGATATAGAGAACTTTTCGTCATAAATTCCTAATTCAGTATTATGAATTTATGACAAAATGTTCTCTACATCTCATGCTGTTTGATGCAGTTAACTTATCAAGAGTTCTCCATAGAGAATTTAGAGTTTGACTATGTTATTTAGAACAGATAGAGGACACAGATTGAGGAACAGATAGAGACACTGCATAGAGTAACAGATAGTACTTTAGTTTTTGCCAAGTGCCAAGCACGATAAGCTTTTTTAGACTCGAACTCTTTATTGTACACAACACAGAAAACAATACATTAAAAGTGTTACATATCTAAGTTTTTCCGTATACACTTGGCGGTCTTATCGCTAATAGCGATCTTTTAGGATATTTCGTGAACCCCATAGAGTTGAATTGGTCCTTTATAATGTACTGTAAAATAATGATAATACTGAAGTAACGAGCGTTGGTAGCCTAGTGGGTAGAACATCGGACTCGGAAGCGAGAGACCCAGGTTCGATCCCAAGTGCGGGCATGTACCTATGACTTGGTTTTCTAAGTTATGTACATTGTGAAGTTATAAGTAGTAGCAATACCACACGCTAACGGTGAAGGAAAACATCGTGAGGAAACCTGAGTGTCTGAGCTATTCACATACCTCAGCGCTTGAAATCGCCAATCCGCAGTGGGCACGCGTGGTGATTAAGCCCATACTCTCTCCTTGAGAGAAGGCCTGTGCCCTACAGTGGGACGCATATAGGCTGATGCAGCAATACTGTAATGGATCCCTAAATCAAAATTGATTTTCCTACACCTATACATGTGACTTATAGGTGAGATATACAAATATTATCGTATAAAGTTAGGTATCTAATTAGCGTAGCACGCACGCTTCGAGGAAGGCTTTTCTCTAGACAGGAATCGCTCCATCCTGCGCTCACGTAGCGGATGAGAGTGGGGTGGCGTTTTTGCTTCTCGAGGCGTGCATGCCAAGCGACCAGCTCGTGACTGTCCGCTGTGTTGGATTATCCATTCTGACGTTTCCGAGAAGTATTAAAATATGTATGCACTTGACAGTTCGGAGTAGGTTAAATCGAACGAGTCCATAGTTAAGAAGTTACGTAGTAGCACCCCAGCATAGGTACGATGGACGCATTTCGTAGCGCTAAAATGTCAGAATTTGACAATTAACGTGCTGGAAAGTCGCGACTCGCATCGTCATGCTACCTATGCAGAACAGTCATAGACAAAAGACGAGTCTCCGATTGCGGTGTTACTGGGGCAGGTGTAATTGAGCAGTACGCTTAGCATGCCACGCTCGAAAAATGCCCTTCTCTATGCAAAAATGTCAATTTATCTGTCGAGCCCGAGATGTCTCAACGTTAGCATGGCGACCGCGACCGAGATGGAGACGACCGAGATTTGTCTACAACCGGTAACATGGCGGCATTGTCGAGATGATTTCGGCCGAGTTAGACACTAATTTTGACATTATGCGACCGAGACATGTCTGGTAACCACGGAGGTGAAGACAAGGCTTCGAGCCTATAGAATTTAACAGAAAATACATATTTGATTAATGTTTTTTGTGTTCTTGCTGTATTATACTTTATTTTCGATTTTCGTTTCTTAATTTTTTCCATACTTAGTGCATAGAACTATTTATCTTTTAAAAGAACCAAGTCTAAGCAAAAAGAAAACAAAATAAACACAGAAAATTACAGGAATACTCTTTGTTACTACTTGATTATTATATCCATGGTTACTACTATTGTAAAGCGTGCTAATTAAAAAAATCTAATAAAAATAAATGGTTTTGATAAGTTGATTGCGTAGGAACGAAACGCAATTTGTAACTTTCTAGTGATGTTCCGTTGTCGGTAAAAACCGGTAACAATTTTTACAGGGTTGCCAGACAAAAATGCAACCCTTTTATTCAATAACTATTTTTTGGTAGACAAGACCACACTCTATTGGCTATCTCGAGTCTCGGCTACCACGCTCACATTTTCGACATGGCAAGTACTTCTAAGTCTCTCACTCGATGTCGAGAGAGAGTCAAAACGCGCATGCTAAGCAAACAGGAGAGCAGTAAGTAACAATGAAGGTCAACCGGGCGGGCGGTCGACTAAGCCGGGCCTAAGTCCTCGTAAGAGGCTTTGCTGGGCAGGTGCTCCTGCTACGGAAGCTGCCAACCAGTTAAAAGGTCTTTCGCCTAGTGCGAAGACCTCCCCTGTATTACGCGCACCAAATCGTCTAACTATGAAATTCCATAAATGCTATTGCAAACGACATGCTGCGTCCATATGCTTGCCAAGTCTCAACACGCCCCCACAAATTCAAACGTGTGTATAGGACGTTTGGCTTGGCTTGTCGTGGCTTGTGAGCACTTGCCGCTGATCCGAACTGTGTCGGTATTTTGGGCACGAATCAAAGGAAGCTTGCGGCAAACGCTTGCAACGGTTTGCAATGTATCCACACGTTTGTAGTTCGTTTAGTATGGCCTGCGCTCGCGTACACTTACTTACCTAGTACGATTTTTATCATCCACCATCATCGTTGGCAAATTTTCCATTTCCTTGCAATATTTCTTCATTCAGTTTGCTTCTTTTTATTAAAAAAAAATAGCTTAAGCCAAAAGTTATAGGTGACAGGAGGTGGACGTCTGCCATGCTTGCTTGTCTACACATACTAACACCCTTGCAAGCGTGTGGATGACGAGGTTTGTTTGTCCATAATTTGCCAAGTATTTGTAGAGGCTTACGGCTCATAAGGATTCCGACAGGATTTGGTGCGCGTGAAGCCCCTGAGAACCAATACGATAAATCGTTGTTTAAGGTAAAACGATTCTTAATTATGTACACAACTAACAGTATATATATATATTCCGTTCTGGACATCTTGCTTCTCATGTATATATTATTTTTATTACTTTGGACGAAAACTTTGTGGATGCATTTTTTTATGCTTTTGTAATATTTTCAAATGTGTTCTTTATCTAAGTAACGATTAACAGTGCGTCTATGTTCCTAATTGTACGTAAATAAATATCAAAATGACGTAATATAACATACTTATTTAATTGTTATGAAAACCACGAAGAAGGCTTATGTCCTGCAGTGGGCGTTAAATGGCTGATGATGATGATGATTTAATTGTTTGTGTGCTTATTTTGTTTTTCTTATTTTTGTGTGTTCTATGGATGTATCTCTTTCGAAATATATTTTTATTTAATTAAAAAAGAGATTATATTTTATATACTCTCTGCATAACACACTCTTTATTGAGTCTCTTTCTTGATGTCATCTGCAATTCGACACAGATAGATCGCGACCGCGTCAATTTGACGCAAAATACGCCGCCAATTGCTCTCTGATTGACGTCGTTTCCCACTATCATGATCTTGTCGGATTACGCCGGAATTTGGCGTGGATTTTCCTCCTAAACAACTCTGTATAGCGACCTTGCCTTCTCTCAGACTGCATGTACGGGCTTTCGATTTGTGGTTATATTTTTTTTTAATGAAAACTTTTTTTATCTTGTCTTAATCACAATGCGTGGTCATCGTAGATTGGCGATTTCAAAAGCTACATCGAAACTAAATCGAAGTTCGTTATAATCTACTGATTAACTGTTGTAACTATTATTTTAAATTATTGATTATTTTTTCTCATTATGAAATTAATATAAGCGGTGGTAGCCTAGTGGGTAGAACATTGGACTCGGAAGCGGGAGACCCAGGTTCGATTCCCAGTGCGGGCATGTACCTATGACTTTTCTTTCTAAGTTATGTACATTTGTGAAGTTATAGTAGCAATACCACTCGCTAACGGTGAAGGAAAACATCGTGAGGAAACCTGGGTGTCTGAGCTATTCACATACCTCAGAGCTTGAAATCGCCAATCCGCGGTAGGCACGCGGGCAGCAGCGCGTATACCTCAGTGTAAGCCCATACTCTCTCTCTGTGAGAAGGCCTGTGCCCTACAGTGGGACGTATATAGGCTGCTTATGATGAAATTAATAGCGCTTAGCTACCAAAACGGAGGTCTTGGGTTCGATTCCCACTGGAGGCCACCGTAAATTTGTACAAATTACTTAGGTCTGGGTGTACTTTCATGTTTGTAACGTCCTGGCCTGGTTACAATAGTACAGGGTATTCTAGTTTAGGACCAAGTCAAGTGAATGTATTGTGTTGAAGTTATTATGGAATAAAACGCTAAAAGGTTAGCAAAATATCGCGAAGAACTATATCAGCTACAAATTGACGAATGTACATAACTTACAAAAATATTTTAATAAGTACATGAATCTGCAATCGAAGGGAGCTACAAAGGTTATAGTAACAAAAACGCATCAGTTTTGTAAGATAGTGTGATCATCGTCTCTTAGTGCATCTATATTTTTACAAACTATCTGGTTCTAAGGCGAAAGAACAAGGATAAGACCTATCATATGCTAAAGCATACTAATACATTTATTACACTTACAGCACTTTCCACCAGTCACCCGCAGGGGGTGGAAGAAAGAAAGAATTAAAAAATCACAAGTAGCACAGAAACTGCTACTTAATAAACGTTAATGAATTTAATGACAAGTCAAACGAGGTGTTTAAATTAAACGGAAACATATCTGAAATACAATTTAAAAACATACTTATTTGTATGCGTAAGATATGATTAACTAAACCTTTACATTAATACAATACAATAATACAATAAGTATACGGAAATACATACGAATTATCACTACTTTGAACTTCACGACAACGGAAAATAACCGAACTGTAATCTAATAAAAAGACAATTTTTCTCAGGAAACCAGCAATGTCTACAGATATGAATCCAGCAACAACAGTTGTCGCAACTTGCTGCCTTTTTGGAAATTAATATGACGCTCAGTGCTAAAATCTAAAACAAACGAAGCGAAGCGAAGCTATCTTTGTAAAGACAAAGCATTTCACACATTCATTACAAAAATTCTTTGAAACTTATCAGTTATTTCTCAGCAAGTTCTGCTACGGACGGGTTCATTGTTTAACTAGTCCCGGGGCTCAAAATTTATCTTCCTTCTCCGAGAAAAAAGACGCTTCCATCTCGCATAATCTAGAAATGATCTTGAAGAAGACAATAACTGCCTTTTTGTTTCGAAACAAAGAGCGGCTTTATAACTGAGCCGATATGATAGCGCACACGGAGTCACGAACCACATAGTAAACAGAGTAAGAAGGCTGAACTTCCTAGGGAATAAATCACGAAACTTGTTACAGTGCTGTGCTTACTCCAAAAAGAGAGGTCACGTACCGAACTCGGTGTGAAGTCTGTTGTATAAAAACAGTAAAAGCAAATGACATCGTGCCTCGCACAATATATTTCGATATTCGGCGGTGCCGGTACGAAACAAAACATTACACTTTTACGACAACTTTATCGGTACCTATACAATAAGCCCACAAGCGCTCCGGGGTCTCAAAAACACCTTCCGAACAGGGAACTGGTCTAAACAATTTGCGAACTCTCAATATGTGAGAGCTCCGGAAGAAAACACTTTTCGACGACCTACAGTTGCGATAACTTCGTTTCAAATTCATTCGAAACGACCACTCCGGTTTCTCGTACACAATCTGTTAATCTACTGTTGACAGATGGCAGTTGTTTTTTTTTTGTTGTGTGCATGTTTGCACCTACCAAAATGTATGTTACTTCAACCTATATACATCCCACTGTAATGTACAGGCCTTCTTTCAGGAAGAGAGTATGGGCTTAATCACCACGCGTGCCCACCGCGGATTGGAGATTTCAAGCGCTGAGGTATGCGAATAGCTCACACACTCAGGTTTCCTCAAGATGTTTTCCTTTACCGTTAGCGAGTGCTATTTCTACTATAACTTCACCAATGTACATAACTTAGAAAACAAAGTCATAGGTACATGCCCGCACTGGGAATCGAACCTGGATCTCTCGCGGCCGAGTCCAATGTTCTACCCACTAGGGTACCACCACATATTAACATATTGTCAGTTTACGAGAAATCAGAGGTGTATGTCAGAATCGAGTGGAAAACCCTGGCAACAGGAGAGGCGACCGGTTTCCCCATAAAATTTGGGTCACTCGGCCAACGTCTGCAAACATTTGGCCACGGTCGCACTGAGTTGGCATCTGGGTGTCGACAGACGTCACTGTGTCACGCGGACTGCCGGCGTGGGTGTGTCTGCATGCCAACAATCGTCAACCGAGCGCGGCGGCATCACATGAGCGAATAGCTGCACCATGCATGACTTAGCTATTTAAATAACGAACTGGATTTAAAAAATTGGATAATTTTAATTGCTGCTATCATTACAACCAGAGTGTGATTGGTTTGCCGTAAATATTATGAAAGTGGCAGAAGAATGCTTGAAATATTGTGAAGCCATCTGGCTGAGTCTTTTATAAAATATTTTATTTTTTAAATTTTTTACTCTTTTTATTCGATTACAAATTATTTTAATCTTATTTTAACCACAACTCTAATGAGTAATTGTACAACGCAATAGTTAAGTATGTAATGTTTAGCAATTTTAATAAACAGTAATAAATTATACCGATGTCACGAGAAAGACACCTCAATGTGGCTTAGGCGTCAACCCACCCTCAACTAATGTGAGTTGTCACCTTGTGATTGGAGTGGTACATTCACCCACTATGCTAACCAAGTGTACGTGAGTTGCCAACTGCAAAATTTTGGGTTGGTTAACTCAGCCCAATTTAAAATTTACAAATTAATTCGATACAAGCTGACTAAAATTACTGTTTGGGTTGATAGGAAACCTGAATCGACGTACTTGGGAGGATTTTTGAAATGTTAGACCGGAAATAATACAAATAATGAAGGATTGACTATTATTTCAACCTGATCCAAGACGTATAGTGAGAAATCATCAGAAACTGTCTCCACACGGCGCCACCGAAGGCAAATTGCACGTCTTTGAGACACGTCCCGCGCAAAGGATCCAAAGATAAAACGTAGAGAAACATCTCTCGATGCACGTTTTTTTCTCGGGGCTGATTCAATTCCGGCCACCCTCCCTCGACGGGCCTTTCTAATTGAATAGCCGCACCGAGGCTGTTGCTTTGATTGGACTACTTGGCTTGCCGGCTCACTGTGTCCCATTCAGTCCCTAGGTGCTACAAAATAGATATTCTCTTCCACTAAAGCAAGAAAACTACAGGACCTTACCTCTGTAAATATGCAGTAATGAGTTGTCTTTTTATTTATAATGCAGTGAGCCGGAAAAAATCAGCCGAAAAATCACTGAATCCCATCAACTACTGTAAAAACTAACGGTGTTATTAGTAACTAAACGATTCCTCTAAAACACTACCCAAATGCAGTTTAAATAGTCTGTGGTCAAGACTTTTCCTTCACTGCAGACTATTTTAAAGCATTTGAGAAGTGTTTTAAGGGTGCGTATTTTTATAAGACTGAAACAGTCTTATTTATAAAAATACAATCCCTAAAACACTCCTTAGATGGAGTTTAAATAGTTAGCGGTGAAGGGAAAGACGTAACCACAGATTAAACTGCCTCTGAGGAGTGTTTTACAGGAATAGTGTTTTGATAAGACTGGAAATTCTTACATAGTCATCGTAAAAGTTGTCAATTTCGGAATTGACTAATGGATTTTATTTATGTCTAGAAAAAACTGACAAAATCACTACTAAAGATCTTATATAAAAACACGATACCTCTAAAATACTCCTCAGAGGCAGTTTAATGAATCTGTGGTTACGTCTTTCCCTTTACTAGACTATTTAAACTACATTGGAGGAGCGTTTTAAGGAGTCGTGTTTTTATAAATAAGACTGTTCCTCTTTAATTTATTCAGGACGCTAAATACTTATGAAGTTCGAGACTACAATACGAGTGCAATAATATGCCGTTCTCGTGACGTGCCTGTCGGCCGCACGAGTCCGGCCTTTTTTGCGTTAGTATATCAGTCTCAAATATTAAAAGTATTTAAGGTTTATTTTAGTTTGTATCGTTGCGCCCGCACGTCACCGGCCCGTTGTAATGTGTTTTGACATAAAGAATACTTTTTATCGGAATGGCACGCGAGTCACGGGTGCATGTTAGTATCGCAAGCAAACACCAGGTTTATCAGCATCGAGAGACTACTTTACCCGCGGGCAATTCAACGTGGATTTCTTCCGTGAAGATGATCGACCTGTCTGAAGCTGCTCGACGATTTATGACGTGTAACTTCAAAAAGATCCCTGTCGCCCGTGGTGACGTCTAGTTTATTATAGCTTGAGCAGCCTTTCTTCGACTCAATACAGGACACATGCCTTCTCTCGGAGAGAGAGATGTAGAGTATAGGATTCGACACTAAGCGTGGGCACCGCGGAATCACTGACGATTGCAAGCGCAAAGGTATGAGAACAGAACAGTCCGACACTCAGGTTTCCCACGATGTTTCCCTTCTACGTTAGCGTGTGGTATTGCTACACAAAAAAAAACACAAATGGACGTAACTTAGAAAACGAAGTACATCGAATCCGCGACCTCTCGAATATGAGGCCAGCGTTCAACCGATTCGCTACCACCGCACCTAGCAAACGCCATAATGTAGGATTCAAACGCCATATGGGTCTTTTGCCGAGACTTAGGCCCTTAACCCCGTAACGTTGTCAGCAGTGACGGGGCGAGGACGTGAGTTGTGGAGGGATGTGTGTCGGGTAACAGAAAACCCCGTCTGAGCGCTGCAGGGGTCACTCTCCTCTCCGCCCCTTCTGTTGACTTGCGCGCAAGGGTGCGGGGCTGTGCTCTCGGCAAAGGGCCTAGGTACCATCATAAATAGTAATTTTATTATAAAACTTTTATAGGCGCCATAACCTGCCCAGTTACTATAACATTTTGTGTTCGTATGTACTAAACTGTGTTTAGTTAACTTACTTTTGTGATATTTATGATAAATAAACAAAAACAATGTAGGATTGTGATTGACGTGTCCACACCGCCATCCCATCTCATTACCACCATCCGAAATTGTGAAATATTGTCCAATATTGCCATGAACGGAGAACAAATGCGATTGTTTAGTAAACAACAAATTACTATCAAATAATAGCCACTGTCGCAATAACTCTATTGAACAACAGCTATACGAAATTTACATAGCCTAGAGTCTACTAAATAGTAGACTAGACCATGTGAATCTTGCACTGGATAGGACGGTTATTTCACCTTTTTTATTGTAGATTTACAAGAAAAAGGTGAAGAGGTGAAATAAACGCAAGTGCAAAGCTAGAACCACACTGATCCTACATACGTTACGCACGTGACGCCACGTGAGAAAGACAAATGCAAAGATCGGGTCGCTTGAATTTGTATGCAAAGAAACACGTAGCCTACGTTTCCTATGCCACGCATCTAAAGCGCCGTCAAAGCTGCCTCAGTAGATCGGTGTCGGAAGCTGGTGGGGACGTCGTTCGCCACGCTACTGTACCACGCATAAGACAATTGTGATTCTAGATCATACTCGTGTCGCGCGTCTGACACGATTATAACGTCGACACTCAAGTGTCTATCTGATTGGCGAGGAACAATTCATTGATTTGTTTAGGCAGCATGATGTAATTCTGTTTAAGTAAACTGTAGAAAACGCTGCTGGTTGTACAATTATATACTGTTTATGTTATTCCTAAGTTACATTAATGTGTTTGTACATCAGTTTGTTTTCTCTAATAAATAAAAAAATATATATAAATTTTATAAAAGGCATTATCGTATCTACAGTCTTTTTTTCTTATTTTTTATTTCATTTTGGTGGCTCGCCCATATTAATTTAAAAATAAATAACTCAATAAATCGTTCTCAAACTCACTCTCAGAATCAGACTTCATATTTTACAAAGGTACAGAATATTACTGCACCTCGAGAAGCGAAAACAGCGTCTGATGCCCAACACGTAAGCAGAACTAGAGGGTCTAGAACACAATTTGACTACCACCGACCTTCCCACGTCACGTCACATGCGTAGCGTATGTAGGATCAGTGTGGTTCTACCTTATTACTGACAAGCCCAACTAATCGTCTGCTTCTGCTGCTACCCTAGTAAATAGCCCGGAGTCTAGTCGCCTTATTTCACACTACATTTGTTCGGGCCCGGGGCTTGTTCTAATTTATCGCTGCCATCTTCTAAAGCGGAGATGCAAATAGTTCGCACTTTTTTGTGAGGAGATTGTAGTGAAAAAAACAAAGCTAAGTAGTTTAGAGGTTATGTTCGGACACTAAGGTTTAATTGGCTGAGTTGTGTCAGGGTACTTTCGTGGTACAGCAATGCAGTTAAATTTTTTAACTGACTTCGAAAAAGGAGGAGGTTATCAATTCAACGCGTATACACATATATAAATATATATATATATATATATATATATATATATATATATATATATATATATATATATATATATATATATATATATAAATATATATATATATATATATATATATATATATATATATATATATATATATATATATATATATATATATATATATATATATATATATATATATATATATATATATGTATATATATATATATTTTTTTTTTTTTATTTGGCTGTGTTCCTCCATAACTCCGTCAAATCTTAACCGATTTCGACAATTCTTTTTTTGTTCGAACAAGTATTGGTCCCATTTTAATTTGGATCTGATGGAGACTTTCAGAGATGGAGAACGGAACTCTTCAATGGGCAGCAGTAAATAAGCTCTACTGGGGCCCATCCTTTAGTAAATCCGTAAGTTTCATAAAATAGCGTAAAAGTAGTCCCAAGTTAATTTGGTGATGTTCTGGTGAGGACTTTCGGAGATGGAAATTTAGAACATCAAATTTTAAAGCAACGAATTAAGTAGGGTAAATTATGGTTATTAAGGACTTATTTATTTTTCTCCCGCTCCCCAACTAAAAATAAAAATAAAATCGACTTCGATTATTTTTTATTTAAAAATTTTTATACGGAATATTTAATCTGATGGAGACACCCAACACATCTTTATCAGTTTTTCAAGTATTTATCGTATATTGACTATCAAATAGCGGAGCTGTAGAACGCCGGCTGCTCATTTGGGAAGTCGTGGGTTCGAATCCCGGCATGTACCAATGACTTTGTTTTCTAAGTTACGTAAATTTGTGTAGTTGTAGTAGCAATACCGCTCGCTACCGGTGAAGGAAAAACATCGTGAAGAAACCCAAGTGTCTGAGGTATTTACATACCTTAGCGCTTGCTACGTACAATGGCCGAACTATGAGGTTAAGTGCGGAAATCTTAGGTCTAACTAGAAGTAGAACTATTGACTGTCATACATATTTACAAAAACACGATTTTTTAAAACACTCCTCAGACACAGTTTAAATAGTCCGTGGCAAAGGGAAAGACGTAACCACATACTATTGAAACTGCCTCTGAGAAGCGTTTTAGAGGGTTTTATAATAAGACCGTTACTCTGTAAAGATCTCGACTTTAGCTTCAGTAGAGCAAAATTTGTAGCACGAAGAGTTCAGAATCAACTTAAAATCAGTAGATCTACATTAGAACACCATTACCATTACCTTATTTCTGAACAAAGTTTAACTATTATAGTGTAAGTTTAACTTGATACATAACATACCTGGTAAACGCCTAAATTCGCCGGTGCAGAGTTGTCTTAATAGTACTTATTATTTGTACATTCTGAAAATACAACCCTTTTTTAATATAACTTCCGCATCTAGATATTAAAAACCCGCTGATCTTCACAAATTAAACTTCTTCTTAAAGTGCCTCCCATCACTGAAGGTCAGCTCAGAGTCAGCTCTTTACAACGGTCTCTGTTCAGTGGAATTCTGAACAGCTCCAACGCGGTTCAATGTTGCACAGCCATGACTTCTCCTTAAACACGTAGAAACTCTGTTCGCGCCCAAATATTATTATTTCACTCGGATATTTCAGTCCTCATTCAGCAGATACACTAATAGACGTTTATTATCTTCTAAATCTTCTGACGTCCACTCGCATCGTATGCCGGCACAACCGAGTAGCCAACTACTCATGTAATCAGTCATCTTACAAAGTTTAACGCCTGGGCCATAGAACTGGTTTACTACGAGAATTCGATGAATTTCGATGATCAGAAATATATTTTTATTTCACACTCAGATCACACTTTAAAGCCATTGTCGTTAGCGACCAATACAGCAGTTCTTTTTCTTAGTTCGATCTTCTGTGTTTTTAGTCTATGAAACGCGTTCTAAAATTAAACCAAATGGGAATGAATGAACTCTATATAATGCGTAAGCGCTACTATAAATACGTTTCAATCGAGTGTGGACTTTTTGTTTGTGTGTGACCGCTGGCCTGCTGCCAGATTCGATATCCAAAGAGGCATATTGTTGAATTCAATTTGATTAAATATGAGTAGTTTTGTTAGAAATAGTGATTACCTACAACGTTTGTGATCTGTCTCATTCATTCATTCTTTACAAATACTGCACGCGCTCCGATTATTTCTTGGTTTGCTATTTTTTGTCAAAGCATTCGCTGTCGTCAAATGTTTTTATTATTTACGTTAGCCCTTATTAAGGCATGGCCATTTTGGCAATTATTATTATTTTATCGGTTTTGGACTTTATTTAAAGATAACCTTCAATTTAAAGTAGGAACTATTGTCCCATTGCCTTATTCATCATCATCATCATCAGCCACTCGACGCCCACTGCAGGACATAGGCCTCCTTCGTGGTTTTCATAACCATGAGGGCTTTTGCCATAATCGCCACGCTTGGCAGGCGGGTTGGCGATTGCAGTATGCTGTTGGAATCTCAGGAAGACGCTGCTGCCCGTCTCCTGGTAATTTATTTCCTTAGTCGCCTTCTACGACATCCACGGAAGGAAATGGAGTAACGGTATTCTTAATCCGACGCCACACGGAAATCGCCTTATTAATTAATACCAATTTTGAAGCACCAAATCTGCAGCATACCTGAAACAAACAATAACGGATTAATAAAATCCTTAACTGAAATAACTTTCCCGGCACTCAGAACACCGATGAAAGGTCATTGACATTCTGGGAAGCAAGGAAAATAAAACCCATTCGGAAATGAGCGGCACGTGTGAACTGGCTACTGCTGGTAGAATGGGGGTATGGATTCGGAGAATAAGAATTTAAATGGAGACAGTGTGTTTTTGTCGAGAATCCACTTTCAACAGTAAAGTGGGATCGGCATGTTTGTGATTTGGTCACTCGGATGGTTTTCTCTAGAAACTGTACAGCAGGCCTACTATGGCAAGTGTAATAATAATAATAATGAGTTATTTCACACAAAACCGTCAAAAAAAAATTAAATACTAACAGATTCAGAATTGCACACTTAGACAAAGTAAAATGTTACCCTGGTCCCTGAACTATAAGTCGGGAAGGCCTGTGTAAGGCTCCTGAGGAGTCAGTGTTTTTAAATTAGGGGTCGTACAAAGGGGCACAGGGGGGGGGTCCCTTGCTTATATTTGATGACATGGGAGAGGCGGGGGTCTGGATGATTACTCCAGAAATATTTCTTTGCTTACGTTTCTTGATATTTTTTTTTTTTGCAAAATTGCGTAAATTTTGATTTGAACAAATGCTCTACTTATCTATGCTCGAAAGCGAAAAGTATAGTCCTGAACAGTTTAAAAAGTACCTACCACTGTTTGCCTAAGCATAGAAGGGGGCTCATAGTAAAATATCGTGTGCTGTGCTGTTTACGGGGTTATTTTAGTTACGTTCCAGATTTAGGTGTAGGCAAGGCGATTACTTGGCTTAGAAAAATCTTTACGAAAAAAGTTTTAGCGCAAGCAAAGGTAGAGTGTATCCATCTACCTACGCCACGACAGACACATTAGACCTACTCAATATTACTTTAACTTCGGACAAGCTACGCCACCTAGCGAAGGGTGGGCGAACTAAAGAGTGTCGAGGCTTAGGTATTGCAGAGCCTTCGAGCAAGAGTTGCGGGCAGCGTCCGCTAAGGGCGCTAGGAGCGAGCACGATGAACTTTGTTTCATTGAGATAAAATTTGGTTGGTCAAATAGGAGTCCTATTACAATACAATACGCGGTGGTAACCTAGTGGGTAGAACATAGGACTCGGAAGCGGGAGACCCAGGTTCGATTCCCAGTGCGGGCATGTACCTATGACTGTTTTCTAAGTTATGTACATTGTGAAGTTCTAGTAGCAATACCACTCGCTAACGTTGAAGGAAAACATCGTGAGGAAACCTGGGTGTCAGAGCTGTTCACATACCTCAGCGCTTCAAATCGCCAATCCGCGGTGGGCACGCGTGGTGATTAAGCCCATACACTCTCTCTCTCTCTCTCTCTTTCTGAGAGAAGGCCTGTGCCCTACAGTGGGACGTACATATATAGGCTGCTTATGATGATTACAATACAAATATTATGAAAACTATAATATATAATTAGCCTTGAGAATTTAAAACAGTGAAATTAAGTTTAAACACAGCGTAAATTTCATGTTTAGCAAAAACACCGCTTAGTCATAGTACGGTTTCTCCCGTACGTGTTTGCGCTAATAGCACACACGAATGTAGCACACACCTGTGTCATTCATAATAAACACGGGAGCCGGCCAGAAGCTTGCGTCAAAGTGAAGAAAGGTCGTTGGCGCCAACGTTTCTGCCTTTGACGCGTTGGCCTAGAGTTTGGATCCAATGATGGAGCTCAGCTCTCAGAATGTCGCTCTCCAACTGGTTCGCCTTGACAAGGTCGCGCGAGTGTTCCGCCTCTTACGACAGGCCTCGGATAGATTAGAGTGGTGGCATCCATTCATAGTTTCTCGGAATCTTTAGTCATTCATTGTGGTTACAATGCGAGATTTTTATATCTGGTAGATTCTTCGTTTATACCAGCACAAGAAAAATGCATTTGGGTTAAAAAAAAGTTGACATTAAAACTTGTTTAGTTTTACTTTACGGAAACGGCATAAGCTTTTTTTTTTGTTTGAATCTTTATGCCTAGCTTAGAAAGAAAACTGAAATAAAAATAACCAACAACCCAACTGCTAAGAATTAACTACTAAGCAGGCGGAACCAACCTAGGTACCTAGTAATGAGTTACATTGTTGAATTTGGGTCCCGCCTGCTTAGTAGTTAATGCTCACTATTTTATTAGGTATATGGTTATTTTTTATTTTTGTCTTTTTAAAGATTTTTTGTAGGCTTTATGCTAAATTCATATAGCCTATGACACTAGCGCGACCACGACGAATCGATTGAGATATTGTTTGTCAAAATCTGTCCATCGGTCAAGCATTTATGAGGGAACATAAAATCGGACATACTTACATAAGAGCCAAACATATTACCCTCCTTTTGGGCTTCGCCCAAAAGGTAAAAATACTTTCTAGCATTGTAGACAATAAATCAGGTAATTTGAGTGTAGTTCCACATTAGTATTAAGCTTACCTCGATTTCTCGTAAGCTAATTCATTCGACTGCGTCATTGGTCAAGCGGTTAACACACTTACTACCAAAACACAGGTAGTGGTTTCGGTTCCCACTGGAGGCCGCCGTAATTGACATGTACAAATGGCCTCAGTCTGGGTGTATATCCAGGTTTGCCTGGTTGCCAAAGCACTGGGTATCGTAGTTTGGAACGAGGACAAGTGTTGTGTGGAAGTTATTATTATTATACAAAAGAATAGTTTTCCAAAATTATGCGTGGGTGTAAACGAGCAACCAATAGGCGACAACGCAGCCATGTAGCGTCCAGACGTATCCCGACAGAGATTACGGCACTTGTTTATCGATCAGGCTATTTATACGGCAGTGGGAAGGCGTTAAGGTTAAAGAGCACTGGACGGAATACGAGATGAATTAACAGTTGTACAAATTTTAAAACTGGACCCAGTTAGGTCGCCGTATATTACTATAAGTGGCACTCCGTTTGGGGCTGAAATGTTATTGTCGAGCAGAAAGAAGATTTGTGCTCGTATGTGTGGGTGTTGATATTATTTATTCAAGTGAAAAATCAGTCAGATATTTACACAGCCCTACCCTATATAGATGTTCAAAATATAAATAGGAATGATCGTTTAAACCACTCAGAAAGAGTATTTTAAAAAGGCAGAAATGTTAGTGTACAATTAACCGCATATTTCTGAATTTCACTAAGTAAAATTGTAAGTATCCGTCTGTTTCTTTAGATAACTCAAATATAAATAAAGACAAAAATCATTGAGAAAGGAATGTGGCGTTGGTTTGGACATGTGGAGAGGCTGAAGGAAGAAAAATTGACGAAACAAATATCGAGCGAATGTGGTTCGAAGGGCCGGTAAGGGACGTCCCAGGCAGACATACTTCAAACAAATAGGGGATGGATTAGCAAAGAGGAAGATGAAAAGTACCCGAAACCGGCGTGCGTACATGCAACGACTAATGAATGTCGAGAAAGCGAAAGTGATCTGTCAGGATCGTGACAAGTGGCAGTCCCTGGTCTCCGCCTACCGCTTTGGGATACAGGCGTAGGTTTATATATGTACGTAAAAATCAAGACAGAACGATAATAGTATTTCCTTAGTGAACTTCTCAAGTTAGAAACCGGCTGTAAGAGTTGTTTACTTATGCATATTGCAATTCAAAGACACTGCGGCACTGGAACTAAATAAAACACCAAAAAACTGATTCAATTAAACCCATTTAGGATATTATTTAGAAGCCACAAAATAGTATTTTCGTCCTCCGCCGTTCCACAGAAGCTTTAACATGGTAGGCATACATAATATATTTCACCTCGACGAGAGGTCCCTTTAAATATTTCATAGCACACAGGTTTACGTTTATGAGTCGAAAAAGACTTCACCAAATCTAACAAAGAATAGACGTTAATTACCTCATGCGAAAATGCTTTCGGTGACAAGTCTATGTAGCCTATCTGCAGGGCACAGGCCTTCTCTTAGAGACAGAGAGCATGGGATTAACTACAACGCGTACCCACCCCGGATGGGCCATTTCAAGCGCTGAGATATGTGAACCTCTCAGAGATACTCGTCACGATGTCTTCCTTCACAAATCGTACGTAACTTAGAAAATAAAGTAATTTCAAAGCAATATGTAAATGATAACTATGGAGTCCTCTTGCAAAGGCAATCAATCATCATCATCAGCCATTTGACGCCCACACATAGGCCTCCCTCATGGTTTTCCAAGCTTCCCGGTCTTGTCTTCAAGGCAATCAATAATTAACCTCTACTGCCGGGTGTTAATAACACAACGCCATTTACGATACACATGTATTTTCGGCATCATCATAATCACACACATTTTTTCTAAAGGAACCTGGGAAATTGACAGCTCAGGAGATATAGCGCTTCCACAACTGCTGCAAACTATTGAGGTTGCTACAGTCTGTTTGTACGTCTATGGGCATTGGATTGACACTATGACACGATTTACTTTATACACTTTAGTACTCTGCCCGGGAGCTGAGCTTAAGGGGCAATCCGGAGCTAACAAGCGTCACCAATGGAAAAAAATATGTCCTTTTATGATGCGTTTGCAAATAGTTAAGTTTTTTAATTAGAACCTACGCGTTAGAACCCTACGGCAAGTACCAATAACGAATTTGAGGCATTTTAGACAAAAATGGCCGTTTCTATTAGAAATTGTTGAGAGTTATGATGTTCATGTTCACTTTTTGTAAAAACATATAATAAATAAAGAATAATAATAACTTCCACACAACACAATCATTTGTCCTCGTCCCAACTAGGATACCCGTGCTATGGTAACCAGGCAAGGCAATACTCCCATACTGAGTTCATTTGTACAAATGTATCTACGGCGGCCCCCAGTGGGAATCGAACCCACGACCACCGGCATTTTTTTTTTGGGACAACGAACAACTACATATTAAAATATTACTAAAAACAAACAGGTTGAAAGATTTATAAACATGTAGTCCACTACGTTATCCACAGTTTACTAAGCAAGTTGTGAACTAAATGTAACTCACTAAAAGAGCATCTTTAAGTATGGCATGGTAATCAGTGGTGATATCGCTAGAACAACGAGGCAGAGGCATCATATTTTCTTACAAAATAACATAAAAATTATGTTTTTTTAAGATGAGCCCAAATTGATGGAAGATTGTGACTAGATCACATACTTCATCTACTTATCGTTTATCTATGAATTTCAAGTGGCCTGTATCTATTCCAATAATCATATAATGACATGACTGTACTGCTTTTTTGTGACTCAAACCTATTTGTATTCCGACGTGACACTGTGACCATCCTACTGAGAATCTGACCTCCTCAGAAATTGACTTTGAACCGAAATTGGCACAATCTGAAATTGACAACTTCAGAATACAACCTAAAACAAAATTGACTAATTTAGAATGTGACAACTATCGCCCAAATCAAATAACCAGCTTATGCAATATATTTTTAATAATTTTGACCATATGTCTAAAACAGTCCTTTTCTTACTTGTTGGTAATATCGTCATTTTTTCCTTGTTATCTAATATCTAAAGAATCAACTCGTGATGACAAAAAAACAAAAAAAAACAAATGATTATAGATGACAAAATTGTTGGCAGTCGTGACATAAGGGACATGAACATTGTATGCACACTGACTTGCTGCAGCCAACACAATCATGGGTGGTCATCTGGTCTTTCTTTGAGGGACAAAGTCTGCATACTCTTCTAGTTCCTGAAATTAGTGTTGTCGCTTGGACATCCACCGTAGACATATATTTGCCTAGAGCTTGAGTATTGGCCCTGTCTGAGCTTTGTAAGCAAAATTATGCTCCTAAATAATGGGGTCATATGAGGCTACACTCAACCTACTTCACTATCTGCACTCATTTTTCACACAAATATCTAAAATAAACATGCAAATTATGTACATATTTTTGTACGACAACTACGGACGTGTAGCCTCACAGGCTCCAGCCAATTTTTCAATATGTATTTTATGTGCAAAACTACGCAGCCTCCTCCTTTGCTGGTCATTTTGTCACAAAAACTGAAGCTACTGGGCAGTTCAGCCGCGGGGAGCAGGGAGAAGTGGGTGAAACAACAAAACTAACAATTGCGCGGAGCCTGTAATACTACATTTCCATACATGAAGGTATAACAACAAGAGTTGAAACGTCTTTTCAGGCCCTATACCCCTTACACACGAAACTTTCCGTGTGGCGCCAGATTAAGAACAGCCTCACTCCATTTCCTTCCGTGGATGTCGTAGAAGGCGACTAAGGAAATACATTACCAGGTGACGGGCAGCAGCGTCTTCCTGAGCCAGCGCCTTCCAACCGCATACTGCGATCGCCAACCCGCCTGCCAAGCGTGGCGATTATGGCAAAACCCTTCATGGTTAGGAAAACCACGAAGGAGACCCATGTCCTGCAGTGGGCGTCGAATGGCTGATGATGATGATGATGACACACGAAAAAATATACAAGCAAAAGAACGATTCGTTCCAATCGAGATAGGGACCTCGAAACGGTAACGCTTGGCGGCCCAACTATGTCGTCAAAACGATTCGACATCCAATACCGGCGACGTTGTACAGTCGACAGCACATCGAGCTTTTAGTTGCAAAGTCGCCCGTAACGCAACTGAGTAGACTGCACCGTATAGGTTGACATGCAGTCTACTGTACGTCGGTGCGATACGGATCTGTGATCATGATCACACAGTAAATTGCAACCTATAATTACAAGTATACCTACCTCACATTTCAACAGCGATATTTGTGTGTTTATTTAACTTTAATACAGGTTAATAAGGTTCTTATGGTATCTTTGCTGGATCACAACAGAAATGAGATAATTCGTCAAAGATCTAAAGTGATTGACATAGCCTATAAGATAAGCAAGTGGCAGTGGGTTGGTTGCACACAACTGCCGATGAACCGATAACTAGATTGGAGACCACGAACTGACAAACGCTGCGAAGGTCCACCAGCTCACGTGACTGGTGATCTGCTGGATGAGGATGGCCGACTCCACTTGAATGTGGTGATTCGTAGTAGTCACTATGGCATACCGTTGACGTTGTATAATGTAGAATATAGTTTATTAAACTTCACAGCTAAATTAAGCGGTGGAAGCAGAACGGTAGAACGCCGGCTTCTCATTTGGGAGGTTGTGGGTTCGAATCCCGGCATGTACCAATGACTTTGTTTTCTAAGTTACGTATAAATTTTTGAAGTTATAGTAGCAATATCACTCGCTAGTTAAAGTGAAGGAAAACATCGTGAGGAAACCTGAGTGTCTGAGGTGTTCGCATACCTCAGCGCTTGAAATTGCCAATCCGCGGTGGGCACGCGTGGTGATCAAGACCATACTCTCTGAGAGAAGGCCTGTGTCCTGCAGTGGGACGTATAGACTACATAAAAACATCACAGGAACCAGGCGATCATGATACGTAACTAAATTTACGAAGACGTTTCTCCCCGGGGAATCAAACCCGAGAATCTCGTTTGGGACCAACCACTATGCTGCGCCATAAAATAAAATATTCAGCACCCGTTCTCCAAATGAGCCTAGTTTCCATGAACATAATCCCGTGTTCTGTACTAATAAATGACAGAAGTTACGCGAAGCGGGAATTAGGGGGACCACATTTTCGAAAAAAAAAAAAAAAACTGAATCTGGTTTTCGATACTCACCATCACCATCAGCCATTTGTCGCCCACTGCAGGACACAGGCCTCCGTCATGGTTTTCCTAACCATGATGGGTTTTGCCATAATCGCCACGCTTGGCAGGCGGGTTGGCGATCGCAGTATGCGGTTGGAATCTCAGGAAGACGCTGCTGCCGTCTCCTGGTAATTGATTTCTTAGTCGCCTTCTACGACATCCACGGAAGGAAATGGAGTGTCGCTATTCTTAATCCGGCGTCACACGGAACTCGCTCATGTCAAATAACGTTAACAGGCTCCATGGCCTTCAATAGCGCCTCCAATGAAAAAGAAAATCCTATCTCTTTATATTCCTTTACGGATCCTATTTATTTTACAGATTGTTTTTGGAAATAGTACGTTGTTACACTCACATTCAAGTAAATTGTGATTTTTAAGACCAAACCAGAGGCCCAAAACCTAAGACGGCCGTTTTTGGCATACATGTCCCAGGTCCCTGATCCTAGGTTCCCGGTCATAGATCCTAAAATTCACTATCTAATCTATATTATTGAGAGAGGATTTGTAAGACAATTTTTGCAAAGACGGTTTGAAAAAGAAGATTTTTTTTCATTGAATCTCTTGCCCTTAAAACTGAGATAGATTTTTACCGAGACCTTAAAACTGAGATAGTGGTTTTTTCAGTTGTGTGCAGCCGGCCTTATAAACACTCGACGCTTTGGCATTTCCTTATTTAGAGAACGACATTATCCCAATATCGGGTACAGCATCTTTCAGTTTCAAAGATAAGGAGACGCCCGCATTCCTGCCCGCGGGCACGCGCAGGGTTGCCAGGTGGCGACGGCTTCGTTTATACATTGACTAAAATCTCGTACTTTTGTAAGGAAAACTCGTAGGTTGTAGTTGATCTATACTAATGTAATAAAGAGGAAAAGCTTGTAAGTTTATATATTTCAAAGTTAAGTTTATATATCTCCGAAACCACTTATCCGATCTTCAGCAAGGACATAGGCTTTAGGCTAAACCGTTAACCACGCGGACATAGTCGCGGGCACTGCTCGTATTAGTATATCAACGGAGAGATGGAAATTATGATATGGAGCATATCTCGTGTTGGTACTATAAAATGGCTTAAGTCAAATATATAAAAGAGTATTGGGGGAATTTCCCGAGTTTTTAGGATCCCGTAGGCAACAAGGAACTCTTACAGTTTCGCTATGTCCGTCCGTCTGTCTGTACGTCTGTCTGTCTGTCCGCGGCTAAGCACAGATAAATACTAGAAAGGCATAGGATATACATACATATGAATCACGCCGACAAAACGGTAGAATAAAATCTTAAAAGCAAATTTTGTTTAGGTTACCTCCATTACACCTAACGTACCCCTACTATGTGACCCGTTTACGGGGGGAGGGGGGCTTCAAAAGACCACGCTCGGTCACAGGGACGGAGGACGGGGGGCTGCTTAGGTCTTCGTCACTTAGTCAATATCCTCTAGGGAAATCTCGCGGTTTTTCGGGCTAAATTCTAATTTATGGCGCGCAGCTTTCAGCGCTTTTTACTCAAAGCTGGCAACACTAACCGTAGTGACCCATTTTTTTTCAAACTTTCTGTTTGAATTAAATATTTTGAACCATATTTATTAATTACTACGTGAATAATATAGGGAAAGGGGGATGGGGGTCTTGGCATATACTACGAGTGGTCACCGAGAGGAGAGGAGGGTAAAACATTGTAAAAAATGGGTGACGTAGTATGGGAACGTTCCCTAAATTAGGGACGTATTTTTTTCTCGCCTACACGAATGTTAATGTCGGTTGTTAAAAAATATTGTGGGTGCAGGAAGACCATTTTTTTTCGATTAGGGTTCCATTAGCGAAATATTAAGCTCTTAAGAGCAAATTTAGGTTGGAGTAGGGCATCCCCCCTCTCCCGGCTAAATGGTTGATGGAAAAAACGTGAAAAATTTCAGGAAAATTTAATGAAAAATTTTAGCACATATAATGAACTTGAAAGGAAAAATTTGACGGCTAAGTAGGCTTTACCATTTAACGAGTAATAGGCGACCAACTTACAAAAGGAAAACTTCATACAAATTCCATTCAAAATTACTTCGATGATTGTTAGTTCTGTCAAGCTGGCAAAAACCCCTCCTTCTTTGATTGACCTTGATTGTAAAAACGTGAAGAAAGGAGATGCATCGTGGCCTACGTACAACGACTGCTATGAAATTTATGTCATTCGAAAGCTTATTTAATATGTAACTTCATACAATAATTTATAATTTTTAGAATACTGCCCAAAAATTCTAAATAAAATGATTTTTTTCTTTTTTTTTTCTTACTGTTACCACCCAGAGGAATAAAAACTTCAAATGTCAATGTCATGTCATAAATGAAACATAACCTTCAAAATGCTGATTGAAGGACTAATTGTGTGATTATAATAATAATATCTGTGAAAATAAGTCTTAGTGAAACGTTTTTGAATGTGGAATGATTTATACAGCCAGTGATCTCTTGGCTGGCTTACATACGCATTGTCTGAGCTTACTGGACTCCCGGTTTCTTGTACAGTAGGTAACAAGATGTTTTTGGTTTTCTGCGTATACTTTGGCCAACTAAGAGCGGTTAGCAGTAGACAGACATGTTCACGAGAAACAGGGGGTTACCCTCCATTAAACGGGACTTAATACCAAAGCAGAATCAATAAATGAGCCCTTTATTCGTCCACTGCTGGACCTAGACCTCTCCTAAAGCTGACAAGTTCTATTTGTCCTCGGCTATCTTCATCCAGTCGCTGCCAGTAATCTGCTTCAGATTCTCGGTCCTGTTCCGGGAGTCCTGTGCTGCGTTCGCCAACCTTATATTGGAGTGACATTGCTTTTGTACCATAATAGACAAACTTAATTCAAACGGGACTTAATCCTTAGGAAATCCATTGGATAACTAAGCCACGGGCTTCCACACTATCTTATCAGTCATACATGCTGGGATACGACCTTAGGACCTTATGATGTGAAACAAACTGATGCAAACACTGCACTACTAATACCTCGCACGCATGTGAAACAACATGTATCCTCTGGGCTACCACTTCACATCAAAACGCCCAACTAAGCATCTACTTTCCACCCGCTTCACATCATAGGATAAGTAATAGAATTACACAACAGGGAAAAGAAACGACCAAGTTAAAACAACTTTTTATTGTACAAAAACAATTATTACCTACAGACCTTATAGTCTTAAGTTAGTGCGTCACCGAGAGCATTCGCCTTTTATGTAGCAGATTCAGCATAACATTACAGTACTGATGTGTCTTGATTTTGAGCATTCGCTTGCAGTCGTTTTTAAATGTCTGGCAAAGTGGTCATTACCACTGAGCCCGGCAATATTAATCGGCGAAACGAACAAATAACTTCCAAACAACACAATCACTTATCCGGATCCCAAACTAGGATACAATATACTATGGTAACCAGGCAAAGACATCACAAACATGGAAATACACCCAGATTGAGGTAAAGTGACAGCTGGTAATGCGGGTTGCAAGCTCAATTATTTATGTTCCACTTTATTATATTTTATAAATTATAGGGCCATAGTTAAAAATCTGATTATACATCTCATAATTGAGCAAGATTATCGTCTCTACGGTGGTGAAAACTTGGTTCGAGTCGTACTCCTACAACCAGCTCTCATACATTTTTTGATCTCCTTTAACGAGTAATAGACGAACAACTCATAAAAGGAAAAGTTCGTACAAATTCCATTGAAAATTACTTTGATGAAGTGTTAATTGTGTAAAGCAGGTAGTTCTACAGAACCCTACAATGCGCGTGGCCTGACATGCACTTGGCCGAATTTATTTTATAATTTAGTCAATAAGCTTTGTGTCCGAAGGTCAGTAAAACAGAGGAAAAAAAGCCCGGCCAAGTGCGTGTCGGGCCACGCGCATGCGTAGGGTTCCGTAGAAATAAGTTTTTTTTTATCCGCTTTAGAGAACTAACAACTTTATCGAAGTCATTTTCAATAGATTGTGCCCCTGATCGTACGTGAAAACGTACGACATCGATGTACCAACTCCTGATTCTTGCGCTTGTCCGAGAAAAATTACGAGGATAGATGTATATCGTAGTTCTTACCGCTGATTCCCGTGCTTGTACGAGAAAACCTAGAAAACGTCTGTTAGCTCATACCTCGTAGTACCAACCCCTCATTTCATCCTTGTACGACAAAACTCCAACGGATGGCAACCCTGGCCGCCGGGCGGCAGAGATGCGAATAAGCACAACCCGTTTCTAAACTGATAAGAATAACGCATTTCGTGTCTTCCGCAATGCTACAGGAATTTCCCTAGACTTAAACAATTATTGCTACATTTCCTGTTCGGAAATATTTCTTTGTAGCTGTGTGAACGCATCCCATTCATGCATGCTGCAGACCATTGTGATGAGCTAGGTGGAAGGATAAAGAATGCCGGGAAAAAGAAGGTTGTGCAATAGCAAGGAGTGCACCGGTGTTGAGACCGCGGAAGAGTTGTTCAGTCAGAGTTGCATTGAACAGAGAGCATTGTTAAGAGCTGACCGCCAACCTGAGAGACACTTTAAGAAGAATGAGTTTCGTCGAAAAAGAAATCCTTGGAGCTCTATGTAGATTAGCCAATGAGATCTAATGTACTAATGACTAATGTATAGTAACAAGCTAAAGTTTAAAAACTATATTAACCCGATTACGGAAAAAAGTTTTTTCGAAGATTGATTTTCAGAACTACTGATGCCATCTATTAGTAGTAGCAGTATTTATAAATGCTGAAATATATTAAAATCGTTCTTTCTTGTCTTCTTTTAATATTGTTTTATATTTATGAACTCAGAATTTTCTCCCCTTTCTATTTGACATCTCACTCGATACGATAGCCAAAAAAAAGAATTGAGATATTCTTTTGCTGAATATGAGAAACCGGCATATTGATTTTATTGGTATAACATGTAGTCATCCGGACCATAAAAAGAATCGATTAACACCTTGTTCGTACAAAACTGACGAGTAGTTTAGGCCCTACGGCGGAACGTCCTTAACTACAAACAAAACAAACAAACCACCACTGCTAAAATCGTAAACCATTCTTGCTCCGTCGCAATCGGGCAAAAATAAGCTTATCTCAAGCGGAGGTAAAAGACACAAAATGGAAAAACTTCACTCGTAACAGCATTATTTTTAAAAGCCTTCACAAGTGCGCCCTGGATACCGGGTAGGTATGTTTGTCTCGTACCTTTTAAACTTCAGAAGTATTCGACGGTCGGCCGAGCCGGAGCATACTCTACTAGGAGACACCTTGTGCAACACACTAGTCTTTTCATAAGGAAAATATCTCAAAGAAGTGAAATTCTTTCGAGTCTGTCGTATTCGCCGCATGTTGCAGTCGTATCTGTCCTAATGTTAGCTCTATAGAAGGCGTTGTACAGAAACGCTATTGCATAATATAAATACTTTGACTGGTTATATATAAGGGTTTTATGACAATAAATCCGTGCCTTCAGGGGCCTAATAATTATGCGCACCAAATCCTGTGGCTGGGGACGGGGAGAGATGGAAAGCAGGAGGGGAGGCCTTTGCCCAGCACTGGGACACAAAGGAGGCTAAGTAAAAAAAGCTGTGCCAGTGTGAGTCGAACTTGCCTACCGGGGGTTCCGTACAAATTAGTAGGAACTTAAAGTCTGTTTTTTAATTAGATGCAACAAAATACTGTCATCTCGACATGTGCCGAGGTCGTACACAGACGACGGCTATAAATAATAATACATCGCGCGATGACTTGTCCTATACTAAACACGACCGCAGTCGTGTGTAGACGCGGGTTGCATGTGGGTATTGTGTGGAAAAAATATCGCACATATTGACGCCGTCGCGTCGTCTGTGACGGCCATAAATCTAATCTATGCCAATAAAAAAACTCTGTAATCAAAACAAAAGTATAAAGATCTTTTATTTATACAATAGAAATCTCTTTCACATGTTGCATCTAAGAACCAAGAAAAAACGGAATGTTTGAAAATAAATTACGTCTTCATGAATGTGTCAAACCTCAAACCCAAGGATATGAACATCTAAGTGTTGCCAACACGTAAAAAACTAATAATTTTAAGATTTTTCCCTGTACTTGTAGTATAAGACGATTACTTGCGAAATTAAAGATGAAAGTTCTAGGTCAACGGCAAGTACCCTAAGCAGACAGGCGGACGGACGGACAACAAAGTCATCCTGTAAGGGTTCCGTTTCATTCCTTTTGAGGTACGGAACCCTAAAAATGAGCTAGACTACGCAGATAGAAGCATACTAAGAGCTAAAAAATCATGCACACGGCGTATTGCGCAGACGAAATAAGATTAAAGCCAGTAAACATCTGCAGACATCCACAAATTCAGGGAAATTTTCACCCGTTCTAGAACTTTAGAGTTAAAGAAAATTGTTCTGGAACCGTTAAAGTGAAGGAAAACAGCGTGAGGAAACCTAAGTATCTAAGGTGTTCAGATATCTCAGCGCTTGAAATTGCCAATCCGTGGTGGGCACGTGTCGTGATTAAGAATAGCTCTCTCTCTCTGAGAGAAGGCCTGTGCCCTACAGAGTAGGACAATTATAGGCTGCGTTATGTATTTCTTTTGGTACTGCGGCTCTACCTCAGTTCCCACATCAGTTCCCGCATTTGATTCTCGGGCAATGTAACACCCTAACCTCAAATCATGATCACAATCGTTACCCCAATATAATCTGTATAATAGATACAGAGGCGACGCCCAGAGGAACAGAAGGCAGGATGTCGACGAAAGTAGGACGCTGGGACGCCGGACTGCCTGATTTCCCTCGGCCTGAATGACAATTTGCTTGCTTTTATTAGGTTTCACCAAGTTTTCCATCTGCGTGGTCTGTAAGCGTGTTTTCAAGCCAACGTAAACTTCATGACGAGGGTCTAAATTTTATTGTTGCCGTAACCGAACTCCCCTTCTGGTTCTTTTCTTATATTATCAGTAATGGTTTTTATTTTTATTTCTTTGTTTTTATTTTGTTTTTCATGTGTCGTGTTATAATTGATGTCTTTTCTTTCTTTCAAACTAAATTTTCACGTGGAGGCAGCTGGAAAATTACTGGGTGGGTTGGGGTGACGGGGAGACATATAACCAACAGAGGACCTTGTTAATGGAAAGTGAAAGCTTTTATTTTTTCCGTAACCCCAAAAAAAATACAATCAATGAAATACAAAAATATGAACACTAAAGTTAAGGGGCTCCACACTTAGCGCAACTAATGGAAAAATATTATAATTGTTTTCTTTTTTGTTTCAGTTCGTTTTTGCAAAAAGTGTCATATCGGCTATAGCCGATTAACCCACGGATTAAAAAGTAAGAAGACTAATTCCAACAAAGTGCTACGCAACGTACATTGAATTGTCATAATAAAACTATGAATTGTTTTATGAAACGCGGCCCTGCCCTCCTATTCCGTTACTGTCCACTGCATTGGGTAATCCATTTTAACGTTTCCAAAGTCTCAAAATATGTATGAATACAGTTAGCAGTACGTTAAATCGGGCTACTCCGTACAGTGGCGAGGTTAGATAGATGAATGTGAACGAAGAATGCGCAGGCACAAGTACAATCTGCTACAACTCATTCTACAAGGCAAAATCCAGGGACGAAGGAGTCCTGGCCGCAGAAAAACATTGGCGGCGGCTCCAAAATCTTGCAGAGTGGTTTAACACGACAAACATAGAACTCTTCCGAGCCGCAACATCACGAGACAAAGTAGCCACAATGATAGCCGACCTCCGATAGGACATGGCGCCAAAACAAGAAGAAGGGCGGAGAAAATGTCAAACAGTGACGTTTACAAGTCAGATTAAACCTAAGTGAAACCGTACATACCGATTGTATACAACGGAAATTATTCTCAGTATTTCCATAGATCATGCTCTACCTACCAAGTTTAATATAGTTGAGTAATTCAATAACGCGGTGGCAGTAAATAAGTTTATTCACCAACTACGGCAACCGCAATGGCGGTCATCAAACGTGAATCACCGTGCCTCGGGGAACGACCAAACCTTTCGTAGAATCAATCGTTTGTAAAACGCTGTGCGCTGTAACACTTCAAATTTTACGGGGCTACTATAGAGGTGAAAACCGGCCACGCGCCGGTTAAAAAGTGCGTGTCGGGCCACGCGCAGTGTAAGGTTCCGTAGAAAGAGAGGGTTTTATCTGCTCTACAGAACTAACAACTTCATCAAGTAATTTTCAATGGATTTTGTACAAAGTTTTCCTTTTATAAGTTGGTCCGCCTATTACTCGTTGAATTGTAAAGCCTACTTAGCCGTCATAGTTTTCCTTACAAGCTAATTATATGTGCTGCTACCCCCATTTTTTTCACGTTTCTACAATCAACCATTCAGCCGCGAGATGGGGGGGACGCCCTACTCAAACCAAATTTTACGCTTTAAAGCTTAATATTTCGCAAACGGATCCCTAAATTGAAAAAGAGTTTTTCTACACTCACAAATTTTAAATAATCAATTCAACGATACCCCACACTATAATGTAGGCGGGGAAAATAAAAAGGATCCCTAATTTGGAAGAAGCCTAGTGGGTAGAACATTGGACTGGGAAGCGGTAGACCCAGGTTCGATTCCCAGTGCGGGCATGTACCTATGACTTTTCTTTCTAAGTTATGTACATTTGTGGAGTTATAGTAGCAATGCCACTCGCTGACGGTGAAGGAAAACATCGTGAGGAAACCTGGGTGTCTGAGCTATTCACATTTCACATACTTCAGCGCTTGAAATCGCCAATCCGCGGTGGGCACGCGTGGTGATTAAGCCCATTCTCTCTGAGAGAAGGCCTGTGCCCTACAGTGGAACGTATATTGGCTGCTTATGAATTTGGAAGTAGGGGGGTACCCTAAAATTTTTTTTTTATATTTTATTATACCGTTTTGTCGGTGTGATTAATATGTAGGTATGTCTATGCAAAATCTCAGCTTTCTCGTACTAATCTGAGCTAAGCTGCGGACAGTCAGTCAGACGGACGGACGGACGGACGGACGGACGGACGGACGGACGGACGGACAGACACGGACGGACGGACATGGCGAAACTATAAGGGCTTCTTGTCAAAAGCTTTGGCTGCCTTCCGGAATTTCTAATAAAATTGAACTTAAACGCTAGTGGAAAGTGAAATGTTTTGTGGTCATTCAATAAATAACAAAGGTCATCATCAAGATTGTTGTAAAACGTAGAATAAAAAATCAGAACGAGGTCATTAGATCAATCTTAAAGCGTTGAACGGCAGCTTCGCTCGATGCCCTATTAAAATGCAAATTGGAGACCTCCGCGAGAACGAATACAGAGCAAAATTACATCACTAAATGCTAAAGGAAACCTATTACGTGGTGGTGGCGGGCAAGACTCAACAACAAAACGTTACCAACCATAAAACCAGAATACAAGAGGTTGTTGCCAAGGAGATAGGGTGGGAGTCTAAACAGATCGACCTTTGAGCAGGATAGCATGAAATTACCTTTTCCTCAAGCGACTAGTGTTACGCCACCGGATACTGAGTTTTCACTATTTATTGAACCACCCAACTGTTGTGCTTGGCAGGTGAATTGCTCGTCGAATTTCAAAGTTCATAAACGTCTCAAATTCGTGGATTAATACAGTTTCTTGAAAATCGTCTTTAATATAAAAAAATTAAAATAATAATTAAAAACCGGCTTCGCCACATTACAGCACTAAAAAGTTAGAAATAATTAAAATAATTAGAAGTATGCATATAGCTAGGTATTTTAGAAGTATAATTTGTAGTCGGTGCCCAAAGTAAAAAAGAAAAAATACTGGTCATGAAACTGGGCACAGACTACAAATTATACTTTTACAATACCTACATGTATACATACTTCTAATTATTTAAATTATGTTTTTTATTTTTTATTTTAAGTGATTTTTTTTTTCAATTTTTAGTGGGGGAGTAAAAAATAAACAGGTCCGTTATAACCATAACTTACCCTACATGATTCGTTGCTTTATTTGATGTTCTCCATCTCCGAAAGTCTCCACAGAATATCACCAAATTACGTTGGGACTACTTATACGCTATTTTATAAAACATACGGATATTACTAAAGGATGGGCCCTATTAGGCCTTATTTACTGCTGTCCATGGAAGAGTTCCGTTTCCATCTTTAAAAGTCTTCAGCAGATTTTCACCAAATTAAAATGGGACCAATGGGACGTTATATCTTTGATAACAAAAAAAGAATTGTTGAAATCGGCTAAGATTTGACGGAGTTATGCGAAAACATAGCCCAAAAAAAAAACGCGTCGAATTGATAGCCTCCTCCTTTTTTGAAGTCGGTTAAAAAATTACTAGCCTAGCATTCTAAGTTTTGAGCTCTATAAAGTTCACCAATGTTTTGCAAAAATTCTTTCAATTGTGTAAATAGTGATTTTTACGATTCACGATCGAGGACCTAAGGACAAAAACCTAGGACTAGATAGCATTACCGCCAAAAACCACCGTTATTGGCATAAATCCTATTTAGTTCCCCCTTGCTCTTCATACATAACAGAGTTACATTACTAGCAATGTATAATGAAAAAATATTCTGTATACAAAACAGGGTAATGTACCAAGAAACCTACCTTCTTTGCACATTACCAGTTACAATGACAGTTATGTACACGGATGTAAATATTCTTCCTACATACCCGGTTCTTTACAAAGAAATAGTTCCTTATACAAAACTGGGTAATGTACCAAGAAACCTACCTTCTTTGCACATTGCCAGTTAATCACACGGAGGCAAATATTCTTCCTAAATACCCAGTTCTGTTGGAACTAGCCCTTGCTTTTCGTACATAACTGAGTTACATTACTAGCAATGTATAAAGAATCGCTCGTAGCCCCGGCTGCCTGAGTGATCTTAAAACGATCACGAAGGTTAAGCAACACAGGGCGCGTTCAGTGCATGGATAGGTCCCATCTATGCCTAACGCTAGTGGCATTTTTCCGAGCGGTTCCGTGCTTCGCAAGGCACGTTAAGCTGTTGGTGCCGGCTGCCGTCGATAGATGGCAGTCGTTAAGCCAAGTCAGAGGCCTTAGGGCGGCTTGACAACTTCTGAGAGTAGACGAGCCACTAGTCTACAAGCCTCCACCAATCCGGACTTGGCCCCCGTGGTGGAGTATGGCCTATACCTTCCTCAGGGAAGAGACCCGTGCCCCTCGGTGGGGACATAATGGGTTGATGATGAATGTATAAAGAAAAAAATATTCTTCGTACAAAACTGGATAATGTACCAAGAAACCATTACAATGCCAGTTAAGAACACGGAGGTAAATATTTTTCCTACATACCCGGTTCCTTAGTTCTCTCTCTCTCTCTCTCTGCTATCAATATGAGAATGATTACAGTTACACTAGTAAAATTGAGTAAAATAGAAAAAGAATAGAATGAAGTGTTCGAGTCGCCCAACAACTGCACAAACGAATTTCGACACCACCCATGCAGAGACAATCGCTGACCTTCTGATATTTTCATTAAATATGATGTCGGTAATCTTGTCTAATCTTCTGGATGTTTATGTTACATATGTTAACTTTCGTTTTTGTATTCAGGAGGTAAATAAAGTTACTTACTGTCAAAAAAATATTTCTTGCAAAACATGAGTCATGATGAGTCAACACTTGTTAAAAAATTACTCAACTATATTTATTTATTTCAATCATATGCATCGCAAAAAACCTTAGAAAACTAAAATAAGTACCTACAACAAACAGTTCAAATAATCCATAAACTGCTCAACAATATATCATTATTTCCCAGGGCTATAAACCACATTGTTTACGAAGAGCATGGGCTAGTCCCAAGTCCTAGCTTTTCGGTTGTGAGTTTTAGGACTCACTAAGTCCACGATTGACAGAATAGAAAAAAAGACACTGCAAAAACAATCTGTAAAAGAAGATAATTATAATTATTGCCATCAGTGGCGCTGGTGAACTATGGAGACCCTTAAAACACGCAGGCGAGTCGTAAGAAATACTTTCTGGTAGAAAAGAGACGTCAATCAATTGGCTCACCAATCAGAAGTGAGCATTATTATAACGACACACATGCCCACTGAAGCGTGAGCCTGTACTGAGCAACGAGTAACATATAATTTAGTGCTCATGCGGACGCTCGACGGATATGAAGTCACCATATTATTCTGATATACGTTAAGTTAGCTCATTTTAACAGGTTATTCACCAAGTCAACATAAGAGACTGGACACACTGTGTCCAATTGGTGAAATTCAAAATTAGTATCACTTATTATGTCGGTGTGTCCAGATGACGACATAATAAGTGATACTAATTTTGAGCTTCATCAACTGGACACACGTGTGTCCAGTCCATTAATAATCCATTTTCACGTAAGCTTGCCCGCTCAGTACTTAACACTAAGAGATAACCTAACACGTTGAAGAGATTTGTTTCTCCTGAAATCCTCGCAGAAGGGCGTGCAGAAATACGAAGATCTTTCGATAGTCTTGTTTATTTTAATCTTAGAACTAAATCTAGAACTACACCTGTATTGCGCCTCTTACTTATTTTTTATATTAAGTATTACCTATCTGTGGGAAATGCTGAGGAATTGGCATAATGTACTCTATTGACTCTAATGTTTTTTTATGTTATAAGTTTGTCAATTCTGTTTTTTCTCCTTGAATAAATAATAAATAAATAAATAATAGAATCTTAATCTTATTCATAAAAAGTCGATTCCACTAAAACAATATTGAGTCGGAGTTAAAGCGAAGCCGGCTTATGATACCAGGGGTTCCTGTCGATTACATTAAAATACTCTTAACACACGGACGGGTCCTTTTTTATTGCATAAAAAGAAAACTACCATGCTGCAAATACTAGAAAAAACCTCCAGAGTGCCAACATATCTCTATAAAGCGGGACTCGGAAGTTCTCGTCTACTATTTGAAATGATGAAGTCTTTCGGTTTACAATGCAAAAAAACGTCCGAAAATCGAATCTCAGAAAACACCGTTCTTTTCAATGTATAGATTTCAGTCATGGAAAAACCAACAACAACTTGCTAATTCCGTTATAAACTCATAATACGATCGGAGAGTCGTAACAATATCCAAGCTTCAACGGGTTGAAAGCGAGAGACCGTTGCGCGCTGATTAGATCTGCTCCGAGGTCTACTTAGAAATCAGCGTTTTGAACACAGAAATCAGAAATTAAAAAATATTTCAACGTTAAGAATTTACATTCTGTTTGTTGAATGTCGATGTATGATGTTATCTGCAGTCTTCGGGTCTAGTTGTAGTGGAGAAAAACTCCACTCTAATGATCTTTTCTTAAATAATCTTAAATATAAATTACACAGGGATTACATTAACAGAAATATAATAGATTATTAAGTTGATACAAGTACCTACCTAACAAGATCCCATGAGTGCAATCAACAAAATGCTACATGAACATTAGCCGTACAAATTGCAATGAAGAATGTTAAGAGGTTTATTTCAAATACAACTCCTGTGCCGCGTTTCATAAATAAAACTACAATTCATGGTTAACTATGACAATTCGATTTAGATTTCAAAGTTAAATAACATACAGATTAAAAAGTAGCAAGACTCGCTTACGCAATGTACATCGAAATGTACCTCTATTTATTAAAATAAACGATGAATTGTAGTTTTATGAGACGCCGCCCAGGAGTAGTTCTAATACACACATACACACACGCACACACACACACACACACACACACACACACACACACACACACACACACACACACACACGCACACACGCACGCACGCACGCACGCACGCACGAAGGGCGGGCGGGCGGTGTGAGACTTACTAATAAGTATTAGCTTTCTTAGATGTTTTAGTCATCAGGACTCCAAATGGAACTTTAGGCCATACAGTTTATTGGAAAAAGACCCATACTGATAGGTACTTAAGCTGTAAATCTCACCATCACCCGTCTCAGTTGTCTACCGTTGGGAAATCTCTGTTACAGAGGGCCCACCGAATCTGCGACAAGGACCATCTGGCTGCGGAACTCCAGCATGTCAAACGAGTACTTCGTGGAAACAAGCTGCAAGTTCCGCGCATCCGTCGCAGAGGACATGTCAAACCAGACACAGTTGAGCGAGTTCCAGCATTTCTGCCCTTTGTAAGAGGAGTAACTGACAAAATTGGAAGTATTTTGAAACGCGCTTCAATCAAAACCATCTACAAGCCGCCAAGAAAGATACCCCAATTCATGCACAGGATTCCCTTCCAAGAGGCAGGAGTATATATTATAATATATATCATTTGTTTATTTTGAACCAAAAAGTACATTAAAAATGACAACAATCGTTCGGTGCTAATCTATTGTACAAGTCTTGTCATTGCATCCTATCTCCTAAACTAGGCGAAAAAGCCTGTATCTTACAAGCTTGACTGTGAATGTGGTTCCTCGTATATTGGTCAAACTAAGCGTAACATAGCTGAACGGGTGAAGGAACATATCGCGGACGTGAAACATAAGAGCTCTGGTAGATCTGCAGTCAGTGAGCGTACACTCATCGGTACCAACCACTTCATTCATTTTGATAAAGTCCAAGTTCTAGCCCGAGAGGACCGTTTCTTTGAAGATCCAAAAGAGATCCGCCGGCATCCAAATTTCAATAGAGATCGTGGTTGGAACATAGCTACAGCATAGGAACCCGTACTTAAGTGCAGGAGACCCCTTTGCTAGAAGTGTGAGTGTAGATTTAATTTTAATTTCAATAACCAATAACTAATAATCAATAAAAATATTGAGTTTATATAGAATATTTGTTTTGTAGATTGAATTAAATTTCAATAACTAATAATTGAGTTCATATAAAATAATTGTTTTGGCAATTTAAATTTAAAAAAATTGGCAAAATATTTTTGGAACGTAACTTAATACATTTTTTGTAATTTTTGCCGAGCCTCAGTCTACCGAGGCCACGGCACTTGCAAAAGTACCGAAACGTCGGAAAATTGTAAAATGAAAAAATAGACGAGTAAATATCCGTGCAAATTCAGTTTTTATTATGTCTAGTGCTCGTGTTAACCTTAGAAAATATTAAAGCGTGTTTTTAGATTTGTCAGTAATTAGTTACAATACGGTAGATAGTCTGTGATGTTTGGTGTCCAAATTTTCATGTCCATGAAGAGTGCCCTCATGAGCAGACAATTCTTGCTGCAGCATCTCTTCATGGTAAAGGTTATGTTAGCTATCAATTCACATAGCGTTTTACTGAATATGAGCCATTAAGATAAGATACAGATAATTTATTTCACAAAATATAGCGTTTGTGATAAGGATAATGGTACCCTGCTCCCTAAAACCTGTGATATAGGATAAGCAGTGCTTATTATTGATTGAACAAATGTTTTGATTCCAAATAACAGTAGTCACAAACACCGATTCAGCTAGCGCGCATTGTTCGCCAGTTCCGTTTGATCGAACACAGTCCGGCCATGCGTGATTTCTCACGATTATAATGTCAATACAATCTCACTGTACACAGTATTAGGCACGTTACCTAATACACAGTGAACAGTTTCTTCAGCGGAGACAGCGAAAGTCGCCCTGACAGCTTGTTGACTGGCGGTAACGGCTGGAGATGAGCACGGCGTTCATTCGGTAATTGAAATAAATACTACTTGTTAGTAATATTTAAGCTCTATTTTAGGCTAATTTACTTATGAAAACTTTAAAAGTTGCCTGGTTGTATTTAATTTATTTGCTGTGTTGCAAATACGAAATTTAGCGCTGGCAATACCAAAGGTCACTCGGACCGGTCGTGACGTTGACAGCGTTTGTCTGTCTGTGCTTGTGTCGACAATCGTTGAAGTGTTATAAATAAATTAACGGTCACAGTGTTTCAATTGGAGGCGCTACGGAAGATTGTATCTACCAAGTCATATACTTTTAAATAAAAAACCGACTCAACAAAAAGACCCACTTAAAATAAGAGTATAAAAATAAAAATTAATCGGACTTTATTCATCACTTAAGTTCAAATACAGAAGTTTTTATATAAATAGGTACATAAATACACTGATGTGTGATGAAAAGGACAGAGGCTCAGCATAATTACTGTTTTACAGACTCTACCTAGGTATTATAGTAGACTACAGAAGGCGCCCACAACCGAGAAATTAAATAAAAGTTTTAAAAGTTATGTGGCTATTGTTGCGTAACTGCTAAGTAATAATTTCTCGGTATGTGAGCATCTAAATTATGTCGTCTTATTTATTATCTTGTATTATAAGAGGTAATTAATACAAATTGAAATTTCAAAGTTATCGCACAGTTACTTTACGTTATGCACGGTTTATAGCAGGAATCATTTGGAGATGTCACTTTATAAATTTTGATCTAGTAAAGTGTTGTTGTGTCCTGTTATGATCCGGCTTTAACTCCGTCCCAAGAGTGTTTTAGTGGAATCGATTTTTTATAAGTATTTTAAGTTATAATTAAAAGTAAGTATTTATATGGAAATGTAAAATCACATTACTGTAGAAACTGTAACGTAGCTTTCATCATAAATCTGGTTGAAACCTAAGAAATTAATGAATTAATGAGTAATCTATTGGTATTATCACTGGCAGGCGATGTTTGGCAAGAAAGAGTAGAAATATAAATAACCAATTTTATTTATAAATATAAATATATACTGACGAATTGAGAATCACCCCCTTTTTTCATGACAGTCTGTTAAATAAGTGGCCCATGTTAGGCAGATGCCTCTTCTTTTTCACGCCAAAACATCGAGTCATTTGCCAGTCTAGTCCACTGTTTGTTATCAAGCCATTTTAGTAATTTTGTTTTACCCGACTGCGAAAGCAAAGGAGGTTGATGTTTTTCGAGCGTATGTATGATCTTTCTTTACGATCACGCAGAGTCCAAACGGTTGGGCCGATTTTTATAAAAGCTGTATGAAATTAAAGCTAGTAACGACGCGAGTGTCACGGACTATATGACGTCAACAAAAAATAAACAAATGGCGGACCTCAGCAGTCATACTAGTTAAAAGTTAAGTAAAAAGCTACGAAGCTACAAATAAATAAAAAAAACTTGTAATAAAACAAAAAACGTAATTGCTATAAATGCGCGATGAATTTAACACCCCACCCGGGGAGACTAAATAACCTACTAGAAATTCAAATTCCGCTTGCCGAAGGTGAAAATGTAAAGGACCTTGTTTACAACTTTTTAGCGGTCTGGTTTTTGTTTTTATAATAATATGTTTTACACCTCAATTCGAAAAAAATTAAGGTCATCCATAAAATGAGCAACCATCCGCATCGTTACAACAGTATAGTTGTACAGTCGACCACAGTTCAAGCTTTACATTTTCGTTGTACCAGTAACGTACCTAACTGAACAAAGTGCAAACAAACAAAAACTGTGAGTGCATACGTGCAAAGGTTGATATGCTGTTAACTGTACAAAATGTTAAGCCACATACATTTTTATTACGGTTCAATCTCACTTTATTGTGTGAGTGTTACATTCTTCCATATGTGAAGGTTTATTAAGTTTGAAAGTGTCCTTACGTGGCATTATACTGGCATTCAAGTTAAGGTCTAGAATAATTGATTGTGTTGTCTATCAGTAAGGAGTTGAGCAGTTGTCTGGGGCGGGTCAATGACCAAAAGGATCGCCTGCTACTGAACGGCGAATAGTCTAGGACTTGTGTCCTCGATGTTACGCGTAACATAACGCTACGTATTGGCATTGCGCCAGCAACTATCATATATCTGAAACGTACGTACAGCCAGAAGCGCCTTCTAAGTTTGAGATTTTTTCCTGATTCTCTGCCATTGGAATTTGCTTTCCAACGCGACTCGGACAGAAATACCTTGAGTCTTCATTGGTGCTTCAAATCATCTAAACCATTAGATTAGCAATAAATCCGGTTATCGTTGAGTGGGCGGAAAGTCAGTGGATGCGGTTGGTGAAGGACTGTGTGTGAGAGATGGAATTAGGGAGAAAAGTTCTATACGTAGCATTGGGCAGCGGAGCGTTGATGATCACGATGATATCCGGCTAGCGTTTTTGGTAATATCGACTGCGACCGTTCAAGTATTTTGATGATATTAGAGCGGATCGCGTCGTCGTCGGTTGAGAACGATACGATGAAATTAGTGTCTCAGAAACTTATAAAAGCCTATTTTTTTATTACCAAAACACACCATTTAAAAAAAAGGAATTTACGAATTTTAGATTTTTATTTAAGCATGAAAGAGACATCGTAATACAGGACGGACGGACGAAATCACAGCACCACATGGTACAGACGACTGAGTCACCAGCGACACAATATACCACGGAAACCGTTAACCGTACTTTAGTAAAAATAAAACAGACTCGTAAAACTCAGACATTAACACGGCGGGTGGACGGCAGACGCAAAAATTATCTCCAATTCTAAAGTCACCAGCGACACAATATACCACGGAAACCGTTAACCGTACTTTAGTAAAAATAAAACAGACTCGTAAAACTCAGACATTAACACGGCGGGTGGACGGCAGACGCAAAAATTATCTCCAATTCTAAATATAAGACGCATTAAAGGGTCAGAGTTATGTTACACGATGCGTTTAATGGTGGGAGGAACCATACTGTTGTACACGAAAATATACCTACTATTGGTCATAATATAATATTTTACTAAAATCATCGAGGTCCGTGTCGTAAGTCTCGTAATCCTTTGAAATTATATCCATGCATGGAAATTTAATTGCTGTGAAGTCGCTACACCTACCTCTGCAGGGACGAAGTGTTGAAGAGATCTTTTTTGCGGCATACCATTCTCTTCGGCGCATCCATTGACATTTTAAATCCTGCCTGATTAAAGCATACAGTTAGGGTTAGCCAAACATACTGCTATCAGACTGAAAAAGGGACTTATTTTTCGCTGTGAAATTAATGAAAGAAGACAGACAGGAGTCAAATCTTTATAAAGTCGGATTACGGAGACATTGTTACCCTATGCTTCGATTAATCCGTTCTGTTGTTTTTTGCTAATAGTAAGCTAGGCAATAGAGATTCGTTAAGAGATTTCTTTAAAGAAACCAACATCCTAACAGTTGCTAGTCAGTATATCTATGAAAATATTATGTATGTTAGGAAAAATATCAGTGACTTTAAAACTGTAGGTAGCCAACACAATGTAAATACTAGAAATAGACATAAACTTTCGTTCCCAAAATTTAGGCTGGCAAAGGTTAATACATCCTTTATGGGGCATTGTATACGTTTCTACAATAAGATCCCTGAGGATATAATAAGCTTGCCAGAAACGCGGTTCAAAAAATGTGTGAAGCGCACTTTGTGCCAAAAAAGCTACTATAACATTAAAGATTATTTAGATGACAATGATGTCTGGAATTAAAGCCAGTTCAATGCATGAGTTTTAGAACATTTATATAAATCCTGTAAATTAAGGACTTGAAAAGACTAAGTTTGGAGTTTTTTTGTCCATTTTTTCTCCAAAATGATCTAGATTTTGAAATGGACACCTAGTTTAACTTGTAACGTTCATTAAGTCGCAGTTTCTGTGCTACTTTGAATAAAAAAATTTGATTTTTTGATTTTGATTTTGCTAAATTTTTGTCAAAAAATATATTGACTTATCCAACGTTTGTCGACCAGTTTCAGCAACGTGTGTTGAGCGATTCTACAATGCCACGATGCTATTTAACGACGTTATCTCTATGTCGCTTAAGTCACTAAAATAACATTATTTATGATTTGCTTAGCAGCGCAAGTAAACTAGGAAGAATAATTCGGCGTTTTTACACTTACAACAGGTCTTGTATCATAGCGGTGAGTAAGAAGCCCGCAGAGGTACGGTTGCCAAACCAGGGCCACTACTACGTACAATCAAAGAAAGGGGCTGGACAACGATTTGCCTCTCGCTCATACAATTTTACTGTCATACTGGGTGAGCGAGAGACAAATAGTCAGTCAGCTCTTTTCTTTAATTAACTATGCTACAACTTCTACACTCGAACTTTCACATACACATATTCTGACACTGCGGAAACATGAAAACCCAATACAGTGGACAGTTACGTAATAGGAGGTTGACGAGATGAGTCCAGCATCTCGATGTTCAGACGAAGTGATGAGGTCGGCGCAGAGGGACGTGGATGCAGATGGCGAGAAACTTGAAGAGGAAAATTACCCAGCAACGAGTAAAATAGTTCGACAGAGAGGTGACGGCTGTTATTGATGACTTTGACGCTCGTTGTATAAACGGAGGAAATTAAGTAGGTATTTTATGTCTGCGTTCTTCCTGGTGAACAATAATAGTTATTTGTTATGCAAGGCTGCAAAGTTAATTTTTGGCGCGAGTACCTTGTATTGAAACCTGAGCAAGCGAAGGATTCTAGGATTGAGCCACGAGCGAAGCGAGTGGTTCAAATATAGAATCCTGAGCGTAGCGAGGGTTTCAAAGGTACGAGACGCTAAATAACTTTGCTGCCGAGCGCAACACACAACTTTTCACCTCACTAAAGCGAGGAAAATGTTAGGTGCAAGAAAAACAGTTTTAATAAATATTAAATTACTGTTTATTTATTTCAAAAATGAAAAGTAAAATTACTACAATTGGTAATATTGAAAGTTAATTTTTTTTTAAATCAAATTTTCTTGCCGGCCAGTGCGATTCTTTAAATGAGGCTGGCGCATGACATGAAATAAGTATTTGCATTTCAATCATCAATGGACTGGCTGCAGAGAATATAAACTATTACGAAACCAATGAGGTTCTATATATATGTAAAATTGTACGAAACCTTTATTGAATAAAAATATTCGAATTTTAAAAACACTTTCCACGCTAGCGGATAAAGTGCGATTTTCCACGCAGATTTCGAATGATAAACAGAGCTTTTAAGAGCTAGTGAGGTGAAAACAATATTCTTATCTTATCTTTATCTTAAGTGGAAGACCAGTCAGCCAGAATACCGAGGCAGGGACCTCGGTCTCACGTTGCTAATCAGTTGGTTATTCGAGAAAAAGGGTTATTCCACATCAGCAGGCCTAGTTACATGGCAGGTGCACCCCGTGCACCCTCGATATTCTAGACGAATTTTTATACGTAGACCAAACTTGTTGGTTCACCGAACCGTTCGTTCGGTTGGCCTATACCTGCCATAAGGCGAGCGTAATAATCGCCCGTCATGTCGGGCCTAATGGAAGACATCGCGACACTGACATACTGACAGTGGCGTGCCACTTTAAAATCATCGCGCGCTCTTTGTTAAACCAGTTCTCACACTGTTATGCAACTCATTCATTCGCTGGTCCACGATCGTAACAGAAATACATGCATGGCTGATTCCTCCATATTAAATCCGTCTATAGATAAGCTTATGCGGAGTTATTATTTCGAAAGAAATCATATGGAAGAATGTAAATTTGTTAAATGTGTCGGTGTCGGCTTTATGAAGAAAAAGAACTCATAACCGATGGGGTAGGTTCTTGAGTGGAGAGCATGAACTGGAAAACGCAGCGTACGACGCTGGACCGACGATCATAAGGGTAGTGGACGTATATAGGCTGACGGATCGAATTCCTAACTACATCGTAATAGTAGAAAACTAACTCTTCTGAAATCACTAAAGCTATAAAGGAGAAGCTAACTCTTACAGCTGCATAGCGCGCTATGCATCTCTTTTGCAACCACTAAAGTCTAGTAGGGTTGAACTCCAAACGATAAGTAAAGAATCAACGGAATATTAAAGAAAAAGACATTGGTGGCGATATTTTAGAGTGCAAATTCCACTCAGGCGAATATAGATTCCCCTTAAGGGTACCAAAATAAAAATAAAACTGCGATCCGTGCACACAATGGTGAATTAGGTAAAACCTTCTTCAAATGTTTCCGTCAAATCTTCAAACTGTATTCTTCCACATCTTAGTAGGCTGATGTTGTGGAGCCTTTATATTTTGTTCCAATCAGAATCTGATAGGCCAATGGGTGTGCTGTGAGCAGCGCGTGCGCACGCTTCTACTGATTACGAATTGTCGGCAATTTGTAGTTCAAGGTTGACTTGTTTTGTATTATGTTGGTTTACCTTAACCTAGACTGGGATGCACATCAGAGATATGGCAGATAACCGCCAGTTAAACTGCGTTTGTGCAAAGACTTGAATTGGCTTAAAGCAGAAACAAAAAAAAGACATCTTTTCATAGTGTTTAAGCCTGGTTTAAAAAATCTCCACATGACCTGTCGGAGAACCCATTGTTATGTAATATTTTAAGACAAGTCAGAATGTGCTTTTTGCAACCTTCCCAGTGTTTTGACTGATTTGTTTGTCGAAGAAATCATATATGTCCTTATTTGGGAGTAAATAATTAATGTGTCTAACATACTAACCCCCGGTTTCTCATACACTAAGCTGTTAATCTACTGTTAACAGCTGTCAGTGTTTTTTTTTTGTATGCACTTTGGCCAATTGGCCATGCTAAATTTTTTAATAGGAACGGAAATTTCAAAACCATTTCGAGAATTTTGCTTTTCGTACAATTTCTATTTATCAGATTTGTAAATAAGTCTATATTTTTTAAGATATTCAATAAAAAGCTTTGACCTTAAATAACTTTTGTATGACATCAGCAAAGGCAGTTTGAGTATTAATCCTTTACCTTATGAAAAAGAAAAATGAAGTGTCAATGGGTTGAAGTGTCGTGTCGGTTTCACAGTGTCGTGAATAGGTAGTGGTTAGCCGACCAAATCAACTGACTTTAATGACATTTGTTTTTTTTGTAGGCAAAGACTATCTCTTTAATCATGCTCTGATTATGTCACACACCACAAAATTTTAGAAAAATATTAAAAATAGAAATAATGAATAAAATTCAAAAATAACTAAATAAGTTTCTTAAAATGGTCCATATTTTGGAAAAAAATTATAAACAAGCTACATCAAAAATAAGTAGCATGGCCAATTGACATCTGTTAACAGTAAACAATGTGTTAGTGTATGAGAAACTGGGGGTTAGGGGCCTAATACACTTTACTGATTATGCAATGAAAATGGTCCTAGCTGGTTCTGTACCATACCATGTCAGTGATTGAAATTAATTCTTTATTTTAATTTTGTGGGTGAAAAATCCACTTAGTTCTAGACTAGCTAGAATATAGCCTCACATGAAATATATTATGTTAAAATATAGAAACCACCACTGGATGCGGGCGGCACAAGACCGAGAAGCTTGGAAAATTATGAGGGAGGCCTATGTCCTGCAGTGGGTGTCAAATGGCTGATGATGATGGTGATAGCAACAACTACAGTCAAAAGTTCTATTCTACTCACAAAAAAAAAGCAAATGTGAAAGATAAAGGTTCACAAACATTCTGTGTTGCCCTAGTCTTTTCTTTAAAATTGTGCAAACCTTGTGCCTATACCCCTAATTCATCATTATCATTAGTTCCTGTTATCCCTCATAAGGGATTCAGGGCTCCCAAAACAGATTTCCATAGTGGCTCATTTTGCATCTTTAATTCAAGCTCATCGATATCTGTCGCAATACTGGTTGCTTCCTAATTGCAAAGTAAAGTTTTAAACTCAGAAATTTTGCATGGCTGGCAAGGCGCTGCGGTAGAGATAAATATAAGATAGAATCATGTGCAGCTCAAAGTTGGTCAAGTGCCTTTCAGTGTATGCAAATGTAAATACTTCTGTACACTTAAATACTTGCGTGACTGTAGATAAATTATTATACTCAGATGAAAGTAGGCCAGGGAAATACATGGAACTTACTATTTCTACACTAGACAATAATAAAATTTACTGATGTCACGATTGAAACCATGTAACTCACCGCAAAGACCTGGGCAATCAATAAAACTGACAGTTCTGGTCCCTGGGTAACTAACAAGTTGGATAAGCGACTGACCTGGGGCAAGTTAGCAGCGATTTGTCTGTGCAGCGAGTCTCGCTCCTTCTCCACCTCCTTAAGCCTCTGCTCCGAGTCCCCGAGCCGCTCCTGCGTCTCCCGCAGGCTCTCCACGAGCTTGTCTCGCTCGTCCAGCATCGACACCATGAGTTGCTCGAAGTTAGCATCTTCGCCTGAGAACTGCGAGCTCCGTTGGCTGATACTGTCCTCAGATATCGTGGGCATCACGTCGCACATCATATTCCACATTTTAATTTAACACCAAACCAGAATAAAGAGCGTACACAGCACACACAAGATTTCGATCACCGCTTTACATATGTTCCGGCGTGGACGGTTATCTAAACCAGGCGTAAACGACGGGACCGCGCACCTTTACATTGTCACAAAATGAGCATAAGGCTATATTTAACCATTTACGAGACATTCTACTACGATATTTAGATAGACACACCTAAAAATTTAACTCCCACGACTCCATACTATCACGGCTCAGCGGCCTGTCTGCCATCTTGGATAGGAACGTCAATCAAAATCATAGACAAACCTTTGGACTTTTTTCTTGAATACAGATAAATATTCTCTGTTAAGGTTCACGTCCACTAGGCTCGCCGAGCCGAATCCAATCGAATGGCAGAAAGTTGCCTCCTATAATATATATTTACTATGAAACTGCGTCCACTAGCGACGAGTCGCGGCGCGCCGAAAAGAATCGACCGCACGGATTGCTCGACAGACGAATTTCTTCGCCAATGCGGCTCGATTCAACTCGGCGCGGCGCGCCTGAGTCGACGCGGAGAAGCGGATTTGTCTCGTATATAATACAAGTTTTAAATCCTCTTTTAATTTATTTTCTTACACACGATATATCTTGGAATGATTCGCGTATTTTAGACGATAAAAGTTTCTTCAGCCTGATATCGATCCGGATTCTAAACTGAATACTTGCTCTGGAGTATAGAGCACTAACGTACTTCACACAATTTTTATTTGGAAGTAAAATGGGATCGTTAGTTTTTTTTACGTATTGGTAACACTTGGATATTGATAACCTTCGGTTTGAGGTTTGACACATTCATGAAGACGTAATTTATTTTCAAACATTCTGTGTTTTTCTTAGTTACGCGAATGTTGTTTCTTGTGTTTTCTTGAGATTTCGTCAATTTTGGCTAGTTTTTCCAGTCCACATGAGTAGTTCCAATGTGTGAAAGAGATTTATATTGTATAAAAAACGAAACGCACCCGAAGGGTTCCGTACTATTATCTATTCAAAATTGGAATATTTCAAGTATCTACCTGTTGCTGCTATTAATATCGAGCAAATGCGGCAAAAAATCACGTTTATTGTATGGGTGCCCCTCTTAAAAAAATATTTTATTCTGTTTTAGTATTTGCTGTTATAGCGGCAATAGAAATACACCATCTGTGAAAATTTCAACTGCCTAACTATTACGGTTCATGAGATATAGCCTGGTGACAGACGGACGGACGGACGGACGGACACCGGAGTCTTAGTTATAGGGTCCCTTACGCTTTGGGTACGGAACTCTAAAAAAAGTACTTTTTACTTCTCTTTTGATTTTTAGGTATATGCAATATTTTTTCCATACAATATCTAACATGTAACCCGCGTCCGCTCACGACTGCGGTCGGATATAGTATACAACAAGACATCGCACGATATATTACTATTTATAGCAGACGTCTGTCAAGAATTTTTAAAATTAACTTGTATTGATATCCATATACAGTATGTCAACAAATGAAATGGGTTGTGATATTTTACTACCCCGGTACATGCGAAGGTGACGGTATTTTTTTGGCATTGAATTAAAAAACAGACTTTAACGTGAGTAAACTATAATAAACATAGAATAACAAATGCCGGTAAAGCAGAAAAAATGGAAAAGAATACAAAAAACATTGCTCGCTCGTAGCCCTGGCTGCCTGAGTGATCTTAAACGATCACGAAGGTTAAGCAACACAGGGCGCGTTCAGTGCATAGATGGGTCGCCGTCTATGCCTAACGCTAGTGGCATTTTTCCGAGCGGTTCCGTGCTTCGCAAGGCACGTTAAGCTGTTGGTGCCGGCTGCTGTCGATAGATGGCAGTCGTTAAGCCAAGTCAGAGGCCTTAGGGCGGCTTGACAACTTCTAACAGTAGACGAGCCACTAGTCTAAAAGCCTCCACCAATCCGGACTTGGCCCCCGTGGTGGAGTATGGCCTATACCTTCCTCAGGGAAGAGACCCGTGCCCCTCGGTGGGGACATAATGGGTTGATGATGATGTGCAAGACATAGACGGTGCTGCTTTACTAAGATTTTATAAACAGTTAATTGGGTTTGTTGCAGATACCGCGTGGGATGCGAAAATTCTAACAAATAAAACAGAAACATAAAATGAAAATCGTACTTAATTAAAAAAAAAATCGTCAAAAAGAAATCGTTTTTTTGTATATCGATTGGAATAAGTAATTGTTTGTCACATCCCTAGTTCTGCAGTGTCTTTGAATAACAGAAGTCTCACACAGTGATTTGTGGAACTAAATTTGACAAATCGGCCATGTTGTCGTTTGTCGATGCATGAAGTTTCTTTGTTGTGGTAGATGTTTGTGAGTTCTTAATTAGATTAGTGCGTTAATAAGGACTGTTCGTGATGCCTAAAGTGGTAAAACGTTCGGGTCGAGAAATGATATTGCAGGTGAAGGAGTTCTGTGAAGCGGACCAAAAGAATCACAGCAATGTTGCAATGACAGGTATGTTTTAGGGTTGCCGTGCAATGATTTTTGGCCGATTTGTTGTATTTTTTGGAATATGTATTATTTCTTTAAAAAATTAATAGATATTTGAAAAAAAAAACTAAAGTGATATGTATTTTGTAATTTTAGTATTTTTTATATGTTCTTAATTTAATTGCAGGCGTGTCCGAAAAAACTGTGACCAGAATTACAAAAGAAGGTTAACAGCAGCGAGTACTTAAAAAAAAAATTGCCACACCAGGGAAGAGTCGTCCGCATCCCAAAAAGTTCGACTTGGATGGGTTTGATCTGTGCGCCGTACGGGAAAAAAATCACAGTTACCGACATTGGGTAAGTTACGCGCCGCATTGAGAGAAGAAATAAAATTTCAGGGAAGCATCACAACATTGCACAGAACATTACATAATATTGGTTTCAAGTATAAGCGATACCAATCCAAACGTAAACTTCTTGTGGAACGCTATGACATAATCGCATGGCGTGCAAGATATTTGGAAAAAATCCGAAGAAATCGCACTGTGGAAAAAAACCTGTCATATATTTAGACGAGACCTGCATTATACATAATATTTATCATACAAAAAGTTGTTGGCATAGTAAGGAGCAGCCGGGACTGTTAGTCTCAGAATCTGCATCGAGTCGCTGGATAATCGCTCATGCAGGGACAGAAAATGGCTTCATAAATGGTGTATTGTTGATGACCAAATCCCAATCAAAGTCTTCAGATTATCACGACGACATGAACTCAACAAATTTCCTAAAATAGCTGAGGGAAAAAATTATTCCTAACCTACCCTGAAAGGTCTCTTGTGGTAATGGACAACGCTCCTTATCACTGTACACAATTGAACAAAGTGCCCACAATGTCGAGCATCAAAAGTAACATGCAAGAATGGCTGCGAGGAAGGGGAATCTATTTTGAAAACACCTGGACAAAAGCTGTATTGTTTGAGCTAGTAAAACAAAATAAAGGGCCACTGAGATATTATTATGCTGTGGATGAATTATTGAAAGCTCACAACCATGAAGTTTTGAAATTGCCGCCTTATCACTGCGATCTCAACCCGTTTGGAGCCTTGTGAAAAGAAAGGTGGCGGATAAAAACGTGTCCCAAGACAAAAAAAAAAGTGAGTATAACCGATGAGGCTTTTATGAGTGAGTCAGCGGCAGATTGGGCTGCTCAATGCAAACATGTAGAGCATTTGGAAGACCAACATTTAAAAAATGACGACCTTATAGATGAAGAAATGGACCGACTCATCATATCCACGGCTAATGATAGTGAAAAATCTGACTCTGTTTCCATTCACAATTCCGACAGTGATGTTAGTGTGGCCGATGTGACTGATCATAATTCTTCATTAAAACTGTGAATTAATGGTTTTTTTTTTTGCGATATGCAGAATCAGGCTTATTATCCCGGAAGGGGTTACCAGCTTCCTCGCTATGTACAGTCGACAACACGTGCACATTTACACTTCAATTTTAAATTCAACTGCGATACGGGCGGTTCAAACTCCTAAATGTAAAGGTTGGGTTGGGTTGCTGTACAAGACAGAGAATTTGAAGTCCCTTCTGGAAGAAGGGAATTCTCTGTCTTGCACTATATAAGGGATAATAATCATCATCACCAATTTAGAATACTAGACGGCAGCTCTTTTTACGTCCCACTCTTGGGCACGAGCCTCTTCTTACGAATGAGGGTGAGAAGAATAGAAAATAATAATAACACTGAATATCGCAATATTTTTCCGTAACTAAACCTGGCAACATTATGTCGCGCGAATCAGCGCTGCGTCTTCTGGGGCCCTTCTTTCGTGAAAAGGTTGCAAATCTGTTTTCTTTTTAATCTGTGATACCGTCTACTAACTACCTATTATCTATGTAGTGGAGTTTTGTTAGGTAGGTTCATTCTCTGTTTGGGGACGGCAACTGTCAAAGTGGCGCTGTCGTAGTTTGTACCCATAACAAAGCTTGAAGTGTATGAAAACCAAGGAAAAAAGTTGTTTTTCTCAACAATGCCGCGTTGCAGTGTGCCCAAATGTTCGGAAATGGGAACTCATAAATTTCCTAGAGATGAAAAGATATGCAAACTGTGGCTAAAAGCGATCCGACGCCAAAAATTTACTCCATCGAATACTTCGAGGTTATGTCGAAAACATTTTTTGGAAAGTGACTATCTGGGCTGTAGTCGAGATACAGGTACTGTTTCAAACTGTTATTTGTATATTAATAAATAGAATACGTGCATAATATTAGAAGGATTCATTACAATAATACTTATTTACCGTATTTATGTTTTGTGCTTAACAGGACTTCAACATAAAAATCTCCATCTAAAAAAGGATGCTGTACCATCTCTGTTTCCATGGAATCATCCAAAACCATTATCAGAGAAAGCTAAGGAAAGAGAAGAACGTCTGGTCGTGAGAAACAGCAAGAAAAGCTTATTTCAAGAAGTCAACCCTTCTACATCTCAAGGAAGTGGTCAAAATATTTTACCACTAGTGCAAGAGGAAGAAATTGTATCGCATGAGGTAGAAGTTGTGTGTGAATCAATTCCAAGCTGTTCCACAGTCTCAGAAAATAATGTACTTAATAAATTGACTCAAACATCAACTGTATTGGCCCTCTTTTCAACAGATAATTTACTGGCGGACCATGAATCTGTTCATTTTTATACTGGGCTGGAAAGCTATGAAAAATTTAAGATTGTTTTATGTACATTATTACCCATGGCTAATGAATTAACATACAGATGGAGCAAAGACTTCACTCTAACTGTAGAAGATCAGTTTTTAATGTTTTTAATAAAGTTAAGGCGAAACAAAACTGATTTTGAACTCGGGCGAATGTTTGGTGTCAGTAAAACTACTGTTTCCAACATAGTTGTAACATGGATAAACTTTGTAAGTGATGTATGGAGGCTGATTAACATTTGGCCAAGTCGCAAATTGGTGAACTTTTACATGCCGGATGTCTTCTACAAAAATTTTCCTGCCACAAGAATAATTGTTGATGGAACCGAAATTCCAATACAAAAACCCAGTCAGCCTAATGCCCAAAAAGCTACCTTCAGCACATACAAACATAAAAACACAATGAAAATTTTAGTAGGCTCTACTCCTGGAGGTTTATTAAGTTATTGCTCAGAGGCATTTGCAGGGTCCACAAGTGACCGCCAAATAGTGGAACGAAGTGACTTAAGTAACATTTGTGAAGAAGGTGACAGCATTATGGCTGATCGAGGATTTAATGTGCAGGATTTATTCGTAAGCAAGGGGGTAGGAATTAATATTCCTACATTCCTTAAAGGAAAGTCACAAATTCCTGGGTGTTTGACAAAAAATGACCAAAGATTAGCCAGTCAACGTGTTCATATCGAACGATTAATCGGCCTGACTAAAACCTATGCAATATTAAAAACAGAACTCAACCAATCTTATATCCCATTAGCTTCTAAAATATTTTTCATATGTTTCATGCTCTGCAACTTTAGGGAAGGAATTGTTAATAAAAAGTGATTATTTAACTTACTAAAGTTGCTTTTATTTCAACCTTTCGTAGTTATAAAATAAGTAATTATTGAAAAGAACTTCTTTAAAATATTTTTCATAAAATGAATCTAGTATCGCTCGTAGCCCCGGCTGCCTGAGTGATCTTAAACGATCACGAAGGTTAAGCAACACTGGGCGCGTTCAGTGCATGGATGGGTCGCCGTCTATGCCTAACGCTAGTGGCATTTTTCCGAGCGGTTCCGTGCTTCGCAAGGCACGTTAAGCTGTTGGTGCCGGCTGCCGTCGATAGATGGCAGTCGTTAAGCCAAGTCAGAGGCCTTAGGGCGGCTTGACAACTTCTGACAGTAGACGAGCCACTAGTCTACAAGCCTCCACCAATCCGGACTCGGCCCCCGTGGTGGAGTATGGCCAATACCTTCCTCAGGGAAGAGACCCGTGCCCCTCGGTGGGGACATAATGGGTTGATGATGATGATGATGAATCTAGTTTAATTAACATATTTAGTGATAAACTATTGTTGTATTGAGCGGAGGCAGTAAAGAATTACTATTCACATCCTTGTAGGTTTCAGTTGCTGGTGTTTCCATTACTGCGTCTTCACTGTTTGGTTCAGGCTGGGCTAAGTTGAAATGTTTATCGAGTATTTCTAGTCTCTCTAAAAGGTCCGCTTTTTGCCACGCAAAGAGGCGCCACGCTTCCTCAGCTCTTCTTTTAGTTCTGCTATTCGCCAAGCAGCATACATTGTGCTTTATTTGGAAACAAAGCGAAGTAGAAAGTGTTTAGAGGTTATTCCAGTTCCGAAGCCGAAGTCGTCGTTCCAATGTATAACAGTATTCCAATCACGTTTATTAGTTCAGAGTCCAGTAAGATATAAGCCAAAGTTACGTTTGATTCACAAAAACCACACGAAAATCCGAGATATCTACAAAAAAACGCAACAAGAAAATCAAAACAACCATGACAAGCAAATGACAAGGGTCGCATCTACGACAGCGCCACCTACATTTAGCTTTGCTCGGCCAACCCCAAAAAAAACCATAAATAACAAAAACACAATCGAAATACATATCGAATCGAATTTAGACTTGCGCAAAGTGTGTCCTTAGAGGGAGTTGTTATATCCCATATCTTTGCTCACCGGGACACACTATATCTGTATCATATCTGGCTCACCACTTGTATCCTATCTCATACGACATACAATCGAGTGAGTGTGTTTGGATACAAGAGCCGTAAGACATAAGTCAAAAGAAATAAATACTTTATTCAGCTGACGCAGTCTTTTTTATACTATCAGTCTATTCCAATAAGAGGAGTTCAAACCAGAATCAAAATGTATATCTATTAATTAACTTTTGACACTTTATATAGGTTTTCTCATTAATTAAGTGAACTGTAAGTTTATATGATTATCGTCTTTACCGTTCATCTTTTTAGTACGAGTGCTGCGACCAAATGCCCGATGTTGACCGAACAAGCCATCCGTACCAATAGCGATCAAAAAGATCACCAAGTCAATACATTTGTAGGAGTCTGGTGACCCCTTTCTCGTCTCTCGTTTATTACTGTGACGAGAAATGCTGCCGAACGCATCCGATTTCAGCCGATCTCGGTCTCGCTCTCGCGCACTGTGTGTGAGCTGGATAAAGTAGCAGGAGCTAGATGTCTACCGTACTGAGTTGAGAGTATAGTGATGGAGCCAGATATAGTTGACATCTCTGGGATATAACTGGGACACAGTTGACGGCAAGGGAGATGTGTGTCCTCTCATATCTGGCTCCTGAGTTACCCAAGGCTAATCGAATTGGTTTTCTTTTACTTCCAGAGTTGGTTGTGTGAAAGCAAACATACCGATAGTATGTTCATAATTTTAAGGAGGCAATTGTGAATTGCGACGTAACTGAGACACCGACTGATTAAAGAAATAGGCATGCTGATATCTTTTGGTAACCTTCATAGCTGTAACTGCTTTTTAAAAGAACTAAATGCCGAAGAAAAAAGCCAGCAAAAAACCTACTTCTCGAGGTGAGGAGATTTAAGCAGACACATTTACAGAGTCATTTACCACACAACTGTAAAGCTTCTTATTTCCAGATTTTACCTTGAACGACAGCGCCGATGCCGTAAAACCTGTAGGTAGAATAAAAAAATCTACCCCGGTTGATCCAGTCATTCCAGAGCTATCCTGGGACCAAATAGCTGATGATGAATTTGACATAGTTGAGGAAATCAATGCTGATGGTACAAAAAAATTTGTGTATAAGAAAAAGCGTAACCAATGTAAGTCTGGTGATGATAACATTGAGGACCGCCCAGGTGTAACCTACCCTGAGATTGTCTGGTACTTAATATCCAAACATATAAAACCAGAGCAGATTGGCTCCTTTGCTGGTATAAATAAATCATGTTATTCTCTAACAAAGCGAGAATCATTTTGGCGGACGCTCTATGAAAGACATTGTAAAAACCGTTCTAAGCTCCCTGCTCGATTGAGAATAGAAAACAGCTATAAAGTATATGGTCTACGGCAGAGGGTGATACGAGCTTTGTACCATACATACAATGTATTTACCAAGAAAGTCACTGCACTTTCTGCGCAAGACAGCCAGCCACATTCTCTGGTTAAGAGACTCTGCACTAGTGTCTGGTACTGTAAGGGAATTTCAGACTGGTCAGTCTACTTTAAGTTCAAAAAAACTTTTCCTTATCAGAAGGTTGAAACTAGTCAACCGCCAGATTTAATAGAAGAGCTGGGACGAATTGGAGCCAACCCAGAAGAGGACTGTCAAGTATTACAAGTAAGGACGTCTATATAATAATGATTTTTTCATGATATTTGTATTGCACTGTCGGGCTCTTTGCTTTCTTAATGTCTCCATCCAAATGTATTAATCCAAATTGATGCACGCTGAATTTCAAGCCCACTGACGGTGCATCTGCCAGTTCCCCAAATTCTGTTTGACAATATCAGCATTTGCGTTTTCGTCCTCCATAAACACAATGTGGTCGCGCAGCAGCGCGACGCAGTGCGGAATAAGTGGAAAATTGACGCCGATTTGGGCATTCACGAGCGGGATGGACGGTCAATCCAGACGCACTAACCTACATCCGATTGCCGTCTTAAAAATGGACGGCGCTTTCTACATTGATGGGAGGATTTTGGAATGCTAGCAGTCCATTTGGAGTGTTGGACGCATCGTCAGTGGGGACCTTTATATTGTGTGCTGTTTTTGTTTCACCATTTTATTGGTGTTTCTTGGTTATTATTCATTTGTGAATTTGATCTAAATCAGTTTTGGTGGGTCTTCCTTTTGCAAAGCTTAATGCTCCACACTGCTTCAACCTAAATAAGATAAGTGCCTTTCATTTAACTTTTGAATTTTGCTTCTTATTTGCATGATTATTCCCTGAACATATAAAAATGCTGCTGGATAATGATAGCCTTTTTTAATTTATATTACCTATATTGGTGTTTAAAGTTCATAACATTCTAAAACTTAAAATTCTTCTGTGCTCACTGTATGCATGATTTCTTAACTTTTCATCATTTTTGTATGTTCGATTTTTTTTTAAATCAGTAAAGAAAACAAATTTCAACATTCCAGGTCAAATGCAAAAGCTTCTGCGAGGTACCTCCACTTATGGGTATGACCCTTTCCTCCGTCAGTGTGGTACTGTCCCAAGGTTTCCAGTACCACAGACTGCACCTCGGCTTCAACACCAGCTCCTACATCTCCAAAGACATGATCCCAGAGTGTTATATGGTCCTTGACACTGTTGTTAATATCTACGTATTTGATTGGTGGCACCCAAAGTACCCACCGTTTGACAATGCACTGCCAGCTTGCTTTAGCGATGAAGAGTCTCTGCCAGTCTTGAAAAAGGATTTCTTTAGTAAGAAGGTGGATCTATGAGGGCACTTGAAATGTTATATTACCTAGCAGACAAATAATAAGTATTAAGTTATATAATGTCAATGGCTTTCCTAAAACTAAATAAATAAATAAAATAAATAATAAAATATTTTGTTACGGTTAATTTTTTTGTCTTACCAATCGGCCTAAACCCGCCCTACTGCACGACATAAACCTTAATTAAGATTATATTAATTAAGTACTGGTACATAATCCTTTTGCGAGAGAAATTTTATTCGTTCTGCTCGTAGCTCTACAATATTTTTTTATAATATCATTGGCTTCTCAAATAAAATATGATCCACAACTCACTTCAAAATGAATTCAATTAGCATGGACACTACCAACGACGGTACAGTACGGATCACGTTATACCGTGATACAAAGCTCGTGAAGTCGTGGTTTTAGACATGCTATAATAAAATGAAAATACAAAATAGGTACGTATACAGAAAGTGCATGAGTTAGGGAGTCCTAGGCGCGGTGGGCAGCAGCCGGCAGGCATTGCAGGAGCCGCTGGGGATGGCCGCGGCGAAGCAGTCCTCTGGACAGACGGGGCACGCGCCGGCGTACTGACGCGCCTGCGTGCACTCCGCTGCGCTTGACCACTGGGCTGGTAGCGCGTTCTGTCGAAGTAGGATCGCATTTGAAGACTAACCAGAGCTATCTTTGGTCGCTGAGCCTAGGGCATAATGCTTATCCATTCTTGGAGAAGCTGAGATATACGGTCTTTTATTTTAAAAACACGAGTCGATAAAACACTTCTCAGAGTCGCTTTAAATAGTCAGTAGTAAAGAGAAAGACCACAGATTACCTACTTAAACTGCCTCTGAGGAGTGTTAATTTTAGAGGAATCATGTTTTTACAAATAAGATCGTTAATTTGTAAAACATGAGCAAAAAATGACCAGTATGTTTTGCCACTTGAGATGTACAAATATTTAAAGTCAAAAGATGACCCGTGAAAAATTATTTACATTTAAAGCCTTTCCCCCACATGCGCATTACTATCGGTCGATAATACCGGATGCGTTTTTGCGATATCTGTACATTATGTATTAGGACGGCTACGAAGTTAAACGCTGCTGCGATGATAACGACGCAATTAGAAGTAGGACGCTTGCGTTCCTCCGTCCTGCGATATTCCGATATCAGTTCTTAGAACGTTTGTATTGGGACGCATGCGATCCCACACACAGCTGCGAGATCGAGTACGTCAAGGACGCAATTGGGTTTTACCGACGGTTATGACTTTATGAGTGTTCTAAAAATGTCCAATAATATAAGTAATAATAATAATAACAACTCCACACAACATAATCACTCTCTCCCTGAGAGAAGGCCTATGCCCTACAGTGGGACGTGTACCTATAGGCTGCTTATGTAACACAATCACTTGACCTGGTTCCAGACCTGGCGCTATCGTAACCAGGCAAGGACATTACAAACATGGAAATACACACAGACTGAGAATCGAACCCACGAACGAGGCAGCAAAATATGTTATGGATATTGATTTAATATCATCAGACGAAGAATTTTTATGAGTAACAGTAGATGTGGAAGATGACTGACAAAGGCGCCAAAAACGAAGTTAAATAATGTAATATAAATCAAATAGAGACTATTTTATGGCGAATCTGCCCGACATTAGGGGAAAATCTGCCACAAACACAAATACGAAATATAATTATCGGACGACAAAAACGCAGTTGTGTGCAAGGAATCGGAACGAATTATCGCAATAACGCATCCGGTAGGTATTATATTAATAAACGTACCTGTGGAGGAGAGGCTTCTCTTCTCTACTTGTAAAATTTTTTTTCGTATTTGATCCTCTGTGCTTATGATGGCGATTCGATCCTAAATATTGTGAATTGGAAAATATACTTGTAATCTTTCAATTAATTCATCTTACCCTGTAGAATCCAGTTAGCGCGCAGTGCAGCACATCATACGCCGGACAGTTGAGGTATCTTCCCTGGGCAGGCAGCTCCGAGGCGAGGCAGTTGGTCTTCACATACTGCACGGCCTGACTCCACTCAGGGTGGTCCTTAGCAAACTGCTCGAAATACTCGATGACCTTTTGCCTCTGCACTTGGTACCCTTTGGCGTCCATCCAGCCCGACTTTTTGAAGATGCATGTCAGCCGCTCGCACTGGAATTTTTATTATTTGCAGTTGGGATAAGGTGTTGCCAATTTAGTCTAAAGATCTGGAAGTTGAGACAGCCTACCTCAGACTTTTTATCCTTGCACTGATTTGCAGCATCAGAGTTATCTATTATTTTCGGATTTCCGAGACATTTGAGGATCTGAAAAAAGAAGAAGATTGTTAATTTTGAGTCTGTCCGATTGACAGACAGTAGTTAGCTTACCTATCAAACGATACGAAAGTCCAGTTTTATGTTACAAGAGGAACATCATATTTTATTATCAATGAACTGCTGCAGTCTAGGCGGGTGGGCCGTGCACACTCCAGAATGGTCTAGGCCCCCCCACATGCAAGGATACTGCAGACATGCATTTGATGCAAGAACGTTTTACCCAACATCCTTGATTTGATGTGGCGGGCTATCGCTTTTCAAGACCAGCCGCCCTAGAAGATGACTTGAGACACACCAATGGTTGTGATATCATAAGTGATACGATTTTCGTTCCACTGCAGGTCAATTTTGTTGGGTGCTAAACGCTCGTATTACCTCATATATCTCAATAAACTAAATGTTTCTTACATTGTCTGGTTGAATTCCGCAGTATACAGCTGCCAGCGCTGGTGACGCCACCTGCATAATAAAGAGTTAATTATTAACTTGATTCCGGATTCACTTAGCCTCGTTTAGATTCGTTTAACCACTGCTATTTGCTAAGTATGCAGAACCGTACAACAGGCGAATAAGCTCAAAAAGGAATAAAGCTGATTGTTTAAGTATGTACCACTGCTACTAAAGTCACAACGATTAAACACTTATGCATTTTGGTCATATCGGTCGCGTCAGTCAATAACAACAGCCAAATGAGGACTAAATGGCTCAAGAATACTCAAGATAGCACAGGGTCAATGTGGGAGGAGGTCGGTCAAGCAAATATGACAAGATGTCTATCGCTAGTATAACTTGTACTAGCGCCGGACCTGTTTGACGTGTTTGGAGATAATTAGTCGTTGTTTACACTATGTACTTGTGGAAGTATTCAAATGAGGCAGACGCTCGTTGTCCTTGATTTTACTTAGGTTCAATGAGTTTATAATTTTATTTGTGTAACATTACATAGTAGATGCATTTTACTGTCGGAATAAATTCTCAAAAACAGTGTTGAAGATATTGCGTGACCATTTTCGGGCTAATACATAGGTTAGGTACTATTTCATACCATAGAACACTATGAGAAAAACTCGCACCAAAGCTTTGATTTGAGAACCAAAAACCAGTTTTGATTTTTTCACTTCATTTGACTGCCTTGTTGGTCTAGCGGTATTACGTCTGATTACCATACCGGAGGTCGTGGGTTCGATTCCCACTGGGGGGCCGACGGACGTACATTTTTACAAATGGCCTCAGTATTTCCATGTTTGTGATGTCCTTGCCTGGTTACCATAGCACAGGGTATCCTAGTTTGGGACCCTTGGGTTCGGGCTCTGGACAAGTGATTGTGTTAAGTAACAATAAAATGGTCTCTAACTAACTAGGTAATTAATATCAAGACTATAACAAAATTGGTCCAATTGAATTAGGCTCTGCATTGCGCTTACGCCCACGTTTGTGTAAGCAACAGATGAACGCCGCAAAGAGATGGATGCATTTCCTTCCGCCCACACCAGGGAGTGTATTCTGCACATAAAGAAACGTACCTACCTATCTAGTTGGTTTGTCGTTTCGTTCGTATTAGTATTATCTAAGCAGTGGTTTGTGTGTGAAAATTATGCTATAGGTAAGCATCCCCCATCGTCCCCACCCATTACCCCTCTGAAAAAAAAAAACCGGACAAGTGCGAGTCGGATTCGCCCACCGAGGGTTCCGTACAATTTTTTAGGTAAATACTTACATATTATAAATAGGTCAGAAATCGAGTTTTTTCCGAGCTTTTTCTGAACTTCAAATTTTATGATTCAATTACAAATTATAGTTTTAAGATTTTTTCACACCTGCTATTCAGAAAAGATCCCTTGATTCCCTCAAATGAGGGATCAAAGTTGTACTTTTCTTCCCTGATATTCTAGTTTTTTTTTATTGCCCTCAGCATGATCCTTGTGCAGATTTTCACAAAATGTAATTCCAATTCGATTTTTATTTTCTTGCAATCGATCATAATTGTCTTCCACGGCACAAATTGTGTTTGATTTAAATTTTCCTTATAGCAGGTGTGAAAAGCAGTATGTGTCACTCGGTAGCAAAATTATTTCCGTCTTGGGCCTAAACACTTGCATCCCTCGCTACGCTCAAGATTCTACTTTAGAATCCCTCGCTACGCTCGGGATTCTATTGTAGAATCTATCGCTTCACTCAGGATTCAAACTCACTCAGGACTCGCCGTAAATATATCATTTTGCTCCCTTGAGACACAATCTACTATTCCTGTACAAAGTGATCCTATAGGTAAGGGTTCCGTTTTTCCTTTTGAGGTACGGAACCCTGAAAATCGGATAGGAAAACCAAAACGAAATCCTGTCTTTAAATTCCCGCAGGGCGTCTCCTGTTTACTACACTCTCTCTACTAGGTCGGTTTTTATTTCGTGTGGATGTAGTGACTAGAATTGAGAAAGGGATGTTACATTGGTTTCGGCATATGGGGAGGATCAAGGAAGAAAGGTTAACGAAATAAATACATACATCAAGCGAATGTGAGTGGAAGGGCCGGTAAGCGACGTCCCAGATGGACATACGTCGACCGAATAGGGTATGTATTAGCGAAGAGTAAGGTAAATAGTACCTACCCGAAACCAACGTGCGTGCACACAGCGACTAATGAATCTTGATGAAGCGAAAGCAGTTTCTCAGGATCGTGGCAAGTGACAAACTCTGCTTAAGTAGGTAGGTCTCCGGGATACAAGTGTGAGTTTATGTTATGTTTTTTTGGTGCTTATTCGGTTCGGTAGTCTTCTATAAGGGTTGTTGGCATGCCGATTGTGCCCACAACGGTGAACCCGCTTGCAGCTACCTTTAGTTTATCATATTGCATGACATCAACCCTTCTGTTATTAATTTCTCAACATCTCTTAACAGCATTACCTGTCGAAGGCTTTCCTGACTACCAGACTACCTTACCCAGGGTGTCCCACAACGCATGCGCCGAATGCGTGCATGCGCGGATGCCAGTGACACCTGTCAAAATCAGTCTGTTTGCTCCTGGCTCCTTGAGGATCACAGAGGGTTTTTCGGCTCGAGGATTTTCAACTGCTCTTCTGGGAAAACGTGATGTGACTAATTCCAGGTAAAGCTTTTGCCTTTGTGGACTACGTAGGTACCGTTTTGGTATTGCTTCAGTTTTTTCTTTTATTTTGTCTATAATTTTGATTATGATTAAGAAAGTAGGCGACATAATATTGTCGGTGTTTTTCAATTCGTTCTCTATAGAGCACAGTGTATTAACAGCTGTTTCCTGAATCTGTTCTGGGATTCCCGGAGGGGTTTTCCCGTGGCTTGTTTCTATGGGGTTTTGGTTGTTAGGGTCGATGGTGAGCGAGTTGTTCTTGAATTGGCTTGTCCTATTTATAGTCTGGACCGTAGATGTACCTACTTGAGGGCGACTCTCAATTACCCGATATTGCGCCTGCTTCGTGACATTTAGACTTCAATACGTACAAGTGACGTCACGAGATGTCAACAGACGGAAAATTCCCTTCATTGTTTAGATCCGTTATGGATCTTACGGGAATGTGTTTTTCTCTTTAGAATAAAACCAATTAGTAAAATAGTTAGGTATCACATTGGATCACCTTAAAAGTGAACTGTTTGGTTAGTTAAAAACGGGGATTCCTAACATCCATCAAAATTCGAAAAAATTGCTATGAATTTTTTTAATTAACAGAAAAATATGTAATTTAATATTACAGTTGCGTTGCGTTGGCAACTCCCAAAACTTTAGGTACCTATGCGATGATTTGCCGAACGTGACGAAAAACGGGACTTAGGAACTCAAAAGAAAAAGTATTGTCTGTTCTCCATGAGACTTGAATTCCTGCATGTTTCCTTCAACCTATTAGCTATTTAATCGCGGTGCTATAAATGCTGGCTGCATAATTTTGTTTCAAATTAAATTCCTTGCGAGATCGTAATAAAGATTTTCATTCGTCATATTGGTCGCCACTTGATAGCGTTCTAAAAGTTATAGTTTTCAATCGCAGAGATTTCCTATTATTCTGGGAAATGCTTTGTACTTTCAATGCGTTCTCCGAAAGCTGTCGTTCCCAGCTTTTGGTTGGAACTTTTTTTTTATTACCACAAAGTTAACATCCTATCAGCATACCTCTAAACCTTCAATAAAGTTGGATGAAAGCCTACAACACAACAAAATATAGCTTAGCCAAAAAGAGTGGAAATGAAATAGTATAATTTGCTCGTTTTATACTTTTCTCTTTGTTAATATCTTGTAATTGCAAGAATTATAAAAAAAGATACTAAAGCCCTGAATTTTGAATTTTGAAAAATTAAATCGACAAATAATTCGTGTACCTAATTTAAAGTTGCTACTACCTAGATACCTATACGCTTACATAAGTAATTTTATAGGTAGGTACTCGTATTTAGGTAGGTCCTCGTTATGAGGCGTGTCATTACCTAAATCCATCTCGTTGGTTGTTTGCCCATACGTCCTCCAACTATTGGAAAAACAAAATAACCGTCTTCCAGTTTAGATGTTTTGAAAATAATAAATGTGGAGTTTCTTTGTTAGTTTCTTCTCCACATAATCCATTAATTGTGAAACTAACAACTTTGACGTTCATTAAGTAAACATTCTGTTTTTACAATGAATAAAAATATTTGAATTGAATTGAATTGAATTGAATTGATACCCTGTGATACCCTGGATGACGAGAATTTTAACAAAACTACAAACTTTTAAATCTTTTCTTCTATTAAGTAGTTACTGTGGAGTAAAGAAACGATTAAACATACCTACATACCCTGAACTTTTCTTTTTGTCTCAGCAGTTATGTAAAAAGCCTTAGATTTTCTTCTATGTACAAATTGTACAACTTTCGAAACTCCCCTATCTAAAATCCCACGAAAAGAGCTCCCAAAGAAAATCGTCCATGTACGCCCATTGGTTAATGCGCCTGACCTTCAATAGTTCAATAGCCACTGCATTAAGTAAACCTACCCTATGAAGCGGACCGTTTGCGCTTTTTGTCTAGCCGCGCGCATTGACCAATGAGATGCGGGTATTTGTTTCCCTAGGAGTTCGACTCGTGGAACGGAGTATAGCAGTCGATTAGCTTTTAGTGTCGTTATCATAAACTCGTTCGTTATCCGCCGATAATGTTTCAATAACATTGTCTAGTCGATAATTTGGTCTATTTTTACAACTAGCCGTGTGCTCGCTTGGTAGCTTAATAAATAATGTCCAAGGACGACTAATGTAGCTTTTACACAGTAATTGGGGTTTACTTTACTTGACACTTCATTTAGGTGGGTCTTTATTTGTATTGAGTTTAGGCAGTTGCTATCTGTCTTTTGAATCTTCTGTTATTGTGTAACGACGTTGTTCAAAGTAGGCCAGTAAAGTAATGGTGAGGTTTTCTATCAAGAGTACGTGTTCTTGGTTCAATTGATCTTGGATCACGCGGAGCGGACTTAAATAGTGATCTAGTCTTTTGTTGAGATTCCTTCTTTCAGCCTTGTAGGCCGTGACCGGCAGGATGCACTCGTTGAAGATTATAGCAGTGCCGACGAAAACTTGTGCAATTTCTGAACGCAGCCCAGTCCTTTATGTATGCTTATGCTAAGTAATAATAATAATTTCATACATACCTATCACTTGTCCTGGTTCCAAACAAGGATGCTTTGGGCTATGACAAGGACATCACAATCATGGAAATACGCCCAGACTCAGGCCATTTCTACAAATTTAGTACTGCGGGAATCGAACCCACAGCACTCTGTTTCGGTAGTCAAGCATGCAGCCTGTCCGTAAAGTATGTTTGTATATTGTTTTTTTTTTTTGTGTGGAAATTATTATTATTAATCGACATTTGACAGTGGCAGCGAGAATAGAACCGGCACCGCAATGTTCGAGGGCGCGGCCGCCGGCCTGCTCAACCGGCTGCTGGGCAAGTACGTGCAGGATTTGGACACGGAGTTGCTTAACGTGGGCATCTTCGCCGGGGACGTCAGCCTCACCGACCTCAAACTCAAGCCCGAGGCGCTGGTAAGATACGCGTAGGGACTGAGATGATCGAAAGAAAGGAAAAACCAAGAGTGGAAGAATGTGAAGAGAACGGTTACAATAAAGAGAAGGGAATCTGAGAGAATTCCTCCATTTCCTCGCATGGATGTCGTAGAAGGCGATTAAGGAAATCAATTACCAGGAGACGGGCAGCAGCGTCTTCCTGATATTCCAACCGGATACTGCGATCGCCAACCCGCCTGCCGAAGCGTGGCGATTATGGCAACACCCCTCTTGGTTATGAAAACCACGAGAGAGGCCTATGTCCTGCAGTGGGCGTCGAATGGCTGATGATGATGATGATGAATCTGAGAGAAAAAGAAAACAGAGAATGAAGAAATTGAAAAGAAGGATACGAAACAGTAGATGAAAGAATTTCAAAAGAAGGACAAAGACTGGCAAAAAAAATGAAGAAGAATACTAAACAAAGAATGAAAGGAATTGGCAAGAACGATACGAAACAAGGGTGTAGCGTCAGCATTTGGTCAACGGCGTAGCGCGGCATGTCGCGTTTCGCCCGTCGTTTCCCCGTAGCGTCCCGGGTGCCTGTCGACCTAGTTATAAATAGGGTTTGATCGAATAATATATACCTAGTGGTTCAAAAAATGTGTGAAGCGCACTTTGTGCCAAAAAAGCTACTATAACATTAAAGATTATTTAGATGACAATGATGTCTGGAATTAAAGCCAGTTCAATGCATGAGTTTTAGAACATTTATATAAATCCTGTAAATTAAGGACTAGAAAAGACTAAGTTTGGAGTTTTTTTGTCCATTTTTTCTCCAAATTGATCTAGATTTTGAAATGGACACCTAGTTTAACTTGTAACGTTCATTAAGTCGCAGTTTCTGTGCTACTTTGAATAAAAAAAATTGATTTTGATTTTTTTTTTATTTAACTTTACACGTTGTTTAATTGATAGACAATCGAGTCCCGTATCAGGGTTTCGTTTGAGGGTTTGGGAAAAGAGATCAAAACAAATAGTGAAATATTTGGAAAGAAGCATACAAGACAGATAATAGAGAAGACACAAAATAATTACGGAAGAAATTTGCAAGAAGGATACAAAGCAAATAATGAAACATATTGAAAATAAGGGTACAAAACAAACTATTAAATAACTTGTCGAGAAGAATACATAACAAAGATTGAAAGGAATTGGATAGAAGGATATGATTTTTCCAATTACCAAGTTTTCCCGCGAGTTCATAAACTTTGACTAACCTCCTCCCCTGTTACCATACTCGTAATGTCGATGCGCGGTTAATGTGTAAGTAGGAACTGAGAAAAGACAATTTTTGTTATACTTTTATTTCACTTTCACTTTCGACCCTGTCCACGCGACTCTCAACTGCGCTTCACCTTATATTTATTATTATTAATACGTTTATTGCACATAAGTAAAAAATGCAATGGCAATGTGGCGGACTTAATGCTATAAGCATTTACTATTTTTCTTTCAGTACGAGCTTGACCTACCCATCGACGTTAAGATAGGCACGATCGGACGCGTTCACATCCAGATCCCGTGGGCTTCGCTGTGCGCGGCGCCCGTTGTGGTGCGCGTGGAAGACGTGTTGGTGCTCGTGGGGCCGGCGATATCCAACACTCACTTCGACCCGGAGAGGGAGAAGAGACTGCTCCGGGCTGCTAGGAGAAGGCTGCTGGAAGCGCTCGAGTCGGAGAGTGAGTGAAGGCAGATCGCGCCACTGCTACTTACCTATCTGTGGAGTAAGAAGCAGTTGCGAATGTTCTTTTCGTCTGAATCTGTTTTTTGGCTAAATTAATTAAATTACTAACATCCGGAAAATCCGAGCTACTCCAAACTAAGTTACAGTCGGAAAATAATAAACACGGAAAATAAAACATTTTCTTCAATTTGCAACTGCCCGTCATCCATATACATTTGTCGTTAAAAGATGTATAGAAATGTTTAAAAAATCCATCTTTCCTCTTGCAATCAGTGTCTCGTTTGGAATAGCACGGCCTAACTGAATGACATGCTTTTTCTTTAGAGTGATACAATAATAATAATTATTTATTTGCTTCGAACAACAAGATTCATATTTGGTTAGTACATTTTAAACTTATATTTATGTTAGCATCTATAGCTAGAACTATATATTTACATACATCAAGGCCTGTTGCGTGCGACCTGAAGCCTACAGCAGTGGTTGGTGTATGCGGAGTCGACCCGCGCCGCGATCATCGCTAGGACGCTGTCGGCGCTGCCCCGCACCCTGCTCACCAGTGACGCGCCACGCTTACGCTTGATCGTGTAGAAACACTCTACTCGCGCGTCGGCGAACATGCAATGCCAGAGGCGCTACAGTGGCGAGGCTGCCCCATCAGCGCTCTGAACGCAATGTTATACTGGATGCGGAAACTATGAGGCTATGTGCGGAAATCTCAGATCTAACTATCCGCAGGTGAGATCCTGACCGGACCGCAGAACTTCTTCGAGAGCCTGCTCACGGCGATCGTGAACAACCTGCAGGTGTACGTGCGCAACGTCCACATCCGATATGAAGACTCCATCAGCTCCAGAGACGGCCCGCTGGCCTGCGGCCTTTGTCTGCAGAGCCTGTCCATTGAGACCACTAATAGGTAACGAATTATTTTAGATCCAATGAATTTTTTTTTGTAAGACATCCTCGCCCTGATGCTGATGGTAAGTGAAGACGAAGCCTGTAATAGAATCACTGACAAAATGCCGACGACAACCCGTATGACGTAACGTTTTAAATGTTTAATGTTTTTAATTACCTTAACACTATGCCAATGAAATATGACGGCGGCGCCCCCGCCAAGGCGAGCCCAGCGAAGCGCAAGGGCGCCTTCCTTTTCTTGAATTATTTATTTTAGATTTGTAGTAATAGAAAGAAACGCACACTCAGTTCCTTTGGACACATTATGCGATCCCCAAGGCATTGTTTGGAGGAGATAAAGATAAGATAAGATAAAACATTTTATTTGCTAAAGCATGGTAAATACATTAAAGTAGCTGGTAAAGTAAATGAAAAGAACATGCATGCTCTACCAGTTAAGGTGTGCAAATATTATATTTTGAGAATAATGTAAATAACAAATTTAGAATCTTAGAATGAATATTGAACACTAACTATCAGTAGGTACCTATATAACTGAAAGTTAGCATATTAATTAGTTGTATCCCGGAGGATCCGCAAATCATGTTGGGCCAAATGGAGGACAGACGTGCTCGTGGTAGAGCACCTACGCGATGGTCAGACACAGTGAGGAAGGCGGCGGACGGCAGTGTACATCATGCGGTCCACACTGCCTATGATCGTAGTCTGGAATAAAACTGCATGTGGTCGTGATCCTCAGCATTGAGGGACCGAGGAAGAAGAAGAATTAATAGAAAGAAAGAAAGAAAGAAAGACATTTATTGGGACAAGTACAAAGACACAGCAAGTCACTACATACAAATACAACATAGGACAAGGCAAAGTCAGAGCGTCAGAGTTCATATTTTTAAACAACATATTTTTTGTTAGCTTTAACATAAGTAATGTTAGTACTTTGCACTGGGAAAAATTTTTAGCTATTAATAAAATAAACCCCTTATAATGAAAATACATCTTCTTATATATAAAAATGAATTGCTGTTCGTTAGTCTCACTAAAACTCGAGAACGGCTGGGCCGATTTGGCTAATTGTTGTTTTTATATATTTGTGGATGTCCAGGGAAGGTTTAAACGGTGAGAAGAAAAAAAACGGTTGACGTCGGTGATACGAAGTTCACGGGGTCATCTAGTTTGGTTATAAAGTAATTTCTGTCGCTATAAATAGATTAATATGTAACCAAAATAGATGGTTCTATGTCTAATAGCGCTTTGTTAACTTTATCAAAAACAAACTTAATTTCACCGAAATATCATCTCTTGTTAGCTCAGTGATCTTGTATCAAGGTATGGAGGATCTGGGTATTAAGTTAACAGAAGAATTCATACGTTGAAAGAAGCAGTCGTAAAGACGACTTGTTCGTAGTTAATATCCGTAAAATGATTAAGATAAGCTCATTTTAAATATTATAAGTTATATTATTAACTTAATCCCGGAATCACTGCTGCTTGCGAAAGTTTTAGTTAAAAAATAATAAGTTATAGTTAGTTACCTAGCTAATTTCCTTTTTAGGGTTACGTAACCGAAGAGTGCTAAACGGGACCCTATTACTAAGACTTCCCTGTCCGGCTGTCTGTCTGTCTGCCTGTCCGTCCGTCCGTCTGTCTATCCGTCTGTCACCAGGCTGTATCTCATTAACCGTGATAGCTAGGCAGTTGAAATTTTCACAGATGATGTATTTGTTGCCGCGTGGCCTCCCATACTACAAACGTAGTTTTTTTTTGCCGTGTTTTGCTCGATATTAATAACGGCAACAGGTAGACGCTTGCTATTCACAGAATATGTGGTTCTATATTCGCTTCAAAAATAAATAATTAAATTAAATTAAAATAAATATTTAAGGGAGGCTCCCATAAACGCTTTGGTGTAATTACTGTTATGTTGCAATATTTATGTAAATAAAATAAAGAAATAAAACAAACGTGAATAGATAACGGAACCCTTCGTGGGCGAGTGCGCGAGTGTTCTGCAGAGTTTGCCACTTGCCACGATCCTGACATACCTCTTTCGCTCATCGACATTCGCTCGGTATCGAGTCGCGGCAGACCCTGGCATATGTCTACCCCTGCGTGATACAGGCGTGGGTGTATGCAGTGTTATGTTAAGTGTTATGTATCTATTTACATTTAAACATACCCGCTTTGCAACACTTAGCAAATGGAAGCCGTGCGGGGCGCGCCCGCCTTCCCCCGGCGCCCTGTACCAGCTGGCGCGGCTGGAGTCGCTCTCGCTGTACTGGAACGCGTGCGCAACAGTTCTGGACGACGCGGAGACGGCGAGCCTCACGCCCATGCAGTATTACAACTGGAAGCACTACATGCTCACCGGCCTCGACAAGTTCAGCATGCACCGCGAGGAGTTTGAGTTCCGTGAGTTGTGCCTTTTTCAGTCATTCATTTTTATAGAGTGCTTTAAAGAATCGTTCAAACATAAAATCACTCCGGTATCCCGGAGGGGTCTGCCAATTGCCACGATCCTGACAGATCTCTTTCGCTTCATCAAGCTTCATTAGTCGTTGCATGCAAGATTGCACGCACGCCAAGGCATGCAATGAATCGTGTTTTCATAAATATGACTGATATACGAAGGCGTAATAATTACTTATACTACAGAAAAATAACGACATTATTCAACCTTTTATAAAGAATACTGCAATGCGATGCATGTTTAATTCTGTGCTCGGCGACGGCTTAAATACGCGTTCCGTCCCGCAGTGCTGAAGCCGGTGTCGTGCAAGGTGAAGGTGATTGTGAACCGGTCGGGCGAGGCGCGCGTGCCCAAGCTGCTCGTGGACGGCGTGCTGCTCGACAGCGCGCTGCAGCTGTCGCGGCGGCAGTACCTCTCGCTGCGCAACCTGCGCCGCTCCTTCCGCAGGATCTCCTTGAACAGGTCAGTGCTGATGGAGAAAGCGGACGGCTGCGGAATATCTGACTTTTGATTTCTTCATCTCCGAACGCCGTGTTGCATAAACACCGTACTACGAGACAGCGTTCTGTAAATGTCAAATGTGATAAGGAGCGTGCTTCTTAAACTATGCATAGACGATTGTACACATTAACTCCAGCACTGTGCGACGCCAGCACTTATTTCTGTTTGTCTGGCCGTTAAATACAATCTCTCGTTTCTCTGCCAATCTCGTCCATAAAGAAAAAAAACACCTTCAAAGCACGCGCTAAACAGATAGTTCTCTTATTGTAACACTAGGTATTCTTTATCGCATTAATTTTTACTGTTTGACGGTTTTTTCATAGATACCGTCGACAGATCTTGACCACACTCATATGGGACCACCTCTGAGCTATTCTTTTTCTATAAAAAAGTCGGAGTCGGACTCGCCCACCGAGAGTTTGGTACAAATTTGTACCTACTTATATATTATAAAAATATAGTTCAGGAATCGAGTCTCGCAGTTTTTTCCGACCTTTTCCCGAACTTCAAAGACAATTTTTTATGATTATATTACGAATAATATAAGACGACATTACTTGCCAAATTTCATAGTTCTAGGTCAACGGAAAGTACCCTATAAGTTTTGATTCCCTTGAGTGTCGATGGGTAATGGGTATATATGTATTTTTCTGCATAAACCACCGTATCTTTTGTTACGTTAACTCAGAAGGTTGATTTTTTCACTTGATCACAGCTTTAAGGGACTACCAACCTACCAACTACATCTGAGTATAAATTTACTTTATTCAGATACTCAACTTTACATGTGGCAATGTTGTGTGTGCATGCTTTAGACCACAACTTAGTACTCATGTCATATTATTACTTTTATATCGTGGAATGGTTGTGATCTGTTTTGTACCCAAAATAAAATAAAAAATAAATATATAATATGGTTTTAATTTTAACTCGATAAATCCACGCGTTCCCGAGATAAGAGGTCTTGACAGACAGACAGACGGACGGACGGACAACAAAGTGATTCTATAAGGGTACCGCTTTTCCCTTTCGAGGTACGGAACCCAAAGATTCAATGAAATCTGACAACGTGGTAAGGAATTATCGCTAAATATGCAAAGAATATTGTGTTCATACTCTAGTATCATGTACATCATTGCTAGCCTTATCATTCAATGAACTTTTATGAAATTTTACGGTGTAACATTTAGTTTTATTATTATTATTATTATCATTATTTTACTATCTATGGAAAACCAACAACAACAGCACATGTGACTTATATAACCAGTTAGTGAGTCAATTACAGGTTTTCACCTATAGCAACAGAGTGCTAGTTTTCTGCTGATACAAAACTTAGATTTATAGAAACTTAGACTTAACTTAGAAACTTATAGCAAAATGTAGGTACATGGAGCATGCATCGCACTATGAAATACTGATGCGTATCAATTGGGGGTGTGGATTCCTACGGCTGCTATAGCAGCAGCAAAAATCCACTACAACAATCATTTTAATATTATTATTTTTTACATTGTATCAACCATACTAAGTGTTTAGTTGTTAAAGAAGTTATCATTGAAGTGTTGCCTAACCGACTTCGTATTGGACTTGAATATGTCTATATCAATTTCGCTCGCTCGTTTATTCACGCTGCTACTAGCTCGCCAGAGGATAGAGTTTGGCTCGTTTGGAGTTTGTGTACCATAAATAAAAAAAAAATACAAACTGAGAATCTCCTCCTCTTTTTGAAGTCGTTTGAAAATGAAACCGTCAACCGGCAGAAAATACCGGCACCTGCACCCGGGCGTGCCGGTCGGCAAGGATGCGCGCCGCTACTGGCGGTACGCCGCCGCCGTCGTGCTCGAGCAGCGCGTGCGTCCCTACACGTGGCGCTACGTGCGTCGCCACCGTCGCCACTACCGCTGCTACAAGGTGGGTCGCGCTACGTGCGTCGCCACCGTCGCCACTACCGCTGCTACAAGGTGGGTCGCGCTACGTGCGTCGCCACCGTCGCCACTACCGCTGCTACAAGGTGGGTCGCGCTACGTGCGTCGCCACCGTCGCCACTACCGCTGCTACAAGGTGGGTCGCGCTACGTGCGTCGCCACCGTCGCCACTACCGCTGCTACAAGGTGGGTCGCGTTTACTCTTTCATCTTACTAATTTGGTTTTTGTTGGTCTGCTAAAGAAATTTCCTCAGGGAGCTGACGAGGTAATTTTACTCTAGTGTAAACACGTTAATTATCCGCGTGCCGCCAATAGTTTGTCCCAAACGTCGTGGATTTGTGGGCGCAACCGCACACCTTTCGCGACTGGTCGTACAACAGATAACAAAATATCTAGTAATATATTAAACGGGTCTAATCGCGATTATTTAACGCCGGCAATCAAAGGTAATAAAATTTTACCTCACAAATAATCGCGGTGAGACCCGTTTAATATATTACTATGTATGGGCATCGCGAGTCATTAAAAATACTTACTATAACAGAAAATGTCTGTGGGTTATCGTCAACGCTCCACGTTCTAACTGCGGGCGTTGTTTCCCCGAAGGACGCGTACAAGCAGCTGCTGTCGAGTCCCAACGACACGGAGCTGATGTTGGACCTGCACAAGTGTGAGGACAAGCTCCCCATCGTGTCCGTCATCATCGCCCGCGAGCACGCCAAGATTGAGGTGAGCCCGCTGCACTACTGCCAATAATCTTGACGCCCGTTTACCTTTCAACATTGGACTCGGAAGTGGGAGACCCAGCTTCGATCCCCGGTGCGGGCATGTACCTATGACTTGGTTTTCTAAGTTATGTACATTTGTGAAGATACCACTCGCTAACGGTGAAGGAAAACATCGTGAGGAAATCTGAGTGTCTGAGCTATTCACATACCTCAGCGCTTGAAATTGCCAATCCGCGGTGGGCACGCGTGATGATTAAGCCCATACTCTCTCCCTGAGAGAAGGCCTGTGCCCTACAGTGGGACGTATATAGGCTGCTTATGCTTATGCTGTTTACCTATGTGTTGAGCTCGTATGTAAAAAGAGAGTCGCAAAAATACATCGATAAATAAAGAAATAGGTTCATCGTTTTTGCGCGGGTGTCATAGGCTATACGAAATCAGTGAAAATCGTACAAAAAGTACCCGAAACCGGCGCGCGCGCATGCAACGACTAATTAATGTCGAGGAAGCGAAATTGATCTGTCAGGATCGTGGCGAGTGGCAGTCCCTGGTCTCTGACTAACCCTCTGGTATACCGGCGTGAGTTTATGTATATGTCGAACAAAAGACGAAAACTTTGCACGCGAAGAATAAGGTGAGCCCTCTGCATTACTGCCAATAATGTTAACGCCTTTTTACCCAGTTGTTTAGCTCGTATTATATATAGTATTGCTCACGGTTGTACCACACCGTGGTACGTGAAGCTGGCACTTACTGAAAATCAGCGCTGAAGGCTTGACCCTCAGCATACTGCTGAGTCAGTTGCCATTTATAGCAGCAGTGACACGCCGTGACCTTTCGTTTTCCTTTCTTTTTTATACTCGTAACATTTCTGTTGAAATATTTTCTTTGTTGTTTTTTTGTTTTGTTATTGTGGCGTGTGCACTGTTTTTATAATAAATGTTTTCTTCTTCTTCTTCTTCTTCTATTTAAGAATAAAATCGCAATCCGTTCGTCGAATTCGCGCGGGTGTCATAGGCTGTTAGGTATATGAAATAAGTATAAGTTCAACAAATAAAGCGAATGTGGGTGGAAGGACCGGTAAGAGACGCCCCAGGTGGACTTACATGAGCAGCCTATATGCGTACCACTGTAGGGCAAAGGCCTTCTCTCAGGGAGAGAGTTGTTATAGTAGCAATACCACTCGCTAACTGTGAAGGAAAACATCGTGAGGAAACCTGAGTGTCTGAGTTATTCACATAACTCAGCGCTTGAAATCGCCAATCCGCGGTTGCCCACCGCTCGTGGTGTTTAAGCCCATACTTTCAGGTGGACATACTTCAACGATGTATTAGCAAAGGGCATGATAAAAAGTACCCGAAACCAGCGTGCGTGTATGCAGCGACTAATGAATACATGTTGAGGAAGCGAAAGTGATCTGTCAGGATCGTGGCAAGGGACTGTCCCTGGTCTCTGTCTACACCTCTGGGATACAAGCGTGAGTTTCTGTATGTATGTTCAACAAATAAAGCAAGTTAGTGCAGAATACATTTCCTCTGGAGCCGTCGTTTGCTGCGTGGACCGCCTGGTGGAATTGGAGGCCGCTTTTTTTAGTATCGTATACTTACCTTTTTCATGAAGAAGCTGCTAAAATAATATTAGCAGAAATAATTTATTCTTTATCCAAAACACAATTTTTATTATAATCGTTTAAAATTTTACAATGTCTGAGTGAGACTGAATGCCTAAAATGTCTAGTAACAGTAGCCTTAATAAGTGTGGTTCCCTTGGTGATCCGGTCATTCCATTTAGCGGATGGTCCGCCTTTACCTTCCTTCCCCTTCACTTTGCTTGTGCTCGTCCACCGCTGGACACAGGCCTCTCCCGAGGCACGCCACTTCCTTCTGTCATCGGCCGTCCCCGTTCTCGTTCAGCACGAGGGCACGAGGAACCCCACCGCGGCTGAGCCGAAGGCCGAGCTCCGTTTGAGTCGAAGCCGAAGGCCGAGACCGTACAAATGTTCCCACGCACAAATCCCAACTGTAAGTGTGTATCGAGGCTTTAGGCCGAGCGCCGCGGAGAGAAAAGCTCGGAGCGGCCGGGGGTGGGGCCACGCAGGGGGTTTGCCCACTAGTTGTTTGTATACAAACATTTGAACCCTGAACTATGAGCTATAGGCAAATAGGTGTCCAGTCTCCCTTAATTGCCGGCGTTATAATAATAGTATTCATTACAGTTGCTAGCCGACGAGCCGTCGCGTATCGTAGTGTGCGGGGGTGAGGGTGGCGAGGGGGGCGAGGGGGGCGGGGCGCGGTTGGAGCTGCGCGCGCGCAGCCGCCGGCGCTCGCTGTGGTCGCATCTCACCAGCCCCGAGAAGAAGAAGGTAGGTATATGTTATTTATTTTTCTAGGTTTTCAAGTGACATTTTAAATGATTTATTTTTTATACAATTTACAGGTTTAAAAAAAATACATCCACAAATGTTTCGCCCAAAATAAAAAAAATGTTATTAACTTAATTCCGGAGTCACGTACTTGAATTGTTGCCGGAAGAGTTTGACCACGTTTCGCTCTTATTCTTTGCTCCGTCTCTACTCACCGTGAAGGGATTAAAGATGCTTCTTAAAGGCTTACTGGAGTTTTATTAAGAGTTCTACAATAATATTAGCACAGGTGGTGTCGACATAGGTGTCAATCCGAGAGTGTCCATCGGAGCTGTTCCCGGCCCGGCCCCCGCACCGCTGCGACATAGACCGGTTTGAGAGCTCGTAGGCGCGAGTACCCAATTACGAAATTTTTAGTTCAGTTTGTTTTTAGGGTTCCATACCCGAAGGATGCCAAACGGGACCCTATTACGAAGACTTCACTGTCCGTCCGTCTGTCTGTCTGACTGTATGTCTGTCACCAGGCTGTATCTCATGAACCGTGATATCTAGGCAGTTGAAATGTTCACAGATGATGTATTTCTGTTGCCGCTATAACAACAAATACTATAACAGAATAAAATACATATTTAAGGGAAGCTCCCATACAATAAACGTAATATTTTTGCCGTTTTTTGCTCGATATTAATAACGGCAACAGGAAGACGCTTCAAATGTTAACAGAATATTTAGTTCTATGTTCGCTTGAAAAATAAATTAAAATAAAATAAATATTTAAGAGGGGCTTCCATACAACAAACATGATTTATTGCCGTTTTTTGTTCATCTTTGTTGTATAGATAATGGTAGGGAACCCTTCGTGCGCGAGTCCGTCTCGCACTTGGCCGGCTTTTTCATTGATTCACTTTATTAGCTCCAAGAAAATGGTTTATGATTAAATGATCAACAAAACAAATATTTCATCAGTCTGCAATTTTTGTACGTACGCAATTTTCAATTTACAATTCGTGCGCCAACGCCGGGGATTTTGTACACCCTTTGCAGCGAGCTGTATATTTTCGAACCGGTCTACCACGATATGTGTACTTAGCGTATCGCGGCTCAGATCACAAATAAACTACTGGATTCATATTGTTGTTAAAAAGTGTGGATTCTCGAATAATCATAAAAAAAAATTAAAAATAAACCAAACATGTTTATTGGGCAGAACAAAACTTAACAATATACTAAATGAAATCATATTTTGGGGCACCACTTGGGAATATTTTAATTCCTCGAAGAGTATCTAAGTGACATAGTTCATTCTTCCTTCAGATATGCGAGCTGATCGGATACGTGGAAGGTGCACCATGTAAAGAGAAGCCTAAACAGTATATCGGTAAGCGGTTACGCTTAATTTAACTAATTTTAACCAGTTAATTTGTTTTGCGACGACGACGGCAAACCCTGGTCTCTGCCTACTCCTCCGGCATACAGGCGTGAGTTAATGTAATGTAATATTTTTGAAATATCTTTTCTTAAAATATCTTTGAGATACAGGGTTATTCCTAACACGCGCAATTCTTGAAACGTGTCGGTGAGAGTTTGTCGTTTGTAATTTTTTTATGACTTGGTTTAGAAAACAATTATAAAAAAATAAAATTTTTGGCGGTTTTTCTGCTTTGTACAGCGGTGCTGTTTGATACACAATTAACATGCCAATTAGTATGCCGGGTTAACTTAACCACGTCCACCATGCACGTCATATTTACACACTGAGCTTCAAGTTACGCAAAGCCAGAAACTATTTTTTTTTTATGATTTTTAGTGCTGCAAACATCCAAGCAGAACTCCGCCTATTGAAAATCCTTTCAATCAATACTAAAAACACTTTGACAGAACACAAGCTGAACCTGACGCTGGCTAATTGTTCGCTGACGCTGATGAATCGAAGCAAAGAGATCATGGTGCTGACCCTCACACAGTTCCTAGTGTCACTGGAAACTAGGCCTTCTGCCAAAGCCTTCAAGGTAGGTTCATCATCAGCCACTTGACGCCCACTGCAAGGCACAGGCTTCCCTCGTGGTTTTCATAACTATGAGGAGTTTTATCACAATCGCCACGCTTGGCAGGCGGGTTGGCGATCGCAGTATGCGGTTGGAATCTCAGGAAGACGCTGCTGCCCGTCTCCTGGTAATTGATTTCCTTAGTCGCCTTCTACGACGTCCACGGAAGGAAATGGAGCGACGTTATTCTTAATCCGGCACCACACGGATAATGGTAGGTTACTAAAGTTTTATGACCAGAAGAACGTTTTTCTTTATACACGTCCATTTTTCTCCTAAACCAAATTTTTATTAAGCTATCCTCGTGCGTTCAGAGCGTCGTCCTCGCACTCAAATATAGTAAATTTCGTAATTTATTTCACAAAAAAGTTAAATAATACTCTCGCATTTGACACTCAAACGTGCACTTCTCGCTACAGTTATTCGCCTTCGCCGATAGCATCGTCCTGGAGGGTGTCGAGTCAGTGTTACTGCGTAGCGGCCGCGCACCCGCGCCCGCTGCGTTTATGTAGAATAGAAACCCATTATTTATTTCGCAAAATATCTACACACTTGAAACTCGAGCGTGCCCTTCCCCCCACAGCTATCCCTGCGCGCCGAGAGCATCGTCGTGGAGGGGGCGGGCGCGGACGGCGAGCTGGCGCCGCTCTGCAGCGGCTGCCGCGCGCCCGCCGCCGCCCCCGCGCCCGCCGCGCCCCCCGCGCCCCCCGCGCTGGCCGCCGACCTGGAGCGCCGGCCCGCCGCGCACGCCGACTTCGGCCTCGGCCTGGCGCTCGAGCCGCTCACGCTGCGCTACTGCGAGGTCAGTGCCCCGCGCCCCCCGCCGCGCACGCCGACTTCGGCCTCGGCCTGGCGCTCGAGCCGCTCACGCTGCGCTACTGCGAGGTCAGTGCCCCGCGCCCCCCGCCGCGCACGCCGACTTCGGCCTCGGCCTGGCGCTCGAGCCGCTCACGCTGCGCTACTGCGAGGTCAGTGCCCCGCGCCCCCCGCCGCGCACGCCGACTTCGGCCTCGGCCTGGCGCTCGAGCCGCTCACGCTGCGCTACTGCGAGGTCAGTGCCCCGCGCCCCCCGCCGCGCACGCCGACTTCGGCCTCGGCCTGGCGCTCGAGCCGCTCACGCTGCGCTACTGCGAGGTCAGTGCCCCGCGCCCCCCGCCGCGCACGCCGACTTCGGCCTCGGCCTGGTGCTCGAGCCGCTCACGCTGCGCTACTGCGAGGTCAGTGCCCCGCGCCCGGCGCTTCGCTCAGTTTGGCAAAGGGCCCGTGGATACGAGTGACGAGATACTACGAAAGATGGCGCGGCGGGGAAAAGGCGGGCCGAATTGACATTCAAAAAGAGCATGGTTATTGTGTTCTGGAATAAAGATGAGATAGGTATATTGACTATCTCAAATCGGGCAAATCCATCAACAAAGAGCCATGTGAACCTTCTTGAATTTGTCAATGCCAAGATTTCGGCTACGAAGCGCCCTAAGGTAAAATTTCTGCAAGACAATTGCCCAGCTCATAAAGGCTTGACTCGAAAAGATCACACATTTGGTTTGGACACTGCTTAAACACCTGCCATATTCGCCCGATTTGGTATCCTCTGACTATTACTTGTTCCGAAATTTGAAAAACGATATTCTTAAAAACAAATTGAGAAACCCTGACGACCTAGAAATGCAAATAAGTGCCTATTTTGCCTCAAAAAATTCAGACTCGTATTCAGACTATGTTCAAGACACAATTGACTAATGTAATTTTAAATAAGGGAAGCTATTTTTTATGATTATATGAAAAAAATCTGAAAAAATAAAACCAGTTCCCATCCCATATTTTGTGACTTCGCCCATCTGATGAATCTCCTCCCCTCCGTCTTCGTTCAAACGGCCTCGGAGTATCCCACGGACCGGGGCGAGCGACGGAGTCGTGTGGCAGTAACGATTGTGACCTCCCGTCTGCAGCACTCGGTGACGGAGCTGATAAACTTCTTCCGAACCCGGGCGGGCGGGGGCGCGGAGCCGGCCGAGGCGTGGCTTGCGGACGCGCGTGGGGCAGCGGCGCGGCTCGTGCGCAGAGACCTCACGCTCAGCCTGCACGTGGACATCAAGGGGCCCTGCATCGTCGTGCCCGAGCGGGCTACCTCGCACAGGTACCTCGACGACTGCCCGATCGAGTGATCGGGTTCTGTGGAAATTATTCATTATTCTTTCATTTATTTAATCGTTCGTTCACTCGCTCGTTCTATCACTTACTCGTTCGTTCATTCGGTCATTCAGAAATTCATTCATTCATTCGTCCGTTCATTTATTTCTTTCTTCGGCGTTAGTTAACGGCGACAGCTCACTTTGAAACATAAAAAAAAACTTTGGCCTTTGCATCTGCGTAATGAGATGATTTATTCAATTCAATATTTTTCTGTCGGAACGAGTCCATAGTGTTAGTAATAATAATACGGCGTCATGTGGCACCTTCACTCACACTAGATGGGTGAAGGGACCACTCCGACGCTTTAATGCCTAGGAAATTATAAAACTACCTCACAAAGGTATACAATACAAATTATTACATAAAAAAAAACGGTTTACAATGATACACTTATCCTAAGTTCCCCAGTTGGCAACTGTCACCTGGAGCCTAATTATGCGCAACAAATCCTGAGCGATTCCCTTCATTTAACTGTAAAATTCCACACTAATTCGACAATAAGACGATTGGAATCGTTGAGGATTTGGTGCGCGTAATATAGGAGCTGCACTGGCCTATCGCCTGTATCGCAGAGTGACAGTCGTATAAGAAAAGTTGGCCCAGACCACTTGGGATAGATACTCATTACTCACAAATGATCATAATTATAACATAGCAAAATTATAGGTATCGGCAAACCGTATTTTAGTGACTCTAATATTTTTTGTCTTATAAGTTTGTCAATTCTATTTTTTTCTCCCTAAACGGATAAAATAAAATACTCTTCACGTGTACCCGAAGTCGTAGCCGGCGCACGGCGTGCATTCATCGACTAATGAATGTTGATGAAGCGAAGGTGATCTGTCGGAATCGTGGCACGTGGCAGTCCCTGGTCTCTGTCTACCCCTCTGAAATGCAGGCGTGAGTTTGAAGGGTACTTGAGGTATATTTATAAAAATGTTTTCGACTTAAGAAAAACTGTTTCTATTTTAAAACTGTAAACTGAGTAATGACATTCACGTCGTAATGTTGTATTGAGTAGTCCAAACTAAAAGAAATCTAGAGTGGAGACGGAATTTTAAATTTTGTGTTTAAAAATGATTGAACTGCATTAAAACATTAATACATACATAAACTCAAGCCTATATCCCAGAGGGGTAGGCAGAGACAAGGGACTGCCACTTGCCACGATCCTGACAGATTACTTTCGCTTCCTCAACATTCATTAGTCGTTGCATGCACGCACGCCGGTTTCGAGTATTTTTTTTCTTGCCCTTTGCCAATACATCCCCTATTTGGTCGAAGTATGTCCGCCTGGGACGTCCCTTACCGACCCTTCCATTCACATTCGTTCGATATATTTGCTTCGTCAATCTTTCTTCCTTCATCCTCTCCACATCTCCAAACCAACGCAAAATTTCTTTCTCAATTCTGGTCACTGCATCCTCTTTCAGTCCACAACGTTCTCTAATCAAACTATTGCGTAGGTATCCTGTCATTCAAAGTAACACCGGACATACTACTCGAGGGCCTCATTTCTACTGCATTAAACTTACTTTTCACACCTGCTATTCAGAAAAGATCCCTTGATTCCCTCAAATGAGGGATCAAAGTTGTACTTTTCTTCCCTGATATTCTAGTTTTTTTTTGTTGCCCTCAGCATGATCCGTGTGCAGATTTTCACAAAATGTAATTCCAATTCGATTTTTATTTTGTTGCAATCGATCATAATTGTCTTCCACGGCACATAAATAATTTTTCCTTATAGCAGGTGTGAAAAGCAGTATGTGTCACTCGGTAGCAAAATTATTTCCGTCTTGGGCGTAAACACTTGAATCCCTCGCTACGCTCAAGATTCTACTTTAGAATCCCTCGCTACGCTCGGGATTATATTGTAGAATCTTTCGCTTCACTCAGGACTCACCGCCCTCGCCGTAAATATATCATTTTGCTCCCTTGAGACACAATCTACTATTCTTACTTCTTTTGCTATACCCGAGTCTCGCTGTCATACATAAGTGTTGGATAGTCAATCTAGCTCGTTTGAAGATGTTTCGGCCACTCACAAAGGAGTGCAATGCACCGTTAACACTATTTCCCGCTTTTACTCTTCTTTCTATATCACCTTCACACTTTCCATCCCTCGTAATGAATGAAATGAGAACGAAAAGGAATAATAAAAACCGGCCACGCGCAATGTAGGGTTAGGTTGAAAAAGAGTTTTTTTTTGCTTTACAGAACTAACAACTTCATCGAAGTCATTTTCAATGGATTTTTTACTAAATTTTTATTTTATAAGTTGGTTGCCTATTACTCGTTAACTAGTAAAGCTTACTTAGCCGTGATACTTTTCCTTTCAAGTTCATTGTATGTGCTGCTACCCTACATTTTTTCACGTTTCTATAATCAACCGTTTAGCCAGGAGAGGGGGGGGGGGACATCCTCATCATCAGCCATTTGACGCCCACCGCAGGACATAGGCGTCCCTCATAGTTTTCGTAACCATGAGGGGGTTTTGCCATAATCGCCACGCTTGGCAGGCGGGTTGGCGATCGTAGTAGGCGGTTGGAATCTCAGGAAGACGCTGCTGTCCGTCTTCTGGTAATGTATTACCTTAGTCGTCCTTAATATTTCGCAAACGTAACCCTAAATGAAGAAGAAGAAGAAGAAGAAGAAGAAGAAAGACATTTATTATACCAACAAAAAATCAAAAAATGGTCTTCCTACACGCATAATATTTTTCAACGACCAATCCAACGATACCACACATGATGGAGCAGACGAGAAAAAAAATCATCCCCACATTTCATGTTAGGGGAGCTACAGTAGAAAAATTAATTTCCAACATTTTATTGTTTAACTTTGTCGGCGTGATAAATATGTATACGCACACCAAATTACAGCTTTCTAGTACCACCGGTCTTTGCGCTAGGCCGCGGACGGACAGACAGACAGACAGACGGACATGGCGAAACTATAAGGGTTCCTTGTCGGGCTACGGAACCCTAAAAATGGTGCAGAAAGGTTTAGACCGTTACAAGTCAGCGTCGGCGCCCCCCAGGGCCGCGCGCGTGCTGGTGCTGGACGTGGCGCACCTGCTGCTGCGCTCGGAGCTGCAGCCGGCCGACTGCGCGCTCGAGGACGCCACCTGCATGGAGCTCGAGGAGCGGCTCTACGACCGCATCCACGCCGAGTGCGACTGGCAGGTACCTACGTCGCATTCATCATCGTCATCCTCAGCCGCCCGCATCCGGCGGCTCCCCGCCGTCGCCACCGAGACCGGGTCGTCGGACCGCCGCGCGGCGTCGGCCGGTCCGCTGTCGCCAGGTGAGAACTTTTGCGCCCCGACGGCCATCGGTTCTCCAAGCTATGTGAAATTGAAATTGAAATTGGAAAACCGGTTTAATTATCACAAAAAAATACAAAGATAACATAAATTGAGTGAATTAACGCTATGCGATAATAAGGATATGCTCAGCTTAATGCTGCATGTGCGAACATCAGCGAAGCGCTGATTTTCAGCACATCCTATTTGCAAGCGATTGACATGTCGGTAGCTTGACATGCTAGCCGATATTAAAATTAAAAATTAATCTTTATAGAGACTAGCACAAGAGTAGATTACAAACATGACACAATAGCACAAACAGCACAATTAAACAAGTAGGCACTACAATTATCAAAATCTTAAATATTAAATATCCCCTTCAACTGAGCAATTCTTCGAGCTACATCGGCAATTTCAATTTCATTTCATTGCGTACCGGCGGCCCGTGGCGTGGCGTTTGTAAATTAAAACTAAAATACGTTTTTATGGGAATCGCCTCGCAAGGAACCGTCTTAAATTCTTGCGCATATCGTACAAAGTTTTTGACAGATAGGAAGAAGTAGGTGTTAAATAATTCGTTGGCGATACAGTGAATTGATTTTTATTCTCCATGATAGTTGTACGAACAGAGGAGAGCGTGGGCAACTTTACTCTGTCACACAGCGGATGTTGTATGTTATAGAAGACGGCGGATGAGGGAAGTAGATGATTATTTTCATGTCTTCAAGGTGTTTATTAGATACCGGGCACAATTACACGTTGGCAAAAGTGTGTTGTTAATGTGAGGCAAGTGCCAACTGTCTGGCACAGGCAACAAGGCCTGTGAGCTCGACTGTGCGCTATGCAAAGTCAGTAACACGCCGACTTGTAAAGATGTACGGTGCAGCGAGTCCAATATTGTGGTACGGTGATAACTTCACCGCACCACAATATTGGAGCCGCTGTATAAGGCCCAACATATACTGCTAAAAACAACGCGGGGGATACGATTTCAGAGTAGAATAGAAAAAAAGTTATTTGTTTTTTAATTATAACTGCTCACCAAATATTGAACTGACATGGTTTATGAAAATATAAAACTGAAGAACATCAGCGTTTTTGTTTGCAGTTCTTAATATGGTGGCCAAGTCTAGGTTCACCTAAAAACATTGTTTTGTTTTTAATTAGAGTTCCGTACCTAATGGGTAAGACTGCACTGTCTGTCTGTCACTGGACTGTATCTCATGACCGTGATAGCTAGACAGTTGAAATTTTTACAGTTGATGTACCTATTTCTGTTGCCGCTATAACAACAAATGCTAGAAACAGAGTAAAATAAATATTTAAGTGGGGCTCCCATACAACAAACATGATTTTTTCCCGGCAAGAGGTAGCCGCTTGAAATATTCAAATTTTGTGTAGATAATGGTACGGAACCCTTCGTGCGCGAGTCCGCCTCACATTTGCCCAGTTTTTTTCGTAGATGATTTCACTTTAATATTTAGGGGCTCGTTATTATTAAAAATTGTTTTGATATATATAGTAGTAGTTGGCCGGCATACCCGTCTAGCCAGAATTTGAATATTTTGAAGGGAATCGTTACGTTTTGTTTTAGGACGTCAGTCGATCCCTAGCCAGGTTAGGCAATCGATGACAAAGAGATAATAAAAAGTAATATTTGAAAACCTATTTAGAGACTAAATATTCCACCCAAGCCATGCCATGCTGCCTGTACGTAATACAGAGAAGCTTGTAAAGAGGTTCGAAATTTCGCCGATGCCTGCACTTGCCCATTAGCTCAGTTGAGAGAGCGCTGGCACGGTTAGCCTGAGTCGGTTCGAGACCCGGCATGGGTGGAATTTTTTGCCTCTAAATAGGTTCTTAAGGTTGTCCTCAGCACGGATTTGTAACAAAGAATGTAAAAAGTAATATTTGCCCTGAATCCGGGTTTTAATGAAATGGAGCGCTACAATAGTGCGGTCGGTGTGCAGGTGCTGTTCTGCGCGGCGTCGGCGCCGTGGCGCGAGCGGCGGCGGCTGGCCGACTCCGAGCTGCACCTGGTGCCGCGCTCCAGGCTCCAGGTGGTCTTCTCCAACAGCATCAAGAAGGACTACCGGCTGCTGCCCAGGCGAGTGTTCATTTTTATGGTTCCGTGCCCAAAAGGGCAAGGGACCCGATCACTAAAACTTCACTGTCCGTCTGTCTGTCTGGCTGGCTGGCTGTCTGTCACCAGGCCGTGTCTCGTGAACGGTGATAGCTAGACAGTTGAAATTCTCACAGATGATGTATTTCTGTTGCCGCTATAACAACAGATACTAAAAACAGAAGTGTAAGAGGGGCTCCCATACAACAAACGTGTCGTCGCTCAAAAAGACAGCGCTCGCCATCTAGTGGCCATCTATGTAACCTTCACAGCGCCGATGTCATGTCGTTAAACGCTTCTTGTTGGTTTCTATATATAGCGCTGTTCTCAATGTACCTAATCTGTCTTGTCTCGATCTTTGTCTAATGTTGTATAGATAATGGTACGGAACCCTTCGTGCGCGAGTCCGACTCGCATTTGACCGGTTGTTTTACATTATATTATTTATAAAAAACTCGATCCCACTAAAACGCTGTTAAGACGGAGTTAAAGTCAAACCGGCTTTCAATCCGATGAGGAATTCATCTCAGAAGAGTGTCTTAAGAGTGTTTTAGTCTGATTGACTTTTTATCAATAAGACTGTCATTCACGAAAAGCACATCCTGCACAAATATTACACAGGGTATTAAATTGATAGGTACTAGATCATACATGTTTGCCACGTAATGGTAAACACAGGATTGGTATTACGTTCAGGTTTAAGAATTATAAATCTGTTTAGCGTGTAATTCTTAAATATAATTATTATACAGGGTGGAAAAAAGTTAGCCTACTTATTTACTTATATGGACATGCATAAAATTTCATTGATTAAAATTTTAAATGCACGAATCTTCACAAAAATTACATAGGTATTAAGGTCAAATTATATTAATAACTTTCTCTGACCTTGTCCGGGAGGGATGAATTCGCAGCGCATCGTTTCGCGCTTTGCCTAGGTACTGGACGCAATACATCGCTTCTACAAGCGTAGAGCGAATTTAAAATACGCGTGTAAATATCTTAACTCAGTGTGGAGATAATCTTTTTACTCACATTTCAACCCGATAAATCTGAGTCTACACTTGCGATGTTACCAGAGGTAGAGGGCTAGGCAGAGACAGGGGGCCCAGACTGATAATATGATCTATTTGCTTTATCAATATTTACCAGTCGTTGTATGCAAACTAGCCGCCTACGGGCACATTTTGATTTTGCTCTTCGTCCATACGTTCCCCTTATAAGTCTTAAAGGGATCCAGGGGGGTAACTAGCGCCAAAAAATCATATGTTTTACAGATTGTATTGGCAAAAAGCGTCTGTAACATTTCTCAATCATGTCAACACTGATTTTTAGGACCCACGACACAGAACCTAGGATCACGGACCTCGGACTAGATAGCATTTATGCCAAAATATTTCCTAATTGATAAATTCCTCGGTGGCGCTAGTGTAACTCCCTGGAGCCCCTTAATGCCGAAAACTGTGCATTTAAATTCTAATCAAATGAAATACATTTACTTGTCGAAACATACTATATGCTTACCATATAGCTTTTAAAAAGGTGTACTGACGACGTGATTGCACACTAATAACTATAGCACACATTTTATAGCTGACAAGAACTCAATCTGCAGGTTTGCTAAAGGTCATTCGAATGGTGGCGTGGTGGCCGGGTCACCTATCTCCCTCTAAAATGGTTGAGACTGGTGATGGCTGACCCCTGCGTTATGCTCGTGAACGGGTGCTGTTCGTGTGTCTGGCCGCAGCATTAATGTTTTTCCTACTTTTGTAAGAAGTGAAGTTTTGGCTTTTAAAGTTACTGGTGGCTATCACGGAATCATATCATATAGGCTTTGATGTATAAGTTTAAGATGATTTGAGAAAAGATGGTCAGAGTGGAGTTTTTTTCCCGCTGCCTTTTTCTCCACTACAAATACGGCCCGAAGGCAGCGGCTAACATAGTAACATAGTACATTGACATTCAGCAAACAGAATGTAAATTCTTTACGTTGAAATAAATTATTGATTTCTGATTTCTTGATAGTAACGGGCTAGTTAGTGATGTCTTAGTTTTATACAATTTATCCTCTATGTCTTACCAGTCGGCGTACAAAAACAGAAACCATTACGTGACAGTGTTTTAAGAATTGAGTTTGTCAAGAGTCTTAAAAATTAAATTGTTATAATAACTCTTCAACTCACTGGACCGACGATCTGAGGCGGACTGTTACCTGCGGCTGGATGAGGATGGCTGGGAGGCCTGGCTCCAGCAGTGAGATGAATACGGGCTGATTGATTACTTACTTACTCCGCTGACTCAGCGACCCGAAGCGGGCCTTGGCCCCCGACACAAGAAGTCGCCACTTGTGTCTGTCCTGCGCGGTCTCTAGTCGCTTGCCTGGAGCTGGTCTGTGGCCACTTCATCCTTCCAGCGATACCTGGGGCGGCCAACCGCCAACCGGTCGGAGCTGAATGAATTTGTGGCACTGAGCGCGCACGTTTTGCACTGTCAGTAGTTTTGTTCCTGGTTCCTTGTTCCTTGAACCAGAACCTCTATAGTTTCAGTTTAATTTCTGGGCTCGTTCGGTTTCATGTTTTATTAATATATCTTTTTCTCTCTGTCCAGAGGACTCTTTCATTTTTTTAGCGGTTAGCCCTACCTGCATGACACGTTTTCTTCATTTATTATTATCATTATTTATTTTATATATATACAATAAGAACTAAGAATAAGAATAGAATATTTGGCGTGCTGTGGTAGCCTAGTGGGTAGAACATCGGACTCGGAAGCGAGAGACCCAGGTTTGATCCCCAGTGCGGGCATGTACCTATGACTTAGTTTTCTAAGTTATGTACATTTTTGAAGTTATAGTAGCAATACCACTCGCTAACGGTGAAGGAAAACATCCTGAGGAAACCTGAGTGTCTGAGCTATTCACATACCTCAGCGCTTGAAATCGGCAATCCGCAGTGGGCACGCGTGGTGATTAAGCCCATACTCTCTCCCTGAGAGAAGGCCTGTGCCCTACAGTGGGACGTATATAGGCTGCTTATTATTTGGCGTGAAGGTGCTATTTGAAAACCAGCGCTGTTTCAAATAGAAACAGCAAACGCTGAAATAGTATCATTGTCACACGCACACTCCTTTATTTCTATTATTGTATGTAAGCATGTTTGTTTGTGGCAATAAATCATTCATTCATATATTTGTACAGACTTAAACGGGCCTAGTTCTCGTATAGCGCCTAAAATTTATTCTATCTCTTCCCATTCCAGGTTCAAACTGAACGTGTCAATCTCGTCAATCAAACTAAACCTGTCGGAGCGCACCATCGGCCTCCTGCTGGACTTTGTGGACAACTTTCCGTACCCAGTGCCCAACACTGTGCCGGTGTCGCTGCTGGACTCTGGGGACTTCGCCGAATGCTGCCAAGGTTCTTTGACTTTGATTGCCTCGTTGGTGTAGCGGTATTACGTCTGTTTACCATGCCGGAGGCCGTGGCTTCGATTCCCAATGGAAGCCGCTGCACATTTGTGTAATGGCATCGGTCTGGGTGTATTTCCATGTTGGCGATGTCCTCGCCTGGTTACCATAGCACGGTATCCTGGTGAAGGACCAGGACAAGTGATTAGAATAGAATAGAATATTAGTTGGGCAAAGACATTAGTACAGAGCTTTTACAATAAAATGTTACTTAAATACATAAGCCTATATACGTCCCACTGTAGGGCACAGGCCTTCTCTCAGGGGGAGAGTATGGGCTTAATCACCACGCGTGCCCACCGCGGATTGCCGATTTCAAGCGCTGAGGTATGTGAATAGCTCAGACACTCAGGTTTCCTCGCGATGTTTTCCTTCACTGTTACTATAACTTCACAAATGTGCATAACTTAGAAAACCAAGTCATCGGTACATGCCCGCACTGGGATCGAACCTGGGTCTCTTGCTTCCGAGTCCGGTGTTCTACCCACTAGGCCACCACCTCTTTTTACATTACTTAAGTTACTTATATGTTTAACACAAAATTAACGATTAGCTTCTGATACTGTGCTGGGTAAAAAACCCATGTTACAGCGATCAGTGCCAATTCCCCAGCGTAGTGACAATTTATTTATTTGAACTTGGATTGTACATCATATTTAGTTGTATTTGATGATAATAACTTTAATGATTTTACTAACGTAATGAAAAATATATGTATATCGTATATGGTGTGTTGAAGTTATTATTATTAAAAATGTCTCCTTACAAACAGAATTCATCTTGCTGTCTTTGTTGTTGTACTTTTGGAGTCAAAGGGAGATATTGATGTGAAACGTATGAAAACGGCGACACGAGTATATTAAAATTATCAGAAAATTTATTAACAAAAATGATGATAAGAACAACTTCGAAACAATCAACTGTTTTAACGTTTAACATTTAAATCACAAAAAAGATGCATAAGAGCCATGTTTGGACTAAAATCTAGTGATAGTTGCAAACCATATTTTAAGAAATACAATATCCTGTCCCTGCCGGCCTTATATATCTTAGAAGTAGTTCTATTCGTCAAATCCAACCCAGACATTTTTAAACAGATCTCAGTCGTAAGTAACAGACTACAACGTGACACAAGTCGAGTATGTATCCGTAGGGCAAATACTGCTCTATTGCAAAAAAAAATATTCTGTATGGGACCTACAATTTATAATAAACTACCTAGCGACTTAAGAGAACTTGACATAAACTTGTTTAAATATAAATTGAAAACTATGTTATTGGACAAATGCTATTACAGTGTAACGGATTTCTTGACCGAAAGATAATGGCATAGACATAAGTCTGGCATAATTACTGACTTTTATTAATTAATTTCTTCTTGACATTTTAAATTTTCATTTAGTTGTGTATTTGTGTATAATAAGTACTTATGACATTTAAATATTTCGTTCTAATGTAAAAATTATGTATTAACAAAATTAATTTCGCTTCTAATAAAACTAAGACAATTTTAAGGCGCTCTCTCACAACGAAATTTGTACGTCTACAATGGCAAAGCATGCAGGACAAATATCCGACTGTATACCATCGTCTTGAAAACTCATGTTTGATAAATGAATATCTTTATCTTTATCTTAACAGACAATATATAATAATCATAAAATAACTGAGAACAAAGCGTTGAACTGAAACGATGAAATTGAAAGTGAACACACTTACCTCGCACACTACTCATGTCTACAGACAATTTTTCAAGACAATTGTTCGACGATTATTATGAAAAGCATTACTTAGTCGTAGAAAAATAAAGCGGTATTCATCCTTTAGCATGGCCTCTCCGTTGAGATTGTAACTTGTGTGTGCTGGTTCTCCGTTACGAAATGCCTTTAACGTGTTCGCAGGAGCAGAGGAGGCCGAGTCGGCGCAGAAGTTAGTGCCGGACCGAGTGCCGGCCGAGCCGGGCCGGCGGCAGCTGCTGCGGCTGCGGCGCGGGCTCGTGGCCGCTTGGCGCGAGCGCACCAGGTCACACAACACTACTTTTTGTGTTTGTGTGTTTGTCTGTCTCTTTCCTTTAAAGTGCTCGATTCGGAGTCTCTCGACGTTCTCCAAAACTAAATGTTATGTGATGCCGAGGATTTTAATTGCATCAGTCATGCATGCAGTCATGGCGTGGAAAGAGTCATCGATTGTGGGACATGTGAACGTTAAATTTCGTTCATCATAAGCAGCCTATATACGTCCCACTGTAGGGCACAGGCCTTCCCTCAGAGAGAGAGTATGGGCTTAATCACCACGCGTGCCCATGTCGAGCGCTGAGGTATGCGAATAGCTCAGAGACCCAGGTTTCCTCACGATGTTTTCTTTCACAGTTAGCGAGTGCTATTGCTACTATAACTTCACAAAGTACATAACTTAGAAAACAAAGTCATAGGTATGTTCTCGGGGGGTTCGCAAACGGCTTCACGTCGTGCGCTAGCGGCGGAAAGTCATTGCGTTCCCGAAAATGGTGCTGATCTCTAGAAATAGCGATATCGATGCTTCGAATGAACACTTTGTTCGACCAACCATCGATATCGGGATTCTCGAGTGAAGTCCCCGAATTGGTCTACGACCGGCGGCGGACGAGTGCGACGATGTCTTTTCGTTCTAATAAATGAACTTTCTTTCTTACCTTCTAAATATAAAACACAAACGAACAGAGAGCGAACTGCCCCCCAGGGCGTCGGAGCCGGCGCCGGCCGCGCAGGGCGCAGGTGCCGGCCCGCAGCCGTACGGCGCCGCGCCGTCGGCCGACCACAGCGACGAAGACATGGAGCTTTTTGCGCGCTCCGTCGACCTGCCCGGCTTCGAGGACAACGTGTCGCCCAGCAACACGGTCCGCACGCTGCTGCGGCTCAACGTCGGTGAGTCGCCGCTCGGGACTTGTCTCCCGGAGACACGGTCCGCACCCTACTGCGGCTCGACGTCGGCGAGTCGCCGCTCGGGACGTGTCTCCCGGAGACACGGTCCACACCCTACTGCGGCTCGACGTCGGCGAGTCGCCGCTCGGGACGTGTCTCCCGGAGACACGGTCCGCACCCTACTGCGGCTCGACGTCGGCGAGTCGCCGCTCGGGACGTGTCTCCCGGAGACACGGTCCACACCCTACTGCGGCTCGACGTCGGCGAGTCGCCGCTCGGGACGTGTCTCCCGGAGACACGGTCCGCACCCTACTGCGGCTCGACGTCGGCGAGTCGCCGCTCGGGACGTGTCTCCCGGAGACACGGTCCACACCCTACTGCGGCTCGACGTCGGCGAGTCGCCGCTCGGGACGTGTCTCCCGGAGACACGGTCCACACCCTACTGCGGCTCGACGTCGGCGAGTCGCCGCTCGGGACGTGTCTCCCGGAGACACGGTCCACACCCTACTGCGGCTCGACGTCGGCGAGTCGCCGCTCGGGACGTGTCTCCCGGAGACACGGTCCACACCCTACTGCGGCTCGACGTCGGCGAGTCGCCGCTCGGGACGTGTCTCCCGGAGACACGGTCCACACCCTACTGCGGCTCGACGTCGGCGAGTCGCCGCTCGGGACGTGTCTCCCGGAGACACGGTCCACACCCTACTGCGGCTCGACGTCGGCGAGTCGCCGCTCGGGACGTGTCTCCCGGAGACACGGTCCGCACCCTACTGTGGCTCGACGTCGGCGAGTCGCCGCTCGGGACGTGTCTCCCGGAGACACGGTCCGCACCCTACTGTGGCTCGACGTCGGCGAGTCGCCGCTCGGGACGCGAGGCCCCGCCCGTGACGTGTCTCCCGGAGACACGGTCCGCACGCTACTGCGGCTCGACGTCGGCGAGTCGCCGCTCGGGTGTCTCCCGGAGACAACGTTTCGTTAAGCACCTTAAATACAATTCAAATTCAAATTCAAATTCAAATATTTTTATTCATTGTAAAAACAGAATGTTTACTTAATGAACGTCAAAGTTGTTAGTTTCACAATTAATGGATTATGTGGAGAAGAAACTAACAAAGAAACTCCACATTTATCACACATTTTCAAAACACGTTTTAACTTAATTAACAGAGTTTTCAACTTAAAATATTAGTCATGAATGTGTTGAACACTAGTTACAATCGTCCTTTAAATAATATTAATCTACTGTTTAATGCCAAACATCTTTGTCTTCTAAATAATCCTTGATGTTATAGTAAGCCTTTTTGCACAGAATGTGCTTAACACATTTTTTAAATCGCGTTGGAGGTAACTCTAATATATCTTGAGGAATTTTGTTGTAGAACCTTATACAGTGCCCCATAAAGGATGTGTTAACTTTTGCAAGTCTAAATAGTGGAAATGACAATTTATGTTTATTTCTAGTATTAACATTATGGTGGCCACCAACATTTTCGAAGTCTTTGATATTTTTTCTAACGTACATAATATTTTCATAAATGTATTGACATGCAACTGTTAAGATGTTGGTTTCTTTGAAGAAATCTCTTAGCGAATCAAATTTGAAAGCAATTTGAAAAACACTAGAATTTAGAATCAAGAACCCAGTCACCGACCAAGACCGTTACGGCACAACATTAAAAAGACAACACTGAAGTGAAATACATGACAGGACAGCTGGTACAGCATTATTGAGTTAATAATCGATCCTTTCGATTTACTCCAAATCAAATATATATTCATGGTCTCAAATGTAATTCCTAGTGTACAATAAATAATATTTGAAGTATTGGTGAATCAATTCATATTCAATGGTCAGGGAATCGATTGCAAAGAGTTACAGAAGTTCGAGGTAATAGATTTACGTACCCTACATATTATACTGTCACAGAACAAATCGATGTTATTTCTAGGTCTGAGGCATCGAGGTCAATGTTTATTTTTGTTTCTTGTCCAAAAATTTTACTCTTCGAATTGAATCGTGCGTAGGCACTGCATCTTATTAATGTTATGCCGGATACGCTCACCTGTAATATAAACTCACGCGTTCCGTCCTATGGAAGGAAGTGGCGTGCTTTGGGGAAGGCCTATATCCAGCAGTGGACGAGGACGTGCCGATTGATCGATCGATTTATTGAAACTCACGCCGGTATCCCGGAGGGGATAGGCAGTGACGTGAGTAAAAGCCAGCTTAATACTACGTTCAACGAGTCGAACTCCTAGGGAACCAAACGCTCGCATCTCATCGGTGAATGCGCGCGGCTAGAGATAAACGAAACAATAAGCGAACACGGTCCGCTCTCGGAGGTCACGCGTATTAACCGATGGGCGCACATGGACGATTCTCTTTGGGAGCTCGTTTCGTGGAATGGAGTATAATGACATTCGTAATGGTTCGCGTTCAACAGGCGAGATCGTGATCAACCTGGCTCGCTCCACGGAGCTGACGGAGCGGCCCTACGTCACGCTGCAGCTCAGCCTGCTCTGCGTCGACATGGCGCTCATGGACTACGGGCCCGCGCTGCAGGTGAGACCGACTGCATCAACTGTGTATATATATATATATATATATATATATATAATCGGCTTATACTAGATTTAACCACGAGTTGGTGGCTACACCTAGGTGTAGCCGCACTTCGGGTTTTAGCCGTAACACATATTAACCTATGCACCTATATGTTCCACTACAGGACACAAGCCTTCTCAGAGAGCGGGAATGGGCTTAATAGAGAACTTGCACGAAAAATGTTAGTTATGGCCATGTTAAAAGATAAATAACCGTGGTAATTTATATTTTTTACAAATAATACTTTTCAAAATATAACCAGTCGAAAAGGCAATTTAGTTACGTGGTACAGAAACGCGACAACGTTTACAAGAAAACGTTTAGAATTCAATGAAAAAACTAAATGTAATAAGTTTTTTATTCTTACAGTAACTGTATTTTTCGCTGTTTTTGTGATCCCGAAAACACCGAAAATTTTTTTTCTTGGTTATATTCTGTAATTTTTCCTGAGTTACCTATGTCTTCTATGGTATAAAAGCAATGTCACTCCAATCTAAGTTAGGCGCAAGTTCCTCAGTACCACGCTTGCCCACAGCGGAATGGCAATTTGAAGCGCTGAGGTATATGAACACCTCAGACACTCAGGTGGCCTCACGATGTTTTTCTTCACAGCGAGTGGTATTGCTACTACAACTTGACAAGTGTACAGTACGATTAAAATCAGTTAGCGATTCGTCCAACGTCGGTAATTGTCGTGAATCCCTCATCTCTCACATAGAGTTATCAATTTACAGATATGACCTTTAATTATATTACTCGTTGTCTTATTAAATACAATACAAGAACGATATGAGCAACAAGACCTCCTTTGTAGCTCAAAACTAACACAACCTTTATATTGAAATAAGAAAAATAATTGACTATTTTGACAGTATGACTTCGTAGTGTCAATAAAAACAGTTGATACATTTATGTTTATGAACGCTTATTTCGTTCGTGAAAATATTTGATTCTAATTTTATCAAAATTAACTTACAATAGTTATGTACCTATCATGGCTTCAACAAATTTAAGACGTGGTAAAATCTGGTGTCTGCTCAATCTCGTGAAATTGTAAATAATGTATATAACTATTTTAGAAAAGAAGCTAATTTATTTTAAAAAGGAAGAAAGTAATTATCATAAAAGAAATTTGGACAGGGTTTGTGAAGCCACCGGAGTTTCAAAAAGCAGCGTGTTAAAAATGTCTAAGGAAAACGACAAGCTCTCAGATCAGTCACGATCAACAATCCAAAGAAGTGCCCAGCAAAAATATCGTTTAAAAATGGATGATTTTGATTATTGCGTGATACGACTAATGATATAAAACTTCATGAAAGATTTAAAGACCTTCCTACATTGCGATCACTTCTGCATAATAAATTTCTTAGGTCTACCGGTTAGTAATGTCATCTTGGCAGGTGCTATACTTTGCGTTTATGATACTTCAAATTGAATGCTACCTAAAAGAAATCGCGGTAATGTATTTCGTGTCATTCCCGTCTCGGGATTTAGGCGATGATATCCGAGAAAAGCCGAATCGTTAACTGATTTTAATCGGATTGTACGTAATTCGGAAAACAAAGTCATCGGTACATGCTGGGATTCGAACTGGGGTTTTACCGCACTGCTATCAACGCTCAAAAACATTGAGAATTTTAATCTTGCACTTATTAAAAGTGGTCTATTAACCACCAGGTTTCGATAGCGTCGGCGACGCTAGCCGACAAGCTGCACTGCCCCGGCGGCGGGTACTTGGAGCTGCTCGCCACCGGCCCCGGAGAGCTCTTCAACTTGCTCTACAGGAAGGTAACTCGAGCACCCGGCTGGATCTGCGACGGTGCCTGCCCACTCGCGTAGGGCACCAACACTAACTGGAGCACCAGTCTAGTGCGCCAACATTAACTTGAGCACCAGTCTAGAGCACTAACCCTAATTTGAGCACCCGGCTAGAGCACCCGTCTAGCTCACCGACAGTTACTCGGTGATTCGCATAGGGTACCAACATTAACATGAGCATCCGTCTAGAGAACCTGTTTAGGCCACTGACAGTTGAAAAAAATGAATGAAAGATGTTTATCGACTTGAACAAAACTTAACTCGAGCTCGAGTTAGTTGTTGCGAGCGCTATGCGAATTACTCGTTGCTCGAGTAACTCGCATAGCACACCGACACTTACTCGAGCACCCCTATAGAGCACCTTTCTAAGTCACCGATAGTCGCTTGAGCACTCACATAGAGCACCAACACTAACTCAAACACCCGTATATTGCACCCGTCTGACTCACCAATAGTTACTTGGGTACCTAACTCACTGATAGGTACATAGAGCACCAAAACTAACTCGGACACTCGCCTAGAGCTGTCAAACTAACTGTAGCATCCGTCTAGAGTTCCTACACTGAGCCTGAGCTCTGCAACTTACTCTCGGAAAAGAAAGCCTATGATGCGTAGGATGTCCACCGGCTCGCTGATCGACGATCTGAGGCAGATCGCTGGCAGCGGCTGGATGAGGATGGCCGAGGAATGGTGAAGTGGCTCGCTTGGGGGGAGGCCTATGTCCAGCAGTGGACAAATACGGGCTGATTGATGATGAAAAAAATGTATGTTTACACCCAATGAAATACACAGAGCGGTCCGCCCGCAGGTCCGCGCCGACTGCCCCGACTTCCGCTCGCACTTCCACAGCGTGGAGCGGTCGCTGGTGCTAACATATACACAGAGCGGTCCGCCCGCAGGTCCGCGCCGACTGCCCCGACTTCCGCTCGCACTTCCACAGCGTGGAGCAGTCGCTGGTGCTAACATATACACAGAGCGGTCCGCCCGCAGGTCCGCGCCGACTGCCCCGACTTCCGCTCGCACTTCCACAGCGTGGAGCAGTCGCTGGTGCTAACATATACACAGAGCGGTCCGCCCGCAGGTCCGCGCCGACTGCCCCGACTTCCGCTCGCACTTCCACAGCGTGGAGCAGTCGCTGGTGCTAACATATACACAGAGCGGTCCGCCCGCAGGTCCGCGCCGACTGCCCCGACTTCCGCTCGCACTTCCACAGCGTGGAGCAGTCGCTGGTGCTAACATATACACAGAGCGGTCCGCCCGCAGGTCCGCGCCGACTGCCCCGACTTCCGCTCGCACTTCCACAGCGTGGAGCAGTCGCTGGTGCTAACATATACACAGAGCGGTCCGCCCGCAGGTCCGCGCCGACTGCCCCGACTTCCGCTCGCACTTCCACAGCGTGGAGCAGTCGCTGGTGGCCGACGCCGGTGACGTGACGCTGGCGCTACATTCGGACGCGCTGCGGACGCTCTTCAAATACCTCCAGTACATCGTCGACAAGTAAGTGTAGACATGACGGTATCGGTATGGTTTATAGGTATAGGTAAGGTCAGGCTTACAAAAAAAAAAAAAAAATTTTTAAATCCTTTTTGCGGATGACTTGTGAAAAAAAAAATGTAAATTTATATCTTTTGCAAAGATAAAGTCGCTGATTGTATGTAGCTAATTATAACCTAAACGGGACAAATCTTGTAATGGTTGTATGTAGCTAATTATAACCTAAACGGGACAAATCTTTTAATGGTGTCTGAAATACGTGACTTAGGGGTCGTAGTGGACAGTCATCTAACATTCAATGCTCACATTGACAACATTGTTAAAAAAGGTCTGTCTATGTTGGGAAATATTTGGCGCAATTTCCGAGACTTCAAGAACGTGAACGCTCTTAAAATAGCGTACTGCGCATTGGTGCGTAGCTCTTTGGAGTATTGCTCTACAATCTGGAGTCCTCATGTCCTCATTGATAGGATTGAAAGAGTACAGAAGCGTTTCCTTTACTATCTGAGCTGCAATTAAGGCAGGCGTCGCTCTTTGGCACATTACTCCGACCGATTTTTGATTTGATTTTTGTTCAAAATGTTTTGTAACAAGGTATTGTGTCCTCAACTACATTCCAAATTCAACTTTGTGGTTCCACGTCGCGGTTCCAGGGTCGTTCATTACCGTCCATTTTACCTTCGCTCAGCAAGAACCAATATTGGCAAATACTCAGTAACAGATTATGCAGCACAATCAACTTTATGTAAATGATCCCCAGAAATTCGATTTGTTTGCTAGTACGCTTAGTAAATTCAGATCAAACTTGATCCAGTTTGTTTTAACGTCATCCAAAACTTTATTCTAATATCTTATATTGTCACTTTAGTTCCTAATTATTATTGATGGTTATGCCAGCTTGTAGTATTTAAGTCTTACATGATATGTGTTGTAAATGCTGTGTTTTCAGTAATTGGATTCACACTGTGGCTTGACTTATTGTGAATTGTTTTTATATTTGTGCGTCTGTTGAAAAACCTAATAAATAAATAAATAAGAAGAAACAGTTGAAAAGAAAAGAGTGACTTAGTAATTTTGTCTAAAGAAGTAGTGGTTATCTTCGTTCCTTCTTTGGTTTTTCTCTGGTGAAAATAAAATAAAATAAAATAAAGAATATTCTTATCTTGTGTTCTTCTTAGTAGTTCATAGATCACGTCTCGTTTGCGAATGGCAATGAATGAATGAGTTGTTTAATGAATGATTCATTTAACGACTCATTCATTCGCGTTTCGTTCCAGCTCTGGCAGCTTATTGCTCATAAAAGAGAAGTACAGTTTTTCTTTACCAATTAACTTTTAGGGTACAATAAATAACTCTAGCTTATTGCACAAAAGGATAGTCCGTTAGTGCCTACTCTAATTCTACTACTTCTAATTCTACTGTAATTCTAACGTAATTGTACTGTATCGCATAGTTTCGCAAGTGGCTAAGTTGCTAAAACCTAGATCGCTTTGGTAAGTGGCTTTTTTGGTATGTTAGACTATAGTGAGCGCCTCTTGCTTTTACACTATTTGCTTTTTTTTTTTTTTTTTAACGAATGACTAACATAATGTAGTCCTACGATGATACGGAAGAAACGATTAAAATGTTACGATCTTAGTCGTCTACTACGAGAGAACGACGAACGACGACGGTGAAGACCGCCGACCCGCTCTCTTTTGTGACATTAAAAAATTTCTAGGCTAGCTGGAAGAAATTTCCTTTCAAATAAATCCGCCCTTGCACAATTTTTTATCACAACCCTGTTATTTAAGTTTTACATATATCGTACATACATAAACTCACGCCTTTATCCCAGAGGGGTAGGCAGACACCAGGGACTGCCACTTGCTACGATACTGACAGATCACTTTCGCTTCCTCAACATTCATTCATTAGTCGTTGTATACATGCACGCCGGTTTCGGGTACTTTTTATCTTGCCCTTTGCTAATACATCCTCCTCTATTTGGTCGAAGTATATTTGCCTGGGACGTCCCTTATCGGCCCTTCCAGCCACATTCGCTCAGTATATTTGTTTCGTCAATCTTTCTTCCTTCATCCTCTCCACTCTTTATTTTTGTTAATGTTTTTTGTTGTGCAATAAATTGTAAGAAACAAGATAGATTTTTATGAAGACGTCCCATGAGTTAAAGCATTTTAGTTCGTAATGCAATTTATACGATTGAAGGTTAATGATATGTGAAGTATGAACTATTTAGGTGAAGGAGTTATTACATATCTTAATACTTAATATATAAGTAATTAATGAGTTGAACGAAGTGAAGTCCTTCATTTTAAGCATTCGTTCTCGAACTACACACGTCTAGTCTACGGCGGTTTTTTAGTTGAGACGTACGGACAAAGAACTCGGCTGCTAACAGGCTTCGGGTGGACTAGACTTTTCGAAAGGCTAATTAGTCCACTTTTTTAGGGTTCCGTACCCAAGAACTGTCCGTCCGTCTGTCTGTCTGGCTGTATCTCATGTATCAATAGCTAGACAGTTGACAATTTTATAGATGATGTATTTCTGTTGCCGCTATAACAACAAATACTAAAAACAGAATAAAATTAATATTTAAGGGGGGTCCCATAAAACAAACGTGTTTTTTTTGTCGTTTTTTTGCGCGATATTAGTAACGTTTGACGACACTTAATATTCACATAATATTTCGTTCTATATTCACTTCAAAAATAAATAATTCAATTAAAATAAAATACGTTTAAAGGGGGCTCCCATACAAAAAACCTGTTTTTTTTTTGCGGTTTTTCTCGATTTTTGTGTCTAATGTTGTATAGATAACGGAACCCTTTGTGCGCGAGTCCGACTCGCACTTGGCCGTTTTTTTAATTTACAGTCATTTAAATGTTAGAATGTGCGACTGAGACGGAATGCCAGACGTAACAGCAGCCTTAACAATGAATAAATGCGTTTTTTCTAAGATAGGTCTCTCGCTAATATAATCTGGTATCATCATCAGCCATTTGACGCCCACTGCAGGACATAGCTATAAGGGGTTTTGCCGTAATCGCCACGCTTGGCAGGCGGGTTGGCGGTCGCAGTATGCGGTTTGAATCTCAGGAAGACGCTGCTGCCCGTCTCCTGGTAATTGAATTGACTGGTATAGTCACCTTCTACAACATCCACGGACGGAAATGGAGTGACGTTATTTTTAATCCGGCGCCACACGGAACCTACGTCTATTTTTAGAGTGTATTTTTGTAATAATAATAATCTGGTATAAATTTTTATTTTATTAATATTATTGGCCGAGTGAAACAGTTGAAAGTAGCGCGCAGTTAGCATTATACGGCCCCCTAAAGTTGTGACGCGGTGTTCGCAGGAGCCAACAGCGGCTGCGCTGGCCGGGCGGCGGCGGCGGCGGCGGCGGCGGCGGCGTGTCCGACGTAGTCACGTTATGGCGGCGGCTGACGCGGCCCGAGGCCGACCCGCCTGTCGCGCCCGGCGCCACCAAGTTCAGCTACTCCATCAGGTAAGTGAAGCTCGGCTCTCGGCGATACCAAGTTCAGCTACACTTTTTACCCTGCTACCTCTATAACAACCAATGCTCATTTACCCCAATATTGTAGGTTGCTATTATGTTGCAAATTTGAACCACTTAAGTAGTTTTTACTTTTTTACTAAATAACAAATCACAACTTTGCCCTGGGGGCAAACTGAAAACCAGCGCTGTGGGCACGTGCAGCTTATGACGAGTTTTGTCAACTATTCTTTACCTACGTCTATTTTTAGAGTGTATTTTTGTAATAATAATAATAATTTTAGTCATAAAGTTTGTATAGCTCATTAACGGTAATAAAAACATTCAATTTCAATTTATTTACTCCATCAGGTAAGTGACCCTCGGCTCTCAACCAAACCAAGTTTAGCTACTTCATCAGGTAAGTTCTGGGTCCCGTTTCATAGAACTGCAATCCATGTTTTACTATGACAATTCGATGTACATTGCAGAGCCGATTAACAAGAAGCAAGATCGAATCGGCTACGCAATTCACATCGTATTGTCATAATGCGCTGTGCATTATAGTTTTAGTAAGGTAAACCAAGGTAAGATCAGCTCTCGGTGAAACTGAACGGGGGGAAGACGTGTTACTTACCCGATGGAGTAGTTCAGCTATTCCATCGGGTAAGTAGTACATAAGTATAGCAGCTTTCGATACACCGAAATTAGACGGCTGATATGTGTCTGCTATTTCAGGGTTGGTGCTTGTTATGCAGGATGTAACGGAATCCCCGTATACGTCCGAAAATAGGCCTTCCGCTCGTCTATACGAAAAAATTCGACTATGGGGAAAACTTGGAAATCGCGATAAAGATATAAGCGGTTATACATTTTAAGCCGCAAGTGGAAAATTTTGTACAGCTGATGTTTTTGCAGTATTGAAGTTTCCACAATTTATATCTTGTTCGTGTTGACAAGTAGAACCCCCCGTTTCCAGATGTATTTGAGGATTTTGTTCCACCAAGTTTGCGTAGTACCTACAACTTCGTAAATTCCAAATATATTTCTAGAAGCACTGCATCCACAATAAGTATTTACACGACGGATTTGTTGACTCATGCAGGCGCAGAAGTGCTTAGATATAAAATGGTGCAAACAAATTAAACAATGTTGGTATTAAACTGATAATATATTATTTAGTGCAAACTTTGTAAAAACGAACTCCATATCAACGTCCTACAACTTAAAAGTAAAAAATAAATGTATGCGATATGTAAAACACTAACACTAACTGTACAAAATATTATCAATTAGGTTACAGTTTTGCGATCAATTATATTATTAATTGGTGACCACATTATGCCTCACAAAGAAAACTAAAGAAAAGCTCTGCCATTACATCATATGCTTCATAAAACCAAAACCTTGACGTAAAAAGAATGGGAAGGTATTTGCATTAATAAAACTATCGTGCAAATACATATCTGAAATTCTACGTGCAAATTAAAATAGCTTACACTCACTACTATTACGCATATATACGCTCTGGTAACGTGCGTATACCTATTAGTACTGTCATAGTTACATAGGAATGTAAGCATCTACTAAAATTTATAACTACAGTTTCGCACACACTGTAAAACCTGACATCAACCTACCTGGCAACGAACTGCCGCTTAAATAAAGTTAAAAAGCCGTTAACAATTTCGAACCAAGAAGGTATGAAATTTAAAGACACTTTAAATTAAGCTAAATGTAGAATGAAGAGGTTAAAATTTACGTAGCAGAATTATTAAACACGAATTACGTTATTTCTTATCATTATGTACGAAAATATACTAAAAATAATGAAATTTGAGATGGCGCCACTTTCGCTGGCGCTCAAATAATTAAACGCTTTGTTGCTGTAATAAACTATCTATAAACAACAACAATAAACAACTGAAATAAACTTTTAATCAACATTAACTGAATATGATTTAAAATATACCATAAGTGATTAAATTATAATACATGCCAACTGTTCACTAAAATAATTGTATTCCCTAGAAGTTGACGCTGATGATTAAGAGTTGTAGCTTAAAATCCCAGATTAGTTACGACGCTCGTGCGCTCTCATGTGACTTAAGTAGCCCGGTTTGGATTGAAACGTGCGGTAGCAATCCGGGCATGTCAACTGTCCACTAGAATAGTTGTATTCTCTAGAAGTTGACGCTGAAGATTGAGAGTTGTAGCTTAAAATGCCAGAATAGGTATTGTTATTAGTTTTCGGATGTAGTTGAATATAATCCTCCGTCTCTCGACGCTCATGCGCTCTCATGTGACTTAAGTAGCCCGGTTTGGATTGAAACGTGCGGTAGCAATCCGGGCATGTCAGCTGTCCACTAGAATAGTTGTATTCTCTAGAAGTTGACGCTGAAGATTGAGAGTTGTAGCTTAAAATGCCAGAATAGGTATTGTTATTAGTTTTCGGATGTAGTTGAATATAATCCTCCGTCTCTCGACGCTCATGCGCTCTCATGTGACTTAAGTAGCCCGGTTTGGATTGAAACGTGCGGTAGCAATCCGGGCATGTCAGCTGTCCACTAGAATAGTTGTATTCTCTAGAAGTTGACGCTGAAGATTGAGAGTTGTAGCTTAAAATGCCAGAATAGGTATTGTTATTAGTTTTCGGATGTAGTTGAATATAATCCTCCGTCTCTCGACGCTCATGCGCTCTCATGTGACTTAAGTAGCCCGGTTTGGATTGAAACGTGCGGTAGCAATCCGGGCATGTCAACTGTCCACTAGAATAGTTGTAGTTGTGGTGCATTGTTGTATTCACTGGCGCGTTAGTAGACTCATTTGTCATTTTAGCATCCAATGCAGTGGCGGGTGCTTCAGAATCAAAATATTTATTTGTGTCATAACCGGCTGAGTTCTGGCGCTCGTGTGCCCCCATATGGCTCAAGTAGCCCGCTTTTGTTACAAATGTGCGGTCGCATAACCTGCAGGGTATGGTCGTGCGTAGATTCACATCATTGTTATTCAAATCCAAATCAGCCTCGTTTTGTGGCATGTCAAATGCCACCATTTGTCCGCTGTGGTCCGACTTTAAATAGTTTGTGATCGACTTATATTTGTAGGCGCAATTGGTGAAAACATTATCTAGGCACGTGGCTGAGCTCCTGGTATAGTGCGTCGGTTCCTCAAATATCGGCCGAAGCCCCACGTCTCCGAACAGCTTAATGATTTTAGTTCTTTTACTAGATTTGTGGAGTAAATCTACATTGAAATCGCCACACACGGTTACAGACTTGCCGCTGCCTGAAGCTACATTCAAAGCGTTCCTCATGATTGGCTCAAATTCGTTGTAACACTTTGTGTATGGCGTGTATACACAAATAATAATTGAATCCTTGAATTCAACGCAGGATAACTCTATGATTGAATCTTTAGACATATTTTCAATGACCCTGTTGTAGCCGTCCTTCAGTCTTCCAACAAGATTTGATCTGATGGCAATAGCGGAACCTCCTCTTTTATTTACCCTACAATAGCTGCTCGCGATCTTGTAGTTTTTAAATTGGAACTTTTGCTCGTCTCTCGGCTGCCAATGCTCCGTGAGGCAAAGGATGTCAACGTCTTTCGTCTGCAACAATTGTTGGATTGTATCTTCTTTGCCACTGTAGCCTTGTATATTTTGGTGCACAAGGTTTACTGTGCTTTTCTTGTTCGTTGGAATCATGTTGTTCGATTGTTAAGTTCTGTAAAGCCACAAAAAAGAACAATGTAATTTGTTGTATTGTTTTAACTTGTTGGAAGACAGAACAAAGCACGTTAAGGGTTACTTTCTTTGCATTTTGATAAAATTACATTTATGTAAGCATAAAATGTACCTAGTATAGACATCTAATAAACTAGAAGATTAAAGTAAGGTTTGTAGAATCGTACATAGATAGGCCTAAAATCGCAAAGCGTGATGTAGATCTGATTTTTTGATCGTGTTAGGACTAGTCATTGTAGTTTTAACCCGTATTTTCAGTTTCGAAAAACCTGTCGTGTAATATGCCAAAAAATTACCCTTTTTCACTTTTTAATAAATAAATAACACACTAAGTATGCATTTTTAAATTGATGTAGTTACGCTTTGCGATTTTAGCTCTTTTTTATGTACGTTTTTACGAGCCTAATTTAATTTTAAGTTTTTAATAGATAGGTAACTATAAAGTGTAGACTTTATTTTGAGCAACATGAAAACCAATTAAATTTACTGACGGTTCTTAAGAAATAACAAGAAGTTTTTAGATTTTTCTAAAAGAAACAAAACAATATTTCATAATATTTAATTGTTAATACATTTGACCTGCGGATCGACTTCAATTTATTTGAAATTTAATGTAAGTACATACGTAAGAAATGTAATTTTCCAAAAATATGTAGTTTTTGATTTTTAAACAAAAGTTTTTGACATAGTACTCTGAGAGCACACATTTTTCAAAACTGCAAATTAGGGTGTGTACTAGTCTAACTGGTCCTTCCAACATATTAAAAAATCTTATTATGTCTAATTGAAAGAAACGTGTTTTTTCCATAAACTTTGGTTATAGTTATGCTTTGTGCAACTTGCGGAAAGGCTAGTAGCAGAAATGTCAACGCTTAGTAACACAAAACTTACTCACTTCCTTAGAACGATTGTATTATTTCCAATCGAATAACGTTTACCTCACTGTTCACTATCTGATACTGAATTTTAATCTTAATTTTAATAATCACAATTGCATATGCCGTTACTGGCTTCAAGTTGATGACTAAATTGAAGTAAAAGCGATTAGGAATTATATTTGCATGCTTTATCAGCCACAGGGTGCCACATGTATGACGCACAGCACAGCCATGGCACTTAAGTGGGCTTAAGGGGGCGATATCCAATGCTAACTAGCGGCACTAATGGAAAAAGTAATATATTCTTTTATAACTAACTATTTGTATAAGCATGATGAGTCATTAAAAAATACTCTTGGCACTAAGTTCTAGGCTATAGGTTCTAAAAATAGCTCTTGTCAGTATTGAAATGTATGATGTTCAGTTTTGCTCAGTAGTCGCTTAGTTTAATACGTATAGGTAATTGATTTGCACACGGCTCTCAACGAGTGTCATAAACCTGCATGATACCAAGAAGCTACCTAAACAACACCCTCACGACAAAACTGTTCTTAAACTAGCATACCTACCCTGTGATATGCTTACCTACCACACATTTGTGTCGATCAAAGTAGTGCGGCTCCCAGCGAGAATCGAACCTATGACTCTTGTAATGGTAATCGAACTTGTAATCGCAAAACCGACCGTTACTGTACTGAATGTTCCGATGTCTCGTCGAAGTTACATCAATTCTTCAACGAGTAGGTTTCCTCGGGTAATTACCTAGATTTTGCTGGTTGTTCAACACTCCGTCGTAAAATGTCCACTTCACAAAATTTCCACCCTTCACAAAATTACTACTTCTCAGAATGTCTCTTTCGTAATATGTCCCGTGCGCAGAACGTCAATTTTGCAAAATGTCCACTTCTATTAATTGTTTTTTAAGCGTTAGAAAGAAAGAAAGTTACTATAGATTATGAAAGAGAATTATTGGGTCTCTGTGTGAGAGCTTGGCTAACTGAGTTATTTGCAGTGCGCCCTTCCAGCGGGAAAACCGCAACTCGTCTTATCGTGCGACGGAAGCGTCGGCAACAGATAGCGGCTTAGCTTGACCCAACTGTTTTGGTTTAATGGGTTGGGTGGGTGGTTTTGTGTGTGTGTGTTTGTGTGAGTGCGTGCGTGCGTGCGTGCGTGCGAGCGTGCGCGCGTGCGTGCGTGCGTGCGTGCGTGCGGGCGGGCGTGCTCGTGCGTGCGTGCTTGCGTGAGTGCGTGTCTTTCGATAGGTATGACAAAGCTACAGGGTAATTTTTTTCCCGTGTAGCGGGTTCGATTCCCATGTAATTATGTCATTGTTTTTTAAATTATTTTAATTTATGTCTTCTTTTTGTTTTAATGTCTTCTTTTAGTAAAATGTTCCATCTACAATATTCAAGGTACTTTCCCTCCATGTGGCATAGCCGTGGGACGCCCTGTATATTCAAGAATTGCTTGTTTAAAGGTATTAGATAGATTACCTAAACTCACGCCCGTATCCCGGAGGGGTCGCCAGATACCAGGGTTTGCCCGTACTATGATCCTGAAAGACCTCTTTCGTTTCATCAACATTCATTAGACGTTGCATTTACGCACGCCGGTTTTGACAAATACACCATGGGTGAAATATGTCTGCTTGGGACGTCCGTTATGGGACGGCGGCCACTTAATGTCAAAATTATGCACCAAAGGCTATACCCGTGTAAGGGAACAAAATATGCCCCTGACGTTATTAGCCAATGAATATATCCTATGTATTGGTAATATTGCTAGTTATTAATCTGCCAAGTTTTATGTCTTAATTATTGACAGTTACCTTGCAATGTAACTTGAAAGTTTTTTTTACTTTTCTAAATATCTTGAAAACTACTGGTCCGTTTCTTTTGTGATTAACGTATGATGTTGAGGGCATAAAGAGGTATATATTTGCAAAAAACAAGACGGCTCTAAGTCATCATTAACTTGGTTGTTTTTTATGTCAAATATTTCAAGCTTTTTTTTACACTTGTGAGTCAGCGACACCCACCATTTTTTTACACTGATGTGCCATCTTTTTCCGTACAAATATATATTGGACTGAAATCAATCGGCTTGGAGCAACATGGTGATTTTTTTAAATTTTGTGTATACCGGCCTAGTACATCACCAAGGTATACGACGTACTACGAGTATATCCATTATTCATTATTCTACAGATTATTTAAGAGTACCTATAGTTCGTTATAGAGTACATTCTAAGGATTGACTATCCTGAATCTACATTAAAAGTTAATTTGAAATAAAAATTTTGTATTTATTAATCAACATTACAAACGTAAAACCTCTAGCTATATAGGTAAGCTGTTTAAAAGAGATTAATTAACTCAACAACTGTTACAAATGAATTTCGGACATAAATAGTGCAATTGGTACAAATAGCAACACACCTAAGTGACCATCTTTTGACCTTATATCAACAACAATAAGGTGTACGAATGGTCAGCTAAGTGTGTGGCCGACGGTACGGACGGTAATTAGATAAAAAACATTGAAACGGAAGTTTTTTTCGACACCAGCCTTTGTTGTCTACCAGTTGTGCTAATTCATTTTCTTCGCCTCGTTTTGTGCTCATCCTTTCAAAAATCTCATTATTCATGTCAGTATCAGATACCAAAGGCTTGCCAAACCGATTCAAAAGATATGATGCTATACGATAATAGCTTTTTATTTTAGGCAACATTTTATTGTCCAGTGTATGGTCTAAAAGTTTAAATCTATTTTTAAGTATGCCGTGCACAGCTTCCACAACCCAGCGAACTTTTGTTACGTATCGGGATTGGTTCGCTTCTGTGGTGCTTAATTGTTTGCGTTGTCTTTTGATCGATGGCATCATCACCCGATAGCCTTTCGCTTCCAAGAGTGCAACTACATCCCTAAAACCCCTGTCTAAGATGAAAATATCACCTGGTTGTAAAATGTTACTCATTGTATCAATAACTTTTCGCAAGATTGATGCGTCGTTTTCATTGGCATGAAAACGTCCCAATATATCAATTACAAATCCATCAGTCGCACAAACGGTAAATGGTTTACATCTCAGAACACAAAAAGGAGAAGTGCCTTATGGGCGTGGCACTGTCGATCAACGTTAGTCCGGTTGGGCTAACCTCGGCGAAACTTTTAAATATGGTCGTCAATCGCCTCGCGCCCGCTACCGCCGTAACATATGTGAAAAATGCCTGATTACCTACAGAAATCGCTGTGATACATGCTATTCAAATAACAGTGCAGTGTCTTTTCACCGGTAAGCCTATTTTACTCACTATATCCATCTTTAAACTATGAAAAATCATAATTATAATAATTTTCCTGTGAAATATGCACTCCAGTACTAAGAATATAAATGAGACGTATTTATATCGTCGGGTTTACTCCATTGCTGTATTTATGTAGAATTTTCGTGGAGGTTTTCTAACTTGGAAAAGCAGACCCGCAATGGACCGTCTCGCGAAACTGACTATTGTTGTATGCGATGTTTCGTGGTACGGCCGCATGTATTTGCCGTGAACTGTCAAAGTCACCAGTAGGTGTCAGCGGGAGTCATAGTGATGGGGTAGGTGCTTTCTTTGCAGACTGATTAAGTATCGATACTTTCGTCGCATTTACACTCGTTCGTCCAGACTTAAATTACTAGGACCAATTATAATGTACGACTAGGTAGCTATTGTCCGCGACTCCGTCCACGTGGACTTCAGTTGCTAAGGAAGCTTTTATTTTAGTTGCAGATTTTGTCGTAAGTAATATGAACAGGTTTAGTTTTGACCACGTATTAGGGATTAAAGTATGAAATTGCCGTTTTATTGCAATAGGTTCTTTGAATTGACATATAATCTTCATGGTTTGAGGTTTTCGAATGAAACTTTTTTCAAATGGTTTCTATGATGTTCTTTTTTTAAAAAATGTGAAACATTTGAATATCGACTTTCAATTGTTTTTGTTATTCAATTTAGACAAGAAAGATGGATACTGCGAAAATTCGAGTGATTATGAGGCACCCATTTTTCGTATTTTTTTATTTTATTGATTTGACGCAAGTGAGTCAATATTGTGGGTAAGGTAACGTTAAACCATGCCGCTAATTCCTGGGTAGTTTGACTAGGGTCGGCTTCCACTATCTCTCTTAATTCATCGTTATTCACCTGTGTGGGCGGTCTTCCTCGTGGCTCGTTCTTTAAGTCGAAATTTCCATCACGAAAGCGTTTAAACCAAAATCGCACGGTGCGTTCATTAGTAGACCCCTCTCCAAACGCAGCATTGATATTGCGGGCTGTTTCTGCCGCATTAGTTCCGCGTCGGAACTCGTATTCAAAAATCGGTTTACTAATGTATTGCCAAAAATCGTTTCCCAAAGTATTACTTCCCAAACTATTTTCCGCAAATTATCACTTGGCAAAAAAACATTTCTCAAAACAACTTAAAGCAAATAAACAGTTAGCAAAAGTTATTATGGCAAGTTATTGTTTACCAAATAAATACTTGGTCAATATTTACATAGCTCCGCTACGCTACGCGCTTCGTCGCACCTATATTTTTAGCATAATAAACGTTTGTCTTAATAAAACTTGACGCAGTAAAATTATGCGAAATGATAATTTGACCAAATGAATAAAATGCGAAATGAAAACTTGCTAAAGTTTCATTTGGGAAATGAAACTGATGCCATAAGTTTATTGGGAAGTAAAATTTGGCGAAAAATACTTTGGCTAAACGGCGGTATCCCCAAAAATCACTCGAATTTTCGCAGTATCCATCTTTCTTGTCTAAATTGAATAACAAAAACAATTGAAAGTCGATATTCAAATGTTTCACATTTTTTAAAAAAAGAACTTCATAGAAACCATTTGAAAAAAGTTTCATTCGAAAACCTCAAACCATGAAGATTCTATGTCAATTCAAAGAACCTATTGCAATAAAACGGCAAATTTCATACTTTAACCCCTATTATTTCAAAAAGTATAAATGGAAGGAAGGATAAATGGATTGAAACTACAGGGAGAGGGCCTAACTGGCTTCCTCTCAAATCAAATACCGGTTGCTCCATCCATTTTACGGAGAAATGTTCCAGATGCTAAAGAGGGGTTCTAAATAATCTTATAAATGAAATTCGATTAATTTAAAATAAAGTAAATGAAGTGTTTTCAATAATTTCATAATTTATTTAATATTTTAGATCCGTATTAGAAAGTTTCGGATATTGTTACTGTTGAAACATGCGTTCCTGAAGAAATAACAGGTGACCAGGTAATGCTTTTAATATTTTCATAATTTATTTACTATTTTAGATCCCCTTGAAAGTAACGGATATTTTTTCTGTCGAAGAATACTGCGAATGTCAAAGACCCCTGTAAATAATTAAAGAAAAAAATATTAGATTTTTTACAAATGCATACTTTTTGTATTTTAGATACAACAACGAATTGCCGAAGTCTCAGAAACTGGTAGATTTATGTCAATTGAAGAAAACCCCGAAAAAAGAAATCACGCAAAACATTGAACCATGTCAATAAGTGTCAAGTTCTAAATAAATATTTACATTTTAGGGGACATTAAAATATTCTCTGCAGGATCTCAGTCGTACGATGATGTTATCTTTTTAATGTAAATGTGTTTTGAAAGTTTCTTTAAGTTTATGTTTCACAAGTTTCTTTGAGTTCTTACTACCTAATGTATTTTTCACAAGTTAATAAAAATATTATTATTTATGTGATATTATTAAGAATCTTTTTTGTGTTCCCATCACAGTTATCACCTACCAAGGCAATGAAAATTTCAATCCAAACTCAGAAACATCTACAGTCACGCTCATTAATTCACGAGTTAAAATACGTAGTTCTAGATTTTTTAAAGTGTGCGCTATACAAAAACGCGCGGAAGGTGAAGGCAAGGCGCAGGCATCTTGCCGCTTCAAACAAAAATTACGTAGGCGATATGTTTTGAATTATATTCAAGCGGCGCGGCACAGCCAAAGTCGTTTCGTCGCCTATGTAGGTTTTAATACCTACATTTTGTAGGTATGAAAACGTTTTGAAGCGGCAAGATGCTTGCGCTGTCCCTTTACCTTACATACCTACGCAGTTTCTGTATAATTCAAGCCTAACGTTTATCAGCAAATGGTCTCTAAACTTTGACATTTAGAATATTTGTATGATTAGAATTTACGATGAAACGGAATTCACGAATTATACGATAGGTAGGTATGAACAAAAGTGACATATTTAGGAATTAACACATTGGTAGGCAAAGCCTGTAAAAATAAAACCTTAGGCAGCCTTTTGCAAAGGATTACTTCAACGAAATAAAGTAGTTACAGACTACGCGACATAAAGAAATAATTAGTTACTATTTAGGTATAGACGGTATAGATGGCAAGAAAAAAATCGACATAATGTAGAAAAAAAATTTTGTACGATGTACAATTTTTTTAAAGTATAATCGATAATGTACTTTTTCTTTCCCATCCCTAATGTTGTGCTGCTCTTCTCATTGGCTGTTTCATTTGTGTTAACAGCGAATCGTGAGCCGGTTGTTTATGTTGTAATCAAATAGAGATTATGAGGAAACTGTAGCTGTGTGAGTAAGTGGCGACATCGGTTTTCTAGCAAACGGGCCATTATAACACTTCTCCTTATTTTTGTGTTCTGTGGTTTACATAGATGTTTTTTCTTTTGTCCGGAGAACGATTTTCTTTGGTACTCATTGTTATCGTTTTTTTGATGATATGCGTACGTACCATCACAAATAAGTATAAGACAATCAAAAGCGTTAAATAATTTTTTTGCGATGTCCGTGGTATGACAGTCAATCAGCCATTGCCTGCTATGAGTATCTATTCCAAACTGATAAGGGAGAATATCGTGTGGCGAAACCCAGGATCAGCCTACGTAGAACCAGTGAAAAACAGGAACGTGGTACAACGGTGATTTTATTTTCCGAAATCACACTCTTTTTACAAAATACGTAAAGACATCCGTAATCAGTGCGTGCTCCAACAAAAATAGGCCCGTCAAACAGTTTGGCAGCAGTTTTATAACAATTGAGTGACAGCTCATTCTCAGTGTTGCCAGTATTAAGAAATTAATTGAATCGTTCGCTTCGAATCGAATAACAAAAATTGATTTAATTGAAATAAACCTAACATTCGACCATCCTGACGACATGCTTGTCCCCAAGTATGCAGGCATTCAAGCCTATTAAACCTAACATTCGGCAAATTTAGTTAAAAGCACGCACCAAGGAGAAACACTAAACACAATGATACAAAACAAATGAAACAAAAAATAAATTTCAAAATCTGACAGTGATAATCCGCAAAGCCTTCCTTCTCGCAAAAATCACAATCAGTATACCATATGAATATAAGGAACAATTTGTGAACTCTCCTTCTGACAAAATGTTTACTTATCTATATCTATCTATCTATCTATACTAATAATAAATCTGTAAGGGTCGGTCATGGAGTAAGTTAGTTTGTTTTCAGAGATATTGTGTTTATAGGCTCAATATATGATACTGAAACTAATTTCACGATTTTTAGAATTTTTTTCTGTATGTGTGTATGTATGTATGTATGTTCCTCCATAACTCTTAAACCAATTATCCAAATTTGATGAAATTTGGTATAAAAACATATAGACATCTGGGACACAGGATAGGCTATTTAAATTCTAGCTCCAGTTATGATAAGACGTGGCCCCCATACAAATGCTGCTTCGTAAAAATCGAAATGTACGCGAACGGAGTCGCGGGCACAGCTAGTCAATATAATATATTCCTATTTCGTTGATACCTGTGAACCCTCCTTCTCACAGGTTGCCAACAGTCACAATCTTATGAACCCTCCTTCTCACAAGATTGTAACTTATCAATATATATATTTTGACGATACCTGTGAACCCTCCTTCTCACAGATGCGACAATTCGTATTTTGTGAACCCTCCTTCTCACAAAATACTTTTGTATCTACGACTAATGGCAGTAAACCCTCCTTCTTACATGCCACCAATCTTATTCAACATTATTATACAAAGGACTAATGGCAGTAAACCCTCCTTCTTACATGCCACCAATCTTGTTCAAGATTATACAAAGAATAATCATTACATTTATTTTCTGATTACTAATTCACAAAACAAAATATAAGTTGATCGACATATTGATATAGTTTTCGTTTAACACAGGAGTAATTCTTTAATTTAAATTCATATTTTAATTTTACAGGATAACACAATATAAAATCTTTCAAATTAGCTCAACATTCGATGTATCTGCATGCAAGATTGACATCGATTTACTTATTTTGTTTTAGCTTAAGTTTGTGGACTATACCGAGTAGGTACATAATCATTTATCACTGGCATTGTTATCGCTACAACTCTCCTGATCACTTTCTTCATCGCCCTCGTTAACATTTAGAGCAGCCACATGTATCCATGGCATCATGCGATCTGACGCCACTGTAGTTTTGCGTTTATTTTTTGTACTGCTAAGACCGGGTATAGCAGCAACTCTGTAACGATCATTCCCTAATACTGCAATTACTCTATAAGGACCTGTGTATGACGAAATGAGCTTTTTGCTCTTTCCGTCATTATTGAATGCAGTTCTTGTGATCTTCACGAGTTCTCCTTCACTATAGACGCGGGCAGGACGTCTGTTTTTGTCATAAATTTGTTTTTGTTTTAGTTGCTCCTCATCAATTTTATCCTTAACACTTTCTCTTATAGTTACTAGGTCAATATTTTCCTGTGTATCGCGTACAACTTTATTAAGCATTGGATTAATTTCTGCGTTCATTTTAGATCCGAACATGACTTCTGCCGGCCTCCTTCCTGTTGTTTTATGACAAGTGTTATTAAGGCCCCACTGTACTCTACCAACTTTATCATCCCAGTCTTTTTCGTCAAAACTCAGGTTTTGTGCCGTCAAAGAGCTAAGAATTGTGCGATTATATCGCTCAACCTGTCCGTTAGCCCTTGGGCATGCAACCGCATTCAAAATATGCCGTATGCCCTTCTCTGAGCAATTGTAACAAACGAGTTCGGGTTTTGAGTTGTTCGCGGTCTTAAATGGTTTTTGATTCGTACTACTATTCGATGCTTCAGAGAACTTGGTTTTGAAATTATGTCGATCAAAAGGCTGTGATGGCGGGGTCTCTTTGTTGCTCATTAAAAAGTGAAGAAGTTGATCAGGCTGAGTACACCGCAACGCGTTTGCGCTAGATCGTACGGTTTTATCACTCAATCCACGAATGATACATTCCACTGCACGCTTGCCCTCAATATCACAGCGATTTAGTAGAGCCAACTTTTCATAATAATAAATCTCAAGAGGCTCGTTAAATCTACTTTTCCTTTTGAGCATGTCCTCCAAGGATTGACCGTAGTTCTGCTCAAACGGGAATGCATTCAATAATTTTTGCTGCCATTCGGCCCAGCTAAATAGTATCGAATTTAGACTTTCGTACCAAACTTTGGCCAATCCCTGGAGCTTTTGCATCGAAAAGTGTATAGTCGTCTTCTCATCCCAACCGTACACAGTGGCACACTCGTTCACTTTTTTAATCCAAATATCGACTCTCTGACTTTTCGACGAAGGATCGAAATCGGGAAGTATGTTTCCGTGATTGATGTTATTTGAGTGTAACGGAGTGGTCACTGTCAACGGCTGAGTTTGAGGCTTTAGGTGGCTCAAGGAACTAATAAGATTTATTAGATCTTTGGAACTAAAAGATGGACTATCTGACCGGCTATATCCCTGACGACCCGGCGTGTGTTGCTGGTCTCGTCGCTCGCCTTGAGAACGGCGTGGTGTCGGCTCGCACTCGCGAAGATTGCTCCTCTCGCGGCCTGCACCGTCGTCAACTGCATCGTGCTCTCGAGCACGCGCTTCACCTCGTCGACAACGGCTGCGCGAGTTGCGAGGCTCCCTTTCTGTCGTGCTTCGTCGGAGTGGGCTACGCTCTCTACGCAGTGCATCTTCGAGTACGCGCAACCGCTCACGCTGCAGCTCCACCTCTTGTAATCGCCTCAGCTCGGGAGTTCGCAACCGGCTGCGACTTCGGTAGTCGCGGCTTTCCCGACGGGTACGACTGCGGCTGCGCCTCACAGACCCCCGGCTCGAGCCCGCTTCCCTCCGATCAGGCGTAGCTAAACGCTTCCGCGAGGCCTCGTCCTCGTGTGGCATTGTTCGCAACTCGAAACAGAGAAACGCAACACAATTTTAGAACTTCAAATATAAGAAGTTGAGTAAATCGCTGAAAAAGTAAAAGTTGGGGTATCTCGAAAACGGAGCGCCCTAGCTCAAAATTAACCAAATTTTACCTCCCTTTTATACACCCGCAAGTAGAGAGCCCGATCGTCAATAACCGTCATTAATACTGTCAAACTTAATTGTCAACCACCGACAAAATGTTGGCCACGTGGTCAATTATCTACTTTTTAGAGGGTTAGGACGGTTAGGTGAGCGTACGGAATGAATGAACGAACATGAGTTGCAAGTAGCTTTCATGTCAGTCATACTCATATTTACAGGTGACCAGATTTTACGGCTTTTGAGTTCAATTTTAAAATGTAGTTGTGGTTAAGATCAGTAAACACAAAATAGGTACTTGAACTTTAGAAAAAGACGTGTGCACTTACCACTTCTGAATTGTGGCGAAACCCAGGATCAGCCTACGTAGAACCAGTGAAAAACAGGAACGTGGTACAACGGTGATTTTATTTTCTGAAATCACACTCTTTTTACAAAATACGTAAAGACATCCGTAATCAGTGCGTGCTCCAACAAAAATAGGCCCGTCAAACAGTTTGGCAGCAGTTTTATAATCATTCTCAGTGTTGCCAGTATTAAGAAATTAATTGAATCGTTCGCTTCGAATCGAATAACAAAAATTGATTTAATTGAAATAAGCCTAACAATCGCATTCAAATGCCTTAAGGACGCTGGAACCAACCCGCCGTAGTCTGAAACCATTTGTTCTCGTTGTAATTGTAACATGGAAAAAATCAATGTGTTACTACAGCCTGTACGCAATTTTACCAAAAATACCATAATTGCTTGTAGTGTCGATCGCTCAGAGCTGTTTCGTAATGTTACCAATTCCTCTTCCAATTCCTCTATCTGTTCATAAGAATAACCAGTAAAAATTGTCAGTTGATTATTAGGCAAGCATTTATTCTCGATTTTACCTAACTGAGTCATGGTTACATCAATGGACAAAGTCTTGAACATTTCTGTTATTTCTGTTACTTTTAGTTTGGCCTTACTCGAATGAATTGTTATCTTATTTAAATGTTCTTCGTACAGTCTATCATTTATTTAATGGGAGGGGCAACAGCTGTTCCCAGTGGCAATGTAAATATTTTTCGTTGTATAAACCTGCAATCTAGCTTTTTTTTGGTACACTTTTTATATTGGATTCTTTAGAGCAGATAAAACAATATCGATGAGTAGCTATTGTTCGTTGCAATGGTAATTTTACATGCTCTTCGTCACTGGAAGGTTTTAATGCCACAGAAAAGTTAGGGTCTCCATTTTCGTCATTGGAGGTTGAATCACTCTCGGTATGATATTCAGCTATTGCGACACATTTCCGATTGGCTTTTGTTCGACAAGATGCACAAATAACATCACTAATGGAAAATGTCTGTGCTAAAGAAACTTCATAAAAATTAACATCGCGTAGACTTAGCACTTTCTTTTTTCCAGGGACTTTACTTGTTTTTTGCAACATGCACATGACTGTTTGTTTACCGACATTTTATCAATACACTTCACTAATTGATAAGCGTAAGAAATAGGTAAAGAACACTTCAGTTATCAATATTATCAGTATTACTAGGTACTTAGAATTAATTATTATACTGGCTGAGTATGTAACCGCATTACAATATGTCTAAAAATAGGTGTACATATTATACGACAAGATGTCTTCACGGTGCTGTGGGATCCGTCTGCGAAAGATGCAAAGCCTACAACTCAGTAATTAATGATGAATCCAAAATATTTCTGTATAAAAATATTGCCAATTGTTACCTGTTTGGTAAGTGTATGTATGCTTAACATTCAATTATTATTCTCGAAAAGTGTTTCGCCACAGTTTCTACAATAAAGATCATTTAATGCCGCAGTTCCTCGACGGCAATAGTAGTATTCTGTTACAGGCTCACACTTCAAACATCTATCTATTTAAATAATATCCTCCTCCGATAACGAAATCAATACACTTCACTAATTGATAAGCGTAAGAAATAGGTAAAGATCACTTCAGTTATCAATATTATCAGTATTACTAGGTACTTAGAATTAATTATTATACTGGCTGAGTATGTAACCGCATTACAATATGTCTAAAAATAGGTGTACATATTATACGACAAGATGTCTTCACGGTGCTGTGGGATCCGTCTGCGAAAGATGCAAAGCCTACAACTCAGTAATTAATGATGAATCCAAAATATTTCTGTATAAAAATATTGCCAATTGTTACCTGTTTGGTAAGTGTATGTATGCTTAACATTCAATTATTATTCTCGAAAAGTGTTTCGCCACAGTTTCTACAATAAAGATCATTTAATGCCGCAGTTCCTCGACGGCAATAGTAGTATTCTGTTACAGGCTCACACTTCAAACATCTATCTATTTAAATAATATCCTCCTCCGATAACGAAATCTCTGACTGAGGTAATGCGTCCAAAAATAATTGAAAAGCTATGCTGCGAGGTATCGGAAGTAAGTGGGGTGTGGACTGTATAGGTGATGATTCTGGACTGTATAGGTGACTTCCGGTGGTTCTTGATAGCTGTTTATTTCTTCCAGGTTCAGGGTGGTGTAGTAGCTAACTGAAAGCTCATGCTAATACAGAGAATGTTCCGGCTTATATACTATTCGGGCCAGCCGTTCGACCAATCACAGATGTTTCTAGAATATTCCACTGGTCTTACATCATATTTACACATGTTACATAATATTTAAATGGCGTCGTTCAGCATACAGCTATTTGCGAACCTAACTTAGACTAACACATTTAGGGGTTCGCTACATTTACACAATATAAAAATGCCTGGTTCAGCCTACACCTAACTGCGAACCTAATTTAACCTAACCCGTCTCGGTGACCACAACATTCCTCCCCCGGCGCAGCACGCGTAGCCTCCTTCTCTAGGACGACGAGTCGGCTCGCAGGACGTTTGAAGACTCCTGTCTTCGTTCGGACGTCCACCTCTTGTACTCCGCCGTCTGGGCCCGGATAGGTGCCTGTTCGCCACTTTCGATGTGCTGGTGCTCTATCCGAGTCGGCTCTGCGCCGGCATATGTTAGTAAATGCCGGCATACGGGCGGTAGTTCGCACCTTAGAGAAACGAGCAGGGTCAGGCAGCCAGTCGTCTCTGGTTGCATTGTCTTCGGTTGTAGGGAGGACCTCTCGTTTGGTGGGAGCACGTGAGTGTGAGCGCACCTCAGCCGTGACTCGGTTCGTGGACGTGTTGAAGCCCAGTTCGTTTTGTTCGTTGTTCCAGAAGAGCCCCAGTATCTTGTTGCAAGCTCTTCTCCCCCCAGTTGTACAGGAGTTGTCGCATGTAGATCGGCTGGAACGTCAAGCAGCACTTCTCTACAGTTTGTGCTCCATCCTCGCAGTGTGAATCCAGCAGCGGCGTGCACTGCTCGGATCTCGGATGCTGCATCTCGCTTCCTCTTCGCCGTCATAGCTCGCCACCAGATCATCCATGTAATGGTTCTGCGTGATGGCCTCCAGCGCGCGCGGATGAGTTTGCGCATGCTGGTGTGCGTTGTGGTTGCGCACGTAGTGAGCCATGAACGGGGAGCTCGCTGCACCGAAGATCAGGCTCTTCATCTTGTAGAGGCGAGGTGGGTCGGTTCTGTTATTTCCTCTCCATAGGAATTGCTGCGCGGGTTGATCTTCAGCCCGGATTTTAATGCGCAAGAACATCTCGTGTACGTCGGCGGTGATAGCAATCCGTTTTTCTCGGAACCGGAACAGGATCCCCTGCAGTGACTGAAGCAGGTCCGGTCCCTCTAGCAGATGATCGTTAAGGCTCACACCGTGACTTTTTGCTGCCGCGTCGAACACCAGCCGTGTTTTCCCCGGTTTTTTGGGATTTTGCACGGCGAAGTGAGGCGGGAACCAGCGGACGGCACTTGTTCGCTCGGAGCCGTCGCATGGTGCCGCATAGCCTTTCTCCAGCAAGTTCTCTATCTGCTTGGTGTACTCTTGAGCGAAGTCAGGGTCGGCGTCCATCTTTTGTTCGATCTTCCGCATTCGACGGAAAGCTTGGTCGTAGTTCGGTGGCATGTTCGTGTCGTCGTTTCGCCACGGCAATCCGACTTCATAGCCATTGTCGATCTTCCTTATTGTCTGTTCGACAATCAAGGTTGCTCGTTGATCAGCGCTGTTCACTCTTGGTTTGAGGGCAACGCCGAGAGCATCTATACGAAAGTGTGCCTCGAGTAGTTCATGAAGGCTGCGATCTTTTCGCTCGTTCTGCTCGTCTAGATCGGGTTCGGTGCGCCGTTCGGGCGCGTAGACGTGCAGTACGTTCTCGTTCTTGTAGATCACGCTGCTTGGCAGTCCCATAAAGGCGGGCCGAGCGAGGCGAAGCCTAGTTGTGGCCAAGGCTTGTATAGTTCTTTTCCCAATTAATGTGCGGAAATTAAAACTGAGTAGTACCTAGGCAAAACTTTTTACCTTTCAAAATCAATGACGAACAACGAACAACAGCAAACGCTGAAATAGTATCATTGTCACACGCACACTTCTTTATCTACTATTATTGTATGTAAGCATGTTTGTTTGTGGCAATAAATCATTCATTAATTCATTCTACAATAATTTTTCCCGCGCTCAAGTGTTCAGTTGCTTTTTTTCAATAAATAACTTTCTATTTGCAAGCCAGTTCAAAATTTAAATAAAACCTTTGATAAGTTACCTCCTTGGTTGTCATGTTTCGGAGTAAAAGATCGTTCCATTCCATTTTTTAACTACGCCACAGACATTGGCAGAATCCTTAGGGTAGCCATAATTAAGAATTGAATTGAACTACGCGACAGATGTCAGTTTGCAGTGCAGCAATTTCGAAGAAAGTTGTCAAAATAATGCTCAAAGGGGTTTGTGCATTTTTCTATGGAAGCTGGAATATCTACCCGCCGCCATATTGAATTTTTTTCAAAGTTCCCGCGCACGATGAAAGTTAGAAATATGGATACTTTAAATACGTACAAAAAACTTCAAGTCATATGGTGCCCTAAAGTGTCACCTTTCCGAGGTATTTGTGGGTAAAGATAGTCCTATGAGATCAATGACAATCATTAAGCTTTTGTTTGTATAAGTATCCTCTATGCATATTTACCACTTTCATCGTGCGTAGAATCTTTGCAAAAATTCAAAATGGCGGCGGCTGGATATGCCACAGAGGTCCAGTCGCCTTTTCAAGCATGTTTGAGAAAAAGTAACTTTTGTCAACGGTTGCTGTTCCAAAAATTGCTGTTCCAAAAATTGCTGCGACTTTAGTCACGTGGGAGACTTATGTCATAGGTTCCAAGACGGCCAGTCTATGTATTAGGGGTTTAAGTATGAAATTGCCGTTTTATTGCAATAGGTTCTTTGAATTAACATAGAATCTTCATGGTTTGAGGTTTTCGAATGAAACTTTTTTCAAATGGTTTCTATGATGTTCACCCCTATTATTAAATGTCATCCAAATGCGTTTATGCGTGCATACTAGCTTTGATATTTATAACATTAGATTTTTTCTGATGAGGTAATAAATACTTTTTTATCTTTATCTTTAATAGTTACTGATTTCCGTTACCGATAATGGCAGGTTTCACATTGCACGATAACTGTATCTGCGCGGCGTCGACGGACTTGTATAAATACAACGTTCCCTCAACGTTCGTACAATGTTCGTACAATTACAATAATTAATTCTAAGACTTGTTAACGCAATAGGGATTCCATGTAATGTTAGCTTAAAGTTCTTTGGCAATAAATAAAAATAAATAAATGGCCTTACTAAATATAAGAAACGACTAGTCTGACGATGTCGTGCAGTTGCGGTTATCATTCAATTTCACATTATATTGGGAATATTCCCAGTAAATTAGTAAATTATGTGCCAGATAAATTATTATAACTATGTTCCGATCGGGACATAAGTAAGTAAAATTGTTTCGCACGAATCAGTCGTAATGTGCTCTTGGAGCTGGGCAGCAGCTGTCGTCGCAGACCGGGCAGAGTCTAAAAAATAAATACCTAAATAAGTATTTAGCTGAAGATCACACACCATCGAAACACTTTTCTTGGGTACTGAGAGTCACTTCGTAACTACCTTGCTATAGTACAAACAGTCTGAGTTTGCCGATGACCTTTCATATGGCGTTTGAACTAGTGATGGGGGTGTGGTGCATGGATGTGCGACGTCTGAATGTCTATTAGATTCAGTTTTTATAGTATTAAAATTTACAGAAATTACAGTTCCTATATTAACGGACTGTTGCAGGCCTTGTCTGCGTGAGTGTTTGACACTTTGAGTCGAGATGTTTTTATAAAAGCTTTAAAGAAGGCAAGAGGAAAACGGACGCAAAATAGGCATCAACTACTGTAAGCTTCCCTCATGGGCTGGATAGATGGTGATAGTTTTGTAAGCATTCTTGGACTCACTCTCTCGATTGGCTCGTGTAGACGCGACATTGGTAGCGGCGGCCGCATCTGCGGCAGCGACGCTCTTCGATGTTGTAGCCGAACTCGTCGAAAATGCAGGAGGCCATCTGGCGCCCCGCGTAGTCCCCGGCCAGGGCGCCGAACGTGGATCCGACGCCCGCCCCCACGACCGTGCCAACGCCCGGGCAAATAACCGTGCCTCTCGCGGCGCCTGTAATCGCACCTGTGAAATACACGTCAACGTTTGTAGAGGAGATGCGTAATCGCTCAATGTATAGGAGTAGTCCTGGCGACGCAAGGTCTGCAAGTGACGTTGGCGCGTCATCGTTATTGATGTACCGTGCCCGGGCGTATTGGCAATATGGAATAAAATGGAACACCATCAAAACCTCGCGCAGCACTAGCTGAGTGGTCCTCCCGTTACGTATTGTTAGTCAAAATTACGTCAGCGCGATTTTCTTACCTACTACATTCGTGCCGGGGCAATAGTTAGTAACTTAGACCGTGCAATAGTTAATAACTTAGTACTTGCACGTAGCAAACGCTGAGGTATGTTAATACCTCTGACACTCGGGATTCGGACACGTCATTTGTATGACGTCACGTTATTTTTATGTCCTGTTTAATGTTGTGTGCAAGTATATTATTATTATTATTATTATTCTCTTTATTTATTTTCATGACTTAGAATAGGTTTATAAAAGTAAAAAAATATAAAAAAATACAAAATATATTTTATAAACCTATCCTAGTTGGCCACCGGTAACGGAGCTAGGCTCAAGCTACCGGTAGTTAGGGCCGCAGAGAGAGAAATCTCCGGACGATGCGCGCCGTATCCAAGAGTACCGCCTTCTGTATCTGCCCCTTGATCCAGCCATCTAGCGAGAGAGCCTTAAGATGTTGGTCAAGACTCTTCGCTATGAGACCGTTCGCCGATACGACTATCGGGACAATGGTTGTCGAATCCACATCCCATAAGGCGGTAACCTCGTGGGCCAAATCAAGGTACTTGCTAAGCTTGTCCTTCTCGGCCTTCACGAGGTTCTCGTCATGCGGGATGGTGATGTCCACGAGCACTGTCTGGCGCATCAATCGATCTGTCACCACGATGTCAGGCTTATTGGCAACAATAGTCCTGTCCGTGATGTGATGACAGACCGATCCCAATAGAGCGTAGCATGACCATTTTCGAGAACCGGCGCGGGTGTTTACTTATAGTACGGCACCTCGGATTCGACAAGACCGTATCGGAGAGCAAGTTGCTGATGAATAATTTTGGCTACTAGATTATGCCTGTGCAAGTACTCACCGTTAGCCAGATGAGAACAACCGGAAATAATATGCCTGAGTGACTCCCCGGGACGGCGGCATGCTCGACAGATGTCGACTGTACCATCCTTCAGGATATACTTCCGATAGTTGTTCGTCATCATGACTTCGTCAGCAATTGTACAGACAAAACCTTCGGTTTCCCCAAAAAGGTCACCGAAACGTAGCCAGTTCACCGATGCGAGCAGGTCCACATTGGGCCCTGTCAAGGCCCGATAGAACCGCCCGTGAAGCTCCTTGCTCTTCCACACGTTCTTGCGATCCTCGATGCTGAGCACCGTTGGCTTGCGCCAGTTCTCGTTTGCCAAGGAGAGCGGCGTGAGACTCTTGTCCACTGACACAACATCCCGATGCAACCCACACTCATTGCTAAGGAAATATTCCCTGAGACTACACACCTCGCGGTTGTGGAGATTTTTGGCGTTTAAAAAGCCGCGACCTCCACACTTACGCGGGATGTATAGTCTCATAACAGATGAGCGTGGGTGTAGCATACGGTGTGCTGTGAGCATGAGACGGACCCTCCTGTCTAGGGCATCCAGTTCAGTTTGAGTCCACCTTAGTATGCCAAAGGAGTATATGAGTAGGGGCATCACCCAAGCGTTGAAAGCGCGCACCTTGTTGCTTCCCGACAAAAGACTGTTAAGTACTTTTGTCAGGCGACTAAAGAAGCGCTCCTTCATCGCCTGTTTGATGTCCCCATCCACAATACCCAAAGACTGTGATATACCAAGGTACTTGTAGGTTTCCGTCTCCGACAGGGATTTAAAAGTCATTGTTTCTGAAAGTTGTAAATTTTTTGAATTTACAACCCTCCCACGCTGTACATGCATGACCGCACACTTATCTAAACCAAACTCCATCTTGATGGCACTACTGAAAACCTGTGTCGTTTTAAGTAGCTCCACCAAGTCTTGGCGTTTTGGTGCAAATAGCTTCAGGTCATCCATATATAGGAGGTGAGAAATAACCTCTCCATCCCTTCGGAGTTATTATTATTATTATTCTCTTTATTTATTTTCATGACTTAGAATAGGTTTATAAAAGTAAAAAAATATAAAAAAAATACAAAATATATTATTATTATTATTATTGTACAAGCCGGAATTCAACTCACAACCGTGAGGTTGTTCTACTGAGTGAGGCACGGGTACTACCGATGTGCTACCACCGCTCTCGTGCCGGGGTATATTGGCAATATTGCCGGGCACGGTACATGGGAGGGTAAGGTAAGGTAAATTTAGACTGTCGAGTTATGCTAGGTGTACCCACTGACCGCCAATGCCGCCGCCGACGGCGCAAACGGCGCCCACGGCCGCCTCGGCGGTGTTCCGTGTGGTCCCGTACTGCAGGTCGCGACACACGCCCCGCGTCATCGTCATGCCGACCACGCCCGCGATCGGCGCAACAGTGGCCACTGCCACGCCCTGAGGAAACCAGAATAGTATCTCTCTTGTAAGCATGTTTATTTTTGTTAGTAATATCTATGTACTTATATGTATTTGTATCTTTTTTTTGTTTGTATATGGATCTGTTTTAGTCTGAAATAAATGTTATCTTATTATTATTATATAGCACATCGGAGTTTACATGAGTGCAGGCTCTGATTTTCGATTTTTCTGAGCCGTGGCAAAAACTACGTTTTAAATGTAATTCCAGGGCCTTCTTAAAGCTACAATTTATTTATGTATTTTCTAAATATTATGTTGTGGAAAATGAGTAATTTTAAGAGCCTGTGCTAATTATTTCGACTAAGGCGGCTTTCGTTAATTTTTGAACCGGAACCGAAGAATCTGCATCTACGGAACCGTGGCGACACGTCTGTTAAAGTAAAGTTACAAAAAAATCAGCGAGCATTGGCATCACGAGAATAATGCTCACGAATGCCCTCGGGGAAATGGTATTTTATATATCTTGGAACTTATGACTCGCGCATGATCATGGTCGGCAATACTCTCAGCTACTCGGTTCTCGACGATACAATATTGCCGTCTATATTGTCGTCTATATCTATACGGTGAAGGGAAACATCGTGAGGAAACCTGAGTGTCTGAGGTTATCACATACCTCAGCGCTTGAAATTGCCAATCCGCGGTGGGCATGCGTGGTAACCCCATACTCTGTCTCTGAGAGAAGGCCTATGCCCTGTATTGGGACGAATAATTAATCAGCCCCTTTCTTAAATTAAATACAAATAAAATGTTTTTTTCTTTATTAAATTTCATGTGTTTAATTAAGTGTACTATACGGGTCAAAAATAGACGGGCCGATGGACGGACGGCGGACGCATGGAGGAACGAATGAATGGGCACACAGACAGATAATTTGAACAAAACTCCGAATTTGCGTTGGACACGTAAGAGCAAACGTAAAAAAATTCAATTGGTAATTCGACTAAACTACAAAGAGTTGTCACGTCATATCCTGCGTCCACCGCCCGCCAATGAATCCCGAGATACATTCATGGGAAGTCGAAGTAATTTGTACAAGTTATTTGTCGCGAATTGTACCTAGAAGAGTTTCGTTGGCACCCTTCAATACATAGCCCCAAAAAGTAGTTGATCTAATAAGTAATCGTGTTAACAAATATTTCACTGCACCCTTCGTCAGCCGGAACGTTTTAATATATTTCGCAATCATCATGCATTAGGTCCTAATATTGTCGCAGCATTGCATTAGCCCGACCGGAGGCGATTTTGTGGTTCCACTAATCAGCAACTTGTAACGATCAACGACACTTTACACGACAATTCACAACGATCATCAACGTAAATCGAAATCCAGTCACATTTTAATAAAAAAATGCAAGCGAACGGTAACAGAAAAAAAAATATCAGCGTGGAATCACACCTCCATTAGGACTAACTATAGAAAAAAAAAACTGAATTGTAAAGCACATGTTCAGACTGTATGTTAAAGAGTTAGCTCTTCCTCATGTGCGCTTTACAAACTTTCGACAAAAATAAAGTCAAATGCACCTTGATTGCTTATCACGGAATGGTTGCTTCAATATTAAGATATGGTGAAATTTTGGGAGCAACTCGACGGACAGAGAATCTGCTTTTAACTTCCAAAAATGATGCATAAGTGCAATGTTGGGTCTAAAAACGACAGACAGCTGCAAACCGTATTTTAATAAAATTAAAATACTTGCATTGCCCTTTCTTTACATTACGAAGTGACTGTCTTTGTCAAAATCGCATGCAGCGAGACAAAATAGTAATCATTATATATGTTACAGCCAAAGTGATTAAATAGCTATTATACATAATGACTGGTCATTATATTAATATGATGTTTGTTCGTGAGATCCGATAGGCACCATATTCGCGGACGTAATGGCCTCTCGTCGCTAGCGTGCGACGTGAAACCATTTTCAAACCCCCCTTGGGTTTCCGTTTCCTTTTACAACTACCCTTCAATATTTTTACTATTTAATGCTTGTCAACTTAATGTTCACATACCCCACAATCCATGACTCTTTAATAAAATGGTGACTGATGCGACTGTTATTATGATGGTACCTACTTTGAAGGGTAATAGACTATTACTTACGTATGAAGTTAAATATATTTCGCAAAATCATGACATTCGGCCATCCGACTTCGTGCAGCCTCCGGCGCACGAGCCCCTACACAACACGCCCAGAGATCTAGTTAGGATTTAATAGCTATAACAAAATACGGAATATCTTTCTTTGTAAATCGTTATGTCAAGACAATTGTTTCCTTTTTTATATTAAAATGTAAATAAATATTTAAAATTGACCAATTAATTTTGTTTTACAATATCATTATTGTCAAGACGGCAATCTTAAGCAAAACTTCTACGTAGGTATTCAGAAATAAACTTACGGTATTATTTATAAAAAACCAGATTCCTCTTAAACCAATCCAAAACTCCGTTTATTCAATCTTTCCCTGTGAAATCTCCACCACAGACCATTTAAATCGGCGTTTTTGAAGTGTTTCAAAGAATTGAGTTTGTATTAAATAAGTTACTTTGTTATTTTCTGCGTGCCTGTAGCCTATCACAATCATGACATTCGGTTACTTTGGTTCTGATTTAGTTGGCGTATAAAGGTGACGCAATTAAATAACTCAGTTTCATTACTTCATATCATAGGGAACGGGCCGTGTATTATTAAACTTAGTATCAAAGTTGGTCCGAATATTTTAATCAAAATAAAATACTAAATCCTTTTAAACTTGTGATTCAAGACCGTAAGAAAAAAGTTTAGACCACTAGCTATCGGCCGTGTTAGTTTTAATCACGGAATACTGCTGAATCGTAAGTAATTTGAGCAAATAATTCATTAACGTTACACAAATTGCTAACGGTCAAAAAGACAGAAATAGAAGGCAATATAAACAAACTCCAACCATCACTCAGACGAAGGATTTGACAGGCGGTTAGCCAATCAATGATCAGAGTGACCTGTCAGTGGATCAAAGCGTTCCATTTCACGCAAGATTTTGTGGGGCGTCTACTCAAGATCAGTGCACAAAAATACCAGTAATTTAATAATAGTACATCTGCCTTAGCACTTATCACTAGAATGGCGTTAGATTGTGATAAATGCAGCACAAAAATTCAGGACAACGAATATTTAGCCTACATAGCTTGTAAAAAAAATCCATCTGGACTAGCGAGAAGCTATTCAGAATAATGACAAAGGAGCGCAAAGCAAACTGGCAGTGCAGATTTTTCTTAACGAAGAAAGGCAAACTGACCAACAATGTCACTCAGAGGAAACGAAGACAAGCCGTGTCTCCATCTGAAACTCTCTTATGCGACACAATAGACACATCAGTTAACCAAACTCCAAATAGAAGTTGTCTAGAAAATTGCACATGGGATCAAGAAGATATAGAAGAGCTGAAAACAAAAATAGTACTACTAGAAACAGAACTAGAAAGCGCAGACATGGAGATTGAGCGACTTTTAGCGGAAAACTACTCATGGAACAAAATGGTTGCCAAAAGGGACTCCAAAATTCACCAATTGGCCACAATCTGTCGGTCAACACCTTTGCGTAATAATGACGTAGAAGTCACAAAAGAGTCGAACAACAAAACACCAGAAAGAGTCGTTCGACTCTTTGCTTATCACCAATACTGGCAAAAAGTAACAAAAACACTATTATTGTTGGAATTACATGTGAAGTTAGCCACAAAATTAAAAATACAGCGACCATCCAACGCAAAGAAAAAGTTCATCACCAGCCTAGGAAAAAAAAAGAAAAACATATTCCGAAGATCTGCCTCATAAGTACAGAGAACAAAACGTCAAAAATACCTCGGGAAAAGTTTTGACGAAAACTATCAATTGGGCCACTATTTACTACCCTAAGGAATTAGACAATTATTTCAGGGAAATGAGTCGAAGTTAAACTTCACAAAGAAGGACTACTGCATTGTGCTCATAGGCGAGGAGGACTTCAACGGCACAGACAATTACCAAGAACTAGTTCTGTACGTTAGACAGAAACTACAAAACGTGACTCACACTAGTGTTGATATGCTCACCAACATTTAAAAAAAAAACGAAACACCGACAAGCAAGGATCGAAACATTTAACTACCTACTGGATTTCGACGTCGTCACTTATGAGTACGCTTACCTCATAGATTCAAGCCTTCATATGACCTACGACTTTGCTATGTTCAATAGGAATAGTGGAGCCGTAAATAACAGAGGACTGAAGCAGATTTTGGAAGATCTAAAATTGAAAGTTGCTAGAATTAGCGGCTGGCTCTCGATTTCTGCTGGCAGCACAAATTCAAATTCACTATCACCAATGTACAGAAAATTAAGGAAGTTTTTCCGTGCCATATGAACAGAACCGCCCTGAAATAATAAACAGATTTTTCGTTCCTAATTATATACTCTACCAGAATATAAGAAGTTTTAAAAACAAGCGTCATCTTATAGAAGTCGCGGCACTTGAGGATAATAACTCTATCCGAAACTTGGATAACGGTACCAAAGATAAAACTCTTGCAACTAGATAATTACCAATTAGCTTCCTGTTTTTGCCGAGCTAACAGAGAAGGCGGAGGAGTATGTATAATTCTAAAAGACAATATCGATTTTAAAGAACGTAGAGACATATTACATAAGTCCTTAGAATTCGTATTCGAAGTACTTATTTGCAGTAGAAATTGAGAAATTAAACTTGTTAATAGTAACTTTGTACTGGCCAAATAAAAATAGGGAATCGGAACTTTTCTTCAGTTTTCTAACTAATCTCTTAGAATGCATCAGTAAAAAGGATAGCTCTAAAATGTAGTAATAAGAGGGGATTTTAACATAAATGTTTTACAAGAAAGTTATCTGTCCTCAACGTTGCTAAATCTTATGAAGAGTTTTAATTTCGTTCAAAAAGTAACTAAGCCGACCAGAATCACACAAACTAGCTCGAGCTGCATAGATCTAATCTTCAGTAATATGCACAACTGCAAAGATAGCTTTAATACTGAAACAAGATAATACGGATTCTCAGATCACAAAGAAGTTTTAGTTAGTTTACCCGGAGATTTAATTGCTTGGTATACAGTTTAAGTTTTTTTTTTTGGAAATAAAAAAAAACTTAAAGTCGTTCAAAGCAGAATTACAAAAAACCGATTGGTCAAACTATTTTTAAAGATCCAGCACAAAATGTAAATAAAAACTATAATGCATTCCACGATAAAATCCACGACATCTTAGAATACACCATCCGTAAGGCTAAAATTAAAATAAAAACTAAAAATAAAAACACGTGGTTGATAAAGGGATTAAGAATTTCATGTAAAAATAAACGCCTCTTAAAATTTCTTGTTAATCAATCTAATAGCACCAACCTAATAAATTACTACAAAACATACGAAAAAAAAACTTTGAAAAAAAAAAATCATCAGCATTTCCAAAAATATTACAATCTAGCAACGTTACTAAAACCATTTGGCAAATAATAAAGGAACGATCGAATAAAAATACACTTAAACTTAAAAGAACATACAATTAAATATAAATAAAAAAAATCACAGGTGTTCCCCTTGCTATCGCTAATCACTTTAATAACTTCTTTGGTACAGTTGGTACTCCAGAAAAAGATAAACCTCAACCACTTGGACAACCAATTCTCGCACATTCTTGTAAAAGAATGTGCCCCGGAATTTTGTTCACCTTTGTCATTTCTTATAAATCAGTCGTTTTCCGAGGGAATGATCCCAGGTTTGTTAAGTCGCGAGCAGTACGTAGATATAGAACAGCAAAATCCGGGTCGATTCCGCGTGCTGGGCTGTTTCTAATTTACCTATATAAATGACTTGCCAGATGCAATTAATATCCCGTGCACACTTTTCGCTGATGACATATCTTTAGTAATACGATGCCAGAACAATATAGAACTTGTACAATTACTAAAAACAAACTTAACTTTAATAACGGGCTGGCTCAGTGATCATAATTTGGAAATAAATTTCAGCAAAACTAAATTCACGCAATTCAGACCGCATCAAAAACGTCCACAAAGTAAATTACGAATTTTGCAAACAGCCGATTGAAGTAGTTGATTCCTACTGCCTCCTGGAAATCGAAATAGACAGCAACATACACTGGAAACACAGTAAACTCTCTAGTTTTGTATATGCCTTGTCTGAATAGCAAGAACTACAAACACTAAAAGTGCCATGTGTGCCTACTTTGCATAATATGCTCAGTCGTGGCTGAAATATGGTGTCCTTCTTTGGGGTAAAAGCACAGATGTAAAGCAATTATTTATTTTACAAAAGAAATGTATCCGAATAATCGCTAATATTGACGTAATGACGAGCTGTAGAACATACTTCAGTAAATTAAATATTCCTACACTAATTAATATATCTCTGAAGCTTGCATTTTTGTAAAAAAAATAACTCGAACCTCTTCCCTAAACATTCGCGACCCGAAAATTTAAGGCCACGTGACAGATTAAAAACCTGCTCAGCGAAACTATACCTAGTCAACTCCGGTCCCCAATCTATGGCTGCCAAAATATTTAATTGCATTCCTGAGTCAATCCAAACAATAGAAAAACCAAATGTTTTTAAAAATACCCTGAACAAATATTTAATTAAGAACAGTTTCTATACAGTACAATACAATAGTTTCTTGAAAACCATGCAAAAATTTAAATAGCTTTCGCTTTCGTTTTCCTTTTCTTTTCTTTTATCTACTGTTCATTTTTGTTGTTACTAGATTTACAAAATATTTTAAGTTCTTGCTTTGTTTTATATACAGTTTGTAGTTTAATAATAAATAAGCATGTTGCCAAATATATAATATTTATGCTCACCTGTGTATAAATAATGTATAAATAATCGATAATAAGTTATTTTAAGTTAGCAGCGCCCTAGCAGGGTTCTTGTTTGAAACTAAATATTTTAAGAGATCTCATGTACCTACAACAACCTCGACATAAAGCACATATCCGCATTTCAAACTCATGATTAAGTACTAGGTTTTAACATAGTGGGTAACATTTCTTTTTCACTTTTACCTTCAATCTCAAATCATCATTACTAACTTCTGTTAACACCTAGCACCAAAAGAACATACTAGATTCTACTGAGACTGGATTTGTCCTGATTCATACAATTCTTGTACCAAACCAAACAAAAAAAAAAAACACATTTCGATGAACATTCTAGTCTATAATAACACCGAATGAATAACAGATCTGGTACTCATACCAAAATTGCTTATTTGTCACAATACGTTACATAGTTATAATTATAGACCTGAGACTTCCGCACTTAGCCTCACAGTTGGGCCATTGTACTCAGCGAACACGGAGGTATGTAAATAACTCAGACACTAGGGTTTCCTCACGATATCCTCCCACAGAGTCAGCGTGTGGTATTGCTACTACAATTCACAAATGTGCGTAATTTTAACAAAGTCATTGGTACATGGCAGGATTCGAACCCCCGACCTCCCGAATGAGAAGCCGGCGTTCTACCGCTCCGCTACCATCGCTCCCACAATACTTTACATACAATCGACAGCACGTTGGCATTTACAAGCATGCATGTTAGGGGTATTTTTGCTTCAATGTAAAAATTAATTGGATGTAAATACTTTCTTTGAAGTACACAGACCGTACTCTTATCTTCATTATGCAAATTTCCTAGAACTTTCCAATAAGCCGAATTCTGACAAAATAACAGACGCTCTCTCACGTCGTATTGTGACGCTCTCTCACGTCAAATAAATTAAAACGAGACGCCCGCTCACGTCAAATAAAACAGACGCTCTCTCACGTCACAAAAAAACAGACGCCCTCTCACGTCATATTAACCAAAATTTTGACACTCGCCAAAAAACAAAAACAGACGCCCTCTCACGTCGTATTTTGTGACGCTCTCTCACGTCAAATAAAATAAAACGAGACGCACGCTCACGTCAAATAAAACAGACGCTCTCTCACGTCATAAAAAAAACAGACGCCCTCTCACGTCATAATAACCAAAATTTTGACACTCGCCAAAAAACAAAAACAGACGCCCTCTCACGTCATAAAAAAACGGACGCCCTCTCACGTCAAATAAAATAAGAATCAGACGGCCCTCTCCCGTAAAATAAAACAAAATTTTACGGCCTTCTTCGTCAGTAAATACAGAAGTTAACCACCACACGTTTGATCGAACAAAATTATTTCACTATTTTAATTATTTCATTATTAACAGGACACTAAAAGAATGAAAAGAAAAGAAATAAAATTCTCAGGAAAAAGCAACAACTACGCATCTACGCCAAACAATTTTAAATTCAAATTTGAAAACCAACGGTTTTACTTAACGGGTTTTTTTTTGTGCTACGTGATTATAAGTTTAAATTTAAATCATTATCAGCTTTTAAATGAACTTTACATTTATTAAGGAAAAAAAGAAAAAGTTTGGAATAGCAGAGACGAATCGTAAAAAAATTCTACTTCGGTAAATTATTGAAACAGTGAATAATTTAAAGTGCTTACTGGAGTTTGCAACACCTTGTGGGCGAGGACTTCTTCTTTTAACACTTCTGAATTAATATGATGTTTGTTCGTGAGATCCGATAGGCACCATATTCGCGGACGTAATGGCCTCTCGTCGCTAGCGTGCGACGTGAAACCATTTTCAAACCCCCCTTGGGTTTCCGTTTCCTTTTACAACTACCCTTCAATATTTTTACTATTTAATGCTTGTCAACTTAATGTTCACATACCCCACAATCCATGACTCTTTAATAAAATGGTGACTGATGCGACTGTTATTATGATGGTACCTACTTTGAAGGGTAATAGACTATTACTTACGTATGAAGTTAAATATATTTCGCAAAATCATGACAATATATAAAAGCCAAATTCACTAGACAAAGTAATAAATTATTATGCTAACGTTTTATTTTGGAAGTGTTATATAGCAAATAATTGTTTGATTAAATTTATATTTCGCATTTTGTTTGTTAGGTCAGTACACATAAGCAAAAATAGGTTCGAAGTTCCGGTGTTAGTTCTTTTTTTTTTATATAAAAGCGAAAAAAAATATTTCACTAAAAAACTTAGTTTTGTGTCAAACTTAAACAAGGTTGGTGCATGGAAAAGTCATAGGTACCCTACATTATGATATTAATATGATATTAAATAAAATTGCTAGTAAATGTGATTAATTTTGTGTTAACTATCACTTTATCTAAACTGAGTAGACATTATATATAATGACCAGTCATTATGTATAATATCCAGATTTATTACTTTGGCTGTAACATATACATTTGGAAATGCATGTGAACCGAGAAGGCAAAATTTTGGATATTACGTGGGGAGGCTAGAAAAGCTCAACTTCAAATTGTCGACCAAGATTTCCTATGTGCATTTTCCGCCGTCTTGAAAAAAGGATTAAATTCAGTTTTGTTTGCAATAACTCGGTTTTCCGTTATTGCTGTATGCTTTTAGTAGAATTGGGGCCCCGAAGTACGGAACTGTAAGTCAATAAAAAATTAAAAACTATCAAATGCTATAAATGTAATAAATAAGGCGTCGGCGTATGAGGTACCAGTTTATGTCCGGTCCGATTTGAATCGAGCGTTTTTGTACCACGTGACAAAAATGATTTTTAAACAGGTTATATTATGAAAAATATTATATCAGGGAGATTTAATTTAACTAAACCATTTCGCATTTATTTTTAATGTTTAGTCTAAAAAAATGTGCTGTGTGTGTCTAAGAAGCATATGCCTAGAACCGAAGCCAGATTTTGTTATTTGTGTATTACATATTATGTTTTAGCGAAGGGCAAGATGAAAAGAACCCGAAACCGGCGTGCGTGCATGCAACGACTAATGAATGGAAGCGAAAGTGATCTGTCAGGATAGTAGCAAGTGGCAGTCCCTGGTCTCTGCCTACCCCTCTTGGATTCAGGCATGAGTTTTTTGTATGTATGTACGTATTATTTTTCTGAACTTTTCTGAAGAACTAAACAAAAGATAACCCCAACTACTTTAATTTAAATCAGTGAACTTCCTTGGGACTGGTTAAACTTCGCTGGTGCCAACTTGATTCTGGCATAAGTAGCTAACCCACATAACATAACATAAGCAGCCTATATACGTCCCACTGTAGGGCACAGCCCTTCTCTCAGGGAGAGAAGGGGAGCTAACCCACGTTAGTTTTTTTTTTCAAAATGGCTTTTGTGAACACCGGCGGTGTTATTAATATTATATAAATAAATCGTGTTTTTGTAAATTTTATAAAAATAAGATTCCCTTAAACACTACATGAACGATTAAACGCAGTATCAAATTGTCTGCGGCAAAGTATTTCCTTTCCAATGTCTCTACCACAGACTGCGGCGTTTATGGATTGTTTTCAGGAATATTTATACAACTTAAACGAATTATTTTATCCTCGCTAACATGAAGTTTCTGGTGTACAATAAAGAATATTATTCTATCTATCTATCTATGACGATTTCCCTTGAAAGAAAACATGTACCTGCGACTTTGTTTTCTAAGTTATGTACATTTAAGAAGTTATAGTATAGTGGTATATTATGTATTTGACACCATTATTGTATGCTTTTGCTATTTGCTTATCAGAAGGGTACTATTAGCTGTACCTACTTTATTAAGTCGGTTGATGGGAGAGTAAATGGAAAGGCGCGCGAGTGAGTTGGGCAGGCGCTGAGTGCGTACTGTCAGTTTATTTAACTAGACTATGGGTTGCGCGCGACGGCGCGACATCTGATACCACACTACAGTAGCAATCATCATCATCGGCCTCCGCTTGTCCACTGCTGGACATAGGCCTCTCCTATAGCACGCCACTGAGGACGGTCCTCGGCTACTCTCATCCAGCTCTTGCCAGCCGCCCTGCGAAGTTCATCGCTCGATCAGGAATAGCAGGGCGACCGGGAACTGGGGGCCGTGGTCCGTTCTGACTTGCCATGGGAGGATTTGCTCGTAGTTGCCACGCTGAGCAGGCGGGTTGGCAATCGCAGACAGTTTACGTGCCGATGTCGCTGCTGCCTGACACCGGCACGACACGCATGTGCTGAGTAGCAATATGCACGGGTATTCTCTTAGTCGCTTTTTACGATACCCACGAGAAGATATGGGGTAGTGCTATTCTTAAGCCGGCACTCCACGGGCCGCAACAGTAGCAATACCACTCGCTGACCGTGAAGGAAAACATCGTGAGGAAACCTGAGTGTCTGAGCTATTCATATATATATATATCAGCGCTTGAAATCGCCAATCCGCGGTGGGCACGCGTGGTGTTTAAGCCCATACTCTCTCCCTGAGAGAAGGCCTGTGCCCTACAGTGGGACGTACATAGGCTGCTTAAGTATGTACGGAACTCTCTCTAAATACGAACAATTTTTTTCTATTTCTACCATTTTTTTCTATTCGGCACCAAGGAAAATGAGAACAAAGAAAATGACTCACCGTTGCAGTGCCGGCCGCAACGCTGCCGGCAATAGCTGTTCCCAAAACCACCAACGCCATCTTTCACAGGATCCACAAATTTCTTTGTTAATTTTCTTAAACTTAGACCAGACACAGTGGGGAAACCTGGAATTTCACAATATTATCACACTTGATTGCCGTGTATACTATTTATAACTGTCACAATTTAAATAATAAGTAAATAACTGTTTTTCTTTAAATAAGGAAACGTAACCTATGGAGTTCAGTTTAAAACTGTTGATAATGAATGCAGAGCAACAACGTCTTCTAAGAAATTGTACCGAGAATTGGCACAACGGTGCGGCGCTAGCGCATTATTAATGGTTTGTATCAGTGTTGCCAGACACTCGCCCCAAAAGTTGCCTTAATTCTCGCTTCGCAATTTGCCCAAAATCGCCTCAGTGAGAAGTGTTTAGATGGCCGAAAATTTTGGTAACTTGTTTTGTAACCTAGTCCTTAAATGAGTAACAATTTGTTTTTGGGTTCCTTACCACAAAAGGAAAGTAGGAACCCTTGTCTGTCCGTCTGTCAATACTTTTTCTCAGGAACGGGCTGTCAAGTTATAAAGAAATCCCACCAAAATATAAATGTGGGTGTCTAGATTATATCAAATTCTAAATGTGAAGGTGCAAAAAATTTAAACTTTCAGTGAAAAGGTATAACCATTTATGTAAAAAAATCATAATGCTAACTCACTATTAAAACCTATAAGGTACTTCTCGTTGACCTAAAATCATGAAAGGTCTGTGTTAAAAAGTAATTCAAAAAATTCTCTGCGTGAGTAGATAAATTAAAACATTCATCAATTAAGTAGTAGCACAAAATAAAAACGGACAAAAATACAAAAATTAAATCAAACAAAAAAGTTGCTAATTCGATTATAAACTTGCATTTGCAGTTGCGATGTGTAGGAGATTTTTATTCCCTGCAAAGTTACTTTTGTAAGTCTCGGCACGAGTCCAAATCGCTTTTGTCCAAGTTTGAATGCATTTTGGCTTTCTAGATTCTTTGAATCCTTCGATAAATCGAAAGAATGCATGCGGAGGGAAAGTATTTAAAGTATAATAAAAAATTACGTGTACATAAAATTTGTTAGTTATTACACTCAGTAATAAACTGTGTTCACAATTTTTGAGACGCCCCAGTCAGATACGCTAAATGTGGACAGATACTTCTATTTTCCTATACAAAGTTTAACTTACAGTGTTCCCCCCGTATGGCACGGTCGTGCCTAAAAAAGGCTCTCTAAGACTCTCTAAAAAAGGCCTGTAGCCTACAAAGGGGCGTATATTGACTGCAGTTTTGGTCACCATTTCACCCTCCGGAATAACCCATATAGCGGCAAAACGTATAATCTGGCCACACTGGTATTTCCCACACAATATTTGCATTGAGCACGCTTGTTTCAAAGCAATATTTATAGTAGCGCCATCTCGCTTCACGCTATGAGCAAGAGACAGATGGCGGGTATACGTATATCGAAATGTGTCGTACGAATTAAACAAACCGAACTAGCGCGACACATCAAATGATATTATCATCGCTTTATTAGTTGGCATTAGCTTATCAATACTGCAGTACTTGCACACTTATTCAATAGCCACTTTATGAATTTTACATGACAATGGCTATGGCGTATGATATGTATGAACTTTCGAGGAATTGTGTTCTTAAAAATCACATCGTAAATGTTATAAACCGATCAAATAATGTTATCATTATACGTTATTATTTTTTTGCCAATCGCTCGTAGCCCCGGCTGCCTGAGTGATCTTAAACGATCACGAAGGTTAAGCAACACAGGGCGCGTTCAGTGCATGGATGGGTCGCCGTCTATGCCTAACGCTAGTGGCATTTGTCTGAGCGGTTCCGTGCTTCGCAAGGCACGTTAAGCTGTTGGTGCCCTTAGGGCACCTTGACAACTTCTGACAGTAGACGAGCCACTAGTCTACAAGCCTCCACCAATCCGGACTTGGCCCCCGTGGTGGAGTATGGCCTATACCTTCCTCAGGGAAGAGACCCGTGCCCCTCGGTGGGGACATAATGGGTTGATGATGATTTTTTTGCCAACTTCAATTGTCATTATCATTTATTTGTGGAGCTGAAGCAGTGAAGATATTCCCGGCCATACATTCCAAAACTGGTTTAAAAATAGGTATACTCGTATACTTATTTTGAGTTAATCTAATCGTGCATTGACCTGGCTGGTGATAAACGCGTGTGTTAGACCCGAGTTTCGGACGTCCCCATTTTTATTGCATAAACCGAAAGACTAATATAATTTCAAACAGTAGACGAGAACACCCGAATGCCAGATACGCTTAGTTACAAACATACGAGTACCTGATAATCAGACTTTTTTCTTTCCGTGAATCAGAAAAATTATTACATGGTAAAATTTTGGCATGTAGCTGAAATTTTTATTTTCTAATTTTAATTTCGAGAAACAAAAACTTAAATTACAGGCATTCTAAGTATGAGAAGTATCTATTTGCATATAAAGATAAGTCTTTGTACGAAGTTTAGTAACACAAATTAAGTTTTCAACTACCGTGCCAAATTATTACCGAGGAATAATTTGCCTGTTTCACGGGAAGAAAAATTTCCACTTTTCAAGTAAGTACTCTATCTATTCATTCTTCTTAACTTAAATGTCATTATCTTCTTAACTAAACGTCAAAGTTCTCGACTACTATTAGAAATGATAAAGTCAGTCGATTTATATTATGCAATAAAAATGGTGACGTCCGAAAATCGGTTCTTAGAAAACACTGTGAAACTATAATCCAGTCTTAGCGATCAACCTGGGATGAGAGGTGATAAGCAGAATTTTCATATATACCTTAATTTGGGCGTTCTAAAAGTTGTCTCAAAAGTCTCGTGTCTGCGTCGTAAGTTATTCAAGGTTTCTTACGATTACCTCGGTTTCTATTGTTCAATGATGTTAATACATCTATAATAAAAATAGTAGAGCATGAAATTTGCGACAATTTTACTTGAAACATTTTTTATGCTTTCAGCCGTTGAGATAACTTTTAGAATGCGAAAATGAAGGTATATACGAAATTCAGCTTGTTATCTCTCATTCTTAGGTTGACCCCATTTTTAAGCTAAAGTGATAGATAGATAGATAAAATATATAAACCATTTATTTGCATTTTCACACACACATAACACGTTCACAAACCAAAAAAAAGGATGAAAGTAACAGAATAAACACAGACGACAAGAACACACAATTTTGCTATACAACGTAATGGCAAGTGCCACAAATACGATAACCTAGATTTGTGAGTGTGGCAAATGCAAATGGGCTCCGGCTCAGCATGTGCTGGAGGTTTGGGGACACTCCAGCGCTGCTATTATGCCGGTATCCAGAGAAGACGGCGTGCTCAAATCAGAGAGGACAAAAAAGTGACCGGACTAGTAGGTCATTGTTACAAAACTACTTTAAAAGCGGATAAGTCTTCAGTACCTAGCTAGATTTCTGGGCGTGTTCCGTTTTCAAGACTGAACTGCAGAAATTAGTGAACCACGGGCACAGATAGAACTTTTGGAAATTAATGTAGGTACGATGATGTCATCGTTTTTTTTGTACTATTTCTTTTATCTTGATCTGCTAACGCTATTTTTCTTACTAGAATCCCAAACAAATTGACATATTTTTGTTTTTTTTTGCATTACATTAAAATTAAAATTACATTGAACGATTAATAAAAATAAAAAATAAGAAATAGATCCATTAAAATTAAAATACACGCATTAATAAAATAAAATTGATAAATTATGTAACATATTAATTTGATCATGCAACTTCAACTTCAATTAGATGATGTTTGATGATGATGACACCCATAGATGGGTGTAGGCCTCCTCCATCCCGTTCCATATCTCTATTTAGTGCAGTCCTGGTCCAGGTGTGACCTGCCAGCTGTTGTATGTCGTCACGCCAGGGGCGGCGCGGGCGGCCGCGCGGCCTGCGCGTCTCTCTCAGGTGCGCAAAATTTGGTACTAAAATAAATAATTTTGGAAACAACTTTTCTTTATGAAAACCGAAGTAGGACAACCAAACTGCCTGACTCAGGGTACTGTCTACTCATCAACACGAACAACTTTAACTATAAAATTCGATACTTCCCAAAATTCGATTTTTTCTTTCAAGATTTGATTTTAGACTTGGTCCCAGTAAGAGTTGTTCCTATTGATGAGTAGAAAGTACCCTGGGTCGGGCGTTACTTTACAAATCAACACCTTGTAAATAAGAACCCTCAGGCTACATTCATCAAATGTATAGAGTTAGATTATGACCTTGAAAAGAGCAATTATAAACCATTGTTATGGTGGCCCGATGGGGTCCTTTAGAATTCTACAGATTACAATGACTAAAAATGTTAGATTATGCTAGAGAGACGGCATGGCAGACGTAACAGCAGCCCTAACTATCTCACCCGATTCTGTAATTAAAGCGTGACTCACTATTTAGTTCGGCTTCTGGAAGTGCGCCCGTCGCGGGGAAGTCCCAACTCGTCTTATCATACGTCGGTAACAGATATAGCGCTGTGACGGAGGCCTTGGCTTTACTCTACTGATTACTTTAAATTATATTCGTTCACTCAGGCCTGTATCTGCCTCCGGACAGGCGTTTTGTCTACGATTGCGTTATAGTACATTACGATACTAGTGCGAAAAGTAGGAAATTCGCAACGAGTGGCGATAAATTAAAACACGACCGAAGGGAGTGTTTTATATCGACACGAGTTGCGGATTACCTATTCGCACGTGTATCGTACAACGTTTTATAGTACATATGGCCCTTTGAAGTTTCGACATAGGCACGTAAAGTGCTCATTATCGCACTAGTGCGGTAATGTAGCACCATATGTACTATAAATAACTATTTTCGTACAGGGCATAACAAAATCCCCTTATAAATTCGAAAATAGTTGGTTCTACAGGTCAATACGAACTGCGTTTACGAGGAAAACTTCGAATACGCAAAAAGGTATCCGCTGTCCCATACTAAAGTCACCGCCTACATTTTTTATTTCGAAGTTTCCAAAGTAAATGTTGTTACTTTTGACGAGTAGATCACGTCGTTTTCGGATGTATTTGGGGATTTTATTACACCCTGTGTAGAGTTCTCTAGGTTAGCCGTCGGTAAATCCTCTACCAGAGGTACATCATAATATGATCTTTTTCATTTATCAATACAAGTCGTTGTATGCAAACTAGCTGCCTACGGGCACATTTTTATTTTGCCCTTCGTCCATACGTTCTCTTTATAGGTCTTAAGGGGATCGAGTGGGCTAACTAGCGCCACCAATGAAAAAATAGTAGTTTATGTGACTGTCACATAATGAGGGTTATTAAAACACGAGCGAGATTTTAAAAAACGAGCCTTGGCGAGTTTTTTAATAGCATTCGCGAGTGTTTTAATACCGAGTTATGTGCAGTCTCATACACTACTTTATCTACACTCATAATGAAATTTTTGAAACAAAATGGCGCAATTTCGACAAAAGTATCTTGACATTCAATCGTCTGCACTCAGTTTTGCGCGCGCAATTTTAGGTATTTTTAGTTGCACTTTTGGTACCACGAAAATGAAATTAGGTTTTTTATAGAGTCAAATTTTGACATTAAAAAAAAACTTAAGTTTTGTTCCGTGATCACAGCAAGACTTTCAAAAAATAACTGTAACATAAAGTGAAAAATCTGACCTTTAATGTAACTTTATATTACACTTTTTTTTTTATTTCTTTAAAGTTATGTATTGTTTAAAGCCTGTCAATATGTGTTTACCTTTGAATTCTTAATTTGAAGATTATGATATGAGTGTAGATAATAGTAGTTTATGTGACTGTCACATAATGAGGGTTATTAAAACACGAGCGAGATTTTAAAAAACGAGCCTTGGCGAGTGTTTTAATACCAAGTTATGTGCAGTCTCATACACTACTTTATCTACACTCATAATGAAATTTTTGAAACAAAATGGCGCAATTTCGACAAAAATATCTTGACATTCAATCGTCTGCACCACAGACTATATAGAGATACTACGCATCAGACCGCCATGTCAGGAACATTGGCTGTGAACCGTATGCAAATTATCAACTTTCCAGTGACAGTTACAGTTTTTTTTTCCAGTAGAGAACACGAGGCTGAGATATTTTGGCGTACAGCCAGTTTTTCAAGGCGGGGGGGGGGGGGCGGTCAAATATAAGTGCTTACTTATTAAAATTTTGGGTGTGGTACTAATAAAAAAATCTGTTATTTATTAAGTTTTTTATTTTTCAATTTATTCAAATACTTATTCAGTGCCTTTTGCTGCATTGGTGGCAAAGTCCTTCGCTCAAGTCTTACTATGTCAGTTCCCTTCAAAATTTTATTTATAATAGTGCACCAATTAAATATGAACAATTTAATTGATATCGTCAGAAAATATTCAAGAACAAGTTCTTTGTGAGACTTGCAATTGAGGAACTCAAACGCATATTCAGCCTTAATTTTTTTTTATGTTTTCACACAATTGATTTTTGTGCCCGTTTAACTCTAAATATGCGTTTGTAGTATCCACCACATGCCCAAAACTCCTCACGACATCCTCAGTTGGGTAGGACAACTTTCTCTGTTTTAAAGTTTTAAATTCTTTATGCTGTATATAAGCGTGGGTACTGCTTTCTTCCTCTGTAAGAAGATTTTTTTCGCAATCTTTACATTTTATTTTCGTTAAAATCTTTTGTGTCACCCACCCAGCCGTGTATGCTTTAGAATGGACGTCTATTCTTTCACGCCTCACTTGAACTTGAATTGTTTCATGATCAAATGCAACTGCTTTTTCGTCATCAATGGCAGCAATGCCAGCATCAGACGGAGAAAGAGCTATTCGCTGTGCACCATTACTGGATTTTTCGAAGAGTGCCTGAATCGTTAGCAGGTCTTTGCTGACATCATCTTCACAATTGTATGTGTCTGTATGAAAGTTTATAAATCTTGTAAGCAGTAAGGACTTGAATGTGCTCACAAATGCATTTGCACTTGGATCGTTACTCCTATAATTGTATGCTCGCACTTGCCCAAAAAAGTTTTCAATGGGGTCCGAATTGAAGTATCTGGGTCTCATTATTTTTATGTTTTCCGATTTCAATAGGACCCACATCCTCTGAAGGCTTTTTAGAGTAACGATCCAATTGTTGATTGAAGGCACTGTTTTATGTTTACCATCTTTTGAGATGAATTTCATCTTCTTTAACTTTTTTACAGCCTCATTCCAGAAAGCGTGATGCTGCGTTTTTTCAGTGGCCGCCTTTCTGAGAACTTTTCCCTTGGAGTTTTTGTCCAAGGTGCCAGCTCCATTTGCACTATCAAATAGGTCGTCAAAAAACGACACAGCTTCCGCAGTTGTTTCAATTATATCACTGACTGGCTTGCCACATGGGTATAGAGCTGAAAAAAAATTGGATCTATTCAACCACACAAATCAGTAGTAAAGGAAAAGAACATCATTAGGTAAAGATTAAATTGAGAAGATAGTATAAGTCGGGCTGGGCAAGCTTCAAAACATTATCAGTCTTATTTATAAAAAATAAAAAAAAGTCAATTCCACTAAAACACTCTTAAGACAGTTAAAGCTGGTTTATTACAGGAAGTCCTCTGATAAACCGGCTCACAAAGGTAGATTTCTAGGAATTAGGCGGCCATAAGTCAATTTCTCAAAGTTAAAAGTTAATAAATTAAAATCCTAGAAATCCACCTATGTGCGACTTAAACCCTATCTTTGGAGAGTTTTGGTACTTATAACAATGGGATTCCATTATGCAAACAAGTTCATATACTTACGAAATTTGGAAGTGTATGAAAGTGCAGCTGAAACCGATTTGCTCAAGACTCGCACACAATTCTTCACCTGAAAATAATAACAAACCTATTATACTATGTTATCTTATGCTTTTAAATAACGCTAAACCAGAGGATTATTTCATAGAACTACAATTCATGGTTTACTATGACTTACTCAGGTACGCAACGTACCTCCAATTGTCATAATAATTTGCGACCTGTAGTTTTATGAAACTAGGGTCTAAACTACGTTTCTTCGTCTATCGACACTTGAAACAACTTCCAGTATAAAAAATATTTTTTCAATTTTACTTTTCGCTAATTAAGTGGTTTATTTATCGACTCTAAGCAAACTATTTTCAGGGTTTGCGCTATTTCGGTAACACGTCGAATATTACTAATTACTAGATGTAACTGGTGGGCCTAGAAATACGATAAAGAGTCTAATATCAATCTATAACCCTTTGTTTCTCAATAATTATCGTTTTTCACTTCGTCATATTTTGCACCCAAATGTAATTTTAAATTTTACTTAACTTAATTACCTATGTACATTTGTGAAGTTACTGTAGCAATACCACACGCTAAGGGTGAAGGAAAACATCGCGAGGAAACCTGATAGTCTGAGCTATTCACATACCTCAGCATTTGAAATGGCCAATCCGCGGTGGGCATGCGTTGCGATTAAGCCCATACTCTCTCTCTGAGAGAACGCCTGTGCCCGACAGTGGGACGTTATAGGCTGCTTATATTATGTAATTACCTATGTTATGCTATGTAATACCTATTAATTATCAACTGAGATATGCGATAAAATGAGTAGCTTACCTTCATTTTTTTAATTTTTTCTGGGATCACGTGTTGGTCAGTCAATTTGTGCAGGATTCTTGATTTGCCATGGTTGCAGTCAGCATTGTAGACATCAAGAATATCCTGCCAAGTAGCTCTTTTGCCTTCAAAGAATAAATCTTTTGATATGAAGTTATTCCTGATGCCTTTGATCAAGTGTGGCGCGTCATAGAACACACTGAGTTTGTTCCCACTTAGATGAACCGTGTCATCTGGAAATTAAAATCGAACCTTATTTAATTACTGACGAATCTTGTTGAGTAGTATATCACAATCCAAAAACTGCATCATATATTTAGTGATCGCAACAAACAACAGACAGTATAGGATAGCCATTAAAAAACAAATAGAGGAGTAGCTACAGTAACTAATGATAAGCCTGGCTTTGTACATGTTCTTTCTTATATTATATCTTTCTTTTTTTGTGTGAAATACTCATATTTATATTCATGGTTGGGATAGGTAAATAACTTACCAACTGTTTCTCATGCACGCAACTGATCTTCCTTTGTCTCTTTCAACAATTCCTTTATTGCTGATTGGAAAGTTGTACCCTGATCAGACACAAGGGTTATCGGTTTTAGGCCTGTGTCTGTGACCGCAGCAATAATTTCTTTTAAAATTGCTTTTAACTTTAGTGTAGATGTTGCACCTTCACAAAAGTAAAATGCGATGGGTTGTTGCCATTTGCAGACAGCACCTCGTTGCATAAAAACGAGTGCGTGGTCTGCAAAATGATCAGTTTTCACATCCAGTTCCACAAAGCCGTTTATTCTATCTCTGTTTGTACAGTATGTGGTTGCCAGATCCAGAGCCATCTCGTCAAACATGACTGTACACAATTTTCTTTTGTCATCCCAGCTAGCAACCTGAAAATTTAGTAGTAAAATTATTTTTGAAAATAATAACTAACTTCCAAATATGGCAATCTCTGGGTAGGGATGATTAAAATTTACCTTATTTTTTAGTAGATCGAATATTTGCGGGTTCATGCCAGTTCCAATATTCAGCTGGCTAATAATTTTTTTAGTGTGGTTTTTTATGGAAGAATAAAAATTTTTTGCAGAAATTTGTAAGATTTTGGTCCTTGCTTATATATTGCCAAAGCAATTAATTTCTCTTCGGTTGAAAACCTTCTTGCCTTTTTATTTTTTGTGGAGAGTTTAATTTGCATCCTCAATACTCTTCTTGAAAAAGCGGACTCATGTTCTTAGTAGCTTCTTCCAAGGATTTCTCTTTACTGAAATCTAATGCCCGTTTAGTTCTCAGGCTATAGTTGTTTTGCCGTTTCGCTTTTTTGTACTCTGTGTATAACAGACGACATCGTGGTGTCATTGACTTAACAGACTTAATTTACTTTCTCGATGTTACCCTTCGTGGTGTCTTACAAATTATTCCTGAAAATAGAGAGACAAAATCTTATAAGTTTGTACTGGAGAGCTGGTTGTTGGAGGTGGTATATGTAAAGTGCAGGCTAGAAGGAATACTAGATTATATTTTTTATTAATATGCTTATTTAGCTAAATTTTAAAACCATTTAGTTTCTAGTCTCTAATTCATTCAGACAAGAAATCATGCTAAAAATAAACCATTACCTGGTGCCAATTGCTGGAAAGGAGTTGCTGTGCTTGTGGATGATGCATTGACTGTCAAAGATGTCTCTGAAGGCATGGTAACTATAACTGAAATTGATAAGAAAGTTACTTAGAAATGGAATAAAAGTAGGTTTTGTACAAATTTTAAGACAAACTATAGTTACACAGGCAACTTGGGTTGTATTAACAATATGCAGGTTACTGTTGTGTATTAAACATTTACCCGATCCATTCCTTTTTTGGGAATTGTCAGTGGTAACAGTCTCGCTGAGGGAAGCAGGAAGTGACATTTCAATATCTGAAAAAGGTTTAGAAGTATTTCAGTAGTTTGTTTGTATTGTTATGTAAAAATAAGTTAAGTACCAACTTAAAAAGATAATAATAATAAATGCTCAATTGATTGATGTAATCAACCTAAAAAATATAAATGTGAAAGAGGTTAAAGTTTGAAGGAAGTATAAAGGCAAGATAATTTTGCCGATCAAAGAATTAAGATCTAATAGTTTATGTATATAAAATCCAAGACAAATACCTGATGATATTTGCATTGTACATTTGAGAGATGCAGTGGTACTCGGCTGGCTCGAAGTTAAAGGACGGGGAGACATTTCTAAAAAGCAAAATTATTTTAATGAATGTGATCCGTTGTTACAATCTTGGCATCATCTAAAAAAAAATGAGCTTATATGTTTACTGAACTTCTGACTAAAAGCAAGTTATGAAGGGAGCCGTCGATAAAAAGCTTTTTAAACAAAAATAAAACTTTCTGGGGACAGAGGATATGAAGTAAAAAGGGAGAAAAGGCTAGTTTACCTGTATCCACACTGATTGTTGATGGACTACCTGTAGAAATCTCTAATGCAGTGAAGAGACTTGGGTAAGCTCCAACCTTGAGATGGTTGGAGTGCAGGTTTACATTTCTTCTAGAAATGTTTATGACACACATAAGATTTGCGAACTTCATCGTCTGTAAGACTCAACCTTGTCTTCTCACTATTTATGCACTGTAACCAATTTCTCTGAGTTTCCCTGGTCACGGGAAATCTATGCAATTTTACGTCCTGTCGTATACTTTTGCACTGAGGAAGACAGCACTTGCGAAACATTTTGAAAAGTGTCTATATTTGTACGAGCAAGCACATACAGTTTCTTCTACTTACTTATTTTGTTGACTATAGCAATTTTGTGAACACAACTCAGTGACAATATAACGATCTTACGGGACAGACGTGTCACACATTGAACTAGCGATCGAAAGTGAAGTGCCGTGTGTTTTGTGCTTTTAACTGTGATTTTGCGATCGGCCCGGCAGGCCTCTCAGAAGCGGGAATCACCTGTCGGGTTTAGACGGCGCTCTTCGTCAACTCTCTATCAAGCAACAACAACACGGAAGCCCGATGGACGCTACGAAGTCAGGCTGCCGATGAAACCTAACTACAAGGAACACTTGGCCCCGTCAAAAATACAAGCGGTGGCACAATTAAAACAACTGGAAAAACGATTCGTGAGAGATGAAAAACTTTCCGAAAGTTACAAAACATTCATTGCCGAGTACCTACAGCTCGGTCACATGAAACTATGCACCACACAACGAGAACCGAATTGCTTTCTTCCTCATCACGGGGTGATCAAACTCGATTCGTCAACAACAAAACTGAGAACAGTCTTCAACGCTTCAAGCAAGCTCAAAACGGGCTATTCTCTAAATGAACTAATGGAATGCGGTCCAAATCTTCAACAAGACATACAAGCCATGATATTGCAATGGAGAACATTTAAATATGTATACACTGCTGACATAGAGAAATTCTACCGCCAAATACTGGTTTGCGAGGAAGACCAGCACCTCCAAAAAATAGTATGGCGGGAATCACCATCAAACAGCATCCAAGAATATCAGCTATGCACAGTTACGTATGGCACCAAGGCCGCACCCTATCTTGCCATGCGTACTATAAAACAACTAGCGCAAGACGATGGTCATGAGTACCCACTTGCCGTCAACAACCTAAACAATCAGTTTTACGTCGACGACTTACTCGGCGGCAGCAACAACATCGAAGAAGCCAAAGACGCGCAACAACAAACGATCAACATTCTGCGCGGCGGCGGTTTTAAGCTTCGCAAGTGGGCCAGCAATGACGCAAGGCTCCTTGAACAATTATCAGACGATTTAATCAGTCAAAATATGCTGGACTTTAAACACGCAGAAACAAACAAGACGCTCGGCCTGTCATGGAATCCGCGCAGCGATCAGTTACATTTGCGAGCCCGGTACCTACCACTGACAAGGCGGAAACAACAACAAAAAGAACATTACTCTCCAAGATCTCAAAAATCAATCTCACCAATAAACAAAGGTGTTGAACTGATCAGCCTCGGCACGCGCTGGAAACTAACAGAGAAAATGTACAAGGACTTCTGGCGGGAGTGGTCCATGGAATATCTTCAATCATTGCAAGCCCGAAGCAAGTGGCATTACGTTGGCAAAGATCTTCAACTCGGCGATCTTGTCATTATAAAGGACGATCACACCCCCCCAGCTCGGTGGCTCTTGGGGAGGGTCTTACAGACTCACCCAGGCAATGACGGCCACGTACGCGTGGTTTCACTGAAAACAAAAAACTGCAACGAGGTTAAACGACCAGTCGGAAAACTAATACGTTTACCTGTTGAGCAAAACGTCCCTGCGCAGCAACAAATTGAACTAACTGAACAAGCGGAGACGTCTAACAAGAACGAGGAACAACAAACAAGAAGAATAACTACAAGAAATCATTACAACCTTGTTAACATTTTCTTTGTGCTACTAACTATACTATGCACTACTACAATCGCTACGGCAATGCAAACATCACGCATGACGGAAACTGCAACCTTGAACCCGAATCAACCGCTGTACTTCGACAAGGTGGCAGATATGCGACTTATACGAGATGAGTGGAGGATGATAGTATACTACAACCTCTCTACGTACCGGCACAGCTTGGCGAACATTCAATTCCATGTGGACCGACTGAATAAGCTAAACAAAGAAGAACCTGCCTTTAGAACACTGACTACACAACTGCAACATGAAATAATAGAACTTCAACATTACGATATGATGTTAAAGGCTGAACATGGCAAACGCACTAAACGAGGCTTAATCAACGGAATCGGCTACATAGCGAATTCACTGTTTGGTGTCCTCGACGAACGATACGCTGAAAGATACGACGAATACATTAAAAATATACAAGACAACGAAAACCATCTGAGCGAGTTATACAAACAACATACGTCGATCATAGAAAGCCAATATAACATAGTAAAAAGAAACGAAGAGATGATGATAAAACAATTTGGCAGCATTAGTAAACAGATGGCCGACTTATACGGCTTCGTTCACGAAGACCACAAGAAGTCAATGTACGTCACAGCGGCAATCCTAACAGCCAATCTTATTATCAACAACTTACGGCGATTGCAAGAACAACCACTTGATCTAGTAACAGATGTACGGAGCGGACGCATGGACACACATCTACTGAAACCGGATGAATTCAAGAATCAACTCAACATAATTTCAGCTAACATCCCAGACGACGTAACGCTACCCTGCGTAAGCAGCCAGCAGGACTGTGTTCGTGAGATGTACAAGATTTCGAGAGTTCACGTCAGACTGACCGACTTCTTGATGTTCGAAGTGAAGCTACCACTCATACACAGCGAACCTTTTGAGTTGAACCGAGTAATACCTATTCCCCGTGTTACTCAACAAACATCAACATACATCGAGACTTCGGCTAAATATTCGGCGATAAATCTCAAGAAAGACATGATCATACCTATTTCAGAACATGAAATTCATACAGGATGCATAACATTCAAGGAAACGGACCTTCTGTGCCGACTTAATCTACCTGTACATACAACAACAAGGGAGCTATCGGTACTTTGCGAAGCGCAAATTATAAACAATAAGAACTTATCAAACTGCGGTTCCGTGTCGAAAAGATGCCGCGACGAGTGGATCTTGTTACAGAGCCGCGCCAAGTGGCTTTACACCTGTTGCCAGGAATGCGCAGTACGCATTTTCTGCCCCGACACTACTGTAACTACGAAAACATTACGCGGCACGGGCATAGTGAAGATTTGGCCTGGCTGCATGTTAAGAGGCGACAACATCAACATACACTCCTCAAAAACGTATCGCTCAGAGTTAACAATTAACGAACAAGAAACATACATATCTGAATCGAGTGTCAACAACATATTGAGTGAAATCAACTTCACCTACGTACCCGAAAGTCATCAACATCAATTTAATATTCTGCAGAGACAGATAAACAATGTGAAGGCGACACACACAGGATAACATGCATACGCTCAGCCTCACGCACGACACACACCACTACTCAGTGTATGGAGTCATCGGGATTAGCAGCCTCCTAGCGATCGGCATTTATGCCTTATGCAAGTTAAGGAAACGACGTCAAAGGAACAAGGATCTAAACGTTGGACAGAACGTCGAACTTCAGAGGATACGACAACCTGTATCAACAGAGGAGCCGCAAGCTGCGGCGCGGACGATCGTACAGCAGTCAACAAGACGGGTCAATAAACAAACTTCGCCTTAACGTTACTTAGTTTTGTGTAGAGTTTTTCTCTTGTCTTTTCTTATATTCCGCAGCATGTACGAGCAAGCACTACAGTTTCTTCTACTTACTTATTTTGTTGACTATAGCAATTTTAGCAATTTTGTGAACACAACTCAGTGACAATATAACAATCTTACGGGACAGACGTGTCATTCATTGAACATACCTAACAGTACGAACATCCAACATAACAACACCTGTACGGCAAGGCCCGTACAATACCACTGAATTTTCTGGCTGAATTGTGGTGGCGGAACTTAATCGAAGCGGCACCACGGAAAGGCTGAATTTGTAAAGAGGCGGAAATAAATCGACGCACCACTTCAAATGTCCAAACCAAACCAAACAAAGGCAACCAAATTTATAATTAAATTCTTCACAATGACAACAATGGCGGCTGCCCGGCGAAGAAACAATCAAAGAAAGATGGCTGCCGACTGAGGGCGAATGCGGGAACTGCCAGGGGGTGAAGCGAGGGCAGAACAGGTCAGTTTCTACATTTGCAAAATGGCGTACGGTCGATTTTTTTTCTAGGAACATTACCCGGCGTGGTCTGCACTCAGTTTTGCGCGCGCAATTTTAGGTATTTTTAGTTGCACTTGTGGTACCACGAAAATGAAATTAGGTTTTTTATAGAGTCAACTTTTGACATTAAAAAAAAACTTAAGTTTTGTTCCGTGATCACAGCAACACTTTAAAAAAAATAACTGTAACATAAAGTGAAAAATCTGACCTTTAATGTAACTTTATATTACACTTTTTTTTTATTTTCTTTAAAGTTATGTGTTGTTTAAAGCCTGTCAATATGTGTTTACCTTTGAATTCTTAATTTGAAGATTATGATATGAGTGTAGATAAAAGGTATTTTATTTACAGATCGTATTTGCAAAGTGTCTGTACAATCATGTTAACAGTGATTTTTAAGACACATGGACTAAGGCAGGCGAGTCGGAGTTGCACACGAAGGGTTCCGTACGGTTTTCTATACAACATTTGAATATTTCAAGCGTCTATCTGTTGCCGTTATTAGTATCAAACAAAAAACGGCAAAAAATTACTTTTGTATGAGAGCCCCCTTTAAATATTTATTTTATTCTGTTTTTAGTATTTGTTGTTATAGCGGCAAAAGAAATACATCATCTGTGAAATTTTCAACTGTCTAGCTATCACGGTTCATGAGATACAGTCTGGTGACAGACAGACAGACAGGCGGACAGTGGAGTCTTGGTAATAGGGTCCCTTACCCTTTGGGTACGGAGCCCCAAAAACTAGGACTAGGTAGCATTTACGCCAATAACGGCCGTTTTCTATCTTAATTGGTTTTAATCGAGCATATGAAATAATTTATTGTTGATCGTGTCAAATACCGTATTCCTGGATTCAGTACTTTGGTTTTCCCGGACTAATATACGTCGGGCACAGGCCTTCTCTCAGAGAGGAAGTATGGGTTTAATCACCACGCGTGCCCACCGCGGATTGGCAATTTCAAGCGCCGAGGTAGGTACCTTAAACACTCAGGTTTCCTTACGTTGTTTTCATTCACAGTTAGCGAGTGGTAGTGCTAATATAACTTCACAAATGTACGTAACTTAGAAAACAAAGTCATTGGTACGTGCCGGGATCCGAACCCACGACCTCCCGAATGAGAAGCCGGCGTTCTACCGCTCCGCTACCACCGCTTACTACGTACTTTGTTTTGTGTAATTTTATTTGAGATTATATTCTTTTTGTTGCACTAACCCGTGCTGAGGAAAATTTTGAAAACCCGCGACCTCTGGCACTGTTAGCCAGAGGTCGTGGTCGCAGAGGAGAGTCCAGGCATGGGTGGAATTTTTAGCCTCTAAATAGGTTTTTAAAATTGTCATATTTTTAATTTTATTTTTAACCTTATTATCTATACACATCCGTTCACCAAATGCGGGAGTCAAGATCGCCGTTAAGACAGTTGGTTTTATAAGGTAACATAATGTTTACACAAATAGGTGGACTTGCAATATTGAAATAATTGAAAATAAGGTGTCGATTATAATAACTCTTATAATAGCTCGGAATAAAAAAAAAGTTCATTGTTAATATCAAATAACCCAAGACATTTTCTGTAAGTCGATCTTAATCCAAGACATGATCCTTAAGTATGCATGATTAGCTCACTGGTAGAACCTGTACCTTACACGGGAGAAGTAGTGGATTGGAATCCTGTCATGTACCAAATACTTTGTTTTCTACCTACTTACAAACCGTTCTTTTAAGATTTTAAGGTGAAGGCGACGAAACCTGAGTGTGATGTGAAGTGTTCAGATACCTCTCTCACCGCTTGAAATAGCTAATCTGCGGTACGCCCGGCGCCCGCGCGTGGTTATTAAGCCCATATTTACACTTTGAAACGAGGTGTGTGCCCTACAGTAGGATATTTACACGACTGGTATGTATACCAAATTACATCCAAATCATTGAGCCACCAACTCTACACCTAAAAATACAAACTTTCACATTTTTTTATATTCTAGTCGGTTCGATTTTTTCTGCGCAGTAAGTAAAGTAAAGTAAAGTAAAGTAAAGTAAAAATATATTTATTTAAAATTACACAGTTATGAAAGAGAACTTTAAGATGCGTGGATATAAAAGAAATTTGCTTAAAATCTAGAATTCAACGACAGCCCCCAAACTCGGCCGAGCCTGTATCTTGGGGACTCTTTTTCAGTTTTAAAATATTAATTACTTTAATAAACGACTGTCTAAAGCACACTAAACAATTCGTTATAGACATTTAAAACTGAACATGCATTATAATTAAGGCTAATAGCTCCATTACAAATAAGAATTAATACATAAAAAATCATTTTTAGGTATTTTTACAAAAAAGGTTTTCGGTATCTTCGTAATTTAAGGTTTTCAAATATTTGGTAAGAACTGTTTTTGCCGCGAAATGAGTTAAATTTGTGATGTTACAGAACGGCAAAAGTTTATTATATAGAAATGGGAAAATGAACGAGGGAAAGCGTTGGGCAAATGAAGTTTTACACATGGACACCTGTATTTTGGGTTTACGCCTTGAAAATATCGAGTTTGGAATGTATGTTTTGTGTACTGATCGACTGTACTGACGAATGTACTGATCTTTGGGCCCTTTCTATTTTAATATTGCTCGTATGAACTTTTAGAGTCATTTCACATTTTGGTTCTGAGGCCTTACTTATGTGAAAGACTAGGTATCTCGTCTTTTCCGCGTTAAGCGTGAGCAGGTTTCTATCCAACCAGTACGCAACCTCCGCCATGCCATAATTGGCTGAGGAGAATACCCTTTCCCATGAACCCCCATGGAATAATAAGGCTGTGTCGTCAGCATAGCAAATGACCTCGGCGTCTATAAGGGGCAGCGTCAGAAGATCATTTAAGTAGATCGTAAATAATGTTGGCCCTAAGATACTGCCTGTGGGACGCCAAAATGTACGGAAGAAAGCTCACTGGTATACTGGTCAACCTTTACGAACTGTCTCCGTTCCGTTAGGTAACTACCAAACCAGTCTAGTGCAATCCCGCGAATTCCAAAGGCGTTTAGTTTATTCATAAGTATTGGAACGGAGACAGTGTCGAAAGCCTTTGCTAAGTCGAGAAATACGCCTATACATCGGTGCCCATGATCAATTTTACTCGAAACATGGTCCACAAGAAGCTTAGCAGCATCTTCAGTTGACAAGTTTTGGCGAAATCCAAACTGTTTATCTGATATCAGCCTATTTTGTTGTAAGTACTTTATAAGCCTATTGCTGACCAGTCTTTCCAAGAGCTTTGAAAATACGTTGAGTAAAGCAATAGGTCGGTAATTATCCGGTAGAGTTTTAAGTCCTGCTTTATGTATTGGAGAAACAGATGATATTTTCCAGGGGGCGGGGAAGACGCCACTGGTAAAGCTCAGGTTAAAAATGTGGGTGAGAGGCTCAGCCAACAGACATGCGATATGTTTGATTAGAGTGTTCGTAAACCCGTCAGGTCCCGGCGCGCAATCATTCCTCAACGACCGGATAGCCTTTATTACTTCGTTTTCATCGGCTGGGTGTAAGAAAAAGGAGTTAACAACATCCGATTTCTTGATAGCGTTTGCCAGTTCCTGCTCCGACATTCTAAGCTTTTCTATTATTTTTGAAGCTAATTCTTTCCCAACGGTTGTAAAATAATGTATTCGTTTTATTAAGAGATTCAGTTGGACTTGTAGAGGAGTGAAGAAGTTCTTCGGCGGTTCCCCGCTTTGTTTTGGTATGCGTAATGTTTTTAATGCATTGCCAAAGCTTTTTAGGATTCCCCATGTTGCCTTCTAACTGGTTACTTTCATAGGCAGTTTTAAGACGGTGTAACAGGTCATTACAGAAGTTCTTATATTTTATATAGATGGCCTTTGCGATAGGGTCTTTAGGCCTCTTACGGGAGTCTGAATGTAGTTTATCCCTAGTCCTCACACAGCGTATAAGACCGGGAGTGATCCATGGTTTCATGTTAAACTTGGTACGGCTTATACGAACACAAGAGCTGTGATTGACGATCGCAGTTTCAAGAAACGTTTCTAGAACAGAAACCGCTTTTGAGACCTCCGTTTGTTTCGTTACTTGTGACCAATCACAATCCTGCAAGTCATCAGCGACTGCTGAGTAGTTTAGCCGAGTTCTGTCACGTTTTTTTGAGTTGCCTGAAATGCAAAGACTGGCTATGGCCATGTCATGGGCAGTCAGAGAACATTCACAGACGGCTGATTTAATTATTGCGGAAGATCTTATAAATATATGATCCAAACAAGTGTTAATGCGGGTTGGTTGGTTTATAGCCTGTATTAGTCCGTGCTCTGCCATAAGACTCATATAGTCGCTGCTATGTCTGTCTTCGCTGTCCTGCATAATATTGATATTAATATCTCCTGCGAGAAAAATTGACGTAGCAGAAGCTAACGATTCCAATATTGTATTTAAAGAAAGCAGGAATTCAGATGTATTACTGAAAGCGGGACTTGGGGATCTATATATTGCAACTAGACAGTCTGCTTCATTTATCTGGGGTTGATACGAAGTGGCTGACTAATTATCCTTAACGTATATTACTACTCCACTATTTTGGTTTGTTAGTAGTTGTGTGTAAAAGGCCGAGTAACCATCAATTTGACCTATGATGGAATCCGGTGATAATCGACATTCCGTTAGCACAATAAAATCTAAGGAAAAGCCCAGTCTGGCAAGCATGACTATGAATCCGTCGAAGTTTTTACTCATGCTTCTCAAGTTAAACGTTGCTATGCTTAGATTAAACTCTGGCGTAACAATTTCTTTATAGTTTTCAAGAGCATTTAGTTTGCGGCAATCCACAAAGCTGAATTCTTCTAAATCTAAGTCCTTATCCAGGCCCACAAACAATAGGGGTTATGTCTGGTTCAGACTGCTTCGAACACTGGCAGGGGACCAAACCATCAAAATGAGCGCTTGATACCTTTAAGAGAATGTGGATGATTTTAACAATTAAATTGGTTGAGCAATTGCAATGTGATTTGAGGATAGGGAAATGAGAGAAATGTTGTATGCATTGAGTCCTAAAAACTATATCTACCATGCAATTTATCATTGAACTAAAAATATAAATATACGGTCCGGTCAGAGCAGCCTCGTGCTTCGTGTAGTTAAGTAGTACCAGGGAAATAAACACACTAAGACTGTTGGCTCGAAATTGTTGCACAAACCATATCAGAGTGATCCATTGAAGTGCCGGTGGTAGTATTCTCCATGGCAGGTCCGGCAAGAAGGTCCAGGTCTTCGAGAGAGCGTATGTGCATTGAGGGCTTTTTGTCCGCTTTTCTGATGTGAAACTGGCCGTTGCGCAGCCAACAGTACTGGAAGCCATAGTGTTTAGCTCGGGCTCTCGCTTCTCGAAATAACTGGCGATTTTGCTTTGTAAGCCTCTCGTTCAGGTAGATCTTGGTTCCTGAGCCTTTCACGACTTCATTGGAGCTCAGGTTGCGCCTTACTCTGGCGGCCCTAAGCATCTCGTCCCTTTTCGCACGGCGTAGCAGTCTAACCACTATAGGTCTTGGAAGTTTTTCTGTGGATTCCGATGCTGTAGATCTGGAAAAAGGCCGACGGCGAGGCCCAGCTCTATGCGCCCAGTCCATATCAATATCAGATAGATCGACTCCTATTTTAGTGGCAGTTAAGAGAATTATATGGTGTAAGTTTTCATTGTCTTCTTCTGGGACGCCCGAAATTTCTATTTCGTTTTTTAGCGCCGCCTGTTCCTGGAAATTGTAAGACTCTCTCAACTCGTGGATGGTTGCCTCAAGTTTCGCAATCCGTTGTTCTTGAGCTACATTATTTTTCTCGTACCCGTCAAGCCTTTCATTCGTTTGTGTTAGTGCAGTCAGAAGTTGTTCCCTAAGCTCAGCCATATCTTTTCTCATTAGACGAATCTCTGCAGTTAGATCGGCTAAGCTTGAGCATTCTGTCGGAGAGTTCGCCTTGCCGACAGCTTCAGTGCGTTCTTTAGAGCGCTTGGTGACATTGAGGTCCACGGGATGTTCGACTGATGCTACGTTTGCTGTCTCGACGTGGTAGCGACCTGAGCCTCTAACAGGAGTATCTCCATCCCTGATGACGCGGTCTCTGCATCGACAAGCTGGGCACGCTTGCCTTTTCTTCCATTGTATTGTACTTCGAGCTGCTGATATTGGCGCACAAAAGGTCGTATCGTTGTTTACATAGAGCGCATGCTAGTACCTGTTTTATGTCTTTGAAAGCAACTCGGCACCCATAACATTTGTTAGGGTTAGATGCCGGCGGAGGTACCTTTGCGGTCTCAGCTTTCTTTGAGGCCATGACAATATTGTTGCGTCACGCGGAAGCTATGAGAGACTCACTTGGAGGTACTCACGGCAATTCCGCCGAGTGAGTAAAAACGATCCCAAGTAGACGCTCGTTCATCGGCGTCCGGCGCGCGGCGTCCCCCGTCTGCTGGTGGTGGTATTAATCTTGAGTAGACCCCCGGTGTAGGCCGGCTCGTCGTTCGTTGTCCGTTCGGTTTGTACTCGTGCGGCGTCGGTGTCGGTTGATGATGAGTCACCCACTCCGGTCGTCGCGCAAGTCGATGCAGATGTTTGGAATTTATCCGTTGGTTCTGTTTATTATTTGGTCAATATCTTTATAAATAACCACTTATACTGGTATTTTTATTGCACTCACTTGAGGTCTATGATTACACCAAACTATGGTAAGCAGCTAGGTTTCTAAATGACGATAATAATGGTATTAACTTGGAGCATATGTGGAGCAAAAAATGTTACGTGTTGATGGTTCCACAGTCGCGCGCGCAGCCGTAGATCCATATTTCGCCCAAATCAGTCGAAATGCGCGTTTGGAGCAGGGCAGCAGCGGTCTTCATCGCAGACCGGGCAGTGTCTGAAAAAAAGACGTAGTATTTAGCTCAAGCTCATAAACTATAGAAAAAACCCATTATTTGGCAAAGTGTCACGTCGAAAATCCATCACTAAGCTTTTTTGCGACTGGGGAATGCGAGAGCGTCACTGCACTTATAACGTCACAAAATAGCTGTCATCCTTTACTTTAAACGAATAATTTTGTAATAAAAATCTCTGAAACTACTCCAACGATTTCGATAAAATTTAGTATGTACTAGTGAGTTTTGGGGTCGATAAATGGATCTAGCTAGGTTTCCTTTTTTAGTGCACGTTTCGCCGTGTATTTAGGCATAAAAAATGCTAAAATATCATTGGGATAGAAAGATAATTTTGCCACCATCGGTAACGTTACTATAGCACCGTTATGAAAAAGTGAGTATACGAAACAAGGAGTCGATGACTCTATTCTCTTTTTTTTGCACTAAACCCGTGCTGAGGGCAATTTCAAAAACGAGGCTTTAAATATTTCACCCATGCCGGGACTTGAACCCGCGATCTGTGGCAGTTTTTAAAGTCGATGATACGTTTAATGATTTTATTTTTGTCTGTTAGTTTTGCTTTCCTTTTTATTTTACTTTAGTTATCTAAATATAAAAATTACAGAAAAGAGGAATTTCTATTTGATCTTTTCGTAGTCCAACTACAGGGGCCTGTGTCATAATAGAAGGTTTTATTTTTATTTCGAGTAAAAGTTCTTCGTAATTTTATTTCAAGTAAGATTATTTGTAACCAGCCCCTACATAACGGACACATCTCTAAATAATTTAACAATCGCGTTGTTTGTTTTATAATAAGATTTGTAAAGAATGCGCATTGTCCCAAATATTGACAGTAGTTAGAAAATGATACGGCATTAAGGTAAAAAGGTCAGTACCTAAATATAAAATTAATAATATTCACTGTTTTCTTGTATTTCTGTAAATAAGTGTATGACTTTCATACTTATGACCTTCTAACGTTCGTTTCATACATGAACAAAGATTTGATATTTTTGAATTAAAAACGTCAAGATGTTTGACGATGACATCTCGGTATTCTGTAAAAAACATAACCTATTCTACGCTTGTACGGATTAGGATTATTTTAAGTTTTGTTTGTTTCCATGACGTCCTTGTACTAGGCAATCACTTACTTCCGGTTTCATAGGTTAAGATCCTTCTTCAAATCGAAATATTCGACCCTGGCTCTCAAAATTACCTAATAACTCGAAAAAAATAATTGTAACACATTGGCCATTGTTAAGACTCACTGGGCAATGGGGCCGATGGGGCCGAAAAGTTCTCGAATGGAGACCACATATCGGCAAGCGCAGCGTAGGACGACCAGCCACAAGATGGACAGATGACCTCATCCAAGTGGCAGGAAGGTGCTGGATGCAGGCCGCTTCCAACCGGTCTTTTTGGAAATCCATGGAGGAGGCCTATGTCCAGCAGTGGACTTCTTGTGGCTGAATGATGATGATGAAGACTCACTCTCTGGACTGGTTCGAGTAGACGCGGCACTTGAAACGGCGGCCGCACTTGCGGCAGCGGTACTCGCGGATCTCGTAGCCGAGCTCGTCGAAGACGCAGGAGGCCACCTGGCGCGCCGCGAAGTCCCCCACCACGGCGCCGAATATGGCGCCCGCGCCCGCCCCCAGCACAGTGCCGACGCCCGGGAAAACGCTTGTGCCTATCGCTGCGCCGTCCATCGCACCTGCCGGATACACGATAACTTTTGCAGAGAGTAGACGTCCACCAATTGTATCTTATGGATAAGATTGACTCGCTAACCTAACATATCTTATCCTACCTCTGTATCTTTAAATTACCTGTATCAGGGTGCTTCCTAGATACTCCCTCCTAAGTATCACCGCTGCTATATCGCAGAGTTCATTAACTCCGAGAGAGTAGGAGTGTGTCCCGAGGTAGAATGAGAGGGAGTATAGTAATTTTTTGACACGTATTTTGTTTTACTCGCACTTGATAATCACTACTGCCTAGAAAATTTCCCAGAGAGAAGATACGATGATAATCAGGCTTGTAAGTTGAAGATAGATCTAGTGGTTCGACGTGATTTGTATCGTCTAGATCTACTGATCGAGATCTACTCATGTTTAGATGAGAGGATGCGTACTCGAGCAATTCTATGGCATATGTTAAGTTATAAATTAAAAACCGGCCAGGTGCGAGTCGGACTCGCGCACAGTTAGGATGGCGGTCAGCGTGTCTTTTTAAAAAAAAAAAAAAGATTTTATTACTGCTACAAAAAGATTTTTATTCACTGCAAACACACAAGGACTACAGGAATACAATTCTAAGATACTCGAAAAAAAGAGTGCGAACAGTTTTATATGAGAAATTTACCTGTTTTACAAAACTTAAAACTAAGTATCCATGGATTGACGTTCAAGTATTGATAAGTAATAAATAAAAAATAAAAATATGGTGTAAATAATTATTGTTAATAAATTGCTAAATAAGGAAATGATATAAATAATTAAATAACTAGAGGTATAACGACTATGCAACAACACACTGCTAATTACACAGAACAACAAAACAACAACACAAATTACACAGAACACTACTTCCCTTATGAAGAATGAAATCAATAGACCTTAATTATAATGAAATTCTAATATATTTAATGTACAGAGCGTCTTTTCTTGTTATGTGTTATGGTTTGATTTGTACAATTTTTTATTTTAAACATTTAATGATTATCTATAAATATCTATCATCGCCGTTCTCACACTCTGGCTGTAGCTGAAAATCAGTAAAATATCTGCTTAATTAAAGTGGATATTTATAATGCTGAGATACGGCCTTTTGAGCTTCTGTGGCACACCCATATATGGCCTAAAAGTGCCATATAACTTTATGTTTATACATATAAGTTAGTTTGTAAGATAAGTCTGTACTTGTACCTAAACTATTGTATGTCATCAACTTTTATGTACTTATTGCTTTATGTGTGTGTGTGTCTCTAAGCACAAATAAATAATTTATCTATCTAATCTATCTATCTATATAATATTCTTGCCTCAGCATTTACTGTATACTAGGATTGATTATAACATCTCCCCCCTTAAGACGGAGCTTATCATTTTAAGATAAACGAAGGACCAATGTCTAAAGTAGTTAAAACACAAGTGAGGCGCAGCGACTAAGTATTGAACAGAAGGACATCTTAATAAGTAGTGTCACACTAAAATTAAATCTAGTTTAAACTTAATCTAAGTCCCGAAATAGAAATCAATAATAGTCATTTAATGATTACTTAAGTTTCGGCTTGGCGATACCTTCTCACAATTTCTAAACATGACCTTGTTTTTATCCTTATTCACCTCTATTTCTGGGAGGCTCCTAACAGATCTCTTGTCACATTCAAAGGACTCGTCAGATATATCAGTTAGTTCAATAGACATATTGACCTTGGTGTCCCTTCCACTATACTTCTTATTATGACACTGGTTGTATATTTGGATGCAGCAAGAAGAGCTTCTATAACAATTTGAGAACCATTTCTTATAAATTTTGCTTAATATGTAAATTATAATGGCTACAATGATAGTATAAGTAAGTCCTGAATAGTAATGACCGTATTTTACAACATGAGACTGATTTTCAGCCTGATTGATTTGATCTTGTAAATGGTCAAGCTTATGGCTTGCTAATTTCAACGACTCTAAGTCAACATCTGTTAATGAAATTGGGACAATGGTTGAACACTGCTGTTTACAAGTTTATACTTACAGCAGTCGTCTTCGACACTATTGAAATCAATTAACACCTGGCTCGGTAGTCTTGATTTGTAACTATGAGATGGACGAAATTGCAAAGTTTGGAAGAATGCAACACAATCATTTTTCAAGGATAATATGCCACTACCTTGTAAGGCATAGTCCTTGATCTCGTTGTTATCAGTACATTTTATAGTCTGTTTATTTGCCTTGGACTGTACACACAAAAATCTTCCATCGTCCAATTGAGTTAATTCTTGACAAGTTCATACTTTCCGTACTTAACTTAGAGTGGAGCATGTAGTCTAACTTTTGAAGTTGTTTATTTACTCTTATCTCATTATCGTTCAGCTGACGAATCGAGGTATTATAATTACTAATGGTAGACTGGACGACGTGTATGTTGTCTTTCATTAAAGAGAAGATTTCGTGTTCACTCTGTTGACAAGTGGTTATAGCTTCATCATACTTTCTAGCATCGTCGGCGTCTAGAGTGCCAAAGAAGAATTTAAGGATTTCGCCATCGAATTCTAGGGCTCGTTTGTGACGATTCTGACGGTTTGAATCCTGAATAAGATGAGATAATGAGTCGAATTTAAGCCTATAAGCATTATTTAGGATTTTCAGCGGGTTTATATCGTCTTTACGACTAATATCAATGGCTACACTTTGTACTTTTTCACAAAAGCCAGAAATGCTTGCGATTGATCCTTCAATTTCATGTAGGTAAGGCTCAATGGGGAAAACTTCTACATGAGTGACTACATTCCAGTAGTCAATGTAAAAATAAACCGCTGAGGTCAGATCGAAGTAAAGCCCTGGACTGTGTCGGGTTCGCGTTCTGCTGATAACAGTTCGTCAGAACTAGGTACTATCGACAACAGCTGTTCGCAGTGCGGCATCGAACTATCAAAGTCAAGCGAAAGTGGACACGCTATTGACTTTTGTTTTGCCAAACTAAGACTGATTGTGCTCTTCTATCTGAGTATCGTTAGAGATAGACTTGGTAAATTGCTTTTTGAAAAATTGCTCATAAGTTGTTTCATTTATTCGGGAATGAGTTATGGCATTTACTGGGTTACGAGATAAGGCATCTCTGCATTAGAATTTATTCGGCCTGGCTTATAAATAATCTCGTAATTATATTCTTCTAACTTCAGTCGCCTTCTCAGAAAACGTCCGCCTGGATCTTAAAACGTCCGCCTGGATCTTTAGCGTTAAAAAGCCATGTAAGGGGACGATGGTCCGTGACAATTTTCAACTTATACCCATACAGGTAAGGTTTAAAAGTGTTAACACTAAAAAGAATAGCGAGCAGCTCCTTCTCAGTCGTTGAGTAATATCCTTCCCATTTATTTAAGGTACGAGATGCATAAGCTATAGGCTTATCCTTACCGATCTCCCTTGTGGTAAGACAGCGCCTACGCCATAGGTACACGCGTCTGTCGTTACGATAAAGGTCTGCATAAAATCAGGGTACTGTAGTAAGGGAGCTGAAATTAAAATTCTTTAAGAATGTTAAAAGCTTGTTCTTGATCGTGAGACCAGTGGAAAACTGTGCTTTATTTCAATAAGGAAGTTAGAGGCTTTGTAATTTGAGAGAAATTCTCTATAAAACGGCGATAATAGCCTTTCAAACCTAAGAAGGACTTGACGTCTTTAGCGTTTTGGGTGTAGGAAATTGGGAAATGGCCTTGACCTTGTCAGGGTTAGGCGACACACCCTTGCCTGTGATGGTATGCCCAAGATAAGCAACTTCACGTCGCAAGAACTCACATTTGTTGGGCTGTAATTTCAAATTTGCCTGTCTGAATTTGGCAAAGATAAGTTCTATTTTTTTCATGTGAGATTCAAGGTCGTGAGAATAACAGATACAGTTATCTAGGTAGATGTAACAGTGGAGACCTTGCAATCCTGAGAGAACTGTGTTCATCAATCTCTGAAATGTAGATGGGGCATTTTTTAACCTAAAAGGCATTCGTGTAAACTCAAAATGACCTGAAATACCGTTAGTAGTAACACTGAAACCTGTCTTAGCAGTGTCTTTGGGGTCCGAACAAAGTTGGTGAAACCCAGAAGCTAAATCGAGTGTACTAAAGTACTTTGAATGACCTAAACTAATCACAAAACAATAGGCCCGTTTTGACATCTTCATAGTGACGTAACTAGTGATGACCTGCGAGTATGCGGCTGAGTAAACGATATATGAATAAATCGATCGAAGTTTATATGAGTAGGTACTTAATTGATTTCATTGTATTGTAAAATACATTTAGTTGGAAAAGACTTAAGTTCTGATGAGAAAATGCAAGTTGAACTATAATAGTGGGTTTAATTTTATAATTTTAAATAACGATGGTACGAAAGGTCAATTAATTTGTATTTAATTGAAAAAATACAGTTTTTCGCTTACAAAAAAAAATTAAACAAAATAACATCAAGAAAGGCTATCCTTCGTCTGAGGATGAGCCAAAATCGTCAGTTGAGCTGCCGTCGCCTGTATCTATATTATGTCATTATCTATTATGCAGTCAATATCTCTGTCATAATAGTCTCTGTCATAATCTTCCTTTATTATCTTTCGAGTTCTATCTACCACTCGTGCCCAGTTCTCTTTAGTGACCTCGGCACAAGCCTTTTTTAGCAATGTCATCATATTCTTGGTGGAGGATGGTGGCGTTGTGTTATGACGTGTTGATCTGAGCCCAGATTAATTCGATGGCATTGTACTGACAATGGTAGGGCGGCGTTCTTATAACTTTGTGTCCGTGCTGAACTGTCAATTCGTCAATTTCATATTTTAATTTCACTGGTTTATTTTGTTTTACTAAATGCAGCAGATCAACTTTTAAAAAAGTCATGACAGTGGGATAGTATATAGAAGTAGTCCAAAAGCAAAGCCGAGTCAAGAAAAGATATCAAACATAAACGAGCGCACAGTCAATTTCACAAGATGGCGAACGAAAGACAACGCAGTGCGCGCGTGCAGCGCGTGTCCCATTACCGCTTGGTAGAGAAAGAGCCGTATCACAAGAGAAAGGATACGGCTTATTATGTTTTTCAGTAAACATCACTCGAACTGAAATCGAATAAAGCTGGTGAGACTCAAGAATTAATTGGATACAACGCTCCGTTTAAAAAAAAAATACTGAGAATGTAGCTGTTTCTGAGACGGTTCGTAATAATAAGAAATTTCATGCTACAATAAATTAAACGCAAAAAGAGTAGTCGCAATGTAATGTCTCACATTATTTAAAACATCACAAAAAATACACATGTGTTAAAAACCCTCTAGGTAATTGAATAATTATTTATTGTTTCTTTCCGTTTCGTAACAAGTTACGTTCTATGGTCTTTCTCAAATGTCAAAACGGGCCTATTATTTTGTGATTAGTTTAACTGGTCTAAGATGACAGTAATGAGAGGGAGAGGATATATCTCTGAAACGGTGACATCATTAAGTCGTCGGTAGTCTATGACAATTCGCCATTTTTGCTTACCGGAAGCGTCAAGCTTTTTGGGTACCATCCAAACCGGTGCATTCCAAGGAAAAGTTGAAGGGCGAATAATATTTTGGTCGAGCATTTTCTTAACCTGCTTTTCGACCTCGTCCTTATGAATTTCAGGAAACCCATAAGACTTCACATGAATAGGAGGAGCATCTCCGGTGTTTATGGAGTGCTGAATTATAGGTACATTTGTGTGAGTCAGAAATTCACCTTCAAGGTGGAAAATGTCGGTGTATTGAGAAATACAGTTCACAAGGGCTTTCTTTTCTTGTGAATTTAAATGAGAGCATCGAATTTGCTCAAGGAACTTTTTAGAACGGTCACTGTTCAAGGCATTTAGTTGGTGAATGAGCTCGTGTGGTTTTTCGTCTTAGGTTGATGACTGGATCTCAAAACGAGAAACTTGAACTTGGAAATTATTTATTTCTACGTCATATTCGGTAGTGTTTAAGACATTGACTCTGTTGTTTGGCTTTATGATTACTATGCAATTAGCCAAAAACACTCCTTCGCTAATTTTATGATCCAAGGCTTCTTTTCGGCCTGAAATTTCTGAAAGGTTGGATACTGGACATTCAATAACCATTTCTGAGCTATGAAGAATGACATAAGATGGTTTACTGAAACAAATAGGTAGATAGTGACCTTGTAGATTCAGCGTATTTGTAGAGTACTGAATGTCTATCTTAAAATATTGTATAAAGTCGCTACCTATAATACCATCGTAGTGTAGGTTGATCGCGTCGCTTATCGCGTGAAATACGAAACCAAACACTATCTTACTCTTTGGTGAGATTCGATGTTCAAAGTCCAGTTCAACGGTACCGAGTGATTCGCAAGATGAGTCGTTGTCACTTAAACCTTTGAGTGTGATTATCTCGAGTCCAAGCACTGGGTTTTCAAGGCTAGATGACTTCACTATTGATATTGAGGAACCAGTGTCGATTAGGAAGCACAAGGGCTAGTTTTTAAATTAACGTGAGGGAGAAAAATCTTGTAGTTACCTAACGCTATTCATCGTGTAACTTTTCTCACGTGAGCAATTCCTAGGAGGAAAACTCGGCTTTTCGCGCATTTAAAATCCTCTTTGGGAATAGAACTTGAGACATTTGATTTGCTATCTAACTCAGGAGCCTCTGAATTTTTGCTGACTTGTGTTGAGGCTTAGAAAGTCCTTTATCAAGAATTTGAGACTGAGTAGAAGGCGCAATCCTGTGCAACCGTGAATTGACCACAGGTGCTACCTTTTAGCTTAGCTGAGAACTCAGTGGATCAGGGCTTTTTATCAGCATATTTTCGTTCATTTTTGTTCATCCGCGCTAGGGAGAATTTAAGAGCACGGGATTTAGAAAGGTTAGGAGTTTTCGTGTCATTTAGATCACCGTGGTGTTACGGCAGACACGGAACCGAAACAGAATTTAGTTTAAATTATCTTATCTTCAGAGGAGCTAACAACGTGCACATTAGAGCGATTATTGCTTGTCGCGTTACTTGAACTAGGTGCATGAGCACCGGATAGTGCAGTGTTGCTGGAGTCAGCGGGCGTTTTTTTTTTCAATTCAATTCAAATATTTTTATTCATTGTAAAAACAGAATGTTTACTTAATGAACGTCAAAGTTGTTTTAGCAGTATTAGTGCTATTTTTATACTTGTCCATGTTTTTTGCAATAAGCGCAAGATTTACTCAAATAGGAGCTGATTTGAATAATTTTTTGAAGAATTCGCATTGGAATCTACGTTGTGAAGATCCGGACTTGACTGTTTAGACTTATTTTGGAAACAGTCGGAGGCTGTATGTCCGACCTTTTGACAGATAGAGCACTGTTTAGATGAGCGTTGAGCTAATTTTGAAAGCTTACAGAGCTTTTCTTCCTCGATTGCATGAGTGATTGCACCGGAGAGGTTCTTAGGATTCCTACAGCGCACTATGTGTGAAAAGCTGGGGTTCGTACCCAATAATAACGTGTTCAAAGCCAAATCTTCCATTGCGGCTAATCTGCCTAGAAGTTCTTTGTTGTCTTCACGGCTATAATGTATGTCTGATTGAATTCGCGTAAGACATGATTCAATGCGTAGAGAATATTGTGTCACAACTGCCATAGGTAATTGCTTGCAATTCTGAAGGTCGACCAGTAAATGGGTCGAGTGCTTCTTTTCTCCTTCAGTTGCCTTAAGGAATTGTTTTATTTCGGGCCAAGAACTGAATTTCTTTAGGCAGCAAGCTAGCTGTGCTTTGCCCTCGAGTTGTGACACGATATATTTGCACAAAACGTTCTGTTGATCTGTACTGGCCAGCGAAATTGCATTTTCGCAATTTGTCAAAAACGCGGGCAATGACTCGGGTTTGATAAATTTGGTCAAAACTGAAAGGCTAATTGGCTCCGCCATTTTGGGTTTTTGTCTAATCGTGACCTTGGACTACGGGTCTTGTGCTTCTTCTTCTGAAGAGGAGCCGTCTGAAGTTAGAAATCCTTCGGCTTCTTCAACCTTGACTTCTTTTTTGTAGACAATAATTAATTGACCTTATTATGGTGCAGTACAGACCATCAGACAACACAAAAACAACTGTAAAATATACAGTCATAATGCAGTAATAGCATGTAAAAAATCGTAAAAATAAACTGTAAAAAGTGTATAAAATAAAATTTCACTTTCACTTAAAATTTCACTTGAAGTGAGCCTGGAGCTTGAAAGTTAGGAATTGGTAAGCTCGTGAAGTATAAAAAGTAATTCACAGGATGATGACAGCACTCACGAACATTTTGGAGAACGGCTTTTCCGAAAACCGTGAGAACGCGACTCGCAGGCACGGTGCCGCAGAGCGGCGATGACGTCAACGGGAACGTCGAGTGTCCGGCGCCCTAGGGAGTCGTATTGCGGTTTATTTCGAAGTCACGTTGCGTTGTGCGTGATTTGACTTCACGCGTGGGAAGGCGATGCGTGTTGATGATGTGGGAGTAAACTGTCCGAAGATGGAGTCGATGGTGGTGCAGAAACTTGTGATGCGGGCTCTCACACAAAAGTGGAGACTTTACGTCGACCACAGCAGCAGCAGGATTTTTCCAGGATGAGATGCGGGCTCGCGCCTGGTGGCGGAGTCTTATCGTCGACCTCGGAGTGCAGCGATGCGGGCTTAAGCGGATGCCCAAAACTTATCGTCGACCACTGAGATTGTCTAAAAAGACCTTACATCCACGGAGCCATAAAAAAATGTTGTCAGGCGGGAAGTCCGTTTTTGCGATACGCCTAACACCTAAAATCTCAGTACTTAGCGATTTTCCTGAGATCCCACTTCTGACACTAGAATTTGTTAGGATGGCGGCCCGCGGGTCCTTTTTAAAAAAAAGATTTTGTTACTGCTACAAAAAGAGTTTTATTCACTGCACCCACAAGGACTACAGGAATACAATTCTAAGATGACATGTTTGTCGGACGGAGGTTATTACTCGAAACTCGATTGACTACTCGAAAACAAGAGTGCGAACAGTTTTATATAATATTAATTTGCTTGCCTCAATTTACTGTATACTAGGATTGATTATAACAGCACGAAAGGTTCCGTGCCATTATCTATAGAACATTAGACAAAGATCGATTATGAGAACAGCGCCATCTATAGAAATCAACAAGAAGCGTTAAACATTGACATTTATTAACATATTTTTAAAAATCTATTTAGAGGCTAAAAATGGGTGGAATTTTTAGCCTCTAAATAGGTTTTTAAAAAGTGTCCTCAGCAAGGGTTAGTGCAATAAAAAGAATATAATTTATTGACATGACATCGGCGCTGTGAAGGTTACATAGATGGCTGCTAGATGTCGATCGCTGTGTTAAGACAAAGTTTTCTGTATGGGAGCCCCCTTTAAATATTTATTTTATTCTGTTTTTAGTATTGAAGATGAAGTTTATTAAAAAACGTATCGAAGGTGGCGAGGTTGGTCGCCGCGCCTCACGCCGGATCACACGAGCGGGCGGAAAGCGGACTTTGGACACCCGCTTTGCTACGACCGGTGCATTGCACTCCTTTGTGAGCGGCCAAAACATCTCCAAAAGAGCTAGATTGGCTATCCATAATGGAGTGCTAGTCCCAACACTTATGTATGCTAGCGAGACTTGGGTATGGCAAAAGAAGCAAGAAAGTAGGATTAATGCAGTAGAAATGAGGTCCTTGAGAAGTATGTCTGGCGTTACTTTGAATGACAGGATACGCAATAGTGTGATTAGAGAACGTTGTGGACTGAAAGAGGATGTAGTGACAAGAATTGAGAAAGGAATGTTGCGTTGGTTTGGACATGTGGAGAGGATGAAGGAAGAAAGATTGACAAAACAAATATATCGAGCGAATGTGGATGGAAGGGCCGGTAAGGGACGACCCAGACGGACATACTTTGACCAAATAGAGGATGTATTAACAAAGGGCAAGATAAAAAGTACCCGAAACCGGCGTGCGTGCATGCAACGACTAATGAGTGTTGAGGAAGCGAAAGTGATCTGTCAGGATCGTAGCAAGTGGCAGTCCCTGGTCTCTGCCTACCCCTCTGGGATACAGGCGTGAGTTTATGTTATGTTTCATGTTATGTTATGTTTTTAGTATTTGTTGTTATAGCGGCAACAGAAATACATCATCTGTGAAAATTACAACTGCCTAGCTATTACGGTTCATGAGATACAGCCTGGTGACAGACAGACAGACAGATAGACGGACAGACAGGCAGACCGACGGACAGTGAAGTTTTAGTAATAGGGTCCCGTTTGGCACCCTTCGGGTACGGCACCATAAAAGCCAACCGCCGAGGCCGCCACCGATGGCGCAGACAGCGCCGACGGTCGCCTCAGCGGTGTTCCGTGTAGTGCCGTGCTGCCAATCGCGGCACACGCCGCGCTTCACCGTCACGGCGACCGTTCCCGCGATCGGCACAACCGTGGCCACTGCAACGCCCTGGGGAATGTAAAATAATCTTATTGTTCCTGAAGTAGTGAGCACATTCAACTTTACATGCGTATGAAGTTGTCAGATTTAATTCTTATTTTGTTAGAAAGGCGCTACCCTAAACCTGGTCCCGTAAACATTAAAGCGGGCGTAAACACGCCCTAGCAAGGCCAACCGTCAAATTTTTTAATGGCCTTATAAGGAACCACCCATATTGTATTAACTAAAATAGAAGCAAAATTATTATATTTTTTCTTCAGTACCACAAAACATTTTTATATAACAATTTACAGTAAAAAGAATACGATAATAATAGGTTATTCACTTAAAAACTTACCTTTAGCTGAGCGCGCGAATCACAATTTTAACGTCGCTGACCGAAGTCTATAAAGCGAGGGACCGCACACTGACAAAATAGCAACGCGAGCCACTCGCCGCCGAGTCTGTGTCCTTGAGTTTGATGGAGCATTGTGTGAGTGGAAGGAATTTGATCACGTGACTATAAATATTACTTTTTTATAGTTGGCCTTCAAAAGAGCATGGCCTTCCATGGTCCACCCACCTTAGTTTTGAACTTACGTACGATTTCGCATGTACGACGTTAAATCGCAAACTATTTATTTTCGCAGTGCGCAGGTTGTAGTGTATTTCTGTTTTTCACAGAATTGCGATATTTTTGCGCTTAGCCTAAAAGGCATTATCTCTCGAACCGTAATAGAAGCTATTTGAAAGGTTTACAAAATTAGCGTTATTATGGCGGATTGCGCAATAAATTAACAAGTTCCTATTCAATCTGGCTCAATAGTAAAACAGTAATACACGAAATGATCAATTGGTCAAACTTGGTAAAATTCTAAAACATAAAGTAAAAGTCATGGATAAAGTGAAAAAACATCCTTCAAAATACGCAGTAAACTGAATCTAAAAGTTTTTAACACTAAATGGCGCTGTATTCTTTATCGCAGTTTTGTGTATCGGTTCCTTTTTTTCCTCTGTGGTATCGGTAATGCCTTGAAGATGCCTTTGCAAAGAATTTAATTTCTAATGGATCGTATCTTCTCTTTTAATGTAATGAATGTATAAAAATAATGTGTTATCCAAATAAAGGCCTTTTTATTACGTGCACCGCGGACAGCTAACTTGTGGTTTTAATATAATAATCCGGAGCTCTGCCCGTCGACCACCCTCCACTCTCCTCATTATATTACAATAAATATCTATCATCGCCGTTTTCACACTCTGGCTGTAGCTGAAAATCAGTAAAATATCTGCTTAATTAAAGTGGATATTTATAATGCTGAGGTACGGCCTTTTCAGCTTCTGTGGCACACCCATATATGGCCTAAAAGTGCCATATAACCTTATGTTTATACATATAAGTTAGTTTGTAAGATAAGTCTGTACTTGTACCTAAACTATTGTATGTCATCAACTTTTATGTACTTATTGCTTTATGTGTGTGTGTGTCTCTAAGCACAAATAAATGATTTATCTATGTATCTATCTATCACATCGTTCCTTTTAAAAACGTTGGAGAGACTAACGGACAGGCACATAAGAGAAGGAGCCCTAAGAACAAAACCTTTACACCCTCAACAACATGCCTATAGAAACGGCAGATCAACAGACTCGGCTTTCCACATTGTCGTTAGAACCATTGAAAAGGGCCTCTCAGATAAGCATATGGTCTTGGGAGCCTTCATTGATATAGAAGGTGCTTTCGACAAAACAACTTTCAGTAGCATTAACCAAGCGCTGATGGACGGATATTTACTCATTTACTTTTTAATTTTACAATTTTTGGACATTTCGGTACTTTTGCAAGTGCCGTGGTCTCGGTAGACTGAGGTGACAGGCGTCCTTTTAATAGTGGTTTGTTTACCTGTGTTAGGTGTTACAATATTTAGGCAGTGCTGCATATAAAAAAATCTCTTCTGTGCCTGAACTAGGTTCCACACCAGTATCCTGGCAACAGGGCACAGTGCTCTTCAACATTAAATAGAGGAGGTATGTAGCTTAGACATGTGTATTGTGTAAGTAAAGAACAGTACAGTACCGAAGTTAAATAATAGTAGTTTAAAGATCCCTACTAGTGAAATAATATCAATTATTGTTAGTATTTAGTTGGGGTCGGTACCTAAGTATCTGAGATAGATAGAATATTCTTTATTCCATGTACACCAGGAATTACATAGAGAGCACTATTTTTTTTTTATTTATTTATTTATCCACTTACATCTATCTTTACAGGCTGCGCCTAATACGACAGAGTAGTTCCAGAGTACTACCTACAGAGTAGTACTACATACATTCATAAACTCACGCTTGTACCCCGGAGGGAGACAGAGACCATAGCTAATTTTATTCCTAGTTAGGGTCACAAAGTATACCACTGAAAGTAATTACCGAGAGCAGCGAGCTTCTTCGAAAGTCACTGAAAACTTAATATTTTTAAATTGCAAATACAGGGCATGTGTCGCATCGCTTGCCAAATTGAATTGACCAATAACGAAGCCATTTGCTATCATTTCAACCACAAAAAAAATCCTGGTCACAACGGTTTTTTTTACATCGAATTTAAATTTTTTTCTTACTTAATCCTTAATCCTACTATTAAACGAAATTTCTGAAATCAAACTGATAGAAAAAAATCTTGGCATAGCCTCCAATTACTTCGTTTTTCTTAGGGCTGACGGTTTCAGGCCCCAGTCCGCGCCTGCTTTAAACATTTGACAAACCATACAACATCATTTTAAGTAGTACGGTAACGTTTTAGCAACCTTGGTCTATGGGACTGTGCAACTATCAAAATCTGATTCACAGATTAATGGAAGGGTTTAAATTGGAAGTTGGTGAAGTTGGAAGTTGGAAAACGGACTGGCAACCTCGAGAGGGGAAACGGTCAGTCGGCAGCCGCCGGCCTGATGGTCCGACTTCAAGCTCGAGTAGCCAGCAAACAGTGGTTGTGTATGGCCCAGGACCGTGACAAACGGCTTGAACGTGAAGAGGCCTACTCGTATATCCAGCACAGTGGGTATGAACGGGTTGATGATGATGATGATTGATAAGCTAAATTCGGTTTGGTCGCGCGTGACTCGCGCATAATCGTCATGCGGAATTGTTGATGATCGATACCAACCGGGTTCAGTCACGGCGACTGTTTTGGCTGGGAACAGTTTCGGTCATCGTCATCATGTAACTGTTTTATCCTACATATGTTGTCTATAATCCGGTTGCGCCGACTTCATTTAAGTTAGCTTCGGTTCTGTATGTTAGGTTAGGTTGGTAAGGTTAGATTGTGTAGACTGACCGACAATGCCGCCGCCGACGGCGCAGACGGCGCCGACGGTCGCCTCTGCGGTGTTCCGCGTGGTCCCGTGCTGCAGATCGCGACACACGCCGCGCGTCATCGTCACGCAGACCACGCCCGCGGTCGGCACAGCAATGGCCAATCCCACGCCCTGCAAAATATGAAATACTCTTTACTAGATCTGGGAATCGGATAAAAAGTGTATGTTTAACTATGTTTAAACCTGTTTAAGGGTATTTTTGTTCTTCATCTTATCCTCGTATGCATGAATGTCGAATCCAAATTTTAATCCGTTCTGCCCTTTAAGTGTGGTTATAGGTATAAATCGAAACTTTCGCATGTATGTTAATTTATCATACTTATTGATAAGTATTTATGGTAATCTACAGTCGACAGTACCTACATCAAACTTTATTGCACTGTTGTTGTTGAGGGCGATTTGAAGCAAAAATGTAACGGTCGTTCAGAGTAGATGCACCAGAAAATCATAGACTAAACAATATTGGTACTATTGGTAAGACATCTACATGTGTTATAATAGCAAATTCTTCCGAACAATCCTTGACGAGACACTTTACCGGTGCAAATATTGCAGTGCCCGCAACATCGTTCGCAAGAGCTTTTGATAAAAATGTGTCCCAGCAAATCATAGTGGAAATTGTTACACGTTCAATTCGATTTCATCTATTTCATTACAAAGTTTTAAAGTTTTTATTTGGTATACTAAATGTTTTTTTTTGTTTCGGACGCCAAATTAATAAAAGAAGTAAATAATATATTTTGAAAACGTTCTTCTTCTAGTCACCTATTATTCTCTAAAGAGGATACAGCCGAGGTTGGGTCGTCAGCTAGTTTTTTTTCGTCGTCGTTCGATCAATTAAAACTACTTACTCGTAACTAATAACTGTCTGTAGGTACTTATCTAGTTCCATTAATCTGTGAATCAGATTTTGATAGTTGCACAGTCCCATAGACCAAGGTTGCTAAAACGTTACCGTACTACTTATAATGATGTTGTATGGTTTGTCAAATGTTTAAAGCAGGCGCGGACTGGGGCCTGAAACCGTCAGCCCTAAGAAAAATGAAGTAATTGGAGGCTATGCCAAGATTTTTTTCTGACAGTTTGATTTCAGAAATTTCGTTTAATCGTAGGATTAAGGATTAAGTAAGAAAAAAATTTAAATTCGATGTAAAAAAAACTGTTGTGACCAGGATTTTTTTTTGTGGTTGAAATGATAGCAAATGGCTTCGTTATCGGTCAATTCAATTTGGCAAGCGATGCGACACACGCCCTGTATTTGCAATTTAAAAATATTAAGTTTTCAGTGACTTTCGAAGAAGCTCGCTGCTCTCGGTAATTACTTTCAGTAGTACTCTCTATGTAATTCCTGGTGTACATGGAATAAAGAATATTCTATCTATCTCAGATACTTAGGTACCGACTCCAACTAAATACTAACAATAATTGATATTATTTCACTAGTAGGGATCTTTAAACTACTATTATTTAACTTCGGTACTGTACTGTTCTTTACTAACACAATACACATGTCTAAGCTACATACCTACTCTATTGAATGTTGAAGAGCACTGTGCCCTGTTGCCAGGATACTGGTGTGGAACCTAGTTCAGGCACAGAAGAGAATTTTTTATATGCAGCACTGCCTAAATATTGTAACACCTAACACAAGTAAACAAACCACTATTAAAAAGACGCCTGTCACCTCAGTCTACCGAGACCACGGCACTTGCAAAAGTACCGAAATGTCCAAAAATTGTAAAATTAAAAAGTAAACGAGTAAATATCCGTTTAAATTCATTTTTTATTAAACCACTATTTGTAAACATTTTTTATAGAAATAAAGATAATTATTGTTATCACTTGCCACGATTGTGACATCTCTTTCGATGGTTTCGGATACTCATTATCTTGCCCTTAGCTAATACATTCCCTATTTGGTCGAAGTATGTCCGCCTGGGACGTCCCTTCCCATCCCGTCCCTGGTCCCTGCCTACGCCTCGTCATACAGGCGTGAGTTTATGTGATACATCACATAATTATTGAATTAATATTATAAGTTTAGGTACTCGTATCAATAAAGTCCGCCATTACACCAATAGAATTTAAATTATTAGTTTATCGGGTGTCTGGGACTGGAAGAGAAATGAAGTGTTTCCACTTGAATCCATAAACGCATTGTATCGCAATGCTTCTTTATTCAATAGCAAAAGAAAGTCAGAGACTAACGTTTTAGGGTTCGTAGTCAACAAGGAACTCTTTCGTCTGTCCGTCTGTCTGTAGCACAGAGACGATGCGTGCTAAAGAGCTGAAATTTGGCATATAGATATATTATATTATACTATTTACTATGCCTAATAAAACTGAATTTTAACGGATATTTACTCGTTTACTTTTCCATTTTACAATTTTCCGACGTTTCGGTACTTTTGCAAGTGTCGTGGTCTCGGTAGACTGAGGTGACAGGCGTCTTTTTGAAAGCATTAACTGTTAGTTTACTACCTTGAGCAAAAATTATTAATATACGTTCCAAAAATATTTTGGAAAATTTTAAATTGAAATTGACTCTACAATAACTTTATGTAAACTCAAAAATATTGATTATTAGGGGGTCTTATGCACTTAAGCACTGGTTCCCATGCTGTAGCTATGTTCCAACCACGACCTCTATTGAAATTTGGATGCCGGCGGATCTCTATTGCCTCGCGTATCATTCTAGGAAAGAAACATCTTCATTTATCAAAATGAATGAAGTGGTTGGTACCGCTGAGTGTATGTTCACTGACTGCAGATCTACCAGAGCGCTTATGTTTCACGTCCGCGATATGTTCCTTCACCCGCTCAGCTATGGTACGCTTGGTTTGACCAATGTACGAGGAACCACATTCACAGTCAAGCTTGTATACTCCTGCCTCTTGTAAGGGAATCCTGTGCTTGACACTTCGCATGAATTGGTGTATCTTTCTTGGCGGCTTGTAGATGGTCTTGATTGAGGCGCGTTTCAAAATACTCCCAATTTTGTCAGTCACTCCTCTTATAAAGGACAGAAATGCTGGAACTCGCTCGACTGTCTGGTTTGACACGTCCTTTTCGACGGACTTAAGTGCATGAGACCCCCTTGCTAGAAGTGTGACTGTAGATTTAATTTTATTTTCAATAACTAATAATCAATATTTTTGAGTTTATGTAAAATAATTGTTTTTTAGATTAAATTTTAATTTCAATAACTAATAATCAGTATTTTTGAGTTTATATAAAATTATTGTAGTGTCAATTTCAATTTAAAAATTTGCCAAATTATTTTTGGAACGTAACCTAATAATTTTTGCCGAGGGTAGTAAACTAACAGTTAATGCTTTCAAAAGGCGCCTGTCACCTCAGTCTACCGAGACCACGACACTTGCAAAAGTACCGAAATGTCGGAAAATTGTAAAATGGAAAAGTAAGCGAGTAAATATCCGTAAAAATTCAGTTTTATTATGTCTATTGCTCGTGTTAACCTGAGAAAATACAATTTCCTATGCCGACAAAAAGGTAGATTAAAATGTAAAAAAAAATATACCTTGCGTACCTAAATTAGGGATGCATTTTTGTTCTCGCCTACACCAAAGTGTGGGGTATCGTTGGATTGACCCTTTAACAATATTGTAGGTATATTTTATTTTATTAGGCAAAGCAACAGCATACATACAGAACGTATTACTATAGTGTTATAAAAATATATAATTACGCGTATATGCACCACTTATAGATAAGTTACAGATGATGAGGATTGTTACAGAGATAATAACTAAATAATCAGTCAACTATATTGCCTTTGTGTATACCGATTTATTGAAATCCCGGAATATTAGATGGGTAATGTCAAAGTAATTATTGCTCAAATCATTGTACCTAGTAACGACACATTCGAGTGATAGGTGCACTGTAGAAAACGTAGAAGAAGAAGGTATATGAAGATCATTTCCCTACTCTCCCGGCTAAACGGTTGAATGTATAATAAACTTGAAAAAAATCAAGGCTGTAGAAAATATAATGAACGTAAAAGGAAAACTATCACGGCTAAGTAGGCTTTACAAATTGACGAGTAATAGGCGACCAACTTATAAAAGGAAAACTTCGTAAACATCCATTGAAAATTACTTTGATAAAGTTGTTAGTTCTGTAAAGCAGATAAAAAACTCCTCTTTCTAGGAAACCGTAGAGTATATAGTCTTATATTATGCCTATTTTTTTACATAATGAAAAAAGTTCACTGACAAAATGCGTAAAAACAAAGAAAACACACTTACGGTAACAGCCAATTCCATCTTTCTACAGGAATCCGCACTCAGATCTTAGAATAAGTTTATTGATCTTCCTTGACACAGCCCAGAGTCAGTGGGGAAAACCTGGAATTCAATAATACCACATGCATGACATTACATCGCGTCTATCTAGATACAGTAGGATCTCGATTGTCCGGACACCGATTATCCGGATCTCCGATACCTCCGATAGATCCGGATACCACAACTCTAATTGCCAAATTAATCGGGATTCTACTGTAATGCACTTACTCTCTTGGCACAGATTTTCTTAAAAATCTAAATGCTGTTATTAAAGAGTCAGTATTGTGAATTTGTAATAAAGTAATTCTAATGTTCATTTCCCGTATGCGTGCATTAGTTGCCTTTTCATAAACTGCACAAAGAAGTGTTCGCTCGGGCATTAACTTTATTAATAGGTATAATTATGAATTATAAACAATATTGTTAAAATATGGAGCACATTTTTTTTGTTGTACTTCAACTTTTATATTGTATTTATGTTTATTGTGCCTTATAAAAAACGTACACAATTTTTAAATAGGTAATTATAAATTACACTTTATATAATATCGGTGCACTTTCCGCTTAACTTGTTTATGTGTGCAGCCGGAAAAACCACCGTCTCGTAAGAAGTAGCACCGAGGATTGATAAATCTGCGCGCGCGGCGCGAGCGCAATTATATCTACTACTTTATATCGGCAATTTGGCATCGAGATCGCTCAACGTAGAGCGTGGGATTGCCAGGCCCTGAAGTAAAAAACACCAGTCATTTTAATTCAAAGGCAGATAATGTTTGTAATACCTCAGAGGGACAGATATATATATATATCTGTCCCTCTATCGTATCAATATTAAAAATCTTTTATGTTTTAAATAAAGATTGACTTGGCAATCGCACTTTAAGAATCTAATTTAATATAATATGTTACTTGTGAGATTCATTGTGTTTTCATGCGATGGCTAAGTCATAGTTATGTACCAATGTAATTTTCGGAAATGAGGTAGCTTGGGATAGGTAGGTAACATATTCGGCTAGATCCGTATATCTGGCATAGAGCATGGACTACCAAACCCTTTTTCTAAAACCGGTATTTTATCGATATCAACATTTGAAATACCGGAATTCCGGTATTTCGGTATTTGTTCGGTATTGATGATTTTTTTGTTAAAATAACATAAATTATTGTAACACAGTGATTTACGTGGCCTCTACGTTTTGTCCCACTAAGCTTTCCCCACATCATCAGTTCAAGTTGTCAAATTAACTCAATGAAATATAAAGTAAGCAAAATTTTCTTGAGCAAAAATAGTCCGAGAGAAAACTGAACTCAACCTGATAGTATTAGAATATTTAAAAGAAACAAATTTATTTTGTCATAATTATGTTATGTTATGCTACCTACCACGACCACGGCACATTTCCTTATTTGCTTTGCGGTACATATTCATTAAAATATGTGTACTTAATTGTAATCGTAAATTTATAAACTGTACTGTTAAAGTTTTGACGTTCCAGCACAAAGTTCCTTCAAAAAATAAGTTTTGTATTTATATATTTTTTCAAGAATATTACTAATTTTGAGAGCCTAGGCTGAATATTTCTGTTGGGGGGGCTGCTTTAACAAATTTTTAAAGCGAAAACGTCATTAACTGATATCCTACGAGCTGTCAGTTTCTAGTGATACCATGACTCGATACAAAAACTCTTTAAATAAACAAAACTTTGAAGACTCCTTATCTAAGCAAACGTAAGAAAAAATATATTATTTTTGTTTTTTACGGAATACCGAAATGTCAATATCTTGACATTTTTTATTTAAAAATGTTAAACCTACTTTCATTCACGTGTTGAACGAACGTTAGAAGGTCGAATTAGTCACACACTTATTCACAAAGATACAAGAAATCAGTGAATATTATATGAACTTATACCTTTAAAACAAATTGTCATATATCCTCCCGCGGCGGCTAACCTCGCGTTCTAAATTCAAAAACAATATTTAGGACAATGCCCATTGTCGCTAATATCTTTAACTTGGTGGCTGTTGAAGATACTTACAGTTAGTTACAATACTATTGTCACTACTGTACCGTAGGTACACCACATAGAGCAGGAGATCAACACTAGTTTCTTGTGGGACACTGCAATAACTTGTACCCATCAGTTAATTCGAAACTATCCTTAAGGTGAGTGTTAAACATTTGACTGTATTGATACTGAAACTCCAAAACCCTAGAAAGCACGAGTTCTGTATTTAGACAGTCTCAAGCTGTCAAAAATTGCAGCAAAATCGTAAAACCAGATTGGAAATCTAGAAAAGTCCCAATATTTTACGTTATGAAGTAATAAAAGAAAAACCCGTTGGTAGCCTGGTGGGACTCGGACATCGGACTCGGAAGCGAGAGACCCAGGTTCGATCCCCAGTGCGGGCATGTACCTATGACTTGGTTTTCTAAGTTATGTACATTTGTGAAGCAATACCACTCGCTAACGGTAAAGGAAAAACATCGTGAGGAAACCTGAGTGTCTGAGCTATTCACATACCTCAGCGCTTGAAATCGCCAATCCGCGGTGGGCACGTGTGGTGATTAAGCCCATACTCTCTCCCTGAGAGAAGGCCTGTGCCCTACAGTGGGACGTATATAGGCTGCTTATGTTATGAAGTTATTATAATTATGGATGTAGAATCGAACAACGCGTCTAGAAGCTAGGTATAGTAATACCGAAACTATCGAAATACCGGTATTAGGATTATACAAAACCGGTTTTTCAAATTCGAATATTCTGTCCAGTATTCCGGTTTTTCGGTATTACCGAAAACCGGTATCCATGCTCTAATCTGGCAACCCAAAGAATCATATCAGTCTGTTGAAGCGCCATCTCGCTTCAAAAACGAATATTTTGACACTCAAGGGAATCAAAATTTATAGGATTTTTTCCCTTGACTTACAACTATGAAATTTGGCAAGTAATATCATCATATACTACAAGTACAGGGAGAAATCTGAAAGTTTACATTTGTAATTAAATCATAATCAAAAAAATAGTCTTTGAAGTTCGGGAAAAGCTCGCAGAAACTGAGCAGAGACTACAGCAGAGAAACATCCTAAAGCGATCAGTAGTAATACCCGTGTTTAAGTCTGGGAATAGGGACAGTGTCACTTGCTATAGGCCGATCTCGCTTCTTCCAACTGTTGCTAAAATTATAGAAAAGGCCATGAACTCAAGACTTGTCAATTACCTTAAAAGTAATGGATTCTTTTCCGACAATCAGTATGGTTTTAGAGAAAACATATCGACAACGGATGCTATCGACGACCTCGTTGTACATATTGCCAAGAAACTAGATACGAAAAACAAGTGCCTTGGAATATTCCTTGACCTCGCAAAGGCATTTGACACCGTCTCTATCCCCATACTTTTAAGCAAGCTAGAATGCGCCGGTATACGAGGAACTCCTCTAGAGCTTTTCCGTAGTTATCTGACAGGCAGAGTACAGAGTGTTAGGATGGGTGACGTCAATAGTGATTATGAAAACGTACATTATGGAGTGCCACAAGGTTCTGTGACGGGCCCGACATTGTTCCTGGTTTACATTAATGACTTATGTGAAACTAGGCTGGACAATGCCAGGATAATTACTTTTGCTGATGATACGGTCCTGTTGTTTGATGCACCCACTTGGGATGAGGTGAAAAGGTTCGCCAAGGATGGTTTTCGCACTATATTGGAGTGGCTTGATGATAATATACTAACCCTTAATCTAGATAAAACTAAATACATAACATTTAGTATAGTTAAAAACCAGCAACCATCAAACTTCTCTATGAAGGCACACTCCTGCTCTGATAATCCAACATGCTCATGTCCCGTACTTACGCCTGTCACACATATCAAATACCTTGGCGTGAAATTAGACAGAAATCTTAACTGGAAGTTACAGATCGAAATGCTTTCCACTAAACTGAGAAAACTCATATGTATATTTAAAAAAGTGAGACATATTGGAGACACCGACACCATCAGAAGTATATACTATAGGCTATGCCAGTCAATCCTGTCGTACGTCATAGTTACTTGGGGTAACGCAAAAAAGACTACTCTTTTAAAACTAGAAAGGGCTCAAAGGGCTGTTATAAAAGTTATAAATTTTAAAGTTTTAGTTACCCAACAAAAAATTTATACAAGGAATACTCGGTCCTTACAGTTCGACAGTTATATATAATTTCCTTAGTCCTGAAGCAACACAAAATTGACCCCCCCGCTACTATCTCGAACAGACGAAAATTTGTCATTTATCGTATTCCACAGTATCGAACAAATTTTGCTCAGAGTTTTACACAATACAGAGGTCGTTTCATATATAACAAAGTCTGTAAAGCATGCGAAATATTAAGCAAAAAATCCCGCTTTGTGTGTAAGAGGGTCGTCAAAAAACTCCTTCTCAACTTAGACTATATCTCCACAGAAAACCTGTTAAAATGAGCTACGTATCTATCTATATCTTTCATATGTAACGAATACAACTAGACTATAACAATAATAACATGTAATAATAATAATATTTGTAGTTATAATTTGTATATATAATTCAATTCAATTCAAATATTTTTATTCATTGTAAAAACAAAATGTTTACTTAATGAACGTCAAAGTTGTTAGTTTCACAATTAATGGATTATGTGGAGAAGAAGCTAACAAAGAAACTCCACATTTATTCTTTTCAAAACACGTTTTAACTTAATTAACAGAGTTTTCAACTTAAAATATTAGTCATGAATGTGTTGAACACTAGTCACAATCGTCCTTTAAATAATATTAATCTACTGTTTAATGCCAAACATCTTTGTCTTCTAAATAATCCTTGATGTTATAGTAAGCCTTTTTGCACAAAATGTGCTTAACACATTTTTTAAATCGCGTTGGAGGTAACTCTAATATATCTTGAGGAATTTTGTTGTAGAACCTTATACAGTGCCCCATAAAGGATGTGTTAACTTTTGCAAGTCTAAATAGTGGAAATGACAATTTATGTTTATTTCTAGTATTAACATTATGGTGGCCACCAACATTTTCGAAGTCTTTGATATTTTTTCTAACGTACATAATATTTTCATAAATGTATTGACATGCAACTGTTAAGATGTTGGTTTCCTTGAAGAAATCTCTTAGCGAATCCCTACTACCTAACTTGTAAATAAATCGGATGGCTCTCTTCTGCAAGATGAAGATAGTCTCAACTCAATGTCTGCTGCCCGGCCCCATAGTAGTATACGGTAGGACATAATACTATGGAAGTAACTAAAATAAACAAGCCTAGCAGTTGCAACGTCAGTGAGTTCCCTAATTCTTTTCACTGCATATGCTGCAGAGCTAAGTCTGTGTGCTAATTTTACAATATGTGGACCCCATTGTAGTTTTGCATCGATTGTGATGCCCAGAAATACAGTATCATCTACAAATTCTAGTTTTTCATGTCCAATTACTATGTTGTTCTCAACTACTCGTACGTTAGGTAAGGAAAACTTTATACATTTTGTCTTTTTAGAATTTAGCAGCAGATTATTTGCTGTGAACCAATCTAGTACTTGCGAGAGAGCATTATTTGCATCGTCAAGATTATTTTCTTGTCTCCTTATTTTAAAAATAAGTGACGTGTCATCAGCAAATAACACTATCTCAGACATTTTTTGTACCATAAACGGTAAATCATTTATATAGACTAGGAAAAGGAGCGGCCCTAAAATAGATCCCTGCGGGACTCCTATTTTTACAAGTGAACCCGAGGATTTAATACGATTTACGTCTGCTTTTTGGATCCTTCCTTCTAAATACGATCTTAAAAGATCTAAACCTGCACCCTTTATGCCGTAGTGTTTTAACTTTAGGAGTAGCGTTTCGTGGTCTACACAATCAAATGCTTTTGATAAATCACAAAATATGCCTACTGCATCCTTGCGATCCTCCCACGCGCTGAAAATATGTTTAAGTAACATAACTCCGGCGTCTGTTGTATTCCGCCCTTTAGTAAAACCAAATTGCTGGCTAAGATGATCTTCTCAAATATTTTACTTAATACTGGTAGTACTGAGACGGGCCTAAAATTGGTTGGGTCGTGTTTATCACCGCTTTTAAATAAGGGTACTAGTCTACTATATTTCATGAGGTCCAGAAATACTCCCTCATCTACACCCTTTTTTCCCATGTCTACAGAATCTCATTTCTACAGATTTTTATTTCTACAGAATCTCATTTCTACAGATTTTTATTTCTACAGAATCCCATTTCTACAGATTTTTATTTCTACAGAATCCCATTTCTACAGATTTTTATTTCTACAGAATCTCATTTCTACAGATTTTTATTTCTACAGAATCCCATTTCTATTCATTTTCAATTCAACAGAGTAACATTTCTACAGATTTGCATGTAGGTACATAATTACAATTTTAGGATTCCGTACCAAAGGGTAAAAACCGGCCAAGTGCGTGTCGGGCCACGCGCTAGGTAGGGTTAATTAGTATGAATAAATGAAAAAGTAGTCAAATTGGGAAGACTTGCACTAGTTAATCAAAAGGTAGGTAGGCAAACTGAGAAAGTTGGCAAAGAGTTCACAGATCCCACATCTTTAGGAATTATTTAGACACATCAAACATCCGGCCGTTTAGCAGCGTTACATTAATGTTAAGTTTAATATTTAAGCAACTTAATTTTTAGTTTATGTTTTTCAATTTCAAATGTAAGAGATATTATTAATAAGTATTAATATAGAATAAGAAAATTGAGCTGGAATAAAAATGATTGAAAAAGATAGTTTTTTTTTACCAAACCATAATCAAGTTTATGATTTGTTCCTTTCAAAAGTGGTTAAACTGTAAATCAATTTGATTGTAATGTATGTCTGTAGAATTGGGAATCCGTAATGTTGGGAATCTGTTAAAATGGAAATCAATAGAAGTGGGAATCTGTAGAGTTGGTAAACTGTAGAGTTGGTAAACTGTAGAATTGGGAATCTGTAGAGTTGGTAAACTGTAGAATTGGGAATCTGTAGAGTTGGTAAACTGTAGAATTGGGAATCTATAGAATTGGCAATCTGTAATGGAAATCTGTAGAATTGGGAACAATCCATCTACACATTTATTGAAAATTTTTGCTAACGGTAAAGCTAGGACATGGATCACTGAACTAACAATTTTTACTGACATACCCCACAAGTCCTCGGTTTTTTTAAGATTCAATAATTTAAATTTTTTAAGAACGTTATGGGGCTCAATGTAATTAAATGAGAAATCGTGTTCGCACGAGGAGACATGGTCTTTTAGTAATGTTGCTGCACGATCAGGTGACGAGTCTAACAGAGCTGTAGTCACGATTGGAACATTAGTGAAGAACTGTTCAAATGCTGCAGCGATATCTTCATTTGTCGTTATTATTTTGTCATCAATCTTAAGCGAAATATCTCGGTCTCCTAATTTTGTTTTACCCGTTTCTCTATTTATTATTGTCCAAATTGTTTTAATTTTATTCGGAGACTGTAAGATTTTATTCTTTATATGATCGCATTGAGCCTTATGGCAGACGGCCTTAAATAATTTGGAATATTTTTTGACGTGCTGTATGAATTTGGTGTCATATGTATAAGTCTTTTTGTCATACAGTTCATAAAGTGTGTCTCTACTTTTCCGGATACCCGAGGTTGCCCATATTTACTAAATTAAACGACTTGAAAATTATTGTCAATTTGGTATTTAAAGCCGAGTCTACCAATAAGTCGATATTGAAGTCACCACAGACTATGACTTTCTTATTACTGCTAGAGGCTACCTTCAAAACATCCTCTAATATCGATTCAAATGAACTGTAATGGCTACTACAATGTGTCTAGACAGTTCAACACATGATATTTCAATTACTTTTTCAACAGAAAGTCTGCAAATGTCTTTCCGTTCTTTAAATTTCAAACAATTTTTTGCTAGTATCAAGGATCCCCCGTGCCTTGCAGACTTTCTATTGAAGCAACTGGCTATTTGATAGTTATTCACAGATAAATTCATTTGTGTTTCTGGTAGCCAGTGCTCTGTGACGCAAAGTATGTCCACTCTATATTGTTCTAAGAACAACTCTAATTCTAATAACTTTCCAGAAAAGCCACACTGTATATTCTGATTAGCTAAAATTAATTTATTTAAGGGGGGCTTTTCTTTTGTCTGCGCTGACAGTTTAAATCAGCGGTCAAGTTTAACCTACTTAAACTAGGTTTTTTCACAACCTCAGAGTACAGAGGTTGGGAAGTATCAATTTTCTTACATTTTGTATAGCCTAGAGGTCCCTGTGCTATTGTCTTAACAATAAGGGGGTCATATACATTGAATGCCAATAATTTGGCAATATGTCGCTTAGAAGAGAGGGGCACATACAATGTGTCCCTAGTTAATATAAAATTTCGAATAAATTTATTTGTATCGAAAAAAAGTACTTGGTCTCGATGACCGAAGGTCATATTATATAATAGCCGGTTTAATTTATCTATCCGGTCATTTTGTGCCTCTGAGAGAGTTTTTGAATAGGGAAAAGCACAGATGATAATTTTTACTTGCAAAGCTACTATGGACTCATAATAATTTATTAAGTCACTTTCTTGAATCCCTGTGCTGTTCCCCATTAATAATACAATAGTTGTATTTCTATCATATTGTTTGCTGAGCAAAAGGTTGACTATTTGAATATAAGAGGCATTTGGCATACATACATTCTCTCACATTCTCATATTATGTATATATATATATATATACATAATTTGGCAATAAGTATATATATATTATATATATATATATATATATATATATATATATATATATATATATATATATATATATATATAATATATATATACTTATTGCCAAATGGGCCTAACAATAAACATAAACATAAAAATTTGCTTCTGGCCCCGCACTGGGATGCCCTGCGTCGTGGGAGCCGGGAACGGCGACATCATAAACATGTTAACGCCGATCTGAATCGATTGTTATGTTGTAACTTTTTTATTCTAAAGCTTCAATTAGCACTTTGTTGTTTCATTTTCTATTATTTCTCTTAGATGTGTACACTATTGCTGAGGGTGACTAGTAAGTAATCCAATGATGAAAGGTGCTCAGTGGCGTCGCCTAAGGAGGTTTTTATCTATCTTTTATACATATACTATGGTGTAGTTACGAATATCCATAACACTATGAGCTATGTTATCTTACTTTTAACGTAACATTGCGGCTCACCTCAGAGTGGTTAACATTTCTTTTATCATACAATACTGACCAGTATTGTCTGACCTCGTACACCGTAAGATTAAGCGCACTGTATGTAACAATCTGAACTGGTCACGTTGATGACGAACCTACTCTGCCGCAACACAGTTTCTAACTAGCGCGGAGGGTAGTGGTAATCTTTAACTGTTACCAAGTTAATGTTGCAAATATTTGTAAGTCTTAAAGTACCCCATGATTGAGGAAATGTACCTATTGTTATGTAAGACGTCTGATGGCAACTGAGACCCGCATTAATGGTCAGGTGTCTCAGTCGTTATGGTGCTTGGAGAATTCTGTCATTTAGCTACTACTTATGGAACACTCTTTGTAACAGTATGTCATGCTCCTCTTGTCAAAAATAAATGATTTGATTTGACTATGTTCCGAGAGGCGGGACCTAACTTGCCGCTGGAGTTCGTTAGCGCGTTTCCTGTAGGCAGGAGTTGGGTAAAGGGTGGCCCTCCTGAGGGCGGCTCTTTTGGCCCTAATCAGGTTCTTGATAGCGAGAGGCAGTTTCCGGTCGTGGACCGGTACTACACGCTCGCTCTCACGAATGGCTGTTTGGACCAAAAGGGTGAGGGAGTCTACGGCGCTATCTATTCTACCTGTACTATCTAAGTGGTCGGGCGAGAATCTGGCGACTCTGTTCTGTTTTATTTATATGTTGCATCGGGGTATATGTAGTAGGTAGCGCCGTCTCGCTTAACGAGAGCGAGAGAGTGCTGGGGTGGGGCCTGTGTCATAGAATTCGTGGTCTTCTGTAACAATTCAATGTACATTGTAAGGTCGATCAACCCACAGATTAATAAGTAAACACTTAAGTGCATGAGACCTCCTTGCTAGAAGTGTGACAGAAGATTTAATTTTAATTTGAATGACTATTAAGAAATATTTTTAAGTTCGTATAAAATAATTGTTTTCTACATTGAATTTAATTTCAATAACTAATAATAAATATTTTTGAGTTTATATGAAATAATTGTTTTGGCACTTTAAATTTAAAATTTGCCAAAATTATTTTGGAACGTAACTTAATAAATCTTTTTTGTAATTTTTGCCGAGGGTAGTAAACTAACAGTTAATGCTTTCAAAAAGACGCCTGTCACCTCAGTCTACCGAGACCACGGCACTTGCAAAAGTACCGTAACGTCGGAAAATTGTAAAATGATAAAATAAACGAGTAAATATCCGTGCGAATTCAGTTTCTATTAAGCAAACGGTACTACGCAATATACGTCGAATTGTTATAATGAACTACGGATTGTAGTTTTATGAAACTCAGCCCTGGTGGCGGTGACCGGACCTTTATCGAGAAGTCTACACCGAACTAAGCTAACTAAATACTGCTGCGAATCAAATCAAATCGCTTTATAAAATAATAGTAATTGTAATAAAGGCGCGTGTGACGACCCCATCGCCCGCCAATGCGACCGCTGGAAGTAATGTCACTGTAGAAGAACCTTAGATTACTTGATTGGTCACAGTAGATTACTTGACTGCCTCGTTGGTGAACAAGCTTGACTACGCAACCGGGGGTTGTAGGTTCGATTCGATTTGTCTTCCTGCTTGTTAATCTATGGAGTGATCGATTATGCAATGTACATCGAATCGAATCGAATGGGGGTTATCGCAAGGCAGCTAGAGGCGGGCTGCGTCTGAGTCGCGATATCGCGACGAACCTGAAATCCTTCAAGAGTCATTTAGGCCCCTCGTCTTCAAGACCCAGCCCAGTTAGTTAATTATTATCTGACTACCGCGGATCCCTAAATGCTAGTTTTATAGGCTACATAAAACAGCGTGAATACAAAAAAAAAACGCTGCTGTTGTTGCTAAAATTAAAAAAAAGCCAAAGGGACAAAAATGAGTGAGCTACTTGTCTAATGCTTGTCATACGTCGAAGATCAGGAGCTCTGTTTTTGAATCACTCGTATATGCTTGCTCGTATCGCGTCGAGCGCTCGATTTCTATTGATTTTCGTTCGACATCTGAAATTCCGTATTTTTGAATCACTCGACTGCAACGAATGGTCCTTACCACTCGTCTCGCATGGCGATCGGTAGATTAATTGGTATCTTGTTGGTATAATAAATGTCTTTCTTCTTCTTCTTCTTCTTCTAATTGTCAAAAAACGATAAATGTGTGTAGGTACTGTTTGTCAATAATTAGATAGATTCTTTGTTGCTGCTGACTGTTGTAGATTGTGATCCTCAGTTTACAAAATGAATTTGGAAGAATATCTAATCCTTAATGGATATTTGGATAGTGATGATGAAGAAGAGATTGAGGGAACAAGAGAAAATCGACACAATGCATTTTATGACTCCAACAGAAAATTCGTGTCTAACTATAGATTGTCGAAAGAGCTTGCCAAAAATTTGATTGAGATTCTTAGACCTTTAATGGTCCCAAGTAGACGGCTATCAGATTTGCCAATTGAAATTAAGGTTAGTCTTTTATTACTTATGTTGATGATATTGCTATTTCTAGCTTCCAAGTACGAAGATTTTATATAACACCGTGCATACCTACTAAGCTAGGTCCCTTGTATAGTTGCGTCTCAATTGTAACACAAAGATTCTGTACCTAGGTAACTTACTTTGTGAAATCAGTACCTACCTAAACATATCATAAGTTGCAGCAGGTAATTTGTTTTAGAAAATAGCAAGTTTTTATTATCAAGGAATATCATCAAACCTAATACCCACTTCATCACTTTTAAAACTTTGTTTCTTGGATAATATAAAAATTTTAACTAGCCTTGTCGTATTAATCTGCAGTACCAAGTAGTTCAACTATTCTGCAACACAAATACCCACTAAGTATGAACTGTAAGCAAAAAATTAAACTGAATATAATTTGCAGGTTCTCACAGCCTTGAATTTTTTTGCCAAGGGTTCTTACCAAAGCTCCATCGGGAGTGTTTTGTTTGTAACAAAAGACAAAGATTTTTCATTTAAACAGCCAATAAAATAAAGTATTTTACGTTCCGTTTCTGTTACGGTAGTTTCCGGTTTTTTTTATTTCTGCGTGGAATGGATAAAATACAATACTTCAAATTGTACTGGCAAAACTTCAGGCGAACGATTCAAAAATACGGAAAAACGACATCATGCGACTAGATGTCGAGTGTGACTTAAGTCGCATTCGACGATACAATTTCATACGAGTGATTCAAAAATAGGTCTCCTGGTTTTGTTCGCATCGTCGGTCAAAGACCTGCAGAGTCATGGATGGTAATAGTAATGGATGGGGCGTGTGAAGGTGATATAGAAAGAAGAGTAAAATCAGGGAATTGGGTATACGGTGCATTGCACTCCTTTGTGAGTGGCTAAAACATCTCCAAACAAGCTAGATTGGCTATCCATAATGGAGTGCTGGTCCCAACACTTATGTATGCTAGCGAGACTTGGGTACGGTCAAAGAAGCAAGAATATAGGATTAATGTAGTAGATATGAGGTCCTTGAGAAGTATGTCTGGTGTTACTTTGAATGACAGGAGACGCAATAAGTACATAGTTTGATTAGAGAACACTGTGGTCTAAAAGAGGCTTTAGTGACTAGAATTGGAAAGGAATGTTGCGTTGTTTTGGACATGTGGAGAGGATGAAGGAAGAAAGATTGAACAAATAAATCTATCGAATGAATGTGGGCGGAAGGGCCAGCAAAGGACGTTCTAGGTGGACAGAATTAAAATAGAATAGAATCATGTTTATTTGGTACAAGAACATTTTACAACTTTACATTATACACATAACATAAACTCACGCCTGTATCCCTGAGGGGTAGGCAGAGACCAGGGACAAGGGATAGAACATAATAAAAAAGAAAAAAATTAACACACAATGTACCAAAAAGGTCTCCGCTCAGCTTAATGCCATGACAGAGCCCTAGCGCGCAAATTTTTAACCGGATGCCTACTTAATATAATAAACTTAGACGTACATACATAATATACTAAACAAACTCTTTTTTTACATTACATTAATATATGGGTTACTGAACAGATTGTTGTTAGCATATGCGGATTATTATTACAATACTAACGTTACTATATACTACTTCGAGTTAATAGGGGATGTATTAGCAAAGGGCAAGATAAAAAGTACCCGAAACCGGCGTGCGTGCATGCAACGACTAATGAACGTTGAGGAAGCGAAAGAGATCTGCCAGGAACGTGGCAAGTGGCAGACCCTGGTCTCTACCTACCCCTCTGGGATACAGGCGTGAGTTTATGTTATGTTATGCTATTGAAATTCAGCGCGTTGGTTTGCTTAATTGCCTTTTAAACAATCAATTACACCACAAATAGGAGCCCAAACAGATATCCCCTATTCAACCAAATAGGGCATGCAGTAGCCAAGTCCAAGCTAAAACTTCCCGAACTCGGCGTGCAACGGCTAATTAATGCTAATGAAGCGAAAGAGATATCTGTCAGGAACGTGGCAAGTGGCAGTCCCTGGTCTCTGCCTACCCCTCTGTGATACAGGCGTGAGTTATTAACAGTTTTTTTTTGTTCAATAAGTTTTCTTTTTATTGCACTTTTCTTTTGAAACTTATTTGCTTTGATTTTTCGCTGACATCAGAGATTTAGAGGTCTGTCAAGATCGTTTTAAGGGGCTAACAAGTGCCTATCCCTCCGGGGTACAGGCATTTATGTAATGTAATGTAATATCTTATTTTTTACTACGATGAAAAACTTGTGGAACAAACATTGTTCGGTATGAGTAGGTATGACACCCGATATTATCACGTCTGACGCTTGACTACCAAAACAGAGGTCGGGGGTTCGATTCCTACTGAGGGACGCCGTACTTTGTACAAAGTACGTTACTTTGAACTTTGTACAAAGTACGTTACTTTGAACTTTGTACAAAGCTTCAGTCTGGTTGTTCTCCATGTTTGACGTCCTTGTCTGGTTACCAGAATCACAGTGTAGGTATCCTAATTTTGGACGGGGACAAGTGATTGTTTTGTGTGGATGTTTTTTATTACATTATTTACTTATATTTACCGCAATAAAGTATCAGAAACAACGTGTTATTGAAATAACCCAAAACGTAATTAAATAAAAAAAAAAACGGACTACAAAACACTAAAAAGAACATAATTTAGAACACAGAAATAATTTAAACGAATATTTTCGAAGTGAATTCAAAGTCGGTCCGTACATGTATATACATCTCCAAATTATACTTCTACAATATCTTCATCGAGAAGTATAATAAGCTTTTTATTTTTTATCTAAAAATTTTTATTTCATGGTTTTTTGTGAATGATCACTATGACTCCACGGAATTGTGTTTTCCGAGGGCAAATGCACGAATCACTGTAATAAACATCCAAATCGCTTCAAGTGAGCTTTTAGAATTTGAAGAGTTCCCTCGATTTCTCCAATATCCCATCATCAGATCCTGACTTGTTGACCATGGGACCACCTGTAAAGTCTACCCTGTCAAACATAAAAAAAAAATCATATTCAGTCCAGGCGTCTTCGAATAATCGAGGAACATACATAAAAATAAAAAAAAAGATTCCGACTAATTGAGAACCTCCTCCTTTTCTGAAGTCGGTTAAAAACGTTTTCTTCAGTATAAGGGTATAACAAAATCTCCATATAGGTACAACCGAAAATAGGGGAATGTATCTACTCATAAATACAAATTGAAAAAAAAAAAAAAAAAACAACTTGATGTTTGTTCTTGTCCCGGTCCCAAACTAGAATATCCTGTTCTATGGTATCTATGGTATACTTACGTAACGGGGAGACATTCTGTATGAGCTGGAAGTGCAATAGATAAACTGGGATAACCCAGTTTTCAAGATTGTATGAAAAATAAAATTGTAAATTTTTAATATTGCACAAAATGTATAATTTTTAAGGTTTTTCTGTTTTGGAGTGGTGCTATTTAATAGACATGAAGCTTAGAACCATACGTGTTTTAGTAATAAGGCCGCCAATTGTAGATAGATAGATAAAATATTCTACACAAATTTTTATTATTTTTAATTTTTTATTAATTTTTACTATTGTACACAAAGATTACATTAACAGAAATTCAATAAATCGCAGTACAGTTGGCGGCCAAGCAATTTCTTCCAGGCAACCATAGACGGAGACAAGAAAGAAGTGGTCACCCGTCTATGTCGGACAATGATTTGCGGCTTATGGCTGCGACATTGGCAGAGCGCTTAAAGAGAGAATTTAAGGCTAGATTCTCCGAGCGCACGGATTTATATAGGGCTTATTCTTATCGCGCTGCGCGAGCGAATAGCTGGGGGAAAACTAGTTATTTTTGAAAGAACAGTAATACAAATCCTATTAATAGAATTTTTATTCCTGATCGGACCATTTAGAATTCTGCATATGAAAAAATTATAAAAATAATGACCGACGGCTCTAGATAGGATAGGACAAAAGTAATTTTTAAATACTTACCATTAGAGAGTAAATTGTATTTTAAAACACCTGATTTGTCGGAGAATCCAGCCTTAATAAATCCTTCGAAAAATCAAAATCTGAGAAGAAACTCTTAGAAAAAAAGTTGTTGCCAAACACGAACTATAATTATCTCAGGAATAGCGCATTTTAGAAGTTTTGCATAATTTGGAGCTCATTGTTTCGCCCAATTCAGTCGTAGTGCGCTCTCGGAGCCGGGCAGCAGCTGTCGTCGCAGCTCGGGCAGTATCTGTAAAAATACATAAGTATTTCAATTAAAATCACCCTCACCAAAACAACTTGATTATATTAATTACTTGGCTCTCATATTAATTGTTTTGAATCGTTTGTGGTCGTGTTTAACGGAAAGGTAGTCTAAAAATACCAACAGACTTTTTTATCGAAACACGACAAGTATTTTGTATTTTTATCATAGTCACAATGAGTTATTTCTCAGTGTAACCTGTATTAAAGTAAAATTCGAAAACTAGTGATTCTATATCGACAATTATTATTATTAAGTCTTTATTATACAAAAGACAGTGTACCTCCGTGACGATTATAGCAATGAGTCCATTTCGTTTGGTTGCCTGCCCACACTTCTGCGCCAATCCCTAGGTCTTCAGAGTAGCACTGTACAGCCTAGTGTAACCCGCTTCTATTCGAAACTCCCTGAACAAGCTGGTTTGTAAGGAATCAGACTCACTCCCTCGACTGGCTTGTGTAGATGCGACATTTGAAGCGGCGACCGCACTTGCGGCAGCGACGCTCTTCGATGTTGTAGTCGAACTCGTCGAAGATCTTGGAGGCCATCTCGCGCCCCGCGTAGTCCCCCGCCACGGCGCCAAACGTGGCGCCCGCCGCCGCCCCCGCGATCGGGCAGCCAACTACCGCGCCTGTAGCGGCACCCTCTAGCCCACCTGCGGGATACACTTTAAGGTTGTTTTTTGGCCTCCATTTCACCGCAGGAATTAAGTGGGACACGCCGCCGTCGCATTTCCATTCAGCGCGCGATTTCTATATCTCTTGATTTTGTTTGGTAAATAGATAACCCTAAGCTTAGGTACAGTTAGGATACCTTAATGCTGTAATATGAAGCCAGACAAAGGAACAGATGTTGGGAAAGCTGGTTTAAATTGGAAGTTGGTGAAGTTGGAAGTTGGAAAACGGACTGGCAACCTCGAGAGGGGAAACGGTCAGTCGGCAGCCGCCGGCCTGATGGTCCGACTTCAAGCTCGAGTAGCCAGCAAACAGTGGTTGTGTATGGCCCAGAACCGTGACAAACGGCTTGAACGTGAAGAGGCCTACTCGTATATCCAGCACAGTGGGTATGACCGGGTTGATGATGATGATGATTGATAAGCTAACTTCGGTTTGGTCGCGCGTGACTCGCGCATAATCGTCATGCGGACTTGTTGATGATCGATACCAACCGGGTTCAGTCACGGCGACTGTTTTGGCTGGGAACAGTTTCGGTCATCGTCATCATGTAACTGTTTTATCCTACATATGTTGTCTATAATCCGGTTGCGCCGACTTCATTTAAGTTAGCTTCGGTTCTGTATGTTAGGTTAGGTTGGTAAGGTTAGATTGTGTAGACTGACCGGCAATGCCGCCGCCGACGGCGCAGACGGCGCCGACGGTCGCCTCTGCGGTGTTCCGCGTGGTCCCGTGCTGCAGATCGCGACACACGCCGCGCGTCATCGTCACGCAGACCACGCCCGCGGTCGGCACAGCAATGGCCAATCCCACGCCCTGCAAAATATGAAATACTCTTTACTAGATCTGGGAATCGGATAAAAAGTGTATGTTTAACTATGTTTAAACCTGTTTAAGGGTATTTTTGTTCTTCATCTTATCCTCGTATGCATGAATGTCGAATCCAAATTTTAATCCGTTCTGCCCTTTAAGTGTGGTTATAGGTATAAATCGAAACTTTCGCATGTATGTTAATTTATCATACTTATTGATAAGTATTTATGGTAATCTACAGTCGACAGTACCTACATCAAACTTTATTGCACTGTTGTTGTTGAGGGCGATTTGAAGCAAAAATGTAACGGTCGTTCAGAGTAGATGCACCAAAAAATCATAGACTAAACAATATTGGTACTATTGGTAAGACATCTACATGTGTTATAATAGCAAATTCTTCCGAACAATCCTTGACGAGACACTTTACCGGTGCAAATATTGCAGTGCCCGCAACATCGTTCGCAAGAGCTTTTGATAAAAATGTGTCCCACCAAATCATAGTGGAAATTGTTACACGTTCAATTCGATTTCATCTATTTCATTACAAAGTTTTAAAGTTTTTATTTGGTATACTAAATGTTTTTTTTTGTTTCGGACGCCAAATTAATAAAAGAAGTAAATAATATATTTTGAAAACGTTCTTCTTGTAGTCACCTATTATTCTCTAAAGAGGATACAGCCGAGGTTGGGTCGTCAGCCAGTTTTTTTTCGTCGTCGTTCGATCCCATAGATCAATTAAAACTACTCGTAACTAATAACTGTCTGTAGGCACTTATCTAGTTCCATTAATCTGTGAATCAGATTTTGATAGTTGCACAGTCCCATAGACCAAGGTTGCTAAAACGTTACCGTACTACTTATAATGATGTTGTATGGTTTGTCAAATGTTTAAAGCAGGCGCGGACTGGGGCCTGAAACCGTCAGCCCTAAGAAAAATGAAGTAATTGGAGGCTATGCCAAGATTTTTTTCTGACAGTTTGATTTCAGAAATTTCGTTTAATCGTAGGATTAAGGATTAAGTAAGAAAAAAATTTAAATTCGATGTAAAAAAAACTGTTGTGACCAGGATTTTTTTTGTGGTTGAAATGATAGCAAATGGCTTCGTTATCGGTCAATTCAATTTGGCAAGCGATGCGACACACGCCCTGTATTTGCAATTTAAAAATATTAAGTTTTCAGTGACTTTCGAAGAAGCTTGCTGCTCTCGGTAATTACTTTCAGTAGTACTCTCTATGTAATTCCTGGTGTACATGGAATAAAGAATATTCTATCTATCTCAGATACTTAGGTACCGACCCCAACTAAATACTAACAATAATTGATATTATTTCACTAGTAGGGATCTTTAAACTACTATTATTGAACTTCGGTACTGTACTGTTCTTTACTAACACAATACACATGTCTAAGCTACATGCCTACTCTATTGAATGTTGAAGAGCACTGTGCCCTGTTGCCAGGATACTGGTGTGGAACCTAGTTCAGGCACAGAAGAGAATTTTTTATATGCAGCACTGCCTAAATATTGTAACACCTAACACAGGTAAACAAACCACTATTAAAAGGACGCCTGTCACCTCAGTCTACCGAGACCACGGCACTTGCAAAAGTACCGAAATGTCCAAAAATTGTAAAATTAAAAAGTAAACCAGTAAATATCCGTTTAAATTCATTTTTTATTAAACCACTATTTGTAAACATTTTTTATAGAAATTAATTATTGTTATCACTTGCCACGATTGTGACATCTCTTTCGATGGTTTCGGATACTCATTTATCTTGCCCTTAGCTAATACATTCCCTATTTGGTCGAAGTATGTCCGCCTGGGACGTCCCTTCCCATCCCGTCCCTGGTCCCTGCCTACGCCTCGTCATACAGGCGTGAGTTTATGTGATACATCACATAATTATTGAATTAATATTATAAGTTTAGGTACTCGTATCAATAAAGTCCGCCATTACACCAATAGAATTTAAATTATTAGTTTATCGGGTGTCTGGGACTGGAAGAGAAATGAAGTTTCCACTTGAATCCATAAACGCATTGTATCGCAATGCTTCTTTATTCAATAGCAAAAGAAAGTCAGAGACTAACGTTTTAGGGTTCGTAGTCAACAAGGAACTCTTTCGTCTGTCCGTCTGTCTGTAGCACAGAGACGATGCGTGCTAAAGAGCTGAAATTTGGCATATAGATATATTATATTATACTATTTACTATGCCTAATAAAACTGAATTTTAACGGATATTTACTCGTTTACTTTTCCATTTTACAATTTTCCGAGGTTTCGGTACTTTTGCAAGTGTCGTGGTCTCGGTAGACTGAGGTGACAGGCGTCTTTTTGAAAGCATTAACTGTTAGTTACTACCTTGAGCAAAAAATATTAATTTACGTTCCAAAAATATTTTGGAAAATTTTAAATTGAAATTGACTCTACAATAACTTTATGTAAACTCAAAAATATTGATTATTAGGGGGTCTCATGCACTTAAGCACTGGTTCCCATGCTGTAGCTATGTTCCAACCACGACCTCTATTGAAATTTGGATGCCGGCGGATCTCTATTGCCTCGCGTATCATTCTAGGAAAGAAACATCTTCATTTATCAAAATGAATGAAGTGGTTGGTACCGCTGAGTGTATGTTCACTGACTGCAGATCTACCAGAGCGCTTATGTTTCACGTCCGCGATATGTTCCTTCACCCGCTTAGCTATGGTACGCTTGGTTTGACCAATGTACGAGGAACCACATTCACAGTCAAGCTTGTATACTCCTGCCTCTTGTAAGGGCATCCTGTGCTTGACACTTCGCATGAATTGGTGTATCTTTCTTGGCGGCTTGTAGATGGTCTTGATTGAGGCGCGTTTCAAAATACTCCCAATTTTGTCAGTCACTCCTCTTATAAAGTACAGAAATGCTGGAACTCGCTCGACTGTCTGGTTTGACACGTCCTTTTCGACGGACTTAAGTGCATGAGACCCCCTTGCTAGATGTGACTGTAGATTTAATTTTATTTTCAATAACTAATAATCAATATTTTTGAGTTTATGTAAAATAATTGTTTTTTAGATTAAATTTTAATTTCAATAACTAATAATCAGTATTTTTGAGTTTATATAAAATTATTGTAGTGTCAATTTCAATTTAAAAATTTGCCAAATTATTTTTGGAACGTAACCTAATAATTTTTGCCGAGGGAGTAAACTAACAGTTAAGCTTTCAAAAGACGCCTGTCACCTCAGTCTACCGAGACCACGACACTTGCAAAAGTACCGAAATGTCGGAAAATTGTAAAATGGAAAAGTAAGCGAGTAAATATCCGTAAAAATTCAGTTTTATTATGTCTATTGCTCATGTTAACCTGAGAAAATACAATTTCCTATGCCGACAAAAAGGTAGATTAAAATGTAAAAAAAAATATACCTTGCGTAACCTAAATTAGGGATGCATTTTTTTTTCTCGCCTACACCAAAGTGTGGGGTATCGTTGGATTGACCCTTTAACAATATTGTAGGTATATTTTATTTTATTAGGCAAAGCAACAGCATACATACAGAACGTATTACAATAGTGTTATAAAAATATATAATTACGCGTATATTCACCACTTATAGATAAGTTACAGATGATGAGGATTGTTACAGAGATAATAACCAAATAATCAGTCAACTATATTGCCTTTGTGTATACCGATTTATTGAAATCCCGGAATATTAGATGGGTAATGTCAAAGTAATTATTGCTCAAATCATTGTACCTAGTAACGACACATTCGAGTGATAGGTGCACTGTAGAAAACGTAGAAGAAGAAGGTATATGAAGATCATTTCCCTACTCTCCCGGCTAAACGGTTGAATGTATAATAAACTTGAAAAAAATCAAGGCTGTAGAAAATATAATGAACGTAAAAGGAAAACTATCACGGCTAAGTAGGCTTTACAAATTGACGAGTAATAGGCGACCAACTTATAAAAGGAAAACTTCGTAAACATCCATTGAAAATTACTTTGATAAAGTTGTTAGTTCTGTAAAGCAGATAAAAAACTCCTCTTTCTAGGAAACCGTAGAGTATATAGTCTTATATTATGCCTATTTTTTACATAATGAAAAAAGTTCACTGACAAAATGCGTAAAAACAAAGAAAACACACTTACGGTAACAGCCAATTCCATCTTTCTACAGGAATCCGCACTCAGATCTTAGTTTATTGATCTTCCTTGACACAGCCCAGACTCAGTGGGGAAAACCTGGAATTTGACAATAATACCACATGCATGACATTACATCACGTCTATCTAGATACAGTAGGATCTCGATTGTCCGGACACCGATTATCCGGATCTCCGATACCTCCGATAGATCCGGATACCACAACTCTAATTGCCAAATTAATCGGGATTCTACTGTAATGCACTTACTCTCTTGGCACAGATTTTCTTAAAAATCTAAATGCTGTTATTAAAGAGTCAGTATTGTGGATTTGTAATAAAGTAATTCTAATGTTCATTTCCCGTATGCGTGCATTAGTTGCCTTTTCATAAACTGCACAAAGAAGTGTTCGCTCGGGCATTAACTTTATTAATAGGTATAATTATGAATTATAAACAATATTGTTAAAATATGGAGCACATTTTTTTTGTTGTACTTCAACTTTTATATTGTATTTATGTTTATTGTGCCTTATAAAAAACGTACACAATTTTTAAATAGGTAATTATAAATTACACTTTATATAATATCGGTGCACTTTCCGCTTAACTTGTTTATGTGTGCAGCCGGAAAAACCACCGTCTCGTAAGAAGTAGCACCGAGGATTGATAAATCTGCGCGCGCGGCGCGAGCGCAATTATATCTACTACTTTATATCGGCAATTTGGCATCGAGATCGCTCAACGTAGAGCGTGGGATTGCCAGGCCCTGAAGTAAGAAACACCAGTCATTTTAATTCAAAGGCAGATAATGTTTGTAATACCTCTTTTGAGGTATATATATCCCTCTATCGTATCAATATTAAAAATCTTTTATGTTTTAAATAAAGATTGACTTGGCAATCGCACTTTAAGAATCTAATTTAATATAATATGTTACTTGTGAGATTCATTGTGTTTTCATGCGATGGCTAAGTCATAGTTATGTACCAATGTAATTTTCGGAAATGAGGTAGCTTGGGGTAGGTAGGTAACATATTCGGCTAGATCCGTATATCTGGCAACCCAAAGAACGATATCAGTCTGTTGAAGCGCCATCTCGCTTCACGTAGCGTATGAGAGAGAGATGGCGACAGGCGACACCGATCATACATCGACCGACACCGCACACTGACTCAACGCATCACGTGATGTCATCGCCTCATTGGTTAAGCCGGCTTATCAATTATTTCAGGAATTGAATGTAAAGTGCATGCATTTGCATTTGAAATCACCAGGCTTTACAGCCTTCCGCGGTACAGGCGTGTGTTTATAAATAATAGAAGCTGGTAGAAAATGCCTATGGCATAAGTCCGCTACATTGTTAAATTTTTAGGGTTCTGTACCTCAAAAAGAAAAACTGAACGCTTATAAGATCACTTTGTTGTCCGTCCGTCTGTCGGTCCGTCTGTTTGTCTGTCAAGAGCCTTTATCTCGGCAACGCGTAAAGGTATCGAGTTGAAATTGAAACCTTTACTCAGGTCTACACTATCTTGAAGCTGTAAAAAAATCAAACTTCAAAGTTAACCCAAAAAAAAGTTTATGCCGCAAAAAACGAATATTTCGACACTCAAGGGAATCAAAATTTATAGGGTTTTTTCCATTGACTTACAACTATGAAATTTGGCAAGTAATATCATCATATACTACAAGTACAGGGAGAAATCTGAAAAGTTTACATTTGTAATTAAATCATAAAAAAATAGTCTTTGAAGTTCGGGAAAAGCTCGCAGAAACTGAGCAGAGACTACAAATTTGTACGGAACCCTTGGTGGGCGACTCCGACTCGCACTTTTCCGATTTTTTGTTTTTAATGTAAGTGCAATAAAAGTATCAATCAATAAATAAATGCTTCGTTGGTCTAGTGGTATCACGTCTGATTACCATGCTGGACGGGTTCGATTGCCACTGGGAGCCACCCTACATTTGTGCAAATGACCTCAGTCTGGGTGCAATGTATTTTCATGTTTGTGATGTCCTTGTATAGTTACCACAGCTCAGGGACTAGCATATATCCTAGTTTGGGACCAGGACAAGTGGTTGTGTTGCGTGGCTGTTATTTACTATAACACCATTTAACGGCACAGTACTGAAAACACATAATTACATTTTATGTTTGTGTGTGTATGTCACTCACTAAATATTTCACGGAGTTTGCGTCAGTAAAGAGCTTAAGATATAATAAAGATAATGATGAAGATATAGTGGCATTCAACCTCGGAGTTTCCAGAAAATCGATTCGAGTGCATCAATATTTATTTTAAATAATTAGATCGACTTGGTCATCGCATGAAAACTCAATGTATCTCACACGTAGTACATATTATACTAAATAAGATTATTTAGTCCGATTGCCAAGTCAATCAATTTATTTAAAACATAAAACATTTTTTATATTGATATAAGATGTTGTTAGGTTAGCTAATTACGTAATAACTTAAGGCCCAGTTTCTGAATTGAGAATGTCGCTACGTAAATAGTTAACTGTAGTGCTGTCTCTTCGAATTTCTCAGAAAAGAGCGCGACAGAACGTTACAGAAATTCTCAATTCAGAAACCGGCCCTAAGACGGAAAGACCTTTAAGTAGGGACTGAATAAATTAACCGACTTGGTATTACATGGATCTCACCACTTTTTCCGTTAGAAGAAATGAGTTGCGAGACTTGGTTTTTTTACAAGTTATGTTTTGATGGCATCTCATTTCGTTTTGTAGATAGTCCTACTTTTCTTTTCTTTCCGGTACCTTCTTCAATACCAAAAACGGATTTTCTTAAAGCCCACTCTCTGTCTCATGAGCTTTTCTTATTTTTGTAGGTAGTCTTACCGTAAAAAGGTTGCCTGGAAGAAAGTGGCTGCCTTTGTGTGATAGGTACACTGATTCATTCACTGCAGATATAACTTTGTAATCCTATATATTTATATAGTGTGATTACAAAGATGATGATCATCGGTCAGCCAGTGAGTGAGTGACAAAATTAAGAAACTGACTAGTTATAATTCTTAAACTAGCGGGTTCAAATTGAATGAAATTACTGTCGTGCCCCAGTTTTATATAGCATTACAGGATTTCGTGCGTTCAGTTTCGAATTTAGGGTGTGGTGAAGTCTCTCAAATAATATTCTAGCCTACCTAATATGTAAAATGCGGTTTTAATTACATAAGAAAGTATTAACACAAAGCAACACGATAACTGCAATGCAACATTATCAACATCGTATCTGTACTATCTATAGGTAAGTAAATTATCTGTCTTGGGGAAAGGGAACACAATTAATTCTGTTTGGCGTAGCAAATATGCGCAGCAGAAATCGTTCAGTTGCTTTATGAATATATAAAAAAAAACGACCAGGTGCGAGTCGGACTCGCGCATAGAGGGTTTCGTACAAATTTGTAGGTAGGTACTTACATATTATAAATAGTTCAGGAATCGAGTCTCGCTGTTTTTCCCGAGCTTTTCCCGAACTCCGACAATTTTTTTTGATTTAATTACAAATGTGTAGTTTCAGATTTTTACTTGTATTTGTAGTGTAAGACAATATTACTTGCCAAATGTCATAGTTCTAGGTCAACGGAAAGTACCCTATAAAGTTTGATTCCCTTTAGTGTCGAAATATACGTTTTTTGCGCCATAAGCGGACGTAACTTTTTTCTACGTTAACTTAGAAGTTTTATTTTTTTACAGCTTCAAGGCATTGTAGACTTGAGTATATGGTTTTAATTTCAACTGGATACCTCTACGCGTTCCCGAGATAAAGGGTCTTGACAGACAGACGGACGGACGGATAACAATGTGATCCTATAATGAAAATGTTTTTTTTTATTTCACCTTAAGTGAGGTATTTTATGCTATGGAGCTATGGAAAGGGCTATCTATGCTCGGAATTTCTCTACGAGATCGAATCAGAAATGATGAGATCCGTAGACGAACGAAAGTCGTCGACATAGCCCAGTAGATTAGTAAGTTGAAGTGGCAGTGGGCGGGGCACATAGCACGCAGAACTGATGGCCGATGGGGCCGAAAAGTTCTCGAATGGAGACCACATATCGGCAAGTGCAGCGTAGGACGACCACAGCCACAAGATGAACAGATGACCTCAGCCAAGTGGCAGGAAGGCGCTAGATGCAGGGCCGCTTCCAACCGGTCTTTTTGGAAATCCATGGACTATGTCCAGCAGTGGACTTCTTGTGGCTGAATGATGATGATGATGAGACATTTGAAAGTATCATAAGAAACAGTCTTAAATGTAGATATTTATAATATTTAGCGATACATTTTGCACTGCGGCCCCACAGTATCGGCAAGCCTGTGTTTGGTTAAGACCGAACAATTAATTCTAGTCATGCGTAAGCTCAATTAAATTAAAGTAGCCATTTACTTAAAAGAATAATACTAATTAAACGGGTCGTATGTAAGGTGGTCAGGATGTGTGTGAGTGTGCATGCGTGGGTATATATGACTGTGATAAGTGAGTGTAAGTGTTAGTGTTTGTATGAGTGATAATGGGTTAGTTAGTTAGTTAGACCTGAGATTTCCGCACTTAGCCTCACGGTTGGGCCATTGTACGTAGCAAAGCTGTGAGCTCACTTCAGCCAGCCTATCTCTTTCCAGAAGGCCAGCAGTGCTCTGATGTCACTACAGGCCTCCTGAAGGGATCCCTTCACAGTGAATGGTCACGTGGGCGGGTGTTTCCTCTTCTTTGAGGCATCCCCGGCAAAGCGGGCTGTGGGTTAGTCCCATGTTGTGAAAATGTCTATTTAGTGAGCAGTGGCCTGTTAGGATTGCCACAGCTTTGCGCAGATTATCCCTTCTCAGACGCAGCAGGCTACGTGAAAGACGTTTCGAGATCGTCGGTAGAGCCTCCTTGGCTTGTCTGCATTTGGTTTCCGTTCTCGAAAGTTCAGCATGCTGGCTTTCTGTTCGTGACCTCAGCCATTTCTTAAACTGGTTTTATGGGAGTGGGATCAAGGATTCAGGTCCTTCCACTGTAGTTTCCGAGCCTCTTCTAGCGAGTTCATCCGCAGCATCATTGCCCAAGGAGCCGCTATGACCCTTTATCCGCTGTAAGGTGACTCGGTTGTTTGTTGACAGTTTTTCCAACTCATGGTGACACTCTAGTATCAGGCTGTTGTTAGTGTGATTGCTGTTAAGTGCTTGTAGGACTGAGGCACTGTCCGAGACTATGCGTATTGCATAGTCTTGCACATTTCTTGTATTCAACAGTGCGACTGCTCTTGTTATACCTATGCATTCTGCCTGAAAAATTGTGTTCAGGGTGCCAAGGGTTGTAGACATTTTTAGATTTAGTTCATTGGAGAAAGCTCCTGCGCCCGTTCCTGTTTCGGTTTTGGAGCCGTCCGTATCTGACTTCGTGTATACCCGAGTAGTCGGCTGGCTCCTGTTGTAATTGTACCCTGTATTTCTTGTCGAAGGTATAGGTGTGAGGTATCCTGTCGCACGCCGCCTCCATCATGGGCTGGTCCGAAACAGCAGCTGACAAGATTTGTGTGTGTGCAAAACAGCTGTTCTGTTTCCATAGTCCAGCTGTCCGAAGCCGTAGGGCAGCGCTGGCTGCTTCTTGTTGAATGTGTAAGTGTAGAGGTCTGAGGTTCAACAGGGCTTCCAGTTTGGCAGTCGGTGTTGTCTTCATGCACCCAGTTATTGCGAGGCATGCCAGTCGTTGTAACCTCTGCAGTTGGAGTGCTGCTGTTTTCTGTTTTGTTCTGGTCCACTATACAACGGCGCCATATGTTATAGCGGGTCTTATTACCGATGTGTATAGCCACATCATAAGTGACGGGTGTAGTCCCCACTGTTTTCCTATGAGGCCCCGGCACTGCCAGAAGGTGATTTGGGCCTTGTTAATGATGTTCTGTAGGTGTGCGCTCCAGTTTAGTTTGCTGTCCAACGTCACCCCAAGATATTTAACTGTCGGTGACAGAGTTAACGTTTTCCCGAAGAACTTTGGAAGATTTCTTGTTTTTGGGGTGCGCTTGTTTGTAAAAAGTACTAATTCCGTCTTATCCGGGTTGGCGGATAGTTGATGAGTATCGCACCAATGCTCTACCATGCCAAAAGCCGTTCTCATTAGACTGTATAGAATGTCCTCGCATTTACCTATCGTTAGGATTGTTATGTCATCGGCGTAGCCTATTATCCAGAAACCACATTCGTCTAGGCGTCTGATTAGTCCGTCCACTACTAGGTTCCACAGAAGTGGAGATAGCACTCCCCCTTGAGGGCAGCCTTTGGCCACTATTGCCCTGGTAGTGTTTTTTACCTCCAGCGTTATGGCTCTTTGACGCAGGAGGTTATCTATCCATCCCGTGATGGTTTGCTCTACTCCTCGTTCCATCAGCGCTTGGTTAATGCTACTGAAAGTTGTTTTGTCGAAAGCACCTTCTATATCAATGAAGGCTCCCAAGACCATATGTTTATCTGAGAGGCCCTTTTCAATGGTTCTAACGACAATGTGGAGAGCCGAGTCTGTTGATCTGCCGTTTCTATAGGCATGTTGTTGAGGGTGTAAAGGTTTTGTTCTTAGGGCTCCTTCTCTTATGTGCCTGTCTGTTAGTCTCTCCAACGTTTTTAAAAGGAACGATGTGATAGATAGATAGATAGATAAATAAATCATTTATTTGTGCTTAGAGACACACACACATAAAGCAATAAGTACATAAAAGTTGATGACATACAATAGTTTAGGTACAAGTACAAACTTATCTTACAAACTAACTTATATGTATAAACAAAAGGTTATATGGCACTTTTAGGCCATATATGGGTGTGCCACAGAAGCTCAAAAGGCCGTACCTCAGCATTATAAATATCCACTTTAATTAAGCAGATATTTTATTGATTTTCAGCTACAGCCAGAGTCTGAGAACGGCGATGATAGATATTTATAAATAATAATTAAATTTTAAAAATAAAAAATTGTACAAATCAAACCATAACACATAACAAGAAAAGACGCTCTGTACATTAAATCCTCCAGAAAGTCAAAGTCAAAAATTTTTATTCACTATAAAAACAAAATGTTCACTTAATGAACGTCAAAGCTGTTAGTTTCACAATTAATAGATTATGCGGAGAAGAAGCTAACAAAGAAACTCCACATTTATTCTTTTCAAAACAGGTTTGCTTAAATAACAGAGTTTTCAACTTAAAGTTACACTACACTAGATACAATCGTTCCTGTTAACATTATTTAAATACCAGACATCCTTGTCTTCCAAATAATCATTAATGTTATAATAGGCTTTTTTTGCACAGAGTATGTTTAATACATTTTTTAAACCGCGTCGGTGGTAACTCTAATATATCTTGAGGAATCTTATTGTAGAACCGTACACAGTGCCCCATAAAGGATGTATTAACTTTTGCAAGTCTAAAACGTGGAAATAACAATTTATGTTTATTCCTAGTATCAATATTGTGATGGCTACCAACATTTTCGAAATTGCTAATGTTTTTTTAACATACATTATATTTTCATAAATGTATTGACTTGCTACTGTTCGGATATTAGTTTCTTTAAAGAAATCCCTTAGCGAGTCCCTACTACCTAGCTTGTAAATAAATCGGATCGCTCTCTTCTGTAAGATGAAGATCGTGTCAATGTCTGCTGCCCGACCCCACAGTAGTATGCCGTAGGACATAATACTATGGAAGTAACTAAAATAAACAAGCCTAGCAGTTGGAACGTCAGTGAGCTCTCTAATTCTTTTGACTGCATATGCTACAGAACTAAGCCTGTGTGCTAGTTTTACAATATGAGGACCCCATTGCAATTTTGAATCGATTGTGATGCCTAGAAAAACGGTATCTTCTACAAATTCTAGTTTTTCTTTTCCGAGTACAATGTTGTTTTCAACTAATCTTACGTTTGGTAAGGTAAACTTTATACATTTTGTCTTCTTGGATGCAGATTATTTGCCGTGAACTAATCCAATACATGCGAGGGAGCATTATTTGCATCGTCAAGATTATTTTCTTGCCTCTTAATTTTAAAAATAAGTGACGTGTCATCTACAAATAATACTATCTCGGACATGTTTTGTACCATAAATGGCAAATCCAAACGTATACAAGGAAAAGGAACGCCCCCAAAAGTGATCTCTGTGGTACGCCCATTTTTATTTGTAAACCTGTGGATTTTATACGATTTATGTCCGCTTTTTGAACCCTTCCTTTTAGATAAGATCTCATCAGTTCTAAACCTTTCGCGTTTAATCCGTAATGCTCTAGTTTTAACAAAAGTGTCTCGTAGTCCAAGCAATCAAATGCCTTTGACATGTCACAAAAAATACCTATAGCATCCCTACGATCCTCCCATGCACTATAAATATGTTTAACTAGCAAGACACCAGCGTCCGTCGTCGACCGCCCCTGCGTGAAGCCGAACTGCTGGTTATGGAGAAATTGATATTTATTAAAGTGAGTAAGTAGTTTAACTAAAACAATCTTTTCGAATATTTTGCTCAATACGGGTAGGATCGAGACTGGTGTGAAATTTGTGGGATCATGCCTATCGCCACTTTTAAACAACTGTATTTCATTAGGTCAGAGAATGTACCCTCACCTACACATTTGTTAAAAATTTTTGCTAAATGAGAAGCGAGGACATCTATTACTGAACTAACTATGATTACTGACATTCCCCACAAATCAACCGTTTTTTTATGGGGATTAATAAAGTCGAACGAAAACTCGTAATCGCACGAGGGGACATTGTTTTTCAATATACTTGCAGCAAGATCAGGAGACGAGTCTAAAGGAGCCGTAGTTTCAATTGGAACATTTGGAAATAATTGTTCAAAGACCGCAGCAATGTCTTCAACATTGTACTCGGAAAAGAAAAACTAGAATTTGTAGAAGATACCGTTTTTCTAGGCATCACAATCGATTCAAAATTGCAATGGGGTCCTCATATTGTAAAACTAGCACACAGGCTTAGTTCTGCAGCATATGCAGTCAAAAGAATTAGAGAGCTCACTGACGTTGCAACTGCTAGGCTTGTTTATTTTAGTTACTTCCATAGTATTATGTCCTACGGCATACTACTGTGGGGTCGGGCAGCAGACATTGAGACGATCTTCATCTTACAGAAGAGAGCGATCCGATTTATTTACAAGCTAGGTAGTAGGGACTCGCTAAGGGATTTCTTTAAAGAAACTAATATCCGAACAGTAGCAAGTCAATACATTTATGAAAATATAATGTATGTTAAAAAAACATTAGCAATTTCGAAAATGTTTGGCATTAAACAGTAGATTAATATTATTTAAAGGACGATTGTGACTAGTGTTCAACACATTCATGACTAATATTTTAAGTTGAAAACTCTGTTAATTAAGTTAAAACGTGTTTTGAAAAGAATAAACGTGGAGTTTCTTTGTTAGCTTCTTCTCCACATAATCCATTAATTGTGAAACTAACAACTTTGACGTTCATTAAGTAAACATTCTGTTTTTACAATGAATAAAAATATTTGAATTGAATTGAATCTTTAGAGAAAATTCGCGATCTCCTGACTTGGCTTTACCAGTTTCCCTATTTATAATACTCGTACCCATGCCGGGACTTGAACCCGCGGCCTATGGCTAATGTACTTTTTGTACTGCACTGCACTGCACTGCACTGCACTGCACTGCACTGCATTGCAGTGCATTGCATTGCATTGCATTGCATTGCATTGCATTGTATTGTATTGTACTGTATTGCATTGTTTTATTGTGTTTGTCTGTCTCGGTGGTTTGTTCCGTGAGTCACTAGACCAGGCCCTGGCAGAAGATCAGTGCTATGGGTAATAAACCTGCAGCAAATACTGATCCTGAGGCCGGATTACCGCCGCATGGACATAGGCCCTTTGTACATAGCCCCTGTGTCCCTTGTTGTTTTTATTGTTTGTTTAGTGTTTTGCCTTGTCTATTATTCCTTGTTTCCTATGCCTTGTATAAAGTCTCTGTCTCGATAAATAAATGTATTTCTTCTTCTTCTTCAATTAAATAAACTTACACATTATTATAGACTTATACATATAATACAATATATACAATAATTCAATGAAATTAAATTCAAATATTTTTATTCAGTATAAAAACAGAATATTTGCTTAATGAACGTCAAAGTTGTTAGTTTTACTTTAATTAACAGAGTTTTCAATATAAAATATTAGTCATGAATGTGTTGAACACTACTTAGTCATAATCGTCCTGTAATTAATATTAACTTACTGTTTAACGTCAAACATCTTTGTTTTCTGCTTATTTTGTTTCTGTGATGTATCTTCTTGGTATAATAAATGTCTTTCTTCTTCTTCTTCCAAATAATCCTTGATGTTATCATCATCATCAGCCCACCTCTGCCCACTGCTGGGTATAGTCTTTTTCCCCATCACGCCATCATTCGCAGTCTCTCGCCATTCGCATCCACGGGCCCCCTCGAATTCACGCCAAGCGATTCGCGAATTCTTTTATATTAAGAACGCTGCGTCGTCTGTATTTCAAGAGACATATAAACCTGGGTGTCTTTAAAACTAGAGTCAACCGGCATTCAAAAGGTTAACACGTAAAATCTTAGACCCCGTCTTTATTTACCACCAGGCGTGACTGGGGTTAAGTGTCCAGCAGTCCTAATGAAAGAAAAAAGACAGACAGACCGACGGACATGGCGAAACTATAAGGGTTCCTTAATGACTACGGAACCCCAAAAAAGGAGTAAGAATATATTTATTTCGAGTATTGATGAACCTTTAATTGTTATAATTGTTTTATTACATTAGTTGCACAAATATAATATTATTTTTGGTGTGATATCTCGGTAATAAACATAATTTCTGGTGACCAATAAAGAGTTAAAAATACAGGTTTACTTTTAAACTGCGCTATTCCATCATAGGTTTTTAGGGGTCTTGCGACAATATGAAATTTTATATTAAGTTATATCTGATTACTGATTGAAATAAAGAGTTGTCTATATAATTAATAATTATAATGTTTGGAAAGTGGAGCTCATTGTTTCGCCCAATTCAGTCGTAGTGCGCTCTCGGAGCTGGACAGCAGCTGTCGTCGCAGCTCGGGCAGTATCTGCAACAATGAGTGTTTATATACAGAACCCATTATGTCATCAAATTTACTTACATCAGTAATTACTTACGCCGTATTTTTAATTGCTCTAACGTTTATTGGCATATTTAAAGGAACGTTAACAGTTACAAAATACCACCGCTTCAGCGTGCAGAAGGCTTGTTATCAAACTACTCATGATAATACTCAATAACGTATTCCTCACTCTAACCTGTATTAGAGTAAGTTGCCTAATATGCTGAAAACTGTTTTATAATAAGCTATTCCAATTATTGGTTTCCTAAGTTATGCGGTTATTAATATTGTCGCCACTGCGTTCCTGAAATCTATAACGTGCTTCTACTTGATATCCGTACTGAGACGTACTGCACACAACATAATGACCGGCGTTACGATTATTACCCTGTTATGACTATTCTCTGATAACGGGTACGATTCAACCTAGTATCACCGGTTGCCTATTACTTTCATACATAAGCTCACACCTCTATCGCAGAGGTGTAGGCAGAGACCACGGACTGCCACTTGCCACGATCCTGACAAATCACTTTCGCTTCCGCAACATTCATTAGTCGTTGCATGCACGCACGCCGGTTTCGGGTACTTTAATCTTGCCCTTTGCTAATACATACCCAATTTAGTCGAAGTATGTCCGCCTGGGACGTCCCTTACCGGCCCTTCCACCCACATTCGGTCGACATATTTGTTTCGTTAATCTTTCTCCCTTCATTATCCACATGTCCAAACGAACGCAACATTCCTTTCTCAATTCTAGTCACTACATACTTTTTCATCCACAACGTTCTCTAATCAAACTATTGCGTCTCCTGTCATTCAAAGTAACACCAGACATATTTCTCAAGGACCTCATTTCTCATTTTAATCCTATTTTGTTGTTTCTTTTGCCATACCCAAGCCTCGCTACCAGACCAGCACTCCATTATGGATAGCCAATTTAGCTCTTTTGGCCTCTCGCTAAGGAGTGCGAGGCGTCGTTTACACAATTCCCCGCTTTTACTTTTTTGGCCTATTAACCCACCTCTAATCAAGACTTTCCCTATAAGCTGCTTTGCAAAGGATTTTCAGACTCACTCTCTCGACTGGCTCGTGTAGATGCGGCACTTGTAACGGCGTTTGCACTTGCGACAGCGATACTCGTATATATCGTAATCGAAATGGTCGAAGAATTTGGATGCCAACTCGCGCCCCGCCATTTCCCCCGCCATGGCGCCGGCGGTGGCGCCCACCGCCGCCCCCGCGATCGGCGCGTAGATGCTCGGACAAGCGGCCGCCGCTTTTACGGAGCCTTCTGCCCCACCTGTAGAATACACAACAAGGTTGACAGTACTGGAGCAAATCGGCGCATGGATGGTCGGGCAAGTGTTTGCCCTTCTGTCCCAGCTGCAGGGCACACAACAGGGCCTCGATTCCGCTAGTGCATTACAGTACAACGACCGATATACGATCGGGTCTCGTGTCGTGTTTTTCATACCATTGACGCTTAGAAGGTTTGATACGTAGACTGTAATCTGTAGAATTGTAAAGGACCCGATCGGACCACCGTAACAATGGTTTTTAATTGATCTTTTCAGGGTCATAATCTAACAGGTTAAGTGGCAATGAAATTAAATCGACGCGACATTTTACTACAATGCCTTGCCTGCAGTCCATGGTGACGTGGATCGTGTGGAAGCTTTTGTAAACAGTATCATAATATCATCAATACAATAATTGTAAAATGCACTTGGTATACTTGCCTTAGGATTGTACTCTATATTTGCTGCACTAGAAACTATGTATTGCTGGATAATTAAATTAGCTAAGGTCGTGAGGGATGGCCAGAGAGAAAAACAGTAAATGTGCCACAGACTAAATGAGACACGTCGTCGCATTTCCACCTCTCAGCGCCCTCACTCAAAATTGTCTCGATAGGGAAATAAACGAACCTTAAGCTTAAGTAAAGTTAGGCCCCACCCCACACGATCGTCTCTGCTAACTTCATCCGATCGAGTTAGCCTTGGTTATGAATGTTAAGTCTATATCAGACGGTTCACTCTTCGTTCATTTCTTTGTTTCACTTGGAATTAATCGTCTAGGCTCAGATTAAACTTCGACTAAATTTATTTGCGAGCAGATACTATTTATTATGTTCGATCTTTTCACTTATGAACTTATTTCAGAATGAAAAAAATATGAAACAACGAATGAACATTAGCATCATTATTGTATAACACGGTCTATTGGAGAAATTTACCAACTATTCTCTCACTTGTACGATCATCATCATCATCAGCCTATGCTTGTCCACTGCTGGACATAGGCCTCTCCTATTGCACGCCACTGAGCACGGTCCTCGGCTACTCTCATCCAGCTCTTGCCAGCCGCCCTGCGGAGATCATAGCTCCATCGCACTTGTACGCTGTGCACGGCAATATCTGTGAATGTGAAGTGTGACCGTGTTTTAAAATTAAATTATTTAAGAAAAACATTGATTTTGTCCATGTTGGGTGATCGGTGAATGAAGGAGAAAATAAACGTTCATGTGTACGTCTATTTCGCGTTTAGGGTAGCTTAGACTGGGGGCACTGACCTTTAACGCCGCCGCCTATGGCACCAGCGGCGCCGAAGGTCGCTTCGGCGGTGTTCCGCGTGGTGCCGTATTGCCAGTCACGGCTCACGCCACTCGATAAAGTCGAGGCGACCACGCCCGCGGTCGGCACTACAGTGGCCACTCCCACGCCCTGCGAAATATCGAATGGACTGACATAATCGTACAGTCCGCCTATCTCGAGGAGTTGGAAAAACTGCCAACAAACAACCGAGTTGCCATACAATTGATTAACCTCCTCAGTCCTGACCTTGAAAATAAAAATGATTTTCAATTGTTATTTTCAAGGTCTGGGGAGGTTAAAAGTTATATCGGTGCCCTAGGCAATGTGCTGCTGATGGACACTCTAGAAGAGGCTCGAAAACTACAGTGGAAGGACCCGAAAACCGGCTCCAATTAATATACAACTATTTTGGGAAATGGTCAAGGAAGCGAACCAAAAACAGAATACGGAGCTGTGGAAACAGAAAATTAAAACAAGAAGGGAGGCTCTACCAACATCTCGAAACGCCTCACAAGATAAATAGATAGATAGATAGAATATTCTTTACAAGGTACTCGTAGCCCGCTGTCCCTGAAGAAATACAATTTGAGACGGTGGCACTTCAATACCACGCGACTAACCGACAACCCACTCTGCCGGAGATGCCACAAGAAAGTGGAGAAACATCCGCCCACGTCTTTCGCTGTGAGTGCGTGGAAAAGCAACGGACTCTGACATGCATAATTGGGAAGTTCAAATCGCTTCAGGAAGTCAGCAGTGACATCAGAACACTGACAGCCCTCTGAAAAGAAATAGGCTCGCTCGAGTGATACCGCAGCTCTGCTACGCACAATGAGGCGTAGCAGAGCCTTGTAATGAGGCTTAGTGTGGAAAGCTATCCCATCCAACTACGATTATATTCTACGGATAGATCCTACGTGTTAATCCAATCGACAGTCAATGTATGTACCAAAATCCAAATCTGTTTAGTAGCTTGTAATAGATAGAAAGAAAATTCTTTACTGTATGTACACCAGCAATTGATATCTAAAATAAACATAAAACTTACATAAAACAAAAACTATACGCGCTGAAAACTCTGGGTGGTTTGGAAGCCGCGGTTTTGTAATCACTAATTAAAAATGCTAAAGAAGTAAAATAAAAAAAAAATGTTGAGAAATCTCGTTTCATTATTAACTTAATACCGGATAAACTTACTTAGTTTTTTATCGGAAGAGTCCGACCAGGTTTCGCTCTGATACGCAGAGCTTAGTCGTGGCGAGTAGAGACGGAACTCGCGTCGTCGGTTGCCGGTATTAAGTTAATAATGTGTAATGCTTACAAAAGTTTAGTTCGAAAATCTCGTTTCGAAAAATTCGCGGTCTGTCATGACTGGCCCGCGGATCCGTGGCGCGCACGCACCGCTCTGTCTGCATACTAATAGTTCTCACAGATTATGTACAATTTGTAACGATGCTGCATGAAGCAAGCTGTCTCGCTCGTACAATTAAAAATGTTTAATTATTGTAATAAAATGATTAAACTTTTGATGTGATCTGAGGTTTTGATGCATATAATAAAATTACGGACATTTGAAATATATTTTTAATTTTCTATAGGTAGGTTTTATAAAGAAAAGTTTTTTTCCAACATTATGAAGTCAAAAATTTTATGCACTATAAAAACTAAATGAACGTCAAAGCTGTTAGTTTCACAATGAATAGATAATGCGTAGAAGAAGCTAACAAAGAAACTCATTTAAAAAAAACTCATCAAAACATTTAAAACAGGTTTGTTTAATTGACAGAGTTTTCAACTTAAAGTTACACTACACTAGATACAGTCGTCCCCGTTAACATTATTTAAATACCAGACATCTTTGTGTTCCAGATAATTTTTAATGTTATAATAGGCTTTTTTGCATAGAGTAAGCTTAACACATTTTTTAAACCGCATCGGTGTTAAGTCTAATATATCTTGGGGAATTTTATTGTAGAACGGTATACAGTGCCCCATAAAGGATGTATTTACTTTTGCGAGTCTAAAACATGGAAATGACAATTTATGTTTATTCCTAGTATCAATATTATGATGGCTATCAATATTTTCGAAATTGCTGATATTTTTCCTAACATACATTATCTTTTCATAAATGTATTGACTTGCTACTGTTCGGATATTAGTTTCTTTAAAGAAATCCCTTAGCGAGTCCCTACTACCTAGCTTGTAAATAAATCGGATCGCTCTCTTCTGTAAGATGAAGATCGTGTCAATGTCTGCTGCCCGACCCCACAGTAGTATGCCGTAGGACATAATACTATGGAAGTAACTAAAATAAACAAGCCTAGCAGTTGGAACGTCAGTGAGCTCTCTAATTCTTTTGACTGCATATGCTGCAGAGCTAAGTCTGTGTGCTTGTTTTACAATATGAGGACCCCATTGTAACTTTGAATCGATTGTGATGCCTAGAAGTACGTATACGTAGAAATATACATTTTGGAATCAAATTTTCGTCATCAAAAACTCAATACAGGATAACAAAACTATGCCTTGAATATCCGCAATTGAATTATCCATCAAACCACATTCATTAAAAGTATACCTACTCATTTTATTACAATCACTAAAAACAGACAGCATGCTCCACGTAGGAACTTTCCTATTGATTTAAAACCATCCAAAATTCGTGGTTTAATTTAAGACTGCTATTCTTGATAGGGCAAGATAAAAAGAAACCGGCGTGCGTGCATGCAACGACTACTGAATGTTGAGGAAGCGAAAGTGATCTGTCAGGATCGGGGCAAGTGGCAGTCCCTAGTCTCTGCCTACCCCTCTGGTATACTGGCGTGAGTTTATATTTATGTATGTAATATTCTTTCGTGGTGTCATATTTATTAACATAGGTACTGTTTTTCATAAAAACCTATTTAGGGGCTAAAAATTCCACCCATCCCGGGACTTGAACCAGCGACCTCTGGCTAACCGTGCCGAGTCTGAGCTAATGGGTAAGTGCAGGCATCGGTGAAATTTCGAACCTCTCTACAAACTTGTCTGTTTTTCTTATTCATTTAAGTAAAGAGTTAACTGCACAAATGCGTAAGAACAAAGGAAAGAAAGTTACCGTTACAGTCAGCTCCATCTCCCCCAGGAATCCGCACTTGGATCTGAAATAACAGCCCAGACTCAGTGCGGAAAACCTGGAATTTTATAAAAATTCCACATCACATTAATTTGACGTAGTACTCTATCTATATACTACACATCAACACGATATTGTTTAAATAAATCACTTTAGCTTTTATTGAGATAAAAAATGTAATTTAGATTAGATTAGATTACATTAATACTCTTTATTGCACACCGTATATTATAAAGATACATGAAAAATCTAAAATATCTAAGTTACATAGTAAACAACTGGCGGTCTTATCGATAAAAGCGATCTCTTCCAGACAACCTTAGGATGGATAGGACTGTAAAATGAAGAGAGTGGGTAGGTGTACATAAATTATACAAGAATATGATAAATAAGGCAGATGACTCACATTAATGAAAGAAAAGAAATCCTTTATATAATAAAATATGTATACATACAGGCTAATAGTTACCATTGAATTTAAAATTCAATATAGTTACTAAGAGACAAATCCTTCTAATTTAGAAGGAATTTAATTTTACTAAACTTGCTTTATTTTTTAGTGTAGTTTTTCCCTGGTTACCATAACATAGGGTACCCTAATTTGGGACCAGAACAAGTTATTGTGATGTGTGGAAGATAACTATTGTTAATCATTTAGTGCTTGCTTGCTTGGTGTTTCACCGACACAGTGACTAGTAATCTTATGCTGGTTATTGATTCGATAACAAAAGAAGTCTGAAGCGCCATCTGGTGGCTTACTTTGTATAGCGTTTTATTTCACCAATAAACACTTCAATCTGTTGCAAACCATACCTTGTATTATTAGATCGGTTCGTAGGTATTTTTCCTGCTTCTACCTTTATATTATTAACTTAATTCCGGATTCACTTACGTGCTCACCTTTACCTTTAAATGTGTAAAATACGTAGCGTTTACTTTTATATGTAAGATACTCGTACCATTGTACTTACGTTATGTTTGTTGTCCCCAATAAAGAAAAGATACAAACATTCTGTGTGTACCAACAGAATATTTAAATAATAAATAACTGCTTACCTTTGTATCCGTATACTTTTCGCCTATCGAGTTGAGGTTATTAAAATGATATGTAATCGGAGAAACAACCGTCTTATAAAAATTGCACGACGATTGGCAAAACGTCGCGCGCGGCGCATGCGCATTTATACCGCTTGATAAGCTTCGAGCTTGCAGTTTGGAGCGATTAGGTTGGTTACCGTTTCCAAAAATGTCCATCATTTATTATTATTGTTTAATAATTTAATTTTTTAATATCTTCGAATGTAGAACTTGCCTACGATTTTAATTTTGCGCAGAGGGTCCTTTTTCGAATTTTTAAGATAATAAATAGGACCAGCACCTACTGTGTTGGGTTGATCATTTACTCTATTTAAGTAATTTAAAAGTTAATTCTGTTTTTCCTCCTTTATAAAATAAAATAAAATGATAAAAATAATAGCGTTTGTACATTTAGGAAAAAAAACTCGTGGAATTGGTTTACTGCCAAGGGCTTACATCATTGATAAAGTCATCTATTCTATAATAGGCCTTTTTACATAGCGCCTTTTTAATTTTTTTTCTTATTTTATTTATTGAAAAAAAATAAAAAACCTTACTGTAGTACGTACACAATTTCGCCAAACTGCGTAGCAGTTTGTTGGCGGAGAACTCTATATCTACATATTATTTACTTAATATTTTAAATTTATTTTCAGGTAGGGATAGAATATTTTCTTGAATTTTATTATAAAAACGTACGCTATATCCCGGAAATGATGCATTTACCTTGGATAATCTGAATTTAGATGAGGCAACTTTGTTACTGTTTCTGATGTCAACTTTATGTATATCCCAGTTTAGTTTAAATGTTGTTATGTTTTTTCATAGATACATTATATTTTCGAATATATATTGGTAAGCTAGCGTAAGAATTTCTATTTCGTTAAGTCCCGTAGCGATTGTCTGGTAGGTAAATCATAAATAGCTCTATAGCCGTGCCGCTCATAGTAACAGTCTATATGACGTAGTATTGTGAAAATAACTGAAATAAACTATAAAGCCTCGCTGTTGCTACATATGTTAGCTGCGCTGCCTAATTTTTCTAATTGCAAATGCGGCTGAACTCAACCTACCCGCTAGTTTTTCTGTGTAGACCCCATTGCATTTTTGAGTCTTTTCTTATGCCTAAAAACACCGTAGCTTCTAGTCTAGTCTGTCACCAGCTGCTGTTAAACTTGTGTTCACTTTTTTGATATAGGGCATAGAAAACTTTATACATTTTGTCTTTTTGGCATTTAACATGAGATTGTTTACAGTGAACCAGTTTAAAACTTTAGACAGAGCATTGTTTGGATTGTCCAAATCTAATTCTCTAATTTTAAAAATTAAAGAAGTATCGTCCGCAAACAATACTTTTTATTATACTAAGAAAAAAAAGAGGTCCCAAAATAGAATCTTAAATTCCACGCCACACATTGTGGTCCCAAACCAGGCAAGGCCCCGAAACCTGGTGCTACTATAACCAGGCAAGGACATCACAAAACAACATCCAGACAACGGCCATTTGCACAAATGTACGGCGGCACCCACTGGGAATCTAATCCACTACCTCTTGTCATGGTAATCAGACGTGATATCGCCAACCATCTATCCATACCAATCCATATCGTTATCCATTTTAACTTTTTTGAAGTGTCTAAAATATGTATCTGGAGTAGTTAGTAAGAAAATGGTGTCGTCCAAATCAGTGAAGACATATATAATAAAGGCGTTGAGGTCCATAAAATAAAAGGTATTGATAAGATACACAATAAAGTTAATGAAATAAAGCTTTCCTTGTGTAATGTTTATAATTTCGTCATCGAGGTATTAACGATGCGTTGATTTCTGGTAAAACCTGATTGGGACTAGTTAATGATTTCAAATGGAATATCTTAGTAATGGGATGACAAAAGTGTTTATAGCCTTTATGGTGTCTCGTGAGTTTAACTTCGAATTTAGTATGTGGTGTTGTCTCGCATCAATTATCTTGTATGGCTCACTTACTTCGCTATCAGCTCTTTATACATGGACGTAGCCAGGATTTTTTTCAGGGGGGGTGAAATTGAAAGGAAAATTAATATGTATGTTCATTACACTAACAGAAATTTCCGAGGTTTATCAAAAAATAATAAGATGTATTCTTTGGCAGCACTCACTCTATTACATTCACCTCAATAGTAGTAGTTCTATGGCCGTTTTCTACAAACCATCGATGGCTTTTGACAGTTGTTTCATATAACTTATATAAAAAATGTACTGTTGGTAGGTTTATCTTCAACATTATAAAAGAACGTTAGAGAACAGTAAGTATAAGGTATAGAAACACAGATAAAAATTTGGGCAATCTGCCTTATCTGACTGGCCTGTGGCGCCCCCTAGTACTCGGCGGCTGGGTTTGACCCCCTGCATCAGAGGTAGAGCAAGGCCCTCCCTGGTTTCGGGAGCTGACTGAGCTGGTGTGGGGTGGCTGTCCCTCCTTCTGGGTCCATGTCTCGTACCTGGGTCTATGACTTTATGTTTTTGTTAAAAGCAAGCTGCTTAATTATACTTTTTCTTAGATAAGAAACTGAATTAACACAAAGCAACCTAATAATGGTGTATGCAATGCAAAATTATCGACATCGTATCAGCACAATCTACATACGACTGATTAAGTAAAAACCGGCCAAGTGTGAGTAGTACTTGCGCATGAAGGGTTTTGTACTATTATTTGTACAACATTTGAATATTTCAAGCGTCTACCTGTTGCCGTTATTAATATTGAGCGAAAAACGGCAAAAAATGATTTTGTTGTATGGGGGCCCTTAAATATTTATTTTATTATGTTTTTAGTATTTTTTTGTTATAGCGGCAACAGAAATACCTTATCTGTGACAATGTCAACTATCTAACTATCACGGTTCATGAGATACAGCGTGGTGACAAACGGACGGACGGACGGACGGCCGGACAGCGGAGTCTTAGTAATAGGGTCCCTTACCCTTTGGGTACGGAACCCTAAAAAAGGACAGAGAATGGATGAGGTTAAATTTCAATGTCGGTCTGTTATCGAAAATGAATCACAGACAATGGTAACACCTACTGCAGTGATTGGATACATACAATACATTTTGACAGTCCTCCTTATGCTTGCATTGCACTGAGAAAAATGAAAAAAAAAATAATGAAAAAAACTTTCTTTAGAAAAGGGTTAAAAGAGTGGTTACTGGCTCCCAAACTAGGATTCCCTGTGCGTAAAGATGTAAAGAAACGGTATTTTTTTTCTGAAGTGAAAAAATACATTGAAAAAAAAAACGTGAAAAAAAGAACGGTTTTTTTTCAGGGGGACGTTTTTTTTCATAGTTTCTAATCTCAATTCTTGGATAAAAATCTGCCTCTGACCGATGGTATGATCGACCTGTTATGGGAGACTATGAAAAAGCCTTTTTAAAAAAAAGGTTTTTATTTAACACAAAATAGAAAATGGAAATAAGACATGGAATTTGTTAGGAAACAGAGTCGTGTCACCGCGACGGGTGTTGAAATGGAACTGAGCTTGACTCGAGCGTCTCGCAGGACCTCGAGCCTAGGGTGCTGACTAGGCATCCTTGGTCAGCATGTCCTCATACTATGTAAGGGTATAACAACCCCCCGCGTAAGATGGAAATTCGGGGTGGAAGAGCGAATTTCCAGGTTAAACTACTTCTGCCCTAAGTCTTGGGGTAGGAATAGGGGAATCTTTGATTTCTAGAGGTATACTATTATCATTAATATTCTCGAGAGGGGTTGTTTTTCCAAAAGTTACATTAAATTTGGATTTTGATTTGGAAATTATCTTAAACACCTTAAAACTAACAAAACACAAAATAATAACAATCACAAAAGTAGAAAACGTTAAAAAGTGAGCTTCATATCTCACAAAAAGAGGTTTACTCTCTATAATCTTATCGAGATTTGGAATCAGTTTCGCATTTGGGTTATTTGAGGTTAAATCATTAAGGTCAATGTTCTCCAAAACAGGAGGGGAAATGCTTTTTAAGCTGATTGCCTTAGGATCTAATTTACAACAAGAATCGTTGACAATACTAAAGTCTAAGCTAGGTCTAGGAACACTTATATCTATGAAATTGTCTGTTGCGATCAGCCTTGTACTCTTTGTGTACACTGTACATTGTTTAGGCACTTTGAGTACACCTGCACCGAATAACACTTGTTCGCGAATGTTAGAAGTACCACAGTCAATAGATATTTTGCTGGAACGTGATTGCACGTAGATCCATTGATTGTTCACGAGTGGTTCCCAAATATCTAAGTCACCGAAAATCGTTTTGGTTTCACACTGGACGGGAAGAGCACTAATCGTTTTTAATAATAGTTCACTTTCACACGTAGGTTTGTTGTTTGTTAACGAGACTATAGGTACTTCGCATATGTAGAGCTCAGGGCCGGCCGTCTTACACTTATCTAGACTATCTAATGCACAATAACTAATCTTATCTTTAGAAATAGCAGTATAGGAACTAGACGGTAATATTGGACTAAACACATTGGAATTCTCCCTTTCATGTGGAATAGGCAAAGCTAAATTGTGGTACAGGTTAAATTCTTCCTTAGTCACCAATGGAATTTGTAATGCAAATACAAGCTTATTTTGGAAATAATAACATGCTACATTGCAGATGTTAAGAATCAAATGGATATTTTCTAGATTTAATGGCATAGGAATTTGGACATCATTCGGTAGGTACCTTGCGTTATCAACAAGTTCTCGGTATAACTGGGCCGGTGTGAGTATAAACGGATGTAGAATATTTTGGCTACTGAGAACAATGGCGTTTGTTAAGTCTTCTAATTGAAACGACAAAGTTAGCATTGAGCTTTCGAGGTTACTAAATATTGAGTTTAACTTTGAATTCGATAGTAGAACATTGGATATCTGAGTTACATTGTTGGTGTAGTTGATCAAATAATTGAGAGCATTATTGATTGCATCCTGGTTAGTACTAAGTTTTTCAATACTCCTCCTATGGGAGTCTAGAGTGGATGTGGTAATTAACACATTTTCTTTCATGAGCTGAGCGAGTTTTCTACTATCGTTTTGTATACTGTCAATGGCGGATTCATATCTGAGGGCGTCATCCTCGTCGAGAGTGCCGAAAACGTGCTTGAATGCGGTGCCCACTGCACCAAACCAGGCCGTGCGTTTGTTTCGATAGGAAACTAAATGGGAAATGGAATTGTACTCTTCTCTGAGTTCATTATAGCGGACTGTTAGAGGAGATAGAATATATTCACATTGATCCTTTTCAGAATGTTCGCACATAAATCTTACTGTCCCAAGGATCTCGTTGAGGTTACTTAAATGAGGGCTTATATAGGATATGTCGACATAGCTAATTACATCTAATTTTCCCGATTTTACTCTAAGTTTTCCGAGTATATCAAAGAATATTCCGGAACCGGAGGAGAGCGGCTGGACAAGATCCGGATGCGCGTTTAATGCGCCACTGGAAATAGAACGAACTTTATTATAACTTATTCATTTAAACCTAACCTAAACCTAATAATAATAATAATCTAGTCTAAGTCGGCGTGACGTCTGCAGGTTTGATTTGGTCGAAGTGGTGCGTCACATGTCGTCTGTTAATAAGAAGCGTGACTGTGTGGTTGTTGTTCACCTTTATAATGCGATAAGGCCCTTTCCACACGGGTGATAGAGCTTTTCTGAGCCTAAGGTGATTTTTGAGGTAGACATAGTCCCCGGCTCTGTATTGTGGGGGTGCTCTAGCATGGGAGTCATAATAGGCTTTAGAGGATTCTTTGGATTGAAGAATGTTTTCTAGAGCCTTTTGTCTAGAATAACGGAATTTATGCTGCAGCATTTTAATGTAATCGGGGTAAGTAGTGCCAGGGGCGCTGTCATATAAAGAGTTAGGAAGGAAAGGTTTACGGCCGAATACAAGTTCATATGGTGTGAACTTGGTAGTCGAATGGACCGTTGTATTATAGGTCAACATAGCTGTGTATACATAGGTGGGCCAGTTATCTTGATTGTTGTTAATGAAAGATTTTAAGTACTCTTTTAGAGTAGAGTGGCTGCGCTCTAGTGCGCCTTGAGTTTGTGGATGATAAGGAGATGACCATAACTGTCGAATTTTGAAAAAATTACACGTGACCTTAAAAAGGTCTGCGGTGAAATTAGTACCTTGGTCGGTAAGGATGGATTTGGGAATTCCGAATAGTGAAATAAAATGGATGAGACAGTCGCTAGTCTCTTCGGCAGTAGTACTGCGAATTGGATAAGCCACGGAGTATTTTGTCAAGTCATCCTGTAGAGTGAGGATGTACTTGAGTTTGGCAGGGCCGGATTCAGGAAGGGGCCCTACTATGTCAAGGGCGACACGTTGGAAGGCTTCGGTAGAAGTGGAGGTAATTTCCATAGGGGCTTTATTTATTCTTCTAAGGGCTTTATTTTCTTGGCATGCTTTGCACTTCTTGACATAGGTTTCGATGTCACTTCGCATCCCTTTCCAATAAAATTGTTCTTGGATTCTGCTAAACATGCGAGTTGAACCGAGATGACCGGCAATGGGGATATCGTGATTTTCTTTAAGGATTTTGGTTCTTTCGCTAAGTGACGGATATATAATTTTGTTTAGGTATACGTGGACTGCGATTCCCATGTTATGGAAAAGGTAAGTGAGCATATTATAGATTTTTGTATATGAATGTTTTTCGAATGGGTTTCTGAAATCAGATATGGATATGTCTGTTGGTTTTTCGGGTCCTTGTAGAATAGCATTTCTTGTTTGTTTCAGGGTTTTGTAGATATCTGGGTAGGGGGACACGTCGAAGTGATTAACCTTTGTGAACATTAGATATATAATTCTATTACCGAAGTTAATTTTTTTGGATGTGTTTAATTCTCTTTCGGAATTTAGAATTTCATTTTTATTTTCAGCATTTAGGACGACTTTGGTAATGTAGGGGTTTGATTCGTCAAGATCAAGGGAGGTCGGAATGAGAATAATTTTGTGGGGTGATTTTAGGAGATTTTCGTTATGTTCCCTTAGAATAGCGTTAGAGCTAGTATTAGGATTTGAAGTGAATCTGAGGAATTCGGAATAATCGTCGTCATTGAGTTCGGTCTCAGCGAGTATAGGCGAGGAAGCGTTACGTTCTTCATTTGGGGAATTTGAATCTAATGGACCCAGTTCTAGGAGCTCTGCTCCGGGAGATAGAATAAAGTCTTGAATCGAGGTAGGGTTTGGCGAAGGTAGAATGATATCTGGTCTTGAGCTGGTACCAGGAATAGGATCAGAGAAATCTTGAATTACAGCAGGCTGAAGGTTTGGAGCAGAGTCAGTGACATTTGGGGACTCTGGGATTTCGAAATCAAGATTTAGATCTGCTTCGGCAGGGCTCAAGTCTAGATCAGCCAGTTGGAGAAGGTCTTCGTCAAGTATAGGGGACTCTACAGTGCTGGGATTTTGAATTGGTACAGAGATAGGATTGTTGCCTATGAGTTTGTCACTGATTGGATTGACCGGAAATCGTGACAGGGCATCTGCATTACTATTAGTCTTGCCCTTTTTGTACTGGATGTCACAATCGAATTCCTCCAGCTTTAGCCGCCAGCGTACAAGGCGGGACCCTGGGTCTTTACAGTTAAACAACCATTGGAGGGGTTTGTGGTCAGTCACGATGGTAAATCGATGCCCGTAGAGATAAGGGCGAAAGGCTTTTGTGCCGAAGATAATAGCCAAACATTCTTTTTCCGTCACGCTGTAATTGGATTCGGCTTTATTAAGGGTGCGTGACGCGTAGGCTATTGGAAGGTCTTTGCCAATTGGACCTTGGGAGAGGATAGCAGCAACCGCGAAGTTAGATGCATCACAAGTTAACACGAAGGGTTTCGAGAAATCGGGGTAACAGAGGATTGGTGCTGTGACTAATTTCTTTTTTAAGGTTTCAAAGGCAAGTTGTTGTTCGTTTTTCCAATTGAACAAGACGTCCTTTTTAAGGAGAGACGTAAGAGGCTTTGCGAGTTTGGAGAAATCAGGGATGAACCGTCTGTAGTATGAAATAAGACCGAGAAAGGACTTGATATCCTTTGGAGACTTTGGAATGGGAAAATCGTTGACGGCTTTGATTTTTTCTGTATTTGGTCTGATGCCTTGTTCGGTGATGACGTGACCCAAATAGCCTACTTCTCGGCGTAGGAATTCGCATTTGTCCGGTTGGAGTTTTAAATTAAAGTTGCGGAGTCTTTGAAAGATGTTGGACAGGTTTTTAATGTGCGACTCTAAGTCATAGGAATAGATGACGATATCGTCAAGGTAAACAAAACATTCGATGCCCTGGAGGCCGGAAAGGGCTATATTCATCAGCCTCTGGAAGGTTGATGGGGCGTTTTTTAGACCGAAAGGCATTCTTGTAAATTCGAAATGTCCCTGAGGGACTGAAAATGCGGTTTTAGGGGCATCAGATTCTGCCATTTCTATTTGATGGAAGCCGGAAGCAAGATCTAAAGTGCTGAAATATTTGCTCTTGCCTAACTGGTCGAGGATTTCGGAAATGTTAGGAATGGGATATGAATCACCAATGGTGATGTCATTCAGTTTTCTGTAATCAATGACAACACGCCATTTACGTTGACCAGAGGCATCTAGTTTTTTAGGGACAATCCATATAGGAGAAGACCATGGGGACGAAGAAGGTTTAATAATACCTTGATGAAGCATTTTATCTACTTGAACTTGCACCTCTTGCTTGTGTATTTCCGGGAATCTATATGATTTAGTATTGATGGGGACAGAGGTGGACGTGTTTATCTCATGTTTAAGGGCATCGGTGGTAGTCAGTTTATCACCTGGGAGATAGAATATGTCTGCGTATTTGGAACAAAGGTCATTAAGGCATTGTTTTTCTTCATGGTTTAAATGGGAGACTCTTAACTGATTGAGTACCTCATGAGTACGCTCAACAGCACCTTTCGGTTTGTCATGATAGGAAATATGGTTAATTTCATAGTTTTCATTGAAGCACTCTTCTATCGGAGTTAATTCAAGCTTCAGATTGGAAGAGACAATTATTGGGGATTCTGAGGTATTGACTACGGAAATGTTTATACGAGAATTGTTTTTTACTCGAGCAACGCAATTTGCGATGATTAGTTTATCAGTAGGGTGTTGGTCCAATATAAGGCCTTCTTTGATTTCAGGGTTTAGCACAGAACATTCGATTACTGTTCGTGTTCTTGCGGGAATAGTATAGGTTGGCTCATGAAACCTTAAAGAAAATTGGATTTTACCAATTGTGAGTGTACTTTGGGCATAGTCAATTTTACTCTCGGTATCTGTGAAGAAATCATTGCCGATGATGCCGTCGTATGGTATTGCCATACCGGATGCTACATAAAAAATGTGAGTCAGCGAATTGAACTGAAGTGGAATATGACCTTGTGAGACTAGTGGTGTATCTGTCTGTCCGATGCCTGAAAATGTAATGTTATCATTTTTTATTTCAGGCATGTTTTCGATGGAATTTTCTTTGATTAGACTGATCGATGCTCCACTATCGACTAAAAATAGCAGAGGTTTCTTGGAAACAGAGGTGAGTATTTCGATATACGGTAAGTATTTCTTTGATGGATTTGTGTTGATTTTGTACATTTTATGATTTGTTTTTCCCTTTTTAGGAGCTTCTTTTGGGCTTGTGGATTTAGAGGATCTAGCATGTTTATCAACCGCTGTTGGGTCTTTGGATGTAGAGGGCATGGTATTAATAGGAGCTGCTGTTGAGCTCATGGATACAGAGGATATAGCACTTTTGTTAGCCACTGCTGGGCTTTGGGATACAGAGGATATAGAAGTTGTATTATTTTCTTTAGATATAGAAGGTTTGGAAGGCGCTACTCTCGGGCACTTAGATTCAGAGGATTTAGAGGCTGTTATGTCAGCGGATACGGAGGTTGCTGGTCTTTCAGCAGGTACAGAGGATACAGAGAACAATCTTTCATAGATTGCTGTTGACCTTTAGTCGGATTCAGAGGATACAGAGAATAGTCTGTCCTGTGGGGCTGGTTACCCTGCGGCGTAGACTTATGGAAACGTTTCGTTGGATACAGAGGATACAGAGAACAATCTTTCATAGATTGCTGTTGACCTTTAGTCGGATTCAGAGGATACAGAGAATAGTCTGTCCTGTGGGGCTGGTTACCCTGCGGCGTAGACTTATGGAAACGTTTCGTTTGATACAGAGGTATGTTAGTACCGACTTTAGGGGGCAAATTTCCCGTGCGATACCGGACGGGAAATTCTACTCGTTTAAAGTGGTGTCAACTTCATCAACGCCTTCATCCTGTGGTTCTAAAAATGATACCACATTGTGGATGGGTTGATTGTGACGGCCTTGGTTTGAGGAGTTGCCAAAACGTTTATTGTTATATTCACGCTTTCGGCAGTTCTCTATGGTATGACCCTCATATTTACAATAACGGCAGATAGGCCGCGGGGTGTTGTTGGGTCTGTCGTTATTAATTGCGTTAGTTCTAGGTGTGTTCTGGAACTGGAATGGCCTTACAGGGCGATTTTGAAATTGAGGTCTGGGTGAGTTGTTTTGAAATTGAACAGCTGGACGTGCGGGGCGATTTTGGTTAGTATTACCGCCTTGTGAAGGATAATTCTTCTTCATCATGTAAGAGTTTATTTTCTCTTCGGACACGGCGAAGTTTATTGCTTCGTTTAACGTTTTCGGGGATCGAACCCGGACGTTATTGGACAATTTCGGGTGAAGCCCTAAGATAAATGTGTTTAATGCTACGTCCTGCATTGCGGCGAGCCTTCCGCTCAAATCACCTTTCTTGGTGCATGAAAGTTGTACCTCAGTTAATAATTGGGCGAGGCACGTCTCGACTTTAAGCGCGAACTGGGAGACACTCTCACCAATTAATTGTTTGCATTCATTCAAGTCGGTTAATAGATGAGTATATGTTTTCCTTTCGCCAAATTGTGAAATTAAGAATTCTTTAAGTTGGGCCCAGTCCGCGAACTCCTTGATACTGCAGGCAGTCTCTGCTTTGCCTTGCAGTTGGCTGATAATAAATTGAAACAATATCCTTTTTTGATAATCGGATGCCAGGGCGAATGCATTTGTGCAGTTATTTATAAAGGGTTGTAGTGATTCCCTGGAGCCATCAAAAGGCTTTACAAATTTTAGAAGCACACTTAAATCTACTTCTCTTACTTCTAACATATACGTCATATTGTCTATTTGGGCACTGGGGCCGGCCTTAGTGTCGGCCTTATCGGTCGCCATTGTTTATAGTTAGCATGAATGTTTATGTTAGAGATGTTTGAAACACTCACAGTACTGCTATGGTTGATAGCACTAGCGGGAACATGGAAACCGGCATGGCAGCTCGCAACTGCATAAGCTGCTATATATACTGGAACAGTCAGGCAGGCGCAACCTTTGCGCCCTCAGGATGACTTCGTAATTGAAGAGTTGGAGAGTATATCCGTACCAGGACGAACAGATTTAGCACTTTTTAGAAATTGCACTGCACTGTGATCCTCGGAGCGTATTCGGGTTTAGTTCTTAGGGATTTTCGTATCCCACCGCTGCCACCATTTGTTATGGGAGACTATGAAAAAGCCTTTTTAAAAAAAAGGTTTTTATTTAACACAAAATAGAAAATGGAAATAAGACATGGAATTTGTTAGGAAACAGAGTCGTGTCACCGCGACGGGTGTTGAAATGGAACTGAGCTTGACTCGAGCGTCTCGCAGGACCTCGAGCCTAGGGTGCTGACTAGGCATCCTTGGTCAGCATGTCCTCATACTATGTAAGGGTATAACAGACCGAAAGAAGAGGTCAAAGTTGTCATGGACAATACAAAGCTCTTTACTTATAGGAATATAGGTGTCATATTTGAAAATTACTTTCTCTGTTACGTTCCATATCCAAGATTTTGAACGCAGAGCTAGCTAGGCTAGAGTAAGTAAGGTCTTATACCATTTTCCGTGTTTGTTCTACTTTCCTCCACTATAATCTGTAGTACCATTTGTGCGCGAAATAACCGAACGCAATGCTCGGCTAGCCGAGAGACTGTGTTCAAGTTTCTCCGGTAGTTTTATGTTTAGGTAGTTTTGCTGTTTTGCGCAAATTATTTACTAAGTGTGTAATAAAGAAACTACTAAAATAAAACGATAACATTTTAATGTGTTATTCTATTTAATTGAATAAATAACACCTTTTCTGAAAAAAACCAAATTTAGAAAAAAAACAACAGTGCCATGTTATTTTTAATTTTTTTTCCAAAGTTTAAAAAAAAAACAAATTGTTTTTTTTTTTCTATTTGCATCTCTACCTGTGCTATGGGTAGCCAGGAACACGTCAACAGTAGGTGCATAGAATAAATCTCCGAAATAAAGGTGGGCTTTGGTTTGAGGGAGATAACTGCACGGGTCAATCGTCGAATCCAACTCGGCTGGGCAGCATTCGGGAAACTTAGAAAAGTCCTTTCGTCTAATATACCTCAATCGCTCAAGACAAAAATATACAACCAGTGTGTGTTACCAGTGATGACTTATGGCACTGAAACGTGGTCTCTCACTGTGGGCCTCATAAGAAAGCTCAAGGTCACGCAACGAGCTATGGAAAGGGCTATGCTCGGAATTTTTCTACGAGATCGAATCAGAAATGATGAGATCCGTAGACGAACGAAAGTCGCCGACATAGCCCAGCGGATTAGTAAGTTGAAGTGGCAGTGGGCGGGGCACATAGCACGCGGAAATGATGGTCGATGGGGCCGAAATGTTCTCGAATGTAGACCACATATCGGCAAGCGCAGAGTAGGACGACCAGCAACAGGATGGACAGATGACCTCATCCAAGTGGCAGGAAGACGCTGGATGCAAGCCGCTTCCAACCGGTCTTTTTGGAAATCCATGGAGGAGGCCTATGACCAGCAGTGAACTTCTTGTGGCTGAATGATGATGACTGCACGGGTATTACCTCCAGCACAGTATAAATAAGAGACTGTGCTTCCACAGTGGCACCATGCACCCTCCTCTTCACGGCGTAAGCGGCGCGGGTACCCGTGAAAAAAAACTAAACTAAAAAACGCTGTTAATGGCTTATTAAATTTATTTCATTAAGGGAAATGTAGTTAATTACCTTCATGCCGATAGACTCTATTTTTTCCAGTTTTGATGACTGGTCCATTGAGATAGACAATAAATTATAATACAACGTTAGTAAAGACTTGCAGCTGTTAGGACACTGGTTTCTTTCAACATAATCTACTTTGCACATAAATTTGTAAGTCGAAGCGTCTTGTGTGCTGTCCGACTTTACAATAAGATGTCATTAGTAACATGATACTCTAGGGAATTAGCTAAAATAAACAATTAACTACTTAATAACTAATTCATGTGATGACACATGAAAACTCGGCTTGCAATAAAGAAGGGCTTTTCCTATAATTGTTGAGATTATATACATTACATAAATTTAATACCCGATAAGTGTTTATCATGTCTAATGAACTAATCACATGTACACATGACTGTCTCGTCTCATCGGTACAATGGTGACACGGCTGATTACAAAGACAAAGGGTTCGATTCCACTGGAAGCCGCCGTATTAGATTTTTACAAATGTACAGACTGCGTGTTTTTAGGGTTCCGTTCTCAAAGGGAAAGGGGCCCTATCCGTCCGTTCGTCTGTCACCAGGCTGTATATCATTGTTATCGACACACAAAAAACACCTGTAGCATCCTTTCGATCCTCCCATGCACTAAATATATGTTTGAATAATGTGACACCAGCATCCGTCGTAGACCGCCCTTGCGTGAAGCCGAATTGCTGACTATGGAGAAGTTGATAATTATTAAAGTGTGTAAGTACCTGACCTAGAAATATTTTCTCAATTTTTTTACTCAAAACAGGTAGAACCGAGACTGGTCTGAAATTTGTGGGATATTGCCTATCACCACTTAAATAAAGGAACGAGCCACTATATTTCATAAGGTCAGGAATGTGTCCTCATCTAAACATTTGTTAAAGATTCTGGCCAAATAGTGGGGTGCTAGGACATCGATTACCTACTGAGCTAACTATTATTACTGACATACCCCACAGGTCTACAGCTGTTTTAAGATTATAGTAGATTGTTAACCGAGGGCTGAAAGGCACCTATTCCTGACGAGATGTTTTATGTAGTTCGAGGCAGAAATGGGTGCTATCACCCGAGTAAAACACTCTACTTTTCATTACGAATACGAGGAAAGTAAACACAAGCCAGTTAAAATCAAACTCAATTTCGAATATCACAAACACAGTCTAATGGAACTTTCATAGAAAAAATTGCACTTTTTTATTTAAGGTTTCCCGCCAGTTTACTTTTTTAATACCAACGCACACCCTGCACGGCTTTCACAAGTCGGCGCGTGAGCTAACTCGCCGAGAGATAAACTATCCGCCCTTTTAAACGACTGCTCAAAAATTTATTTTTTTAATTAGTATTTAAAAAATTAAATAATATAAATTAATTATTAATGTTAATCACTAAAAGATAAAAACAAGTTTAAAATATAAAACTTAAGGAAATCACGCCGAAACAGAAGGATGGTCTTGCTCGCGGTAAGATAGCTCGCGCGCCAATTTGTGCTAGCCGTACATCACAATTCGCAAGATGGCGCGCGACCGCGAAAGACGGCCATTTTGAATTTGCGTATTTGGTGGTTTTATCTGTGTCTTAAACAATATTTTAATTTATTTCGCAAATCACATCTCGCCTTGAAAGTGACTAATAAATACATAAAGTACATTATATTAATTATAAACATCAAAAAGAATTTAAATGTCAACAAAACTAATAAATGAAGAATTCATCGTTTTATGGCTGTATAGGTTACTACCATTGCGTTGTTCAATATAAACTACGATTCATATATATTTTTTTTAATACTTTTCTGCTTTAGAGCAGGCATGTACCACTTTCAGCACGGTGCCTGGATGAACAATGACCAAGGGGGTCAGAGTATGAGTAGTGAAAAGCTTTTTAAACGCTTTATTTTCGGTATGAGCTTCAATATAATCAAACGAAAAATCGTGATCGCACATTATATTTCAAAAATTATAGAAATTCGAATATAAATAACGTTTATGTCAATTTAAGAAAATATTTATATACTTATTAATTGCAACGAGATTGCAACAGTAGGTAACAAAAATGCACACACAGTCACTTTGCGTTACTTACCTCAATTGCTATTATTTCTTATTAAGAAACAAGCTTGCCAGAAACGAGGCGCAAAAAAATAATTATTTAGTTTTTTATTCTATCATTATTAAAATAAAAAATATTAGGATGACAAAGATGTCTGGAGTTTAAGTCAGTTCACGAGTTCTCGGTTTTAGATAATAATTTAAACTCTGTGGAAAATAAGTTTGGAGATTGTGTCCATTTGTTCTCCAAAACGATGTAGTCCTGGAAATGACACCTAATTAAAAATTTTAACGTTCATTACGGATTTTCTGTGCCGTCTTTTAAATAGCTACTTTTAACTTAAAATTGTCGTCGCTTAGCTATGAAATGAATGGTTAGGTCCTGAGGACTCAGAATTTTCTCAAGGCGTGGTGCCATCAAGTTATAGCACCTTTCAATAGTTAAAATTTCCAAAGCGCTAAATGCGCTTGTAATTGAAACTTTACAGTGAAACCAATTTGTACAGTTATTATATATTTTTTCAATGCAGTTGCTCGTAAAGTTTTCTTTTTTGTGTAACAAAATTATGCGGAAACCGACTCTTTATTTCACGCGTGAAATAAAACAGTACTGAAATCCTTTATTTCACGTGTGAAATAAAGTAATTTTTTTAAGTTTTTGACTCTGTGGTGCATGGTGCAAGTCATAATAGTTATTTAAGATACACGTGCGGAAAGTAAGGTTTTATACGAATAAGTGCCAAATTGAAAACACGAGCGCAGCGAGTGTTTTCATTGGCACGCATTCGGATAAAAACCTTTTACGCTCAAGTATCTTACAACATTTTTCAATGCATTTTGCGAGGAAATACAACAAAATAATAAGTATAATAAAGTAATTTTATTTCACCAAAGCCTATTTACAACAAAATGGCGTGCTTTCTTTGCAGAGCGCGTTTCATACAGTTTTTTTTTTCTTGAGGCAAAGGTACAGTATACATACAGCCAATAATGTGAAAAATATTTTTGTTTGCGGAAACAAAACATGTATTTTTAAATGAGATAATCAAGAATCTTATGTGTTATGGTCTTTATCATCATTCAATTATTGCTAGAGCGCGCATACTTAATTGTTTTTTTTTTTGGACTTATTCGTATAAAACCTTACTTTTCGCACGTGTATCTTAAATAACTATTTTAGTTTAACATAAGCAGTTTTTCCTTGTTTTTCAAAGTGCCTTTTTAATGGATCCCATTTTATTTTCTCCTTGTAGGATATCTTCTGTCCACGCGCGCCTATGTCACCAAGAGTGTACGGCGTTGGAAGTGCGCATCGGAGGTCTGGAGTCGGAGTTCGTGTTCCGGGCCAACGACCGAATGCTGTTCAAGCTTTACCTGGCCACGCTTCACGCGGACCAAGCCGCGGGCGACACGCTGTATCCAGCTGTGAGTAGCTACAGTGGGGAAACCGGCAAAATTTACCGTATGCTATTCAGCTTTAGCTGACCACGCTGAACGCGGACCAAGCCGGGGCGACGACGCTTTGTATGCGGCCGTAAATAGACGCACCGCGGAAAATCCCATTACTCAGAACGGCTTATCAATACTGGGAATAGCACAGACAATACTGCATGCTATGTTTTTTACACATGCAGTAGCACACACACATGCATGCACATGCACACACATACACACACGCATCTTAGTCACCTACAATACGATTAAAATCAGTTAACGATTCGGCTTTTCTCGGATATCATCGCCTTAATCCCGAGACGGAAATGACACGAAATACATTACCGCGATTTCTTTTAGGTAGCATTCTATTTGAAGTATCATAAACGCAATGTGTAGCACCTGCCAAGATGACATTACTAACCGGTAGACCTAAGAAATTTATTATGCAGAAGTGATCGCAATGTAGGAAGCTCTTTAAATCTTTCATGAAAGTTATATATCTTTCTTCGTATCACGCAATAATCAAAATCATCCATTTTTAAACGATATTTTTTGCCGGGCACTTCTTTGGATTGTTGATCTTTAGGTGACTGATCTCAGAGCTTGTCGTTTTCCTTCAAAATTTTTAACACGCTGTTTTTTGAAACTCCGGCTTTGCTTCACAAACCCTGTCCAAATTTTTTTATGATAATTAATTTCTTCTTTTATAACATAGTTACATGCATTATTTACAATTTCACGAGATTAAGCAACAGTTTTTTTTACCACGCTTTAAAATGTATCATACATAACTATTGTAAGTTAATTTTGATAAAATTTGATAGAATCGCATATTTTCACGAATGAAATTAGCGTTCATAAACATAAATGTATCATATACGTCAAACTGTTTTTATTGACACTAAGAAGTCATACTGTCAAAATAGTCAATTATTTTTCTTATTTCAGTATAAAGGTTGTGTTAGTTTTGAGCTACAAAAGAGGTTTTGTTGCTCATATCGTTCTTGTATTGTATACAATAAGAGGACTAATATAATTAAAGGTCATATCTGTAAATTGATAACTCTATGTGAGGTGAGGGATTCACGACAATTACCGACGTTGGCCGAATCGTTAACTGATTTTAATCGTACTGTACCTATGGTTTACCAACAATGTTCGAGATACGTAGTAGATACTCTTTTTGTAGAATTGTGTTTACCGGTGGTAGCGAGGTCGGTAGAACACTTGCCTCACAAGAGGTCATGGATTCGAACTCCGGAATGTACTGTCGGCAACACATCAACCTTTATGCGCGTGTACTGTAACCGGCTACGTTACGGGTAAATTTGCAAATAATTAAAAGGTTGATCTGCTGTTATTTGTGAATTTGTAGTAGCAATCATCATCATCAGCCATTTGACGTCCACTGTAGGACATAGGTCTCCTTCGTGGTTTTCATAACCATAGTAACAATACCTCTAACTAACGTGAAGGAATACATTGTGAGGAAACCGGAGTGTCTGAGGTGTTCACATACTATAAGTTAAGTCAATACTCAACTTGCCTCAATCCGTTCGAGGTATAAATACAGTGACATTGTATTTATACCTTAACTAGAAGAAAATCAAAAACACTCAAAATAAAAAGTAAAACCATAAAAATACTTCTCAAAAATGCGAAAAATCATGTTACTCCAATAATGACAACGGATTTAGTTTTTCCATTGAATTCTGAACGTTTTCTTAGAAGGGTGTAGACACATAATAGTAGTTTATGTGACTGTCACATAATGAGGGTTATTAAAACACGAGCGAGATTTTAAAAAACGAGCCTTGGCGAGTTTTTTAATAGCATTCGCGAGTGTTTTAATACCAAGTTATGTGCAGTCTCATACACTACTTTATCTACACTCATGTCTTAATCTTCAAAGTAAGGAATCAAAGTAAAACACGTTTGACAAGCTTTGTAGGTACTATACATAAATCAACGGTTATTTTTTAAACAAAATAGCGCAATTTCGACAAAAGTATCTTGACATTCAATCGTCTGCACTCAGTTTTGCGCGCGCAATTTTAGGTATTTTTAGTTGCACTTTTGGTACCACGAAAATGAAATTAGGTTTTTTATAGAATCAACTTTTGACATTAAAAAAAAAACTTAAGTTTTGTTCCGTGATCACAGCAACACTTTAAAAAAATAACTGTAACTTTAATCTAATAAAAATCTGACCTTTAATGTAACTTTATATTACACTTTTTTTTTTATTTTCTTTAAAGTTATGTATTGTTTAAAGCCTGTCAATATGTGTTTACCTTTGAATTCTTAATTTGAAGATTATGATATGAGTGTAGATAAAACGTAATTTTAACTCAAAATGTTTGCAATCGCTTTAACTACCACCAAAATCCCTATACGATAGCGATGCTAATTCCCGATTCACTTACTTGTTCTTTTGTCGGAAGAGTCCGATAACGATGCTGATATTCTTCTTTCCTCTAGCTGGTGTGGCCGGATGAAGACAAGGTGCTGGAAGCGAAGTACGTGCGCGCCGCGCCGCGCTTCTGCGGCGCAGACGCCGAGGCCGTGCGCGCCGACGGTGAATTACGCCTCTACCTGGGCCGTCTGCACGTCGTGCTATTCGTCAGTGTGTTGCAGCAGTTACAGGTACCTATGCAGCAGATAAGGCCAATAAACTTGAATTACAAATGAATTACGCCTCTACCGGGCCCGGTCCGCATGCAGAAAAGCTAACTCAAAAACAGATGTTAAAAAGTTTTTGGATGTAAATATATGGCGCTCTCAATTGGTGAAGTACGGCTCTTTCGGGCCGGGCCGTCTGCATGCAGAAAAGCTAGCTCAAAAACAGATGTTAAAAAGTTTTTTCATGTAAATATATTGCGCTCTCAAATGGTGAATTACGGCTCTTTCGGGCCGGGCCGTCTGCATGCAGAAAAGCTAGCTCAAAAACAGATGTTAAAAAGTTTTTTCATGTAAATATATTGCGCTCTCAAATAGTGAATTACGGCTCGGTCGGACCGGGCCGTCTGCATGCAGAAATGCCAATTCTAAAACAGATGTTAAAAAGTTTTTTCATGTAAATATATTGCACACTCAAATGCTTCGAATCTCGCAGTTATTCCTGGAGCCCCTGATCCCGTCGACAGTGGCCAGCGAGGCTATGGCGGCGGCGGAGCGCGAGGCCGAGCGCCGCCTCGAAGCCATCACGTCTAGCAGCGCACGACTCAACCTGGCAATTGAGGTCAGTGTCTACCGATGCTGTAGTTTTTGGGGTAGATACATCACATCATCTGGAAAATCTGTAGTGATCACTGGGGTGATCGGATTGAGGGAGTCGTTGTGTGTATATGCGGTGGAGTAGCCGAGTTTGACAGATTTAAGTTTTTAATCTCGGGGCTCATACGGCCTGAATAACATAAGCAGCCTATATACGTCCCACTGGTAGGGCACAATCCTTCTCTCAGGAAGAGAGTGTGGGCTTAATCACTACGCGTGCCCGCCGCGGATTGGCGATTTCAAACGCTGAGGTATGTGAATAGCTCAGACACCCAGGTTTTCTCACGATGTTTTCCTTCACAGTTAGCGATTGGTATTGCTACTATAACTTCACAAATGTACCACATAACTTAGAGAACAAAGTCATAGGTACATGCCCGCACTGGGAATCGAACCTGGGTCTCTCGCTTCCGAGTCCGATGTTCTACCTACTAGGCTACCAACGCTGTTTGATGGCCTGAATTTTTAATCATCATCCAAATATGAATATTTAGATGGTTGGTGAAAATTAATGCGCAAATATTTATTTATTTATTTAATATAGAGATTAGTCTATATATAGTGGTCTAAAAAGCTACGTTTGTGGTCACCATGCACTAAATGGACGTGTTCCAGTACACACAACACCTGTGACGGGTGGGCGACTTACATTTGAAATTGAAGAAACTCATTTGAAGTTTAGACAGTACCTGTGCTTGTATTTTCAGATCCATGCTCCTGTCTTATTGGTGCCGCAGAAACCTTCTTCGCCCAACCTTTTAGTGCTCAACATGGGTAAGCTTTTGTCCGTTGTTACTACTTAGCGCAGACAGATCTGTTTGTCACTTGGCGAGCTTGACGTACCTTTTGTCTTCATCCACAGACCTAATCGGTCTACGTACAGTCGTCCACAGTCAGGCACCTCGTTTAAAGCTATATACTACAATGAATATCAGTTATATTCATTGTGACAAGCCGTATCCAAGGAATTTATATAAGAAAGCTTAGACTGGATGAAAGCGCACTCAATTGGGGGGCGGTAGAAGGCTCAGTGAAAATTGGGGGGCGGTAGAAGGCTCGGTGAAAATTGGGGGGCGGTAGAAGGCTCGGTGAAAATTGGGGGGCGGTAGAAGGCTCAGTGAAAATTGGGGGGCGGTAGAAGGCTCGGTGAAAATTGAGGGGCGGTAGAAGGCTCAGCGAAAATCGGGGGGCGGTAGAAGGCTCAGCGAAAATTGGGGGGCGGTAGAAGACTCAGTGAAAATTGGGGGCCGAAAGTGTGAAAAAGTTTTTCTTAATTATTAGAGTAACTTGATTTTTCGCATTTTTGAGATCTGTAAGACGCAGGAAGAATATTTATGTATGGTTTTAATTTTTTCTTAGTTTTAGCGTAGTCAACAAGGAACCCTTATAGTTTCGCCATGTCCGTCCATCTGCCTGTCTGTCTATCTGTCTGTCTGTTTATCTGTAATTTCAATAACTAATAATCAATATTTTTGAGTTTATATAAAATAATTGTTTTGTAGATTGAATTTTAATTTCAATAACTAATAATCAGTAGTTTTCAGTTTATATGAAACTATTGTAGTTCCAATTTAAATTGAAAAATTTGCCAAAATATTTTTGGAGCGTAACTTAATATTTTTTGCCGAGGGTAGTAAACTAACAGTTAATGCTTTCAAAAATACGCCTGTCACCTCAGTCTACCGAGACCACGGCACTTGCAAAAGTACCGAAACGTCGGAAAATTGTAAAATGGAAAAATAAACGAGCAAATATCCGTTAAAATTAAGTTTTATTATGTCTAGTGCTCGTGTTAACCTCAGAAAATACTACGCCTATTACTCGTTAACTTGTAAAGCCTTCTTAGCCGTGATGGTTTTTCTTTTAAGTTCATTAGTACCTGTATAACAGAGCTTTGCTCGGTATTTTGAAATTAAAAAAAAAGGGATAAAAATAATCAAACTGGAGACATCTGGACTCGAACAAAAAAGGGAAAAAGGGGAAAAAATAATCGAACTGGAGATAACTGGACTCGAACCGGAGTCTTCTGATTTCGGGACAGCCCGATTTACCACCTGAGCTATTACAACCTTATGGTGGCGAAATTTACCTTCGTATTTGTACTACGTTGTGGACTGAAAGAGGATGTAGTGACAAGAATTGAGAAAGGAATTTTGCGTTGGTTTGGAGATGTGGAGAGGATGAAGGAAGAAAGATTGACAAAACAAATATATCGAGCGAATGTGGATGGAAGGGCCGGTAAGGGACGACCCAGACGGACATACTTCGACCAATTAGGGGATGTATTAACAAAGGGCAAGATAAAAAGTACCCGAAACCGGCGTGCGTGCATGCAACGATTAATGAATGTTGAGGAAGCGAAAGTGATCTGTCAGGATCGTAGCAAGTGGCAGTCCCTGGTCTCTGCCTACCCCTCAGGGATACAGGCATGAGTTTATGTTATGTTATTTATACTACCTACTGAATGTATCCTTAATAAATAAAAATAAACAAAAAGAATATTGTTGACTGTTTTTCTATATACTTAATCAAACAATTACTTACTAAATTCAATAAAGATAAAATAAGAATGAGTACATCTTGAATTAATGAGCTAAGCCTTGCGTATCTGATAACTAATATATGCTAACAAAGCATCAATAAATTCTGAAATGGTAAGAGGGTATTTATTTATGTTTTGTTCAGGAAACAAACGATAGATTAATATTATTATGTAGACTATTTTGTAACACGTAAATCAGCTAAGTTTGTACTTAAAAATAGCACGTACATTAACAAAGACAGATTACCCCCAGTTTTTCGTACACTAACACGCTGTTAATCTACTGTTAACAGCTGTCAATTGACAAAAGTGCATAAAAAAACCAATGACAGCTGTAACAGTAGATTAACAGCTTGTTAGTGTACGAGTAACCGGGGGTTAAATCTAGCTTATTAATTTAGAGAAACACAAAATTAAAACTTGACTTTGAAAAGATGCAGTAAATTAGCTTCACAAACAATGTTAAAATTTGCACGTTTGTAATAACAATCTTAATTTTTTATTTCTTCCATAGACTTTCTTAATTTAGTTTTAAAATCCCAAATATATGTTATTTTGGAAACAAACGAGGCAATAATATGTTTCTATTTTAAGAAATAACTGATAAATATATAATAAATACGAATAAATTTATAGAAACACAGCGTGAAACAATTACTTTAGAAAAATTCAGTAAAGGATGACTCATCTTAAACATGATTTAAGTTTCATTTAAATAGAATTTTGTTGGAAGAATTACATAAATAATCTTAAAATTAACATTCGATGACAATCTTCATTTTAAAAACCTATTTAGAGGCGTGGCGGTTATGGCAAAACCCCTCATTGTTGTGAAAACCACGAAGGAGGCTTATGTCCTGCAGTGGGCGTGAAATGGCTGATGATGAACGGCCTTATTTATAAAAACACGATTCCTCTAAAGCACTCCTAAGAGGTAGTTTATTTAATCTGTGCTTAGGACTTTTCCTTGTAAAATTTACACCACAGACTATTTATATCACCGTGGACTGTAGAAAATTGAAATTAGTTCGAAGTACTCTTGACAAATGAAATAAAAGATAGGTATGTAGGTACCTATTATGAAATATGTTAAGCTATTGTAATTTTTTACAGCAGTAAACATTTCCTAGAAATAAAACCGAATAGTTCCGGACGTAAGCTTTTATTCCAAGAAATATTTCCATTTTCCTGATTTCTTTTTGTACACACTCAAAAAAAACCTGCCTTTTTAACCGACTTCAAAAAAAGGAGGAAGTTATCAATTCGACGCGTATATATATTTTTTCTATTAATTTTGCTATGTCCGTGCATAACTCTGTCAAAGCTTAGCCGATTTCGACAACTCTTTTTTTTTGTTCGAATATATATAACGTTCCATTGATCCCATTTTAATTTGGTGAAGATCTGATGAAGACTTTTACAGATGGAGAACGGAACTCTTCAATGGACAGCAATAAAACAGGCCTAATAGGGTCCATCCTTTAGTAATATCCGGATGTTTCATAAAATAGCGTAAAAGTAAGCAAAATATTTCAAAAGATTGTTTTAGTTCAACTACTTACGCACTTTAATAATTATCAACTCCTCCATAACCAGCAGTTCGGCTTCACGCAGGGGCGGTCGACGACGGACGCTGGTGTCTTGCTAGTTAAACATATTTATAGTGCATGGGAGGATCGTAGGGATGCTATAGGTGTTTTTTGTGACCTGTCAAAGGCATTTGATTGCGTGGATCACGACACACTTTTGTTAAAACTAGAGCATTACGGAGTAAAGGGGAAAGGTTTAGAACTGATGAGATCTCTCTGTTAATTAAGCAAACCTGTTTTAAAAGAATAAATGTGGAGTTTCTTTGTCAGCTTGTTCTCCGCATAATCTATTAATTGTGAAACTAACAGCTTTGACGTTCATTAAGTAAACATTTTTTTTTATAGTGAATATTGAGAACTTTGGAAATTGAGAACTTAAAATATTAAAGCAAAGAATTAAGTACCTAGGCTAAATTATGGTTATAACGGATTTGTATTTGGTTAGTCGGATATACCGACATCAATATTTTTTGTTTTCCGAAAAGCCAACAATTTTTTTTTTTTTTTCGAAAAGCCAACAAGAAGGTCGGTGGACGGCATCTGAATACAACGCACCGTTTCGCAATGATATAACATCTTGTTGGTTCAAAAATGCGTAAAAAACTTACAATAATGTAATTATTACCAGACTGGCAAAGTTATACCTAAGTTCTTTCTCGGCAGGCGATCTCGTGATCGAGAACTTCTTCAAGCAGCTCAAACTGGAGGCCAGCTCGTCGAGTCCGGTCCCCAACCCCATCATTGATAATATCCTGATGAAGCTGACTGACGTAACGCTCTCGCGAGCTGTCATGACCCTAGCTGGGACCCTGGAAGTTCAGGTCGGTCCTAGGCCATGTCGTCGGTCGAATTCATTAGGTATTGGAACCTTTCGATATATACTGTTTTAAGTAATTGAGGTTTAAAAATCCGTAAAATTAAAAAAATCGTAGTGTTCATTTAAATTCATTGTGTCTTTACTGGTCGAAGTCGTTATGTAATATTAGTTACAATTAACGTTTGACTTGTGCCATTAGTTTAAATTCTTAATAATTCTGCATAACTAACTTTGGCCGTTGCATCTACGTATGAGATGATTTATGCAGCTTCCAGAGGCACCTTCACGCACGTGTTGTTCCGTGTTCCGACCGACGATGTATGCATGCTAGAATGTTCGAAATGAAACTTTCGTAAGCACTACATTATTAACTTAATTTAGTTACGGACGGCACGAGCTCCATCTGTACTCAACATGATCAAGCTCTGTGATTCAGAGCGAAACCTGGTCGAGCTCTTTGACACACGTCGAATTTTTTGACACACACACACACACACACACGCACGCACGCACGCACGCACGCACGCACGCACACACATGAGTGTAACTTCTAGATACAAGAATGTATGATTACTTGAATTTAGTATGAAGCGGTGGTAGCCTAGTGGGTAGAACATTGGACTCGGAAGCGGGAGACCCAGGTTCGATTCCCAGTGGGGGCATGTACCTATGACTTTGTTTTCTAAGTTATGTGGTACATTTGTGAAGTTATAGTAGCAATACCACTCGCTAACGGTGAAGGAAAACATCGTGAGGAAACCTGGGTGTCTGAGCTATTCACATGCCTCAGCGCTTGAAATCGCCAATCCGCGGTGGGCACGCGTGGTGATTAGCCCATACTCTCTCGAGAAGGCCTGTGCCCTACAGTGGGACGTATATAAGCTGCTTATATATGATGAGTATGAAATAAACCTAATATTTGATTATTATTCCGATTTGCACCAGGAGCCAATCCTGGAGCCGATGTCGCTGCGCTGCGACGCGCGGCGCTGCTGCGGCTACCGGCAGCTGAGCAGCGCGCGGCAGCGGCACGCGCTGCTGCTGCAAGCCGACGTGCGCGCCGACGCCGTTTCCGCCAGCCTCGGCCAGCAGGTTAGCGCACGCCCTATAAACCCTATCATTCCTGCATTGTGCCTGCAAAATTCCGCCGTGTTTGTACCTACAAATAATACGAATGTGCGAAGAATTGCAGTCGTCGGACCGGCCGCATAGTGGGAAGTACTTCCCTTTCTTTGCTGGCTCTCTGAAGGGATTCCTCTACACAGTTATGGCGGTCCATTGTCCCTCCAAGCCCCAGCAGCGAAAAGTCACGTAGGCGTGGATTTCCTCAAACTGCTTCGGCTATTGACAGCTCAGCACCGAGTTGCAGCGGCACGCGCTGCTACTGCCATCAAATACGTATCTGGGGAAATTTGCTTCTGGCGGACCAGCGGCATAGGGGGAGTTGTTTTCGCTTCTGGCTTTTGTATTATAAATTACTTGGACCCCATATAAGAAAGTGGCGCAAGTCGGCCTTAGTCGCAAAAAGTCATTTAACTGTCTAATGGAACAGTTATTAAGAGCTATTTAAAAGGGGGTCCAATAGCGTATGTTTAACGTATGGCAAGTGCCAAAAATACAATAACGTAGATTTGTGGGTGTGGCAAATGCAAACGGGCTCCGGCTCAGCATGTGCTGGAGGTTTGGGGACACTCCAGCGCTGGTATTATGCCGGTACCCAGAGAAAACGGCGTGCTTAACTCAGAAAGGAAAAAAAGGAGCCAGACTGAGACAAGGTATAATTATACAAAGTGTGTGTAATGTATAAGAAGAATACAATGTGCGAGAATAACATGTAACTTGGCTGAACTTGTGTCCACGAAGCCGCAAGTTGTCAGTTATAAGAATAATAATGAAATAAAATAAAAATGAGTAATTATGTTAATGTCATGAGATATGTGAAGCGATAGCGAGAAATTAAATATTTTTTCTTAATAGAATAATTATAAATTCAAAATAGCAATATCATACTAATAAATAGAGATGTCCACTGAATCGAACGTCCACCAAAATGGACGTAAGATTGGCAGGGTAAAATAAAATATAATTGACCAAAATTTTGTTACCTACGCAGCACGCAATTTCTGCGGATCCAGCAGAAGCTTTCTAACGTGAGATCTAAGCGGCATGCGGCAGTTCGGTGGTGAGGCACACGAAGTGGGATGGAAGTGCGCCTAGTGGCGCCTAGTGGCACCGCCCATAGCTCTCCTCCAAATAAGCTTTTCAAATAAGTACACTGGCTTTTTGGACTTGATTACACCGAATAGTAAGGTGGCCATGTAAAGTTTTAGCCTATCTTTAAAAGATTATCATTGTTAATATATGGCGTGACATGCGTCCGTGCGGGAATGCCAAAGCAAGAACGAGCGGAAGCGTTCTGGACTCGTTGAAGCAATTTATGAGTTTTACTGTTAATACAAGGACCACACACAGTAAGGGCATACGCTAATTTAGAGAGTACTGACGAGTCGCAGAGGAGAACCGTAATGTTTACGCTCAGATATTTTCTCAGTTGGTAAAGCAAATTAAGTCGAACAAAAAGCAATGTAAGCATAAGAGTCGCTGAGGATATGCTAGATCGAGTCAATTCCGACCTAACATTCATAAAACGCATTGTTACTGGTGACGGGACTGCGCCAATCCGAAGCTTGTTGACTAATTTAAACAAGTCAACAAGCTTAGGAGTGGCGCCTTCCAACTGAACCGAAACCGAAGAAACCACACTAAAGTCAAAGTCATGCTGACTGTTTTCTTTGACTATCTTGGTGTTGTGCATTCGGAATTCAGTGAATAAATAATATTATTTGTGCGTTGTGCGGCGTTTAAGCCGACGAAAAAGGCCAGATTTATGGAAAGAAAATTTTTGGATTTTGCACCATGATAGTGCGCCTTCACAAAGCCATCATTGTGAACAAATTTGTGACCCAAAAATCAATAGGATCGAGCAATATTCACCAAATATGGCTCCAGCCTACTTCTTTCTTATTCCTAAACTCAAATTATCACTTCGTGGCACCCGTTTTCATTCGGTAGAAGACATGAACTCAATTCTGGAAAAAGTTAGTGTAAGTGTATCGTTTCTGAAGGAGCATACTTTGAAGGCGATAAAATAAATTTGGATGAATAACATCGGGGGAGCATTGGTAGCCTTGGTAGGGTAGAACATTGGACTCGGAAGCGGGAGACCTAGGTTCGATCCACAGTGCGGGCATGTACCTATGACTTTGTTTTCTAAGTTATGTACATTTGTGAAGTTACTAGGTATAGCAATACCACTCGCTAACTGTGAAGGAAAACATCGTGAGGAAACCTGGGTGTCTGAGCTATTCACATACCTCAGCGCTTGGAATCGCCAATCCGCGGTGGGCACGCGTGGTGATTAAGCCCATACTCTCTCTCTGAGAGAAGGCCTGTGCGCCACAGTGGGACGCATATAGGCTGCTTATGATGATGATGAATAGCATATTTTCCCGGTACTTTATTGACAGACTAGTTCACTTGTAGCAGGCATTCGAAAGACATTTTGCATCGGAGTGTTATCTTATCACCGTGGCCACTGTACCTACCGATGCCGATGACTCAGTCCGATAAGTAGCGACAAGTTGGTTGTAGATTCTACAAATAGGTAATCATTAGGGTTCCGTCGTCAACAAGGAACCCTTATTGTTTCGCCGTGTCCGTCCGTCTGTCTGTTCGCGGCTTAGCCCAGAGACGACAATACTAGGAAGCTGAAATTTTGCATAGATATACATATTCGTCTAATATACCTCAATCGCTCAAGACAAAATTATACAACCAGTGTGTGTTACCAGTGATGACTTATGGCACTGAAACGTGGTCGCTCACTTTGGGCCTCATAAGAAGGCTCAAGGTCACGCAATGAGCTATGGAAAGGGCTATGCTCGGAATTTCTCTACGAGATCGAATCAGAAATGATGAGATCCGTAGACGAACGAAAGTCGTCGACATAGCCCAGCGGATTAGTAAGTTGCAGTGGCAGTGGGCGGGGCACATAGCACGCGGAACTGATGGCCGATGGGGCCGAAAAGTTCTCGAATGGAGACCACATATCGGCAAGCGCAGCGTAGGACGACCAGCCACAAGATGGACAGATGACCTCATCCAAGTGGCAAGAAGGCGCTGGATGCAGGCCGCTTCCAACCGGTCTTTTTGGAATTCCATGGAGGAGGCTTATGTCCAGCAGTGGACTTCTTGTGGCTGAATGATGATGATGATGATACATATCACACACATTACAAATTGTTTTAGTATACCTACCTCCACACCCCACAGCTAAATTAGGGATGTATTTTTTTAGTGTGGGTAAACTCCACACCATGTTTTAAAATATTGTGATTGTAAGAAAACCTTTTTAAATATTAGGCTTTATAGCGCATTTTTTTGTTAGAACAGGGAGTGAAAATTACTATGATGAAATTGTTGTTTCTGTAAAGCAGGTGGAAAAACCTCTCCTTTTAGCCCCACACTGAGCGTGACCCGACACGCACTTGTCCAAATAGTTGGGAGTTTTATTTAATTCCTTTTTTTTTCCTATCCAGGACCTTGCCGCGATCCTGGCTGTGTGGCACGACAACTTCGGTGAGGGACAGTATATTGGTGAGTATCTTACCTACCCACTTTATGTCATCTCACCGAGATCAGGACGTCATTCTGTTAGTGCATTGTGGTATACCATGACAGATTCACGGTCGGGTCACGTGACGTTTTTTTTCATATCTAAAATGCTTCATACATGGACGCGCTTAGATTAAAAGCAGCAATCAAATGAAATTTTTAAGTTGTTCGTGCAGATGTCATTGTAGGTACTATATGCATAACACAATCTAGGCCCAGAGTGATACCTAGCTTATTATTAACGTCGTAGCTAGGGGCTGGCCGTTAGGGCGACTGCCAGGGGCGCACTCACACGCACTCGCTTACCTAGCTAGTGAGGAATCCAAGTGGCCCGTGACCGCCATCTAGTGATGAGTAGCCAGAATAAAAATAGCGCTATCTAGTTACTATATAAAGAACTTCTTGCAAAACAGATCGAGAATTTTGTTTATATTCATATATTTCACATAGCCGTGTGGCGCCGGATTAAGAATAGCGTCACTCCATTTCCTTCCGTGGATGTCGTAGAAGGCGACTAAGAAAATCAATTACCAGGAGACGGGCATCTTCCTGAGATTCCAACCGCATACTGCGATCGCCAACCCGCATGCCAAGCGTGGCGATTATGGCAAAACCCCTCATGGTTATGATAACCATGCCTGTGTCCTGCAGTGGGCGTCGAATGGCTGATGATGATGATGATGATATATTTTTTTGAATTGTGCTGATATCATATAGCTTATGACACCTGCGCAATTGGGTATTTGACAAAATATCAAATGAGTTACTTTTAAACGGAATTTTGTATTAAAATACTTCCTTATGACGTCACATATCAGAGCATTCTATTTTAATCTATTTAAAAATTGTAATAACTAGTAATTGACTAAAAGAAATACATTTTCCGAGATATTTTGTAATTCTTGTTTTAATCGAGCATATGAAATAGTTTATTGTTGATCGTGTCAAATACCGTATTATGACACATCGATTGGGATCTTATTTGTTAAAATCTTACTATAAGTCAAGGAGTTTTGAAGGAATTTAGAATCGAGCCCCGAACACATTACCCTCCTTATGAGCTACGCCACAGTCGGATGATAAGTCTTTGTTATTATTTTTAATGACGACGTTTCGCCAACGTTGCAGTAGCCATGGTTTTCCCCATCCTCGCCCTTGACACTCAAGTAGCGTGTACGCTGTTCTGTCGACTCTACGTATGTTTGTAAATTAAACAATTTACTTCCTCTCCCTACCTCGCAGGGAGTCTGGTCCCCAGCTCACCCGTGGAGCCGCCCGGCGACCAAACTGTCAAAAAGTTGCAAGAGTTCTTCGCTCAAGGCGAGCCGGTTCGCAAGCAGGCAGTGCTCAGGTAATTTAAATAAATAAATTGGACTTTATTCATCACCCAAAAATTTAAAATTAAAATACAAATGGCGTTATATAAGAACAGAGGTACATTTAAAATATATGTATAATGAAAAGGACAGAGGTTAAGCTCAGTTGCTTCCCAGCGCTAACTAACGTTTTTGCAAAAAGTGATCATTATAAATCTCCAAAGCTGTGATTGCTATTTTTAGCAACTAAAGCCTAGAATGTAGGGCCAATAACCTAGGACTTTAAAGTATCGTGACAAGTGGCAGTCCTTGGTATCTGCCTTCCCCTCTGGGATACAGGCGTGAGGTCATGTATGTAGGTATGTCGACCATTTTTGTGGCTCAATATTTTAAATAATAAAATATGTATTTTATTATGCTGTTTGGGTTTTAAATGTAAGATAAGGTAAGAATATTCTTTGTTGCACACGAGAAGCGAGACATAAAATATGAAAGTTACAATGAAAAAGTACAATGGGCGGCCTTATTGGCGGCCAATGTACCTAGGTAGGTATATAAAAATAATCTATTTTTTTCTTCTTTCTTTTTGTATCTCTGTAATATCTGAGCTGTGTAGATTTATGTTTATGTTGGTTTTCTATATTGAGTTTTCGGTGCCGTTAAATATTTTTTTTATCACATCTATTCGAAAAGACCTAGTTCGTTCCCCGGGAACAGGGAATAAAACGCGTGTTTATTCCCTGGGGGAATAAAAGTGATTTGAATTTAGAACGCGCACATTGCTATTGTTGCTAAGTTCACAGCGCAATATTGTTCACGAACACGAACAATGTTGCACAAATTGCTGGCTGTTTAAAAGAAAACCGCGCGCGAGCAAAAAAAACTGAAAAAAGGCGCCTAATGCATTCCGTCTTTTCGTTTCTCTAATTGTCATTGTTATTTTCACACCTGCTATTCAGAAAAGATCCCTTGATTCCCTCAAATGAGGGATCAAAGTTGTACTTTTCTTCCCTGATATTCTAGTTTATTTTTATTGCCCTCAGCATGATCCGTGTGCAGATTTTCACAAAATGTAATTCCAATTCGATTTTTATTTTGTTGCAATCGATCATAATTGTCTTCCACGGCACATAAATAATTTTTCCTTATAGCATGTGTCACTCGGTAGCAAAATTATTTCCGTCTTGGGCGTAAACACTTGAATCCCTCGCTACGCTCAAGATTCTACTTTAGAATCCCGAGCGTAGCGAGAATCTTTCGCTTCACTCAGGATTCAATATACCGCCCTCGCCGTAAATATATCATTTTGCTCCCTTGAGACACAACATTACTAGAGTAAAAATGAGTGCGTCTTCAAGCAGTGATAACGAAATATTAAATCCAGAGTGTATCGTATCAGACACTAACAATGTGATACAAAATATGGTTGCGTTCACTTATTTTCTCATAGAGGGTGAAATAGAGTGTCCACCTCTGGAGTAAAACTATTTTTAAGCTCGAGTGGTATACTTTTCATCCCTCGTGCACTCAGGATTCTACTCTATAATCCTTCACTACGCTCGGGATTATACTCTAGAATACTTTGTGCACTCGGGATAACAATAGTTATTTGTTATGCAAGGCTGCAAAGTTAATTTTTGGCGCGAGTACCTTGTATTGAAACCTGAGCAAGCAAGCGATTGAGCCACGAGCGAAGCGAGTGGTTCAAATATAGAATCCTGAGCGTAGCGAGGGTTTCAAAGGTACGAGACGCTAAATAACTTTGCTGCCGAGCGCAACACACAACTTTTCACCTCACTAAAGCGAGGAAAATGTTAGGTGCAAGAAAAACAGTTTTAATAAATATTAAATTCGTCGCTGCTAGCTTCGCTCATATTTTATGATTTCTTTCGATTTTATCAAAAAACAAACCAAAATAATGGAAGTAAAGTGAATTCAATAAAGAGAAGAAAATTTTCTTGCCGGCCAGTGCGATTCTTTAAATGAGGCTGGCGCATGACATGAAATAAGTATTTGCATTTCAATCATCAATGGACTGGCTGCAGAGAATATAAACTACTACGAAACCAATGAGGTTCTATATATATATCTAATTTATTGTACGAAACCTTTATTGAATAAAAATATTCGAATTTTAAAAACACTTTCCACGCTAGCGGATAAAGTGCGATTTTCCACGCAGATTTCGAATGATAAACAGAGCTTTTACGAGCTAGTGAGGTGAAAAGAAACACTCTCGCCTTAAAAATAGTATTTTACTTCCTCGGTAAACCATCTACTATTTATCTATCTATCTTTCTTAAATGGTTTTTCTCCCAACGTGTCGGCAATGTTACAGGTAGGCAACAGTTCCGTATTAAACGACGTGTTCAAGTGTCACGTATTTGCAGCTTCACTTTGGATGGCGTCGAGCTGAAACTGTTCACGGATATGGACGAAGTTCTGAGTTCTCCGGTGCGAGACCTGAACCATGGCCTGGCGAAGGTACGTGCTGCTGATGGTCGGTGTAGGTTAGGGATGGCGAGCCAATGGCACGCGTGCCATAGGCGGCATGTGACGAAATAATTCGGGCACGCCACGTCAAATAATATTAATTTGTCAAAATTTGTTTGGTTACTCGGAAACTGAAGAGATTGAACGGCAGCTGATTAATTGAATCAACGATGTATTGTGAGTTACAAAATAAAATATCGAAAGTGCCATTATTTATGGAAAGGTAGAATTAAATTCCAGTCACATTGCGCTGACTTTTTTATTTTACAAACCTGTCAATAAAACCTTTAGTTACATATTTCTTTTTACATAAGTCACCAAGATGTGGTGCATTTATTATTAACATTTACATTTGGCACATCATGGGCCCATTTTTTTAAAAAATGGCACGTACTCCAGTAAAGGTCCCCCATTCCTGGTCTAGGTCTTTAGGTAGGTTTCCCTAACCCTACGACAATTGAAAATTGTGACACACACACACACACACACACACACACACACGCGCGCGCGCACGCACGTACGCACGCGTGCACGCACTTTTTCAATAGATAACACAATATAAAGGATGTTCTTATCTTATCTTAATTTAATTCCTTCTCTCGGCCAGGTGACAGCGGGCGAGGCGGCGCTGTGCTGGGAGCGGTACTCGGACGGCGCGAGCGAGACGCGCGCCAGCCTGCAGAGTCTGCTGCTTGAGGACATCCGCCCGGGGTGCGCGCAGTCCGTGCGCAGGTGTGTAGCCTAGTTTGTGTTCGACACTGTATCATTGCTGTGGTTTCAGCTAAGTAGAAGTTCCACTGCTATAGCTCTAAGCTAGTTAGTTCTCCTAGAAGCTCGGCCCGGTCGTGCTTCAGGTCAGGAAACGCGCGCCAGCCTGCAGACTCTGCTGCTTGCAGATCATCACCATCATCCGCTCAGGGTGCACACAGTCCGTACACAGGTGTGCGCGCAGCCTAGTTTCTACTCGAGACTGTATCACTGCCATAGCTTCGAGCTAGAACTTCCATTGCTGTAGTTTCGAGCTAGTCAGTGCTAGAAGTTTGGTCAGTGAGCATCACTCTGATTGAAGACTTCTAACCGGTGTGTGCGTAACTCGTTTACAGGTGTGCTCACAGCCTAGTTTGTGCCCGAGATAGTGTTGCACTGTTTGGAAATATCCGGACGAGATGTCTACTAAATGCACAATCGTTCAATAATAGTGTGATAACACGGCAACGGTTGACTTATAAAAAATGTTTGTAGTTTTCTAACCGATTGCATGTCAAGCTGGTATACATAGCTGTCACGGCTCGTAAACAAAACATTCGTTAGAACTCATCCGGAAGGGTCGAATTCGTCGCGAATCGTTTCGCTGGCGTTCGTCGGCGAGGTACCGGGCGCTAATACAATGCGTCTACGAGCATCGCGCGAATTTAAAGTACGCGCGTGCAGCTTTCGACTCGGAGCTGAAAGTTTTACGCGCGGAGAGGTCAAGGTCTCACTGTTACTGTCGGTCGTCGGTCGGCCCGCCCCCGCAGGATCTTCCAGTCGAACTGCGGCAGCACGCGGTCCGCCGGCGGCATCTCGGTGCGGCGCCCGCCGCTGCTGGACGTGAGCGCGCGCTGCACGAGCGCGGCGCGCGCGCTGGACGTGCGGCTCGACCGCACGCGGCTCAGCCTCGCGCCGCCCTTCCTGCTGCAGCTGGCGCGCGCGCTGCTGCCCGCGCTGCCCGGTGAGTGCCGCAGTGAGCCGGCGGACACCGGACCTCGCGACCTCGCGCCGCCCTTCCTGCTGCAGCTGGCGCGCGCGCTGCTGCCCGCGCTGCCCGGTGAGTGCCGCAGTGAGCCGGCGGACACCGGACCTCGCGACCTCGCGCCGCCTTCCTGCTGCAGCTGGCGCGCGCGCTGCTGCCCGCGCTGCCCGGTGAGTGCCGCAGTGAGCCGGCGGACACCGGACCTCGCGACCTCGCGCCGCCTTCCACTTGGCGCGCACGCTGCTGGCCGTTCCTTACGTTTTGCTTTCTCGTCTGTGAACTGAGTATCATCATCAGCCATTTGACGTCCACTGCAGGACGTAAGCCTCCCTCATGGTTTTCTAACCATGAAGGGTTTTGCCATAATCGCCACGCTCGGCAGGCGGGGTGGCGATCGCAGGATGCGGTTGGAATCTCAGGAAGACGCTGCTGCCCGTCTCCTGGTAATTGATTTCCTTAGTCGCCTTCTACGACATCCACGGAAGGAAATGGAGCGACGCTGTTCTTAATCCGGCGCAATGCGGAACATGAGTATAATTGCCAATATAAACTGAGTATGATTGCCGATAAAGTGCATTGGCAGTTTGGCAAACTAATGAAATTGTAGTTTTTCTTGTTTTACTGAAAATAAATAAAATAAATAGATATATTTCCTGGTGTACATACAATAAAGAATATTATATCTATCTATCTATCTATATTTCCTTGTGTAGTGGGCTAACCTGGCTACTCTTCTGTAGGCGACAAGACGTTGGAAGGGGGCGTGGTGAACCACGGCTACGTGGGCGAGACAGCCCGGCCCCGCGCCGCCCGTGCCCCCAGCGGGGACTCCACTAGCGGATACTACTCCGCCGGTAAGTTAACGCGGCTACTCCGCCGGTAAGTTACCGCGGCTACTCCGCCGGTAAGTTGCCGCGGCTACACCGGTAATAAGTTACAGCGACTACTCTGCCGGTAACTTACCACAGCTACTCCACTGGTAAGTTGCCGCGACAACTCCACCGGTAAGTAGCCGTGGCTACTCTGACGGTAAGTTACCGCGGCTACTTCGCTGGTAAGTTGCCGCGACTACTCCACCGGTAAGTGGCCGTGGCTACGCTGATAGTAATTTACCGCGGCTACTCCGCCGGTAAGTTACCGCGGCTACACCGTCAATAAGTTACAGCGACTACTCCGCCGGTAACTTACCGCAGCTACTCCGCTGGTAAGTTGCCGCGACTACTCCACCGGTAAGTGGCCGTGGCTACTCCGATGGTAAGTTACCGCGGCTACTCCGCCGGTAAGTGGCCGCGGGTACTCCGCCGGTAGACTGACGCGATGGTAAAGTGTCATGCCGCATGCGCAATGCCGCAATTCAATATCTGTATTTCGGAACAAGGCAGTCCAAGAACAAGGTGGAATTTTTAGCCTCTAAATAGGATTTTAAAAAGTCCATAGTGTTATTTCTTAAGGTTAGTACACACATTTTATTTTACGTGGACTGAGATCCAGTGCCTCAACATAGGGCTGTCAGTCCTATTTGTAATGACATTAAGGAGACTGTAGATGCTGCCACGAACCCTTTACATCAGTAAGACATTCCTGTTGCGCACTATGGAATACAAATCTTGAGTACCTACGCGGCTCGAAAAACATTGCAGCAATATCGTGCCAGCGTCATCAGTATCCTGAATGCATTATTGTAGTGGATTCGCAGGGCATCGAAAGAGTTGTATGCCCGGGCTACAAGGTTGTTGTTACATCTGACAAGCTGTCTCGCTCGCACATTGTAACATTTTTAATGATTGCAATAAAATGAGTATTCTTTTGATGTGGTCTGAGGGTTTCATAGATATCTAATAAAATTACAGACATTCAAGACATATTTTTTCTTATCCTGTACCTACTTTTTGATTGAGGAAATCTCAAACATGCTTGGAAATTTGAGCATTATTTCGACATCTTTCTTCGAACTAAATCGAAATTGCTGCACTGGCCAAATAAATGCGAGCAGCGGCCGGCAAAAGTTGTATGAAAATCCATATCTGTCGTGTTTTAGCGGCCAAATTAATTACATAGTAAACTCATATCTGTTGTGTAATTTAAAAATTCAACGATCTTTTACTCCGAAACATGGCAACCAAGGAGGGAACTTACCGAAGGTTTCATTTAAATTTCGAACTGGTTTGCAAATAGAAAGCTGTTCATTTAAAAAAAAAAACAAAGAAAAAAAATATTGTTGTTCGTTGTCCCTCATTGATTTTGAAAAGTAATTGTATTTTCAAATAACAAGTCTGCCTAGTTACTACTTAGTTTTAATTTCCGCGCATTATTTGAGAAAATTACAACCATATATGTTGTATGTCATATATGTCTTGACAGTCGACCATCGGAGCCTGAGGATGCCCCGTGTTAGAGGCGAAACGCGTCGCAACGCATTTTTTCACACAAGTACTCGTATTGGTGTCGGTGGTGGTGTGTTTGTGTCTTGCTTCTGCTTGAAAAAGTGGGAGGGTGGGCGGTGCATTAACTAACCGCATGTTGCTTGTGAGATTTTGGCGGAATTTCGCAAAGTAATTTTCACATTTTAATGCTATTATGGATTTTCGCAAAGTAACGCCTGATTCCATACAACATCTATCAAACCGTCAGACCGCATTTATCAAAAGTATACTCATTTTATTACAATCATAAAAAGTGTTAGAAGGTGCGAGCGAGACAGCACGCTCCGCGTAAGAACAGCCTGAATCTCGAGGCTGTTTCTCCAGCGACGTCCATAGCGGAGGAGCAGCCGTCCCTGACGGTGTCCGTCCAGCTGCGGCAGCCGGAGCTGCTGCTGTGCACGGAGCTGGGCAAGGGCGAGGGTCACGCGCTGCTGCTGCGGAGCGAGGTCCTCGTGGACTACTCGTGCCGCAACAACGCCGAGAACCTCGTCGTGTCGTTGGCCGGGCTGCAGGTTCGATGTCTTCGATTGGAATATTTTATTTTCTTTTTATTGACAGTCAACATGATCCAAGTTTTGTCAGTAGCAATAGATATAGAACTTAGCCTATTGTTAGTATTTAATGTCTAGCAGTGATTTGGTACGTCTCATCAATAGTTCAATTCGTCTGTTGGCAATTCGCGGTCAAAAGTGCTAGTAAATATTACGGGGTCTAATCGCCATTATTTATTAATTAAACTTACTTACTTCGGAGCGGTAGAAAGCCTTCTCATTCGAGAGGTCGTGGGTTCGAATCCCGGAGTGTACCCACCCAAGGATTTTAAAGAAGAAGATGAAGAACATTTATTTCAACAACAGAAACACATACATACATTAACAAGTTATAACATAAAATATTAAATGTCAATACATAAGGTAAAAAAGAAAAAAAAAACAATAAAACACTTTATATTAACATAAGTTGCGATGTGTCCCTGTTGCTGGAAAAGACAGCTGCCTCAGCATTGTGCTGAGGGTATTCACCCAAAGCGCTGATTTTCAGCCAGTGCCTGTCCGTCTCACAAATATACTACGTTGCGGTGCAGTGCATAACAATAATAACATAGTTAACCTCCTCAGTCCTGACCTTGAAAATAACAATTGATAACCATTGTTATTTTCAAGGTTCAGGACTGAGGAGGTTAAATAAATGAATGAATAGATGATTAAATAAATAAGTAAATTACATAAATTACAAATAAAGTTAATGACTTACAAGGTTAATGATTATGATGCGATCACATTGTCAGTCACTTGCGGCGAGAAGTTGGGACAAGATGGGAAAGTCTCTGCTGCTCAAGTAAATATGCCCTGAGCTTGCGCCCAAAGGCAAATCCACTAGGCGCTTCACGGACTGGAGGAGGAATATCATTCCAACACTTGGACGCCGCATACCTAAAGCTACCACGGAATGCCATAGTTCGGTGCGCGGGGACACAGATTTTATTTTTATGCACGGATCTTTGTTTTCTAAATTACGTACATTTGTGAAGTTATAGTAGCAATACCACTCGCTAACGAGAGTGTCTAAGGTGTTCACATACCTCACCGCTTGAAATCGCCAATCCGCGGTGGGCATGGTGATCAAGCCCATACTCTCTCTCTCTCTCTCTCTCTCTCTCTCTGAGAGAATGACTGTGCCCTAAAGTGTGTAGTCGGAATATTTTTGTTTTCTCTTGACAACATTTTTCGTCGATGGTTTTTCTCCACTGTGTAGAAGGATCGGACCTCTAGGCGCCAAAGCTGCCAGCCAGCGTTTTGTCTGTGGCCTGCCGGCGCAATTTACTTACGGGCAGGTGGCTAAACAGCCGCTAATATTTCATGCTTAAACCATGCCAAAAACAGTTGACCTACCGGTATTTTAATAAAGCATCAGCGGAGGACCACCGGCGCAGAACTCTAATAGCAAACCAGCTTCGCTGGCTACAGAAGGCGCAGCACTTGCCTGCACCTTCCGGGAAGCGTGCCGCAACCCATGACGCTGAATACATCATCTTCTTCTTCTTTTCCATCCATCCTACATTATATCTGGGAAACGAGTTCCCCCGTCTTCGGTCTGCATGCGGGTCCCGTAGCTTTCATTTATATTTTTTTTGGCACAAATTAAATTACCATCGAACCGAAGCGCAGGTTTCCACGCTTCAACTGGAGCGCAGGCCTCCACGCTTCAGTAGGATTTCAATAACATTAAGTTGAAACTTGAGACTATAGATAATGTATACTTAAGCATCACTATGTGTATATAACATAAGGTATTACTGTTGTAAGCGTTGGATATTAAGCACATTTAAGAAACGCGGCCCCTCAAAGCCCCGCTTCAGTTTGTTATCCCCTAGTTTACATAATAATATACCGTTTGTGAGGAAGTTTTGGTAATGTAGGGGACGTCCTCAGACTCAGGCTGGCAAGAGCTGGATGAGAGTAGCCGAGGACCGTGCTCAGTGGCGTGCGATAGGAGAGGCTTATGTCCGGCAGTGGACAAGCATAGACGATGGTGATGATGAGGAAGTTTTTATTTGTTTTCTATATCCACTAAAATTCTTATTACAAGTGGGACGTATATAGGCTGCATTATACTTACCTTAATTCCCGACGTTTCTCGATTGTTTCGATTCCCTTCTATTTTCTTGAAAAAAAAAAGGTACCTACTGATATTTTTAGGACAATACCTACAATCACCCCGCAGGTGATGTCGAAGCTGCAGTCGCGCCTCGCGCGCCGTCCGCCCGACATGGTGCTGTGGCCGTGCGACGTGGAGCTGGGCCGCGCGCGCGGGCCCGACGGCGCGCGGCTCGACGTGGCCGTGTCCGACGTGGACGTGCGCGTCTGCGCCGCCGCCGTGCACACCGTCGCCGGTACGTGCATGCTGCTCGTGTTTTACACGAGGAGAGTTTCTCCCACGCGAGCGGCGAATAATCGTATGCGATTATTCCGTGGCGAAACTCGCCATTCGATTTCGATGTTTGTTGCTCAATCATGCAATAACGGCTGAACGGATTTACATGAAATTTGGCGAACAGATAGGCAAAGACCTGAATTGAGACGTAGCATACTTGATATCCCGGTAATGCGTTCCCGCGGGATAATATTTATATTAATTTTAAAATAGATGGCGTTGTGCAAGCGAATGTTATGTTTTAAAAATGGATGGCTTTGTGCAATAATCGTATAAACGGATACTGTGGCGGTACGAAGTTCGCCGGGATAGCTAATAAATAAATAACTTCCACACGACACAATCACTTGACCTGGTCCCAAAAAAGGATACCCCGTACTATGGTAACCAAAAAAGGACATCACAAAAATGGAAATAAACTCAAATCTGATATGAGAGAGAGAGAGAGAGAGAAACAATTTATTTAACGGCAAAATACTCCAAACATAAACAAAACGATAACAAAAAACATAAAAAAGACAAATTTAACAAAAACATAAAATTAAAATTGCATAGATTACCACAAGAAAATTTTAAAATCGTAATTCGAACATAAATAATATTATTAGTTTATCGCATTAGAGCTGCAATTACACCTCCGAAGACAATATAGCACCACCACCGACACTACTAGACTAAACAAAAAAGGCGTATTTTTGAACGGGGAAACATGTAAGAGAAACTCGTATAGTTTGTTTACACAGGCTCGCGGCCTAGGAGAGTTTTAGTAGCGATAATTGTATTAGAGAGGCGAAGCTCGGGGTATTTGTTTCCACTAGGCGACCATATTATTGCCTAGGAGAAATCGCCACTCGCGTGCGAGAATCTCTCGTTGTGTAACAGCCCCTTTACTGTGACGTCTCGAGCAGCGCGGGGCGGAGGGGAACCATCCGTGTACGCTTGTTGCGAGCCGATATCGTGATGTGACATTTGAGTGTTTTCATAAGCTTTAGTGTGGATGTACACTGCAGATGCTGCGTTAAGTAGTTACAAAGTTTATGCGGTATACGATAAAGAGTAGGTACTAATTTAACCTAGACAAGTCATTGAGATTACGTTTCCTTACAAAGTGTCGACGAAGATTATATGACGTTACTTAATATTTAATAAACATGTGTTGTGAATGTCAAGAAATTTGCAAAGCAATGGTGTATTTGTTTTTGCTCTACGATGTAATAAGATGTAAATGTGAGCAAATGAAAACATCGACTATCGAGCCATGTCTAAAGGTGTCCCTAGCTAGACTCGGTGTTGCGGCCCTGAAGTTATGCCGTGCACACCGTGGCCGTTGATGCTAGATTAGGGGGTAGTATTTTATGAATATTTATTATCTAAACTAGACCGGTGCTACGACCGTGCAGCTGAGCCGTGCATACGTGGCTGCTTCGTGGATTAAATAGCTAGGCGACTCGGTAAGACTACATTTTCATTCCCTTCCATTGTAACGCCCTACAGATATGCTTGATATTAACCTTACAGTTCTTCATCATCATAAGCGTCCCTTTCACAGACATAATCGAAGAGATAACCTCCGAGTTGACCGTCCCGGACGACCGCCCCCCGTTCAGCTTTACGGGCATGCCGCCGGCCCGCGAGAGGGCGGACGAGGAGCTGTGGGCGCCGCGCAAGCTGCCGCCCCGAGCGCCGCCCCCGCCGGCCGCCCCCGACTCGTGAGTACCAGGAACGATTCCGTTGGTTGTTCTTCGGCTATGTTGCCACGTTTACACTACAATATACATCCAGAAAATGTCTGAAAGATATCGCTTTAGCCATAAGAGAATCAATTATTTGTAATTCCTTTTTCTGGTTGTGCATTAAAGTTTTCTCCATCTGTCTAATAAGATTTATAATTCAATGTTCTATACTAGGCCTCTATAGTCTGAGACTAACGATCTTATTTATGAAAAGTTGATTCCAACAAAACACTTTTGAGACGGAGTTAGGGCCGGTTTATAATAGGAACACCTCCCATAAACTGGCTTGAAATCGACTTTTTATAAATAAGACCGTCATGAGCAGCCTATATACGTCCCACTATAGGGCACAGGCCTTCTCTCAGAGAGAGAGAGTATGGGCGTAATCACCACGCGTGCCCACCGCGGATTGGCGATTTCAAGCGCTGAGGTATGTGAATAGCTCAGACACTCAGGTTTCCTCACGATGTTTTCCTTCACCGTTAGCGAGTGGTATTGCTACTATAATTAAAAAAATGTACATGCCCGCACTGGGATCGAACCTGGGTCTCCCGTTTCCGAGTCCAATGTTAGATAATAAGACCGTAATACTTTTAAAATTCTGTATAGCTATTTAGACTGATACAATTGGATTTTATTGAAATCCGTTCGCAGTTTCAAAAACTACCATGTGAATAATATTTGCAAAGTTCTGGTAACGGTACCACTAGAAAGTGACAGCCTGTCATGGAGCTTGTTTTTTTTAGAATCTTAGTCGATGACGTACTTCCTTTGCAGTTACGTACTTTCGCTTTTTCGCTTGAAAAATTAAGAAACCCATCGTCATCAATCAATGTTTTCCGTCACAGTTAGCAAGTGGTATTGCTACCACTCCTTTGCAAATGTACGTAGACACTTATACGGAACTTAGAAAACAAAGTTATCGATGCATGCACGGATTCGAACACGAGAAGCTGGCGTTCTACCGCTCCGCTACTACAGCACTCGCCCTGAGAGTGCTATAACAACGTAACGAATGTTGCCATCAGCAGCAGCGCGGCGTGCGTGCCGGGCGCGTCGTGCGTGCCGGGCGCATCGTGCGTGCCGAGCGCGTGCAGCGTGCGCGTGCCGCGCGTGCGCCTCGTGTGCGCGCTCACCCCGCGCGCGCCGGCGCCGCTGCTCACCGTGCAGGTACGTGCACTAGTGAAAGTCGTAAGTTTTACTTCTTTTCTATTATTTTTATCTGCGTTCACTCATCGACCATAAGCAGATGTGTTGTAGTCTCGTGGAGAGAATATTGGATACGAAGATAAACCACGCTCTCATCATCATCATCATCATCAGCCTATGCTTGTCCACTGCTGGACACAGTCCTCTCCTATTGCACGCCACTGAGCACGGTCCTCGGCTACTCTCATCCAACTCCACGGTCTGCTAACAGAAAATGTTGGATACAGAGATAAACTACGCTCCGCTACCAGAAAATGTTCGCCCGGTGCCGATAGACGAGCGAGATGGCTGGACCCTCTGCGCCAATCTTACAGATCTAACAAACTTGACAATAAGTACTGAAAGCTACAAAAATATAAGAAACTTACATCAAATCCATACGCAGAACTCCTTCCCGACGTCCATGGATGTAGGTGTCTGCCGGCGCCTCCCGGCTTGTGTGTACTTGCAGTTGAAGGCCCTAGTCTTCCCTAAAGACCTCCCCACGCTATGCATATTCCAGTGAAGACTGCTATACACGTATATGTAGCGAGCTTCTGCATATACTTCTTCTAGCTCGAGTGTGTCGCGTCTCTTAAGACGCTTGGTATGATGTGCCGTTAAAAGACTTGACACCAAGTGATTAAGGTGATGTAGGAGTTTGGTTTCATACTTTGGTGAGGTAGTGCGTATTTCCTCATTGACTGTGCTCATCTTCATATATTTATGTATTCCGGGTGTGGTCGTGAACCACGGTGCGTGGATATAGTTGATTTCCCACAATTTTTACAACAATAATAAATAATAAGTTATCTTTCATTCACAAGTTTGTAGTAAAAACCGGACAAGTGCATGTCGGGCCACGCGCAGTGTAGGCTTCCGTAGAAGGAGGAGCATATTACCTTCTTTACAGAACTAACAACTTCATCAAAGTAATTTCAAACGGAATGTGTACGAAGTTTTCCTTTTAAGTTCATTATATTATGTCCTACTGCCCTGAATTTTTTCACGTTTCTACAATCGACAGTTTGGCCTGGGGGGGACGCCCTAATTTATTTTATTTTATTTTATTTTATTACGACCACCAACAAGATACACACCAATACATTCACAACAGACAACAAAGCCAAAAATAAGCCAAGTGTTATCTCACTTACAGGCAGCCAAAACATGCGCCGTCAGTATTATGTTTCATGAGGAACTAAAGCTAAAGATTAAATCTAGTTAACACCAGTTTGTGCCTCTGAGCTTCAACAATGAATGCTACATATCAAGTTTAACATTATACATTCAGAAATGGGTCCAACCTCAACCTAATCTCACAAAAATTGTTATATTTTTTTACATTTTGCGAACAGATAGAAAATCAGCGTTGTGTCTAACACAACATCTATGCTGAGCAAACCCCTTTTTATCAATATCCCTAAGCTTAGAATTATTTATATTATTATGTTTTTTTTTTAATGTAATATGATGCGATAAATAAAATTTTTTTTCAATTTCAATTTCAATTTCAAAAAGTGGTTTTCCTACATTAACAATATTTTTAAACGAAAAATCCAATGATAATGAATAAAGATGGTGGGTGTGGATGGAATTGGATGATGAACTATAGGAAGGGAAACGTGAAGTATGGATTGTAGAAGCGGAAGTTCTGCATGTGTATATGTCTTGAAAAATCTCCTTTTTAGGGCTCTGAGAGTTAAATATCCTAATAATATTGAATTTATTATTTATTCTGATTTAAACACGACTGCACTTGACACTGACACTATGAGAAGAGACAATAGAAGAAAAATCTAAGAATCTGGTCGAACAGATACCTACTGTTGGCGAGAAAGAAAATGCATCCCTTTTAGGTGTAGGGGAGGTACCCTAATTTTTTTTTAAAGATTTTGTCATACGGTTTTTTCGGCGTGATTAAATTTCCTTATCGTACTTGTCGTCTCTGTGCTAAGCCTCGGATAGACAGACAGACGGACGGACAACTGTTATTATTATTATTATTAAGATTCTTTATTGCACAAAACACATGTTTGATACAAAGGCGTATATAAGTATAAGCAGCCTATATACGTCCCACTGTAGGGCACAGGCCTTCTCTCAAACTTCTTCCTAGCCTTCTTCCTACAAGGGCGCACTTAATGCGAAATAGCATTTTCTACCAGTCAACCTTTGGTTTGTGTATAATGGCTGAGTGGGTAGTGCATCTAAAAACAAGTAGGGGGACGACGACAGGGTAATACTTATATAAATAGTCGATAAAAATGGACATAAACATTTATAAAATATACAAAAATAATTATAATATATATTATGTATAATATAGAATATATATAATAAATATTATTATGTATAGACAAGTATACCTAACAACCACGTACAACTTACTAAAATTAAAAACTAAGATAATCCTTCATTATAATATGCGAAAAGTGTATATTATTATTATGTTAACAAATATTATTATTCTGTTAAAAAAAAACTTGATCATAGTATACACTATAGGATCCATTAAAGTTTACAAAAGATCAATAAACCAATCAGCTCGTATTGGTTCACTGCTGGACGTAGTAGGCCTCCCGCGAGACACGCCACTCCTTTCTCTCGTCGGCCATCTTCATCCAGCGGCTGCCAGCAATGTGCCCCAGATCGTCGGTCCAGCGAGCCAGTGGGCGTTTGCTAGTTCGCGGTGTCCAGTCTCCTGAGTCGACATTGGGTGCACCATGTACTCCGATATTCCTGCATCGCGCAAACAAAGTGTTACAAAATATAGCTCCCGACCGACAACAGTCGGACCGGCCGTCCCCGGGCGTACGATAGTGGAAGAGCACGATCACCCGTTCTTCCCTTCGTCGTTTATAACAGCCGTATTCTGTGTTCAGATGTCGTGCGCGCTGCAGCTGCAGTGGGACGGTGACGGGTGCGGGCCGCACGGCGCGGCGCGGGCGCACCTGCAGGCCGCCTGCCTCGCCTCCCCCCGCGCGCGCCCCGAGCCCCTGCTGGCAACGCTGCCGCTGCTGGTGCTGCTGCGCCAGGTGAGTACCGTGTCAGGTAAGCGGCCGTATTTTGCTGACATTACATCAGATAAGTACCTTGTCAGGTATGCAGTCGTATTCTGTTGCGAGACGTCAGGGGCGCCGTAGTTGAAATAGCGCGGCGCGGGCTTAGCTGCAGGCCGCCTGCCTTGCCTCCCCCTGCTTGCGCCCTGAGCCCGTGCTTACGCCGCTGCCGCTTCTGCTGCTACTGCGTCAGGTAAGTAGATTGTTTGTAGCCGTCGTATTCTATTGTGTGACGTGGGTAGTGCTGCAATTCAACAGAAAGCCGCGCGCTCACTTCAAGGCGGTGCTCAACCCTTACCGCTACCCATGCTTCTGATGCTACGCCAGGTATCTTAGAGTTTCTGTATTCTGTGGTCAGACGTCGGTCGCACTCACTTAACTTACAATCGGCCAGTAAACAGCGCCGAACGGGCAACATACCGCCTGCCTCGTCTACATCGGCGCGCACTCCGATGCCGCTGCTGCTACTTCGAGTAAAAACCTTGTTTATAGCAGCCGTATTCTGTTGTCGCTGCGATTGCAATGGGAAGGCGGGCTCACTCAACTGTCTCGCCTCCCCCGCACGTCCCTCTGCTGCTACTTCTAATTACTTAAGATAAACCAAGATAACGGATGGTCGGAACTCAACTTTTATTTATTTATTAATAAGTACTTTTACTAAGGGCCCATTTTTCAATAGTCAAATAAAACTTAACTGGGGAATAAATTCCATGCTATCACTATCTAAATCAGACGACAAGACAGTGACAACATCCGTTTTATTCTCCAGTTATGTTTTATCTGACTATTGAAAAATCCGGTCTAAGTGCAATAATAATAATAACTTCCACACAATACAATCCCTTGACCTGGTCCCAAACTAGGATACCCTGTGATATGGTAACCAGGCAAGGACGTTACAAACATGAAAATACACCCAGACTGAGGCCTAATGAGTCCTGTTTTCACTTAACGTAAAAAAGTAAAATTAATGAGTTCAACTTTTCAATTCTAGCCTAAGTGAACAGCATACCCAATCACGTTGTGTCTATTCAGCTGTACCACGTCATCACGAATCACTTTTTGAATAAATTGACGATTGGCAGATGGGTGGTAGGTCCATTGACAGCCTGCCGACAAAGCGTAGTTAAAATTAAGACGCATCTTACCACGTGCATGAAAGCCGTACTGTCTTCCCGTTTTAGGGCAAAGCGCACTCCATGTCAACAAAGCTGTCCACGGCCCCGCCCGAGGAGCCGGAGCCGTCAGGCTCTGCTGGCTCCGAGCGCTCCTCCAAGCGATCCAGGAAGAGACGAGGGTTCGAATCCGAGACCTCGGCCGACGAAGCCGACACCGACAACGAGATGACCTTCATTAGGAACCCCAGGGCCGAGCGGCATAAGAGCTACGGGGACTTGAACTCTACTGGTAAGTAACATACCATCCATCACCTGTCATGGTCCCAAACTAGGATAGCACTGCTTACCCTAAGCTACAGTGTCTCATGCCTCTTTTAGGAAGCAGAGGCTTTAGATCTTATCGTATGTTATTTTTACTAAATTAAAGCATACTCTAGTGTTATTGTATTATGTTTATGAATAAAATTACTTATTACTTATTATTACCCTGTGCTATGGTAGCCGAACTAGAACTTCACAAACATGAAAAAATCGAGGCCATTTGTACAAGTCGGAGTACAGTGGCCCCTAGCGGGAATCGAACCCGCGACGTCTGTCTAGTAAATAGTAAACAGTGTACCGCTGAACCGAGGTAGTCGAAAGTGATACACTTGTCTTGGAGACTTCGTAGTTTTCTATCCCCTGTCATTATTATGCAGAGAAATACTCGTATTATTATCGCCACCAGACCCCTACTACATTCCAAGAATGTAACTTATATTTTATTTCATACAATTTTTTTACACTGTCAAAGTCCGGATTTAATTAGGTACTTTACAGATGAACATTAAGTGAATCCGGGCATAAGTTAATAACGGATAGCACTGTCTATTATTACGAAAGTTTCAGTTTGAAAACCAACTCTGAATTTATTAATGGCCTGTTGATAAAGCGAAAGAGGTCTGTCAGGATCGTGGCAACTGGCAATCCCGGGTCTCTGCCTACCCCTACGGGATACAGATTAATGACCTAGGACGAACAAAGAACTTGATATTTTAACATTTTTTATCAACGGTTCTTTAGACAGAAAGAAAGAAGACATGTATTCCATTTGTCACAGAAACACAAAGTAAGCACGCAGGTGAACAAACAAAATACACGAGTCAACAAAAAAAAAACAATCGTTAAGAGAACATGTGAGGCATATAGAATCGAAGGCAGCCGGGTACCGCACAGTTATGTGTTGCTACCCTCTACTCCAAACGCCTCAGGTGCTTCCGTGACAATAAAAAAAGGACTCCAACTCAGCATATTTCACTCGATGTGCTATGGATAGCATAACACCAGCAGAACTGATTTTCAGTCACTTTACACGTAGACAAAAGCAGAATGAAATAAAATATAGGTAAATCCCCACAACCAGCGCTGAGAGCTCACACCCTCAGCAAAATGCTAAGTCAGATGCCCTTTGTGGCAACTTTGACACACCACAGGATGCACTGTGACGCTCTGACTTTGTCTTATATTAAGTTGTATTTATGTGACTGGTTTTTCTTTTGTACTTGTTTATGTTATTTGTTATGCCTTTTTTCTTCTGATGTCTTAATTTATCCCAATAAATGTCTTTCTTTCTTCTTTCTCTTTCAACCTAATTTCCAATGCCATCGTAAACGCCCATTTTTCTATCTAGGAATGAGCTTCCTGAACGCACTTGACGGCGAGGAGTCCGACTCTGAAAACGAGAGCGGACTTATGGACAAACTGACGACCGCCATGGGACACCTATTTACCGAGTGAGTTCTTGTCGTATTATTAACATTACCTAGCTGAAATTGTGTTATGTTGTTTAAAAATATTCTGAAACAGTGTGAAGTAGTAATTTATATATCAGAACCATAATTTTTAAAGTCTTTAAATGGGTCCCTAAATTAATTAAAGGTTACCTACCTTATGTCTATAGAATCACTAATCATCATTGTTGAATCATAAATGGTATTCGAAAATAGCTTAAATTGATGAATATCCCGTATTATTCATTCCCTGTCTGCACTCTCATCACGAATGAAAGTTACAATTAAAACTGTATTTACTTGGTTATGAAGTGAGTCAAGCGGCGACGAAAACAGCAAAGACGACTCGTCGGCGGCCGAGGCCAGCGAGGCCGAAGTCGAGGCCCAGTCCGAGAGGGCCGAGCGCGGAGTCTCCTTTGACGCGGGAGCCAAAGAACCTGACCGACGGACTGTCACACTGCAGGTTTGCGGAAAGAGTCCTCATCTTTCAGGTCACGCTTCATGCCTCACTCTGTGTATCATTCTTGTGGAAGAAGATAAGTAAGTGTTTGGCGTAAGTGACACTTACATACACTATGAGTAAAATTCGTAAAATTGACAACTACACACAAACCGAAACATACTCTCTTCTCTTTATATATCTCTCTCTGAGCGACGGCCTGAGCCCTGCCAGCCTGTGAAACGACAACAAGGTACTTACTAAAGTTATCAATTGCAGCATTAAATTTAATCCTGGCCATAGTAATAGTGGTTCGTTTTGACAGTTAGAACCCCCCATTTTCTGTATAGTTTGCTTGTCTTTACACGTATGTACACTTACTTTCTCTTCTAACTCTTCTTAGGAAGCAGTGATCATTTTCATCCATCGACATACATCAATTTCCCCTCTTCCAGGAGCCGACTCACTCAGACAGCCTGGACTCAGGTCTCGACACGGAGTCAGCCACCGAGCGGCAATGCACCTACATCTCCATCACCACCGGGACTCCTCTAGAGGCCACCATCACTGCCGCCGCCGCGGCTGCGCTCACAGAATTGGCAGCCGCGGCTACTGACAGGTAGGGCTGTTCACAGTGACAGGTAATACCCTTAGAAGATTCTGAAAGGTATCACAGGTGACAATGACAGGTGCAGCTATTGAAAGGTGTGACATATCCATCTCAACCGGGACTCTGTCTTTGCCACCGTAGCGATTACAGAGCTGGAACCTGTGGCTACTGACGGGTGGGATAGATAGGTGACAGTGACAGGTGCCAGACCATCTACGGAGAGACACCTCCACCGGGACTCCTCTAGAAGCCACCATCACCGCCGCTGAGCTGGCAGCTGCAGCTACTGACAGGTGGGACCGATAGGTTACAGTAACAGATGCTAGACAATCTCCATCGCGACCCGGGACGAATCTAGAGGCCACCATCACCACCGCAGAACTGCTGTGCTACTGACAGGTGGGGCAGGCTGGTAGGCGACAGACAGTGACAGGTGCTAGACAATGTCCGTTTCTACAGAGTTCTCCCCTACAGGCTATAGTCATCGCCGCTGCCACTGCTCTCACAGAGCTGGCAGCCGCGGCTACTTTTATTAAAACTTTATTTAGGTTCACATAATATCCGAGAAGAAGAAGAAGAAGAAAAACAAAATAAGCAGATAAGTAACATGATATGCATCACAACAGAAAGAAAACTAAATACACAACAGACAAAACGAATAAATAAAAAAGGACTATGGATGTAGCCTGTGTGAAGTGATCCCTCAGCGCTGATTTTCAGTCAGTGCCTACAGTAATCCATAATTGTATTACCGAGTGCGTGCCGTGGTGCATTTAAAACACAATTAAATCAAATGCAATAACATAAACCAATTTATTTTCAACCTTCTCATACCCTATGTAATTTATTTAAAGTGGTTTTTAGATAAATATTTCTATGTTTATGTTTATAACATAACATTAACGATCTTATTTATAAAAACACGATTCCCTTAAACGCTCCCCAGAGGCAGTTTATTAAATTTGTGGTTACGTCTTTTCCTTGTAAAATCTCCACCACAGACTATATTTTATTGGCGTTTATCGAGTGTTTTAAGGAATCGTGTTTTTAGAAATAAGACCGATAGTTTGGAAATTAAAACCAAACTACATTGGTATAGGAATTGCCTTGCGTGGGGCCCTCTTAAAAAGAATACTCATCCCTTGTGTTGCCAAGAGCGATATCTCAAGACCAACGAGATAGTGTAGAGTCGATATGGTACACTGCTTCGCGTTTTTCTTTTAAATAAATTTAGCTCAGACCCAAGACAGGTTAACAAAGACAGAGAACCATACTAGTAGAACGGCGAATGGAAAGATAGCTTTTGAATGTTTATTTTTACAGGACACGAGCGGTACAAGAAGTCATAGCGGGAGCCGAGGACACGATAGATCTGGTCAACGATATCGGTAAGTTATTAATTTCATGTTGTTTCATAATATCGCGACGTACGTCTATATTTCTTGGCACGTTAGTGTACAAGTGTGAAATATTAATTAATGCAACGAAATACGAGATTTGGGGGTGATTATGGACAGCAACTTGATATTTGATCGCCATATTGAATCTATTGTCAACAAAGCCAACAGAGCACTTGAATTTGTGATGCGCTCCTGCAAAAAAAAACCTTCGGCAGATTAAATAAATTAAAATTACATGCTGCGCCTTTGTCAAAAGCCACCTTGAATATGTTTCCCAAGTTATATTCTTTTTGTTGCACTAACCCGTGCTGAGGACAATTATAAAAAACCTATTTAGAGGCTAAAAATTCCACCCATGCCGGGACTTGAACCCGCGACCTCTGGCTAACCGTGCTAGCGCTCTCCCAACTGAGCTAATGGGCAAGTGCAGGCATCAATGAAATTTCGAGCCTCTTTACAAACTTCTCTGTATTACGTACAGGCAGCGACATCTGGCCGAAGCAAGTTACATTACTCGCAGCCCCGAGCATTTTGCATGTTTCCCAAGTGTGTAATCAATGCTATAATATTTATATAACTGAAGTAGAAAGTATCCAAAAAAAGTTTCTGTTAACAGCTGTCAATTGACCAAAGTCCATACAGAAAAAAAACCACTGACAGCTGTTAACAGTAGATTAACAGATTAATCCCTTCACGTCTATCTTCCCCTAAAAATATTCTATTATATTCCCCGCGTTCATTCTAATTACCGGCCAAATTAATTTCTTTTGAGGGCCGCCCGGTCGTTTGTTCAACTCTGTAGTGAAAAAGTGATCGAATATGGACTGACTGACCGTTACTTAATATATTCTTTATTCTTAATGTAGTAGAAATGAGGTCCTTGAGAAGTATGCCTGGTGTTACTTTGAAATGAAATGAAACTTTATTGCTTGAATTTAACATTAGCAGTTACAGGTGTTTTATATAAATAGGTACATGTCCAAATTCTTCCTTTTCAGGAGTAAGCACATTTTCTTTTATCTAATGCTATAATAAATTTAAAATTTACATTATTTACATATTTGTTTACAACTAACCTAAATCTTAAATTCTAGATATTCTTTTATTGAGTAAAAACCACGAGACAGTAGGTAATATTTTGTAAGCTTCTTGAATTTATGGATTTCTTCGACTTTATATATATCTGGTAGTTTTATGCAAAGAATTTCCCTTGCAGTGCAGCGAGGTAACGCTGCCAGCGTATTGGGAACCTTTGGGTCGGATGTGTCCCGGGGCGGCTTATTCTCGTAATGATTTTGTGTTTTCAGTTGTTTATATTTCACATTTTTGTATTTGACGAAGCTTTTTGCGAATGAATTTAATTTGATTTTAATAGGTTGACATTTTGATAATATTTATTTTTCGTTTATTAAATATGTCAATACACATTATGAAACAGTTTTTGGTTGTAAGCGTTAATTTTACAGGTGGTCTATGCAATTTATATTGATATTGAGTTCGTATGGCACGTTTGCAGACATCGTGCTTGTTTTGGAATAAATACATATTTTTTTTTACAAATGTGCAAATTTCCAGTATATTCAAACACGGTAATGGTAGAATTTCATTTTCTTTAAAATACGGTCGACATGAGTCCGTTTGGCGTAGACCAAATAATGCCCGAATACAGCGTTTTTGCACTTTGAATGCCTTGTCAACATCGGAGGAGTTGCCCCATAGTACGATTCCATAGCGCAAGATCGAGTCTACATAGCCATTATATGCCTCTTTAGCTGCTTGTAGTGACACCGTCTGACTAATTTTTCTTAGCGCGTATACAAATTTGTTAATTTTTGTACACACACTCTCTACATGATATTTCCAATCACAATGGTTGTCAACGATTAACCCCAAAAACTTTGTCGCTGTTACTTCTCCTAGACTTTCACCGTTGTGTTCAATAGTTAAGTTTTCTTTGTTCTTCCTATTACTACAAAATTGTATATATTTAGTCTTATTAATGTTAACCTTTAAATTATTTGCAGAGAGCCAAGTGACAACTTGTCCTAGTGACTTATTTACGTCACTACAACTAACTTACGGGATTTTGTTAAATATAAAAAAAAAAAAAAAATAAAAATAAACTTGCTATCTCCAAAACTCGACATTGGCAGAATCCTTAGGGTAGCCATAATTAAGAATTGAATTGAATTACTTCTGCATTATATGTCGATACATTTTTCCCTTCTATAACGAGTGACAGGATACATAGTGTGATTAGAGAACGTTGTGGACTGAAAGAGGATGTAGTGACTAGAATTGAGAAAGGAATGTTGCGTTGGTTTGGACATGTGGAGAGGATGAAGGAAAAAATATTGACGAAACAAATATATCGAGTGGGTGGTAGGGCCGGTAAGGGACGACCCAGACGCACATACTTCGGCCAAATAGGGGATTTATTAGCAAACGGCAAGATAAAAAGTACCTGAAACCGGCGTGCGTGCATGCAACGACTAATGAATGTTGAGGAATCGAAAGTGATCTGTCAGCATCGTAGCAAGTGGCAGTCCCTGGTCTCTGCCTACCCCTCTTGGGATACAGGCGTGAGTTTATGTTATGTTATTCTTTATTGTACACTAGGAATTACATTTCAGACCATGAATGTGTATCGAGTGTTTTTCAATGTTTTTAAATGATTAATTAATTAGGTTTTTGAAATTTGACGTCACGAAACTTAGGACCCCTCCCGCCCCTTGTCGCATAATGTGACACTTTGTTGACCCTCTCCCCTCCCGCCTTAACTCGTGGCCTACTTTATGGATGGTCCCTAAGTTTTATTAAAGGCCTTTATGCTGCTGGTTTCGGCCCTACGAATTCCTCAATAGACCGCTTCTCTGAGATGTACCAACACAATAATTACATTAATTACTTCCTATTTAAATTATTTCTTGGTCTCTGCCTACCGCTTTGAGATAGAGGCGTGAGTTTATGTATGTATGTATGTATGTGTTTCCACAAAATACAATCATTTGTCCTGGTCTCAAACTAGAATACCCGGTGCTATTACAAGTATGGAAATACACCCAGACTGAAGCCACTTGTACAATTCGGGTACGGCAGCCTCCTATGGGAATCGAACCCACGAGCTCTGTTTCGGTAGCCAGTCGAGTCAGTCGGCGTATGAATTCTGTTGTCAAGTTTTTTATTTTTTCGTACCGCGCTGCCGACAATCCCGAGCGTTCTTTTAATTTTATTTTTATTTATTTTTATTTTATTAGGACAACCAGTAGCTAGTACACTAATACATTATAAATTATAGAAATTAAAGGGTTATAAGGTAAGTGCCTAGCCTATTAAGGTTGCCACAGCATGCACCTTTGCTAGTGATTAAGTTAACTTAAAATTTATGTCTAATTTTATAAATCTACGGTTAAGCTATAAACAAAATTAAGTTGAATGCAAGAAAACATTATGTAGGTACTCCAGATTTAAAAATATGCTTGATTTGTTCCTTAAATGTATACATATTATCAGAGAAGATGTCGACAGAGAAAGCTGATAATTTATTGTACAGTCGCAAGAGACGAGGAATTGTAGCGTTGTGTTTAAGGTTGGTTCTGGAACAAGGCGGGTTGAACAGTTTATTTATTCTATACCTAGGATATTTGGTTGGTACTTTAAGATTAATTTGGGATAGTATTTTCGAACAGTCCATTTTATTTCTCAGAATTTTAAAGAGGAAGGTTGCATCAAGTAATAATCGCCTAGAGTGTAATCCATCCATTTCGAAATGCAGTAGTCTATCCTTATAACCTTTAACTTTAGTTGACTGCCTCGTTGTCCAGCGGTGTCACGTCTGACTACCATACCGGAGGTCTTGGGTACAATTCCCGCTGGGTGTCGCCGTACATTTGTACAAATGGCCTCAGTCTGGGTGTATGTCCATGTTCGTGATGCACTTTCCTGGTTACCATAATAGCACAGGGTATCCTAGTTTGGGACCGGGTGATTGTGTTGTGTGGAAGTCACATTATTATAGTTGTACTGTTTTCACAGGCCCCGGGTCCACGGTGCACCTGATATCCCGCGGGGAAATGGACCTGGCCGGCAACGACCGCGTCATCGCCGTCGCCGACTATGACGTCGACACCAGCCGGCCCAGCACGCCCGGTCAGTCACTTTAATTTAATTTTCCGTTTCTTTATTGTCTTACTTTTTAACGCAGAGTTTTAAACGTATATTATTCGGCAATCAGTGGTTTTTGTCCTCACTCAGTATTTTAAAACACTGAAGTAAGGACTAATACGTAAACTAATCGGTGATTTTCCCAATAGGTTGTGATACATCCGGAGCAGATGTGCTCGAAAAGCCAGTAACGGGGACGCAAAGGCAAGACACTGTCGACGCTGAAGACGAGTGGGACTGGTAAGTAGGACAACTATTGAATACAATCATCATCATCATCAGCCATTAGACGGTTTTGCCATAATCGCCACGCTTGGCAGGCGGGTTTGCGAACGCGGTATGCGGTTGGAAGGAAGTTTCAGGAAGACGCTGCTGCCCGTCTCCTGGTAATTGATTTCCTTAATCGCCTTCTACGACATCCACGAAAGGAAATGGAGTGACGCTATTCTTAATCCGGCGCCACACGGAATTGAATACAATGTGAGCAGGCATCTTAGCTACAGGTTTACTCAAGATATTTTCCTTGACCGTTAGCGAGTGGTGTTCTTCTTCTCCAACCTACAACTAACGAATGCTATTATAAAATTAACAAAAGAATGTGCGTAACTTACAATTAGAAAAAAACAAATCACAGTGAGTAAAAATAAAAAGAATCCAAATTCGAAATTTTCTTATTTTGTACAGTGATAATGATAGCAGTGTCGAATCCCCCTTTTAAGTTTATACCTGTGTTAGGAGGAATTCGCTCTTCCGGCCGCGTATTTTTACTCAATAAATAAATTTAAAACACAAAGTTGAAAGTAAAACTAAAACTCTTAAATACTAACTTTTAATTTGGTGAATGTACCAAAACTTTGTACCTATGTAGTTTTAGGTTTGTGGTACTTAAATTAAGTTGAGGTTAAGATTACATATTTTTATTTATTTTAAGTAGTGCACAAAAACTTAGGTATTTCATTCCATTCGGCCCCGCCCACAAGTAAACAAACTATTGACGGTAGTCTTTATAATGTGTTCATGCAGGATCGAACGCGAACCTTTCGAATGTTGGGAAAGTCAGCATGGGTAGTACGATGCCACGAGTCACGCGTTTTGTAGCGTTAATATGTCAGAATTTGACAATTAATGTACTGGAAAGTCGTGAATTTTGTGTGAAGTCGACATATAAAACCTGCGACTAGCGTCGTCGTACCAATGGCGCTACGACGGCTGCGTTTTGCGAAAGGGACGTTTTGAGGTCGTGGGACGTTTTGGTAACCGTCCATACTGCGGTTAATTCTAATTAAACATATTCTACTTTTCTCTTCTATTTTTTCTGACAAGCACACCGCTTTACAGACAGCTTGCGACAAAGCCGTTTGTTTTACCAGACAACCGTTGACGTATAATATTAGGCATAAATAGACACTCAGGTTTCCTGATGACGTTTTCCTTCAAAGTTAGCGAGCGGTATCGCTACTACAACTTCACAAGTGTACGTAACTTAGAAAACAAAGTCATCGGTATAAGCCGCGCTTCGAAACCGAGATCTACCGAATGAGAGGCCGACGTTCTGCCGCTGCGCTAGCACGCTGAATGATACGAAACATAATTTTGTTTGATCCGTCCAGCTTCGAGGGCGCAGTGGACGCGTCGGCGCAGCGGGCGTGGGGCGCGTGCACGGCGTCGCCGGCGGACGCGCCGCGGCTGTACGCGCGCGTCACGTTACTGCGTCTGGCGCTGCGGACGCACGACCTCGACGAGCTCACCGTGCGTACCGGGCATTATCGTTTTTTATTATCAATAGAGTAGGGTAAGTAACATAAGCTGAAGTGGCAGCGGGCGGGGCACACAGCTCGAAGAACTGATGGCCGTCGGGGCGAAAAAGTTCTGACCTGACGACCGCGGACCGGACGATGGGGAGGCCCCCCACCAGATGGTCTGACGGCCTGGTTACCATGACCATGAGGGAGGCCTCTGTCCCGCAGTGGGCGTCAAATGGCTGATGATGATGATGATGATGATGAGTAACATAAGTAACAAATAACATTTTCATCTTAAGAATAACATGTTATCTTAAATTTTAAATTGTCAGCTTCGTCACTTTGATACACTAACTTGTTTACACACCAGGATACCCTGTGTCGTGCAAGCTAGTCTCTTCTGAACTGAAGAATTAAACCTAGAACAAAAGGAAGAAAACATACAATTCTTATTTTGGAGGAAATTCATCTGCTTAGAGCTCGGTAAAGATCTATATGTAGCCATACAATGACGAGTTTGAGATATTGTAAGTTAAAATTGTGAGTTAAAATAAAGTAAAAATGAAAAATACGAAATTACCTATATGTTCACAGTCGCGACCTGTCCTAAATCCTGAACGATTCCAATCGTCAAACGGTCAAATTCCATACTAATTGCTATCGCAGACGTCAGGATTCCGACAGGATTGTAATGCCTAAATTAGGCCCCTGAGGCCCAACTATGCGCACCAACACGTATCAGAACATTGCTTAGTTGTAGTCATGACCTGGACTGTCTCACTGCACTTACCAGGCCGTTACTACCACGTAGTCCCAACTTGGACGAGCTTACTGTATGTACCAAGCAATCATTAGTCTGCAGTCACGCCCTATACGAGCTTACCGCACGTACCAAGAATAGGGGAGTGTATCATCAGGATATTTAATCAATTTTATGACATAAATTTCGAATGATTAGACACTCCAGCATCGACGTTCTAATCGCATCTGATGCGCCACGCGCTCCAGTGCAGGTCCAGTACAGTAAGCTCGCAGTCACCACCTGGACAAGCTTGCCGTACGCTCCAGTGCAGGTCCAGTACAGTAAGCTCGCAGTCACCACCTGGACAAGCTTGCCGTACGCTCCAGTGCAGGTCCAGTACAGTAAGCTCGCAGTCACCACCTGGACAAGCTTGCCGTACGCTCCAGTGCAGGTCCAGTACAGTAAGCTCGCAGTCACCACCTGGACAAGCTTGCCGTACGCTCCAGTTCAGGTCCAGTACAGTAAGCTCGCAGTCACCACCTGGACAAGCTTGCCGTACGCTCCAGTGCAGGTCCAGTACAGTAAGCTCGCAGTCACCACCTGGACAAGCTTGCCGTACGCTCCAGTGCAGGTCCAGTACAGTAAGCTCGCAGTCACCACCTGGACAAGCTTGCCGTACGCTCCAGTGCAGGTCCAGTACAGTAAGCTCGCAGTCACCACCTGGACAAGCTTGCCGTACGCTCCAGTGCAGGTCCAGTACAGTAAGCTCGCAGTCACCACCTGGACAAGCTTGCCGTACGCTCCAGTGCAGGTCCAGTACAGTAAGCTCGCAGTCACCACCTGGACAAGCTTGCCGTACGCTCCAGTGCAGGTCCAGTACAGTAAGCTCGCAGTCACCACCTGGACAAGCTTGCCGTACGCTCCAGTTCAGGTCCAGTACAGTAAGCTCGCAGTCACCACCTGGACAAGCTTGCCGTACGCTCCAGTGCAGGTCCAGTACAGTAAGCTCGCAGTCACCACCTGGACAAGCTTGCCGTACGCTCCAGTGCAGGTCCAGTACAGTAAGCTCGCAGTCACCACCTGGACAAGCTTGCCGTACGCTCCAGTGCAGGTCCAGTACAGTAAGCTCGCAGTCACCACCTGGACAAGCTTGCCGTACGCTCCAGTTCAGGTCCAGTACAGTAAGCTCGCAGTCACCACCTGGACTAGCTTGCCGTACGCTCCAGTGCAGGTCCAGTACAGTAAGCTCGCAGTCACCACCTGGACAAGCTTGCCGTACGCTCCAGTGCAGGTCCAGTACAGTAAGCTTGCAGTCACCACCTGGACAAGCTTGCCGTACGCTCCAGTGCAGGTCCAGTACAGTAAGCTCGCAGTCACCACCTGGACAAGCTTGCCGTACGCTCCAGTGCAGGTCCAGTACAGTAAGCTCGCAGTCACCACCTGGACAAGCTTGCCGTACGCTCCAGTTCAGGTCCAGTACAGTAAGCTCGCAGTCACCACCTGGACAAGCTTGCCGTACGCTCCAGTTCAGGTCCAGTACAGTAAGCTCGCAGTCACCACCTGGACAAGCTTGCCGTACGCTCCAGTTCAGGTCCAGTACAGTAAGCTCGCAGTCACCACCTGGACAAGCTTGCCGTACGCTCCAGTGCAGGTCCAGTACAGTAAGCTCGCAGTCACCACCTGGACAAGCTTGCCATACGCTCCAGTGCAGGTCCAGTACAGTAAGCTCGCAGTCACCACCTGGACAAGCTTGCCGTACGCTCCAGTGCAGGTCCAGTACAGTAAGCTCGCAGTCACCACCTGGACAAGCTTGCCGTACGCTCCAGTGCAGGTCCAGTACAGTAAGCTCGCAGTCACCACCTGGACAAGCTTGCCGTACGCTCCAGTGCAGGTCCAGTACAGTAAGCTCGCAGTCACCACCTGGACAAGCTTGCCGTACGCTCCAGTTCAGGTCCAGTACAGTAAGCTCGCAGTCACCACCTGGACAAGCTTGCCGTACGCTCCAGTGCAGGTCCAGTACAGTAAGCTCGCAGTCACCACCTGGACAAGCTTGCCGTACGCTCCAGTGCAGGTCCAGTACAGTAAGCTCGCAGTCACCACCTGGACAAGCTTGCCGTACGCTCCAGTGCAGGTCCAGTACAGTAAGCTCGCAGTCACCACCTGGACAAGCTTGCCGTACGCTCCAGTTCAGGTCCAGTACAGTAAGCTCGCAGTCACCACCTGGACTAGCTTGCCGTACGCTCCAGTGCAGGTCCAGTACAGTAAGCTCGCAGTCACCACCTGGACAAGCTTGCCGTACGCTCCAGTGCAGGTCCAGTACAGTAAGCTTGCAGTCACCACCTGGACAAGCTTGCCGTACGCTCCAGTGCAGGTCCAGTACAGTAAGCTCGCAGTCACCACCTGGACAAGCTTGCCGTACGCTCCAGTGCAGGTCCAGTACAGTAAGCTCGCAGTCACCACCTGGACAAGCTTGCCGTACGCTCCAGTTCAGGTCCAGTACAGTAAGCTCGCAGTCACCACCTGGACTAGCTTGCCGTACGCTCCAGTGCAGGTCCAGTACAGTAAGCTCGCAGTCACCACCTGGACAAGCTTGCCGTACGCTCCAGTGCAGGTCCAGTACAGTAAGCTCGCAGTCACCACCTGGACAAGCTTGCCGTACGCTCCAGTGCAGGTTCAGTACAGTAAGCTCGCAGTCACCACCTGGACAAGCTTGCCGTACGCTCCAGTGCAGGTCCAGTACAGTAAGCTCGCAGTCACCACCTGGACAAGCTTGCCGTACGCTCCAGTGCAGGTCCAGTACAGTAAGCTCGCAGTCACCACCTGGACAAGCTTGCCGTACGCTCCAGTTCAGGTCCAGTACAGTAAGCTCGCAGTCACCACCTGGACAAGCTTGCCGTACGCTCCAGTTCAGGTCCAGTACAGTAAGCTCGCAGTCACCACCTGGACAAGCTTGCCGTACGCTCCAGTTCAGGTCCAGTACAGTAAGCTCGCAGTCACCACCTGGACAAGCTTGCCGTACGCTCCAGTTCAGGTCCAGTACAGTAAGCTCGCAGTCACCACCTGGACAAGCTTGCCGTACGCTCCAGTTCAGGTCCAGTACAGTAAGCTCGCAGTCACCACCTGGACAAGCTTGCCGTACGCTCCAGTGCAGGTCCAGTACAGTAAGCTCGCAGTCACCACCTGGACAAGCTTGCCGTACGCTCCAGTTCAGGTCCAGTACAGTAAGCTCGCAGTCACCACCTGGACAAGCTTGCCGTACGCTCCAGTGCAGGTCCAGTACAGTAAGCTCGCAGTCACCACCTGGACAAGCTTGCCGTACGCTCCAGTGCAGGTCCAGTACAGTAAGCTCGCAGTCACCACCTGGACAAGCTTGCCGTACGCTCCAGTGCAGGTCCAGTACAGTAAGCTCGCAGTCACCACCTGGACAAGCTTGCCGTACGCTCCAGTTCAGGTCCAGTACAGTAAGCTCGCAGTCACCACCTGGACAAGCTTGCCGTACGCTCCAGTTCAGGTCCAGTACAGTAAGCTCGCAGTCACCACCTGGACAAGCTTGCCGTACGCTCCAGTTCAGGTCCAGTACAGTAAGCTCGCAGTCACCACCTGGACAAGCTTGCCGTACGCTCCAGTGCAGGTCCAGTACAGTAAGCTCGCAGTCACCACCTGGACAAGCTTGCCGTACGCTCCAGTTCAGGTCCAGTACAGTAAGCTCGCAGTCACCACCTGGACAAGCTTGCCGTACGCTCCAGTGCAGGTCCAGTACAGTAAGCTCGCAGTCACCACCTGGACAAGCTTGCCGTACGCTCCAGTGCAGGTCCAGTACAGTAAGCTCGCAGTCACCACCTGGACAAGCTTGCCGTACGCTCCAGTTCAGGTCCAGTACAGTAAGCTCGCAGTCACCACCTGGACAAGCTTGCCGTACGCTCCAGTTCAGGTCCAGTACAGTAAGCTCGCAGTCACCACCTGGACAAGCTTGCCGTACGCTCCAGTTCAGGTCCAGTACAGTAAGCTCGCAGTCACCACCTGGACAAGCTTGCCGTACGCTCCAGTGCAGGTCCAGTACAGTAAGCTCGCAGTCACCACTTTTAATGTCAAAAGTTGACTCTATAAAAAACCGAATTTCATTTTCGTGGTACCAAAAGTGCAACTAAAAATACCTAAAATTGCGCGCGCAAAACTGAGTGCAGACGATTGAATGTCAAGATACTTTTGTCGAAATTGCGCCATTTTGTTTCAAAAATTTCATTATCAGTGTAGATAAAGTAGTGTATGAGACTGCACATAACTTGGTATTAAAACAATCGCGAATGCTATTAAAAAACTCGCCAAGGCTCGTTTTTTAAAATCTCGCTCGTGTTTTAATAACCCTCATTATGTGACAGTCACATAAACTACTATTGTTGAACGGCTAAGAACCGCGACATCTTTATGTGTCCGCGCTTTCTTCGCTACAGACATGGCGTGCCACTATCCAGCGTGGTCCTCCATTCCCCGCAGGTGCTGTGCCCGCAGCGGACCACTCAGAAGCTGCACGTGCTGCGACCCAGTCGCAACGGCACTCGCTACTACGTCGTGCTGGATTGCACCGCGCATTACAAGAGTCTCCGCGTGGTAATGCGCTCTCCTCTACAGGTATGGTCATCTCTCTCTCTCTCGTTATGTCAAGCTACTTATGGCTGTTCCTGGAACGTGCTGTCTCGCTCGCATTCAACATATTTTTAATATTGATGTGGTCTGTGGGCTTGATGCATTACTAAGTTACGGACTTTTTTAAACATATTTCTGTTTTCCTAAAAAAAAAAGTGGTTTCCGAGATTATTGATTTTGGAATCAAATTTTATCAGTCAAAAACTTATCACAGGATAAAAGACATTGCTTAGAATATTCGCAATTTTATTTTCTATCAAACACATTTGTTAAAATTATACACGTTTTATTACACTAAACTTTTTAAATTGTGGGTAAGAATAGCGTCAAAAAATTGCTGGTAACATTTTTATGTGGTCCTCACAGAACAGGTCTGACCTAGTGTGAGGCTCACCAGTAATCTGTATTGATTGGTAAATTTAATTTAAATGTCTATCTATCAATATAATCAGCCCATAAACAGAGCCCACTGTTGGGCATAGCGCTCTTCTCTTTCACGACCACCCTCTCGGTCCCTCGCCAGTCTCGTCCAGTGTTTCCCAGCCGCTTTCACAATGTCGTCGGCCCACCGGGCCCGGTGGTTTAAATGTGATTTTAATTAATCATCAGCAATCACAATTTTAATAAATTATTTATCCTTCTCCCGAAATAAATGAAATTCAATCATCACACATCCCACCCCTTCAGATCCGCAACGAGACTTCCTATGCCCTCGACCTGTACTACAAGAAGTCGGAACTAGAGGCGCTGGGCGTGCCGGCGCCGGGCGAGCTGCGGAACCCGTTCTCCGACACGCTGCGGGTGGCCACCCTCGCGCCCCATCAGCTGTATAGTGTGCCCCTGTACATCGCCTACCACTGCCGGCTCTACCTCCTGCCCAGCAACTTCGAGTGAGTCCCTAACTTCAATATCAAATCTATACGCCGTGCGACCCGTTCTTCCACACCCCACGTCTCGACCCGTTCCTCCGTATAGTACCCTCGCACCTAATCGACTGTATAACGTGCCTCTCTACGTCGCCCACCACTGCCGGATCTACCTGCGGCCGGATCGACGATTCATTTGAGACCGCAATTTCGCTAAGTATAAAATCACTGCGCCACCCGTTCTCAGACACCCTTCGTGTGGTAACCCTCGCATCGGACCAGCCGTATCGAGTGCCGCTCTACATCGCCTGACATTGCCGACGCTACCTGTTACCCAGCAATTTGGAGTGAGTCACTCAGTCATTCACTCGAGCGAACTTTTTTGAATCTATGACTCGCTAACAAAGTCCTACGCAACCCATTCCCCGACACCTCCATATAGCGACGCTCACCGCTGATTAGCTGTATAGCGTGCCTCTCTACATCGCCTACCGTTGCCGGCTCTACCTGCCGCCCAGGAGTGATGAGCAGTGATCGAATAATCGGATGCATATTTACCTAAAGTTGAGGTGTTGGCTGTTATGGAATGCACTTTTGTATCGAAAAAATCCCGGGATTCCGGAATCGACGAATACAGTGTTTTGGTTATAGAATTAAGTCGGGTGAATACAGATACTTGCGTTCAGGTGTTTGCTAATATGGAATGCACTTTTGTATCGATCGTAAAAAATCAAGCGATTTCAGAATTATCGTTTAGTGCTTTCCGACTATAGATCGGGTGCTGGCTAATGTTATAAAGTTAATTGCCAAACTGTCATTGCAAACGTCAAAACGGCTAAAATAAACTTTAAACAAAGACACATAAATAATTATATAATACCAGAGTCCCGGGTTTTTTAAATTCATAATACTACACGCTAAATAATTCGTCTCCATGCTACGTATGCGATTAGTTTTGCATTCCCGAATTTTCTGAAATCCCGGGATTTATATTTAAAAAATATGTTTTAAGAAGCCGCTTCCATAATTTCTGAGCCAAAAAATAACTTTAGGTAAATATGCATCCGATTATTCGATCACTGGTGATGAGTGAGTCACTCAGTCGTTCACTTTTAGTGATTCATTCATTATTTTCCAGGGGGAGCCTGGCCCCTGAAAAGCGATGGTCCATCACACCGAATCCTAACGCATGTTTGCAGTAACCCAACTCTAGGGTAGGCACGGGCTCCCCGCCCTCTGCGTCAATGATTGTTACTGATGCTGATTCAAATTCATTATAAAACAAAATGAACGTCAAAGTTGTTAGTACTACAATTATAGATTATGTGTAGAAAAAGCTAACAAAGCAGCTTCTTATTTATCTTCAAAAAATAAAATGGCTCACTTCGCAGGAGCTACCAAACGGCGTCGGCTGGCCTGTGGTGGCCGGAGCTGGCGGGCGAGCTGGGCGCGCCACGTGACATGGTGTGCCCCGCTATAGACGACGAAGACCCCCGGATCTTCGCTATGAGGATCCTCACGGAGGAAGGTGAGCCGTTCTGCTCCTATATTACGAGCGCCAAATCCAGAACGATTGCAATCGTCTGGCTGTCAAATTCCATACTAATTACTATCGCAAATGGCAGGATTCTGACAGGATCTGCACATTAGGGCCCTGGTCTCTTTAGGGCCGTTCGCACCTCAAAGGCTTGTTCATATGTAAGACACTAGTACGCCGTTCTATAAACCCTTTGTGGTGGAATGGACACATATGTGGTCAAAAAACCGGCCAAGTGGGAGTCGGACTCGCGTAAGAAGGGTTCCGTACCATTATCTGTACAACGATAGACACAAAAGTAAAAAACAGCAAAAAAATCACGTTTGTTGTATGGGAGCCCCCTTAAATAATTATTTTATTTTGTTTTTAGTATTTGTTGTTATAGCGGTAATAGAAATACATAATCTGTGAAAATTTCAACTGTCTAGCTATCACGGTTCTTGAAATACAGCCTGGTGACAGACAGACGGCGAAGTCTTAGTAATAGGGTTTGGTTTTTACCCTTTGCGTACGGAACCCTAAAAAAGAACCAGTAGGTTAATTCGTAACTTTCAAGTGGATTTATTCTTTTTCAGACACTGCCGAACTGTCAAATACATGCATATTGTGACACTTCGGAATTGGTAAAATAGAAAATCCACACAGTGAGAACAAGAAAGTCTCTTAAAGTGGTGTGGAACCGACAAATATTGCAGTATAAGGTTTTCAACCTCAAAATGGTTGCCGCAAAGATCCCCGGATCTATTTAATTGTTGTTAGGAGCCCATGTGCCTTAAATTTCCTTATTTCCTTTGTTATAGTAATTACATCACCTTTTATTAGTTACTTATTTATTTGAAAAGCTTCCTTTTCCTATCAACAATTTTGTTCCAGGCGTCCAGTCCCCAAAAGTGACGCGACCGATCCCCAACCTCGTCATCAGGGTGGTACCAGCCCTGGCTATCTACAACCGCCTTCCGTACGCGGTAGAGGTGTCTATAGAGACGATAGACTACCGCATGCGTGTGGAGGCGGGCGAGCGAACGCATACTTACATCGTAGACTTGGCTAAGACGCATCGAGTCACAGTAGACATTAGCTACTTGGGCCTGCCTTGGATCGGCAGCTTCAATTTGACACCAGGTGAGTGATAGTTAGGATCTTACTTTGGTCAGGTGTTGCAGTATATAATCAAGAAAAACACGCACAGCTAAAAATCTCAACGGTAGTCTCTCAAGGATGAATGTTAGGGCCTTGTCTATTTTTACGCTCCGTTGGCATCCCGATAAGAAACAGAATAATCTCGTTGGGAGTCCCTCAAGAATAAAAGTTAGGGCCTTACCTATTTGACGGTACCTTGACGATACTAAATCGAATCAAATCAAAGTTTTTTGTTTAAAATAACACAGAAACTTATTGAACGTTACAAGTAAAAATAGAGGTATCCCAATACAACATCTACATTTTTTACTCAAACCAGCTGCTCCTTGGCTGTAAAAATTGTCTAGTAACACTAGACCGCAGCATGGAGGAGTAGCAGTGTAGAGGCGGGCGATGAACTCATACTTATATCGAGGACTTAGTCAAAATGTATCGCGTCACTGTGAATATTGCTCCTTGGGGCTGCCTCGGACTGACTGTTTCACTTTTACACCAGGTGAGTGATAGCTAGGATCATAACTTGATCATTTGATTACGAAACGGAATAGAATCAAGAAAAACATGTTCATAAACGATCCGTGAATAGAGCTTAATATACGAATAGACAGTTAAAATTTCGCAGATATTCGTTAGAATTTATGTCAATTCTTGACTCGACGGTTTGTATCGATGTAGGTATTAAATTAAGGTATCTGCCAAAAATATAAATTCGCACCTGTATTTCGAAGGCGTAGGTAGAGACTAGAGTTCATCGACATTCATCCGGCACCTATGAATAAAGTGCATAAATCGCTTCATTTCCCGCTCAGAGCTTTCGGAGAAGACGATCTCGATGTGGACGGAGTGCGAGACGGACGGCGGCAACAAGCAGCTGCGCGTGCGCGTGCGCTTGGACCGGGCGCGGGAACCGCGGCTCGTGCTGCATGCGCCCTACTGGCTCGTCAACAAGACCGGCCTGCCGCTGCAGATGCAGGTACGCCGCCCTACCGGCCCGGCGGTGAGACCGACCGGCCGCTGCAGATGCAGGTACGCCGCCCTACCGGCCCGGCGGTGAGACCGGCCGGCCGCTGCAGATGCAGGTACGCCGCCCTACCGGCCCGGCGGTGAGACCGGCCGGCCGCTGCAGATGCAGGTACGCCGCCCTACCGGCCCGGCGGTGAGACCGGCCGGCCGCTGCAGATGCAGGTACGCCGCCCTACCGGCCCGGCGGTGAGACCGGCCGGCCGCTGCAGATGCAGGTACGCCGCCCTACCGGCCCGGCGGTGAGACCGGCCGGCCGCTGCAGATGCAGGTACGCCGCCCTACCGGCCCGGCGGTGAGACCGGCCGGCCGCTGCAGATGCAGGTACGCCGCCCTACCGGCCCGGCGGCGAGACCGGCCGGCCGCTGCAGATGCAGGTACGCCGCCCTACCGGCCCGGCGGCGAGACCGGCCGGCCGCTGCAGATGCAGGTACGCCGCCCTACCGGCCCGGCGGCGAGACCGGCCGGCCGCTGCAGATGCAGGTACGCCGCCCTACCGGCCCGGCGGCGAGACCGGCCGGCCGCTGCAGATGCAGGTACGCCGCCCTACCGGCCCGGCGGCGAGACCGGCCGGCCGCTGCAGATGCAGGTACGCCGCCCTACCGGCCCGGCGGCGAGACCGGCCGGCCGCTGCAGATGCAGGTACGCCGCCCTACCGGCCCGGCGGCGAGACCGGCCGGCCGCTGCAGATGCAGGTACGCCGCCCTACCGGCCCGGCGGTGAGACCGGCCGGCCGCTGCAGATGCAGGTACGCCGCCCTACCGGCCCGGCGGTGAGACCGGCCGGCCGCTGCAGATGCAGGTACGCCGCCCTACCGGCCCGGCGGTGAGACCGGCCGGCCGCTGCAGATGCAGGTACGCCGCCCTACCGGCCCGGCGGTGAGATGCAGGCGACGCGGTTTATAAACCGTCTAAAACCGTTCTAATACTATCGTAGACGTCGCAAAAATCTATATACGTCCACGTATTTAGAAATATATGTGAACTGTCTTTAATGTCGCTCTCCTATATTTTTCAACCGTAAACCTCCCATCCGCACACACCGAATCGCGGGTGCCCTTTCTCAAATTAAATATTCCCAATTTTTTTCGTCACAAACACCTGCAAAACGTACGTCCGCCCGGCAGGCCACCCGCTCGGACACGATCTACGAGGTGACGGACGAGCCGCTGCTGTGGTGCCCGCGCCCCGCGGCCAGCCGCGCCCCCCCCCGCCTGCGCCTGCGCGCGCACCACTCGGCCTGGTCGCGTGCCGCCGCGCCCGCCGCCGCCGCGCCCGGCCTGCTGCTCTGCGTGCACCGCGAGCGGCGCCAGGACTACCGCCTGCTGCTCACGGTGCGTACTGTAGCGCCGGACTACCGCCTGCTGCTCACGGTGCGTACTGTAGCGCCGGACTACCGCCTGCTGCTCACGGTGCGTACTGTAGCGCCGGACTACCGCCTGCTGCTCACGGTGCGTACTGTAGCGCCGGACTACCGCCTGCTGCTCACGGTGCGTACTGTAGCGCCGGACTACCGCCTGCTGCTCACGGTGCGTACTGTAGCGCCGGACTACCGCCTGCTGCTCTGCGTGCACCGCGAGCGGCGCCAGGACTACCGCCTGCTGCTCACGGTGCGTACTGTAGCGCCGGACTACCGCCTGCTGCTCACGGTGCGTACTGTAGCGCCGGACTACCGCCTGCTGCTCACGGTGCGTACTGTAGCGCCGGACTACCGCCTGCTGCTCACGGTGCGTACTGTAGCGCCGGACTACCGCCTGCTGCTCACGGTGCGTACTGTAGCGCCGGACTACCGCCTGCTGCTCACGGTGCGTACTGTAGCGCCGGACTACCGCCTGCTGCTCACGGTGCGTACTGTAGCGCCGGACTACCGCCTGCTGCTCACGGTGCGTACTGTAGCGCCGGACTACCGCCTGCTGCTCACGGTGCGTACTGTAGCGCCGGACTACCGCCTGCTGCTCACGGTGCGTACTGTAGCGCCGGACTACCGCCTGCTGCTCACGGTGCGTACTGTAGCGCCGGACTACCGCCTGCTGCTCACGGTGCGTACTGTAGCGCCGGACTACCGCCTGCTGCTCACGGTGCGTACTGTAGCGCCGGACTACCGCCTGCTGCTCACGGTACGTACTGTAGCGCCGGACTACCGCCTGCTGCTCACGGTACGTACTGTAGCGCCGGACTACCGCCTGCTGCTCACGGTACGTACTGTAGCGCCGGACTACCGCCTGCTGCTCACGGTACGTACTGTAGCGCCGGACTACCGCCTGCTGCTCACGGTACGTACTGTAGCGCCGGACTACCGCCTGCTGCTCACGGTACGTACTGTAGCGCCGGACTACCGCCTGCTGCTCACGGTACGTACTGTAGCGCCGGACTACCGCCTGCTGCTCACGGTACGTACTGTAGCGCCGGACTACCGCCTGCTGCTCACGGTACGTACTGTAGCGCCGGACTACCGCCTGCTGCTCACGGTACGTACTGTAGCGCCGGACTACCGCCTGCTGCTCACGGTACGTACTGTAGCGCCGGACTACCGCCTGCTGCTCACGGTACGTACTGTAGCGCCGGACTACCGCCTGCTGCTCACGGTACGTACTGTAGCGCCGGACTACCGCCTGCTGCTCACGGTACGTACTGTAGCGCCGGACTACCGCCTGCTGCTCACGGTGCGTACTGTAGCGCCGGACTACCGCCTGCCGCTCACGGTACGTACTGTAACGGATAGGATACCCTAACTCATTCTGTCTCCTTCACAGACAACCCTCTCCGAGCTGTGTCCGCAATTGACCAAGATCGTGACCCTGCTGCCTTACTTCCTCGTGTACAACGACACCAAGCGTCACCTCCGCTTCATGGAGGAGAACGAGGCGGCGGACCTGTGGATAGACCTGGCGCCTCAGCAGTGCGCCCCCTTCTGGCCGATCACGCAGTCTATGGCGCTGCACTGCAAGTTCAGGGACTCCAGCGTGGTGTCCCAGCACTTTCCTATCACGAGAAACCATTTCACTGTGCTGAGGATGGATAAAGGGGTACGTTGACAAGAATTATACCATCATTCCGACCAGTTAGATAACCTGTGGAGCTATATTGCAAGTCTAGAGCCTCCAGTGTGGTGTCCCAGCATTTCCTTATTTCTAAGAGTCACTTTACTGTTCTCAGGATTAGTAAAGTTCTAAGTGAATAATCCCTTAAACAAGACATCGATGTATCATATTGGAATGATCGTCTGTCTAAACGTAGTTGATGAAAGGGTCAAATTTCGGATAGCCTTGTCAATGCCATCCTTTCTGACTGATCAGATAGTCTATGGCGCTCCCTTGCAAGTTTAAGGACTACTATGTCTTGCATGACATTTTCCTATCACAAAGAATCTGTTTAATTTGCTCGGGATGGATAAAGGCGTAAGCGAAATGCACATTGTTCAACATAAACTATTCCCAACACGTCGCTAAAAATTTCGCTAAGTACCGCTCTGCCTCTTCAGATTTCTCAGGGGTGAAGGAGGCAGACTGATACTTAAGTATGAATCTACCTACCCATCGATTTTATATGATCTTTACATCTACGTCCCGAAATCTCTTAGCAACTAAGTAGTTCCGAAATCTCACGTTTGAACTTCGAAGAAACAACAAATAAGAAAGTCGTCACTATAAACTGTATTTCTACATTTACAAACAAAACAATAAATTAACAAATTTACACGAATGTCCATAAGAATTACGCTTAGACCTCATCGGTTTTTCCAACGAAAGCGTCCTATCGTCATGCAGCATGGTGCTCTTGGCTTTTAGAGCGGTTCGAAATCAGTTGCTTACAAAGTACTTCTACACTTTCAAACAAAACAGTAAATTAATCAAACTAAACTAATGTCCATACGGACCACGTTTGGAGCTGAACGGTTTTTCCAATGACAACGTCCCATCATCATGGAGCGTGTATGCTTGGCCTTTGGAGCGGTGGGACCAGATTTTGATGGCCTTCAGGTGTGCGTCGCTTTGTTCCTTGGCCTCGCTGGTCGGGGGCGCAGGTTCTACTGGTGGACCTTTGGCCTGAGGAGAGCCACCATGGGAAGACTTGGAGTTGGATGTTATCTGAAAGATTGGAAAAATGCGATCGTATTAGTGCCTTTAGAATCTCTTGATTGATTTCAGTGTATTGGGGCCTAATTTGACCACCGGATAAGTGGGAATTGTCAGTGTATTGGAAATATCAGAAGACATGGGTGACACTGGACAGTCAAAAGTTTTAGAGGTACAGGGGAAAATTGCTGTCGTGATTTTATATCCTGTTTTTTTTTAGCATATACAAAATTGCCTATACCCGGCCACAAAGTGAAAAATCTATATATGAGTATGAAGAAAAGTTTTTCTATTATGAAACATTGGAAAACTTCCTTCATACGTATAGTATACCTAAATAATATATTATAAGTGGTTGGCTGGGCTTTGAAGCTTGAAGTAAATAGATCAAAAGTGACAAGGAGGTCAATGGAAACAACTTTTATTCCGGGGGCTGTCACTGAAATTGTAAATTAATCTGTCGTCAATGCAATAGTTAAGAATAGCCTCGGTACTTTCCTCAGCTCCCTTTCTGCATTTTTTAGAGTTCCGTACCCGAATGGTGCCGAACGGGACCCTATTACTAAGACTTTACTGTCCGTCTGTTTGTCTGTCTGTCAGTCTGTATGTCTGTCTGTCACCAGGCTGTATCTTATGAACCGTAATAGCTAGGCAGTTGAAATTTTCACAGATGATGTATTTCTGTTGCCGCTATGGCAACAAATACTAAAAACAGAATAAAATAAATATTAACTTCTATATTCGCTTCAAAAATAAATAACTAAATAAAAATAAAATAAATATTTAAGGGGGCTCCCATACAAAAAACGTGATTTTTTGCCGTTTTTTCTCGATCTTTGCGTCCAATGTTCTATAGATTAGTACGAAACCCTTCGTCTAAGAGTCCCACTCGCACTTGGCCGGTTTTTGTTTTATTTTTGAAATTTCAATTAGGTATTTAACTTTAAGTTAAAGCCTGCCAAGTAGGTAATGTAAAAACTGGACGTGGGCTTCATTAATTGATTTATCGAAAATTCAGCGCCGAGACTTTCTTGATTTAGTATTTTTAAATGACTCACATTGCTCATACATAGTTTTACATTTAACGTGTGTAATCGCGATTATTTCTTACGTATTAAATTTAAAATTATAAAAACTTGAACTAATCTTAAATTCTTGAGCATAATATCTCGTGTAAGTAATAGAATCTATTTCTCCTCTACGGCTGATCACCGTTAGAAGTTAACCATTAAAAAAACGTGTATTGTTTTGTAGCCAAGGAAAATATCTCTAATCTGAACTTTTATCCTACATATTTGAGAATTATTTTTGGTCTCAAATACCAGAAAGCCTATTATGAATACTTATTATCTATTGGACTCACGGTATAATGCGGCACGTTATACGAGCTTACACTGAACCTTTTCGAGTGATAATCCATAACTGGTAAGTCCCCAAAATTCTCCACCTTATAATTGGGGTCTGGCCTTGCCACAGACTCCACTTGTCGAGTCTGCGCGGCATCAAATGCCTCATCTAAGTCCTCTCGGAGGTTGACAGGTCGGGGCAATTTCTCCTCTTCATCTTTGGCCAAGTCTTCACCGTAAACTTTTTCATAGTTTTGTATGGAATCTTGATTATATATTTGTGTGTTAGGAACTTGATTTCGTAAATTATTTACTAGATACTGATACTTTTGACTGTCTGGTATATTAATAACATGAGCAGTATTTATGTATTTTTGTATGTCCTGTATAGAGTTAGAGATAGAATTGTCGTACCCGATTGGGTAAGGCTTTTCTTGTTCGTTATCGGCCTTAACATAGGGTCCGTTTAGAGAAAACTTCTCATCAGTTTGTGTTTGAACGACTTGCCTCTGAAAATCTGAATCTCTGTCACTCTTAGCTACCTTTTTGTTGTAGTTGTCCATTTCTCGCAGGCTAGCAAGCGTGATGATTTTATCTAGGTCCTGCTTAGAAAGATATTTGATTATGTTGTTCACATCTTCGTCACCCAAGCTTTCAGGTTTTCTGCCGTAGGATCTTGGTGGTTGGGGATAAGGTGGGTCGTCACCCTCCATTTTATAGTTCGGAGGGGGTGTATAAGAGATTATGCTTCTAGGGGGGAACCCATAACTGGGTCTCCTGTACACTTTCGCTCCCGGGGGTGGGCTGTCGAAGTATTTAAATCGTTTTACACGCCTGTGAGCTAATGAACCCTCCAAGTTGTTATTTATTAGGTTTTTGGGGTGATTTTTGTCACATTCTTCTGTATTCGCAAGTACCACATAAAACGCTAGGCACATTAAAAGTGTGTTTATGTCTATTTTCATTTTCACTAGTGTCCTTGCAATAGTTTTTAAATAAACAATATGTAGATTCACTTTAAGTCCAAGACATTTAGGTACGTATTAACTCATTTTACCGCACATTTTGAAGAAGGCTTTCACAATTCTTAAAATTAAATGTCGTATTAATGTATAACGCAGAACTTGCTTTTCGTTTCAATGTCTGAAAGATAACAGAAAGTGAAACTCGTTCGAGCGCCTTTTAAAAGGTGAGATGAAAGTTGTCCCCCGGTGTTAATTCAATTTGAGCCTGTAACCTTCCAATAATAGCTATGTAAACATACTGCATGCACCATATGTAATACTGAAACATGTGGACTCTAGTTTTATAGAATTATGTTTGCAGGTTAGGCGCCCAGACGAATGTTTTTTGTGAACCCCATAGGTTAGGTTCTCACGTAATGAATTATGCAATTCTCCTATTCGTTTACGTTCGTATTTCCGTTCTAAACATGGTTTAAGCGAAATATTTTCTTCGTTTAGTATAACAGATATTACCTTCCTTATATTTGAGCACGACTCTTATCAAGGGTCAACCCGTGTGACCACGAGGCTGTTACTAGTATAAGTATGTTTTTCTGATCCCCGGTTTCTCGTACACTAACAATCTGTTAAATAGATTAGATTAATTAGATTAATACTCTTTATTGCACACCATAGGTACACCATCATCATCATCATTATCAGCCATTTGACGCCCACTTCGTGGTTTTTATGACCATGGGGGGTTTTGCCCTAATCGCCACGCTCGGCAGGCGGGTTGGCGATCGCAGTATGCGGTTGGAATCTCAGGAAGACGCTGCTGCCCGTCTCCTGGTAATTTCCTTAGTCGCCTTATACGACATCCACGGAAGGAAATCAAATATCAAATCAAATCAAATATCATTTAATCCAAAGAGAAATGTACAAACACACTTAATGTACCTAAGTACGGTGAAGCTATATAAAATAAAGATTTGGTACGGTACAAAGGGTTTTTCTTAACCAGTTAAGAAAACTTAGTTATGAAAGTGCACTAAAGGCATTTAAGTAGGGAGACGAGCTGACACCCTTGCTAGATTAATATTAATCTGTGTTAAGGTGATCCGAAAGCCGAATGCGGTTAAGCCGAAATGGAGTGACGCTATTCTTAATCCGGCGCCACACGGAACAAAAATGTGGAACGCTTCACGATTTTGCGTGTCATCCTTAGGCACACCATACACCATAATCTACTGTTAACAGATGTCAGTTGTCCAAAGGTGTTAAGGGGATCCAGTGGGCTAACTAACGCCACAAATTTGTAACATTTGTAAAAAACATTTATAACATTCTGTTGTAAAAGCTCTGTACTAATGTTTTTGCCCAATAAATATTCTATTCTATTCTATTCTATTCTATTCTATTCTATTCTATTCTATTCTATTCTAAATGCAAAAAAAATCATCTTCTTTTACAGATCGTATTTGCAAAAAGTGTCTGTACAATCTCAATCATGTTAACAGTGATTTTTAGGACCCACGACAAACAACCTAGGATCATGAACCTGGGACTAGATAGCATTTATGTCGAAAACAGCCATTTTTTGCGGTAACGCTATCTAGTCCTAGGTTTTTTGCCTTAGGTTCACGGCCATGGGTCCTAAACATCACTATTAACATGATTGAGAGATTGTACACACACTTTTTGCAAATTCGATCTGTAAAAAAGATAATTTTTGTTTTGTTACTCGCTGGAGCCTCTTAACAGATTTTTAGGGTACGAGAAACCGGAGTTAAGACTAAGTTTGGAGTTTTTTGTATTTTTTTTCTTCCAAAACGGTCTAACTCTTGAAATAAACACCTATGTTCAACCTGTAACGTTAATTAAGTCGCAGTCTCTGCGGTACTTTGAATAAATATATTTTGACTGCTTTTATCCTCCTCAGTCCTGACCTTGAAAATAACAATGGCTTTCTACTGTTATTTTCAAGGTCAGGACTGAGGAGGTTAAAGGCCCTGTTAAAGAGAAGAGGTAGTGTAAGAAGTAGTGTTGTTAAACAAACTGACGGAGAGAAAATATACTGGCCAAGTGCGTGTCGGGCCACGCGCAGTGTAGGGTTCCGTAGAAAGAGGGGGTTTTATCTTACAGAACTAACAACTTCATCAAAGTCATTTTCAATAGATTTTGTACGAAGTTTTCGTTTTATAAGTTGGTCGCTTATTACTTGTAAGGAATACTTAGACGTGCTAGTTTTCCTTTTAAATTCTTTATATGTGCTGCTACCCTGAATTTTTTCACGTTTCTACAATTAACCAGGAGAGGGGAGGTGCGACACTCTTACAAAAATTTGCGCTTTAAAACTTAGTAACGAACGGAACCCTAAATCGAAAAATGGTCTTCCTACACCCACAATATTAAATAAACGGCTAATCCAACGGTACCCCTCACTATAATGTAGGCGAGGAAAAAACTGCATTCCTAATTTGGGTGTATGGGAGTACACCAAAATTTTTTTTTTAAGATTTTATTCTACCGTTTTATCGGCGTGATTAATATATATGTCTTTTCCAAATTCCAGCTTTCTAGTACTAATCGTCTCTCAGCTAGGCCCTGGTCAGATAGATAGACAGATGGGCGGACATGGCGAAACTATAAGGGTTTCTTGTCGACTGCGGAACCCTAAAAACGAAAATATCTACACATTAGTACCACCACGATTCAGGTTTGCCTAGTATGGGATCGCACACCATCTGGCGCGAAAAGGAAACCCGCTTTGTAATAACATTTGTAAAATTCCTGTAATGCTTAATACTACACATTAAGCTCACCTTTGTGTAAATATTTCTGTTCAGCAATAAATTAATTGACCAAAGACTGGCTCTTTGGTCTAGCGGTGTCACGTCTGATTACCATGCCGTTTCGATTCCCACTGGGGGCCGCCGTAAATTTGTACACATGGCTTCAGTCTGGGTGTATTTTCAAGATTGTGATGTCCTTGCCTGGCTAGCATAGCACAGGGTATCCTACTTCGGGACCATGATAAGTGATTGTGTCGTGTGGAAGTTATTATTATTATAATTAGAGATTGAAAGATTTTTTCAATTCATTTCAATTGTTCCCCAGACGGCGATATCGGTGGAGGTGACGGGCGGTACGGACCGGCCGTTCACCATTACGTTCCGGCCCTACACAGTGGGCGATGCCCCAGTCCGGATTGACAACCTCTGCGACGACCTCTTCCTCAAACTGCACCAGATTGACTCGGGCCAGGTATTCCACTTTGAGGGCATCTGTTTATCATCCAACCTGTAATGTCCACCAAGTGCACCAGATTTACTCGTCTGTTAATTACCTGACTTGTTATTCAAAATATTCCACAAACTCGGGCGGTAACACCCTTGACCACCAAAAACAAAGGTCATGGATTCGATTCCCGCTGAAAGACACCGTAGTTAATTTGTACAAATTGCCTTCAGTCAGATAAAAAGTACCCGAAATCAACGTGCGTGCACTAATGAATGTTGTCTGTCAGGATCGTGGCAAGTGGCAAACAAATCCCCATCTCTGATTACCCCTCCGGGATACAGGCGTGAGTATGTGTAATGTTATGCCTCAGGCTGGTGTACTTACATGTTTTATGCCCTTAGCTGGTAATCAAGTGATTGTGTTGTGTGGAAGTTATTTATTCAGCAATCGTTGCAGGTGGCGCTACTGAGCCCTTATCAGTCGCTCCTCTACACGTGGGATGACCCGATGAAGGAGCGGACCCTCATGTGGAATATCTACAACAATAAGGGCAAGGGATACGTCCTTGACTTCAGCCAGGATGGGTGAGTCGTGCTGTCAGAGGTGATGAAAAAATTAAAATGAAAAATCATCCACTAAATCGTGGTTAAAATCTAAGTGGGAACTAAGTTATATAATTAAAGTGCATGCTTGTTCGTTTGGTGCGATTACAGTTTTTTATCAAATCAAATCAATTTATTTTGTTTAACATAGGTAATGGTCGTACAGGTGTTATATTTATTCTAAGTGCCTCTATGTTATACCCATTGGGTGGACAAAAATATTTTTAAAACTACCATGCAGAAGCGTTACATACAGCCAGTTTAATACACTTTTTTAAGATGTTAAAGCTCAAATAGTACTTCGAATAATGTCAAAAATCAAATATTTAGGAATAGTCAGAAATAAAAAAATAAAATAAATACAATGTCTGCAATCACAAGAAATAACATAAATGTACCTAGTCTAGAAAATTTCATTGAAGAAGTCGTCCATTTTATAAAAACATTTGGCAATTAGGAGCTTTCCTAGTTCCCTTGCAACAACATTACTAAAAGACCATGTCTCCTCGTGCGAACACGATTTCTCATTTAATTACATTGAGCCCCATAACGTTCTTAAAAAAATTAAATTATTGAATCTTAAAAAAACCGAGGACTTGTGGGGTATGTCGGTAAAAATTGTTAGTTCAGTGATCCATGTCCTAGCTTTACCGTTAGCAAAAATTTTCAATAAATGTGTAGATGAGGGAGTATTTCCGGACCTCATGAAATATAGTAGACTAGTACCCTTATTTAAAAGCGGTGATAAACACGATCCAACCAATTTTAGGCCCGTCTCAGTACTACCAGTATTAAGTAAAATATTTGAGAAGATCATCTTAGATCAATTACTTACGCATTTCAATAATTACCAACTCTTTCATAGCCAGCAATTTGGTTTTACTAAAGGGCGGAATACAACAGACGCCGGAGTTATGTTACTTAAACATATTTTCAGCGCGTGGGAGGATTGCAAGGATGCAGTAGGAATATTTTGTGATTTATCAAAAGCATGTGATTGTGTAGACCACGAAACGCTACTCCTAAAGTTAAAACACTACGGAATAAAGGGTGCAGGTTTAGATCTTTTAAGATCGTATTTAGAAGGAAGGGTCCAAAAAGCAGACGTAAATCGTATTAAATCCTCGGGTTCACTTGTAAAAATAGGAGTCCCGCAGAGATCTATCTTAGGGCCGCTCCTTTTCCTAGTCTATATAAATGATTTACCGTTTATGGTACAAAAAATGTCTGAGATAGTGTTATTTGCTGATGACACGTCACTTATTTTTAAAATAAGGAGACAAGAAAATAATCTTGACGATGCAAATAATGCTCTCTCGCAAGTACTAGATTGGTTTACAGCAAATAATCTGCTGCTAAATTCTAAAGAGACAAAATGTATAAAGTTTTCCTTACTTAACGTACGAGTAGTTGAGAACAACATAGTAATTGGACATGAAAAACTAGAATTTGTAGATGATACTGTATTTCTGGGCATCACAATCGATGCAAAACTACAATGGGGTCCACATATTGTATAATTAGCACACAGACTTAGCTCTGCAGCATATGCAGTGAAAGGAATTAGGGAACTCACTGACGTTGCAACTGCTAGGCTTGTTTATTTTAGTTACTTCCATAGTATTATGTCCTACGGTATACTACTATGGGGCCGGGCAGCAGACATTGAGTTGAGACTATCTTCATCTTGCAGAAGAGAGCCATCCGATCTATTTACAAGTTAGGTAGTAGGGATTCGCTAAGAGATTTCTTCAAAGAAACCAACATCTTAACAGTTGCATGTCAATACATTTATGAAAATATTATGTACGTTAGAAAAAATATCAAAGACTTCGAAAATGTTGGTGGCCACCATAATGTTAATACTAGAAATAAACATAAATTGTCATTTCCACTATTTAGACTTGCAAAAGTTAACACATCCTTTATGGGGCACTGTATAAGGTTCTACAACAAAATTCCTCAAGATATATTAGAGTTACCTCCAACGCGATTTAAAAAATGTGTTAAGCACATTTTGTGCAAAAAGGCTTACTATAACATCAAGGATTATTTAGAAAACAAAGATGTTTGGTATTAAACAGTAGATTAATATTATTTAAAGGACGATTCTGACTAGTGTTCAACACATTCATGACTAATATTTTAAGTTGAAAACTCTGTTAATTAAGTTAAAACGTGTTTTGAAAAGAATAAATGTGGAGTTTCTTTGTTAGCTTCTTCTCCACATAATCCATTAATTGTGAAACTAACAACTTTGACGTTCATTAACCACTCGTCTGCCGCGACACAGATCTGTGTCCAACTTAGTATGGGCCACCTATACGTTCCATTCCGCGAGGGCATTTCAGGAGTTAAGTAAACATTCTGTTTTTGCAATGAATAAAAATATTTGAATTGAATTTAAAGGGTATAAGCGAAAGGCATTTGATACTGCTGGGAATTTTATTATAAATTTTCGACGCCATGCAGAGGTGGCTTTTTTGCATGAGTGCCATCCTGCCTCGCAGTGTGGTCAGTCTCTCTCTATTACGTAGATTCAGGCTATGAAGACTGCCGGCTGTTGTAAATAAATTAGGGTTAGTTTTGACAAATACTGCTGTTTCGTAAATGTAGAGCGACGGAACGGTTAGAATCTTTAACTTTTTGAACACTTCTCTACAACTATCTCTAGATTATATGCTTATATAGGTCGGTGTCACTACAGAAAAAAGCGTTGTAAATTTACAAATGTACTTACTCTGCTGGCTTAGCGACCCGAAGTGGGCGTCCGACACAAGAGTCGCCGCTTGTTTTTGTCCTGCGCGGTCTCGTGCCAGTCGCCTGCCTGAAGCTCACGCAGGTCCTTGGCCACTTTATTCTCCCAGCGATATCTGGGACTGCTAACCGGTCTTTGGCCGCTTGGCAGCCTCAGGTATGCCCACTTCACTGCCCATCCTTTTTATGTGACCGAGGCAACGGATTCGGTGAGATTTCGTTTCTCCGATGATGTTGGGTTCGGAAATCAGGTCTTCAATTTTCTGGTTCTTTTTAACTCTCCAATTACCATCTTATCTCCTCGTCAGACCCAGAATCTTTCTCATGATCTTCCTCTCCGCAACCAGGACATTGGACATTTACAAAAGCTGCACGTCTTCTTTCAGCTACGGCGAGGAGAAAGTGAGCTTCCACTCCGTGAAACACTCCACTCTCGTCCCCACCAACAGCGTCACCTCCAAACTGTCTTCGACTCTCAAACGTCTCACCCCGCGCTCCCCCGAGCCTTGCTCCTCAAGCAGCGACGACTCAGACAGCTCAGACTTACCTGACACTCATGGGAAGACCAAAAAGATGCGCAAAGACAAAGTTATAGTCTATTGGGTCTCCTACATGGAGGGGTATCAAAGAGTGTTTGTGCTGGCTCAAGATGAACGCATAGCGTATCAGTACATGATGAGGATCAACGCTGAAAGGAGTAGCTATGAGATCAGTATGGATTTAGCGGGTGCAAGTCTCTCGGTCTGTGTAGAGGATAATACAGGTGTCAAAGAACTAGCCTACATAAGTGTAACCGATTCGATACCTCAGTGGGAGGTTAACGTTTCTAATAAGTGGAAGCAGCTGTCTCCGGATTTGACAGTTTGGATTGAAGATAAATACCAGACAGAGCAAAAGAAGTGTCAACTGAAAGAGTATCTCCACATTGACCTGGAGAAGATGCAAATGACTAAGCCCTTCTTTTCTGAGCTGCGGCGCACTTACGATCCCGGCTTTGCTATGCACTTACGCAAGTCCGAATCGTACACGTATTTCCACTTGAAAATACACAGATTCCAGATTGACAACCAGCTGAACGACGCTGTGTTCCCGTGCGTTTTCTATCCGGCCTTGCTTCCGCCGCAACTGAAGACGAATAAGATACACAAACCGTCTCTAGAGCTGCTCTCTGTCAAGCAATACCGACCTCAACTCAACCAAGACGTCTATAAACATCTCAAAATTTTAGTCCAAGAGCACTGCGTCAATTTGGATCGCGGTTTCGTCAACTACGTCTTTGATATACTGAATCATTGGAAGATTGAAGAGAAGCCAGCTGTTAGGCTGAGGGCTGACTTGGCTTTGGTCCATATGCCTCTACCCATAATTGCATTGAAAAGTCAAACGCTCGTACAAAAGAACGTGCTATTCGAATACGTTCATCTGTCTCCTATAAAGCTGCTTCTCAGCTTGTCTTCGAGAGGTCATTCTGATGTTGTCGGCAGCCCGAGTAGATCACGATTTGGACACAAGAAGGAGAATCGGCCAAAGTTGTTCAACAGTGACCTGTTGGAGTACTTGTTCAACGCTTGGGGATCGTCGCTCTGCGATGTGAAGGATGTGGAAATAAGGTGAGAATTCCTATTCTCCTACCTATACAATGTTTCTTAGTTAAAAACTTCTCTCATTTCGCTATGGTACATACATACATAAACTCACGCCTGTATCTCAGAGGGGTAGGCAGAGACCAGGGACTGCCACTTGCCACAATCCTGACAGATCACTTTTGCTTCCTCAACATTCATTAGTAGCATTCATTCATTCATTCATTCATTCTCTATGGCAGCATCTTTTATAGTGAGACGTATTTTCAATTCTGTTCGTACTCTTGAAAAATTCCTTCACTGCATGGCTAGTAGCATCCTACTATTATGCGTTGTCATCTTATGATCGTTTTCTATAAATGAATCTGTCGGAAAACTAGTATAATATTCGGCATAAGTTGCATGTACAATAAGTATGAAAACAAATTTCAAATTTTAACTGTGTATCGGCTACCAGCATGGGTAATCCGACGACGCGAGTCGCGAGTTTTAAATGTTAAAAGTCGCGACTTTATAGTTTATTTATTGTAAAATTCTGACGTTTTAGCGCCTCAAAATGCTACCTATGCTGGTTTTATTCGTAGGTCGATGGATTGTTTTTTTGAATACGGAAATAAGAGATTTGTAATACAAATGTTTAAACCAATTTCAGGATGTCCTACATGGAGCTCCGGAACGCTCCCCTCACGTTCTCATCTCTTACCGAAGCGGCTTCGCGTCACTACTGGACCCAGCTGGTACAGCAGTTCTATGTCCTGGTGTTAGGGCTCAATATCCTGGGGAATCCGTACAGCGTCGTGGGCGATTACAGCAGTGTCATGAAGAACTATTATGAACCTTATTTGGTGAGTTTGAACTGCTGTTGCTGTTTGATCTGACGGAGATGGTATCACTTCTCTGAACCTAGCTGGTGCAGCAGTTCTGCGTCTTGGTGTTAGTGCTGAAAATCTTGGGGAACCCGTACAGTGTCGTCGGCGATTGCAGCAGTGTAATGAAAAACTATATAGTGAACTATATAATTTCTATATAATTTTTAGACCGAGAAGCTTGGAAAACCATGAGGGATGCCTATGTCCTGCAGTGGGCGTCAAATGGCTGATGATGATGATATAATTTCTATCCTGTAGCTCATACGATGAACCTTATCATATTTCATGCAGGGTTCAATATCGTGCGGCAGCCAGCAGGATAATGGTCGACATGCGCTGTTCCGTGATCAGTGCGTGCCGCCGCCGCCGTACCCAGCGTTGCCGGGTAAGACGACCTTATTGATTTTCGCCTTATTTTATGCCATTACCGACAATTATATGGGCTCTATTCAATTCTATTAAAATCCCCATAGTAAAGTCTTTGGGAAGAGGGAGGGACAAGGATGTTCTACGGGTCAAAACGAACTACTTCAAAACACAAGTATGTTTCTGGCGTGTTTCGGATGTAGTGTTCAGCTGCCCAGTACCTATGTTTCTGACGTGTTTCGTATGTAGTGTCCAGCTGCCTAGTATGTTTCTGACGTGTTTCGTGAGTAGTATTTAGCTGCCCAGTATGTTTCTGACGTGTTTCGTATGTAGTGTCCAGCTGCGCAGTATGTTTCTGACGTGTTTCGTATGTCGTGCCCAGCTGCCCAGAATGTGTCTAAGGGGTATGTCATGTGCAGTGCCCAGCTGCCCCAGTGTTTCAGACCTGTGTCGCATGTGGTGTCCAACTGCCAATAATGTAATTCTGATGTGTGTCATATTTAGATAGATAGATAGAAAAACCTGCAATAAGCACATCCAGAAAAAATTATGATTTCTTAAATAAGTAATGTTATAAAATTGTCGCTCTTATCGCTGGGCATATTTAGTGCCCAGCTGCTAATTATGTTATTCTGACGTGTTTCGTATACTGTGTCCAGTTGCCCTGTATATGTTTCTGAAGTGTGTCATGGGTTGTGGACAGACTCGGACGAGTTCCACGGGAAGCTACCTACCTAAGGGCTGGCCTACCTGGCGGAGATCAGCCGCTAGCACCCCACCAACGTCTTTATGGTTCTCAGTGTGGCGGGTGTTGTGCCCAGTAAGTGTGTTACTGACGTGTGTCGTACCTTTTGCCCAGTAGGTGTGTTTCTAACATGTGTCGTATGTTGTGCCCAGTGGTGTTTTACTGACGTGTGTCGTACGTTGTGCCCAGTATGTGCTTCTGACGTGTGTCGTACGTTGTGCCCAGCATGTGTTTCTGACGGGTCGTGCGTTGTGCCCAGTACGCGTTTGTGACATCTTTCGTATGTTGTGGGCAGATTCGGACGAGTTCCACGAGGATCTGCCGGCCTTCCTGGTGGAGACCAGCCGCTCGCATCCCATCAGCATCGCTTTGACTCTCAGCGCCCTCGTCGCACGCCCTGCCTTTGGTGAGTCTACCCTTACACTTACTTGTAGTTATCGGGGAAAGTGTGTCAGGGTCAGGTTTAACATTTCATACTGGTTGATAACGCAATTATCGAATTAGCATGCTGAAGTGGCAGTGGGCCGGCCATATCATCCGAAGAACTGATAACCGATGGGGTAGACGAGTTCTTGAGTGGAGACCGCGGATCGGTAAACGTAATGTAGGACGTCCTCAGACTCGGTGGAGCGATGATCTTCGCAGAGCCGCTGGCAAGAGCTGGATGAGAGTAGTTGAGGACCGTGCTCAGTGGCGTGCAATAGGAGAGGCCTATGTCCAGCAGTGGACAAGCATAGGCTGACGATGATGATGATGAATTTTTCATACTGGTTGCTATCGCAAATGTCATGATTCCGATAGGATTTGCGGCGCATGATTAGATCTCTGACCTTAATGATTACTAAACTGGGCCGGAGCCGTGGGTTGTATATATCTATTGAAGTCGACACAAGCGAAAACCTTACACAACTGACCTCCGGTTTCCCGTACGCTAACGATCTATTGTCAATAGCTCTCAGTTGTTTTTATTTTGTATGCATTTTAGTCAGCTGACAGCTGTAACAGACTGTTAGGGTAGGTACGAGAAACGGGGGGTAAACCTACACTTAATTAGATTTAAAAATACTTTGCGGAACCTCAAAATGCAATTCCTTTATGCACGCTGTATTTAGTACCTAGTCCTAAAATGTTGAATATTAGAGAAAAAAATTAACGTGATTTTAGGAAGTTGACACTATTTCTTGCCGTCAGCATTTGTGCATGTTTACAGTCTGAGTAAACCAGCATGAAAACTTTTTTTAATTTTTTCACGTGTTCGACTTCATTCTTTCAAGTAGTTTTGTTTATTGGTGTCGTTTACTTACAAACCTTTCTCGTTTCCATCGTCTGTTCATTCCGGATAGATGAAGATTTCATGTACTTCAGACGTAAGTACCATTGTACGGCATGATTTTAGATTTAAACTATGAAATCATTCGTACACATATTTTTTGTTTGCATGATATGCCTATACTTACCTCACACATCTTTTTCGTACACATTATTTTTTCTTTCATGGTAGGTACAAGAGTGTAGCAGTTTTAAATTTTGTTTCTATCTACGCGTGTTTTATTAGTTTTTGATGTACATACTATTTATACATGGCAGATCAACAATATAAACAGTTACAAATTATATACATTGTTTAAAGAAGTGCTGCTGTTTACATAATTTACAGATTTGCATTTTATATGATAGATTAACAACTAAGTAGATATATAAACTAAAAGGCAAGTAAACTTAAACATTTTAGTCACGAAAAAAAATTCATTCACATAATTCATTATGTTTTGCTTTAAGTCTGCTGTTACGTCTGGCTCACACGATGTATTTTCCAAGAAAACTATACTTTTAGTAAATGTGATCTGAATCTTTAATAGATAATAAAATTAGGGACATTTTAAATACATTTCTGATAGACAGCATGCCAGACATAACAGTAGGTAGCTTTAAGGCTGTTCAATTATGTAAAATGTTAAATTGTGGAGCGACACAGCGTGTTCCACGTAAGAGCAGCCTTAAAACTTTTTTATTTGAATGCTGCAAAATACGTTTAGCGTTATCAAGTAACGTACGTGCTGCGTTCCAGAGCTGTGCCGGTGGGCGGCGCGCGGCCCGCTGGCGCAGCGGCTGGGCGGCCCGCTGCTGCGCGCGCGCCTGCAACGGCTTGCCGCGCGCCGCCGCCCGCCGCGGCACTGCCCCGCCGCCGGGGTGAGTTCTCATCCTACCGCTGTGGAGAGTGCTCCTCCTACCGCCGTGGAGAGTGCTCCTCCTACCGCCGTGGAGAGTGCTCCTCCTACCGCCGTGGAGAGTGCTCCTCCTACCGCCGTGGAGAGTGCTCCTCCTACCGCCGTGGAGAGTGCGCCTCCTACCGCTGTGGAGAGTGCTCCACCGCTCGGCCGTATGCTCACCGCTTCACAGTGACCACTGCGGAATGTGCTCACACCCTTGTGGAGCATATGTACTGTAATACGCTCCGCTAAACGGTGACCACATAATTGTAGAGAGTGCTCACATCACTGCAGAGAATATTCATATCGCTTCACATATCGATCAAACCATTGTGGATAATGTTTTCAATGTTTCAAAATGTGAACATGACTTCGGAGTGTGTGCGCCGCTTCACTGTGAATGTGAACACTACATCACTGGGATAAGATTCACACTGTGAATATGACTGCGGAGTGTGTTCGTGCCGCTCGCTATATTAGTCACACCATTTTCAGACTGTTAACATCGGTTCACTGTTATCACACCTCTGCGGAAAGTTTTCACGTAGCTCCATAGTCGTCATACCACTGTGGAGAATGTTCACAACGCTTCACAATGATTAAACAACTGTTGCAGCGAAATCTTCATTCAGATCCACATTTGTCACTCTACTTTCGCAGTATGTGACATCAGTTCTATTGAAATAATTGTTTTTGATTGTTTTTAAAACTATAGCATGTTATTTTCACATACCTCAGCGCTTGAAATAGCCAAATTCAATCTTCTGTAGGCTCGATGGCTCGCAATTTTATTGGCTGCTTATATTCATATCTCCCAGAAAATTAATTATGGTATTTTTAGCTATCGAGCAAAGCTCGGAAAGTGTTGTCTGTCGAAGAGAAATAGGTAATATGTTAAGGTATCCTCAGGCAATTTATCCAGCCCTTAAATAGAGCCCACATGTGAACATAAGCCTCTTGTCACGCTGACCCTGATTATCATTTAATAAAACAATGGGGATTTTGGGGACATTGGGAAATGTTCCGAAAATGTTCAAGAACCGCATATCATTAATAACAAAATAAAAAAATTGATTTCAGTCAGTACAATGTTAGTAACAATGGTAACTTAAAACTATAATAGATTGTAATTTGATGTGATATGCAATTTTTTGTACATAATTTCATAGAGACTTCTGTGTCTCCCGCCCCACATTTCCGTGTATCGGCTCCACCATATCCGCTATCATAGTGAGGATGCTACGGAGGAGGAGCAGATCGATTGCGGAGCGCAGCGTATAAACTATCCACCTGTGCGTCCGCAAACATGGCAGATACCTATAATTTGGGTCATTCCCCCCGCAGGGCATCGGGCCGTACAGCTGGCACGCGGCGCTCGGCCGGCAGCTGCTGCGCGAGCTGGCGCGCGGGCACTTCGCCGACACGGACGTCTACCGCGCGCACGCGCCGCTGCCGCCCGCCGCCCGCCACACGCTGCTGCTCACCGCGCAGTGAGTACCGCCGCTGCCGCCCGCCGCCCGCCACACGCTGCTGCTCACCGCGCAGTGAGTACCGCCGCTGCCGCCCGCCGCCCGCCACACGCTGCTGCTCACCGCGCAGTGAGTACCGCCGCTGCCGCCCGCCGCCCGCCACACGCTGCTGCTCACCGCGCAGTGAGTACCGCCGCTGCCGCCCGCCGCCCGCCACACGCTGCTGCTCACCGCGCAGTGAGTACCGCCGCTGCCGCCCGCCGCCCGCCACACGCTGCTGCTCACCGCGCAGTGAGTACCGCCGCTGCCGCCCGCCGCCCGCCACACGCTGCTGCTCACCGCGCAGTGAGTACCGCCGCTGCCGCCCGCCGCCCGCCACACGCTGCTGCTCACCGCGCAGTGAGTACCGCCGCTGCCGCCCGCCGCCCGCCACACGCTGCTGCTCACCGCGCAGTGAGTACCGCCGCTGCCGCCCGCCGCCCGCCACACGCTGCTGCTCACCGCGCAGTGAGTACCGCCGCTGCCGCCCGCCGCCCGCCACACGCTGCTGCTCACCGCGCAGTGAGTACCGCCGCTGCCGCCCGCCGCCCGCCACACGCTGCTGCTCACCGCGCAGTGAGTACCGCCGCTGCCGCCCGCCGCCCGCCACACGCTGCTGCTCACCGCGCAGTGAGTACCGCCGCTGCCGCCCGCCGCCCGCCACACGCTGCTGCTCACCGCGCAGTGAGTACCGCCGCTGCCGCCCGCCGCCCGCCACACGCTGCTGCTCACCGCGCAGTGAGTACCGCCGCTGCCGCCCGCCGCCTGCCACACGCTGCTGCTCACCGCGCAGTGAGTACCGCCGCTGCCGCCCGCCGCCCGCCACACGCTGCTGCTCACCGCGCAGTGAGTACCGCCGCTGCCGCCCGCCGCCCGCCACACGCTGCTGCTCACCGCGCAGTGAGTACCGCCACGCGTACCGCCGCTGCCGCCCGGCGAAATTGGAAATAAATTTGAACGACGCGCCGACAGAGGCGCGCCAGCGCTCATATCTGCCCCGCAAATGCCGTAGTCATCGAGCCAACGAGTCGGTGAGACAAACGAGGTAAGTCACACGACATTTCACCACGAAAGGAGGGGGAATCTAAAAAATCTCCAAAAGGGCCGCACGTAATTAACGGACGCCCCTCTAGACCGTTAGACAGCGATCGGCTGGTAGACCACAAACAGCGTCAATAAAACCGTCATCGCCGTGCTAACATAACTCTACTGAACGACCTCGCATTTAGTAGACTCCTCCCCCTGGGCGTATGCATTTCGACCTCCGTTCCGTGGGTCCACTGGACGTTTTCTTTTCGACCTCCCCTTGCTTAGACTCGCTGCCCTCTGGCCGTCGGATCGTCGACCTTCTTGCTCAGTGAGGGTGTTCGTCCCGCAGACACATCTTCCTGGTGCGCGCTGGCGGCGGCGGCAGCTGGCACGTGGAGTGGGCCGTCCGGCTGGACGACCTGATGGCCGTGCCCAGCGTCGAGGGCTCGCGGCTCGTGCTGCACGTCAGACAGGTAGGCGGGATGGCGGGGTATAGTGAAAGAAAGATAATAAGAGCACATAAAAGCGGACAAGTGCGAGTAGGACTCGCCCACCGAGGGTTCTGTACAAATTTATAGGTACTTAGATATTATAATTAGTTCAGGGATCGAGTCTCGCAGTTTTTTCTGAGCTTTTCCCGAACTTTAGTGACAATTTTATTATGATTTAATTAAAAATGTATACTTTTCAGATTTTTCCCTGTACTTGTAGTATAAGACGACATTACTTGCCAAATTTCATAGTTGTAGGTCAACGGAAAGTACCCTATAAATGTTGAATCCATTGAGTGTCGAAATATGCGTTTTTTCGGCATAAACGGCCGTATCTTTTTCTTACGTTAACTTATACGTTTGATCACAGCGTTAAGGCACTGTGGACTTGAGTATATGGTTTAATTTGAACTCGATACCTCCACGCGTTCCCGAGATAAATAAAAGGTCTTGTCAGACAGATAGCCGAACGGACGGACAACCAAAAAAGGGTTCCGTTTTTTTCCTTTTGAGGTACAGAACCCTAAAAAGCAAAAACAGCAACATCTAGTACGAACATACTGGATGTTGCTATGATGTTGCTTTTATATGACTCATAGGTACGTACGTAGTGTAACATAAAAATAAAAAATTATGTTTTTTTTTGTAATGGAGATTGAAAAAACGATACTCACATTATTTTTCAATTCACGCCTAAAACTGTTATAGTTCTGTCCTGTAAGAACAGCGATTATATATTGAACTACAATATAAAATTTATGTAGGTAATAACGTACCAACATTTAGTGTTTTTGAATGCGGAGCTGTTGTGTGGGGTTATACAGTGTACTTTGTGTGTTTGTTTAAATGTTACCTGTCGCATCATCATTATTTGCGAATTAAAAGCAGGGTTTCGGTAGCATTGTAGGCTAATGCTAGTGCATAAATATTGTAGAGTTAATCACTCTGTGATTGGTTCATTCTGTGCGCCATGCGTGACGTTGATTGGGCGATAGTAAATAACAGCGAGCTATGCTCGGAATTTCTCTACGAGACCGAATCAGAAATGATGAGATCCGTAGATGAACGAAAGTCGTCGACATAGCCCAGCGGATTAGTAAGTTGAAGTGGCAGTGGGCGGGGCACATAGCACGCACAACTGATGGCCGATGGGGCCGAAAAGTTCTCGAATGGAGACCACATATCGGCAAGCGCAGCGAAGGACGACCAGCCACAAGATGGATAGATGACCTCATCCAAGTGGCAGGAAGGCGCTGGACGCAAGCCGCTTCCAACCGGTCTTTTTGGAAATCCATGGAGGAGGCCTATGTCCAGCAGTGGACCTCTTGTGGCTGAGTGATGAAGCTCTGCCCGCCGGCGCCGTCCCACAATTAGACGTCTATGTTTTTAAGTATCACTGGTGTTATGTGTCTGTGTAAACTATACTATAATCATATACGTTTAGTCTTATAGCGCGTTACTTTAGGCTGTAATGCTGTGAGATTTATATGGCATAAATAAATAAATCTCGTCTACCGTCTAACAGGATGAGTTGGTGAACTACTATTCGTCGGACGAGAAGACAGTGGAGATTCCCGACCCGGAGCTCCTCGTCTGGATTCAGAACAAGATCGAGTGCGCGCTCATTCTCGCCATGGAAGACAAGCGATGCCCAGAGAAAATGTAGGTCGTGTGTCGTAATTATATGCCACTAGGGGTTCTACTCATCAATAGGAACTATTTCTACTGTATAGTCCGGTATAGAAATGGGATCGACCAGTCTTCTTGTTAATCACGTGGGGGTCCAAAAAGCTAGGTTCAGAAAACATCTTCATACATCACAGGGGGGAGGGGGGAGTAGTGAGATATCACGTGTACCTATTTTTTTTTTCGTTGAACGCGCGATTTCTAAACCAATTTTAACATAGTTACCTGTATACACCTTTCCTCTATTAATTTATGCCTGCAAGAAGAAACCTGGTTTGTCTGGACATAATTATGGCGGTTCCTAACACTGTTAATTTTCTAGAATTAAATTAAATTAGGTTTACAATAATCATAATATTCTAAAAATTATTTTTGGTACAAATTATGTACTCAGAGGAAGGGTTTAAAACGTTGCTAAACACATCACGTGTTTAATGGACGACCCCAATGTGAGCCTTTACATTTTTGTTGAAAAGTCGCCCTTAGCCTCCCTCCTAAGACAGAGTGAAATTTTGTGCAAAAACAATTGTTATTTTCAAGGTCAAGACTTAGGAGGTTAACGTAACTGATTGGAGTGAAAGGTCGACTGTGCAATGGACCGCGAGGTGAATGTTCGGCACGTTCAGTGAGCGGTGTGCCTGAGAAACAGTTGATACCTACCTTCTCGCGATTTCGGAGTTGCCCTTGTAATAAAAGTTCTTCGTTTTAATAAGTAGTGATTTGTTGATGTAGAACCCTTTTTCGCAACAAAAGAGATTACGATACACCCTGCTTCGTTATTTCTCTCTTAGTATAAATATCATCGAATGATCTCTAAGTTTATGATCTCCCTATTTTTATTTATTTATTTAATTTTGACTAGGTATGTGACACGTATATAACAGAAAAAGAATGCTAATCACAAGTTTCCACGTATACAGCATGTAAAATAAAATCCACTACGTATTTTTTTCGCCATTTTATACCTATTGTTTAAGTTCCTTCTACCTGTGTTATGTACCTATTTATAGTTAGTTTAATCAGTGACATGATGATCTTACGTACCTACTTAAGTGATTATTTTATTTTCTTTTGTAGTGATTTGAGGTAAACGCACTGTATTTTAAACGTCTGAAACCTGTGCTTTAAAAATTTATATTTTTTTATCAGAAAAGAAATCTAGTCCTTTATTTATTTTATTTAATAGGTAAGCCAACGGCCCTCTTATAAAACACTTTTACTTAATTATAATTTTACAGTTTTAGCCGTGTTAAAGTGCTCCATGCTTTTCAAGCTCTGCATTATAGAGCTCTTTTATATGATAATCGAAATGAGCTCAATACCTATTCTAGTCATTAGAGTCATGTTTTTTTTTTGTTTTTTTTTTTTATAAAGAACACCTTTAGCAAAGGGTTTCCCTTTGCTACAGACTATTTAAAAGATAAAAAGATAAAAAAAATATTTAAACCACTTGCTAGTAAATAAACATTTCTTCAATTACATAAAAGTACCTATGATAAGCTCAATATTGGTGTAGAAAATGGTTGCTATTGACAATAGAGAGGTTACCGTTGGACCTCACACTGCAACTACATTTGAAGAGAGTAATAATGTTTTTATAAATAACACCATGACACCATGAAACTGGAAATATTTACAGTTTTAGTTGCCTTAGATCGTACCTACAATCTAGAGCTGATAAATCGGTACATTTTGAATTTTCGGTCGCTCTTATGTAAAAAGCGTAGAGTTGAATTTAGAACAACAGTCAGTGGCATACTTTTTATCAACGTCACAACGAGCCGGTAACGTCCGTCCGTGCAAATTAAAGCCCAACGGGCCGGGCGTTGTCCCGAACCTCAAAGGAGCGTTTCTAACCTTATAACTTTAAGGATTATTTTAGATTGGTATTGTGACGTCTGCACGTCTTCGGCTCATTGTCATGTGGTTAGACCTCACCACTTTACCCTAAACCTTTCACCAGGCCTATAATTGGTTTTGGACGGTATGTCAAGGTGACCTGATTAAGGGTTACCTATCGATCAGCTGTCGACGGTAGGTACTTATAATTTCAAGAGATCTCTTTCTTTTCGGCCAAACAAAGAAGATGTTTTGTACTTACGTAGTAAAAGGTTTTTTTTTTACAATGTATAGGCACCATTAAAAGCTAAAAGCAGAAGACCTGCAAAAATACAATTGAAGATAATTTAAATATTTTCAGGTCCGATTTACGTAGTGGCTGTTTTTTTAACGAAAGAAGGTATATTAAGCGATCTATATAAACATCGTGTTGTTTTAACTAATGTCTATGTTACTTACCATGTCTATGCTAAATATATCCATCGGAATTGTTTTCAAGTAATATTGCGCTACGTAACTATGGTTGGCTCCCTAGTTTTGGGGAATTGGAGTGGTACAATATTGTTTGAATACTTAGTTTTAGCCTTTGGGAATTGTTTGTTGATGTTGTGTTGGTGTCATAACAAACATGGTGTAAAAAGACAGGGTATTTTCTTCTCAAAAACGGCAAACCTGACATTTCTATTTATTGTCGAGTTTTCGCGTCTGCACCCGTGCTTCACCTAAGTTCTCCACCTGGGTGAAGCACGGGGACTTCTAAGGTCCCGTGCTCCAACTGATGACGATTTAATTTAACGCATTTTTTCCAAAAAAATCTTTCCGATCCGATTCTTTAGACTTATCGGTAACTAAACGCCGCAAAGAACACTGTGAGAAAGACCATTTAAATGCGTTAAAATAAATCGTATTGATTAAATATTTGTTAAATGTTGTATTTTTTTATTTACTTGACTGTATTAGTATACAGTCAAGTAAATAAAAAAAACAACGTCATCAGTTGGAGCACGGGACCTTAGAAGTCACCGTGCTTCACCCCGGTGGAGAACTTTGGTGAAGGACGGGTCCGGTCTCGAGTTTTCGTACTTTTAAGACGAAACAAAAATGTAAGATAATGAAAAGTTAACATGTTTTAATACCTATAGCGCTGGATCGGTGACAAATTAAACATAGGTATCCATTTCTAGATCAAATACTGTGCCCTAACTTAGTGACAAGGTGGGAAGAATGTACCATGTAATTTTATACCCTGTATATTCTATAGCTGTTTATGAATGTTTTAAACTATGGTTAAAGAAATAAAGAAGCTTAAAATGTTAAAAAGAACTGTCTAAATAAAGCAGTCTTTCCCAAAGTACGGGTCGCGACCCACATGGTAGGAGGGTGGCGCGAGCGGATATTAGGTGGGCTTTGAAAGTTACCTATAGGTACTACGTCAACAACACGCAACATTTTTATTTTTTCTTTATGTTTTTGAAGTAAAAACATTTTTGGGCGCACTTTTCTTTTTGAACAGTGAACAAGACCGTTACGCTCGGGACGGTGACGTTGCATCGGGTATACTCTATTCGTTATAAATCTGTTTATGAGTTTTCACTTCTGTCTTGTGGTCATAACACACACTTTTGTTTCTTAATTGGACAGTCCTTGACACAATTGAATAGTTATGATAATATGTATTGACGAAAAAATTCCGCAGAAGATTTTTTGTTATGTTCGGCACGGGTGGGTTCGTAACTGAGATTTTTTACATGGGTCGCGGTCCACACGAACTTTGGGAACCACTGATCTAATGCATACCTAGCTTACATCGAAAATGTTTCTATTTATAAATGCTAAATAAAACTACGTACCTAACATTGCAGGTAAATTGGTGTTTTATTGTCTTAAATACTATTGTTCATAATTACCTTGTAGGCGCATTATTAGCTTCATATCTGACGTACATTTTCTTTTATTCCGAGTTTTCCCCACTAGAACTGTAATCTCCTACTAGCGAAACTGACTTATGTTCTTTCTTCTGTTCTAAATATTCACTGTTCTTGCTACAGTCCTCTTTTAATTTATCATTAAACATTTCGTTTCCCAACACCTTTTCTTCTATATTAGTTGCTAACTCCAACTTACTAACTTCTTTTTCTTCCTTTCTATTTTCAGTTTCAATTTCACCATTCTCATCGAATTTGTTTCTCTTGATCATAATACCTAAGGCATTTCTGGTCATTGGCGAACTTTTACTCAAACACTCCTCTTTCTTCAAACCTCCAAAACTTGTTAGAAGTCCACTTGAGCTTGGCAAAGCTGGACTGTTGAGGATCAGCTTCCTACTCTGGACCTGTTTCTCCTCTATACTTCTTGAGGGGCGAAGAGAGAGAAGGGTTGCCATATTTCTGTCCTCTTCACTCTCAGGTAGCAGGTGGATGTCAAGTGATGACTTGGCTAGAAGGAGGCTGTCGTTGACGGATGCTTCTTCAAGTTCTTTTCGTCTTTTCTGGGGAACAAAATCAAAGTTAAAATGGTTAGACTAAAAAGATATATAGGGACCTGATAAAAAAAAAAAGAGGAACCCTCTTCTGCCTCTTCTTTGTATTAGCAAAGGGCGTGCTTGCATGCTACGACTAATGAATGACAATGCAGCGAAAAAGGATTGTGGCAAGCGGCAGACCTTGGTCTCTGTCTACCCCTCCGGGATAGTTAGCGTCAGAATGACATGTCACTAGGCATATAGTCAGCGCTTTAGAGTTAAAATTCTGACGAACAATTGCTGCCATCATATTTTAGAAGAAACAAAACAATAAATGTTGACCAGCCATCCTGATGTCTTGTTGGCCGGTCACCTAGCAATGTTACCTTATTTGCGTGGAATCACTGAACTTTTCATTGAACAGCCATTGCTACCTTCAAACTATTGAAACTCCGCTGCCGTACCTGCCTATCGTGTCGTCAAATATATCGATCTATTTTCAATTATTAGCCTCCAGTGCCTGAGAGAATGAAAAGAGCAAAAAAAATTCTTGCACTCAAAATTGCTATGGTTGAAAATTGCTGGTCAATGAAAAGTTCAGCGATTCCACGACAATTAGGTACCATGGCTAGGCCATCAAGACAATCAGAATGGCTGATCACCCTTAAATGTTTTGTTTCTTCTAAAATATAATGGCAGCAGTTGTCTACTTAGAGGCAGCAATTATTTGTCACAATTTCAACTATTAAAGTGCAGACTTTATGCCTAGTGACGGGTCATTCTGATGCTAACCCGGGATACAGGCATGAGTTTATGTAATGTAATGTGGTAAAAAGAAGAGAATAAAACCTGAGCAGCTAATAAATTACTTATTCAAGTAACTTTACTTGAATCGCTCGTAGCCCCGGCTGCCTGAGTGATCTTAAACGATCACGAAGGTTAAGCAACACAGGGCGCGTTCAGTGTATGGATGGGTCGCCGTCTATGCCTAACGCTAGTGGCATTTTTCCGAGCGGTTCCGTGCTTCGCAAGGCACGTTAAGCTGTTGGTGCCGGCTGCCGTCGATAGATGGCAGTCGTTAAGCCAAGTCAGAGGCCTTAGGGCGGCTTGAAAACTTCTGACAGTAGACGAGCCACTAGCCTACAAGCCTCCACCAATCCGGACTTGGCCCCCGTGGTGGAGTATGGCCTATACCTTCCTCAGGGAAGAGACCCGTGCCCCTCGGTGGGGACATAATGGGTTGATGATGAGAGGTACTTATAAAAGTAATTATATTATAATCATGTTAGGGCCAATTTTTCAATAGTCAGATAAAACTTAACTGGAGAATAAATTACATGCTATCACTGTCCAAATCATACACGACAGTGAGAACATAAGTTTTATTCTCCAGTTAAGTTTTATCTGACTATTGAAAAATCCGGTCTTAGACCTGTAAATAGATTAAATACATTTTCTAATTGAAACAACGTGGGTCATAACTATGGATCAGTTTGAGTTATTTCAAAAAATACTTTGTGGACCATACAATGTTCCTGTACTAAACTCTAGAATTACCCTGAAATTCCTTCTTAAAGAACAATTAGCTTCGTAGTCGTCCTTCCAGACACTCTCATTTCTGCCGACAAGCCGGCCGAGCCTTGGTTTATCTTGTTTAGCCGTATCTTCATCTCCAGTCTTATGTTCCAGTTTGAACATGGCATCGTCAAACATTCGCTTCTGGGTCTCCTTAGTTTCTGGGACGATCTGGCCATTCTCAGTTGGGTCCCAGCGGTTCTCTTGACGTCTAGCGCCTGACACAATGACATAGTCCAAGTTCTGAAAAAGAGGTTTTATAATGTGCTTTATGCAAAGATCATACAGGGTCAAGAGTCAAGACAAAAATATATTAAATTCTAATTCACTGAACAGGATCTGCATTAATTAAATTATTACCTGCAAAGTACAGCTTTTTTCCAGTCACCAAGCAACTGTATCCTTAGCATAATTTATCATTCAATTACTTTGTCATTCTCATACAAAACTTTTATTATTATTATAAACAGCCTCTATACGTCCCACTGTAGGGCACAAGCCTTGTCTCTAATTTTAAAACCATTTTTCAAACAATTTAATGAATAACTAATAACTTCCACCCAACACAATCACTTGATCTGGTCCCAAACTAGGATACCTTGTGCTATGGTAACCAGGCAAGGACATCACAAACATGAAAATACATCCAGACTGAGTCCATTTGTACAAATGTACGGTGGCCCTCAATGGGCATAGAACCCACAACCTCTGTCTTGGTAGTTAAGTGCTTTAACGACTAGTCCAAAGAGGCAGTCAGGTACCTATATCATTCCTTTGATAAACCACAGTCAAAGGGATGATAGGGGAGAGCTAGTGCTAGTGTGGTGACCACAAAAATTGTTTTTTTAGCAATATTCCTTTCAATAGAAAAGAACAGTTGTTTTTCAACAAACATATCGTCCCCGTAGAGCGGAAACTCACCAAGTCGATTTAAGGGAGAAAATGAGTTTTTAATACCATTGGAATCACAATTTTCTTCTCTACTTTTCTGTGTGACCGGTTTTTCATAGGTGCCATAGTTTCAAATTTAGAAACTGCAAAAAATAACTAATTACAATTTTTTACAGCCACGTTGAAAGGAACAATTAATTAAGTGTATTTAATTAATTTATGCCTATCCAAAGTACAGTCTCGTTATCACCTAACCCACGTTAGTTAATTTTGGCAAAGACACAACCATTATTGTTACAATTCGTAAACTAACAACACTAAATAATTATTTGTATAGTTTTTATTTGTATTGTTTTTGTATTTACAGAGGGCATGTCAATGCACTAAGGTGATTTTTGCTCAACTTTCAAGATATCGATTTTTATTTCCGAGACTGTTATGCATTTCCAGAGACTAGTTGTACCTTCACTAAAACGAGTTGTTTCTGCTAATAATAGTCAAAGCTGGGTAGAAATTAACTAACTCTGGGCAGAAAATCACTAAATTGGTGTATTAAAGGGAAAAACTGTTTATCGATCACATAACACTTAAATTGATGTAAATTTATACCTTTTAGTCAACTCAGCTTCTCGATGCTGTGTTGTAGTGAAAATGCATTAAGACTATAAAATTCAACACTACATTTTTTTATAACAGACGCTACATTTTTTTTCGTTTCCAAAACTTTGAACGTCGATATCTTGAAACGGTGTTTTTTGAGTTAGTGAGTTTCCGCTCTACGGGGACGATATTGTTAACTTAATTTGGATGGTGAAATTCAGGCTGTATTTAAAATAAGGTAGGCTTTCTAGATCGTCAGATACTAACTCCTGGATCAGTTTTGATCTCAATATGGTTATCACACAGGTGGCATTTCATCCGGAACTGGTACACCGGTGTGCTGTAGTACATGCCAATTTTGGTCTTCTCAGCGTTGTATCTCACTCCCATGCCGATGTGGTTCTTACAACCGTCGCACCAAATATTGTATGGCATTTCGAAGCGGATGATCAGGATACCTTGGTCCAGTTTCCGAGCTCTTTCTCTCAGGGCGTGAGTACCCATGAACTTATTCAGCCCCCCAACCTTAGGGTCATAGTCGGGGGGATAATACAGGTTCTGGCCTTTGCGTTCACCCATTATGGAGAGTTTTCAGCTGCTGCAAAGTTGTTTAATGGTTAAAGTGTAGTGGTTGTGAAAATCATGGTTGGAAAGATGTTTTACTATGAGCGATAACTTACTTACCTATTCAATATTACGTTTTTTCTAAAACCCTATATCTACGCCCGGGTAGAAATAATATTCTTGTAAGTATACTACCTAGTACATAATGTCTACCATTAATCGAGATTTCTGAAATTCTGCTGTTTTTTTTTCACTTTTCCATAACATTACCTCTGACCACTCTGACCAGTGCTACCAGATGATGGACGGCCAAAGTCGCCTAAATTTTCAGCCATTTTTCGCCAACATTATTTATTTATTTATTTATTTATTTTATTTTAATACAAAACCCACAGCACAAGTTACCTCATTACCTCAGTTACGTGATTTTTCATAAAAACTGGCGCGTGTTTTCAAAAATTCTTTCAACTAATTAAAAAAATGTGAAAATACTAACAAATAAAAAATACCATACAAGTATTTTTTCCTACAAAATTCACGCTCAACGTGGCCCCACCACAGTCCTCTCGATTACTCTTAACCAATGAAGTGAGCGCAAGATGTGCTGCAGAGTAAATCACTCTGTGATTGGTTTAGTTTGTGCGCCATGCGTGATGTGAACGTTGATTGGGCTATAGTAAATGACAGCGTAACTTTAATGATGGTTGGTATTACCCAAAATCACCAAACCAATAACTTCATTGATGTATAACCCGTCGAAGTACCTAGGTACCTACCTCGCAAGATCGCAGTCTGACGGTGGCAGGTGCATATTATATATTTTGCGGGGTTACTAAGCTCGCTCTGATAGGTAACACAATAAACAAGCCCCACCCGCCACCCCACACTTGAATGTGGGGTCATTTTTTAGCGCTCTAGTAGACTATCTATTGTAAGCATTTTTTTATATTTAACTAATATGTATTAACGTTCAAACTTAGCAGAGTTGAGTTACAATAGACTTTTAGAGCGTAATAAAATACTTTAATAAAATTTACTGTTGACTTTTCTTTTTCACCGACCAACAACTGACAATAACCACTTTTTTTTTTTCGAACGACAAAATAAGTTCGCAAACTCTGTACTGCAAACTCAATACTTTCCCTCGTTTAAAAAAAACATCAGTAGTGCATTAGTCCCAACTTGGCGCACATTTGGGTGAGCCTTGGCCTTGGGACTGGCTTCGTCATTATGTCTGCCAGTTGGTTTGCCGAGTCTATCTTCAGGATATTTAGGCTTCCTTCTGAAACCATTTCTCTGACAAAGAAGTGCTGAACACGTATATGCTTCGTCCGTTTATGAAACTCTGGGTTGTGAGCTAATCTGATAGCTGCCTCGTTGTCCACATGCAGATTCGGTATGCTTTGGAGTTGCGATAGGAAGCTGAATATTGTTTGAAGCCAAACCAATTCCTTTGCTGCCTCGCTTGCTGCAACTATTTCGGCCTCGGTTGTCGAGATCGCCACTGAAGCTGGTCTCTGACTTAGCCAGGATACTATTCCACCAGCATAGAGACATGCGACACCTGTTTGTTTTGAACAGATATAATTAGTCAAATAATTTATTGGAAATTGTAATACTAGTTTGTTTAAAGTAGAAACCTTGGTTAAAATTATATTCAACATCTAAAATAATTATTATACTCATAATATTAAACACTCCGAGTTGTATAAACAAATAGGACGGGTTTCGAATTAACTAAAGAGAATGTGTAGTGGCGCCACCTGTATTCAAAATCCGTAACTATTCATTAAAATAAACAGTAAATACTCGGTTTAAACTGTGAAATAAGTGATGTCTTCACTGTGTTTTTTAACTGTCACTGGAAAATTTTGCGAACGAAAATTTTAGAAAACTTTTAACGTAAAATTAAAGGTCAATAGCCGCTTTTTATATACATAGATATATATTATAGAGCGCTAAATAAAGACACGACCATGCAAACAATTTGTACAATTAGTTCTGACTCGGTCGCCATTTCACCTTCCAAAATAGCCCAAGTGGCGATAAATCGCCTCATCTGGCAGCACTGCCCCTAACCTGACATCTGTCAAATTAATGTATGACATTTCTTTATTGCAGTTTTAGTGGCAACAATGAGTTATTGTAAAAAAATAATTGGGATTTATACAAAACGTTGAATGAATTGTTGGAAGTTTTAAATCCAAATAATTAGCTGTTCACCAGTATTTTACTTTTTATTTTTTTGACATGGATTATGATAGTTGGAGCCAAAACAATCTAGAAAATCTTATGACATCATTAAGCGTTATCGACGATTTTTATTTTACAAAGCCTCCTACAAAATTCCTGCTTCAAACAAGACTAGAAAATTTAGCCGTTCATGCACGTTCCATCCAATAACCCACCCAAACAACCTTTATTTGACACTGGTAACAGCAGCTGTTTGACAGTTCATTTATTTTCGAAGGGAATTTTCTTTCTGCGAAAAGTCGTTTTGTTGTTTATTTCGTTTGTTCGTGGCCTAATTACCCTCAGAAACAGCTAAGACATAATTAAAATCGTTCACAGTCAGGCCAAAAAGGAGAAAACAATGCTAGGAACTATAAATAGACTACATTGAAGTTCGGTGTCGTATCGTGAGAGTGTCATGGTTTATCAGGTTTACTGAGTGTTGATTTACGGCATCATGGGTATTCGCAAGGAGCCGGCGTGGGCCACGGCGACGATAGGGCTGACGGCAGCCCGGGAGCGTGGCGATCCCAACTTGCACTTCAGAGAGTGTTTGCTGATGACGAGGAACTCGATTGAGCGTCTTGGCTTGGAGAAGGAGCTCCATGGACATATGGGATGCGTCAACTGCCTAGAGTGGAACCACGATGGCTCGTTAGTATCAACTGTCCCTTTAAAATTATGTCTATGACTCATACCACCTTTCTGAATAGAGAATTAAGTAAACACATAAGCGTTCGGTTGTTTCTTCAGATTTCTCAAAAAGCAACCCTTGCAGAACAATACCGAAGTATTTACTTAGTCAAATCGTCACTTTGTAATCCAGTAGATAGTGAAAAATTATTTCAGTAAGTAGGTATGTAGAAGTGCTTGAAAAAAGATAGGGTATTTTGATTTTAATTTCATCTGGTCACTCTAATAATTTTTGTGTTAGCTAGAGGTAGTAGGTATGATGGCTATCCTTGCCTTGTAGTCAGCTCTCCTAAAATGGCAGCAACAATAATAATGAGGTTCGGTTTATAAAAAAACTTAAATAAGAAATAAAAACTGACTCGTAAACACTACAACACTAAAACCCAAAAAATTTAAACGAATGTGACTTAAATTAGATGTAAGTATTGTCATCAGATCCTGTCTTTATGGCTATGGGACCACCTCTGAATTTTGACTATGGGACCACCTGTTGGGTAGACAGCCTTTCAAACAAAAAACAACTTTAAAAACCTACTTAGAGGCTAAAAATTCCACCCATGCCCAGGGACTTGAACCAATGGGCAAGTGCAGACATCAGCTAAATTTCGAGCCTCTACATTGTTTCAGCCAGATGTTTCACCAATGCTGCACTTACCCATTAGCTCAGTTGGGAGTTGACTCTGTCTGAGCTTAATAGCATAATGGACCTTTTAGACGAGGCCAATAGACGAGACAATCGAGTAAGCCAGGCGAATATTGGCTTCGTGTGAATGGAACCAGGCGAATGCATTGGATTGTCCCAAGCTAATAGCTTATGCCAGTCGAGTGAATTAGAACGATTTCGAATTTGCTGGCGCTAGTGCTTCCCCCACTACTTTCCCATTGGATTGGCTTGTGTATTGGCTTCATGTGAAACGTGTTTCCGTCCCGGGCGAGTAAGCCAGTCCAATACATGTCATGTCGTACGTGTTGTTTTATTTTTAGGTTAAATTGCTTAGTTATGTGATAAACCATGGTTTTAAACAAGTGGACAAACGAAAAGCTCTTAAAGCAAATTTACGTCTGTCCATCGTTAATAGAAATGAATTTTATTTACTTTACTTATTTATATCGGTATCGACTGGCTTGTGTGTGAACGACATGAAGAAAATTTTGCGTTTTTCACTGGATTGGCTTACTAGACTCGCTTATTGGATTGTCTCGCCTATTGGCCTCGTCTAAAAGGTCCATAATTGGTAGTGAAATTGTGGCTTTAAGAACCTAAAACAATAATAATAATAACATGATTGTAATCAAATAATTTACCTGAAGTGGTGAGTCAATCATTTGGTAAAGAATTAGGGTGTGTAATGTATATAGTATCCTAGTTTGGGACCAGGACAAGTGACAATATGTTGTCACTTGTCCTGGTCCCAAACTAGGATACTATACACTGCTATAGTAACTAGGCAAGGACATCACAAACATGGAAATACAACCAGACTGAGGCCATTTCCACAAAACAACTATGGCAGCCTGAAGTGGAAATTGAACCCACAACCTCTGTTTTCATAGTCCAGAATGTTGAATGCTGGACCAATGAGACAGTCAATTGAAAAGTGAACAAACATGCAGTGCTGCTAAATATTGCTGTCATTGTTGGTGCACTTTTAGTGGGATCATTTGTTGATATTTCCAACTCAGACCCGAATCTTTCAGAGTCCTGGCCTCGGCATCAGATGATCTCCATGTGATTCTGTGGGATCCTTTCCGCTATAAGCAGTTACAGAAGATTGCAACAGGACATACTGGAAACATATTCTCTGTGAAGGTAAATTCAAATTCAATTTTGCTAACTTCCACACAACACAACTACTTGTCCTGATCCCAAATTAGGATACCCTGTGCTATGGTAACCAGGCAAGGAAATCGTAAACATTGTGTGTGAATCTAAGCCAGTGAAAACGTCGTTTCCACAACGATTTTACTATTTTCGTGCTGGTAGAATATACAATTCATTAAACAAGTGCCTCCACATATTTGATCTAACCAAACATGAACTAAAACAGAAATTAACAGCACACTTAAACAGTCGTAGCTATGATCAAACAGAAAAGCTTCTGGAAATTGATATCTAACACCTGCTTATTTTACTTACATAATTACATATGCGTATAACTCCAGACTTTCTCAGCCACTGTGATACTAGTATGATGTATACTAATCAAAATCTACTTTCACAAATATACACTCCTCACACACATTCACACACCCTCTGCTCAGTGGCTGAAACCCGAACCCAAGACTCCGGTCGTAGGGCTGAGCAGACACACATACATACATACATCTTACCTTATTTTATAACATCTGTCATTTTTTATAATATGTAACTTATAATACCGTGTACCTTATGCTGATGACGCTTCAAATATGATACCAATCTTTTGTAGTACGGGAGGCCTGGAATCCTAAGATACAGATCTTTTGATCTGGTTTAGGCTCCAGTCTTTCCACAAATAGTACATTCTTTTGCTATATATCATTTACCTATTCACTGTTGTTTTCATGTGTGAATGTATTTTGTGGACAGAAAATAAACAAATATCTTATCATATTGAAATACATCTAGAATAAGACCATTAATATGTAACAGACTATAGATTGACGGAGGAAATTTTGGCAAAGTTACATATTACACAAGTCTACAGTCAATTAAAAAAATCAAAAATGTTTAATGGACAAGAGACGATATCTACAGTGTAAGTACAGTTCAGTAACTCTGAATCTCAAACTTAATTAAATTGTATTTTTGGGACAAAGTTCAAAACTTTATAGGCTCCTTGATTTTGACCTCTGAGGATCACATCAATTTCACAGAGGATGCTTAATATTTAAGAGGTAGGTTCCCGGTTCTGGCGCAAAAGTGAGAGTGCTATCCGGTTGCTATGCGGTTGACTGGTAGAAAATGTTTATGGCATTAAGTTCGCCGTATTGTACATTAGGCTAAGTGCAATAAAAGTATTAAATAATAATAATAATAATGATAATAATACTATCCCTCACATGTTAAAGTTGAGTCGGAACGAGCGTAATTTCATTGTATTAGCATTAAAAAATTGGCATTTAAAGTTATTGATGTTCTTATCATGGAATCTTATCATACAGGTTGCAACTGATAAATGAAAAACCGGCCAAGCGCGTGTCGGGCCACGCGCGGTGTAGGGCTTCGTGGGGGTTTTATCTGCTTTACTCATCTGTACTCCATACTTCATCAACGTAATTTTCCATGGATTTTGTACGAAGTTTTCGTTTTATAAGTTGGTCGCCTATTACTCTTTAACTTGTGATGCCTATTTAGCCGTGATAGTTTTCCTTTTAAGTTCACTAAATGTGCTACTACCCTGAACTTTTTCACGTCACGTTAAAACGTTTCACATTTTTAAATCAATCGGAATTCTAATTTTTATTTCAACCTAAAGAATTTACATTCTGTTTGCTCAGTGTCAATGTACAATGTTAGCTGCTGCCATCGGGCCATATTTGTAGTGGAGAAAAAGGCAGCGGGAACAAAACTGATCATCTTTTTAGTGTTCTGTAGTCGACAAGGAACATCTTAGTCCGTCTGTCCGTCTGTCTGTCTGTCCGCGGCCCAGCTCAGAGACGATTAGTAGGATAAAGAACTTACACCTAAATTAGGGCTGCATTTTCTTTTTCTCACCTACACTATAGTGTGTATAGTTGGATTGGTCGTTTAAAAATATTGTGGGTGTAGGAAGATATTTTTTTTATTTAGGGTTCCGTTTGCGGAATTATTAAAATAACTAAAGCACAAATTTTTGTCCGAGTAGTGCGTCCCCCCTGGTCTTGGTTAAACGGTTGATTGTAGGAACGTAAAAAAAATCAGGCTAGTAGAAAGAAGAGTTAAGAGGAAAACTATCACGGCTAAGTATGCTTTACAGGTTAACTAGTAATAGGCGACCAACTCATAAAAGTAAAACTTCGTACAAAATCCATTGACAATTACGTCTACGGAACCCTACACTGCGCGTGGCCTGGCACGCACTTGGCCGGTTTTTGCCTTAGGTTCACGGCCATGGGTCCTAAACATCACTATTAACATGATTGAGAGATTGAACATTCTTTCGATTGGACTTTGCAAATTCTTTCTCTCAGTGGCGCTAGTGTTATTTCCTGGAGCCCTTTAAGGCCGCAAAGAGTTTGCTGCAACACTCACTTGGTTTTCATCTGTGTTACTCAATATTGCGCAATAGGTTTTAGCGCAAGCGTTTAGCAAGAGCTATTAAAATGTCATTATGTCAGCTGGTAGATAATGCTTACTTAGCATTCAGCTCGCCTATGTGCAAAACTGTGTGTTTAAATGCATTAAAGGATTTTAATAATAATAATGATAATGGTTGACTGTTGCTAATAATATTGTGTTCTTGTATATTATTGACTGGAATATACTAGGATCAAACAAAAAAAAAATCTACTAATAAGTTGTTGCCCAATATTGCTCATTGTTGATGATAATTAAGGGGAGATTATCTAATTTAGGACTTTTAAACAAAAGCATATTTACAGTTTTGAACAAGATAGAAATAATTGTAAAATAAACGGGAAAAACGTTTCTATAATTTAATTATGTCAACGAAATTTATTACAATGACGTCTATGTACAGTCACAAAAGTTAAAATACGAAAGTTTTTGTTACAAAAAACCGGACTGCTGAGTATTAAGTACTGCTATTAACAGTAACTACAGCCGTGGGCTTGTGGATATATAATATGACAGTTAGTCACATGTAAAAAACTGAAGAGGAACACAGATTGTGTATTTTACAATACAAGTAGTGTACAATAAAGATTTTTTGACGATTGTGGTTTTTACCCGACTTCAAAAAAGCGTATGTTTTTTGTATATATGTATTTTTTGCTATGTTCTTGCATAACTCCGTCAAATCTTAACCGATGTCGACAATTCTTTATTTGTTCGAATAGATATAACGTCCCATTGGTCCCATTATAATTTGGTGAAGATCTGATGAAGACTTTCATAGATGGAGATGGAAACTCTTCAATGGACAGCAGTAAATAAGGCCTAATGGGCATCCTTCAGTAATGTCCGTATGTTTTATAAAATAGCGTAAAAGTAGTCCTAAGGTATTTTGGTGATGTTCTGTTTGAAGACATTCGGAGATGGAAATTGAGAACTTTAAAATTGAAAGCAACGAATGAAGTAGGGTAAATAAAAACCGACTTCAAAACACTACAGCACTAAAAAGTCAGAAATACTTTAAAATAATGCCTTTAAATTAGAATATGTATACATGTAGGTATTGTAGAAGTATAATTTGTAGTCGGTGCCCAGTTTCATGACCAGGACATATATTTTGGGCACCGACTACAAATTATACTTCTTCAATACCTACACGTATACGTACTTCTAATTTAACGGCATTCTTTTAAATGATTTCTAACTTTTTAGTGCGGCAGTGTTTTGAAGTCTGTTTTAATCTTTTATTTAAAAATTATTTTTAAGGAGTGAACGAATATAGTCTGATGGTTCAAATCTGATGCCACACGTAGCCCAAATTCTCTTCTCTCAAACTATCGCCTCGCCCGCAGTTCTTGACGCCCGACACGTTGGCGACGTGCGCTGCGGACGGCCGCGTACGTGTGCAGTCCGGCTCGGGCGCTGTGCTGCGGGAGTGCTCCTGCCACTGCGGCCGTGTGAAGCGGCTCGCAGCCGCACCGCTCACGCCGCACCTCGTGTGGAGCGCGGGAGAGGACGGCCTGGTCCTGTAAGTCATTTTTAGGGTGGCTAATTTTGGTCATTGTAGTTGAGACAGGCGGCTCGCAGCCGCACCGCTCACGCCGCACCTCGTGTGGAGCGCGGGAGAGGACGGCCTGGTCCTGTAAGTCATTTTTAGGGTGGTTAATTTTGGTCATTGTAGTTGATACAGGCGGCTCGCAGCCGCACCGCTCACGCCGCACCTCGTGTGGAGCGCCGGAGCTGATGGCCTGGTTCTGTAAGTCATTTTTAGGGTGGCTAATTTTGGTCATTGTAGTTGAGACAGGCGGCTCGCAGCCGCGCCGCTCGCGCCGCACTCCGTGTGGAGCGCCGGAGGGGATGGCCTGGTCCTGTAAGTAATTTTTAGGGTGGCTAATTTCTGTCAATGTAGTTGAGACAGGCGGCTCGCAGCCGCACCGCTCGCGCCGCACCTCGTGTGGAGCGCCGGAGAGGACGGCCTGGTCCTGTAAGTCATTTTTAGGGTGGCTAATTTTGGTCAATGTCGTTGATACAGGCGGCTCGCAGCTGCACCGCTCACGCCGCACCTCGTGTGGAGCGCCGGAGGGGATGGCCTGGTCCTGTAAGTCCTCTTCAGGGTGGCTAATTTTAGTCGTTGTTGTTGAGACAAGCGGCTAGCAGCCGCACCGCTTACGCTGCGTCTCGTGTAGAGCGCCGGCGATTATGGCTTGGTCCTGTATCAGCAGGATATTTTAGTTTGATCCAAATCTATAGCACGTACATTAATGCGGCTACGGACCTTTGATCAAGGTTGGTAAGTAGTCAGCCTGCAGTCTTGCTCGGCCGCCGTGTTGCGATCGTAAGTAACCGTTGAAAACCTCTTTTCTAAAGTATATTTAACAGTACCCTTAAGATGTACCAGCTTTCATACCATGTTTTGTATTGTATCATCATCATCATCATCAGCCATTTGACGCCCACTGCAGGACATAGGCCTCCCTCATGGTTTTCCAAGCTTCGAACAAAACCATGAGGGGTTTTGCCATAATCGCCACGCTTGGCAGGCGAGTTGGCGATCGCAGTATGCAGTTGGAATCTCAGAAAGACGCTGCTGCCCGTCTCCTGGTAATTTAATTCCTTAGTCGCCTTCTACGACATCCACGGAAGGTAATGGAGTGACGCTATTCTTAATCCGGCGCCGCAAATTAAATTAAATTTTATTTTGTTGATGTGTAAAACAGGTAACCAAAGTATTATGTTGTTTTTTTCCCGTGTACGATAAAGAATAACTCATCTTTCGGCAGTCAACACGACACGCGCGAGCCGCACCGATGCAACTCGGACTCGGCCAACGTCCTAGTCAACCTTCTCAACCATCTGGGGCGCCACGCCGAGGCCAAATGTGTCGCCGTGAACCCGCGGCGCCCGCACCAGCTGGCCCTGGGCGCCAACGACTGTTACGTGCGCCTCTACGACACTAGGATGATCAAGCTCTCCAAGCTGCACACTGGGGTGAGTGGGAAGACTGCCTAGCTACAGAACTAAATCTTAATAAGCTACAAAACAACATACTAGGATATGTGGGTGCATCTTGCTAAGCTACAGTATACTGGGATGCATAGGTGCATCGTGCCAAGATAAAACTGATTACTAGGATGCGTGGTTACATTCTGCTAAGCTACGGCATACTGGGATACGTGGGTACATCGTGTTAGGCTGAAAACTATGTACTAGGGTTTCATCTGCTGCTGCTATTCCTTCTGTGTCTATCTTTCCCTTGCATTTCTTGAGATCACTCTATGTATTGTATTTACTAATAATACACTTTGTCTGCCTCGATGCGATGTTTTGTAAGTCACTAGACCAAGCCCTTGCTGAAAATCAGTGCTGTGGGCAACACACCTGCAGCAATGGGCATTATATTAAAAAAAATAAGTTCTGTTTTTAAATTTATTTTCGAGAAAATAGGTATTTTGGGAGCCTTGGTGAATGTATTTATTTTTAAAGCGAAAAAAAGAAGCAGGGTCAACGAAACCGGAAGCAGGTCATGCACGGAAGTAAGTCATCAACTAAGATCCTACGAGCTGTCAGTTTCTAGTGACACCATGACTCGATACAAGAACCCTTTAAATAAACAAAACTGAAAGGACTCCTAATCCGTGCAAAAGTTAAGGGTTATATATTTTTTTTTTTTTACGGAATACCGAAATGTCAATATGTTGGCGTTTTTTATTCAAACAATATATTAAGCCTGTTTGAAAGTATTTATTCACGTGTGAACGAAATGAAGGTCGAATCAGTCACTCACTTATTCACAAAAATACAAGACATCAGTGAATATTATTAATTTATAATAATTGTAGCTTTATATTTACTGATGATCTCATACAATGAAGTATCATTCAGAGTTACTTTATGTATTGTTAATTTTTGTTCAGCTTAATAAACATTTTTCATTTTCATTTAATTTAATTTAATTTGTATCTATTGTCAATATTAAGGACAATGCCTTAGCCTGAGGCCGTTTTACCGCATGGACATAGATCGTGTCCCCTAATTGTTGTTGGGTTCTGCCATGTTTGTTATTTTTTAATTTTATTTTTTCTTTCTATTTTAGGTCTTGTAATGTGTATGTGGCGATGAATAAATGGTTTTATACCACACCAACTCAGAAAATATCTCATTGCTGTTTTTAGCAGCGAACAAAATAAAAAAAAACAAACGTCAAATCTCAAAAAGGTTTTATATCATATTTGTATGATTAGCAAGTGGACTGTATAAACGACAAATAAAATCGATGATAAAACACGAAAGAAGTGAGAAGGTGATATGAAAAGGGGCACCAACCTGGTTTCGGGCAGCGCAATAGCTGCGAGTAGACTTCGTCGGACCTCAGGAAATCTTTGAGCTGCAGACTTACCTCAGAAGACCTTTGGTTACCGTCTAGTCTACTTATTCAACTCCGTAATCGATGCTTCTTCCAACCACGATCTCACATGGACGCACGATGGCACTTTACTAACATAGTAACATAGTACATTGACATTCAGCAAACAGAATGTAAATTCTTTACGTTGAAATAAATTATTGATTTATGAATTACGACAAATAATCTTATTCTCTCGTTCAAAATAGCTAATAAAAAACGCTAAAATTTCAACCCACAGATTTTAAATTGAGAGACGGACAAAGCTAACGAACATCGAGAAAGCGACAACTGACAACTTTTTTTTTAGTGTTGCCAGATATAGGCTTCGGAAATTACCAAACTGAACATATTAATTAGGAAATAATTAAGCGAGCATTTTTTTGTACTCGATTTTTAATGAAAGGAGGGTGGCAACCTTTTTCTGCTAATTGTAAAACTACAAAGGTACCAAAGGTACAAAAACCATTACCAATATGCATATTAAGATGCGTGACTACATCTTGCTAAGCTGTGAACTGAATACTAGGATGCAAAGCTTCATTCTGTCAAGTCACAAAGGTAATTGGGTAAATCCTGCCAATTTTTGTACTGGGGGCAATCACGAATCTTTTCGACGTCGCTTCGACGCGGTAATTTTATATTATGACGTGAAACGTCTTTCGTATCGGTAGTAGGAGTGTTCGACACTACAGTAAAGGCTGAGGGGGTGGTTCCGTTAGTTAAAAAAGGTGCATTGCTGTGGTAATATTTAATGGGACCTACTTGGTCTACCTACCTATGCTCAATGCAAACAATGCAAAATAAGTAATATCACAATGTTCTGCTTATAAAGATTTGACTTGAATAAAACCCTGCTGTGATGTAAGAAATAAATAACGCCAGCTAGTGGGCAAAAACAAAACAAAACAATTCCGTACAAAAATGCCGTCGTCCAAGGACAGACTTGGCCTTAACAAAATCTGTGAAGAAAAACATAGACATAACAAGATTGAGAAACTAATGAGTAACAAACATTACGATGAACTAATAACACATTTTATAAAAATACGTCGTGGCTATTTTGTTGCCAACTAAACAACAAACACGTAAACTAACAAAACAATCAGGTCTAACAAAACATTTATTTATGATGCAACAAATACAAACAACAGGCGAAAACAATTAACTTTGGTACAGGTCGCTTGAATGCCGAATTTTTAGTTCGTAATGAAACTACTCTCGTAACCTTATCTACCAGGGAACTTCTCTTCCATGATACCAAGTAACCATTTCGAAGGAGGGAGATCATCCTTTTTTATCAGAACAAACGTCACCTACATTCGGTTCTAGAGTCACTCTGGTCCATTTGTGTCTCCAGATAGTGTCTTGAGGACTCTTTCGACCAACTTCTCCAAAATTGCTCTACAAGCTTTTGTGTAAGTTGCCACCTTAGTAGACTGCTAACGTGTTTATCTTCATAATTAAACTCTGGTGCACTAATTGGTCGCCAACAAGAAAATGACTAGGTGTAACCGGCGCAATATCATCCTGACTTGATGTATCTATGGGTCGGGAATTCAGACAAGCCTCGACCTAGTCCAATACGGTTGTTACTCTTCGAAAGTTAGAGTAAACCCGTCAAGAATATGTTTCAGGTGAAATTTAGTTGACTTCACTCCTGCCTCCCATAGGTCTCCAAAATTCGGTGCATGAGGTGGAATGAAATGCCAAGGAGTGCCTCAATCGGCGAGGGCATCCATTAACCTGGGCCCCAATTCTACTAAATACGTTACAGTTCATAGAGAGCCCAATGACAAGGTTTTGACGCTAACGGTATTCTACTAATCACAAATTTTCTATAACTGACCAATGAACGACATGCTAGGTACTGAAGAGCAACATTCGTAGTCTCTTACATAGTTACTGTTCGCCGGTAACTGTTGGGCTACTCCTTATTCGACGTTTCGTTGAACCATGTTATCACAGATGAGCTGTCATATTAATGTAAACAAACAACCGTGGCTAATGGAGGTTTGATTGCTGGTTGATAGTTTTCGTTCGTTTTATTGTGAATTTCATTACATTTTTCTACTAAAATGTGACAAACCACTGTCCAACCATGATGATTGTTATAATTCACCGAAAGACAAGATTGCGTTTAAAGGAGCTATAAAATCTATGTCGGGCTTGCTGTGATTATATACGAACCCACTGCATAGCGATTGCGGGCATGAAAATTAAAAGATTTCTGCTGATAAAGGGTGCAGTGAAGTATTTGTCAATAAGATTACTTATTAGATGTGCTAGCTAATTTTAGGGTTATTAAAGATTGCCAACAATACTGCCATAAAAAAAAAAAAAAAAAAAATCTTTTTTGCGCCTGAAAAATAACTTGAACTTGGACTTTGACTTCGCATGAACGTATTTCTGGTTTCATTGGCGGCGGGTGCAAGATGTGACTTAGAATTCTACGTACATTAGTTTAGTCATTAGATTCGACTAAAACACTCTTAAGGCGACTCAGGGAATAAATTACCAAGGGACGGGCAGCAGTAGGGTTGCCAACTTTGTTTCTGACGAATATAGTATTTTCGAAGCAATTACCTCTAAAAATATAGTGGATGGCAAATTAATAGTAAAAAAATAGTAAAAAATTGCGGCAGGCGTGCCGCGCGATTCACGGACTCAGACTTGAAGAGCGAGCTTTAGAAAAAGATTAAGGCTGGGTTCCGCTTCACGCAAAATATAGTAGTTTCGCCTACTATATATTTTTTTTAGAAATTTAGTATTTGTGCCCCTAATATACGTATAGTAGAATACTATATTATATAGTAAGGTTGGCAACCCTAGGCAGCAGCGTCTTCCCGAGATTCTAACCGCATACTGCGATCGCCAACCCGCCTGCCGAGAGTGGCGATTATGGCAAAACCTCTCATGGTTAGAGGGAGGCCTATGTCCTGCAGTGGGCGTCAATCGCTGATGATGATGACTTAAGACGGAGTCTTAAGCCGGCTTTGACTACGTCTTAACAGTGTTTTAGTGGAATCGACTTTGTATAAATAAGACCGTTAGCACTAGCGCCACCGAGGAAATAAACATTTTATACTACACCTGCTTGGAAAGTATCTTGATACTTTATCAAATTTACGGTAGAAAGTACGTCATTGCATATCGAACAAATATGCGGGGAGAAAACGCATCTGAGCGGGAGAGAAAAGTGTATGAAAGTCCATTTTTTCCAAGTTTTTCTTTTTTAATTTTGGGTAAGACTATGCGCCGGTAACCTAAATATCAAAAGCCAAAAAGTTTTTACAGTGAGTTTTTATCTCCAAGTTCGCAAAATGACACTGGCCACTAGCTGTGTGTTGGATGGTGTCGGGCTGGCAGTGCGACCCTGCGGCGGCAGGATAAACAATTTGAAAAAAGAACATGTGAAAATTGCAGACGCCATTGGCGCCATTTCCAATTTGTGTGTTGTTTGAGGATTCAGTTTTCGTAGAAAGCTTTCTACTTTCCAAGCAGGTGTAGTATAAAGCACTATGTATCACTCGAGAGAAACTGCGATTCCCGAAATCGGTCACTTTCTCCTGTCGGTGAACAATGTACTACTTCTTTACAAATTGAATTCGAAAAAATTATTGTGTACAATCTCTCAATCATGTTAACAGTGATTTTTACGACCCATGGCCTTGAACCTAAGGCAAAAAACCTAGGACTATATAGCATTAACGCCAAAAACAGTCGTTTTTGGCATAAATGCTGTCTAGTCTCAGGTTCGTGATCCTAGGTTCTTTGTCGTGGGTCCTAAAAATCACTGTTCACATGATTGAGAGATTGTACAGACACTTTTAGCAAATACGATCTGTAAAAAATATGTGACCTTTTTACATTGGTGGCGCTAGTCAGCCCACTGGATCCCCTTATTGTTTGCTCTTACGTGTTTAACGCAAACTGATCCCGACTGCGTGGAGTTTTGTTCAAGTTATCTGTCGGGCATTATATTAAGCCTATGGTCTCTGTCTGTCAAAGAGAGAAGAGGCACGCTTTTTTTTTCATGGGTTAATAAACTTTTAACAGATTTTTTTTACAATTAACTCTAAAAGTTTGATGGAGGCATAACATAAACTCACGCCTGTATCCCAGAGGGGTAGGCAGAGACCAGGGACTGCCACTTGCTACGATCCTGACAGATAACTTTCGCTTCCTCAACATTAATTAGTCGTTGCATGCACGCACGCCGGTTTCGGGTACTTTTTATCTGATGGAGAATAAGATAAAAAGCCGGACAAGTGCGTGTCGGACTCGCCCACCAAAGGTTCCGTACAAATTTGTAGTCTCGCAATTTTCCGAGCTTTTCCCGAACTCCAAAGACAATTTTTTTTATGATTTAATTACAAATGTACTATAAATTTTCATTTAATTTTTAGATATTTCTCTTGTACTTGTAGCATACGATGACATTACTTGCCAAATTTCATAGTTGTAGGTCAACGGAAATACCCTTTAAATTTTGGTAAACTGCGGTGAAATATAGCAACACATTCCAAGCGCTTCGATGTGCGGTAAATTTTGTAATTCTGAATGTTGGTAGCACTGTCTTGCTGACACGATGGTCGATCAACGAACGATCAATCAATGAAGGATCATGTTCATACTCGAGCACTACCAAAATAATACAGTTATAAGAGACTTTAAACGTAGTGTTATACCATTTCTCCCAGGGCATTTATTAGCTTTATCATAAACTAAAGACCGTAAACCGAGAGAATAGTTTGATAGTTCATTTGCACAAGTGTTGCTATAGTCAGGCTAGTGCTGTTGTTATCGATATTTTAAAAATACGGCTTTTGTCGATGACCTAATCAAATTAATTTAAAAAGTGCCATGTATGTACCATACTTCGGGGGGGCGTTTGGGTACTGCAGGTGAAATCTCTGGATTCTACAGACTAGAACTGGTGAGGGAGCAGGTGAGAAACTTGGATTGACGAAACTTACGAGAGAAAAGTTTGTGTTTTCTGAAGTCTAAAGTGGAAGTCTTTAACAGTTTCAAATACGTGGTAACTGGTGTAGAGCTTGTGTACTTAGGGAGCTTATAAAACTCATCTATTGTGGGGACATTCGCCAATTTTTGCAACTTAGCAAACCACATAGTTTAGTCGATATTGATTATCGATATCGACTACGTCACTATTTAATTTTGTCTAATCCTGGTAACCCTTTTTCTGTCACTTAGTTATCAAACTAGTCGGTTTTTGGTTTTTAGTTTAGTCGCGCCCTCGCCCCGTCCCTTCTGTGTGGGCTTCGTCTTGTCCCTTCAGTACATTAGTATAAACGTGAATTAGACTAAAGACGCAACTTTTCCGATCTCTCGCCCCACGTCTCTTCTGTGTGGCCGCTGGCTGTAACTCCGTAACTAGGTGTCGTGTGCAATTAATTTATATATCGTCGAGTAGAGCAAAGTAGTAATTACTCAGATCCTCTTGGCTCGTGCCGCTAGATGGCGCCAGTTTGAGCTAAAAATTAACGCTTACGTATAGACGTTTAACGTTGAACCAACGGCCCTGTAACCTGACTCAGCCCCACCCGCTTTTGTAAACCGAATAAATGCAAAGACCTAAAGCGCGTTCTTGGCAGCAGCAAGCGGGCGGCGCGGCTGGCAGCCGGCACATGTGGGAGCGGCAGAACATACGCAGCACGCGCGCCGGCCTCGGCGATCCTGAGGCCAACATCCCCAAGCAGGCCGTGCAGTACTTCGCGCCAGGTTAGCGGACCAACTTACATACATATTAGGACATAGTTTTAACATAATTTCAGTGATCGCGCGTTAGCCACAGATACCCTAGTGCCAACATCCCCAAGCAAGCTGTTCAGTACGTTGCGTCGGAATAGCACACCAAAACAAAATACATAAGAGGGTCCTAGTGTAAACATACTTTCACTGATCGCGCGTCGTTAGCATCAGAGACCCTGAGGCCAACATCCCCAAGCAGGCCGTGCAGTCCTTCGCGCCAGGTTAGCGGACCAACATACATACATATTAGGACATAGTTTTAGGTGCAGCTCAGACGACAGACCTTTTGTGCGATCGAGTCTGCGGCGCACGAAAAGTCTGCATGGCGCACAAAAAGTTAGTCGCGGATTTCTCATAGCCTCGAAGCACACGACGCACATCTTCGATCATTGTGTAGGCAGAACTGTAGGGACGTACACGACGTAAACGAGTGCAGACTAAGGTGTGCGCCGTCTGCGTTAGCGCGTGTTGCAGCAAACGTTTTTTTGTGCGCCGGACTTTTTGCGCGTCCTATGCGTTACTGTATATAATTGCATAGGTTCTATTGTCACAGGCTAAAAAGTGCGTCACGGATAGTCTGTCGTCTGCGCCAGGCCTTAACATACTTTCAGTGATCGCGCGTTAGCCTCAGAGACCCTGAGGCCAACATCCCTAAGCAGGCCATACAATACTTCGCGACATTTCATGCAAATAAACTAATTTCATTGCAATTTCGCAAACCAACATACATATTGGAGACCTATTTAGAGGCTAAAAATTCCACCCGTGCCGGGACTTGAACCCGCGAACCCTGGCTGACCGTGCGAGCCTAGAGTTTTTTTTATAGTATCACACGGTTATAAGACCAAGTTATGTACAATGTCATACACTACTTTATCTACTCTCATAAAATAATATTGCAAATAAAACGCTGAATATCAACAAATTTATTTTTTCTTGTAATAATTATTGATGTTCTGAATATTACAATTATGAAATTGAATTTGAACCGGTCAGGAAGCGTTATTGGAGGTACTCAGAGGGTATGTTAGTGTTGATCTCATTTCTGTTATTTTCAGTACTGTTAATTGGCCTATGCGTAATGTTTGTCATTTAATTGGCCTATGCGTAATGTTTGTCATAAGATTTTTTTTTTTCAGTTGTATAATCTTTGTATTATAGTATCAGAGTAGATAAAGACATTTTCTTGTGCAAGTTCCTATTAAATAAATATATTGTTCTCAATAGGTCATCTATCAATAGAGGGCAACGAGCAGACGTTCCCGAAGAAAGCCACGACCTATGTAGCCTTCAGCGATGACGGGAGCGAGCTCCTCGTCAACCTGGGCTCGGAACAGGTATCCTAATTGATCGGTGAATGCTCCCATTCAACGAAATGTTATTTGAGTGACATTTTATTTTTTTTTACTATAAGGAGGCAAGTAAAACACAAAGAATAAAACAATTTTTTCTACTATTAAAATTCTGTCTTAAACCCTGCACATCATCATCAGCTCGCTTTTTCGGGGATGCCTCAAAGAAGAGGAAACACCCGCCCACGTCACCATTCACTGTGAAGGCGTGGAAAAGCAACGGACCACCATCATTAGGAAGCTGGGATCTCTTCAGGAGGCCTGTAGTGACATCAGAGCACTGCTGGCCTTCTGGAAAGAGATAGGCTGGCTGGAGTGAGCTCACAGCTTTGCTACGTACAATGGCCCAACCCAACTAACCAACTAACTAACTAACTAACTGTCATCATTATCATAATCAGCCGGTGTCAGTCCACTGCTGGACATAGGCCTCTCCCAAGACACGCCACTGAGCCCGATCTTCGGCTCTTTTTTTTCCAGTCACTGCCCACCACTTTGCGACTGTCGTCGCTCTACCTGGTCACAGGGCCTCCTACGCTACGTTTGCAGATTCGCGGTCTCCACTCTAGAATCAGATTCGCGGTCTCCACTCTGGAACCAGATTCGCGGTCTCCACTCTAGGATCAGATGCGCGGTCTCCGCTCTAGAACCCTGCACATAATTTGACCAAATGACGTTGACTGCGCAAGGACGTCTTTGGGTATCTTGTAAATAATTATTTGCCACCTTGGGAATGTAGCATTTAAATAATTGATTCCTTACGATATTTGTACAGAATATATATTTTTGAAAATTCAGGCCTTCTCTCAGAGAGAGATTATGGGCTTAATTACCACGCGTGCCCACCGCGGGTTGGCAATTTCAAGCGCTGAGGTATGTGAACTCCTCAGACACTCGGGTTACCTCACGATGTTTTCCTTCACCGTTAGCGAGACGTGTATCACATTTTAATGGTTAGGCGTTCTACGTTTACATATCGTAAAACGTAGCGCACATTGTACACCTGCGTCGGGGTTACACGAACTTTTTAGTTTGCGGCGCATTTACCAGTTTAAATTTTGTTACGGCTCCTTAGCTGACCCGAATACGCGTACAATGATACTAGACGAAGAGGGTAAAAGTAAGTTTATTTCCATGTTTGGATGTCCTTGCCTCGTAACCATAGCACAGTGTATCCTAGTTTGGGAGCAGGACCAGTGATTGTGTTGTGTGGACGTTATTATTATTTCCGGACAAAACAATATAGGAGCTTATATTTGAGAAGGAACGAAATGAATGAATGAATGATTTATTGCCACAAACAAACATGCTTACATACAATAATAGAAAAATAAAGGAGTGTGCGTGTGACAATGATACTATTTCAGCGTTTGCTGTTTCAAATAGCACCTCCACGCCAAATGAAGAAAACGTGTCATGCAGGCAGGGCTTATAGCTAAAAAACACTTAAAACTACTAATTAAAAATTTATAAATAGATACATTTGTGCCAATTAAGAAAATTATACAAATTCGAATATAAATAACGTTTATGTCAATTTAGGACAATATTTTTATACTTATTAATTGCAGTTGTAGGCAAAAAAGGTTTTAATTTTAATTGAATTAAATTTAATTTCAATTAAAAATTAATCTTATATCAATAATTAATAATCAATAATTAAAGTTAAAAACTACTAATTAATAATTAGATACATTTGTGCCAATATAGAAAATTACAGAAATTCGAATATAAATAACGTTTATGTCAATTTAGGACAGTATTTTTATACTTATTAATTGCAATAGTATGTAAAAAAAGTTTTAATTTTAATTGAATTGAATTTAATTTTAATTTTAACTAAGTTTTAGTTATAGAGAACCTCCTGCCCCACCTGGAAGTTAGCAAACACTGAATTTCTAACGCCAAGTTCCTAACCCACAGGTGTACCTTTACGACATAAACGCGGGCCGCCGTCCCGTGTTGGTCGAGAGCTTTATCATCGAGCACAACCACGGCGCGCGGCGCGAGGACAAAGCGCTGGCCAAGAACGGAACTAACGGCACGGTCGAGTCCGTGCCGAGCCCGTTACCTGAGAGGGCGCGGCAGCTGAAGGAGTTGGTGAGAACTTTTAAGTCCTTGCCATTCTGACTGACATTACGCATTAGACTTTGTCTCTGGTATTGGAAGGGTCACAAATGTTGACCCTGACACTGTCATATTGGTACGCGTGGCGCGAGGATAAAGTGCCGGCTAAGAACGGAACTAACGGCACGGTCGAGTCCGTGCCGAATCCGTTACCTGAGAGAGCGCGGCAGCTGAAGCAACTGGTGAGAGTTTGACTTAGTCATTGCCGACCTGACTGACATTACTACTAACATTTTGACTAATACTTGCATTAGACTGTCTCTGGTATTGGTACTGTCACTAATTATGACACTGAAGCTGTCATATTGACACCTACAACTTCATCATAACCTTAACCACGGCGCTCGACGTGAGGATAAAGAGCCGACCAAGAACGGAACTAACGGCACGGTCGTGTCCGTGTCTAGCTCTGGTTAGAACGTTTTAGTGATACTGAGACTAGCCGTTGATTTAGTCGCTGCTATTCTGATAGACATTTTTACGAACATTTTTACTGATACTCGCTTTCGTTCTGACACTGTCGCTGGTATTGCTAGGCTCACAAATTCTGATATCAGAAAATTAACACACTGAAATTTGAACTGACACTATCATATCGGTACGTATAACTACCACGGCATGTGGCGTGAGAGCTAAGCGCTCGCCAAGAACTCAACTAACGGTACGGTCGACTCCGTTACCTGAGGGAACGCGGCAGCTTAAAGAATTGGTGAGAACTTTTCAGCGTTCATTGTTATTCTTTCGTGTCGATTGCGTTGACTCTTCCTGAGACATCCATCGACTCCGCGTGCCTCCGTGAGATCCTGCTGTGCTGTGGAACTGAGAAGAATCGCTGAAGGCTACGTAGGTCGTGGCTTTCTTCGGAAACGTCTGCTCGTTGCGCTCTATTGATAGATGACCTATTGAGAACAATTTTTTTTTTTATAAAGAACTTCCACAAGAAAGTGTTTTTTATCGCATCGCAATTTATTTTTAAGCGATAATAAATAAATAAATAATTTGACAACATTACAAAGAATTACTACATACAGTAGGTACATAATCAAGTTAATAACCTTTCAACGAATTACAAACAGAAGGTACACAATTAAGTTAAGAGACTGGCCAGTGATTTATGGTTGCAACTGATGTTACGACTGACCTTTCACTGGCACTGTCGCTGATATTGATAGGGTGACCCTACCTACAATCTATCAATCCTCTAGATTGATAGATTGTAGCTAATCTAGGCCGCCAATTGTACTGTACTATATTATTGTTAAATTCTCATATGTAATTCCTGGTGTAATCGCTCACTCGTAGCCCCGGCTGCCGGAGTGATCTTAAACGATCACGAAGGTTAAGCAACACAGGGCGCGTTCAGTGCATGGATGGGTCGCCGTCTATGCCTAACGCTAGTGGCATTTTTCCGAGCGGTTCCGTGCTTCGCAAGGCACGTTAAGCTGTTGGTGCCGGCTGCCGTCGATAGATGGCAGTCGTTAAGCCAAGTCAGAGGCCTTAGGGTGGCTTGACAACTTCTGACAAAAGACGAGCCACTAGTCTACAAGCCTCCACCAATCCGGACTTGGCCCCCGTGGTGGAGTATGGCCTATACCTTCCTCAGGGAAGAGACCCGTGCCCCTCGGTGGGGACATAATGGGTTGATGATGATGATGATGAATTCCTGGTGTACATACAATAACGAATATTCTATCTATCTATCTAATCTAATCAACTAGAGATCCTACCTTATTCTGATATGAGACCCTCTTTCATTCGTACTGACACTGTCATATTAGTAAATAGTAAAACTAGAGCCAGATACGATCAAGTCCGTGCCTAGCCTATGAAAGGTATTGGGGATCCGAGTTTCACTGACACTACGAAGAAAGAAATAAAATGGTGAACGTCATCTGTCACATTGTTAGTAAAAGCGCTGAGGGCTCACACCCTCAGCACAATGCTAAGTCAGATGCCCTTTGTGGCAACTTTGACACAGCACGGGATGCACTCTGACGCTCTGACTTTGTCTTGTATTATGTTGTATTTATGTGACTTGTTTTTCCTTTGTACTTGTTTATGTTACTTGTTATGCCTTTTTTCTTCGGATGTGTTAATTTGTCACAATAAATGTCTTTCTTTCTTCTTTCTCTCCTTCTTTTAATCGTTGACAGCCATTGTGACTGGAAATATCATGTAGAGAGTGTGTGTACAAAAATTAACAAATTTGTATACGCGCTAAGAAAAATTAGTCAGACGGTGTCACTACAAGCAGCTAAAGAGGCATATAATGGCTATGTAGACTCGATCTTGCGCTATGGAATCGTACTAAGGGGCAACTCCTCCGATGTTGACAAGGCATTCAAAGTGCAAAAACGCTGTATTCGGGCATTATTTGGTCTACGCCAAACGGACTCATGTCGACCGTATTTTAAAGAAAATGAAATTCTACCATTACCGTGTTTGTATATACTGGAAATTTGCACATTTGTAAAAAAAAATATGTATTTATTCCAAAACAAGCACGATGTCTGCAAACGTGCCATACGAACTCAATATCAATATAAATTGCATAGACCACCTGTAAAATTAAAGCTTACAACCAAAAACTGTTTCATAATGTGTATTGACATATTTAATAAACTACCAGATATATATAAAGTCGAAGAAATCCATAAATTCAAGAAGCTTACAAAACATTACCTACTGTCTCGTGGTTTTTACTCAATAAAAGAATATCTAGAATTTAAGATTTAGGTTAGTTGTAAACAAATATGTAAATAATGTAAATTTTAAATTTATTATAGCATTAGATAAAAGAAAATGTGCTTACTCCTGAAAAGGAAGAATTTGGACATGTACCTATTTATATAAAGCACCTGTAACTGCTAATGTTAACCCAAATTCAAGCAATAAAGTTTCATTTCATTTCATTTCATTTCATTTCATTTCATTTCATTTCATTTCATTTCATTTCATTTCATTTCATTTCATTTCATTTCATTTCATTTCATTTCATTTCATTTCATTTCATTTCATTTCATTTCATTTCATTTCATTTCATTTCATTTCATTTCATTTCATTTCATTTCATTTCATTTCATTTCATTTCATTTCATTTCATTTCATTTCATTTCATTTCTTTTCTTTCTAAAAGCGGTTAGTAAATTAGTGGGGAACCTTTCGCAGGCAAACGAGTGCGTGAACCGCGGCAAGTACACGGGCGCGGTGGAGTTGTACAACGAGGCGCTGGCCGTTAGCCCGGACTCCGCCATCCTCTACTCCAACCGAGCGGCCGCGCTCATGAGGCGAGGCTGGTAAAGACCGTCTATCATTCTATCCTACTTAATATTATAAATGTGAAAGTTTGTGAAGTTGTTTGGATGCCAGGATGGTGCTGGGAAAGCCTACTTCATCTAAAAAAAAGACTATGTCCCAGGCACTGCAGCGTCCGAGTGGTCCCTTCACCCGTCTAGTGTGAGTGAAGGTGCCACTGGACGCTGTATAAATCATCTCATTACGAAGATGCAAAGGCCAAAGTGTGTGTGTGTGTGTGTGTGTGTTTGTTGGATGTTTGTTACTCAATCACGCAATAACGGCTGAACGGATTTAGATGAAATTTGGAATGGAGATAGTTTGAGTCCCGGGGAAGGACATAGGATACTTTTCATGCCGGAAATTACTGAAATTAGCATTGTTTTAAGCTAATTAGGTCTTTGTGTAATGTCTATCGTAATTTGTCTAGAGCGCCGTGTCAAATTACTGAACCTGTCGCGTAATTAATGGACGCCATGTTATATTTATTGTTTGTCTGTCCCCAGGTCGGGCGACACGTACGCCGCTATCAAAGACTGCTACCGCGCCATCCGGTTGGACAGTGGACACGTCAAGTCGCACTTCCGGTTGGCCAAAGGGCTCATGGACATGAAGCGCGCGAGGGAGGCGCACGAGTGTCTGCTCTACTTCAAGGTGAGCACTAAATACCGTGGGAAAACCCGCAGATCTCAACAGCGGACACGTCAAGTCGCACTTTTGGTTGGCGAAGGGACTTATGGACATGGAGCGGGCGATGGAGGCTCAAAACTGCCTAACACGTCAATAGACTAAGAAGCATTGTAATTGCCTAAATGTAATTTTGTCTACAAATCTAAATGCCTAAACTGCATTATGTCTCTTCAATGTCTAATGCGCAAGTTTGTTTGGAAACTCTTTTGTTGCAAAGCGTTGTAATTCTTAAACGTTAAAAAAGAATTAAAAGAGAAATTAAAGCATCGCATTGAAGCAAAGGAGAATGATCAATTTACTATAGGAGTTAGTCTATTTTTGCGTCTTCTTGCGCATTGATGAAACCAACGTTAATCTATAAGAAATTAGCTCTAGATTATGCAGGAAAAATATTATGAAAATATTATATGGGAGTTTCGAGAAATCTTAATTTTGAGCCCATGTTTTGAGGTTATGACAACTTTGGGGGTTTGGTGTTATTTTGGGTTGGCATTGGCACCTAGTCAGTTTGAATTATTATTATAAACATACCTAGGTCATTATTAGGTAGGTATTTATTTATTTATCCATTTAAGGAGAAAAAACAGAATTGACAAACTTATAGCATAAAAAATATTAGATTCAATATAGTACATTTTGCCAACTCCTCAGCATTTCCCACAGATAGGTAATACTTAATATAATCAATAAGTAAGAGGCTCAATACAGGACTCAAGATTTAGTTCTAAGATTAAAATGAACAAACACTAAAGCAACTGTTTTAGAAAGCGATACATACACAAACAATCATTAATATTATACATTGGAAGAAGTAAACGCAAGGTATGGTTATTTAGTGCTAACTAATAATTCTGTATAAAATACAAAATATCCGTAGGTTTCATGCAATAAGTATTAGGGTTTATCTAATATTATCGCATATCTTTACGACAGTTTGCAATATTATATCTTAAAAAAAAAGTCATAGGCATGTCTAAGAAGGAAAAAGGAAGCATAATTACGTACATGATCAGGTCTGATCCACGAACTCAACCAGAACTCAACACATTAAGCATTGAGTTGGATAGTTCGTCCAAAGAATGCACTGGCAGTCGCTGGGGAACCTCATAGGAGCAGTTGATGCAACGTCGGCCAGGACTAACTTGTGTTCCACCAGAACCAGATGCCATTGTAAACAAAACAAACTTGTTTTGAACATACCCTATCCAAAAATATCTACGAGTCCAATTCTCTCTTTCACAATCACAAGCTCAGTTCGTTGATACGGAGGAAGTTTGTGCTTTATGCTACAGATTATTTATGCTTTTAGCCAATGACATGTTAGGCGTTTACATACTGCTACTTTTTACAGATAGCGCGTGTGTGTAACGGTGGACGATTTGCGAGTGTATCCATGCACTAGCAAATGGTCTAAATCGCGACTATATCGCTGCAAAAAGTCGCAGTGTTTAAGGAGCCTAATGGGGGACAACGAGATAATTTCTGATAAATAAGCACAGTCTTAGGTCCTGCGCACAATTGAGACAAGACTATCCTAAACCCAATGGCGGTTTATTTTAGTTATTTATTCCACATATTGTTCATACATCATCATCATCATCATTTCAGCCATTGGACGTCCACTGCTGGACAAAAACCTCCCCCAACAATTTCCAGAAGGGCCGGTTGGATTGTTCATACACATGGTCATTTTAACAATAAACCACACTAATTAAACAGTATAAAATCCACTGGAATCAATTTGCAAAAATAAAAGCGTAATAAAACCGCTCGTTTGAATTCCCGTCAAAAACTCCCCGTTTGCAGTTTGCACTTTCGCATTTTATATATGTACACGATTTGCGATTTTTGCAATAATGTAGGTAATCTAATCTGTGTTTGTAATCTGTACTGACTGACTGAAGTTTTTTAGTTATACAATCAATACAGATATTCTTTAATTATTACTTTTAAACCCCTGATTCTTTTAATTTATGAAATAGAACTACGAAATCATTTTTCAAAAGAAACCTTTTTAGGTATAAATGCTTAAAGCGCAACTTTTTCTGTTTTTGATCATTCTCCTTTTAATGTCATCGTCATTTTGTTTTTTATTTTATATAAGGGGTGTTATTTTTCATTTTTAATGAGTAGAGGATTTGTTCAAAAATTAAATGTCTTAAGGAATAGAAGATTTTAGTTCACAAATAAAAAGAATAAAGTTTTTAACATTTCAAATTGACATTGACAACGTTATAGTCACGATAGATTGTAGGCAATCTGCTTCTTAGTCAATTAGCGTTTTAGACATTTTTGCAGCAGTGGCACCTTGCATTTTAGGCACTGTGCTCATAACCGCCCACAACCTCTCGAATATGAGATCTAAGATCTACCGATGCAATGGGGTACAACCCCTTACCATACTACGAATTCTGTAAAATCGAAGGACCTATTTCTTCTGAATAATAAATGTGGAGTTTCTTTGTTCATAATCTATTAATTGTGAAACTTACATCTTTGACGTTCATTAAGTAAACATAACTTTTCCTCTTTATAATATTAGTGTAGACAGTGTAGAAGTTGTTTGTGTGTCTTTTTCTTGGGAAATAATACACTAATAGAGGTTTTAACAGGTTTTTAAGTAATCACTTTACAGGCTTGTACAATGCTTCTTAGATGTGGCGATATGGCTGAATAGAAAGACTTGGGTAACCATAGATAGATTAGTTCCAAATTGACACCGCCGGACCTCCTTGTTTATGTGAACGTGTGCGTGAGTAGGAGTGTAGAAAAATATTCGAATTGAAATGAAATTAAATGTAATGAAATGAGTTTATTTGCATGAAACGTCGTATATATGGTGGTCGGATAAGTTAAAGTATAAGAAGTACCTTTTCTTCCGCAGGACCGGTTTCCGCGCCACGCGAACAGTCACGCAGTGTTTCTGCTTCAAAAGGACATAAATGAGTTACTGGAACGTACTGAGACGCAACCTGACGAAGGTAAACCTCAAACCTTAACAAACTGCTGTGTAAGCACTTCTAGCATCCATAAAAACTTTAACCGAGACATCACCAAAACGGTTAAGGAGTCGAGGGAACATAGAATCGGACATACACACCCTCTTTGCCGTCCCTTTGGGCTTCGCCGCAGTCGGCTAAAAATATATATTGTACATGATTTATTTCCGACCAGCAGCCAGCGAACCCGACGAGAACCAGACGACGAGCGCTTTAGAGCGACAACTGCGCGCGAGTGCGCTCGACTACAGCGCGCGGTTCCTCGGCCACTGCAACACCACCACCGACATCAAGGAGGCTAACTTCCTGGGGCCCGGGGCCAACTACCTCGCGGCTGGGTAATTATACTGTCTGCCCACCTCATAAGCAGCCTGTATACGTCCCACTGTATGGCACAGGCCTTCTCGCAGGGAGAGAGTATGGGCTTAATGACCACGCGTGCCCACCGCGGATAGGCGATTTCAAGCGCTGAGGCATGTGAATAGCTCAGACACTCAGGTTTCCTCACGATGTTTTCCTTCACCGTTAGCGAGCGGTATTGCTACTATAACTTCACAAATATACATAACTCAGAATACACGCCCGCACTGGGAATCGAACCTGGGTCTCTCGCTTCCGAGTCCAATGTTTGCCTTCCTATATATCTACCTATTTGCGACTGTCAACAGTCTGTCCCCGGAGGGCCCAGAGGTTCCGTTTTCGACAAGAAACCCTTGTAGTTTCGCCGTGTCCGTCCGTCCGTCTGTCTGTTTGTCCGCGGCTTAGCTTAGAGACGATCAGTACTAGGAAGCGGAAATTTGGCATAGACCAATATTTTAGACCATAAGCCTCGAAACCGTAAGGCATAATATACATATGAAGAAGAAGAAGAAAGACATTTATTATACCAACAAGATACATCACAGAAACAAAACAAGCACATAAGTAACATAATATGCACAACAACAGAAAAAAAACTAAATACACAACAGACAAAACGAATAAATAAAACAGGACCATAGATGTAGCAGGTTGTTGTGTCTACGTTGCTACAAAAGGCAGCTGACTCAGCGTTGCATATTAATCACGCCGGCGTGTTTGTATGTATGTATGTAATAGTGACGAAAGGTAGTTGCTCTTTAAATTTAGCCTCGAAGGCAGCAGCAGATGGACTCTCCCTGATCGACCGTAACTCCCCGCAGTTCGGACGACGGGTCGATGTTCGTGTGGTGCCGGCGCTCCGGCAACATCGCGCGGGTGCTCCGCGGGGACGAGTCCATCGTGAACTGCGTGCAGATGCACCCGGTCGCGCCCCTGCTGGCCACCAGCGGGATCGAGGAGGTCGTGCGCCTCTGGAGCCCGCGCCCGGAGGTATTGCTCTTCATCATTCAGCCACGAGAAGGCCACCGCTGAACGTGGCCTACGTTCGGCGGTGGCCTTCTTCGTGGGTGTTTAAGGTCACTAATAACATGATTGACAGATTGGTTTGACATTTCGCAAAAACGATGTGTAAAAGAGACGTTTTTTTCCGCTGGTGGTGTATGGGCCCCTTGATATAAAATGTTCCGTAGCCCCCCTTCAGAATAAATCTCATTTGCGCACTGAGCGGGGAAAATGTCTCTTAGACGCTAAGTCACTCCGTTCGGAGAATGTTAAAGTGCCTTGAGTCTTGCTTCGAACTAGATATGACTACGATACCTGCCATCATCATATTTTATTTTTAATATATTTATTTAGGAATATTATCTGCTAGTGGCGGTGGTAGCCTAGTGGGTAGAACATTGGACTCGGAAGCGAGAGACCCAGGTTCGATTCCCAGTGCGGGCATGTACCTATGACTTTGTTTTCTAAGTTATGTACATTTGTGAAGTTCATCATCATCATCATTCAGCCACAAGAAGTCCACTGCTGGACATAGGCCTCCTCCGTGGATTTCCAAAAAGACCGGTTGGAAGCGGCTCGCATCCGGCGTCGTCCTGCCACTTGGATGAGGTCATCTATCCATCTTGTGGCTGGTCGTCCTTCGCTGCGCTTGCCGATATGCGGTCTCCATTCGAGAACTTTTCGGCCCCATCGGCCATCAGTTCCGCGTGCTATGTGCCCCGCCCACTGCCACTGCAACTTACTAATCCGCTGGGCTATGTCGACGACTTTCGTTCGTCAACGGATCTCATCATTTCTGATTCGATCTCGTAGAGAAATTCCGAGCATAGCCCTTTCCATAGCTCGTTGCGTGGCCTTGAGCTTTCTTATGAGGCCCATAGTTCTTGTTCTTCAGTTTTACTTCATAATAAAGAGCTGGTTTCCTCCACACAGGGTGACCTAGCGAGGGGATATGGGTTACACCTACAGTTACGCATGTTACGGGTTGAACTCAGTAGGCCAGTATTTTTTAACATCAAAGAACATGCTTCTGTATCACCTGTTTTTTTTAGGCTTGAATGAATAAAATATTAGTTTTTAAACAGATTTGATGAGGCTAAATAATGGAGCTGGACTGGATAGAAAAGGAGAGGCAAGATGATCGCCCATTGACCACAAACTAAGATCCGAAAGCACAAAAATATAGGATTTGTTGGTGAGCTAGGCTTGTTACAGGCTGGGATGTGTTTTTGCTTGCGAACTCCATTTCGCTTTTTTGGCTTCAATGGCGCGAATTCGGAGCAATCCTTTGACTTTGCGGACGCCATTTGGTTCTTTTGGCTGGTGCCATCGTTGACTGCGTGCAGATGCACCCGGCCACCCCCTTGTGGCTACCAGCGGGATTGAGGAGGTGTTAAGGCTCTGGAGTCGGCGCCCCGACGTATCATATCTATGGACAGATTAGATGAGCACAAATTAAGATCACAAAGCACACAAATAGCATTTCTTAGTGACCAGCCTTGTTATAAATTTCGTGATTCCGGTTTTTTTATGTAGCCTATATTCGTCCCACTGCAGGGGCACAGGCCTTCTCTCAGAGAGAAAGAGTATGGGCTTAATCACCACGCGTGCCCACCTCGGATTGGCAATTCCAAGTGCTCATGTTTGGAACACCTTAGACATCCAGGATTCCTCACGATGTATTCCTTCACCGTTAGCGAGTGGTATAGCTACTATAACTTCACAAATGTACATAACTTACAAAACGAATCACGACCTCCCGAATAAAGTTAAGGCTGCTCTTACGTGGAGCATGCTGTCACGATCTCACAATTTAATAATTTTAGTGATTGTAATAAAATTAGTATACTTTTGATAAATTTGGTCTGAGGGTTTGATATATAATAAAATTACGAACATTCAAGGCGTATGTTCCACAGAGAAAATAATCACGTATGTTCCTTGTCCTGTACTATGTTTTTTATTGAGAAAATTTGATTCCAATATTAATAATTTTAGAAACAACTTTTCTTTATTAAAAACTACGTATGGGAAAACATAAAAAGGTGAAATCTAGCTAGCGAACGGACGCGTATTCGGCTGTATCATAGTTATTTTTTACGTACAATAAATGGGTACGAAGTGTGATGGCTGTGAGTTGGCTATTTACGACATATTGTTCATGGAGTGCTCGCAAGAAAAATGCAGAAAATTATATCACCTAAAGTGTCTTAGTTTATCAACTGAGCAGTTTGAAGAGCTAAGTCTCGAATACAGGAGTACCTGGGTATGCCCCGCGTGTAAGTGCAATATTCCTAAGATGGGCAACTCGGAGACCTCCATTAGAGGAACTGTGATGAACAAGACCTTCACGCCCAGCAGCTACGTGAACATTCAGCCCCGAGGCTCTCACAAGATGGACGAAACAACGGAGGCTGATAATCAGGCGGAGATACTTAGTGTACTAAAGGAGCTTCGACTGCAGATGAACTTTCAGCAGGATGAACAGATAAGGAATTTTAAACAATTACAAGAGCAATTAAATAATATCCAAGTGGAAATGGAAGGTATTCGCAAAAACTTGAGTGTAATTCAAGAAAATACCAAAAAATTGGATGTTATTGAAAACCTGATGAAAGAACAATGCCACAAGGAAGTCCCCCTGGAGAGCATTTTATCGAAGGATCTATCAAACAATGTAACTAAGGGTCCAGTAACATTTGCATCAATCGTAAAGCATAACAAGCCGGAGGTAGTTGCGAAAAGTTCGCCTACTATGGAGAGTCGGGCCACGAAATCTACGAAAGTACCTGAGATGTCGAATAGCAATGGTCGGAATACCGAAGAAATAGAACTAACCCAGCAAGGAGAATGGAATACGGTTAATAGGTCGAAGAAAAAGTATCCAAGGTCAGAAGTAAAAAAAGGAGGAAGTACAAATTTGGCGGATATTCAAGGAACTGAGCGGAAGAAATTCCTGCATGTATGGCGGGTGAAAAAAGATACGTCAGTTGAATCAATGGAAGGATTTGTCAAGAAAATTTGCGGAGAAAGTACCGAAATTAAAGTCGACAGCATAAAACATAAATCGGAAAGGGACTACGCATCATTTATTATAGCGGTTCCAGAAAAGATGTATGAAAAGCTGTGTGAATCAGAAAATTGGCCAGTAAATATAGAGTATTGTGAGTGGGTGTGGTTTCGGAGAGATAACTCGAGAACCATCGACCAGAAATGATTTCACTATAGATTATACAGTATATTATCAAAATGTAAGAGGATTGAGAACCAAATTAGATGATTTGTACGCCGGCTTTCATTCATCGACTGCGGAATTATTTGCATTTACGGAGACAGGTTGTACAGAGTCCATCCAAGATGCAGAGATAGTTCCGCATGGATTTAAAATTCTTCGCTGCGACAGGGCGGACGGCCGTAAGCAAGGAGGAGCGTGTCTCGTGGCCACACCTCGATTTGAGATCCGCCAGGTCGCAACACCCGGTAATGTAAATATTGATCGTCACGCATTCGAACTAGTGGCTGGTGCGGTGTTTTTGCAAAATAGACTGTTATTTTTATTGTGTACTGTTTATATCCCACCAAATGCTAACGAGTCCGAGTACATGGTAATGTTTAGGTTAATAGAACAATATTGTGATAAGTATAGTAGGGTAATAGTTATAGGTGATTTCAATCTTTATTCCAGTACGTTGGAAACTCGTAATTATTACGAATATTTTTTAACATATTGTGGGTTCATTCAGAGCAACATGATAAAAAATTGCAACGATCGGCAACTAGACTTAGTGCTTAGTAAGTTTGCCGAGGATGATTCGAGTGTGTGTGTGCGCGCGGCGGAGGCGCCGCTGCTGCCGGTAGACGCGTATCACCCCCCACTGGAGGTATCGGTGTCGGTGTGCGGCCGCGCCCGCGCCCGCCCGCGCCCGCGCCGTCGCGTCGCACTGATGGTGAGTTATCACCGGGCGACAACGCATGTCAAAACGCATCACGCATTGAGACAACCGGTTGGAATTTTAACAAAGCAGATTTCTTCTTATTATACTCGGCTATAGCAGCAGTGAACTGGGCGCCTTTATATAGTTTGGAGAATATCGAAAATTGCTTAGATTATTTTTACAGTACACTAACTAGTATTTTTGATGACTGTGTTCAGAAAAAAAAGCGATATTGTATAAACTCGGAGTACAATTATCCTGAGTGGTATACAAAAGATTTGATTCGCGACATTAAACTAAAAGGAGAACTCCATAAGAAATACAAGGCTAGTAAATTATTATCTGATTATGAGCAGTTTTCAATCTGCAGAGCGAGGGTTAAAAGTTCTATTATGTTAGCGCAAGAGCAGTACAGAAATCGAGTACAAAATCATTTAATTGAAGACCCACGGGCATTTTGGAACTATGTACGATCAATGCGGGGTGCTAGATGTCCGCAAAAGATAATTAAGGATGAGGTAGTGTTGTCCCCAGACGAGTGCGCCCAAGAGTTTGCGAATTACTTTCACTCTGTGTATAGTGCTGATCGAGCTCATCTGGATATCACCGCAGCTATGGCGGAGGCAGAGGCGAGCGCAGCACGCGTGCAGGTGGACCAGCTGCAGACGGAGGAAGTAAGTAGTGCTTTGGCACGGCTCAAACCGAAACGCTCGGCGGGACCAGATGGCATTCCAGCCTATATCTTAAGAGATTGTCGTTTGGTTTTAACAGAACCTTTGACGTATATTTATAACAGATGCCTGGCAGCCGCAGTTTTCCCAAAACGGTGGAAAGTTACACGAGTTATACCAGTCCCCAAGGGTAGGGCTAGTCCAAAGATTGATGGATACAGACCGGTAGCAGTACTCTCAACGGCAGCTAAAGTACTAGAATCGGCAATACAGAAGGCAGTTCTAGCCCAGGTTGAGTCACAAATGTCGGATGCTCAGCACGGTTTTCGGCCAGCTCGTAGCACGTCAAGCAAACTTCTGAGCTTTATGTCAAAGGTAATCCCAGCAGTGGACAGTGGGGGTCAGGTAGATGCGGCATACTTTGACTACAAAAAAGCATTTGACTTAGTGGATAATGACATACTACTGAAAAAGTTGGCTAACGTGGGTTGTACTCCACATCTACTTAGATTCTTCGGTAGCTACTTAGATGACAGAACACAATATGTGGAGTACAATGGATATCGGTCGCAAACATATTTTACTAGGTCAGGGGTAAGCCAGGGTAGTAATTTGGGACCCCTCGAATTTGCAATAATGATAAACGACCTGCCAACGGTAGTAAAAAATGCAAGTTGTTTGTTGTTTGCGGATGACCTCAAACTGTCATTTCCTATAAGTAGTTACTTGGACTGTGAGAAGTTACAGGACGACATAGATAGGGTAGTACAGTGGAGTACAAGCAATAAGCTGGAATTTAATGTATCCAAATGTGCACTTATCACATTTACTCGAAAAAAAAAACCCAGTAATCAATAACTATAGGGTAGGAGATAAGCCAATTCAGCGAGTAAGTGAAGTCAGAGACCTAGGGGTTAGATTGAGCTCAGACCTAAACTATCGCGAGCATATTGAAAGTATTTGTAAAAAAGCTTACAGGAATCTGGGTTTTATCCTCCGTAAGGGGCGAGTTTTTTCACGCATTACAGCCATTGTAACCCTGTATAATGCTCTAGTAAGAAGCCAACTGGAATCGAACGCAGTCATCTGGGCGCCACATGAAACGAAATATCGTCTCATGCTGGAACGCATACAGAATAAATTCGTGCGGTACATATATTTGAGGCAGTACGGGGTATATCCGTTTTACCCATTGATGTACCCTACACTATTTATACTAGGTATGGTAGGTTACAACGAACTTAGGGTAAGGAGGGACCTCGCCCTGGTATTATATATCCATAAAGTGCTAGTGGGTAGGGTTTGCAACCCAGTGGTGCTGGAGGCACTGTGCCTGTGCGTGCCGGACGAGTACGTGGGGCGCCGCCGCCGGCCGCCGCTACTGCGGGTGCCGCGCGCGCGCACTAACCTTCTAGCACAGGCGCCGCTAACGCGCGCGCTCCGCACCATAAATCTTATCTCGGACCAAACGGACCTATTTCATGTTGCTCTGGGTGAGTTCAAGAAAGTAGCTCTGTTTGTGGTGTGCTATATGGAACACATGTTGTAAATTTTCTTTACTTTTATTGCATGTTAATGTTTATAGGTAACTATTAACTAATAGTAATTATTGTGTACGTATTATATTAGAATTAAGATTTTACTGTTACTTGTAGCATACATATCGAATTAGGTCCACCCTGTAATGGTATGTATTTTGTGGAAATAAATAAAAAAAAAAAAAATAAATAAAAAATAAATATATTTTAGAATGACGTTAATTTAAATGTGCACCAAACCCTCAGACCGCATTTATCAATAGTTATTATTATTTATTACAAATATTTAAAAAAAAGTTAAATTGTGCGAGCGAGACAGCGCGCTCCACGTTAGAGCAGCCTTCAGGTCGATCGATTGACGTAATGAACCGGTACACATATACTGTGTCAGGACGGGGGGGGCGAGCCGCGGGCGGTGGCGGACGCGGCGGCGGCGGCGGCGGCCAACCAGAGCCGCATGCGCAGCGACCCCTTCGAGGCCATGCTCCTCAACATCAGCTTCGCCGGCGGCGGCGAGCGGGACGTCCACGCCTCCGCCTGCCGCGCCACATAGGTACGCAAGCCTGGGGCCTCATTCTTAGAACTACGATTCGTAGTTCACGACGACAATTCGATGTACATTGAAAAGTCGATTAACCCACAGATTAACAAGTAGGAGGACTCTGCTACGCAATGTACATCGAATTGTCATAATTCGATGTACATTAATTCGTTACACATGTACTGTGTGTTATCACAGTATTATATTATTTTATTTTAATTTTATTTTATTTTATTACTTTTCATCTCATCTAATTTAATCTTATTTCATCTCATTTCATCTAATTTAATCTCATTTCAGCTCATTCCAGCTAAGTTAATCTAATTTAATCTCATATCAACTAATTTCACCTAACTTGATCTCAATGCATCTCTTATTTCAACTGATTTCATTTCATTTAATCTTATTTCATCTCAGTTCAACTGATTTCAACGAATTACACGTCATTTCATCTTATTTGATCTCATTGCATCTCATTTAATTTCACTTTTGATCACATTGATCACAAAGTTTACTTTCACCGCACCCCTGATGAAGCTACATCTGCCCACTTATAGCTACTGTCGCAAGTTAAGAATAAAGAGGTTTATTGCCAAATATTTACATGCGATACAAATAAGAACAGCTTTAATTTTCCACTCACGGGCGTTCCTTTTCTTTCACAGATAGAACCAGAGGACAAAACACGTAATGTAAGGTTTGCGTATGGTCGAAAAATCACTAAGATACATCACATGTGGTCACCAAGTCATTTGTAAATACATCACTATAAAATACTATTATTATAAACATATTATACTGGATATTAAAAGACTACACTAAGTTGTATGTAAGACGTGAGTATCATTAACAACTATATTGAAGTCGCTGGATGGACAGACTGATGTTCTCAGCGTTGGATCTTAGCTTAGTCAACATACTGCTTCTTGGAGACGATGCGTATTAGTCTACGCTATGCAATAGTGTCCGTAAAACGTCATTCTTTGGACCCATTTTCTTAGTGCAAGTGTAAAATACAAAGATTACCAAGCTGACATGGCAGTGAGCTGATTATATTTTCCGAAGGACGGATAAACGATGGGTAAAAAGGTTGGGAATCTCGAACTGGCAAACGTGGTGTGGGACGTCCACCAGCTCGCTGGACCAACGGTGAAGCAGATTGGGTTGGATGAGGATGGCCAACGACTGAAAGAAGGCACGATCAATCAATCAGCTGGTATTCATCCGCTGCTGGCCGTATACCTCCCTCGAGATACGCCACTACTTTCTGTCCTCGGCCATATTCATCCAGCAGCTGCAGATCGTCGGTCCAGCGAACCGGTGAGCTTCTTACGCTGCGTTTGCCAGCTCGTGGTCTCCACTCGATAACCTTTGTGTCCCATCGGGTATCGGTTCTTCGGCAGCTGTGACCAGCCTCCTGTCACTTCAACTTGGTGATCCGAGCCTTGGGAAAAGCCTATAAGCAGCAGTGGACGAATGTGGACGGATCGATTGAATAGGGTGTACCCAATAAATCGAATTGGGACCCGTTTAATTCAGAGCAACCTTATTTATTTTTAAACAAACGATCATGCAATCGTGCTAAGTCCTCCTGATGATATTCTAAAATATCTTGTTAATTCCTTGTCCGATGCCTGTTCTTATACAATAGAAATATTATGTAAATATATTTCTTTAGTAAAATGTATTGAATTTATGGAACTGACATTGTAAGTTGCGGGCGTCCATAAATTAGGTAGCTCATAACGTGGGGCTCCACCCCACGATTATATATACCCCACGGTAAACCTCACGTTATAAAAAGCCGGACACAATTTTTAAGGCTGCTGTTACGTCTGGTATTCTGTCTCGCTCGCACAATCTGACGTTTTAGTGATTGTAAAAAAATACATACTGTTGATGAATGTTGTCTGAGGCTTTGCTAGATATTAAAATTACGGACTTTTTAAAGAAAAGTAGCTTCGAAAATGATTAATTTTAGTATTAAATTTTGTTAATCAGAAACTAGGATAAAGGAAAACAGAAATATATCTTAAATATCCGCAACTTTATTATCCAGCAAAACCTCAGATCACGTGTATCAAAAGTTTTTTTTTTTAATAATTAAAAACGTCATATGCGAGCGAGATCGCAGTGCCAGACTAAACAGCAGCCCTATGAATGAACTGAATGAACGCCACAGCCATGAATCCGTATCAAAAATCTAAAAAGCTTTAACTTGTTAACAAAACACGCGTACTATCCAGCCAGTACGTAGAATTTACGTAACTCTAGAACTTGGCTGACTACTACCGACTTAGTCTGACATGACTGTAAAAAGCCAAACATGTCCGTGTGGCAACTTTGTAAAACATAAAATATTTCTTATCGATGCTTGTATTTTCTCTAAATAAATAAATAAAATTAAATTTAGGTCCCACAAAGTCTTAACAGATCACATTTGGGGGAGTTGAGTTCAATTGATCTCGTCAATGAATATGTTGTTGCTTTGTCAACTTTTAATTCAGAATCTACTGTTACTATAATATTTTGTAATAATATCTTACCCTGATTCCAAGATCTCATTATGGGATTTAAAAAGGAGAAACTCAAGTGAGAAGGGGGGGGGTCTCCCCATATCGTAGGTCCGTGTTATGCTATACAAGTTTGTCCTAAAAGGGGCACTAGCTCCGGTTCGTACCTTTCAGCATTCCTTCCATGAACTTGTTTCTGCTCTGTCTATTTTGTGATTGAGAATCTCAGCCAGTAATTGCTAGAATATAGCAACAAGAACAGCCATCTTGGCGTGTCGAGGGCAAAACAGTTTTAAGTCTTTATAAAACCGTTGCGGCCCAGAACTTAGCGACGCTGACTGCCAATCATGAGACGCTGACTTGCAATCATTACGTCCTCCTGAGTGCAGGTGTTGGGTCACGCAGGGCACGATGAATTTATATTTATTTGCAAATTTTATAATTACATTACAGTACATATGACTATTGCGTAATTAATTGCATGCTCTAATACTAATTCACATAATTTGTACTTCCTTAGTAAGTATTAACAGAAAGAAAGGGGAACATAGCTCGTAAATCAAGTTTTGTGAACCTGTCAGTTGTTACATTTGCTTATGTAAGATGGTCCATCGTCATGAAAGAAAACCCATCATATTGTATAGTCATTATTTCTTCGGATTTTACTGACAAATGTAAAAAAGCGGCCTAGTGCGTGTTGGGCCACGCGCAGTGTAGGGTTCCGCAGAAAAAGGGTTTTTATCTGCTCTACAAAACTGACAACTTCATCAAAGTAATTTTCAATGGAATTTGTACGAAGTTTTCCTTTTATAAGTTGGTCGCGTATTACTCGTTAACTTGTAAAGCCTACTTAGCCGAGATAGTTTTCCCTTTAAGTTCATTATATGTGGTACTGCTCTGATTTTTTTCTGAATTGTTTCTACAATCAACCGTTTAGTCGGGAGAGAGTGGGGGACGCCCTACTCGGACAAAAATTTGCGCTTTAGACCTTAATATTTAGCAAACGGAACTCTAAATCAAAAAAAGTCTTCCTACACCCACAATGTTTTTAAACGACCAATCCAACGATACCACACAATAAAATTGCATCCCTAACTTAAGGGGAGGCACCATCATTTTTTTTTTTATATTTTATCCTACGGTTTTGTCGGCGTAATAAATATGTAGATCTACGCCCAACTGTTAATTAAAGAATGGCAACCATTTGCCTCTCGTTCATACACTATAGTATGAAGTAGAAGCAAATAGTTATACATGCCCTTTCTTAATTAACCGTGCTAAAAGAACACCTTCCGATGATCAATGTGATGAAGTGATGATTACGATTAGTGATTATTAAGTATATAAAGTCCTTATGCGCGTTGTAACGAGAATAATAGGTGTGATAATGGGTAGAGAAAGGAGTTCTCAAAGATGTATAAATGTTCTGATACAAATAAATCTAAAGATGTAGAGGTCTTGTTTCTTTCTTACAAAGTGGCTACAAAAATATTTAATCATTTCTTAGTTTCCCCATCCAAAGATTGACTTTGATCTTATTCACTATTATTTATAAGAACATGATTCCTTACAACAGTCCTCAAATGTAGTTTTAATAGTTTGTGGTAAAGGGAAAGCCGGAACCACAGACTGCTTCAACTGCATTTAAGAAGTGTTTTAGAGGGATCGTGTTCTTATAACACCGTTACTTTACAGTTACTGGTGTGCAATAACCTGAAGGGTCCTATTCTGTAGGTGTAGATGACTGCTTGTCAACCTTTGCGGGTCAGTCTGAATAAGTCTATGGCATAATATTCACACTCCAACATTTAAAATTTTGAGGTGGATTGGCTCTGTGGCACTGTCAATTGAATCTCCCGTTTTTACCAATTATGACTCTTAATTCTAGGGTCGGTGAACTAAAGCACATAAGTCAAATATTGTCATTAAATTATGGTTCTATACAATATAAGTAATTAAAATTACAGTTTGCTTAATTTTTGTAAAGAAACATATATTATGTTCAATTCATTGTTTCATGACAGTCATTAATGACATTAATGTAATAAATATTGGTGTATGTTGTATAATGTATGTGGTGCAATAAAGAGATCTTATCTAAAGATAATAAAAATGATATGGAGTACTTAATTGTATTAAAAAAAGCTGGATTGAATTTTTCAATTTTATTCCTTATCAATATACCATTAAGGAATTATTGGGTCAAATGCGTCGAGAGGGGCTTTTGTATGGTGAATAAAAATTTAGGCTGTATCTTCCGATTATTTTCCATGAAGCCTGTTAATACTTAATGAATGAATAGCAGGTCCGTTTCCCGAATACACAAATTAAAATAAAGTATATAATATTTTTGTAGCCGAGAAGAAAAGTTGTGATTATCAAGACGATGGTAGTAGGAAGGAAGATGGACGAAGCATCCGAGTGATAAGGAGCTTCTAAATGTTGGTTTGTAGATAGAATTAGGCTGGCATATGAAGCGTGCGAAGGAATAGAACAATAAAAATCTTAGAGTTTGCAATTTCTTTATTCAGTTCAGTCGCGTAGAGAATGTTAAAAACATTATTTATTTGGTACTTGCGTTCGCAAAACAATCCGCATTTTATAACAAATCGAACAGATAATACTAAATAAAACAGCTCAACAAGCGAAAAAGTAATAGTAAGTATACTTACGGTCTAAGTAATAATTACCTGCGTAAAAAGTAATAGTACATTACTTCAGAGGGAAGAAAGTTCCATACCGAGATTATGGCATTTGCGCCACGAGCTTGCGAGGGGCGCAAACCATTTGAGGTATGGAACTGTACTTTATCCTGAGGTATGTATAGTGCTTTTTATTACACCTACGAGGAAAATTATGCGCGGGCTTTTCCTTTTTTTATTCGCCCGTTTCTGGAGTAGGCTAAGATCATAAGGTCATGCAGCCGCTTCTTCCGTGATTCCGCGCGTTTTATATACAAAAATAATTTCGTTTTTAATTTTCTGTATGCACCAAGGAGGTTGGTAACTGGTAAAAAAAAACTGTATGTGGCCAGTAACAATTTACTTGAAATTTAATTAGTAGACAGTTAAAGTCTCTGCAGTATGACTGCTGACAAATTAAAAAAAAAAACCGGGTACTTCTGTATGCGATAATATGGGTGACTTACCTCCTGACATACGAAGTATCTAGAGTATAATACACATCAAGATTTTTTTTTAAATAAATGTTTTTAATAATAATTTCGTTCAGAGCATTTGAAATTAAGGAATTAAACCTGAAAGAGTAATGGCAAAAGAGGGAATTATTTGTATAATTCGAAGAAGAGGATTTTTTGCGCGTACACCACTTTTATGTCTGTTATATAATATATTTCAAAAAAATAAAGAGCCATTTAACGGGGTCCAGGGAGTAGGGGTAAAAAACATGTCTTTTTTTTTACAGATAAAATTCGCAAAAAGTGTTTGTACAATCTCTCAATCATGTTAATAGTGATTTTTAGGACCCATGGCCCTGAACCTAACGCGAAAAACTTGGGACTAGATAGCATTAACGCCAGAAACGGCCTTTTTTTGGTATAAATGCTATCTGGTCCCACGTTCGTGATCCCAGGTTTGTCGTGTTTACACTAAAAATCACTGTTAACATGATTGAGCGATTGTACTGACGCTTTTTGCAAATTTGATCTGTAAAAAAAAGACATGTTGTTTTGTCCTCGGTCCCCCTTAAGTGATTAAAATATAGTATGGTGCCGATTAAGCCCATACTCTCTCCCTGGGAGAAGGCCTGTGAGGTCACTGTAGGGCAGTGGGACGTATGTAGGCTGCTTATGTTATGGTGCCGACTGAATGTTTGCCAATTGGTAATGGTATAAACTGGCTGTTTTCCTGCACGATATAAATTAAAACGAGTTAATGGATGGTTGATCTCATAAGTCTATCGCAGGTAACTGACGATAATGTCTGGAGATTGTATGGACTCCAGTCTCTCACATAGGAATAAGTCCGGATTACTCAAATTGTACCTACTATGTGCCCTTATACCTCTGTGAGGAGATAAATAAATAACTTACTTATGACTTGGTCATAACTTAGATTATGACCTTGAAAATAACAATTAAAAAACATTGTTATGGTGGTGGGCCGATCGGGTCATTTAGAATTCTACAGATTGAATGTGGCACAACTTTACGTTTCGCATAACTTGGAGGACTTGTTAATATACTGCATACTATGTGCGTACTCTGACGGTGTCATTTATGAAAATATTGCTGTAAAACACTCCTCAAATGTGTTTTAAGAAATCGTGTTTTAACAAAGAAGACTACGACTTGAAAATCAACCAAAAAACAGGTTTTAAAACGCAAAACTACGGTAACTTTTAACTCTGCACAGGTGATGTTTATCATGGCTTTGTGTAAAACTGCTGACATTCCTACGATAAGTCTTAAGATATTTTCCTATATTGTTATCTTTATATACCTACTTTAGTTAAAGGGATGTCAGTTTTTAAATGCAGTCTGTGTATTATAATGTACAGAAACCGTGGCAAATCGAAAAAAGCATTTTTGTGTGTGTTACCCCCGGTTCCTCGTATAAAATTAATCTACTGTTAACAGTTTTCAGATGGCCGAAGTGCGTAAAAAAAGAACTGTTATTAACTTATTTTTAGTGTACGTGAACCAGGGGTTAATTTTTTTTTTGTTTTGGTTTTAACGTTTTCGGCTGGCTTAGCGTAGACTTGGTATCCAGAATTCCAGATTCCTCAACAGTAAGATACAAAACAAAATAATGCTAAGGCAGCTGATATTAACCTGATGTCAAAGTTTTATTACGACTTTCAGAAGTTATTCTATGTAATGCATAATAATAATGTAATCTGTTATATTCTTTTTGTTGCACAAATCCGTGCTGAGGACAATTTTGAAAACCTATTTAGAGTCTAGAAATTCCGCCCATGCCGGGACTTGAACCCGTGACCTCTGGCTAACCGTGCCAGCGCTCTCCCAACTGAGCTACTGGGCACGTGCAGGCATCGGCGAAATTTCGAACCTTTCTACAAACTTCTCTGTATTACTTATAGGCAGCGACATGGGTGGGTGGAACTTTTCGCGTCTAAATAGGTTTTTAATAATGTAATCCGTTTATTTTGTTTCTGTGGTTTGTCTTGTTGGTGTAATAAATGTCTTTCTTTCTTTCTATAATTTTCGATTTGCCATAACATTTTGCCTTCTTAAAAGTAAGTAGGTGTCTAGCCTAGTAAAATATAAAACTATTTTAAATTCTATACCGTACTCGGATAGCCATATTGTCGTCTAGACTAAGCTCACGGATAGACTAAGAATGCTTTGCCAATTTATTTCTAACAGACATTATTGTATACATTATACGTCACGGGATATACTTACCTAATTTGTCGATGCATGTTTTTTTAACTCGGTATGATGTTGTTTAATTAAAGATTTGTTAGTTAGCTCTTAGTTTCATTCGAGTACCTTCTTAAGAGAGAAACGGTCAGTATGTTTAGATTACAGAAATAGAGGCTTGATTTTGTTTAGCATTCATAAGCAGGCTATATACGTCCCACTGTAGGGCACAGGCTTTCTCTCAGGGAGAGAGTATGGGCTTAATAACCATACGTGCCCACCGCCGATTGGCGGTTTCAAGCGCTGTGGTATGTGAATAGCTCAGACACTCAGGTTTCCTCACAGGGAGAGAGTATGGGCTTAATGACCACACGTGCCCACCGCGGATTGGCGATTTCAAGCGCTGTGGTATGTGAATAGCTCAGACACTTAGGTTTCCTCACGATATTTTCCTTCGATGTTAGCGATTGGTATTGTTACTATAACTTCACAAATGTACATAACTTAGAAAACAAAGTCATAGGTACAGGCCCGCACTGGGAATCGAACCTGGGTCTCTCGCTTCCGAGTCTAACGTTCTATCCACTAGGCTACCACCGCTCTTGTTTCTTATTTGTTAATCATTATTGAGATTAAACGAGTTAACAATAAATTAGAGCCTTCTCAGTACTCAAAAACGGCGTGCGGGCATGCAGCTGCTAATGAATCTTGATGAAGCGAAAAAGGAAGAAGAAGAAAACCATTTATTTCATCAACAGAAACACACACATACATTAACAAGTTACAACATAAAATATTAAAACACAATACAAAAGGTAAAAAAGAAAAAAAAAACAATAAAACAAAAAAAGGGTTATCAGGATGGTGGTAAGTGGCAGAGAAGCAAACCCTGGTCTCTGCCTACCCCTCCGGGATACAGGAGTGAATTTATGCTATGTTAATTTGCAATTATAAACATGACCAAACCTCTATTTGTATCCTCCAGTGATTGTTTATTCGCAGGTATCCTTTAAACATTTGGCAAATTGAAAACATATCACGTTTGTATGAGTGTAAGTACTCGTACACCGAAAAGGTAAAAACTTAGATGAGGATGTAGTGACTAGAATTGAGAAAGAAATGTTGCGTTGGTTTGGACATATGGAGAGGAGGGAAGAAAGATTGACGAAAGAAATATATCGAGCGAATGTGAATGAAAAGGGCCGGTAAGGGACTTCCCTTACTTGAAGGGTGACATGAACTTGCTTGTCTGTCTGTCTGTCTACCTGCCTGCCTGCCTAGATATCTGCCTGACAATCTTCTGTCTGCATGTCTATCTTCCTGCCTATCTACTGTCTACCAGTCGGTCTTCATCTCTGTGTACGTTTCCGTCTCTCCTCGACTGTCGACCAAGTAGGGGATGTATTAGCAAAGGGCAAGATAAAAAGTACCCGAAACCGGCGTGCGTGCATGCAGCGACTAATGAATGTTGATGAAGCGAAAGTGGTCTGTCAGGATCGTGGCAAGTGGCAAACCTTGGTCTCTGCCTACCCTCCGGAATACAGGCGTGAGTTAATGTAATGTTATATAGGAATACGTCTTAGTTTTAAAAAAAAACTGCCGACTGCGCTTATAATACGCACTGGCATAACTAGGGTTGCCAACCCTACTATATAATATAGTATCCTACTATATTAGGGGCACAAACACTAAATTTCTAAAAAAAAAATATAGTAGGCGAAACTACTATATTTTGCGTGAAGCGGGGTTCCGCCTAAATCTTTTTCTAAAGCTCGCTCTTCAAGTCTGAGTCCGTGAATCGCGCGGCACGCCCGCCGCAATTTTTTACAATTTTTTACCATTATTTTGCCATCTACTATATTTTTAGAGGTAATGGCTTCGAAAATACTATATTTGTCGGAAAAAAAGTTGGCAAGGCCAGGTATAACATCCTGAAATGTCACATACACTGGAGTACCTAAGTAGTTAAACTGAACACAGCAACGCATAAAATTTCGACAGACAAGTTTGTGTCAAATAACGAGAAACTCTTCATCAATCTTCTTCACAGTTCTTCCTCTCAATGTTCTGGCAGCCTGTAGAACCTCGCATCTAGGAGCAGGAACTCTTCCGCCGTTGGCGAATGGACAGCGCCAACGGTGGTGGAGTTACCAGGCCCAGGTACGTCCCGAGAACAGAATAGAAGGACGAAGCAGTTGTCAGAAGTACGTAGAAGTGGACTCGGCGCTCACTCCGAAGACTTGGCAGAAGACCGTAGATTCGCAGTGAAGATTCTAGCACTAATTTCTGTCCATAGCGTATTGATAGTTGATTGTTACCTGGAAATGAGGAAAAGCGAAAGGAATTAGTAACATCCACCTCCACATTTTATACAAAAAGCGGGCAATGTCTGTGTCGTCTGGGCTAAAGTAACTAATGCATAAGAAATCTATCAACAATATATTATTTCTAAACAAAAAGAAAATACTGCCAGATTAGGTTATCCGGGACTAGGTACTTACATACCTCATAAAAAACTTTGACCTTTGCATCTACGGAATGAGATGAATTATACAGCATCCAGTGGCACCTTCACTCATACTAGATGCCACTCGGACGCTGCAGTGCTTGGGACATTGTTTTTTAGATGGAGTCGGCTTGCCGAGCACCTACATCAGCCTCGCAGCTTAGTCGGCCTGTCCCACAGAAAAGACAAGTCGTTATGTGCGGAGCCAACCAAGCCGCGGGTTTCCTCGCGATGTTTTCCTTTTTATTTATTTATTTATTTTGTTTTAAAGAAGACTAACAGCACAATATAACAGAATAACACCAACATAGGAAACAGAAGGCCAATTACAAGTCTCCACTTATAAATTCAGAATAGTGAGATAGACAAATAAACATAATCGTCAGCAACAGATTACAGATAACACAAACATCGGTCATAACAGAGATTAATTATATGTACCTACCTATTTATAGAGGAATTTTCTCCATAGTTTTATTTTACATTATATTGTACCTATGTATAATAATTATGTATAGATATTAATCACTGAGAAAGAAATTCGCATTAAGTCTAGATTTCAGACTAGCCACTGAAGAATTAAACAAGTCTATGTCAATGCTCTTCGCCAATTCATTAAAGCTATTACTTTTGATTTGAAAATTCTTTATTGCACAAGAAATACAGCACAAAGGCGAGCTTAATACCTACTAAAACGTATTTTCTTCCAGCTAACCATGGGTGATGTGTATAGAGTGACCAGTCTAAACTTTTGGCAAAGTTATGCACCAAGAAAATTTTAGTTTAATTTAGGAATTTTGAGCTTCGTCCACCGTTAGCGTGTGGTATTGTTACTACAAATTCGCAGATGTACGTAACTTAAAAAATAAACGAGGTACAAGCCCGCACTGGGAATCGAACTTGGGTCTCTCGCTTCCGATTCCATTGTAGGTAGGTATATACCTACTGCCCGACAAAAAACTTAAACAAATGACTAGGACTATTTCTGATCTCATTGGGGCGGAGGACGCGGGGTGTGACAAAGATTTCTTCGGAATTTTTAGGGTTCCGTACCCAAAGGGTAAGGGACCCTGTTACTAAGACTCCGCTGTCTGTCAGTCCGTCCGTCCGTCTGTCACCAGGCTGTATCTCATGAACCGTGATAGTTAGACAGTTGAAATTTTCACAGATGATGTATTTCTGTTGCCGCTGTAACAACAAATACTTAAAACAGAATAAAATAAATACTTAAGGGGCCCCCCATACAACAAACGTTGTCTGAAGACAGCGCTCGCCATCTAGCGGCCATCGATGTAACCTTCAGTTTTCTTTGCGCAAAACATTTTCGTTGCTAGGGGAAGCAAAATAAAAAGTTAATTTGGAGCATTGAAAACCGATTGTTTTGTGTAATGTTTCATGATAAACACGAGCAGGAGACCCGGCTTAACGCTTACTCGTATATATAATGTTTAGGCAGTGGTGTAGGTACCATAGACACAACGTTCGTGACATTTTGTCTGAGCCAGAAAATAAAGTGTAAGTATAAATATAACAGCGACCACTTTTTCTACACCATTTCTAACACAACGCTAATTCATTTAATTTTCAATGTTTATTCTCACAGAAAACGAAACTGACAAATACGTACATAAAAAAACGCGAAATGCATAAGCTAGTGAGTGCCGCGCTTAGCCGGGCATGGCAGTTTTTACTGAATACCCGCATAAACTAATTGATTCCCACAAAACGGAAAATTGCACGTATGAGGGAGATAAAAAAGTGCTCCCGTGCCCTTTGCTGACAGTGAAGAGGATACCGACAGAAGGTTTGGTATTCGCTTCGAAGAGTGAACCGGAAGATATGTGTAATGGTTGAGACTACGTTAAACATAAACTAGGTGATTCTAGTTGTGATAAGACAGAATTTTCATTATATTTTAGCGCCTCAAGCACTCTATGAGCTTGTGCGCGCAACTTGAAGCGGGAATGGAATCAACTGATAACATTACGATCCGTCCTCGTAAACTAATAAGTAGTACCTATCCACTATAGTACGCAAGACAGAGTGTAGGGTGTTTGCTTAGCTTTATGCAAAGTGGACAACTTGCAAAGAAAAATATTTGATGTCATTGGAGATACCCATTGAGTTAAGTACTTTAACTCAATGGAGATATAACGGCCGTTTGAGCTAGGACTTTAAAAAATTACTTCCGGTCTGTTTAAATGATGCGAAAACGCTATATACGAATCGTGCACAAAATATGACGTTACAAGTTGCTGTATCGCAAAATAATATTTTTGTAAGTATAAAAATATTAGTCAATTCCTTTATTAGAAAACGTTTAGAATTCTATCTAGTCTAGATTTCACTCCAACCAAGGCTAAAGGCCAAATCGTAACTGTATCGTAATAGGTACGAAAACCCGTTTATTTCCTAAGCCTCTGTATTTGTACCTTTATTGTAGCAACACTATCTTGATAAGGACAAAAAAAATCCACCCCCAAGTAATAAAACCTGAGTCGGCCAGCTATCTCGCTCGCTCCAGTGGCCGTTCCACCCCATGGTATTTGAATTTGAAAAAGGAACGCGAGTACTGCCTGGCCGCCATCTTGGACACGATTAGAAGCTGCGCCAGACCCGGCAAACTAACTTGTGTGGTTGCGAACGATTGGTAGGTAGGCGAACATTCGACAGCACATCAACCTTTACATTTTAGCTGCAAAGTCACCCGTAACGTAACTGAATAGAGTGCACGCGTGTTAATATCAAGTTGTACTAGTTCCACGTAATATTCCACGTAAAATTGTATCTATACAAGATATACCCCCTGTTCCTCGTACGGTAATAGTCTACTAATCTACTGTTAACAGCTGACTGTTATTTTTTGTAAGCATCTTGGCCAACTGACAGCTGCTAACAGACTGCGAGCAGTCTATACAGGGTATAAATAATTCCCATAATTAAAAAACAGTTGACAAATATTTTCAAGATTTCAGAGCGTTCCCTATATTCTAGTTGCTTGTATTCACGAGCAAACCCTTTAGAACAACTTCGGATGGGTACGGGATTTTTTTACTCCTGGTATAAGTACTTACGTCTCACTCGCTGCATGTAATAGGCCCTCTCTCAGAGAGTACGCGTGACCACCGCGGATTAGCGATTTCTGCTGAGGTATGTGATGACCTCACGAATCTAGTCAGTAATATATGTTTCGTTGTCGGTTTCTCAAACGGCTGAACAGTTTTGGACGAAATTTGGTACAAAATTAAATGGAAGTGAAACCTATTAAATTATTTCGCCGAAAATTCCGATCTATTTACCTACTTATTTTATTTAAGCAAACCCTGTTCTTTGCTTTTACAGACGTTGTTTATATAAAGCAAGGATTTAAGCACAATACAATTTTTTTACGAAATTGCTTTAGGTTGACTTGCGCCACTTTCTGAAACTGAAAAAAAAACTAAAACAAAAAATAATCAACAACCCGACTGCTGAGCATTGACTATGTACTAAGCAGGCGGGACCAACCGACCTGGTCCCGCCTGCTTGGTGGTAATACTCAGCAGTGTGTTTGTTGGTTATTTTTTTATTTCAGTTTCTTATTTTTGTCTTTTTAGTATTTTTTTTTTGTTGGATTTATGCTTATTGGCAGGCACAGATAGGTGGGCCAATATTGCAACCGCAACATGGACACCGATGTCGCTGCAGACCTAGGCGAAGATGGCGGGATGACCTGAATGCATTCTTGCCGGGTGGTGCGAGATGGCTGGAGACAGGGAGAGATGGAAAACAGGCGGGGAGGCCTGTTTTCCATCTCTCCCTGTCCTACAGACATCTCAGACTGGTTTCTGCATTACTCATTGAAGAAAAAAACACCTTTGTTCATGTGGTATGTCATGTATATTTAATCAACAGTGGGCACTTATAAATAAAATCTTTTCTTCAGACCGCAATTCAGTTTTTTTAAGATTTTCTTTTCATACTTTGGAAATGGAAGGCGGTATATTCCGATATTTTTGACATTTATGAGTCTTGACTTCAATGGTAAATATTTTTTGAGTATTGATATCTTTTGTATCCAATCGCTCTCTTATGCTAAGTATTTTGGAATGTTGTATTCAATTTTCATTTCAGCACTGAAGTTGCCGGAATCAGGTAAATCGGTAGACACGTGCCATCATACCTGAGGTCAGAACAAGGTCAGAAGAGACAAAGCATTTTGTACGCGCTTCTGGAATATTTTCATTTTTCATTCACTTTCTTTATTCTTTTACTTTACAGTCAACTGATCAATCTTTACATTTCACGGTACAGAGTTTACTTTACTTTAGCGGTATTACGTCTGATTACAATTTCGGAGGTCGTGGGTTTGATTCCCACGGGGGCCGCCGTACATTTACAAAAACCGGCCAAGTGCGAGTCGGACTCGCGCACGAAGGGTTCCGTACCATTATCTATACAGCATTTAAATATTTCAAGCGTCTACCTCTTACCGTTATTAATATCGAGCAAAAAACGGAAAAAAAGTCACGTTTGTTGTATGGGAGCCCCCCTTAAATAATATTGATTTATTGTTTTTTGTATTTATTATAGCGGCAACAGAAACACATCATCTGTTAAAATTTCAACTATCTAACTGTCACGGTTCATGCGATACAGCCTGGTGACCGACAGACTGTTTGACTGACCCTAAAAATGGCCTCTGTCTGGGTGTATTTCTATGTTTGTGATGTCCTTTCTGGTTACCATAGCACGGGGTATCCTAGTTTGGGATCAGGAGAAGTGATTGTGTTGTGTGGAAGTTATTATTAGTATTTACTTTTCAAAATCTCCCGCAACGAAACTGATAAAGTAAATTGCATGCACATAAAGATTGATGTGCTGGGTGACTTTACAGTCCACAGCAAGTCAACCTTTACATTTTACGTTCAAACTCACCTTCAACGCAATTGAGTGGAGTTTACGCGTGTAAAGGTTGTGTTGTCGACTCTACTACTTCACTTATTTTTGTGTATGATAGGTACTAAATATTAGGGGTTAAAGTATGAAATTGCCGTTTTATTGCAATAGGTTCTTTGAATTGACATAGAATCTTCATGGTTTGAGGTTTTCGAATGAAACTTTTTTCAAATGGTTTCTATGATGTTCTTTTTTTAAAAAATGTGAAACATTTGAATATCGACTTTCAATTGTTTTTGTTATTCAATTGAAAGTCGTTAGTTCCGCGTCGGAACTCGTATTCAAAAATCACTCGAATTTTCGCAGTATCCATCTTTCTTGTCTTAGGGCCAATTTTTCAATAGTCAGATAAAACTTAACTGAAGAATAAATTGCATGCTATCACTGTCTAAATCATACGACAAGACAGAGACAACATCAGTTTTATTCTCCAGTTAAGTTTTATCTGATTATTGAAAAATCCGGTCTAAATTGAATAACAAAAACAATTGAAAGTTGATATTCAAATGTTTCTCATTTTTTAAAAAAAGAACATCATAGAAACCATTTGAAAAAAGTTTCATTCGAAAACCTCAAACCATGAAGATTCTATGTCAATTCAAAGAACCTATTGCAATAAAACGGCAATTTCATACTTTAACCCCTAATATAAGGCGAGTAGCACTTAGGAAGGACGTGGTTCCAGGGCGCGGAAAAGACGCGTCCTTGCTTTCATTTTACTTTCATGCAAAATGTACTGAAGCGGTGGGACGTAACCCACACAGAAAAGACGGCGCGAGGACGCGAACTGTTATTCAACGCGTCGCGACATTTCCACGCCCTCGTCCTTCGTCCTTCTTGTGCGCCCCACGCCTAGGTTAACGCGTGGTAAGGCGTAGTGGCAGATACGCGGAAGCCCACGTTACGTGTTTCCCATGTTTTAGCGTCAAAAAAAACTTTGGCCTCTGCATCTAAGAAATAAGATGATTTATGCAGCGTCCAGTGGCACCTTCACTCACACTAGATGGCTGAAGGGGCCACTCGGAGGTTGCAGTGCCTGGGACATTTTTAGATGGAAGCTTGCCCAGCACCTATACCGCCTGACAGCTCGCCTGTCCCAAAAATAAACACAGTAAGGGACATTTTTTTCAAAACTGATAAATGCCCCTATTGGTTACTATGTGGTTCCAGTAACCAATAGTGCAAATACATATCTCGGTTTTGAAAAATGAATGTCCCTTACTGTGTTTATTTTTAGGATAGCCGAGCTTACGCGGCCTAGTCCACAGGAAAGAAAAGTCAATACGTGCGGAGCTAAGCAAGCCGCGGGTTTCCTCACGATGTTTTCCTTCACAATTAGCGTGTGGTATTGCTACTACAAATTCATAGATTACATAACTTTGAAAATAAATAAAGTCGTAGGTACATGTCCGCACTGGGAATAGAACGTGGGTCCACAGGTTTATTTATAAAATGTGCAATTGCTGCAAAATCTAAACTACAGATTGTGCTTGGAAACAACTTTTGTTTTATGAGTTTTTTCTCAGATAGATACTCTTTACCTAACTTCTAGTTATTAATAGGATACAATCGGTGGTCTTATCTTTCAAAGAGATCTCTTCCAGAAAACCTCAGGATGTGGTTGGGTAGAGTTGAGTTAGAGTTGTATTTGTTGAAATATCTGCTTCATAGAGGTTTCTTAGGTTCGCAGCCTTCAGTAATACATTGTCCTGCATAGAAAAATTTACATCCTATTCAACATGTCTTTAGGCATTAGATATCTATCAGAGTGCCACTACAAAGTAAAATACCTAAGTAATTACACAGAGGAAAAAAATCCAGTACTTAGAAGATTTCAAAAAAATCGAAAGTCGTAGAACAAAAGTTGTTGCACACGACAAACTCTAATCGACATGTGTATTTCAGAAATAACCCTGTATAAATTTTCTTCATTTATTGCTACTTCCCGACTCATGTAGGTACGGTTGGCAACTGATCGAGCTTTGTTTATATTTTCGATGGTGGCGCGTGTAAAGATAGACTTAGAGTGGAATGTACGATGGAATGTTCGACGGCGCATTTCATAAACCTTCATATGAATGGATGAATGAATTTATTGTGCTAAAAACATATTTATTTTATTATGCATAACGATTAATTATTACTACTATTTATTACTATTTTTAATTATAAAGTGAATCTTAAATTTATTATCACAGTGATTAGGAACTTGTTGCTTAAAGTCTAAATATTCTTTAATGGGACAGAAACAATTGTCTATAACATATTTAAATAGACAGTTTTTAAAACAATTGGTTGGATTTTCTCTATATACATGAGGTAACTTGTTATATATATCTATACACATAATATAGCAATTTTTGGATGTAACGCTTAGGCTTATAGCATAATTATGTTGGTTGCAAAGTAGCTTGTAACGTAAATGAGTACGGCGCTGTAAAGGTTGTTTCTCAGTCGACTGCACCTAGGTATCCCATAGCTATCGCATTCTGAAACTCTTACATAACTGTCAAGGAATTTAGAAAGCAATGCCTACTAACAAGAAATGATAATAAAACAATGACGGGACTTAATTTATTTCTCATGTGAATCATCAGACTTTACGCGTAGGCGTCCGCCTACGTATAAACTTACCGGCACAAATGTCATTGTAACTTGAGCCGTATGTGGTACGAAATAAAAACTGAAGTGTTCTTGCGAATGCTAGACGATCGGTAATTTCTTTCCAATGTTACAAGGAATATGTGTAACGTCCTAAAGACATCCCATAACGTTTTACGGCGTCTAAAGATTTGTTGCCTTTGTTGAGTTGTGTTTCCTAAGTAAAGCATCTGCTGTGGAAGACGCAAGAATACCAGGCTACATGATTTTGTTAAGCATACCTTAGTAGGTATCGAAAAAACCTAAAAACTATGCCGATGCCTGCACTTGCCCATTTGCTCAGTTGGGAGAGCGCTGGCACGGTTAGCCAGAGGTCGCGTATTCAAGTCCCGGCATGGGTGGAATTTTTAGCCATAGGTTTTTAGAATTGTCCTCAGCACGGGTTAGTGCAACACAAAGAATATAACCTAAAAACTAGTATCGGAAAACTAGTCTTGTAGCAATTCGTAGCAGAAATGAGTATACTGTAGTTGAAAGTCATTTACGAAGTTTCAGCAAATTTTAAATTTATTTTAACACCGAAACATATTAAGACATACGTCATTTTAGACATACAGCGAGTATTTTATGGAATCGATAACTTTAGCTGATATATTTGGAGTGAATACCAACATGCTAAAATCCAATTTCGTAGCACAGCGTAGCAAAAACATTATCTATTTCAAACACAGTTTTTGGAAGCATTTGTTGAGAAACAATTGATTTGTACATAAAATCCACTAATCAATGTTTATGTATGTTTTTCATAACTATTTAGGTTTAGGTTTATGTAGGTATATTTTTATTAAGCATAAGTAGTTTACCTATTCATATTTGCACCAACTGCCCGTTTCTCTTTGCTTTAGCAACTTTCCATAATACCGTAAAACTGAAAGACTTATAACAGTGTTAACTGAAGCAACTGACTGGTCTGCTACAACTTCACAAAACAGCCTCTAACAACTACAGCCTCTTGCTCAAATACAATGTCGTCTATATTGTGTGAGCAAGAGGCAAATAGTTACTCAATCCCTTTCTTTAATAAACCGGCTGTACATCATCAATCAATCATCAGCAGATATCTATACTTAGATGACTAGACATGGGCAACGATTCTTATGTTGACATTTTCAAGCAATGAATAGTTGGTTGCTACAAAAACAACCGATACTTAACTATTGTCCCTTTTCCAAGAACTAACGTTGTTTTAGAACCAGCTGGTTATGATTTTCAACTCGTTATTCTGCGTTAAGACACCACAGGGTATAATAATAAACGGCAGTAATTCTAATACATAAATCTAATATATAAAAATCTCGTGTCACAGTGTTTGTTATCGAACTCCTTCGAAACGGCTTCACCGATCTTTATGAATTTTTTTGTGTATATTTGGTAGGTCTGAGAATAGGTCGTAGGCTGATTAATATGGCAAAAAAACGTTTGCCAGGTTATTCAGCTAGTAACTTATAAAAACATTAAGTTCAAGTTTATTATTAAGTAGGTGGTCAATGGATTTTTTTGATAGTACAATAGGTACATTTCTGGAAGCCTTTATTTACAAGCCGATAATAATCCATTGACCCCATCCTATCTTTCATGAAGGTACGTTATCTAGCGTTACCAAAAGCATGTAGTTTGAAAAATTCTTATCGTGTCCGTTACGCGTTAAATAACAACATTATTTCACACATCTGTTGGTGTCTATTTTAGAACGAAGACGAAATTTTGGGGTAGTTTTTAGACGGGGCCATAAAACGAACCATTCTAAGAAGTTTTGTTAGTTCCGTAGGTGTTTCTGGAATAGATAGTATCACCCAGAGGTATGGTTTTTTTAAACTAAGAGTAGAAAGTAATTATTAGTAGACACACACACACACACACACACACACACACACACACACACACACACACGCACACGCACACGCACACACACACACACACACACACACACACACACACACACACACACACACACGCGCGCGCACACAAACACACGCACGCACGCACACACACACACACGCGCGATGATTTAACTAAACTTTGTACCGTAGTTCTAGTCAGTAAATCGACGCTTGCCGGTTTTGGGTACTTTTTAGCATCATCTTCGCTAATACATCCCCTCTTCTTTGACATACGAGGGGTGTTCAATAAGTAGTGAGAATGAGGTATAAACTCCTTGGATAGAGAAAAAGAAACTACTGGCAGGCATAGCCCGCTTATTTGACATAATAAAATAAAAAACTTTGATGCTCTTTTGTTTTTTCAATCATAGAAGGTTCTTACTTGTGTTCTGTCCAAGGAATATAATACTCCTTTAGCTCTGTCGCAACGAGTAATCGAATATGGAGATAATTGAAGTTCGCGCGGTAATTAAATATCTATGTTTGAAAAATTTTACTACGCAACAAGTAAATCAAGACTTGCAATATACGTTAGGGGTTCATGCTCTAACGTATCTTGCGAGTCTACGTAAGCAAGACTACGTAAACTTGAGGCACGTTTCATGTATAACATGGAACGTGCCTCAAGTATTGTTCCATAATAAACTATTTAAGTTCACAACCCACATGAAGTAGCCGAGTAAACTGTTAAAGTTACTTAAGAAACTGTTTATTCAACAGTTTATTCCAATTGGTATACAGGGGGACTTTAATTGGGTCATAATTTGTTTTTACTGCCATTCATTTCTGAACTGTATTAACCATGTTTATTCTACTCTTATGATTATGAAGCATAAAATAATTGAAATTGGATTTGATAATAGAAACCTTGTTAGAACTTTAATTATTCTTGTGTGGGCGTCGCTCAGACTCCATCTTAGAACCGATTTACATATTCTTCTCATAAGAAAGATGAAATATTCAAAATTAAATTTGACAATAATATTCTTGTAAGAACTTTAATATAATTCTTGTGTCGGCGACGTCGCCCAGACTTCATCTTTGAACCGAACTTAACTAATAGAGTGGAAATTAAAAAGAAAGTTTTGCTAAGACTTTTTGTATTTCTACATTGTTCTCTTTAACATGAGGTTAAGGACTAAAAGCCTTATTTATAAGAACATGATTCCTCTAAATCCAATCTAAAACTCTGTTTATATTATATGTGGCTACTATCTTCACCAAAGGCTATTTTAATCGGCGTTTTTGAAGTGTCTTAAGGAATATAAGTAGTTCGATTCCTTAAAACGCCGATTATAATAGTCTGTGGTGGGGATTTTACAAGGAAAAGTCGTAACCACAGATTAAATAAACTGCCTCTTAGGAGTGCTTTAGAGGAATCGTGTTTCTATGAATAAGGCCAGAAAAGTTAAAGCCATTTTGGTTAGGAATAGTCATTTTTGGTAAAATAATCAGGTTCGGCTTCCGATTTCTATTCTATTTCAAATAGAAATTTTTAGATTTTAGAGTACCTACGTCATACCTTAAATTCACAACGTTACAGCCTTACAAGATTTACACCATAAGTAAAAACTCCACCGGAAGATAACTTGAACAAAATCCGAGCAGTCGGGATGAGTTTATGATGGACAGGTACCTAAAGCAATTAAATTATTAACTTAATACCGGATAAACTTACTTAGTTTTTTATCGGAAGAGTCCGACCAGGTTTCGCTCTGATTCGCAGAGCTTAATCGTGGTAAGTTTATCCGGTATTAAGTTAGTAATGTGTAAGCACTACACGCAAGTTTTAGTTAATTTGACAAGCTATTTGTCGGGAATTATACCTGACACCTGTGTTGGCTCCGATTACGTGACAAAAGAATCATCAAGTCGAAAGTGACTAATATGAGTAACCAAGTAACTTTCTTCGGTTCACATTCATGGCCTTGGCCAAAATACCAAGGTCAAGTGCACATCGCTTACACCACCCTTTCAAACTAAGACACCCTGGGGACCCTTCGCCTCTTACAACCCGTGTGACGGCAAAGGCCACCTCTCCGGATACTCGTCGGCACCGATGGCATGATTCGAACAAAAAGTCACTTGCACCAGTGGCCTTGGAACGAGTCAACGATCGTAGCCCCTCGCATCCGTCCGATGCAGTGTTTCCTTCCCTTTCGCACTCAGGAAGCTAGATACAGCTCTCCCTTTCCCCACTGCACCGTGTCAGCCAATCGCGGCGCGGCTCGGATGCGCGGGCGCAACGGCGCGCGGCGTTTGTTCAACTGGATCGCGCTAGGGGTGTCGATTGTCGGAAAGCTTCACGTGAGCTTTTATGAGCGTTTTTTTTTACATTGTCTAATTAAATGACGGCCCCAATTGGCTGTGAACGTTGCAACTGTACGTGACGGTGGGTGAATATAAAAAAATGTAACGTTCGATAGTTAATGTTCCGAGTATAATGTGCTTAATTAGTTGCTAATTAAGGGGCGCGCATTCTATAAATTTATTAGAGGAAAATTATTTGTTATCCGTTTCTTCGCCGGCAGTTGACAGCCCTGTAGTGCTGCATTGTCTATTATTATCGAGAATACAGTGTGTTTCGAATGCGTAATGATCTATTTTATGCCGAGCCTGCTGCAAAGAGAGTTAGTCAGGTGCGCTCGATACGATAGCAAAGAACGATAGCAAATTAAGATAAGATAAGATAATCATTTATTAAATTGCCACAACATACAAATTACTCGTTTTCTCTTCCTATTCACATTCAAATGCTTAAAATATTTTCTTATTGAAGTCTAGCGAGATTTGGCAAGCAAGCATAGTTTGGTTTTAATTTCCATAATACTGGCCGGATAAAACTTAACAAAAAGTTACGCTTGATGGCGTGCTAACATTTTTACTCAGAAATCAGTTTTTTTTTTCTGCTTTTCTTTTGGCCCGGGCGCCTTTCGTTCCGCTTCCGAGTCTCTATTGTTTTCCTAAATTTTACAGTTTCATAGTCATTCTGCTATTCGGGGTGGACACAAATCGAAAAAATCAAAGATCGAAAAAATCGGTCCAGTCTGTCTTAAGTTCATTTCGATAAAGTCGCTTTAGCTCTGCGTAGCACCCTGTGTAAACAACTTCTAATCGCTAAGTCAGTGACACGTTAAAAGGGAGACGAATCTACAGGTTCTCGAACAGCAATTACATTTAGAAAGAAGAAAGAAAGAAAGAAAGAAAGAGAAATTAACACATCACAAGAAAATCGAATAGGAATAGGGACCCGACGGACGCCCCGTCTCATTCTTATTCCCCTTTTGCCTCGACTCTTTTGTTTTCGTCCTCTTTTTAACGTTTTCGATCGCTTTGTGAGGACTATTTGCTCTTTGACAAGTGCAGTGGAATTCTTTGGAATGGTGTCGTTGAAACAGTTGGCGCTGAAGCGGGTTTTTGTGAGCTCTTGCCTCTGCAGCATGACCGATATGCCGAGCCCGGTGGCGGCCGATATACAGAGTTACTTTGTATTATTATTACTCAGCATTTAACATTAGTTCAGAATATAAGTAATATATAAAAATCTCGTGTCACAGTGTTTGTTATAGAACTCCTCCGAAACGGCTTCACGGCGATTTTTATGATTTTTTTTGTATGTATTTGGTAGGTCTGAGGTCGTAGGCTAACGAATGTGGCAAAACAACGTTTGCTGAGTCAGCCAGTAATTCTAATTCGACAATATTATTGTTTGGTAGATAATATTATTTCGGAAAATTTGAGTAGACTTTTGTTTTCTTATACATACATACATTAAGCAGCCTATGTATACGTCCCACTGTAGGGCACAGGCCTTCTCTCAGGGAGAGAGTATGGCTCATACACTCAGGTTTCCTCACGATGTTTTCCATCACCGTTAGCGAGTGGTATTGTAAAATCAGGACGAAAAGCAACAAAAATCTGTAAAAAAAAAACAATTGTTCACGCGGCTTGTGGTCGGCGCCCGTGAACTTAATTAATTGTTCCTTCCCTTATTTACGCATATGGGATGACAGACTCTTAAACATTTATCATAATGATAAATAATATTTTCCAATACTATAACTCCACAAATGTATATAACTTAGAAAACAAAGTTATAGGTACATGCCCGCACTGGTAATCGAATCTGGGTCTCTCGCTTCCGAGTCCAATGTTCTACCCACTAGGCTACCACCGCTCTTTGATGTTTTCCTGTGCTTAGTATTTAATAAAGAAAAGTTGTCTCCAAAATTATAAATTTTAGTATATAATTTTCTCAATCAAAAACTGGGTAGGTACAGGATAAGAAAAATATGCCTTGAATGTCCGTAATTTTATCATTGAATATAAATTTCAATGATTTCATTATCTAACAAACCAACAGACCACACTTATAATATACAAATTTTATTACAATTACTAAAAATTTTCAATTGCGCGAGTGGGGCAGCATAGACGACGCAACAGCAGCCTTAAAACACGTACGGTCTTATTTATAAAGACGCGATTCCTCTAAAACACTCCTCAGAGGCAGTTTAAATAATCTGTGGTTACGTTTTTCCTGTTACCACAGACTAATTAAACTGCCTCTGAGGAGTGTTTTATGGAATCGTGGTTTTATAAATAACACCGACCGATATGGTTTTAACCGTTACCCTTAAAACGACTATAAAGCAAATCCACAAAAAGATAATAAAGGAAAATTGAGCAAAAAAATTTGATAAATCGTAGAACAAAACTTGGTGTAAATGATAAACTAACTGACATGGTTTCTGGAATTGCGCATTATGCATAAATAACCCGGTAGTAGCGCCATCTTGCTCTATGTGGCGAGTAAGAGCGAGATGGCGCGACGTTTTATCGCGTTGCACGTTGTCGCGCCCGATACAGTGGCCGTGCCCCGCGGGATCGACAAATATACCGAACGAAAAACGTGTTGTGTATTCATCGCGCGGAGTACATGGTTTTACTTTGACTTTAGAATTACGGAGGGACGATGAAGGTGACAAAATATTGTTTGGGGTGTTCAATTTGAAACCGAAGATGACTTCTTCTGTTTAGAGACCTAATGAACATTTATTGCCAAGCGTGGCGATGGTTATGAAAACCATGAGGGAGGCATATGTCCTGCAGTGGGCGTCAAAGATGGTGATGTTGATGGACACTCATAATTTTCAAATCTACCCGTTTGTACTCAAGGCTGGCTTCCACCGACGCTACGTGACAGTACTATCTATTTGTTTATCCATGGGTAACATCTATCGAGTGAATAAGCCAAAAAATAACATTTGCAGCGCAAGCCATAATATAACATAGGTACATTATATGAGTGTCAACCTTGTCAATCAGCTATTTACTCGTCTATCCCTGAATAAGTATTTATCTATTCAGAATTTATTTATTTCAACGTAAATAATTTTAAAAACCTATTTAGAGGCTAAAAATTCCACCCATGCCGGGACTTGAACCCGCCACCTCCGGCCAAAAATACCAGCGCTCTCCCAACTGAGCTAATGGGCAAGTGCAGGCATCGGCGAAATTTCGAACCTCTTTACAAACTGCTCTGTATTTCGTTCAGGCAGCGACATCTGGCTGAAGTAATTTACATCACTTGCAGCCCCGAGCACCCACTTTGCAGTTAGCCCGAGGTCGCGGGTTCAAGTCCCGGCATGGGTGGAATTTTTAGCCTCTAAATAGGTTTTAAAATTTGTCCTCAACGCGGATTAGTGCAACAAAAAGAATATAATCACGTAAAGAATTTAAATTCTGCTTCCTTTGTTGAATGTCAATGTACTATGTTATTTACTTACTTATCCAGTGAGTTGGTGCGAGCCGCCGTTAGTTACGGTGACGTTGCAACAAAAATGTGTCTGCAGATTGTTGTTCAATTCAATATACTTACCTATAGACTTCCCACGTGTTACTGTAAACTTTTATTTACAGTTTAATTATCGATATTGAAGAAACTATTTTTTTATCTGGAGTAAATACAGACACAGACATAATAATTTTATTGTTTTATGTTTTACAATATTGCGCATGGACTTATCTGTCCTATGGAACATTTGTCACTTATAGTTAAAGCAGGTAGTGTGAAAGCGGGAGGCGCTTAAATGCAAAAAAAAAACAACTTATTAAAGAGAACTAGATATAGGCAACTCAACAGATTAACAAAGGGTTTTAAGTTTTTTCTATTTCAGGTTTTGCGTTTTTAACCGACTTCAAAAAAGGAGCAGGCTATCAATTCGACGCGTATGTTTAATTTTAATTTTTTTTGTGCTAAATTCTCGCATAACTCCGTCAAATCTTAACCGATTTCGACAATTCTTTTTTGTTCAAATAGATATAATGTCCTATTGGTCCCATTTTAGTTTGGTGAAGATCTGATGAAGACTTTCGGAGGTGGAGAACGGAACTCTTCAATGGACAGCAGTAAATAAGGCCTAATGAGGCCCATTCTTTAGTAATATCCGTATGTTTAATAAAATAGCGTAAAAGTAGTCCCAAGGTAATTTGGTGATGTTCTGGTGAAAACTTTTGGATATGGAAATTGGGAACTTCAAATTTTTAAGCAACGAATTAAGTAGGGTATTTTATGGTTATAAGGGACTTGTTTATTTTTCTCCCGTTCCCCACTAAAATTTGGAAATAATTTTTTTTAATAAAAAATAAAATCCGACTTCAAAACACTACAGTACTAAAAAGTTAGAAATAATTTAAAAGAATACATTTAAATTAGAATTATGTATACGTGTAGGTATTGTAGAAGTATAATTTGTAGTCGATGCACAGTTTCATGACCAGGACATATATTTTGGGGACCGACTACCATTTATCTTTCTACAATACCTACATGTATTGTATGCATACTTCTAATTTAATGGGATTCTTTTAAATTACCTCTAACTTTTTAGTGCTGTAGTCGGTTTTTAATTTTTATTGATTTTTTTTTTTCAATATTTAGTGGGGAGCGAATTTTTTTTAATGAGACACTGTATTATACATTCAAACAATCTTTCATCTCGAACAACGCAGTACAAAATGCCGCCGCCTAAGGCATGCCCTCGAGAAATGCTAAGTCAACATTTCTCCGCCGGAGTTCAAGGCCCTGCGCTCATTGGTATGCCGTCAGCCTTTACGGAACGGCGGGCAGACTACTGTTTAGACGAGACTAGCCCTTATTATGGTGACCTGCTCTGTAACCTTAGCAGTTTCGTCGTAGAGTCCACCAACAGGAATTCAGTTACCAACTCCACCTTGTTAGGAACCAATCAGGTTTTGCAGTTGACCTAGGGGTGCTGTTAAGTATTTAATTATTAGGTACTCATATGTCGTATTCAAAAAGAAAATTATGAATGCCGATGAAGCGAAACAGTGTCAGGCTCGTGGCAACTGGTAAACCCAGTCTCTGCCATCCCTTTCGAGATACGAGTGAGTTTATGTATGTGGGGTCCAGTCCACAGTTACAAATAGTACTTTTTTTTAATTTGATTTATTTTAGAAATTTATTTTAGAAAATACTTTCAAGAATATTGAAAAATGTTGAGGTAGAATGTGCAAATGACATAGAAGCAATAGGATAGTGCAGTCTTGAGGAATAGCTGCAGTCTACAGGGTGCATAATTAGCAGATCGTCATCGGGAGCGCCGTTCTCTCCCACTATTGTTTTGGCGCGGCCCTTTCCCACCGGTTGCAGAATTTGAAATGCGCGCGTCATTAGCAGCCGGAATCTTGATGCAACTGATGTCTGGGTTGAGCTGTTGATGACAGCGGGATTATTATTAAGCAACTGACGGCGGCTTCATTTTTAAAAAATCTGGCCGAGATCGGCAATCCACGGCTCTGAAACTGCTAGTAGAGTTCTAGAAGTTCTACGGGTGTTGCAATGACATTTTCACGTACAATCGTGTAACACATGTCATCATAAAACCGAATAAAGGCAATTAAATATTTTTTTTTAACTGAAATCATCATCATCAGTAAATCATCAGTCAAGATTACAGTGATGTCGTAGTGACTGCAAGACTGTCAAGACTCAAAATTTAGATAATGGCGTGAAAAACTTTCACATTTTAACGAATTTTTCAAACGAAGTTTATCCAACTTCTAAACTATGTAATAAGTAAAACTAACAGAAGCCAATATAAACAGTAAAAGGTAACATTCTGTAAGTCAAGTGTAACACAAACAGATTGTATAAAACTTTGGAAACTGGAAAGAAGAGTACACCTCCACTCCGAATCCCCAAGGTTTGCTGAAAGAAATATTCTCATAGAGACAAGCTCGCCCTTGTACATGTAATTTCTTATGTCATATCTCCGGTACTGTTTTTCGTGTGCAATAAAGTATAATAATAATAATAATAATAATGATGAGTTCGATGATTTCTCGTAGATCCCCCAACAGATTTGGACCAAACTTAAAAGGTACCATGTTCACTTTCAAACAAAACAAATAATAAAATAATCGGACAAAATTGGTAAAGAATTATCGCTAAAAACTTGAGAACTTGAAAAACTCCACCGCTTTTTATATCGGTTAAAAAGATGATAAGTACGGGTGGGTGGAATTTTTAGCCTCAAAATAGGTTTTTTAAAATTGTCCTCAGCACGGGTTTGTGCAACAAAGAGAATATAAAGATGGTGAGTATGACATGTGAACTGAAAAAAATAACTGTAAATAATCATTCAAAACTTTAACACAGGCTTGACTGAGAACAAATCTGTTTGTACAATATTCTCAAATCAAACTGACCAAGTTTGCTTCAAGCCGCCCCAGACAAAACGATATCCTAATCGTTTTCACATTCGAGTGCTAATTGGGAGCATCCTGTCTATCAACACGATCGAGTCCAGCTTTTGAACTTTGAGCTTAGTGAGTAGGTTGGGTCAGGCACTTCGGGCTTCGAGTCTAATAAACCCATCGTTGTTCAATAGAGTGAAATTAGCACAACGATGGCTGTTATTTGGCGCTATTTTCTGTAAGCAATAGCAGTACAATGTCGTTCCAATGGAATCTCTCACGAAGGAGGTTGAATCGCGCGAGGCGCCGAGTTAAGTTGCACGAGTTATACCATTGGAATGCGATTGGTTAGTAGATTACCAAGTATCATTGAAACAACCATCGTCGTAATAAAATCACTCTATAGAACAACTATGCATTTGAGACACCTTTTAAACTTTGAGCTTAGTGAGTAGTTTCATTCTCGCCGGTGCATACACTACACCTGCCAGCCGAAAGTCTTAGTATGGCCTAATCAAATTTTTGTGTGTATCGTTGTATATTTTCTTGCATCATTAAGCTTTTATCTATCTGTGAGGAAAGTTAAGGAGTTAACAAAATGTATTAAGCTCATTGTCTCTATTTAAGTAATTTTTGTTAATTCTGGTTTTCCTCCTTTATAAAATAAACTTAAAATAAAATAAAGGCTGTGATTTCCGGTTATCTTTGTATTTGGCGTCGAATCGGTCATCTTTACGATGAATCCACATAACACAGGGCTGGGGCCGAGCGGGCGCATCGTTAGCCACCTAAAATAATTCTCAGGTATGTCCCATAAGTTCAGAGATTACTCGGTAAAGCTCGGTGACAAAAAATATACTCTGCTGATGAGCCATCAGCAGAGTATTTTTTTTGACAAAGTATTTTGTCGTATCCTTGGCTTTAAGCTAGTAAGTAAAACAGGTACTGTAATCAAGTTAGTATTTTACCTAATTGAAGCAAATAACTTCCTTACCACTAGTCACTAGTATTTATTCTTGAAAAAATATGTTTTTTCTTCGCTGTTTTCCCCATCCATCCGCAGAAAAATGACCTCTTCTAATCTGATAAGAATGTTGTAAAGATTATTTTAGACACATACAAACATGCACCCCAGTACCACAACCTTTCATCCCCTATTTAACCCCCTTAGTGGATGAATTTTCAAACCCCTTAAAAGGAACTTGTGTGAACAATTTCATGTTTCGCTCGTCGTGTGTTGTGCGTCCAGTTTAGTTGTCTAAAGGTCTTAATCTTCGGGTTTTGTAAAAATGTAATGCAATAAAAAATTACAAGTGAATAAAGAATTATGTCAATTACTAAGGAAACCATCTCTTAGTAGATGACAGTGTTTTGTTCAGGCAATGTTGTGTTGTGGGTCAGTGAATGTAGATTGCAGAACTTTATGTCAACTTATATTGGACATCGCGGTTGGCGTAAGTAGTTCTACTTTATTAGAAACTAAGATCCGTGTACCAACTTTATAATAACAACCAGCACTTTTAACGTGTTTTCTTACGATCGCAGTAAACTTCACAGTTAATAACTGCTCCGTGAGAAAAAATATAGCTAAAGCTCGTTGAAGGCAACTTGAAGCTCTTGAGCACACAAATAATAATTAGCCTAAGTGGTTCTTTACAATAATTGCTATTGCTATCGGAAGTTAATAAGCTTCGCAATAATGAGATTCTGGAACAACACAGCTTGCTACAATTTTAGCAGCTACTTACCTTCTCGAATTACTCGAGAATTCTTCACCTCGTTATTTATCTCGAATACGTAATCAGGTTTTGAGGTGTAATTATTTGTCTACTTAAGTGGACCGGTACATTTTATTAAGTACCGTTGAACGTGTACATTTATTGACATTCCTGGATATTTACAAACTTGAATGTGGCACTTATACTTAGACAGTTAGACAGACTTTAGTTATAGATCATAAAACCGTAATTCTTATATACTTACCCCTAGTTTCTCGTACACTAACACGCTGTTAATCTACTGTTAACAGCTGTCAATTGACCAAAGTGCATACAAAAAAAGCCACTGACAGCTGTTAACAGTAGATTAACAGCTGGTTAGTGTACGAGAAACCGGGGGTTAATCTTTTAACGTTTACCAACATGGTTTTAAGCCCATGCACATTTAAAAACAACATTTTTAAAGCTTTTAAAAAAAATTAGGATATTTTCGATGAATGTGGTTTCAGGCTTTGCTTGATAGTAAAATTACGTGCATTTTAAATATGTTTTTGTTTCCCTTTAGATAAAGAAAAGAAAAGTAGCTTCCAAAATTATTAGTTTTAATAGCAAATGTTCTTGTATAAGAATTGAGTAGAGGATAACAGACAATATGTGACTTAATTATCCGTAATTTAATTATCATGCAAAGGCTTAGATCACATTTTTCAAAAGTATAACTTTTTTTACAATAACTAAAAATGTTACAAAGTTACAAAAGATTAACAAATGTTACAAAAGATTAAGGTCTTATTTATAACAACACGATTCCTCTAAAACACTCTGTGTTTACATACTCTGTGGTTACGTCTTTCCCTTTACCACAGACTATTTAAACTACCTCTGAAGAGAGTTTATAGGAATCACGTTTTTGTAAATGACCGTTAATTTAAAACTTTGTTTTTTAAGGCTGCTGTTACAATGTTTTCCGCCTCATGAGCTAAATTCGATGTAATCTGTATCTCCGCCTGCTCTTTTGCAACTGATTACGTCCGATTCAAATTAAGTGTCAGCTTATTCAGATGTTTTGGATAAAACAGGACCATCAAAATTAGATTGGAATCAGAATGCCCCCAAAACCACGCGTTGACATATCAACTACTTTTATTAACAATAAAAAACCGACTTCAAGAAAAAAGCGCACTGAAAAAAGAATTCAGTTAATTTCTCATCAACAGATTTTGGCTAAATTTATTACCACACTGGGGGTACACCCTTAATTATAAAAATAAATAAGTGAATCATACCACTTGGTAAAAGAATTAACGCTAAACATACTCACATAAAAAAATTGATGAATTGAGAATTCCTCTTTTTTTTTGAAGCCGGAAAAAAACTAAATTTAATTTCGTCCAAGCTTACGACGTTGTTATTAAGCTTTTATTTTCGGATACTGATAAGGATACAGATACCGGCTCGACCGTTTTTACAAAAACCCGAAAGTTATTGTATGTTTACTATATCAGGGCAGATGGAATGTTTTTTTATCTACGTTATGCATTTCAAAAGGATTCGTTTACAATTAGTCGAGACCAGTACCTATGTAAAAAATACTATAAGTACGTAATTTTATTAGTATGTACATTGCTGCCAATTATACAGTTTGGCAAATTATTAGTTAACTGTTCTGTACTGTCTCTGCCTGCCCCTACTCTCGACGTCATTGCGTTAAAATTTCGTCAAAATTAAATGCAACAAGTCAGAATTACCGACTGTAAGAATAAGCATTGCATTATAAACGTACTAGCTGTCCCGGCGAACTTCGTGGCTTGAAAAAGGGTTACGGTAACAATAAAATATTATCCCACGGGAACGCATTACCGGGATATCAAGTATTCAGATCTTTGTCTATCTGTATGCCAAGTTTTACGTAATTCCGTTCAGCCGTTCCATTTATAATATTATAGTAGGATTGGAACTTTTGAACCATTAATCTGTAGAATTCTAAATGCCCCGATGGGACCACCAGAACAATGGTTTTTAATTTTTCTTTTCAAGATCATAATCTAATAAATGCACACAATTTTAACGCAAGTTAGCTAAACTAGCGTTGAGAGTAGAGGGGCGATCCTTTAACCGTCATTCCACCACATTGTCATATTTTTTATTAATTATTAATTGCTTGGTTTCTTATTCAGTTAATTAATTACATAATTTTTTTGGACTCCGTTCAAACATTAAATATTTTTTTATATTGGGCATTAGTTGAGTCTTATCCAATAATTTTGGCTAAAAATGACAAATACAGTTCTGCTATACAATTCTGGTGGCCTATCAGAAAATCACCTTCATGTAATTTTTACTGGTTTCGCTCTCTTGACCAACCTTTTTTCTCAGCTGTATTGTATGTATTTTTATTATTATCATTATCAAGACTTAAACGAGGCATTCCCGTCGAGGCTTAATATAGTCAAGCCGCTATGGTTCAGATCGGCTGAGAGCACCTTTTTAGGGTTCCGTACCCAAAGGGTCCACTCCACTCCACTGTCCGTCAGTCTGTCTATCATCAGGCTGTATCTTAGGAACCGTGATAGCAAGACAGTTCAAATTTTCACAGATGATGTATTTCTGTTGACGCTATAACAACAAATACTAACAATAGAATAAAATAGGTATTTAAGGCGGGCTCCCATACAACAAACGTGATTTGTTTGCCGTTTTTTGCTCGATATTAATAACGGCAGTAGGTAGATGCTTGAAATATTCAAATATTGTATAGATAATGGTACGGAACCCTTCGTGCGCGAGTCCGACTCGCACCTGGCCAGTTTTTATTGGCCGCGTTATGTCGATAGCGGCCAGTCCAATGACCTTTGGATGTGGCTTATTTTTGGGTCCTTGGGGAAAATGTATTTGGTCTTAACTATTAAATGAAGTACACAATGACGGTTGGGAGAGAATCTTGAGGATGATTTCTCGTTCCTTTCTAGAGTTCCGCACCCGAAGGGTACTATCGGGACTACTAATATGCCTACTATGTGTATCCGTCTGTCTGAACTATAAAGGGGTTTTTTCTTGGACCGTTAAGGTTGCCAGTGGAAATTTTGACGGAATAATTATGTGATGTGTGACTATGGCAGATTGTCCATCAAATAGCCAATAATAAAAAAAGTTAAAAAATAAGGGGCAAAAAAAAAAAAAAACGTTTTTGCTCTATCGTAAAAAAGGTAATATGTTATTTCTTATGTAATGTCATATTAAATGTTTCGTATGCAATACAGTATAATAATTAATTAATGTTTGTTTAGATAAATCGTCGGCAAAAAAGAAAATTCGAAAATACAAGTAAACAAACTGAATTAAAGAAAACACATTTTTGCTGAACAATTAAGACAAAATATGGTGCGTGAGTTTTTCTTTTGTCTCCCTTACACCTATCAAAGGTTGTATAAGTAAGAAAGGGTTGACGCTGCGCGCTTTTTGTCTTACTCACAAATGTTTTATTAACATTTTATGGGCATCGTCCTATCCAACACGACGGTCCATTCCGTCGACACATAAGGTATTTAATGGGACAAAACGGAGAAAACTGTAAAGATGGAATCTTTAACAGAAAGCACATAAGTTTATACACCACAGTCTTGCGTCTGCCAAGGCATGGCTGGTAAACTTAACCTCCAAAAGGAGTAAACCCATCTATATAATCGTTTAAACATAATGTTTGACTACGTACATTTTATCTGACTTTTAGTTCCAAAAGTCTGTCACAGCTAGCGGTGCCCGCGACTTCGTTTACCTGCGATTTAGATATTCCCGCGTGGGATAGTTTTAGTTGAATACTTTGTAGTTTAAGCAAACCTGTTTTGAAAAGAATAAATGTGGAGTTTCTTTGTTAGCTTCTTCTCCGCATACTCTATTAATTGTTAAACTAACAGCTTTAACGTTCATTAAGTAAACATTGTTTTTATAGTGAATAACATTTTTGACTTTGACGTTGACTTTGACTTAATGCACGTAACAAAACAATGACAGCCAGTGTCCTCTCGAACTTGCCCTTTTTTTTTTAAGCTTTCGTACCCGAAGGTGGAAACGACACCCGATTAATATGCATACGACGTCTGTCTGTCTGAGCCAAGAAGAGCTTTATTCTATTGAACTGTTAGGTACCTATTTGGCTGCCTCGTCGGTCTAGCTCTTATCACCAAAACAGGGCTCGTGGGTTCCTTAACACTTACTGAATGAAAGGAAACACATTTTTAACTGTATCCCAGAGAGCCAGGTAGTGACCAGGTTTTGCAGATAAATAAATTGGTAATCAAATGCAATATTTATGGATATATTGGCAGTCTTCTTGTAGGCAAATAATAATAGGAATAACTTCCAGACAACACAATAACTCATCCTGGTCCAAAACTAGGATACCCCTGTATGCTATGGTAACCAGGCAAGGACATCATAAACATGGGAATGCATCCAGACTTAGGCCATTTCTACAAATGTACGACGGCCCCCTGTGGGAATCGAACCCACGACCTCCGGCATGGTAATCAGACGTGATACCGCTAGGTCAGCGAGGCAGTACCAAAATCTGTAATATCTGAATACCTGTGCCAGAAGATTGATAGTGGGACGGAACCCTCGGTAGTCGAGTCCGCCTCGCACTTTGCCAGTTTTTACTTTTTTTTTCGGCCAGAGCCCTTTATCTAGCCGGCTCGGCCCTTAGGGTCGTTTGTTTGCTCTCTTTGCACCTTCGCCCTTTATGCCCGAGACGGGTTTGGACTGACCTTTCGGTGGAAAAAGGGTTTTTGTCCACCTAGAGAATCTCCCTTTGCCGTTGGAAGTCGGTTCAAGCATGTCGGTTAGGGTTTGTAATTTGAAATAACTTTTGTTCTACGACTTTTAGAAAATGTTCGTTCAATTTTCCACGAAAAAAGGACGATTTCTTATGGTTCTTCTGCCTTTTAGTGTGGCAATCTTTTATAAATAAATTTATATACTTTGTTAATTTTTTTGCTTCTTAGCTAAATAAGTTACAGAGTGAGCCTAAGAATAACAAATAATGCTTATTATTATAATGCCATATTATTATGTATTTTATTAAACATAAAATGGACATTCTTCTAAAAGTACAACGATGTACTGCGGCCATTAATACCAGTTATTAAATTATTTCTTTGTATTTTTTTTTTGGTGATGAATATTTCACAGCACATAAACCTTTGCATCAGTGCATTGTGCTCCAATACGTTACGGCTGACTTTGTTATTAACTTTTAAAGGTTGATATAATGTTGACTATACTTTGGTTTCCTTTACCTGTTACCTTTAGACAGGAATAACGACAAACTCTAACCGATATGATTCTGGAATTGCGCATTTTAAAAGTAGCCCTGTATACGGGGCCCTTACCTTAGAAATCAGAGCCATTGGAATTTACATGTTACGATTCGAACCCTTGCTCAAGCGATCTTGTGAACACTTTAATGAATGTACCTATTGGACTGATTTGTTGGTCTAGCGGTATCACTTCTGATGGGTTCGATTCCCGCTGGGGCCGTCGTACATTTGTTTAAATGGCCTTGGCCTGGGTGTATTTCCATGTTTGTGATGTCCTTGCCTGGGTACCATAGCACAGGGTATCCTAGTTTGGGACCAGAACAAGTGATTATGTTGTGTGGAAGTTATTATTATCTATTATATTAAACAGCTGACTCTTTTCTCGCAATCTCGATTTTATTTTATAAAACAATACTAACAAGTATTGACTAGTTTGTAGCCCCCTGTTTACTGGACTTTTCTGTAACACTCCGTATTTAAAGACCAAATACTCCCTTGCCATAACGGACAAAAAACCCTCAATGCATTGTTCCCCAGGCAGACCTACTTGCCCTCCACATCCGCTAAGACGGCACGTGTTTCTTAGAAAAAAAAACTCATAGGGGTTGTCGTGAACCTACTCAACTTGAACTACTTATAAGGGTATGTTATACATTGTACACGGCCCTCTACTGTGGGCTGTAGTCTCTGTAGTCCTTGGCATTGGCACTGAAATATAAAACCGGCTTGGCAGCAGCAAACAGACTCGCCCGGCGTACCTTTTTTTCCTAGGGTGCCCCTAGGAGGGGCGCCGAATGACCATTCTTTCTGGCACGAGTTGCGATAGTGGACACCGTGTAGTTACTTTTATCTGACGTGATTTTTTGTGTCTTGTGCGATACGAAATCACAAATATCTGTGGCTCGCTGGTCATGTTTTATTGGTAACGTACTTAGATCGACTTGCGCCGCATTACTGGATAAATAATAGGGTTGTCACAATTTATCTACGAATAGCTTAGCCAATGTCATGGTGCAAGACATTTAGGACTTGTTCACTGGATAGAGCTTACCCATGGATAAAAAGATAAATAGTACTATCCGTTAGCGTTAGCGCAAGCCAGCCACTATTTCCCCGTCTCTACATATCCCTGTACCGAACTAAGCCGCAGGAGTTTTGATACAGCAGTTATGTACTTATAATACTTAAGTGGGCGTGTAAGAAATAATTTACTCGTAGAACTAAGATGTATCACTCAAACGATCGAACTCTCACATCTTCCGCACTTAGTGCATGCGTTCTTTTGTGGCCTTTCTTTCTCTACACAAGAGATGGCGGAAAAATACACTGGAGACTTGTTTAGCTTAACATTAAATGTAGAGTTTGATACACAGATACCTGTAGCGCCACTCCCGGGCTCTTTATCTCCGCACCTCAGAGCATAATATGCCACATATTCAAACTCTTACGGACTATGGTTGAGACTGGTGATGGCTGACCCCGGCGTTATGCTCGTGAACGGATGCTGTTCGTGTGTCTGGCCGCAACATTAACGTTTTTCCTACTTTTGTAAGAAGTATTATTTTGGCTTTTAAAGTTATTGATGGCAATCACGGAATCGTATCATATATTAAGATGTATTCAGTTTAAGATGATTTGAGAAAAGATGGTCAGAGTTGAGTTTTTTTTTATACGGCCCGAAGGCAGCGGCTAACACAGTACATTGACATCAGCAAACAGAATGTAAATTCTTTTCGTTGAAATAAATTATTGATTTCTGAATCCACAGTTTGTATATGGAATAATTTGGCTCTGGAAATTCATCGAGGCCTATATTTGACTGTTTTCAAAAACAACGTTTTTAACTTTTTCTCATTTCAAAGAGCTGCAACTTATCGTTATTATGTGTGCAACCTTCTTTAACTTTCATAATAATGCAACCTACATTATCGACTACTGTAGGGCACAGGCCTTCTCTCAGAGAGAGAGAGAGAGAGTATGGGCTTAATTAACACGTTACCAGTGCCCACCGCAAATTGGCAATTTTAGGCGCTGAGGTATGTGAACCCCTCCGACATTCAGGTTTCCTCACGATGTTTTCGTTCAAATTTGGTATTTAGCAATACCTAACCTAACCTTCAAGAATTTATGTAACTTAGAAAACAAAGTCATTGGTACAGGTACAACTTTCATAAATACTGCACGAATTATGATTTTGTTGCCTCAATATAGGCTTATATTTATTGTATCAACTATACTGAGGAGCACTACCTAATCCAGTACAATTAACGCAACACTAAGATTAACTAGAAGATAATGGTATTAGCATTAACTTTGCGTTCTCGCGACCGACTCCCGTCTATTTAGAGTTAGCATAGTGTTCCGTGCACGCCGATCCGCGTCTAGAACTTGAAGGCTCGGTATACTGAGTGCATAGAAAGTGCAGCATGCCCTAGACCTTGATAAGCCGGTGTAGCGATGCGATCCAGCGCAGCGGTCACGGTCTGGCGCAGCGCAGACGAAAGTACAAAAAGTTCCCCTTTCGAGCCAACAAGGCGCAGTCGAGCGTACAGGTGCCGGTGGAAGCCGGGGACAATGCTATCTGGCGGCTGGCTGAATGTAATAAAGGTCACTGATAAAAATAACTGGAATAAATAAAAATAACGATTCCACGCGAGCCTAGGACTCCATCTCAAAAATTCTGCCTTTACAATGAATCCGCGTTACAATGGCCTGATAAACTCCCTACATTTCCATGCGATCCTAGTACTTTTTGCGGCCGCTAATATCTGTCTAGTCAAATTAGGCAGTGTTGTACATTTTTAAGGCTTGTTTCCTAAGAAGTGTTTGGAACATATTAACACCAAGTACAGTGTCGTTCGGCTTATCATACAAGGCACGATTCCAGGAAGATTGAAGCCTGGGAAATTAAAGATATCATGGCTGAGATATCTGTAGAGAAAGATATCATATCTACACAACTCACGACAGTGGTTCGAACAGAGTACCAAACAGTTACTTGTTTATGTCGGCCGCCTCGAAAAGCCTCCAGTTGGTGGTCAACCTCCGATAGGAGACGGCACATAAAGAATACGTGAAAATTCTGGTCAAAAGTATTTTTCTCAAACCAGACCTTTCGTTCCACTTTAAGCCGATTAAGTAATCGGAGATATATGGCATATGTTTTAGCCTTATTTAAAGGATTATCTTGTCTTACGGTCGATGGTGGGTGGTCCGAAAGTGTTTAAAATTAACTTAGGTAATAAACCAACTGCTAACATGGAGTTCCGGGAGAAGCTATTAGGGGGTTTTTACAACTCCATATTGTCTCCTCGCCAACTATTCCAAACACTGTTTATGATAAAAGATTTGAACATACATTAAGCACAGAAGTTACTGAAATTCTTACTTCATTAACAAATAAATTCTACTCTAATAATTCTACGTGTGTGTGTCTTATGTAAATGAATGATTTATTTATCTATCTGAAAGAGTTCTAAGGTCCCAATGAGCAACACGTATTTGATACCCGCGACGACAGTACGTCGGTTCCCAAGATCTATTCCATTATCTTTGTCTCAGGTTCATCGGGTACAGTTATATCTAACTGTCTGAGCTTATTACTGAATGAGAAATTGTGGCTGTTGCCGTAAACGTCAGTCTGAGGTGAACGATTGCATCTAAATCATGAGCAGGCTCTTCATTTTCTATTTAAGTACTGGAGTTGAACTTCTTCTTTTGCTACGTGCGTACGTGGATCTCTACACTAGGTGGTATTTATTGTGATGGAGCCGCTTCGTATGCATCATATTCTTGGGCTTCTTGACAAGTAAAATGACCTCGGTAAATTTAACTCAGTACCTACTGAATTCCGTGCTCTATTTGACCGGTATAACCTATCTGAGACTATATCTTAGTTCGTTAGACCCCAAATTTTTATTTGTCACTCTGTCGCAAGTTGATTTGAGCGTATTCGTGGTGCAAGCGCCCCAGCATCACTTCGTTCTTTCTAACTATGCGCACGCGCACCGGTGTAGATGCACTCTATCGGGCTGGCAACTCCCGCGCACGCTCGTGAAAGCCGCGGCCCTGACCGCGAGCAGTGACCTACGCCGCGTGGCGACGCCTAGCGTTGAGATAGGTTAGGTTTTAGATCGGATTACAAGCGTCCGGAATCGAAATTTTGTAGAACCAGATTCGAGGAGAAAATCAATAAAGAAAAGCAGTTCGTTTCAACGACGGTTTCTTTCCGGGATTTTTATATACATCTGAGTGATTCCACGTGAGCCTCTGGAGCAATTCCCGAAGCTATAGTCCCAGCTACAGGCATATATTATAGTCCTTAAACCTTAAGGTTTCATAGTCCTTATTGCTTAGCGTTGGCGAAACTGATTATGTCTGTCTGAAACTGCTTTTGACCAAAGATAAAACTTGAGGATTTTATGCTAGACTAGAGATATCTTGATCAGAGACTAGTTGTTGAGTATTTCACCTACTAGCTGTATAAACGGGACTCAGTACGCATATTATGCGAATGAAAACTATCTTATATTTAATATTACTATCTATTGTATGGAAACAGGCGTTACTTTGCGGAAATCCATAATAGCATTAAAATGTGAAAATTACTTTGCTAAATACTTGTGTGAAAAAATGCGTTTTCACACAAGTATTGGCCTCGGTGGTGGTGTATTTGTGTCTTGCTTCTGCTTGAAAAAGTGGGAGGGAGAGCGGTGCATTAACTAACCGCATGGTGCTTGTGGGATTTTGGCAGAATTTAGCAAAGTAATTTTCACATTTTAATGCCATTACTATCTAGCCTAGCATACAGATAATGTCCTTGACGATTCTGGATGTTCGGCCGCTTAAAGCGTGATTGCGTCACAAACAAGGTATAATACCAGTCCGAAATTTGTATTAGTTTCTGGGAAGGTTGTCCGAGTTTTTCGTAATTTTTCATATAGGGGCTGAAGTAAGGCTTATTCAGTCAGAAAGTGGTTAGATTGTCGTATGTAAAGGCTGCTTTGTAGCTTTGGCCATGACCGCGGACAGAAGTGACCTACGATGTGCCGCGTGGCGCAGGCGCCTAGCGTTGAGATAGGTTATGGCTTAGCTAGACATTTCTCAAATAGACTTAGCTCACTTTATACTTACTCATGAACCAGACGTATTTCTGGTATCTACTTAGCCTTGTGCTCAACCATGAACTAGACATATTTCTGGAATACATTTAGGTATTAGCTCATACCTAAACCTAGAATAGACGTAGCTTTAAGCTCACCGATGACCCAGACATATTTCTGGAATAGTCTTAGCTTTAAACGCTCCCTTAAATCAATGTTATTTCTCGGATAGACTTAGCTTTATCTCAAGTTAATCCATGAATCAACTACGTGTGAGCCAGGGATACGTTTTGCTTTTGTTTTTAGGGTTCCGTACCTCAAAAGGAAAAAACGGAACCCTTATAGGATCACTTTGTTGTCCGTCTGTCCGTCCGTCCGTCCGTCTGTCAAGACCCTTTTTCTCAGGAACGCGTGGAGGTATGAAGCTGAAATTTATATCAATTACTCAGGTCTACTGTCCCTTGAAGCTGTGAAAAAATCAAACTTCTAAGCCAACGCAATCAAAAGATACAGCCGTTTATGCCGCAAATTTTCGACACTTGCAAGGGAATCAAAACCTACAGGGTGCTTCCCGTGAACTCAGAATCTTGAAATTTGGTACGAAGCAACGTCTTATAGCATAGATAAAGGAAAAATTACGAAAACCATAAATTTTTAATTACATCACATAATATTTTTTTTTTTAATAATTTTAAACTTACTACCCATTTCCTCATAAACGCGTAGAGGTATTAAATTGAAATTCATACCAAATACTCAGGTCTATAATACCTTTAAGCTGTAACAAAATCTAACTTCTATGTCAACGCAATCAAAAGAAACAGCAATTTAAGCTGCATATTTTGAAACTCGCAAGTACTCGCAAGGGAATCAAAACCTAAAGGGTACTTCCAGTCGACCTAGAATCTTGAAATTTGGCATGAAGCAACGTTTTATAGCACACATAAAGGAAAAATTCCGAAAACCTTAAATTTTTAGTTACATTACAAAATATATATTTTTTAATAAATATAAACTTATTACTTTTTTCCTCATGAACGCGTAGAGCTATCAAGTTGAAATTCATATCAAATACTTAGATCTAATTGCCTTTAACCCGTGAAAAAATGTTGTTGACATTGCAGGTTTGTACGGAACCCTCGGTGCGCGAGTCCGACTCGCACTTGGCCGGTTTTTTTACAGTATCAGGCTAGAGTACTTTTTGTATTATACTTATGATTTAGGTTTTAGTACGGTTTTTTTGGCTTGAAGTAATGCCATGAAATTGAGGTCTATTAAAAATCTAAAAGAGTTACATCTCATCAGAGATATTGTTGGTATTGTTTGTTATTGCGTACCTACAGCTAGTCAGTATCCGTGTAACTCTTTCTATGTCATCATGATCACCATCATCATCCATTTGACGCCCACTGCAGGACATAGGCCTCCTTCGTGGTTTTAATAACCATGAAGGGTTTTGCCATGATCGCCACGCTTGGCAGGCGGGTTGGCGATCGCAGTATGCGGTTGGAATCTCAGGAAGACGCTGCTGCCCGTCTCCTGGTAATCGATTTCCTTTCTACGACATCCACGGAAGGACGCTATTCTTAATCCGGCGCCACACGGAAATCTCTTTCTATGTGGTTGGACAGAATGGGATAGACCTCAACGAATCTACTTGTATGGTGCGAACGTTCGTGCTAGGGCGCCAGACCTTCGCGTTCAAGGTCCTAGTTCTGCGCATCGATTTTCTGTAGTTACATCTGCGTTACAAAAATCTTACTTTACTTTGCATAACAAAACCACACACCAAATGTATTATAATAATATGACTGTGGGTCAAGGACATGAGACGACGGAAATAAAATGTATCTCCATAAAAAGTCTTAAGAGATAACATGCTGGGCCTTTTGTGGCTGTACCGCATCCCACGCTGGAATCGTGCGGCTGTTTCTAACCTGCTCTAACGCTGTAACGCTGAGAGGGACGCCACGAGGTCCATCGAGTCTATTTTATGTCATAAACGAAGGTCTATGACCCGGGCCGCGTCACCAAGCTTGGTTACGGTTGTAGCTGACAACTCTGACTAGTCCTACCGTGGTCCTACGCTACCATGATGTTTTACATATTCCTAGGGGTCCCTCAGTGGATATTCTGATATTAAGTAACTGGCTGATTATAATTCAGCAAGAAACTTGGGATAGGTTTTCATCATTCTATTTTTTTGTGGTAGGTTGAAGTGATTCCTGAAGGAATGCTGCTTTGCCTTGTGTGCTATTATTACAAGCTTTTTTCGTTGGGATTTTGTCTTTTCAAAATGGAATCGTACTAGAAAACAAAATAGTAATATAGAGTTGACACGCCTTGTTAAGTGTCGGCCTAGGTCAGGTTCAATGCTCTTAGAACACGTGGACGTCATTCGAAACTGTTACAGTTGGATTTTTTTAGTTAAACTCACAACAGAAACTTACGAAAAAGTAAATCAAAAAGCGTATAATTAAAGTCGAGTTTAAAAACTCCAAGGCAATACACGAGATAACTTATAAAGCCTTTTTCTCTCGAGCGTTAGGTGAAAAAAAACTACAAAAGAACAAAAAAAGTTTAGAGCAGACTCACCAAGGGCCTCCGGGTAGGTCGACGAAACTCGCTGACGTCACACCACGTGTCGCGTGAACTTGGCGTGTGTTTTGTGTCGAGTGTCACTGTGCGTAGGGTGGTGAATGTGTACAGAATAAATTTAAATAACTGTCTAAATATTATATGACTTGGAGCGGTTTTTTCCATCTTCAGACAGTACCCACAGTTTATTCAAGTAGTGTGCCGTAAAAAGGGTCCCTTTTATTTTAACTGACTAACAATGCTTATACAATACGAAAACCCAAGTGACAAAAACCCCGAGAAATAAATTATAAAAAAGGAGATAATGGAAAATCTCCCTTCTTAAAGCTTACGTTGCGTTATTGTCCCAATTTGCCTCGCACGTTACCGTCCTCAATCTTTTCAATTGACCGAATGAATATTGCTATTACATAATTAAATCAAAGATGACTGACTTTCTCTACTCCCGGACAATGTAGATAGACAGATAGAATGTATTGTAAATTCCGGAAAAAAACGTAATAAAGAATTTATTGAGCTTTGTCGTTCGCCCGTAATATGTTTAAAAAACTATCTCGTACTAGTTAGTTGTAAGTTGAGCTAAAACGGCAAGTATTTGGATTTGGTAGAGCAAATCATTAAGACGATTGCTTCACATCACTCTCCTAATGTGAATCGGTCTTACAGGTGGATTGTTCAAGCAAGAATCCGAACAGAAAAAAATGTAATGAACACATACCTCTTGCCAATAAAACGTCAGCAGAGGCCAAGGTAGCAGAATCAAGGCGGCGGCGGCACAGAAATTGCTGATCAAATATTTGAAAATAACGGACAAGTTTAGCTGAGTTACTAATCACGTGGACAATAATGAAGTCGAACAGGATTTCTTGGCAAATTCTTATTTGATACAGCTTTGAATCTAATGAAACTTCTGTCATCCAAAACGCGGATGTCAAAAGAGTTAAGTAAACTTACCGATTACCGAAGAACGCTTACTCTACACCGGCTAACTCAAGTTCAACGCCGAATTTCCCTGAGGCTCAACAAAAGTTAAACCCCTTTAACTGAACTGAGCCTTCAGTCCTACACAGCCCTCCATGTAATGTGTGAGTGTATGGCTTGTATGAGGTCAGCGGCGCATGCGCCGTGCGGGGCGCGCGAGGGCTCGGCCGCCACTGCGCGGGCGCCGGGTTTGCGCCTCCCGAGAGAAATGATAGGTCGCGTCCACCGTGGGCGCAGCTACCCCTTTCCTTTGTTGGATGAGACCCTATAATAAGTTTTTTGTGTAGTTTGATAGCTTTTAGTGCTGTGGTATTAGGCATTATGATACCAGACGTAAGAGTGGAGGAGCTAATTCTAAATGTAGAGTTTCGTTGGTGCCATACTAGATGCACAATAATACGTCGTGGATCCATCCAGGAAGGGAATAAAATAGAGTGGTAGAGATTTATTACTGGTGACAGAGGAAGACCTCTGTTTGTTACGCTTTATTGCACAAAAAAAAAAACTTAAATAACGTAAATGTACAAAGGCGGACTTATTTCAAAAGAAATTTCTTCCAGCCAGTCTAAGAGAGGTTCTGAATGATAGAACAGAAAGCGGGAGAAGGCAAATAAAGCTCGATTATGAGAGAAAAAAATTACTAAAAAAAATCACCTATTTACCTATTCTATCACTTATTTTAATTTTACTTTTACTTACTACAGAAATTTATTTATGGTACAAATAGGTGTAAATATATACTTACTAATATACACACTCGTTGTACATATTTACTATAATAAACACCTTTCGAGGAATATTAAAAAAAAAGTCTTCAAATAAAAGGGAAGGCCAAGAAAACCTACACATGGGCAGTCATCTGTGGAGGGGAGGAACTTCTAGACGTCATTGAATATCGTACGTACCAGGCCGTGAAGGAACTCGGCTGTGAATGGTGTGTGTGTGATATGGTGGATGCTGCATCGACAACAGTGAAATGCTTGAATATAATGGTGATGACACAAGGGGATTCAATGGGATGAGACGGTTTAAAATTTACAAATCAACTCAACACTGTGTGTACGTCCAATAAAATATTGCGTAAAAGCTTACAAACATACATACATAGGCAGCATATATACGTCCCGGGCCTTCTCTTAGGGAGAGAGTACGGGCTTAATGACCACGCGTGCCCACCGCGTATTGGCGTTTTCGAGCTCTGAGGTATGTGAATAGCTCAGACACTGAGGTTTCCTCACGATGTTTTCCTTCGCAGTTAGCGAGTGGCATTACTGCTATAACTTCACAAATGTACATAACTTAGAAAACAAAGTCACAGGTACATGCCCGCACTGGGATCGAACCTGGGTCTCTCACTTCCGAGTCCAATGTTCTACCCACTAGGCTACCACCGTTCAAGCCACCGCATAAGCTTATTAAATCGATATTATGCTTGGGATTAAAACCTTTCGGTACAGTCGACCATAGGTCAACCTTTACATTTTAGTTGCAAAGACGCCCTTAACATAACTGATTAGAGTGCATGTATGTAAAGGTTCATGTGCTGTCGACTGTACGTTAATAAATTACTAGTGGATCAATCACACGAACAAGTACACATACTTACGGAGTAAGTAATTTAACAAGAATAATCTAATCTTAGACAACTTTTTTGATTCATTTTTAGAGTTTTTTACCCGAAGGGTGCCGAACGGGACCCTATTACTAAGATTTCACTGTCCATCTGTCTGTCTGTCTGTCACCAGGCTGTATTTCATGAACCGTGATAGCTAGGCAGTTGAATTTACACCGATGATGTATTTCTGTTGCAGCTATAACAACAAATACTTAAAAGAGAATTAAATAAATATTTAAGGGGGGCTCCATCGGCCATCTATGTAACCTTCCAGCGCCGATGTCATGTCATTAAATGTCAATGTTAAACCCTTCGTGTTGGTTTCTATAAATGGTGCTGTTCTCAAATTCGATCTTTGTCTTATGTTGTATAGATAATGGTTCCCTTCGTGCACGAGTCCGACTCGCACTTGGTCGGTTTTTTATTTCTTTATAACCACTTGGATGCAGGCCGTTTCCAACCGGTCTTTTTTGGAAATCCATGGAGGAGGCCTATGTCCAGCGGTGGACTTCTTGTGGCTGAATGATGATGATGGTGATGAACCACTTGGAATCTGATAAGGTTGTGAATCTAATACCTTACATTATGAAACCAGTATGCTTAAGTAAGAATCTACTTCTAAGCCCACAGCTCCAATATGAACAGCGCCTAACCGACCGAGCATCAGCCGATCCCCGGTTACCTGCGCCCGCGCAGACACAAGCGCATACGCATCACACACACACTCACACAAATGCATTCGGGAGACGTGGCGCAGACTTGAGCGCTCCTAATGCTGCGACGGTGGTTAAGGATAGGGGGCGTAAGTGAAATTGAGTTATTATTGAAGGTTTTTGTGTAAGTTTTTGAAAGTGAAAGTTCGAGGTGATGCCTCATCGACTAGGGTGTACTAAATGATTTGCTGCCCTTACTGCCCTTTTCATCTAAAAAAATAGTTTTCGGATGAACCGTGATTATGCTTTTTAGGGTTCCGTACCCAAAGGGGTAAGGGATCCTATTATTATGACTCCACTGTCCGTCTGTCTGTCTGTCTGTCTGTCACCAAGCTTGATGTTAAACGCTTCTTGTTGGTTTCTACAGATGGCGTTGTTCTGAAGTTAGATCTTTGTCTAATGTTGTATAGAGAATGGTACGGAACTCTTCGTGCACTTGGCCGGTTTTTATCTTTATAGACCTCCTCTACAACAGTGTCATACTTGCAATCCTTCCCTAATCCAATCATGAATTTTATGAATCAGAAAAAAAAGTCTAAGTCACCTCCAAAATTGAGTTGTCAGAATCAGGTTAATTTCTAGAGATAATTGACAATTCATACGTAAAAACCTGCTCCTCTACTCTCCACTTTATTGTGTTCCAAATTGCACCACAATTCAAAATTTTAGAAACAGCTACTTAGCAAACGTTTTTACTTGCCGAGTTTCGAACCCACAACCTCTTGAATTCATGCTCAAGAGGATTCCTCATGACAAGCATTCTACCAACTGCGCTAACATTGCTTTTAAACTAAAGGCCTACGGTCTTATTTCTAAAAAACACGATTCCTTAAAACGCCGACTAATATAGTCTGCGGTGTAGATTTTACAAGGAAAAGTCGTAACCACAGATTAAATAAACTGCCTCTTAGGAGTGCTTTACAGGAATCGTGTTTTCATAAATAAGGCCGTTATGTTTTGGCAAAATTTTATTAACTCTTAGTCGGGCACGGCTAGTATGAATGTTCCATTGGTTTTGGACGTTATCTCAAGATTGAGTTCAAATTGATAGTAATTATCCCATTGCCTTATTAAAATAAGTTGACCAATTTACCATCGAGAGTACGGGGGCTGAGCTGAGTCCAACTGAATGATGTAACCGTAGTAAATCTACCTAATCTCTACCGTACGACTTCAACATGAAATTCTCACTTGCGTCGTTTGCCAGACATCCCGCGTGGTAAGAAAGTACTATAAATAAAACATAACTATCGCTCTGTGGGTGTAGGTACATATAACTCGGGTAATGCTTCGGTCACACTCCCACACAGCGACTAATCGCTGCGAGTGACTACTCGCCGCGAGTATTCGCTGTGTGCCAGGCTATTCGCAGCGAATAGATTCACTCGCCGCCAGTTGAAGTCGCCGCGACTAGAATTGAGCATGTTCAATTTTACTCGCTGACGCAGCACTGACGCGGTCGAAATTCTCGTGTAGAACCCGCTGTGTGTGACAGGCAGGCAGCGAATTGTCGCTGCGACTAGTATTCGCGGTGAGTGCACTCGCAGCGACTAGTCGCTGAGTGTGACCGAAGCTTTAGGGACGTTGCCCTGCTATCTGTGTGTGTGTGTGTGAGCTGCCTGTGTGTATAGGTGGCTACGGTGTGTGTGTGGCTAACGTGGCTTAGTACAGCGTTGAGGGAGGAACTCGTGACGACTCTGAGGTGTCGGCCCAGGTTAGAATGCAACTCTAGAGAGTGAATGAGACTAAAATTTACAATCAAATTTTGAGAGGGCAATGTATTAGGTTCTACAACAGGATTCCTCAAGATGTAGTAGAGTTATTTAAAAAAATACTTGTGTAAATCTTTATTTCTTAAGAACACTGTGCAAATAATGCTTTTATATTATAATAATAATACTTTATTCATTTATTTGCTTCTTACTAAGTAAGTTACAGAGTGAGCCTAAAAATAACAGGTGATATAAAGGGATGTTCTTTGATTTAAAAATTAGTGGCCTACTGAGTTATTATTATAATATTAAGGATTATTCAGAAGGTATTAAAATAATGTTAAAGCGATATACATAGATGGGACGCGGGATGAGGGCGCGGTAAGATGTATAGAGTCACAGAACAACAACGACCGCAGAGCTAGGACTGTGGTCTGTGACTCTATACATCTTACTGCGCCCTCGCCCCATGTATGTGTCTCGCGCCTAACGGGGAGATTTATGTCTAGTGTTTAGCTCATCATCATCAACCCATTATGTCCCCACCGAGGGGCACGGGTCTCTTCCCTGAGGAAGGTATAGGCCATACTCCACCACGGGGGCCAAGTTCGGATTGGTGGAAGTTTAGCTCATATATATTTTTTATTATCCGCCAATTCGCAGTGGGCACGCGTGGTGATTTAGCCCATACTCTCTCCCTGAGAGAAGGCCTGTGCTCTACAGTGGGACGTATATAGGCTGCTTATGTATATTTTTTATTAGGTACACCAACAGCAAGCACGCAAACAATGCTTAGCAAAGACAAAGCTAATGATAAATGTGACTTAGGGCTAGCGATTATGCCAATTCAAGGTATACACAGCATTTTTAGACTCTACTTGTATGAAAAGTAAGACATTTTAGACATGACTTAACATTCACTGTAAGTTAAATTTATTTTTATTTTATAAAGACTATTTTATTCATATAAATTTTATTCATATTTGTAGAGATATACTATTTCCTATTACATTCGTACATCTATTTCATTTCTTCGATGTATTAATCCAGTTCATGCAAAGGTTGTTTGGCATAGATCACTTTTAGTGATAAAGCCGACGTTTGGGTTTCTTAGCTTAAGAATAGTTCTCAATATATCTTTCTAGATTCAAACTCTAGTCCTAGACAAAAGCATTATAAATATTTTATAGCTAACCAAAAAGTTACTAATTGTGCCTATTAAAAAACAAAACCTCCACAAGTTAAATAAATTCTAGAGAAATTGCGTGTACAAAAAAAACAGCAGTATAAGTTCTCACCAAATTGCGTTTACCAACAAATTTAATGTGCACATGTTGATTTGTAAATTCGAAATCGATTGAGGTGTGATTATATTCATCATACAAGAACGTATAACATCCCTGCATTGGTCACGCTGAACAACTATTGTTCTGCAAGTTTTCTTAATTTCGTGAAAACTAACCATGTTCTAGTTAGACCTGAGATTTGCGCACTTAGCCTCATGAATCGTTGGGCCATTGTACGTATCAAGCGCTGATGTACGTAAATACCTCAGACACTAGGGTTTACTCACGATGTTTTCCTTAACAGTTAGCATGTAGTATTGCTACAACTTCACAAATGTAAGTAACTTACAAAACAAAGTCATTGGCACATACCGGGATTCGAACCCACGAGCTCTCGAATGTGAGGCTGGCGTTCTCCACTGCGCTACCACCGAAATATATATAAGCATATTCGGTAAAAAAAATTCAAAGTTGCAACAGCACCATTTTTTTTGCAGTATATAACACCATATTTTATGTTAGATATTCAATACTGAAAGTAAATTACTATTTATAGAACCCACAGCCTTAGGTTTAACTTGAAGTCAACGCCCACGACGACTTGTAAACGCGCCTCTGAATCTCGTTTTGTGACATAAGCTTATGTTTATATTTATGTGTAAAGTGTGTTTTTGGCGATAAAAGTTCACTTTCATATTTTGAGAAGCGATGCAAATGCGCTGCATCAATTCATATGTTTGCTTCCGTTTTTACGGGAGCAATACAAACGCGCGCGCGATTCGCGTTTGAACCGCGCCACGTTTTAAAGTCGCCTTGGGTGATGGCTTTTAGGGCCAAGAAAGTTGGACTTTAATTAATTTCCACTTAAAACGGCCAAATGGCAACCATGTCCTAGCGCCGTATGTGACGGGTAAATGTTGGTGAATCCAAAATAAATCTTTTAAAACAGGTTTAGTAGATCCGGTACAATCCAGTGAAATCCAGTCCAATCCAATACAATCCAGTGTCGCCTTTCTTAAGAATCTATAGGACGGGATGGGATTAACCATGACGAGGAAATTTCACGGGCCACTTTACTCTTTTCTAACTTTCTAAATTCCATGTTTTCTTCCACAACGCAATTTTGTTCAAAGCTCCTTGTCCATAAGATTTATTTATTTGCTAAAACATGTGTCAGTCAATATACTTAAGCATGCATTTTAAGTAAATTCGGATCAACATGTAAAAATCGGCGTAAAAATTTGAGTGGCGGTAAGTCTGGACACGGTTTCAACCATTTCTGTTGCACATTGAAAAAATGTAACATTAGTTTAACTTAATTACATCATAAAAATTCGAATATTTACATTTAAAAAGAAATCCGTACGTTTAATAAATTACATTAAGAATATTTTAATAACAACAGTGGTCAATGTAATTAGATTTTTTCACTGAGAATGTCATTTCCATTCATTCCATTTCCATTTCCTTCCGTGGATGTCGTAGAAGGCGACTAAGGAAATACATTAACAGGAGACGGGCAGCAGCGTCTGCCTGACATTTCAACCGCATACTGCGATCGCCAACCCGCCTGCCAAGCGTGGCGATTATGGCAAAACCTCTCATGGTTATTAAAACCACGAAGGAGGCCTATGTCCTGCAGTGGGCGTCAAGTGGCTGATGATGATGATGAAAAGTCTTCGCAAATTTTCACAATTATAATATCCGTAGATTATATACCGTACCGGTCCGCTCCTGGTCTAAAACGAATCTCTACAAAGTTTTCTTAAACACGGGCAAAGATCAGCCTCCGATACTGGCTAATGATCCGAATCCTGGAGCTCTATTTTTGAATCACTCGTATGAAATTGTATCGTCGAATGCGACTTAAGTCACACTCGTCTTCTAAGTCGCATGATGTCGTTTTTCCGTATTTTTGAATCGTTCGCCTGAAGTGTTGCCAGTACAATTTGAAGTATTGTATTTTATCCATTCCACGCAGAAATTAAAAAAACCGGAAAGTACCGTAACAGAAACGGGACGTAAAACACTGTTTTATTGGCTGTTTAAATAAAAAATCTTTGTCTTTTGATACAAACAAAACACTACTACTGTCATTTTGGTTTGTGTTTAACGAAATGTCGAAATCGTTTTTTGACAATTAAACTACCGATCGCCATGCGAGACGAGTGGTAAGGACCATTCGTTGCAGTTCGAGTGATTAAAAAATACGGAATTTCAGATGTCGAACGAAAATCAGTAGAAATCGAGCGCTCGACGCGATACGAGTGAGCTCTATTTTTGAATCACTCGTATCGCGTCGAGCGCTCGATTTCTACTGATTTTCGTTCGACATCTGAAATTCCGTATTTTTGAATCACTCGAACTGCAACGAATGGTCCTTACCACTCGTCTCGCATGGCGATCGGTAGATTAATTGTCAAAAAACGATTTCGACATTTCGTTAGAACACAAACCAAAATGACAGTAGTAGTGTTTTGTTTGTATCAAAAGACAAAGATTTTTTATTTAAACAGCCAATAAAACAGTATTTTACGTTCCGTTTCTGTTACGGTAGTTTCCGGTTTTTTTAATTTCTGCGTGGAATGGATAAAATACAATACTTCAAATTGTACTGGCAACACTTCAGGCGAATGATTCAAAAATACGGAAAAACGACATCATGCGACTTAGAAGACGAGTGTGACTTAAGTCGCATTCGACGATACAATTTCATACGAGTGATTCAAAAATAGAGCTCCTGATCCCCGCGATAACGTCATAGCGTCGCACGGTCTGGTCCCTTGCCGCGCTGACTGGATGCAATCATGTCTCCGCTATCGCAGGCGCGTGTATCGTCGCCAGCGGTCGGAATAGGTAGGGCTAAGGGCCAGTTTCTGAATTGAGAATTTCGCTAAGTTAATAGTTAACTGTAGTGGTGTGAGAATTGCTCAGTAAAGAGCGTGACCGAACGTTACTTAAGTATTTACTTAGTGAAATTCTCAATTCAGGGCCCGGCCCTAAGTCACCTAAAGCTGGCGATAAGGTGAAATACGTTAACAATCGACGAGGTGAATCTTTTAAAAGAAAAGGCAAAAGGCCGCCTTTTACAAAGACTGGAGAAAATACCCTTTCATTTTTTCACTTTTGATTTTTCTGAAGACATATTAGATTTTTTTAATATTTATATTATTAACTATTAATCATTCATTAATTAGCCTATAATATGTCCCACTGTAGTTCACAGGCCATCTCTCACAGAGAGAGAGAGAGTATGGGCCTAATAACCACGCGTGCCCACCGCGGATTGGCGATTTCAAGCGCTGAGGTACGCAAATAGCTCAGACACTCAGGTTTCCTCACGATGTTTTCCCTCACCGTTAGCGAGTAGTATTGCTACTATAACTTCACAACTGTACATAACATATAAAACAAAGTCATAGGTACATGCCCGCACTGGGAATCAAACATGGGTCCGCGCTTCCGAGTCTAATGTTCTACCCACTAGGCTACCACCACAATATTAGCAGCCTACAGGCACAGGCCTTTTTGCTCTCTCTCTCTGAGAGAAGGCCTGTGTCCTACAGTAGGCTACCACTGCTACGTATATTAATTATTAAAATTCTTTATTGTACCAGAAAAAAATGTGCAATTGGCGGGCTTATTACTAAATAGTATTATATTCCAGCCAACCGACCTGACGGTGACGGTGACGTGGAGGTAGTGCCAAACGGTGTAATGATATTTTAATGTACTTAATTAGTTTTCAAATTAAACAATATACTAGCATGTAGATTAATTATTATAATGATACATACATACAAAGATAATAAAATAAATAATTGTAATAACAATATTACATACATACATATACATAGCGATATATACATAATTATATTTACATACATACGGATGAAATTGCACACCATTATTCTGATTCCATTTCCTCCCGTGGATGTCGTAGAAGGCGACTAAGGAAATAAATTACCAGAAGACGGGCAGCAGCGTCTTCCTGAGATTCCAACCCCATACTATAATAATAAGATAATAATAAGAATAATAAGAAATTTATTGTGTGACGAAAGTCTGTACAACAAAAAAAAAAACCTACATGTCTTGGATACATTGGATACAGGCATGTAATTGTATTATTATGTTTTCACATCGAAAACCATACCAGGCGAGCCTGTATCATGGCTTTCGACGCCTCTCATCGAGTCTTGGATACATTGCAATGTAGGGGGTATGTCGAAAAAATCAGGTGTGATGAAACATAGATAAAGTTTATGATTATACTTATAAGGGTTGGTTCAATACAGACCGAATCAGATCACTATACCTACAGCATACGTTTAAAAGCACTGGTAGAACAAATAATAATTGGTTGCATGCATCCAAACTAGAATATTAATTGTTATCAAACCTATTAACTACTATAGTGTTACAATTAAGCTGTGAACTTGGAAAAAGTTTAATGTTTATGCGCCATAGCAAATACCAACGTGGGGCCGACATCACACCAACTCCCACACACATTCCAGCTACTCAGCTGTTGAATACTGCGATCGCCAATCCGCCTGCCAAGCGTGGCGATTATGGTAAGACCCCTCGTGGTTATGAAAACCATGAGGGAGGCCGCAGTGGACGTCAAGGGGCTGATGATGATGATGATGATGATTCTGAAGACGAAGATCTTAAAAACGCTCATTGAGACGCTGTCGGACGAATGTCCGGTAGCGCTTATATAAAACATTATTATGAATCTGAAAACAGAAATACGGGACATTTGTACTCTTGATAATAATCACTTCCTCTTGTCGTCAGTTATGACTTAGGCATACTTAAATAAGAAGGCTCAAGGTCACGCAACGAGCTATGGAAAGGGCTATTCTCGGAATTTCTCTACGAGATCGAATCAGAAATGATCCGTAGACGAGCGAAAGTCGTCGAGATAGCCCAGCGGATAGTAAGTTGAAGTGGCAGTGGGCGGGGCACATAGCACGCAGAACTGATGGCCGATGGGGCCGAAAAGTTCTCGAATGGAGACCACATATCGGCAAGCGCAGCGTTCCTACGCTACAAGATGGACAGATGACCTCATCCAAGGGCAGGAAGGCGCTGGATGCAGGCCGCTTCCAACCGGTCTTTTTGGAAATCCATGGAGGAGGCCTATGTCCAGCAGTGGACTTCTTGTGGCTAAATGATGATGATGATGATACTTAAATAGTTAAGTAAAAAAACTAAGTACTATGAATCACCACAACTTTATTTATTTGTTTTTATTAATCCTAGTTTTACTTTACAGTAGACAGCACATCGAGCTTTACATACGTGAACTTTACACACCAACATGACGAGCCACTTTGAAACAAAAATTACTAGGTCGATTGTGAAAGAACATGACAATACTCATATAGTTGGATTTTATGCGTCAACTTTTCAGTAAAAAATTGGTCTGCAATCTGTTGAAGATGGAAGCTGAAAAGTAAAGGTGCCTCGATTGGAAATCGATACCTTATCGGATTGTAAGGTGACGTAACATTTAATTAAAAAAAAATAGATAGTTATTAACCACTGTTGTTTACCCTCGGAATAGATTGCTGGAGCGAGTGCATTCACCTTCTTCATTGTACTTCGAAATGTTCGAGGTTGTTTTGACCACTCTAGTTTCATCTTATCGTCAGCTTTAGATAAACTGGCCTTACCTGTTCCGATCACTGAACATTGGCTCGAGGCAAGCTCAAGCGGTTTAATTAACTAATGATCTTTTGAGATTGGATCTGTAATAAGTACGTCGGTGATTTAGATTCCTGTAACTCCTTCGCTTGTGCGTTCTCCTGTAATTGTAGGAACTAGTCTTACTTAGGTACTAAGACGATTATCTTCACGTGTTTTTACCTCGAGCTTGCTTTAACTCTTTCTGACGTGAGGCAGTTAGCCAACATTGGCAATAGAAGTCTGTTATTGTAGTACACTAACGAGGTACTCGTAAGTTTTTGGTAAGTATATCACTATTGTTTAATTCTCATAATATGTAATTCCGTGTAAATAAAATAAAGAATATTCTATCTTCGAACTAAAACTTTCGTAAGCACCACACATTGTCAACTTAACACCGGATAAAGTTACTTGGTTTTTTGTCGGAAGAGTCAAAAACCAAGTAAGTTTATCCGGTGTTAAGTTAATAATATTCTTTAATATTCCACATGTACGACGTTTCATGCAAATAAACTCATTTCATTTAATTTCGTTTCGTTTGGTTTCGTTTCGTTTGGTTTCGTTTCGTTTCGTTTTGTTTCGGTTCGTTTCGTTTCGTTTTGTTTCGGTTCGTTTCGTTTCGTTTCGTTTCGTTTCGTTTCGTTTCGTTTCGTTTCGTTTCGTTTCGTTTCGTTTCGTTTCGTTTCGTTTCGTTTCGTTTCGTGTCATTTTATTTTCATATCTATCTATCATTACATAAAGTTTTCCTTTGGCATTGGTAGGGTGACACGGACTTACGTGGGTCATCAAGACAGCTGCAAATCTCACAATAAAATTTGAATAAATATAAGATGAGCTGAAAAAGTAGGTAACGGTGGCAGCGCTCTAAAGCAACTAATCGCCCTAACATCTGACAGCGCCTGAAATTGCCAATCCGCGGTAAGCACGCGTGGTGATTAAGCCCATACTCTCTCTCTGAGAGAAGGCGTGTGCCCTACAGTGGGACGTGTATAGGCTGCACTATAACCCTGTCGTCATCCACGAACATCTGTACTAGTTAGCCAGTGGACCGATGGTCAGAAGGCGGCTAGATGGGGATGGACGAGGACAGAAAGAAGTGGCGTGCGCCGGAGAGGCCTTTGTCCAGTGGACACATATAGGCTTGCATTGGGCTAGTTGGTGTAGGCTTAACTCTAATATTATTACTGAAGCATTATCCAGTGAAACTTTACCTCATAAAACGATGTCTATTGCGTTGCCGATGAGTACAATAAAATTTTGTCTTTCTACATGTTAATTTCTAGGTTAATCGGTTATGGATTGTAGTTCTATAAAAGGGGCCCAGGCAGCCTTGAACCTCGCGCTGCAATGAACTTGCGCCGGCGCAGCGAGTGGCTAACTAACTTGCGGCTCATAGCCAACTAACAATGTTAACGCACTATTCTTATTAGAGACAGGGATGCAACCAGGCTTGGACACGAAACCGCAGCGTGGGGTGTCCGCCGACTCTCTGTGCCGATAACCTAAACTAGATTACCGAACAGCTGAATGATGAATTGATTGCCGAATATGTGCTGATGGCTAGAATTTGCAATAGCGCACAGGTAGAACGCCGGCCTCACATTCGAGATCGTGGGTCCGAATCTAAGTTAATATTCTAAGGGCCGATTCGACCAACTAAGCTTTATACCAGGAGTAACTAATCTCACAACAAATTTACTCCCTCAATTTTAATCTCAGATTACATTGCGAATTATCCCGGGATTAGTAGTTGGTAGAACGTAGTATAGATTTACTCCAGAGTATTTCTGGATTTATTCCAAGATTACCACTTATAACAAGCATAAATAGTTTGGTCGAATCGGCTCTAAGTTACCTATACTTATTTGTGAAGTTGTAGTAGCAATACCATTCGCTAACGATGAATCCTGCTAATCGTGAGGAATTTACCCTAGTGTGAGGTTTAACACACTTCAATGCTTGCTACGTACAATGGTTCAACGATGAGGCTAAGTGCGAAAAATCTCAGGTCTAAGGCTCTCTCGAGAAAAAAAAATTGAAATAAAACAAACCCGGCTCTTAAAACTAGACGTACATTCAAGCACACATTTTTTGAATTTTAAACGTCCGTAGACAGGATCTCTAGTCCAATTTCTTGTAAGTCAGTTAGTTTGGTCTCGCCTGCTGATTTTTAAAATTCAGCGGAAGCATGTCGCCAACACAACACAAGGTTTGAGATTTTTGTCTTCATAAGATTTTTTTTTATAAAAATGTATGTACTATTCTTTTAAAGCTTACATGCTTGATATACAAAAACTGGGAGTTCCTAAGCTCTTGACGTAGGTGGCGGGCGGTTTCATGACAGTGACAAATTTACCTGTTTTACAAAACTTTAAACTAAGTATCCATGGATTGACGTTCAAGTATTGATAAGTAATAAATAAAAAAATATGGTTTAATTAATTATTGTTAATAAATTGCTAAATAATGAAATGATATAAATAATTAAATAACTAGAGGTATAACGACTATGCAGCAACACACTACTAATTACACAGAACAACAAAACAACAACACTAATTACACAAAACACTACTTCCCTTATGAAGAATGAAATCAATAGACCTTAATTATAATGAAATTCTAATATATTTAATGTACAGAGCGTTTTTTCTTGTTATGTGTTATGGTTTCATTTGTACAATTTTTTATTTTAAACATTTAATGATTATCTATAAATATCTATCATCGCCGTTCTCACACTCTGGCTGTAGCTGAAAATCAGTAAAATATCTGCTTAATTAAAGTGGATATTTATAATGCTGAGATACGGCCTTTTGAGCTTCTGTGGCACACCCATATATGGCCTAAAAGTGCCATATAACTTTATGTTTATACATATAAGTTAGTTTGTAAGATAAGTCTGTACTTGTACCTAAACTATTGTATGTCATCAACTTTTATGTACTTATTGCTTTATGTGTGTGTCTCTAAGCACAAATAAATGATTTATCTATGTATCTATCTATCTATTCCTTAAAGCACTCCTCAGACGCTGTTTAAAAAGGGGGAACGTAAACACAGATTATTTAAACTGTCCCTGAGTAGTATGTAAGAGGCATCGTGTTTTTGTTAATAAGCCCAGGGGCTTAATTATGCGCACTTCCTGAGCGATTCCAATCGTCTAACTGACAAATTTCATACTAATGTGACAGTTAGACGTTTGGAATCGTTCTGGATTTGGTGCGCGTAATATGGGAGCTGTATCCGTGTGGCCCCGGATTAAGTGTCACTCCATTTCCTCCCGTGGATGTCGTAGAAGGCGACTAATCAAATAAATTACTATGAGACGGGCAGCAGCGTCTTTTTGAGATTCCAACCGCATACTGCGATCAGCAACTCGCCTGCCAAGCGTGGCGATTATGGCAAAACCCTCTTATGGTTATGAAAACCATGAGGGAGGCCTATGTCCCGCAGTGAGCTTCAAATGGCTGATGATGAATTTGGGAGCTGTAGAGTTTAAAATTAGCCTGCCTATCCTAGTTGGGGACCAGGTCAAGTGATTGTATTGTGTGGAAGTTACATAGATACATACATAAACTCACGCCTGTATCCCAGAGGCGTAGGGACTGCCACTTGCCACGATCCTGACAGAACACTTTCGCTTCCTCAACATTCGTTAGTCATTGCATGCACGCACGCCGGTTTCGGATACTTTTATCTTTCCCTTTGCTAATACATACCCTATTAGGTCGAAGTATGTCCACCTGGGTCGTCCCTTACCGGTCCTTCCATCCACATTCGCTCGATATATTTGTTTTGTCAATCTTTTTCCTTCATCCTCTCCACATGTCCAATCCAACGCAACATTCCTTTCTCAATTCTAGTCACTACATCCTCTTTTAGTCCACAACGTTCTCTAATCAAACTATTTCGTATCCTGTCATTCAAAGTAACACCAGACATGCTTCTCAAGAACCTCATTTCTACTGCATTAATCCCACTTTCTTGCTTCTTTTGCCATACCCAAGTCTACATAAGTGTTGGACCAGTACTCCATTATGGATAGCCAATCTAGCTCTTTTGGAGATGTGTGGAAGTTTATTATTTATTAATTCCTAAGTCCACCCCCGTCAGACTCAGGCGCAGCCGCCAGCGCGACGCGCTCCCACACTGAAAATAAAACGGCAAGACTCTTAGAAACGACGCCATTTTTGTGCTCTTTTTATGTTTTGAACGAATCCAGTTGGCAATAGGTGTTACTTCATAGAAATAATGTCCAGCCAAGCCACCCTTGCACTCAGGGCTGCATCGCTTTTATTATAAACATAAAAACTTACGCCTGGATCCCGGAGAGACCAGCCCAGGAAGCACGACAACACGAGTCGTGCATTTTAAAGTCAAAAGTCGCGACTTGTAAAACATTACTTGTTAAATTTTGACATTTAAGCGCCACAAAACGTGTGACTCGCGCCATCATAGTACCCATGCAGGGTAGTAGGATGGCTCCATCAACATTTGTTTGTCGTTACATACACGCACGCCGGTTTCGGGTACTTTTTATTTTGCCCTTTGCTATACATCCCCTATTTGGTCGAAGTATGTCCGCCTGGGGCGTGGTTCCTATATACCGTGTTATTAAAGTAACGAGAAAACTTAAAAACTAGCTTCGGTTTTTCGTTATTCTTCAGTTTCGATATTCAAACCTCTTCCAATAAAAAATAGTAACCAAATCTGTTTTTATAATTTTTCATACAAATCGATCGCGTCAAGTTTTAAGTATGTATTAAAAGTAAAAAGAAAATACAATTTTATACTATTGTGACGTGACTTAAATACTTACTCATAAAGGTCTTATTTACAAAAACACGATTCCTTAAAACACTCGATAAACGCGGATTAAAATAGTCTGTTGTGGAGATTTTACATGGAAAAGACGTAACCACAGATTAAATACTACCTCTGAGGAATTTATATTTTCTTTGTTATATTTATGTTTCTAGTAAACCTAGAAATTGGAACCTAGTATTGGATAAGCATCTTAATTGGAAAGAGCACATTGATAATATAATTCCTCAGGAGTTTACCATGCCGGGACTGGAACCTGCGACCTCTGGCTAACCGTGCCAGCGCTCTCTCAACTGAGCTAATAGACAAGGTGCATACATCCGCGAAATTTCGAGCCTCTTTACAAACTGGGTATCCGGTATGGGTGGATTTTTTTGCCTCTAAATAGGTTTTTAAAATTGTCCTCAGCACGGGTAGTGCAACAAAAAGAATATTTAAAATATTTTCAAATTTAAATAAAAAAAATTGCCAAAGGAACGTAACTTAATATTTTTTTGCCCAGGGTAGTAAACTAACAGTTAATGCTTTCAAAAAGACGCTTGTCACCTCAGTCTACCGAGAACACGATACTTGCAAAAGTACCGAAACGTCGGAAAACTGTAAAATGAAAAAATAAAGGAGTAAATATCCGTGCAAATTCATTGCTCAGGATATATTACAGTTACCACCGACGCGGTTAAAAAATGTATTAAGCATACTTTGTGCGTAAAAGCCTATTATAACATTAAGGATTATTTGGAAGACAAAGATGTCTGGTATTGACCTAATGTTAACGGGGACAATTTTATCTAGTGTAACTTTAAGCTGAAAAGAGTAGCTTCTTCTTCACCTAATCTATTATTTGTGAAACTAACTGCTTTGACGTTCATTAAGTAAACATTTTGTTTTTATAATGAATAAAATTTTTGACTTTAATTTTGACATTGATACACTATGCAAAGAAAGTGGCTCCTCCAGCTATCTCCTACATAGATTGGCTCGCATTGCAAACACTGATGCAATAACATCTGCCTACCACGGCCTTGTGGCTTCCACGTTACGGTACGCATAATATTCTGGGGTAATTCAACAGATAGGGATACAGTATTTAAGGCTCCGTTTCCTTCCGTGGATGTCGTAGAAGGCGACTTAGGAAATCAATTACCAGGAGACGGGTAGCAGCGTCTTCCTGAGAATTCAACCGCATACTGCGATCGCCAACCCGCCTGCCGAGCGTGGCGATTATGGCAAAATCCCTCATGGTTATGAAAACCACGAATGAGGCCTATGTCCTGTAGGTAGTGGGCGTCAAATGGCTGATGATGATTTAAGGCTCAAAAAAGGAGCATACGATCAATATTTCGGCTAAAACCAACCGACATTGGCAATCCCTACTTTATAGGTAAAAAAATCTTGACACTACCATCTAGCATCTATGTACATTCTGGAAGTTTCGCTGTTTGTAAAATCAAATCCGGACATCTTTAGACGTGTTTCACAAGTCAGGCAACGCAAGCAAAGGGATGAAAGTAAAATCTGTATACCGCGACCATGCAAAAGATGTATGGGGCCTGTTATTTACAAAAAGTTACCCAGAGATCTACGAGAGTTTGACTTGGCCTCATCATCATCAACCCATTATGTCCCCACCGAGGGGCACGGGTCTCTTCCCTGAGGAAGGTATAGGCCATACTCCACCACGGGGGCCAAGTCCGGATTGGTGGAGGCTTGTAGACTGGTGGCTCGTCTACTGTCAGAAGTTGTCAAGCCGCCCTAAGGCCTCTGACTTGGCTTAACGACTGCCATCTATCGACGGCAGCCGGCACCAACAGCTTAACGTGCCTTGCGAAGCACGGAACCGCTCGGACAAATGCCACTAGCGTTAGGCATAGACGGCGACCCATCCATGCACTGAACGCGCCCTGTGTTGCTTAACCTTCGTGATCGTTTAAGATCACTCAGGTAGCCGGGGCTACGAGCGACTTGGCCTCATTCAAACACAAACTTAAACTTTTATTGCATGAAAAATGTTATAATCGACTTACTATGATGTTATAACACTATGATCGAATTTTTGACCGAAAAATCTAATATATAAAAATATCGTGTTAGTTATGGAACTACTCCGAAACGGCTTCACCGATTTCTTTTTTTTTTTGTGTACATTTGCTTGACCTCAGAAAAGGTCGTAGGCTATTTAATATGGAAAAACAACGTTTGAAATAGGTCAGCTAGTAAGTTATAAATTTTGTGACATTGCCGTGACATAGCTAATTGACATTGCATTATATTTTAAAGTGATGTTTTATTATGTATTTTTTTAACATTTATTTTAACTCTTTTGATTTGACATATTGATTTTGATTTGACTCTTTTCGACATCCTACCTATTCCTATTTTTAGTTTTTGAAGTGACATTGTGTAGTAAAATTTTTCTCTCTTATTGCATGATTTTAATAATGTTTTTAAAATTTTAAATATTTCTACGCCTCAATGGCAAAATATGCTGTTATACAAACTTATTACTCACGTTTTAAAAATAAAATTCTTTATCTTTATTTAAGGTTTTTAACTTTATTCCATTGATTTTATTGCAGACGAGTACACTTGTACCCCATAAATAATTTATTAACCAAAATGACACTCCGATGTCTCGAGAGTACCTCGTGTGTGTACACCAGAGCAATTACATGGGGATAGGTGCAATCTAGAAACGTTTTTTTCAGTAAGCTCAATATATCTTCAGGAATCTTATTGTAGCATGCGAACACTCCCCGTGGTTTGGAAATATGGAGAGGATGAACGAAGAAAGATTGACCAAAAAAATATATCGAGCGAATGTGAGTGGAAGCGCCGGTGAGGGGCGCTCCAGGCGGACATACTTCGACCAACATGTATTAGTAAAGGGCAATGCAAAAAATAGACGGTCGATATAATTAATTGAGCGGATGTATTTATTTAGGTTTGTCGTTATCTCGTCGGCGAGCTAATATCACTTCATTCTTGCACCAGATATATTTGCACAGGTTACTTTCTTTTAGTTCCTGCTTTGCTTTCCACAGTAGAAATGCCGTCATTGACGTGAGGGATTCTCGGATGGTATTGTTCAAAAAGTACCCGAAACCGGCGTGGGTGCATGCAACGACTAATGAATGTTGATGAAATCTGGATCATGGCAAGGGGTAAACCCCTTAAGTCTAATAAACACATTTTATTTTGTAGTCTACTAAGCAATTATAGCATGACATTGTTATAACCAGCGCAAATAAAATATGCATCTCTCGCGAATAAGATTGAATTGCGCGAGGCGCCGAGTTAAGTTGCACGGGTTATACCATTGGAATGCGATTGGTTAGTATACTACCTTACTAATATCACTCTATTGAACAACTGTGCATTTAAGAGACTCGCCCCCCTGGTCTCTGCCTGCCTCTCCGGGATATAGGCGTGAGCTTATGTTTTTTTTTTTAATTTTATTAACCAAAGTGACACTAACCTCTCGAGAATATCTGGTGTGTGTAGACTAGAGCAACTACACGGGGCTAGGTGCAATCTAGCGCGACATGACATCTCGTCCGTTCTGCCCTTTAATAACTTCCAACAAGTCTACACGACAAGCCGAGCTTAGACTAACTAGGGTTAAAACATCGCTGACTGTGTAGAAAAACATCGTGAGGAATTTTTTATGGTGTCACGTAGCTCTACGCTTGAAACCATCATTCCCCTGTGGACACGCTTAATCACGGGGTTGTCTGGAAGAAATCTTTATTAGCAATAAAGCCGCCAACTGTACTCTGTATCTGTACAATTTTTATGTCTTGTGTTTTGGAATATTCTTATCTTATCTCGTTACATTACTTAATAGTTCATAAGCAGCCAATATACGTCCCACTGTAGGGCACAGGAATTCTCTCAGGGAGAGAGTATGGGCTTAATCACCACGCCTGCCCACCGCAGATCGGCGATTTCAAGCGCTGAGGTATATGAATAGCTCAGACACTCCGGTTTTCTTACGATGTTTTCCTTTACTGTTAGCGAGTGGTAATGCTACTATAACTTCACAAATGTACATAACTTAGAAAACAAAGTTAAGTCACATGCCCGCACTGGGAATCGAATCTGGGTCTCTCGTTTCCGAGTCCAATGTTCTACCCATTAGGCTACCATCGCCAAACAACTCATACTCTCTCTCTCTCTCTGAGAGAGTGAGCCGAGTTCTGTTGTACTTGAGCTCAGTAGGACCTAGGTAGGAAAGGATGTAGTGGAACCTTTCGGTACACTGAGTGCTTTCTTGATTGATTTATGGGATCATCATCAGCCATTTGACGCCCACTGCAGGACATAGGCGTCCCTCATGGTTGTCTAACCATGAAGGGGTTTGCCATAATCGCCACGCTTGGCAGGCAGGTTGGCGATCGCAGTATGCGGTTGGGATCTCAGGAAGACGCTGCTGCCTGTCTCCTGGTAATTTATATCCTTAGTCGCCTCCTACGACATCCACGGAAGGAAATGGAGTGACGCTATTCTTAATCCGGCGCGGTGTCACGCGGATTTATGGAATATTCTTTATTTAATTTTCACAAGTTTTGTGCAGTAGGATCTCGCCCTAACCCTGGGATGAAACAACCAAATGCGAGTGAAGCTTACATAATATCCCGTAGGACCAGTCTAAGACCTGTCTAAGATACCGGTCCGTCTAGGGCTAAGCTGTGCAGGCATCTCTGGAAAAATCCTTATTCATTATACTTGGAAATGTTAGCCTTTGAAGCCACATAGGTATGCTTTAGTTGGATGGGGATTATCGACGTTGTTTTGTTTATAAGTAAGGCTTTTATGTTTTTTTTTTACTAGAATAGCTGCCTGTTCTGGTTAGGTTCTTGTCTGCTTATACTAGTTCTAATCTACAACTGACAGTTCTGCTTACATACTGTTTTATTTTTATGTAGCCCATATACGTGCCACTGTAGGGCGCAGCCCTTCTCTCATAGAGAGAGTAGCAGCTTACTTACCACGCGTGCTCATCGCGGATTGGCAATTTCTAGCTCTTAGGTATGTGTACACCTCAGACGCTCCTGTTTCCTCATGATGTTTTACCGTTAGCGAGTGGTTTCTAAAAAAAAATAGTTATTGACTTACTTCTGTATCGCAGAGTTGTAAATTTTATAAATTATTCGCCGGACTGCGTGGCAGTTTGTTGGCGAATTAATCGCACTCTTTTAAAATTTTTAAAACTAGTGAGTATCTACTAGTTATCGAGTGGTAACAATGAAATTAATTTATTGCTACTATAACTTGTCACTGGTATAATAAATGTCTTTCTTCTTCTTCTTCTTCTTCTTCTAACTTCACAAATGCACGTAATTTAGGAAACTAAGTGATCGGTATGTACTGGGATTCGAACCTACGACCTCGCGAATGTGAGGCCGGCGTTCTACGGTTTCGCTACCACCGCTCTACCAATACCTAAACTCGGCCGCGTGGTCTGTGATGCTGATGACCCTTTCAAGTCCCATCTATCTATCAGCCCATAAACAGAGCCCGCTTCTCTCTCACGCCAACCCATCCGGTCCCTTGCCAGTCTTTACCAATGTTTCCCAGTCGCTTACATTGTGTCGCCGGCCCACCGGGTCCCAAGCCCCATAGACATTTTTTATCCCTTTTGGTCCTAGGACCTACCATCTGTAATTATAAAGCGCTGGGCTCTAATTAGCTATTGCATCCGTCATTTCTCACGTCCGAGGGGCGTTTGTCGTCCGCTCCATAATTCATAGACCAACCTTGGCGCGGCGCGCTGCAAACGTTTGCTCCTTGAGTTTTTCGTTTTGTCTTGCCTTGCCACTAGGGGACAACCCGGCTTTGCTTTGAAAGTGGGCTTTATTTCTGTAAGTTGGTCATTGTAGCACTGTTTGATTATCTTGGCTAGAGAAATTATTCGATGATTTTTGATAGTCGAAGACAATAAGAATTAAAGAAAAAAAACACTATTTATTAAACTACTATAGAGACCTATTGTATCATAGTGAGACAAAGTGAGGAAGAAAGAGAGATGGATTTAAGCTATAAGTTTGAAAAGGATTTGTTGATCACTAACCGAGTAATATCAAAAATACTTAGGTCATACTTATCTAGATTCTTAGTATTTTTAAAGGATAATAATAATAACTTCCACACGACACAATCACTTGACCTGGTCCCAAACTAGGATACCCTGTGCTATGGTAACCAGGCAAGGACGTCGCGAACATGAAAATACACCCAGACTGAGGCCATTTATACAAATGTGCGGCGGCCCTCAGTGGCAGTGAACCCGCGACCTCTGTTTTGATAGCTAAGCGGCTTAACGGTCAGACCAACGATGATCCTTTTAAATATCACAGTACATACAGGATTACGCAGTAAATTCATTGCTCTTGGTGACAAATTTAATAATAATCTGAATAACAAATCAATAATTGGCAGCAAAAACTAGCGCCAGCAGCAAAACAAAACAAAAACCGGCCAAGTGCGAGTCGGACTAATGGTACCGTACCATTATCTATACAACATTAGACACAAAGATCGAGAAAAAACGGCAAAAAATCACGTTTGTTGTATGGGAGACCCCCTTAAATATTTATTCTATTTTAATTATATTTATTTCTGAAGCGAATATAGAACTAAATATTGTATGAATATTTCAAATACTTAAAATATTAAGAGCTGTAAACATAAACCATAAATTATAGGAGCGTAACGCCAATAAACTGCACCGCAGTTTGGCGAAATTTGTAAAAAAAAATGTAAAGGTCTTAATGAGGGTATTAATGAAATAAATTAAAAAAAAAGCGCCTACTACCTGTTGCCGTTATTAATATCGGGCAATAACGGCAAAAAAACACGTTTGTTGTATGGGAGCCCCCCTTAAATATTTATTTTGTTCTGTTTTTAGTATTTGTTGTTATAGCGGCAACAGAAACACATCATCTGTGAAAATTGCAACTGTCTAACTATCACGTTTCATGCCTGGTGACAGACGGACGGACGGCGGAGTCTTAGTAATAGGGACCCTTAGGTACCCTTTGGGTACGGAACCCTAAAAAAGAAATAGAGAATCTCTAGGTGATTTAAGTCAAGTGTTCCCGGGAATGTTTCCTTGCCGGTATCGTACGTGGATGAAGGACTTCAGTACTTACTGCTGAATTCGCAATGTAAAGTTATTTTTTGTAGGGCTGAATTAACAACCAATGCAGCCAATATAGTTCAAATAACAATAATGCCCTTATTAAAGCTAGGAAATATTATCAATATTGGCATTTTGAATAAAAAATCACGATATATTTGCCTTTCACTGTGACCGACTGTGACGTCATTTGCAAGATAGTATATTTGGCAGCCAGATCAACATAGAAATCAGTGTGAACCTTATTCCATCGCACTATGAGCGGTCAACACAAAAAAATTCGGGCCGTCGCTCTTTTCACCCACAGATTACCCACAACAAACAATTCAAACAAACAACCAAAACGAACGTCAGTCTGACAAGTATGACAGGTATTCTCATCCGATGCATTATTTTCAACTCAAACTCTTGCGCCTACTACAAAAATTTAAGAAACAAAGTCATGTATCAGTTGGGAAAATGCCCTCGCAAATGACGTCACGAGGAGTGAATTTTTTTATTTTTTTTAAGGTGCTTAACAATAACTTAGAACAATAAAAATTAAATTAGTCCTAACAAATTATGTCTACTTTCGTAAAAAATAAAAAAAATATGACCCTTAACCAAACTTTACATTGCGAATTACATACATTTCTTCTCTCTTTGCAGAACAAAGCAACAGCGTTTTGTCCTCCACATACCTACAGTAAGTGGCCTACGAGGATTTCTCAATCACGGATACCTACTATTTTTCTATATTTAAGTCTACAGTTATCTCTACTCTCCTTCTCAAGCACGTTAGACTTGACTGATTGGTGGTGTGTTCTGAAAATTTGTTGAAAAGTTCTTATTTTCTTTGAAGCTAAGTAAAGCTCTAGGATGACACCTTTATCCACGCGATTAATTCTCGATCAATAGGTTCGGAGCGAGCGTTACCAATGGAAATAACTAACCTTCTTTATCTCAAAAATCATAATCATGATTTTTTTTTCAAAAATATAATTTGCTTAGTGTAATAATAATTGAAGTAGTGGTTTGAGAGCTAAGCTTCAAAAACAGATATTTTTTGTGTCATATTAAGCATCAAATTCGGTATTTTTTTAACGCATAAACACGTTGGCCAACCTAAAAAGTTCTTCGACTTCTGCTGTTTGAATAATTACTGGCTGTGTAAACATATCGATATTTTTTCTCGATAATATAAATTCTTATCGATAACTACTGTTTGTCAATATCGATACGATATACAATAATGCTGCATATATACGTGCCGCTACAGCACAATCCTTCTCTCAGGGAACGAATCGTATCGAGGCGATACGATATTATATCGATATTCTTTTCTCAAGTACCCATCCTTGGTTGCAAAAAGGGAGGAGGCTGTATAAGGCATGGTCAACGCACCGCAGCCGCGGCCGACCAGCAGGAGCAGCGTAGACCTGCGCTTATTAGATGTCGTTGTGCTCGGGTCTCTGTAATCTTTGCCATTAGATGTACTGTAACTTGCCACTTAGGTAAATGTTCGTGTTACACCGGAGCTTCCATGGCCGAGTAAGGAAACTTGGATCTTTATATGTAGATTAGCTGTTGCCCGCGACTTCGTTCGCGTGGTAATTTTGATGTGTATTTTTCCGGGAAAAAAAATAGCCTGTGTGCTAATCCAGACTATAATCTACCTCTGTGCAAAATTTCATCCGGATCCGTTCAGCCGTTTTTTGCGTGAAAGAGTAACAAACATCCATACATACATACAAACTTTCGCGTTTATAATATTAGTAAGGATAAGCGCTGGTAGCGCTTCGGTAGGTCTTGGGTTCGAATCCCGGCATGCGCCAATGACTCTGTTTACGTTACGTGCATTTGTAAAGTTGTAGAAGTAATACCACTCGCTAAATGTGCAGGAAAACATAATGAGAAAACCTGAGACTCTGAAGTGTTCACGTACCTCAGCGCTTGAAATTGCTAATCCGCGGTGGGTACGGGTGGTAATTAATTAGTCTTTCAGAGGAATTGTGGTTTTATAAATAACCCCGTCTGATAATATTCTTTTTGTTGCACTAAGCACGGGTAAGGACAAATTAAAAAACCTATTTTGGAGGTTAAAAATTCCACCCATGCCGGGACTCGAACCCGCGACCTCTGGCTAACCGTGCTAGCGCTCTCCCAACTGAGCTAATAGGTAAGTGCAGGCATCGGCGAAATTTCGAGCCTCTTTAAAAACTTCTCTGTATTACGTACAGGCAGCGACATCTGGCCGAAGTAATTTACATCACTTGAGGCCCCGAGTAACCCACTTTGCTGTTAGGTTTTCACATCGGAATGATATCGCCGTACCTACGTTTGATTTTACAGGTATCAATAGTAAAGTTATACTTGAGTTCAACAACCTTAACCACATATAATATTATATACACCTCCCACCAGCCGATGGGTCGCAGCTTCGCATATATAGATGACACTGCAATTACTTCATCCCATTATCTTAACTCAACTAATACTTAGATACACCTAGCATAATAAATACATTTAGACGCTAGAAACCTGTATTACTCCGTCCAGTATGAAAATAAGATCCCGTGATTCGCGGCCATCTTGGTGTAAAAGCGCGGGAACGCACTGTCCGATGCGTTCAATAAATTGACATATGCCTTATATGGAGTGGGGGCACAGAATGGGAATGGAGAGAAATCGCAGGCCTTGGAAATACTCAGATTCTATTTTACACACCCTGAAAGATTCCTATCGTCTAACTGTCAAATTCCATACTAATTGCTAACATCAACGTCAGGTTTCCGACAGGATTTGGTGCACTTAATATAGAAGCTGATATAGGCCTGGGATCTGGATTAAGCTGTTGGTGCCGGCTGCCGTCGATAGATGGCAGTCGTTAAGCCAAGTCAGAGGCCTTAGGGCGGCTTGACAACTTCTGACAGTAGACGAGCCACTAGTCTACAAGCCTCCACCAATCCGGACTTGGCCCCCGTGGTGGAGTATGGCCTATACCTTCCTCAGGGAAGAGACCCGTGCCCCTCGGTGGGGACATAATGCGTTGATGATGATAGGCCCGGGATAATGGCTTCGGATTCTGTAATTTTCTGAATTCAGGTCGCTGAAGCGTTCTGAATCATGATAGCACGCTTTAGTGGTAGTTTGGGCACACACTTAGTCGAGGCTTGCAAATGTGTCTGTTTTATGCGCTTGCACCTTCCTAAGCACCACGGCAAAATCAGCGCTGAGGGATCACTTCCTCAGCACAACGCTGAGTCAGCTGCCTTTTGTGGCAACTTAGATGCATCACAGGCTACATCTATGGTCCTGTTTTATTTATTCGTTTTGTCTATTGTGTATTTAGTTTTCTTTCTGTTGTTGTGCATATTATGTTACTAATCTGCTTATTTTGTTTCTGTGATGTATCTTGTTGGTATAAAAAATGTCTTTCTTCTTCTTCTTCTTTTAGCGTAGGTTGCCTGTCCCTCCGTTCGTCCGTCTTTCTGAGTTAGATTTATAGAATCTACTATAGGGAAGAGCGGGTGATCGTGCTCTTCCACTATAAGGGGAAATTTCCCGCCAGGCAGATCGTATGCCTGGGGACGGCCGGTCCGACTGATGTTCGTCGGACGTTATATTTATGATATGTCATGTGAAACATTTTGCTTGCGCGATGCAGGAATGTTGGAGTGCGCGCGCAGAGTTGACATGTGCTCGCCACACTACAGTGGCCTAATTATACGCACCAAATCCTATCGGAATCCTGACGTTGTGATAGCACTTAGTATGGAATTTGTCGGTTTTTTGTTGTTAACTAAGTAAGATATACGTTTACGGAACCCTTGGTACGCGGGTCTGATTCGCGCTTGGCAGGTTATAATAAGCGTGTCGTGGTGAAAAAATTGTAGAGTTTACAATACGTTCCTTCAAACTCAATCTTTTATTTACTTACAATGTTTTGGTCATTGAAATAGGTACTTGTTGAGTAATTAACGGATATATACGTTTACCGTTGTATACATTTAACGGATTTAATCGCGATTATTTATTAGGTAAACTTATTTACCTGGTCATGGCCAGCTGTTGAGACTTTTGACTCAGCGCATTTTTTCTCGATCTACTTAGCCAAGAAGGAAAACATCGTGAGGAAACTATGTAGTTATGTATCCTCCTATAATCGTACTTTTTACTCTCTACCCTACTCATAAATAGTATGTACTTAGCTTACTCTCTTACTGAGAGAAAGTGCCATGTAGTGGGTCACCGCTTGAGCTCAGCTTATCGAGCGGTCGTTCTACATTTCAAGGGTACCCATTCATCTTAACGGGGGGTCTAGGACCCTAGACTCCAAGCTAGCGAGGTCCCAAGCTACACGGCGAGCGCAAAAAGAAGCCTGAGCCTAAGAATTGCGCTGTAAAATTTTATGTGAGATATTTCTGAATAAAGTTTTTATAGCCGCGCGCATTCACGTTTCGGTTTTGATGCCAATAAAAATGCAATAGATACGTCCAATTTAAGACAGAATTAAGTGAGCGCCAAATGGTTTTGTTTTGTAATGGAATTGTTTATGTCTCCCAGTGTAATTGACTTAAATAGTGCTGTTATACTTCTCCATTGTACAATATATATTTTATAAGGTAATTTTAAATATATATTAAGCTAATGTGGGTGGAAGGGACTTTAAGGGACGTCTCGGGAGGACATACTTCGATCAAATGGGGGATGCATATTAACTATTAACAAAAAAATCATAAAAATAGGTGAAGCCGTTTCGGAGAAGTTCGACAACGAACACTGTGATACGAGATTTTTATGTATTATAAGATATATGCAACAAACTGTCCAACTAGGTTCCAACTCAAAGGTTTCATAAAATTACATTTCATGACAATTCGATGTACATTGCGTAGCCGATAAGTACAATTAGTCTTCCTACTTGTTAATCTGTGTGTTAATCGACTATGAAACGTACAACGAATTGTCATAATAAACTATGAATTGTAGTTTTATGAAACGCGGCCCAAAAGATCTCCTGCGCGCTACCTTAACAATATCAGCTCCTATGAGTACATTATGCGCACCTAAGCCTGTCAAATTCCACACTAATTGCTATTGCAAACGTCGGGATTCCGACAGGATTTGGTGTGCATAATTAGGCCGTAGGCTTTGTCTTTTGAAAATCTACCGACTGACCCCGTTCATAAGCCACAGAACTAAGCCGTCGCCAATAGTTATGCCAACGATCCCAGAGCATCTCCCGAGCCATCCAAGTCCGATCCAGGAATGTCGCCTGGACCACACTGCTTTTTGCTAACTTCAACCTCAGTTATTGACCAAACATTCTCCTCTCTTTCAACGTCCTAACACACGGTGTTACCCATCGAAAATGGGCTTTATCTCTTTGAGATAAAAAGAGAGGTTGTCTGGATTATAGGTGGTTGTTAACATGTGGCTGGTGGGAAATGGTTAGTACTTAGTTTGAGTTTTCTTGCGACGTACCGCGGTCGACAGGTAGACGTTTTGGTCAGGGATCAAGCTTGCTCTTTTTGTGTCGTTTTTGATTTGATTTTCTGAAAATATTTCTACTGATAATTCACGCCCTCAGCACTATGCGTTTCATTATAATACTATGTAGACTTTGTATATTTAATAATTTTGGATACAGAGCCCTCTTATTAGTTTTGACTATTCTATACATTTTATAACGCAAAAAATCGCTCTGGAGTAGATCAAATAGGTGAAAGGTAAAATTAGTGTTTGAAGAAAATTGGAAGCTAATTATTTTGCTTGTTTTTCTGAGCAAAACCGAAAACTTATGCTAAAAGTTAAAAATAAAGACTTTAGTTTTTCACGAAAATAAAAGAGTCTGGGCTTGGCGCTGATCATGTGTCATACGTTCTGTATAAATAAGACCGTTAGTTTTTAATCTACTGGCCCACATTTTTCCCACATAGCGTGGGAAACGGCTTTATCAATATGCTTGACAAGATATTTCAGAAAAAGAGACATATGTAGAGATGTACAAAATTTAAACACACCGTCATGTAACCAATTAGGTACACTTGTTACGGCTAATAAAATTGCATAAAATATTATTCATAAACTCTTCAAAATTCGCCTCTCCGCTTTTGAATTTTGACTGAAAATCGCTCGGAGCAGATTGGAGTCGGTTATGAAATCTGCCAATCTTCAATCTTTTCCAAAGTCCTTTGAAAGACAGTCTTTATGACACAGGAATAAGAGTGAGAACTCGAAAAACTACCGGTTTTGTAGTAGCCAGTGGTTTAGGTTGTTACACCCGATATCCTTGAGGAGAAATGCGCCGCCATTTTGGGCGAAAGTGCGCGTGCGCCGGCTCAGCTTCGCGCGCCATCGCTGAAAACGAAACTCAGGAGGCGTTATGTTTCAATGGACCCTTATTTAAGTTAAGTTTAGAATTATTGGATTATAAAAACTGAAACGAGTAAACGTTCAGAATTATTCCATTCTAAACAAGTCAAATTGAATTCATACAAAATACTAAATACAATTAATTTAATGAACTTGTGGTTTTGACAACAGCTCCGGGGCACTCCGGGGCTTTTCTGATGTAAAGGTCTCCCTTGCTGTGCGGCGCGAGAACGCTGATGGATATGTCTCGGGTCGGTCTACTTCACTGACATTTTGTTTTTGATTATTGGCGCAAGTACTTGCTGTTATTAAAATACTATATAATATATTTATATATATAGGGCCTCCCCGTTTGTTCTCCACTCCTCCCTGTTCGTAGCCACCTTCTGCCAACCCGGTAGAAAGGTAGTGAGGATGTAACTATTATTAGAGAATCTTTTTGAATTACGTGAATTATGTGCCTGTATGTAAATGTTTACTTGAAAACTGCAGAACCCGAAAAAAAGTATTCATTTTTGTGAGCTTTTCTATGTCCTTTGTGTTATAAATATGAGTACATTTTCACAACAATCAAATTTTGAGTGAACTATCGTATTGATTATTCCCCATTGAGGTGGGAATAAAGAAGTAAGTACGTACTCTATTAGGTATCATCATCAGCCACTCGACGCCCACTGCAGGACACAGACCTCCTTCATGGTTGTCCTAACCATGAAGGGTTTTGCCATAATCGCCACGCTTGGCAGGCGGGTTGGCGATCGCAGTATGCTGTTGAAATCTCAGGAAGACGCTGCTACCCGTCTCCTGGTAATGTATTTCCTTAGTCGCCTTGTACGACATCCACCGAAGAAAATGGAGTGACGCTATTCTTAATCCGGCGCCACACGGAAAAGATAACGGACTCTTAGGTATATCGAAATAATAATAAAAGCCTTACGTACTTAGCTTGGCGTGCCACCGACAGAGTCTGGGTGTATTCACGTGTTTGCAATGTCCTTGTAATGCCGCTGGTTACCATAATGCAGGGTATCCTAGTTTGGGGCCGTGACAAGTGATAATATAATGTGGAACAACTTTTATAATAATATATACGTCAGAATAACCTATATAAATCGGTTTACTACTTGCCACCATCCTAACATATCTGTTTCGCTTTGTCATTAATTAATCAGGGTCTCGATTCTGTTGGCATTGTGCGATTATAATACAATGCCATTATCATCTAATGACAGATGGTTCGCTGGATTCGACCCCTGAACTTCTCCGATATTAGACAAGCCTTCTGCCGTTCCGATACCTCCTTTGGTCAGTAGACATGTTCGATAAGATGCAATGCATTTTAATCTCGATTCTGGTGTACTCACACCAGACTCCGCCCTGCAGTGGAGTTCACTAATGGACTCAATAGATCAGACACATACTCGTAGATCAGGTACTTCGATGCCTCTGTTCCACTCCCGTGACCATCGCGGTGACATTTCAGCCTGCCAGTATTATTAGCCACCATTCCCATCTCGCAAAAAGCGCTCCCTGGCTCAGGCCGCCATGTTTGCACGGAGCGAGCGAATTGCAGCCGATTAGGAACCGGTTCCGAGCCGCATGAGCGTACCAAGTGCATTCCTAACCCTGGATGCGGCCGGCTAAGGCTGGGCTGCTACCCGGGATCTCAGGAAATGAAAATAATAATTCAGTTGAGACGATACTAGGATTTGAAGCTGTCATCTGTGACTTTCCGACAATTTGCTCTATCAAGCCGTCCGATTCTAAACGTGTGGCCGGCTTAGGCTGGGCTGCTACGCGAGATCTGGGAAGAATTGCTAATTAAATTAAACATTCAGTCAAAAGTTCGAGATCGTGTCTTTGCTCAAATTACTATATCTGTGACACAAATGTACAGAAAACGGCTCTATGAAGCTCGGATGGCTAGGTAGAGCAAAGGTCTCGGTAGATAGTTGCTGAGCAAAGTATTCAGGCCTAAGTGGGTATCGATCAAAGAAATAAACTTTATCGATTAGTTCCTACTTTTGGCAACAGTCAACTTAGGTTACTTTGCAAAAGGCTTATTATTATGTAGGACGGAGTATTATAATATATTAAGTATACTTTATATGATTTGAGAAAACATAGAGTGGAGTTTAATCATTGCCTTTTTTCCACTACAAACTCGATCCGATTGATTGATTGACATTGAATTAAATTCTACACATTCCACGCATTGGCATTCCACAAACACAATGTGATTCAATTTGTGATTTCTAACCGGACTTGCCCAATGCCTACTATAGCTACATAAGACAGGCTCGCACCTGGCCTCTGTCTCATTTGAGAGTAAGTGAAGACAAGGTCTCGGTACGCATTTAATATTACATTAAGTATTTCTAGACATATGCCTACGTATGCATAGAAAAAAAAGTACCCGAAACCGGCGTGCGTACATGCAACGACCAATGAATGTTGAGGAGCGAAAGTGATCCGTCGTGGCAAGTGGTAGGTACATATTTAGATTAACCCATAATTGTCTATTCCGTGTGGCGCCGGATTAAGAATAGCGTCACTCCATTTCAAGATTTCCTTCCGTGGATGTCGTAGAAATCAGTTACCAGGAGACGGGCAGCAGCGTCTTCCTGAGATTCCAACCGCATACTGCGATCGCCAACCCGCCTGCCAAGCGTGGCGATTATGGCAAAACACCTCATGTTAATGAAAACCACGAAGGAGGGCTATGTCCTGCAGTGGGCGTCAATTGGCTGATGATGATGATAATTGTCTATTAAATAATGATAATAACAGATCACAGACAAGGATTCTTGATCACAGATAAGCGAACGATGGGCTTAAAGTTCACTTAGTACATAGTTTACTTATACTTAACTAAATTGTTCGATAGAGCGCTTACTCAAATCCTGTTCAAGTCCTGCCGACCTCTCCGGGATAAATGCGCGAGTTTCTGTATATATGTAGTAATAACCAAGCTTGGGGAAATAACTTTCTTTGCGTTAGCAGTCACGTAAGGAGTAAAATTATTGGAACGTTCGGAGTAGCAGCTTAGTACACTTGACCGCAATTCCAAGTGCTGTGTGCAACTCTTTAACAGCCATTGAAATTAAAACCAATAGAACCAACAGTGGCAGACGATAGTTTCTGCCAATCGGAAGAGCTAACGTAAACTCTTCAGTTAAAGGATATTAAACTTCTAAGCACTAAGCGATTGTAGACCTTAACTTCTTATCATGAAGCAATCATTTTAGATACGGCCACGTTAGCGGTACTAACTTAGTAAAAGGCTAGCTATAAAGCAAGCAGGATTCATTGACACCAGTCGGCAATCGAAGAACCAAGTTAGAGTGAAGGGAGGCAGGGCATGTGGTCTGGAGGCAGTACGGTATGTGGCCTAAGGCGGTCTGAGAGTGATGGCCCATTTTGGGTAAATGATCGGTAGGCAGACCAGCGACCCGATGGCTCGACGAGTAAAGCCGTCGAAAAGCAATTGACGGGATTGGCAAGGGACCGGGACGGTTGGCGTGACATGGAAGAGGCCTATACCTAGAAGTAGGCTCTATAAATAGGCTGGATAGATGGATAGGCATTAGATAGGTGAGGCTGCATACAGAGTAATCATAAGCAGCCTATATACGTCACTGTAGGGCACAGGCCTTCTCTCAGAGAGAGAGAGAGTATGGGCTTAATCACTACGCGTGCCCATCGCGGCTTGGCGATTTCAAGCGGATAACTCAGACACTCAGGTTTCCTCACGATGTGTTCCTTCATCGTTAGCGAGTGGTATTGCTACTATAACTTCACAAACAGCATACAGAGTAGGATGACGATATTCACGTTACGAGCGGTGACTTGAGCTTTCATAAGAGGTAGTTTTCATCGAAACTTAGTTGTATCACTTTGAAATCCAGAATTTACATACATAATCTGTATCCCGGAGGGGTGGACAGGATTTGGGCAGCATTTGAGTGAGCGTTCTATCGAAGAATTTCATAAGCAGCCTATATAAGTCCCACTGTAGGGCACAGGCCTTCTCTCAGAGAGAGAGTATGGGCTTAATCAACACGCGCGCCCACCGCGGATTGGCGATTTCAAGCGCTGAGGTATGTGAATAACTCAGACAACCAGGTTTCCTCACGATGTATTCCTTCACGGTTAGCGAGTGGCATTGCTACTATAACTTCCCAAATGTACATAACTAAGAAAACAAAGTCATAGGTACATGCCTGCACTGGGAATCGAACCTGGGTCTCCCGCTTCCCAATCCAATGTTCTACCCACTAGGCTACCACCGGAATATCGAAGAATTTAGTTAAGTATAAGTAAATTAGGTATTAAGTGAACTTTAAGGCCATCGTTCGCTTATTAAGGTTCTGTTGTTATAATTATTTAACAGACAATTATAGGTTAATCGAATTATATACCTAAATGGGTTATTTTTATTGTTATTATTTGTATCGTAATCATAAACGTGGAACACCACGTTGCGTTGCTTGGCATTTGTGGAGTAAAAAGTTAAATAGAATTATGCACCTTCAACTTGACGCTGTCAGACTAAAGGCTGACCTTTGAAGGGTCATTAAATGACTATTAATTAAGAACCCTCTTTCCGCGAGAGGGGAGTGGGACGACCTTTTAGGTAGTTTTAATGAAAAATGTCAAGCTGCTTTAACTTAGACAACTTTACGATGAATGCTAAAGCTCATTAATTTTTTAAGTGTTGCTTATTTGTCAAAATATCATCTTTTATTACATATTGACTGACTGAACAATTTTTTTTGTGGCGTTTTTTTTATTCTGGCGCCATATTTTCACTTTATATGGCAGCATTTAGGATAGTAATACCAATTTGAATTGTCCACTTTATTTTTATCGGGCTTAATATTTGTAAAAAAATCTAATGAGCACTTTTCACAAAGGTACTCACGTAAGAGAGGAGTAACCGTAAGTAACCTTTAATTTATTTTAAATCACAATTACATTAAATTGAAATCAAGTAAACAAAACCATTCATGCACAATCTTAGTAACCGTAGGTACATCAATCATCATATTCAAAACCTAAATATTCAACAGACTCGAACGAAATTTCTTGGTTAAATTCCTGATGTACCTATCAAAGTTATTGTCAGCTGTCAGGTTGGGTAAGTAATTTTCAATATATTTTTCAATTTCTGTTTCCATAAGCCACAAAGTGGCCAATCTTCATTACTTAAACTAGGCATGATACCAATCAGTCATGTTGACAACTAAGTCGGTATTGTTATTGAAAGGAATAAAGTCCAATCCCGCAGACTTTCTAACCGAGGAATACTTTATTAAATTGTATACCATTTTTCGTTCGCGCCTATGAATAGTTTTCGGAATTTTAACGCACAAGAAACTCACAAAAGCCTTAAATATACCACGCTTGAATTGAATAACTCTCCGATAGTTTGACAGAAATCGAAATTCATTAAAAATGATGTTTAAAGTTATTGTTGCCAGTAAAAGAAATTCGTTCCTATGATTTTCCGCAACACGGCGAGGTTTTCTATTAGGAAAACACAATTTGGCGGAGTCGTAGTGATATTCACAAAAAATCGTGAAATATTTTGTTTTAAATAAAAAAAAACAGACTTCAAAACACTACAGCACTAAAGACAGAGAAATATTTTAAATGAATAAAACCTTTCAATTCGATCTAGGTATTGCGGAAATATGTTTTGGAGTCGGTTCCCAAAATGTATGTGCTGGCCCTGTAACTTGGCAACGGCTCCAACCTACATCGAATTTAAAGGCTATATTAGGTCTCACACTAAAGTCCGGATTCCGGTCAATATTTTAAGTAAATGAATCCTGACTTTATTAAGTTATTGTATAATTTAATTTAAGCTAGACTTCTACAGAAGCTTGTAGCTTCTTTACACAAGTAAAATGTGATAATTTTACGGACTACAGCAAAAAAAGTTGCAAACAAATGGCCAAATACTTATATATTCCCATCACGTCTACCCCATTCGTTTTCTGTTTATATGCATTTGTTTGTTCCAGTCCAAGTCCAGTTTATTTTTGTTGACTTGGTATACTCTGTTCTAAGTGAAACTATTTTCGAACTAAGCACTTAGATAAATGAGGGATACTTCTATGACCACACATTATGAGCTTAAGTCCGGACTATTAGACAACATTTTAAGAACATGAATCCGAACTTAAGTTAAGTTCATCATTCCGATGTAAAAACCTAACTGCAACGTGGGTTACTTGGGGCTGCAAGTGACGTAAATCGCGACTAGATGTCGCTGCCTGTACGTATTACAGAGAAGTTTGTAAGAGGCTTGAAATTTATCTGATGCCTTCACTTGCCCATTAGCTCAGTTGGGAGAGCGCTGCCACGGTTTTTTTTTTTTTTTTTTTAAATAGGAGGAGGGGAATACTCATGTATACCGCCGTGCCCTAACACACGGCGGCATGCCCGACTCTACTGGGGATTTCTCCCAGCAGCCTACGGACTAAACCCCTCCCCCTTAGCAGGTACCGCCACTATTAATATTGTGGCGACCTTTGTACAATTATTAAAATATTATGAAAGTCAATTGCTAAAATTACTGAAATCTAAAAATTAAAATTATATAATAAGAAGTCATTATGTTAAAACTGTCTAAAATTATAAAATTCAATGTCTTAATGCTAAAATACTAAGGTACTACGTTTGGTCAAAAAATTAAAAAACACAAAAAGTATAAAATGTCAATATGTAAAATTAATATAAGAATAAAATTCTTAATGCTCCCCGACGCCTTGTCTCTGTCTACTCCTGAGAGTAGTAACAAGCAAGGCGCCGGGGCTAACAATAAAATTAAAACATAAAATATCATAGTCATAGTTAATAAATAACATGGTCCATTTTTAGAATATTAAAAGTAAAAAATACTTAGAATTGTCTCATCCTTTCTTCTGTTTTTCCTTTTTCCTTTTTTTTTTTTTTTTTTTTTTTTCAGTATTATCTTTAATATTAAATTATAGTTAAAAGTATATACCCCGACGCCTTGTCTCTGACTACTCCTGAGAGTAGTGACAAGCAAGGCGCCGGGGTTTACATAAGTTACACAATGTCAACAGTTAAAATTAAAACAAGAATGCATATGTAAAAGGTGAAAGATAAGATTGATAGACCACTTTAATCCCGGCCTCCATTTGCCCTAGAGGCCGCGCGCGTAACCCCCAAGGCGAAGGGCAGGAAGACCTCTCGACTTTTAGAGTCGGCCATAAAGGCGGCGAATGCCTCGCACCTCACCGCTGCTCCCAGGAGTATCTCGCAATCGGCCCGTACAGCTCCAAAACGGGGGCACTCCTCCAGCAGGTGCTCCAGCGTTTCGGGAGTCTCGCATCACAGATGCAGGACGGACTCCCCGCGAGCTTGAACCTGTGGAGGTACGCTCGAAAGCCGCCGTGCCCCGTCAGGAGCTGCGCCTTGGCATTGCACATAGTGAATTTGCCAAGGACTTTATGGGCCGATGCGACGTCCGGGAAGAACAGCGAGGTGACGCGGCCTGTGGCAGACTCGCTGTAGCGGGTCTGCCACTTTGCCACCGTCTCCCGTCTCACTTGCAATTTTGCATGTGAGACGGGATACAGGTCGTAGGCTGCCGCGTCTTTGCGAGACAACGCCGCCCTCTTGGCCAACTCGTCTGCGCGCTCGTTGCCGGGGATCCCGACGTGGGCCTTGATCCAGAAAAACCGGATCAGGCCCCCGTGTGCTTGTGTGCTGCCACGGTTAGCCAGAGGTCGCGGGTTCAAGTCCCGGCATGGGTGGAGTTTTTAGCCTCTGAATAGGTTTTTAAAATTGTCCCCAGCACGGGTTAGTGCAACAAAAATAATATAATTAAGTTAATCTGGTTAAAGTAGATATCTTAGATGGTAAACTAAGAAAGATTATCGTGGAACTAATATTTTGTCACGATTTCAGAGTCAGAAACTTCCATTTTAGAATGTGTTGGCATAAAGATTTTGTGAAGATCACACCTTGACTTTAATGTATTACCGGATGCCTGCTTGATCTAGGTATGAATGTATTTAGGTAATTTATCTCATTCATTCATCGTCATTGAGAACTCTTATCTGATACAGAGCATTGGTAAGTACTTAGATAAATAATGTGCTGATCGCTAACTGGAAGCAAAAAGTTCTGCTCAGTTGTGGATCAGTCGCTTTGCACCATATTTGTAAACAATCCAGGAACCCGTTGAGAGGGTGACACACCACTCAAAACTAACTTCCTACGCTTAGTAGGTCTTCATTGTAAATTCCGTGTGGCGCCGGATTAAGAATAGCGTCACTCCATCCGTGGATGTCGTAGAAGGCGACTAAGGAAATAAATTTCCAGGAGACGGGCAGCAGCGTCTTCCTGAGATTCCAACAGCATACTTACCCGCCTGCCAAACGTGGCGATTATAGCAAAACCCCTCATGTTTATGAAAACTACGAAGGAGGCCTACACGAAAATGGTCTTAAGAGACTATCCATAATTTTTCATGAAATTTTGATCCCTATTCACAGATTTAAAAATGATGTACGGTTAGCAAGAAAATAGCCATTTTACACAAAAAATGTTTTATACCAGTCGGTTCTGTTTCTAATACCGATCAAAAACTAACCAATAGTTTTTGGAGTACTAAAAAAGTCAGAAGATATCTTTAAGAAGTCCAACTTACCTTTTTTATTTATCAGATATTTTTGTTGACTGAATAAAAACAATTTAAGGCTAAAAACAATTCAAATTTGTAACTAGTTATTATTTTATTTTCAAACAAGAATCAATCTCGACTGTTTCTTGCGTCAGAAAAGCTCTGTGTGTGTTGTAAATTTTACAAGTAGGTGCATTATTTAACAGCTATTGTAATAAGAGAACAATGAGCTTCAATTTAGAACGTTTAGACTCGCTAGAAGCATATTAATTAAGTATAATAAAAATACATCGGCTGGGTTGGAATGGTATACAATCAAATATCCAAATCGGCATGTGCCAACCAAGGTTATTACAAATCTTTCAAGAAATCTTGCAGAAGCTGACTATTTCAAGAAAAATTCTAAAAAAATCTGTGTTTGTTTTAACAAGATGGCACTCCACCACACAACAGCCGCAGTACGCGTTCTACTTTGCATGCGCATGGCCCTAATTCTTGGCCAGTGCGTAGTCCACATCTGACGCCTCTGCACATTTCTTTATTGGGGGGGGGGGGGGGGGGCACATATGACGTCAGTAGTAATTTTTTTTAACTTTACGGGATTATTTTTGTGTGGAACGGGAAACGTAGTGTGGTAAGCACCGAATTAAGGTTACACCGGAATCAGAAAACAGTGTACTGAAATCAGAAAATAGTGCACCGACATCATGAATGTGCTAATTTTCGTAAGATTTTTTTAAAAATCATGGAAAATATCGAAAATGTTTATCAGGAGACACAGCATTTTTAAGTACGATGGTGTGAGCAGAATCCTTAATAATTGGATTTTAGCTTGCCTTTCCATTTTGAAAGTTTGATTCTGAAAAGAGTCACGGAAGCAAACTTCACTTCACATGCAATCATCAGACCGTTGGCCCTTTTGGATATTCCCGGAGATGCATAATTTTCATCCATCTGTCACCAGTCTTCCTGATATCGTCGGTCTGACGAGGTGCCATCAGTCATGCTTTGACAGTAAAAACTTTTGACTTAATTGGTTTGTTAACCACTCGTCTGCCGCGACACAGATCTGTGTCCAGCTTAGTAAGGGCCACCTATACGTTGCGTTCCGCGAGGGCAGTTCAGGAGTTAAAGAATCGTTTCTTCGGCAGATGACTAAACCAAAGTTACTTCAGCTTGCTAATTTTAGTGACTATGACAACAACTTCAGAATTCTGAGCAACTTTAAATCGGTGGATTAGTCCTAACATCAGTGTTCATATTCTAGAGATTTTCTAAATTCGGTGCTCAAAAAGCCATCGAATGACACGGAAGTCACAATTAAATAAGTCAGAAAATATATATTCTTTCAATTAAAAAAAAATAGGCTCTGTTATACATATTTTACAAAATATCACAAATCATTAGAATGTTCATATCGGGTGCATAGAATGCAGAAATAAGCCTGGGCCAAATCCGGAGAAACGTATACTGTACACCCGAGGCTTTTTTAAAACTTACAGGCTCTCCAGGTAGATGGACATCCAAACTATGTGTGGTATTTTTGCAGAATTTTATTTTAATACTCAGGCAGTAATTCAAGCGGGGCCGCTGAAAATCTCACACATGAATGCTCTTCTAGATTTCTTTTTGTGGGGCTACTTGAAAACTGATATTTACAAAAAGCAATACGATTCAAGAACTAAGAGGCTGGCTAAGCACATTTTTTTATGGTATTCATCCAATTAAATTATCAGCAGCCACTAGGTCCATACAGAAAAGAATCAATCTATGCATTCGTCAACATGGAGGACACTTTGAACACCTGATATCATAAGGCAAGAAAAATCAAGAATTTAAATAACAGTAACATCATCACGATAGGTTTTTATAATCACAAAAAAATAAAATTAATATGATGTCTAGATATTTTTTACATGCGTAAAATTAAATACCGTCTGCGTGAACATTTGTCTTTTATTTTTTGTATTCCAGTTACACAAATTCTTTCTTAGGACCAGCAATTATTTACGACGAAATGCACGAAAAAAGTTTTTGAGATTTCTGACTCTTTTAGTACTCCAACGATGGTTGGTCCCATAGAAGTTTTTCATCGGTATTTGAAACAGGATCGATGGGCATAAAGAAACAATTGTGTAATATGGCCATTTTCTTTCTTACTGTACTTTTTTTTTTGAACATGTGAACGGGGATCACAATTTCATGAAAACTTATGGATAGTCTCGTAAGACCATTTTCGTATAGCTGCAACGGATAAGGTACTTCCCCTTACTGCCCCACTAAAAGTATCCACCCTGTTTACTACGCCTAGTGGCAACTACTACCCAACTACATCAGATCTAAGGTGCTGTGATCACTTAGTACCAGGCATCGTCTGCCTCTCAGCGTAGTCGGCTTAATTCACAGGAAATTAAAAAAATGTTCTCTTAACTATGTACGGTCGAAATTTTTCGTTGTGCTAACTCAAATTTGTGGACTATGGTGAATTTGACGTGTAACTTGCAGAAGTCTATGATCCTTAGAGATGAATCATGGCGGCGGATCTCACGTCGATCGCTCGCGGGCTCTTCGTTCAGAGAAAACTAGGTACTAGTTAGTACCTGAGTGTACCCCACAATATACACCCACTCAGTGGACAGCAGCAGCAGTGGTAGCCTAGTGGGTAGAACATCGGACTCGGAAGCGAGAGACCCAGGTTCGATCCCGAGTGTGGGCATGTACCTATGACTTTGTTTTCTAAGTTATGTACATTTAATTTTGTGAAGTTATAGTAGCATTACCTACCACTCGCTAACGGTGAAAGAAACCAGCGTGAGGAAACCTGAGTGTCGGAGCTATTCACATGCCTTAGCGCTTGAAATCGCCAATCCGCGGTGGGCACGTGTGGTGATTAAACCCATACTCTCTCCCTGAGAGAAGGCCTGTGCCCTACAGTGAGACGTTTATAGGCTGCTTATGTATGTCCTGGTCTCAAACTTGAATAGCCTACTTTGGTAGCCCAGCAAGGCCGTCACAAACATGAAAACACACCCAGATTGAGGCTATTTGTACGAATGAAGCGCGGCGGCTTCCAACGGCCATAGAGACCACTACAAAAGTCGTATTCAAGCATAATGCCGCTTGACCAACGAGGCAATCGAACGTTTAAATAGCGCTTACAAATATCGTAATAAATCTCTTTGTCATCTTGCTTGGAATATGTGGAATATGTGGTCTGTTATTGGCCTTGTGAACTGTTTCTTTATTATTGTAATCAAATTATTTGTTTTCGCTGTTGATATCCCTAATAAAATAAAATAAAATAAATATCCATTCTAAAACTGTTTAGAAGAACGTATTGTATCAGTCCGAGTAGCGGTAGAGCACCTTAGGGTTGGTCTGTCCATAGCAGCCGCTAGATGGCGAGCGTTGTCTTTAGACAACGTTTGTAGTATGGGTGTCCCCATAAAATATTTATTTTATCCTTTTTTTAGTATTTGTTGTTATAGCGGCAACATCATTTGTGAAAATTTCAACTGCTTAGCTACCACGGTTCATGAGATAGAGCCTGGTGACATACAGACAGACGGACAGTGAAGTCTTAGTAATAGGGTCCCGTTTGGCACCCTTCGGGTACGGAATACTAAAGACGGTTTATTATGATGACATGTGCAAGATCCAACATAGGAAAGTATTATTATTACGTATATTATGTAATGTGTATTAATATTCGTATTTGCAGCGACTACCCGTATCTATTTCTCCTTCGGCAAATCTCCGATATGAGGTTGCCTGGAAGAAGTTGCTATTAGCAATAAGCCCGCCAATTGTACTTTTCTTTTGCCATTGCTGCTTCTGTAACATTTTTTTCCGGTATACAATAAAGAATATTCTTATCTTATCTTATCTTAAAGTCTAGAAAATGAAAGTTTTTGGAAGTCGAAAAAAAAACAAAGCCCAGAGGGTGAGGCCAGTCAAGATCGTCACGCGCAAGCTGCAAGGGAAAAGTTCCAAAAGTGATCCACCATAACCTGAACTAATAGTACAAGCCATAGCTACCAGTGTAGAGTTGTCTTTAGCCGCGACTATTTCTGTGCGTCCTTTTGCCGCAAAGCCTATCGCAATGAGGACTTGTTATCATGGTTCCATCGGGCGCTCTGTCGAACCATGCTCCTAGATACATCCAGAGTAAATTAGATAGGCATAGAGTTCTATCGCAGAGCTCAGCAAGAAATGAAACATTAAAGATTAACCCCTATCATCATCATCATCATCATCAGCCCACCTCTGCCCACTGCTGGGTGTAGGCCTTTTCCCCATCACGCCATCTTTCGCGGTCTCTCGCCATTCGCATCCACGGGCCCCCGCCGACCTGGCCACATCGTCCGACCACTTTCAAATCATGACAAATCTGTCAATATACTGTCAACAGCGGTTAGTTAGCCAAAGTGCATACAAAATAAACTACTGACAAGAAACGGGGGGTAAATATGTCTCTTAATTTCTATTACTTACAAGCATTGAGCAATAAAAAATAAAATGTCAAGCCATTTCATAAAAATAAAGTGTTATTGTGTTAAAATTAATTATCTGAATTAACAACAACAAACAAACAAAATGTTTAATGAGCTGAACAAAAAGTAACAACATAAAGTAGGTAACTCTGAGCCCCAAACTAAATTAAATTGTATCTTGGGGCACAGTGGTCCATTCAGGGTGAACTTAAATATATCACAACATAGTGTTTGTACAGTAATAAAATAAATTTTAAACATGCATACAGCAAACTATAATATGGCTCAAGTCGTTTATTTCAAATAATAAAATAAACCTACATACAATATTATTAAAATATTATTATAGATATTATATTGATACGATAGTTTGTACGAGTTTAATATAATAAAATAAAATAGACTATTACATAAACATAAGTATAAGCCTGCTGGAATTAATATGACATACATAAAACTACATAAATATACTGTGATAGATGGATCGTAATAAGTAAACCAAACATCTTTTCCAATTCCAACTTTGGTAATTTATTCACGATGTAGGGTAGGTTGCTAAAAGTGTGGGTTTAGTAACCAACGAGTAGGCAAACTCGTAGCCAGAGAAGCGTGAGACTAGATTGCATGGTATGGAAGTGCTATGAGAGATCTCAGTAAACTGGTTACCAGTGAAAGAAGAAAGATTACCATAGACCTATGCAGTGAGAGAGTCGGCTACAACCATATACCAAAAAACAAAAAATTATGTGTCCTGCTATTTGACTATTTTAAATAAGTTTTCGGTTTGGTTGTAGTCGAGTTGTAACAGAAAGTTTTGAAGCATTCGGATACACGCAAATCTATTTAAGTGACATATGTTTAATTCCTTGTGGACCTTATTGTATATATAAGGCCCACAAAATTTTATAAATCTTTGGGCAAAACCAGTTCGAACGATTGGAGTGTTAAATATTTTGTGCTTAAGGCGCTTTTTAAATGTTAGAGAAGATACAGTGAAAGATTTTCGATGTTGATTTAAGACGATTGATTTAATATAAGATTGGCGCACTGAAATTATTTGGGACTCAGAATGGACTTTATTAGTAGGGTATCTTCGAGGTTTATTGAGCATAGTTTTAAGAACATATCTCTGGGCTCGCTCTAAGTGTATGAGGTGAGTTTTAGAGGCACCCCCCCACGCCCTAATGCAATAGGTTAAAATTGAGTGCGAAAGAGCAAAGTATATTGTTTTCAAGGTTTTGAGGTCAGCAATGTGTCTGAGTGTCTTGAATATGTTGACAGTTCTACGGACTCGCTTGACTGTTAGGTTGATATGATTTGTCCAAGACAAGTACTTATCCAAAATAACTCCCAGGTATCTTATTTGGGACACTCTCTCAAGTAGCTCACAACTGCATGCGGCATGGCTAAACTTACATGAATGAATTTTTAGTTTAATATCTTCGCTAGAAGGCTTGTCGGTAAAACAATAAAATAGATAGAGAACACATTTATTTAACGGCACAATACTGAAAACATCATCATCATCATCATCATCATCATCATCATCAGCCATTTGACGCCCACTGCAGGACATAGGCCTCCTTCGTGGTTTTCACAACCATGAGAGGTTTTACCATAATCGTCACGCTTGGCAGGCGGGTTGACGATCGCAGTATGCGGGGTATGTATGTACTGAAAACATTGTCAATCAAAATGTTGTGTTTATCCACTGCTGAACACATGCTTAACTGACTGAAATGAAAATTCACACGCGGATTCTTCTTTTTATCGTCAGTAAAACAAGAAAAACCACAATTTCATTAGTTTGCCAAACTGCCAAATGCAGTTTATTGCCAAGCTCTTGGTAACAATGCTTATATAACTTACACAATCTGCACAACAAACAGTATCGATAATACTTATAGCGGATTACTCACATTGTAAGTTAGTTCTTGTCGTTGTAGGACGCAGTATTTTCTATCTATCTATTTATACAGCCCATGAAAGACGCCCACTGTTGGGCAAAGGCCTCTTCACCGTCACACCAACCTTGCCAGTCCCCTGCTAATCTTGTCTTCTACCCTCCTGCCGCCTTCTTAATGACATCAACCCATCGGCAGTATTTTAATGGCGTCTTAGAGCTACTTAAGGCAGTCCTTAAGAGAACCGGAGAACCCCCCTCAACTCCAATCAACCCCCCAAATTAAGGCAATTACACTTTGCCAAATAGAAGACACAAATCGAGGTCTGATTGTGCTTAATGTTGCGGCCAGACCCGTTTTGCTTACTTTTCATGGATCATCGGGGCCTATTTCATAAAACTACAGAACATGGTTTACATGGTTCAAAGACATTTCGATATACATAGCTAATTCGATTAAAGAGTGGCAAACTCAGCTACGCAATTTAATTTACATGGAATTGTCATAATAAACTATTAATTGTAGCTTTATGAAACGTGACCCAGGATCTCTTGAGAAAATGTTTGATTGGCGATATTTTGGACATATTTTCAATAAGTGTCCAGTCTTAAGGATTAAGTGACAGACATTGGAATATTTGTAGTACTCGTATGTAACTTCATGGAGACAACGGGGCACTAGTTATTGAACAGAACCCTCAGCGATCCTAGCTCCAGACATTCCTACGCCGAGCCGCCTGAGCTAGCTCAAACCGGTTTTAAGGGATCGTGCGAAAAACACACCCCGTGATGCGGTCGCGCCACCACGGGCCACGGTCAGGGCTGCCACCTTTAAGTCAGAAGAAGGACTATTCCTTGACTATGACCGCGCTACTATTAGCGCGGTCGGAGGTCGTGGTTTCGAACTCCGGCGTGCACCGATGACTTTGTTATTTTTTGTGAATTTGTAGTAGCACACTCGCTTACTGTGAAGGAAAACATCGTGAGGAAACCTGAGTGCGTGAGGAAACCTGAGTGCGTGAGGTGTTCATATAACCCAGCGCTTGAAATTGCCAGTGAGCACCCGTGGTGGTTAAGCCCATACTCTCTCTGAGAGAAGGCCTGTGTCCTACAGTGGGACGTATAAAGAGATTGTAACTAACTCTGCTGCATCTTTCTTTAATTTTTAGCGAAAGAAATAAATGTTGGAGAAAGTTGAATATTTAAAACTTTTTCATATAATTTGTTAAAATTGAAAAAGGTAACACAAATCCATAATTATGGGCTGGCCGTATGTAACTTCGATGTTGAAATTAAATATGTATTATCTAATATATCAAAAAATCGTGTCACAGTGTTTGTTATCGAACTCCTTAGAGACGGCTTGGCCGATTTTTATGTTTTTTTTGTGTATATTTGGTAGGTCTAACCACAGTCTAACAATAGGTCGTACGCAAAACAACGTTTGCCAAGTCAGCTAGTTTTAGTATAAGTTTATGAATTGTTATTTACCTATCGTAATTGATAAACCAGTAGGTTTCCAAGAGCGGCGAAAATTGTTAAGAAAAAAACCAGCCAAGTACGAGTCGGACTCGCGTACGAAGGGTTCCGTACCTTTATCTATACAACATTAGACAAAGATCGAATTTGAGAACAGCGCCATCTATAGAAACCAACAAGAAGCGTTTAACATTGACATTTAACGACATGACATCGGTTACATAAGAAGGTTACATAGACGGCCGCTAGATGGCGAGCGCTGTCATTAGACAACATTTGTTGTATGGGAGCCCCCCTTAACTATTTATTTTATTCCGTTTTTATATTTGTTTTTACATCATCTATGAAAATTTCAACTACGTAGCTACCTTCATGAGATACAGCCTGGTGACAGACAGACAGACAGACGGACAGTGAAGTCTTAGTAATAGGGTCCCGTTCGGCACCCTTCGGGTATGGAACCCTAAAAATATAAATTACTTATTTGAAAAATTTAATAATATAGGTACTAGGTACGTATAAGTAAATAAAAAAATTCTACGGGAGCCCAGACATGCACCAATCAAACCCGGAGACTCCGGGTCAAACCGGGAGAGGCGGCATCCCTACCCACGGAGCTAATGTGATATGATGCAAGACTATCGATCGGTGGTATTACTACTTACTAAACTCCCAGCTCGGTTTAGTGACAAACCACGTTTAGTTTGATTGGTGAAATTGTCAATGGCCGATTGTACATTAAATAAACGTAATACTGTTATTTAAACAAAGGGACAGGACAACCATTTGCCACTCGCTCATACAATAATGTTGTCTGTACTGTGTGAGAGACAAATATTCAGTCAGCTTCTTTACTTCACATACTAATACATTTCTGATGACTATATTCTTCTTGCAACCCATTCCATACAAAGGTCGTCTGGAAGACATTATTTGAATGTACCATTTGTACTTAATGGTATTCAACTGGCGGTCTTATCGCTTAGAGCGACTTATATATAAGAAAAACCATTTTTAAGTCTTAAGAAAGATCTTCTGGTTGTGCAATAAAATGTTCTCTGTCTATCTCACTTTTTTTTAAACTAAAAATTCTCTTTTACTGCACGAGAGTTAAGTTTAGTTTAATTTATTTACAAAGGCAGCGGCCTTTGAAATTTTCAAGAATCAAGAATATTTATTGTGAGCTTAGACATGGGTTACACATTTAGCAGTAACAGTTGCTGTTTAAACTTTTCAAAACTTTTAAGAATATGCGGTTTTTCTATCTTGTAGTGATATGTAATGCTTAAAATGTGTTAGGTACGTAGAATGGACAACTATTTTCAAGAGGCTGTGACATTGGTAAAGCCCGTAAAGCTTCAATTTAATAGAGGTACACACAATTTATTATGTAAACCAAAAATATAAATCCGAAGAAAAACTGGTAGAAATGCGGCGCGCGAGAAATCGTCATTTATGTCGAAAAAAAAAACTAAATTGTAGGTCTGAACACGCTCTATTTTGAAAGCTCTAGACACTTTTTCGATATCTTTCGTGAGAAAAAAGAAAATAGCAAAAAACTAATTTCACTACCTAATGGGTTTTTAATAAATCGATGTCAACATTTTCGTATCTTAACGGAGAACCGAGTTTGTAAAACAAACAGAATTTGACCCTGTTTTTAAGATGGCGGAAAATTCACAAAGGACATCTTGGTCCTCACGTAATATCCAAAATTTAACCTTATCGGTTTACATGCATTTCTAACCCGTTTTTTTTCCGACATAGGGCATGGCCCGCTTTTAAAATGTATGTGTTGGTGGGATTTGATATAGTTTTAGTATATTATCCTACCAAAAAAAACATTTAGATAATAGGCCAAAAAAATTCTCAAAAAAAAATTACATGATAACTACGAGTACGTAGAAACTTGTATAAATACCCATTGAATAAATAATACCCATGGAATAAATTATGGGCTTGCTTAGCTAGTGCTTCGCTATAGCCGCTGGACTTTTCCAGTCGTTTTTTGCCATAATTCAATTAGTAAACAGGTGTCGGATCCACTGAGTGCCTGCGTGCTATTTATTGCCGTCTTTTTTCGAAATCAGCCAGCGATGAACGTGAGAACAAAGTATGAACTTACCTACCTCAGTACAGTCTACAGAAGGTGAACTTTTACATTTTTGTTGCAAATGCAGCCTTAGCGTAACTAATTAGAGTGCACGTATGTAAAGGCTTATGTGGTATCGACTGTACTCTCGACAGTATTTTTCTCCCACAGTGTTTAGGTATGCAACGTATTTTACTGAAATAGTGCAAAACTGCATTAAAAACTGAAAATTACTTTGCTAAATTCCGTCAAAATCCCACAAGCACCATGCGGTTAGTTAATGCACCGCCCTCCCTCCCACTTTTTCAAGCAGAAGCAACACACAAACACACCACCACCGACACCAATACTTGTGTGAAAAAATGCGTTGTGACGCGTTTCGAGGCATCCTCAGGCTCCGATGGACGACTGACATGTAAAGTAAAAAAAAAAGTAAAAAGTTCTTTATTAATAAAAAAGGTTACATATACAAACAGTTTACTGTGGTCGCCACGCTAGGTCTAGCCTGTGTTGTGGAAACCTTCGTATATGTTAACATAAAGAAGATTGGCGCATGTGTACGAAACATAATAGGCAAAATTTGAAAGAACTTGTTTAGAACTTAAGAATGTACCTAGGTACAGGTAATAACCTAAATAAGTATGTAGTTAGTTAACAATAATAGAAACAGTTCTATAAATTAGACAGGAGATTAGATATTTCTATTAACAGCAAAATGCGTCCTAACTGAGAGTCGTAAGTTTCTGTTTAACTTAAACATGGATGGTTAATTAAACAGGTGTTAAAATTAGATTCCACGATAAAATACAGTTTTCAGCTAAGAGAAAAAGGTGTGAGTTGCTCATAATTATAGCTCTACCATTTATGAAAAAGACAGATACTGAAATTACATGTTTAGCTTAAAGAACATGAAAGTAAAAAACTATGCTAACAATAACAATAACTTATATGTAAGATCAGTCTTTTCTTTGAATTATTTTACCCTAGACTATGACAAGAGAGTTTACAGTCCTATCCATAAAGACACAAGTCCCTAAAACACTCCCAGGAGAACACAAAGGGCTTTAGGAAGGGGAAGCCTTTACCACAGACCACTCAAGTCACCCCCAAGGACTGCCCGAGCTGAATCATGCCTCTACGAATACTCTGTCAATATAATAACTAACCTCAGAACACAAAAAGAAGTAACTAACCAACAACATAGGTAGGAACATATTAGATATAGATACGTACCTATATACTACACAGATAAGATGTTGAATATACCTACATAGAATATGTAAATAGAATAATAATAGATAGATTATTATATTATATACTAACACACTGTTTAAATGATTACTATGCACGAGTGAAAGGACAAGAAAAAAGTTCTTCGGTATTTGAATAATCTAATTCAATTAGCAGTAGTTTTAGTTTTGACTTTGCGATAGTAGAGGGGAAACCCAGGAAATTGCAAATTTTTGAGATTTTATTAAAAAGAAAAGGTTGTTGATAGAAAGGAAATCGGTTGGCGAATTTACACTTAGTTGCTGCGACTGGCAGACGGGGAACACGTCTTGTCATTAGAAAATTATAGTCTGGGTGGGAGAGGAAAGTTTTATAAGCAGTGAGAACTGATTTAAGAATAAAGTGTTGACGTATGGTTAGCACATTTGATTCTGAATAGAGCTGAGAAGTTGGATGTCGAAAAGGCTTTTTATGAAGAACTTTTAGAATTGACCGCTGAGCTCTCTCTAATTCTATAAGATATGTTTTGGGAGCCCCACCCCAGGATGATATGCCATAGGTTAAGATGGATTCACAAAAAGAAGTGTAAATTACAGTTCTGATACTTTTATCACTGATGTTTCGAAATTCTTTCATAAGAGGAATAAGTTTTCTAGCTCTGGTTGACAAGAAAGATATATGTGAGCTGAAGTTTAGATTCTCATCTATAAGGATGCCTAAATATTTAATGCTATTAACTCTTTCAATAGTATCACTACAATAACAGTCTTTACTGCCATTCAAATTTTCTGTACATGTATGTAGTTTTAAGGAGGTTATGTCAGAAGAGGGAGCTGATGCTTTGGACTTATGAAAACAGATAAATTTGGTTTTCGATAAATTTAGTGTTAATAGATTATTACTTAGCCATTTACTAATTATACTAAGCCCACTTTCAGCTCTTGAGATTACTGATTCCCAAGAAGAGTCTGTAAAAATTAATGCTGTGTCATCTGCGTAACAAAAAATATTAGAGTTTAAGGAAGTGTTGAGATCTGTATTAATATCATTTAAATAGGCTGTGAAAAGGGAGGGTCCGAGGATACTTCCCTGTGGGACTCCAAAAATAATTTGTTCTGTGTTACTTTTAACATTCTCTATTTTGACTATCTGTTGTCGGTTGGTAAGGTAACTTTGGAACCAGCTGAGGGGTACTCCTCTGATACCCAGCCTCTGAAGCTTTTCCAATAAGATTTGGACCGAAACGGTATCAAAAGCCTTGGCAAGGTCAAGGAAGATTCCTAAGCAGTATTTGCCACTGTCAATGTGTGACGCAGTGCAGTTTACAAGGCCTGACACTGCATCATCTGTAGACTTGCCATGTCTAAACCCATATTGGAAAGGTGATAATAGATTATGAGACTCAAGGTAAGTGGTAAGTCTTTTATTAACAATTTTTTCTAGTAATTTGGAGAAAACGCTTAATAGAGATATTGGCCTGTAGTTACTAGGAGTTAGCTTACAACCAGCTTTATGAATTGGACTAACGGCTGACAGTTTCCAACAACTAGGAAAAATGCCAGAATAGAGACTGAGATTAAATATGTGGTTTAATGGGGCAGAGATTGAATCTTTACAATGCTTTATTAGGGAGTTTCCAATACCATCTATGCCTGGCGCGCTAGTGGGTTCTAATTTGGCGATAAATTGTTTTATCTCAGTCACATCTGTTGGTTGCAAGAAAAAGGAGTGATGTGTACTAGGGGTCTTAAGTTCTGTTACTAAAACTGCCTCTGATTTGTTTAATCTTGAAAGTGTGGCTTGGGCTAAACTAGGACCAACGGAAGTGAAATAGGCATTTACTTTATTTAGGGAATCTTCAGCAGTGGCTTCAATATTAAGTAGGTCATTTGCTCCTGTTTTTTTATTTGCAATTTCTCTAATAGATTTTATAGTTTGCCATAATTTTTTGGAATTTCCTTTACTATCATTAATTTTTTTATTAATATATTCATTTTTTACTTTTTTAAGCAAGTTGTTACAAAAATTTCTATAACGGGTATAAATAAGCTTTAGAATGGGGTTATGATTACTATTTTGGAATTTTTTATGTAGTCTATCTCTTTGTCTCATGCACTTTAGGAGGCCAGCAGTAATCCAGGGTTTGATAGTTCGCTTTGAACTGCTGATTTGTTTAATTTCTGTATTGGTTTGTAGAATATTCGTAACTTTGGATGTGAATTGTAGAGCAGCTTGGTTGACATCATCCAGGACATACAAAAAACGCCAATCTGTTTCTACCAGTTCTTGGTTTACTTCTGCATAGAGCACTTTTTTGTATGTCCTGGGAGTGTGCTGCCGGGGAGAGCATTTATCTAAACAGAGCAAGGTTATGTCATGGTCAGTGATTGAGGATTTGCAGATAATAGATTCCACGGTATTTTTACTATGGGCAAAAATATGATCAAGACATGCATTGAACCTGGTGGGTTTATCTATAGCAGCTGTAAACCCGTGTTCTGCCAACATACATTGATACTCAGAGCTATGCGGAGTGTAGCTAAGGATGTCAATGTTAATATCCCCTGCTATTATAAAATGGTTGTGATTATTGTTAGCAGTTAAGAGTTGATCAAGAGAGGCAATGAAATTGTTAGGATTATCAAAAGATGGGGACCTGTAAATTGCGGCTACACAAATATTGTCAGGGAGATTTATTAGTAGGCATTGAGCATCATCAATAGATGGTTCAGAAACCCTCACATTGTGTTCTACCCTTGTATACACCACTACACCTCCTGCTTTATTGATAAATTTTTTTGTGTAATGTGAAGTGTAACCAGGAATATTTTTAATAATGGATAAGTTATTTATCCAGCACTCAGTTAGAACAATAATATCAAAGCAGATATCAAGCCGCTGGAGGCCTACAGTGAGGTTATCAAAATTATGGCTGAGACTACGTATATTAAGATTGAGTATCTTAAAATTGTGTTGGTTTTTGAATGAAAACACATTCCTGCATAACTCTAAGTCATTTATCACATGACAGTTGATTGACAAACAGTTGTCTATGTCATCATGTACCAAGCTATCCATCACCACTGACATGTCAAGTACATGTCAGTGGTGATGGTGCTTGTGGGATTTTGGCGGAAGTACCTACTTATAATAAGTACCTTATATCTCTGTAAATTACTGGTGTGCAATAAAGTGTTATCTATCTATCTATCTTATTGAGATATATTTTTAGTGAGATCTTAGTGAGATATATTTTTGGATATGCATGCGCCTAGCACATATTTTTATCATCTAAGTTTAGAATTGCCACTTAGCAATAAATAAATAAAAATAAATAAATATCTATTTATCGAGAGATACAATTACATACCTTCTTAGGGAATTTCCGCGGACGCTATCTATTGCTCTATTTTTATAAGCCTTTCACTGACCACAGTTTATTTTTATGGCTAAACTTCTCGTAAGGCTACTTCTCAACGGTTAGTAGTATGAACACGAACCTTTGCAAATCAAACATGACTCATCCTCCATACACAATGACACCTGACTACATAACAGCATCAAAAGTATACTCGTTCTTTAAGCTGCTGATAGACCTTGAACATTCACTTGTAATAAACATTCTAGCAAATCTCCATTACAGTTAAACGTCACAAAATAAAGGGAAATAAATGGCGTTACAGGTAAATGCTCCCACCTTTACAATCATCTAGCAGCTCTTCCCTCAAGTATCCTCTGGCTTCCCTCTCGCCCGAACATGCGAGCAAACTAAGCGTTACTAAGCGTTCCTTGAGAAGTATAATTGAGGCCGTCAGCGCAAAAGTGGCCTAAGCTTAACCCTTAATTTGGCAAAATAAAAAATGATTCCAAATTAATTTTTTTTATTAATTTTAGGTTTCACACATATCAAGGTTCATTAGAAAAATATAAAAAAAAATCCTCCCTTTTCAGATTTTCTGAAAAACCATGTATGCCACAACATACATTGCCAAGTGCATATAATAGTGTTTCTTAATTTTTATGTACGTTTTGACATACATTGCCAAAGCAACACAATAAAAAATATCAAAAAATAAACAAAATCTACATAATTTTCAAACAAATAATCAATTTTTAGTTGAGATCATAATCATTTAAGCTTAAATCTTTTGTTTTTGTGCTAATTTTGGGCTAGGTGATAAGTAAGCTGACAATTCCTGGGACGGGTTCCGGTCACAAAACATAAACGAACTTGGCATTTATTGCAAATCACGGTGGTGAATTTCGAGCACAACCTACACCGACCCTGTGAAGTCATTGTCATAAAATGACCAACATTATCGAATCGTGAAGATTCAACGGGCGCTGGTTGTGCCGCTCGACTTCGGAATACAGTGCGTCCATGCTTTGTCAGGCCTTGGAATAACTCGTACCTGAAATCCTTCAACAACATTGCTTTTCTTTTTGTTTTGGAGCAATCATTTCTGTACAAGAGCCATGAATTGTTGATGCATATATCCAGGAGCTGCGCAAATATCCCAATGTACCAACGTCTAGTCTTGAACGGAGTCCTGTACAAAGATATTCAATGAGCATGTCTGCTAAATCGACTCCGCCCATATGTCGATTGTACTCCTTCACAACTTGCGGACAATCGACATCTACTTTCGTTTTTGACTCCTTGCAGTACCGTTTAATTTTTTGAGTAGGCTCTATACCTACGTAAGAGCTGACCAAAGTCACAACCTTGTTGTCGTTCCACCGCACTACTGCTAAACGATTTTTATCACAAACCGCTTGAGCATAAGTTCCTCGTGGCTTTTTCTTCAGCGCTTTCTCCGTTGGCGAAACTGCATCTGCTCCTCTCAATCTATTGCTCCTTATTGTGCCTAGTCCGAAAATGCCGTAATTTTCTCGTAGGATATAGAATAGTTCCGGACAAGAGAAGAAATTATCGCAGAACACAAAAGCCGGCGTTTTTTTAATGCTCTTGCATAAGGCAAAAACCACCTGAGCTCCAAAGCCCAGTGACAATTCTTCTTCAGTAAAATTGTGGAATCTAAACGTGTCCTCTCCTCCGTATAGGACAAAGTCATAGATCATGCCTGATACTCCAGCTCTGACAAAATTTTTGAATCCCCATTTATTGGGTTTATCTTTCATGTACTGTCGTCTCTTGCCAGCTTTAGTTCCTTTGTACGGAATCATCATTTCGTCGATGCTAAACTTGGTCTCGTTTTCTTGAGCTAAACAATTTTCTCTTATTTTTTGTACTAGAGGTCTTATTTTGTGATATCTGTCAGAGTCATCGGTGCTGTTATCGACGAAATGAAGGTATCGGCGAATTTTTTGGTACCTTTTCAGAGGCATCAGATCTGCAACTAAACCGTACCTGTATTTCAGGCTCCAATAGTCGACATATGCGGGCATTCCGACAACTCCCATGACGACGTGAATAGCCAGGAAATCACGAAGTTCATTTTCATCCAATCCGATCGATCGTCCAGTTTTTTCTACTGAATAAGCATTTGTTTGCTCGACAATGTCAGTTATTATATGTCTGGAGAAAAAAACTTGTAAAAATAACTCAGCGGAATAGTAAGTATATGCGAGTCTGTTTCTGGTTCTTCCTCCACAGTTGCTGTATAACGAAAAACTGCCGACTTTTTCCATTTATAGTTCAGGGTGAACTTTGTGACTTTACGGGGACGTTTTGCTACAGGAATAGCTGGACCTTTTGCTCGTATCTTCCTTGCGCGGCGTTGAGGCAAAATGAAAGGAGAAGCGGGTGTGTGTGGTGCAGAATCTACAGATTGAGCAGGCGTAGCTTGAGGCGCAAGAGTGGCTGATAGACTGGAATTTGATGGGGTAGCAGGAGTTCCGGGGAGTGTCGGTATATCACTCATAACAGGCACGGTGCTGCAATCGGGTTCAAGTGATGGACCTGGGTAAACTTCATGAAATACAGGCGTGAGCCGAACATTATCATTGTTTGCGACTTCATCGTCATCCGATTCTAAAATGTTTAGTCTTTCTAAAGAACTCGCAATGGATGGAGCTGAAGAAGATGAATCAGATAGCGGGGCATGAATGTGCAGTTCGTCTTCAGATGTTTCGTTATCATCAGAGGGTGCATTTTCAGCAGGAATTAAAGCTAAAATTCTACCACCACGAGTTAATAGCGAGTTCTGTAAAGAAAGAGAAAAGCTGGCTAGAAACAAAAGCCCAATAAACAATAAGCCCAGGAAAGTAAAAAAAAATGTAAAACGAAAATACACTTTCATTGGCAATGTATGCCGTGACGTACATATTAAACTCTTAGTGATGCTTCACTAAGTTGGCAATGTATGTGGTAACATACATGTTAAACTCAGAGTGATGTTTCACTAAGTTGGCAATGTATGCCACGTCATACAAAGTTAATGATAAAAAAAACAAACAATAATCAATCATATTTGTTAAACCCACAATGGTAATCACTTCAAGGTATAGTCATGCATGAATTATTGGTGTTTTATTAGAAGTTTACCCGCAAAGGTAAAAAAAAACAATATAAATATCTTTGTAAGCGCAGGCGCCTTCTTCCGGGTAGCCATTTTGGCCAAAAGTGACAAATGCAAATGTTGCCCACACTCAAATATTTTTTTTCCTAAATTAGGATAGTTTCTAAAAAATATTTACGAAATACTGAAAACTTTGGATAAAGTTGTTTTAACACTTTATTTTTTTGTTGAGTCTGTAGGCCGTGACATACAATACCAAATTAAGGGTTAACATAGTTAGTATGGGGATAATAAGGTATAAATTTTCATGAATTTAAATTTCATACAAAGTCTGCTTCGTAGGCAAAAACAATGCGAGCAAAAAGAATGTTTACAACGCCATCTATTACCCATGGGTGACGGGATAGGCCGGTTTTGCATCAAAATTTATTATGTTTTAAATAAATTGCAATAGATAAGTACGAATATGAAAAATTGTGGGTCACTTTTGCGCTGACGGCCTCAATTATGAGGAGGAGACAACCCTGGCTGCAGCTTCAGTTCGTGGCAAGTAAGCTACGTACATGAACCGTTGCAGCTGCTGGAAAATATTCTTACTGGACTAATTGCATTCACAGATTTTGCAAAAATGGTACAGTGAGCAACAAAATTCAGTAAGCCATGTAACGGCGCTACAACGGTTCAGGGTGCTTGCCCCATTTCAAATTACCGCTCTGTAGAAATTCCTGGTTAAATGAAACAAAAACTTATTTTTATTAGGTTTATTATTATTTATTACATCAAATGCAATGCATATTGTGTTATATAAACAATAAATAAATTGGTTTAATATTATGATGTTTACTTTAATTGTTATTTAAGAACTTTACCCGGTAAGTCATTATTCATATATCGTAAAGGTGATTCTCACTTAAGCGCACTTAAGGCGCTGCTGGTTCCTTTTGAAATAAAAACTATCAAAATGTGTTCAAAAGTGACAACGTCGCCTTAAATTAAATAAAACGTGATTTAGGTATTTGGTAAAAACAAAACAAGGAATGGTCACGGTAAAGTTATAAAAAAGATCTTTGTAATTTAGTACAAAAATTAAATAAAAATATGTATAAGTTAGAAAAAAAAACTCTGAATATTGCAATTTTCTTTGGTTACTTATATTATACAAGATGTTGATTTGTAAAGTAACGCCCGACTCAGGGCACTTTCTACTCATGAATACGAATAACTTTTACTATGTGACCAACTCTAAAAAGTTTATAAAAAAATCAGCTCTTCCATACACTTTGCTCAGTACGTATCGAATTTTAGTATGGCACAGCTGTTTTTCCTTTAGAAATTTCGAGGTCGACCCGATAGTAAAAGTTGTTCGTGTTGATGAGTAGAAAGTACCCTGAGTCGGGCGTTACTTTACAAATCAACACGTTGCATAAAGGTATTTGTAAGAAAAAATATTATAAGTAAGTAGTATAAAAACAAAATATTGTTCAACACGTTGCATAAAGGTATTGTAAGCAAAAATATTATAATTAAGTATAAAAACAAAATATTGTACTAAACAGGTGAAAGTGATTTTAAACATTCTTCTTTGAGAGTCGATGGCAATGTAAAATCGCCATCCTACTGAAAGGATTAATATTCGAATCAAATCACTGGTGCAAACTATGTCACCACAATTATTGATCACCATAATCAGTCATTAAATATAAACGCCCCCTGATAAATTCACCAACTGAAACACATGAATTTAAAAATAGCACCAACGTTTTTTTTTTTAAATCAGCCTATTGGCGAAGCAACGAATTTTTGGCAGCTTGTACACCAAACAAGTGTGAAATTAATAATCAAAAGTACCTATGACTTTTGTCCCAGTTTAAATTGGCGATGGAATGTTTGGCATACGATATAAAAAGTGCCTGAAAAACGCATGTTACTTTAAAACGTAGCTGCCTTTGCATGGTAGATACTTATTGAGCTAGAGCCATTTCGAATCAATTATCTAATTATGCTTTTGATCCAGTGCTTAACTATAATGATATTGAAATGATATACAAGACGATATGGTTAGTTAGACATTGAGATATGAATCCATAACACGACAGAGCTGCACCCTATATCCGATCACGTCTTATGATTACTAAATATGTAAGTAGTTATTTGATAAGTAGTTATAGATATGTATAGGAAACTCAATTTATACACTATGGTAACACTCATTGGCTACGTAATTCATAAAACAACATAGTATATGACAATAATGTGTAACTTCTACGAAAAGGATATATTAACAGATTTAAACTTCAACATTAAACTTTACAAATTCTACAACTAAACATTACAGCGGAACAATTCAACGTCACTTCCTTTTTTTATTAATATAGAAACATATAGTACGTACCTAATTTATTTGGTCTCTTTTTAGTAACGGATACAACTTTTACAAAACAAAACACTTGAAAATTAAACCGACTACGAAATAGCCGTACGCCTCACCTACAGGCCGCAAGCGCCTTCGCCTGAAGAAAACGAAAAGTATACGCGAAAAATTACGAGTAACCTCTACGGTGAAAATACCCTTAAGCTTCTGAGCAGTGTTGCCAGGACATTGGCCAAGCATTCGGCGCGGAGTGCCAACTGGCCTTCCAGCGTGGAGTTGGTCTCCTGGGTCTGCCTGGCGTTGTGTTCGTGGAGGATCTGGGCCATCTCCGCCCCGGCCAGGTCCTTGAAGGCGGCGGTGACGTCATGCACACGAAGCACAAGGTTCCTCGTCTGCAGCGGCGACGACGTGTGGCGGCCGAGAGCCTATAAGGATAGACAAGTTTCTATGTAATTGTAACTGTTTATTGTCTAGGGAAATGTGGGCCACCCATTGGCATAACCCTTTGTCTTAGTAGATCAGTTATTTAGTCCGGTGACGGGACTCGTGAGACATAGCATCAGCTATACAACCGGACTACTAAGCCCGCTACTTCGGTCACTGGACTAAATAACCGAAAGTAAAGAACTCTCAGACTCAGTAGTCCGGTTCTATTGCATCGCCGACCTACTGGGACGGAAGTCTCATTAGTCTGGAGAGCCCAGCGCGCCCAAGGCATTTTACCTATTAGCGCCCAAGTCCAGTGATAGACCGTAAGTTTCTAACCAATCTGTGAAAGATCGGCCAGTCTCCGCAGCAGCGTGAGACAGTCGGCCAGGGACGAGTCAGCACTTGCGACACCAGCGCCTAGTGCACCCACCAGGATGTGCGACTCGTCCATAGGCGCCCAAAGTCTGTGAAAGATCGACCAGTCTCCGCAGCGGTGTGAGACAGTCGGCCAGGGACGAAGCAGCGCCGGCGGCGCCGCCCGCGCCCAGAGTGCACGATGCAAGTACTAGTTACTGACAAAACTCACCTGTGACAAATCGGTCAGTCTCCTCAGCGGCACGAGATAATGGGCTAGGGATGACCTACGGCAACAGCACCTGCCTACCCACCTCCACCGCTCCCACCAGGGTGTGCGACCCACTCTTGTTATATATCTTGCTAACTTTCAAACCCACCTGTGAAAGATCGGCCAGTCTCCGCAGCGGCGTAAGACAGTCGGCCAGGGACGAGGCAGCGCCGGCACCGCCTGCTCCCAACGCGCCCACCAGAGTGCGCGAGGCACCTACTAACGCCACGGCGCTGGAGGTCAACTCACTTCGGGCACGCTGTGAAGTAGAGATACAGTTAGTAATGGTTGGGCTTTTAAAGTTTGTACCTACCTAAAGAATAATTTGATAAGCCGGGTGGCGTTCCAACTGTTATTATGAAGGGAATTGTTTAATTTCTGGCAACAAATCCAGACACTCCAGAAATCCGGAATTTCCGGTGTCTTATATGAATTTGTGGTTTCTAGATATGGCTAACTCCTGGGATTAAACCTGATACAATTTTTAAGAGTGGTTTGCATAGCTATGTCGGTTTAGTATACCTAAGAACTTATTTTTCAGCTTTGGAATCAGTTCATAATTTTTGAACATTGATTGAATGATCTCACCCAAGTGGCAGGAAGACGCTCGCTGGATGCAAGCCGCTTCCAACCGGTCTTTTTGGAAATCCATGGAGGAGGCCTATATTCAGCAGTGGACTTCTAGTGGCTGGATGATGATGATGATTGATAGCATATAGACATGGCACACTGAATTTATGGACCTGGACAACTAAATCCGTTTGTTGGGAATTTGGTTTCGTTTCTGGGAGAAGCGTCGTATGAAACCAACAGAAGTTAAAGAATTACAACCACATTTACCTGAAACTTCACTTCATCGATATCCTCGCCGCCGCCGTGCGCGTGCTGGTGCGAACACTTCTGCGCCACCTGATGCAGTCTCTGCAGCAGACCTTCCACCGCCACCTCCGTCTTACATAGAAGGTTCTCTATCGACACATGCCCATTGTTCCCCGCCTGGAACTCCGGAAACTTCACCGTGGGCGGCGACGGCGGAGTTGGTATGTCATCTATCACGTCGTCCTTGAAACGGACGTGGTTCTGCGTCTTCGGCGTTGGGCTCGCGGTCGCGCTGTTGCGCCTTAACATTTTCCTCTCAACTGGTGGACTGAACACTTTGGCGTCGCTGCCGGGAGCCCCGTTGAGCAAGTCCGGACGGTTGCTGAACTTTCTGTTCAATTGCGGCGAACAAAGAGACAGCGCCGCGGACATGTCATTGTTCTTCAGTATGGTGTTTTTTGTTTCGGAGCTGGAGCGCACGTGCCGGCTTTGTAAAGTCATCGAGCTGTAGTTCTGGCTAGTGCGGATGTGCCCGTTGGTCTGAGGCTCGTCGTCGACGTGATTCTCGTTTTCCAGGTTCCTGTAGGTGCTAAGGTTGCGCTGGAAGTGCGGCGAGCCAATACTGGCGAGTCGCGGCTCCGGACATCGCGTCGGCGACTGGTTGAATTTCTGCGAAGTTTTCATGCGTAAGACATCCATGCTCGGGACGGGCGGTAGGGGCGGCTTTTTGGGCGGTAACAGCAATGGCGGAGGCGGTGATAGGACTCTGGTCTCTGTTCTGGGAGGTATTTGGGGTGGGTTTTGCATGCTGTCGTTGACGTCGCACACGACCTTGTAGTTGAGCTTTCTGGTGTTTAATGTGTTGAAATGGTTGTTTGGGATCTCGACGGTGGTGAGTTCATGGTTGGGACATGTGAAAGAATTCGACCTAGGTCTTGGGGCCGGGATCGGAGGGGTCTTGGGTGGACGTTCAGGCGCCTTTATGTCGTTGCTTTTTCTTCTCGGAGGTGGTCGTATTTCGCAGACATCGGGGATGGAGTCTGACTTCTCTATCTGCGGTTCAATTGCCTCATTTTCGTCGCTAGTGTCATCTTTGTTTTTGTCTTTGCTACAACAGGAAAACATACCTTTACGCTCGACTGTGGGATACTCTATCACGTGGGCCGCGGTCCCGTTCGCCTGTTTCTCCACGACACTTTTCCTCTTGCCTTTAGGCGAGTCCGATTTTTGGGATTTATTTCTATCTTTTAGTAACAAACTATTCCTAGCATCACTCAGAGTTTTTGCCGTAAACATATTTCTAATCTCACTTACACTCAGCGTTCCTTTCACTACATCGCCGTTGGTCTTTACGTCTTTACTTGGATCCTTTGCTTCTTCTTTTAGTTGACTTTGGTTGACGTAACTAACTGGTTCTCTATCTAACGTAGATGAATTTGAGCCTGGAGGTGGTGGAATGATGTATGACATGATTTCCTCCGGCGTAAGCTCGATAGCCGGAGTGACTTTGACCATAGGAGGTTGTATAGTTACATTGGCGATGAATTCTTCGAGCGTGCTCGCGTTTTTCGCTGCTTTCTCATCTGCGAACGATGGTGGAACTGCAGGGAGGATCTGAGGTACTTGAGTAGCTGAGTCCAGTTCGTCTGGCGTCTGAGGTGGCGGTATGAGGGTCAAATCTATCAGCTCTGCTTCCGTTTCAAGCGAATTCTCTTGGTATAAAAACGGACTAACTTCATTACAAGGAATGGTCTTGGTTTCTTCTCTACTGCTTTTCTCTCGCAATTGTTTTAGATACTCTTTTAGGTTGGGTTCTTTGTTATCTTGTGTGGTGTTATCGGGACTGTGAAGACCAAAACTTGTCCGTATAGGTTTGGTTGCTGTTTTATTCTGGTGTTTTCTTATGGGGCTACTTGTTGGTGTATAAAGGGAATCATTATCGCTCTCCGACTGTGACAGGTCATTGTTTAAGGCCATCAGAGCGTCGGTTAGTCCACAATTGTTTAGAATGGCACTCAAGCCTTGAGATTGCCGTCTACTTAAACCACTATTATTGTCTTTTTCACTCTCCGCGACACTTAGAATGTTTAAACCTTGGTTTATTGTTTCAGTTAGGAGCAGAAGAGAATCACTATGCTTTAGTATACCCGGCGCGTCATCTGCCGCTGACATTCTACTGTTATTCGACTCGGTATCACTTTCTTTATCTACACTAGTCTCCCGTCCTACAAACTCATCCCTCATAACCGAATCTTCGTTGTAGCTGTCAGCGTTCTCAGTTAAATACTGCTCAGAGTTCTCCACGAGCTTCTGCATTTCCGCAACCCTCCGTAGGACCTCTTCATTCTTCGCCTCGACTAACCGTGGATTATTGCTAGCGTTCTCTAGCAATTCCATTGAAAGTACGCTCTGTAGGTCGAAGCCCATTCCATCGTCTAGGTAACAGGCGTCATTTGGATCGAAGAGCCTGAAATCTTCGTTCCTCTTGCACATTTCGAAGTGTACGTCGTGGCCGAGCAAGCCGGGCTTCTCGTAACCGATTAAAGGGCTGGAGTTGTTGCTAGTGTGGTTTCTATTCGTCATGTTGGCGTTCATGTTTGTGTCGAGATTGGTTTTGGATTGCTCCGGCGTGAGGTGGTAGGGCGGAGGCATGCTAAAAATAGCGTAGTGTTGCTTGGAAGCGACGGCTTGACCGTCGTGGCTGAGGTAGCTCCACTTGGCTGGTACCACGTTGTGCTGAGACAGGTATGGAGGCGCTGAAAATAAATTATGTTTTAAATTATTTGTTAAAAGTTTCCGCAATTAAGGAGTAGTGAGAAGACGTGATTGAACAGCAGTAGATTTGATCGTTTTGTTTCTGATAACCTTTATTCTGATCACGGAAATACTTATAGTTTCATCAACTTACTAGGCTATTGTTATATTCGTTTTATTGCGTCCGAGTGGTCCCTTCACCAATCTAGTGTACGATACATAAATCATCTCACTACGTAGATGCAAAGGCCAAAGTTGTTTAGTCTGCTGTTATATTTGAATGAACCGAGAAGTTTCGTGGTTTAATTTATTAACTCACCAATATCCTCATTGATTGGCTCTCTTTCTTGTTCAACGTTCAGCTCTTGACCAGTCGCCAGCCGGTAGTACCTGAAAGACAAAACATATGTTAAAGCATTAGGTACTTGCTTATGGCGTTAGATTGATAGATAGAGAACACTTCATTGCACACCCAGAAAAAAATAATTACAAATGAAATGTAGTGTAGTCAGCTAATGAAATTGTGGCTATTCCATGGCCTTGCTCCAGCAGCGCAAAAAAATCCATAGATATCTAAGCATGGAACGGACTATACCCTTAGTCTCTTTGATGGATCACATCAGAAATGAGACAATTCGCTAAAGAACTTGAAGTGGCAGTGGGCTGGTCACATCTGCCGAAGAACCGATAGTCGATAGGGTAAAAAGGCCCTCGAGTGGAGACCACGAACTGGCAGATTGCTGGCAGCGGCTGGATGAGGGTGGTCGAGAACAGAGAGGAATAGCGTGCGATATAGTAAAATCTCGCTCGTAGCCCCGACTGCCGAATCGCTCGTAGCCCCGGCTGCCTGAGTGATCTTAAACGATCACGAAGGTTAAGCAACACAGGGCGCGTTCAGTGCATGGATGGGTCGCCATCTATGCCTAACGCTAGTGGCATTTTTCCGAGCGGTTCCGTGCTTCGCAAAGCACGTTAAGCTGTTGGTGCCGTCTGCCGTCGATAGATGGCAGTCGTTAAGCCAAGTCAGAGGCCTTAGGGCGGCTTGACAACTTCTGACAGTAGACGAGCCACTAGTCTACAAGCCTCCACCAATCCGGACTTGGCCCCCGTGGTGGAGTATGGCCTATACCTTCCTCAGGGAAGAGACCCGTGCCCCTCGGTGGGGACATAATGGGTTGATGATGAATGAATAGTAAAAGGTGTTGGTATGGCTGAAACCCCCCATTTTTGGATGCATAAATAAAATAAAATAAAAATAGCCTTTATTTCCTAATTGTTAAATAATTTGGGAAAGGTAATTTAGGAATTTTCCCAGCGTGCTCACCCAGCAATAACGAGAGGCATTTCGCCCGCGTCCCGCTCGTCCATGAGCAGCGCCAGCACGCGGTCGCGGCTCAGGAAGATGGCCACGTCGGCGCTCCCCTCCTCCGAGCGGCGCACGCGCACGCTCTCCACCTCCTCTAGAGACGCGATCTGCTGCGGCTGGCAGGGTAAGAAGGGGAAGATACACATACATGCATAACAGAGTAACTACAAATTTTTTACTTATAGATACTTCCTAAATTAGAATTAAGTACAATACAATCCTAACTTTATCTTTACAATTCAAGCCCGTGTCCCGGAGGGGAAAGCGAAAACAGACTTTTCTTAAGGTCAACTAGGACCTAACGATATTAGTGGCGTCAATCGAGGAAAAAACACAGACTCGGTGGGATGATTCAAATCATATAAGAACGAAAAACAATAAGATGATTTTGACAACGAGATGGTCATACAGAAAATTCATACAACATCGTGTGAGGGTCAGCAAATAAAGGAAGGGGGCAGCTAGTACTACGCGGCCTAAGGCGGACAATACTGCTAGTACGCTTCTGTGACGCTAGTGAACTCAGGGAGCCCTCAACTATGACTTAATGATAAACCCACATTAGACGTCATCTGCAGACAGTTTTCCCAATATCTACAAAGCGACGGAGAAATAATAGAAATGGGCTAATGGATGAAAGAATATTGGATATCCTAACAACTTGCCAATTATTCCAATATAGGTAACATGTTTTTTTGTAACAGATATCGCATATCCTCAAAAAAGCAAACGCTTTGGTTATTTAAACTCTTCTCAATGTTATCCACTGACCTCTCATGCCACCTACTTACCACAGAATTTCTGACTCCGACAATCTGGCTAAGTCCGAACCGTGGAGATATGAGCAGCACTCGCTCGGGTCTCGTGGAGCTGAAGCATTTGGCGCCGTAGCTGGGCAGACTCGACACTATGTCTAAGTAGTGGAGTTTGGTCTGGAACACAAGAAAGCATCATGAAAACAGACCCGTCTTCTTCTGTTTCTATAGAATCTGTGGTTTAAGTATTACATCATCATCATCATTAGCCCCTTGACGCCCACTGCAGGACATAGGCCACCCTCATGGTTTTCATAACCATGAGGGGTTTTGCCATAATCGCCACGCTGGGCAGGCGGGTTGGCGATCGCAGTATGCGGTTGGAATGTCAGGAAGACGCTGCTGCCCGTCTCCTGGTAATTTATTTCCTTAGTCGGCTTCTACGGGAGGAAATGGAGTGACGCTATTCTTAATCCGGCGCCACACGGCGAGTATTACTTAACTTATAGAAACTAAGGCTGACCTGAACCACTTTCTTAAATGTGGCTTAAACAGCATTTAACCAAAATTCTTCATACAAAAGTCGATTTAAATGATGACTTAAGTGACATTTAAGAAGTGGTGCAAGTCGACCTAACAGTCTTATTTATAAAAACACTATTCATTAAAACACTCTTCAAATGCAGTTTACATAGTCTGTGGTAAGGGAAAGACTAACACAGACTATTTGAACTGCATTTGAGGAATCGTGTTTTTGTTAAAAACGAAAAATTACCCAAACAATATAATAAATAATCTCTCTTCTGAGCAATAATACCTACTCTTTATTATGTTAACTAGATTATGACATGGGAAAAAACCCTGCGGCCAGATACAAAGACCTTTCACTGTCCGTTTGCCTGCAGCTGCTTCAACTGCGGCTAGCCGCCGGTCAACTGCGAGCCGAGCTTGGGGAATAATGAGAGTATTAATAGCAGTGAGATCTACACGTAGGTACATAGGCGACTTTAGTATTTTTCATGCAATGCCCCGCTTACCTGCAACTGCGTCAACCGCCGCTGGCTGCCTGTCATCTGGGAGTTAAGCTTGAGTAGTAACGAGACTAATAATCCAATTTTATGTGCGCTGTATCAGCAGCGGGATCTATATAGGCGACTTAGGTATACTTCATTGAATGCCCCGCTTACCAGCAGCCGCGTCAACTGCCGCTGGCTGCCGATCATCTGGGAGTTGAAGTTTAGGAGTAACGAGGTTAAGCACCTAATTTTCTTTACGCTGTATCACCAGTCGGATCTATCTAGGCGCCTTAGGTATACTTTCTGCTATGCCCCGTTTACCTGCAGCTGCGTCAACTGCCTCTGACTGCCGGTCATCTGGGAGTTGAGCTTGAGGAAGTGCGCGACGAGGCGCCGCAACTCCTTCCGCTTCATACTTTCGAGCAGCCCGCTCGGAACGAACCGCTCCAGGCCGAACTCTCTTCTGGAACCACGAGGATGGATAATTAATGGGAGTGATATTCAGGTGCTAATTGAGTAAGCTATGGTGGAGGCCATCGATGAGGTGGCACTCACGACGCTGTTCTATACGTCTACCTAGGGCAGACTATTCAACTAGGCAGAGGAAATTTCAAAAAAGAGGCCACGAAAAGGGACGGACTGCATTCAGAAAATTGCGCCAGACTTTCATTTTGTTTCACATTGCACGAGCTTTATCCGAATAATATTAGAATCCCACCCACCCTTAACAGTGTGTAAATTTTAAAATTCAATTATAGGCACCCAGTGTCATTAACAAAATGTCAACACTGACAAAAGCTCTGAAGTAAATGATGGCCGCTCGAGTGACGAGTCGCTGGGTAGTTGTGTGTTTTTTGTGTTTTTATATCTACTTCTCAAATACAGTGCAAATACAGGTCAGGAGTAAACAAAAAAAATCAATATTATTTAAGTTAAAAATAACAATGTGGTTAATATTTCTCGAATTAATGAGATAAATTAATGACTTAGGACAAACAACTTGATAGACATCATTGCTTTCCGAATTGTATCAAAGGTTTGTTTACATGCATACCAAAGCTGAATGAAACAAACTATAGCTGAATCTGAAAGTGTCACCTGGCGCTTCAGGCCTTGCAATGTTGCAAAAAGTTAAATCATTCAATCAAATCATTCAGTCCGCACTCGTTCACTGCTGCACACAGGCCTCCCCCGAGGCACGCCACTTCCTTCTGTCACCAGCCATCCTCATCCAGCCGCTGGCAGCAAAGAAGTTCGCTAAAATAAGACATTCAGGACACTTACTCCACAGTCTTGACGGTCAACTTTGCCGGAGCCAAGTTATTAGCCAGCACATGTTGGTGCATATGCAGGGCTGCCAACCGCAGCGCTGCCTCCGGCTGGAGTTCCGGTGCGAACCGCTCCTAAAATCAAGTGTAAATGAAAAAAAAAACAATTCAACGTTAACTTTGATTTAAGATTGTCTGACGAATACTGTCGTGATTACAGCAGTTAAATTTCGAGCGCTTTCTTAGCGCTAAGAGCGCTTTATTGATACGGCCTTAGGAGTTGATTAACTGTATCCTTGCTAGTTAGATGACACGTAGAATCTCCTATTCTACTGAATACATACATACTTGTAGTTGGACCCGAGGTTTGTGAGTTAGCCTTGTATTTGGGCCAATGTATGAGTAAGGCTGTGAGATTATTCCAGCCGTGCAATTTCTTTCTTTTTTAACAGTCAGCAGTGCTCTGATGGCCTGCGGCCACGTGGTTCGACAACGTTGTCCGACATGTTGGACGACGAGGAATTTTGATTCCTTGCTGTCCGACATGTCTACTATGCTGCCTCTGATGAGTGTTTAAAGGAATCGTGTTTTTATAAATAAGACTCATTTGGAGTTTCTTCATATTTTTCTAGATTTTGAAACAACTAATTTAACTATTAAAGTTTCATTAATAGTTTTGGGCCAATAATATCTAGTTGGTTTTGTCACCGACACGACCAGATTAAGTCAGAGGTTCTATGCTACTCTGAAAAAGAAACTTATTTAAAATAAGAACCTGCACCACGTCGTTGCAGCACTGCATGTAGAGGTAGTCGAGCGCGGCGAGGTCGCGCTGCGCCAGCGCTGCCGCCGTCGCCGGCATGAACACCACGCGGAAGAGGCAGCGCATCTTGTGGGCGCCGGGACGGGCCGCTATCTGGAAGTGGTTAAGTTTTGGATAGAATAGAATAGAATAGAATAGAAACAGTTTATTTGTTGCACACAAAACACACAAAAGAATTTTAACACAGAGTCAACCAAAGAAATACATATATAGTTAAAACTAAGTTTACATATACAGCCGTATGTGAAAACTGTGTGTCGTCGTGGCAACAAATGGGTACCAGACTCAGCATGTGCTACGGGTTATCCCGTAACGCTGATATTCTGTCAGGACCCGGGGTGACACTCACGAGAATCAGCAAAATAGAAAAATTTAAGAAACAAGCAAAAGCACAAACAATCACCCAAGTTATATTATTATTAATGTAAACAAAGTGACTGTTTAATAAACTAACTACCTATATAAAATATGTATTATGATTATTAGGTTTCTGATGCATTGTACTCCACCTTCCCCTTCCCTCCGAATGTTGTCATCCTTATAAGATATTGTCTCTGTTCATATATTATGTCCCTAATGTATAAAATAAAATACAAAAGTGTTATCTTAACAAAATTAACAAACAGCGATCTTAAACTACTCTCCACATTCAATAAAAAGCAAAACCACCTTACTCCTTGATCAGACCTCCAGATCCGATTTATATAAATTAAACATCAGGCAAACGTAACACTTAGGTATAAATGTTACCTTTTAAGTAACCTGTTAAACAAAAGTGTTGCCGTTCGGAAGAAAATAAAACCACCAAACGCTTGTCAAAACAGCGCTATTTTTTTGTAAAAACGGGGCTGAAAAAAGCGCTAAATTCCACTAGATTTTAGCATAGGTAAAATGGTCGTTAAATTTTGCCTATAATGAAAAAAAAAATATTTCTGGCTATAAGCCTTCTTCTTCAGAGGAACTTCCATTTAAGATTTTCACGAACTACAAACTAAAATTCTAACAAGAAATTAACCACGCGCCGCTTTAGTACCTACATAGTAAGTAAGACAAACCAGCTCTTTTCTGTTTACAGTGTGTGTGTGAGAAGACAGCGATAGTAAAATCCTTTACTGTAAAAAGAGACAAAACAATAAACTAGACTGAACATTAATAATAGGTAATAATAAATCTTTATTTACTATAGGTGAGACATGAAAGTATCTATATGTATGTAAACAATATTATTCTTGGGGATTCTGGATACCAACTTTTTGGCTTAATTGAAGGCTGCCGATATCTTTTTTATTTTTCCACCAGATTCCACTAATATTTTTTAGCGCTTTATTCTTGGAAAAGAAGCGCTGAAAAGCCTAGAGAAGTGCTAGATCTAGCGAGATAAGCGATAAAACGGCAACACTGGATAGTACTATAAGTAGCTTTGGAGGGGGTATTTACATGTTGAAAGTGTTTTGAGCAGCACGACTTCGTCAGCAGACACGCCGATCGCTTTTTAAGACTCCAAACTAGGAGATTCTGTACATTATCAGGCATGAATAAATGCCCAAAATAGAAACTGTCGACAGTAGCCGATCGGTAATGGACAAGTGTGAAATTTAAAGAGAACGTGAAGATTAACAAGAAGAGCAATTTTAACTTTTTTGTGCCTGAATCGGTCTTCTAAGACACAGATTTCTGGTATTTAAATAATGTTAACGGGGACGATTGTATCTATAGTTTAGTGTAACTTTGAGTTGAAAACTCTGTTATTTAGGAAAGAAAAAAAGAATAAATGTGAAGTTTCTTTGTCGGCTTCTTCTCCGCATAATCTATTAATTGTGGAACTAACAGCATTGACGTGCATTATGTAAACATTTTTTTTACAGCGAATAACATTTTTTACTTTAACTTTTTGACGAATCACCACGCAAATCACGCAATCCATCGGTGACACCCGGTCATTAACTTCATAGATGACATAGATTCGCGAAAGCTCGTATCTCCGAACGTCTAAGAACAACCCCAAAAGCTCACCCTCGCGAGCGTCTCCTTAGGATCCAGCAGCGTCAGCTTGTTCCTCCGCAACCCCTTCACGTGTTCCACGACCAGACTGAAGTGTTCCTCTGCCGTGATACAGAGCTTGTCTCTTAGGCTGGCCACCACGTCCGCCACGGTGGTCGTGGTGTCGTACTTGAAGGACTTGGTTTGCCCGTTCTCCAGGAATACTTTGAGGACGTTCGCCATTGGCGGTAGGCACAGGTCCCCGAGGGAGAATGCTGAGGGCTGAAAAGGAAAAAGAGTTATAGTTTACTACAGTGTTGGCATAATTGACGTGAAACACAAGACGGCGAAAAAGTCTTGAGACGACGATTATGTTCTACCTTCTTTAAGCCTTTACTAGGTTAGTTGCCCATGAGTTCGAATAATTCTAGACTTACGGATACAAAGCCGCAATCCAAGAAAACAAAATTAATGTATCTATCAATCCAACAAATTAACTAGAAACAAATCGGGTATGGCATCTGAGAAAAGGTTCCTGCAGTGCGACTCTCCTGGCATTTGTGATCACTAAAGATAGGCTACCGCGCAGTCGCCCTCTCTTAGCCAAGGTCAGTAGCGCGGAGAAACTCGCGGATTTGTTAGCTTACGTGGGACCACAAACGAAAGTTTATTACATACAGGTTACATAGGAGTACCGTTTAGTTGCATGGAGTCCGTGAACCTCACTCAGGGCGGTCTGGCGCGCCGTTGCGCCCTCTTCGCCGCAGACAGTAGCGCGGAGCATCTCACGGAGTTGCTAGCAAGTGCCAGACTACTAACGAGAGTCTAGCCTAATAGTAGCACTTACAGGGTACATAGGAGCGCCGTTTAGCTGCACGGAGTCCGCGAACCTCACTCGGGGCGGTCTGGCACGCAGTCGCGCTCTCTTAGCCGCGGTAAGCAAGGCAGACCGCCTAGCCGAGTTGCTGGTGCGCGCCGGTTGGCAGACACGGAGAGTGACGCGTTCTGCGCAGGCTCGGACGGCCGCAATGACGTGCTCGCGCGCAGCCATGCTCACGTCTTCACCGTTGACGCACAGAATCTGGTCGCCTGGCTCCAACTGGAATTTGATCGACATAAAGCGATAGTTGGTTGGCTATTGACAATTTTGGGCGTGGCTTGTGCTATTCAGGATATATAATGGCGTGAACTGATAACCAATAGGAGAACGCTACAGTTACGTCAGGCTGGGTGGGTGGGCTATATCCTCTCCAGTCATAGCGTTCACGATCCTTATTGGTGAGATAGACTGTTGGAATTTATTGGACCTCTGATTAAATCTTTCCCACTCTCTCAGAGCAATGCACAAAGCCGAAATCGAGCTCAGCGTCTCTCTCCATCCCTTTCTAACTGTACAGTTGTCTCGCTCACCTTGCCGACGCTGGGCGAGTTGTCCGTGACGAACCGAACCAGCACAGGCCTTTCGGAGCCCGCTACGAACCCGAAGCCTAGCTCGGCGTCTCTTTCTAACACCACGTCGCGAGGAGCTGGTGGAGATTCGGATGAGCATCCTTCGGGAGCCACGTAGGTCGTCGTTTTGTTCACGTGGCTGAAAGAAAGGAGGGAGAGGCTATTGGTGGCCTGTGGTCTAAAGATGTGCAAGATCTCGGACTACCGCTATGGGGAGGCCTCAAGATTGGAGTAAGTGGGGTCTTGCCAGTTCAGTTCAGCTTTTTTATCTTTGCCAATGGCAACATGCCACTTCTAGTAAAGGTTGAAAGGTATGTAGAAATTCAAACCTTTGCGAATTAAAGGATCTTCGATCCTACCCACCTTTCTTTTCTATCTCATTTTGTATTAGGTACTGCTGCGCTAAGCTAAATGCACAAAAAGTTACATCGAGCCAAGTCAAATTACAAAATGTACATCAAACTCAATAGTATGATTTTTTGTGTTTAAGTTTTTATGTTTACATTGACGATCCTAAAATGTGATTAGGTATTTACAAAAACACGTAGAATTCGTAGTTGACACCTAATCTGAAGTTCTCTCATGACCTCATTAGAAGGTGTACGAAGGTTAAGGTATGGTGCTCACTTGATGTAATAAGGCTTCTCCCGCGTGTCCAGCGCCTGCTCCCAGCCGTAGGGCAGGGTCTCCTCGAGCTCGTTGCCCAGCGGCCATGACTCGGCCGGGGGCAGCCAGCTCGCCGTCCGCGTGATGTGGCTGGAAAGACGAACAGGGGTGATGTTAGCGCTTTGAACAAATATAAAGCTTCATAAAGCTAACAAACTGACACCTGTATACCAGAGGTGTAGGCAGAGACCAGGGTCTGCCTCTTTACATGATCCTGACAGATCTTAAAGGCTAAGGCAAGATAAGACTTCATTAAGAATACAGATGACAAACTTCTTGCTTAAAGAAATTTCATGCGATCTCCGAAATTGGACAAAAAACTATTATCCCCGTATGTCTAGTCTATTTCACATTGCCTTAAAATTGAATTTGCGAAAAGGTCGCCCTTAATCTAACCAAAGCTGAAATTAAAATGTTTGAGCGCTTGCCAAACCTCATAAAACCATGAAATTGCATTTGCGTACAAATTAAATGCTTTCATTTTCATTCGGGCCTTTAACAGAAATAAGTGGCGTGCCTCGGAGAGGCCTATGTCCAAGATCCTTAGCCATAATAATATTTAGTTTATTTCACCAAAGAAAAGTGAGTTGAAGTGGCAGTGGGCGGGGCACATAGCACGCAGAACTGATGGACGATGGGGCCGAAAGGTTCTCGAATGGAGACCACATATCGGCAAGCGCAGCGTAGGACGACCAGCCACAAGATGGACAGATGACCTCATCCAAATGGCAGGAAGGCGCTCGATGCAGGCCGCTTCCAACCGGTCTTTTTGGAAATCCATAGAGGAGGCCTATGTCCAGCAGTGGACTTCTTGTGGCTGAATGATGATGATTATGACCAAAGAAAACCAGTACAAGAAACAGTTTAATACCAACAAGTTCGGTTTTACACAATAAACACCGGCCAAGTGCGTGTCGGGCCACGTGCAATGTAGGGTTCTGTAGAAAGAGGGTTTTTTATCTGCTTTACAGAACGAACAACTTTATCGAAGTAATTTTCAATGGATTTTGTGCCAAATTTTACTTTATAAGGTGGTTGCCTATTACTCGTTAACTAGTAAAGCCTGCTTAGTCGTGATATTTTTTCTTTTAAGTTCATTATATGTGCCTGAATTTTTTCACGTTTCTTAAATCAACCATTTAGCCAGGAGAAGGGGGGAACGCAGTACTCGGACAAAACTTTGCGATTTAAAGCTTAATATTTCACAAACGTAACCCTAAATCAAAAAATGGTCTTCCTACACCCATAATATTTTTCAACGACCAATCCAACGAATACCCCACATGATGGAGTAGACGAGAAAAAAAATCATCTCCAATTTTCATATTAGGGGAGCTACAGTAAAAAAAAAATCCAACATTTTATTCTTTAATTTTTCGGCATGATAAATTATACACATACCAAATTACAGTTTTCTAGTACCACCTATCTTTGCGCTAGGCCGCGGACGGACAGACAGACAGACGGACATGGCGAAACTATAAGGGTTCCTTGTCGGACTACGGAGTTAGTTATTTTCTTTTTCAATTCTTAGTTTATTATTATTTATATTGTGATAACAAATCATGTTGTTTATATAATAAATTCTTGTGACTACGGAACCCTAAAAATAAAATAGTACCCTGGCTCCCTGAACTAGGTTTTAGACCTGTATCTTCCGGGTCAAAGTTTTAACATCAATCGTAGTGCAATTTAGTGTGCTATTAATTGTGTGGTTTACAGGGCTATTTGAAATACGTTTTCAGGTTGTTAAAATTTTTGAAACATGCATACATGCAGGAGAGCAGAACAAGATAATTTCAGTTGAGAGTACCACGGTGTACCGGCTGATTGATTAATTTGATTGATTGGGCATTGAAAGTGTTTGATTGGGGAGTAGGGCCATAGTAAGAAATTGTTCCAGTACTACGGCTGTTAGTTTAACCCTCCTCGGAGTTAGACAATAGAAACCAGTCGGACTCCTTTGTGAAATTAAGGATCATAAGATAAATTTCAAGTTATCTTAGAATTAACCAAATTGTTTGCCCATCTTCAAGTGATGACTTGAAGATGGGCAAACAGTTCGTAAGCATTTCTGATGCCGGATTTATTACACTTACATTCAGAGCATTTCTATTTTTGGCGCTGATGACAACGAAGCCATTATCAAGGAGACATCACGAAGCTTCAATTGGATACCTACAGGCTTCAGTGTAAATAGGCATGTCTTTGTTAATTATGGATTTGGAATGTTTTTATACAATAAATTACCAAAAAATACCAAGCTTCTCCCTGGTGATCGATTCCTCAAGGTATTAAAGGAATATCTACTTGTTTGTGCCCATACAATCTGAACGAATATTATGAAAATTGTAAATAGTTTTTAATACTGATTATTGACCTAATGCTGAAATTTTACTGATTTATTATTTAATGAGCTATTAATTAACGTACCTAATGTTATTATTATCTATTATACTAATTCGAAATTATCAAATTGCTATGCCACTATCGGTAAAATTACACTTGTACCACAATTTTTGTAAACATCATTATCATACTATACTGTAATTTATTGCAATAAAATGAATTGAATTGAATTGTGATTGTAATTTTTGGATCTTAATTTTAAAAAATCTCTAGTTTTCGTACAGTACAGCAACATGTACTTACATGCGAAACGTTCAGTTACGGGCGCTGTTGCATCGCACATATAAGTAAAGCTGTGAAATAGCAGAACCACGTAGAAATATATGTAAAAACAAACAGAGGAAATTGATACAATACTCGGCCAGAACTATATTATAGACACATTTAAATAAAGAAAAACACAAAAGTATAAGAACTCTGTATAAAGACTCATTAGAAATCCAAATGGCGGAAATCGCCCGGCTAAATAGGCCAAGCGCTTTAGGACGACTTGCGCCAAGTCTCTGGATAAGTGTTTAAATAGATTAAATAAACTAATTATTAGTCACACAATTTACCTATAATTTTCCTGCCAAATGTCCTACCAAGACATTTTTTCACTTATTCACTGGATACAGCTTGTCCGTGAATTTACGTATAGTACTGTCAGATATCGTTAGCGCAAGCAAGCCTTAGTCGGGTAAGGCAAGAAGTGTGTAAAAGCCAACAAATGTATTACAACTAGCAATCAAGTCGGGAAGCTAGCAATCTCGTGGAAGCAATCACATCGCGTCACACAATTATTAGCGACTCGACCCGAGTCGCATTACCTCGGAGTATCGCGAGTGGTTCACATGATTACTGTAGGGGTCACCAGTGATAGCGGCAAACGTTACTGATAGACAATTATTGGTTCAATAAGCATTAGCTCCATCCACAGGGATATGTGAGGTCCATCCGCGTCGAGCCAAAGAAGAAGAATTTGACACAGGACTAATGGGGGGTTACGCTGTTATTTTCCAGTATTACTGGTACTGATATCCAGTATCAATAATGCCATGTTAAGACTTATCGGCCAAGTAATACTGAAACGATACTGAGTATCGGTGATATTCAGGACTGTGAACTAGAGACCACAATGTTCATACATAGAATGATCCGAATGACGATATTATTCATAGGACCCGAATATTGTAACGAATATGAATATATCGGTTCCATCTCTGGACAGTTAAGTACTGCTGTTACTTACCACGTGTAGATTGTAGACGTGGAAAACCCTATATTGGGCCCCAGGCCGCTGAGAAGAAAAAAACATTGAAAAAGAATAATAGAAAATACTAGCTAATTACCAGTTAGTTTACAGTAGCTGTTTGCTTCGTTATCGGAATTGGAAATACCATTAGAGCCTACAGCTAGATTGTGGACTATGTGGCGCCCGACGTGGGGCCGGATTAAATTTGCGCGAATCAAGTGTGGGTGGCCGGTAATGAAGTGGCTAATGAAGCAGATGCCATCGCCACAGTAGAGTTGAATGAACACAACCCACTGACATATTTAAACCACTTCGGACAGGTTTGTAATTGTTCACAACTTGCTGAAGAATTACACGTACAATACTTAAACACGCGTCTGTATCCCGAAGGGATAGGCAGAAGCCAGGGTTTAAGACTTTCCACGATCCTCTAAAACCACTTTCGCGTCATAAACATTCATTAATCGCTGCACGCACACCGGTTTCGGATACGCGGGTACAGGGGGTTTAGGGTTTCGATAACATAACAATTATTCTGCTGAAAGGCCCCGAACAGTTCTGGAAGGACCAAGAGAAGTATAATCTTGTTACGTAAAGTTACGCTCCCAGAAAACAATTCTACGACGCTACGAGTACCTACTTTTTTAAAGGCGTTGACATGCCAGTTCATAGAGGCAACCTGAGACATGGGTTTGATAGAAAGTAAAAAGTAGACTGTAGTTGGATTAGATATTTTTTGTGAATTTGCATACAAATCATGAAATACCGACTAACTTCAAATATATGATCGTATTGGCGCAAAGCGTGAGATTTGGCGCCCAACGTGTGGCCAAATCAAATGATTGCACCACGTGTAGCCCGGTAATAGATTTAGTATTTCACGGTAGGTAATGGGGTAGGTAATGAACTCGGTAGTGACGTCGTAATGATTCCCCAACATTAAACAAATAGGGGAGCAGCTTTGTGGTCGAAATATTTGAGGCTTTGCAGGAGGGTTTGGTATACATATTGAAGTTGATATTGATTGATAATGAGATGAGACAAGAATATGATTTATTGTGCATACCAGAAAATAATTACGGAGACAACAGTTATACAAGAAGCGGTACAATTGGCGGCCTTATTAATAATAGCAATATCTTCCAGGCAACCTTATATTAGAAAGAGTGCCGAAGGAGAAATAGAGACGGGTAGGAGTTGCTAATCTATACATATAATAAATCGGTAAATTAATCTGTAAAATTAAATCTGTAAAAATTAAATTAAATAAACAATGTATAAGAATACATTGTTTATTTATGTTCTTTTTTTTTGGACTAGACAAATGAGGGTCAAATCTGTACGTTTCGGAACGTAGCGCACATATTATGACCGGTAGTTTTTTTTATTACTATTGTTATGTTAACTTTGTATTTCTGACACAAAAAAAAGTTTACGTCGAATGAGGCGGTGCGTTTACGGGAAACATGTTTGCGAGATGGCGAGCGATCACAAAGATTTTTATCGAATCATCGTCTTTGTCATAAAAAGCACAAAGCCCTCTTTAAAATAACCACCAAATCCTGTCAAATTCCTTACTTTTGACTGTTAGAAAATAACACGATCTTGCGACGATGTCGCGCCGGGCGCGATGTCACGTCAAAAGTATGTATGATGGTGCGTACAAATGATATTCTGTTCGAAGTTTCAATAAATATGTCTTAGTTGCTTAGACCAGTCTAATCTATCGTCCTAGCGCGAATATTCATGTTGGGCATAATATCTCGCCAAACCACGCCCCTTATTTTTCTAATTTGCGAACATTCAACGACGCGCCCTCGGTGTTGTAGAGTGTAAGTGTGGTGTAGACTTACTTTAAATTTTTTATTCACTTGCACATGTTTGCCACTTAGTTACTATATGCGGAAACTTATTCTTAGCTTATGTGTAGTTATTCTAAGTCTCTGTCCATTTATTATGTAAGCTGCAAGTTTCCCAAATAAAAAAATAATAATAATAATAATAATAATCTCTCTGTTCTCGGCCATCCTAATCCAGCCGCTACCAGCAATTTGTCTCAGATGGTCGGTCCAGTCTTTCGAAAATAGATCTAAATGACAAATCACTGTACCTATTACAGAGTATTCAGTACTCATTCCACCTGAAATGAGTTTGAGCGAGCGATAAGCTGCGCTGACGGGAGACGGCGTGGAATAATATGATAGAATAAAATGTATTTATTTATTTATTTATTATTAGGAAGACTAACAGCACAAAACAATGATAGTAAATTTAATACAACCGCGAAAAGGTTTCAAGGGACGAAATTTAGAACGGAAAAAAGACTTTAATTAAGATGTAAGGGCACTTCATATTCTAATCTAACGCGAACTAAGTCGCAGGCACAGCTAGTACGAAGTAAAAATGATGTAAAATGTGACTGAAATATTCTCGCAATGGACTTTTTTCTTTTTAAAAGAAGCAATAATATTCGAATAACATACAATAACATACGAATGGCATAAATACTGTTACGCCACCTTTCGAAACCCTGCCCAATGTAACTTGTACAATCTGCCTACCGCCCCCCACGATACAGGCCATGCTCAGTTTAGGGCACACATTGATCACTTCCCAAAAAACTAACTCTCGGGAAAACCTTTAATTACAGTACTAGTGATAAATGATTTTTCATTTTATAAAAATACAAACACTCGTAAATGATTGGAATTTCCCCGCAATAAAATTTCAATAACATCAAAGGCAGATAAAAGTGGACTGGAAGTAGGTACAGTTGGCAAAAACGTCTTTGTACTCAGGGACAAAGGACACCGAAGCAATTTAAGGAAAAAGGAATATCGTCTTCAGTATAGGTGTACTTTCATCTTTTTGTTTAAAAGTTCTTCTTTTCTTTGAATATCCATTACTCAAATGCGGAGGAGACTTTGAACTTCTTTCTTATTTTTTTGCTATACTCGAGCTGTTCGTATTAAATTAGATTTCCCAGATGTCTGTTTGTCTGTTGGCGGGTAAATGTATTTTTTTTAATGAAAAGGTGTTTTAAACGGGATGGTTCTTAGCTGGTTCCAGGAGCTATTTTCGTGATCATCAGCTCAGAGGCCTAATTATGCGTACCAAATCCGGTCAGAATCATGACGATTCGAAAGTATTTGGTACAGAATTTGACAGTTAGACGATTGGAATCGTTCAGGATTTGTTGCGCGTAATACAGGGAATGAACCGTAAAAGCTCCTAAAACTTTTTCTGCTTTGCTTTTGAAAAGTAATTAGTTTAGATTGCGAAAGTAATTAGTACAGAATTTGACAGTTACACGATTGGAATCGTTCAGGATTTGGTGCGCGTAATAAAGGGGCGGATGCCATTTAGTAGGGGTTCTCAGCCGCTGTTTTACCTAGAATAGTGAGCTAAGTACACAGTTTAATTCCGTGTGGCGCCGGATTAAGAATAGCGTCACTCCATTACCTTCCGTGGATGTCGTAGAAGGCGACTAAGGAATTAAATTACCAGGAGACGGGCAGCAGCGTCTCCCTGAGATTCCAACCGCATACTGCGATTGCCAACCCGCCTACCAAGCGTGGCAATTATGGCAAAACCCCTCATGGTTATGTTCGGAGCTTGGAAAACCATGAGGGAGGCCTATGTCCTGCAGTGGGCGTCAAATGGCTGATGATGATGATGATGACACAGTTTAATTTTCATTTTATACATTTTATACATGCGGGTCTGATGATGACCAGCACATGAGTCTTTGAATCTTAGACACTGATGCAATGCAAGAAAACTTTTAAAAGGATGAAATAGGTAAATAAGGAAAAAAAAAACCACCACAGAGATCAGACCACAATGTAATAAATAATGGTTACAAATTATTGACCCTTAATTGTGTCGGGGGACCGCGACGGCATTCCTTCGTAAAGTAAGATACGTAACGTAACTAACTTGAACTATTTATTAGCCGTTTCTTATGAACAATCAGTCTAAAAGTCTACTAATACCTAGTTAAAAATTGTCAACGCATCCACACAACTTAATTCAAATAAACTTATCTATCGACTGGTCCATTCTAGGTATAAATCAGGTCCACAGCCCATCAACCTTCACATTAATACTACGTACTACGTAGTACGTAGTTACGTTACGAGTGATTCTGAAACTAAAATTTATTGGTTGATGTGTATAAATATACATTTTGCCACTGCCACATTTTGCATTTTAAAATGTATATCGAAAATATACATTTTGATGTGTATTTTTCCGGGATAAAAAATAGCCTACGTGCTAATCCAGACTACAATCTATCTCTGTGCAAAATTTCATCCGGATCCGTTCAGCCGTTTTTGCCTGAAAGAGTAACAAACATCCAGCCATACATACAAACTTTCGCGTTTATAATATTAGTAAGGATTACAAATGTATAGTTTTCAGATGTTTCACTGTAATTGTAACGAAGTTTGATTTTTTCACAGCTTCAAGGGGCAGTAGACCCGAGTATATGGTTTTAATTTCAACTCGATACGTCGACGGGTTCCCGAGATAAAGGATCTTGACAGACAGAAAGACAGACGGACGGACAACAAAGTGATCCTATAAGGGTTCCGTTTTTTCCTTTTGAGGATTCTAAAAATATTCCAGGAAAAATGTCGAGGATAATGTTTCATGAATAAAAGCGTGAAAACGTGCCACGAGTACGTAATAAGGCGTCCCTTTTTAAGTGGCATGCTGTTCTAAACTTGTCGGGCTGCTACGTCAATTAAGTCAAGATTAAATGATGTTATTGTTATCAGTGGAGTTGGACCCTCCACTCCCTCCAAACGAGATGTGTCGTGAACAAAACGACAACGCTCTGATTTACAAAATCACTCCTCAGAGGCAGTTTAAATATTCTGTGGTGAAGGGAAAGACTTAGCCACAGATGATTTAAACTGCCTCTGAGGAGTGTTTTAAAGGAATCGAGATTTTTATAAAAAAAACACCGAAAATCTATAACACGCCGACTATAAACGTGAGCAACTGCACCACGGCACGCACTCCGTAGTACAATTATGGGTTACTGTAGGCACTGACTGAAAATCAGCGCTGAGGGATCACTTCCTCAGCACAACGCTGAGTCAGCTGCCTTTTGTGGCAACTTAGATACACCACAGGCTACATCTTTGGTCCTGTTTTATTTATTCGTTTTGTCTGTTGTGTATGTATTTAGTTTTCTTTCTGTTGTTGTGCATATTATGTTACTTATCTGCTTATTTTGTTTCTGTGATGTATCTTGTTGGTACAATAAATGTCTTTCTTCTTCTTCTTCTAAAATAGAAAATACCTATGCGGGTTTTTTCGATTTTCATTACTTTTCGTGTTGATGATATATTGGTTTTTGTAGTCGTTAGCGATAAGAAAAAACATGTTAATTTATTTTGTAACATCGTGGTTTTATTATCCCTTTAATTTTTTTTAACAAATTTAATATTACAATGAAGTTAGGTGCTGGGTAGGTGTAGAGCACCGCAGTCTGAGTATTCTCTGATTTCCATTGCCTCCAAAATCCGGTAGTTGTAATTCCACACCCTGTTACTAACATATGGACATTTCATTGTTTCTGTTCTGTGGTTGTCACTCCCTTTACACCTTTGCAGCCTCATTTAGAGACCGCAAAATTTCAAGTGGCGACCGCAGCTAGAGCCAAAAGGCAAAACGTCTCATTTACTAAATGTGCCCTGAAAATATCGCAATATGAAAATGTAATGAGTTTTCTCGCAGAAATTTATGCCCGGCATCCTCCCTCTTTTTTTTTTGTTGAACAAACACTTTTGTTATCATGAGACGCGGTGAAATCACGGGGACAGGGTAAATATGACAGAAGCATAGCTCTGTGACCTAATCGTGCATCACCTAGATTGAAATAATTGCTGCATAACCGAGATTAAAATAAATAATAATAAATACTCTACTCATCTGAAATACTGAACGGGTTTATTGTAAGAACCATTATACTTTATAGTAGAGACCGAACAGCAGCGCTTCTCCAAGAATGAGAGGAAAGTGAAGAGGAGATCCACAAACAGAATAAAACGAACTCATCGCCTCATCACTCAAAGAAGAGCTCAATGAGCAGGTCAACCCTGCCAGCTAATTAAAGCGTTGTTTCCAAGTCAAATATACACGCACAAACCTAGAACCAAGCCGGAAATGAAATCTCTAACCATCCCCTATATTATGCGCACCAAATCCTGAGCGATTCCAAACGCTCGGGATCTGCTGCGCATAATTGGGCCCCATGTAGGAAAAGACATGATAGAAGCCGACCTTCTGCCGCATCTAGTTTATGTCACGGTTGAAAAAGCGACGGTAAACACTGCGGCTTCGGCAGACAGATATTTTGACGTTACAATTTTTCTTCACAATTGTCATTTCTTGCAGCAAACATTCAATAAGGCACGTTCTTTATGCAAAGAATCTTTCGGAGAAAGTAAACCGGGTTAGTTTAAAATTTACTACCTGACTCGGCAAACGTTATTTCGCCATATTAATTATAGCCTACGGACTATTTTAAGACATACCAAATATATACAAAATAATTTATAAAAATCGGTGAAGCCGTTTCGGAGGAGATCGAACAAACACTGTGACACGAGATTTTCATATATTAGATCTCGCGTTACATCCTTATATCCTAAATGCATTACATAAACTCACGCCTGTGTCCCGGAGGGGCAGGCAGCAACTAAATCATGATTTAGAAAGTGAAATGTCCCCCAAAACGTTGCCTAATAATTTCCAATCGCAATGAGACCCTGTAGAAATGATTATTACAATCATTTGAAGAATTCCCTTAGTCTACACTTCGGCCTTTATTATTTAACTTATTATTAGGATATATTTAATAATATAAGTACCTACAATTTTTTACATACATCCTTAAACATAACTAACAAAATTAATCGTAGTTTTTACAATAAGTACTAGGTACTTATATAAAAATCTAGACTACTGCTTTTGGGGCCGATGAGGCTCTTAAAATCTAGAAAAAGGCAGAGGAAGTTGTGAGATAGCACCCAATTACCAGGATCCCAGCCATTTCCAGCGAAGAGGCAAAAAACCAGTGGCTTTGTAACGGACTGGCCACTTAGCTGGTCCATTGTACTCGTACGTCCTCCATCTCATTTTATCTCACTGATTGGTAAAAGCTCTTTGCGGAATGCAGGTCCGTCTTAACGGTTGAATTTTCTCTGTAGTATTCTTATTACTGTCTTTGTCTCGATCACCGCGATGGCTGGGAGATCAATACACCCATCTCCGGTAGTATGGGACAGAATTTCATCGGTATCAAAACTGATTGTGTACGGGCAGAGAGGAGAGCGTGTGCGACTCTCGCTCTGCCGCACAGTGGAGACGATGGACGGTGATGGAAAGATGGTTCAGCTTGTAGGCTTTTATTTCTACATGTTTCTACCACAAATTGATGGTAGTGCGTTACTGGTGAGTGGCTCGAGCCGACTGACTTTACAATGTTCTCGCCGCGTGAGCTGAGCATTGCTTAGGACTATGTCAGCGATACGGCGACCTACTAACAGATGCACGTTACTACGAGTAGCTCGTACAGATTGACATGCAACCTTTGGATAACAACCTTTGTTATCCAAAGGTTGCAAAAACGTAATCATTGATCACCGCAACGGCTGGGAGATTAATACACCCATCTCAGGTAGTATGGGGCAAGTATTTTATCGGTATCAAAACCCAGCACTTCTAAAATATGCAGGCAGCGTTCTACTAACGTTGTCCCATTGCTATCGCAAACCTCAGGATTTCGACAGGATTTGCTTATGCGCGTAATTACGCTTCTGGGCCACGTTAAATTAAACTACAATTCATAGTTTATTATGATAATTCGATGATTATTGCGAAGCCGATTAGTACAATTAGTCTTCCTACTTATTAATCTGTGGGTCAATCGGCTATGCAATGTGCATCGAACTGTCATAGTGAAGCATTCATTGTAGTTCTGTAAAATGCATTTCACAACTCCTTCCAAATATAATTAAGCGTTAATTTTTAGCTCAAACTGCGCAATGTGTTACGCGGCACTGGCGCCATCTAGCGGCACGAGTCAAGAAGATCTGAGTAATGGCTACTTTGTTCTACTCAGCGATATATAAAGGAATTGCACACGAAAGGTAGTCAGAGTTACAGCCCTCGTCGAGGCGACATGTTTTCGTTGCATGCGGTTTTAGCAAGCGATTCCCTACTACCGAACTTAAAGACGTTTCACGTCAAAATAAGGCCACTGGTTTATTATTTTTATTTTATTTATTAGGCACACAAAACAGATAATATTAGCCAGTACATCATCCAAATAACATCAATTACTATGTAAGATGCAAACTAACCTCCAAAAATTGTGTACACAGCATGATCACAGTTTACGAAATTAAACTTGGACGAGTTACTCAGTTAACATATTATTATGTATTTTTATATTCAATCAAGGTTTGATCAAGCTTAATCAAGCCAGAAACTAACCAAACGAAATAATTATTAAAAAGAAGACAAGAAGAAGGAAGTAGCAACTTTTTCGGGCTCGATAAACTTTTCCGAAATTCCGACTTTAACAATCCTATACGCGGGTTAAATATGTTTATATTGGTTTCACAAATAACATAATTTCCGGCTCGCAGGACCAAAAGGGGGCATTTTAATTCCCCGCGTACAATTGGCAATTCAGGCGGCCGACCATAAATCTTAATTTTTTGACCCTCGGTCTTTATTTATCGGGTGTTCATTGAAATATGTAACGAAGCAGTGACCATTTAAGGTGGTTATTTGAATACGTAACAGGACTGAAGGTATTTAACCTTATTATTGTTCTTGTTCGCTTCAGTGCCTACTTATCTTTTTAGTTCTTTACTAAGGAGGGGTGTTTATTTCAAAAATTAGAATGACCAGATTATAATTACGTCAGGGCGTACCGATACATTAACTTCATTTTACTTCGATAAGCTGTTTGAAAACGAGATAACAAAGAAATATGACTGCCTCGTTGGTCTAGCCGTTAAGGCGCTCAGCTACCAAAGCAGAGCTCGTGGGTTCGATTCCTACTGGGGGCCGTACATTTGTACAAATTGCCTAAGTCTAGGTGTATTTTCATGTTTGTAACGTCCTTGCCTAGTTACCACAGCACAGGGTATCCTAGTTTGGGACCAGGTCAAGTGATTGTATTGTGTGGAAGTTATTATTCTTAAATTAAATCTTAAGCAAAATTGGAAGTTACCTGGCGGCTAAATAAAGACTTTTCATTTCCGTTTGTTTTGTAAGCACGGGATATAGGTACTAGCGAAGCGCAAGATAAAAAGTACCCAAAACCGGCGAGCGCGCCGCCCTTCCGGACTATATCATATACCCTATCCAGTTGACTTCCTAAATGTTCAAAAAAGTTGATGAGGCGAAGAAGTTTTGTCAGGATCGGGGCAAGCTGAAAACTCTGGTCTCTGCCTACCCTTTCGGGATACAGGCCTGAGTTTATGTAAGGTAAGTAAAAATATCTTGCTTGTGTAGGTACCCTAAGAACTTTACACGGACCCCGTTATAAAGTCCGTAAAACAACCAATAACAATTCGGGAACTTCCCAAAAGTCATCAACGGAACGGTACAGACGACAGCAGGTCAACCTTTACATTTTTGTTGCAAATCCCCTAACGTAACTGATTAGAGCGTACGTATGTAAAGGTTCATGTGCTGTCGACTGTACAACCAGATTCGCTATTTACATTACAAAATGACTTTTACAGGTAGAGAGCGCTAACGGTACACTTTCTGCCAAAAGTCACTAACACTTTTGCGTTACTGCGTTTTAATGCGTATATATATCTTTATTTATTTATTTTATTAGGGTAAACAAAAAATTATACAATGAGTGGTAACAGCAACTTAGGTAACAATTAAGTATTTAAAGTAATTGTACAACCAGCAACGCTTACCACGAATTGGAGATTTTAATATACAGGGTGTGAAGAAATCCCCATATCTATCCGAAAATGGTTCTACTTATCAAGAGCAAACTTTCTTCAAACTAAAACTTTCGTAAGCTCTACACATTATTAGTTTATTTCTTGTCGGAAGAGTCCGACCTCTGATTCGTCTGTCAGAGACGAGCAACCGATGACGCGAGCTCCGTCTCTACTCATGATTCGGAGCGAAACCTGGTCGGACTCTCCCGACAAAAAAATCGAGTAAGTGAATTCGGAATTAAACTAATAAAGAGCAACAACTTGTACTAAGTGGAAAACTTCAAAATAGATAAAATATATTAGCTATTTATTTATTTCTAAAAGCTTACTATCTCAAGTTACAGTCCTAATACAATAGTGAAGCACCAACACAAAAAGGAGTTCAATTGATGGGTTGATGTATATTCACTTAACTGTTTAAATATAAATAGAAAAACGTGAACGAAACTGGTTGGTATCTACTGTTATAGCTAGGTTATTAAAAACAAGACAAAGTTAAACAATAACTTCCGGAAAATGTACAATAAAATAAATGTATAATAAAATGCCCGTAGTCTTAAGTTTGGATGTCACTTTTTAAAATTATATTGATAAATAAATTAATACCTATAAGCATTGGATGTAAATGTACGGGGTCTTTTTGGGGGCACAGGTATTGTAACTTAAAAGAAGGCTCCTGCCAAACCCCAGATATTGAAATTTATGGTAACACAATAAATATATTTTATTTATTTTATTAATAATAAACAACACTACTTACAGCACTTTACTTTCAACATAAAATAAAAGAACCACATAAGATGTAACAATGTTTTAATGGTGTAGGTGGTAACTTTAGCTTGAAGCAACTGATTTTTTCTCATCATCTCTTCATCTCTTCTTCAAAGTCATCTCTTCCCCCCAAAATCATCTCTCTCTCCGTTGGAAATAATATCTCTACAATTTTCTCTCACTTTCACACCTATAAAATTTCCACTACCGCACGAAAGACAAACCAACAAACAAACTTTCGCATGTATGTGACAAGTGTCAACGCCTCCTTCCAATAAGATGGGATTGTTGACATTTGTCCTCGGCTGTACCCAGGTGGGTTGGGGTCGGCAGAGGTCGCGGGTTCGACCTCCAGGGGCGTCCGCAAATTACGAGCGCACACCGATTGCGCGGTAGACGAACGCGGCGTGAAATGTTCAACCCTGCGCCATCGCTAGCCGATGTTCTCTGCTATTTATAGTTACCTAATTATTTCATTCAGCTTTGGGCTACATCATTGTAAAGAAACCGTTGATAGAAACCTAGTGTTAAAACTAGTTTCTATTTAGTGCTTGTTTTAGAGGCGGTTTTTCGTCTTTATCAATTTTTTCCAGGAAGAGCATTCAAATACTAAATACCTATTAGCGAATGACAAGATAAAAAATACCCGAAATGGGCGTACGCGCATGCTTCAACTAATGGATATTGATGAATCAAAAGAGAATTGTTAGGATTGTAGCAAGTGAAAAATCTAGTCTCTTCCTACCCCTCCGGCATACAGGCGTGATGTTTGTATGTAACTCTAACTTCCCAATATTGACGCCAAGATTATAGGAGCTGTAAAAGTATGTTGTACCGTGGCGAATTACACTGCAAATTGAAAGGCGTCGGCTAACGACAGGAGGTAGCCAACGTCGCGAGCTGCAGACAAATTACGGCGATTTGCCGCGATTAAAACATACCGCCATCGGGGATTAAATCGGACTGCGGTTAGAGGGCGGGACACACTGAGCCATTTCAGGCGCGAGACACACAGATGGGACGCGGGGCGAGGGTGCGGTAAGATGTATGGAGTTCGATCGCAGAGCAAGGACTGTGGTCTGTGACTCTATACATCTTAAAGCGCCCTCGCCCCGCGTCCCATCTGTGTGTCTCGCGCCTAAGTAAACATACGTTCAACTTGAATTGGTAGTAACATTTAGATAAAAATAAAGTATCTGTATGTGTTAGTTCGAAAATGGGGTTCTGTTCTGTAGTATAATGCCCGAGAAAAAACTGGAACGAATGACATTGGCTTTGCATGGACTTAGGTCGGGTTTCATTAGCGGAGGACGAGGGAGCATGCCTCTTAGGGACCATCCATAAAGTAGAATGCATAGAATCCATTCCCGAAGCGTCGGAAATCAACGGTAATAAAATTCTACCTAGTAAATAATCGCGGTTAGACCCGTTTATTATATTACTATAGCTTTAAAAGCTTAATATTTCGCAAACGGAACCCTAAAAAATGATCTTAAGTTTCCATCGCAAACACACCCCTAATGAGCGGATTTTTGTTCAAGTGATCCGTTGGAAATTGTATCTTTGATGTGCCTTCAGCCTTACCGCGCACTATGACATTCCGATAGCTGCGGAGCTAGGGACCCAGTCTGCGGTCTGCCTCATGAAAGGCGTCGATTGCGTCCCCAAAGTTGGAGGCACGTAGCGATTCCCGAGCGAAGCCTTCAAATTGTCGTATTAGAGTGAAAATTGTTGCCACCAATTTGAAAGTGTTTTATGTGCCTTGCAGCAGGGCGTGCGCTTCGGTCAAGAACGATCCTTGGTTCCGATTGACAATATAATCTCGTTTAAAAATAGTTTGCAGGCGGAAACGATCATTTTTATTTTTTTTTAACTTTACCGTGCATGAGTTCTCGGTCAGGAATTTCAAATGGGTCGCTGAAACCACTGTCATCAGTAATACAAATCACTTTTGTCATGAGAGCATCCACGAAATATCGAAAAATATCAGCTGTTCCATACAAAATGTTGATAATCGCTCTAGCGAATGTATGAAGCAGTTGATTTTTTACCCGATTGCGGCGGAGCCCAAAAGGAGGGTAATGTGTTTGACTTTTGTGTATGAATTAATTAGATTTTGATTAATAAGATCGCAATCGGATTCTATGAAGTATGAAACCAGCAAAAAATAAAAAAAAACACTAAAAAATAAAAAACTGAAGTAAAAACAAACCAAAAACCCAACTGCTGAGCATTAACTACTAAGCAAGCGGGAGCCAAATCCAATAATATACCAAACTCGGGTTGGTACCTAGGTTGGTCCCGCCTGCTTAGTAGTTAACAGAAGTCGGGTTGTTGGTTATTTATTTATGTCAGTTTTTTAGGGTTCCGTAGTCCGACAAGGAACCCTTATAGTTTCGCCATGTCCGTCTGTCTGTCTGTCTGTCTGTCTGTCCGTCCGCGCCCTAACGCAAAGACCGGTGGTACTAGAAAGCTGTAATTTGGTAATTGTATAAATATTTATCACGCCGACAAAGTTAAAGATAAAATGTTGGAAAAGTGGGGATGATTTTTTTTCTCGTAAAAAACCGACTTCAAATTTATACATGTAGGTATTGTAGAAGTATAATTTGGAGCCGGTGCCTAAAATATATGTGCTGGTCTTGAAACTGGGCACCGACTTCTAACTTTTTAGTGCTATAGTGTTTCGAAGTCGTTTTTTTTTTTTATTTAAAATTTTTTAAAGTCCCTTATAACCATAATTTACCCTACTTAATTCGTTACTTTAAAATTTAAAAGTCTTCACCAGAACATCACCAAATTAACTTGGGACTACTTTTACGCTATTTTATTAAACATACGGATATTACTAAATGGTGGGCCTCATTAAGGCTTATTTACTGCTGTCCATTGAAGAGTTCCGTTCTCCATCTCTGAAAGTCTCCATCAGATCTTCACCAAATTAAAATGGGACATTATACCTGTTCGAACAAAAAAAGAATTGTCGAAATCGGTTAAGATTTGACGGAGTTATGTAGGAACATAGCCAAAAAATATATATACGCGTCGAATTGATAACCTCCTCCTTTTTAGAAGTCGGTTAAAAAGGAAAAGTATCCCGGCTAAGTAGGCTTTACTAGTTAACGAGTAATAAGCAACCAACTTATAAAAGTGAAATTTCGTACAAAATCCAATGAAAATGACTTCGATGAAGTTGTTAGTTCTGTAAAGTAGATAAAAAACCCTCTTTCTACGGAACCCTACATTACGCATGACCCGACAAGCACTTGGCCAGCTATTTTCGACATGCTTGTACGGATAAGCATGTACGGTAAAATGCAAAGACAATTGGGTATTTGACAAAATATCAAATGAGTTACTTTTAAAACGGAATTTTGTATGAAAATACTGGCTTATGACGTCACTTTTCAGAGCACTCTTTTTATGTTTAATCTATTTAAAAATTGTAATAACTAGTAATTGATTAAAAGGCATACATTTTCCGAGATATTTTGTAATTTTTTTTTAATCGAGCATATGAAATAATTTATTGTTGATCGTGTCAAATACCGAATTTTCCTTCGGCGACAACAAGAGTATTTTCTAAAAAGGACAAAGAAACCTCTCTAGTAATGGCACTTTGAGTCAAATTGCCGGTTCATTGTTAGACGGCTACGTACTTTCTAAAGTAAAAAAGTTCATTATGGCAACCCTACTCCTCGAATCAATTATCAAACAAACGTAGATGGCGACTGCAGTTATCGAGACCTTTTATCGAATTCATGCTTGTCCCATTATAGCTATTACACAAACCCAATGGTCCGACACCTCTCCTGCCTTCGTAATAGAGTCCGCATCGGTGTGGCAAGTTATTACTGGTCGAGTTAAATGGAGCGAAAGAGTTCCAGTCCGTCGCGCCGGGATGTGGATAACCTAATCAAAAACTTGGACTATACGGGACCCATAGACAACCATCCTAATAGACCCCGCACGACAGAATAATCTAGAGTTTCTTGATCCAAATTCAAGATAGATGGATAAAAACATTTATTTAGTACACCACTTCTTTCTGTCCTCGGACATCTTCATCCAGCCGTTGCCAGCAGTCTGCCTCAGATTGTCGGTCCAGCGACCTGGTGGGCATCCTACGCTACGTTTGCCAGTGGGCGGTCTCCACTCGAGACCCTTTTTATTACAATGATTATCAGTTCTTTGATGTGAACAGCCCGCTGCCAATTCAACTTGCTAGAAGATTAGCAAGTTGAATTGTCAGTGGGCTGTTTACGATATGTCATGCCATAACCTTAGTTCTGTGGTGAATTGTCTTGTTTCTGATGTTATCCTTCAAATAGTATAGAGCATAGCACGGCTGACCGAGCGAGCGGCAGATAAGTTGATGTCGCGTAATGAAATCATGTGGAATTTTGGGTTCCTGTACCACTGTGCTCAATTTTGTTCACGAATTCTCATCCAACGCCCAATGCCATTTAATGATGCGCCTATAATGTGCTCGTAGCATGACAACATGCGACTGTGCTACGCGCTTTGACGCGGCTTAGCGGCTGAAAACAATGGTACGTCACCTATTTTGACAGATGCACGCCATAAAACATGTGACAAACGAAATCATGCTCGCACGTTGCTATGATGCGGGCACAGGAGCTCAAGATGCTCACAATTCCAGGTGCCCATTTCATAGAACTAAAATGGCAATTTAATGAACATTGCATTGCCGATTAATCCACAAATTAACAAATGAGATAAGATAAGAAAATTCTTTACTGTACACCAGGACACATGTCATAAAAAATGTAAACTATAGTACAAATGGCGACCTAATACCAATTTCATCCAGAAAACCCTATGATGGAAAGTTGTTGAAGAAAAGAGAGGCAGCTAATCAGCTATGCAATGTGCATCGAATGTGCAAAGTAAACTATGATTGTTCCAGGCTGTTCCAAGAATATCACAACTTTTGTTCTCTGCAAGCTTAAAGATGGGTAGCGTCTATTAGTTTATGTAATCTGTGGAGGAACCGTATCCCATACTTCGCTACTCCTTCTGGCGACCCACGGCTTCCATACAGCTAGGTGTATTTTTTAGGGACCAGATAGGTAGTTGTGTTTCGGGGTGAAGTCGATATCAATCATATAATGTGTTGTACATTGAAATGGATTTAGTGTTACTTTTCCGAGTGATAAAGTATGTCACGCCTGTGTAGGCGTACCTACATACTAACCTAATGGGTTAGGCAAGTGTTTCCTTTCCAATCCAGACCAATCCATCAATCCATGTTGATATTTTCGGTGGAAATAAAACGTCAAATTTGGGAGAATACTGAAAAACGTTTTACCTAATAATTAAGTTCTTGCCGTTTTCAAGATAAGTTTCAAATAAGCATACGTTGTGAGTTAGGTGTTTCTGTTATTACCTCCTGCAAAATTGTAAAGGCGATTGTTGATTGCTGATTGTCGATTGATTGTTATGGGGAACTTTACCTTAGATTGTTACTTAATGTTTATTTGAAACTTAGACTGCTGTTAAACCATACAAAACAATTATACAAAAAATTGGATAATTCGCCAAATAGTAAAGAAATATTAGATTTAGTTTTTTCATTAACTACAAGAGCGGTGGTAGCCTAGTAAGTAGAACATTAGACTCTGAAGCGAGAGGCTCAGGTTCGATTCCCAGTGCGGGCACGTACCTATGACTTTGTTTTCTAAGTTATGTACATTTGTGAAGTTATAGTAGCGATACCACTCGCCACTCACCATAAATGTGAAGGAAAACATCGTGAGTAAACCTGAGTGTTTGAGCTATTCGCTTGAAATCGCCAATCCGCGGTGGGCACGCGTGGTGATTAAGCCCATACTCTCTCTCTCTGAGAGAAGGCATGTGCCCTACAGTGGGACGTATATAGGCTGCTTATGCACTGACTACTATACTTTTCTTAAAAAAGGTATCAACTCAAACATTGATAACACCTTCAGAAATCATAAGGCTTTACGTGCATCACATGATTAGATTCGACTGGTTATATTATCAAAAGTGCTGCAGAGCAAAATCTTCATTTTCATCATTTCAAATCATCATTTTTAATCTTTTATTGTACCCTCTTCACTGAGATTAGAACGTTGTTTTTTTTGTGTAAGTTCTCCTTTGAACAATGACCTTAAGGTCATTGCCTTTGAACAATATTCTTCGTCTCTACCCAAGTTTAAATCCATAAATTCCCAATAGTTAGCTAAGAGGCACCTAAAGCGGCTCCGATCGCTCGTTTGTATGAAAGAATAATGAATGCACTCCCCTACTCAGCAGCAATCGTTTTAAACGTTCATTTCCTGCCCACTCCGGAATACAGTGCACAACTAACTACTCCTGACTTGATAAACTGTGGAGCGATTCAGATGATTGTTGACGTATTCAATGCAATGTGTATGAAAAGAAAAGGTGAAGTGTTTAACATATTCTTTATTGCAAGTCATAAATTAGAAACTTAATTACATAGCATTGTTACAAAGGCGAACTTATCTCTAAGAGAGGTCTCTTCCAGCCAACCTTAGCACAGGGTGTTTAAATTGAGATAACGGTAGGAAGGGACAAATATTTATAAGTACATAAATAAGTAATAAGAAGATAATTGTGTTTACAGGTCATGCTAGGTAAAGATTAAAAAAAATCGGGATGTCACTACAAAATTGAAAGAAACAGTGAAAATGTTGAATTTCCCGCTATACTACTACATCGCATAAACTACATTAACTTAAGTATCCACAGCAAAGTTCTCTCCGTGAAATCTGAAGGCACTGCATACAGTTCAATCTCCCCAGGAATGCCGTTTCATTTCACAAAACTCCAATAAAAAATGCGAGTTAAATGCAAAAATAAAACTAGATGTATGTTGTTTGTACAATTCAGTAAGCCAGACATACCTAATTTTTCAAAAAGCGTTTTGCCTCAATTTTTGCGTACGCGTGCATGCAACGACTAATGAATGTTGATGAAGCGAAAGAGATCTGTCAGGATCGTGGCAAGTGGCATACCCTGGTCTCTGCCTTTCTCTCCGGGATACAGGCGTGAGCTTATTTTATGTTGTTTGTAAATTCTTCGATGTTGCAGAACGTTTGGTCCTGGTAAACAGTCCGGGCAGCTCCGGCTATGCCTTATTATTATGCAACATGTTATTAAAATAACGCAAAACTTGCAACTTCTGGAACGATTACTTATTGGAAGTGTAATTAATGGCCGGTTTCTGAATTGAGAATTTCACTAAGTATATACTTGACTAACGTTCTGTCACGCTCTTTTCTGAGAAATTCGAAGATCTCTCGAGAGAGCACTACAGTTAAGCATTACTTCGCGAAATTCTCAATTCAGAAACTGGCCATTAATTACACTTCCAATAAGAAAAAAATTCAAAACGTACTTTATTTTTTATTTTAATAAAAGATTCAATTGGGTATTTCATACTTTAGCTTACAGGAAGTGGCTTAGGTACGCTACTTGACTTATATCAAAATTGATTAAGAAGTATATTTTAATTAATACTAATTAGCCTAACGAATCCAAATATAGTGATTTGAATACATAAAAGTAGAAGATAGCTCTAGAAATTTAATTTAAAAATCTTGTTTTTAATCTTTGATTTGAAACGCCCAAAACCCTATTGACCATGGTTGTGATGTCACTAAATTTGTACAAATTTGAGCAGCCATGGTTACGCCCCAGCCTCAGGAGTTATTTTTACAAATTATGTGATATCATGGCAGGGATAATCTATACATTATATTTATTGTAAATTTTGTCTGTCTGATATATATCGCACTCTTTTTCTTTGTGCGCGCATCACGCAAAAAACACTGAACGGAATGAAGTAAAACACACCAGAAAATCACCATAAGCTCCGAAGTCATTGAACAGTGGTTTTACCACAATGACAGATACATTTAACCAGGTTATGAAGAACCAATCAGTGTAAGCACTACCCGTCGGAAATATCTTTTACTGTCACCGTAGGAATCGCCATACTGCGATGTGTCTAAATAATTCCGCCGGGTTATATGGTGCGCAGAACTGTGTCTCTTTTTGTAAGTCTTTTATTGTTTTACTAACAAGAATTATAAAAATAAACTGCAAATGCAACATAAGTAAAATTAGTACTGCACATATTTAAAAGGTGCTGGAAGTACTGAATGGACTTTTAAATTTATGTAGAATATTATGTAGAATAAAAGTGTCAGAAGTAAACATTCAATATAAACAACATAACAACCACAGATAACAACGCAAACTTAAAAAATAAGTACCGATAGTTGCGTTCTGAAACTTAATAAGATTCTGAGACAAAAAAACATTATCTATTTAAGTATTCCACACACCACGAATAATAACACATAGTTTTTATTTGCATAAAAGATTTAAAGAGTTTCATTATTGTTTATATTTATTAGAAAACATTGTTTTTTTAATTTAGTTTTTTTTAGCACCGGACAAAATGGGAGGTCAAATTTTTACATCATCATTAATATGTTTGGGTGGAAGTCTAATAAATACTTTAATTGCTTATTACTAATAAGTATGTTCTTCCAGGTAACCTTGGATTATGTGGATAGTGGAAGGTGTAGTGCCAGGTAAGAGTTATTGCGAAAAATTACGCAGACCATAATAATATCATCTGAGTCTCGGTCTGAGAATAAGTCGTAGGCTAATTAATATGGCAAAATAACGTCTGCCGGGTCAGCTAGTCTTAGAATAGAATAGCTGACTGCGTTATCATCTGTTCGTGAAAAGTCGGATTTTAAATTAAAGTTGTGTAGTTTTTTACGTCAAAAAAAAAACTGCATTTTTTGCTGTCCAACAGAACAATCATCAACGATTTAAAACCTATTAAAAACGCGTCCTATAGCGTATTATCGATGCTGAAGAAACGGCTTTTGTCTTGCGTTATTTCAGTTACAAGTTGTGATAAGAGACGCCTAGAGGTTGATTCAATATAATCTATGTTTTAGGTATACAGGCCCGTATGCAGAGGTTCCATTTAATCATTAAAACAGTGGGCTAGTCCGGAAAGTAAGCCGCAGCCAGCCAACAATGCCGGATTACGGCATTGTCCCGCCCATTGTTCCTCCCTGCACTGGCAGTATGGAAATAGAGGTAACAACGTAACGAACGTAACTACTCTTAACTTAGTTTTCATTAAGTTTTGACGTTATACGAGATCAGAGATTTATGTTGTATTTATGTGACTTGTTTTTCCTTTGTACTTGTTTAATTATGTTACCTGTTATGCCTTTTTTTCTTGTGATGTGTTAATTTGTCCCAATAAATGTCTCTCTTTCTTTCTTTCTAGATGGGCGGGAGTCGGGAGAATGTTGTCACATGACCAAAGCTTAAAATGTGTGTATAAATCGTTATTGATACAATTAATTTAATTTCTGAGTTTTTCTAAGTCTTCTGTGGGATAAAAACAATGTCACTCCAATCTACGTTTGAGGGCAGTTCCCCATTGAATGAAGACATGATTTTTCGATGTATAAGGTCTCGTCAAGAATAAGAGAAACTAAGGGGTGACTTTCATGGAATAGTTGGAAAGAAGCGATGAATTTCAAGGAACAGGGTAAATTTCCGATCACAGACCCACATTACTATAAATTACTTACATTTGGAATGTTCTACTACTATGTCGAATACACTTAGCATACTTTGACAGGAACATTGTTTTTTTCCCCTCTAGTGTGCAATAAATCGCGGTTGAAGCGGCGAATGGAAATAAATTGTCCATCCATTTAATTTCACAACTGTTGGACGAATCATTTCGCGCTGGACGTGAGAACGGTTGTACAGTTCGTCCCATTAGTAAATACGACTTTAATTCGCACTCGACGTGATTTTATTTGCACACCACATGCTACGGGTGAAACTTTCGAGCGCTGCAGGCTTAGCATATTTGTACTAAACTCGATTCAGCGATATGAGTAGCGTAGCATTGCCATGTTTATTAAGTCGCAGTTTCTGTGCTACTTCAAATAAAAACTTTTTGAGTTTGTTACATAACTTAAACTCACGGACGAACCGAACGGCGGTCAGCGGGTAGACCGACAGCCCGATGGTCGGACGATGTGATTAAGTCGTCAAAGGGCCCGTGGATGCGAATGGCATGAGACCGCGATAGATGCCGTTATACGGAAATGGCTGTACCCAGCAGTGGGCAGAGGTTGACGGATTATGATGATGATAAACTCACGCCAGTATCCCAGAGTAGGTGGAGTAGGGGTAGAGACCAGCAGGGTTTGCGTTTGAGTCGGACTTTATAGCATAGCAAGCTTATATGCTTCTGTTGCTGTGTTGATCTGTAAGCTTAATGGGTCCTATTTAGAGGTTCCTTAAAAATTATGGAAATAACTTTAAAAATTATGGCTCTAACGTAAATAATGTGACTATGCACTGTGAAAATTTGGTTATTAAAAAAATGTTTGAATGCTTTGCATGCGTAACTTTCAACGTTCTTTATGGTTCGGAGCGAAAGTATTTATCTATTATCATTTAAGTATTTATTAATCTTATCGAATTTCAAAGCTTTCTTTTAAAAACCTATTTAGAGGCTAAAAATTCCACCCATGTCGTGACTTGAACCCGCAACCTCAGGCTAACCGTGCCAAGTGCAGGCATCGGCGAAATTTCGAACAAACTTTCTCTGTATTACGTAGCTTTCTCTTAGAAGACTAATTTGAAATTAGCATTTACATACTTCAGCGCTAATTTCAAATTCGTCTTATAAAAGAAAGCTTTGAAAATTCGTTAAGATTCCCTGGAAAGATATAGTATTAGGTATTCGAACACGATTCAGTTCTGCACAGTGCGACTTGAAAATATTATCCTAAGCCGTTGATTTCCCAGCCACGGTCTATTCGAGAGAGAGAAAGTTAGCAGAACTTATGGATGGTCATTCAGTGAACTTTGCTTTTGAAACATCGTAACTGGCTTCAGTTAAGGGGCTCCACGCAGCAACACTAGCGTTACCAATGAAATACTCATATATTTGTGGGGTTCGGTACCCAAAGGGTAAGACTCCGCCGTCCGTCCGTCCGCCCGCCTGCCACCAGGCTGTATGTATCTCATGAACCGTGATAGTTAAACAGTTAACATTTGTATTTCTGTTGCAGAAAACAGAATAAAATGAGTATTTAAGGGGGGCTCCCATACAACAAACGTGATTTATTTGCGGTTTTTTGCTCGTTATTAATAACAGCACGAGTCTACCTGGTGTACATACGAGCTAAAGTAAAAACATTACTCTTGGGCTCCGCCGCAGTAGGATAAGAAAGATATGATTTTTTCCATTGGTTACTGTATGGAGCCCCTTATTGAAAGTTTATCAAACTCTCCCACTTCAGGAATCCAGCAATGTAGTATAAATACCTATAATTATAATTTGAAGTCCGTGTTCAAAGCATTTTAAATTACTTTCAGTGCGGAGTTTTCCAACAAAATGCCTGAATTGCAGCGCGCGAGCTTTACAATTAATTTGAACGGTTTTCCTGCGAGGCGCAAATGTACTTTTTATTTATTTACGATAAAGTTAAAATGGAATCGTGATAATAATTATTGGCTGTACTTTAATTGTAACTTAACTTTGTAAACAGTTACGTTTTTATTAAGAAGCTTGTTACTTGTATGAAACTGTGGTTTGTCAGGATACTGACAAGTGGCAAAGCCTGCTAGCTGCCTACTTCTCTGGGGCAAAGGCAAGAGTTTATGTAATGTAATGTATAATGTAACTGACAAACTGAGACAATATTTAGGAATTCAGTTATTTAAAATGTAATTAGTCATTCAAAATGGCATCTACTTATGCCCGATTTCACCAACGAGCCCCTAATGTCCACCTAACTAGGGAACTCCTAGCTTAAGTCATTCCCTAAACCATCCCGTAACTAAGACTATTACTTTTAAGAATACCTATACGTAAATAAAAAAATTAAAATGTTGAGAAATACTGTTTCGAGGTGAGAAATCTTGTTTGAAAAAGTATGCCAATAATTAGTACCGCCTCTAACAGAACAATGTATTCCATAGCTCTTGTCAGGCACGTCCATTTTGCTATGTCTTTCAAACCACCCACCATAGCAGTATAACTACTTCTGATTAATTTTATCGCTTTGAAACTTTTCCAAGTGTATGTAATTCGGATTACAATACAATAAGTTATTGTATAGGGGCATTGCTAAAAGCTAAAATGGAGACAGGCGGGTCATTTAGTTAGGCGGGAAGACGGCCAATGGAGTAAGAGAGAAAGAAAGAAAGAAAGAAAGAAGACATTTATTTAAACACAAAGTAAACACTAAGGTAGACAAACAAAATACACGAACGTCAAAAAAAAACAAAGGTAAGGTAGCCTCTGAGTTGTTGACAAGAACGGACAGACCACCAGCCCGGTGGGCCGACGATATCGTGATAGCGGCTGGGGGACATACAAATACAAATAGTTTATTTCATAAAACAAATTCTGGTTCACATCTCCACTTATTTTAAACCTTAGCCGAAAGGACCAACCAAAAGATGACATTTTCAAAATAAGTGGCAAGCTTCTGTTGCTGAACTAGACAGAGCCTGTGTTTCAGCATACAGTGCCGCACCCCACGGGTAGGAATGGCGCAGTCAAATTCGTGGGTTTAGAACCAGAGTAGCGTAAGGGCAAAATCACAACTTTACAGGAGAGCCAAAAAACAATTCGAATTTACGTACCGTGAGCTTCTAGCTCCTCTATGGCAAAAACTATAATATTTAGACACCTGATTTTTACTAATAATAAACCTTTATTTATTTGTTACCAAATAATATAACTTTTTGGGTAATAAAAAAACGTTTTCATTTAAATAATGTTTATGATAGATATGCGGGACACAAGTGAAAGGCTGCGCTGCTCTAATCACACTGGTTTATTTTATCGGACTACCTTCATACATATCATCCCTCCACCTATATTTAAGATATATAGATTCTTAGCTAATACTTATACTAACACTGCTATAAATACTTCTTATAATCCACTCTTGGTATGTTTCTCAAGCTCATACCGGAACTTGTGGTGGCTCGAGCCTGTTCTGGTTCGGGATCGTCGTTGGTTGCGTCATCAGCATCCTCGAAGCTGTCGCCCTCGTCGGCCTCACCAGCCTTATCGGTCGGCGGCGGCGGCGGCGACGCGCGCGGCTGCGCAGTCTGGGCCTCTGTCGTCACGCTCGAGGCAGCCGGCGACACCTGCTCTCTCTCCTCCATCGACTCGAAGAACCCTGCTAGGCTCTCGTTCTCATCTCCCCCTCGATGGGCCGCTGCCGAGGAGGTCATGTCTCCGACGTCCCATACGTCGATTGTCTGTCTACTTCCTTTTGAAGGTCCATTTATGACTTGGTTCCTATGCCTCTTTAGTTCTGTGCCGGTATCGTGATCTTGAAGTACCAGTATTACTTTTCCAACCGTGTTTACTATTTTAGCTTGAGTCCACGAATATTTGTTTTTACTTTGATATTTCTTATACATAACTATATCTCCTATTCTTAAGTTTTTTCTGTTTTGGCCGCCATAGTATTCAATTTGCGAGCACTGTTTTGAATGAACCGAGTCAAGAAGGTCAGGATGTGGCGATGGCGTAGGACACGGGTTAATTAAATCGATTCGTGATCTTAACTGCCTACCAAACACTAATTGTGCTGGTGATTTACCTGTTGTTGTATTGATGGAGTTCCTGTAATCGAAAAGGTATCTTTGTAATTTTACGTGAATTTCGTCTTTATTTTGACATGCGATCAAAGCCGCCTTAATGCCCTTTTTTAGTATTTTTACGAAAATTTCAGCTTGCCCATTGCTCATTGGATGATAAACAGCTGATGTTTTGTGTTCTATTCCATTTAATTTACAGAATTTATTAAACTGTTGCGAAGAAAACGACGTGCCATTGTCACTCACAATAGTAGTTGGGACACCGAAAGTAGAAAAAAATTCGCACAGCTCGCTTATCACTGCTTGTGACGTAATGTTGTTTTGCATGGCAATACATTCCACCCACTTTGTGTAGGCATCAACAATCACTAAATACATTTGATTGTTTATCGGACCTAAGAAGTCAAGATGAAGCCTATGAAACGGGTGAGTGGGAAATTTCCACGGCGACATAGGTACGCGCGGTGGTGATGGCCGCAGTGATAGACAAATGTTACAATTGCCTATCATAATTTCTATTTCCCTGTCTAGCCCAGGAAACCAGAACTTGGATCTCGCTAAAGCTTTCGTTTTTACAATGCCAAGGTGTGAGTAATGTATTTCCGACAGCACTTTTTTTCGAAGAGTCATGGGAATAACAACCTTATGGCCGCGCATCAAGCAACCTTTTTCTTCAGCTAATTGCAACTTACATTGAAAATAAGGTTGTAAATTATTATCGTCCACTTTTCGCGGCCACCCGTGTTGCACATATAACAACACTTTACTTAAAACTAAGTCACTTTTAGTTTCTTGCCGTAACTCTTCGACCGTGACGGGTAAAGCACCTTCAGTTATAAAGTTTATGTAACTGGCATTATCCTGCGTGATTGCGAGCCCGAGGTCGCGAACTCGGGGACCGGCCGCCGCCGCCGCCGTCGACAGCTGACTGGGAGCGGCTGCGCCCGCGCGGGATAGATAGTCCGCGCTGTTATCTCTGCTGCGGATATACTCCACAACATAATTGTACGCGGATAGATATATAGCATATCTTTGAAGCCTATTAGCGGATACCTCAGGTATGCCCCTTTGATTTCCAAAAATGGACACTAAAGGCTTGTGATCCGTTTTTAAAACGAACGGATCTGATCTAGCGTATAAATATTGATGGTACTTCCTAACTCCGAAGATTATTGCTGTTGCCTCCTTCTGAATCTGAGAGTACTTTTTTTCAGCCGAAGTTAGCGTTCGTGACGCGTAAGATACCGGTTTTTCGATACCGTCAGCACCAATTTGGGATAATATTGCTCCTAACCCTGTAGGCGAAGCGTCCACCGTTAGAATTATTTTAGCCTTAGGGTCAAAATGGGATAGCACGTTATCCGAAGCCAAACTAATTTTTATACTTTCGAACGCTTTGTTGTGTTCTTCGGACCAATCCCATTTAGTAGTCTTTTTTAATAATTCATATAACGGTGCCAGTAAAGCCGATGCCTTTGGTACAAAACTACGATAGTAGTTAACCAAGCCAAGAAAGGACTGCAATTGCTTAACATCTTTTGGCTTTGACGCCTCCAAGATGGCTTGTACTTTGTCATTCGATTTTCTTATGCCCTGTTTGTTTATAACATGACCCAGGTACGTCACCTCATCCCGGAAAAACTCACATTTATCTACTCTCAGGGTGAGGCCTGCGTCCCTAAATGTGTCTAACACTAACTGTAATCGGTTCAGATGCTCGGCTTTTGTTTTCCCGGTTACGAGGACATCGTCTAGGAAACAAATCACCCCTTCAATACGGCCTAGCAGGCCTTCCATTGTTTTTTGGAAAATCGCGGGGGCCGATGATAGTCCGAACACTAGTCTTTTATATTTAAATAAGCCTTTGTGCGTATTAATGCAAGTAACGTTTTCATGGTCATCGAGGCAAAGTTGATTATAAGCAGACGACATGTCGAGCTTTGTGTACTGTTCACCACCATGTAGTTTTGAAAACAGTTCCTGCACAGTAGGCAAAGGGTACTGATCTATGCATAGCTGTTTATTTATAGTTTGTGAATAATCTGCACAAAGTCTGACTGCGCCGTCGTGCTTGAGCACAGGGACGATAGGTGACGCGTACTCTGCGTGCGCGACCGGTTCTATTACGTCATCCTTGACGAGCCTATCTATTTCCCTATCTAATTTTTCTCTTAACGCAAATGCAACTGGTCGCGCCTTAATAAAGACCGGTTTTGCGTTGTCTTTTAACTTTAATTTTACGTTGTGCTTAACAAAACAGCCTAACTTTTGCGAAAATACATCGGAATATCGTTCTAGTAACTGTTTCAGGTTCTCTGATTTTTCTCGTGAAATTAAATTGTTGCATTGCTGAATTGGGGAAAGTTCTAAGTCGAATTTAGAAATGAAGTCCCTGCCTAGCAACGGTGGACCGCCGTTTTTGACGACATAAACATCCAACGTTTCCGTTCTACCTGAATACGTAACCGGCAACTGCGCTATACCTGTGCTACATATCTGCTCGCCGGTGTAAGTAGTTAATCGCTTCCTAGTAGGTAACAATGGCACGCGTGAAAAATATGAGTTATAGGTATCCTGCCGAAACAGATGACCCACTGTCCACTTCAAACTTAATTAGCAGATCACAAATGCTTACCTCCTCGGTCATGGGAGCCCCATCAGTACAACGAATTGAAGACAACAAACCGTCATCGCCATCGTCCGAATCCTGACCTTGTACATAGTTTACTTTGTTGCACATCCTGCTCAAGTGACCTTTAGTATTGCACTTTTTGCATTTATAATTGGCAAAACGACACTTATTCGTTTTGTGGTTGTTACGCCCACAAACTGAGCACTTTTCACCGGTTGACGCCTTGACTATCTTAAACACCGCTTCCCCGCTGCCGGACGGCGCCGCAGCTGCCGCACCCTGCCGCGCGCACCGCACGCTCTCCGCTAGGTCCACCGCCTTCGCCAGCGAAAGCTCCTTGATGTCCAAGCTGAAGAGTTTGTCCCGTTCGGCGCCGTGGAACATGCCCATTACGAATTTGTCGAGTAATGAGTCTTCTAGGTTTTTGAAGTCACAGTAAGCAGCAAGCCCTCTGAGCCGCGCCGCCCATTGCGTGTGCGTCTCGCCCGCCAACTGTACTGCTGCGTAAAACCGATGCCTTTCAGCAAACCCACACCGCTTTGGGGTGAAATGTTTAGTTAACGATTCCACCAATACAATAAAGCTGATACTATCCAACGTTTTTGGAAGTACTAGGTTGCTGGCCAGTTTGTATGTATCTTCGCTGAGTGCGCTGAGCAAGAGCGCGCCTCTTTACGCCCGCTTTGTCTTTTTCATCGTTCAAGTCATTCGCTACGAACCAATGCTGGATTCTGTCTCTGTAGATTATCCAATCTTGTTGTTGATGGTCGAAATTTGATATAGACCCCATTGACGATGAACTGGAGCCAAACATCTTTTGGCTTCCCAAATGCACACGTTTTAGTCCGAATCGCCGCCACTGATAGATATGCGGGACACAAGTGAAAGGCTGCGCTGCTCTAATCACACTGGTTTATTTTATCGGACTACCTTCATACATATCAGTTTATTTTTCAAAAAATGGTTGACTTACGTTATTTTGGCAATAACATACATTTATCAATGCCTGGAATTAAACTTATCTTCCGTTAAAGTGACCTTAATAAAAATAATAAAAAACTTCTAACAAGAATAAAAACAAAAAAGCCCCCTCATGGCCTTAAAAAGTGTAATAAAAAAAAATATATTCCTGTTCGATATGCAAACGGTTGTAAAAATCATGATAGTATGTAGAAGGAATCACTCCAGTGATTCCTTGTGGGTGATTCGGCGCCACAGCGCCGGATTAAGAATAGCGTCACTCTATTTCCTTCCGTGGATGTCGTAGGAGGCGACTAAGGAAATCAATTACCAGCAGACGGGCAGCAGCGTCTTCCTGAGATTCCAACCACATACTGCGATCGCCAACCCGCCCGCCAAGCGTGGCGATTATGGCAAGACCACTCATGGTTAAGAAAACCATGAGGGAGGCCTGTGTCCTGCAGTGGGCGTCAAGGAGCTGATGATGATGATGATATATCACTCCAGAGCGACACAACTCTTGCAGGTCGTTGTACTTTTCTGCTGATATTGCTATTGGACCCTTGTAAGCTTTTTGCGAAATCACTCTCGATGATGTTGACTTTTTGCCTCTTCTAAATACCTTAATTTTTTTGAAATTGTCGCTGTCCAAGTCATATTTAAAATAAATATGTTCTGCGTTGTTCTTGCGATATTGCAACCATTTGAGTTTTAACCAATTCACGGTTTCCCCATCAGTATCTGTTTTACAGTTCTTAATCATAATGGTTTTCAGTGTTTTTAAATAAAAAAAAAATCTTCCTGGCCCTTTTCTTGTAATTTATAAGGATTTCTTCTCGATGCAGTTCTTATAATAGTGTTGTAGCTGGACGGATTGAAAATTGGTATACTTTTCTTCGCCACCTCTATAGTAGCGTGAATTTTTTCTACTCTTATCTGGCTGTGACCAGGCTCAAAATATTTTTGATTTATTTCCGGTATATCCAAAAAACTCACACACTACGACATTAAGGCAGAAATATACATATTTCGGCATTGACTCGCGCAATTATCAGACATAAAAGTGATCGGTTTGCCACCTGCTTTTTCAGACATGTATTTGAGCAAAGATGATCCAACCTCGTTAGCACCTTTATTACCAACACCTTTATTCCATTTTTTTTTAATAAAATGCTTATTTACAGAGAAACGTAATAAAAATATATTTCTGCCTTAATGTCGTATTGTGTGAGTTTTTTTGGATATACCGGAAATGAATCAAAAATATTTCGAGCCTGGTCTTGGTCCTGGTCCACTACGACAGTAGTGGCAAAGAAAAGTATACCAATTTTAGATCCGTCCAGCTACAACACTATTCTAAGAACTGAATCGAGAAAAATCCTTACAAATTACAAGAAATGGGCCAGGAAGATTTTTTTGATTTAGAAAAACTGAAAACCATTATGATTAAGAACTGTAAAACAGATACTGATGGGGAAACCGTGAATTGGTTAAAACTCAAATGGTTGCAATATCGCAAGAACGACCCAGAACATATTTATTTTAAATATGACTTGGACAGCGAGAATTTCAAAAATATCAAGGTATTTAGAAGAGCTAAAAGGTAGTTTTATTTATTTGAAGCAGTCAAAAACTAATAGGGAGTTCACTTACATTTTCAATGTCGAAATCCACATCTGCATAGTGATTCAGAGATTTTAAATTTACTGTTTTTCAAGAACTTATCAAATTTTAGTTTTTGTAACGGTTTTAAAAAAATGCGTGGAGTCTAGCTATAAAATGATGCGAGGGGCGAAGGGATAGCCCGTCACGTCATGTTTTCAGAGGCGGTTGGCTGGGCCTACCTCAACTTTTTGGTGTCAAATTAACGTATATTAGTACTACAGGCGAAAGAGAATCAGGCTAGCAGAGATTTATTACGTGCTAAAATAACGTATAACATGAATCCTACACTATTACTGATCTTAAAATGTTTGTATGTCTTAAAATGTCTTAAAATTTCATTTTCTATTAGTGCCAAAGTAACGTATCACACCTTAGGTTTTTTTGGCAGAGAAAAAAATCGGGAAAACGCGCGAAACTAGGTCCCATAAGGAGTATGGTAATATACGTTTATTTGGCACGAAACAAACATAGGCTACATGATCAAAATTTTCTGCACTTAAAACGTACAATGTGATACGTTATTTGAGCGATTACATTCAGACATCTTTGGTGTCTTATTTGTACTCTAAATCGAGATCCGATCGCGGTGCTCCTAGCTTTTATGACAAAATAAAGTCAAAATTATTGTAAGCTGATACACTTCATTTTGGCAGTAAACAAAAATCATTTTTTTGGATACGTTATTTTTGTACTAAGCAATCCACTTACAATATGGATCCAGTTTTTTGGCACATAAAAATATACAGGTTTTAAAAGCGAACGGCGAAAAAAAAATTTTTTTCAATTTTTGCCCTTACGCTACTGTGGTTCTTAACCCACGAATTAGATTAGGCCTTTATAGTTTATCAAGTAAGTAAATATTTGAAACACATTCTGATTTAGTTGTTACATTGGATGAGATTAGCAAAGGACAAGATAGGTTAGCATGAGAGAGAAGAGGCCTATGCCCAACAGCGGGCTCTGTTTATAGGCTGATTAGATCGATAGAGGCATTGCGATATTTTTGTCCTCTGTATGTTCTACACAATCCACTAAATTTGATCTAAACGGATTAAACTGAACTAAATCCCGTAGCACATGCTGAGTCTGGTACCCATTCGTTGCCACGACGACACACAGTTTTCACATTCGGCTATATATGTAAACCTAGTTTTAACTATCTATGTATTTCTTTGGTTGACTCTGTGTTAAAATTCTTTTGTGTGTTTTGTGTGCAAAAAATAAACTGTTTCTATTCTATTCTATTCTAAATCCGATTTATCACTGAACGTAGTTGTGCAAAGCTCCAAGTTCGCTGCTGCAATGCGTTCACTCCGAGTCAGAAAGGTGAAATTAGCATCATTCACTCAGAGACAGAATGGTGGAATTAAATTATTTATTTACACAAAATGATACAGAACAAATCACAACCTACTGCATAATAAGACGGAGGAAGGCGAGGAAGATCATTGAATGCACAACATCGCCATAATATATAATTTTGAGTTTCTTACAGACTAATTGGAGATAAATTAGAGAATTTTGTCACAAGGCGAAAAAATTTGGAAAGAATATTGATTAGTTTAGGATTTTAGCTAAGGATCTCTTTCATTTTGCAAATTGCGCGTGAAAAATGTCAACTTGCGAGTGAGTGGGCACAACTTCGTTGTAGAGCCTACACATGCTCATTATCGGATTGCAAAACGACGTGTTGGAAAACACTCAGAATGAAAGGCCTGTATGTAACCTGCACCGTATATTAATTGACAGCTCAGACAGTAGAGACTAACGTGAGTTCCTAACGCTGATTGGCAAATCGTTTCACCACGATGGCAAACCGCAGGTCAAGCCTTTCGACCCGCTAAGAAGACGCAGACTCAGGATACGCGTATCAAGTTAGTTGTCGCGCATCGATTATCCGCCTGAATCCAACGTAACTTGCATCCGACAGCCATACGGGGTGTAACAGTCGGCATCTTCAAGACGCCATTATTGTCAAATGCTGCCTAACAGCACGTACAGAATATCGCTTGCCAGCGAGCGCATTTGCATAACTCCCTTACACATGCGTCACAAAATAACAGTGCAAAAGGCATTCAGCGGACGAGCTGAAAACGTATGACTATTATAGGTATCAAATGAAGCCACAATGTAGTATTTCCGCATGGCAGGTCTCTTATTGACCCTTCTACTTACATTCGCGATATAATTTCATTAGTGTATCTTTATTCCTTCATCCCCTACATACTTTATTTTATTTTATTATTTATATGTTCAAACCAAAGCAAGAGGCCTTACCCTGATCTCTGTCTACCCCTCTTGGATACAGGTGAGTTTACGTTATTTAAATAACATGTTGTAATGTTACATTCAATTGTTGACGAGGCACCCCATGAACAGTATGACTGCCTAGTTGGTCTAGCTGTATAACACGCTTGACTACCAAAACAGAGTTCGTGGAGACCGCCGCCCGTACTTGATTTGTACGAATGACCTCAATCTGCGTGTATGTCCGTTCCTGGTTACCACAGCACAGGGTATAATAATTTGGGACCACGGCAAGTGATTGGGTTGTGTGAAAATCCTTTAATTTTAAACGAGTGTGTCTGAACGTAACTCTAGGCGACATCTGAGCAGACGCAACCTCTGGACCCATCATCCCATTTCGCGGCACCAATCGCGGCGTAGCGAGGTAACAGCAATTTCCATACCAATCTGCGGCTGCGTAATTGACTTAGCGACGTCATCGGGCGGGCTGCGGCATTTAAACACGCTGTTAGGTACCGGCCCTGGGATTATTTTACACTGGACCGGGTAATCGGCAGATAGGCGGACATGTGGTTTTAATGAGTTCGTGATCGTGATAATTATTAACTCATAGAAAAGTAAATGTGAAAAAACCGGCCAAGTGCGCGTTGAAGGGTTCCGTACCATTATCTATATAACATGTGAATATTTCAAGCGTCTACCTATTGCCGTTATTAATATCGACCAAAAAAACGCCAAAAAAAAATACGTTTGTTGTATGGGAGCCCCCCTTAAATATTTATTTTATTCTATTTTTAGTATTTATTGTTCATGAAATACAGCCTGGTGACAGACAGACAGACGGACAGTGGAGTCTTAGTAATAGGGTCCCTTACCCTTTGTCTACCTACATTGTCACGCTGACGTTTGTCCTTGCGTCTGCACATAGTGCGACGGGCGTGGAACGTCCAGTTAGTGTTAGTTTACCGTCAAGATTCCTTGGTTTGATAGCTGCCCTATACGGTTTCCTAGCAATATCAGCCATGATAGTAAGCTAAGCTCAAATATTTGTATGCCGAAATGGCAAAACACGGAGACCCTTATTTTATTGTACCTATCATCTGCATGTATGTAATACCCGTGTTTGAACAAAAATATTGAATTGAATCGGTTGAATATCTAAATCAGACTACCGTTGTCTTGGGAAATGCCTTTGCCCAGCATAAAGTGGTTAAAATTGGCTTGTGTTAATAAACGAACAGCCCCCATCCGCATGGTCCCTTCCATAACCGGGTCAGCGGCGGACCCGAAGCGAATAGGAGTGAGTGCTAATAGCATTAGCCGTTATTAGTTTTAGCAGGGTAGGAGATATGGGAATAACCATCTGATCTAGTAACCGTTTTACCCGACAGTCTGAAAACCGGCCAAGTGCGAGTCAGACTCGCGCACGAAGGGTTCCGTATTATTATCTATACAACATTAGACACAAAGATCGAGGAAAAACGGCAAAATATCACGTTTGTTGTATGGGTTGTACTTAAATATTTATTTTATTTTAATTGAATTCTTTATGTTTGAAGGGAATATAGAGCTAAATATTCTGTGAATATTTCAAGCGCCTATCTGTTGCCGTTTTTAATATCGAGCAAAAAAACGGCAAAAAAATTGTTGTATGGGAGCCCTCCTTAAATATTATTTTATTCTGTTTTTAGTATTTGTTGTTACAGCGGCAACAGAAATACCTACATCATCTGTGAAAATGTCAACTGCCTAGCTATCACGGTTCATGAGATACAGCCTGGTGACAGACAGACAGTCGGACCGTGAAGTCTTAGTAATAGACCCGTTTGGCACCCTTAGGGTACGGAACCCTAAAAAGCTACCTGAACGAAGCCGATTAGCCGTTCGTGTCAGATAACTCAGTAGGTAGGATAACTCTTTATTGCATCGCAGTAATTTTTAGAGATAAGGTACTTAAGGCTGGTTTCTGAATTGAGAATTTCACTAAGTAAATACTTACTTAAGTAACGTTCTGTCACGCTCTTTTCTGAGAAATTTGAAGAGACAGCACTACCGTTAACTATTTACTCAGCGAAATTCTAAATTGAGAAACTGGCCCTTTGTATTCAAATTCAAACTTGTAGGAAGTACCGTAATGTTTAAAAATGGTTCTAACATCTGACGTCCGCTGCGTACACATTAAAAAAAACAATTGAATTGGCCGGCGCCGACCATAAGTCGCTCAAGACGTAGGTTTTTATCACTTTTCGTCCTGATATAGTTTGTTTATAACTTAAGTGAAGTAATTTTAGGTACCAAAATTTTTTTAATGACTCGCGATACTCATACGTTGTAATATATTACACGGGTCTAACTACGGTTATTTATTAAGTAAAATTCCTTTCGTCCGCGTTTTAATTACCTTTGATCCCCGACGTTTCGGCAACGTTGCAACGTCGGGAATCATAAAATTTTACCTAATAAATAATCGCGGTTAGAGCCGTTTAATATATTACCAGAAATATTTTTTGACGCGTAATTTTTTTTTTAAAACTAGCACCATTTGTTTTGAATCAAGGTTAGAATTTAAAATTTAAAATACGGTGAACGAATTCAAAGTCACCCTGTAGTACGTAATAGTGTATATAATCGGCGTTCTTAACGCTAAACGCGACCTCTTCCAAACATTTCACGTCACCGCTTCCAAAGCCTCCCGGAGCATATGAAAAAAAGAAAAATGTTTATTGAGCTGAACAAAACTTAACAATATATAAAGTAACTCTGAAACCCAAACTAAATTAATCACGTTTCCTTCAGCAACTCTACAGCGTCGGTTGCCTGGAAGAAATTTCTATAAGCAATAAGGCTGCCAATTGTACTGCATTTTTGTAAATAGAATAGAATAGAATAGAATAGAATAATCTTTATTTGGCACATAAAAATACAATAGAATAAATTAACTTAAAATTATTACAGTCTTATGTACGAGTATTATGCACCAAAAAGGTCTCCACTCAGCCTTATGCCATGGTTGGGCCACGGCGCTGATTTTCAGTGGATGCCTTACACTTAAATATTAAACCATATGAAAACAGTGCAGATATTAAATTATTATGATGCATCACTATCACATTAGGCTGAAGCTCAGTCTCAGTATTTATGTAAGTAGGATTTATTACAACTGGATCTTAGCATTACATGCGCAGAAAAAATATAATTAAAACCACAACAGCTTATGTAACATTATAACAGATAATAATTTAGAACAACAGTTGATAATGGGTATGAAACAACTTTACTGTAGGCCTTTTTGCTTAGTAAGTAGATATTTCTTATATTTTAATTTAAAACTGCCTATTGAAGGGGACTGTCTAATAGGGGGAGGGATATTGTTCCAGCATTTCGTGGCGCAGTAACGGAAGCTTCCCCGAAATGCTGATGAATGGTGGGATGGGCAGACCATTCTTAATGGAATACGAGACTGACGATTACAAAATTTTAACTTGTTGTATAAGTATGAAGGTTGCTGCTTCTGAATCACACCGAAAAGTAGACTTGCAAAATGCAGGGCTCGCCGTGACTCCATATTGAGTAAGTTGTTACTATTTAAGTAAGGGGTAATGTGCGCTCTCCGTGGGATAGTGAAACAGAACCTTGCGCATGAATTCTGAATTCTCTGTATAATTTTTTTAGTTCTTACCAGCAGACAGCCCCCAATAACAGTATCAGCATAATTTAGCTTAGACAAAATAAGGGATTCACAAAGATGGATCCTCGTATCTACATCTAGGTAGTTACGTATTTTATAGAGAACACGAAGTCTATAAAAACAGTTTCTAACAGTTTGAAGTACATGCTTTTCAAATTTTAAACCATCATCCATCAGCACACCCAAATTCCGCGCTTCTGTTACCTGTTCGATTTTTACGCCTCCTAATTTGAGCTCAATATTGTGACTGTTAATTTTCCTTATTTGCGTTTTAGTACCAATCGCAAGAAACTTAGTTTTAAGAGGATTTAAAGCTAGACAATTTTTTCTGGACCATTCTGATATTTGATCTAGTTCTTTATTAAGTTTTGCAATTTCCTCCGTCGTTTCTGAGGGATTGAAAGATCTGTAAACCTGCAAGTCGTCAGCATAAATATGATATTTACTGTCGTTAACAATATTTGCTAAATCAGCAGAGTAAAGGATATAAAGTATAGGTCCCAAAATAGAGCCCTGGGGGACACCTTTATTTACTACTGCAGGGCTTGAGTATTTGTTAATTCCTTTACCTCCACAAACTTCGACACTCTGGGTACGATTGCTCAGGTAGCTAGAGAACCATTTCATTGAAACACTGTCAAAACCATAATAGGCCAGTTTAGATAAGAGTAAAGTTGGACTTATAGTGTCAAACGCGCGCGAAAAGTCAAGTAAGACCAAAATCGCTCCCTCACCAACGTCCTGTCCTGCCAGGATATCGTCAACAACATCCAAAAGAGCCGTCACCGTACCTCTACCTTTTCTAAAGCCTGACTGTTTCGAAGGGAGAATATCGTTAACCTGTAAGTATTCTGTTAACTGCATTGACACAACTTTTTCAATAATTTTGGACATAAAAGGTAGAATACTTATTGGTCGAAGATCTTTTAAATCTACTGGGTTATTTATTTTAGGAAGAGGTCTCACTTTTGCGACTTTCCATGCTTCGGGAAATATTCCGGATTGAATAGATCGATTAATAAGAGAAGTGATTATACCAAGTGTACGTGGCATTGTCAGAAGCAACATATCCAGAGTGATACAATCGAAACCTTGAGCATTTGTTTTAAAGTTCTTCATAATTTTTACAATGGTGTCTTGATTTACTGTTTTCAGACTGAAGGTTGATTTGTTGAAGCGGTTAAACCAGTAGTGCGTTAGTAAAGATACATCGATAGTACCCTCATCAGGAATATTAAGGAAATGGTCATTAATGCAGTCGGGGTCACATAAATGTTCGGGTAGGTCAATTTGTCTTTTTTTAAAGTCTGCTACATTACGTTTAATATGTTTCCAAAGTTTTTGTGGATCATTTAGGTTATTATTGACATAATGCTGGAAATAAGCTGTTTTTTCACTATGCATTGCCACTTTCACAATTTGTTTTAATTCTTTGTAATACTTTTTATCAATATCCAACTTAGTTTTACGGCTTTTGACATGGGCTTCATTTCTGAGATTTATCATGGCTTTCACTGTTGGTGTTAACCAAGGGTAGTTTAAATCTTTTACATAGATGGTTTTTACAGGTGCGTGCAAATCAAACAAGTTTACAATTTGAGAATTTAGCGCGCACAATGTCTCATTTACGTCTTCGCACAACAGACTCTCCCACTGTATGGCATTTAGGTCAGCATTAAAAGTATCCATATCAATATCTTTAAGAGGCCTGTAGACGATACATCGAGGATGTGGTTTGGGTTTTTTAACATTAATCTCGCACGTTAAGAAAGCATGGTTGCTCAGTTCAGGCACATAATTAATGCATACATCACTTACCTTAGTCCTACTAAATATTAAATCTATCAACGTCTCTGAGTGATCTGTAAAGTGCGTCGGCTCAGTTACGTATTGACAAAGATCCATACATAACGAAAAGTCTTTTAGCTTTTTGGTACTTGCATCTTCTATTTTTAGCATGTCTATGTTAAAGTCACCTAGTAGAACAATATGGTCGAATGCCGAGAATGAGCTCAAAGATTCTGTTAATGCGTCGAGGAATGTATCAACATTCACCCATTGCGGGCGATACGCTGTGCCTATAACAACTTGAAGGCCGTTCAATTTGATGCTAATCCACATTTGCTCAATAGAAGATGGTGGATGCTCAAGAAACCGAACATAAACACCTCGGCGCAAGTAGAAGCCGACGCCACCACCGCGGGCTCGAACACCAGCAGGCCGCGGCGCGTGCCGCAGCCGATAGCCGGGCGGTGACGGCGCGCGCGCTTCTTCGCCTGCGCGGAGCCACGTTTCATTAATTGCCATAACGTCCACCGAATGCTGCTCCATAGCCAATAGAAATTCATCATGGCGCGTACCCAGAGAGCCCGGATTCAGGAGACCTATAGAGATGTTTTTATTTATAATAAACTGAATTATGTAGGCATATGATACTTGAATGAATCTGCAATTAATCAAAAATTTTCTAAGAACTGTGATATGAAAATGATTTGGTCTGAATATAACAATAAAAAAGTGAGTCAACACTCTGTATACTTTTCGAAACAAACATTTCTTATAACCTAAGGTGTGCATTATTAGGACATTATAATAACAGTAACTGGCAGGAACAAAATAGGATATCTCACTTAGGTAACTAACTAATATTATGAAATAGAGTCTATAATAAACAGACTTTGATAAACTTTGCCTATTATAAGTAGACTTTGGCTTATAAGTAGATAACATACAATAACTTATACTAGTGAGTTCTGAAGACCTAACTAGCCAGAACCAAAAATTTTAAGGTCCACCTCGCTACGCAAAGTGTATCTCTGCGAGGATTGATTTTTCCGTTAAATATTTTTAAAGTTTAAATATTTCATGTTTGTGTTTTTCCTGGTACAATAAAGAATATTCTTGTCTTATCTTATCTTATCTAAATTAAATTGTATCTTGGGGCACAGTGATCCATTTAGGGTGAACATAAATATATCACAACATAGTGTTTGTACAGTAATAAAATAAGAGTTAAACATGCACACAGCAAACTACAATATGGCTCAAGTCTTTTATTTAAAATAATAAAATAAACCTACATATAATATTATTATAGATACGATAGTTTTTACAAGTTAAATTGAATAAAATGAAATAGACTATTACATAAACATAGCTTGCTTAAATTAAAATGACGTACATAAAACTACATAAAGACATACTGTGATAGATTCGTCGTAATTAAGTAAACAAAACATGTTTCTCGATTCCAAATTTGGTCATTTATCTACGATATCCCAAAGAATCTTCGAAAGAGTTGGATCGAACTTGTTGCGGCCTTTCGAAACGCCCTGCTCATCCTGTTTGCTTGCACACCCTGTATAGCAACGACCTGCTCATCCTGTTTGCTCGCACACCGTGTATAGAAATGGGCCGGGGAGAATATTCTCTGAGAATTTTCTCGCCATAAATATTCGTTCTATAAATTCCGCTTAGTTGTAATCTCTGCAATCTACAAATATACCGAGTTTACATAAGCAGCCTATATAACGTCCCACTGTAGGGCACAGGTCTACTCTCAGGGAGAGAGTATAGGCTTAATCACCACGCGCGCCCACCGCGGATCGGCGATTTCAAGCGCTGAGGTATGTGAATAGCTCAGACACTCAGGTTTCCTCACGATGTATTCCTTCACGTCAGCGGTATTGCTACTATAGCGTCACAAATGTACATAACTTAGAAAACATAGTCGTACGTACATGCCCGCAATGGGAATCGAACCTGGGTCTCTCGCTGCCGAGTCCAATGTTCTACCCACTAGGCTACCACCGGTTAGTACCTACTTACTACAAATTATGTTAGTGGAGATAATTCACACATTTTTCCAATTTTAAGTCCTCGTCATGCAAGACCTTCTCGGCGATCATTCTGCCATCACTAGTCGTGTAGCCGAGACAAAAGCTGCTAATGAGATTAGATAGTTTCTTTAGTAGAACTAAAATACCTTGCGCTACTGTAACTCGGTAGCGACATCACAAAAATGAACACACACACACAGACTAATTGTACTGAAAACTGTTTAAAACACCCAGACTATTCGGCTATTTGTACAAATTAACACACACACGGACTAATTGTACTGGAAACTGTTTAAAACACCCAGACTATTCGGCTATTTGTACAAATTAACACACACACGGACTAATTGTACTGGAAACTGTTTAAAACACCCAGACTATTCGGCTATTTGTACAAATTAACACACACACGGACTAATTGTACTGGAAACTGTTTAAAACACCCAGACTATTCGGCTATTTGTACAAATTAACACACACACGGACTAATTGTACTGGAAACTGTTTAAAACACCCAGACTATTCGGCTATTTGTACAAATTAACACACACACGGACTAATTGTACTGGAAACTGTTTAACACACCCAGACTATTCGGCTATTTGTACAAATTAACACACACACAGACTAATTGTACTGGAAACTGTTTAACACACCCAGACTATTCGGCTATTTGTACAAATTAATACACACACAGACTAATTGTACTGGAAACTGTTTAAAACACCCAGACTATTCGGCTATTTGTACAAATTAACACACACACGGACTAATTGTACTGGAAACTGTTTAAAACACCCAGACTATTCGGCTATTTGTACAAATTAACACACACACGGACTAATTGTACTGGAAACTGTTTAAAACACCCAGACTATTCGGCTATTTGTACAAATTAACACACACACAGACTAATTGTACTGGAAACTGTTTAAAACACCCAGACTATTTGGCTATTTGTACAAATTAACACACACACAGACTAATTGTACTGGAAACTGTTTAAAACACGCAGACTATTCGGCTATTTATACAAATTAACACACACACAGACTAATTGTACTGGAAACTGTTTAAAACACCCAGACTATTCGGCTATTTGTACAAATTAAGTTGGGGGGGTTCCAGCGGGTTCGCACCCACGACCTCTGTTTTGGTAGTCAAGCGTGTTGCACCACCGAGGCAGCCGTTGAATAGCTGCTACGCTATCGGTGTTAGAAAATACCACCATTGCCTTGCCTAGTCCTACGAACGGATATGTAGGTAGATAGATAGATAGCTCATTTATTTTCATAAGTCACACACACGTATACAAAGCATAAACACATCTAATTACAAGAAAACAGCACAAAGAAAACATAGTACAAAGCAGAAGCACACATGAGGAGCAAAAACATTTAGATTTTAAATACATGGTACGGTAATGTATCAATTGGTGAAAAGAGACAACGTAGGTGTGGCAAATGTAAATGGGCTAAGGTAGTTGGACGCGAGCACAGATCTGCTTGTAACTAAGTTAGCTGACCGGACGCGCCGCCCGGATTCCGGATACGGATATCGCCAACGCTGCGACGGATTCGCCGACGTATTTTAGACACATTCAAAAGGCTGTAATGTAGCCATTGTCCATGCATGCGCGCTCACAACTACTAATAGTCTTATTTATAAAAAGTAGATTCCACTAAAACCCTGTAAAGACTGAGTTAAAGCCGGTTTATGGGGAGAGTTCCTGTTATTAACCAGCTTTATCTCAGTTTTCAGAGTGTTTTAGTGGAATCCACTTTTTGTAAATAAGACCGTAGGTATGTAATTTGCGCTCTTAAAATTTTATACAAATGCGCTTAACTAACAGCCTAATAAAATAAATTGAGTGTCGTGAAATTTTATTACCTCCAAAATACATAATGCAGCTCCAAAATAAATAAATTCTCCATAAAATCTTCCCACAAAAATTCAAATAAGTGAATAATGATCACGCACTAGATTTGATACATCATTAAATGATTGATAAAATGATTGACCTTTAAAAAAAGGTGTTACACCTTTATGTAAGGAGTAATAAAAAAGCTAACGATATTTTCTGGGTTCAAATCTCGGAAAACGTTTTATTATTATTTTTTATTGTTTTGTTATGACAATTTTCACGACAATAAATTAATAAAGCAGCACGATCGATAAAAATATCACGCCACGACCGTTTTTCACTCATTCTAGCGTTACTCTATTTCTAGTACCGTGTCAAACCTAGGGCTGAAAATGTTCGCGCGGAACGATTCCATAAACAAACAGCACCCTCTAGGTCCCATCGGGAACGTAACCGCAACAATTCAATATTCTTGGCGAAGGATTACTTAGGAACACGGCAGGCTGCTGCTGACAGACCCTGTATTTATGGCGCGGACAACTATTGAGCTGAAGCCACGAAAGGAGCGGAGTGAAACCCTAATCTGTCTATCTAGACAGCCCACGAAAGACGCCCACTGTTGGGTAAAGGCCTCTGGACTTCAGGCCAGCCTCGCCGCCGGCCTGCTAATATTGTCCAATCCATTGGGTAGTAGGAACGTTAATAATGCATCCTATATACGGCCCACTGTAGGGCACAGGCCTTCTCTCAGAGAAGAAGAAGAAGAAGAAGAAAAACATTTATCATACCAAGAAGACACTTTTGTAACACTCCAGCATTACGACGCCGTTTGTGATTGAGTTTTTGTCAACCTATTTTTTGTCTCAATGGCTCATGCTGAAAATCAGTGCCGACCGGTGTTCCATGCATCTCCGGGCGGCATTTTGCTGAGCATGGGACCATTTGTCGAAAACTTTAAGATAAGAAAATAGCCTAAGAATTTTCCTGGTTGTACACACCAGAAAACAGCACCTTTATGTTGTAATTTCCTATAAAATTTCCTATAAAACATTAAAGATAACGATAATTATGTAATTCATAAGCAGCCTATATACGTCCCACTGTAGGGCACAGGCCTTCTCTCAGAGAGAGAGTATGGGCTTAATCACCACGCATGCCCACCGCGGATTGGCGATTTCAAGCGCTGAAGTATGTGAATAGCTCAGACACCCAGGTTTCCTCACGATGTTTTCCTTCACATTTAGCGAGTGGTATTGCTACTATAACTTCACAAATGTACTTAACTTAAAAAGAAAAGTCATAGGTACATGCCCGCACTGGGAATCGAACCTGGGTCTCCCGCTTCCGAGTCCAATGTTCTACCCACTAGGCTACCACCGCTTCGGCTAGGCTACCACCGCTTCGGTATGTAATATAATGGTATGTATAATTATGTAAGCTTATGTATAAAGTGTGTTTTTGGCAATAAATGTAGTTCACTTTCACTTTCAGACATCACAGAAACAAAATAAGCAGATAAGTAACATAACATGCACAACAACAGAAACAAAACTAAATACACAACAGACAAAGCAGATAAAAACAGAGAGAGAGTATGGTCTTAATCGCGTGCTCACTGGGGATTGACCATTTCAGGCGCTGAGGTACGTAAACACCTCAGGCACCTCACGATGTTTTTCTTCACCATAGCGAGTGGTATTTCTACTACAAGTTCACAAATTTACGTAACCGAGAAAACAAAGTCACGTCCGGGGTTCGGACCCACGACCTCTTGAATATGAGGCAAACGTTTTACCGACCATGCTACCACCGCTCAGTAATAATGCTAAGTTCACACTAAAGACACCTTTAACCTTTGAGATTATGACCATGAAAAAAACAATTACCAAATTTGGAATCGGGAAAGACGTTTTGATGACTTAATTACGACGAATCTATCTAACAGAAATGAGGTCAACATTAACATACCCTCTCAGAGTACCTCCAATAACGCTTCCTGTCCGGTTCAAATTCAATATCATAGTTGTAATATTCAGAACATCAATAGTTATTACAAGTAAAAATAAATTTGTTGATATTCAGCGTTTTATTTGCAATATTATTTTATGTATATGCAAATAAAACGCTGACATAACTTGGTCTTATAACACTCGTGTGATACTATAAGCAAAAAGTTTTTTTAAAACACACTTGTGTTATAAGAACCCTTATAGCCACAGTATCATAAACTACTATAAATAAATACTAGAATGGATCACGGTGCCCCAAGATACAATTTAATAAAGTTTAGGGTTCAGAGCTACCCTATATATTGTTAAGTTTTGTTCACCTCAATAAACATTTTTCATCTCATTTTCAATTCAAGACCAACGTCCTTTAGAATTCTGCAGATTACAAATAAAATCGACCGCTCGGACTCGCGCACGAAGGGTTCCGTACCATTATCTATACAACACTACAGATACCAAGATCGAGAAAAAGCGGCAAAAAATCGCATTTGTTGTATGGGAGCCCCCCTTAAATATTTATTTTATTTTAATTTAATCATTTATTTTTGAAGCAAAATATAGAACTAAATATTGTGTTTACCTATTGCCGTTATTAATATCGAGCAAAAAAACGGCAAAAAATACGTTTGTTGTATCGAAGCCCCCTTTAAATATTAATTTTATTCTGTTTTTCGTATTTGTTGTTCTAGCGGCAACAGAAATACATCATCTGTGAAAATTTCAACTGCCTAGCTATCACGGTTCTTGCGATACAGCCTGGTGACAGAGAGACAGACAGACAGACAGACAGACGGATAGTGAAGTCTTAGTAATAGGGTCCCGTTTGGCACCCTTCGCTTACGGAACCCTAAAAAGTCTATAGGCTATAAATGACTCTGAAGGATACAGACTCTTGCCCAATTCTCTTATTGAAATGCTCTTGAGGTGTTTGCATTTGTCGTTGAAATTCTGTGTCAGAAATATTTACACCGATACTAATAATATTACAAACAGGTAAAGTTTATATACATAATGGTAGAAAATCTCCGGATCTACTCATCCGATTTCCAAAATTTGTTTTGCCACTATTATAAGAGGACCTTCAGACTGAACATAGGCTATACGTTATGTCTGAATGCCGCGCGGGGGAAGCCACGGGCACAGTCTATTTGTTTGTAAATGAGTAAAAGCAAAAGTCCTTGCTGCTACTAATGTAGATCAACAACAATGCTGGGAACGGTGATTAATTGAGGAAGTTTTAGGTATTTTGGAGTTTGGGTTTAGTATTCTTCTTTGACGCTGGATGCAAGCCGCTTCCAACCGGTCTTTTTGGAAATCCATGGAGGAGGCCTATGTTCAGCAGTGGACTTCGTGTGGCTGAATGATGATGATGATGATTCTTCTTTAATTTCATCAACCATCAACAACCCATTATGTCCCCACCGAGGGGCACGGGTCTCTTCCCTGAGGAAGGTTTAGGACATACTCCACCACGGGGGCCAAGTCCGGATTGGTGGAGGCTTGTAGACTAGTGGCTCGTCTACTGTCAGAAGTTGTCAAGCCGCCCTAAGGCCTCTGACTTGGCTTAACGACTGCCATCTATCGACGGCAGCCGGCACCAACAGCTTAACGTGCCTTGCGAAGCACGGAACCGCTCGGAAAAATGCCACTAGCGTTAGGCATAGACGGCGACCCATCCATGCACTGAACGCGCCCTGTGTTGCTTAACCTTCGTGATCGTTTAAGATCACTCAGGCAGCCGGGGCTACGAGCGATTCTTTAATTTATTTATAGTTATTTTAATTCTTTTATCTACACTAATGTTGTAACATTCTACTTATGTTTTCAATACTTGATTTATAATTACTACTGTTATAGCGCAGACAACAAAACACTCAATTTAAGCAATTTCACATGATGGTATAATATTCACATCGATATCGTAAAATCTCATTATAACATCAATAAAACGCGACCAACTAGATTGCAGGGCCAATCAGGTTGGTCGCGTTTTATTGAAGCTGCGCTCTCATTGGTTAAATTTTAATGGCGGCAAAATCACTGTGATTATACACGAACGCGTGAATTTAATTTAATAAATTTGTTGTTTGATTAATTGCATTAGTGAAGATAAAGTAGTGTATGCAACTGCATATAACACGGGTATTAAAACACTCGTTACTATTATGAAACTCGCTGCGCTCGTTTCATAAACTCACACTCGTGTTTTAATACCCTTCATTATATGACAGTTACATAAACTACTATATTGCACTAGTTACGTAACTGAATGCACAAGGAGGTGCTTAATGCAAGAAGCATTCTCTTCGCAAACTTTCCTTTGTGCATCCTTGACTTTGTGTATTAATTAATTTCAAAATAATATTCAAAATATAATAATCGTCAAATATAGTAGTTTCACAATTAATAGATTATTTGTAGAAGTTTCAACCTAATTAACAGGATTTTAAACACAAAGTTTGTTACTCAGAAATGTGTTATATGACCTTATCGCAGTATTTAAGGTTCTTAGTATAAGCTTAACTTTATTCTTACCTGCTTGTTTCCTACCCTCGGCTTTGGCAACAATTCGTTGAAACCGAAAGCTAATAAAATATCAGCAACGGCGTATGTATTGTTTCTGAAAATAATATTCGTCATTCCGCGGGACCGAAAAGCAACCGAGCAAATGACGGATCGTATAAAACAACGGTCAGTAACTTTAACGGCTGTTGAATAGAGTACAAGGCTAAAATACGAAATTGACCCTAAAAAATTCCGTAACTGTTGAAAATTTTACAACATACATTTTTAAAACCCTATTTAGAGGCCAAAAATTCCACCCATGCAGGGACTTGAACCCGCGACCTCTGGCTAACCGTGCCAGCGCTCTCCCAACTGAGCTAATGAGCAAGCGTCGGCGAAATTTCAAGGCTCTTTACAAACTTCTCTGTATTACGTACAGGCAGCGACATCTGGCCGAAGCAATTTACATGGTGCTGAGGACAATTTTAAGAACCTCAGCACAGGTTAGTGCAACAAAAAGAATATAATCATGTAGGTACAGCGATATCATTCCAATGTCAAAACCTAACTGCAAAGGAGGGCTGCAAGAGATGTAAATTGCTTCGGCCAGATGTCGCTGCCTGTACGTAATACAGAGAAGTTTGTAAAGAGGCTCGAAATTTCGCCGATTAGCTCAGTTGGGAGAGCGCTAGCACTGTCAGCCAGAGGTCGCGGGTTCAAGTCCCTGCATGGGTGGAATTTTTGGCCTCGAAATAGGTTTTTAAAATTGTCCTCAGCACGGGTTAGTGCAAAAAAAGAATATAAACATACATTTTATTTTTATTTTTTATTTTTGTATATCAGGGAAAACTATAGCTTCTTAAAATATAAGGTTTTTAAGAAGCTGTACTTAAATATTGTTTTTTTTAATAGTAGAGCCAACCGAGTGTTTACAAAAAGGATTGCTGAGACGTAAAAAAAGAAAATTCACAGATTTCGTGCCTCACACGACTATCGAGCACATTGAAAATGGATCGAGTCATAAATGTCTTGTGAAAAATGTCGTTCTGACTTTTTTCAAAAAGGTTAGGCTACAAACTTTTAACCTGATCGTCTTTGTTTTAGGCTCAAATTATAGCTGACTAAATATAGTCGCATAGTATAGCTGACTAGAGGACTAGGACTATTTCTCAAATTTTTGATATTATTCTTCGTTTCCAAAATATCGAGCGCCAAAATCAAAAATTCGGGAAGAAATTCATTTCTTTTTCACTACTTCGATCATAACTATTTTTGTTTTTGGCTTTCTCGAATAATTCTTTTTGAACCTTACAGCTCGCGTCTTTTGAGCCTTTTCGAATATCATATCTTCACAACTCTTCGAGATGTAAGGGGATCGCACTTTTTCGTGAAATCGGATCCTACACTGGAGCGAACGGAAAGCCATTTCCAATGTCATAAGTTTAATTTTATCATTGAAACAACGATAGGTGAGTGGGAGAATACAAACAATTTTGTTTTAAATTTTTAAATCAGTGGCAAAAATATTTAAGATGATATATTTAACAAATAAAATTAATAGATAATATACTAAATAAAAATATAGATATAAATAAGAGAAAGCTAGTGAATAAATAATGTGTAGTTGGTAGCATTTCCATTATATGGCTGAGTCAGTAAATCTGAATCGGGGCCGATTTTAGGCTTTCATTACCTATAATGATAGTACTGCTGTTTATAAGAATCGTGGCAAGAGGCCAGCCCTGGTCTCTGCCCACCCTTCCGGGATACAGGCGTGAGTTTACCCACCCACGGCTGGTTGTCAAGTTCAAGCGTTGAGGTACGAATCTGTGAACACCTCCGGCACTCAGGTTTCTTCACGATGTTTTTATTCTTATTTAAAAAAGTAGAATTGCTTCCACTAATTATTTCAGTACTTACTTTAACACAATGACGCAACGTAACGTGACGTGACGTAACGCCCACCTTTTGTACACTATCTTTTGTGCAATAAAGAATGAATAATAGGTACTGATACTTCTTACCATTTTGTTGAATTTGTGCAAGATCATTCACGGTAACTTACCTGAAACAAGAGCATATTAGTAGTTTTTTTAGGCATTCAAACTTTAATCACATACACATCAGAAAAGGGGGTGTTCAACTCATAAATTTTAAATATGTACATACTTTAACTATGGTTACAACTCCAAATAAAGATAAATATATCAGCTGTTCCGGACTTAACATGCGGTAATTTATGGAACAGCTGAAACAATTTTCACAATCGCGAACTTTTCCTCATATCATATTCCTCGTTGTAGATATTAGTATGTATAAAAATAGTAGATCTGAATAGAATTAAGATTACAAACTTTATTAGCGCATATGTCGCGTTAGGCTTGTCAATCAAAGAAAAACTTCCATACAACACCAAACTATGATACCCTGTGATATGGTTACCAGGCAGGACATCACAAACATGAACATACACCCAGACTGAGACCATTTGTACAAAATACGGCGCCCCCCAGTGTGCATCGAACCCACGACCTCCGACATGATAATCAGACGGGATACCGCTAGAACAACGAGGCAGCCAGCTGTCAACTTTATAATAAAATGAACGATAAAGCATGCACAGAGATATAAGTAACTCGAATGTCTGAAAGCACCTGCTGCGAATTAAAATAAATCGAAGTAGTAATATCAGTTATTGAGTCGTACTCTTCAGGTCAAAGTTGTATAACCAATGTGTGTTGACAGTGATGACTTATGGATGTGAGAGCAGGGGTGTATGGAGTTGTCTGATTTAGCCTACTCTGAACTGTCAAATACATACATATTTTGACACTTTGGAGTCCTCTAAATGCTTAACCCGATAGAGTGAAAAGTTACGTGACACAAGGGCTGGTCGCTGACCGTGGGCCTCATATGGAGGCTCAAAGTCATCCAACGAGCAATGGAGAGAGCTATGTTAGGAGTTTCACTGCGTGATCGAATCAGGAATGAGGATATCCTCAGAAGAACCCGAGTTACTAATATAGCTTGAAGAACTGCGCAGTTGAAGTGGCAGTGGGCGGGGCACATAGCTCGGAGAACTGATGGCCGTAGGGGCGAAAAAGTTCTGACCTGGCGACCGCGGACCGGACGACGCAGCGTGGGAAGGCCCCCCATCAGATGGTCTGACGACCTGGTAACGGTGGCAGGGAGTCGCAAGATGCGGGCGGCACAACTCCAGGAAGCTTGGAAAACCATGAGGGAGGCCTAAAGGCTCTTCAGGATGAGAAATCGCTGCCAAGAGACGCACAGGCCGAAGAAAGAGATCCTGGTTGAGAAGCCTACGGAAGTGGACTGGAATCTTAAGTGATGCCGAGCTCTTCCGCTTTGCGAGAGACAGAGAGAAATGTGCGGTGCTGATGTCAACTTTCGCCGTCGTCGTAGAGGCACCATAAGAAGAAGAATTTGAATTAGGAAAATTACACTTACGTATAACTGTAGCAGACAATTTCAAATGTACAAGCTTCGGAACAATTTACGTCGCCGCAACAGGATTCGCTCCCTGAAAGAGGTAGGAAGCAATACCCACTCTGTTATTTAGACGATTATTGGCCGTTTCCTAGAAAGCTGACAGTTAAAATTTGACGTTTCTCCCATACATTTTAGGTCAACAATTGTATTGTCGCATATAACATAAATATAAATTAGCAATTTAAAGTCCAACTTAAATATAGACGTCGGTAGGCTTAACTTGAATGGAGGAGTATGCAGTGAAAACATGGGTTTTAAAACTGAGTCATCTGAGCTGTTAGATTGCGCGATATTAAAGAGACTGCCAAAAGATCTCCCATACAACTTAGGTCAACAATTGTATTGTCGCATATATCACATGTTCTTATAACATAAATATAAATTAGCAATTTAAAGTCCAACTTAAATATAGACGTCGGTAGGCTTAACTTGAATGTAGGGGTATGCAGTGAAAAAATGGGTTTTAAAACTGAGTCGTCAGCTCAGGTTAGATTGCGCGATATTAAAGAGACTGCCAAAAGATATGTACCTTGTGCAAAAAAACTCTTGGTGTAAGTAACAGGAGCACTTAGCCTGGCCCAGTGTGCGTGCCTAAGCGGCATCTCAGGAACTAATTTCATTTTCTGGCAACAATAACTTTAAACGTCATCTATGAATGTCGATTTCTGTCAGTGTCTGATAGTTATTCAAGCGTGGTATTTTACTGTATGTTAAAATGCCGAGAACTATTCACAGGAGCGAAAAAAATTATTTGGTACAGAACTTCATTGTCCAGAGGAATTGCTAAATTGACTGTCTGGATACCATACAGCAGCGAGTAGCCATTTCAGTAGCGAAGATTACAGTGCAATTTCTTCCTACCTCGCTGGCGCATAGCGTCGCCGAATTCGCCACGTGCCCGCGTTATTGCGCGATATATTGCCTCGCTAGGGTTCGGAAATACGCCTCTAGGACATTCCATTGTTTTATAGCGTACGATTTATGGGAGGTCGATTATTGAAATGCCATTTTTAGATGTAAAAGAAACCCCATTTATAGCCGTTTCTTACGAAAGATCACCGATAGACTTGACAATTAAAATTTGATATCTCTTCTTCATGCTGCGTTCCAAAACAAAAATCATTGATGTTGGAGCTGCGACGGCAGAGCTCTAGTGGAATTGGGCTGGTCATGCAAGCCGTATGGGCCCAGACAGATGAGCAAAATATTCCGCAGACTGGAGACGACCTCACAGCTTTCCTACCAGATTGGCAAAGGGTGGCTGAGAATAAGGAGGAGTGGAGAATCCAAGGGAAGACCTTCGCCCAGCAGTGGGACATTGAAATGGCTACGAAATAGCACAATATTTACTTGGTGGAACAAAGAATTGTAATAATAATAATGTAAAGTAAATGTGGATTTTATTCACAATGTTTACACGTCTGTGTGCCTTCATCCAAATCCGTTCAGCCGTTTCCGTGTGGTATAAATATTTTTAAGCATACACACATAACATAAGCTAACGCCTGTGTCCCGGAGGGGTAGGCAGAGACATGGGTTTGCCAAACATACAAAAAACCATAGATTAAATTAAAATATTATACATTTGTAATCGCTTAATCGCGTAATTATTAGGGCTGTCTACGCCATCATAGAGGTTTACATCCATTGTATATATAACCATGTATACGAGAAAATGTAATGACAAAAAGAAATAATAAAAGAAGAATGAATATATATATCATAATTCATTCTTCTTTTATTATTTCTTTTTGTCATTACATTTTCTCGTTGGCAAAACCCAAAATTGAGCTTTATTTCACGCACGGCTCAGACTAAAGTACATATTAGTATAAAGGACATAATAACTAAATATACTCCACTAAAAAACTATCACGGCAGTCAGAGCTAGAGACGCTATTAGAACTGTCAATAATTAGAAATAATTAATCATTCATTTATATAAATTAGGATCAGAATCGTGGCAAGTGCAAATCCTTCCGAGATACGGGCGTAATGTAAAATAAAATAAATATTAATTAAAATTACATAAAACCACATGCAGACGCAGCCCTAGAAGCTCCCGCGACATACAACTCGGATATTGGACAAATACCGCGCCGCGAATATTTTAATTTCAAGAAATTGTTTCGCGCGAGGATGCGTGCGCCAAACAGGGCTTCGTAAATACGCTTAGGGTTAAAATATACCAACTGTCAGGAAATAAAGAAATGTTTGAATGTTTATTTGATTGAAGGGCATATACTTCGCATTGTGCAGAGGTGGTCTGTTGATTGAGTTTGAACACTTCACATTTTTAATTTAGTACAATTTATTTCGTCTGTAGTGAACTCGCATTGAAAGGAAAAGAGCACAGAAGAAAGAGAAAGAAACACGCGTTTTATCTGAAAAAGGTAAAAAAATCTGGAGTTTGCGCAAAAATTTTTATATGTGTATCTGACAACCCTAAACACGCCGCCGCTCTCAAATTAATTCGGTCGGGTGAGTGACGCGAATTTGTGCTTATTTATTCCATGTTTTACAAGTAATGTTTATAAGTATTGTAAGTGTAAAGGAGATTATATTATTTTTGTTGCACTAATCCGTGCTGAGGATATGGGACATGGGACATGGTCCCGGCATAGGTGGAATTTTAAGCCTCTAAATAGGGTTAAATATTTGTCTTCCTTTACAACATTGAAGAGTGACGTCTGTCTGGAGAGTGCAAGGTATGCACCTCAAGTAGATAAACTGTCGTAAATCTGTTTTAAATACCAATACTTTCGTAATAACTACACATTATTAATTTAAGTATACTAATGTAAGTGAACCCGGACTTAAATGAATAATATTAGTTAAATGCTACTTGAGCCCCATTCAAAATCAAAAACAAAATATTTTTTATTCAAAGTAGCACAGAAACTGCGACTTAATGAACGTTACACGTTGAACTAGGTGTCCATTTCAAAATCTAGATCATTTTGGAGAAAAAAATAGACAAAAAAACTCCAAACTTAGTCTTTTCAAGTCCTTAATTTACAGAATTTATATAAATATTCTATTTCTATTCTATTTATGACAGATAATGATAAAAATACCCATTAGCGAAACATAGTTCCTGATTGGTGCGTATTTTGAAGGCTGTTTTTATTTTTATTAAAAAATATAAATTGCTTAAAGAGGAGTTGTTTATAAATAACACTCTCAGTCTGCCCGGCGATGGTCACAGTCTGAACTAAAAAAACCAAGACTATTCCATTAAAATGTTGGATTCGCGCACTCAATCAAGCCTTTTTCTATGAAGCAGCCGGTAGTTACAGGCTCTCGTTAATACACTGAGGAAATACTTTGTTGAGATAGACTATAAAGGAACGCATAGTCCACTCGGGTTAAGCGAGTACCATACATGTAGTAGGTAAGATTCGTTGGAGGCGTCTACCAAGAATATAACGTAATACAATAGTTTGTAACGTTGCGCCCGCACGTCCCCGGCTATTCGTAACGTGGCTGGGTAGAAATTAAATCTGCATGTCAAATTTACTAATGCAAATCGAATGCTGCATATAACAAATGCTAGTCGAATAAAAATACTAGATGCATATCAATACTAGTTGCATATTGACTTTTATTGTTGACTGCCTCGTTAGAGTAGCCGTTACCAAGACAGAGTTCGTGGGTTTGATTCCCACTGGGGACCGCCGTACATTAAATTTGTACAAATGTCCTCAGTCTGGGTGTATTTCCATGTTTGTGATGTCCTTGCCTGGTTACCATAGTACAGGGTATCCTAGTTTGGGACCAGGTCAAGTGATTGTGTTGTGTGGAATGTATTTATTTATTTATATTTTTTATCACCTATTTGTTGTCTGATTTATTTATTAATTAAATTATGAATAATAATATCTATTAACAGTTGACAGTTGCATGTCAATACATTTATGAAAATATTATGTACGTTAGAAAAAATATCAAAGACTTCGAAAATGTTGGTGGCCACCATAATGTTAATACTAGAAATAAACATAAATTGTCATTTCCACTATTTAGACTTGCAAAAGTTAACACATCCTTTATGGGGCACTGTATAAGGTTCTACAACAAAATTCCTCAAGATATATTAGAGTTACCTCCAACGCGATTTAAAAAATGTGTTAAGCACATTCTGTGCAAAAAGGCTTACTATAACATCAAGGATTATTTAGAAGACAAAGATGTTTGGCATTAAACAGTAGATTAATATTATTTAAAGGACGATTGTGACTAGTGTTCAACACATTCATGACTAATATTTTAAGTTGAAAACTCTGTTAATTAAGTTAAAACGTGTTTTGAAAAGAATAAATGTGGAGTTTCTTTGTTAGTTTCTTCTCCACATAATCCATTAATTGTGAAACTAGCAACTTTGACGTTCATTAAGTAAACATTCTGTTTTTACAATGAATAAAAATATTTGAATTGAATTGAATTGAATATTATTACAGAATAACAAAATTAATATTTACATATTTACAATAAATATTATCTATATATAAAAGATTGTCTCTAGACCGCTGCCGTTGGGGAGAGTTCCCAAGATACTGGCAGCATTACCCCTCTGGATGGCCAGGCTGATGCGCTGACCGAGGTAGCTACCAGCTCTAGGGTCGCCTGACAAGTCGATGAGGCGCATAGATTTATTTATTTATATTAATTTTTATTTGGACGCAACTTCTGTTGCTCCCGCTCCATTCCCGATACCCGCCGACCCTGTCCGCCGGCCGATTGCTTTCCCCTTGTCCTCTCCATCGAAAGTACTCGATGCGGAAGTTAAAAATTATCGGAGCGAACGCCGGGAGAGAAAGAAAAATGTTCACTTGCTTATTTGTTTAAAATTTAACTGTTGCGCTGTGGGACTGCGATCTCTTAAATTTTTCTATAAAATAAATTTAAAAAAAAATAGAGAATGAAGATAATATGACTATTTTCCATTGGTGGTTCTAGCAATAAATCATAAAGCCCGTCGTCTGTAGGTATATTCTTTATATACCTAAAAGGTTGTGAACTTGTGAGTTCCTAGTTTGGTATCAGGTTTGTGATGTGTAAATGCTAAAACGGTCGTTTTCAGCGGAAATGTTCTTTAGTCATAGTTTATAGACCAGACCCGACACAGTTTTATGTTTGCAGACAGTCGTTTCTGAAATTAGTTATGACTTTTATTGAGATAAGGAAGATGAGATAAGAATATTTTTTTTATTGTACTCCAGAGCACATGATATAAAAACATGTAGTTTTAGGCAAAAACGAATTCAAGAGAAAAATATAGTGAGAAAAGATTTAGCCGCTGTTGTTCCAGTAATTATTGTAGTATTTCTGAATGAAATATCCATCTTCCTTACGCCGACCAAAACTCTGATCCTTTTCTCACGACGATGTACAAACGACAGCACATCAAACTTCACATTTTAGTTGCAAAATCGCCCGTAACGTAACTGAGCAGAGTGCACGTATGTAAAGGTCGATGTCTATTACCTACTGTACTTAACAATAGTTCAGTAATTGTACGAGTATTTGAGTCGATTCAACAGAGAAAAGGATCGATGGCTCAGAGTTTAGGAGCAGAACTTTGGCGAGACGTTGTGGCAAACATTTACTTATCTAACAAGGTGACGCGCTGTTTTGCAACTTCGCAACAGATTCCCGAGCCCCTACGCTTGGACTCTACTTTCAAAGTTGTGTGCCTGATAACAGAAGCCTGTGAAGTGTGTATAAGTATTATGTATGTGAAATAAATAAATTAGGATCCACACACAGTATCATCACTTGTCCCCGTCCCAAACTAGGATACTCTGTGGTATGATAACTAGACCAGAGGCAAGTATGTCTATTATGTATGTGAAATAAATAAATTAGGATCCACAGACAGCATCATCACTTGTCCCCGTCCCAAACTAGGATACTCTGTGTTATGGTAACTAGACCAGAGGCAAGTATGTATACTATGTATGTGAAATAAATAAATTAGGATCCACACACAGCACCATCACTTGTCCCGTCCCAAACTAGGATACTCTTTGGTATGGTAACTAGACCAGAGGACTAATTATGCACACCATATCCTAGCAGAATTCGGACGTTTTACGATAGTAATTATAGTAAGAAATTTCATTGGTATCGTTCAGGATTTGGTGAAGATGGTCATCTCAGATATGAAAAACCACCTTGTCTGAGCAGAATTTACATCTCACCCATAGACATCTTAATCTCACCGCTAGGCAGAGGCCTATTAGAAAGTATTACTATAAATGCAGATTGGTGATTTCAAGCCGATCCCTTCGACAAACAAACTTCGGATTTATAATAGTAGTAACTTTTTTTTCAGTAATTGCTTGGTTCGCCTCTGTTCTTCTGTGCTCTAACTCAGTTCTCTGTTCCCGTAGTGGGCAAGTTCTCCAGGACAACAAAGGGCCAACAACTTTGCTTTGTCTCCGCGCTGGAGAGGATTACCGACCGGCGGGCTTTGTTTGTGCTCCTACAAAAATGTGGGCTGTGAGCTTGTGCGATTATGTTTTATGTAACTCAAACGTGTCAACTCGAGCCGTGTTCCACAAAGTGTGTACCGCTGCACATACACCGGTGTACCATGGTCATTAGAAAAATGACAAGTTTTAGGAGAACGTCCTTTTTAGCGAAAATACATTTTAGTAATTTACGATAACCTACAGCCTACGATATAGACCCTAGGCTGCGATTCGAGGATTCCATCTGCCTAGTCTGAAGGCTCCAAAATAATCTTCGACCTATCAAGGTAAATCCATGAAGCATTTTTGCGTTCTCTTTTTGTATTATCAGGGTTTGGGTTTGTTTTTGAGGATTCATATTATAATATTACACTGAAAGTAAGATAGAGAAGTAAGGTCCCTTCAGCGCATGTAAAATAGAGGGCACAAACATAATTGTGTTGGGACCCTAAAAAGGGTCGCGACTTTACCAAATCCTGCTCAATAAACGTGTAAATCGCTCCTAAAACCTTATGCGGAGAGCTGAAAATTCAATAAACCTACTGGCCGGTATATTTATTTCTCCAAAAATGGACGCATTCTCGCGAATCTTATTAAAAACCTAATTTACCTTCCAAACACGTCTTTTTCGTCAGTTAAAAGGATTTTTTGTGCACACACTCTTCGAGCTCATGCGTTCGTGTTTCTTTGATACATATAAAAATTCTACCTTAGTACTTCATGAAATAACAATTAACTTTTAAAAAAACGCAATCGAAATATACTTGGGCCGGAGAGAAAATTTATATGGGTAAAATTTCACTAGAACTTTCTCTGAAAACATTCTTCCCCACACATCACTAAAACAAAACAAATGATAAATATCTCCGTGATATTAGTTGCCGCAATTCTTTTTATTTTTTCAATTGCAAATAGAAAAAATGTCATTTTCCGAGCCAATAGAACAGAACAGAAAAGGAAAAAGCCAACCACACTCGAGTAAAAAAGAAACTTCACCATCAAACCATCAAAGATGTAATCTTACCGGAAATTTGTTACGAACTCATCGGTTCCGAAAAGGAATTTCCCGGGCGGTCTCCCTGGGGCCCTCGTTTTGATCCCACTGTAATAAAAGTTATAACTACTTGCGGAAACTGTCTACGGCGAGAATACAAATACAAATTATTTTATTTCGTTATGCAACTATATAAATATAAAAATAATACATGTAACAGTAGTCATCGCTCATCCATAACTAGAATGGTTTTGTAAAAATATTGAAGGAAAGCGGTGGTAGCCTACAGAAAGAACATTGGACGCAAGGGACCCAGTTTCATTCCCAATGCGGGCATGTACCTATGACTTTGTTTTCTAAGTTATGTATATTTGTGAAGTTATGGTAGCAATACCACTTGCTAACGGTGAAGAAAATATTCGTGAGTGAACCTGAGTGTCTGAGCTATTCACATACCTCAGCGCTTGAAATCGCCAATTCACGGTAGGCACGTGTGGTGATTAAGCCCATACTCTCTCTCTCTCTGAGAGAAGGCCCGTGTATATAAGCTGCATATTTATGTATTGGAGGAAACGACATAAGTTAAGAACAAAATCCATCCGAAAAACACTAAAAAAACAAGGGGGCATCCAAAATACGTGATGTCACACTAGGGAGGGGGTCTCACAAATGTGACCAACTGTGACAAGGACGAGGGAGGGGTAAAAAAATCACGAAATTTGTTGTGATGACGTTACTTTATGGATGATCTACTGACGACTGTACGTGGTCAAACATGCATGATCACATGGATGTTTGATTTATTGTTGCTTTAGTTTCTTACCGATGTATCTGCATCGACCCTCTTAAAAAGTGATCGGTAGTTCAGAAAAAGATAATGTTTGGTACGCGTTCCCATTATCAAGCTCGCTCATTGCAAGCAGAAGGAATTTTTTTTTCTGAGTGGGATCAAAACATTAGCAAAACAGGCCCCATTCGCATCCCCGCATGAGAGTAATAGAGTTGAAGGACCCGAATAAATTGCTTTTTAATAGAAGGTTAAGCCTTTGGAGGCATTTTCAGGGTGCGCCCGTGACAAACTTCACTTTCTCACATTTTCGTTCAGTCGGTCGAGATTGTTCTTTTGTATACTAACACAGAGGTAATCATCTTACTGGGCCCTGATTTTGTTAAGGCTGCTTTTATATCCAGCATCCCTTTCGCTGGGACTTTATATATATTTTTTTAAATTTAAAAAATCGATGAGTTCTAGTCAGAAATGGTAAACGACCCCAAATATTTGTTGCACCCATATTTGTCTCTACGTTAGATTTATAGACGGTGTTAGTATATGTCGTATGATGATTTTATAAATTGAAATGTTGCGAAAATTCCAGGGTTATTGCGTAAACATGGATACTTAGACAATGGTAATACCATTTTACAAACTTACTCAAGAAAGATAGGGTCTTTGCAAAAACGCGAATCGCGTTAGTGAGATTGAATATGCTTAACTCTGATTGGCTTGATTGTTGCTTGCTTACTCTTCCAACTCTTATTCCGATTGGTCCGCCTGTAGCTACGAGGTTTGATATTATAGAGTTATGAAGGGTAAGAAATGATTAGAAGAAGAACTATTTAGAAGAACTTCATGTTTTTTGATTTTGTCCTTGTCTGCTAGCATACAGTATTATAGTTTGGGGTTAATAGTTATGTCCTCTGTGGTTATGTGGTCAAAATTGTAATATTTTATCATTTTGACACAAATCGGACCATGTTTATATCCAATGATTTATGTTACGTCCAAATAACAACAGATAGAAATAATTTTACCACCAGTTTCGCAGCATTTAGTCGTTATTTATTGCTTGAAAAAAAAATGGCTGTCTGGCCGATAAAAGCTTGTAAAATTGGAACGTTTCACATTTTCCACGGAGTCGGAGGTGCAATATCCATGTGTGTATTTAGTCACTGCAGGACATAGGCCTCTTTTCCTGCTTTTCATAACCATGAGTGGGTTTTGCCATAATCGCCACGCATACATTACATCGAATCAGAAATGATGAGATCCGTAGACGAACGAAAGTCGTCGACATAGCCCAGCGGATTAGTAAGTTGAAGTGGCAGTGGGCGGGGCACATAGCACGCAGAACTGATGGCCGATGGGGCTGAAAAGTTCTCGAATGGAGACCACATATCGGCAAGCGCAGCGTAGGACGACCAGCCACAAGATGGACAGATGACCTCATCCAAGTGGCAGGAAGACGCTGGATGCAGGCCGCTTCCAACCGGTCTTTTTGGAAATCCATGGAGGAGGCCTATGTTCAGCAGTGGACTTCTTGTGGCTGAATGATGATGATGATAATACATTACAGATGAAATGTTGTTCTTTTATAACATAAATTACATTTACGTCTTAAACAAACATTAAGTATAGCACAATAATCGCAATGGCAATTTAGTAAACCAAATGTTCAACTTCGTATTTCATTTATATGCTTATTTTTTACACACAATCTCAACCAAACTAAATGAAACATCTAAAAAGGCATTTAAGTACAAGCGAAACTTTACATCTCCTTCCCACCACTAGTACCCCAGTGACCTGACCGGGCTGCGTATCTCACGTAACCTAGTTGTGAAGATGCACTCTCCACAGTAAAGGCCATATCTACACTCACTACGGGCGGAGCTTCCGCAGTGAGTTGCTGTTGCCTATCTGCATCCGCTACTTCTAAAGGACTGTTCACATTACAACGGGCCGGCGATCTGCATCTAGTATTATTAGGGTTACGTACCTCAGTAGGAAAAAATTTCGACACTCACGGGAATCCAAATTTGTAGGGTACTTTCCGTTGACCTAGAACTATGAAATTTTGCAGGTAATATCGTCTTGTACTACAAGTACAGGGAAGAATCTGAAAACGGTACATTTGTAATTTGATCATAAAAAAATAGTCTTTGAAGTTCGGGAAAAGCTCGGAAAACACTCCGAGACTCGATTCCTGAACTATTAGTCTATTTATAATATGTAAGTTCTTACAAATTTGTACGGAACCCTCGGCAGGCGAGTCCAACTCACACTTGTCACGTTTTTTTTTATATTCGACTAATGATTTGTTATATACAACTCGATATGCATCTAGTATTATGCATATTCGACTAGCATTTGTTATATGCAACTAGTATTTTTTATATGAGTCTAGCATTGTTTGTGTTAGACTAGTTAGATAGCATCTGTGTATTATGCAACTAATATTTTTAATATGCTCCGGGTGTTTATCTTTATTCAACTAGCACTTGTTATATGCAACTTGTATATTTCACATGTAGTCTTTATGTTTGACTTGATCGATTCCACGTTGCAACAAGCCGGTGACATGGAGGCGCAACGATTCAAACCAAAATAACCCTTAAATACTTCCAGGTTAGAGAATTCAATAGTAGAACACACAAAAAAAGCCCGGCGTCATCCGGCCGACGACGGGCGTCACGGGAGGACGGGCTTTTTTGCACTTGTATTTTGAACTTAACTTATTTATGTAGTTTATTTTATACACGCACATAGACCAATTTTTTCCTGCTAGTCCGACTTTCTAAGGTTTGCTAAAAGAAATCCCTTACACAGATAAACTCGCCTTCATACATAATTATTTCTTATGTAACATCCTGTTAAATGTTTTGAGTGCAATAAAGCATAAATTAATAAATACCACAGATATATCTGTGATAAATACTCAAGCGATAATAATTCAAACAGTACAAAAGGCAGTTACAAACTTTGTGCGAATTCCTAAAAGTGCCAAAGTTTCAAGTGTAAGTGTCACTGCTAAGCCTCTGGCTATTGTCACTGACAATTCAGTCCCACCTTGGAGACACGTTTACACTCAATCTGTAGCGAATTAAAAGTTATTGCCTCCAATTAAGGGACATGGAAGCTATTTAGAAGTGCCGCATGCCGTTACAATTTTCACAAAGTTCCCAAAGTGTGATTAGGCTTCGCCATTTGTTTTCTATTCAGTGTGGCCAGGCTTGTGAAGTTTCCAACAATCCTTCTTGACGCTGAGAACTCACTCAACTTGAGTGATTTTCAGAAATGGCTCCCGCTGAACATTGTAGACCGTGGGCCGGACGTCGGTAGCTCTACGTCACACATTACCAAGATGAGACCACACTTTTTTATGTGGCTTGTATGTATAGGTATGCCCCACTGCAGGGTACAGGCCTTCTGGCGGAGAGCGAGAGAGAGTATGGGGTTAATTAGCACGAGTGCCCAACGAGGATAGGCAATTTCAAGCGCTGAGGTTTGAACACTTCAAACACTCAGGTTTCCCCGCGATGTTTTCCTTGACCGCTAGCAAGTGGTATTACTACGAAATTTCGCAAATTTACGTAGCCTGGCAACCCAAGTTTTTGTTAATAGATCGATAAGACCCTTAAAATGGCATATTTGACGTGGATCCCATAGTGACCACATTAAGTCCTTTTTTTGCTGTTTGTACGGACGGCAAAAAAAGGACTAAATGTTGTCATTATGACATCCAAGTCCTAAAAACAACATTTAGTCCTTTTTTCGTGACTTCCCAGGATTACAACCGGCAACCCTATATATTTACACACATATTTTGAAGGTATACAACGGTAAATTGGTATTATCTTGATAACGAATGACTAAGGGTTAGAAAAGGCCCATACTTACAAATAGCTTTTAGAAATAGGTTTCGGAAAAGTATCTTCTTTAAATGAAAATAAAAACCAGCCAAGTGTGAGTCGGACTCGCGCACCGAGGGTTCCGTACAAATTTGTAGCTAGGTACTTACATAAGTAAAGTTAAAATTACTTATTACCAAATTAATTATGTTACATATTATAATTAGTTCTGGAATCGAGTCTCGCAGTTTTTTCCGAGCTTTTCCCGAACTTCAAAGACTATTTTGTTTATGATTTAATTACAAATATGTAGTTTCAGATTGTTTCCTGTATTTGTAGCATAAGACGATATTATTTGCCAAATTTCACAGTTCTAGGTCTATAGTCTATAAATTTTGATTCCACCGAGTGTCGAAATATACGTTTTTTGCGGCATAAATGCCCGTATTTTTTTTTCACGTTAACTAAGAATTTTATCACAACTTCAAGGGACTGTAGACTTGAGTATCTTGTTTCAATTTCAACTCGATACCTCCACGCGTTCCCGACATCAAGGGTCTTGACAGACAGACGGACCGACGGACGGACGGACAACTAAGTGATCCTATAAGGGTTCGGTTTTTTACCTTTTGAGGTACGGAACCCTAAAAATAAGAGAACATCAGCGATCCTGTTAGCAGTTCTTAATACGGTAGCCAAGAGTCGATGTACCTACACCTAAAAACAAAGTGACGTTATTGAATTTTCTTAATTTTTATTTAGGTACTAACAGAAAAGTACTCCCATTTTATGTGTCTTACTATTTTACTATTTTCAGTCATCATCATCATCATCAGCCATTTGACGCCCACTGCAGGACATAGGCCTCCCTCATGGTTTTCCAAGCTTCCCGGTCTTGTGCCGCCCGCATCCAGCGTCTCCCCGCCACCGTAACCAGGTCGTCAGACCTTCTGGTGGGGGGGCCTTCCCACACTGCGTCGCCCGGTCCGCGGTCGCCAGGTCAGAACTTTTTCGCCCCAACGGCCATCAGTTCTTCGAGCTATGTGCCCCGCCCACTACCACTTTAACTGAACAATTCTTCGAGCTATATCAGTAACTCGGGTTCTTCTGCGGATCTCCTTATTCCTGATTCGATCATGCAGTGAAACTCTTAACATAGCTGTCTCCATTGCTCGTTGGGCGACCTTGAGCCTTCTTATTTTCAGTATTTTGAACGAAATTCGTACCTATATCTGCGTTTTTTTAAATAACTTTAAGAAGCCCTGGTTTAAGGCATCGAACGTGTGACAATCGGCAACACGTAGGTACGCCCGACTTCCGACTCCCGAAATGCCTCGTGACGTCACTAGTCGAACTGACGTTTAATTTCCGACTGTGACGTCTCCGCGTCTTTGTTGACGTTATATTTAAATAGCGTGTGAACTGTTGAGTTACACTAAAGAGCATGAGTTAAAAAATTATTTTAGTGTTCCGTAGTCAACAAGGAACCCGTATAGTTTAGCCATGTCCGTCCATCTACCTGTCTGTCCGTCTGTCCATCTCTCTGTCCGCGGTTTAGCGCAGAGACGACAAGTACTAGCAAGTAATAAATGATAAAAGCCAGTGATTCCAGTTAAAGCCATTATGTAATCTCCTTCAACGCAAATGAGAAGTTGCAGCTCTAGATTCTACGTAAAACCATCTACTTAAATGAACAGCGCCCCCTATAACACTCTCAGAACCAATCTCCACTCCGAGATTTTTATTAAAAAAAACCTCGCAAACGCCGGCAGCCCGCGGCGGCCGGCCGACAAACGAACTCTCTTGCACTTTTTTCTGCAAACAAACACCGAGATTGGCTACGGCATTTGCTTAGAGGAATCTACTACGTCTAGGCGTTTGAGGGACGGCCCGTGCTCTGCAGGTCAGAACTAAGCCGCAAAGCTTTGATGAAGTTTTTTCGCTCGTTCCTTCTTGGAAGACAGGTCTTGGCGAGTTCTTTCAGTTTCAGCAAAAAAGCTTAAACATTCACTTGCAGCGCATTCTTAATGTGAATATTAAATAAAATATATAATCATCATTTTCCTAAAACAGAAAAAGACAAAACTCGGATACGTGATGCTGAAATACATGAAATTCAGAATAAACTATAAGCATGAGACCGTCGGATATTTTCTCTTAAACTAGGAAACGGTTTCCTAGTTTAAGGGGATCCAGTCGGCTAACTAGCGCCACTGATGAACAAAAAACATATCTTCTTTTACAGATAGCATTTGCAAAAAGTGACTGTACAATCTCTCAATCATGTTAACAGTGATTTTTAGGAGCCACGACAGAGAACCTAAGATTACGCACCTTGGACTAGATAGCATTTATGCCAAAACGGCCGTCTTTGGCGTTAATGCTATTTAGTCCTTGGTTGTTTACCTCAGGTTCACGGCCGTGGGTCTTAAAAATCACTATTAACATGATTGAAAGATTGTACAGTCGATTTTTGCAAATTCGATCTGTAACAAAAGATATGACTTTTTTCCTTCGTGGCGCTAGTGTTAGCCCTGGAGCCCCTTAACATTCCAGGGTTGGCCGTAATTTCATTACTTTTAATATGTGCGGTAAAGATATCTGAATTTTTTTTTCAGTTCAGCATATCTGCCTATTGATATAATCTTGCTATTTATACGGCGTTGATACAGAATAATCAGGTTCCGTTAAAAATTTTAGGCACCACCTGGGAAGGGCGTTTTATGTACGATGAAGGACGTGCCTAACTCTTACGTAGTTCCTTTACTTGAGAATACATATTATCAACGTTACGCTTAAGAGAGAGTCCCAATTGAACGCGACGCGAGCGAGTACCGCGATCGGCCATACTGACAAGAATAAATTGTCCATAAACATTAGACAATACTACATAGAGGTGGCTGGGGAAACAGAGGGATGGAAAGCAGTGGGACATAAAAGAGGCTAAATAAAAAAAGACATGCCACGCAAATACTTTCCTCAGCCCCGTACCGCAAAATACGAACAGATTCGATGAAAATTATTTTTTAAAGAAATCTAACAAACAATGTTGTCCGACAATTCGACACAAACACGACTCTTCCTACACATCTCATTCGGCCGATAACAGCGCATACATTTAAAATTCGCTCGTAACATTTGTGTGCCTAAGCGGATTGTAGGAAGTGACATCCACAGACACGCACACATTTGCATTAATACTGCAACACTAACAATCGGGTACGCTAAGCATGCCGATTTGACTACCATTTTTCTCACTTTGATGTTCAGACTGCGGTTTTACCTTATAATAATTCTATGGGAGAGTCTGGATAAAAAGTAACGCGAGCGACGCCACACAGCGAGCGATGGACGCGATCGCCATAAAGGGGCTCCAAGACGTCCAAGTTTATCCGCCATGTTTTGCGGATAGACAGGTATTATGTTTTCTAGATGCGCCGTGCAAGCGAATTTTGCCTCGCATAAAAGCATCCATGTATGTACTGTGGTGCATCACGCCGCCGCCAGTATTTCGAAACGAGGTGAAATCAATATTGATAAGTCGACAAGTAACTGGCACTTTAAAAAAAAAAAAACTCTTTACATCCTGTATAGTACATACATTGAATTTTGCATTAACGCCGCCGCAATTGAAATTGCAATACGTCTAGTATGTATCCAAAAAGGAATGAAAAAAGGTATCATAATAAATTTAAAAAGAAAAAATATTTTCATACATGAGAAAGACAAAAAAATATATTAGCTGTCACCTCTACTGCGCTAATACATTATTTATATAGCGATCGCGTTCAAGTTGAACTGTTACTGCTTGCATCGCTCACTCGCCCGCGTCGTGTCATATTAGGACAACCCTCAACAGGCCCATTTCCCTGGAAAAAACAGAGACAAACGCGTTCGCCGCTCAATATCCATATACTCAGAGTAAATAGCATCACATCAACGGCCCATCCAGGCTAACGTTATTTATTTATGAACTTCGGCGGAGGAAAATTCCGGGGTCGCAGTAAGGATTCTCAGCGGTCCATAAAAGGGGGCTTACGGGCAAAACAACTTTGAATTAGCTATGGTAATAGCAATTCCTTTTTAATAATGGCAGATTGCTCGAAATATAACTTTATACTGTAAGATTTTATATACTGAGAAATTTAGATTAGGTACTTACATCCTTTGTGGGGCACAAAATAACGTTCTACAACCAGATTCCTCAAGATATATCAAAGTTATGTTCTACTATATGTGTTGTCTCTGTTTGTTGTTTTTATATTGTAAATATGGGTCTTCCAACCTGAAATAAGTCCTTTTTTTATAGTTTCCCGCAACGCGGTTAAAAAATGTGCTAAGCACACTGTGTGCAAAAAGACTACTATAACGTTAAGGATTATTTAAAAGACAATCATGTATTTAAATAATATGCTCCGGAGCAGCAGGAGGTGTAAAACACACTGTTTCCGGTTTCCGTCATAGCGGACCGACTGATAGGATTGGATAATTTTCTTCCAATCTGACATTTTTCAAGGTTAAGGATAATGATCTAAAAAACTGGCCAAGTGCGTTACGGGCCACGCGCAGTGTAGGTTTCCGTAGAAAAAGGGGGTTTTATCTGCTTTACAGAGCTAACAACTTCATCAACGTAATTTTCAATGAATTTTGTACGAAGATTTCCTTTTATAAGTTGTCGCCTTTTACTCGTAATAGTTTTCCTTTTCAGTTCATTATAATTCCTGTAAAAGTTCATTTATTTATTAAGCGATGGTTGTTATGATGTGTTGCAGAATTTGGACATCGCAGACATTAAAAAAAGGTATACCAAGAGTTTTATATCCAGAATTATACTTTTATTAATTCTTTATTCTTTAATGTAGGCTGACTGCTTAGTAAGTAAAAGGGTTCCCAATCACGAGGCCACGAGTTACTTGCATCTTTGCAACTGTCGTATAATAAATAAAATTCCCATGACCCCGCCTCAGTACGCACCTGGAAGGCAGACATCGTGGATGTACGGAACCCGCCTAATGAGATCATCGGGTGCTCGCTACTTTTTTTCTCCTAGTAACTCTGTAAATTGTGTTCTCTATTGCGTTACTGCAACGTATTTTGGGTTCCGTAACCGAAGGGTGTAAACAGGTCGCTATTACTATACGTAAGACGACTGATTGTCGGTTGGTCAAATCTGGTAATACATAAGTGTCATACGAGTACAACAACAAATAATAAAACTTGGCCAAATGTGAGGCAATCACTTGTCCTGGTCCCAAAACAGGATACCCTGTGCTATGGCAACCAGGCAAGGACATAGCAAAAATGGAAATACACGCAGAGAAAGGAAACACATTTTAATGAAGTAAACACGTAATATCACATTTATTAGGGCACGGAACACTCGGTGCGTGAATCCGACTCACACTTACTTGCTTTTGTTGGCAAGAGAAATTGGAGCCACGTATAAAATAATGGCAGACATTATTTTATACGTGGCAGACAGTACAATCTGGACAGACAAAAAGGGAACGACGCTAGCATTTGTTTTGAAGTTTTTTAATAAATAGCTAAGCTTTTATCCAGCAAAGTGAAACGGGGTGATTAGATACTGAAGTACGAAGTTGATTGGGAGCAGCTTCCCCAATTCGGTGATAAACACCATTTTCCACTTTTATTTCTATTCATACTCCAGTTTTTAACTGGCTCCAAAAAAGGAGGTGGTTATTTTTATCCATTTATTTTTTTAAGTACAGTGACAAAGTAACACAATATAATCCCTTCTGCCAAACTGTACCGCAGTTTAAAGGCAGACACTCTCAGTAAATAATAATCTGTTTGAATACAATTCTAAAAACATTTTTTTTAAGTTCACAAAAATGTTATTACGTAGGTAGTCTAATGATAAGTTGTACAATGGGACGGAATTCCGAGTTTCTAATCACCTCGTTTTAAAGTATATGTATTTTAAACGGAGAAATAACTGAAACATGCCCAACAGTATTTGAGAATTCATGGAGTCGACCAGTTGGACGGATTAATCTATCCAAACTCCAAAAGCATGATAACCCGAGCGATCCAATGTTTGCAAATCAGGCCGCACATGTGCTAAACTAGACCTCATCATGACCTCAGTCGTTCAGCTGAGTTCAGCAGGCATTCAGACCACGTTTCGCACCCAATGCATGCCATCCCAGTGTTTGAACAAACAAATATAACTATGCACCCCTTTCATCCCTGTCGTAGAGAGATAGAGATCAAAATCGCAAGATTCTACTACAAAAGTTATTTGGTACAGCTGCATAAGCTGGTTAACCTGAAAGTCAACTGACTGACTCTATTTCGATGGCTTTAGGGGATGAAATAGCGTGTTTTGACTTCGCAAATAAGTTTGTACGGCTTCCGATTTGTAGAGGCATATGGGACGCTGTGCATAGCAATGACAGGGTAAACTAAATCCGATATTTTGCTAAGCCAACCGAGACTAAAATTAGGCTGGACGAGTTAGAACGATTTTAGTATCAGCGGTAATACCGTGGAAATATAGCGTATGTGCACGGTAGACGTTTTGAAACTACAAGTTCGCGAAAGTCGATATTATTACGAGTATACTTTAATTGCACTTAAACTAATGAAAGAAAGATAGACATTTATTGGGGCAAATAATGTACGATACGGCGGACTCAATAGAGCTTCTCGAACAATGATATTTTTTACCCGACTGAAAAAGAACACAAAAAGATGGTAACGTGTTTGGTCAGAATGTATGTATTTAAGTATGACACTGTTAATTAAAAAACCGGCCAAGTACGAGTCGAACGCACGAAGGGTTCCGTACCATACAACAGTTGAATATTTCAAGCGTCTACCTGTTGCCGTTATTAATATCTAGCAAAAAAAGACGTTTTTTGTATTTAAGGGGAGCTACCTTAAATATTTATTTTATTCTGTTTTTATTATATGTTGTTATAGCGGCAAAAGAAATCCATCATCTGTTAAAGTTTCAACTGTGTAAACTATCACGGTTCATAAGATACAGCCTGGTGACACTGACGGACGGACGGACGGACAGCGGTGTCTTAGTAAAAGGGTCCCTTACCCTTTGGGCACGGAGACCTAAAAGCCGGCCAAGTGGGTGTCAGGCTACCGTGGGTTCGTGCGTAGTGTAGGGTTCCGTAGGAGGGTTTTTTTATAGGTTTTTCTTGCTTTACAGAACTAACAACTTCATCAAAGTAATTTTTAATGGAATTTGTACAAAGTTTTCCTTTCATAAGTTGGTCACCTATTACTCGTTAACTTGTAAAGCCTACCTAGCCGTGATAGATTTCCTTTTAAGTTAATTATTTAACAAGCTATTAATCTGCTGTTAACAGATGCCAGTTCGCCGGAGAGAAGAGTATTTTTTTTTCTGATGAGGCAAAATACTTTATTATCTTTATTTTTAAATATGTGCTATAGCCCTGAATTACACTGTCTTTCCAACTGACAGCTATTAACAGTAGATTAATAGCTTGTTAGTTAGTGTAAGAGAAACCGGGGTTTAGACCACTGGAAATGTCCTAGTAAGGTCACCGCTCTGTGGCGTGGGCCACACAGAAAGGACGTGGGGCGAGGGCGCGAAAAAGACGCGACGCGTCGTATAGAGTCACTGACCACATAGGGCAAGGACGCCCCACGTCCTCTCTATGTGGCCCACGCCTATAGACCGAATCAGCTTGTTAGGGGCGAAACTAACTGGCTGTACCTAGCTCCTTGACGCTCCTGTTCCGGGATGGGGACGGGCAGGATGTAGCCTTCAGAAAGTACGAGCTGTGTTCACTGTACCTTGCTGTTGTACTACGTCAATATAATAGCTACTTTTTTAACCGATTTCAAAAAAAGATGAGGTTATCAATTCGACGCATATGTTTTTTTTTTGTATGTTCTCGTCAACCGATTTTGACAATTCTTTTTTTGTTCGAATAGATATAACGTCCCATTGGTCCTATTTTAATTCGGTGAAGATCTGATGAAGACTTTCAGAGGAGGAGGACGGAACTCTTCGATGGACAGCAGTAAATAAGGCCTAATGAGGCCCATGATTTAGTAATATCTATGTTTCATAAAATAGCGTAAAAGTAGTCCCAAGATAATTTGGTGAAGACTTTCAGAGATGGAAATTGTGAACTTAAAATTTTAAAGCAACGTGTTAAGTAGGGTAATTTATGGTTATAAGGGACTTATTTATTTTTCTCCCGTTCCGCCACTACAAATTGAAAAATAAACAATTATAATAATATAAACTGACTTCAAAACACTACAGCACTAGAAAAATATAAATAATTTAAAAAAATGCCTTTAAATTAGAAGTATGTGTATACATGTAGGTATTGCAGAAGTATAATTTGTAGTCGCTGTTCTGTTTCATGATCAGAACATGTATTTTTGGCACTGATTCCAAATTATACTTAGTGCTGTAATATTTTGAAGTCAGTTTTTTTTTTATTAAAATAAAAATCGGCAATTTTAAAATTAATTAAAATAATAGGGGTTAAAGTACGAAATTGCCGTTTTATTGCAATAGGTTCTTTGAATTGACATAGAATCTTCATGGTTTGAGGTTTTCGAATGAAACTTTTTTCAAATGGTTTCTATGATGTTCTTTTTTTAAAAAATGTGAAACATTTGAATATCGACTTTCAATTGTTTTTGTTATTCAATTTAGACAAGAAAGATGGATACTGCGAAAATTCGAGTGATTTTTGAATACGAGTTCCGACGCGGAACTAACGCGGCAGAAACAGCCCGCAATATCAATGCTGCGTTTGGAGAGGGGTCTACTAACATGTTACATGTTACAATTCGATCCAATATTCCTTCATTTCTGTACCGGTTCAACAAGGCAACACAAGTTTCAACACGCGTTTCTTTCTGCAGATCAGTCAAATCATGAGGCACCCATTTTTCGTATTTTTTTATTTTCTTTAAAAATGTCATCGAAGTTCGGGAAAAGCTTGGTACCTACAAATTTGTACGGAACCCTCGGTGGGCGAGTCCGACTCGCAATTGTCCGGTTTTTTGTATGAAGTCTTCAAAGGTGGTCTCATAGTCACCACGCCAAAATCTGATGATGGTATCCTGAAGAAATCGAGGGCAAAATAATTACAAAAAATTGTGAAAGATTTTTTTTATATAAAAGTAGAAACCGACTTCAAAACACTACAGCACAAAAACAAAGAAACAGTTTAAACGACTATGACCTTTAAATTCAATGTGGGTATTGTAGAAGTATAGTTTGGAGCCGGTGCCAAGTTATAAGACCAGCACATACATTTTGGTAAGCGACTTTTCTCCTTTTGAGGTAACAGAGCCGTAAAAATAAAAAAATAGACTTATAATTTTTTTTAACCAATTACATAAGTGAATCCGGAATTATGCCAATATTTTTTTTTTAACTTTATTTGCCTATATAATTGTGTGTCGGTCATTTTGATAGATGCAAGCCATAAAACGCGTTAGTTTAAATCTGCAATTGGCTTTATGTTTCCCTACATCTTTTTCTAAATTATTGTAATAGCTGTTGGCTTAGATCTCTAAACAAACAAAATTAAATAAAGTAATCGCGCGTTGTAATTTTAGAGAACACTTTATTGCACAGCCAGAAAAAAAAGAAATAAAATTATTATGTATTTCTTAAATCTCAGTAATATCATGCTAACAATTGTACTTAGTAATTAAAATTTTTGGACTTAAAATTTTATGTAGCAGGGCAGACGGTGGCGGTGGTGCGTCATGCAACACACACGATGCACACGTCACATCAGTCGGGTCATCGGTCATCGGGTGCGATTGGCAGACTTGCCCTGCCCACTGATGCGCGATCCATTACGGAAACAAGTCGCGAACGGCATCAGGATGTTGATCGATATTGCCATAGACTCATAAGGCATGAATGGGAATGAAACGTATAAATGTTTCATTCATACATAGATAGATAGAATATTCTTATTTTCTAATACTTTAATATTCTTATTCCTATGCACACTCACACACAACCTCACCACCTTACATACGACCCTAGTTTAATTACTATTATTCTTTTAGGTAATCGGCTACTTTAAATTAATTGAGCTTACGCTTGACTAGAATTAATTGTCCGGTCTCAATCAAACAGTCCTGCCTTTCGAACCAAACTGTTAACGACTACAATGGCAACCCAAAACACAGGCTTGCCGATAGTGTGGGGCCGCAGTGCAAAATGTATCGCTAAATATTGTAAATATATACATTTAGGACTGTTTCTTATGATACTTTAAAATGTCTCATCATCATCATCATCATCATCATTCAGCCACAAGAAGTCCACTGCTGGACATAGGCCTCCTCCATGGATTTCCAAAAAGACCGGTTGGAAGCGGCCTGCATCCAGCGTCTTCCTGCCACTTGGATGAGGTCATCTGTCCATCTTGTGGCTGGTCGTCCTACGCTGCGCTTGCCGATATGTGGTCTCCATTCGAGAACTTTTCGGCCCTATCGGCCATCAGTTCTGTGTGCTATGTGCCCCGCCCACTGCCACTTCAACTTACTAATCCGCTGGGCTATGTCGACGACTTTCGTTCGTCTACGAATCTCATCATTTCTGATTCGATCTCGTAGAGAAATTCCGAGCATAGCCCTTTCCATAGCTCGTTGCGTGACCTTGAGCTTTCTTATGAGGCCCATAGTTAGAGACCACGTTTCAGTGCCATAAGTCATCACTGGTAACACACACTGGTTGTATAATTTTGTCTTGAGCGATTGAGGTATGTTAGACGAAAAGACTTTTCTAAGTTTCCCGAATGCTGCCCAGCCGAGTTGGATTCGACGATTGACCTCTTTCACGAAGTTGGACCGGCCTAGTTGGACTGTTTGTCCTAAGTAGACGTATTCGTCTACAACTTCGAGATGACAAATGTCTCACTTATGGCTAAATAAAAAAAAAACATTTCATTTTTCATTTCATTTCATGTCACGAATGTTGAGGAAGCGAAAGTGATATGTCAAGATCGTGGCCAGTGACAGTCCCGGGTCTCTGCCTACCCCTCTGGGATAAAGGCGTGAGTTTATGTATGTACTCCTGAGGCGTAGAACCGCTGTCCAAGCTTTCAAAGTGATAATGTCTGCCCTATATGGTTATGCAGCTACTATATTTTACTTCCAAACAATACAAAAGTGGTAATCAAATATTCATCAAATGCTTTTGTTATTTGGCACTTTATTGAACCGTTATAACTTTGGTCTTTTTGCATCTACGTAATGAGATTATTTATGCAGCGTCCAGTGGCACCTTCACTCACACTACATGAGTGAAGGGACCACTAGGAAGCTGCAGAGCCTGGAGACATGGTTTTTTAGATGGACTAGGCTTGCCCAGCACCTATACCATCCTGACAGCTTAGTCGGCCTAGCCCACAGGAAAGACAAGTCCATACGTGCGGAGCCAACCAAGCCGCGGATTTCCTCACGATGTTTTCCTTCACCGTTAGCGTGTGGTATGGCTACTACAAATTCGCAGATGTACGTAACTTTCAAAATAAACAAAGTCATAGGTACATGCCCGCACTGGGAATCGAACCTGGGGCTTCCGAGTCCATTGTTCCAAAACGATACAAAAGTGGTATTAATCAAATGTTTTTGTTATTTTGCACTTTATTTAATCGTTATATTACGTAGGATTATGGTGATATATCGAAGTGTTTATTTTTATTATTTTACAATAATTATTGTTATCATATTGCCATGCCGTGCTCGGTAAAATAACACATGTACTTTGTAGGAATAATACCTTCTTACTGTAAATTAAATAAATAGTTTAGTTAAATTGAGACAACAAAATAGTAGCCAAATTGGCTTGCTTAGCCTAGCTGGTTTTCAGTATTGCACCACAGAAATGCGAAAGTTTGCATGTCTGCGAATATCACCTACTGCAATCCATTTAGGCGTACACATGTTACGTAAATGTGTACGTATTTCTGCAATGGAATTTCGTTCGACACACTCTGTCTTTGCATAGTATGTCTATGGATACTGCATATCGCTCGTTTGTGCACGTCAGCGTTAGTTCAAACAATTGGTATATTCAACTCTGGGAATATGCATTGAACCGGTAGGTACGTAGGTACTCGAATCTCGCACACATTTAAACCTTCACATGTGGGTGGAAGGGCCGGTGAGGCACGCCCGAGCGGCCATATATCAACCCAATGGGAGTTGTATTAACGAAGGGTAAGATAAAAAGTAACCGAAACCGCCAGTGCAGCTATCAGTCAGCGACCACTGAATTTTTGATAATTTATATAATGATATTCCCTCTGCAATTGACTGACAGAAAGATTTTAAAAACCTACTTAGAGGCTAAAAATTCCACACATGCCGGGACTCGGGGCTGCAAGTGACGTAAATTGCTTCGGCCAGATGTCGCTCCCTGTACGTAATACAGAGAAGTTTGTAAAGAGGCTCGAAATTTCACTGATGCCTGCACTTGCCCATTAGCTCAGTTGCGAAAGCGCTGGCACGGTTAGCCAGAGGTCGCGGGTTCAAGTCCCGGCATGGGTGGAATTTTTAGCCTCCAAATAGGTTTCTAAAATTGTCCTCAGCACGGGTTAGAGCAACAAAAAAGAATATAATGGCAGAAAGATATTTTATAAATGAGATCATACTATACAATTTGAGCCCAGAACAAGAAAATACCAGAAAATATAATTACCTATATTTGTTAAACGTTTAAATAATAAGCTGTCTCATAAACAACACCACATTGTTGGAACGTAGGTATTTAACGGTTATTTATTTTTGCTATTTCAAAGTTAGCCCCTAAGTTAGGTTTGCTGGAAGAAATCTCTTACAGAGATAAGCTCGCCTTTGTACATGTTATTTCGTGTGCAATAAAGTATAACAATAATAAAATAGCCCTATAATACAGTTGACAGCATGCAGCAGGTCAACCTTAAAACATTTTGATTGCAAAGTTGTCCTTAACGTAACTGATTAGACTGCACGTATGCTGACGACTTTCTTTTTCTGGAAGTAAAGGGGATTTTGGTATCATTCAGCCACAAGAGGTCCACTGCCGGACATAGGCCTCCTCCATGTATTTCCAAAAATACCGGTTGGAAGCGGCCTGCATCCAGCGTCTTCCTGCCACTTGGATGAGGTCACCTGTCCATCTTGTGGCTGGTCGTCCTACGCTGCGCTTGCCGATATGTGGTCTCCATTCGAGAACTTTTCGGCCCCATCGGCCATCAGTTCCGCGTGCTATATGCCCCGCCCACTGCCACTTCAACTTACTAATCCGCTGGGCTATGTCGATGACTTTCGTTCGTCTACGAATCTCATCATTTCTGATTCGATCCCGATGGTATGTCATGTAGCGGAGCAAAGATTCAAATTAAAGGCAAATTTGCGTCCAGTCAAATACACTTCTGACTCAGTCCCACCCAATATTTATCGTCCAGTGGGCAGCAGGCTCCGTAAATCAAATCAATTAGCAGATGGCTCCCGCAGCGACAGATATGAACAAGACTGAGTTATCATTTCACCATAACAGTGCTTTAACCCCTTTGAATAAGGGTGACTTTTGTTTGGAAACCAATCGACGGTAACTTTGCAGGACGGGGTCTTATGCAAATTAGTTTTATGATTCAGTAGAGCTCTGAAAAGTCTGTTGTTTGGACCTCGGACCGAAATAGAAAGATCAATTTATGTACGTACTTATTTACCACTAGCTTTTTCCCGCGACTTCGTCCGCCTGGAATGAGTAATTTTCGGAATGAAAAGTATCCTATGTTGTAGCGTTATTTCTTTTACTTTTAAAATACGCTCCTAAAATGTATATTTTTGTATAATTTCAAAGTTCAGTTATTTTCTCAAGAAATTAATATTTTTATTTTATTTTCCCGCCTAAAAATTACTCTTGCTTAGCCTCTATTTTGGACGCTCTTTGAATGAGTGATTGCCTGTGGCAATCACTCATTCGATACGTTCATTCAAATATTCTTCCGTTCACTCATCTCGGCTCTCGCAAATCATTGATATTTTCACCACGGAAGGAGTTGGGTGTGCGCTCTGCTCCGCCGCCTCTCTCCAACCGCCCTAGCGGCCATTTTTTCATATGTATTTTCATTAAAATTAATATTTTAGGGTCTGCGACGATTGCCCCCGCTTTTGGGAGAGTGTGAACAATTATCTGGTTCTGTTTATTACTAAAAGTTATTCCGTTTGCTACAATAAGTATCTATTTCTTGCCATCGACTGTGTAAATATTTATTGCTAAATGGGCTTTGCATGTTTTACTATCTAGGTACCTAATTTTCCGCCGTTCTGCCTATTTTGGTGTACCGCCACCTTCAAACTCCCTTCTGGTGCTTTCCGGTTTGGGTGGCGATGCACAGGGGCGTTTTGATGTCTCTATTTTAATACTCGAAAACGATTCCAGGGTTCGAAGTCCAGTTTCAGAACTTCCGTAGTCCAGTTTAAGACCGGATCAACAAGTTCCGGTCGCACAGCATACGAAGCCCGGTCGCTACGGCTACTGACCGGCCCTACCATTCCTCACACCTTTTCTACGAGTTTCTACGGCTTCCCGGAGGGATCGGCGCCTACCTTCAGCTTCTCTACTGAGGCAACACGGCGCGTCATCCCATCCAGGCTAGGGGAGTACCGTTCATCAACATTTCCGGGCTGAACCAACTGAACCAGTGTAGCCGAGCGACGAATCCGCGGCTGACCAAACCTAAAGTGAGAGGCAAAGAAGGTAGATAGGGGGAAAGTAGATAAGCTAGACTGATAAGAATATATCTCACTGTAATATATGAACCAACCACTGCGTAAATAAATCGGAAGGAAAAAAAACACATTGTAAATAATTGTAAATAATAATATATAAAAAAATATATTTAGCATTAATTTAGTGTAATTGAGCGTGTAGTACAATACCATCCGTACCAAACTACCATCTAGGGTTAACGTAGCATAAGTTTTGTGTGAATGTGGAGCACAATAAGGGAAAAATGAAATAAAAATTCCGGAAAAAAATGGCACGGACCACGCGTCTGTGAAAAGATGATGTATTTGAAAAAAAAAAATACTGTACTTGTCTCATCTTCTCATTTTCCTACCCAGCTTAGCGAAGCGCCACAATGTCCTTTCCCGGGACTCAAACTATCTCCATACCAAAATTCATCTAAATCCGTGATTGAGTAACAAACATCCAAACGTCCAAACATCTTCACATTTATAATAATAGGGGTTAAAGTATGAAATTGCCGTTTTATTACAATAGGTTCTTTGAATTGACATAGAATCTTCATGGTTTGAGGTTTTCGAATGAAACTTTTTTCAAATGGTTTCTATGTTGTACTTTTTTTAAAAAATGTGAAACATTTGAATATCGACTTTCAATTGTTTTTGTTATTCAATTTAGACAAGAAAGATGGATACTGCGAAAATTCGAGTGATTTTTGAATACGAGTTCCGACGCGGAACTAACGCGGCAGAAACAGCACGCAATATCAATGCTGCGTTTGGAGAGGGGTCTACTAATGAACGCACCGTGCGATTTTGGTTTAAACGCTTTCGTGATGGAAATTTCGACTTAAAGAACGAGCCACGAGGAAGACCGCCCACACAGGTGAATAACGATTAAAAAAAGAACATCATAGAAACCATTTGAAAAAAGTTTCATTCGAAAACCTCAAACCATGAAGATTCTATGTCAATTCAAAGAACCTATTGCAATAAAACGGCAATTTCATACTTTAACCCCTAATATTATAGTTGTCGAAATGTAAGAAGCCCTTTTGACACCTATACAAAAGTGCATTTTACTTTGGATTTACTCGAACAAATACATAAAAAGACACACACTCTGGCATATTATTTAACGCTCGAAAGAAAAAACAGATTTTGGAGCCCGAAAAAATACTCATAGTTTAGATTTTTAATGTTTTTGATCTCAAACTAGGTTAGATTCTATGGTTTTTGTAGCTGTCAAAACGGGCTTCTTATATTTTGACGACTTTAGTAGGATAGTTTTAGTATGATATTGCTATCACCAATTATTTATATTTTGACATTTACATAGGTATCCAATTGCTGCCAACTTATTTATTCATTTAGTTTCGTTTTTCCGAGTGCCGAAAGTCTGGTACCGGGTACTGACGGAAGACCAGCGCTGAAGTGGTCCACCTCTCCAGCATATGCTGGACCAAATCCCCTTTGCGTTCGCCACACCCACAAACTGTTGCCTTTTACTTTATGTTGATTTGCCTGTACCTACTTTTGTTGTTGTTTTTTGTTTGTCTCATTGCTGTAAAATTTTGCTTTGTTTCATAAGCAGCCTACATACGTCCCACTGTAGGGCACAGGCCTTCTCTCAGAGAGAGAGTATGGGCTTAATCACCACGCGTGCCCACCGCGGATTGGTGATTTCAAGCGCTGAGGTATTTGAATAACTTATAAAACAAAGTCATAGGTACATGCTCGCACTGGGAATCGAACCTAGGTCTCTCGCTTCCGACTCTAATATTCTACCCACTAGGCTACCGCCGCTCTTTGTTTTACTTGCGTCATTTCAATTGTTGTTCTATATGTGTGTGTATGCAGATAGAAATAAATGTTTTATCTATCTATCTATTAGATACGAAAGAGCGTAGGACACGCCATCTAGGTTGTTATTTTAAGTCACCATGTACAGAGTTAACTGTAAATTAAACATCATTTATTTTTTCAGCCTATTCAGTTATGACTTCAATAATTTACGAGCTACTTTTGTTTAAGACTAAAGAAACAAAACAAAAACCGGCCAAGTGCGAGTAGGACTCGCGCACGAAGGGTTCCGTACCATTATCTATACCACATTAGACATAAAGATCGAGAAAAAACCGCAAAAAAATCACGTTTGTTGTACGGGAGCCCCCCTTACATATTTATTTTATTTCAATTTCATTATTTATTTTTGAAGCGAGTATAGAACTATTTATTCTGCGAATATTTCAAGCGTCTACTTGTTGCCGTTATTAAATCGAGTTGTTTGTTGTGTGAGAGCCCGCCTTAAATACTTTTTTTTTTTTTTTAGTATTTGTTCATATAGCGGCAATAGAAATACATAATCTGTGAAAATTTCAACTGCCTAGCTATCACGGTTCATGAGATACAGCCTGGTGACACACAGCAAGACAGACAGACAGACGGACAGACGGACAGTGAAGTCTTAGTAGTGGGGTCCCATTTGGCAACCTTCAGATACGGAACCTTAGAAACGAATTTGAACTTCTTGAAGTTCCTTGTTCCCGACGTTACTTGTAACGTCTTACTTGGGTTAGTAGATTAGATCTCTTTGTTGTACACACCAGATAAAAAATGAAAAGGCTTACACTATCTAAGTTTTTCTGTAAACAATTGCCGGACTTATCGCTAAAAACGATCTCTTTTGGACAACCTTAGGTATTTTAAGGCTGATTGTGTTTAGTGTTCAACACAGACATTTGAAAGATTTTGAGAAAAATAATAGTGGAGTTTCACTTTCAGTTTTTCTCTACATAATATCGAGAAACTGACTAGATTTATGTTTAATTTGTTTTTTAGGACCCGTAAAATTTTTCGATCTTATTTATAAAAAAAAGAGCAGCAACGGAGTGGCGGCCGAGGACCGGGCGGCGGGCGGTCGGTAGACCAACAGCCCGATGGTCGGGCGATGTGGCCAGGACGGGAGTGGCCCGTGGATGCGAATGGCGAGAGACCGGAAAGATGGCGTGATGGGGAAAAGGCTTATACCCAGCAGTGCGCAGATGTGGGCCGATGATGATTTATAAAAACACGATTCCTCTAAAACTCTCCTCATTTTGAATAATCTGTGGTTACATCTGTCCCTTTACTAGATCAAGTTTTTTTATTTATTGACTTACGTTTTACCGCGGCGTCAGTACAAGAACCAGTCGATGACAGTGGAATAGTACATTTTTATAAGAAAATAACTTGCAAGTAATCATAAACGAGAAAGACCTTTCATATCTTTTTGTTATGATCTAAATTCTGTTGTCCCTTTGCTGTTCGGATCGCGATGTGAAATTTGTATAATGGTGAATAAACATTTTGATTAACCCTTGTTAGTCTTCCTTTGCTAAATTAAAGGCCGTTTGCAGCAGGCTGTGTGATTTGACTGTTAAATTTTCATATTCTAGGCATTCACTAAAATGAATTCATTCCGACGTAATATAAACCTTAATTGACTTAAATTCATTTAATAAATTATTGTTTGACACAATATGAACTTTTTGGAAAAGTTTATCGCAAAAAGATTTATGAAAGGAACTCCGTTTCACAATAGATGCTCGATAATATCTAGGCCTTTAAGTATTCTTCAATTGTATAAGGACGTAATTCTATTAGATAGTTTTTTAGTTTATTATTAAATAGTGAAAGTTTTGAGGCCTTTAAGTATTCTTCAATTGTATAAGGACATAATTCTATTAGATAGTTTTTTAGTTTATTATTAAATAGTGAAAGTTTTGGTATTTCTTTCAGCGAGTTCGGGGGAATTTAGAACCTCTCAACCAAGAACATTACTATCACAAAAATATCCAAAATAAAGGACTGCGGTGCAATAAATAAATCAGGCTGAGCGTTTTGTGCCCGACACAGCTGCGTGCGACCGTACAATATGATCTGTGGACAGCCCGCTGCTGGAATTTTAATGCGATAGAAATACGTAAAAGCTTAGAACCTATTGGTCGAGAAACGAGGACACTGCCAGCTCTGTCCGTATCTGGTCACCATATCAGGGTATGCTGGCTTGGGACCAGAACAAGTGATTGTGATACGCGGATGTTACGTAACGTTAAGTACGTTACGTGAAGTTACATTATGTTATGTTACGTTACGTGAAGTTACGTCACCGTAAGTTACGTTACGTGAAGTTGCGTCGCATCGCTTCAAATTAATTGTACTTTTGTTGTTGTTTTACGTGTGTTTCTCTTTGAAATAAAATATCTATATTCATCTATTACTCACAGAAATCTTAACAACTCTGTTACGAATTCACACGTATCGTAACTGAGTAGAGTACACGCGTGTAAAGGTTGATGTTCTATCAACTGTAGGTATTTGTTTTTTCGTAGCCTACAGGTATAAGTATCCGTGTGGCGCCGGATTAAGAATAGCGCCACCCCATTTCCTCCCGTGGATGACGTAGAAGGCGACTAAGGAAATCAATTACCAGGAGAGGGGCAGCAGCGTCTTCCTGAGATTCCAACCGCATACTGCGATCGCCAACCCGCCTGCCAAGCGTGGCGATTATGGCAAAACCCCTCATGGTTATGAAAACCATGAGGGAGGCCTGTGTCATACAGTGGGCGTCAAGGGGCTGGTGATGATAATGATGATAGGTATGCGTCCCACTGCAGGGCACATGCCTTCTCTGAGAGAGTGTGGGCTTAATTACGGATTGGCAATTTCAAGCTCTGATGTATGTGAACACCTCCCGATGCTTTCCTTCACCGTTGTTATTATGCATTAAATTGAGAAAACTTCAACTGTGTCGCCGAGAGTAAGAACAAACAAGGGACCTTGATATTAACATTCCGGACTCGCCTCGCAACGAACAATTCTTACGGAAAAAACTTATTATTAAACAGAAAATCCGACTGCTAAAAAGTTTTTGGCAAAGCCTGTTACCTGAATGAGTCCATAGAATTTTAATAACTATCTAAATGAGTCGCTCGTAGCCCCGGCTGCCTGAGTGATCTTAAACGATCACGAAGGTTAAGCAACACAGGGCGCGTTCAGTGCATGGATGGGTCGCCGTCTATGCCTAACGCAAGTGGCATTTTTCCGAGCGGTTCCGTGCTTCGCAAGGCACGTTAAGTTGTTGGTGCCGGCTGCCGTCGATAGATGGCAGTCGTTAAGCCAAGTCAGAGGCCTTAGGGCGGCTTGACAACTTCTGACAGTAGACGAGCCACTAGTCTACAAGCCTCCACCAATCCGGACTTGGCCCCCGTGGTGGATTATGGCCATTTATGGCCGTTACCTTCCTCAGGGAAGAGACCCGTGCCCCTCGGTGGGGACATAATGGGTTGATGATGATGAAATGAGTCCGGCTCAGCAGGCGCTTATGTTCATTTTCTTAAATATCTAGGTCAGTTTGTTCCTGCTAAGATTTTATACTCAGTGGATACGTAACGTACGTAACATAAATCATCGTCATCGTCATCATCAGCCATTTGAAGCCCACTGCAGGATATAAGCCTCCCTTGTGGTATTTCCAGCTTCCCGGTCTTCTGGCACCTGCAATGACCTGCATCCTGCGACTCCCTGTCACCGTAACCAGGTCGTCAGACCATCTGGTGAGGGGCCTTCCCACGCTACGTCCTCCCGTCCGCGGTCGCTAAGTCAGAACTTTTCCGCCCCAACAGCCATCAGTTCTCCGAGCTCACTGCCACTTCAACTGAGCAATTCTTCGAGCTATATCAGTAACTCGGGTTCGTCTGCGGATCTCCTCATATCTAATTCGATCACGCAGTGAAACTTCTGACATAGCTCTCTCCATTGCTCGTTGGGCGACCTTGAGCCTTCTTATGAGGCCCACAGTCAGTGACCAGGTCTCACATCCATAAGTCATAACATAAATAAAAACACACATTTCCTTACTTTTCGCAGTCGGGTAAAAACAGAAAACTGCTAGTCTTAAACACCAATATAATTTTTAATAACAATATATGTGTAACAGCATTTCATTTCATTTCACAGCTGACTTCATTTTTGTTTCTTTTTTCGTCACTTTAATGGCTATATGATATGTATGATGTTTCTTTATTAAACATCAAACATACATACGCGTGAAAAACGTAACCCACCAGCTTTGCACTCGCAGTCGGTTAGAAAGTTTTTGAAACGGACTCCTTTAATCTAAATTCTTTCTGTGAACCCCTTCGCTAGTATATCTGTAGCTCTGGCAGGGTATACATATACATAAAATGTCAATTAAGATAGTCGTCAGTAGGTCAGATAGAATTCAATGCATGACCAAGAACTCGTCCGTTGAAGTGACCTTAATTTTTTATATCGACTATATTCGTCCCAATGCAGAGCACAGGCTTCTCTCAGAGAGAGAATAGGTATGGGTTTAATTACCCCGCGTGCCCATCGCAGGATTGGCAATTTCAAGCGCTGATATATGTGAAAACCTCTGACACTATGGTATCCTCACAATGTTTTCCTTCACGTCAGCGAGTTGTGTTCCTACTATAACTTCACAAATGTGCGTAACTATGAGAAGAAATTCATTGGCACATGCCGGGATTCGAACCCACGACCTCCCGAATGAGAAGCCGGCGTTCTACAGTTCCTTAAATCAAAAAATATTTCAACGTAAAGAATTTACATTCTGTTCGTTCAATATCAATGTACCTACAACGTTAGCCGCTGCCTGCCGAACTTGTAGAGGTAGTGGAGAAAAAGGCAGCTGAAAAAAATCTCTACGCTGAACATCTTTTCTCAAATCTTCTTAAATCTAAAACATAAGTTGGTACGAGTACCTACCTAACAAGATCCCATGAGTGCAATCAACAAGTGCAATTCTAAAACATACACTAATGCTGCGGCCAGACATACAGACAGCAACCGTTCTCGAGCATACACAGGGATCGCCAGTCTCAACCATATTAGAGGGAGATAGGCGACCCGGCTAACACGCCTTAGTGTACGTATAAGAAACAGGGGCTAAGGGTATCAAATTATAACCCCTTACGTAACACACACTTATTAGGATCGTCATCATCATCTGCCCACCTCTGCCCACTGCCGGGTTCAAGTCCCGGCATGGGTGGAATTTTTAGCTTCTAAGTAGGTTTATAAAATTAATTGAATGATTAACAGGCCTGTGCCCAACAGTGGGCTCTGTTTATGGGCTGGTTTACATAGATTAAAATAATAAAACGGTCCGAAAAGATTACTGTACATTAGATTACAGTCAGATGTAGATTACTTCGTCTGAAGTAATATTCAAAATTAAATAACACCAAAAGCTGTTAAAACTCTTGGATTCGGGGATTAATTAACCCAAAAAAAAATCTTTTCATTCATTCTGAAAGACAACTGCGTAAATGTAATTGACATCGCCAAAGCTTTCAGTTAAAGCCTTTTGTCTCGTCCGCATCGCGGAAAGTCCCTACTTTCTCTTAGCTCTAAATTGCAGGCAATTTTTGTCCGACTACGAGGGCGGGTTGGTGATGTTTTTAGGGTTCCGTAGTACCCAACGATAAGACATAGATAAGACATTTATTTGCATCTGCGTACACACACATATACAACAAAGGTCACGACACTGCCTCTATTAAGCTTAAGAGTCTGTCAGTCTCAGCAAACCTACTTTAAGAAATATCTATTTATAATACAAACACTATTGGCTCACAATGTTCTTGTAGTTCTATGGATTGGGGACCAGCTTGTCACAAAACATTGTTCTTTATAAATTGCAATCACATTGGGATTCTCTGGGAGGTGTTCACCTACAGAGGCTCCAGGAAGTAACACACTAGCGCCACCGCCATCATATCTTTTTTTACAGATCGAATTCGCAAAAACTGTCGGTACAATCTCTTAATAATCTCAATCATGTTAATAACTCTCCATAGTCGGTTACCTGGAAGAAATTTCTATATGCAATAAGGGCGCCAATTGTGGTGCTGTATTTTTGTAAACATTTCATGTTTGTGTTTTTCTTGGTACAATAAAGAAAATTCTTATCTTATCTTATCTTACAGTGATTTTTAGGACCCGTGGCCGTAAACCTAAGGCAAAAAACCTAGGACTGGATGGCGTTAACGCCAAAAAACGGCCGTTTTGGGCATAACTGCTAATTAGTCCCAGGTCACGAAGATCGTAGGTTCTTTGTCTTTGCTTCTAAAAATCAGTGTTAACATGACTGAGACATTGTACAGACACTTTTTGCAAACACGATCTGTAAGAGAAGAAGATTTTTTTTTCATTGGTGGCTAGCTAGCCCACTGGATCCCCTTAAGGTCATCCCGCCATCTTCGCCTTAGTCTGTCGCGACGTCTCAGTGTCCATGAAAATAAATATAAAACAACTATTTAAGTCCAGCTGTCTTCTTGGGTTTATCCGAACGTTATTGAACAAAATGTTGAAAGGTTCCCAAAAACGACGCTGTAAAACGTTATAACGAAATAACGGGTGCTTTTTATTAAGGGGGTCCAGGGAGTAACACTGGTGCCAAAGAGGAAAAAAAAATCATATCTTTTTTTTTACAGATCAAATTCGCAAAAAGTGTCTGTACAATCTCTCAATCATGTTAACAGTGCTTTTTAGGACCCACGACAAAGAACCTAGAATCACGAACCTGGGACTAGACAGCATTTATGCCAAAAGCGGCCGTTTCTGGCGTTAATGCTATCTAGTCCTTAGGTTCAGGGCCATGGGTCATAAAATCACTAGTAACACGATTGAGAAATTGTACTGACACTTTTTGCAAATTTGATTTGTAATAAAAGATATGATTTTTTTCCACCGTGGCGCTGGTGTTACTCCCTGGAGCCCCTTAAGGACCCGCAGTAAAAAGTCACACCCTCGGTTCCTATTACCTATTAGACAGGTGGATGTGTAGGCAGAAGCAGATGATCAACTTGGGGATGTATTTTTAACCGACCTCAAAAAAAAAGAGAAGGTTATCAATTCGACGCGTATACATATATTTGAATATATATATTTTGGCTATGTTTTCGCATAACTCCGTCAAGTCTTAACCGATGTCGACAATTCTTTTTTTGTTCGAATAGATTTAACGTCCTACTGGTCCCATTGTAATTTGGTGAAGATCTGATGAAATCTTTCAGAGATGGAGAACGGAACTCTTCAATGGACAGCAGTAAATAAGGCTTAATGGGGCCCATCCTTTAGTAATATCCGTATTTTTCATGAAATAGCATAAAAGTAGTCCCAAGTTAATTTGGTGATGTTCTGGTGAAGACTTTCGGAGGTGGAAATTGAGAACTTGTTTATTTTTCTCCAGCTCCCCACTAAAAATTGAAAAATAAAATTTTAAATAAAAAATAAAAACCAACTTCGAAACACTACAGCACTAAAAATTAGAAATGATTTAAATAATTAGAAGTATGTACCTATATATATGTAGGTATTGTAGAAGTCAAATTTGTAGTCGGTGCCCAGTTTCATGACCAGCACATATATTTTAGGGCACCGACTCCAAATTATACTTCTACAATACTTCTAATTATTTAAATTATTTGTAACTTTTTAGTGCTGTAGTGTTTCGAAGTCGGTTTTTATTTTTTATTTAATTACGTAAGATGATTAAAAAAACGCACTAGGTGGCGCTGACGGTATTTTATCCCTACTTTATCGCGGTATGGAGGCAAATTACATTGAATTCTACCCAAAAAAGGGGGTGCTGTTATTCTATCGCGCGCATTTTTATAATAATTACCTTTTCAAATTGCAATCCCTTTTTAACTTTACTGAGAAGCAATAAAACAATTCGGTTCTTAGTGTTTTTTCGCGATGCTCATATAAAACTATATATTAAACGGGTCTAGACGCGAGTATTTATTATAGGTAAAATTTAATTACGTTAATTGCCGACGTTTCGGCAACACTGCAGTTGCCGTGGTCACGGGCACGTTCTCGTGAACGTCGGGAATGGGCATTGTCCTAAATATTGACATTACAAAATGATAGGTACTTTATTTTAAAGGTACCTTATAAAATTATAATGCTGCAATTACAAAATGCACAGATTTGGTGTCTTTTTGGTCATGTTTATTTAAAGAGTTCTTGATCGAGACATGGTATCACTAGAAACTCACAGCTCGTAGGATTTCAGTTGATGACGTACTTGCGTGCATGACGTACTTCGGGTTTCGTAGACTCTGGTTCCTTCTTCGCTTTAACTCAAATCGAAATATTCAGCTCAGAAGTACTAAGTAGACATTCTAGTCGACATTTCCAGTATCGGTGAAATAGGCAAATACGAGTGAGTAACCCGTTACACGTCGGGATGTATTTATGTCCCCGTTGAAATTGGCTCCGGGGCGTCCTGTGAGCGCGGGAGGGTCACGGCGCCCCTTTCGGGTCAAATTCAGTGGAATTTAAACTCGACAAGGCAAAAATTGATGTTATTGGCTTTTGCGTTTCAATTTCGGACGTATTGTTGAGTTTATATTTTATTTTATGCGACGGGTTTCCCTGTAAGGGCGCGGTGTTTAAAATTTTGAAAGAGAATTTGATTTCATCGCGTATAACCAGGCACATCGGCATGGTTATACTCGTAGGCGGTTTGATCCCTTCGTTTATACGTAAATGGGAATTATCCTAATAATGGTAATAGTTTCAAATGATACGGCATTTTACAGGGGGTCAGTAAATATAACACTACAATAAATAATTAATAATATTCATTCATTTCTTGTATATTTGAGAATAACGGTCTTATTTACAAAAATAAAACAGAGAATAGAGAAGGCCTGTGCCGTACAGTGGGACGTAGGTATATAGGCTGCTTATGATTACAAAAACACGATTTCTTAAGACTGTTCTTACGTGGAGCATGTTGTCACGCTCGCACAATTTAATAATTTTAGCGATTGTAATAAAATGAGTACGTCAAGTTGGGTAACATTGAATTTCCTTGTAACTTTGAATAAATATTGTCTTTGGAAAATTGCACACATAAAAACTTCTAAGGTAATAGAAAGACTAACGGTAAAAACCGGCCAAGTGCCAGCTTTTACCGTTAGTCTTTCTATTACCTTAGAAGTTTTTATGTGTGCAATTTTCACAAAGACAATATTTATTCAAAGTTGCAAGGAAATTCAATGTTACCCAACTTGACTTATACTTTCTATAATTGTAGTCTAAGGGTTTCATATGTATAGTAAAACAAAATAGTAGTTTATGTGACTCTCGCATAATGAGGGTTATTAAAACACGAGCGAGATTTTAAAAAACGAGCCTTGGCGAGTTTTTTAATAGCATTCGCGAGTGTTTTAATACCAAGTTATGTGCAGTCTCATACACTACTTTATCTACACTCATAATGAAATTTTTGAAACAAAATGGCGCAATTTCGACAAAAGTATCTTGACGTTAAATCGTCTGCACTCAGTTTTGCGCGCGCAATTTTAGGTATTTTTAGTTGCACTTTTGGTACCACGAAAATGAAATTAGGTTTTTTTATAGTCAACTTTTGAAATTAAAAAAAAAACTTAAGTTTTGTTCCGTGATCACAGCAACACTTTAAAAAAATAACTGTAACATAAAGTGAAAAATCTGACCTTTAATGTAACTTTATGGTACACTTTATTTTTATTTTCTTTAAAGTTATGTAGGTATTATACATGCACAGAAAATATCTTGTACCTATAAGGAAGACACGACATCGGGTTAATTTTAGTACATGTTTCATATCCCATTGGGTTTTCCATAAAGTTATGTTTAGTCTATATTTAAATATTTTATAGTTACTGTTTACCATAACAAATTTTGTTGTTAAATTTAAGTTGGTTCCTCGCGATACAGGCTAAGCCTAGTGCAAGGACCCCTGGTAATTTTGTAGTTTGAGTTTTTAATAATAAATATATTTTTCTTTTTTTTTTTTTTATTGTTTAAAGCCTGTCAATATGTGTTTACCTTTGAATTCTTAATTTGAAGATTATGATATGAGTGTAGATAAATATATTTTAAATGTCCGTGATTTATTTATATACATCAAAGCCTCAGAGCACATTTATCAAAAGTTTACTCATATTATTACAAGTACCTGGATGACCGAGCTTTGCTCGGTTTTTTTTTAAATAGTGTTTTTTGCAAATTATATGATACGAATTACATACTGATGAAATATGAACAGTATTTTTCGATCTTACCAACATAATAATACAAAAAATATGAACTGGTTCTTTGCAATTCATAAGCAGCAATACGTCCTATTGTAGGTCACCTTCTCTCAGAGAGAGAGTTGGGCTAAATCATTGACATCAAGGATTGGCGATTTCAAGCGCTAAGGTATGTGAATAGCTCAGACACTCAGGTTTCCTCACGATGTTTTCCTTCACCGTTAGCGAGTGGTATTTGATACTATAACTCCACAAATGTACATAATTTAGAAAACAAAGTCATAGATACATGCCCGCACTGGGAATCAAACCTGGGTCTCCCGCTTCCGAATCCGATGTTCTACTCACTAGGCTACCAACACTATTTGCAATTAGTTTTAATTTTATTAGAAACAAGTACTTACATACGTATGTAATTTTTTTATTATAAAATCGGATCTTAATCTAATACTTCCTTCCATACTATATTGCGGGTACCTATATATATCTGGGATTGTCATTATGTTGCCAAAGCTTTAAAAAACCGGCCAAGTGCGAGTCGGACTCGCGCAAAAAGGGTTCCGTAACATTATCTATACAACAGTAGACAAAGATAAAGATCGAGAAAAGACCGCAAAAAATCACGTTTGTTGTATGGGAGCTCCCCTTACATATTTATTTTATTTTAATTTAATTATTAATTTTTTAAGCGAATATAGAACTAAATATTCTGTGAATATTTGAAGTGTCTACCTGTTGCCCTTATTAATATCGAGCAAAAAACGGTAAAAAAAATACCTTTTTTGTATGCGAGCCCCCCTTTAAATATTTATTTTATTCTGTTTTTAGTATTTGTTATTATAGCAGTAAAAATTTCAACTGCCTAGCTATCACGATTCATGAGATACACCCTGGTGACAGACAGACAGACAGAAAAACAGACAGACAGACGGACAGACGGACAGACAGACACACAGACAGATTGAAGTTTTAGTAATAGGTCCAGTTTGGCACCCTTCGGGTACGGTACCTTAAAAATAATGAATAATAATAATATTACTTCTCGCCAATAGACGTCAGGAATGTTCAGTTTATGTTTAAGTTGACGGCCCTAGTTGCCAAAGGTTAAAAAATTATAATAGTATTACTACTCGCCAAAGGAGGTCAGGACAAGGCATATTTTTTCAGATGTTTGTCAAAGCTTTAAAAGTAAAAACAGAATATCGGTATTCTTTTTTCTAAAGCTCGGTCATTTTCTCGCGTTTTTTTTTAGAAAATATACCTACTTAGATACGAATTAGACGCGTTGATTAATGGCTCCCAATAATAGTTTTTCTCACAAAAGAAGGAACTTTAAAAAAAGACATAAAAAATCATAAAAAAAGGGAAGAAAAATAATCGGATGGAGAGAGACTCGAACTTCTGAATTGATGTTCTGGTTTCGGAACCGCCTGATTTCTCACCTGAGCTATTACAACCTTGTAGAAAATGGCGAAATTTACCTTCGTATTCTAATAATATTTTAGCAGTTTTTCATTGCCAAAAAACACGGATAAAACGACGTTTTTCAAAAACGAAACCTAGCTGGATCGATCGAAACCCTCTGCATACCAAATGACGTGAAAATCGTTGGAGCCGTTTTGCGAGATTTAGTATATAAATATAGTATAGTATATATATGTATACATATAGTATATATATATATGACTGCCACTTGCTACGATCCTGACAGACCACTTTCGCTTCCTCAACATTCGTTAGTCGTTGCATGCACGCACGCCGCTTTCGGCTACTTTTTATTTTGCCCTTTTCTAATACATCCTTTGCTATTTCATTCACATTTCATTTAAAAACTACTTGTTCTAATGTATAATTCAGTGTGAAACACCTTTATTATAAAGCTGCCATAATAGCAGTCTACAACATTGTGTATTATATAGATAGATATAAAAAAAAATGTGCAAGCAAGACAGCATGCTCCACGTAAGAGAGCCCTAAGACACACTAGAAACGCCGTATAAATAGTCTATGCTAGAGACCCTACAATTCAAATTATTTATTGCAGAATACGGAGAATAAGATACAGAATAAGTACTAACATAGTTAAGTTTATAATTGTTACTAACACCCTTTTGTTTTTGTTTTTGTTTTTGTTTTTGTTTGTTTTTATATGGACCTAAATTGTCTGAAATAAATGATAAATTATTTATTAACATTGAGCCCTGCACTAGGATATAATGTATCGCAGGCGCTCGACTACGTTTAAGTGATATAATAGTTTCAGAGAGTCTCTATTGCTACTGACATAAAAGAAAAATTGTAGCTATTAACGGAAATTATAGTACGTGCGTGCGTGCGTGCGTGCGTGCGTGCGTGCGTGCGTGCGTTTGTGCGTGTGCGTGTGCGTGTGCGTGTGCGTGTGCGTGTGCGTGTTTGTGTGTGTGTGTGTGTGTGTGTGAGGGGAGAGAGTGGGTCTGTATGAATGTGTTTATACGTCAGTGATTGTGTGTAAGTTTAGGTCACTATTGTGCGTGTCACCAACAAAGTTTCCGTATCATCGTAATTAAGTGCAAGGAGCCATTTCTTTACTTCATGTTTGGCTTCATGTGGACTTTTTTTGATGTCACAATGTGTCAAAACTCTGTTATAGACATGAGGAAAGGAGAACGCACTGAACCGTTTTGCGAATGATGTTTTAACTGGGATTGTTTTAGCTCTGAATATCCTTTTTTTTCATTGGCTTTCGTATTCCGTCGATGGAAATGGAAATGGAAAGAAAGTACCTGTATTAACTGCATAAATGGAGTTTTTTAAGAGATTTTTTTTAAGTACTATACGTATATTATATGTCCCACTGCAGGGCACAGGCCTTCTCTCAGAAATAGAGAATGGGCTTAATCACCACGAGTGCCGTTTAGGTTCTTTTAAGTTTAAAATAGATGGCGTTGTGCAAGAATCGTTTAAACGGATTCTGTGGCGGTACGAAGTTCGCCGGGGCAGCTAGTAGTCTATAAATAAACTGCTGTCCGTTGACAGTAACGTTGACGTTGTTCAGTGTTCCTACTAGAGTTTAGTTGACCGGTACAAATATCAGTGAAAATAAAAAAATCTGGCGATTTCTGTCGAGTCCAATTACGTAATTTGAAAGACTACTTTGGCGTGGATACCTTAATACGGTGAATACATTTTTTGAATCCACGAAAGCGATATAAATTTGTTGAATAGTTTTACCGGGCTGCCCTTAAATATCATTGTTGGCAACACTGGTTATTGTATTGTGCGACACACATTTTGTTCGGGATGTCCTCTCTATACGTAGTATTTTATACCTACTCTAAGATTCAGCACAGGCTCTCAAAATTAACAATTTTCAAGAAAAAATATAAACAGAACAAATTTTTTTAGAACACTCCTTTACGAAATTCCGTGTGTATATTGCGGGTAACCCCGTATAATTAATGAATTATAATATTCACCTTATATAAGTACGAGTATATTTTAAATTGCATTTCTATTTTCCTCTTCTTTTTGCACACCTACCTACTTTCTTACACCTCTGACTGACTGTCTGACGTTGACTGGAAGAAAATGCTCTACTGTACATTAGTTTAGGTGCAATAAAATTATTAATAAATAAATTAACAGTTAAAACTTGCTAATTATTTACTTTTCTACTGCGAACTTGGCAAGAGACGCGTTGAGAAACCTACGGGAGTGAACTGGAATCGCAAGTACTGCCGAGGTCTTCGCCTTGCGAGAGACGGAGATAAATATGTGGAGCTGACCGCCAATCTTCGCTAGTCAGAGAGGCACCATAAGAAAATGAAGATTGAGAACTTACTCTTTGGAAGGACAGCCAGCGAAACTCGGTGACAATAGATAGCAGGTACATAGCTCGGCTCATTCCTACCCGTCCCTGCCGTCCCTGGCCAATACATGTCCCACCCACATGATGTATTCCGCCGAAGAGCGCCCTAAAACCGTCAGCGAGGCATATTATTATGTAAATGCTGCGACCTGCGGGAATACCTAAAGAGTATACCTGGAAAATACCGGTGCGCAGGAGGAACGAGTCCTAGATGGGACACTCAGTAGAGTAAGTAAAGGTCCGAAAATTACTTGAACAAATCACTGACTTCGCATGGAGGTATTTCGGATCCCATTAGTGGGGGACGCGGGTTGTGACTTAAAGCACTTCGGACTTAAGTTTAGCTTTATTTATTTCATTTATTTATGTAGCCTTTATACAGGTTGGGGGAAAAGTTGCTTCGCATTTTATATGAAAACTCAAGACTTTTTTTTTTTTCAAAGTATATTTACATTTCGCTACAGTATATATGTGCCATTTTGTTCAAAGACTTTTTGCTATCTTGTAGGTAGTGAAATGATCCCCGTTGCTGCAGAAATGTTGAGACTACTGATCAAAAAAACGCGATAAGTAGTTTTGGCAGTCCTTTCCTGATGTTAACCTGACACTGCCTAAAGAAGTATGAAGAGAACAAACATGTAAGAATCTAAAAGGTGAAAGGTCGGGGCTATATGGCGGATGCATTAACACCTTCTAGCCAAACTCCTAATTTTTGCTGAGTGGTTAAAGATGTGTGAGGTCTAGAGTTATCGTGATGAAAGACCACAACCTTTCTATTGATCAATTCCGGCCGCTTGCCCTCAACTTCTTGCTTTAATCTCATCAGTCATTGGCAGTAGAGATCCAAATCGACGATTCTGCCCGGCCGTAAAAGCTCATAATGAACAATTCGCTTCCACACTGAGAAAAATATCCTGACTTTCCTTCTGAGTTTGTCCTTCCAAAAGCATTTCCTTTTAAAAAGGTGGGACTTTCCTTCCTCAATTACCTTCCGAATCGGAAAACTGCAAAATTCCTTCTAAATTTGGAAGGTTATTTATACTTTCCTTCTAATTCGGAAGAAAATATCGGAAGGAAAATATTCAGAAGGATAATCCTTCTGAACATTTAGAAGGAAACACCTTCCAGCGCAATTTTCCTACTAAAAAAACGAAGGAAATTTTTTTCCTTCTTAATTTTTACCTTACAAAATAGCAGGAAATTTTTTGTAGTAAAAATTCCTACCAAATTTGGAAGGTTATTTATACTATCCGTCTGAATCGGAAGAAACTAACGAAAGGAAAATATTCAGAAGGATTATACTGAGAAGGAAACACCTTCCAGCGCAATTTTCCTACTAAAAAAGGAAGGAAATACTTTTCCTTCCTAATTTTTACCTTTCAAAACAGCAGGAAATTTTTTGTAGTAAAAATTCCTTTTAAAAAGGTGGTATTTTCCTTCCTCAATTACCATCCGATTCGGAAAACTGCAAAATTCCTACCAAATTTGGAAGGTTATTTATACTATCCGTCTGAATCGGAAGAAACTAACGAAAGGAAAATATTCAGAAGGATTATACTGAGAAGGAAACACCTTCCAGCGCAATTTTCCTACTAAAAAAGGAAGGAAATACTTTTCCTTCCTAATTTTTACCTTTCAAAACAGCAGGAAATTTTTTGTAGTAAAAATTCCTTTTGAAAAGGTGGTATTTTCCTTCCTCAATTACCATCCGATTCGGAAAACTGCAAAATTCCTACCAAATTTGGAAGGTTATTTATACCATCCATCTTATTCGGAAGAAAATATCGAAAGGAAAATATTCAGAAGGAATATAATAAGAAGGAAACACCTTCCAGCGCAATTTTCCTACTAAAAAAGGAAGGAAATACTTTTCCTTCCTAATTTTTACCTTTCAAAACAGCAGGAAATTTTTTGTAGTAAAAATTCCTTTTAAAAAGGTGGTATTTTCCTTCCTCAATTACCATCCGATTCGGAAAACTGCAAAATTCCTACCAAATTTGGAAGGTTATTTATACCATCCATCTTATTCGGAAGAAAATATCGAAAGGAAAATATTCAGAAGGAATATAATAAGAAGGAAACACCTTCCAGCGCAGTTTTCCTGCTAAAAAAGGAAGGAAATACTTTTCCTTCTTAATTTTTACCTTTCAAAACAGCAGGAATTTTTTTGTAGTAAAAATTCCTTTTAAAAAGGTGGTATTTACCTTTCTCAATTACCATCCGATTCGGAAAAATGCAAAATTCCTACCAAATTTGGAAGGTTATTTATACTATCCGACTTAATCGGAAGAAAGTAATGAAAGGAAAATATTCAGAAGGATTATACTCAGAAGGAAACAATTCCAGTGCAATTTTCCCACTGAAAAAGGAAGTAAATACTTTCCTTCTTAATTTTTCGCGTGCTTGAGACGGGCAGCAGTCTCGGCGGCAGACCTGACTGCCTTGATGCTGTGGGGCAAGTGGCAGGCCGCAAATGTGCTCACGCACGTGGCATCCCACATCAGGCATTTCCCCTTGCCCCACGGCATCATAGTCACGCACGCCATCAGGTCTCTGAGCCGATATCAATAGTGTCGGCCCAGCCGAGGCCGAGGCGGAGGCCACCTTCTTGGATGCGCCGGCGGCAGCCCCCTGCCCCGGCACTGGACGAGCCGGCACCGTGAAATACATTTTGAAAAGGTTGGCTCACCACGCTCACCGGCGCAACACCCCATACCTATCTATTTAGACGGAAAATTTGTCTTTTCCTACTGATTTGTAAGGTAAATTTCCGTCTAAAAGTTGTCTTATAGGTGGTCAATTTATTCGAAGTTGCCAGCATTTGGATAATTCACCGATTTGCGGGTAATTTAAGGCACGTCGGGTAATTTGTTGTGAGTATGTTTGTTTGTTTGTTTGTCAACCCCGAACGCCTCAATTTCAGTACCGAAATTAAAATAAGGGTTTTATTTCGGTTATAGGTACCTATATAAAAATACCTACCTATATAAAATCACTGTGTACTTAAGGGAAGATGAAAACTTTTTGAATTTTTTTTGGTTGTGATCAATAGAAGGCTCCAAAATAAACAACTTTGATCCGCGACAATTTCTTGTAAGAGGCCTATTTCAATAGCTCCCCCATACAAATGGGACCGTAGGTACCAGATGTAGTGTAGGTAAAGAGGCACCAAGAATTCGGGATGTTTTTGATGGGAATCAGTAGAGGACATCATTAGTAACTACTTTTGTCGTAGGAGGCGTATTTCACACATCCGGGTCTCCGGACCTTCATCACGTTCCGGATCCAGGTCCAGGTTATGGCATGGGGCCTCTACGGGTCTTATGAGTTGGAGTACTGCTTCTCAGTAACGGCAATAGCCAGGACAGGAACTTTGAGCTTTAACTTATTTGTATGGTAAGAGGGTGGAGCTTCTGAAGATGGTAACTCCTGGGTCTGATGATGACGAGGTACAAATACAAAATAAGTTGAAGTTCGAAGTTACTGGCTACTGCCATCACTTAGAAGTAGTCGGCTCGAACCTGGTCATCATAATGCCCAGGAGTTACCGTCTGCGGAAGCTCCACCCTCTTAATATACCAATAAGTTGAAGTTCAAAGTTCCTGGCTACTGCCATCGCTGAGAAGCAGTCACCTGGAATCTGGTCATCATCAGACCCAGGAGTTACCATCTGCTGAAGGTCCACCATCTTACCATACAAATAAGTTAACGTTAGAAGTTCCTGGCTATTGCCAACACTAAGAACCAGTACCCATAGACCTCGTCATAATCAGACCCAATAGTTACCATCTGCTGAAGGTCCACCCTCTTACCATACAAATAAGTTAAAGTTAGAAGTTCCTGGCTATTGCCAACACTGAGAAGCAGTCGCCTTGAACCTGGTCATCATCAGGCCCAGGAGTTACCATCTGCTGAAGGTCCACACTCTTACCATACAAATAAGTCAAAGTTCGAAGTTCCTGGCTATTGCCATCACTGAGAACCAGTACCCATAGACCTGGTCATCATCAGGCCCAGGAGTCTTCCGAAATAAACTCTTAAAACAAACACCCAATGGCTGTGACGGACACGTAAATTTATTTCAGAAAATGATGCTAATTCGATATTCAGTAATTCGGGATTCAGTAATTCGGTATAGTTCGGCCTTCCGTAATTCGGTATTCAAAACTTCGGTCATTAGTACTTTCGACATTAAAATTTTTCGCAATGGCGTTTGAAGGTAGTTCCTAGATCGGCACCGACCCTAACTTGTATGTGCATAATTGACTTGAAATCATCGAAAAATTTATAAAAATGTAGCCTAAGTCCGACATGGGCCTGAACCTGTATCATTTTCTGATAATTTTAATACTGTTTAATCTAAAAAAATATATAAATACAGCCTAAGTCGGACCTGGACCTGAACCCGTATCATTTTCCGATCCGGCCTTACATCCTTGATTTTTTCCCAGGACTTACATCCAGGATGTAAGGCCAACCTGCACCTATACATCTCTACCCTTTACCTACACCTGGTACTTACGGTCCCATTTGTATGGGAGCTGTGTGAAATACGCCTCCTATAAAAAAAGTTAAATCATTGTTCCCCCTTAACTACACTCCAAAGGAGAAGGTCCCATCAAAATTTCTTAAGTGCCGGGTTGTACCGCCTTATCTCAGTTTTCAATCCCTGACCGATTTGGGGATTATAAATCACCTTATGGCAACACTCAAAATGTCGGCCGCGACAGACCGCAGTCGCAGAATGCGCCGGCGTTTATCCGATCGGTCGGTTTATCTGCTATTGCGCAGAGATTTTTGTTTTGAATAGTAGTTAGTAATACACGACAATACAAGTGCATTAAGTGATTATAAAGGATTATAGTGTTCCGTGATGTGTATGTGCAATTCCGTGCAAGTGAGTGAATTGGGCTTGGTTTCCGCTGCTGGCGAATAAGTGTTCCGTGGATTTCTGTAGAACAGAAGAAGTGAAATTTAATATAGGTAAGTCTAATGTCTGGTACCTACATAATTGTGTATGTGTAATAGAATGTACTGCGGGCTCCACATTCACGCCGTGAAAGCCCGCGAAAGCCGCGAACCGCGAGTGTGGATGATAAGGTAGAAAATTGCCCTCATTGTACGATTACTGTGTGCCATCTAGAGGGCGAAAGCATATACAGCAACTGGTCGTGACGTCTATTTCTATGCCTAGTTTCACCGCTTAACGATAGGTGTCGCGGTTTGATCTTCATAGATTTATTGGTATGTCTCCTCCCCTCATCGATAGATGGCGGTATAGGATATGGAATCTTCCACTGTGGAATATTCTAGAACCTACGTTAGCGCTTTCGCCTAGTAGTGGCGACACATTCTATAAAAACTTCTCTTCCGCCCCCCGTTTTCTCTCTTCTCGCTGCAGACGTCGTCGCGACCAGTGGTCCAGTCGTGTTCGTAAGTGTTAGTAGAAAACCTACTTATTGTATGAATCTTGAAGAAGCAAAGTGCTTGTGTGTGTAATTAAAGTGTGCTATAAGTTGTCTTGGCCAATTAAAACCTGTAACTTTCCCATCCTCGTTTTCCTTCCACCCGCATGAGTCCACTGTCCTCAACATATTAAGTAGCATTTTTAATACATACTTTTAATTGTTATTTCAGTTTGGATCACGTTCAACATGGATGACACGTGTCTGAAGAATACTTTGCAAAACCTAGGAGCCTCTGCAGATGTTGTGGACTCTTTCATTGGTAAGTCTTACAAATTCCACACTCCGCACCAGCCATTACCATTTTATTATTATTTACAAACTACTTACAAAAACCTTTTTAGGGTTCCGTACCAAAAGGCCAAACGGAGCCCTATTGCTCTCAGTCCGTCTGTCTGTCCGTCCGTCTGTCCGTCTGTCCGTCTGTCCGTGGAAGCTGTATCTTCTAAGCCGCTGGACCTCTAGTCTTCATATTCACACAGATTAAATGATAATGCCCAGTAGTACAAATAGGCAGAAAACATTTTCAATTATTTATTTTAAGGAATAAATAAAAAAAAAAAAAAAAAGAAATATATGGAACCCATCACAGGTCCCATACTAAAAGGAGGAGGTTCTCAATTCGTCTGTTTATTTATTTGTTTGTATGCTCGCTCACCTAAAATGAGTTGATAGACTGCTCCCATTTTGATGATTTTTAGGGTTCCTTACCCGAAGGGTCCAAACGGAACCCTATTGCTTTCGCTTCGCTGTCCGTCGTCTGTCACAAGGCTTTTGCGGAGCCGTTGTAAGAGATAGACATTCGGAATGTATGGACGGATTGTGAGTTATGGTGTCCTGTATCATCAACATCAACACAACAACACCACCAATAGTCATTTTATGACGACTTCAGTGCTAAATAAATAGTACTTTCTTATGTGAGTATTTTGTTAACAGTGCTTGTTGTTTAATGGAAACTAACATACGGATACTTAATTATTTTTACACAGTCATGACTACAAAGAAAGTATTTATTACTAATTCATTGAATTCAAATCCTAGCCAGGACAAGCTTTAATTTTGTATGCGCCCATGCCACCAGCGCCACAGGGAATGCCAGTGCAGGGGTGTAATGTTTATTTAAGTAATTTTATTAGCTTTTTTGCATGGTAGGTATTTTCAAAAACACTTAAATACATGTTTAATTATTTCTGTTCAAAAGCACAAAAATTAAGTTTCACGCTTCTAGCCTCGAAAATGATGATGAAGAAACGAAGATGAAGAATTTTTTTCTAAGAACTTGGATTTTGTGGGGTTCCGTACCAAAGGTAAAAAACGGGACCCTATTACTGAGACTCCAATGTCTGTCTGTCTATCCGTCTGTCACAACGGATTTTCTCCGAAGTTTGAAAAGATACAGAGTACAAACCTATCATGTATTGACGAAAGTTGCGACATAATTTCCAAAGTCCTTATTACGCTGCATTTTTGTTTTATTTTTAAATGGTTTTATTTAGCTTGACCTCTAGCTGGCTAGCTGGGTGGATTTGCTTCAAATCTTGCAACAGCTTTTTCACCTAAAGTGGTTCCAACCTTGCAAATTGGTATTATTTCATGAAATTAGTCACGAAGGTGTAACATTGTTCTAAGATCACGGCAAGAGGGGATTCCAGCGGCTACACCTCCCACATCCCCTCCCCCTCCATTTTTATTAAAAAAAAATTGTTTTAGTATATATCTTGGCAATATGTGCATATTATCAAAAATTTTAATAGTTGCAGAATCAGACTTTCGCTGTCAAATTAGGGTGCCAGGATGTCAAATGAAGACTTCTGAAATGAAATGTCAAATGAAATAAAGACTTTCACCAAACCTCCCCTTTGACGCCCTTCCCATACAAAGGTCTGTAGGATGTATACCATAGGGGCACGCAATCCCGTGATCTTAGGACAATATTACACCTTCGTGTCCAATTTCATGAAATAATACCAATTTGCAAGGTTGGAACGAACTTTGTATGGAACGCCCTCCTTACTACTACTTATAAGTACTGAACGTACAGTTTGTCTGTAAAGTAGTGAAACGGAAATAATTGTTGTGTCTTGTAATGGTGTGACTAACTTATAATTATTATGTGTGTTGTAATGGTGTGACTTTATTTTATATTTAATTAAGGTCGACCGGGATTATTGCGACTATTTCTGCCTTTTTAAAAACTTCATGAATTTTTCGTTTGTTTCTTTACAACTATCATTCATTTATTACGCTTAAAAATCTGCGATAAATTTTCTTTAGATAGTATATTTGAGAAGATAAATTGTACTTATAGATCAAGAGTTATGAAGCGATGAAGTTGTGAGTTAGCATTTTATAGTCGCAATAACCCCGGTCGATCTTATTAATATAACATGCTTTCCTAAATTATTTCAGCAAATGGTTATTCTGAGGTTAATGACCTGAAAAGCATCACTGGCTATGAATTAAAAGCTGTAATTCCACAAGTATTGATTAGAAAAAAATTCTCTCAAAAATTGATTCCATGGCTTATTGTACATAACCAAAAAATCGATGAGGAAATTGCACTGGTAATTATGTTTTACTTTTAGCTTTGGCCTCACTTCAAAGTATTACTTGTATTTATTTATTATTAAACCATTATCAGGCCCCATACGTAGGTATACACAAACATAACTGGTGTAAAAAGACCACTCCTACATACTTAACTAGCTGGTGCCCGCGTGCATCGCAATTTGCAACGCCCTGGACCAATATTGTTCCCATACATGTAATGTATTTGTAATAGAGACTATGTTTATTAACAAAAAGTTTTTTGGTGTTGTCATAAAATTAATTTTTTTTTTTTAGTTTGCGGGTATTCATCCTTCGCAAACCACAACCAGCGTCATTCCAGGAAATGAAACCTACTCGATTAGCTCTGTGAAAAATTCTGACGGTGGAAGTACTTCAGACTACTCAGATTCCATTCAAAGTGTCGGTTGCGACAAGCCTACAAGTTCATCAATAAGTAAATCAGGAACTATCAGCGAAACAACCGATGAGGATCAAATAGACGTTTCAAACTTTGACGGTGGTGTGGATGACTTTGACCTGCAACTTCGAAAGGAACAAGATCTTGCCAAGGCAGAAAACTTTGTACTACCCAAAGATAAAAAAGATATTCAAGAAAAGTCCGATGCTAGTTCGATTGATCGCCAAAAAAATCCGATTTGGGTTCTATTGAAGAAAGGAACTTTAGAGTCAAAAAGGATTGCACACTTACCTGAAGAAACTATTCTGAATACTTCAGAAATCAAAGAAATCGCGCAGATCGTAGGTGAATATCTATTTTCAGAAGCATCGACGCCTAAGCGTCAAGTAACACCTTACACTTGCAATCACTGGGCGACACAATATTTTCAACCGCTATTCCCTAATACCGGCGTGCATAGGTTTTATTTTATAAAACGTGAAGTTTATACCAATAAAAGTGGAAAAAAATCGACGAAGTCACGCCCCACAGGTGCTTTATACACACAATTATGTCTGTTGAGAAAAAAATTACTGATCAAGGATGATGCAGCTAAAATACGAATTAGCAGTAGCAACAAAGACAAAGATTCGGTACCTGAACCAGTGACCCCACAAAAAATTACACGACAATCCCATAGATATTTAACAGATTCTGATGTAAAAGAAGATGACAAAGAGTATTCTCCACCAGGTATATTATATTTACTATAGCTTTTGCCCGCGGCTTCACCCGCGTGATACATGTTTTCTAGCCGTAGCCTTATGTCTAGGTCTATGATACAGGCTATATGTATGCAAAGTTTCATGATTGGTTTAACAGTGAAGGCATACAAACACCCAACAGCACTGTACTTGTGATTTATATTAAACAAACAAAATCACTGTTGCATAATGTATTTTTAAATCTGAACTTGATAATATGAGTATGATGAATGAATTCAGGTACATGAAATTAATCCTACTAATATTATAAAATGTGAAAGTTTGTCTGTCTGTTTGTTTCTTCATAACTCAAAAACTACTGGACCGATTTGCGTGAAATTTGGTGTACGGGTAGGAACCGGACATAGGTTACTTTTTATCTCACGGGAAGCCGCGGGCGAACGCTAGTAGGTAATAATTTAAGTTAATGTTGTAATAATCTTGGTTTTCTTTTCAGGACATGATGACGAAACAATAGATTTAAAGTTAAGTACGTTAAGGGTGGAAGTACCATCACATGCATCTGCAGACTTACTCGAGTCTTGGAATGATACCCACGCATATCGCATGACTGAGCTTAAGGAGACACAGGGTTCAGTCTGGGATTACATCAAGCTATACAAAGGACTATCAAATCCTGCTATTGGGCCAATTCTAGTAAGTATTTATTACATTTTGCGCGATCTGAATTGTATTACTATCGCTTGACATCGCTTATTTCCATACATATCCTGTATATATTTAGCTGCACTTGAATCCACCTACGAAACTGGAAAACGTCACACCGTAACGGGATCTATTCCAGCCAACCTGTGTTTAACAGGAGTAGTGGAGTTAGCTCAATATGCATAAGTTGATTGAATACTATTACATGAACTAACTTTATGCTCTTTGCGGAATCCGTCGTACAAATAATTTGGGATATTTCAATATCATTGATGTTTCTACCTTTGTATTACAGATAAAAAAGGATTTCGAGACATTGATTGGTGCTTCAAATACTAACAGTAAACTACAAGATTTTTTGCTTCTGAAAAAAGCCAATATTATTGATGTAGCGAAAGGCGTATTGTCAAAATTGGCGGCAGAATTACAAAAAGATTTGATATCATCTTTTCTTCAGCTTACAGAAGGTATACTTAATGTTATTCTAAATTGCTAGTCGTTTGCCCGCGGCTTCACCCACGTTGACCCGTTTTATGTGTTCCCGTATATATATAGGATAAAAAGTATTCCCGTATATATATATATATATATATATATATATATAGGATAAAGTAGATATAAAGAATTGGAATAACAGATTTCTTTTTGTCAACAGAAGACGACGTGACACTGCAATGTTCAGGACTACTTCTCCTGCTACCGTTTTTATTCCCGGGTGTATATCAAGTTAACAAGCACTGGAAGCCAACCAAAAGCAACGTATTGAATGCATTCATAAGTAAAGTAGATACGGAAGCTGATGTTCAAGAAAGTATCGATAAACTGCGTAGTCATCTAGCGGAGGTACAAAGCAAATTGAAGTGGAAGGCAAAGCTGCATTTGCAGCCATATGTATTGGCAGTAGGTCCTTCTTGGCTTGAAATTGTACAAGCGCACATTGTTTTGGATAAAGTGATATATACTTTGCCGAATGTACCAGAAGCAGTTGAATTGTGTTTCCAGATATTTCATTCATTCCACGCCGAATACCCTCTCGAATGTCACAACGTATGGGAGTTCATACAACAGGCAGTTTATGGCATATATACAGAATTTGACTGGAACCACCGTTCAACCTCTGAGTTAGCGGAACAGTTAGGCATTTCCTTAAAACGTCAAACTTTAACGAAAATCATAGCACAGAAAAAGTAATGGTACATTACTTTATCGCTTGTTTTATGCAGACACTTGTTTTTTATTTGATTGGCACTATGTTATCTTGTGGCCATTGTTCAATTCCATGCTCTAGTGTTAATGAGTTAATAATTCATTTGAGAAAAAGATGCAATAACCTTCCTGATTTTTCTAATGGCGCAGGTTATAGATGTGGGCAGGGTAGCTGTGGTACTTTTGATTCCCTAAATACACTAAGAATGCATTTGAAAAGATCACATGTCAATGATGAAAGTGCTCAAAATTATTGTATGAATACTGTTAATATACTACAACAACCTATTTTCACGTCTGAATTCAGTAATGTATCGACCAACGTTAATGTATTCAACGATCATGATGAATTCGAAATACGAGACGGTTCCAATAATTTACATATCACTGACTATGATAATATTGATTTCCGTTTAAGTACCGAACAGTCTATAACATTTAAAACAGCTTTATTGATTAGCTCTCTCCTAGCTAATCCTCTAGTGCCAAGGTCAACCGTAACTTTATTTGTTAAGGCTATGTCCTCACATATTCCAAATATTATGGAACTAGCTATTCAAAACGGGTATTTGCAAGATAGGCAAGAACAAGACCGTGTCCTATGTGCGCCTAATGTTGAAAGACTTAGATTTAGCATGCAGCAATGTTTGCAGAATCTCTCTAGTGAATATAAATGGATGAAGTATTTTGAAAGCTTAGGAACATATATTAGTCCTCTAAAATACCAAACTGTTTGTGAGCCTAGACAAGAATTTGTAAGAGGAAAAAGAAGGTTAGTTATGGGGACCGGTCAGTTTATTCCATTGCGATTGGTGTTGCAAAAATTTTTAAGCATTCCTGGAGTTCTCAAAAAAATAGACGATTATGTTGCATATTGTCTACGTCTAACGGTAATAGCCAATGTCGTCCGTAGCTCGATTTGGCTAAATAAAATTCAGTCACTTGAAAAGAATACCAGACTTCTTCCGCTGATTGTGTACTATGATGACTATGAAACTGGTAATCCCCTGGGTTCACATGCAGGCATTCATAAATTGGGAGCTGTTTATGCGTCTATTGCGTGTTTACCTCCAGAACTAGCGTCCCAGTTAAAATATATTTTTCTATTTGCTCTGTTTTATTCGTCAGATAGAACAAATCAGGAAGGCAATTTTAATTGTTTTCATAAAGTAATCGAAGAGTTAAATTTTTTGTCAAGTACAGGTTTCGATTTAAATATTGCAGGATATTTTCAAGGTAAAGTGATGTTTCAATTGGTTTCATTGATTGGGGATAACCTCGGATTGCATTCTATTTCAGGATTCTTAGAAAGTTTTACAGCGAATTATCCTTGCCGAATTTGTAGAGCTCACAAATCTACCACAAAATTAATGTGTAATGAGGATACTATCCTTCTTAGAAATGAAAGTAATTACATTGCAGATTTGACAAAAAATAACCCCGGCGAAACTGGTATAAAAGAAAAATCTGTCTGGAAAGAAGTACACGGCTTTGACATATTTAAACAAATGTCTGTAGACATTATGCACGATATTCTAGAAGGCGTAGGACCGTATGCTATGAAAGAAATTTTAAAAGGCCTGTTTGTTAAAAAATATTTTACTTTAGAAGAGCTAAATAATCGCATAGCTTGCTTCAGTTACGGCCCAGACTCAAATTGCAAACCCGGGCCAATATTTATGGAAACAGGAAAAATTGTTAAATGGAAAATGTCTGCTATGGAAACTTACAACTGTGTTAGGTACTTTTCATGTTTTGTTTCTCATAAAGTTCCTTATGAAGATGAACATTGGCAACTTTATTTACTTCTCAGAAAACTCTTAGATGTAACCATGACTGAAAATGTATATCCCGAAATTTGCGATGAAATCAGAGATGTAGTTGCTGAGTTTAATAGTCTGTACATTACATTGAGTGGCTCTCTTTTAAAACCCAAATTTCATCATCTGACACACTATGCAGGAATAATGGAAAAATTAGGACCTCTTCATAATTTGTGGTCAATGAGATATGAAGCAAAGCATCGAATTTCAAAAATTTGCGCAAGAGCTTCATCAAATAGAATAAATTTGCCCAAAACTCTTGCTGTTAAACACCAGTTACAACTTAATCACATGTTTCTTGAAAATAAAATAGATTTCAATGTTGCTGACACTTCAGCTTGCCGTACCAACTTAGATGTTATAACTTCCAATACTTTAGTAACGGAATTTCATCTGTCACAGGACTCCAAACTCTTTTCTGTAACCTCCGTCTGGTTGAACGGTATAAAATATGATCGCAAACAAATACTAACACTAGATATCGATATGAACAGTGGTGAACCAGATTTCATAGAAATTTCTAATATTTACTATAATGAGAGTACTGGTGAAGTGTTTTTTAAAGGGCTTTCTTTGGAAACACTTTTTTTCGATCCCCACGTTTACGCATACTGTGTAAAGAAGACTGATATTGAAAAGTATGTTTCTTATGATAGTATTGTTAGTGTAAAGCCAAATAACTTAACAATATTGCCACCTTATAGCATATGGTATGTTGTGTCAAGAAATTGCTTGTGTTAAAGTCTTGTGAGATTGTGAGACAGGACTGAAAAAAAACGCCTTGTGCATTTTGGTGTTGCCTGTGTAACTAAAATAAAAATCTTGTCTATGTGCTTACTTAACTGCCGTACTCAGAGATGTTGAATGATCCTTGACTATGTGATAGTTTGAGTTGCAAGGGTAGTTTTGAATCTTACATAGTGTTGTTGTAAGTAGCTATTGTTTTTCTTATTGTTCAGAAAAGTGACCACTTGGTCGGTGGCCCCTTTTCCGGGATAGCGTCACTGATTGATTTGTATTATTCCCTGTGTAATTAAAACTATCAATATTTTGTCTATGTACTTACCCAAGGCCTCTTAGGCATTTAACTATAGCAGTGATAAGTCGGGATGAAGTAATTAGACACATATGTGATAGTTTGAGTTGCAAGGGTAGTTTTGAATCTTACATAGTGTTGTTGTAAGTAGCTATCGTTTTTCTTATTGTTCAGAAAAGTGACCACTTAGTCGGTGGCCCCTTTTCCGGGATAGCGTCTTTCATTGATTTGTATTATTCCCTGTGTAATTAAAACTATCAATATGTTGTCTATGTACTTACCCAAGGCCTCTTAGGCATAATTAGACACATATGTGATAGTTTGAGTTGCAAGGGTAGTTTTGAATCTTACATAGTGTTGTTGTAAGTAGCTATTATTTTTCTTATTGTTCAGAAAAGTGACCACTTGGTCGGTGGCCCCTTTTCCGGGATAGCGTCACTCCTTGATTTGTATTATTTCCTGTGTAATTAAAACTATCAATATGTTGTCTATGTACTTACCCAAGGCCTCTTATGCATTTAACTATAGCAGTGATAAGTCGGGATTAAGTAATTAGACACATATGTGATAGTTTGAGTTGCAAGGGTAGTTTTGAATCTTACATAGTGTTGTTGTAAGTAGCTATTGTTTTTCTTATTGTTCAGAAAAGTGACCACTTGGTCGGTGGCCCCTTTTCCGGGATAGCGTCACTCATTGATTTGTATTATTCCCTGTGTAATTAAAACTATCAATATGTTGTCTATGTACTTAGCCAAGGCCTATTAGGCATTTAACTATAGCAGTGATAAGTCGGGATTAAGTAATTAGACACATATGTGATAGTTTGAGTTGCAAGGGTAGTTTTGAATCTTACATAGTGTTGTTGTAAGTAGCTATTGTTTTCCTTATTGTTCAGAAAAGTGACTACTTGGTCGGTGGCCAAACAACTTTTTATAACTTGGTGGCGATCCGAAATGGTGGTGATCCGGCCGAACCCAATTATTATTACGTATTATTGCCTTTGTAATTTGTAATTGAAACTATCATTATCTTGTCTATATGCTTGCTTACCTGAAATAAATTTAATGATGATAAATATTTTTAACTAGTATCATTTACTTGACATTCTTAACTCCGAAGCTATATAGGTAGGCTCATATTAGGTGAAGGTAATAGAAAATATTTTTTTTTACATTTTGTTTTTTATTCACAGGAAGGCGATTCAAGCAGGGCATTTCCCAGGGTATACCTAAATTATCCTCTTGTGACAGAAGAATGAGATGCTTGGTAATACATTTTCTGCTGTAATTACTTCATTTTTAGGGGGTAATATCAACTTTGGAACATTCATTTGCATCAAAGAGCCAAACCGGTAGGTTATCCTACTGTAATTACACTTTCTGTCGAGATGGTGATTCTGCATTATACTATTTGAAAGGTTTGTCAATTCGAACGTCGTCCTTTATTCAGTTGCGACCTTACGGTACACACGGAAGGAATACCATCTCTTGCTGTAGTTTACTTTCTGGTTTTTCTGGGTATTAATTCTGATGTTCACGTGGACCAACCTTTAAAATATTTAGGATTATCACCTACAAAAGAAGGAATAATTAAGGTAGGAGCACCTACTGGGTTTTCTCTCTGTTTCAGATGGAAAATTAGAAGTTGGAATTACCACCCTTAATAACAGGTAATTACGGTAGGAAAAATTATTACCATCCGCTTTTTCCTTTCTATTGCGAGGGAATAATTGGTAATTCGAAGGGAAATACCACCTGCAACAGAAGGTAAATTCGGAAGGAAATCTTTTCCAGGCCGAATTACCTACCTGTTTGGAAGGAATTGCCTTCTAAATTTAGGTGGAATTATCTTCTGAAAAATTATTACCATCCGATTTTTCCTTTCTATTGCGAGGGAATAATTGGTAATTCAAAGGGAAATACCACCTGCAATAGAAGGTAAATTCGGAAGGAAATCTTTTCCAGGCCGAATTACCTACCTGTTTGGAAGGAATTTCCTTCTAAATTTGGGTGGAATTATCTTCTGAAAAATATTACCATCCGCTTTTTCCTTTCTATTGCGAGGGAATAATTGGTAATTCGAAGGGAAATACCACCTGCAACAGAAGGTAAATTCGGAAGGAAATCCTTTCCAGGCCGAATTACCTACCTGTTTGGAAGGAATTGCCTTCTAAATTTAGGTGGAATTATCTTCTGAAAAATATTACCATCCGCTTTTTCCTTTCTATTGCGAGGGAATAATTGGTAATTCGAAGGGAAATACCACCTGCAACAGAAGGTAAATTCGGAAGGAAATCCTTTCCAGGCCGAATTACCTACCTGTTTGGAAGGAATTGCCTTCTAAATTTAGGTGGAATTATCTTCTGAAAAATTATTACCATCCGATTTTTCCTTTCTATTGCGAGGGAATAATTGGTAATTCAAAGGGAAATACCACCTGCAATAGAAGGTAAATTCGGAAGGAAATCTTTTCCAGGCCGAATTACCTACCTGTTTGGAAGGAATTTCCTTCTAAATTTGGGTGGAATTATCTTCTGAAAAATATTACCATCCGCTTTTTCCTTTCTATTGCGAGGGAATAATTGGTAATTCGAAGGGAAATACCACCTGCAACAGAAGGTAAATTCGGAAGGAAATCCTTTCCAGGCCGAATTACCTACCTGTTCGGATGGAATTGCCTTCTAAATTTGGGTGGAATTAACTTCTGATATTTGGTAGGTAACTTCTAATTTAGAAGGAAAATACCGAAATGGAAGGTTATTCCTACTATTTGGATCTTCTGTTACGGTAGGAAACGTCAGAAGGAAAATGAATAACCTTCTGATATTCGGTAGGTACCAACTTCTAAATTGGAAGGAAAATATAGGAAATGTCAGAAGGAAAATGAATAACCTTCTAATATTTGGTAGGTACCTAACTTCTAAATAGGAAGGAAAAAACTGAAATGGAAGATTATTCCTACTTTTACGGTAGGAAATGTCAGAAGGAAAATGATGTACTAGAAGGAATTATCTTCCAAATCAGAATATTAAATTGGAGGGTAACAATTTTTCCTTCCTTTTTGACGCAGAAGGAAATTTTGGAAGGTAAAAATCATCCTACCAAATCAGAAGGAAAAATAAAAGGTTAAGTTACCTTCCGAATTTTCCTTCCTTTTTGACTCAGAAGGAAAATGTGGAAGGAAATATTTTGGTAGGAAATTGGAAGACTGGAAGGTAAATTCGAATACATAATACCTACCGAAATGGAGGGTAAAATTGGAAGGAAAATATTTGGAAGGTAATTTTGGAAGGAAATAAATTCTTAAAATATCCACTTAAATTGGAAGGAATTTTTCCTTCTGAGTCAAAAGGGTAGGATTTTCCTTCTAATTTTGGAAGATTATTTCTAACAGTGCAATCCCACCATACACGCAGCATCACCTTATTGAGTGTTAACCCGGGTTTTGCCGCAGCCTGTGAAGCCTGACCCAACTTTGGCTACGACCTTTTTTGCACGTTTTTGTAGTACGTGATCCACTTTTCATCGCTAGTTATCAATCTCTTCCAAAACGGTTCGGTTTCATTACGTCTCAACAAAGAATCGCAAATGAGTAAACGGTACATTAGGTTTCCTTCAGCGAGCTCGTGTGGCATCCATATATCGAGCTTTTTTGTGTGCCCAGCTTTTCTCAAATGGGTCAAAAGTGTTTTGTGGTCAATTCCCAGTAGTACTCAGCTATGTCGTAACTACTGATATGCCGATCTTGCTCCACTTTCTCAAAAATGACGTCCATTTTATCCATAACAGGCCGACCGGAGTCATCTTTGACATCAAAAATCCCGGCTTGAAAACGCTTAAATTTTTCAATTTGTCAGAAATTTTTTTCGGGGCTTGCGTTGCCCTTTTTTCCACATACATACATAAACTCACGCCTGTATCCCAGAGGGGTAGGCAGAGGTCAGGGACTGTCCGGGACTTAACCTTCTGACCCCTTTTTGTACTAGGTTAGAGTTCGTCAGGTGCCAACGACGAGTGACGCTAAGCCCGGGATTAGCGAGTTTGGCAGGAGGCTGTGTTTTAGCTGTTACATTGCCTGGCAATAGCAGATAACATAAACAAAAATTGTGTGAGAAAGAGGCAAATAGTTATTCAACCATAATATTAATATAATTTACCTAATAAATGATCGCGATTAGACCCACCAAATGTATTTAAAAATGTTTATGATTATTTATGTATGTTTACGTATATGTTTAAGCCTACTCCAACTACAAACAACGTCCCAGGCACTGCAGTGTCCGAATGGTCCCTTCACCCATCTAGCGTGAGTGACGGTACTACTGGACGCTGCATAAATCATCTCATTACGTAGATGCAAAGGCCAAGTTTTTTATATCTTATCGCCTATTTGTATAAGTATTCAAACTCTAACCGAGATGGTTCAGAAATTTTCGAAATAGCCTTGTCTATATAAATAAATCTCCTTATCACAGTTCCGAATAAAACCTAATAGCCTCTCAGTAAATATAGACTCTCGAAACCAAAGACAAGAACTTACTATTACTTGGAGGAGGCTCTATGAATAAAATATAACGCTGACCTACACTGTGCTTGAGTTAGGTCAGACGCTCATCGATATGGTACCAATTCATTGTAAATTAATGTAGGTTATTTCTGTGAGCCGACCGTATCACTTGTCAAGAATTGATATAGGTAATACTTCGGTCTTGATTCTAGCCGTTTATTGCCGATGATACTAGAAATAAACATAAACTTTCGTTCCCAAGATTTAGGCTGGCAAAGGTTAATACATCCTTTATGGGGCATTGAATACGTTTCTACAATAAAATCCCTGAAGATATAACAAGCAGAAATCAGAAATCAGAAATCAATAATTTATTTCAACGTAAAGAATTTACATTCCGTTGGCTGAATGTCAATGTACTATGTTACTATGTTAGCCGCTGCCTTCGGGCCGTATTTGTAGTGGAGAAAAAGGCAGCGGGAAAAAGAAAACTCCACTCTGACCATCTTAAAAACTTGTCTCTTGCATTTGAGGCGAAAAAAGTTCTGACCTGACGGCCGAGGACCTGACGACGCAGTGTAGGAAGGCCCCCCACTGGTCTAACGACGGTTACGGTGTCGGGAAGTCGCTCGATGCGGGCGGCACAAGACCGGGAAGCTTGGAAAACCATGAGGGAGGCCTATGTCCTGCAGTGGGCGTCAAATGGCTGATGATGATCAAGTAAAAAAACAATGTTAATTACTTGTTTGAAGTGGTGGGCTGCTGACTTTATACGACCCTTACAAACTAATCTACAAACGCAGATCGCGGGATCGATTTCCCCAGAGGGCGCTGTGCTGTACATTGATGTACGTTGTACATTGATGAATACGCAAATATGAGTGGCCATGTACAATGGCCACTCATATTTGCCTATTTGGCCAATATTAACCATCCATTGCCGGGTATTCTGACGAATCTTTAGCACTGACTTTTGTTAAACCTGCAATGTATTCTGAGCCGTCGGCGAATATGCGAATACAAATATCCAGCTGGAGAGTTTTGCATGTTTGTGCTATTTTTTTGTTTGTTTCACTATCAGCACAGACTATGCCAAGTTTGGAAATGATAAATATTGTATCGTTGTTTAGTTGGACGACATTTTCGCACTTAGGGCCAGTTTCTGAATTGAGAATTCTGCTACGTAAATAGTTAACTGTAGTGCTGTCTCTTCGAATTTATTAATGTTACTTGTTTGTTAAGTGTTTACTTAGTGGAATTCTCAATTCAGAAACCGGCCCTTAGCCTCATAGGTGGGCTATTGTTCATAGCAAGGCTGTGGGACTACTCCAGTTAGCCTTCCTCTTTGCAGAAAGTCAGCTGACATCACTGTATACTTTATGACGTTGCTTTGAATGTGGACTGTAAGGTTTGATGGATGATTGATTTGAAATAGAAGAAGAAGAAGAAGAAGAGAAGAAGAAAGACATTTATTATACCAACAAGATACATCACAGAAACAAAATAAGCACACTGACACGTATTCCTTTTGCCACCTGATCCAGAAGTGCTGGCGTAGTCTTTCTGCCCTCTCCCAGCGATACAGCCTGTTCGGATTCGTGTCATCCAACTTTGGAGTCGGCAAAGCGGTGAGAGGTCGTCCAACCAAGAAATGGCCAGGTGTTAACGGAGTCAGATCGGTAGGATCGGATGATATCGGGGACAACGGACGTGAATTTAGTATTGCTTCAATTTGTACTAAACTTGTGTATAATTCCTCAAAAGTGAGGTGTGCCTCGCCTAATACGCGTACTAGATGATACTTAAATGACTTTACGCCCGCCTCCCACAACCCACCGAAGTGAGGGGCATAGGCTGGAATGAATTTAAAGTTGATGTTTTCATTTGCGGTGATTTCTGATAATGCCGATGAATTTTGTTTGAGAAAGTTGCCTATTTCATTTCTCGCTCCTACAAATTGTGTACCGTTATCAGAGAATATCGTATATGGTTTGGATCGACGCGCAATAAACCTACGCAGTGCAGCCATGTATGATTCCTTGGTCATATCGGAGACCAGTTCTAAGTGCAAGGCCTTTGTGGCGAAGCACACAAAGACAGCCACGTAAACTTTGGTCAATTTGCACCCACGCCCTTTTCGGTCAGCGACGAGCAATGGCCCGGCGTAATCCACGCCAGTGGTTTGAAATGGGTATCCTGGATCAAGGCGCTGCTCAGGTAATTGGCCCATGATTGGGCTAACTGTTTGAGCCTTCATTCGAAAACAGCGCTGACATTTATGTATTATATTTCTTGCCAAGTTACGTCCACCCAGAGGCCAAAACTGCTCCCTAATTGATGCCAGTAACAGTTGGGGTGCGGCATGAAATAATTTTGTATGTTCTTCCATGAATATGAGTTTAGCAATTGGATGCTGACATGATATCAAAATTGGATGTTTTTTGGTGTATTCAAAATGTGAGTTTTTCAACCTACCACCGACCCTGATCAGTCCCGAGTCATCTAAAAATGGTGACAGGGGCAGAAGTTTGTTTTTGGCTGATAATGTCCTTTTGTTTAGTAAGAGATTATGTTCTTCAAATGATTGCATCTGTGACCATTTGATTAAGAATTTGAACGCATTATTTATCTCTTCGATAGTCAGAGGACCAGTTTGTTTTGTACTGTCTTTCTTTGTATTGTGTATGAATCGAATTGCATATGCTAAGGATCGTTTAAGTTTCAGTAGCTTTGAAAATCTGTTGAAGTCAATGATTGTTTGGTTTGTCTCTGTATCGACTACTAACTGTGTTATTACTTCTGGAATTTCTACACTATGGTTGCATTTTGATTTTGGCCAAGTGATTTCGTCATTCTGCAAAAATTCTGGACCAGTCCACCACAAAGTGGTGCCTTGGATTGCAGACATGTTGACTCCACGAGTTAGCAGATCCGCTGGATTGTGCGCGGTAGGCACATGAAGCCATGTAAAACCTTTCGTAGTGTCTTGTATTTCTGCTACGCGTGTCTTGACAAATATTTTCAGTTTATTGGGTGCTGTCTTTAACCATCCTAACACTATGGTTGAATCCGTCCACATAATGCAGCGGTCTATCGGTATTCTAAATGCTTTTACTACCTTTTTAATCAATCTCGCGGCAATGAGAGCTCCACAAAGCTCCAAACGAGGAATTGTTACCGGCTTCAGAGGTGCAACTTTGCTTTTTGCGCAAAGAAGCTGCACGTGAACTTTGCTATCACTAGACACACTTCTAATATACACGCACGCACCATACGCATCTTGCGAAGCATCGCAGAATGTGTGAAGCTCGATTTTAACTGGATTCTCACACGTAGCGCAGCGAGATATCCGAAGGTCATTAAGCAAAGGTAGGTCGGATGTGAATTTTTGCCAAGACTCGATGACCTCTATTGGTAGAGGATCGTCCCATGACAACTTGTGCAGCCAAAGTTTTTGTAAGAGAATTTTGGCTTGGATTATGACTATACTAAGCAAGCCCAACGGATCGAATATTTGTCCAATAGTCGACAAGATTGACCGTTTGGTAGGATTTTCGACAAGAGTTGGCTGTACATCGAAATACAACTCATCTTCAACTGGAGACCAACCTAGACCTAAAGTGTGTGAAGAACTCGATTCCCCTAAATTGAGTGTTTTGCAATTTTCTGACTCAGATGATTTTAAATTATGTACGTTCGACCTGATTTTGATATTTGCAGAATTTTACCGGATGATAAAATTCTGCAAATATCGTGATGTATTTTGAAGAGTTGATCAGCCGACTGACTTCCCGTAACAAGATCATCGACATAAAAGTCTTCGCTAATTATCTGAGCTAGCAAACTGTCATCGCACTCCAAAGCCAACTGCTTTAAGCACCTGATTGCCAGAAACGGAGCTGCTGCTGTTCCGTAGGTTACAGTTTTAAGCTGATAGGTTTGTAGTGTCTTGCTAGGGTCGTCTCGCCAAATGATTTTCTGCAAATGCCTTTGGTTTTCGTGAATTAATACCTGCCGGTACATCTTCTCAACGTCTCCGGTCATAACATATACAAAATGCCTGAATCGGATGAGTATAGTAAATAGATCGCTCTGGATTGTAGGACCTACCATTTGTAGATGGTTACATGAAATACCTGTAGTAGTAGGTGCACTCGCGTTGAAAACTACTCTGAGCTTTGTGGTTGAACTGCTTTCACGAAATACTCCATGATGAGGTAAGTAGTATGAATGATCTATGCCATTTTGAGAATCTAAATCTGAATTGGCTGGATCGAGTGACATATGATCCAGCTCTAGGTATTCTGCCATGAATTCCTTGTACATTTGTTTGAGCTTTGGTTGACGATGTAGTTTGCGTTCGAGCGATAAAAAGGATTGCTTTGCCTTTTCGTATGATTCTCCTAGACATGATTCCGGCATTTTGAGGGGAATTGCGACTGAGAATCGACCATCAGATAAACGAGTAAAGTTAGCCATAAAATTCTCTTCGCAGAGACGCTCTTCCTCAGAAAGAAGTGAATTTGGATTATCTGGTTTTATCTCTTCTAGGGACCAAAACTTTTCCAATTGTTCTTGTATTTGTGTGTTTTCGTTTTGAATGAAATTGCATGTGACTAAATTGTTTTTTGTATAACCGAGACCACTGGTCGGCCCTGAAACAATGTATCCGAGCTTTGTCTGCTGTAGAACAGGACTGTGCTCCCCTAAACGTATTTGGCCTTGATCTAGCAGATCCCAAAAGATGTCTGCGCCGAGTAACAAATCGACACTCGACGGACTGTAGTATTCTGGATCCGCCAACTGGATGTCTTTGGATATGTTCAATCGCGATATATTTACACTGTTGTTGCAAAGACTGGCTATGTTTGGTAGGACCAGAAATGACATCTCCACCTCGTATGGAGAGACTCTGGATTTGATGGATGCATTACAACGCTTTGTAATGTGTGACAATGAATTGTTTATGCCTATAACTGACGTTTGTGTATTTCTGAATTTTAATCTCAACTTGTTTGATAACGTTTCCGTCATGAAGGATGCTTGGCTCCCTGAATCGAGAACAGCTCTTGCCTCGTGAAGTTGGTTGTCTTTGTCTGCAATGTAGATGACTGCAGTCGAAAGCAGGACTGGCTCTGTCACTCCGACTGAGAGCGTCGTGGCTTTGTCGACTGGTGCTTCTGGTTTGGATGATGTGTCTATGTGCAGTAATGTATTGTGTCGTTGCGAGCACACTGTACATGGACCTAGTCTGCAAACGCGTGCCTGATGACCTGACCGAAGGCAATTGTTGCATAGCCTATGCCTTCTGACAGATTCTGCTCTCTCGCTTACAGACTGGCTGCGAAAAGTGTCGCAAGCAAATATGCGATGGTCTTGGTCGCATATTGGACACTTTGGGTGACGATATTGTGAATTCGTGTCCGTAAAGGCAGCCAGACCCTTTACATGTTCATATCTTGTTTTAGTGTCTGTTTTAACACTCATGTTTATTGTTTCAAGAAGATCAGCCCTGTCCTTTAGAAATCTTTTAAACTCCGCGAGTGTTATTTTGGCAACACTAGATTTTCGCTCTTCCCACTCACGCAACGTTCTAGCATCGAGTTTTGAAGTCATAATGTAAATAATAAGAGTATCCCATGATTTTGTGGGCTCTCCTAATGTATCTAATGCTCTCAGATTTTTTGAAACTGTATCAATAAGTTTGCGTATGGCTTGAGCGGATTCCCGTTTAATTTGTTCCAAGGAAAACAACGCTTGAATATGGTTCTGTACTAATAATCTGGGGTTGTCATACCTATCGCATAACAAATCCCAGGCAACATTATAATTTTCGGATGAAAACTCCAACGATCGAATAATCTGAATAGCACCACCCTCCAAAGAAGCCCTCAAGTAGTGAAATTTTTGTATTTCGGTAATGGCGTAATTCTCATGTATCAATGAATTAAAAGTGTCTCGAAACTCAAGCCATTCCTCGTATTGACCGCTGAACTTAGGGAGTTGAATAGTAGGTAATTTTACCCCCCGAGTGGCCTGCCCCGCCCTGGTGTGCTCCGCCACAGGCCGAGCCTGCGAATGGCCTGACTGGTGCGATAAAGTGTCTTCATCGCTTCCGACTGCCTTAGGATTATTTGCATCAAAAAGTTGTTGAGCTTTGGCAAGTACACCATAATAGTTATTCTCGAATTCGGCCCTTTCCGCGTCTTGAGCGGCTACGTCACTCTCGTCAACGGTACACTGGATAAAGGTATGAACTTCATCGAATTGGGTAAATAATTCGTTCATTTTCGACATTCGAAGTTGAAGCTCGGCACATTGCACGGGAGTTAAGATGGATTTTAAAGTATGTAGATAAGTAATGAATGAAGTCAAACGCCCTTTTATCATTCCGCGCTTTCTATTCAATTCTTTAATATCCGTCATGTCGATGGGTTGTGAGAATCGGTCACCGCAAGATATGTGTAGGTATAGATAAAATTTAAAGAATGCTACCAAGAATCGCACAAAGAAAAGTGATAAAGACAGATGCTAGTAATATTTAACTTCAATTAAATAACAAGCACGTCTAGCAATAAAATGAAATATTTAATCAAATTGTAATTAATTGAAAATTATAATTTAGGCTGAGACCTATCGAGTGTTTTACTGAAAAAACATTCACGAAAGACCAGGTGCTATTTGCCAAATGAAATTCAACCTAATCGTAATAAAAATAAAGCCCGGTTGTTTACTACTAGATACTTGCTAATGAGCTTCATAGATAAAAAACACAGTTCGATCGACTGGTTTATCGCGAGAACAAAAGACGTGCGGCCGGTTACCGCGTAGGTACTTGGACCTCGATGAGCTACTATGCACAGTTCTATCTAGTAAACAACAATTTGATTCTATTACTTTCTATAGAAGACGTGTAAAATTGTATTTTTAGGCGAAATTACATAGGGAAATGAATTGAAATATGAATTTATATAATTGTAAATGATTATGGACGATATCGTGTGTGCAATTGCACCTTTTAAATGGATTTTAATAAAATACAGATAGAAAAATTGTTTTTCAAGCTGACACGTTTCCGCTGAAGGTTTCAGCCTGTTTCAGTTCATACCTTTCACCGAGAAGTCTCAATGGCTGTTCCGAACATTTCCTGTCATACCCGGATTCTTATCGGCCAACAGCGATGCCCATCGGGCCGTAGAGCCCCAGATAAATCGCGGCCAGTAACAAATAGCCCGCGGCATTATTAATCACGGAGGCAGTTCACCGGGTCCAGACCCCACTTGGCACCCTCGTCGACTGTCAATGGGAGACATCTGCCCGATCCACACTCTCTGGATTCACTTGGGTAGGACCGCGCGAGCAGGGAAGATAGTACCACGGACCAAGGACGCGACGTGCGGTCGGGCGCTACCATCAATGTGTAATAAACGGGTCTAATGGCGATTATTTATTAGGTAAAAATTTTAGTACCTTAATTGCCGATGTTTCGGCAACGCTGCAACTGCCGTGGTCACGGGTAGATTGAAGTGGCGGGTGCAGAGTTGCAAAGCTTCTTTTAAGGATCGTGTTTACAAAAAATTGGCTCAATCATGTAAATAATGTTTTTAGGATACATGACCGAGAAATAGGCCCGGAGAATATTATTGCGGGACGGCTTCGTAAATAAAAAAAATAATTATCTTTTCGTTCAATTCATTCGTTTTTGCATTCACTATAATCCACAAATACACTTACTGTAAATTATGTCAATGAAGATTGACACTTTTTCCAATTTTTAATTCAAGAGAAGATGTGACAACGCAAGAGTGTGTGTACACACGCGAGCACTCTTAGCCCTCTATGGGGAGTGTGCATGCGGCGACATTCAGCAGATATAGGCCAAGATTACGCCTCTGTGTATCCGCCTTTGAACCGACGTGATTGAATGAAGGGAGTGCGGATTGAGAGAGGAATGAAGCAGGCTAAGTGAGACATTGCTCAAACGGGCCGCAGCTCGGTGAAGCTAATGGCTAGTTGGTGTTGTGTTTGTGTTGACTTTGATGCCGGTTTGGTTTTAATATTTGGTTTAACTTGTACAGAGGCGTTGCCGGCCAAAATGTTTCATCTTACTGCATGAATAACCCCTCTATAAGTTTTTTCATTTCAATTCCTTTGAATTCATTTCATTTCTCCTCTTGCTGTTGTTGTCGGTGGTCGTGGGTTCGATCCCCACTGGGGGCCGGCGTACATTTGTACAAATGACCTCAGTCTGGATGATTTCCATGTTTGTGATGTCCCGGCCTGGTTAACATAGCACAGGGTATCCTAGTTTGGGACCGGACAAACGATTGTGTTCTGTACAAGTTATTGTTTTAAATAGCGCTACAATTCATATTAATGCAATAATATCGTAAATAACGATTAAGGAAACGATTTACGAGTAGTCATAAGAATAAAGAAGTATTTCACCAAAAATATCTAACTTTTCAAATAGACAAAAAAGTTTAAAACTCTTAATTGTCAGGTTAAGAGCGGAGTTAGCGGAGCGGTAAAACGCCGGCTTCTCATTCGGGAGGTCGTGGGTTCAAATCCCGGCATGTACCAATGACTTTGTTATCTAAGTTATGTAGGTACATTTATTAAGCTATCATTCGCTGTGAAGAAAAACATCGTAAGGAAACCCTAATGTCTGAGGGGTTTACATACCTTAGCGCTTGCTACTTACAATGGCCCAACCAGGTCTAACTATTATATTCTTTTTGTTGCACTAACCCGTGCTGAGGACAATTTAAAAAAAACGTATTTAGAGGCTAAAAATGCTGCTGGCACGGTTAGCCAGAGGCCGCGGGTTCAAGTCCCGGCATGGGTGGAATTTTAAGCCTCTAAATAGGTTATCTAACTAACTAATTGTCAGATTTTGAACTTTGACTTTGACTGCGCACGGACGTATTTTGCAGTAAATAATATAGTCGCTGGCAATAGCAGTATCTAAGTAAAACGAGGGATTGTCTGTCTAAGTACACACTTAAAGAGGCTATAAGCAATACGTATTCGAGAATGTCTGCGTTGCTCCCAGAGTCCCAGCCGGAGACGTAAAAGCTTCGTAATGAAGCTGCGTGATTATTTGCTTACGACTTGGCTCGGCTTTTTACCGGCCTGCGAAAGCAAAGGGGGTGTGTTTTTCGCGCGTATGTATTTATGTGTGGGAGTATGTGGGTTGATTGAAGACCAAGCAGGGACCAAACGGCTGAACATATTTTGTCAAACGAGTTGTCAAGTAAAAGAAAAAGCTATTCGTATGCCACTGAAAAGCGTCAAATAAAAAAAACTTATAATAAACAAAAAAAAACGGCTGCTAAACGGGCCAAATCGTAAGGGGGCAATAAAAAGAGCCCAAAGCAACCACCATACATTGAATTTAAAATCTCAGCAGGCGGGAGCTCTCGGTCAATTTCTTATAGGTAAGTTGAGTCCTGCCTGCTGAATTTTCAAATTCAATTCTCTTTTGGGCAGTCAGGTTTTTCGTTTTACAATATTTATTTTTATTTTACGACGTGGTTTCGCCACAAAATAGGGACAAGTTCTTCCAAGATTGAACCCACTTTGCAAAGGGGTAAAAGGGGAGAATTTCACTGATAAAATGGATCGTCTGGAATAGAGTACACACAGGGTGTGGCGTAAGGAATGGATAACCTGAAAAACTGAAAACTATTTAAGTACAGTAGAACCTCGATAACTTAAACCTCGGTAACATAAAAACCTCTGTTACTTCAAAAAATACTATGTTCCCTTCCCATCAGAGCCCAAAACCTCTATAACTTAAAATACGCAACCTCTATAACTTAAATAAATAATCTCTGTATAGGCCCTCAGTAACTAAAAGAAATGTTTCCACAACCTCTATAACATAAAATTGTTTGTGAATGAGTCATTTTGAAAGAGTGTCAAAACAAATGGTTTCGGTATTTATTGCTTGCACGTGTTTACTATGTATTGTTAACGTAAACAATACATTACCTATTGTTTGCTTTATCTAAATTCTTCAAAGCTTTGCGGCGGTTAGCTTTGTGACAACGACTTACTTGCATAATAAGTTTTTTGATCGTTGTCCTGGAAAAATCGCTTTATTGGAATCAGTAAATAATTGCATTGAAAGTGATAAAGACGATGATTTTAACAACGAGCCACAAACTTCATCTACAAGTGTATCAATCAACGAAGCAAAAAGAGCTTTAACAACTGTACGATCATTTATAGAGCAGTGTAGCAACATAAAAGATAATGTATTCTCCTCTCTATTTGTCATTGAAAATCAAATCGATTTAGAAACAGTGAATTTTTTAAAACAAAAGAAAATCACAGATTTTTTTAAGTAGACTAAACCTTTAGTTGTTGTTTTATTTTTATGTAATGTAAGTAATGTGAATAAATATGATTACATATTTAATTTTCAGTATTTTATTGAACCCATCCTTCTGATGCATTCGAGTAAAAATGGGAGCAAGGGTACATAGAAACATGTACATACCTCTATATTAACCTTTACCTAACATAGACCCTTGATAACTTAAAACCTCTATAACTTAAAATATTTTGTGTTTCCCTTGGACTTTAACTTATCGAGGTTCTACCATAAAAAATAACTAAGTGTTAAATGCTATATCGTATTGTTAACGATTGTACCACTGTTTGTGAGGCTTGTGGGGTAACTCTTTGCACTGACTGAAAATCAGCGATGAAGACTTATCCATTAGCATAGTGCTGAGTCAGCTGCTATTTATAATGGCAGTGAGTCGCCGTGACTTTTGCTTTCTTTTTTATTATCATTCTTTACATACGTATAAATTTTTTGGTTTGGTTTTTTTTTTGTGCCCGCTTTAATGTTTTTATTATAAATGTTTTTCTTCTTTTTCTCTAATCCGTTTCTTTGTCATCGACTATTTGACAATTCACAATAAGCAAAAGTTAAACCAAAAACACATTTTTTTATTAAGTTTCATATTTTGCATAATTATTTTTTCTGGTTGTGCTCATTGCAACCTCCTCTATCTATTTATCTAGGTATCTAAATGACCGAATTAAGTTCCGAGATAGTATGACAATAAAAATAAAAATGTAAATGTTAATACTTTTGTTTGTTGGGAGTGGTTTAATTTTATCGTTACTGAAGATTCTGTTTTGAGGTAAAAAGACTTAATGCCAGACCCCATTGGCATTAAGTCTTTTTACCTAAAAACCTCTCTAATAATCCTATTTTACTCCTCAGATAATCCCAATTCTCAGAGAATTAGAAAACACCTCTTCGTTCTAACAAGAAATAAAAAAATATTATTAATGGCAATCAAAAGTTAAGTCGTTTCCGGGAAAGTCTGAAATAGAGTTGTACGAAGAAAATCTGGAAAGTGCTTTTCAGTGCTAGTTAGTATGGTTTATGGTTAGCATGCTGAAGTGGCAGTGGGCCGGCCATATCATCCGAAGAACTGATGACCGATGGGGTAGACGAGTTCTTGAGTGGAGACCGTGGATAAGTAAACGTAGTGTAGGACGTCCTCAGACTCGGTGGAGCGATGATCTTGGCAGGGCGGCTGGCAAGAGCTGGATGGGAGTAGCCGAGGACCGTGCTCAGTGGCGCGCTATAGGAGAGGCCTATGTCCAGCAGTGAGCAAGTATAGGCTGATGATGATGATGATGATGGTTTATGGTTTAAGACGTTTATTCTCATAAGAACAATATAGATGTTCACTTAAAATGAGAATTAATGATTAATTAATTTAGTAAATACATGCATGAGCTTATAAAATAAAATAACTTTAAATTAAGGTTCAGATAGACAATAGTTTCGTATAATAATTTGTAGGTGGTTGTATGTTGTAATAATTCTTCAGTACAATATCGGTTGCACACATTAATTTGTAATGGAGGTAGAATACAAGTCACTCCAACGCAGGCGATCACAAAAGTTATCGGCTAAGCTTATTTACGCGGCCGTATCTAGTTATACCGTCAAAACCTCAATGGATCGTTGAACGTTTTTCTTGTTGTTGAGTTTTTTCGATTCTTTGATATTTTTTGGTATTGTATAGTTGTATTCCCTCAAATTGTGTGCTCATCGTGCCATAATTAGTTCTTAGTGATATTGTAGTTTGCATTATTTTAGTATCCTGGTATATTTGGCAGTGGGAGTGAAATAGTTATAGCCAAACAGAACTTTTAGTTAATTTTGTGCTCTTTGAAGTTTTTGTACATATACCTTAGCTGCTGTCCGCCAGATTTCGATAAGATATTCTAAATGTGGTTTCATCAGTGAGTTTTAAATAATGTATCGCACTCGTCTAGGAAAGCAACCCGCAACTCTGCGTAGCGCTCCTGTAAGGGATGTTATTTTTTTTATTTTAGACGTTTTATGTGGTCCTGCCATGGTCCCGTATAAGACCGAGGTATTTCTCTTGCACTGAGTGATGTAATGAAGCGCTGTTTATAGTAAGTGGTTCGTGGTTACAGATTTTGTTTTTTTATTTTTGCAGAAAAACATATGTAGCTAGTTTTTGAGGAATCTATAGAGAAGCTTATACTGGAACCATTCTGACAGTCGATCTAAATCCTCTTGAGCCAATTCGATAATTTCATTAATTGTCTTTCCGGAACAAAACAGACAAGTGTCGTCAACATAAAGGGCAATGCTCCTGTGTAATCCCATAATATTGTTGACATAAACAAAAAATAGTAGTGGACCTAAAACTGAGCTTTGCTGCACACGTATTTAATATCGTGTAGCTCGCTTCCAATTTATTGTACCTAATTATTTTATTTTAACGACGCTGATCTGATACCGAGTTGTATCAAAATCGCATTCAAAACTGTCGAATGATTAAACATTAACACATTAAAATTGTTTTTGGTCCCAAACTGGAATACCATGTGACATGGTGTGAAATGGTGGTGGTGGCAACTAGATACAACAAAATAGAATTTATCAAATTACAGAGTTTTAAAAAACGATTAACCCAATAATAACTAAGCTTAAACGCTAAGCATAAATAATTAAATTTATCCAAGAAACCCTTTTTTGCTCGGAAACCACTTTTTAGGGGTATTAAAACATCAAAAATATTAGCAAGCAATGGACGAGTAACCTATAGTGTTCTCACGGCGTAAATGTAAGCCAGCACGATTGAAAATAGCGCCATATATTTTCTGTGTGTAGAGAAATTCCTGCAAAATGGGTCAAGACTTTTATTATGACTTTGTTTTTTTTTCGGATTTATGCTGATTTTATATTGCAATAATTTTGTGTGGTTCGAAAGACATAGCAAAATGAACGTGCCTGACAATAGTTATCGAAGTCGCAAGGTTGGTTTTTAAAAAACGCACTTTTCAAAAATATCTCGACACAAACTTGAATCTATTGGAACAATTAGTGTCGTGCGTGCCACTGCGGCCACCTGGTTCGACAACGTTGTCCGCGTGCCGCGGGTCCGCGGCTCATTGTTTGGTTAAACGGAGAGGGCGGTACTAATTGTGGTAGTAAATTTATAGTAAGTGGTTCGTGGTTACAGTTTTTGTTTTTTTATTTTTGCAGAAAAAAATATGTAGCTAGTTTTTGAGGAATTTATAGGGAAGCTTATACTGGAACCATTCTGATTAGTGTAGTAATAGTAACCACACAATTTTTTTAAACAAGATTTCTCAATTCGAAAAAAGATTTGTCAACTATTTTTATTTTTTTATTTACTAAGAGTAAATAAAAGTAATAGTCTAAATAGATGCCACTTTTCATTACGAATTACATAACTGCGGCGTTCAAACCACCCAGAAATGAGCGTGTATGTATAGCCTATGTCACCTGCCCAATTATAGCGAATCAATCTGATTTGTCAAAATCGGATGATTGATTATGGAGTTACGAGGGAGCATAGAATACTTCCGTGTGGCGCCGGATTAAGAAAAGCGTCACTCCATTTCCTTCCGTGGATGTCGTAGAAGGCGACTAAGGGAATCAATTACCAGGGGACGGGCAGCAGCGTCTTCCTGAGATTCCAACCGCATACTGCGATCGCCAACCCGCCTGCCAAGCGTGGCGATTATGGCAAAATCCCTCATGGTTATGAAAACTACGAAGGAGGCCTATGTCCTGCAGTGGGCGTCAAATGGCTGATGATGATAGAATACTTAATACAAACAAACACCAAACACATAATGAGTCAAACAAACGGCTCCGCCGCAGGTGGGCAGAAAGGGGATATCTCCAGGTATCGCTAACTTCGCCAATTACCAGTTAGTTGAATGAAACTAAGTCTCCAAGGCTGGCAATATAAAGCGTGATATAAAATGCAAATGGCCGCTAGGTCCCGGTAATTAAGGCCTAAATCCAGCGGATAGTAAATGTTATGAAAATGTTAGCGGGCGGGTTAAGGCTTAGGTAGGTAAGTCAGTGTAAATTCCATTTCTATTATGTACAATAAAGTGTTCTAGAAGAAGAAGAAGAAAGACATTTATTGGGACAAATTAACACATCACAAGAAAAAAAGGCATAGCAAGTACCTAACATAAACAAGTACAAAGGAAAAACAAGTCACATAAATACAACATAATACAAGACAAAGTGAGAGCGTCAGAGTGCATCCTGTGGTGTGTCAAAGTTGCCACAAATCCATCTATACGGCGATTCATTATGAGGTACAGTCGACCGTACATCGACCTTTACACACGTGCACTATAATCAGTAACGCTAAGGACGACTTTGCAACAAAAATGTAAAGGTTGACCCGCTGTCGACTATACAGGGTGTAGCAAAATCCTCACATCTATCCAAATATTGGAGGGAGGGATTATGCAGCGATGGTTTTCAAATAGCATCTTCACACCTAATTAAGGCTATTGGGCCCTAAATAATCTTTCTACTATTATAAGTATTTATAAATTATGAATGCGAAAGTTTTGATGGATGGATTTTTATTAAGTTAATACCGGATAGACTTACTTGGTTTTTAAGCTCTGCAAATCAGAGCGCAACCTGGTCAAACTCGTCCGACAAAAAATCAAATAAAAACCTATTTAGAGGCTAAAACTTCCACCCACACCGGGACTTGGACCCGCGACCTCTGGCTAACCGTGCCGTGAATTTTTAGCCTCTAAATAGGTTTTTAAAATCATCCCTCGCACGGATTAGTGCAACAAAGATTACAAAACCAATTAAGTTTATCCGGTATTTTACTCCGGGTCCGGTATTAAGTTAAATTAAGTTAATAATGTTGTCTACGACACAATATGCACACGTTGGCCCTTCACGGCCAACTTATAGAAGCAGCGACGGAGTGCCGCCATCTTACTTACTTTTCCGATTGATCAGCGAGCGAGCAGAGGTGTAATTTTATATTTAACGTTTATTTCTAATTAAAGCATTTATACAGTCCACTCTCTCTTCATTAACAACTGGCCTATTTATGTGGTCCTACGATTACGGAATCTCCGCGGCGAATTTTGCAGCAAGTACCTAGCGGTCAGCGCGATAATCGCACCGAGTCTACTACCTACACTACGCGTCGCAAGGAGAAATCGATTGTGCGCCACACCTGCACCACTTCAAGATCGTCGGAAGTCACTTTCATCGTGCCTGAAATCAGCTAATCACGCTTCAGCGATCTTCACATCAACAAGAACGCACGGCTTAGCATCCGGCCACATTCAGACGTTTGACACACTCACAGTGATTGGAATTCAGCTCCACCCGGTTCAGCGGTCTTTGCAACAGCCAGGACAGCACGGCGGCGTAGCATCCAGTCACATCGCATCATACTCAAGTTTACAATCAGAGGTCAACGCTCGGCTCGCAAACAAATCTACTAGCACATACATGGTTTGGTAACAGCAGTCCGTGAGTTCGTTCCGATCAAACATTCTATTTTAGTCAACCAAACATACTTAGTCAGTCAAACAAGTATTCATAAAACTCTTTTTTTCATATCACTTCATAATTTCACATAATATTTCAAGCAATATATTCCTCCAAGCTTCATTAAAGCAGTAAATAGTAATCCCAGTTCAAGCTTTTACCTTTACATACAAAAATTGCATCATCCAATTTCAATACAAATACCCTCGTTAAAAAAAAAAAACCGTTAGCAGATTTTACTAATTGATTCACATTCAAACAGCTATCAACGTATAGCAAGGTATAAGCTGATGTAAACACGACATTTTCTGTCTTTCAGTGTCCTTGCTGCGGTGGCTGCGTGAGTCTGTCTGTACGCGGCATCCTTGACGCATACCTGCTTGGCGTTGGGGCACCTACCTCGAATTTGTACCTATCGCAACTCATCATTCAAACTCATTTAAGTATCGAATACAATTCATTTCGTTACAATTCAAGGTCAATTAAAACACTTATTTTCACTCATTATCTTTTCCATAGAATTCGTGAAAACACTAGTCCAGAATGTTGGCGGCCAATACCCAGACATCAGACATTGCCGCTGATGATGTCACGCAATTAAAATCTTTAACAAAAAAAAGAGCTTCACTCAAAGCAAAACTCACAATGTACAAATCATTCATCGAGCTTTTAAAGTCTTGCAGTACCCCTACATTGAGCAGTTTACAAGTTTTGGAAATTAAAACTAGATTAACCCCATTCACCAATTTGTACCCTCTTTATGATGAAATTCAAACCATAATAGAAGGTCTTGTCCCAATTCCAGAGGAACAATTCAGGGAGCGCGAGTCGTTTGAGAGCGACTATTACCTATACGTAGCGATCAGTAAGCAGCTGATTGAGGACTACGAAAAGGAGTGCAGGTCAGTGATGAACTCAACGGATGCAGGGAACCTTCACTCAGGTGCGAACGCTTTTGTTAAGTTACCCACCATCAACCTACCACACTTTTCGGGTGATTATCAACACTGGCTGGAATTTCGTGACACATACGAATCACTAATTCACAACAATAATACTATTGACAAAATACAAAAATTCCATTATTTGCGTGCGTCGTTGCAGGGTAGTGCCTCATTGATAGTAAATTCATTAGAAATTTCATCAAATAACTATGACACTGCTTGGGATCTAATATGCGATCGCTATGACAACAAGCGGCTGTTAATAAGCAATCACATACATAATTTATTTAATATCAATAGCATTCAACGCGAGTCATCTGTAGCACTGAGACAGATGCTTGATAACCTCAATAAAAACCTTAGAGCCTTGTCAACATTAGGTGAAAGCACACAACATTGGGACACACTAATAATTCATTTAGTCACAAGCAAACTAGATTCAGTTTCACTACGCTATTGGGAAGAACAAAAAAACTCATTTAAAAACATGCCTAAACTCACAGATTTGGAAACGTTCATGCGAAATCGTGCCGATTTGCTAGAAACCCTCGAGGACGGTAAATCTAAGCACAAAATCGAGCCTCAAGGGTCTAGAACAAATGCAAAAACACACAATAACACATATCAAACGCCATCATGCCCACTGTGCAAAGCACATCATATGTTATTCGCTTGTAGTGAGTTCAAACAACTTTCAGTTGAGGTTAGACAGCAAAAAGTTCAACAATTTAAAGTTTGCTCCAATTGTTTACACCCTGGGCATGAGGTAAAAACATGCAGAGGTAGTGTGTGCAAATATTGCTCCAAAAAACACAACACATTGTTACACAATCACAATGATAAGTCAAACAACAACAACAACAATTCAGCAGTTACATTTACTAGCACACAAAACACAACAGTGCTGCTGTCGACCGCCTTGGTAAAAGTTGTAGGTAGCAACGGCAAAACATATACAGCTAGGGCCCTACTAGACAACGGCAGTACTTCATGCTACATAACTACAGAGCTATGTACAAAACTTCAGATACCAACTGAATCCATTCAAAGCACAGTCACAGGTATCAACAATCAAACAAGCAACATTTCACACAAAGCAACCATACACATTAAATCATTACATAACTCATACAACACAGACACATCATGTCTTGTTCTCAATCAAATATCACAAACATTACCAAACACATACATAGAAACAACTAGTTTCAACATACCAAAACATGTACAGTTAGCCGACCCCCAGTACAGTGTTCCGGCACCCATCGATTTATTGTTGGGTGCAGAAATATTCTGGAACATTATTGGATCAGGCAGAATTCAGTTAGGTAAAAATCAGCCTACACTGCAAGAGACCGAATTAGGGTGGTTAATTTCCGGTTGTATTATTGATCCAACAAATAAAAAGCAGGACTCATCATGTTTTTTTGTCAATGACAACATTTCACAACATTTAACTCGCTTTTGGGAACTGGACAGCATCAACATTCCACAATCACACGACGAGTTGAACGAACACAATGCATGCGAAAAATTATTCACCGACACCACATACAGAAACGATGAGGGTAGGTTTGTTGTATCAATACCACTAAAACAATCCCCAGAATGCCTCGGTGATTCATACATTAGAGCAAAATGTCGTTTTCTTAATATGGAAAAGAAAATACACAAAGAGCCGATCTTCAAAGAGCGTTATTTACAATTCATGGAGGAATATATCAATTTAGGTCACATGACAAAAAACCAAAGCATTCATGACAAACAAACAAGAAAACCTTCATATTATTTACCACATCATGCTGTAGTGCGTGAGGCCAGCTCAACTACCAAGTTGAGAGTTGTATTCGACGCCTCTGCCCGCACCACAACAAAACAATCACTCAACGACATTCAAATGGTCGGACCAGTCGTACAAGACGATCTGTTATCAATTTTGCTACGTTTTCGACAGCACAAGTTCATAATTTCAGCCGACATTGAAAAAATGTACCGGCAAATTCATATAAACAAATCACAAAGACCATTACAACAATTAATTTGGCGTTTTCATCCTAATGAAGCATTAGAAACATATACATTAAATACGGTCACGTATGGCACAGCGTCAGCTCCATACCTGGCCACACGATGCATCAGGCAGCTGGGATTGGACTGTACTGACGAAAAGATAGCGGAAGTTATCATCCACGACTTCTATTGCGACGATTTTTTATCTGGATGCGATGACGAATCACTTTTATATCACCTCGCAAAGGGCGTATACAAAGAATTAAATAACGCTCAGCTTCCTCTTCGAAAATGGCAGTCCAATCACAGCGATCTGTTGCTGAGATTAGGTCTCAACCAATCACATCACAACACAGTAAACTTAGGTAATTGTGACACAACCAAAACATTAGGTGTTTACTGGAACACTAAAAACGATACAATCGCATTCACAATTTCATTGAAACCAAATTCCACTATTACAAAACGCAACATATTGGCCACTATAGGCCAAATATTTGACCCCTTAGGCCTCATCAGTCCTTGCATACTTGAGGCGAAAATAATTATGCAAAAACTGTGGCAACATAAATTGTCATGGGATCAGGCAGTGCCATCAGAAATAAAAACAAGATGGCAAAAATTCATGGTAACCCTACCAACACTCAATCAGCTGATAATCAATCGGCGGGCATTCTCTGACTCATCACAAAAAATACAATTACACATTTTTTGTGACGCATCGCAGAGCGCCTACGGCGCATGTATGTATGTACGCACTGTAGGTATTGACAACACGGTACATGTCCAGCTGCTGACAGCTAAAGGCAGGGTCGCACCAATCAAAACACTCACCATTCCCAGGCTCGAGTTATGTGCCGCGCTTACAGGACTTAGGTTGTGTAAAAAAGTATTACAGTCACTACGTCACACAGACAAATTTGATGAGTGCATTTTTTGGAGCGACTCAATGATTGTTCTAGGGTGGTTAAAATCAATTACACACAAACTAACACCATTTGTTAGTAATAGGGTAACGGAAATACAAGACAATTCAAAAACATGGCGTTATGTTCCTACAAAACAAAATCCCGCAGATTTAATCTCCAGAGGGTTACAAGCAAATCAATTAATTCATTCTGACTTATGGTTTTCAGGGCCGGAGTTTCTGAGGAATGATGAAAGCCGCTGGCCAGTTCAATCTGGACATATCCGCGAGTCTGACCTTCCAGAAACGAAAGCACACACATTAAGTTCACACTGTTTCACCACGCAATCAGACATTATTAATTCATTCACTCACAAATTTTCAAGTTTTACAAAACTAACACGCATAACAGCTTACATACTACGATTCTTTAATAACTGCAGAAAGAAAAGTACAGTTAGACAAAGCTATTTATCAACACAAGAGCTCGCTAATGCGAAAAAACAATTAATAAAAATATCACAAAAGATTACATTCCGTGAAGAGTACAACGCGCTGATAAGGCGAGCTAATTTACCTACAAAAAACAGGTTAGCCTCGCTACTTCCATTCTTAGATTCAGATGACGTCATACGTGTGGGCGGCAGGCTCTCCAACTCGGAGCTTCATTATGATAAGAAATACCCAATACTCTTGTCATCCAAGGATCACATATGTAAACTCATATTTGATTCTTATCACAAAACACTTTTACACGCTGGGCCTTTGCTCCTACTTTCCAATATAAGGGAAACTTATTGGCCCATTGGTGGGCGCAATTTAGCACGTAAGACAGCATCGTCATGTACAAAATGCAGGCGATTTCAAGGAAAAACAATTACCCCTATTATGGGTGATTTACCTAAGCATCGATTGCACGCAGATTTCGCCTTTATTCACGTAGGTACTGATTATGCCGGGCCGGTGATGATAAGCAACCGAAAGGGTCGCGGAGCTCAATTAATAAAAGCATACATTTGTGTTTTCATATGCTTCACAGTGAAGGCCGTGCACCTCGAGTTGGTCACTGACCTGACCAAAGAGTCATTCCTAGCTGCCTTGAATAGATTTATTGCTCGAAGGCGTAAACCTACTCATGTTTATTCAGATAATGGTACAAATTTCGTGGGTGCCTCAAGGGTAATAGGCGAATTTATTTCCCACAATTCGGACAATATTTGCGCAGCCACCGCAGAGCAAGGCATCACGTTTCATTTTATTCCAGCTTATGCCCCCCACTTCGGTGGGTTATGGGAATCATGTGTAAAATCAACAAAACATCATCTCAGACGTATTTTAGGACTAGCTCACCTAACGTACGAAGAAATGTACACTATCCTTGTTCAAATAGAATGCATATTAAATTCTAGGCCCCTCACTCCAATATCATCAAATCCAACAGATCTTTCATGTCTCACTCCCTTTCATTTCTTGATCGGACGAACTCAGACTGTCTTACCTTATCCACAGATAACTGAGTGCAATACACAGCGTCTACCAAGACACGAGCGAGTTGAACAACTGCGCCAACATTATTGGAATAGATTTTACAAAGAGTATATTTCAGAATTGCAAAAGAGGACTAAATGGAGGACGTCCACGGGAGCACTCACAGAGGGTGCATTGGTTGTCATCAAGGACGAGTCATTACCACCACTTCAATGGCTTCTCGGACGCGTCACAAAGCTCCATCCAGGAGAAGATGGCATCGCACGAGTAGCAGATATCAAAACACAAAAGGGGACAATTCGACGAGCTTTCAACAGAATCTGTCCCCTACCTATGGATTAACTTTGCCGGGCGGCAGAATGTCTACGACACAATATGCACACGTTGGCCCTTCACGGCCAACTTATAGAAGCAGCGACGGAGTGCCGCCATCTTACTTACTTTTCCGATTGATCAGCGAGCGAGCAGAGGTGTAATTTTATATTTAACGTTTATTTCTAATTAAAGCATTTATACAGTCCACTCTCTCTTCATTAACAACTGGCCTATTTAATGTGTAGCGCTTACGAGAGTTTTACTCTTAGTTCGAGGATGGATGTTTGTTACTCAATTACGCCAGAAAAGAATGAACGGATTTGGATGATGGCACAGATATATATTATAGTGTAGAATAGCACCAAGGCTACTTTTTGTTCCAGAAAAATATACATCAAAATTTCCACGCGAATAAAGTATAAAAAAAATCTATAACTACATTAAAAGCGACTCGCATTAAAATTTTGTCACAATGAAGATAATGACAAAAATACTCCATTTAAAAAAGTGACATTACGACAATAATTCTCCTAGACTGCCTCGTTGGTCTAGCGGTATCACGTCTGATCACATGTTGGAGGTCCTGGGTTCGATTCCCACGTTGGGCCGCCGTGCATTTGTACCGATGGCCTCGGTTCGGGTGTATTTCCATGTTTGTGATGTCCTTGTCTGGTTACCATAGCACAGGACATCTTAGTTTGGGACCAGGACAAGTGATTGTTTTGTGTGAAAGTTATTTTTTATAGCACCTGCAAGTGAAATGAACGTCGGTAAACCCAAACTAACTTAAGTGGGCCTTAAAATGGGCCTTAAAACTCGGTGAAACCGGGCAAACCCAATTTAAGTAAGAACATGAAACAATAAGCCCATTTAACAGCGAGAAAATCTGAAGGTAAGCTTACGTAAGTGTTCTACGAATCCTAAGATCACCTGCATTATTAAAAGTTCCTCTCGCGGAAAATTTCACCAAAAATACCGGTATATTCCGCTTTCTTCTACAGCGAGCCGTGGCAAAATGGTATTTATTTATTTATGATGACAAATAACGCGTTCACATTCACATTTTTCTCACAATTCGGTTTCTGTAACAATATCTCTTCGCCCGTTCCCCAGGGGGTGGATTTTGCGGTCCTACGATAATCTTTCCGAGTTGTTATTCGTATTATTAGCAGTGGACAAGCAAAGGCTGATGATGAAGATGATGATGATTCGTATTATAAGGAGTCCAGACTTATAAGCAGTCCCATTTCAGGAGACAGGCCTAGTCTCAGAGAGAGAAAAGCTTCGGTCACACACAGCGACTAATCGCTGCGAATTTCTACTCGCCGCGAGTATTCGCTGTGTGTGACCGAAGCTTTTCTCTCTTTTATTTATTCGGTGCGAATAGATTCACTTTATTCGGTGCGAATAGATTCACTCGCCGCGAGTTGAAGCCGCCGCGACTAGAATTGAGCATGTTCAATTTTACTCGCTGCGAATGCGCACTGACGGTCGAAATTCTCGTGTAGAACTCGCCGCTTACCCCAAAGCGTCCGATATTTCCATTTAGCTTCAGCACCAACCCCTCATTATCTCCCAACATTGTGTCCCTACCAACTTTTCCCAGGTAAGAGCGAATCGACTTTCAGAATTGCCCCGTAAACGTATTATGACTTGTAAAGGCTCTCGGAGCACCTGTAACCTTGCTAAGTTGCTCTCCGGGAGTTGCTATTTGCATAAAACTGCTGTGTAAAACTAGTCGCGTTATCCACAACAGCGTGCGACTTTATAAGTTGAAGACGCCGTTCAGTTTTATCACCCCAGTGTGAATGAAATCATGAAGGTGAGATGAGCATGTGGTAATTTCTACTAGCTCACTGCGATTAAAATGCCATTTAATTGAAACTCTGACAGAAAGTTTTCAGGCAAGGACCCTTATTATGAATCAGCGATATACAGATAGACAGAATAATTTCGATATTTCTTGCCAGTGGCAGGAAAACCCCGAACATATTGCTGCTCCATAATAAAGGCCCAGAAGTTTTCTAACCAATAAACTCTCCAAAAATCATGTCGAGTCAATGCTTGAATGCAATTACAGCTCTCGAAAATGCTGATCTCTATACGATGATGCTCTATTACATAATAAGAGTTCCTAAAGTTTCAATGATTAACATGAGGATACAAATTTTAACGTGAATTAATTTTTATATACGGTTTTATTTATATAAACACGATTCCTGTAAACACTCCTCAGAGGCAGTTATTTCCAGTAGCTTATGGCGAAGGGAAAAACGTAACCACAGCACAGATTTTTTAAACTGCCTCCGTTTTAACCGCTAACTTAGGTTTGTGTGAAAATAATAATGTGTTCCATGTGCTTGTGTTAATGAACAATTAGATATAAAATTAATGCTAATGTAGGTACCCTTTTGTCTGTATGAGGGTGTTACTACTAAATTAAAAAAGGCACTTATAACTTAAAATATTGTATGAATATGTTTAGTTAACACAGCGGTTATAGCCTAGTGGGTAGAACATCGACCTCGGAAGCGGGAGACCCAGGTTCGATCCCCAGTGCGGGCATGTACCTATGACTTGGTTTTCTAAGTTATGTACATTTGTGAAGTTATAGTAGCAATACCACTCGCTAACGGTGAAGGAAAACATCGTGGGGAAACATGAGTGTCTGTGTAAAGTTTGAGTTATTCGCTTGAAATCGCCAACCCGTGGTGGGCACGCGTGGTGATTAAGCCTATACTCTCTCCCTGAAAGAAGGCCTGTGCCCTGCAGTGGGACGTATATAGGCTGCTTATGTATGTTTAGTACTGATTATCAGTGAAAGCCTGTTATTGGCTTTGACTTTAATTGTCTCAATTTTGTAAATGTGCTTTTCGTATTCTAAGCTGTTGGTTTTCTATAACAAAACAAAACACTTATTGAGCGAATGCTAACACGGAATTGTCTTCCCAATCCACTAATTAATTGTAGTATCTGATACAGTCATGAAGGCTCGCTCATACTCGTATGAGTAATTAATTAATAACATGCTTCGATTTACCACACTTACATTCTACCACCGTATGTGCCTAAGCATACGTATAGGTATGTGAACTTCGGGAAAAGCTCAGGAATATACACGAGGCAATATGATGTTTCGAGGAAAGTTGTATTGCCTTGGTTGTTGATTCGCGCGAACTTGTAATATCGGTTAGCTTCTTGTTTGTTTCGTTTGTTTATTGTGTTTTTGTCACTTGATGTTGCTACGCACTCGTATACGTACCGTTGACGGCACTTCAACCTTTACATTTTAGTTGCAAAACCACCCTTAACGTAACTGAGTAGTGTACGCATGTAAAGGTTGGTGTGCTGTTAACTGTACTACTAGCGCCTTCTTGGATGTCAAAGCGCTACCACCGCTTCATGTTTAGTTCATTTTCATTTCATTGTTCGAACATTAAAGTTTGGCAATAAGGCCGCCAATTTTAAAAAATATTTCATGTTTGTGTTTTTCCTGGTACAATAAAGAATATTCTTATCTTATCTTAAACTTTGGGCTGAGAGTTGTTAGTTCAAGTTCAATTATTTTCCGCCCCTCTTGAATGCGCACAGGGGTAAAATTTACAAGAATCCTAAATTAAGTGTTCCCTTACTATATTTCAAGAACGTGTGTTCAATAATTTTATTCGCAGAATTGTCCTCCCAAAAATTATTGAATACCTCCTCGCTGGTTAACTTATTCGTTTTACTCTGTATCGATTTGTTCCCTTTGAGAGCATTTCCAAGAGAGACGAATCTCTTTAATTTGTGTGCAAAGTTTTAGAAAATCGGATTAAAAAAATGTGTCACTATACAAATTATTTGATCCACTTGTTAAAAAAATCTTTAAGTCTGCGCAAATAACCTTGAACGCAGCTTTAGCTGCCTTACATATTATAACTATTAATGAAAGGGCTACCAATTACCTAATTAAACGGATTTCAATGAAAGAAATACAGACAGAAACCATGTTATACTTTTTATCCGATTCTCACGCGAAAAACAGTCTTGTATGAAATATTCTATCCACACAGTTAAATCCAGCCTAGGTCACAGTACGTTCAATCTTTAAAAAAATGTGACTCGAGCCTCATAAATATGTTTTCGTGTAGACGAACACCCTTCGGAAAACTACTTCAGCGCAAAAACATTGCACTACACAAATACGTGTTCATTTTTTGTGCTATTTAAGTATAAGTACATTTTCATTGTAACTTTCATATTTTATGTCTCGCTTCTTGTGTGCAATAAAGAATAATCTTATCTTACGTGTTGTTGTGCATTTTTACTGAACATAATCATAAATTATATTCTTTTTGTTGCACTAACCCGTGCTGAGGACAATTTTAAAATCCTATTTAGAGGCTAAAAATTCCACCCATGCCGGGACCTGAACCCGCGACCCCTGGCTAACCGTGCCAGCGCTCTCCCAACTGAGCTAATGGGCAAGTGAAGGCATCAGTGAAATTTCAAGCCTCTTTACAAACTTCTCTGTAATACGTACTGGCAGCGACACGATAGCGACTGGCCCCGAGCAAGAGGTCGCGGGTTCAAGACCCGGTATGGGTGGAATTTTTAGCCTCTAAATAGGTTTTTAAAATAATCATAAATTTTTTAACCTCTGTAATGGGGCTCTTAAACTTTAACGTCTTATTTATAAAAACTTGGTTTCTCTAAAACGATCGTCAGAGGCCGTAACTACGTCATTCCCTTTATCATAATTATTCGGTCAATATTTGTATCATATCATAATATTTATTAGGTATTTACAGTATTTTTACCTAAGAATGGGAAACTATTTCCGTCCATCCTCCTTCCTACACACCTCGAGTAAATGTATTATTTTTGTCGACACTCTCATCTATTGATTTTATCGTCCTTCCCCTTCTACCATAAATACCTGGGAGCATTTAGCTCCTACAGCAAAACGTACCTAACGGTAGTATTTTAGGACCTATGTCATTTTTATTGGTGCTCATCAGCATCAGCTAATCCACCCTTAAATGGTAAATGAAACATTTTTGTTGCAAAATTATCTGAGGTATCTTTATACGCCTATCTACCATTTTGATACTATGCATGACTAAACCCTCTACGATAAATGATAGTTACTTTTAAGGATTCGCGATACGTTACATTAAAAAGGTCCAATATCGATTGTGTTTATAAACTTAATTGCCTTAACCAATAACGTCACATAATATACAAAACTAAGGTACATAAACATAACTTTAAAAGAAACGGTATTCCTACCACAACCATGACAATTATGTGACTGCAATAAAAGTATCCAAAAATAAATCTAATGTACAAAAATATTATGTCACAGTGTTTGTTATCAAATAGCTACAACGATTTTTAAGAATTTTTTTATTCATATTTGTTAGGTCTCAGAATAGGTCTTAATCAAAACAATAAATATAACTATGAAAAAACTTTGAAAGTTTACTATTTCAAAGTGATATCTTACCTAATAAACTTCATCAAAGGTAAAGCGGTCACCTTTTCAATTAGTGAAAGTCACCAATTGTGTAAAGGGTCTATTAGTGAAAGCGGCTATTTGTCCCGGAGCCCTAGGGGACGTAAAGTCGTAACAATGCCGTAACTAACGTGTCTCCGAGGCAATCTTAGCACGCGAGTTTCATCGTGGTGCGTTTAAGGCAAACGAACCTTCGGCGAACAAACAATTAGGAGTAATGCAGAAAAAAACACTGTTTGGAAAAAGGGCTTTGTGATAAGACACCCGTCTGTACTATTCAGATAGGAAACTTTCTTACAAACTTGTAAAAAATACCTCTTTAGCAAATGCGGTCTTCTGCAAAATGTGAACAGTGTTTGCCCGTAAATAAATAAAAGAAATTATATGTCCCGACGTAAAGAGTGGCATAAGCCAACGGCATTTTCTTTCCCGGAATCTCAAAAGGAAAATGAAAAAACCCTGAAATAAAAAATAACCAAAAACCCGACTGCTGAGCATTAACTTTCATATAGCCTCTGACACTCGCGTAGACGCAACGAATCGATCGAGAGCTTATCTGTCAAAATCTGACCATTGGTTAAGGAGTTATGAGGGAACATAGAATCGGACTAACTTAGATGTATACTTACATACGAGCCTAACACATTGCCTTCGTTATGGGCTCTACCGCAGTCGGGTATAACGAGATGCTGAAAGATCTGTAGCCGTAATGCTTACTTTTATTCTTTGGTGTAAAACGGCTCGCTGGTGTAACTTACTCGGGACGAAATTTCATACGCGAGACACGTGCCCTGTGGACTTACCTGCGAACAAACAGTAAGATTCGAGTTAAGTAATATAAAGAACAATATTTAAGAATGTATTCTATTATGTTGTATATAAAGAACAATATTTAAGAATGTATTCTATTATGTTGTGTACTGTCAGCCCAGGTGTGTATTCTGGAATGTATTCTAATATTTTGTGCCACAAAAAAACATACACGGAATTTGTACGGAATCCTCGGTGCGCGGGTCCGACGCGCACTTGGTCGGTTTTTCCCCTAGAATTACATTCCTTGCAACAAAGCAAAATTCATCAGTCAATTCAAGACAGGGAAAATAAATGGGAAAAGACGCAAGATCCTTGTTATTTATGAAAATTACGACTGAGTTATGTTCCTAAGTCAATAGTTTCGAGACATCATGATGTACTATCAGGTGAGTAAATAAGTAATACGTTCGTATTGTTTTCCACCGAAGAATAGTCGGACGGAGGTACACTACTTAAACTGGGGACTCAAGTAATATTTACCACTCGACTGCCTCAATGGTCTTGCGGTAACATTTGAGTGCAGTCTCAGTGATCGTGGGTTCGATTACCACCGGGGGGCCTTTTGATTTATCTGAAGATTCGTCAGAAGACTTGGCAATAGATGGTTAATTACAATTATCGTTGTGTATCATAATGACAATGATACATATTATGTTATGTATCAATGTCATTATTATACATGTTGATATCTTGATTAATTTTATATTTTGATATCGTTTTTCCACCGTTTGGGACTACCCGCACCCTCTCTTTTTCACCTGTTGGTTAGCTTGAATAAAATACTATTTAGTATTAAGCCCGCCAGTTATTTTTTTCTGGTACAATAAAGACCATAAATCTGAGTGGCCAATAAAAATACACCACATCGATGGAAAATCGTTTCTTCGCGAGAAAACTTTTAGATCAAAGGTAGTAAGAATGACGAGTAAAATCACCTACAAATCAACACCCAGTATTAATATCGAACCTACTAAAGAAACGGTTTTTAAGGTTTCGCGTTGCTTCAATAACACGCGGCATGAATACCTATTTTGGGATTGCTATTAATTTCGTTTCATTTATGTTTGTCCGTCCGGAGATTTTCGAAACAAAACATCGAAAAAACGATCAAAGAGGTAAAGACGCTTTGTAATTACGGTCCATCATGTGCCAAATATGCTCATTATTTATGTAAACTACTTTCTAAACTAACTATTTGTAGCTATCTGATAATAAATTATTTTCATTTGATTTCGATAAGTTTTATTTCATGTAAGTGGTATTGGCCCACGTCCACAGTCAATGTAGCCAACACCTGAACATTGAATATTCACAAGAACATTGTACCAACTATAAATTCATTACCAGTGGTTCTCTTCGGAGGTGAGGTTACATTTCATATGTTATGAACGTTGACGGATCGCAAAAAGAAACGATGTTGGCGAAATGTTTAGTGATATTTGTGGTAGTTTCAACATGTTTGGGAAAAGATTACTATGATAAATTGTGTAAGTAACGTGTGTCTTTCCGGTTCTAGGAATATTAACATGTGGTCAGTAAAAATTCTAGGCAGAGTTTGTGTGAGTTTGAGTTATTTCATCCATGTAGGAGATGATCCACTTGACGTTTCGATCGGTAAACCTTTTTAACTTTGAAATGTAGGGTTTTACAATTGTAAACTACTTGAAACTTTACTTGAAATTAGCAAGCTGCCTAGCGCGTGCCTACGCGTGGTAATTAATCCTACATTCTCTCTATGAGAAAAAAGCCTGTGCCTAGGACGTATGAAGGCTACTTAAAAAAAACTTTTTATAAGCAGCTTAAATAAGTCCCACTTAAAGGCTAGGAGAGAACGAGAGATTATTGAATTTAATTGAGTTTCAAGGTTTAAGTGTTCTCTATCAATGTATCTAATTTTTATTTATTTTATTATTTATAAGAAACAAACAGTCGCAAACAAAACTCTGAAACAAGACCTGGGAGTTTCCTTAGTTACAACAATGATCATTAGAAAGGAGAATGATCAAAAACAGTCTATGCGCTTTAAGCATTTATACCTCAAAATGTTTCTTTTGAAAAATGATTTCATAGTTCCATTTGATAAATTAAAAGAATCAGGGGTTTAAAAGTAATAATTAAAAATATCTGTTTTGATTGTATAACTAAAAAACTTCAGTCAGTCAATACAGATTACAAACACAGATTAGATTACATTATTGCAAAAATCGCAAATCGTGTACATACATAAAATGCGAAAGTGCAAACTGCAAACGGGGAGTTCTTGACGGGAATTCAAACGAGCGGTTCTATTACGCTTTTATTTTTGCAAATTGATTCCAGTGGATTTTATACTATTTAATTAGTGTAGTTTATTGTTAAAATGACCTCTCATTCTTGGCTTAAATAACTATTTGGTAAGAGCACGCATAAAGTCAAGGCATGTCAGTGGACGCACATACTTTGTTTACATTGTGGTAAACCGAGATACTGACACAGCGAACACATTGAGCTCTTTGGTGCGCTATTGCTGCAATTGGATTGTAGGCAAAAAAAACTGTAGGATGTTGCGCTCACGTGATGACAGTGGTGTGGTACTTGAGCTGGGGACGATTTAATGATATAAATGCCCCAGCTCCTTTCTTAGATAATATATTTGAAGAGGGTATTTAAATAAAAAATGTTATACCTATTACTTACAAGACCTCGTTTTATTTTCATTTTTTTTCTTCTTAGACATGCCTATGACTTTTTTTTAAAGATATAATATTGCAAACTGTCGTACAGATATGCGATAATATTAGACGAACCCTATTACTTATTGCATGACGGATATTTTGTATTTTATACAGAATTATTACTTAGCACTAACTAACCATACCTATCTAATAATGACCTATGTTTATAATTCAAACTGACTAGGTGCCAATTCCAACCCAAAATAACACCAAACCACCAAAGTTGTCATAACCTCAAAACATGGGCTCAAAATTAAGATTTCTCGAAACTCCCATTTAATATTTTCACAATATTTTTCCTGCATAATCCAGAGCTATATTCTTATAGTTTACCGTTGGCTTCATTAATGCGCAAGAACACGCAAAAATAGACTAACTCCTATAGTAAATTGATCATTCTCCTTTGAACTTCTTGCTTTCTTTTGTAAATATAAACATAAACATAAATAAAATAATATGAAATGTGTATACTAAATGAATTTTTAAACAGCTGTTACTAACACTAATGGACCCCTGAGTTGTCTGAAAACCAAAATAAATGTAAATTTAAAATGTATTTATAGAAAATTGCAGACATTTTTAAAACGCCAAAAGCAACAAGTACCGTCATAGAGCAGTTTTCCTTAAAAACTAAGGATAAAACTGACATTATATATAGCTAGCCAACCCCTTGTAATGTGAGTCTGACCCGGGTTGGGGGAAATTGCATTTACCATTCACAGAAGAAAGGAAATTGCTGTGAAGCGGACTTTTCTTAAATCAATTTTACGAATACGTATTGTTTTTCGCAACACGCCTCTTGGAAACAAGTCAACAAGTATTTTTTTTCTCTTGTATAAAACTATCACGGTTAAGTAGGCTTTACAAGTTTACGAGTAATAAGCGAACGATTTATAAAAGGAAAACTTCGTACAAAATCCGTTGAAAATTATTTATCGTATAAAATTATTTACGAAGTACTCGTAGTTAGTTCTGTTAAGCAGATAAAAAACCCCTCTTTCTACGGAACCCTACACTGCGCGTGGCACACACTGGACTTTTTTTTTAAGAAGTATAAAATTTTAGTGCCCAGTATTTCTATTTTTATTTTCAGCCAGCTCGTTCCTCATAGCTTGTCACACCACAGACTACCTCTGTTTCAAGCGGCAGTACAAGTCCTTGAGAGACCATGTGTTGCTAGGCAACCCGCAGCTGGGCATAGACGAGTATGAGCCCTACGTATTCCAATATGGCGACCGAGGGTCGTGCGTCAAAATTTCCGGGATCGAGGAAAGCGAACTCGTTTCTATCAGGTAACACTATTAGTATAAATTCAAGTCCTTATCTCTGAGGGGTAGGTAAGAACCGCTTTAAAGTGGATAGCCTGGCGTGAAGTTTACAAACAATGTAGCCAATAGTCGAATGTAGCTAACTGACAGTTCGCTGTGTCAGAGATCTCAAAAAATGGAAATAACTCACCACCTGACCATTTACTGTAAGAATGAAGCAACGAACCGCCGTAATCTGGAACCTAGGACACATTTTTCTTCTTAAACTGTCTCTCCATCACTGGAGGTTGGCAGTCAGCTCTTTACAACGGTCTCTGTTCAGTGCAATTCTGAACAGCTCTTCTGCGGTTTTAACACTGGTCTACTGCTGGATTTTGCACAACCATGCCATCCTTCTCCTTCCCGGCCTTCTCTTTATTTCCACCTTCCCCATAATAATGCTCTGCAGCAACTGTAGCACATAGCCTAAGCAGGCAATTTTCCGCTGCTTGGTGGTTCCGACATAGGATTCCTACACGAGTCCAAGATTAAGGCCAGCTGCCGACATATCTCAATTCAGAAAATGAATGAAACTAGTTCTCAAGCCACACTCGCTCTTACGCTAAACGCAACAAGAGGTACACATCAGTAAAACCGATTCGAAGGGCCAAACAAGTGCAAGGGTGCCCATCTCCAAATTTCATTATTCATGAGATCCTAGCTCATTTAACCTTTCGTTACTCAGTTACCATCAGTTACATTTGAATCAATCGACAGCATTCAGGCGCCTATGACGGTTATAGGGAAGAGCGGGTGATCGTGCTCCTCCACTATAAAGCGAAATTTCCCGCCAGGCAGATCGTATGCCTGGGGATGACCGGTCCAACTGATGTTCGTCGGACGTTATATTTATGGTATGTCACGTGAAACATTTTGCTTGCGCGATGTAGGAATGTTAGAGTTTATAGTGCGCCCGCAGAGTTGACATGTGCTCGCCACAAGGTCTCACCCTATTTTCTAAATATACCAATAGAAAAGCGAGATTACTAGGTCACTGATAGCTTCTAATAATAGAGCTTCTTGTCAAGGTTAATACATTCTTGCAGGACTCGGGCCTTTATTCAGGCCACATTGTGCTAATTCTTGGCCTTCCTCATCCAGCCGACAATGTATTCGAGGACGGTTCAATAGACTTGCCGAAGTTCTACGAGTGTGAGTTGTGCTGATCGGTATAAATTTGTTATGTATCAGTTCTCGAGTGGAGACTATGAACTGGAAAACGCAGCATAGGACGCACGCCAGCATGCTGGACCCACAATCTGAGGCCGATTGCTGGCAGCGCCTGTGCATAGCTGGATGAGGACGGACGAGGACAGAAGGAAGCGGCGTACCTTAGAAGAGGCTTATGTGGAGCAATAAACTAGTACGGGCTGATTGATTGGTGTGTTTGCAACTACTTCATTGAGTTCGAAGTTTTAAAATAGGTTAATTGATGGGGAAAGGAGTGGTTCAAAGGAAAAATAACAAGTGACTTACAGAGTTCTTCAAGGTGGCGACGGGTTAACTCGCCGTTTTGACTGACAGGCACACGTTTTTTATATCCCTACGAACCGCCGGTCTTTTTCACCGCCGATCTTCGCAAGGCGGCTGGCAAGAGCTGCATGAGAGTAGCCGAGGACCGTGCTCAGTGGCGTGCAATAGGAAAGACCTAGGTCGAGCAGTGGACAAGCGTAAGCCGGTGATGATGATGATGAACCGCCGGTCACGTCGACGGGCGAAATTTAACAGCGGAATCTTGTGCACGGTCAGTTGAAGTAGCAGGTGACAGGCGACTCATAGGCATGACTTTTTTTTATTAAGTGAGGATTGACATGCAACCTTGTAACGTTATTATTCTACAAATAACGCTCCACTTTAACTATCGTCCTGCCCATACCGCTACCGATACCGGTATGTCAACTGGCATTACGCTTGACACTCGCGATGCGACGGTGACGGTAAATTTCTAAGCTATGACTTTTTGTTGACGACGGTACGAACCGGACGCGAGACTTCTCGCTAATTTCTTTGCCGCTCTAACGTCGAATCATTGTTCCCAAGTATAGCGGATTTAAACCTTTTTTTTTTATTACTTAAAGTACGTTATATTTTTATGGTGCTGTGTTTCCCCCACTGATTCGGGGTTTCACGTCACGACTCAAACCTACCAGGATCGGCCTTGTCCTGCCTGACACTACGCACAACTGCAAATCCGAGCCTTTTCGCCGGCCTGACCTGTGCTATTCGGATACTACATCCCTGGTTCTTCGTCTTCATCAGCGAACCAGGACAGTATAGCAATGTGTTGATCCAAAATCGTATCACGATACTGACCAAGGTGACCAAGGTCTTTTCTTTGTCGCACGACCTTCTATCGAGCTTTTTTTTTTTTTTTTTAAATAGAATAGGTAGTTCCTTTTTTTTTTCTTTTTCTACCCTACGTAGATTTATTAAATTTAATTTTGTAAAATTACTTAAATTTCTTTTATTTGCAAGCCCTTCAGGCTAAGCCTTTTCTGCCGCCTAGAAGCGTTTCAACCTTTGGCGCTAACAGTAATAATTGTATATTTGTAACAGCTTCGACAGCGAGGCCAAGGAGTTAACCATGGAATGGGAGATGCCCTTCAAGCTGGAGCAGACTAGCAACGTAACCGGAAAATGTGTCCCATCCTCATTGGGTAAGGTTCAGTTTTGGCTTGCAACTTCAGTTTTTTACACTGAAAATAATAGTTTCCCAATCCATAGAAGAGACTAACAAATTCACAGGGAAATCTACTGCTTTGTAGAGTCTGGTTCAAGTAGATATAGTGAGATCTTGGTTTTTCATTTTGTATTTTCATAGATTTGATTTTTCATAGACTCAGTAGGGTCAGATAGATGGTCAGAGGTCCATAAAGGGTGCACAGTACAACTACACGAACGAGTTGACCGGAAAGGGTCGCATTTGGGAGGTGGGCATATATGTAATATACATTATTATGTTATATATTTATTATATTATTATTTTATGATAACTCTCTCGAAGTACGAAAATTTTCCCCTTTCTGAAAAATAAGTTACCCAATCCTATACTATAGTAGATATGTATAACTAAAACATGAAGAATAAAATAGGTTTTTTTTTTTAAATCGGAGTTGAGGGCTCATTTATGTTTCTGTGACGTACACCATTTTTCAATGGAAATTCACTATCATCGCTTCAAAATTTCAGGAAAGCAGTTAACCGCAATATCCAGCCCAGTTGCATAAAATTACGCTTAATCATATTTTATGGACAAAAATTAAATAAGGAACTCATAATTTCGGTCAATTCGTTGTGGTTGCTCTTTTCCGTCGAAGCCTGCGGTTTGCTCCGATGTGTGAAAGAGCATGAGAAAAGCCATGCACATTAACCCATTGTATACCACAGAAACTCACGATGAATTAGGGATGGCAGGTATTATATACATATAAAAAAACTGAAACTTTTTTTTTCATATAATAAAACAATACACACAACATATTCCACTCATCCGCCGAAACCGACAAGCTTTATCTATGGATTGGGTTTTTTTTATTACCTCGCTAGCTTAACAAACATTTGGCACTAGTAGATACTAGTACTATGCTCGGCAGATAGCTTGAACAAAGCATTTGTGCGGTCAGGATGAGCTTACTGTGTACGCGCAAGAGCAAAATTCGTAGATGTTTAGTTATGAAAAATAACTTGACTAAACTAACGTTCAGAGAAGTTCAGAACACATCACCTCGTCCCCGCCAACGAAATGAGGCCATGTGAAGTCAAAGGCATTTGGTCAAGCCATCTGTCGAGCATTATAGTACAGGGGTTTTTATTCTGTTCTATGGAGTTTCTTCAGTATCGATATTAAAAAAACCCACTGAATTTTGTTTTAAATGTTCAATATTATAGTTTGAGAAAAAAATTGAGCATTTTAAACTTTTTTTATTGAAAGTTGTTTAACGATCGACACTGCAGAATCGGTTTTCCGGTTTTGGGATTTATTGACGCAGTTAATTTTGTAACTAAATTTGGAAAATTGTACGTGGAAAGGTGACCAAAATAATAAATTTTGTCACATTATAAAAAGGAAATTTAATTTCATTCAAACTCTGTTTCAGTGTTGGACGAAACTGAGAAATACCCAAGTAAGTTTCCCTTCAAAGTAGGTACATACTTGCTTCATACTTGAAATTAAGAAGGAAAGTCTTAATAAACTCTAAGCCAATATTATTTTTAATTGGGTAACCCTATGTTTACAGGCGATCGCAACTACAAATTTACTGGAAACGGTAAGTACACTTTTTAGGGTTCCGTACCCAAGGGGGGCCAAACCCGACCCTATTACTAAGTCTGTCTGTGCGTCTGTCTGTCTGTCTGTCTGTCTGTCTATCTGTCTGTCTGTCTGTCACCAGGCTGTATCTCATGAAACGTGACAGCTAGGCAGTTGACGCAGAAAGGCAAATTTTCACAGATGATGTATATCTGTTGCCGCTGTAACAACAAATACTAAAAACAGAATAAAATAAATATTAAGGGGGGGGCTCCCATACAACAAACGTGATTTTTTGCCGTTTTTTCCCGATCTTTGTGAATGGGCATGTGAATGAGTGAGTGCGAGTGTGAGCGTGAGCGTGTGCGAGTGCCAGTGCGAGTTCGAGTTCGACTGCGAGTGCGTGTGCCTGTGCGTGTGCGTGTGCGTGTGCGTGTGCGTGTGCGTGTGCGAGTGCGTGTGCGTGTGCGAGTGCGTGTGCGTGTGCGTGCGTGCGTGCGTGCGTACGTGCGTGTGTGTGCGTGTGCGTGTGCGTGTGCGTGTGCCTGCGCGTGTGCGTGTGCGTGTGCGTGTGCGTGTGCGAGTGCGTGTGCGTGTGCGTGTGCGAGTGCGTGTGCGTGTGCGAGTGCGTGTGCGTGTGCGTGCGTGCGTGCGTGCGTACGTGCGTGTGTGTGCGTGTGCGTGTGCGTGTGCGTGTGCGGGTACGTGTGCGTGTGCGTGCGTACGTGCGTGTGTGTGTGTGTGTGTGTGTTCGCAAATTCAAAATTGGGGGGTCGAATTTAAAACAAAACTCCAGTGACTCCTTAGGTCCCTCGTCACGTTCAATGGATACCCAATGAATGAGTCCTTTTCGTACGATTGACCCTCAGCCCTTTGTGTTGGCTATAGGACCACACAGGGTACCGTTATCAAGATTGACGTATTACTTTGACAGTTCAATCGCCGCCCTTCCATTCAGCCTAAATTCAATCCACCACAGGGTAGGAATTTTGGGTGGACGAACATATATGACATAAATAAATATCTGATATATGAGACCAGGATCTCATGTATGAAATTTGAGGCGATTTCTTGCCGATTCGGGCATAACTAATTAAAAGTCCTGATAAGTCTAAAGTCTTGATGCTGGACAACAGCTCCTGTAGTAGGCGCACCACATATTGAACGATTCGAATCGCCTGTCAAATGTTATACTAATGGGAGGTTTTCTTTTTGACTACTAAGTAAAAAAATATTTCTTATGAACTCTGTAGATGGCGCTGCACTGACTACGTTACTAGCCTTGCGTTCCGATTTGCGACTGTGAGCGATCATGGGCAAATCGGAACGCACTACAGATTGCTCAGTACTCGCGTCTATGATAGCCGTTCCGAAATGGACGTCAATGGATATTGCGATAACGTGAATGGATCAATTTGGAACGATATTTATTTGTGATATAATAACATAATTTAAGTCTCGTTTTATGGTCAAAAAATTACATCCAAGTGAAATAATAAAAAAATAGTGTCTCGTTCCGTTCCTTGCAGCATCATAACAAGTTCAGCGCCATCTATGCAGCGACTAAGGAATAATTTACAAAAATAATAAAAAGAAAATCCCTCATTGCTATCGCGAACATCAGAATTAGGTGCGCGTGATTAGGCCCCTGAACTGCCCTCAGTTACCATGGATACACAGACCCGGAAGACCCTAATATCGGCCCAGTCTCGGCGAAGGAGTTAAGTACCCTTCATTTACAGGCAAGTAAAATATAAATCGAAGTTTTTGAACTCTGCACGTCATTGTTACAAAAAGACAGCAGAGTTAGACACTCTGTACAATACGGCCTATACAGTAAGACCAGTGTTCTGCCGTCCGCGCTACCATCGCTTACATAAAAACAGTCTTAATTCAATGCAGCAAAGCAAATTAATTAAAAAGATTACATCACACAGTGAAATTATTATTTATTTATTAATTAACTGCGGAAAAGCAGAAACTGTAAAATGAGAGCTTTTGTAGGTGTTTTTCGCGTCGTCAATGGCTGAATGCACAGCTCAAGCGCAGCTGATCAAATCAAGTGTTTTTGCGCTTTGTAACAAATGATAAATTACAAATATTTAAATACAGAAGTCAAACAATTCCACTAATGAACAGTAAACGTTGGCAAAGATTGGCTTGAGGACGCTTTTGCTAATGGCTCGGCATCAGCATATACGGCTGACCTGTGGCCTAATAATGCGCACCAAATCCTGCGCGATTCCAATCGTCTAACTGTCAAATTCCATACTAATTTGACAGTCAAACGATTGGAATTGCTCAGGATTTGGTGCGCGTAATAAAGGGGCTGATTTGGATTAAAATTAATATAGAGAACACTTTATTGAACATAAAAATGAAAATTACATATTAAAATGTATGTCTATTACATTACATAAACTCACGCCTGTATACCGGAGAGGTAGGCAGAACAGTGTTTGCCACTTGTCTTCGTTTAAAACCAAAATAATACGTACCTAATTCGATGGTTTTGATTTTCTTTCCTGGCATGTATTTTGTTTGTTTACTTACTTACTCTATGTTTATTTCTGTAGAAATTGAAATAAATGTCTTCGTTCTTTTTCAATCTTATTTTCAGCGACGGTGATAGTGACCTTCCCGTACTCGATGAGGAGTAAGAAGAGGGAAACCTACCTGGACCTCCTCCAAGAAGACCTGGACGTGATCCTGGACATACCAGACTGGACGGAGTTCCAGTTCGGCAACGAACACGAAGGTAACGTTCCTGTGCCGGGCTGACGGACTATGCACACTACAACGGACCCAACACAGAACACTTAATAAATACGTGTTCTGTTCTGAGGGGCCAACGACGTGAGACGAAGACAAAGATATTTATTTGTCAAGCATGACTACATTGATAGGATGGAGACATTTGAATTAGTTCTGTACATGCTCTGCCTCACGTGGCGTGCAAATTGTGGAAAGAGGCACCAGTAATAATTGTAGGGGCACAACGATACAGACTATAATAAACCTTTGTGTTTTACACCTGAAACTTTCGTAAGCACTACACATTTTATATATTGGTTTAACGGTTTCATTTACTTTTATTTACGCCGGGATAGGCGACTAGTAAGTAAGGGAAACCGTTTAACCAATGTATAAAACCTTCGTGTTCTATTTAGACCTGAGATTTCCGCACTTAGCGTCACAGTTGGGCCATTGTACGTCGTAGCAAACGCTAAGGTATGACGAAATACATTAGAATGCTTACATATCCATTGACTCGGTGATATCTAAACATCTTCCAGAGAACGTGTACAAGAATTCTGAATGGGCGTACCAGATAGCTCAGAATGTGGACGCAGCGGCAGAACTGGTCATCCCTCACGCTGATCGCTTCAGGAAGTTCATGTACCGAGTACCCCTGGAGAAATACATCACGCTGTACCCGGAGGAGAAGTACAGCGACCTGGAGTTCGCTTTTAATGAGACTAGCTATGTAACTGGTTTGTGTAGCAGTCTGCTTGAAGATGAGGAATAAAGGGCGTTTGGATCGTTTTATTTGTTTTAGAACTGTTTCTGAGAAAATTATGGAAGAACTTTTCGGAAATAGATACACAAGAAAGACAAAACAGGAAATATTTATTTTTTATATTCAATGTTGTATCTTCTACTCACAAGAGTGATCTACCAGTATCTACCATTAAATTTTATTTGCATAATAGAAAAGTAACTAAGCGCAATAGTAGGCATCATGCGATCAAATCTATTGATTGGCATATTTTTTAAACTAAAAAAGGCTTAGGCTTTAGGTTTAGGCTTTTTTTTAATTAGGACAGGTTGACAATTGACCCCAGTCACGCCTGATGACCCCACGTCACGTCTTTACCTGTTAAATGCCGGTTGACTCTAGTTTTAAAGACACCTACTTAAGTCCCTGGAGAAACAGACGACGGCATCGCGTTCCACATACCTCAGTATGTGAACACTTAGACACTCATGTTTCCTCACGATGTATTCCTTCACGGTCAGCGAGTGGTATTGCTACTACATCCGCGGTGGGCAAGCGTGGTAATTAAGCCCATACTCTCTCTAGTGCCCTGCAGTAGGCCGTATATGAACTACATAAAAAATCTATTCAAGTGATATGCATTGCATTGCAAGCGATATCAGTAAAGACGGCTGGCAACCAGTGGACGAGACTAGCAAAGGACCGGACGGGTTAGCGTGAAACAGAAGGAGCTTGTGCGCCTAACAGTGGGCTCTGTTTAAGGACTGGTTAGATAGATAGACATAAGTGATATTCAATATTGTATCTTCTGCTCGCAAGGGTGATATTACCATTAATATGTACTATTCAGTTTTAAATACGGGGCATTTCATGTCAAGCGGACAACCAAAAAAATGAGGTCATGAATTTTGTTTACACTCTGATCAGTAATAGGTACTTCTTAGTAGACGTAGTTGTGTACACAATATTTTTTTTCTTGTGATGCTTTATTGCTGAGTTATGAGCTTCTAAAAATTTTTAAAGATTGAAGTCCGTTATTTTTGGATCCGCTTAAGTATCCGCTTCTTTTTCTTTTAGATTCATTCGTCACATTACAATAAATATTAAGTGAGTAGTTGTACAATTTGTAAAATGAATAGCGAAAAAGTTGTCCGCTTGACATGAAATGCCCCGGTGTGTTACATAAGCTTACGCCTGTATCCCGGAGGGGTAGGCAGGGACCAGAGTTTGCCACTTGCCACGATCCTGACAGACCTCTTTCGCTTCATAAACATTCAAATCATTTATTCTCATAACATTCAAGGATTCTTTAAAATACTTCCTAAAATTCATACTATGAAATACTACCACGAAGTTAAGGTATTGAAGCACAAAGATACCTTAAAATTAAACTACACTATTGAAAGGCTTTACCAGGCCAATAAATGTTGTTCTCCCAATGGGGTTTTTATCTTCTTCTATGGAGTTTCTTCAGTATCGATATTAAAAAAAAACATGTTCCATATTAGTGTCAGAAAATTATAAAAATCGATTCAGAATTTAAATTTTTTTTTATTGCAAGTGGTTTACCGACCGATACTGAAGAATCCTTTTTCAGGTTTTGGGATATATTGACGCAACTATATAGGTAACGAAATTTGAAAAAATTAAATTGAGAATTTTACTTCATTTTTATTGGAAGTAGTTTAACTATCGATACCGAGGAGACAGTTTCTATATAGATTTTGGGATACATATTTTAACAGCACTTCGTATAGACTTAAGTTATCTGTCACAGTAAAGCCGACACCTCACTCGTATTTGGCAAATATTAACCATCCATTGCCGGGTTTTCTGCCGAATCCATAGCCCTGATTACGTAACACCTGCAATGTATTATAAATCGGCAAATACGCGAATAAGAATAGCCAAGTGAAACGCGAGCATAACGTGAACCGTCTCCTGTTGCGACAGAAACGGTAATCAAGGTAGTTAATCAACGTCCAAGATTCTCAGGAAAAGCCGACGTTTCCCACGTGATAGTAAATTAAACAGGTTAGTGAGTGCTATAATTCCCCTCTCAACATCCGACGGCCCGTGGAAAGTCCCCTGCTTTAGGGAAAAATTCCTACTTACGCAGTTTTAACGGCTCGGAAGGCTATTAGGTGCCTAGTTGGGAAAAATAATTAAAAACGCCGTTCCCTGGCGCAGTAATTTATCAAAGCGGGCGTGAAAAAGTTGCTCGTACAAAATAAATACCGACGAAACGATTGATGTGTTTTCTGTGTAGGATTTACTATCAATGGCAACTGAATCACGCATTACATAAACTCACACCTGTATCCTGGAGAGGTACGCAGAGGCCAGAAATTGCCACTTGCACGACAAACCTGTTTCCTCTTCATCAATTTTCATTGTTCGCTGCAGCACGCACGCCAATTTTGGGTAATTCTTATGTTCCCTTTCGCTAATACGTCCCCCATTTAGTCGAACTATGTCCGCCCACATTTCACCCTTTCACCCACATTAGGGCCACAATCGCTCAACAACAACCATTGGCAACTGAATATCGTTTAAAATTTAAGTTGAAGGCAAAGTACTCGAGTACTGCATCTGCGTACGCGACTTTGAGCCGTCAATGAACAGTCTATTTCGTTATGTTCGTGTCATCCCTTTGCACACACGTAAAGTAGGTAGGTGTGTTGTCAACTGAACCTAATAAAAATAAATGTCACCCCAAACTTTAACATAGGTACGTAAAGGCTAGGTGTGCTGTCAACTGAACCTATTAAAGAAACCGGCCAAGTGCGAGTCCGGACTTGGATTCCGCTCTATACAACATTAGGCACAAAGATGAGACACAAAAAAGGCAAAATAAATATTACGTTTTTTGTTTGGGGGGGGGGGGCTTATATATTTACTTTATTATGTGTTTAGTATTGGTTGTTATAGCGGCACCAGAAATACATCGTCTGTAAAAATTTCACTGTCTACCTATCACGGTTCAGGAGATACAGCATGGTGACAGACAGACAGACGGACAGTGGAGTCTTAGTTCTAGGGTCCCGTTTGGCACCCTTCGGGAACGGAACCCTAAAAATGTCTGCTTTAGCCAGTGTAGCTTCTTGACGTAGCGCCACCGGTGCTAACTAGTGCCACCAATGCAGAAAACCGTCCAAGTGCGAGTCGGACTCACGCACGAACAGTTCCGTACCATTATCTATACAACATTTGGATATTTCAAGCATCTACCTGTTGCCGTTATTAATATCGAGCAAAGAAACCTCAAAAAATCGCGTTTGTTGTATGGGAGCCCCCCTTAAATATTAATTTTATTCTGTTTTTAGTATTAGTTGTTATAGCGGCAGCAGAAATACAACATCTGTGAAAATTTCAAGTGTCTAACTATCACGGTTCATGAGATATAGCCTGGTGACAGACGGACCGAAGGACGGTCAGCGGAGTCTTAGTGAGTCTTCTTCTCCTTCCTGTGCCTCTTCACTAATGGAGGTTGGCCGTCAGATCCGCATATTCTTCTCCGTTTCTTGCCAAACGAAACAGATCTTCGACGCTGGCTACATCCGTCCATTTCCTAATGTTTCCGAGCACGACTTCCTTCTTCTTCCAACACACCTCTTTCCCTCCATCTTGCCTATTATGATGACTTGAAGAAGTCATCATAATGGGCGTCTTGTCAGTGCGGCGCCGGATTAAGAATAGTGTCACTCCATTTCCTTCCGTGAATGTTGTAGAAGGCGACTAAGGAAGTACATTACCAGGAGAGGGGCAGCAGCGTCTTCCTGAGATTCCAACCGCATACTGCGATCGCCAACCCGCCTGCCAAGCGTGGCGATTATGGCAAAACCCTTCATGGTTTGTAAAACCATTAGGGAGGCTTAAGTCCTGCAGTGGGCGTCAAATGGCTGATGATGATGATGAATGATGATAACTTGAAGAAGTCGGTCGCCCCAGATAACTAATATACATATTTTGTCTTTTAGCTATCTAGTGCACACTTTCACATAATTTTCTCAATATGGATAAGTCAAACTTAAGGAACAAGTTTCAAGTTTAATATTTTTAAACTTAAATATGACGCAAAAAGGGTAGGTATAAACAATATTACATTTTCTCATTTTCAGCCTTCATATTTTCAGTCGCAATTCCAGCTGATATTTCCTCAATCCAAGTACTTAAATGCTAACTAACATTCCCAGAAACTGGAGCGAGCATGTCAACCGTGGAAATGTCAAGCAAGATAACTCATTAATATTTTATTTAAGGAAAACAAACAAATGAGAGACTATTATTACGAAACGTAGAAATGCAGAAAGGTCAAAGGTCGTGTGCGGGGGTGTGAAGGGCTGATATTAAACCAAATAACAACTTAATACTTACCTGCAGAATCATTTTCAGTACTTAAATAATTTACTTAACGAGTACATCGTTTTTTTCGTTTTTGTTACATTTCAAAAACCTAAAATCTCAAAGAAAATTGGTGTCACGCCGAACAGAAGTCGTGGGTTTGATTCCTACTGGAGGCCGGCGTACATTTGTACAAATGGCCTCAGTCTGGATGTATTTCCATGTTTGTGATGTCCTTGTCTGGTTACCATAGCACAGGGTATCCTAGTTTAGAACCAGGACAAATGATTGATTGTGTTATGTGGAAGTTATTATTATTATTAACCTGGGACTCAGTATGAAAATTAAAAACACTTAAAATAGGTTCGTGTTAAAATCTTGGTTAAAAAATCGTTTTAAAAAAACTTGGTTTCTTAACCTTGATGTGACCTTGACGAATGACCTTGAAAATAAGAACTAAAAACCATTGTTATGGTGGTCCGATCGGGTCCTTTAGAATTCTACACATTAATATACATAAACTCACGCCTGTATCCCAGACGGGTAGGCAGAGACCACGGACTGCCACTTGCCACGATTCTGACAGATCACTTTCGCTTCGTCAACATTCATTAGTCGTCGCACTTTTTATCTTGCCCTTTGCTAATACATCCCCTATTTGGTCGAAGTACAGTTAAAAAACACAAGGATTACAAAGCCACGTTAATACTCGGTGTACGGCTATCAAGATCTATTTTATTGTATTACGCCAAGCAAAGGCTGGGCTCGGACGAGCACTCCAGAATCCGCGATAAGTTACAAACTGGTAACTAAATCCAACCCGGCCGACCGAGTTTGCTTCTTCGCTAGCGCGCAATGGGGGTGGGAAAACCAATTATCGATAAAAGACATTAATATCGATCGCAAATCAAGTCACACATGGAAAATTAACGTGCTCTTAAATGGAACTAATGCCATTCTGAGACAACGCTTTTAGAAGATATTCATTAATGGCGAACGTCGAATTGTCTAGATTGCCGTGTGATTTTTGAACGTAATTCAAGTGAGTTTGTACAGCGTATGTCAGCACAAACGAAAAGGGATGTTGCGAGGACACTGGCTAGACTAGATAAGACGTCATGAACACTGAAACATTTTTTTATGTAACCTTAGGGCGACTATGTACCTACTGTAGGGTTCACCCTATGGACGAAGATAATTTGTCCTTAACCGAACGAAGGATTTTCCAAACCTCAGTGTGTATGTTCCGTTGAATTCGAAATAGTTTTTTTTTTTATTTGTCTTTACAGTTAAGGACAATTTTGGGAGTTATTCGGTAGTCATTCTTTTTTCAATAAAAAGTAGGTTGGAGGTAAAGAGCTAATTAAAAATAAGAGTTAATCAAAAAGTATAATGCTCCCGGATGTAGGCGAGAGTTTATACGTACGTATACTGTCTGTGCTAACTACAATTTATAATGCAGCCCGTTTTTAGAAGCCAATTTTTTCATGATTGAAAGTAGGATGCTTATCTGTAAGTAGTAGGTACCTACTCTTTTATACGTTGCCGAGACGTGGACACTCACGGTTCGACTAGTCCACCAATTAAAAGTCGCTCAGCGAGCTAGTTTCTCTGCGGGATCGAATCCGAAACGAAGTAGTTCACCAGAGGCTAAAGTAATCGACATAGCTGAACGGATTAGCAAACTGAAGTGGCAGTGGGCTGGTCATATCTGCCGCAGGACCGATAACCGTTAGGGTAGACTGGTGCTAGCGTGGAGACCGCGAATCGGCAGACGTAGCGTAGGAGGTGGAGCGACGACAGTCGCAAAGTTGTGGGCAGTGACTGGAAAAGATGAGCCGAAGTTCGGGCTCGGTGGCGTGTCTTGGGAGAGGCCTATGTCCAGCAGTGGACTGACACCGGCTGATTATGATAGAGAGTATCGAAACATCGCTAATATACGGGCACATCCCTATCTACTTCCGGGTAGTGTTGGTTTGCACTCTAAAGTTGGCAGGGTAATGAAATAGCCTGGCTCTCGCGGAAACGATGACGTCTATTGTGCATATTTGTGTATACATTTAACAGGTCTATTTATTTAATTTGCCTCATAAACCTTGTTTAGCAATCTGCTTCATAATAAGCCATTGAACATTCTTGATTCAATTTTGTCCTGTACCATGATCGGTCTAGTGTAAGTAATATATATTATGTTTAAAAAAATTAAAAGTATATATTTAAATATAATACAATAAATAAAAATCTCGTGTCACAGTGTTTGTTATCGAAGTCCTCCGAGACGGCTTCACCGATGTTGATGATTTTTTTTGCGCACGCAAGCACGCCCGCACGCACGCACGCACGCACGCACACGCACACATACACACACAGTTTTATCCCCAGTGTCTCGTACCGTAAAATTATTTTTTTTGTATGCACTTTGGCCAAGTGACAGCTGTGAAGAGTAGATAATAGATTGCACAAAAATCAGGGGGCAATCTCCCAGGTCCACTAAGTCCATCTGCTTTAAGCTAATGAATGCAATTTAAGAAAAACGCCCGCTGGTTTAACTGTCGGCGATTCCAGTTATGACCATCGTCGGAAAATCCGACATAACGGAATTAATCGCAACTGTCGGAATTCGAGCAGAGAATCGGAAATATCGGAGCGGACCGGGGCCTCAAATCTGGCCCAGAATGTGCCGATGCTAATCTGTGATCCGCGTCACAGATTAGCATCCGATTATGGAGCAGGGTGGAGTTCACAGTCCTGTTGCCAATATTTAAAATCGTCTATTCGAAATTTTCTTCGTTTTCGGTATCCGACCTCGATACCTTGTCGGATGATTTTATCGGTCAAATTTCCTATTGGAACTGTCAAGACAAGTAGGCTGATATCATATTTTCTGTACAAGAGCCAGTGATAGTAAATTGTAGAAAACACATCAAACTTCAGGGGCCTAATAATGCGCGCCAAATCCTGAGCGTTCCAATCATCTAACTGTCAAATTCCATATTAATTTGACAGTTAGACGATTGGAATCGTTCAGAATTTGGTGCGGGTAATATAGAAGGTGATGCCTGCATTAAACTCAAGTTACGTACGGTATGGGCGACTTGGCATAATGGGGAACTTGCCTCAAGCTTTGCTCAAACAAAGTGCAACGTTTTCACACCAAAAAATACATAGAAAAACGTAGAACCAAAAAAAATTATCTATACAAATATTTATTTCGTGGTTTTGTAGTAAAAATGCGAAAAATCTATTTAGGCCCGGAAAATCAATATTGTCACCACTCGGGGGTTACGTGTAGGGGTAATAATAACCTACCGACACGAATATCTTCAACCCTCTATCTTTAGACACTGAGTTCTATTAAGCTTAATGTATGAAGTAAAATGCCATTTTCTACATAATGCGGTGTTACAATAAATTTACATCGATTACTAATCAATCATAATTATACCTTCGAGTGAGACCCCTGGCAGGGTCGCCATGTAAGGAGGCTATTGGTTGGTGGTGTTAATTAATCTTTAGACACTGAGTTCTATTAAGCTTAATGTATTAAGTAAAATGCCATTTTCTACATAATGCGGTGTTACAATAAATTTATATCGATTACTAATCAATCAATCATAATTATACCTTCGAGTGAGACCCCTGGCAGGGTCGCCATGTAAGGAGGCTATTGGTTGGTGGTGTTAATGAGAGACGCGTCTGTACGGTTTGATGTCGTATATTGGACTCTCTACACGAGGATTAAATCAGTAGTTAACATAATATATGAGGCATAGAGGAGTTTATTAGGTAAACTTAAATGAATATATTCCAAACCTCTTTGAGAAATGCGACCTGCACAACTATGTGTGAGCATCGCGACTCAATCAACGACCGGTCAAATTTGTATCGCGAATCAGTGATAGGTACTCGTAGATTTCAAGGTCGCATTTCTTAAAGAGGTTTGGAATAGCCACTTATTCCTATATTCCTTATTTTGATTTATCTGTTGTGTATAAAAATACTTTTCAGTTTAATAACAAGCTATCATCGTAGCATGAGGGCCACATCGGGTTTTTAACATAATCTTTTTGTATTCAGTTGACTTACTGCACGGTGGTGTATCGACGGCAAGTATTTTGTAAGCGGGCGATATTGTAAATCTTTTGTTGGCGAGAGCTTTGGTAAACACAGCCCGATAGCTAAAGCTCGAACCCAACTTGGTGACCTACGAGAAGGGACAGTATTCTTTGAGACGCAGGTAACCAAAAGCAGCTACGAAAAATGTGGCCTAGATTCCAAACAATGCCACCGATGTTTCGGAAACGGACTGCCGGGTATTGGTATTGGACTGATCTTTGTTACGTCACCTTGCAAATTGTTCGACCGCTCTGGAGCGACGTCGATTAAGACATTGTTCTGTCAGTTATTTCGGAGTCGCGCTCGTTAACAAGGATTTCCAAGAAACCGCCCTTAAGTAAGTTATCAGACTTTGAGCTTCCGAACTCTGGGAGGGTATTGAGTCCACAGGGAGTATAGGTTTTGCCCTGTCACCTGTCAATTTAGGGTCAAAACGCACTTACGGTTACTTAATTTGCGGTGAAATTCCGTATATAAAATAGACTAGAATACCGATATGAAAATGTATCGAAACTCACGAACTTGCTTGCGATTAACCAAAATTCATAAATCACACCAAAATTGATAAATGACTCCAAAAGCAAATAATTCTCACCAAAGAGTTCTAGGTCCTAAACCAGAAGTGCCGGCCAACGAAAAGAACATGTTTAGCACCTGATCATTTGGTACTACACAACTAAAACTGTAGAACCAATACTTTATTGGTATTGTCGGGGTTTGAAGAGTATGTTATTCTCAACTATAGGTCAAATGTAGAAAACGGCGTTTTTAAAAAGAATAAAAAATACACCTATGGGGAAAACATTAGAATACGAAAAAATTACAATTGTCCCATGGTAAAGTTGCCACTTGCGTTTAAATACAAGCCATACATATAGTATATCACAGTAAAACTAGCGAGTAGATTCAAAGGGTAAACTTACCATTTACATCCCAATGACTCAAGAACATTAAATGGAACTGTATGGATGAATGCAAAATCGCGCATTTCGCTCCTGAATTCATAATTATTCAACCCAATTTGGCCATCGGGGGCTGAAACAATTTCTGGCCGACCTTAACGAGAGGCAGCGCCATGGCTGACCACGCGCCGCTGCGAATGATCGAGTTTCGAAATGACACCGTTTACATAATCCATAATGATAAATTCCATTATTAACTTAATGCCGAAATCACTTAAATAAGATAAGATATGACGAGAATATTCGTCATTGTACCAGAAAACACAAACATAAAATATTCACAAAAATACAGAGAGAGAGAGAGAGAGAGAGAGAGAGACCAGTCGCTTACGGTGAAGGAAAACATCGTGAGGAAACCTGAGTGTCTGAGCTATTCACATACCTCAGCGCTTGAAATCACCAATCCGCGATGGTCACGCGTGGTGATTAAGCCCATACTCTCTCCCTGAGAGAAGGCCTGTGCCCTACAGTGGGACGTACCTATATAGGCTGCTTATGCATGGACGACGTGTCTAAAGGGCGCCGCCCCAACTAAGAATAAAGTTTTTCATGGACATGTCTAAAGGGCGTCATGGCAGCCAAGTGTTATATTATTTACACCAACCATTACGAGCCACTTTCGACCCCTCATAACTCATAATTTATTTCACCTACAAAGTTGCAAACCTGTGAGCTTAAGGGGCTTACAGCTATACTATTAACATGATTGAGATACTGTACGGACACTTTTTGCAAAAAGTGTTTGTAAAAAACCGGCCAAGTGCGAGTCGGACTCGCGCACGAAGGGTTCCGTGCCACTATCTATTCAACATTAGACACAGAGATCAAGAAAAAACGGCTAAAAAATTACGTTTGTTGTATGGGAGTCCCCCTTAAATGTTTATTTTATTCTGTTTTTAGTATTTTTTGTTATAGCGGCAACAGAAATATATCATCTAAGAAAATTTCAACTGCCTAGCTATCACGGTTCATGAGATACAGCCTGGTGACAAACAGACAGACAGACAGACGGACAGTGAAGTCAATAGGGTCCTGTTTGGCACCCTTCGGGTACGGAACCCTAAAAAAATATGTTTTTTTTTTTCATTGGTGGCGCTAGAGTTAATGCATGGAGCCCTTTAAGAGTCTTCATGAGATTAACTAGCCGCACCAATGAAACAATACATAAACATAAACATAAACATAAACATAAACATAAACATAAACATAAACATAAACATAAACATAAACATAAACATAAACATAAACATAAACATAAACATAAACATAAACATAAACATAAACATAAACATAAACATAAACATAAACATAAACATAAACATAAACATAAACATAAACATAAACATAAACATAAACATAAACATAAACATTTACATACAGGCACATACATTGCTTCTGGCCCCACACTAGGATACCCTGTGTCGTGGGAACCAGAAACAACGACATCACAAACATGTAAACATCCAAGACCTGGGTTTTTTTCACTTACATTTATACTAATTATAGTGGGTGGCTACCGTGGAGATGAAAGAAAGTCAAAGGGTCGTGCAGTTTTACTATAATGCGATTTTTACATATAAGAAATACTTAAAATTATTAATATTTAAATTTGGAATGCGTCCGATGCTAGGAGCGCGAGTATCGAAAGTCCGCGCTTGAAAAAATGCATATCCTGTGTTTTTTCCAATTGAGGGCACCGGTGGTATTGCGCCACTATGTCCACGAGTCTTCATTGACGTCACGTAGGTATAGCGGCCTTATAACATCTCCCTCCCCAAGATGAGCGACTATTTGCCGATGTCTAGTGCAAATGTTGCGGCTCGTTTGTCCTGTGCCGAGTTCATGACGGTTAACGGGATATCGGCTTGCGTCGATGATTCGCATTTCTTGTTGATATTGTATGCCTTTCGGCGGCGTATAATGTAGGTTGCAACCAGTGCAAGCGCACCTATTAGTGCGATGACGTAGAGTGGAATTGTCGTATGATAAATGGAGGTGTCTATTGTTTCCACTGTAATCGGAACTTCAGTCGCTAACTGCAATTGGATGTTATGCAATTTTGCAAGTTCGATTGTAGTCAGGTTAAACTTTATCCCCGGATGCATTACGTTCTTCTTTGGCCATGGAATATTCATCAATTCAATTGGTAGTCCTCGTATCTTATCTTCGATGTTTACTATGGTGAATTCCGGAGCTTTGATTCTGCAGTTGTGTGGGATGCGGGCGAGATAACTTCCTTCCAGTAGTTGATGCTGTTCTTGGCTGCATATAAGTTGGACTTTAGTAGGCTTCGGAAAAGATAAGATGTAGTTCTGGCTATCCAGCTCTGTCAGAGCTTCCTTGGACAGAGAGATAGGCGTGGGTTGGCACGTTTCATCTATCTCCTGTAAATATATTAATCGATGTATGCAGTCGCGTTGCGTGCGCAGCTGGTGGCCGACTTTCTGTTCGCAGATGTATAATGTGTCGACCTTCGGGCATTCTGCCTCTATGTACACGTACTCGTGTGAATTGGATGCCATAAATGGATAGGATGGAAGGATGATACCATTGTTTTTATTGGGAGTTGGACATAATCTATAAAGGTTAAATGGTTTTATGGAAATTATTGGAAATTTCAATACAATGACGACTCTCTTGTCTGCAAAATAGGTACCTAGACTAATTATGTCATAATAGTACCTAATATCTAAATTAATAATTTCTTCAGGCTGGTAATTTTTTTTTAACATCGTAATAAGATTTTGTAGCTGATTTAATGAGAGTACCGAGTGGTGCATGGATCTAGTGCGACTGAACGCCAAAATATTCTCAAGTCTATCTATTTCATCCATTAAGTCTTGTACCTTTTCGCTGAATATAACGAAAAAATGAACAAGACTTGCATATTTTGCATTTCGCTCGTTATCATTTGCCGTGGAATTAATCACGGAAGAAAGAGCTTTCTGTAGCCTTTCTTGATTTGTTTTAAGATCGCTAAATATTTGGGCCTGTTGAATAGTAATTTCCTTGTATAACGTAATGTGTTTGGTTAAGGTGTCAGAAATACTTTTTTCGTTTTTGTTCAAGACTTGGATCGCACTTTCAAATCTAATAGCGTCGTCATGATCGAGATTGCCTGTTATGTCCTTGATAATTGTGCCTAAGGCATTAAACAACCCTCTTTTTACACGCGCCGGCAAAAACGTCTCAATTTGAGTTAGCGCATTATCGAGTTTTGCATAGATATGCTTAATTTGGTACTTGAAGAATGGAGAGTTATCATTGATGGTGTACGCAATATCGGATAGCTGTGATTTCAAATTTATTATGTTATTTTTTATGGTCTCTGTGTCAATTTCTTGGAGGAAAGTATGGTGATGGGAAATTATTTTTGCTGTACCTACATAGAGAGGTCCGTGTACAGGGCAGACTCGTCTCTGTGGTCACTGAAATTATTAACCAAAGTATTTCTGATACCTTCCCAAGTTATTGGGGTGCCATTGGTGGCTAACGTGCGGCCAGCAGAGCCCGTGATTTTATTTAAAATGCCATTTAATAGCGACAGGTTAAGTAACTCGTGCCCAGGAGCAGGCTTTACATAAGTTAGAACTAACTCATCGCATAATCTAAGAAATCTAATTAATACATTTGGATTTCCATCAAATTCAGGCACATTACGCAGTGCTTTATGAATCGTATCTAAATCTACGTTTGACATATTAACTATTGGTTCCTCCACAATTGGTTCTAAATTCCTATGGGCGTCTCTTTGCTCGATGCGAAGAATACGTCTTCTATTAGAAATGTCGCCGAGGGAATTATCCCTGAGTCGTGAAATCGGGTGAGAAATGTTGAAAAATTTATGGGACAGAAAGTGGGAAACTTGATAGGAAAATGGCAACCAATAGAGTATAGTGTACTTACGAAATTATCAGCATGTTTCCTCGACTGGAGCCTTTTGCGATCGATTTCTGGATAGCGTCGGGTCCTTTTCACTTCCAATAGCCAGCCCTGTAGGTTCTGTGTTGTAGATTAGTCGACGATCGACGATCAGCCGCAGGACTCGAAGAAATGGTACGCGAACTGACTCTACAACTCCGTGACTGCGCCAATTATAGTGGGTGGCTACCGTGGAGATGAAAGAAAGTCAAAGGGTCGTGCAGTTTTACTATAATGCGATTTTTACATATAAGAAATACTTAAAATTATTAATATTTAAATTTGGAATGCGTCCGATGCTAGGAGCGCGAGTATCGAAAGTCCGCGCTTGAAAAAATGCATATCCTGTGTTTTTTCCAATTGAGGGCACCGGTGGTATTGCGCCACTATGTCCACGAGTCTTCATTGACGTCACGTAGGTATAGCGGCCTTATAACATACTTAACAATAAGGTCGCCAATTGTATCTTTTCTTTTGTAACTGATCTATCTTACCTTTTTGCAAAAAGTGGCTCTTAAATCTCTCAAACATTTACGTTCCTGTTTATAAAAAAACGTTACCTCTAAAAGGATCCCCAGAGGCAGTTTAAATCTGCTCTGAGGAGTGTTTTAAGACATCGTGTTTTCATAAATAAGACCGTGAATGTCTTACGACACCCAAGACCGAGAGCCTGAGGCCATAAACCTAGGACTCTGTAACATTCCCGCTAAAAACAATGTTGACTCCAATGATTGGAGTAGTGTAAATCCGATTCCGGCATGTACCAATTACTGTTTTTAATTTGCGTGCATTAATTGTGAATTTTTATTAGCAACACAAATCGGCGTGTGAAGGCAAACATCGAGTGGTAACCCGAGTGTCGGAGGTGTTCAGTTCACATACCTCAGCGCTTGAAATCACCAATCCGCGTTGCAATCACTAACTCTGTCACTCTCTGAGAGAATGCATGTGGCCTGCAGTCAAGGATGTTGGGTAAGAGGTTCTTGCCTGCAGTGGAACTTCTACAGCATTCTCCTAGGTAGGCACTTACCAAAGTTATTGAAAATCTTACTTTTAAACATTATAAGGTGCAATCTACCTCAGGAACTTACCTGAAATCAAAGAAAAACACGAGTGAAATAAAATTGCGAGGTAAACGATAGGCAAATTAAAACCTAAGAGTTGACCAGGTTCATTTTTCATAATTAAAAACCTATTTAAACATAAACATAAACATTTACATACAGGCACACACATTGCTTCTGGCCCCACACTAGGATACCCTGTGTCGTGGGAACCAGCAACAGCGACATCACAAACATGTAAACATCCAAGACCTGGGGTTTTTTTTTGTCCCCAGCCGGGATTCGAACCCGGGACCTCTCGCATGGTATGCACATGCACTACCGCTGCGCCACGAGGTCGTCTATTTAGACGCTAAAAATTCCACCCATGCCGAGACTTGAACCCGCGACCTCTGGCTAACCGTGCCAGCGCTCTCCCAACTGAGCTAATGGGCAAGGGCAGGCATCAGTGAAATTTGGAGCCTCTTTACAAACTTCTCTGCATCCGATGTAAAAACCTAACTGTAAAGTGGGTTACTCGGGGCTGTATACACTGTAGTACAGCCCATTAACCCATAGATTAACAAGTAGGAAGGCAAACGGTCTTATTTATAAAAAAAACCGGCCAAGAGCGAATCGGACTCACGCACGAAGGGTTCGGTACCATTATCTTTACAACATTAGACAAAGATCGAATTTGAGAACAGCACCATCTATAGAAACCAACAAGAAGCGTTTAACGCGATTTCTGTCAACGGTTTTTTTTTTGTGTATGGACGGAAGCCGAATGAATTTAAATATACGTTGTTTATGTATAAGAATAATATAGGTATAATATAAGTAAATAATATATAGAGATAGAGCGCACCGCCAATAAACTGCTACGCAGTTTGGCGAAATTGTGTATTATATTAAGGTTTTTTATTTTTTTTAATAATTAAAAAAACATTGACATTTAACGACATGACATCGGCGCTGTGAAGGTTAGGTACATAGATGGCCGCTAAATGGCGAGCGCTGTCTTGAGACAACGTATGGTGTATGGGAGCCCCCCTTAAATATTTATTTTATTTTGTTTTTAGTATTTGTTATTATAGCGGCAACAGACATACATCTGTGAAATTTCAACTGCCTGGCTATCATGGTTCATGAAAGACAGCCTGATGACAGACAGACGGACAGACGGACGGACGGACGGACGGACAGACAGATAGAAAGACAGGCAGACGGACAGTGAAGTCTTTAAGTAATAAGGTCCCTTCAGGTACGGAACCCTAAAAAAACAACAGCGTTTTAGCTGGAAATTTTTATACTTAAATCATAAAAATTTGAAACGCCTACTAAAGTTAAATAGTGTCTTCCTTAAAGAGACTCTGATAGAGAGATTACTTATTTTTCTTAATAAATAAGACCGTAAAAGTATAAAGTACATTTACATCACACAGCAAGAAACAATAAAAGAATGTACGAATATATCGGACCTACAAGTTAACGTATTCATGCTTACTTTCTTAGTAACAAGATTAGATTAATACTCTTTATTCCACACCATACATTACAAAGATACGTGAAAATCTTAATTATCATAAATATCGTTAGCCACGAACTCTTAAACGTGTCGGAACCTCTTCAGAAGTTAACAGCAGCCTCGCCAGACACACACCACGTCAAGTAGCAACTAACTACTCTAGTTAAGTTAACTAAGAACAAACTACCCGGGGGTCTATCACAGAGCGTCGGGGCTGTGAAAACAAATAGCTTTAGCGATTTGGTTTGTGCAGTTGCCTCCTTTGTTTTTAGGGTTCCTCAAAAGGAAAAAACGAAACCTTTATAGGATCACTTTGTTGTCCGTCCGTCCGTCTGTCTCGTCCGTTATCTCGGGAACACGTGGAGGTATCGAGTTGAAATTAAAACCATATCTACAGTCTCTTGAAGCTGTGAAAAATCAAACTTCTGAGTTATCGTAAAAAAGATACCTACGGCCGTTTACGCCGAAAAAAATTTGAAATCAAAATTTATAGGGTACTTTCCGTTGACCTAGTACTATGAAATTTGCCAATTAATATAATCTTATACTACAAGTACAGGGAACAATCTGAAAACTATACATTTGTAATTAAATCCTAGAAAAAAATTTCTTTGAAATTCGGGAAAAGCTCGGAAAAAACTGCGAGACTCGATTCTTGATACTATTTACGATATGTAAGTGACTATAAATTTGTACGGAACCCTCGGTGGGCGAGTTCGACTCGCACTTGTTAAATTTAAACTTATACCCTGTAGATCTATCCGAAAAGGGGGGTGTTTTACTCGTCAGAACGAACAACTTTAATTATGGGGAAAACTAGTTTGTTCCACACATTTTAATTCCGTGCAGTCGGTACATTTCCACTGCCGTAACCTTTCCATGTTAAGGTTGATGTGCTGTCGACTGTTTATATATCTAATATGTAAAAATCTCGTGTCACAGTGTTTGTTATCGAACTCCTCTAAATCGGCTTCACCGACTTTCATGACCTTTTTTATGTACTTGTATTTGGTAGGTCTGAGAATAGGTCGTAGGCTAATTAATAAGGCAAAACAACGTTTGCCAATATATATCTGGTAACTATATATAACTTCAGTATGAAATCCTGTTTTATAGAACCTACAATTCATTGTTTACTATGACAATTCGATGTACATTGCAATGTCGACCAACCGGCAGATTAAGAAGTAGAAATACTGTCTCTACACATTGTATATCGAATTGTCACAATAAAATATGAATTTTTGTGTTATGAAACAGGCCCCTGATAGTTCTTGTAACCGACTTCCACAAAAGAAGGAGGTACTCAGTTCGTCGTAACTTTCTATGTACCTACGATCAGCGACAATAAATTAATTCGCGTTGTCCGATTTCATTGATTTTTTTTTTGTTAGAAAGTTGGTACCTCATATATGGTTCCATACAAATGGTCAAGATTTATTGACGGGATTATGAGAAAATCATATGACAATTTTCAATTTGATAAATTGGAATTCACGGCACTACGGACACACGCGATAAAGAATACCGTCAGCGCCACCTAGTGTTAAAATTTGCGAACTGTAGTGCGTATTTTGAAGGCGGTTTTCTTTTCTTCATAGCTTGTTTCTATTTTGAAGTTATCACTTATAATATAACATTATAATATAACACATTTTGCCTTGCATAATAAATAAATAGGTAACTTCCACACAAATTTATTCGTTTTGTCTTGTATTTAGTTTTCTTTCTGTTGTTGTGCATATTATGTTACTTATCTGCTTATTTTGTTACTGTGATGTATCTTGTTGGTATAATAAATGTCTTTCTTCTTCTTCAACACAATCACTTGTCCTGGTCCCAAACTAGGATACCCTGTGCTAAGGTAACCAGGCAAGGATATCGCAAACATGGAAATACAGCCAGACTGAGGCCATTTGTACAAATGTTCGGCGGCCCCCAGTGGGAATCGAACCCTCGACCTCTGGCATGGTAATCAGACGTGATACCGCTAGACCAACGAGACAGTCTTTATGGAAAGAGACTTTTTAAAAGACATCCCAGCAAAATTACAAAATTCACAACCAAAAGAGGAATGCTAACCCAAAAACAACTGTTCGAGCATGCCGAGAGTTAGCAAAATAAGCCGCATATCTGCTCGGACAACGTCTGCAGGCATTGAGGGCGGTATTTGTTTGCGTTTAATTTGCCGACGGTGCCCCGCCTGCAGCGTTGTTTCGCTAAACAAGTGCGCGGACGTGCCCCAAACACTCTCTCAAAGGTTGCGCTGCGAGTTAGTAGTAACTCTAGCGACGACCTCTTTACTGAAATTCAACGTTATTTTGAAATTGTTTTGTTCAATATTTTGAGGGAATGCTCTTTTCTAATGGTACAACTTTGGCCTTTGCATCTACGTAATGAGATGATTTATACAGCGTCCAGTGGCACCTTCACTCACACTAGATGGGCGAAGGGACCAATCGGATGCTGCAGTGCCTGGGGCATTGTTTTTGAGATGGAGTAGGCTTGCCCAGCACCTATACCAAATGGTATAACATCATCATCATCATTCAGCCACAAGAAGTCCACTGCTGGACATAGGCCTCCTCCATGGATTTCCAAAAAGACCGGTTAGAAGCGGCCTGCATCCAGCGTCATCCTGCCACTTGGATGAGGTCATCTGTCCATCTTGTGGCTGGTCGTCCTACGCTGCGCTTGCCGATATGTGGTCTCCATTCGAGAACCCTTCGGCCCCATCGGCCATCAGTTCTGCGTGCTATGTGCCCCGCCCACTGCCACTTCAACTTACTAATCCGCTGGGCTATGTCGACGACTTTCGTTCGTCTACGAATCTCATCATTTCTGATTCGATCTCGTAGAGAAATTCCGAGCATAGCCCTTTCCATAGCTCGTTGCGTGACCTTGAGCTTTCTTATGAGGCCCATAGTTAGAGACCACGTTTCAGTGCCATAAGTCATCACTGGTAACACACACTGGTTGTATAATTTTGTCTTGAGCGATTGAGGTATGTTAGACGTTCCGTTTGCGAAACATTCAGCTTTAAAGCGCAAATTTTTGTCAGAGTAGGGAGCCCTCCCAAGGCAACTATCACGGCTAAATAGGCTTTACAACTGAACTTCGTACAAAATCCATTGAAAATTACTTCGATGAAGTTGTTAGTTCCTTAAAAGAGATAAAAAAAACCCTTCTTTCTACAGAACCCTACCTAGCGTAGCCAGACACGCATTTAGCCAGTTTTAATTGTTTTTAACTTTTCGTCATAATATTGTTTGTTTGTTTATTACACTTTATTGCACAAAATACAAAAGGAAAATGATCAAGTGATTAAGACACTTAGTATCGCTATCAACAAAGTTGTGCCACAATGAAATAATACCTTAATTTGAAGTACTGGCTTAGAATTTTAAAATACTATTGTTAGCATTAAATTAATTCTCCGGACGAGAATGTAATTAGGTCATTAATACTACCGCATTTTTCTTGTCCTATACCATGTCATGACATGAAACTGTCATTCTCACACGTCGTGTGCATACTCTCCGCGTAACTCAGGAGAATTCCGCTAGCGAAGAGGTTGCACCGGGACTAAACTGTTCGTCCAGACTAAATTCTTTCACTTATTCTTCTCCAACCGCTCTTGCGCTGTAATAATAATAAGCCGTAACCCACACAAAATGCATGGAAGCGAGTTTATTTAAGCTGTAGTACTATTTAGAGAAGAAAACGGAAGTTCATGAGTGTTGACGATGGATTTGAGGCGACAAGGTTCGTTTATTACTAACACTTGTTGCAGCGACGATGACTGAGACGTAGGAGAATTCTAAGGGTATTCTTATAGTATAACAGGCCAGCGCAGTGCTTAGGAAAAGCATTAGAAACAATTAAAATTATGACAATAACTGACATCTATGCGGCCATCGCTATTTATTTCAACTGTGCAGAAGGTCAAGGTCAAGTACGACCTATACAAATTAGCTCCATAGAATTTAACTGTATATAGTGACCTAACATATCTGGAAAATGATGTGGAGTAGCTGCTTTTGTGCCACAACACGGAGAGGGCAAGGTAGAACACAAAACACTCACTGTCATCATTCCGCAATCACATACAATGTCTGATTCGAACCCAACACCTTGGAATGTGATGCAAGCGTTCTGTTAATACATAACCACCGCTTTCCTAAGGTTTATTTAAAGATCAGCTTACGAGCGATTCGGTCAAATTAAGGTCCACAAGATCCACAGATCCGTGTGGCACCGGATTAAGAATAACGTCACTCCATTTCCTTCCGTGGATGTCGTAGAAGGCGACTAAGGAAATAAATTACCAGGAGACGGGCAGCAGCGTTTTTTGAGATTTCAACTGCATACTGCGATCGCCAAACCGCTTGCCAAGCGTGGCGATTATGGCAAAACCGCTCATGGTTATGACAACCACGAAGGAGCCTATGTCCTGCAGTGGGCGTTAAATGGCTGATGATGATGATGAAGGTCCACACTGTTGAATCTGTTATCTTGTGTTAGTACCTAATATATAACGTAAACCGCAAATAATCTAAATGAACAGGTGGATAAAGAAATATGCAAATGAAGTAGGTATTATCAAACGAAATAACAAAAGTTATGTTATGCTATTTTTTTTCAGCTAAATATACCTATTTTTTCCCTGTATCGATTCATTCGATTTGAAAATTAGCGGTCGGATGGCAACACTACATTATTGAATGCACAGATTAAGTTTTGAACAGGTCTGTGAATGGATCAATAGATTTGTATCAAGATGACAGCGGTCGTTAAACCGGAAGCATTAATTATTGTATAACTTTATTAATTTAGAATTACGGAGAAGTCATGGTTTTATAAGAAAACCCCTATTTTTTATAATTGAAAACATGAATTATGGACATTGAAAACTGGTGACACTATTTAGATTTTAGCGATACTGCTAATGGTCAAGATCCTTTAACACTTAAAAAACATGAATGTTTGTTTATGCTGAAGTAGTTCGTGAATTCTGAATCATGTTTTATACCCATAATGTCGATGCTCTCTCTCTCTCTGACCGAAGGCCTGTGTGCTGCAGTGGGACGTTTATAGTATGCTTGTATATATTTTCTATGTGGACCACTTCAAATAAGTAAAGTTAGTAACCCGTGGCATCAAAGTTGTTTCGTGATTTTAAAGTTGTCACCGCAGATAAATTTATGCATAGAGTCAGAGACTAATAAACCGAAATATAGGGGGATACGAGAACCACATTACTCACACAAAGAAAAAGTTACGCATACTACTACTAAGCGGTGGTCTAGTGGGTAGAACATTGGACTCGGAAGCGAGAGACCCACGATCAATTCCCACCTACAATTTGTTTTCTAAGTTATGTACCTACATTTTTTAAGTTATAGTAGCAATACCACTCGCTAACCGGGAATGAAAATATCGTGATGAAACCTCAGCGTCTGAGCCATCCACATACCTCAGCGCTTGAAATCGCCAATCCGCGGTGGGCACGCGTGGTGAGTAAGCCCATACTCTCTCTCTGAGAGAAGGCCCGTGCCCTACAGTGGGACGTATATAGGCTGCTATAGTAGATACTACTACACACTCACAGGCTTAGAATTTGATTTCGACAAATGATATTTCAAAACAAACACCGAGCAAACAAAGCGTAACTTCATTCATACAAACACCCTCTTCGCGAGTAGCTTCTACGACCCAAAAATTCATGAAGCCTTGAGCTACGAAAGCTCCCAGCCGCAAGCAACTATCCCAGGCTGCAAATAAAAAGCCACCCCTAAAATCTAATACGTTTAAAGGCCGATGGAGTCGGTTCCGGTCTGGCGTCGTGCCAAGCTATTGGTAGCTACACCCGGGTGGGAATCTGCGGACAAATTGCTTAACACTGTTACAAACGTGCTAGCTACCTAGGAACTAATGCGACAGAGTGTGGGGCATGCTGTGGTCACTTAGAACAAACGATATTTTATTTAAGAAAAGTCCATCTAGCGGACGGCCTGGTTACTAAATGAGCGGTGTCATAGCAAGCCAAAATTTGCATACCGTTAATAAGTTTATGGTAGCTCTATCGTGTACATCTCATTGCGAAGTTGGATTGGTGTGAGGTGACGTGGGTTCAAATCCTCACTCGGACATGCCTTTTGTATTAAATTTATTTTAAAAATAGTACGCTATCCGTCCGCCGACAGCAGCACTATCTATGCTTCATAAAAAAACAAGAGTGAACCATCTATTTCAGGTTAATATAGTAATCTATGGTGTGGGGGTTTGTTCATTAATGTCTTTCCTACTTTTGTAAGAAAAAAAAAAGCTGAAATAAAAAATAACCAGCAACCCGACTGCAAGCAGGCGGGACCATCCTTAAAAGTTACATTGCTGAATTTGGGTCTCGCCTGCTTAGTAGTTAATGCTCAGCAGTCGGGTTGTTGATTATTTTTATTTCAGTCTTTTATTTTTGTCCTTTTAATGATTTTTAATGCTGATTTATATAAAGCAATAGCAATATTTTTATGACACCCGCGTACTGATATTTTACATGCGTTACACGTGATTGGCGTAGTTAAAGAAAATTAAGAAGTTTATTATACATAAACTTAATATAACAGCGCCATCTAGTGACTCATGGTTGTACTACAATGTTACGATTTTTTTTTAATATAATATAGCTAATATAATAATATAGATAATTTAATATAGCCTATGACACTTGCGCAGGGATGACAAATCGATTGAGACCTTATTTGTCAAAATCTGACCATTGATTAAGTAGTTATGAGGGAACATAGAATCGGACATACATACATACGAGCTAAACACATTACCCTCCTTTTGGGCTCCGCCGGGTAATTAACTTATGTTTTGGCATTTAAAGTTACTGATGGCAATCATGGAATCTTATCATACATAGGCAACAACCGATGTATAGCTAATATAATAATATAGATAATTTAATATAGCCTATGACACTTGCGCAGGGATGACAAATCGATTGAGACCTTATTTGTCAAAATCTGACCATTGATTAAGTAGTTATGAGGGAACATAGAATCGGACATACATACATACATACGAGCTAAACACATTACCCTCCTTTTGGGCTCCGCCGGGTAATTAACTTATGTTTTGGCATTTAAAGTTACTGATGGCAATCATGGAATCTTATCATACATAGGCAACAACCGATGTATTCGGTTTAAGATCATTTGAGAAAAAATGTTCAGAGAGGAGTTTATTTTACCGCTGCCTATTTCTCCTCTACAAAAACGGCCCGAAGGCAGCGGCTAAAATGGCTTGACATTCGCCAAACATATCATCATCAGCCCACCTCTGCCCACTGCTGGGTATAGGCCTTTTCCTCATCACGCCATTTTTCGCGGTCTCTCGCCATTCGCCTCCACGGCCCCCCTGCTGACTTGGCCACATCGTCCGACCATCGGACTAAAACATAATGTATTTTTTTTTTACATTGAAATCAATTTCTGATTTCTGAATCAATCAATCAGCCCGTGCTCGTACACTGCTGGTCATAGGCCTCCCCGAAGGCGCGAGACACACAGATGGGACGTGGCGCGAGAGCGCGGTAATATATATAGAGTCACAGACCACAGTCCTTGCTCTGCGGTCGCTCTTGGTCTATGACTCTATACATATTACCGCGCCCTCGACCCACGTCCCATCTGTGTGTATCGCGCCTAAGGCACGCCAAGTCCTTCTGTTCGCCAGGCACCTATGCGGCCACTATTTTCAATCTCCCGTCGCTTGTTGTCGTAGTCGAACATCCTCAAAAATTACCGGAATATGTCATTGCGTAGATGGTGATAAACTGTAAAAATACAACAAATATCTATGCACAAAAGAAGAGGAGACATTTCTCTACATTTTTCATCATAGCAGGTAGGAAATAATCCACACGCTTGGTTTTCATACAAATCGTGGTGTGCTCAAGTTGTCTAGCTAGAGTGATGTCTGTGATCTAAACCAATTAGCCAATTAGTCGTCGATTGACATTGTGGGCCCAACAAACGATATTGGCCGGAGGACGATAACCGACCGCATCGTCAGACTAGATTCATACATTTACTGAGGCCGTTGTAATTGTGAGGTCCTATTCTGGTCACCGTTTCACAGAGTATCCTAGTTTGGGACCGGTTCGACCGACAGTACCATTTGAAGCGATGGTGACGCGTGGATGTTTCGTTATGTCACTTATATCAGACTTTTGAAGTGGCCACCCTCATGGTTTTCCGAGTTTCCCGGTCTTGTGCCAACCGCATCCAGCGACTCCCCGCCACCGTAACCAGGCCATCAGACCATCGGGTGGGTGGCCTTTCCACGCTGTGTCGTCCGGTCCGCGGTCGCCAGGTCAGAACTTTTTCGCCCCAACGGCCATCAGTTCTCCGAGCTATCTGCCCCGCCCACTGCCACTTCAACTGAGAAATTCTTCGAGCTATTATCAGTAAATCGGGTTCTTCTGCGGATCTCCTCATTCCTGATTCGATCACGCAGTGAATCTCCTAACATAGCTCTCTCCATTGCTCGTTGAGCGACCTTGAATGTTATTTAAACAATGGAAAAGGTGCTCGGTTTTGAAGCACAAACACATTGTATCGTCATAGTTTCAAATTATAAATTCATGATGGCTACAGATATAGAAATACCATAATGAAATGGGTTTAAATGCGCAGCGGAAAATTTAAAATATTCCCAAATTCCCGGGAAGGGCTCATCAACCCTTAACCGACACAGCCAATAACACTTGGTATGGCCTTATTAAGCCTCATCCGGCGCTTCTAGAATCGTGACATAAAGAACGCTCTGACACGAAAACGGAAAAACCTAAAGTTCATGATATACCTAGTTCGTAATAACTTACAAGCTAACTGAATTCACTTTGCTTCACCTGTGTATTATGATTATAGCATAATCTGTCATTACAGGCGAACCCAAATCGATCAGCATTAGTTTCTAATGTTACTAATATAAAATTAAATGTCATACTCGTATAAGCGATAAGTATAAATAAAAATCATTAAAATCGGAATTAATTAACAGTCAATTATAAGAAAAAAAAAAGAATGGATAAGCCAGTTGGTGAATAAAGAGTGAGAGTGGACTGTATACAATGTTTTAATTAGAAACAAATGATTTGATGACAGAGATAAGCTCGCCTTTGTACATGTAATTTCTTATGTAATGTCCTGTTAAATGTCTTGTGTGCAATAAAGTATAACAATAATAATAATAATTAACTGACAATAATATCGAATTGCACCTCTGCTCGCTTGCTGATCCAAGGTAAAAGTAAAATGGCGGGGCGCCGCAGCTGCTGCCATACGTTGGCCGTGAATGCCCAACGTGTGAGTGCCCTGTTGTGTCGTAGAACTCGTAGACAAGAATGTCATAAAATTTAAGTAGGTACCTACTCAACACTATGATTTTTTTTTAGAAAAAAGCTTTATTTAGAAAAGGTTTAAAAGAGTGGTTACTGGCTCCCAAACTAGGATTCCCTATGCTATGGGTAGCCAGGCTTCTTCCAAAATACAATGATCAATTTAAAAAAACGTGGTTTTGGTATTGTTTTGAGACTCTTCATCAGCTCAGTAAGATCATCTGGAGTGGTCCGAGGTAGACAGAAATGGGATGCTTACAGGCTTGTGTCTAGTGGATAATGTGACAGTTGTGATGCGTTGAAGGTATTACGTTGAGATCATGATGTGAAAAAAAAATCTTGCAATTCTTTATACAGGCGACAGCGCAACACCATTTACAGACACTCTAATCAGTTACGTTAAGAACGAATTTACACCGAAAATCTAAAGGTTAACCTGTTCTCGATTGTATAAAGAGAAGTTGAATTTCTTAGTTGCATTTCCTCAAACCACGTAAACTCTACCTACACAGGCAAAACGATTGAAACGTCCGTCCACCTCTTAGATAAGTTACCGCACGGATAGCAAGCCAAGTGGCGCAATTAGTAAACTGGCAACACTCCAAGCCGCAGCAGTGTTGCCAGTGACAGTCGCAAAAAATACACCGCAACTTATCCTAGCTGGGATTTGGAGTGAGAACGGTTTGAACAAGAAAGTCGGAGATAGGGGCGAGCACAGACCTATTTCAGGTCCGTGGGGGCGCGCGAAACAAATTAGGAATAATTGAGAAGATAGCAAAGCTTTCCAGGTTAAAAGCTTTTTATTTTTAACAGTCTGTGAGGGCATTTGTGTTTCCTCGACAATTACAGGATCGAATAGTATTTTTAGGATATATTCCTGCACACGAAGAAAAGCGTAAAACAAAATTCACGTGACTCGCATTTAACACTCTTGTGTCTTTATTTGTTGCTTGTGTCGCACGGTGGCAAGAGTATTCCAGCGAGCCAGTGTGAGGCGCGCTCACAGCGGGACGCTTGCACGGCTCCAGGACGGCGTGACGAACGCTCCATGTAGTGTACACCACATGGCTTTTGAGATGGCTTTTGAGACGACGCCCGATTGCCAATGTCGTTAGCCATTATATCTCCCTCTATTCATCAATGCCTCTTTTGCTGGCCGCTGCAGTAATGTACCATAAACTTAACGCTGTAAGTGTCCACTGTATTGTGTTATCCAGTTTCACGATTCTGAAGTATCAAAATATGTATGTAATATTTTGACAGTTCGGAGTAGGTTAAATCGGACGCGTCCGATGATCTGCATCTGAAGTGGGACGGAACTGGGTCTGAATGCGGAACTAAAATATTGAGACACCTTTAAAGTTCCAGTTACTAAGTACCTCTGCTTGTTCCGTTGGGACGTACCAGTAAGTTAGTTTTAGAGCTCGAAATCCGTTCACCTCGTTGTAAACCACGATAGAACATAACTTCACAAGAGCGTCTTCCTCGCGGGACAAATCTCGACAGAATGTTGCCGTTAAACTTATGCTTTTGGAGCCGCTCGAAGTTAGATATTATAGTGAGTTCAACGTTAGTAGGCCTCGTAATATTCCCCAAAAGGCCTCACCAAGCATAGTAGTAGACTTTCACTTCGTTAGAATCTCTCTCTCTTCCCAGCTTTAATCCTACATTGTGGTGGGGGGTCAGCTTTTCTTATTTTCTCTTTTCACTTCGCCGCATTCATGACCTCGTTTATCGACGCTCCGCATTCTGTGAAATCCGATTTTACTAAATCCATCCACCTAGTTTTCGGTCTTTCTCTGGATTTCCGCACAGGAATTGCTAGAGGCACTTCGTTACTAATGTAGTCATTTCGTTTCGGCTTTTGTTTCACATACCCGAACCATCTCAGCCTACTTTCTTGCACGTTATCGGCGATGTCGCGCACTCCGAGGCTTCCTCGCCCGTACTCGTTGCGTACTTTATCGAGTCTCGTTACACTGCAAATCCACCTCAGCATCTTCATTTCGGCTGTTTGAATCGCTCTGATTTGGGTCTTGGTTACCGCCCATGTCTCACTACCGTACATTAGAACTGGCCATATGATCGACATATAGATGAGTCCTTTCTACTTAACGGGCGTCCTGTCGCAGGTCAGACCAGTCACTTCCCTCCATTTAAGCCATGCAACTACTATTTGGTGCTGTCTATTATGTTCGACCAGAACTGTGCATCATACCACCGAGGTACTTGTATGGGTTGCACTTAGTGACTTCTTGGCCGTCGATAGCCGTGATGGTCTTGCGTCTGGGTCACTGCAGGCCATGTATTGCGTTTTAGCAACACTCAGCTTTAGGCCGCCCTTTGCCAATTGGTGTTTCCATTCCTTGTCCTTGTCATTTGTACAGACTGCTACATCATCAGCATAGGTAAACGTCCACAACGCTTGATTTTGCGCATCTTTGGTGAGTGCGTCTAGGACCAAGCTAAACAAAGGGGAGAACCGAGGCTTTGTAACACCCGCTACTGTCCTGATTACAGATTTTGCGTTCTTGTAAATGTCAACGATGACGTTGATATCATACGATGACGTTAACTTTGATATTTCCGGGAGATTTTTCTTTCGGAGGCTCCACCAGAGCGAGTCCCTAGATACCCGACCAAAATTTTTCCATATACAAGAGCCATAATAAAGAGGCACATATAAATGGCAGTTTTTAGAGCAATATTCTTCGGCAATTGTGTTTAGCGCGAATCTAGGATCCGTTGTAGAAATACCGGGTATGAATCCGTTCTGGTAGTATCCGGTTATCTAAGATTCTCTCATACACTTTAATTGTGTGGCACAGGAGTTTGATTCCTCGGTAGTTATTACATTCAAACTTGCTGCCTTCGCCGGTATTATAGTACTCAGCCTCCGTCATCAGGCATTTTATAAATTTCTAACATTAAAAGCGTTAGAGAACAACAATATACCCTGGTTACTCAGATCTTCCACGCTTCCACAGGGATGCAATCAGGTCCCACTGCCTTCTTGTTTGACATCTTTTACAGCGCCTTCTTTACTTCCAGGGGTTCGATGATTGCGACCAGACCCTGGTTTGCAGACTTCTGATAAATGCACCGTTGCTGAGGTAGTGTTCAGAAGACCGTCATAGTATTTTTATCAGACAGCTACGATGTCGTCAGTCTTGTACAACGAGTTGCCGTTTTGGCCTTTGGTCACCCTGCATTTGTCTTGTTGCTGCGACTGCGAGACTTTGCAAGTTTGTATATTTTGCTTCTGGCCTTCTTTGGATTCCAGCGTATTGTACAAAGTACGCAGATGGTTTGATCGCTCTATAGCTATTACTTTTTTGGTGCTTTTCTTTGCTATTTCATATGCCTCCCGATCTTTCTTCGTAATTTTACTTAGTTAAAATAAAAAATATTAAAAAGTTCAACTGTCACCTTTTGATTTTCAAACAAAGGTTATTTGCTGAGTAGTTTGACCTCGAATTCCAGCAGCTATGTCTTCCTGAAAGGCTGGTTAGTTCATCGTCAAACCAAGACACAGGAAAGCTAGCTAGAGCGATTTATGAGGTCAACAAGTCAAGCAGGTCAACTTGAACATTTCTGTTGCCAAATCACCCGCAAGTATATATGGTTGACTTGCTGTCAACTCTACTAATATTTTTGTAAGTGGCAATCCATAGCATCCATCCATCTGTTCCGCTCCAGAATGTATGCTTTAGGGTATACAGTACGGGATTGTAAGTAATTCTATTCAACTAGTCGATAATTGTCTCGAATCCACATACCCAACTAGGCAAGGAACTCCAACAATTTAACTAAACATAGGTAAGTACATGTCGAGCCAACAATTTCGAGGCATTTCACTAACTACCTCCCTATCTCACCGAACTCGGGAACTTTTTTTTTTTTTTTTATTTTATTTATTTGGGACAACAAACAACTACATATTAAAATATTACTAAAAACAAACAGGTTGAAAGATTTATAAACATGTAGTCCACTACGTTATCCACAGTTTACTAAGCAAGTTGTGAACTAAATGTGACTCACTAAAAGAGCATCTTTAAGTATGTAATCAACGCTTAAATCATTTATAAAATAGCATTAAAAATTAAAAATTACATAATTACACTGTATTAGCCGATGTGGGTCGACGCCCAGTAGACGCACCTACTGACTTTATTTTAGCTGTAAGTGTCTTATTTTATTATATATGTATTATGTTTGTTACTTGACTTGTATGTATGTATTTACTGGATAGAAAGGTCGTGTAAAATCAACAAGTGCAGTTGAAAGCGCGTCGACCCCCATACGCTGCAAGATACAAAGAAACATATGCAGGAATAAAAGGAAAAGAAAAAAAGGAAAACGTTTACACCTACTTCACTGATGATCAAGTATGCTGATAACCTGCTGCTTGAATTTACTCATAGAAAGTGAAAATATGTCTATGGATTCAAAGCGCCCATTATACGTTTCAACGAGTCGGCGCAATGGCAATCGCTTGCCTGCGTTGGTCCTACATTTGCCTACAGCGAACAGTCGTCGCGCGCACACCTGACGCCTGTGTACGCTCCTGGGCACTACATAATACAGGTTGTTCGTGAGTATGTTACAGTCGTATCTATTGTGACATATATTGTACAGAGTCATTGCTTCAAGAAGTGTACGTCTAGAATATAGTGTAGGTATTTTATATAAAGTAAGCAATTGGTTGTAAGGGAGGCGGGCATGATGACATCGGTAGTGCATGGTGCGAAGAAATTTGCGTTGAACTTTTTCGATAGCATCATTGTACTTATTGTAATAAGGGTTCCAGACAGGTACAGCGTATTCTAATTGGGACCTAATCAAAGCCTTGTAGAGAAAAATGTAAGTCGCCGGTCTTACGAAATCTTTCGTTGCTCTCATTACAAAACCAAACATTTGGTATGCTTTGTTGATAATTTTGTCGATATGAAGATCCAAATGTAATTTTGAATCTAGGAGCATCCCTAGATCACGCAACCGTTCGACCCTTTCTAAAGGCTGTTTACACAAATTGTAACAAAAGTTTATTTTATTTTTATTTTTCGTAAAACTAATTACATTACATTTATCTATATTTAGTTGTAGTTTATTTTGGATGCAGTATTGCGTAAATCGATCCAGATCGCGCTGCAGCAGATGGCAATCATTAATGTTCTGTATACTACGAAAAGCTTTCAGGTCATCCGCGTACAACAAAAATCTGGAGTGATGAAAGCATTTGTTTAAATCATTTATAAACAGTATAAAAAGTAACGGCCCGAGTATGGACCCTTGTGGGACCCCCGATAAAACCTGTACCGTATCTGAGTGGTATCCATTTAAAACAACCTTTTGACTTCGGTTGGTAATGTAAGACGCAAACCATCTTAATAGATTGCCTCTGATCCCATTGAATGCAATTTTGTTAAGGAGTAATTCATGATCGACCTTGTCAAAAGCCTTTCGAAAGTCCGTGTAAATAGCATCTGTTTGTGTGCGGTCATCCATGTTTTCAAATAAGCAGTTAGTAAAAATCATAAGGTTAGTGGTAGTAGATCTTCGTTTGACAAAGCCGTGTTGTTGTTCGAGGATAGAGGAATGTAAAACCGGGTAAACTGCATTGTGAACGATTCTTTCAAAAAGTTTTGACAAGGTCGAGAGAATAGAAATGGGACGGTAGTTTTCAATGTTTTGTTTAGACCCAGATTTGTATACCGGAGTGATATTTGCTAATTTCCATTTCGTTGGAAATACTCCCTGTGAAATACACTTATTAAAAATTTTTTCAAGAGGCACGCATATTTCATTCGCTGTGCGAACTAAAAATAGTGGGGGGAGACCGTCAGGGCCTGGACCCTTGGATAGATCTAGTAATTTTATTTGTTTTGCAATGTTGTCTGAGTTAATAGTCAAATTGTTTATAATGACATCACTATTTGTGTTATTGTCTGAAGGTGGTTTCCACTGATCAAGTATTAATGTTGATGGTTCATAAACAGAGTGGAAGTAATTTGAAAACATATTGCATATTTCATCCGGATTGTTACTCTTCTGATTTTGATATTGCATGTTTGCAGGTATCCCTGGTTTGCTTTTACGATTGGAAACATAAGTCCAGAAATGCTTTACGTTTCTACTAATGCTATCTTCTACTGATGCAATGTACTTTGAGAAGCATTTGTTACATTCCGTTTTAAATCTAGTTCTAAAGAGCGCAAATTGTTCATAGTCTGAAATGTTTTTAAACTTTTTCCACTTACACCAAGCTTTATTCTTATTTTTAAAAATATGAATAAGTGACGGGGAAAACCATATGGGAAAGTTTTTACTTTTAGAAGTACACATTGGAACGTGTTGTTTGATTATGCCATACAGAGCGTTATAGAACTTATCAAGCGCATCCTCTGCAGGTAAAGTGTCGAGATCTTCAGACCATGGTGTTTTACTAATCGCAACGTTGATTAGGTCGTAATCGCCTTTATAATAGTTGTATTTGTTTAACGGACGCCGGGTCATTGGGATACAAATTTTAATAGAAATAAGTGTACAGAAAGGCGGATGGTGAGCGTCAGGGAGTAATATGAATGTATCCGGACTAAAAGTTTTACAGTCAGTATTCGATAATAAGAGATCCAGTATTTTACCATTTAAATTTGTGTATGTATTATATTGTTTAGCGCTCACCAAAGATAAAAAGTTATTCAAGCACCTGCAAATCGATGAGGTACCATTACAGATTAGACCCAGTGATGTATTGACACCGTTACATTCCCAAGCAAGATCTGGCAGATTGTAGTCTCCGTATATATAGAAACTATCGGTGTCTTGAGAATTTAAAATGTTACTTAACATGTTTAGGTGTCGAACATAAGTGTCTTCGTGTGTTTTTGGAGGAATGTACACAGCGGCAAAGATATGATATGAGTTCTGTTTACGACTCGGAATACGCACTATAACGTGTTCAATTGTGCCGTCGGGAGGAGCTGATGTTATTGGGCATGTGGGTTTAAGCTTTTGTAGGACTGCTATTAAAACACCACCTCCGTCGTGTTTTCGAGTAGCAATTCGGTCCCGGTCGCATCGAAAAACTGCGTATCGTTGATCGATGAATTCGTTATCTGATATATCTGGAACGAGCCAGGTTTCCGTTAAAATTATTACATCGTAGGAGTGTGATAATATGTTCATGTACAGTGTATTAAGTTTAGTACGCACTCCTCTGCAGTTCTGGTAATAAATACTTAGTGTTGCACTATTCATATAAGGTAGGATGACAAATTAGACGTATTACCAAGGATGGCCACGGGCCAGATAAAAAGAATCCCAGACCGGCGCGCGCGCATGTATCGACTAATAAATACTGTTGAAGCAGAAGATGTCCGTCAGGATTGTGGCAAGCGGCGGACTCCGGTCTCTGCCCACCCCTCCGGGATACAGGCGCGAGTTTATTTAATGCAATGTAATGTACTATGGATGAACATGCTGACATAGGTACGTAGACATAACATCTGCACTTTTTCTTTAGACAGACTATACTAACACAATAAAGTTGTGTTTCTACTCTCGGCGGGATAATGCAATGATTCCCATCGACAGACGGCAGTTCCATAACGACTGCGGCTTGGGACGCGTCTGCGCATAGTAGGGTACTAGTTAACAGGTTTTTCAGCTTAGTAAATGATAGCAATAGATAAGGTGGTTCAAAGCGACGGTCGCTTTTGTTTGCGTATGTAATTTGCGCTGTGAAACCATCATGAAAGTTACAGTAACAGGTCCTCAGACTTAAATCAAAGCAGCAGGCAACCGAATACAATACGAAATCCAGTGCACAATAAAAAATACACATAGTTATTATTTCTACACAGTTGGTAATCTTAGAGTGAAGTACAATGGCTTGAGTAGTATGCACTGATCGAGTAATTATCCAGGAATTATTGAGTGTTGAAAGTGGTGTTTGAAGTGCTTCTATTGGGCTTTGTCTGAGGCCTAATTTTGGTGAGCTCGCTGTGCGACCGTATGGGAAATGAAGGTGAGTTATCATTTTCTCGAACCAATATTGTCGCATTTCTGATCCAAACATATCTGTAGTTGTTGCGTTTGGCAGTTTGACGGCATTCGTGAAAGAGACGCTTGTTTTTCAAAGTCAGGTGTTCGTTTAGGTATACTGTGTGCAGTGTACCTGAGATACCGAGTTGGTCGGATTGGAGTCCTTTAGATAGTCGGCAAGCGCTCAATATATTGTCACGAAGTGTGCGTGAAGTAAACTTGACGATGATGTTTTTGGGCTTATTGTCCTCCTGTTGGTAGTGAGGTACGCGGTGAATCGATATCACATCCTTGTGAGATATTGCCAGATTAATTTTGGAGCCAATATTTTCCAGTAAAGCCATCAGATTTTCCCCGCGTTTTTCCGGCAAGTTACTAATCTCAATATTGCACTGCCTAGCCTGTTGCTCTAATTGTTCAACCTTCAATTCTAATTGGGATAATGCATCCGTGGCTGCTGCGGATGATTTTGAGCTATTTTCGAGTTCAGAAATGCGTTTTTGAAGGTCAATCTGTTGGCTAGATGTGAATTCGGTTGATGCCTTTAGGTCATCGACGTCCTGCGTCGTAGTTTTTAGTTTGCTTCCTAATGTAGAAACGCTATTCTCCAAGCCGGTCTGTTGGGAGCGCAGATTGTTTAAATCACGTTTTATCTCATTACTAGCGGAGGTTAGAGCATCAAGGTCGCTTCTAATACCGCTGATGTTTCCGCTTATGTTCGACAATTTATTGTCCATCTCAGTACGCCAGTCCATAATTGACTGTTTTAATTCGAGTTTCAGCGAGTTGATCGCCTCTGAAAACTCAGACTCGGGTTGTTTACGCTTCCTATGGGGGGGAATGTTTATTACGTTCGTGGGGTCCGTTCCTTCTGCTGTAGTGATAGGTATACCAGTCGTCTCCATTGCCGGGGTTTTTGTTGTTGTGGAAGGAGGTGTGCGTTTCAGTGGCATCACCTTGCAATACTTACTGAAGGTCATATTTCGTCATATTTCAGCAACTCTGCGGACCGAGCTAAGTTCACTTTGTGGTCGACGATGACTGGCTCTCTATCAATGCATGCAGACGTATCTATGGTTCAATATTTGAGAGTTCGAACTTGGATGAGATGTGTATTGAAACTATTGAAGCAAGACAGAACTTTGACGTGATCATGAGAATTGGCAAACAAAAGAATAATTAACTAAGGCAAGCCATATCGCTATATGACAGCACTATCTATCTGTTTGTCCAGTCTATCCAGTGAATTTCTGATCGGGCGTTAATTTTTAGAACACGCTTTGATGATGAAACGGCGCTGACTCTATCCGTCTATTCGCTAATATTTCAAAGTCTCGGATTCCTTCTCCTACCAACAGACATCTTTCCATCAATCTCAATAATTACTGTTAAGTATTCTTAGATAGTTGTACCAAGATGTTAGGTTCTAACCTTAGACCTTTCGGTCTATCCACGTTAGAACAGCCCCTATATTACGCTCACCAAATCCAAAGCGATTCCAATCGTTTAACTGTCAAATTAGTATGGCATTTGACAGTTAGACGATTGGAATCGCTCAGGATTTGGTGAGCGTAATTAGGCCACAGGCCGGCGACGCGCGGGCAGCACGAGTTCTATCTAAAATAAGCGTTACCTAAATATTTACGAAGTTAGATTCTTTTACAGTCAAGTGCAGAAAAGCCCGTTCCCGTGTCGTGGTCGTCGGCCGTACGTCTATCATTGCGTCCGCACCTCGCCGCCCGTTGTAATGTGGATAGACCTTAAGTTTAATTCCGGATTCACTTACTCGATTTTTTTATTAAGCTAATAATGTGTTGCCCTTACGAAAGTTTTAGACCGTAAGTTAATATAATTAAACATTTAAAGACAAAGGGGCAAGGCCAAGGTCCCACATAGTCACACAAAACAGCAAGTAATCTAGAAACACAATACTAAACAGAACCCTTCTACATACGGTCTCGGTGGACCCCTAAATAAATTATTTCGTTAGCCCTTGCGAAAGGGCATGTTAATATGACCTTCAGAGACTCTTTAGGCGGGCTCGGTTGTTTAAGGACCTCCGTAGGGTCAGACAAACTAGCTAGGCTAGCTAGCTACGAAGGTAACTATGTTTGTATGTATGTTATATTTACGCCTAATATGCTGAACAGAGTTCATTAAAGTTTAATATTGTATAAATGATAATTACTTAGAACAAAAGTAACAATTAAGTAAATAATATGCATGTGCATTGTGCATGTATGTAGGCAAAAAAACTGCAGTTGCAATTTACATGTAACTAATTAGATTAATAAAGGGATGGTCTCATGGGATGAAAGATATGTACTTACTCGTAGAAAGATAGACCTGGGTTAAGAGATAAGGGCACTTCACGTTCTAACTAGAGCATGGACTACCGGACCCTTTTTCTAAAACCGGTATTTTTTCGATATCAACATTTGAAATACCGGAATTCCGGTATTTCGGTATTTTTTCGGTATTGATGATTTTTTTGTTAAAATAACACAGATGATTGTAAAACAGTTGATTTACGTGGCCTCTACGTTTTGTCCCACTGAGCTTTCCCCACATCATCAGTTCAAGTTGTCAAATTAACTCAATGAAATATAAAGTAAGCAAAATTTTCTTGAGCAAATACAATAAGTCCGAGAGAAAACTGAACTCAACCTGATAGTATTAGAATATTTAAAAGAAACCAATTTATTTTGTATTCATAATTATGTTGAAATAAATAAAAAATTAACTTAGAAAAAAATAAAAAATTAGCAAGAGCTCGCACTCTTTGTACTATTGCTAAAGAATGGCCATTGTCATTCAAAAAATAAGTTTTGTATTTATATATTTTTTCGAGAATATAGGTAATTTCGAGAGCCTAGGCTGAATATTTCGATTGGGGCTGCTTCAACGAATTTTTAAGGCGAAACAAAAAAGAATCGGAGTCTTTGGAAGTACGTCATCAATTGATATCCTACGAGCTGTTAGTTTCTAGTGATACCATGACTCGATACAAAACCTCTTTAAATAAACAAAACTTAAAAGACTCCTTATCTATGCAGACGTAAGAAAAAATATATTATATTTATTTTTTACGGAATACCGAAATGTTCTTGCTAATATCTTGACATTTTTTATTTAAAAATATTATACATACTTTCATTCACGTGTTGCACGAACGTTAGAAGGTCGAATTAGTCACACACTTATTCACAAAGATACAAGAAATCAGTGAATATTATACCTTTAAAATAAATTGTCATATATCCTCCTGTGGCGGCTAACCTCGCGTTCTAAATTCAAAAACAATATTTAGGACAATGCCTATTGTCGCTAATATCTTTAACTTGGTGGCTGTTGAAGATAATTACAGTTACTTACAATACTGTATTATGTCAATACTGTACCGTAAGTACACAACACAGAGCAGGAGACTAAAGACTAGTTTCTTGTGGGACACCGCAATTAACAGGAACTAACTGTGATTTTAAATAGTACTCATCAGTTAATTCGAAACTATCTTTAAGGTGAGTGTTAAACATTTGAATGTATTGATACCAAAACTCCAAAACCCTAGAAAGCATGAGTTCTGTATTTAGACAGCCTCAGCCTCTCAGAAATTGCAGCAAAATCGTAAAACCAGATTGGAAATCTAGAAAAGTCCCAATATGTTTTACGTTATGAAGTTATTATATGGATGTAGAATCGAACAGCGCGTCTAGAAGCTAGGTATAGTAATACCGAAACTATCGAAATACCGGTATTAGGTTTAAACAAAACCGGTTTTTCAAATTCGAATATTCTGTCCGGTATTCCGGTTTTTTGGTATTACCGAAAACCGGTATCTATGCTCTAGTTCTAACCCAATGCGAACAAAGTTGCAGGCGCAGCTAGTAAATAAATAAATTAGTATACTTTTTATAAATGAAGTTGCTATATAATGAATTTACGAACACTCAAGACATATTTTTGATATCATTAACCTAGCTTTTTTTATTGAGAAAACTTTAGAAACCACTTTTCTTTATCAAAAATTAAGTTAAGCATAACAAAAATGTAACTATTTAAAATTTTATTATCTAGCACACCCTCAACTTCATTTGTCAAAAATATACCATTTTTTACGATCACAAAAAAATATTACATTGAGCGAGGGAGACATCATGCCAGACGTAACAGCAGCCATAAACATAATGGCGTAATGCTCAGATCCAGTGAGTTTGAGCGCTTCGGCCATAGGGCGACTTTAATTCCTCACAAGGCCCTTAATCGTTTACTTCATTAAGTTGACACGAGGCGTCTAGGGTTGGCGCAAAAGCGGGTGGGGCTGTGCCAGGTTATACGGCTGTTGGTTTAACGTGAAACGTCTATAAGTAGGTAAACGTTAATTTTTAGCTCGAACTGTACAATGTATTATGCGGCACTGGCGCCATCTAGCGGAACGAGTCAAGAGAATTAAAAAACGACGTTTCAGGTCAAAACAAATTAAAGCAGCGACCGCAAACAAGCTCTTAACGCATCAGTACTCAGTTTTGTTTTGTTTTGGGACCGTACGTGCGACAAAGGTTAGGGAGTTAGGGAGTTTTTCTGTCCCTGCTGCTCAGCAGCAAGAAAAAACAAAAATAAAGTTCGACATAGGTTTTTTACGTAGTCGCTCGTACAGGAAAAAGTTTTGTAGTGTTCCTTAATTGTATCCTTTCGTTAGCAACCCTACCCGTCCGCTCCTGAACGTAATATTACGCCGGACAGGCAGTAAATGATGCTCCTCCAGAAGAGGACTGTCGCGGATAAAACCGTCCTACAAGCGAGCGTTTGCTGACATGATATGTCGGACAGGGATTTTGGGTAAAAGTTTGCTGATGGATAACGTAACATCCACTCTTCACCATTACTTCTTAAAGTAGGACGCCCTGTGGATTCATTTGGTAATTACAATTACTAATGAAGAATGATAAAAATGAACGTAAGTGATATCGGGGCTGAGATAAAATATAAAACTTGCAGATCTTTATCTATCTTTCTTTTCGCATCTCATTCGTCAAAACTGGTCAAGCCGTTTGGGTTACAAGCCAATATTTTTGAACCAGTTTGACACCCTATACCGCATAGCCCCGATATTACTTAACATTTGATTCAGCTTCTTCTTAGCGTGTCGATGGCAAAACAATTTTCATCGAAGTCTTTATTAAACAACTGAGGCCCAGAACTTTGGCCCAGACCAAAGTACATTTGACGCAGCTTTAACTTTGGTCTGGCTTTAACAATTTTTGAAACACTATCAAAGTGTCGAAGTTGATAATAGAGACGAATATGTCTTGAATGTGTCGCCCATGGTGAGCAAACTACCTATATTATTGCTTCCGTATTTTAACGATTTGTTCGCATGTAGACAAAAGCTGGATGAAATTAAATATACGTTGTTCTTGTAATCGTAGAACTTATTAAAATCTATTTTATTTCTGCTGCCATAAGGGAGCCAACCTCCAGACATAAGTAAAATTTTCTGACGGTCAAAACTTTCCCGTTATTGCCACGGAAAGTTTTACGTAGAATTTTCTAGAAAATAGAACTGAGAGAGTATGAAAAAAATCCTTTGTGTAACCAGACTGCCAACCGCGTCCCACTCAGTCTATATGTAGTGGTACGTCAGACAGCGCTTTAATCAAAAGAAATTCAATTAACAAAGTAGGTTGGGTTTGGGTTGCGTTGCTATTTAGAAATTGGAGCAGTCCTGCCCCTATTTTGACAGCCTCGTTGGTCTAGCGGTGTCGCGCCTGATTACCATGGGTCGTGGGTTCGATTCCCACTGGCGCCGTACATTTGTACACATGGCCTCAGTCTCGGTGTATTGCCATGTTTGTGACGTCCTTACCTAGTTACCTTACCACAGGATACCCAAATTTGGGACCAGGATAAGTCATTGTGTTGTCTGGAAATTATTATTATTATTACGTTTATGGAGCGGCTGACCACATTTTTCACGATTTTTAAGTCAACACGGCACTTTTTACTACGATAAAAGTTCATCGCGAAAAAATTATCAGTTGCTCCATAGATTTTATTAAGACCAGCAGTTTTTTTTGCCATTTTAAATAGAAGTTGTTCTTATTGACGCTTATAACTTTTTTTGTGGTAGATATGGGGATTTTGTTACACTCTGTATACTCGAACGCAGAATTACAGCCCTTGTCTCTACAACTTAAGTAAATATTTACTCAAACAACGGTTTCGGAAGGCTCCAGACGTGTAGGGAGGTGTTTACATAAGCAGCCTTTCACTGTAGGGCACAGGCCTTCTCGAGAGAGTGTGGGCTTAATCACCACGCGTGCCCACCGCGGATTGGCAATATCAAGCGCCGAGGTAGGTGTAGGGAGGTGTTTATTAAAACTTTATTCGGTAAAGAACATATTGATAACGAAGAATCTGGTTGTTATCTGGAAGAAACTGGTTTCACTAAGGACGTGCCATAAGTCTGGAAAGTAGGTTTCGACTTTCATATAAAAACTTTTCAATCCTCTGAAAACATCGTGATATAACTCGCGTGCCTGAGGTGTTCACAACATACTCTCTCTCTCTCTCTGAGAGAAGACCTGTGCACTGCAGTGGGGCGTGTAGCATTATCATAAATAAATCGACTACCAACTGTCACGTTGTTGGTTTCTTAAAAGCAAAAACCGGACAAGTGCAAGTCGGACTCGCCCACCGATGTTTCTTTTGAGGTACGGAACCCTGAAAAACGTAACGCTGAAAAATGGTTTTTAATATGTCTGTCGTCCGATGCGCACCGATAAGACGCTCAAACGCAATTTTTTTTCGATTGTTATTTATTACTTTTCGTACTGATTTTGGGTAACATAAAAAAATTAAATTTAACGCGTTTTTTTTTATTACCGCCATTATGGCTCTAAATCATGGTTAGAATTTCCCTTTAAAATACAGTAAGCGAATACAAAGTCACCCTGTAGTTTTAATGTGTGTAAAACCCATCCACAGTTTGCAGAAAGTAATGGAGGAATCCAGCATCGAACCTTCAGCGTTTAAACCAAAATCGCACGGTGCGTTCATTAGTAGACCCCTCTCCAAACGCAGCATTGATATTGCGGACTGTTTCTGCCGCGTTAGTTCCGCGTCGGAACTCGTATTCAAAATACACTCGAATTTTCGCAGTATCCATCTTTCTTGTCTAAATTGAATAACAAAAACAATTGAAAGTCAATATTCAAATGTTTCACATTTTTTAAAAAAAGAACATCATATTGCAATAAAACGGCAATTTCATACTTTAACCCCTAATACCATACCGTCCTCTCAGCTTAATATATATGAAAGAATATGACAATACGTCGTACATAATGAACCATTATCCCATTCCCAAGCGATGATTAGCTTCACCATTGGCCTGTGGTTTTGCTGCTTCAAATTCACATGAACATAAGATAGAAAATCAAAGTCATATATTCATTGCATTCAAACCTATAACCTCACTAATGAGAAGCAAGTAGTGTACTCACTGGACTGCCAAAGCTCTCGGAGTCGACAAGAGCCGATTTATGAACAGCGTAATTGCTTTTATCAAACTCCCAGGCTTCGAAGTGAGAACTTCAAACAAAACTATAGGAAGTACAAAAATACATAATTAAGGGGAAGCTAATGAGCTCAGTGTCGGTTTATTTCCGTCTAATTGAATCGGAGTCGTAAAAACTGTGGAGCGAGGTGGGGTTTCATTCATTGCGGAAAGGTGAAGAATGTTATAATCATACATAAACCAAGCCAAACAAACATAGATACATAATGACATACACACACACACACACACACACACACACACACACACACACACACACACACACACACACACACACACACACACACACACACACACACACCCACGCACATGATTTTAATTTTTTATTTTATTTATTAGATTTATATAACATGTAAGACTTACATAGGTACTACAAGTTGGCATAATTATCAATTAGGAACTAAAGTGACAATGAAAGATGTTTCTTAATTCTTAACTTTTGGATGACGTTGACAGTAATTGGATCAAGTTTGATCTGACTTTACTAAGCGTCCAAGCAAACAAATCGATTTTCTAGGGATCTTTTACAAAAAGTTGATTATGCTGCCTACATAATCTGTTAATTATTGAATATTTATCAATATTGGTTCTTGCTGAGCGGAGATAAAATTGACTGTAACGTGGAACGTGGAACCACAAAGTTGAATTTGGAAAGTAGTTGAGGACAATACCTTGTAACAAAAAATTTCAAAAATATAAAAAGTTCGAGCTAAAACGGCGTTGTTTTTTGATTTGACTTTAGATCATAATTTACTCAAGATCTGTCTTAAGTCTCACTGAGGACTGCTTTAGTGGAATTTTAGGATTCCGTACCCAAAGGGTAAGGGACCCTATTACTAAGACTCCGCTATCCGTCCGTCAGTCCGACTGTCACCAGGCTGCATCTCGTGAACCGTGATAGTTAGACGGTTGAAATTTTCACAGATGATGTATTTCTCTTGCCACTATAACAACAAATACTAAAAACAGAATAAAATAAATATTTAAGGGGGCTTCCATACACTAAACGTGATTTTTTTGCCGTTTTTTGCTCGATATTAATATTGGCAACAGGTAGACGCTTGAAATATTCAAATGTTGTATAGATAGATAATGGTACGGAACCCTTCGTGCGCGAGTCCGACTCGCACTTAGCCAGTTCTTTAATAAATATGACCGTTTGTCTTTATCTTGAATAAATTATGAACGTTTGCAGACGTGGTCGGCCGAGGCGGAGATTGATAGGAGAGGATAGCTCAAGACAGGGTGGAGTGGAAGATCATGGGGGAGGCCTTTGCTCAACAACGGGACACAATTTGGCTAACTAAAAAGAAAAGTGATTGAATTGAATAATTTATTTAAAATAAAAGTTACCGGATATCGTGGTCGGAACAGACATCGTGGGTTCGATTTGCACTGGAGGACGCCGTAGTTGATTTGTACAAATGGCCTCAGTCTGGGTGTATTTCCATGTTTGTGAAAACAGGGTATCCTAGTTTGGAACTAGGACCAGTGATTGTGTTGTGTATGTGGAAGTTATTATAATAAATTATTATTATAATTTCTGCAACAACCTGTATGTATTCAACTCATAGGTAGGTTTTTACTATGCAGCGCGTCGTTGTCGGGATCCGCTGAACGAGTTTGGAACTTTTCAAACTAATTAATTCGGCTAGCTCGGCGCCGCAACTTAATTCCTTGCTCGAATTAAGGGGGAGACAGTTGATGAATTTAGCTGCCTTCATAAAGGCCAGTCGTAACTGTCGTAAGTGCTTTGTCTTAGTCTGATTAAAGACATCAATGGAAGCTTCTGCAGTTCCTACGCGCACGGTTTATTGGGGAGCTCTGATCGGGTTAAGGTCTGGCAATTTTTTTGTTGTTTACCTATCAATGAAAGCTTTAAGTACCAAATGTCACACCTCTGCCTCAATTAATGTTTCCTCAGGAGTCCCACAGGGCTCAATTTTAGGGCCGTTACTCTTCATAATTTTTTTAAATGATATTAATGAATGCTTTATAAATTCTAATTTTCTTCTCTACGCTGATGACCTAAAAATTTATTGCAAAATTTCTAGTACACAAGACTGTGGTCGCCTACAAGATGACTTGAATCGCTTTTCCGATTACTGTAAGATCAATAAACTCCATCTAAGTATAAAAAAATGTAACTTCATTTCATTCACTAAAAAGAAAAATTGCATAAAATTTCCATATTATCTTTGTAATGTTCCTCTAAAAGAAGTTTCCACAGTACGTGATCTAGGCGTAATCTTAGACTCAAAGCTGCAATTAGATCAACACATAGAAACAATAGTAAATAAGGCGTTCAAAATGTTTGGATTTGTCTTGCGAGCATCTATTGATTTCAGAAGGCCCAGTACATACTTATATCTTTATAAAACCATAGTCAGACCTCAACTGGAATACGCGGTTCCTATCTGGAATCCTTATTTCAACAAATATATCACTGCCATCGAAAGAGTCCAGCGTAAATTCCTGAAGGCAATGCATTATAAATGTTTCTCACGCACAATTCCTTACAAAGATCTGCTAAAAAAATACAGCATTCTGTCCCTAGAAGATAGACGCAAATTGCTGGAGGTCATGACTTTATACAACATATGCCATAACAGTTTCGACTGCATCGAACTTGTCAACGGTTTGTGTTACTTGGTCCCAAATAAGATACATCGTCGAGCAGCACGAGTGTATAAATTGTTTGCTGTCGGTGTAAGCCGGACCATTTCTGGCGTGCGCTCGCCTCTGCGACGTCTGGTAGAAACTTATAATAAGAATTTCTTGGATATAGACATATTTTCCCTCTCACCCTCTAAATTCAAAAGTCAAATCTGCCTCGCTCTTGCTAGCCAAGACAAAAGTTCTTCATAAACATAAACGTTTCCATAGGTACTCAAGCGGTTCCATGCAAATTCCATTTTATCATTGTCTCGTTATTATGGTTATGGTGTGTATAGCTACCTAATTAATATCATCAAACAATTTTTTTTTTTTTTTTTTTTTTTTTTCTAACTATAATATGTAATTAATTTATAATGTTCTGCTTATTGTTAAATAAGTATGTAACAATGCACACAAAATTATGTTTCTCTAGCGTAATTATTTCTTTTTGTTCTCCCTCAATGCTTAAAGTAATCTGTGGATAATGTGGTGGGTTATACTATTACCTATTCTATTTCTTACCCTTATTTGTCAATCATGTTGATATTGTATAACTGTTTATTATCCCCAATAAAATAAAATAAAATAAAATGTCGCATACTGCCGTTTGTTGTCGTTGCGTTCTTATAAAATATGGTTTACTCCTAATTTATTCTGTTTCAAATGTATTTTCGTTTCTCAAAATCTCTCAGAAAGAAAATCTCCCCTCCTTAACCATTATCAGCGCTGTTACACAAAATTCATAAAATGTCCCGCGTAGATGAAAATTACTTCGTACAAGTATTATACAAAAGAAGAACATAAACCTGTTCGACTTTATAAGATAAAGATAAATTTCAGTACTCGTAATTATCTTGAAAGTCAAGAATTCATTCTGACCTGTGGCCTAATTACGCGCACCAAATCCTGAGCGATTCCAATCGTCTAACTGTCAAATTCCATACTAATTTGACAGTTAGACGATTGGAATCGCTCAGGATTTGGTGGGCGTAATATAGGGGCTGTTCAGTGAAATAAATTATATTCAAAGATATTTCCTACAATATCAACGTCGTACAAAAGACAGCACGTGGAATTGCGCATGCGTGCACTCTACCCAGTTCCATCACGGGCAACTTTTCTACAAAATTTTTACGATTGATCAAATGTAGCTTTTTAATTTTTTGCAAAAAAAAATACTGTCACATTTACATGTGCCGGAGTCGCAAACTAGTTATAACAACCCATTACGTTTTGTTGACGTACTCTATGTGGACATCAATCATCATCATCAGCCATTTTACGCTCACTGAAGGGCATAGGCTTCCCGGTGTTGTGCCGCCCGCATCCAGCAACTCCCCGCCACCGTAACCAGCTTGTCAGACCATCTGGTGGGGGGCCTGCCCGCGCTGCGTCGTGCGCTCCGCGGACTTATTCGCCCCAACGGCCATCAGTCAATACAAGTCATCGGTACAAGTTTATTTTCTAAAGGTCGTGCCCGACGATGGCTAAAATAATAATATATCGCGCGATGTCTTATTCTACACGTATACAAAATCCGACCAGAGTCGTATGTACCCGTAAGCTACAGGGTTTTTTTTTCTAGTGCAGCGGGTTCGATTCCCGGTTCAACAATGTAATTATTAAAAAATCAATGAATGCAGTTCAAATTGTTTTTTAAATTAAAATAATGTCTTCTTTCAGTAAAATGTTCCATCTACACCGGTGTGAAGTTAGCTGACAAACTTAGCTGACAAACATAGCTGACACTATTACACGACCAAATAAAATGGTCGTTTTTAAAAAAGGCTTTCATAAGCCAGTAGGTACGACAAAATGCCTATGGCAATAATAAATTTATAATGGTATTAAACGGTCAAGACCGAAGACCAAATGTTATATTTAGAATTAAGAAATATTGTCCCAAAAAATATTCTGAGATAAGCTCCTCACAACTAAGCTATTTTGGGGAACATTCTGACCGTAAGTAATTGTGACAATAAAAGATGTTAAAACATATCTTAATTATGGCTCAATACCGTGGCATAGCAGTGAAAACGTGAAGAAATAAAAAATATTCGCAAAATTTTCAGTACGCGTTTATGTTTCTTATTGGGATACTAAAAAAATTAGAATTTCTAGAAGGCTGGATCTTAGTTATTACGGTTCCTTAGATACTAAGGAAACTGTTAAGGTATAAATAGAAGCATCAAACCCTTCAGTTTTTGTGATAAAAGTAAGCAGACAAACAATTTGTGAGAAAAATCTCTCCGGAGTTGCGCCCTCGACGACATACCGCAGAAAACAGAATTTCTACCACTTTAGAAATACAAAATTATGATTGCATAGACTCTAAAGTATTTTAAATAAATCAATTTATACCTTCAGACCATTCAGTTTTTCTGAAATCGGGCGATAGACAAAAATAATGGAGAAAATTTAAAATAACCTTTGTGTTTTTCTTGAGATATACAAAAAAAACGAATTTCTAACAGGCTGGATTTATGTTATTTCGGTTCCTTAGATACTACTTAAACTACTTAATTATAAATTGAGACATGAAACCATTCAGTTTTTGTGACAAAGCGGAGCTGACAAATAATTTGTGAGAAAAATCTCTCCAGAGTTTCTTTCTGGGCGACGTATTGCAGCAAAACGAATTTCTAACACTTTAGCAATGCAAAATTATGATTGCATAGACTCTAAAGTATTTTAAATAAATCAATTTATACCTTCAGACCATTCAGTTTTTCTGAAATCGGGCGATAGACAAAAATAATGGAGAAAATTTAAAATAACCTTTGTGTTTTTCTTGAGATATACAAAAAAAACGAATTTCTAACAGGCTGGATTTATGTTATTTCGGTTCCTTAGATACTACTTAAACTACTTAACTATAAATTGAGACATGAAACCATTCAGTTTTTGTGACAAAGCGGAGCTGACAAATAATTTGTGAGAAAAATCTCTCCAGAGTTTCTTTCTGGGCGACGTATTGCAGCAAAACGAATTTCTAACACTTTAGCAATGCAAAATTATGATTGCATAGACTCTAAAGTATTTTAAATAAATCAATTTATACCTTCAGACCATTCAGTTTTTCTGAAATCGGGCGATAGACAAAAATAATGGAGAAAATTTAAAATAACCTTTGTGTTTTTCTTGAGATATACAAAAAACTAATTTCTAACAGGCTGGATTAATGTTATTTCGGTTCCTTAGATACTACTTAAACTACTTAACTATAAATTGAGACATAAAACCATTCAGTTTTTGTGACAAAGCGGAGCTGACAAATAATTTGTGGGAAAAATCTCTCCAGAGTTTCTTTCTGGGCGACGTATTGCAGCAAAACAAATTTCTAACACTTGCAATGCAAAATTGTAATTGCATAGACTAAGTATTTTAAATAAATCAATTTATAACTTCAGACCATTCAGTTTCTCTGACATCGGGCGATAGACAAAAATAATGGAGAAAATTTAAAAAGCAGTTTATTTTTATCTTGAGGTACACAAAAAAACGAATTTCTACCAGGTTAGATTTATGTTATTTCTGTTCTTTAGATACTACTTAAACTACTCATTTATAAATTGAGACATCAAATCATTCAGTTTTTAGAGTCTATCCAATCATAATTTTGCATTCCCAAAGTGGTAGAAATTCGTTTTGCTGCAATACGTCGCCCAGAAAGAATCTCTGGAGAGATTTTTCTCACAAATTATTTGTCAGCTCCGCTTTGTCACAAAAACTGAATGGTTTCATGTCTCAATTTATAGTTTAGTAGTTTAAGTAGTATCTAAGGAACCGAAATAACATAAATCCAGCCTGTTCGAAATTCGTTTTTTTTGTATATCTCAAGAAAAACACAAAGGTTATTTAAAATTTTCTCCATTATTTTTGTCTATCGCCCGATTTCAGAAAAACTGAATGGTCTGAAGGTATAAATTGATTTATTTAAAATACTTTAGAGTCTATGCAATCATAATTTTGCATTGCTGAAGTGTTAGAAATTCGTTTTGCTGCAATACGTCGCCCAGAAAGAAACTCTGGAGAGATTTTTCTCACAAATTATTTGTCAGCTCCGCTTTGTCACAAAAACTGAATGGTTTCATGTCTCAATTTAAAGTTAAGTAGTTTAAGTAGTATCTAAGGAACCGAAATAACATAAATCCAGCCTGTTAGAAATTCGTTTTTTGTATATCTCAAGAAAAACACAAAGGTTATTTTAAATTTTCTCCATTATTTTTGTCTATCGCCCGATTTCAGAAAAACTGAATGGTCTGAAGGTATAAATTGATTTATTTAAAATACTTTAGAGTCTATGCAATCATAATTTTGCATTGCTAAAGTGGTAGAAATTCTGTTTTCTGCGGTATGTCGTCGAGGGCGCAACTCCGGAGAGATTTTTCTCACAAATTGTTTGTCTGCTCCACTTTATCACAAAAACTGAAGGGTTTGATGCTTCTATTTATACCTTAACAGTTTCCTTAGTATCTAAGGAACCGTAATAACTAAGATCCAGCCTTCTAGAAATTCTAATTTTTTTAGTATCCCAATAAGAATCATAAACGCGTACTGAAAATTTTGCGAATATTTTTTATTTCTTCACGTTTTCACTGCTATGCCACGGTATTGAGCCATAATTAAGATATGTTTTAACATCTTTTATTGTCACAATTACTTACGGTCAGAATGTTCCCCAAAATAGCTTAGTTGTGAGGAGCTTATCTCAGAATATTTTTTGATGGGACAGTATTTCTTAATTCTAAATATAACATTTGGTCTTCGGTCTTGACCGTTTAATACCATAATAAATTTATTATTGCCATAGGCATTTTGTCGTACCTACGGGCTTATGAAAGCCTTTTTTAAAAACGACCATTTTATTTGGTCGTGTAATAGTGTCAGCTATGTTTGTCAGCTAACTTCACACCGGTTCCATCTACAATAATTATTACTATTATTATTATTATTACTTTCCCTCCACGTGGCATGGGACGCCCTGTATACCTAACTATTAAGATAAAATAAGAATATTCTTAAAATGTTGTAGAAGTTGTAGAACTCCCATTTCAAACATATTAGGAAAAGCCGTAAACAAACAGATGGTAGGTGTTTATTAGGCGTTTTCTTTCAAAAAATATAAAATAAAATTACTTATGTAAATTAAATTAGAGTCCATGGTGAATGACCCAGTTTAAACATTAAATAAAATTATCTGTGTGTATCTCGCATTTTGTTTCATTCCATTTCATTCCATGTTTCTATCCTTCTACATGTATGACATGTCAATATTAGTCCTAAAGTAGAAGCAGAGAGGTGGTACCCTAGTGAGTAGAACATTGGACTCGGAAGCGAGAGACCCAGGTTCGATGACATTGTTTCTAAGTTATGTAGGTACATTTGTGAAGCTATAGTTGCAATACCATTCGCTAAATGTGAAGGAAAACATTGTGAGGAAACCTGAGTGTCTGAGCTATTCATATACCTCAGCGCTTGAAATCGCCCATCCGCGGTGGGCACGCGTGGTGATTATTAAGCCCATACTCTCCCCCTGAGAGAAAGCCTGTGCCCTACAGTGGGATAAAATGTGACTGGAGAGAGAAATAGTAGACCAATTACGCTCTCATTCATATTTGTTAAGCCAACGTTACGACAATATCATCGGTAGTCATTCATGTTTATTTATTTAAGTATCTAGTTTTGTACTTATCAATCATAAGATAATTTTTATTGTACATCAGAGCACATGATTTAAACTATCATATCATATCATTTTTATTTTATTTAATGATAGGGAAATCTACAGCGCAATCAATAACAAAAGACTTAATATATAAGATTAATAACATGGCCAATTACAGATTTCTACGTAATAACTTACACATTTTCTTTATCTTAGGGCAGAGATTATCATGTTAATGTTTATTATCACAAGCAAAAGAAAAGTTACAAATAAATTACTCTAACTTATATCAAAGTAATTGACAAAAATATCCAAAATCCGAAAAGAAAATAGTTTGTGTATGGTATATATTATGAGTGTGTGTGTGGATGTGTGTTTGTGCGCGTGAATGTATGTGGAGTGACGTATGTGAGTGGGTATGGGTCTTTACTGTGTACAGCCCTACGACCGAAGTCTTGGGATCAGCTGATGGACGGACTAATATTTTACTTATTACCCTTGACTTCCAGAAAATTCTTAAATTTCACTTCCAATGACAATCTCTCGGAAAGGTACTACCACTATTAGCAATGGTAACTTCGAAAGGGATCTAAACGTGAGAGCCAAAGGAGTTGACTCGTCATCGTTTTCTTTTGAGGAAAAATATTTTAGCGTGTTTAAGTTGGGACCTTTTATTTGCGTTAAAATTACCTCTACAGGAGGACGTCGAAGAATACGTTTAAATATTAATTAAGAGGTTGGGCATAGCCGAGCAACGGGAGATGGAGAGAAGAAAGTGACAATGAGATAAAAAGATTACATATAACTTTTTGGTCGTTTGGCGCTGAGCCAGATATTGCTGTTCACATGGCGATAGTAGTTTCGAGTCGATGACGGATGGAAATTACCTAAGAACCCACAACATAAAGTACCTAAAAAAGCTTACCTAATAGTATCAGTAACAGAAGGACCTAGTCTATAATAGTAAATTAATCTAGGTAATATCGAGAATACTCTACGAATAAAAAACCGTATAGTTGAAAAATACACTCATGATGAAATAAATCATGGTTGCTAATAAAATAACACAAACTGTAGAGCGGGTTGAAAAATAATAAATCAAAAACCTATTTAGAGGCAAAAAATTCCACCGATGCCGGGACTTGAACCCGCGACCTCCAGAGAAAACAAGACATACAGAGAAGTTTGTAAAGAGGCTTGAAAGTTCGCCAATACCTGCACTTGCCCATTAGCTCAGTTGGGAGAGCGCTGGCACGGTTAGCCGGAGGTCGCGGGTTCAAGTCCCGGGATGGGTGGAATTTTTAGCCTCTAAATAGGTTTTTAAAATTGTCCTCAGCACGGGTTAGTGCAACAAAAAGAATACAAATAATAAATTATCTAAGATATAAACATCTCGTGTTTGTTATTGTTTGTTACAGTGTTTGTTATTGAACTCCTCCGAAACGGCTTCACCGATTTATATTATTTTTTGTGTATATTTGGTAGGTCTGAGAATAGGTCGTAGGCTAATTGATATGACAAAACAACGTTTGCCAAGTCAGCTAGTAGAAATATATTTAGGATAAATAAGATACCTATGAACAGCAGTGAGCTGAGGACAATTCGCTGCCTGTACATAATACCTACAGAGAAGTTTTTAAAGAGGCTCAAAATTTCGCCGATGCCTGCACTTGCCCATTAGCTCAGTTGGGAGAGCGCTGGCACGGTTAGCCAGAGGTCGCGGGTTCAAGTCCCGGCATGAGTGGAATTGAAAGCCTCTAAATAGGTTTTTAAAGCAGTGAGCTGTCATAGAGTCGGATCACATAATCCGAAGTAGTAAATTCACATCATCATCATCATCAGCCATTTGACGCCCACTGCAGGACATAGGCCTCCTTCATGGTTTTCATAACCATGATGGGTTTCGCCATAATCGCCACGCTTGGCAGGCGGGTTGGCGATCGCAGTATGCGGTTGGAATCTCAGGCAGACGCTGCTGCCCGTCTCCTGGTAATTGATTTCCTTAGTCACCTTCTACGACATCCACGGAAGGAAATGGAGTAACGCTATTTTTAATCCGGCGCCACACGGAAAACGACACAGTAAATTCACATACTGGAAAGTAATAAATAGCGCCTCCAACTGATCCTGCAGGACAAAATACAAGGCCACAAAAAACATAGAAGAACGCACTGGCTACAAAACCTGGCTGAATGGTTTCAGATAGGCACCATCGATTGTTCCGAGTTACTACATCACTGACCACAGTGACCGGTGATAGCCGACCTCCGATAAAAGATGGTACCACAAGAGGAATAAATCCAGCAGTGTGCTAAGTTTGTAGGCTGGATAGACAGATAGAAGGAGAAGTAGCCAATAACGAGACTGGACATACTTTAATTTGCTATGGATAAAAAACCGGCCGAGTGCGAGTTGGACTCGCACACGAAGGGTTCCGTACTATTATCAACACAAAACTAGACAAAGATCGAATTTGAGAACAGCGCCATTTATAGAAACCAACAAGAAGCGTTAAACATTGACATTTTACGACATGACATCAACGCTGTGAAGGTTACATAGATGGCCGCTAGATGGCGAGCGCTGTCTTTAGACGACCTTTGTTGTATGGGAGCCCCCCTTAAATATTTATTTCATTCTGTTTTTGTATTTTTTGTTATAGCGGCAACAAACATACACCATCTGTGAAAATTTCAAATGCCTAGCTGGCACCCTTGTGGTACGGAACCCTAAAAAAAGGTTTGCAAAAATCACTGTACTTTGGTAACCAGACACGTAACAACAAGACAAACAAGGACAAACAAAAAAAAAACGAACATCAAAAAGAAAGTATTATACAGCAAGAACACGAAAAACATTAACAAAATATGTAATTCCTGTTGAATTCTATGATCTCGAAGCCTTGTCTTCACCTCCGTGGGTACGAGACATGTCTCGGTCGCATATTATGTCAAAATTAGTGTCTAACTTTGCCGAAATCATCTCGGCAATGCTGCCATGATACCGGTTGTAGACCAGTCACGGTCATCTCCATCTCGGTCGCGGTCGCCATGCTAACATCTCGGGCTCGACAGATAAATTGACATTTTTGCATAGAGAAGGGCATTTCTCGAGCGTGGCATGCGAAGCGTATAGGTTTCAAACTAGGATACCTGTGACATTGTAACCATACAAGTACGTCACAAAAATTGACCACGCAGACTAACGCCATTTGTACAAATAAAAGTACGTCGGGCCCTGGCGGGAATCGAACCCACGATAGATTCAATGATTCGTGACCTCACGGCTTGAGCAAGTAATAAGACCCCGATTGGAAAGCTATCGGGTCTTTTGCCGGCGACATCCAGAAGTGGTTTGTATTCATTAGTGCCCCTGTTCGCCCCCCTCGCTCGCCCTGTTGCACCCCGTTCTATTCGGGGTTCTACTCTGTAACTGAATTGCCTGAAAAAAACCGACGAACTAGACTATTGTCGACATCATCACCATCATTATCATTATCATTATCATCATCATCAGCCATTTGACGCCCACTGCAGGACACAGGCCTCCCTCATGGTTTTCCTAACCATGAAGGGTTTTGCCATAATCGCCACGCTTGGCAGGCGGGTTGGCGATCATTATCATTATCACCATCATTATCACTTTTATCAATTTATTAGTGTACGGACTACCAGTTGTATTGGTCGACGGAACATAAACCTTTGCATATAGATGCAAAGGTTACGGGCGACTTTGCAACTATATGTAACGGTTGATGTGTTTTTGAGTACACTTACCTTTTGGTCTTCTATCGTCATGTCGATGATGCCAGATATTTTTGCTCCTAATGAGAAGCAGGATCGAATCAGCTCAAAATATAACTACAAAAATATATACCTGAATAGAATATTGTATAATATTCTGTATTTATGTAATATTCTATCTGAAAAAATACCACAATGTGGCTATTATTCTAACGTCTGACAATATGATTTCTTCAAACGTTTGGGATGGTTCCAAAACATTTTCGAGTGTAAAGTAAAAGTAAAAGCATATATTAAAATATAGGTAAAACATATACAGTCGGATCTTACTTCTAAGTACAAAATTCCCTAAAACACTCGTTAAAAGTGCATTTAAATAGTCTGTGATTTAGAGAAAGACTTTACCACAGATCGTTCAAACTGCATTTGAGGAGTATTTTAGAGGAATCGTGTTTTTATAAGAAAACCGATAGGGTTCACAAAGTGATATCCACTTATTGATACCGAGACATGGGCAAATCCCACGTTAGGCTAGAGTCCGTGTTGTAAAGACAATATAGCACATTTTTCAAGTAAAAATTTGATACGCTCTGTAACATTATTATTATTAATTTTTAGTATTATATAAGTAAGTTCCATAGTGACTACAGTGCTTCCGATAAAGTTCCTAGCTAATTTTTAAGTTAAGTTAATATACATCTATACAATAAAGTGACATCTCTTATATAAGCAAATACAAAAGCCGGCTCATAGTACTTTAATGACTATTTTGACGTCGGAAATGAAGGTAATTAAGTTTACCTAAGAAACAATCGCGATTAGACCATTTAATTGTAGAATTATGCCTACGGTACTACGTAAAATTCGGGTCCGAGGTGGCTGGGTGCTATACATTACTGTATGGTACCCGGCTGCCTTTGACTCTATATGCCTCACATGTTCTCTTCACGATTGTTTTTTTTAATTTCTGTTTTGTTGACGTTCGTGTCTTTTGTTTGTGTACCTTTATGTTTACTTTGTGTTTCTGTACCAATTTAAATAAATATTCTCTTTTTTTTTAAATGAGCCCTTACGTCGCGCGCGAGAATAGACAAAGAAGAGATCCGAAGTAGAACCCCCGTCTGGGAGTTTTACAGGTTCTTTTTTTCCTCTAAATCTGCTTCGAATTTTGAAAGGACGTGCTCGGAACAGGTGGGTGTGGGGGTAGCCGGGGAGTATTCTGCGAACGAACCGACAAGTAAAAAGCTAATAATGCTTTGGCGGACTGGCTTGTACAGACTACTTTATGCCTTTGGACACCAAACCACCTTTAAGAGTTAATGCCGCGTCCGGACTCGCCCTTCAGTTAAACTAAAGATCATGCAACATCAGCCCACATTAGTCCACTGCTGGGCATAGGCCTCGCCCCAAAGCACGCTACTTCTTTCTGTCCTCATTCATCCCCATCCAGCCGCCCCATTGGCGATCGGACTCAGATCTTCGTTCCAGCATGCTGGCGGGCGTCCAACGCTGCGTTAGCCGGTTCCTTGTCTACGCTATGTGGTATTGGCTCTTCGGTGAACAGTTATCTGCCATTTCAGCTTGATAATCAGCCATAGACCACTGTGGTCAATTGTGTTAGCGAATAGCCGGGCCGTCTGTAAGACAGGTTCGAATCCGTATGTATTAAATCATTCGTCAATAGGTGCCAACTGGGACCTAATTATGCGCACTAAATCCTATCGCAATCCTGACGTTTGTGATAGCAATTAGTATGGAATTCCATACTAATTGCTATCACAAACAAACGATTGGAATCATTCAGGATTTGACACGCGTAATGTAGGAGCATATCTCTTTACAGTTGCCAGCAGATTGTAAATTTACGGAAAATTAGGGGGGTATATCTCACACTCGCAACACCTCGTATCTAAGTGTGAGAAAACAAGCGTGTAAAGCCACACTGAAGCGCTGGTGTGCGGATAAAGTTCTGGAACTTTCCAGAGACGTCTTCACAAAGGGATTACGTTCAGCTCATTGGATTGCTAAGTTCGGCGAAAGCACTTAGTGTTCTTAAGTAAGTTACCTACATGGAAGCACAATAAAATTGGAGAAAGAAATCGGTAACTTATAGCCCCCGCCCACCTAACATACCTACGAGGGGGGGTCGAAGAAAGGAAACCTACTGAATGTCGAGGTATAAAAAAGTGCAAAAATATTTATTCAGACCACTCAAGCGCAGTGTGGTGCAAATAAGTATTGAACTGTCTGGTAGGTTCCGATCCTGCATCGATTGTTAAGACATTATGCTAGGTGAAATAAGGAAAAAAAAAAACTTTAGCACGCTATGTATCATGTATTGTTCGTGCGTATGTGGGGGGGGGCGTGTGTGTGGGTGTGTGGGGGGGGCGTGTGTGTGTGTGTGTGTGTGTGTGTGTGTGTGTGTGTGTGTGTGTGTGTGTGTGTGTGTGTGTGTGTGTGCGTATGTGTGTGTTTTTATTGACTTACTTTTGTATCGCAGTTTTAAATTTTATAACTGCGTGGCAGTTTTTTGGTGAATTAATCATGTGTGTGTGCATGCGCTTTTGCCTACAGGCCATGCCTTGGAACAAGAACGATATTACCCAGTTACAGATGGCTCATGGCTTTAATGTCACTTCGGTTCCTTTTCGCAATTAGTTTATCTTTTCATGCACTAAGGAAAAATAAGCCATTTCTATGCCATGCCATTTCACCTCACTTATATACATTAATTATCATTTACTGATTTTTATCATAATGCAATTCTCGTCGACTAAGAAAAGTATGTACAATGGATGTTAAATGGGTCAAAATAATACCAAGCGTCCATCGCAAATATAAACACGTAAAAGCGCTATTGAAGAGCCTGCTAAATAGGTCGAATACAAGACAAGGCGAAAACGTTGCTATGGCAACGGTAAGATAATACCTTGTGCAAACACCCAGGAAGTTCCATTGAACAACCAACTGAGGTACTTCTGGTGATCTTTGAAGCAAATAGCAGTGTGAAAAAGTAGAGTTCACCAGAGAGAATTCAGTGGAGGGACTTCCGTAAACCGAAAACGGGTGAACTAAGTGCGAAAACTAACTCTGAAAAATTGTTAATCTACTATTAAAAGCTGTATTTTTTTAATTGGTTCTTTTTGGCCAACCGAAACCTGTTAACAGTAGATTAAAGATTGTTCGTAAACGAAAAACCGGGGGTTAGAGCTGGTGTTCAGTACTCAATAAATATTAGTTCCCGGCAGACAACTTGTAGCAAAATCCGCGCACTCGAGATGAGTTTGCAATGAGCACGTGAAAGCTTTTTTTTAAATTATTTGTTAATTTGATTAAACTCATAAGTATGCTCAGGTTCCACGTCCCCCGCCAATGATACCCGATATAACATAACACGATGATGATTCATGAGTCAGACCCTGAAGTTTGCTGTCTCAAGTACCGAGAAATTGTCAGCGATATTGGTAACCCAAGACAAAAATATTTTAGCGCAATTTATGCGCCCGCGGGAAAACGAAAGCTTGTAGACATTAAAGGAAGCGAAACCCACCCTCCCCGCAATGCACCCCGCGTGAACATAATGGATTGGAATACTGATCTCGCCGATTGAATATGGATCCGGCGCATTACAATAACTCAGCAAGGACCTTCAGCAAATAGATTAGTCCAGGATTAAAAGTAAGGAGATATAACTGAGGTATAATGTAGGTGCATTCGGTACTCGAATTCGACACATCGCGAACATCGAGAACGTGTCATTGAATTAAAATAACGCGAAACGTGAAAGCTTCCTCAATACCGATAAATTAAACCGTTTTAATAAGTAGAAGTGAAAAGTTCGCAATTGAAATTGACCGCATCAAATGTCAAGATTGTTTGAAAAGTAAAAAAACTAATTAACAATAATAAACTCTTGCTCATTAGAAGTGCCACATCATCATCAACCATTTGACGACCACTGCAGGACGTAGGCCTCCCTCATGGTTTTCCTAACCATGAGGGTTTTTGCCATAATCGCCACGTTTGGCAGGCGGGTTGGCGATCGCAGTATGCGGTTGGAATCTCAGGAAGACGCTGCTGCCCGTCTCCTGCTAATCCTTAGTCGCCTTCTACGACATCCACGGATGGAAATGGAGTGACGCTATTCTTAATCTGGCGCCACACGGACTGCCTCTTACTCGTATCAATATCGATATTAAAGAATCTGTTTACATAAACAGCCTATATAAGTCCCACTGTAGGGAAGAGAGTATGGGGCTTAATCACCACGCGTGCCCACCGCGGATCGGCGATTTCAAGCGCTGAGGCATGTGAATAGCTCAGACACTCAGGTTTCTTCACGATGTTTTCCTTCACAGTTAGCGAGTGGTATTGCTACTTTAACTTCACAAATATACATAACTTAGAAAACAAAGTCATAGGTACATGTCCGCACTGGGAATCGAACCTGGGTATCAAACCATTGACTCCATGAAATACCGAGGTACCGAGGCAAGATGGCGGTCTGACGGTGGCAGGTGAATAGATATTTTGCCGGGTAGTACTAAACTCGCTCCGATTGGTAACACAATTGACAAGCCCCGCCCGTCTTCCCACAATTGAACGTGGGGTCAAGTTTAGCGCTAGTTAGACATCTATGTTTTTAACTATCACTGGTAATGAAGCTGCCTTCGGGTCGATGTGTAATGGAGAACAGGGCAGCGAAAAAACTCCACTCTGGCCATTACTCAAATCATGTTAAACGCAACATAATACATCAATTGCGACCTTCGTGATAAGGTTACGCAAACAAGAAAACTATAAAGATGTAAATAAAGTACGCCCTAAAAGACGTAGAGAAGCGGCAGACATTTTATTAAATACCGTCGGAACGGAAGTGGGTCAGATCTAGAGGTGGTTCGTTGACGAATCCAAATCAAAATCAAAATTGCATATTGCGTATTGGAATTTACTGTCAACGTAACGAAACCGTTTTGGTTTCAACCTTAGCGTCGAAACCTGTTAATTATTCCACACCTTTAGCATCGACGATCGGGTGTGGAGTAGAGATGGGTCGTTCATGACTTTCTCGTCAGTGAAACGAAATCGCTTTTTAACATCCACTACTTACTTACAAAACCATTTAATAGTTAGCGTTACAACTATTTTGGAACCGACTAACGGGATTGGTGAAGTTGTGGATATCTCTACAGGTAGAGTTTCGTTGAAGATTTTCCCATCAACGAAACAAAGCCGTTTTTTTTCCAGAGTCTACTACTTAGTTAGGATTGTTCCCAATTCTACAGATTTCCATTACAGATTGCCAATTCTATAGATTTACAAAACCAGTTAATGTTGCAACTATTTCCGCCAACTCCGTGCCCACCCCTCGACGGTTTTCACGTTTGTTAACAGGTTATACTAATAAACTATATGGATCATTGGTCTGAAATAAACATAGTTGGAGTCATTACTATCTTTACTTGGTGCGTTGAGTCTTCGCAACGATGAATAGTTTCTATGTTTATCTAAAACCAGTTTATTTATTTTAGGTTTACTTGGAAAATTAATACCTTAATTTCTACTTGTATTTATTTAACCTGATTAACGTTAAATATAGATTGCAGTTCAAGGCAGTATTCTCGAAGTTGTTAAGGACTATGTTTACCTCGGGCAAACCATGCAGTTAGGTAAAAACAACTTCGAGAAAGCGACCAATAGAAGAATACAGCTGGGCTGGGCAGCGTATGGGAAACTACGTCGAGTCTTCACATCGCCAGTCCCACAGTCTCAAGACGAAAGTCTTTAATCAGTGCGTCCTACCCGTCATGACATATGGGGCCAAAACGTGGACACTCACGGTGGGGCTGGTCCACAAATTTAAAGTCGCTCAGCGTGCTATGGAAAGGGCTATGCTCGGGGTTTCTCTGAAAGATCGAATTCGAAACGAGGTGATTCGACAGAGAGCCAAAGTCACCGACATACGAGTAGCATGCTGAAGTGGCAGTGAGCCGGCGCTATTATCCGAAGAACTGATAACCGATGGGGTAGACGAGTTCTCGAGTGGAGACCGCGGATCGGTAAACGTAGTGTAGGACGTTCTCAGACTCGGTGGAGCGATGATCTTCGCAGGGCGGCTGGCAAGAGCTGGATGAGAGTAGCCGAGGACCGTGCTCAGTGGCGGGCTATAGGAGAGGCCTATGTCCAGCAGTGGACAAGCATAGGCTGATGATGATGATGATGATAGATAGATAGCTAGATAGAGAACACTTACATATATAACGCTAACGTTTTGCGTATTGTTTCATTTAATGAAACATCCCTGCGATGATGCGTTACATTGACTTCTGGCGATTGTTGGCTTTCGTTCAATAAAATGTAGTACCTAGTTTAATTCTCAACGTCTTCTCAGTTTGGCAAGAAACGGTTAATTCATTCGTCGAGGAAAAGCTGCTTTTTAAACTAGTTCGGTAAATCAACGCCCACCTTTAGCCAGATCGGTATCTAAAGCCTCCGATTGTGAAGAGCCCAACATCGTGTCCGGCCTTGTCAGAGTCTCTCGGATTATTGTCATCTCGATTGAGTTAGGTCGGAATCGAAATATATTGAGTGAAGAGGAAGGTCGAATGCTACAGATAGTCCAATCCTGATACCATACGTTTCCTGTGTTCTAGATCAAGTACAGTCGAAAGTACTTCGATCTTCTGATGCACGCAATCTACTCCGGATATTTTTGGAAACAAAATTACCACTTCTGGCCAAAGAGGCTGCATTCTCTCCTGTGCACCGTAGTCTACGGTCCACTTGGACCTCGCCCAAAGGTCTCCTGTCGATAAGATAATTTATATGATAAAAGTATTTCACAAAATATTACCTTAGAGTTGAGAACATAGTTAACCTGCTCGCTGAGAAGGTAAACACCTGTTATATAAGAGAAGCAGAACTGTTGAGTTCTCTAGTCGAGCTGAATACCTACATCTAATTCTGTTCTAGATGCTTAGGCAATATCTACTCTAAAATCCTTGAATGCCTTTCACTCTACGCTTTACGAGTTATCACTTCCGTTACTTACCTTATCGTGGCAAATGGCTAACCCTGCCTACCCCTCCGAAATATAGGCGTGAGTTTATGTAATGTACTTAATGTAATGTACTGTAACGATTCCTCTTTACAGTAGCTGGCTGGCAGAGCCTTCTCATCTTATTTTGAATATTTTGAAGGGAATCGTTACGTTTTGTTTTAGATGTCAGTCGATCCCGAGCTAGGCTAGGGCATCGATAAAAAAGAGTAATAAAAAGATATTTTCCTTAGATTATATTAGATAACTATTTTACATTCTTTTCTCTTGGGTTGCTAGTTGACTAACGTTCTGTACGCCTATCTTCCAATCGCATGGCGAAGGTTTTCGTTACAAATTCAATCCGAACTTGGTGGCTTGAATATGGAAATTGATTCAGTTGTCTCCTAAGTGGGGTGTTTTAGGCTAATTACTTTGGGACCCTTGTCTTCAGTGATTTATCCAGGACCCTGCAAGTAAAACAGTGGTTTACTTGGAGGGACTGTTTAACAGTCCTTACTCTGTAGAAAATAAAACAGCCGATCTTTGAAACATCTTGTAAGGCCTCGACAAATTAGGACTGAAAAGCACTTACACTAAGTAATAGCATAGGGTCAAATGATCCCATTCGACGTCGAAAATTTACTGAAAGTCGCACAAACATAACCGCACAAGGTTTCGGGTACTTCAGTGGGTTCAATCAATCCCAGACTTTCGAGTTTTCCGCACTCAGCTTCGTCGTTGGCCTACTTTAAGCTGTGTGTGAAGCTAATTCAGTCAGCCAGAACTTTCGATACTACAATGAATCGATGCAACAATATATCACCCTGTGTAGTGTATTGGATATTGTATTATCATACTTTATTGCACACGACTGCGTAGACCCTTTGCACGGGATTCGTGCAAAGGGCCTACGAAATCGTATATCTATTGGATCCACAAGTATGTAACTCCCGATTGAATGTGTAATCGAATCTCACAGAAACATAAATACATAGAGTATTGTGTTGCAAAATCAAGATTGCAAACTTACCGACGAAAATAGAAAAAAAAACGTAAAGGCCGCGGCTTGCTTGAAATTCACGTTTGATTTTTCTGACGCTACTTACCTGTATAGATAGCTCTGAGTTGGTTGCGAAGTCTTGAGTTGACTCTTGCTAATAGATAGATAGATAACACTTTATTGTACATACCTAAATATGTTGTAGTATTATTGTGAAACTTTACACAGTTGTAGAAATTACCTCTTAGAAATCGATATAGCTATGAGCTTTTCTCTTTTATGTCTTTGATTTAGTCTATATAAAACGCTGCTGGTTGTGCAATTACATAGTGTGAATGTAATTATTCTATGTATTTAACCATATTGTACAATTGTTTGTTTTCTTTCAATAAATAAAAATAAAATAAAAATAAAGATTCTTGGTTTCAGTTGTAAACGCTGTCCTCAAATATGTGCCGTCAAGTCAAGCGCTCGTATTACCCCCAGTTTGTCACACACTAAGAATCTGATAATAAATACAAAAACGCACGCCTGTATCCCAGAGCAAACGACAGAGACAAGGGCCTGCCATTTCTTTCGCTTCATCAACATTCATTAGTTGATGCGGGCACGCACACCGATTTCGGGTACTTTTTAATCTTATCTTTTTTATCTTTTAGATAAATGAAGGTTCTAAATGAACGTACCTCAAGAACATTGTCATTGGTACATGCCTGGATTCTTCTGGACCTCTCGATTGTGAAGCCAGCGTTCTGCCCGTGCGGGATTCAAAATACTTTCCTTCCCGGTTAGTGAGTGTTATAGAAATAACACACCATCACCATTTGTGGTAAAAACCACAAAGGAGATCAAAAAATGTATGAAATGTAGGAGTACGACTCGAACCAAGTTTTCACCACCGTAGAGACGATAATCTTGCTCAATTATGAGATGTATAATCAGATTTTTAACTATGGCCCTATAATTTATAAAATATAATAAAGTGGAACATAAATAATTGAGCTTGCAACCCGCATTACGAGCTGTCACTTTACCTCAATCTGGGTGTATTTCCATGTTTGTGATGTCTTTGCCTGGTTACCATAGTATATTGTATCCTAGTTTGGGATCCGGATAAGTGATTGTGTTGTTTGGAAGTTATTTGTTCGTTTCGCCAATTAATATTGCCGGGCTCAGTGGTAATGACCACTTTGCCAGACATTTAAAAACGACTGCAAGCGAATGCTCAAAATCAAGACACATCAGTACTGTAATGTTATGCTGAATCTGCTACATAAAAGGCGAATGCTCTCGGTGACGCACTAACTTAAGACTATAAGGTCTGTAGGTAATAATTGTTTTTGTACAATAAAAAGTTGTTTTAACTTGGTCGTTTCTTTTCCCTGTTGTGTAATTCTATTACTTATCCTATGATGTGAAGCGGGTGGAAAGTAGATGCTTAGTTGGGCGTTTTGATGTGAAGTGGTAGCCCAGAGGATACATGTTGTTTCACATGCGTGCGAGGTATTAGTAGTGCAGTGTTTACATCAGTTTGTTTGTTTGTTTGGTCCTAAGGTCGTATCCCAGCATGTATGACTGATAAGATAGTGTGGAAGCCCGTGGCTTAGTTATCCAATGGATTTCCTAAGGATTAAGTCCCGTTTGAATTGAGTTTGTCTATTATGGTACAAAAGCAATGTCACTCCAATATAAGGTTGGCGAACGCAGCACAGGACTCCCGGGACAGGACCGAGAATATGAAGCAGATTGCTGGCAGCTACTGGATGAAGATAGCCGAGGACAAATAGAACTTGTCAGCTTTAGGAGAGGTCTAGGTCCAGCAGTGGACGAATAAAGGGCTCATTTATTGATTCTGCTTTGGTATTAAGTCCCGTTTAATGGAGGGTAACCCCCTGTTTCTCGTGAACATGTCTGTCTACTGCTAACTGCTCTTAGTTGGCCAAAGTATACGCAGAAAACCAAAAACATCTTGTTACCTACTGTACAAGAAACCGGGAGTCCAGTAAGCTCAGACAATGCGTATGTAAGCCAGCCAAGAGATCACTGGCTGTATAAATCATTCCACATTCAAAAACGTTTCACTAAGACTTATTTTCACAGATATTATTATTATAATCACACAATTAGTCCTTCAATCAGCATTTTGAAGGTTATGTTTCATTTATGACATGACATTGACATTTGAAGTTTTTATTCCTCTGGGTGGTAACAGTAAGAAAAAAAAAAGAAAAAAATCATTTTATTTAGAATTTTTGGGCAGTATTCTAAAAATTATAAATTATTGTATGAAGTTACATATTAAATAAGCTTTCGAATGACATAAATTTCATAGCAGTCGTTGTACGTAGGCCACGATGCATCTCCTTTACAAATGAATGTACTTTAGAAAACAAACACCGTAGCCGTTTACCAATTTTACAGGACAAATTGTCCCCGCAAAATAATAATTTTACCCAACCGTATCGAAACCCGGGTCCAACGCGGATTGCAAGTCAATGCGAATGAAGTCCGTTACCCCCGACTTTTAGGTCACCTCGGTAGGAACTAGCTAGGTGCTATTTTATGGCCGGACATCACTCGACACAGTACACACGGTACAAACTGTTAATAAATTATGTCACTTTCAGGCGTAAAAGGCTAACAGCGCTAAGGCTAATATCGAAGCAAGGAGAGCAATACCGAGGGTGGATGTCGTGTCGTACCACGCTGTGGAGGAATTTGCCTGTGACCGGAGTACAGTCGAGGGCAGCTTTATTGTTGTGGGATTTCGGTGTATTATATAGTATTTTTAGTACTTTAATAAGTTTCGTCGACGTAGCCCAGCGGATTAGTAAGTTGAAGTGACAGTGGGCGGGGCACATAGCACGCAGAACTGATGGCCGATGGGGCCGAATGGAGACCGCATATCGGCAAGCGCAGCGTAGGACGACCAGCCACAAGATGGAAAGATGACCTCATCTAAGTGGCAGGAAGGCGCTGGATGCAGGCCGTTTCCAACCGGTCTTTTTGGAAATCCATGGAGGAGGCCTATGTCCAGCAGTGGACTTCTTGTGGCTGAATGATGATGATGAATAAGTTTTTTTTACGTAGGTAGTATGGTGCGTTCTGAGATCAGCTATAATTACAGTAGCAATTAGTAAGAACTGCCATAATATTGCATGATGCCGTGGAGATGCCTTTGCAAATTGAAGAGTTCGATGATTTTCTTATGGATTCGGTCAAACAGATCCTGACTAAATGTATGTACGAGGTACCCGCTTTGTAACAAAAAAAGAATAAATTAAATCAGACAACGTGGTAAAGAATTATCGCTGAACATACATAAAAAAATATATACGGAAAAATTGTGAGCCCCCTAATTTTTTGAGTCAAGCTCAGTCGCATTAAGTGGAGTGCTCGCATGTAAAGGTCAACTTGCTGTTAACTATACTCGAAAAATGCTGCTCAGCCAATTAAGTGTAATAATAATGTATAATATTCCGATAACCGCGAGATTTTTTTAGAGGGAAAATGGTAGCTGGGTTGATCCCAAAAATCTACAATGCAAAAACAACACCTGGCACAAGGGTGCTGAACGAAAAGGATATAAAAAGGTTAAACGTAAAACTATTACGGTCGGGATGATCTGCATTAAATATAGCAGTAAAGAGAGCGTCTGAAAAAAAACCTTGTTCCACAAGCTAGGAATCGCGTAGTAAATTATCATTACAAACCTTGGCCTTTGCATCTACGTAATAACATGATTTATACAGCGCGTCCCGTGGCACCTTCACCCACACTTGATGGGTCCACTCGGATGCTGCAGTGCCTGGGACATTGTTTTTTAGATGGAGTAGGCTTGCCCAGCACCTATTCGATTTAATTCAAATCTCATTTATTGCGATAAATTACAGTGTTAACTACAGGTCTTAAGTAATGATGCATAAAAAATACATGTGTAATTTTACCGAGAGCGGCATGGCAATATAATAATAATTTATATTATTATGAAATACAAAATTAAATTTAATTATAATGCTATTATATAAGGTATTTGTCACTATTAAAATCAGTTCTATTTTATTAATTTTTGCAATTCTCAAATTAAAATAAGTACTAACATGTTTTCACACTACATCACAATCCTAACCTAATAATAAATAATAAAAGAACGTTATCCTTGCAACTAAACAATTGGAGTCCCTATTATTACGTAACACCATAATTTCCAACTACATTACAGTAATAAAATGTATTTACCATTGTTAAAAAATTCATTAACATTATACGGGCACATCACTAATAAATATTGCCTTCAGGAACCCATCACTAGAGAGCTCCTTGATTTCTTTTGCTAGTTATTAGATATTGTTATTACAAAGTAGATTTACGTAACTTTGAAAATAAACAAACACATCCGAACATGCCCGCACTGGGAATTGACTTACCAATCATAACAACACAATAGATAAACTCACGCCCGTATCCCGGCGGGGTAGGTAGAGACCAGGGCTTGCCACTTGCCACGATCGTGACGAGCTCGTGCCACACCGCGGCGTGAGTTTATGTAATGATGGCAATGTTCGACGGTGCCGCTGTTAGTATAGCACTGGTAGCCTATAAGAGAGGGACTGGATATTTAGTTATACATTTAATAGTTTACCAAATAAATAATCGCGGGGACTAATCGCTATTATTAATTGGATAAACTATTAAATTGTTATTTATTGTATCTCATACAATATGGACGACTTTATTGTAAAAACGAGAAGCAAGTCCAGTTCCTTTCTTCAAATGACAGTTTTATATACCCCTTGTAGTTCACGAATAAATAAATAAATAAAAATAAAAAGAACTTTATTCAAAAGTATCAAATTTGCTTATGTTAAGAGAGAGTAATTTAATTTAGCACACTTTTGAAATGGTCGGAGCTTCAGCATTAATGCTGTTTTTCAGTCTCCGCCGCGATTTTCTACACTTATTCTTTATAAATAAAAATTCGTTGCAAATTTAATTTCACTTCTCATTCAGTATAGTTAAGTGAAGAAAATTGCATATTTTCAATTTAAAAGGAACGTTGGCGGAGTCGTGGATAAAGCCGATCCGTTTGCTGAGCCCGAACGCGACATCGATTGGCTGCCTGAACTCAACTAGAATTCATATTTTATGAGACTGTCTGTTCATGGTGCGAGAGACCGGCGGTTTTCGATCCAGTGACGTGTAATGAGGTTAAAATGGGGTCGGGGTCTCAACATCTTACTAAAGGCAGGTTTTATTTTAAAATACTTATGTAATCAACGGATATAAACGTTTATTCCTCGTTGGTTTAGCTGTATCACGATTGATTACCATGCCGGAGGTCGTGGGTTCGATTTCAACTGGGGGCCGCCGTATATTTATGCAAGTGGCCTCAGTCATGATTGTGATGCCCTTGCCTGGTTACCATAGCACTGAGTATCCTAGTTTGGGACCAGGACAAGTGATTGTATTGTGTGGAAGTTATTTATTTTGTAACCAGCCTTATTCCCACTGCAGGGTAGAAGCCTTCTCTCAGAGAGAGACAGTATAGGCGAGCCCACCGCGGATTGACGATTTCAAAGGCTGAGTGCGCTGAGCGCTGAGCGCTGAGGTCAGCGATCCGCGGTTGGTATATAGTTCGCTAATTTTAACACACCTGAAGTTAGGTAAAGTTAAATAACTACAGGTTCTGTTTAGTGCATATTTAGAAAGTTTTTAAAGACTAGTAGGTACCTAGTTACCATAATAAAAAAAATTAAGATTATTTAGATAACATAATTCTCTACAGCGCGTAAAAGCGCAGTGGACTCCAGGTTTGCGACTTGAATAAGTGACAAACTTTGAGTTCCTAGAAGATAATACAGTCTTCTCTTCCACCATCCGCCTCGGATTTCCGGGGCAGTATTCCTCGCTGACTGGTTTTCGTATTTGTTTTATATAAATGGTTTTCTTAGGGATATATTTAAATTTACTTTAAAATAGAGGTTTCTAATTACAGGATTTTACAACAACGTCATTCTATGAGTTTTTTCCCAGATTTTTATTTTTGGACGTATCTGAGTCTACATAATTAAGGGGCTCTATACTTATATATAAGCTAGGCAGTAGAGAATATCAGTAACTTTAAAACTGTAGGTAGCCAACACAATGTAAATTCTAGAAATAGACATAAACTTTCGTTCCCAAATTTAGACTGGCAAAGGTTACATCGTTTATTGGGCATCGTATACGTTTCTACAATAAGATCCCTGAGGATATAATAAGCTTGCCAGAAACGCGGTTCAAAAAATGCACACTTTGTGCCAGAAAAGCTACTATAACATTAAAGATTATAACATTAGATGACAATGATGTCTGGAATCCAGGTTTTAGAATATTTATATAAAGGATGACTGTTAAAGAATTGAAAAGACTAAGATCGGAATTTTTTGTCCATTTTTTCTCCAAAATGATCTAGATTTTGAAATAGACACCTAGTTTAACTTGTAACGTTCATTAAGTCGCAGTTTCTTTGCTACTTTGAATAAAAAAAATTTGATTGATTTGATTTGATTTGATATGCAGCAACACATTATACATTAGAATGTAGTCTTTAAATGAAATGTGAAAATACTGTTGGAGTAGCTAATAAATAAATAATAAATAATAATAACACATCGTTTTTGCAAACAGTGTCCGACCAATCTCTCAATCATATAATTGGGGATTTTCGGAACCACTACCGGGAACCTAGAACCAGATAGCATTTATGCCAAAAACGGCCGTTTTTGACGTTAATCAAAAATCGTCATGGGTCCCAAAAATCACTATTATTATTGAGAGATTGGCCTGATACTTTTTTTTCTGTAGAAAAATAATATGCTTCGCAGCGTGTCTTTTAGATGTTTTTTGTTTGCAAACTTGTTAGCTTGAAAAATTTCAAAGTCGAATAACTGGTATTTTGGTAATCGATGGCTGATTCGAGTTTTGTGTATTACTTGTATTGATGCAATATTGCGTGTATTGGTGTGACGGGTGCTAAGATTTCGGAACGAGGCAGTTAGGTCTGGACATGAGATACTTCCGTTGTACACGTCAGCCCATACTCTCTCTCTCTCTCTGAGAGAAGGCTTGTGCCCTGCCGTGGGACGTATATAGCCTGCATAAAAAATAGAAAACATGGCGACGAATCTTTTATAATAACTACAATATATTAATTACTACTGAAAGCATTAGCGTCGCTAACATAGTTGGGTTTGGTAGAACAAAAACAGTTTAATAAAACATCACCATAATAGCCCCAAATGCATTGCCTTCGCCTTTCCAAATTATCCCTGAAGGCTTTTGAGGTCATACACGTGGTTGGGTACCTATTTAGGTACTGAATAATAGTGGACTAAATGCAAATAATACTATAATATCAAATAATCAGCAAACGTATGTATTCTCTATCTGACGCAGGAAAAATAAGAGAGTGACCCCTGTCACTCGTCCATAGACATACTCCCGGGGTTGAACTTCGTTCAAGAATCTTCTTCTATCGGGAGCGGGCAGATGGACACACGAGGTGTGCGGGAAGTGGATTGTCTCTTCACAGTCATACTATGTTTTTTTTTTTCGGGTGGGCAACAAGTCGTATGTGTGGTCTCTCTTATCTCACTTTTAGCTATGCACCATGCATTCTGAGCATGATTTATAACCATATGAAAATTAGTTTAAAAAAAACATAAGTAAAAAAAATTGTACCTACCAAAAATTGAATCGTGTGATTTTAAAACGACACATGTCCTTTCATTACAACTTTGCAGGAAATAGAAAAAACTATTTTATTCAAATACTAATATCTACAACAGCAATATTTTAGCATATTATATTGATTTCTGTATGAATAAACTACAATTTTTTTTTGTAATGTAAATCAATAGGTAGGTGTAAATAATTTAATAAAAAAAAAATGGGCAAGTGTTATTTTAAAAACACATGTGACTTGTGCTGTTTTAAAATCACACGATTCAATTACTTACTTACCTCATTTTGTCACAAACAAACTTTATCAACACAAACAGTTATAAAAATCCAAAAAACATATCCGAAAGTCTTATGGTCGGCATCAACCAAAATTTTAATTTTTTATTAAATCGACCGTAACCAACAAATGCTCGTTTTTTAAGTGCCACGCATGCTGTAAAATTTTGCATGCATGACAAAGTGACGCTTCATACTAGAGTGACAGTATTAGTGACACTACATTTCAATAGAGAACCGTGCGTGTCACTCACTCCTAGGCCCCGACACGACCCCGGGAGACCCTTATAATCGGTTAAACTTCGGCGAACAAACACGGAATTATTCAATGTATGTGTAACTTGAAAATCGACTAATGGTTATCTGAGGCTTTGCGGATAACTTCGGTTTTATGGCGCATCGTTTTGACATATTGTCTCATACGACGATACCAAGATAACCGTAGAATGGATGGGACGCATACCAATGGTTCCCAACCAATTTTCGACGTGAACCACAATGAATATTCTAAGCCGGCAGGCCAAACACGGCATTGTTACGTCGCGAACGAATTCGCAACAAAAACGTCAAAATAAATAATTATCAACTGTTGACAGTACCTCCGTCTCATTCTGTCGAACGAAAAAGAGTGGGACAGAGACAATATCACCATCGGTTACGATTACGATAATGATTCTCGAGTGGAGACTGTTAGAAGCTGGATCAGGGTGAAGTAAGTGGACTGTAGAATTGTAGATACAAAACGCGGCACTCGAAACCAGAGAATTTATTACCTCTAAGTTAACACAACACATGCACCATGGATTCGGTCACACAGAGAGAGACATTTTTGTATTACCAACTTAAAGAGCTAAACCAGGAAACATGAAATACTTGTGTTGCCATAAACAGAGACCACGAACTGGCAAACGCAGCGTAGAAAGCCCACCGGCCAAGCCACCGGCCAAGCCACCGGCCAAGCCACCGGCCAAGCCACCGGCCAAGCCACCGGCCAAGCCACCGGCCAAGCCACCGGCCAAGCCACCGGCTCGCTGGAACGACGATCTGAGGCAGATTGCTCGCAGCGAATGGATGAAGATGACCGAAGACAGAAGGAAGTAGCGTGCCTAGAGGAAGGCTATGACCAGCAATGGACAAGTTCGGGCCGATTGATTGTACGATAAGGATCGCTACGTTGCTCGCGATGCTCATAATAATAATCTAGATTATCGCGATTAGTCCTGTGAAATGTAAGTACAATACAATACGTGATGAGTTTATGTAAATAATTGTTTTGTAAATTTCATTTTAATTTCAATAACTAATAATCAATATTTTTGAGTTTATTTTAAAAAAAACCATGGCCCCTGGTCTCTGCCTACCCCTCTGGGATACAGGCGTGAGTTTATGTTATGTTTATGTTATTTAAAATTATGGTTTTGCCAATTGAAATATAAAAATTTGCCAAATTATTTTTGGAACGTAGCTTAATATTTTTTTGCTGAGGGCAGTAAACTAACAGTTAAAGGTTTCAAACAGACGCCTGTCACCTCAGTCTACCGAGGCCACGGCACTTGCAAAAGTACCGAAACGTCGGAAAATTGTAAAATAAAAAAATAGACGAGTAAATATCCGTGCAAATTCAGTTTTTATAACACAATACAATACAAATAAACTTTATTTCTCCATCCAAAAATTAGGTACAATAGAAGTAATACAATTTCCATCGTCGGTTGCCTGGAAGAAATTGCTATAAGCAATAAGGCCGCCAATTGTACTGCATTTTTGTAAACATTTCATGTCTGTGTTTTTCCTGGTACAATAAAGAATATTCTTATCTTATCTTATCTTACGGCACAAATGCAAGAAACAAATTAACTATGTATGTGAGTCGCTGATGATGTTCGCCCTAGTTAAGTATATATTGAAGGGAAATGGGTCGGAAGGGTAGAGTGATAAATGTATACCGGTACTCAATAATTCATCTTGGAACAATATTATCGAGGAGCGTGTAGAGTTTGCCAATAAAAGCTGAATTCGCCCCGGGGCGCGTATATAAAATACATGCAACAACGCTACTGTACTGGGATAAGCATGAACGGTTTAGTCGCAGAGTGGCCTAGCGACAAAATCCCCAGCCTGGGTATTACGATGTTGCAAGTCACGCGTTTTGTGGGCGCTAAAATATCAGAATTTTTTACAAGTCATGTTTATTAGTGGTCAAATTCTGTAAAATCGAAAAATTATTGTAATATCTGATCTCAGTCTAAAACAATACTCAAGATCAAAAGGACTTCAATGGTCAAAAGGTGTGGTAAAAACAAACTTTTACCACACGTGAAGGTTAATCATTATTTTGTCTAGTTTTTACGTCTTTTGTTCTGTTTGATGGACTAGACATAGCTTTACTTACGTTACAGTAACATAGTTACAATATGTAAACTCTCTCAAAGCACCTGCGATACATGGTCTCCTAGTGCAGGGCTCACTGTTATATATTTCTAGCAAAACTATTGGTAAATAAAAGCTATTTTTACTTATAAATGGAGACGTTACGTGCGGTATATTATAAGTACTTTACTTTCACGTAGTTTCTACTTCATTTTCGCGTTTATTACGCGGACATACTTCGACGAAACAGGGCATGTATTAGCAAAGAAAAAAGTACCCGAAACCGGCGTGCGCGCATGCAACGACTAATGAATGTTGAGGAAGCAAAAGTGATCTCTCAGGATTGTGGCAAGTGGCAGTCCCTGGTCTCTGCCTACCCCTCCGGGATAGAGGCGTGAGTTTATGTATGTTATGTTTTTTTTATTTATTCAAAAAAATAAAAACCTTAGTGTAGCACACAATTTCACCAAACTGCATAGCAGTTTGTTGGCGGAGCGCTCTATCTCTCTATATGTATGTATGTTATTAAACTTCTTAAACAATCAATAAGAATTAGTAGCAAGTGGCAGTCCCTGGTCTCTGCCTACCCCTCTGGGATACAGGCGTGAGTTTATGTTATGTTATGTTAAGAATTAGTATCATAAAAGGGTTCGCATCTCCGCGGATCAATGAATTGGGAGTGTCTCTACCACCAGCGCGCCTTTTCAAATCTATTTCAGTAGTAAATTATAAACCCATCTCCCAGCCTAATGGCCTACAATCATTCAAAGCGACTCGCTTTAAAATCTGTAAATCATATCCATCAAACGAGCGAGGATAATTAAAAACCGGTCAAGTACGAGTCGGACTCGCGCACGAATGGTTCCGTAGTAGCAAAAATATAATATTACTTAAAAAACGCCTTTTGTTTTATTTCCTCGGCAAATATAACCAGCCCACTGCCATTTCAACTTACTAACCGTATAGGCTATGTCCGTCACCTTATTTCTTTGGCGTATTGTCTCATTTCTGTTGTGATCCATCAAACAGACTCCGAGCATAGCTTGTTCAACAGCACAAGCACTGTTTGAATCAGTGGACCAGTCTTACCGTCGGTCTAGTCTTTTCGGGTAGGGAACCCTAAAAACCACGCAACGCTCGTCCCTCTTCGGGCCTCGTGTGTGTACCCACTCTATTTTACGTAACACACTCTTTACGCCCGAAAACAGAGGTTCACAGATGGCGCACTTGGGTCAAAACGCTTGGTTGCTAATAGTAACTTAGTTATAAATGTAACGTTTAACGTAGCGTAACGTGTAACATTGTGAAAAATCCTGCTCTTTGTCTATCCCTTCGGGGCACAGGCGTGAGTGTACCTAAGTGTGTATGTAATGTTTAAACCTATTACTTACATACATATATTACATTACAAAAACTCACGCCTGTATCCCAGAGGGGTAAGCAGAGACAAGGATTTGTCACTTGCCACGATCTTGAGAAACTTCTTTTGCTTCAGCAACATTCATTTGTCGTTGCATGCACGCACGCCAGTTTCGGGTACTTTTTATATTGCCCTTCGCTAATACATCCTCTATTAGGTGCAGGTCCGCCTGGGATGTCCCTTACTTAAATAATAATTTTAAATAATTGATAAAATCAATGTACCTATGGCATTCTTTCTCAAAGTTGGTGATTACGCCCCCTTATGGGCGCTGGAAGCTTTCAGTTCTAGGGAGCAGCAGAACGGGGTACGGTAACGCGGTCTGCAAATTAAAACATTCAAAGTCGGATTCTTATAGAACTTATCGAGAGAAGACGAAAAATGAGAATAAATCGAGATATCCATTTTCTAAGTCATATGGTAGGTATGCCTTTCCTTTCTTGTGATGACCACATTAGTAGGTAACATGGAGTGACCAAAGTTCATTTAATAAAAAAAACAGTCTATATTGTACAGCCGTAATTATTGGAAACTATAGGAAATATTCAATCTGGTATCATAAAGGCAGGGAACTTCTATATCTTCACATACGGTGCTGTGGTGCCTCTCCGCTATGAATAGCACTCGTAAATTCACCGCCTTTATAAATCAAAGCGACATGACAGCACAAAAGCGGTGTGTGTACAAAACGACGCCTGTTTCCATTTATGTGCAATGAGGAAAAAATATGTAATATAGGTCAGAATAATTATGAACGCGAAAAAAAAAAACCAAAAGGAAATGAACATTAAATTCCAAAAGCAAGTGGCCAAAAAGCCAATGGTGACAGATGAAATACACTGGCAACTTTCATACAGTTTCAGGAAAAAAGAAAAACAATAAAATGATAAATTCAATACGAGGCGGCGAGTGACAGCTTTCGGCCAGTATTTTTCGTGCCAGCTATAACAATGGGGACTCGACGCGAGACAGATGTGGGTCGCCTCGGAAGATAGTGGCGAGATATCTAACGCTCTTTTAATAACATTCACTCACGAACCTATCGCTTATTGTGTATGCGGGCCCTTTGGTCGCATTCAATATAGAAGTTCCAGCTACGATTTATTATTTTTTCCGCTAGAAAAATGTGACGTTCAGTTCCTGGAATTGTTCGATAAAGGTATCGTAAACTCTAGAAAAAAGAAAAGTATTTTTCCACTGGCAACATTTTCCCTAAGCCCTTTTGCTGCTAGGCCGATAATCCGGAACCGTCTGATCTTGTTAGTTGCACAGATAATGGTCAGGTAAGGAAAAGGGCAGTTGATTGTGCCTAACAAACTGGAAAAGGCCACGGCCGACTTCGGAAAGACGTCTGTAATTGGACGCCAGTATTTTAACAGACTCTGCACAGAAACCACTTCTAGTTTCAGGCCTGAAGAATCTTAAATTGTAGGTACTACCTTTTAGCTTTTCAGTTTGGTATGTGCAAATGGCCTCAGTCTGGATGTTGTTCCATGTTTGTGATGTTCTGAATATAGTGTCTACAGGGTGACTTTGAATTCGTTCACCGTATTTTAAGGGAACATTCTAAATATGATTTAGAAACATATAATTACGTGTCTGAAAATTTTATTTCTTGTTTCCATAAATTACTTCACTCAAGAATAACCAAACAATATCAGGACGAAAAGCAATAAAAATCCAAAAAAACTATGTTTCGAGTGGCTTATGGTCGGCGCAGGCCAACTCAACAGTTTTTTAATTGTTTACGAACACCGGACTTTCACATGATAGAAATCATACCACCTACCACCTACCACTTCGAATTTGGATTCACAGTTTGGAGCCAAAGGTCGGAAATCACGAATATTTACAAATATGTTACACCATTACTGATAAACCATTTATAATACCGTTTTTCACAATGAAAAGAATCAAAATACGGTGAACGAATTTAAAATTCATATTACTATGTATGAGCATCATCATCATCATCATCAGCCATTTGACGCCCAATGCAGGACATAGGCCTCCCATATGGTTTTCCTAACCATGAAGGGTTTTTCCATAATCGCCACGCTTGGCAGGCGGGTTGGCGATCACAGTATGCGGTTGGAATCTCAGGAAGACACTGCTGCCCGTCTCCTGGCAATGTATTTCCTTAGTCGCCTTCTACGACATCCACGGAAGGAAACGGAGTGACACTATTCTTAATCCGGCGCCACACGGAACATCGCGTATTAGCATCGCGAGTCACTAAAAAATACGTATTCAAACTCACCCTGTAGTAACCATATAACAGGGTACCTATTCTAGTTTGGGACTACGACAAGTGATTGTGTAATGTGGATATTATTATTGTTGCTACTTATTATTAAATAGACCATCCTCTCATAATTTCCGGGTACACGGTTATATCTTTTGACTGTCGGTTTGAAGCTTTTAAACGTCCTCATACATTCTTCTATTGGGTTGAGTACTACAATAATTGTATGTGCAGCTGACATAGCTTGCCATCGCCTAACACGAAGAACCAAAGGCCTTTTCAACTGTTTCTATAGTATAATTAAAATAAATAATACCCTCTAAGCCTCACGGTGTGTAAATTAATGTAAATGAAATGAAAAGGCTGTCAACCCTACCGTGTGGCGCCGGATTAAGAATAGTGTCACTCCATTTCCTTCCGTGGATGTCGTAGAAGGCGACTAAGGAAATAAATTACCAGCGGGCAGCAGCGTCTTCCTGAGATTCCAACCACATACTGCGATCGCCAACCCGCCTGCCAAGCGTAGCGATTATGGCAAAACCCCTTATGGTCATAAAAACCATGAAGGAGACCTATGTCCTGCAGTGGGCGTCAAACGGCTGCGATGAACTCCTACCCAAGTACCCATACATAGGTAGGCACTTACCAACAGACAATTATTATAATACAAGCGGATATCGGGTCCATTGTTCCCATTCAATACGGCTCAATCACACAACAACACCACGCAAACGCAACGCGTCGATATTAAAGGAGTGTGGAGCTGTCACAGTCAACAGCCGCAAGCTTTTGTCTTACATATCAGCATCACTTACATAAGCAGCCTATACGTCCCACTGTATGGCAGAGGCCTTCTCTCAGGGAGAGAGTATGGGCTTAATCACCACGCATGCTCACCGCGGATCGGCGATTTCAAGCGTTGAAGTATGTGAATAGCTCAGAAACTCAGGTTTCCTCACGATGTTTTCCTTCACAGTTAGCGAGTGGTATTGCTACTATAACTTCACAAATGTGCATAACTTAGAAAACAAAGTCATAGGTACATGCCTGCACTGGGAATCGAACCTGGGTCTCTCGCTTCCGAGTCCAATGTTCTACCCACTAGGCTACCACCGCTGTGCTTTTGCGCTGTGTATTCTGTCGATCTACCTAACCACCCACCCTAAACATCATAATAGAAAAAACTCCTATCATAGTTTTCATCTATGTATACTTCTTCATAGCTTGTCTAGCGGGATCACGTCTGATTACCATGCCGGAGGTTGTGGGTTCGATTCCCACAGGGGCCCGCCGTATGAGTTTATTTCCATGGAGGTGATGTCCTTGCCTAGTTATCATAGGTATCCTACTTTGGGACCAGGACAAAAGTGATTGTGTTGTGTTTTCACGACCTCGTAGCGCAGCGGTAGTTCATCTACATAACATGCCAGAGGTCCCGTCTTCGAATCCCGGCTGGGGACAAAAAAAAACCCCAGGTCTTGGATGTTTACATGTTTGTGATGTCGTTGTTTCTGGTTTCCTCGACACAGGGTATCCTAGTGTGGGGCCAGAAGCAATGTATGTGCCTGTATGTGAATGTTTATGTTTATGTGTGGAGAAACTTCTGTAACTTATTCAGCGGTGCCTTTAACGTAGTAAATGACGCGCCGCCGCCATATTGTCTCTCTGTAGGACAGAGACGCTGTAATTTATAACCTCCTATAACTCTTTGAAAGCGTTGGCAAGTGAGTTGCTAAATTCAAACAATATCCGTCAGTCTTATGATGAGCATTAAGGTGACAGGCACCACAGTTGTGACAGCGGTGGGCATGAGAAGAATTCTTTTTCTTGTTCACGACATTCCAATACGGAGATAGATACATTTATTTTATTTTGTTTATTAGGCACGTAAAACAGGTAACAATCTCGATATAACCAACATTGTTAACAACAAAATTAATAGTCTTATACTCAGAGGCAGTTTAAACATTTTTTAATTAGGTCTCCCTTTACTACAGACTATTTAAACTGCCCCTGAGAAGTGTTTTAAGAAACCGTGTTTTTATAAACAAGACATTAACAGACTTATTTATAGAACAAGATTCCTTAAAACACTCCAAGTTTACATAGTCTGATAAAAACACCGAAGAAGTTTATTTGCAATATCAACAAAGGGCATTTTTTTATTTTTTTTTTTCTATGCCTACGTTTATTTATTCATAATAAAAAACTTTCATATTAGTACACAATTTCGCCAAACTGCAAAGCAGTTTGTTGGTGAAACGCTAAATATTAAATATTAAACTAAAACACACCGTGAGGAAACCTAAGTTACATAGGTGGCGTGCCTGAGGCGTTCACATACACAGCGCTTGAAATCACGAATCCGGTGTGGACACGCGTGGTGATTAAACCCATACTAGCTCTGTGAGAGAAGGCCTGCCCGTGCTCTGTAAGCAAAGCCACATACAATCACACAACCATATGCTATGACAAGAAAAATAGAACATAAGCAGTGTTTATTATAAAAACAAGAGTCTGTAAAGATACTTGAAAGTAAGAATTACAAACGACAACATAAAATGGCTAAGAGTGTGTGTGTGTGTGTCAAGGCCACAGAACAGAGAAAATAAGTATATTCTGTGGTCAATGCAAAACAAATTGGCCATTATGTCAGTGCCTGTATAGTAAGAGATTTTTATACTCAATTTTCAGTTAGTGCCGGTCGAGAGAGTATTAATCTGAGGGATCTTTTAATATAAAGGGCTAAATAAGAGTACCCAAAACCGGCGTGCGCGCATGCAACGACTAATGAATGTTAATGAAGCGAAAGAACTGTGGCGAAAGAGATCTGTCAGGAGTTCAGGACCGTGGCAAGTGGCAAGTTTATGTAATGCAAAAATTTCCGATGTTTTATTGCTATTGTTTGTTTTCGTGTTTTTATATATTTTTTACCGTTACCCACATTGTATTTTCTGTTTGACTGTTGTATTTTGTTGTGTGATTTTATTATTTTGAGTATTGTGTTATCAAATAAATATATATTTCTTTCTTTCTAACGTATTGGATATTAATCTGAAAAAAAACCTAGGCAAAGGCGAGTCAGACTCGCCCACCGTGGGTTCCGTACAAATTTGTGGGTAGGTACCTACATACACATATTTACAATAAAGAATGCTCTTATCTTATCTTATTTGGTTCAGGAATCGAGTCTCGCAGGTTTTTCCCGAACATCTCTCTGAGAGAAGGCCTGTGCCTTGCAGTGAGACGTATTAGGGCTACATAAAAAATAATACCAATACTGGCGTTAATTCCAACAATTCAAATATCAAGGAAATAAACGTAACTGACCAGACACAGTCCAAACAGATTACCCTCAACGTAACATAACGAAATAATTTAACCCCTCGCTCTTAATTACTGGCAACCCTAAAAGCTAACGTCGAAGTTAGTTACAATAGCGGGAAAATATTCAATTTTCTGGTCGTCTCAACTGTTAGACTAATATGGTCGGAGTTGTAGGTCGCCAGAATGAAACTTTTATATGCGTGTAGTGTTCCGAGCCGACGGTGTCGCAGCCAGCACACTGCAGGATTTTCGCCTAATAGGTGAGGCTTCAGCGCTGGAATTAGATCTCCTTAAATTCGCCGCTATCTTTATAATAATATTCTTTTTGTCGCCAGACGCACAAGGTTCATAGGTACTGTAATGAGAATGTAAAAATATTACAATTCTTTAATTAATTTAGGGTTCCTACAGGAAGTGCTTTGGGAGGCTCCTTTCATGCATGCATTTATTTAACTATACAACATTTATATGAAATAAAACAAACCCGCACGTTAAGCCAACGTGCAAAAGCTTACAATTACAATTCTTATTTTTAGGGTTCCGTAGCCGAAGGGTGCCAAACGAAACCCTAGTACTAAGAGTTCACTGTCCGTCTGTCTGTCCGCCTGTTGAAATTAGATGATTAGACGATATTTCGGTTGCCGCTACATATAACAACAAATACTAAAAACAGAATAAAATAAATATTTAAGGGGGGCTCCTATGCAACAAACGTTGTCTAAAGACAGCGCTCGCCATCTAGCGGCCATCTATGTAACCTTTACAGCGCCGATGTTATGTCGTTAAATGTCAATGTTAAACGCTTGTGGTTGGTTTCTATAGATGGCGCTGTTCTTAAATTTGATCTTTGTCTAATGTTGTATAGATGTATGGTACGGAACCATTTCGTGCGCGAGTCCGACTTGCACTTGGGCGGTTTTTATATTTTATGGACATTGACACTTTACTCTTCTCTTGACCCAGTCAAGTTCGCAGAAAAAAAAATTGATTATTTTAAACTTCTGTTTATTGGAAGTACCTACCTAGCACATTTTTTCCGGTTTTGCGTTACTTTAAAACCTGTTGTTTTATCAGCCTAAGAGGAAGTGTAAGGCAGAACCCTCTGCCCTGTCACACCAACCCCTCTGGTCCAATGCAAATCTCGTCTTCCCTTTTATATCATCTTCAACTTATCGGTCAGATCGCCTACACAACGAACGACGGGTAACATTTTGTATTTATATTATTATCATTTCGAGAAAATACGTAATTTTGCGAGCCTGCCCCGATTGTTTTGATTCGTGACGACAGAAAGTACGTCATTGACTGTAAACTTTGTTTCTTTTCTCATGCAAGAAATGTCTTTTATAAACCTACTTTCGGTTCCTTGAGTAGGTTTTAATTTTCATGTTTCTGTATCATCATCATCATCAGCCATTTGACGTCCACTGCGGGACACAGGCCTCCCTCGTGGTTTTCCTGACCATGAAAGGTTTTGCCATAATCGCCACGCTTGCCAGGCGGGTTGGCGATCGCAGTATGCGGTTAGAATCTCAGGAAGAAAAGGAAATGGAGTGACGCTATTCTTAATCCGGCGCCACACGGAATTCTGTAAATTTTGCACAAAAAAGAAGATTGAGACGTTCATCACCTAACCAATGAATTTATGGTTAGTTTGACAGGAAATGCAATGTACTCGCCTATCCACCTGTGGATCACGCAAATCCAGTTAAAGTCTGAACACGTGGACGTAATGGGCTACTTCCAGCGCTAAAATCGTTGAAAGGGCTGTAAAGAAAAGTCTTTTCCAGTGAAATCGGGAGCTGAAACAGCAGCCGAATGGAAAAATAATCCCCTATTGAGTGGAGATACGGCGCAAGACGGTTTTAGGCGACAATACGCCGGAAAAATGTGCCGGGATTAGTTTATACGAGATCAAAGCCCAGCGAGTCTTGCTAGTTGTTTAAAAGATGAGAGAATCTTGATTCAATGTGTTCGTTTAGTTAGAGAAACGGGAGATCATAGCAATGATACGTGTAGCTTAAAATAACACTTCCATTTCACTAACACCTGCACACCTTAAGCGTTATTTCATATTCTCGTGTTTGACAGCAACCAATAGTTTATAATATGCGAGCTGTATTATCGGCTATGCGTATTGCCAGATAATTAGAAACTTACACGCGATTTTTTTCTAGCTCCACGTGAGACGGTATTGCCAATGTTTCGTAGGCTAGAAAGTGACACGAGACCACAGCACGGGACTGTAAGCGTAAAGAAAAGCCGAGTCATCGTAATCCGGCGACAGGAGTTCCTTTATAACAGGTTCCCGAAACTTCACTATTAATCGACACTTACTTGCAATAATACAGTCTGCCATCTCTCCCCGTGTGCACCGTCCAACCCTCCTTCAGTTCACTCTGCAGCGCCTCCAGCGCCACATCTTCCACCCGTCGTGGACTGTCCAGCCGTGGACTGAACCGGGGACTGTTTCGGCCTAGCTTTGAGCTGGAGGCTCCATCAGGGCTGCCCGTCAGCCGGGAACTGAGACTCGGGCTCGGCCGAGGACTGGGCTGAAGCTTGGGACTGGCGGAGCCGCTGGGTCCAGGCGAAGCGGAGGCCTGTTGCAGAAGCATGGCCGCATCATCGCACCATGATACGCGACAGCTGAGGAAGGAAAAACGATATTGTTAGACGTGATCAAAGGATGTGATAAAACCCGCGGAGACGTTCAATTGTTATTCATTTTTTAATACAGTTGCTCAAAAAGTGGCGTATTGCATGGACGTATAGCGTTCGGGATGTGGGCTATTACACACTCGTGCTTTTTTTTTACCTTTCCCGCACTCGTGCGTTCTCTTTCCCAACTGTCAATTCAAATTCAATTCAAATTCAAATATTTTTATTCATTGTAAAAACAGAATGTTTACTTAATGAACGTCAAAGTTGTTAGTTTCACAATTAATGGATTATGTGGAGAAGAAACTAACAAAGAAACTCCACATTTATTCTTTTCAAAACACGTTTTAACTTAATTAACAGAATTTTAAACTTAAAATATTAGTCATGAATGTGTTGAACACTAGTCACAATCGTCCTTTAAATAATATTAATCTACTGTTTAATGCCAAACATCTTTGTCTTCTAAGTAATCCTTGATGTTATAGTAAGCCTTTTTGCACAGAATGTGCTTAACACATTTTTTAAATCGCGTTGGAGGTAACTCTAATATATCTTGAGGAATTTTGTTGTAGAACCTTATACAGTGCCCCATAAAGGATGTGTTAACTTTTGCAAGTCTAAATAGTGGAAATGACAATTTATGTTTATTTCTAGTATTAAAATTATGGTGGCCACCAACATTTTCGAAGTCTTTGATATTTTTTCTAACGTACATAATATTTTCATAAATGTATTGACATGCAACTGTTAAGATGTTGGTTTCTTTGAAGAAATCTCTTAGCGAATCCCTACTACCTAACTTGTAAATAAATCGGATGGCTCTCTTCTGTAAGATGAAGATCGTCTCAATGTCTGCTGCCCGACCCCACAGTAGTATGCCGTAGGACATAATACTGTGGAAGTAACTAAAATAAACAAGCCTAGCAGTTGCAACGTCAGTGAGCTCTCTAATTCTTTTGACTGCATATGCTGCAGAACTAAGCCTGTGTGCTAGTTTTACAATATGAGGACCCCATTGCAATTTTGAATCGATTGTGATGCCTAGAAAAACGGTATCTTCTACAAATTCTAGTTTTTCTTTTCCGAGTACAATGTTGTTTTCAACTAATCTTACGTTTGGTAAGGTAAACTTTATACATTTTGTCTTTTTGGAATTTAGAAGCAGATTATTTGCCGTGAACCAATCCAACACACGCGAGAGAGCATCATTTGCATCGTCAAGATTATTTTCTTGTCTCTTAATTTTAAAAATAAGTGACGTGTCATCTGCAAATAATACTATCTCGGACATGTTTTGTACCATAAACGGCAAATCATTTACGTATACAAGGAAAAGGAACGGCCCCAAAATTGATCCCTGTGGTACTCCCATTTTTATTTGTGAACCTGTGGATTTTATACGATTTATGTCCGCTTTTTGAACCCTTCCTTTTAGATAAGATCTCATCAGTTCTAAACCTTTCCCCTTTACTCCGTAATGCTCTAGTTTTACCAAAAGTGTCTCGTGGTCCACGCAATCAAATGCCTTTGACAAGTCACAAAAAACACCTATAGCATCCCTACGATCCTCCCATGCACTATAAATATGTTTAACTAGCAAGACACCAGCGTCCGTCGTCGACCGTCCCTGCGTGAAGCCGAACTGCTGGTTATGGAGAAGTTGATAATTATTAAAGTGCGTAAGTAGTTGAAGTAAAACAATCTTTTCGAATATTTTGCTCAATACGGGTAGGATCGAGACTGGTCTGAAATTTGTGGGATCATGCCTATCGCCACTTTTAAACAACGGAACGAGCCTACTGTATTTCATTAGGTCAGGGAATGAACCCTCACCTACACATTTGTTAAAAATTTTTGCTAAATGAGAAGCGAGGACATCTATTACTGAACTAACTATGATTACTGACATTCCCCACAAATCTTCCGTTTTTTTAAGATTTAATAGTTTAAACGCTTTAATTACGCTATGGGGATTAATGAAGTCGAACGAAAACTCGTAACCGCACGAGGGGACATTGTCTTTTAATAAACTTGCAGCACGATCAGGAGACGAATCTAAAGGAGCCGTAGTTTCAATTGGAACATTTGTAAAGAATTGTTCAAAGGCCGCAGCAATGTCCTCATTTGATGTTATTACTTTATCATCTATCTTTAGAGAAAACAGAACTCTTTGCAATGACAGCCTTTCCACACTTGGAATGAAATATACTATATTCAGTCTGACTGGCATGACAAACAAAAGTGTATCTTGGCCGCCGCGACCAAAAGGCGCCATCTCTTTGTCTTTCGCTACATCTCTCAAATGGACCACCTAGAGTTCGCGCAGGTCCGTTTATACTTTCGAAACCTAATCTGCACTGAAGATCAATATCAGATAGTCATAGGGTCATAGTCAGATATATCTTTATACCGTCTTATAAGACTCTAAAAACATCTAAGTGCTGCGTTTGATGGATGAGGATTACGGTTACGACATTATTAATGTAATGCTAATAAAATTGGGCCTAAGTTTGCCTAAGCCTCTATAATTGGTATATGTTAGACATTTGTTTCCTCTTTTTACTATGAGGATATACAAAACATGAGAAAGACTAAATGTTGGCCGCTTTCCGCATCTGCCAAACAGCTTGTTTCAAAAGCACGATGGATAAGAAAAGAAAAAAATCATCTAACAAAAGTTTAGGCAAATGAAACGCTCACGTTGCGCTGCGAAATGGCAACACCGATTAAAACTGGCCACAAAAAGACCGCTGCGAGCGTCTGCCAAATTGCCACGAAAAAGGAAACAATGAGCGGCCATTCCCGCGCTAACAGCTGACATACACCGAACGAACATAACAGTTTTTTTTCCGAATTTTCATACGTCGGGTGGATTGGTGACGCGTAAAAAAAACCGGCCAAGTGCGAGTCGGACTCGCGCACCGAGGGTTCCGTACAAACCTGCAATGTCAACAACATTTTTTCACGGGTTAAAGGCAATTAGATCTAAGTATTTGATATGAATTTCAACTTGATAGCTCTACGCGTTCATGAGGAAAAAAGTAATAAGTTTATATTTATTAAAAAATATATATTTTGTAATGTAACTAAAAATTTAAGGTTTTCGGAATTTTTCCTTTATGTGTGCTATAAAACGTTGCTTCATGCCAAATTTCAAGATTCTAGGTCGACTGGAAGTACCCTTTAGGTTTTGATTCCCTTGCGAGTACTTGCGAGTTTCAAAATATGCAGCTTAAATTGCTGTTTCTTTTGATTGCGTTGACATAGAAGTTAGATTTTGTTACAGCTGAAAGGTATTATAGACCTGAGTATTTGGTATGAATTTCAATTTAATACCTCTACGCGTTTATGAGGAAATGGGTAGTAAGTTTAAAATTATTAAAAAAAAATATATTATGTGATGTAACTAAAAATTTATGGTTTTCGTAATTTTTCCTTTATCTATGCTATAAGACGTTGCTTCGTACCAAATTTCAAGATTCTGAGTTCACGGGAAGCACCCTGTAGGTTTTGATTCCCTTGCAAGTGTCGAAAATTTGCGGCATAAACGGCTGTATCTTTTGATTGCGTTGGCTTAGAAGTTTGATTTTTTCACAGCTTCAAGGGACAGTAGACCTGAGTAATTGATATAAATTTCAGCTTCATACCTCCACGCGTTCCTGAGAAAAAGGGTCTTGACAGACGGACGGACGGACGGACAGACGGACAACAAAGTGATCCTATAAGGGTTCCGTTTTTTCCTTTTGAGGTACGGAACCCTAAAAACAAGAAATCACGCGCAAAGTGCATTCTGACAGAAATTGACAGAACACCGAATAAACTCACGTTACCTACTTTTTCTTATTTTGCTGACTCGACAATTTCATTTAAAATTACAAGTTAAATTTAAATTTAAAACATGATATGTGTTATTTTTATCAGTATAATTATTGTAAAATTGATAGACAATATATTAGTGGCACAGGTTTTAAGGTAATGTTACGTTCTAAGGAACTTTCATAGACATTGTTTCGATGATTAAGTGACTTTTTCTTTTAGTACGAACTCGGCGAAACTTAATTTTTTTGACGACACTGCAGGAATGGTTGAATAGTACGTCATTGATGATTGAACCATAGTTTGTCGCGCTAGTCGCAGGCTGATGGATAATGGAATCAGTGAACCTTGTGAGTTACCTTTGGTAAGGCGGACAGAAGATCTAAGGGTCTTTTACGCCAGAGCAACATCGTGCTACACTGCGGCATACTACAAATTGTGGCATTCAGCTCCTTGAAGCATGCTACAATCGCCAACATCATGCGGCTGATGTATATGCGGTCTATGCCGAGGCAACATCCTATTCGGATATAAGCTGCGGATATAATTTTCCATTACAAAAATATAATATATGAGTGACTGTACGGTTTTCTGCTTCGCAGGAGCGCTGGTAAATAATGATTTAAGCCATAATATGGGCAAAATAGAATGGACATTATTCCCTGCGAGACCGTAACCTGATATTTTAGAAACAATTGATTTGAAAAACCACTCTGGCTTAGTAAAACATAAACTTTAACTGACGGGTTTCGGGGATTGAGCATTCAATAGGTAACCCCGTAAATCTGCATAGGTCTACATTCACGTCTAACAGTCTTATTCATATATAGACATTATTCCTTTTAAAACTGCTTAAATACAGTGTTTTTTTATTTGATGCAAAAAAAAATACTGTCGCTTTGTCATGTCATTGTGATGGGGTGGTTAACCATCACAACCCATTACATTTTGTTGAAGTACTCTGTGTGGACATCAATACAAGTTTATTTTTTAAGGTCGCGATAGACGACGGCTATAAATATATTAATAATAATAATAATAATTTTAATTTGTGTGGAAAAAATATCGCACATATTATCTCCGTCGTCTGTGACGGCCATAAATCTAAGGTTCCAATGAAATGTAAGTATGCCAATAAAAAGTAAAAAGAAATCCCGAATGTAAAAAGAACTTTTATTTATACAACAGAAAAACATCTTTTTTACATGTTGCATTACTCATGTGGACTCGAAAAACTAGCCAAAATTGTCAAAATCACAAGAAAACACAGGAAACAATATTCGCGTAACCAAGAAAAAAAGAAATGCTTGAAAACAAATAACGTCTTCATCACGTCTTCAAGAATGTGTCAAACCTCACACCGAAGCTTATCTACAACCAAGTGTTGCCAATACGTAAAAAACAAATAATTCTATTTTACTTCCAAATAAAATTTGTGTGAGCTACTTTAGTGTTTTTTTTAAATACTTTTCCTTTATGGGTTACTAAATATTAATGTCTTTGATGCAATAAGGTTTTTGGTCTACTTTTTTACAGTAAAACAAAAATGTACCAAATATAACGATATATTTTATAATGGTAACACTGCTCCATTTTCTTACATCGAATTAAAAAAACAGACTCTAGTTTGTCTAGTAAAGTTTAGAGAAATTGTATTTTTATAGATAGCACATAGTCTGATAACACAATAGAATTAGAATTCGTTCCATAGTATACTATGTTCGTTAAATGTTCGATTGGTGGAAATGCTCATCAGGCAGGATGCTCCGCTTTGATTGCTTCGCCCATGTTTTTCTCTAGACCTAACCCACCACCGTTCGCTCGGTGTACCCCTGCCATTACCGAACCACTCGCCCGAAATATGAATGGAAAAGGTCGCCATTTTCGAATCCAACGTTTTTGTTTATACGCGGGCTTTTATTGGTCATTCGATAAAAGGGTGCGGCTTATGAGATTTGCGAAAGTATTACGCAGGACCGAAACGCGGTGTGCGTGAAATTCGTCGGAGACGCGCGGCTGTCTCTCTTGAAACTTTATTATGACGTGGAGGGATTAGGACGGCCATATTTTTTCATCGACAACGCGCCATATTGTGCCTCCTCTCCGCATTTTGTTTCTTCAAAGTCATGACAGCAATTTGTCTTACTTTCTTCCGGATTTTCTCTTACACTAACCCATTTATTCTGAGTTTATGATAAAGGAAAAAGCGTGAAACTGAAACTTAACTCTTTTTAGGTACTCAGGGCTTGGCAAAAAAATGTAGAAGCCGGAAGTGAAATTCACTAATTGACTGAAAATTTTGATCATTTATGTACTTCCTTTACTTAAACACGATACAATTTTTTATGGAAAGGCCTTAGATTTTTAATTTTTATACTCATACATGAGTCAAAATAAATTATCAAGCAATGCCAAAAAGTCTGAGCCAAATCGTACCCCTTTGTTTCCAAGATCTACCTGAAATTCATGTCTATCGTTTCTCCACCAATATTTTTTTAGTAGCTTCTTCATTACTAACCTTTTATAAAAGTAAACTCTAATCAATACAAGTATGTAGGTAGTACTTATTTTTGTCGTTTTGGCGCCAAACAACTAAATAATGGAAAAGGAATGGAATTGAACTCCGCATCATTCATTACAAAATAGCTGCTGAAAAACACTACTAGGTACACTTAAAAGTTGCTGATCGTTGCAACATCAGACAGATCCTGCGAGCATATTGAGGTAATTTTCGAATTTAGAACGCTATTTCTAAACAACTCAAACGGTGATCAAGAGAACCAGGCGCATGGCCTCGTGCGACTGAGACAAGTAGCGCCGCTTGAGGCATTAGAGAGAGGGATGGAGATAGCTCGAAGTTAATGTGACAGGTGTCGGGTCGACGACCTCTCTATTGTAATCTACGGATAATCTGTTTTCGTGTTTTATGACACCTTTAATGCCCATAGGCACTAGTCTTAGAAGTGCTTGGTTAAGCCTGGTTTTGTGCTACTCGGAGGTAAGAAGAAACCACCTAAGACCTATTTTAAGTCCTTAATGAAGTATCTAATGGTTTTACAGCGTCGTGAAGTAGTTTTGTTCCATGTATTATCATTCTGTACGATTGTTGTACACTTACTGTATTCTACTATTGGCTGCCTCATTGGTCGAGCGCAGTGTTTTTGAATCTTTACCTTTACAAGTAAAAAATTCTAGCGACCCCTCAGACCCCCGCAAGACCATATTAAGCTATTTGTTTGCGTTAGTTATATCTACTGAAACACAAGTATTTTGTTTTATTGACATTCAATGACAAGAGATTGTTCTCTAGCCATGACGAAACAGTACCTACTCATACCACTTTAAACGGTCTTATTTATAAAAATACGACACTTTAAAACGCTCCTCAGAGGTAGGGTTACCATCATCAGCTAAATTACGGACCCAGGGCAAAAACTTTCAAGACCCGCATTTGGGTTAAAAAATACAATAAAATTAAAACATACTTAAATCAACTTTAACTTATTTTCTCTGTTCTGTGACTTTATTAAACCTCATGAATTCTGGTAACAAATATAATGAGGAACTCTTCTTTTTGGCATCAATGAAATTATAAAATATTGTAAATTATTAAAAACTAATTTAAATTATTAAAAACAAATTATAAACTGCGCGGAGCGGGGTCACTAGGGGGGACACGTCACGTCACGAGTGCACGGATATATTTGGCGCACAGAATTTTTTACTATGAAATGCTGTAATTTATTGCAATTCATTCCATTCTATCAAGTTAATCGGATTTCCCCTGACATAAAAAGGACAATTTTTAAAACCCCGCCCGGACACTCCCCGGACGCCCACCAAACTAGAACCAATCCGGGGAAACCCGGACGGATGGCATGGCAGCCCTACTCAGAAGCAGTCTTCAGACTGAGGTCATTTGAACTTTGAACTTTAAGGCCGGAGTAAGAATCAAACCCACGACCTCCGGCATAGTATTCAGAAGTGATACCGCTAGTCCAACGAGGTAGTCAAGATGTAGAGTCTACAAGTACTTGCTAGATTCTGATCTACGACGGCTACCAACGAAGTACCTTTGGAAGACTACTTGTTATGTACGATATATCTCCCGGTGCAAATCCGTGGATAAGCTAAACACGGAACATATCTCTAGAACCTCTTAGCACTCAGCGAGCAATGTTTCAGGTTTAGTCTGTAGCTGAATCTAAGTGGATTGCGTCTGGGAAGTACGCTGTAGTGTTCGCTGTAGTACCTATATTAACAAACCTGATAATATTCATTGTGAACTCTTCAATGGGAAACGCAAGAAAGGCGGGCGGTTCCTTAGGTTTAGGCACGTGCAGAAACGCCACATGAAACGATGCGAAATTGACTACCCGACATGGGAAGAGAAGACAGAAGACCAAAACCGTTAGTTTCAACTACATGGCGTGGTGCCATATAGTTGAAACTAACATCTTTGATTACGAGGCCAAACGAAGAGCTGCTCTTGATGCTAGACGTGATGAAATGAGATGTAGACCACCAGCTACCATGCAATAAAGAAAGAAAGAACGAAAGAAAGAGGACATTTATTTAAATTGTCGCAGAAACAGAAAGTAAACACGAAGGTAAACAAACAAAATACACAAACGTCAACAAAATAGAAATAAAAACAAAACAATCGTGAAGTGAACATGCGAGGCATATAGAGTCGAAGGCAGCCGGGTACCTACCATACAGTAATGTATAGCACCCAGTACCTCGGAGCCCAAACGCCTCAGGTGCTTCCGTGACAACAAAAAAGGGGCTCCAACTCAGCATATCTACTTTAATGGTGCATTTAACATAGCATGACACCAGCAAAACAAATTTTCAGTTGGGAACATATGATTACCCAATACCACGACGGCGACACCCCGACAAGGACCCATCTTAGACGCTCGGGTCCAAGATGGGTCCTTGTCGGGGTGTCGCCGTCGACGGAATCGTCGTGTAGGACATCATCATCATCATCATCATCATCATGAGAGTACATGACCGATGCTCTCCCCAGCCGGAACAGTCGCCATGTCCGAGCCCGGTCGGAAAGAATCATCAATAATTATAATGCCCGACAAAAAACTTTATACCTATTATGCATTTCGGGGGACGTGGAATGTGAATCAGAATTTTTCGAACTTTGGTCAATACAAGAGATAATAAAAAAAAAATGCTCAGTGTCTATCGCAAATTTATCCCGGCTACGCGGATTTTTGTTTAAGTTTTCTGTCGGGAAACTATATATTAGGTACTTAGGCCGACTTGCACCACTTTCTTAAATATGGCTCAAACATCATTTTACTAAAATTCTTCACACAAAAGTTGATTTAAATGGCGACTTTCCTTAATTACCTTCAGTTTTTATATCATCAGGTTTCATAATTACCTTCAGATAGTTTTTAAGTTTTGCTCTGTTCGTAGTCTTTTTTTAAGGTTCCGTGCATCAAAAGGAAAAACGAAAACCTTATAGGATCACTTTGTTGTCCGCCCGTCTGTCCGTCAAGACCCTTTATCTCGGGAACCCGTGAAGGTATCGAGTTGAAGGGCCTGTGAGAGAAAGCATTTGGGGGAAAAGGCCTATACCCAGCAGTGGGCAGCGGTGGGCTGATGATGATGATGATGATACTGCAGGTACAGGGAAAAATCTGAAAACTATACATTTGTAATTAAATCATAAAAAAATTGTCTTTGAATTTCGGGAAAAGCTCGGAAAAAACTGCGAGACTCGATTCCTAAACTGTTTATAATATGTAAGTACCTACAAACGGTACGGAACCCTCGGTGGGCGAGTCCAACTCACACTTGTGCGGTTTTTTTTTATTCGAACATGTAGGTTGACATGTATAATATTTATTGGCGTGTTTCAGGAATTACGCATTTTTGCGAATTTTTCGAATGATATAAATCTGAGAAAATTCTTATAGAATAAAAGATGTTGTAAAGCACAAACTGTAATTGGGATATGAAACAACCCGGCCTAAACGAAAATGGAGTATAATGTTTTCTGGGTTTAAGTATGTACTTTTGTTTGTTACTCTATTCTACTATAACTGTTTACTATTTAAACCGATTTAGTAGTGTGTGATGGTGATAGATATGTGTAACATAAGTCACACAAACTCGCTGTCACGTTATTTGTTTTTTTTTTCAATATTCGAACGACTAACTTCGGTAATAAAGTAAATGACTCTGGCGCTAACTTTCATGTAACAAAACAATAAACATTGCAATACTCTAACTTCTCGTGGGCACACCCAGTGTAATAATAAATGTCTATGCAAATACGCTAGCGGATGAGTCAGCGGCGCCCGCGCCGGTACGTGGGTAGGGAGGTCATCGAGATGCGGTAATAACCAAGTACGATAATACTACAGCCATGGGAGTATTATAAGGCATAGACATACCATGCAAAGACAGGGTGTGTCGAACAAACTTTCGCCCAAAACAAGGCGACAAGCATACATTAACGTAATATGTGTGTGCGTAACCGGATTGAAATAAGTGATGTTCGTAAACACGCACACATATGCATTAACCACCATGCTAATTTGGCTACCTATTTATTCTACCTTACAATAGTTTTGATGATGGTGATGACAATGATGAGATCCGTAGACGAAAGTGGGCGGGGCCCATAGCACGCAGAACTGATGGCCGATGGGGCCGAAAAGTTCTCGAATGGAGGACCACATATCGGCAAGCGCAGCGTAGGACGACCAGCCACAAGATGGACAGATGACCTCATCCAAGTGGCAGGAAGGCGCTGGATGCAGGCCGCTTCCAACCGGTCTTTTGAAAATCCATGGAGGAGGCCTATGTCCAGCAGTGGACTTCTTGTGGCTGAATGATGATGATGACAATAGTTGTGTTATGTTATAAAGTGTAGAATCCTAGGCCCGTATTAATAGTCCGATCTCAATACCGCTCTCAAGAGCAATCTCAGCTGAGTCACTCTCAAGATGCGGACAGCATCTCAAGTTCGTGGCTAATTAATAGACGGATTTTGAGCGCGTATCACCTGAGAGCGGTTTCAAGTTCAGCATCTCAAGATCCAGAGATGTTGAGATGCTGCACTCAAAGTAAGCGCCATTTTTTGAACGAATGGCTGACCGAACGAATAAACGTTTTGTGACTACTGTTTCGATTTATAATTTCAGTTTAATGCCATAAATAGATTTATACTAATATTATGGATCGTGACCAACACAAAAATCAGTTTGTAATAATTAAGTACTTAAAATAAGTTCAAACTTATTGTTTCATCAACTTATCGTAAAAAAAATAAAGATATTTGACATCTTTAACCGAGTCATTGGAAAAACAAAAGAAAGAAAGAAAGAAAGAGGATATTTATTTAAATTGTCACAGAAACACAAAGTAAACAAAAGGTACACAAACAAAAGACGCGTCTGTCATGCATGTCAAAAAAAAGTTTTCTAGCATTGTTTATGTTTACAGTGTCGTTCAGTGTGTTTGTTATATCGTTTTATTTGTGCCAATTTTGTATTTGTACCTAATAAGAGATGTGATATATAAAACAGATTCTTGACTGAATCTGTATCTTTTTTTGAATCTTTCAGCAGCCATTTGAAAAGGATTCTGGGCGTCCCTTATGTAAATTTTTGGCAAACGAATTCTTTCTGGCCATAAAATATCATCGAAGTGATCGATATCGTCGTAATAATCAATTTCGTTTATAATATTTTCAATATCCATAATCGCAGCTAACACTCGCAAGTATGTTACAAGCACTCAAGTCACCATCGGACTGCACTCAGCAAATACGCACTCAAACGACATCTCAAGAGCTCTCCTAAGTGCCGAGTTTGATTTATTAATACGACGTCACTCAAGTGATGACGGCTTCTAATCAGTGAACTCAAGTTTGGTTTATTAATTAGTACAGCATCTTAAGAGCGCTATTAAGAGCGCTCTCAGCGGTAAGAGCGGTTTATTAATACGGACCCTAGTCCGAGGTTCCAAAGCGAGGCAACAATTGGTAGCCAAGTTGGCATGCTTAGCGTAGCCGTTTGACAGTGTTGTACTATTGAGAATGAGAATTTGAGCTTGTCTGCGAAAGCCACTTACTACAATCCGCTTAGGCACATGAATGCGATGTGTGAGTGTCGCTTGGCAGAATTTCGTTCCACGCACTCAGTCTTTGCGTGGCATGTCTAGTCTATGACTACGGCACGCTTGTAGCGTCATTGAAGGTTGCGCAAGAGACTGAGAGACTGTGGTGGGGAGGTTAGTTAGGGACTTTTTAGCATGGTATGAATACTTGGAATAAACAAAAATATGCTTCCTCTTCTTCCTGTGCCTCGCCACTAATGGAGGTTGGCCACAGCACCCCATATTCTTCATTTCATTCATTTCTTGCGAAACATGTCTTCATAGCTGGCTACATTCGTCCATTCTGTGATGTTTCTGAATGTGACTAGCCGTGATAGGCGACGAATTAAACAAAAAATTTACAAATAACTGTTTCTGTTTTACAACTCTATAACTAAAACGTTCTTAAGCACTACACATTAATGGTTGTCTGGAAAAAATACTTTTAGTAATAAGGCCGCCAATTGTACTGTACTATATTATTGTCATATGCAATTCCTGGTGTACTTACAATAAAGAATATTCTATTTATCTATCTATCATAATTAAATTAATTCCGGAAATCTGGTCGGACCAGATTTCCGGAATTAAGTTAAAAATCAAGTTACTGAATTCGGTATTAAGTTAATAACTTTGTAGGTAAGTGATTAGAGTGCAAGTATATTTCGGTACATTCAGCTTTGGTCAACATGTAAAGAAACTATAGAAATCGTTAAAATAGCAGCAATAATGGGAAGCAATAATCAAGTTGTTTGTTCGACTTTACAGTTAGCGAATTCGCTAGCCCGGAACATAGAGGGATAAGATGAACAAAAACAGATTTTCCCAATAAAATGCGTAGAGAAACGAATATTGATTACTTTATGACAAGCAAAAACTATCATGTCTGTATTACATAAATTGTTTATATCCTTCTTGAACCCCCACGATGAACTAAAAACGCTTAATAAATCAAACCATAACACCAAAACATGTGCATTCAGCAAGATGAATTAAATTACACTCACACAATTACAATTAAACATACATACATAAACTCACGCCTGTATCCCAGGCAGAGAGGCAGGCAGAGACTAGGGACTGCCACTTGCTACGATCCTGACAGATCACTTTCGCTAGTCATTGCATGCACGCACGGCCGGTTTCGGTACTTTGATTAGAGAACTTTGTGGAGTGAAAGAGGATGTAGTAACCAGAACTGAGAAAGGAATGTTGCTTTGGTTTGGACATGTGGAAAGAATAATGGAAGAAAGATTGACAAAAAATATATATCGAGCGAATGTGGGTGGAAGTGTCGGTAAGGGACGTCCCAGGCGGATTTACTTCGACCAAATAGGGTATTTATTAAGCTAACTTTAGTTTAGGTAAGTACTTGTGATAGCGAGTGGTTGAGTGGACTGTATGAATGTGATGGTTTGCTGAGGGAAACTCGTAGGAAAAATACTTATGTTTTATTAAGGCGTATGACAGTGGCAAGACCAAAGAGACAATGACAATAAAAAATGGAAATCGAATCAAAAATAAAAACATGACGTTTTGTAATAAAATAGGTCGCACCACAGCCAGTCGCCAACAACTTGATTTACTTGACAGCTGGAAATAAACAGGGCAAAGTTTCATACAATAAACCAACTTGCAAACTTAATTAAACTAGGAGAACTATGTAGGTAGTTAATTAAACACTTGCAGCGAAGAAAGAACGAAGTGAGTAACTATCAAGGGTATCTACCTAATCATTTAAACGGTTACCAAGATACATACGGCTTTGATCAGCAGTAATTATATTTCTGTCAGCAATAAAAGTCTTTTGAGCATCAACTAGAGTTTGGCAGAAGATACTTAAATGAACAGCAAAATAATGTAAACTCTGTTAATTATTAAATTAAATTAATTAATTGAGGAACATAATTCTAAAGATTATATTCTTTTTGTTGCACTAACCTGTGCTGAGGAAAATTTCCCGGCATGGGTGGAATTTTTAGCCTTTAAATATGTTTTTTTTTTATAATTGAAAAGACTAAGTATGGAGTTTTTTTGTCCATTTTTTCTCCAAAATGATCTAGAGTTGGAAATAGACACCTAGTTTTACTTGTAACGTTAGTTCAAAATAACACAGAAAATGTGACTTAACATTTTCTGTCTTATCTTGAACTAGCTTACCCGGAAAACGTTGTTTTGCCATATTAATTAGCCTACGACCTATTCTCAGACCTACCAAATATACATAAAAAAAAATCATAAAAATCGGTGAAGCCGTTAAGGAGGAGTTCGAAAACAAACACCGTGTTCTTTTTTATATTACAATTTATTTTGATGTATTTTGTTTGAGAATTATACTATAACTATGAATTTTATTATATATTTATGTTCTACGTCATTTTTCGCAATAACTCTCTCCTGGCAACACATTCCCCTATCCACATAACCCAAGGTTAGCTGGAAGAAAATACTCAATAAGCTCGCCTTTGTACAAATAAGCTAACTGTGTCACATGGTCTATCTCCGTTCTAAATTCTGTCCCTTGAAACCTTTTCGCGGTTGTATTAAATTTACTATCATATTATTCTACCTCACCACGTCTCCCGTCGGCGCAGCTTGTCACTCGCTCAAACTCATTCCAGGTGGAATAGAATGCTCAATGTAAAACAGTGATTTGTAATTTCAATCTGTTTGCGAAATATTCACAAACGTAGCATAGGGCGCCCATCAGCTCACAGGATAGACGATCTAAGGTAAATTGCTGGTAGCGGCTGGATGAAGATGGCCGAGACCAGAGAGATGTGGCGTGCTTTGGGGAGGCTTATGCCCAACATGAATGCGAGCCAAACATATTACCCGTCTTTTGGGCGTCGGGTAAAAAGGAGAGAAAGAGGCAAAAAACCGATCTATTTAAAAACTCACTCACGCTGCACTGACCTAGCAATAATTTTGGGGAGCAATTTATTTATTTTGTTGACCAAATTATTGTTACGCCGATCAAAATTAAAGACTTCGCTATCAATATTGGTTTATTTGCTAAACGCGTGGTGCTGCTTATTTATTTAATCTGCTGTCCAAAATAATTGTTGGCTGTCCAATTGATTTTTTTGCTGATTTTTGTTGCTATGAAAATCTATGAAGAACTTTGTACAATTGTGTAGGATTTATAGAGCATCTCGTGTCGAGTTTTCCTAGCTGAATGAAATGATGGATGACGGATGATGTTCTAACGTATACAATACATAATGTCCGACTTTTTATGGCTCTTGTATTTTTGAGACTATCAACCCTACTTCCGGAGTGTCTTTCTCCAAGCTCGAAGAATCTCTGTTTTGACAGCAAGCTTCTCCCATATCGCGCTTTATGCAGTCTTCAAGTTACGTAAAGGTTACATGATGGATGTCACAGTTGTGGAGAGTATTGACCATAACTGTCCATATTGTCCATACGCGTAGATTAGGGGAGCCAGAGAGGCATGGCCATCCTGATGGTCTAGTGCCCAAATCAGGATGTTAGGCTACTGCATACATGGCTTGGGATTCGGTATAGCAGGTCATAGGACCAGCCCTACCCATGGAAAATGGTATCTTCTGACAATAATAGATTACAGTCAAGTCAGTCGATGGACACGAAATAAAAAAGACATCTGTCCCAGATCGACATCTCCGAAGAAAAAGGTGGCAATCCTGTCGTTATCTGAAACCAACCCAAATATACGCAATAACAAAGAAGTTATTACCGTAAAAGCGTCATTCGACTGCAGGTCGTTCACTCGGCACCGGGAAACGTAGAAAGTTGACGCAGCCGAGCTGGTTCCATGAAATCGAAAGTCACCGAGCTTGTAGGTGCTCGAGGCTACCTGTTTGCTACTCGACTTGCCATAAATTGGCCTTTAGATAACCGGCAAGCGGTTTGGATACGTTTTGGTCCGATATTAGGCAGGTATTGGCACTTGCGAAAGGTAACCAGCGGCTAAAGGGCAACCAATCGTTTCGTCCAAAACATTCGAACGAATCATATTTGATTGCTTAGTAACTGAATCGAAATCGTTGTATCTACCACCACTTCCACTCACTTCTTGTAACTCCCTCGTCGTAAATTTAATGGACTGCAGCAAAAGATCAAATCTTCAATATCATTAGCGTCAGCTTGTTTTAAGCGAACTTGTCGAATGTCGTTACATTTTGTTTACAATATGCCTGCATTCCAAAGGCTTCTATTAAGACTAGAATTACGAAATCACTGACTTCGACAGATGTTTTTATATATTAACGCGCCATTACAGTACAATAAAAACAAATTTTGTCAAAGACAGTGACACAGAATCATGCACTTTTGCATCATCAAAGCCAGTTCTAATGTTCACCAATTAATACTTAAGATCAAAAGCTGTCTTGCCACCATCAAGCAATGCTAATAGAGGGCTGACTAGATTTAATTAAATTGCTAAGAATTGAACGGAAAGAACCAGCGAAAATCGCGGCTAGAAACAGTTCACAGCAAACCTGGGGAACTAATAAGGGACATATTATGATGAAGCGATTTGTCAAAAATTGCAAACTAAAGTGGCAGTTGGCTGAAATAAACATCAACAGCGCAAAAGCACCACGAGGGCCCTTTTCTCAGCTATAGAAAGTCGTACAGAGATTGAGGCTAATAAAAATAGGACATTTTAAACCGTCGAGTAGCAGAGACGTAAAACTTTTATGTCTGCATTGGTGGCGGAAAAATTTCGCCGCGAACTAAAATTACGGCCTTTTTTTATAGCCCTCTCTTATGATTTGTCGTAAACCCTGATACGGGTTTCATATTTCGTTACTTTTTATTCGATTTATTATAATGTCTCACATTTTTAAAACGTCGCTTAAGAAGACAAAGACTCGCGTGGGACGGCACACTTGTTGCTTGTTTATGAACCCACGTTTACAGGTATCTTTCAAGCAATCTGTGTGTTTGGCCTGCCTTCAGCCAGCTACGTGCTTCAACATAATTATGCTTACATCCTTCCTATTTACTAACCGACGCTTCGAAGAGTGCAACAACACCTAAGTTATACGTATTTTACATGAACCTTAACTTACTTCTCCATGAAAACACACTAACCCACGGGTCCTCGTAGGTTAACAATCAGTTAGCGAAGCGTCAGCTGTTGCTAGTTGTTTTACAAGAATTTTCTTCAGCTGTTAATAGTCAGTTACCCAACTAGCACAAGAGTCCACAAGGCGTCTCTTTCAGGGGTTTGGTGGTTTCAGAAGGGTTGCGTAGCACGCTATGCAGCTGCAAGAGTTAGCTTTCCCCTTCAGAGTCCAAGTTAATTTTTTACCCGGTGCTTGTGGGACAACATACGAGAAACCAGAACACTCTCATTTAAATCGGCAAAATCAATTAACTAGAATTCCAATGACTACTCAATATAAACAGCTTCAACATCAACATTTCGCTTACTTACAACGTTACCAAATCCCCTGATTTAAATAATTGCACTAACATTTACATAATGGCTGTCTTCAGATGAATTTAAATCAACTTTCTAGAACAGTTTTGGGGGTCAATGTCTGGCTGCGGTGACTTTTCCAATGCCAATGTCGTTCGTTGATCCGTTTTGGCAACAACCGATGAGCGACGGCCTGGACCGCAAGCGGTTTCTATAACCGTCCAAATTGGTAGATATCTACGTAAAGACCACAGCTAGGTGGTCGGTGACGAACATCAGCGTCGTATCCATCCAAGGTCAATGACTTACATAACATAAGCAACCTTTCATACGGGGTGTTAATTTGTAATTTTTAAGTCGATTGAGGGGTGTATGCGTGTTTGAATAACTTTTGTTTCATATGTTTTTGTAGAGCACTTTTTGGCCGGCAAAATCCTGTTAGGTTATCTGAACCAACGAGAGAATGAATAAATTGGCACATTATCCGATCTACAAGTTTGTGATTTCGATGCCACTTTGGCTCCAATGTCTGGCAAATGGGACATTAACGCGTCGAAACGCAGTTCACTGCGCATTGAGTTCAGTGACGCCAGAGGTCAAAGCGTGGCTTTTCACGTGGACACGCGGGAGCGTGGGTTACTTTTTATGATTTGCAAGTCAGTTACTCCAGCTGCTTCAACATCAGCTTCAGAGAGCCATGTTAACGTTCCTTGGCTCCAGTCACCTGCCAGCGTTGGCTTCAGTGCCACCAGTGCTCGGCCAATAGCAATCACCGCGTGGCTCCATCGTGGATGATCCAGATTATCGCGTCGCTTGACCCGACCACTTGACGCACCGACATGGCTTCGCGACGGCATTCTGGCCTCGATATAGACCTCGCGATTCCACCGGGCCGTCGCGTCGCCTGGGCTAGGAAGCTAGAAGCACATTTTGCGGCCCGTTCGGTTCAAGGACAAAAAAAATATTGGATTTTGTCCTCATGCCTCACCGACACACATCAAAACAGTTTATTTTGCTCTTTTTGCAGATTAAAAATGCCTACAGACTACTATTACGGATACTTGCTTAATTGGTAGCAGTTGTGATAAATTTGAGGTGGTGATGTTTTCATACCTTAAAGCTGGCTGCTTCACCATCTTTAGCCCACCAATATCTACAATAGCAAAAAAAGTATATATACTATATTGCAGATATTCGTGCATGCTCCAGTCGCCACTAATCTGCACTGTTCTTCGTCAGATATTTCGTGGTGCCTTGTCCATTGACCTACGCTTCTAACCCCCCGTTTCTCGTACACTAACACGCTGTTAATCTACTATTAACAGCTGTCAATTGACCAAAGTGCATACAAAAAAAAACCACTGACAGCTGTTAACTGTAGATTAAAAGCTTGTTAGTGTACGAGAAACCGGGGGTAAGTTATGGCCTCGGTTGCCACTCTAGAAACTTGCGACGCCATTTTGCAGATATAGAGGCCATTGGCCTGAGCCTTAATTCTGTTAATGCAACGTACTACAACGTATGACAACTGCATGAAGGCGCCAATTTAAATTAATTGCCGCTTCAAGTCTATGCGCGCACATATCAACCCCTAGGCGAGAACAAACACGTCACGTGAAGAGTCACGGTATAGTGTATCTGTCTTTGTATTACAATGCACTTACATAATCGAGACCAGTACTGGTACCCGCCTTCAAGCGTAGACGAATACATACGCACGGACTATACCTAGCCACTTGAAATTGTGGACGGGCATGAATTAGATCTTAGTCAGCCGGCTTAGTTATCGCTCAAACTGATGTTATTACGAGTAAATAAGGATGCTCGGCGGAAAGGAGACTAAGATGGACGTGAAAAATACAGACTGAATTTCGACGGTGAATCTGGTAACGTTTTTGACTAGAAAAAAATAAGGGGTATAATCAAAAAGAAATGAACAAGAACAATAAATGAAGAGTAAATTGTTCTCAACAGTGGGTAAGTTTAACAAAGCACGTTTAGCCGCGGTTAAAACTGTTACTCAGTTATGACCTTTCACACGACCTCCGGGACAGTTAGCGGCGTTCAGTCAGTTGCTTAGTTAAACATTACCTTCTAAGCTGCTACTTAGCAACATAATTAGATAGCTTGGCGTGTTTAACGTCTTCATTAAACGTAGGATGGATGGGGGGACAAAACATTGCAGGATAATTTTCAAACAGAAAGAAACAAAAGTTCCATAGAGAGAATACTTTCAAAGCAGAGCTCTGAGACCACCCACCACTACCAGCTCGCTGGATCTGAGGCAGATTGCTGGCAGCGGTTTGATGAAGGTGGCCGAGGACAGAAGGAAGTGACGTGCCTTGGGAGGGGGGGGTATGTCCAGCAGTGGCCGGGAACGGGCTGATTGATTGATTGAAGGACTAAGACATGAGACATTGTGGAAAGGATGCTCAAAGGTGCATGGAAGTGGCCAAGGCATTTAGCTGGCTGACGATAGGTGGATGAAAGCAACAACGGAATAGCAAGCTCTCGAGAGGGGGAACGATCATTAGCCAGACCACCAGCCAGATGGTCCGACGATAGCCCGAGCAGCCGGCCAAGTGGTTGCGTGAAGAACAGCTCCTTTATTACGCTCAATTCCTGAACTTTTCAATCGTCTTCTGTCAAATTCCATACTACCTATTTGCTATCACAGACTTAGGCCTCAGGACTGGGAAAAGTAGCGTGAACATGAAGAGGTCTACAGTCAAAAGTTATGAATGAACATATAATAGAGTCGGAGTGAGTGAATGAATGAATACATACATACGGTCGTGGGTTCGATTCCCACTGGGGGGCGCCGTACATTTGTACAAATGGTTTGTAACGTCCTTGCCATATGTATCATACATAGCTCATGGTATCCTAGTTTGCGACCAGGTCAAGTGATTGATGTGTGTATTATTTTTATTATAAGAACATCACAACTCCCTTAAAAATACGTGTTTTTCTTTAAATGAAATAGTGCACTGTTATTGTGACACCCACTACACATTCGTATAAAAAGAGAATATAAAGCGTCGTATAAAATGAGAGCATAAAGCGTCAGTGAGCCTATTTAAAGGAATAGACGAAATGAGATAAATAATTATATCATCATAAGCAGCCTATATACGTCCTACTGTAGGGCACAGGCCTTCTCTCAGGGAGAGAGTATGGGCTTAATCACCACGCGTGCCCACCGCAGATTGGCGATTTCAAGCGCTGAGGTATATGAAGAGATCAGACACTCGGGTTTCCTCACGATGTTTTCCTTCACAGTTAGCGAATTATATAAATATAACTTTTTAAATATAATTATCTAAAATTGCATGATTATTAATGCAACTAAATATTTTAATTTTAAGTTTATACAACGCATATTTTAATATAGCACTTAAAAATGTTGCGCGCCCTGCAGGGTCCACAAAGGTCTTATCAAATAATTGTTAAGTTAAAATGTAACAACCCTAAAAATTGTGGAATGCAATAAAGTATTGAGTACTGAGCCGGGTCTCTTAGGCTCATTTTTTTATGAAACAATTACACAAACCAATCAATTTTCAAAGCGTAAAACATTTTTTTAGATAGACAGATAACTCTTTATTGCACACCAGTAATTTACATAAATACTGTACTTAATATTATCTACTTCTTAATAGTATACAATCGGCGATCTTTTCCAGACAAAAAGACTTAGCTACGAAACGGGAAACGATTCTTTTGTATAACTTTTTAGCAGACACTTAAGCAGAAACAATGCTACATCCAGAGAGTACAATGCGTCGCACTACTAGTAAGTAGTGAATTGATAGTTACGAAAAATAATCGAATTATTCGCGCCATGGTGACGAGGCAAGGACATCACAAAAATGGAAATACATCCAGACTGAGGGCATTTGTACAAGGCGACCTGCAAAGTGAATTGAACCCACGACCTATGTTTTGATGGCCAAGTACGTTCACCGCTATACCAACGAGGGAGTCAATTATTTGGCAGTATTGAAATCATGGTTTTATTTGATTTTAATATGTAAATATTAAGCTTTAAATAGTGGGTCGCTAATCATTATTCATTATCACCCCCCCCCCCCCCCCCACTCCCGTAATAAAATTAACTGATCTTACTAACTTATTGCACACCTAAAAACAAAACATATATTTACAAAAAAGCTCCAAGTCCTAGTGACACGAATAGACTTAACTTCATGTGGGTAGGTAGGTAGGTTTGAAAAAGATTGCCATTAAATACTCGTAGCTGCTTACTGAATGGTGTTCTTTGCACTAGGCGGACCTGTTTCGCGAATAATCTAATTATCAAATTATAAGAACAATCAATTGTATTTTCGAATCATTCAAAAACTTTATGTTCGAGCAAACTGCCAGCGCCACACAGAACGGTAAAAGGTCCTCTTGCCTCGGGACTCCGGACGAGGGTCCTCACAATATCCGCTTTCAGAAACCCACTTCATTATCTGCTTGCGTTTGACCCTTCTTGTTTCTTTGTCGGAGTTAGCATTAAAGTTGTGGACATCACAGTCGAAACGACGTTATAGAAAATGAAGGAGCTATGAAGAGTCCGTCAGAAGTTTGGAAATAGCAGTAGGTGTAAACGGCGAGCTATAAAGCAAACGTATACAGGGTGCCCCAAAAATAGTGGCAAGTAGAAATCCATGGTCCTCAAGATTTTTAAAAGTGTAAGAATTTTAACTAACGACGAGATCGACCCAATAATGATCCATCGGATCGGTCTGATGCCAATTTTGAGGCCGATGAGATTTTTTTTAAGGGTGATTCGAGTACCTCTAAGGCTGCTCCATATGTGACTCCCGCTTGATACTGTTTTTGGGATACCCTGTATAACAGAAGGCTGCAAGAAATTGCTATTGAGCAGTTTTTTTATCTTATAAACAATGGTTTATTTTTAATTAATAAATTAAAAGTATCAGAAACGACGTGCACGCAGCGACTAATTAATGTTGATAAAGCGAAATAATATTGTCAGGATAGTGAGTTTAAGCATTTAAGTTACGTATATGATGTAAATTAAAACACCGCGTGTTAGAACTTTTTCTAGCACATACGAAGGTATAATTTCTGATGTTACACACCTTTAATATCACGCCTATCATGTGTCAGATATGTGAATACCACGCGTTCATGGCACCTCTACGTGACTTGGATTTAGGTTAGGAAATATGACGTAGAAATGGAAGCTTTATAATTTTCTCGACACGTTAGCTCGGCTTCATTATTATTCAACCTCGGAGCCGTTTTGAAGGGTTCGTCGCAATATCCGCTTTCAGCAAGCCCCTTCATCATCTTCAAGTGAACTTATTATCATAGAGTAGGCAGATATTTCAAGTTCGTTTATTGCTTCATGTGGTACAAAATAGGTCTTAAACATAAGCCTTTTAAGGGCACTGCAAATTTTATACATACAGAATATCAGAATATCAATAATGCCGTATGTAGGTCACGCTCGAGTAATTTTAGCTCTCTCTCTCTCTCTCTAAAACACGGTATAATTTTGATAATAAGAGGAATTATCTATACTCTACGAATAAAATAACCATATAAGTATTTCTTCCTACAAAATTCACACTTAAAAACGGCCCCAGTCCTCTCGATTAGTCTTTACCAATGAAATGAGCGCAAGATGTGCTGTAGAGTAAATCATTCGGTAATTGGTTCATTCTGTCCGCCATGCGTGACGACCTGAACGTTCATTGGACGATAGTAAGTGGCAGCGTAACTGATGGTTGGTCTTATACAAAAACGTCAAATACTGATCGATGTGTAACCCATCGAAATACCTAGATCGCAAGATGGCGGTCTGACGGTGGCAGGTGCCTAGATATTTTGTCCGTCTGTCCGTCTGTCTGTCCGTCTGTCCATCTGTCCATCTTTCCGTCTGTCCTTCTCTCTATCCGTCTGTCCGTCTATCCCTCTGAGCGTCTGTGCGTCTGTCCGTCCGTCCGTCTGTACGTCTGTCCGTCTGTCCGGCTGTCCGTCTGTCCGTCTGTCCGTCTGTCCGTCTGTCCGTCCGTCCGTCCATCCGTCCGTCCGTCCGTCCGTCCGTCCGTCCGTCCGTCTGTCCTTCTCTCTGTCCGTCTGTCCGTCTATCCCTCTGAGTGTCTGTGCGTCTGTCCGTCCGTCCGTCTGTACGTTTGTCTGTCCGTCCGTCTGTACGTCCGTCTGTCCGCGGACTAGCTCAGAAACGATTAGTACTCGTACGAGAACGCTGAAATTTGGCATAGACATACATATTAATCACGCTTACAAATCGGTTGACTAGTAGAAAATGCCATTAGTATTAAGTCCATCAGTTTTTTTGTGTTAAGATAAGATAAGAAGATAAGAATATTCTTTATTGCACACAAGAAACGAGACATAAAATATGAAAGTTACAATGAAAAAGTACAATGGGCGGCCTTATTTAGATTCATTCATTTCATTCCATTTTTCCTTTTTTAGAGTTCCGTAGTCGACAAGGAACCCTTATAGTTTCGCCATGTATGTCCGTCCGTCTGTGTGTCTGTCTGTCCGTCTGTCCGTCTGTCCGTCTGTCCGTCTGTCCGTCTGTCCGTCTGTCTGTCCGTCTGTCCATCTGTTCGTCTTTCCGTCTGTCCGTCTGTCCTTCTCTCTATCCGTCTGTCCGTCTGTCCGTCTATCCCTCTGAGCGTCTGTGCATCTGTCCGTCCGTCCGTCCGTCCGTCTGTCCGTCTGTCCGTCCGTCCGTCCGTCCGTCCGTCTGTCCGTCTGTCCTTCTCTCTGTCCGTCTGTCCGTCTATCCCTCTGAGCGTCTGTGCGTCTGTCCGTCCGTCCGTCTGTACGTCTGTCTGTCCGTCCGTCTGTACGTCCGTCTGTCCGCGGACTAGCTCAGAAACGATTAGTACTCGTACGAGAACGCTGAAATTTGGCATAGACATACATATTAATCACGCTTACAAAACGGTTGACTAGTAGAAAATGCCATTAGTATTAAGTCCAGCTTTTGTACACTGTTTTTGTGCAATAAAGAATTAATAATAATTTAATAATAACGGTGGAATAAAATCTTTAAAAAAAATTTTTTCGTTACGCCTCCTACACCTCAATTAGGGATGAATTTTTTTTCTCGTCTACACTATAGTGTGGGTTATCGTTGGATTGGTCGTTTATCAAATATTGTGGGTGTAGAAGAACTTATGTAAAGCCTACATGTGTCTTGAAAAATGGAAAACTTATAAAATACTAGACTTAAATCTGCGAGATCGAATAAAAAATGATGAGACCCGTAGACGAACGAAAGTCGTCGACATAGCCCAGCGGATTAGTAAGTTGAAGTGGCAGTGGGCGGGGCACATAGCACGCAGTACTGATGGCCGATGGGGCCGAAAAGTTCTCGAATTGAGACCACATATCGGCAAACGCAGCGTAGGACGACCAGCCACAAGATGGACAGATGACCTCATCCAAGTGGCAGGAAGACGCTGGATGCAGGCCGCTTCCAACCAGTCTTTTTGGAAATCCACGGAGGAGGCCTACGTCCATCAGTGGACTTCTTGTGGCTGAATGATGATAATGACTAGACTAAATACTTTAGAAATCCAGTACATTGTGATATTTAAAAAAATTCGCCAACCTGCGTAGCAGTTTGTTGGCGGATAGTTGCGTTCTTATCACAAATTTACTTAAGTACTTATCTAGTTTTACTTCTGAGGTTGTTTCAGAAATTGCGTATTTATGAGGTAAACATTGACGTCTTATTTATTACAGCAATAAAACGTTTCCTAACAACAACCGCTACCTTCAGTTCGGATGAAGCATTCCTCCCGAAACGTTCAAGACAAATAGAAAAAGCTGAAACCGCTTTGGCGTTTATTGATTTTACCATACCTAATTCAAAGTTGTATTGGTGTTTGAAAAGTAAAGAAGTTCCCAACGCCGATCTCTGAGGTTACCCACGTTTCTGTAATGATTCAATTAGAGCAGCGGTTCTTAAACTATTAGGCAATAGAACACAAACTGATCTGTACGGAAGCTCATATCAAAATATTTTAGCGATAAGACCGCCAGTTGTATAATATGTAACTTAGATATTTAAGACGTTTCATGTATCTTTATAATGTATGGTGTGCAATAAAGTGTATTAATCTAAGCTAATATTAAATGCAAGATAAGGCGTCACGCTTTAAACTTTTAAAGTTTCTTCGTCCATGACTATCCCATTACATTAATTCAAAATAACAAAGAATTATTTAACAGTCAAAATAATTCAACTATTCAGTGATAAATGTGATTACCAGTAACTCTTCGGTTCCGCGAAACCTACTTAAGCTATCGCTCGTTTGGAGATAGGTACCTCTGTCAGAAATTATACAGAAGATATTAAAGGTAGGTACAGTACAACAGGTCAATTGTAATTATGGAGTTTTTCCCGTTGCCTTTTTCTCCACTATAAAATACGACCCGAAGGCAGCGTCTACCGCTGTACATTGACATTCAGCAAACACAATGTAAATTCTTTACGTTTAAAGAAATTATCGATTTCTGATTTCTGAACATTTTCTTGTAAAGTCGCCCGTAACGTAACCAAGAAGAGTGCTCAAATGACGCTGCTTAAAAATACAACACGTGTTAGTGTTTGCCTGCCCCACCGAGTTTTAACGGATGGTAATTATTAGGCAGCGTAAAACCCACGAACTCGCTAAGCCGACGATCTGAGGTAGATTGCTGGTAGCGGCTGGATGAGGATGGCTTATGTCCAGTAGACCAGTGAACGAGTACGGGCAGATTGATTGAAGGAATTATCGTTAAACATACATAAAAAACCGGACAAGTGCGTGTCGGACTCGCCCACCGACGGTTCCGTACAAATTTGTAGATATTATAAATAGTTCAGGAATCGATTCTCGAAGGTTTCCGAGCTTTTCCCAAACTTCAGACAATTTTTTTTAATAATTTTACAAATTAGTGTATAGTTTTCAGATTTTTATTACGAGACAATATTACTTGCCAAATTTCATAGTTCTAGTTCAACGAAAAGTACGCTATAATTTTTGATTCCCTTGTGTGTTGAAATATACGTTTTTTGCGGCATAAACGACCGTAACTTTTTTTTCACATTAACTTAGAAGTTTGATTTTTTCACAGCTTCAAGGGACTGTAGACTTGAGTATATGGTTTTAATTTAAACTCGACGTTAAAAAGCCCTTCCCTACAATTTTACGAGCTCACCGCCCAGGTACTTCGAAACGTAAAATTAGCCATTGTTCTTTAGTATGGCACCTGAAAACCGCACCCTGCAGCCATTTGCTGTGAAATTGTTTATCCGGCGAGCGCCCAAACGTCGGTTGCTTCGGCAATACTGGCTCATTAGGCGTTCATTTAATTATCCGCCTTCCTGAATATCGACTAGCTGTTTAGGATTAAGGGGAGAACCGCGATTCTTTACGTGGGAAAATTTCATTGATTCCTCTTGGCAACGGAGGCGCCACTACGAAACTTCCCCACTATATGGACCCGTCCGATTGAACCTACCCCGACTTGTCAAATACATACATATTTTGACACTCGGAAACATCAAAAGGGCTGGCTTTAAATGATCCGCGATGTTCCCATATCTTCACGTTTAAAGCAATTGGGTGGCTTTATCATCAGCCCATTGCTGCCATTTCCCCCAAGTACCATCTCCCATGGTCCCCTCCACACGCATCCGCAGACCTTCCGCCGACTCAACTGCGACCATGGAGCAGCTGGTCTGCCCAATGACTATCGTCCTGTTCCCGGACGCCACTCTGTGGTTGTATTATCTGTTTATACTACACCTGCTTGGAAAGTACCTTGATACTTTATCAAATTTACGGTAGAAAGTACGTCATTGCATATCGAACAAATATGCGGGGAGAAAACGCATCTGAGCGGGAGGAAAAGTGTATAAAAATCCATTTCTTACGTGGTTTTTCTTTTTTAATTTTGGGTAAGACTATGCGCCGGTAACCTAAATATCAAAAGCCAAAAAGTTTTTACAGTGAGTTTTTATCTCCAAGTTCGCAAAATGACACTGGCCACTAGCTGTGTGTTGGATGGTGTCGGGCTGGCAGTGCGACCCTGCGGCGGCAGGATAAACAATTTGAAAAAAGAACATGTGAAAATTGCAGACGCCATTGGCGCCATTTCCAATTTGTGTGTTGTTTGAGGATTCAGTTTTCGTAGAAAGTAAAATAAAACTATCAAGCAGGTGTAGTATAAAGCACTATGTATCACTCGAGAGAAACTGCGATTCCCGATCTCGGGTGTTTTAAAGCCCTCGCCTACGGCTCGGGCTTCAAACGACACCCTCGACGGTAATCGGTCAGTTTCTCCTCTCGGTGAACAATGTACTATTATCTATCTATCTAATACCTTTAAACGAGCAATTATTTTGTATTTTCTACACAGATTCAGATCTTGGAAATGGCTCCAACGATTTTCATGAAATTTAGTATGCAGTGGGTTTCGGGGGGGATAAATCGATCTAGCTATGTTTCATTTTTAGAAAACGTCGGCTTATCCGTGTTTTCAGGCAACGAAAAACTGTTACAATATCATTAGAATGCGAAGGTAAATTTCGCCACCATCTACAAGGTTGCGATAGCTCAGGTGGAAAATCGGGCGGTCCTGAAACCAGAAGGCCCCGGTTCAAGTCTAGACCAGATATCTGCAGCCCGATTATTTTTTCCCCCTTTTTTATCGTATCTAAACATAATTTCCAAAAAGCACGATTAACCAAAAAAAATACCGAGTAAAGCTCGGTCATCCAGGTACCACACATTCGACACATACTCGTAAGAAATCTGGCTTTTGGGAGTTCGTTACTCAAGCAATATACTTTTTGGTCTTACCATCCTTGATTGCAGAGCTTTGATTAATATTCTCAAAATCATCTCAACTCCGAAAAGCATCAACAGTATCATTTTCTTCACATAATTTGGTATAAAATTTCCCTTAATTGGATGACACACTGCGTGTCACGCGGACTGGGTTTACCCAATATTCCAAACGCTATAGGGGCTTTATTGATAAAACACCCTTTTAAAAGGGTAAAACGTTATGTAATTCCGCAAAATGCCATCTTAGGGTGTTGTTTCGATCTTGTCAAACCATTTTAGCAGGTATATCAATTGCCTTGTCGGTCCAGCTTTTATTTCGCTTGACTACCAAAATAGAGGTCGCAGGTTCGATTTCCGCTGGAGGTCGCCGAACTTGATTTGAACAAATGGCCAGAGTTTGGATGTATTTCCATGTTAGTGATGTGCTTGCCATGGCACAAGGTATCCCAATTTGAGACCGGAACAAGAGATTGTAAGTATGGAAGTTACTATTTATTATATTTAATAACACATTGTTATCGCAAAACAGTGCTTAGCTGTCAATGGTGTATTCCAACCAGCCACCTTCATAATCATTATTTATCATTAAAACTGCATACATGAAAAATTGCTTGCAGATTTTTCTAAAATCTGTAAATGCAGTCAGTGATTCTTCGAAATATCAGGCGATCTTTGAACGTTTTTCATTCAACAAGCAGAGTGTAAATTGTTTGCGTTGAAATAAATTTTTGATTTCTGAGATTGATTTACCGCACCCTTATCAGGATCCGTAATCATTCCAGTCGAACCTTCCACTAACGACACAAATGTTTCGGAGCTCCGCCCTCGGCTTATCCAATAAAGTGCAAAATTAAAATCGCGATACAGCGCAGGCGATTCATTTTCATTATTGAAAATCCTTTTCCTTTTAATTAAATTGCTGTTGTACTTACTACTGTCCGTCTGAGCCTTTAACATAGGGTTGTCTGTAGAGGTGGGTATTGATTCAAGGAACTGCGGCTAGTCTCGAAGGACACTGACACGTGGTTGTTTAAGAACTAGTTATTTAAGAAATGTATGTGCCCTAAACGAGTTCTGGCAGCGACAGATACCTAAATCTTTTGTTGTTACCTCCTATAGGAAATCGTCACCTTCCTTCTTTTTAACATTTGTTAGTTCTTCTTAGAACCTAGTGTAATTATTGAGTTTCATGTTTACTTATAGATAAATAAATAGCCATATCAATTTCACCCATAGTGAAGCTGAACTGCTGGATCATATCAATGTTATATCATATGCCCGTTATCTGCTTGTGGGGCTGCATCAGTAATCCCTAATAGTTTAAAAGTAATATCATCCCGACGGGCGGTCCCGAAGCCAAGTAAAAACCTCCACCAAAGCCGCTTAATCCCGGCTTAACTCGTACTTTCTTGCTCCCCTATTTCTTGCCAATGACCAAGTTTTGGTTCTTGGCGCACTACATATGCATAGGGAAGGTATAAGGTGGTCTAACAATCACATGATTATTATTAGTTTAATTCCGGATTCACTTACTTGATTTTTTGTCGGAAGAGTCCGACCAGGCCCTAGAGTCTAATACGCGCATAGTTTTTTAATAGAACCATATAAGCACGACAACGATTCTACTAAGCAATAGCAGTACAATGTCATTCCAGCGGTATGACCCGCGCAAACTAAATAGGCATCCCTCGCGGAGAAGATGGAATCGCGCGAAGCTACGAGTTAAGTCATACGGGTCATACCATTGGAATGCGATTGGTTACCAGACTATCAAAAGTGTTACTGATACAACCATAACCGTACTAATACGACTCTATGAATTTTAGAGACTTGCCCCAAGTTTTTCTCTGATTCGTAGACCTTAATCATGGTGAGTAGAGACGGAGCTCGCGTCGTCAGTTGCTCGCCTCTGACTGCGAATCAGAGCGACACCTGGTCTGACTCTGCCGACAGAAGATCAAGTAAGTGAAACCGGAATTAAACTAAAATGTGTAGTGCTTACGAAATTTTTAGTTCGAGAACTCACCTAATGGTTTCCGAATGCTCCAATATGGCCCCCTATTAACAGTAGGTACGCATGTCACGGCAAAGGTCATCTAGTCCGAGGCCAGGAACCGCACTACTGATCGACCCTGGATGATGTAGGGACGATGGAAAACACTTTTGGAGCAAATCAAAAGGCTTGAAGATTTCGTTTCCACGGTGACAACAGTAGATAAATTGGCTAGTAGATAGATAGAGAACACTTTATAGATACCTAGACTTTCGAATTAGAAGTCACATGTACATTTTTCGATTTTAAGAATAGTCACGTTAAGAATAATTGAAGCTTCTGGTGCAAACATCCTACTTAAGGTATAAGAGGATAACGTTTTATGTTGAGCTGTAATAATGTGCCATGGTTCCACCCTTCTAGATTAGCCTCTTTAATCTTAGATTAACCCACATGCCCTTGTTACTTCTGAGGCACGAGACACACAGATGGGACGTGGAGCGTCCACAGTCCTTGCTCTAAGGTCGCTCTCGGTCTGTGACTCTATACATCTTACCTCGCCCTCGCCCCACGTCCCATCTGTGTGTCTCGCGCCTAAGTTTGGGATGCCGCCATGACGGATAGTAGGAAAACATATTGAACGTTACAACCAAGGCATTTCCAGAACAGATAATGTCCACCGTCATGATCGTGGCAAGTGATAAACCGCAGTCTCTGCCTACCTTTCCGGGACACAGGCGTGGGTTTACGTATATGCAAGTATGTCTCTGCCTACCTTTCCGGGACACAGGCGTGGGTTTACGTATATACAAGTACATGCTTGTCCAGCTTAGACAAAAGTATCCGATGAAAAGGGTAAATAAGACTCCACTGTCTGTCTGTCTGTCTGTCACCAGGGTCTATCTCATGAACCGTGATAGCTAGACAGTTCATAGATAATGTATTTTTGTTGCCGCTATAACAAAAAATAACAAAAAGAGAATTAAAATAAATATTTAAGGCGGGCTCCCATACAACGATCGTGATTTGTATGCCGTTTTTTGCTCGATATTAATAACGGCAACAGGTAGACGCTTGAAATATTCAAATGTTGTATATTGATAATGGTACGAAACCCTTCGTGCGCGAGTCCGATTCGCACTTGGTCGATTTTTTTTTATTTTCAGTGACATTAACGCTTAAAACATTAGCACTGTTATTTATAAAATCACGATTCATTAAAACACTCCGTAAACGCCGTAGACTTTCAAGTATTTAAGAATTACGTAAGCACTATATAGAGAAGCGGGGTTCTTTGCTTCGATTTTTTTTTTATATTCTACAAAATCGCTTAGCTACCAAAACAGAGCTCGTGGGTTCGATTCCCACTGGGGGGCGCCGTACATTTGTACAAATGGCCTCAGTCTGGGAGTATTTTCATGTTTGTGACGTCCTTGTCTGGTTACCATAGTACAGGGTATCCTAGTTTGGGACCAGGTCAAGTGATTGTATTGTGTAGAAGTTAATATTATTATTATTTAGTGGATTTTACTTTGAACACATATGGCAACCCTACTGTTATGCTTGAAATCGAAAGGCATTTTCAGGGATTTCCAAAAATAATGGATACGTTTAGGTACTCGCTTAGAACCGACTACGGGAATTACCACCCCCTATTCCCTTGTCTTCCGCAAGTTTCGGTAAGATTTTTGACGTGTTGTAAGTTAATCTTTATTTTACCGTTGATCCGTTGTCGCCAAGGTTAAATTGTTTAAGATGTCGTTTCAAATAGACAAATCCAAGTTATACCAAAAATTATTCAAAAGTTATATTAAAGTTAGAAATATTATAATTGTAAATAATTGTAATAAATCTGCTTACGTAATACTTGGCCGTGTGGCGCCGGATTAAGAATAGCGTCACTCCATTTTCTTCCGTGGATGTCGTAGAAGGCGACTAAGGAAATCAATTACCAGTAGACGGGCAGCAGCGTCTTCCTGAGATTCCAACCGCATACTGCGATCGCCAACCCGCCTGCCGAGCGTGGCGACTATGGCAAAACCCTTCATGGTTAGAAACCCATGAGGGAGGCCTACGTCCTGCAGTGGGCATCAAATGGCTGATGATGAATACTTGAACGGCCCCTTTACAAGGGAATGACTTTACCACAGATTATTTATACCTACTGCCTTTATGGAGCGTTTTAACGGAATTGTCTATACTTACAGTAGTGAATCACAACATAATAGAAACATCTGGTTTTTTTTTGCGATTTCAGATAAACGCCTTAAATTCTGCCGGACCTTTCAGCGTTTAGACCGTGGATGAATGTGCTTGCCGATAATATGATTGGCAGTTTCGCACCGTGTGTTTTGACGGCGGACGGTGTTAAAGCCCGAAAGCTGATACAGCCTCAATAGTTTCAGGTTCCTAGACTGACCGCGACCGAAGCCATAGGAAACCGCAAGGATACGTACGATATGGGCTTGCGAAACTGAATAGGAACGAAACTATCATGCAGATAGTTTGTTAGTCCCACTTATCCATACTATTATATATAAGCTACAATGCGGTATTTTTTTATGTAGCCTATATGCGTCCCAGAAGAAAAGCTCAGTTGAAGTGGCAGTGGGCGGGGCACATAGCTCGGAGAACTGATGGCCGTTGGGGCGAAAAACTTCTGACCTGGCGACCGCGGACCGGACGACGCAGCGTGGGAAGGCCCCCACCATTTTGTCTAACGTCTTACTTACTGAGGTATGTTTAGTAACGCCTCAGACACTCAGGTTTCCTCACTATGTTTTCCTTCACCGTTGGCGAGTAGTACCTATTGCTACTATTACAACTTCACAAATGTACGAAACAAAGTCATTCTAAATACATGCCGGGATTCGAACCCACAACCTCCCTACTGTGAAGCCGGCGTTCTACCGCCTCGTAATATCGAATATAAAAATTCGAAAGTAACTCTATTAGTCTGTTACGCTTAAACCGCAGAATCATTTGGCAAGACTTAGCGAAATTCCCAATTCGGAAACTGGCCATGAGATATGATTAGGTACTCACTTCAAAAACACACTGCGCAAATCTAGTTTGATATATCTCATTTACATACGTACATAAACTTAAGCCTGTGTCCGGGGGGGGGGGGGGGGGGGGGGGGGGTAGGCAGAGACCAGGGTTTGCCGCTTGCCACGATCCTGACAAATCTCTTTCGCTTCATCAACATTCATTAGTCACTGCGTGCACGCACGCCGGTTTCATCTACTTTCATGTTGCACTTCGATAATACATTCCATATCCCTTGTTTCTCACTTAATTACGCACAAACAACTGAACAAATTTCGATGAAATTTGGAACACCGGTAAAACATGTACGGGATACATTTTATAGAAGACGCGGGCACAGCTAGATAGCCTGTGTTTCAAACACTCCTTGGTGCAAGATACAATTAATGCGATAGAAACTCTACAAACGGAGTGAAATCCAATCGGGTCACAATTACCCAGTAGATAGTGGTATGAACGTAACCTAGTATCCATCTAGTACGTGACCAATAAAGAAAACTGTTCCTTCAAGCAAACCAAGTAAATTATCTACCACAGGTAAGTTGCGTTGGTTTGGAGTTTTGGACCTGTGGAGGCTGAAGAAGATAACGGAAGAAAGTATGGTAAAAAAATGGAGCAAATGCAAGTGGATGGGTCTATAAGGGATAGGTATCCCTTAAAAAAGGGTAGGTACCCTAGGTGGACACGTCGACTACATGGGTAGTTCCCATTTTGAAAAACGAGAAGTAACTACAGTGGAGGACATCATTATTATTTTTTTAACCCTTATATTTCATTTCGTTTGTGATGAGGACGGTAAAGATGTGGAACAGGTTGCTATCGTCCGTTTTTTCAAATACTTTTAACCTAGGTAAACTATCATTGAACAAGCAAGCACATAACATCTTAGACCCCGTATTCGCTTACAATCAGGCAAGACTGCATTCATGTACTAGCCAGTCAAAGACTAAGTTTGAAGTTCTTTTGTCCATTTTTTCTCCAAAATCATCTAGATCTTCAAACGGACAATTTTTTACTTGTAACGTTTAAAAAGTCTCAGCTTTTGCGCTATTTTAAATAAAATACCTAATCTTCACTTAGACATTATAAAAAAAAACACTAGCGTGTATTTTGCGAACACTGAATGCGTTGTTGAATCGAAAGGTACTAATCAATCGAGTACTCGTATGTCAGGATCGTGGCAAAGCTTGGTCTCTGCCTCTCCCTCTTGATTCTTCGCGACGACGATTGCCATCAATCAACCGCTTCCAAAGGATGGGCGGTTGCATTCCACCACGTTGCATCAAGCGTCTAACTTTCGATCACGTATGACATGACCTACAGCACTCAACGAACCAGTGTCGGTCGATGTGCCCATTAACTAGGTACTTTACAGCCTCGCATAAACTTATAGGGGTAGGGACGGAATCGTCGGCCTATTTTAGTCTCTGTGATTCTGGGTGGCACACATTCCCACGTTTTAGGAGTAAAGTGGCTTTACTGACTGGCTGAGTTGGTTTGGACTCTGGGAATTAATGAGATTAGAACAAGTAAATTGTGGTTGCCTACCAAAATGGATGGAGACTCGTACTGCTCCCTCATTTACAATTGGCTGTGTCAATTATTTTAGGTGTTTAATTATTGTGTGTTTAATTATTTTAGGAGCACCAACAGAACGTACTTACAACTTTTATATAGGTAGAAAAATATAGGCACAAATATGGTACAGATGTTAAAGTTAAATCATCATCATAAGCAGCCTATATACGTCCCACTGTAGGGCACAGACCTTCTCTCAGAGAGAGAGTATGGGCTTAATCACCACGCGTGCCCACCGCGGATTGGCGATTTCAAGCGCTGAGGTATGTGAATAGCTCAGACACCCAGGTTTCCTCACGATGTTTTCCTTCACAGTTAGCGAGTGGTATTGCTACTATAACTTCACAAAGTACATAACTTAGAAAACAAAGTCATAGGTACATGCCCGCACTGGGAATCGAACCTGGGTCTCCCGCTTCCGAGTCCAATGTTCTACCCACTAGGCTACCACCGCTTAAAGTTAAATAAACATCAGGAAAAAAAACTTTAAGATTGCGGTTAATTCAGTTAACTCAAGAAACAATACTGTCATTGCGACGGAAAGTAAAAGAAATTACGAATGCTGAAAGACTCTCCCGTGGGTATGTAAATTTCATGAGTAAAATTGTTACTGTTAAAAGCTGCCGAGCACAAAATTCCAGGTGAACTATTTTGGGAGACAAACGCGGGGACGTGGGTTGGATTGACGCAGAGTCGTTGTCTGTCACACAGAAAGGACGTCGAGTTAGGGCTTAGATTACAAGATGTGTCAACATCATCCCTTTGTTGGTTGCTTGTATTCTAGGGCTACATAAAACACCTTCACGCCTCGTTTCTTTAAATTACAATTCAACGTTTATTATGACATTCCGATGTACGTTGTTTATTCGATCAGCACTAAGAATTAATCTGTAGGCTAATTGGTTGTGCGATATACCTCGAACTGTCACAGTTAAACCTTGAATTGTAGTTCAGTGAAATGACGCCCTTAAATCGCGAAGCAAGCCGTGGATAGATGGCTCTATTTAGATGTTACAGTCACTGCATATATCTTGTATTTCGTGTGGTTTAGAGCAATTGTTAACACAATAATAAACCAGCGTAACGGCCAAGCTGAGAGGATTGTACCGGATCCTCTAAATGGAAATAGTATATAAACCTATTTAGAGGCCAAAAACTCCAGCCATGCCGTGACTTGAACCCGCGACCTCTGGAATATAGAAATAGTAATGTACAAAGGTGCGCGACATATTGAGATGGACTAATATTAATAATTTTCTTATACCGGGTACAGACTTGCGAAGTGAAGTGAACAAATCAGTGTAAACGTTACGGCGAAAGCAAGCGAACTTCAATGACCTCTTCATTGAACCATAGTATTAGTATGTGCTTACTATGGATACTGCAGGACACAGGGCTCTCAGAGAGAGAGAGAAAAGTTTGAGCTAAATTACCACGCGCGCCCACCGCATTCTGAATGAAATATACTACCGTAAGTTCCTGTGAAGTCTGAGTGCCCCAGGCTATGAGCAGAACTGCATGCTACAAGTTTTAATTTAATCTAGGGTAGCACGTTCGCTTTAGCTCTTTGCGGAGACCACAGAGTCTACTAATTATGCAGGCAGACACGTTTCAGTATTAGATTCATTTTCATCAAAAGAAGGTCCGCGAATTTCCTTGGAGATGTAATATCGGGTGAAGTATTTTACTCGACGGAGTATTTCATTAGTTAGACAAACGAAATCGAAAAGCTACCTACGTAATAATTGTTACTCATATATTTTTAGACGGTAACCAAAAACAGCAGCATATAAGATACAACACAACACCTCCAGAGCCATAATTGTCGACGTCGGAGCTGCATCCGCTAAGGTGAAGTGGAATTAGGCGGGCCACGAAAGCCGTGTAGGACGGTGGGCAAAAGTCACCACTCACAGGATTCCACGCAACGAATAACACTAGGCCGACCAACGCGAAGACGGCGGCACGTCTTCAAAACCTTTCTACCGGGATGGCAACGGGATGAGGTGGCTACAAATGGGGAGGGGTGGAGAGCTGAAGGGGAAGCCTTCACCCAGCAGTGGGACACAATTGAGGCTACATAGAAGAAAACGACAAAAGTTCGAGTAAAGTAAGAGAGTTGGTCGTAGCAAATCGCGAACATCAGTCGCTAACATGTACATTGGACATGGGTACTTACGTATAATAAGGCTAGCTGTTACCCAAGGCTACGTTCGCGTGGAAATTCTGACGTGTATTTTTCGGGGATAAAAAGTAGACCGTAATCTATCTCTGTGCCAAATTTCACCCAGATCCGTGAGGCAGTAAGTGTGTGACAAATATCCACCCATTTAAACTTTCAAATTATTAACCAAATTTCTGACGAATGCAATTAAAAAACGAATAATTATCCGCGTACCGCTTCAAAACATTGCCGTCTGTGCAGCGTTCGATAGTGCTGGAATCCAAAGCAACTAGCATATTATGCATACTTTTTAAGGGCCCGCCTGATTGTGTGAGGCTCCAATTCATCGCGCAAGGGCCCTCGGCCAACTCTCGCAGCCGCTTCGTCTCTCAGGCACAATATCCTCGGGCTTTATGTCTACAATCACCTGAGACTAAACAGGGAGCTGAGCAGAAGGTCCATTTATTTTGTCAATCAATCAATCCTATGCTGGACATCGGCCTTCCCCAGGCACTCCTTTGTTCTGTCCTCGCCCATACTCACCCAGCCACTGCCAGCAATCTGCCTCAGATCGTCGGTCCAGCGTGCTGGTAGGCGTCCTACGCTACTACAGGTACTTTTGTAAATAATATCGAATCTTAACCATTTTTTGTCGGGTTCTAAAATAATAATATCGCTATACAGTTGGGTTCCTTTTACGTCGCGTTCTTTATACGCCTCGTCCACTGAGCGCCTTTTCTGTTCCCCGCGTTTCGGATCGTCGCTATCGAACGTACAATTGTTTGCTTTTTTTTTTCATGACCTCAAAATATTGATTTTACAGATAAAGTAGGAACTTTGTTCACATAAAGTGTAAACCCTATGTACTTACTTATTTGCATCGTCTGCAGCTAAATATCGGTTTTCAGGTTGAGGTGAGCAAAATCTGGAAACTGCGCACACAGAACTAAACTCATGAGAGTTCCAAACTGATAGCCGTAACGATGACTAGACAATGGGAGATCGCGTAGCCTATCAGGAGCTGAATGTAACCTAGCGGAGCATCCACGAAACTAAATTGGAAATGTAGTGATACATTTCCCATTTAGTTTAGTGAACTCCAACTTCAGCTAAGGGCACAGAACGCAGATGGAGCGCGATCTCACTATCCTTTTCCATAAATTTTCCGTACGGTTCTCTGTAAAAACCACGTTTGGGTGATGTAATTAGGTAAGCGTCTAATATAATTAAGTTGTATTCGGAATTAGTAATTAATTATACACGACTGTTGTAAGGCGCAAATGGCAACCGCTGTAGCGCCAATCATGTCACATACGTGACGAATTTCACTAAACGAGTAAGGTAAAATCGACAGTACATCAAGCTATACATGCTATACATTTCAGTTGCTAAGGCGCGAGACACACAGATGGGACGTGGGGCGGGGCGCGGTAAGATGTATAGAGTCACAGACCAAGAGCGACCGCAGAGCAAGGAAGTCTGTGACTCTATACTCTAGTCTGGGTGTATTTTCATGTTTGTGACGTCCTTGCCTGGTTACCATAGCACAGGGTATCCTAGTTTGGGACCAGGTCAAGTGATTGTATTGTGTGTAAATTATTATTATTACATCCTACCGCGCTCGCGCCTCACGTCCCATCTGAGTGTCTCGCACCTAAGTCACCCGTGCATGGTTGTAAAGGTTGATATTTTAAAATGATACGCAGTACTTATTATAGCTTGGTTTATTGTTCTCTTACAACTTTTTCAGAACTCACTACAAAAAAATTCCCTCCATCTTTTTTCCAAAAAAACCCCGAATGACATTTCTCTTTTTCGTTAAAAAAAAAACCACCTTGCAAAAATACAGTTACGTTCAGAAATCAATAATGTTATACTTTAACCAACTTTTTAAAATAATTTCATTAACAAAAAGATATTGACAATTCAATCGCACCACTTTTAAAAAGCAAAACCTTACAAAATGCTGTCGACTGTAGCCAGTTATGAACAAGACGTACTCCACTAAATCAAACAAAGACGACCTTCCTCGTCTTCGTATTTTGTTCAGTAACACCGCAGACGGGAGGTCGGCGGGCGGCGCGGAAAATCACAGCGGAAAATTGTGGACTTCGCGAGAGTCGTAAGCTGCAAGGTTCAGCGAGGCGGCAGGTGCAAAGAGGTTGCCTAAAAAGGAAGGCAAGCCAAAGAGGTCTGTGCAAAGAGACTGAAGGGAAAAGTTTGGATATAATATGGGCACATCGGTTGGAGAATGGAAGCCCAAGATATTGGAAGAAAAAGATAGATAAGCTTGACTTCGCCTCCATTTGATGATGTTCTACAATGCGTCTAAGTGACGGAAGCAAGGTTAGTTTAAATAATCTTCTGCTTGTACTAAAGGCAGAATCTCATATGAGTTGTCTCTGAATGTCATAGGTAGGTACATAACGAAATAATAATAAGTATGTACCTAGCCATATATAAAAAATTGCGTGCCTCGTGTGTGGAGTTCATTTAATGTAATTTTCAATGCAACTGCATGCACGGGTATCGTTTAATCCCCTTATCAGTTGTAAACACATAATGGTGCCTACAGACTATCCGAATGATACTAACGAACTCACACGCCGATCAGCATCGCAGGCGAACGAAAGCCACTGTTTGCGTTCGATTCACTGACTTCTGTAGTACTAAGTTGACATCAAATGCGTTAACAATATTTTGAGTAACGAGGGAGCATAATTTAAAACACTAATACAATTGTTTAAAAAAAAGTGTTACAACTTTAATTTTTATCTATAATTACTTCGCTTTGTCACAAGCAAACTATATCAGCAAAAAAAGTTTTGAAAATCAAAAATATATTTGCTCTCAGCTTCTTATGTTCGGCACCAGCCATCTCTAATTTTATTTGGTTTACGCATATCGGACGATAGATTCTGAAATATAAAAAAAATAATAAAAGAAAACATTTTTCAATGTCATTCGTGATTACATGATTTGTGATTACAGTTTGGTACCAAACGTTGAAAATCGCGATTACCTTCAAAAATGTCATGCCATAACTTTCAAATCATAATTAATATTTGAACATGGTTAGTTTATTTACTGTGCCGTTTAGTTTCGATGTTAACTAAAACAAATTCTTATTAATAACAAACAGAATATTAATATTTTATTCATTCGTTAAGGAAAGTAAAGGAAAATAAATATATCAAAACGAATAGAAAACATCTTCACACATGTAACGGGACTAAATCTTAATCACCTAATAATACAACATTTCCTTATGAAGGGTGTGTGTCTTAAAGCACAAATAGATAATTATTATTTGTATATCTTAAAACATTGCCTACGATTTCAAATTCACCCCGTAGTCTGTATTCACCCTGTAGTATAGTAGCTCGCTTGCTTTCGACGTAACATCTACGCCCGCCCATTCGTTCACTTTTGTTCGATCAGTCTGTACGCGACTTTAGAGCATCATTCATTTATAAAATCACTAGTTTAACCTGCCGCGGTCGGTCGGACAAGGTCAAGAAAACATCAGACTGTAGGGTTTAGCTTACGCGTCTAGCGCGATTCTATTGCCTAGCACCCTACTCTTTCTATCAATGCAAAAAGACTTACGTTTTGTCCAAGTTGAACCACTGAAATCCAATTTCACAACACTTTCATATTATCACGAACGAAAGCATAATGTTGGTTCACTATTATTTCAATGCTAATACGTATTTCTAATTATTTTTCCACTTTTCACATTGAACATATTGTATTTTGCTTTACTTTCAACGATTCAACTGTTAGTCAGATATTTCTTTTATTTGAATATTGTTCTTTATTTTTCTAAATTATGTCAAATAACCCTCATACTAAGAAGGTCGAATAAGGAAACTTCTGGCCTATGGAGACTAGAAGACTATGTGGCCTAGAAGACTATTCGCATACCAAATCGAAATTATGGATTTAATGCAAAAAAGAGAAAGAAGATCTGGAATTCGAACTTATGGATTTGGAACAGGATCCGGAAACTTCCGGAAGAATTCTGACGCAGATTCAGATCAAATTTGAATATTAGAATCGAACTACTTTTGGAGTATAAAAGCCACCCAATAAGGCTTTCGAGTCAGTCTTACCTGAGTCTTACTTGTGAGTCCTACCTGAGCTCTTGCTTGAGAGACTTACCTGAGTTCCTGAGCTCTTGCTTGAGAGACTTACCTGAGTTCCTGTCTACCTCTCCACGGCCTGCCTCCGCAACTTGCCTGTCCGTCTCCACGGCCTGACTCCACGACTTGCTTGCCCGTCTCCACGGCCTGCCTCCGCAACTTGCTTGTCCGTCTCCACGACCTGCCTCCACGACTTGCCTGACCGTCTCCACGGCCTGCCTCCACGACCTGCTTACCCTTTTGGGTTCTAAGGTTTTCTTTTGTACATATTTTTGTTGTTTTTATTAGTATTAAGTTTTAGTTTAATTGTAGGTTAGGGGTTGTTTTTATTAGTATTAAGTTTTAGTTTAATTGTAGGTTAGGGGTTTTGATGATTATATTTTTACATTTCTAAATCTTTCTTTTATTTCTTTAGCTTCCGTTACCAAGGGTTGTGCCTTCACACAACCCTCGGTAATGTGACAAGACTACAATTTAATGTATTAAAACTGTATCCCTGTCCCAGAGGTTCCTAAGTACCTACATAATGTTGGTCCGCAAGGCCATCACTTGTTCGCAATTTTATGTTTTAAACATCAAACAACCCTGTCGTCTGGGCGACAAAGGACCATCTCAATTAGCTAACTTCCTGCCTAATAATTACCGGTCCACAGCTAGGGTTGCCAACGTTTTTCTAACAAATATAGTATTTTCGAAGCTATTACCTCTAAAAATATAGTAGATGGCAAAAGAATGGTAAAAAAATAGTAAAAAATAGCGGCAGCCGTCCCGCTTTACGTAAAATATAGTAGTTTCACCTACCATACATATTTTTTTAGAAATATAATATTTGAGCCCCTAATATAGGAGGATACTATATTATATAGTAGGATTGGCAACCCTAGCCACAGCCCTCGCCATTTTAGCTAATGTAGGCTATAATGCTTCGCGCGGGCCCGAATATTACTTACTATCTTTTTTTGTACTGTGGTTATATGCTACGAATACACAGGGTTACTTCTAAAAAACGCAAATCCTAAAACACGTCAGTTAGAAAGAAGAAGAAACCACTTTATTACATATACACGTATATATTAAAATTTCAAATTAATCATCATCAGCCATTTGACCCCCACTGCAGGACATAGGCCACCTTCGTGGTTTTCATAACCATGAGGGGTTTTGCCGTAATCGCCACGCTTGGCAAGCGGATTGGCGATCGCAGTATGCGGTTGGAATCTCAAGAAGACGCTGCTGCCCGTCTCCTGGTAATTGATTTCCTTAGTCGCATCCACGGAAGGAAATGGGGTGACACTATTCTTAATCCGGCGCCACACGGAACATTAATGATGGTACGTATTATATATGCACCGACAAGATAGATAGATAGATAGATAGAAGGTAGAATATTCTTTATTGTATGTACAGCAGTGGGACACAAACGAGGCCACGTTAAAAAAAAAAGTATGTACACGAGGAATTGCTCTATTCTTTTAACTTTTAAATACAGTGATGATGATCCATGATTAAAAGTGGAAATTTCACTGATAAAATATTTTCAAACGTGTGATTCGCAGACTCCAGAAAGTCTGCGCGAAATAATATTACCTAGCAACGTACGGCAAACGGAACTCTTTTCGTTAGGCTTCCAGGGAAACGCTAGATAGAACTCAATTTCGAAACTTATTTTGTCACAGCCTTTTTACGCTACGAGCACGAAAAGGTTTAAAATGTAATAAAGTTGCCTCTTTAAAAAATTGAGTAGTCTAAGGCATTTTCGCAGACCTAAGCAATAAAATCACCATTTCCCGGATTCTTTCATTCTTCAATCAGAATTTTGTTCATCAAGCTTAACATTGTATTATAGCTTAACATTATAAAATCAAAAACATTAAGTGGATGCCTCAAACAAACGGCTATTCCCATACAACCGTAGTTTGGTTTCAATTTACAAGCGGCATGCCGAATCACAATTAAACTTTATTAAATGGTTGTCTGGAAGAGATTACTGTTAGTAATGAGGCCGCTAATTGTACTCTACTGTATTGTTGTTAATTCCTGGTGTATACATACAATAAAGAATATTCTATCTATCTATTATCTTTACCAATTTGTTTAAAGGACAGAAATCGAGATTTGATCGTGCCAAGAATTGCAAATAACGTAATTAAACAGAAATCTTGTGAAAAGGTTCTATGAAAAGGCTTAAATGGGGCTCTAATTTCTTTTTAATCATCTTGGACTTTGAAAATATACTTGTCGCTAAGGCATAGAGATTATTTTAGTTTGACAGTTTAACCTGTTAGATTATGACCTTGAAAAGAACAATTAAAAACCAATTTATCGTGGCCCGATCGGGTCCTTTAGAATTCTACAGATTAAGTCACGTGGGTTTGATAGAATGGCCCACTATGCTGCCGTCCACAAGCTAAAACGCCGTTATCTCCAAAAATCAACTTTCGAGTTATGCGCAAAAAACCAGGGAAATAATAAAAATATATGCTACTTGATAACTATACATAATTTGACTATACTTGAGGTATCAAAAGATACATCTTTTTGACTACTTTAAAAGCTTTGCCTTTAATTAGTAACGATAAATTCAGCTTATCAAAAATATATTTTTGCCGTTATTAAACACAATAATTATTTAATAATTCAACTAATAACGGCATTTTTCATATTTTTATCTCTGGAAGTACTTATAAAAGCTAGGAAAAATTGAGTTGTAGGGATCGATAAAGATTTTTTTTTCTGAATAAGATGTCATGAAAATGTCAAAATCGAGTCGATAACGGCATTTTAGCTTGTGGACGGCAGTTTGTTACTTTTTTATTTTTCAATAGAACAAAAAACTATAAATAATCAAAGTGGGCATGGTGCAATCTAACGTAGGTACGAAGATTTGCTAAAGTTGTCAAGTCATCAGAAATCGGAAGTCCATAATTTATTTCAACGTAAAGAATATACATTCTGTTTGCTGAATGTCAATATACCTACTTACTATGTTAGCCGCTGCCTTCGAGCCGTATTTGTAGTGGAGAAAAAGGCAGCGGGAAAAAAAACTCCACTCTGACCATCTTTGATATATGATATTGCCTATGTGATATTGTTGCGACGGTGGATATTTTGAACGCGTATTTTCGTGCCTTGGAGGCGTTTTCAGCAGGCTGAATTGAGTCTTTGACAAAATATCAAATGAGTTACTTTTAAAACGGAATTTTGTATGATAATACTGGCTTATGACGTCACATTTCAAAGCACTCTTTTATGTTTAATCTATTTAAAAATTGTAATAACTAGTAATTGACTAAAAGAGATACATTTTCCGAGATATTTAGTCATTTTTGTTTTAATCGAACATACGAAATAATTTATTGTTGATCGTGTCAAATACCGAATTATACCGTTTCGGACCGTTTCAGAGGATGCTCTGTCACATACTAGTTTATCAAAATTTCACCCAAGTTACCGTTGTTTTCAGGCGCCTGAAACATGTTTTCAGTCCGTTTCAGGCCACCCCTATCCGATGACGCCATTAACCTGAAAACCAGGTTTCATTTTCAGGACCCCTTGAATTACATTTCAGTATATGACGAAATTTTCAACAGGACTGAAAGAGATAGCACTATTAGAGAGAGATACAGAGTCAGAACATTCCGGAAAGATGTGACTTAGACAACACGATCCAGCGAGACGGCAGTATTATAGAACCTTCCACGACTTGATAGCGTTTTCGAGAAGAGGGACGACAAAATGCCGCCAGTCAGTTTTATTTTGGAAGCGGAAGCGAAACGAAATACATCGAAGGAAGAAGTACTAAGAGAATTAATTATCGGATTAGTGCAGTGTCATTAAGAGTGTTTATTTAGAGAAAAGTATTATGAAGTTAAGAAATAGTGTGCAAATAAATCATACACCTATTCGTCGGTTTATAAAGTGCTTTTTCAATCACGAACCCACCCGTAGAACGTAATGATATCATTCAGTGCTACCGATTGTATTGAAATTAAATAAGAGTAGATAACAAAATGCGATAGTGGGCATCATGCTATCAAATCGCCGCGTGTGCCCGTAGACAGAGATTTTGCAACAAAATTGTTCAGGTCCTTCTACTGTTCCTAAGCAAGCCAGAAACAAAGAGCCCCATTGTTTGTGTGTGGCAAGCAAAGCCATCAATTTAGTAATTCGATCGCGCCGATCCCAGAGCCCAAAATTGGCACTTAATTGTCATTCCAGGCCGGAAAAATAAAAATAAAAGCTCTACGAAGCGATCTATAACAACGGGCGACGACAGAATGTTAAATTCTTTAGTAGCCATCAAATTAGGAGAGTTTTACGAGAGGCTACTTTTTGCGGAGCTGAGATTTAAAAACGTTTCGGGTTATTAAAAACTTTTGGTTCAGCCGGGTTGTCGAAACTTTGATGGTTAACGTCAAATCAAATTTACTATACCTGCAATAGGGTGAAGAAACGTTCGAGCTATTCTTTGAAGCAGGTACAGGTAGTTGCAACAGATTATGTCCCGTAACCGGGGGGTGTAAAATCAGATTCTTCCGATGTTTTTTCCGACCAACCCGCGGTTTCTCGTACACTAACAGGTGCTAACAGTCAGTCTATTGCTAAACTACTGTCAGCTGTCTGTAGCTTTTTATGCACTTTGGCCAACTGACAGTTAGACAGCAGAATAACTAATAGGTAGTTAGTGTACGATAAACCGGGGGTTAGTTTTACGTTTAACGGGTCTAATTGCGATTGTTTATTAGGTATTTATACGTATTGAAGGGAAATCAGAGCAACTTTACCTATACCTACCTACATGATTGCCGAAATTCCCGACTTCGACAGACCCGAACAGACACAACCCCGAAGTTCGTAAACCTAAAAACTGCCGCCTCCATTTTGTTTACAAAAGCAATGCCCCTAAATCAATAGTCCAGGAGCACTTATCAGCTCGGTCGATTGACAGACAAAAATGGGCGGCACTTATTTCGTGTTTATTGATAAACGGTGCTGAGTTATGTTTACTACCCTTCCTCATCTGAACACCGCAACAAAGTTGCTTCACTGCCTTTAGCTGAGAGATTTTGCAACAAGTTTCATGCCACTTAAATTAGTTTTTCATTGTTATAACTCTGCGAAGCTTCCGTTAGAAATCTCAACTCTCGCAACGCAATGGCATGCCATCATAAAAGGCGGATTGGCGCATTGATGTATTCAAAGCGGTCGTAAGTATCGCGGCATGTTACAGTTATGCAAGACGACCGACATCTGGACGATTGACCGTCCATTTTAGAACGGTAAGGCGAGTTTACTGTTGGTGCGGTTTCGTTCGTTACACGTTCAATTCCACATTTAACTTTTTGCAGGCTGTAAGAGACACAAATCCAGTCCATCTAGCTAGAGAAAGAAAACTACTAACCGTCATCTGCTGCCATGACGATCGTTTTTAGAGTTCCGTACCCGAAGTGTCCGTCTGTCTGCCTGTCTTTCACCAGGCTGTATCTCATGAACCGTGCTAGCTAGACAGTTGAAATTTTCACAGATGATGTATTTCTGTTGCTGCTACAACAATAGAATGATGTACTAAAAACAGAATAAAATAAATATTTAAGTGCGGCTCCCATAGAACAAACATTATTTTTTTGCCATTTTTTGCCTCGATATTAATGACGGCAACGGGTAGACGCTTGAAATATTCACAGAATATTTAGTTGTATATTCACTTTAAAAGTAAATAATTAAATTTAAATTAAATAAATATTTAAGGGGACTCCCATACAACAAACGTGATTTTTTGTTTTTTGCTGGATATTAATAACGGCAACAGGTAGATGCTTGAAATATTCAAATATTGTATAGATAATGGTACGGAACCCTTCGTGCGCGAGTCCGACTCGCACTTGGCCATTTTTTTTTTTTACTGCGCGAATACAGCCAGTGCTAGTGAGGTTTTTTTAAATAGAAACAAAGGCCAGCGGGGAAAATAACGAGAATGTGCAAGCTCAGGATTTACCAGGATTACCGTTTTTAATTCGTTTCATCGACGATCCTATAAGCACTTCAACACGTGTCATTACATTTTATTCATGAAATGGGACGAAGATATATCTGCTATCGAATATTGGGACTACAAAGTCCTGAAAATCAGGATAATATTCTATCAGTCTTATTTATAAAAACACGACTCCTTAAAACACTACATAATAGTCTGCAGTTGCAGCAAAGACTACCACAGACTATTTATACTGCGTCTAAAACACCGAAAGCCTTTTTAGGGGAAACTTATTTTTATAAATAACACCGTATATAAGATAAGAATATTCTTTTCCGGTATACAATAATAGTAGATTGTTTACCTAGGGAGACAACAACTATTTTTAGAGCGAGAGTGTTTCTTTGAATCGAGAGCGTAGCGAGGGTAAAATAGTGTTGCTGCCGAGGTTGACACTCTACTTTTTATCACAAAAAAAGTAAGTGCAACTTATGAATGAATAGAATAAAATGTTTGTACCACATTTTTTGCGTCCGATACAATATTCTCTGGAGTTACATAGAATACTTTCATTCTCACTACCTACTTGAAGACAAACAATTTTTTTTATAAAAACTTAGGAGGTATAATCCGAATTTGAGTACCTATGTAAACAAACAATGGGAATGGCAACACGAAACTAATTACAGATGGCGCCACTGAGATTTGCCCCGACAATGTTTATTTTATTTCATAAGTGTTCCTTATTTTCGGATCTTTTCATGGAAACTAAGCATAAAAACGTCATGAAATGCTTTTCACTGAAAAAACTAAATTTTGTATACCGCGAAAGGGATACAGACTGTAATACAAAGGTAACCTCAAAAATATGTTTTAAACATTTCTTGCAGAATTAAACGCATACTTTTGATTAAATACCTGTACTGGCTGATTAATTGATTATAAAATGTAAAATTTTAAATTTTCTTCAGAAAGTTACTCAAAAACATCGAAACTCGTAAAATTATCAACACTATTTACCATATAAACTTGCTCATAAAATCATCCTATTTCTACATGAATTCTGTAGGAATTTTATTCCAGTTTGGAGACGAAACAGCTTTATGAGCATAAAATGAAGCTGCGGGACTACTACCTATCACCAACAACTAAATTGTTTTATCAGAAGTATTGATATCTATACAGATCTGCCCAGTTTAATGCTATGGGCTGGCTCTGGGTAATTAAGTGCTGCTGCTTACCTATTTTGAGATGCGGGCTTAGGCCCAAAGAAATGCGTGTTACAATGTTACAATTATGATTTTCCCTAGGGATCAAAGACCTGTTTTGGTCCCTTTTTACGAGGACTAAACTAGCTCTTTTTGAATAGATGTGAATGTGATAAAAAATATATATATACTTATTTAAGGTTTCTAGTCTAACAAGAATAAGTTGAGTTTATACAATCAATGTTCAGTGGAGTAACAACATAATTATCAATCGTTTCGTTCTTAAGTAAAGTAGAGAACAAAAGGAGTAAGGTTTTACTCTTTACTAGCTGGGTTGGCAAACTTCGTACTACGAGTAACTCAGAATCAATTAATTTCTTTTCGTGAATGTTCCCATGTGTTACCTAAAATTATTCTGTTATCTGGGGCGCAGACAAATCCAATAAGTCATGTGTCCCGGCATGGGTGGAATTTTTAGCCTCTAAATAGGTTTTTAAAATCATATGTACCAAACCTAAAAGTAAATAAAATTAAAAATTAAAACTTGTCCAGATGAAATAAAATTAGCCATCCTCGTCTGGGGTGGCCAATATTCAACAGGTTTTCTACAACAACAGTTAATATAGTATAGGTGAGCGAAATTGTTGCGCAGTCAGCACAAGAGCGAACCCAACCTCTGAGCTAGGCTCCGAGCGGACAATACTGTGCTATTATGCGCGAATGGCTACGAGAACGGAAATACAATTTGAATTCAAGCTTGCAGCCGTAAGGTTCAGAATCAATAGGAGATATCGCAAACAGATGTGACGTTTCAAGAGAGACCATAGACAAAACTGACAGCATCCGTCAGTAATCAGGTCACGTTCCTTTTTTGAAATACGCGCAGTTCTGCGTTCTAAAGAGGCGTAGAAAATTCTTCATGGCCTTCTTTTTGCAAATATTTTATTTCCTTCTTTGATTCATATGATATGGTCAGGTCATATGGTCTGAACATCAACGTACACTATGGACCTCCATTGCCATTTGTAAATAGGTACTTATTTATTAATAATAGTACAAGTTTAGAGATAGTATTATATTCCGGATATATTATTTTTTTTCAATTCAATTCAAATATTTTTATTCATTGTAAAAACAGAATGTTTACTTAATGAACGTCAAAGTTGTTAGTTTCACGATTAATGGATTATGTGGAGAAGAAGCTAACAAAGAAACTCCACATTTATTCTTTTCAAAACACGTTTTAACTAATTAACAGAGTTTTCAACTTAAAATATTAGTCATGAATGTGTTGAACACTAGTCACAATCGTCCTTTAAATAATATTAATCTACTGTTCAATGCCAAACATCTTTGTCTTCTAAATAATCCTTGATGTTATAGTAAGCCTTTTTGCACAGAATGTGCTTAACACATTTTTTAAATCGCGTTCGAGGTAATTCTAATATATCTTGAGGAATTTTGTTGTAGAACCTTATACAGTGCCCCATAAAGGATGTGTTAACTTTTGCAAGTCTAAATAGTGGAAATGACAATTTATGTTAATTATGGTGGCCACCAACATTTTCGAAGTCTTTGATATTTTTTCTAACGTACATAATATTTTCATAAATGTATTGACATGCAACTGTTAAGATGTTGGTTTCTTTGAAGAAATCTCTTAGCGAATCCCTACTACCTAACTTGTAAATAAATCAGATGGCTCTCTTCTGCAAGATGAAGATAGTCTCAATGTCTACTGCCCGGCCCCATAGTAGTATACCGTAGGACATAATACTATGGAAGTAACTAAAATAAACAAGCCTAGCAGTTGCAAATATTACTCATTATATCAGGATATTATATTACTCATAAATAGAATATCTAATCTAACATATTTGTTATCAAACTCCTCCGAAACGGCTTCACAGATTTTGTGTATATTTGGTAGGTCTGAGAATAGCTCGTAGGCTAATTAATATGGCAAAACAACGTTTTTCGAGTCAGGTAGTATAATTGTAATCTACATCTCGTGTCACAATGTTTGTTATCGAACTCCTCCGAAACGGCTTCACCAATTTTTATGATCTTTCTATGTGTTTTTGGTAGGTCTGAGAATAGGTCGTGGGCTAATTAATATGGCAAAACATCGTTTGCCGGGCCAGCTAGTAGGTAATATATAGAGTTAGAGCGCAGCAAAAAACTGTTTAGTCAAGAAAGATGGATACTGCGAAAATTCGAGTGATTTTTGAATATGAGTTCCGACGCGGAAACGACGCGGCAGAAACAGCCCGCAATATCAATGCTGCGTTTGGAGAGGGGTCTACTAATGAACGCACCGTGCGATTTTGGTTTAAACGCTTTCGTGATGGAAATTTCGACTTAAAGAACGAGCCACGAGGAAGACCGCCCACACAGGTGAATAACGATGAATTAAGAGAGATAGTGGAAGCCGACCCTAGTTAAACTACCCAGGAATTAGCGGCATGGTTTAACGTTACCTTACCCACAATATTGACTCACTTGCGTCAAATCAATAAAATAAAAAAATACGAAAAATGGGTGCCTCATAATCACTCGAATTTTCGCAGTATCCGTCTTTCTTGTCTAAATTGAATAACAAAAACAATTGAAAGTCGATATTCAAATGTTTCACATTTTTTAAAAAAAGAACATCGTAGAAACCATTTGAAAAAAGTTTCATTCGAAAACCTCAAACCATGAAGTTTCTATGTCAATTCAAAAAACCTATTGCAATAAAACGGCAATTTCATACTTTAACCCCTATTACTATGACTATTTTATACGTTTATAATTAATTTAATAGTAAACCAACCCATTTGCGGCTACCTCATTATGAATTATTCATGAATTATACGTACGCAGAGTACCTAGTTACTGGCCAGGCTCATTGAAAACTCAACACAATGCCCGCCCTATGCAGCTATTAATTTGTGATCCATGAGACCATGACTGTACTGGGCTTTTTAAAATATGTATAAATCGACAATTTGGTTCTTATTTGCTTACTTTACTTTAATGTACTGTGTACATAAAATATTTGTAGGGCATAATACGTCCAGGACATAGGCCTCCCTCATGGTTTTCCAAGCTTCCCGGTCTTGTGCCGCCCGCATCCAGCGACCCCCCGCCACCGTAACCAGGTCGTCAGATCATTGGTGGGGGGCCTTCCCACACTGCAATACCCTTAATACGTCCGTGCTCAAAATACACGATAGTGTTCCGTAATAAAAATATTGAATTTAGCTCTGTTACTATGCAACGCAATATGTTATTGCAACTTATTTACAAAACCGTTCAACTGCGACCCGACCAATAAATTTATCACAAAAGTCTATTTAGAGAGGGCATTTTTACAGCCCCATGCATAATTTATCCGGAGCCGGTATAACAACATCTCCAATGAGGGCAAATTATCCGTTAACAATTGACATACCTAGCTATAACAAAGCTTGGTCTCCTGAAAGGGAACGCTCAAGATATAGAACAGCGGAGAAGGTTCACTTCCACTCCACAGTTTTTTTTTAACGTTTTCTAAAATCTCTAATCAGCATAGGAGGTAGTTTGACGACGCGCATAAAAAAAACCGGCACGGAAAGTAGCGAATGTCAAAAGTCGCGACTTTCCAGTAAATTGATTGTCAAATTCTGACATTTAAGCGCCACCAAATGCGCGACTCCGTGATTCCGTGTGGCGCCGGATTAAGAATAGCGTCACTCCATTTCCTTCCGTGGATGTCGTAGAAGGCCACTAAGGAAATCAATTACCAGAAGACGGGCAGCAGCGTCTTCCTGAGATTCCAACCGTATACTGCGATCGCCAACCCGCCTGCCAAGCGTGGCTTATGGCAAAACACCTCATGGTTATGAAAACCACGAAGGAGGCCTATGTACTGCAGTGGGGGTCGGGTGGCTGATGATGATGATGATGAAATACGTGACTCGCGCCTTCATACTACCTAAGCTGGATGGCCAGAAGCACGAAAGCATCAAACATAAGAAATCGTGGCTGAGAAACGAAAAAGATGTAGCCTAAGGTGATAACTGTACCCAACGGACAAGATGTGATGTAAAGTTGAGCCCAGCAAACGCATACGACTAGCCCCTATACCATGCGCACCAAATCCTGCTGGTTTCTGAGCGTAATTTGATAGTTCTGATCCTGTTAAAAATCTGTCAAAAATCCTCGCATCTCAAAGACTTCACAAAGAAAAATCGCGGCTAAGAAATGTCAAGACATTTCATAGTTTTGTCGACATCGGTTGGTTATCAATTAAATTTACTACCGAAGCCAAACTTCTGCAAATACAGCATCTAGTGCCTCTCCGTTCAAAGTCTCGCATCGTTAGTCGAGCCAGCGTTGTGAAAAATTGATATTGTCTAGTAAGTATCCTTCGCGAGTCGGACCCAGTATTTATGCAATATCATTAGTGAGACCTGCAAGGAACTCGAGACCTGAGGGGTTCTCAAAGTGATGGAGTAGACGAAAGATTACGCTCGTTATTTATTAAGTACTGGCGGGGATAAGGAGACAATACCATTTTCATTTACCCATATCAGAGGCAGCAAGCACGCTCAAATCTAATAAAAAAAGCTGAGCAAGTGCGAGTATGACTCGCGCCCTTAGGGTTCCGAACAAACGATTACAAACGTAACTTTTCAGCCGAAATAAATATTCTCCCATACAACCCAACTGCTAGGTAAGTTTGTAGTCGTTTCTTGTGTGATTTTTCGGATTTTGTCTCCTTTACTTGCACTTAATTCCAAATTCTCCCCAAATTTCATGATTCCAGGTCAACGGGAAGTGCCCACTTGGTAAGTTTGATTGAATGGAAAACGTGACATAAATCATGTTAGTGTCATTATTTTGCGAAAAATACTTGACATTATAGAATAGGTAAGTAACTAGTCTATTTTCCTTCAAGGTCCATAATACAAATAATTGCATCAATCATCACACTAATTAAAAATTCATTGATTGTGGAATACGTCTCCATTAAATTTGACAAGCACTAAACAGTAAAAGTATTGAAGGGTAGTTTTGAAAGGAAAGGAAAGGTGAAAATCTAAGGGGAGGTTCGCAAACGGCTTTACCTCGCAAATGGTGCTGACTGGATCCACATACTTTGTAGTAGTTTGATTGAATGTTTGTATTTGACATTTTTTTAATCTCTTTATTGGTAAGTAGGTATATAACTATTACATTTATTTAGCTTCGCTGACAAATCTTTTTAAACATCTTGACTATTCAATTGCATAGTTTTTAATTACTAATTTTATTGCCTGTTTGACATTTTTTATATTTTCATTGGTAAATTGACATTACGATTTATATTATTTAATTTTGTTTTCAGAGATTTAAAAGAATTGATATTAATTATAAATTCAATGCATGCCAGATATGTTTTAGCCCTAAAATATTTCTATGCCCTGTGGGTAAAACATAGAGATAACTCAGCACTCGCTACGTACAATGTCCCAACTATGAGGCTAAGTCCGCACTTCAAATCTCCAGTCGAACTAGAACGACATAGCTTTTATCTGACGCAGAATAAAAAGTTATCGGGGTACCTGGGATTTCTGATATGAGAATTTCAGCCCAAAAACACTCCCTATGTAGATTTCTCAAAAATAATATTTTTTATCCGGAGTGAAGTGAGATTCCAACCTGCGCTTCTAGCATACCCCTTTCAGGCCGGGAAAAAAAAATCTGGGTAGTTGATTTTCGATGATAGATTCTAAATATGTAAGTCTTAAGTTATCCTACAAAAATCATTTAAAAAATCCCTCCCCCTCCCCCCCTGAGAAAAACCCCATGTCACGATAGTGCGATATCGGCTTGAGCGCGCGAAAATATTTTTTTAAAGTTTAACGCACGATCGTATAAGAGCGTCGTGAAAGGGGCGCCAGCGCTCTTACCAACTAAGGGCGTACATAACATGGGACTAGTGTTGAAAATAGATTAACCTCAAATTCCTAAATCAGAAACAGAGAGTAACCGCCAGTCTGAATTCATCGTCACCATCATCAGCCATTTGCCACCCACTGCAGGACATAGGCCTCCCTCGTGGTTTTCGTAACCATGAGGGGGTTTTGCCATAATCGCCACGCTTGGCAGGCGGGTTGGCGATCGCAGTACCTATGCGGTTAGAATCTCGGGAAGACGCTAGACGCTGCCCGTCTCCTGGTAATTTATTTCCTTAGTCGCGTTCTGCGACATCCACGGGAGGAAATGGAGTCTGAATTGATGATTTCTAAAATATCACTTAAGTCGCCATTTAAACCGACTTTTGTATGACGGATTTTAGTTAAGTGATGTTTAAGCCGCATTTAAGAAAGTGGTGCAAGTCGGCCCAAATAAATTATTAAGTAGTGAAAGTGAAAAGTGCAATGTAGTTCTTTTTAATTAGGTACATCCTAATATTTTATTTACCACACATAAATAATAATAATAAGTAGTATCGTTCTGTGTCGTATTTTTTGACAAATAATCGCCCGACCGACCGACTGATACTCAACGTAGGCATTTCTTTGTAAAACTTTCAGTTCAGAAACCGGCTTTAACTCTTGTTTCTCGTAAACTGGCAAACTGTCAATATACTGTAAACATCTGTCAGTTGACCAAAATCCGTGCATAAAAAATTCTATGATGATGATGACAGCCAACATCTGTGTTAGTCTAAAAGATTGTTAGTGTACGAAAAGCCGGGGTTATGAGTCTTCTCGTTTCAGTGTCATTAGTTATAGTTGTCTCCTTTTTAAATGGAGGGGTATAAAGGAGAAAAACCGGCAAAGTGCGAGTCGGACTCGCGCACGAAGGGTTCCGTACCATTATCTATACAATATTATTTTTAAAATTAATTTGGCGCTGGTCTAGGATAGGTGACAGCAACAAAATCAGGGCATGTTCAAACCCCTTTGGTGTGCCTGAACATCTAACTGCCGCCTTCCGCGGTAGCTTTCGATTTCAGGCCACCAAGTGCTGGAATGACATCCCTCCACCCTTAAGACAGCTTAACTCTAAGGCTAGCTTTAAAGTCAAATATAAAAAGGTTCTCCTTGAATCGCAGAAGTCGGTCCCTCATTGACCAACTACTTTTTTTGATTTCTTCATAATTTTTCCTACGCACTCATCCACGAGTTTATTATTTATTTATTTTCTCAATTAAATTATAATGTAATCCTATTTATATTTTTGACATGTGTCTAATTAATTAATTATTATTATAAAGGGACATACACAATTGTTGGGCATTACTTCGTCACGAAGCATGCACTTAAATAAATGAATATTAAATACTATATCATAATTCGACATATTACTATCACAATGACATTTATTCAATATGTACTTATTTAATTTAATATACCGTTAATGCTATCATTAATAATTTATACTTTGACATTTGAATATCCAATTGCGGCCGATTCATTTATTTATTTATTAACCTAGTTTCGTTTCCGAGTGCTGCACGTCAGCGCTTTACTGGGTACTGACGGAAGACCAGCGCTGGAGTGGTCTGCCTCTTCAGCATATGCTGAGTCAGAGCCCCTTTGCATTTGCCACACCCACAAATCGTTTTCTCGTATTCTGTTGTTTTGCCTGTGCTTGCATTTTTGTGCTCCCTGTTTGTCTCAATGTTGTAAAATTGTGCTCTGTTTTCTCTTGTGCAACTATTTCTTGTATTTAAATTGTTGTATATGTGTGTGTACGCAGATGCAAATAAATGTTTTATCTATCTATCTATCTATCTATCTATTAGACACTAAGATCGAGCAAAAACGGCAAAAAATCACGTTTGTTGTATGGGAGTCCCCCCTAAGTATCTATTTTATTTTAATTTAATTATTTATTTTTGAAGCGAATATAGAACTAAATATTCTGTGAATATTTCAAGCGTATAGGTACCTGTTGCCGTTATTAATATCAAGCTAAAAACGGCAAAAAAAATACGTTTGTTGTATGGGAGCCCCCCTTAAATATTGATTTTATTCAGTTTTTAGTATTTTGTTATAGCGGCAACAGAAATACATCTGTGATAATTTCAACTGGATAGCTATCGCGGTTCATGAGATACAGCCTGGTGACAGACAGACAGACGGACAGTGAAGTCTTAGTAATAGGTTTAGGGTTGCATACCCGAAGGGTGCTAAATGGTTAGCACCCATCGGATACGGAACCCTAAAAAAGAATTACTAGAAACGTGAATTTAAGGCTAAACAATTCTACGTAAATAACATTATCTTGAGGAAGTTATTAAGGCTGCTCTTACGTGGATCATCGTGTCTCGCTCGCATAATTTTATATTTTTAATTAATATTGTAATAATATCAGTAAACTTTTGATAAATGTGATCTGAGGGTTTGATGCATAATTATATTACGGACATTTTACATTACATTTTCTTTTCCCTGCACGTAGTGCTTAACAAAGAAAAGTTGTTCCCAAAATTATTAATTTTGGAATCAAATTATCTCAATAGAAAACAGTACAGTATAAGAAAAATATGCCTTAAATATCCGCAATTTAATTATCTATCAAACCACATCAATCAGATCACATTTATCAAAATCATACTCATTTCATTGCAATCACAAAAAAAATTGAATTGTGCGAGCGACACAGCATGCACCATGTAAGAACAGTCTTAAGGTAAGAAGAATATCTAGTAACAAAAGTAGCTACCGTGAAGCAAATGACCCATAAAACTTATAATATGTTATTCACGATGTTTACAGGGAGACTGGGACATGAATACCAACACGGCGTGTTTACGGTTGAATAAATTTCTTCTCTCAAGCCTCACGATGCCTTCAATGACAGGTATTCTTGTCTCAAATATTAACCGGATTTATCTTGTTTCCCATTATTTCGTGAAACGCAAAAATTTTCTTACAATCTGAAATCAAAGGTTATTCTAATGTCTAGCCTACCCATATTTTTCTTTTCTTGACGCTGTTCTTCTTTTTTTCTTTTTTTTTACACATAGCGTAGCGTAGTACACATTTTCCAAAATTATTATCGTCTCGATTAACAAAACATTCACATTTAGAACACGCACACTAACAATTTTTCACTTACCGATGCACGAAACATGTGTAAAACAAAATCATTAATAACGAAAAAGGCGATTGAATTTAACCCTTGTGTTTAAGACAAAAGAAATCATTTTAGTTCCGACAAAAATACGATACGATAGTTTGTTACCCTCTTACGCGTTCAGTTACAGGAAGTTGTATAGTAACGGACATAAGATTTTTTATGAATGTTACATTATTGAGAGGCAGCTTTGTTTATTTTGAAATGCGAACGCATTTGGTTGATTACTTTTTTGTGGCTGGATGTTTACAAAATTGATTGAAATATGTAGGTACCGTGCAATCGTAAGGCTGTTGTAACACAACGCGAAGTCTGTATTTTTTTTCCGGCCCTTAAGCCGGGTTTTCACGGTCTTAGTACGCTCGGACCGTGTGCGTACAGTTTTAGTTGATTATGACGATGCAGTCGGTCCGAGCGCTCTGACCGTCGTCATAATCAACTAAAACTGTACGCACACGGTCCGAGCGTACTAAGACCGTGAAAACTCGGCTTTAATAAATTAACCAAATCTAATCACATTTACACACTACCCACGTCTCTAACCATTTCAAAAACCAGTCAGTAAACAATGATGCGTTATTGCGATCGTCTTCCCACGATTTGGCACGACAATCTTAAAAAAATAAAATATAATAAAGAACAAAACCATAGAACCAAAACAATGAAATAACAGACAAAGTTGTCGTAATATGCAGTTCCCACTCATTTACATTGCCAGCTGAACCGTGGCCGGTTACGGACTATCGCCTTTATTTTTTCACTCAACTATATTATGCAACCATTCACTCTCATTACGGCATAAGAAACATACAAGGAAAGAACTTCCGTTTTGGAAAAATACCAAGTCAAAGGCCCTGAAGCAGTACTTCGAAAAAGCTTTAGCTACCATAATTACTGAGATGGAGTCCACCCTTGCTCCAACTAAATAAGAGCCGCTATAATCCTAAGTCTGCCTTGCGCCAGATGGTGCGGCATCAATCTGCAGTCCGTCTTCGTCAGACAACATTCTATTGCAGCTTTGTTGGGAGCGCTCTGATTAATTGACTGCCCGCAGAGGTCAATACTATTATGCCATTTATGCCGCGTCATGGACGGATGTAACGTAGGACAAAAGAAAATAGTAAATTGTTTACCGAGGGAGTAAAATACTATTTTTAAGGCGAGAGTGTTTCTTTGTTATGAAAAGTACACCACTCGAGCTTAAAAATAGTTTTACTCCAGAGGTAGACACTACTTTTTATCACCCTCTATGAGAAAATAAGTGAACGCAACCATATTATGAATAGTGTTAAGATTTTGTATCACATTGTTAGCGTCTGATACGATACACTCCGGAGTTAATATTTCGTTATCACTGCTTGAAGACGCACTCATTTTTACTTTAGTGAAAATAACAATGACAATTAGAGAAACGAAAAGACGGAATGCATTAGGCGCCTTTTTACAGTCTTTTTTTTTTTGATCGCTCGCGGTTTTCTTTTAAACAGCCAGCAATTTGTGCAACATTGTTCGTGTTCGTGAACAATGTTGCGCTGTGAACTTAGCAACAATAGCAACGTGCGCGTTCCAAATTCAAATCACTTTTGTTCCCTCAGGGAATAAAAACGCGTTTTAGTCCCTGTTCCCGGGAAACGAACCAGGTCTTTTCGAATAGATGTGATAAAAAAATATTTTTCACCTCACTAGCTCGTAAAAGCTCTGTTTATCATTCGAAATCTGCGTGGAAAATCGCACTTTATCCGCTAGTGTGGAAAGTGTTTTTAAAATTCGAATATTTTTATTCAATAAAGGTTTCGTACAATAAATTACATATATATAGAACCTCATTGGTTTCGTAATAGTTTATATTCTCTGCAACCAGTCCATTGATGATTGAAATGCAAATACTTATTTCATGTCATGCGCCAGCCTCATTTAAAGAATCGCACTGGCCGGCAAGAAAATTTGATTTAAAAAAAAACTTTAAAATTTTCTTCTCTTTATTGAATTCACTTTACTTCCATTATTTTGGTTTGTTTTTTGATAAAATCGAAAGAAATCATAAAATATGAGCGAAGCTAGCAGCGACGAATTTAATATTTATTAAAACTGTTTTTCTTGCACCTAACATTTTCCTCGCTTTAGTGAGGTGAAAAGATGTGTGTTGCGCTCGGCAGCAGTTATTTAGCGTCTCGTACCTTTGAAACCCTCGCCTCGCTACGCTCAGGATTCTGTATTTGAACCACTCGCTTCGCTCGTGGCTCAATCCTAGAATCCTTCGCTTGCTCAGGTTTCAATACAAGGTACTCGCGCCAAAAATTAACTTTGCAGCCTTGCATAACAAATAACTATTTTCTTCTAAATATGAAATTGTATTCGAAAATTAAATTGGACCTATTTGGATTGGTCCTTACTGGACACTCTGGATTTTATATCTGTCTGGTTACAAGTTTAGAGGCTTGGGAAACAAATGATGGAAAAGGCATTCTTTTTAACAGCGTTATAAATTCAAACGAAAGGGTTTTCAAGGCTGTAAAAGCGTTACACCTACACTTGGTGGGTGGGTGAGGTTGTGCTTGATGGATGGTTGATTGATCGACGCAAAGCCAACCAGACACGCGAATTATCGATTGCCACTTTCGTTGTGGGTTTTCAACGACTAACTTACAAATGAATACTAAAAAATTGGTTTATTATTTTAAAGCATTATTGCACTGCTTTTTACTACAACAAAGACTAATAGATATGTATTTGAATGTTTTTCCAGGTATTATACTCTCCTTTATGTAATTTCACACAAGCGTGAGCGGATGTAGAAAATGCAAGTCCTCCAAAAACTAGGCTAGGAATGGTTGTAGCCAATCCATTGTTCTCGTTATGCAATTGTTTATCAACGTTACAGCGACGTATGACAATGAAGTGAGAAATTAATTTTGTTCTTATCTGCTTGGGTACAATCTTCATGAGAAAGAAACGTGGTTTCATAAAAACGGAGACTGGAACAGACTATTGAATATTGAATTTGGAAATGTGTTTGCGACGTGAAAGGATATTAAGTCCTTTAAGCTGAAGGGCAAATCGTGACGATATTTTCAGAACGATTTCTCCGAAGACACAAAAAAAAACTCTAGATACAACAGCTCACAAATAAAACTTGGGAATAAGAATTGACAGAATTACAGCCTTCGGCATTTATTTATATTCTGAAGCACACAATCCGATCCGTTTTTCCCTCGGAATATTGTAAGTATTGGACCGGCATACATCAAAATATACTGTTATCTGTCGAGAGAGCGTCTGCAAAACTGAAACTCGACTCGATCTGGTGAATCACACGAAATTCAATATATTCCTATTACAGTCGCCAAGCAGATAGCTTGGAGTAGGTAGTATTATATTGTTCTTCTCTTTTCCTTGTTTTGCAATAAGGTGTTCTCTATCTATCTATCTATCTGCAGGGTTATCTCAAAAATTTCCATCAGGTGTATCATTTCCATCAGAGTTTATGTTTTGTAAACCTTTGTTCAATGAGTTTTTTCCCAGACTTTAAATCATCATCATCATCAGCCATATGGCGCCCACTGCAGGACATAGGCCTCCCTCATGGTTTTCATAACCATGAGGGGTTTTGCCGTAATAGCCACGCTTGGCAGGCGGGTTGGCGATCGCAGTATGCGGTTGGAATCTCAGGAAGACGCTGCTGCCCGTCTCCTGGTAATTGATTTCCTTAGTCGCCTTCTACGACACCCACGGAAGGAAATGGAGTGACGCTATTTTTAATCCGGCGCCACACGGAATAATTTTATTAAATTCGCCCTCTGCTACCGTCGCAGCCTCTGGTAAATCATTGTCGTAGACAGAAGACTGTTTGTTCAATTTAACACATATGGTTGAAAATAAGGAATAAATATATTCGAAAGTCGAAGAACAAAATAAATAAATTGTAACTGAGAAGTTCGGTAAAAATATGATCAGCCCTTGTATTGTGAAACAATTTCTTAGAGTGTACAATGCACATGACTCTAACAAGCCGTAAATGCTGGAATAGAACCAACGACCTCTCGAATGTGAGACAAGCGTTCAACCGATGCGCTGCCACCGCGTAGTGTATTAATTCTAGGGTCAGCGGACTAAAGAATATAAATAACTCAAACTAGCATTAAACTTATTTTTCTATGTAAGTACGTAACATAAATAATTGAAATAGCAGTTTGTTTAATCCTGTAACAAAACATATGTTCAAGATAATAAAAATGTTTTTTACTGTCTTATGTTCTTTAGTCCGATGCTCGTTCGAGCTATGAGCTTGCTGGATGCAATTGTACAACACAATGTACACGTTCATACGAGTAGACGCGACTATCATAATCAAATTCTGCCTTTAAATTTTAATCGTTCTTGAGTAGGTGTTTAGTCAGCAACTCAAAAATTTTTTTTGCACATTATTTAGCACTACATCGAACTCGAGTCTACATTTTTATAAACGCACTCTATTATGTAGGTACAACGCCAAGAGTATATAAACGCGGGCGCCGCTGAATGTCCGCGCCTCTTGTCAAATACTAGTGCTATTTTCGCGATGTAGACGCGCTTCCAGATAAATTTAATACAATAATGAAATATATTATTTTTTTATAATTTAAACTAAGTCATTATTATACTTAATTGTGTAATATAATGTAACATATTTATTACGTTATTTAGTATGCCTTATAAACGAGAACATATAGGCGAGCGCTGTAAGTGAATTTACAAATTATAAAGGTATAATGTGCATCGATATGCATTTGAATGCATGCATGCATGGTTAACCCCCAGTTTCTCGTACACTAACACGCTGTTCATCTACTGTTAACAGCTGTCAATTGGCCGAAGTGCATACAAAAAAAACCACTGACAGCTGTTAACAGTAGATTCACAGCTTGATAGTGTACGAGAAACTGGGGGTTACTATGACAAATCAAAGTACCTACATTGCAAAGTCGATTAATCCACAGATTACAAATAGGAACAATAGCTGCCGCTATAGCTATAGTTTCTGTAACATCTTTTCCGGGACACAATAAAGAATAGGTATTGTTATCTTATCTTAACACCAGGCTACGCGATGTACATCGAATGGCCATAATAAACTATAAATCGTAGCCAACAAATATTTTTAAAGTCCCAATCCAACGAGACCCCACACTGTGGTGTAGGCGAGAAAAAAAACATCTCTAATTTAGGTGTAGGGAGTGTACCAAAAAAAAAAACTTCTTCAGATTTATTCTACCGTTTTGTTGTAGGTAGGTATGTCTGTGCCTTTCAGCTTTCTAGAACAGGCCCTATATTACGCGCACCAAATTCTGAACGATTCCAATCGTCTACCTGTCAAATTACATACTATGCTCTCGCAAACGTCAGGATTCCGACAGGATTCGGTGCGCATAATTAGGCCTCGTCTTTGAACTAGGCCGCGTACAGACGGGACAGAAAGACGGACGGACATGGCGAAACTATAAGGGTTCCTTGTCGACTACGGAACCCTAAAAACAAGAGTGAGTGAGAGTGTCGAGTTAAAAAATACTAATAGCTGCCAGTTAGCCAAAGTGCATACAAAAAAAACAAAACGGACAGCTGCTGTAACAGTACGTCTGAAGCTCGCACCCCATTCAATGAATCTTTCAAAGCGTTTGCATCAGAAATCAAAATAGATTAGATTGCGGGCATTCATTTATCATGAAAGTTCATAAAACCATTGTCGTCTATTTGATTGATTATCGACCATTGATACGTTTCTCTTTCAGTAAAATATCCGAGCTCGTATTTGACCCCACGCTGAAGAGCTCCAGAGCTTGAAAAGGAATGAAAAATTCTGTCGCCGCCATATTGTGAAAAAAACACAAGGTACAGTTGGGTGGTACAGAAAAACAATGGAGAGTCTTATGCGATTTATGCGTGTAAATTTTTGAAGTGAAAACGTATTAAGGTGCTTTCGCGTTCTTTTTGAACAGTGAATAACGAAACTGAACAATCGCGCTCGCTGCACCCCCAGTTTCTTGTACACCAACAAACTGTTAATCTACTGTTAACAGCCGTCAGTTGGCCAAAGTGCATACAAAAAAAATCACAGGCAGTAGATTGACAGATCATTGTTAATGTACGAGAAATCGGGACTGAATCGCATATAATTGGCTCCAGTCGTCATGTAACTGTTTTTTTTGTTTTTAATAATTTCTATATTTATTAAATAAATATTAAAAGTATGTATAATTTCTACGATTGACATCAAATGATGTATGTGTTCGTAAATGAGGCGAGTTTAGATTCGAACTGAAACTTAAGAGATTTGGCAGTATAGGCATCGATTTAAGATTACAATTTATACATCGATGACTATTCCTGACAAAGAAACTCATGGATTCTTTGTGTAAAATATCTTAGCGTGAAGTAGGAAAGTAAAGGCGTATGGGGGCTACTAAAATACATACTTGGATCATCATTAACCCATTATGTCCCCACCGAGGGGCACGGGTCTCTTCCCTGAGGAAGGTATAGGCCATACTCCACCACGGGGGCCAAGTCCGGATTGGTGGGGGCTTGTAGACTAGTGGCTCGTCTACTGTCAGAAGTTATCAAGCCGCCCTAAGGCCTCTGACTTGGCTTAACGACTGCCATCTATCGACGGCAGCCGGCACCAACAGCTTAACGTGCCTTGCGAAGCACGGAACCGCTCGGACAAATGCCACTAGCGTTAGGCATAGACGGCGACCCATCCATGCACTGAACGCGCCCTGTGTTGCTTAACCTTCGTGATCGTTTAAGATCACTCAGGCAGCCGGGGCTACGAGCGATACTTGGATCGCTGTCTGTTAATTCAGATCGACGCAACTAATTTATATTTGCTGAAAAGTAAATTGCCCGACAGATAACTTGAACAAAAATCTGATAAAAAAACCTGGCGAAGCCAAAGCCAAGTGGTTAAGTTACTTTTCGGGCACACTTATTTATTTAGCAGGGCCAAATAGTTAGGCCGGAAGCATGAGAAACGGATGTTGCTGCCATTTCTCAACGTTTCTGCGTCAATATTCGCATGGCCCAATCCGTACGTATGGACACGTAGGAGCATTTTTTTTTAATTATTTGTTTATTTACTACACTAAAGTCCGAATTCTAAGTCACACCCGCGGCCCCGCCAATATAACCTTGTAAAGCCAAAGCTAGTGGTTGAGTTACTTTTCGGGCACTATACACTTATTTATTTGGCACTGCCAAATAGTTAGGCCGGAAAAGCATCAGAAACGGATGCTGCTGCCATTTCCTTTCTCGACGTTTCTGCGTCAATATTCGCATGGCCCAATCCGCAGGTACTAGGTGAGAACAATCTCCAAGCGACATTCACCTGGTATGGGACGCCACCTGCGTTGACACGCTGGCACCCTCCCATGTTTCCCAGAGTGTAAGAGCCGCTGGTTCAGCGGCTGTGCGGCCGAAAGCCTCAAAAGGCGTAAGTACGGTTCAATTAGCAACAGCAACATATTTACGCCGTTTGGATTCGAAACGATGGGCACATGGGGCCCGGACCTAATCGACGCATCGGGAGACCAAAGGGTTGGGCGTACGTCGGCCAGATGATAAGCCTGGCCATCCAAAGAGGCAACGTCGCCAGCGTTCTGGGCTCATTGCCGCGGGACAGTGACATGGAACAGGTGTTTTATTTGTAAATATAGAATTTAAGACATATATTAATAGCTGACTCGGCATACATTGTTTTGTCATATTAATTAGCCTACGCCCTGTTTTCAGACCTACCACATATATGTAACACAAAAAAACATAGAAATCGATGAAGCCGAGGAGTTCGATAACAAATACTGTGACACGAGATTTTGATAATGTTTAGCTTAGTCCAGTTTTTGTTTCGTTTGTATTTATTCTTTTGCTGTCTTGTGTTTTGTTTAAACAATTAATTTAAAAAAATTTAGTTCAAAGATAAATAAATTATAAATTGGTTGTTTTTTGTACAAAATGACAAAAATACAGCGATAAATATACACGTAAAATATGCAGAGATTATACAAAACAAAGCCAGTAGTGTCGGATCGTAGACCCATAAACTAGACGTAGCCTGTATTTGGGACAGAAAAATAAAAACACTTAATTGTACATTTTCAACTTTATGCCATGTGCAACTAAACAACTTCCAGGTTTAGTTATCAATACAGAAGTATCATCATCATCAGCTCACCACAGCCCACTGCTGGGTGTAATCCTTTTCCCTCAAATGACATCTCTCACAGTCCCTTGCCATCCGCATCCACAGACCCTTCTCCAACTCAATGATATCATTCGACCATTGCTACAAGTATGATTTTCGGGTATTGCATCAAAGTGCAGATCTGTCAAGTCAAGTTTAGAGCAACGAGTGGCGATGTTTATCGCACCGATTGAATGCAGGGCCCCAAGAGACAAGATACATCGATCAACCGTAACATTTGTTCGAGTTACGTTACGTCGACACCAGACCACAAGTTATCAATCACGAAGGAAGATGATTGATGCACCCACTCGCTTAGTTGGGTTTAGTAACCGGACGGTAATTTATTTGTTTCTCGTATTAAAAGGCTACAAAGTGTTGCGAAGTCCATGGGAAAGAGAAAGAAAGAAAGGGAAAGATACACACACTGTTGAACTCATTGAGAGTCAGATGTGTGTCTGTGTATGGCCGACGGATTCAGATATTAAATAGCAGTCATAGCCGTTTTAGGCTGCGAAGTGCCACGGATTCCCAGATTTGCTGGCGTAAATCGTGGCGTACCTATTTTTAATTAACTTCAATATATTTATTATTACGTTTGGCAGTTGCAATAATTTTACGGACATCCGGTAAATCTGAATTTTTCGTACATCTGAAACAAGACACATGCGCGTAATAAAAAAAAAATTTGATGGGATTAAAAAATGTAGGACATTTTTGTAAATACTTGAACCCGGGACATATACTGGCATTCCCGGTGAGTTCAAGCCATGCCTAGTAATACCCCTTCATAAATTTTACTGAGCCAAGAGATTCATAGAATTTCCTGTATTTTGCTCGCGATTTCGATAATTGGTCCGCCTCGGGTCGATCAATTAGTTATAAACCTAAATTGAATTTGGAAAAAGCAGAAATATTCTCACATAATAATTCATTGTCAAATATGGATGGGTTACCAAAAAAGAGCTAAGCGTTCGCGAAATTAAAGTTCAGAAAAATCTTGATCTACCTAATCATCAACTTTATACGTTATGTTTTATATTTTTTGGTCTACAACACGTCAATCATAATAATTTCTAGTCTATCACGCTCTATCTATATCTATCACCAGTCTATCATGGAACGGTTATCTCACCTGTAGGATATTTCCTATTAAAATCCCGAATATAGGTTAATTCCTCCCATCTAATAGGTTAATTACCGGAGGCCTCAGCCATTTCATATTGGCAATCTCGAGCCATTAGCTGGTTACTCGTTTTCATCTAAATTAGATTTACCTACGTACCTCCTTATTACTACGCTTATGGATTGTATGTCGCCATTTTTAACAAATGTGTTAGTATTGTTTAAAGCAGTGTTTTAAACATGTATCGCGATAATTAAAGTGATTTTATTTAATCAGCCAAGTATGTACCTAGTCCCTAAAAATTTGATTCAATAACGATGAAAAATTGAGGATTACATAAACAAAGCATTTAGATTGTTAACACCGGTATTATGGACAGTGAACATCGGAAGGAAGATTTCTAAACCTTTTATCAAGGCTGCTATACTTACTTACTTTTATATGTAGGCCTTGCCAGAAAACTAAAATATTTCATGTTTTCTTACATCTTGAAGATTTTCTCTAAAACTGCCACGATGGACTTGTAAATTATGATATTACAAATTGTAGTCTCTAATAAAATATTAATGAAGCTGGCGAATTAAAAAGTCTAGTCAAAGAAATCAGCGGACGCAATATGCAGACTGCACTTTCGATTGCATTAGAAAATTTCCCTTCGCCATTTACGGATGGAGAAATTCACTATAGGTATATACGTGAGTTAATTGCAAATGAAATACATATTTAACTCGCATTATGTGGCACAATGGAGACATTAAATATTATATATTTAAATTAAAGCGTGCCACGAAACGTTGAAATGTCTATCTACCCGCATATAAGGAAGTGTCAAGAGCCTGTAAAGGAACCTCACGCGCACAGAATTATGATTCTAAATAGCGGTCACTGGCGACTCGGTGCGCTTTCAATACGTCCACCGCAACTAATGCTTTTATAATGTGTCTAATCCGTTTAGTTACTCATGTGCTAACACAAACATTACATCATTAGAACCAATAAAAATCCAATAGTATCTTGTAGCAGGGAATCTAAATGTTTACCTTTTATGTGTTCCTCTTCATAATCCACGTAATAAATCCGCCCGATTCAAGCACAATGCACGGCAAAAACAAAAACCACTCACACTAAGACTTGGCGAACACAAAAATTAAATTCACCGAAGACGAAACTGAAACCCTACAACTAGGCCGAGACAAGCCGGGGAGCGGAACACATAATGCTTTATGGTTGTTTCAGAGGAAATAATAAAAACTCTCACAATATTTGAACAGATGGTAGTGTATTTTTGTACACGCGCGACGTAAAAATACCGTTCCGTAATCGGTACTACGCACAGTCTACTCTGGGCGTCTCGCGGCACCGGCACTGAGGGAGCTACCGGCATGCATTGTGTTTGGTTCCGTTCCGCATAGTGCCCTCTCTTTCAAGAATTTTTTTTAACAGCCCCATCTATTAATTGATTGTCGAACTACTACCATCACAGGAGTAATCTGGGCCATCACCAACTACTAATATTACTACATTACCTCATGCAGATGGCGCTACTAAAACTTACCTATGGAATAACGACGCTTGTTGCCCGACGATAAAGCTCAAATTCGTTTTGGATACTGAGGACTAGCTTTGAGGCTTCATTTCTGATGACCTCTTCTCAAGGAAAGAATACATGTGCGCAAAATATCTTCCTATTTTATTAAAAACAATTAATATCGTCCATTCTTATAAATTAATAAACTGTTCCACTTAATTAAGTGACACTTTACATGATAACTCTGTTTCAGTTTGATCTGCAGTTACTTTTACCACATTGTTGTTTGAAAGAATATTTTTGGGGGCGAAACCCGACTTCAACCATGATTCTAAGACATCTGTACTAGGCATCATTGTTCTCAGTGTATTCCGGACATAAATATACGATTGCGGTGAAAACTTGTAAATACTCAGCGCAAAATTCTTTAAATCATCTGTGTATTTCACAGGCATCGCTAAAATTAGGCCGTTGGAATCATCTTTGACCCTTTCCTGTATTGTTAGGAGTATACGTGCCTTTTTCTTCTTTTTCTGTGCTAGAACTTTTTCTTTTATCTCTATGGTGTGCTTTAGCCGCTCCAAATACTTTGTCTGTTGGTTATGCAGCTTCATGTTGGACCGTAACTTGTCTTTCATGCCGACTGCTTGTCGTTGCATCATTTGTACTTCTGTGAATAGTTTAAGCACCTCTATGTTTGTATTGCTGCTCACTAGTTTCTCTTCATGTAGTTCTTCCTCATATTCTGAGTCCATTTCATCATCGTCTACACCATCGCCATTTTCTAATGTGTCATTCTCTAAAGTCTCCTCATCGATGTACTCAACCTGAAACAATAGGTAAACATTTACTTTACCACTGAAGTTCAAAATATGCGCAAAAATTTATACAATAAAAAATATTATATCACAGATTACACATAAGTGATTTGGAGTGTCTATTACCTCAAAAACATGTCCAGGTAGCTTCACAGAAGGTACGGCTTTGCCCAGTAGTTGGACGGTGCCATTCTCATCAGTTGCAAATGAATCTGGAGAGAAGTGATGAATGCAGATGTAGCTGAAGTCTGTGGGGGTCCAATCTGGCCGGCCCGTGAGGTCTGCCCACACTTGTCGGAGACTTGGCTCTTCGGGGAACCTGAAAATGGATGCATGAAATAGTTTATTTCCCTGAAATGTCGTACAATTGGTGGTCAATATAACCAACTACACACTTCACCCATCCAGGTATGCAAAAATTATGGCTATAACTAATGTATAAAATAGTCTAATTATTTATATAACAGATTATATTCTTTTTTAATATATCACATGATGGTCATTACTCGAATATTATTTCTTAGTGCATATGACTGTGGGATCTTATCTTATTATATATATTTATCAACATATGATAACTTGATTAACACCAGGGGCCAGCCATGTTAGGGTAAACAAGTCTATAAGCCAGTACAAGTTGAACTATTTAAAGTTACAGTAAGTTGAACTGTTTCAAATGAGGTACTAATGGCAGATGACTGCAATTTGATCAAAGAGTGAAAAACCTAGGGCTAGAATAGAATATTCTTTATTGTATCTACACCAGGAATTACATAGATAGCATTAACGCCAAAAATAGCACTTATGCCATTTATGGTTCTTTGCCATGGGTCACAAAAATCACTGTTAACATGATTGAGAGAGTTTCCCGACACTTTTTGCAAATACGATCTGTAAAAGATTTTTTTTCAACGGTGACGCTAGTTAACTGACTGGATCCCCGAAAAGCAAGTCCTTGCCCAAAAGGCAATTTTTATCAGTGATTGAAGTGATTGAGCTTACCATACTGTTGGTCTAGGCACTCTATAACTATTTACTGTGTATTGACTTACTATGTATTACTGACAGTAATAGTGCATAGACCAACAGTATGGACAGTTCAAAAGAAAAAATATTTTTTATCCTGGTTTCCATAATGGTACAGTTTTACATTTTCCTTTGGTATTAAATCCAACAACTAACATTTCACTTAACAGTCCACACACCAAGCAGGGCCAAACGAAGAAAACTCTACACCCACCCCAGTCTTAGTGACCATAATCCCCAGCTCTCTCAGATTCTGATATTCATGCAAGCTATGCCCATTTGGACATTCACATTTATTCTGGATCAGCAGAATGTTAACTTGACAGAGGTAAGCTACCTGAAAAAAGAGTCAGGATCCAAGTTTTTGTAGTCATCACATCCTGACACTGCACAAGTTTTTGTGATCTCCGTGTCGTCTGTATTCTGCTTGACTTCTGGTGCCACCATTGCTGAAAGATAAGACATTTGTTTATTTGAAATACTATTGTCACTACTTCCTTACAAGTTTTGTTGGAACAGAGGAATTTTCATGTTTCTTACCAATGGGTGTTGATTTGGGCTTTGTGTCAAGGTAGTCGGACCCTTTCTCCTTCATTTTGGTAAGCCCTTGTACGAAATTCATGGTTGCCGTCAAGACTATAACTGTCTGAAAAAAGTTATTTGTGATAGGGATAGGTTGTGAAAAATAAGTTCGCCGTGTACGTGCGATTGATATTCGCGGAGGGTCTGACAAAGTGATCCTACAATTAAATCTACGTGGCATGTAGACTAATTTCGCTCTAAGAGTATAAACAGGCCTACGAATAAAAAAACCTCAAAGAAACAGGCAAATAAGTGAGCGTCTCTGAGCAAGGTGTTGGTAAATTGACAGTTGGCGAAAGCACGGGCGGACGACGCAAACTTACGATTTTATTTGGATTTCTTGTAATGTCTTATTCGTATGGTAAACTACCTAATTGCATAAAATAACGGATAACATCGAAAACGAAGCCGCGGCTATACTATAAACGGATTTCCACATGCATGCACCGCCGACCGACCGTACGTATCTTTTTTTTTTACTATTTATATTTGCGTTTTGAAATGTTCCCGTTTTCTATCTCTTCATCATTCATATTTGATTCATATGAATGACCAGTTTATCTTGAAACACACCCAGTGACGCAACGACAAGTTGACGGATTTTCTCTGAAACTCTCGGATCTCTCTTTCTCGCATCAGTCTTTTCACGGAACACTAGCGCCGATCAAATGTCAGCTGATGTTTGATTTTATTTTGCATTCATCATTCATTCAGTAAAATTCAGCGAAATCTTTGTTGTTCATTCCCAATTTTATGTTATTTCGGATAATATTACGAAAATGGTTGATCCTATATTTGATTACCAGTTCAGGCTGATCCTGATCGGAGACAGTACAGTTGGGAAAAGTTCTTTATTGAAATACTTCACGGACGGAAAATTCGCTGAGGTGAGTTCCCGTGATAGTGTTTTAAGCTATTGAGATAAATATTTATTTCGAGCTTCTCGCTAACTGCGCATTTGTTTTCTTAGTTGTCCGACCCCACGGTGGGAGTGGATTTCTTCGCAAGGATTATTGAAGTGCAAGACGGGACGAGAATCAAGCTTCAGCTTTGGGACACTGCTGGACAGGAGAGATTCAGATCAATCACCAAGTCCTACTACAGGAACTCAGTTGGAGCTTTACTCGTTTACGATGTGTGTAACAGGGCCAGTTTCGAACACATTCCCCTTTGGATGATGGAAGCCAAGAGGCATATAGAGCCACACCGTCCAGTGTTTGCCCTGGTCGGGTGCAAAATAGACCTTGTCGGCACTGACAACAAGAACGGAGCTCAGAGAGAAGTCACCTGTGAAGAGGCCAGAATGTTTGCTGAACAAAATGGTGAGTGAACTATTTGTTCTAATAGTCTAATTTGTATCACAAGAACAATGACTGATTTGTGCATGTTTGAGCAACGTGTTCAGCTGATTATAAAGCTAGTGACCCCTTTAGGAATCCCTTATCTTTATTCATAAATGTATGCAAAGTTGCCATATTCCAATAAAACTGTAGGATGATACATTGCATTCTATTGTGGCATTATTACATTTCCTCTATGAAAATTATTTATCCTTTGATAGATAATTAATTAATCTATATCATCTAAAAGTAATAGTTTTACTATCAGGATAATATTAGATCATGGAAATTCAACGACCTTTCTTGTCACTTCCAGGGTTACACCACGTGGAAACGTCAGCAAAGACTGGATCAAATGTTGAGCAAGCTTTTGTCTTAGTAGCTCAAGAGGTCTACAATCGCATCCAGACTGGTGAATACAAAGTTGAAGATGGCTGGGATGGCATAAAGACAGGCTTCAACAGGCCGAATGGTATGGATTTCAATCTTCTTGAGGCAGAAACTGTACAGTCTACATGCTGTTAGATATACATAGGTTACTTGTAAATACTTGACTTGTGATTTGTAGCATAGACTCACTGATTACATTTCATAGAGATATTTGTTTGAGGTGCACAACCGAGTCCAGAGTAGTGTGGAGTGGATTTTTACTAGCCAAGTTAGTTGTCAATAGGACTAATAGAAGGCAGCTTTGAGCAGTTTGGCTCTTCCCTCAAAAACTTTTCCAGACTTTTTGTCTACCACTGTCGATGAGGCTTTTGAATATAATAGTATGTTACAACTATGAATGATTGATTATATGTTATAAAAATAATGAAATCTCAAATCTTGAATAGTACTATGTAACAATAGCATGCCACTAAGTGTGCAAACTAATATTAAATATGTAACCTTGGCCAGGTTTTAGGTTATCTCAGATTACATTTCAACCATATTGAATTAAAGCTAAGAATATTTATATGAAATGGAGTCAGTAGGTATGACTTGTAAGCATAATTTTTATGTTATAGTGTATAACATAATGTAATATTGGATGGTGTAGATAGCATAAGATGTTTTTTTCTGGTTGAAGTCAGTTGTTAATATTTTTTAATTTATGTGTTTTATTTGTTGACGGTTTTACATTTATAAATCTGTGAGTTATAGCTAAAAGACCTAACGAGGTTACTGACAGGATTACATAGACAAAGAACCCTTAAAAGCATTGTTTTCAAGACCCAGGATTTAAAATTGGTGTCTTTTTGAACAAAGGTGTTTGGCTCAATGCTCAAGTGTTCTATAGACATTTTTTAAATACTCGTACAATGTGCAAATTTTGCTTATGAAATAGGAAGTTCTTTGCCATGAACCCTAGCAAAGATTCTAAAATAAAGTAAGTTAAATTTTAAGTAGTATACATACAGTACTGTCTACTAAAAACGAATTTTTAAAACGGTGAACTCCTATGAATAAGTAAAGCTAAGTTTTCGTCATATTCAGCTCAGAATCTTTTGATATATTCTCAAATAACAAACCAAAGATATAATTTCCTTGTGACATTTCATATTTGAATGCCCCAAAGCCTATGAGGAAGATATTTTGACCAATCCGTTGAGCATTCAATTTTATACTGACTTTACAGAAGGATGCACTGTATGTGTGGTATATGTGCAGCTGTATTTGACCAGGCCAACTTTACGGAGGTAGAAACTTTCCATTCCACCCAACACAATCACTTGTTCTGGTTGCACACTTGGATACCCTGTGTTATGGTAACCAGGCAAGGATATCACAAACATGTAATGTACAGCAGCCTCCAGTGGCAATCGAACACAGAACCCTGTTTTATGAGTCAAACATGTTACCGCTAAAGAAGGCAGTCAAGGTACACTCTAAATGCTCAAGCCTTATCATAATTATTTACTTCTGTGAACATTTTGAGTTCTTAGTGCAAAAAATCAAAATGCAAACACACTGCCTGAGGCTCTATTTATCTCCAGAAAGCAGAAGTATGTAAGTCAGCCCTGAAAATCTACTAACATCACATTTAAAGTAACTAACGTAAGTTTTATATAACATTGTACCTGCCACAATTTGTTTTATGATAATTACCTATATTAACTAATTAATTAAAGAATAATCTATGTATTTAAACTTTTAATGCGACAATGTCCGTCCATGTGTTATAGTGCGGACAGACAAATAAGGAACCCCTAAATTCTGAAATGTGATTTTCTTTTCTTAATGGAATTTATTAAAATTATTATACGAGAAGTTCAGGCTAAATTAATATGCACGCAGATTTACCTTGAAATCTACAAAAGTAAATGGTCATGATGTAGATAGGTAACCTACATTATTATTTCCTTTGTCTGGATTTTTTTAAATACTATCACAGTAGAAGTATAATTGGGTTTTTTTAATGAATGGATACAATAGGACGAAGAAACAATTTTACAGACGTTATTGCATCCTATATTTTAAATTAACGGTTTGTTTACTTGGAGACTCGTGCGGAATGGAATTAAATATATACATAATTTATTGTAATAAATTATTTGTAACACAAGAAACATGTTGCGCCATTAATTAAAATAAGTAACTAAACGACTATTTGCCTCTCCCTCACGCAATACCACCATCTATGTTGTTTGAGTTACCTACAGATTTCATTTGGTAATTATTGCTCGAATTTAAAATTCCTCCAAAATATTGTAAAACATAACATTTCACCTACACTATGCGCATTGATTGGTACATTAGAATATGAAATTATTATAACAATAAAAATAATATAAACGTTTTGTTTTTTAGATTTCAGTTTGTTTAATTTTGTTTAGTTCTCCTTGGAGCAGACTATGCAGTGTTTATTCGTAAATTATTTGCCAACACTCAAAAGTGGCTAAGGGCCTACAAATCTTACTACAGTTATAAATGCAAAAGTCTGCATGCTGCACGCCTGAACGGATCTGGATGAAATTTGGCACAGAGAGATTATAATCTGGAATAGCAAATGGGCTACTTTTAATCCCGGAAAAATACGGGCGCGGGCAACAGCTTAAGTAAAATGAGTATTTTAATAGCACTGGACACCGCAATAAAATATTTTATACGCCCACCACCTATATCTGTGACGCCCACCTAGGAATAAAGTCACCCAAATAGTAGGCAGCTGATAAGCCTTTACGTTTTGGGTGCAAAATCGCCCGTATAAATAGAGTGCACGCATACAAAGGATAAGGTGCCGCGACTGTAAGTGCTCTACTGCGACCTCAAACTGCGACTTAGCTTTTCTTTTCTGGCTGCCTGAAACGAAGTAGGTAGGTCTACCACGCCACTGCCGCCTAAGATTTAATCTGAGGCGTAGGGCACGTAAAAAATACGTGAGACGATTCGAGGGCGCAGAAAAGACTTGACGCGATGTATAGTATGTTTCCTCGCCCTATCTGTGTGGGCTAATGTCCCGTTCCATCGCTTCAGTACAGATTTGTATTCAGAAAGTGAATTGAAAGGACGCCGCGTCTTTTCCGCGGCCTCGTACCACGTTCTTCCTAATGTGCCCCACGCGGCGCCTGAGCTATGTGCCTGAGCTCCCACTTTTGTGATATATTTTTACTCTGTAAGTAGGTAGTAATAATAATATGCAGTGAGTTTTTGACATTGCAAAAGTTGTACAGCACATCAATCGTTACACCCGTCCACTCTACTCAGTTACGTTACGGATGACTTTGCAACCAAAACCCAATGGTTGATCTTTTATCGACGTACACATCACAGTTGGACGTAGGTACATACTTAAAGACAGTCTGTTAGCTTTTAGTATACATATACCTCGGCTATTATCGGATAGAATCGGATATATTCGTGTAATAGAAATATCCATGGATGTAATAATCGGAACATGGTCGGAACTAATATAACACTTAATTTCGAAATCGGAACTAATATGACACTTAAGTTCGAAATCAGAACTCGATTATAAACCTTCAAGAAGTGCAAGTAGTGTAACTGTCGCAGTAAAGTAGTTAAATCAGAGAGTTAATTGAATCTCTAGACAGTTAATCAAAGATCGATATTCAATCAAGTCGCTAAAGTTCCGTCAGACAAGTGAGTGAACGAAACGTTTAACGAGTTTCCTAAACGTTCCTAGGCAACAAGACGCATTTCAACTTTGGTAGGGTGACCAAGATATTTGATTGGAAAAAAATGGATAGTAAAAAGACATTGCTTGTCTTATATTTATTTATAAGGCGTAATGCCCTCTTAGGTGGTGTGGATCTTTGTCGATCTGACAAAGGCCACCTTTGCACGGCATGTTCTACCCAACCGAAATTGAAGGACATACCTTGCTAAACTGGCCTTTATCAGATCGATGTAACGTCACGTCCATCTTAGGCGTCGTTATGCCCACTTACTTGGTAAGAATTTAGCTTTTGAAGGGGAACAAGATATTTCATTATTTAGGAAAATGAATAGCCAATAAAAATTATAATTTTTTTGTTTTATGTTTCTTTAATTAGAAAAAATAAAACCTGCTCTGCTGCCGATATTTGGTACATTTGTTGGGTTCGTTTTAGCACCCGACTGACTAATTAGTTGATTTATTATCTTTCATCCACATTCGCAGCATGTTTTCCACATCCTGGTTACTCTACACTCCCTTGCGTTTGAGGTCTTTTTGGGCTCCCGTGTATAATTTTCAGTTCAGGCCACATTGCAGTCAGTTCTTCTATGATCTCACGTTTAGTGTAGTAATGCATTGAGCTTATTTTAGTAACGTAACAATAAAAAACTAACGATATAAACTCACAAACCTACATTGATGTCGCTGATCATTCCAAAATCTTTTCGTAAAATTTTTCTTTGAAGGAACGTGTCGAGTCTTCTAAAGCCATGTTTGCAACAAGAATTCACTACAAAAACAAGACTCTTCTTAATTTTACTAAGTAACCATATTTACAATAAAACAAAACACGGAATTTCCAAGCTCTCAGTTCTTCACGCTCACACCGAAATAACAATAACAAATGCGGAGTCGATAACATGTTTACAATTTCACCAAAGACCACAATTTGAAACAAAAAACCACTCACACAACAAACCAACGTTGCACAACGTTTGCCAAAAGAAACACTCTAAAAGTAATCAGCTGTTGTCGTGACCGCCATCTTGTTTTACATTATTAATGAACACGCTGGCTTTCGGTCAGATAGATAGTTAAACGTTTTCGACGCTGCTTTATTTAAATCAAAATGCTAGCGACTTGATTGAATATCGATCTTGAATTAACTGTCTAGAGATTCAATTAACTCTCTGATTTAACTATTTTACTGCGACATAACTATACTTTATGGCTACATAATAACTATATAGAGCTGTTAGTACGCCCGCTGCAGTAAACGAGGCAGGTTAGCAGCGGATATAATGGGGACCTGTGATGGGGACACACTGGAAAAGGGGGATTCCGCTAAATGGTCAAGCAAAAGAAGTAGGTAATATACAAATTTTATGTCTAAAAGTAGGTACTTTTTAAAAGAGGCTCAAAAATTCAAAGTAAGTGAAAATAAGACATGTTATTATTTAACAAAGTCCAATATCGAGTGTTTGAAGCGACTGCAATACACCTGCAATAACCTGCGGAAGCGGAACCAGTATTATGTCAAAAAATCTTTGATTTTTTTTCTGAACGCGTTCATTTCTAAACAACGTAGAATAGAACGTATTCTACCATGATTCTATGTTAACAACTGACATTATTTTTTTCTTTTCATCCAGGTAAATCATATTCACAGACAATAAAGAGATACTATCCTCCCGCATTTACACAATCGTGTTCGCCGTTCGCCTCGTCACTCGACGAACATTCCACGAAACACTCGTACGAATGCCGTCGCGAACTACCTGTTCACACATTTGCGGGGTGAATTATTTTAACATTCGCTCACGGACATGGAGGACGTGGAATGCCTGCTTAAAAAAGTAAAAAAGAACCGTCGACGCAAGCGATGGTGGATGATAGCGTGTCTTCTTTAAATTTAAGTTGCTGACTGATGATCCCATACTAGCAACTTAAAATTACGGTTACATGCATTGTTTATCTTTTGTCTATTTTTATGATTGCGGTGTTTTGGGTTCCAAATGAGCTCTTCTTTTTAAGTTCAAGGAATTCTAAAATTCGCACTTCACTCCGCTCCATTATATCCACACGTCCTGTTGGGTTGGGCGCTAGCTGTCAACTGAATGCAGGTGAATATGTTAACAGTAAGTTCGTGTTCGCCATTCGTGAGCTTTGATTAGCGTCCGATAAACCGCTCCCAACGCGAGCACGCGAATCGCGGTAATCATATATTACTTTGTTTATAAATCTGTGACTTCATTCTAAAGGCCCCTCTACACAATGGCCCATGATGGGCCATTAAAAAAGTGGCCATGACCGCCACGATCATGTATTGCTCCCCACACAATCGTGACGTTACATTTACTCACTGTCGTCTGTTGAAGATGGACTTCGAAGTGATAGCGGCTACTGCTATTTGTTGAGTACATATAATCACTATCGGAATGCGCATCAAAAAAAGGTCGTGAAAAGTAGATGGAGGACGAGAAGATGGTGGATGTTAACTATTCACCGTAACAGAACAAGGTGCAGTAATCTTATTTATGTATTTTGCATAGCTCTTGCCTGCGTTTTCGTTTTCATGCCTTCGTGCGACTGATTGGTGGACAATTTTGTGGACACGAGCACGATCATCGGCACGCATTCCTTTGATTTACCGACAACTCACCGATTACTCACGATTACAGGTGATGATGGCCACTCATAGACGATTATGCTCTCTACACAATCGTGCGTGGCTGCACTTGCCCATTATGGGCCATTGTGTAGAGGGGCCTTCACAATCTATGGGCGTATATTGACGTTTGTGTGGCGGAAGTTGTACCTATGCAGGTACCTATTTAATTTTCATGAAAATCGTGATTTTGCTCTCTCCCCAAGCTACATTTAATTAAAAGTTTTTTCGAAAATTATTAAAACCTTTTTTTCTTTCTCTCCGAAGCACCAGTATGTCATCGGGCCGATCAAAATCCTCAATTCTCGACAAACCACTGAGCAAAGGAAAAGGCGAAATATCTTTAGCATTTTACTCCCTATTATTCTCGGAGATCGTTCAATATTGCCAAAACCGATCGCACTCCATCCCGGAGCTTCAGACTAAGTAAGTTTTCTGGCCTTAAACCATACAGTAATGCAGTTAACCTTTTGTAGTTGGCTAAGAGACCTAATTTGCTCCAATTAAGTATTCATTAGTAAATATTCGATTCCAGACTATCAGATATTGGACAAGATGTGGGAACAAGGCTCCTTGACCTTTACTTCGTGAGAGAGCGCAACAGCAAGCGAGAAATCAAGCTATTGAACATGCTGCTGTTTGTTAAATCCACACTTTGGAAGGTATAGGTACTAATTTCTATGTATATCCTGTGGCCGCTCATAAGGAACATAAGGCCTTTATAACAGATCTCCACTTGGTGTGATCTTAAGCGGCAACCTCCAGGTCTTCCCATGCCCAGTCTGATGGTTTTTTCACCTCTAATGTCACTGATCGGCATCAGATGGTTTTTGGACACCCCCTCTTACGCCTTTCCCGAACTTGCCATGAGAGGCTCTGGTTGAATGTTGGTCTAGGGCGCTACTACAAAAGTCCTTCACTGTATGGAATTGTCCAATTTAAGCTTCTCTGAACTGACAAATACATACATTTGACACATTGTAATCGTCAAAATGGTTAATCGAGTAGTGGACAGTTGATAGAATAGCTGACCTATGGGATGTGTGGTTTCATTGTAACTAGGATTTCTACATTAATGTAATGAAAACTTCCTTTGGCAGCATTAAAAATTAACCATAACCAGTAAATATGTGAGTAGCAATTAATGACTGCTGATGAGGCAAAAGAAATTTGTTAGGATCGTGGCCAGTTGCTGGCAGTGGCTGGATGAGGATAGCCGAGGAAAGAAGGAAGCAACTTGCCTTGGGGGAGGCCTATGTCCAGCAGTGGACAAGAATGGGCTGATTGATGGATGCAAGTGGCAAGCCTTGTTCTCTCACTACCTTTATGGGATGCAAGTTTGAGTATCACCACCACAATTATTTTATTATTCTGAATTATTTCCTTCATGTGTGAAATTGCTTTTTTTTTCTTATTTCTAGACCCTGTTTGGCAAAGAAGCTGATAAGCTAGAACATGCAAATGACGATGAGAGAACCTACTATATCATTGAGAAGGATGCCCTGGTAAGATAACTCTTAAGATGGACTAACCCATACTGATGCCTAAGTGTTCAGCGGTGGAAAAAAACATTATCAGCAATATTATCATGACTATGTTGCTGCTAGTGGCAAACAAGACTTATAAGAAATTTAGAAAAAGAAATAAGAATTAGTCTTTTATGGTTTCCGGAACAGAAAACATTGCATTTTTGTCTGTTCCAGGTGAACAAATTTATCAGTGTGCCCAAAGACAAGGGTTCATTAAACTGTGCTGTATTCAACGCTGGCATCATAGAAGCAGTCTTGACTAAGAGTGGTTTTGTAAGTACTTGCTGTTATTAGATTATTTGAACACCAGAATCATCATCATAAGCAGCCTATATACGTCCCACTGTAGGGCACAGGCCTTCTCTCAGAGAGAGTGTGGGCTTAATCACCACGCGTGCCCACCGCGGATTGGCGATTTTAAGCGCTGAGGTATGTGAATAGCTCAGACACCCAGGTTTCCTCACGATGTTTTCCTTCACCGTTAGCGAGTGGTATTGCTACTATAACTTTACAAATGTACATAACTTAGAAAACAAAGTCATAGGTACATGCCCGCACTGGGATCGAACCTGGGTCTCCCGTTTCCGAGTCCAAAGTTCTACCCACTAGGCTACCACCAGAATACTTAAAAGATATACCACCATGATACTTAAAAAAAGTATCCTACTGGAAACCGTCTGATACAGACTCTGGAAAGTAGTCAAGTATTCCACCAGAATACTTACCAAGAAGTATTTCAGTATTATTTAAAAAAACATGTAACATAAACTCACATCTGTATTCCACAGGAGTAGGCAGAGACCAGTCTTTGTCACTCACCAATATCCTGACAAACCTCTTTCATTTTATCAACATCTTCTGTTCCTCACCTATGTACTAAATTTTAGATTTGAACACAATTAAATTCTGTTTACATCTACTTTGTGCCCTGACTGCTGAAAGCTCTGCATACTGCACTCCAAAAAAATATCTATTTATTTGGTAGACTCAAAGCCCAGATGTAGCCACTTACCATAATTTTAAGACTTCTGAAAAAAACCATTCTTTTTCAGCCCGCCAAGGTATCAGCTCACTGGCACAAAGGGACGACATACATGGTCAAGTTTGACGACATAGTCATCTCAAGGGATAAGACTTTGGACGACCGATAACTAGTAGCCGTTTCTAAGTCCTAAGAAGTTATGTCCAGGATAGCAAGCTTGTTTTACGATACTACATTATGGTAGCACATCAGACTACAGGAATGATCCAAAGTGTTGTTGACCTGCTATCATGTGTAGTGTAAAATATTGTTTACTCATAATAAATGCAGGTTCCATGTCACTACTACTTCTGCTACCTACCATAAATTGATCTCTGTAAATAATACAAGTGCATTTTCAGAATATTAATTTATTGTTTTCGTAACAATAGTGTGGTATTTTTCCGTAGTAGCATTACAATGACTGCATATATGCCGCGCGCTGACCTTACATGTTTGCTTAGTTTTAAGAGTTTTTTGGATAACTTGTCCAGTCATTATATACATTTGGAAATGCATGTGAGCCGAGAAAGCAAAATTTTGGATGTTATACACATACGTTAAAATTCAAAACGGATGAAAGGTTGTTCAGAGATTTATTGCGATACCAAATAAATAAATAAATAAACCAGCCAAATTATGAATCAAACACATGAGATCAATTAAATAAAATATTTCTTTGTGCAGTAAAAAATAATAATGGCAGGAGAAGTTCCTCCACGGTAGACTCTTCGAGTCATGAAGACCCTTGAACCGCAGGAAATTATAGAAACATCATTATCATCATCGTCGTCGTTAAATAGAATATCGAACCTGGCGACATTGTTCAAGATGCCCACTACAATGCAGGCAAATAACGGACCAATTAAATTTTTGGCTTTTTCGATCGATATCTCAATAACGATGAATGACAGGTGAAAAATGTAAAGGACATTAATTATTGTAGATCATAAAAATGTAACGAAAAAGTATTGCAACAAAATTTTCATAGGTACCTATCTCATCGGAAAACAGAGTTATTGTGAAGAAACTAAATTTAACCCTTTTTTTAAGATGGCGGAATATGCACATAGGAAATCCCAAGGGGATAATATTCTAAAATATTCTTCGTACGAAACTGGGTAGGTACCTAATGTGCCAAGATACCTTCTTTTTTCTACCAGTTACAATACCAGTTATAATTGACGAATAAGGGAAAATGACGAGTGACCCCCTAACCCGTACCTACACGGAGGTAAATATTATTCCTACGTAACCCAGTTCTGCACAAAGAAATAGCTGTTCCTTCCTCTATTTTCCCCAGCTGTTTTACCGGCGTAATGACTCTACTAACTTACGTAATGGAATTTTAAGTTCAGTGCTTAGGTAATACGCGGAGGGCGAAGATTTGCCTATGAGTTCCACTTTCTACGACCGCACCCCGCGTTCAGTGTAGTGTTGCCGCTCGATAGGCCAATATCGATTGTCTATCGATAGTTAAAGAAAACACGATAATATCGATAGTCAATCGATACTAACGATAGTATCGATAGCATCGATTTCTCTTCTACTGCAATACTTTCGGTAAACTGCAATACTATCGATAGTATCGATAGTTTCGTCGCTGCCAACCAATGAACTATCGATAGTATTGCTCTTTAATATCGAATAGACTATCGATACTTTTGTGATAACGATAGTGATATTTATTTCAATAGTATTGCATTCAGTATGCAAGCATAATGAGTGGTAGAAAAACTAATGTGGTATATTCAACCAAACCAAATCAACTAGTGTATTGACTTTTTTTAAGCGCACTAAATTCTGTTCTCCGCCTTACTCCTACCTTACCTGCATGCATACTTCATCCAATACTATTGAATTAGAGATCTCTATCGATAGTACAAAACTATCGATACTATCAATACTATCGATAGTCTATTTGATATTAAAGAGCAATACTATCGATAGTATTGATAGTTCATTGGTTGGCAGTGACGAAACTATCGATACTATCAATAGTATTGCTGTTTACCGATAGTATTGCAGTAGAAGAGACATCGATAGTATCGATTGTCCTATCGATCGTGTAGATGATTTTAGCGTTTTACAATCGATTGCAAAACTATCGATTTTTCGGCAACACTAGTTCAGTGCTGAACTGTTGACCAAATGAACGCGGGGTGCGGTCGGTGGAAATAGGACGCGTACGTAGGTACTCATCGGCAAATCTTCAGCGCGCGGGTAGTACCTACATTTAAACTTTCCGCGCTGAGTATTTAACTATATATCGTGATATATATTATGGTTTTACGGAATGGCTACAGCGAGCTTTTCAACACAATTGATGACAGGCGAGAGATCAGGAGAAGAGAAAAATATAGTTTCCCTTCGCAGAATCGTCCAGTGTAGAGCCGAACCGAATCGGATTGAATTTGTTTCGTTGGCGATTCGGCTCGGCGCTTCGCTAATCGATGCAGTTTCATAGTTAATATATAGCTAACAATTTGCTATTCAACTCGGCTAGCCTAGCAGAATCTATTTATTTATAGTGACTAAACCAATATAATATTACAAAGCCGAAATAAAAACAGACAATCATTGAAAGTTTCCACAGATATAACCAAATCGATTATTTTACAATGAATTGAAAAACAATGTTGATAGGAGACATCTCACCGCAGTTATTCCATCGTGGAATAAGTCAATATCGACTACCCTCGCCAAAGAGTTAAATAGATTGCAAGGAATTTTATTAGTTCTGACCACCGGTAAATGGAAAATTGGGTTGGATCACGCAAGAGTAGCGCCATCTCTTTAACTCGTGATGTAAAGCAAGATAATGCTATGCCCGCACGGCAATTGCCGCACGGTCATGAGGTCTGTTGAACATCAGGCCCGCCAATTATTGAAATTGTTACATTATTTCGTGGTACAATAAAGAATTTAATAAATAATATTTTGTCATGTATGTGACTTGAGTTGTTATGTGCCTAAAAGATTACAGTTCATTGCGTGACTAGTCGGCCGCATGGAGAAATAACTTGAACAAATGACTGACTTCGAATCGACGTATCTCGGGTCCCATTGGGCAGGATGTGACTTCAATTTATCTGTTATGGAAGTAGCTTTTCGGATCTCCCAACTACTGAAACTTGAACAACCGATCGCGCGGTTTGATCAGTCCGCAGCGGATCTGCTGCTCACGCGTTTCTCTTTCCACCCATATGACACCACCGTAGAGGAACATGGGTACCAAGGCCAACACTGTGAACAGGATGTTGCGTTTGTTCGGATAGAAGCGCTCGAACTGCGTCGCTTTCATTGCGGTGAAGTTGGCCACCGCCTCGTCGAACTGAAAAACATTGCGGATAGGATTCACTAAATAAGACGATAGCGGCTGGACCAGGGCGGAGATGATTGCTTTTCAGACGATTTAGCTAGTTACAGCTTTTCAACAGATGACAGGCCCGGACACGGATTTTATCTACGCTTCCAGTCTTGTGTATTTTTCTGGCCTACAAGTTCTACATTCTATGCCCAGTTGTTTCACCCGGTTCCGACTTAGAATCCCGGCATGTACACCCTACAGCACATCAACGCGTGCACTCTACTCATTCACGTTAGGTACGTCGACTTTGCAACAAAAGTGGTAACTTCTTTTTGTATTCTGAGGTCATTACTGACTGCCCCGTTGGTCTAGCCGTTAAGGCGCTTAGCTACCAAAACAGAGGTCGTGGGTTCGATTCCCACTGGGGGCCGCCGTACATTTGTATAAATGGCCCCAGTCTGGGTGTACTTTCATGTTTGTAACGTCCTTGCCTGGTTACCATAGCACAGGGTATCCTAGTTTAGGACCAGGTCCAGCGTGAAAGTTATTCTATTTTTTATTTCACTGTCGACTGTACTAATCACTTATGTACCTAGTTTTCTAAGTTTGGTGCGTATAAACCCGAGTGTTGCCCGCAGGCTGCGGGCCGCAACAACACGACGACGTGCACTTGATGAGCTGTTCACTGTCAATAGAAACAACTCTACTAACCAACCAATTGTAGCTGTATTTGAGTGACTGCTGAAGGTGGTCTAATACATAACGGAACGGGATACAGGCGTTCGTGTATATACGTCACGTCACAACAGACCAGCGAAGTGTGGGCGGCACGAAATCAATCTAAATTTAATCCTTAAATACTTACGAAGTTACATTACGAGTAGGTACAAAAAGCCCGTTTCCGTGACGTGCGGATTGGCCTCCCGTGACCGGGATTATTCTGCGCTAGTATTGTAGTCTCTAACCCTGAAAGTTTTTCATGGTTATTTTAGTTTGTATCGTTGCGCCCGCACGTAGCTGACCCGTTGTAATATCATCATCATCAGCCCTTTGACAGCAGTAGACTGTAGGACATGGCCTCCCGGACATAGCTTTTCATAACCATGAGAGGTTTTGCCATTATCGCCACGCTTGGCAGGCGGGTTGGCGATCGCAGACATCGCAGTACGCAGTTGGAATGTCAGGAAGACGCTGCTGCCCGTCTCCTGGTAATTTATTTCCTTAGTTGCCTTCGACAACGTCCACGGGAAGAAATGGAGTGACACTATTCCTAATCCGGCGCCACACGGAATACGGCCTGTTGTAATATGGATAGCACTTATATGTGAAAGCCATTACCACAACGCCTGCCTCCATGCTGTGCTTGCAGGGGTCCGTCCGGGCCTTCAAAAAAGCTTGTCGACACTTGGCACGCCTATCAATTTGGCTCAGAATTATCTTGCAATCTGTCTCCGTGAACAGCTGGTCAGTCATGGCTCTAACTGTTGCTTCTCAATATCTATAAAGGTAGTTTTAGGACGATCGCTGTACTGGACGCTGTAGATGTACAGTTTTTAAAATTAGGAACAAGTTAGAATCACACCATTCATAAGCAGTGGTGAATCAAATCAAATTATATAAGTTACTCTATGAATCGAATGACTCATTTCTTTTTTACAAAAAAAATTGTCACTGACATTCCTGCCTGTCCTTTATTTTTACTTCTTAATAGGTTCTTAATCTATCTGTTCGGAAGACCAAATAGTTCTAAAAACATAACTTGTAAAAAAAAACAAGTCTCGTAACTCAGTTCTTCAACCGTAAAAAAATATGAGATCCATGTAAAATACCAAGTCAGTTAATTTATTCAGTCCCTACTTAATGTAATTAAGTAATTAGCTAACTAACCTAACAACATCTTATAGTGACCATATCAATATTACAAATCTTTTATGTTTTAAATAAATAGATTTGCCAACTTCCGTGTCATTTGGCCATTTGCCGGGCACTACCGTGCCCCCAAATGACTAGATAAACTAGTTATCAAAATTGATTTTAAATAGGGATGCACCGACTGTTCGCCGACCAGTCGGTTAAGCCGACTAGTCGGCCATATTTGCAGTCGGCGACTGGTCGGCGAACAGTCGGCCAAAACTGCCGACGGATTAGGGTAACTGAAATACGTATTTATTTTAACTGTTATGTAATCGTTTATTAGTTTGTACCATATTAAAGATATTCCACTTCTAAGATACTCTTCTTACGAGATCAGATCAGTCATAAAATTATATACGTATAAAAGTAATCAACAGTCAAACCCTAGATCTAAGCTGGCCTCTATGCTCTCAGGCTTAATCATAACGAATTTAATCAGTCTTATTTATAAGTCTCGATTAGAAATCTGAAAGATCTTATCTACTAAAACATTATATATAAACAAAAAATCATGTCGCGACGTGATCACGAGCGTTGCCGAGGTCACCCGAACTCCCCCGAAAACAATGTCGGCCCGGCCGACATGTCGGCTAATTTGTAGCCGACTGGTCGGCCTGTCGGCCAGTCGGCCAAAGTCACAGTCGGCCCATCTCTAATTTTAAAATATCCTACTAAATCATCATAAGCAGCCTATATACGTCCCACTGTAGGGCACAGGCCTTCTCTCAGAGAGAGAGTATGGGCATAATCACCACGCGTGCCCACCGCGGATTGGCGATTTCAAGCGCTGAGGTATGTGAATAGTTCAGACACCCAGGTTTCCTCACGATGTTTTCCTTCACCGTTAGCAAGTGGTATTGCTACTAGAACTTCACAATGTACATAACTTAGAACACAAAGTCATAGGTACATGCCCGCACTGGGAATCGAACCTGGGTCTCCCGCTTCCGAGTCCAATGTTCTACCCACTAGGCTACCACCACTTCTACTAAATACATATACATATTTACAAAATATGCCTATGTCCAGCAGTGGACAAGCATAGGCTGATGATGATGATGGTGAAGATTTAGAAAAATCGTAATTGATATTTCTAGGATTGGTTGACTCAAGCAGATAAGTCCAAAACTCGAACAGTCTTATTTAGAAAAAAAAAACGATTTCTCTAAAACACTCCTCAGTGCTCAGAGGCAGTTCAAATAGTACCTACTTTAACTCCATGGTGCTAAAGGGAAACATTCATAGGTAGGTAATAAGATAACAGATGGTTTAAACTGCCTCTGAGGAGAGTTCCGGAGGTAGGTACCCATTGTCTTTTCTACAAAACTAGGCATATACCTTTTTATAAAAATATGCCGTGGCAGAGCAGTCGAAACGCACATTGATTTTATAACCATGGTAAAAATTCTGTTTCCACAAAAGTTTTGCCGAGTATATTGTTAATGTTTTGTTTATTGTTTTACAATGAAATTGTTGCATTAGATGACATACAAATAGAATCGAAAACAATAGATCAAGAACTGGCACATGTCTTAAATCAATGAATTAAATAAATAAAATTATTAGTTCAAATATTTATTTATATTAATTACACTACATTTACAATCCCAAATTATTATTTACGCAAACTTGAACAGCCTTTCCCTGTAACGGAGCTCACCCCTCCTTATCTGAGCTTCTAGTTTTGTACGGTCATTCCAGATGAGATATCCATAGGCAAACATGGGTAGAACGATAGCACAAATTCCAAACAAACCTGTGCGCTTGTTAGGTTGAAAGTTGTCGTATAGACCCACTTTCATCGACATGAACTTTTGTACAGCTGGGTCGAACTGAAACAATAAGTCGTTTGTGTCAATGTGTGGAAGTGGGGTAATTTTTTTAAGATTGGAGTACCCTGTACTTTGCGTTGGGTCCTTGGGTACTTGGGTACAGGCTAAGGATAAAATTACGTAATAAAAATGTACTCACGACATAGCCAGCTTCGGCGGCGTGCTTGAATGGGTTCGTGCGTTGTTTCAGGAACTCTTTCCGCATTTCGGCTCGTCGAGCCGATTGTATTTTAATAATATTGAGCTCTTGCGCGGATAATCCATAGTCTTTAGCCATTTTGCAAGGCAAAATACTAAAACTTCTACGAAATCGAAGTCCTTCTTTTTGTTTTGACAGAGAACCACAGACTAATAGGATATCAGAAAACGTCACTGATAATTTTCGTTCAGAAATGACAAAAATAAGTGAACATCACTACGTGGTGAATGAACGATCATAGACAAAACGAAACTCCGAACTGACAGAACGAGCTTTGAACTTCCGGCCACCATCTTTTTCATGTCCCTGTTGTCGTTGTCAGTTCGCCGATTTTTCTAAAAAGTCGCCACCATGGGTCGCATGCACGCACCAGGGTAAAATCTTCGATATTATATGGTTTATTAGTATGCCGCGGCTTTGCAGTGTTAAATTCAGTGTGAAAGTGTCGCCGTCATTCACATAACCTATGGAGCAAGATTGGTGACCACATGGCTTTCTTTCAACCGCGTTTTTTTCGTGTTTCAGCAAGGGTATATCCCAGTCGGCACTGCCTTACCGCCGTAGTGTCCCCACCTGGTTGAAATTGACCGCTGATGATGTCAGGGAACAGATTTTCAAGCTCGGAAAGAAGGGTCTCACTCCCTCGCAAATTGGTAAGTCATTGACTTCACTTTCCTAACAAACAGGCTCTACTGTTGTTACAGTTCACAGGGATAACCCGATCACTTTGTACTATTAAACAATATATGTTTTTGGCACAGTGACCTATTGGATCAATTCATCTAACAACTTAAAGGTTATTGTGATGCAGCCGGAACATATAAATGTTCTCAAGTGCAGATTATGAACTGGCATCTGAGGCAAATTGCTGGTAGCAGCTGGATAAGGATGACCAGAAGAACAAAGACAGAAGTGGCCTTAGGGAATATTTATACTCAGCAGTAGACAAAAGCCTACAGGTTTATTGGTACAATTTGAATTTTACAGGATACCTTCACCACCAATCCTCCATCTCTGACTATCACCTGTAAATAGAGAGTTCTGTGCATAAACCATCTTCATCTGAAACACCTGCACACCTCAGCCTTCCTAATTTCACCTAAATCTTTCAAATTCCAGGTGTCATGCTCAGGGATTCACATGGTGTGGCCCAGGTGCGATTTGTCACTGGCAAAAAGATCCTCCGTATCATGAAGGCCATGGGGCTGGCCCCTGACCTACCTGAGGACCTCTACTACCTGATCAAGAAGGCTGTTGCTATGAGGAAGCACTTGGAACGTAACAGGAAAGACAAGGACAGCAAATTCCGGCTGATTCTGGTCGAATCTAGAATCCACAGGCTTGCCCGCTACTACAAGACTAAGAGTGTGTTGCCCCCCAACTGGAAATATGAGTCCAGCACAGCATCTGCTCTAGTGGCTTAAGTTTACAATAAATGTAATGTAAAACACCCACAGTTTAGTTTTATTGTTTGAATCTACTGGAATATGTGCTTTCATGCCAATTGGCGAAATAACTGATAACAATACACCCCTTGGGCTTTCTGTAGTGGTGGCATGGCGAAGCTGCGTATCGGTCTGCATCCTTGAAACCTAAGAAACTTCTATAATATCAACATTTTAGAAAAAAGGATGTAAAATCCAATGCCCGGCTTTGGTGCATGTCCCAGTCTAATAGCGTATAACAGTAACACAAAAGTTCTGTTGCGTTAGGCCTACATTCTAGTTTTTTTTCCATTTCTGAATCTTGTGTATGCTATCGTTTTTAGCTGGGTCTCTAGATTTATCAATCAATCTTAGCTATAGGAGGCTGATTATCTCACCAGCTGTGAAGAAAACATTGTGAGGAAACCTGCAGCTACTTATCACTTAAAATCCTTTATTGCACAATAAGAAACGTTTGTACATAGGCAAAATTGACACTGTCTTGCCTGAGAATGGCACGAAATTGTAAGTAGGTATAGTTTACGTCCATTGAGAGTGAACATTTTGTAAAAGTAGGTTCATAGCAGGAAATGTACTTCACCCAGTGTGGATACATGAAGTGGTGTAACTATAGGGTGGCAGGGCTGGCAAAATGCCACGGGCCCCCAAGCTGAGGGGTCCCCCCAACTATGACACCACGAGCTCAGAAGTAAGATTTCTTTTAACAATTACACTGTTTATATAAGAGTGCTTCAAATCAATTAAAGTTGGCCCATATATACTACTAAAGACCATATACTGGGCGTCCCAAAATTATGGGCTCATGGCCCATAAGTTAGTTTTTGGCCATTCTTTCGACTGGCATCATAAAAGTAGGGGTTTTTTTTTACGCTAAAGTTGGTTCGATTCCCAGACGAAACAAGTAATTTTTAGAAAATCTTTGAATGCAGAATTACTAACTTTTAAAAATAACAAAGTCTTCTTTCAGCAAAATACCCTATCTATGATATTTGAGGTACTTTCCCTTCATGTCCCATAACTTTGGGACACCCTGTATATATGTACTGGGAGGGCCCCATCCAATGAATTTGCCACAGGCCTCACATGGTATAGTTACGACTCTGGATATATGTTAAAAGTATAGGTACCTACTAAACCAAAATTTTTGTGATTGGCAATAACTAGATAATTACATATGTAGTGTTTGTGTTCCTATTAAAAAATTAAAGGACAAGAATCACAATAATTTATAATACTCAGGGCATTACATTTAACAACCAAGTAAATCAATAATACATAATTTATTATTTACAATCAGAACATCAGTCAATAATATCACATAACACTAACATTAGCTACATTAAACACTAAACATAAGGGTTCCAATTACTACCATCTTCAGGATGCAAACTGTTAGTTATCAATAACACCACATCTACTATCCACCAGATACCAAGACCACCTAAAGTTAAGAGCTTTCCAACTGCAGTCCCAGTCTGACCTAAGCAGAACCTGTCCATGCCCAAAAACCCCAGTAATATACTGTATATCAGCGTCGTAGTGAAGTAATGGCCCGTGTAACGGATGCAGGGAAAGCCATCCCTGTAGAAACTCCTCGGTGGATGGCATTCGATTCCAGGCAGAGCTTCGCATTTCACTTTAGTTTGCTCCACCTGCTCATATCTTACGCCTCCGAATTTAACGCAGCCATGTTTGGCGGCTTCTTTGGCTGTATGGTTGCCCTTGTGGTCGAGGGGCTCGTGGCAGTCCAGAAATTCCATGGGTAAGAAGCTGCATTTCACCAGTGGACCCAATGGACGGTAAGGTTCTTGGGAATACGTGTCTTCGGACGAAGTATGTGTGGCGAGAAGGAGGATGGTGACGAACGATGATGCTACGAAGCTGGTTAATCCCATTTCTTGTGCACTATTTGGTGAAATTTCATGGATGAATGAAATGAGACATAGTGATGAAACATAGTTGGGTAACAATTGAGAACCGGCGAGCTTCTTAACTATGGTAAAACAGATAACGTTGTATCAACGTTTGACTTATTATATATGCTTTGACATCTCAGACTAATGCATTAATCTGAGTTTGACATTTGAACCTTCGTTCAAAAATATAATTCCACTAAAACAGAATTTTGTTATAAAATTCGTGATAAGTGATGTTTTAGAGGATGTATAGGATGAAATAGTCAGGGAAGGGAGAATCCCCAAGAGACTGTAGATAACCAGGAGAAATTAATATGGAGCAATTTCGATTTATCTCGAAGAAGGTGGTCAAAATAAAGCTCAAACTTTCAAGCGTTTGAGAAAAATATATTTAAAAACAAGAAACACAAATTGAGAATTTCGCTGAGTAAATACTTATAATTATCTGTCATGCTCTTTTCTGAGAAATTCATAGAAACAGCACTACAGTTAACCATTTACTTAGCGAAATTCTCAATACAGCAACTGGCCAGAACACTCGCATAACGCTGGTTTACACATAATAGGGGTTAAAGTATGAAATCAAATCAGAAATCAATAATTTATTTCAACGTAAAGAATTTACATTCTGTTTGCTGAATGTCAATGTACTATGTTACTATGTTAGCCGCTGCCTTCAGGCCGTATTTGTAGTGGAGAAAAAGGCAGCGGGAAAAAAAACTCCACTCTGACCATCTTTTCTCAAATCATCTTAAACTTATACATCAAAGCCTATATGATATGATTCCGTGATAGCCACTAATAACTTTAAAAGCCAAAATAACACTTCTTACAAAAGTAGGAAAAACAGTAATGCTGCGGCCAGACACACGAACAGCACCCGTTCACGAGCATAACGCAGGGGTCAGCCATCACCAGTCTCAACCATTTTAGAGGGAGATAGGTGACCCGGCCACCACGCCACCATTCGAATGACCTTTAGCAAACCTGCAGATTGAGTTCTTGTCAGCTATAAAATGTGTGCTATAGTTATTAATGTGCAATCACGTCGTCAGTACACGTTTTTAAAATTAAATAAATTATTTATATTAATAATTAAATAACAATGAAATCGCAGTGGAATTGGCTTACTACCAAGGGCTTACATCGTTCATATACTCGTCTATTCTATAATAGGCTTTTTTACATAGCGATTTTTTAATGAATGTTTTAAATTTATTTTCAGACAAGGATAGATCATGTTCTGGAATTCTGTTGTAAAAACGAACGCAATAGCTTACGAACGATGTATTTACCTTGGCTAAACGAAATTTAGAATAAGCAAGCTTATTTCTATTTCTAGTGTTTACGTTATGGACGTCCCTATTTAATTTGAACATGGTTATATTTTTACGAACATACATTATATTATCGAATATATATTGGCAAGCCAGTGTAAGAATTCCTATTTCTTTGAAACGCTCCCTTAGCGATTCCCTACTGCTTAAGTTGTAAATTGCTCTTACTGCTCTTTTTTGCAAAATAAATATTGTTTCTATATCTGCTGCCCGTCCCCATAATAACAGCCCATATGACATAATACTGTGAAAATAACTAAAATAGACCAGCCTCGCAGTCGATATGTCTGTAAGTTGCCTAATTTTTCTAACTGCAAATGCAGCTGAACTCAACCTACCCGATAATTTTTCAATATGCAGACCCCATTGCAGTTTTGAGTCTATTGTTATGCCTAAAAATAGTGTGGACTCTACCAGCTCTAATTTCTCACCAGATATTTTTAGACACGTGTCAACATTTTTAACATTGGGCAAGGAGAACTTGACGCATTTTGTCTTTTTCGCATTTAACATCAAATTGTTCACCGTGAACCAGTTTAGAACTGTAGATAGAGCATTGTTTACATCGTCAACATTACCTACACCTCTCTTTACTTTAAAAATTAAGGAAGTATCATCAGCAAACAGTACTATCTGCGATAGTTTTTCTACTAGGTAGGGCAAATCATTTACGTAAACCAAAAAAAGGAACGGTCCTAGTATAGAACCTTGAGGAACTCCTACTTTTACATTAGATCCTGAGGATTTAACTCTATTGATATCTACTTTTAGGGTTCTGTCTGTTAAGTAAGATCGAAGAAGAGCTAGCGATTTATTACTTAAACCATATCGGTGTAATTTTATAAGGAGCGTTTCGTTGTCGACGCAATCGAACGCCTTGGACAGGTCACAGAACACCCCGATGGCATCCTGCGCCTCCTCCCACGCATCAAAGATGTGCTTTATTAATGCTATGCCTGCGTCCGTCGTTGAGCGGCCCTTCGTAAATCCAAACTGTTTCTTATGAAATAGCTTATTTATACTAAAATGAGTCTGCAATTGATGCAAAATTACTTTTTCAAAAACTTTACTTAGGACCGGCAATATTGCTATTGGTCTGAAATTATTGGGATCTTCACTATCGCCAGATTTAAATAAGGGTACTATTTTACTTAACTTTAATAGATTAGGAAAGGTTCCCTGGTCAATGCATTTATTGAAAATTGTAGCAAGGTAAGGTGCTAGAATATGGATAACCGTGGATATAAGTTTAACCGATAATCCCCACAAATCTTCGGTTTTTTTTAAGTTTAACTTTTTAAATATTTTGACAATAGCAAAGGGACTTATATGGGTGAATTGGAAGTCAGCTTTGCATGTATTTATACTTTCCAGAAGTAAAGTTTCGGCTGATTGAGGGGAAGAATTTAAGCTAGCCGTTATTTTGAAAGGTATGTTTTTAAAGAAATTTTCAAATATTTCTGCTATGTCTTCCCTTGAATTGACTAAATTCCCTTCTACCTTTAAAGCAAATATCTGGTCCCTAGGTCTCGTTTTGCCTGTCTCTTTGCTAATTACTTGCCAGACTGTTTTGATTTTATTAGTTGACGCCATAATTTGTTTACTTATGCTAATGGATTTGGCTGCTAAACAAGTTTGCCTAAACGTTTTTGAATATTTTTTAACATACTCTCTAAACGTCGGATCGTGATTAAATTGTTTCTCTTCATACAATTCATAAAGCCTTTTCCTACTTCAATGTAAACCTGGCGTTGCCCATTCTGAAAAACCGCGATTTAACCCTGTAATTTTTTTTACGTTAAATATCTGTTCAAATTGTTTTGATATGGTCGAAAACAGCACTTCATATAATGTATTCGGATCAGTGCTATCAAAATTTAATGAATCTAACTGTGTGCCTAATTTTCTTTTAAATAATTCAATTTTTTTCAAATTTTTTTCAATTCTTTTCAATTGCCGTTTTATTGCAATAGGTTCTTTGAATTGACATAGAATCTTCATGGTTTGAGGTTTTCGAATGAAACTTTTTTCAAATGGTTTCTATGATGTTCTTTTTTTTAAAAAATGTGAAACATTTGAATATCGACTTTCAATTGTTTTTGTTATTCAATTTAGACAAGAAAGATGGATACTGCGAAAATTCGAGTGATTTTTGAATACGAGTTCCGACGCGGAACTAACGCGGCAGAAACAGCCCGCAATATCAATGCTGCGTTTGGAGAGGGGTCTACTAATGAACGCACCGTGCGATTTTGGTTTAAACGCTTTCGTGATGGATATTTCGACTTAAAGAACGAGCCACGAGGAAAACCGCCCACACAGGTGAATAACGATGAATTAAGAAAAATAGTGGAAGCCGACCCTAGTCAAACTACCCAGGAATTAACGGCATGGTTTAACGTTACCTTACCCACAATATTGACTCACTTGCGTCAAATCAATAAAATAAAAAAATACAAAAAATGGGTGCCTCATAATCACTCGAATTTTCGCAGTATCCATCTTTCTTGTCTAAATTGAATAACAAAAACAATTGAAAGTCGATATTCAAATGTTTCACATTTTTTAAAAAAAGAACATCTTAGAAACCATTTGAAAAAAGTTTCATTCGAAAACCTCAAACCATGAAGATTCTATGTCAATTCAAAGAACCTATTACAATAAAACGGCAATTTCATACTTTAACCCCTAATATTAAGTTGTTAAGTAATAACTGAATTTTAGCTTAATATTATATACATAAATAAACTCACGGCTGCATCCCAGCCTACCCTCTGCCTACCCCAGGCAGAGAGCAGGGACTGCCACTTGCCACGATCCTGACAGATAACTTTCGCTTCCTTAACATTCATTAATCCTTGCATGCACGCACGCGCCGGTTTCGGTTTAACTTAATATTAAACGACTTAATTTTAAGGAGTTTACACGTCAAATGCACTAAAAATACAAGCCCAATACGGACGGGCAACAGAGAGTTCAAATCTGTAATTCTGTAATAAAATTCGTAACAAGTGAGGCTTTAGAGGAAGTTTTTACGGGTGCGCCTTTAAATAAAAGTTGTTTTATTTAAATTGTGACTTTATTCGTGAAAATTTTGTAAGCAAGTGACAAAGAAAAACACGATACATCAATCAAATAGAAAAGTACCTTTTACTCTATTCAAACATTCTTCATCCTGTCATACCAGCCAGTCTGAAGTGGAACCATTGCAAACCTCTTTCTAACACTCCTCCTCAATCGTTTCCATCAGACTTCCTCTCTAATCCATGCCCTTTAGAATCCCTCTTCTCACAACCTCACAATCACTCACACGCAATGACACACGCCCATCTCTCTTCGACAGAACTCGTGCTTCCCTTTGGGAACAGCCTTGGTCAAGACATCAGCAACCATATACTTTGTCTCTAAGTATTTTAATGTAATGATACCATCTTCCAACACGTCTCTGACAAAATGGTATCTTACATCAACATGTCTTGTTCGTTGATGATGCACTGGGTTCTGTGCTATTGCCATTGCTGATTGACTATCAGTGTGAATCAGTATGGACTCCTCCTTACCCGTAATTTCTCTAAGAAATCGTTTTAAGAAAACTGCTTCCTTTGCAGCTTCCGATAAGCTGACATATTCAGCTTCTGCTGTAGATATGGCAACGCTCCGTTGTTTTGTGCTTTGCCATGAGATAGCCCCTTTAGCCATCTTGAAAATGTAGCCTGAGTAAGACCTTCTGTCTACCAGGTCACTTGCATGGTCTGGCTGAAGCCACGCGCAACTAATCTTGCCTTATATCGAGTTCTAATTCCCGGCTCTTCTTTGATTTTAAATATCCATTTACAATCAACAACATTGCATTTAGTTGACGGCTTTACCAATATCCAGGTTTTATTTTTCTTTAATGAATCCAGCTCCTCCTGAATTGCATTTTTCCATTTTCGCTATCATTCCTAGACAAAGCTTCTTCAACAGTAATCGGATCATCTCCTGACTCCGTTGCCTGGTAAAGAATGAAGTCCTGAAAATCTTTTGGTTTACGGTTGCATAACGGATATCGCCGACCACTATCTTGTTCATCATCTTCTTCTGCAGATAAATAATCTTCAACCTCATGGTCGTTATCGTCACTGTCTGCTGGTATACCCAAACTCTCATTTTCATTCACTTCATCTCTGGTCAATGGCTGCTGATTCTCTTCTTGTAAAGGAATGTTATCTTGCTACGACTCTACGATGCTGTGTTCCTTCGTTTGCTGAAACATCTTGATTTGTTTCTTCATAATTTGGGTAATTGTGAACTTCTAAAGGAGCAATAACCTCCGTTGGTCCTAAACGTGGTTCTTTAATTTCCCTCAAATCTCCTTTGCTGTCGTAAAATTTTTGATTCTCGAAAAATACGACGTCTCTCGCTTTATAGTATTGTCCAGTTTTGGGATCTACCAGTCGATAAGCCTTCGAATTATCGCAGTATCCTGTGTGCACAAGTTCTCTGCTTTTTGCATCCCATTTCTTTCTTTTTTGATCCGGAATATGCATGAACGCCTTGCATCCGAAAGTTTTGATCATGCTCAGATCACACTTTCTTCCAGTCCAAGCCTCTTCCGGTGTCTTGTTTTTGACAGCTATCGTTGGCGATCGGTTCTTCAAGAAGACTGCATGGTGAACAGCTTCGGCCCAGAACTTCTTCTCAAGTCCTGCTTCTTGAAGCATGCATCGGCCTTTTTCACATATAGTACGATTAGCACGCTCTGCTACTCCGTTTTGCTCTGGAGTGTACTCCACCGAAAGTTGGTGTTGGATTCCGTTCTGGCGTAGATATTCATCCATCTTTTTATTGACAAATTCTTTTCCATTGTCGGTCCTAATGGTCTTCACGATCTTGCCCGTTTGATTCTCTGCTAACGCCTTAAACTCTTTGAATTTTCCGAAAACTTCTCCTTTTTGTTTCAGAAAATAAACGAAAGTTTTCCGCGTATAATCATCAATGAAAGTCAAAAAATATTTGCAGCCTCTAAAAGACTCATTATCCATTGGTCCGCAAACATCAGAATGCACCAATTCTAATGGCTCCTTGGCTCTTGTGCCACCTTTCTTTGGAAAAGGTTGCTTGGTTTGCTTTCCCATCACACAAGCTACGCAATCGAGTTTATTGCTAGAGCTAGGAAAACTTACCCCAGTTGCGAGTTTATCTCTAAGGAGGAGGAGGTTGCGCATACCAAGATGTCCCATCCGTTGATGCCACAGTATCGCTTCTTGACTGACAGTAGTGCTGAGTGCCGTATTCTGTAAACATTGTTTAAGTTTATATACGCCTTTCTCTTTTACACCTTTCACTGCTGCCTTTCCTCTCACCTCACATTCTTCTTTTTTATAAACCTCACATCCTTTATCAGTAAATACTGTAACGAAACCTCTATCCGCTATAGCACTTACACTCATCATCATCATCATCAACCCATTATGTCCCCACCGAGGGGCACGGGTCTCTTCCCTGAGGAAGGTATAGGCCATACTCCACCACGGGGGCCAAGTCCGGATTGGTGGAGGCTTTAGACTAGTGGCTCGTCTACTGTCAGAAGTTGTCAAGCCGCCCTAAGGCCTCTGACTTGGCTTAACGACTGCCATCTATCGACGGCAGCCGGCACCAACAGCTTAACGTGCCTTGCGAAGCACGGAGCCGCTCGGAAAAATGCCACTAGCGTTAGGCATAGACGGCGACCCATCCATGCACTGAACGCGCCCTGTGTTGCTTAACCTTCGTGATCGTTTAAGATCACTCAGGCAGCCGGGGCTACGAGCACTTACACTCATCAAGTTTGTATGCAACTCTGGAACATACATCACATTACTCACGGTCAACCCCAGCGACTTACATTCAACCTTACCTTTTCCCTCACCATACACCTTATTTCCATCTGCACAAGTCACAAGTACTCGATCGTTCAACTAAAATCCTTGAAGTCTTCAAACCAGTCCTTTCTATTGGTCATGTGTGCGGAGGCACCAGAGTCGATGACCCATTCTTCTTCTGTGGTGTTTCCAACTGTAGCCATAGCAAGGTTATTGAACGTCTTCTTCTTGTTATTTGGATTTTGAGGACACGCCTGTGCTTTATGTGGTCCTTCACAAATAAAACATCGTATCTCTTTGTTCTTCCTCTTAGGTTTAATTTTACTCTTGTTTTTATTTGTAAGTAGTGCCGATGTAGTAGTGGGCTTTCCAGAAAAAATTTCCTCCATTTGAAAAAGTTTGTTCTTTACATAGTCTGTAGTTAATTCTATGCTAGAATTCTCGATAGCCAGTCGCATTGGTTGAAATTCCGGCGTTAATCCCTGCAGAAGTAACGCTGCAAGCAATTCATCGTCAACTTCTTTGCCTAAGTCTAGTAGTTGCTGTGACGTCGACATTACCGTCGTTACGTATTCTCTGACCGAAGAAAACTGCTCAAGTTTCAAACTCACAAGCGAAGACAACAGTCTGCAACGATTGTTCAAACCTTTATCTTCTAAAGCGGCTTTGAGGGCATCCCATGCTTCTTTGGCAGTTTTCGACTTCCTTACGTGTACCAGACAATGCGGCATTACAGCTAGACATATCCTTGCTCGCGCCTTTTGATCTCGCTTGAGTCCAGCTATGTTTGAAGGATCTGGGGTAGAGCTCGTGTACTGCCACAAATCTTCATGGATGAGACATAGCTCCATCACGAATTTCCAAGTATTGTAGTTCGCGGTTCCATCCAGCTTTTCTATTGTCGAGCTTGATATGCTCGGCATGCTCTGGTGAATAACTCCATCACCGTGATCACGACTCTCCATTTTTTTTTTACTTTCCTGGGCCCATAACCTTTTACGGGTGCGCTTTTAAATAAAAGTTGTTTTATTTAAATTGTGACTTTATTCGTGAAAATTTTGTAAGCAAGTGACTAAGAAAAACACGATACATCAGTCAAATAGAAAAGTACCTTTTACTCTATTCAAACATTCTTCATCCTGTCATACCAGCCAGTCTGAAGTGGAACCATTGCAAACCTCTTTCTAACAGAAGTAAAGGATGAAATAGTCAGGGAGACTGGGTAAGAAACTGGATAACCAGGAGAAATTAATATGGAGCAAGTGCAACTTGCTCCGTGTTGCACATGCATGCGTTTGCAATAACGCTCCAAGCATGTTTGAAAAAAATATATTTAAAAACAAGAAACACAAACACTCACATACTGCCAAGCTTGTGCATTTAACTAATAATTAACTAAATCGTACCTGTCAAGTGACTGGCCACGCCCACCAACTTACTCGAAAAATAGAAAAAGTTCTAATCTACTTGTTTACTTGCACAATAAATTTTAACTTGCAACTTATTACAAAATTCGTTGCTTACACGCATAAGATAGCTTAAAATGAAGTTAACATTGTAGTTAACTACTTTGACTTAACAGCTGTAAACTGGCCAATTCAAAATCAAGCATTTTTGAACGCTAAACGTCAGGTGCTAATGTTATTATTCTGTGGCCGAGCCGAATGACATTTTTGTGTTGGGGTTTTTGGGTCGTACCTATATTTTTACTAAGACTCGCTCGTTTCCAATCCAAATTAGCGACAAAATCTCGCTATGGATGTGTTTAATAAGTTTTATTCGTCAGTCAGTAACACAGTGTCTCAGTTATCTGGTGTCCTCCCAGGGAATCCTGTAACAAGAGAGTTTGAGGCAACGCAATTCATCGCTAGCGCTGGACCAGGTAAATCACAAATTAATCCAAAATAGTGGGCGTTCCTAACCAAAACCGTGATCTAATATTCTTACAATATCTTCTAGGTTTGCTTTGGAAGGTGTACAAAGGCTACAAAAAGTCGACAAAACAAGAAGCGTCAATTTTTGTTTTTGAAAAGAAATGCCTGGACAAATGGGGCAAGTCCGATCGAGATATTATCCTAGAGACCATGAAACGCGGCATCGTACAGCTAACGAAATTGCGACATCCTCAAATACTGACTGTCCAACACAGTCTCGAAGAAAGTAGAGAAAGCTTAGCATTTGCCACCGAACCGGTGTTTGCTAGCTTAGCAAACATTTTGGGCAACACGGAAAACATGCCACAGCCGGTCCCCGCACATTTAGTCAACTACAAACTATACGAAGTTGAAATAAAATATGGACTGATGCAAATAGCTGAAGGTTTAGCTTTCCTTCACAATGATGTGAAACTTTTACATCACAACATCTGTCCTGAGTCTGTTATAGTGAACCAGCAGGGTGCATGGAAGATTTTCGGCTTTGATTTCTGCATTGCCAACCAGAGTGGGCCTGGGCAAGAGCCTTTTTGGCCTTTCACTGAGTACTGCCCTGCTATGCATCCTTTGACACAACCCGTCTTGGACTTTCTGGCTCCTGAGTATATCCTCACTCTGTCACACTCTACTGCAAGTGATATCTACTCGCTAGGGATGTTGATCTACTGCTTGTTTAGCTCTAGTCACCAAACTCTGGGGAATGTTGGAAATGACTACAGAAAATTCAAACTGTTTGCTAGTGAACTGAAAAATTTACCCGCATCACGGTTGACTTGCATAGCTGAGGGTCTGAGGGACTATGTGAAGTTGATTCTTAATACTTCGCCAGTGCTAAGGCCTGATCTGCATCAGTTTTTGAAGGTATTTATTTAATAAGAAAAATTAAGTCCGCCGTATTGTTAATTAGGCTAAGTGCAATGAAAGTATTAAATAATAATAATAATAGATTTTCGACACAAAATAAGTTGTTTTAAATAGGGATGTCAAGGCTACACAATTATGTTATTTTCTGTGGCCTTGGTGCAACATCAAACAATTTAACAAAAGAAGAAGAAGAAGAAAGACATTTATTATACCAACAAGATTCATCACAGAAACAAAATAAGCAGATAAGTAACATAATATGCACAACAAAAGAAAGAAAACTAAATACACAACAGATAAAATGAATAAATAAAACAGGACCATAGATGTAGCCTGTGGTGTATCTAAGTTGCCACAAAAAGCAGCTGACTCAGCGTTGGGCTGAGGAAGTGATCCCTCAGTGCTGATTTTCAGTCAGTGCCTACAGTAACCCATAATTGAATCGTGTGATTTTAAAACAACACAAGTCACATGTGTTTTAAAATAACACTTGCCCATTTTTTTTTTATTAAATTATTTACACCTACCTATTGATTTACATTAGAAAAAAAATTGTAGTAAAATCACACTATTCAATTGTACTATGGAGTGCATGCCGTGGTGCAGTAAAAAAAATTAAATCAAATGCAATAACATAGGTACATACAATAATGTAAAAAAATATCGTCATAAAAGAATGCAACATTGTCAGTTTTTTTATATCCTACTATAACGCACAGGTTTGCTCGCAGAGGGAGGCTTTGATTTACATGCCTTTATAAGATACAGAGAACCGAATCAGTTGGTCCACTGCTGGATTGCTGGCCTGGTGTACATTTATTTCTACCGTCGACCATCTGCATGGTCGTCCTCATCCAGTCTCCTCTCAGGTTGTTGGCCCAGTTAGCTGGTTGGTGTCCTATGCTGCTTTTCATCATCAGCAATTCGACGCCTACTGCAGGACATAGGCCTCTCTCATGGTTTTCCAAGCTTTCCGGTCTTGTGACGCCCGCATCCAGCGACTCCCCGCCACCGTGACCAGGTCATCAGACCATCTGGTGGGGGGCCTGCCCACGCTGCGTCGTCCGGTCCGCGGTCGCCAGGCCAGCACTTTTTCGCCCTAACGGCCATCAGTTCTCAGAGTTATGTGAACCGCCCACTGCCGCATCAATTGATGCCGCTCTTCTGCTTCAATGCTGCTCTTGCCAGTTGGAGAATAATCACTTGTAAATTATGCTGTTTAAATGTACCCAAGCAAAATTTAAACAAAAATTGTATCTCGAAAGATACATTCAATACAACAGATGACACGCTTATTTTATATTAAAGCGGATAATCCCTTGTAAGTTATTGTGCACACGATGTTCAAAAAAATTGGTCAAGTGCGAGTTTGACTTGCGCGCCGAGGGTAGAAGTACCTTTCTTATGTTAAGGTGTAATGAGGAGTAATCGAAAGAGACTTTCAAACTAAAAGATTCACAAATCTCCATCTCTCTTTCAGATACCATACTTCGAAGATGTCGGCGTAAAAACTCTCAACTACCTCGACTCAATGTTCCAATGGGACAACCTTCAAAAGTCCCAGTTCTACAAGGGCCTCCCGCAAATCATTCAAAAGATGCCCCATCGAGTCTGCATTTATCGCATCCTTCCTTGCTTGGCCAAGGAATTCATCAATCCTCCTATGGTTCCATTTGTGCTACCGAACATCCTCTTGATAGCTGAGAACTCGTCAAAAGACGAATACATCAGATACATCCTACCTGTGTTAAAGCCTGTCATGACAATACAGGAACCCATACAAATTCTGCTCATATTTATGCAGAAAATGGAGCTGTTATTGAAATTGACACCAGGGGAGGAGGTCAAGAGTGACATATTGCCCATGTTGTACAGAGCTTTAGAGTCAGACGCCCAACAAATACAAGAGCTATGCCTATCAGTGCTGCCAACTTTCGCCTCATTGATAGACTATCCGGCGATGAAAAATGCTCTCCTACCCAGAATAAAGAAGCTCTGTCTCCATACTAACTTCATATCGGTCAGAGTGAATTGTTTGCTGTGTGTGGGCAAACTGTTGGAGCACTTGGACAAATGGCTGGTGTTGGACGAGATCATACCGTTCCTGCCGCAGATACCGTCGCGGGAGCCCGCTGTGCTGATGGGGATCTTGGGTAACGTATAAAACCCTACTAGAATTTTTTTTTTGAAATCTTTATTTACTTTAGAGACTTTTGTACACATAGTCACGATGGCAGTCCCATCCTGTACATCTTAATTTTTTTAATAACTTTATTTTATAGCCACATACAAAAGTGTTTAAATAAACATAAAGTAAGAGTTTATAGACGGTTGACAAAGAACTAAGTTAGTGAGTCTTCTGACTCCGAAGCTAGAAAAATCTGTATTATGGGAGCCAGTGATCCTCTGAACAGCAGTGGACGGCCTTTAAGCGCAATACATATGAACAATAAACTGCAGTGACATTATATCTTAATGTTATACAACCACCACCAAATAAAATATTGTTAGAGCTAACTATTAGGAGTTAAAGTATGAAATTGCTGATTTGTACTGAAAATCTAAATTGTTTATTTTTTAAATTTTTAACAAATTTATTTAATCAAAATAGTTGCCATTATTATCTATACATTGCTGCCATCTAATGGGAAGGTCATTAATGCCTTTGCGATAGAACTCCGACGATCTAGACTGCACAAACTGTGTGAAAGCATTTTGTACTGCCTCCTGGGAAGAAAACTTCTTGTCACGTAGATAATTGTCCAAATCAATAGTGAATACGGAGGATGACGAATGGTTTCTAACTGCAGTTCCTGAAGGGTCAAAATGGTTTCTCGTGCTGTGTGAGGTCTCGCGTTATCGTGGAGCAATAATGGTGAAGATCGATTCATGAGTCGGGGCTGTTTTACTGCTGGTTTTGTCAACATGGTTCGGAGTTCGGCACAATAGACATCTGCCGTTATTGCTTGACCAGATCGGAGAAAACTATAGTGAATAACACGATGCTGAGACCACCAAACAGTTACCATTACCTGTTTATTGGTAAGTTTTGCTTTAGGACACTGTTGTGGCATTTGACCTGGGGTCAGCCATTGCATTTTTCTTTTCCGGTTATTATAAAGAATCCACTTTTCATCACATGTTACAATTCAATTCAATTCAAATATTTTAATTTAAATCTCTTAGCGAATCCCTACTACCTAACTTGTAAATAAATCGGATGGCTCTCTTCTGTGGGATGAAGATCGTCTCAATGTCTGCTGCCCGACCCCACAGTAGTATGCCGTAGGACATAATACTATGGAAGTAACTAAAATAAACAAGCCTAGCAGTTGCAACGTCAGTGAGCTCTCTAATTCTTTTGACTGCATATGCTGCAGAACTAAGCCTGTGTGCTAGTTTTACAATATGAGGACCCCATTGCAATTTTGAATCGATTGTGATGCCTAGAAAAACGGTATCTTCTACAAATTCTAGTTTTTCTTTTCCGAGTACAATGTTGTTTTCAACTAATCTTACGTTTGGTAAGGTAAACTTGATACATTTTGTCTTTTTGGAATTTAGAAGCAGATTCGATCCAATATTCCTTCATTTCTGTACCGGTTCAACAAGGCAACACAAGTTTCAACACGCATTTCTTTCTGCAGATCAGTCAAATCATGAGGCACCCATTTTTCGTATTTTTTTATTTTATTGATTTGACGCAAGTGAGTCAATATTGTGGGTAAGGTAACGTTAAACCATGCCGCTAATTCCTGGGTAGTTTGACTAGGGTCGGCTTCCACTATCTCTCTTAATTCATCGTTATTCACCTGTGTGGGCGGTCTTCCTCGTGGCTCGTTCTTTAAGTCGAAATTTCCATCACGAAAGCGTTTAAACCAAAATTGCACGGTGCGTTCATTAGTAGACCCCTCTCCAAACGCAGCATTGATATTGCGGGCTGTTTCTGCCGCGTTAGTTCCGCGTCGGAACTCGTATTAAAAAATCACTCGAATTTTCGCAGTATCCATCTTTCTTGTCTAAATTGAATAACAAAAACAATTGAAAGTCGATATTCTAATGTTTCACATTTTTTAAAAAAAGAACATCATAGAAACCATTTGAAAAAAGTTTAATTCGAAAACCTCAAACCATGATGATTCTATGTCAATTCAAAGAACCTATTGCAATAAAACGGCAATTTCATACTTTAACCCCTATTATTATGTATTAGCAGTAATATTAAGTGTACAGAAGCTTAGCTGCGCGACAGTGTGGCACGGATAGAATGCTCTGCAGGATGTCAACAGGCAGAAAATGTATATTGTAGTCTTTATTTATTTATTTAACTTTTATTCACTTGGCTGCAATGGCCCAACTATAGAAGTAATCTTAAAAACTTACAATAAAAATAAAAACAGATGATGTATTTCTGTTGCCGCTATAACAAAAAATACTAAAAACAGAATAAAATAAATTTTTAAAGGGGTGCTCCCATACAACAAACGTTGTCTAAAGACAGCGCTCGCCATCTAGCGGCCATCTATGTAACCTTCATAGGGCTGATGTCATGTCGTTAAATGTTAAATGCTTCTTCTTGGTTTCTAAAGATGGCGCTGTTCACTAATTAGATCTTTGTCTAATGTTGCATAGTTAATGGTACAAAACCCTTCGTGCGCGAGTCAGACTCGCACTTGGCCGGTTTTTTTAAATTGTTTACTTATTCAACATTTTTTTGTCCACTAGTGGAATAAGAGTAATTAACTGTAGTTAAACAGTTTGGTCCCAGCTACAATACATCGTGGATGCAAACAAACTGTTGGTAAACCCACAAACTGCTTTGCCGCAAGGCTTTTAAAATGAATGTATAAAAAGTGATCTGTCAGGATCGTGGCAAGTGGCAGTCCCTGGTCTCTGCCCACAGGCGTGAGTTTACGTTTTTATGTGTATAAACTTATAAAAAAATTGGAAAAGAAACAAAATAATAAATTTTACTTCTGCTTGACATAGGCCATTTATTCATCTTATAGAATCAAGATATTCCAACCCCTATTTTACATTTCTTGAAATTGCACATCAACCTTTACATTGTAGTTGCACAGTCACCCTAACGTAACTGCGTAGAGTGCATGGATGTACTCGTAGAGGTTGATGTGCTGTCAACTCTAATTTTGGAATTTCGATACCCCATGGGTGTCCGTGTATCCGTGTACCCCAGTGTTACCGTGTGGCGCCGGATTAAGAATAGCATCACTCCATTTACTTCCGTGGATGTCGTAGAAGGCGACTAAGGAAATCAATTACCAGGAGACGGGCAGCAGCGTCTTCCTGAGATTCCAACCGCATACTGCGATCGCCAACCCGCCTGCCAAGCGTGGCGATTATGGCAAAACCCCTCATGGTTATGAAAACCGCGAAGGCGGCCTATGTCCTGCAGTGGGCGTCAAATGGCTGATGATGGATCAGTGGATTGTGTCTAGGGTTGGGTTAATTCCCGCAATGTAAGGAATCTATTGGTACATATATTTTGTTCTTATCGATATGGATTCTGGATCTTCTCCTTTGACTCGCGGTGGAATGGCAGTGGACAAGCATAGGCCGAAGTTGGTACATAAATAGTACATCATCATTATCGGCATACGCTTGTCCACTGCTGGACATAGGCCTCCCCTATTGCACGCCACCGAGCACGGTCCTCGGCTACTCTCATCCAGCTCTTATCACTAGCCGTCTATTTCCAGGTATCTACAAGCTAGCCCTGAGTCACAAGAAGCTAGGCATCACGAAGGAAGTGATGGCGACCAAAGTATTGCCGTTCCTCATACCGCTCTGTGTGGAGAATGGACTGACCCTGAACCAGTTCAACGCGCTGATATCGCTCGTGAAGCAAATGGTCTCGAAAGTGGAAACGGAGCACAGGGCTAAATTGGAGCAACTTAATTCTATACAGAATGAGTCTCAGTAAGTAACAGGCGATCGCTTTACCCAACAGCACTGATTTATATAGCAGTGCCTTGATTTATTTGGCAGCATCTTGATTGATTTATTTAGGTGCTTTTGAAAAATGTACATTAACAGTCTCATTTACAAAAACACGATTCCTTAAAACACTCCTCAGGTGCAGTTTAAATTTTAATTGACTGTGGTAAAGGGAAAAACGTAACCACAAATTATTGAAACTGCCTCTGAAGAGTGTTTTAGAGGATTCGTATTATTGTACATAAGACCAAAAGTCTATAAGCACGCACTGTTTAAACTGCACTTGAGGAGTATTATAGAGGAATCGTGTTTTTTTAAATAACACCATAATAATATGATAACACTAGCTGGTGCCCGCGACTTCGTCTGCGCAGGATTAATACTAATAGTTATATTTTGGACAATTCACACAATATCTTTATAAATTATAGCCTGTGTGTTATTCTGATGTATCCTTATACTAATTTTATAAACGCGAAAGTTTGTATGTATGGATGTTTGTTAATCTTTCACGCAAAAAGTACTGAATGGATTTTAACGAAACTACAATAATATAGCTTACTAGCTGTTGCCCCCGACTTCGTTCGCGTGGTAATTTTGATGTGTATTTTTCGGTATAAAAATAGCCTATGTGCTAATAATAATTCAGACTATAATCTATCTCTGTGCAAAATGTCATCCGGATCCGTTCAGCCGTTTTTGCGTGAAAAAGTAACAAACATCCATCCAATGTTTATAATAGTCTGGATTAGCACATAGGCTATTTTTTATATTTTTTAGTTTCATTAAAATCCATTCAGTACTTTTTGCGTGAAAGAGTAACAAACATCCATACATAAAAACTTTCGCTTTTTTTTATTATTTGGTTTTATACAAGCACAAGGAATACAAGGAATAATATTAGTATGATAGGATCACAGGTATGTCTTACATGTTCCCCATTCTGCACTCCGATGTGTTAATCACACAACACACGTCTCTGCAGGGCAATGGAGCAGCCTTTCCCACCGGCGCCAGACACGCTAATATCGGCGCCGGCGCCGCAAAACGACATAGAGAAAATGTTCTCCGGTCTGGGCCTCGACCCGTTCGCGTCCGGGGCGTCGACTGTCGCCGCAAGACCCGAGGCGTTGCCGGTCGCCGAAAGCGGCGCATCGTTGTCCCTCGAGGATAAACAGAGGTGAGATTTCGTCCAAAAGTTTCATCATAAAATAGGATAGGATTCCTTATAAATGGATTATTGTTTTTTCTTTCTTCCATTTTGGAGGCATTTTTACATACATATACGTAAACTCACGCCTGTATCCTGCATGGGTAGGCAGAGGCCAGGGTTTGACTCTGACAAAAGTGACAAACCTCATTTCGCCCTATGTGCGCATTTTTCATAGGTATTTTAATTATTTTTTCCTTGTAATTAAATACTTACTCATAACTTAGCGAATCAGGTGCAGCAGAAAACCTGCGCTGGTCATCTGTGGCTGGCATTTTGCTGAGGGTCCTCAAAGGATACCTCAAAAGGAAAAAACTGAACCCTTATAGGATCACTTTGTTGTCCGTCCGTCTGTGTGTCAAGACCCTTTATCTCGGGAACGCGCGGAGGTATCGCGTTGACATTAAAACAGGAATCGAGTCTCGCAGCTTTTTCCGAGTGTTCAGTTTTCCCATGTAAATTAACTGTTAATTTTGTTGGTTGCACTGGCAACACAATCCGCTCTTCTGGGATTGGTTTTTGTTACTTTTTCGAATCTGCGCTGTCAGTTTGAAGTCGTTGTGAGGAAATAGCCCTGTCGCTATCGCTGCTGTTTGCCGCCATTATTTCGACGCCTTATCGTTCTTGTACATCTAACGCCGAAAGGCGATATCGCTCGTATTCTGTCTCGTGTGTGCCCTTATCGTTCTCGTTTCTCGTGTGCGCCAACACAAGACCTGAAGTGCTGAAGGGATCTAAAGGACGGACCCGGCTCAATCGTCGACAGACAAACGGACGGACGGACAACAAAGTGATCCTATAGGTTCCGTTTTTTTTAGGTACAGAACCCTAAAAGTATACGTGTCTTTTGATAAATGACGTCTGGGGCTTTATTGTTTTCCTGTACTAGTTTTTGAAAAATAAAAGTTGTTTCTTTTCTTTTTAATTAAATTAGTATTTTCTCAATCAAACACGAGGTACATATTAAGATAAATATGTCTTAAGTGCCCGTAATTTTAGTATATAGCACAGCCTCAGACCAGCTATGATCTGGCTCTTATAGGCATGCACAGATGCACTTTCCTCCGAGGCCGCACCAATGTGAACCTTATCATCTCCCATTTAAATTCCAGAATTGCGAACCAACAGGAGACAGCCAAGAAGTTCACCCAGCAACCGCCACCCGCGCCTTTCACGTCCAAAATACAAAAACCACCTCAAAGACCCGTCGATCTGACCAGCACTTTGCTGCAATCCAATCTGAACCAACTTACCACGACGCAACGGTCGAGTTTCCCTCAGCAGAGCCCTATGAGTGCACAGAACAGCCTGATGAGTCCGCAAAGCGGTATGAGTTCACAGACTCATATGATGAGTCCACAGACTAATATGATTAGTCCACAGAATAATATGATTAGTCCACAGAATAATATGATGGGTCAGCACACATCAATGATGAGTCTAAGCAATACTCCTGCAATAATGGGTGCAAATCAACCAGCATATCAGAATCAATCAAACTTCGAAAACCTAGCGTCGAACTCAAATTGGTCAGCGAGCACAGGTAATTTTAACAACAAATGGGCGAATAACCAGAGCCAAACGGCTAAACAGGATTGGTCTGCGTTCGAATCCCTTCTGCCGAGTCAGAATGGGAATCAAGCCAATAATAAGGCAACGAAAAAGTTGAGCAATAATGATATGATGGACTTGCTTGGGTAAAGTTGGAGATAATGGTATGATGGACTTGCTTGGGTAAAGTTGGAGATAATGGTATGATGGACTTGCTTGGGTAAAGTTGGAGATAATGGTATGATGGGATAAAAAAAGAGATAAGTCTGTGAATGCGGCTTCTGCCGTCTCTTTCTGGCACTGTGATCTAAGTATGTTGTATTTTTTTGTTTCTGGTATGTTATTGCGTTTATATCTGGAGGAAAAGTTGCATTTTAATTGAGGTCGTTTACGAAACAAATCGGAACATTCCACACTATTTTGGTTTTGAAATTGAATTAATGTACGTGTGTGTTTAGTTATTATCAATTGTATATCCTGGTCCGATACATGTGATGTCCATTAGTGACAAAATAACGTAATATGCACACTACAGGATCTCATATTTTGCGAGTATGATTACTATTAATTTACATAATTAACATTAGTATTTGTTTATATGTTTTGGTTAGAAAGTATTCATGCAGTTTGTTTGATTTTAGCGTTTATTTAAAGCACAATAAGAGCTATATGGACATACTTTAAGACTAAAAATCATATCTGCGTGGCATTTGATTTTTGTAGGTTTGTGCAATCCCAAAGGCTTTTCGAATTTAAAAACTGAAAGTAAAAATGTGATACATAAGTAGAAAGTAATTTATTTTATATTGGTAACATGATTTCAGTCGTTATTACTATATTTATACACAGGCTTCGGTGGCATGTATGCACCTATTATTATAATTTACTTCATAATATTATCATACTACAGAGTGTAATAAAATCTCCATATACATCTAAAAATAGGGTATTCTACTCTTCAATATGAAGAACTTTTACTTTGGTATATACATCCCACTGCAGGGTACAGACCTTCTCTCAGAGAGGGAGTATGGGCTAAGTATCACGCGTGCCCACCGTATTTTATTGATATTATTAGTTTTTTTTTACTATTTTTCGTGATTTTAGAGTTTTCTCCACGGTAAAAGTTGTTCGTATTACGAGTAGAATATAGGGATTTTGGTAAACTCTGTATAAAAATTATTATTATTGTACTTAGTATCTACTTATTCCGCTTTTATAGTAGTTTTATGAAATGTAAATAAAATCTGTACCTACTTAAGTTTACCTAAATCTCTCTCTTAAACACTGTTTTAACTTCAACTTAACTCACAGAGGTCAAAACAGTCCGCCATTTTGTCAAAAAATCATTTGCCTTCCAACCCATATCTAGGTACAACTTTTCGCTTCTAAAAAAAAACACACACTAAAAACTAGTTATAAAAACACTATCCCTCTAAAACACACCTTAAATGCCGTTTAAATTATAATATCTTCCACACAACACAATCACTTGCTCTGGTCCCAAATCAATATAATACCCTATGCTGTAGTAAACAGACAAGGACATCACAAACACGGAAACACTGAGGCCATTTGTACATATCAAATACGGCAGCCGCCAGTGGAAATCGAGCCCACGACCTCTGTTTTGATAGTCAAGCTGCATTCGAGGAGTAATTTAAAGGACTCGTGTTTTTATAAGACTCACTTTTCAACTCGAAAATAACACATAATTCCAACCAAACCCCTACCGTCTCGACCGCCTGAACGAGAACCCCAGAAATATCACCCCCGTGACAGCGTGCAGCACACTGGCCGTCAGGAAACAGCTCCTATACTCGTAGTTATAGACCACCGACCAAATCATGATGAAGGCAGCGACGAGCGTATTGGCCGTGGCGGTGGTCGCTGTTGTGTCGAACTCGTTCAAGAAGCTTTTGTAGAAAGGCTGCTGGATTATTGTGGCCGAGACGGCGGCGAAGCTCGCCATCATGCCCCAGACTACTATGAAGCTCCGGTTGGATGTAACGGTTAGGCCTGGAACAGAAATTAAAGGAATTTTTGCCCTAAGTTATAGGACTGGGCGCCTTTTCATTAAACTACAATTCATAGTTTATTGTAGTAGCAATACCGCTCGCTAGCCGTGAGGGAAAACACCGTGAGGAAACCTGAGTGTCTGAGGTGTTCACATAACTCAGAGCTTGAAATTGCCAATCCGCGGTGGGCACGCGTGGTAATTAAGCCCATACACTCTGGGAGAAGTGCACTGCCGTGGGACTTATATAGGCTACATACAAATAGTTTATTATGACAATTCGATGTACATTGCGTAGCCGTGTCTTCCCACTTGTTGATCTGTTGGCTAATTTGCAATGTACATCGAATTGTCAAAGTAAACCATGAATTTTATTGTAGTTCTGTAAAGTAGGCGCCTGGGTGCAAATTCTTGAAAAATAACGTTAACATTAGACTGACTGAATGGACATTCTTTCGAAATTACCCACGTTTAAGGCCAATAAGATACTAGGTGATTTATAATCAGCCATAATTTAATTTAGTTGACCCGATTCCTTCTGAGAAAATCGATCGGATCGTTACTCAGCCAACTTTAACTATAGTTTAACTAACTATTCGCTAGTCTCTCAGTGTCCAGAACGAAGTGATTTTGATTAGCGTATTAAGTCGCTTCATAAAGTATTGACGGACATCCAGCGAGATTTTTTTTGCGGTTTAAAAAAAAACAAAATTCTGACGTCAGCTGGCTGGATTTGCATACAAGCTTCTGGCTGACACGTCTAAATTTCGTTTCAATCAATCCGCCCATCGACCACTGCTGGACATAGGTCTCCCCAAAGGCATGCCACTTCTTTCTATCCTCTGCCAACCGCTGCCAGCAATCTAGCTTAACGGGAGCGCATTCGAATAAGGCTCGTTTTCGAACAGAATCTTGGGCCAGGTTAAATAAGTATCTACATTTCCCCCACTTACCGAAAAACGCCAGCGCTCCAATGGCGCACAACACAGCACACAGTCTCGCCTTCTCATTTATTGACTTCGGCAGAATCAAACACATCATGATACAACACAACGCGGCACTGTGCAATATGCACAGATAGGTCGACACGTTCCAGATGTTTAGCGTGGGATTCGCCTCCCAAATCAAAGGGGGAAACACCACACCCAACATCGTCAGAGAAAACGTCGTGGACAGGTGGAGTATGATGTAGAGATAGAAATTGAAGTCTCTCAGCATATTTGACAATGTTATCAAGTTCTTTTTAACTGAAGCCGTTCTTCTAGCGGTGCCCGGCGTCATGTCAGGGTTTATTGCAAAAGCTAAGCTGCCTTGCGTTGGCGTGTTTATGGTAGTTTCTCTGTACAACGGTTGTGGGTTTTGGACCTCTCTGTCGATGTTCTCCAACTCCTGGTAGCCGGTAGCGTGTGGTTCGTAGGTGCTGAAGTCTGAGGAGAAACGATTCGGTGTGTCGAACACCATTGTACTGAAGTCTGACGAAAAGCGCGAGTTCGCGCTGTTCTTTTCGCGTATCTGCACGCTGTTGTCTAGAATCTCTTTAGCGTTTGCTCTCGAGTTGAAAACTACGATGGAATCGTCATTATCATCGTTCTGACTCGGCCCGGGTTGGCTCTCCGCGGGATTCTGCGACGTACTCCCCTGCTCATTGGGGTTGGTTTGGTTTGAAAAGATGACCTCGTCTTCATCTTCTACCGCGTCTCGTAGCATGTTATAAGTGCTTCTTAAGACTTTCTCTATGTAGATAGGTCTCGTGTACGATGCTAAGAAGAAGCTGTTCTGCATTAGAATAGCCGCGTAAATTGTTACAACTACGTCCGCAGTGTATTGGGTGCATAAGTATCCGACTAGGATTGGTACAAAGCAGTTTCCTATAGAGGGCGCCATGCGTATGAAACGCTGTATCGTGGTAAGTTTGTCTCGGAAATAATGGGTTATTATGACCTCAGTTTGCTGGCCCGTTAGCGCGCACCCCGCACCTGTAAATTATAGAAATTTTGTCAGAAAGAGATATTAGGGCATGGTTTACTAAACGCAGACTTGGCCGTGCTAATATTGAACAACTATGCTTTTAGTTTCTGCCTTCCCCTCCGGATCGTATCTGGATATAATAGTACATTATTGCAAAGGCAGCGAAATAGGCAATTGCAGGTTGAGTAGGTATGAGTTTGAAGGCCGAGCCGCAGGCGAGGACTTCAATGATACGAGACAGGCAATTGCCATTTAAGCCGAGGCATATATAGTGCTTTTCTTAAAAAAGTTTACATTGTAAATTTTCTTTTGATTTTGCTGGAAGCAGGTTTTCTATCGCTAATTTAGTTTCCGATCTTAAATCTGGTGGAGTGCAGTCAATGTTCATTTCATTTTCACTTTCAGAATCATCGGAACTCATTTTAATGATTTTATTAACAAAATAACAACGAACTCCGCTTTACCACCAATTTTTATTCACGAGAACGCAATGTGTACGATAGACGAAAGAAGAGTTCTAAATTCCAATCAAATCAAATCAAAATATTTATTGCACCATAATGTAAATAAGGTCTTAAATAACAAACAGCACACCGTTTCATACAACATTGCCGGCGCGCTCTTCGTTCCAAATTCAAAGAACGCGCCGGGAAGTGATTTTGGTTTTTCAGTCTACGTAAATATGATAGGTACTTCGCGTGTTCTTTATTCAAAAGTAATGACAATATTTCCGCGCATGTTAAGAAAATATGTTTATTATCAATCTACAAATCTAGTGCAGTTTATATAGATACAAAAAATGTATAAGACTACAATTTGGCGACAATTAATGTATAAGAATCGTGCATGTAAACTGATTATTTATTTATCATGTAGCATAAGGGTATGAATGTTTTGTTGCTGTTTGTAAAGTCACTGACTGTGTGTTAGTGACAGATAAGTAGTAAAGGTACTTCTAAGAAATCTCTTCAAAAGATAAAACTGCCCATCCTACAACATATTGTCACTTTCTATATTTAAACCAGGGACACGATTGGTCGATATTTTTAAAGAGTCCTCAACAAAGAGGATCCAGTGGGCCAACTAGAGCGTCACCAATAAACAAAATCATATCTTTACAGATCGTATTTGCAAAAAGTGTCTGTACAATCTCTCAATCATGTTAACAGTGATTTTTAGGACCCACGACAAAAAACCTAGAATCACGGGACTAAATAGCTTTTATGCCAAAAACGGCCGTTATTGGCGTTAATGCTATCTAGTTCTAGGATTTTGCTTTAGGTTCACGTCCATAAGGGGCCCCCCTAACGTGATCTTATCACACTAGTATGTAGCATAAAAGTCTGAAAGATGTTTAGACGTGAGCCACTCATTAATGCATAAGCGGCTGAACAAATTTTGATTAAACTTTGCACTTCGAAAGATAATGGCCTCCACCTTCCACCTATCGACTGTTGCCATTTTTGGAAATGAGGGATTTCATTGTGTAAAGCAATATGGTGCTTCGCGATAAAAAGTTTGTCGCCGAGTCGTGCCGCGGCGAAACCACACGCAGGATACTTTTTGACCCTCAACTTTTCATCGCGATCGCGGCTAGTTAGCAACAAACTTGTCCAAAAATCACGCCCTGCTTCATCAACAAAACGTTACACTCACCAGCAAATATCGCAGCGAAGACGTTTATGATCATATCGTTCTCATCGGCGTTCGTTGAGAAACTACTCAGCAAGACACCAGCCACCGTCAGACACAGCCCAGACAACGCCATGAACCGAGGCATGTTGAACAACTTCACCATCGTCCTACACCAAGACTCCAGCAACAATCTTATGACCACCATCAGCACTGGCACTATAGCTATGTCCACATCCCAGATCCTCAACTTTTCCCCCTCCTCGTGGTCCTCGTCTCTTAGAGACTTGAGCACTATGAGTCCGTACATCGTCAAAAGGCCCGGGACGGTTATGTGGTAGATCATGGCTGATGCAACGATCAGCCACCCGTAACCTCCATCAGGCGGCGTGGGACCTATCTCTGGTTGTGAAGCCACCACTCTGTCTAAGTGTAGATCCTCCACATCTCGGGATCGAGATGGTATTCGCGGTTCTGGCGCAGGGTCGGCCATTGTAGCGGTGTAAACAAGGTGGGACTGAGGAGTATGTCATGCTTTATCTATGTTATCGCGGTTATCTTGAACGCCTAATCTTTACGGTGTCCCATATTTGTGAGTGTTTTTGGGGTTGCCGGCGTTAAAAATACGAGTGAAAGGTGTTATTGATTTAATGATAAGGTATAATTCTAAATAAATCGATTCAGTATAACTACCTATCTACTTAACTATAAATATGTAAAAGGTACATATTTACAATTAATTAAGTAACTTAAAAAGAAATTAACAACATTCAGAGCATTTTACAACAATTTATCTGTGTTATTGCCTTAGATGGCGCTAGCAGAACTTTACGCTTCAATTTATTAGGTTACATTTATTAGGGTTCTGTGTGGTGTACGAACACTTAATCAGACCAATTTCAGACTGAACATTCCCACAATTGAATCGGTGATTTCTAAAACCCCACATGTTACATTTTTTCCGAAATTGAGTTAGGACCGGATTCATAATCTATGGATGTAGACCTATCGATCCCTGCAAAAACTACACTTGTGAAATTGGTTAGTAGGTGTGAAACAGCGTCCCAAATCTCTCGGTCATTTCAAAAACACCACTTGTGCAGTAACATGTGGTGTTTCTGAACGCAACTGTCACACCAAAACTCTCGGTCATTTAAAAAATACCACTTGTGCAGTTACATGTGGTTCAGATTGACTTCACTGTAGTTCAGATTGACAATAGTGACGTTTTAAATTACAAAGATTGGTGGGGTGCCTACTACAAAAAACATATAATACCTCTAGAGTCACATGGGAAAAAGTTAAAAAAAGATGCAAAAGAAAATTTCAATATATCAACTTACATGCACTTGTTTTATCAAGACAGAGAAACAATCATTGCACGTAAATACATTGACAATGATTTCAATAAACATACTTTCAAATTTGGAAGTAGAAGTGATGTGTCTCTTCCAATTTTGAAGGTATATAATGAGGGCTATGTGCCTATCAATATAAAGAAGGTGAATGACCTGAAAAAACTTTTCCCTTATGTCCCAGAAGCATACAAAAATTTCTACACAGAAATTTTTGCTCGACCAACATGCGATGTCGAAATTCCTGAAAATATGGACTAAGCTTGCTGTAGATTGTAAGATTAACAACTTTTTATTTAATAATAAATATATTGTTCATGTATATATTTTTTGTTTCAGTTGTATAATTTCCTAGAAACTTATTGATTTCTTTACCAAAACCGTAGTATTTGCGAAAATCCCACATGTGACGCAAATTTATCTTGGTTTCATACATTATAGGAATATTTTAAAATACGAAATGTACCTTCATATACTTTGTTAGGCTATATATTTTACATATAAACTGAAAAAACAACTAAATAACCACCACATAAATTAATGATCAGTTTTTATGGTCTCCTGAAAAGTTAGGTCTGTGTCACATGTGGAGTTTTAGAAATCACCGATTCAATTGTAAATATAACTTTGTGTGAGCCGAATATCAAAGGTCCGTGTCTTTCCGTACAAAGATTATTAAAAAAAAAGTAATACACAATATTGTTTTTTTTTGTCTGTAACACACAATATTAATTTTGCTTTAGTTTGTAACACACAATATTAGAAACCAATTAAGCCCAAACTAAAGGGGTTTTCTGTAGCAATTTTTGCCAAGTCACTGGATAAGTAAATAGATAATTAGCTGGTTGACAGGGTTGTCAGTCAACTATGACATAGCTGCAAATGTCATGTCAGTTAGCGTTGGTGGAAGCCAGCCTTAACAATTTCACTATCCACGCGTTGGCTCCATGATCAGGGCCTAGATTCTCTTAATTGTAGTAGAATGAGAACTGCATGAACGTCCCGATTTTGTTTCATTGCCGCTTCTTCGTTACGCTCAAAAAAGTTCTATGCGTCAACGGTATGGAAAAACACGTCACGGGTCACGAAAGCATATCATTCATTGTTCTATAATGCACTTACAGAATCGTTGCCCAGCTCAATGGTACCATATTACTGTATTGACAACATTGTCATTCGAATAACACACTAGAGAAGTTTCAAACTGATACAACAATAATTAGAAATGGGTCAAAATCGTCTTAATAGATTTGTAGGCCCGTAATAGGACACTGACATAATAGTCACCGCATTAAATTGAGCCTTACCACCTTGAAATAAAGTCCAAAAGTAATGAAAATTTCATACTACCTATGCCAGTCGCTGTGTACAAATTGAGCCGGACTTAAAGCTAACTTAAATAGATAGTTGACGATTTAAAGAAGACTATCATCCACATCATCTATCCGAAACTCCAACTACAGATAAGTGTCAGCAAATCACGCACTTTGAAATACTGCTGATGTTTTTTAGGGTTCCGTAGTCCGACAAGGAACCTTTATAGTTTCGCCATGTGTATCTGTCTGTCCGTCCGCGGCCTAGCGCAAAGACCGGTGGTACTAGAAAGCTGTAATTTGGTATGTGTTTGGTATTTATCACGCCGACAAAGTTAAAGAATAAAAGGTTGGAAATTTTTTTTTTACTGTACCCCTTTGTTTTACTGTAACATGAAAAGTGGAGATGATTCTTTTTTTTCTCGTCTACCCCATCATGTAGGGCATCGTTAGATTGTTCGTTGAAAAATATTGTGGGTGTAGGAAGACCATTTGATTTAGGGTTCCGCTTGCGAAATATTAAGCTTTAAAGCGCAAATTTTTGTCCGAGTAGGGCATCACCCCTTTCTCCTGGCTAAACGGTTGATTGTAGAAACGTGAAAAAATTCAGGGCACATGTAATGAACGTAAAAGGAAAAGTATCACGGCTAAGTAAGCTTACCTACCAACTTTAAAAGCAAAATTTCGTACAAAATCCATTGAAAATGACTGCGATGAAGTTGTTACTTCTGTAAAGCAGATAAAAAACCCTCTTTCTACGGAACCCTACATTGCGCGTGGCCCGACACGCACTTGGCCGGTTTTTATTCTTGAGTACAATTATCAGCACCAGGTGGCGCAGAACCGAACTTTCTAAAAGTTCCAAATACTTTAACGATCCTATTAATAAAAAACACGATTCCTCTAAAACGCTCCTCAGAGGCAGTTTACTTAATGTGTGGTTATATTTTTCTCTTTACCACAGACTACTCAAACTGCCTCTGAGAAGTGTTCTAGAGGAATCGGGTTTTTATAAATAATGCAGACTATTAAAACCACATTTGACGAGTGTTTTAGAGCCGTGTGCAAGTTTGCTAACTTTTTCGGTCTTATTTAGAAAAAACTCGACTCCTTAAAACACTTTCCAAACGCCGATTAAAATAGTCTGTGGTAGAGATTTTACAGGAAAAAGATGTAGCCATTATCCACAAAACAAAGGTTGACTGGTAAAAAATGCTATTTAGTACGACTTTGTATTAAACATGTATTTTGTACAATACATAATTTTAATAATAATAATGTAGTCACAGATGTGTATTTAACACAAGGTTTTAGATTGGTTTTAGGGGAATCGTGTTTTTATAAGGCCGTTTGGGTTCAAGGTGCACCGGTACGGTACAAAATCAGGAAATTTCAGCGGTACACCACAAATGAATAATCCATTACATCAGAAGCAGAAAATCATAATCTAGAGTAAAAGTAAAAGATTTTGTTTCTGCTAAAAAACGTAATTTTTTGGCAAACACCAACTGCTCGCCAAAGTCCATCAGTGTGCCGCGGCGTACACTTTGCGAAACACTGTCTTAGAGAATCGCGTCTTTAAAAAAAATCACTAATTTCGTGCCTCACACGACTATCGAGCACATTGGAAATGAATCGAGTCATAAATGCTATGTGAAAAATGTCATTGTGACCTTTTGACTTTTATCAAAAAGGTTAGGCTACAGGGCAAACTCTTAATCCGTCTTTGATCGTCTTAGGGCCGGTTTCTGAATTGAGAATTTCACTAAGCAAATACTTACTAGTATTAAGCTCGCCTTTGTACAAACACCTCTTGTGCAATAAAGTATTTTTGAATTGAATTGAATACTTAAGTAACGTTCTGTCACGCTCTTTTCTGACAAATTCGAAGAGACAGCATTACAGTTAACTATATGTTTAGCGAAATCCTCAATTCAGAAAGTGGCTTTTAGGCTCAAATTGTGGCTTACTAAACTGTGAGTTTTTCTCAAATTTTTGATATCACTCTTAGTTTCCAAAATATCGAGCGCCAAAATCAAAAATTTGGAAAAAAAAAATTTTTTTTTCACTATTTCGGCCATAACTTGACTTTCTCCAATATAATTCTTTTTTGCACCTTACAGCTCTAGTGAATACGCGTCTTCTGAATATAATATCTTAACAACTTTCTGATACATAAGGGGATCGCACTTTTTCGTGAAATCGGAGCCTACAACTGGAACGAACGAAAAGACATTTCCAATGTCAAAACACCGTGGAAGTCTTGCACAAATGCTCGTTTACGCACACAGCTCGCGTAACTCAAAGCTTGCGTCGCGCCCTGCCGCGGTGGTACGACGGTCGGGGCACGCAGATACGCTCGTTGGAGTCTCCGGTGTTGAGGGATTCCTCGAGTGGCTCTGCGCGTGGTGTGAACAGCTTCCGGCGGCTGCGGGTCACGCTGTCGGGAGGGAGCGCTGGGTTAGAGTGTAAAGGGCAATGATAGATAATTTATTCTTGATTGTACACTGTACAGCAGGGCCCTACTTCACTGAACTACAATTCATGGAAAAAATATATCGAGCGAATGTCGGTGGAAGGGCCGGTAAGGGTCGTCCCAGGCCCTTCGGGATAAAGGCGTGAGGCATGTTTTATGTTACCATTCATGGTTTACTATATCAATTCGATGTACATTGCAAATTCTATTAACCCACAGATTAACAAATAGGAAACTCGGCTGTACAATGTACATTGAATTGTCATAAACTAGTTGGTACGTAGTTTTATGTAATGCGGCCCAGGAATTACATTTGAGACTGTCTTAACGACGATTATGGTTTTTTTTATATAACTAAAATTATATTGTGATGAAATTGTATTTATGCCATAAAACCTTTGAAATACCCACAAAAAAGAGTTTTTTATTCGGGTTTTTTCGGGGTTTTAAATAAAAATCTTGTTAGATTTACATTACCTATCCATTAAATTCTGAACCACTTGTAATAAGGTTGTAACCACAAAAAAACATTATTTTAAAAGACAACCCAAATATTGATTAATTTTGGTTTAAAAAAAAATTCATTCTAGATCTCTAACTGGCCTAATTCAGAGACCGAAATTTGGTCGGACCTATCGACCTAAAAAGTGTATCGACTAACCTTTTAGAAGGACAACTCTGTGCAGCCAAAGGCGCCACATTCTCCCCCTCTTCTTTACCCTCCGGCGACGGAATATCTTTGACGACCTTCACGACCTCGGGTGCGTCCGCGATCACATCGGCAAAGTCCTTTTGCAAGTTCGCTATGTCCTTCAACTTGTCGGATTTCTCGTCTTCCAAGGACTCATCTTCGAAGTTTTTGCGTCGCTTGAGTCGCAAACTCCGTTTGGTTTTAACAGTGGACATTGTTGTCAAGTCTTCATTTTCGCGTTTCACGTGCCGAAGGTTGTATCGGACGCTTTTGGTGAGGTCTTCGTTGGAGTTAGTCTTGCTGAGGACCTCTTGTTTGCTTTGTTTGGGCTTTTTGTTGTCTGATTTTTCTAGTGCATGGTTCTGTTTTAGGTTAGATTTTGCAGTGCTGTTGTCGTCTACATCTTTGAGATGTGTTTTGTTGTAGTTAGCCGCGCTTTTATCACTTGAAGCTAGTTCTACTTCTTCTTTGAGTTGTGTTTCGTTGTATTTAGCAGTGCTTGAAGCTATTTCTACTTCTTTGTAACGTGTTTGGTTGTACATGGCGGCGCCCGTATCACTTGAAGCTAATTCTACTTCTTTGAAATGTGTTTCGTTGTATCTAGCAGTACTTTTATCGCTTGAAGCTAGTTCTACTTCTTTGAATTGTGTTTCAGTGACGTCTTGTGTTACAAGTAGTTCGAACTCAGTGACTCTGGGCGCTGTGATGTCTTTGTAGATGTTCTCAAAGGCAGTTATTGAATTCTCAACTGTAGTGTCGTTAGTATTATTGTTTCCACTCTCAATTTTCTCAGTTTCTTTGTCTATGGCTGCGTTTATAGTAATATTCTCGGCTCTTGTTAGTTTAGCTGTTTCACCACTTGGTTTTGCGTTGCTATCGTCTTTTTTTGTGATTTCTTCAGTTGCAACTCTTGTTTTTTGAGCTTCAATGGTTTCCGTATTATAAATGACTTCAATTTGTTTCACAGATTCTTTAGCTGGACCATCAACTATAGAGAACTTTTTCAAGCATTTCTGTAAGCTTTCAACACATAGATTTTCCTCAATTTCGGCCAATTTTGGCGAGGTGACCTCTTCAAATATATCAAGAGAATCGTGTATACGACTCATTGTCTTGCTTTTAGCTGCTGACGATGTAAGTTTAGCTGTGATGCTATCTCCTAGTAGTTTCTTGATAGTTGTGGGTTCATAGTCTTTTGAGACCTCGTCTTTTACGATAGAAGGTGATCTAAGATCATTAGGCCTTATGTTAGAACTTATCGCGTCTGATATTTTGTTATCGATATTGTCGAAGTAGGTGCGTTTTTCTTTTAATAGTTTTGTTATGTTGATGAATTCATCGGAAGTCTCTAGAATTCTTTGTGTAGTTTCAATCTTTACCTTGCGTTTTTCCGCAGGTGCATAATGCATTGACTTACGAGTTTCATCAACCAATTCAGATTTGATTTCCTTGTCAGCAAAGTAATGTTCTGTGTGTTCCAAAACCTCATTACTTTTTTTCGGAACAGTTTCTTCGGACGCACTTTCGATTTCCTCATGAGAAAAATATGTTTTCTTAGGTTTTGAAAACTTAAGAATATCGCCACTACTTTTCTCTGAAGCTCCAACCGTCTCTTCAACTTTACTGGCATCGAAAGCCTTCTTTCCTGCCAAATTAGTATCAACTTCTTTCTCTGACGTCTCCATTGGTGTTTCGTCTTTATCTTCTTCGAAATAATTGCGTTTCTCCTTCAACAAGTCCACTCTAATGAACTCTTCACTTGGCTGTTTCTGGCCTTTCACAGTACGTTTAAATTCTTTCTCAAATTGCTCGAACATAGCCAACGATTCATTTCCAACCGACAATTTGTCCACAGATACCTGTGATTTCAATTTATCTATCACAGTTTTTGGTACTGTCCCTACAGTTTTACCTTCAAAAGAAACGTTTACGTTTCCTTCTAATAGAGAACTGTTCTTCGATTGATTGTCTTCTGCAATAACACTGTCTTTAGAATCCCCGTTTGTCTTGGAAATACTACAGCCTGAATCCACGCTATCTTCGACCTTCTGCCCAATGTAATAAGTGCCTCTTTTTGTGTCAATCACTTGTTTGAACGACTCTTTGTCCATGCTATCATCGCCAATGACATTCCTTGAGAACGTACTCCTGCGGTCTTTAATATCGTCAGTTTGCTCAGTACAGCTATTGTATTCGTCAACACTGTTTTTCGATGTCCTTTCTGGGAATTTAGCACTTGTGTCTATGGAAGATCTTTTTAGATCATTCGATACTACTAAGTTTTCTAATGTCTGTTCTTTTGTATCTACAGTAGATCTTTCTAAAACATTCGCAGCGGCTGCTTGGTCAAAAGTCCTTTCCAGTACATCAGTTTTGTTAGCATCGACGGAAGATCTTTCCAAACCAGACTCTGTCGATTTAGTATCAACGGATCGTTCAAAAACGGACGCGGATTTCGCTGTGTTATCGAGCGTAGTGTCTTGATCGCTTTCAGAGCTGGCCGGGTGTACACTGGACTTTCTCCTCTGTGCGGTGGCGTTAAGATCCTCTTTCCGGAAGCTGGGCTCGAGGCTCTCATTTAGTTCATCATCGTCGGATTGTTCACTGTCGGACAGTAAAAGGACGTCGCGATTTGATTCCGATGGGTTGTCATCAGGACATTTCTCTGTGGAATAAAAGGCAGGTATGAGTAATATAACCCCATATCTTCTCGTGGGTGTCGTAAAAGGCGACTAAGAGAATACCCGTGCATATTGCTACCCAGCACATACGGGTCGTACCGGTGTCGGGCAGCAGCGACATTGGCACGTATACGGTCTGCGATTGCCAACCCGCCTGCTCAGCGTGGCAATTACGAGCAAAACATCCAATGGCAAGTCAGAACGGACCACGGCCCCCAGTTCCCGGTCGCCCTGCTATTCCTGATCAAGGCGGCGGTCACGGTAACGGCAGGGCAGGGGGTGCGAAGAATCCCCGCGTTACGGAAGGCCGCCAGAAACAACTGACCTTGGCGACGTATAATGGACGCACGTTACGGCTGGACGAGCACCTGGCACAACTGGAAGTCGAACTCGAGAAGGTAAAGTGGCACGTTCTTGGGTTATCCGAAGTCCGAAGAGAGGGGGAGGACACTGTAACCCTTGAATCAGGCCACCTTCTATACTTTCGAGAGGGAGACCAGTTGTCTCAGGGTGGCGTAGGGTTCCTGGTCAATAGAGCTTTCTGCGACAACGTTGTAGAAGTGTCAAGTGTATCGAGCAGGGTTGCGTACCTCATAATTAAATTAACTGAGAGGTATAGCCTCAAGGTTGTGCAGGTTTACGCACCGACCTCGACGCACTCGGACGATGAAGTGGAAGATATGTTCGATGACATATCGAAGGCCTTACACTCCACCACTAAGGCCCACTACAACGTTGTCATGGGGGACTTCAACGCCAAAGTGGGAGTACAGAATTGCAGCGAATCGGTAGTAGGATCCCATGGTTATGGAAACAGGAATCATAGGGGGCAAATGCTAGTCAACTTCCTCGAGAGGGAGGGGCTATTCTTGATGAATTCATTCTTCAAGAAAAAGCCCCAAAGGAAGTGGACATGGCAAAGCCCCGACACTATGACAAAAAATGAGATCGATTTCATCATAACGGACAAGAAGCGTATATTCAGAGAAGTCTCCGTGATCAATAGGTTTAATACCGGAAGTGATCACCGACTTGTGCGAGGCTCTCTGAATATCAATTTTAAGCTCGAACGTGTCCGTTTGATGAAATCCAGGCTCCGACCAACCCTGCTCCAAACTATAGTGGGGTCTGAACAGTTCCAGTCTAATCTGGAAAACCGATTTGCTGCCGTGGAAACCAGAAATGGCGTTGACATTGACCAGGCCCTCGAGAATGTAGTCGGAATCCTCAGGGAGGAAGGGATGAGATTTTGCGAATTGCAGCGTAAAGGTAGGAAGTCGAAATTTTCGGAAGAAACACTCAAGCTTATGGAAGAACGACGTGAACGCCCACCAGTCACTGCGTCAGAAAGGCATGCTCTAAACAAGAGAATTGGCAAACTAGTTCGACGCGATCTCCGATGCTCCAATACTTGTTCAATAGAACGAGCAATCGAGCAAAATCGGGGATCTAAAGTGTTTGTCCAATCTCTTGGGAGAAGCCATCTGACGAAGTTGACCACCACGGATGGAGTGGTCGTTTCTTCCATACCAGAGGTTCTTTCGGAAGTTGAAAACTTCTACGGCCAGTTATACGCTGCGCACGCATCTCGGCCTGATCCCGAAAATGAGGATTCCAGAGCTACATTGACACGCCACTACACTGAAGACTTGCCAGAAGTCAGCCTGGACGAAATCGCGATGGCTCTTAGACAGCTTAAAAATGGAAAAGCCCCTGGAGAGGACGGTATTACAACTGAGCTCCTGAAGTCTGGCGGTAAACCTGTAATGAAGGAGCTCCAGAACATATTTAATGCTGTCCTCTTTGATGGCAGAACTCCGGAGGCGTGGAGTAAGAGTGTTGTCGTGTTGTTCTTTAAAAAGGGTGATAAAACCCTCCTGAAGAACTACCGACCCATTTCACTCTTGAGCCACGTCTACAAGCTGTTTTCAAGAATCATCGCGAACCGTCTTGCGAGAAGACTTGATGAGTTTCAGCCACCTGAGCAGGCCGGCTTTCGATCGGGTTACGGCACCGTAGACCACATTCACACAGTGCGGCAGATTATACAGAAGACCGAAGAGTATAATCGGCCCCTGTGCTTAGCGTTTGTGGACTATGAAAAGGCCTTTGACTCGGTCGAGACCTGGTCTGTTCTGGAATCTTTGCAGCGATGCCAAGTCGACTGGCGATACATCCAAGTGTTGAGAGGTCTGTACGACGCCGCTTCTATGGCCGTCCAAATCCAGAACCGGCAGTCTGAGCCTATCCCCATACATCGTGGTGTGAGACAAGGGGATGTTATTTCCCCGAAATTGTTCTCAAATGCATTGGAGGATATGTTCAAGACACTGGACTGGAAGGGGTACGGCATTAACATAAACGGCGAGTACCTTTCACACTTGCGATTTGCAGACGACATTGTCATCATGGCGGAAACGCTGCAAGATCTGCAACATATGCTGAGTGGCCTAGCTGATTCTTCCCAACGCATTGGTCTCCGGATGAACTTAGATAAAACCAAGGCTATGTTCAATGAACATGTAAGTCCGGAGCCAATTGCAGTTCAAGGCAGTATTCTCGAAGTTGTTAAGGAGTATGTTTACCTCGGGCAAACCATGCAGTTAGGTAAAAACAACTTCGAGAAAGAGGCCAATAGAAGAATACAGATGGGCTGGGCAGCGTATGGGAAACTACGTCGAGTCTTCACATCGCCAATCCCACAGAGTCTCAAGACAAAAGTCTTCAATCAGTGCGTTCTACCCGTCATGACATATGGTGCCGAAACGTGGACACTCACGGTGGGGCTGGTCCACAAATTTAAAGTCGCTCAGCGTGCTATGGAAAGGGCTATGCTCGGGGTTTCTCTGAAAGATCGAATTCGAAACGAGGTGATCCGACAGAGAACCAAAGTCACCGACATAGCCCACCGAATTAGCATGCTGAAGTGGCAGTGGGCTGGCCATATTATCCGAAGAACTGATAACCGATGGGGTAGACGAGTTCTCGAGTGGAGACCGCGGATCGGTAAACGTAGTGTGGGACGTCCTCAGACTCGGTGGAGCGATGATCTTCGCAGGGCGGCTGGCAAGAGTTGGATGAGAGTAGCCGAGGACCGTGCTCAGTGGCGTGCTATAGGAGAGGCCTATGTCCAGCAGTGGACAAGCATAGGCTGATGATGATGAGTAATAGGCAAATAAAAAATAATCACATTAGTGGTAGTAGCTTGTCTTACATCCGGGATGTGTTGGGTTCGATTCTAGCATTTAGTTTTGTTCCGTAAGTTACGTACGTTTGTTTTCACAGTAAGTAGATAAGAACGCAAAAAAACACATCCATTCAATAACAGGCATGGTAAATTCTCCCAAGTTCTTTGAAAAACTAGTAAAATGATGCACTCTTCGGCATCATTTCACTATCGCGCCTGGACGTGGATTTCTGCTGACCGAGACCAAGCCTATTTACCGCGCGTAAAAAAAACGCGCGTGGACGCGCTCGTAAAATAGGCGTAAAAAATACTATTTTATCAAAAGTCGACGCCTAATCAGGGGTGAACATAAAGTACGTCACAATAATTTCGTGACTTTTTTCGTGATTTCACAGTTGGTCACATTTGTGGGACCCCACCTCCCTAGTGTGACGTCACATATTTTGTAATTTTACTCCCAGAAATTATTAAAACAGCAGTTCTGAAATTAGTTTTATTCCTTTTAAATTATTTTTTCACATCATATGAAACATTTGAAAAAATTAACAATACAATAAATTATTATTTACATATATTCCATTTTGAAATGTGACATCACGAAACTTAGGACCCCTCCCGCCCATCGTCACACAATGTCACACTTTGTCGACATCATCACCATCATCATGTCGATTCAGCCACAAGAAGTCCACTGCTGGACATAGGCCTCCTCCGTGGATTTCCAAAAAGACCGGTTGGAAGCGGCTTGCATCCAGCCTCTTCCCGCCACTTGGATATTCATTTTATAAGATAAGATAAGAATATTCTTTATTGCACACAAGAAACGAGACATAAAATATAAAAGTTACAATGAAAATGTACAATGGGCGGCCTTATCGTTAACAGCAACTATATTGACATATTAAATTTAATTTTATGATTACAATTGAATTTTAATTGTCCAAATGGACATGATTTGTATGCCTATTAAGGTAGAGCACATATAACTTTACTGTATTTATAACATCTTACTTACTTGTGACTCACAGATCAATAAATGAATATGAAAATATGAATGGTCATACCATGGTCTCTCTCCTCGATGCAGGCTCGCAGATGCTGAACCTCTTGCTCTGCCCTAGCTCTGGCCAATTGCTCTGCAGACAGTTTCTCCTGAAAATAATTTTTGTTTAAAGGGCTTCCCGGACGACACACTTCATTGGTCATTGAAATAACTCCCACACCATCGGATTAAGAGGCTCCATAGAATAACACTAGCACCGCCGAGGAAAATCTTTAGCAATAGGTCCGCTAAATTGTACTGTATCTTTGTAAATATTTTGTTGTGCTTTTCCTGGTACAATAAAGAATATTGTTATCGTATCTTTTCGTACGGATCGAATTTGCAAATAGTGTTTGTACAATCTATCAATCATGTCAATAGTGATTTTTAGGACCCACGACTGAGCACTAGTAGGATCACGGACCTCGGACTAGACAGTATTTATGCTTAAAACAGCCGTTTTTGGCGGTAACGCTATCTTGTCCCAGTTTTTTGCCTTAGGTTCACGGCCATGGGTCCTAAAAATCACTATTAACATGATTGAGAGATTGTACAGACACTTTTTCCAAAAGCGATCTGTACTTATATAAAAAAAGATATATCTGTTAGCAGAGCTTTGGCGCGCATATGTTTGGCTATGAAGCCTGGCCTGTTCCAGTATGTCAGGAAATGTAAAACATCGAAAAGTTAAAAGTGACATATTGACTCTATGGTCATTCTTTTTTTTGCTATGGCTCTCTGACTGTTTTGTGTTCGTGTTTTATTATCGATAATGTTAAATCTATTTTAACCTCAGTAATCTTTATAATTTATCGACTCGCTATATTCATACTATGTATTGATTGAGACAATATATTGGAATATAAGTTGCAAGTGAAGTTTTATCAGTTGTCATCTGGGACCGTATAACCTAATACTGATGGTGGAGACGCGACAGCTCTGCGTGCCAGCTCTGCTAACAATATCCCTTAGTAGCGCTAGTGTTACTCTATGGAGCCCCTGAAGGCTGATCTTACGTGAAGTATGCTGTCTCACTCGCATAGATTAATATTTTTTTCACCTCACTAGCTCGTAAAAGCTCGGTTTATCATTCGAAATCTGCGTGGAAAATCGCACTTTATCCGCTAGCGTGGAAAGTGTTTTTAAAATTCGAATATTTTTATTCAATAAAGGTTTCGTACAATAAATTACATATATATAGAACCTCATTGGTTTCGTAATAGTTTATATTCTCTGCAGCCAGTCCATTGATGATTGAAATGCAAATACTTATTTCATGTCATGCGCCAGCCTCATTTAAAGAATCGCACTGGCCGGCAAGAAAATTTGATTAAAAAAAAATTTAACTTTCAATATTACCAGTTGTAGTAATTTTACTTTTATTTTTTTAAATAAATAAACAGTAATTTAATATTTATTAAAACTGTTTTTCTTGCACCTAACATTTTTCTCGCTTTAGTGAGGTGAAAAGTTGTGTGTTGCGCTCGGCAGCAAAGTTATTTAGCGTCTCGTACCTTTGAAACCCTCGCTACGCTCAGGATTCTATATTTGAACCACTCGCTTCGCTCGTGGCTCAATCCTAGAATCCTTCGCTTGCTCAGGTTTCAATACAAGGTACTCGCGCCAAAAATTAACTTTGCAGCCTTGCATAACAAATAACTATTTTCATCCCCCCATCTCGGAAAGAGTATTCTTGCTCTTCGATATCTGAGTGCAAAAGTCGTTTTTATCCGCTAGAGGATAAAGTAAATTGAATTTAGAACATCGAGTGCACTAAGTTTGTGAATTCAAAACAACATTAAACCTATTTACTTCTACCTCCATGGTGCCGAATTTATCATACAACTTTTTTAATTTGTTAAAAACTCAGCCACGGAACCTCCTTTGTGTTTTTTTGCATTTAGTCATTTCCTCGCTGAGGGGATGAAAAGTTACGTGTTGCACACGAGTGCACGGACTTTTGAAAATATATATTAAAAATATATATACCTACAATATATATAAAATAAAAATATAAATTGTGCGAGCAAAACAACATGCCCAACGTAATAACAGCCTTAATGTAATTGATTGGCAATAAAAGATTAAATTGGATTGAATGGACGCCGAAACCGGCCTGCGTGCATGCAACGACTAATGAAGGTTGATGAAGCGAAAGAGATCTGTCAGGATCGTGGCAAGTGGCAGTCCCTGGCCTCTGCCTACCCCTCTGGGACACAGGCGCAAGTTTATATATGTATGTATGAATCATAGAGAAACTGGGATCCTTTCAAGAGCCCTGCAGTCACATCAGAGCACTGTGGGCCTTCCGGAAAGAGTTGGGCTGGCTAGTGTGATATCATAGCCTAGTCCCAACTGGAAATCACAGGTTTAAGGTGGGACGATTCCGGTACAAATTATTATTTCCAAATTTGTTAAAAAAATTATATAATTATGCACTGGAATGATGTCTGTCTGCATTAATTAAGATTTTTATTTGCGCCAATACATATTTCCTCGAATATAACTGTAGTTTAATAGGTTAAATAAGATCGATAATGTTTGTATGGACTAAATTGTCGAACTCATTTAAGCTATTGTTACGTTCTGGCTTGTTCCTCTTGAGCTTCCTTCTGTCCTCGTAGCTCTTCCCTCAGTTCTCGTAGCTCTTCCTGCAGAGTTCTGGCTTGTTCCTTCAGGAGGACCAGAATCATGTTCATGTCCACCTGTGGCTTTAGTGACTCCGGCGCCGCTGCACCTGACGTGGTGGCGGTGCCCGAAGAGTGTTCAGTCCTCCCAGCTAGCAGCTGCGGCTTGGCTACGGGTTTGCGTCCCCTCCTTCTCTCGTTCTCGCGGAGTAATCGGCATTTCCAATCCCACTTCTGACACCAAATGTTACGTTCTAGGGGTATATAAAGTGCTTTTCCGATCACGAACCCACCCCTACAACGTAAGACTATTAAACCAGTGTTTTTTAAACTGTATATTGGAGCAAATAAAAATCTTAATTAATGCAGAGAGACATAATTCCAGTGTATAATTATGTATTTTTTTTAACATATTTGGAAATAATCATTTTTATGGGAAACGTCCCACCTTAACCAACCATCGCGAACTACGTCAATTCAATGAGAATTGTTCTTTCTATTGCAGTGGAAATAAAAATAAGACATACCTCTAAAATCGTGATCTCCGTAGTGAGCCGTGCAACCTGCGAATATACATTAAATGTTCAATTAAACACTATCAATCTGGATGGACTAAACACCAAAGTTCAAGACCAAAATGTCGCCTCAGTTTCAGACGGAGATTACATTTTTTTTTACGAAGCCTGCATGTTTGTTGCTCATGGGCAAAGGCCTCCACCAATTCGGTTGAAACTTTTCTATCCGGGGCAAAATTGAACACTTCGTGATTGCATCGTTGGTCCATCGGTACTTAAAATATCGGTACTTCTATCTAGAAGGTCGTGGGTTCGATTGCCGCTGGAGAGGGCAATACTTGACTTGTACATATGACCTCAGTCTGGGTGTATTTCCATGAGAGAATGGGCTTTATCACCACGCGTGCCCACCACGGATTGTGAATAGATAAAAAATTAGAACTTCTCAAGGTTTATTGGAAAATTTTCAACTTATATTCTATTTATTTATCAGCTACCTTTTACAAGATTCCAGATCTCTCAGGTTTCCAAACAATGTAAACTAATCATGACCTTGTGTGGACTAACCATATTCTGCATTGTGCGTGACGGAGTGCCAACACCATTGGACGACGTGCCGCTAGCTCGCAGCTTGGCTTCGTAATCTTCAATCAGATCCTCCATCTGAACATGAAAATGGTTTAAGGTTATACATACATACATAAACTCACGCCTGTATCCCAGAGGGGTAGGCAGGGACCAGGGACTGCCACTTGCCACGATCCTGACAGATCACTTTCGCCTCCTCAACATTCATTAGTCGTTGCACGCACGCCGGATTTTAGGTTATATGTGGATATTTAGCGATACGTAGATAACATCTCATTTTATTCCTCTAATACCACACAAAATAAAGTAGTACTTATCATAATACCGAAAATTCATAATGCACTGTATTTGTTTAATGAATTATATCATATAACTAAAACACCGCCGACGATGTGTAGGGATCAAAATTCCATACAAACTTTTGATTATAATTTCCAAAATATTAGCCTGATTGGAATGGAACTTTGTAAATATATTACAATAACACATATAGAAAGTTTGCTTTTCGCAAGTTACTAATTTTTGAAACGAAAGCGACAATTCTCTCCAATTTCCCGAGTATTTATTTATTACTCTACAACCATTTGCTGTCATGATAAGTTCATTGTTAAGTTTGAAAGCGACACTAATTTTCCCACAGGCTGAAATATATTGAATAATCGCCGAGGACAGCAAGGGGTAGCTTGCTTTGGGATGCCTATGTTCAGCAGTGGATGAATACAGGCTAATTGACACAAACAAAAAGCTAAATAAACTAATTGTCTTACATACATATATAACAAATGTAGCTACTATTTTTTTTATATAATATCCAACACACACACACACACACACACACACACACACACACACACACACACACACACACACACACACACACACACACACACACACACACACAAACGCACGCACGCACGCACCCACGCACGCATCTCATCTGTTATAGCTTGTAACTAACAACCATCAGTAAACTAAACACTCAAGCAGCAATGTAATAAAATAGTTACATTTAGCAGAAGGAAGGCGCTGCCGTCTATCATACAGTTTTATAAGTCTGTTTTGTATACAGACATCATCGTTCTAATCCTATCACCAGTAAAAATTTTCTTCAAATGCTAAACATAGGATTAAGTAAATTGTTAAACTTTTCTGTAATAATACATTTTCCACCTGTTCTCATACCTCGTTTCGCAACCGGTGTTCCAGCGAGGCCATCTGCGCCTCGTAGTACTGCTTGGTGAGGTCCTTGGCTTCATCGACCAGCTCACGCATGGTGCTGGCCGCTTCCTGTTGCTTCTCCTCCATAGCACATAGCAGCTCCTTGTTGCGAGACTGAGCCCTGAAGGACAACAATTGAATCGTGTGATTTTAAAACGACACATGTCCTTTCATTACAACTTTGCAGGAAATAGAAAAAACTGTTTTATTCAAATACTAATATCTACAACAGCAATATTTTAGCATATTATATTGATTTCTGTATGAATAAACTACAATTTTTTTCCTAATGTAAATCAATAGGTAGGTGTAAATAATTTAATAAAAAAAAATGGACCAGTGTTATTTTAAAAACAGATGTGACTTGTGTTGTTTTAAAATCACACGATTCAATTATAAGATCATTTATTTAAGCAAAAAGTTTACAATATTTTTACAAAATAGTGTTTCTTATATAATTACATGTTACGTGATCTCTAGATGCCTAAACTAGGTCGGACCTGTACTATAGGCATCTAGTAATTGTAACAATAAAAAAAGTTATTTCAGACTATATGTCCAGTCCATACAGGCAAGCGGTACAAAATTAAAATTAAAAAAGGAAAAATGTAAAAATGTTTTTAACTACTTATATAATAAAGTGATCGCGAGGAAACCTGAGTGTCTGCAGGTAGACTAGCACTAGTACTTAGATTACAAGATGTTTTTATAATAAGAATAGGCTTTTGTCATTGTCGAGTGGAGTTCAAAGTGTCTACTTAATGTAAGTTTTCAAATTGATCAATACCTACCGCATGAGTTCAAAATCACCACTACCTACTGCACGAGTTTAAAATCACCATTACTTACCACACGAGTTCAATATCACCAATACTTACTGCACGAGTTCAAAGTGGAGCCGCTCGTTGTCGGCACGCAGCCGCATAAGCTCCGTACTGACGTGAACTGTTGTGTTAGCTTCGGTGTCGATTGTGGATTCTGCTATCGTGTTGTTTACATCTGCATGCAGATTAATATTTAATTAAGAACTTGTTGGAGGTCGAAGGGTTATTTTTACCAGGCGAGCGTGCAATCAGTGACTAATTAATTTTGATTGAACGAAAGAGGTTCGTTAAGTACGAACACCTTGAGGGCGAGTTTCTAAAATGCATAGTTGTTCAATAGTCTTATTAGTACGGTAATAATTGTTTCATTAACACTATTAGTAGTCTAGTAACCAATCGCATTCCAATTGTGTAACCCGTGGAACTTTACTCGCCGCCTCGCGCGATTCGATCTTCTTTGCGAGAGATGCCTATTTAAATTGCGTGGGTAATACCACTGGAATTATATTGTACTGCTATTGGTTTGTGGACTACCAAATAGAGGCAAATAACAACCATTGTCTTGCTCATATCATTCTACTTAAAAAACATCGGTCTTATTTATAAAAACAAAGTTCCTGAAACTCTCCTTGGAGGCAGTTGATTTAATCGCTTAACTCAAAACAATATCAAAACATCCAGTGTGTGGGAAAGCAGATGTCGTGTCGTCGTGTATTAGAGAACCGTCCAACAGCTGACACACACTCCTACTCATGCACACAAACACGCACGCACGCACGTACGCACGCACGCACACACGCACGCACGCACACACACACACACACAGAACTCAGAAATTTATTTCAACGTAAAGAATTTACGTTCTTGGTTGAATGTCAAGTTCCGATGTTAGCCGTTGCCTCAGGTCGAGTTGCTAATAAAGTAAAATAAATAAATAATAAATAAAATTACTAAAGGAACAGACTGCAGATACAAAGCCGAGAAGAAAAAAAAAGACTCACGTATATCGCGCGCGACCGCAGCCAATTGTAACACGTGGCGCGTCTCATGCGCACGCGCCGGGTGCGGGTTGATGGCCACCACCATCGAGACGGCCTCGCCGCGAGACCCCGACAGGCCCGTGCCCAGTAGACGGGTTAGTTTTGACTCCCTGCCGGGAAGGGGACCAGATGGAATCGAGAGTTAATTTTTAGTTTAGATAATGAATACATATGGTCACTGGATCATATTGGGTGGGGAAAATATAGAAAGACCCCCCCCCACACACACACAGACGCACACACGCACACACGCACGCACGCACGCCGTGTAACCCCGACAGGCCCGTGCCCAGTAGACGGGTTAGCTTCGACTCTTGCCGAGAAGGGAGACAACAGAGTTGATTTAGAGAACACATTTTACACTTGATAAACTGCGTTCAATGAACATGGAAATAAAGTCAATAAACATTATCAAAACAGCCCTTGTGTGAGAAACAAGACAGAAAGACCTCCCATACGCAACACAGACACACCACACACACGCATGCACGCACTCCACGCACGCACGCACGCATGCACGCACGCACGCACGCAGGCACGCACGCACGCACGCACGCAGGCACGCACGCACGCACACACACACAGGAGCGGCAGGCCCCTTTTGGTCGGAGTTTAGTGCCGTGCAGTGCAAGTGTGCATGCCTCTTGGCGCTTTTATCAGCCAGATGCAGGGACCAGGCCAGGTCATCTGTAGTGCGTCCCTCAGTGATAAGACGCCTCCACTCGTAGCAATGTACCGCTACCTCCACCCGCTGGCGGCTTGGGATGCCAAAAGTGAGCATTTCACGTTTAGCGCAATACTTAAAACGCAAGTGGCGTCTTGCAACTCGCCTTGTACTATCTCGCCGAGGAGAACACGCCTACTGCTTTACAGTAGTCAAGACGTAACTCACCTATAGGGCACGAGTCCAGGGTTAGTACCGGGCTTCTGCCGCCGCCTCAGCATGTGCAGGCATCTCTCCAGCACGTGAAGCGAGGAGTTTATGGCCCTGGACTCCGCCATCCTGGCTCCCGCGTTGCGCGTGTTCGCTTGTCGCTCGGAGCCGGCTAAGTCGCACAGGCGGACGCACGAGACGCGCATGTCGCCGTTGTCTGATGGAGTGGTTTTCATTGTTGTTGTCATAATGAACATTTTGACGTGTGTGGTGGCAATTGAAATAAATGTATTACTTTTGGTAATTAGATGACTAATTCAACTCATAGTAATTAGTTTTCTGTAGTTATCAGATTGTACAAGTACAACACAATAAAATAAATTTTACACATTTTTTTTCTCGACTTATTACAGCTTATTCCTTTAGAGTCTACCTAAAGAGCCTACCCAACCTTACCTACCCTAGTGGGTAGAACATTAGAATCTGAAGCAAGAGGCCCAGGTTCGATTCCCAGTGCGGGCATGTACCTATGACTTTGTTTTCTAAGTAAATTTGTGAAGTTATAGTAGCAATACCACTCGCTAACTGTGAAGGAAAACATCGTGAGGAAACCTGAGTGTTTGAGCTATTCACATACCTCAGCGCTTGAAATCGCCAATCCGCGGTGGGAACGCGTGGTGATTAAGCCCATACTCTCTCTGAGAGAAGCTCTAAGCCCTGCAGTGGGACGTATATAGGCTGCTTATTATTCCTTTAGAGTAATTTGTAAATGCGTAATTCGAGCTTGTAGACTGTTGGTGAGGAAGCAGGAGCGGTTGTTAAAACTAATATTTACTTATATAATTTTACGTTACTCAATAAATTTTTTGTTCACCTTCTTCGTCTAAAGATCTCTAATAGATCGCCGATGCTTGCACTTGCCCATTAGCTCAGTTGGGAGAGCGCTGGCACGGTTAGCCAGTGGTCGCGGGTTCAAGTCCCGGCATGGGTGGAATTTTTAGCCTCTAAATAGTTTTTTAAAATTGTCCTCAGCACGGGTTAGTGCAACAAAAACAATATAATCTCTACTAGAGGTTCTCTGTATCAGAATATAATTTTACGGCCTACCAGTCTCAGTCAGCAGGGTGATGGTGAAGATGCAGTGCGACCGCGAGCTGTGCGCGTGGACGCCGGTGGCCGCCACTTGCAGGTTGTGTTTGCCGGCCACCAGGACGTCGTAGGCCTCCTCGCCGCTGCGGACGAAGGCCTGAGTCGCGCCCTGCGGGGTTGAGGGTCACTTGGTGATAGGCCACTGTTGACCAAATGGAGATCTTGCACAATAAAAATTTAATCTCAGTGGAAAGGCAACGTTAAAAGATAGTAATCGTAAAACTTGTAATAAAAATCATTTTCTAATAATTTGATTTGAAGCAACTTGATTTTTCGCAGTTGTGTAAAATCAGGAAAAAATACCGGCCAGGTGCGAGTCGGACTCGCACACCGAGGGTTCCGTACAAATTTGTATTGGTACTTACATATTATAAATAGTTCAGGAATCGAGTCTCGCAGTTTATCCGAGCTTTTTCCGAACTTCAAAGACTATTTTTTTAATGATTTAATTACAAATGTATAGTTTTCAGATTTTTGCCTCATACCTGTCAGGAAAAAACTATAAAATACTTTATAGCTTTTTTTTCTGAGTTTTTCTATGTCTTCTATGTTAAGATTTTTAAAACGTCATAATGTACAAGCAAGAGAGAACCATCTTAACTACACATGAGGGAACCACAATACGACGATCAGATTTTTGAACCGAAACACGTATATTACCTTGACATAGACCTGGCCTGAAGAATCCTCCCTGATGCGCAATTTGGATGCCGAGCGCCTGTCGCCCGTCACAAGTAAGTCGTAGATGGATTCGTTGTAGATTTCTATGAATGACACCTGTGGACAAATAAATTTGCTTTGCACGAAATAGGGGAAGCCATATCACCCTACATTAATTTATATTGTGCGGTTATGCAATTGGCAGTTTGACCCGAGTTTTACTCCCATAAATTAAGAAGAAGAAAGACATTTATTATACCAACAAGATACATCACAGAAACAAAATAAGCAGATAAGTAACATAATATGCACAACAACAGAAGAAAAACTAAATACACAACAGACAAAACGAATAAATAAAACAGGACCATAGATGTAGCCTATGGTGTATCTAAGTTGCCACAAAAGGTAGCTGACTCAGCGTTGTGCTGAGGAAGTGATCCCTCAGCGCTGATTTTCTGTCAGTGCCTACAGTAGCACATACTACGGAGTGCGTGCCGTGTTGCAGTTAAAAGAATTAGATTCGCTTAGCCATATAGTTCGGAAATTGCAAGGCTGAACATTCTCCGAACTGCACAAGGGAGTATCCTAAAAAACTAGTTACCAACAACTTAGAAAATTGCATTTCAACTTACCCAGACATAGTATCTCGTTCTATTAGAAAGGTCAATAGTACTGGCCGAAAAGTCAGTCCTCAGCTGAGCACTCATCCGGCGGTACTTGTCGCGCAGCGGCGCTGAGACGTGGCGCAATTTCTTTACCCACTGCAAAGGTCAAAATTAAAATGTTTTGTTCAATTTTAAGTACAAAGGCCTTTAATTATATGCAAAATTTTTTTTTTAAAAATAAAAATTATTTATAAGTAGTTTTCACCTGTAACTCATACTCCTGCTGAGCATAACTAAGTTTCTCCGCCCCATTCTCAGAAGGTTTGCACAATGGTTGCTGAGCGGCGTCCACCACCCTGAACACATATTCCAGGGACCGAGGCACCAGCCCCGGCGACTGCACTGTGCCCATTAAAGTGTATGTCTTGCCAGAACCAGATGCCCCATATGTAAGGAGCGTGTAGCTGTGGCCATCGGCCAGCTGTCGCAGATTGTCTTTGACCACAGTTTCAAATATTTCCTGGAAGATTTATAGTGGTTAGGTTAGGTTACTTCTAAATAAATAAATAATTTCCAAACAATAAAATCCCTCGACCTGGTCCTAAACTAGGATACCCTGTACTATGGTAATCAGGCAAGGACATTACATACATAAAAGAACAAAAACCTTCTTAAATTTCGAAAGGATATCTGCACTACGCTATTGCACAGGGTACGACAGTGGGTGGGCAAAAACAATTAAAAAAATCCTTAGATTACTGCATTGGGATTTGCACCAAACAGATCATCGCTTCTATGTTATGTAGATTTGTGAAGTTATAGTAGCAATACCACTCGCTAACGGTGAAGGAAAACATCGTGAGGAAACCTGAGTGTCTGAGCTATTCACATACCTCAGGGCTTGAAATCGCCAATCCGCCGTGGGCATGTGTGGTGAGCAAGCCCATAGTCTCTCCCTAAGATCAGGCCTGTGCCCTACAGTGGGAAGTGTATAGGCTGCTTATGAGATCATCGCTTTATATCACTCTCCTTGGAAGATAAACCTATATATGCTAACGTAGGATTACACAATGTATTGTTTCAAGGTGTGAAATTAAACAACCGATTTCATCACACCGGCGATATCATACGCTAAATACCTCAGACGTTCGTGAACACCGGAAACTATCACAACATATCGTGAGGAATCCCGAATGTCCGAGAAAGTTTAAACAATAAAAGCATAAAACTTTCAAACATACTTTCTGGTTCGCCTCCGGGCCGAAAATCTTGGTAAACGTGTATGCTTTCGATACATTATGCTGCGTCCTGCGACCGTGTCCAGCAGTCGCAGTATCCACAGAAGTTATGAGGCACTGGTCCGATTGCACTTCGTACAAGTTACTTGGCACATCACAAGGCTTTAGCCGCAAATACACTTGCACAAGTTCCGGCTCCTCGTATTCTGAGTCTTCCTCGAACAGTTCCAGGAGATTTGTGCCTTTCACAGGCTTTGGTCTCATGAAGGGATTAGAGATCAACGGAGGAAGAGGCTCGATGAATGAAGGTATGTCCCGCTTCGACTGGTCATTGTCGGAGACCCGTTGATCCGTGATCGTTTGCCTGTACTCCATTCCGATTTCTGTCTGATCTTGATATCATCAAGAGCACTGCAAATAAATCGGAAATGTAAAACAAAGACACATGAAAGACACGAACGAAACAAAACAAACGGTTTCTGCTTTGATTCGAATGAATTAATTTTTGTTTTCTTATGTTGGCAGACTTGTTCACTGTCAGTTTCACTTGGTGATGTTGGTAGTTAAATTCGTTTACCAGTTTTTATCGGTTATTTCCATCATTCAATGCAACATCCGCTCCATGTTTTTAGACTTTCATTCACTCTCATCATTCGTTCAATTCAATCAATCAAAAGATTTGGATCGGGGGATGTGCATCGGTTTATTTATTTACATTTTTCAACTAAAACCAAACGATTTCTACCTCATGGAAAATGAAAAACGACTCCATTTATATTTCTGAACAGTTTAACCTCAGAAACTTTTACCTCTTTATCTTTGAGAAGTGAAAAAGTGGACGATTCCGAAGATGTAATTGTTTTATGGTCTACGTTGGCTTCGTGCCACAATATCTTCCGTGATATTCACGGGAATCGACAAAAATGTCTATCTCCGTGATAATCGCATCGCTGCTACTGCTGGGGACCGGTTGTACTGGGTACTGTCCGTCTCTTTGCCAATGTAGGAACAAAGCAGGCGAGGTTGTCCTGACAGAGCCTTCTCCCATTGAACCTTTGAGGTTGAAGTGTGGTGGGTCTCCTACACAGCTTACTGAACTGAAGGAGATAGACCTGAGCAATGTTTGGACTGCTGTTGTTAGCCTGTAAGTATTTACAACCTATACCTTGCTTAATGTTGCAAACATATCCAACTCTAAGCTGTGGAACTTGTCTGTGTTAATTCAGAGGTATTAATGGATCCAAACATAGTTATTGCCACATCAATAATGGTTTAATTTATACATGATCCCCATTCTTGGCAAACGTTTCTGGTACTTATCTAGATGATCCAGAAGATTAAAAACAAAAATTAAAGTTAGACACCTGATTTCTTCACCACATAATATCTAAAGCTGTGGTATGTGTTTTTTCCAGTAACCTGTCGGACAATGCTATCTCTACATTGTCAAGAGAGCTACATTTGCCAAACCTGCAGAAATTGTAAGTAAATTCTAAAATGTTTAGAAAACTCATATATAAGTTTGTGGTATCATAACCCATAAAGTCGGTTGTAAAACACAAAGATAACAGACACAAAATTGTGTTACTAGCGTAAAAATATGTGGGAGTAATTTCTATTAAATAAAGCATAAAAGCTCAGCATCCACCGAAACCTGTTCCATTTCCTGAATCTGCCTCTGGACTGTACTAATTACTAATAAGCCTTGCATTCCACAATGCCGGTTATTCTGGGTAGAATACATCTTTGTCTTGAATCTAGGACAACATCTTTTATTATCCACCTACCCATTTACAATGTAATCTGGGATTCTAGATCGTGAATGTAATCTCTTCAACACAGATAAGTCTAAAGCCACTACCTGGATTGGGTGCTATTGATCTTTGAAATCACTTTCATACTCAAGGTGAATAAAATTGTTGGTGAAACCTATGGTGCCCATTGATGGCCTTATAAACAAAATTAAATTATTATTTAAGAATGCATTTTTAAGATCCTGTACAAATAGTTTTTTTATAATAATTATTTTCACTTAGGTAGCTGGTACACTGAAACAATATAAATAAAAAATCTGTGGTGACCTTAATATGCTCGGCAGTTACTTAAAAATGAAATGGCTGTTTAAGGTCGCCACATAATGCACTTTTGCTAGTGTTTGAATATACAATTCCAAATGAAAATGTAAAGTTACATTGTTTATTGTATTGAGTTTGTTGATCAATCAATAGTAAAAAATAAAATATAAATTAACAAACACATTTACAAGTTGAATTAATCAGGCAGAAGTTTAAAATGTTGTGAATTTAGCTGGCTTCTCATGGCGCGCGTTGTGATATCGCGCGCCGTGAGAAGCCAGCCTAAGATCTTTGCAGTGGACACAAGATCAAACCTGAATCAAGTTCTTGTTAAATTTTTTTCAGGGATCTCAGTCGAAACCAAATCAACCTGATAGAATCTGATGCATTCTACAACATGACCAACCTACAGCGACTTGACCTCTCGCACAACGAAATAAGTAACATTTACAAAGAAATGTTCAAAAGTCTCTTTAATTTAGAAAAGCTTATTTTGTCGCATAACCACATTTCGGTGCTGGCAGCCGGCACCTTTGACTATCTGGTTGGACTTAAACAACTGTGAGTGTTAATCAATGCTATCTTTTATTTGCTCTAGGTTATCAACAATGTCCATTGTTCCTGAATAAATAAATACAAAAATACAAATACAAAGCACTCCACTTGGGTATCTGATTGTGTGAAATTCAATAAATTAATGAATGGTGTGGTGAACCCTATTAAATTAGCTGTCAAAAGCGAACATCACATCCATTACTATGAGCGTATCTATTTATTTAGCTGTTTTTTGAATGGATGGTCAATATTTATTTACAGTATTTTTTTATAAAAACACGATTCCTTCAAACACTCCTCAGAGGCACTTTATTTGTCTGAAGAAACGGAAAACCACAGATTATTTAAACTACCTCTGAGAAGTGTTTTAAAGATATCGTGTTTTTATAAATAACACCATATACGCTTTCAGACAGACTATTTAAACTGCATTTGAGGACAGATTTAGAGGAATCGTCTTTTTATATAACACTGGAAATGTTCTACTTTGTATTTTTTTTATCCTACGTCACCTGAAAGCTTGACATAATATATTATCTGGAAGATCAGATTTTATAAGCTTTCTATCACGCCCCCTTCGCGTGGTTCCTCGGTAGAACGCTGGCCTCAGATTCGAGAGGTCCTAGTTTTGGTTCTAGCATGTACCAATGATTTTTTTCTACGTCCAGAATTTGTAGTGGCAATATCGCTCGACGCGTGAGTATATGAGGGGTTAACGTATGTAAGCGCTTGCCCGCTCAGATCGCTAATCCGCGGTGAACACGCGCAGCGATTGAGCCCACATTCTCTCTAAGAGGAGGCCTGTGCCCTGCAGTGAATATTTAGGCTGCTTATGTATGTATATATGTTTGTGTCAGAGTTATTAGGAACATTTCTTACTTCCTCTGCTCTACCAGCTAACTGTTTCAACTTCATTTCCCCAGGGACATAACAGAAAACCCTCTAATCTGCGACTGCGACATGCTATGGGTCGGCGATTGGTCGCGCAACACGTCTGTCAAACTGGTCGGGAGCCCCAAGTGCGCATTCCCAGAGAACATGGTCAACAAAACCATACGCAAGCTCAAAATATTCCTAGACCTGTCAGCCTGCGGCAACACGCTACCCCTGAACACGTTAATAGTGAAACCATACAAGGATCAAGTGGTCTTTGAAGGAGATACACTGACGCTAACTTGCAACGCTCCATTCGCATCCGTCATAGCCAAGTATGAGCTGAAATGGGTCCATCCGATGATAGAAATTTGTGATGTCAATGTTACAACCACAGACATGCAGGAAGAAGGTTTAGCAGAGACTACAGTACACTTCCCCAACATAACTCATCATCATACGGGAAACTGGACGTGCATCTACTCCGACCAGAATCACCTAAAGCACGACCACTCAGTGGAAGTTGTTGTTCTGTCCAACAATACTAAATACTGCCCGACGGAGCACACAATTGACAATAAAGGGTTATTCTCATGGCCCCAAGTGATTTTGAACCACACAGCATCGGTTCCATGCCGCAGCGGAGAAGGTTTAGCCTTTAGGTACTGCAAAGGCAACGCTACATGGAGTAAGGCAAACACCACAGCTTGTTCCTACACTAGCAACATCACAAAGTTACTCCAACAATTTGCGTTGCTCAACGTTAGCTTAGTGCAATACTCTGCGGTCAATGCAACTGAGCGATTGGCCATGTTGATTCAGGAGAAGACGTATCCGTTGGCCGAGATCAGTGATGCGGATGATGTGATGTTTATTGCGAAGGCTATCAGGAATTATATGCAGTACATTGTTGAAGAAAAGGATCTTGGTAAGCTCAATAACACTGTCTATGAAGTTCATGAAAGAAACCCTTTGGTCAATAGGACAGGGATATAAATTTAACTTAATGGCTTTAGTCCTAGAGTCCAAAAACGAATGAAAAAATATTGTGCTTAAAGCGGAACTAATAAAGTATATGCTCAATAAAAAAATATATTTTATATCTTGCGATTGTTAATACGACTGTAGTAAGCACATGTCACCTCGATTATGCGCGCGCACTACAAACTCCCCCGTGGTGGAGTATGGCCTATACCTTCCTCAGGGAAGAGACCCGTGCCCCTCGGTGGGGACATAATGGGTTGATGATGATGATGATGACTACAAACTCCAATTATCCTGCATCACGCTTACAAAATTTCTGAGGAAGTAGTATAAATACGACGTCTGTAGAATAACAGTTGGACCGACCGTTCGACGGTCCCGACTGTCTCCAGCCTGGCTACGAAGACGCGAGTCACACGTTTTGTGGCGCTAAAATGTCAGAATTTGACAATTACCGCACTGAGAAGTCGCGACTTTTGACATTGAAAGGCGCAAGTCACGTCATCGTGCTGCCCTTGCTGCAGGGTTCATAAAACTACAATGCGTAATTTATTATGACAATTAGATATACCTACATTGCGTAGTAGTGTCTTCTTGCTTGTTAATCTGTGGGTAAGACGACTACGTTTGCAATGTTCATCGAATTGTCATAGTAAACCATGTTAGACGATTGCAATGTTCATCGAATTGTCATAGTAAACCATGGATCGTAGTTCTATGAAACAGGACCCAGGCGGAGTAATTGCCTGGGGCGGGAAATTTTGAATTCAATTGGAAAACCCTTATTAGCCCTTTATTACAATCTTGATATTAGATACTATTTTCTTCGAGCTAACCCACATAGATAGTGGGAGATGTGACCTGCTCTTTGCTATGAGTGTTCCATAAAGCAGTTTTTGTGACGATTTTCTGCTCACAGGCCTCGCGTATTCGTCTTTTCACGCAGAATCTCAGCCTTATCTCCGTCACCCAAAACACGCCTACACAAAAACACCCGCTTCTCCCTGCAGGCTCCTCCCTTCTGGACGTCGTGAGCGCCTCTATGAACATCTCCTCAGCGGTGATGGTAGCCGCCGAAGACAAATATTCGGCTTGCACGGACCTGGTCCACGCTGTGGAGGAAATATCGCCTTACATTAATAACGTTCAGGGGCAAAAGGTGAGTGTATTGTGTTGTCTTCTACTGTTGGACTGTTTCCGTATGTCCTGCTCGTGTTTTCATGAAATGTTACACAAAGCATCGGTTTTCAATGCGCAAGATCGGATTATTTTTTTGTAGTTAATGATTTTAGCGCCTTTAGATACAAGATGTCTGGTGTTTCTTTGAATGACAGGATACGCAATAGTTTGATTAGAGAACGTAGATAAGAATATTCTTTATTGTACACTAGAGCACATGACACAAAAGTTTTAAAAATACACAGTACAATCTTCGGCCTTATTCCTCAAAGAGGATGTAGTAGAATTGAGAAAGGAATGTTGCATTGGTTTCGACATATGGAGAGGATGAAGGAAGGAAGATTGACGAAATAAATACATCGAGCGAATGTGGGCGGAAGAGTCGGTAAGGGACGTCCCAGGCGGACATACTCGGACCAAATAGGAGATGTATTAGCAAAGGGCAAGATAAAAAGTATGCGAAACCGGCGTGCGTGCATGCAACGAGTAATTAATGTTGAGGAAGCGAAAGTGATCTGTCAGGATCGTGGCAAATGGCAGTCCCTGGTCTCTGCCTACCCCTCTGGGATACAGGCGTGAGTTTATGTGTGTATGTAGATACAAGAAAAAAAATCAAAATCATTTACAAGACACGAAAGAATAATAACCTAAAGTTTTTGCGTCCATTAATCTGTAACACGAGGCAAAGTTGGGATTCGATTGTCAATGCATGGTGAATTGCCGTTCGTATGTCATATATACATCTGAGTATATATTATTTTTTTAGTTTTTTTTACAAAGTAGAAAAATAATAAAAAACTTAAATTGAGTGAATGAGTTAGCTTATTACATTTTGTTAACTCCTAAACATTCCTCACCGATAGGTGAAATATTGCGATACTTCGGAGCCGAACTTGGATTGGGAGTGGACTTGTCACATCTGTCAAAGAACCGACAGCAGAAGGGGTAGAACGGTTCTCGAATAGAGACTGAGATACTACTGAGGTAATACTAACTGAGGAACGTCGAACTGAGAAGTTATAGTAGCAGTACCGTTAGTGAAGGAAAACATCGTGAGGAAACTTGACTGTCTGAGGTGTTCACATAGCTCGGAGCTTGAAATTGCCAATCCGCGGTGGGCACGCGTGGGGATTAAGCCCATACTCTCTCTCTGAGAGAAGGCCTGTGCCCTACAGTGGGACGTGTGTAGGCTGAATACAACTGAGAACCGTGGCATGGTCCACAAGAACTTCAATGCATACCTACAACGAAGAGATTTTATGGGCAGCGTAGAGCCAAGATTAATCTCATCTAACTCCCTCCGTCTTCTACACAGCCTAACATGGCAGTGGAGCGTTTCCCGGTCCGCGAAGGCTTCAGCGGAGTCACCTGTGTCTGGTACAGCCCCATCACGGTGGACTTTACGCACGCGCGTCGTCTCCTGCATTGCACTACAACCAACAGGACTGTCGCCCCGCTGCTGACTGTAGCAGACGCGCTGATACATGCCAGTGTACAGGTAAGTTTCTGGGAGAATTCAATTCAATCCCTTTCTGTGGCACCTCAAGGATTCTGGAAAAAATACGGGTCTGGTTAAATGACATTGTCTGGTTGAGTAAATGACAAGTGTCTGGGTAATTGGCAAGTGTCTGGGTAAATGACAAGTGTCTGGGTAAATGATAAGCGTCTGTGTAATTGGCAAGTGTCTGGGTAAATGACAAGTGTCTGGGTAAATGACAAGTGTCTGGGCAAATGACAAGTGTCTGGGTAAATGACAGGTGTCTGGGAAAATGACAATGTCTGGGTAAATGACAAGTGTCTGGGTAAATGACCGTGTGGGAAAACGACAGCGTCTGGGTAAGTGACAGTGGCTGGGTAAATGACAAGTCAGGGTAAATGACAAGGGTCAGTGAGGGTCGCCTTCTGCGACCTTCCCGAGCACTGCATCTCCGTACCCCCGAGCATAATACGGCTGGTTATTCAGGCTCCTTCACTGTGACAGCAATCCGCCTTTGGAATAGCTTGCCTCTAGACATCCGACAGGCCCCATCGCTTGAAATATTCAAAACCAAAGTCTATCGCCACTACCTAGATCTCCAGCATTTGTCTTAATTTATTATATTATAAGTATTTCACAATATCTTTCCTAAATCTGTAGGTTTATGTATTTATTTATTGTATCTAGTTTTATTTATTATTATGTTGTATTTGTATAATATCTCCCCCCTATTATATTTTATATATCTAGGACTGAATAATAATTAGTAAGTATATTTAATATTAAGTAAGTTGCAATACCTGATAATGCTCTCATCAAAACTTAGGTTAGCTGGTAGATAATGCTAAGTAGCATTAAGCTCGCCTATGTGCAAAACTTTCTGTTTTATGCAATAAAGGATTTAATAATAATAATAATAAATTGCAGTGTCTGGGGAAACGAGTGTCTGGGTAAAAGTTATATTATGCAATGTCTGCTGGATCCGACTCGCTACGACCGTTGCAGTCACGCTAAAAACTCGCTGCGAACGTTTCCAGCAGCGAATGTGTTAAATGACACACAACAATTTTTAGAATAGTAGCACTTCTAATTTGTTTTCTTATGGGACAGTTTTTAGAATAGTATAGGAAAGTATATAATGAAACGGAACGGAATGGAATGGGAACGGGATGGGATGGGATAGGATGGAGTATTGATTGATTGAAAATCCTTTATTGCACAATAAAAAGATATTAGTACACGGGCGAGTTACTAATTCAATTCAATTATGTAATTTTATTTCAAATATAAAGTTCATATAAAGTTGTTCGTAATCTTATTCTAATGTTAGTACATATTCTTATTCCAGTAACTACATCGCACTGTCATTGCTTGCCACTTGAAGATGTATTAAGATTTAATAAGTATTTTCTTCCAGCTGACCTTTGGTGATGGGGAATATGAAAGCTTTACTCAGTTTTTTTGTGTTAGCTGCAACTTTATTCCATAACTTCTTTGTAACTTATCTGCTTATTTTGTTTTTGTGATGTCTTGTTGGTATAATAAATGTGTTTCTTCTTCTTTTCCAGATTCCCCAGTCGCTGCTCTACAGTTCGGTCGACAGCGGGCGTCTCCTGTCCAACCTCGGCCCCCAGTCCCTGGTCGTCTCCATGTTCGGGGACGCGTCTCTACTGCCCCTTCTGCCGGTGGTCAATGAGGAAGACTCCGAGGCCAGGAACCAGCACCGCACTAAGGATTATTACGGGAGAAGCACAAAACGGGATGATATGAACATGGAGATCACGACGCCGGTGGTTGGGGTGTCTTTGTGTAAGTGTGGCCAGTAATCTGATATTAAGCCTGGTGTAACATATCTCATGCTATGTCGCTCGCACAATCTATATTTTGTTGTGACTAAAAAATTGTACACTTATGATAAATTTAGTCTGAGGGTTTGATAGATAATTAAATTACGGACATTTTAAATACATTTTTATTTTCATATGCTCAGGTTCTTATAAAGAAAAGTTGTTTTAAAAATGATTAAGTTTAGTATCAAATTTTCTCAGTCAAAAACGAGGTACACAATAAGGAAAAATATGTCTTGAATGTCTGTAATTTTAATTTTAATATCTATAAAACTCTCAGACCGCGTTTATTAGAAGCGTACTCAGTTTATTACAATCATTAAAAATGTTCGAATATTCGAGCGAGATAGCATGTCAGGTGTAACAGCAACCTTAATATCAGCGTGAAATATCCGTAAAATGTTTGTTGAATGTCTGATTTGCACGACAAGTCACTTTCTCTATTGAAGGTGCAGTTAAAACTTAAAATACTTACTACTCCGCTCCGAATATATCTGCCACGGTTTATTTTTTTGTAATAGTGTCTCATAAATAGGCCTTGCACTTGCTATGCTCGGGCAATGAATCTGCCAGACAGATAGTGATTTAGGATCACACTGTGCACCAATCACGAGCTACATAGATGGATTAGAAGTCCAAATTTGCAACATTTTGTTTTTATAGCGAATAAAAAATTTTAATTCGGTTGAAAGGATTGAGATTGCAAAAGTGCACCAAAATCCTAAAGGTGATAAATAAATGAGTAGGCCTAAGATTTTTGCGTTTATTTTTCGCAGTAAACGTGACCCTCAAAGGAGAGCTTCTAGAACCAATAATAGCAACGGTGCGGGCCAGCGGCGGCGGCGGATTGGACGCGCGGGCGGCCGTCTGGGACGTCAGCACAAGGCGGTGGGACGATGACAACACAGGTAGGGTGTAGCAAACAATATTGTTCGTAGTTAACATGATGTGAAGGGCATGCGACGGTGGTGTGGACGCGCGGGCGGCCGTCTGGGACCCGAACACAAGGCGGTGGGACGATGACAGCACGGGTAGGGTTCTTGAGAACAAATTTTTCACAGTTGACATGCGGCTTTGAACCCCGTACGCGGCTATGGGACGATCATGATACTGGTTGTGTCTAGTATCATATGAAAAAACGTAAAATGTAAACATTATTTTGCTGTGTTGAGTGCCCTGGACAATCTTATAATAGATATGTACGTATTTTGCTTTTAATCTCCAGACCACAAGCCAGATTGCAATGAAACTTTGTGAATAAATAGATCATAATTTACAAACATGACAGATTGCAATACAACTTCCAAACGGATCTTAGCATCAGAAATTTATCTAATATACAGCGTGTCCCAATAAATAGTGTCAAGCGGAAGTCCAGAGATAGGGCACCTCTAGGGCTAGCCGAATCACCCCCATGTATGTTCCGCGATTTTTTGTAATTTTCGAGTTATAATTTTTTTTTCGAATTTTTTATCCCACCTTGACGTACAAGACATTATTGGCCACAGCGCCATGAATTGTATCAGATTGACCCACAATTGAGTTTGTGTCTGCAAGGCACACTATTCACATATTTTGGAAAAAAAAATAAAGCATGTATCTTAATAATTCATGAGCCGATTTTTATGATTTTTTTTGTGTATTTTAGATCTGATAATGTCCGTAGGCTAATAACGTTTGCCGAGTTAGCTAGTTTCAACGTATAGAATTCAAATTATATTTTTCGAATGTCAATGTACAATGTTCTCATTTGATTTGGAATGGTCCAGAGCACAGGTCGCCAAAATAGGGATCAGTGTACAAGTCTCCAAACTAGTATATCCATAACATTACTTCGTTTTCCCACATTCCTGATGTATTTCTCCCGCAACCGAAACCCAATCTTTCCACTCCATTTGCCCATAACTCACCAGTCTTCACGTTCCCCAGGCTGCAAGGTGTCCCACGTGATCGCCGAGATGATCATCATCCGCTGCACCCGCCTCGCCTACGTGGGCCTCCTCCAATACGTCGAGACCGGCATCTATGGGGCGCGTACCGACGGAGCCAGATTCAAGGTCTCCCATCCAGCCGTCTACGTTGGCAGCCTCATCCTAATTGGCTGCGTCAGCTGTGCAACTTTGACCTACATAATGTGCTACCCAGCCATACAGATGGCGAAGAAAACAAAACACGCCCTCATCAACACCTGGATCGCGATCGGACTGCTCTGCTTCATGTACACGCTTGGCATCTACCAGACGGAAGACGTCAAGCTGTGCCAGATTGTAGGGCTCTTGATACACTATTTGTCTCTGTCTTGTCTCCTGTGGATGTGCGTTTCGGCGAACAATATGTACAAGTGGGTGACGAAGACGCATAATCCGGTCAGGACGCCGGAAGACGAGTTGCCGCCTGACGTTCCCGTGCAGAAGCCGATATTGGGCTTGTACTTAGTCGGTTGGGGTATAGCTTTGATTGTCTGCGGGATCTCCGGAGCCGTCAATTTGAAGGACTACGCTGGATACACACAGTGCTTCCTAAGTACCGTACCGTCTTTAGCCGCTCTCTTTGTGCCTGGAGGTATTCTACTGTTCTTTTTACTGATAATATTTCTTTTAATAAGATGCACCATAAGAACCATGAACGTGCAGTTGTCCGAAGGCACTCAGGCGACGGAAAATGTAGACTTGGAGATGTGGGAGCCGAATCAGACGGCGGAAACGGCCGAGCGGAGGAGCTTGAAGTCGGCGGTCGAGAGCGAGATAGAAGATGTTGAACACACGCCGATAATACAGCTTCGGGCTCAGGTAATAGTGCTGTGTTTGTACATGTCTGTGTGGACTTGTGGCGCCATCGCCGTGTACCGACCTCTACCAGCTTACTTACCGTACCAAGAAGATATTTGCAGCATTATCTACGCTGTTTGTTCAACGGTTTTAGGGACGTTTATACTGTTTTTCTACGGCATAGCGAGGAGCGACGTGCGGTCGCAGTGGTCTATGATGCACTGCTATCTGCAGAAAAGCAAGCAGTGCTGTAGGAACCGTAGCGTCTTTGACTCCAACCAGCAGAGTCTGCCGACCGCCCAGGTGACGGCCCCGCTCGCCTTACCGATACCTAACGATAACAGGTCAAGATCAGGCAGTCGTAGCTCCAATCGCACAAACTCAAAGACTAACAACAGTGGCACATACAAAGCTGCTGCGGAGCTGAACGGTCAGACGTTACAAAAAGACATGCTAAAAAACACTAACGCGAAGAACCCGAACATAAACCTTGTAGTGTTACACAGGAAGCAGTACAGGTCTAATAACTCGATGATGACGTGTCCAGAAAGCGTAAGCGTCGGTCCGGAGTCCTTTTACAACCCTAACCAAATGAACGTCGCCAAGAGGTTCTTCAAAAAGCAAAGGCAGCACATGAAAAGGAACTGCCTAGAGATGCCAGTAAGACGAGACTGTGACACCGACTCTCACGTTTCGTTACCCCTACCGACTAAAGAAGCTTACAGCGGTGTTGCCAGCATAATAAATGCGGGAACCAAAGTCAACAACACCAATATACATGTGGAGCGAACGAATAACGGAATCAAAGAAGCGAGAAACGTTCAAAATCCCAACTTACTTAAGGAAGATCAGAAGGACAATGTTCCTCATAAAAACTACTCGGCTGACTCAAGAAAATCTTGGAGCAAAGATGAGAATAAAGCGAACAGACCTCACGTCATGAATATCTACACAAACGTGCCGGAAACGCAAATACCTCAACATCAAGTTGTGAATTCTAATGTTAGTAAGGGATTCACCAATGGACAGAGAAATAGTGTCTCAGACGAATGCCTGCAAAGTCAAGCAAGTGAGCCCCCTGAGATGAGAACCATATCTCAACAGTGTAGCTTAGAATACAGTTCAGCTTCTGAAATGGCCATACCGCACACTTGCTCTGACCAAACGCTGAACACCCACTCAGAAACTCAAAGCGCCCTCTGTTCTACAAATGAAATAACGGACACGGAAAGTTTTGGGCAGTACATAGACTACCTGCAACCCGCGAAACATCAGGAAAGCAAGGACAATTTGGACAAATCCTTGCAAGATATCTCCGAAGAATGCACCATGAATAGCGATGATATAAACCGCTCAAGTACTCCTCACAATTTGGATCCAAGCGAGGCCGAGCTGGAGAAACTCATTGAGAACCCAAAAGCGTCCTCGAAAGAGAAAATCGACGAGGAGAAAGAAACGTTCTTCATGGCAAAAACCCAGTACGATTTCGAGACTTGCAGCGCGAACGTCAGCGAGCAAGGCTTCGAAAACGAGAGCGACATATACTGTCCCAATTACCAAATGTCCGAAGTGAGCATAAGGAGCCACGGCCTATACGCCCCATCGCCCTCATCCATGTGTCCTAACGAAATCAGCTTCTCAAACGAGGACGTTTCAAATCTCGAATCTCAGTACGTCAACTTTGACCCTGGGTGGCGGATGACGATAAAAAACCACCCCAAAGGCGATTACGCAGCTGTGAGCTGTCCCGAAGTGAACAGAGAAAGTCCTGTGTCCTTTTCTAGCGATTTAGATGAGCTGTACACTCAGATAACGCGGGATAGGGATAGAGCGAGGTCACCCAAGGCGGAGGCATTGGATGTGACGATAAATAGTGATGTGACGCTGAAACCTTGTGACAGTGACAGTTGTGTCAGTGAAGCTGTGTCCGAGATCAAAGGGGAGACTACGGTCTAACTTGCGGGTAGTTGACCGATTCTAATCGATGGATTTGGCTATTTTTAATTGGTTGTAATTTGTGTTGGTTGTAATCTGTGAGCCGACACATTTTTCTCGATGACCAGTGGGTAGTTCTGCGTGCGTGGAGTCGATTTATTTGATTTCGCCAAACTGCTTTAGATCCGTGGTCTTCACGTGTTAGGGTGTTTTTTTCCGGTTCAAATGCTGTTAGGATACGACCTTTAGGAGTTGCGATACGCGACAGTGATGACTTGTAGGGCCAGAAAAACAGTCTGATGAATAAAGGGAAAAATTCAATATTAATCAGTTAATTAATTTTTTCACAAGTATCAAGGCGACTAAAAGCTCTCACCAGTCTAGAAACTTCGGGAAGTACTAGAAAGACGTCGAAGGTTAGATTCGTACTAGAAAACTATAGAGCATTCCAGATTATCTTCTGGAAGTACCCAGAATAACATCGAAGATACTAGAAATAGGTTCTAGAAGACTAACGAACATTCCAGAATGTCTTTCTATCTCTGTATAACAGACACCTCCGTCTCTTTCTAGCACATAGATTATTCTGGAAGGTTCTCTTGTCTCTACATACATAAGTAGCTATCACGTAATCTATCTGCACCTAGCATCTAGAATATTCTACACAGTTCGACTGCCTACGCTTTCGCCGTCCGTAATAAATATAATTTAATAAGAAATACTTCCGATGGAAATGGAATGCACTGGAACTCTGTATATAAAGATCTATTTTATTTACCCATGTACATGAATAAACGATACTTTACTTTACTTTACTTACTTTATGAAGTTGTATTCGTCACTCACGTGTCACGCGCTTTCCCGACAGCGTTGCTAACGGTACTTACAGGCGTCAGTTGACGTCATTGATGCTCCATTCCAAAAGGTCTTATCCTAACAGCATTTGAACCGTATAATAGAAGGTATTTTGTACCTATGGTTTGCTTGCTTTCTACACAGAAGACGTGACTGAAAGTAGCATCTGATTGATTGATCTAATTAATCTGTGATCGAAATGGCTTACGATGTACAGTGCTGCCCTGATAGCGATAGAATAGACGCAGAGGAATCTCATAGAGAAAAAACTGATATGAGATAAGCAAGTGAATTTTCAACAGAAGAGGAGCTATAGAACAGGGGCGTTCCAGCCATTCTACACTTATCTTGGTAGAACTGCAATCGCCAATGAATATTTGAGGATTATAGAGGGAGGTTGGGCCGTTTCCTGTAAACGATCAGTGGATAGATAAGCCTATTAACAGATCTTCCGCCAAACTTGTGTCAAATATTAACTGTGGTTAGGTTTATACAGGGTGTAACAAAATGACCATTTCAATCCGAAAATGGGCGGTTCTACTCGTCAATACGAACAACTATTACTATGGGGAAAACTTCGAAATCGCGGAAAAAAATATCAGCTGTTCCATAAGTCTTAAGCGTGGTTCACTCTACAGCGTGGTTTTGAAATAGTTAGCAATATTTTGAGGGAATGTTTTTTTATTGTGAAAAACAGTATATTAGTGGTTTGTCAGTAATGTTATAACACATTTGTACATATTCGTCATTTCTGTCCTTTGGCTCCAAACTGTGAATCCAAATTCGAAATGGTAGGAAAAAATGCCATAACGTTGAAATTTATTTTAAATTTTTATTACTTTTCGTTCTAATATTGTTTGTTTATGCTCGAAGTAATATATTGAGTAAAAAAACAAAAACGTTTGCCGCGTAATTTTTTTTTAACCAACACCCGTATGCCTTTAACATGCTTTTAAATGGTAACACTGCCTCTTTTCTTGCATCGAACTAAAAAACAGACTAAATCATAGTTAGAATGTCCCCGTAAAATAGGTACGGTGAACGAATTCAAATTCACCTGTAGTAGGGAACAGCTAAACGGTTTTCCCGATGGTAAAAGGTGTTCGTATTGACAACTATGCTTATGGGGGATTTTGTTAAATTCGGAATAGCGAAGGATCGATTATAAGAATTAGTCTGGGGTTTTATTGTAACGCAATGGTTGCTTGAAGTGGCATATTTAGACTGTGTTCAGATGTATGTACTTGTAAAATATATTTTATAGTTTAAATCCTCAACGCGGTAAAAATCTTGAGAAGAGAAATGCCATATTTTAATTTAACCTTAAGCATCTATGGTTGGTAAGTTTTGTAAAGTACTTATAAGATTTGTTATTTTAAATTTAATTTCTATCTTGTGCCAGTGAACTGATTACGGCAAACATTTACTAATATTTTCCTTTTGATTGCAAAAAAAATCAGTCTTGCCGTTTAGATGAATGTGTGTGGTATACGCGTTACAGCTTCCGCCTGTATGTGTGGGTGCCTGCCTTTGACGCGGCTTTTATTGTATGAAGTAATCATTACAGTTAAAAAGAAGGTGCGGATGGTACAATTTGTTTAGGTTATAGAGCTCAATTTTAGAACGAAGTGTCTCTTTCGGAGGAAGATACCTTGTTTTTATAACGTAACTATTTCCTACTAAATAACACTAACGTATTGTATGTGCCAAATTTTACAAATTAAAGTGTTTTAAGCAGTGCACCAATCCGGACTTGGCCCCCGTGGTGGAGTATGGCCTATACCTTCCTCAGGGAAGAGACCCGTGCCCCTCGGTGGGGACATAATGGGTTGATGATGAAGCAGTGTTAGTAAAATTTTTAACATGTTTGAACATTTTAGTGTAGGTAAAAATTCTTCCAGAAAACCAATGCCTAACGTCTAACCTTTAAGTACAGTTTTGAAACACATTGGACTTGTTAACAACCTTTGCTAATGGTCTTTGCAATATTACTGTTGCACGTAGCCAAAGATAGAAAATACCTACACAAAAAACTATCCGTTCTCAAAGTATAAGAGGACATTATAAGTACAGTATTTTTTCCAAAGTTATTCTACGTGGTATCTGGAAGCGAAACCTTTTTTAAGCCAAAATTGACTGATTGTCACTGACATACTTTCTCTGGTCTATGTAGCTATGGGCCGGTTTCTGAGTTGAGCATTTCACTAAGTAAATACTTAAGTAACGTTCTGTCACGCTCTTTTCTGAAGAGACAGCGCTACAGTTAACTATTTACTTAGCGGAATTCTCAATTCAGAAACTGGCCATATATCTACTCATTTATACATGACTTTTCGGTAGCTTTTCAATACAAATATACTATACATATTTGGATATAAACTTGTGTGCCTGTCTATCTACTTTATAGAGTATTTATTAGGTCTAACTGTTTTGACAAATGCAGATATTGTATTAGACAATGTTACGACTAAATAGTACCTAAGTAACTTCGTGGATTTTTTGAAGTAATGAAATAATTCGACCCTGTATAATTTCAAGTTTATTGCTTAACATTTACAAAAAATGCAAAAGAAACTTAAGTTTTTAATGTAGTAACGCGTATCGTTATCGTTCTTTTTTACCTATTGTTTGTAATTCTTTGTAAGGTTATTTAATTGGTTATGTACCTACTCTATGTGATTCTTTGTAATGTTTTAACCCATGTGAACAAAATAACAGTATTTATAATTTTAAGTAACTAGATACAGTCTGTTAGCTTTTAGAATATACCTCGGGCTCTAGAGTAGGCTTCGGTTTTCGCTGAAAGCTCAGTGTAATACTACTTCCTACTCTGTATAAAACTTTCCTTCACTATTTTGAAAGGTTAAGTAAAGTTATAAATAACAATACAAAATAAACCTTACCTTATTGCAATATAATCGGTTCTATCCGATAGTAGCCGAGGTATATTCTAACAGACGCTAACAGACTGTACTTCGGTGTAGTTTCATATAAATACTTTTGGCCTTATTTGTAAAAACACGATTCCTCTAAAAACCCCTCAGAGGCAGTTCATTTAATCTGTGGTTACGTCTCTTCCTTGTAAAATCTCCACCACAGACTATTTTAATCGGCGATTGTAGTGTTTTAAGGAATCGTGTTTTTATAAATAAGACCGTTAGGTTGTAAATTGATTTTTTTAAAGTATATTATAGTAATAATGGCATTAATTTGTGAATATAGAGCTAACTTTATTATTATTGATTCATAGTGAAAAAATATATGAATGATTAGCTTTTGTGGGCATTTTGCATATTAAAAAAAAAGCATCGGCACTTAAAACTTTAGTTTTATTAAATAAAAAAATATCCATAATAATATTTCAAATAACATTACAAACTTCGAATATTTTTTTTAAATACAAACAGCTAATAAAATAATTTTACTTAAATTAGATTTCTAATCCTATTACCTACCTCACAACACAAATTATACACTTCAGAACTTTTTAAGATATATCTTACAATATATGCATAAAAGTTACATTGCGACACACATTAAATTTAAATGTACATTATTTACAATTTACAAACGTAAACTGTACAACCACTTCACTTACGACAGAGTAGCTTAAAATATTCCAGTATCCTAGCCGAACGTCTTACTCTTAAATGGCACTGTTCATATTACTTATCTTAAAAATACATTCCCTGTAAAATTTAGGTAAACTTTATCAAAGGAAATTAAATTGGCTTACAAGACTTTTATATTGTTAAAAAGTATCATGCAAGCCTTGCTGTTTCTTTTTATTGCAGTTTAGCTGGAGACCGGTATAATTAGACAAAAGGCTGATCATTGCATCTCTTTTCCGGACACAGGCGTGCAAAACATTGGTTAACGACGAATATTTGATTCTGGCAACCGCTTTAACGATAGGTAAACTTGTAGGATTTTTTTATAAAATTACTCTGCATAAAATTTAGCCCAAGTATATTACAAGTAGGTATATCACGCCGTGATCGCGGTCGCCACCGGCGGCAGAAGCCGCGCCGAGAGCTCACGGCCGCGCCCCGTTACCGCGCCCAACATTCGGCCCATGATCCCACCGCGGGAACCCTCGGCCACTGCGCTCTTGTCGTTGGCTGTGGGATGAGAATAATCATAGCATTATTAGCCTATAAGCAGCGTGACCGGAGCAGTTCTGACCTGGCGACCGCGGACCGGACGACGCAGCGCGGGAAGGCTGCCCACCAGGTGCTCTGACGACCTGGTTACGGTGGCGGGGAGTCGCCAGATGCGGAAATATCGAGGTACCTCGCAAGATGGCGGTTTGACGGTAGCGAGTGCATAGATATTTTGCCGGGTAGTACTGAACTCGCCCCGATTGGTAACACAATTGAAAAGCCCCGCCCGCCTTCCCATAATTGAACGTGGGGTCATTGTTTAGCCCCAGTCAGACATCTATGTTTTAACTATCACTGGAAGGAATGGAAAATTGAAAATAATTAAAAAATATCCGTAAGATCCGTCGACCCGTTTGCGAGTATTACGGCCGGTTTGGCCTGCGGGGCAGGGGCTCCGCTCAGTCATGTATGGCTCCAACAAACCTAACCCACCATCAAGCGACTCCACCAGCGTAAGGAGAGAGAGAGAGAGAACATTTCCTATAGGGAAGAGCGGGTGATCGTGCTCTTCCACTATGAAGGGAAATGTCCCGCCAGGCAAATCGTACGCCTGGGGACGGCGGGTCCGACTGATGTTCGTCGGACGTTATATTTATGGTATGTCATATGAAAAATTTTGCGTTCGCGTCGGAGTTTATAGTGCGCGCGCAGAGTTGACATGTGCTCGCCACATCCGAAACCAAAGATATCCAGGAGATGGACAACTCTCGAGTCCTCGAAGTCTTTTGAAGTATAGTTTACCTAACTTACCGATAAGAAACTCCGCCAGCGTATTGGAGATCCTCGCATTAGGCGTCAGCAGCCTCAGTGTTGGTACGGAGCAGCGCTCAGCGCTGGCAACTAGTTGAGGGGCCGCTGCACCGTATCCCACGAGTAGCGCCGGAGGAGAGACCTTATGCTTGGGCCGGACACGCCACCACGCCGCTCCTGGGAAGGAGGAGTTGGGTAAGTTGTCTGCTGACAGGCAGAGCTGAATGAGTGAATGAAAAACAATATTGACAGAAAATTGCTATTTTAGTGGTAGATAATTTAATGTTTACTTACATAGAATTAGACCCCCCTCCACCAGATGACGACCTGGTTACGGTGACGGGGAGTTGCTGGATGCGAGAAGCACAAGACCGGGAAGCTTGGAAAACCATGAGGGAGACTTATGTCCTGCAGTGGGCGTCAAATGGCTGATGATGATAGAATTAAGGTAGGGACGTCCCAGGCGGACACACTTCGATCAAATAGGAGATGTATTAGCAAAGGGCAAGATAAAAAAATACTCGAAGTCGGCGTGCGTGCATGCAGTGACTAATGAATTTTGATGAAACGAAAGATCTGTCAGGATCGTGGCAAGTGGCAGTACCTGGCCTCGGGGAACCCGTCGGGGATACAGGCGTGAGTTTATGTTGTGTTGCATTAGAACCGGGGAAAACGATTGCTATACAGAGTTATTTCTAAAATGCGCAAGTCCTGAGACACCCCAAACAGAGTTTGTGTTTGGCAAAAACTTTTGCTCTGTGAGTTTTTTTCTCAGGGTTTAATCTGTACAATTCCAAATGACCCGATCGGGTCACCATAACAATCGTTTTTAATTATCGTTCTTTTCAAGGTTCGTTCGTTCTTTTCATAATCTAACAAATTAAATACTTTTCTTTGCGTTTTACGCAGCTTTCAGTGTTTTTAGCATCAAACAGCGTCCACTCTGAAGCAGAAAAACCGTAAAAAAAATTCAAAAATATCAATACAAAACCCTGTCATATGCTAACAGAATCAAGGTTCTGGCTACTAAGATAGGTACTGATAATAAACAAACATTGATATAGATCCATTAACTTTTTGCACTTGAGTGTCTCCTATCTATATATTACCTATATATAAAAAACAATTGCTGTTCGTTAGTCTCACTAAAACTCGAGAACGGCTGAACGGATTTATCTTATCTTAGTCTTGAAATGTTCGTGGAGGTCTAGGGAAGGTTTAAAAGCAAAAAAAAAATCGAATAATTTCCGGGAAAACCCTAAAAACAGCCCTTTTCTATTTCCCATACAAACGTTTTCTGTGGCGTTACGAAGTTCGCCGGGACAGCTAGTCAACATATGTATAACTGACTAGGTATTCAGAGTTAGTGGCGCCACCTAACGTCGTTTCTGTGCATAGTAACTTAGCCGCCAGCTGCATTGGGATTCCACACGCTTGGACCAAACGAGTGAGGCTACATTGAGCCAAATTTCTGGCTTCATGTCGTACCTCTGCCATAGTGAGTTTAAGTATTGGACTTAATCGTATGTAGTCTCATTGATGTTTCATACCCCTATTAATTAAGGACCGAATACTGGAATCTAAATACCTAAAGTTCCAGGAAAGCGATAATAATATGCCTTTACTTAATAATGCATGTTATTGTACTATTATTGACACATGTTTATGCAAATAATTGTATCTTTATCTTAGTCAGTGAGAGTTTCTTGATCGTAAACAGCAAGCACTCCGTGTGGCGCCAGATTAAGAATAGGGTCACTGCATTTCCTTCCGTGGATGTCGTAGAAGGCGACTAAGGAAATCAATTACCAGGAGACGGGCAGCAGCGTCTTCCTGAGATTCCAACCGCATACTGCGATCGCCAACCCGCCTTCCAAGCGTGGCGATTATGGCAAAACCCCTCATGGTTATGAAAACCACGAAGGAGGCCTTATGTCCTGCAGTGGGCGTCAAATGGCTGATGATGAAACAGCAAGCACTGGATCCCAGGATTCCCTACTACACCACATCGAACATAATTATGTCAATTAGATGGACTTAATTTTATCGATAACGATAGTTCCATGCTTAAAACACTGAGCGTTCAGTACATTCGATAGGGTGAGATAGGAAGGGTGCCTGGTGGGCCCCGAAACGGACTAGTGCCCTTCCCAGGATTTTGGGTTACTGCATACACGCGTTGGGATTCGGTGTGGTAAACCATCGCATTACTAATAAGCCAAGGCAACGCCAATGCGAGTGAGACTAGTTTAAGCCAAGTGTCTGATCATATACCTACCTCTGACATAGTTTTAAAGCTAAAAAATAACTTGAGCCAAATGTTTGGCCTCGTCGTACCTCTGACATAGTTGAGCGCTCCAGTCCAGTCGCTGGCGCGGGAGTTGGCCCACTTCTGCTCGTCGCCCGCCCCGCTCGACGCCACCGCCGCAAGCCACCGCTCCGGCAGGTATGGCCACTAGAACAGCGTCAAATGTCAGCGGCTCAAGAGCTGTGGTAGCGGAGCGGTAGAACGCCGGCTTCTCATTCGGGAGGTCGTGGGTTCGAATCCCGGCATGTACCAATGACTTTGTTTTCTAAGTTACGTACATTTGTGAAGTTATAGTAGCAATACCACTCGCTAACGGTGAAGGAAAACATCGTGAGGAAACCATAGTGTCTGAGGTATTTACATACCTCAGCACTTGCTATGTACAATGGCCTAACTATGAGGCTAAGTGCGGAAATCTCCAGTCGAACTAGAACTAGATGTCAGCGGCTCAGAGAAGGAAATATTGGGAAAAAATAGTAGACATCGGGAATTTTATAGAGCCTAAATCACATAAATATTTTACCGAAAATTCAGTAAATTTATTTTTAGTTTAGGTACTCTCTCTCTCTCTCTCTCTCTCTCTCTCTCTCTCTCTCTCTCTCTCTGAGACAAGGCACGTAGCCTGCAGTGGGACGTATATAGGCTATACATAAAAAATCCCTAATTTAGGTACTGGGGTAGGTATACAAAAAAATAAATTTAAAGATTTTATTCTACCGTTTTGTCGGCGTGATTAATATGTATGCCTGCCAAATTTCAGCTTTCTCGTACTAATCGTCTCTGACCTAGGCTGCGGACAGACAGACGGGCAGACGGACAGACAGACAGACGGACGGACATGGCGAAACTATGAGGGTTCCTTGTCTAATACGGAAACCTAAAAAACCACACAAATTTTTGGAAACTAAACTTTCCGTCATAAGGTTGTTTGGAAGAAATTGCTTTTAGCAATAAGGCCGCCAATTGTACCGTGTATTTTTGTCATGCGCTCTAGTGTACAATAAAGAATATTCTTATCTTATTTTTATTTTAGTGTTTGTACCGACTCTTTCGTAAGCACAAATTTGAAACGGATTATCAATATTTTTTCAATATTTATTATTTGTTTACTTCAGACCACTTATCTCTTACAATAAGTTACTAGCTGACTCGGTAAACATTGTTTTAAAGTATTAATTAGCCTACGACCTATTCTCAGACCTACCAAATATACACAAAAAAAAATTCATAAAATCGGCGAAGCCGGTTCGGAGGAGTTCGAAAACAAACATTGTGACACGAGATTTTTATATATTAGAGAAAAATAACGCTATATTACAGTAAACCGGCCAAGTGACAGTCAGACACGCGCACCGAGGGTTCCGTAATCGCGCTTGGCCGTTTTTTTATTTGTCGTTAGAATATATACCTAATAAGTCTTAAAATCAAGCAAGTTTGGTAGCCAAATTACATACATAGGTACATATTACCGTATTTACGGTACAGCATAAACAAAATAAAGACGATATACTTTTTTATGATTTAATTACAAATGTATACTTAGTTTTCAAATTTTTCCCTATCCTTGTAGTAGGTATATGACGGTATTGCTTGCCAAATTTCATACTTCTAGGTCTACGGAAAATACCTTGAGAGTGTTAAAATATGCGTTTTTTGCGACCGTCACTTTTTTTTACGTCAACTCGTTCGATTGTTTCACAGCTTCAAGGGACTGTAGAACTGAGTAGGTCCATATGGTTTTGATTTCAACCCTTTCCCGAGATAGAGGGTCGTGAGAGACACACGGACGGACAACAAAGTGATCCTATAAGGGTTCCGATTTTCCTTTTAGGTACGGAACCCTAAAAGTCAGCAATGTCACCAAATTAAATCAATCTTGAGGTGTATATTGGCTCTTTTGATTGTCCGAAAATGTAAGAAACTTGGTTTAAGTAAGTAAAATGGATTGTCTATCGAAATTCGTAAGTAGGTACAGTCGACCGCATATAAACTTTTGCATGCGTGCACTTTATTCAGTTAAGTTAGGACTTTCTTAAAACAATGTAAATCCCTCTGAAAAGTAGATCAGCTGTTGATTCCCACTTCAGTAAATAAATAGACCGCTATTTTCGCGCAATTTTCCTTGAGCATCAGCATCTCAACACCTAATTGTTATAAAAAATCCTTGAACAGAGTCAATCACTGTTAAGTTAATTGCGGAGAGTAAAAGTACCTAGCAATTAACTGACATAGAGGTCTTCAATTATGCCAATTAAGTAACACATTTATCAAGTCGCTAACTACCCGTACAATTAGTGTCTTTTAGTAATCTCGGGTCGCTGTAGCATTTCAATGTTATGTTTATTTCAATCGACCAATTATTATTATTATGGTATAGGTGCTGGGCATGCCTACTTCATCCGAAAAACAATGTCCCAGGCACTGCAGCGTCCGAGTGGTCCCTTCACTTAACTAGTCTGAGTGAAGGTGCCACTAAAGAAGAAGAAGAAAGACATTTATTATACCAACAAGATACATCACAGAAACAAAATAAACAGATAAGTAACATAATATGCATAACAACAATAAGAAAACTAAATACACAACAGACAAAACGAATAAATAAAACAGGACCATAGATGTAGCCTGTATACACCACAGGCTACATCTATGGTCCTGGTCCTAAGCTCGCCATGTACACTTTTTAATGTTTCTATAAATGTTTTGTTTTATTCATGTGATTTTATGTGGGCAATAAAGTATAAAGTATAAGTTGCCACAAAAGGCAGCTGACTCAGCGTTGCGCTGAGGAAGTGATCCCTCAGCGCTGATTTTCAGTCAGTGATCACGGTAACCTATAATTGTACTACAGAGTGCGTGCCGTGGTGCATTTAAAAAGAATGAAATCAAATGCAATAATATTAATTGAATTGAATTGAATTGAATTGAATTGATTTATTCAGAAAAGTTTAACAATTTACTTATCCTATTTTAGCATAGTTGGAGAGAATGTAATTTTATTTAACTAATGATAGGATTAGAACGATGATGTCTGTACTAGTCTCAGAACACAAAAAGAAGGTACTAGTTATAAAACTGTATGACAGACAGCAACGCCTTCCTTCTGCGAAAGTTAGCTATTTTATTACATTGCTGTTTGAGTATTTACTGATGTATGCTAGTTACAAGCACACAATAAAGTAAGAAATATCGTCATAAAATACTTACTTAGGTAAACTATTAGTTTTAAATTGGATGCTGCATAAATCATGTAATTACGTAGATGCAAAGGTCAAAGTTATTTAGTCCATATTCGTCCACTGCTGGACCTGGTCTCTCTCAAGGCCAATTCTTTCTCTCCTCGGCCATCCAGCCGCTGCCAGCAATCTGCCTCAGACCGTGGGTAGAAGTCGGTTTGGAAAATTTAATCTAAAACGGCTTATTCCTTACTGCGTGACAAACATACGAACGTTAACCTCCTCAGTCCTGAGCTTGAAAATAGCAATTGAAAGCTTGTTGTTTTCAAGGTTAGGACTTAATATGTATTAATGTTATGTGGTTAGTGGTAAAAGGTCAATTAATATTAACATCATGTGATTTCTAGGGTTCCGTACCCAAAGGGGTAAGGGACCCTATCACTAAGACTCCACTGTCTGTCTGTCTGCCTGTCAGTCACCAGGCTGTTTCTCATGAACCGTGATAGCTAGACATTTGATTCACAGATGATGTATTTCTGTTGCTGCTGTAATAACAAATAGGTACTAAAACATAATAAATATATTGTGTTGCACATCATCTATGATTCCACATAGTTCACCGTTTGGGGTGGTACCTACTTTTCTTCATCATATATGTGTCCTAAAATAAATTGGTAAAGCGAATGTTATCGAATATCCTAGTCTCTGAAATTACGTGTTAAGAATAACTTGCCTTGTAATTGATTTTGTTCCCCAATTTAGATAATGTGAGGAGCATGAGCTTAGATTCATTCGAAAGAGGTTCAACCTATATAAATTTTCTTGCAAGGCCATTTTTAACGCGACAGAGTAGAATACACACAATATGTAAAATCAAATCAGAACAGTCCTCTAAAGTGACGCTTAAAATGCCTAATCACCACTCACGATTTCTATCATCCTAAGTTGATAGAGAAATAATTCTTTAGTTCTCTATCTATAAACCGGCTCTTTGTGACAAAGGACAGATTTCGACGATATAGGTAGGTACTAAGCAAAGTTCAGTGGAATGTGTCCGGATCTATTAAATCTCATTATCATATTTTGTCATAATTTGACATCGTTGTAACTTTACGTTTTTACTTAACGAATCACGACATTCGAGGAGTCTGGAATTATGGGGATGATTACCTACCTGTAAAAAGTGGAGGACATTCTGGCAAAACGGAGCCGGGGGGTATTGCCAGTACAGCGAGGGATGGGGCGCGTCGATCGCCACGAACTTGCTGACCAGTGGGCCGTGACTGTGGACCAGATACCTGGAACAGAATAAGACATACAGGTTGCAACAAATTCCAACACGGAATTAATTTCCAAACAAGGATACCCTGTTCTATGTATGGTAACCGGACGAGCATATCACAAACATGGAAAAACACCCAGACTGAAGCCATTTGTACAATTACGGCGGACCCCAGTGGGATTACTAATCACACCTTAGTTTTTATATTCTTTTTGTTGCACTAACCCGTGCATAGGACAATTTTAAAAACCTACTAGATGACTCCGTGAACTTCGTATCACCGACGTCAACAGTTTTTTTTCTTCTCACCGTTTACACCTTCCGACTTCCACAAATATATAAAAACAACAATTAGCCAAATCGGCCCAGCCGTTCTCGAGTTTTAGTGAGACTAACGAACAGCAATTAATTTTTATATATAAGAGATTACGTACAGGCAGCGACATCTGACCGACGTAATACATAGAAGTTTGTAAAAAGGCTCGAAATTTCATTAATGCTTTCACTTGCCCATTAGATCAGTTGGGAGAGCGCTGGCACGGTGAGACAGAGGTCGCGGGTTCAATTCCCGGCATGGGTGGAATTTTTAGCCTCTAAATAGGTTTTTCACCTTAGTTTTTGTGAATTGTTGTTATTTTATTTTAAGTTTTTTATCCCATACTTATGCTATACCACGTATCATCTAAACTGGGAGTGGGCACTGATCTCTGTAACACAGGTATTTTACCTAGCTCAGAGATCAGGGACTCCACAATGTAATCTGTGTAAACTGTAAGTGATTAAATCCTTTATTATTAATTTTTATTTTATTTATTTGAACTGACGACCTCTGTATTGAAGCGTGATACCGCTCGACCGCTCCAGACAGTCAAATCTTCTTATTTTTTAACCGACTTCAAACAATGAGGAGGTTATCAATTCGACGCGTATGTTTTTTTTTATTTTTTTTTGCTATGTTCCTCCATAACTCCGTCAAATCGTAACCGATTTCAACAATTATTTTTTTGTTCAAACAGGTATAATGTCCCATTGGTCACATTTTAATTTGGTGAAGATCTGATGGAGACTTCCAGAGATGGAGAACGGAACTCTTCAATGGGCAGCAGTAAATAAGCCCTATTGGGGCCCATCCTTTAGTAATATCCGTATGTTTCATAAAATAGCGTAAAAGTAGTCCCAAGTTAATTTGGTGATGTTCTAGTGAAGACTTTCGGACAAAGTGAAGCTCGCCTTTGTACATGTAAATTCTTATGTAATGTCCTGTTTAGAAAATCAAATTTTAAAGCAACGAATTAAGGAGGGTAAATTATGGTTATAAGCACGTTATAAGGGACTTATTTATTTTTCTCCCGCTCCCCCACAAAAAATTTAAAAATATTTTTTTAAGTAAAAAATAAAAACCGACTTCGAAACACTACAGCACTAAAAAGTTATCTTTTTAGTGCTGTAGTGTTTCGAAGTCAGTTTTTATTTTTTATTTAATATCTTTATCTAGCAGTGGACATGGACAGTTGCAGCCAGATGATCATGACATTACAGTAGTAGATGATTAATTACCTCTACAATTTCGCAAAAAGGCGCCACATTGGCACGCACAAAATACCCCGATTCCGTTATCTGGCACGACGTTGGATGTTTATGTTGCACGGGCCGGGCGGGCGCCGGTGCAGCGAGCGCGTAACCTTCATCTTGGAGTTGATTAGTTAGAGCATCCGATATGAGAACCGCGTGCTCGAATTGTGTCAAATAGGTAACTACTAACTACGATGTTTCACTTGGAAATTGGGAATTTTGTGTCAAACGTATGGAAAGGCTAATATTTTTTTCGCGATTTTAAAGTTATTCGTGTTGAAGAGTAGCGACCCCCCGTTCTCGGATATATATGTTTGTAAATTCTATTTGTATTTATTTAGGTATCATGCAAAAGAATAAACACATAAATAAAGAAAGATACCTATTATAATACCTAATGTAGAGGTAGTGCTCTTTAAATTTTGCCTTGTAGGAGAGTCTTCAAGGCAATATTTACTAATAGACGTGGTCAGACCGATCGCTCGAACGATACTCCCCCGCCAGCGCCACCCTCAGCCCGCCAAAGAGTCCCAAAAATCGACTACTGACCATTGTTCAAGATGTTTGCCGGCATCTGTAGCACAACCTACGCTGTGCGCCTGAGCCCAGTTCCGTCTAGAGATAGCACTTGAAGGGCCCTGTACTTTGATTCACACCATAACTCACACTCGCCACACAATCGCCGCGTCTGCCTGATAACCATTATCGTATGTTGAATCCGCTGACGCATGTGCGACCTTTGGTTTCCATGCAGTTGGTTTAAATCTTGGGTCACCGGGAAAGCCATTATTTTACTCATAATGTATGTATGTATGTATGTTACGTGATATTTGGTGACCTCTTGTGGGCTGAGATTGGTATGCCTGGGTTTACTTATCGTGTGAGTTGTCTGTAATGAGGGGAGGAGGTAGTTTTGGAATTTCTGACTAATAAATAAATGAAATGAGTAAGTTCCATGACAAGTCAACAAAACTGTTTAGGTGATTCGTTTTTCGGATTAGTTGCAATTTGTAGTACACCAAGTAGGTTGATCCAATTGCAGGATGACACATGACTTAGTCACAATATTCCAGCTGTACTTATGAATTTATTATCAAGAATTCTTATTCAGGATTCGCTTAGGTAACTCCTGCCAATAAAACACACAAAGGATATTTTATACTCAAATAAAATGCAAAAAAAAGATATAAGAAAACCCCCATATTGTCTGAAAACGGTCCACACAATCAAATGCCTTTGGTAGGTCACAAAACAACCCTACGATCCTCCCATGCACTATGGACATGATTAACGCGTGAAGCCGAATTGCTGATTATTGCACCTAGTTTAACTTGTAACGTTAATTAAGTTGCAGTTTCTGTGCTACTTTGAAAAAAAAAAATTTTAACTTTGAATTATCAAAGTGCGTAAAACTGTTTTCTCAAATATTTTACTCAAGACGGATAGACTGGTCTGAAATGTGAGGGATCATGCCTATAGCCGCTTTTAAATAAAGGAACGAGCTTACTACATTTCATCAGGACAGGGAATGTACCCTCCTCTACACATTTGTTAAAAAAAATTCTTGCTAAATGATGAGCTAGGACTAAGACATCTATTACGGAACTGTTGGTACTGACATACCCCACAAGTCTTCCGTTGTTTTAAGATTTCACAATTTAAACGCTTTAACTACGCTATGTGGACTAATTAATTATAGTCGAACGGAAACTAGTGCCCGCTCCATCGTAACCGAAACTGGCATCTACTAATTAGCTAACTTCCACACAATACATCTAAATAAACATATCGTGTCACAGCGTTTGTTATCGAACTCCTCCGAAACGCCTTCATCGATTTTTTTTATTGTTTTTGTGTATATATATTTTGTGTATGTATATTTGACCTACCAAGGTCTGAGAATAGGTCGTAAGCTAATTAATATGGCAAAACAACGTTTGCAGAGTCAGCTAGTGTATATAAATTAGTTGTGTTATTAGTTATGTGTTTTTTGTTGCGATTAATTCCGTTTAATATATAAATAAACACAATCACTTCTCCTGGTCCCAAACTAGGATACCGTGTGCTATGGTAACCAGGCAAGGACATCACAAACATGGAAATACACCCAGACTGAGGACATTTGTACAAATGTACGTCGGCCCCCAGTGGGAATCGAACCCAAGACCTCCGGCATCGTAATCAGACGTGATACCGCTAGACCAACGAGGCAGTCATCCAGTCTATCTGTAGCATGCAATGCCGCGCGCTGAAGTGCTTGTTTGACATCTGGCGCTAACTGAAAACCAGCGCTGAGGGCTCAAACCCTTAGCGCACCACTGAGTTAGCTGCTTTTTGCAGCAGCAGACACACCGCGACCATTTTGTTTTTCTTTATTTTAAAATGAATGAATTTGTATTAACGTCCTTGTATCTATTAATTTCTGCCTATTTTCTTTTTTTACGGTTCTATACGTTAAAAGGAAAAAAACGGAACCCTTATAGGATCACGTTGTTGTCCGTCCGTCCGTCCGTCTGTCTGTCAAGACCCTTTATCTCGGGAACGCGTGGAGGTATCGAGTTGAAATTAAAACCATATAGGTACTTAGGTGTAGAGTACCTTGAAGCTGTGAAAAAAATCCAACTTCTAAGTTAACGTCACAAAAAGATACGGCCGTTTGTGCCGCAACAAAACGTATATTTCGAATCAAAATTTATAGGGTACTTACAGTTGACCTAGAACTATGAAATTTGGCAAGTAATATCGGCTTATGCTAGTAATTAAATCATACAAAAATTAGTCTTTGATGTTCGGGAAAAGCTTGGAAAACACTGCGAGGTTCGATTCCTGAACTACTTTTAATATGTAGGTACAAATTTATAACCTACAAATTTGTACGGAACCCTCGGTGGGCGAGTCCAACCCCCACTTGTCCGGTTTTTTTGGTGTTTATTTCATTGTAAATCTGAGTGTGTGACTGTTGTCGCAAATAAATGTGTTTCTTCTTCTTCAGATCTTTATTTTTTCGCTTCCACATACCAGGCCAGCATTCCGCCGACCCCCTGCCCCACCACCACGGCCGGCCGGTGCTCCGACACCCCTAAAGCCTTCAGCAGCACGTGCAACTCCTCCACGACCCGCGGCGGCGCCATGTCGGCTCGGCTGCCGTTTTCACTGCCTCCTGGAGACAAACATTTAATAAATATCATCATCATCAGCCCACGGCTGCCCACTGCTCAGTATAGGCTCTTTCCTTCAAACCACGGTCTCTTGCCATCCACATAAATAATATAGGGTGCAATTCTAGTTAGACCTGAGATTTCCGCACTTAGCCTCATAGTTGGGCCATTATAGCAAGCGCTAAGGTATATAATACCTCAGACCCTAGGGTTCCATCACGATATTTTCCTTTACCGTTAACGAGTAGTAGGTATATTGCTACTACAACTTCACAAATGTAGGTACGTAATTTAGAAGACAAAGTTTTTGTACATGCCTGGATTCGCACCGACGACCTTCCGAATGAGAAGCTCGCGTTCTACCGCTCCGCTACTACGGCTCTACTAATAGAGTGTGCAACGAAAGTCCCAAGTACGCACGAAGATCGGGGAAACCTACTACTCGTCAATATGACAACTTTTACTGTGGGCTGCTTCAGCTTTTCCATACATTTTAATGCTGCAGGTGGCAAATTTAGTATGGAACGGCTGAGCTTTTTTCGCGCTCTCGATGTTGATGATATTGACATTGTCAATGAGGGCCCTCGCCCACGGCGAGGCGGCGGCTTTTTGTAGCGATGCTGTACCGCGTTTGCAGTCGCGATGCAAACGCGATACCGTCGCGCTTCTGTCGCGATGCAAATGCGATTCAGTAACAGCACAAGAATGCCTGCGATCGCTACAGTTGCAAGATGGAGTCCGTTGGAGCGATGGTCAACAGTACCCTCGATCTGTCTGTGTTGCACTACTCACGCGCCCCCATTCCTCATTTCTCCTCCCGATGTCTTCCGACACGGTCGCACGTTTGCATCGATACAGTCGCGATGCTATAGCGCGTTAGTAGCGCGTTGGCATCGCTTCTGTAGCGCGTTGCAAATGCGGCTAAAGCGCGTTCGTAGCGATGCTGTTGCACGTTTACGAAACGCGCGACAGCATCACTACAAAAAGTCGCCGTGGGCGAGGGGCCTGATTCAGCCAATGAGTATGACAGATGCCGCAGACTTCTTTCTGAATTCTTTCGATTCGCATCACAATATGATTCGCGTAGTATGGTCACCATACAACACTTCCATCTTACAAAACACTTTTAGTTTTCGGTTTTTAAAGATTTTTACGTTTCTAATCACAAAGCCTAACATTCTATTAACTTTTTTTACAGCGTTGTCGATTTCAGGAAATGGTCATTAGGAAATCTGAGTTGAGGCATTTGGAATAGTCAATCTGCTATGTAACAGGTATAAGTTGCGTAGCATGCCTGCTTGCTACTTTCCAGTAGGAATCTTATTAATATGCTGACAATAATATGTAGGCAGTTGAAATTTTTACAGAATATATGTTACAATGGCAGATCAACCAACAAAAAGGCCAGTCTTGGCTCAATTTCTTTACTTTTTTGATAAAAAAAGTGACTTCAATATGTACCAGACCCTCGCAGATCCAAGGTAACCACTCTGTGGCCGGTCTGAGTGAGGTTTCGTGTGATGCTGGTCCACTCCAGGGACGTGAGGAGACTGGAGTCTGGAGCGTCGCCCAGTACTAGAATTACCTCTCCGGACTTCGGGCCCGACTCTACATAGTGGTATTTTACACCCTGTAAAGAGATTTTCGTGGAATAAATTATAAGGGTTTTATTCAAAGTAGCACAGGAACTGCGACTTAATGAACGTTACAAGTTAAACTAGGTGTCCATTTCAAAATCTAGATCATTTTGGAGAAAAAATGGACAAGAAAACTCCAAACTTAGTCTTTTCAGTCCTTAATTAACAGAGTTTATGTAAATAATTTTACCCCTTAGGTAACCTGGCATGGGTAAGACTTTAGTAAGAATTTTTCATCACTTTTGTACTTTATTTTAACAATAACAATATTTCAAGGAAAGGATCAATTTAAAGTGGGATCTATTACACCATGACCCGGTTAAGGGTTGACTGATCAGCCTGGCTATGTTATGGGTAAAACCAGTGATAGTTAAAAACATAGATGTCTAACTAGCACTAAAAAAGACCCCAAATTTAATTGTGGCAAGGCGGACGATTATGTTACCAATTGAAGCAAGTTCAGTATTACCCAGCAAAATACCTATGCACATGCCCATCAGACTGCCATGTTGCAGGTGCCTAGATATACCGACGGTTTATACACCAACTAAGTGAATGGTTTGACCTTTTTGTATAAAAGGTAAAAAGTAAAGTTACACTGTCACTTACTAGCGCCCAATCAAATTTCACATCGTCAAGCATGGCGCACAGAATGAATCAATCACAGAGTGATTTACTCTGCAGCACATCTTGAACTTATTGCATTGGTAAAGGCTAATGGAGGACTGGGGCCATTTCTGAATGTGACAAGGTTATTACTTCACAATACTTTAGGCACTGATCGGTAGTATTTTATTGGTGTTAACGAATAAAACAAATTGGCTTATTGGGATCTTAATAAAATTTGTTACTTACTTCATGTCACTGAAATAATACAAATCTTGCAAGCTGTTTCAAACCACTTCCTTTGAGGGAAAGTTTAAAATTCGCACTTTATTACACTTTTGTTTATTGGAAGTGGTTTTGGTGACATTGGTGATCGCTTAACCAACTTTTATTTAAAAGTTTTTCAACATCGCAGGCAAACGCATTGTAAGCACATGTCAATGTAATTATAGTATTGATTGTAGTAGGTGATTAGAACTAAGTAATTAGGATTGGATTGATCTGGGAATGAGTTCCTAATTTAAATTGTTTCATAGTCAGCTGTAGCTGGAGATGCCACATCTTGCCAATGCACTTATGACTTATGCCCTAAAAGACTCTATAAGCCAGGCATGGTGAACTAATGGTATGCATACCATTGATGGCATGCGAAATAATAATTGTCAATATGTTATTCATCTCAATATGAAATCAAACAATTATCAAATTAAGGAAAAGAAATATAGAAACCGATAGGCAAAATGGATGAAAACTACAGCATGAAAATTACGGAAGGTGGAATTTGATTCTGGCTAATAGAAACTGCTAATTCTGGGTTAATTTCTTTGGACAAAGTAGGCATGTCACACCCACATATATTTTTTTAATAAAAATTGGCACATACTCCCACAAAGGTTTGCCGTCCTTGCTATAAGCCGTCAGTTTCACTGATTGTAGGTACAAAAATAAATTAAATTGTTCAGTCAGTTTGGGTTTTTCACCTAAAGACCTAAGAACTTAAGAACAGACCAAAGACTTGCGAAATTAAATATACATACATTCAATAAGTAAATCATTGTCTTACCATGATCTTAATATAACAATGAGTTCCGACCGATGAATCCACCTTCAGCTCAACTTGCGGAACATTTTTCGTGTATTTCCTACGATGTCCTTTCCACAGCTTCTTGAACGATATTTTAAACAGCTGCCACACGCCGTAAACTACACAGTTGAGTATCAATTCCACAGCTTCCCATCCTGATACTACTTCTAAAACTTTCCGAGACTTTACTCCCATTGTTTTTTAGAAATTGTTTGTCACAGTTCGCGACAGACGGTCTATCACGTTCTACACTCCGATAAAACTAGAGGTCTTCGGTAAAATAAATTTGTGTATGTATACGGCTCGCACGATACTATGTTCTTATCAGTTTCATAATAATTTATCAAAACAAGGTTCAAAGTAAACGATATCGGATCAGTCACATACAGCAGGTACTTTTGAAATTTATTCAAATGTTTTACAACGTTGTTGAAACATTACAAATTACTCGAATTCGTGTATTAAAAAACAAAAAGCGTTGTTCATAGTGTTGTATTTGAGAACATTATTAAAATCACTTACTATCTGTCACTTTGACAAATTGGAGTGCATTCAGGACCTCCCCGAAACTTCTACCAAAATCTTTCAATACGTTTGTTTCAGAACGTTACCACGTACAACCGCTCCAACCTTTCAAGACCGTTCAGCAGAATGGAAAAGATAGAGGTCATCATCCTTAAATGTTTTAGCTTTCAATCAACAATAAACATCGATCGATGAACAAATAAACAGGAATCGACAGCCCCTTTCCAACGTAAGATTTCAAGATCAAAACATGAGTGTACCCATGGGCGTAGCCAGGAATTTGTTCAGGGAGAGGCAAATTCGTGCCTCATTAATTTAAAATATATGTATTTACTTTATTTCCATATCAACGATGTCAGTCTATTCCTTATGAATAATATCCGAGGTTTTTAAAAAAAAACAGTATTTACTTAGGTAACCTGGTTCTATCCCATGTCGCGCCTGGATAATGGCCAAGTAAACTAACATGGTTATTGCCGGCCGCGGCGGTTTTCATTAACCACCCATATTCCAAAATGAAGAAAAATATTTTACCTAGTAACGGTAAGAAGTGCAATATTTTTGAGTGCAAACGCGCTTAAAAATTAAGGCGTAGGTAGATGAAAGGCTCAGCCCCTATATTACGCTCACCAAATCCTGAGCGATTCCAATCGTTTAACTGTCAAATTAGTATGGAATTTGACAGTTAGACGATTGGAATCGCTCAGGATTTGGTGAGCGTAATTAGGCCACTGATATCGCCATTATTATATTAAAAAATTCATAGGTACCTATTTATTTTCCTTCTTTTTATTCCGATGGCATATTGTAGTAACACCACGAAAACTTTATATAAACAAAGCCTTTTTAGGGTTCCGTACCCAAAAGGTAATGGCCCCTATTACTAAGACTCCGCTGTCCGTCCGTCCGTCTGTCACCAGGCTGTATCTCATGAACCGTGATAGACAGTTGAAATTTCCACAGATGATGTATTTCTATTCCCGCCATAACAACAAACATAATGAAAATAGAACAACGTGATTTTATTGCCGTTTTTTGCTCGATATTAATAACGGCAACAGGTAGACGCTTGAGATATTCAAATGATAGATAATGTTACGGAACCCTTCGTGCGCGAGTCCGGCTCGTACTCGGCCGTTTTTTTAGAATACAAACGAACGCGGCGGTGCTCCCAAAAATTTTGCAATTAGGTTATGAACTATTAGCATTTTCCTATAAGTATTGACTTGACCGAAGATCTTCAAGAGCCCTAGCGCCCCCTAGCCCCGGCCATTTTTGTAAAAAAATTACATAAGTTACAAAATTACAAATTATGTAGGTATCGTGGTGTTCCATGTTTTTATTGATTCCAATTCCACATGCAGTAGAAAATTTGTAATTTGGGTATGAAGGAGTAGCATATTCCTTCAAGGATTGATATGACCGAAGATCTTCAAGGGGGGCGAAGGGCCAACCACAAGCAAGGCCTTTAGAAGATAAAGGCACTCCGACCGATAGGTACGATTCCCGCCCTGCCCTTCGTAGGGCCGGGCCCGCTCTTGAGTTCGGGAGTACTCCAACCGAGCCTTGCTAAGGAGCTGCCCCCCCCCCCTGACTGGACCTGGCTACGCCCATGAGTTTACCTATGTCTACAAACAAGCGCATTGAGGGTTTATTTATAAAAACAAATTAAGGACGTCTCGACGACTTTAGGGCACTTGACAAGGACCCGAGAGAATAATGATGACAAACACGTCAAACACCATCTCTGGCGAGCGCAAACTTGCTGGTCAGCGTGCCTAACAAGTGGATAACAAGAACGCACGATTATCCATTGATCGTTTGGCTCTGCTCATCGGAGCCACTGTGGCGTATGCTGCGACTCAAGAATGCCAGGATTATAATCGATTTCATTAACTTAAGGCCATTTCTAAAACGATTCATATTCTCTTGTGAGATAAATATCCAACAGTTTTGCTTTCTAGTTTGATTGATATACCCAGTGTTAGATTTTTATTCGTAGGATATATCTAGGTAACGCCCGCTTAGGAATATTTAACTGGCAAAAAAAAATTAGAACAATTAAATAAAAAATAAAAACCGACTTCACGTCACTACAGCACTAAAAAGTTAGAGATAATTTTAAAGAATACCTTTAAATTACAAGTATGTATACAGGTAGGTATTGCAGAAGTATAATTTAAATTTTGTAGTCGGTCCCCAAAATATATGTTCTGGTCACGAAACTGGGCACCGACGACAAATTATAGGTACTTCTACAAAACCTACATATTTTATTTTATAAAGGAGCTCATTTTTCCAACTCCTAAACATTCCTCACCGATAGACAAAAGCTTAATGATCTTAATAAATGAGAAACTTAAAACATATATAAAAATAGATAAGTATACATGTACATATACATACACACACACATACACACATAGTATACAACAATATAAAAGCATATAATTGTATAAAGTAATTTAAATTCACAGTAGTTCGTTAAAAAGAAAACGCCAACAAGAAAGCTGCTACCTATTTGTATGAGACATAAATTAAAATAGACACATAAAAATTATAATGTGGTTAAGTAGGTACTTATAGGTAGGCACTTTGTTACATCAAGGACTATGCAAGTATCACAAATTTCTCAAAATAGAAATAAACATTTGTTTACAACGGTACTTGGAAAAGTAAAATAAGTCGACTTCTGTAAACGAAATATTGTAGGTAGGTATCACACATTCGGTACAATGGAGCTCTCTTACCGGCATTGGTTCTTGTAATGCCTAGCGAAACAACACGCATGCTTCTTTGAGGACGGACAGGTACTCGGATACATATCTTTGATAGTAGATCGGAGCAGTTCAGCTGTGATGTGCAAATGCCCTGATAGTACATACTTACTTCTAATTTAAAGGTATTCTTTAGAGTAAAAGTAAAACAAGAATCTGCCGTGAATAGCGACATATTCTCTTCCTCTGCCTCTTGTTTTTTGCGTCGAATTAAAACACGAAACGATATGGCGAAACTATACGCATAAGAGTTCCTTGTTGACTACGGAACTACCTAAAAGTCGTTGACAAACACAAATTCTAGTGGAGGTAGGTATCTCGGAAATCGCGTAACAGAGAAATAACCCTGTGTAAAAAATAGTTTTCGTCCACTACTTAGTCATATCCTTACGGGTGACGTGACGCGGTTGTTTCCAATCCAATCCATCACCCGTATTCGTCCAATGCTGGCTGAACATAAGCCTCATCATAGACACGCCATTTGCCGGTTGTTCGCTTCACTGGTCACAAATGGAGAACTTTGGGAGAACTGCCTCAAAGTCAGATTATTTATTTATTTACAATGTTTTAAAAATACACCTTTCATTAGCTTATCTACTGTTTCGTTAGTTAGCATTGCTGGTCGAGATCGAGTGATCGAAGGAGCGAAATTGTTTTTATACCATATAAAACTTAGAAAACTGAGAAAAAGGGTTCGTAGAATCTGATCACGCGATCCGTTGTGAGTGGAAACTGATATCGCATTCTGGGTGTGTTGTGATCTCAATTTGGTAAGTTAGGTTAAAAAAAAAAAAAAAATGACAAAACAACGTTTGCCCGGTTAGCTAGTAATATATACCTAACTAAGTACATAGGTAATAACGTCAAGGGGGTATATATAGATTCACAGGATTATCGATATTTAGTTTAATAAATAAAAATTCTATGTCCTTTATTTTAATTTATTAAGAGAAAACAAACAATTATACAATACCGGCAAAAGTCAAGAAAATTTTACATGTAACATAAATGAACTAAATGAAAGAATAATCAATAAGTAAAGAAATTCAATTCAATTCAACAAAAAGTTGAATAAAAAGAAACGAAAAGAAAAGCGGAAAGAAATGCAGCGCATTATTTTCTTAATTTTTCTATGCACTATTGGTTGGTAGGTAACTTTACTAACACGATATAGGTAAAAGGTATTATCTAAAAAAGAGAAACAAGACCATCATTAAATTTCCACTCGCACCCTCACCGATGCCCCTTCAGATGCTCCTATCACGCCCCCGCGCGGAGTCAAATTGACGTCAGGATGCGTAGCCACGTACGTGAGGGCCTCTTTTGTTACGGTGCCTACTTCTGACGCTTCAAGAGGATTAGGATCTTGGTTTGAAGATCCTAAAGATTGTCTAAGAATATACGTGTTCTAGTTTTAGGTAGTTAGACCTGAGATATCCGCACTTAACCTCATAGTTGGACTATTGTACCTACGTAGCAAGCGCTAAGGTATGTAAAAACTCCAGACCCTAGGGTTTCCTCACCATGTTTTCCTTGACAGTTAGCGTGTGGTAATGCTACGTAACTTAGAAAACAATCATTGGTACCTACATGACAGGTTTCGAACCCGTAACCTCTTGAATGAGAAGCCGGCGTTCTACCGCTCTGCTACCACCGCTCTTCTGTGAGAATACTTATATTATATTTAAATCCATTCAGTTTTTTCCTGGGTGTAAACACAAACAGACAATGGGGAATTTGCCTTAAAATTAAGGATTAAAATTAGGACACAGAAAAACTATTTTTTTTTCGTGCTGTTCAGTTCTTAAAAGAATGTTAATAAAATTGTGTTACTTTAATAATGAAAAATTTATTCCTTCCTTTACACAACTACACAAAGTAAGTACAAGCAGTCAACAGCTACAAAATTGTATGAGAAAAAACAACGAAGTTGGAACAGTTGAAGACATCGAATTCGTTTGTTGTTTTTCTGTTGTTGGCATAAATAACATTTTCGTGACTGCATAAAAAAAAACATGTAGGTACCGAAAGTGCATTTTTTAATTGTTTTATTAACTTAATTCCGGATTCACTTACCTACTTGGTTTTTTGGTCGGAAGAGTCCAGATGCTTACCTACGAAAGCTTTAGTTAAAAATTTATTGTTTTAAATTTTCTCGCCACCTAGAGCAAATAGTAGTATCTACATCTAGACTCTGGCACGATATAAGCGGGTAATTAAAAAAATGAAAAAAAAAACCACGTTATTTAGAAAAGGGGTGAAAGAGTGGTTACTGGCTCCCAAACTAGGATTCCCTGTGCTATGGGTAGTAATATTCATATTGTATCATCAGCTAGGTATATTAGGAAAAAAAATTACACTTGTTTATATTTAATGCATTTTTACATGCATGCACGGCGCGCCGCGGCGGCATACGGTAGTAACGATATCGTTCCAAAACATACTTGACTATGGACCGCAAAACACGTATTGTGCTCTTGCTATTGTTGAGACGACGAATGAAGAAAAAACAAAGAAGATATTGGGTGAATCCATACCTTTGTGTAATGACCCACGATGGAAGTCATTTTAAGAAGAAATATGAAGCATTGAAAATGTGTGGTGATGACATTATATTCCTCCTTCGTCTTGTCCAAGAGAACGGGACGTGCTTCCACTAGAGAAATTAAAAAGTCGATATCTAAATTTTCAGCCATTTTTTGGTAACGTGGGTAGGTACGTGAGCGCTATGCAATAGCAAAACACGAACTACCAAGCAGCGGTGCACCGTGTATCGCCGCGGTGCACCGTGCATCGCCGCGGCGCGCCGTACACGGCGCCGTACCGTGTAGCGGCGCCGCGACTTCTCCCGGCGGCGGTGCCATGCCGTAACACGGTGGCGGCCGGTAGTGATGGGGACGAGCCCGTAGTAACGATCGTTCCAAATCATACTTGACTATGGACCACGAAACACGTATTGTACTCTTGCTATTGTTGAGACGACGAATGAAGAAAAAACAAAAACAAAGAAGATATTGGGTGAATCCATACTTTTCTATAATGAACCACGATGGAAGTCATTTTAAGAAGAAATATGAAGAAAATGTGTGGTGATGACATTATATTCCTCCTTCGTCTTGTCCCAGAGAACGGGACGTGCTTCCACTAGAAAAATTAAAAAGTCGATATCTAAATTTTCAGCCATTTTTTGGTAACGTGGGTAGGTACGTGAGTGCAATAGCAAAACACGAACTACCAAGCAGCAGTGCACCGTGTATCGCCGCGGCGCGCAGTACACGGCGCCGTACCGTGTTGCGGCGTCGCGACTTCTCCCGGCGGCGGTGCCGTGCCGTAACACGGTGGCGGCGCCGCGCCGGTAGTGATGGGGACGAGCCCATAGTCAAGTATGTTTTGGAACGATCGTTACTACCGTGTGCCGCCGCGGCGCGCCGTGCACGGCGCCGTGCCCCGACGCGGCGCCGTGACTTCTCCCGGTGCCGGCGCCGCACCGTACACATGTGTCCACGCCCTTTAAAAATCCTTAGCCACACTCTAGGTGTGCGTTCTCGATGAGAATCTGTTTATATAATTTCAATCTTATGTAGTTTCCTATAAATTCATCCAAAATTGGCATACTTACTTATAAGAAAATGTAGTTATAGTAAATCTCATCCATTTTTTCTAAATAACGAAAAAATTATGAACGTTGATTTCTGAAATGTCAGCGGCCGGGACATAAAAAGACATCAATCTTATGTTTTCCTGTCAGCCCGCCATCGCCAATGGCAGTTCACACCATGGTAGGTACCTTTTAGGGTTCCGTAGTCAACAAAGAACCCTTATTGTTTCGTCATGCCCGTCCGTCTGACTTTCTCTTTGTCCGCGGCTTTGCTCAAGGACGATTAGTATACTATAATTAGAAATAGATATATTAGATATTTTTAATGGGTTTCTCCACTATACCTAAATACACCTAAATTAGCCATTATTTTTTTTCTCATTTACCCGGCTAAGTCGTTTTTTTTAAGTTAACTGGTACAAGTCGACCAACTTTTAAAAGGAAAACTTCGTACAAGTTCCGTTGAAAATTACTTTGATGGAGTTGTTAGTTGTGTAAAGCAGGTAGTTCTACGGAACCCCACAATGCACGTGGCCCAACATGCACTTGGCCGGTTTTTATATCAGTGTTTCAAAGCCATTAGCAAAAAACACTCAATACCCGAACGTAGGTAACAAAGCTATTCTTTCGTACTACGATTGAATACATAGCGCTGCGGGTCCCATTTCCCTTACTATTATCATGTAAATGGGACTACGGTCCCACCCTATCTACCGTCTCATCTCACACACCCCAAGTGAGCAGAGAGCTCTTCTCGCTCTAGAAATACCTAAATGATACTTGGAATAATCTTACAAAAAATACAAACGGCGGCGGCGACGTTGACATCGTAGTACGTCCCATAAATTGATAAAAAAAGACATTTTTGCGTTACTAGGTAGTTAACGCAATTTGCGCAATTACTCACTGTAGCAAATTAAGGGCCGGTTTCTGAACTGAGAATTTTACTAAGTAAATACCTACTTAAGTAGCGTTCTGTCACGCTCTTTTCTGAGAAATTTGTAGAGACAGCAGTATAGTTAACCATTTACTTAGCGAAATTCTCAATTCGGAAACTGGCCCTCAGACGGTTAACTTTTATTGACTTAAATCCGGTTTCGTATATTTAAAATTTTGTTTTGTTTTCAGTTAACTTTCGTCACGAATAAAAGTTCATTGAATTCGGATTCAGTGCGTTGTTATCTTAGGTCTCTGCTGACAAGCTCTTTGCTTAGATTAGAACCCTTTATTAATTATTTTGTAAACTGATGTTTATTTCATAAGCTATGACTGCCTCGTTGGCCTACCCGTATCATGTTTGATTACCATGTCGGAGGTTGTGCGCCTTACATTTGTAAAAATGAAATGAAATGATTAGATTAGATCATATTAGAACTATTTATTGTTTATAGATCAGCTACTTAGGTACAGTTACTTCGAAAAAATTATCCGCAAGTCTCTATTCATTACCAATATTGTAGCAACGGGAGACAGACGCTGTCGCGGGCATTATACTGCGAACCCCTCAGCCCCTATCATTTAATCACACTACAAAAGGTACATAGCGATAATAAAATAAACGCCTTGAATTTCACACCACGACACTGAGATATTTATCAAATTAAATTTAATGCCTCTGGGTCCCACTTCTACCAACTTGTACCTGAATTGGATTTGTTGATCACGTACTGCACGATTACTTTATGAAAGGGACTGAATAACTATTTGCCTCTCGCACATACAATATGGCCGGCCATTTTGTATGAGCGAGAGGCAAATTGTTGTCTAAACTGTATTTAAGAAGTGGTTTAAGGAATCGCGTTCTTATGAATAACACCGTAAGATTTTGCTCTATCTTTTTGCGATATTCGTCAAGTAATCGGGCTTACCCCCCTCCCCCCCAGTTTCTCGTACACTAACACGCTGTTAATCTACTGTTAACAGCTGTCAATTGACCACAGTGCATACAAAAAAAACTACTGACAGCTGTTAACAGTAGATTAACAGCTTGTTAGTGTACGAGAAACAGGGGGTTAGACTTGGCAAATTTTCTTGGAATTTGCTATACTGTTAGCAGAGGTTCCCAAAGTCTGAACCACAGCAATAACGCCGAGGAGAATAAATAAAGGAAACTGAACTTACTTTTTATGTTGCATTCGTTTCTGTGCCTCATTGTACACTAACATTGTACACTCACTGTACATGTGACGACTAAGTAAGTGGGCGACGGACTGAAAAAGTTCAGGAAGCCCCCGAATCACAGTTACCCCCAGCTTTTCGTACACTAACAATCTGTTAATCTACTGTTAGCAGCTGTTAGTTGGCCGAAGTGCATACAAAAAACAACAACGGACAGCTATTAACAATAGATTAATAAATTGTTAGTGTACCTGATAGGTACCTAAGTGTTAATGAAACAATGATTGAATGCAGACAGAGGTTTATTGATCTACCTGCAAGATACATAACATTACCTACGAGAAACCGGGAGCTTGGCCGTTTATCCTGGATTCTGTTTATCCGAATCCTTTACAAATCCCTGCATAAACAAATTGCAGGTGCCACCCGCATGTCATAGCTCACCATTGCTGGTAGGTAATCCATTTCTATGGAGACATTTGCACCCGTGCCCCAGAGGAAAACCCGTACGCATACAATATTACAGTCATCACAGAGAACTTACTAGAATCGAATTCTAGTCGCGGTGTCGTGTTGCCAAGAAATCCCCGCGTAATTTGACTCCCGACTTATTTCTATACTTATTTTATTATTCGGGAACCACAAACGCACCTACCTATATTCTGAACGCTAATGTTGTCCTCAGGCCTACCTTTACTTGGTCATTTAATAGGGGTGTCGTTTGCCAACCCAATCCGATTATAGAGTTCCCGTTTCATACGAGATGAGCTTGCAAATTGAGTTTTGCTCCGATAATGGATCCACTCTACGATGTTGCAAATGAGATTTCAGGCTTGATCACTAGTTTTCAGGGCACATGTATTGTTTTTTTTTTAAATCAATATTGTCACTTTATGAACCTTTGTCGTATTTTTCTACATTGGTAGGTCTAAGCGCATTAAGTAGTTTTTTTTAAGAAGGTCACTTTTAATCTATAAGAATCTGCGTGCAATAAAGATTTCTGTATGTGAGCAATAAAATGACGTTCCCAAAATAAATGCTAAAAGTAAGTAATAAGGATCCAGCCGCCCGGAAAATTCTTAGAAATTGAGTCGCTTCGTCAAATTTGTTAGATATCAAGGTAAGGTAGAGTCATCTAGCTACCTGTTATTGTACCCTATAGATAGACGAACAATTACGATTATGAACCATCACAATATCAGATAGAGATCACTTTATTGTAGGTACAAAAAGGAAACCACACTGATTTTAGGTAGATTAACAATTCGTTACTCAGAATACTATTCCAGGATTTTCGCAAAACTACCAACAGCTTCTTCTGATATCATACGACATTTTTTATACCCGCATGACATAACGCTTCGCGAGTTCCTAGCCTCCAGTTGCCGAAATACATAGGACGTCACCACTTTTTCCAGCCAGCTGCACGGTGCACGTTTTAATTGGTCCAATAGGAAGAGAATTTCATAACTCCGGCCGCGTCGCCGCCGCCTCCGGTCAAATTAACGCCAGGAGCAGCCAAAAAGCAGAAAAAGTAGCCAAAAGGGAGGAAAAGTCCGCAATCCAGTTTACTGACTGACGATGGACGTGGTTGGTTGTAGGGTTCCTACCAGATACACGCCGTGCGGGCTGGAAAACCGTTCTGCCTGTAGCTGCCTTGCTTTTATTACAATGTTTGAGTCAATACTTACGTCTTAGTTGCTGTTCAGAAATAGTTTAAAATACATTTAGATTCAAATCCTTAAGAAGTCTTACACACCATAGTTTGTTTCATATTTAATTAAAATTTAGGCGTCACGTTCAATTCACGGTGCGTTGACAGATGTCTAGATTGTAAGGACGAATTAAGGACACTACCGTACGTACTTATACCAAGCCAAGTTGACGACTGTTGAATGTGACCGTCGATAGAAATGTTGCGTGTGGTTGCGTGTTTCGTGGCTTCGTCAATTTTGATAGTTTGTCTCGTAGTAGTTGCAGGTTGTTTGTTGGGTCTGATGGCGTCTCAGATTAATTAACTTTTTTTTCTTAATCTGAGGATGGAGTAGTAAGTAGGAAATTTTGTTTCCGTACTGAACCCTCCCAGACATTCCCGTCAGATTTTTCCTGCTCCTCGTTTTTCGCGGCATTAGCATGCGCCACCCGCCACGCGGGTGGTAACTACGTTACAGGCGCATTTCTGTCCTATCCCTCCGTTTTTCAGCCCTGAAGCTAGGGCTATAGAGTCGATAATGCCACAGCTAAGTGGGGATGTTGTTGAGTCTGTACAATGGCGGTAGGGCAGTCGTTACCTACTTGACTGTGTAACTTCGTTTGTGACGATCGTTCAGCGCTCCCCATAACGCTGCGAAGTAGGGGTGGGCATAGGAGGCAATGAGGTAGGGCAGAGAGTTCTAATCATCATCATTATCATCATCAGTCTATGATGGACATAGGCCTCTCCTATTGCACGCCACTGAGCACAGTCCTCGGCTACTCTCATCCAGCTCTTCATCATCATCGCTCCACCGAGACCACGGATCGGTAAACGTAGTTTGGGACGTCCTGAGACTCGGTGGAGAGTTCTAATAGTCTCTTGTAATAGACAGTAAATTATCTAGTTTCCATGTAAAATTGTTTGAAAACTGTCTCTGTGAAAAACAACTGAGTTTTGCAGCGGATGAATCGCACGTTGTTTGCGCATTGCGTTGCGTTTACATATTGTGTTGCTTGGCGAGTATAAATAGAAGGCTGATCATCTGTTGAGAAACTAGATTGAAACCTTTAACTTTTCCGTGTACCTAGAAATTAAACAATTCGTTCAAACATTCGGCTTTAAGTAAGTATACATAAGTACCATAAGTACTGTGGCTACTTACCACAACAACCTTACAGAACCTTACCGTACCAGCAAGCAACACCTTACCATTACCATCAGTAAAACAACAGCAAGTATTTCGCAAGGTTTTATTGAACACATCGGTTGCAAGAAACAAAGATGGAGTTCTGAAAAGAACTGTTCGCAATGTTATAAGAAACACATCGGTTGCAAGTTATAGAAACAAGGAATGGAGTTCTGAAAAGAACAGCTGAACAGCGAGCTGAAGCAAGCGGCAGCAGCGACGACCACGCGGCACGGCGACAGCGGAGATGCAGCTCACTCGACGTCCGGGCGCAGAAAAGGAACGAGGCCCCGCGCCACGAGTATTTAACTTGCGACCGCGCGTCAGCGGGGCGGGGGCCGCCCCCCGCGGATCGCGTGATGTCGTTCCCCGCGCGCCCCGCGGACTCCCCGATCAGTACCTCTTTCTGTATATAAGTAGGCATATTTTCTGTAAATAAATCATCTTATTCTGTCCACTCCGAGTAATACTTTTACCTACTACGCAATATCTCCAAAGTGGTGACCCCAAGGAAGAAAGCAGCTTCTGAAACACTTCAAGCCTCAAGATGTCAAGCGCCGACGAAAAATCTGCCCCTGCACCTGCAACTCAGCAAGACGCCCCAGCTCCATCTCGCCTCGGAAATCATGAAGACGTCTCTGCAATATCCCTCAGCATGCGGATTCCACCCGTCTGGCATCAACGACTTCGCCTCTGGTTCGCTCAGTTCGAAGCCATCATGAAGCCGCTCAGACAAGGCGACCAAGCAATGTTCGACATCGTCATCCGGCAACTCGACAAGCAAGACCTGGACATCGTGGACCACCTCATCCTCAAGCCACCGGAAACCAACAAGTACGAAGCGCTCAAGACGAAACTCCTAGCATTCTATGAAGACTCAGACGAACGCCGCCTCGACCGCCTGCTCGCAGAAACTGAACTCGGCGACTTGAAGCCGTCACAGCTCCTTCGCCGAATGCAGCACCTCGCCGGCGACGGGATGACCGACCACACCGTGCGCAACCTGTGGATGCGACACCTGCCACCGTCCGTTCGAGCAGTCCTCGCCGTCACCTCTACAATCGCTACAACGGCGGACATCGACGAGCTCGCTAAAATGGCCGACAAGATTATGGAGAGCACACAAATGTCTCACAACTCCGCCGCCGCCGGGACGTCAATCGCTGCCGTCGACGCACACAAATCAGCACCAGCAAGTTCAAACCAAGACATCAACGAGAAACTTGAATTTCTTATGCGCGAAATCGCCGAATTGAAGACTCAAAAATGGCAGAACTCGCAACAACACTACAACAACTGGTCACGTGATCGCGAGCCGCAATACACACGACAGCGCTCGCGTTCCCGCCCCCGCACACCCCGCCCACAACCCGCCGCCGCCGCCTCCGACGACTCACGCGCGCCCGTAACCGGAAGTTTAAACAGCGGAATATGTTACTACCACCGTCGCTTCGGGAGCAAAGCAGTTAAATGCACGCGCCCCTGCCATTTCGAGGAGAAGCCGGAAAACTAGAGCCAGCGTTGTGTGAGGCGGCAAGCAACGCTATGAAGTCCCACCGCCTGTTCATTCAAGACAAGAAGTCCAAGTTAACATTCCTCATCGACACAGGCGCCAACATCTCTGTTATACCTAAACAAAAAAACGCAACATGCTCGCCTACGAAGTTCTCGCTCTACGCCGCCAACAACACGCTGATACCTACCTACGGGGAAAAAACCTTGGATCTAGACTTCGGGCTGAGAAGACCATTCAAGTGGAAATTCATCATCGCGGCAGTCGGTAAGCCAATCATAGGCGCCGACTTGCTCGAACATCATCAACTCATCATTGACATAGCAGGAAGAAGCATCATCGACAAGAAAACGAAATTATCCGTCAAAGTACCGATCTGCAACTCTACTGAACCCACCATTCGCACTATCGACGTCGAACAGAAATATCACGACATCTTGGCCGAATTCCCGAACGTCACTCGACTCTCATCAATGAAGGAATGTCCCAAGCACAACGTGGAGCATTACATCGAAACCACTGGCCCGCCCATACACTCCAAGGCGCGGCCCATCCCTCCGCATCGATACGCAGCTGTGAAAAAAGAATTTGAAGACATGATGGCGCAAGGCCTGTGCCGCCCCAGCAAAAGTCCATGGTCAAGTCCCCTACACGTCGTACCTAAAAAGAACGGTGACCTTCGAGTGTGCGGCGACTACAGACGACTGAACGCAGTTACGAAGCCCGACCGATACCCAATACCGCGACTCCGAGACTTCACCTACCAGCTGAGCGGGAAAAATATCTTCTCCGTCATCGATTTGAACCGGGCATATGCACAACTACCTATATATGATGCCGATATCGACAAGACCGCCATCACTACACCGTACGGCTTGTTCGAATTCCCGCGAATGTGCCCGGGTCTCAAGAACGCCGGTCAAACGTTCCAGCGATTCATACATCAAGTACTACAAGGACTAGACTACGTATTTCCATTCATCGACGATGTGATCCTAGCATCTGCAAGCGAAGATCAGCACGTTCAAGACCTGCGAACTGTTTTACAAAGACTCGACGAATACGGAATAACACTTAACCCCTCAAAGTGCGTCCTCGGCAAAGAAGAAGTCAAATTTCTCGGCTACACTGTATCGAAGCACGGTATTAAACCGCCTGAAGATAAGATCGCCGCAATCAATAACTTCCCCATGCCTGAGACCATCGAAGAGCTCAGGCGTTTTCTCGGTATGATCAACTTTTACCGTGAAAGCATTCCTCACGCCGCAACACTGCAAGCTCCATTGAACGCATACCTACATAATTCAAAGAAGAAAGACAAGTCGAAAATTCAATGGAACGACGAAGCTACGGCCGCATTCGAAGCATGCAAAGTTAGCATACAAAACGCCGCTTTGCTTGCTCACCCCATCCCCTCCGCTCCCCTCGCCCTCATGTGCGACGCATCTGACAAGAGTGCCGGCGCTGTCCTTCAACAAAGAGTAAGAGGAGTCTGGCAACCTCTCGGCTACTTCTCGAAGAAATTCAGTGAGACTCAGCAGCGTTACAGCACCTTCGACCGTGAACTATTATCGATCTACATGGCAGTAAAACACTTCAGAAAAATGTTCGAGGGCAACGAGCTAACAATCTACACAGATCACAAGCCTCTCACATTCGCAATCAACAAACCGCCGTCCGACAACGACACGCCGCGACGAGTGCGACAACTGCTATTCATCAGCGAATTCACTACAAATCTACAACACATCAGTGGAAAAGAGAACATCGTCGCAGACACGCTCTCAAGAATCGAAGCGGTATCCTGCCCATCACCGATCGATTATCAAGAACTTTCCTGCGCGCAAGAGCGAGACAGCTACATACCTAAACTACTTCAACAACCTAGCTTGAAAATCAAGAAAGTAGTTATTCCGCTCTCAACACACAGCCTATACTGCGAAGTGTCTACTGAAAACGCCCGCCCATACCTACCTGAAGACTACCGCCGCACCGCCTTTAACATCGTGCACAATGTCAGCCATCCAGGGATACGAACGACGCGCAGGCTAATGCAGCAGCGATATTTCTGGCCGTCCATGAATAAGGATGTCGGAAATTGGGCAAAGGCATGCGAGTCGTGTCAAAGGGCGAAGGTTCAACGACACACTTCAAGTGGCATCGCTACACTACCTACGAGCGAGCGTTTCGAACACATTCACGTCGACATCGTCGGACCGCTACCTACTTCAGCGAGCGGACATAAATACCTACTCACGGCAATCGACAGATGTACCCGTTGGCCGGAAGCATTCCCGATACAAGACATCACTGCAGAAATCGTTGCGAAGACCCTGTACGAAGGCTGGTTCTCTCGTCATGGCTGTCCTGCTACCCTGACCACGGACCAAGGCCGGCAGTTCGAGAGCTACCTATTCTCCGCACTCACCAAACTACTTGGGATAGAGAGAATACGGACCACCGCCTACCACCCGCAGAGCAATGGCATGGTCGAGCGCTGGCATCGCTCACTAAAAGCAGCGCTATATAATGGCAAGACTGGAGAACACCAACAAGTGGATGGAAGACCTACCGACCGTGCTACTAGGACTCCGAGCCGCGACGCGCGCCGATACCTACACTAGCCCGGCCGAACTAACCTACGGTCGCGCACTCCGCCTGCCGGGACAATTCTTCACTTCTGCACCGAGGCAAACGGCGATGAACTACGACTTCGTGGAGCAGCTGTCCGACGCGATCGAGCGCTGTCGACCTGTCACGAAACCTCACCACGCCAAGCCACACATCTTCATTCATCAAGATCTTCACACATGCAGTCACGTGTTTCTACGAGTCGACGCGGTACGCAAGCCTCTACAGCCACCTTACACAGGACCCTATCGTGTCGTCGAACGAAACCACAAGATATTCAAGATACAATTACCTGGCCGTCAAGCAAATGTCTCAATCGACCGACTGAAGCCCGCATACGTAATTAGCAGCGAAAATGAAGCCGCAACTACAATGCCAGTCCAGCGAATACCTACGAGTCAGCAATCTCCAAGCGCCGCGACATCGGCACCGCCCGCAATCAAACAAACACGCACGGGCAGGATAATCAAGCCTCCTGTACGCTTCGCTTGAGGGGGGAATACTGTGGCTACTTACCACAACAACCTTACAGAACCTTACCGTACCAGCAAGCAACACCTTACCATTACCATCAGTAAAACAACAGCAAGTATTTCGCAAGGTTTTATTGAACACATCGGTTGCAAGAAACAAAGATGGAGTTCTGAAAAGAACTGTTCGCAATGTTATAAGAAACACATCGGTTGCAAGTTATAGAAACAAGGAATGGAGTTCTGAAAAGAACAGCTGAACAGCGAGCTGAAGCAAGCGGCAGCAGCGACGACCACGCGGCACGGCGACAGCGGAGATGCAGCTCACTCGACGTCCGGGCGCAGAAAAGGAACGAGGCCCCGCGCCACGAGTATTTAACTTGCGACCGCGCGTCAGCGGGGCGGGGGCCGCCCCCCGCGGATCGCGTGATGTCGTTCCCCGCGCGCCCCGCGGACTCCCCGATCAGTACCTCTTTCTGTATATAAGTAGGCATATTTTCTGTAAATAAATCATCTTATTCTGTCCACTCCGAGTAATACTTTTACCTACTACGCAATATCTCCAAAGTACCATAAAATATGTAGGGGAATTTATAAGGCAAATCGGCCCCTAGCCAAAGATGTATGTGATCCACTCACCTGGGTCCGCAGTCGCAGCTGTGTATCCGGGGCCCCGGTGATGTCTGAGGTGCTGGTGGTCTTCTTGCGCTGGTTGGACTAAAACGTTCTTTAGAAAACGCGACGTATTTATTTTTAGAGGATATTTATATTTGCGGAGCAGCGAGTTAGCGCGCTTCACGATCGGCCATAGAGAAGTCGACTTAGAAATAGTCAACTTTAGATTTCCTACGCTTCTCCTGTGATATTATGCAAACTCCCGAGTAACGTCCAACAATCTCCTAAGCACACCAGTCCTCGCAGTAATTTGGGCTCGCTAGGGTGCGTCAAGGGCCCATTGTCCTTGTCGCCTCTAATATTATGTCACCCTTAGGAAAAGATTTATTTAAAATGTTATTTTACACCGTTATGTGCCGGGTTCGCTCATTGTTTAGTGCGCGAGGTGGTGGTGTCCAAAGTTGGTGGAGAAAAATACTGCAAGTACGTAGATTGGAATAAAATGAGAGTAACAAATCTTCTCATTTACTTTATGTACGACATTCAGGGGATTTTACAGTCTTTAATGAAATCAAATCAATCAAATCAAAACATTTTTATTCAAAGTAGCACAGAAACTGCGACTTAATGAACGTTACAAGTTACCTAAAACTAGGAGTCCATTTCAAAATCTAGATTATTTTGGAGAAAAAATGGACAAAAAAAACTCCAAACTTAGTCTTTTTAAGTCCTTAATTAACAGAGTTTATATAAATATTCTAAAACTGGCTTTAATTCCAGACATCATTGTCATCTAAATAATCTTTAATGTTATAGTTGCTTTTTTGGCATAAAGTGTGCTTTGCACATTGTTTAAATCGTGTTTCTGGCAAGCTTGAAGATTTGAATTTAGAAGAACCAAATTCAAATCATCGTGTGATTAAAAATGAAACAGCTCACTATATGAACCTATGCCACACAGACAGCATAAAGTCAATAGTAGGTGTATTTGAAACTAACTTGCAAGTTACCACAGATGAAACTCGTTGGTTTCAACAAGTTTGTTTCAAACTTACTCGTTACCGCTCGTTTGAAAGCCTTAAAACTCCCACAAATCAAGAAAGGAACAAACAGTGATCAGAAAAGAACAACTCATGCAAAACAAAACTGACTTTGTATCGATAATTTCAGACACGAAATGTTTTAGCCGCTTCGTCCGCCAGAATATGCAATCTAGATCCTTCACTTTCATTCATATTGAAGATAACTTTCCGTGATTCTTCCTATTTCTCCACAATGTTGAACACCTCAGACTAAATGAATCGAATTGCGTGCCTCTATTCAACCTCTATATGCAGCGCTATATTCGATATTTCTACTCTACCGGGGGGCTTTATATTGACTCGAGTTATTGAGCTCTGTCGGGTTGGAGTGGTAAAGTAACATTCTGATTTGTTACAGTTTTATGGTTCAAGTAGCACTTCGGTAAATAGTTTTGGAAGGTTCCGATGGTTTATACATTGGGAGTAATTGACTTTTAACGGTTATTTCTGTATTGTTTGAATGCACGTGCTTGGCAGCACGTAACTAGGTATATGACAGGTGTCTAAATTAAAATTTAAATATAATGTTGATGTTATTGATTGCCTCGTTGGTCTAGCGGTATTACGTCTTATTACAATGCTGGAGGTCGTGGGTTTGCTTTCCACTGGGGGCCGCCGTGCATTTGTGATAATGGCCTTTGCGTGTATTTCCATGTTTGTGACGTCCTTTCCTGGTTACCATAGCACAGGGTTTCCTAGTTTGGGAACAGGACAAGTGACTGTTGTGTGGAAGTTATTATTATTATTACAAAAACAAAATGGTTACTTAATGAACGTCAAAGCTTAGATTCAGAATTAATAGACTATGTGGAGAAGAAGCTAACAAAGTAACTTCACATTTTTATTCTTAAAAAAGAACGTTTTAACTTGATTAACAGAGTTTTTAAAGTAACAACTTATAAAAGTCTTGAACACTAGACACAATCGTCCCCGTTAGGTAGAGTAAAAGTTGAAAATTAAATATTTTGATAACTACCTACCTATTTGCCTAAAGTTCATGTTTTTGCAGTTACCTCGGCAATTTATCCTCCATCTTGTCCTGGAACTGACAAGTGATTAGGCAACTTTGTTTTTGGTCTATTTGAAAGTTCGATTTTATCGTTGAAGTAGTAACTCTGAATACTATTTCAATATTTACCCGAGCTTGTCTTGCTGTATAACGCATTTTTGCTAAATACTTTTTAACATAAAATACGAGTATGTGGAGGCACGGAACCTTCTGTGCGTGAGTCCAACTCGAACTTGGGCAGTTTTTTATTTACCCTCTTTTTTGTCTCTTTGAAAAAGCTGCCACGCCATCTCATAAGGCAGCAATAAGATCCCTCTCGCAAATCGGCAGACCACACCTTCCCAGAAAGCCTGAAACTGTCCACCCAGCCGTCGTTTCTCGTCGCCTCATCAAGGCACAATTAAACTTCCCTCTCTCTCCGAGAGGCAAGAGCCGGGGGGGTGTCCCCCGGGAACACTCGGCGCTGACAGGCAGGTGTCCGTCTGGGAAATTGGGTTCGTTAGAGCGCGCGTGCCGTGGACCGAGGATGAGCCGGGATGAAGTGCCGTATTCTGTCCGTTATGGCCGCATTTGGAGCTGGGTTTTACGCTTCAATCTATCAATCATCATCAGCCATTTCATGCCCACTGTAGGACATAGGCCTCCTTCGTGGTTTTCATAACCATGAGGGGTTTTGCCATAATCGCCACGCTTGGCAGGCGGATTGTCCATCGCAGTATGCGGTTGGAATCTCAGGAAGGCGCTGATGTCCGTCTACTGGTAATTAATTTCCTTAGTCGCCTTCTACGACATCCACGGAGGAAATGGAGTGACGCTATTCTTAATCCGGCACGACAAGGAACAACCAATCAATCAGTCCGTATAATACAAGGCCGCAGAAGACATGGTCGTAGAAGAGTTCAGTGGCTACAGAACGTGGCAGAATGGTTTCAGATAGCACATTATGCGTTACAGTGGCCACAGAGATAGCCGATCTGCGATAGGAGATGGCAAGAAGCATCAGCCACTGCCTCCCTCACGCCACTTCTTAATTTCGGACATCCTCATTCAGCCGCTGCCAGCAATCTGCTTCAGGTGGTCGGTCCAGCGAACTGGTGGGTTTAGATTTAGCTCCGTTGAAATCTGCCAGCTTAAATTATCATGTTATGCATTTTGTCCACGGTTGCCGCTGAAATATCGGGATATAGGCAAGCGCGGCTACGTCCGGCGTGTTAGGCATTCGGGAACCACTTTGAGTTTGGTTTTTCAGGATCGTGGCAAGCACAAACCCCTCCCGGATACAGGCGTGAGTTTATGTATACATATATAAGCAGCCTATATACGTTCCAGTGTAGGGCACAGGCCTTCTCTCAGGGAGAGAGTATGGGCATAATCCCCACGCGTGTCCACCGCGGATTGGCGATTTCAAGCGGTGTGTGAATAGCTCAGATACTCAGGACAATTTTAAAAACCTATTTAGAGGCTAAAAATGCCATCAATGCCGGGACTTGAACCCGCGACCTCTAGCTAACCGTGCCAGAGGTCGCAGGTTCAAGTCTCGGCTTGGATTTAATTTCTAGCCTCCAAATAGGTTTTTAAAATTGCCCTCAGCACGGGTTAGTGCAACAAAAAGAATGTAATCAGATACTCAGGTTTCCTCACGATATTTTCTTTCACAGTTAGCGAGTGGTATTGATACTATAACTTCACAAATATACATAACTTAGGAAACAAAGTCATAGGTACAGGCCCGCAATGGGAATCGAACCTGGGTCTCTCGCTTCCGAGCCCAATGTTCTACACACTAGGCTATCACCGCATACCATGCGTACCATGTATGTATGAAATAAATAACTTTGAAAGCGACGTTTGGTCGCAGTGAGAGACGGTCAGCGATGGCCCGCAATCTTGTCAATGCCAGACGTTCTTGGAATATCCACATCCTATCTGACCAACAACGTGGTGATTAGAAATAAGCTCTTTGAGAGAGCCATTAGATTCATGTTTCAGGATAACCTTTATGTTTTGTCATCATACGGTATATCTAGGTACACAATGGATTTATTTCTTTGCTTTGCGTAGAGATCAGAGGGGCAGTCAATGTCCTGTCCAAGGCAGTTGTGTCCACTGGCATACAACGGGTAGAGACGTCTACTCTTCAAGTTTCCTGTTGTTATGTTATGTACCTAAGGCTAGATTATTAACAGAATACGGCTGCCCACCGCTCCACTGAGGTCGCCTCGGAACTCTTAACTGCTCTGAAACTGAACTCTTCAAGTGCTCATTCGTGAATAAAATTTAGGGGGTCTGTCGTCGAAAGTGATTCTTGTCTATTGTTGATTCTGAAACACGTTTGTTTGGACTCTGATTAGAACATAAATTCTTTACACAAAGTTTCTTAGGTCAACGACAAAGTTTACATGAGCGGCCAAACAAACTTGTCATGGCTAATGCTGAAAAATAGGCTTATGCTGAAAATCAGCGCCGACCGGTGTTGCATGCATCTCCGGGCGGCATTTTGCTGGGCATGGCTCCATTTGCCAAAATCTTTAAGATAAGAAGAATAATTCTTAGCCTATGAATATTCCTTCTTGTAGGTACACACCAGAAAACAGTACCTTTATGTTGTTTTTTTTTGTAAAATATTATAAAAAAACGTTTTAATTATGTAAGCTTATATTTATATATACCTACATAAGCAGCCTATGTACGTCCCACTGTAGGGCACAGGCCTTCTCTCAGGAAGAGAGTACGGGCTTAATCACCACGCGTGCCCACCGCGGATTGGCGATTTGAAGCGCTAAGGTATGTGAATAGCTCTGACACTCAGGTTTCCTCACGAAGGTTTCCTTCAACGTTAGCGAGTGGTATTGCTAATATAACTTCGCAAATGTACATAACTTAGAAAACTAAGTCATAGGTACATGCCCGCACTGGGAATCGAAAATCTCGCTTCCGAGTCCAATGTTCTATCCACTAAGCTACGACACTGTTTATGTTATAAAGTGTATTTTTGGCAATAAATGTAGTTCACTTTTACTTTCACTTCACAAGATTGATCTTTTTGGCTACCCTTTTTTAAATTTGAGCCTTTTGAGGTCACATGCTGGCATGCCTCATGCTCATGCTTAGACTATAGTCTTCAACACGAGTTGAAGAAATGTCGGACTCTTGCATTTTGAGTTTGCTAGTTCCGCCGCGGTGAGATAGATGGCGCTACTTGTACCAAAAGAGCAGACTGCTTGGTTCCATGTGCTGGAACTAAGTACAATACATGGCTTACTGCGACAATTCAATGTACATTGCACAGCCGATTGACTGGCAGATTAACAAGTAGAAACACACGGCTACGCAACGTACATCTAACTGTCGTAATAAACTCTGTGTAGTTTAATGAAACGCGGCCCTGGTGTAAGGAGATTGTTTCTTTCCTTTTAGGGTTCCGTACCACAAAAGGAACCCTTATAGGATCACTTTGTTGTGCGTCCGTCCGTCCGTTTGTCTATCAAGACCCTTTATCACGGCAACGCTTGGAGGTATCGAGTTGAAATTAAAACAATATCTACCTACTCAGGTCTACAGTCGCAGCCCCTTGACGCTATGAAATCAAACTAAAAAAACGGCTTATGCCGCAAAAAAACGTCGGTATATTTCGACACTTAAGCGAATAAAAAAATATTGGATATTTTCCTTTAACCTAAAACTATGAAATTTGGCAAGTAATATCGTCTTATATCACAAATACTTACAGGGAAAAATCTGAAAATTGTACATTTGTAATAAAATCATAGAAAAACAATTCTCTTTGAAGTTCGGCAAAAGCTCGGAAAAAACTGCGAGACTCGATTCCTGAACTATTAATAATATGTAAGTACCTACGAATTTGTACGGAACCCTACGGTGGGCGAGTCCGACTCGCTCTTGTCCGGTTTTTTTGCGATAATGATGCCTCTAAAATATATCGGGAAACATATCGAGCTAATGTGGGAGGAAGGGTCGTCCCAGGCGCACATACTACGACCAACTAGGGGATGTATTAGCAAAGGGCAAGAAACCGCCGTGCGTGCCCGCAACGACTAATGAATATTGATGAAGCGAAAGAGATTTGCTAGGATCGTGGCAAGTGGCAAAACCTGGTCTCTGCCTGCCCCCGGGATGCAGGCGTGTGTTTATGTAATGTGATGCTTCTAAAATACTCCGATTTTCGTGTTGTAATCGTACAGTTCGTGCCACAATAGCGCATTATTCGTAAAACACTAATGGTGCTCAGTGGTGTGAGCTGATGCTATCTTGTGTGGTCATTACACCAACACCGTGTACAGTCGGGCACATCAACCTCTGCATACGTGCACTCTAATCAGTTACGTTAAGGACGACTTTGCAACGAAAATGTAAAGGTTGACCTGCTGTCGACAGTTTCGGTAGGTAGGTACCTACGTAGGTGTAATTTGGTAGATGGGTGGTTCTATTTGAGAAGGACGAAAACCATGTTAATTCCGGCACGGACTTTTTTTTGCATTTTAGGCAAAAGAAGTAGTTTGAACTATAGCTTAGATTGTTTCTATATTGATCTAAAACGGGCCAGTCAAAAAAACAAAGTATGTGATTATTATTGCCTTTTAAAAAATATTAGTGTCCAGGAGACTGAGGCTGGGACAGGGTACTGAGATTCCAAATAATAACTCATAGTAAACCAATGTTTATTGTAATAAAATTACGTAGGTTACATTTTCACGTCATGAAGAATAATTTGAAATACATTAGACCACAAAACTCACGCAAAAAAATTATGATTGTCTTCTATATTAATTTTCTTATTCAATCATTAAGTTTACTTAATCATTAATCTCACTGTACGTCAATCATAATCAGTCATATTACAATCTTAAAAATCTTAGAACAAATATTCTTTTTGTGAATAGTCAGTAGAAAATACCTATATAATCAAAGACAAATTAAAAATATTTTAATGAAAATTAACAACTTTAATGCTAATTAAATTTCAGTCTTCATGTGTATATTTATTTGTAGTCGCAGTCTTTTAAGCACTGCGGACATGTAAAAGAGATGAGGTCACTTTTGATACATTTTTTTGTGCCCATTGATTACAGAGAATACATTGGACCCAATCTTTTCCTGTGGTGTCTTCATTATATGATGTACCACAAATCAGGCAAAAACAATCATCTCATTACTTTTCTCTCTTTTCTCTTGTAGTTCTCTTTCCATTTCCAGTTTTTTTTTCGAATTTTCATCGTCGATTCATCAAAAGTATAAATAAGTTTCTTAGAAGTCTGATCTATGGTTGGGCTGCCAGAAACAGTGTCATTTGGAAAGAAAATACTGGGGTCTTTATCTATGTCCGGTACTTCAGATACTTCTGGAATTTCAAGACTGAACAAAGTATTATTCGACGAGCAAGTCACATCAGATCGGTCATCGATTTTTGACCTTTTGAAATGCGCCAAAACGAAGTTACAATCAGTTGGGAGTTGATTTTCCATAATGTTCGTACTATCAGTCTCAGATCGATTGGAGTCAGAATTTTAATAGATATCATCAACACAAGGCCTTGATGCTGAAGTATATTTCAGTGTCACAAACTTGTAGTGTTCACATCTATGAATATCGCAAAAACTACTAAGAGATTTCATTATAAGCAATCTTGGTAAAAAATCAGTTCCTTAGACTTGATGCACTTTCAAAGTGCCATTAAAAATTATCAAATCGGGTTGATTTTCTGTTAATATCCGCGTGATTTCATTAATATTCCTATCCGTTATGACACAAACAGTTATATTAGGACATCTGCTTTGAATTGCTCCGAATAACTCGTAGATATTTAATATATCACCTCCGCAGGACAGGATGTGATCAGCAGTTCTCTTGCTAACAGCTCCAATCGCATCTGGCACGCCTTTTCCATGGTCGGCTTCTAAGTAGTTCCACATCCAGTTAATGATTTGGGGGCATAGTTCTGAAATTTTGCGAGCTAAAACATAGAACATAAGCAAATTTTTATACTGTTTAACTGGTCCGTCACTTAGGCATTGCAAATTTTCTAGGTTTGTTGGTAATTCATCCAGAATTTATTACCTTATTTATTGTTGAAAATAGTTTTACTATCTTACGTAGATTAATAATAATAATAATAATAGTAATGAAATAGAGTAGGTACTCAAAATATTTTTCACCCAGTAGTGTTAGTATTTGCCTAGCGACGAACACCGGATTAATTGCTATTTGAAACGATTGCTTAATAATTTAGTTTAAAAGGAGTAAGGCAATCTATAATTAGTAAAAAAAATAAATATTCAATAGATAACCATCTCCAAAATTAACACTAAGTCTCAGTATCCTGGATCAATCTCAGTCTCCTGCCCATCAAATTGGCAGAAGACTGAGCACAGGAGACTGAGAATATTTTAGTTATTGATTAATAACAAAGTCTACACACCATTTCAATGTTAAATCAAAGCAAATCTATGCAAGTACTTCAATATGTTACTAGATTCAACTGGTAAAAAATAGCTAGTAATTACTGTCTTTGTCATACTTACATGCAGGATACTGGGGAGCTGACCGACCACGGCCCAACCTCAGTCAAACAACTCGCCGCAGTGAGTGCACGATCCGCGAGCGAGACGTAGGCAAACGACCATGAGTTTAACATCACTTCGAACGTTAATTTCAACAATACACCAATGAACTAGATTACGCACACTTTAATAATTTCATAAAGTTCTGATGTACCAGGAGACTGATATAAAAGCAAAGAGACAAAATATAATGCAGTATTTTTAATCAAATTTTACACTAGTAACAAAATTACACAAACACGTTAAAAGGTCATTTATTAAGGATTTCTATTTCAGTGCCAAAAATCTATTTTATTTCTAAAACTGGGTTATTATTAAGCATCAAAGCTTTTGTTTTGTACAAGAGACATGTCAGGAGACTGAGAAATTGGCTCTTCAAAGTATAATTTTTTGTATAATATGTTTTAGAATCGAGCCTATTTTCAGTGCGAAAATAGAAAAAAGTTAGGTGTTCAGGCTTGGTCGCGAATTATAGTGATAAAATTAAAAACAATATACGAAATACGAAGAGCCGTTGAAAATTCCTTCAAGAATAGAATCACCCAGATACTGAATAGGGTTGTGTCGACTTATAATGGAATCTACGAAGAAAATATCACCGATTAGAATGGAAAGTGTATGAAAGTATCTAGTAAGTACTTAGAGCGCGTCTCATTACAAATTGTATAGGTATTTCATTCAGGCAGTACCTACATATTTCTTTAAGTATTTTCAATAAAGAAAGGCTTAAACTTTTTCTTTATTAAAACGCAAGTAGGAATTAAGGTTACATTAACATACATTACCTACAGTAATATCTACGAGTACTATCTATGATTTACTATCCATATTAATAGATAGATAAAGAGAAACCAAATATGGTCAGCAAATTTTTATTAAAAACCTATTTAGAGGCTAAAAATTCCACCCATGAATTTTGGAAGTTTTAGCCTCTAAATAGGTTCCCTGAGAGAAGGCCTATGTCCTACAGTGGGACGTAATATAGCCTGCTCATGAAATAGGTTCTTAAAATTGTCCTCAGCATATAAGTGCAAAAAAAAAGGAATACAAATATTTATTATTTAACTTTTACTTCCTTAGCTACAATGGCCCAAACATAAACTGATCTTATAAACTAAAAATATAACAAAGAAAATCCAACCTGGTCTACCGCACTGGATGAGAAATAATTACCTTTCCCATCCATGTTAACAGCAAAAAATGTTATTGTTATTAAATTAATATTATTAATTACTAGCTGACCTGGCAAACGTTGTTTTGCTATATTAATTAGGCTACGACTTTTCTCAGACTTACCATCATCAGCCATTTGACGCCCACTGCAGGACACAGGCCTCCTTCGTGGTTTTCATAACCACGAGGGGTTTTGCCATAATCGCCACGCTTGGCAGGCGGATTGGCGATCGCAGTATGCGGTTGGAACCTCAGGAGGACGCTGCTGCCCGTCTCCTGGTAATGATTTCCTTAGTCGCCTTCTACGAAATCCACGTAAGGAAATGGAGTCACGCTATTCTTAATCTGGCGCCACACGAAATCTGCGGCGCCAGACCTACCAAATATACACAAAAAAAAGGATAAGAATGGGTGAAGCCGCTTCGGAGGAGTTCGATAAGAAGTCAAAGTCAAAAATTTTTATTCACTATAAAAACAAAATGTTTACTTAATGAACGTCAAAGCTGTTAGTTTCACAATTAATAGATTATGCGGAGAAGAAGCTAACAAAGAAACTCCACATTTATTCTTTTCAAAACAGGTTTGCTTAATTAATAGAGTTTTCAACATAAAGTTACACTAAGTGTATGTAGTGTATCTAGTGAGATACAATCGTTCCTGTTAACATTATTTAAATACCAGACATCCTTGTCTTCCAAATACCTAATCCTTAATGTTATAATAGGCTTTTTTGCACAGAGTATGCTTAATACATTTCTTAAACCGTCTCGGTGGTAACTCTAATATATCTTGAGGAATCTTAGTGTAGAACCGTACACAGTGCCCCATAAAGGATGTATTAACTTAAAGTCTAAAACGTGGAAATGACAATTTATGTTTATTCCTAGTATCAATATTGTGATGGTACCAACATTTTCGAAGAAACACTGTGAGTACTGTGACACGACATTTTTATATATTAGATTAAGGCCGACCGAGATTTTTACATATTACCTATTATTATTAGATTAAGGCACCACTTCTTAAGAGCGCGTTCTCCGACCGCACGGATTTGTGCGGGACTTATTGCGCTGCACGAGCGAATAGCTGGGGGAAATTTAGGTATTTTTACAGAAACAAATCCAAATACAAATCCTATTAATAGAATTTTTACGACACGAACGCATTCAGTGATAGTAATTTTGTTATTTTTTTACTATCCAAACTACGTTTGTATGGGAATCACCTCGTTAGGCGCCTCTCAAATCGCTTAGATCAGAAAAGATATACCTACCTACTTAGTTACCCGTGAATTAAAGCCGACTGATTTAATAACTGCTTTAAATCGTAAAATATCTGCTGGTAAATCGGAGTAACGTTTCATATAACATGAATAAGTGCTCAGATTAACGTTTTCACTATAATACTTGGTCCGAGTTATTCTCGGCTCTCAACACAAATAGAGGGCCATTTGCATCTGAATGGGCGCGTTTTGAGCTTAATTTAGTGGTCAATTAGGAATTCATATTGCTGACCGTTACACCACAATATAACGTACAATAAAGCTACAGGACAGAAGGACCCACCGAACTATCTACACGAAACGTGTCAATGATAGAATAGTACTTTCAGATTATCTTACGATTAGCAGGTACATTCGATAGGCTTCTTTAGTTCAAAGTCAAAGAAAAAAAAAATTATTCAAGTAGCGCAGAATTACCTACAAGTTTAACGTTGACCAAAAAACTCCATACTTAGTCATCATCATCATCATCATCAGCCATTTGACGCCCACTGCAGGACATAGGCCTCCTTCGTGTTTTTCATAACCATGAGGGGTTTTGCCATAATCGCCACGCTCGGCAGGCGGGTTGGCGATCGCAGTATGCGGTTGGAATCTCAGGAAGACGCTGCTGCCCGTCTCCTGGTAACTCAAGTTATACTTAGTCAAGAGCTCTCTATCTATCTACCTAATTTAGTCTATAATTTGGTACAAATAATGCTCAAAGGAATCTAATATACTTCCCAAACAAAATAGGTACCCAGTAGTACCCGGTTCTGTCAAGCTAAGTTATATGTAGATTTTCAGCAAAAGAAAAAGCCTACGTCACTCAGTTATTCGGTTGATAGTTAATACTGATGGTTGGTGCTAATTGTATGCTGCAATAAATCTATTGTATTTTCTGTCGTAAAACGTCTTTCAGTTTGGTAGCAGGGGGTCATTTGCTACCGCAGGTACCAAAACCGCATGCAACGAAAACATGTCGCCCCGACGAGGGCTTAACTCTGTAACTACGTGTCGTTGAGTATAACAACGTAACCATTACTCAGATCCTCTTGTCCCGTGCCGCTAGATGGCGCCAGTGCCGCGTTACACATTGCGCAGTTTGAGCTAAAAATTAACGCTTGCTTATAGACGTTTAACGCTAACGGCAGTGTAACCCGACACAGTTTTTTTGTACGAGCATAATACACGAGTTAAGAGGAAGTGCAGGCTTCCGATTACTTGGCCTTTGCATCGTAGTGAGAGGATTTATACAGCGTCCAGTGGCACCTTAACTTACACTAGATGTACAATGGACTCGGAAGCGAGAGAAACAAGTTCGATTCCCACGATTCCCAGTGCGGGCATGTACCTGTGACTTTTTTTATTTTCAAAGTTACGTGAATCTGCGAATTTGTATTTCCATGTTTGTTCCAATTGCCTGCCTGGTAACCATTGCACAGGGTATCCTAGTTTGGGCACCAGGTCAAGTGATTGTATTGTGTGAAAGTTATTATCATTGTCATTATTATTAATTTATAGGCTTTCTACGTAATCAGTGTTCTTCATTATGAGCTTTCTGTTTATTTCACTGTTGTGGTTGCGCGGTGGTCACGCGTCACGCAGTTGGAATAACAGGCGTGGACGCAGCATCCCGAACGTTTTGATTGTCATCCCTTTTGATAATCGCCTCTACTCTGGTACACGATATTCTCCTTTACCGTTAGCAGCTAGTTCGTTTCATACATTTTTTAAGTACTTACCTAGCCTATATACGTCCCACTGTAGGGCACAGGACAGAGTATGGGCTTAATCACCATGCGTGCCCACCGCGGATTGGCGATTTCAGGCGCTGATGCATGTGAATAGGTCAGACACTCAGGTTTCCTCACGATGTTTTCCTTCACAGTTTGCGAGTGGTATTACGACTATAACTTCACAAATGTACATAAGTTAGAAAACAATGTCATAGGTTCATGCCCGCACTGCGAATCGAACCTGGGTCTCTCGCTTCCGCGTCCAATGTCCTACCCACTAGGCTACCACTGCTGTTACCTCCCCCCATACACCTAGCCTACCAAAAACATTTCGTATAAAGTATGTTGTCAAGACAACCTACTTTACATTTAAAAAAAATGAACAGATCATGAATTGTAGTACTATAAAACAGGCCCTAGGTCTCAAAAAGAGTCACACCCCTAACTCTATAAGGCCTAACTTAACAGGCCCTTCCTTTACAAGCTCTACATATTGAAAAAAAAAAATGCACAGATATCTTATAGACTTGTGGCAAGACTGGTGGTAAGAAATGGTTCCATGAAACGGCCAAGTCATAATTCATGACATGACCAAGATGTACCGATGCTTTGTTAAGTTAGAGCCTGTTGAGTTAGGCTTTGTGAAGTGATGGGTTTGGCTCTGAGAACTGATAAAACTTTTTGATAGAGAAATATGCTGTGAGGATGTGCCTTTTATCTTCTGAACCGATGTCGTTTTTTCTGTAAACTTTTTGCCTTTTAGGTTTCAAAGGTCCAGATTCTGTTTAATGCTAAATTTTATAGTTATTTCCATTGGAGTTTTCTCCGGAAATCCTCACTCTTAATTTCGTAGTAGGGTATCGGACGTGACCACAGACAAAAGGACCCAAATGTGTTGTCCAGTAAGTAGCCCTGAGTAGCCCTCGGCGGCTCTAAAGAGTCCGTTTTGATATCAATATAGTTTGTTTATTCAGGTGGTTGTCAGCTAGATGTTGCCCAAAAAGATTGTCATCAATATTTTGGTTCTATAACTTTTGACTTAGGTAGATTATATTCCTTTATTACTGAAATTAAAATGAAATGAAATGAAAATGAAATGAAATGAAAATGAAATGAAATGAATGAAAATCTAAAAAAAAATCCGGCCAAGCGCGAGTCGGACTCGCGCACGAAGGGTTCCGTACCATTATCTATAAAACATTTGAATTTTTCAAGCGTCTACCTGTTACCATTATTACCTAACATCGAGCAAAAAACGGCAAAAAATCACGTTTGTTCTATGGGAGTGTCTTACTATCACGGTTCTTAAGATACAGCCTGGTGACAGACAAACAGGCGGGCAGTGGAGTCTTAGTAATAGGGTCCCTTACCCTTTGGGTACGGAACCCTAAAAAGTACCATGAAACTGGCTAGCGTGGTTACAACGACTAATGAATGTTGATGAAGCGAGAAGTTGACTTTGTTTATTTTCAAAGTTACATCTGCGAGATTGTAGTAACAATATCACACGCTAACGGTGAAGGAGAAAATCGTGAGGAAACCCGCGGCTTAGTTGGCTCCGCACGTATTGATTTGTCATTCCTGTGGGCTAGGCTGACTAAGCTGTTAGGATGGTATAGGTGCTGGGCAAGCCTACTCCATCTAAAACAATGTACCTACCAGGCACTGCAGCGTCCGAGTGATCTAGTGTGAGTGAAGGTGCCACTGGACGCTGTATAAATCATCTCATTACGTAGATGCAAATGCCAATGTTTTGTTTAATATTGATTCTCTAATCTCTGTTCCCTATCCTCTTAAATGTTGAATAGATGTTTTGTTTGATGGTCGAGTAAGTCGGAGTCACCGTCAAAACCTTATCTCCCTAGAATCTCACTCACAACACCACGCCTACATATCAAAACATTCTAAACTAACTATTTCAAGGCGAGTAATTCAAAGAGAAAACAATAAATTCTCGAGTCCCAGTGACGTGGCAACCGGAAGTGACTGCAGTTTCCGCTGTAGACAGACCTTATCTGGTTTTGTACGCGGCGGTACGAAGAAGGTAGGCGTGTTCAGAAGGACCTTTCTGCTCTTTTCTTCTGAAAGCACCCAATCTGATATGAATCTTTCACCACTATCTTATCGTGAGAAAACCCGCTGCTTGGTCGGCTTCGCACGTATTGACTTATCGCACATATTGGAGAAAAAGTTTCAGGCTCCCATAAAAGCGTAAGACTTATAATAATTTACATTAACTCCTACATTTGCATGTGACCCTAGTATCTACTTTTTGCGGCCGCAACAGATACATCTGATTTTATTTCTATTACCTATCTAATCACAAGCAAAATATTCTACAAGTCCATAAACTATGTGGTGACACGTCTGTTACATCCGTAAGTTGTGTCGACCGATAGCGACTCAACTTACTGATGAATTGTCGCCTAATAATTTATAAGAGGATAATCAAAAAACAAAAAAAAAATGCGGATGAATTGACGCCTAATAATTTGAAAAGTGTGACATTTCATCCGAGGATGAAATATTTTGCGGATGAATTGTCACCTAAGCCCACTGCGTAAATCATCTTATTACGTAGATGCAAAGGCCAAAGTTTTATCTTATCGAAGTATCTTCCAAATCGCAAATAATACAATAATCATCTGATTTAACAAACTTATGCTTTATTCTTACAAGTAGGTAGGTAAACAGTAAAATGACTAGAAAAACTCAGAATAACAGTCAGCAATCAGTAGCAGATGGTGTGTGATGATGTAAGTCTGAGCATCCGATGGGCAACAACAATATTTCTATCTTCTAGAACGGTTTCCAGCGGTAGATAAATAAATTCCCTACCACACGCGATTTAACGCAGTCACAAGCAAACCTCAACAACATCCTTACCTAGTAGGTCAGGTAAGTACTGTCAGAGATTTAACCAGTTTCTGATTTGAGAATTTCACTAATGAAAACATTTGTAGGTACCTACATGCATAGGCCGATTTGCACCATTTTTTTAATAATAGGTACTTAAACTGCATTTGAATGATCTTTGTCTGAAGAATCCCAAAGAAATTCTGCCCCGTAAGCGTAAGCCCCCCGTAGATATATGATTAGTAGTAGATTATGTAGATAATCATGAGAGAGATATGTAGGTCACCATTAGTGACCTACACCCGGTGGTACTGTTTAACTTTAAAAGACCTATCGTACCACCAGGGGTATGGTCAGGGGTACGGTGGGTCGGAAGCGAAGAACGCGGTAAAAGTTTCACAGTATTGGTTACTAAAAAAAAAAAAAAAAACCACTATTAAACAGTCGTCATCACATTAACCTTTACAAGCATGCACTCTATTCAGTTACGTTACGGACGACTTCATATGCTGTAGACAGCACCTCATCGTGCGTGGAAGCAAATCTTCTGTTGTTCACTTGTGGGCCTTGTGGCAGTAGGTAGGCGAATGGAAGACGCTCGTTTATATGCACCCTCCGCGGATGGCGTTTATAAATCAAGTACTTCGTGTCAAATTGTATTACAGATGGCGGCCATTTTGAAATACCGTTTACATACCTTATGGAAGTGCAATCTGAATAATGTGCTTGTTGTTACAACGCAAAAAAGTTTTTATTTGCAACTACTGTCACTGAATTCCAACTGTCTTCCAAACCTAGAGCGCCCTAAAGTGTACCTAGGTATTCTGATGATGATATTATTGTTGTACTCAATGTTCTACTCGTCGATACGAACAGAATTTACTAAACGCTTGAAGTTCTAAATCTGCAATACACGCCTTGAGATTAAGCCCATACTCGCTCGAGATAAGGCTTGTGCCCTACAGTGGGGCGTATACCGACCTACAGACGGCATTAATTATTTAATAAGGTTTTTTTCTTGATCCAAAATAGTCGATTGAAGATAGTTGAGGTATTAAAACTAGTTTCCATGACTTATCATCATCATCAGCCATTTGACGCCCATTGCAGAACATAGGTCCTTCGTGGTTTTCATAACCATGAGGGGTTTTGCCATAATCGCCATGCTTGGCAGGCGCGTTGGCTATCGCAGTATGCGGTTGGAATCTCAGGAATACGCTGCTGCCCGTCTCCAGGTACCTAATTGATTTCCTTAGTCGCCTTCTACGACATCCACGGAAAGAAATGGAGTGACGCTATTCTTATTCCGGCGCCACACGGCACTCTTAATCCGGCGCCACACGGAACACTCTATGACTTATAAGCTTATAACGTCAGAGTACTATGAGTAAAATCTCATCTAATATATAAAAATCTCGTGTCAGAGTGTTTGTTATCAAACTCCTCCGAAACGGCTTCACCGATTTTTATGATTTTTTGTGTAATATTTGGTAGGTCTGAGAATCGTAGGCTAAGAATATGGGCAAAACAACGTTTGCCGGGTCGGCTAGTAAATAAATAATAACTTCCACACCACACAATAACTTGGCCTGGTCCCAAACTAGGATACCCTGTGCTAGGGTAACCATACAGACATCACAAACATTGAAATACACCCAGACTGAGGCCATTTGTACAAACGCACGGCAGCTCTTAGTGGGAATGGAATCCACGACCGTCAGCATGGTAATCAGACGTGATACGGGAGGCAATCAAGTAGTGGTTCAGTAGCCTAGCAGCAATTTTTGACATTACACAATGACACGGGATACCATAATAATTTTTATCAAGTTAAGTAGGTTAAGGCCAAAGTTCCAAAGTCGTTCGTAACATGGGTGAGTTGATTGTATTCTTTTTGTTGCACTAACCCGTGCTGAGGACAATTTTAAAGACCTATTTAGAGGCTAAAAATTCCACCCATGCCGGGACTTGAACCTGCGACCTCTGGCTAACCGTGCCAGTGCTCTCCCAACTGAGCTAATGGGCAAGTGCATCGGCGAAATTTCGAGCCTCTTTACAAACTTCTCTGTATTACGTATAGTAGCCTTGCAGCCCCGAGTAACCCACTTTCCAGTTAGGTTTTTACATCGGAATGATATCGTTGTACCTACATGATTGTATTCTTTTTGTTGCACTAACCCGTGCCGAGGACAATTTTAAAAATCAATTTAACCTATGGGTGAGTTGAGTGCTAAGATCTAAAGGTTGATATGATGTCTACTGTACCTACCCACATTGACGAAGCAGCGCAGCGATCCAACCGCTCCAAAGCTTTTGGCTCCAAGCTTTAGGTACGCGTGAAATGGATAGGGGACCGAGGAGGCGTGCCCGCCCGCCGCGTCGGCCAATCATGTAACCGATACCCTGCTTCTTGCCTTGACAAGTCGCGCCATTCTATCGCATAAGCCCACGAGGATAGAGGCTTGATTCCCGTAGCTGGAGAAGGAGGTAGAGGTAATTGATACCTACTGTCTGTTGGGTGTATTTAGGTGCCGTTTCATGGTTATGTTGCGTTAGGTGCTGGGACACCCTTTTGGGTGTGTCTTTGGGAGATTGTCTGTAAGAGCTGCTGCTGGCGTACTTGCAGACAAAACAAAAGACTCTTTACTGAGGAGTAACTAACTACAGCAATATATGCCCAGCATGCATAGGTATGCTGGATATAAAGTTTACTGTACTCAATAAAGAAACACATCGAACAATCAATGTAGGAATACACCTGCCTGTATTAATTGAATTGTGTGTGTGGATCTATTACATTTTTTTTCCTTTTTTCAGTTAAATAAACAAAGCTTTTTACACTATAGGTTTGATATTAAAAACATAATGACGCGAAGCGATAGGTAGTAAGTATTATTTTAATTAAAACGCCTGTAACAAAAAAAGTTTACCATCTTGTAACGGTAAACTTTTTAATCTTCCAAAAGCTATATTTAACACAGTTTTACTTCGAAAAATTCTCAAAAAAAAGTTTAGGGTAGGGTGGCTACACCTGACACAGGAAGTCATTAGTAAATAGATGGACACCGAAATGACGATAACATTCCTCCCCACTCTCCCCTTTTCGCATTAACGCTACAGAATAAGTAGCGACAGAAGGCGCGTAGGTACGTATTACTGTTGTGACACTGTCGTTTACCCTAACTATTGAAACGGCTCCGTACTCCCGCGGATTTAGCATCACTTTTTTATTTACCTAATTATGTAATTTTTGTTTTTTTTTAACAGTCCACCGACTGTCATTACTCACGTGCACTTTATTTTGTTACATTACGGGCGACTTTGCAACAAAAATGTAAAGTTTGACCTGCTTTCGACTGTACTATGCTAATATTACGTTCGCTTGTACCTACACCTACCTCAGATGCTAGTCATCTTTTCTTGTATAACTGTTACCTACTCTGCGATGTGGTCGACAGGCCAACCAGTGCAGTTGCGAACTGTAAAACAATCTGTAGGTACTTGTACCTATCTCATTGTCAACCGTGTTTTTGACCCAACAAATAATTTGTATTACCTACTTACTAAAGAACTTATTTTAGAAGTAATGTTCGGTGTAACATTAGACTAATGCATCGGACATCCTCGCTCGTCGTGACTTTATACTAATGCTTCGGATGTTTTTAGGACGATTATTATTAACGTCCGCGATCGCTATTCTCCTAATTTGGAGGCCGAATTTTCATAACCGTGTAGTCTAGGTCACGTCCATGAGTCACGACACGACATTAAGTCACGTCCGATATTACGAGTACATTCCCAGCTTATCAGCTGTGAAACCTCTGTGCGAATATATGGGGCCTTAACACCCTCCCCGCTCCATTGTCGTTATGGCTTTTGTTGTATTTATTCATTTGTATCCTCAGTGGGGGGAGAGGTTCCTTTTTTCGTTGTAAATGTCCAAGTAAAGTAATGGATAGAATACAGTAGATGTTGCTTTCTTCGAGTTGCTTTTTAGGGCTTTGTTGTCTAACAAGAAAACCTTAGATTTTTTGTTTATTACGATTAAGTACAATACATTACATAAAATCACGCTGGTATTCCGGAGGGGTAGGAGGAGAGGAACTGTCGACCTTTGAGCATGTTCAGAGAATAATTTATGTAAAGAGGATTTGTAACTAACAGACTTTGCAGAATATGCAGCTACTTGAAGTCCCGCTGCAAAGCACATCTCTTCTCTTTGAGAGATATTACGGGTTTATGGCCACACGCGTCCAGTCCATAATAGATTGGTGATTTTAAACTGTCTGAGGTAATGATATAACGAGAACAATATGTAAGAATTGTGACTAATGTTTCGGCATTGCAAGTTGTTGATTGCACTCATGGGATTTTGTTAGGGCGGTAGGTACTCGTGCCAAAATCTTCCTTTACAGATCATTTTTGGAAAAAGTGACTTACGAACGTCTCAATCATGTTAATTTTAATGATTGTTAGGAGTAGGGAGCGAGAGGCTTGTTGTAACAGTTTTCATTAAAACTAATATATCTTGAAATCTATTGATTAAATTTCTACTAAATAAAGATGGATGAATACTGTAACTCTTCCTCTACCAAATCAAGTAAAAATAATACCATAACTATTGGTCATTATTTTACAATCAATTATTTTCTAGAAGAAGTGCGGTGTTACAACTTACCTCGTGCTTGGGGCAAGTTGTAACATCTACCGGGGCAAGTAGTAACGACAAAAAAAAACGACAATAATACCTCTAATCATTTATTCTTTGTTTTTTTTTTAAATTGACATCTTTCTAAAGTAAGTATTACGTAATTCTTATCAAAAATCAACTCAAATACATTTTTTTAGTAATCAACACTTAAAAATTAAGTAATTAACAGTTTTATTTAGTTAAACACTACTTATAATCATCATGGCACTTTTAAATCACAGTAAGTAATTAAATTATTTAAGGTATGCTCGTAATTATCTCTTCTTAATAGCTATCTAACAAAGTATTATACTTATGTGAGAATCAACATTTGGTGGGTTTCATTATAATTAAATTCAGTCTTCATCTGAGTTACAATAAAATTAATACAAATAAAAGATATAATGTTTCCTGTAACACATCCTACATGTGCCCACATCTTACAAATGATACACTCTATCCAATCTTTGTAATAATCTTTCACACTCTTTGTAACACGTTACAACAAGCCCCGGGATTTTGTTACAACTAACCCTATGGTATGATTTTCAACATTTATCAAGATAACTATTTAAACAATTTAGCAATCATAAAAACTGTTACACACTATCAGAGATAGATAAATTTGAATGGAAATAAGATATAGAAAATTTGAAATTAGTCGATATTAAATACGCAAACCGAAATTTTACGACAGTACAATTTTATATTACCTGGCAGTAATGAAGCACGAGCACACTTCCGCTCACTGCGCCGGCCGGCGGGACATTGGCTATGGCAACATGATGCGGCGCGGTTTATAGGTTAAATCGAGTCGAAGAAATACGTTAATAGCGTTTAAGATCCTAGTGAAAAGGGCCTGTTACTACTTACCCCTGTTACAACAAGCCCCTCGCTCCCTACCCTCGACCGAGCCCCGAGGATCAAGGACCTGGGACGAAATGGCATTTATACCAAAAACCGCCGTTGATTGAGAGATTTGTAAGCCACTTTTCGCAACAAAAACAATCTGTAAAAGAAGATACTTTCTAGGGTTCCGTACCCAAAAGGTAAGGGACCCTATTACTGAGACTCTGCGTCCGTCCGTCCACCAGGCTGTATCTCGTGAACCGTGGGGAGAGAGTTGAAATTTTCACAGATGATGTATTTCTGTTGCCAAAAACTAAAAACAGAATAAAATAAATATATACAGCCAACGTGATTTCTTTGCCGTTTTTTGCTCGTTAATAACGGCAACAGGTAGACGCTTGAAATATTTAAATGTTGTATAGATAATGGTACGGAACCCTTCGTGCGCAAGTCCGACTCGCACTTGGCCGGTTTTTTTCATTGTTGGCGCTAGTGAGCATTTACACTACGATAGTAAATACCTATATTCAAAAAATTCTGTTCGTTGTGTTAGTAGAACAATTTCTCCTAATATTAGGTAGTCTCCGATTCCCAAACCGCAATCTAACCCTCGGCTGCAGAGCACAACATGACTCGCCTCCCTAACCCGTTCATATTATTGACTAACCAAAACTAACAATCGTGATTAAATCGTCCGTGAAATAATAAGTCTTTCTCTCCTGACGTTTGATGATCGCGTAGGGCGACACAGCCGCTCTGGTTTTGGATTATTTATACGGAGCTAAATTATTTTAGTGCACTGTTAAATCTGTTAGATTATGACCTTGAAAAAGAACAATAAAACCATTGTTATGGTGGCCCGATGCGAATTCTACAGATTAAATATAAATTTCGAAGTAATTAAGGGATGGGATTAAAAAGTAACAGCAATTTATTCGTAACATACAAGCACAAAATCACGCGTATATCCCGGAGGGGTAGGAATAGACCAAGAGTGCCTTGCCTACCATGACCCTGATAAACCTCTTTCGCTTCATCAACCTTAATAACTTCTTTTGATTTGGTAGCAGATCTAAATACATAGATTCGTCACATTTTTTTGAAAATGACACGTTCCTTTATACCGCAACCTTGTACGCGTACCTAAATATAATTTCTTCATACAAAATTTACCACCCCTTTTAACCTTTTTAGGTAATTACGGAGAATTTCTTTCAAATGTCAAATCTCTAGGCCCACTTAGTAATAAAATAAATAAATAATTTTTATTCCAGCCATATTAAATAGCATAAAACTAGAATTAAATAATTAATAATAATTTAATAATTTCTGTAATATAATTTGATTTAATATATATATGAAATCAAATTATATTACTGAAATGAGTTTGAATTGGAGAATTAAAAATTAAATTATTGGATTTTTTTAACTGAATTAAATTATTGCAAAATACTGCAAAAATTATGTCAATGCCTGTCCGTCATTCTAAAGACTCTAAATTCAATACTTTATTGCAGCTATAGGTTTGGTGGCATTTGGCCAATGTGTGTTGCCAGTAACTACTCATGGATGTGAGACCTGGTCGCTGACTATGGGCCTCATAAGAAGGCTCAAGGTCGCCCAACGAGCAATGGAGAGAGCTATGGTAAGAGTTTCACTGCGTAATCGAATCAGGAATGAGGAGATCTGCAGAAGAACCCGAGTTACTGATATAGCTCGAACGATTGCTTAGTTGAAGGGGCTATGGGCGCGGCACGTAGCTCGGAGAACTGATGGCCGTTGGGGCGAAAAAGTTCTGACCTGGTGACCGCGGGCCAGACGACGCAGCGTGGGAAGGTCCCCCACCAGATGGTCTGACGACCTGTTTACGATGGCGGGGAGTCGTTGGATGCGGGCGGCACTTATTTATAAAATAAAATAATCATAGAATAATTCTTCTTATATATTATTTTACTATTATATTATACATCATCATCAGCCATTTGACGCCCACTGCAGGACACAGGCCTCCTTCATGGTTTTCCTAACCATGAAGGGTTTTGTCATAATCGCCAAGCTTGGCAGGCGGGTTGGCGATCGCAGTATACTGTTGGAATCTCAGGAAGACGCTGCTGCCCGTCTCCTGGTAATGTATTTCCTTAGTCGCCTTCTACGACATCCACGGAAGGAAATGGAGTGGCGAATTCTTTGTCGTTAACATTGTTTCTGTGTGTCTCTGGTAACTTGTTAAAAATCTTAATTGACATTGTAAAAGGACTTGTCGAGTGTAGTTTTAATTGGGAACGTACCACCGTACGTTTGATTTGTTTTTGTACGTGGTGAATACGTTGTCTGTACCTGTCTTTTCATTTTAAATAAAAATCGGGGTATTTTCGTACAGTTTTACACATTTTGAAAATATATTTGCAGGGTAACGTGAGAATTTTGTGTTTTCGAAAGTGGGGTTTATAGCTGTCTTTTGTTTTATATTAATTAGTATTCGTATAAGTTTCTTTTGAATAGTGAAGAGGGTAGAGGCGTACTATTTCCCCATAGTATGACACCGTAGCTGAGCCACGCATAAGCGTAGGTATGTATAGTAATTAGTTAAAGCTGTTCGTAAATTTGTCAACTTTTTTATTTCCCTAAGTGCATAAAAAAGAAGACCGCCAATTGTATACGGCGAAACTGAGATAGGTAGGTATGCATTTTGTATTTGTTTTCTGGTGTGTACAGTACAAGGAGTTCTAATCTAATCTTCGTACTGTTTTATATGTAGGGAGTTTAGAATATACATGTATGTTCAGCACTTTTATATATGTTTTCATACATTTTGCATCAGGTGTTTCATTACAGAACCTTTCTAAAATATATGTCTGACAGTATTTGAATTTGGACAGTCGAATTAAATCGATTCTCGCTTGATAAGTCGCATGAAGAGTCGCACCCATGTAAGCCTAACTTATATTCGAGGGGGCTGTATGCCGCGCGGGTGTAGCGGGCGTAAATTTCATTACAATTAGCCCCGCGTTGAATTATTCAGCGGCCGGGCCTCGGAGACCCGCGCAAACACCGAAGGGTTGCTCTGACTGTCTGGCCACAGCTGTGTTGCTTCACGAAGACTCGTGTATTTGGGTTTCTAGCACCTACTAGGCTAGGTGGACGTCACAGATAGGGATAGGGATAATCACTGATGCTTCCACCATCGTGTTCAAGGTTTCTGCTTGTGTTCAGTAGGTAATACTATCAATTTAACAACAAACCGACGTCAACCGATCCACGTCTCTCTTTTGACATAATCTTACTACGATTATTAATTGGAGTTCACATATTATGCCTCTTTTGGCAGTCATCTCTCTTTTGGTGGTCGAATCACTGTTCTCAATCAATGTATAAGTTAATAAACTAATAATAAAAATTAGTATTGCTGTGCCGTTACAGGGTGTCATGTACCTACCTTAGCAAATTACATTTACCAGCTGTAACATTCTCATAACATAACGATAACTAATTGATTGATTGACTGAACCGAGGAAACCTAGTCGTTTTGAAGACCGATTATGTTGTAAACTTGTTATTTTTTTTTTTTGGGTTGAGGTTTTTCCACTAGCAACCTTGGTAGACAAAGAAAACAGTAGATAATTTTTCTTCTTCGTCAATAGTATCTAAGCAAATTCCCTGTCTAAACAGGCTGTAACCTGCAGAAAGTAATATCAGTTGCCTCATCCATTTAACTACAGTATCACGTCCAATATAATTTATATGGGCTTTAAGCAGGTCTTTGTGAAAGCGCGAAACTGCATCTGATTGTCAAATCCTTGATGGCCAGTCACTAGCAGTGTTTGTCGGAATTAGGCGGCCAGTAATTCCGTGGCCACACCCAGCCTCTACTGACTTGTGACTCGTTAGTGCGCTGTTTGTTTTAGTATTTCGGATTGTTCACTTTTGGGCTCGCCTTTCGGAATGTAGCACACAATTTGGCTGAATTAGTGGTCTTTGGCCAATAATTTTGATTAGACTTTTGATGACTCTACGTTTTGCCTTTCGCGGTTTTGATATCTGCATTGGAAAACATTTTTATAATTCTGTTTCGAATACAAAAAGTAATATAATTAGTGTCAAAAAAGTGCAACTTTTGTTTAATTTTTACTAAAACAGCAAAAAATATAAAAATTGTAGGTAGGTAATTGCGTTCCAATGCGGATAATTTTGTAACGATTCGATGGAGTTAAACATTATATCAATAAAATCAATATTGTTTTCGTCATGGAAATAGCAACGATTATCCAAAATTTTTGAGGGTACTCCCATGCGACTAAGTTTCCCAAATTAGTTTGAAATAATTACAAAAAAAAAACTGTCGTGTGATTCTGGATAACATAAGAACTCTGACAACACCACACACTTTTAAATAGCTTCAAGCATTTAGAGGTTATGGTGGAATAAAAAAAGGAAAGACATACACACCTGAACCGTGAAAACATTAGGTAGATACCTACATTATGATTCTTTCTTTCTATGTAAAAGAGCATCGAAATACATGAGTACTTATAACTCCATTGTATACAAATACTGGACACAAAATACTCTGGGTTCATCACAGCAGCGTACGATCGGGGTTACTCTATATCCGTGCGCAGGCGCAACTGTTGACATGTCACCCGATCTCGTTAGTTCATTACTGCGCTGATGCACGGCGTTCGAATGACATGACACGTCTCACCTTCAGTGCTGTAGGGTTGTCACAGCTCGTTCTTCAATCAGAGGTCCCATTCGATAGCAACTTTCACAATAGTAGTAGATGTATTGAAAGTAGAAGCAACTAAACTGGTTCTTTGAGCTTGAGCTTAAGCGTATCGAAATTAAGTTACAGGCTGAGCTAATGGGTAAAGAAAGTGCACCGTAAAGTTCAGGGACCAATTTATTAGGCAATCGCGCGGCCCAATATACCTCTCTCGCCCTACTTGCACAAACTGTTGGACTAAAAACTTTGAGATGAGAAGGCCTACCAGGCAAGTCGACTGGCACGTCACTGAAACGGATATTAATATGCACTTGTGTTGTAGTCTCTAATTTCGCAGGTATTTAAGATTTATTTTAGATTGAAATCAATGCATCCGTACGTTGATAGACTATTATAATTCAAAATTTGAGGCATAATTAAACAAGCTATCAAAAACATTTATAGACTATAGGCAAAATTGTATACTATGTTACTTAGGAAAATAAGATGTTTCATGTATTTTTATAATGTATGGTGTCTAATAAAGAGTATTAATCTAATCTATTTGAATCGTAATACAAATAGCCAGTCCTGAAAACATGCCCAGTCACCGCGAATCGACAGTAAAAAGGACCCCTGAAGCGTCCAGTCCAGGACCAACCCTGACTGGTGCGTGATTTTGGTACAGATGCTAGGTGTTTTGAAACGCTCTCGGGTTACGCTTTTCACAATCTACTGCTGTGACACGGAGCATTTGGATGGACATGTCTGCCAATGATTATGCAGTTTGTAGATAGGGCACTTTGATCTAGTCGCTGATGTAATTATGCCTACTTTAAAATCAGAAATTTATTTCAACGTAAATATTTTAAATTCTGTTTTTTGATTGTGAATGTACAATGTTGCTAACCTTTTACATTGACACTTACACCACTTACACCACTTAAGAGACAGAAGTGGTGTAAGTCGGCCTAAATGTAATGTTAGTGGGTTGATTCATTAGCAGCTGGTTAACACCATCTGCAACGCTTCTTTATATCTAAGCCAGTTTGTCCGACATTTTTTAACCTCGTATTTGAAAATATATGAAAATGAAGTCTGTATTCTGTCTAATCTTTGGTACTAAACTGGAAAGCTATCGCGCGCCGGCGCCAGCGCATCCGTTTAGCAGTTGTTGTTTTATCCGACGCTGATGCACTGCCCGTCTTGTCCACGCTGTCAGGGTGGGACAATGATAAGAATTAGGCCGAGGAAAAATAAATAGCATGTACCAGCATGTAGCATGTACCATACTATACCTAGTATGAATTTAAAAAAAGGTGACTATAACCCACGCTGATTTTTAGGATCTCCGAGAAAGAGTTTGCGAGTGTACAAATCGCTTGCACTCGCTATAAAGGAAATTTAATTTACTAAGACATTCAATTCGCAAAGGGACGCTAACTCTATCGTTTAGGTCAGTAATCTTAGCATTATTTGACAAATTATTTTACCGTAAACCACCTACTTAGAACAATATTCCATTAGCTTTATTATGATTGATGATAACTAGGTCAAAACAATTTTCTCTTTGATCTTTTGGAGATTTACGTCTCGTGGTTCCAAAGTATTAAGAAACAGTGCGCAAACAATAAATCCTTATATTCATGTAAGTATTTATAAAACGATTTCCTGTAGCGAAAGAACAATGTTATGTAAAACACACTCACAACGGCCAACACTACGTTGTTTAGTCTAACTAATTTACGAAACTTACACAAGCGAAACAGACTGACAGACACTGAAATAACCCCGTCGCCAAAAGTACAGTAAGTGGCAGAATTCGCCTATTTGCAAACACAATATTTGTGCGAATACCCCTTGTAATACTGCAGACGATTTAGGCCACAGACAAGAAGGAAATATAACGGAAGTCCCACTCTGGATTCTTCACGTTCTAAATTGAACAGTGGTCCATAGGAAACTACAGGGTGTAACAAAAATGCTAGTTTAAAAAAATCCCCATATCCATACGAAAATAAAAGAACGAAAACACTGACATAAAATTTTATCTACATACATACATAAACTCACGCCTGTATCCTAGAGGGGTAGGCAGAGAACAGGGACTGCCACTTGCCACGATCCTGACAGATCACTTTCGCTTCCTTAACATTCGTTAGTCGTTGCATACACGCACACCAGTTTCGGGTACTTTTTATCTCGCCCTTTGCTAATACATCCCCTTTATGGTCGAAGTACGTCCGCCTGGGTCATCCTTTACCGGCCCTTCCACCCATATTCGCTGCATATAGTTGTTTCGTCAGTCTTTCTTCCTTTATCCTCTCCACATGTCCAAACCAACGCAACATTCCTGTCTCAATTCTAGTCACTACATTCACTTTCAGTCCACAACGTTCTCTAATCAAACTATTGCGTATCCTGTCATTCAAAGTAATACCAGACATACTTCTCAAGGACCTCGTTTCTACTACATGAATTCTACTTTCTTGCTTCTTTTGCCATACCCAAGTCTCGCTACCATACATGTGTTGATCAGCTTTTAATGCGGGGAAAACTTTGAAATCGCGAAAATATTATCAGCTCTGCCATACCACCTGCGGTTTTAAAATGTATGAAACAGATGATAATTTATAATAGTATTTTCGCGATATCAAAGATTTTTCTATAAAAAAGTTGATCGTATTGACGCGTAATGTACCTTCAATAAATGTTTTCTTTCTTTTATTTTCGTACAGATACCGCTACCACTTGATTGGTTTGCCTTAGATCTCTGTTACCAATATTGGTAGCAAGTAGAGGGCCGGTTTCTGAATTGAGAATTTCATTAAATAAATAGTTAACTGTAGTGCGGTCTCTCCGAATTTCTTAGAAAGGAGCGCGACGGAACGTAACTTAAGTATGTACTTAGTGAATTTCTCAATTCAGAAACCGGCCCAGAGTCACAACAACTTTTGCTGAGTATACTCGTAAGCCTTAAGTTTATTAAGAGACTAGCTGTGTGCCCGATAGAATTGTCCATTACCCAGGCTACCGCGTTGTCCTTCTGCAATATTTTATTTATTTTGCGGTTTAGACTAAATATTTCCCCATTACCGTCTCCGGGCCTAACCAAACAACTTCACTTCCTTCTCTGATATTAAAACCTTTTTGCAACAAAAACTTTTTATTTTCAGACAAGTATTAAATTACCTCCCCGTCTATGAGAAGCTTTGGCGCCAAAGTTTTTTTTTTGGGAAAAAAGCGTCATTCAACATTTTGGCTGTGTTGTGAGAAGGGCAAATAATCTTGGCCATTATTTTGAAGATACTCTAAAATGACTCTTTTTTATACTCTATTCTATACATTATTCTTAGATACAATGATAAAAACCAGTGGTGGGCTGGTAGGGCATCAGTAAAACTCGTGCCTTACAAGTGTGAGGTTCTGGGTTCGATTGCGGCTTGTAGAATGACTTTGTTTTATTAATTACGTCCATTTGTGAATTTGTTGCAGCAATTCCACTTGCTAACCGTGAAGGAAAATATCGTGAGAAAACTCGAGTGTCTGAAGTGTTTACAAACCTCAACACTTGCTACGTAAGAACAGTGATCCAACTGTGTAAGCCTATTAGCACAGTACATGCTATCAGTGCGGAAATCTTAGGCCAAAATAACTGAAACATACTCCTGATTTCTCGTGTACTTACATATTAACAATAGGTATATTAATATACTGTTAACAGCTGTCAGTTGTTTTTTCCATGCACTTTGACCAACTGACAGTTGTAGATTAATAAATTGTTAGTGTTCAAGAAACCGGGGGTAAGACTGAGTCGTTAAGAACACTCCTTTAATATTATTTATTGTATGCATTAATAGTAGATTATGCACTAAGGGAATAAAACCATGTATTATGTCATGGGCGGCATATTGAACCCTGAGCGGAGCGAAGGACTCCGAGTTAACTCGCGAGCGCAGCGAGGGAGTTAAATTTTAACTCCTGAGCGAAGCGAGGGAGTTATGTAGAGTCCTGAGTGAAGCGAGGGGTTCATACCGCCCGAGACTAAGACATGTTTTATTCCAGAGGTGAATACTCTACTTTTCACACCATCTGGGAGACAATAAAAAGACAGGGCTGCATAAGTTGAAAATATGTATTAAAACCTGAAATTAAATATAAAGTCCACACTCTTTTACGGCTTAGCAACTTAAATTGAATATAACTTTTAAATTCGTATTTGCAATTCGCGCCTTTTTTTCTTTTTTTTGTTGGTGTTTCGCGCGGTCACAGGACACAGTATTTCAGAAAAAAAAGAGGTGAGTTTCGAACAACAATTCGAATTTCGAATTGCAATGCGGGGCTTCTCCATAGTTTTCATGCGAATTTTGACATTCTAAATTCAAATCACTTTATTCCCTAGGGAAATTCTTCATTATTATTGCCCTCGAGAGACAAGGCCATGCTTTACGATGATATTTGACGGTACGTAATAAGGCATTGTCGAGCAGGAGGTGTGAAAAAAGTTATCTAATCTAATATTGTCAGTATGACATAATATTAAAATATAGAGTCCGACCTGTAGGCTGTCGAATGATTCCTAATCATTGTTTTATATACTGTTCACAAAATATATTATTAAAATGATAACTGCAGCAGTTCAGTGTATTCACATCTCACCCCTGTTGAACTTAATTTGTCTCAAAAACAGGTGATGGAAATATCAATCAGCTTTTTATGACACCGCAATCAAAAACATTGACTTCCACTCTAACCTTCGCACAATCAACTTTGACTTCTATCGCTATGCGCCGAAGGGTGTCCTCAAGTTTCCAATGAAAATGGTCGTGGTCTTTAGCTACTTTGGTACACTCAGTTTTTTCTAATTAAAATTGAATATTTCTTTAAAATTGAGTCGTCCACGTCTGTAATTACTGATCGGTTGAGTGTCCTCTGTGGCCGAGTCCGTGTTCTGAAATGAATCATTTAATATGGTGACTTGTCTTTTATTTTCGGTTTTTACTGGGTGGGAATCGGCTCGTTGGATACTGTTTATGTTACGTTGATGTCATCGTTTTTAAGATAAGATAAGAATATTCTTTATTGTACCAGGAAAAACACAACATGAAATATTTGCAAAGATACAGTACAATTGGAGGCCTTATTGCTAATAGCACTTTCTTCCAAACAACCGTTTGTTGGGAAATAAGTTAATTTACTATTCATCATCAGCCATTTGACGTCTACTGCAGGACATAGGCTTCCCTCATGGCTTTCCAAGCTTTGAGAATAACCATGAGGGGTTTTGCCATAATCGCCACGCTCGGCAGGTGGGTTGGCGATCGCAGTATGCGGCTGGAACCTCAGGAAGACGCTGCTGCCCGTCTCCTGGCAATTTATTAATTAACTATTGATTGAGCTAATCTTTTAAGTACAGTCACACGCGTGCAACCTAACCTAACCCACACTTTTTAGTACACCAACGGTCGGTCAATCTACTGTTGACAGCTGTTAGTTTTTGTTTTTGTATGCGGTTTAGAGCAGAGCTTGAATCCTTTTTCCTTATTTTATGTCATCTCTAGTTAAGCCTTACTTTGTTTTAAGTTTCTTTTTTCTGATGAGGCAATGAATACTGTTTTATCTTTTTTATCTTTATCTTATAGTACGCTTTTGAATGTTGATGAAGCAAAATAGTTTTGTCAGGATCGTGGCAAGTGGCAAACCGTGGTATCTGCCTACCCCTCTGGTATACAGGCGTGAGTTTAACTATACATCTACGTACCTACGCTTAAAAAGTTCCTAGATAGAGCATAAAAGAAAGAAAGACATTTATTATACCACCAAGATACATCACAGAAACAAAAGGAGCAGATAAGTAACATAATATGTACAACAATAGAAAGAATACTAAATACACAACAGACAAATCAAATAATTTGTCAAATAATGTGTCTAATTTGCCACAAAAGGCAGCTGACTCAGCGTTGTGGTGAGAAAGTGACCCCACAGCGCTGATTTTCAGTCAGTATCAGTGAAAATCAGAATAATTACATATCAATCATCAATCATCATCAACCCATTATGTCCCCACCAAGGGGCACGGGTCTCTTCCCTGAGGAAGGTATAGGCCATACTCCACCACGGGGGCCAAGTCCGGATTGGTGGATTACATATGAACCTCCGCAAATATGTTAATATGTTGCCCGCGACTTCGTTCGCGTAGCAATTTTGATGTACCTATATTTTCCAGGATAAAAATTAAAAATTTTTATTCATTACCAAAACAAAATGTTCACTTAATGAGCGTCAAAAAGTAGCCTATGTGTATTCCAGACTAAAATCTTTCCCTGTACCAAATTTCATACGGATCCGTTCAGCCGTTCTGGAGTGATTGAGTACCAAACATCCAGCCATCAAAACTTTTGTATTTATAAAATAGTAGTAAGATGTTAGGCGCTTCAGTACCTACGCAGACCATGCCTTCTTACAAGAAAATCAACATCAAACCTGAGCCTGTATGCTAGTGACACCGGGTGCATTTCGTAGTGTGTCCCTTGAGATGTTTTTAAACAAACCTCGAAAACTACTTGGACAGAGTGTCACGTTTCTTTGCGTAGAGTAAGGCCAGGGTTGACACTTTTGAAATGAAAATGAAATGTATTTATTATCGGTTCAGAATCACACAAACCACACATTTAAAAAATATATTATTACACACATTAGTCTATTTTAAACTAAGACAATGCGTATTGCCCTACATGCATCATAAAAGAAAAAGATATCCTACTAATATTATAAATGTGAAAGTTTATGAAGATGTTTGTTACTCAATCACGCAATAATGGCTAAACGGATTTAGATGAAATTTGGTACAGAGATAGCTTTGAGTCCCGGGGAAGGACATATGATATTTTTCAGGCTGGAAATTACTCATTCCATATGCGGACGAAGTCACTGGCAGAAACTAGTATATTACATCGTTTCAATGATTATATAAACAAAAAAGTGCTAGTATTTTAGGACCCATGGCGTTAAATCTAAGGCAAAAAACCTGGGACTAGATAGCATTAACGCCAGAAACGGCCGTTTTTGGCATAAATGCTATCTAGTCCCAGGTTCGTGATCCTAGGTTCTTTGTCGTTGGACCTAATAATCACTGTTAATATGATTGAGAGATTGTTGCAGAAACTTTTTGCAAATTTGATCTGTAAAAAAAAATATGATTTTTTTTTTCCTTGGTGGCGCGAGTGTTACTCCCCCTAAAGCCCATAAACTCTCTCTGAAGATAATTATATACTTTTGATTTTTGAAAGTGGTTTAATTATCCATACTGAAGAACCAGCTCTTGGGCTATCTGCCGTAATGATTAATTTTCTACGAAAATTTAACCAGGCTATGGAATATTAAAATTACGAAAATTTTAATCTATTACAGTTTGAGGGATAAAGTCAGAGGTACAGATGAATAGACAGACAGTCTGACAGGAGTTGTAGACATATTAATAGATCCACGTTTGGCAGCCTTCGGGTACGGAACCCTAAAAAGATGTCGAAAGAGGATAAAATTGCAAAGGATTAGTAAAATTATTACAGAGTTCCCAAGAATTTAGCAAAAAAACCTTATTTAAATTAAAATATTTTATTCATTATAATAACAAATTATTTACTAAATGAACTTCAAAGTTCACAATTAATAGATGTGTGGCGAATAAGCTAACAAAGAAAGTCCACAATTATTATTTTCAAAAAAGTTTTAACTAACAGAGTTTTCAACTTCAGAATGATGAAAATGAAAACTGAAATGAACTCATGAATGTGTTGAACACTAGACACAATCGCCCTCGAAATACCCATCAAAATTAATTAATCAAGTGTTTGATACCAGATATCTTTGTATTCTGAACAATCCTTGTTTTTTTATTGTAGGCTTTTGCACATTATTTCTACTCAGTAATGGCAGCAAGTCTTTAAAACATTTCGTAGCCCTAAAAATCTTCCATCCCTTGTTGACGTGTCTTTTAAACAGTGCAAACAAAACAGCGCCGTGGGGATCAGTTTTAAAACAATGTCCCGTCCGTTCCTGTACTCTTAGCTCAAATTAAGATTAGCACAGAAGATCAGTAACACAACATAAGAGTCAAGCGGTCGCAAAAATTCGTTTCATCATCATCATCATCATCAGCCATTTGACGCCCACTGCAGGACATAGGCCTCCTTCGTGGTTTTCATAACCATGAGGGGTTTTGCCATAATCGCCACGCTTGGCAGGCGGGTTGGCGATCGCTGTAGGTACCTATGCGGTTGGAATCTCAGGAAGACGCTGCTGCCCTTCTCCTGGTAATTGATTTCCTTAGTCGCCTTCTACGACATCCACGGAAGGAAATGGAGTGACGCTATTTTTAATCCGGCGCCACACGGAACAATGTCCCGTCCGTTCCTGTACTCTTAGCTCAAATTAAGAATAGCACAGAAGATCTGTAACACAACATAAAAGTCAAGCGGTTGCAAAAAACACCGAACATTTAATTTCCAGGGAAGTTTCAAGTACGCGGCTTCGAAGGTTTGGAATAACCTTCCTCCACCACTACAGGACAATTTGACAAAAAACACATTTAAATATAAACTAGTAAGTAAGTAAGTAAAATATTTATTTCCAAAAAGATATACAAATTAAGGTCGCTTATAAATACAGTCATTGAAGGGTATTACATAAAATGTATTTGCGTTTACCGGCAGTCCTCAAACTAGGCTAGGCCTGTATCTTGGGGACTTTATTAGTGTGCACAGTTTCTGTTTTATTTAGTCGTTCAAACATTTACTATTGCAAAAACAAAATACTTACACACAAGAAACTTATACTTATCGTAAAAAATTAAGTTATACCAACTTCAATGTAGAGTGCTAGGTGAATCAATAAATTATTTATTCACTCGGTATTTTATATTGACTATAAAAAGCTATAATAATAAGAGATCGTTTATGTTGGGTATGGTATGGGGGAGTCTTTTTGCTGCGCGTGCTATTCGCGATCTATTGTGTGGTAAAAATAAAAATAAAAATATTTTTCGTTTCAACATGTTTAGTGGCTCTTCCAGACTATATTTTACTTATATTAGATATTTTGGCAATTTATGGGTATATATATGTTTCAATTTTGTACCTCTGTCAGATCTAAAATGGGTATATCTGGATCCTAAGTGTTTGCGTGCGATTTTACTTCCATGGCATATGTCACTGAATTACATAATTAGTTGGTTAGTTAGTGGGGAATTTTTAGTTGCACTATTTGTTTTTCTCTGATTTTTGGCCGGTATCACTGTTCTACCTTTCTTTCACCTTAATAAAAATAATTTAATTACTCGAAGTTTCGGGCTTCGTTGAAAATCAGCGCAGAATGCCCTGCATCCTGCAGCACCGGCTGAGCGTCTGTCCGATTGCCAAGCTTTTTTCTGCTTTGGAACTTGTTTTAAAATAAAATATAAGAAGAAGAGGAAGAAGAAAGACATTTATTATACCAACAACATACATCACAGATAAGCAATTAATGGTTATTCATTAATTAATTCATTAATTCATTCCAAAATTCGTTTCAGCAATGGTAAATATAAGCATTAGATGTGGGCTTCGTGACCCAATATTGTCTTAGGTTTGATGGGTAAAAAACTGTAAATAATAGGATTGTACAATAAAAGGCAGACTTATTGCTAAAGATTTTTTCAGAGAGTGATTTAAAATTAGAATCAGAAGCGGGGAGTGCAAATGAAAATAGAGCAAAGAAAACTTCAGAGAAATGAATCACCTGGGTCGCAAAACCGCTCCGAAGCAAGTGTTATAACAGAAAAAGAAGATTTTTATTGGTTCGTGAATCTCATTTGTTCGACCATATTAATTTTAGTTGATAAAGAGGGAATCTCATCAATGCACCGGCGTTTCTAAACTTAAATCAATCTAATCTAAGCTCTGTTTGGGCCTTTATTTGAGATTACCATCATTACGTATTTTACCAAATGACATGAAATGACAGCTGTAACCTAAGCACCTTAAGCACAGTTGAACAGGAGGCAAGAGGGTAGGGTCTGCTTCATTAAGCTACAATTAGTAATAATCCTACAATTGTCATTAATTATCCTATAATCTTACCCTCCGATTGGTAGAACTCAAAATTACAGACGAATTGTATGTTACTATTGTAGCTTTATGAAATAGGACCTAGTTACCGAGACTATTAAATTTAGGATCCGGGGGGGTCTGCATGACGGCGAAGAGAACTGCAGCTTCTTTAATTTACTGGCTGGTTAAATAGGTGATAGATAAACAAATATAGACAGAGAATATAGATAGATAAAGAAAGAAAAATTCCGGACAAAACCAGGATTCGAACTCGCGTCTCTACCATACCCTACCAACTAAGCCATTCGAACCTCGCCCCGACTCAGTGAAATTTCGAAACATAGTTGAAAGCCGGGGTGGACCTTCTCCTACCAACAAATCTCCCAACTTCGCGATGTAAGCGAGGCGCCTCCACGCAAACATGTCTACCGTCGAATGCTCGAGTCCCACTCGACGTAAAACAAAACGGGGCGAGAAAAAACGAAATAGCTCGAGACACTCCAACAACAATGGCCGTGACGAGGCAGTATTGATGGAGCTGCCATGGGAATCGTGTATCGCTTTTGATGACTGAGACGGCTCACGAGCTTTTGGGATTTTATTGGACAGGTCGCTGTGAAAACTAGTAATCATAGCTCTCTAGATCATCTAGTTATACCTAGAGCGTTTAGTACTTTTACTTGTACAGTTTACAACTTGTGTGGGACACAAATCGGGCTTCACAAAAAAGACCCAAATTGGCTTTTGGTGAAGAAAATACTCAGAAAAATATCCTCTAACTGACCGAAAGTTAGTACTTATTTTCAGATATTAGGTTACTGAAAAGTATTTGCGGCTTGGCCTGCCCCTATATTACGCTTACCAAATCTTGACCGATTCTTGGCGGTTACTATCTTTATTATCAATTAATTACCAATTAAATCGCAGGAATCCTACAAAATTTGGCCGAAAACAACGGCAATCTTGCTTACAAGCCCCAAAAGACTCGTATACCGGGTGGCATTTTAGTCACCTGACAAACTTTGAGGGATCTTTCTACTCGTCAATACAAACAACTTTTACTATCGGACCAAAAAAATCAGAGCAAAAAGTAAATCAGCTGTTTCATACATTTGGTGCAGTACTGCTTCTATCTTATGTATGAAACAGCTCATTTATTTTTTGCTCTGATTCGTTTGGCCCCATAGTGGAAGCTGTTTATATTTATGAGTAAAAAGCCCCGTTAGAGTTTGGCAGTTGACTAAAGTGCCACAACACGGTATATACGAGCTTATTACCTTTCACCGAATAGCGCGCCAGCTACCGAAAACGCTCTCACTTCTGATAGACGCCTAGACCTCTAAATGCCGCCGCGCAGGATAATCATCTAATCAGTAGCTGCGCAGAGTCATTATTTCAATCAGCGCGCGCTGACATCGCCGGGCGTCTTGCCGACTACTAGCGGCATTCGATCTCGTAAATATTCCGCCATTACGCCATTACCCAGGGACAGGTGCCGCCCGGAGGCAAAAACCCGCGGTGGCCAACGGGAAGGCGTAGAGGCTCCACTTTGCGAGTGTACTGCAAATACTTGGAGTCTTTTTGTCGAGTGCACTGACCAATTTCTATCTGCAGAAATCAGAAATCGAAAAAACATTGCGACGTAAAGAATTTACATTCTGTTTGTTGAACGTCGATGTACGCAGTACAATGTTAGCCGCAATGCTGCCTACAATGGTCACGTTTGTAGTGGAAAAAAGGCAGCGCAAAAATACTCCACTCTGACCATATCGCACCTCCGGTAATATAGTGTTATAACTTTAAAAATGCCACTATTCAGGAGAGCTGAAAGTAAATTTTTCAATCCTTTAAATGCATTTTTTTCAATACATTAACATATTAAGATATACATATTATATATGATTAGAATGCTTAAAAAATATGCTTTCTGAATTAATTCAACAATTTTCAGCATTCCTGTAAAAAATATCACTTATAACACTATACTTGATAAGATTTTCAAAAATCAGAAATAAAAATAGTTAATAATCAAAATAAAACTTTATTTATTTTCGGATTAAACAATCTAATGTATGTTTAACATAAACACAATCATTAATAAGGCACTGGAAATGATATGAAATAACAACCTCTTCAACTTTTTCACAAATAAAAAAAAAATCAAACACTCTTTTTTTCTAAATTAAACTTCTAAATTAACTTATTAAAGTTGTAATGTCGCAAATTATCGCATTAATCAGTCTTTTAAAATGTAGTATGAAAACAACCTGTGTCCTGCAGTGTGCGTCAAATGGCTGATGATGATGATGATGATGATCTACTTGGGGTAGGGTACTGATCACTAACTCGCATGGAAAACCTTCATGAAAGATATTATCTTCTCAACGTATAGTATTAGTTGGTACGCATACCTACCTAACTCCTACCTAAAGAGCCCAACAGTGCCATTAATAACTTGTAAGTTATTCGTCACTATTCTTACAAAAGTAGGAACATTGGACTTTCGACCGGAGTCCTACCGGCCTAACATTGCAGGCGTTTCGTTTTGTCTGCGCTTGCCCCAGAGATACCACTTTTTTGCGTGGATTTCTTTTAAGCAAGCCCAGATAAACGTCGGGTTTACGAAATACTAGAAATAAAGTGGTATAAACCGGAGCACAAAGGCTATGACTTTGTGGGAAGCGACGTGGACACGGATAATTTCATTCGTTTAACAATCGATGCTGAGGAAAGGGTTTTCGGGTTTTGCGGTGTTTGATTAAAAGTTATCACTAAAAATAGTATTTCTTCTATGCCTGTTTGTAAACATAGACGGAGCCAAGAAATATCCTTCGATACTCTTCCGTACCCTGAGCAAACTTTCTGCAGCTGCCACAAGTCGCGGTCTTCGATCACTCGCGAAAAACAATCAAAGGGCGCCGCGCTGACGAGCCGGCTTTGATCTCCCACCAATTACGCCCCCCCGCGGCCCCCGCCCTCCGCACCTGACGAGGAAACTCATTTTCGCGGGAAACGCGCGAACTTATTACCAGTCGATTCGACTGTCAATCATCCGCGGGTGAGCGGCGCAGCCGTTTGCTCTCGGTATTTGATCCTGTATGGGTAGTACAATAGCGCTAGCATAACCCATGCTCAGCATAAAGAATCTTAACATACACTTACTTGCTTACCTACTTATATCCTGAGGCCGCTCATCATAGGGGTTTTATAAAAGATCTCCACTTGCTGCGGTCTGGAATGCCTACTTCGAGGTCTGCTCATACCAGGCCTAGTGTTTTTCCTCGAACGTCACTGAATGGCGCCAGGTGGTTTTTAGATATCCCCTGCCTTCTCACCCACTGGGTGAGTGAGAGAGGAAGGAAATAAGAACTGTTCGGCAAACTTGACCCTTTGGTACCCCTACATATGTATGAGCGCATATCCTATAATTTCCCCAAAACATTATTTTTTAAGACAATTTGGATGTCAAATTGATTTTGAATTTTTAAGAGCAGAGGCGATAGTGGATTCTCTTTTTTAAGTCTTAAAGACATGATACGACACAGTTGCTGCGTTTGGAATTAAAATACTCTAGCTACTGCTACTTTAAAAGTGAGATCAAAATGTGAGGCCCAATGGTATCACCTCGCGGTACTGGCAGTAGGCGCGGAATGACAAAGGAAAATCCTTTTGAGATCGATCAAAGAGAAGCGCGAACAGTTTTTGATATTGTTTGTTTGGGAGTGGATTACTTTCAGTAGCTTTTTTTCTGTTTCTCCGTTCAATAAACAATCGTTAAGTTCTGGAACAAAAGCATCATTATCAGCTAGCATTATCAAAGGACAAAAAGCTCATAATTTCTTTATAATCCGAAAAGTTTCAAAACAGAAACCTAAATAACAATAATAAAAGAGACGAAAAATATTATAATATAATAAATTGTTTATTTTCATAAACAGAACTTAACATATTTTACAGATTGTTTAAAATAAATTGGGCTAGCATATAACAGGTATTACCTAAACTATGTTACTTTGATGTATTCATTTAGAAAATTATAATACTCAGTTCCGTGTGGCGCCGGATTAAGAATAGCGTCACTACATTTCCTTCCGTGGATGTCGTAGGATGCGACTTTACGGAAATAAATTACTCAGAGACGGGCAGCAGCGTCTTCCTGAGATTCCAACCGCATACTGCGATCGCCAAACCGCCTGCCAAAGCGTGGCGATTATGGCAAACCCCTTCATAGTTAGAAAACCACGAGGGAGGCCTATGTCCTGCAGTGGGCGTCAAATGGCTGATGATGATGAATACTCAGTAATTTGGTAATTGTTATTTTTGGACTAACACAGCCTAGGGTGAAGAAGATTTCCGCTAAAAATTGCGTTTTGGTAAGTACATTTTTTTCCTAGGATCTGGGTTCTAAAAGATCTAAGTAGATAAATATTTGTTTCAGATATTATCATTGTCATGAGTCTTATTAGTAGCCCACCCGCTCACTGGGCCGATGATCTGGGTCACATTGCTGGTTGCTGCTGGATGAGGATGGCGAGAACAGAAAGAATTTTGCTGACAAATAAATGAAATCAAATCAAATCAAAGCGTGCCTTGGGGGTATCGTGCTAGCAGTGGACGACGCTGATTGATTAAATGGTTTGGGAATTGACAATCCTGGGGCCTGTTTCATAAAATTACAATTTATAGTTTATTGTGACAATTCGATGAACATTGGGTAGCCGAGTCTTCCTGCTCATTAATCTGTGGGGTGATTGACTTTGCAATGTAGATATGATTTTTCAAAGTAAACCATTCATATGAAACAGGCCCCATTCTTGCATGTTCGGACGAATTACTTAAAGGCATTGACGATCCCACATTGCCTGTCACATTGCAGTCTCCTTTCTCCTCTCCAGACGTAAGGCGATACCACAATGGAGCGAGCGCGGCGTATTAACCAGACACACTCCTACTAATTTCACCTTTATCAAATTCGCGGATCGAATGACGCGAGGCAAAAATTCACCGCGCGCATACAAATCGGCCTCTTTACCGTAGGCTTGGGAAAATATATGAAAATATCGATATTTTTTATGCAATTGAACTAAGTAAGAAAGAACGAGCCAGGAAAAGTAAAAAGTTCCCAATCCCCGATCGTCAATAGTAATAATAATAATAAATTAGTTTATTCATTAAACATATCAACCAGAAAAATTACGCCGGAGAGTGCCCTTTACTAAGCCGATATTAAGTACTAAGTCAATATTTATTACTGTGTAAGTATTAAAACATTTTTCTTTACATATTAAATGATCTTTGTATGAAATTAGATAATATTGTTGGTTTCAAAGCAGCTCAGAATCTAATTTAATATGTAGCATAATAATAAACGGTTAAGTACCTATTAAAACTTTCTATAACTTAGTCTTGTCTTTTCTTTCTTGAACTAAACTGGCATATTTTAAATTACTACTGGCATTGGGCATCATTTTCGATATTTATTCTCGATATAATATTAATTCTGTCTTTTTCTTTTTCTTTGTCGTACCTTTATAACTGAGGCCTCTCCACCAACGCTCTATATTCAGTCCAATTATGCACCTTAAGTTTGTTACATCAACACAATTGTATCGTATCGATATATCCCACATGCCCATCCCTACTTCACCGTGCACAATACGCGCATTTCCTCCGCTCCGTTTCCTCTTAACAATGCTGGCCTTTTATTTCGGCTGCCGAGCGTTCATTTGGGCATCATCAGTACCATTTATATGCTCATTTGGGGGTTTTCACCGCGGTGACACTTCTGGCTTCCGGGCCGATCAATTAGCCGGTGGTAGTACAATGGTGATACGAGAGCCTGTCAAAGGCCAGCGGTATTATTGGAGGCTGTTTTGTGCTGCCGACGAGACAGCGATGCGTTTTTAATGCGCTCTGCATTACTTGGAGTGTTGTGGGTTTGTGCTTTTGATTCTTGGGTTTTTGATCTCTATGATAAGATAAGGGGTACCCAAAGGGTAAGGGACCCTTACTAAGACTCCGCTGTCCGTCCGTCCATCCGTCCGTCTGTCACCAGGCTGTATCTCATGAACCGTGATATTTAGAAAGTTTCACAGATGATGTATTTCTGGTGCCGTCGAATAAAATAAATATTTAAGGGTGGCTCCATATTAATAACGGCAACAGGTAGACGGTTGAAGAAATATTCAAATGTTGTACCTATAGATAATGGTACGCAACCCTTGGTGCGCGAGTTCGACTCGCACTTGGCCGGTTTTTTATTTACGTTTGCATTGGTTTAAGGTGTTATAAAATACTTAAAATTGCTTAACATGTTTTCTCATTGAGTTGTACATTTGTATTCTACAATATTCGTTGATACGAATCTTTGGATACCTATTACAAAAGTTATACTACAATTAAATTATATAGAATATTTGTACTTTCAATAGAAGGCATCTGGGAATAACAAGTATTAAAGAATAGTATGAACGATCTCTCAACCTTCTTGCCCTGATGGGAGGTGACTGGTCAAGACAGGGAGGAGTGGGAGATCATGGGGGAGGCCTTTGCCCAGCAGTGGGACACAAACACGACTAATTAAAAAACAAGAAAGTAATTATGCCAGTTCCGTGTGGCGCCGGATTAAGAATAGCGTCACTCCATTTCCTTCCGTGGATGTCGTAGAAGGCGACTAAGGAAAAAAATTACCAGGAGACGGGCAGCAGCGTCTTCCCGAGATTCCAACCACATACTGCGATCGCCAACCCGCCTGCCAAGCGTGGCGATTATGGCAAAACCCCTCATGGTTATAAAAACCGAGGGAGGCCTTAGTCCTGCAGTGGGCGTCAAAGGGCTGATGATGAAGTATGCCAGTAGTAGGTACTAATTAGCCTAAAGTCAAAAGTCAAAAAATTTTTATTCAAAGTAACACAGAAACTGTGAATTTTTGAACGTTACAAGAAAAACTAGGTGTCCGTTTCAAAATCTAGATCACTTGGAGAAAAAACGGACGAAAAAACTCCAAACTTAGTCTTTTCAAACATATTCCTTAATTAACAGAGTTTACATGTAATATCTTCTAAAACCTAGTACTAGGATGCATTGAACTGGCTTTAATTCCAGTTATGTAGGATAGGTACATGTACTCGATCGATATTACATTCATCAATGTGTTGATGCCAACGTGACTTCTACTCCTTAAATAGTTTGTTACAATTTTTAGAACTGCTGCATACTTAAGTGAAATACTTGCATACTACCAGCATACCACAAGATTCACAACTTGTCTTAATTTTGACTTTTGACAATCTCTACGTGCAAGAGACGTCACACCTCGGAAACTGTATTTGTTACAAAAATGGTTCAAAGTTCAGAATAAAGTCATCAGCTTTTGGCTGTAATATTAATTAACTTTGGTATAATAAATCCCTTGACACAGTCCTATGATATCATCATCATCAGCCATTTGACGCCCACTGCAGGACATCGGCCTCCCTCATACTTTTCATAACAAGGGGGTTTTGCCATAACGCCACGCTTGGCAGGCGGGTTGGCGATCGCAGTATGCGGTTGAAATCTCAGGAAGACGCTGCTGCCCGTCTCCTGGTAATTTATTTCCTTAGTCGCCTTCTACGACATCCACGGGAGGAAATGGAGTGACGCTATTCTTAATCCGGCGCCACTATGGTATACCGTTTGAATATTTTATTTTGCCGTTTTCCGCGCCAGTGCTCCAGTAACTTAATCCCCGACTTCGAATTGGGACGGTATCGTTTTCGCATCGCGACGTCCCGTTAGCATGTTAGCGCTAACTAGATATATTACAGTAAAGACACAGATGGTCGGGACAATTTAGAAAATCATTCAAATACTTAACACGCATTTACAGGCTCTTGTTACTGAACCAGATGCGACACGAAGACAAAGGCTCTTTCAGAAGGTTCTTTCAGCTTTGTTTTAGGTGACTACGTTCGAATTCGTCAGAGTGCTAATAAACGAAGAAGAGGCGAGAAAATAGATGCAAAATTGCTGGTGGGTTAGGTAATTAGAAGTCAGATAGAGTCATACATTCGGCATCCCAATTAAACGGAACACTACACGATCCGAGGCACAGGCCTTCTGTCAGAGAGAGATATCACCACGCGTGCCTATGATTTCAAGTGCTGAGGTATGTACCTCAGACACTCACGTTTCTTCCGAAGTATTCCTGGAAATTCATAAATGTAGGTATAGTTATGTACCTGCCCAAGGTAGGTACAGAACTTTTACTAAGAAAAAAGTCATTGGTTTCAGAAGCCGGAGAAATATCGCTATCCTAGGAGGAGCTCAGTCGACCACGCCACTGGTTGAGTTGGCAAACCAAATGTACTTCTTTAGAGCAAAGTCGCAACGCCAGCCTTATCGTTCTAAACTCGTAGAAGAAAGCTATCCGGAGACCGAACCGAACTTTCTGTGTTTACATATATTAGCACTAAGTTGATAAAGACTATAATCGTCAGCGGATGGTAACTGACGCGGGCGCGTGGCGGCTGATGACGCCTTTGTGTCGGCTCCGGGTGGCGCGAATAATCGATTCGGTAATTTGCACTCACTGTTCTGATACTTTTGCGTTCTGAGAACGAATGTCAGAAAACCTAACCTAGGTATATCAGTGTAATATCCTTTTTATGTATAATAAAGTGTTCTCTATCTATCTAAGTACTTCGAAATGGAGGCTTTTAATTAGACGTCACATCTTTGCTAGAATACGCAGCGTGGTCACATAAGATGCACCTTGTGGGCTCGGTCTGCGGCTATTACTATGTAGATGTAACAAAAGTAATGGATCTTGGTGTTATGGTCTTTGTCTTCCAATAAAACGTGGTATAGGTGGTGTAAAACAGGAATATTTTAAATTTTACATACCTAACATAAACATCACATTATTATTCTTTCACCTGGTTGTGCAATGAAGTGTTCTCTATCTATCTATCTATCTATAAACGCCTGTATATAAATATAGCCGATTAGCCTACAGATGAACAAGAAGGAAGACTCGGCTACGCAATGAAAAAACATATGGTTTTTTCCATTGCTCGCGCTAGTGTTACTGCATGGAGCTCCTACAACTGCAACAGGTATTCCCTCATCGCTCTGTATTTTAATTTGCCGCGACAGGAAGAAACACAACTTCACACCGTAAGAAAATATGAATGCCACAAAAAGGAACATAATAAACCGATTGCTTTCATTGTGGCCACATTTCCGGAGACCGTTGAAACTGTTATTCCGTTAGTCGATTTCGAGTAAAACGACATTTGTAACAACAACAGGGCTAAGGATCCTCCACTTCGCTTCAATGGCCCTGGGTAAACATTTCAAGGCGGAATTTCCGACGGTGTGCCAGGGTTGCCAGACTGTTCGTAATTTTTTTCCAACTTGCAGCCAATCATAGTTTTTACTAAAAACTATGATTGGCTGCAAGTCCCGGCATGGGTGGAACTTTTAACCTATTTAGATAGGTTTTTAAAAATTGTCCTCAGCATGGGTTAGTGCAACAAAATCAATATAATAGTTTTTACTAGCCACCGAAATGAGATTGGCAGTTGGAATGTCTCGAACCTGCATATAGTTCACGATCAGCTCCTCCTATATTACGCGCACTAAATCCTGAATGATTCTAATATCTAGTAGACTGCCAATTATATAATATACTTAGATTTGAGAAGTCATAATTGTAAATATTTTTTACTGGTTGTGCAATAAAGTGATCTCTATCTATATATAACTGTCAAATTCCATATTAATTGTTACAGCAAACGTTAGCAAACTAATTGTAGATCAACTGTAGGTACAAGTTCTCGTTGCCTCGTTTTTCTAGCGGTAACATACTCGAATAGAAGCCGTGGGTTCGATTCCCGCTGGAGGGCGCCGTATTTGATTTGCACAAATAATTATGCTCGGTCTGGGTGCATTTTCACATTAATGATGTGCTTGCCTGGTTACAGCGCACAGGTTATCCTAGATTGGGGTCGGGACAAGTGATTGTGTTGTGTTAAAGTTATTATTATTATTATTTAATTATAATTTAGTAATGCGTGTTATTTCGTGGGATTTTGACGTATTTATATTTTTACACTATTGTTATAAAAACCAATTTATTGTTATAGCAGTATGTGAAGGTCGCCGACAGTCTGGCAACCCTGCGTGAGAAATCGAAACGCCACCCCTCACCCGCGATCCGAAAGGGGACTCTTGTAGACTCTGAGTTCAGTGTAATTGTCAAATTAGCGACTCGGCGAGATCAAAGGATTCGACGTATTGAAGCTTTTTGATAATGTGATAAGTTTCGCGCGCAATTACGCTGTAATGTCGCAGTAATGTACCCTCATCCCGCGTCTGGAATTTGACTTGCGAATTTTAAAGTCGCTGCTGGAAGCTACTTACATTTTGAACCTTTTTATGGCAGGGACCTTTCCAACACAATCCGAGTTTTTTAAATCTTTCAGTCTGAGAGGATATCGAAATCAAAATCTTCTGTGCTCTGTATGTCTTCCAAAGTAGGTATGGCTTTCCATATGTTTTTAAGTGAAGTACGGATAAAACCCACTATACTGTCTTTCAGAGAGATGGGCAATGCTCTGAAGCAGGGTGTAGTAACCTACAACTGCTATTGAAAATTCATATGACAAAATGATATAGCCCGAGAAATTTAGGATCAGTACCTATTCCAGAGACGTTCCCACAGCTAATGCAACCTTCAGGAACGATATTTATTTTCAACCCATCACTCCCACTGCCGCTTCACATCCGCCAATCAACGCATCCTCATTGCATGCGCTTACGCAGGATGCAGGCAATTCCTCTACCGCTGCATCTCATTGGCTGACCGATCCGGACTTCGGGTGAGCTCGGATCATTATCGGTAATCGCGGGTAACTTCGTAATTGTGGCTATTTGGGAGGATGTAGTTAGGTACACCGGACGAAACGGGCGGCGGTCGGTGGGTAGACCAGCAACCCGATGGTCGGACGATGTGGTAAAGTCAGCAGAGGGTGTGTTGATGCGAACGCCGAGAGACCGCGAAAGATGGTGTAAACGGTGGCAGAGGTAGGCTGATGAGAAAGGTGACAGAATACTTAGGAAAGATTGTGCTCGGAAAGCCCATGATTGAAGAGGATGGCGTTCATTGTTGGGTAGGACCTATACTTGGTGGCTTTGGGAGATGAGATCTCTCGTCAGTTTCTTCAGCAAAAGAGCTTGTTACAACCAATTGCAACACGCCTTGTACCTGGTTTCTTATACCAATACTGTTAGTTTGATAACTACGATGAAAAACCACGGAACTTCAACCCCACGATTCAGGTTCGTGGTTTTTCATCATGGAACAAATTTCAGTCGTGGCCAATTTCCGTTTTAGATTTTAGAGGTTACACCGATAATGGTCTCTTCCATATAGACTGTGCGTCCTTAGCAGGTTTTTCGGACTGGTTTTTGGACATTTTCTCTTTCAAACATCAAACTTACTCACTATTGCTGTCCTAAATAACGTGGGATCCAGATATATCTCTATAGCATCACCCACAAACAATCACCATAAAACCCCTGTCAACTCCTGCTTAGCGCCCAAACACACGTAATACTTCACACCTTGTCACAAAGGGACTTAAAGAGCCCAATTAGCTTTCACAGGAAAAACGGTCAAGAACAACAATATTTACTTTAACCGCTGAATATGGTGCCACGGACAATGTGGCTCCAAAGTGGGAAGGGTCAAAGCTATGAATAAACATTCGGATATCTTCAAATAGGGTTGAAAGGGTATTAGCTGGGTGTATATGGAATCTGCTTGCGTTTCACTTAAACAAAAAACTAAGTTGTACTGAAGGTGACTTATTTGTTGGGGTTACAACAGGATGAGTTAGTTACACATAAAAATTACCTCAACTATAGTAAAAGACACAAAGTGAATAAGGTAAATTAACTTAGAGTATCCCACTGTGAACACAACTGATTGAAGCTTACGAAGAGCAATGTTTTACGACAAGCTGGGTCTCATTTCATAGAACTACAATTCATGGCCCTCAGTGACAACTCGATGCACATTGCAAAGTCGATTAGCCTACAGTCAAACGAGTAAGAAGTTACTTTAACATTGCGGTATAGCTGTTGGTTGAAATTGACGTTTTTTTAAGAAATGCCAATGGAGAGTAAGGAAGAGATTTTTTTTGTACACCCATAAGTATTTTACCAAACTTTTATACAAACTTGCATGAAATCCCTCATTTATACAAACTTTGCCACAATCTTGATCCTGTTAAACTTCTTTCGCTTCCTCAACATTCATTAGTCGTTGCATCTGCGGTAGCCGCATTCGGGATACGGAACCTTCCAGAACTTAAATGTAATTCAAGTTACAGTAACATGACAGATACGCGGTCCGGTCACGTCATTTGTTTTTTCATACTATTGGCGTCTAGGTTTGATAAGTGTGAGCGTGTATAGGTAGGTACTTAAAGTAGCAATGAGATGAAACGGGCTTGCCTAATGAAGTGTTCAGGCACTTACTGAATTCTAAAACATATACTTTGTAAAGAAATATAAAACAGTAAATGATCACGACCTTTCTACAGGGTTAGCAGGACTTGGTCGTGAACATTAAGGAGTGGAGAGCTCGAGGGGAGGCCTTTGCCCAGCAGTGGCACACAATAGGGGCCAACTAAAAAAAATGCATTAACAGAATCTAGGCCCACAACTCATGAAGGCGTTGTCCTTAATTAGCCAAATAGTGCTCTCTTGTCCGAACTCCAAGTTGACCTGTCCGAAACGAATATTCTTCAAACTAAACATAACCTGTCAGAGTTGGGATAGACAAAAATAAATAAATATCATAACATAATAATCGGTGCCAGGAAAACGCAGTGAAACTTTTCTCCTCAAGAAATAGAGTCGGAAATGCCTTGTGCGATATGCCACGTTATATTTGACGAAGGTTATACGGTAGCGGTCACGGTTTAAGACCGTCTTTGTGTAGACGTCAAAGTGACTTTTAAAATCACTAACGACGCCCGAGCTGTTTAGAAAACAATTTATAAGGGGCTTCCGTTTTCTGGTTTATTTGATAATAGTAGGTCCACAGACTAACCACGCAAAGACAGAGTGTGTCGAACAAAATTCCGCTCAAAAGCGAGGCGACACGCATGCATCGCTCACTCATTTGTGTCGCTGAATATTGTTTAACTACTTTTTTAAGATTGTTTACATATAGATACTTTAGTGTATCATCTACAGTAAATAAAGATTTATTATTATTATTACATTAACGTAACATACGTGTGCCTAAGTGGATTGTAGTAAGTGACATTCACATTAATAGTGCAACACTGACAACCGGCTGCAATTTGGCTACCAATTTTTTGCCTTACTTTAGAATCTTGGACTGCGGTTTTATGCCTAATAATAATTCTATGAGTAGACCTTTTACATTTAAGTAACATGATTTACACAGCGTCTACTGGCGTCTCCTACATAATATTAGATGTAAGTACTACATATACTAGGTGAAGTGGGCGCTCAGACGCTCGTGCTGCGCTAGTGCTAGGGTTATGTTTCTAGGCTTGACCAGCACCTTTATAATCCTTTTAGTTTATTTAGCTTAATTCACAAAAAAGACTAATAGTTTTATTTATAAAAACACTCCTCAAAATTTATATAGACTGTCATTCTACCACAGACTAATTAAACTGCATTTATGGAGTGTTTTCAGGGATCGTGTTTTTATAAATCTGCTAATATACAAAAATAGAGACGTGTCACAGTCTTTGTCATCGAACTCCCCCGAAAAGACTTTTATAATGTTTTTTTTTTTTGTATATTTGGTAGGTCTGAGAATAGGTTGTAGGCTAAATAATATGGTAAAAGAACGTTTGTGGGGTCAGCTAGTAAGACTATATCAATACGTGCAGAGTCAACTAGGTCATGGGTTTCCTTTTGTTTTTATATCGTGTTGAACTTTTAACTCGTATCTTCGTGCCCAAACAATCTCCTCTAATACCCAAGAATGTTGTAGGTCCTCATTAAGCCGTATAATTTCTACAGACAGGCAGACTTGTCTGTCCAGTAGACAGCGGTGGGAACGGTTGATTTTTTGTCAGAATTAAATAAACATTGATAAGGTCTACCCCTCAGGATGCAATGCGCAATGGGACTTAACTCAGGATGCGATGACGCGCCTTTTGTGGGTAGTTTGTATTTGTTACATTTGTTTTTTATCTGTCTATTCTATATGTCTATCTGTTTTATTTTTAGAGTTATTTATTGAAAATAAAGAGCATTATCTTACAAAATCCGTGTGGCGCCGGATTAAGAATAGCGTCACTCCATTTCCTCTCGCGGATGTCGTAGAAAGCGACTAAGGAAATACATTACCAGGAGACGGGCAGCAGCGTCTTCCTGAGATTCCAACCCCATACTGCGATCGCCAACCCGCCTGTCAAGCGTGGCGATTATGGCAAGACCCCTCATGGTTGTGAAAACCATGAGGGAGGCCTGTGTCCTGCAGTGGACGTCAAATGGCTGATGATGATGATCTTACAAAAGTAAAAAAAATACATTTCTAGAGTTGTGTGTGTTAATAGGCTACTATCGCGGCTAGTATATTAAATTTTACAGACAATTGTAGAGACTTTTAAAGAGTTCGTGTTTCGCCTGAAACATTACATTTACATTATGTTATGTTTTTAACATTACACAAAACAATTAATTACGCCAAACATTATTTTTACTTTTCTTCTGCTAGCAACGAAAATGTTTCGCGAAGAAAGAGTTGTTTTATATTTTTTTATTAATGTTTTTTAACAGAGACCACAACCTTTGTATTAAATGTAGTCCGATTGCGTCATAGCTGGATTAGACTATTGGGATGGCTTGCTCGATCCGATAGATAGGTGCACTGATACAAAAAAGTTATTCAAATAACACGAAATTGTTGACAGATGAAGTCCCCCGTCTAAATCTCTTTACCTTTGCAGAATAAGCTGGGGTCATTCTACATTTTTGCCATTGCTACTGAGCTGTGTGCGCTTTTGCCCTAGAGTGCAAATTTGTGTCATTTTTTCACGTAGACAATTATCTGCCCCTATATTACGCTCACCAAATCCAGAGCGATTCCAATCGTTTAACTGTCAAATTAGTATGGAATTTGACAGTTAGACGATTGGAATCGCTCAGGATTTGGTGAGCGTAATTAGGCCACTGATGTGTACAGTCAACAGCAAGTTGTCATTTACATGGGTGCACGCTGCAATTTTGAAAATGTTGGTAGCCATCATAATATTGATGCTAGGAATAAACATAAATTGTCATTTCCACGTTTTAGACTTGCAAAAGTTATTACATCCTTTATGGGGCACTGTATGCAGTTCTACAATAAGATTCCTCAAGATATATTAGAGTTACCACCGAAGCGGTTTAAAAAAAAGCCTATTATAACATTAAGGACTATTTGGAAGGCAAACATATCTGGTATTTAAATAATGTTAACGGGGACGATTGTACCCAGTGTAGTGTAAGTTAAATTTGAAAAGTCTAAAGTTAATTAAGCAAACTTGTTTTGAAAATAATAAATGTGGAGTTTGTTTGTTGGATTCTTCTCCGCATGATCTATTGTGATCTAATTGTGAAACTAACAGCATTGATGTTCATTAAGTAAACATTTTGTTTTTCACTTCTCACTCTGACTTTGTAAGTTTTTGGGGTTAGGTATATAAGAGCAAAGGATATTGGCCATTTTGGTATAACTGGAAAGGCAGGCTGGTAATAGCTATTTTAGTAATGCTTTTCACTGACCACTAAAATAGCGATAAAACAATAACTTCCACATAACATAATCACATGTCCTGGTCCCAAAGTAGGATACCCTGTGGTACAGTAACCATCGCAATTCAAATCGCAAAGGACATCATTACGGCGCCCTCCAGTAGGATTCGAACACAACCTCTGTTATGGTAGTCAAGCGTGTTAACCGCTAAACCAACGAGACCGTCAGTCTTTAATATTGAAAAAAATATTTTGTGAAATATTATTACAGTAACATTGCGTATCAGACATCAGGAGTTACCCCCCTATCTCGACAAAGCGGGGGCTCAAGCCCCGTGGACGTTTTACCATTTCACTACTTACTCAATTAGGCCCTTTGTATTTGTTTATTTGAGTTTGTATTGCGAGGGACCGAGACAACTATACACCTTCACGCGGAACTGAAAGAGAAGGAAGACGAGCGTAATTTGAGACAGTTCTTTTCACCGGCGTAATACGTTCCTATTTTGAATAGACGGAGCTCGAAAGCGCGGGAATCGAATTTACATTTTCTAATATCCTTTTCCCGGGCTTATTGCTTTACAATAAGGTTTAGAATGGCCTACGGAGGGTTAGAAATCGTAGATATTTTCGTCGTAATTTGTCTAATGGCTGGCGTCACCGATTTTCTTTTTGATACAGTTTGCTGGCGTTACGTTCTCCAGATGTATTAGACTCGAGTTTATTTTTATTTGAAACCTTTGTTAATTCTTTTTTACGTCTTTAAATTTCAATAGATGTGACCAAAGGTTGCTTGGTTAGCTTTTCTACTAAAATCGGATCTTATAATTTTTCATGTGTATCACAAATACTAATTTCTAACATTTTACGGGGTAAATGCTAGATGGACTCTTATGTTAGCATCGATTCTGAAATAAGACTTTTTTCTAATCAAATTGAATATGGAAAGTTTCCCAACTGGCAACGTTCCCCATCCTCCCCTACCCCCGTTGATTGGGTAAACAGAAGCAGTGACTTCGTGGCGCGATGGTGCATAAAACTTTGCGTATACGGTTTGGTTTGGACACCTCCCTACAAAGTTACCATCGATTGGTCGAATTTAATTGAGATTCGGTTGAGGACTTGTGAATTGTTATTTGCAGTATCAAACAAAAGTAAGTAATTTATTTGATAATCCATACAATGTAAGTTTCAATATAGAATGGTATAGATAGATAGATAGAATATTCTTTATTATATTATGTACTTTTTTTCACGCCTACTACATCAATTTTTGCATCTCCTGTACCTCCTGCCGGTGGACTGGTAGAAAATGCCATTAGCATTAAGTCCACCTTTTGTACACTGTCTTTGTGCAATAAAGAATTCATAGTAATAATAACACAAACACTTGTCCTGGTTCCAAATTAGGATACCCTATGGACAGCCAAGGACATCACAAACATGGCAATAGGTACACCCAGACTGAGGCCACTTATACAAACATATAGTAATCAGATGTGATACCGCTAGACCAACGAGGCAAACATGTCAAATTTATTGGTTTTTCTTAATCTCAGGTCAAATTATGCTCGGTGTAACTTTTACCTGCGCCAAGTTTATTTGTTACAGTTTTGAGGTCATCGAAGAGTTTCATTGTTAAATGTTTGAAGCACCTTTAACGTTTAGTATTCCGGGCTCTCGACTACTCTGGCTGGCTTCCAACTCTGAACCGATTCACAATGTTTCCGTGGAAGAGGCCTTTAATAATGAGACAATTCAGCGTGTAAATGTTATTTTTACGTTACTGGGTTTGGTCTCTTAAAACATAAAATGTTATTACTTAATACCGGATAAACTTATTTACGTAAAATGTTATACAGTATAAACTTGAAATTAAAAAGTAGTACTTATTTCTTATAAAGACACAACTTTTTTATAAGGTAAGTGTTATTAAGAGTTCCGGTGGTATTGTAAAAAAAACGATACCTCTTAAATTAATGAAATTAAATTATACCTTGTATGAATTTTTCAACAAGTTTAAAAAAAAAATATATATATATAAAAGTCTTGTACAGCCCCTGACAGTAAAACTATAAAATGTAAGTAATTATTCTAGAACATTCACATGCCGATAAGTTTTTGAGAGTCAAGTCGCAGTTTCTTAGCGACTTCAAAATTCAAAAGTCACTTGACTTCAAAAAGTAATTCTAAAGTATTCCTTCAGCACCCCTTTTTTTCTCATACTGTTAGTACTGTAAACAATATAAAAATGGCGTTGTCAGAATGCGGTCGTACACCAATTGACTTGTTAAATTATGAAGTGGCTTCGAGTGCTCCTTTAAAGACAATAGGGCTCGACTCTCCACTCAATTTAGTACTATTTTGCAAACAGCCACTCGTAAGCTGCCCCTTTGGAAAGAGTTAAATTGTTTTTAATTCTTATTGATTTGCTTGTAATTATTGAGGTTTTAGTGAGAACGATTTACTTGGGCGGTTCACGTGAGAGTTGTATGACATTCTTTAACTCGACAATGTTAGTCGAAGAATTGAGCCAGGTTTTTTGAAAACCAAAGAGCAGTGGTTATTGACATTTTTTCTTATTTATCTAAAGAACATTATATAGGGCGTAAAAAATCTTTTCGCATGTGCGCCGCGCCGCCGCCGCGTCCCGGCGTAAAATCAGCGTGATTTTTTACTGGGTTGTACAATGTATTATTGAAATAACACGTAACTTTATTACAGTTTCTTCAGTATTACTATTTAAACCATAACCAATAAGGAAAACTTTAAAATCCTTAATAAATTTTTATATATATCTCAACCACATTAACCGTGTCACGTTTCAAGATTGATTATTATTTAAAGTGATTTAATTTAATACTGTAGGAATTTGTGAAGTTTTCAGGTTTCACGTTTTTTAATATACGTTGCAAAGAAAAAACAATCAATGGGTTTCTCCAAATTTGTGCAATAGAGTTGCAAACAAAAGCCGTTGAAGTAAATCGTATCGGCGCAAACGTTAGGTCTTCATCATCATCAGCATACCTCTGCCTACTGCTGGGTATACGTAGGGGGCCGTTTAGACTACTTTAATAATTTTCCAATGGGATTGCAGCTCGACTTCAACCATCAACTGCACTGCACCTCGTGCAACGGTTTCTATGAGAAGGCTCTGAAGTGCTGTCTCGCTGTGAGTATCATTATCAAAACACAATAGCTCTAGCAATAAGACAAGTGTTGGTACAGGGTTCAAAAGTCATACGATTTCCCTTTCACTGTGTGGGAACCAAGGCGACTGAAATATGTAGAGTCGATCGCGTCAACTTTTTTGTGCGTACATACTGCCTGAGTATACAGGGTGTAACAGAAATGCCCACATACATAAAAAAACAGGGTGTTTTTCTCGTCAATACTAACAATGTTTGCTATGAGGAACTTCTAAATGAAAGATAAAGACCTTATATAACAAACAGTTTTCGGATATGTATGTATACCTATATAGGGATCTTGTTACACTCTGTAGTTAGGGGTGGCCGGGCCTCTTCACCGTCACGCCAACCTCGCCGGTCCACTGCTAATCTTGTCCACTGACCCCCAGCCGACTTCTTAATGTCATCAACTCATCGGGTAGTGGACCTACCTACCAAACGACGGCCAGTTCTCGGCCACCACTCGGTAACTGCCTTCGTCCCTTGCCCATCTCCACTTGAGCTTCTTGATTCATGTGCTCACGTCTTCCAATTTGATCTTGTGTTGAATTACGACGTTGCGCACACGATCGACAAGAGAGACGCCTAGCATGGCTCGTTCCATGGCCCTTTGGGCAACTTGGATTTTCTGTACCTACATGCTTGACTTCTCTATCCTGTGGGCCAGGCTGACTAAGCTGTCAGGATGGTATAGGTGTTGGGCAAGCCTACTTCATCTGAAAAACAATGTCCCAGGCACTACAGCGTCCGAGTGGTTCCTTCACTAGTAAGTAAAGTAAAGTAAGTAAAGTAAAATTTATTGAAATAACACAGTTACAGCATATTTTTGTTACATAATAATATTTTGTTTAACAAAAGAGGTGGGTAGGTGCACAATACACAGTTTAACGGCAATCCCCAAACTAGGCGAGGCCTGTATCTTGGGGACTTTATTAGTGTTCACAGAATACATTTTTCACGGCAAGCTAATTACGCAACACGGTTACCTTACAAAATAAACGTTTTTGTGAATATCTAATCTAGAAAAACACACTACTATATGGCATTAATTTGAATGTTAAATATATATAAATATATACGAATATATATGAATACTCAAAATTATATTGTATAAATATATATAATATAAATCCATTATAGTATAAGAATATATATTTGTATAACTACATAAATATTAAATATAGATAATTCAAAAGTAAAATAATAATAAATATATTTAGTTATGTACCTGGTTTTGCTTGTAAATACAATAACTATTATTATTATTTAACAATCTTAAATAAGTTTTCGGTATCAGTATAATTCTGCCCGTTCAAGTATTTTGTAATAGAGATTTTTGCTTCAAAATATGTCAAGTTTATTAAATTACACGACAGCATCAATTTATTATACAAGAAAGGAAAAATAAAAGGGTGGAAGCGCTGTGCAAATGATGTTCTACATAACGGTAAAGGTATTCTATGGGGCCTTCTTGAAGAGTTTGGTTCTGGTTTGTGCTTATGTTGAGTAAGTACAGCTAATCGAACAAATAACTGGCGTACTCGCAATTGACCACTTTCCCTATACAAAGCGTCAGTAGAGAAGGAATAAGGTTTTCTAAACATAACTTTGAGAACACAGCGCTGGGCCCTCTCTAACTTAATTAGAAAAGTCTTGGCAGCACTCCCCCAGATCGAAATGCAGTAAGTCAGGAGAGATTCACATAAAGCTTTGTAAGTGTTAATGAGAAGTTTTTTCGACACTGAATTACGGAGGAGTCTCATTACGTACGCAGTTTTACGAACACGACCGCAGAGCTTAGAAATATGTGACAGAAAGGACAACTTCTCGTCAAGCATAATTCCCAAATATTTCAGCTCGCATACTCTTTGTAGACTGATGCAATCGCATTTCAAAGGAAAGGTCATATGTGGACAAGTATTTCTATGGACTTTAATGGTTGAAAGCTGTGATGGCTCTGTCGCACGTGTTATATGGAACGCCAGATATTTTGTTTTTTCCGTGTTTAGGGTGAGCAAGTTACTATCCAACCATTTAGCAACGGCTGACATACCTGAGTTAGCGGCAGAATATACCTCTTCCCAAGAACGGGCATTAAATAACAGGGCCGTATCATCTGCGTAACAAATTATTTCGGCGTTTGCCAACGGCAATGATAATAGGTCATTAATATATATAATAAATAATGTGGGGCCCAATATACTACCCTGTGGTACGCCAAACCCAACTACTGACAGGTCACTACAGTGAGAATCAACCTTGACGAACTGCCTCCGTTCCGATAAATAGCTTTTAAACCACTCAAGGGCAATACCTCTGACTCCAATAGCATCTAGTTTTCTCAATAATATCGGAACGGAGACGGTATCGAATGCTTTCGCCAGGTCGAGAAAAACTCCGATGCATTTCTCACCTTGGTCCATTTTTGCAGATGCCATTTGTACTAAGAGTTTTGCGGCATCATCGGTCGATTTTTTTTTACGAAACCCGAACTGTTGGTCTGATATTGTTTCATTTTGTGCCATAAAGCTAGTCAAGCGATTATTTACTAGCCGTTCTAGTAATTTCGAGAAAACGCTTAGCAACGAAATAGGCCTATAATTTCCCGGTAATTCTTTTCGTCCTGCTTTATGCACTGGAGATACGGAAGAAGTCTTCCATGAAGTAGGGAAGACACCACTAGTCAAACTCAAATTAAAAATATGTGTGAGAGGCACAACTATAATATTGGAGATGCACTTTATAAATGCGTTTGTAAATCCATCAGGGCCAGGTGCGCATTCGTTTTTTAATTGTTTGATAGCCAAAGCTACTTCATTCTGATCAGTTGGAAAGAGAAAAATTGATTTCGGAGAATACGGAATTTCTACTTGATTTGCAAGTTCCTGTTCTGATACGTTAAGTCTCTCCATGATTTTAGAAGCTAGGTCTCTCCCCACGGTCGTAAAAAATGTATTCGTATTATTAAGAGCCTCTAGAGGAGTAGGAGCAGAGTGAAGGAGCTCATCAGCCCTGCCACGCACTGTAGTGGTGTGCGTTATATTTTTGATACATTGCCAAAGCTTCTTGGGGTTTTTAAGATTGCTTTCCACTTGATTGCTCTCATATGCAGACTTCAGACAGTGTAACAAATTGTTGCAGTAATTTTTATACCTAGTATATATCACCTTTGCCAACTCGTCATTAGGCCTCTTGCGAGTGGCAGCATGAAGTTTATCCCTGTTCCTCATACAGCGGATAAGGCCGGGGGTAATCCACGGCTTCAACGTGAATTTGGACCTGCTGACGCGTGCATATGTGGTATGATTCGAAATAGCGGAACCAAGTAGCGACTCGAGGACAGCTACAGCCTTCAGAATATCTGATTCATCTGTGACCTGAGACCAGTCACTGTTATGCAATTGGTCAGCAGCTGCCGAAAAATTTATTTTGATTTGAACCCTATCATGTTTTTTGGAGGATTGTAACATGCAGATACTAGCTATGGCAATGTCGTGATCTGTTAGGGAGGTTTTGCAAACCAAAGATCTAATTTTCGATTTAGCCTTTATAAATATGTGGTCCAGGCATGTACGCATCCGTGTGGGTTTCTCTATAGCTGGCACAAGCCCGTGCTGCGCCATTAGATTCAAATAATCATTACAATGTTTGTCATTAGTATTTTCAGCAATGTTTATGTTAATATCTCCAGCAACAATAATAAAAGAATTAGATGACATAGGCTCGAGGAGCGAGTTGAGAGAAATAATAAAATCAGCTGTTTTACTAAAAGTTGGTGACGGGGATCTGTAAAGACCGATTATAGTAGGGCCATTATTAACATCTAAGACAAGGCAATCCGCTTCATCAAGCCGCGGTTCACGCGATGAGGCTGACCAGGAATTCTTAATATAAATTACTACACCACTATTTTGGTTTGTGTGGTTCGTAGTGTTATATGAGGTGTATCCGTCTATTTGGTGAATAATTGGATTTTGAGGCAGTCTACATTCGGTCAGAATTATGAAATCTAAGGAAAGATCAAGTCTCGCAAGCATAACCAAAAATCCATCAAAGTTTTTATTTATACTCCTGATATTGAACGTGGCTACTTTGAGATTAAATTCGGGTGTAATAAATTGTTTGCAATGCTCAAGCACATCCAATTCGCGACAGTCTACAAAATCGAATTCTTCAATATCCGTTTCAAGGTTAAGGCCTTTTATTGTAATGTAGGCTAATAATATCAGAATTCACCAATTTATTACAGATTATCGGAGCTTGCCAGTTTATACTGCATGAATACGTGCGATATTTTATGATAGTGATATGATATGATAATGATGAAAAAATACATGTGAATATAATAAATAAATAATAAAATATATAAAGATATGATACTGAAATAGATATTATGAATGAGTACAATGATTGCCTTATAGTATTACAATAATTATTAAATGAGTTCAAAGAGCATTTTAATATTGTTGTTAAAAATGGAACGTGTTGAAAGAAACTATTTACGTTAGACCGGAGCCGACACTTGCGGCGCAGCATCATCGGTAGAAGGGCCAAGGGCAGGACCAACCAGTACTTCGAGATCTTCAATGGTGCGAATGAGCAATGCCGGCTTCTTGTCGGCTTTCCTGATGTTGATTTGGCCATTTCGCACCCAGCAGTAACGAAATCCATATCGTTTTGATCGGAGTCTTGCTTCGCGAAACAACTGTCGGTTCCGCTTTGTCAATCTTTCGTTCAAATATATTTTATTTCCCGAACCCTTGACTATATCATCCGCAGTTAGGCCGCGCCGAAGTCGAGCCGCTATAAGCATTTCGTCCCTCTTGGAGCAGCGCAACAGTCTCACTACGATTGGCCTTGGAAGCTTTTCAGTGGGCCCAGATCGAGTGACAGGGCGCTGACGTGGACCCACTCGAGAGATCCAATCCGTATCCACGTCAGTAAGGTCCACTCCGATTTTCGCGGCGGTTAGTAAAACTATATGATGTAGATTTTCATTTTCGACTTCAGGTATACCAGAAATTTCAATTTCGTTTCGAAGTACTGATTGCTCCTGGCTGTTAATAGTATGTCTTAGCTCACAAACCATCGCTGAAAGATTAGAGATTTTCAGCTCCTGAGCTGCGTGTTTTTTCTCGTGCTCATCAATCGTTACACTAAATTGGGAGACAGTAGAATTTGCGGCTAGGAGTTGTGCCTTGAGGTCAATCATTTCTTTCCGCAAAAGTCGAATTTCATTGGCCAGATCAGCAATATCAGATGGTGATGAGGACTCTTCAGAAGATGACAGTGCCTTACTGCCAGCAGCAACTCTGGCCCTTGAACGGGAAGCGACGTTTTGCTCCGGAGCGGATCTTCCAGTGGAAAGAGTCTCCAATTGGGAGCGGTCAGAGATGCGGATAGGCGTATCGCAATCCTTAATTACCCGCTGTTTACAGTGGCATGCAGGACATAGCCAGCTGTCTTTGGCCTTGGTGTCCATAGTATCAAAACCTGCGTCGCTGACATTGGCACACAGGAGATCGTACCACTGCTTGCAGACACAACAGACGAGAGTAAGTTTTTTATCTTTGAGGAGTTGGCGGCAACCAGAGCACTTCGCAGGATTAGGTGGCGGCGAAGATGGAGGGTGGTTATCCCTACCTTTTGCTGACTGCTGCTTTGACTGTGCCGGGATCTTTGGAGGAACGCTACTTTTTGAAGCCATTAGATGCGACGTTACGTTAGAGGCTTCTATAATTATTCCTCACTGACAGGTTATTCTCGTAAAGTTGCACTAAGATAAGCAAATACGTTTTCTTGGGTGGAATCTTTTCAGGCAACCAAGTCTCCACCAGCCGCGTCTTCTCAAAATGGAACAAAACTCAAGCGTACTCACTAATAAATGCCCCGAGCTGAGACGTTGATAAGCAGCGACCGTAGTTGGATGTACTGGTGGTCCGGTCCAGTAGGCAAACCCACAGCTCGCTCGGCTCACCATTCGCAGTGTTTCACTCTAGACAGCTACGCGACGACCGGGCGGCGAAAAGCGGACGCACTGGTGGTCTGATCCAGTAAGCGAGCCTCCAGCTTCCTCGGGTCACCAATCGTGATGCTGGTTCTTCGATGCAGTCTTAATACGATTTTTGAATATTGTCGTAATCACGTTGATTTCACGAGAAACTTGCAGATTTTTATTAAATCAGTGTATTGGTGGATCAGGATAGTGTTGATCAAGTGGTGTTAAGTTTATCGCGCGATTTTACTGCACTTATTGATTTAAATAGGCGGGAGTAACAGAAATACGTGTTGCGCGCTAGCCGCAGTTACAACGATCCATCTAGTGTGGGTGAAGGTGCCACTGGACGCTGTATAAATCATCTCATTACGTAGATGCAAAGGCCAATGTTTTTTTTTTACTTCAAAATACGAGGATGACACGAAATAAATAAAAAAATACCTCGCCATCGCAAAATACCTGAGACTGGCCAGATGGCAAAAGAGGAATAAAATCGGGCGAAAAAATAAAATAAAAAACAAACCTCGCTAATTCGATTTTCGAATGCAATTTGATTTAATATTCGTAACGAAGCATCTTGGCTGCCACTTTAGCAAAGAAAGACAATGAAATCATCAGACATCGGTCCGCCGATCCGGCATAACAATCTCTACCTACAGAAAGCCACAGAAGGACTGGCAGGATAATTTACGGTATAGAAAATATTTTAATAATTATATCGAACGTATTTAATTGTGTCAGTTGTATGGGCGTGGACATATGAGCGGAAATTGTCACTGATTGGGTTCCTCGCGACGGATATCGCAGACGTGGTCGGCCAAGGCGGAGATGGCGGGATGACCTCTTAACCTTTTTGTCCAGATGGGACAAGATGTCTCAAGATAGAGAGGATGTCTCAAGATAGAGAGGAGTGGAGGACGGGGAGAAACAAAAATGTCGAACGAATGTGTTGGAAGGGCCGGTAAGGGCCGTCCAAGGCGAACACACTACCGAGTAGGGGATATTAGCGAAGGGCAAGATAAAAAGTACACGAAACGGGCGTGCCTGCATGCAGGGCCTAATTAATGTTGATGAAGCGAAAGAGATTTGTTTGAATCGTGGCAAGTGGCAGACCTTGGACTCTGCCTACCCCGCCAAGATACAGGCGTAAGTTTATGTTTGTACCACTAGACTATATTTTGGAGACCTTCTCTTAATTTTTTTGTGTATCATATTGAATTTCATGTTGAGTCTTGGAGTGGCCAATGAATATGGACTCGAAGATTCGAGTGTGTATCTATTCTCGTGTCGTATTATCTTACAAGTAGGAAGCTACCGACTAAGTTGACATTAGCCACTCGTCTGCCGCGACCTATACGTTCCATTCCGCGAGGGCAGTTGAGGGGTTAGTCGTCTGTATCGTGAATAGTTTGTGCTAAAGGAAAAATTCGTCAAAAATGAGGCTACTAATCTAGTTTGACTTTGAGATTTAATTGCAACTGTTGCTACGAATTGGGGCACCCTATTATAGGATTATTTTCAGTGTCCCGATTGTGCCGATTCCCCTCCGTTGTGTCAACTTTTCGAGTATTTTTGTCGCTTTTTCCGTTCTTCGGAAACTAGACACAAGTCGATGATGTAGAGATTTTTTTATGTAGCCTATATACGTCCCACTGTAGGGCACCGGGCCGTCTCTCAGAGAGAGAGAGTATCTGCTTAATTACCACACGTGCCTACCGCGGATTAGTAATTTTCAGCGCAAGATAAAACTAAGATAAGACTGCTACAATGCATACCTACTATAACAATACACTGGATAAGATTATTTATACTTAGAATTAGAATAGATGAAATTATAACTCTTAATTGCACATCATACTCAATAAAAAGTACACAAAATTTCGAAAATGGATTTCGACGAATTGACAACTTGCGCCTTTTTCGGTTCGGTCGGTTAAAAAAAGCCATTCAATAAGTATCTTGTAATACTGCACATGAGACATAAGCAGCCTAAATATATGTCATACTGCAGGGCACAGGTCTAACCTAACTTAACCTCTCTAGCTAGACATATTGCCTGTTGGCGTATGTTTCAAATTAGTAGAGACAGATTGTATCTCCAGTCACAGATTGCTCGCAACAATTCGTCACCGGCATTATCGTTTATATCATTCGACAGACAGACAACCAGACCGATTTCACTAGCCGAGGTAAGATTGCAGTTTGGGATTGAGTCTGCTTAGGGTTGGCAGAAATTGAATTTTCGTATTATACTTGTTTGAGATCAGCATTTGTCGTGGTACACCTATCTACGGATCAAGAGTTGTGAGGCAACAAAGGAAGTGGCCTCACGCAACTATTTTTAAGTCAATAAAATAGTATTTTTTTAAGTGTCGAAATAATTTACTGCGAAAAAATATGAAGCCTTATAATGTTAAAAAAGACATTATTACAAAAACAAAAAACATAACTCGTAATTTTGTAACATTTTGTTTCTTGGGATGACGCAAGGATACAAACAACTTTAAACGCTTTTAAACTGGTTCAAGCGTTTAGAAGTTTCGGTGAAATAAAGAAATAAACCAACATACAAACATGAACCATGAAAACATTGCACTCTTGATTTTGTAATCGTATAAAACTATCTCATACTAAAAAGTAAGTACAACTTACAATTTCCACCTTTTTCCAGTTAAGTTTATTTCCTTCCCGCAAAAGCATAGCTTCTAGCAATATCTCGAAACTTCGCATTTTAATCCTCAAATAATTAACTATTAATAACCTCTTCGCTGGCCAGCTCCGGCATTATTTATTCAGACGCACCCCCTGCCAGCGGAGCGCGGTATATTGTGTTATATTCTCATTTAGCTGATACCAGACACAGTAATTGTTATGGGATTAGGGTATAGAGTTACAGACGAGACGGTCCCTAGGAGGGACCTGTGAGCGTTTCGCCGGTACTGTTTGGCTCGTTTCGCCGGTTGAAGGTCAAAGTAGGCTAGGACTATTTTTATCTGCAAATTCAGCTCGTGATTTCTTCATTTATTTATGGTAAATTTTAAGTATCATCGCCTTCCTCTCCAGCAGTGTGTAGGTATAGTATTTTATAGTATAGCATTATACTAATATGTAGGTCTGTTCAATCTTATCTTCTGTGTATAAGTAAATATATTGTAAATTGCATTTCTACTTTTTCCCCCTCTCCTCTTTGGACGCCTACCAATCTTTCTTGCACCTCCTGCGGTTGGCTGGTAGAAAATGCTTATGGCATTAAGTCCGCCGTATTGTACATTAGGCTATGTGCAATAAAAGTATTAAACAATATTTTTTCTTAATTTTAGCCCTTCTGCAAATTTTACAAACACTCAGGTTTGTTTTTGATTCCTATTTTATTGATTTTTAATAGTCTACATTTGTATAATATTTGATTCAAAATAGTCCGTAACATATAATGTACTATATCGAAAACGTCAAAGTTTCTCACAGAAAACGTTTTTGTTACATAGGTATATTTATTTATTTTTATTTTTGTTTATTTGGCATGTAAAACAGGTGACAGTCATAATGTCTTAATTATAATATTCTCAAACAACAGCGTAGCTTTAGTGAACTTACTCGTATGTTCCATGCCATGAACGCTGAAAGTTACGAGTCTTTTAATTTTAGCAACAACAAAAAAATGATTTCCCAGCAAAACGTTATGAATAAATTAGTTATAAATAAAAAAAACTTCCACACAACACCATCACTTGTCCTGGTCCCAAGCTAGGATACCCTGTGCTGTGGTAACCAACCAATGCCATCACAATCATGGAAATACATCCAGAAAGAGTAATCAGACGTGATACACCTAGGCCAACGTGCCATCAAAGTTTATTTTGATGACTAATACGCGTAGGTTTTGGATAGGGTGTCCTAGGAAAAGTTCCGCCACCTCCACCTACCTAATCTCCAAACTGCCCCGTGATCTGTGCGGTGATTGCGCCAGGCGGAGCTGGGGAGCCGCCCGGGCACAGTACAGCCCGGGGGCCCGGCTCGATATTGCTGGTCGGCGGACCGTGGGCTCATCTCGTTATACTGGCACGGCGGTTGTCGGGGCTTATATAGGGTTATTTTTATAATGCGCAAGTAATGAAGGGTATCGGTAAGAGTTTGTTATTTACAACAACTACGACTTTGTTTGTTAAATTTTTCGTAGGAAAAAAGGTTTTTGCTTTGGAATAGTATTGTTTGAGAGATATTGCCTAAAATCGTATGTGTGTAATAAAATGGACTTTCATCTACGTAGAATAAAGTCTGTACCTATATATGTTATTTACTGAAGGCCACGACTCGTACGATTGGTACAGTGCGCAAAGCGTAAATTTAATGATATTATAAGATAAAACCTAATAAATCACAAAATTTTAATCTGAAAAAAAATCACAGGACGATGTTTTTGCCAAACACAAACTCTAATTGGGATGCCTCAGGAATTGGGCATTTTAGAAATAACCTTGTATAGTAAAACTTATAGAAAATTCCACTCTAATCATCTAAACTTTGCTCAAAGCTTTTTGCTAATCTGCGTAGCATAATATATTTTTATCAAAAAAATATTTCGTATCACAGCTATTAGGAGTACAAGCCTAGTAATAATAAGTAATAATACCTAGTACTACTAGGGATTATTACTTAAACTGTCTTAACGAGAATTCAAAATAAAATAAATAAATAAATAAAAAAAATAAAATAACCATGAAGCGGTCTCTATGGCATTCGGTATAGTCACTTAAAATTAGATTGCAACGGTGGGAAGTCGTAGATTTTCAGAATTTATCTCATAACTTTTATCATAAAAGTGTTTCTGTTTACAAAATCGAGGAAATTTTTGAAAATACATTCGATAGCATTCACTGTAAGCAGAATTTAAAATCTTACCCGAACGTCCGAGTTTCAACATCTACCTAACAGCTATTAACAAGTAACATTTGAAATTGCTAGGTACTTAAGTACCTACCTACTAGATTTTGCTATCAAACAATTGTGATATATGTATGAGCTGATTTCAATAGATTCTCTACCTATAGATGATCCTCTACCTCTGTCTTTTTGCTTGAATGCACTGTTTCTTGACTTTTTGGGACCGCCTGACCATACCGTAGTATACTCAAGTCAAAAGTGAGGAAATATCGATGCTGGGGCCTTTGATGATGACAACTTCGAGTATGCTTAAAATATATACTTAATGGACTATCACTACCAGTGAATTTCGCAGCATCCGTGACACATTTTCTGAGGTCGTGTAACAACATGAACCCGGTACAAAATTAATACAAACAGAGGTCACAAGAGTCAACAACACCAACCTCATTTGTACAAATGGCCTCAGTTTGGGTGTATTTCCATATTTGGGATGTCCTTGCCTGGTTATCATAGCTCAGGGTATTGTAGTTTGGGACCAGGACAAGTGATTGTGGTGTGTAGAAGTTATTTATTTGCTTATTTACTTTCATTTGCCTCTTGCCACTCTCCATCTCTTTTATACTCGCGATTTCCTAATATTAGTTTCTTTCGATCATTCATCTCTATATCCAGCATGGGCAGCATGACGGGTCAAGTGCGCTTTTTGTGTCAGCATTTGACAATTCCACCACCAATCCGGACTTGGCCCCCGTGGTGGAGTATGGCCTATACCTTCCTCAGGGAAGAGACCCGTGCCCCTCGGTGGGGACATAATGGGTTGATGATGATGATGATTTGACAATTAATGTACTGAAAAGTCGCGACTTTCGACATTTGAAACGCGCGACTCACGTCGTCGTACAACGGGATCAATCGCCTATGCCGTGTGCCGTGCATTTTATGTGCTTGGTGCACATAAAATGCACGTAGCAATTCCTGGCGGAATCCTGACTTTTGCGATAGTAATTGGTTTGTACCTTGACAGCTAGACTTTAGGAATCCATCGGGATAGGGTGCGCTGCACGCAAGGATTCTTGGCTGCGCGTCATTAGACCTCTGATCGAGTGCCTTCATTCGTATTCGTTCAGTTAGTCACCACACGATATAGTAGTTCGTGACCATAATGTTTTCGACCCTTTTGCTCGGGCCAGGTATTACTTCCCTCGACGCACCTTGTTTAGTAGCTTTTAATAAGTAATTTACTTCTATATCAGTATATCGTGCCGCGCGTGGAACGCTCATGGGACTAATATGATTAACTGTTTTAAAGTTACCCAAGCATTGCTTTCAAGTTTGCGTCAATGTCTAGATAACCAGAGACCTTCTATCGTACTGTGTTCAGCGGCCATTGTAGCTGGCGGCGACAGACAAACTCCATTACGAGCGTTTCGTTTCAGGAAGGCACGGTCACAGAGTCGCTTTGTGCCCCTAATTGGTGCCCCCAAGGCTGCACAGATTGTTTCTCAGGCCCATCCAGCGGTTGGCTAAGTGCCATTAAAGCGCTGCGTAGCTATCAAGCGGCACGGTTCGTTTACGCGATATGCGCGGCTAAATTAGAGCTTCGGGCGATCGCTGTTTTGGCTTTTTGGGGGCGCTCGTTGAGGCAGGTCGGCGGAGTTTAGGAGTAATGCGGTTCTCTATTAAACTGGCTTTTTGGTTATTAGTAGTGGGTGAAGCTCTTTCATGTAGAGAAAATTGAGACTCGCGAGTCGTAACTAAGATAACCGAGATACTGTACGGTTTCTGATAAAAAGGAATATTCGGGTGTGTTAACGTCATCAAGAGCCTTGTAAACTTTATGCGCACTATTTAATCAAAGGCCGGCTTGCACCACTTTCTTAAATGTTATTCTTCATACAGCATTCATTTAAATGACCACGTGATGATGTGACATTTAAGAATTCGTCCTAAGAGGCGGGTTAAAAATGTGCTTTAATAGATAGATTACCTTGTTGACGTATAAGCGATTGCGTTATTTGTGACCTTTTGCCTCAATAAAATAGGTAGGTTCACGAAAACTTGGTGGAAATCGCGGTGCTTCCGTTGTCTAGATAGATTTTTGGGCGGTACTGCGTAACTTGTCCGTTGGGATCGTCCGATTCAACCTACTCCCAATTGTCAAATACAATTATTTTTACATGGAAACGTCAAAATGGATACCCGAATTATAATAATAACTTTCAAACAACATACCCAATCATTTGTCTGTCCCAAACTGGGATATCCTGTGCCACGGTACCCAGGCAACTACATCGCAAACATGGAAATAACCCCAGACTGGGGCCATTTGTACAAATCAAGTGCCAGTGAGAATCGAACCCACGTCCTCTCTTTTGGTATCAAGCCTAGACCAGAGGCAGTCATTACAGTGGGCTGGGTCTGTGGGGGCACTACTGTCCGATTTCCCGAGAAAGAAATGTGGTACATACCAGCAAAACAGACGTGGTAAATCATACCATAATGAAAGAAAGTAGGTATAAACGCATTTGTCCATCGCTTGTGAGCTGTCATAAAAGTGTCAAACACTTCTTAGACTAATAAAAGTGTTAATTAAAGTGATTGTAGAGGCGCCGCGCGCAATTGTGACAATCGAAGGCCGGAACTGAACCAATTATTGTAAGGGACAGATGCGACGCATCTGCAGCTCCTAATGTGCAATGGGAGTTGTTATTTTTACTGTACAGTCAATGACACAAGTAGATAGATAGAATATTCTTTAATGTATATCCAATAATAATAAGGCAGCCTATATACGACCCACTGTAAGGCACAGGCCTTCTCTCAGAGTGTATGGGCTTAATCACCACACGTGCCCATCGCGGATTGGCGAATTCAAGCGCTGAGGTATCGCAACGGTATGTTTCCGTATATTTAATCGACTGCTTCGTTGGTATCACGTATGATTACCATGCCAGAGGTCTTGGGTTTGATTCCCACTGGAGGCCGACGTACAGTCTGTTAGCTTTTAGAATATACCTCGGCTACTATCGGACAGAATCAGATATATTCGTGTAATAGAAATATCGGAATTAATATGACACTTAATTTACATAACTTTTCAAAATATCGAAGAAAAGTTTTAAACAGAGCAGGAAGTAGTATTACACTCGTGTGCTTTCGGCGAAAACCGAAGCCTGCTCTAGAGCCCAAGGTATTTCTGAAAGCTAACAGACTGTACATGTGTATTTCCTTGTTTGTGATGTCTGGTTAGCGAATAGTATCCTAGTTTGGGACCAGGACAAGTGATTGTGTTTGACACTTGACCCCAGTCACGCTTGATGGTAAACGAACACGGGGTGTAAGATGTTACCTGTTTACCTGTTAAATGCCGGTTGACTCTATTTTTAGTTTTTGGGTGGGGGGCCTTATTACTAAGAGTAATTTCTTCTAGACAACCATTTATAGGATAATAGAAAGAAGCTGAATGACGGATAGTCGGTGAAACTAAAACAGTATTTGAAAAAGTAAGTATTTGTTTTAAAAAGATTCGACAGGTACTTTATAGGTACCGATCACTTATAAAAGCAAGATTCTATCTATCTATATTATTTATACAGCCCATGAAAGACGCCCACTGTTGGGCATAGGCCTCAAGATTTAAATTTAATTAATCTCATTATCCCCTATGGTATTTTATGCAGTCAAAAGAATCCGGTAACTAACTGGCTTATTTATTTTAGTTACTTCCACAGTGTGTAGGACGTCCTCAGACTCGGTGGAGCGATGATCTTCGCAGGGCGGCTGGCAACAGCTGGATGAGAATAGCCGAGGACCGTGCTCAGTGGCGTGCAATAGGAGAGGCCTATGACCAGCAGTGGACAAGCATAGGCTGATGATGATGATGATGACTTCCACAGTATGTCCTAAGGCGTACTAAGTACTGCATATGGGATTGGCCAGCAGACGTAGTAATCATCTTCGTTTTGCAGAAGAGAACGATCCGATTAATTAAGCCAAGCTATAAGTAGGGACTCATCAACGAGCTCCATCTCTACTCGCCATGATTAAGCTCTTCGAATAAGAGCGAAACCTGGTCGGACTATTCCGACAAAATATCATGTAAGTGATTCCGGAATTAAATGAGTTAGTAATCAATTGCTAGGAGATGGGCAGCAACGTCTTCCTGAGCTTCCAACCGCATACTGCAATCGCCAACCCGCCTGCCAAGCGTGGCGATTATGGCAAAACCCCCTCATGGCTATAAAAACCAGAGGAGGCCTGTGTCCTGCAGTGGCCATTGAATGGCTGATGATGATGATGAACTAAACCTACCATCCAACAGTTGCTAAGGATCTATTTGTGCAAATCAGAGTACGGAATTGAACCTTACACCCCTGCCTTATACCCCCAGGGAGGAGGTTAGACCAAAAACAAGGCAGTGTATCCAAATCTATAAGTACTTGCTAGCTTAGGTCGAGAAAACCACTTCCGTCGCCAACTGTACGTAGAAGAGAGATAACCATAAACTTCATTGTAGTACGTGGTAGTACAGGCCAATTATGATAATGCTCGATATGAAATATTCCTGTGGCAGATAGAGACATAATTTATCATGCTTCTGCTTCTCCAAACATGGTTAATGACTCGTTGCGCAGTTCTAAAGTTCCGTAGTTTGCATCTTTTAAAACATACTTAATTTAAGTCGACGATGTTTATCTATTATTACTATCATAAATAACATGTAGTGCATATTATGTGCAATTATAATAGCAATACCACTCGCTAACCGTGAAGGAAAACATCGTGAGGAAACCTGAGTGTCTGAGGTGTTCACACACCTCAGCGCTTGAAATTGCCAATCCGCGATGAGCACGCGTGGTGATTAAGCCCATACTCTCTCTCTGAGAGAAGGCCTGTGCCCTGCAGTGGGACGTATATAGATAGATAGAGATAGAGAACACTTAATTGTACATAAAAATGGAAATTACACAGATATTTCTCAACCTAACAGTACAGTATAAGGGCTATGAAAAAATGCACGTCCGTAAAAACTTTCAACCTAAGCGAAGTGCTTGTAGGTACAAGCTGCTTCATATTTTACAAGACATTTTACAAGGACTTCTGTTTTCATCTTTTTATAATATATCGATCTTCATCTAGGAGTCTCTTTAGTGTAGCGGTAACATGGAGTATCAACGAGGAGGTTCTGGGTTTCATTCCCTATGGGAGCAACCGGCCTTTGATTTGTGAAATTAGCCACAGTCTGGATTTTTGTGATGTACTCGTCTGGTTACCATAGCACTAGGTCTCCTAGTATGGGACTCGGACAGGCGATGTAGGTGTGATATTTATATGTATCTTTATTAGTTTATGCTTGTCGAGGAGCGTTATTTAACCACATGCTAAAATATTTCTGTTTTTTCGAAAAAAATATACTTACTATAGTATTTAGCACACGTAGCGATATATTGTACGGCACGCACTCCGTAGTACAATTATGGGTTACTGTAGGCACTGACTGAAAATAAGCGCTGAGGGATCACTTCCTCAGCACAACGCTGAGTCAGCTGCCTTTTGTGGCACCACACACCACACACCATACACCACAGGCTACATCGATGGTCCTATTTTATTTATTCGTTTTGTCTGTTGTGTATTTCGTTTTCTTTCTGTTGCTGTGCATATTATGTTACTTAACTGCTTATTTTGTTTCTGTGATGTATCTTGTTGGTATAATAAATGTATTTCTTCTTCTTCTTCTACATTTATTTGATGTGCAATCAAATATTTACCGTTACCGGTTCCCTAATAGTAGTTTATGCAACTGTCATGTCAGAGAGATTCTTAGAATACGAGTGTGGGTTTAATTATACGAAGCGAAGCCAAGTATGATAATAATATCACACGAGTATTCTAATATCGTTTTATATGCAGTTGCATACACTAGTTTATCTTCTCTCGTTTATAAATGAAACGAAAGCAATTATTTCCATTTTTTTAGCCGCACAGAAAAAATTGTAAACTAATAATGGCGGCAAAACAAAAATCCAAACTGCGCAGGTCCGATTTCTTTTTTTTTTACATACCTACATACAGCCATGTGCTGGAGTGCTGTGGCTGAATCAGAGGAAAAATTCACAGAAAAGTTTACTGTAAGAAGAATTTTAACCGGAAGTGTATCAGCAAGGAGAATTTTATCCGGAAGTGTACCGTAATAACAAAAAATAGTAGATTGTACAACAAGTGCATAAAACGCACCATTTTACTCGAGACGTTTATCCATCCGAGCGAGCTTGCGAGCGAGGATAGATATAAAGTCGAGTGTAAAATGGGTTTTATGGACGAGTTGTACACTCTACTTTTCACTTCGATTGCGAGGAAATGAAACAGCAACATCTTTATCTTCACTAATGCAATTAATCAAACAACAAATTTATTAAATTAAATTCACGCGTACGTGTATAATCACAGTGGTTTTGCCGCCATTAAAATTTAACCAATGAGAGCGCAGCTTCAATAAAGCGCGACCAACCTGATTGGCCCTGCAATCTAGTTGGTCGCGTTTTATACGAAACGAAATAAAATAAAGAGGTTGTTGTATGAAGTTAAAGATGTTCGTGTGGCTGTTGCAGCGATTGCCTTGGTCTTCGACGAAGATTTTACTTTATGCTCTAGAGCATAAAAAGCGACTTTATGTCGCCTACGCACGACATAAAGACGAACTTTTAGAGCATGAGAAGTGAAAAGTTATTTTACGATACAGGTTGGCAAAATTTGTATCGTAATTGAATTTTTTAATTTTTACAGTTGTGTGTGAAATAACACTAAGCCTTATGTATCAACTCATCTTAATTCGAATCTTACGACATGAGTGTAGATAAAGGTTCTTAATAAGATTATCTACGAAATCACGTCGTAAATACATCCAAATCATATTAGTATCCAAAGTAGTGTCGAAACCTGTGGTCGAAACTCTTACAACTTAATTCGATATTCCAAAGGATTGGCATACCTACCATCGAACTTTTTCGCTATTCCGCCGCCCCATGCAGCAATTGCTCGTCATATCACGTGCTTTGGGAATCTTTTATGATAATTCCTTTCGCACCATTTGATCACTGACGTCTACGTCTGTACAAGGGCTGAATTTTTATGCAACTTTACTTTATGTTACATTTGGTGACCTGCAGTTTTGTAATTTTTGTATTTTGTTATAGGCCACCATCAGTTTTTTTTTTCAGATTTGAGTTCGGTGATAGATTTTCGGGAATATCACAGTGAGCTTTCAGTAATATTGATAATAGTTGACTAAAATCTCAACGTTGTTTCTGATCCTATGTAGAAAGTAGTAGCAATTACTAGTTGAGCAGTTACTTTTCGGAAAACGTGTCGTTGGAATTTCGATAAGTTTTACATTTATTTTATTTGGCGTTCTAATGTTCTCTAACATGTGGAGAGGATCACGAAAGAAAGATTGACGAAACAAATATATCGAGCGAATGTGGGTTGAAGAGCTGGGACATCCCAAGCGGACGTACTTCGACCAAATAGGGGATGTATTAGCAAAGCGCAAGATAAAAAGTCACGAAGGTCATGTCGAACGTCCGTGTTGTGCCCACCCCAATAACATTGGGGAACTCGACTCCCGAAGTTGCAGACGAATACGTCTACTTAGGACAAACAGTCCAACTAGGCAGGTAGAACTTCGTGAAAGAGGTCAATCGTCGAATCCAACTCGGCTGGGCAGCATTCGGGAAACTTAGAAAAGTCTTTTCGTCTAATATACCTCAATCACTCAAGACAAACTTATACAACCATCGTGTGTTACCAGTGATGACTTATGGCACTGAAACGTGGTCTCTCATTATGGGCCTCATAAGAAAGCTCAAGGTCACGCAACGAGCTATGGAAAGGGCTATGCTCGGAATTTCTCTACGAGATCGAATCAGATTTTTTTTATTTTTTTTTTTTTTTATTTATTTGGTTTATCAACAGTTGCGACATCCTTACATGCTAAATGAAAAATGATATTGGATTAGACTAGATGTACAACTAATTACAGATAAACACCGCATGCATAGAAAATAAACAAGTACTTATAGCTAGTTTTACTTTACGAATGTATACAGACTGGCTGATCATCCCTTGTCTTAATAATAATAATATAGAGTTACTATAACGTAAATTAGAGATTGTTAGACATAAGATGTGCAGTAATTTTTTTCCGGTAACAATGTCGAGAATCAGAGTGCACGTCTAAAATGATGAGATCTGTAGACGAACGAAAGTCGTCGACACAGCCCAGCGGATTAGTAAGTTGAAGTGGCATTGGGCGGGGCACATAGCACACAGAACGATGGCCGATGGGGCCGAAAAGTTCTCTAATGAAGACCACATATCGGCAAGCGCAGCGTAGGACGACCAGCCACAAGATGGACAGATGACCTCATCCAAGTGGCAGGAAGACGCTGGATGCACGCCGCTTCCAACCGGACTTTTTGGAAATCCATGGAGGAGGCCTATGTCCAGCAGTGGACTTCATGTGGCAAATTTTAGCAAGGGGCCCTTGGTTTGCTTTAGGTTAGCAAGAGTGTATAAACCAATATAATACCAATATGAATATGTTACCATCTTTTGCAGTTCGGGAAGCCAGTTACAGTTCTTTTGGTCTAGCTTAGGCTCCAGGCTTTCCACAAATAGTACATGCTTTTGCTGTGTATCATTTATTCAATGTTTTTTTTTTTATATGCGAATGTTTTTTGAGGACAGAAAATAAACCAATATCTTATCTTATAAAGAAGCATAATATTTTTCTTGAAAATTAATATTTAATTAAAAATTAATATTTAATTAATCGGGGCCCCCAAATGCGTGGGGCCCGTAGCAATTGCTACTCTTGCTACGTGGCTAATCCGCCACTGCCTATACCTATACCAAATTAATCTCAAATAAGTTCCAACAGCGGTGGTAGCCTTGTGGGTAGAACATTGGAATCGGAAGCGAGAGACCCAGGGTGGATACCCATTGCGGGCATGTAAGTAAGTACCTATGACTTTGTTTTCTAAGTTATGTACATTTGTGAAGTTATAGTAGCAATACCACTCGCTAACGGTGAAGGAAAACATCGTGAGGAAACCTGAGTGTCTGAGGTATTCACATACCTCAGCGCTTTAAATCGCCAATCCGCGGTGGGCACGCGTGGTGATTAAGCCCATACTCTCTCCCAGAGAGAAGGCCTGTGCTCTACAGTGGAACATATATAGGCTGCTTATGTAAGACGCATATTATAATGTCTTGATAAGTCCTGTCTGACAAAATATTCTGGCTAGCATACTACCCTATCGTAACTTTTATATCATCCTTTATAGCTGTGATCCCGACAGACATAAATTATTGGCCCGTTAAAAATATACCTGTAATTAAGGCCCGAAACGCGCACGCTTCTCAGCATCCCTAACCCTATTCTTACCATCGATACTTCACCATTAAACAATAAATATCACCAACACTTTCTGGACGTATTTACACATTTTCACCTCGGCGTACCATCTACAGATTTACACAGAACGTCCGTTATCAGTAAGGAATCGCTTTGTTCTACCCGATACCCCAAAGGCAGGAATGGTTTTTGCTGCTAAGGCCGGCTTGCACCACTAACTTAAATGTGGCTTAAACAGGATTTGACTACAATTCTTCAGACAAAAGTCCATTTATATGGCAACTTAAGTGACATTTAAGAAGTGGTGCAAGTCGGCCCTAATCTTGCACGTTACTTAGGGCGACTTGCGCCAACTCACTGGATAAGAAAGTAAGTAAATAGATAAATACTTATCCAGGGATACAACAATAAATAGCGGATTGACAGGGTTGTCAGTCACATGATTTATCTTTGGTTGGCTCTGGAAATGTCGTGGTGCAATTAGTTTTTGGACTTTTCCGCTGGATAGAGCTTAGCTCAGAGGAATGTTGCGTTGGTTTGGACATGTGGAGAGGATGAAGGAAGAAAGATTGACGAAACAAATATATCGGTGGAACGGCCGGTAAGGGACGTCTCAGGCGGACATACTTCGACCAAACAGGGTATGTCTCAGAACACAATCTGAGGGGTATGTATTAGCAAAGAGCAAGATAAAAAGTACCCGAAACCGGCGTGCGTGCATGCAACGGCTAATGAATGTTGAAGAAGCGAAAGTGATCTGTCAGGATCGTGGCAAGTGGCAGTCCCTGGTCTCTGCCTGCCACTCTGGAATACAGGCTTGACCCTGGATAAACAGATAGATAGTGCTGTCAAAAAGTGTCAGCCTTAGACTGTTCAGACAAGCGAGGTGTTCAAACTCTTCGACACTGCGCCGTGACCTACGTACCTATATACAATGAAAGTATATTTTCGCCTTCAGTCCTAAACGAATCCGTACAGTCTTTCTGTAAAACATTAGAGGCCATTAGCGCCTCGGGGCTCGATTGGCCGTTTGCGTCGGCGATGTCTCAATCAGGGGCCACAATTAGCTGGTCATTAATTGTGGCCGCAGGACCGCCCAGTGTCATGAGGCCCCGCGTGCCCGAGAGCTTTATGAGGTCGCCGTTGATGTCAAGGCGGCCGCTTACTGCGAGTGGGGCGAGGGTGGATGCGATTATTATTATACTTTATTGCACACGAAAAACACAATGCGGGAAATATGACATAAGAAAATACATGCACAAAAGTGAGCTTATCTCTGTAAAAGATTTCTTTCAGCAAACCTTGGCGAGTCGGAGTGGAGGTGTGGAACGGGTCTATGGACTTGCACAACATACACTGCATATACACTAACACAGATAACAAAATTATATTCATTATAAATACCTAACCAAAAAATATATTAGTAATAATGAAAAGAATAAGCTACATAAAATATGAAAGAAATATACCTACATACATTAAAAATACACGCTAAACAGGTAGGTCATCATCATCATCAGCCATTTGACGCCCACTGCAGGACACAGGCCTCCTCCGTCGTTTTCATAACCATGAAGGGTTTTGCCATAATTGCCACGCTTTAGCAGGCGGGTTGGCGATCGCAGTAAGCGGTTGGAATCTCAGGAAGACACTGCTGCCCGCCTCTTGGTAATGTATTTCCTTAGCCGCCTTCTACGACATCCACGGAAGGAAATGGAGTGACGCTATTCTTAATCCGGCGCCACACGGACAGGTAGGTACTTACATATTCTTCAAGGAGTTAATATATTATATTGACAGATAAGTCTTTGATTACGGAGTGACAAGCAAATATTCATTTTAAAGTTATCAAAAGACTTTTTTTAAGTCAATAGTAGCAATTTGGAAGATAAATTGCTTACCTATTATGCGTAGATTACTATCTGAGCAAACCATTTATTTTAAGGACATCAAAAATATGGATCAAAATCATGGATGATAATCAAAGCACGGCGGCCCGAGTAGCAATCGAACCCTCAACCAACCACAATATTGCATGGCCGGCGACTTGGTCATGTCCACTCAAAGCTCTCCTTTCGCCTGTATTCGCTAATGAAGATATTCGGGCCCCGTATCGCGGGCTCGATAAATAAAGTGCGCCCGCCCCCGCCCCGGGCCCTCTCCCCCGCTCTTCCGCCTTGCCGGAACATGTTAGGATCGATTTTTTCTATACAGGGTACTCCAGACAGGAACATGGTGATATTACTTTCAGAATTTCACCTTAAAGAATCGACAACCTGTGCCTTTAGTCTCATACGGTGTACTACTATGGGGCCGGGCAGCAAGCATTGAGATTATCTTCATCTTGCAGAAGAGAGCCATCCGATTTATTTACAAGTTAGGTAGCAGGGACTGGGAATCGAACCTGGGTCTCCCGCTTCCATTGGACTCGGAAGCGGGAGACCCAGGTTCGATTCCCAGTGCCGGCACGTACCTAATGACTTTGTTTTCTAAGTTATGTACATTTGTGAAGTTATAGGAAAACATCGTGAGGAAACCTGAGTGTCTGAGTTATTCACATACCTCAGCGCTTGAAATCGCCAATCCGCGGTGGGCGCGCGTGGCAATTGAGCCCATACTCTCTCTCTGAGAGAAGGCCTGTGCCCTACAGTGGGACGTATATAGCTTAAGAATAGTAAGTAGTAGTAGTAGTATGAAAACCACGAAGGAGGCCTATTTCATGGAGTGGTTGTCAAATGGCTGATGACGATGATGATGATGATGAATAGTAGGGATTCGTTGAGAGATTTCTTTAAAGAAACCAACATCTTACAAGTTGCGTGTCAATACATTTATGAAAATATTATGTACGTTACAAAAAATATCAAAGACTTCGAAAATGTTGGTGAGCATTATAATGTTAATACTAGAAATAAACACAAATTGTCATTTCCACGATTTAGACTTGCAAAAGTTAATACATCCTTTATGGAGCACTGTATAAGGTTCTAAAACAAGATTCCTCAAAATAATTATAATATATTAGAGTTACCTCCAACGCGGTTCAAAAAATGTGTTAAGCACATTCTGTGCAAAAAATGTAAGGTCACGTCGTGACCTGCAGTGGGCGTCGAGTGGCTGATGATGATGATGATGATTTGAATTGAATTGAACTAATACACACATTTTGTTCAATAGAGTGATGGTAGCACGACAATAATTGTTATGTGACCGTTCAGTCCATTGTACTTTGGAATGCCTTGCCCGTGGAAGGGCGAAAGGCAAAGTGACTACCCATTTTTAAGGAATTGGTAAAGCGTCACTACCTCACTAAAGATACGTAGTACTTACTGTTGATGTTGTTGCATGTTCTTATTAACTCTTACTGTTGTCTGTATTTTAAGGTATGTACCTATGTATATATTTATCTATAGGTATGCGTTTTTAAAATATGTGTATGTAGCCTGTATGTATGCAAATTTTATTACGTATTTTATATTAAGTTTGAGATTTTTTTATTAATGTGTGTCATCTAGTTTTATTTTTTATAATGTTATATTCTTATATAATCTATGTACATCTATACTGTCTTCATCTTACAGTCTTATCCGTCCTAGGACAGTCTGGAAGAGATCGCTTTTAGCGATAAGACCGCCGATTATATACTATATAATGACTTAGGTATTTAAGATTTTTCATGAATCTTTATAATGTAAGGTGTGCAATAAAGAGTATTAATCTAATCTAATCTATTTGCGTCTATTTTGTAGTCTAGTAATCAACAGCAGTGTAATGTCATTGTGCACGACTACTGTGCATCAGGAATTGAGGATATACTAGAGCCTTTTTGTTTCCAGTAGTTACTTTATAAGTTCATAGACCTTTTTCTAGTTGCTTGGCAACATTTTATTGTAAAAACATGTATGTCAGATAATTCTAATTTGAACGAAAAATAAAAACGAAATTTTAACATTTGGTCAAGCTTTTATTAATATTATAGCTTCGAGACGACCAAAGTCATTCCAATAGTATACCCGCGTAAATAGGGATCTCAAGCGAAGAAGATCGAATCGCGCGAGGCGCCAAGTTATACCTACCATTAGAACGCGATTGGTTAGTAGACTACCAAATAGTGTCCATGAAATAACCATTACCGTACTGATATCACTTAAATGCATAGTTGTTCACTATGCATTTAAGAGACTGGCCCCTCCGATGTCTTGAAAATTGAGTGTTGGGCAGTTCTTCAATGTTGCATTACGTGTATGCTAAATTTTGTGCCTAATCTTTTAAACATGGAGACCATGGGCACAGACTACTAATAATTATTATTTTTACTGACCTGTTCTGGGATGCCTTTTTCACGTGGTCCTCACTTTCTAGGACACTCTGTATCCCCTTCCTTGGTTTCATTTTTGGCAGTTACGTCGAAACAGCTATTAGCGTACCGTCGTCGACATTGTATTCCGAAAACCAAGTTAGACTGTTTTTCAGGTTACTGTCCGTGAATAAAAATCTGGAATTTAGCCATTTCTATCTCGACTTTTACGCGAACAGCTCCGATCCTCAAGCTTGGGTGCTTTCTTTTCTGTCGTGTCGTCATGATACTTTTTTCCCATCTACGATTTTCGGTTTTTGACAATATACTACGAGTGTGAATATGTTTGATCAACAATCACGGAAGCACAACTCCTAACATAATGATGCTACAAACAAAGAATCTTGTTCGGATGCCGTCTTCACACTTCAGAACTCCGAAAGTCGATGCGGTAGCGCCAAAGAAATAATACCTACCGACCATCGGACGGCTCACTTGATATCTATCCTCCGGTATCTTCATCAGCGTTTAATGCGAGTAAATTAAAGGTTAATACTTAAAGGTGTGCTCAATCGCCCCTGGCTGCGATCCTGATAGCGCCCCATGGTGGTTAGCAGTGATATATTTCACGGTGCGAGGTGTCGGTGGGCGTGCATCGTAAATCGAGGCACAGAGCGATTGAAATCAAGCCGGGGCTTTTGTTTTGTATCATTTAGGCAGCAAGAAGGACGGTGGACTGATGTGGTCACAGCGCTGGCCCAATTTGGGTAGACAATCGGCTCAACCCGGAAAGTGCTGGAGGAAATCGGCGAAGCATTCATGGGCGGGATAGATAATGAACCAAACAAGTCTAAACATTTTATTGCTTAACTTTTCTTTCATTCGTGAACCAATTCGCTTTAGTTTTGAATATTGTATTGCTTAAATAGTTAAAGTATGCTAAAGTTCAATATCGTCGGCTTATTGCAAGAAGTCATTTACTGCAAAAACTCACTAGCCGCTTTTTTTTAAAGGTATGGACATAGAGATGAATTGAACAATGATACAATAGTGGTGCTTTTGTATCAGGCATTATTTTAACGATGTTATAGGGAATAAGGAGGAGGAAACACAACCATCAACTAACAAAAAACTAGAAAGTCCCTTTTCTCCCAATAGTGAACATGTCGGTTAATGAGTTCTTGCAATAAGCCGACGATATTCTCCATAACCTCCTCAGTCCTGACCTTGAAAATAACAATTGAAAACCAGCGCGGCTCAGGTATAATAGTTAAAGTATGCTAAAGTTCAATATCGTCGGCTTATTGCAAGAAGTCATTAACTGCAAAAACTCACTAACCGCTTTTTTTTAAAGGTATGGACATAGAGATGAATTGAACAATGATACAATAGTGGTGCTTTTGTATCAGGCATTATTTTAACGATGTTATAGGGAATAAGGAGGAGGAAACACTACCATTAACTAACAACGAACTAGAAAGTCCCTTTTCTCCCAATAGTGAACATGTCGGTTAATGAGTTCTTGCAATAAGCCGACGCTATTCTCCATAATTCAAGTAGCTATTTTATTATAAGTTAAAAGCATGTGTGTAGGGCCTTACTGGGTGTCATGTACTCTTAAAATTGCAAAAACGAACTGTTTTGGCACATGCCAAATCAATGAAATAAATAAATGTATGGATGATGTCCCTTTTTGTAAGGGTTCCGTGGTCGACAAGGAACCCTTATAGTTCCGCCATGTCCGTCTGTCTGTCTGTCTGTCCGCGGCCTAACTCAGAGACAGTTAGTACTAGAAAGCTGAAATTTGGCATAGACATACATATTTAATAAGGTAAGGTAGGTAAAAATAAAAATAAAATCTCCTAAATTAGGGACGCATTTTTTTCCTCACCCATATCATAGTGTGGGGTATCGTTGAATTGGTCGTTTAAAAATATTATGAGTATAGGAAAACCATCTTTAGATTTAGGGATTCTTTTGCGAAATATGAAGCTTTAAAGCGCAAATTTTTGTTAGGGTAGGGCGTGCCCCCCTCCCTCTCCTGACTAAATGGTTGACTGTAGAAACGTGAAAAATTTCAGGGCAGTAGCACATATACCAAATGAACTTAAAAGAAAACTATCACGACTAAGTAGGCTTTACAAGTTAACGAGTAATAGGCGACCAATTTATAAAAGGAAAACTTCGTACAAATTCCATTGAAAATGACTTTGGTGAAGTTGTTAGTACTGTAAAGCAGGTAAAAACCCCCTCCTTTTACGGAACCCTACACTGCGCGTGACACGCACTTAACTATTCGGAATATCCATAGCAACCAGATAAAATCTGAAATACCTACCTACGACGACAAAATGGGATTGTCTTCTATAAAAACTTACACCCAAGTCATCCCAGCGAGTGACAAGCTTCGTGGTGAGGCTGGTAAAAAGTTTGATGGCAAAAATGTTTATATTATGGTTTTATACGTAATTCCTTAGCCCGTCGTAGCATTATATTGTCTCCGTTTTTGGTGCAATAAAGCGGGTTACGAGTGAAATCGACCGGGGTTGTTCCCAAATAGCTCATGCTCTTTCAACTACAACCAAAATTACAAATTTGTAAATAAATTAATTATCTATCTGCCTTTCAGCATATTCTTTTTTTCCTGTCTGTGTCCACTCTATGTTCTCGTTCTTAGATTTTATTGATGCGCGATACTGTCATCTTAAATTTTTTTTAACTAATCATTCAGTCTAAAATTTATAAACAACCGGGAAAGTGCGAGTCGGACTCGCCCACCGAGGGTTCCGTACAAATTTGTAGGTACTTACATGTTATATATAGTTCAAGAATCGACTCACGCAAGTTTTTTCGCGCTTTACCCGAACTTCAAAGACAATTTTTTTATGATTTAATTACAAATATATAGTTTAACATTTTTCCTGTACTATAAGACGATATTACTTGACAAATTTCATAGTTCTAGGTCAACGGAAGGTACCCTATCCATTTTTATTCCCTTGAGTGTCGAAATATACTTTTTTGTGACATAAACGGCCGCATCTTTTTTTACGTTAACTTAGAAGTTTGAGTTTTTACAGCTTCAAGGGACTGTAGAACTGAGTAGCTATATGGTTTTAATTTAAACTACCTCCACGCGTTCTCGAAAAAAAGGGTCTTGATAGACAGACGGACAGACGGACGGACGGACAACAAAGTGATCCTGTAAGGTTTCCGTTTTTTCCTTTTTCGGTACGGAACCCTAAAACATTAAAAATTACGTGCTGGATACAGATATCCAGTTCGCAATTTTTAATGTTTTTTTTTTACTTGTGGACTAATTTCGCTTAACTGTCATATTCTTTTCTATCCTTAGGCCGTGTCGCGTATTGCCATAATTAGGTTGTAGGCATAGTTTCACCAGTTTCTACCTATGTACTACCTAAGTATGTTCAAATGGAATTGTTGCATTTCTCAGGAGCACCCCGTCTGCCGGCCCCGTTTGAATGCTTGCGTTTTTGCACCAAGCCTCGTTTTTGGCCGGGATTATCTGTTTTACACGAATGCTGAGGTTGTTGGATTCCTGTGGTTACAAGGTTTTTATTTTCATTAATGTTGATGTGTTTTTCGAGTTTAATTGTTGTGAGAAAGTTTCCTAAGTGTAATTTTGGCCACTTTTAATTAACCTCACAGAAGACTAACTCCATGATTTAAATTATGTATACGTACGCTGTATGCTTTTCAGCCGTTATCTGTGTCATAATGTTTCCAGTTATTTTTTGTGTGAGTGTGAATGTAGGTTAATGTAGGTAACCTACTTTATAATGAATGATGGTCGGCACAACTTTTGATCTTAAGTTTTGTGGTAATATTACTTACTCCACCTGCCGTATATTAGATTAGATTAGATTAGAACACTTTATTGTACACACCAGAAAACAAAATACATTTAAAGGCTTACATATCTAAGTTTTGCCGTATACAATTGGCGGTCTTATCGCTAAAAGCGATCTCTTCCAGACAACCTTAGGATGGATAGAACTGAAAGATGAAGAGAGTAGGTAGGTAGGTGTACATGAAATATATGGGAAGAAAATGTACATAAACTAACTGACTTACTTCTAATATTCATACATATTTAATAAAATACTTAAACTAACCACAGAATACAAATATATTTGACAATCTATGGCGATTCATCAGTCTCTAGATGAAACTGCTGCGCCACTGATGACGCCACGATACTGACAAACCTCTTCCTCTTCACCGACAAACATCTTTGCCTATTTCTCCAGGCATGCAGGCGTGAGTTTATAGTAAGTACCTATGTAAGTAGGTATGAAGAAGTATTCCTGTGTCAGCCTAATTCACATCAACGTGATACTTATAAGAAGTTAAGTAGGTAGGAGGAGTCAAGGGTCTTCATGGAGTACCTACTGTTGTACTTTTCCCCTCTAAGAGTTTTTTCTACAGTCTAGTCTTCGCTCGCACACAGCCTGTCATGTTTAACACTCACAAGCTATAATTATCCGCAATTCAGTTTAATTGGTGGCAAATCTGGGGCAATTAAGACGTGTTCGCCTTTTTCCTGCCAACTACCAATCCGTGGCGGCCATTTTGTTGCAATTACGATACAAGATGGCGGCCAGTGTCAATATGGCGAGGAATTTTACAACTTTTTCTTGGACGGCGCGAGAGTAAAGGCTTTAATTATTGTCGTGGAGAGATATTTCATTTTTGCAGTTTTGGTATACTGCGTTGGGGTAGCTACGGCCGTTGGCAGTTAGGTTAGTCCCCGGTGATATTTTTTCTTAAAGACAAGAGTAGGCTGCAAATTCAATGGCTGCACAATATAAGAAAGTTATGTATTGTATGTACTTCATCATCATCATCAGCCTATGCTTGTCCACTGCTGGACATAGGCCTCTCCTATTGCACGCCACTGAGCACGGTCCTCGGCTACTCTCATCCGGCTCTTGCCAGCCGCCCTGCGAGGTGATCGACAGAGAACCAAAGTCACCAACATAGCTCACCGAATTAGTTTGCTGAATTGGCAGTGGGCCGGCCATATCATCCGAAGAACTGATAACCGATGGGGTAGACGAGTTCTTGAGTGGAGACAGCGGATCGGTAAACGTAGTATAGGACGTCATCAGACTCGGTGTATGTACTTAACTGGTATAAAACAAGACTTTCTTTGACTTAGTATTGGATATTATCAGTACCTATAATAAAGGTACCGGTACCTGTAATATGTAGGTAGCACCTACCTACTACGTAATTAAGCGATTCTACTTACTTACCTACGGAATCCTAGGGATTGTAGGTACTAAGTGGGGACGGCAAGGCAATGATGGTATGTATTCGCCAATACTTGAACTTTTATTGTAATAAATATCTTTTGTGCTAATACCAAACTTACCGCCTACTGTTGTAAAAATATGATTCGGAATTCCATATTTCTTTGCTGGTACATTTCTAGATATTTGTTTTCCGTTACGTTTGCCTTTGCCGAGCAACGGTTTGCAAAAACAAAAATGGTGTGAATTCCGCACCTTCGCCATTAAAATATTAATAACCACATAATAACGGCTGCATTACTTTAATTAAGTGCCTATTTGTTTTAGCCGAAAGGAAACTGAAATACAGAATGTTAAAGAAATGTCCCGCTATATACAGGGTGTAACAAAATACCCATATATGTATAATCGAAAGAGGGGGCTCGACTCGTCAACATAACTAAGTTTGTAAATAGTTCGCAAATTAACTGCTTCGTTGGTCTTGTGGTTAACACGCTTTGATACCAAAACAGAGGTCGCAGGTTCGATTACTATTACTACTGGCGGCCGACGTACTTGATTTGTACAAATAACCTCACTCTGAGTGTATAAATTTGCATGTTTGTGATGCTTGCACAGAGTATCCTAGTTTGGATTAGGACAAGTGATTGTGTTGTGTGGAAAATATTATTATTTTTAATTGTACAGATTTCTCATTGTAAATACCAAGTGTATTTTTCTTGTTTTTTTTTTATCAACAGGTACATCTATGCATTTATGAAAATATTATGTACGTTAGGGGCCATTCAAATGTTACGTAAGCACTACAGGGGGGCGGGGGGTCTTTGCTTTGCTTATTTTTGTTGAAAAACTTCGAAAATATTGGTAGCCACCTTAATATTAATTCTATTAATAAACATAAATTGTCATTTCCACGATTTAGACTTTCAAAAGTTACACAACCTTTATGGGGCACTCTATAAGGTTCTAAAACAAGATTCCTCAACATATAGCTCCGACGCGGTTTAAAAAATGTGTTAAGCACTATAAAAGCTTACTGTAACATCAATGATTATTTAGATGTCAAATATGTCTGGTATTAAGCAGTAGATTAACGTTAATGAATATTTAAAGGACGATTGTGTCTAGTGTTCAACACGAGTAATAATGTTTAAGTAAGTTAGGTAAAATTTTTTTTGGAAATAATAAATGTGGAGTTTCTTTGTTAGCTTCTTTCCCACATAATTTATTAACTCTGAAACTAAGAACTTTGACGTCCATTAAGTAAATATTTTGTTTTTATAATGAATAAATAAATAAATAAATTAGAGTTTAACTTTACGATGGTTGTAACTTCAAAATAGCACACATCATCACCTGTTTTATAAAGTTACCACAATCATGCTAAATAACGTAACAAAATATAACGATTTCGTAGCGATAGATATTTTAGTATTTCTGCTTTGTCCATTGTCTGAAGTTTTCATGAACACTAACATTACCGAAACGCATCTAAAACAGTGCAGAATGACTATTTTATCCACTTGTGAAAATGAACCTAATGTATACTTTACCACTTCTGCTTGGCTCTATTATTCGACCAGAGTAGTATAATTATGTGGTCCAGTAATAATCCAAAATAATCAGTTTCCCATGCGCAAAACATTTTTGCTGCTAAGGAAAGCAAAACAAAAACAGGGTTTGCGCATTTAAAACCGATTATTAACCGACTTATAAAAGGAAATCTCGATCTCAATTGGTATAAAGTTTCATTACATAAAGTTTCGTTCCCAAAATTTAGGCTGGCAAAGGTTAATACATCCTTTATGGGGCATTGAAAAGAAATGAAATGAAATAGTTTATTTGCCTGAAATGTCGCACAATCATTGGTCAGTATAATAAATAACGATCTACACATTTCACCCGTCCAGGTAAGCAAAAATTATGTCCAGAACTAATGTATAAAATAGTCCAATTATTTACATATCAGCTTATATTCTTTTTTTATACCTATAATATTACTATTATTAATATTAATATTATTATTTCTCAGTGCATATTTATTCTATTTAAAGAGAGGTACTCATTTATGGAAGACCTCGGCATAATGCTCGAACACCTCAGTCGAGTTTCCCAACGTGTAGGCCTTAAAATGAACATGGACAAAACGAAGGTCATGTCGAACGCCCGTGTTGTGCCCACCCCAATAACATTGGGGAACTCGACTCTCGAAGTTGTAGACGAATACGTCTACTTAGGACAAACAGTCCAACTAGGCCGGTTCAACTTCGTGAAAGAGGTCAATCGTCGAATCCAACTCGGCTGGGCAGCATTCGTTAAACTTAGAAAAGTCTTTTCGTCTAATATACCTCAATCGCTCAAGACAAAATTATACAACCAGTGTGTGTTACCAGTGATGACTTATGGCGCTGAAACGTGGTCTCTCACTATGGGCCTCATAGAAAGTCTCAAGGTCACGCAAAGAGCTATGGAAAGGGCTATGCTCGGAATTTCTCTACGAGATCGAATCAGAAATGATGAGATCCGTAGACGAACGAAAGTCGTCAACATAGCCCAGCGGATTAGTAAGTTGAAGTGGCAGTGGGCGGGGCACATGGCCGATGGGGCCGAAAAGTTCTCGAATGGAGACCACCATATCGACAAGCGCAGCGTAGGACGACCAGCCACAAAATGGACAGATGACCTCATCCAAGTGGCAGGAAGACGCTGGATGCAGGCCGCTTCCAACCGGTCTTTTTGGAAATCCATGGAGGAGGCCTATCTCCAGCAGTGGACTTCTTGTGGCTGAATGTTGATGATGATGATGACTCATTCACATTATAGAAACACATTTCAATTAGCCATTTATGTAGTGAGACCTTAAATCGAGTCAAAGGCGGGTACTTAATTGACTGTAGGAGCTCATTATATATATTTATGAGCGTTTATACGTTTATACAATAAGATCCCTGAGGATATAATAAGCTTGCCAGAAACGCGGTTCAAAAAATGCGTAAAGCACACTTTATGACAAAAAAGCTACTATAACATTAAAGATTATTTAGATGACAAACATGTCTGAAATTAAAGCCAGTTCAATGCATGAGTTCCAGGTTTTAGAATATTTATATAAACACTGTTAATTAAGGAGTTGAAAAGACTAAGATTGGAGTTTTATGTCCATTTTTTCTAAAAAAATACCTAGATTTTGCTTGTAACGTAGCTTGTAGTTTAACTTGTAACGTTCATTAAGTCGCAGTTTCTGTGCTACTTTGAATAATTTTTTTTTTTATTTGATTTGATAACATCAAATATATTCAGCGATAATTCTTTTCCACTTTGCGCGATTTTATTAGGTAATTATTTTTTTGTTAGAAAGTGCTACCTGTGTTCCCGTGTAAAATTGGTCAAGGTCAATTTTTAATGCGTAGTTTTCTTAAAGTGCTAAGGTTTATTTTTTATTTTTAGGGTTCCGTATCCGAAGGGTGCCAAACGGGACCCTATTACTAAGACTTCACTGTCCGTCTGTCTGTCTGTCTGGCTGTCTGTCACCGGGCTGTATCTTATAAACCGTGATAGCTAGGCAGTTGAAATTTTCATATATGATGTATTTCTGTTGCCACTATAACAATAAATACTAAAAACAGAATAAAATAAATATTTAAGGGGGGCTCCCATACAAGAAACGTTTTTTTGCCGTTTTTGCTCGATATTAATAACGGCAATAGGTAGACGCTTGAAATATTCACAGAATATTTAGTTCTATATTCGATTCAAAAATAAATAATTAAAATAAAATAATTATTAAAGGGCGCTCCCATACAACAAACTTGTTTGTGTGCCTTTTTTCCTGATCTTTGTGTCTAATGTTGTATAGATAATGGTACGGAACCCTTCGTGCGCGAGTCCAACTGGCACTTGGCCTGTTGTTTTATGTATTATTCCTTGGAAAACGCGGGCACGTTGCAAAGTCACCTATAACTTAACCGAGCAGAGTGCACGGACGTTGATGTTGATGCACTGTCGACTGTACACCTCGCACCAAAAGATACTATCAATGAGTGGTTTTACGATCTCCTTTATACAGTCTCGGGTGATCTTCAGCTTGTTATTTTGTTTAATAACCACTTAATGATCGTGTGAGGAAGTTAATGGACACCGACTGTAAAGTATATTCGTGTTAATGCTAAATTCGCAGTTATACCGTTTAATACCGATTGATATTATCGGCGAAAACGTATAATACTTGCTCAGTGGCGTTTGAGTGTGTTGTTTTGAAGTTTCTTCTGCTACTTTCAAAACAAAAAATTCTCGTACATTAGAAATTGCGCGAATGTATGATATCACTTCTTGATAGTTTCATGGAGGTACTGATATTTTGTGTTGAACATTAATTCTAAGATTCTAAATTTGTTATTTACATTATTTACACCTTAACCGGTAGAGCATGCATGTTCTTCTTACCTATTAATCTGTGGGTTAATCGACTTTGCAATGTATTTCGAATTGTCTCGAAATTCTTCTCGAATTGTCTTGTAGTTCTATGAAACAGGCCCCTGCACTTAGATGGACCTTATTGTAAGTTATACCATTTTATTCTATTCTTGCCCGATACTATAAAGCTACCGTGGTACGTCAGTCAAGTTCACGTGCTTGGAACATTATCTTGGTCGTAGATTCATGACAAAGGGAAGTGGGAAAGTCTATCACAACAGAAGTTTTCCGAAAATTCTTTCAGAATGACGATTCATCAACGTCCTATCAACGATACAAACACGTTACTTTTGCAGCGCACACGCATATGCGTGAAGAAGCAGTAAAGGCATTTGCAGATGTCCTTAAAAACGGGCAACGGCGTCCGTGGTCGCCTGCGATTATGTTATTACGGGTTGGGGCAAAACCGGGAAAGGGCATGTTAGTATGCGATGATACAGTGCAATTAAATGCAGAGAGGACGCGCCGATGACTATGGCAGAGGTACAGTTCCACGGTCCACCTTTTAAAGGTGTCAGCCATTGAACACATAGTCCAGAATAGTCCCGACAAAAAAAAAAATATCTCGAAAACTTGCATTAGGAAAATTTTAGTGAAAAAAAAATAAAAATAAAAATTTAAACTGTTTATTTCAAAAAAAGAACTACATATAAATCCATCTCTGGAAGCTGAATCTTCCACATGAGATTATATTGCTTCCAGAGGTTGCTCTAAGATGATAAGTGATCTAAATTAATTAGACTACATACTTATATAACTAAGTGATTTAGTTAAGTAGAGAACTCTGTTAACCTTTTTGCCCAGATGGGAGAGGATGGCTCAAGAGGAGTGGAGGATTATGGGAGACGCCTTTGCCCAGCAGTGAGATACAAACCCGGATAATTCAAACTAAAGAGAAGTGTCCTTTGAGTGGAAGCCTACTGGACGTTCTTGGCGGCCCGAAAAGGCAACCCAAACGTGGTAAATGTCGTTGTTGAGAGCAAAAGAGAAGGAGCTATCATGGACAAAACTAGACTAGATCTAGAGAGAAAGACGTGGAGGCCAGACTGAGGTGCAAAAAGAAGACCTGGATATGCGACTATAGGTTTGAAAGATAATAGAGGTTAGCCAAGTTGTCCTACTGTTTGTTCCTTGCGCTAAATGTAGGGTTTGCGCACAAAGCACGAAAATGTTTAGAAAGCAACTGCCTATGTAGCACCTAACAAAACCGATCCGAGCCGCCCAAAAAACTAATAATATTTAGGACTTTTGACTAAGACACAGTTGACGCATCATAATCCTGTGTACAAAACAACTGAACAAAGGCTAACGGGTACCGCCCCGAAGAAATAAAATAATCTATACTATTTGAAAGCGACCAAAACACCTTACATTTACATTCACTTAATTTCACGTCGACACCGCTAAGTTCGCATTAGTTCATTCATAATTCGTTTGGTTGGACTGTACCCGGCATCATGCTGCGTCATTGGGCGCACCTGCCGGGTATGCAAGCCCGAAAGTATAGCTTGATTCTTAGCTTGCGAGACAGTTGGCCATCTGTATAGTCAAGATCATTGTGCTTTGCGCTTGAGCCGACGACCGTGGTGAGATTTTTAGTGGTCCATCTAAATGGTTAGGAAGTTTAGAGGGGAGCGAGCGGAATGCCACTGGGCTGTGATATGCTTGAGCCTTCATCGCAAAACCTCCGTTATGGTCGTAATTTTGCGGCGAAGGTATTAAGACTAAGCGAGTTTTATTGCAGTTCTAGACTATAAATGAGGACCTGCACATTTCCACTACAAAAATACGGAGCTACAATGTATACTATGGATATAAGTTGAAGGTAATGACTATAAGACGACATGTAACGAGTTTAAGTAAAACAGTTTTGATAATTCTCGAAGAAGAAGGTGTTAGCAAAAAGACATTAATCCAATAATGAAACATTTGCAACACATGGTGTAGCTAATAAACATAATGCAACCACCGTTGCTGCTTTTAACTAGCCTAGCATAAATTAAATTAACACAATGTAGACATAATAGCAGCGCGTTAAGTTCAATTTAAAAGGCAGAGTAAACATCAATCACTTAATGAAGCCCAACTTCAAGAAAGGAAGTGTCAGTAAAAAAGACAATTCAACTTGAAGAAGGGCGCAATAAAGCGAAATTACTTACATCCTAACTTTTTACTGAAAGCGAGCAAGAATTTCACACTGCACGATTGCCGATTGTAATAACTCTTGACAACAATGAAGCCAACATTAGTACTCCTCTATTCAGCGATCATTTAAATAATACAGAGGCGGTGAAAGCGCATGCAACCTTATACGGTAGATTTTTTTCGTCAAGAGAAGACATTAAAAATGGCGATGTGGCTTCTTCAATATGTCATTAAGATTCTTGTCTACACATTGGTGGTGGAAAGCTAATAAATCAATGATCTAAGTGAGGGCCGACGCGGGAGCAAGCATATGACTGCGCGCACAGAATGTATTAACAGAACGTTTATATAATGCAGTCGCCCGTCGGCGAACCCCGGCCCTTTTTGCTCTACTTAAACTTACTACCTTATTCTTTGACACTGATTTGAACACAGGCACAGAAATTTGCTCGTTTGTAAAAAAGTTAGTATGTAAGTTCTTCTATTCTAACTCGATTATTTTTTTTTCATAGAAAAGGGACAATACTTTATTGCATCTTCGAAAAGATACAATAAAGTGTTATCCCAAAAAAATTTAGGAGGTAATCTACAGAATTTTTGATCTCGATAGATTGAATTTTCACAATAAAGTATATTTCCTGAAGGTTTCTCAATAAAGTATGTCTACTAAGTCAAAAGCGTATGGACTTGAGGCACTAAATGACTGGAAGGGGTGAACGGCAGGCGCGTGGAAGGGGTGAACCGAAGGTGTAAAATGATTCCACAAACGTAGTTATTTAGATTTCGAAGTATTTGTGATAGTAAAATTCACATAATTTTACGTGGAGACGAGGTGTAAAAGGAGAGGTGTAACACAGATCCCATATCCGAAAATGGTGGGTATTTTCGGATATAGGGATTTTGTTATGCCCTGAATTGGCTACTTACGCTTCTAAACTACAATTTTTGAACTAAAAAACAGCTTTATGATAGCTATACGACACCTGTAATGAAAACAAATAAGAGATACGAATTTCCACGATTTCGACTGTCAAAAGTTTATATTTTCTTTATGGGGCACTGTATAAGGTTCTACAACAAGAGCCCTCAAGATGTTAGGTACCTCAAAAAACTTAATATAACATCAAGGATTATTTAGAAGGCAAAGATACTTGGTGTTAATCAGTAGATTAATATTAAAGGGTATTTATATGATGACTGTATTTAGTGTCCAACCCATTCATGAGCAATAATTTTTAAGTTGAAAACTCTTATAATTAAGTTGAAACGTCTTTTAAAAAGAATAAAATTTGACGTTTCTTTGTTAGCTTCTTCACCACATAATCTATTGTAAAACTAATAACTTTGACGTTCATTTTGTTTTTATAATGAAAAAATAAAACAAATAGACAAATGCCGTTTCACATTTAAAATATGTATTAGTAATAGGTAGATGCATAGGGTGAAATAATTTATGATTTATTATGTTAGTAATAACAGTTACACTCAAAATTGCCACGTCACCAGCCAAGCGGAGCGATTAGCGATTTATAATGCTTAATACGTTTTTAATTGCACATTCTGGGCTACTGGACTTAACTCTTAAATTGTAGGGCGTTATTTCTTCGTCCAATTTCCTACAGTTAATCGTAGTTTTTCCTCTATTCAACGATACTTTCTTTTCGTACCGTATTTTATAGTTGGTATTTTATATTTAATTATTTTTTCAAGGTTATTAAGTCATGCCTGATACAGGGAAGAGTGAAATTGTCTTTGCCTAGGAATAGGATGAAAATTAAGCAACATTAAACAAATCTACATACAACTACATACATTTATAAAGAGAGAAGCGGAAAACACAAATTAAAATGCAATGTTTTTTTAAATATCGTTATTACTTAATTAACATCAAAATTTGTCAGTTTCAGGATTAATTGTACGGAGAAGAAACTGACATAAAAACTCAACAAGACTAGTATTCTTTGAAATAAGACTTGGAAGGGAGATAACTACTGCAAGAAATATTTTCCCCCTAATTACGGTAATGTCCACTGAAATAAGTATACTCTGTGTTATTGAGGCAATTTAGATTAATAAATAAACGAGGCAGTAATCGAACCAGTGACCTATGAGATGTTAGAAAGAGCGTTTAACCGTTAAGGTAACAAGGTATGGAATCTAGACATGCAAAATACAATTGAAGTCAAGTAAGATGCTCGATAAACCGTATCATGCCCGCTCGCTCAGCATGCCCAAGGAAGGGTGTCGGACCAATAGTTCCGCCCTGCGACACTCCGAGCCTAGCCTCAATTAATATTTGCAGCAGACCACAAAAACTGACCAGACCTGTTGTAACGGCCCCGCAACACACACCGGTTCAGGCGAACCCATCCGATGTTGCCAAGCATATCTACAGAGTGGCTACGTTTGATAGCGTAGTATTGTCTGATGTACTTACTCAATCAAATAAGTCAATGTATTTTGGGGAAGCTTTGAAGATGAAAGGAGATACGGTTGATTAATTTTGTAAAAATCCCCAAAAACCACGATGAAATTCCAGAATACCAAGAACGGGAAATTCCTCATAATTTATCATTATTTTTTTATCATTATTTGCCCTTATTATTTAACTGCAGATATCGCTGACAGTATTGGGTACTGTCACTATCACATCTTTACCAACAGTTTTGGTGATTTTAGAGCAGATACTTTCTTATGAAGTTTGGTGTTGGTAATAACGAAAGTAATACGAATAAGATCTGAAAAACCAGGTCTTAAGCATTACTAATTATGTTATTAGAGGGGTACTGAATTATAATGCTTTGTGGTAAAAATCCCGAAAAACCACGATGGAATCCCAGAACACCTCATCATTATTGTATCATGCCCTTATTATTTAACTGCGGATATCGTTTCCAGTATTAGGTAGGTACCTACTATCACAACTTTACCAACGTTTTAGATGATACTTTCTTGTGACGTTTACTGTCGTATTACTAATGTAATCGGAGAAGACCTGAAAAACCGGTTCTTAAGCATTGTAAATTATATTATTGAAGTGCTGCTGCATTATAATGCTTTGTGGTGGTGGTCACGTAGCTAAAGTAAACAAAATGTGTCAGACTTTTAAGAGAAATTAGGGAGATAAAAATTTATGTGCTTTAGTTCGTTTCAAATGACGATGAATAAGAATGAATGGTCAATAATGTACTCGTGTACAAAAAAACTACTTTTTAAAAGTGATTTGAATAAAAATATTGTCAATGGAATCTATTATAGATTTTACTAACACACGACTGCACATCAACTTAATTCAATTCATGCTTATACTTTTTGTGTTACAACAGATCATAGACCAAAACGTAAAGTTCGCCGTAGGAACTTTTAAAATAATAGTTGGAACACATGACACAGCATCAGCTCCAACTAAATCCAATGCTTACTAAGCTGTTATAAAATTGCGATTTTTATGAAAATCAGTTGCAATTAGTTAAATAAGCGGCGCGGGGCTCGTATTAATTGCTATATTGTTAAATTATGATTCATAATTAGCAATTATACCCCGTCAACGTCGCGCCTCAATGGTCCCACTGGTTTCTACGGAGAAGGCGTGCTGAGAATACGTCGAGCCAGTGTTTCCCAAAGTTTATCTTACGAAAGAATGGGTCTTAAACTCGGTGATAATATTTCCAATGCAAGGTTGATTCAAGTAATAAAATATGGTTATAACTTTAATGTAGTCAATGGACTACTTGGTTCCGTACCAGATGTTCTACACTTTTCTAGCAATAGATAAAGTATAGGAAGTGAGCTAATGGAAACTGCAATAACGCTAGATTATTAAGAACCAATTACCAATTGAGATAGAAAATCACTTATTTATTAAACTGCATTTGCTAATTAACACATTGCCAACGACGTCTTCATTTAAGTAGTCCACAATCTTATCCGACAACAGAATTTGAATAATCATACTTAGCATACCTATTATTTTGTTACATACAGATAACACTGTAGTGCTTTGCGGAAAAAACTTTGCATGTTAATTTCTAATAATTATTATTAGAGGTAAAGTTACTCGTTAATAAAAGATGCATAGCATAAAACTAGTTGGTAGTTGCAGATGTTTATGGTATAAATAATTCATTAAATTAGCGGAACACAAAACTTGAAAGAAATTATAATAAAAAGTGACATGTATTAGACACACAATGAAACATTAATCGTATTAAGTAGAGGTAAACAAAACGATTCCATTGTTAAGTATGTACAAGTCGTGTTAGCATTGCGCGGTGCATGTGTGTGGTCTGATAATGTAAATACGTCGTAACAGTTACCAACACAAGCTGTTTAGATAATTAATATTGCACTGCCGGTAATTAAACTGGGACTGGGGGCGCTAAGTCAGGTTACCAAAGCGAACGGCTTGGGGTGTCAAAGGGACGATTAATCGACTGGGAAATGATATGTTCTGGGCCTAATAGGACGCAAAAAACTATGCTCAACGACGACGTAGAAATGGCAAAGGTGAAACTGATTAGAGCCGATGACAGGGTTTCTTCCCTGCCGCTTAAAGTCAAGGGGTTCATTACAAAAATCTAATTTAGGCTAAATAATATTGAAGATGACAGATTGAAGAATGTTTCTTTTGTTTCAACTCCCATTTTTCTCTACAAAGTAAAGTGAACGGGAAATGCCTTTATATTAGTTCGCTTGTGGGTAGGTATATCCAGCTTTTATCCGACTGCGAATTCAAAGGTAAGTTGTATTTTCTTCTGATCATCTTTTAGTCGTTTATTATGGTGTTCCATATTATGTTACTTATCTGCTTATTTTGTTTCTGTGATGTATATTGTTGGTGTAAGATTTATTGAAAGACATTTAATATTTCTTCTTCTTCTTTTCATGCTTTTGCGCAAACATTTGATTCGTAATAAGATGTGGACCGTCCGTTCGTTAACCTAATGTTATAAGTTACCACTGTGAGATCAATTCAGGGTTCAAAAGGTGTGTGTACAGGGTGAAACAAAATCTCTACACAAACAACATGGGGGATTTTACTCGTCAATTGCCGTCTCAACCCTGAAACGTCTTGTATCATTAGCAAAACAGTGAATTAAATGTTGCGTGAGATTCACATAAAATAGTTATGCTTTAAGAGTCCCGAAGCATTCTTTGCAAAAGTAAACCTAGAGGTCGTTACAGCCAGCTCTACACTTGCATTATTTTATTTTAGTCTGTTAGTTTGCATTTCTCTCACGCAAACCACCTAAAAACGATTTTAATTTTACCTTCCGCCGCCAATAGTCACGTAGTCTGATGAACGTGATCGAATTGTCACCTTTACCAGGCAACTAAAACATTGCTACTTAGCTTAGTATGATGCACAGAAGCAACACCTTTCAAAGAAAGCACCAAAGAACTCTCAGGTGATTTTTCATCCGTGAGTCCTTTAGCGCTTTCCCGGAAAGGTGTTGCTTCAAGGGAGCCTATTAGCTCCGAACATAGGATATTTTCAGTATTATTATATTCTGTTCGGGACCCTTAGTGGGAATCCAACTCACACTTGGACGATTTTATTTTGTGTTATACTATAACCCCCAGTTTCTCGTACACTAACACGCTGTTAATCTACTGTTGACAGCTGTCAATTGAACAAAGTGCGTACAAAAATCACCGACAGCTGTTAACAGTAGATTAACGGCATGTTAGTGTACGGGAAACTGGGGGTATGTGTAGAGAATGCACTATAAACACACCAAGTGCACAATAACTTGTATAAACATATATTGATTCTGAAGAAACAGCAAAAACAGAAAAAAAACATTATTTTACTTTTATTAGATTTAGAAGTCCCCATAATAATGCACATTCTGTTAAAATTTCAAACTGTTACCTATTACGGTTCATTTAAGTCAGACGAACTGACATATAAATAAAATAAATAAATAAATTCCACACAACACAATCACTTGTCCTGGTCCCAAACTATATCCTAGTGCTATGTAACCAGGCAAGGACATCACAAACATAGAAATACACCTAGACCGAGGCCAGTTGTACAAATGTACGGCGACCTCCAGTGGGAATCGAACCCACGACCTCCGGCTTGGCAATCAGTCGAGATACCGCTAGGCAGGCGAGGCAGTCGATATCTGACATAGATGTCTTAGGCATCTTACGAGGATCCCATTTGACGCACCCAGAAAACAAGCAACATTTTCGGATAGATACTCTGCACTACCTACTTTCTTAGCTTCCCTTTCCGGTCTGAGCAATTTCAAATCGATAAGTAAATCAATATGGTTCTTCTTCATCTTTCCTTTTTTGTGGGCTTAGTCACTAATAGCAATTAGTGAATAATTAACTGCAACGCTAATTCCATGGCCGTTATTTTGTGGTTAGGCTGGAACAAACTGCCTGTGTGGTTTGCGTTGTCTTTGTTTATTTATTGGTTGTTGGTTGATTTTGTCCCCAGGTGAATGGTGGTTAGATGTGGCTGTTGGTAATTGAAAATTAGAGGTGTTGATGGAGAGTCACTTCTTCAACCAGTGAGCGACTAGATCTAAAAGTGTCGAAGGATGTAATTACAAGCAAAATGTAGTTTCTATCAGTGCCTCTTAATAATACAATCCTAATGTTAAAAAAATCCAACTGGAGAAGTGCGAATCGGACTCGACCGTTAAGGGTTCTTTGCAAATTTTTAGGTACTTACATATTATAAATAGTTCAGGAATAGTTCACGAGTCTCGCAGTTTTTTCCGAGCTTTTACCGAACTTCAAAGACTATTTTTTTATGATTTAATTACTAATGTATAGTTTTCAGATTTTTCCCTGTACTTTTAGTATAAGACGAAATTACTTGCCAAATTTCATAGTTATAGATCAACGGAAAGTACCCTATGAATTTTGATTCCCTTGAGAGTGTCGAAATATACGTTTTTAGCGTCATAAACGGCCCTAATTTAGAAGTTTGAGTTTTTCGTAACTTTAAGGGACGTAGACCTGAGTATATGGTTTAAATTTCTACTCGATACCTCTGCGCGTTCCAGAGATAAAGGGTCTTGATAGACAGACGGACGGACGGACAACAAAGTGACCCATTTAGTTTTTTTCCTTTTGAGGTACGGAACCCTAAGACCAGCTATATTCTCCATACGGATAAAGGGTTACAGAGGTCGGCGTTGCAGAAACTAAAAAAAACAATGTGAAAAAAGGCGGTTGCTATCCTATTAGGGCGGCTATTGAAAGTCCGCGGTTCCGCACAAGCGCCTTATTTGCATCCGCGCGAATATGCAAACTAGATACACATGCTACGAAAAACCAGGCAGCGATGATCTCCGATCCACTACTAACAGCCTAGTAAATGATCAGGCGTATTTGAAACTAGCAGCACTGAAATACATATGTTTCTATCGAAACAATCAATGGTAATTTATGGTTTCTTACTAGAAGTACTGAGGCATAGACCGCCAAGTGTATAATGGTTTGCGGATTGTAATTGGCATTGTGCAATGCCAACTTTATTAGCACACTGTCTGGTGTTATAATGAGGCCGATTTGAATATGTATTCGCAACGCGCTTAAGTTACGCAATAGATTTAAATCCATTTCAGCCAAGTCATACCCGTGTACGCAAAGTATGGGTTGTTCAAAGTTGCGAAGTCATCACTGACTAGTGCCATAGGTAGGCTGTAGAACATAAATAAAAATAGCTTACATGATGCAAGGTGCGGTGGTAGCCTAGTGGGTAGAACATTGGACTTGGCAGTGAGAGACCCAGGTTCGATTCCCAGTGCGGGCAAGTTCCTATGACTTTGTTTTCTAAGTTATGTAGGTACATTTGTGAAGTTATATAGTAGCAATACCACTCGCTAACGGTGAAGGATAACATCGTGAGGAAACCTAAGTTTCTGAGCTATTCACATACCTCAGCGCTTGAAATCGCCACTCCGCGGTGGGCACGCGTGGTGATTAAGCCCATACTCTCTCCCTGAGAGAAGGCGTGTGCCCTACAGTGGAACGTATATAGGCTGCCTATGAGGTTCTTACCGTGTTAATGCAAAATAAAATGCAGATTGTGATAAGTACCTAAGTAACTGTTAGATTGGTACCTTAAGTTCAACTTTTGTACCGGCTTCTCATTCGGGAGGTCGTAGGTTCGAATCCCGGCATGTACCAATGACTTTGTTTTCTAAGTTACTTACATTTGTGAAGTTATAGCAGCAATACCACTCGCTAACCGTGAAGGAAAACATCGTGAGGAAACCTGAGTACCTGAGGTGTTCACATACCTCAGTGCTTGAAATTGCCAATCCGCGGTAGGCACGCGTGGTGATTAAGCCCATACTCTCCCTCAGAGAGAAGACCTGTGCCCTGTAGTGGGACGAATATAGGCTACATTAAAAAAATTCAAAATTAATACCTACCTACTCAATCCTCACCTTAAATTAAATTTGATGTTCAGAATAAACTACGCAATTCATGAAAAAGTTCCAGTCTAAAAGAGCTTTAAGCTCACAAAGTTATACAGACAACCTTAATGAATATTGTATATATGTGGGGTCCCAAGACTGCGCCTGTGGAACGCCTTAGAAAATCATACCCCAAGGTATTTTCTCGGCGGAAAATTCTATGCATTTTTGTTTTTCTGTCACAGCCTCAGCAGCCAGTGTCATTATCTTGTCACACTCGAGCTATTATAGTCAATGTTACAAGAAATATGCGATGCCGACTGTATCAAAAGCCTCGTGTGAGAACTTTTCTGCATTAACACAGAAATTAACAAACCCAACCTGTTAATTAAGCAATTAAAACAGTTTTCCATATCGAGCACAGAATTCATTTGCACACTTTAAGGTGGTGCATTCTTTTTGCCCGCGACCTTATAAGAATAAAACATTTTCATTGACGTAGGAGATGCTTGAAATGTTATATCAATAATAGCAGTCTAGGACATAAGTAGGTACACTTATCTACAACGGCTTTAAATAAGTAGTTGGAGCAAGGGCCCAAGAAAGGCTTAAGGCTTTTTAATAAGGGCTAACTAGCGTCGACAATGAACAAAAAAATCACATCTTCTCTCACAATCCGTTTTTGCAAAAAAGTGAACGACAAAAATGTCTGTGTTGGTAACAGCAATGTTTAGAACCTACAGCTTAGAAATTAGGTTCAAGGATCTAGACTACAATTTCGTTTCTGGCGAAAACGGCCGTTTTTGGCGTAAATCAAATTGTGGACTAGGTTCTTGGCCCTATTTTCTAAGTTTTTGTCGTTCACTTTTTTGCAAAAACGGATTGTGAAAGAAGATGTGATTTTTTATTTATTGGCGGCGCTAGTTAGCCCTTATGTTGCTAAAAAAATATTAACTTCATTCAGAAGGTGGGTTTGATCACTGCACTCTTTTTAACAATTTAAAATGACAAAAGCAACTAAATATCTGGATAGAGTTTTCACAAATTATCTGATAGAGTTAAAATTTAAAGTGATTCAATAGCTACACATTTAAAATGATTGTTCTCATTTTAAGCGTTCCGTACCCGAAGGGTGCCAAACGGGGCCCTATTGCAAAGACTTTACTATCCGTCTGTCTGGCTGTCGGACGCCGGGCTGTATCTCACGAACCGTGATAGCTATTGAAATTTTCACAGATGATGTATTTTTGTTGCCGCTATAACAATAAATACTAAAAACAGAATAAAATAAATATTTAAGGGGGGCTCCCATACAACAAAGGTGATTTTTCACCGTTTTTTCTCGATCTTAGTGTCTAATGTTGTATAGACAATGATATGGAACCCTTCGTGCGCGAGTCCGACTCGCACTTGGTCGGTTTTGGTTCTATTGATGTACCTATTACGAAATCTTTGCCTTCATTGAGTCCCGTGGGGTTAAGTCCTTATGTAAATGTGGGCAACAAATCGCAAATATCAGTGGTTTAATTATCCAATTTCCATTAAAAACTGTTACCCTGTGATCTTGCGCGCGATCTCGCTAATACAAGCGTTCGCATTCTTATTTATGTCTTCATACGGGAGCGCTCCGCCGATAGCCCCTAATTACTGCCGAGACACAAAAACTCTAATCGCGGATCGTACGCCACTTCACAAAGAATTTTTAACCTTAAAAACTTCAGCGTAATCATTGGGAATTATACCTTTTTCAGTCCTTAGCTTAAGGTTTACTTAGCACTGAACTGTGATTGGCGATGTAACATTTTGTATGGTGAAGATTTGCCTAACTTACTTTTATATGGTCTTATGAATGCGATCGTTAGCAATTCAATAACAACTCTGGCTTGGTTGCACTGGAGTCCATTTTATCATACATAAAAACACCAAAGAGTTCCGATCTTTTTTCTCGAGATAACCGTCGTATGGTTGCCGCTGTAAAGTGGGATTTATTGACCCGGTTACTTGGTTGGAATTACTCTGTATTTTATGAAGAGAGTTGGGTCGTTTTAGGCCGGCCGTGTCGGTATGCACAGCAGCAGCGTTAATGAGCCTTACTCCTCGCAGATTCCTCGGCAGCTATGTTACTGTATCGACTTTTGTCGGCGCGAATCGTTTTTTGCGATTGCCAATGATAACAATGAGCGGTGTTAAGAAAGGCGAGATGCGAAATTCTTGTGAGATTACATGTAACAAGATAAGTTGTTTAATTAATTAACATTGTTAAGAACAATGCTGGTTGAAGAGCGCCCGCTGAACAAGCGGTAAATGTAGATTGGTAAGTTAGAATTTATGATCTGACTGCAACTATGCAAAGTGCACTTTTAAATTACTGCTAAGTAGTAGTTTTTGTTAGACGGAATGGCAATGGCATGATTGCATTCTGATGTCTGTTAAACATGGATAACTTAAATGAATAAAACTGCTTGTAGGGAATTGATATGTAAATTTTAATGAGCTTAAAAGGACTTCACACAACGTAAAAATGAAATAACCACACAAGCCGCTGCAGTAGTTTCTTAATCAAATATTAAAACTTTATAATTGAACAAGTGCAAGCAACAATAAACATACCTTTTATGCAATTATGCTGCCTTTCCTGATACAAATAGACAGGAAATTATTGGAAAATCCATAATAGTAGATCTAGACAGCTTTTGAGACCGCCTTTCTTTCAGCTTTTGTGGCAGCGTAACACTGTGATTGATCACAGTGACAATGAAACACACACAGCGATGATCTCTTTGAAAGATTTAGAAAATCACCTCCGACGAGTCACTAAAGGTAGTCCGAGATGCAAGAACCGAATCATCATGCAAAAGAATTGGCACAGGTTACCATAAATCAAATGCAGCGCACCCAGTCCTTTGATGGCATCGATCCGATACAACCGGACGGGAATGAGCGCAACATTTGCTGGTTGCACAAAACAAACTGACAGAAGATCAAGCTGGACCTCGATCTGTTAGTCACTAACAGTTAGTGTATTGTACCCACTACAATAGCAGGTTCATTGTCAGGTGAAATGACGTGTTTTTTTCATTACAATGCATGACGCCTAGAAGGTTCGAGTATCGTAGACTTGAAGCTGAGATGAAATTAAATCGACGCGTTCATGCAATTGTCGTTGTTCAACAGGGCAATAACTGAATCTAGGTCCTGGCTTATCGACTTATCTACTCACAAGGGAGATCTTTAAGTGTCACTTTAAATAGTGCCGATTATCTTATAGATTTGGGAGATAACTTTCCTTTATTTTAATGTTGCTGATCGGTCCGAGACGACAAAAAGTTTTCAGTTTTAAGGCAGATTATATAGGTACTTTTGTTTTCTTTTCCGAATTAAGTTACTGGCCAGTTTTGATATATTATGAAAATAATGATTACTTATAAGCAAAAATAGGTAAGTACGTTCCAATTTCAAACTCTCCACATTTTTTGCGAGCTAATTTAAATTATCGTATCTGATTGGATCTGCAGTGAGAACATTTTTGCGCTAAACTTTTAATCTATTTTGAAAATAATTATTATTTATAAGTGAAAATAGGTTCTCTCCAAGTTTTTTGCGAGCTAATTTAAAATTATAGCGCGAAAACGCTATCACCGCAGATCCAATCAGATACGATAATTATTTTTTACGATTTCAAGTGTCGCCTGAAACTGGACGGATCGTACGATATACTTCAAACGGCATTCATGGATGAAGGCTCTTCCAAGGCAAATGTGTATCGTTGGATAACAAATTCAAGCGCGGTCGACTAATAGTTAGTTGACTGCTGTTACGGAAGAAAACGTGCTAGCGGTGAAGAAGGTACCTACTTAATAGGTGAGTTACGTACCCGAAACCGGCGTGCGTGCATGCAACGACTAATGAGTGTTGAGGAAGCGAAAGTGATCTGTCAGGATCGTAGCAAGTGGCAGTCCCTGGTCTCTGCCTACCCCTCTGGGATACAGGCGTGAGTTTATGTTATGTTATGTTACGTATCAGTAGATTGAGTACATACTGCAAATTGGATCGGGAAGCCTTCACGAGATTCTACACGTGTATCTTCGCGTGTGGAGGTTAGTTTTACGCTGGGTGCTGCACAACCTCACCAACGCTCAGAAGCAGGCCCGGATGGAACTAATTTCAAACAGACTCGTCTCGGCGTGTTTATTCATCATTAGGTACAGATGATGACTCCTAGATTTATCAATATGATCCAGAAACGAAGCGCCGGTCGACGGTTTGGGTGTTTCAAAACAAGTCAACGCCTACCAAAGTTAAGCGATCTAGAAGCGGGGGGAAGATTTTGATCTCGAGCTTTTTCAATTTGACTGGCTATTTGGTATCAATTCCTTTACGGGACTAAAGAAGCACCGACGCTGAATGGTATACTACGAAATTCCTGTCAGAAGTTTTTGATGTTAAGAGCAACAAGTGACCAAACACCGGGCTCCGCCCCACGACAATGCGCCCGCGCATACCATGCTCAAAACGAGGGACTTCCTGGACAGCGCCACACCTTTCGTTTTCCTTTCCTAACAAATAAAGAAGAAGAAGTATGTAAGACATTTATTATACAAACAAAACACATCACAGAAACAAAATAAGCAGCTAAGTAACATGATATGCACAACAACAGAAAGAAAACTAAATACACAACAGACGAAACGAATAAATAAAACAGGACCATAGATGTAGCCTGTGGTGTGCAAATGTTATGTAGTACATATTTTTTAATTTGTTTTGTTATTGTGACATGTACACATGTCACATTAAAAAATATATACTACATACTGTTTTTGTAACAAATATTTTTTCTTCTTCTTCAGATTTCAGCTGCAGAATTCCACTTAATTACCTCCTTTCATATCTCAGTTTAACTTCCTAACCATCGCCTTCGTCCTAAAGGTTGATTGGAATCGGGTTTTACGTTATTGCTCCATTATTATGATGCAGGTTGTCTTAGATTCTTCCACAAGTAAATTCATCTCAATGTGGCATAGCAATGTAAGTACAGGTTTCTTCATCTTTATTCTTTTTGAGTCCAAGCAATTCCACAGATCCAATTCTGAACTTCTGATTGCTCTTACTCTGGGGTGTTCGAATGAAGTTATTTGCGCAGAGCGGGGCATTTACACCGGCGGTTTAATTATCGCGCGTAATTCAGCGGGCGTGCCGACGCCGCGCGCGCATGTTTGTTTATTTCCAATAATTTGTTACAATGCTATCTGATCCCGTCAAATGTTGACTCCTACCAAGGACTTAATTATGAATTTCTCGGCTGTAATTCTCGATTTCGAACACCCGTCGGCGATTGTTGACAAATTGTTTTAATTATGTAGCTTTTGAATGTCCGAGGTTTTGCGTTTTCTGTGTTTTCGTTCTGCACATATGTGACATACCTATAGATCCTTAATATTGCAAATTTCTTCTTGTTTGTCATCCATTACTGTTTTAAAAGCACTGTAGTGCAAATCATTTCTGTCATTGATATTATCACATCTTGGTAGGATCATCTTTATTTTCTTCTTCCTATTGCTTTTAAACATCGATACATCGCAAAGCAAACACAGCAACTCCATAATAACGATAAAGCGCGGTCGCTCCACGAGATATAATAATTAAGAGGCGAGGTGGCGTGTTCAAATTAAATTATGTCGGAATTAAAGGTTATGGCACGCATAAATCGACACTGGATGCGCGAGCGCTGCTGTTTGACTTCGCACCGATGCCGCCTTGATATAGCACTACCTTTATGCCTACAATGAGCTTACACCTTTATGTTTAAAGTACCAAGTACCTGCGTTTGCGCATGGCTATTAAATATGGGTGTTCCAGAAAATTGGGTTTTATGTTTTAATTTGTTTATGTAGATTTTATTCGGCTTCGTCCTTTAGGTGGTTGCCGTTATCTTTAAGTTCGGTTTTACTTTTTTCTGTAACCAGATATACAGCTATTATGAACAAAATTAAGAAATAATTAGTTTTCTTAAAGTTTTGCTAATTTGTAGGTTTTCTCTCAAATCATATTCGATTTACCTTCTTTATTTTCTAATTTGTTCTCATCGTGTGAAAGTGATAGTGATCTGTCAGGATCGTAGCAAGTGGCAGTCCCTGGTCTCTGCCTACCCCTCTGGGATACAGGCGTGAGTTTATGTTATGTTATGCTGTTCTCATCGTAGTTTATTCCGAGTTATTTGTTTATCTTTTTCATTATCTTCTCAAATATTATGAGTTTGCATATGCAATTTGCTTCATTAAATAATAACACGCTGTCATGTTCCGCAGACGAAACCCAATAACGATCACCTTTCTAACCAGCCGATGACGGCTGACAGTTAGTTTTTCCACGTGAAGGCGAAGAAGGTATCACTTGTGAGAAACGCCCGACTTGTCACTTCACTGTGACTGCACATCAACCTTTACATGCATGCACTCTACTCAGTTACGTTACGGGTGATTTTGCACATAAAATGTAAAGGTTGATGTGCTGTATTTACGCAAGTATCGAATCTCCCGAACATCTCGTATGGATCACGATCCTGAGATAATTCACTGCATGGACGCTCGCCATGAAGGGAAAGGATTGACCACCAATTTTCGACAATTTTCGTCCTATTTGTACTAAACAACGAATCTGATGATTTTAAAACCGTAGACAAGATTGACTATGGGCCGGAGCGTCGTTCGTTACTGTATTTTGGATTTTCCATGTTACGTACATGTGTGAATTTGCAGTAGCAATATCAATCGCTAACCGTGAAGGAAAACATCTTGAGAAAACCCGAGTGACTGAGGTGCTCATATATCTCAGCGCTTGAAATCGACAATCCATCGACAATTTTTTTTTTATTTATTAAAAAAAATTAATAACCTTGTTGAACGTACATAGGCTGCATTATTACGCAATTGGCATTGTAATTAATTCATCATCATCATCAGCCATTTGGCGCCCACTGCAGGGCATAGGCCTCCTTCATGCTTTTCCAAGCTTCCCGGTAATTCATTACCTGGATAAATTAACCTAAGCAGCCTATATACGTTCCATAGAGTACAGACCTTCGCTCAGAGAGAGAGAACACTGAAGACCCTGATTGTCAGTGAACACCTTACCAACTGTACGAGGATGGCAGAGTCAAGTGTCATTCCGATCCAAACACGATACCTTGTTGCCGTCTACCATAGTTTTTCACTTAGGAGAGCTAAAGGCTGCAACATAATATTTATTTTTCTTTTAGCGCATATTGTAATTGTGTATAAATGCAGCCTTCTTGGCTGAGAAGTGTCACGGATCGTAGCTCCGTGGAACGAGACCCGAGGGATGTCGGGGACCAACTCATAAAGTTGACTTGTGCAAAATGTAACCCTTGAAGGGAGTAATTATATTCATATCTTTCCAAGATATAGGTAATAAGGTCCCATATTTTTCAAATCTATGGCTTCTCTTTGCTCACGAAGACTCCACCACACATATACTTGTCCTACTTTATATCCTAATACAGGGTATCCTAATACAGACCTCTCAAAATCTCTATACAAATAAATAGGGTTCTACCCGTCATTACGAACAACTTTTACTATAGGGGAAAACTTTGAAATCGAGAAAAAAATAACAGTAGCTTCATACTAAAGTTACCTGCGGCATTAAATTGTATGGCACGCAGTAAGTTTTTCGTGGTTTTGAAGTGTTCCTCAGTGTAACAAGTGTATCGGTAACGACGGCATTTTAGCTGAAATTACAATCGTAATTTGAATGCCGGCCTATTTAGTTTCGACTGAACATGTAGTTCGTGACTTTCGATTAATAAATTAATCAAAGTGGGCACCGTTCCGTGTTGGTGCGCGCTCCTCTAATTAACGCGCCGGTTTTTGCAGCCGCCAGTGTAGTGCAGTGTATGCAAATACTTGAAAGCAACACCGCCGGTCGACCGTTGCGTCTGCGCAACTGCGCGGGTTTTACCCGACTACGAATGTAACGGGTTTAGGGGATACTAATTGTAAGGTTCTCACTACTTTACTGGGTATTTGTTTCAGAAAGGTACCGTGAAACTTCTTTAAATTACAAACAAGTGTTATTAACAGACAGACTCCGAAGTATCAAGAAGATCAAGAAATTATTGGGAGTAGTTAATATTATGCGAGTAAATATCGATCAAACGGGTAACGGAGTACGTCTACCTCGGCCAATTACTGGCACTTGATAAGGCGAATCAAAGTAGACGAATTCAGCTTGGAAGGGCTGCGTTCAGAAAGTTGTCCGAAGTGCTAAGAGGCGACTACCCAATATGCCTTAAGCGAAAGCTCTACAACCAATGCGTGCTACCTTCTATGAGTAACGGAGCCGTGACCTAGACTTTTACCAAGCATACCGCCGATCGACTTCAGGTAGCCCAGAAAGTGATGGAGAGAGCGATGCTCGGTATCTCCATCAAGGATCGCATGCGGAACACCGAGATTAGGAGGCGAACAAAAGTACCCGACATAGCAAGAACGGTCGCTACTCTGAAATGGAGATGGGCAGGTCACGTTTGTCCCAGAGAGGATGAAAGATGAAGTCGCAAACTACCAGAATGGCAACCGAGGACCGGACGTAGAAGTGTGGGCCGACCCCCAGCCATGTGGCGCGATCACATCGACAAGGCAGTAGGGAAGACCTGGAGAAGAACAGCGCAAAACAGAAGCGACTGGCGCTTACACGAAGAGGCCCTTGTCCAACAGTGGATATCAACGGGCTGAAGATGATTATGATGATGAAATATCTATAACAATTTGGAAAAGTTTAGTCTTCAGCATAATCCGATTTTTTTGATCCTGCTTACACCGTCTGGAACGACTTTGATTGACTAACTTCATTAACTAGCATAACTAATAGTACATTAATACATTAACGCCTTACAAACTTCATGTGTTTGTGTGTTTGGACTTAAAGTGAAAATGGAATGAAAGCGTGATCAAAAATGTAGGGCATAATCTGCACGTCTCCGCAGCTGCAGGAGGGTTCTACACTGAGCTTCCACCACCCTGGAAAAGTTCGAAACCCATTGATTTAACTGTTTTTGGCGGTCGGAGTTTTGACATTGTTTTCTTTATATTTTTTCTTATGACTATGACATATAATGCCGTTTCGGCCAAACTACCGTAGACAAATTGCGTGTCCGTGTAGAAATAAATTAGAATTGGAATCAGGTATTGCTACCGACTTGTACCGAGTCCCTACCTATCTTCATTTTAAATATTTCTTACGAACTGGTATAATTGAACTTATCGGTTAAGACAAGAATGTTTCTGTAAACGTCGCAAACAGCATTGCTTATTTTATATGACATGGGGTCCGTGAGGGAGGATGGAGCGGGGTCCGCATGGTGCTTACGTCAGCAATACGTGTTGTAAGTTAATGGTTGTTTAATCATTGATCTTACATTCATACATACATAAACTCACGCCTGTATCCCAGAGGAGTAGGCAGAGACCAGAGATTGCCACTTGCCACGATCCTGATAGATCACTTTCGCTTTCTTGATCCTATTTTTCCAATATTAAAATGGTTTAAAATGACGTCATAATATCAAGGAGCCGTGGCAGTGTGGCGCCGGATTAAGAAAAGCGTCACTCCATTTCCTTCCGTGGATGTCGTAGAAGGCGACTAAGGAAGGCAGCAGCGTCTTCCTGAGATTCCAACTGTATACTGCGATCGCCAACCCACCAGCCAAACGTGGCGATTATGGCAAAACCCCTCATGGTTATGAAAACCACGAAGGAGGCTTATGTCCTGCAGTGGGCGTCAAAGGGCTGATGATGATGATGAATATCAAGGAGTGTCTTTTAATACTCCTTGGCAATATAGACAAATCCACGTTATCATCATCATCATCAGCCTCATAGGCCTCCTTGGTGGTTTTCATAACCCTGAGAGGTGTTGCCACAATCGGAATCTCAGGAAGACGCTGCTGCCCGTCTCCTGGTAATTGATTTCCTTAGTCGCCTTCTACGACGTTAACGTCCATGTTATATCTACCTGAAAAGATTCCAATGTTCCAACGTAAGCATAGAAGGGCGGCTAAGAGCTTTGTTTACTTTTGCTGATAAGGAGGAAGGGGAGAGGGTTGATAATAATTACTAAAATTCTGCTTACGTAATAATTGATTGGCCCATAAAGAACCAAAAGGTCAATGCGACGAGATAGCGCGTGACTTGTGCTGTTGGCTCTTACCTATTTTGTCTAACACTTTTCTCAGATAAAACAATTATTGTTTACCATAGGTGGTGAGATTGGCCTTTGCTGATTACTGTTTACGTATACAGTGGTCTTGAACGGACCGGCAACGCAACAAAGGTATCTCCCGACCCGATCGGCTGGGTGCTAAAGGCTATCGAGTCTTTACCCTATCGTGTGTGGAGTCAATTAACAGTTTGCGTCTTCTCGCTTGTTAGAGCTAGATTGCGGGAGGAGATCGTGAGACAGCCTTAAATTCTGTTAGTGCATTGTATGGAATCAGGCGTTACTTTGTGGAAATCCTAACACGAGGCATCCTTATTTTCTGCTTGAAAACGTAGGAGGGAGGGCGGTGCATTAACTAACCGCATGGTGCTTGTGGGATTTTGGCGGAATTTAGCAAAGTAATGTTCACATTTTAATTCTGTTAGTGCCCCAAGCCTATTAAATTACTTAGCCCATACATATGCTGGTACTCGCATAAAAGCATGCCTGCGTTTGTTCGAAGAATGTCCTCGTGGGACGTCCCTTGCCTCACATTCATTCGCTGGTTCGTACTATCTCTCCCACCTCTGCACGCCGCGTTACAGTTACTGACGGAAGACCAGCGCTTGAGTATCATATCTCCAGCTTATGCTGAGTCAGAGCCTCTTTGCATTGGCCACACCCACAGTACTCACACTGGATAAGGCGTTGCTGTGTGTCTTCTGTTAATGTTTTTTTGTAATAATGTTTCATTGTGCTTAGCATGTGTTCTTACTACGGTATTATTGTTTTTATTGTGTGTGTAGATAAATGTATAAATAATTCATCTATCTATCCGTCACTCTATATGTTTTAAATTAAGTATAAATCCATGATGTTTCGAAAACCGTTAATCCGAGAAAAAACTTCTAGAACAAAAGTTGTATTTTTATTATTTTAGTACCTTTCACTGTAGTCCAGCATTGCCTTCTACTCTGACCTGACCTTTTCATAATTTCGAACTCTGAACCACAATCTTAGTCTCTTTTAAGGGAACGTCGTAGTGTATGTGCTGTTAGTTCAATAAAATAGGTAGCGTAAGCTTATTTCAAGTCACAAGTTATAACCGAGTGATAACAGAGGCCTTAAAACCTTTTGTGGTTTCAGCCTGCTGGTAGATTAAGTTGTCTGAGTTACTCTGGTGTCTAATATAATATTATGCCCTGCAATTTCGGAAGTGTGAATGAATCCAGGCTAGATGCGCAAGCGGCTAAGGATGGGCGTTATAATTAACAGCAAGCTTGCGCTTGCGTGAGTGCGGAAATCTCGGAAAACGGAGCGGGTATCTAGATGGCATCATTTTAAGCTTCATTGGAGTTTGCTGGGATTGTTTCTTTCTCATTACACTTTAAATGGGTTGTAAAATACATTCGCGCTAGTCGCTACAAAGTTGCGAAGACAATCTAGACTAGTCAATTCTTGGCGGATTATTTGACAAAAAATTCTTACAAACCACATTAACAGACAATTGGCAGATTTATTAATAGAAGTGTTCATTCCAATCATATAACTATGTATTATTGTAAAGAACTCTAGGTGTAATGGATAAGTTCCTGAAGGAATCTATAGGAATTAATATGAGTAGGTAAGTAGGTAAGTACACTTTTTTTCTGGTTGTGCAATAAAGAATTTTTCAATGCAATTGCTCGTAAAGCGTTCTTTTTTGTGTAAACACATTGTGCGGAAAGGGACCCTTTAGAGCACGCGTTAAATAAAACACTACTGAAATCCTTTTTTTCACGTGTTAAAAAAAAATTTTGAAATTATTGAGCAATGACTAAGGAAACCAAGTACATAGCTTTTTTTCCTTCGTCATTGTTTTGCCTTGCGCCACGCAATTCATGCACCATGGAGTTTGGATACAAAGATAATTTGGATAATTTTTATTTTATTTCCTCGCAAAATACATTGAAAAATATTGTATGACGCGTGAGCGTAAAAGGTAATGCGTGCCACTGAAAACACTCGCTACGCTCGTGTTTTCACTCTGTGGCATTTATTCGTAATAACCTACTTTCCGCACTACCTATCTATATACCCATTTAATTACATTCTAGCGAAGTATAGTGCTCGGCACTGGCGGACAAAAGAGGCAGCCAGGAAGCGCCAAATGCGCACCGATCTGAGTCCAGACCTTTTCCTTTGTGTGTTCTATATGCAGTAAGAACTGCCACACTCAAATCTGACTTTCGGCACTTCTTAATTCGTCCGTAATGCAAGCAAAGCTTTACCTATCATGGTGATATTAAATGCACCAGATTTGCCCGGGACTCGGGTTCCAGCATCAGTCAATACACTGGTCCATGAAAATGCAGCTTACCGTATGAAAAGCGCCACAGTTTATCTTGTACACTGTCATTTCCAATTCCACCGGCTAACCGGCTTCGATTTATAATTGATCAATCTATTAGGGAACCTGTGTTTAATCTAAAAGTCCAATGGGGCCTATAGATCGATATTATCATCACGCCGACGCACTTAGGGGCCAATTAGGAACCATGTGTGCAGCTAGCGATGCATTATCAACTATTATCATGCCTGCTAATAATAAGGACGGGTGTTTTTATCCCGTTCAGTTGTTCTACGTCGGGTGACTCGGCTCTGTAATTATCGGTTTTTGTGGAGAGTTTGTCTTTAGCATTTTATATTGCTTCATTAAGATACGACGGTCAATCTAGTGGCACAATCAATTGGCGATTCAATGTTATTAACTCTGTAGAAAAGTAGGTGGAGAAATCTTTATTATTATAACACGTTCAGAACTCCCAGAACATATAAAATAACGGTTCCGATCTTTTTAATATGAATGAACAGTTACCACACCCTAGATACAAGATATTTGCTCTGAGGTCGGGACTATCTCTCATGGTAAACAGAAACATCCGAAAACTCCTGTAATGGAGACAGGCGCATATGAGCACGAGGTGTAGGTAGATTATCTACACGATTGTCTGATGACATCAGGGCTACTGGAGGGTCAACCTGGACTAATAGCCGCAGACCGATCACGATAGAGACTTATGAAGAGAGGCATACGTCCAATAGTGGACAAGCAAAAGCTGAGGAAGAAGACGAGAGCTGAAATACCTATTGTCTTTTGTAGGGGGTATCATATCCCTATCATCCCGAAAAAGAACAGCATTTTCTTACTGGCTGTTCATTGGAACAAAAAAAAAAACAGCTGTTCCTTACATAGCTGCTGTTCACAGCTGGGTGATTTTCTGTTAAGCCACCGGAATTAGAACTGTTTTTTTTTTTTATTTTCCACCAAAATTTTGGATAATACATAATTAATGCCTAATATAGAAAGATTTAGGGTCTGTTTCTGAATTGAGAATTTCGCTAAGTAAATAGTTGACTCTAGTGCTGTCTCTTCGAATTTCTCAGAAAAGAGCGTGACAGAACGTTACATAAGTATTTACTTTTGAAATACTCAATTCAGAAACCAGCCCTTACTTACTGACGGTTCAATTATTTGCTGAAAAATGTCAATTAAAAAAGTGCACCAGAATTAATCCATCTGGAAATTAACCACTTTGTATATTTTGACTTTGTGAGTGTTAAATTTCATGTTGTCACCATAACAATAATAATTGGTGGTAGCAGTGAGTAAAACCAACCCCCAATGGAGATAAAGAGGTTATAGTATAACCCATCTTGTATAAGGGGAAATTTAAATTCACAAAACCAATTTAAACTTGCTTTGCGAGCAGTGAATAAGAATGACCCTCCTAGTGCAGGTTCTAGAAAGAAATTCTTGACACCCATTAAAAGTTTGACCCGAGAAAATTGGCGGCTTTTTTCGCCCCAAGATAAAAACCGTGGGACATATTAATTTATTGATTCACACTCATTCTTCGGTTAGCTCTTGGGCATAAAAATAATTCATGTCACCGGGTATCGATCAAGAATGTGACTGGATGTAATTGGTGACCTCTTGGTTGGTGCTTTTAGTTGAGAAGCTAGTCAACCAGACATGAAGACATATGCGTCCGGTATATTGATGCTATTGTATCGTTTCTTCAAGCATCAGTGGCGGTTTTAGGACTAACGCGAAATTAACTACGGATCGGAAATATTTAGTACGACTCAGCCTAGGTTTGACCTTTACGTTGACATTTGGAAGTCAAAAACTAAAGACAAAAGACAAAGAAAGAAGGAGTGTGTGAGAGTAATACGGAGTAAGCATGCCCCATGCCCACCAAATGTTGACAAATACTGTCATTGTAAAGACAAAGAGGTATTTACTGAAAGGCCTAAGCAATCTACTATAACTGTTAATTTATTAAATTGGGGACTGGACAACTAATTGTCTCTAGCTCTTACAATATTGCTGTCTATACGGTGTGAGCGAGAGGAAAATAATTATACATTTACCGTTGTAAAATTGACAGTGCTATATCGTATAATACCCATAGGTACGGTGTAGTCATTTGTTTGAGCCTAGTACCTACTTATTAAAATTGGGAGCTTCAAAACCTGAAGATGATTTGTCCTAAACTGCCTTCTGGTGATTTAGGAATAGATTCATTTTGAATTTTACTTTATTTGCCTACGACTTCTGTTGCGTTTGTTTTGTGCGCAGGCGATCCGATCCGAGCACAATCGTCGAATAAATTATCATTTGAAACGTTTATTCGTCATCAATATTCTACCGAGAAACATAATACCGGGGGGCAATTAGAAACACACTAGTTGATATCTTACACTAAAGGGCAGTTCACAGTGAGTTCCTTTATTTAAAAAAATGGCCGAGTGCAAGTCGGACTCGCGCACGAAGGGTTCCGTACCATTATCTATACAACATTTGAATAATTCAAGCGTCTACCTGTTGCCGTTATTAATATCGAGCAAAAAACGGCAAAAAAATCACGTTTGTTGTATGGGAGCCTCCGTTAAGTATTTATTTTATTTTGTTTTTAGTATTTGTTGTTATAGCGGCAAGAGAAATCATCTGTGAAAATTTCAACTGTCTAACTATATCACGCTTCATGAGATACAGCCTTGTGACAGACGGACGGACGGATAGCGGAGTCTAGGTAATAGATAGGGTCCCTTACCCTTTGGGTACGGAACAGTAAAAAAACATACGGTAGGATACCCTATGGTATAGTAACCAGATAAGGACGTTAAAAACATAGAAAACATCCAAACTTGACCATTTTGTACTAATCACAGTACGGCGGCTTCAAGTGGAAATCGAACCCACGAGCTCTAGTATGGTAATCAAACGTGCTACCACTACCATCAACGACGCGATCTTCGTTAGTCTTCTTATCTTTAGAACTCAAATGTTACGTGCTTCTCTGTAATTTGTAGCTACACCTCACTTTTATTCGGTTCAATATTTGAGTCCTTAATTAGTAAGTATGTATTATTAGTATTTCTTTCTATCCTAGTGGATAGAAAGAAAGAAAACAAGACACATCACAGAAAAAAAATAAACAGATAAGTAACATAATATGCACCACAACAGAAAGACAACTAGATACGCAACAGATAAATCAAAAGTATATGTGTAACTGTCCACTCTATCGGTTTAACTATTTTCAAGGTTCCAAAGTGTTAAAATGTGTATGTACCTGACAGTTCGGAGAAGGTTAAATCGGACAACTCTATACAGCGGAGGACTTAGCGCCCGTGTTGTGCTAAGCTGAAGTAAGTATAAGTTACCTACTTGTATCACACTCATCCGTCGCTGGGAATATGCGGGCAAGAGAGTCTAAAGTGGCTGGATAAAGATGACCTCGCGACTGGATGAAGATGGTAGTATCCACAGAGGTGACAGAATTTTTTCTCATCGGTTTTCGGTTCCAAAATGCTTGAGGAAAAGATGAGAATGAGGCCAGATGTGACAAGGGGCATTTTTAATAGAACAACAATTCATGGTTTAATAAGACAATTCGATGGACATTGAAAAATCAATTAATTCTCAGATTAACAAGTAGACTCTGCTACACAATGTAGGGTACATTAATTGTCATAATAAACTACGAATTACAGGGCCCTTATTATGAAGCAGCGATATGTTCGGAAAGGTCGTCAACGTCGCCTGCAAATTTCCTGCAGTTATCCCACTGTAATTTGGAAATGTCGAAACTATTTGTTATTCTAAATATATTAAATTCGATCAGGCATTTACAAATGATTGAGTGATAAATGTGTAGCCATCTATCATCCAGATTTTTATTGTTAGTGCAATGGCTAAGGAGAATAAACGCTTGCTCTTAGACGACGACAATTAACTATGAACAAGCCTTTACTACCTTAACAAGAAGCAAAGGCAGACAGCCGAACAGTTACCCCAGTCAACGGTAGAGCTGTTCCCGATACAATGGCAATTAGAATGGCAAAAACCACTCCCACGTCTTGACGACACTATGTCACTGTTCAATAGACAGCAGAAGTAACTGACAATAGTTGCGTATTCAGACAGGTCTCCTAAACGGGGGCTTAGGAAGACTGACGTCGCCAAACAAAAAATTAGGCTACTCTTAAGTGCCAGATGTGTGCTTGTGCCTAGCTTTTCGTCAGGAATCATACACCAGGTACAGACAGCCGATTAACATGTATAACATGTGTCGTAATGTGTAATGTCAGTTAGTTAGACCTGAGATTTCCGCACTTAGCCTCATAGTTGGGCCATTGTGCGTAGAATGTGTAATGTTAATGAAATCGCCGCTATAGTGCGCTATAGTAGGTAATTAGATTTTGATTTAATGTTATTTGTGCTTCCGAAGGTTTTAGTCGAAAACTTATATTAAATTTCTGTTGAAGAGTCACTCAAAGTAGAATGGATGAGTGTAAATCATCAGGTCAGCACAATCAGGGAGACTCAAACTTTCTGCAAGACCCAGTTCATAGATATTTTTGTTAATGTCATATTATCACTGCCAAGAGTTTAATATTTTTCCGCAGCTAAACTGAGTTTATTTTTTCTCTGTGTATAACGTGGACTTCATTTTATCACCATTTGTCAGTAGGAGTCTAGCAAACTGCTAGTTTTTTGCCATTTGACTTTCAATAGAGGGCAAAATACCTTGCGGCTTCAAAACTACTTACTTGAGTTCAGATCAATTACAAGTTTAAGCAAGTATCCAATCAAGAATCTAACCTGTGAAATAGTTAGATGGGTTACAATTGTCCTTCCACCCTAGTTTCCTGGGCTGCGTTTCATAAAACTACGTACAATTAATAGTTTATTACGACAATTTGATATACATTGCGCAGCCGATTAGTACAATTAGTCTTCCTGCTTGTTAATTTGTGGGTTAGTCGACTTTGCAATGAACATCGAATTGTCATTATAAACCATGAATTGTAGTTTTATGAAACGCAGCCCAGGAAACTACGGTGGAAGGAAAATTGTTTAATGGGGCTCTGAAGTGAACAAAACACTAATCTCTGCTGTCAACATAGCTTATCCCATTTCGTTCACTTTAAAAGGAACCCTACGAATATTTCCAAGCAATTTCACTCCACAAAAAGTGCATTTAGCACTTGCCAAACTTGATAAACTAGTCCCTGCTGATCGTACGAGGAAATATAAAATCAAAACCTGTCATCTCCAAAACCCTATAAAAGCAATTTAATTTACTGCCACCTGACAGAGGACTGACCCCGACTCACCCTCACGTGTGGAGGTAGGAGAGATTATTATTTTGGGGTAGTAAAATACCCCATATTTTGCATGTCCACAACTGAGTGATGATGTACGCATAACATAACATAACATTACATAAACTCACGCCTGTATCCCAGAGGGGTAGGCAGAGACCAGGGACTGCCACTTGCTACAATCCTGACAGATCACTTTCACGCATGCACGCACGCCGATTTCGGGTACTTTTTATCTTGCCCTTTGCTAATACATCCATCGCTAAGGGCCCTCGCCCACGGCGACTTTTTGTAGCGATGCAGTAGCGCGTTCGCATCGCTACAGTCGCGATGCGGGCGCTAATTGTGTGCCCTCGCCCACCGTAAACACGATTCAGTCGCGATGCAAACGCGATACCGTCGCGCTTCTGTCGCGATGCAAATGCGATTCAGCAAGTAACCAAAATGCCTGCGATCGCTACAGTTGCAAGATGGACTCCGTTGGACAGATGGACAACAGCACTCTCGATCTCTCTGTGTTGCACTACTCATGCGCCACCCTTCCTCCGTTCTTCTCCCGATGTCTTCCGATACGCTCGCGCGTTTGCATCGATACAGTCGCGATGCTGTAGCGCGTTAGTAGCGCGTTGGCATCGCTTCTGCAGCGCTTTGCAAATGCGACTAACGCGCGTTCGTAGCGATGCAGTTGCGCGTTTACGAAACGCGCGACAGCATCACTACAAAAAGTCGCAGTGGGCGAGGGGCCTATAATATTTACGCAAGGAGGAAATATTGAAGTAGCGAATTAGCTCTGAAGTGGAGAGTTTTGTCTATACATTTTACTGATACGTTCCATATTCCTAACGTTTTTAGCTAAGAGTGGATATATTGTTACATTTTTCTCTGCCACGACATGATTTTTATGTCTATATTAACTCTGTTTGTAAAGTTGAATTTTCATCGAAGTTTGTGTACTTTTTCTAGAAACTTCTGTCAAAATTTGAATGCATCTTAATTAGAGATGGGACACAACATGATAAAAATCTATTGATAATTATGCATGACTTATCACTTATCAGTCATAGATAATTATCGCTACTTAAGAGTAGGTAATCCGCGTGGCACCGGACTAAGAATAGCATCACTCCATTTCCTCCCGTGGATGTCGTAGAAGGCGACTAAGGAAATCAATTACCAGGAGACGGGCAGCAGCGTCTTCCTGAGATTCCAACCGCATACTGCGATCGCCAATCCGCCTGCCAAGCGTGGCGATTAAGTATGGCAAAACCCCTCATGGTTATGAAAACCACGAGGGAGGCCTGTCCTACAGAGGGCGTCAAATCGCTGATGATGATGATTAAATCTGTAAGTACTTTGCGTATTTTGTAAACTATCGGAATCGGTTCTCTTTTCTTTATAGGTATATTCTTGTTTGCTCCTTAAACAATTTGACAAATATTTTCCATATTGGTAGAGTTTTACCGTCGAAGTGTATTTAGAGCTCCATGCCTTTTCCTACTTCCATGGCGGGAACCGTCCACATCGCCGAGGATTACCGTGATTCGGGTAGCGTAGCGCCACCATTTTGAATATTCCATTTTATTCTCCGAGAGAACTCGCCAGCTCTCCGGCATTCAAATTTTATGCCATGCCAACCTTCACGCGTCCACCCCTTTCTTACGGCATTCAGGTTAGGAGTGAAAGGAATGCAACATTAATTTATCAAAGAAATCCCAGCTTTATCTCTTTGGATTAGGGTCTCGGACTTGGTGAATTCTTAATAGTCTCCCTTTTGATTCCGCTAGTATTGTTGGCGCGGATTTGAGTGAAATGTTTCTAATTACTTCTGTTAGGAGTTGAGCCGGGAAAGGATTACCTGGGTGGACTGGAGAATCTCAAAGAGTCAGTCTGACAGCTAGTTCCATTCCCCTGGCTATCCTTGTATTGTTTGTGTGTGTTTGTTTTATCTAATTAAATATCATGATGGCGTTTATAATTTCCAACATGAATACTGGACAGGGGTTGCAGTTTTATACTATACGCTTCGGACCATTCTTATCGTTGAATGCATCTAGCAGGTAAACAAAGACAAGTGAGGTTTTTTGTAGTTTATATGACGGCATTTCATCTGGCTACTCTCTATTCAGGCAGGTTATGGGCGACGTGACAATAAAAGTGTAAACGTTGACATACCGTCGACTGTACCAGAGCCCAGACCAAGAAATTCGATTCTGCAACACAAAGCAAATGTTTCCGGACGTTACCTAGCTATGGGACACCCAGAAGGCCACATAAAAATAAAACAATATGTCAAAGCCTCATAGGTAATGGGCCCCAGCTTGTAAACTCAGAGGACATATGGATTGTCAAGTCGAGCCGTAAAGAAAACTGAGCTTGCGGTGTAAGAACAAAGGACACTTTAGAAAAACGTTTATAAATGGATGTAAAGGGACTTGTCCACTGCAAAGCTTTTAATTCCACTTTGGTCAACAGAGACTGAAGATGAGCAACTATCCACTATCCAACTAACCCAAGGTTACATGTAAGAATATACTTATTAGTATTGCGCACGCCCTTATAAAAATACATTTGTTACGGCACGCACTCCGTAGTACAATTATGGGTTACCGTAGGCACTGACTGAAAATCAGCGCTGAGGGATCACTTCCTCAGCACAACGCTGAGTCAGCTGCCTTTTGTGGCAATGTAGATACACCACAGGCTACATCTATAGTACTGTTTTATTTATTCGTTTTGTCTGTTGTGTATTTAGTTTTCCTTCTGTGTTGTGCATATTATGTTACTTATGTGCTTATTTTGTTTCTGTGATGTATCTTGTTGGTATAATAAATGTCTTTCTTCTTCTTCTTCTTCAATAAAGAATTTTTCAATTCACTTCAAAAAGGTCAAACATTCTGACAGTTGTTCTGTAAAAGTTTTACATTGCAGATAAGGCGCGGAGCACACTGATCTGACGTCTGGCACGGGCATGGCACAGACATGACGATAAAAGGCGTGGAGCGCAGCGAATTTTCTTAATTACTTCCCCAGAAGACGGCGGCGAACTGATCTAGAACTGACTGCAATCGGGCGCGGGCGCCTAAATGACGTGCTATAGCATATCCGACGAAAGGCCGTTGAGTGTTCAATTAATAACCTTATTACAGTGGACGGACATCATTCTACTTCATTGAAAAACAGTACCAAGCATTTGAATGAAATAGAATGATGTCCGCGTCATGTCCCCGCCAGGCGCCAGATCACTTCCGAAGTAATTCAATCAAATCAAAGTATTTTATTCAAAATAACACAGAGAATGTTACTTAATGAACGTTAAAAGTTAAACTAGGTGTCCATTTCAAAATCTAGATCATGTTGGAGAAAAAATGGACTATGATACCAGAGATACACTGTGGTATAGACCTTGAATTTAATCTCAACTGAAGTGTTCAACTCCAGATGATTGCAGTGGAGACACTCCTTTGGTAGTCCGTAAAAGATGACAGAAATGTAAAGAAAGCAAACGCAACTCAGTTTGTCCCCTAGTAATGAAATGATGCGACAAGTATCACAAATGTTGCCGTTAAATATCAACACGAGGGCATTAAGGGTTTAAAAGGTGTTCGCGAATGGAATGAGGAGCGGGTCTTGTGTGCCACAGACACAGCGGTGTTCATATTTTTTGTTCACTGTCTAAAAGGCAAAAACAGTTCAAAAACTATAGATAACCTGCAAAAGCCATAAGATCCAATAACGGATAGGATCGCTGTCAACAATTTAGGTACAATTATTTTAAATATAATGTTACTTATTGTTTGGAGTTCCTACTTGTTCATCTTCTCGAATTTTCCGTTTGTCAGTGCTAAACATGACTCTAACGAATACAGGAGTCATAACCATATATTGTGCTAGTAACTTTGCCTACGTGGTGACATGACACAGATTCACTCAGTCGTTAACTCTCTATCTCTCTTTTCCATCCACTCGACCCAGTGAGACGTGTATGTAGCTCCGTTGTTTTACACGCAATACAAATGTTAAATATATATTGTGTCTACACCTGTGAGCATAAGTTATAAATAGTGATTAAATCCTGTGGACTTTTCATTTTTACGGATCCAATCCATGTCTAAAATTAGTACTTACGCTTTTGCGTGCCGCGCAGAGTCGATATCGTCTATGAAATCGCTCTGCTCTCCGCCGGGTTCACGGCCTCCTCCCAGTTGCACAAACAGTTGGGGTGCGTAGTGGCTCTCGACGGCATTGTCTTAGTGTCCGAAGCTTGTCTGTAATGGAGTGCTGTTGCGCTTTTGAGAGCAGCTAAAGTAGGGACGCTAGAGGCAGTGTTTTGAACGTCTCTAGAGGATTGGTTTAAGTGAGGTGAATTTTGTCAGAGATAATTTAAGATTGGACTATCCTCTGAGGGCCCAGTCTGAAGCTGCTGGCATATGTAACAAGTAAATAAATCGTTTATAAAAACGTAAAATTATGGGAAGCAACAATTTCTATCAAATTGTTTGTTCGTCCTTGGTCATTTATTTATTTTATTTGTGTTTGAAAACCAACAGCTTATACGAGAAGCACATTTACAAAATTGAGGCGATTAAAGTCAAAGACAATAACCGTCAGAACTAAGCATATTCATACAATATTTTAATTTTTCTGTAAATGTTTTGTTTTATTCATGTGATTTTATGTGTGCAATAAAGTACCTATAAAGTAAGTAATTTATAAGTGCATTTTTTAATTCAGTAGCAACACCTTTATATAGCAAGGGTAGCTACATTAGCATTATATCTTTATTCATCTCGTTAGTTCAAGAATATCAACCATTTTTATAAATTTCTTAAGTTTCATAGTTTTTCTTTTTAATTCACTCAGACCAAAGCTGAATGAAACGAAATATACACTCGAGACCGAACCTGAGACCGCAGTGAAACTGTCATTATGTTGAGTACACAGATCGATATTCGATCGTGATTACAAATACGACTAAATTAATCAGAGCCTTTTGAGAAGGCTCTAAACTAAGTGCGCAAGTAAAGAAGAATAAATAAGAAATGTAACTTACTGGTCTAATATTCCTTTTTAACATTGTGGTAAACTGGCTTCTCGGTGCAACGTGTCATATCTGTCTAACAGATATCTGTCTATCGGCCTTAGGTGCGAAAAAATTCTGATCTGGCGACCGCCGACCAGACGACGCAGCGTGGGCAGGCCCACCACCAGATGATCTGACAACCCGGTTACGGTGGCGGGGAGTCGCTGAATGCGGGCGGCACAATACCGGGAAGCTTGGAAAACCATGAGGGAGGCATATGTCCTGCTGTGGGCGTCAAATGGCTGATGATAATTGTCTAGAAAGAACTCAGCATGTAGCATAATGCTATGCGTTGTTTTGCGCTCCGTTACTGTACAATGATTGTACAGTAACGGAGCGCAAAATAACACATATAGGTACCTACTTAGCAAAGTATTTCGATTTGTCCCAGTTTATCTAAGCCACAATTTCTTCATTCAAAATGTTCCTACACACCCCGTTTGCCCTATGTTCCTGACTGGCAACGTCCGTGGTTACGTTAAGAGAACTGTCAGGATCGGAGCAAGTGGCATACCCTGATTTCTGCCTACCCCTCCGGGATACAGGCCTGAATGTATGTTTAATTCAAGCTTCTTGACATTGAAGGCAGACCCATCCGACAATAAAGATTTGCAATCGTCAGCTAATAATTGAAGCAGAGAGCAAAATATCACTATATCAGGCCCGTGTATAGAGTTCTACTAGCCACGCAGCTGATCGTCTCCTCTCCTACACAGCCGCACGACACAATCCCATTCACAATCCGTGCGGTGTCGTCGGATGGGGGACGCGCGAGTGATTAACCGCCAACACTTCCTATAATCGATTTCTGCTGCAGTGTACACATAGGTAGCAATCTCCGCGCCCCCGATCGGAGGGAGGACGGGGCTGTTAAGATAAAGTTGGCAAATAAGTGAAATTTTGAGTTTGCCATTAGCAGATAACGGTAATTGCATTATTATTCTTTTTTATTAAACGGCCGGCCAAAGCATTTTGTTTTTTTATCTTATTTATTGAAAAGGTGAACTTTCAAGTAACAACTACAGAGGCACAAGTTTTTATACAAATTATAGTCAGTCTGGATCTAGGCTGCAACCCAAAAGCAGATTGCATAGCATGATAACTATACGTATACGTAATGTATCAGAATAAAACAGTTAACATTTGAAAGTTATTAAATTTAACATTTATACCTTTACATTATTTAAAGTCTAAACGGTGTAAAAAAATTAATATAACAGTCAAGTTGTCACACTAGTTGTCATGTTGTTACGGTCACAGTCCATTTTGTCAAAAATAGCTGAAATAGTCTCTCTGATTTTGAGAGGTAAATAGAAGAGTTCATAGTTATACTGGGTGGCGCAAAAGTACTGGCACTAAAGAAAATACCTTTATTTTTTTTATATGACATTTTCTGTCATTCTGTTGTTGAAAATTGTGTAGTGAACAAATGTAAAATACACTGAAAATAAACATGGACCGTTTTACTCCCCAAGAACGTGGAATAATTGTGTCAATGTTCTTACGGAATAATTCATCAGTGATAAGAACACAACGTGAATTTCGTCGACGATTTCCCCACCGTCCGGCACCGATTGGTCGCACAATTCGTTAAATGGCTCTAATCGCGATTATTTATTAGGTTAAATGTAATTACCTTAATTCCCGACGCGTTGCTCTCTTTACGATTGTTTTGTTTTTATTTTTGTTTTGTAGACTTTCGTGTATTTTGTTTGTGTACCTTCGTGTCTACTTTGTGTTTCTCTGACAATTTAATTAAATGTCTTCTCTCTCTCTCTCTCTCTGTCTCTCTCTCTCCCTCTCTCTCACTCTCTCTTAGTCACTCTTAGACTTCACGACAGATCAATTTCGCTTCCTCAACATTCATTAGTCCATGCATGCACGCACGCCGGTTTCGGGTACTTTTTAAATAGAAATTAAACTCACAATTTCAAGTTCATATACAATAACTGAACGGTTCCGTCCCAGCCGTTTCTCCCACTTCCAAGCACCCCAACCGGGGTTGTTAGTAGGTACTAGGTACTCCTGTTGTTAATAAAAACTCGATAATGTTTTATTGACTTTCGTCGCTTCCAAGACGTCTCGTGGTCAAGTTAAATTCCCTGGATTGATTTTTCGGCTGTTGATATTTACTAAGTATAGATTGTCATACACTTTATCTTCAGTTGGACGTATCTGAGTAATATCAAAGATTCCTATAAATCCTTAGTAGGTACTGGGTTGCCCTTTTTATAATTTCCCTAAGTTTTTGGTTTACTGTTAACGAATCTTTTATAAAAATACAACCTGAATTGTTTCTTTGTAAAGAAACCAGATTTTAATTTTAATTCAATAATGTTCTTGATTCGCGCCGCTAGATGGCGCTAGTACCGCCTAACACATTGCGCCGTTTGAGCGTTTGAGCTAAAAAATAACGCTTACTTTCACGATAAACCAACGGCCGTGTAACGCGACACAGTAACTTTTTTGGTACCAGACTGTAAGTACAAACATACTCAAGTTTGTACTGCTGGGGGTAGGTTCCAAGGTTTGCCACTTGCCACGAAACTGGAAAACCGCTTCATCAACATGCAGTAGTACTAGAGCGGGCCTAAACGTACACCCGAGAAAATAAAGCCTTTTATTTCACTCTTTACAATCAGTTATGTAAATATATTTTATTCTTAACATGCACTTGCAGTTTCCGTGTGGCGCCGGATTAAGAATAGCGTCACTCCATTTCTTTCCACGGATGTCGTAGAAGGCGACTAAGGAAATACATTACCAGGAGACGGGCAGCAGCATCTTCCTGAGATTTCAACCGCATACCTACTGCGATCGCCAACCCGCCTGCCAGGCGTGGCGATTATCGCAAAACCCCTCATGGCTATGAAAACCACGAAGGAGGAGGCCTATGTCGTGCAGTGGGCATCAATCGGCTGATGATGATGCACTTCAAAGATTAGGTATGTCATTAAACTCAAATTAATTTATTCCAATAATCAAGTTAACTTTACGTATTTAGGTGTTTATATTTGCTGTCCATTTATAATTATTCTATCTTAATCTTAACTTAATTTTAAGTTACATTTTTGTTTTATATTTAAACCACCCCAATTGGATATAGGCCTCCTGCAACTGTGTCCATATATCTCTATCCTGAGCTATGTTCATCCACTCTGGGCCCGCAATTGACTTTATATTATCTTCCCATCGCATGCATGGACGTCCACGTTTTCTGTGGCCGCCTTCTGGGCCTTTCCACTTTGTCACCGGTAAGGGACAGCAAAATTCCTGGGGATACCACACGAATAAAACAGAAAATCCACAACACCTGATTTATTATTGGCATCAACATGAATTATTATTGTATACAAAGTATGGCAAGCTGGTACAATTGACAGCACATAACCTTTAGATTTTAGTTGCAAAGTCACCCGTAACGTAACTCGGTAGAGTGCACGCATGTAAAGGTTGATGTGCTCTCTGTCGCCTATAACTAGAGTTTCATTTCAGACAAGAATTGTTAGAATTAGTATACTATTTACAAGAGCATCTGCTAATAAACGGATTACAAAGAAAAAAAAACATGTTTTTTGTAACTATTAACTAGGTAATAAAACATGATTTATTAACAATAATTGTCCTCTTAAAATTTAATTCATAAAACATTTAAAAGACCTGACGGATTTTATATTAAACTATATATTTTTTACATTTATGTAGATGTCTGTCGTTTGTCTGGATTTGTGTGAGTATTAATGTTTCAATTGGCCTTGACCAGCATATTTTTGGTGGATTGAGTAAAGCTGGCTCGAGACCGAAAAATTAACACTTTTTTAATAATGTTTTTTAATGTTAACACGAGCACTAGACATAATAAAAACTGAATTTGCACGGATATTTTTATGCACTCGTTTATTTATTCATTTTACAATTTTCCGACGTTTCGGTGCTTTTGCATGTGCCGTGTCCTTTTTAATAATCCGATGAATTACTGATAAATTAATTAACTATATAAAATGAATGACCATTAGCAGATTTACATTATACAGATGCGTTGACATATTTGCATTTGAAACTATCGTCTGGATTTGTGCCAGTATTTGGCAAACGGCATGAGTGATACTCAGACTGCTGCTGTAGAAACAGATAGTAAAGTACGGTAGTCAATAGGATGTAACAGAACAAAAAAGTTATACTCAGACGGAAAAAATGTGTAGCCCACATTGTTTTTGTCTGAGTATAACTTTTTTTGTTTACCACCGGCCAGAACAGCGGCAAACAAAGTAAAGAAAGTAATTAATAGATCATCATCATCATCATCATCAGCCGTTCGACGCCCACTGCAGGATACAGGCCTCCCTCATGGTTTCTATTAATAGATACTATGATGAAATTACGACGAATAAATTACTATTACGACGAAAAGAATAGATTAATGCTACGACGAAAAGTTTGATTGTAACTAATTGTTGAGTACCTGTAACATATTGTTACGTTCTAGGGGTGGGTTCGTGATCGGAAAATGCACTGTATACACCGATGAATAAGAGTAGGATTTATTTACGCACTATTTCTTAACTTCACGACACTTTAACAACAAACACTTTTAATCACACTGCACTGATCCGATAATACTCGTAGTAGGTACTTCTTCCTTCGCTTGTACTTCGTTTCGCTTCCGCTTCCAAAGTAAAACTGACTCGCGGCACGCGTCGTCCCCGCTTATATACCCCTTAAGATGTTCTCGAAAACTCCATCAAGTCGTGGAAGGTTCTGCCGTCTCGCTCGATCGTGATGTCTCTGTCACACCTTTCCAGAATGTTCGGACTATAGCTATCCCTCTCTAACAGGGCTATCTCTTTCACTCCTATTGAAAATTTCGTCATATACTGAAATGTACTTCAAGGGCCCATAAGGGGTCCTGAAAATGCCTGAAAACGGGTTTTCAGGTTATGGCGTCATCGGATAGAGGGTGGCCTGAAACGGACTGAAAACATGTTTCAGGCGCCTGAAAACCATGGTAACTTGGGTGAAATTTTGATAAACTAGTATGTGACAGAGCACCCTCTGAAACGGCCTGAAACGGTATTTCAGTCTGCTGAAAACGCTTCCAAGGCACGGAAAAACGCGTTCAAAGTTTTACCTCCTATCCACCGTCGTAACAATATTTTTTAAAGTAAATTAGGTGATAAGTACAGGTAGCATTATGGTGAATTGTTGTATAAAGGGCTGTAATGGCCTGTTGGAGCGAAAAAGACGAAAAACTGTCTTCCATGCGTAAGTATATTAGTTTAACACTTCTTTATTTAATATCTGCAATGAGTGTAAATTACAATAGGTACATCAAGCTAATTTCTTTGTAAAATCGGCTTTAAAACTATGTTTTTTATATAACAGACCGCCAAAGGAGAAAGGCAGTGTTGTACGGGTGTTTCGTACCGCTTTTGTGGATTGCATGTTTTGTTACACAATGGTCACTATTGAACATAAAATAACAAAAATAACAAATATATTTTTAGAGTCGGAATTATTATGATCATTTTCACTATGAGATTAGAGGTTAGAATGACTTTTCAGAATCGATACCTTAACTTCAACTGACATTTACGTGATCGATTTTACTAAACACACATAAGCACCTAGGTCTAGCGTTTAGGTCTCTCTGCCTACCTAGTCTAGAAGCGTGAAGAAAAGAATAGGCACAATTTATGAGCTCCATGTATAAATATCTATAGTAATAAAAACAACAACAAAATATAGGTATATAATTATTTAATAGTCTTAGTTTTTAAGAAACAGTGGTTCTCACTAAAATGTCGTCTAAAAAGGGAGCAGGTCGTGTCATACCTTCCTGACGGGCAAACCCCAAATACCACACGATGCTCATTACATGAGCGCAGCATCCTACTGTCCTGAGACCGACAATGGCTCGACTCGGGGAAACAAACAATATACAAGCGTCTTTTCACGTCATTCACTGGAGTCTTTTGGCATTCACAAACCACCATCTAAATACCGAGGAGCGTGGCTCGACTCAGGCAATTATGGACAAGATTAGAATCAAATGCAAGACCAAGACTTACAATTAAAAACAAATCATACCAATGAAACTCAAACAAAATCAAACAATTCGCTAAAATAAAATAAAGTCGCACAAAACTCGAAAATATCATTTTGTTTAGATTTTACAGACTATGCTATGTACATCTTGTTCCAACGTACTTATAATATCGAATGATTCAAGATTGTTGCGTAGTTAGATGATTTTAGAATCGATTCATCGTATCTCGATCGTAACTCAACTTTTAGCCTGGCAGCCCCATATTGATTTAAGAATGATTGCGTTTAGTGTCTCCATACTATTAGCGTTTCGTTTTTAATTTCGGTTTTTCTTTCCTCCTACTTAATATTGGATTTATACCGTCATGATGAACTTAATTAATTGTGTAAATATGAGTTCAAAACATTTTCTCATTAGGCTGTACGCCAGCTGCCTTTCTCCTTTACTTTAAAAAAGTAATTTGTTCCAAGCTTATATTAGTTGCACGTTAATACCTACACCAAATAAAAGAGCTCTCGAATCCGCTAATAAATATTTCGTTTTGGTAATTCTTACTAAAGGAAAACTAATTTCTATTACGTAGACAATAATGCAGAGTATGAATGCTATTGTATATAAACAAAGAAATGTATATAAATCAGATCACATAATATACTGGAAATATTACCGGATCCACACTTAATTAACGGGGTTTTATAAAATAAAGTTGCGATTTTCCCGTGATTTCAGATTTTTTCTTAGGGCATCACTGGACCCTGTGTAATCTAACAAAATTGGGTATGTACGACTCATAGTGACAGCTCGGGTTTAATCACATTTTGATGCGTTTGAAATCGATACCTACGTAAATTGTGTGGTTAGCCCGATTCGCCACCGATCACTGGTGGCAAACAAACGAAAAAGCGAAACTCTGACAAGGACAGAAGAAAAGGTGCAGCTATCTATTCTATCCTATCGACAACTGTATTCAGCTTTCTCGTTCTACAGTAGTAATAATATTTAAATGTCGGGCCCTTGAGCTTCATGCACGCTTGCCGGTTACGGATTCTTCTATCTTGCCCTTTACGAATATATCCCTTATTTGGGCGGGGGCATCCCTTACCAGCCTTTTTACCCATATTCGATCGAAATATTTATTTCATAACTTTTCGTAGGTAAATGAAATGCTGGTGTTTCATACTTGCGTGCGATAAATCAAGCTCATCGTGCTATTATGTTAGACCGAATTAACAATGCCTGTGTCGGAACACAATAATTATAAAAACCGGCCAAGTGCGAGTCGGGCTCGCGCACGAAGGGTTCCGTACCATTTTCTATATAACATTAAGCAAAGATCGAGACAAGATAGATTACGTACATTGAGAACAGCGCCATCTGTAGAAACCAACAAGAAGCGTTTAACAGTGACATCTAACGACATGACATCGGCGCTATGAAGGTTTCATAGATGGCCGCTAGATGGCGAGCTGTTTTTAAACAACGTTTGTTGTATGGGAGCCCCCCTCATATATTTATTTTATCCTGTTTTTAGTATTTGTTGTTATAGCGGCAACAAAAATTCATCATCTGTGAAAATTTCAACTGTCTAGTTATCACGGTTCATGAGATACAGCCTGATGACAGACAGCCAGACATACAGACAGATAGACAGACGGACAGTGGAGTCTTAGTAATAGGGTCTCTTACCCCGTTGGGTACGGAACCCTAAAAAGGAAGAGACACATTTCCACATCAAGTTATTGCAAACGAAGCCGCGTCTGTCATTCGGACGAATTCTTCAATCATTTGGAAGCTCAATGAGAGCAGATATTAACTGTCATGTTCAAACAAACGTTGATTAATCGACCAAGCCACCTGGGACCGAGATTTGATTCTCGACGGCCTCTTTCTGCGGCTGGAGAATGAAGTGGTATTGAAATCGAAACGTGATTTACAGCGATTCAGATTTGCAGTTTTATTACTTCTGTTCTACAGATCTTTCATCCGCTAAAAATACTATGTAGGTACTTTTAAATACGATAAGAGTCAAGCATCTTGCTTATAAGAAAATAACGTATGATGAAAGGCTTTCCCAAAGCCACGCCCCACTCCCTTTTGTAATCGGGTATCCTCATCCAGCCGCCACCGACAATATCGTGAGTCGAGAGCGAGCTGGCGCGTGCGATGATACGGTAAAGTTTTGATCATAAGTAGTGTTTTTATGTGTGCAATAAAGTAAGTGAAGTAAAAGTAAAAATGACTCAACATAACTTACATAAAAGGTACATGTGCAGCGGCCCCCACACTAGGAGATCCCATATCATCGAACTTTAGTCTGAAGTTTCTCTATTTTCATTTGAAATTATCAGAATGTTAAAGTATTATTTGGACATAATTTTTGAATCAAAGACATCCATATTTCATTGACGACAAACACTCCTCAGATGCTTAAATGTTGTTAAGTCTTTCATTTTCCCTAAACTGCATTTGAAGATGGTTTTAAAGAATGTAGAGCTGAGTATGAGCAAGCTTTAGCGTTAACTTTAAGCTAAGACTTCCAAGCGCTTACTGCTCACACAAAAAAGAAAACAATCAAAATGCGATCCATCAACGTCTTCGAAAGACTGCTTATAAAAAACGCCTACGTAAAGCCTGTTACACACCAAATTACAAGAATAAAATTAAAAAGCTTAACTAACTGTACACCTTACAAATCTGGTGGCATTGCAAAATATAAGTTGCATATCGTGGTAATTAATGTAATAAAACGTATTTTAAGTTAATTCCTTCGTCGCAGATAAAATAAAGTTTTCTTTTTATAGATAAACTTGTCTAATTTGTTTGGTGTTACAATTACTAAGTATAAGTAGTAGACTCCGTTAGTGGAAGTGTTATCAGTATGATAGTGAAACTAACGAATTAATATGAAGACATAATGTCACCAGATAACTTAGGTACAGAATCTAAAGGAACAAAGAAAAGGAAGAAGAAGAAAAACATGGTGAGTAAACCTGGGTGTCTGAGGTGTTCACATACCTTAGCGCTTGAAATTACGTGTGGTTATTAAGCCCGTATTTCTCTCTGAAAAGGCCTGTGGCCTGCAGTGGGACGTATATAGGCTACATAAAAATAAAAACCTAACTGAATAATTTCTTATCCCTCGGTGTATACCAGCCCTTACCTCACCGATCCACCATTTTTGTTGAACGTAATTTGATAGGCTTTAGTGCCTTGTTAGCGTTAAATACGACGCATTCAAATAATTATTAGGCACAAACCATGCCTCATCTCAGATATGTAATGCTAAACGGTCCAACGCTTACACTAATTATACTTATTTCAATTTTAAATTGGAATTTACCGAAGAACCATTCACATCGATGGGCCGAGTCACATTTTTTTCAACTCGAGTAGCTAGAGTTTAAATAAGGGCTGACTCGAGTAGCAACTCGAGTCAGGCAGCGTTGTCTCACCGCGCACCGTCAACTTGCGCGAGTAGGTCGGACCGGACACACCAACTCAGAGGCGGTACCGGACCGTACAAACGTACCCTTCTCACTCCGACACACAGGTTGGTCGCATAGTACTGACTCACTCAGCCACACTCGCGAGTCAGGTCGCTCGCGCACGCCCGCCGAGTGAACTCGGTGGGCGGAATTTTCAACTCGAGTTTACTCGCTGGCAGCCCAACTCGAGTAACTCGAGTAAATTGACTCGAGTCGCCCATCGCTTCAATACAAGGCACTACGTAAAGGAGATTTCGTGCCAAAGTTGATTTCACCTCGAGTTTATGATTGATATCAATACTTATATTGAGTAATAATAACGTCCATACAATACTTGTCCTGGTCCCAAACTAGAGTACCCTGTGCTATAGTAACCAGGCAAGTAGGTAGGTAGGCAGACTGACGCCATTTGTACAAATGTAAGGCAGTGGGAATCGAACCCACGACCTCCGGCATGTTAATCAGACCTGATACCGCTAGACCAACGAGGGAGTCATGTATATAGTCAATAAATCAGGCAAGTAGTTGTAACCGATTGTTTTGCTCGTTGGAGGCAATCGGACAGCTACAAAATAAAGTTCAACAATTCAGCACCTGTAGGTTTATTGCAGTCACAAAAGTCCATATAAATTCCGAACGTCCTTATCCGATATACTTAGAAACGATTTATGTATTAAATTCGAGATTGCACTTAGCCGCGAGAGAACGAAAAACGCTGGCAGCTTAGAAAGCTTCTGTGCTATTTCACTGTACATTTTCCAGTGACCTTTTGTTTTAGCCCCCGAAATTATTGGACTGAATGCTTTCGCATGAATGTGAGATGCATGAAAGGGTTTTTATTGGATCGTAATACGATATGAAATAAAACGAGCTAATGTTCTCTTTCGTTCTCATTTGAGATGGAGTCAGGTGCAATCACGATTGTGAGATCTTTAATGAACGTCGACAAATAATTATTGTTTCCCGCAGTGAACTGGATTAACCAGCCAATGGATAACATAAGCATAAGCATAATCAGCCTATATGCGTCCCAATGTAGGGCACAGGCCTTCTCTCAAGGAGAGAGTAGTAGTGAAGTTATAGTAGCAATACCACACGCTAACTGTGAAGGAAAACATCGTGAGGAAACCTGAGTGTCTGAGTTATTCACATACCTCAGCGCTTGAAATCGCCAATCCGCGGTGGGCACGCGTGGTGATTAAGCCCATACTCTCTCCTTGAGAGAAGGCCAATGGATACTACCTACTTAATTCGCTCTCTCTGGATGCGCTCTACAATTTTTCACTCTCTTTTTTCAAGTTCTTAACTGATAAAGAAAGCCTTATCCGAATTAGATCGAACAGCAGAATCAGCGGTGTCGGTGGGATTTAATTTTCGATATTCCGGTTCTTTCTCGTTCTCCAACTTCCTTAATCCCAGAATCTTCTTCCATTAGTAAGTTCTCTTTGAGTCTTAATATTTAATCCATACATCAATATTATCCTGGTTGTGGTCTTACGAATCTGCAGCTATGGACAAAGATTTATAAAGTAAAGTAAGTTAAAGTAAAGTGATAAGTATTTTAATTTTGACTTTCCAGCTGTTTTTAATTTTTAATTTAATCTATTTTACTTAATTCACTGCAACTGACATAGCAATTATTTAACATGGACATTGTATTATATCAACATCGTCGATGTAGTATCTGACAGTAAATTTAACATTTGTAGGTATTTCGTAATGGTATTTTGACATTTCAATTACATAAATAAATTAGAATTATATATTTGACACAAACGAGGCTACGTAAAAAAAAAATATTAGAACATACCAAACAGAATGTGAGCTCATATTTAATAACATGTCATCATAATGTACCACGTTCTAAGCAAATACATTTATTTTATTTAATGTTTTATTTTAAGTTACATTGGCTTATAATAAAGCGCGTACCTACTTATTATAACCTACACTCAGGTTTACTATACAGTGACACATCCTCATAAATACAATTCCATCTCAACGATTTATAAAGTCGCCACACACAAGATGTCATCAGTCTACAGAACAAAGACACTCATTCCGACGCTGTATTTGTCAGCCACACGCCTTGGTTCACACAGGACAATACCAGCCGTCTAATAAGATTCCTACTGTTCGGACTCTACTGCGGGTCAGAGCCGTAACGACTTTAGTACACTGAAGTCGTGTATTGATTTTGAAGCGTAAAGCAAAATACGCTCAGTATGTTTGTAGTAAAATTTTGTTTCTTGGTAGTTATGCCGTTTTATTTTCTTCTCAGAGATATTAAATGAAACTATATTACGGTGGTTGTTTCGCTATTATGTCGGCGAGAAATCGAAATAATACGTCAGTGTCGGCGGTTTTGTTCGAGGGTATCTCCACGGTGTTTTTCTTGTTAATTGGCCCTGGAATCAATGCCTTCGATGGCCATTGACAAGATTGGGTGATTAGGAAGAGATCAGGGTGCTCATTAGGATAATAATATTTATTTTGCGAGAGATTTTTCCTTGAATTGTTATCGAAGAAGCTAAATTCTAATATCAAAACGAAAAAATCTAGTGAGTGAAGCAATGCGTTTTGGTATGTAAAACCTGGCAATATTAAAGTTTATTCTCTGTTCCTCTTCTTCTTCTTCTTCTTCTTCTAAGTTTTAAAAGTTTCATTATGCAGAATATGTAATCAGTTTCCACACAAAGTCGTGATCAATTGATTAGACCAACACCTAAAAATTTAACTTTATGTCGTCAATCCCGTAAAACAAACAACTTTACAACCTCACCATGTTGTAGTACAGTCAGCTGCTGCGGCAAAACCTGCTTAAAGGACTCTCGAGAGAAATGAACAGGTTCAGCGAAGGTTGCGGTCTAGTGTACCAGACTAAGATGGTGAGAAAGAACCACTGCTCAACATCGAATGAAGTTTGAGGTCACCATGGCCACGTTAAAATAACTTGTCTTTTATTGAGTTGGGATTGTTTCTTGTTTATTCTCACAATAAAAACGATCCAAATGTACGATTGTGTCAATTGCACTTTTAACAAGATAGGCATCCAAAGTAAGCACAAAATTTTAATGTTTTAGTGCAGTTTTTTTCCCGCTGCCTTTTTCTCCGCTATATAAGGCCGAAGGCAGCGGCTAACATAGTAGATTGACATTCGACAAACAGAATGTAAATTCTTTACGTTGAAATAAATTATTGATTTATTGATTTATAATCGAGTATATTTTTATAGTTCCGTGTGGGGCCGGATTAAGAATAGCGTCACTCCATTTCCTTTCGTGGATGTCGTGGAAGGCGACTAAGGAAATAAATTACCAGGAGACGGGCAGCAGCGTCTTCCTGAGATTCCAACCGCATACTGCGATCGCCAACCCGCCTGCCAAGCGTGGCGATTATGGTAAAACCCCTCATGGTTATAAAAACCACGAAGGAGGCCTATGTCCTGCAGTGGGCTTCAAATGGCTGATGATGAATCGAGTGTATACGTACTATATTTAGTACCGCGGTGTTAGCCCACTAGGCGGAACAATGGACTCGGAAGCGAGAGACGCAGGTTCGATTCCTATAACTTAGTTTATTTTCAAAGTTACGTACATCTGCAAATTTGTAGTAGCAATACCACACGCTAAAACATCGCGAGGAAACCCGCGTCAGTGCTTGTCACTAATGTAGCCACATTGCCGACTAAGCCATCAGGATGGTATTGGTTAGCCTACTCCATCTAAAATAATGTCCCAGGCACATAAACTTAGAAAAAAATAAAAAATAAAACCAGTAAAATATTTTTTCTGGGTTTTTGGGATCTCAAAAAATGCGGAAAATAAAGCTACATTAATAATAACAAAATATTATATTTTGTTTTTTTATATTCTTCATTATTAAAAAATATTTAGTATTTACGTTTATTAATCATTTAACATGGCCTCTCCGATTATATTGAAATATTTTTAGTGCAAGTTCCCCATAGGCAGTTAAAATAATCTGTGGTACATCTTTCCCTTTACCACAAACTATTTAAACTGCATCTGAGGAGTGCTTTAAGGAGTCGTGTTTAATAAATAAGACTGTAATTTTTTTTTATGATTTCAGAGTTGTTCTCATAATTGTTTGTACCTATTGATGAGTAGAGTGAGCCTCGGACCTTTCTGTAGCGGTCCGTAAATCACAAAAAATCTTACATACTCCTAGATTAGATTAGATAAAAACTCTTCACACACTCACCATACAAAATAAAAAATACGCTACACCATACATAATAAAAAATACGCCATCTTTACAGAAACACCGTCAATGGACGAGGTATACCCTCGGCCTATTTATTCTGTACCGCCAACCTGCGGCGGTTTCCACCGTCGATCTGTCATCTGTCACTGGCTGACGTATTTTTTGTTATGGCTAATTTAATTTACCTCACTGGGCGGATTCCGCTGTCGGTGCGCACCTTTATAAGGCAGCGTGAGCTTTGACCGTTGACGCGAGTTTATTGCCGGCTTGGGGGTTTTCTCATTAGATTTTTGCATTGGCTCGCTTCGCGTAATAAGGGTTCGTCGCTGCAGGATATAATTAGTTCATTTTGTCTGGGAATTTATCTGCGTACGGGCCGAAGAGTCTCATACACACATTGTTGTTGAATAGAATAATATAAGCACGACATAATTACGACATATTTTATTACTAATGTTTTTTTTATATTAAGATGTATTACACTAAACTTATACAGCACCACAATTGTTGTTATTTGCCACTATTTTGTAGTCTACTACGCAATATTAGTACAATGTCATTCCAATGGTTTAACTCACGCAAATTAAATAGACATCTTTCGCAAAGAAGATTCGTCGAATTAAGTTGCATGGGTTATACCATTGGAATCCAATTGGCTCCTATACTACCAATGTCAATGAAACAACGATTACCGTACTAGTATGAATCTATTGAACAACTATGCATGATAGAGACTCGCCCCTCGGGATGATTGCAGGTGATCACGGTTCCTTTTACCTAACTTGAGCAATAACTGCCTACTCAATACTTTAATGCATCCATAATTTTGGTGAGATTTTGAAATTGTTTGGGCCTTCAAATGTCCCTAAATCGGCGAGCGTACCTACATTGACTAATTTCAATGAAACAAAAGAGGTACTTATGTGAAAAGTGAAAAGAAAAGTCAATAAGTTAAAGTTTATGCGTGAAAAGTCAAAAGCAAAAATCAAAGTCAAAAGTTGCAGAAACATGGTCAAATATTTTTCCCCTCTCTACATAATCGCGGTGAAAATGCACATAAATCGATGTTCCACAGACGGTTCTTCAAATAATAAATCCCACACAAACAATCACCTTCCTTGCAAAGACATCGTAACATTGTAATACTTACTTTGTACAAAACAGTAAAGTTATTTGTACTAGGTATAGCCGTTATTGTCTAACTTCTCGTCATTTTCTGTCGTGGATGATTGAGAGTAGAATAGAATTTATTGACGTATTGGGGCAAAGGGTCGAGGTCGATTATTCGACCAAGTCAACGCAGTAATCTTAGCAGCGCTGACTTTCAGCCACTACCCATAAAAATACCATTCATCATCAGTCATTTGACGCCCACTGCAGGACATAGGCCACCTTCGTGGTTTTCATAACCAGTACGATAAGAAGTTTTGATCGTCAATCGCCACGCTTGGCAGGCGTCACATCTACATCTTGGTTACATCTACCAACATTTACTAAAGCTCTGTGAAGGTGGCACTAACATCTCCATACGAATCCCTTTGAAAGGAGGCCGGCGCGGTGAGACGCGCCTCGTTGCCAATACATCATGTCCGGACGCTCATTTGCGTGTCAGCAACCTCGCCCCCGTGTGGCCGAGATGGGAGACTGGATGGTGTTCTGCGATAGGGATAGATAGTGATAAAATAAAAAAGGAAAGGGAGAGATTTCATGTATAATGTCAACAGCAGTGTAGGAAAACATCGTGGGGAAACCTGAGTGTCTGAGGTGTTCACACACCTCAGCGCTTAAGATTGCCAATCCGCAATTTGGCATTTTGCCAAATCGCCCAATCAGCTCTCGTGAATACGCGTCTTTTGAGCTTCTCATATCTTCAGAACTCTCCGAGATATAAGGCGATCGCACTTTTTCGTGAAATCGGAGCCTACATTGGAGCGAACGAAAAGACATTTCCAATGTCAAAACGTTCAGGTAGTAGTGGATTAGTGGAACAGCCCTTGATCACCACGGTCGATTGTCTTGACTCCATTTCTCACTTTCATCTTGACCCACCGCCATATCACGTCACTGAAATTAATGATGTTTTCAAGAGACTCCGATTCTTTAACAAAATAATAAAACAAAACTGAAGTTAATGCGCGTCAATCTGTAGTTGATTACGTTTTTTGTGTCATTTTGGCGTGAGTTTTGACACCTGCATGATAGCGCTTTCCCTAAGCGGCGGTTACATCACATCCACTGCAACTGAAGTGAGCAGAGAAGTTAGGGAGAGCAGGAAAGAGCAAAACTTTAATTCGAGGATTTTACACTCTACTCGGTCACGTTACACCATTTGCAATAAAAATTTGTAACAAAAATGTATTTAAATCTATCGACTGTACATACATAATCAGATTTAAGATTTACACAGCAACACAATATTTTCATGCACGCATTGCACGCAGAGGCACTTGATCATCAACAAGGTAGGTATTTTATTTCGTTCTTTTTTTGTAAAATTAGGCGTACATGTCTGTGTTGATGGCATTGGTATAGTGATCTTAGTTCGTAACAGCTAAACTGGTGGATCTGGCCTAACTGTAAGCTTATGGTAAGTAATTTAGTTCATTGTTTCTTATAAACACTATGGTCAATTTATAATCATAACCTAAAGTGATTATCCAGTAAAAACATTTTAAAAATTAAGTAATCCGGCTCTTCCTCCTACATCCCCAGAGGAAGGACATGAATGTAAATTAAGCGTTAATGTTGACTAGTTTTTGTCTTCGGCTCTGCTCGTTAACCTAAGGTGTTCTCATCTTGATAAATGTCGATAATTAGAAGTTGGATCTATGCCACTGATGATTACCGGCCCTGAGGCTTTGATGGAGTCATTTGAGTAAGTTCTTATGAGGTCTTCTACCTTTTTTTAACTATGGTGTACGTAGATATCTTGCAAATAAAAGATGTTTTTGGACGTTGTAATAGTTAAGGTTATGGTTTTGTTGTATTTATCTAAACTTACGTATTTACGACCGAGAACGATTACCATCTTTATATAGTTGTAGGTATTATATTTATATGTAGGTATACAATACATGTCAAGACCTCCCAATGTATTATCAACAGTATTAAAAAAATCTAAGATAATTTTGTGCCCACCTGTAATTTTATCGGATAGGTAGCATACTAGAAAAGACCCCGTTATAGCTATTGTAGTGTAATACTTGTATGTTACCTGTTGGTGGGCCTTAAATAAATAAATAAATATGGGAATGGTGAAACATTACTTACATAATTCAGCTTTACTGGTCAACTAGGTATGTAAGAAAGTATAAAGTTATGAAATTTGGTCATGACAGGACGATAACGCCCTCTTGTGGGCGCTAGACGTTTCCAGGGGGGCAGAAGAAGGGCAGTTAAAAAAGTGGTGAATAATGATATTTTCTTTAATCTTAACTATTTCGACACTGTTACGCATTCAAGGTTGCCGTGATTTAAAATCGATTCTTGATATGGATTTTCAAAAATATTTTTGTATATATTTTTTTATTACGGAAAGAAAAGAATATTGTGTACAAAATTTATGACATAACAAAAAGAAGACTCAAAAAATTGTATATGGACCACATCCTACATATCTTATCTCATACAATAATGTGTCTAGGTACGCCTCAAAATAGTATTTGGCTGTTATTAAGATGTGCATATGCGGGAAATAAAAATATATATATGGTGTTTCATATGAATATGGGGATATGGTTACACTTCTATAGATTTAATATGCATTCGTATATTCTTATTTTATTAAGATTCCATTGCAATGACAAGCGTTGGGTGTCTTTCCTGCTAAAAAATGAGAGGGCACTCGATTTAGAACGTCAAAGATTCGCTGTCGTAAGTGTTCGCTCGTTCCTTTTTCAGTCGCTAGCCTTGCACCATCATCAAGTTCTAATAAGAAGACGGAATCATATCGGATATCATTACCTCCGCCCATTTGCCTCCACCCGCAGGAATGTTACTGGAATGCTCCGCTGTGACACCGATATATATCAAATTTGATACAGACTGATTCGTCAGTGGTAAAAAGTGCCGGTTTGAGGTATTGTCAGCGTGGGGACTGACGGGGGCTGTTTTACAATTTTTTTGGGTTCACTTAGCGCTTTGTTTTGGACACAAAAAAAACTCGTCTTGGAATTGGAGACTCAGTATGATTGTGCAGCTTTTTAAATTGAGTATTTCACTAAAGAAACTTCTTCTTTCTATCTTTTTTTCTGATTGTGCAATAAAGTATTCTCTATCTATACATAACATACATAAGCAGCCTATATATACGTCCCACTGTAGGGCACAGGCCTTCTCTCAGGGAGAGAGTATGGGCTTAATTACCACGCGTGCCCACCGCGGATTGGCGATTTCAAGCGCTGAGGTATATGAATAGCTCAGACACTCAGGTTTCCTCACGATGTTTTCCTTCACGGTTAGCGAGTGGTATTGCTACTATAACTTCACAAATGTACATAACTTAGAAAACAAAGTCATAGGTACAACCCGCACTGGGAATCGAACCTGGGTCTCCCGCTTCCGAGTCCAACGTTCTACCGTTCTACCCACTAGGCTACCACCGCTCCTCTATCTATATATCTAAGGTAATACTTATGTGTCGTTCTGTCTTCTTACTTTTTGAAAAATCTGAAGATATCTGTACTCAGTGAAATTCGTACGAGTGAATGATTCAGTTTTTTTTCTATTTCCTATCTTCGTCTGTTTATTTTTTCTTACATATTATTTTGATGGGTCTGAATAGGATCGAATTATTAATATGAGTCTATCCCATGCTGACCCAGCCAAATCTGCGTCCGTGTGTCTCACTGGCACTAATATTTCGGCTTTCATCTGCTCACTAATGACCTGGGAAGAACGTTTAACGCGCATTCAAGGTGGCTGTGGTTGTGCGACATTGAGCACTCGTGAGTTTCGGGGCTTAGGGCGAAGGTACATATGCGATTTTGCGATCGACGGCAGACTATAAAAAATACTTGGTAGGTAAGTACAGTTGAGAGAATATTTAATAAATCTTCATACCCACATATTACGTTGTAAGTGGATTTGCAGTATAAATGTAGAAGTGGATCGGTATTGTTGGCTACACTAGGTAGGTCCTTATGTTGACTCTACATAAAGTTTCAATTTGGCATTGAATTAAATCTGATACCTATAATTAATACATCTTCTGAAGCGAGGTAAGATTAGTTAGGTAAAATCAAAATTGTCATGCACCCAATGAAGTTTGGTAAACTAACATACATTAAAATGTTTTTTGCTTGCTTTGTTCGCACAAATTATGTCATCGCACAGTTATAAATCTTAGTTTAATATTGACTTACCTATCAGTTAAACATTGGCCTTTATTCGAAACTAAATAAATAATCTTCGCGATTACCAAACCAAAGTACACCCTAAAAATATTTTTGTCGATGCTAAAAAAGGAACTCAGTCGTGAGTCTGCGGTCGCCTTTATTGTAATCAAGTAATGACTTTCAAGTCCCGACGCGGTGAGTGAATGAAATAAATCGTGAGACGTGTCATGAGATCAGTATTTCCGAGCGTCGTCATCAGCGTCATCCAAATTCTAAATTATCATGAAGAATCCTGTCTAACCTATCGCCTGATGATCCACGGACGTCTAGCAAATTCGCTTGGGATTGTCAGACACAAGCACAAATTTGAATTATTTTCTTGTCAGCTTAATCATTCCCTGTTAGTCAGTTAAATTCTCGTCGGATGCAGAAAATACAGTGCCTTGTGTGGCAAAGATAATATATACGGTGGCGGTGGTAGCCTATAGTGGGTAGAACATTGGTCTCGGAACCGAGAGAACCAAGTGCGATTCCCAGTGTGGCCATGTATCTATGACTTTGTTTTCTAAGTTATGTATATTTGTGAACCTATAGTAGCATTACCACTCGCTAAATGTGAAGGAAAAATCGTGAGAAAACCTGAGTGTCTGAGCTATTTGCATACCTCAGTGCTTGAAATTACCAATCTGCGGGGGGCACGCGTGGTGATTAAGCCCACTCTCTCTCTCTCTCTCTCTCTGAGAGAAGGCCTGTGCGCACTTATTCATGGGCACTATTTAAGTAAGACTTTAATCCAACTTTTAACGGGTGGTTATTTTAACTAACGAGATATGAGAGAAGTGGAAAACCTAGCGTCGTGCACGCACGAATATATTAGACTAGTCAAAACCAAGTACCTACGTCCAAAAACCATGCTCATATGCATAATTTTATTGCCAAAAAAATCCCTGTTGTGTATCTTCACCAAGTCCCTTTCCGGCTCGGCTTCCAGACTTTTTCCGGCTTAAACCCCGTCTTTTGTCCGAAATTGAGCAACAAAAGGATGCATTCGTAACGAAAAATCCGGCTTTTGGCGTCTTGTCTAGGCAGATAATATTCGCTGCTCAGCTTCTATCAGTTTTTACCACAGAACATATTCCTAATAAGGTTTTTACATGATTGTTGCATGAGTCAACACGATTCGGTTTCTACAACGAAGGATTAATTTGTTTTTCTATAGTTTTAACCTGGCGCTGTCCTTTCAGCCGGTTTAGCAGCTGAGTTTCGCAACCAGTTGTGTTGTCTTTTTTGGCAACTGGTTGCGGTAGAAGAATATTTTTTCTTTGTACGCAACGTACTCTTGAGTCTTGACGCTCAAGCTTGTCTTGGTAACTTGTCTTGGTTACGGCACTGGGCGATCAATAAAACTATATATAAAAAAAACTATAATGAGTAACGTAAAGTCAAGCTCTATACCGATCTCGCTTTCATGATAAGCGGGTCTCAAAACAAAAATCATATGAACAAATATATTCTTGGTTGCCTGAATAGTTTGAAAAGATAACATAATAAGTGATTATTCAAGAAACCACTAATTCATAAGTAAATATTATAAAAACATATATTAGCAAAGGGCAATATAGAAAGTAGGTACCTACCTACCTACCCGAAACCGGCGTGCGTGCCTGCAGCGACTGATGAAGGTTAATGAAGCAAAGAAAGTTTTTCAGGAACGTGGCTTGTAGCAAACCCTGGCCTCTGCCTACCCCTCTGGGATACCGGCATGAGTTTATGTACATACGCAATGTGTAAAATCATGTAAACATAATTACCTATCCCAAAACCTTTTTATTTATCTAACTAACACTATAATTAAAAGCGGATATTATTATAAATAAATTAACACACGGGCGCACTAGAATGGTCTACGCACACAATCTACACAGTCTAATCTATTAAATTAAGTAGATACCTAAGTGGTACAACAAAATTATCTTTCCTCGTTCGCCACAAAAAGTTAAACTTAATGTGTTCTTACCACACTTCATAATTATCTTGAAAATGCGAAAACAGGAGCTAATATTGTTTGAATTGCTGATCGAGCGTGACTAGAATACAAACGTAATTAAATGGACCTGATAAAGCTCTTGTTAGGCGCTGTAAAAGGTCTTAAAAAAACCTCGATAACGCTCTTGAAGCATAGGGTTAGTTAAAAGATAGACTTTTTGTATAGAATTATAAATATACATACAAAAGAGGTTTTAAGTAGTCTGTTAGAGTTGATAAGGTTGCCGATACTCATGCAAAAATCTTGTTATTCATTAGAGCAAAGACCCTCTTAAGTAGGTACTAAGATATATGCATAATTAAGTGGCACCTGAGAAAAATATCAAGATGGAAAGGTTTTAAACTAGGAATAAGAAAAAACTGGCCAAGTGCGAGTCCACGAGGATTCTGTATAGTACAGTAATATAATGTGTTGCATAGTTGCCTGTTTTTTTTATTATTTGTTGATTTACAGAAGAGACTCCAGTTACGCAACGCACACCTTTACCGTTTTTAAGATACGGTACGAAACTGCCAACTCTACATCTTATAGAAGCTAATTTGATTATTCAGTCTCTTATCATCATCAACCCATTATGTCCCCACCGAGGGGCACGGGTCTCTTCCCTGAGGAAGGTATAGGCCATACTCCACCACGGGTTGGTGGAGGCTTGTAGACTAGTGGCTCGTCTACTGTCAGAAGTTGTCAAGCCGCCCTAAGGCCTCTGACTTGGCTTAACGACTGCCATCTATCGATCTGAAAATGTACATAAACCATTAATGACACCCATGTACAATTGTACAAAATCTAGACACACATATGCACTGTATTGAGTTACGTTACGGGTGATAGATAGATGGATAGAATATTCTTTATTGTATGTAGACCAGGATGACGGGTGACTTGGCCACTAACGTAAAGGTTGATCTGTTGTTGACTATACAAATGACACAGAAGTACTCTTAGTACTGGCTCAAGACTCCGCAGTGGAGTGAAGAGTCTGAAGAAGATACATTACATTCAATACCTATGCCAAAGGGGACTTAAGAAATATAAGAAATACAGTCGTACTTACCTATTTTCCTATGCTTTACTATGGAAAAAGCAGAAATTCCTATTTGAAATAAAATACTTAATGACATAGGTACATACTAAATCTACTTATTATTATTTATACTATATTCAAACTTGTCACAATGTCAAGTTATACAGTAAATAACACAGAACAAAACTGTGGTGATTAATTAGCAGGAGACATCAAAATTATGTATAACCTATACTTAGTACTCTAACAAAATTTCAACCACGTCTTTCCCACCAAAATGACAAGACAAGATGGCACCCCGCTTTCTTTTTCTTACGTCATCACATGGAGGTTTCATAGCTTTATGTTTAATCTTGAATCAAATTGAATACCTACTTCTTCTTTTTTTGCTGAGGAAACCATTTATTTAGTAAAAAAAAGACAACACAACATCAGAACATTTACAAAAAGCTTCAACAAAGTTAAACTCTTAAGTTATTTATGAAGGGCTACCTGGTGGCTACCAGTATTAATGGGCAGGTATTAAAGTTATCAAGCTTGGCTGACACATTACATTCAGTATGCACCATGCAATATGTATGATAGAACAAAGCCACCAATAAGACTCGACTTCCTCGGTGACCAATTACGCAACTCCAATAGGTCCAATCTGTAACAAAGCGCTTTCATGTAGCCGAAGCGGCGGCTCTATAGAGGATCCAGTGAGTGCTTGATTAAGAGATCAACGTAATTAATGTGGGTGCCTCCTGGGGCGTCGCATCGGTGCCACTGCGAAGTTCTATAGGCGACTTGTTGTGTGAAGCCACAGATCAATTATTTGTTGATAACTAAAGATTACGAAATTGTAGAGTTTGCGTTAAGCACGCGGACATCTTAAAGAATAAGTAGGTACCTAGTATTTTTTCTTGGAGGTACCAAGCAAAAAGTTACGAAGTCAACCTTCTTGGTGTACGGGTCGAATTGTTCAGTTCACCCTGGCTGATTAAGAATAAAAGCCGAAAGGATTTCGGAAGAAAAAGTCTTCATTTTTATTTGTAACACGAAAGGCATTTAGAAAACCAAGATTTGTGCCAGTACGAATAAACTATCAAAGTATAGGCATAGAGTTGTTACTTACCTCATTTTATATTTCTATAAGAGGTTTAATTTTATTGTTGTATGAAGTAAATTTACAATTCGTTATTAATTCATCAAACGCCTTGTTGTCGTAACTTGTCAAGTGTTTTCACTGGAGTCTTTACGATTTTTAAAGAGCATCTATCATCAAACCGTTCGAAAAGACACTACACAAATCGTGCCGACAATAAGAAGTAGACATTGTCACGCACAATTGATTCTAACTGCACTCGGCGCACGCGCAATATAGTGATTTACAGAAGTATTTTTTGAAGTTTGGTTTGATGCTGAACCGTTTAGAGGTTTTATGAAAGGAGTATTCTAGTAATTCAAGCATGAGCATTAGGTAAATTCAAGCATAGTGCCTATTTTACCCATTTTTGTTAACTTATTAATGTAACAAAAATTGGTAAACGTTAATTATACTAGGTGAGTACCTACCATATTTATTGGTTTGTAGGCCAGGAGGGCTAGGTAGAGTCAGGGATAATGATTTTCTTCATCTATAGAGTCGAACAAAAACGTATACATCGTTTTATTGATTGATTGCCATCACACCATCACAATTTCGCGCGGCGCACAGTGCGGTCGGAGGACGTTTCGGTGTTCTTTTCGAAACCGGTCTAGCGCAGTCGCGAAATCTTGTTATAAGTTCTTAGCTATATTGATGTGTGGAGCAGTGTTTACCGATAATGGGTAGTGAAGGTGAATCATCGCTTATTGTTAGCGAGCCCGGTGAAACGGGGATAAATAATATCTCTCGTAGTAGTAGCACGGCAATGATGGTTGAAGATATACAGTGTTACAGGGAAACGAATGAGTTAGTGCGGGCTGATAAAAGGAATCGAGAATTAGACAATGAAGAGGAGTGGACAACAGTGGCGAGAGGAAAGAAGAAATTCTTAAGGTGTGACTCAAGTGAGGGCAAGAGAATTATACCGGAGGAGAAAATTGAAATATGCATGACTGGAAAGGAAAAACTTCCAAAACAAATAGGGCTGGCTCGGTTGCTCAAAGCGGAGAATATAAAAGGTGTCATAAAAGTCAAATACATAAATGCCTACAAAGTATTAATTGAGGTTGATAACGAAATTAATGCTGAAAGATTACTTTTATGCAGAAGTTTTATAGAGCGACAATACAGGTGCCAGAAAACATTTGAAGTAGGCGTTTCATATGGCATTATAAAAAACATTGATCTGGACCTCCCTGATGAAGAAATCTGTGCAAGCTTGAAGTCTGACATAGACATTATTGACATAAGACGACAAAGACGACGCAGCTTCCACGACGCAACTTGGGAGCCAAGTGAGGTTATTCGTATATGTTTTAAAGGCCCTGTGCTTCCAACGCATGTTTACATCTTAGATATGAAAGCGAAGGTAGAACCGTTTGTTTTTCCGGTTACCCAATGCTCCAGATGCTGGAAGTATGGTCACCTCCTAAGGACGTGCCCTTCCAATAAAATTACGTGCCCCAAGTGTGGCCACAACCATGCTAATTGCGAAACGATAACCTACAAATGTATAAATTGCTCGGGACAACATATGGCCTTGGCAAAAATTTGTCCCATGTTTCTGAAGGAGAAGAAACTCAGACAAATAATGGCGGAAGTGAATTGCACCTATAGAAAAGCCCTTAACCTGTATGTCCCACCATCTCCTCCAGCTTTCGTCTCACAAGCTCCGGTTGTAGCAGACGTTGCTCAGAAAAGCCCTACATTGACCAAGCATACTAATAACTCGAGCTCAAGTTATGCAGAAGCCCTAAAATCCGCTATAGGACTGTCTGCGCAAAGTGATCCCCATACAACATCAACTAAGGCTACAATTTATACTGAAGCTATGATTCATAAGCAACAGAACGGTATTGAAACAACTACCAAATCAAGGAGTCGTAGACACAGACGCCAGCTTCGTATGAAAGATTGTGGTACAGACGACCTATATAATTCTGCTTCTAGCACAGATAATTATTTGGGTAAAGAAGATGTAGAGGAAACAAATAAAGTCCATAAACAGGAGGAGAAAAAAATAGGGGACCTGCTACAAAAAATCAAGCAAATCATCTTCTCAAAGAGGTATGAGACGGTTACTGATAAACTAATTGCAGGAGCTAAAGTAGTCGGGACATGGTTATTGGATTACATTGTGAAACAAATATCTGCATGGCCTTATTTGTCGGTGTTATTGAATAGCGATGGATAGTCGGCAAAACCTTTCTGCGTTAAACATTATCCAATGGAACTCACAAAGTTTGCGGCCTAAAGTTTTAGTCTTGGAGCAGCTTTTATCACAACAAAAAATACATATAGCGGTGATTAGTGAATCTTGGTTAGATCGCGACAGTGACTTGAGAATAAGTAGTTATAATGTATTTAGGAAAGATAGATGGGATGGGTACGGAGGAGTAGCAATAATTGTACATCATAGTATTAAAGCACATATTGGACAAATTAAGATAACAAATCCTGGCATTGAAGTATTACACCTAAGAATTTTAAACTGTGAGTTATTAGAAAATATTGTAGGAATTTATTGTGCACCTAGTGTTCATATTAATCAAAACCACTGGGATTCAGTGTTCACCCCCTTTCCTAATAAAACTATTTTTGCCGGAGATCTCAATGCACACCATTCCAACTGGTCTTGCAGAACTGAGTCTAAAGGTTCATGTTTGTTTGACAGCCTTTGTGACCAAAACTTAGTCACACTTAATGACGGTTCACCTACGAGAATTAAAATGGTAAATGGTACGTTGCAACAGTCCTCCCCTGATGTAACTATCGCTACGTCAGATATAGCTTTAAGGTTTCACTGGAATACGTTGAATGAGACACTCGGAAGCGACCACCTAGTGATTAAATTTACTTCCCAATTTACAGTAGACAGCAGTCCACATAAAAGACGAAATTATAAAAAGGCTGACTGGAAAGGGTACCACGACCATCTCGAAATGGTTTTCTCAGATATGGTAAGGTCTAATGATATCCAGGTAGATTATGATCAGTTCATGGACGCGATAAACGACGCCGCAAACATTAGCATCCCCTCTATTAAGATATGCTATAACCCTTTACGCGCAGAAAAGTTCACATCAAAACCTTACTGGAATCAGACAATTTCTCAGGCAGTTGCGGAACGTCGATTAGCACTAGCTAAATTAAGACAAAATCCAACCCCAGAAAATTTAGAATACCTCCAGCTTAAAATTTCTAAAGCTCAAAAGTTAATTCGCGAAGGTAAAAGAAAATCGTGGCAGGAATTTTGCAACTCAATCGACAACGTAACATCATCGAGCGATATGTGGCGTAAGATGAAGTGGATTAAAGGCTACAAAACTCCAAAATTCAATGTGACTCAAGATAAAGCTATGACAATGCTGGAACAACTAACTCCCGATTATGTTCCAAACAAAATGCCCAAGTTTTGTTCAGAAGCATCGGTATTGTCTACAGCGATCTCACTTCATGAATTAGAGCGATCAATCAAACCTAAAGATACCGCCCCAGGAAAAGACCATATTTCATTCTCTATGCTTAAAAATCTACCTTCAAATGGAAAAATGTATCTTCTGTCTCTATACAATGAAATCCTCACGACTAGTATCATTCCGCGTCAGTGGAGAGACATCAGCATTATCCCAATACCCAAAGGCGATGCGAACAATTCTGACTCTAGACCTATTGCTTTAATGTCGTGTCCCTGCAAGATTTTTCATTCAGTAATATGTAAAAGGTTGGAATGGTGGGTAGAAAAGAATAGCTGCTTTTCAGATTCAACTATAGGATTTCGGAAATCTCAATCATGTTTGGATAACCTAGCTCGCTTAATAACCTCTATTCAAATTGGCTTTTCGAAAAACTATTCAACAGTAGGGCTTTTTATTGATGTAGAAAATGCATATAACAATGTAGACATTAAGGCATTGTTGTGTATGATGGAGTCGGTCAAAATTGATCTTGACATATGCAAATATCTATGGAATTTTTTACAGGAACGGTACCTGAGTATAGAAATGCCAGAAAGCCGTAAAATTGTATGCCGTCGTACAGGGAAAGGCTTAGCTCAAGGTGACCCTTTGTCCCCTATTCTTTTTAATGTCGTAACCTCTAAAATCTGCCACGAAATCTCCCAAGTATACATATCTCAGTACGCGGATGACTTTGTCATCTATGCATCTGATTATTCTCTCGAAGACTCAACATACAAAATTCAGTCTGCCTTAAACTGTTTTAATAAATTGACGGAAGATTTAGGCCTTTCTATTTCGTCAAGAAAGTCAAAAATATGCATTTTTAAGAAAGGATTCAACACAGGGCGTATTAATGTACTGTATAATGGTCATGAGCTAGATGTGGTTGATAGTGTAAAATATCTGGGTCTCTGGTTAGATCGTGGCCTAAGGTGGGGTAAACATCTCAACTACGTCCGGGAAAAAACACAAAAATTCCTTAATGTGTTTAAAGTTTTGGCAGGTGGCAATTGGGGTATACATCCAACGCATCTCCGTAGATTATATATATCTATTATTCGCAGCCGATTAGATTACAGCAGTTTTCTATATGACACTAGTGCTAAATGCCATTTATACAAAGTTGAAAAAGTGCAAAATCAGGCCATGAGAGTTATTGGTGGGTTTATTAAAACTACTCCCATACACGTCATGGAAAGCGAACTCTGTCTACAACCGTTGCATATAAGGAGAAGATATTTGGCTGGAAAGTTTTGGCTACGCGCTAAGTCTATACAAAATAGCAGCACTATTCATCTCGTTGAGGAACTAGCAATTGTAAATAATAACAACAGAAACTCCACAACGAAAACACCATTATTAGTTGATATAAATACAAAATTTAGTATTCTTCCCATACATTCCAGCCCGATACTAGACATGTTCTCCTTAGATACTTGGATGAGTAGTATAAACACAGATCTCTTAATTAACTGTAAAATTGATAATATTGATAAAGCCAAAAGATTGTATAATAATAAATACCTGATAGATACGTGCACCCACCTATTGCAGACCAAATATGTTAATAGTTATAAGATTTATACGGATGCATCAAAAGATAAGTTAAATATAGGAGCAGCATTTTTAGATCCACAATCCAATCACAGTGTAAAATACAAAATTCAATCGAAAATATCAATCATGTATGCAGAGCTACTTGCTATAGAAAAAGCCTTAGAATATATTTCGACTTTAGATCACACAGATATTGTTGTATTGTCCGACTCTAAAAGTGCTCTCCAGCATTTGGCTCGATGCACCTCGAATTTTCGAGGTGCACCGATAGCCTACCGCATACTGGATACCTTACATAAATTACAGCGTATACATAAGGTTGTGAAGATACAGTGGATTCCATCCCACATAGGACTAAAAGGGAATGAGATTGTTGATAATCTAGCCAGAGAAGCTTGTGAGGACGGTCGTCCCAGTATCTCTCTTCCATTTTACTTAGATTTAGTACGTGATGTCAAAGATGATTGTTTTCGCCACTGGAAGGACATCTTTGAAGAAACTAGTCGTAGCAAAGGTATCTGGTATCATACGATACAAAGTGAACTGTTACAGCGACCCTGGTTTGATAACATAAATATGACTAGATCTGAAGTTGTTACCGCTTTGAGAACCCGATCAGGACATCTCCCACTTAATACTTTTGCACATTTGATGCGTAAGGTAGACTCTCCAAACTGTTCAGAATGTAACGTTATCGAAGATATATATCACTTGATAATGGAATGTGTCAGAACGGAGTCTCAAAGAAGCCAAATATACAATAATACACTATTTTCAGAGGTTGGAACATGTAATGTTGCATTGTCTGACCCTAAGTCAAGCGATGCAAGAAAATTATATAAATTAATTAGATTTGGTTTGCGTGCCAGAAATTAGCTGTAATAGTGATACTACCTATGTTATTTAGTTTAAGGTAAATTGTAGTCTCTACGAAGGTGACATGGTCACTCTGTGTACCAAACCTTCAATAAAATAAAAGATTGAAAAAAAAAAAAAAATCACACCATCACAAATCATACCTAGTGAGATTGCAGTGTGTGTGTGTGTGTGTGTGTGTGTGAAAATAGGGCTTCTTTAGAACAGCTGATTTCTTTTTTCGTGAATTTGAAGTTTTTTCCATAGCCAAAGTAGACGACTATAGCCTCGAATTTTCAGAAAATTACAGGTACCTGTTACACCCTGTATATTTTTGAACAAAGATTTACTATTCTTTGAGCGTTCTCGAAAACCGAGTGATGTAGCTAGCTGCTAGAGACATAGGTACTTTCTGTTGTTATTCTTCACGAAACAGTGGCGTGCAGTCGCCTCCTCCACTAATTAAATAACGACACTCAAACCAAAGACTCGACCAAATAAAGAATGTTTGCTTTGACAGATTGCGCCGCGCCCCTCCAACAAATTGTGTTTTAATTCTTTAAACTGTCAACACAAAGTGTCAATTACAACTATAACTGATTTAGTCGTTTTAACTCTTAGGACTGTTAAATTAAAACCGAATTTCGCTTGTCTAAAGTGAATAGGAAACGTTGTCAAAAGTGCAACGCCGCGATTGGTCGAGGGCAAAGATAGTGCGCGCGTCATTTATTTTAATTTGTCGTCGTAGCTAGGGGTACCAGCTCCAAATATAATATTTCCAGAGAAAAGTCCTGATTTTTCAGCAAATTTTGGTTTTTTCTGATAAAGTTCAATTTATAGAACACTTCAGGTGAAGGCGAAGGTATTTAAATATAATAGTCCAGTTTATTGAGATTTGATTCCTTACAAATTTTTCACAATTTTTAGACAAACATTTAAAAAATTGGCTACCTGTATTTTTTGTATAATGCTACTAAACTGAAGTTAAGCACGAGATAACATCGACACAATTGAATTTCAGTCAAATTACGCATTATACATTATATACTGATTCATTCTATATAGTTTCTCTAAAACTATCATCGAAGTCTTCTCCTGTTGAATTTGCAAAAAATTAACTACGTCTTTATTATCCCAGGTGACCGATGTGTATTATGTTTTTCCTGATTTAATTATAGAGTTGCTCCAAACTCCAGACATGTCCGGAAAAATTGTGTCACCTGGCAACCCTAGTCACCAGGGCTTAGCTTTATGTTTGACAGCATAAATAAAACTTAATCTATGCGACTGTCTGTCCCGAAGATGAGAATACAGAGATTGCGTATTGAACTCATTGAAAGAGACCTCTTTGAATTATTATCTCTTGTGCAGTTGTGCGTGCTTGTGCTTCGTGTTATGTTCAGTAGCACGTCGAGATAAGTGGACCTACCTAGCACATGACATCGGGCTTTGACTGACAATTCTAATTCAACTTTATGTATTTGCAACAAGAATGGTCCAAAGTTTGTATACACAGGACTTAGTTTGAACTGCTGAGCAGCTGATGCAGTATTTCGTAACATTTTCTTCTTACTGTTATATAGGTTTAACGCGAGAATAAGTATTTCCTGAAACAATTAGAGTTTGTCGTTTGCAAACACTTTTGTTTTGAATTTTTGTTTTATTTATGTAAATTAAAAATGTTTTCTTTACGCTGTTTCTGCTTTGTAGTAATGTTTTTTTATGCATAATAATAGAGGTTAAAGTATGAAATTGCCGTTTTATTGCAATAGGTTCTTTGAATTGATATAGAATCTTCATGGTTTGAGGTTTTCGAATGAAACTTTTTTCAAATGGTTTCTATGATGTTCTTTTTTTAAAAAATGTGAAACATTTGAATATCGACTTTCAATTGTTTTTGTTATTCAATTTAGACAAGAAAGATGGATACTGCGAAAATTCGAGTGATATTTGAATACGAGTTCCGACGCGGAACTAACGCGGCAGAAACAGCCCGCAATATCAATGCTGCATTTGGAGAGCACCGTGCGATTTTGGTTTAAACGCTTTCGTGATGGAAATTTCGACTTAAAGAACGAGCCACGAGGAAGACCGCCTACACAGGTGAATAACGATGAATTAAGAGAGATAGTGGAAGCCGACCCTAGTCAAACTACCCAGGAATTAGCAGCAACGTTACCTTACCCACAATATTGACTCGCTTGCGTCAAATCAATAAAATAAAAAAATACGAAAAATGGGTGCCTCATAATCACTCGAATTTTCGCAGTATCCATCTTTCTTGTCTAAATTGAATAACAAAAACAATTGAAAGTCGATATTCAAATGTTTCACATTTTTTTAAAAAAGAACATCATAGAAACCATTTGAAAAAAAAAATCATTCGAAAACCTCAAACCATGAAGATTCTATGTCAATTCAAAGAACCTATTGCAATAAAACGGCAATTTCATACTTTAACCCCTATACTTAAAACAATGTATATTACATATAATGGATATTAGGGAATTGGTAAAAATTATGTCTATTCTGAGAAAAAAGTCAAAGAGCCATCATCATCATCATCATCAGCCCTTTGACGCCCATTGCAGGACATGGCCTCCCTCATCGTTTTCACAACCATGAGGGGTTTTGCCATAACTGCCACGCCTGGCAGGCGGGATGGCTATCGCAGTATGCGGTTGGTGCCCGTCTCCTGGTAATATATTTCCTTAGTCGCCTTCTACGACATCCACGGGAGGAAATCAAGAGACGCTATTCTTAAACCGGGGCCACACGGTAAAAGAACGACAGTGGTTGTAAAATACAAACTTTAATTGAGGTGCTGGACCGCCCATTTTTTGCCGAATCTTTGTTTGTAAGTAGGTAGTTATTCTAATTACCCTCTAGCATTTTGCACGTGAGCTCCCTCAATACAATGTACCATCTCAAAATCTCTGCATCTACAGACAGAGCCTACAATAGAAACTTTAAATTACGCGAGTAGACTGCCGTTATACAGAAATAATCATAATGTGAACCAGAATTTCTTTTTTATTCGTCCTAAGAACGTGTTTATTTTTTATTTTTATTTTATTTAGGACACAAACAGTCAAACAGGAAAAAATAAAAAGTATATGTAAACAAAAATAGACCTGGAGGTCCCTTAAGTGAAGAGCGAAGTCGAAAACAACAGTTTAGTCAGAAATGTTTCGGATCTATAAGGCCGCCCATTGTACTTTTTCATTGTAACTTTTAAAAAGCGATGGTAGCCTAGTGGGTAGAGACCCAGGTCCAATTCCCAGTGCGGGCTTTGTTTTCTAAGTTACGTACATTTGTGAAGTGATAGTAGCAATACCACTCGCTAACCGTGAAGGAAAACATCGTGAGGAAACCTGAGTGTCTGAGCTATTTACGTACCTCAGCGCTTGAAATCGCCAATCCGCGTTGGGCACGCGTGGTGATTAAGCCCATACTCTGACAGGAGACCTGTGCCCTACAGTGAGACGTATATAGGCTGGTAATGATAATTGTAACTTTCATATTTTATGTCTCTTGTTTCTTGCGTGCTATAAAGAATATTATTTTATTATCTTATCAATGCTAAGTAATGACAGCAGTTTCTTCAGTTCCCTCCTTCTACATAAAAAATACTCGTGATTTTCGCAAACGTACCAGGTGGGCATTTTGCATCGATAGTTGTAAGTAATCGTCCTCGGTGGCAACCGGGTATCCTATTTCAGGGCCCGTGTGTTGAGGATATTCAAAACGCAAAAAGATTCTGGCATCGTATAAACTGCTAAAGAGCCTTTTACATTTGGTTGATTAGTGTCACGTCAATCCGCATAGAGTCTTTGTAGAAATTCGGTAGATAGTTAAGTATGTAAGTACATACATACATACACGCCTGTATCCCAGAGGGGTAGGCAGAGAAGTAAAAGTTTTTTAACAAAACAAACCGACTTTAAGAAAAAGAAACGGCCGAGTTCGTGTCGGGCCATGCGCAGTATAGGGTTCCGTAGAAAGAAAGGGTTTTATCTGATTTACAGAACTAACAACTTCATCAACATAATTTTCAATGGATTTTGTACGAAATTTACCTTTCATAAGTTGGTCGCCTGTTACTCGTTAACTTGTAAAGCCGTTAACTTAGCCGTGTAAGTTTTCCTTTTAAGTTTATTATATGTGCTACTACAGACGGACAGATGGACAGACAGACAGACGGATGGACATGACAAAACCATGAGGGTTCCTTGTCGAGTACGGAACCCTAAAAACACGCACTAAGGAAGTGATCAATGACTTTCTCGTGGATTTTATTAACCTGACGAATTTTATATGTTTTACTTTTGTCAAAATCTGACATTTTAGTGCCACAAAACGCGTGACTTGTGGCATCGTACTGCATGTTGGTCTGATTATAGTGCAGTCCCTATAGAGTAAAACAACACTTAATAATAAACCGGCCAAGTGTGAGTCGGACTCCCGCTGAGAGACTCTTAACGCAATACCTATTATTTTATCACTACAGGTCACAAGTCTTCCCGGAGAGAGAGAGAGAGAGAGAGAGAGAGAGAGAGAGAGAGAGAGTATGGACGTGTCACATTTAAAACACATTTTACCTGAATACGCAATACGATCAACAATAAATTATTTCATATGCTCGATTAAAACAAAAATTAAGTTCCTGCTTGTTACAAAAGGTTTTGTTTAGCCGAAGGTTTTACTTTTGGAGAGTTGATAATAGTTTATTGCACATACGTTCTCTTAGGTTTAACTTTATTCATTGTAGGCATACAAATGGCGGTCTTAACTTCAACATAATAAAAAGCTTTCAATAACAATTCATTTTTTGCAACATAACGCTGATGTGGTCTCTTCTGTCGATTTTGATCCAAAGCCGACTAAGCGTTTGTAGGTAGGTACATCGTCAAAAAATTATCTAAAACTCCTCAAATATCCTCAAAAACCGCTGAATAAAGGAACCACCAATAAACATAACTCCTATTTCTGCCACGCCATTGAGCGTGGCTTTAATAAGACATGATTATTGGACAATATGGCTATCGCGTTACAGACCCAATGTGGGTAAAAACTTGGGTAACAATGCTGGTGCCATTTTGCAAGCGATGAATGGGTGATTGATGGTGATTTGGTGCAATTTTAGACCTTATTATTAATATGTTGTACCCATACCATTTCTCGGCACATCGCGGGATACGGTACCTTATCATAGAACAAAGACTTTGAGAGATGAACAGTTGGTAAGATCAGCACGCGTACTATTTTGTAAGTACATATTTTGTTTTTTAGCTGTTGGTAGCCCAGTTCTGTTGCAGTTGCTGAGAAAATATTACTTCATCTCAGGAATCAGAAATCAATAATTTATTTCAACGTAAAGAATTTACATTCTGTTTGCTGAATGTCAATGTACTATGTTACTATGTTATTTGTAGTGGAGAAAAAGGCAGCGGGAAAAAAAACTCCACTCTGACCATCTTTTCTCAAATCATCTTAAACTTATACATCAAAGCCTATATTATGATATGATTCCGTGATAGCCACCAATAACTTTAAAAGCCAAAATAACACTTCTTACATAAGTAGGAAAAACATTAATGCTGCGGCCAGACACACGAACAGCACCCGTTCACGAGCATAACGTCATGACAGTTCTCTGCAAGGTCAAATTGCGTTCCATCTACTTACACTTAGGCTGGCATGCGCGAACGCTATCTGACTATAGCACTATCTGTCTATCCAGGGTTAAACTCTATCCAGTGAATAAGTCCAAAAATGTCACGGAATGAGATTCCGCGACCTGTAAAGACCTATATAGAGCTAAATAAACTGCAAGTCTGACAGACCCGTCAATCAGCTGCTTATTCCTTTATTCCTGGTTAAGTATTTATGTATTTACTTACCTAGCCAGTGTCTTGGTGCAAGTAGCCCCATGCCGGCTTATTACTGGTTGCCTCAAACCGACCCCGTTACGACTGCTGTAGGTACCCAGAGGCTGGCATTGCGCCTCCGAACGTCCACAGGGCTGTGGCGAGCTACATGGAGAAATCCAAAATATACACTGACTACGACGCCCCACGGCTACGCTCAAAGAGGTGGGATTTTTTTTTATACTTGATTTTTAACGAAAGCTGGCCGTCAACCTTTTTCTGCACTACGAAAATAAAAACAAGAGCGGCCATTTGTTTTGTTTTGTTAAATTTAGTTTTTTCCTAAATTGATAATTTAACCGCATTTAATTATTCTAAATTATTTTGTATTCCTCGTAGGTGTAGTATAAAGCACTATGTATCACTCGGGAGAAAGTTATATTTCTGTTCTCGAGTTTCCTTTAAGCCCTCCGCTGCACGTCAGGCTTATACATACTATCGAACAGAAATTGATCGATTTCTCCCCTCGGTGTACAATTCACTGTTGTTTGAATTGTACACCATCGACACGCTAAGAAGTAGCCCTTAATGTAATTTGGCGCAAGCCGTCCTTATTCAAATAGGACAAATAGGACTGTGGGCCAAATCCCAAAACCAGGCGGGCGAGTCTCTAAAATGCATGGTTGTCCAATAGAGTCATATTAGTACGGTAATAGTTGTTTCATTGACACTATTGGTAATTGGTAGTCTACTATCCAATCGCATTCTAATAGTATATCCTGTCCATCCTTAACTTCGCGGCTTGCGCGATTCGAACTTCTTCGCGAGAGATGCCTATTTAATTTGCGCGGGTTACACCACTGGAATGACATTGTAAAGCTATTATTCGCATTGTCGTGCTAATATCTGTATTGAACAACAAAGCGTTTATTAGACTCTAGGCCCAGCATGGGCAGTACAATGGCGCGAGTCACGAGTTTTGTGGCGCTAAAATGCCATAATTAATGTACTGGAAAGTGGCGACTTTTGACGTTAAAACGCGCGACTCGCGTCATAGTGCTATGCAGGACTGTAGAAATCGCAAACCAGCTCGCAGCAAGCTACAGCCGACCGGGTGCGGACACCCGACACCGCCTTGCTCGCGTCGGCGACCGCGGTTTTGTTCGCTTACCCTAATTTTCTGCCTCATTTGCTAATTCGCTTGTCTTTTTGCGAACGTAAACCGATAGCCTGCCGGCGGATTTTGAGGTAATTTTTCCATTGTAATTATTATTGTCTCGGTTAGCGTGAATCGAGCGGTGTCGGTTACGAAAGATACTTGCCGGAGAACGGTAGAGTGCTACAGAAGTGTCTTCGTCTTCTTCAGTCACTTTTCTTCTCTGAGGAGTATAAAGATGTTTTACGTCTCTTTTCCTCTAGTATATGAAACTAGTTATATCCTTGATTGCTCCGTCTGCTTCATCTAAAAGCCTGGTTCTTTCCAATCGGCTTCTGCCCCTATATTACGCTCACCAAATCCTGAACGATTCCAATCGTTTAACTGTCAAATTAGTATGGAATTTGACAGTTAGAAGATTGGAATCGCTCAGGATTTGGTGAGCGTAATTAGGCCACTGGTCGATCAAAACATGTTAACAGACAGCTAGAATTTAGTTTCTCTGGGCTCGTGTCTGCAATGTACAATTTCCAATTTGACACAATTAAAATCTGAACAAGAAGAAACACATTCTTTAATTGATTAATTAAAGAAATAAATTCAATGAGCCTAAAAAAATATTATTAACGATAACATCTTAACCGTTGTGTAGTTGTGTTTTAGACTAGTTTGTTTTCAGATTGCTTTCAGATTTATTTTATTGGAAATAAAAAAAAGCAAAAGATTTAGGTATATCAGCTCTGAAGGTATATATCAGTTGTCATAAGCAACACGAAGTTAAGGGTTTGACCTGCTTTCGTGAACACAACAATGTATTGGAACCATCTGCCCTAAACTACTCTATGGTACTAGTTGTTCTGGGAGTATCGTTTAATGTTCGTAGGAAACAATGGCATTAACACAGATGAGAGCATTTTGAAAGTCGATAGTTTTGGATGCCTGAAATAATGAAGGTAATTTTGCAACGTAGCCGTTTAAAAATTGGTTTGTACCAGTAAGTATCATTAACTTTCTCCGCACGCTCCACTTTATTTTACTCAGGGGTTTATTTAAATGTACTTTAAAATAGAGACTTCTAATCATAACTTGTGATCTTTAATATAAATGGTTTGCTCGATAATTTTACGAATAGTTAGTTATAAATAAGTCATATTGAAAATATCTACTTTCAACTTGATTTTTTTCTATGTACTTTAAAATGATACTTTTAAATTATTTTTTTCTTTGTAATTTAAATATATTCATTAATTGAAAAAGTCGTAATAACGCAACTGAGAGTGCACGTATGTCAAGGTTCATGTGCTGTCGACTGTACTAAACCCCTGAAGCCCAAGTGCAACTCTTACTTGTTTTTTTTTTGATTCTTCACTGTATTCATAGTTCTTTTTTTTGTCAAGTATATTTTTTTTCTACAGTCCATTGCTGGCCACTTCTATTGCTGTCCGTTGTCGGATGTTGCTGGCACAAAGACTTTCTTTTTTTTATCCGTGGCGCCTTAATCTGCCTACAGTTACATAGTCAGCCTCTAATAGGTGCTTCCCACTGCGGCGTAGGCTTTCTTTCAGAGAGAGAGAGAGAGAGTATACGCGTGCCCACCGCGGATTGGCGAATCTAAGCGCTTTTAACACAACTAGTTTCCTTACGACGTTTGCCTTCACAGTTAGTGAGTGGTATTTCTACGACAAATTCACAAATATACGCGACTTAGAAAAAGGAAGTCATTGATGCCGGGATTCGAACCCACGACCTCTCGAGTGTGAAGCTAGAAATCTGTCCATGCGCTACCACTACTCCATTTTCCTGTTACTAGCAAGAAACTGCGCGCCGTGCATAATTTTTCCATTTTCATACGGCGCGGTGTTAATTTATGAGAACGAAGTTCATCAAACCACTCTTTTCTGTAGTGTGAAGTGTGGAGCTGTTGAAAGAACCGCACAAGTGCGAGTCGGACTCCCTCGCCGAGGGTTCCATGCAAATTTAGTAGTACCGAAGTAGACTTTTTAGCTTTTCCCGAACTTCAAACACTATTTTTTATGATCTAATCACAAATGTATAGTTTTCAGATTTTTCCCTGTACCTATTACTTGCCAATTTCCATAGTTCTAGCGCAACGGAAAGTACCCTATAAATTTTGATTCCTTTGAGAATGTCGAAATATACACGTTTTTCGGCATAAATGGCCGTAACTTTTTTTACGTTAGAAGTTTGATTATTACACAGCTTCAAGGGACTGTAGGCTTCAGACTAGTCTCTTTTCAGGGTTCCGTTTTTCCTTTTGAGGTACGGAACCCGTCGAGCACACCACCCTTTACATACGTGCATTATAATCAATAATCAGTTGCGTTAAGGACGACTTTGCAACAAAAATGTAAAGGTTGATCTGCTGTCGAGTGTACTACATACTTAGAGTTGTTTGCACCTAGCTTAATATTATTGCAATAAACGACATTAACACGACATCTGGTACACGGTGGTAGATCTAGGTACTTGTGTCACCGAAACTGGCACACAATACTAATGAGTACAAATAATTTCATGTTGGAATTCGACCTTTTATTGTCATTTCGCCATCAAACTTACCTGATGGTGCATGGTTCAGTAGGTGTTTGTTATTTATACCCTTTCAATGACTTAAAAAAAATGGTTCGTCTCCATTCCTTTTCGGAAAAAAATATAACAATGTGTTTTAGCACATTCTTACCTCCCAATCAGCTAGACTCTGCTAAAGTGCATTGTAGGTATGCTGTCGACAATAGAGCATCTCGGAATGGACTTATAATACGTCTATCTCTATATTGCCACATGTATGACTCATTGATTAAGTTAAATATTGTTCGAATCAAATGTTGACTGGTAGAAAATGCTGTTTAACATTTGGTACCAACATTTTGTATGAAGAATTTTTTTGGAAATCCATATTAATAACCCTTGTGATGCCGGGGCGGGGCACCAGTTACATTGTAATACCAGAAAGATAATTTATACGCAAAAGACCTAGATCTACCCCTTTGCCGATGTCCGCTAATTGTTTGAACGCTTCCAAGCGGCTTGTACAGTCTCCACTGTACCACTGGATTATCACATAAATAAAATTATGAAAAGCCTTCGGGTCACGTTTGTCTGTCCATCAAAAATCTCAAATCCCAGAGGATTTTATATGTTTTTCTTTTAGTTTGTTTATTCACACGTTATAAAAACAATATTTTTAATATTTAATAGTACCAAACTGTGAATACAGTTTATATAACTTTATGTGACGCTCATTGGTGGTCGCGTTGATAAGACATAGTAACGAATAAAATAATACGTACCATAATATGTCTTTGTTAAAATATACATAATCAAGGCGCCTATAGACCCTTATACCTTAGACCCGGCTCCAGACTCCATGGAGGAGTAAAGGAATGGAAGTCAAAGAATACTTTATATCATTCCCACTCTAAAAAGCTTATTTTATTCACTGAAAACAGGCCTTTTTGCCTTTATCTACTCTGATACTATTATACAAAGATTATAAAACTGAAAACAAAACTCTTATGACAAATATTACGCATAGGCCAAAAGTTAAAAAAATAAAAGTTTTACTACGATACATGTCTTGTATGGACACCTGTATATAATTTTTTAGTCATAACGATACACCTATACAACCTCCAGCTGGACCAAGAAGGTTGAACCTCTACTTTTAAAAAAAAAAGGTTTCAATGAACGAGTCCGCGGCGACGCAACACGCATGCGCAATCGATGTTTGCGCCTTGGCGCCAACATTTTACATTTAAAAAAACTTTTCAATATTTAAACAAAGTTTGGTTCTGTTTGTAAAATAAATTAGTTAACAGTATTGAAAATAACAGAAATGAGGTCAACATTACCATACCCTCGCCGAGTACCTCCAATAACGCTTCCTGTCCAGTTCAGATTCAGTTTCATAATTGTAATAATACATAAAATAATATTGCAAATAAAACGCTGAATAATAATAAATATAAGTAAAAATAAATTTGTCGATATTCAGCGTTTTATTTGCATTATTATTTTATGTATTATGAGAGTAGATAAAGTAGTGTATGACACTGTACATAACTTGGTCTTATAACACTCGTGTGATACTATAAAAAAACTCGCCTACTGCTCGTTTTCTTAAAACACACTCGTGTTGTAAGAACCCTTATTATGCAACAGTATCTCAATATTTTGTGTTCGAATTTAGAACACACCAATATATTCGACCTCCATCTGAATGCTTATACAACCTCTGCGCAAAAAATACTCGATACAAACTCATTGTGCAAAGAATACTCGACATACAAACTCTTTGTGCAAACAACTCCTCGAGATTTGATTGGTCGACAAGGAGTTTAGTATTAGATCAAAAACTGTTTTGTGTTCTTTACTGCCATTACAGAAAAATATATATGTTATAGTCAAAGTCCGATACACAGTCTCTTCGCGGAAGGACTGGTTTATCCTAGGTTTGCCCAAAGCCATCAGGCAATCCCCGAAATACATTTCAATTTCGCCCTTTGCCTGAAGTATTTTTAGTCAAACCCAGGAGCTCCTAACTTTTCAGTCAAAGTCGAAAGTAAATTATTCTGTTTCGGTTTTGGCCTAGTCAATCCTAGAAGCGACTGCAAAACTCGGTCAAACGTTGATCTGAACATGTTTCGCATAATTTTACTGCGTCAAGTTTTATTAAGACAAACGTTTATTATGCTAACGTTTTATTTTGGCAAGTGTTATATAGCAAATAATTGTTTGATTAAATTTATATTTCGCATTTTGTTTGTTAGGTCAGTACACATAAGCAAAAATAGGTTCGAAGTTCCAGGATGGAGCGGAGCGCAGCGACGCTCCATTCTGAAACTTCGGGTGTTAGTTCTTTTTTTTTATATAAAAGCGAAAAAAAATATTTCACTAAAAAACTTAGTTTTGTGTCAAACTTAAACTTACTCGTCAAACCCCGATTTAATAAAATTGTGTTTTGACGTTTGCCTGACCAAATTAGTCTCTCCCAGGTTTGACGAAAATTGTTTAGTCAAAGGCCGAAAGTTTACATTTGTTTGGGCTTTGACTAAGTCATTCAGTCTGACCTGAGGATTGACCAGTCCAACCTAGGAGCGCCGGAGCTTCGGAGTTTGCCTATAACATATATATATCGCTTCACAAGTTGACGATCCTAACAATAATCTCCAATTTTAATGCTCATTTTAATTAAATTAACCTTCCTTTTTTCCTCATTAGGTAAATTTCTATTTTCGCTTAAATTATTTCTTTTGCTCATGTTATAAAGTATAGTACCTGTGCAACTTTTGAATAAAGTACGGATTTACATTGAGGGCCATAAATCACTCGCGTCGCTCAGGATTCTAACACTTGCTAAATAGTTTCCTTTTAAGTTTGATTGTCGACCAAAGGGTTGACAGAAGCTGTAACGTTTAAGCTCCAAGGGCAGGGCGCTACTTCTGCGGCGTAGGTATCATGGCAGAATTCGACAACTCATTATTGGAAAGTCGCGTTGATGACTAATAGAGCATCAGCTCGCAACACACTTCCAGGTACTTCGGAGCAGTACATCAGACAGTAAGGTATTTCCATGTGTGTGATGTCCTTACCGGGTTACTGTAGCATAGGAGCATTTAGGACGAGGACAAATGCATAAAGTGTTCTGTGGAAGTTATTATTATGATCTGTAAATATAAATTAATTCGGCTCATAGGGGAAGCCGCGTCCAGCCACTAGTGCCCCTGTAGGGCACTCTTCGTCGCCGGGTGATTTTCCTGTCAAGACCCTCTGCTCGTTAACATTGCTCCGCACAATTACCGCGGGCAGACAACGCCGCGCGCTACAAAAAATAGGTTTACGCCTAGTGCCTTAGCTGGCTGGCGGGAGATGGCCTCGTTTGTGTTCCTGGTGTGAATGACCCAGTTTGGGCGATGGAATCTCGAGTTTGCCAGCGTTCAGCTTTGACAAACATTCTGACTAAGGTCCGTGTTCATAACGCGCTCTTGCCGATAGGATCGTCCTTGGACACTTTGAAATGGGCGCTCAAGAGGTAAGTGCCCTTTATTACTATGGTCCTAAGTAGATATATAACGTGATTAAAAATGCTCTATTGATCCAAACAATTTTAATTTTAGAACATTAAATCGCAAAAAGACTACTCTGGAAAGTACCTACACGTTTGCTCCGAAGCAGTTTTTTTTTCGCGATTTCAAGGTTCATCCCATGATAAAAGATGTTTGTATAGATGAATAGAATATTATAACCCCCTTAACACATTCGTAAGTACCTATTTATCTGTTGTGTAGTAATGTTCATGGAACGTGTTAAGTTTAACAGATAGTGGTTCACCACCCATCAGGGTTTCGGAGGATTCGCCTGAGACCTTAGACTCTGCTTGTCAATGCTTATATTCGGGATAAGTAGAATCCAGTAATTTATGGTACAGTAGCAGCAGATAGCCACCCATCTGTAGGCGCAGGCCTTTTCTCAAGCAAAAAGTGTCACTAATCGCCATGCCATAGTTTAAGAATCAGTTACCAATCTTCCTACTAAAGTCCGAAACGCGAATATACAATATACGTAACTACGAAACACGAGATCTCGGTGAGCTTCGGTCACACCGGGTCACACTTTGGGCAACGCGTCGGATCGGCTAGCTAGATGCAAATGTCGAAATCACCTCGACTATATTGCTCGGTGTATGGATGTCTAAGCTCGACAGTATCAAGACCAGAGTTAACTTTTATAAATCTCCTGTTCTTTTTTCCATGAGAATGTATTACAAACTTTGTCTTTCCGTTACATTGTGAGTAGAAACTAAACATATTACTATTACTATTATACTTTATTGCACACAAGACATTTAACAGGACATTACATAAGAAATTACATGTACAAAGGCGAGCTTATCTCTGTAAAAGATTTCTTCCAGCAAACCTTCGAGTATAGGAGAAGCAGTAGAAAAACGGGTCTATATATGTGCACAAAATAAACTACAAAAAGCCTAAATAACACAAAGTAAAAAGGAAAACAAAAACTACATAAACTAGATATCAGAATAAAAATACATACCTACTTAGATATGCATAAATAATATTTAAGTATATATATATATATATAGCTCAATGTTATTACAGGGATAGATAATGCTCTTTCAACCGCTTGAAGGTACCAATAGTGGGACTGGCGCATATGTTCTGTGGCAGTGCGTTCCACAGCCTAACCGACCGGACCGTGAAGGAGTCACCGTAAGCTCCAGTATTGTGAGCAGGAATTTTAAGGAATTTTAATTTTAAGGAGTTAAGTGATCTTTTTGATCTTTCTCCGGAGAACAGGTATTGAAACCTTTCTCTCAGGTATGCGGGAGATGAAGGATGATTGAGGATTTTGTACAATAGTGACAGTATTATGTGCATTCCGGCGAAGACGAATTAGGAGCCATTTTAACTCTTGTCGGAAACGACACACATGATCAAATTTGCGTAATCCGTATATGAAGCGGATACCCAAATTTTGTAGACGTTCGAGTTTGTCTAGCAGCTCCTCATTGGAGTCCAAGTAGCAAACATCCGCATAGTCAAGAATGGGAAGAAAAAGTGACTGTAAAGAGTAACTTTAGTTTTAATTGGGAGAAAGCTTTGGAGACGCCGCAGTGAATGGAAAGCTGCAAAGACGCGCCGACTGACTTCACTGACATGCGTAGACCAAGAGAGATGGCAGTCAAAGAGCACTCCCAAGTTCCTGGCCGTTGTCGCATAGACAATGGGTGTGCCGTCAAAGAGGACTGCAGGAACCACTGTTTGCTTCATCAGCAACTTGTAGAAGTGCGGACTGCCAATAAGCATTACCTGTGATTTTTTGGGATTCACTAAAAGTCCGAAATGCTTATTTCGTATAAACTTATTAGGCTTCATACTAAACAAGCACAAACTATAAATAACTACCTACAACTCTCGAAATACCTGGTAAATGAGACGAAAATATTTAAATGTGGCTGTATCGAATTCGAAACACAAGCGCATCAACCCTGTCGCGCCTACCCCGATCGAGCGAGCGTAGGTTGTTAAATCCAGCGGACAGCCAACATTGCCTACTGTGTGGTTATTATACTGTGACCATGCGTAGCTACTATTTGGCAGCTTACCGGCTTGGCAATTGGAAGCGGAGGTATGATTTCCCGCCAGGCAGATCCTATGCCTGGGGACGGCCGGTCCAACTGATGTTTGTCGGACGTTATATTTATGGTAAGTCATGTGAAACATTTTGCTTGTGCGATGCAGGAATGTTGGAGTTTATAGTGCGCGCGCAGAGTTGACATGTGCTCGCCACATCACTCCCCTTCAAGACCGTAGCTACGCATAGCTAGGTCTGATAGGAATCGAAGTCTGTGCTCTAAAGCCTGCAAGTTCTAGGAGGCGCTGAGTCAGTGAGTCGACTAGCGGTTGAGGGTGTTCGGCGGCTAACAGTCACTTCACCGGCGACAGTACCATGGGGACCGCGCATGTGGTAGGAACCGGTGAAGGCTGCTGTACCACTGGCAATGTGCGCTGTTGCTGTGTGGCTGTCGTGCCGAGGGGGTTGGGGGAGATCACCATCAGTACCAGTAGTCGGTGCGTTGACTGTAGTGGAACTGATGAGGTGAGAGGGAAGAGGATGCTGGCCTTGCTTTGAGACTGATTGGGGTGCTGCGAGAGCGAAGGAAAGTTGACATTGTTCTGTCGAGGGTCACCACTATAGGGAAGAGCGGGTGATCGTGCTCTTCCACTATAAAAGGAAGTTTCCCGCCAGGCAGATCGTATGCCTGGGGACGGCCGGTCCGACTACTGTTCGTCGGACGTTATATTTATGGTATGTCATGTGAAACATTTTGCTTGCGCGATGCAGGAATGTTAGAGTCTCTAGTGCGCGCGCAGAGTTGACATGTTCTCGCCACATCACTCCGCTTCAAGACCGTAGCTACGCATAGCTAGGTCTGATAGGAATCGAAGTCTGTGCTCTAAAGCCTGCAAGTGCCAGGAGTCGCTGAGTCAGTGAGTCGACTAGCGGTTGAGGGTGTTCGGCGGCTAACAGTCACTTCACCGGCGATAGTACCATGGGGACCGCGCATGTGGTAGGAACCGGTGAAGGCTGCTGTACCACTGGCAATGTGCGCTGTTGCTGTGTGGCTGCCGTGCCGAGGGGTTGGGGGAGATCACCATCAGTACCAGTAGTCGGTGCGTTGACTGTAGTGGAACTGATGAGGTGAGAGGGAAGAGGATGCTGGCCTTGCTTTGAGACTGATTGTATGTGGGGTGCTGCGAGAGCGAAGGAAGGTTGACATTGTTCTGTCGAGGGTCACCACTATAGGGAAGAGCGGGTGATCGTGCTAGGCAGATCGTATGCCTGGGGACGGCCGGTCCGACTGCTGTTCGTCGGACGTTATATTTATGGTATGTCATGTGAAACATTTTGCTTGCGCGATGCAGGAATGTTGGAGTTTATAGTGCGCGCGCAGAGTTGACATGTGCTCGCCACACGCTCTAACGAATTGTCCAACGACATTTGAGAAATTATGGTGGTGGTGAGGTTGTAGGTACCTTTCATAGTCTTCATGCGAAAACGTTTCCAACCTTCCCATCGATTGTCGGTTCTTCGGTAGATGTGACCTGCCCACATCAGATTTGTGATTTACACCCTAGTAAGACACCAAAAAGTGAAGTTGGCCCAATGAGAGAAATAACACGTAACATAAGTACTTTAAGAAGGGCACTCGAGAGCGATCTCAGAGGTAAGAGCGCTTTATTAACTATTTATTAAGGCACTGAGAGTTTGTATTGATATATTGTATATAAAATGTAACCCTGTATCGGCATCGTTACTTCTGCCGTTTTCTCTATGCTCAACCATTAGTTTTGTCATTAAATTTACAGTAGGTAGCCAAATTACAAGTTAGCAGGCGTGGTAGAACTGCTAATTTACACTCAGAGTTTGAATTTAGTAGATCCTCAATACTGTTTTTTTTCATAATGACATATTTATGTGCCTATGCTCGGTCATCTGCACGAATGCATTTCTGAAATATCGTTATATAGTCCGCACAGATCTTTTTGGCGGTAACGTGAACATAGTCACAGATCGTTTGCACATCGTTTACTGTCTTTACATTGTATGTGAGAGTAATTGACGTAGTGTGATGCGTAGTAAATTACTATTAGTTAATTACTAAAGTAGCCAATTACTCACACATACACTGTAAAGACAGTAAGCGATGTGCAAACGATCTGTGACTATCTTCACGTTACCGCCAAAAAGATTTGTTCGGACTATAAACAGAAACCTAAGAAGACATTTTAAGTTTCCACCAGGTTTGACGTCAGTCAAATATCGCCATAGAGGCACCTCATCACCATAGGAGGCTCTACAACAGGCACTGTACTGGTTTGACAGATTACTTGATCCTTTATATTATTGTGACCATCAACAAGGCTAACTCCCCTTTAAAGAAGTGCGAACCTCGGTGGTCCCAATCCACTTGGCCTACTTTTTTTTATTCCCTTTGTTGCACTAACCCGTGCTGAGGACTTTTTTGCCAAAAAGCCTCGGCAGTGGCCTACGGACCAATGCGCATGATTCGCATGTAACGCGATCCTTCGCGCATGCGGGCTATAGCTCGTGTTTTTGCATCGGCGGTCTCGCGTGGGTCTGGCGCGATCACTATCGGTTAGTGACAGTTCGGTTGTTTACTGGTTTCGTGGACCTACCAGTGGGGGCTCGTTCAGTTAGAGTCTAACTCAAGTCGGGGTTTCTCAAACTTATGGCTCCACGTACATGACAGCGAACCCCTAAGCCCCCCACAAGCGCAAGTGACAATAAATATACCAAATAAACACTGAGCAAACCAGTGCTGCAAGCTGTAGTTTTAGAATAGCAGTAGATGAACTATAAAAAAATGTAGAAGTTGGAAGATTTGAAAAACCGGCCATGTGCGAGTCGGACTTGCGCACGAAGGGTTTCGTACCACTATCACTAACCTTAGACAACGATCAAATTTGAGAACAGCGTCATCTATAGAAACCAATAAGAAGCGTTTAAGATTGACAATTAACGACATGACGTCGGCGCTGTGAAGGTTACATAGATGGCCGCTAGATGGCGAGCGCTGTCTTTAAACAACGTTTGTTGTATGGGAGCCCCCCTTGAATATTTATTTTATTCTATTTTTAGTTGTTATAGCGGCAATAGAAATACATCATCTGTGAAAATTTCAACTGCCTAGCTATCACAGTTCATGACATACAGCCTGGTGACAGACAGACAGACGGACAGACGGACAGACAGACAGACATATGGACAGTGAAGTCTTAGTTAGTAATAGGGTCCCGTTTGGCACCCTTCGATTCCATTCAATTCAAAAGGAAAATCGGTAGATCTACCTATGCTATAAATATAGGTCAGAATATTTGTGAGGAAAGTCCGTATGAAAATACATTACATTATGTAAATCTCGTCGCGAACCCCCTACATTCGAATATCGAACCCCTAATTAAGTTAAAACGTGTTTTGAAAAGAATAAGTATGGAGTTTGTTTATTGGCTTCTTCTCCGCAATAATCGATTAATTCTACTAAGACTAACTAATTCACCTTTGACGTTTATTAAGTAAACATTTTGTTTTCATAGTGAATAAAATTTTTAAATTCATGTTTAGGCGTTCGCATACCTCCCTTTGAGAAACCCTGTTTTAGACACCCAGACTCGTGCCGAGGAATCGAATCCTTGTGTGATGTTAAAAGAGGTTGAAGATATTACTACGGATTGGATAGTCCGTTACTTATTTATTTTGAGTTTCCCTACACAAACTGCAACTATAGATAGAATATTGTATAAGATAATTTTAGCCACCATTTTTTCAGGAGCAGGTCCTGAAAGAAATGTTATTACGCGCACCAAATCCTGAACGACGAACTCATCAATTTCCTCACTGATTGGTATCGCAAACGTCAGGATTCCGACAAGATTTGGTGCGCGTAATAATTAGACCTCTGATTCCGCGATGGAGTTGAAATTAATATCAGATATACTTAGAATCCTCAAAATAGAAATTGAAGCTATCCTCACTCAAACCGAACCAAGATTTTGACTGCCTCGTTGGTCTTACAGAGGTCGCGGGTTCGATATCCACTGGAGTCCACCGTACTTGATTTTATTTTACTTTATTGGTGTGTAAAACAGGTAACAAACAATCAATAACATACAGAATAGGTTTAACAGTGCAGATCTAGAATGTCACCCAAAGCATACACACACGTAAGATCAGGAAAATGTAAACAAGCTTACAAACAAGATGACTTAAACTAAACTAGTCTAACATTCCAACAAATTTTGGCAAATTTAAAATCTGAGATATAAATTTAAAGAAATCCTTTAACAAAATTATTTAGTTACATTGTTACAAGAGATCAAAGCTAATCGATTGTTGCTAATGGCCTCAGTCTGGGTGCTTTTCCGTGTTTGTGATGGCCTTGCCTAGTTACCATAGCCTAGTTTGTGACCAGGGTAAGTAATAGTGTTGTGTGGAAGTTATCATTATTAAACCTCAGGGAGAAGCAAACTGTACTTTGGATAGATAGATAGAGAACACTGTATTCCACAACCAGGTAGAAGAATTACAAATATTTTTTTATATCTAAGTCAAATCAAATCAAATCAAATAATCAAATAATATTTATTATCGTAAAGAATAATACACAGAGGCAAATAAATGTTACTTACACAATGCTTAGACTGTAAACGATTTAACATGTGTAAATATCTTTGAGTAACGGTGACCCCACACTAGGCATAGCCTGTATCGTGGGCGTCACGACATAAGATTGGGCTTTTTATTAACATTTCATTGTGGCAATCTAAGCAGATTTTGATCTTATAAAATTATTTATGTAGTACATTTAATTTCAAAATAATATCAATTACAAAAGTTAATTGTTATAGAAAAGCATGGTTGTTTCAATTTCATGCTAAAAGTGAAAAACAAAATCAAATCAATAATTATCACCATAGATAATTAATTCAATTACATGCAAAATAATTTTTTTTTATTTGAACTCTTTTAAATAGTACCTATTTATAACATTATGCATTTTAACAAATTATGTTGTCCCATTGCGCTTAGTGTGTAAGTTCTGGCGTTTCTGTGTGTTGAGTATATGTTCAAGTGTACTTAGGTCTTGGTGTTTCAGTCATTTCATGCTCAGGACTCTGTGAGTATTGGTTATTTCTGTATCTTCAGCAAAACCTCGGAACTTGCGTAGTTTAAAGTTTTTAAGTAATTGGTTACAGTCAACTTACATTCTCTTACTGTCGAATTTTGAATATCACAGCGCTTTAGAATTTTGTTATAAAGGAAAGGCGAAGAAAAATGGGAGAAGCGTTGTGCAAAAGAAGTTTTCGTTCTAGGCACTGGGATTTTAAACACCCTCTTTGCGCTTAACCGGGCACATGCTGGAGAGCTGATGACGCTTCGATGGATACCTAGCACAGCTCCAAGAATATAGAGTTGTCGGACACGAAGTACGGAGCAGTCCTGGTATAGGCTGTCTGTGGGGTATAAGCGGGATCTTCTGCACATTACCTTTAAAACAGAGCGCTGTGCTCTCTCCAGTCTTATCATTTGTGTTTTGGCTGAAGCTCCCCAGACCGAGATGCAGTAGGTGATGAGTGACTGACAAAGGGTGATGTAGATGTAATTTACTAAATTTTTATCAGCACTTTGTCTCAGACACATCATTATGCCAATAACCTTGCGAACTCTGCCAGACAGTGTCTCGATATGTGGACCAAATGTTAAGCGTTCGTCCAGCTGAACTCCCAGGTAACGAATATTACTGATGCGCTGAATACCTGGACAGGAACATGATTGGCCCTCTTGCCCTCCACATTGATGTATCGGAATATCTGACAGGTTTGAAGGGGCAGATGCTTTGGAAATATGAAAGGTTAAGTATTTCGTTTTCTCTGTGTTAAGAGTCAACAGATTCTTGTTCAACCAAGTAGCTATGCTGTTCATTCCGGAGACAGCCTTTTCGTGAACTTCATTCCAGGAAACCCCGTGAAAGATCACTGCAGTATCGTCGGCGTAGCATATCAACTCAGCGTCCAGTGATTGAATATTTACGATATCGTTTATGTAGACTAAGAAAAGTGTTGGCCCGAGTATGCTACCTTGTGGAACGCCTACATTTAATGAGAGGGGATTGCTGAGGGTTGCATCAATCTTAACACACTGTCTCCGCCCACAAAGGTAGCTGTTTAACCAGTTTAAGGCTACCCCTCGTATGCCAAGTAGTTCCAGTTTTCTGATGAGGATGGGGACGGTAGTGGTATACAATTGGCAGTCTTATCGCTTCGAGCGATCTTGACTTCTTCTTCTTCTTGAGCGAGCTTTACCTCTTGATTTTCCCGAAAAGTGACCTTAGGGGGTAGGTAAGTGTGTAAAATGCATAGTTTTTCAACAGTCATATTATTATTATTAAAATTATTTATTGCACCAAATACATGTTGTACAATAGGCGGGCTTAGTACTAATTAGTATTTTATTCTAGCAAACCAATGGATGACGAGAGAAGGTGATAAGTGCCAAACCGAGAACTTAAGGAAATACTATTTTACCCTATGAAACAGGTTTGAGTGAGGGTCTACTGCATTAAATATGTACTTTGTGAAATTTCTTGAATAAATAACTATAGAAAAAAGTTATGTTAGTAAAATAAAAATATACTATATAAAGCAAAATAACAGCATAACTATCATATATAAACCTGTATAATGAATAATACGTAATGCTTATAAATTAAACTAAATAAATAAATAAACATACATTTATATGTATAGACAGTTACATACATAATATGTTACATACATATTAGTACGGTAATGTTTTTTTTTCATTTACACTATTGGTAGTTTAGGTTCTAGTTCGACTGGAGATTTCTGCACTTAGCCTCATAGTTGGGTCATTGTACGTAGCAAGTGCTGTAAATACATGTAAATACCTCAGACACTATTTTCCTCACGACGTTTTCCTTCACAGTTAGCGAGTGGTATTGCTACTATAACTTCACAAATGTACGTAACTTAGAAACAAATTCATTGGTGTTCCGTACTTTAACATTTTGTCCGTTTGTGAGCCAGCACAAAACAAGGATTGCTATTATCCTGTTCTCAGTAGTATTCCTTTTTTTATATATATCAAAAGATGTATGGGTTCACGAACCAAACGTTCGCTCGGTGCAGACACTAAACGCACCGAATAAAAAAATCCTCTAAAAATAAATACGTCGCGTTTTCTAAAGAACGTTTTAGTCCAACCAGCGCAAGAAGACCACCAGCACCTCATCCATCACCGGGGCTCAGGGTTACACAGTTAGTCTAGTAACCAATCCATCCCAATGGTATAATTATCCCGTTCTTCGCGAGAAATGCCTATTTAAATTAAATAGCCCTAATGCGCGGGTTATACCATAGGAATTACACTGTACTAATATTGCTTAGAAGACTACCAAATAGAGGTAAAAACATCTATTCCGTGTGGCGCCGGATTAAGAATAGCGTCGCTCCATTTCCTTCCGTGGATGTCGTAGAAAGCGACTAAGGAAATCAATTACCAGGAGGCGGGCAGCAGCGTCTTCCTGAGATTCCAATCGCATACTGCGATCGCCAACCCGCCTGCCGAGCATGGCGATTATGGCAAGACCCCTCATAGTTTTGAAAACCATGAAGGAGGCCTATGTCCTGCAGTGGGCGTCAAATGGCTGATGATGATGATGAACATCTATTGTAGCGCTTATATCATTCTATTGAAAAACTTTGTGGGCCGGGTTCGTATTGCTAGTGTCGATATTCATATAGAAAGGCAGATGTCCCGCCAGGGTTGCCATCCGTACGAGGTTTCTCGTACAAATACGAGATTTAGAGGTCCCTGTACGAGGTACGAGCTCACGTCCATCCTCGTACGATATTGTACGAGATCCATTGATACGAATTTTAATTTTAATGCCCGAATGCAGGTCATATTTTGGAACACACCTTAATCGGAAACGAGATACACTGCTGCTTTCACTGAGAGTTATAAGCAGCATTGTACTTCGTTTTCTAGCAATCGTTCGCTGCCACGTGGTGATTCCCCCGATGATAAACTTCGCAAATTTTAAGATTTAAGTTGGTAGCAATGAGTATGTGTGTATGCACAATTATTACCTACTCATTCAAAGCAAGCTACTTTGTAATTGCTTTGCCGTTGGTTGGTTTGGTTTATTTACGATCAAAAGTTGTGAACAAAATGGAAACAAATGAGTGACAGTAGTGACGATAAATAGTGGTTAAAGTGGGTGGATGGACAGCGAAACATTAAGGTGATACCAAAAACTTTCATCGTGCACAGTCTTTCAGGGAAGCTTGGCTGAAAGATCCAATGTTCCATGATGATGCATAAACTTTGTGGTGTAGGTAATGGTGGTTGTGTACGAGGTTGTGTTGCCCAAGTACGAGATTTTCGACCATGTCTGTACGAGGGCAAGCCGTCGGCGTCTGGCAACCCTGTGTCCAGCCGGTGTCCCGGTGGCACGGTGACCGCTGGCCGTCTGCTGCATCCGCCGCGTCCACTCAGCCTGAAGAAATGTGCCAGCGATACTGGATACATGACACAGCAGCCCCTACTTCCATAATAATATGGTATTCGACCTTTACAGAATATAAATTTCAAAGTTCGCTAGCGACATGACCAAAAACAGCTTGTAAAAATGCACTGCGGGGTATAACAAAATCCCCACGAAATCCCCAAAATCTTCACGAAAATAGGGTGCTCTACTCGTCAATAGGAACATCTATTAGTAACGGGAAGAACTTCGAAAACTTCGAAATCGCGTAAATAATATCAGCTGTTCCTTAAATTTTATAGCCGTAAGTGGTAGTATTAGAATGTTGCGTCGTCCACTTTTTTGTTTTTTTTTTTCGTCGTAACTGAAAACGTTTGAAAACGAAAGATAAGGTTTCGTTCCGCTGAGTGGCCATAAGAGGATAAGCGAAAATAAAAAATAATTTTTTTCAGACAAATACATCGTACAAACCGATATAAATAAACTAACTTTTTTGATACAATAATGTCAGGTTTAATTAACCCTGATACAAAGCAATTCAAATCTTCAGTGTAAATCGTAACTGGTAAGGGTCGACGAGCTGGCGACTGTACCTAAGTTACTCGAGGTTAAAACAGCGTGAAATACTCGGCAACATCTGAATAGAACCGACCCAGCAAATAGAAAAGCGCAATATTTGCTCCTGAGCGCGCATTTACAAGTCCCCGGTGTTAGTGACGAGCCAGTGAGTGGCTCAGGGTTGCCACAAATTACGAGGCTACTTTTAAAAGACCTAGACACGATTTATAGAACTTCCACTGAGTCGGAGAAGAACGGCAATGTTATTTCTATATCTTTTGAGATAAATGTAAACATAAAAAACCGATCATCAGAAGATGCTACTACTATATGCGGACAATCCTAGTTAATATTATAAATGTGAAAGCTTGTTAAGATGTTTGAATGTTTGTTACTCAATCACGCAATAACGGCTGAACGGAATTACATGAAACTTGGCACACAGATAGACAAAGATCGGAATTGAGACATAGAATACTTGATATTCCGGTAGTGCGTTCCCGTGGGATAATATTTTATTGTTACCGCAACCTTTTTTAAAGCCAAACTCTAAAATGTTTATTTATTGCGTTGCCATGGTAACAAAACGTGTAAACGGATTCTGTGGCGGTCCGAAGTTCGCCGGGACAGCTTGTTAAGGAATAATAATAACTTCCACATAACACAATCACTTGTCCTGATCCCAAACTAGGATTTCCTGTGCTATGGTAACCAGGCAAGGACTCATAAATATGGAAATACACCCAGACTGAGGCCATTTGTACAAATGTACGGCGGCCCCCAGTGGGAATCGAACCCACGACCTGCTGATACCAACGAGGCAGTCGAGGAGCAGGTCAACCTTTACATTTTTGTTGCCCAGTTGCTCTTAATGTACCTGATTATAGTACAAGTCTGTAAATGCTTATGTACCTGTACTTGCCTGTGCAGACTCGGCAGATAATATCCTGTCCGAACGGTAAATGTACAAAATTCTGATTGATGATAATATCAATCTATTTACAGTAAAAAGTGTTTTCTGCGGCAACCCTAGCGAAATTATTTTGGACACCCTTGTTTGATCCATACTTTTTGATCGGTAATGGCACAAACAGTCGAATCACCATACATGCTTGATCGACGTATCTTTATGATGATCGTATATTTTTAATAACTACTTCAAGTGGCCCTTGAAACATAAACTTATAAAATATCAAATCTGAATATTGAAACCGCACAGGGTCATCAAAGGGACCGCATTTCTGTTTAAAAATCACCTGAACAAAAGGTTCAAGTGGCAAATAAGGGAAAATACAAAGGGGTAAAACATGCAACCTCTTTCCGTTCTTTTCATGCTGTTTTGTTACAAAACCTCTTGGTATTCAAACTCTTGAGTGCGGATGGATCGACGACCGGCTGAATCAGTTTTAATGCGGTTTCCCTTTGATAGTGCCTATTCATCGAAGTACTTGAGAGGCTACTTGTATGAATGAATCTTGAAGGTTGCATTACTTAGTATTCGCTTTTGAACTCATCATAATGCGTGAATCAATGAGGAAAATTGTGAATAAAATACTTTAGGTAAACGAATGCTAAGGTGATCCACAATCTAAATACGTACATATATATATATTACACAAAATGATCTAAACGTGAACAAACTGTTGCAAAAAATATACGTATGAGCAAATTCAAAGCAGATGCCAAAGAGATTTCTGGCATATCTAGGTAGATATTGAATAATTCGGTATCGTTTTTTTACAGCAAGAGACATCTTTTTCCGGTATACAATAAAGAATATTCTTATCTTATCAAGTACATGCTAAAGGTCTCTTATAAAAAATGTAAGTATCTATCAGTGCGATAAATTCCGCCCTGCGCTACCAGCGACAATCCTCCGTACAGTACACTGTGATAATGAATTCAAATACGCAATTGGCAAAAGGTCCGAGTCGGAAATAAAACTTTTCAAACACCCCCTTCAATAGACAAGTCTGTTGACACATCCCATTGTCGCGAATTAAGCAATGAGTCGGAAGGGCAGATCAACGCGTATAAATACAGGAATAACAACAACAGAAGGTATACGAGGGTCGCGTTGCACTCGTTGATGATATAAAAGTGGGCTCTTACAGAGTAGCCACCCAGATCCACAACCCATGACTGTCAGCGACGCTTTAGGACTTAAATACCTACCTGGTAATAGTGGAACTTTATTGTATTCATAACAATTTAAGAGTATTCAATTTGACTAATTTACTAGTACGGAAATTTGCTTGGCCATCTAATATAAACATGAAGGTATGAAACCTTCATGTGATGACGTCACTGTAAAAAAGAAAGGGAGGCGCCACCTTGGCTTGTTTTTTTTTTGGCGGGAAGTACGTAGTTGTGATTTTGTAAAGAAAATTACTCGAGTACCTAATAATCTTGTTATCTTCTGCGGATTATTCCCTGTAATAATGCTAACTAATTGACGATGTGACAAATATAAATATAAATGTGAGTGTCTTTAAGTATTTTATTTCAAATAGGGACCGCCGCCACTATTTCCATACTCAAATATAGGAAAATACGGGTGTGTCCCTTTACGATTATCTTATACTAGAAGCTCTCCAAGCAATGCCATATTTTTATACCTCAGCCTTCATTTATCTGCCACCACTCGTGACAATTTGGTTCAGGTCTAATGAGCTGACGTATTGTGCAGATAGACTTGGATGGACCGGGACTTAATAAATTACCAAGTTCAAGACAGCCCAAGTACTGATGCAGTTCTACCTATCACCGTCACTGGCGCAAGATAATTTCTTAATTAAAAGGTAATGGGCGATGCCATGTCAGTAAAACTCACACTATCTAGAAGCGAAGGAAGAATTATATTCAGCAATCTTGTCTTGACCAAAGGCAGCCTGGAATTCTTTAAACTCATCATAGCCGGATTGCCTGCCTAATACACGGAAGTTGATCTGACATAACCGTCCTTTCATTGTTCACAAAGTGAAGGCATTCAATAATATTTGCATAAGTTTAATTTAAGTAAACAGCGATCGCGCCTGCACCGATGGGGTGAATTTTCGCTGCTCACTTAACGTTTAAGGGGTGAGACGAGGAGCCGTAGAAAAAACAGGGGGTTTTAATGTTCTACAACACTTTCAAGCTCAGTCTTCAGCGCTTTTATAGCTTACGAAACGTTTTTGGGAAGCAAGCCCAAAAATTATAGAGCGCTGAAAAATATATCAGTGGTGTTGAAACATGAGCAAATGTTGTTCGAAGGTTCATCAACTAAATCATTAATCTACTGATTAACATTGTCGATAGCAATATTGATCAAATAGAAGAGGTGAGTCAGGACTTTTAGAGTTTGAGAGGTAACCTTTAAAATTCTGTTTTAAAAACATCACAAATTGTTTTCTTCATCAGTGTGGTAATAGATTCTACAGGAAATAGTTTGACAGACTACAGATGTTCATTATGATCTAAGTACCTAATTTAAGCCCATTCAGTATAAACAGTCAGCTTTCTATAAGATTTAGCACACAGATAGACTATGAAATGACCTTGGATTTAGACTTTGTCTTAGATACATAACGCCAACCAATATAACAAAAACTACGATTACAAAGTGCATCCTAAAGACTTCGCCTCTAAAATTAAGTTCCCAGCTAATTGAGGTGTAGGTTGAATGAAACAGGATACATTTTCGGATCTTTGTATGGATTACTAAAATGTGGCTTTCTGCCACCGATCGACTGAATTTGCAAGTCACTGCCGCCATGTGGCCTCTTAACCAAAAATTGAAACGAAGCTCAAGGTTTGGGTGGATTTTTACCTCTTAATTTCTCTCCATTCGGCGAATCGACATCGTTATTAGATTGTAAGTATAAGTTACAACTGTAGGTCTCTTGGCTGGAAATGGGCTTTGCTTGTGGAAGGCCTCACCTTCACACGGAATCTCTGCTATTTGTCATAGTAATGTTTACCTGATCAAATACGGACGCATTCTAATGATCCAGTTAGTGACTCTACTTACCCTGTGATGAATATTCCACATCCGTATTTGAGTACTGCTGATGAACTTGATAGCTGTTCAATCTTTATATTTTTCTTGCAGAGTTGTCTGTAACGCAACCAAATAGAGTGCAAAAAGTTGATTTGCAATCGAATGTACCTACAGATAGTCACATGGACACAGATGCCTAGCTCACCTCTCAGCAGAACACCTATAACGGTCGAGAAGCGTTTTTGTGGCCCGTGCCCAGGTCAGGTGCAACCTTTAATTCCCTTTTTCATTTAATAATATTATCCTTCACGCAAAAAGTAGCAAACGCATTAAACTATACAGTTGTTCGGCGCACCAACAAGGCACGCCCACACGTATATTTGCGCGGCGAAAGGACATGCGGTAATGAGGGAATTTTAATTGGATCTTGATATTGTATCGCATGCGAATGCAATATTTGTATTCCCTGTCTTCCTGTAAAAGGTTATGCAAAGAATAATAACGAGATCATTAGCGGCAACCGCGAAGTTCATTGATTCAAGGGCTATGCCACTCATCTGACAATGCCTCCGAAGAAATTGAAGTTCAGCAATTTGTCCGTTCAACAATCCGACATAAAAATCTCGAGCAGGGCCGCGCCGGAGGTAGGTATTCCAACACACATATCATCACGAAATGCATCCAGCGGGGATATGACAGGCATCACGAATACACAATCGATCGAGAAACAAAAACAGGCGTCCTGCGAGCGCCCGCGCCGCCTCGCCACAATGAGCCACAAAAAACCAACAGAGTATATCGGTAACACAATCTATTGAAATTAAAATACAAAGCAAACAATGCTCTGTTGATTGAAACGTCAAACCAGCGACGGCAGATTGATTCTGATCTCGTAAGTTATTAACAACATAATTACAGACGCTATGGAGATACAACTATTTATTTTGTTTCCAAATTATTATCGGTCGGTAAAAAGGCGAGATCATCGTGCAGTGAGTTGTAGATTTTTTCTCATGTGCCTTTGGATTGGTTTTCAATATTAAGAGTTTGGATAAGATTTACATGTTGGGCGTTGTCATATTTTAACCGCACGAACGTCACTCAGCATCCAGCCATAGCTGTAAATTTGTTATTTTTATATCCAAAACAACGTACGCGTTAATGTCTATGTTCGTTTTTAGGGTTCCGTACCCAAAGGGTAAGGGACCCTATTACTAAAACTCCATTGTCCGTCTGTCTGACACCAGGCTGTATCTCATGAACCGTGATAGCTAGACAGTTGAAATTTTCACAGATGATGTATTTCTGTTGCCGCCATAACAACAAATACTAAAAAAAGAATAAGATAAATATTTTAGGGTGTTCCCATACAACAAATGGGTTTGCCGTTTTTTGCTTGATATTAATAACAGCAACAGGTACACGCTTGAAATATTCAAATGTTGTATAGATAATGGTACGAAACCCTTCGTGCGCGAGTCCTGGTTGGCTGTTTTTTTTTATTTTATATCTTTTCAGACAGATGAACGTCAGATTCTACACCGTTGTTCAATAGCTCAAAACCCAAAAAGTTTCCTCAATATAATTTTTGAAACCATTATTTAATAAAGTTTAAAATTTCCATTTTCTTTCATGCCTACGCTGAGTTTTAAGATAGTATGAAAAATAAATTGAAAATTTAAAACTTTCACTTTATGGAAGTAGTTTATCTAATTATATTAGATTAAAACTCTTTAATTATCGATAGGCACTGAAGAGTTTTTCTTCAGTGCCTCTCGATAATCAAAGTCAGGTTTTTCTTTCCTCCAAAAACATGTCGTATAAAGCAGCCCCTTCTTTATCGTTTATGACATTCTGCTATGTTTCCAATAGATTTCGACGTATTTCCTTGAATTCTTTGCCATAATGCTGGCATTAACGCCGTCGAATCGCACCATCGAATGTAAAAACCCCCTTTGGTTTATATAATGATTTGTCGCGGGCCACGGACCAATGTGAATCTAATATGCGTTACCATTATTACATGTGCAGGTACGAGATGAAATAAAACGGCCGAGTGCAACGAGCAAAACATGAAAAATAAAAAGTTAACTGTCCCACCAGTAAACAACTATTATGGAAAAAGGACAAGACATTACTTAGACTATACTAAATGAAATGTCAGTGGAAGTAAGATCATCACAATATGCTAGTAAAATTCTTTATAAAAAGTGTGTAGCTTCTGAATTAATGAACCAGTTTGTAACCAGTACCATAAATTTATCCTAATTTAAGTTAAGTATCTTCTTTACTTTTCTATGTAAACTAAATTGAGAGTAAATCTGCCAACAAACTATTATTTAGTTTGGCGGAAATGAGACTATTTAGAAATGTATGCACCTTTTACAGAATAAACAATTATTTATTTATTTATGTAATGTTAAATTATAATCACAAGCTCGCTTCAAAATTTAAAAGCCTATGTGGGCAAACATGAGTGAAACAGAAAATCTAGATGTTATTTGCTTGTCAGCTTCGTAAAATAAACAATTAATTCGAAGCTGCCAATCTCGAATGTTGGAGATTTCTAAAAACAACGCTAGAGATAACTTTGTAAACTGTTACTCAGAAATCTTCAGTCTGTATAGTCAGACCTGAAATAAATATTTGTTGTTACAGTTATCGTGACGTGATTAAATTACTGACGAATGCAGAAGTTTGGTCAGAGAGCCTAAAACTAAAGATGCCAAAATATGCATTGAAATAATTGACCGCAGGATTGCTGCTCAACAGTATCATAAGCAGCCTATATACGTCCCACTGTAGGGCACAGGCCTCCTCTCAGGGAGAGAGGACGGGCTTAATCACCACGCGTGCCCACCGCGGATTGGCGATTTCAAGTGCTGACGTATGTGAATAGCTCAGACACTCAGGTTTCCTCACGATGTTTTGCTTCACCGTTAGCCAATGGTATTGCTAATATAACTTCATAAATGTACATAACTTAGAAAACAAAGCCATAGGTACATGCCCGCACTGAGTCCAATGTTCTACCCACTAGGCTACCGCTCAACAGTCCTCATCCATTATATTCTGTCTTCATTTCTCAGACTCCATTTTGTTACATGGAGTCAAGCTAAGGACCTCCATCTCATGTCCTGACCTTTGCTCGATCATCATCGCTAGGGCGCGGAGTATGGCGCGATGGCGCTCAATGTAAATACTGATCGGAGATACGTTATTAGAAATCAAGCCCGCCCCAAGAGCTGGCCGCCTTTCCTTTTTCAACAAGTTAGGACCCGTTCACGGTAGATCCTTTAAAAGGTTGGGCATTGCCAGAATTTTTTAAGCTTAGGGCAGGCCCAGACAGACATACTTTGACCGAATAGGGGATGTTTTATGGTACTTTTTATTTTCCTCTCTCCAGGGCAGATAAAACCGGCACGCTTGCATGCAACGACTAATGAATATGAATGAAGCGGAAAAGGTTTGTTAGGGTCGTGGCAAGTGGCAAACCCTGTCTCTGCCTACCCCTCCGAGATACAGGTTTGAGTGAGTTTAAGTGATGTAATTTTATAGGATATGTACAATATTCTAATACCTGGATTTTACTGGATCAAAGCGAGACTCTGTTTAAGGTCTTAGTATTTTAGAGACTCTTTTCTGACAGTAAACAGATCTTCCAGGTTTTTCCACCAAACAAAATTGTGCATCAATGCACCAATCTGGCCGCAGCCTAAAGAATTGTTTGTATCCAAAACAAGAGCAAGAGAGCGACGTGAGAGCCGATCGGCTAAGTAATTGAAATGTTCTCCGTTCTTGTAATCTGTCATGTTGCCAGCCCGTAATGCTATGTAGACTGCACACTCTTTGGCTAATCCAACTTTGTTCATCTTACAGTGGGAAACAGTGTGATCTGGTTTTGGGTGGATCTGATTCTTCGTTGGTCTAGCGGTACCTAACACCAAGCCGGTGTTACCGCTAGTGGTGGCTACCAAGACTGAGGGTTTGATTCCCGTCGCCGTACTTTATTTGTGCAAATGGTCGTGGGTATTTTTGCATATTGGTGATGTAGTTGCGTGGTTACCATAGCTCAAGCGTTACTAGTTTTTGATCAATACAAGTGTTTGACTTGTAAGGAAATTATTATCATTATTACTATTTACACTGTTGTATTCCAATTCCGTACAGGCAAGTTTTGCTATCGTAATAAAATAATCTTCCGTTTAATCTTACAAGATAAGGTGTCTCGTCTAGTCTCTAGCTTCACAAATCTAGGTACTAACTACAAAAAGGCTGAATGCTATGCTATTATCCGGATCAGGTTGGTTTGCTGCCTACCCCTCTGATATATAAGCGTGAATTTATTACTTGCTATTATAGTTATATTTGCTTTAATCATGACAACCACCTAGTGGTTAATATCATAAATAAATGTCTCGCGAATAAAAAGGAGTGAGCAGCTCTGACTGTACTCCTAAAAGCGTCGAAGATTTGATGAGAGATTACGATCGCGACTCGCGATTGCATTGAAATTAATGCGAAGCTTATGAAAACGATGAGGAACATAACTTGAGTGCTTTTAAAGAGTAAGTAAATAATTATACAGTAGGAAGTACTAGGCCATGACAAGTGGTTTACTTTGATAAGACATGAATAATCTAATTTATAAAAATCTCGTGTCACTGTGTTTGGTATCAAACTCCTCCGAAAACGGATTCACCGTAGGTCTGAGAATAGGTCGTAGGCTAATTTAATATGGCAAAACTGCGTTTGCCGGGTCAGATAATATATAACCTGTTAAGCATACCTACTCTTCATATTCTTTAGCAGTGTCACCCTTGGCCGACCATCCTCGTCGTTAATCCTCTCTTCCTGAAGAGAGGAGTAGCGGATAAAGGGACCGCTTTTTCGCACATCAAAAAAAACTTTGGCTGTGGCAGTTTGGAACGTCAGACTGCCGAAGAAAATTTGTTAATACCACTTAGCGGTGAACCCAGCGTATTCGATGTCGATCAGACCATTGATTGTCGCGTCAACATCACGCTGAGACCCGTCGGTTTTGGGCAGCCATCCGACTGGCAAAATCGGCCCTCAGTGATGGTATCGGTTGAGGCATGGCCATTCATGAGTTGTGGGATTTTTTGAAGTTAATCATGAGATGTTGATGATAGGTATTAAAAATTTTTATGTTGACTTTTCATCGATGATTCAAATCAATACCATATAAAACCACATTAACACTTAGAATACCAAGCTATTGATGTTATAGTTATTGTTCTTCGTACTGTTCGTGACCGAAAGAGTAATAAGGAAAACGGATCTTGTTGGAGACCACATTTCAGCATTCTGTTTCCAACTTTTGTAGTCTTAAGACTGTTTGGTTTCTGCCTTATCTGCACTAAAGGTGTTGTGAATATATTGTAACTTACTACTGTGACTAAACCAACAGAACTAACGACGCCATATATCTGAACAAATCAAAAAAGGCAAACAAATCTCTCCTAAGACAAAGATTAAATCCTTTTCTCCATCAGTTTAATAGAGCTATCCTGTACAAACAAACAAACAGCGACACTTTAGTGTAGCGATGACTGGCTGCGCTGGCGCCGTACCGTTTTGTCGAGTCACGGTCGCTCTGGAGCCCTGTCTCGTGGAGCCCTACTCAGAACCTAAGATAATTTTATATTATAACCGCCGTATAAGTAGATTAAGCCGCCAATAACTTTGGAGTAGTTGAACTGAGCTGCTTACTAATGGGTACTCATGCAATAGCAAAATCAGAAGTGGAATCTTAAAAGACTAAGGTGATTGATATAGAGCATTAGCAAGCTAAAGAGGCCATGGGCTGGTCACATCAAGCCAAGAACTAATTGCCGGTGGGGTAAAAACGTGGTCGAGTGGAATTCATGACCTGGCAAACGTAGCGTAAGACGTGGGCCAGCCAGCACGCTGGACCAACGATTTCAGGTAGACTGCTGGTGGCGACAGGGTGAGGATAGCCTAGAATACTAATAAGTGGTGTACCTTTGGGGAGGTGTGTGTCGACCTGTGGACGAATATGGGTTGACCTATGCATATGGCGTACCACATTTTTCCCAATTTATTCAACAAATGACGCATATTTTACCAAAATCTGGCCTGTGAGCATATTCCAATGCCTTCAACAGAAATAATTTCTTTGTATATGTTTAGGGTAGTAGCCCCGCTTTTACCTTCATCGTCGAGCCATCTTTGCGATGGTGGCCTAACTTACACTAGCATTCATACTGTAGCACGTGTCTCCAGGTGATCATTTAGTCTCTGTCGTCACTTTACAGTCTCGTTGGAGTCCTGATTGCCTGCTGGAATGACCACCGTGTGAAAAATACCTCTCTCTAACTAGGTGCCTAAGTATGTGGTGAATGGGGGATTCTGATTTTGACCGATTTAAGTAGGATATGGTACATTGCTTGGTATGAGTATCTTTTTTAAGATTATTAGGGCATCTTTATCTTTGAATTGGAGCCCGAAAGACTTTGTGCTACAACAGGCAGAGTATGATTGATGTTACCAAAAATATTGATAACTTACACGTGTAGTCTTGTTATATTTTTGTTGAATCATTTTGTTTATTAATTAGTTTGGCTACTATGTTAAATAAAAGTCTTTTTCTTTCTCTTTGGCTTGACAAAGCCATTTCCAGCCGAATTTCAAAACTACGAAACCGAAACTTCGCATATCGCGGGACACCGAAGCGAAAAAATTCATCACGTCAACAATATTTTTTCCTATGCAGTTGATTACAGATCGTATTATGACATATGAAAGAAATTACATTAAATTAATCCGGGAGCCCACCTTGCCACTCTCATTAACACAAATGGAGACGCAGGGTCCGACAATAAAAATCGCATTTACACACAAAAAATAAAATGTTGATTAATGACGCTGCGGTGTAGCCACAAACAGTAGCCACTGGTCGGTGAACGAACAGTAAAATGACAGACCGTAAATTCAGTTGGTAATCCCTCGCTGTTTCTACTACATTATCCCAAAGAACCGCCTTCCTAGAATCTTGTTGCTATATGCTAAAGTCCTTCAGCGTGACATCAGCCCTTCTCTCACGTAAATGTTTACTCTTAGTGTAAAAATGTGTACGCATTTGTCAGTTAGGAGAAGTTTAAATCGGACGAGTCCATGCAGTGGAGAAGTTACGTAGCGCCCTACTTTAAAAAAGATCTGCGTCTGCGACGACTTCGAGGTCCTTCCATCTATGCCGTTGTAATTTTTCTTCTTTGTGTGCCGTCTCCGGACGGGAGTGGAGGAAGTATCTACTTCTTATAAGAGAAGGCAAATTAAATTGTTCATCTGATCATATTGGCCATATCTTTCTATATATATGCTATTTGGGGAATGTAATTTCGTGATTCTACAAGGCTACAAGTATATTTACCATAAAATATTTAATGTTGTCTTCAATTTCCTAGCAATTAATGACACTTTTTACTTTTTTCAATTGTTTTGGTTGGCGATAATTTGTTTAATGGCAAACATGACCAAATCGTTGTAGTTAAATATAAATAGATAGGATAGATATTTTCAAACTAAAACTTTCGTAAGCACCAGGGGCCTAATTACGCGCACCAAATCCAGAGCGATTCCAATCGTCTAACTGTCAAATTCCATACTACATAATTTGACAGTTAGACGATTGGAATCGCTCAGGATTTGGTGAGCGTAATGTAGGGGCTGGTCGGACTCTTCCGACAAAAAGCAAGTAAGTGAATCCGGAACTTAAGTTACCTATTAAGATAGATCTGATAGATAGATAACTCTTTATTGCACACCAGTAATTTACAGAGACAAGGTACTTAATTTGTAGTTCTTCTTAATAGTATCCATCGGCGGTCTTATTGCATACTTAATTACGTATTTATATAACTACTAGCTGACTCGGCAAACGTTATTTTGCCATATTAATTAGCATACGACCTGTTCTCAGACCTACTACATAGAAACAAAAAGATTATTAAAAATCGGTGCAGCCGTTTCGACGGAGTCCGCTAACAAACACTGTGACACGAGATTTTTATATATTACATGATCAGTTTGTTGTTTATCATAAAGTACACGGTGCAGTGTCTCCTTGATATAGAATATCCATTATTGTTCTTTCACTACACATCAGTCCGTTTCAATACAAAAACATAACCGACAGGTAAACTTCTGCCAAAGTTATCCATACCGCCATCTCACACAAAAACATGCCTTGTTTCCTTACCAATAAAGAAGTTCTGATCGAATTGGCTCTATTATTCGACAAGTATTATTAAAATGCTGTATGAATCGGGAATACGTATTATATATCGTGTCGAAATCAGTACTGAAACATGTCAAAATATACTGTTTTGAGTAATTGTTTTCCGTTTTATAATAGTTACAATTAACGTTTGACTTGTACCATTAGTGAATAGGAAAAACTTTTAAATCCTATCCTACTTATAATGTTATAAATTTGAAAGTTTGTGAAGATGTTTGGATGTTTATTACTCAATCACGCAGTAACGGCTAAACGGATTCACATGGTACTTTGCTTACAGATAGTCAAAGACCTAAATTGAGACATAGCATAGGTACTTGATATCCTGGTAATGCGTTCCTGCAGGATAATATTTATTTTAGGTTTAAAATAGATGGCGTTGTACGAGCGAACGTTGTGTTTTAAAAATAGATAGCGTTGTGCAAGAATCGTATAAACGGATCTGAATAATTCTGCATATTTAACTTAAAACACGTGATTTTGGAGATGTACCGGTAATGATTTGGAGCAGCTCGGCTCAAAATATTGGACCACCATCGATTAGCAGATAGCCTCAGTCACTCCATGGGTTCGGCCGACTCTGGGTCGCGTCTCAACGACATAATGAGGGGGTGACCAGAGTGCTTCCGCATAATTGTGGCCGCTCTTCTTATTTGAGACAACCTTTTTGGCTCGTTGAAAGGGAATGTTGACTTTGGGAGTGTGTTTCTCTTTTGGAGTTGGGAAAATCTTCATCCCTGGTTCCTTAAAATATGTTTGATTATTTAGGTGGTTTATTCATAAACGGACTCGACAACCTTTTTGTTCCTTTATGTCCGAATCCCTTGCGAACTGTTATACCCTAAATATGTAAGCAGCAATGCTTGCTTCCCAAACCTGAGTTCTGCAGTCAGCACTTTCAGGCTTCAGGCTCCCGCGGGCGCTCGACACAAGACAGTCTCTAATCATCCTTCTTCCGCGCAGGTTGCGACCTCTTAATAATTTAAATAAATTTCATTTTCCGTTTAACCTTTGTCTTTTTTCAAAAGACTTATATAGAGACCTCTATAGCAGAACGAACAATAAGAAAAAGTTTACTTGACTGCTTCTTTAGCCGCTAGACTAAAGAAACAGTCAAGTATATTTTTCTTATCTTATCAGGTCTGATTACTATGCCGGAGGTCATGGGTTCGATTCTCACTGGGGGCAGCCGTACATTTGTACACATGGCCTCAGTCTAGGTGTATTTCCATGTTTGTGATATCCTTGCCTGGTTACCATAGCACAAGGTATCCTAGTTTGGGACCAGGAGATGGTGTTGTGTGTAGGTGGAAGTTATTTAGGAAGGCATAAAGGTGACGATTACAATAAACTTCTTACTCGTCGACTCTCCTTATTCGTTAACGCCAGGATTATTGTGTTGTTATCGCTCTATTGGGCTTGATCCAAGAATGTTGCTAACTTACATGAAATAGATCATGGACGACCTCTGCGTCACTTGTTTGACAACATTATCGTCGCCTCTTCTCATTACAAAAGTGTCTCTCTCAAAATGAAATATGTTTTTTTGCTGAAAGCTAAAACCTTCTTTGAACTTCCACACTTCTATGAGTAGATGACTGAGATAATAAACGATATAATGATACCTCTCTCTATACCACCTGTCTAGTTTGATTTTGAATTGAAGTGAAATCTTTACATTTGTTTAATATTTGTTGTACACGTTAAAAGGGATGAAGTTAGTAATAATGTTTAATCTAATTCAGGAAATATTGTTGCTGTTTTCTTGTAAGCACCATATTTTTGTTGTTTTACGTGTTTTGTCTTTGAAATAAACTTTTTCTATTCAATTCGATTCCAAGTTACAGAAAGCCCGGACTCTGAAACTTAGAAACCTGTATGTTAAAAGCCAGGGCAATAATGTTACAATGTGGAGTGTTAACAGTGTTGGAAAATAAAAAATAAACTAGACTTATTTTCCGTATGTAAAAGGTACACTTAATTAAAATATATACGAGGGTAGTAACAAAAATACTTAAAAATAGTGTTCACTTTTGTGACTTGAACTTCTAATTTATTACACCTATGTTCCATAATACTTGAAATACGTTTATAAATACATTAGAAGTTCAAGTCACAAAAGTTTACACTATTTTATAGTCAAGCATTTTTGTTACTAATTTTGTAGGTATCTAATTTTTATTAAGTGTACCTTTTACATACGGAAAATAAGTGTGGTTCTATAATACTTGAAATACGTTCATAATTCCTAGCTAGTCGAGAAAAATAAAAAGATAGCATTATGCTATTATTTGTTGCTTCTATAGGCTGCAATCAGGGCAAACGGCAGATATTTCAGTCCTCCATTTTCCAATCCCGCGGCTATCTGGATGCATTTCCGTCCAGCATGGAGTAGTTACAGGGTGCGGCAAAAACGACGCAGCGCCAATCGCGCCCGTCGACCGTCAGATGATATTGCGAGCACTGCCACTTACAGCGGTATGTTTCTTACTCTGTCTATCAACCAGCCCTCTTCGGGGTACAAAAATACAAAATTTTAATTTTATTCATCTTCTTTATTTTGCTGTAACTGAAGTCACACGGAAATAAAATTTAAATAAAAATAACTAAACCGACCAGAAAAAATATCAGCTCTTCCAAACTACCGCCACCACAACCACCAGTGGTGTTGTCAGGCGCTGATGGCTTGTCCTCGGACAAACATAATATAAAATTTTGTACTTTGGCAACAAAACCTCGTACATACCATTGAATCACTTACTTTATGCATTTGACCATTTATTTGTTATTTTATTTTTTTACGCTGTAACTGTGTTTATATATATCCATAGAACTCTGTTTTTAAAGGTTTTTCCAAACTACTGTTACAATCAAATTTTTGCATTACTGACAGATACCTCTTTCTATCACTGACGGAGCAATAAATTATTCACCTGCACATAATATCGCCAACCCGCCTGCCAAGCGTGGCGATTATGGCAAAACCCTTCATGGTGATGAAAGCTACGAAGGAGGCCTATGTCCTGCAGTAGCCGTCAAATGGCTGATGATGATGATGACAGTGGCTAGCAATCATAGTCGGACACTGCGTGCATTATGTTGGATAATTTACGCAAACAAGCAAAAACTTACGCCTGTATCCTGGAGGGGTATGCAGCGACCAGGGTTTGCCACCTGCCATGATCCTGACAAACCTCTTTCGCTTCGTCAAAATTCTTTAGTTGCTGCATGCAAGCATACAACATGAAGTTTTATTTTGCTTTCGTGTGAAATTGAAAATAAACGAGTGGTTAATCAAACAAAAATTCACCCCCTCTTTTGGGATATAAATCGGAAAAAATATCGATCCTAGGAAAAATTTTATGAAAACCCAAATTGTAGGAAATTTAATTCTAACCAACTTTTATAATTGCCATCTTTCGTCTGAATTGAAAATAAACGAGTTATTTGGACTACCAGTGACACCAATACATTCCGAAGGAAAATTGTTATTTATAATTTATTTTTTTCGGGGTCAAATCCTAATTCGAGTGGGTGAGTAAGGAATACAGCTATAAATGGGCGATCCGTTATCTCGCTTCCGTCGGCCTGGAGCCGGACCGGGAGTCATCTATCTGCAATTCTGCACACACTGTATATACGTTGCACAGTCGGTATACGTGTTAACTAAAACTGGGTTAGGAATCGTTCTTGTTAGATGCCACTAAAACTACAAAGAGGCGTGAATTTATTAGTTTGTCTATGTGAATCTTACCCGGAAGTCGCCAACAATGGAATCTAAGCCTGCCATGTTATCAGTTCGCTTACCGTACACGTCTTGAGAAAGGCTTTTCTCTAGAACTAGATATTCCAATCGCCTAACTGTCAAATTCCATATTAATTGCTGTCGCAAAGTCAGGATTCCAACAGAATTAGGCCTCAGGGCATAGTTGCAGTACAATTTGCTAAAAAAACTTGTACCTTCGTTAAGGGTCTGATGGCTCGGTCGTTTAGTAAAGAATGCAATGTTTTGTTAATCACTGCGTCTATTTGTACAACAACAAGATCATCCAAAACCGGCTTAGTTATTGAAATGACTAGAAAGTATGGGAATTTAATTAGGTGTTAGTCACAAAAGTATGTATATAACAAGTCTTAATTTTATCAGTCGAACAAATATCGTGACCAAACGGGTGTCGCAACAGTCTCTATGGCAGATGTCATTAACAAACCATTTAATTTAGACGTCAGTGTCATTAAGTTGGTACAATATCGTGTTTATGTTTGTTTTCATCAAGTGCAATAAGTGCGTCAATAACTAGCTGGGATTAGTTGCACGCCACTGTGTCTAGAAAGATGGGTAATTAACCATCGATGTCGATGGCCGTAGGCTTCTCCCAGAGCGTAAGTATTCTTGGAGTAGCCTATCGTTTTGGCAACACTGTTTCTTCTTCTTTGGTCCTTTGACTCTTGGAACGTCTACTGATTTTTAGGGTTCCGTACCCAAAGGGTAAAAACGGGACCCTATTACTAAGACTTCGCTGTCTGTCTGTCCGTCCGTCCGTCCGTCCGTCTGTCTGTCTGTCTGTCACCAGCCAGTATCTCAAGAACCGTGATAGCTAGAGAGTTGAAATTTTCGCAGATTATGTATTTCTATTGCCGCTATAACAACAAATACTAAAAACTTGATTTTTTTGCTGTTTTTTATCTTTGTGTCTAATGTTGTATAGATAATGGTACGGAGCCCTTCGTGCGCGAGTCCGACTCACACTTGGCCGGTTTTTAAATTTGACGGCGGTTTGCGGCAGTTTCCACTTCAGTGCAGTTATGTCAGCTAGTGCCCATTGGCTTGGGCCCTTATTGTGAAGCAGCGATATGTCCGGAAGGGTGGTCAACATCGCGCTTGAGCCCGACGATTCACTCGTATTCTAGTGAAACATACGGTCCTTTTTTTGAATCTTTAATAAAATTAATAGAAGAGCCCCTGGCAGGAAATTTCGAAATTTAAAAAAAAAGAACCGCATTTGTCGCTAGATTCGAGTGAATTGTCGGGCTCAAGCGCGATGTTGATGGCCCTTCCGAACATATCGCTGCTTCATAATAAGGGCCTTGTCCTTTTGAGCTGTCCGGAATCTCTGTTACAGCTGGCATCCGACTTGACCTGAGACTTTGCTAGATAATAAAGAATATTCTTATGGTATTTTACAATAAAATTACGGGCATTACATGAAGCTTGAAGTGAAATCAAATATTGATTTGACATGTTGATATAATATCGACTCGTGGTCTCTATTCGTAGAGACTATCATTAGGGCTTCGATTCTGTTAGTGCTTTACAGTACAATGACAGATTGACTCAGTCGGGTTACGTGACGTATTTTATCATATCAGTGACGATTAGAACGTTTGGTACGTGTGCATGCGTAGACTTACAACCAGTTTCTCGTACACTAACACGCCGTTAATCTACTGTTAACAGCTGTCAATTGACCAAAGTGCATACAGAAAAAAACCACTGACAGCTGTTAACAGTAGATTAACAGCTTGTTAGTGTACGAGAAACCGGGGATTAAAGCGGCAATACAACAAAAATAGCCGCGTTCATGCAGTTATCATTGCACTACAATGTATTAACAGAATTTAAGCCCTCTAAAAAACATTAACGGTCTTATTTATAAAAACACGATTCCTCTACTAAAATACTCCTCAGAGACAGTTTCATTAATCTGTAGTTACGTGTTTCCCTGTACCATAGACTATTTAAACGGACTCCAAAGAGTCTTTAAGGGAAACACGTTTTTATGAATGAGACCGTAAAACATTAACCAATCAAACCTGGACCAAATGCCGCCTCTTCCGATTCGTAATCCAACTTGTTCATAAACAAATATCGTGGAGAGAAAAGGCTCGACCGAGTTACGCAACAATATAGGCGGTGGAAGCACATCGGTTCCCGCAAATCAAATCAATATAATGTGCTGTGTGCCGGGGCGACTCTGGGGTACCATGGTGAACAAGCGTTCGAAAAGGCGCACTTGTCTACGCCATAAGTACCTACTTGTGGTAGGTGTGTGTGCTACAAGCGGTGGTAGCCTAGTGGGTAGAACATTGGACTCGGAAGCGGGAGACCCAGGTTCGATTCCCAGTCCGGGCATGTACCTATGACTTTTTTTTCTAAGTTATGTACATTTTATGAAGTTATAGTAGCAATACCACTCGCTGACTGTGAAGGAAAACATCGTGAGGAAACCTGGGTGACTGAGCTATTCACATACCTCAGCGCTTGAAATCGCCAATCCGCGGTGGGCACGCGTGGTGATTAAGCCCATACTCTCTCTCTGAGAGAAGGCCTGTGCCCTACAGTGGGACGTATATAGGCTGCTTATGCATAAGTACCTACCTGTACAAAGATTAACCAAATCCCTAAACATCCAAAAATTAGGGATCTACTGGTCATTATGAATAACTTTAACCTACCATGGGGAAAATTAAAATACTAAAATTACCACCTAAAGCACTTAAACAGCTGTAATTTAAATATATAATATGTTAATTTATGCGCGATTTCGAAGTTTTCCCCGTATGAACTTCATATACCTAAGTCTAGCATTTTTTTGTAGAAATCTATTTTGCTCGGAAAAACAATCATTTTCTGGTGTGCGCCGTGTCCTAATGTCACAAAGAGAATTAGTTAGGTCCAGATTCAGTTATTTGTTGGTCGTGGCATGATGATGCATTAAATATATAATATGTTAAGTTCCATTGATTTTGTTTTAAATATTGTGCTGTGCGCATTTTTGATAAAATTTACTAGAATTTTATCAAAAATACGCACAGCGTTTGTTCGCAAAAACAAAGATAATTTGGCGTGCAGTTAAATATTAATAGGCACTTACCGTTAATTGCCTCTGATATTAATATTTTCTCTATTTTTTCATCTAGGTATTTCCTTCTCCAATGTATTGTAAAGTTCTTATCCTTATAAGGCCGCCGTCTGTACACTTCGTAATTACCGTTTTTACGTATAATAAAGTGTTCTTTATCTATGAATCTACTACCTTTATTTTTACAAAGCGCTGATAATTAATGAACCCTGAAACAAATATCTCATATCATATTGCATTATTCCGTGTGGCGCCGGATTAAGAAATAGCGTCACTCCATTTCCTTCCGTGGATGTCGTAGAAGGCGACTAAGGAAATACATTACCAGGAGACAGGCAGCAGCGTTTTCCTGAGATTCCAACTGCATACTGCGATCGCCAACCCGCTTGCCAAGCGTGGCGATTATGGCAAACCCCTTCATGGTTTTACAAACCATGAAGGAGGCCTGTGTCATGCAGTGGGCGTCAAATGGCTGATGATGATATTGCATAAAGTTAGCTTGTAGCTTCATATAACAAGTTTGAAAAATAAAACTGAGTTCATCTGCAAAAGTTTTATATAGACACCCTTAGTATCATAAACATGTTGACCTTTGACTGTTTTACCTAAGATAATTAACTAACACTTGGATTTTAAACAATGTTTTATCTTACTCACAAATAAAGAAAAAAAAAGATCCTGTATCTACGTAACGAGACGATTTATGCAGCGTGGCACCTTCACTCACACTAGATGGGTGAAGGGACTACACACGGACGCTGCAGTGCCTGGGACATTGTTTTCAGCTGTCTGGATGTCAGGATGGTATAGGTGCTGGGCAAGCCTACTCCATCTAAATAGCAATGTCCCAGGCACTGCACAAATAAAAAAAAACTAATTAAAGTCGAATAAGTAACGTCTGAACTCTACATTACGCAGTTGAAGAAGGAAGGAACATCATTTTCAGTTTCAAAACCGTACCAACTCATCGTCACTTAATTCTCACGGTCCCCATCCTGGGAACCACAGTACCGCAGCGGCGACAGGAGGCGTGAATCCCTCAGGATTTCGCTCCTCAACCCCCGTTATTGTTTCAATCTCTCGCCGAAGTTGGCGATTGCTGCTTTAGGCGCGTTGTTGCGAATTGAAAAAACCTCCGCCGAGTCACTTGGGGGCGCCGAGAGGATTTTCCGCGGGGGTGGCTTATCCTGGGCTTTGTAAAGTTGGGCATTGTCGGGAACTTTGGTTGTGTTCTGCGTTTCAGATTTTGGCAGATTACGCAGGGAAGAGCCATGGAACTATAAGACTCTAATAACGCTCGGTTTCTAGAAGAGCGATCAAATGTTAATCTCATGTTAATTTCACGTCAAGCTAATTTCACCCAATCACGTGCCGGTATTTTGAATTAATCTTAGATTAATCTCTTGTTACATTTGAACACTCTTTCAGAAAACGAGGCTAAGAGAATTATGTAGGGGGAAGTATCATCGCAAACTGAGAACTATGTGTTATAAATGCGTAACACTTGTGGGTGGAATGTGTCAGAGAAACAAACCAAAGGTCAAAAAACAATCTTAATCTTAACAAACAACCATTCAAGAATCTAGCTGGACCCGAGGCTGGCACCGCCGTAATTCGATTCAATTCAATTCAATTGAATTTTATTTCAAGTATAAAAATTCATATAAAGTTGTTAGTATTCTAATGTTAGTGTAGTACATATTCTTATTCCAGTAACTACAACGCACTGTCATTGCTTACCACTTGAAGATGGCAGCAATGGTTTGTGTAAGCACAATGTACCTTATCGGCGAGCATAGCCAGGATGGTGTTGCGCCTGGCCCGCACCCTACGATCGAGTGACGCGCCGCGGTTGCGCATGAAATATTCCTAATCACGCGCACCAAATCCTATCGGAATCCTGACGTTAGCGAGAGCAATTAGTATGGAATTTGACAGTTAGACGATTAGAATCGTTCAGGATTTGGTGCGTGTAGATAATTAGGCCCCTGATGGGTTGTTAGAATATCTAATCAAGACGTAGGAGTATTTCATGACATTATGGCGATGCCATCCTCGGGTCCAGCTGGATTCTTGAATTTTTTAGGACCTCATAAGCAGCCTATAAATATACGTCCCACTGTAGGGCATAGGCCTTCTCTCAGAGAGAGAGTTGGGCTTAATCACCACGCGTGCCCACCGCGGATTGGCTATTTCAAGCGCTGAGGTAAGTATGTGAATAGCTCAGACACTCAGGTTTCCTCACGATGTTTTCCTTCACAGTTAGCGAGTGGTATTGCTACTATTACTTCACAAATGTACATAACTTAGAAAACAAAGTCATAGGTGCATGCTTGGAATCGAACCTGGGTCTCCCGCTTCCGAGTCCAATATTCTACCCACTATGCTACCACCGCTGCACGTAAATTGGAAATGTGTTTTTTTAATCTTTGAATTGGTCGTTTAAATATTGTAAGTGTAGAAAAACCGTTCAGGGATTCACGTATCCGTTTAAGAAATAATAGGGGTTAAAGTATGGAATTGCCGTTTTATTGCAATAGGTTCTTTGAATTGACATAGAATCTTCATGGTTTGAGGTTTTCGAATGAAACTTTTTTCAAATGGTTTCTATGAGGTTCTTTTTTTGAAAAATGTGAAACATATGAATATCGACTTTCAATTGTTTTTGTTATTCAATTTAGACAAGAAAGATGGATACTGCGAAAATTCGAGTGATTTTTGAATACGAGTTCCGACGCGGAATTAACGCGGCAGAAACAGCCCGCAATAGCAATGCTGCGTTTGGAGAGGGGTCTACTAATGAACGCACCGTGCGATTTTGGTTTAAACGCTTTCGTGATGGAAATTTCGACTTAAAGAACGAGCCACGAGGAAGACCGCCCACACAGGTAAATAACGATGAATTAAGAGAGATAGTGGAAGCCGAAAAAAATATGGCACTGGGAGTCTGTACCACAGGACTGGAAAGATGCCTCTATATGCAAACTGTACAAAGGAAAGGGTGAACTTTCCGACTGCGGTGCGTATAGGGGCATATCTCTGCTCTGTGTGGCTGGCAAAATCCTAGCACATATTGTAAATAGGAGGCTGCAAGAACTAGCAGAAACTATTCTTCCAGAAACTCAGTACGGTTTTCGTCCAAATAGAGGCACGGTTGACGGAATTTTTGTGGTTAAACAGCTTCAAGAAAAAAGTTTGGAACAGCACCGTGACCTTAACATGTGCTTCGTCGACTTGGAGAAAGCCTTCGATCGAGTTCCAAGGGCCGCTCTTTGGGTAATTCTAAAGAAAACTGGGTGCCCCGAGAAGTTCGTGAAGATAGTGCGCGAATTTCATGAGGGCATGATGGCCTCTGTGCAGCATGAGAATGACTTCACGGAACGTTTCCCAGTTACGAGCGGCGTTAAACAAGGGTGTATTATGGCTCCTACGCTGTTTGCCATTTATTTCGCTGCCGTTATGAAGGCGGCTTTGAAGAACTGTAACGGACAAATTATGCTCAGCGTTAGGTCTGATAAGACAGTATTTGATCTGTCACGCTTTAAAGCTAAAAATAAAGTCGCCAAACTGTCCATCCTGGAGGTTCTCTATGCCGACGACGTCTGTCTCATGGCTGACAGTATGGAACATCTGCAGCAATATCTGGACAATCTAGACGAGTCTTGTCGCAAATTTGGTCTAGTGATAAGTGCCTCTAAAACCCAGGTCCTTAAACAACCAGCTAGAGGTAGACCTGCGAGTAGTGCTTCACTTATGCTAAATGGTAAGAAGCTGGAAGAGGTGCAGTCTTTTCGGTACCTTGGGAGCTTAATAAGTAGCGACAACCGTCTGGAATCTGAAATCTCAACACGCATAGCTAGGGCTGCGACAGCCTTTGGTAAGCTGCAACAAAGAGTTTGGAGGGAACGCGGTCTAAATCTTCATACTAAGATGCTTGTATATAAAGCAATTATTTTACCTCTCTTGCTTTATGCGTCGGAGACGTGGTGCCTTTACAGAGGTGATATTCGACGCCTTGACGTCTTCCACATGAAATGCCTTCGGGCAATTTTACGTGTGAGCTGGGAGGACCGTGTTCCCAATGCCGAAATTCTACGCCGTACCAAAATGACTGGTATGGAGTGCCTCCTAATGAAAGGACAACTAAGATGGTGCGGACACGTGGTGCGGATGGACTCTTCAAGACTGCCGAAAGCTGTTTTCTATTCCCAACTTAGCTGCGGAAAACGCAAAGTAGGTGGTCAATACCTACGGTTTAAAGATGTCCTAAAGCGCCACCTACTCTCAAGCAATATAGCCGTCAACGAGTGGGAGGAACTTGCACAACAAAGGTTTGAATGGCGAAAAGCTATTAGCTCAGGCACCATCGCCTTTGAACACGCGCGTCTTCAGGAACTCGACGCCAAGCGCCAGTTTCGGAAAACTCGTCCTAAGCCCTCGTACAATTATACATATAACTCCAGCGGTCAACTGTATTGCGGCAGCTGTGACCGTGTGTTTAAGAGCAAATTCGGTTTTGCATCACACGCTCGAGCGGACGCTCGGGTCTAAGATGGGTTCTTGTCGGGGTGTCGCCGTCGACGGAATCGTTGTGGAGGACATCATCATCATCATCTTGTCTAAATTGAATAACAAAAACAATTGAAAGTCGATATTCAAATGTTTCACATTTTAAAAAAAAAGAACATCATAGAAACCATTTGAAAAAAGTTTCATTCGAAAACCTCAAACCATGAAGATTCTATGTCAATTCAAAGAAACTATTGCAATAAAACGGCAATTTCATACTTTAACCCCTAATATTAAGTTTAGAAGCTAAAATTTTTGTTCCAGTGGAGCGTCCTTTACATACAATATATGTAGGTATTTACAACAGGCTCTAACCTTGCTACGAGTAGCTAAATCATCATAAAGAATGGGCATTCTCAGAGCTTTATATCAAAATCCGCCATCAAATTGCACATTGAAATCGCATAGTCATTTAGATACTTATAACCTCTTCAAATAGCGTCACTCCATTTCCTTCCGTGGGTGTCGTAGAAGGCGACTAAGGAAATCAATTACCAGGAGACGGGCAGCAGCGTCTGCCTGAGATACCAACCGCATACTGCGATCGCCAACCCGCCTGCCAAGCGTGGCGATTATGGAATCTGGGGCTCCTCATGGTTATGAAAACCACGAAGGAGGCGTATGTCCTGCAGTGGACGTCAAATTGCTGATAATGATGTACAATTGACAGCACACCAACCTTTAGATACGCTCGGTATCAGCTACGTTAAGGGCGACTCTGAAACAAAATTGTAAAGGTCGACCTGATGTTGAGTTACAATACAAACACAATACAAATACAAAATCTTTATTTTCGTAAACTGCTTAATTTAACGGTACATAGTATCTGGAGCCACCTTTTAAGCATGTATAATGCCTGTACTAGATGATACCGCACTTCCATAGCTTAAAAACTTAGTATAATTTGATATTTTACTTATTTTAAAGTTAATATGACAACAATTAATATGGTTCGAGAAACGGCGATCAGAGTGGAGCTTTTCGCTGTCTTCCTTTAATCTACAAACTGATAATCTTATAGCGACTGTGAAATTTTCCCCAGAAGTGTTTGGTATTGACGAGTCGAACCCCTGTATTCGGATGTAAGTGTATGGAAAATTTTATTTTGCGGATGGAAAACATCCAATGTCATCAAGGTTTTTGTATAAATTGCTAAAAGCCACAAAGTGGTGGTGATCTCAACTAAATGACTGTTTCATTGTCGTGATGAGAAACCACACAAGATAATGCTCAGCTCAAGGTTGGCTCATATTTTTAGATGTTTTTTCGTCTAATCTTCGCTACACGAATCGTTATGTAACGTAACTTGTCGGGTAAACTGCACAATAAACTGTACGTAAGACAAATTGTTGCCACTTTCTGACCCCTTCTACATTACGTAATAAAAAATAAGACTGGACCACTACTGTGAAAAGTAAGACTCGTCCGGACTCCGTCCTCAATCTTTTAATGTCACATGTAAACTCACAGCCCCTAGATTAGGAAGAATAAGCTATCGTCAAAGTGATTAAGGACTCCTTAATAAGGAGACGGAGATAGGTAAATACATTTTTATGGATTACTAGCTGACTCGGCTTGCCATATTATTAGCCTGCGACCTATTCTCGGACCTACCAAAAATACACAAAAAAATTCATGAAAATCGGTGAAGCCAAGTTCGATGATAAACACAATACCACGAGATTTTTATATATTAGACTAGCTGTCGCCCGCGACTTCATTCGCGTGGTAATTTTGATGTGTATTTTTCTGGGATAAAAAATAACCTATGTGCTAATCCAGACTATAATCTATCTCTGTGCAAAATTTCATCCGGAAAGAAACTTTCGCGTTTATAATATTAGGAAGGACTAGCTGACTCGGCTTAATAATAAGCCTACGAAAGTAAAAAATAGCGGTGATAGCGGAGCGGTAGAACGCAGGCCTCACATTCGGGAGGTCGTGGGCTCGTACCCCGGCGCATGTACCAAAGACTTTGTCTTCTAAGGGCCGATTTTACCAACCTTAGATAAAACTTATCATCAGAAAGAAAAGTATGATAGGAGATTCTCACGAAACTTTAAGGCCAATGTAAAACTGTTTTGGAAAACGGTGAAATTGGCCCGAGGTAGATCTGAGCAATCTAAGTTGAGTGTTATTAGGGATGAGGATGGCTCCATGCTGAAAGAGGAATTTAAAGTAATGGAACGTTGGAAAGGATATTTTGAAAGTCTGTTTGAAAGAGAGGAGCGGCTCATGGAAGGCGATTCCGACCGTGAGGCGGAACCTAGTGTTGCTAGCTTTAGAAGTATGGAAGAGATTGTCAAGGCAATGAAAAGAATGAAACTAGGTAAGGCTGCGGGATATGATAGAGTGTCGTTAGAAATGCTGAGGGCTGGTGAAGGCATTGTAGCTAGCAAGCTATACCTGCTTTTCAACAAGTGCTGGAGGTGTGGCAAAGTACCTAAGGACTGGGGTATGGCCGTCATAGTGCCGCTTTATAAAGGCAAAGGGTCCCAGCAGGTGTGCAAAAACTACCGCGGTATCAGCCTTCTCAGCATTGTCGGCAAACTGTATGCAAAGGTTTTGATTGAAAGAGTACTAGATGTGACTGAAGAAAAGATATGGGATGTGCAAGCGGGTTTTAGAAAGGGAATGGGATGTGTGGACCAAATCTTCTCCTTGAGGCGGATGGTGGAGAAACTTCTGGCCAAAAGTCAGAGGGTTTTCTGTGCGTTCGTCGACTTGGAGAAGGCTTATGATAGAGTGGTGAGGAATGACCTGTGGTCGGTACTGTCCGTGTATGGGGTGGACAGCGTCTTGCTGCGAGCTCTGAAGTCTCTCTATGAAGACTCCAGTGCTTGCGTTAGAATTAATGGGGCGTATACTGACTGGTTTAGCATTCGCAGGGGTGTAAGACAAGGATGTGTCGCCTCCCCATGGTTGTTCAACTTATTCATGGACAGTTGCCTGCCTGACTGATTTTAAAGAGAATGACTTTGGGATAAGGATGGGTGAGCTACTGGTCAAATGCTTGTTATACGCCGACGATCAGGTTTTGTTCGCATCGTCGGTTGAAGACCTGCAGACACAAGTAGCAGTAATGGATGAGGCGTTTTAAAAGGAAAGGAATGAACATTAATGTGAGTAAGACAAAAGTAATGGTGTTCGAAAAAGATGATGTAATGACTGAGTGCAAGATAAGGATTAGAGGTGAAAGTGTGGAACAAGTGAAAGAATTTGTCTATTTGGGGAGCCTCTTTACCAGGGATGGCAAGTGTGAAGGTGATATAGAAAGAAGAGTAAAAGCAGGAAATTGTGTAAACGGATGCACCTTTGTGAGTGGCCAAAACATCTCCAAAAGAGATAGATTGGCTATCCTTAATGGAGTGCTAGTCCTAACACTTATATACCTAATGCTAGCGAGACTTAGGTATGGCAAAAGAAGCAAGAAAGTAGGATTAATGCAGTAGAAATGAGGTCCTTGAGAAGTATGTCTGGCGTTACTTTGAATGACAGGATACGCAATAGTGTGATTAGAGAACGTTGTGGACTGAAAGAGGATGTAGTGACAAGAATTGCGAAAGGAATGTTGCGTTGGTTTGGACATGTGGAGAGGATGAAGGAAGAAAGATTGACAAAACAAATATATTGAGCGAATGTGGATGGAAGGATCGGTAAGGGACGACCCAGACGGACATACTTTGACCAAATAGAGGATGTATTAACAAAGGGCAAGATAAAAGTACCCGAAACCGGCGTGCGTGCATGCAACGACTAATGAATGTTGAGGAAGCGAAAGTGATCTGTCAGGATCGTAGCAAGTGGCAGTCCCTGGTCTCTGCCTACCCCTCTGGGATACAGGCGTGAGTTTATGTATGTATGTATGTGTGCAAAAGATTTTAGTGTTTTTTCTTTTTGTTTGAAAAGCCCAAATCAATATTATAACACCCCTAAAATATGAAACCTGTATATGTTGAGGTTGACCAGATGTGAACAATTTTTGGTCTGGGCGTTCACATTTTTTTAATTAGTTCTAATATTAGGACATCGGATCTTACTGAGAAGTACCCTCTTTGAAACTAGGCCGTAGGAAGGTAACATATTTTTTTTTACTTAGCCTCTTTTGTGTCCCAATGCTGGGCAAAGACCTTCCCATCTGTTCTCCATCTTTCCCTGTTCTCTGCCACCTCGCACCATCCCGGCAAGAATGCATTTAGGTCGTCCCACCATCTTCGCCTTGGTCTGCCGCGACGTCGGTGTCCATTTTGCAGAACCCAGTCGGTCGCGGTTTTGACCCACCTATCTGTTTTCATACGGCATACATGGCCACAAAATACATTATAATAAAAAAAAGCTAATTGCAAGTTTTCGCAAATAGGGGTTTAAAAATAAAAGAAGAAGTTTTAAATTATGCATATCACTAATCAAATAAAAATTGAGTTAACGCACACCTCGCCTCACTCAGGCTAGTGATGAATAAGTCAAAGGGTGTTGACAGCTGAATTAAAATTTCTGCACGTACGTAACAAATACATACCTAAGTATTTCTCCAAAATCCCATTATGTCGCTGAATAAGAGATCTTTAGCAGTCTCTACATCAAGATCGCCAATAAATCCTCTTCTCCAGTGATTAGATCAAACATCTCACCGCCTTCTAAGACGAACAGGTGCGAATATCGTTAGCGGGGACCAATTTTGGTAACTGAGCGGGAGATTGTGGGGCGTGTGACGTAACGATTTCGGGGTGCGAAGTCGAAAGTAATTTTTGTCCAATTCCGGCGATTTCCGGACGAGCGCGGGGGGCGTGCGTGCAGGTTACGAGAACCGAGGTTCATCTTTCTACTGGCACGGTAAATCGATGTGGAAAATTCACTCTTCAAAAGCCTACTACCGAAGGTAAGTAATAAAAACCCGCCAAATGCGTGTCGCGCCACGCGCACCGAGGGTTCCGTACAATTATAGAACATTACGTATTTATTTAGCAAAAATGTGTTTTTTTGCCCTTAGCTAGTTTCCCACTCACACTTGGATACTTTTTTAGTTTATTTTTAGGGTTCCGTACCCGGAGGGTGCCAAACGGGACCTTATTGTTAAGCCTTCACTGTCCGTCTGTCTGTCCGTTTGTCTGTCTGTCTGTCTGTCGCCAGGCTGTATCTCGTGAACCGCGATAGCTAGGCAGATGAAATTTTATTATGTATTGCCACAGATGATGTATATCTGTTGCCGCTGTAACAACAAATAGGTACTAAAAACCGAATGAAATAAATATTTAAGTGGGGCTTCCACACAACAAATGTGATTTTTTTGCCGTTTTTTGCTCGATATTAATTACGGCATCAGGTAGACGCTTGAAATATTCACAGAATATTTAGTTGTATATTCACTTTAAAAAGAAACAATTAAAATAAAATAAATATTCAAGGGGGCTCCCATACAACAAACGTGATTTTCTTGGCGTTTTTTGCTCTACATTAATAACTGCTATGGGTAGACGCTTGAAATATTCAAATATTGTATAGATAATGATATTATGGATCCCGTCGTGCGCAGATCTGACTTGCACTTGGCCGGTTTTTTTATATTGATTTATTCTCTGCTGAATGAAGGATGATTAACTGAATGCAATTTTTCCTTCCGACTCGTTTACAATGCTTGATGCGCGAATTATACGACATAAAGTTTTAAATTGACTTCGCCATATTTGTTCAATAGTCGATACCACGAGAACTACTGCAAACAGAAGGTTTAACCTAAAAAGGAGAATAGTCATCATCATCATTCAGCCACAAGAAGTCCACTGCTGGACATAGGAATCCTCCATGGATTTCCAAAAAGACCGGTTGGAAGCGGCTTGCATCCAGCGTCTTCCTGCCACTTGGATGAGGTCTTCTGTCCATCTTGTCCTACGCTACGCTTGCCGATAGATATGTAGTCTCCATTCGAGAACTTTTCCACACTTTTCAGCCCCATCGGCCATAAGTTCTGCGTGCTATGTGCCCCGCCCACTACCACTACAAGTTACTAACCTAAAAAGAGGATAATATAGACACTTTCATCATTAACATTCAGCCACAAGAAGTCCACTGCTGGACATAGGCCTCCTCCATGGATTTCCAAAAAGACCGGTTGGAAGCGGCCTGTTATTTCCCCCAAATTGTTCTCAAATGCATTGGAGGATATGTTCAAGACGCTGGACTGGATGGGGTACGGCATTAACATAAACGGTGAGTACCTTTCACACTTGCGATTTGCAGACGACATCGTCATCATGGCGGAAACGCTGCAAGATCTACAACATATGCTGAGTGGCCTAGCTGATTCTTCCCAACGCATTGGTCTCCGGATGAACTTGGATAAAACCAAGGTTATGATCAATGAACACGTCAGTCCGGAGCCAATTGCAGTTCAAGGCAGTATTCTCGAAGTTGTTAAGGAGTATGTTTACCTCGGGCAAACCATGCAGTTGGGTAAAAACAACTTCGAGAAAGAGGCCAATAGAAGAATACAGCTGGGCTGGGCAGCGTATAGGAAACTATGTCGAGTCTTCACATCGCCAATCCCACAGAGTCTTAAAACGAAAGTATTCAATCAGTGCGTCCTACCCGTCATGACATATGGTGCCGAAACGTGGCGTTTATTGCCTGCTAATAATTACTCACATAATACAATCACTTGTCCTGGTCCAAAAAAGGATATCCTATGCTATGGTCTATCAGGCAAGGATAAAACAAACATGGAAATGCAATCAAGTATGGCAACCGCCAATGGGAATCAAACCCACTAACCATGTACCTACATTGACATTTAACATAGTGTAAATATTTTACGTTAAAATATATCTTTCACTTAAGATTTCTGAGACTCTCAGATTTCGTTACAAAGTTGCTATTGCTACTACAAATTCACAAACGTACGCAACTTATAAAATCCAATCCACATAATAAAACTCAGATAACTCAGTCCTTCTAAGTTGTTACTCCATGCTCTAAATTAAATATGTTCATATTATTTTTAATTTCGCAACGTTCGATTATGGCTTAATAAGTGCAAATCGACTGCGGCTGCTAATTTATTGTCTCGTAATGTTTTTACAATGGAGTGTTTATGTTTGTAGAGGCGATTAATTTAGTTCACAATAATAAACAACGGGTCACGGTGGCAAACTTCTTCATTTACAAAACACACTGTGTGTAGGATTTTTTTTTAAATAGTTTTATACAAGCACCAAGTAGACTTAGATATTAAGGTAATGTTTGTAATAGGTAGGAACCTAATTACCCTATTGTATAAGAAGTCTGTGATAGCGCACCGGTAGAATGCTGGCCTCACATTCGGGCGGTCACGGGTTCGGATCCCGGCATGTACAACTGACTTAGTTTTGTGAGTTACGTACATTTTTAATTTGTTGTAGCAATACCACTCGCTGACAGTGAAGGAAAACATCGTGAGTAAGTTCTAGTGTCTGTGTCAGATTCCTCAGCGTTTGCTGCACACACAAATATTCAGCGCACACAAATATCCAGTAAACAGTGGCATCGTTAAGTAGTCTTAAGTTTGATTCCCGGCTTTGTCAAAATGTACAAATTAAATTTGAACAAAATTTTATTTGTATAAATAGCCCCAGTCTGGGTGTATTCCCATGTTTGTGACGTTCTTTCCTGGTTACCATAGCACTGGGTATCCTAGTTTGGGACCAGGACAAGCATTTGTGTTGTTTGGAAGTTATTATTATTATTATTACAATGTTAGATACCTACATACCTGATAGATTTTAGAGATTATGATATAAGATTTTTTGAAGAATATTTTTAACGATATGCCTCAAAATTATATTTGAGTTACATTTTATTTTTAACACAGGGACTTAAAAAAACATACAAAAATCTCGTACTTAAATATATTGTTCTTTTGCATCTTTTCTATTTCATGGCTTAGAACATATTGTTGTAAATTGGATTCTTGCTTACAATTAAGAGGTAAAACATAACATAAACTCACGCCTGTATAGCGAAAAAGTAGGCAGACCAGGGTCTGCCACTTGCCACGATCCTGACAGATCTTTTCGCTTCATCAACATTAGTCGTTGCATGCACGCACGCCGTTTCGGGTACTTATTATCTTTCCCTTTGCTGATACATCCGTTGGAGAATTAAGAAGTAAAATAAAGAATAAGAATAAAGAAATTTATTACGCATCCGAACATATCACACACTTTAGAAAAGTATAAGGTACAAAGTAATTATTACAGGTAGGTAATGTGTAACAAATTATAACTGATACCGTAATCATTTTTCTTTAGATCATACGACCAATTGTTTTTTTTTGCCTCCACCATAATATAATATCCTTATATAGCTGCCTCAACTCAGCTAATAATGGCTTTATTGTCCCGTCATCAAACAATAAACATATCTGGGGCAGGATATTACCCCAAATGCCCCCGATGCCCCGCGGCTTTGGGGCACTGTGTCCCGTCCCGCTCCATTCCTAAGTCACCCCCTCACCCACTTACTGTTACCTTCTATAGACACCTATATTGCATTTATTCAGCTTTGTTCTACACGTTGTTATTTCGAAGGTGTTAGCCCGTGGGTAGAACAATGGACTCGGAAGCGAGAGACCCGGGTTCGACTCCCAGTGCGCGCATGTACCTAGGACTTTGTTTCTTTCCAAAGTTACGTACTTGTGCGAATTTGCAGTAGCAATATACCACGCGCTAAATGTGAAGGAACACATCGTGAGGAAACCCGGGGCTTGGTTGGAGCCCGTATTGACTTGTCTTTCATGTGGGCTAGGCCGACTAAGCTGTCAGATGGTGAGCAAGCCTGCACCATCTAAAAAAAAAATGTCCCAGGTACTGCATCCTGAGATCGTTCATCCTGTGAGTGAAGGTGCCACTGGGACGCTGTACAAATCATCTCATACGTAGATGCAAAGGACAACGTTTTAGCCTAGTTAGACATTTATTTTAAACGGACTGTAAAATATGTTAGGTAAGTAACTTCGACTAGTGAAAATGAACAATATTTTTTTCATTTTACTTGGCCTCATAGTTGTGCCATAATACGTAGCAAGCGCTGAGGTATGTAAATACGGTAGCAAATGTACGTAACTTAGAAACAAATTCATTGGTACATGCCGGTATTCAAACCCACGACCTCTGGAATGTGAGACCAGCGCTCTACCGCTCCGCTATCACCGCTCTTTCGTTTCCGTTCATAGAAATCGTTAAATGAAATACGCCGAATTGTTGCTCGTCCTAGGTCATTCATTCATTTTTTTATGAACATAACATAAACTCACGCCTGTATCCTGGAGGGGTAGGCAGAGACCACTTGCCACGATCCTTACAGATCTCTTTCGCTTCATCAACATTCATTAGTCGTTGCATGCACGCACGCCGTTTTCGGGTAGTTTTTATATTACACTTTGCTACTACATCCCCTATTTGGTTGAAGTATGTCCACTTGCGACGTCTATTACCGGCCCTTCCACCCACATTCGCTATTTTTTTTGTCACTCTTTCTTCAGTCATCCTCTCCATATGTCCAAACCAACGTAACATTCCTTTCTCAATTCTAGTCACTACATCCTCTTTCAGTCCACAACGTTCTCTAATCAAACTATTGCGTATCCAGTGATTTAACACAACGCCCACCACACATACTTCTCCACCGCCTCATTTCTACTGCATTAATATAATTTTCTTGATTCATCTTATTAATTATTAAATTAAATTTTGCTCTTAAGTCTTACTTTTTTGCGCGGACTTTGCTGACTGTATTAGTTATTTGCCGGACATAATACCACCGGTGCTCTTATTTTTTATTTTTTTATTTTATTTATTGCATAACACAGCAGATAAGTAACATTGCATGTTATAATATCATGTTGAAAGCTGGACGTTTGACGTGAAACTGAATTTTTACCACGATCCTCGAACGAATCCCGTTTCATTATTAACTTAATACCGAATAATCTCGTTTCCTTTACAATTATGTCTATGACTACCACAAAAGTTTTAAAAGGTGTAATATATGTTACATAATATGTGGGGCTTTTAATGAATTTTTTTTTGTCTGGTGTGTACAATAAATATAAATATAATATAAATAATATAAATAAATATTTCTAACCTAATCTAATTTAATCTAATATAAGACTAACTACTAGATTTGCATAGAGTAACTTTTAGATTTACAATATTATACTATCTTCTACATAGATTTACGTCGACTAACTTCTAGATTTACAACTTGAGACTAACTTTATAATATTGTATCTAATATTGTACCAACTTATAGATTTACATAGGTAGACCAACTCCTAGATTTACAATAGATATGATTACCTTGGTATGATTAGATAACATTAATGTTCTTTATTGCACACAATCTTAGATTGACTTCTTAATTAGCAATATTAGGGCCGGTTTCTGAATTGAGAAATTTACTAAGTAAATACTTAAGTAGCATTCTGTCGCGCTCTTTGTGAAATTCGAAGAGACACCACTACAGTTAACTATTTATTTAGTGAAATTCTCAATTCAGAAACTGGCCTTTATAGACTACCTTCCAAATTTACAATAGTAGGCTAACTTCTACATTTACGAAGACTAACTTCTAGATTACAACATAAGACCAAGTTCTAGACTTACAATACGAGGGCCTATTGACCAATTTCCTGCTCAGTCAAGACACTCGAACCAAGAACCAACCCTTAACCTCAGTTTCACCTCCAACTTCTAACCTAGCTATAACCGCCACTGGGAGGCCTAAACGCTGTCTGGCCGCCGTCGGAGCCCCGCAATCGAGTTGGAGACTCCGTCCCTCCGCCCACCCTCTGAGCACAAATTGATTTAGGATAATGCGATACGTTCTAACAACTGAAAGTGACTTTTGTTATTACGCGAGTAGATTGGGAGATGGGATTTGCAATTTTTGTGCGGCTTGGGCTTCTAATGGGTTTTATTCGGTTTTGATGGCAGGGTTACCTAAAAAGGCGTAACTCTTGAGTGAACTCAGAGTTTGTGTCTTCAAAGTTTTGTTCTGTAAGATTTTCCTCGGGTTGATATTTTTCGAGATATCAGGGTCCACAAAAAGCGCTGGCAGTTCCTGGTCTCTGCCTACCCCTCTGGGATACAGGCGTGAGTTTGAGTTATGTTATGCTTTACATAAAGTTTTTATAACTTAAATTATATAAGTTTACTTCCTGTCTAAAACTGTGTTCCTGTCTACTAGTTAAGTCAACATAATGTAAGCCCTTAATTATATGCCTATGGTTGGATATATTTAACATAACTATACTTTAGAAATTAACTTGTGCTGTGGGTTTTGTATGAAAATAAAAAATAAAAAAGAACTAAAGTCGTCGAAATGTAAGAAGCCCGTTTTGACAGCTACACAAAAATGCATTTTTCTTTAGATTTACTCGAACAAATACATAAAAAGACACATACTCTGGCATATTATTTACCGCTCGAAAGAAAAAACAGATTTTGTAGCCCGAAAAGTTACTCATAGTTTAGATTTTTAATGTTTTTGATCTCAAACTAGGTTAGATTCTATTGTTGTTGTAGCTGTCAAAACTTGCTTCTTATATTTTAACGACTTTAACATTAACAATTTTTTGAACAAAAGTTGTTGTAAAATGTCGAACTGACGTGTTTTCAACCCAATCACTTAACAATATTAAAAATGGTAGTTGTGCAGATAATAAAGTGAATAAGTGCGTGTTTTAAGAATTTCAGATTTTTAGATGCTACTTTGCAGGCTTCTTTTCTTTTTTTTTATGTAGATGTACCGAGAACTCGTGTGTTGAAGTGGTTTTAATGCTCTGTGCATTTAAAAAATCTTTAATGCTATAGTAGCCTACAAAGTGTGCTTTGCTATAATCTCCACATAATCTATGCTTTTCTGCTGCTTTGGCAATTTCCTCAGAAGATAACTAGATGGAACTTCAATATTTCAGTACAAAGAGGGGTTTTTAATCACATTTAGTTAAAGCGGTCGTAGCGGCGCGGCCGGCCTCACATCCGGGAGGTCGTGAGTTCGGATTCCGGCATGTACCAGTGACTTTTTTTTCTAAGCGGTGTACATTTGTGAATGTATAGTAGCAATATCACTCGCTAACAGTGAAGGAAGCCTGGCCGGACTCTTCCGATAAAAAACCAAGCAAGTGAATCCGAAATTAAGTTAATAAGGAACACATCGTCTGGAAATCTTGGCGCCGGAGGTGTGCACGATGGGTACGTGTGGTACATAAGCCCTCACTCTTTCTCTGAGAGAAGGCCTATGCCCTGCAGTGGGCGTTTATAGGCTAAGTAGAAAAAAAGTTATGTTTTCCATATGCTATTTCACCAAGCAGTGGCTTGCAAAGTTTTCACCCACATACTGCTGCCCATAACGTGACCAAGACAGTCCGACGTTGTAACAAAACAGCATCGTATATCATTATTTAACCCTCTCTCTGCAAAACCGCAAGCAGACGTTCAACGCACAGCTATGGGTAAAGATGACACGATTTTCTCTTCCGACAATGACACTTCGTTGCTACGTTGTTAATTTTCTTTTGGCCCTATGGATTGAACGTTTATTTACAAAAATCACGTACAAAATACCAAATAAAAATAGTATACAGTTTTCATGAAGCTACACCAGCTGCTAAACTATCTGTTTTGCTTGCGTTATTCATTGCACCGCTTATCACGTGTTTTATGGACGAATTACGTACAACTTTATTTTATTGCCGTTTTGATTCCACTTCGTTACTCTACGTCATTCATTGCGCCACTTGCATTTTTCTATGTCTTCGCAGTCGATGTACGTACCTACAAGTCTCCGCAAACGAATTACGTTCAACTTTACAATTATTTCACTTCGTTATCAAACTATATTTTAGACTCTGTACACACAATACGCCAGTTCATTCACCTGTTAGCTTGTCTCTGAACGGTATAACCTCTCCTCTTTCACCAGTTCAAGCAAAATATAACACCACGACCGCATTACGACAGTCTCTGCCTCATAAACTGCGGAGTTTATGTCAGCCAATGACAGCGCTCGTGACATAATGACAGCGACCACGCTAACCATGTTGTTATATCAATAAGTCAGTTGGTCCAGTCGATGGGTTTAGGAAATTTACTGTAACATGATTACTCGAAGAAAGTAACTAAAAACTATTTGTTTCTCGCTCACACTATATAGAAGACTGTATTTCACTTTTTTGACCGACTTACAAAAGGAGGAAGTTCTCAATTCGTCTAATTTTTCTATATATTCTCAGTGATAAAATTCTTTACCACGTTGACCTATTTAATTAAAAAATTTTTTGTTCGTAATGAGGTACCCTTTCTTGGTGGTTCCATATCAATTTGATCAAGATCTGTTGGTAAGATCCTTGAGAAAATCATCGAACTCTTCTTTTTACCGCGTATTTTTTTTTCTGATCTGATAATTTTTATGGGCGAAAGTTACAGCATGGTTAATTAATGAGATGATGCTATAACTTCGACCCCCAAACATTTTTAATCGTTAAAAGCGTGCGAGAATTCTAACACCTGATATTAATGTTTAAGATTGACCTACAGTTTAATAAAAGCAGCATTGTTCAATAGAGTGATATCAGCACGACAATGGCTGTTATTTGACATTATTTTGTGGTCTACTAAAGCATTTAAGAGACTCGCCCCTCTGAAGTTTAGTAAAAAATTTTCATTTTTAACCGAATTCAAAAAAGAAGGAGCTAATCAATTCGACGCGTAAATATACTTTTTTTTTGCTATGTTCCTCCATAACTCCGTCAAATCTTAACCGATTTCAATAATTATTTTTTTGTTCGAACAGATATAACGTCCCATTGGTCCCATTTTATACTTTATACTTTATACTTTATTGTACACAAGAAAGAAATATGTTACACATACAACAAAGCAATAAGAACGGGTACATAGGCGAGCTTATTTCTATAGAAATTTCTTCCAGCCAACCAAATCAGTTGTGAGACGATGATTTAAAGAGGTAGGGGAATAAAGTGTGCACATTAAACGAATTAAAAAAAAAAATGTAATAATATAATAATAATAATATAAACATACACATAAAAGTTAAATATCATAATATAAAGAATAAAACAAATAATAAATCAAATAATATAACATTACATAAACTACTTACAACTAATATAAATAAGGAATAAACTACATACAATAATTTATCCTACTACTATATTATAGATAGATTATAATATTAGCAAAGAGATAGAAGGTGCTCTTTCAGCTTGACCTTAAAGAGTGCAACAGATGGACAATCTCTTATGGTCTTCGGAAGAGTGTTCCACAAGCGCGCCGCACGCACAGAGAATGAGTTATAGTAAAACTCGGTGTTGCAGATTGGGACTTGCAATGTTCGGTTGTCACACGTTCTTTGTGGTCTGGCGCGTGGAGGCAACGGTATGAACCTCTCACGAAGATACTGCGGAGAGCTGGGGTTCTTTAGCACCTTGTAAACAAGAGACAACATGTGCATGTTGCGGCGCAACCGTATAGGTAGCCATTTAAGTAGACTCCTGTATTCTGACACGTGGTCGTACTTGCGCAAGCCAAATATAAATCTGATCGCCAAGTTCTGGAGACGCTCCAGCTTATTGACCAAGACCTCCGTGGCATCCATAAAACATACATCGGCGTAGTCGAGAAGCGGCAGCAATAAAGTTTGCGCAAGCATCACCTTCGTTTTGATTGGCAAGAAGTTTTGGAGTCTTTTCAGTGACTGAAACGAGAAGTGAATCCGCTTACTAATCTCATTAACTTGTGGCTGCCAGGACAAATTACAATCCATAATGAGACCTAAGTTCTTTACCTTATCAGTGAAAGGGATGGTAGTGCCGTTGTATACTATACAAGGTAGTAACTCCAGCTGCAGGCAATCGCGCAGCCGTTTACTGCCAACAACAATGACCTGAGACTTCAAGGGGTTGACAAGAAGACCGAAGTCCCTAGCCCACACGCCGATAGCCACCAGATCCCTGTTCATGGCCTCGAACGCTGCCACTGCATTGGAGAGCCCTGCACCTTCATTTAGAGGATCAGTGCGAAAATCAAAGTGGCCGTAAATCTGAAGGTCGTCGGCATAGAGGTGGTAGTTTGATGAAAGAGTGTGTGTGATCTCATTTATGAAAATAGAAAAAAGGAGAGGGGAGAGGACTCCTCCTTGTGGGACACCCACACTCAACTCACACCAGGCCGATAACCTGTCGTCAACACGGACACACTGTGACCGGCCGCGAAGGTAAGAGCTAAACCACTCCACCACAGGTGAGGAGACATTCATAGACTGGAGGAGGCCGAGTAAAATGTCAAAGTCAACTGAGTTAAAAGCACTGCTGAAGTCAAGTAAGGTGAGTAAAGTCAGTCGTTTATTGTCCATTGCTAGACGAATATCGTCGGTAACTTTAAGCAGGGCACTGACGGTGCTATGAAAAGGACGGAACCCAGATTGGAAAGGGCTAAGAAGATTATTTTTATAAAGAAATGAGTAAAGTTGGATGTGCACCACCTTTTAATTTGGTGAAGATCTGATGAAGACTTTCAGAGATGAAGAACGGACCTCTTCAATGGAAAGCAGTAAATAAGGCCTAATGGGGCACATCCTTTAGTAATATCCGTATCCGTAGTCGGTGCCCAGTTTCATGACCAGCACATTATATTTTGGGCACCGACTCCAAATTATACTTCTACAATACTTGCATACATACTTCTAATTATTTAAATTATTTCTAACTTTTTAGTGCTGTAGTGTCTCGAGGTCGGTTTTTATTTTTTATTACAAATTTTTTATCCGTGTATAGTATTAGTCGACAACATAAATCGAAAAGTGTTCCCTAATAAAACAGTCTTTAAGGCAAGCAACTGGAGCGCTCAGTAAACATCGCACAAGTCACTTGCCACTTCCAATGACGTAGCCATTGAACGCGACAGTCTCCCGGGAATCGAACCTGCACTCCGCTAAGCGAGAGGGGCGTGAGGGCAAACAGAGGTGTTAATTGAAAACGAAACTAAATATTGAAACTGCCCTAAATGGTACAGAATATAGTTGTAACTTAGTAGTGAATGAATGACTGAATGAATGAATGAGTGAATGAATGAATGATTTATTGCCACACAGTACCTAGCGCAGACTTGAATCTAGCTAAACAACATGAAGCGTGCCGATTTTTTACTACTTACTATGACGGAGAGCAGTGGTAGCGGAGCGGTGGAACGCCGACTTCTCATTCGGGAGGTCGTGGGTTCGAGTCCCGGCATGTACCTTTGTTTTCTAAGTTACGTATATTATTGTCAAGTTATAGTAGCAATACCACTGGCTAACGGTGAAGGAAAACACCGTGAGGAAATTTGAGTGTCTGAGGTGTTCATAAACCTCAGCGCTTGAAATTGCCAATAGGTGGTGGGCACGCGTGGTAGATATTATAAGCCCATACTCTCTCTCTCTGAGAGAAGGCCTGTGCTCTGCAGTGGGACATAAAAAGGCTACATAATAAAAAAGGATACCTACCATGAGCTAGTATTGAGTTACAGGTAAGGACAAAACATACAGGAGACACACGCGATTGAAGCAATTTGTACAAATTACTTTAGGCAAATCAAATGACTGCCTCGTTGGTCTAGCGGTATTACGCCTGATTACCATGCCGGAAAAATCAACTTCCCTAAATCGAACCCAGTCTCTGTATTCTGAGGAGACAAGACCGCCACACCAACAAGGCAGTCAAATAATAAAATTAAATTCAGTCTTTTGGCACACGGTCGAAAGTCCAATACGTCTTACTTCCTTACAGTTACTTAATAAAAATTTATAGTACATATGGTGCTACATTACCGCACTAGTGCGATAATGAGCACTTTACGTGCCTATGTCGAAACTTCAAAGGGCCATATGTACTATAAAACGTTGTACGATACACGTGCGAATAGGTAATCCGCAACTCGTGTCGATATAAAACACTCCCTCCGGTCGTGTTTTAATTTATCGCCACTCGTTGCGAATTTCCTACTTTTCGCACTAGTATCGTAACGTACTATAACGTAACTCCACCTTTTTTTCGTCGCAACCTTGTTTACGCGAATGCAGCGGAGCCCAAAAGGAGGATATGCGTTTGGCTCGTATGTAAGTATGTCCGATTCTATGTTCCTTTATAACTCCTTAACCAATTGTCAGATTTTGACAAATAAGATCTCAATCGATTCGTCGTGTCATAGCTTATATGAAATCAGTATAAATCCCAGAAAAAAATCATTAAGAAGACAAAAAAAGACTGTAATAAAAGTTAACCAACACCCCGACTGCCGAACATTAACTACTAAGCAGGCGGGACCCAAATTCGACATTGTGTGTGACTCGTTGCGTTGGTCCCGCCTGCTCAGCAGTTAATGTTCAGCAGTCGGTTTATTGGTCATTTTTTAATACATTTTTTTATTGAACCTAATACAAAGTGACGTCTAGAAATGTTAAGAGTAAAATTCTAATGTCAATCGATTGCATTGTTCTTCCTTTGCACTCTATTTGTGTTCATTACTTCAATTACAACAACGCGTAATAAAGTTGTTTTCATACATTAGACATCAACGTAAGTCTAAACTTTTTTAATGGAATTAAAAACTAAACATTGTTTGCTTGAAAAGAAACCTTTGTATTGTTAGAATCCTCATTTGCCTACAGCATAGATAATCTAAGCATTGCTGTTGCGATCACAATATAATATTATGTAGATAAAATATATACATTTCTCTCGAAATACCTGTATCATTTTTATGTTTAAAGTAATAAAAATTGGCCTTGTGATGTCTCGTAACAACGGTGTTAAAAGAGGCAATAAAATTGCAAAAACGTATTCTACGGTCGGTTAGTGTTTTCTTTGGTCATTTTGATGATAAAAACAATAAAACGATGTAGAAACTTTTTATGGTACCAATCTTTGTCAATTGTGTATATTCATATTTCTGCCACATTATGCGGCCTGTAACATGTTAACATAGAGGAAAACAGAGTCATTACAGTCAATATAATATCAATGAGAATTTTGCAACAATAAAGAATAATGGTGTGCGTACAACAAAATATATATTTATAGACAATAACAATTACTTTGTATGTGTTACCCAAAATCAGGACAGACAGACAGGTCAGGACGAAAAGTAACAACAATAAAACTATGTTTAGAGCGTCTTATGGTCGGCGCCGACCAACTCAATTGTTTTTTAAATTGTTTACGCATATCGGACGACAGACTCTTAGGCATTTAACATAATAAATTAGAAAACATTTTTTAACGTTACGGTACTTCCAACCACTTCGAATTTGGATTCAAAGTTTGGAGCCAAAGTTGGAAATCACGAATATTTAAAAATATGTTTTGCCATTACTGATAAATCATCAATAACACTGTTTTTCACAATGAATAGAACATTCCCTCAAAATACGGTGAGAGAATTCAAAGTCACCCTGTAGCTCAAGAGGAAAATACGAAACAGAGCGGGGTGGATATTTAAATTACGAAGTTATAAGAATCAGAAATTATCACAGTCTTATTTATAAAAAGTCGATTCCACGAAAACACTCTCGAAACGTTAACAGGATTTACCGGCTTTAATTCTGTATTAACAGTGTTTTAGTGGAGTCGACTTTTTATAAATAAGAGCGGTAGTTTGTAGGGTTCCGTACCCAAAAGGTAAGAGACCCTATTACTAAGAATCCGCTACTGTCCGTCCGTCCGTCCGTCTATCACCAGGCTGTATCTCATGAACCGTGATAGTTACACCGTTGAAATTTTCTTGTACGAGGTAGGTATTTCTGTTGCCGCTATAACAAAAAAAATTGTGTTTTTTTTTACAGCAGAATAAAATAAATATAAGGGAGGCTCCCATGCAACAAACGTAATTTTTTGCCGTTTTTTGCTCGATATTAATGAACCGTTAGACGCTTGAAATATTCAAATGTTGTATAGATAATGGTACGGAACCCTTCGTGCGCGAGTCCGACTCGCACTTGGCCGGTTTTTATATCCTCGCCTCAACTCGATATGTCAAATACATATAAATAGAGAGCCCCAATTTCAAACGGTTCAATTTCAAAAAAACAAACTTTTGCAAATTATATTGTTAGTTACGTACGTCCGCAGGCTTAATGACATAATTACAAAAATAATTAGATCCGAATAAACATCACGGGTGGCGAATAGGCACTTCGCGTGTCGCCCAGTTCCCTTCAGTAGTTCTCTTGTTCCCCATAGCTCCCTTGCAGATGGAACTTGAATCAATCGCATCAATCACGCTCGCTGACATCACGCCTAAGGCTATTGGGGTTGGCAGCTTGTGTTCCTAATTTGTTTCTTTTATTCCATTCGGTAGAAAAGTGTTTTGGACGTCAGCCGAGCATTCCGCAGAGATAGGTATCGCCTGTTTCGTATGGAGTTCTCTTGAACGAGCGCAAAAAACTCTTACGGTCTTATTTATAAAAACACAATTCCTTAAAACACTCCTCAGCGACAGTTTAAATGCCATTATATTACATTGCTACAAAACCACAAACATAAAAATATACAAGTCGAATTGATAACCTCCTCCTTTTTTGAAGTCGGTTGAACAAGTAACAGAATCTATATTAAAAATGAGTATCTTCGTTTTATTTTTCATAGCAGCATAATATATAAGAAAAACAATTGCTAGTTGGAACTGATCAAGTATGAATAGTTACTGAAGAAACGGTTTTCAGGTTATCCATTGTTTTCTACCCTTTACCTATCTCCGAAACAGTATTATATTATGCAGAGCCACGTCGAGCATACGCTCTATTTACCCAATAATATTTATATAAGTTAACTAGCTGACTTGGCAAACGTTATTTTGCCATAATAATTAATTATCCTGTGACCCATTCTCAGAACTACCATACATACACAAAAAAATTCATAAAATCGGTGAAGCCGTTTCGGAGGAGTTCGATAAGAAACATGACACGAGATTTTTACATAAGTATTAGATATACCTACCTCCCAAACCCCAAGTCACAAGCCACCTTCGACAAAGACATCTGTGTCTATAAAACAATATAAAAACAAACCCTCGGTTGCTTAATTTAAATGGAACATAATCTCGGAACAGTCCCGATCTCGCTCTATGACAGGCTGTCAAAACCCGTGACAGGATCGGCGCCGGCGCAACCCAGTGTGACGTGAGGAAAAAACTACGTCGCTCACACTTTAGGCCTATCTACACATCTTTTGGGGTCACATTAGTATTCAGTTTGTTTCCTGGTATAGTGTTGCATTTTTATTTTTCCTACGTTACCTACGGATAGAGGCAGGAATCAGTTTTGCATTTAAGACGATGCGTGTGATGCTAATTTCGTAGGTAACCTACAGGTAGGTGCACTAGGCAGGAATTACTTTTATATTTAAGTCGATGCGTGAAATGCGATTTTCGTAGGTAACCTGGCAGCTACGAAACTAGGCAAAAATTTGTTTTGTATTTAAGACGATGTGTGCGATGCGACTTCCGTAGGTAATACAAGCAGATGCAACAGGCAGGCATCAGTTTTGTATTTAAAACGATGCATTCGTTACGTTTTTCTTATAATGCAAGTAATTAAACATAAAATATTTATTATCTGTGCCTGTATTTTCTCCAAATAAAATAAATAAATAAATAACTTGACCAGGAATCAGGAATTTAAATTAGTTAAAGTGATGCGTGCGTGCAATGCGACCAGGAATCGCGATCCTGAACATATTAATCTGTAGAATTCTAAATGACCCGGTCGGACCACCTTCACAATGGTTTTTAATTGTTCTTTCAAAGGTCATAAGATGCCTTTGCCTTAGCTTAAACTAGGGCTACGCTTCATGATTCATATAGAAGCAGGGGAAATTAGTGACCACTCAGACATGTACGTAAATAATATACTCACTTAAATCTACCTCCAAAAACATTTGATAAAAGTGGGAAGACACAAATAATGTTTTGTAGAGTGCATGTGTCTTACATACACGTTTTATTGTGCATAGTCTGTCCGTCTCAGACTCATTAGCCGCGATACGAGCGTTAATTTGTTTGAGTTGCAATTAACATGTCGACCAGGTTCGATGCACGGTTAAGCTTTTTGTTGACTAATCTCTTAAAAAAGATAAAGAAAAAACACGTAATAGCCGTTTAGTTTGACAGGTTGAACGGTTACCGATTAACGGGCCTGAGACTTTTTAGAATATAACCTTTAACAGATTTAAAAATAGAGTCTCATTTACTATGTATGGCTAGTGATAGAGGACGAGGATTTTCGTATAATGTTGTTCTGTAATCACTTGACGTCTCAATGGTTACGGACAGTTGGTACTTTCGTCTCAATTAAATGGTTACTTTGTCTTCGAAAGTGTAGAGATAAATTAAAGATTGGCTGCCCCACCTACCTCACCTACTTGTTTGAATGATGATGCTAAATGACACTGTTGTGGTAATGATGTACAAATATTGGGTAAAAAAAGAAGCCTTAATCGATTTCGAAAGAGGAATTGTTGGATATTAATTTGACGCATTTGATGAAATTAAGAGATAGAAAAGTACCTACTTATATAGGTACTTACTACTTGTAATGTATTATATATTTGACACTATGCATAGCACAATTTCAAACCAAATTTAAAACAATGATTTGAAATGAAAATGGTCAATTCAGTTACTTTTCACGGGACGTGGAGCAAATAAGACAAAATTTTGATTACGAATATAATTTTATTAACAATATTTAATTTAATGACTGTACTGTAAGTCGATATCATATTTACAATTTTACTTTTGTTTATATTACATTTATACATTCCTCTCGCACAAATATTTACGTAGGTATCTATTAACACTAAATTAGTTAATAATAATAATTCTAGAGTTTCTTTATAATGCACATGAAGATATGGGGTATCAAAATCTACACAATCTTACAAAATCCTATTGCTATTGATTCCATTTTCAAAAGGCTGAGAAAACATTTCGTCATGTTTGTTGACAACAAGACAACATGACATTTTGTATTGTTGATCGATATAAAACATAGAAATGCTGCAAAATACCGATTTGAGTGGGTATTGTTTTACTTATTATGCAATTTTATGTTCATCTGGTCATTTCTATTTCTGTGTGTAATAAATAGTTTTATTGTGTGTTTTTTGCATTTTGGATTAGTATAGTTTTAATGTTATAAGGCGACAGCTTACGTCTGGATGAATAGCAATCGCGCTAATCGTGTACTGCCTACTATTTGCAATTGAATAGGCCTAAGTGACTAACGAAAATCTCTGTCACCTACTTCATTTTACTTATAATATAGGTACCGAAGTACTAACGGGTTTTTACAGCATATCTAACGTTTAATAATGATAAGTAATCTAGAAAAAAAAACCTAATTGACAAATCATTGCTTGGTTGCACGGCTTAAAAACAAATCGTAATGGTCAGGTACGAACCAGTGCACCTCCGTAATTTAATTATGACAGATCACTATCTGATCATCGAAGCCACATTACCAAACGAGAACCAAAAGCAGATCATAAATAAATTCTTTTAATTGGTAAATAGTTATTTTAATATTAAGGGTAAATGCCCCGGGATGGACAAAGTCAGTCCAGATCCCCGATACCCACGCGATTACTATAAGTATATTAAATAATAAATAAGCTTTAACTATAGCATCTTCAGTAGGAAACGGTAAAAAACAATTTTACTTAACATAAAACAACCCTGTTTGAACTTGAGAAAGTAAAGGTAGCAGGTCTCAATTGTCTACGAGTGGAAACACTTGGAGGTTCCTGAATTACATATATAACAAGCGCGATAGAGGACTTTCTGACAAGGCAAATGGAATCACTCTGTAGTTCTACAAAAGTAGGTTACATACCTGATACGAACGATGAAAATGCTACCGAGTCTTCACTGTGTTCACTCGCAGAGTGCACTGACAACATCATACCCTAAAACCTGCGTTTTACCTCAACATCACATCACGGACTCTTTTTATACTTAATTAACCGAAGAAACAATATTGCATCGTCCATTTCAATCAACTGCACAGTTTTTTTAATCACTGCATACGGTATCGTCTCGGTCAGTCCTATTTACACGACGCTATTTACACATGGCAATGTCTCTTCATGCAGTTGATGGCGAGGGCTACTCCTCGTCCACGTTTATTTCCGAGTCGGCCGAATCTTCGTCGTAGGTGGAGGAAGACGCAAACCCTCTGCCGAGGAGCGCCGATCTGTTCTTGGCGGCCGCCGCGCGGTCGCGCTGTCGCCGGTTCTTGAACCAGTTCCCCACTTGCGTCGGCGTCAGCCCCGTCGCTGCCGCCAACTCCCTCTTCTTCGTCGGATTCGGGTAAGGGTCTTGGAGGTACCACTCCCTCAGCAGGGACCTCGTCCGCTCTTTGAAGCAATGCGTCTTCTGCTCGCCGTCCCAAATTGTTCGCGGTAGCGGGAACTTCTTCCGGACCCGGTACTTGTCCACCGGCCCGAGAGGGCGACCTCGCAGTCGCTCGGCTTCCTGATAGTGCGCCTCCAGCCACAGCGCTTGCAGTTTTGCGTGGCTGGATCTCTGAAAGCGATGCCGCTCGAGGATCGCGTACAACTCCCGGTGCCTTCCCGCGTGAAAGGCGACCACGGCCCTCGCCCGCAGGACAGCTTCACACCGCTCCAGTTCCGCAACGTTCGGGTGTGCGACCGGTAAAGACCACAGAAATCGGGCGAGGCGTTCTACGTCCCCGCTTTCCTCGAGTGTTTCGCAGACGGTGGACACTTGTGCCGCGCTGAAGGAGAGCGTCGGCAGGGGTAGAAGAGGCGTCGGCGCGGCGAGCTCGAGCGCGCCGATGGCGAGCGGTGGCGCAGTCTCGGCCCCGCAGGTGCCGGGCTCAGCCGCGGCGGCGCGCTCGGCCGCGGGCCCGGCGACGCGTTGCGCCTCCAGAATGCGCGCGTGCAGCGCCGCCGTCGTGGACTCGTCCCAGGAGCCCCGCATCGGTACGAGTGTGCGCGGCCGTGTCGCGCGCGGTGTGAGCGCCTGCGGGCCGCGCGGCTCGGTCGTGGGGCGGGGCGGCGGCCCCCGAGCGCGATTGGCTATCGGTTACGGCGCGCCGGCCAATCGCGGCGCTGCCGGGCTCGGGGGGGGCCGGATAGCTTTCAAGCGGGCGCCGCGGCGCGTATCCACCGGGCGAGTTTAACGAGGGCGGGCGCCCGGCGCCCCCCCGCGCCGCCATGATCCGTCACGCACACCGCCGCCCGCGCCCGCGCCTGCCCGCCGCTGACAAATAGCGCAGTTTTGAGCCCGCTTCCAAATGCTCTACATTTCACTGAAATTGATTCACGAAGTGGACCCAGACTAGTGAAAAACATCGCTCACTTATCACTGTCAGATCTAGCGCCAGAAAATCAAAGTTTTAAGAATTTGGATGAACAATGTCAGAGTGTTTGCTTGCCTGCTGTAGGCAACGATCTGCGGTTAAACGATATATTTTTGCTACCGAGACAGCGCACGAAACCATCGTCCAGCTGCGTGTTTAATCCGATAGGCCAATTCAAGCAAACGAGATCTCTCACGCACTTACGTGACTTTTGCACTTTCATTTTTGTAGGTACTTACGTTGTTTTGCTTTTTTCTCAACGTTTTATGTTTTGTTTTATTTTTTTATTGTTACACGTATGATGAGCGTAAAGCATCAATTTAGGTAGGTACATAAGTAGGTAAGTACTTAGATTCCTCTTCAATTTAAAACCCGGCATTATAACCGTTTCTTTACATTCGCAAGCATCAAGACATTTCGGCCGCGCTACACTCGAGCGAGATTTCAGCGTGAAAGCCTTTCCAGAGTATTAAGTTATTGAACGGCAAACCACACCCTGGCAACTGTAACCCTACACAGGTACCCCCTAAACTCCCCTTTTCGCCCCCTACCGAGCCCCAAGGGGGTCGCCCCTAGTCCGCCCCCTCGGATCGCGAAGTATATCGTCGGGATTGCGTTGTTTCAGTGGATTTCAGCACAAATTGCCTACACCCAGAACATCGGTTTCTATTTATTATTGAGCACACTTTTATCGACGCAGCTCTGCTCTGCCCACGGCTGAGTAGTTTTTTTCATACGCGTCAATTTAATTCAAATATTGTACCTACCTATTCAGCGTAAAAACAAACTATCATTTGTTGGTTTCAGAATTAATGAGAAGAAGCTAACAACATCATTTTCAAAAAACGTAACATAACATAAACTCACGCCTGTTTCCCAGAGGGGTAGGCAGAGACCAGGGACTGCCACTTATCTCAAATATCTACATATTTACCTACCTACTCATCTAAATAATCCTTAATGTTGTAGGTACAAAGTAGCCCTTTTTGCCCAGACCACAGATATAGGTACAAGCACAGTACCTCACCTGTCTGAATGTGCTTGACACATTTTTTAATTTGAGTCGGTCGGAGGGAACGGGTAAGAGTGTGTTATTACGGCAGATTACTCTGTCTGTCCGTCTGACTGTCCGCGGCTTAGCACAGAGACAATAGCCGATAGAGTAGGTACTAGAGAGCACAATTTTGACATAGATATAGGTACCTACATATTTTATTATTCGATTTAGGTTCCGTTTGCGAAATATTAAGCTTTAAAGCGCAAATTTCAGTCAGAGTATGGCGTCCTCCCCCCCCCTCTCCCGGCTACATTGTTGATTGAAGAAACGTGAAAAAATTCCGGGCAGTAGCACATACCTATAATGAAATAATGAACTTATCAAGGCCAAGTAGGCTTTCCAAGTTAACGAGTTAACGAATAGGCGACCAACTTATAAAAGGAAAACTTCGTACAAAATCCACATTACTTCCATGATGTTGTTAGTTCTGTAATGCAGATAAAATACCCCTCTTTCTTCGGAACCCTGCACTGCGCGTGGCCCGACACGCACTTGGCCTTTTTTTGTTTATGCTTCATCGTAAAAACAATAGGTAATACATACAAGCATCAAACTTGGCGTAATTGTGGGACTTATTAGATAGGCGTCTTATTAGTGTGTCGGAACCTTAATTACACTTCCAACAAGGAGGTACCGCTAGATTTAGATGTATCAGTAATAACATTAGCAGGTCCTTCTATTTCTTCCCGCTCTTTTTAGCAGATTTGCGCGAAATTTGCATTTTTCCTCTGGTTTTAGCGAAGTCGTTGCGAAGAAGTGACGCCTCTCCGTTTGATTAACATGTTTTGTGGAGTCTCCGTTAATCTGCTTACGAGTTGTGCTTCGGTCTGTGGGCTCTTGGTCGTGCGAGCTTATGCATAAATATGCTTCGGTGAAGCTGTTCAATAGAACTACAAGAGAGCAGCAGTCGTAAAATTTGGAGAAGTATAATATGTAGGTACGTACCGACTTCAAATTCAAAGGTCATACTATTCGTTTATATTATTTCTGTGTTTTTGTGCTGCAGTGTTTTGCAGTCGGTTTTTATTTTTTATTAAAAAAAAAAATAGTGCACGATTTCTTGTGAATATCACTAGGTATGTCTCCACCAAATTATGTTTTCCAAGAGCAAATGCAAATCACTGTAAAACAACCGAATCGCTTCAAGTGTGCCTTTATGAAGAAATCCCTCGAATTCTCCAGGATCCTATCATCAGATCCTGACTTGACACGACCACCTGTGTAGTCTACACTTTCATACAAAAAAAAATCTAAGTCAGTCTACGCGTTTTCGAGAAATCGGGGAACATCGACTGTAGGTCAAACTCTACGTAACAGCTGCCTTAAGGTGTGCAAATATTAGATTTAGAATTCAATCTAAATAACAAATTTAGAATCTTAGAATCGATACTAAATACAAATTTTTTGTCCATTTTTTCTCCAAAATGATCTAGATTTTCAAATGGACACCTAGTTTAACGTGTAACGTTCATTAAGTCGCAGTTTCTGTGCTACTTTGAATAAAAAAAAATTATTTTGATTTTGATTTTGAATTATCAGTATGTATAAAAAAGCGGTGGTAGCCCAGTGAGTAGAACAATAGAATCTGAATCTGGGTAGAACAATCTATCCTAACCAAACCTATTAAATTCAAAGTTACGTATTACATCTGCGAATTTGTAGTAGCAATACCACGCGCTAACTTTGAAAGTGAGAACCTCACTACAATAATTGTGTGTACTCGCCACTTCAGTCTACCCGTGCCCACGGCGGCTGCAACGTTGCCGAAACGTTGGGAATCAAAGGTTATTTATTACATTTCACGTAATAAATAATCGCGTTTAGACTCGTTTCATATATTACTGTATGAGCATTAATCTTATCTTACTAATATTATAAATTCGAAAGTTTGGTTTGATGGATGTTTGTTACAGTAACATACATCCATCAGGCCATAACGGGTGAACGGACCTGGATGAAATTTGGCACAGACATAGATTATAGTCTGGACTAGCCCATGGGCTACTGTTAATCCCGGAAAAAAGACATCAAGATTCTTACGCGACTGTAGTGGCAACAACTAGTATTGCACACTTGCACTGTACTCAGTTACGTTACGGGCTAATGACAACAAAAATATAAAGGGTGACTAGCTGTCGACTGTACAGTGTACAAAGCAATGAGGGCATTGGTTAACAGTAATATTATATTCTTCCTACTCACACACCCTAATGCACCTACCCCATTAATGCCTACAAGTCTCGTGGGTGTGTGAGTGTGTGTGAGCTAAGTGGCTCACGTAAAGCGAGCGCTCGTCGCACTTTCAGTATAATGCTCGGATCGCGCACTCGCCTAGAAAGCCTTCTGTTTGGCGTGCGACTCGTGCGGAGGGAGGTTTTGACCCTGGCTGCGGTTGAATAAAATTGACATTAAATTAATTAGTACTAGTATATACTAATCAATGTAAACGACTATTGGCCAAAAAAATGCCTGAAGTACCAAAGAATAAAAATCCTCACAAAAACAAACAAATTCTGAGCAAATTGCGTTTTACCAAAAAAAAAAAAAAAACCTAATCGGGTCTTTTTTCAGATTTAAATACAAAAATGACCATCATATTCAAATCTCTAACTTTAAAAGAAAATATTGTGAGGAAACCTGAGTATCTGAGGTGTTGACATACCTCAGCGCTTGAAAGTGCCTATTCGCGGTGGGCACATCTGCAATTAAGCCTATACTCTCTTCTCTTCTCAGAGAAGGCATGTGCCCGGCAGCGGACGTATTTATAGACTACACAAAAAAGTATAGAAAAGAAGTCGGTTAAAAGGAAAGTCAATTTTGCGAACCTAATGCGACAAAACACGCCGCTACAAGAAAAGCTGGGTAGTTTAAAAAAAATAAACGAGAAAAGCTGGGTAGCGCAGGTACTTAATAACATGTAGGATGTTTTTCGCGAGATCGCGAGTAACTGTTTACTTAATCGTTAATTATGTTTACATAATCAGTACATAACCCGAGGTCCCGTGCGGTCCTGCTACCCCCGCCCGCGCCTCATCCCCTCCCCGAACTCCCCCGATCGATACGCCACAGGGGGGTGGGGTACGGGGTGCAGGGGACGGTAGAAGACACCCAGCTATCTTTGTTTGGACTTTGATATAAAATCTCCGGCTGATGTGGTACTAACCAGAAGGACAATACATTTACCTTAACTACTTGAGTTATGACTATACAGACATGAATCTACCTAGACTACACAAGAACTCCTACTTCACGTGCCAGCCACCTCTTCAGCTCTAGTCAAAGTGCCTCCTTGGCCTTAATATAAACTGTAACAAGATTTCCAGTGCGGGCATAATGTACCGACCGATGACTTTGTTTTCTAAGCTATGTACTGTGACGTTATAGTAGTAATACCACTCGCTAACGGTGAAAGAAAACATCGTGAGAAAACCTGAGTATCTGAGCTATTCACATACCTCAGCGCTTGGAATCGCCAATCCGCGGTGGGCACGCGTGGTGATTAAGCCCATACTCTTTGTCTGAGAGAAGGCTTGTGCCCTTCAGTAGAACGTTTGGCTGCCTATGATACATAAAAATTATACCTACAAAATGAAAGAATATATTAATTTTATTGCATGTAATTGGCATGTGAGAATTTGATTATATACACTTGACATACACAGCAACATGTACAACTCAAGTACTACTGAGACAAGGGGCTTAATTCAATAATGTTACAGGTGATATTTCAACGCAAATATGGGTAAAGCCATGTACGTAATAGTACGTGCAGGTAAAGCAGTCAACATCGCTTCAATCATCGCCGTCGGATATCCCACGTATTACGATCGTTAACATAATTGTAATAAAAAAATAACAGTCAGTTTAAAACATAGGTACTTACTCATTTACCTCAATACACTTTTGACTACCTCGGTGGTCCAGCTGTTAACACGCTTTACTGCCAAAACAGAGGTCATGGGTTCGATTTCCACTGGCGACCGCCGTTGTTTGTTTGTACCTATAATATCCCCTCAGTCTAGGTGTATTTCCAATTTTCATGATTGTAATGTCCTTGCCTAGTCAACCTAGTTTGGGACCAGGGGTGCGACTACGAAAGTCCTCCACTGTATGGAGTTCACATTTAGCCTACTCCGAACTGTCAAATACATACATATTTTGAAACTTTGGAGTCGTCTAAATGCTTAACCTGATAGAGTGGAAAGTTACGTGATACAAGGGCTGGTCAGATTGTATTGTGCGGAAGTTGTTATTACCTACTTTTCAGCGTAAGCGAGTTTCTTGTTGCTCCTGATCTCACGACGCCCTTCTGTTCAATTTGGTTTGTGACAAAATCTCTAGTGGGTGTGGTTTGGGACTCATCTCATCATGATTGCCGGAGCCCGCCGCTGCTTCAATGGACAGGGTTTTTGTATTGTTACGTTCGATATTGAAATTGGAAATCTTAAGTAAGTAGTTTCTTTCTGCGAAAACGATTGTTACCTACCATAAGGACATACATAGATAAACTCATGCCTGTATCCCAGACCAAGGACTGCCACTTGCCACCCTTGCATGGTACCTACCGTCTCCGATAAACGACTCTTGTATCGTTAATTTTAATGTAAAAAAATGTCAGCTGTCCCTTGCTAAGCTTGACACTTGCTCCCCAACACATGGTATCAATCAATCAATCAGCCCGTATCCGCCGACTGCTGGACAAACCACGCCACCTCTTTATGCCCTCGGGTAAATATTTTTCTCGTGTTGGTCTTAGAGTAAAAGTTAATTCTAGTGACGAGTAAAATAACCCCAGTTAATTTTTACCGGACCTTTCGGTAACACCCAGCATATCGGCTGGTATTGAATCGTACGGGTCTTTTCAGATGACTTCAGGTACAAATAATGTGTCTGTCAGTGTTTGACGAACGCAACAGACATTGACAGACACTTTATATTTCATCACTCTACCTACGTACTGTAGAATCTGCTGAAAACTTATAAATAAGTGTCTGATCATAGCCTACTTAAGCCGGGTTTTGACGGTCTTAGTACGCTCGGACCGTGGGCGTACAGTTTTAGTTGATTATGACGACGGTCAGTGCGCTCAGCGGCCTAATTATGCGCACCAAATCCTGCACGATTCTAATCGTCTGACTGTCAAATTCCATACTAATTTGACAGTTAGACGATTGGAATCGCTCAGGATTTGGTGCGCGTAATATAGGGGCTGACCGCACACGGTCCGAGCGTACTAAGACTGTCAAAACACGGTTTTGTTCAGGATGTAAGAAATTCTCGAGTACATCTATAAATTGATTTGTCAATACGAACTTTTACTTCGAACAACTTTTTCGGATCGCAAGAAATAAATGAAATTTTTAAACAGCTGATAATTCAGTAATAGTTGTTCCATTTGACATTTCTTGCGGCATTGAAATATGTGGAATCGATGATACTTTTCTTATTCATATTTCATATTGTGTTCTTATTGATGAGTGGAATCTTCCGTCTTCGAACGTACCTATAATTGGGGCTTGTTACACCATAGCCTACTGTTGAATTAGGCTTTGATTAAACACCATAAAAACATTTTAAAATCATCAGCTTACTATCGAGTACTTCCAAGTCATTTAGTAGGTAACTGGCATGCCATACCAATTACCTTCCAACCAAAAGTGACCGCACACTCAATTTCGTGAAGTGTAAAAACGTTCACTATCACATTGGTCGGAAACGAGCATCGAACTCTGAGCAATCATACCCATGACATATTGCATATTGTTACACATGCGCCAACTTGCCACCGGAGTCGCTTTTCGACTGTCAACTCTAAGACCCAGGAAATAAGGAACGGCCCAAGTGGAGGAGCAAAGTTGGTAATGATGGCACCGACTATGTTGCCGGGCCGGTAGCTGGGTTTATTTTCAAATTTACTGATGTAAAATAGCACATTGTGAGAGCGGTAGCAGGCACTTCGGTCGGTTTTTATTGTTGTCACGGACAGTAGGACGTAAAAGTTGATGGAGATAGATAGAAAGATCTATTGTTCAGTACGGCGGCTGTACAACAGTTGATCAGTGATTACATTTTTGTTGATAAGTCACCTCTACTCTACTCCCCTTCTTTAGCGTATACAGGGAAAATACGCAATACCTTTTTATGTGTTGATTCACCAGCAGCCTATATAAGTCCTACTGTAGGGCACAAGCCTTCTCTCAGAGAGAGAGTATGGGCTTAATCACCATGCGTGCCCACCGCGGATTGGCGATTTCAAGCGCTGAAGTATGTGAATAGCTCGGACACTCAGGTTTAAATAATAATAATACCTACTTTATTCGTTTATTTGCTTCTTACTAAGTAAGTTACAGAGTGTGCCTAAAAATAACAGGTTTCCTCACGATGTTTTTCCTTCACCGTTAGCAAGTGGTATTGCTACTATAACTTCACAAATGTACATAAATTAGAAAACAAAGTCGAATCGAACCTGGGTCTCTCGCTTCCGAGTCCAATGTTCTAACCACTAGACTACCACCGCATAATGTTTTGATTAGAATTCATCATTTACAAAAACTTGTGTTCTACGACTTATGAAATAGTAGATTGTACAACAAGTGCATAAAACGCACCATTTTACTCGAGACGTTTATCCATCCGAGCGAGCTTGCGAGCGAGGATAGATATAAAGTCGAGTGTAAAATGGGTTTTATGGACGAGTTGTACACTCTACTTTTCACTTCGATTGCGAGGAAATGAAACAGCAACATTTAAATATAGTAAATGCTAATTTAATTAAAATTAAGTTTATTTCATGAAGTTTTATTGTGTACTTTGGCTGTTGGTATCTTTGCCTTGGTCTTAGAATACGAACGAAACGAAATAAAATAAAGAGGTTGTTGTATGAAGTTAAAGATGTTCGTGTGGCTGTTGCAGCGATTGCCTTGGTCTTCGACGAAGATTTTACTTTATGCTCTAGAGCATAAAAAGCGACTTTATGTCGCCTACGCACGACATAAAGACGAACTTTTAGAGCATGAGAAGTGAAAATTGTATTTTTACCGTTTTATCAATGAAAAAATCTGATTTTATGCATTTTTGATGCTTTGTACTCGTACGTTGTTTGATATATCATGCTTATGTTTAATAAAATTTAGGTACCTTCTGAAAGCCACAACTTTGATATGGGGCGTGGTTCATAGAACCAAAGTTGTAAAAATAGACTCTAAATGGAGTGTTTCAGAAATCAGGCATTTTAAAACTAACCTGAATAAGTGGCAAACCCTGTTCTCTGCTTATCCCATCGGAATTCGGGCGTGAATTTATACATTACACACTAGATACTATATAAAGCTATTTTCTCGATGGGGTATTACAGAGGCGACATATATATACTGAATTGAAATTTGCGAATATTTTTCATGGTAACTTTGCTGTTTGAACGGTTGTGATGTTAAAAATGATACCACATTGTGCCAAAAAGGTATGAAAAGGCTTCGATTTTTTCTGAGTATTCAAACGACCGTTCGCTGATTAATGCAGGTAGACTTCGCCGCCTTGGCTGGCCAAAGGTGAATAGGTGTTGGACTAAAATCCTAGCACATTGAGGATCCTCCTGACACCATAGCTGTTTTGAAGAAATATAAAAGTCGTTTAGGTAGTTTTTGAAGCAGAATAGCCCTATTAGAGTTGGCAGCGTGGGTATTTACTTTGCGAAACCATTTGCAACAATAACAATGCAATGGATTCCCTCGCAGGTTGTCATTACGTAAGCTTTGGGCATTCAATTGAGTCTGACCCTCGACTCAAGCACGACGTCAGTATATATGGCTATATTGCGTTTAAGTACGTTTACCTAAATTAATCATCTGAAAGTTATTTCATGATACAAAGGAGGTTTAACAAGCAAGCAAAAACCATAAACTGCAGACGGTTAACTCATCAGAAAATAATGAAATTCTTAAGAACTTCCTGAAATATTAGCAACAAATAACATGCAAAGAATTATAAAAAAAACCGGCCAAGTACGAGTCGGACTCGCGCACGAAGGGTTCCCTACCATTATATATACAACATTTGACTATTGCAAGCGTCTTCCTGTTGCCGTTACTAATATCGAGCAAAAAACGGCAAACATATCACGTTTGTTTTATGGGAGCCCCCTTAAATAAGTATTTAATTCTGTTTTTAGTATTTGTTATTGTAGCGGCAACAGAAAAACATCATCTGTGAAAATTTAAACTGCCCAGCTATCACGGTTCATGAGATACAGCCTGGTGACAGACGCACAGACAGTGAAGTCTTAGTAATAGGGCCCCGTTTGGCACCCTTCGGGTACGGAACCCTAAAAAACATGAAGTGGAAATAACACAACAATTATACCTACATACATAAAGTCACGCCTGTATCTCGTAGGGGTAGGCAGTTACCAAGGTTTGCCACTTGCCACGATCCTGACAAACCCCTGTCGCGTATGTTGAATTAATCAGTCGTTGGGTGCGCGCACGCCGGTTTCGGATATCTCTTCTTCTTCGAAGACCTAGTGTGCAAGATTTAGTTCGAAAACAATTGTTATTTTTAAGGTCAGAACTTAGGAGGCTAGGGGAGCATGGAGCCTCAACTCGGCCTTCCCACTTGTGACGGTGGTACTTACGCGGCAGCTTCCGATTAGGCCAGCTAGTGCCGATCGACTTGGCCTCTTGGGCTGTAGATCTTTTCCAGGTTTGATTTGTTCAGATCTTTCGGTTGCCCAAGAGGGTGTGAGTTTCGGATATATTACGATTAAATTACTATTATTGCTCTGGATTAAATATAATATAAATGTTTTTTTGGGTTGGTAAGTATCTACTTAATATTTTAATGAGAATGCAAATCAATGACAATCGCCAACCCCACAACACAACCTCAAGCTAAATGCAAAAATCCTCCGCCAAATCCCCTGAAAGCACGTTAAGTGCGGACTGGGTAATTTCACACGCCATTAGAGTTAACCCGCCTCTGCAGCGGGTTTGAGGGACCCGGCCGGGCTACAGCGGATGCGGATGCGACATAACTTTTGAGACCACCATTTGTTATCACAATTTTTTTTATAAAATCGATTTAAGTTATTAATCGAAGCCTTCTAATTTATTTAGTTTTCTGGTGTGAACAATAAAGAATTCTAATCGGAGTGGCCTAAAAGAAAAATGTATTTGGGGTATCATAGCGCTGAAAGTCTTTGTAAGTGTCTAAAATAACTCCTAAAGACCCACTAACATTAAAATGAAACCATTGTTACAGTCTATCAAATAGGAATACGGCTTTTCGTCTGTATAACTTTGTTCGATTCAGTGTCGGATAAAAGGATTTTATGTGTTAATGCAGCACAAGACCTACGTACTGTAACGATTTCTCTTTATAGTAGCTGGGGGCATAGCAGTCTAGTCAGATTATGAATATTTCGTTTAGTTTTGTTTTAGGTGTCAGTCGATCCCTAGCTAGGCTAAGCGATGTACGACGAAAAGTTATAAATAAAAACTAATTAATGTCTACGAATACCTTCCTTTTATTAAAATACATTGCTACTTTCCCCATAAACAAAATAGTAAATAAATAGGTACATTATGTGCCAAATTTTATTTTAAAATGGCGATAAGGAAATACAGTTGGGACTTCTATGCTACTACCAGGTTGGCAAATGGTTTCAAAATTAATTTTACTTTTAATTTAAACAATGTGAGAATAATACAAAAATAAACAATAAAAACTTGCGTCCATAATAAGGCCTCGACTGTTCGCCGGACTGGGGTACCTAACTAACCGTGCAGCACAGAAGGGTTGACCGGGATATGGAGGAGCATCCCGTCTTTCGAATGACATTGCGATGGAAAACGTATGCTGTGCTTTGACGAAATTTACCGAATGAAATAAGCACAAAATTAAATCGTATTTTATTGTATGGTTAGTAAGATCGTTAGTGATAATAGTAGTGTTGGCTGGTTGACTATACTGTTAAAAGATCGGATAGTTTGGTTTGAAAGGGCAGAGTATTAATACCCCACCGTGGGATATGTGTGGGATGTGTTGATCGGTTCAATTATGTTTAGTCATTAGACAGAAGTTGATTGATACAGGAATGTATTCAGCTATTGACTCGTTTCAAGGTTAGGTCTTTCAATTCCCGCCAAACGTTTTTATTGTGCTCTGTGCTTGAATTATGTGAACCTTGAGGAAACCAACTAACAAATCCTACTTTATCAATCATTTTGCAACATTCTGCTGTCTTGGTCCCATTATTCTGTCCTGTAATCCTGTTAATGGATTTATAGGGGATAACTATCTCTCGTAGACCCATTATTCGTCTCCAATGGTAAAAAGAGAGAAGTCTATTTCTCGTAGTCTCATTAGTGATATGTTTCCCCCTATTTGATAGAGTACTACTGCCATAATCAGAAAAAAAGGTGAAAATAAATTTTTCGCCAAGTGGAAATCTATGGTTGAGGTCCTAGCTTCCCTAGGGGTTAAAAGACCGAACAAAAACACTAACACTAAGACATGACTCTACAAGAGATCCGTCTATGCCAAGACGAAGTGGCACCACTCATCCAGGTTAGTTTTACAGTAATTAAGCGTTATCTCAGTTCATTTAGTTGCTCTATTGTTGTTTTAATAATTTTACATTCATGTCTGTTTACTGCTTCGTCCGTATCGTTGATCTATTGAACTCTACAAAATTGCTAACTTTCTCAAAACGGTCACGTAGGTACAACATTCTTACTTTATTATTTTAAATCAACTTGTTTACCTAACGCTAAGCTATTAGGTCACTTATTAGGTGTCAAGTAACATCAACATTTTATTGTTTGCACATTCAATGCATCTTTGCAATACCTACTTTCGGGATAAGAAGCTGACATGACAGAATTTTCTTTAATGTGGAAGATTGGCTCCGGATATGAATAAGACTGACGGGCTTTCTAAAACTCTTCAGGTGAAATAATAAACTAGTCGAGACGCAGCCAAGTCGCACATAGTCCATGGCAAATTGCGACTACCCGTAAAGGGGCTCAAACGGTCGCCAGTCAACAACACAATAACACAATTTTCCGCAAGTGCATAATACAGAACGACGCGAGCGCTGTAAACGTGGAATTACTTTTGCAACGCGCCGCGCTGAACAATGAGTGCTAGTGAATATACGCGGATGTTGCCGCTGTGGTGCAAGGTATAGGCACAGAGGTCCTTTTCTCCAATGAAGTGGGTCAGAGTTTTCTTAAGATTCCACTTTCTTACACCTACGAAAAAATGGCTCTAGACTGAACTGGTCAAACGACATCGTTGATTCGGTGGAAGGTCCGTGGAAGATCCGAAAGCCAGCAGTAGGTAGCGGGGGACTGATGATGATAAGACTGAAAATCCGGAAGAGATTCATAACGACCTGGTGGACCCGAAGGACCAACTTAGACAGCCCGGAAGATCAACAGACATGAAAGAGGTTTATTCTCACCGAGGCAAAGGAGAAGAAATTGACGTGGACAGAAGTGCCCTCACTTACTATGGACTGACAAACCTGTTGGACGACAGGCGTTTTGTCTGCTTTTGCCGCTGAGATATCAATTTATTCGTGTTGCGTTCTCATGGGCCAGCGCAGACAAAAACCAATTTGGAGTCTAAAAAACTCTAATATAGACCTCAGAATCCGAGGGAGAATAGCAAAAAAATAAATAATTCAAGAAATGGTATACCGCTAGGCTAACGAGGCAGTCTATATCCCTCAATATAAGCCTATGCTATGCCCTTAATAGAACTGAGAAAGACCAGCAATCTTTCATAACCATCTCTTTCTCCAAATCTTCGGTACATGCCCTTGTTCTAACCGCTGTGAGCTTATCCCTTGCAGCTTTGCTAGTAACAGAGATAGCGGCACGGCGCGTAACAGCGGAAGCCGACATCTTCGACGGCTGAGCCAGGCCGGCCCGGGCCGAGCCCGTGGGTGTTCCAGCACAATGGACCGCCACGTCAGCCTGCCCTCCGCTTTGCATTTGATGGCGACAAATTGCTGCCGACCGGCTAGACCAGGTGGGGTGTTAGGTTTTGTGTGCCACTTCCGTTGGCGCGGAATGTGTCTTGCCTATCGAGTACAATGACAATCAAAACACTTTTGAAGTACGATGAGAGACTGCATCGTTGATCTAGCGGTGACTCGTTTAAATATCATGCCACAGGTCGTGGGTTGGTTCATACCGCTGGAGACGGGCGTACTTTAATTTGTCTCATGTTATTGAGGTGTTATTTCATGTTTGTGATATGCTGGTCTGGTAACCTTTCCACAGCGTATTCTACTTTGGTGCCAGGTTAAATTGATTGTGATGTGTAGGTGTTATATTACGCTAGTACTTTTAGTAACTCGCGATCTTATACAAAGTTGTATATTTAGGTGTTCTATGTAATCGCGGTTGTTTGTGTTATATTATTAAAGCTTTGTAAATTATTTTCTTGATTTCAATTCAATTTATTCAAATATTTTTATTCATTATAAAAACAGAATGTTTACTTAATGAACGTCAAAGTTGTTAGTCTGACAATTAATAGATTAGGTATGTGGAGAAGAAGCTAACAAAGAAACTCCACATTTATTCTTTTCAAAACACGTTTTAACTTAATTAACAGAGTTTTCAACTTAAAATATTAGTCATGAATGTGTTGAACACTAGTCACAATCGTTCTGTAATTAATATTAATCTACTGTTTAATTCCAAACAACTTTGTCTTCTAAATAATCCATTTTCTTTCCAAATCTTATCAGATGCTTCCGAAAATAAGAGTTTGAAGGTGAATACAGAAAATTGAATGGACTGAATAAATTTTATCTGCTGTTATTGAAGTGTATTTCCAAAACCCGCTAAAACCAGGTGTCATTTTAAAATCACAATATTCAAATTTTTACCTGCCATTTTTCCAGTCAAATCAATAACAGCCGATGAGTTTCTAAAAATAGCGACACGGATCGTTGGTAGAGCATGCTTAAACTGCCGAGGAGGGGCACGATCATTGTCAAACGCTTGCGGACGTTTAGTGCTCGTAAATGTATCGCAACTTCACCCTTAGGTCCGAAGTAGACTTGCGACTGGGGAGAGCTTTTGTGAGATTTCGTCATTTTCTCTCTCTCCCCTTCTCTGATTTTTTTTCTTTAAGTTTTGCACTTAAGTGTCACGCACACATACATGTATTTAATGGTCCACAAACGATGGTCCATAAACGAACGATAGAAGACACCGAAGATTGTTTGCTCCAAAAATGTGACACATGCTGAGTCCTTTTCTATTACCATGACACACAGATCACCTTAAGGTTCAAATACTGTATGATTACTAGTTTTAAATTTTTGTTGTGTAATTACTGTTACTAGATATATTTAACTTTACGTGTGTTCTCAGTCTATCCATCTAATTCTGATTTCTGATTTCCCAACAAAGTCGCGCGTCGTCACGCTACCGCTATCAGCATAGATCGACCGAAGCCGACGGAGATCCAACAACTAGACCGTGGGCTGGCGACCTGGTGACCTGGCAAATAACAGAGTGTTGGAAGGACCTTTAGCCCCGATCTTTTCGACGAAGACGTCTAAACTTACTATGGAGAGTCCACGTGCTCACGGACAAAGCATACTGATATTCCGACGTGTGTACAGCTGCCCTTAGAGCACGCGGAGCCTACAGGCAGGCGAAGATCCCCGAACAAAGAGCTATTTTGTCGCGGTCGCAGCCCGGCCAAGTGTCGCAATATCTCACGCGGTGATTAGTTTATGTGACTGACTGTCCTGCGGTCTGGGGCCGCCGCGCGCCGCGCTGGGCTGCTTCGGCCATGTTTAGACCACTCCGAGATACGCTTTGTTGGTCAATTGTTCTGCGTTCGCGCTGGCAGTCTTCCATTGGGGTCTCCATTATCGCGGGTTGTTGGCCCCTGGAAAGCGATGGTCTACTACACGAAATTCCAATACCTGTATGCAATAAACCAATATCCTGGGGTACGCTTGGACAATTCTGGGGTTGCCACGGCCACGGCCGAATCTGCTCCTGTTCTCCTTGCTGCGCCCATGGTATCTTCAATGTAATTGGCGTCGTCTTCACATAACTTCTTTTACTCTGTTGAGAATTGCTACCGGCTTTACTTTAGTGTACTGTATTTTTACTATACTCGTACTTACCTAACCGAGCGATAACAGCGGCAGATAAACCTTTCGTGGTTTTCGCCCGCTGGTAGGATAATAATAATAATAACTTCCACACAATACAATCACTTGACCTGGTTCCAAACTAGGATACCTTGTGCTACGGTAACCAGGCATGGACGTCACAAACATGAAAAGACACGAAAATGGACCCAGTTGGAATCGAACCCACGACCGATAACATATTTATGTTTACCTTGTGCATGTATGAAACTAAATAGAAAAAAAACCATAGGGAAATGTTAAATCGCGAAAAAAAAGTCAGCTGGACCATAGATTTTAATATTTTTGGTGGTAACTTTAATTAAACAGCTCCGATATTTTTATTCGCGATATCGAAGTTTTCCTCATAGTGGAAATTGTTCGTATTGACAATTAGAAACCCCCATTTTTTATGCAATAACCTCCTCAGTCCTGACCTTGAAAATAACAATTGAAGACCATTGTTATTTTCAAGGTCAGGACTGAGGACGATAATAGGGATTTAATTACACGCTGTCAATCGTCAGTCGCCCGAAAGATCCCAGTCTGCTGGTTGCTCGGTGTAAAAGAGACTGGAAAGTACGCTTTTAACAGTAGGACCTTTAGCTTCGGACGGAGGTTCTGAATGCCATTTAGGAACGTACTCGGATGAATGAGTTTGAATGCGATTTCTCATGTAATTAGGTGGAGTTGTTTGCTTCAGACTTTTGGTTACGGAGATGCAAGTTATGTCCGAGACACATAACCATCCTTCTTCTAATACGTTGCTTTTAATATGGGCTCTTAACACGGGTGAGGTAGCGCCACACACCCGTGTGGCGCCGGATTAAGAATAGCGTCACTCCATTTCCTTCTGTGGATGTCGTAGAAGGCGACTAAGGAAGTCAATTACCAGGAGACGTTCAGCAGCGTCTTCCTGAGATTCCAACCGCATACTGCGATCGCCAACCCGCCTGCCAAGCGTGGCGATTATGGCAAAACCCCTCATGGTTATGAAGGCCACGAGGGAGGCCTATGTCCTGCAGTGGGCGTCAGGTGACTGATGATGAATATGGGTATGAAAGTGAAGGTACCTGTAAAGATAAATCTTGATCTCTATCAAATGTTGTACTGTAAAATAGTAAAACAGCTAGAAACCCGGCTCGCTATCCATCCGTCATCATCATGGGCAATAAGGGCTGGATTCTGAATTGAGAATTTCACTAAGTAAATACTTAACTAGGTAACGTTCTGTCACGCTCTTTTTTTCAGAAATTCGAAGAGGCAGCACTACAGTTAACTATTTACTTAGTTAGTGAAATTTTCAATTCAGAAACTGGCCCTAAGTAATTTTTTGGCCTATTGTTACCTACTCGGTGATATTTAATAATTTAAGTATTTGCAAGCTCTCGTTTTTGTATCTCTCTCTATTAGAGAAGACCTCCTGCCAATTTTCGGTGTGATTCGGGCACGCGTGGTGATTAAGCCTATACTCTCTCTCTCTCTCTCTCTCTCTCTCTCTCTCTCTCTCTCTCTCTCTCTCTCTCTCTCTCTCTCTCTCACTCACTCTCTCTCTCTCAGAGAGAAGGCCTGTGCCCTACAGTGCAGTGGGACGTATAAACGCTACAAAAAAAGTATTTGTTATCTTAATCGGATACAAGATTCAATGAATAATGTGTTAAATGTAAAAGTATGTAGGTATTTATGTATTTGTTGCTCAATCACGCAAAAAGAGCTTAGTGCATTTGGATGAAATTTGACACATAGATAATTAAAACAAAGGATACTTTTTATTGTAGAGGTGGTGGGTTCGAATCCCAGCGGAATGATCGAATGACTTCGTGATTTCGCATATTTGTGATTTTTTATTAGCAATACCAGTCTCCGAACAAACAACTAAGAATTAGTTAATAGGCTGTCAACTACTTACCTAGTTAAGAGATGGAACATGAACCAAGAAGCAGACGCAAGAAGCTAAAAGCAAGAAAAAGCAGGATTGGTAATTAGAAATCCAGTATTTCAACAATTACATACCCATTACCCAACCTTACGTTCATCCCAAGACCGTGCAGATAAAGAATACAAAGAGGCAGCTTACAAAAGAGTCGGCGAACAACATAAAGGCAAAGATCTACTGTGCGCCGCAAATGATGATGTTGCGCATAAAATATGCAAAGAGGGCAGGATTACCGTCGCCTCATCGCGCCCTCTAAGTGCATTAGAGGAGCAAAATAAACCAGCCACACATGCTATTCGACGCTACTTCGTTAATCCTGACGCGGCTCCGTTCTACCACGGCATAATGCAGTGTTGACTGGCTGGCGTTCCAACGGAAATGACGTATTTCGGAAAAAAGTTGATAGAGTCAAGTGGGAAAAGTGTACCTACGCATGCTAAGTATCTCGAAAACTATTAATAAATACACTATAAATGAACCTCGTTTTATTACACTGAACTTGGCATTTTTTATTTTATGACTTAATTTGCGCCACATGACCCCACATGAAGATAAAAAACCGCTAAAAATACGCACCAAATAGTGCTGACGGTTCTTTACTGCGGTATGGTTGTGCCCATAAATGTCGTGAAGAGGTTTTTTGCATACCTATTGAACAGTTTGATGAATTTCTCATGGATTCCGTCAAAAAATCTCCACCAAATTTATATGGGATGAACTCTGAGGTACCCACTGTCTAAAAAATAAAAAGTATTAATAAAATCGGACAGCATGGTAAGGAACTATCTCTGAACGTACTTACGCTATACAAGGTGTTGATTGGTAGATAAAGTAACGCCCGACTCAGGGTACTTTCTACTCAACAATATGAACAACCTTTACTATGGGACCAACATCAACATCTTTGAAAAAAATCAGCTGCTCCATACATTTTGTCCAGTGGGTATCGTATTTTAGTATGGCACAGCTGTTTTCTTTCTCGCGATTTCGAGCTCGACCCGATAGTAAAAGTTGTTTGTGTTGATGAGTAGAAAGTACCCTGAGTCGGGCGTTACTTTGCAAATCAACATGTTGTATATATAGATAGATGAATTCAGAACCTCTTCCTTTTTTGAAGTCCGTGAAAAACAGCCTTAACCAACTGCAGGTTGAATAATTTAACAGGAAAAATACAATAATTCAGCTTGTCAATGGATACCGACTTGTGCAAGGGTGTTGTTGGCGGATGGAGAACCGCGGCTACCCCCCGACTTCATTAACATTCAATAACTCGTAATGCGCAGCGAAAACATGGGAGGAAACGTCATTGGGTCAATCTTGGCTGCCTTCAAGCTCTGAGTTGCCTATTACAAGATGCTGTTCGAAACAAATCAACAACTTCACCGTCCACTCAAGAGCGATTGCTTTTTAAAGACACAAGACGCGACCCTTTAAAATCGGTGTAAAATACTTCCATACACAGGTTTCCCTATGCTTAAAAACGTATCTTGCTCTTTGCATACATCCCCTATTTGGTCGTTTGTTCTATGTTTATTAAGGATTAAAATATCTTGTAAAATTGTGTTTAGTTGCACCGAAAATCCGTCCTTAGTTTTTTACTTTTTTTCTATCAATGGTTGTACGGAAGAAATTACTTTTAGGAACAATTATTGTCTTAAGTCTTATATATAATTACTGGTTAAAAAATAACTATATTCTATAATTACGAGTATATCTATCACTCCGTCTTCTTCAGCATTTACTTGTTGGTCCAATGCCTACCTAAGTCCAACACCAGGAAATACGCCCCAAATAACTTATACATATCCATATTATCCATGCATGCTCACACCCCCTGGTGTCTGTCAATCAGCTTTTTCTTCTTTTTGTGACGTCGCATATCGGTGTTTGACACCCTATTCGGCTATCTTGCTTCTCGACGCTGCCAATACGAACAAGGAACTGGCACTCTGTTCAAACAACTCGTACGTTAGCCATGATATCTTTGGTCTCCAACATTTCTTCGTAGATTCTTGCCGTGTATGATAAGGTCTCCTTCTTACTGGAATCTTGCCTTGTATGAAGGAAGGAAGGAGGAAATTTTATCAGTTAAATAGTGTTTATTTCTGTCGTGTTTTCAGTTAACCATTTTATCGGCAAGCTGTGCTATCGATCAACTATTTGTTCGTTGGACTGTCGATTCGGTGTACCGTGCTGTAGGCGAATCATGGTATCGGCTAACAGTTGTTTCGTACTACCGATATGCGATGAACAGTGCCTTCTACGTACAATGGTATCGTTCAAGAAAAGGACCCTGTATATGGTATGTAGCTAATATAGCTCATATCACGCTGCAGTTTATGCGTGTTCGTATCCAGCTCCCTTCGTGCACAAATCGGCTCGCTGTCAATCAACGCGGCGAGTAAGCGGCTTAGTTGTCCACCGCGGTTGCTGTGTTTGTGAGGGAGGGTGCTGGGTTCGGCTGTGATTGTTATTTGTAATAATGAAGAGTTTAGTGTTTTGGCTGGAAGGCTCTTTTGTTTTACAATGGGTGCCTCCTTAGCTAGGTGTTAAAACTTTGTAGACTAAAAGCTTACTTTATCTTGCTTTATCTAAGGGATTAAAAGTACTTTCAGTTTTTTCGTTCGAATACTCGAGGGAAAATTGGTGTAAGTTCTAAACATCTGTGATATAAAACATGTCTAGTGTTGAAATGATTAAAAGAGAATGGCGGAATATTGGCGTTTTGGCTTATCTATGGTAAAGGAATCAAAAACCGTAAATTTTGCAACGTAAATGAGACTTTATGAAAAGATCGATCCAAAGATGGGAGCATGATGGTTGTCGTGTGTACTCTTGTCGACAAGTAAATGACATTTCCATTTTTGTTGCAAAATCGTCTGCACGCATGTACCTAAGGTCTAACTTTCAGCCCTAAGCCCCTGCCCACCCCATGTTTGCCAGCTTTGTTTTGCCGGGATCGTCGCGGAGTTTTTACAAATTAATCGGCCCTGTCACTTGTAACGGAGTCCCACGGCTGTGGTCGGATTATATTGGGCTAAGGTTCTGTGCACATGGCTCTTAGGTTATTTCCTCATTCAACGATATATTCCGACGACCCTTTTGCGAAAGATGGCAAGTCTTGGAAATGGCCTATCCTGTGGTAGGTATTAGTCAGACCGCAGCACACTTTATGTCACATTCGGCAACCATTTTTCAAAGATTTTTAAAGTTTATTAGGTAAGTTGGATTCCTTTTGCAAAAAGTGAACAAGATAAACCACAATAACTGTAAAAACTCGAAATTTATACTTTCGAAAAGAAGCCTGTCACCTCAGTCTACCGAGACCATGGGACTTGCAAAGAGTACCGAAACGTCGTAAAATTGTAAAATGAATATAAACGAGTAAATATCCGTGCCCCCCGTTTCTGAGGAGTGGTTCAGGGAATCGTGTTTCTATAAATAAGACCGTAGGACTTTGATCGATTTCCGCTAAAAACGGCCGTTTTTGCCAAAAATGCTGTTAAGTTCTAGGTTCTTGACTGTGAGTTTGAAAAAATTCCTATCACAATTATTGGGATTTATGATGTTCACTTTTAGCAAAAATGTGTCATAAGAGAAGGCATGTTTCGTTCCATTGGTGGCACTAATTAGCACTGTGTACTTAGTCCTTCAAGTACTTTAATCATTGCTCTACCAGTCACTTGGTGTGCGAGCCCCTTTAAAAAATTTAGCACCGAAATACATTCGATTTGTCGGGGGAAGTACAATCGCTCATGGGAGCGGCCGCTAAGCTCATCGGGTTACTAAAATAATGTTTTTGTTTACATACTGTTGTACTACGGTCTAGAGGCTTAGTTTACCTAGTTTGTAGCTCTGGTAGGTATAGATGTAGCGTTCAGTAGGAGGGTGGGTTTAGTGGATGATTAGGCCAAAGTAAATGTTATTGTTAATGCAATAAAGTAGCTGGCAAATGGAATGGATTTGCAGGGGCGGGATGTGATATTTAGCAATGTAAAGGGTAAGCTGTGGTTACACCCTTAGACCAGAGGCGGAAGTGTTTTTTTGCTCTATGAAACTCATTTCATCAGAAGAGCATTGGCAGTTTGGCAAACTAATGAAATTGTGGTTCTTCTTGTTTTATTGGGAACAAATATAAATAATAAAAAACTGAAATAAAAAATAACCAACAACCCGACTGTTGAGCAATAACTACTAAGCAGGCGGGACCAACCTAAGTAGTTACATTGCTGAATTTGGGTCCCGTCTGCTTAGTAGTTAATGCTCAGCAGTCGGGTTGTTGGTTATTTTTTGTTTCAGTTTTTGATTTTTGCCTTTTTAGTGTTTTTTAATGCTGATTTATATACATTACACGTGATTGGTGTACTTAAATAAAATGAAGATCCGAATATAATAAATTAAATATAACAGCGCCATCGAGTGACTCATGGTTGTACTGTAACGTTACTTAATAGTGATTTTTGTTTTTTATTACTTTTCTGTTCCATTAATGCTACTTTAATATAGCCTATGACACTCGCGCATTGGTTATGAGGGAACATAGAATGGGACATTCTTACATACATACGAGCTAAACACATTACACTCCTTTTGGGCTCCGCCGCAGTCGGGTAATAATAAGCTGGATTTGAGAACTGGATTGTTATCGAATAGTAAGGTTACTACCTACATTTCTGATAAAAACCGTAAATTGTTGTTTTTCAGCTCTGTACAGGGTGACATCGCATTCGTTCGACGTTTTTAAGGGTACATTTTAACCATGGTTTAGACACAAATGGCACTAGTTTTGAAAATATAGCGTGTCAAAAAAATTTAAATATCTTTTACTTTTTACTATTTACATAACCGCGGCTTTCAAGCCACCCAAATTTCATCGTGTGTACTAGGAACAAAGTCCGATCCAGCGGCAGCGATCATCTGTTTTTTTTTTAATTATCTAGTGCCTCTTTGTAGATAATGTAAATATTAAGCCTACCATAGTAATTAACTAATAATTTAATAGCCTTATAGCATTAATTTGAATGCACATTTATTTCATTTTTAGTTAAGACAATCCCTTTTCCCGCGCTTCAGTCCCTGCATTACCCGCTAAGACTCAATGTCTAGACCACTTCCTTTGCCCATTACCCACCACCAGGCACATTCACGTGCTACGTTATCCCTCGTAAGCGTATTCGCTCACTGGGCCACCATTTTTCCACGTATCGCATTGACACCCTGGTGGAGTCAAAAAGAAGAAAACCACCAAACGAAAAGAAGTGTCCTTTAGGTGTGAAGGATGTGGCACTAGTGTGTGTGGGTTTCAATACATCAGGTTTGTACATCAGGAAAATATTATTTTATGCTGTGACATCATATATACGTGTTCAATGCAAAAGTCTCCAAAGCTTTTGGATTTTGGAGACTTGAAAGAACAAGCAGAGAAAAGCTGACGGTCAATTTTCGATTGTGGAAGGCACAAGAAGAAGGTTTGCTAAGGATCTAGAACCTGACGATTTGGTGGTAGAGACGGTACAACTGTGGGGCCCAGTGGGCGTCGTCCAAGTGCCAAATAATTTCAGCTAGATCATCATCATCAGCCACTTGACGCTCACTGCAGGACATAGGCCTCATGGTCTCCGCGTGGCGCCGGTTTAAGAATAGCATCACTCCATTCCGTGAATGTCGTAGGAGACGACTAAAGACATACATTACCAGGAGACGGGCAGCTGCATCTTCCTGAGATTCCAACTGCATACTGCGATCGCCAACCCGCCTGCCAAGCGTGGTGATTATGGCAAAACCCTCCATGGTTAGGAAAACCATGAGGGAGGCCTATGTGAGCTATATACTTAACATGAATTTTGAAACTAGAGCTTTAATCTGTTAATATCGTGCTGGCACTCAGTATGAATTGGAGAATAAAATAATCAAGCCTATTTCCAAATTATTCAATCCCTTAGTGCAATTTCCCTCCGCTTGTGCCCATTCCAACCATTGGTCAGACAACATGAGAACATTATCTCGTCTTGACACCTTCTTAAATGCACCCATAAGAATGACGCATGCCATTGTGTTCGCCTGTAATCTCCAAATCTGTCCACCTACGAGAAAAAACGCCTTTGACAGCCACTATAGTGATCGCTTAGGATAAGCCTGTGGTCATTGAAGGGTATTTAAAGTAAACTTTGATCTGGGTATGATAGGGAGAGCCTGCAGCCAGTTTTGAGAAGCAATATTCCATTCAATACTTATTCAATATTTAGGCAACTTCACGTATCTTTAAATAATAATTGTGATGTAAATAATAAATGTGATGTGTTAGTAATAACCTTAAACGTATAAACCTATTTAGAGGCTAAAATTTCCACCCATGCCGGGACTTCAACCCTCGACCTCTGGCTAACCGTGCTAGCGCTCTCCCAACTGAGTTAATGGACAAGTGCAGGCATCAGTAAAATTTCGAGCCTTTTTACAAACTTTCTCTGTATTACGTACAGGCAGCGACATCTGGCCGAAGGAATTCACGTCACTTGCAGCCCCGAGTAAAATTGTCCTCAGCACGGGTTAGTGCAACAAAAAGAATATAACCTTATACGTTTGTTAGTAACTACAGCAAAAAATATATAGTTATCACACTAATACAATATTAAAATCAAAAGGGTAATGCCCGACAAATAACTTGACCAAACGAATTTGATGGACGTATTTCGGGTCTTATTGGCGGGAGACGTGGAATATGAGTTATAATTCTTCGTACTTTAACTTAGTTTTTTAGGATTCCGTAGTCCGACAAGGAACACTTATAGTTTCTCCATGTCCGTCTGTCTGTCTGTCTGACCGTCCGTCCGCAGCCTAACGCAAAGAGTGCAACTAGAAGGCTGTAATTTGGTGTGTGTGTATACATATTTATCACGCCGATCATCCCTACTTTTCATGTTAGGAGACGTACAGAGAAAAAGAAATCCAACATTTTTGTTTTATTTTATTTTATTTTATTTTATTTTATTTTATTTTATTTTATTTTATTTTATTTTATTTTATTTTATTTTATTTTATTTTATTTTATTTTATTTTATTTTATTTTATTTTATTTTATTTTATTTTATTTTATTTTATTTTATTTTATTTTATTTTATTTTATTTTATTTTATTTTATTTTATTTTATTTTATTTTATTTTTACTTAAGTGACATTTAAGAAGCGGTGCAAATCGACCTAGATTGTGTCCTCTGGGACCCACTTTGGTTTGAAATAACTCACACGTAAAATAAGTAAAGCAGAGGTATTGGACTAAATTGGTCCCGGCAAATAACGACAACGCAATGCCTCAGTTAGTCCTATTTTTGTTCTTCCAATTTGGCGTAATCCGAGAGGATAATTCAGCCAGGATCCTGCCCGGCCGTCCACTGAATATATCCGTCGGAATCGATACAACTCCATGACTACCGCGAGTACCGCGTAACCCGATACTGGGATTAAGCCGAATCATCTAGTAATAGAGCGTAATTGGGCGGAATAGCCTCACAATTGATAATTTATTGCAAAAGTACAACTCCAATAAATAATCGTACATTGTCAGATTTCAAATAAGTGATGCCCGGGCGCGCCAGATTTTTCAACAAGAGTAACTCTTTCGAGACATGCCAGTCTGACAGCACCCTAGCTAATGGAGTAGACTTCACTTTTGTCTTCGATTACCTTTAGACACAGGGTGTCTAAAAACTGACGCCCGATCCGAAAGCATACTGGAAACCAAAATAAACTAATTTATCTCCTTTTTTTTTTGAAGACTCGTACATTTTATGTGTTAACTACTAAAATATCCAAAACGTTAGCACGCAATGGTCCCATGACTACGAGCGTTCTTATAGTACGGAGCATAACAATTTCACCTGGGCTTGCTTGAGATTCCGATGTTTTGAATACATTGACGCATTGAAATATCAAATTAGTTTTTTTGAAGAAAGCTTGATATTTCTGAATAGTTTCCTGTAGAAGAAATGTTTACTATGCGACACTAGACGCATTCCTAAAAAACCCAATGAAATCAAAACCCAATAAAATCGTCACCTCTCTTTCGAGATAGTGACGAAGCCAAGTAGGTAAATCAAAATGGTTCTTCTTTTCTACTCAATCTATCGATAACTACTGAAACAACCCCAATAGAAAAGGTTAACTCAATAATGATGGATAATGTAGTTATTTAAATTTTTGTTCGTATAGAATACCTAGAGGTCGCGGTGGTTTAGTATTACTTAGACACTGTTGTAAAGGGCTATATTTAATTCTAGGGCTAAGTTGATCACCATTGAGTAAAGCTAAGAAAACGAAAGTGTAACTAGCTAGGGTCACTTGACTAGTAAATCTGCTCTAGATCCCTCTTTTAAGTTTGAGTAGCGCCATTCTGCAGTTCCACTTATATTTCAATTGAGATATATTACTAGGATTGAATCCAGCCGCTGCCAGCGATCTGCCTCAGTTCGTCCACCGAGCTGGTGGGCGTTCTATGGTGGGTTCGCCAGTTCGTAGTCTCAACTCGAGAACCTTTGTACCCCATCGACTACATCCGGTTCATCAGCACATGTGACTAACCCACTACCGACACCAACTTGCTAATCTTAGTGCATGCTGAGCTCTGGTAACGAGACCGATACAGGTTTTCCTGCAGCTGTTAAAATTGCTACTACTTTGCTATCAATAAGCTATCAAGCTTTGTCCCAAATGGCCCTACGGCGTTACACAGAAATACCCCACCGAAATGGCAACGATTCCATTCCTATTCACAGCAGAACTGCGAGTACTGCGACATAAAAATAAAACATGGCCGCCGAAACGTGTCACCCCGCCCCATCTCTCTGGTATGTAGGTATTATGTAAGTATTGTAACTGCAGCGACAGTAATTACGGAGTCACACACAATGAGGCTTGCTGGGACGTGACAATGTGACACCCGTGACTTTGCCACCCGGTGCAGGGTGGGACAGACAGAAGGCTCTTTCTGGGCCTACTTTAGCGGGATTCGGCAAGTGTTCCCGTTTGCGGGACAAGTATGGTCATCTTTGTAATCTCAGTTTGTCTCGTTCATGCAATTAATTGTATTGTTCAGGGTGCCAAGAAATATTTAATCGGTTGCAACTGAAAACCCACTTAGATATAAGAAATTATTTGTAATTCTTTCACCTGGTTGTGGAATAAAGTGTTCTCTATCTTCTATCCAGTATTGTTGGTGTTGTGTCGTTTACTAGCACAGCAATGCATGCTGAGTTGGTGAACCTTTTTTGTGGTCTCAGTTGTGTTTTCTTAGTTTTTTTTTTTGTCATTATGTGAATTGTGATGTGTGTGCTTTTGATTTCATTTATGCATCTACCAAAAAAGATAGATCGATAGCATATTATTTCCAAGCCGTTTCGTTGCAGCTAACTTCAAAAATATTGAAATATCATTTATCTAAGGTACTTTTAATGGAGCTGGAGAGTCCCTTCTGAGTGTTGATAGTCTGTAACATTGCCCCTGGCACGAGCTCTCTCCTCTCGCCTTGGAGACCTCTAGCTTCGTACCAATTGCTTAGCCAGGGAGATCACCTATGGTGCCATTGTGAAAGGGGAGTAATGTGATGAATAACAATAATTGTCAGTGTCGAATGCAATGGCCTTAGCGGGAGACTGACACTCCCGCCGGGAACAAATTGCATTTATGTAATGTACTTCTTTCCTTTCATTTCGTTATTGTAACGTCTGTAATAGGAATTATTAGGCGCCATTTTGAAATCCGCCTTTGAAGAGCACAAGCTAGGAATAATCACTGAGCATAAATGGTAGTTTTGTCTTTCTAACGAAACAAAAGAAAACGTCTAGTGTTCAAATAACCACAACTTGAAAGGCACAGATGAGAAAGTTACAATGTAAAACAGGTGTTTGGCGCGAGGTTAGCACAGATAGAATAAAGTAAGTAAAGTAAAAATTTTAAAAGTAGAGTTATCCGTTGGTCTAATATGAAAAAAAATAATGTACAGATAGCAAATACCCATAGCAATATAGGGTACAATATAGGGTTGCAGCAAATACCACCCTAGAATGCATTATAGTCTTTAAATTTGTGTTATAGATATGTCAATAGTAGGTATCGTACGGCACCTACCGTACTTATTAACTTTCCGCTTGCGTCTAAAGTGATTCCCATACAGTAAGCCCTGAAAAATCTATCCACTGCCGAGTCAGCTGTTATTTTAGCACTCACACAAGATCTATTCCAGCGTGAACGAAAACGAAAATATTTTTTTTAAATACCTTTCAAAGACTGACGTCGAGCCACGAAACCAGACACTCGGGTAGCCACAAATAATTGACACTGGCCTCCGTCAATTGTTGCTAATGGTAGAAGGCGAAACTACAAATCGATCCCAGCCACGACATCCGACACCAACCATTGATAAATGAAGATCGTGAAGCAAAAACTGTCTTCTTAAGAAATTTCATTGCAAAACTCTTGGGTGTTTTAATTCGATTCTTGGTGGAACCTTAAAAATATTTAAGTAAAACGTTTCGGCAAAATCTATGCGACATTTGAACACAAGCGTGGGATAATAACTTTATTAATTTTTATTTGCGAGCAGCTCAAAAATTAAAAGCCACTGTATTTCGTGATTTTTGGATGCACGCACGCATGACGCACCCTCCTGAACCAACGCATCAGAATAATGACAGAAACTAATAAAAGCTGAACGCTATCATAACCCAAGAGCACCAAGTATCTGAACAAATATTTGTCGCGCACCATCATCTGAGCCGATTTGCGATAATCCCAAACCGGAGCGGACAGCTCGGAATAAAAACATCATCAAAAATCTCACACAATACACTCTATGACAATGACACAGGCTACACAATGTGTGTGCCAATGGGATAATGCTCGCTCCAGGCGTATTTATATTTGCGCACACAATAATATACAAATAATAAAATACTTTTTACGCACTAAGTATAACGGCTGCGGTGTTAAAATTAACACCCGTGCTTCCAGCCGAGTAGTGGCACCATTGGCCCCCTAAAAGTCTGGGACAAAATGCCCCTTTACCTACGACTCGTACAACTCTAGTACTCGTCGGTATTGTCGGGTAAAAAACTTTTTAGCTGACAATACCAACAAATTAGTTGCCAGCCTTAGGAGACCGCACATAAAGACGAGGAAGAGAAAAGAAGAAAGTAGTTGTTGCCTCAAATCTGTAAACTATGAAAATATGTAGGTAGAGTTGGCGCAATTGCTTAAGTACTTCCCGCAGCATGAAACTTACGGGTTTCATTTGCAGCAAAAGAAGTAATTACTCGAGCTTGAAAGACCAACTTAGCTTTCACAGATTTAACTAGCCATGGACTACACTGACTATCAAATTCTTTCGAATCTGAGCCTCTACTCTCGACGCTAGCATTATAATTGAGTGTATATTTTTAATAATTTAACCAAAATACTCCTTCAGTTATGGCGGTCGATGGGGTGCAAAGGTTCTCAAGTGGAGACTACGAACTCGCAAACGCATCGTAGGACGCCCATCAGCTCTCTGGACCGACGATCTGAGGCAGATTGCTGGCAGTGGCTAGATGAGGATGGCCGAGGATAGGAGGAAGTGTCGTGGCGAAGGCCTATATCCAGCAGTGGATAAGTACGGGCTAACTATTTGATTGATTCAGTTTCCAATTTATTATAATAAATATCTACGTTTATTAAGTCGTTATTTCAAACGCATAACGTCGATTGTAGAAAGGCTATTCTTAGGATAAAAAAAAATATTCTTTGCAGGTCCTATTTAGGTCCTATTCATGGTGCCCGTAGCCATATGCACGTTGTCGTGTCATCGGCGAGCGAAGCAGGGTATTAGGCGCAGATATCGATCTTCGGAGACGGTCTCTCAACGACAATGCATTTGTCAGGGACTGCATAAGGTAAAAGCAGAGCGAGGGCATAAGTTTCTTCAGTTTCATAATAATACGAACTGAAGACTGCTTGTAACTACAGAGTGACTTTGAATTCGTTGACCGTATTTTAAGGGGACATTCTAACCATGATTATGGTGTTAGTTATGAAAAAAAATTCTTTAATTTTACGAGTAAACCTTTTTTTTGTCGCGAAAATTACTTCACTTAAGCGTAAACAAACAATATTAGGACGAAAAGTACTAAAAACCCAAAAAACTAACTTTAGCGCGTCTTATAGTCGGTGGCGGCCAACTCAATTGTTTTCTTTACTTGTTTACGCGTATCGGACGTCGGACTCTTAAGCATTTACAATATCGTAACAAACGTTACGATACATCCTGCCACTTCACAGGATTCACAGTTTGGAGACAAACAAAGGTCGGAAATCACGAATATTTACAAACATGTTGTACCATTACTGTTAAATCATTAATAATACTGTTTTTTGCAATGAAAAGAACATTCTCTCAAATTCGGTGAACGAATTCAAAGTCACGCTGTAAAGGTCAGAACCCTATTCGAAGTTCAAAGTTATGCTAGTTTAGTTTAGTCAATAACCAAGGTTGAAGATTGACCAACTCCTCTACCAGTCGGTCATAACCCTGTTGTGAATTTAACAAAATTCCCAAGTTCTGATTTACCACTATTATGTCAACCCCCTGTTTTTTGCTGAAGTTGAACAGCATCTTGAGAAATCATAGAGATCCCTAAACGTTGGTTAGTGAAGTTCTCAAATCAAAACTCATACTAGGATGCCCAATGATATCGTTATGTGGTAACAAGGTAAGATGTTCTCCGCTAACCGCTCCGCTTGTCCACCAAATCGCAGCCCAACATCGCCTGCCATTTGTCAGGCAACAAAGACGAGTCGACACCACAAAGCAGATTAAGATTATTTCACGATGTTTTGATTGCAGTAGTGCCTTTCATTTCTTACCACGAACGCGCGATCACAGAATAGGGGCGCAAAGAAGGCATTGCACTAATCAATCATCGTCATCATCGTCGTTGTATAAGTTGGACTCTGGTTAGTGCAGCACCTTCCAAGAAGCTACAAAATACATAACCTATTACGTCCCGTCAGAATTTCAAACGCGTGAAGTATGACACTCGGTCTTCCTCACGATGTTTCTTTCACGGTTAGCGAGTGGTATGCTACTACAAATTCATAAGTGCACATGACTTTGCGTCAGGTACATGCCGGGATTCGAATCCACGACCTCTTGAATGTGAGGTAAACATTCTTCCGACCGTGCTGCCACCGCTGCATCAGTTTACCTAGCGTAAACTTTGCATAGAACTCAATAACAAACGTTATGTCTTCGTAGCGAGTGAGATTAAGATAGCACGACTACAAAGAGTGTGACAAGTAACAAAATCATCATATACTTACATCCAAAAATAGACGGTTCTCCTCGTCAATAAGAACAACTATGTATAACTTTATAAGGAGAATGCTTTGAAATATTCATCACAAATAAATGAGGTAAAGCCGAATAAAGCCTTTTGTAGAGTTTTATTTTGTAGCCCGATGTTACCAGTATATCTTAGGAATTCACTTAACTACCACAAGCCGCCTTAAACTATAATCCGACGTAACAAGGTGCAGTTTGCTGTAAACCAAGTACATAATTAAGTTGGTTATAGGTGAAGATTTTTGTTTCGAAGCCGATAGAGCGTGTGTGTTTTACTTAGCGCGTCTCAACGCTTCTCCGAATGGTTTTTGTCGTTTATTTTGACACTTGGGTGATGGTTCAGTGGTTAGTTAAGAGATGGGTGACCAATGACACTATGGTGAGTTCAGGGTCTGCCGCCTTCCAATGAAGAATGTAAAGCGTCTTGAAAACCATTGTGAGAAAGTATTGTCTGCCTGGTGTGGAAGTTAACACAATATCATTGATGGGCTCTATTAGTAGGTACTGTTGACAACTGAATAAAAGTAAGTATAGTCTATTCATCCTTACTTGTCCAATTTAGTAAACAATATTCTAACCTCAAAATTGACAGCGGCATCACGTCTGATTACCATGCCGGAGATCGGGGGTTTGATTCCCACTGGGAGCCGCCGTACATTTCTACAAATAGCCTTAGTCAGGGTATCCTAGTTTGGGACCAGCTTAAGTGAGTGAGTGAGTTGTGTGGAATTTATAATAATTATATTATTATTACATAGGTACGTGCACTCAAATCAATTACTTTAAGGGCGACTTTGCAAAAAAAAATAAAGTTCGGCCTGCTGTCGACTGTACCTAGAGTCTCTTCAATAAAGGTATTTAGACCTAACTTGCCAAATAGTATACAAATTGCTACAAGTTTCAAATGTTACTTAATCCCTGAGCATTCATAGTATTCTTCTACAAATGTAGAGTACCTACGTAGGAGATATTAAAGTGATATAAATCTTAGACAGAGTTCCATTTGTAAGCGAAAACGCTGATCGCTATCAGCAAAGTATATCCCCGCCAGCCAGTCAGTCACTTAATTACGTATTCCGAGATTATTTCAAGATGGATCGCACAACTGAGGTAGGTGGGTACAGATGACTTAGATTTTTCAAAGCCGCACATTTATAAACGGCAGGGTTTATAATACAAGGCTTTAGCGGCGGCAAAATGGCTGCATAGAACGTTAAACAGGGCTTACGCCCTTCATAGTGCTCTATGCAGCTCATGCCGTTCTCGACTCCCCAGCCGTGTTCTCCTCGGCGAGATAGCACAAGCAAAAGGACGAGTTGGAAGACCCCACTTACGTTTTAAGGATTGCGCTAAATGTTACATACTCCATTTTGGAATCCCAAGCGGTCGGTAGGTGGAGCTATCTGAAGATCGTGACGAATGGAGGCAACATATCGAATCAATGAGGGACGAACTACATATGACAAGCCTGGTTCCTGCATCTGGCTGATAAACGCGCGGAAAGGCATGCACAGGCCTTAAACTCCGACCAGCAGGGGTCTGCCGCCTGCTCAAGCTGAGTATGTGGACAGGGGGATCTCTCTCGAATAGGGGCCAGTTTCTGAATTGAGAATTTCGCTGAGTAAATAGTTAACTGTAGTGCTGTCTCTCCGAATTTCTCAGAAAAGAGCATGACAGAACGTTACTTAAGTATTTACTTGGGGAAATTCGCAATTCAGAAACCGGCCCTAGGACTTCTTAATCACGAGCGTAAATACTCCAAAAACACTACACAAATCAACTGCAACAGGTGTAAAGGCCATTCATGATGATGATGTTCATGATAATGATGATGATGCAGCTCATACAGATTCTCTACTCAAACCATTAAAAGCTCCTATTGCTTTGTAATACGGCCTATGTTATTTTGACTCTAACATAGCATCGAATACAGCAATGGCGATGCCCAATACCAGCTAAGGTGTGCCTTGCGCACATTTTTGTTTTGTTACATAAACGTGCGTTATCATTACCATCCCGTTTCTCAAGTTACTTCGTCCATTGTTGGGAGAAATCATCAAGTGAATCGTTTTTCGACGCAACAATGACAGACTTCAAGCTTTTTGAGGTCGTTTTTGGACCGCAACGGTGAATTTTTGGGGTTCCGTTGTTACCTTGTTTATAGCTTGGAAAGATGTTAGACGTTACATGAAACGCTTGTTAAGTCAAATTCATGACGACCTTTACATTTTTGTTGCAAAGTTGATCGTAATGCAACTGAACAGAGTCCATGTACTTATGTTTGTGTGCTCTCTTCTGTACAATTGTACTACCCTATCTGCCTAACAAAACTATTTTGATTCATGAAAGTTTTGCTTACAACACTGCGACAACTTTGGGAGCTACGGATTTAAGATAAGATAATTTAAGATAATTTATTCAAGGAACATTTTACAGTGACCTTATCACTAAGGCAGTGGTACCCTGCTCCCTAAAAAAGGTTAAAACATGTGGTTTAGGATAAGCAGTGCTCCTCCGAAAAACATTTTACATTTTCAAGGTCAACAGACTTCAATACACTAATTTACACAATTAATGTACCTTGTTAATATATTGTGCTTTTGACACGAAAGTTTATATTTAATGAAAAAACTTACATGAGGTTAGAAGTAGGTAATAAAAAATGTTCGTGTGTGTGTGTGTGTGTGTGTGTGTGTGTGTGTGTGTGTGTGTGTGTGTGTGTGTGTGTGCGCGCATGTGTGTGTGTGTGTGCGCATGTGTGTGTGTGTGCGCGTGTGTGTGTGTGTGTGTGTGTGTGTGTGTGTGCGTGTGCGCGTGCGCGTGCGCGTGCGCGTGTGTGTGTGCGCGTGCGTGCGTGTGTGTGTGTGTGTGTGTGTGTGTGTGTGTGTGTGTGTGTGTGTGTGTGTGTTTGTGTGTATGTGTGTGTGTAACTGTTACCCGAGCATGATTATTAAATAATATTTTTTTAGAAGCTAATGTTTTTAAAAGAAAGCCTACAAGATGTCGATTTTGGGACATTTTTTTTGTTTAGGATTTCTTATTTAAAACTATGTTACTTAAAATAGGTGATAGTGGGTAGAACATTGACAAAGCGGTGATAACCTAGTGGGTAGAACATTGGATTCGGAAGCGAGAGACCCAGGTTCGATTTCCAGTGCGGGCATGTAACTATGACTTTGCTTTGTACGTAATGTACATTTGTGAAGTTATAGTAGCACTACCACTCGCTAACTTGAAGGAAAATATCGTGAGGAAACCTGAGTGTCTGAGCTATTCACATACCTCAGCGCTTGAAATCGCGAATCCGAGGTAGGCACGCGTGGTGATTAAGCCCATACTCTCTTTCTCTGAGAGAAGGCCTGTGCCCTACAGTGGGACGTTATGGGCTGCTGGTTCTTGTATACCTACATACAGCTGTAAGAAAATACCTATTTCTGAAAATAGTAGGTTCTGGTCTGTGGCAGTGACAACAAAATATACGAAGTAAAAAAAGTATGTTTTGTTATAAACACACAGGTTGTAACAAACACACCGAAAACGGGGGTTTAATTAACTCATGAATACGAAGGACTCTTTCCTTTTCCGCGAAAAATTACCAGTTGTTCTATACTTAACTTAGATACTAATTACTTATGTCACCAACATGTACGCGAGAGCTGATATTTTTTCGCGGTTTCAAAATTGTCCTCATGGTACAAGTTGAAAAACCACTTTTTCACCTCACTAGCTCGTAAAAGCTCTGTTTATCATTCGAAATCTGCGTGGAAAATCGCACTTTATCCGCTAGCGTGGAAAGTGTTTTTAAAATTCGAATATTTTTATTCAATAAAGGTTTCGTACAATAAATTACATATATATAGAACCTCATTGGTTTCGTAATAGTTTATATTCTCTGCAGCCAGTCCATTGATGATTGAAATGCAAATACTTATTTCATGTCATGCGCCAGCCTCATTTAAAGAATCGCACTGGCCGGCAAGAAAATTTGATTTAAAAAAAAAACTTTAAAATTTTCTTCTCTTTATTGAATTCACTTTACTTCCATTATTTTGGTTTGTTTTTTGATAAAATCGAAAGAAATCATAAAATATGAGCGAAGCTAGCAGCGACGAAGATATAAATTTAAAATAAATAAACAGTATGTAATTTAATATTTATTAAAACTGTTTTTCTTGCACCTAACATTTTCCTCGCTTTAGTGAGGTGAAAAGTTGTGTATTGCGCTCGGCAGCAAAGTTATTTAGCGTCTCGTACTTTGAAACCCTCGCTACGCTCAGGATTCTATATTTGAATCACTCGCTTCGCTCGTGGCTCAATCCTAGAATCCTTCGCTTGCTCAGGTTTCAATACAAGGTACTCGCGCCAAAAATTAACTTTGCAGCCTTGCATAACAAATAGTGACAAATAACTATTACTAGAAGTTGGGGAGATTTCGTTGCATCCTGAGCAACGCATTATAAGAAAAAGATATTTTTACAAGTTAGGTAAATCTTTATCCCAAATTGCAAAAGTGCGATAAACGACTTCTAAATAACTAAGCTAAGCGCTGATAACGATTTCGTAAACGACTACCGATTTCCGTTTCTAAAGCCACCCTTTCCTACAATCGTGTCTTCATTAGCGGAGAAAAAAACTTGCTGAACAGGGGAGAAGAATTGGTTAATCCTTTGACAATTCACCAAAGGTTGAATGGGCTACTCTAGGAGCGAAGAGTATGTGTCAGTGTGGAAAAATGCTGTCGTGTCGCCATGTAAGAATGGTTCTACGAAAACTCCATTGTTAGGGTAAAGTCTTAACACAACAGCCAAAATGTTGGCGTGGACGACTCTACAGACTGGGGTAGGAATGAGAAGGCGGACTCAATGATGTCTATAAAGCTATAATGTAAGAAAATATTGACAATGCACATTACATAAACTCACGCCTGTATCACTGAAGGGTAGGAGTAGATGAACATTTGTCACTAAAAATAAAACAACGCATCTTTTCACACAAGTATTGGTGTCGGTGGTGGTGTGTTTGTGTCTTGCTTCTGCTTGAAAAAGTGGGAGGGAGGGCGGTGCATTAACTAACCGCATGGTGTTTGTGGGATATTGGCGGAATTCAGAAAAGCAATTTTCACATTTTAATGCTATTATGTATTTCCGCAAAGTAACGCCTGATTCCACACAATATCAAAAATAAAACTAACCAAATGCGGTGGGAGCGGAGCGGTAGGACGCCGGCTTCCGGTTAGGTAAGCATTTTGACCATTCCAAAGTGTCAAAATATCTATGTATTTGCCAGTTCGTAGTAGGTGAAATCGTACAACTCCATACAGTGGAGAAGTTACGTAGTAGAGCCCCTGATACCAGCCGCTAAGCATAGTGTCCTCTCACTCTAATGATGGGGCATACCTACGCATAACTTGCGATATCAATTAGGATGGTTTTTGACAGTTTGACGATTGGAATCGTTTAGGATTTGGTACGCGTAATATACCTACTTAGTAGCATATTATTGCGAAGAGCAAGACCCTGCGTTGTTTAGTTTAAAAGTGTTTTAAACGGTTAGTCTATCTTCTTGTTCTGTGCCCAACGTCCGGCATCGCTTACTTGCGTGGAATGGACAATGGAAAGATGGTTCTTTTGAGTAAAAAGTGTGTCAAAACATCTCTTTTGTACAGTCCGGAAGCATTTTCGAATAATGCGCTGCATTGTCCAAGCATTGGGCCGTTTGGTAGATTTAGATTGCGTTTTGTGGTTAGTATACCTACTAATTTATTGTGGTATTCTATAATCCCTAACAACTCAGATATACCCGGAAATAAAAAAGTATTTAGCCTACCAGCTAGCGTCTATGAAGTACCTAAGTGACTGGCTACCTAGGTACCAATTAACGTTTACGAAGCGAAAGAGGTACCTCTAATTATTAGAGGTACCCCTAAGATACCTAAGTAAGAAGATCATATATACTTACCTAAGTAAGTATATAACATACACTTACTACTTATATACTTGCTTCCTACTCCATCTAAAATAATGTCCTAGGCAGCGTCGGAGTGGTCCCTTCACCCATCTAGTGTGAATGATGGTGCCACTAGACGCTGTATAAATCATCTCATTACGTAGATGCAAAGGCCAAAGTTTTTTTTATAAGTATGTACTTACTTAGGTAAGATCATACGAGTATATACTTACATAAGTAAGATCATATATACATAAGTAAGTATATATGATCTTCTGCCTTTGTAATATAGGGTGACTTTAACAATCCATCCAGTCCAATGCAATATCTGTAAGTAAGTGCAGAAGCACCCACTCTATCAGAATTTAGTCGAAACTTGTATTACCACTGCTCTGAGTGTATTACTCTGGGTACCACCCAGACACCTGTCCATTTAGAAATCCTGAATAGAAAATGGCGGCGGATAGGCCATACGCTACGCTGGAACAAGGAATGCCTGACCAGACAAGCCCTCGCGTACACCCCCTCGGGAAATTGATAGAGAGGACGGCCACGTACAACCTGGAATAGATCCATAGGGCAAGAGGCCAAGTCGATCGGCACTAGCTGTCCGTGGATGTCGTAAAAGGCGACTAAGGAAATCAATTACCAGGAGACAGGCAGCAGCGTCTTCCTGAGATTCCAACCGCATACTGCGATCGCCAACCCGCCTGCCAAGCGTGGCGATTAATGCAAAACCCCTCATGGTTATGAAAACCACGAGGGAGGCCTATGTCCTGCAGTGGGCGTCAAATGAGGTACTTGTGACCGTTAATCAATTCGCAATAGATACAGTCGACGGCACGTTAACCTTTAGGACATAAGTTCACGGCCGACTTAGAAACGAAAATGTAAATGAAAACGACTTAGCAGCGTACAAAGAAATAATTTCGACTCCAAACTAACACCCCTTGCTTGTAAGTATAACAAACAACACACATCTCGCTTAACTGATCCTTAAATCATTAGGTGCCGGCTCGTTTTCCGTAATTCGCTAGTAATGGTGGGCTGAGGTGCAAGCAACTTAAGAGAGAAGACCAGAAGCTTTGGTCAGCTCCAAAACCAATGAGGAAACAAATTCAGACATCAAAATATTGGATTTATAAAGGTTGGAGCATAAAATTTAAATCACATTACTTTTTTAATTACTTAAATCCATCAAGAAATGACAAAGTTAGAGAAGTTTAAACTTTGGCTGTTTTGAAACGCGCCAGGCGAGGCTTGAACGCTATTGTGACGTCGCAGGATCCGACCGGCCAGTCAGTTGGCCGGCGCCATTGTGTTTTGATACCCGATTTTTGGAAGTGTTCATTTTTGTTGCGGGCCACAAATAAATTTTTCAACCAACGTGCCAAATTTTGAGCAAGGAATATTTTTTGTGTTATATATGGGAAGAAAAAAGTCCGATTTTTAAGTACCTATTTAATATCTTCTTAACTAAACATACCTATTTGAGACTCAAAGATCCACCTAGATTATTTACCAGGATTTAGAAATTACGTGCAATTTCGTATTTTTTGTAGGGTTGAACAAAATATCTAGACCCCTCATCAAGTTTCCTTTACAAATATTGAAAGAAAGAAGACATTGACGACCTCGTGGCGCAGCGGTAGTGCATCTGCATACTATGCCAGAGGTCCCGGGTTCGAATCCCGGTTGGGGACAAAAAAAAACCCCAGGTCCTTGATGTTTACATGTTTGTGATGTCGTTGTTTCTGGTTCCCACGACACAGGGTATCCTAGTGTGGGGCCAGAAGCAATGTATGTGCCTGTATGTAAACGTTTATGTTTGTGTTTATTTATTCAAATACTCACAGAAACACAGAGTAAACAAATAGGTAAACCAATAAAATACACGAAAAACTACAAAATAAATACAGGGTACTTTACAATAATGTATGACACCCAGCCACCTCCGACTCCAAAGGCCTCAGGTGCTTCCTCATGGCTCATAGTGCATTTTGTTTCATGTTCAAATCCTATGTTTCAGTATGAAGATGGTTAGTTAGTCCCAATTTTAACCTGATAAAGACATACCTACCCTAAAAATTTTATGATCATCTACTGACCAGACCCTCTACATCTCTGCGTTTGTCACGTGAACTGTTCCATTGCAGCACAGGTGTCTCTAATTAGCCCGGCTTTGAGACCCGAGACCTGTTGCAAACACTACCCCGCTGCAGCTAAGCGATGTTAACTAAATCCGATGTTTAACTACGCTACGCCGTGTTATTAGAAGGGGTGAAAGCTGAGCGGCGGGTAGTTTAGTTTGCTGTAATTTATTGGGTTGGAGTTACTCGGGAGTTCACTGGCGTATTTCGGTATTTTAGGTGACAGTACTATTATGAACTTCAGCTTAACCTAAGTGGACTAATTTGAAAAGGCTACAACTAACCATTGGGGATGGTTTGGGGGTATTTTTTGTGTTTGGGGTGTTTGGGAAAAAGGTTTGAAAATGTGACTGTTGGCGCCATCTGCTGAAAATGACTCGTACTAGTTAGATTTTTATGTGTTCTTGTACGGCAACACCGTGGAAAAATCTTTATGGCAACACTGAGAAAAATACAACTGTCAAAGTTCGGATTTTTTTTTTAGTCCTAAGCAAACAAACAGTGGCGTATTTGTTTTTCCAAGCAATCTCTGAAAACTGACTGAAAATGTTAGGTTTCAAAGTTAATTCCATAAATGAAAACTCGGTTGGTGAGCCCGATCAAGACGCCAATTCGGCTTTGACTGAATTAGACAAGGGTAAAGACTTAACCTATACTTTTTACTACTCAACCACTTTTATCCACATAAACACTATTTTAATCCCTAATTTTAGGTCTCCGGTCGGGGAAAGTTGGCGAACAATGCGAGGCCATAGTCCGCTTCCCGCGTCTCTTCGAAAAGTACCCGTTTCCCATCTTAATTAACTCCTCATTCCTGAAACTAGCTGACGTCTTTCGAGTGGGCAACAACTTCTTGCGCCTATGGGTTTTGCGCGTCTGCCAGCAAAGCGAGAAGCATCTGGACAAGATTCTGAATGTAGACGAGTTTCTGCGGCGTATATTTAGTGTTCTACATTCAAACGACCCGGTGGCTAGAGCTTTAGCACTGAAGACGTTAGGAGCAGTGGCCGGGATAATCCCTGAGCGGCAGAATGTGCATCACGCGATAAGGCGAGGGCTCGACAGCCATGACAATGTGGAGGTGGATGCCGCTATTTATGCTACTACAAGATTTGCTGCACATTCAAAGTAAGTGGGATTAAGATTTTGAATTAATTTATCTCAAAAGTTCAATAAATATATAAGACAGACAGTCTAATGATACTGATTTCTACATGAAGCTATTATATTTTCTCCATAATGATAATTTGCTGCGAGAAGAGGACCGCCTCCTTTCCCATGCTCCAAATAGTAATTGCATTGCATTGATATACTTTGCCCAACATCATAAATAAAACCGAATTCACTAAGCCGTTGTTATTAGTTTGAAACTTTATGTGGCACCATAGCTAGAGATAATGCAGTTTTTTATTGCTTTTGTTGTAGAAAAAGTGTCATAGAATAGAAAAACAAATGAATATTTGTTGTCCTACTTTATTACCTGACTGCGGCAAAGCCTAAAAGGAGGGTAATGTGTTTAGCTCATATATATGTATGTATGTAAGTATATCCGATTCTATGTTCCCTCATAACTCCTTAACCAATGATCAGATTTTGACAAATAAGGTCTCAATCAATTTGTCATCCCTGCGCAAGTGTCCTATGACTATATTAAATTAACATTGGAACAGAAAAGTAACAAATATCAAAAATCACTTAAGTAACATTGCAACAATCACTATTAAGTAACATTGTATTACAAGCATAAGTCACTAGATGGTGCTGTTATATTAAATTTATTATACTCCGATCTTTATTTTATTTAACTGCGCCAATCACATGTAATGTATGTAAAACATCAGTACGCGGGTTTCACCGGCTATATATAAATCAGCATTAAAAAATCACTAAAAAGACAAAAATAAGAACTGAAATAAAAAATAACCAACAACCCGACTGCTGACCATTAACTAAGCAGATGGGACTGCAATTCAGCAATGTAACTCCTTAAGTTGGTCCCGGATGCTGAGTTAATGCTCAGCAGTCAGGTTGTTGGTTACTATTTATTTCAGTTTTTATTATTATCTTTCTTTGGTGAAAAACTAGGACTGATTGAAAATTACAAATATGTTTCAGTGCTTTTGCTGTGGCAGTATGCAATAAGCTAGCTGACATGGTGGAGTGTGAGAACACTGGGGCTGAGCGCCGGGATGAGTTGGTCAGGGCTCTCAGGACTGTCCATGGAGGAGGTGACGTAACATTTTAATAGACGGATAAACCGTTTATTTACATTTAATACACACAAATAAGTGCATAAAAATAGAGAATAAGCAGTAAGCAAATGCAACTAAAATATGGAGCGTAGAGATTTTAACCCGTAGAGCGGGTGTTACATGGAGCGTGCTGTCTCGCTCGCACAATTTAAACATTTTTGTGTCTGTAATAAAATTAGTATTCTTTTGATAAAGGTGGTCTGAGGGTTTGCTGGACAATTAAATTGCGGATATTTGAAACTGGTGAAACAAGTGAAACTGGATGCGGGCAATTATCAGTTGTTCCAACTGCCTGCCCGTCTACAAATAATAATAATAATATTTATCTTATCATTTAATAAGTTTTTAATTGAGAGAATAAGATTCCAAAATATATAATTTTGGAAACAACTTTTTATTTTGGAAAAAACTACATATAGGAAAACAAAAATATATTTAAAATGTCCGTAATTTAATTAAGCATCAAACCCTCAGATCACATTTATTAAGTTTACTCATATTAAATATAAAAAAAATGTTAAATTGTGCGAGCGTTTTAAGGGTTTTCCTAATGGTCGCGTTTGCTCTAGCGGTATTGCATCTGATTTTCATGTGATACCGGGTTGGATAATCACTGGGGTTGTGGCGGTTGTGGGTTTGATTATCACTGGGGAGTGGGGACTGCCATACATTTGTACAAATGGCTTCCTTGCCTGGTTACCATAACACAGAGTATCCTAGTTTGGGACCAGGACAAGTGATTGTGTTGTGTGGCAGTTATTGTAATTATTATTATTTGCCATTGTGCCATTGTTTGCCTACAGAATTCCCAAATGATAGTTGGACAACTGTACCAAAATTTACTTATCAGATTGGCAGAATTGTTTTTCCTCTGTGGCAGAATGAACTTCATGTTATTGCTAACCAACCTATGTTCATTTTTTGGCAGTAAATATCTTAAGTAAGTTAAGTATGGCAAACCTCCAGCAAAAGGAAAATAATTTAAATTCTATGTTCAAATGTACTGAAACGCGGTGTTAGTGGAGCGGTAGAACGCCGGCTTATCATTCGGGAGGTCGTGGTTTCGAATACCGACATGTACCAATGACTTTGTTTTCTAACTTACGTACATTTGTGATGTTATAGTAGCAAAACACCACTTGCTAACGTTGAAGAAAATCATCGTGAGGAAGCCCGAGTGTCTGAGGTATTTACATACCTCAGCACTTGCTACGTACAATGGCCCAACTATGAGGCTAAGTGCGGAAATCTCCAGTCGAACTAGAACTAGAACACATGTACCGAAACCTGCGTGCGTGCATGCAACGACTAATGAATGTTGATGAAGCGAAAGAGGCAGACCCTGTTCTCTGCCTACCCCTCTGGGATACAGGCGTGAGTTTTATTGTGTTTGTTCCAATCTAAATTTTAGATTGATAGTCCATTGTATGACCCACTCAGCTGAAGTTTCATGGCCCAGAAGTAATGTGTTTAGTTGTAGAAATCATCACTGCACACTTTTCCTCAGCGGTGCGGGCCCAAGGGGTACTAAAGCTGCTCAAGTCGCTAATGGAGCGGTTCCCCTCGTCCAGCTGCGTCCGCGCCGCCATCTCCGCCATCACCAACATCGCCGATGACACCGTGGTCCACGTGCCCGACCAGGTGGGCTCACTCTCTTACTTCCTGTCTCTAGTACCAATAGTGAAGCAACCCGACTCTCTCTAGCGACATTCGAGTGCTACTAGTGCTACTACTCTCCCTAGTACAATTCTAGTGCCACCGCGCTACGAATCGAAAGGCCAATCTAGCTTGACAAAAAGGTTCACTCAATTTCTTCCAGAGTACTAGCAAAAACGGTGGTAGATACCCCAGATGTCTATGGGCAGTGATAGTTAAAAACTTAGATATTTAACTTGCGCTAAAAAATTACCCCACGTTCAATTGCGGGAAGGTGGGCGGGGCTAGTTGATTGTGACACCAATCGGAGCGAGTTTAGTATTAATACCCGGTTTAGTTTAGTAACCGAGTTTAGTACCCGGCAAAATATCTATGCCCTGCCACCGTCAGACCGCCATTTTGCGAGGTACCTAGATATTTCGACGGGTTATACACAAGGATGTCTGAGCCGCGGGATATGACATGACCGAAGTTTTGTAGGAAGACACATGCGACCAACTTTCGGGAGGGGAGGAAGCTGTTACTGTCAAAATATCACTTTGGAGCTTGCAAATGTCGATAAAAATATCGATAAATGATGAATGAACGACATGAATGGATGAGGAATATGGTATGCATTTGTAGGTCGTTTGTAGGTAATAAAGAAGTCATCATCATCATCATCAGCCATTTGACGCCCACTGCAGGACACAGGCCTCCCTCATGTAATCGCCACGCTTGGCAGGCGGGTTGGCGTTCGCAGTATGCTGTTGAAATCTCAGGAAGACGCTGCTGCCCGTCTCCTGGTAATGTATTTCCTTAGTCGCCTTCTACGACATCCATGGAAGGAAATGGAGTGACGCTATTCTTACTCCGGCGCCACACAGATAGTACAAGAAGTACCTAGTTAACGCTTATTTATTTTTGTAAGAACAGTCTTTTATCCATTTTATACACAAAAAAATTACTTGCCGTTTGTGAAGGCAAATGCAAAAAACAGCTGCTTTTTGTAGTTTTTTTTTTTTTCATTTTTCAAATTACCAAAGGACTGAACTTATAGAGTAAGAGTATTTATTTGCTAAAGCATGGTAATTACAAATGATGTAGGTGGTAACTTAAAATTATGGCACAAGCATGCTCTACCCGTCAGGGTGTGCAAATATTATTTTTGTTTTAAAAAAAACAAAGTTTGTTGAGCTAAATTAGTAGGTGGGTACAAAAATATGTAATAAATCTTTGCATAGTAATAACAATAAAAGAAAAAAAAATGCTTAAAATTAAACTGAGATCAATGGACCATTTAAGAAGTCCTTTACACTATAATACATTTTGTCTATGAGAATTGTATATAATACCGTTTTAAATTTTGTGAGAGGTAGCTCCGAAATGTTTTGTGGCAAATGATTGAATAATTTTATTGCCATACAATATGAGTTACGCGAGTGTAGAGCTAATGATTGTGCTGGCACATGTAGTTATATTTACGTTCCCCGGCGCTCTCTTTTTAACCGACTTCAAAAAAAGGGAAGATTATCAATTCGACGCGTACATTCTTATTTTTTTTTACTAACAAATGTCTGACCCCCAGGTGGAGGTGCTCCTCAACATAGCGGTGAACGATGGACGCGCGGCGGTGCGGCGGGAGGCCCTACTCGGCCTCCGCACTCTGGCAGAGCACGCGGCGCTGTGGCCCGCTAGCTGCATCCACTCGCTCGTGTTAGCCGCGTCCGCCCGCAGGCAGGACACTAGCCATAACATGCTGTGTCTGCAGGTCATGCAGGTATGTGCTCACACCACTCCATCTGTACTTTTTAGTAGCATTGGCAGAGCACGCGGCGCTGTTGCCGGCTAGCTGCTTCCACTCCCTCGTGTTGGCGGATTCGGCGCGCAGACAAGATACTGGCCATAATTTGCTGTCTTCTCCCAAGGACATACAGGTTCGGGCTCATACACTTGTAATAGGCACATATGCACTGAATCAAGATTGTTTAATACTGAACTACGGTAAGAATTTGGGTAAGAGAAATGGTACTCTACTTACAGGCGATGATGAAGCTGGTCTCCAGGTCCCGGGACACAGTCCACACAATATTTTGCAGGTTTATTTCAGTCTCTAGCATACGCCGGCCGGCAGTTTTGAAAAGTGGATCCAACGGAGTTTTAACGTGCACACCGCATAGCGAAAAGAGAAAAGAGTGAGTGAATGGAGTAAACGAATCTATGTCGTTCACTCAGAAGCGTGCCAAATTTGAATTGGCGTGGGGAGTGCAAAGCATTCGAACCCAAATAAGTAATTTAGATATTGTACATAGATAATTCAGGAAATAATTTAAGATCTGTCAGGATCGTGGCAAGCGGCTGACCCTGGCATACCCCTCCGGGATACAGGCGTGAGTTTATGTTATGTTTGTTTGTTATGTTTATCAAGATCTTTCCAATTCGAGCAGCCTGATATTTTATGCTATTAATATGTATAGGCTGCTGAGTTTCATCGATAATTAGAATTGACTACAGGGTTCCAGCAGTGATAGCACACAACGCGCTTCGGGCTACCTGCAATCATATAGACTTGCTGGTTTTAATTCACAATCCTACTAATATTATAAATGTGAAAGATTGTGAAGAAGTTTGGATGTTTGTTACCCAATCACGCAATAACGGCTGAACGGATTTACATGAACCTTGGCGTACATATAGACCAAGACCTGAATTGAGACCTAGCATACTTGATATCCCGGTAATCCGTTCCCATGGGATACCATTTATTTTAAATTTCAAATAGATGGCGTTCTGTAAGCGAACGTTGTGTTTTAAAAATGGAGCGCGTTGTGCAAGAATCGTATAAACGAATTCTGTGGCGGTACGAAGTTCGTCGGGACGGCTAGTTCAACTATAAGTGTGAAAATTTCAGGTCTAACTACTACATATTAATGCTTCACATTCTGACTCTGACGCCTGGTGCAAGTCATCGACATCGGTTGCTTCATCCGCCTTACATTGCCTCTTCGCCCCCAGATTCTCGTGAAATGCCCAGCCGTCTGCGCTGCCGCAGGCTCGATCCAGCGCAACTCGGAAGGCGAACTTGAGACGAGTCTACTGCGACAGTATTGCCATGATGCAGCGCTCTCGGTCCGTCCTAGTGTCGCCGCCGCGGCTGCCAGGGTGTTGACCGATATTGTGGTGCATTGGTGAGTCTCTGCCCTACTCCAAACAACGAGCCGGAACTCGTCCACTGCTGGTAGGCCTCCCCCAAGACTAGCTACCCATCCAGCCGCTGCCAGCCTCAGATCGTCTTTCCAGCGAGCTGGTGGGCGTCCTGAGCAGCGTTTGCCAGCTCGTGGTCTCCACTCAAGAACTTGTGTACCCAATCGACTCTCAGTTCTTCGGCAGATGTTGCCATTTCAACTTGCTAGTCTTATGGGCCATGTCAATCACCTTAGTTCTTTGGCGAATGGAAAACTTGCACTAAAATATGTTTTAATAGAATAGGAGAGGACACCTTAGAAGGTAAATAAACGTGGTATTTTCTTATTCTCTGCGACTAACCCCCGGTTTCTCGTACACTAACAAGCTGTTAATCCACTGTTAACAGCTGTCAGTGGTTTATTTTTTTTGTATGCACTTTGGTCAATTGACAGCTGTTAACAGTAGATTAACAGCGTGTTAGTGTACGAGAAACTGGGGGTAATACTTTTTGTAATATAACCAGTCGAAAAGTCAATATAGTCACGTGGCACTAAAACGCGCCATACAAATCGAACTTAGACTATGACGTCACTCCCTAACGTAAAGCTTATTATGTATGAAGCGTTTACCAATATTCGAGTTATCTCGTAAAATATAGTTTTTATGCATGTACACCCTCATAAAAACGTTCAGACTTCAATGACAAAACGGAATCTAATAAGTTTTGTGTTATTAGAGTAACTTTATTTTTCGCATATTTTGTGATTCCGAAAACCCCGAAAAAAATATTTTTATTGTTTGATTTTTAAATTTTTCCTAGGTTTCTATATGATTTCTATGGTATACAAGCAAAGTCACTCCAATCTTAGTTAGACGTAAGTTCCCCACTGTCAAATCATCAAAAAGACTACGAGGAGCCTGTTCCGTAGTACGCTGAGCGACTTAGAATCTGTGTACTAGTCCTACCGCCAATGGCCACGTTTCCGCTCTAAGTCATAACTCGTTTCGTTTCGCACAACTGGCAGGACGCACTGGTTAAAGTATTGCCACGATGCAGCGCTTTCAGTCCGAGATGTAATCGTCCAAGTTTCTACTTGAGTTATTCTGGAGCCTTTTTTTGTTGCAGTTACCAAGAGAACCTTCCAGTGGAAGGAGCCGACCTGATGGTGGCCCTAGAATCCCTGGTGATAGCGACCGGCCAGAATGATGGACAGGACAACACGAAACCGCTGAGAATAGCATTGGGCTGCCTGGTAAGTCAGACGTTAGTAGTTAGAGGAAGTTAGGTGCGTTTAGATTACAATAGATTGCTTCACGCGCTGTGCGTAGAGATAAAAAACCGGCCTAGTGCCGGTCCACGAGGAAAAAAACAACTGAAATTTAAGTGTACATGTGTGCCACATTTCAACTTGCTAAGGCGTGGGCCACATAGAAAGGACGTGGGGCGAGGGCGCGGAAAAACGCGACGCGTTGTGTAGAGTCACAGAACACAGAGCAAGGACCGTACACCTCGTCGCGTTCCGCGCCCTCTCCCGACGTCCTAAGTGTCTCCGAGCTAAGCCGCGGAAGAGAGACAGACTCCAAGAACCGCCTAGAAACCCCACCGCCCCCGCAGGTGGAGCTGTCCAACGTGGAGCCAGCAGTGTACGCAGCCCGAACGGCGACCGTACTGGGCGGGCAGCTGGCGGGCTGCCGCTGGCCCAGCGCTGGTGCTGCCCCGCGCGACCTGGCGCGGCTCGAGGCCTTGCTGGAGGCGCTGGGGGCTCTAGGCGGCGGGATCTACTGCCCCAGGTAATCAGGGATCACGGCCACCGTACTACTGCCTGCGCTATTGCGTCCATGCTGATCTACTGCCCCAAGTAGCTATTGCAAGACCTGGCGCGGCTAGAGGCCTTGCTTGATCTACTGCCTGTGACTTATTGAACGTTACAAGAAAAACTAGGAAAACTATTCTAGTCTTTACTCTTAGGGGAGCATAGGGCTTCAACCAAAGATTTCCACTTCTGACTGCTTCCAATTTATGCCAGCTAGTGCCGATCGACTTAACCTCTTGGACTATCGATCCAGGTGATTCTTGGTCGCCCTCTCTTAACTCTAAGTTAATAGAACTCTGTTACATTTGGACTGTAGAGACTAGAACTGATACATAGTTGAGTATCGCAAATCATTATAAAATATTAGGGGTTAAAATATGAAATTGCCGTTTTATTGCAATAGGTTCTTTGAATTGACATAGAATCTTCATGGTTTGAGGTTTTCGAATGAAACTTTTTTCAAATGGTTTCTATGATGTTCTTTTTTTAAAAAATGTGAAACATTTGAATATCGACTTTCAATTGTTTTTGTTATTCAATTTAGACAAGAAAGATGGATACTGCGAAAATTCGAGTGATTTTTGAATACGAGTTCCGACGCAGAACTAACGCGGCAGAAACAGCCCGCAATATCAATGCTGCGTTTGGAGAGGGGTCTACTAATGAACGCACCGTGCGATTTTGGTTTAAACGCTTTCGTGATGGAAATTTCGACTTAAAGAACGAGCCACGAGGAAGACCGCCCACACAGGTGAATAACGATGAATTAAGAGAGATAGTGGAAGCCGACCCTAGTCAAACTACCCAGGAATAAGCGGCATGGTTTAACGTTACCTTACCCACAATATTGACTCACTTGCGTCAAATCAATAAAATAAAAAAATACGAAAAATGGGTGCCTCATAATCACTCGAATTTTCGCAGTATCCATCTTTCTTCTCTAAATTGAATAACAAAAACAATTGAAAGTCGATATTCAAATATTTCACATTTTTTAAAAAAAGAACATCATAGAAACCATTTGAAAAAAGTTTCATTCGAAAACCTCAAACCATGAAGATTCTATGTCAATTCAAAGAACCTATTGCAATAAAACGGCAATTTCATACTTTAACCCCTATTACTAGGGTATTTATTCGGGTGTTCCGCCTATGGTCAAGGGTGCGATTCGTTAAAATACCCTGTTGGTCAAAGGTGCCTTTGGTCAAATTACGTTTGTCAAAAGTGCGATTCGTCAAAATATCCATTTTGTCAAACGTACCTTTGGTCAAATTACGTTTGTCAAAAGTGCGATTCTTCAAAACACCCTTTTTGTCAAAGAAGGTGGTTGTCGAAGAAGGTTTTGGCACGGTGATTCCGTCAAAGGCCAAAATTTTAACAAGTATTCGGGGATAGGAGCTCTTGACTTTATTTATTTTTTCTTATTTATAATAGCATAATTATTTCCTAATATTGTCATATATACTGATATTCGGATATATATACCGAATCGCGTCTTTGGCAATGCTCAACTTAGCGAAAAAGCACCTTTGACGAAAACGTTTTGGCGAATCGCGACTTTGGCAATCCACATGTTTGATCAAACGAGCCTTTGACAAAAAAAAGTATTTTGACGAATTGCACCTTTGACCAACAAAGGCGGAAAACCCATTTATTCTTTCGCAGGTCCATCCAGCCGGCGATGCCTGCTATCGTGGCGAAGCTTCAGGAAGTAGCGCAAGCAGCCAACGTAGAATCAATGTAAGCAACAAGATTCTATATATTCACATTTCTATAGATGGCGTTGTTCTCAAATTCGATCTTTGTTATATAGATAATTTCACAAAGGTTTCCGTGCGCGAGTCGACTCTTACTTGGCCGGTTGTTTCCATTCATTTTAATTTCAACTCGACACCTCCACGCATTCCCGAGATAAAAGGTCTTGACAGACAGACAGACAGACGGACGGACGGAGGAAGTGATCCTATAGAGGTTCCTTTTTTTCCTTTTGACGTACGGAACCCTAAAAAGACAGGCCTCGACTTTCCAATTTTTATCTTTTTATGCTTTTAGTGCATGTGCTTGTTGGCATAATTTTCGTTACGATTGATTCGCAGAAGCACTGTAAATTATGAGGTCGCTGTTGTCAGATCTTTATCCTTTATTGCACACATAAAAGACGCATAATAAAACACAAAACACATGTTTCTGAGAAGTTATTGTTTACAATAATGCCAAATAGGTTTTTCTTTGAATGTTGTGGAAGCGAACGTGATCTGTGAGGACCATGGCAAGTGGCAGTCCCTGGTCTCTGCTTACCCCTCTGGGGTACAGGCGTGAGGTTATGTCTGTATGTAAAATCATCAAATACAATACAACATTATAAAACATAAAATAAAAGTATATGCCGAGCTTATTTCGGCAGAAATCTCGTACACAGCTGTTTATGTTAAATGATGCCCGTTTCATAAATTTCTGTTATTTCACAGGGAAACCGACGCCCCACCTGCGGGCCAGCTGGACGGCGGCACGGCCCTGACTCTGCTGTGTACCGTGGCAAGTCAAGAGCGCTGCGGGGCGGCGCTCGCGGCCAACATCGGCGGCGAGTGGGAAGGGTCCATTTTAGCCGCGCTGCGTGGGGCTGACGGCTGGTGCAAGTACCGCGTGGCTAGGGCCGCGCTACGGTGAGTGTCATCGAATAACGTGAAACTGAATGAATGACGTGAAGTGACTCGTATGTTTTTTTTTTTTTTTTATAAAATAACAACTGCGTGAATGTACGTGATTTAATGAATATCAGCCTAGTAAAGGAATAGCGGGGCTTCCAGGCACAGGTGTTTATACACTTGAGGTGGGACGATTGCCTTACAAATGGTTATTTTCAAATTTGTTAAAAAAAATTCATAATTATACAGTGGAATTATGTCTGTCTGCATTAATTAAGATTTTTTATTTGCGCCAATACATATTTCCTCGAATAAAACTGTAGTTTAATAGGTTAAATAAGATCGATAATGTTTGTATGGACTAAATTGTCGAATTCATTTAAGCTATTAAACCAGTGTTTGTTTTTTAAGAAACTGTATATTGACGCCAATAAAAATCATAATTACTGCAGACAGATATAATTCCAGTGCATAATTATGTATTTTTTTTTACATATGTATTTGGAAATAATCATTTGTATGGGAATAGTCCCACGTAATAGGAAGTCCCCGCCACAATTTAAAATGAATGATAAGTTGGTAACGAAATAAAATATATTTTAATTCTTTTTATTTTATACGTATGAATGACGTGAAGGAAAAAAGTAATGAATGAAAAGAACGAGTGACATGAATAATTAGGGGCATGAATTAAAAAAAGTGCGATTCCTGCAACCCGAGTGGTAGCTAGATAGTAGCGGCTCGACCATGACGCCGCCGTGTACCGTCGCGAGCCGCGAGCGTTGCGGCGGCGAGTGGTCCGCCGCGCCGCGTGGGACTGGCGGCTGGCGGCTGGCGGCTGGCGGCTGGTGCTACTAGCGCGTGGCTAGGGACGCGCTCCGGTGAGTGGAGTGGAATTAAATGAAATGAGTGAAAATTAATTAAATGTATGAATGATATGCAGGAAAGAAGTGAATGAATGATTTGAAAAATTAAGTGAATGAACGAAAAATGAAAATGAAAAATGCTTATTGACCTGAACAAATTTTAACATTATATAAAGTAACTCTGAACCCCGAACTAAATGAAATTGTTTTTGGGGCACAGTGATCCATTCAGGGTGAACTTAAATATATCACAACATAGGTTTTGTACAGTAATAAAATAAGAGTTAAACATACACACAGTCTGTTATTTCAAATAATAAAATAAACCTACGTAAAATATTATTATAGATATTATATCGATGTGATAGTTTTTACAAGTTTAATAGAATAAAATAAAATAGACTATTGCATAAACATAGATATAAGCCTGCTTGAATTAATATAACCTACATAAAACCACATAAATATACTGTGAAATAAATGAAGTTCGGTTAGATTAGTCTCGGCCCTGACGCTGCTGTGTACCGTGGCGGGCCAAAAGCGATACGGGGCAGCGCTCACTGCAACGAGGAAGGGTCAAAGAAGCTGTCGACCGGTGCAAATACCGGACTAGATATTTAGTTTGTGATGTGAAATTGGTCTAGCGTCCACGACATTGCCGCAGGTACGGCCATCACCGCCTGGCGGCCAGTATACTGAAGCAGCTAGCCGCGCACGCCCCGAGCGAGGCCGCGCAGCGCTGGCTCACCGCGCTGCACCGCGCCGCCGCTGCCGACGACGCTCTCGTGCGAGAAGGTAGGCGGTGCGGCTACTGTGTGGCTACGTCCAGCTGGTGTACTGAGGCGGCTAGCCGGCGTACTGAAGGTGTGCCAGGTGTGCGAGCTGGCTAGCCGCACTGCACCGCGCCGCCGCTGCCGACAGAGCTTCTATGCAGGGAGGTAGGCTGTATAGCTAGGAGCTAGGAGCGAGCCCGTGTACTGAAGCAGCTAGTAAGTGTAGTAAAGCAGTTTTGAAGCAGGTAGCTAGTATACTGAAGCAGCTAGTAAGTATACTGAAGCAGCTAGCTGGTGTACTGAAGCATCTAGCAGGTCTACTAAAGTAGTTTTAAAGCAGCTAGCTAATATACTGAAGCAGCTAGCTGGTGTACTGAAGCAGCTTACAAGTGTACTAAAGCAGTTTTGAAGCAGCTAGCTGGTGTACTGAAGCAGCTAGCATGTCTACTAAAGTAGTTTTGAAGAAGCTAGTATACTGAAGCAGCTAGCTAGTATAATAAAGCAGATAGCTATTGGCTCATTCCACGGTAATCGATACCACAATATTTTTACAATATTTTTTTTAGTTGAATTTGTATGTATTCACTTTTACTTAGCATGTATATATATTATACATGCTAAGTAAAAGTGAATACATACCATAAGTAAATGTTGGTAATTATTACCTATAATTATTGCCAAAATTTCAATATTTAACCTATAGCTGAAAAAAAACTGCTATATGATGACATAACTTTAAATTTCTTACCTACACTTTTTTTTAGTTATGAAAGGCGATAGGATTTTTCATAAGTTTATAAATTCAGTGGATTTTTTTGAAAAATAAACATATTGAATATTTTTTAAGGTACATTCTGTACTCGTCCCACCCGTCACATCCGTCACAGTTGAAAATGTATCATATCAACTATATATTAATAACAAATATGGTGATTTAGCCAACTTTCGTTCACCAACTGCTGAACTATTTCAATAAATAAATATGTATTAATTTTTTTTGTCATTTAATTATAAATGTATGGTTTTTAGATTTTTCCCTGTACCTGTAGTATACGACGATATTCCTTGCCAAATGTCCTAGTTTTAGGTCAACGGAGAGTACCCTATAAATTTTAATTCCCTTGAGTGTCGAAATATACGCTTTTTGCGGCATAAACGGCCGTAACTTTTTTTACAGCTTCAAGGGACTGAAGACCTGAGTATATGGTTTTAATTTCAATTCAATACCTCCACGCTTTCCCGAGATAAAGGGTCTTGACAGACAGACACACGGACGGAAGGACTAACGGACGGACGGACGGACGGATGGACGGACAGACGGACGGACGGACGGATGGACGGACGGATGGATGGACAGACGGACGGACGGACGGACAGACGGACGGACGGATGGACGGACAGACGGACGGATGGACGGACAGACGGACGGGCGGACGGACGGACGGACAACAAAGTGATCCTGTAACGGTTCTGTTTTTTCCTCTTGAGGTACGGGAACCCTAAAAAGCTTAATGCCAATGTAATTAATTGAACGTCGGGTGTTACTCCGGGCGACCGGTTTCTCGCTGCCTGATTCAAGAGAGTACATCCAGACTGAAGCAAATGTGTATCTTTCGCAGGTATAGCTGGCTTGGAGACGGCATCGGCGGCGTGGGAGTTGGCGGGGGACGCGGGTGGCGCGGGGGGCGGTGGCTGTTGTGGGGGCTGCGGGGGGTGCGGCGCCTGCGCGGGTACGTGGCACCTGATGATCCTCCTGTGATCCACACTCTAAATGACGCTCGACTAGATTTTTTCTGAAGTCCCCTGAGGGGATGTACAGAAATCACGTGACTCAGTTTCGTACCCCCACGTACGTGGCAGCTAATGGTCCTCCCGTCTGAGTGACACTAAATGACGCTTGACTAGATCCTTTCTCAGGCCCCTAAGGGGCTGTATACAAATCACGTGACTCAAGTTTGTGCCCCCGCGTACGCGGGAGCTGATGATGCTCCTGTCTTAGTGACCCTTTTGTGACACTCTAAATGTCGCTTCACGAGATCCTTTCTGGAGGGTCCTAAGGAGATTTTCAGAAATCACGTGACTCAATATTGAACCCCTACGCACGTGGCAGCTAAGGGTCCTCCTGTCTCACTGACACTTTTGTGAAACTCTAACAAGCGTCGCGTAAGTTCTGCACGCCCCCCAAGTGTTAGTGGACCTGCTCGTAATTTTTATAAATCAAATTTGATATCATAGTGTTTACAGTCAAATAAAAAGTATTGATGACGCGAGTATCATTGGCTTCATTATGTCCGAAAAAAAAAGTTGCGGTCGTCAGTAGTTATGTTGTTAGTAAAAAGTTATCCAACCACCCGTACGTCCCTGGTGCCCAGCAATGATTCCGGTTTCTCGTGCACTAATTAATATGAATGAATAAAATATTTATTTCAGACCTGGGCCCATATTTGACAATAATTACAGCAATAATAATAAAAATGTTAACATTACAGCAGAATTAATTAATATAAAATATAATATAATATCCGGCAATCTGTTGTGTCAGTTGTATTTTTTTAAGATAAGATAAAAACGGTCGAACTCGCGCACGAAACGTTCCGTATCATTATCTATACAACATTAGAGTCTACCCCATCATGTGGGGCATCGTTGAATTGGTCGTTGAAAAATATTGTGGGTGTAGGAAGACCATTTTTTGATTTAGGGTTCCGTTTGCGAAATATTAAGCTATAAAGCGGAAATTTTTGTCCGAGTGGGGCGTCCCCCAACCTCTCCTGGCTAAACGGTTTATTGTAGGAACGTGAAAAAATTCAGCATAGTAGCACATGTAATGAACTTAAAAGGAAAAGTATCACGGCTAAGTAGGCTTTACTAAATAAAGAGTAATAGGCAACCAACTTATAAAAGTAAAATTTCGTACAAAATCCATTGAAAATGACTTCGATGAAGTTGTTAGTTCTGTAACATAAGCAGCCTATATACGTCCCACTGTAGGGCATAGGCCTTCTCTCAGGGAGAGAGTATGGGCTTAATCACCACGCGTGCCCACCGCGGATTGGTGATTTCAAGCGCTGAGGTATATGAATAGCTCAGACACTCAGGTTTCCTCACGATGTTTTCCTTTACCGTTAGCGAGCGGTATTGCTACTATAACTTTGCACTAGTTCTGTAAAGCAGATAAAAAAACCCTCTTCTACGAAACCCTACTTTGCGCGTGGCTTGACACGTATTTGGCCGGTATGTTTTTGCTTGATATTAATGACTGCAACAGGTAGACGCTTGAAATATTTGCAGAATATTAAGTTCCATATTCGCTTCAAAACTAAATAATTAAATAAAATATTTAAGGGGGGCTCCTATATAACAAATGTTGTATAGATAATATCACGGAACCCTTCGTGCGCGAGTTCGACTCTCACTTGGCCGGTTTGTATATGTCTTCAATGGTATGAAAGCAAAGTTAGTCCAATTCAAGTTAGACACAAATGCCATACGGTTTATGGCATTCGTAGTTGAACACGCCTAGGACTAGGACCAGCTGCGGCTCGCGGTTGGCGCGCTGGAAGCATGCGGTCCGCTCGGTCGAGGCGCGCCGGCTGCAAGTCGAGTCGTATGTTTCGTATGTGCGCCGTGGCGGGCGCTCTTACGGTAACGGCAACCTCAAGGGCTCCCACACAGAGACACAATACGACGTCGCGTCGTGCTACGACGCCTTAATTTGGCTTCAATTTGAGCGAAATTTTGAACCAATATCGGGCTCCGAGTTTAATAAGTCACGACTAGTTATGTGTCGACTAGATATTCGCGATCAGTTACACCAACCAAATGAACGCGTCGTGCCACGAGGCGACGTCGTACCGTGTCCACGTTCCGCGTTAGTGATGTGGCGCGTGTGCGCAGGTATGGCGGGCGCGTGGTGCGCGGCGCGCGGGGCGGCGCTGGCGGCGCTGGCGCGGGCGGCGGCGGCGGCGCACGCGCTCTGCACGCAGCCGCCGCCCGCCACCGCGCACACCAACGCGCAGGTACAGCGTACTGCACTAGTCCATCGCTCGCTCGGTCATCGAAATTGAGCACGCGGTTTTTTTTAACAGCTCCTGCTTTTTTTGCTTTCGAGCAACGTTGCACTCTTGCTTAACAGATGACTATTCTTCTTTTTCTTCTTTGTCCCTAATCAGAGGTCCCCCGCGCGTATCGATATTTTTATTTATTCTTCTCTCTTTTTACTCAGTTGCAACTTTTATATCTATAACATGATTTTTGTTTTAAGTACTTAAGCACTAATAATGCATGCTGGGTTTCACTATGATTAGTTAAGGTACCTTAATCAATTTTATCGTTACCTTGAGTTTGATGTATCTATCAGTACTATTAACTGTTGTGGAGCCTAATAAATAAATAAATAATTCCCCTCTACAGGCGAGCCGCGAGCCGTCGGGCCGCGCGGGCGCGGCGGCGGGCGCGACCCGGCGCGCGGCGCGGGCGGCGGCGCAGGCGGCGCGCCGCTACGCCGCCATCGCGCGCGCCGCCTTTTACGCCGACAACTCGACGCTACGGCACTTGCAGATGTATCCTTTTGACAATGGAAATGTCTTTTCGTTCGCTCCGGTGTAGGCTCCGATTTCACGAAGTGCGATCCCCTTGTATCTCGGAGAGTTGTGAAGATATGATATTCAAAGAGGGCTCAAAAGACGCGTGTTCGCCGTGACCGTTTCTTTCCTAGAATGATACGCGAGGCAATAGAGATCCGCCGGCATCCAAATTTTAATAGAGATCATGGTTGGAACATAGCTACAAACCAGTGCTTGAGACCCCCTTACTAGAAGTGTGACTGTAGATTTAATTTTAATTTCAATAACTAATAATCAGTGTTTTGAATTTAGATGAAATTATTGTAGTGCCAATTTAAATTTAAAAATTTGCCAAAATATTTTTGGAACGTAATTTAATAATTTTTGCCGAGGGTAGTAAACTAACAGTTAATGCTTTCAAAAATACGCCTGTCACCTCAGTCTACCGAGACCACGGCTCTTGCAAAAGTACCGAAACGTCGAAAATTATAAAATGGAAAAGTAAACGAGTAAAATGTCCGTTCAAATTCGGTTTTAAAAGTCATAAAGTCAGAACAACATTTTTCACATGATATTTATGAGTCTATTCATTTCCAATGTGCTCGATAGTCGTGTGAGGCACGAAACTTGTATGTTTTTGATGTTATATGATGGAGGTAGATGGGGTGCGAGTGGTACACGGGCGGGGAGACGCAGTGTAAAGTCAAAAGGCCTCTGTTGTAGTACCAGTAGAGTCTGCCCGGTTATTAGATATGCATGTTGTATCTTTATACAATTCGGTTAGTTGCATACTTAGCGTTATGCGTTTGCAGTAATCTTAAGTGTTACAGTGAAACCATATAGCTAGGATTTTACTTATGTTATCATCATCATCATCATCATCATCATCATCATCATCAGCCATTTGACGCCCACTGCAGGACATAGACCTCCCTCGTGGTTTTCCTAACCTGCATACTACATTGGAAAGGTGGGGGAGCTGCAGCGGCGATGTGCGTTTCGTTTCAGTCAGCTTTTGTCTACGTTGAATTGATTACCTTTTATTGACGCAATATGCGTTCCGTTTCAGTCAGCTTAAGTGTGCGTTAATTTTTTTCTCTTTATTGACGCAATAGCCATCCCTTTTATCGTACTCACAATGTACACACACAAAGATATCCACAAAACACAAACACGCACGCGCACAGACGCTAACCGGAAAAGTGTGTAAACCGAAAAAATGTTTGGTGAATAAATCACTAAAAAATTAATTAACAGTAAGATAAAAAACTGTCAGATAACTGCTGGAAATGCAGTGTGTTTACGTGTTATTTTTATTCATTATTAGGTACTAGTTAGTTATTAAAGCAGATGAATGCTGAAAAACAGCGCCGTCAAAAGTCATGTCTTGTCTCTGACGGCGCATGTTAAGCACACACCTTTTGATGTCAACCTTAAATTATATTCAATCAAAGCCATATCTCAGCCATCCGCCCTTAACTCAGACCACAGTTCCCAGCACACCTACAACCTTCTCTCCCAGTTCCTCGAGCGGATCACGACCGCCAACTACCAGGAGAAGCAAGCCGTCGAGCTGAGCTTCTCCTCCTCCGAACTGGAGCCGAGGAGCTTGGAGGAACTCGTCATGCTAGCGCCCAGCCGGAAAATTGAGCAGCTGGCCATTAAATTGTTCGATGACCCAACTACCAAGCCTGGCATTACGCATAGGGTAAGTGTGTCGTTTCGTTTCTCCTAAGCCCTGCCGTTCTATATATAGGACATCACCCATAACTTGCATAATTCACACTTGGAAGAGCTCGCCATGCTCGCGCCCAGCCGGAAAATTGAGCAGCTGGCCAGCAAACTGTCCGATAACCCAACTACCAAGCCTGGGATTACGCAAAGGGTAAGTGTGTCGTCTCGTTCCTCCTAAGCTCTGGCGTTCTATGCATAGGGTGTCACCCATCATCATGATCATCAACATCATCATCAGCCCACCGCTCCCCACTGGTGGGTATAGACCTTTTCCCCCAAATGCCAACTCTCACCGACCAGCCTCTGATTCAATGACATCGTCCGACCGTCGGGCCGCGAGTCAGCCCACTGACCGTCGTTGTCCTGTTTTCGGCCGCGACTTTGTGATCGCTCTGGTCCACTTGCCGTCTTCCCGCCTCACCAGGTGTCCAGTCTCGACTCTTTCGCCAATGTCGTCGACCTTTTTCCGACGATCTACATCACCCCAATAGCCTTCTTAAATTCACACTCGGAGGAACTCGCCACGCTCGCGACCAGCCGGAAAATTAAGCACCTGGCCGATGAACCGTTCGATGACCCAACTACCGGGCTCGGCATTACGAAGAGGGTAAGTGTGTCGTCTCGTTTCTCCGGATATTCGGCGCCGTCGTTCGCAACGTGCCGCCCGTGTATGAGCGCCCTAAGCCGTGACGTCCTATGCATAGGACATCGATTACGACAATTCTTTTCTCGTCTTCTGCCCCACGTCGTAAAGTCCACAATCCTTCGTCGCAGCACGCGGAGGCGATCCTAGCGGCGGTGCGCGCCTGCACGGCGGGCGCTCTATGGCCGCGCGGCGCTTGCGGCGTCAGCGGCGGCGGCGCGCGCTGCCGGCTCTCGCTGCAGCCCGCGCCGCGCGTGCCGCCCGCCGACCATGCCGCCACGCTGCCGGTGTCGCACCACCTGGCCCTGAAGATTGAGGGGGTCATCCTGCCGCCGCATACTGCGAGCGGGGAGGCACCTAAACGGCCCAGGTGAGTATGGTATTTTGGTCATAGTTTTGAGTGAGAATGAGTGAATGATCGAACGAACGAAATCAGAGAGAAGAACGAACATTAATTTGTGAACGAAAATAGGAAAAAAGAATGACTGAACGTTTAAGTAAGTGGAAAAAAAAAAAAAACTTCCACACAACACAATCGCTTGACCTGGTCCCAAACTAGGATCACAAACATGGAAACACGCTACCCGTCCTGGGAGTGATACTGCCGCCGCAAACTGAGAGCGGGGAGGCTCCTAAAAGACCTAAGTTTGAATGAACGAATTAAATGAGAAAAAAAATTACATTAAACTATCAACGAACGAAACGTTGTAAAAAAAACGGATGAATGCCCGAATGGAAGAAAAGAAAGCTAAACATAGAAAGAAGCACGCTGCCGGCTCTCGCTGTAAAAAAGGCGCGCGTGACGCACGCCCACCATGCCGCCACGCGGGCGGTCTCCCATCACCTAGCGCTGAAGATTGAGGATGTGTTCCTACCGCCGCGTACTGCGAGCGAGGAGGCGCCTAAAAAGCCTAAGTATAGTTTTGAGTGAGAATGAATGAATGAACGAATAATTTTGGACAGAAGAATGAACATACTAATGTGTGAATCAGTGAGAAATTGGGAGAAGAACGAATGAATGGAAGAAAAATTCAATTGAATAGTGAAGCACTCTCGACGCACGTTGCCGACTCGCTACACACACGTGCCGCCATGCTGCCTGTTTTCCACTCATTAAGCGTGGAAGATTCAGGGTGTGATAAGGACGCCACTAGCGGCAAGTGGCGCGCAGAATCATTTTCCTTTGTTTTTAGCTTTGCAGTGAAAGCTACAAAATTAGCTATCAAAAGGCTTGGAATTTATAACAAGTATTTGTTGTTGCAGAAAGAAGCAAGAGGAGCGCCAAGTTAAGGGCGTCCAGCTCACGGTCACAGCCACACCTCATCCGAGGACTAACGAAAAGGTAAAGCGACTTGTTCAGATTGCTCTGTGACAACTCAATTTTCTATGGAAGAAAAGAGGTGATTATAAAGTACTGGTAATGCCTCATTTTTCGCGACATAGATGGCGTCTCGTCCGTAAGACGTTTGTTAAAATACCCGGCCCAGAACTCGTACTGACTTCTTCTTCTTCAGACTTAGCTTAGTGAAAAACAAATAATTGTATTGTATTGTATTTAAAGATTTTATTAAAAAGAAAATAACAAATAGGTTGACAGATTTGCCAAACTGCGCAGCAGTTTATCGGCAGTTGTTGACTTGTATAAGCGGCATTGTTGTAAACAATCTTTTCTCTGAAACATGTTGATGGCGAATTGAATACTTATGTCCATCGCGAATTCTATTAAATAGCGAACTGTAGCCTATTGGCGACCCAAAAAACCCCATCTGTCCCGCAGACGGTGGAGCTAAGCAACGTGCCTCCAGTGCTGACTGCCACACAAACGGTGACCCCGAACCGCGACTTCTTCTCGGCGCAGCAGTTAGTCTCCGTGCCGAATCCCGGACTGTACACTGTCGCGGTGGAGGCGGCCTTCGTCGACCAGAGGGGCGTGCTTTGGCAGACCGGCCCTAAGAGCTCTGTCGTTATAAAGGTAAGCTTGTTGTGTATTGACCATTTGCGAAATTCAAACCTGAATCCTACTGCCTACTAGTGACCGTGACTTCTAGGCTCAAAGTGGAAGCGGTTGTTAATAAGAGTTACGCGTAACAGATAACATAAGCTCACGCATGTATCCCGGAGGGGTAAGCAGAGACCAGGGTCTGCCACTTGCCACGTTCCTGACAGATATCTTTCGCTTCATCAACAGTTTTATTTATTAGTCGTTGCATGCACGCACGCCGGTTTCGGCTACTCTTTTATCTTGCTCATCTTGCTTTCTTCTCAGCAACAATTCCAATTTCTGTCAATTTCTTATATGTATTTCTTTAGCAATATCCTTTCCTCTAATAGGCCTTGTGAGAAATAACTTTCGAAAGCTTGGTCTGCAATCGGCATTGTTACGAAAAACAACCTCTAAATTTGTTAGCCACATTTATAATTGATCACAAATCCTTTGAGGGGGATCTAAGTTCCAACCGGTCTTTTTGGAAATCCATGGAGGAGGCCTATGTCCAGCAGTGGACTTCTTGTGGCTGAATGATGATGATGACGATGATCTAAGTTTAATTCTGTTTACCTCTATAAACTAATACTACCTTACACTAAGACTCCCTAAGGGCTTTTCCTCGGCATTTCATGTTTTTCAAGTGATAGTAGCCTCAAATATTAGCGGGAGCTCTTATTTTATACGCTTCGGATTGGTGATAATGTGGCGTAGGTTGCTTAGCTTCCTTGTGCAATTTTTCAGCATGTCCAAGAGAAAGCGAGATGATGATGCAGAGACGAGTTTAGCAACTATTACTAGAATCGTGGCACTGAAACTCACATGTTACTGTTTATTTCCAGGCACATGACGATCCCACGGCGAAGGGCACCACGCAGGCAGCACGCGCTCGATTCTAGTTCTAGATGTGTAAGTTTACCCTACTGTAATATTAATATAATAATAATATTGTAAATAAACTCAAGTAAAAAAGTCCAGATTTTACAAATTACAGTGGTTATATATTTTTCTGTCTTGAATAGCGGAAATATTATTTACTATTAATTGCGCGTGGAAAATTAAGAGTGCATTGTTGAAAAGCATTGAAAACCGCACTATTGAAATAAGACAGATGTGAATAAAGTAATGTCCATACTTGTGTATTTCCATTGCAATATAGACCACTCGAACAGTTTTATTTTTAGAAATCTTCTCTCCTTTCTTAATCCTTATCTTCTCGCCAACTCTACTGTGTTGTATTGTTTTTATGTACATACATTAATTCATTCGTTCATTCTGGCTCAGGTACCCAAAATAGATCTTGGCCTCCGCAACCAAAAGACGCCATTTGTCCTCTATCCTGCGCTGCCTCCCACCAGTCATCCACCTGGAGCTCTTTCCACCGCGTCTTTCCAGCGATACTTTGGGCGTCCGACCGACCGACGTCCAACGGGACACCCTTCATATGCCCTTTTTGCAGCCCGATCCTCTCCCATTCTTTCCACGTGGTCGAGCCATCGGAGTCTTGCGGATTTTGTCTCTCCTATTATGTTGGGCTTGGCCATCAGGTTTTCGAGTGAAAACTCGAAACTCGAAAACCTGATGTAGATACAAAAAAGAATATCCTATCTATCTGTCTATCTCCTATGAGTTTCTTTCAGATAACGAGGGAGCTCAAACGGTATTATCTGCACAGAGGTTATGGCTCAATGGCACCGACCTACTCTCTTAGTAATAGTTAGTATTAGAGTCATAATCACTTCGATATTTCTGAAATGCTACACCAGTATATTTCAGCCTAGTAAACAAAACAGTCATATTAACGTAACAGTCGCGATTCAATTACCGCCTTTAAACAAAACTGGAACAAGCCGCATTATCGCGCGAAAGAGTAAACAAGCGAAGTGACCGAACGTGAATCTATCAATGGATGATATCAACTTGTTTATCTGTCACACTTGCAGCTGATAAGATTCCAAACTAGAACAGTTTCAGTACACCTTTATACGCTGTAAAACCCCGCACGCGAGATGCCTTTAATAATTGCTCTTGTAATGTTCCTAGGACTGTTTTTTAACAGCGAATCGTTGAAGTTGTCTTTATGTGACAGTGCGTGTGTGTGTCGCTTACAGAAGCAAAGAGACAGAGATTTCTTACTTGTTCATGTAGATTGTTCATACAGTGGGGTACCTGCAGAGGATTATGCGCTGCCAACGCGGATAAACACTCTAGACTTATCGTCTACCGCGATGACTAAGGTTGTGGCATCAGAGCTCTTTGTATCGCAAACAATGGAAGTGTTGCGTCTTAATAGGAACAACATAACCACTATAGACGTCAACGCCTTCGATCTGCCAATGTTGAAAGAGATGGATTTGAGTGACAATAACATAGAAGTCATCGATGCTGAGGTTTTCAGAAGGGCAAAGAACCTTGAATATCTAAATTTAGCGTCAAATAAATTAGTGAATTTTCCTCCTATGATGTTTCATCATATAAGTAAATTAAATGAACTTATCCTTGATTATAACAACGTTGGAAAGAACTTGTGTGAAGTGGACTTGTTCCAGAGGAGAGGTTTGGCGCTAAACAATGCAATCAAACGCATAAGTTTACGGGGAGTTGGATTCAACGTGTTGCGGGAAAACTTTTTCGTAGAGGCGTACGACCTGAGAGAGGTCACGATTTCCAAAAACAACCTTACGACGATACCCGAGCTACCGTTCACTCTAGAGTACCTGGACTTATCTGACAACCCTATAAAAGAAGTATTCCCTGAGGATTTCTCGGAGCTGCCAGCTTTGAAGACACTGAAACTGAACAATTTACAAATAACTGAAATCCCCGATTACTTATTTGCGTCCATGAAAACGCTTATCAGTTTGGAAATAGAGGCTAACAAGAACCTAACATGTTTCAGCACTCGAGCCTTCGGCATCGAAGTTTTGGATGACCCAACGTATTTTACCCTAGAAAGCCTGTCTCTAAGAGGCTCGAGATTGACCTCTCTGTCTAAAGAACTAGAGATGCCTTTAGGGCAGCTGAGCAAGCTAGATCTACAAGGGAATCCATGGACGTGTGATTGTAAGTTAGTGTGGCTAAAAGAGATGCAGCTATCGCCTGATGAATATGAACACTTGAGGTAACTAAGTCAATTAAAAACATTACTAGCCCTAATTAATTTAAGTAAGTTGCGTCTCTAGTGCCTTACACGTGCTTACACTCTCTTGTAGAGATGTAGAGTAGGTACGCACAGAATTGTTAGAAATGACCATCCGGGCCCAGAATACAAATTGTTACACAGTCCGATAGTAAGTGTATCCCGCGCAAATTAAACAGGCATCTCCCGCGATGGCGATCGAAACGCGCGAGGCGCCAAGTTGCACGGATTATACCTACCATTGGAATGCGACTGGTTAGTAGACTACCGATACTGACAATGAAACCACCATTACTGTACTAGTATCACTCAAAAAACCATAGAAGTATTTCTTCCTAAAAAAAAATCACTCTCCAAAACAGCCCCTGTCCTCTCGATTAGTCTGTCAGAAATGAGCGCAAGATGTACTGTAGATTAAACCACTCTGTGTTTGGTTCATTCTGTGCGCTATGCGTGACTACGTGAACTTTGATTGGGAAATAGTAAATGACAGCGGTACTTGTGATTGGTTTTATACAAAAACGTCAAACCATTGACTACATGATGTATAACCCGGCGAAATAGATATTTTGCCTGGCAATACTGAACTCGCACCGATTGGTAACACAATTGACAAGCCCCGCCCGTCTTCCCACAATTGAACGTGGGGTCATTGTTAAGCGCTAGTAGGCATCTACGATTTTTAACTATTACTGGTATCACTCTATCACTCGCCCCCTTGTTTTTTGCTCTATCTATCAACACCTGAACAGTCCAAAAATCCGCCCGTAGTCTTTCACTTAGTTTAGCGTGAACTATTTGACTATACCTGTCCCCACCCTTAATTCCAGATGCGCGACCCCAAGGAAGCTCTACAACGCGAGGATATTCGACGTAAAGACACAGTACTTTGTCTGCCCCAATCCTGTGAAACGGCACATAGGTGGCGCAATAGCTGTCGTGTCTGTTTGTCTGCTGTTCACTGTGATAGCGCTCTGGCTTTTCTTCTGTCTGCCTCGGTACCAGAGCCGGTGTGACTTCGTAAAGGAGATTATCCCCTCCGCCGCTGTTGCGTATACGCTGCTGCCTCTTGATGTGAATTCGGCGGAGGGTCGATATTAAAAGATAGGTTCGGGTGCTAAAGTGAGAGTGAGATAGCATGGAAAAGTTGGGACAGCAATAGGTCGCGCGGAATGCGCTCAGAGGCCTAATTACGCGCACCAAATCCTGTCGGAATCCTGACGTTTGCGAAAGCAATTGTTATGGAATTTGGCAGTTACATGATTGGAATCGTTCAGGATTTGTAATATAGGAGCTGAACCTAATTTGACGGTTCTGATTGATTTCAAAAACTTGTCAAATCTTGTAAAATGTAAATTGCTAACCCCCGGTTTCTCGTACAGTCATCATCATCAGCCGTTTAACGCCCACTGCAGGACATAGGCCTCCTTCGTGGTTTTTATAACTATGACGGGTTTTGCCAAAATCGCCACGCTTGGCAGACGGGTTGGCGATCGCAGTATGCCGTTGGAATCTCAGAAAGATGCTGCTGCCCGTCTCGAGGTAATTGATTTCCTTGGTCGCCTTCTACGACATCCACGGAAGAAAACGGAGTGACGCTATTCTTAATCCGGTGCCACACGGAATGTCTCTCGTACAGTAACAAGCTGTTAATCTACTGCAGCTGTCAGTAGGCCAAAGTAAGATAAGATAAGAAAAGTACATACGAAAAAAACATATTTTGACCTCTGTTAGTAGTAGTTTATCTGATTGTTTGCGAACGAGAAACCGGGTTTAGTCAGAAAAAAGAAATTGATAGTATGACGGAGTAGGGTAGGTTATAAATTGAAATTAAAAGCCCTAAATTAGTTAGATGTTATTAGAAATTAATTTCTATCGAAAAAAATATTACCGAATTTCGTTATCGTTTGTGTAGTTCTGGGTCCGTTCCGTTCCGTACCCGAAGGGTGCCAAAGGGGACCCTATTACTAAGACTTACTGTCCTTCTGTCTGTCACCAGCCTCTATCTCATGAACCGTGATAGCTAGGCAGTCAAAATTTTCACAGATGATGTATTTCTGTTGCCGTTATAACAAATACTAAAAACAGAATAAAATAAATATTTAAGGGGGGCTCCCATACAACAAGTGATTTTTTGCGGTTTTTTCTCGATCTATGTGTCTAATGTTGTATGGATAAATGGTAGGTACGAAACCCTTTGGCGTGAGTCCGACTCGCACTTGGCTGTTTTTTTTTTTTACAAACGTTCGTTTTTCTTGTTGAGTGTCCATAATATGGGTGTCCCACTGCAGGGCAGACCTCCCTCCTTTTAGAGCAAGATTTTCAGTCATTTACCACCTCTGACGACTGGCAAGATAACTTGTCGAAATCAGATTGCTATGGCTGCAGCGCTGTAGGTACCCAAATCGCTTTTATTTTTATGTAGGTAGCTTACATACGTCCCACTTTTCTCATAGAAAGAGTATGGGCTTAATCACCACGCGTGCCCACCGCGGATTGGCAATGTCCAGCGCCGAGATAAATAAATGAGCAAAAAGATAATATTTTTTTAGTTAACTATCGATGGAAACGATTATCAGGTTTTGCGTTATTAATATTATTCTTATCTTATTTTAACTTCGGTTTGGAAAGGACATCCTTGTCTGTTCGACTTACATAAGGGTGAATATAAAGGGAAAAACGTAAGATATTAATTTCTGTGTATATTTTCAAAGTAGGTACAAAAGTGTACAAATTTTTTTACAACACTATTGTGCTTTCAGATAGTTCATTATACACACGCATTATTGCGCTCGTGATTATGTTTGATAAACAAATGGTGATGATGCAATGCAGCATCATCACTAACCCCCAGTTTCTCGTGTACTAACGTTGTTTATTTTGTACGCACCTTGGCCAACTGACAGTTTTTTAACAGATTGTTAGTGTACGAGAAAGCGGGGGTAAATCTGGCCAAGGTACATTCATGTAGGTTTTTCTCCCAGTGCAAAAATAAGTTTGCCAACTAACACGCCAAATTTTGACCAAAGGCAAGTTTTTTTTTCTGTTTCACGGATTAAGTCCGATTTCCAAGTACCTGCTCTTATCTTCTAAACGAAGCATATTTGGTACTCACGAGTACTATACTATACTATAATTTGAAATTAAAATAGTCTCGGTTTATGCACTAAAAAAGCGCACGTCCGAAAATCGGGTCTCAGAACAACTGCCACGCACACTGGGTCACAAAATTTTCGAGTTGCCAAATTATAGTAACGCATTGGGAGAAAAGCCTAACAGGGAGTTTACATTTAAATAAATAAGGCTATGTTACAAACATTACAAAATATTGTCAAATACGCTAAGTTGACTGTCCATCCATGTCTTGTTTATAAAAACACGACTCCATAAAACGAGCCATATGTGGCAGAGATTTTACATTGGAAAGACTACATCAGACGATTTATACTGCGTTTATGGAGTTTTAAGGGCATCGTGTCGAGTCGTTTATGAATAACACCCTTGTTAATTAATCTCAATTTTTTTTGCCAAGCTGTACATAGGTACATACTTTTCATTTACGTGTTTCAATCGAATTATCTATTTTTTTTAAACCACGAATACATACACAGTAGTTACATGCAACAAATTCCATTGAATTTTCACTCACACTTATTTAATGTGTTTTTATTTTAAATACAGGCACAAGCGTTATTCTCATGAAGGCAGACATTATTGAGCATTATTTTATGAGTTGTTATTAATTGATGAATCAAATTGATGTCAACGTATTTAAGTTCTTATAACTATTGATGTTTTAATTCTGGATATAGCTTGAGTATATTTAAATACCTATATTTAATTTCATTCAATTTTTCCCTACATGTAAACAAATTGTTAAAATACGAAAGCCATAAATAAGGCCTATCAAAATGTTTGCAGTTTCTTGGTCATTTGTCCCGGTTTATTTCAGAGGGAAAAGGCTGAATGAAATTAAATATAATTCTATGTTTACGCCTTAAAGCTTTGTATATTTGATGCCAAATGTGATATGTCATTTTGTTCAGCAAGCAGTCCTCTTGATAATTTATTTATTTATGAGCGTATACCATCCAAAAGCTTCATAAAATATACTTACATTCATTACATTACTAAATTTAGAATACGTTCGGTAAGTCTTTTTAAAAAACCTCTCTGAAGCCTATGTAATCAAGTACGGAATTCCAATAACTGTATAAAATTGTGATATAATTATGCAAGTTTTCATACAAAAATACCCTTTGTTGAGACAAATGATTTGCCAATTCTAGCATTTATTTGTATTACGATTGAGTTGACATCAGTACTTCAAAAAGTCAAACATTAAGTGTCATATTCCACCTACATAATTAATAAATCCTATGATATGATTTACTACTATAAAATAATTATTCCTACCTTTGAAGTATCAACACTAGAATAAAAGGCTGCGCATAATACAATCTGTATACGAATGCATGACAGAAAATAATTATCTATAATAATGGTAAAGTCAGCTTGATACAGTATGAAGATAAATAGCCCATAAAATTAATGTTGGAAATACGACGCGTAAAAAATACTACTTACATAAGTTGTGCCTTATTGTACTTTTTGTTCAATCTTTATTGTGCTATTCTCAGATCTTTGTAACTTAAAACTACATTAGGAAACTCAATCCAAACACATCTGAACTACTTTTGAGTTTTGCACAACTTTGGAACTCATTTTAAAATGTTGTTACATTTGCATAAGGTCGGTGACACACACTCGATACTTTCAGGTATTGTACACCTAGTTTGCAGTGTTTCTTTTCTGCTTCACTCGCCGATCACAGACGAGATGAAGCGAAGCAAGTGCCGGGCGTGAATTTCTTGACAACTTAGTCCAACGTCAAAAAATGTCTGCACTAACGCGCAATATATTATATATCCTAAAGTAATGTGTGGCTCCCCCTTATCACGCTACGGCCGCAATTTGCACCAAAATGGCCTCTTATAAAAAGGTCATTATACCAAAAATAAATGCACAAAATCAAGTCTTTTTAAAGAAGATGGCTTCAATAAACCCAACACTGAAGTTAACTTAAAAACTAAAATTTCTTTGAGAAGGGGATTGCACTATTTAACAGGTTAGCTGCCTAAAAATACTTTCCTACTCTATTGCAGTCACTGGGGTCTTTTTAACTAGAAACTAAAGTTATTTTCGGTCTACCCAATGTAATAGGAGTGGCAGAAAAGAACTTTCTTTTTTAATTCATAAAGTATATAACATGCCATGTAAGTTGGACTTTCAGTCAGTAGTGCTTGGCAAAATCTACAATCGCGTTACAAGCGATTCATTTGAGAATAACAAGTCTTAGTAAAATAATTTGTGAAGAATTAATTTTATGCCACACCTGGCCAAAAAGCGGGTTTTTCCGCACGCTACGCGTACGGGAAAACCCACTTTGAGGCAAAGTGACGACATAAAATTGTGTACACAACACGGGCTGTAAAATAGAAAGCCCTCTATCGCATATTTATGACCCTCGCCTGCGGCTTTATTTTACGGCCCTAGTTGTGTAAATAACTATTAGCTCTCAGTTTTAGTTCTCTACTTCTCAAGGCAACAAGGCCGAGTTACACCTCTTTTAAAGTACCTACCTACTAACCTACTGGCAAACCTAAAGTGGGCTCGACTACTAGAAAGGAAACTGAGACTCACTCAACTGAATTTGCCCCTAGCTTTTAACTACCTGCCAAAAAAGGCCGACCTTCCGCGCCAATAATATTCAGTTTTCTCTACTTTTAACTACCCATCGAAAATGGCCGAGCTTCCTAGCCACACATCTCCATTTTCCTCTACCTTCAAAACATAAAAATGGCCTGCGCCTGTCCCAACTCAACCTAAAACCACTCCATCAACTGTCAAACAAGCCTATGCCCGTCCCTCGCCAGGAACGCGTCCTCGTGTCAAACGGACGTCTCCGAATTGAGACGCAAGACGAACCTATTGCTCTTCGGATCCACCACCTCCTCGGAAAGACTGAACTTGGGCAGCGCCTTCACCGAGCAAATGAGCGAGATGTCACCTTGGCGCAGTTGGAACTCGACGTTGTCGGCCAAAGGGCGCGCTAGGAGCTCGTCGGAGATCAGGGACCAGCGCTGCACGGGCCTGGTCTCCTGGTCCGCCGCCAGGACTGGGCCTTCGATGAGGAAGGGCTCGAGGAACGCGCGGGGCGACGCGTCTTGTGACAGACAGCGCGCCAGGTGCGCCAACACCTGTTGAGGATGGAGTTTTAGTTGCTTCCCAAACTTATTTTGACTCTGACGCCCTTGGGAGTTTTCCATTTCTTTGAGACGCACCAGGACGAAGGGTGTGCTTGCTTTCCTATGCATAGCTGCTCAAAACGGGGCTCAAGTATGGAAATTGCCACTCTCATCTCTTTCTCTACATTTATTTGCGACCTATACTTGACTGCAACTGGCAATCTGGATGCCAGTTGTCGATCACTACAGGACGACGCCCCTGGGATAATACCGCGACCGCGACGCACAGTTTGGGAAGCCCTGTACTTATGAAAATAAACGATTTATTATAATTATTATTACTGCAAAACTTCGATTGCCTTGTTGGTCTAGCGATTAACAATAATCGCAACAATAATCTATTTTAATAAACAATTTATTATTTCATAGGTTGTGGGTTCGAGAACAGATTGGTATTGTCCGAGACCTAGAGGCCAAGGCTCATCGACTGTGAAGAAACAGTTTTCATGTTTTGCGTCATTTCAATAACACGTAACCTTTTGTGGTTTTCGCCCGCTGGTAGAATAAGATATTTAAGCTTACCTTGTGCCTGTATGAAACTAAATAAAAAAAAAAAAGATCAAATCGGGACATTGTCCACTCACCGAGTCGGCGGAATGCCTCGGCTGCTGCCGCGTCGCCCGCAAGTACTTTTGCAGCGCCCGCGCCAGCGACGGGAACACCGCCTGCGCCGCCTCCCGCGGGCCAAGCGCTCCGCCTGGACAAATGACTATACAGATGACGATATTCAATCTATACTATACTCCGTTCCACGAGTCGAATTCCTAGGGAACCAAATACTCGCATCTCATAGGTCAATGCGCGCGGCTAGATGTAAGCGAAACAATAAGCGAATACGGTCCGCTATTGAAGTGGCTATTGAAGGTCACGCGCATTAACTAATGGGCGCACATGGACGATATTCTTTGGGAGCTCGTGTCGTGGAATGGTGAATAATAATAAAGAGGAAAGGTTTGTATGTAGGGGATAATCTCCGAAAGTACTTAACGGATTACAAAAATTCTTTTACAGGAATTAGAATGGACTTTCATGGTGGACATATGCTATAGGCCAATCCGTTAACCACGCGAACTTAGTCGCGGGCCCTGCTATTCAATGACAAAGTAACTAGTATTAGAGATTCTCACGTGCATCCTAAAAACACATTAAGGCTAGTTTCTGTAATATTACTGTATGTCCCAGAAGTGATTATAGTAATGAGCATAATGTGCGCTATATGTTGGCTATATGAGTTAATCTGCGCGCGTGTGTAAAGGCGCTTATACACGGGCGGCACGTTGCAAACTGCAGCCGTCGACACTCATCGACGGCAGGTGTCGACGCGGATATTCGACGCTGACGTGTCGACGCCTGCAATTGGCACTGTCGTTCGCAACGTGCCGCCCGTGTGTCAGCGCCCTTATGAGCCTGAAACAACTCTGGCTTTTGTACGGAAACTATGCCGTAGTATACACACTCACCATTAGCATTGGAGACCCTCACTCTCCTGACATGCGCGAAGGCATCCTCGGCGGCGGTGAGCAGTCTGGCCCGCCGCTTGCGCACGCGCCGCTCGCGCTCGGCCTCCTCGTAATAGCGCTCGTTGTGTGCAGAAGCGGAGTCGCGGCGGCGGCCGCTTGCGCTGCCCGTCACGGAGCCGGCTCCGGACCTGCGGTTTAGTTAAACATTTTTCATTAGTCTTTATTAAACAGTTGCGGCCCTGACTGCGTTATCACTTGTCCTCCTGTGTGCAGGTGTTAGGGCACGATGAAAGATGGTCTATGGTCTGAGAAGTACGTCACAGACAGTTCAAATTATCGCTGTCGGGCTCCGCGAACCCCAACCTGGCCATGTTATCCTTACTTCGGCCGACAGGGGTCCGCAGCCGGTTCAGGGATTTACATATTGCCCAGGGCAATTATTACGGGGCGGTTTCGTTACATAAGTAAACTCACGCCTGTGTCTCGGAGGCGAAGGCAGAAAGTATGATTCGCCACGAACCCGACTTTAACCTCTTTACGGCCTTATTTATAAAAACACGATTCACCTAAAACACTCTACAGAGGCAGTTTATTTAACCTGTGGTTATGTATTTTCGTTGTAAAATCTCCACCACAACCTATTTTAATGGGCGTTTATCGAGTGTTTTAAGGAATCGTGTTTTTATAAATAAGACTGTTTGACTTTATTAAGGCTCTTTCGCTTCATCAACATTTATTTTCTGTCTTCAGTGGTTTCGGGTACGAGTGTTTAATTTAACTGACTCGGCAAATGTTGTTTTGCCATATTTATTAGCCTATCACCTCACACCTACCAAATATACAAACAAACTCATAAGAATCTGAAGCATTTTCGGAGGAGTTCGATAACAAACACTGTGACATGAGATTTTTATATATTACATGTATATGCATAGATATACCGTTGTTATACCGATACTAATAGCCAACCTATAGAAAATATAGTTTTTTCCTCAAAACACAGTTAAATGTAAACTTGGGTGGGAAGAAATTAACAGTCTTATTTATAAAAATTAGATTCCTTAAAACACTCAATAAACATTCATTAAAATAGTCTTCAGTGGAGAGTTTACAAGAAGACGTAACCACAGATTAAAAAACTGCCTCTGAGGAGTGCTGTAGAGGAATTGTGTTTTTATAAATGAGGCTGTTAGCCTTGATGTAGGGCATGTAAAAGTAGAAGTCTTACCTAGCCTGTCCACTCTGAGCATTGGTGTTTGAATCAACATCATAGAACTTTATACTGGAGGCTTTCTTCTGCGACTTTGCAATTGGTATCTTCTCCAAATATGGATTGTATATCGGGAACTCAGTGTAGTATTTCTGTAGAGCCCATACCGCTGCCCTTTGTATGCTCAGCTGACCAATGGAGTAAGACCGGCTCTCACCATCTGGACTTCTCACAATCTTGATATAGTATACAGGCTCCAAATGCCTAATTTCCATTAGTATTACTGCTACATAGTGTATAAATAAAAGTGTATCTGCAAAACTAGACACATAGGAGACTAATGCTGTGTAATCTGTGGCATCCTCTCCAAAAGCTAGAGCTTTTGTAGCCTCTGTTATCTGCACTACGTAAAATAGCCAGTATGAAAATGTGCACACTGCTAGAATGACCAAAGTCATTGCTCGGAATACAAATATCCTTGGCAGTATCGCATTTCTGGGCCTCAAAAACACCGCCCACACTCCGATAGCCAGCAGAACCATTTTAAAAGCCAGTGATAGGAAGATTCCTTTGCATTCTGCAGCGCAGGATAGCAGCTGTATCCGCTGGCTTGGTTGTATGGCTATATTATCAGTCAGTCCAGGGAAAAACCCGATTTTAGGCAGCACAACCATAGCTAGAGGACTTACGAAGGACACAAATGAAAGGCCTAGAGTTACTGTTGTTCCAAAATATCTGGAACAGACGAGACTTAGGCCAGAGTCTGAATCGCTAGGCCAATTGCTTATGTCTTCCATTGACTGAGAGCCTTCTGATGTGTTCCCAGTAATGGCTGTAGTGTTTTCGCCCCAGTTTTCATCTTGCGGTAGGATCTGCACCTCTATGACCTCTTGGCCATCTCTGCCCATCTCAGGGTTGATGTTCACGCTTGTCTGAAATGGCGCCATTATGTTGTCAGTGCTGTCTTTCTTGTGAGATTTTGTACTCCTGAAAAAAAGGAAATGTGTGAGTAGCAGTGGAGTAATTTAATCAACTACTAACTTTAGTACATTTTTTGGTGAATTATGCATGAGCATCAGTATGAACATAGACCATATGCATAGCAGGATGATCTAATGGACAATCACGATTAGATCCTTGTAAAGTATTTGTTACTTACTGAGCCAAACATGGGAAGTCGAAAACAGTGAACTTAGTCACTAAGGGAACACTATTGCCAATTTAGTAGATATCTACTTACTATATCATTATTTATTATGTCATGTACTTTATTAATTACTAGATTATAAGATGACGACCATCAAAATCCTACTTGGAAGATAGAAAATGTCGTGTTGAGGGTGTATGTGTTTAACTGTCAATAATCAAGTTTTAATGAGATTTTGCACAAAGCATGAGTAATAAACAACATACCGTACGCTGCGGTGTGTGTGCTGCCGATGTCTGGACGACCGCCTGCTTCGGCTGCTCAACTCCGACCGCACAGATTCAGTCTCCATTGTAGAGGGGCCTCAAAAACACTCCGTTGCCGTTCCCATGGGCACACACCATACTTTTACCTGGAAAATTTTAATGGTAATTGCTAGGGTGCCATTCCGGAAGTGTTGACCCGTGAACTCAATTATTCACACGCGATCTTTGTGAGGCCGACACGTAAGGACGCACTGTAGGTTGTGAGGATGTGTTTTAAATACCCAATCGGGGATTTAGCATCACATTTCTGTTAATATTGCTGGTTTTTTCTCAATCAACGGCGTGAGGCGTCGTCAATAACCAGCGGATTCATTAACATAACGCGACTACGTATAGTTGATACGTCATAAATATCACATTATCGGAAGTCTCTTTCACTCATGAGCTACTTCGGTTTAAGCTTCTCGTTTATCCGCTATCTCTTTCTGTAATAAGCTTACATTATTTGGTCGGTTAGCAATGTATTTGATCGTTCGGAAATGTAGGGTGGTACTGGTAGGTGTGCATGAAAACGCAGGCAGCTGTGACACGGGAGTGCGTACATCGAAAACGGATTACATGCGAAGTTGAATCGTCTATAAAGGTTTCATCACTTTTGAACGAAAGCGTCAAAATTAGAAAAAAAAATGTGTACCTACTAATTGCGTTTGTTGTTGTGTATTAGTTCATATATTTTCACTGTTTTCCTCCAAAAAAGTCTAAATACATCCAAAATCCGCATAATATAGACCTCCAAAGCACATTCCACCATGACGTCGACCACCAGGCCGTCGGTCTCGCAGATATTGCGCCACAAAGACGAGGCTGGTGATGAGGAAGAGGAGCCGAAGAAAAAGTCCAGGGAGGACTGGAGGAAGGCGAAGGAACTCGAGGAGGCTCGCAAGGCTGGTACTGCGCCCGCTGCTGTAGACGAAACTGGTATGTTGGTGAAAAAGTGGGAATTTGAGGTTGTTTTCTGTAGCTGTAAGTGTATGGACCTTGTTGGTCCATACCCTTTTGTGGTATAAGATAAGAATATATTTTATTATTACTCAAATGCCATCTAAATCATTTAAAAAAGATCCATGTAAACATACTGCCACCTGCACTGGCAAATTTGGCAATCTCAAAATTTCGAAAGGTCCCAATGTCAGTGTGGTTAGTTCATTCGTACAGATAGAGTTTGCTGATAGGGCCTTTGTTTGTAGCTGGTACAGATAGAGTCATGCTCTCCTTTAGATTCTACTTACCTATTTATATTTTTTAATGAATCCCATACCTCTCTTCTCTGTCAACAGGCAAAGACATCAACCCGCACATTCCCCAGTACATCTCATCAGCCCCATGGTACTATGGTACAGCGGGACCTACTCTCAAGCATCAGCGCCCCCAGGAGGACCGAGAGGCTGGCTTTACTAAACTTGATACGTTCTACTATAAGGGAGTGGACAAGGTAAGTGAACCAGTGTTAGTAGATAGTGTCATTTAAAAGATCACCAAAAAATACACTCATATTGCAGAAAAAAAGTCATTTGTACAGTAACTAATGGTTGGTAGAGAATCGAGGTACAGAGGATTCCTAAATTTCCATGTTACGCAGGGAAAGGGCTATAGAAACGAGGTGATCCGACAGAGAACCAAAGTCACCGACATAGCCCACCAAATTAGCCAAAATCCGCATAATATAATGTTGTTCACTGATAATTTTATTTCTGTTACTGTTTTTTGCTTTAGATCAAATATTTAACTTACTGATTTACTAAATACATTAAATGGATAGAACGATATAGAACTCTTTGTATCCTGGCAAAAGGATGTTCACACAACATTCCTTAGGTCCAAAAAACTATATGTGCAATAAAATTTTTCTTTGTGTTCTAAGCTAAAGCAAAGCTGTCAGCATCTAAAATCTAAAAAAACAATGTCCCACGCACTGCAGCGTCCAAGTGATCTCTTCACCCATCTAGTGTGAGTGAAGGTGCCACTGGACGCTGTATAAATCATCTCATTATGTAGATGCAAAGGCCAAAGTTTTTAGTTTTTTAAGCTAAAGCATAATTATGTCAAGGAAATTTGGTCCAAATCATTAATGGACAATAGCAGTGCAATTTGCAGATCAAATTTTATTTTTTATGGTGACTAATTTATGATTTAGTTAGGCCAAAACTGACAAATTGAAGTGGCAAATAAACAGTGGCAGGACTGTAAGAATTTTTCTCTGTTTCAGACCAAAGTAGCAACAAAATTCCGGAAGGGCGCCTGTGAAAACTGTGGAGCTATGACGCACGCCAAGAAAGATTGCTTGGAAAGGCCTCGAAAGGTGAATAATCTTTTGTTTTACTGTTCTTTATACTCAGGACATTTGCACTGTGTTACCCAGAAACATTCCACAATACGTAACTTGCGACCAAAACGCTTTTTATGTGTGAGATTCGCCTTTTTTCCATGTTTTTGTTCAGACATGTTTAGTGCTATCATCATCATCATTCAGCCACAAGAAGTCCACTGCTGGACATAGGCCTCGTCCATGGATTTCCAAAAAGACCGGTTGGAAGCGGCCTGCATCCAGCGCCTTCCTATAGTGATTTCAAATATAAAATATCTGATCAGAACATGGAACAAAACAGTCTTAAATAAAAAAGCGTTTTAAGCGTTTTGGGTTAGAATGTTTCAGTGTAACATTACGCTTAACATTGTGCGTTAATTTTTAGAGTGCTCTTTAATATCTTCACGACTGCGGCAGCAAAAGAGCATTATTAATTACCGTATCTCATAATTTGGTCTAAATAGCTATTGCTTTCTAGACCTGCGCTGTTGATTGATGATTTTAATCAATTTCTGCCAAATACATCCAATTCTTAATTTATATGTCGTATGGGCTCAGATAGATGGGCAAAAATTGCCTCTGACTGTGTTCCACGCGACGCGACGGATATCGCAAACGTGGCTGACCGAGGCGGAGATGGCGGGACGACCTCACGATTTCTGCCGGGGTGGCAGAGAATGGCCGGTGACAGAGAGAAAAGCTTTTGCCCAGTAGAGGGCCATGAAACCGGCTAGTTAAAAAAAGAATCAACCATTTCTGAAGCAGAAAATGAAACTGTATTTTGGCTTAACTTCGAGGTTTCTAGCAACAATCTTTGTTTGATCCTAGTAGCCTTGTGCTGATCATCATCAGTTCTCGATTCTTGGAACGTAAAGACAAAAAAAAGATACTTGAATATAACTTCAAGTTTTTTTATTTTCAAGCTGCAGCCTGCAATTTATGTGTCCCTGTGATCGTTGGCTGATGAAGCGTCATCAGACTGAAATCTTCGCGTTAAATAATAATTTTTAAACTCCACAGACGCTAGCCAAGTACTCGAACGCCGGCATAGCGCCGGACGAGTTCGCCCAGCCGGACTTAAACCTGAGTTACGACGGGAAGCGAGACCGGTGGAACGGCTACGATCCGGCTGAGCACCGGAATATCATCGAGGAGTATCAGAAGATTGAGGAGGCCAAGCGCGAGCTCAGAGCTAAGAAACTCGAGCAAGGTTTTTATTTTTCTATAACCAAAAATATTTTTTTGAAAATAATTTTACGGTTCTGTGTGGTATTGTCAAACAAACTAATAGGGGACCAAATAAGGGATGTATTAGCGAAATGCAATACTAGCCCCTCCAGTATACAGGCGTGAGTTTATGTATGTATGTACTGAGCAATCCAGTCACTAAACCGAAATTATTGGCTTGTGGGAAATGGGACTTTTCGGAATTTGGATTTGATAGACTCAAATGTGAAATCAAATCAAAAATGTTTTATTCAAAGTAGCACAGGAACTGCAATAAATTGAAAAGGAAAATATTTTCTATGGAAATTGCCTTTTTTACTCTCATAGATGGGGCTCGCAGGCCGTAGGGATTGAAACTTTGGCGAGCCCCATGGAGAGCGAAGCTAGGGGTGGCCCATGGTGGGGATGTGTTTTTCTATTTAAAAATGTGTCTTGTATCTAAGTGGGATTGCCAACTTTTGGAAACCAACCGTCGTTGGCTGTTATACTAATCTTTGTTTTGCTTTCAGATCCTGACGCAGTAGACGAGGATGAGAAAGCGGAAGAGGACGAGGACAAATACGTGGATGAAGTTGACATGCCTGGTACCAAGGTAACTTTATTAAAGAAATTGCCTGGGTGTTTGTCCGTGTGACATTCTTGCCTGGCTACCAAAGGGTTAGTTTGGGACCTGGTGGCTTATTCTGTCAAGACAAAAGTTTACAAAATTTATTATTATTATTATTATTATTCTCTTTATTTATTTTCATGACTTAGAATAGGTTTATAAAAGTAAAAAAATATAAAAAAATACAAAATATATTTTATAAACCTATCCTAGTTGGCCACCGGTAACGGAGCTAGGCTCAAGCTACCGGTAGTTAGGGCCGCAGAGAGAGAAATCTCCGGACGATTATTATTATTATTATTATTTGTAGACGGGCAGGCAGTTGGAACAACTGATAATTGCCCGCATCCAGTTTCACTTGGTTATTTTTTTCTTTTGGTCAGTGATGTGTTTGTCCAGTAAGTTCTTGAATTTGTTGACGTTTGGTGCTGAAACCACTTCTTGTGGTAATTTGTTCCATCCATTCACTACTCTGTTACAAGAAAACACTGACTGTTTTAAGTACATTGACGCCACAAAGGTCCAGAACCCAGTGCCTTGAGCTTTAATCGATTACCGCTAAAAACGGGCGCTTAGTATAGCTGCTAAAATCAGCTGCATTACCATCATTGAGATTTTTCCTGCAAGTTATGATTTTTTTTTATTTTTGCCCTAGTTAGCTGGTTTGGTGACCAATTAATTTCATAACAAACTGTTTACTTCGATCACTGCGCACCAGTCTTAACTCTCAACCGCTTTCCAGGTGGACTCGAAACAACGTATCACGGTGCGCAACTTGCGAATTAGAGAGGACACCGCCAAGTATTTGCGAAATTTGGACCCCAACTCGGCTTACTATGACCCCAAGACACGCTCCATGAGGGACAACCCTAATCCTGCGGTTAGCGAGTAAGTGGTGTTTTTTGTTTTTAGTTTAACCTATTCGATTATGACCTTGAAAATAACAATTAAAAACCATTGTTTTGGTGGTCTTTGGATTTCTACAGATAAAAAGAAATTCGGAATCACATATTTTTTAGTTCATTCATTCATTCATTTCAATTGATCAGCCAATACTCGTCTACTGCTGGACAAAGGCCACCCCTAGGCTCGCAACTACTTTCTGTCATCTGCCATCCTCATCCAACCGCTGCCAGCAATCTGCCTCAGATCGGCGGTACAGCCAGCTGAGAACCTTTGTACCCCATAGACTATCGGAAAACTGCTCCAGATTTTCTCCTCGGCTATTCTTATTTATTTTATTTTATTTTATTAGGAAAACTAACAGCTTATCACTAACACAATAAATTACACACATAGATACAGAAAGCCAACAAAAAGTTTTCACAGCTAGCAATATTTTGAGCAATTAGCACAGGTGAAAGAAAAACGATACACGAAACACCAGACACGGTAACTATATCCAACTATATCCAATCCGCTTCAGAGCCTTAAAGCCGAGTTTTCACGGTCTTAGTACGCTCGGACCGTGTGCGTACAGTTTTAGTTGATTATGACGACGGTCAGTGCGCTCGGACCGAGTGCATCGTCATAATCAACTAAAACTGTACGCACACGGTCCGAGCGTACTAAGACCGTAAAAACCCGGCTTAAGGCAAGAGTGCTGAAACTGCATCCTGCCAGTTATGATCTGCGGAGTCGAAGCGTGGACACTGTTGGCGGGACTAGTCCACCGATTCAAGGAAGTACAGCGTGCATTGGAATACGGAATAATTTGTAAATTTAAACGCCTCAGGCTACCTATCATATAAAATATGGGCCTCTCTAGGCTTCATAAAATAAATAAATAAGAAAATTTCGGAACGAATATTTCTCCAAAAATGACGCAAAACTGTAAACACTTAGTTCCAGCAAAATCATATTTTTACTAACGTTACATATTATACAGCACGGTTATTTCAAGAAATGGACTGAATAACTATTTGCCTCGATCACACAATATAGAAAGCAATATAAACAATACAATAATAGCGAGAGCCAAGTAGTTGTCCACTCCCTTTCTTTAATTAACAGTGTCATAGGCCTGGGGCACATAGGAAAGACGTGGGACGAGGTGCGGAAAAGACGCGGCGTCCTTTCAATTCACTTTCACACAAAATATACTGAAGCAATTAAATATATAGCCCATACAGATAAGACGGGGCGAGCACGCGAACTCTCTACAACGCGTCGCGTCTTTTCCGCGCACTCGTCCCACGTCTTTCCTATGTGCCCCAGGCCTATGACACTGTTAATTAAAGAAAGGGAGTGGACAACTACTTGGCTGTTGCATAATAAACAATCTGCAGGTCCGACTACACGGGCGAGAACTTCGTCCGTTTTTCCGGAGACACGGTGTCTCACGCGCGCGCCGCACTGTTCGCGTGGGAAGCACACAACCGCGGTCTGGACGTCCACCTGCTAGCCGAGCCCACCAAGCTGCAGCGGCTTCAGAGAGAGTACACTGAGAAGAAGGAGCTCTTCAAGACAAAGGTGTGTGAAATTGTGCATTTGCTCAATAGCTGTATAGCTGCATTAAGACATTCATTCATTAATTGATTCATTCATTCTAAAAAACATTATTTCGTTCGTTGATCAAATTTGCTCAGAAAATATAAACTAGGCATGTTGAAACCTGACTGAGCATACCAGACTTTCTAGGACAATGTAGTATCTGTACATAGGTGCATTTGTTCAAATACAGATGCGTTAAGATATTCACTCACCCAGTCATTCATTCATTCTGCAAAACATTAGATAGCTAGATAGATAACTCTTTATTGCACACCAGTAATTTACAGAGATAAGGAACATTATTTCGTTCGTTCATTCAATTTGCTCTGAAAAAGCGTGAAACTAAGCATGTTGAAGCATGAATTCGGTGCTGTATTCAGTATAGCAAACTTTCTAGGATAGTGTAGTGTCTGTACGAGTAAATATAGACCTTATTAGAAAGCAATAAGACACTGAGTCTAACACGCGCGCCGCTCTGTTCGCGTGGAAAGCACACAACCGCAGCCTCGATGCCCACCTGCTAGCCGAGCCCACCAAGAGTGCACTGAGAAGAAGGAACTCTTCAAGACCAAGGTACGTGCATTTGCTTAAATACAGGTGTAAGACATTCATTCGGCAAAACATTATTTCGTTCATTCACTCAGTTTGCTCAGAAAACGTATGTAAACTACGCATGTTGTAACCTGAATTCTGTGCTGTATTCAGTATAGCAGACATTCTAGGACAGTGTATTATCTGTCCACCAAGCTGCGGCGGCTCCAGAGAGGGTGTACATTGAAAAGTAGGAGTTCTTCAACACCAAAGTGCATTTGCTCCATCTCAGGTGCGTTTGAACGATATTTCAGATTTCATCCGCTTATTTAAGACAATCATTCGTTCGTTCTGCAACAAATTGGTGCTCTTCGCAGGTGAAGCAATCAGTCCTCGAGAAGTACGGAGGCGAGGAGCACCTACACGCGCCGCCTAAAGAGTTGCTACTAGCTCAAACGGAGGTTTTCACACGCTACAATCGGGATGGTACCATCGCGGAGGGAGCGGAGAAGCAAGTGGCGAGGTAAGGAAACTAAACGCACTACAAGTTGTTGTTTGGATATGAACGTAATCATGCAAGAGAGAATAAAGTCAGCGCCATCTAGTGTTCAAATAGTAAACAATAATTTTGAAAGCTCTTAGACCGGAGAGAATGAAACTCAAAATTATCGACATTCGCTTTAATGCCGTATGCAACAAGAGTCACGAGCTGTATACTATCAGTGTCAGTGAATGATTTTGTCCTTCGGATCGGTATTTACCGACCCGTAGCTCTTTCTGCGTGTGACATAAGAGCGAGTATTGCTTGATAGCCGGTTTCATTCACTTTCTGACTTCAGGTTAGTACTAGTATGCCCTTATTATGCTTAGGTGAAAAAAATATGATATAGTGGCCAATCAATCAATCTTCACAAAGTTGTTTGTTGCGTAAATGGCGCACAAATAAACCCACATATATTCCTGGTTCTGTTTAATTTCGTCGAATTGGAGTTAGTTGGTAGAGTTAATTTGGTCTGAATTGCAAATCTTTTGGGTGCGCTAGAATGATTGAACAAACATTCCAAGATAGAGAACGTTTGCTCGAGGGAAGATCTTCCACTTTGTTTATAGGCAAACGTGGAGGATCTTTCGAATCTCTTGGCTTTCTTTTGACTTGTTTTGTATCATCATCATCAGCCCACCGCTGCCCACTGCTGGGTATATACTTTTTTTCCCAAATTGCATCTTACGTTCCTTTGCCATCTCCGTCCATGGACGTTCCACTGACTCGACAATATCGTCCAACCATCCATCGGGCCGTTAGTCTGCCCACTGACCTCTTTCGTATTGCAGGAGTAAATACGAAGAGGATGTGCTGATAAACAACCACACGACCGTTTGGGGTTCCTACTGGCACGACGGGCAGTGGGGGTTCAAGTGTTGCCATTCCTTTATCAAGGTAAGACAGTACAAATTAAACAAAACCCTAGAAGTATCATCATCATCATCATCATTAGCCATTTGACGCTCACTTGAGGACATAGGCCTTCCTCATAGTTTTCCAAGCTTCCCGGTCTTGCGCCCCCCGCATCCAGCGACTCCCGGCCACCGTAACCAGTATCACACCAAAAGTATCGCTTCCTACAAATTCACGCTCCAAAATGCCACCAGTCCGTAATACGTAACTAATTCGTAACTTCTCCAGAGCATGAGCTCGGGCGATGTAACCTACTCCGAACTGTCAAATACATGTACATATTTTGACACTTCGTAAATGGATATTTTATTTTATTTAAAGTTTATTATAATCCGTGTGGCGCCGGATTACGAATAGCGTCACTCCATTTCCTTCCGTGGATGTCGTAGAAGGCGACTAAGGAAATACATTACCAGAAGACGGGCAGCAGCGTCTTCCAGAGATTCTAACTGCATACTGCGATCGCCAACCCGCCTGCCAAGCGTGGCGATTATGGCAAAACCCTTCATGGTTATGAAAACCATGAGGGAGGCCTGTGTCCTGCAGTGGGCGTTGAATGGCTGATGATGATGATTATAATCCATCTATCGTTCCTTTTTTAACATGATTCTCCACTTTCCCCACCAGATGTCGTACTGCGTGGGCGAGGCGGGCAAATCGGTCGTGTTGGATGTCCCAGCTGAGACCGAGAGACTGGCTGCCGCCGCTAGCAGTACCAAGGAGGCCGCAGAAAAGAAGAAAAATGATAAAGGTTTATTTCACTTTTTTTTGTTATACCCCTTTAAGGTATCCTTGAAGTAAGGAGGTTACATAACTTATCTATATATATAAAAATGAATTGCTGTTCGATTTATCTTATCTTAGTCTTGAAATGTTGGTGGAGGTCTAGGGAAGGTTTAAAAGGCGAGAAAAAATCGAATAATTTCCGGGAAAACCCTAAAAACAGCCCTTTTCTATTTCCCATACAAACGTTTTCTGTGGCGTTACGAAGTTCGCCGGGACAGCTAGTCAGTAACAAAATAAAATTAAAACTAACATAACCGTTGTCTTCTAAAAAAGTTTAGATTTTAGTAAAAGAATAGACCTTTCACTTGGTGAAAAATCAATAAATTTCACCCTCCCCTTCCATTCCAGAGAAAACCTCCTCATCCTCGTCATCGTCTTCTAGCAGCTCCGAAAGTGAGTCCGACAGCGACGCGCGCACCAAGACCGAGCGCTCCAGCAAGAAGAAGAAAAAGAAGAAGGCCAGGAAGAAGCAGAAGAAGATCGCCAAAAAGGCGAAGAAGGAAGAGGATAAGTTAAAGAAGGTATGTGGCGTTAGTAGTAGTACTATTTTTACACTACTGCCCGAACAGAAACGGCTTTTGAATTTGTTTGTTCCATGTTTATTTTTTATGTTTTTTTTTAAATATTTATCAAATAGTATAGGCAGTCATCAATATACGAAAATGATTTTAATGATGCACGAATCTAATAAAATTATGTAAAAACTAATTTTCGATAAATTTCGAAAAAAATAAATCTTAGAAAAACTCTTTGGAATAAAAGTTGTTGCCAAACACAAACTGTAATTGTGGTAATTGCGTATTTTAGAAATACCTCTATATTCGTAGGATATTCAAGCGAATTAGAGATTACTGTGAACAGCGTTCCCATCGCGCGGATTAAGAGTTACGCCGAATCCGACCCGAGTGACGATGTTATACGGCCCATATTGAATAGTCAGGGCACAGATCTAATAATAACAAATAAAGTTCGTCAGATTACTAATACGTGTGCATTCCGTTTTAACTTTTAAAGGAAACGAGACACCTGATCAAATCTGCGTAATCCGTATAAAATTTATTATACGTTAATTTTGATCTCAAACTGCGCAATGTGTTACGCGGCACTGGCGCCATCTGGCAGCACGAGTCAAGAAGATATCTGAGTAATGGCCACTTTGCTCTACTCAATGATATATAAATTAATTACACACAATACGCAGTTACATCGTTACAGCCGTCGTCGAGGCGACATGTTTTCGTTGCATGTGGTGTTAGCAAGTAACCTACTCGGCAGTAGGTTACTTGCCAACACCAACCATACTAGGTTTCACGCCAAAACTCATACCCAAATGTTGTAGGTCAACATTACTTATATTAATATTAAACGAATTATGTCGGTCCCATATTTATTGTTAAAAAACGTGTGGTCATATTTCAACAACTTTTTATGTCTTCCACAGGCGCTAGAGGCAGAAGAAATGAGCCAGAAGCGTGCCGAGCACCTACTCTCGAAGGATGAACGAAAACGCCCGTACAACAGCATGTACGAAGTGAAAGAGCCCACTGCTGAGGAAATGGAGGCCTTCATGATGAAGAGACAGCGCGAGGAAGACCCTATGAGCCAGTTCTTGTAATTTATGAAGGATATTTGTAAGAAAAGAAAGTAAAATAATGGTCTATTTTTTGTGTCTTTTCTTTGGTAGGGTGTGTAGAATACAGAAAACGTAACATTGTTATGAGTGTGACGTGTGTTTTGTGGAGGAGTTCCATGAAAACACTTCCCCTCAGGAATGTATGTTCCATGATTCGAGTTCAAAGAACGCATCCCCATAAAAAAAAAATTATGGGAAAAGTTACTTGGTCGCCTATAGACTCCTAATGAGCATATCTATTGGCATCATAAAATATTTCAGAACTTGCTCTTCTTGCTAACTGCACCGATTTTCCAAAATCTGCTCAAGTTAGATGTGGCCTCCTAAAAACGTTTTTCGGCAGTTACGAACGTTTGTAGTTCTCTAGTTGACCCAATATCTTAGAGCAGAAAATGTTTTAGTTCTTAAAACTTGATTATATGTATTAAATCACAGAACAAAACAACTAGGAATTAAATCCCGTTTTAGAGGCTTGGCGGCTAATTTAGGGTTCCGTACCGCAAAAGGAAAAAACGGAACCCTTATGGGATCACTTTGTTGTCCGTCCGTCCATCTGTCTGTCAAGACCCATTATCTCTGGAACGCGTGGCGGTATCGAGTTGAAATTAAAACTATATACTCAGTTCTACAGTCCCCAGAAGCTGTGAAAAAATCAAACTTTAAAGTTAACGTACTTATAAAAAAGAGACAGCCGTTTATGCCGCAAAGAAAGTACCCTATACATTTTGATTCCCTTGAGTGGGTACTTTCTGTTGACTAGAACTAAAGTAATATCGTTTTATACTACAAGTACCTACAGAGAAAAATCTGAAAACTATGCATTTCTAATTAAATCATAAAAAATTATCTTTGAAGTTCGGAAAAAACTTATTTTCTCTGTTCTGTGGAAAAAACTGCGAGACTCGATTCCTGAACCATTTATAACTAGATGAAAACCCGGCTTCGCTCGGGTGAAGTGTATTAATGAACTGCATTCCGCAATTTTTTTATAAAATGTAGATAAAAAAAATTAAAAAAAAATTTAAACTGTTTATTTTATAAAGATGAACAATAACATGCCAGTCTTAACTGCTAATCTTAAACTAGAAAGATTTTATGAGATAAGGAGTCTAGTATACAATACAATCTTAATGCTGATGATTTTTCGGTCCAATTTTTTTCTTCATGACATTGATGGTGTTATCTATAAAAACACTATGCATCTAAAAAAACTACATAAATACCTAAATACTCAAATAATAATTATTAAATAAATAATTTAATAAAGAATACTACGGCCTGTTATATGTTGTACAGTGTAAATGGCTCTCAGCTTGGTAGAAATTTATGGCAACACCTATAAAAATAATTAAATGTCAGTTATTTATTTAATTCATTCATTCATTCCTGATATTTGTCATTTCCTTTTTGAAGTGGCCCGTCCGATTCCAATTTGTGATTGTTTTTTTATAATTAAAACGTAATAATGGCTGAGGATACGACAGCCGACGCTACCAGGCGATTAAACGTTAAGAAACAAACGCTGGACGACGCCTACGCGGCGCCCGCGAACTTCCTAGAGATTGACGTGGTGAATCCAGTCACAACGATGGGTGTTGGGAAAAAACGCTACACCGATTATGAAGTCCGCATGAGGGTAAGCGTTTCTCATCTCGGTCTACCGCTTGGTAATTAGATTAGCAAGACCCCCTTCAGTGGCAACATACATAGCCTTTCCTTTTTGCACGTCTTGGGTTTCCTCGGCCGCGATGACACATTGAATGGCAGATACGCCGATCTGTATATTGAGATGATTATTGTTATAATATTGGTGTTTCCTGCCTACAGACGAACCTTCCCGTATTTAAAGTCAAAGAGTCGAGCGTCCGGCGGCGGTACAGTGACTTCGAGTGGCTCAGAAACGAACTGGAAAGAGATAGTAAGGTAAGAAGAAAATTTGCAAAAATTTTAAATTTCCTAATTTGTACGTTGTCAGTCGTAACCAGGTATACAGTATGTGGAGTGATTTTTCTGTTCTATCATTGCCAAGAGCTAACATTGAATGGGGTCCAAATGCAAACCATTTTTTTTGTTCATAGTGCAATGAAGTTATGTTGTACTGATAAAAAAAATTGTTTTCAAAACATGTTATCAAGGTTACACGAAGTAATCTAATGAATCCTTTGTTTCAGCAATTCAGCTCTTATCTTAATTTCTCGTTACGCCCCCATTTTTTTCTGTTGTTATTATGTTAATAACTCAACAAATTTGTAAATAAATTGTGGTTGTGCATTGCGAACTCCGTGGGAGTTGGCGCTGGATGCCGTAATACAGGGTTTATGCCTAGCTCGGCAACAGAGGCTATACTATAAATTTAAGTCATCTCCTGTAACTATTCTTAGTTGTAGATCCTTGTGATATTATTGGTCAATAAACTATTATTATATTATATTATAATGTGCTCTTTAAGTAGGGTGCTCTTAATTTTTACTCCGTGTGTTTAAATATGAGTGATTAGCATTGTAAAAATCTCACTTGAACTTAAATATGCACTTATCTGTTGTAAAGTATGTAATTATCCGTTTCATCTATGTTGCCTCAATATTCTGTTGAAAATGGACCATGTTACTCTAATTATATTATTCATAGATTCATACCTATTTATTCAATTCAATAACACTCCTTTATTTACAAAATGTGTCTAAAGATTTAGTATGAAATTTAAATGAGTATATTCTGCAAAGTTAAACTTAAGTTAGTTAGCAAATGTCTGAAATCGGACAGACGACAGACACTTCCGCCCCCAAAAGTTAATTTTGGGCCAAATTACTAACTATTATATTCTAATATCACAGATAACTCAATAATAATTTCACTGTGGTGATGAGTCATTCTCCAGTCATTGTCACCAAGTGTTTATCTTTGTATTACAGATTGTGGTGCCTCCCTTGCCTGGTAAGGCACTGAAACGGCAGCTACCATTCCGAGGTGATGATGGAATCTTTGAGGATGAATTTATCGAGGATCGTAGAAAAGGTATAATTTAGTTATTCTAATGCTCTTAAACTTATATCTATTTTTAATACCTTACTTGAGAGATCTTCAAACTTGAGGGGTATTGAGAAATTACTGAAAATGAAAGCTATTTATAGAACTTACAGCCAAAAACCAAGGATACTGAATAATTTTTCTCAAAAATGGACATTAACTTAAAACCAAGGGACATTAACATAGGACTTTTGTTAAAAACGTTTTTATCAAATATACATTAATATTCTGCTTAAAACTCTGTTTACCAAAACTCATTAGGCCAATGTCTTAATGGTCATTATTTTTACACAATTATTATCGACCCCTGAATGATGGCCCAGCACTTTTATGGATCAGATCAAGTAGGTAGGAAACTTATAAAATTATGCCAGCTAGTGAGCCCTCTCAAATAGAATTGGGAATAGGTTTGGCTACCAGCTTACTTGTTAATCACAAGCACAGACCGATTCACTCATACACTTACCATAATTTCCAGGTCTCGAGGTGTTCATAAACAAGATAGCTGGCCACCCACTGGCACAGAATGAGCGGTGCCTTCACATCTTCCTCCAAGAGCCGACTATCGACAAGAACTATGTCCCTGGCAAGATCCGCAACACATAATAAACCTGTGAGGAGCAATGGTATGTTTAATTGAGCTTTACAATTGCTTTTTGGTACGGTTTTCTTAGGGGGTTACGCAGTGGCGTAGCATAGTGGGGGCAGGGGGGGGGGGGGGGGTGGGCGTACGCCCCGGGCGGCTCCTTGCCGTGGGCAAAATTTCACAATAAATAATAAAAAGATTTTGTAAATTTTTGAACCATTCCATATTTATTGAAATTTGAAATTAATATCACAAACACAGCTATGATCAACACGAATAAAATTTCCCGGGATTTGTAGTAAAAATAATTAAAATAGGTTTCACACTTGCATACTAGGTATTTACGACGTCTTTTTAGGTTTTCTTTCTGCAGTAACTGTCCGAGTGCTTTTTTAATACAACGATTCTCCATTTCTCCATTACTTAAAAAAAATCGAAAAGGGCAAAAGGGGTTGCCATAAAAAAAACTACCCAAAAAACTGTTTAGGGTAGTTTTTAAAAAATTGTCCTCAGCACGGGTTAGTGCAACAAAAAGAATATAATCATGTAGGTACAGCGATATAATTCCGATGTAAAAACCTAACCGCAAAGTGGGTTACTCGGGGCTGCAAGTGATGTAAATCGCTTCGGTCAGATGTCGCTGCCTGTACGTAATTCAGAGAAGTTTGTAAAGAGGCTCGAAATTTTATCGATGCTTGCACTTGCCCATTAGCTCAGTTGGGAGAGCGCTGGCACGGGAGCCAGAGGTCGCGGGTTCAAGTCCCGGCATGGGTGGAATTTTAAGTCTCTAAATAGGTTTCGAAAAACTGTAGCTAGGTTTTCTTGTGAACTCGCGTAGCGGAGCACGATATCAATTACTTTTATATAGTTCTGTCGAAATAAATTTGGTCAGAGGTAGGTTACTTACATTAAAACAGTCAAAATTACTGGAACAGAAAAGCCTGTGCCTTTCAGCTCACAAAAAAAAACAACAATTTATTCAAACTCTGTACCTACACAACCAAACCTCTTTGCTCCGTTGCTTTTTTTTTTGTTGTGTCCTGTAATGGAAAATGGAAGTACGAGATTGTGAAACTTTTTTATTCATTTTATGTATCGCTTTTTTTATAGTTTCGTTAGCTGTATTTGCCATATTAATTTGAGACTTTAATTCACCGTCTCCATTCAGAGTCCCTCCACATTAATGACATCTTGCTCATTGTATAACTGAAAATATGTCTGTCCTGCTTTAAAATGCGTCAGAACCGTGCTTCATAAGGAAAAAATTATTGATACCTTTTTTGTAGAGTATTTTATTCAATTCTTAATAGGGTAGCCCTAAGGATCTGCCAATGTCGAGTTTTGGAGATTGCAAGTTTTTTTTTTTTTAATATTTAACAAAATCCCGTAAGTTAGTTGTGATGCTACCTCTCAGCGTTTCGGAAATATACGCAAAAAAAAAGAAAAAATTTTCCCCTTGACCTCGTATAAAAAACAACGCACACGGGATCAACGGGGACTTTTTATTATAGCATTTGTAATGACGTTAGAAATTTATGCAAACTGGAATACCTTTTTTGTCTAGCTGGACTAATAGGAGGGCGGCAAATTTTTCTTCCGCCCCAGGCGGCTGACACCCACGCTACGCCACTGTGGTTAACATTAATGTCACAAGAAACATTTCATATTTGGTAACATTCATACTCAAGTAATTTCAGAACTTGTTCCAGTGATTTGGAGTGCATAAACTGGATATTTAATTAAACTAATTCCGCACCATAATAATAATGTAGTACGATTAAGGTTTGCCGCTAAATCCAACAGCATTGCGACCAGTGAACAATACGGTCAAAGGTTACCAGACAGGGTAGACATGCTGCCTAGGCGATCATAAAGTATTTTCGTCACTCCCTTTGCTACCGTAGTACCGAAACTTATGCATAAATACCTACACTACGTGCATAAACTCGTGCATGTCTGTACCACGGAGGGGTAGGCTGAGACTAGAACTAGCTGTTTACGCATTTGGCCTTACGAATAGAATTGGTTGTATCTAAACATGAATCAAGGAAGGTGTATTCAGATTGTGATCAGTCTGCTTACGTTTCCATTCATTATGCATACGTCCCAGTTTATAAAATAGGTCCCCTAGTGATTAAACAACTTTGCTGCACTATACAGTGTCAAGAAAACCGTCCCGAAAAGCCTACATTTATTTAGAGACGGATTGTTATTGCAATTTATTGTGATTGCCGATCGGATCATTTTACATTATTGTATTAAATTTTATTTATTGAGTGCATCTCACAATAAATTTGTAATAGTACTGCGATCGGAAAAGAATTACAGAATCAAGATGCGATGCAGATTTTAAACGGAAAATATCATAGTATATTGTGCACTGTATTCACACTGCATTCCGCAAGATATATTTTATGAAAAATATCTATGTATGTAATTAAGAATGTGACAAACACAACCTTATGTACTAAACATAATTATTTGTTAATATCACTAATTAAACTGTTCTTTTAACTTGTAAGCAATATTTGTTGAAATTGAAATAAGTAGTAAATATTATTTATTTTTTGTGCTTTAATCCAAAAGAAATAATCCGGCATTGCAGTTGGAAATTCTTATCGTTCTAAGTTGCATAACTATAATAATCTCATTTAATATTTTAAAATATTTTAACTAAACTTAATATTTTTTTATAGTTTTAACGTATGGCTTATTTGCGCTTTCAAAAATCACCAGGTTTTGTTAAGAATATCCTACATTTGGACAAAAGTGTTCTGAAACTGAATGAAAGCATAGTTTGATAGTAATTGTTGCGGAATTTCGTTAGTAACTATGAACTTAAAGATCAACTAAGGTTTTATTTCAAAGTCAAAAAGAAAGCAGGCCTATAGCCCGTCGAAAGGAAATCTTTGAGAAGATTCCTTCTTGTGTTTAAAGATGCCTTCAATGTGCGAAGTATTTGTTGACAGGATATTTAATACGTATTTAATAAAAATAAAATAGTTCAATTTATAATATGTACCTACGTTTAACCTATGAGCATCTGAGAAAACAAAGTCGCTTCGGAAACACTACCTGCTGCTGAAATAGTTGCAGACACGATTCTCCGCCCCTAACTATTATCGTACAAACTTTTATGTCCCATCATTAACCGTTCTCATTACCGACCGCCTCCTACGTACGATTGGGTTATAAATTTTCACGTTCCCTATTGATTCGTTAATAAATTATTATTTGACAGTGCGCAGTATGTTAAGGGTCCATTTTCATATAAGTCATACGACAATACAGTGACAACATCAGTTTTATTCTCCAGTTAAGTTTTATCTGACTATTGAAAAATACAGTGGAGAATGTACACAGTAGCGCCGTCGGAATCCTGTCGTTTGCGATAGCAATGAGCAGTTTTCAGCACAAATTCACAAAGCAATTTATAGATGGCGCTTACAGGCGTGGCCATAGAAGAACCAAAATTAATCTGCGCTAGGCAAAATTTTACAGACGTGTCCCTGTTCTTGTATGCGCACGCCTATAAGCGCCATCTATGAAGTGCTTTGTGAATTTGTGCTGAAAACCGCTCATTGGTATGGAGTTTGACAGTTAGACGACTGGACTCGTTCATGATTTGATGCGCGTAATAATAATATATGGGCTGCTCCTATTTTATGCGCATCAAATCCTGAAGGTTTGTCAAATTCCATACTAATATTGCTATCGCAACGTCTGGATTCAGACATAATTTGATGCGTTTAATTAGACCTCAGGTGGATCGATGATGTTGGTAAAGATAGATGGCAATGGACGAAATTGGCAGGGCAGTGGACTTTTGATGATTCCAATCGCGATTGAATTATGCACTAGTTACTGGTCAATTCAGTCTGTCCGTGACCGCGGTAGATGCAAAGTTACTGACGACACAGGGAATTAAAGAAATACGGTGTCATTTATTTATATACCTTGTAAAGTCTCCACCACAGACTACTCGTATTTTATACTGCATATATGGAGTGCCGTATTTTTATAAGTAACTTTTTTTGTGCTTTTATAGCCTGGTTACACGACTGAGCCACAGCTTTATTTTTTAAAAATAACACTAAACTTTTAAACTTTACGTGACTATGTAATAAATTCAATCGCGTTAGACCTGTCAAATTTCAAGAGCGTTGTTTTCTCAGTTGCTATAATTTATAAGAAAAACCTATAATTTTGTCACTAGAAATCGACGCTTATCAATCACTGGGCGATGACGTAACGACTGTTTAGAATATTACTATTTGTGTTGGAATGGTGAAAATTTTGTTAAAGAAATGGTAAAAAGAAAAAAGATTAAATACAAGTGTTATTGGTTTATTGTAATTAATAGTCGATCATATAGGTTAATGATAAAATAAATTTGCTATTATGTCAAAAATATACATGGTTTCATTCATTTTGATCCATCATTTCCGAAAACGTGAAAAATTGATTAAACATTACCTATAATAAAAAATAACTCGCTGTCAGGTCACTTTGTTAATAAAACAAACTGTGCGTGTATAATAAACAAGCTTTATTTTCGTAGCATATTATAAATACCTGCGCAGGTAAATGCATCCGCGTCGAAGTAGAAAATAAACAAGGAAAACTTGATATTTTTACAAGAACTGGTTTTTATAGCTCGTAGTGTGACATCACATTTGACTACTATTCAACCACAATGAACGTTACTTTGTAGAACGTTACGAACGTCTTTCGTAACTTTTCAAGAGCTCCAAATTATTATCTTCATGTTATCTACCTACAAGTAACGCCTGCAGACGAGATGGAGAATGATCGTTTTGAAAGTGACGAAAAACGTTACCAAAATAACGTTGGTAGTGGACGAACGTTACCAAAAGTAACGTTTTACCCTCGCTAGAGCTGTGAGGTCCACCGTACGGCTGCTCCGCCTTATATCTCGCCTCCTTCGGCGTGTATCTTTACCGAGGGCTTGCTGCGATTCCCGTTGGGTATCGAATCATCTTGCCTCCACAGCTTGAGGCCTCGCATCTCTATCTCCTCATGCCATGCTTCTTGGGTTTTCCTGTGGGAAGACCACTTGATTTAGACTCCCCGCAAACTGCAGACTTTCAATCGGCCGATAGTTTGGTCGGCGTCTGAATCAGAATGAAGAGGTATGTAAATGCGCACATTACAGTGATTCAGTACTGGCCGATGAAAAAGTTTAGTGGGCTTTACAATTGCCTTCCGCTTGATCAGTACGGCGCTTTTCCGCCTTGCCGATCGATTGTTTCATCAACGTATCGTAACGCTGAATCCCTCCTCTGCAGGTATAGAAAGTCTTAAATATGTATTCTCCTTCGCATTTGAAGTTCTCGATAATATGAGTTTTTTTTGTTTTTGGGAAATCTATAATAATTTAGAATGAATCGTGCAAAACTTATCTTGCAATAATCTATGACTGTAGATGGGATGCACCCAATACTCTCGATTTCTCGTCTTCATTCTTCTTCTCATTTGTATCAAGTAAGCAATGATAGGAGACGGGCAGCAGCGTCTTCCTGAGATTCCAACCGCATACTGCGATCGCCAACCCGCCTGCCAAGCGTGGCGATTACGGCAAAACCTCTCATGGTTATAAAAATCATGAAGGAGGCCTATGTCCTGCAGTGGGCGTCAAATGGCTGATGATGATGATGAAGCAATAATAATATTTCTGGGCAACATTCTACCCGGCTGATCTCTTCACCAACTTCAGCGAATGTAATCAATCGGCCGACTGTTGGTTGACTGGTCTGCGCACTCACGTCCAACCCAACTGTTTCGTTGGCCCAGTGTGCGCACTAGCAGCCCAATCCGACCAAACTATCGGCCGATAGAAAGTCTGCAGTTTGCGGTGACTCATAGGCACCGCGGTCTTCACTTGAGAACCTTTGGGGTGCATTCGACCATCGGTTCTTCGGCACATGTTTTTAAAATGGTAGACAGGGGATCTACTTGTAATTTTAGTTAGAGACGAGCTTTCTGGATGTGTCCCAACTTTTTATGAATCAGCTCTGCGGATCAGAGCGACATCTTCAACCGATATGATTCCGGATAAACATTACATTTACAGTAGACGGCAGCTCGACCTTTATACTGCCAAGTCGGGCTGCTAAGGCAAGTCACTCACCTGGAATTCTCAGTCAACGGACTGGTGTCCGGGAGACCGCAGCAGTAGAAGGCACGGGAGGACCTGTATCTGCTCGGCCGACTCATTGGCGCAATAGGAGCTACAGTTGTCAAGACCACGGACTGCCTTTGGCCCAGGGCTATGGACCTGTAGTCCTCGATCAACTGGTGTTGGGGAAAATGGACTACAGAGACAGGCTAAAGTTTGTTGCGTCTATAGACTATCACCTGCAGTTCTCAGTCAACGGATTGGTGTTGGGGAAGATGGACTGCAACAGCAGAAGGCAGGGGAGAACCACGACGGAGAGGAATTGGATTTGTTCTGCCGGCTCGCTCGCGCTGCGGCGACGGTCCATCATGCTGAGAGGGGTGTAGCCTAGCTGACGCTCTCTGTCGCCCTGCGTTATAAAAAGATTTTTTTTTACGGAACCTAACGGTGTCATAGGCGAAAAATACAACGCAAGTGATTAAAAGTGAGGCGAGACGAGCGACGAGGGCTTTGAGTGAAGATTACCTGATCGTAAAACTCCTCGTAAACAGATTCAGCGATCGCCTTGGAGACGCCGAAAGGCTTGCAGCATCCAGACAGATCACTTGTCGTCATCAGGATGCCCTGTAAGTAAACGAATATTTTTATAACTATAGGTATAGCCGAATTGGTTGTCAACCTCCGATAGGAGACCGCATGTAAATAAGAAAAACAATATTGCTTGTTAAAGAAATCGTGTCGATTTGGAGGTTTCTTGTGGTTTCTCTAAAATGTCTGCTATGTACGGTATTTTGGGTATAGGAAATTGATTTGTATGTCGAATTGATTGAACGTACCGATGAAGGAAATAAGACTTTGAGCAGAGTAAAACGACAACACTGAATTTAACTTTTCTACATTTTGACTAGGAAGGTCAGAAGGCTAAATGAGATCCTAAGTCGGATTCCTTTCGGCCGCCTCGTAACCAGTTGCGATCGAGTATTTTTTTGTCCTTGCATGAAACCAGTTACGAACGAAACTTTGTAGAAATAGAATAATTATATTCTTTTTGTTGCACTAACCCGTGCTGAGGACAATTTTAAAAACCTATTTAGAGGCTAAAAAATCCACTCATGCCGGGACTTGAACCCGCGACCTCTGGCTCACCGTGCCAGCGCTCTCCCAACTGAGCTATTGGGCAAATGCAAGCATCGATGAAATTTCGAGCCTTTTTACAAACTTCTCTGTATTACGTACAGGCAGCGACATCTGACCGAAGCGATTTACATCACTTGCAGCCCCGAGTAACCCACTTTGCAGTTAGGTTTTTACATCGGTGTAAAAACATAAAACGTAAAAACATTTTACATTCCGGGCATGGGTGGAAGCCTCTAAATAGGTTTTTAAAATTGTCCTCAGCACGGGTTAGTGCTAAATAGGTTTTTAGAAATAGAATAATTGAACTTTCTAAAGAATTAAAAACGAAAAGTATTGGATCGCATCTGGTTACAAAGCACCAGTTACCTAGGCGGCCGAAAGGGTTGTATTGTATTTTTCTTACAATATTCCAACAATATTTTTGTGAAAAAAAAAAAATCTTATTCCATCTAACTTCGAACATCGTTCTTATTGCTTTGTTTTATGTGTAACATATTTCTTTCTTGTGTACAATAAAGTATAAAGAACCTTGAGCATACGCCGATGGCTGCGGTCCATCCAGTCGAAGGAATGCTCAGCGAGCAGCGACGACAGCTGCGCTCGGATCTGGAAGTAGACAGCTAAGTCCGTGCACAGTATATCATACTTCATCTCCGACAAAATACGGTCGCGATCGCGGGCGTTCAGCTTGTCGAGAATCTTCTTGTCCTGGAATGGTGAAAATTGGGGTTAATTTCCAGGATTCTTGTCCTAAGATGACCTACTTAAGTCTCCGGTCAACTACCATTGGTGATTGGTGTATCTAGACAGGGGCCGCGGAAGTACTCCATGGAGGGGGGGGGACCTTCTTTGGTCATCCACTATATTCAAACTCCCGAATTCCTTCGCATGCATGCAGCATGTTGAATGCTGCAGTTATAAGACGAAACAGAGACTAATAGGTAAATGAAGTTGTCAGTCAAATTAAAATATTTTAATTTAATACAGCGGTGGTAGCCTAGTGGGTAGAACATCGGACTCTTAAGCGGGAGACCCAGGTTCGATTCCCAGTGCGGGCATATGACTTTGTTTTGGGCGGGACCTATGACTTTGTTTTCTAAGTTATGTACATTTATGAAGTTAATAGTAGCAATGCCGCTCGCTAACGGTGAAGGAAAACAGCGTGAGGAAACCTGAGTGTCTGAGCTATTCACATACCTCAGCGCTTGAAATCGCCCATCCGCGGTGGGCACGCGTGGTGATTAAGCCCAACTCTCTGAGAGAAGGCCTGTGCCCTACAGCGGGACGTATATAGGCTGCTTATATTTTAATTTATTAGATAAGTACCAAGAACGTTTTACCCTCCTTGGTAAGTACTTATATTGCAATTCAAAAGTGCAACTCGCCGTTTGATTTTAGGGGGGGCGTTTGGCCCGTTTGCCCCCCTCTTCTGCTGTCCCTGTATCTAGAATTATTTTCCAAGGGGGAGGCCTGCTCCTGAAAGCGATGGCCTAACCCAGTAATATCCTGGGGTGGGCACTAGACCATTCTGAAGTGGGCATCACCCCCCTCCTATCTACACCAATGTTAACAGCCCTTAGGCACTTGCCTCGACGATCTTCTTAGCTAAGTAGTAATGGTGGTACTCGAGCGTGGAACTTCTGTACATGTTGGCGAGCGGATGCTTGATGAGGGTCAGGAAGTTGTTGTTGTAACCAGGATGGTCCAGGTCGTGGCAGAGGCCTGCCAGCATCAGTGCTACCGTCTGTAAAATTAATTGGTGAAAAAAAAAACTCACAGAGGTGTACTCGCTCGTTTGCCGCGACACAGATCTGTGTCCAACTTAGTACGGGCCACCTATACGTTCCATTCCGCGAGGACAGCTGAGGGGTGAAGTCCAGTTTTAAGTGCAATAAAAGTACCTCATCATCATCAGCCATTTGACACCCACTGCAGGACATAGGCCTCCCTAATGATTTTCCTAACCATGAAGGGTTTTGCCATAATCGCCACGCTTGGCAGGCGGGTTGGCGATCGCAGTATGCGGTTGGAATCTCAGGAAAAGCTGCTGCCCATCTCCTGGTAATGTATTTCCTTACTCGCCTTCTACGACATCCACGGAAGGAAATGGAAGTACCTATTGATAAATAAATATTTCGTTTGAAAAAAGGTGTTTAGTGCGAAAATAGTACATAGTTATCGAATTTATATGGGTAAATAGGTATTTTAGCTCACGTAATTAATGGACGCCCCCAACATACAAGTACCTACCTACACCGTGGCACCTAGCATTGAGGACGGATATTCTTACTTAGCAGCTAAAAACACCACAACGCGGACGCACGCAACCGTAGTCACGACCTAAGATACTACTTACCTCAACAAAGTCAAAATACCCAGTGTTGTTCGCAAGGATCAGGAACAATGTGTGGGTAAAGCAGAACGCGTGCTCCGCATTGTGGTAAGGGTTCCTCCTATAACACCGCAATATGGTCAGCACGAAGTCGCTCAGCTGCGAGCGGTCGAAGAAGACCTTGTCCGCAAAGGTTTCCAGGTACATGTAGACCACTAGGCCGGGCATGTCCTCACGGGAGCCTTCGCTGATGTGGTAGTCGTAGCTGGAAAGGCAAATGACAAGACATTAAAAACGTAACAACTAAAACGCGGACGCATTGGTGAAGATGGATTGGAAACGATGAATAGACTTTCCAAAGACGAGGACTCCTAGATCAAGATGAACTGGAGATGATAAATCCAAAGATTAAAGTCCTAAAGGCGGACACATAGTCGAAGGTGGGGCCTGTTATATTAAGCTACAATTCGTAATTCGTATACCCAAAGAGTAACAAGAAAAAAAGTATATCATCAGCCATTTGACGCCCACTGCAGGACATAGGCCTCCTTCGTGGTTTTCATAACCATGAGGGATTTTGCCATAATCGCCACGCTTGGCAGGCGGGTTGGCGATCGCAGTATGCGGTTGGAATCTCAGGAAGATGCTGCTGCCCGTCTCCTGGTAATTGATTTTCTTAGTCGCCTTCTACGACATCCACGGAAGAAAATGGAGTGACGCTATTCTTAATCCGGCGCCAAACGGAGCATGTACTTACATCGAATTCTCATGATAAACTGCGAATTGTACTTTTATGAAACTCGGCCCTGGCGATGATAAACAGGTTACTTAGTCGGATCAGACATCCAAAGTAAAGTTAAAACGCAAACGCATAGTTGAAGGTGGACATGATGTGGAGATGATGAATACGAGTATATACCTAGATATCCAAAGACACAAGCCTAAAACGCGGACGCTTAGAGTATAATTCACTGGATACAATAAATGGGTAGATATTTAAAGGGAGCTTACGTCCTGAAATTATTAGGTGGCAGAATCACCCCGTTGGTTTCCATAAGCTCTTCGAAGTCGTGGTGACAGGGAGCCAGATGAAAGCCCATCAGCTCCGAAAACACGCTGTTCAGGTTTTCCTGCAATAATTGGGTTGTTTTTAGCTCACAAGGAGCCAACATAGATAATTCATATTTTTCACCAATAGTAGAAACACGCTAACTGTGAAGGAAAACATCGTGAGGAAACCCGCGGCTTGACTTGTCTTTCCTGTGGGCTAGCCGACTAAGCTGTCAGGAGCTGTATAGGTGCTGGGCAAGCCTACTCCAACTAAAAACAGTATGCAAGGCACTGTAGCGTCCGAGTGGTCCCTTCACCCATCTAGTGTGAGTGAAGATGCCACTGGACGCTGCATAAATAATCTTATTACGTAGATGCAAAGGCCAAAGTTGGTTAGATACTAGCAAGAAAGTGAAACCAGAGGGTAGTGGCGCTGTATGCCAGAACACAGGATTTTGCTTAATTCGGCTTTAACACGTGTGGCCACCGCGGATTGGCGATTTCAAGCGTTGAGGTATGTGAACACCTCAGACACTCGGGTTTTCTTAGGGTATTTTCCTTCAACTCATAGGTACTCATACTCATAGGTATATGGTAAATAACAAATTGGCTTGTCATTAACAAACTTAAGCGTAATACAGAGAAGTTTGTAAAGAGGCTCGAAATTGCGCTGATGCCTGCACTTGCCCGTTAGCTCAGTTGGGAGAGCGCTGGCACGGTTAGCCAGAGGTCGCGGGTTCAAGTCCCGGCGGCATGGGTGGAATTTTTAGCCTCTAAATATGTTTTTAAATTGTCCTCAGCATGGGTTAGTGCAATAAAAAGAACATAAACTAAAGCAAAGTCAAATCATAAGGTCAGGAGAAATCCTAAACCGAAAAATACGCGGAAACCGATAGGGCGTGCTTAATCGCACCTACGACGTACATGATAGATCTTCTTCTGTTGCATTGTGGCGAAGTGCACTATGAGCGAGCAGTAGTTGACAAACACGGTGAAGATGGCCTCGTCCTCAGCGTTGAACGGGAGGGCGTTGGATTTGTTGGTGAGCTGCACCACTCCTGTACAGGTTTGGGTTCATATTTAGCTGGAGACATTGGTTGATAATCGTTACGACACGACATCATCGGACTGGTAGTTTCATATATTTACTAGGGCCGTTGTGTGAACTTTATGTGAATGTTGCATGAATTCTGGTCCATCAACGTCGTTTCGTTACGGTTACTGACGCGTGTGAAACTGGCCATTGACATAAAAAGGGGCGGGGGGGTAGCAAGTAAGTCATCGCTTTTCAAGGTCCGTGATAAACGTTCGTATCGTCCCATCGACATCGCCGTCTGATCCATAAAGCACGTACCTAAATTGTTCTACGCGAATGGGCGATGAAAACATTTGGCGCTGAGCGCAGGTAAGCCAAGCGTAACCATCTGTTTTCCTAGGAGAAAACATCACAAGGCACTCACCAATAACCCCATGTTTGTCGGTGACGGGGTAAACCAAGGCGGTCCGCACGACGGTGCCGGTCGTGGGATCCACCTCCTTCGTGAAGCGAGGGTCCTTGTACGCGTCAGTCAGGTTCAGGGGAATCCCCGTCGTGGCCACCAGAGCTGCCGGAGACCGCTCCGTGCTGAAGCTATTTCTATTTTGTTTATTTCGAGAAATCAACGGCGATACATTCAATAAGTAGATACTTGAAAATATATTCAGATACAAAGCCAATTACAGATTTCTACTTTCATACTGTAAAAAGAAATTTAAAGCACGCGTGCGTGCGTGCATGTGTGCGTGCGCGCGGGCGCGGTGTGTGTGTTGTGTGTATGTGTGTGTGCGTGCGTGCTTGCGTGCGTGTGTGTGTGTGTGTGTGTCTGTGGGTTTTTATATTGGTGAACAAAAGTGAATGTATGAATGTGAGTACTCTGCTCAGCCCTACGACCAGCGTGTTGGTGTCGGGGTTCAACCACTGAGTAGAGAGTCTGAGTGTGGGGTTCAAGTGGGAGAAAAAGGAGAAGTAGGGATAGGAGATTAAAAAAGGAGGGTGGGAGGTGGGTCTACACTGAGTTTTGTCCAATAGTTTTGTTACCTCCTCCTTGAAATTGTGTCTAGAGTTGTTAGGGGTTTAAACTAATGTTTGTTATACGTGCGGGGCAGACGAGAGAGCAAAGAGTTTTGAGCGTACTTCGTGTGATGGGAAATAAAATAGAAAGAAAAAAAATCAAACGGAAGATGGTAAGTTTCAAGCTTCTGATGATGATATCCATCGACGGCGACACCTATTGATTTAACGCTTGAGCTCGGATATGACTAGAGGGTGAGAGTTCGTGTTTTATTAGGGTTTCGTACCCGAAGGGTGCCAAACGGGACCCTATTACTAAGACTTCACTGTCCGTCTGTCTGTCTGGCTGACTGTCACCAGGCTGTATCTCATGAACCGTGATAGCTAGACAGTTTAAATTTTCACAGATGATGTATTTCTGTTGCCGCTATAAAAAAAAAACTAAAAACAGAATAAAATAAACATTTAAGGGGGGCTCCCATACAACAAACATCATTTTTTGCCACTTTTTACTCTATATTTATGACAGCAACAGGTAAACGGTTGAAATATTCACGGAATATTTAGTTCTATAAGTATTTGCTTCAATAATAAATAATTAAAATAAAATAAATATTTAAGAGGGTTAATACAAGAATCGTGATTTCTTGCCGTTTTTTCTCGATGTTTGTGTCTAATGTTGTATAATGGTACGGAACCCTTCGTGCGCGAGTCCGACTCGCACTTGGCCGGCTTTTTTAATATTGTCTCAGACTTCCAAAATCTAAATTCAACTATACCTACATGCTTTTGTCTCACATGTCAGCCAGCAAGTGTAACCAAACTTCCTGGGATAGGCAAGGCCTATCCGGCTCTACACTTTAGGTAGGTACCCCAAAGCTGACTGTGTCATTCACGTTGACTTACCCCCGGTTTCGCGTACCTACACTAAGAATCTGTCACTTCTAGTGAAGTAGGTACCTACCTAACAGATTGTCAAAGTGCATACAGAAAAAGCAACTGACAACCGGTTGTTGTTGACAATCGGTTAACAGCTAGTTAACGTATGAGAAACCGGGGTTGCTCTCTGACTGACTCACTTGATCTTAAGCTTCTTTTTCGGCATGGCGACGCGCTCGCCACCCCAGCCGTCGTCCCACATGTCAGCCAGCACGTGATCGCCAACGTGCTCACGGTCGATCATGTAGAAACTCGAGCGCATCGCCTTGAGGAACGTCTTTACTACCGCCTGGATAGGGTTGGCGTGGAGCAGAGGGAGAACAAGAGAAGTATTTAGAACTCGAACTAGTTTCACCAAGAGTGTAGGTATAAGTAAAATATTGGAGTTCCCTCTCTCCCTTTGGTGATATGTGGCGGCACCGTTTGTTCCCTTCCATTTTCAATTATTGCATGCATGATAGTGTTTTCTATAATTGTCTGATTTGGGCCGTATTTTACTCAAACTGCATTCGGATTGGCTTACACGCTCCGGGACCGAAGATTCTTCTACGTTCCTAACCAAGCATATCAGTAATCATGGTGTGGTGTCGAAGCTGGCAGGTCGCAAAAGTACCGCTGCAGCAGAGATTCGAACTCATAGTTGAGGCGCCCCGGTTAGGTCACACTCTATCTGGGAGAAGACCTATGCCCTGCAGTGGTTGTTTAGGCTATTATCCTTTGGGACTGGAAAAATAAAGCCAGTCTTCCTTATTCTGCTTGTAAAACAAAAGTCTTCCATATTCCTTACCAGCATATCACTGATCATGGTGTCGAAGCTGGCCAGGTCGCAGAAGTACCGCTGCAGCAGAGATAGGAGCTCCGAGTTGAGATGCTGGCTCTTCTGCAGCATGATCCTGGCTTGGGCCTGGTGGACCGCCGCGCCTGCCCAGCAGGCGACGCTCACCACGCAGTATACCACGTTCTGGGACCGGAAAAATCCGGTTATGGAACTGATGTTGGAAATGTCATGACTGAAATGACGACAAAAACCTGACTTGAAACTTGCCTATTCTAGGGATTCATACGAGTGCCGTGGGACACCTATGTCATGGAGGCTACATAAAAATAATAACAATATCTCAATTTGAGCTAATGCGGCATATAGATTTTTCACTGAACCAACTCACATTATCATACGGCAGCTCGTAAGTCCTGTATAGGTCCAGCACAGCGTAGCAATCCCCATCGGGCTTGACCACAGGCATGCAGACGGCGGTCTTGGCGTCGACCCACTTGAGGCCCTCGGAGAAGCGCCGGTCGCGGGGCACGTCGTCAAGGACGAGGAATTCCTTGGTGTGAGCCACGTGGGCCGCTACCACCTTGCCTTCACCTGGGAGAGAGCGAAGTCTAGCTAGACATGCTTCTTCTTACCGACCCTCTCTTTCCTTTCACCTCGCCCATCACCGATACCGACTCGTGTAAAAGAACATATTATGGTGTAGACTTCAGAGTTTTGTTGCAGAATGCCGAATTTTCCAAATGGCATAGGACGACTCCTTTGGAGAATTGGGGAATACACGGAGGACGAATTCTCAAAATTGCAAATTATGTATGCCTAGTTCCCATAGTTCTCTAGAGTAATTGACACGCGTAATTTGGGCTTTAGCTAGTCCAAGCATCTTCTTAATTTGCTCAAGGACTGTAGGTACCTATGCAAGACTCACTCCAGCTGCATCTACTAATCATCATCAACCCATTATGTCCCCACCGAGGGGCACGGGTCCCTTCCCTGAGGAAGGCATAGGCCATACTCCACCACGGGGGCCAAGTCCGGATTGGTGGAGGCTTGTAGACTAGTGGCTCGTCTACTGTCAGAAGTTGTCAAGCCGCCCAAAGGCCTCTGACTTGGCTTAACGACTGCCATCTATCGACGGCAGCCGGCACCAACAGCTTAACGTGCCTTGCGAAGCACGGAACCGCTCGGAAAAATGCCACTAGCGTTATGCATAGACGGCGACCCATCCATGCACTGAACGCGCCCTGTGTTGCTTAACCTTCGTGATCGTTTAAGATCACTAAGGCAGCCGGGGCTACGAGCGATTCAGCTCCAGCTGCATGGCACAGGCCTTCTCGCAGAGACGGGGAGAAAGGGTTTAAATCACGACGCGTGCGGCGGATTGTCGATTTCAAGCGGTAAGGTGTCCGCTTCTCAGACCTCAGACAGGGTTTCTCTCTAGTAGGTACTCTCCTTACCGATAGGAATGTTCACTTCGTGCCGGTGCGGATTCTCGGTGTTGTGCGGCAGCATCACTATCTCGTTCTTGTGTTTGTCCACGATGTAAACGAACACGCCTGAAAACGAAGCGAATGAGGACGTCCCAGGTTTGGGGCTCGGTGGCGTAAAAAGTCGACCCTTAGGTACATTTGGACGGCATTTGGGATTAGAACATGTGATTGTGTTGCGTGGAATTTATTTATTAGTATTAGGTAGGTATTGGCAAAAGTTAAGTGAAGTTCTTCAGTCTTAGGTTTTTATCAAAATACAATTTCTTAACACTCCTCGGATACAGTTTAAACAGTCTGTGAAAGGAAAGGACTATTGTATAGCTTTCGTAAGAGAAAACGTGTTTTAAGGGTTCCGTAGTCAACAAGGAACCCTTATAGTTTCGCCATGTCATGTCCGTCCGTCTGTCCGTCCGCAACTTAGCACAAAGACGATGAGTACTCGAGAGCTGAAATTTGGCATAGATGTACATATTTAGTACGCCGTCAATACCGTAGAATAAAATCTCAAAAAAAATGTTTTTTGTTCTTCCCCTACCTACACCTAAATTACGTATAGGTACCTATGCAATTTTTTTCTTGCCTGCACCATAGTCTGGAGAATTGTTGGATTTATTGTTTAAAAATATTGTAAGTGTAGGAAGACCATTTTTCGATTTTGGGTTCCGTTTGAGTTAGACCCCCTCTTGATTATAGACACGTGAAAAAAATTCAGGGCAGTAGCCCAGATAAAGAACTTAAAAGGAAAACTCCACGGCTAAGTAGGCTTTACAAGTTAACGATTAATAGGCGACAAACTTACATCCTAAGGAAAACTTCGTACTAAATCTATTGAAAATTACTTTGATGAATTTGTTAGTTATTTTGTAAATAAAAACCCCTCTTTCTACGGAACCCTACACTACTCGTGGCCCGACACGCACTTGGCTGGTTTTCTTTATAAGTATCACCACTATATTCCAGGTTTTTTTTTTCGAAGAATTTTAAGTCACTTTCCGCGTCCCCAGCCAATGACACCCGGAAATACGTCAAGTAAGGCTTTATGTCACAGCTAACAACGACGAATTATCTTGAGGAGTCTTACCAGAACTGTTAGTGATAGTCTTCAAAACCATAGCAGTCTCGTAAAGAAGCGAATCCAAATCCACTGTGTCCTCTAAGAAAACGTTAAACCTGTTCATGTCCAGGTAAGTACCCTCTTTGGTCTGCTCTTCCTTAAGGCCCTTTCTCTCGATCTGAGCGTAGGGAGCGATCACCCGTCTGGTCACCTTATCCAGTTTGTCTGGAGGGACCAGAAAGTGGGACTGAACCCTGGACATGGTCTTCTTGAGGTCGTCAGTCTGGTTTATAGTGTCCAGTCTGCTTTTTATGGACCTCACGTTTTTGGGTTGCAAGTTTTGCATGTTCGACATCGAAAAGATTTGGAGTTGTTAAAAAAATATTTATTATAGATAATACAGTTAATGACTTCTATCTGTGTTATTATGGGTTTGTGACAGCGTCTAATGACATTTGGATAACTCTACAATATATCAAAGAGGTCTCACAATAACAATAATTCATGATTACGACAGCGAGGTCAGTGAATACAACCAGGCGCGGATCCAGCCCTGAAAAAAGGTTGGTGGTTAGTCACCCAAAAATCGGCCAAGTCTGAGACGGAACCAAGTAATTTGCTGCGTTCCGAATCACGCACGATTATATATGTTATTTGATTAATGCATTGGATAAAAAGTACTTAACCAAAAGCGGCGTGCGTGCATGCAACGACTAATGAATGTTGATGAAGCGAAAGAGATCTATCAGTATCGTGGCAAGCGGCAGACGCTGGTCTCTGCCGAACCCACCCGGACACAAGCGTGAGTTTATGTTATGGTCCGAGTGCACTAAGAGCGTGAAAGCCCGGCTTTACATGGGCTTAATAAATAGTTATACATCTTTTATCTCCTAACAGTTAACCGGTTTGGCCCGGAAAAAAATTGTACATTTGAGCGCGTAATCGTCATTGAGTAAAATCATCATCATCAGCCATTCGACGCCCACTGCCGGTCTTGTGCCGCCGACATCCAGCGACTCCCCGCCCCCGCTACCAGGTCGTCAGACCATCTGGTGGGGGGCCTTCCCACGCTGCGTCGCCCGGTCCGCGGTCACCAGGTCAGAACTTTTTCGCCCCAACGGCCAAGAAAATGCCTGAATTAAGTCGCCAATTCGCGGTGAGCACGCGTGGTGATGAAGCCTATTCACATTCTCTCTCTGAGAGAAGTCTTGTGCCCTCCATTAGGACGTTTAAATATTGCTTATAGTGTATATAGTCAAATATACAAACATTTGAACTTTTACATTTGGGATTCCTATAACTTACATGATCGAGTGATGACTTTGTACAATTACAATTAATTTATGCTATTCATTGACTGTACACATGTACATGAGCAAAGGTAAGCAAGAGATACACATGGATTATGCCAGGCATAATATCAACAGAATAGCCAGTGTAGATGGATTATTTCAGGCATTACCTCTACAGATTAGCCAGTGTAGATAAAGCAAACATTATCCAAGATCGTACATATATCTTAATGTGAGTATGGCTTAAGATAAGGAGATACATGAAGTGATTATCTATTAGTTATCACAAATTGATGATCATTTAAAATCTTATTGAATCAGTGAATTAAGTGATGCAAAAGACATAACATTATCATTCACTTTCACAGATATGAACAGTTCTATTTCTATGCCAAACCCTAACAGTATGGTAAAAATAATAGCCAACCATATGGCTAGTCAATAAAATGTCTTTTCAAGGCCAAGTCACCAGTTTCCTATCCTTCTTCTTCGGTGGACCCTCCGCTGTGTTTATCTGTAAACAAAATAAAATCATGAACCAGGACCTATAGAAAGATGATGTTAAAATAATGCTGAACCTAAATCTTAAAATTCTCAAAAATTTGCAAATTTTAAACCTTTGCCTGGTGGCTGCCAGAGTTGATTTGTACAAATGGGCTCAGTCTAGGTGCATTTCCATGTCTTTGAGGTTACCAGAACAAAGCACAACCTAGTTTGGGAACAGGACAAATGACTTTGGTGTATGGAAGTAATTTTTACTATTAACATTATTTTCTAAGTTATTAGATTTTTACATCAGCTAAGCATGGATCATAGTTATCTAACTAAATTGATATTTTATAATTACCTTATTCACGGATATCTTTCTCTTACTGCTCGTATCGGAATTGTTCCACTCCTTTCGATCGAACTCTACACAAATTTTAATCCGTTTAATATGTCCAGACAATAAATCCGGAGGTGGTTTTAGTCTTTCACTCTGACAACTTTCTGTCCTTGTCTTTCTGTGACAATCCTGGAAGTCCATATTTACGTTTCTTGGCACATCTTCTTGAATATTTCGGCTTTTATTCAGCACCTTCCCTCGACCCGAGTCGCGGTATTTTCTCTGTCCATAGGGTACACAATAATGATGGAACAACTCTAGTAGCTGATCTCGAACCATGCCCGATAAGTTCGGCATCCGTAAATGCCTCTGTGGAGAAGGTAAAAGTAATAAATTTGCGTTTACATCGGAAAATTAATAAGGAATACATAAAACAAAATACTAACCTCTTTAAGAATTGCTATAAGTTGCTCATTTGAGAGGAGTTCAGGATGGAGCAGCATTTCGCACGGCACAGACATTTTATTTACTACGCTTTGTGTTCAAAACATAAGCAAAGAAGCTTATTGATAAATCAAAAACCAAAGATATGCTATTCTCGTCGCGCCATAATAATATGGCTAATTCACAGACCAAGTGAATTAATGACATTTAGTCACAGATTAGTTAAGTGATCAGCTGTTTTTGACAGTAGTTGCATTGTGTATGAGGTATGATTACAATTTTTTTTACTTCGTACTAAACGAAACGAAACGCACAGTCAAGCTCATTAGCCGGGCTGCGGGGGGAGCATGAGATTTTTATCGTATCTAGATAGATAGGTTAAAATTTTAAAACATTACGATATTATATCCCACCCGCGAGCATGACTTCTCTTCGACATACATATCTTCCTTAGATAGGAGATAAGATTTTATCTACTTATTGGTATGACAACACTGAATCGGCAAATAGGGATGTGACGAAAATCACTATTTCATTCGTTCAATTTGCGTTTTTTGACAGATTGAAATCTGATCTGTGTGTGATCTTTCCTTTACTTAGTCTGTGCTAGGTATCAAATAAAATGTAAATAAACAAACAAATAACGGACAATAGATGCTTAGATGCCGAAAATGAAGTAAGTACAAACTTTATAGCCATTGCAGTTAATTTATACAATACTACAATAGTTGGAGATCCTTCCTACAAGCTCATACGGACATCACATCATATACAAGTCACTCATCGGCAAGAACTATAATATTTTTCTGTTTTAGAGGGCGCAGTAAACAAAATCAACTGGGGTTCGTTCGAGTATATGACGCTCCACAGTAATTTAGCCAACAATGAGTTTGTTTTCTGGCCCCATGGGAAGCGAAAGGTTGTTGAAAGAGTGGGGCGCATTGAGCCTTGTCGAAGGAGCATGGTCCCGACACGACTGGAGCAGTGGCGGAATGTAAGTGTTGATAGTACCTACTTATTATCTAGTGATATATTAAATTAAGTTCAATACTTGACTCACCATCACCAACCGAGTACAATAGGTAAATAATATGCTTGTCAAACTAATGCAAATGTGTACTTAGGCAATGCTCAGTGAATACCTACAGTATTTGGATAGATAGACCATAGAGGTCTATCCAGTATAGCGTCAATTTTTGCTCTTAGGGGCATCTAAAATCATTTTCGTAACATGTCTTACCTTTTTTCTTTTCGTCTTAAGCTATTACATCATATTGGAATGTTTTGGACTCCTTTTTAATTATGCTCTTTATTTGTTACAGGATATTTTGAACGCGCTGACTACAATAATATTTGGTCTATGCTACAATCAATCAAATCTTACAAATAAATCAAATATTAAAACGTAGGAATATGTATGTACGAATTGTATTTTTTCAAAATAGTAACTCAAAATTGGATGCTTAATTACCCAAGTTCCACTATAGTTTTTTTATATTACATGCACAGAAGCATTCATTCAAGGGTTAAATATAATTAGGGAATGTTCCATTGAGCTGGCCATTCCTCCTCTACTGGGTTTCAGGCTCCACAATGGCAATGTGTGTACCGAGCCTCGGGAGTCTACTCGGCCTCTCCTCTGATGGGCGTCATCAGCCAAGGCAGGCTCAAAGGCATATCCAGAGTCTCCTAGGAAATGCATTACATTTTTTTTACTTCTTATTTTTTTGTTACAGATTACATCAAAGGTGAAGAACATATTAATTTGTTTGGTAACAATTTCCCGTTTTCAGAAGAAAACATATCATGCTTCTTTTCTCCATTGGGTACCCAGTTATGTAGTAAACCACCTATTTCATTGTTTAAAGTTACAAAATAAATATTAGATTTACTTATAACCAAAAGCATTTTATTATTAACGGACTTCAAAAATGGAGGAGTCTGTGTCAAGCTTTTTCCAGAAAACTTCCTAGAAACCATACATTTGTAGTAAATACACCATACATACTTAGGTACTTAGTAGAAGTTAGGTATGATTTGTGGGGTGAGTAAATGGCTTGGGATGCAAGTTCATTAGAAAGAAATAATTTTTGCCCTTTTTAGTGTGTCGGTTTAAATCTTTGTTTTAGAAGTTTCTTATTTTAAAAATTTTTGTTGACTGGTACATTTTACCTAGTATTATTTTAATTGAGATAGGCACTGGACGACCGTCTAAGCAGGACGGCAGAGGGTGCTTGGTTGCGTGGAGTAGGGCTGAACGGAGGTCAGTGAGCGGGTCCTTAAATCCCTGGAGACGGCCACTGGACGTCGGTCAGTGAGCAGAAACAGAGGAAGGGCACGAATGGGATGCGTAGGTGGCGCGAAGAGGCACCAGTGGACAAATCATGACAAATGTGATGATTTTATTCGTAGAATGACTGACAGAAACGCTAGATATAAGTTTATATGCCCCTCTCAAAAGTGGGATAAATTTAAATGAAACATCTGTCAAAAGTCGATAATATATCTTTTTATGTTGTCATCATGCTCGCATTTGCGATAGGGTTTATCTTATAGTGACAGATGTTTTTTTATCTCACGACACTGGTATAAAAACGATGCATTGTGCTCGCGACGATAAGTTAACCTACTATAGACGTCAAAACTCGTTAAAACGGCCATTTTTTGTAGATAAACCGCCTCGATAAAATCTCATGCTCCCTCCGCTGCTTAGGTGTCTGTAAAGAGTCTTCCTTTGTATTGTACCGTTCTCCGTATACCCGTCTTTTTATTGTTTTGTCTATGGTTATATCGTCGCAAATGTTACAGTATTGTAAATTTTTGTAAGTATTTTGTTATTTTTGAGATAGCTGTTCAGAAATCCGAAATCAAAAATTTATTTCAACTTAAATAATGTACATTCTGTTTGTTGAATGTCAATGTACAATATTATCTGCTATCTTCGGATCGAGTTACAGTAAAAGAAAACTCCACTCTGACCATCCTTTCTCATTAACTCACGGTAGCTAAAGTATTTTCCAAAGTAGGCAACGATTTTCTATTTTTCTATGTATGTAGAGCGAGCGAATTGTTAACAGTGAAGCAGGATTTTTTTAAATTACCGAAACGCACTAATTAGAAAGTAACTACACTTTTGACGACCGAGGTCACTAACTCTAATTCATTCTATTTTTTTAGTATATAATCTCAAATAAAAACATATTAATTATGTATAGTCTCATGCTCGCAATTTTATTATGCAGTAAAGCTTCAGAAATATTAAAATATTTATCGACAGCCGTAAGGGAGCGTCCTTAGCGATTCCCTACTGCTTATGTTGTAGATAGCTCTTACTGCTATTTTTTGCAAAATAAATATTGTTTATATATCTGCTGCCCGTCCTCATAATAACAACTCATATGACATGATCCTATGAAAATAACTAAAATAGACCAGTAGTAATACGTCTGTAAGTTGCCTAATTTTTCTAACTGCAAATGCAGCTGAACTCAACCTAATCGATAGTTTTTCAATATGCTGACCCCATTGCAGTTTTGAGTCTATCGATATGCCTAAAAATAGTTTACTCTATCAGCTCCAATTTCTCACCAGATATTTTTATACACGGGTCAACATTTTTAACATTGGGCAATGAGAACTTGACGCATTGTCTTTTTCGCAGACTATTTAAACTGTATCTCAGGGATCGTGTTTTTACATGACGTGCTTAATGGAAAATATAATTGGCCCTGGAAACCTAAGAGTGTACCTGCAAAATATCTCAGATCGATGCTGTTGCCATGTCAGTGTAATATTATTCATACACATGTATAAAAAAATGTATTGCGTGCATGTTCGCCCCTAAAATTTATATAATCTCGATTGGAATTTTGATTATTGTCAGTTTATAAGTAGATAACAAAATTTTTGTGTTCGTTGAACTAAGAAAGATTTGAATATTTAATTCCTTGATGATACGAATAGCCTCTGGGTGTTTGGTGTTTTGTCTTGTTAATACTATATCACAGAGTATCCTAGTTTGGAATTGAGAACATGAACAGTGATTTTGATGTGTGTATGTTATATATTATATCAGCTATCATAAATATAGGCGGGCGCGATTTTGCAATGCAACGCGCAGCAGATCCAACTTGCGGTTGTGCGTGAACCGGACGGGTGAATGTGCATAACAGCACTGGCAATACTGCTGCTCAGAAAAAAAAACGTCAAGTGCCGATTGTCGTCGAACGAATGTCAGTCGGTTTTGCTTCGGTCGATTGTTTGCTTTCTTGTTTCTATATTTTATTTCGGTCGTAGCCTCTGCACTGCATATCAAAAATATTTTATTTAATAAATTTTGTAATAAAAACCTTCCAGCTGTTAAAACAATCCTTTGGTTTCCTGTGTCGCAAGAAAGAAAAAGAGTGCTTTTATTTTTATTCTTCGATGCTGTAGAGGTGTATCATGATATTTATTTATATTTACCCCTAAAACCCCGACAAATCGTGCGAAGTGAGACTGCGCCTAAAAATACTGAAGAAAACGTTCTCAAATGCCAACAACTCCGATATCAATGAGCTCGTCACCAGCGCGTGAATCCAGGGATTATGCTGCTGCTGTGCGCCCTGGCTTTCGGCATGGTCACAGGCCTTCAAAACGTTACAGACAACACGACCGTTGCCACCGATAGCGCGGACCTGCGCCCCAGTTCTGAGATGCACCTTCTGGAGGCCACCAAGACTGGTTTCGCGCCCAGCGATCCCGTCAACATCACTCTGCACGAGCGTACGTCTATGTGGGACCTGTATTTGACGAATCACTGCCTTCAATGGCGGCCGGTGAACCATATCTTCTTCCAGGCAGCTAATGTCTGCTTCCTGTTGTCTTTTCTGGCCCCACACACACCCGCTGGCCTTGTGTGGCTGAGAGTGGCGCTAATACTAGGCTGCGCGCTCTACGCTGTCTGGGCTTGGTCTATAGAGTGCTACATAGACGCTGTAGTGTGGAACGGTGTTTTTGTGTTGATAAACTTTGTGTATTTCACCGTGCACTTCTATTTGATACGGCCCATCAAGTTTCATAAGGATATTGAGGAGGTGAGTGGTTTTTTCCTTTCACAAACAAAGCTTTATTAATTTACTAGACTTGCCCAGGTATTTTTGACAGGATGGTCTGCTATGGTTTGCTACATACAATGGCCCAAAATATATGAGGCTAAGTGCGGAAATCACAGGTCTAACTAACTAACCAGGTGGTCTGAATGATGAGGATACTAGTATCTCTTACCCAGAAACTGTATGTTTAATTTTAATATATCACCCATCAGACACAGCACTGGGCTGGCCTCACCAGGAAGCCTCAAATTTCCTGCTGGATCCCCTCCATCATTGTATACCCCCATCATCATAGTGTGTAGGCACAACCCTTAGTAGCCCAAACCCAAAGCCACCTTAACCTCATAAGTACTGACCTTGATTATAACAATAAAAAACCATTGTTATTTTCAAGTACAGGCCTTAGGAGGCTATAAATTGCAGGCATGTGGCATATTGTACCTAATTAACTGCCTCTTTGGTCTGGTGGTACAATACGATTAAAATCAGTTAACGATTCGGCTTTTCTCGGATATCACGGCCTAAATTCCGAGACGGAAATGACACGAAATACATTACCGCGATTTCTTTTAGGTAGCATTCAATTTTTAAACGATATTTAAATCTTTCATGATAGTTATATATCATTCGTTGTATCGCTCAATAATCAAAATCATACATTTTTAAACGATATTTTTTGCCGGGCACTTCTTTGGATTGTTGATCTTTAGGTGACTGATCTGAGAGCTTGTCATTTTCCTTCAAAATTTTTAACACGCTGCTTTTCGAAACTCCGGTTGCTTCACAAACCCTGTCCAAATTTTTTTTATGATAATTACTTTCTTCTTTTTCAAATAAATTAGCTTCTTTTCTAAAATAGTTATATACATTATTTACAATTTCACGAGATTGAGCAGCAATTATTTTACCACGCTTTAAATTTGTTGAAGCCATGATACATAAATCATCATCAACCCATTATGTCCCCACCGAGGGGCACGGGTCCCTTCCCTGAGGAAGGCATAGGCCATACTCCACCACGGGGGCCAAGTCCGGATTGGTGGAGGCTTGTAGACTAGTGGCTCGTCTACTGTCAGAAGTTGTCAAGCCGCCCTAAGGCCTCTGACTTGGCTTAACGACTGCCATCTATCGACGGCAGCCGGCACCAACAGCTTAACGTGCCTTGCGAAGCACGGAACCGCTCGGAAAAATGCCACTAGCGTTAGGCATAGACGGCGACCCATCCATGCACTGAACGCGCCCTGTGTTGCTTAACCTTCGTGATCGTTTAAGATCACTCAGGCAGCCGGGGCTACGAGCGACTATGTGATACATAAATATTGTAAGTAAATTTTGATAAATGTTGATAGAATCGAATATTTCCACGAATGAAATTAGCGTTCATAAACATAATGTATCATATACGTTAAACTGTTTTTATTGACACTAAGAAGTCATACTGTCAAAATAGTCAATTTTGTTGCTCATATTGTTCTTGTATTGTATTCAATAAGACAAGGAGTAATATAATTAAAGGCCATATCTGTAAATTGATAACTCTCTCTATGTGAGAGATGAGGGATTCACGACAATTACCGATGTTGGCCGAATCGTTAACTGATTTTAATCGTACTGTAACAAATTTGACTACCATGTCAGAGTTCTATGGTTCCATTTCCATCGGGGACCAAAAGGCCCAGTCGTTCTAGGGGTTTCAGGTGTAATCTTCTTGTTTGGAACAAAACTCCATCATTGTATCCTGCAGCCTGAGAACAAAGTTGGTGAAAAATCACTTACTTCAACAGCCATTTTTAATTTACTCTACAGAGACTTGATGCATTTGAGCAAACTTGAAGAGGCAAAGGAATAAAGAAACACCTGTCAGGGTTTGTGCCTTGACAATAGTTTCTTGCACTTTGCGTATCAGTATCGTGTAATGGTTGTGATCTGTTTTGTACACCAAATAAAATAAAATAAATCTAGTCTGTACTACTGTATTCTGTAAGGAATCAAAGCAGTCTGGAAGTAAATTGCTTCATGCTTGACCTGATCTAGTATGAAGTGGAAGTAAACTCGAGTTACTTCCGTAGCTAAAGAAAGGAAAAGCGAAAGTAGGTAGTTACATTCTAAGTGGAGCAGAGGAAATTCAACTGCATATTATTTTTGTTACTTCATAACTTGATAACAGCGATAATATTCAATGCTATCTGATGTCTGTATGATTAAGTATGATGTCATGTTGTAGTCCAGACAAACGGTTTTATTTAGAATAGGTAAGTATTTATTAAAAGATAATAGAATGAAATTATTCCTCAAAAATAGCCGTTTTTTTAAAAATTGAGATTTCATTTTGCATTCATAGGATATGAATTAATTATTTAACTGAAAATAACAAAAATTTACTTTAACACAAAAATTGTTTATACCTTTTTCTGGAAGAAAATTATCTTACCATTCAACAATTCCAAATATGTATTAGAAAAAGTGGCGCCAATCTTTTAAAATTGTCACTTTTAGCGTGCAACAAACAATTTAAATTAATATTGCCAATAACCTGTTAACATGCAGACATAAATGATAAATCAAGTGTAAGTTATTAAGGTGCATATATGTAATTTTATCCACCTACCAGGACACCCACACTGATGAAGGTGTATTATTATTCGGCGCAAAGTAGCAGGAAACAGAAGGACTATCCGCGTTACATCGGGCCGGCGTCGTGGGGCGCAACAAACATAAATAAACATTAAATACTTTTAAGGTTAAACTACAATACCATCCTAGGTAATCTCCATAGAAAGGCGCGAGCGCAGCCGCACACATGCAACCTCATTCCGTTGCACGTTAGTAAACGCCGCCAAACGCACACATAGCCGAATAGGTATCGTGAGTTTTCGTGAGGCTTCACTCGGGTCGCTGATGCGCCCGGCCGGCACGCCGCCCGCGCTCGATTTCATTCATCCTTGTGACGTATACGTATGAACTGCACACACGTCGCTCAAGCCTATTTATAAGATGGGACTAAGATATTGCTATGATCATGGTTGCCTCAACCATAGCGAAAATAACGATAAACCATTCAATTGGGTGCATTTGTTTGTAACTTAATCTATAGATTTATGTACATTGCGGTAGAAATAATAACTATCAAAGGTAAATTTTAAATTGAAAAAAAATTTACAGTCGCATTATGAGCAGATACGCTACTTTGTGGATATTTTATAATAGCGGATGGATTGGTGTATGTAGACGTGGGTAGCTTGCTTAGTGATTGGAATTAACTCACTCACTAAGTTCTCGGCAGGTTTTAGATTCTATTTGGTCTTTGATTACAATTTTAGTATCAATACCGTATCAACACCGGCCGTGCGCCCGCGCCGCCGCATTGCACCTAACGGAGCCCATCGAGCCCAAAGAGAATATAACCACTACGTTTTAAGAGACGGAACTCGCATACATCGCTGTCGTTTGAAAATTTGTATGAAATTCATTCCCCCACCGTTACCAATATGACAATATGAAAAAAAAAAGACTTGCTGACAGTAATAGTGATGTGCACGATAGCCGATAAAGTTTTAGTGATGTATCGATAGTTTTCAATTTATCGATATAAGCCCTTCAAAGATGTCCATTTTTTATTATTTAATTAAAACACATTTGTAGATGATGCAGACTTTTATTTGAAATTAAAATTACGTACACAAATCACATTTTATTTAAATAACAGTCTAAATTAAAGTCGAACATACACAAACTTATTATCAATTTCTAGTTCATAGAGAGAAGCGTTCCAGAAACGGAATGAAAAGGGTTCAAATATTTTGGCTCCCTTTTATTGAAGCATGTAACTTAATGCGTGCCAGCTTTTTACAAGAAAAAAACATGCAATGCCTAAGAGAAATCTAGGTGAAAATGTTTAAAGCCCAAAGATGTCTTTCCTTTCTTACGTATCTTTTTTACCCGAACTCTCAAAAATATCTCAAAGGAATAGCTAAAAATTCTTCTGCTCGAATATTCATTCAGAGGCAGCAACTATTTACTACAATAACAAATATTTTCTTTCAAGCTTGCACAGGACTGAGTACCAATATTGAAAGTAGAATTTTGCTTCAAACACAAGCACCTAAAAATTATGTACATTGAAAGTTATGGAAAGAGTTCTGAAATTAAAGGATTCAGTAGCGCCATCGAATATGTTGTTATTGTAGTGGCATTTTTAGACATCTCAGCTCTGCTGCTTCTTGCTTGGTCCTTTGACGGGCCTGCGCAGGGTTCCTCCATTTGGGCAACTGAAAATGCACACATGTTTTTATTTACTAAAAATAGGGCTATTCTATCATTTGAGGAGCATGCAATTAATAAATATGGAGTATGGGACGAAGTGAAAGAGGTGTGTTAAGATCATAGTAAGTGGGAAACCATTATCTCTGCCTAGCCCTCTGGGGTACAGGCATTAGTTTATGTATGTATGGTACTAAATTTAAAACTCTGTGATAACAAAGTAAGTCAATAAATTAAAAAAAAAATCATAGATTTTATAAAATACAGTAAATAACTAGCATTTCTGCTATAATAAAATCCTCACCATTGCTGCTTCGACACATGTGCTGAGGAAACCCAATTAATTGAGCATCAGTAAGTGGGGTTGCAGTCAAATTTACCATTGGAATTGCTCTTTTTCTTAAGCGGTTTCTTTTTTTGTTGAAATCTTGTTTAAAAATGATTTCCGCATACATGTCGCAGTTGATGCAACTTTTTTATTGGTACATGCACCAGTTCTTCATTACCAACAGCTTTTAGCCAGGCCTTTGCAACTGAAAGAGTAGAATAAAGAAAACGTTATTTACAAATTAACAGTAACAGTAAGTAACCTAACCAGTAACAGTAACCTACTTAGGTATGTCATGAAGGATTTTGATACAGTACACAATAACCTATTAAGAAGCTTATTAGGGGAGGGCTTAAGTACATAATATACAATTAAACTTACCGGTTTTCATCCAAGGGAAACTGCGCAAATAAAGAAGAACCACACTGGTGGTCAGTGTCTTTCCTTTGCACCGCTTTCACATGTTCTGTGGCTGCCTTTACCACCCATGTTGTCCGTAGACAAAACACAATGTAACAATTCAAGAGTCTCTATCTCACAAGCCAGAGGAGCAGTTTGCTCAACTCAACGAATCAAATCACTAGTACTAAAGAGTCACTATCTCACATGTCGGAGGAGCGGTTGCTCAACTCAACGAATCATTTCACTAGTACTATATAAACGCATGAATGCACTGACGCCTTATCAGCACGACAAATATTAATACGAAATACGAACTAAAAATTTCAAGAACAAACAAAGAAAATAACCACTGACATGGGCAGACATTTTGTTTGAATTTTGCAGGTCAGTGTTACCATACAAAATACAACAAAACTACTTTTTGTATTTTGCTCGGCAAAGTTATTGAAAAATTATGCTTTCTTTTTGTCACATTAATGACATTGTAGATTAGTAAGATTAGTGACATATTGCTGATAATATTAGTAGTATTGACTATATAAGAAAACAATTCAAAACACTAGATTAAAAGCTCCCATGCTTTAATTTATTTAATTACTGGCAATTTTAGCATTTTCTTTAGAATGTTGGCCAAAAAGGGGAAGGAATTTCATACAACAATTTTTTACTATGAAGTTTCTACCCCCTGATCGAGCCACTAAACTGGTCTCGAACTCTCGACTCACCACGTGCCGCCAACAGCACCGAACATCCAGACAACGCTGATATTCGATAAATTAACGTGTGAATAATCTAACCTAAGAGACTTCTGGAACCACACGTAAGTCATTAAACTTGCGATCACTTGAATTAGTTGTTCCATTGTTATGTAACGCGAACAATATGGAAATTGGGCACAAATTGAGCCAACAGCATTTAAGGGGAATACTCTTGTTTTCTGCAGTCTAGTACAGCATGCTTACCGCTTAGTATGAATCTGCTCGTACGTTTTGAAGAATCTAAATTTTTTTATTCGATCGAGCGAGCGCGGTTGACTCGCGCCTACTCTAACAAAGTGTGAGGCTGAAAGTTTATAAAGTCTTCATCATCATCAACCCATTATGTCCCCACCGAGGGGCACGGGTCTCTTCCCTGAGGAAGGTATAGGCCATACTCCACCACGGGGGCCAAGTCCGGATTGGTGGAGGCTTGTAGACTAGTGGCTCGTCTACTGTCAGAAGTTGTCAAGCCGCCCTAAGGCCTCTGACTTGGCTTAACGACTGCCATCTATCGACGGCAGCCGGCACCAACAGCTTAACGTGCCTTGCGAAGCACGGAACCGCTCGGAAAAATGCCACTTAGCGTTAGGCATAGACGGCGACCCATCAATGCACTGAACGCGCCCTGTGTTGCTTAACCTTCGTGATCGTTTTAGATCACTCAGGCAGCCGGGGCTACGAGCGATTCTTATTTTTGTAAAATAATTCCTCAAAATACACTTCAGAGGCAGTTTAAATCAGGGTTCGAAAATATCGGATATTTATTATATGATATATAATTAAATAAGACTTTATAAACTTTCAGCCTCACACTATATATATATATGAAACATTTTATATATATATCCATTTTGTATGACAGCCATGTTATTATTTTATTGTATTATTTATATTCGAGACCCGTAACATCATAGTGGATAAAATTCAGCATTCGACACAATCAAACGCTTACGAGAGGTCACAGAAAACACCAATGGCGTTCTCTGATCCCGCCCACGCACTGCAAATATGTTTTATTAACATGACATCCGCATCAGTGATGGCTCATGCACCTTCTTTTCTGAAACCGTATTGATGCAGTAGGCTGTTAATGTTAAAATGGGCCAACATGTTATTGAGAAATATAATAAGGTTATAATGAGTATATAAGCATATGAATTCAACATTCATTAGCTTCAAAAAAAGGATTTTGAGTTTGATTTTGGAGGAGGTTATCAGTTCGTCGGGATCTTTTTTACTTTTTATTTTTTATGTATGTTCCCCGATTACTCGAAGACGCGTGGACGGATTTGGAAAATTCTGATAAGTTATATTCGTTTAAATTATTTCTATGTTTTTAGTGCTGTAGTGTTTTGAAGCCGGTTTTACGATTTTTTGTGAATATCACTACGACTCCGCCAATTGTGTTTTCTGAAAGCAAATGCACGAGTCACTATAAAAAAACCCAAATCGCTTCAAGTTAGCTTTGGAAATTTGAAGAGTTCCTTCGATTTCTTCAGAATTCCACCATCAGATCCAGACTTGGTGACCATGGGACCAACTGTGAAACCCTTTTAGACAAAAAAGAACATTCCAAATCCGTCCTCGCGTCTTCGAGTAATTGGGAACATAATAAAAAATAAAAAGTAAAAAAGATCCCGACGAATTCTTAAACTCCTCCTTTTTTTGGAGTCGGTTAATGAATGTTGAATAGTTCATTGACGTGACTGACACCATTATTGCCTTAAGGAGTAAAACTTACTATTAGGGAGTACATTTGGGAAGTAGAAATACAGTAGCAAACTGCAAAAATTAACTTAATAATATCAAATTTTAAGCCATTTTTGTATTGATATATATCTATCCCAAAAAACATTTTATGTATATCGGATATATATCGCCCCTGAAGTAAATGTAACCTTGCCCCTGTCGTTTTTAAATAAAAACCGTACTCCGTTTGTATGGGAATTCGTCCTTGAGGGGCCATCGTAATGGGTCAAACTCAATCTCTTTTTCAAACTGAATAAATAATCTTATAAACAAAGACAAGACCCATTACTCTTAGCAACTTCCCCTTAACAGTGAATCACGCGGGCTGCTTCTAAACCTCAATCATGTTGGTATGCGGCTGCACACCGCCCCCGCCCCGCCCCGTTCGGCGCCCTATCGTCGCAACCTATACGAAATTACTCGGAAACAACGGAATTAGAACGCGCTGAAGGGGGAAAAATGACAAAGACACGACTTTTGCAACTTCGTGCTTTGATATGATAAGTCGGACGTCCACTGTCTATTCTATAGGTAAGAAGTCACGGCAAAGCTTCAATTAATAAAAGCTTATTAAAAACGAGAAAACCCGACCGCTAAAAGTCTTAAAGGCCAGATCCATCAGATTAAAGGACAGATGAATCAGAAAAAAACCATTATGTTGAATAGTCTTAAAAAAGTCTTAATTTAAAACCTCGGCAGGCGGAACCAAACGACATTCAAAAAGTTCAACGAGAAATCCGCCTCATCTCCTCAAAATGTGTTTATTCAAAGTAGCACAGAAACTAAAAAAAAAAAATAAAAAAAGTAAAAAATGGTTTATTGATCATGACTTAAAATTAGGTACATTTTCCAACTGTGACTTAATGGACAAAAATGTTGATTTCGAGATAATGCGACTTTTATGATTTTTTATTATTTTATATGCTGATATTATAAAAATTATGGGAGTTACATTGCTGAAAATTTATTTTCAAATAGTATATCTATATACATTTCAAATAGTATATATTTTTTTGAAAAATTATGTAATTTTTTTAAGTAACTTTCAAGCTATATTTAATTTGGGATATGTTATGACTCTTTTTTTGGAGAATTTGGAAATATTTTAGGAAATAATACTCTTTTCTATATTATAAAAAAATAAACTATATTAAAATATATTACTACTTTCTTTTTCTTATACAAAGTTACTAGTGTAATAAATTTCTTAACAATATAATCTTATGGCTTCGCTCACAGTCACATTAAATTAAAGGTATCTATACTTTTTATTAAACTTTTAAATATTTTAATTTAACAAGAGGTTAAGACTTAATAAATAATTAGGTACATTAAATGAGTATCAAAACAAGTAACAACTAGTTGTTACTCAAAGTAAATTAGTATTATTTATTTATTTCATTTTATTTGGTGTACAAAACAGATCACAACCATTACACGATATAAAAGTAATAATATGACATGAGTACTAAGTTGTGGTCTAAAGCATGCACACACAACATTGCCACATGTGAATTTGAGTATCTGAATAAAGTAAATTTTAGGGATGATAAATGATTTTGTAAGCTTTCTTACAGTTGGACGACCAGAGTCACTATCTAAGTCGGAACTTTTATTTACAGACTTGGCTTCGAAATTTGGGTCTTCGACGCTATCATCGTTGTCTTCAAAATAAACATTTTCTTTATCTGATGTTTGACCTCCATCTAAAACAAAAAAGTCGGTATCCTAAAAATCCTGCCAAGTTTCGTACAATTATCTATTGTTACTCAAACAAATCATCTCGGTTGTATGGGATTTAGAAGAATGTTAAAAAATTAGTTGTACATAACAATGTTCCTTTATTTTAGGAGTTTATTTATTCAAGGATACATACTTACCTATTAGTGTTAGAAATCGTAAAAAAAACCATAAAATTAGTAATAGTTCATGTAAAATACTAACATTGCTTTGGAATATCGTTTCCAAAAGATATAGTTGGAATGGTAGTCTGATTAGAAATGTCTTGTTGGTCTTCTTCACACGCTAGTGTGCTCATCAACGCTCCGCGATTAGTCTTCATCTTTTCCTTAAAGAATAAATCAAAATAATTAGGTATACTGGAAAGAAAAATAAAATTGAGAAATGAACTATTCGCTTCAAATCATAATATTTTTTCATGAAAACAGACCGATAACACAATATGCCATATGCATCTAAAAACTTAGTTTTATTTATGCAGAAAGATAGTAACAATACAACATAACGCTGAATATTACTATAATATTGTACGGTAACACTGTCATTAAACGTGTTATGACTTTATTACATTATTTTCAAATAAAATATTCCCATCATACCATGACGTATAAAAGAGTAATTACACAGGATATGACTATTTTCTTTAAAATATTTAGTATTCCACGTGATTTTTTCCTCGACAAAACCGCCATAACACAATTTGATGCACTTTTCATGGAAACAATTGTATGATAAACTCCTAAAACTTACCGATAGACAGTCGCATCACACATTAATACTTTTTTGTGGGAGCACAATACACAACTGCTCTGGATCAACACAATTGTGACACTGTTCATGCCAGTCAACTGACCAATACGGCTCAGTGAAAAAGAGAACTTAGCGCCATCTCTCGGTAACTAAGCACACCATAATAATGACGATTTTACAGTCGGTCAAATGAAATATTCGCTATCCAATGGTACAAATATGTCAAAACGTAATTATTATGTATTGTGACGCTTTTCTTGCCGGGCAGCGAATTCAGAAATCGGTGGTAATAAAAAAGCGCGAGGTTATTCTTTGTTGAGCTATTCCGCCGTTCTTTGGCTTTTGGACATCATAGTACGCCCATTTATACATAATGTCAAGATAAATAATGTCCAAAGTAGAGCCCTGAAACGATTCCCCAATGGTCGTAACTTCGTACTTCTCTTGTGTTACATGTGAAAGCTTTATGACGTCGAAGGCTCGCGAACTAGATTCTTTTCCGGCATAGACATACCACGCAAAGAAATACGCTCTTATTTATAAAAACACGAATCCTCTAAAAATATCCTCATAGGCAGTTTCAATAATCTGTAATTCCAATTCATCCACGGAAGGAATTGGAGTGACGCTACGCTTAATCCGGCGCCACACGGATTCCGAAAGTGTGTCGAACAAAATACGGCTCAAAATGTGTCAAATCAAAAGTGAGGCGGTACGCATTAACACATTACACATTAAAGTAACATGTGCGTGCCTATGCGGCTTTTTCGCAGCACGCACACGTTCGTATTAATAGTGCAACACTTACAACCGGCACGCCAATTTGGCTACCAATTTGTTGCCTCACTTTGGAAGCTCTCGGTCTGCGGTTCTACCTGTACTATTATAGTTAAGATAAGGTAAGAATATTCTTTATCTACACTCATATCATAATCTTCAAATTAAGAATTCAAAGGTAAACACATATTGACAGGCTTTAAACGATACATAACTTTAAAGAAAATTAAAAAAAAAGTGTAATATAAAGTTACATTAAAAGTCAGATTTTTCACTTTATGTTACAGTTATTTTTTTTAAAGTGTTGCTGTGATCACGGAACAAAACTTAAGTTTTTTTTTTAATGTCAAAAGTTGACCTTAAAAAAACCTAATTTCATTTTCGTGGTACCAAAAGTGCAACTAAAAATACCTAAAATTGCGCGCGCAAAACTGAGTGCAGACGATTGAATGTCAAGATACTTTTGTCGAAATTGCGCCATTTTGTTTCAAAAATAACCGTAGATTTATGTATAATAAAAAGCTTGTCAAACGTGTTTTCCTTTGATTCCTTACTTTGAAGATTAAGACATGAGTGTAGATAAAGTAGTGTATGAGACTGCACGTAACTTGGTATTAAAACACTCGCGAATGCTATTAAAAAACTCGCGAAGGCTCGTTTTTTAAAATCTCGCTTGTGTTTTAATAACCCTCATTATATGACAGTCACATAAACTACTATTATTGTATACCGGAAAAAATGTGTTAAAATGTTCTATGTTTTCCATATTTTCCATTCTCGGAAAAGATGGAAAGCGTTGGTAGCCTAGTGGGTAGAACATCGGACTCGGAAGCGAAAGACCCAGGTTCGATCCCAAATGTGGGCATGTACTTGGTTTTCTAAGTTATGTACATTGTGAAGTTATAGTAGCAATACCACACGCTAACCGTGAAGGAAAACATCGTGAGGAAACCTGAGTGTCTGAGCTATTCACATACCTCAGCGCTTGAAATCGCCAAGCCGCGGTGGGCACGCGTGGTGATTAAGCCCATACTCTCTCCTTGAGAGGAGGCCTGTGCCCTACAGTGGGACGCATATAGGCTGATTATGCTTATGCTTATGCCATTCTCGGATGGTGCTATGAATATTGAAATTGTTTCAGTCTTGAGCATCGAAGCTCAGACCAAAGTTGGGTACACCCATAGATATTAATATCTCAATTCTCTGAGGGTACGCCAGTTACCTACGAACTTGGTCTGAATTCGTTATAGAAATCAGGTCGATGTGAACACGTGGAATTTTCTTAGTGATAAATCATTTTTGTGAACTGTGAAGGAAATCATTATGAGAAAACCTAGTGTCTGTCCGCCGGTTTCTAAGATAGACAGTAAGAAGTAATACTCCAGTCATTACGTCGGAAAAAACGGGTTAGAAATGCATGTGAACGGAGAAGGCAGAATTTTGGATATTACGTGGTGAGGTCTAGCTTAAAAATTGTCGACCAAGATTTCCTATTGCATTTTCCGCTATCTTGAAAAGACGGTAAAATTCAATTTTTTAGAATAACTTTGTTCTCCGTTGAGGTACGAAAATTTTAATGTAATACTTCTTGGGATCGGTAAACGTAGTGTAGGACGTCCTCAGACTCGGTGGAGCGATGATCTTCGCAGGGCGGTTGGCAAGAGCTGGATGAGAGTAGCCGAGGACCGTGCTCAGTGGCGTGCTATAGGAGAGGCCTATGTTCAGCAGTGGACAAGCATAGGCTGATGATGATGATGACATTTTTTTTGCTTTTTTACGGTCTACATTTAAGGTCCTTTACAATTTTCACCTATCGTTATTGAGGTACCTTGTATTTATGTAAATTGTTTTTCTTTTCCTTAGTTGTAACTATGTGTGGTATGCCTTTTCTTTCTTGTGATGTGTTAAATCGTTACAATGTCTTTCTTTCTTTCTTCTTTCTATGTCGATCGATTTATTTGAAAACCAAAAATTTAAGTAGCGAAATTTGTTTTGTTGCTATTTTTTTTTTCAAGATGTCGAATAAATGTTCAGTATCAAACTTGTAGAACGTGTTCAGACCTATCATTTTGTTGTTTTATTTTCGACAAAAATTAAGACCTCTAGCACGCCGCAAAGTCGGTAAGTCTGTGCCCAGTTTCGATTTAGCCACTCGCTCGGTTGTATCAAAGTCAAAGTCAAAAATTTTTATTCACTATAAAAACAAAATGTTTACTTAATGAACGTCAAAGCTGTTAGTTTCACAATTAATAGATTATGCGGAGAAGAAGCTAACCAAGAAACTCCACATTTATTCTTTTCAAACGTCAAAACGGATGAAAGGTTGTTAAGAGAATTATTGCGATGCAAAATAAATAAATGAACCAGCCTAATTCTGAATCAAACAAATTTATTAAACAAATAATTGTTTGTGTAGTGAAAAAATATGTAATACTAATCATTAATTAAAGGATGCCATTTTTCCGTGGTAGACTCTTCGAGTCATTAAGACTTGAACCGCAAGAAATTATGCTTTAACGGTCGAAACATCATCATGATCGTCGTCGTCGTTGAATAGAATGTTCCCGCTGCTTTATATTTTAAAATCTTACGACATGAAAATTAGGCTTGGGCTGCAGACAGACCTACACAGCCTAATATTAAATTAATTTTGTAATAATAATTTTCTTAAATTAATTAAATAACCTATCGTACTTGAATTTAAATTTTAATATCTTTTATGTCTTAAAAAACACAAGGCAAATAAATTTAAGTAAATATTATAAAATAACAAATTCTATCTGTGAACTTCTTATTGTGTTTGGTTGTATGGCTCATTTTCTTTGCCTTAAAACAGATACATTTATGAGTATCTGTATTAAGGCAAAGAAAACAGGTACATTTTTGTGCAGCCTATATCCTGCACAAATGAGCACTTTCAGAGCATGAGAAGTGACAAAATGTTTAATAGAATATGAGAGGACATGTTAAAAGATAAATAAACGTAGTATTTTTTTCTCTCTTAAGTTAGACGCAAGTTCCCCATTATTTATTAAATTCGGAATTCAAAGGCGTTCTCAGTAACCATAGCTACGGTTAAATCAACACTCGAGCGCTGCAAAAATACAGTGAGCTCACCCACTGTGTAGCTCTTATCACGTAAAAAATAAGAGCTTCTATCGAACAAAAATATTTTTTCGCTACCACGTAAATCATGCTGAAATAGGTAGCCGCTACATGCCGGTTTCACATTGCACGATTACCGAACTGATAGACTTCGTTGGACTTTTGAACTAGGAAGCTATGCATTTTTTTATCTAGCCTATATAACTGCAGGGCACAGGCCTTCTCTCAAAGAGCGAGTATGGGCTTAATTACCACGCGTGCTCACCACGGATTGGCAATTTCAAGCGCTGAGGCATGTGAACACCTCGGACACTCAGGTTTCCTCACGATGTTATCCTTCACAGTTAGCGAGGTGTATTGCTATTTAACTTTACAAATGTACCTAACTTAGAATACAAATTTTTGGTACATGCTGGGATTTGAACCCACGGCTCTATACATATAACGCGGCTTTATAGAGTATAAATTAAGAACAATCACCGAGTACAAATGGTAGTTTTGTTTTTCTAACGAAACAAAACAAAGATGTCAAGCGAGGTCAGATATGGCCAGTCTCACATTAGACGATGATCGTAACTGCGCGACATCATTAGAATAATATTCAACCGATCGCACAACCTTAGTAAATATGTATAAAACTACCAGGCCGACAATATCGTGTGGTTACGGTTGTCGTTCGATGTAAAAACGGCCAAAGAAACACGAAAGTATGGTGCGACGATGGCATAATAATTTATGAAAGCCCTGCAGTGCAGTGAAAGAAATGTGAGTGGAAATTGTTATCGAACTAGATGTGCACACGACTTCGTTCGCGTAGGATTCGGATAGTATGTGCCCTGTGTTTTAATCGCCTTGTTGCTTTTGTAGCCTCGATGGTAGATGAAGTGCGAGCATGTAAGGGACCGTGAGAATGGCATTTGGGGGAAAAGGCCTATGCCCAACAGTGGGCACTGGTAGGCTGATAATGATAAGGATGATGATCATTCATGATTATGATCATGGTGATGATGGTGGACTTGAAGCGGCAATGAAATTAAATGGACGTGTTCGTGCAATCATCATTGCGTTAACAGAATCTAGGCCTACAGCATGGCCTCTGTTGTCGTCATCCTAATCTGTTTAGCCGTGTTGGAGTGATTGCGTGACAAAACATGGACCTACAAAGACAAACTTTCACATTCGTCATAACTATTAATGGAATGTTAAAACAGCTTTTCTTCAAGGCATTCCGCTATTTCCAATGCACATTAAAACGTCGAGATAAAACAGTTTTACTCGGCCAATTAACAATAGACAGTGACTATCGAGTTTCTTTCCTTTTGATGCGTTTTGTTATTACTTGTTTAGATGTTCATTTCACTTGAATTCCACACTCGACGGCCGGCGTAGCTGAAAGCAAAATAGCTTTATCGCAAATTGTAAGGCATAGGTACATCGTGATTACCGTATCTCTGTCATTGTATTGCGGATGTCAAGGATTCTGTGACATACTTTACTCATGAATATGTTGTTCTCCCTGTAAATAGAGAGAGATTACTGTAGGTACTTAGTTTTTCATCATCACACTAAATTGCATAAACGCACGCCTGTATTCCGAAGGGGTAGACAGAGGCCATAGAGGTCAATGACTTTCTAAAATGATGAAATGATTATAATGATAATAATTTAATTATTCTTTCACCTGGCTGTGCAATAAAGTGTTTTCTATCTATTTAAGTTCCGTACATTTGTAAATTTGTTGTAGTTATAGTACTCGATAACGGGTAAGGAAAACATTGTGAGGAAACCTGAGGGTCTGAAATCGCCAATCCGTGAAGGGTATGCCCTTACTCTCCCTGGAAGAAGGCCTGTTACGTGTGGGTCGCGTAAAGTGGGTGTTTTATAACAACTTTTGCCTATGCTCCAGGCCACACAAAAGGGATGCGGAGCGGGGGCGCGGAAAAGTGTGTGTCTGTGTGTGTGCGTGTGTGTGTGTCTGTGTGTGTGTGCGCGTGTGTGAGTGCGTGCGTGCGTGCGTGCGTGCGTGCAACAGGCTCGGGTGGGCCCGGGTTTTCGGGCGTGCGTGCGTGCGGGCGTGTATGTGTTGTATGTGAGTGACAATAATTTATATGTTTTTACGATGTAACCCTTACTACTTCCTCCGTGGCATCGTACGAAAGTTCGATAGAGTTCTTGATTGAGTTTGGCAGTGGGATAATTATCTATACAATTTGTTTTTTAATATAACTTTGAGGACGGAGCGCTGAGCCCTATTTATTTGTATCAAACTAGTCTTGGCGGCCCCCATGTAGGCAGGCAGTGAGCCAACAGAGATTGACAGATGGCAACATAAATCAATCAATCAATCAGCCAGCCTGTTCGTCCACTGCTGGACTTAGGCCCCAAGGCACGCCAGTTCCCTGTATCCTCAGCCATCCTCATCCAGCCACTGCCAGCGATCTGCCTCAGATCGTCGGCCTAGCGAGCCGGTGGGCGTCCCACGCTGCGCTTGCCAGCTCGTGGTGTCCACTCGAGAACCTTTGCACCTCATCGACCATCGGTTCTTCGGCATATGTGACCAGCCCACTGCCGCTTCAGCTTGCTAATCCTATAGGCTACATCAGTCACCTTGGCAACATAAATATTTTTAAGTAATTCATGATCAGCCCAGTTCCTGAGTAACTCCATGATGTTAGTCTCTTTCCTTATTTGACCAGAGAGGGTGTGAACGTGGTTTTTAAACGACAGATTTTGGTCAAGAATTACACCTAAGTATTGAGTAAAGGTAGCTCTAGAGATGTATGGGCAATGACAGATTGGACGATTTGACGATTTGTAATAAATTGCTTGATATTATCTTTGTGCACTTTTGTATATAAGTAGAATAAATAGCGCCTGTGCATTTTAAAGACTAGTCTAAAAACTAATCGACTCTAAATCCGACAAGCAAACTGAAAGGGAAATCCGAAAATACAAGCTTCACGCGAGCGTAGTTTGCATAAAATCAATATAGAAACTTTAAGAACTTCAGCTCAGGCTGAACAACATAAAAGTGTTATAGACTCATCGTGAATAAACCTCCGACCAACGAACTACTTGCTGTTTCGAACACCCTCTTTCCTTTACACGTTAAGGGTCAAAATCCCTTGAAGAAACTGGTCTTAACTTCGTCGAAGTGCAGCATACTTCTCTGTCCTAGTAACCTACAGACATGAGTCTAGCTTAGACAATACAACCACATTGTAAGTTCGTATGTAGTAGGTAATCTACGAAACTGATATTTTATTTTATTTTTACATTTGGAGATCTTACAGCTTACAGTAGTAAAATACAGTAAGTAAAGTAATGACACAAAAAAGCCATGGGTTAGTCTCGCAGTTAGCACTAAATTTAAAAGAGGGTTCTAATTTTGGTTAGGTTGATTGTTGCTTCTTCAATGTTTAAATTATAATTACTTTAAATTGATACAGAGCTAGATGATGTTACATACAGATCAAGAAAAAAAGTCTTGGATTTCTTACAGAGATCTCAATACAGGGTTGTTCACAGCCTCAACGAAGTTGTCCACAAAGAGTTTGATTAATTCGTTGCGTTTCATACTAAACAAGTCTATGCTATTGCTTCTTGAGTTAAATAGGTTACATGCTCGGATCAGAAAGGAATTTTGCCTATAGTTGGTCCTCGCACGGGGAACATACAATCTTAGGGATCTACGTGTATCAGAAGAGTAGCGGACTACCAATCTTATATTGGCTAGTAAGTCCGCTGAGTCTACATACCCATTTGCAACGGATAACCCATATAACGGATAATGCGTTATTTAAAAATTTCTTTGTCCAATATTTAGAATATTTTATCAACAAACGTCTCAGACAGATACTGGGGATATTCTGGCCACAAAAAATTCGGAATGAAGACCTCTGGACCCTTAGAGACCTGTCCATCTGAAAATCCTGGATAGAAAACGGCGCTGGATAGGCCACAACTACGCCGGCAAAAGGGATGCCTGACCAGACAAGCCCTCACGTACACCCGCTTTGGCAACCGAAGAAGGGCGGCCAAGGATCACCTGAAAATGATCTGTAGCCCAATAGGCCAAGTCAATCGGCACGAACTTGCTTGAATTGGAAGCTACCGCGCACCACCGTCAGAAGTGGAAATCTGTGTTTGAGGCCCTATGCTCCCCTAGGAGTTGACAGACCGAAGAAGAAGAATATTTAGAATTAACTCTCCATTACGCGCGGGCACAGCTAGTATTAATACATAGAGAACGCTAACGATGTTATTTATAAAAAACCGGCCAAGTGCGTGTTGGGCCACGCGCAGTGTAGGGTTCCGTGGAAGGAGGGGGTTTTATCTGCTTTACAAAACTAACAACTTCATCAACGTAATTTTTAATGGATTTTATACGAAGTTTTGTATGTGTGGGTATGTGCTACTACCCTGAATGTTTTCACGTTTCTACAATCAAACGTTAAGCCAGGAGAGAGGGGGGACAGTGGTTCCATATTAAAAATCGGTGGACATAGGACCGAAAGTTAAGGTAGCGATCTGGTTTTTTTTTCTAAGCCAGCTAACATTAATACAAACATCTTTTACTCTTTTGTATTTTTCCTTAAAACGCATTGCTTTCGAGAAAAAAAAATACTCTATCTTTTTTGTATGGAGAAAATTACATTTTATTTTTTTTCTCGCAATGTTTTAAATTGGTCAAGTTTTAGCTTAGATTATCTTACACTCTAAGCTAATGTGAACATATAAAAAAATAAGTCATACGCAGCCGCTTGCAGCTTTGCAAGATAAGGATGTGACACGAAACCTAAAATTGTTTCCTATATTTCGCCAACATTGATTGAAAATCTGATGGGGTTTTTTTGCTGGGGGTATAAAAACATGAGCTTAGAAGCTTCTGATATAATATAATAATTCCATAAAGTTAATATTTTTAGCGCAACGCACTTTTTGGTGGTTTTTTGCAATCTACCTATATAAAATACCACGTGAGAAATAAAATGACTCATCTGCATTCCTCAGTTTTACTGTCATTAGTACTCACGAGCTTCTTACCTAATTGCGCTCCTTGGATTCTATGAAAATATGGGGTGATTAGTGATTTGGCTTCATTCTGCTCTTATCGCTTGACTGTGAAGGACTAAAAATATTTTAAACCAATAATGGCTGGATTGGGCACTTACCTCGATTTGTTTTTGAAACTCAAAAATGCTGGTGATTTAAAGGACTACAAGTATCTGTGTGAAGTGATAGTGTCAGAAATAAGGGGTGAGATATCTCATGAAGATCATGTTAAAATTCGAGAATTTTGTCGCAATTTCACGACTAATCTTACGAAGAGATGGGCAGCGGCAAGTGGATCGCTGAAAACATTTTTAAACCGAAATGGCACGTGGTTAGAAAACGATATTAACTGGCCCTCTTGCGATACAGTTGATTTAAATGCTGTAATGGGGCAAACGGAAGAGCGCAATTAGGTGAGAAGCTCGCGAGCACTAATGAAAATAAAAAAGAGGAATGCAGATGATTCATTTTATTTCTCGTGGTATTTTATTTAGATTGCAAAAAAACACCAAAAAGTGCGTTACACTAAAAATATTAACTTTATAGAATTATTATATTATATCAGAAGCTTCTAAGCTCAAGTTTTTATACCCCCACCAAAAAACCCCCATCAATGTTGGCGAAATATAGGAAACAATTTTAGGTTTCGTGTCACATCCTTAACTTGCAAAGCTGCAAGCGGCTGCATATGACTTATTTTTTATACGTTCACATTAGCTTAGAGTGTAAGATAATCTAAGCTAAAACTTGACCAATTTAAAACATTGCGAGAAAAAAAATAAAATGTAATTTTCTCCATACAAAAAAGATAGAGTATTTTTTTTTCTCGAAAGCAATGCGTTTTAAGGAAAAATACAAAAGAGTAAAAGATGTTAGTATTAATGTTAGCTGGCTTAGAAAAAAAAACCAGATCGCTACCTTAACTTTCGGTCCTATGTCCACCGATTTTTAATATGGAACCACTGTGGGACGCCCTACTCGGACAAGCTTAATATTTCGCAAATGGAACCCTAAATCACAAAATGATCTTTCTACACCCACAATATTTTTAAACGAACAATTTAACCTGATGACAGACAGCCACACAGACAGACAGTCAGACAGACGGACAGTGGAATCTTAGTAATAGTTCCGTACCCCTTTGGGTACGGAACCCTAAAAACAACAAAATGGTGGAATGAAATCTTTAAAAAAAATCTTTAGGGTTCATTCCCCTAAATTAGGGATGCATTTTTTGTCTCGCCTACACCATAGTGTAGCATATCGTTGGATTGGTCGTTTAAAAATATTGTCAGTGTAGGAAGGCTATCGATTTAGGGTTCCGTTTGCGAAATATTAAGCTTTAAAGCTCAAATTTTTGTCCGGGTAGGGCTTTCCCGGCTAAACGGTTGATAGTAAAGACTTGAAAAAATTCAGGGCAGTAGCACATATAATGAACTTAAAAGGAAAACTATCACGGCTAAGTAGGCTTTACAAGTTAGCGAGTAATACAGCATACAACAGCCCGCAAACAGAGCCAAACAACAACGTATGTACGTTAGATAGAAGACTGTGGTACTTAATTAATGAGGTTACTTAAATTAACGCCGGGATACGGGGGCTTTTATGTTTAAATCATCTGATACCGCGACCTAACTTATCAGACGTCATGCACGTCTGAGCGGCCATTATCGGGAGTTACGTAATTCTTTCGACGAATGAATGAATGGTAGTCGACCTAGACCGAGTTGGGTGAAAATGAATGGGCTTATTCGACGGTGATTTACGGTCCGGGCTTTTTAAGAAAGGCTAAATAAAGATCTTACATACATAAACTCACGCCCGTATTTTGGAGAGTAGACGGAGACCAGGGCTTGCCGGTTACCATGATCTGTCTGCGCCAGGTTCTGGCATACAAATGTTGGCCTATTGATATTATTCCAATTCAGTAATTACTTTAGATACATGTCAGTTTACATAAAATTACAAAATAATCAAACAAACAAAACTAAAAAAGAGGATCTCTTGTCCCAAAAAACCTTAAATAAATAAAATGAAAACCTCTTTCGCCCGAGGCTTCTTTCTACTAACTACAATTCATGGTTTAGTATGACAATTCGATGTGCATTGCAAAGGGGCCGTCCATATATTACGTCATTCTAAATTAGGGGGAGGGGGTTGGTCTGCGGATGACGGTAAATGATAGATGGGGGGGGGGGTGTTTCGAAATTGACGTCATTCTTATTTATTTATTTATAGTTTATTTTTCACGTACAAAAAGATTATTTCTAAAAAGAAATTTCTTCCAGCACACCTAGTAAAATACTAGCTGCCCGCCCCGGCTTCGCCCGTGGTACTATCCAAAGAAAAGTAAAAAATAACTAGTTATATTATATCAATGATTATTGCCAAAGTAAAAATAATAAAAGGTGATTCTATAACCAAGTGTTTTAATCATATAATACCCTATTTTTCTCAAATCTGCAATGTTTTATTTTGTCAAACTAGTAATGACGTCAATTTTGGGAGAAGGGGGGGGGGGGGTCATTAAGAAATGACGATAGGATGATTATAGGGGGGGGGGGGGGATCTAAAATCTGAAAAAATCGATGACGTAATTTATGGACGGCCCCAAAGTCGATTAACCCACAGAATAACAAGTAGAATGACTAGGCTACGACTATTTGGATTAAGACAAAAAGTTACGACGAAATTGAATCAATGGTGCAAACGATAAGATGAATGTACACACACACGCACACGCACACACACACACACACACACACACACACACACACACACACACACACACACACACACACACACACACACACACACACACACACACACGCGCGCACGCGAACACACACAAACACGTACTAAAATTTGTTTAATTTAAATTTTTCCTATAAAATAAAATGTTATTTTTAAGTGTAACTTCTAGAAAATAGTTTATACTGGCTATGGAAGAGCGGAGTGTCCTAACAAAGGCATCTATTTGCTTAAATGGAAGCTCCACATACTGTTAAGACAAATGTACCTTAAGTTGATGAAATAAACATTTTATTATTATTATTATTTAATGTACATTGAATTGTCGTAATGAATTATGAAGTTTTATGAAACGCGGCCCAGACTGTCCGTCGCTAGTTGATATGTTCACATGATATGATTCATATGTTCACATAGTATGATTACATCCCAACAATTATTAAAAAAAATTGGGGAGTCCCTACGTTCTTTTTAATTTTGCTCTATAGTAAAACCGGTAACAATATGTACATACAAGTGTCAAACATAGTGTGATTATAGTGCAGTTCATAGGGACTAATGTCTTACTAGCTGTCCCGGCGAACTTCGTACCGCCACAGAATCCTTTTATACGATTCATGCACAACGCCATCTATTTTTAAAACACAATGTTCGTTCGCAAGCGCCGTCTATTTTAAACTTAAAATAAATATTATCCCACGGGAACGTATGTCTCAATTCAGGTCTTTGTCTATCTGTACGCTAAGTTTCATTTAAATCCGTTCAGCCGTTATTGCGTGATTGAGTAACAAACATCCAAATCTCTCAACATTCAAACATCTTCACAAACTTTCACATTTATAATATTAGTAGGATAGTATTCTACAGTATAACAACAAATAATAAATATCGGCCATTTGCCAGTTGGACTCCAGCTTTGGGTCCCGAAGTGAATTAAAGAGTATTTCTTTCTTTTCTTCATTATTGTCAGGAACGCAACCCTCGGTGCGCGAGTTCGACTCGCGCTTAGCCGGCTTTTTTTTTCATTTATGCTTTGGAGGGTTTGGTATACCAACTCCTTGTTTCTCGTACGCTGAGAATCTATTAATTTACTTTTTTCTGTGGATTTTCTGTATGCGCATTGACCAACTGACAGCTGTTAACAATAGATTAACAGATAGTGAGTGTGCGAGAAACGGGGAGTTATATTGTTAGAGAACCTCACATATTGTTATTGTTAGAGGACGCGAAAAAATCGAGTCTAACAAGACTAATGACTGCTATTACGTTATTTTCCCAGAGTATTTAGCGTAAGAGTAGCTTCAAGCGTTCAAGCTAAAATGTATGTCTTGCGAAATGTTCCCACAAATGATTTTTTGTGCTGTGAACATGGAAGTTCAATGGCTTCACATCATTATAATATACGATACTTGTATAATGCCGGCTACAGAGGAACGAACGAATGCGAACGAACGGTTCAGTAAGTCAATCAGAGGCCTGTTTCATAGAACTACAATTCATGGTTTACTATGACACTTCGATGTAGGTACATTGCTAAGTCGATTAACCCACAGATTGATAAGTAGATTCTGCTACGCAATGTACCTAGAATTGTCATGATAAATATGAAACTCGGCCCAGGGCAGTGGCACTGTCGTAACCGGCAGGACAACTGATTGAAGACTCTTGTCTTTAGCCTCTGAAAAATGGCTGTTAATTGGAAACTGGTGGAGCCCACAATTGGCCCTTCTCGCGGTCTCTTTCTCGTTGACCCTGTTCAGTTGAATAGTCTGCCCTATTCCCCGGGCAGATCCGGGGGGATGATATCCTTCCGTGGATGTCGTAGAAGGCGACTAAGGAAATCAAAACCAGGAGACGGGCAGCGGCGCGCGTCTTCATCGCCAATCCGCCTGCCAAACGTTCTAAACGCTCCCCCGGTTCTAAATAAAGACATCTTAAAACGTTTAGAGCTCCTAAGGGATTACTTCAATCTCTTTTTAGCTTAACTTGAATGAATTCGGAAATGAACATTTTCGTTGTCAGAAACGGTCCTCGTTTTTAGGGTTCCGTACCAGAAGGGTGCCAAACGGGACCCTATTCCTAAGACTTCACTGTCCGTCTGTCGGTCCGTCTGTCTGTCTGTCTGTCACCAGGCTGTATCTCATGAACCGTGATAGCTAGGCAGTTAAAATTTTCACAGATGATGTATTGCTGTTGCCGCTATAACAATTAATACGAAAAACAGAATTAAATAAATATTTAAGGGGAGCCCCATACAACAAACGTAATTTTTTGCCGTTTTTTGTTCGATATTAATAACGGCAACAGGTAGACGGTGGGGCTGGTCCACAAATTTAAAGTCGCTCAGCGTGCTATGGAAAGGGCTATGCTCAGGGTTTCTCTGAAAGATCGAATTCGAAACGAGGTGATCCGACAGAGAACCAAAGTCACCGACATAGCCCACCGAATTAGCATGCTGAAGTGGCAGTGGGCCGGCCATATTATCCGAAGAACTGATAACCGATGGGATAGACGAGTTCTCGAGTGGAGACCGCGGATCGGTAAACGTCCTCAGACTCGGTGGAGCGATGATCTTCGCAGGGCGGCTGGCAAGAGCTGGAGGAGAGTAGCCGAGGACCGTGCGCAGTGGTGTGCTATAGGAGAGGCCTATGTCCAGCAGTGGACAAGCATAGGCTGATGATGATGATGATGATGAACAGGTAGACGCATGAAATATTCACAGAAGATTTAGTCCAATATTCGTTTAAAAAATAAATAATTTTTCTCGATATTTGTGTTTAATGTTGTATAGAAAACTTAGTCCGACTCGCACTTGACTTGGTTTTTTGATAATTTCAAGTCTTGATCGCTTTCGTTGCGAAGTTGTGATTGCTGTCGACCTGTCTGATACGTGACTGTGGCAAAACTTTAGTCGAATAGTTCAGTGGGTCCATAAAGAAATAGGTATTTGACTGATACCTTCACCCGTTGGAATATCTGAAGATGTAGATGATAAAGATCTTCAGACGAATCTTGTATACCTGATTGTAAAAAAATAGATAAAAAAAATTAAATCCAGGTTAACTCCAGCTCTTGGAACTAACCGGTGTGATCTACCTGGGCGCGATTTAAGTAGATCGCCTGCATTACACGCCATGACTAGGTGTGTAATGTAAGCTACGGCTAAGACGTGAAAATTAGCTCAGAAAGATTAAAGATGAAGGTTTTTAAGGACTGACTGAGTGCTCGCCATCTTCCCTCTCAATTATTCAGCCCGAGAGAAGCCGTTTAGCCTAGAAATTGGGTCAGGCAGACAACGTTTTATGTCCCACTTTAGTATCAAACAAAATATCGTAGAAGATCTAATGATCTAAGAATTATATTAATCACTTCGAAACAGAAAACTGAAAGATCTTCATCGCACTTATTCTTTCATAGAAACAAAGAAAGTTTTACCAGTTGTACGATGCTTTCAGCTAAAGAGAAAGATAACTAAAATGACACTAATTGTTGTTGTTAGCTTAAATGCCATGAGTGGGAAGGCCATGTATGTCGTAGACATGACTATAGACGGCGGACGTAGACTTACAGCAGGACGCAGAAATACGGGCACCAACCAAATCGCTATACAAAATGAGTACATAAGCAGCCTATATACGACTCACTGAAGGGCACAGGCCTTCTCTCAGAGAGAGAGAGTATGGGCTTAATCACCACGCGTGCTCACCGCGGATTGGCGATTTCGAGCGCTGATGTATATGAATAGCTCAGACATTCAGGTTTCCTCACGATGTTCTCCTTCACAGTTAGCGAGTGGTAGTGCTACTATAACTTCACAAATGTACATAACTTAGAAAACGAGGTCATAGGTACATGCCCGCACTGGGAATCGAACCTGGGTCTTTCGCTTCCGAGTCCAATGTTCTACCCACTAGGCTACCGCTTTCAGTAGTAGCTGAAAACTACTAATTTCAAAATTATTAGTTTTCAGCAAATCATGGAGACACGTTTGAGTCACGAACATGAGAGATGACTGAGAGAAACCAGCATTCTTATTACGTAACTGTCCACTGTCTCAGGCTACGCATTTTGACGTTTCCATAGTGTCAAAATATGACAGTTTGGAGTAGGTTAAAGAAGTGTAGTAGCGCCCCCTGGTCCTGGCGATTTGATCAATCAGTCAATCAATCAATATATTTATTTGTGAACATCGGTGTGTTTATAATAAAGGTCTTACAGTATATTTTAGAGCGCTATGTTCTACCCAAAACGAACTTAGGTATACAAATATTTTTAAGCATGCACATGTACAATGAATTAAGAAGTTAAAATATTATACATTGATGCGGCCAGCCTGAAGACAGTGGCGATCATTAGGGTAACCTTGTTTCGTTGGTCTAGCGGTAACACGTTCGATTACCAAGACAGAGGTCGTGGATTCGATTTCCGCTGGAGACCGCGGTACTTTGATATGTGCTATTATCCTCAGACTGTGCGTTTTTTCATGCTTGTACCTTTCTGTATACCAATATTACGGAATCCTAGTTCGGGGCCAGGTTATCAACCAGTATTATCTTAATAATAATTACTTAACTAAATATTAGGGGTTAAAGTATGAAATTGCCGTTTTATTGCAATAGGTTCTTTGAATTGACATAGAATCTTCATGGTTTGAGGTTTTCGAATGAAACTTTTTTCAAATGGTTTCTATGATGTTCTTTTTTTAAAAAATGTGAAACATTTGAATATCGACTTTCAATTGTTTTTGTTATTCAATTTAGACAAGAAAGATGGATACTGCGGAAATTCGAGTGATTTTTGAATACGAGTTCCGACGCGGAACTAACGCGGCAGAAACAGCCCGCAATATCAATGCTGCGTTTAGAGAGGGGTCTACTAATGAACGCACCGTGCGATTTTGGTTTAAACGCTTTCGTGATGGAAATTTCGACTTAAAGAACGAGCCACGAGGAAGATTGCCCACACAGGTGAATAACGATGAATTAAGAGAGATAGTGGAAGCCGACCCTAGTCAAACTACCCAGGAATTAGCGGCATGGTTTTACGTTACCTTACCCACAATATTGACTCACTTGCGTCAAATCAATAAAATAAAAAAATACGAAAAATGGGTGCCTCATGATTTGACTGATCTGCAGAAAGAAACGCGTGTTGAAACTTGTGTTGCCTTGTTGAACCGGTACAGAAATGAAGGAATATTGGATCGAATTGTAACATGTGATGAAAAGTGGATTCTTTATGATAACCGGAAAAGAAAAATGCAATGGCTGACCCCAGGTCAAATGCCACAACAGTATTCAAAAATCACTCGAATTTTCGCAGTATCCATCTTTCTTGTCTAAATTGAATAACAAAAACTATTGAAAGTCGATATTCAAATGTTTCACATTTTTTTAAAAAAAGAACATCATAGAAACCATTTGAAAAAAGTTTCATTCGAAAACCTCAAACCATGAAGATTCTATGTCAATTCAAAGAACCTATTGCAATAAAACGGCAATTTCATACTTTAACCCATATTATTTTAACAAAAGTTCACTGGCATCAGGAACCGTATTTCTGTCGCTACATTTTGCAACCTAACGTGTTTTCTAGGTCGGAAAACGTATCTGGCATTAAAACCGTTGCTGGTTGTCGTTTATTGGCATCTTTATATGGGGGGACGTGATCTGTTGGGTATCCGAGCGAAGCTCGTTCTAGCTGAGTCTAAAGGTGGAAATGTTGCAAGTTTTATTGAGGTTTACGGGTCTGTCCACTCCTGCGGGTATTCAGCAGATGGGGTAAACGTGTTAAATCTGTCAACACTTCTCCACCCTCACTCTCTAGTTCAAGCTAAATAAGAGTCCTTTTGCAAATGCCACACCTACAGTAGGTATTATCTAATATACAGCGCGTCTCACGGCTATGCCACATGGAGGGGAAAGTACCTTAAATATTGTAGATGGATCATTTTACTGAAAGAAGACATTATTTAAATTTAAAAAACAATTTAAACTGAAATGAAATAAATTTTATTGTGTGTGCGCGTGAAAATGCATAATCCTTATTAATATTACAAACGCGAAAGTTTTTATGTATGGATGGATGTTTGTTAATCTTTCACGCAAAAACGGCTGAACGTATCCCGATGAAATTTTGCACAGAGATAGATTATAGCCTGGATTAGCACATAGGCTATTTTTTATCCCGGAAAAATACACATCAAAATTACCACGCGAACGAAGTCGCGGGCAACAGCTAGTTCATGTATAAATTGTCAGCGTACTTATTAAATGTTTCTATTTATTCCTGTTATGCAATAAAGAGTTATCAATTTATCTATGTATATATCTAGTTCTTACGTATTCATGTATCTATTTTGATCATAAATACGATTATAATTTCCTAGATGTAGTTTTAAATTACTTTATTAAAAGAAATCTTGAACGTTTGGATAAGGTTTCTTGGAAGACAAGCAATAAATACATTTTTGCAAAGTACTTCGTACCTCAATATCTCCTGAGGCGTTGATTTTCCAAGCATGGTGTCTGGAAAAAATCTTCGTAAAGATGCAGACAATAAGTGCGTTTCGGGAAGCGCGTTAGTAAATTTTTATCCGATATTGTCTGCTTGGTATAAACCCCGTTTACAAAACCTAGCCCTAAAATTTAAAGGGGACGCCACACAAAGGCTTTACCACTTGAGCCACGAACCACTCCACGCCATTGGCGTATCACGGTTTATTTTCCTGGGGGGGGGGCTGGCCTTAAAAAACGACGGCCAATCTCACCGAATCCCAATGGAAGTATGCAGTAACCCAACACCCATCCTGGGGTGGGCACTAAACCATTCTGGGGTGGGCGGCTCCCCCCCCCATCTACTCCAATCCTCGAGACCAAAAGTGATTCCTAAACTTTAAGTTAACGGAAAACTCAACAAATTTATTTTATTTTCTGTAATCCCACATCAGAAAATTATTACTAATGAAAGGCACTACACTAAAAATATAAGAAATAAAACCTGTATTATAAAAAATTGGCAATGACAATTGCGCGGTCCCGGGTGGGAGTGTCCCACGAGAGTCCCGTTGGCTGTTCCATATTATTATAATATTTGGATATACGTTTGGAGCAGAATTCTTGCAAATTAACTAAAGTCTATCTACTACAGTAAATAGTTTTAAGTAGTTAGCAGTAAATTTTTTTACGTTGACTTAGAAGTTTGATTTTGTTGACCTGAGTCATCATTCAGCCACAAGAAGTCCACTGCTGGACCTCCTCCTCCATGGATTTCCAAAAAGACCGGTTGAAAGCGGCCTGCATCCAGCGCCTTCCTGCCACTTGGATGAGGTCATCTGTTCATTTTGTGGCTGGTCGGCCAACGCTGCGCTTGCCGATATGTTGACCTGAGTAATGGTTTTAATTTAAACTCGTTACCTCCACGAGTTCCCGAGATAAAGGGTCTTGACAGACAGACAGACACACAGACGGACGGACGGACAACAAAGGTCTCGATCCTACAAGGGTTTCGTTTTTCCTCCTTTTCACTGATTAATTAATTATCCACGGAACCCACTTTAGGAATCGCTGCTCTAGGCTAGAGACCCATTCTCTCGGACAATACTCGACAATAACTCTTCCGGGACGTTAAGTGGGCCCCTTGAAAAGCGCGGATAACTCGATTTGTACACTCTTGACATCCGGTTAGGGGTGTGGATGGGCCCGATTTATCTGGCTCCGACATGATTGGAAAAGCTGCGGATTAAAGGGGTTCGACTGAAACATAGATAAAGTAGATATGAGATTTTTTCTGAGGAGAATTGCATCCACACAGAACACTCAGGTTTTCTATGATTAACATAGGCGTCGCAGTGAAATTCTTACAGCCGTATTATTAAAGCGCTCTTACTTCTGAGAATTGCTCTTGAGTGTCCGTTTCAAGATATTGTTCGAAATAAAATAACAACTTTACAGCGCACTTAAGAGCGATGTCAGAGGTAGTGATTTAGTTACGGTCAGACCTTGCCGTGATCCAAAAACCTAACCATCTCATGGCAGCTTTTACTGCGCGCCATGAGTGCGATTGTCGAGTAAAAGGTATCCGCGGGATGTCCATTCCTCTCCTACTCATTAAAACGGTTTGACCGTCAAGGGAAAAGTCGAGGTGAAGATATTGAAAGGCACAGGCCGCCCTTAGCTGTTGTTGAATCATTAAAGTAGCATAAGCAGCCTCTTTACGTCCCACTGCGTGGCGACAAGTCTATAAAATCAATAAATTAGCTAGTATTCATCCACTGCTGGACATAGTGTTATTTCTGCGGTTTATTGGAAATAAATAAAACGCACACAACTGTCTTTTATCGAGATAAATATCTGTACCACTGATCTACCTTTAGTTAACAAATACCCTAACACATAGGCCAGCAATCTGCCTCAGATCGTCGGCCCAACAATTTACTAGGTTTTTATTCTGTACTTTCTAATTATAATTGATATGCTATATTATAGTCTCAAATATTAGTTTTTCTTTACTAAAGAATTAAAGTAGTTAAGACCACAATTTGAGATCAGCAACGTTGTAGCATATCAACTTAAGTTTACTTTTTATAGTTTTTTTTTTGCTCAGGGTTCTTGTTTCAAAATAGGAAATTTGTCACATTTTCTAAGAATTAAATACTCTCTGGTTTTCTTACCGTAGTAATTACTGGGCCCAATTTTAACATGCATGCCACCCTCTTTTGACCTTGTGTTATATTTATGCACAATTTTTTCTTCGTACTTTTCGGAGTAATAAGATTTGAACGCTATAAGGTAGTTAACTTTTTCGTCTGCAGGTAGTATTTTACAAAACACAAATAGCTCATTATAGTGTTGGATTTCTGATTTTAAAGTTATACCATTTTTAAGAGTGACTCTAGAAGCAAGTTACCAATCTCTGAGACACGCAAAAACAAGAATAAATCTCAAGCCCATACAGACATAGTCGCCCACGCTCGGAGACACTAGAAAAACAAAGATGGAAACATTTTCCTTGTAAAAATAGGCGGATCATTGGAAACGGCGCCGCAGGTAAATACGGGCATGTAATGAAAAGATATGAAAGGTCAATGCGGGAGAGGCGAAAGCTTGGCCGCGTTTCATAGAACTACATGAGTCCACCTTTGGTACACTATCTTTTGTGCAATAAAGAATTGATAATAATGACTACCATTCACGGTTTGCTATGTATTGGTGTATTTATGCAGTCAAACAAGTAAGCTAACAGACTTACAAAACCCAAATCATACTCAAATGGTAAGGGACCCTATTACTGAGACTCCGCCGTCCGTCCGTCCGCGTCCGTCAGTCCGTCTGTCACCAGGCTGTATCTCACGAACCGTGGTAGTTAGATAGTTCAAATTTTCATGAATGATGTATTTCTGTTGCCGCTATAACAACAAATACTAAAAACAGAATAAAATAAATATTTAAGGAGGCTCCTATTCAACAAACGTGATTTTTTTGCCCTTTATTGCTCGATATTTAGAACGGCAACAGGTAGACGCTTGGGATATTCAAATGTTGTACAGTTAATGCTTCAGACAAAAAATCAAGTAAGTGAATCTGGAATTAAGCTAATAACCTATTGCATGTTCTCTAAAACGCAGCCCTGCATAGGTAGCGCGACGAGCGCGGGTCGCCCGTTTTAACTTCGCAAGTCGCGACTTGTGACACTGTCAAATTCTGACATTTTAGCGCCACATAACGCGCGACTCGTGCCATCGTGCTCCCTATGCTGGGCCTAATTCTGTCAATGCTTTATAGTACAATGTACTACTTGTACTATAAACTACTTTGTCTTAGTATTTAATAAACGTGTCGAAATCATTTTATTTCCACTTCAAGTTATATTTTTGAATTGCATGCTAAACTGATTTATAATTCGTGAACCTGAAACCTTATAACTTATAACAATGCTGTGTTCACCAGTAAGTGGCAAACATATATAGTCTAGTACTAACAATTTAATACCCTATATAAGGAATGTTTATTTTGCTGTTGGTGCACCTTATAACAATAAATAAATAAAGGGCAAGATCAAAAGTACCAGAAATCGAGTTATGAATGTTGATGAAACGAAAGAGGCTTGTCAATATCGTGGTAAACCCCAAACCCTACCTACCAATCCGCGATACAGGCGTAATTCGTCATTCGCGTGGTAGTTAGTGCCTCTACGAACTCCTTCAGCAACGTGGGCGTGAGGGTTTTACGTAACTTGAACTCCGTCAGACCTTTTAGATTCATCTATTTTTGTTCTACGTTCTACGGATCCAGAGCTCAAGAGGCATCAAAACAATGTGGCAGCTGCAGCCTGCATTATGGAAATAGCGCTTTTGTTTTGACCAAGCTTTATTTACCAGGCTCTCTTATATTACTTTTTGGTCATTTTTCCTTTTGTAAGCTGGTATTTTCAAAGATGCTTCTACTTATTACAGTATTCTCCCAAGTTCACAAATTAAAATACAGAAAATTTGAAAAATCAACAGTCCTCAATAAACAGCGATCTCGTAATAAAAATCTTAGGTTTACTAACCTATGATTTTATTTCATTATAGTTATTTCAGATGCTTACGAATCATTAAAAGAAGTGGTGGCGCATCGGTAAAACGATTGCCTAACATCCGAAAGGTCGATGGTTCAATTCCGAATTTGGCTCAGAGATAGATTATAGTCTGAGATAGCACATGGTTTACTTTTTATCCCGGAGAAATACACAACAAAGTTTTTACGCGAATGAAGTTGCTGGCAACAGCTAGTATTCATAATATATCTATCTACTCTAACTTAATCCATGGATAATATATCCTTCTTAGACCTCGTTAAATAAGGTTTTGCAATTGAGTTAAAAACTATCCATTTCAGTCTGTCATTGTTACCGCAGTCAGCTCGTTTTAATTATCTGCCACTTCAGTTCCATTTTTGTCGAGCGCCCCAGATTTGCTAAGGCTATTTGCAGCAGAAAATAAGGGAGTAGGGGCTATTCAATTATTACGAAAGCAGAATCTATTCACCCCCCTCACAGCATATATCTGTGTTACCCCCCCGACTTTTTCAGCGAAAGTAAGCATATCTCTTAGCCTCCCATCCTGTGTGGAAGTGAAAGTGAAATGGTCTTTATTGCTATAAAATTAAGTACAAAAACTGCAAATTCTTACTCTGGCGAAAAGCCATGAGACTTTCAGCCTATAGTCGTCAGGGAATATGCTCTACTGCCTACGTTGATTTTCGAGCTTATGCTTACGTAAATTTAGCCCCCCCTTGTTTCACTTCACAAGTTTGGGCCTCAGCGATGCCACGGATTACTTTGTTTCAACATTAAGTTGGTTTGGGCCCATTTGGGGGCTCAATACTTGAAACCTCCGAACACTTCTGGCACCCATTTACCCGATTTGTCTTTCTTATTTTCATCATCAGCCATTTGACGCCCACTGCAGGACAAAGGCCTCCCTTATGGTTTTCCCGCATCCAGCGACTCTCCGCCACCGTAAATAGGTCAGACTGTCTAGTGGGTTGCCTACCCACGCTGCGTCCATGGTCGCCAGGTCAGAACTTTTTTGCCCCAACGGCCATCAGTTCTCCTAGCTATGTGCCCCACCCACTGCCACTTTAACGGAGCAATTCTTCGTGCTATATCAGTAACTCGGATTCTTCTGCGTATCGCTTCATTCCTGATTCGATCACGCAGAGAAACTCCTAACATAGCTTTTGGCGTCCATTGCTCGTTTGGCGAACTTGAGCCTTCTTGTGAGGCCCATAGTCAGCGACCAGGTCTCACATCCATAAGTCATCACTGGCCACACATATTTCTTATTTTATTCCTACCTATTTATTATTGTTTGTTTTGGTGTTGTACCAACTTTTACTATTACCCACATTTTTGCGTATTCTGTTCGACGTTGTGTTTTGACTATTGTGTCGTCAAATAAATGAATTTTCTTTCTCCTTTCATTTCTCAAAATCCTTGATAAACTTCGTATGATATTCTTTTTTCTCTATATTCGTCTTCTTCCGGTGCCTTTCCAATTAGCAAATGTTAGCAATCAGCTTTTCATAAGGTGGAATGGTTGCTCAGCACTTGTGACCTCAGTTTACTCTCGTAGGTTTCTCAGCCATGCTGCAGTCACTTAGATTAAATAAGGTTTTTTAAATATAATGCACTAAACAACGTTGATTTCATGTTAGAATTAGTTCCTAGGTGGTTTAATTGTCAGGATTTTGGCAAGTGGCAAATCCTGGTCTTTTCCTACACCTCCGGGATTCAGGAGTTTATGTATTGTATGTAATAAGATTCCAAAATTTGCAGGAACCTAATACCGAACTATCGCGTATCGTGCTCGTCGTCGCCAGGTCACGTGGGTCCGAGTCACACCTGAAACTTTATTGTTTGTTTCTTTTCTGAAATTAGTACTATTGTGGCCACCAAGCGCCGCGAGCATCATTTTCGTCTCCATAGGTCTCTAGGTTTTCTTTCCTCTGCTATGTTCTAAACTTATTTCTCTCTTGTCCCAGGTGTACACGGCCCTCTTCAAGCCGCTGCGTGTCTCCCGGCGGCAGTTCCGCCGCGTGCTCCAGTGCATGCGCAACGTCCGTCACTTGAAGTGCCACGAGCTCTACGCGCACGAGAAGGTCACTAAAGTCGACAGCCTCTCGCTCGTGCTCGGCGGGAAGTGAGTACTTATGTATATATTTCTCTTTCTCGACGTCATTTTTGCTGCGTTAACGCGCACTAGAAATTCTCTAAAGTGGACAGTCTCTCGCTCGTGCTCGGCGGGAACTGAGTAACTCTGTCTCTTTCTTAGCGCCAGAGTTGTTGCGTGTTGCAGTGCATACTCAACTTCCGTCATTCGAAGTGCCACGAGCTGTACGCATACGAGAAGGTAACTTAAATGGATAGCGTCTCGCTCGTGCTCGGCGAAAAGTGTGTACTTATCTCTTAACTTTCTCCAAGTTTTGCCAATCTTGGGCGTCAATCAATCGGCCTGTACTTGTCCACTGCTGGACATAGGCCTCCCCCAAGGCACGCCACTTCTGTCTAGCTGCCAGCAATATGCCTCAGATCGTCGGTCCAGCGAGCTGGTGGGCGTCCTATGCTACGTTTGCCAGTTCGTCTCCACGCGAGAATCTTTACACCCCATCGACAATCGGTTCTTCGGCAGATGTTACCAGCCCACATCTTGCTAAGATCATCTAGATAAGATTAGCACGATATTCTAGCCATTATTAACAAGATTTAGCTCACAAAATCGACTGCCCGGTTGGTCTAGCCGTTAAGGCGCTTAGCTACCAAAACAGAGGTCGTGGGTCCGATTCCCACTGGGGCCCCCCGTGCATTTGTACAAAATAATGGCCTTAGTCTGGGTGTACTTTCATGTTTGTAAAGTCCTTGCCTGGTTACCATAGTACAGGGTATCCTAGTTTGGGACCAAATGATTGTATTGTGTAAAAATTATTATTATTTTAAATAAAAATAAACCGTTTCAAGCGTAAAAAAGACGTAAAAAATCTAGGATCTTGTAACTTGCACTACGTGACAGGCCCGTTAGTGAAATAAACCTGCTATTGGGGTCAACTCAGCTCCGAAATAGAGCTTTCCACCCAGTACGTTTTCAAATTAACGTTCCCTTTTCCATTTGCGAGACTTGCGAGACTCGTATTGTTTCTGTTGCCAACACGAGACGTGGAAGCAGGATAGTCTGGCATGAAAGGCCTGCTTTGACATCTTTCTAACTTAGCTCTAAGTCCCGGCTGCACCTTTATCTGAATTCCGAAAGTGAATCCAACTAGCTCTCAAGCCACACTGGCTATTAAGCAAACGCATCAAGAGCTACGGGTCACTAAAGACCGACTTGAAGGACGAATCACTCACTGGAAGTAGGTTCTGACTTTTGTTGCGTGTGGCTTAAGAGCAAATGTCGACAAATTTGAATTTAATTTGAAAAAATATTAATTTATCTAAAAGTACATTAAATTATAATTCTGAATCAATAACATAAAACTAATCTAGTGCCAAGCCTACGTTAAGCGCTTGAAATGGCTGTGAGCTGGTCATTTCTGCCAAAGAACCGATGACCGATGGGGTGAAAAGGTTCTCTAGCGGATACCATGAAACGGCAAACACAACATGAGACGCCTGCCAGCTCGCTGGACCGATCTGAAGCAGATTGATTAGGCTGGATGAGGGTAGCAGAGGACAGAAGGAAGTGGCGTGCCTTTAGCCATACAGGGCTAGATTTCATGAGATAAATAGAGTATAAGAAATAGAATAACACTTCAAAACACTAAAAACACAAATAATTTGATTAAGCACGGATTTCACTAGTAATTTCTTCAGCATCCGGCTGCCTCGTGAAATCTGTAGACAGAGAGACAGAACATTAAGTAAGTACTTTAATGAAATTCCTAATTCTGCTTCGGTAAATTACTAAAATCTTGGTGATATTCCCCTAGACGCAGGAGGTTTGTTAGAATCGTGGCATGTGGCAAACCTAGCTACCTAGCTACTCTACCTACCCCTCCGGGATACAGGCGAGCATACACATTTTGTGTATGTGGTGTAATGTGGAATCATCACAGGTGGTGTTTAAAATAAAAATTTACTCTACTGTAGGTAAGAATCTACTAACATTTTTAATGTAAATCGCGTCCTCGGGAAGTGCAAAAAACTTCTCTCCACGGTCGCACTCGAAGGAACGTAATTTCCGTGACTAAAAGGTTAGTTCCTGGCTGAAATGCCGTGACAATTTGATAATCGTTTGCTGGTTGCTGGTCTATATTATCTGAACAGATTGTTACTTACTGAGTGATCTTTTCATTTCTTTCTTTCCCGCGAACTGTGAAGAAAACCATCGTTAGGAGACCTGAGCGCCTGAAGTGTTCGTATACCTACATTACATTGGCGCTTGAAATCGTAGTAACACTCCTTAATTGGCTCATCAAAGTAATATAATTGAATAATTTCAGTTGCTTTTTCGATTTCTATATTTTTTTAGAAGTTAAGCTCAGTTGGTACAGTCAACTGCATATAAAGCTTTACATCCGTGTGGTTTGTAAATAATTATTTCCGGTACTTACTACTTACCTCCGGGTTTTCGTACACTGCCAGTTGTTTACAGTAGATTAATAGATTGGCAGCTTACAAGAAACCACAGTACTATCCTGCTTTCGTAAGCATAATTGCACAACTTTGCAGACTCAAGAAGTGGACCGGTAACAAAAGCGTAGAAGAACTTTTCCGATTTGCACAGAACAGGCAGAGATGTTAGGAGATTATTCTCAATCTCCAATGATACTTTAATAATCATGATAATACTGACTTCCACACAACACAATACAGGCCTGGCGTGTCCTTTCCTGGTTACCATAGCACAGGGTATCCTAGTTTGGGACCAGGACAAGCGATTGTGTGTGTCGTTATTTAATAAGTTATTACCTAATTATGACAATCACTTACTCTGGTCCAAAATTAGGATGTCCTGTGCTCTAGTAACCAGACAAGGTCATCACAAACATACAAATACACACAAACAGACGTTACTTGTACGCATTAAGTCAGCCTCCAGACCTCCAGTGGGACTCGATCCCACTTTAGGATTGAGGAAGAAGATTCATAAGTTACGATAATTTCACACAAAAATGTTACCTTGAGTGCAATTCTTACGAGATAGTGCGTGATCTCTCGATAAAATCCTTGTTACCATCGCCTAAAAGCGCACTAGCCCGGTAGGGCCCTCGCCCACGGCGACTTTTTGTAGCGATGCAGTAGCGATGCTGTCGCGCGTTCGCATCGATACAGTCGCGATGCGATCGCTAGTTATGTGCCCTCGCCCACCGTAAACACGATACAGTCGCGATGCAAACGCGATACCGTCGCGCTTCTATCGCGATGCAAAGACGATTCAGTAACGGCACAATTTTAGCCTGCGATCGCTACAGTTGCAAGATGGACTCCGTTGGACCGATAGAAAACGGCACTCTCAATCTGTCTGTGTTGCACAAGTCACGCGCCACCCCTCCTCCGTTCTCCTCCCGAATGTCGTCCGACACGGTCGCGCGTTTGCATCGATACAGTCGCGATGCTGTAGCGCTTTAGTAGCGCGTTGGCATCGCTTCTGCAGCGCGTTGCAAATGCGACTAAAGCGCGTTCGTAGCGATGCTCTTGCGCGTTTACGAAACGCGCGACAGCATCACTACAAAAAGTTGCCGTGGGCGAGGGGCCTGAGATTGCGCAACCAGCCAAGTGACCAAGCCGAGCGGGCCTTATACAGTAAATGACCTCTTTATGGTGTGAAACAGAATTGTTAGGCATAGAATCCAATTGGGACTCTCAAAATGAAGCTATAAACTGCAGGCCAAACTGGCATTCTTACAGAAGCCTCGTGTCAGTGTGGCTACCGGGAAGTATGTGTATTTCCACAACTGTCAAACCTCAAGAAATGGACCGGTATAAAAGTAATTTTCAGAATTGCACTGAACTGAAAACGATGCAAGGTCATACCGCCCTCCAATGATGGGGAGGTACTTTAAGCATCAGGAATAAGAAGATTAATGAACAATAATTAATGATGGAGCGAAAGAGATCTGACAGGGTCGTGACAAGTGGCAAACCTTGGCCTCTGCCTACCCCTCCGGAATACAAGCGTAAGTTTATGAAGAAGAAGACTCGTCACAAAACGAGTACGATTCTTACGTGCGTGGTCTTTCAAAACAATCCCCAATGCAATGGCCTAAAAGCGTACTAGCCCAGTGTAAGATTACGTAACCAGCCAAGTGACCAAGCCGAGCGGGCCTTATACAAACCAGCGCCTGACCTCTATACGGCGTGAAACAACTTGCCGGCTTGTCGGTTCCGTGCACAGAAGGCAGATACCGACGAACGTAATGACTAAATCTATCCAATCAGATGAAACTACTACTACTATTATAAATACGAAAGTCTGGATGGATGAAAGAAAGAAAGAAGACATTTATTTTTGAGAAATTTCTTCTTTCCAAAGAAACACAGAATAGGCATTCGCGAAAACAGTCAAAATACGTCGAAGGAAAGAAAAGGAACAAAAAGAAACAATACAGAAGATGGATAGATGTCAGTTACCCAATTATAAATTTGAAATAAAGATAAAATAATTAATATGATGTTTGTTCGTGAGATCCGATAGGCACCATATTCGCGGACGTAATGGCCTCTCGTCGCTAGCGTGCGACGTGAAACCATTTTCAAACCCCCCTTGGGTTTCCGTTTCCTTTTACAACTACCATTCAATATTTTTACTATTTAATGCTTGTCAACTTAATGTTCACATACCCCACAATCCATGACTCTTTAATAAAATGGTGACTGATGCGACTGTTATTATGATGGTACCTACTTTGAAGGGTAATAGACTATTACTTACGTATGAAGTTAAATATATTTCGCAAAATCATGACATATTGTAGTGTGGAATAGCACATAGGATAATTATACACATCATAATGTCCACGCGAACGAAATTGCGCGCAACATCTAGTCTATATTTATATGTTTAATGGAAGCTTGAGTAAGTTCCGGGTGCAACAAGAATTTGTAAAAAAAACCGGCCAAGTGCGAGTCGGACTCGTGCACGATGGTTCCGTACCATTATCTATACAACATTAGACAAAGATCTAATTTGAGAACAGCGCCATCTATAGAAACCAACAAGAAACGTGTAACATTGACATTTCACGTCATGACATCGGCGCTGTGAAGGATACGTAAATGGCCGCTAGATGGCGAGCACCGTCTTTAGACAACGTTTGTTGTATGGAAGCCCACCTTCAATATTTATTTTATCCTGTTTTTAGTATTTGTTGTTATAGCGGCAACAGAAATACATCATCTGTGAAAATTTTAACTGCCTAGCTGTCACAGTTCATGAGATACAGCCTGGTGACAGAAAGACGGATAGACAGACGGACAGTGAAGTCTTAGTAAAAGGTCCCGTTCGGATACGGAATCCTAAAAAACTGTTCTCCTAACGCACGCTAATGCCGAAGAACTGAGGCAGATTGCTGGGAGTGGCTGGATGAGAATGACCGAGGAGAGAAAGAAGTGGAGTGGTTGGGTACGGCCTATGTCCAGCAGTGGACGAGAACGGGCTGATTGATAATAATATTAAAAAACCTATTTGGAGGCTAAAAATTCCACCCATCGACAATATTGATAATATTGTACCTACTAAAGCAAGTCCAAAGAGAAGTAAGGTGGCATATGTAATGAATGACCATGATGATAATTCCATTGTAGACGTATTTGTGCAGCGCGTCTTCTGTACATTGTATTGTATACCGGCCGACTGTAAGTGGGTGAAATGTTACGCCTACTTTGCGAGCTATGTTTGAATATTAATCTGTAAGTGCTGCCTACATAATTGTTGCAGGAACTTCGCAAATTTAAGTCCTAGCCTAGCCCCGCTGGACGTTATCGCGATAGACGTTTTTATCTTCCTATCGACTAGCGTCATCCATCTCGCTTTATTTCACTACGTAAATGAAGATGGCGCTACGCGATAAGAAATTAAAAATGTTTATCGCGGCCACGTGCAGCGGGGGCAGGGAAAGAGATATAATTAATAATAATTTGACAACTTTCACACAATACAATCATTTGTCCTGGTCCCAAACGATGATACCCTGTGCTATGGTAACCAGGTAAAGGAGGAGGTTCTTAATTCGTCCGTATATTTTTATCGTGAATGTTCAGCGATATGTCTTTACGACGGTGCCCGATTTCATTTTTTTTTTTTTGTTACAAGGGGGTACCCCAATAGTTAAGTAGTCCCATAAAAATTGGGTCAAGATCTGTTGGTGGGATCCAACAGAACATCATGGAACTCTTCTTTACAGTGCGTATTTTTCTTAAAGTCGGTCTTTTTAGGGTTCCGTGTCCGAAGGGTGCCAAACGGGGCTAAGGCTTCACTGTCCGTCTGTCTGTCTGTCTGTCTGTCTTTATGTCTGTCCGTCTATCTGTCTGTCACCAGGCTGTATCTCATGAACCGTGATAGCTAGGCCGTTGAAATTTTCACAGATGATGGATTTCAGTTGCCGCTATAACAACAAATCCTAAAAACAGAATAAAATAAATATTTAAGGGGGGCTCCCATACAACAAACGATTTTTTTTTGCCGTTTCTTGCTCGATATTAATAACGGCAACAGGTAGACGCTTGAAATATTCACAAAATATTTAGTTCTATATTCGCTTCAAAAATAAATGATTTAGTTAAAATTAAATAAATATTTAAGTGGCGCGCCCTTAATACAAATGTAATTTTTTAATTTTTCTCGATCTTTGTGTCTAATTTTGCATAGATAATGGTACGGAACCCTTCGTACGTGAGTCGGACTCGCACTTGTAAGGTTTTTTTTTACTAAAATGTTTGTTGGATCTTCTATTTTGGTAGTCCGTTGACAGAACTCAATTAAAGCTCTCGAGGCAGTTAATTTGCTTTTGCGTCGCGTCTAGTTCAACTAATTAACTCGTTTTAGGTGCGGGGGAATTGAACTTCATCAACGCCCTTTCTACGAGTAGAACCCAGCGTCATAAAAAAGGTGTAAAGATACTTGATAGTCCGTATCTTTCATTCCGAGTGTTGATTAAAGTTAAGGGGATCCACAGAAACTACCACAGCGGTGCAGTGTTTTTATTGCCCCAAAAAAGTGACATCCTCAGTTTATTGCTCTAATTGATTCAACTATGTGTTTAAATAACACGAGTAGAACTCCCAGGAGTCCAATGATCATAGTTTTTTTTTTTTAAATCGAAAAGTTTTCTTGACTTTCGTAGTAATAAAATAAGAAAAAAAATCCTGTAAAAAAACTATGAAGGCTTGAATGATCGTGGTGTCCTGGGTGTTTAGAACTATTAGAGGCACATATTTAAGAGCTATTAATTTGTTGAAACTTTGCCTAATAACGAAGCAATAATTCTTTTTATAGTTTTTATTTTTTATTTATTTTTAGACTTTGAAGTAGAGCCTTTGACTACAACAGACTCATTCTTTATTATGAGTAGCACCTACGACAAAATTTGCAGGTTCTAACAACGCAGTTATTTAGAGATATGATTTAATTTGTTTCCAAGTTCAAATATGCAAGTCAGGGTTATCACAATCACTTTGAAATTAGTAGTTTTCAGCTACTACTGAAACCGGTAGCCTAATGGGTAGAACATTGTACTCGGAAGCGAGAGACCCAGGTTCGATTCCTACCGCGGGTATGTACATATGACTTTGTTTTCTAAGTTACGTACATTTGTGAAGGTGCAGTAGCAATACCACTCGCTAACCGTGAAGGAAAATATCGTGAGGCAACCTGAGTGTCTGAGCTATTCACATACCTCAGTGCTTGAAATGGTCAATCCGCGGTGGGCACGCGTGGTGATTAAGCCCATACTCTCACCCTGAGAGAAGGCCTTTGCTCTACAGTGGGACGTATATCGGCTGCTTATAAAACGTCACTCACTAGCTACAAGCCGCTTCGCTTTTGAGCGGAATTTTGTTTTGTTTGCAAGAACAGCCTTATTTATAAAAACACGATTCAGTTTATTTCATCTGCGGTTACGACTTTTCCTTGTAAAATCTCCACCACAGACAATTTTAATCGGCGTTTAATCGGAATCGTGCTTTTTATAAATAAGACAGTCTGTCTTTGCGTAGTATGTGTGTAATTGATGTATTGTCGACTGTACGTCTATATCTCGGAGTTAGTACATCCGACCTTTGTAGGTCATCGTCGGCAATATAATGAATGAGCGCTTGTGTCTCGTTTGTTCCCTTCTCGGTGCAGTGTTTGAAACATGACCCGAAATGAGCACTCCCGCGATTAGGACGCGCCCCATTTCCAGTACGATTTAGGCTTGGGAAAAATATCTTTATATGAAAATATCGATATTTTTTCAGAACATTTCGACATATTAGCCACTAATTTTTTTTCCGATATATCGATTTTATCGATATAGCGTTTTCCTAAGATTCCAACCGCATACAGCGATCGCCAACCCGCCTGCCAAGCGTGGCGATTATGGCGATATCGATTTTCGATATTTATGTCCGGTTATCAAAATCGGTAATTTTATCAGAGCGTACTAATCCAATCTCTAAAGAAAAGACTTTGTCTAGGGTTCAGTTCCCTTGCCTCGAACGCACAGTCCGTTGGTTTGGTTGGTGTCAATGCGTGTATGTGACTGGGTGTAACTGTGTGTGTTTGTGTTTGTTTTTTGCAACCCGATATCGATATTTATTGTCAATATATATCGAGACATTTGAAAAATATCGATACGATATATGTAAATCGGTATATTTTTTCCCATTTTCTCATCCCTATTACTATACATACACTACATTAGGGGTAATCTGTGACTACATTGCGGCTGCAGTGCAGATGCTGTGATTGCGCGCTATCAGATTTCTTTGCTCGAAAGTGCATTGAACGTTTAGATTACGCGATGCCATGGTTTGATAGTGTTAAGGTTTGAACGATAAGTTTTGATCATTAACAGTGATGGGTTTAATCAAATCAAAACTTTTTATTCATTGTAGCGCAGAGGCTGTGACTTATGGACGTTAATGTACAAATTAAACATTTCAGGCAAGATCTAGATTCTTGATGTCCTTAATTAACACAGTTGAAAATTCTCGTAAAATTCTAGAACTCGTGCATTGAACTGGTTTTGTTGCCATAAATTAGGTACTTTTAAAATGAATAGTTGGGGACTAAACGTGGAACCGCCGTATCCTGATTCCTGACATGATAGTACTGAACTATGAACACTTGCCTAGGTTTCTGTGAAGTTGAGCAACACATTCTATGCCTACATTTTTGTTGTTAAAACGTGCAAAGCGTTTACACATTGAAGATTTATTTTGTAGTGGAAACCGTCTATATTAAAGTTGTTTAACTATATACTATTTTAGGTAGTGGTGTATACCAGTTATATAGTTATAATTGTACTTTGTGTAATTTCCTTATGTACAATAAAGAATAATCTAATCTATAAATTTATAGAGATTGAAATAATTTTGTGGTGGAATGTATGTTTCTTACAGGGGATCATTACAGGCATAACAATTTATTTACAGTGCGAAGTAGCATTATTTACGTCAGATACATTGATCGTGTAATAAGCGATAGCCTCTTTTTCCTCGAAAGCTTCGAGGCGGTGTAAATAAAGCTCGGAGCAATTTTCCTTCGTCCGTCGTCGGCGGCCTCGCCAACCGTGGATACAGTCGACAGCTGGTTGGCGTTACATTTTTGTTGCAAAGTCGCCCGAAACGTAACTGAGTAGAGTGTGCTTTCGACTGTACATGGGCGTTTAAGGAGAGTCGCAACAGTCGACTTTTCGTAGACTCTTTACTTGTCTTTCAGAAACGTACAAAAATAGTTACTTACTTACTCCGCTGGCTCAGCGATCTGAAGTGGGTCTTGGCCTCCGACACAAGAAGTCGCCAATTGTCTCTATCCTGCGCAGTCTCTTGCCAGTCGGCCGCCTGGAGCTCACGCAGGTCCTTAGCCACTTCATCCTTCCAGCCATATCTGGGGCAACTCCACGTATGCCCTTTTTATCGCCAGATCCTCTCCCATCCTTTCTTAGATGTGACCGAGCCATCGGATTCGGTGGGTTTTCGTTTCTCCGACGATGTCCGAGGAAATCAGGTCTTCAATTTCCTGGTTCTTTTTAACTCTCTAACTAGGAACTTCCCTCCTCTTCCTCATGATCTTTCTCTTCGCAACAAGTAACTTATTTTCCTCTTTAAGTGTGAGTTTCGAAGCCTCACAGCCGTATATCAAGATCGGTCTGATTACGATTTTATAAATTCTTCTATATAAAAGAAGAATTTACATTATAACAATTGTACCTACCTTCATCATACAGACATAATGATAAAAAACATAACGTACTTAACATAATCTGTCTTTAAACTCATATCTAACATCATCCATTCCCAATCACTCTCTGGGACTCTACATTCAATTGTCCTATATCAATGGCGAACTCATCGCAGTGTGGATAACCCAATTGGGATAAACCAAAATGCATATCCTAATAAAGCGGACAGTTACAGAATAAGCTGGCTTTCTTTTAAAAAAGCTGCATAATATGTACGCTAACCAAACAACACCGAAGATCCTAAACCGATTACGACCGGGCCAGGCGCCCAATACAAAAAATAAAGTGTTATCAAAAACGAACGACAAAACTAAGCAATTCCGCGAACTCGACACAAACGCTGTTTGCGTTCCCAAAAGCCTGTGCTAAAATATGGTTTACCTACACTCATTTTATTTTGCCCGTCTCGACCTTTCCAGCGATGTAGTCAGGGTGACCTAATGGAGCCATCAGGAGACTTGAAGACCTACTCCTATATTACGCACACCAAATCCTGAATGATACCTATCGCAAATGTAAGGATTCCAATAGAATTTGGTGCGCATAGGGAATGCAATCCCGATAATTTCAATCCAGGCATTTGCGGGACTGAACCGTCTTAGTCCCGCTGGATCCAGGTATTTGCGGGATCCGGATGGACTTAGTCCTTTGAAATCAATCGTAATAAAGAACTAATGGCCCTCGTTTTCATGGTTTTAAATTTAACCTTAATTAGATTAGCTTTTTGGTACATTACAAATAGTTTATTAATACTTTTAGAAATAAAAATTAAGATATAAATTGACATAAAAACATCAACATCAGAAACATAAATTGACAATTAACATAATCACGTAATGTAAACATCAGAAACATAAATTTCCATAGTCACTTAAATAACACAATTATCAAATTGACAAGCACACGCCGCCGCGCGCAGAGTAACACGTATGGTCTACGCTTCTTTGTAATACCGCCAGTCCAGCTGGTCCCGCGAAATTTTCGACCGAGATTAGTCCCGCAAAATGTATCCCGGGATTGCATTCCCTAGGTGCGCATAGTAGCCCCCTACCCTCCCATTACGTAACTGTTAAAATATGGAGTGTCAAAATATGCTTGGATTTCACAGTTCGGAGTAGGTTAAATCGGACGCTTCCATACAGTGGAGATGTTTTTTATAGTAGCGCCCCTGATCGCGTTTTATAAAACTGCAATTCATAGTTTATAGAGATTGAAGTGGAAACGGGCGGAGACCGCGAGGCGGGAAGACGGCAGGTGGACCAGGACAATCACAGAGTGGCCGGCCGAGAATAGGACGACGGTCAGTGGGCAGACCAGCAGCCCCATGGTCGGACGATGTAGTTGAGACGGGGGAAGGTCCGTGGATGCAGATGGCAAGGGACCGTGAGAGATGGCATTTGGGGGGAAAGGCCTGTACCCTGCAGTGCGCGGGGGTGGGCTGATGATGATAGTTCATTATGATCGATGTATATTGCATAGGCGATAGTACTCCTCTCCCTAATTGCTAATTTGTGGTTTAATCGGCTATGCAATACATCGAATTGTCATAGGAAACTGTAGGGAAGAGCGGGTGATCGTGCTCTTCCACTATAAAGGGAAATTTCCTGCCAGGCAGATCGTATGCCTGGGGACGGCCGGTCCAACTAATGTTCGTCGGACATTATATTTATGGTATGTCATGTGAAACATTTTGCTTGCGCGATGCAGGAATGTTGGAGTTTATAGTGCGCGTGCAGAGTTGACAGTGCCACATCACTCCCCTTCAAGACCGTAGACCCTGATACCTAAACGAGTAGACACAGACATTGAATTTAGTTTACGATCCGTGCTCTACGTCAATGACCGCTGTATTGATTGGCGCTGATTGATTGTGTTAGTGCCAATTTCACTAAACTGAATGGCTTTATCACAGAGCGAACTACAGAATTCTAGGCTGTACGAACAACTTTTATTATGGGTGTTCTGGAAGACAAGATCTCTAAGCGATAAGACCGCCAATTGTATAAAATTACTTAGAGTTAAGAAATCATAGTTGTAATTCTTTTTATCTGGTTGTGCAGTAGTGCTCTAAAGAAAACTTCGAAATGGCGTAAAAAATATCAGCTATTCTATACATTAAAATGTCGCAGTGGGAAATGTTAACCATGGCTGTATACGCTCTGCCAATGTCGCAACATTCGCTAAATGGTCCTACATAGAAGAACAAAATATTCTTTTGAACAAATATGACAAAACGGAAAAGCCGTAAACGGACTTAAATGGGAAATTAAACAAAAAAAATAAATGTTCTACATTTCGGGAGTTTCGCATTTTTATATAACCCTGTAATTTTGGTAAAAAAATTCAGTGACATTGAAGGCGTTAGCAAAAGTTTAAGGGGCATTCATTCTCTTTAAAATTTCGCTATTTTACTAAAGCCGCTTTGAAGCTAATTTAAAGAAGTACCGAAAAAAAATATTCATACCTAACAAAAAAACTTCACTTTATCTTTAAAAAAAAACCTTATCAGCACAAAAAGTTCGCAGAACTCGTTTAGTAGAAGAAAACATTTTTCGCAAATCAAATGGTAGTAGTAGAAGACAACATTTTTCACATTTTTCATTGATAGTTTCGAACCTAACATCAGTTTTGTGTGATTACCGTTTCGGACGTTGAAAATCGCGATTATCCACAAAAAAAATGTAAGTAATCAAGAACGTTTTGGCTAAAACATCCTTATTTTCATCATCATCTTCATCATCAGCTATTTGACGCCCACTGCAGGACATAGGTCTCCTTCGTGGTTTTCATAACCATGAGGGGTTTTGCCATAATCGCCACGTTTGGCAGGCGGGTTGGCGATCGCAGTATGCGGTTGGAATCTCAGGGAGACGCTGCTGCCCGTCTCCTGGTAATTGATTTCCTTAGTCGCCTTGTTTTACATCAATCAATTTACTATCATCGTTTTTCAACACGAAAAGAACATTCCTTTAAAATATTGCTAACGATTTAAAAATTCAACCCGTGGTCATTGATTTAACCTGGCTACATCCCTGGCCGGCCTTTGCGCCATTATTCGGGAAGGGAATTAAAGGCTGGAAAGCTTAAATGTCAGCGCTCCGCTTTATAACTCCCATAACTGGGCTTCGAAGCTTCGCGCTTGCCCCACATTCGAGGGGTCCTGAGTTCGATACCGGCATTGCTACTATAACTTCACAAATGTATATAACTTAGAAATCAAAAACATAGGTACATGCCCGCACTGGGAATCGAACCTGGGTCTCCTGCTTCCGAGTCCAATGTTCCACTCACTAGGCTACCACCGCTGTACCTAAGTATACCCGGTTTCAGATTAGAGGCACCCATCCCAATGTAAGCTAGACAGACGTTGACCAAACGTGCTACCGAGTCGAACGCCTGGGTGGTAACTAAATACATAATTATACTGCGGGAACAGATATTGCTGGCAAAAAACATGATTGATCGCTTCTGGAAGGCGTGAACTTACAGAAAGAATTCAGTCTACGGCAAGTATGGGTCGAGTTCTACATTATTGATTACATCGTGAATTCCACGTTAGGGTTTGATGATTAAACGAAACAAGGAAATAACATATTCGGATGACGAATAGCTTTGTTGGTTACAGCGCCTCCAGCACGGTTGGCTGCGGGGGCAGGTTCGAATTCCGCTTCAGAAAAAGAGACATTCGCGATCTTAACTCTAAAATGCGCAATCTTCTGAAACGTGTCGATTAGAGTTAAAATTAAGTATAGCTTGTAGCTTAATATGTGCTTTTCACAGATTCAGTAGCTCTTATGTGTTTTTCGCTGATTTATAGTTTCTCAAACATCAGGCTAAACATCTTCTTATATATAAAAATTTCGTGTCACCGTGTTTGTTATTGAACTCCTCCGAAACGGCTTCACCGATTTTTATGAATTTTTTTGTGTGCATTTGGCAGGTCTGGGAATAGGTCGTAGGCTTATTAATATGGCAAAACAACGTTTGCCGAGTCAGCTAGTAATATCATGAAATTCGCGCTTTATGAGCTCTTAAATGTCGCAGCCTCCGGTTAACCACTCGTCTGCCGCGACACAGATCTGTGTCCAACTTAGTATGGGCCACCTATACGTTGCGTTCCGCGAGGGCAGTTCAGGAGTTAAACGTTGACCCACATACTCGTATAGTCCATTCTATTTACCACATATTATGGTTTTAAGCGATCTATCATACAGTGACCACTATAAAGCAGAAAACTGTAAAACCGCATGATATATTAAAAAGGAAAATTAAACATTGAAAATGAAGCAAAATAAATCTATATAGGTATATAAAAATGAATTGCTGTTCGTTAGTCTCACTAAAACTCGAGAACGACTGAACGGATTTATCTTATCTTAGTCTTGAAATGTTCGTGGAGGTCTAGGGAAGGTTTAAAAGGCGAGAAAAAATCGAATAGTTTCCGAGAAAACCCTAAAAACAGCCCTTTTCTATTTCCCATACAAACGTTTTCTGTGGCGTTACGAAGTTCGCCGGGACAGCTAGTAAAAAATATAAACCGGCCAATTGCGAGTCGGACTCGCGCATGAAGGGTTACGTACCCTCATCTTTAAAACATAAGACACAAAGATCGAGAAAAAACGGCGAAAAATCACGTTTGTTGTATGGGAGCCCCCCTTAAATTTTAATTTAATTATTTATTTCTGTAGCGAATATAGAACTAAATATTCTGTGAATATTTGAAACGCCTACTTGTTGCCGTTATTAATATCGAGCAAAAAGCGACAAAAAAATTACGTTTGTTGTACTGGAGCCCCCCTTAAATATTTATTTTATTCTGTTTTTAGTATTTGTTGTTATAGCGGCAACAGAAATACATCACCTCTAAAAATTTCAACTGCCTAGCTATCACCGTTCATGAGATACAGCCTGGTGACAGACGGACAGTGAAGTCTTAGTAATAGGATCCCGTTTGGCAACCTTCGGGTACGGAACCCTAAAATAACCGTATTTCTCGCTAGATTCGAGTGTATTGTCCGGCTTAAGCGCGACGTTGACGAACCTTCCGAACATATCGCTACTTCATAATAAGGGCCCTGCTGTAGATAAATGATAATGCCTAACTGACGTGTTTCGGGAATGGCCTATTCCAGGGGTTCCCAAACTATTTTCACCGTGGCACCCTTGTTGTGCTAAAAAAAATCGCGGCACACCTACTCTTAAAGTGGCTTGACTGCTTAAAAAAACAAGAAAACACAATGCAGTTTAATGCTCATTTACCTTTAATGCGAAGAATGAAACTGTTTTAGTGAATTTTTCTTTATTTTAGTTAAACGAATCCTAGTTCCTAATACATATATTACCATTTAAACAGTTTCATAAGAAAACCACCATAAAATCAAATAACCCTAATCTTTATTGCAATGTTAATAACCCGGAGCTATTTGAAACAAAAGAAGCACTTCAACCACAAAATGGCCGACGACTCGTCGTCGTCGGTGTTGCCTTACTATAAAAAATAAAATTCGACTACATACTTGATTCGATTTTTTTTGTGAAAGTTAAGATGTGAAAAATTAAGTGTCGGCACTGTTGGCTAATGCCTGCGGCACCCCTGGCACAAGCTCGTGGCACCCACTTTGGGAATCCCTGGCCTATTCCATAGAACTACAATTCATGGTTTACTATGACAATACAATGCGTAGTCGATTAGAACAATTTAGTCTTGTAAAACGCGGCCCTGTATTCAGCAGTTTTTCATAAAACTAATCTTCAAACCACAAAAAAAGTACTAACGAGTCGTTGTGCCATACGAATTACACACCTTTGTCACATTCCTTTGTGAAATAAAAAAATAATAATGATTGCAAATCATCTCCAACTAATAAAGCAAAGTATGTCAATTAAGTCCTAACATAAACAGCCTACCAATCCGGACTTGGCCCCCGTGGTGGAGTATGGCCTATACCTTCCTCAGGGAATAGACCCGTGCCCCTTGGTGGGGACATAATGGGTTGATGATGATGATAAGCAGCCTATATACGTCCCACTGTAGGGCACAGGCCTTCTCTCAGGGAGAGAGTTAAGTCCTTGCTTGTGTAAAAAAAACTTTCTTAACGTTTCATCATCATCATCAGCCATTTGACGCCCACTGCAGGACACATATTTTTTTTTAAATATGTATTTTACGAAATTTTTGTTTACTCACTGTATAGCTAAATAAAATATTCTCCGGACCGCGGACCCGGAGCCCGGACATACACCATTCAAACCCGTAGACTCCGGATCAATCCCGGGTGTATGGTCATGTTTGTGTTGTGTATGGTCATGTTTGTGATGTCTTTGACTGGTTTCCATAGCACAGTGTATCCTACTTTGGAAAGAACCAGTGATTGTGTTGTCAGAATGTTATTTATTTCAAATTTCCTCATATACCCCAGCTTGACGCGGTGCAGAAATAATTCTGAATAATAATATTATCACACTAAAACTAAGGTTAATTGGCAAGCGGCTTTGCGGCGCCTTTGTGCACACGTCCTAATTTTAATTAAGCCGTTCCCAGGCGGCTATGAACATAATCCAACCAGATGTTCGCCTGTACCCAGATTCTGTGATTGCATGATAGCCAGACTCCGCGTTCAACTGTGGGAAGGTGGGCGGGGCTTGTCAGTTGTGCTATCAATCGGAGCGAGTTCTGTATTGCCCGGCAAAATATATAATGCACCTGCCACATTTCCATCATGAAGTCAATGGTTTGACGTTTTTGTATAAAACCAATCATAAGTTACGCTACCATTTAGTATCGCCCAATCATCGTTCACGTCGTCACGCATGGCGCACAGAATGAACCAATCACAGAGTCATTTACTCTACAGCACATCTTGCACTCATTTCATTGGTACAGACTAATCGAGAGGACAGGGGCCGTTTTTGAGAGTGAATTTTGTACGAAGAAATACTTCTATGTAATACTTCTTTCTAGAAATACAATGACAACTAAACGAGTCTTTATTTCATTGCCGCTTCAAATGCCTACCAAGTCCGGCATGGTAATCAGTCGAGCGTCAATCAAACATGTTTTCTACTTCCTTCAGTGGAGAGGCACTGAAAGAAATAGATAGATAGATAGAATATAAACTATACCGCTGGCTACCCTCGCTGGCAGGAAGGTTAAGCTGGCCGTCTGGCTGTCTATTATGCTAAGAAGTTCCCAGGGGGTTGTCGACGCCTCGGGTTGTTAAACTCTGCCTTTTTGCCAACGGTAGTTTTTAATTTGACGCCGGTTTGATGGAGAATGGCTGATTAAATTTGCAGGATTCGCGATAACGCAATTTTCCCAAATATAACACAAATGTGATAACTACTTCATCAAAAGAAAGAGCCGACTTCAAGAAAAACGCGCCCTATAAAGAAGAGTTCGATGACTTCCTCATGGATTTCATCAACAGTTCTTGACCAAATTTATATGGAACCAACCTGGAGGTACCCCCTTTATAACAAGAAAGAAAGATTGAATAAAATCAGGCAACGTGGCAAAGAATCATCGCTGAATACACATACAATTTAATATATGCGGAAGAATTGAGAACCAATATGTGCGGAAGAATAAAATTGAGAACCTCTTCTTGATTTAGATTTAGATCGGTCTAAAAGGGCCAAGTTCGTTATCGATATTTTTAATTAATATATTGCACTTAAACTAGTGTACAATACAATACGGCGGACTTAATGCCGTGTTATAAAGGGTGTGAAGTATTGTCGGCTTTTGCCGTTAAAAGAATTGCGATCGACGCGATCTACATCAACGCCAAGTCCTGCGGAGTTTCCACAAATCATTACTGCAGTAATGTACAAAGTTCTTCCGCTTGTTTTTAAGAAAGCTTGTTAGGTTCTTTGCTATTGAACAAGCAACTTCGCCGTAGTCTTCAGCCACAGGTTGCACCAATTTAGCTGCTCTGTGTAGGTAACAGGAAGCTCCGGTGAAACTGAAATGGGTTTTCCTACTTAATACAAACAACTTTCATTATGAGACCAACTTCAGTTGTTTCATACATTCGCTAGAGTATCAAAATGTATGATTTCATTTGTTTATTTATCCATCAACAGCTTAATGTGGCTCCAATTACCGATGGATATCGCATGTATACCTACGACTTTGTTTTCTAAGTTATGTACGTTTGTGAAGTTATAGTAGCAATACCACTCGCTAACGGTGAAGTAAAACATCGTGGGGAAACCTGAGTGTCTGAGCTATTCACATACCTCAGCGCTTGAAATCGCCAATCCGCGGTGGGCACGGGTGGACATTAAGCCCATACTCTCTGGCTGAGAGAAGGCCTGTGCCCTACAGTGCAACGTATATAGGCTGCTTGTATATAGGACGTATCGCATGCATAAATGCAATTTTTCTAAAAGAGAACAATACCATGCATTTTGAATTTTTGAACTGTTATTGGGTTGATAAATTGATTATCAGTATGTAGTATGGAACTTACTAAATTTAGTTTGTCTAGTTAAATATTAAAAACCTTTTTAGAGGTTAAAAATTCTACCCATGCCGGGACTTGAACCCGCGACCTCTGGAATTTTTAGCCTCTAAATAGGTTTTTAAAATTGTCCTCAGCACGGGTTAGTGCAACAAAAAGAATATAATCATGTAGGTACAGCGATATCATTCCAATGTTGAAACTTAACTGCAAAGTGGGTTACTAGGGGCTGCAAGTGATGTAAATTGCTTCGGCCAGATGTCGGCGTGTACGTAATACAGAGAAGTCTGTTAAGAGGCCCGAAATTTCGCCGATGCTTGCACTTGCCCACGGTCGCAGTTTCAAGACCCGGCATGGGTGGAATTTTTAGCCTTTAAATAGGTTTTTAAAATTGTCCTCAGCACGGGTTAGTGCAACAAAAAGAATATATTGATTCGAAAATCGGCTAAATTCTATAGGGGGTACGCGGGAGTTGCGAGTTGAAACTAATGTGTTCAGATACATTAGTTAGATGCTCCGTTTATACACCATGAATTTTGGGCGGTTTGAAAGCCATAGCAAAATGAACGTGCCTTAACAATAGCTATTAAATACGCTAGTTTTTTTTCCTTCTTTCCAAAAACATTTCGATACAAACTCAAATCTATGAGAACCATTAGTAGCCAGCTTCGCGGGTCATTGTTCTGATAGACGGACAGTCGGTACTATTGTTCTCGAATTTTTTGAAACAAGATTTCTCAACTCAATTTTTTTTTACGTCTACGTCTAAGATTTACGTCTAAGGACTCCAATGTTCAACTTATGATAAAAATGGTTCAAAGAACAACTAAGACAGGAAAATTGGTATTACCCCACTATCAATGTTCATTTTATTATTAATGGCTATGCTATTTCATGTTTGTGTTTTTCCTGATACAATAAAGAATATTCTTATCTTATCTTATGCTAAGATCATGTGTTGATGTTCCCCTCGATGTTTTTCAGGCTGGTGGTCTCGCAGAACCAGCGCGCTCTCCACATCGTGTTCCCGCACCACTTCCTCGACTCGCCAGAATGGTTCGGAGTGTCCACTGACGAGTACTTTCAGGTAAAAGGTCTATTTCGCTATGTTTCGTTAATGACACTGTCACATCGCGCTGATTTTCGGTCATATGTCACCAGAAATGATTAGACTTAATTTTATTTGCGAAGGCAATGGCAATATGATTATGTGAAATAAATAAGTTACTCTTAAGAATATTTCTGATACATCTGTGCCTCCAAAAAACTCATTATAATCGAAATCCCCCACAATAAATGCAAAAGTTCTCCATTAAAATCACGAATTAGCAGTAATATATATCTGTTTTTATTTTATTATTGATATAAGATTATGGAACGCAACGGTCACAGATTATGACCTTGAAAGGAACATTTAAAAACTGGCCAAGTGCGAGTCGGACGGAACCCTCCGTGCGCGAATGAAGGGTTCCGTACCATTATCTATACAACATTAGACAAAGATCGAATTTGAGAACAGCGCCATATAGGTATAGAAATCAACAAGAAGCGTTTAACATTGACATTTAACGATATTGGCGCTGTGAAGGTTACGTAGATGGCCGCTAGATGGCGAGCGCTGTCTTTAGACAAAGTTTGTTGTATAGGAGCCCCCCATATATATTTATTTTATTCTGTTTTTGGTATATGTTGTTATAGCGTCAACAGAAATACATCATCTATGAAAATTTTAACTGCCTAGCTATAACGGTTCATGAGATACAGCCTGGTGACAGACAGATGGACGGACAGAAAGACAGTCGGACAGTGAAGTCTTAGGAGGTAATAGGGTCCCGTTTGGCACCCTTCGGGTAAGGAACCCTAAAAACCATGTTATGGTGGTCCGATCGGGCAATTTAGAATTCTACAGATTACAAATATTGTTTTTTTTTATTTTCAATTAATCTACTAGCTTTTTAGGGTTCCGTACCTCAAAAGGAAAAACGGAACCCTTCGTTCGTCCCTTCGTCCGTCCGTCCGTCTGCCCGCCTGTCTGGCAAGGGCCTTTATCTCGGAAACGCATGGATTTATCGAGATTAAATTAAAACCATATACTCAGGTCCACAGTCCCTTGGAGCTGTCAAAATAACAAACATCTAAGTTAACGTAAAAAAAAGTTACGGCCGTTCGTTTATGCCGCAAAAAACGTATATTTCGACACTCAAGGGAATCAAAATTTATAGGATACTTTCCGTTGACCTAAAACTATGACATTTGGCAAGTAACATCGTCGTATATATTACTATAATAACAGGAAAACATCTAAAAAATATACATATCGTCATCAGCTATTTGACTCCCACTGCAGGACATAGGCCTCTCTCATGGTCTTACAAACCATGAATGGTTTTCCCATAATCGCCACGCTTGGCATATTGGTTGTTGTGATATATTTAAGTTCACCCTGAGCTGTGCCCCAAGATACAATTTAATTTAATTTGGGGCTCAGAGTTACTTTATGTTGTTACTTTTTGTTCAGCTCATTAAACATTTGTTTGTTTGTTTGTTTGTATATGTAATTAAATAATAAAAAAAATTATCTGTCGGGAAAAGCTCGGAACAACTGGGAGACTCGAGTCCGCTCGATCTAACGTGCATAGAGCTTTAAACCTTTTCTTCGCCACCGTTTGCAGGTGTCAATAATGGCGATGGAGGAGTCTCGAGTGCTGGTCTGGCACCGGGACAAGCTGAAGCTCTCCATCATGTCGGATGCCTTCCTGCAGGCCGTCTTCGACCACATATTGGGGCGAGACGTGGTGCATAAGCTCATGCAGGTATGTCAGAAATAAGTCAAAACTTGACGTGGAAAGAAAAATTCAAAAAAAAATGGTTTCAGAGTCTTGTTGATTGAATTTATTTTCATTTCAGACTTGATATGTTTATAGATAGATAGATAAAACATTTATTCACATTTGCACACACACATGAACAGGAACAGTACAAAAAGAAGCACCATGTACATACAGCAAACAAAGAAAAAATTAAATAAAACGAATACAGTAAAACAATCCACAGAAAGAAAAGACAGTATACACATGAAACACGTAATGTACACGACAACAACAGAGAATTGTGGGTGTGGGTGTGGCAAATTTGAAAAGGTTCTGACTCAGCATGTGCTAGAGTGGGCGACCACCTCAGCGCTGTTATTATGTCAGTACCCGATGGTAAGACAGCGTGTAGGGCCCGGAGAAATGTAGGTGGCATCGTTTCAAAAAATTTAGGTACAGAAAAAGAAGTACCTACCTAATATTAAGTTTGTGGTAATTATAAATGTATCATCATCATCAACCCATTATGTCCCCACCGAGGGGCACGGGTCTCTTCCCTGAGGAAGGTATAGGCCATACTCCACCACGGGGGCCAAGTCCGGATTGGTGGAGGCTTATAGACTAGTGGCTCGTCTACTGTCAGAAGTTGTCAAGCCGCCCTAAGGCCTCTGACTTGGCTTAACGACTGCCATCTATCGACGGCAGCCGGCACCAACAGCTTAACGTGCCTTGCGAAGCACGGAACCGCTCGGAAAAATGCCACTACCGTTAGGCATAGACGGCGACCCATCCATGCACTGAACACGCCCTGTGTTGCTTCGTGATCGTTTAAGATCACTCAGGCAGCCGGGGCTACGAGCGATGTTATGAATTATAAATGTATAAAATTTCATAATTCGAGCTAACGAAGTAATGAATAAATAATTTTAGTAATTTGCATAAGAGTAAGTAATATTTTATTATGTCATAAAATAAATAAATAAAATTAATAGTAAATAAGAGAAATTATAATAATGATAACAATTAAATTTCTTTGTGAAATAATAGGAAAATGTCAGAGAAATTATCAGAATTAAAAATTTTTAGTAAATGTTGGCAAATGGTCACTGGGAAAGCGATTTCTGAGATTCCAGCAGAAACTCCTTGTATTTTGCTTTGAAGCCAGCTTTGTCAATTTGATATGTTATTAACACGCTTGACCACTAAACCTAAGGTCGTAGATGATTCCCATTGGAGGCCCCGGTACTTGAATTCTACAAATGGCCTCAATCTGGATGAGTTCAGTGTTAGTGATGTTCCTGCCTGGTTATTACATCACAGGTTATCCTAGTTTGGGACTAAAACATGTGATTGTGTAGTGTGGAAGTCATTATTTTAATTGTTGCGGTATCACGTCTGATTACCATGCCAGAGGTCGCAGGTTCGATTCGGGGCCGCCGTACATTTGTACGTATGGCCTCAGTCTGGGTCTATTTCCCTGTTTCTAATATCCTTGCCTGGTAATCGTAGCACACGGAATCCTAGTTTGGGATCCGGACAAGTAAATGTGTTTTCATCATTATCATCAGCCATTTGACGCCCATTGCAGGACAGACCTCCCTCGTGGTTCTCCGAGCTTCCCGGACTCGGATTCCCATGACAAAAACCCCTCATGATTGAATTGTGTTTTAAAAATATATATTATTACTTTTCCAGGTGAGCGAAACGATGGCGGTGAGCAACGGGCACCTGCCCAACAGTTGCGAGGAGGGTGAGGACAAGCCGATGCTGGTGGTGAAAAAGGCGGGCGACGGGCCCGGCATCACGGCGCTCCTGAACCGGCAGCTGCAAGGTACGTCGGGGCTGGCCACTCTGGTCTAGGGCTGCTGTGATGTGTGTTTCAACTTGCGAGAATTTTTTTTATGTACTTAGATTGATTTCTGTTATAACATTAAACAGGTCTGAACAAAAAGATGGAATAAAACTAACATAAAAAACGTTTTTCTCGCAAGTTACGTATTGTGGATTGGAATGTGCCTGCGTGACACGGTCCAATTGAGGGAAGGGACTGGATAATGTTTTGGATCTCGCTCGTGCAATATTGCCTGTATATTGTACATTATTTCTATACCTATGAGTCTCATCGCGATTATTTACTATGTAAACCTATTTACGATAATTCCCGTTAAATTTATCATGCAAGGTAGTGCGTGCGTGCGTTCTTGCGTGCGTGCGTGCGTGCGTGCAAACGTGTGTGTGTGTTGTATGTGTGTCATGTTGTGTATGTACTATGTATGATCATCGCGAATAATAAAAAATGACTAATATTGTCTCTGTCTATATTGAGTCAGCGAACGGTAAATGGTTATTCAGTTCCTTTCTTAAATTAACCGTGCTATAATTGAACGGACGTTGAACCTAAGCGAAAGTTTTTAAAACTGTATTTTTATTTTTCATAGAAACTCTAAAATTGGTGCGGTCAATTTTTATAGAAAATTTTGAACAAATTACTTAAGATTTTTTTAACTTTCGCTCATTGAAAATTCGATTATATGTTTTTTTTTTAAGTTTTGGTGCAGATCTAATCGTGGTTGGAATGCTTGGCAGAATTCGTGATTTATTGTTAAATTATTGTGAAGGTTAGATTAGTTTTTTTTTTTAAATTGTTTCCACCACAATAAAATATATTACAAAATTGAAATTTTATAATTTGCAAAATTTGAGTTGACGTTAAATTGTCACCTTAATAAAATTTTGAAATTTTAAATTGTCTGCTGAGGTGAAAGACTTATAATTGTTACTTTTTCATGTGTAACACATACCCCTTGTTTCTCGTACACAAAAAAAAACCGTTAATATACTGTTAACATCTGTCAGTTTGGCCAAAGTGCATACAAACATTTGATATCAGACAGAATGACCAGCTGTCGACAGGGCAAGGTTGATTTGTTCTTATTTGTTTTATATATAATATATGTATTTTTCTTTTCTGATGCATGCAGGGCAATACGCATTTTCTTAGTTTAAAATAGCCTATTGTGTGTAATAATTAATTAGTTTTCTAGCTTTATTTTTTCTGTAATTCAAAACCGGTGATACGTACATTTAATTTTTTTAAAAGAGACAGCTGACAGCTGTTAACAGTCGATTAAAAAATTGATAATTTTAGGAAAATCCGGGATTTAGTAGCAGAGTAATTTCCTCGCAGGATTGGGGCAGCATATAACGGATATAAATTTTGACAGTATGAAAATTGACGCCACTACTTCTGACCGCGATTTGATTCCTTACCAATAAGAATTTGGCTAATTTGATTGTAATTTATTTAAAAAAAAAATGTTACCATAAGTGTTTTAACAACCTTGACTTTTTACATAGTCACCAATAATACTCGATCAACTCAGCCAGATGCGCAGTATGATGGCCAAAGTGTTTATGTAGATATTAGTTTAATCTTGACCGCTAATAATCATCAGTATTGTCGTAGTTTTAATATTTGTACTCAGTTACTATTATAGTTATATTTAGTACTGAAGAAGTTGCATGAGTGTAGTAAAGTTCGATGTATTTTCATGGAAACATGATGATAAAAATATTATGTATTCTTTGATATATGGATGTTTAGGAAAATTCTAAAACTTACCTTGTACTTAGCACATGTCTTGAATTTGATTACTTGTTTTAATTGGATGGATATTGGTTATTGTGTGATTATTATAAATAAATACTTGGTGTGTTGGCCGTTGCAATAATTTTACAAAAAGTTAATCAAGGAGGCCATGAGTTTATTCTGTTGTATTAACGCATTCGCTCAAGAGAATCTGGCTCCGAGCTCCAAAGCCGTATGTAATCAAGATTAAAATGTTGGAAAATATCACAATAGTTTTTACACAACCTGTTTTATTTTACTTATACATTACTAGCTGACTCGTCAAAGGTTTTTTTGCCATATTTATTAGCCTATGGCCTTCTCAGACCTACTAAATATACAAAAAGAAATCATAAACATCGGGAAGCCGTTTCGGAGGAGTTCTATAACAAACACTGTGACACGCGATTTTTATATATTAGATAATATGTATTTCCATGTCCGTGATGACCTTGCCGGTTGCCAAGTGATTGTGTTATGTGGAAGTAATTTTGGTAAGTGAACAGCTCAGACACTCAGGTTTCCTCGCGATGTTTTTCTTCACGGTAGGCGAGTGCTACAATAACTTCACAAATATATCTTCGAAAAAAAAAAGTCTTTGGTACATGCCGGGATTCGAACCCATGACCACCCGATTTAATACCGACATCAACAAATAATAATAAAAAATTGCTCTTGCTTGTCGCAAACTCATCTGGACTGTGCAGATGTTTGTTCAAGTAATCTGCCAGACATTATAACATAATAATTTTTGGTGGTTATAACATAATAATTTTTGGAGTCATTTATGTTGACCCCCGATGCCTCTGGACATGTTTGTTTGTTTGTTTGTTTGTTTGTTTGTTTGTTTGTTTGTTTGTTTGTTTGTTTGTTTGTTTGTTTGTTTGTTTGTTTGTTTGTTTGTTTGTTTGTTTGTTTGTTTGTTTGTTTGTTTGTTTGTTTGTTTGTTTGTTTGTTTGTTTGTTTGTTTGTTTGTTTGTTTGTTTGTTTGTTTGTTTGTTTGTTTGTTTGTTTGTTTGTTTGTTTGTTTGTTTGTTTGTTTGTTTGTTTGTTACACTTTATTGCACAAAATACAAAATTTAGCACTTAAAAAAAACATGAATGTCTTAGATTATGAGCAAGGGCGGACTTATTTCAAGAGAAATTTCGTCCAGCCAGCCTTGACGTTTGGGTTGTTAGACAGACAACATGTTCGTTGATCTCAAGTTAAAAACCTTTGTGGATATAAAGTTTCATTAAATTTAAGGTATTTATTATTTACATTCCATATTCATATAGGTAGGTACGTACATATTTATTTATTTTTCTTTTTTATTGTTTAGTATATTATTTAATTTATGAAGGGGTTAAGAACAAAACGCTGTTCTACTTCCGCCAGGTTATTTATTATTAAATATAGTTTATTTCCTACAATTTATTTAAGTATTTAAAAGTTAAGTATAGTACATCCAACATTTCAGTCAAGGCCGATTCTCGCGAATGCGTCAATACCTAAATATATACTTTGTTTTATGTAAATGCATCGATGTTGTCTTCCCAAACCATACCAGCCCGGCTTTGTTCCGCCCCAGTAAGTTGATTTGTTCGGTCTACAAGAAAACATAGTACACTTGATAAATGTGATTTGAGGGTTTGCTAGATACTTAATGAGATTACGGTCATTTCAAATACATCTTTGTTTTCCTGTGCTAAGTTTTTGATAAAGCTAAATTGAGGCGCTTTTTACAAGAACAGCCAATGTCCCATTTTAACGAATTTCTGTTTTCGGTTTTTGGCAAAACTGTTCAACAAGCCGCATTAGGCTCACTAATTTTTTTTTTACAAAATCTTCCTATGTCCACACTTATTCCATCGAAAAGTTTAGGAAATTTTACAAAAACCACCAAGGTTTGCCTGTAGGGCAATTGTTTTGGCCAAAAGGCACCAAATCTACTCTGGGGACAAGGGTTGTTCTTGTAAAAAGTGCCTCAATTGTTTCCTAAACTATTCATGTTAGCATCGAATTGTCTCAGTCAAAAAGTATGTTTGGGGTAGCCGAAATATGACTTAAATATCCGTCATTTTATTATCTAGCAAAGCCTCAGACGACATTTATGATAAGTATACACATTATTTAACAATTATTAAAAATGCCAAACGTAACAACAGCCTTAATGCCGGGTTTTGACGGGCTTAGTACGCTCGGACCGTTTGCGTACAGTTTTAGTTGATTGTGACGACGCAATCAGTCAGAGCGCACTGATCGTCGTCATAATCAACTAAAACTGTACGCAAACGGTCCGAGCGTACTAAGACCGTCAAAACCTGGCTTAACTCTGACTAACCCCTCCAATGGAAAAAATACATCTTATTTTGTTGCAAAAAGAACACCATTGAGGTTTATCTCAATAATAGTGAGAACCTACAGTCTGTGACCTCGGGCCAAGAACAAATATTTAAGGCGAATAATTAAATATTTAAAAGTCTGCCACAAAACATAAGTCAATAAACAAAACAAAAAGTACTTTATTTGATTGATTCCGCCTCGGGCGGCCACGGCGCAGGTAGCCATCGCGCGGCACCCAATCGGTGACGATTTTTGCTTTCCATACTTCACATGGCCAGCCCAAACTCCACTTTAGCGGTCACGATTCCAAAGTGTGTGATTCTGGTCTTGCTGCGTAGCGTGGTGTGATGACTTGGCCAAATATTTACCTGGCGGCAAGAGTTAGTCAACAGGGACAAGGAGAAATGGAATCCTAAAGCCGAGGCCTTTGCCCAGCAGTGGGACACATTATTGGCCGCATAAGAAACAAACTGAGTGACTGTAATGTTAAGTTTAATTATAGTCTTTTATTACGTATTAACTTTTAAAAGTGAAATACTTAGGTAGACCGGACAATGAACCTACAGGACGGAACATTCGCTTTAGAGTTTTTAATTTTATTTTCATTCCGTGTTTCTGTTCGCCCCCGCGCAGACGAGAGCGTGCCGTTATTGGGCCACGCGGCGCCGACTGCTTCGCGGCTCAACCATTGCTGAGGCGCATCGAACCATATTTGTCCCGTGCCCGCTAATCCGAATTTGTCCAGAGTCCCACTTTTGTCCGTTTGCCTGCTTCACCTTTCGCCAGTCCTTTTCGTTCCACTACCCCACCTATGTCCAGTCCCAGTTGCCCACCGAAGCATTTTCGTCCATAGTCCGGAGTTGGTCCATTGAGTCATTTGTTACAGTTTTGTTGTTAGACAATTCCCAGTTTCTTCATCGATGTTCTGTTTAATTTTAATTCTTTCCTGATAGACCCTTTCCTTGTTGACTACTTTTCCTGCATGTTACACGTGATTTATTTTCCTATACCCATGTATTTACGAGTATATTGAATGTTCCTACATTTTTCAGTTGCTGGGTCATTTTGGTATGAAGCACTATCGTTTGATTTGTACCTACTTTTTGAACATATTTTAAGGGGATCAAATTTATGATCGAGGAGTTAAATCTCTTTATTTCCTTTTCACTTTTATAATATTTTTGGTATTATTAATAGCAGTTTGATATGTGACTCCCTTTACAAAAATATTATAAAATATTTTATGTTATATTCTACATTGATTCTACACGATGTAGGTGCTAGGTACACAGCATATTTAGTGTCATAATAGATAGCAATAAAGCAATAATCAATCCTGATTTCTTGTTTGGGAATTTGTTGATAAGTTTATTTTTTAGAAACCCGTATAGAAAGATACAATACAAAATAAATCTTAAGTATGGAGTTAGTCAAATTCTCAAATCAGAAACCGGACATTAGCGTTTGCTATAATGATTTAGGTAGAAGACTAGGCATAAATAGGTTTCGTATCAAAAGAAAAGTATTATATAACACAGTTTACTAAACACCGTAGTGTTTTTCAACTTAAGGGGCAGCGGCATGCTCTTACGCATTGCCTACAAATATGCGATCAAAAGTAATAACACATGATTTTAGTGAATTGTTCTGCTCGATAGGTAGTTTTACAGTAAATTTTACACGGAAATGTTTTCGTGCGGTTGCCCTTTAAGGGGCTCCAGGGAGTAACACTGGGGCCACCGAGGAAAAACGCTACAGATCGAATTTGCAAAACGTATTTGTACAATCAATCTCTCAATCATGTTAATAGTGATTTTTAGGACGCATGGCCGTGAACCTGAGCCAAAAAAGCTAGGATTAGATACTATCTGGATACTTAACGCTATGTAGCCCCAGGTTCTTTGTCGTGGGTCCTAAAATTCAGTGTTAACATGATTGAGAGATTGTACAGACACTTTTTGCAAATACGATCTGCAAAAGAAGATATGATGTTTTTTCATTGGTAAAGCTAGTGTTAGTTCACTGGATCCCCTTAACAGTTTACAGCTTATTGGACACTGCCACGTTTATGATGTTTAATTTATCTATACAGGATTAAGTCTTAAATGCGCAATTCCTGCAACACCCCAAATTAGGGTTTGTGGTTTACAACAACTTTTGTTCCGTGAGTTTTTTCTCAGATGTATATTTTTGGATTTCTGTATAGAAGTGTGCCCATTATATTTAACACATATGGTTTTAAGCATTGTCTCTTAAACCGTGTCTTTACAAAGCAGAAAACCTGTAAAAGTATATGAAAAAAAAAATTAAAAAAAAATTAAATAAAAGTCGTAGAACAAAAGTCGTTGTAAATAAGAAACTCTATTTGCGGAATTACGCATTTTTTAAGTAACCTTGTGTAGAAGCAAGAAATAAGTAGCTATTTATATTTAAATACACAGTATGTAGATTATGAATAGATCCTAGATAAAGTTCTCAAATATTTTTCCAACTACTTACAAGTATTCATGTATTAAGGCTGTTGTTGCGTCGCTGGCTCGCTCGCACATTCTAATATTTTTTTTTTTTTTTTTACTTACTTTTGATAAATGTTGTCTGAGGCTTTGCTAGATAATAAAATTGCGAACATGGAAGACGTTTATCAAAAATGTAATATTTTTTACTTATATTATAATTAAATGAGTTACAATATACGAGCGAGAAGGATGTCAGACGTACAGCACCCTTATCGTCTTATATATAAGATTCAATTAGAAACTTGCATGCGTATCATAGTGCATCTGTATTCCTAGTCATAAATGTTGCTTCCGTTGTGTTAAACGTATGTATTATGTGCTGATTTTTTGTGCTGTAAGTATTCTCTTTATTTTTAACACGTGATCTGTCCTGTCTCGCATGTAACATAATTGTAAATCTAATAATAAATTGGTTCAACTATTTTAGTATTACTCCATGTCCTTTATTATTTAACTTAGAACGTAGTTAAAATTAACTTCTAACCATTTTCGAAACAAAAAACGACGGTAGAGTCATACGAAGCTAACTTTGCACAGGATATATTGACAACCTCAAAAACAGTTTAGAGACAACAAAATTCGTAATTATGCAACAGTTTTTTGCGTATCGATAACTATACATGGGTTACTGAAAAAATGCCGATGACAGCTTTAAAAAAAACGCAATTGGTAATTTTTCAAAACATTTAATCACGTTTATTATGTAAATTACATAAATTCTGATAGAAGCCACACATTTATAATTTTAGTTTTGCATGTAATTCGCAATATTTATTTAATATTTTGTAATGTACATACATGAAACGTCATCGGCATTCTTAGGGTCACTGATGTATAAAACATTTCCAATACATAAGCCAAAATTAAAAATTATTCTCATTTTCGTTTTTCATAAAATCTTTTAATTTGACACTGTCATCTTGCATAATTAATAGAAAAAATAAAGCATTCTAAACCACTTATTGAAAGTGGTTTCATTTATCGATCTTAAGGCATGCTGTCTTGCTCGCACAATCTAACATTTTTAATGATTATTAAATATTGTATACTTTAGCTGAATGTGGTTCGGTAGATAACAATATTAAGACTGTTCTTACGTGGAGCATGATGTCTCGCTCGCACAATCTAACATTTTTAATTAGTGTAATAAAATGAGTAAATTTTTGATAAGTAATTGTGGTTTGATTCCAAAATTAATAATTTTGGAAACTAGGTACGTATAGGAAAACAAAAATATATTTAAAATGTCCGTAATTTAATTATGCATCAAACCCTCAGACCACATTTATCAAAAATTTACTCATTTTGTTAAAATAACTGAAAATCTTAAATTGTGCGAGCGAGACAGCACGCTCCACATAAGAGCAGTCTTATTAAGGACAGTCAAGACATATTTTTCTTATCCTTTACCCTAGTTTTTGATTGAGAAAATTTAATACTAAAATTAATAATGTTGGAAACAACTTTATTTATCAAACACTTGCTTTCCTAAGCAAAAATGTATTTAAAATGTCCGTAATTTTATTATCTAACAAACCCTCAGACCGCATTTATCAAAAGTGTACTAATTTTAAAATCCTAAAAAATTTTGATGTTGCTAGTGAGATTGCATACCATACGTGATGACAGTCTTAAAGACACGGTTTTCCGGTTTTGCGTTATTTCAGTAATATATCCAACATAACCAACATGATTGTTCAGTTGACAGGGTCGCTACTAGTTGTCCGTCTTCACACACATCGACACATTTATCTTTGATATATTTTTAGTTCCCCCGTTGTCCATTGCATAGTTAAGTCGTTGCTTCTGCAACAGTCATTTTTGACACGAACATAATAATATGATACTTGGGGATTTCATAAACAATTTTGTGTAATCTACTATCTTTAGGTTACTGTAAAGTTATCTTTGCACGACTCTAGCAGTAATTTTTTGTTTTTAATATAGCCTATTCATTATAATAAATTGAGCCCGTCTTTGCAATTAGGTAATACAAACTGTGCTTTAATTGATAAATAGTCGTATAGTATATTTTAAGTGATACTTTCTAAGCATTATTCACTATAATAGGTTTACAAAAGTAGACTATTATTACTTGAGACTTCCCCCTATCCCTTTCCTCTAAATTTCCCGAAAACCCTGTACCTAGCAGGTTTCGTCAGACGAAGGTAATTTTTTTCAGTTTTATTTCTTTTTCTTATTCATATTCTTCTATCTAACACCTGAACCAATTTGGCTTATTAAAAAACAAGCTTTTATTTTCGCCACTGCAAAAATAACGGATGATTAATAACGTTTTGTTTGTTTTAGTGTGTTCTTGTATCCAAACGCCCGGGTTAGAAAACTGATGTGGCCAATACCAAGTGATGTTATTAACCTATGAAATCCGTATGCAAAATCTAGGGTTGGCGGACTAAAGCACATAAGTCAAAACGCAAAGTTTTGAGGCAGTAAAAAAGCCTATTATAAAATTACTCTAAAACCCTTTTATTATCTTTATTACATTAACGGAGAGCTGCCATGAAACAACGAATTGATCGTACATGTTTTTTTTACAAAAAATGAAGCAAACAGCTATTTTAATTTAATATTGTTGTATAAAACAATAATTTAATGATAATTTGACTTGTGTGCTTTAGTGCGCCGAGCCTAGAAATTACATATACCCGTATCGACGACGTTGATTAGACACTAATATATAGGGTTAATTTTCACAGTTTGTGTTTGGTAATAACTTTTGTCGTATATTTTTTTCCCCGATTTTTTTTGGAAATATCAGGGTTAATATAATTCTATTTAATTCGCGCTTTAAGCGCTCTACTAATGTCGCAGCCTTTATTACTACAGAGAAGAATGTCCATTCTATGCAACACAATATGGTTTTAAGTATCAAACAGCGTTACTATAAAGCAGAAAAACTGTATATAATTTTTTTTAAAAGCGAAATAAGCAAAAAAATGTCGATATTGGAAAAACATTGTTCTAAATGACAAACTCTAACCGACATGTTTGAGGAATTGCGCAATTTAAAACCCTGCATATTTTGGCAAGAATTCTCGCCAAGATTTGAAGAAAATCACTACTCGTTAATTTCTATTCTTTTTGTGTAGGTTATTTCGGAGAATTCAGGTCTAAGTAGGTGCAATATTGTGTGGCCAGGCCAAAGCATCGTCAGTGTTCTAACCTATTCGTAATCCTAAAATTCTTTAATTTGTACGTTTTTGCGTTGATTCCTTTTTATTCCAATCCTTGTACCATGTCGAATACAAAAACCTTTAATCCTGCGGCTTTCCACAATGCGGGGTTTAGCAGAGACACAATTTTCTCACATCACCGCGTGCTAAACAGCAAAGTGTGCACGCAGCCTTGGGTTTTAACTTAGTGAAAGTTAAAGAATTGCGATCGTTCAGTTCCGCGCTATGTAACATGAATAAGTTTCGTTAGATTTTGGTCGAACTCTTACGTACATCGAAAAAAAAAACAACAAAGAATAGTACCAACTAGCACACAGCAATGAGAGTTTGCGATGGAGCGTACTTTTCCGCCTTTATGCAACCGCTTAAGATCCCTCCGGCCGATATAGCAGTGCGCTTTAATGAACCTTTGGGCTTATAAAGCGCTCTCTTAAGATCCCTCCGGCCGATATAGCAGTGCGCTTTAATGAACCTTTGGGCTTATAAAGCGCTCTCTTAAGATCCCTCCGGCCGATATAGCAGTGCGCTTTAATGAACCTTTGGGCTTATAAAGCGCTCTCTTAAGATCCCTCCGGCCGATATAGCAGTGCGCTTTAATGAACCTTTGGGCTTATAAAGCGCTCTCTTAAGGCTGCTGTTACACCTGAAATGCTGTCAAGCTCGCACATTCTAACATTTTTAATGATTGTATTAAAACGAGTTCTTTTGATTAATGTGGTCTGAGGTTTTGGTAGATAATAAAATTATGGACATTCAAGAGATATTTTTTCTTATCCTGTCCCTAGTTTTTGATTAAGAAAATTTTAAACTATTATAATTTTTGAACTAAAACTTTCGTAAGCACTACACACGAGCTCCGTCTCAACTCTCCATGATAAAGCTCTGCGAATCAGAGCGAGACCTGGTCGGACTCTTCCGACAAAAACCAAGTAAGTTTACCGGTGTTCAGTTAATAAAAGTTATAATTTTGGGAACAACATTTTTTCATTTAAAACGTAAATGAGGAGGTTAAAAGCAAAACGTGATTTGTCACAGAAATGTCAAACTGAGGTAAATGGCAAAAACCTTTAATTTCTAAATATTGATACATTAGAGACTGTGTGGTATACAATAATGAATAATTGTGTATTCTGACAATATTCTATATAATAGGCAATCATATAATTTAACTCTGATATTATCGATTAAAATTTGGACAAATCACATTTTGCATGAACATTGTGGACAAAACACTTTATGCATGGACGTTTGCAGGACAAATCACGTTTTGCTTCTAATCCCAAAGTATTGCATTATTTTAATGTGAGTAGTTACCAACTGTAATAAAGCAATTAAACAGCTGCAAAGTTTTTATTGGATGCGGGCAATTATCAGTTGTTCCAACTGCCTGCCCGTCTACAAATAATAATAATAATAATTTATTTATTTATTTAAGTATGTAATGTGTTTGAAGAATCATATAATAATTTGTGTTTGTTCGGGTTCGGTGTTGGTTTGTGCACCAAACGTGCAAAAAGTGTTTCCTCCATAGACAAAATGGCGCATGACGACCGGTTATTGGCTGAAGTGACAAATCACTTATTGCAGGTGAAATGTCATTGGACAAAACGTCTCTTGCATCTAAACCTGATCTTCAAAGACAAAATAACCTATAGACAGAATGCTTTTTGCACGAATCGAATGATTAAAAATGACGTTGTTTATGGTGGACCACAGACTAGCATCATTAACTCCACTTTTTTATTTTTGTGACAAATCACGTTTTGCTTTTAACCTCCTCAAATATAGGAAGACAAAAATGTATTTAACATGTTCCTAACCAGACCACATTTTCAAAATTACGTACCCATACTATTTTTTACAATCAATAAAAATGTTACATTGTGCGAGCGAGCTAGCATGAGAGACATAACAACAGCCTTAAAGCTTTAGCGGTAGCAAAAAGGCTGCATAGCGCGCCCTACCGCGAACTCTTACTGTGTGCTAGTTGCTGTCGATCCTTTCCTAAGCTTGAACCCAACGAAAATCGGGTGTACATCCTAACTAACACCTTTCACCCTAAACCCACCTCGGACGCCTCAAATCTTACCCGAAAACACGTATGTTCCAGCGACGGACCCAAACGCGTGGCGTCTGGGCCGGATCGAGGAAGCCGACCACGAGACGCCCGTCTGAGGACACGCCCTCCACGTTGCTGTGAGGGGCGCCCCCAAGCACCCTCCAGTACCGCGCGCCCGTAACCGGAGCAAGCGTTAAACCCAAGGGCTTAGAAACACTGGCTTAATGCCGGGTATCCTTGCCCGTAGGATGTTTGGGAGGTTTTAAAAAGTAAACTGTCAGTTCTGTCAAGATGACCGCCGTGCGTGAGGCATAATGTGATGCTCTCTCGGTCTGTTGGTTGTTTTAAAAAAATAAAACGGTGAGTCGGTTGAAATTTTGGCATTGTAATCATTGTATGTATGGTATAGTTTTCTATCACTGGTGATGAAAAATACAGTTAATCTAAAGTTTGTACAAAACTACCGTATGTATGAACGGGCTATGAAGGTGTTACTCTTTTGTTTGAAACGTCTGTCAGTGTAACAAATATGGCTGACCGAAATGGCGGGTTTATTTTTTGACTGAGTTTCCAAGACTTCTTGATTGTGTGAAGTGTGCTGTAGATGGTGTTTGAGTTAATCGAGTCATATCAATTTAAAGAAATACCAAAAATATAGTAATTTTTTTTTAAATTTATGTGGTCTTAACTAAGGTCAGAGCGAGATAGCTAACTTGAATAACCTAAATAAAACAAGTCTGAGCGATGTAGCAGATAGGTTTTCTTTCGCTTATTACTTTTGTTTCTATAACGAACAATCTACTGTGCAATTGGCGACACGTCAAAGGAAACACTGAATAATAAGTACCAACAAGAAGGAAAAAAACTCAAGCTTTCTTTCCACTACATACTGCTTTATGCATACCTGTTACATGCTTTAGAAAGATAGACAAGGAAAGTTTTTTCTGTTTTGAAACAAGGTTTAAGTTGAAGAGAATTTTTTTATTGTCTTAAAGTGAAGAATAGACGGATACGAATATCCTTATAGCCGCCACTTGAATTGTACTCCGTACATACATCCCATACAAAATTAGAATGAAACACTTTCTTTACAAAACTATGTCACAGTATTCCGTCTGTCGTATTTCTTATTTATCTTATCTTTTACTACCCTCAGATGTGAAGTAAAGATATAATAATATATAATAATAATAATTTGTTTATTTTAAACCAAAAAGTACATAAAAAATGACAACAATCGTTCGGTGCTAATCTATTTTTATTTTATTTTATTTGGTGTACAAAACAGATCATTGTATTGTACAATAGTCTTGTCATTGCATCCTATCTCCTAAACTAGGCGAAAAAGCCTGTATGTATAGGAGAAGGTGAAATTAAATTAAGCCTTTAAAAGTGCGTACATACATGGTCGAGAAGCATTGAGCGGACGAGATGATTTAAGGTCTATCCACATACGACGACGGGCGGGCGCCATGACGCACACTAAAATAAACCTTACACACTTAAGGTTAGAGACTACAATACTAGCGCAAAAAAAAATCCGGCCAGTACGCCTACGGGAACGGTCTTTTTTAGGGTTTCCGTGCCTCAAAAGGCTAAAACGGAACCTTTATAGGATCACTTTGTTGTCCGTCCGTCAATCTGTCAAGACCTTTTATCTCGGGAACGCGTGGAGGTAGTGAGTTGACATTAAAACCATAAACTCAGGTCTACATTCCCTTGAAGCTGTGAAAAATCAAACTTGGTAACGTAAAAAATAGATACGGCCGTTTATGCCGCCATAAACATAATTATATTTTGACACTCAAGGGAATCAAAATTCATAGATTATAATCATACTTTCTGTTGACCTAGAACTATGAAATTTGGCAAGTGAGATCCTAAAAAAATGTGCAATGACTGTTCAAACCTACACTAGATGTAACTCAATAGTGACTTATTGTACTAGGTATTAGCTTAAATCAAGTCAAAGGGAGGAATTTTAGTCGACAATTTGCCGTGACTAGGGTCGCCATTTTTTAAATCGAAAAGACCCGATATTTTATATAAAAAAAATATCTTAAAATTTATGAACACACGAGCCACGCACATCTCAGGGATAGCGGGCGTAGGAGGAGTGCACTGTACACCCTACAGCGTGGGTGTAGGTACTCCATGTTAGAACCTAGGATTAAGGATCTGGGACTGGTGAGGCTGAAACCGGTCATTTATTTTTTTATATAAGCATAAATGGCCAAAAACGGGCGGATTCAGCGGAAATAGTATCTAGTCCTAGGTTTTAGGCCCATTTGTAAGAGAATACACATGATTTTTCGCATTGTTGGCGCCAATATTAATCCTTCTAAAAAGTATAATTATAATTTAGCACACTTAGGTTTAATTTCTATGGTTTAATTTCGTCGTTGAAGGTTGAAAGTAATAAGATATTAATCTTGTTAATTTTAATAACTTAGTTCTAATAAGTCAGAAGTTACCTCTCTCTTTCTTTTTCTCGAATTCGTGGTAAGCGTTGCTGGTCGTACCATTACTTAAAATATAATTGTTACCTAAGTTGCTGTTACCACTCGTTGTATAATTGTTTGTTTACCCTAATAGAATAAAATAAAACTAATGAACCTCATGGAGCCCCTATAGGGAAGAGCGGGTGATCGTGCTCTTCCACTATAAAGGGAAATTTCCCTTTAGGCAGATCGTATGCCTGGGGACGGCCGGTCCAACTGATGTTCGTCGGACGTTATATTTATGGTATGTCATGTGAAACATTTTGCTTGCGCGATGCAGAAATGTTGGAGTTTATAGTGCGCGCGCAGAATTGACATGTGCTCGCCACACCCCATGTTACAACGTGACGGTGCCGTGCGGGGTAATGATATGAATGTAAAATAATCCTTATACATACAAAGTTAGAGGCTATAATATGAGAGCAAATTAGTCGATCAGTCAAATATATTAGTCAATCAGCCCGTTGTACACTGTTGGACATAAAAAAAAATCATTTAATTCAGGTTGCAAGACCCATATTAAAAATATGAAAACAACAAAGGCAAAATATACAGTATAAACAAAACACATAATTTCGTTAAACACAAAGTTCAGTCATCCCAAGAATGCCATGACGTTTTATTTGAATTACGAAAATCCAATAAAAATGCGAAATAAATGCAAAAATAAGCCAGATTTGGAAATCTACAGTTTTGAAAATTAGTCGCCTTCTAAATATGCCTGTCGCAGCAGTGCCGGATATACGGGCCATCTATCCTACCCGCAATCATTGCCAGGGCGGTGTTGGTGCTGGCCGCGTGAAAGCACTCTGCACCGCCCGCCCTGAGCGTGTTATTATATTGGACGCGGAGGGCCCCGTGCAGGCCCCCATTGACGATGCGTCCAAATGGACTGCCAACATTCCAAAATCGGCTCGTCAATGTAGAAAATGCCGTCCATTTTTAAGACGCGCCAGGAATGGATTCATCACGCCATTCCAAATGGAGTTTAGGTGTAACAGGTAGGTTTAGTGCGTCTGGAATTCTGGATTGACCGTCAGTGTGGAAAACGCACGCTGCATGCTCGCTACGCCATTTGGATGCTGCCCAAACGGCGTCCATTTTCCATTCATTCCGCGCTGCGCAGTGGCCCACATCGGTCGTGTTTATAAACCATATCATTTTATCGGTACCGAATTGAAATGTACAGGGAAAATCCTTGTTTGTGAAAAAAATGATGACGCCGACTACCATAATAAATATGACAGAAATGCCGCTCCTCTGAGGCTACAATTTATTTTTAAGGACGAAAGATGAAAACGCAATGCTGATACTGTCAAAAAGAAGATTGCCTCATTGATCAATCTTCATTTTGAAGAACGGCCGGACGCCGTCCCGGCGGATGCACCGTCACGTCAGTGAAATTCAGCGCGCATCAATTTGGATCAATCCATTTGGTCGTATCGTGAATGGGGGCCTTGAGTCACCTTAAGGCTGCTGCTTCTTATGCAGGTTGACTATATCAGCCCACAGGCTGCACGTGTACCTATAATGATGGATGTGCAATAGGCTTTAAACAACGTCAATTTTACTTCTGTAGAGCGGCGCGCAAACCTGCGAGCTAGCATATTTGCTCTCACCGACAGTGCCCTCCGCTCCCGCTGAATATCGGCATTATATTTGAGATCGTCTGTAATTAGGTGACCGAGGTATTTGAACATGGGCACCTGTTCCAAAGGAACGCCCTTCAGGAGAATAGGTGGTACTTTTCGGGGCGCCTTGCACCTGCCGCAAAAAACATAAATTGACTCATATTCGCATTATAATTCAGCCCGTGACTAAGCGCATACTCCTCACAACACTAGAAGTTTTCTTATGCCATGTCAGCAACACCATGTCATCTGCGTAACTCCGGTTATTCAAGCAAACATAGCAACCGACATGCTGACTCCTGACCGCGACGATCAGTGCATTCATATACAGGTTGAACAATGCGGGAGATTAGGCCCCCTGCCTAACCCCGCACCCCATAAAATAGGGTTCGGACATTGTGCCCGGCCACCTGACATTGTTGACCTGGTGCCTGTACCAGTATTGTAATATATATACCAGGGCCTAGATTCTGTTAATGCATTGTAGTAACATGACAACTGCATGAACATGGCGGTTTTCATTTCATGGCTGCTTTAAGTCTACGCGGGCACACCCATCAAACCTTCTAGGCGTCAATGGTACGAAAAAACACGTCACGTGACCCGACAGTGTACCTGTCATTATACTACAATGCACTAACAGAATCGAGGCCCAGTTCACGCAGACAGGTGATAGCCTTCAGCTTCTCCCATAAGATGTCACAGGAGACCAGGTCAAATGCTTTTGATTGACAAGTCAAGGAAGTAAGCGTGGACTGGAGTCCTGCGATCCGTGTAGTATCTGACGGTAGGTATGCTTAAGACACAGTATTGAAGAGGACAGATTAGGCCTTAACCCAAACTGATTATCATGCACGCCACTACTTTCTATCCTCGGCCATCCTCATTCTACTGCTACCAGGGGCCTGTTTCATAGAACGACAATTCATGGTTTACTATGACAATTCGACTTACATTGCAAAGTAGGTTAACCCACAGATTAGAAAGTAGTAAGACAATGCAATGTATATCGAATTGTTATAATAAATTACGAATTGTAGTTTTATGTAACTCGGCCCAGCAATCTCGCAAATGTCGATGGCTAACTATCTCTGAGCCTCACCGGATACTCTCTAATCTTATAGGTATTTAAGGACTATTTTGCATTCTGACGTTCCACTGTTCACTCATTTCTGTCTTTCATTACGAATCTTTCACTCGGAATGAATCAGCTATACGCTGTTCCACGAGTCAAACTCCTAGGGAAACGAATACACGCATCTCATTGGTCAATGCGCGCAGTTAGAGATAAGCGAAACATAAGCGATGTGACGGTCCACTTCATAGGGTAGGTGTTGTGTGGCTATTTAAGGTCACGCGCATTAACCAATGGGCGTACATGGACGATTCTTCACTTGGCCATTCGTATTCGCTTATTGGGCGACGATTTCTTATCTGTAATACCTATATAGGTAGGTATATACTAGCTGACCGGGCAAACGTTGTTTTGCCACGACCTATTCTCAGACCTACCAAATATACACAAAAAAAACATAAAAATCAGCGAAACCGTTTCGGAGGAGTTCGATAACAAACACAGAGACACGAGATTTTTATATATTAGAGATGTAATACATTGCATGTCTTACAAAATCAGTGCTAAAGATTCGCAAGAAAACCCGGCAATGGATCGTTAACATTTGCCAAATACGAGTTAGCGTTGAATTGCTTCATTATTTTCCATGAAAAAGGAGAAAATTAACGGTCGCTGGAGTAGTATTGAAACGCCCGCAGGGCGTCTTTTAATATGCTATAGGTATTACGCGCACCAAATCCGGAACGATTCCAATCGTCTAACTGTCAAATTAGTATGGAATTTGACAGTTAGACGATTGGAATCGCTCAGGATTTGATGCGATGGACAGACAGATTTCAGTCATACATAAGTAGGTAATGAAATCCTTTTTTCGATTTCAAAACATTGACTATCAATGATTTGTATATATTCAGAGAAAATACCTATATAACTGCCACAGAGTAACGATAGATCATATTATACTCTAAGCACTCGACTTGATTTCCTTTCCCTTTGGGTTTGATTTAAGACTTAGGTTTGTTTAGTCTGAAGACTATCTAAAGAGTACCAAGTACCGATAGTTTCTTAATAAAATGGCAATGTCCCAACTGAACACAATAAAATAAGTACCTAAGTAAGTAATTATATTTAAATAAAAATTTATCTGGGTTCACAAATGGGGTATGTAGGTTCTTACTGTAACTGAAATGGTATAAGGAATGCGCTCTGGTTTCTAAAAGAAATGCTGATAATTTATTTTACAATTGTAAAGTCTTATTTTCGTACTGTTGAATTCAAGCAATAAATTAATGCAATCTTCCTTCAGCACTCGAAACTTTTGTAAACCGAAGTGCTTTATGTTATAATTGTGTAACGTTTCTGTTATTTAAGCTTAGATCAACCCAAAAGTACAAAATCGAGACCAGTGGACCTATGTAACTTCTCCACTGTATGAACTCGTCCGGTTTAACCTACTCCTAACTGTCAAATACATACATAATTATTTTGATACTTCGGGAACGGCAAATTGGATAACCCGCCCGATACAGTGGACTGAGGCCAGCCCCTATACCTATTACACTCACCAAATCCTGAGCGTTTCCAATCGTGTAACTGTCAAATTAGTATGCAATTTGACAGACGAATGGAGTCGCTCGGGATTTGGTGCGCATAATGAGTCCCCAGTGGCCTAATTACGCTCACCAAATCCTGAGCGATTCCAATCGTCTAACTGTCAAATTCCATACTAATTTGACAGTTAAACGATTGGAATCGCTCAGGATTTGGTGAGCGTAATATAGGGGCTGATCATGCGCACCAAATCCTGACGTTTGCGATAGCAATAAGTATGGAATTTGACATAAGATTAGAATCGTTCAGGATTTGGTGCGCGTGAGCAGCAGTTGCGGAATAGGAAGAATAGAGCAATAGGACAGTGGTTTAGGCTGTCTCTCTCGTTCAACTGCTAAAGTACATAATACACTATCTCTTGTTGGTAGCGTAAAACGCAACTCTCGGCCTATCCTCTAATTTATAATCTTTATACTGCTCCTATTGGTTTGATCTAAGGACTTATTATTTTTATTGTCTTCAAGTTACCCTAATACTAATAAAGTTATTTGAAGATTGGAAGATATTGTTACAAATTATGCACTGCCAATGCAAATGATGCAATTTTTAAACGGTTTTATTAAGTATATTATTGTGTCAGATAATAAATATGAGTAGATCAAATGTACTACATACTAAGGATCTCAAAATTATTTTAATTGTGTGTGCTCTGCATTCAAAAGATTTTCTGGTACTCCGGCAAGTGAAAACTATAGAGCTCTACAAAATTAAAATAGACCATTTAGTGAAGTATTTTTTGGTGCAAGAAAATTATTTATATTATATTCTTTTTGTTGCACTAACCCGTGCTGAGGACAATTTTAAAAATAGTATAATTATATAATCATGTATGTAGGTACAGCGATATCATTCCGATGTAAAAACCTAACTGCAAAGTGGGTTACTCGGGGCTGCAAGTGATGTAAATCGCTTCGGTCAGATGTCGCTGCCTGTACGTAATACAGAGAAGTTTGTAAAGAGGCTCGAAATTTCATCGATGCTTGCACTTGCCCATTAGCTCAGTTGGGAGAGCGCTGCTCGGGAGCCAGAGGTCGCGGGGTGCAAGTCCCGGCATGGGTGGAATTTTTAGCCTCTAAATAGGTTTTTAAAAATTGTCCTCAGCACGGGTTAGTGCAAAAAAAAGAATATAATCATGTAGGTACAGCGATATCATTCCGATGTAAAAACCTAACTGCAAAGTGGGTTACTCAGGGCTGCAAGTGATGTAAATCGCTTCGGTCATATGTCGCTGCCTGTACGTAATACAGAGAAGTTTGTAAAGAGGCTCGAAATTTCTCCGATGCATGCACTTCTCGCGGGTTCGAGTTCCGGCGTGGGTGGAATTTTTAGCCTCTAAATAGGTTTTTATAATTTATTTTACTCAGCATTTATGTTGTAACTAGTATCATAGGGTTCTAAATCATGGTCGGAATGCCCCCTTAAAATGTTAAACGTAATTCATGTCACCCTGTCTCTTCCTTTTAGTGAAATTAAGGATTTCAGAAAATATTGTTGCCATCCATACTCCAAAGGATCTATCAAAGGCTAACCTCTTTTCCACGAGTGGAACTCCTTGGGAACCAAATACTTGCATGTCATTGGTCAATGCGCGCGGCTAGAGATAAGGGAAAAAATAAGTGAAGACGGTCTCGGTCCGCTATTCAAGGTCACGCTCTTTAACCAATGGGCGCACATGGACGGTTTTCTTTGGGAGCCCATTTCGTGGGATGGAGTATAGCACTATCATTAATCTATGACCCTATGTGATCACTATCAAGATACATACTGTACAACCCGCAATGCAAATCCCTCATTATTATAGATCATGAATCTAAAATAGTGTATGAGTAAAATGGGCCAGAGGTGATTTGAATGTATAGAGCACACATTTACTTGCCTTGGATGTCATGTATTGTGAGCGAGAATGTAAATTAGAATGCCTTAATAAATTGCCATTTGTGATGATTGTAAAACAAACAAATATTAATTAATAGTAATCAACTCATTGTAGTACATTACATAATAATAAAATTAACAAATTGTGTAAGAGAGACGTTTTATTTTATAAATAGAATTATAACAAAGAATTGTGCCAGAACAAACTTAGGAGTGTAATTAATTTTATTACTATTGTGACATATGTCAGATAACAGAGAATCTCAGTATTATTATCATTAAAATAGCTATCACAACACAAGTTACAAATAAAATAAATTATTAGAAATAAATCTCTTTAAGAATCATCAAATGTCATTCTACCTACACCATGCTGTTTGATATACCGTCTGTATTGCTTATACTTATTATTCTCAGCTAGTGCCTTCTTGGCTTCTTCGTCTTTTATTTGTTTCCACTCTAAGAAGTTCTCCTTTATCCAAAGCTCTTCATCTAAGAACTCCTGCTTTTCCCAGTCTTGCAGTGCATTGAACTGATGCTGTCCTAATTTTAAATATTTTCTAACTAAATGGAATTTTTCCTCCTCACCATAAGGTTGTTTCATAAGAGTGAACTTCCAAAACCACCGTAAATACCAGTAGAAGTAATATGAAACAGTGTACGGAAGTATAATCAGTTGCACCCACAGAATATCTGTTATCTCGGGTTTCGCATACGCTCCCTTGATGTCCATATTCTCCTCTATGACTCGTCGTATTATTCTGTCCATCTCATCTTTTTGTTCTTGCTTAGTTTTCTTATTACCCTTTTTACTTTGCAGTTCTTTTGTTTCGGCTTTGGCAATTTCTAAAGCTTTGTTTCTGTACTTTGGCACAGTCATGAAATACTTGATGGCTGTCTCGTATTTGGACCAGCCACTATAGTACTGTATTATTGAGATTAAAGTTATAGTTACAGCTATGACGATACGGACATCCACTTTCGGCGCCATGCGTCTTCTGTAATATCTGTAGTAGTGAGCATAGTACTCCTGTGGGTTATCCAACATGTAATCGTAGTCAGATCTTTCTTCTTCATCTCTAAGTATCTCGTAGGCAGTGGCGATTTCTTTGAACTTTTCTTCAGCCTCTTTCTTTGCTTCCTCACCGCGATGCAAGTCTGGATGAAACTTTTTCGCGAGTTGGCGGTAACTCCTGCCGATCTCCTTGGTTGTAGCCTCTCTGGTGACGCCCAGGACATCGTAACAGTTAACTTTCCCACAGTAAATACCCTCAAGCAGGTGATCGTGCGATGAAACGACGACGAAATTCCAGGTTAGGGCGACGAGAACCAAGCTCGAGAACAAAGGAGCCATGGTTCCGTTTCTGTTAAAACTTGCTCGTCAAGGTGATTGAACACGATAGAAGTTAGTTAGCCCAGGGATCGATTCATAAGTTCACCGTTTCTCAATATTTCCGTTAGCAACGCAACAGTGCAACCGCGATGTTGACATTTTTTGGCGAACGTCATTGACAACGTCAGCTATTTAAACTTTTAAAGGTGTATCTACGAGGTGTGGTGTAGAGCTAATAGAATAGGCAGTGCCTCCGCAGCCGATTCAGGTGGCTAAATTGTCCGGCTGCGGCGTACGTTGCAGAGCCGGACAGATATCCACTGTGCGCTGTACACACATCAAAAAAAGTTTGTGATCAATAGCATAAGCTCAAGAAAAATTCTATGTTGTATGTTTTCTTTAAATAGGAATACCCTGTTTGAAATTAAAATAGAAAACTATTATTTATTATTTATTTAAAAAAAATTGAGCCATTAATCATAATGTAATTGTGATAAAAATTTCATAGAAAGAAAAATACTGTTTAATTAAACTTAAACAACAATTTATTATTAAAAGGTTAAATTCAATATAAAATAACTCCTCCCCTGGCTCGAACACATGCGGAGATGCTCCTGGGCATGCCGAGGATCAAGTTATCCAGCATTTCCTGGGGTAACCTATCCCATTCTTCAATAGCGGCTTCCCTGAGCTCTGGAACTGTCTGGGGACGTGGCTCACGGTTCCATACAGCTCGTTTAAGAGCATCCCACGCGTGCTCTATTGGGTTTAAGTCGGGCGAGCCGGCAGGCCAGTCTAAACGTGTGATATCGTATTCTTGAAGAGCAGCATTGACTCGTTGAGCTCGATGTGCGGGCGCATTATCATCGACCAGTACAAATTGGTGCCCATGGTTTACTCGGAATGGTCTGACGATAACAACTGCTTTGTACATGTCCGCTGTCATGTAGCCCCGATACGGGTTCAAAGGCGTTCTAGCTCCAATCATAATGCCGCCCCAAAAGGACACCGATTTTCCGCCTTGCTGAACTGTTCCAGTGGCAGTTCTTTGTCTTTCACGGTCGCCTGGTCTTCTCCAGACACGGACACGTCGGTTATCTGGATGAGTGCTGATTCGGGATTCGTCAACGAAGAGACAGTTTTGCCAAATGTTTTCTTCCTCACCTTCTTCATTTTGCCGAAGTCTAGCCCACTGCAATCTTCGTTGTTGACGTTGCCTTGAATTGAGCGGAGCTCGTCAAGACCTCCGTGCTCGTAATCCAGCGTGGTGCAAGCAATTGCGAACGGTCTGCGTGCTAACTTCAAGCCCAGAGGCGGCCCTGACTTCTGCTTTTATTTTAGTGGTTGATTGTTGGACCACAGACATCCGAATGTATGCGTTCTCCTGGACTGACAGCTTTTTCTCGGACACCAAAATTCTTTCTATGTGTCTTTCCAAAAATGCATCCTTCGCATAGACTCCCGCTGTCCTTCGACTTCACATCAAGTTCTCGTTCAATGACTCGCTTCACATGGCGTTTGTCTTGATGACCCATGCGTTCATGGTAAAGCTGTAAGGTGTCAACTGCATTTACCATTACGCTTTCCTTGGGTTGAACCGGTCTACAGTTAAGCTTGTACAAACCGCCGTGTTCTTGCCTGCTTCCGGTCACGCACAGTTCCCCGTTGATGGTGAATGAACATGTTGTGCCTCGTGACTCAAACAAGCTTTCTGTGTTGTCATCATGTGCTGAGAGCACAGAAAAGAGATTCTTTGTGACTTTCGGAACATGCCACACATCTTTCAACATGAATGTCCTTTACTTCGTCTTCATCAGAATCGAACCTTTTCCCAACGCTTCAATTGTTTTCCCATCAGCAGTTGTCACGGTGTGCGGTTCTTGGAAATGCTCGAAATCCTGGTACCAGTCACTTCTCATTGTAACGTGGTGCGTGGCTCCATTATCAACGTACCACTCGTTCCGATCCGTATTACAATCTGTGACATTTACTAACACAGCCATCATGTTGGTTATGCCAGGTTTTCCATTTCGATCCTTCTTAGGGCAGTCCTTCTTGAAGTGACCCACTTCTCCGCACCCATGGCATTTGAAGGCTTTAGTTCTCTTCTTGATTATCTTTTTATTGCTGTTCACCACCAGTGCTTCACCCGAAGATCTTGACACGCATCCATTATCTTCCTTGGAGGTTGTCGTCAAGGCCCTTTCGTGCGCACACAGCTGACCAGTCAAATTATCTACCGTTCTGTCCTTCTTTGATCGGAGCACTAATAAAAATACGTTTTAAATCAAGATAATCACTTTTTTATTTTCTGACATGTTTCAAGACATAGTCACTTGACAGACAACCAAAATTAAAACTTCTTAATATATACGCTAGGTTTATCATCGATATGAAAGAGGTTTCACCTCAACATAAGCTAGGACTGAAAGCCTTTTAATATGAAAAAACAACTGAACGGTGTCATTGTTTTGTGTTCTAATTCTTTATTTTTAAATAAAGAATCTAAAAAGAAGAAAAAATCATAATATAATCTACAGTAACAAAAAAGATTTCAGTTTTTCAAAGTGATCGCAAACTTTTTTTGATGTATGTACGTAATTTCGTATACCTACGTGTACAGTACGTAGACTTACAGAATAGACTTTTTTCGCGAAACTAAAATGTTTATCTTTTATTGACCTACCTATCCTTATGAATGCTTCGTACCTAGCACGTTTTGAAAGTTTATTTGTAATTTTTAAAACGTGCTAAAACGTATATTTTGACTTGAACTATAATTTAATTTATTGGACTTTATTTCAAAGTATTGAAATTACTTAATTTACCGTAATTTGTTTTATTTTATCTATTTATTAATTTTATAATCTGGACTTTATTTAATTTATTGGACTTTATTTCAAGGTATTGGAAATGCCTGCCACGTCCGCAGACTTTGAATGCTCGTCTCTGTTTAATGCTTAATCATGTGGTATTCGAACGCATCTTCAATTGTCAACCAAACAGCTGTTTTGGTTAGGTACTTACTATCTATTGCTATTATTGCTTTGCTTTGTTTACTTGGGAAAAAATGATAGAAAACAGTGTAGAAGAGTTTTCCGACGTTGTATACAGCTTCCTTACAGGAAAGACTAAAGTGGGAAAGAACATGTTAGTGAAGAGACATTCAGAAAACCTCCAAACTAATGGAGATTTCAGTTTTCCCATCACATTGAAATCATGGCATGGACACGTGCCCTTACCTCAAGGAAACAGCGAAATGTCGCTACTAAAACACATCAGAAAAGACAAAGAAGACATTATGGAAGAAAGCAAGCAGTGGTCTTTACAAATTTCGCGACTGAAGGAAGAGAAGGACCGAATTCATTTGTTTCTTGACCGTCCCAGAGCAATCGCCATTGGCTTGGCGGAAAGCTCTAAAAACTTAACTTTGCTCTCAGAAAAATTACTCAAAACCTCTATAAACGTTCGCAGTAACCACAACAGTGAAGAAAGTAAAGATTTAACAACATTAAGAGTAAAGTACCTCCTGAGTGCAGTAAAAAACTTGTGTTTAGTTTGCGATGGTAGCACAGAAAGAGCTTCCAATATCATAGTGACGTCAAAGTCTTCCACTGAAGCCCCTGATGGTTGTAAAATTGTGCTGTGTGGCACAGTGCTCAATGCCAAGAGTGGAGTCAAAGAAACTGTCATAGATGGCAATGAATATATTAGGTAAGTAGTAAATCATCACTGTTTTCTATTGTTTCACTTCTAGTGCGGAGAAGAAAAAATAATTATAAGGAACTAGCTTATGGCCGTGACTTGGTCTGCATGGAATGAGTAATTTGGGTGTTTTTTATCCAATCTCCTTTTTAGGGTTCCGTACCCGAAGGGTGTCAAATGGGACCCTATTACTAAAACTTCATTGTCCGTCTGTGTCTGTCTGTGCCACCAGGCTGTATCTCATGAACCGTGATAGCTAGGCAGTTGAAATTTGCACAGACAATGTATTTCTGTTGCTGCTAAAACAACAAATACTAAAAACAGAATATGTTAAATACTTAAGGGTCTCATAAAGCAAACATATTTTTTTTGCCGTTTCTTGCTCGATATTAATAACAGGAACAGGTAGACGCTTGAAATATTTACAGAATATTCAGTTCTATATTTACTTCAGAAGTAAATAATTAAAATAAAATATATATTTAAGGGGGGCTCCCATAAAACAAACGTAATTTTTTGCGGTTTTTTCTTGATCTTTGTGTCTAATGTTCTATAGATAATGGTACGGAACCCTTCGTGCGCGAGTCCAACTCGCACTTGGCCGGTTTTTTTTATCAATGTGCTTACTATTTAATAAAAAAAAAGAATGCAGGAATGTACAACCATAATTTAAGTAAACAGGTCAATAAATGTTTATAGTAGATATGAATTATTAGTTACTTTAATATATTTTTGTAAACTACCTTTTTTGTTTTCCTGTCCTTTGCTATCATGTAAAAATTTTGTGGACTCCAGACTCGTGAGCACGCCATGTATTTTTGCCCATGGAAAAGACATTTTTTTTCTAAATGTACATCTACCTGCTACTTTCAGTGGTTATGAATTGCCAGCGTGGCGATTATGGCAAAACCCCTCATGGTTGGAAAACCATGAGGGGTTTTGCCATAATCGCCACGCTTGGCAGGCGGGTTGACGACCGCAGTATGCGGTTGGAATGTCAGGAAGACGCTGCTGCCCGTCTCCTGGTAATTTATTTCCTTAGTCGCCTTCTACGACATCCACGGGAGGAAATGGAGTGACGCTATTCTTAATCCGGCGCCACACGGTTAACCGTCCGGAATAGGGTTACTGAAAAATGACAATCATTGGGATATATACAATACAGGGATTACAGTGGAAGAGGCTGGGCAATGTAGATCGGCAGCAAAAATGAGAGAGCTCTTTCCTATATTAATAGCAACATGCGGACTTTGAAACCCTCAAGAACTATGGACAAAACGCAAGAAAAGATTTTGGCAAAAAAAAAAATTTTTTCTCTTAACGAACTTTATTTTATTTTTCTCTCAACTACTCAAACTATCACCATACCTACTTTGTTACAGTACAGTTACAAACAAATAAAGGTTTAATAAAATTGAAAACTTTTAGAGTAATAGGCATCTACCGTAAATTACCTAAAATACGTAAATATACATAAACGCACACCTTTGTCCTGGAGTGGTAATCAAGGCTTGCCATTTGCCACAATCCTAACTCAATTACAAAATTTAGCAATTTTTCTAAAGTCTGCTTACATTTAAAGAACGCTCATCTGGCACAATATATATGTCGAATGTGTAAACAAAACATAATAGCTGACAATAGACTAATTCCATTCTCAGAATCCGTCAAAATGAAATGACTCTCATCGCACAGCACAAGTATGGAGTGCGAGTCACCACCGACTGCAAATGGAAAGAGTTCCTTGCCCACCTGGGCGAGTCGGCTGTAGCCTTCGAGTTGCTGCAAATAAAGCCTTCTAGTGCTGTGAAGGTTAACTTTGCCTGCTCTTCATCGGGTTCCAGTAAAGGTAACTTAATATATTTGCACTTCATTCAATTCTCTTAGAAAAGATAAATGTCAGGCCCCTACAATTTAAATGGTATAGAAATAAAATCTAGAGGCAAAAAATTCGCGACCTCTGGCTAACCGTGCCAAAGGTCCCGTCCTCAGCACGGGTTAGTGCAACAAAAAGATTTTGATATCGAATACTGTTAACAGATAAGGAGTGGATTACAATAAATTTGTATGGTAATCCACCCCTTACAAATTTTAAATCATGATCAGCCATTTGACTCCCACTGCAGGACATAGGCCTCCGTCATGGCTTTCCAAGCTTCAATTTTAAATAATAATAAATAATCAATTTTTAAATAAAAATAAATAAAAACCCCCGTTATAAATTTATCATCTATCTAACTACCTACTCGAGAATATACGTATAGTTGTGCTTGTGAGTTTGATAGATAAAAAGTTTATTTGCTAATCAAAAAACACACACAATAAATATCAGACAAAAACTTACACAACTATATTATGCTATAACAAGATAAGAAAAGTAACAAAAACAGTGTGGTTTACAAAAATTACGGTGTTATTCACCAAAACACTACACCCCAAAACACTCCCCAAAAGCTGACAACATTTTTAGGCAAAGGACTAACATAGTAACTAACATTGACATTCAGCAAAGAGAACGTAAAGACGTTGAAATAAATTATTGATTTCTGATTTCTGATTTCCTATGCAAACTTTATTTGACTTTATTGCTCGAGAAAGAAAATCGGTGTTTTGTGAAGTTTTCAAAAGTTTTTGTATACCAATTTATTGATCTTATTTATGTATGGTAATATTAACGACGTTTATGATGATGACCGATATATTTTATGATGTAACATTTTTTTATAGTGACGGTAATTATTTTAACAACATAAATCATGAACATAAACATTTACATACAGGCATTTTGTGTGCATTGTATTATTATAGGGTGTTTTCTAAAATCATCATCATCAACATCTGTCATTTTACGCCCACAGCAGGACATAGGCCTCCCTCATTTTCTAAAATAAAAAAGAATCGCTCAGCAATTAGCACCAGCCTTAGAATAAAAAAAAATCACACGAGTAGTTTGTTAGTGATATGTTAGTGTCTCTTTTACAATCACATCGATCACATCGCCATTGCCAACATAAAAAACCAAATTCTCACTCGAGTTGCACAACTTTGATTGGTTGCACTGACTTGAGTACACTCGAAATACTGACGTATAATACTACCTCATGGAAATGCCTCCACTCTCTCTTCGACTCCACCTCCATTGAGTATTGAGTCGAGGAGCCTTTGAAACAGGTTTTAGGATACGGGTGTAGGCATATTGAAAATTTGTCAGTAGTTTGCACAAGATGAGTGCACACAAACTTAAGCCACCCTAATTGGATTCATACTTGCTTAATCTTATCTCCTTCTTTTCAGGAGCTGCTTTCATTCTTTACAACTGCGCCAGACTGGAAACTATGTTGAGAACTTTCAATGAGAAAGTAGGGGAAGGCACCTATCCTCCATTACCGCCCTTCGATGATATAGACTTTTCATTATTGTCGCAAGAGGTAAGATCCAATTGCTGAACTGAGAATTTCACTAAGTAATACTCGTACATAAGTAAAATTCTAACATTTTACTGTACACAAACATGGAAATTACAAATATATTATGTTATCTATTTCAGGAAGAATGGACGCTAATTTTCAATTTCATAATGGGTCTTCCGTCTCTTTTGACAAACTGCGTTGAAATATCGCAAGAAATCTACGAATTTAGACCACATCACGTTTGCAGTTTCCTTAGCTCCCTGGTCCGGGTATTCAGCCAGTATTACAGGAAAACAAGGATATTAACTGTGAGTAAGACCTAAATTACGAATTCCCTAGACAACTGTGAGAACGCGTTTTGTCCTTCTTTGGGTACAATATAACCCACGACCTGTGTAGCCTTGTGGTTAAATAAACAGCCTTGAATATTATATGATGACGGAGATATTGGAGAGGAGGAGAGCTCGAGGCAGACCACCTGCTAAATGAGATGACCAGATGACCAAGCGAGCAATACTTCAAATCCACTAGGCGCTAGAATCTAATAAACGCATCGTAGTGCAAGAGTGATATTAGCACGACAATGACTGTTATTTGACGCCATTTTGTAGTCTACTGTCCTAGATATTGAAGCGAACGACTAGAGGTAAACAAAAACACAACATCTCTCAAACTTTATTCACTCGGCATAGCTCGTCTCATGCCCGCAGCTTTGCTTGCATCGTGTACTTACATACTGTTTAAGGAAAACTTATAAATGTATGCCAAATAAAAACAGTTATTATACTACACCTGCTTGGAAAGTACCTTGATACTTTATCAAATTTACGGTAGAAAGTACGTCATTGCATATCGAACAAATATGCGGGGAGAAAACGCATCTGAGCGGGAGAGAAAAGTGTATGAAAATCCATTTCTTACGTGGTTTTTCTTTTTTAATTTTGGGTAAGACTATGCGCCGGTAACCTAAATATCAAAAGCCAAAAAGTTTTTACAGTTAGTTTTTATATCCAAGTTCGCAAAATGACACTGGCCACTAGCTGTGTGTTGGATGGTGTCGGGCTGGCAGTGCGACCCTGCGGCGGCAGGATAAACAATTTGAAAAAAGAACATGTGAAAATTGCAGACGCCATTGGCGCCATTTCCAATTTGTGTGTTGTTTGAGGATTCAGTTTTCGTAGAAAGTAAAATAAAACTATCAAAATGATAAGCAGTGATAGTGATGATGAAGCAGGTGTAGTATAAAGCACTATGTATCACTCGAGAGAAACTGCGATTCCCGATCTCGGGTGTTTTAAAGCCCTCGCCTACGGCTCGGGCTTCAAACGACACCCTCGACGGTAATCGGTCACTTTCTCCTCTCGGTGAACAATGTACTATTTCACACCTCCTGCTCGACAATGCCTTATTACGTACCGTCAAATATCATCGTAAAGCATGGCCTTGTCTCTCGAGGGCAATAATAATGAAGAATTTCCCTAGGGAATAAAGTGATTTGAATTAAGAATGTCAAAATTCGCATGAAAACTATGGAGAAGCCCCGCATTGCAATTCGAAATTCGAATTGTTGTTCGAAACTCACCTCTTTTTTTTCTTTTTTTTCTGAAATACTGTGTCCTGTGACCGCGCGAAACACCAACAAAAAAAAGAAAAAAAGGCGCGAATTGCAAATACGAATTTAAAAGTTATATTCAATTTAAGTTGCTAAGCCGTAAAAGAGTGTGGACTTTATATTTAATTTCAGGTTTTAATACATATTTTCAACTTATGCAGCCCTGTCTTTTTATTGTCTCCCAGATGGTGTGAAAAGTAGAGTATTCACCTCTGGAATAAAACATGTCTTAGTCTCGGGCGGTATGAACCCCTCGCTTCACTCAGGACTCTACATAACTCCCTCGCTTCGCTCAGGAGTTAAAATTTAACTCCCTCGCTGCGCTCGCGAGTTAACTCGGAGTCCTTCGCTCCGCTCAGGGTTCAATATGCCGCCCATGACATAATACATGGTTTTATTCCCTTAGTACATAATCTACTATTTCTTTATCAATTGGAGCCTACATATACATCGATACAGCTCTCGAGGCAAAAGCTCATCTTTGCATTTGCTTGAGTGATCAGATCAGTACAAACAGTAGGGGAAAAAATACGATCTAGTTTATTCCGTGCGTAAATGCGTCGCGACTTAAGCGTAAGTGCACACCGATAATGTAATTTAGATACTTATATTATCGGTGTGCACTTAACAAAAATATGCTTATATATCTCGCGAGCTGTACTTCAGTTATGCAGTTTGAAAATTTATTAGAATAAAACAAATATTCATAATCATATAAAACGTATATTATAGGAAAAAAACTAAAAGACACAGATGGTCAATATTGGGCATCATCAGCAGAGGAAGACTCACTATCGCTTTCTTTCACCTGAATCACCATTCGTTCGACCAGATCATCGATTATGCCGTTAATTAATAAAGAGTTTTGTAGTCAGCTCTCCATACGTCTTTCTACAGTTCGCGTAGCGCATTAGCTGTCATAATCCGCCTTCAAACAAAAGTCCGTCATCTTTGCTAAAGTCATCAAAATATAAGAAGCCCGTTTTGACAGCTACAAAAACTATAGAATCTAACCTAGTTTGAGATAAAAAACATTAAAAATCTAAACTATGAGTCACTTTTCGGGCTACAAAATCTCTTTTTTCTTTCGAGCGTTAAATAATATGCCAGAGTATGTGTCTTTTTATGTATTTGTTCGAGTAAATCCAAAGTAAAATGCAATTTTGTGTAGCTGTCAAAACGGGCTTCTTACATTTCGATGACTTTAGTTGCTAACATATTTTTATTTATATTCTGGAACTGTGTATTCTGAAATAAAAGCATATTATTATTTGGTAGCGGTAGGATCGCTTTTATTTGAGAACCGCTGAAATTTTAGGTATTTTTGGGGCATATATTTCTTAAGCAAATCGTATTTTCATAATAAAATAAAATATTTAGTTAAATAACCTGCAAGTAAGGGATAAATCAGGTAATAACAGTGTTATTGTTTTTATTGATTAATGTTATTTATTATGCATATCGTTTTGTATAAATTTGTTAAACATTATGCAGTGTTATAATGCGGCATAGAGAAAAATAAAATTTTTGACATGTGCCAACTTAGTCGCTCGCTTCAGTAAATACAGTTATAAGCAATAGCATAGCATTGCAATGTCATATCAATAACCCGCGCAAAATAAATAGGCATCTCTCGCGACGGAGATCCAATGGCGCGAGGCGCCGAGTCGAGTTGAACAGGTTTATATCATTGGAGAGTACCTAATAGAGGGTAGAGGAATGGGTTTTTGTTACCTGTACTCATTTTCGAGCATGACAGTTTATAAAATGCAACCAAGTTAATTACACTCGTGTTAATAATGTATTATTATTAATAATATAATGTATTGCACACAAACATTATTAATAATATATAATGTATTGCACACTTAATACTGAATTCTTTAAGAACAGTGCCCTCGGTTTTTGAAAAGTGGAAACTAGGAGATCCATAGCACGGGGTAAACCTTTTGGGCTCCTGTCTCCTACTACATAATGTAACATGTTATTACTAAGAGTTTCATAAATATTAAGTGCATTGCGTACTTGAGAAAATAAAATATATTTGTATTTGTAAATAATAAAGGTCTTATTTATAAAAAGTTGATTCCACGAAAACAACCTTAAGAGGGCGTTTAAGCCGGCTTACAACAGGAATTCCTAACCCGGCGGCATAAACCGGCCTTAACTCCATTTTAGAAGTGTTTTAGTGGGATCGGCTCTTTATAAATAAGATAGTACTTGAGTTTTTTTACACTTCGGCCAAATAGCGGATGCATTGGCGAAGGGCGAGATAAAAAGTACCCGAAACCTTGCATGCAGCGACTAAGTTGAATGTTGACGAAGCGCAAGTAATCTGTCATGATCGTGGCAAGCGGATTTCTGCCTACCCCTCTAAGATACGCGCGCGAGTTAACGTTTTTGTTTTTTTTTTCAGGAACCGAGGAAACACTTGCTGCCAGTGATATTCGCGCGCCTTCACATGCTAAAAATACTAAATGATACTTTGAAATTCTGTCTCAACGTGTTGAACATTAAAAGGGTGTCACAAATGTAAAGGTTTGTTTAATTTTTCAACCCCTAGTTAGTTCTAGATAGACCTGAGATGTCCGCACTTGGCCTCATAGTCGGGCCCTACGATTAAAAAAAACCGGCCAAGTGCGAGTCGGACTCGCGCACGAAGGTTTCCGTCACTGGTAGCTACATGCCGGGATTCGAACCCACCATCTCCCGAAAGTGACCTCATCCAAGTGGCAGGAAGACGCTGGATGCAAGCCGCTTCCAACCGGTCCTTTTGGAAATCCATGGAGGAGGCCTATGTTCAGCAGTGGACTTCTTGTGGCTGAATGATGATGATGATGATGATGATCTCCCGAAAGTGAGGCTGGCGTTCTACCGCTCCCCTAGCACTCTCTCCTCTTTTATTGTAAGTTTTTATTTCTATATTTTGGTCGCCTTATTATGAACAGATGCCACTACTCGGCACAGGCTTTTACCCTGTCAGGCCCTCTTTACCTCTTTTACCCTCTCGGATCCCTGCTAATCTCGTCCAAGTTTAAAATTCATGTAATAAAAAATACCGGGTTTAGCTTTGAGGCTTAAAATGGGAATTTTGTCACCAATAGTGTGTTAGTAGTATCATTGAATTTTAAGCAGGGACTACTTAAAATTAATAAGACATTGTGTTGTGTAGAAGTTAAAAGCATCGCTTCATGAGGTACATCATAAGCAGCCTATTATAGTTCCACTGTACTGCACAGGCCTTCTCTCAGGGAGAGAGTATGGGCTTAATCACCACGCGTGCCCACCGCGGATTGGCGATTTCAAGCGCTGATGTATGTGAATAGCTCAAATACTCAGGTTTCCTCACGATGTTTTCTAGCTACCGTAACTTCGCAAATGTACATAACTTAGAAAACAAAGTCATAGGTATATTATATGCCCGCTCTGGGAAATGAACCTGGGTCTCTCGCTTCCGAGTCCAATGTTCTAGCCACTAGGCTACCACCGCTCTCCTGAGGTACATATTTGGTGTTAGTCAGTGATAGTTAAAAACGTAGATGTTTAACTAGCCCAAAAATGACCCCACGTTCAATTGTGGGATGCCGGGCGGGGCTTGTCTATTGTGTTACCAAACGGAGCAAGTTCAGTATTACCTAGCGTAGTACCTAGATATTTCGACTGTTGAAACCATTGACTCCATGATGTATAACCCACATCATGGAGTCAATGGTTTATAGTTAACTGTAGTGCTCTCTTCGATTTTTTCAGAGGAGAGCGTGACAGAACGTTACTTAAGTATTTACTTACAGAAATTCTCAATTCAGAAACTGGCCCTAAGTTATGCATTTGTGAAGTTGCAGTAGCAATACAACTCGCTAACTGTGAAGGAAAACATCGTGAGGAAACCTGAGTGTTTGATACCTCAGTGCGTGAAATTGCCAATCCACGGTGGGCACGCGTGGTAATTAAGCCCATACTCTCCCTGAGAGAAGGGCTGGCTTCTGCAGTACAGCTACATATATAATAAAAAAATAAAGTTGAGCACGGTCCTCGGCTACTCTCATCCAGCTCTTGCCAGCCGCCCTGCGAAGATCATCGCTCCACCGAGTCTGAGGACGTCCCACACTACGTTTACCGATCCGCGGTCTCCACTCGAGAACTCGTCTACCCCATCGGTTATCAGTTCTTCGGATAATATGGCCGGCCCACTGCCACTTCAGCATGCTAATTCGGCATGCTACGAAATAAAAAGAGTGGTTACTGGCTCCCAAAATAGGATTCCCTGTGCTATGGGTAGCCAGGCTACTTCCAAAATACATAATAATGTGTGTTTTACAATAGTTACTAATAGCATCTATAACTAATCGTTCTTATACCGTAACGTAAGTAACGACTACAAGAAACAACACAAATAGCAATACCAGCTTACAAATCTTGAAACTGGAGATTTCAAGTGCGAATTGAGCAACCTATATGAATGTTATAGGTTAGGTTCTCACTCAGGCTAACCAACGGCTGTTATTAAAAAAAATTGTCACGCTCTGCGCAAATATTTTTTCTATGGGTCACAGCAGAAACTGTTTACGAAATTAAAAAGTTTTTTGTTTCTCCTGTAAAGTACGGATTACTTGCGCGGTGTTGTTTGTTGTTTTGGGATCGATTCCCAGTGCGGGCATGTACCTACCTACGACTTTGTTTATTTTCAATGTTACGTACATCTGCGAATTTGTAGTAGCAATACCTCACGCTAACTGTGAAGGAAAACATCGTGAGGAAACCCGCGACTTGTCTTTCCTGTGGGCTAGGCCGACTAAGCTGTTGGGATGGTATAGGTGCTGGGGAAGCCTAATCAATCTAGAAAACAATGTCCCAGGCACTGCAGCGTCCGAGTGGTCCCTTCACCCATCTGGTGTGAGTGAAGGTGCCACTGGACCTTAATATGTACTTTGACTGGACGCTGCCTGTGTAAATCATCTCATTACGTAGATGCAAAGGCCAATGTTGTTTGCTAATTATTTTAATTACGATATTTTCTAAATTGTTCAGGAGACCAGAATAACAGGTCACTTTAAAGGCTTGCCCTAACATAACTACCGGGGGTTGGACCAAAAGATACGTTAAGTACTTGGCTGTAGTTTCACATACTTTTAGTTGTAGTTAAATTAACATTACAACTTGTATCACACTTACTTTTTTGTTTTGTTTACTGATCATAATAAGTAATATATTAAACGGGTAGACCCGACCGCGATTATTAAATTTTACCCAATAAGTAATCGCGGTTACACCCTTTTAATATACCTACATATTACTATAAATGAACATCGCGAGTCACTAAAAAATACGCTCATAATAAGAGCGTAAAAACCATTTCAAAACTTAGTAGGTATGTTGTGTATTTGCTACGTTTTGATGTAGTTTTTTTTCCAAAAGATAAACTTTACCTACTAATATAAAGACCTTTAAAATTACTCTAGGTATAGTACCTATTAGTGTCTACAAAAGGTATGTAACGGAAACCAAATATCGTAATTTAGGAAAAAAATATTTATCCATAAATTAAGTAATTAAGCCAAGTCAGAGGCCTTAGGGCGGCTTGACAACTTCTGACAGTAGACGAGCCACTAGTCTACAAGCCTCCACCAATCCGGACTTGGCCCCCGTGGTGGAGTATGGCCTATACCTTCCTCAGGGAAGAGACCCGTGCCCCTCGGTGGGGACATAATGGGTTGATGATGATGATACATTGTAAGCCCCATCGCATCCGCATTTTTATCAAAAACAAATAATCATTAAAAAAAGTACAATTACATACATTTCATAAACTCACGCCTGTATCCCGGGGGGGTAGGCAGAGACCAGGCTTTTGCCACTTGCCACGATCCTGAGCCTGACAGACTTCTTTCGCTGATGAAGCGAAATGAGCCGCTGCGTGCACGCACGCCGGTTTTGGGCATCCGCCTTGGATGTACCTTACCGCCCACATTCGCTCGATATATTTCTTTTGTCAATTTTTCTTCCTTCATCCTCTCCACATGTAAAAACCAACGCAACATTGCTTTTTCAATTGTAGTAACTACATCCGCTTAACAATTAAACTTTACGTAACGAAATTCCTCGTCATCGCCACCTATTTGATCTCTTCTCTTCGACCATTTGATCATCATTGAGTAAATCAATAGAACTGGTACTTGTAGGGAGCTTGAGCCAATAATCTCGTATAATACTATTTATACCAATTTCGAAACGATGCCTTCTTTTTTTTTTTAAACTTTTACCTACTCGTCGTGGGCTGGTGTGTTTACGGGACGATATTCAATGACACGATACGCAATAGTTTGATTAGAGAACGTTGCGGAGTGAAAGATGATGTAGTGACTAGAATATTGAAAAAGGAATGTTGCGTCAGGATCGAATGACCTGTCAGGATCGTGGCAAGTGTTAGTCCCTGCTCTCGGCCTCCCCCTCTGGGATGCAGGCGTGAGTTTTTGTATGTATGTATGTATGAATGTTGCGTTGGTTTAGACATAAATGGAGAGGATGAAGGAAGAAGGATTGAAGAAAGAAATACCTATTTCGAGAGAATGTGGGTAGAAGGGGCGGTAAGGTACATCCCAGGCGGATATACTTCGACCAAACAGGGGATTTATTAGCAAAGGGCAATGCTTCATCAACACTCATTAGCATGCAACGACTAATGAGTGTAGATGAAGCTACGGAGTTCTGTCGGGATCGTGGCAAGTGGCAAGCGTTGGCCTCCACCTACCCCTCCGGGATGTTATGTTTTTGGCTTATTTTGTTCTAAAATTATCAATTTACAAGCGCCGCTTGCCTCATTAAATTCACTAGTAACGGTTTTTACTATATAAAATAGGCGTTTTTAAGTGTTTGACCTATTAATCCCGAAAATGCAAAAACTCGTTTTAAAAAAAAGGTTGAGATGCTATGTTTTGAATTTTGACAGCCGAATTGTACCTACACAGTATTTAACCACTACCAATAAAAAGCCGGCTACGTGCGTGTCGGGCCACGCGCAATGTAGGGTTCCGTAGAAAGAGGGTTTTTTTTATCTGCTTTACAGAACTAACAACTTCATCGAAGTCATTTTCAATGGATTTTGTACGAAATTTTACTTTGATAAGTTGGCTGCCTATTACTCGTTAACTAGTAAAGCCTACTTAGCCGTGATACTTTTCATTATGTGCTACTAACCTGCATTTTTTCACGTTTCTACAATCAACCGTTTAGCCGGGAGAGGGGGGGACGCCCTACTCGGGCAAAAATTTGCGCTTTATAAAGCTTAATATTTCGTAAACGGAACCCTTAATAAAATATGGTCCGCGTTGGATTGGTCGTTGAAATATTGTTGGTGCAGCAACAATATTTCAACGACCAATCCAACGATACCCCACATGATGGGGTAGACAAGAAAAAAATATCATCCCCACTTTTCATGTTAGCACATTAAAAGAAAAAAAACGTTCAACATTTTATCGTTTAACTTTGTCGGCGTGATAAATATGTATACACACACCAAATTACAGCTTTCTAGTGCCCCCGGTCTTTGTGCTAGGCCGCGGACGGACAGACAGACAGACGGTCGGACATGGCAAAACTATAAGGGTTTCTTGTCGAACTACGGAACCCTAAAACTGGTGCGAAAGTAAATATTCTCGTAAGTGTTCGTTTTAACTTTCTACTTTGCAATGCAATTTCTTTTGTTGTCCGACGAGGCAATTTTCTTAGCACTTTTTTAACCCTTTGCAAAGATCCACGGATGTAGCCCACAATGCACAGTGGGCCCTGCCTTTCTGCATCGTGTCAAAAAAAATGTTTTGTTTAGCAACAGTTCACGTGATTGACCTGGTATTTTATTGTCGGCGACGCCGCGCACCGATTGGCCGGCCGAGCGCGCCCGAGCGACCCCGACCGCGCCCGAGCGCCGCGCCGCTCGCCCCGTGCCGTAGTGTGTTTTCAACGTCGCGGTGCGCGGTCGTGAACGTCGGTGCGACAAACGCTTTTTATTTATAGTTAATCGAATAATAGTCGGGTTCGTTTGTGTGTGAAACAAAGGAAGCAATAAATATGAGTATTGCTGATCTCATCCAGGCTGCTGAATTCCTCGAAAGGCGAGACAGAGGTGAGCCCCGGTTCCTTTGTTTGACTCGTCAGCGGTGCAGCGCCGCACACGTCAACATGGCTCCCGTGTTTGTGCGTTCGATAATCAGCTGATTTTGACGGAATTGCAGTTGTGTTTGTTGCAGAAGCGGAGCACGGATACGCCTCGAGCTTGCCCGTATATGAAGAGGGCCGCTCGGGCGGGCGCCGGCCGAAGACCAAGAAGTCGCAGGGAAGCAGGTACGTCCAGTGCAAGTGCTAGTGCAGTGAATACGTGATCGGATATGTGTAGTTTCACGCGTCACACGAAATAGTGACGCTGCATGGCGGACTGTACAACGTTCTGATTTCTGTTCCAGGACGACTCACAACGAATTGGAAAAGAACAGGTTAGTGGAAGTTTGTTATTATTTCGGGTGCATTATTTGAGGGGATCGGCTTGGTCGAGGGTCGGCCGGCACCCGTGCGACCTTGACGCGCTGCGCTGCGTGAAGGGAAGTGCATCGGGAGGGGAGTACACTCAGGCCGAATATTCGACCCATTTGGCACCGCCACGGCCATGGGTGTCCGCTCCGTGTTACGTCAGGAGCCGACACCAATTTGGCTCGTGGCTCCACAAAAACACTGCATTAGGTGCACGTGCGTCGAGACCAATGTCACCTTGACTCGCGTGCCGAGACTGTAGGGTGCCTAGCATTAATGTCTCTTGCGTTGGTGATACCTAGATTAGTACAGTCCTAATATCTAGGCACTTTCCGGCGCTGTTTCCCAAATACGAACTTGTAACAGAACTGTCTGTAACAACATATTCCTTGAACGATCAACTTTTAATTCCTGGAAACAATAAAGGCAGGTATCAGCTATATCTTTTATTCGGTATCTAATTATTTTAGTACCTACTTCGTATTAAAAGAACCCCTAAAGCGTTTGAAATTACGAAAACATCTGTGTGACTGCACCATACTGTACGACCAAGCTTCGACTTACTCAGCCCTTCATGAATATTGAAATGCGTGATTGGACGAAATGGAGTTCTTGTTTCATCATATCCTAATAAGGCAGGTTCTAGACTGTCTCAGCTTTGGTCAAAGGTCGAGATTAAATTAGGATTCATTGTTATTTCGGCATTTATACGTACATATTAGGTTATCGGATTATTGCGCGGAAGGCATCCCGGGAGCTCGACTATAAGGCTACATGTTACGTTCCAATTTGACATGAGCTTTGTAGCGTTTTTATACGAAAAACCAAGTCCTACTTTCTCCTACAAATAGCGTATCTAGTTAAGGCGCTTTGTGATGATAAATCAATAGCTTTGTGTGGACGGTGCCACACCTTGTTAACCCTTGCAAAAAAAAAAAAAAACAAATTTGTACGACTGTGGGCTCGAAAAACCTGAAAGATTCTTAATAATTTTTTTGCACCTTTGTATACTTTATTCAAGGCGCCTTACGTATTTAACTTTCAAGAAATTAATTGCCTTGGGCTTATATTTAGTGTTAGAAAAAGATTATATCAATAAAGCATTTCCTTGCTTCATTGATATCGTTCATGAATAAATTTTGCTCTATCTTATGATCTCTCCCGAGCTCTATGTAACTTTTTGTCCGATCCCTTTGTGACCTGCACCATTGTGATCCTATTAGATATAAACATAGTTTTCCTTTTAATTGAGAATCCAACTTTGATCGAATAAGATAAGCATATTCTTTCATTATACACCAGGAAAAAAAACGTAAAGTGATTTTAGATTTTCACGCCCATTGTACAATGCAAATAATATACCAACTAAATGAAGAAGGGTGAAAATAATTTAAATAAAAACAAGTTGACCATTAAAGTCCAATGGTGTTATTAATAAAAAATACGATACCTTAAAACGCCGATTAAAATAGTCTGTGGTGGAGATTTTACAAGCAAAGGTCGTAACCTCAGATTAAATAAACTGCCTCTTAGGAGTGGTTTAGAGGAATCGTGTTTTAATAAATAAGGCCAAAAAATGTTATTGTTAAAAACCTGTATTATTCACAAAGCTGTAATTGTCACAATTTCTGTCAATCTTATATTTGTAACTTATAAACAATGTGTAAAAAGTATGCTGCTAAAAACCGTCTTATTTCGCCAACCTTGTTGAAGCGAGCTGCGGTTTGTGGGCAAATGTGGCCGCTCAAAACAAGAAAAACTGCCGGCAAAGCGTCTTGTGGTAGATTTAACTGCGGTTTTGCGGCTAGGCGTAAAGCAATAGACGGGCCGTTCACTGGTTAGGCGGCACCCTGACTAATCGTCTGCCTTTCGCAACTCTTTCGTCAGCCTGCGAAGAGCACAGCATTAAGTTTTAGGTTAAACGGCCTAATTCAATTTGCAAAAAAACTAAGTTGTACCAATTTGATGCCTCCAACGCGTTTGCAATATTTAACATATTTTGTCGTTAAAAATCTTAAAAATGAATAGTTGAGTTTCTAATTTTTTCTTTTAATCTCGATGGTGCTTTGTGCTAACGTCACTAATCGCAATCAAACGTGGCATTAGAATATATGAACATTATTTTGGTATTCTACGTATACTTTTGATTTTGTAATAATTACAATAGCAGGCATAAGAAAACACAAATATTTTTTTTTTATATCTGAACAATTCCATCTCGGTATAAAATTTTACAGTTAAACATTTATAAGTGGACCAGAGTTGTAATGAATCTAACTGTGTGTCTATTTCATCTAACAGTCACAAACAGAACTGCAATCCTTCATAGTGCTTTCAAACTGACCTACAAACCCGTGCAATCTTTCCATTACAACTCGGCTCCTATTGAAGTAATCTAGCTCTATAAAAACACCGAGCATACGCCTGGTAAATACAAAACTTGCCCCGGCGTGCAATTACAGTCTCTACATGCAGTTGCTGTAGACAAGGCTATTATTCATAGAGCTGGGAGGTGAGGGAGGCGTGGGCGCGATAGTGGCGCACAGAAGTGTATGCGGCGGTATTCAGCTTGGTATTGTGTACGTACTGAAAACAGTACCTACTCTGTGTTTGTCTACTTAACTCTGTTTCTGAGAATGGTACTACTCAATTCCTAGGCTACTTGTACTACTTAATTCTTAGACTCTTAGGAAACTCCAACTTCGAGAAAGAAGTCACTCGTCGAATCCAACTCGGATGGGCAGCGTTCCGGAAACTAAAACACATTTTCGCGTCCAAAATACCTCAGTGTCTCAAGACAAAGGCTTAGGGTCTGCCACTCGCCACGATCCTGACAGGTTTATTTCGCTTCATTAACATTCAGTAGTCGTTGCATTTCGGGTACTTTTTATTCTTGCCCCTTGTTATCATAAGCAGCCTATATACGTCCCACTGTAGGGCACAGGCCTTCTCTCAGAGAGAGAGTATGGGCTTAATCACCACGCGTGCCCACCGCGGATTGGCGATTTCAAGCGCTGAGGTATGTGAATAGCTCTGAAACCCAGGTCACGATCTTTTCCTTCACAATTAACGAGTGGTATTGCTACTATAACTTCACACATGTACATAACTAACAAAGTCATAGGTACATGCCCGCACTGGGATCGAACCTGGGTCTCCCATTTCCGAGTCCAATGTTCTATCCACTAGGCTACCACCGCGGCCCCTTTCTATTCGGTCTCGGAAGTATAATAGAATAGCATTAAAATAGAATAGCTTTGGATAATTGCTATAATAGACACGAAAGGGAACACTTTTTAAAACGTATTTAACGCACAATTTATTGTTTCTGTATGATACATCGCTTACGAGTCGCGTCTCATCCAAAACATATTTTGCACGTCGTCACAAAATTTTACAAATTTGACACATTTATGACCTCCTCCCAGCCCCAAGGAACCACTGTTTCCCTGAAACCGCACGAAAATAAATTCATCTATCTAGGTACGTCCTTCTATCGTCTCTACGACTTACCTTGTTTTGTTTTCATTGTTGCTGGCTACACTTACACTTGTTGCCAAGCAGTGATGATGCGATTTTGTTGGACAGCACGCTCCAACGAAAGTGGCTTTCGGTAACCAAAACATTTTTTGCTACCAAAAGTACGATTGTACGCATATACACCAGTCTTTTTCACTTGTTTTTGGTGACAACGGATTTTACTAATTGTCTACGGTAGATATACGCCCTTACGTCGCGTGGATACAAGAGTAACTGCTCTAACTAGTAGTGACTTTACAGACTTTAACTAGCTTTTGCCCCCGATTCCGTTCGCGTGGGATTTGAGAAAAAGGTGCCGTGTTTGTGAAGGAAAGATGAATAATAATAGAGTTCCTAATCATTATAAAAACAGTTTCAAATGAAAGATGATTTTAAATAAGCAGAAATTATTTTGCAAGCCATGCAAATCATGATGATGATGATGATGATGATGATTTTGCAACTGTGCACAGCTGTGGTGTACAGATTTTTATTCTTCACCAAAAGGTATTCCTTTTTCAAATCTGTGCGCTTTTTTTATAACGTTGTAAGTATATATTCTCGCACCCTTGGCGACCAATTAAACTTAGTAGAGATCCCCAATTTTTTTAAATGCAGTCGCACGTAACTTGAGTCATATAGTGCTCTGCACGCTACAAACTAAGATGCACAGAAGTATTCTTTTGTTCAACGTACGAAAGTAATATGCTGCTATCAAGCATTTTGCATTAAAGCGTTTTTGCTGTCTCACTCTTTCGTGGCTAGTAGCTATGTACGTAGAGCGAGACGGTGAGACCCATATTGCTGTATCGAAAGCGTGTCGAGTACATAGTGAGCTAGCTGACTCATTTTCTGTACTTCAACTAATGAAGAAAATTACGTTTTCGAGGTAATAAGTATTATAAGAAAACCACATCTTATTTATTCAAAACTTTGTAGAACAAAACTGTAATCAACTTTTCCTTTTTGAAATAGAGTTGGAGTCGTTTGAAATAGGGGTTTGAAACTGGTTGATTTATGAAAATAGATACCTTAAAAGGGTACATACCCTACCCGAGCGGCTTCTGTGCCATACCAACTATTTCACACCACAGCCGATCAATTCTTATCCCAACGGAATGCAGTTGAAAGTAATCTGTTCTTTATCCACGTCGGGGTTATTTGGAGCTGGTTGAGTTATGAAAATGGATACCGGTTTCTGTACAAACTATTTCACACCACAGCTGATCAACCATTACATTTTAGACTTCAGACCATTCTTATCCCAACGAAATAAAGTCGAAATATATATGATATATTATGTACAACATCTATCTATACAAAATAGAGTCGAATAATATTTCACACCACAGCTGATCGCAACCTTAACATTTTAGACTTCAGACCACTCTTATCCCCACGAATTAGAGTCGATTATCATCCACATCTCCTGCGGAGATAGGGCGCGGCGGCAGCCCGCTGTTTATTGCCAATTTACATAATGCCCTAGCTAGAGATAGGTGAGATCGTCACTGCTACAGAGGTAGATTCGCAATGAATAGATACTGGGCTCGAATTCGTGATTGCCCGCCCTCGAACAAAGCTTTGTTTGTAAGGAGAATGTAGGGAGTGGGACACACAGAAAGGACGAGGGCCGAGGGCGTGAAAAAGAAGCGACGCGTTGTATAGAGTTCCAGAGCACAGAGCGACCACAGAGCAAGGACTGCGGTCTGTGACTCTATAGAACGCGTTACGTCTTTTCCGCGCCCCGCGTCCTTTCTGTGTGGCTAACGCCTAGAAAGAACTGCGAATATTTACTGTTGTTTATAAAATATGACTCCTCTAAACACTCTTTTACTCTTTAAATTGTCTATTGTAAAGGGAAAGACCTATTTAAAGTGCATTAAAGAGTGTTTTTGTAAATAAGACTGACTTAATCCCGGATTTACTCGCTTAAACATTATTGTCGGATGAGTAAGATAAGGTTTACAGCTTAAGAAGAAGAAGAGTGAAATCTTAGAAATAAAGGGAGGTTTCATAAGGTCATGTTATCCACTCCAACTGTAAAGATGTTGTTACAATTAGATTGCCTGATTTTCTCTAAGTTCATATTATTTATTTCTCTATTTTCATTCCCAATGTTATTAACAGCTGATTCCAATACATTTTCCCAAATTCCGTTCCATTTTAATTTTGTAAAATTAGTTCCGTTTCCCCACCCTGTCCTTAAAAAACTCGACACTGGCGTAGGCACAACGCAGACCGTGCAGAGCCCAACATCCAAAAATAAAATTGGATTGGCCATTAAATTCCGAACGTTTTCATTTAGAAAACATTAGTAGGAACAGGAAACATTATTTTACGAGATAACTCAGCTAATGAGCGTATTAGTTGTAGAGAAAAGTCGTCATCAGGTCACCTAACGTATTGTTATAATTTCGGATGAATTCGACAGGGTTCCTAAGTGAGTGAATCCGGATTAAAGTACTTCCGAAGGTAAAAAAAAAAAAACCGGCCAAGTGCGAGTCGGACTCGCGCACGAAGGGTTCCGTACCATTATCTATACAACACTTGAATATTTTAAGCGTCTACCTGTTGCCGTTATTAATCTCCAGCGAAAAACGGCAAAAAATCACGTTAGTTATATTTACACCCTTAAATATTTATTTTAGTCTGTTTTTATAGCATTATTTGTAGTTATAGCGGCAAGAAAAATACATCATGTGTGAAAACTTCAACTGTCTAACTATCACGCTTCATGTGATACAGCCTGGTGAAAGACCGACGGACAGCGGAGTCTTAGTAATAGGGTCCCTTACCCTTTGGGAACGGAACCCTAAAAATGGACATTGGAATGGAATTTCAAAAACTAGGGCTCTTTTCAGTGATTCTTCTGGAACATTTCAGTCTAAGCTCTTACTCTGCGAGTGGCAAGGCAACGCTATCAGAACCACTGTAATTTTCCAATAAAACTACGCAGGTAGGTACCGCCAGCTGCAGTTGTTGCTACCCCAATGCAAATCTTATCGCCAAGGCTTTAGTGCTAGTATTCCGTAGTAGTAGTTAGACCAGAGTCGAGTTTCATAAAACTAAAATTGGGTAATTTATTAAAATTCTTGTAAACAGATCGTAACAGACAAGATAAAGGAGAGAAAAAAAAGACAATTCGATGTCCATCATGTATAGTCAGCTCAAATCTTTTTGGCGGTAACGTGAACATAGTACATAGAACCGCTTGTTAGTGAACGAGAAACGGGGGGTTAGTCTGTGGGTTGATCGACTTTGCAATGGCACATCGACTTGTAGTTCTATGGAATAGGGCCCTGCTTCTATATTAACAATCGTCTGACTGTAAAATTTCATACTAATTATTGCTATCACAGGCGTCAGGATTTCGTCAGGGTTTGGTATATATCTTGGTATCATCATCATCATCATCAACCCATTATGTCCCCACCGAGGGGCACGGGTCTCTTCCCTGAGGAAGGTATAGGCCATACTCCACCACGGGGGCCAAGTCCGGATTGGTGGAGGCTTGTAGACTAGTGGCTCGTCTACTGTCAGAAGTTGTCAAGCCGCCCTAAGGCCTCTGACTTGGCTTAACGACTGCCATCTATCGACGGCAGCCGGCACCAACAGCTTAACGTCCCTTGCGAAGCACGGAACCGCTCGGAAAAATGCCACTAGCGTTAGGCATAGACGGCGACCCATCCATGCACTGAACGCGCCCTGTGTTGCTTAACCTTCGTGATCATTTAAGATCACTCAGGCAGCCGGGGCTACGAGCGATATCTTGGTATAGTATTGGGTATATTAGGCCTCAGCACTCCTACTGCTGGTGCTGATATAGCTCGAAGAATTGCTCAGTTGAAGTGGCAGTGGGCGGGGCAGATAGCTCGAAGAACTGATGGCCGGTGGGGCGAAAAAGTTCTGACCTGGCGACCGCGGACCGGACGACGCAGCGTCGGAAGGCCCCCCACCAGATGGTCTGACGACCTGGTTACGGTGGCGGGGAGTCGCTGGATGCGGGCGGCACAAGACCGGGAAGCTTGGAAGGGAGGCCTATGTCCTGCAGTGGGCGTCACATGGCTGATGATGATGATGATGATGACATGATGATTACGTAACTGTCCACTGTATTGGGATATCCATTTTTACGTTTCCGAATTGTCAAAATATGTATGTATTAGACAGTTCGGAGGAGGTTCAATCGGACGAGTCCATACAGTGGATAAGTTACGTAGGAGCGCCCGAGGCCACGTTTCATACAACTACAATTCATAGTTTATTATCACAATTCGTTGCACATTGCGTAGCTGATTAGTACAATCAGTCTTCCTACTTGTTAATCTGTGATCACTGAAGTCACTATCCGCTCTATAAATCACTACTAGCCAACCTGAGGTTTCAAGTTCGGGAATGGACGGTTTTACATTGTACGACAACCGTAACATCCATGAGTAAGGCTGGCTTGCGCCAAAGAGGTAGCTTATCTATCTGTTTATCCATGGGTAATCTCTATCCAGTGAATAAGTCCAAAAACGTCTTGCACATTTGCAGAGCTATTCATAATTATATTCTTTTTGTTGCACTAACCGAGGACAATTTTAAAAGAAACCTATTTAGAGGCTAAAAATTCCACCCATGCCGGATCTTCAACCCTCGACATCTGGCACAGTTAGCCAGACGTCACGGGTTCAAGACCCGGCATGGGTGGAATTTTTAGCCTCTAAATAGGTTTTTTAGACCTATTTATTGACAATTTTTGTGACTGATAACCCTGTCAATCAGATACTAATCTGTTTATCCCTGGATAAGTTTTTATCTATTTGCTTACTTATCCAGTGACTTGGTGCAATAACGGCTGAACGGATTTACATGAAACTTGGCGTACAGATAGACAAAGACCTGAATTAAGACATACTCGATATCCCGGTAATGCGATCCCGTGGGATAATATTTATTTTAAGTTTAAAATAGGTGGCGTTGTGCGAGCGAACTTTGTATTTTCAAAATAGATGGTGTTACGCAAGAATCGTAGAAACGGATTCCGTGGCGGTACGAAGTTCGCCGGGACAGCTAGTTGTTCAATAAAATCAGCATAACAATGCTAACACAATAAGTGAGATCACTCTGCCTAGGTATTAGCATAAAGGGTTTGTTCAGTCACATAACGCTTACTTTTACTGTATACAATACTTTGCATGCATGGATTGCCACCAATTTGTATAGTGAAGAACGAAAAACGAAAACATTTCATAATTATAGTGGTGCGATCTTATGTATGAATATTTGCAGAAGTTGTCATTGTGCTAGGTACCGTTTGTATTGAAATAAAATAGAAGTAACAAAGTGCGATCAAACCATCAAACCATCGTTGTGCGATCATTGTGTCAACGCTGTATGAATACTAGTCCAAAAGGATGTGGATGATACGGTTATCGTCCAATGTGAAAACGTCCAATGGAATAAAACGTGCACTTTACGATGCTATGATGTCATCGTAGGCGAGACGACGACCTTGTTATGCCGACCACGATGCACGGTGCATAAGATATAGGTTTTTCGCAGACATTAAATTTGCGTGTAGGTGGGAAAAGATCTCATGAAATTGAATTTGGGATCTCATGAAATAAAAAATTTATTATTTCTCATTAACGCAAATTTTGGATGTCAAAAAGAAATCAAAGAGATCTCATATAATTAAATTTTTGCGAAAATTAAATTTGGGGCTAAAACATGTTTTTTATAACACTTTTTTGCAAAACGTGAACATAATGAATCTCAATAACGGTGATAGCTATTTTTGGAACCTACAGTCTGTTTTCTAATTCGATGCAAAAAAAAAGAGGCAGTGCTTATAAAATTTTTGCTTTACTGTAAAAAAGTAGGCTCGTGCGACCGAAAACTTATTGCATTGAAGGCATTAAGGTTTTCGGTTTTATTAATATTTATACTTTACTTACTTTATATTTTATTGCACACATAAAATCACATGAATAAAACAAAACATTTACAGAAAAAATAAAAAGTGTACATGGCGAGCTTATTTCACCAGAAATCTCTTCCAGCCGACCCTTGATGTGGTGATACGAACATTATAAACAAGGGGGAAAAGTGTGCAATAATTATTAAGTACTATATGTTAACCCAATACAATCATACATTATGTTTAGTTACGCATAAAAGAGAAGTCTTGAATTTGGCGATCAGCCTTTGAATTGAAGTCTTGAATGTACAAGCAATCCTTGGCTTCTGTGAACTTTATGGGCTGTGGTAGATGGGATTTATATCTATGTCGAGTTCTCGGTTTGGATCTGTCGTCCTGCGCGTGTGTTCTTCGTCGTCATAATAGCATAATTATACCTAAGAAGGTATAACTTAGGTTAGGGAAAGGCCTTGTCTGAAAATCGGCAACTAATTTCACACTGGTGTACATTAGTTACTAGCCGAGGTACATACCTTTTTCTCTTCATACCTAATTAAGATGCTGTTAAATAAATACTCATTAAACTGTCATTATTGTTTTATAGTATAAGTGACTATTGTGCGTTACTATGCTGAAGACACATAAACATTTTCTGTTTCTATTTCAAAGTATTCGAAAAAACACTAACGTAGCTCACACAATTTTTATTTGAAAGTAAAAAGGCATTTTTAGTTTTTTACGTACGTAGCAACACTTGTATGATAACGACACTTGATAACCTTGGGTTTGAGGTTTGACACATTCATGAAGACGTAATTTATTTTCAAACATTCCATTTTTGTTCTTGGTTACGCGAATGTTGTTTCCCGTGTTCTCTTGTGATTTCGACAATTTTGGCTAGTTTTTCGATTCCATATTAATCCATATGACATTTAGTAGATGTAACATACGAAAGGGTTTTCTAATGTTTAAATAAACTATCTGTTTACTTTTGTTCTGATAAAAGGGCTGAGTTTTCCAATCTCATCCGTTTATTTGAGACTTGAAATTAATACTGCAGAAAGTCCTACATGGATAAGAATATTAAATGCTAGCACATGACACTTCTTACTTTTACAGAATACATTTTTCAAAATCCAATATTCCTTACGTATTTACACAGTTTTGATAACTTTTACGTTTCGGAACGGACGCCGCGTTTCGTTTCGCGTGTTGAGTGAACTTACCTCTGTCGAAGCTTTATTACAACTTACCAAAACTTTTTAGAACAGTCTAAAATATTGAATATCGGTTTTAAGTATTAAAATACATTATAATGTCGTAATTAAATCATAAAAATTTGAATTAAAGTTAAAAACATTAAATTCAGATAAGTGATATTATGTGAAATACAGCATGGTATTTTTGCATCCGCCATCTTGTTGTTTGTCAGTCATTGTTTGTCTAGCTAGCAGTTGAGAGCGTTTTACGTACTCCTGTCTGAGAAACAACGTATGACTACCATGGCGTCCTCCTAGCCCTTGGCTTCGAGTTCTGCTGCTTCCCCGCCTGAAATATCGAGTGCAGTGCAAGTGCTGGATTCTTTCGAGCCATTTCCTACAAGCTCTTTCTCAATGCCTCCGCGTCCTTTAGATGTTGACCAGCTTGACGAATCGAGTGCAGTGGTGGACTCTTTCGAGCAGTTCCCTGGAAGCTCTACGTCACAACCACATCCGGATCATCTGAGCGAAGTATAAATTACCTCTCTGAGGAATTGAGGTTACACTGTGAATAAATCCTTATTTATGTGATAATGTATTATCATAGCCTATCTTTACTTTACTTTACTTTACTTTACTTTACTTTACTTTATACTTTATTGTACACAAGAATTTCAACTAGAATAAGGTTTTCAAAAATTCAAAGTTAAAAAAAATGTTATTTAATGTAACACAGAAACTGTGACTTATTGAACGGTACAAGTAAAAATAGGTGTCCGTTTCAAAATCTAGATCATTTGGAGAAAGAACGGACAAAAAATCTCCAAACTGAGTCTTTTCAAATATGTTCCTCAATTAACAGTTTACATATAATAAAAACTGAATTTGCACGGATATTTACTCGTTTATTTTCTCATTTTACAATTTTCCGACGTTTCGGTACTTATCCAAGTGCCGTGGTCTCGGTAGACTGAGGTCACAGGCGTCTCTTTGAAAGCATTAACTGTTAGTTTACTACCCTCGGCAAAAAATATTAAGTTAGGTACGTTCTAAAAATATTTTGGCAATTTTTTTTATTTAAATTGGCAAAACAATAATTTTATATAAACTCAAAAATACTGATTATTTGTTATTGAATTCAGTTTTTATTATGTCTAGTGCTCATGTTAACCTTAGAAAATACCAGAGTTCACATTTTTTAATCTTCGAAAACCTAGAACTACTTAATGCATTGAACTGGCTTTAATTTCGGACATTTTTGTCTTCTAAATAATCCTTAATGCTATAGTAGCCCTTTTGGCACACAAGTTACTAGTAATAAACTGATTGAAATTTTGCCAACGTAACCACAAAATTAGTTTTTCATTTTTCTTAAAAACTATTAGGTTTCAACATCACTCCTTCCCAAGGGGGCTTCCCCCTTCCCCCTTATACCCCCAACCCTTAACTAACCGGATGATATTGAAAATTCTAACCCATAGAGTACGTCAACAAATGTAATGGGTTGTGATGGTTTACGACCCCTGCACATGTCAAAGTGACAGTTTTTTTTGCATCGAATTGAAACATAGACATTAGGGTGTTTAAAGTGTTTTTTATAAATAAAATCGTCAGGTTCTTTCTAGGCTGTAGATGCCAAAAATAGCTATCAGCATTACCCACTTTCTATAGACAGTTGCCATTGTCGATGTCCACCTTTTTACAAAAACCTACTATAGATAGTAGGTAGATAGAAATATATTACCTTCGAGGCTACATACGGGTAGCCTCAAGCCCCATACATTCTTAGAGAATGCCTGTAGAAAAAAAGTGATAAAATCATGAAAAAAATAGCTACATCCTATTCAGGTGGTAAGTTGATATAAATATTTATCTAGTACGGAGTACAGGTACCTACCTAGTTGTTTATGTTACGGACGACTTTTCCGCTGTTGTTGTGTCGACTCTTCGACCTTGAGATAGAAATGACGATGACGTCAGCGATTCCGACGCGGCATGACGTGACGCAACGCCAACTCCGCGCCGAGCGCACGATCTGTCGCCATAGAGTTCGTTCAGTTTATCTAAAACGTTAGAAACTAGGGGCTAGGAATCAGAATAGAAAAAAAAAAACTATTTGTCCGATGTCAATTTACAATGTTATCGCTGTCTTCGGGTCGAGATGTAGTGGAGAAAGAGATCAAATCATCTTTAAGGGCGTCACACACGGTTCGCCACTTAATTCAACGGACCATCGCATACGACGAAGATAATTTATACCTATTTTCATATTTTCGAATCTGTCCATTGACTTGTAAAATATATGAAGTCGGTTTTTATTTTTTTATTCGATTTTCTTTTATTTTTAATTTTTTCGTTAGGTAGCGGGAGAGACAAACAAGTCCCTTATAACCATAATTTACCCAACTTAATTCATTGCTTTAAAATTTGTAGTTCTCAATTAAATCCCCGAAGTTTTCACCAGAACATCACCAAATTACCTTGAGACTACTTTTACGCGATTTTATGAAACATACGGATATTACTAAAGGATGTGCCCCATTATGCCTTATTTACTGCTGTCCATTGAAGACGACCGTTCTCCATCTCTGAAAGTCTTCATCAGGTCTTCACCAAATTAAAATAGGACCAATTGGACGTTTATTCGAACAAAAAAAAGAAATGTCGAAATCGGTTAAGATTTGACGGAGTTATGCGAGAACATATGTATATAATACGCGTCGAATTGATAACCTCCTCCTTTTTTTTAAGTCGGTTAAAAAGTGCCTTGCATTGCATTGGCCATCTTGCTGGCTTGCTGCACTGGCTCATTTCACAGTCCCTCGCCGTCTCCATTCGCAAAATTACCGATAATTTTGGAGAGTTTGCTGTAACTTTGGCGTCTAAAAACAAGCATATTCCCGCGTGGCAACGTCAATTCTGCGAATGTATTTATAAACGTTTTATGACCCAATGAAATGCATTTTGCACAATCGCACTCGGCATTCAGAATTCGTGGTTTTGTAATGAAATCTTACATTGCACACAAAAATGCGAATTATTTGGTTGATTCTCAGTAACTCTGTAACGATAGAGTTACTGAGAATCAACCAAATTTATCTAACCCAGCCTAAATAACTTCGATCCCTAAAGGGCCAAAGGCGACTTGCGCAAGTTAGCGGATAAGAATTAATTAGATAAATCCTTATCCAGGGATACATGAATAAATACCTAATTGACAGCTGTTAATTTTTTTATCCAAAGCTAAAATTTTCCCATGTATAGCTTTGTAAATGTCAAGGTGCAAGACGTTTTTTGATTTATTCACTGGATGATAAACTGGGGCCTTGATAAACAGTCCTGACTGATGAGTCATTGGATACTTACGATTACATAGGTATGATAATAATACAGCGTATAATGTATACACTCCATTGTAGGGCACAGTCCTTCTCTCAGAGGGATGGTTTGGTATGGGCTTTAATCACCACATCATCATGATCATCATCAGCCATTTAACTCCCACTGCAGGACATAGGCCTCCTTCGTGGTTTTTATAACCATGAGGGGTTTTGCCATAATCGCCACGCTTGGCAGGCGGGTTGGCGATCGCAGTATGCGGTTGGATGTTCAGAAAGACGTTGCTGCCCGTCTCCTGGTGATTTATTTCCTTAGTCGCCTTCTACGACATCCACGGAAGGAAATGGAGTGACGCTATTCTTAATCCGGTGCCATGCCACATGGATAATTTAATCACCACGCGTACGCGTGGCGTGCCCGAAACTCAAAGCAATTTCAAAACTGAAGTATGTCAACACCCCAGGCACCCGAGCTTCCTTACAATGGTTTTGACATTTGAATGCCATTGGGTGCAGATTGTAAGCGAGAATCGATGAACCTATAACATTCACCCATTCAGGTCAAACCCTTTCGGCTCACAATGTTGAATTCTTAAAATGTTGAATTCCTAAGATGTTGAATTCGCAAAATTTTGAATTCATTGTTATCCCAAAATGTTGAATTCGCCAAATGTTGAATTCGTAGTAATCCCAAAATGTTGAATTCGCAAAATGTTGAATTCATAGTAATCCAAAAGACTAACAGTATTAAAAAAAAAAATCTATATTTTTCTATGGTGTTCCATAGAAACTGCTTACGAAATCAAAAAGTTTTTTGTCTCCTGTAAATTAGAGCAAAATGGCTTGCGCGGTGTTGTTTGCTAAGAGACGAAATCTACGTGTAGGTACAAAATGGAACGTCATACCTAGTCCTGTCTTGCCTTTTCCGATTTCCCCGATAACGATTTATAGAGGCCGATATGACAGGCTGTCTGCGTCGTCCCTACTTCGGCGTGCCTCGTAAATTGCCCTATCATCCGAGGTACCTAGAGGCCTATTGAGAACCTCACGAATAGGTACGTGTGTCTTTTGCACCAGGCTCGCAAAAAATATGAGATACCGTAGGCACTGACTGAAAATCAGCGCTGAGGGCTCCCTCCCCCAGCACAACGCTGAGTCAGCTGCCTTTTGTGGCAACTTAGACACACCGTAGGTTAAATATAGGTATGTGTTTTTTTTTTGTTTAGTGTATTTTGTGTATTACGTTTTCTTTCTGTTGTTGTTCATATTATGTCACTTATGTTTATTTTGTTTCTGCGATGTGTCTGAAAGCCTTTTCCTTCTTTCTTTTCTTTTTTCCAAAAAGCCGTCCTCTGTTTCTCGTTCCAATGCGGTACCATTGGAAAGGGGCTCCACTAAAATTACGCGACATGTTAAGCGGAAGATGCAACATACTGTGACATTGTGTGACAAGGGGGGGTCTTAAAACCTAAAACTTCGACTCATTTGTGCAAATGGTCTCAATCTGGGCAATCAATGTTTGTGATGTCCTTGCCTGATAACCATAGCACAGGGTATCATAGTTTGGGGCCGGGACAAGTGATTGTGTGGAAGTTATTATTATATAGAAAAGTTAAAGTATCGTCATTCGTCACTGTAAAGTCAAGCCTGCGATAGGTCTGTCGTCTACTGAATGTATACGGAGCCTTGTTGTTTGTTTCGGAAATTGTTTATCTTACGGCAGTGCCTTTTAATGGCCGATTCCCAGCCTTTTACGACTGTTGCGAAGTTTGTAATTTTTATCAATATTTTCGCCGCGGCAATTTCCTGGAGTTCTATCATTCACTCGCTCGTATACTTAGTCCGCGGTGCTGATAACAAATGTTGAAATACTGCTCAATGTCTATCTGGCTGGTTATTTGTTGATCCTCAGTCATTCGGCTCCACGATTCGAGAAAAACAAATTAAGCCAGTAATTGGCCATGCTAAATTTTTTAATATGAACGGAAATCTCGAAACCATTTCGAGAATTTTGCTTTCCGTACAATTTATATTTATTAGATTTGTAAATAAGTATATTTTTTAAGATATTCAATGAAAAGCTTTGACCTTAAATGACTTTTGTATGACGTCAGCACAGGCAGTTTCAGTATTAATCCTGTGCCATACAAAAAAGAAAAACGAAATGTCAACGAGTTGAAGTGTATTAAATAATGTGAGGTTAGCCCACCAAATCAACTGACGTTCATGACATTTGTTTTTTTTTATGTAGGCAAAGACTATATCTTTAATCATGCTCTGATGACGTCACACACCACAAAATTTTAGAAAAATATTAAAAATAGAAATAATGAATAAAATTAAAAAATAACGAAATTAGTTTCCTAAAATGGTCCATATTTTCGAAATAAATTATAAAAAACGTATATCAAAAATAAGTAGCATGGCCAATTCTAGCATAGTTTGACAGATTACCTGCCCTGCCCGGGTACTACTACGATGGCACGAGTCATGCGTTTTGGGGCGCTAAAATGTCAGAATTTGACAGTTAATGTACTGGAAAGTCACGACTTTTGACATTTAAAACGCGCGTCTAGCGTCGTCGTACTACCCAGGCAGGGAAAGTCGTTCAACACTTGTTGATAGAATGCACTCGGAACAGGGCAAATAAGAGAACTCCAAGATAGCTACAATATAAATTTTCTGGATGTTGGCATCCTGCAGAGCATTCTATCCGAGCCAAACTGTAGTGCGGCTAAGCTTCTGTACACTTTTAATATTACTGCTAGTACATAATAATTAGCTTTAATAATATTTTTTTTTGTTAAGGTGGTATAATTAAGATGGGCACTATGGGACTGCCATCGTCACTATGTGTACAAAAGTCCCTAAAGTAAATAAAGATAAAAAAAGTCAAAAGTCGCGAATTTCCGGTACATTAATTGTCAAATTATGTACTACCCATGCTTGTCCTATGATAGTTAGATTTTGACAATTATTAGGCCGGCTTGTACCGTTTTGAGAGGCGAGAGGGAGGGAGTAAAGGCAGACTTAAGATAAGTTCACTATACATTGAAGCTACTGGAGTATCTGTAACTTCACTTCTAAGACCCCCAGTCTGTATTCAAGGGTCTACTTAGGCCATTCCCTTATCCGCTGTTTTGTAATACCTACGTACTTACATACACCCCCGCAGTTTGCTTTCCAGTAGCGGTCGAGAGTGCTTGTCCGACTATCAACGAGATCTAATGGGCTTAGAACTAAGGAAGCTTATTTGTTTTGTTCTTTACTTTTTGCACTTCGCTGGTCGTTGCTTGTAGTGCAGAATTAGCTGGTATAATAATTAAGTATTCCGTTTCCAAGATGGCGTGTTTCAGTGAATGTAAGTTTTTCGTCAAGGTACTTACGTCTAGGATATTCTTATCTACACGCTGATTTTTGAACGCCGCGGTTATGCATAATATACTTTATTGCACAGGAAACATTAAACAGGACATTACATAAGAAATAGCGTGTACAAAGGCGAGCTTATCTCTGTAAGAAATTTCTTCGAGCAAACCTTGGAGAGTCGGAGCAGCGGTAAAAAACGGGTCTTAATACGTATACAAAAATAGACTATATAAACTACAAAAATCCTTAACCATAACCAACATTAAGGAAAAAAATATATACCACATAGACTAAAAATAAATAAATACATTGTAAATAATACATAAGCACAAAGTTATGATAGAGAAAGATAGTGCTCTTTCAACTGCTTCTTAAATGGACCAATTGTGGGACTAGCGCATATTTTCTGTAGCGGTGCGTTCTAAAGCCTAACCGAATGGACCGTGAAGGAGTCACCGTAAGCTCCGGTGTTGTGAGCAGGGATTTTGTGAAGGTGGGAGTTGACAGTTCTAATTGGCCTTTCCCCAGAGTGCAGGTACTGAAACCTTTCTCTGAGGGAGACGAAGGATCGTGAAGAATTTTATATAACACAGAGAATTACTAATATATATAGCTACAATCCGGTATACTCACTGACTGACTGACTGATCATCTATAGATTTCCTCGGAAACGGTAAGAGCTACGTGAAAATTTTGTATGAGAAAGTTGTAGGAAATGTATGATATACAGCCATCCTATGAAGCCGATTTTTGAATTTCGAACGCGTTCTTCCATACAAATGTGCTAACTTTTTTGTTTACTGGCCGATTTGGATGAAATTTGAAACGGGCGTTTGTTTCGCAATCTAATTGTGAAAAAAAATTTTGAACGTTCGAAATTCAAAATAGGGGCGAGAATATGGCCGCCCGAAAAATCGACCTCTGCGCAAAAAAGTCGGCAGCCAACTGGGCACATGCTGGAGACGTGCCCTAAACGGCATCGGGTTCTCAAAGGACCCAGGTATATGAGAAAAATCGGACATTTTGGATTTTCAAAATGGCGGCCGAGATATCGACGATTGAAAATGAAAAAAAATTGTATGGAGAATTTGTACTGAAAATCGACTTTTAGTACAAAATTTTAAACAAAGATGAAAATTTTTTCAAAAGAACAATTCTTCGAGGCCGAAGCGGGGATGAGGAACCTCGCCGCGGCGAGGCCGAAGGCCGAGCTCCGTTCAGGCCGAGGCCGAAGGCCGAGACTATACATTTTCCGGCGAACAAGCAACAACGCAGAAGCCAGATGGGACAAACTTGCGAGGCCGAAGGCCGAGCTCCGCGAAGCGGGCACCAGGAACCCCGCCGCGGCGAGGCCGAAGGCCGAGCTCCGTTCAGGCCGAGGCCGCAGGCCGAGACTATACATTTTCGGCGAACAAGCAACAACGCAAAAGCCAGATGGGACAAACTTGCGAGGCCGGAGGCCGAGCTCCGCGAAGCGGGCACGAGGAACCCCGCCGCAGCGAGGCCGAAGGCCGAGCTCCGTCCAGGCCGAGGCCGAAGGCCGAGACCATACATGTTCCCACTCAAACAATCCCAACGTCAAGTGTCTAGCGAGGCCCTAGGCCGAGCGCCGCGGAGAGCGAAGCTCGGAGCGGCTGGGGGTTGGCGCGCGAAGCGCGCAGGGGGTTCACCCCCTAGTTATATATTATATGAGCATTGCGGCGAAGACGAAGTGGGAGCCATTTTAACTAATAACGGAAACGAGACGCATGATCAAATTTGCGTAATCCGTATATGAAATGGGTACCCAAATTTTGTAGTCGTTCGAGTTTGTCTAGCAGCTCCTCATTGGCATCCAAGTAGCACACATCCGTATAGTCGAGAAGAGGAAGAAGAAAGGAAGAGTAATTTTAGTTTTAAATGGAAGAAAGCTTTGGAGGCGCCGCCGCAGCGAACGGAAAGCTGCAAAGACGCGTCGACTGACGTCACTGACATTTGTGGATCAGGAGAGATGACAGTCAAAGAGCACTTTAGGTTCTTAGCCTTTGTCGTATAGGCAATGGCCGTGTCGTTAAAAACGACTGAATGCACCACCGTTGCTTCATCAGCAACTTGTACAAGTGCAGACTGCCAATAAGTATCGCCTGTGATTTTATGTAATTAGTAATTAAAAATGGCATCTATTTAGATTTGGATGTAATAAAACATTGTAAAAAAAAATGCTGAGAAATCTTATTTAAAAAAAATGTGCGAACAATTATTACCGCCACTCCGCCTAACAGAACAATGACCCGCGGCGCGCACGCACCGCTCTGGATGGCTACTAATGGTTCTATAAGATTCGAGTTTGTGTCGAGACATTTTTGAAATGTGCGTTTTTTAAAAACAAACTAGCGTATTCGATAGCTATTGTCAGGCACATCCATTTTGCCATGTCTTTCAAACCACCCAAATTTAATGCAGTATACCTGACAGATTATTGAAAAAAAAAAAGTTTTATGAAATACTTTACTCTGTAGCACCAGATGCATTTTTCTAACAAGAGCAACTTTTTGGATTTTTTTGACATTGATTGAAGTTGTCTCTTGACGAATGAATTGCGAGTACCTTGGTATCCCGAAAATTTGCAGTCACCAAAAGGCGTACACATAACAAAACGTGCACCAATAAAAAAAAACATAAATTCGTTTTCGCAAAAAGAGATCGTCTTAAATCTCAATAATTGTGATAGCTAGTTTTAAAACCTAGGACTCTGTCAAGAAACGGCCGTTTTCAGCGGAAATCGCGCCATCACCATTACTAACATTTATGGTGTTCACTTGCAAAAGCGTATTATTAAAGACGATATGATTTCTTCCATTGGCGGCGCTAGTATCTGCCACGCAGTTTGGCGAATAATTTATGAAATTTAAAACTCTGCGATTCTTCAGCGAACTTCAAAGTAAGTCAATAAATAAAAAAAAAAAAGTTAGCTCCGGGTAGCCCGTAAATAATGTTCGCATTCAAAATGTTTGCATTCAAAATGTTTTAACTTTGCTGTATCCCAACAGGACATTACGGACAATGGATTCGGTTAATCCCCAAGGATTCAGCCAAATTACATTAAGCTCTTTTCAGTGTTTTGGCGTAATCTGCCGGATTTTTTTGTTGTGCCAGCATGAGTAGAGCTTGTTTGTGTAAGTCCCGGTTTCTCGTACCTGTTAATCTAGCGTTAACAGCTGTCAGTTTTTTTTTGCATGCACTTTGCGCAACTAACAATGGTGATACCTACTCTACATAAAGTACTAAAACAAAGTTGTTTTGTAAAACTAGAATATATTTTGTAAATCAACTAATCACTAATACATGTAAACGTATTTGCATTATATTTGGCACATAGATAGTAGATGCCCTGGGCTTGTCATATTTTATAATTTTTATTCCGATTAACCATATACTTAAAATTTCGATTACTTAAAATGATTATTTAATTTTTTTTACAAAGACAAACTTTGTTTTCCAGTTGTTAAACGACTGCATAAATAAAGGGGGCTTATGTTTATCGCGCGTATTTATATATGTAAATGTGTTTCTGTGTGACCATTTTTAAAAATTAGGTGTCAAATGAAAGGTTGTAGCGTATCTAGCGTCACTGTGATGATGATGATTATTTTCCGTTTGGTCACGGCGACTGATACGGCTGGGGATAGCTTCGGTCATATGCTCTCATATGACTGATGTAGCCTATCTTGGCTTTAAAGGTGCGGTTGGGAGCGTCCCTGTATCAGGTTACAAAACAAAATGGCGGTCGTCAGCTGTCATATTTAGTGTCATTTAGTAAAGTCACCAAAAAGCTTCAAATGAAAAAAATTAATAAAAAAACAGCTTAAAACGCTAAACGCAACTGACGAATTTTAAACTTCACCATGCGGGACCAAACTAACTTTCTTACTCGAAATTTAACGAGAACTCCCGACTGCTGAAGTTCAAAATTCAAAGAGTGCATTTAGGTCGGCTACGAGTGCATTTACAACTTTAAGCAGCCGGGTTTTTTGTTTTTAAAATAAGTATTTTTTATTTGCGAGGTCGTCGTTACAATAGACTAGATAGATAATTGCTCATATTATGGCCTAAGATTAGAGCAATAGTCACCAGACGGATGTACGTACGACGGTTTGTTATATCGTTACACCTACAGGATATTTTAAAACTGATAATGTAAATCCTAATATAAGTATCGGTACTGCAAAAGATTTTTAGAGAAACCATGACGCACAGCAGATATTGAAGATAATAATAATAATAACTTCCACACAATACTATCACGGTTCCGATCCTGGTGCCAAACGAGACTACCCTGTGCTATGTTAACCAGGCAAGTACATCACAAGCATGGAAAAACACCTTATCTGTGGAAAAAAATCCTACAGTTATAAATTTAGACGTTTGAATGTGTGAAAGGTGACCTTTTAAATTTGTGAACAGATTTGGATGAAATAAATACAGCTGTCCTGTAAATAGATTCAAAAATCCTGGAAATAGATTAAAAAATACATATTAATTGTAAAAACGAATTGTTTACTCAATGAACGTCAAAGTCAAAGAATGAATAGATTACGTGAAGGTGAAGCTAACAAATAAACTCCACATTTGTAGCATATCATTTATAAGTTTACACAATTATCAGAGTTTTCTTGTGTTGAACACAAGACACAATTAATTTAGGATACTTTTAGGGTTCCGGGTACCTGTTATCTGAGGCTGGCTCTAAGCCTTTTTACTAAAGCTGCGTTACACACATGACGTAACATGACACATGTTGTAATTAAATCATTCGACTTAATTATTTAATTACTAAAACATTATCTTTAAAACACTCAAATCAGCCCATAGGTCAATGTTAAATTGACCGTTGGTTCATGTATCATTATGTTATTAAAAAGAGCTTTTTATCATTTGGGATCTAAAAAGAATTCGAATCGTGTCTAACGCGGTACTCATTCACGGTGTTTGCTTGTAGACATGAGGAGAAAGTATTACATACTCGTATTTTAAGTCAAAAACATTGTACGCCTACTTGTGCACTCAGAGAAAAGAATGCGCTCTTTGTTTTGTCAAGGTAAACGTCCGCACATACTCTTCAAATTTGTTACTCAGGATGAAACAAAATCTACTCGTCATTATTAAAGACTTTTTCCTATGGGAAAAAACTTAAAAACAGCATAAAAAATATCCGCTATTCCATACTAAAGTTGGCGGCAATTGAGCAGTTTAATGATCAAATTAGTTTTACATTTTTCGACAGGTCAAAAGTAAAAGATGACAAATTAAAAAAAATACATCTAACTACCGTACAATATCCACCAAAAGTTTCGTCCAGCATGGGCTTTGTGGCGCTAAAATGTCAGAATTTGACAATTAATGTAAACGGAAAGTCGCGACTTTTGACATTTGAAACGCGCAACTAGCATCGTCGTACTACCCAGGCTGAACACAGAACGAATACGTACAAAAAAATTAAGCATAAAAAAACCTAAAGCAATGAAACGTTGGACAGCTGATATATTTTTCGCGACTTTAACGTTTTCTCCAGAGTAAACGTTGTTGATGAAGCGAAAGAGATCTCTGTCCCTATATTACGCGAACCAAGTCCTGAGCGATCCCAATCGGCCAACTGGAAAATTAGTATGGAATTTGACAGTTAGACGATTGGAAACGCTCAGGATTCGGTGCGCATAATTATCCGGCAAATGGCAGACCCTGATATCTGCCTACCCTTCCGGGATGCGTGAGTTTATGTTGTGTGTAAAAGTTGTTCGTATTGACCCCATCCAAGTGGCAGGAAGACGCTGGATGCAAGCCGCTTCCAACCGGTCTTTTTGGAAATCCAAGGAGGAGGCCTATGTCCAGCAGTGGACTTCTTGTGGCTGAATGATGATGATGATTGACGGATAGAGCCATTTTCGGATGTGACTTTATTACATGCTCTAGCAAAACAAAGGTCGTGGGTTCGATTCCCACTGGGGGCCGGCGTACATTTGTATAAATGGCCTCAGTCTGGGTGTATTCTCATGTTTGTGATCCTTGCTTTGTTACCATAGCACGGGCTATCCTAGTTTGGGACCAGGTTAAGTGTTTGTATTTTGTGGAAGTTATATTATTAAGAGCGGATTTTTCTATATAGTCAGATAAAACTTAACTGGAGAATAAAACTGATGTTGTCACTGTCTTGTCGTATGATTTAGACACTGATAGCATGGAATTTATTCTCCAGGTAAGTTTTATCTGACTATTGAAAAATTGGCCCCCAAATATAATTTCGACGCCTAATAGCGCAAACATTAGACCTAAAAGGAGCAAAGAACCTTAGTAAACCCTAGGAGAATTCGACGTTCCAGTGGTCTATGCACAACGGAAAATGTGCCTGATTACGATGACCTAATCCATTACTATATTTTATAATACAAAAGCATAGATAGTTTATTCTACCCAACAATAGGTCGGTATTAATAAAAATATAAGCTAAGCTGAAGACTGGATCGATTGATATTAAAGCCCTAAGCAAAACGAGGCCAAAGAAACCGTATGCATGGAATATGCATGTATAACAAGCGTTATATTCTACAGAAAGTACTGATGTACAGACGACATAAGGTGAACCTTTAGATTTTTGGTACACAGTCGTCCTTAACGTGACTGGTTAGAGTGCACGTTTGTAAAAGATAGGATATTAGCGAAGAGAAGGATAATAGAGAACTACGTAAACATTTCTCTATCGTCCTAAACGTGTTCGTTTCAGGATGTTTTTGAAATTATGTATAAGTCTTCCCGTAATAGTATGAATACATCTCCATATACCTGCAGGAGTTGGGTCATCCGCATAAAACACAACATAAACTCACGCCTGTATCCCACAAGGGTAGGCAGAGACCAGGGACTGCCACGTACCATGGTCCTGACAAGTCACTTTCGCTTCATCAACATTCATTAGTCTTTGCATGCACGCACGCCGGTTTCGGGTACTTTTTATCTTGGGTCATCCATCCAAGAGACATATTTTGAGCTCTCTTCGAAAACAGAGAGAAAACTATATTAACGTTTTTTTTTCTAGCAAATCATCAAACAGTAGATATCTGACCTCTAGGGTATTACCAACCCCCTTTGATTGTACTTCTTTCTTCTTGCGCAGCCTGTCCTAATGGGGATGGCAACACGAAACTAACTACAGAAGGCGCCACTGAGATGTGCCCCGACAATATTTATTTGTTTCACAAGTGTGTATATTCGGATTTTTTCATGGAAATTCACCATAAAGACGTCATGAAATGCTTTTCACTATAAAGGGGAAAGCTATAGTTGATACCAAAATTAAATTAAATAAAAAATAAAAACCGACTTCAGCACTAAAAAGTTAGAAATAATTTAAATAATTAGAAGTATTTATACATGTAATAATATATAAGTTTCGTTTAATGATGTAAAACTTACATCCCAGTGAATTAATCAAAAAATAATGTGACAATCCGTTCTTAGTAGGTAGTAACTTTCCAAGTTGAGCGCCATCTATGCAGCGACTAGGGAACAATTAAAAAAAATAAAAAGAAAATCCCTCATGCATTTAAATTGAATACATGGTCTGCTTCGTAAGCAAAAACAATACGCGCAAAAATAATGTCTACAACGCCATCTGTTGTCCATGGGTGAAATTAGGGATAGGCCGGTTTTGCATCAAAATTATTATGTTTTTAATAAATTGCAGTAGATAAGCATGAATATGAAAATTTGTGGGTTAGGCCACTTTTACGCTGGCGGCCTCATATTAAACCATGAATGTTAGTTCTGTGAAATGGGGCCTAGTAGTTTTCCTTACCGTAAAACAAACTATTATTCCTATCTTTTTTATGTAGAACTTCACCTAACTGGACATCCTTTATATCGTCATCTAAGGCTTGCATTTACCTGCTGACAAGATGTCACTTCAGCGAAATTTCTCAACACAATGGCAGTCATATGTGCCAAATGAGTCACCATGTGCGCAGCGACGACGTCTTTATTGGGAAATGTAATGATTACAATATTGGAATGGAAATTGCATAATTTTATTTGAATAAAATTATAGAAACCGATGGGAGCGCGTTATTCTTCACATAATCTATTAATTTTGAAAATAACAGATTTGAAGTTCATTAAGTAAAAATACAAGGTCTTATTTATAAAAAACACGATTCCTTAAAACACTCTATAAATACCAATTAAAAATAGTCTGCGCTGGAGATTTTACAAACAAAATACGTAACCACAAATTAAATAAACTGCCTCTGAGAAGTGCTTTAGAGGAAGAGGAAGGTTTTCATAAATAAGGCCGTTTGTTTTTATAGGGAATATCTTTTTTTAGTTTGAATTCCCCCTCCACGCCCTGCTCTTCTGACTTGCTCAGTTGAAGTGGCAGTGGGCGGGGAAAATTTCTGACCTGGCGACCGCGGACCGGACGACGCTGGGCAGGCCCACCACCAGATGGCCTGACGACCTGGTTACGGTGGCCGGGAGTCGCTGGATGCGGCCGGCACAAGACAGAGAAGCTTGGAAAACCATGAGGGAGGCCTATGGCCTGCAGTGGCCGTCAAATGGCTGTTGATGATGATGACAGTAACCAAGTCGTAAACATCGTATCTGCCACTCAAGTTGTCGCCGAAGGCAATCGTAATGAGAACCATAATAATGAGCGGCTACAAAAAACGCCCACGGACAATTTGAGACAGTTAGGGATGCACATTTTTAATTGATAATCGCCTCTACGAAGCCCGCCTTAAGAGCTACTATGGGGTGACCCTGCACGCTGACTGTACTTTGATGCCGCTAACAGTGTTATTTACATACAGAAGTTTAAAAGGAGCTGATGAGATCCAAACTTCGATAAGAAATTTTGATTTGAAATATATCAATGATTATAACTTCCACACAAAACAATCACTTCGTGCTGGTCCCTAACTAGGATACTCTCTGATATCGTAACCAGGCAAATAAAAACAATCATGAAAATACATCATCATCAGCCATTTGACGCCCACTGCAGGACATAGGCCTCCTTCGTGGTTTTCATAACCATGAGGGGTTTTGTCATAATCGCCACGCTTGGCAGGCGGGTTGGCGATTGCAGTATGCGGTTGGAATCTCAGGAAGACGCTGCTGCCCGTCTCCTGGTAATTGAGTCTCGCTAGATCATCTAGGCAGGATAAGCCCTTTTAACTGACTACTATTTAATTCTGTGGTGAAAGTTTCATCAGACCACCTCTGCCTGCTGCTGGGTATAGTAGGCCTTTTTATCCCCATCACGCCATCCTTTGCGTCCTTCGCGCCATTCGCATCCACGGGCCCCCTACCGACCTGACCACATCGTCCAACCATCGGGCTGTTGGTCTACCGACCGATCTGGTCTACCGATACCGACCTGACCGCCACCGTTCCCGACCGCCACCGTTCTCGACCGCCACTCCGTTACTGCCCTGGTCCACCTGCCGTGTTCCCGCCTCGCCACGTGTCCCGCCCATCGCCACTTCAGACTCCAGATTCGGTCACCAATGTCGTCGACCTTCGTCCGACAGTCAGAGACGGAGACAAATGTACTTTTCGGGATGGGATTTAAAGTAATACTTTAGACTTAGAATAGTCATCATCAATTATGTCCCCACCGAGGGGCACGGGTCTCTTCCCTGAGGAAGGTATAGGCCATACTTCACCACGGGGGCCAGGTCCGGATTGGTGGAGGCTTGTAGACTAGTGGCTCGTCTACTGTCAGAAGTTGTCAAGCCGCCCTAAGGCCTCTGACTTGGCTTAACGACTGCCATCTATCGACGGCAGCCGGCACCAACAGCTTAACGTGCCTTGCGAAGCACGGAACCGCTCGGAAAAATGCCACTAGCGTTAGGCATAGACGGCGACCCATCCATGCACTGAACGCGCCCAGTGTTGCTTAACCTTCGTGATCGTTTAAGATCACTCAGGCAGCCGGGGCTACGAGCGATTTAGAATAGTACCTACTTTAAATGTTATCTCTACAAAAGCCTTGTACTGCACTTGAGTAATTTTTCACAGTAACAGTCGGGTAGTACTTCTGTAAATTCGTGTTTTGTGCATGTAACAAGCCCCGATCTACAGAGCAACTGGTTCACCTTGACTTTAAATGCAGAGCCGACCTGCATTGCTTGTATTTGTTGCCTTTTACAACAATAATTCATCTCGCGCAATGAATTAACATGCTTTTCCTCCTCAGAATTTGTCTAAACGAGACTTTGTGAGATTAATTAACGATCTTATTTATAAAAAAGAAAATCCACTAAAACAGCCCTTAGTCGGTCTTAAGAGAGATCATAACTAAATTATGATTTATTAAGTCAAATCTCCACAGTTTTAAGCCCTCCGCAAGTGAAGTCTCGTTAAATGTCCCTCAAATCTACTTTGCAGTGTCTTTAATCTGTGGGGTGCACTGCACTCTGCTTGCACTCTGCACAGTGTTGCCAGATGTATTCTATGGAATTCTGTAGGGCGAGACCAAAAAATCTGTAGAATTCCGTAAATTTGCGCTTACAAAATCCGTAGTTCTACAGACTTTTTCCAAAGCTTTTTTCTACTGTACCTGAAGCTTAAAATGTTATTGAAAGTTAGTAAATAGTGAAAGGAAATATACACTTAACTGAATTCACTCGACCATAGACAAAAATTTGCCAGAAAGTGGATTTTTGTATGACGATCACTTATATATTTTAATCCAGAAATATTCGCAATTTTGAACCTGCAAGTAAGTACACACGCGTGCGGTGCGCCCAAGAAAAGAAGGATAGAGATAGAACATACGCAACGCGACCAATCTGAAAATGCGTTTCTATATGGCCGACAGCATACCCGGTCGCAGCTAACATAATTTAGTCGGTTGGTACCTCAGAGGTTGGTACACAAAACCACAGTTGACACTTGACACTCTTGACAGTGACACTGACACTTCAGATCAGCCCCTATATTACGCGCACCAAATCCTGAGTGATTCCAATCGTCTAACTGTCAAATTAGTATGGGATTTGACATTTAGACGATTGGAATCGCTCAGGATTTGGTGAGCGTAATTAGGCTACAGTTCAGCACTTCGCTCACCTCATTTCGAAGCGATAACGTTCCGTTTTTGGGTGAGCTGAGTCAGCTGCTCAGCTGTGTGTGTAACGAAACGCAGGTCGTATGAATAGTCCTCAAGTTATTTCTACGACGATTGCGTTTCGTTACTTACAGAAAAAGTGCATTCTATCCAATTAGTCAGAAATTCCGTAGATTCACTTATGATTTCCGTAGGTCTGTGTCACAAAGCCTAAATCCGTAGATCTCCGGATTTTTCCGTAGATCTGGCAACGCTGACTCTGCACCACAAGAGTGAATAAATGTCAAACACAAAAAGCAGCTGTTTCTCTCAGTGTTGCCAGGTGAGGTGATTATGGCGTTCTTCGTCTTAGGAGGTACATTTTCGATATTTTCCGTCGTGTTTTAACTTTGAGTTTTAAAAAGTCACAAAACTTCGTCAAATCTTTTTAGGAATTTAGAACAACAAAGCATTTCTGACACAACTACAGACTAAATAAGAATGAACGAAATGCGTAATATGACATTAAAAAAACGACCTTCTATAAATCTTTTATAAATCATAAAAAGATAAAACGCCCACTAAAAAAATAGTGTCTTACTTAAAAAGACTCTTTGCTTAATTTTTTATAAATAAGACCGTAAAACTGTAATATCTAGCCAGAACATAAATTGCTTGTTTATGGTCGAAAGCTCGGCGCCGGTAAAAAAGAAGAAGAAACAAATACTTTTTATGCGGCATCTGAACCTCCACGTGTCAGCCAGTAGGTACATGTCTCTATTTCTTGTTGAAATGGCAACCAGCCGATGTCGACAAATTCTGCTAAAGTCACGTATTGGCACATAGTAGGTAATCTCATCTTCAGTCCAACGCGGCTCGACTGACAGATGACGTGTCTTTCTTTATTGGTCAGTTATCAGCACTGAAGCGCTGTGATTGGTCCGTATCGTTCTATTCAATTGTTTTTTTGCCCTGTTGTTACATCTTGGTTGGAGACCGGTCGAAAATGCAAGTGAACGGATAACTTTGCGGTACGGCCTTGCCAGGTTTTTTTCTTCGACTCTTTCGGCAATGGTATGACGTAATTCGCACCGAAGGAATTGTCTTATCGAACTCCGATCTTGGTCGTGTTTTATGGCCTGTTAGAAAATTTAAGATGGTTTCAGAACCGAACTAAACTTTTTCCAACACTTCGCTGTTTTATAAGGCGTCGGCCGATTTATGATCTATAAAAGATCAACATTATTTTGAACGTGTGATAGATAACAATTTATTGCACACGAGTAGTATTAGAACATATCTTTTCTTTGATCTAGGTAGGTATACAATTAGCGATCTTATCGCTGAAAGCGATCTCTTTCAGACAACCTTTGGATGGACAGGATCGTAATAAGAGTAGGTACAGAGTGTAGATAGTGTGCCATCTAGACTTTGGCAGCGTAACCGCCGGTTTCTGACAATTTCTGTTTGACTGAAAATACTATCGGTCTTATTTATAAAAACACGATTCCTTTAAAGCACTCCTCAGAGGCATTTTAAATAATCCGTGGTTACGATTTTCCCTTTGCCACAGACTGTTTAAAATGACTCTGAGGAGTGTTTTAAAGAATCATGTTTTATAAATAAGACCGTTAATCTGTTTCTTAAGATTTCCCAAAAAGGAACGAGACAGGACAACATTTATTTTACTGATAACTTAGTGAATTGTCTGTACAGAAATAGGCGGTATGCAGGAAACGTCCATATATCACTGGCGTAATGGCGAGGAGTACTAGCTAAGCTGGGCCCTGTTTCATAACGATGACAATTTTTGTACATTGCATAGTCGATTAAGCCACAGATTAACGAGTAGGAAGGCCACGCAATGTACATCGAATTGTCATAATAAACTGTGACCTGCAGTTTTATGAAACGCGGCCCTGAGATTAATATTCATAGATTAGCGAATAGGCGCAAAATGCGAAGTGTGAGGTGCATTCGTATTTTGCGCATATTCGCTAATCTTATCTAATATATTCACATTTTGATAAAGATTCCACCTTAACATCTTGATATACTTTTTTAAAAATGTAGCTGAAACAAGTTCTAGAAAATAAAATTACGGACATTTTATCCTTTTAGTCTTTAATTGTCATTTAAATATTTTTGAACTAAAACTTTCGTAAGCACATTATTGATGTAATTCCGGATTCTAAGTAAGTGAATCCGGAATTAAGTTAATAAAAAACCTAGTTTTTGAAAGAGACAAGTAGAAAAAAAAATTGGAACTATTTAAACCGTTTTTTTGTCATAAAACTGACGGTCTTATTTATAAAAAGTCGATCCTACTAAAACACTCTTAAGACAGAGTTAAAGCCGGCTTATGAGAGGAATTCCTAGCTTTAATTCCGTCTTAAGAGCGTTTTAGTGTGATCGACTTTATATAAATAAGACTTTATGTATCTCAACATTAAAAACTTTCAAAACGTCTGTGATTTTATTTTCTAGAATTTATTTTGGCCTTTTAAACAAAAATATACAAGGGTTTTTACAATAATTAAACACGTTAGAAAGACCAATGAAGGACAAGTCTTAAGCTTGTAGTTCAATAAGTACCTACTTTAAAACTGATAGTGTCAGATGGGGTATATAAATATGCATTTGATGGGCTGCACTTACTTATCTTCTGCCTAGTCTAGTTAGCTTATCGCCTTGTCATAATACAGGGTTGCCTCTAATATGTGCAATACCTGATGCACGTGATGTAGGGATTGTAATTTCAAACATTTGTTCTTGTCACATTTGATTTGATCAACTCTTCAATTTAGAATTTACTTTGTAGTATCGCTTTCTGAATCGCTCGTAGCCCCGGCTGCCTGAGTGATCTTAAACGATCACGAAGGTTAAGCAGCACTGGGCGCGTTCAGTGCATGGATGGGTCGCCGTCTATGCCTAACGCTAGTGGCATTTTTCCGAGCGATTCCGTGCTTCGCAAGGCACGTTAAGCTGTTGGTGCCGGCTGCCGTCGATAGATGGCAGTCGTTAAGCCAAGTCAGAGGCCTTAGGGCGGCTTGACAACTTCTGACAGTAGACGAGCTACTAGTCTACAAGCCTCCACCAATCCGGACTTGGCCCCCGTGGTGGAGTATGGCCTATACCTTCCTCAGGGAAGAGACCCGTGCCCCTCGGTGGGGACATAATGGGTTGATGATGATGATCGCTTTCTGATAGATAAAGCTTAAAACCATAATATGTTTTCAATAGAATGGTTGAATATGGTTGGCATATACGAAACAAAGTATTTTACAACATGAGTTTTAAACTATCTAAAACCGCGTATTAAACAGATTTTCTCAAACAGGTTTTTACTAAATGTTTTTTTTAGTAGAGCGCGTGAAGCGCGAATTTTATAATGTTACGTAAATCATGGTAAGTATTTGGAAAAATATAAATCTTAGAAAAAAGTCACAGAAGAAAAGTTGTTGTGAAACACAAACTCTAATTGGGGTGTTTTTAGTAACTGGGCATTTTACAGGTAACCCTGTATATTATGCTTCTTGTTATAACCTAGTAGGTAGCTTTCTGCTATCTACTGCAAGGTACTTACCTATACATAATTACGTATCTCTTGCATCAGTATTCAGTAAGTAGGTACTATCTTGTTTTTTAGCATTTCTAGTTTCCATTTGCCCTATGACTACGCTAGATTAGGTATCCCTATAGCCTATCTATCTTTCCTTAGGCACAAGATGCTTGCATAATTTGTTCAATAGACTTGCTAGAATAATTGTAGGTATCTGCCGAATGGCCACCATCCTAAATATTGGGATACATATAAATTAATACTATTCACTGATTTCTTGTATTTTTATGAATAAGTGTGTGACCAATTTGACCTCCTAACGTTCGTTAACTACTAACCTAACTTTTTGCAAATATGATCTGTTAAAAAATAAAGATCCCCTTAAATACTGTCCTTTAAAATGTGTGTATATAGCGCAGAACTTAAGCCATAAATGCTAAATATTTTTCGTTTCCTTCTTCCTTATCCCAAAATACAGGGACAGTCAGTACTGATACTACTTTTTACCTTCTGTGCTTCTAGGTAGGGTCCACAGCATGCAAGCGGTCTACTCAGTTACGTTACGGGCAGTATTGCCAACTCGGATTTTGAAAAAGGCGTAGGCCACATTAGAAAATAACGTAGAATTAGTAAAATTTGCGTATGAAAAGTTCGTAGATACTTTCTTTTTTTTAAGAGTGAAATGAAGAGGGTAAAACTATAATAAGGAAGAAGCTGAAAAATATCAAAATATGATCGAAACCAAAAAAATATTTTTATTAAATTTAAAATTTATTTAGGTATTTGACACGATCAACAATAAATTATTTCATATGCTCGATTAAAACAAAAATTACAAAATATCTCGGAAAATGTATCTCTTTTAGTCAATTACTAGTTATTACAATTTTTAAATAGATTAAACATAAAAAGAGTGCTCTGAAATGTGACGTCATAATCAACTATTTTCATACAAAATTCCGTTTTAAAAGTAACTCATTTGATATTTTGTCAAATACCCAATTACTCCGAAATATTTTATAGGTTAAGTTTCCCTTTTCACGCCGAGACGTTTCGTTTTACACAGTCACTGCTCTATGTAATGGGAACTTTGTTTATAAAAATGAATGGCGCGAGTGTTGTATTGCGAGGCGAAACGGAACGTTTATTTACTTTTTTCGCGAATGAAAAGGAAATTATGCCCGTTCAGCCTAATGAGATATTATTTTGCAAATTTGATAGAAAATACGTAGATTCTTTGACTGAAGTTAGTAGATTTGAAGGAAAGGCCTAAAGTACGTAGATCTATGTAAAATGACGTAGAATTGGTGTCTGCAACAATAAACGTAAAGGTTGATCACCACAGTGGGTTCCGCGGAACCAGAGTTCGGTGGAAAAGTCACTGGGGTGCCACAAACCCCATTTGTTACAGAAACGTTGGATTATGTTTCAAATATAATTTTGGATTAATGTAATAGGACAGTGGCGGAGGCATCTGCAGGCTTGAAGTGATATGGGATTGCGTAAAATTAAAGAGTTTGTTATTGTTCCATAGCCTTACAAGCTTAGGAACCGCTGACATACAATCTATAGGTTACCAACATATAAAAGCCTAGACAAAAAGTAAAGGAAAGATATTGATTGAGTACAAGATTTCGACACATATCCTTGCGGTTACATACTCTTACTGCTGCTGGCCCACCCATCCCTAAGTTTGTCCATCTGTAGGAACTATTAATTTGATATGACGTGTCATGTTCGTGTCGTAGTCGTGACAAAATGTCACCAGCCTCTAGGGCTGTCCCTTTTAAAAAAATGTTAGGCCCGGATATTTTATATTTATACCTTATCGTTACCGCACATTCCTTGTAGAAAAAAATAAAATTAATAAAAAACTTGTTTTACATAATTAATGAATGAAAAAAAAAAATGATCCATATACAAACCAGGACTTGTATGATAATAAATATATATCTTAAATTTTTAGACATGTATTTAATATGAGTTAGTATAATTTTATTTACCTACCGTAATTATGTAGGTAAATAAAAATATTATACAGACCCGGAGAATTATAATGTTAACCGGGAGCCCGGACATGCACCATTCAAACCTGTAGACTCCGAGTCAAACCCGGAGAGGTAGCAGCCCTCAGAACACAAAAAGAGTGGCAGCCCTACCAGCCTCCCTCCTTCCCATTCAACAAGACAGCAGGAATTTTCAATTAGGCTGTTGACTGCCAAAGCAATCTTTCCAATTTAATTAATTGTCTTGTGCAATAACTTATGTTTGAGTTATTATAATTGTTTTGGAATGATACTCGTAACAAGCTCAATTTGACATGGGGTACAATACAACAAATTGCAATGATGTATATTATTATGCTGATGAAAAAAAATCGGTCAAATGCGAGTCGGACGAAGTGTTCCGTACCATTGTCTATACAAAATTAGACAGAAATCGAATTTGAGAACAGCGCCATCTATAGAATCCAGGGGAGCCCCCCTTAAATATTTATTTTATTCTGTTTTTAGTATTTTTTGTTATAGCGGCAACAGAAAAACATCATCTGTGAAAATTTCCACTGCCTAGCTATCACGGTTCATGAAATACAGCCTGGTGACAGAAGGACGGACAGACAGCGGAGTCTTAATAATAGGGTTCCTTACCCTTTGAGTACGGAACCCTAAAACACGTCGCGTGACTCGACCATGAATCTGTCATTATCCCAAAATGCACTCATAGAATATACGGTTTCACATTGGACGATCACCGATAAACATTATCGGACTGGTACACACTTTCGTACATTTTCTTGGCGTTTTACGAATACATATAATACTAGTCTATACCTAGTCCAACATAGGATGATCTCTGACAGCTGTCAGTGTCAAAACACGCCTATGAAGTATCGTATTTTTCGACGGTAAAATGTATAGAGACAATTTAAATACTTTATTGGCAAATAGTGACGTGCTACACTTATCGTAAGACAAGTTATCGATCTTGACTCGAAACATATAATAGAATATTGATGATATTTTGTAAATAAAATAGATTGCAAACAACAAGGTAAATGAAATAGAAATACTATTAAAACAACGATAAAAAATAGCAAACTGAATTTTTAACGAGTGGCGCTTCATGGGCGCTCCACACTCGCGCGTGAAACAATAATGAAATCCCATTCATCCATTCATGCATGTTTCGCGGGCTTTGCGCGTGAGTGTGTAGAGTGGGCTTCACCGCGCCATGCCGCCATCTTGTTTGATTGCATTGCATCTGCCATTCTGCCATCTTGTTCAGTACGAGTGCCAACGCCTTGTATACGCCACGTGTTTTCATTCAGTCTCCATTCGGTTATCGTTATTGTTATTAATTTGTTGAGTTTTGCTGTTATTTGTTTGTTAAGTTTGTTCTGTTTTTGGATACAGTATGCCAAAAAGAACAAAGAAAACTGTTTTAAATAGTGAAAGCCGGGAGTTTGTGATTCGCTTGCGCGAATACTTTGAACGCGAGAGTCAAAATGGCGGACCGTTGTTGCCATTAACACAAGCGTGCAACAGAGTTGCTGATGCTCTGGGAATCGGGATTGCTACAGTGATTCGTGTCAGCAGAGAAAAGTATGGTGAGCAATCATCTGCGACAACGACGACAGAGGAAAACGAAGAGCAAAAACTGTCGACGCCAAATAAAAAAAGGAAGAGGACGTGTCCAATATCAAAAATTGACGATTTTGATGCCGCAGCAATCCGGAACCATATTTATGGGTACTACACGCGTGGAGAGTTACCAACACTCAGAAAACTACAAACATCTCTTGAAGACGCTGAATTATTTAAAGGTGGCCACTCGTCGTTAGCCAAAACACTAAAAAGCATCGGGTTCCGCTACAAAAAAAGTGACAAAAGAAAAATCACACAGTTTCAAGATCTTGGACGGATGACACAGCTGAGTCAACTACAAAAGTGCCCGAAGGCAAAGGGCAAAGATTAATTATAACACATGCTGGGACGTCGTCTGGCTTTGTGCCGAATTGTTTGCTGGCGTTTAAATCAGTAAAGACCACCGAATATCATGAAGAAATGGATTTCGAAAGATTCAAAAAGTGGTTTTTAACTCTTTTGGAAAACCTGAAAGAACCGCATACCATCGTGATGGACAATGCATCGTACCACTCCGTACAAAGAGATAAAGCACCAACGTCAAGCAACCGGAAATTGGATTTAATTTCGTGGCTGCAAAGCAAAGGTATAGAGGCCAACGAAAAGATGTTGAAAACTGAATTACTACGATTGGTCCGTATACACAAACCCCGTACTCCAACATACATCTTGGATGAAATAGCAAAAGAAAAGGGCCATACTGTAATTCGGCTACCTCCATACCACTGCCAGTACAACCCGATAGAGCTGATCTGGGCTCAAGTCAAAGGTAAACGTGCTTATGTGTTTCTTTCACCATCGCTCGCATTTCTCTCGTTTGCTTAAAAAAAGTCAATTAGATTAATATTTGTAATTTATTGTACTCACATAAAATTATAATCAAATACATTTTGATAGCATAGGAAGATAAGAATGTAAAAATATCTCATAAAACATCAATTAGCTAATAAAACATCGATTAGCTATTAAGACATCTCTTCCAACAAGCCATGGTGTGTTTTATATGTATTTTATTTCTTTGTTACAGGTTACGCAGCCAGACATAATACAACACCGCCTTTTACAGCAAATAAAATGCTGAAGTTACTGAAGGATGCATGTGACAGTGTCACATCGGACAATTGGAAGAAAGACATAGACAGAACAAGAAAAATTATGGAAGATGATTGGGAGCGTGACGTACGATTCGACCAATCTACCCAGGAACTGATTATAAATCTACAAGACTGCTCCAGCGAGTCAGAATCAGACTTTGATGATAGTGATTTGGGCTGTGAACCGATTTAACAAGAATAAAAACATGTTGCAACATCCTTTTGTTTGATTTGCTTGAAACATTCAGAAACTTTGGTTAGAATATCGATAATTTATTTCGACATTATCCCCATGCCTAGTAAAGTCACAGTGACAAGCTGTCAGAGATCATCCTATGTTGGACTAGGTATAACAATGTCGTGCGTGCAGATAGATTATCGTCCAATGTAAAACCAAGCCCCTTATGGACATAATATTATGAAGGATACTGCTTTTCCAAATCACAAGCTCACGAAGTCGCACGCAAGCCATCGTATAATATGAGTGGATTATAAGAATATTAGAATACTAGACATTGCAGAATAGCATTTCACAAGACGGCAAAAATATCTGAAATGCCAGATTGCAGCGCGGCGAATAAAATGCCTCAACAGACCAGCGATAGAGGCAGCGATTGGTACTGGAAGGCACGACCTGGCGAATGTGGCCGGCAGCAGTGAAGGTTCTGCGGTAGAGCTGGAGCAGGTGTTCTCTTTACAGTCTGAAAGAAGAAGAATAAGCGAGCATTTTATGCTGTGCGAGCATTGGCTATTCCTATTCGCGTATTGCCGATGATTTATAATGTCGTATGAGTTTCACCTTCCTGCAACTGACGATGACAGGAAATGTCGTAGTCTTGTATGAAATGGTATTAATATGTACCATAGATGAGGTACAAATACTTAATTGTTATTTTTCGGAGTTTTAATTGTCCTTAAAAAAAATTACTTCTTTGTTTAATAATTTTTTTTTACGAAAAAGAACATAACTGTACATGTAATCTAATATATAAAAATCTCGTGTCACAGTGTTAGTAATCGAACACCTCCTAAACGGCTTCACCGATTCTTATAATTTTTTTTGTGTATACTAGGTCTGAGAATAGGTCGTAGGCAAATAAGGCAAAACAACGTTTGCCGAGTCAGCTAGTTATTATAAAAGCTTCATAAATTTTAGGGCGGTGGTAGCCTAGTGGGTAGAACATTGGACTCGGAAGCGGGAGACCCAGGTTCGATCCACAGTGGGGGCATGTACCTATGACTTTGTTTTCTAAGTTATGTACATTTGTGAAGTTATAGTAGCGAACGCTAACGGTGAAGGAAAACATCGTGGGAAACCTGGGTGTCTGAGCTATTCACATACCTCAGCGCTTGAAATCGCCAATCCGCGGTGGACACATGTGGTGATTAAGCCCATACTCTCTCTCTGAAAGAAGGCCTGTTCCCTACAGTGGGACGTATATAGGCTGCTTATGATGATGAAATTTTAGGGCGCCACTAGCAGCTTGTGGCGTCACAGTCTGCGCCCGATTTGTGTAAGGCTGCGTGTCCACGAGACGGTTTCTACCCGGCACGCCGCTGGGCCGGTACCAGTGAGGGCGCGTGTCGACGAGGACGGTTTTTATCCGGCACGGCGCCGGCCCTGCGCCGTCCAACTTTGTGCACGTTCACGGTTTTAACCCGGTTCGTATTCAGATTCAGTTGACTGTCGTTGTTTATTTAACAATAACACGGTTCCGAGCCGGACCGGCGCTTGCGCCGGCTACATGTACAGACTTGTATAGAGCTTGATACATAACTGGCACCGGCCCAGCGCCGGGCCGGCGCCGTGCCGGATAGAAACCGTCTCATGGACACGCAGCCTTATGTATTAAGCTGAATACAAGTCTGTACATGTCGCCGGCGCAAGCGCCAGTCCGGCTCGGAACCGTGTCATTGTTAAATAAATAACGACAGTCAATTGAATAAGGCCGGCCTCTAATTACGAACCCGGTTAAAACCGTGCACGTGCACAAAGTTATACGGCGCCGAGCCGGGGCCGTGCCGGATAAAAACCGTGCTCATTGACACGCGCCCTAAAGCGGTAGACAGTAGTGAAAGCCCCTTTGCAAACATTTTTATCGGCCTATACAACATTTTAATGGTTTTCCTAACCCTGCCTACTGTATTCAAGAGTCAGATCAGTCTCTCCCGTGAAGAGAGCACCCACTCTCACCTAGAGCAATCGAGAGCATCGTACCCGGGACTCTCGCAGGGTTGCTAGGTGTAACTTATGAAATATCCCCAATTGATACAAAATCCCCAAAACGAGACGTTTTGCAGAATAAAAAGAACAGTTTTTAAATTAAATAGTATAGTTCTTAGGCAAGTTTAGGTACTTATACGAAATTTTTATTTAAATAATTATGGAATGAAGGAGAGCAGAGAGAAAATACTTATATTGAGTGGGCACTGATAGACATCAAATCTTTTTTTAATCTTAGTGACCATCCTAATGAGAGTTTTGGATTGACATAAACACATAGATTTCCTTCAATCGCGATCCGTTTCCAAATCACTATTTGACTCATATATCAATTCACAAATTAATGAAGCTGTAGTCTGTATAAATAAAATTCTACTTTTCTCCAAATTACAGTTACCCAGAAGCTAAGTTTCCCCAAAATCGCGAAAAAATAACAATATAGCAACCTGGGACATCTCTGGCGTCCTTTCTGATTGCGACCATTGTCTTTAAAGGCTCAAGCTTCGCTCCTTTGTCCACCTCTCCGATCCTTTGTCGTCCTCTGGTCTCCGCTGATTAATTAAAAGGATTACAAAAAGCAGCGGCTTGAGTTTCGATGTCTCGGCGTCTTTTGAAGGTGGATTAAAATGGGCGCCGGATGTTGCGATGTTATGACAGGCATTTGTTTCCATTTTATTGTTGTCTCTTTTTATCATCAGCTGACCCCCTGTTTGTCGAACACTAACAGTCTGATAATCTACTTGTAACAGCTGTCAGTTGGCCAAAATACAAACAAAAAAAAACCGGCCAGTGCGTGTTGGGCCACGCGCAGTGTAGGGCGCCGTAGAAAGTAGGGGTTTTATCTGCTTTACAGAACCAACAAATTCATCAACGTAATTTTCAATGGATGTTGTACGAAGTTTTCCTTTTATAAGTTGGTCGCCTATTTTGGCCTAATTAGCCGTGACAGTTTTCCTTTTAAGTTCATTATATGTGCCACTACCCTGATTTTTTTCACGTTTCTACAATCAACCGTTTAGCCAGGAGAGGGGGGGGGATTACAGCTTTCTCTTACTAACACTAATCGTCTCTAAGCTAGGCCACGGACTGACAGACGGATGGACATGGCGAAACTATAAGGGTTCCTTGTCGACTACGGAACCCTAACAAACTAGATCAATTGACAGCTGTTAAGAGAATATTAACAGATTCATCAATCTGTTTACGAAACATCGGAGGCTTATATTTTCCTAGCAGTGCCCGCGACTACGCTCGCGTCAACGGATTAAACCCTGAACTGCCCTCGCGGAATGGAACGTATAGGTGCCCCATACTAAGTTGGACACAGATCTGTGTCCTGGCAGCAGCCTACAGCCTATGTCAACTGATTAACCAATTCTAAATACTGGTGAAAGAATTTTTGAAATCGGATGAGTACTTTCGGAGATTACCCCCTACACGCAAACTTTTTCTCTTTGTACCTAACATTAAGTATAAATATAAAGTATAAGTATAGATGTATATTTACTCAAACTTGATCAAGAATCTGGTGGCTTTTCCCAAGCTGGGTAAACACTCAAAAGTGAGGGCGAGCTGCTTAGAATGTTGGTATTTAGCACTATTTCGGACTTTCTGTGTGGTGCCGGATTAAGAATAGCGTCACTCCATTTCATTCCGTGGATGTCGTAGAAGGCGACTAAGGAAATAAATTACCAGGAGACGGGCAGCAGCGTCTTCCTGAGATTCCAACTGCATACTGCGATCGCCAACCCGCCTGCCAAGCGTGGCGATTATGGCAAAACCCAGCCTGAAAATGGCTGATGATGAGGACTTTAGAACTTACACCATAGATTACCCCTGCTAAAACTAGTGAGCCTCATAGTTGGTCTATTTTGATCCATTTTGCATCGGAGGCTTTTTTTCTACTTTCTTACGAATTTGCTCTAATGTAAGACAGACCATATTTTCCTTATTTTACGCGATTAGCAAGCTCAGCGCCATGATTCCGTGACTGCCGTCTGGATTGTTAATTTTTTTTGCAACTCTGAATTTTGACATGTTCGAAAATTGGACATTCGATGCGATTCGGCGCGTTATATTTAAGTGGAAGAGATTCTTCCAGAAGATCTTGGAGGGTTGGAGAAGTAGGGTTTATGTACGTGTACAAACTACAAAAATCCTAAACAACTTGTATTTAGGAATACCAACCGGAGAAACATAACATAACATAACATAACATAAACTCACGCCTGTATCCCAGAGGGGTAGGCAGAGACCAGGGACTGCCACTTGCTACGATCCTGACAGATCTCTTTCGCTTCCTCAACACTCATTAGTCGTTGCATGCACGCACGCCGGTTTCGGGTACTTTTTATCTGGAGAAACAGCAATGTAGAAAATGAACAAACCTAATATTTAGAGGCTCTATTTAGATATGCCGTCACAGTTGGGAATAAACGACTATGCACAAATCCTTTCAAAGTCAAAGGTTGTTGAACTGATAGACAGACTGACAAACAGTGCCTTTGAAGCCTATAGTAACCGTCTCTCCATACCAAATATGGACGGGATTCTAAAAAGCCCCGGGCCGCCGGAGCGGATGATTCGGCCTACTAAGCCCATGAGTTCGGATCATAATTGGGATCCGGAGGTCCACAAGGCTGAGTGGACACGGGTAGGCTGTAGCGTGACCATGGGGACCTCGAGCCTCGAGGGAATTGGGACTGTGTAAAAAATTAAATAACGTGAAGTACAAGTTTGTGAAAATGCTTCGATGTCTGTTAATCAATTATGCATGAACACGCAGCACGATTCGGATGAAATTTGGCACATAGTGATCTGGTTTAATTGATACACAAGTTAGGATAATTGATAATAATAAAAAAAGATAATAATATTTGGTAATTTCTAATTAACCTTACCATTTTGCATTATTGCATTTATGTTGAACTTAATTAAGTATTATTTAATTTAATTTATTTAGGACAACCAACAGGAAATATAACAATATATTCAAAAAAAGAAAAACACACACATAACACAGTAATTGCTAACCCACTTATAGGAAATGTAAAGCTTTTCCTATAAAGCTTGCGCAATTATTTTTAGTGCTGACTTAACCTATATTAGTACATTGATGTCCTACGTACAGGCTTCTCTCAGAGAGAGAGAGAGACTTAGTCATCATTCACCACGAGTGCCCATTGGTGATTTCAAACGCTGAGGTATGTGAAAGAGTGACTGGAGCGAGTGGTTTTTGACAATTTTTAATTATTTATAGATTTTTGCACATCTACAAACACAAAGGCGCTATTTCTAAGTGAAACTTATTATATAGGTGTTATTAAATCCAACTGCGCCGAAGGCTACGTTATTTTATGAGAAAAAATAATTTGCTACTTTGTTTCACGCTAACTGTGAAGGAAAACATCGCGAGAAAACCTGAGTGTCTGAGCTATTCACATACCTCAGCGCTTGAAATCGCCAATCCGCGGTGGGCCCGCCTGATGATTAAGCCCATACTCTCTCCCTGAGAGAAGGCCTGTGCCCTACAGTGGGACATATATAGGCTGCTTACTCTATATATTCTTTCTCGATGCTTATTAAATATTTCATCTAACAGATCTAATGACATTGATAAATATAAAATACAACGCTCATTTTAACAGCAATAAATCAGACATTCGCAATTGAATGATAGAAAGGTCATCCGGATAATATCAAGTCTCAGTCTAGGTAGACTAAACAAAATTTTCTAAAACAACCTTGAAACGACGGTCGCCACTATTGAATGTTATTGCAGTATTGTTAATTAATTCATCAGCGTGACTGTCTGTCGAATTAATAACACTGCACCATTTCACCTTTGCCTTTGTTGCCAACGTCCAACAGGAGACGGCACAGAAGGAAGAGTGTTTGTAATATATAAAATTTATTTAATTCGCCATCAACATGTTTCAGAGAAACGATTGTTTACAACAATGCCACTTATACAAGTGAATAACTGCCGATAAACTGCTACGCAGTTTGGCAAATCTGTCAACCTATTTGTTACTTTCTTCTTTTATAAAATCTTTAAATACAAAAAATATATACACACGTCAGTTGGGTGGCATGGTCTACTGATCACAAAGGAGATGGTAGAGGTTACAAGTTGATTTTTTCGATTAAATCTACAGGGTGTAACAAATTTCGCTAACCGTGAAGGTAAACATCGTGAGGAAACCTGGGTGTCTGAGCTATACACATACCTCAGCGCTTGAAATCGCCAATCCGCGGTGGGCACGCGTGGTGATTAAGCCCATACTCTCTCTCTGAGAGAAGGCCTGTGCCCTACAGTGGGACGTATATAGGCTGCTTATATCTATGTAATTCCTGGTGTACATACAATAAAGAATATTTTATCTATCTATCTATCTAATCTCCAAAACATATGTACACAGCCTGATAGTCTTTTACGAAGCATAAACGAGTTACTTAGACTATTTTTTTTATAACATTCAATCAAGGCTTGTTTGCAGCAAGCAAACAAAATATAATAGATACATAGATAGATAACACTTTAGATTAGATTAGATTAGATTTGAACACTTTAATGCACAACCAGGAGAAAGAATTACAAATAGTTTCTTTTATCTAAGAAGTGGTACACAATTGGCGGTCTTATCGCATAGAGCGATCTCTTGCAGACAACCTTTGGATGGAGTGGATAATATTAAAAATAATTTGCTATACTGTTCTGTTGCTATTGGTGTTTTATTTATGTCCTGTCGACGTGTTTACCTTATAAATTTATGTAATCTATACATAATATGTATTTTCAAATAATACGTAAGTAATTTAGTGTAAGTGTGAAAAATCTTTGTTCTTGGCAATAAATGGTTATTCATTTATTCTTTTTTTTTATTTGTGTATATTATTTATATGTTTCTGTTGATATGTGGAATTGTTATTTTTCCTTTGTTTGTACATCCTTTGTTTGTACATCTACTTCCTTCTCCAATGCATTGGTCCAGTCCATCCAAAGGTTGTCTGGAAGAGACAAATTTTAGTGATAAGGCCGCCGTCTGTACACTTAGGTTAAGAAATATCTGTGCAATTTCCGAAGTGTTCTCTATCTATCTGTCTAAAAGGAATATAATAAGTACATAATAACTTTGTAAAGTAAAGACCTCATGGTCACTCTACAATGGTCATCTCTGCATGTCACCGAAGAAGATGATCCAGAAAGAACGTGCGACAAATGCGTTTTTGCGAACGTCCACCTTGCTGGACTTGGCATTGTGCAGAATCCTGCATGTACTTGTGGAGCTCAGGCCGGAGATATTGATACTGGTGTAGGCACAAACAGTACAGAGCCATAATCCAAAAAAAAAAAGGTACGCACGACGAGAACTGATAGATTTACATTTTAGTTGCAGTCACTCTTAACGTAACCGATTAGAGTGCACGTATATATAGGTTGATTTGCTGCCGACTATGACTACGCTAGTTATAAATTGTTTTATACCAGTTTTTCACTTATTATTATTTTGACGGTCCTTGAGAAGTAGATAGATATAGGGAACACTTTATTGCAGAAGCAAAAAAAAAAAACAAAAAAAACGGCCAAGTGCGAGTCGGACTTGCGCACGGAGGGTTCCGTACAACAAGATCTATACCGTACAACATTTGAATATTTCAAGCGTCTACCAGTTGCCGTTATTAATATCGAGCAAAAAATCACGTTTGTTGTATTCTGTTTTTAGTATAGCTGTTGTTATAGCGGCAACAGAAATACATCATCTTTGAAAATTTCAACTGCCTAGCTATCATGGTTTATGAGATACTGCCTGGTGACTGACAGACAGACGGACAGACAGACAGATGGACAGTGAAGTCTTAGTAAGAGGGTCGCGTTTGGCATCCTTCGGGTACGGAACCCTAAAAAAGAACAATTATGTGACAAAAGAATAAGTATGTGACCAGAAATGAGAAAATAGTGTTGCGTTGGTTTGGACTATGTGTGCCAAACTGTCTAAAATAATACATAGTTATACATTCAACTGATCTAATTGCGATTGTGTATATTAGCTAAAGTTTTTATTTTATGAAAGAAAACTTATGGTTGCTAATAGTGTTACACTTTACCAGCTTTGTCTTTCAGCTCCTCGCTAACGACATTGACCATAATGATCAATAGCCGGGACCAAACGATCCAACGCGCTCCACGGGCGAGCGTTTGGTGTGGACGCGCATCGCGCGATCCAATCCGCAAAGTTGGCGCGCGCGCTCCGAGGCGCGTGCTACCCTTGTTGTCGGTTTTTTGTCCTGCCTCCTGACGTGTTGTGTGACTTGTATGTGATTCGGGCGATGGGGCGACAGGTTGTTTGTGAACGCTATGAACAATTCGCAAGGTTGTCGTTTAATATCACTCTACAAGGACCGTAAATGTTTATGGGATAAAACGAAAACAGTTACACTAATAGAGGTGTAAGAGAAGATGCTCTAACTCTTTGTAAAGCCGAGTCCCATATTGAGACCGGTTGTTATAGATTGTTTTCACCCAGTACTTTTTTTTTGTTTTCGTTCTTTGCCTCGTAAATATTTTAGAAAAATATAGATTGTTGCTGCTAGGGCTATTTGTCGCCGGCGGCGGCGATGTACGTGTGACTCCATAGCGAGAATAGAGTTCGGCTGACTGGATCAGTGTGGATCCTCTGGAGCGTCTTGGAGCACCCCGACAGGATCGCTAAAATTTGCAACTGGATCGCATAACTGGATCCACGGATCAGGATCGCGGATCGCAGGATTGCCGATCCAAAATGGATTGTTTGGTGTGGACCCAGCTAATAAGCAACTAAATTTCCTCTCGATTCCTCGAAGGAACAATTTGGCAGTTGCACGCTTAGAAGCTGTTGGCAGTGGGATGAAACTAAATCAAAGTGAATCAATTAATCAATTGAACGTAACACTGAAACTGCGATTTAATAAACGTTGCAAGTTAAACTAGGTGTCCATTTCAAAATCTAGATCAACTACATCATCATCATCATCATCATTCAGCCACAAGAAATCCACTGCTGGACATAGGCCTCCTCCATGGATTTCCAAAAAGACCGGTTGGAAGCGGCCTGCATCCAACGCCTTCCTGCCACTTGGATGAGGTCATCTGTCCATCTTGTGGCTGGTCGTCCGACGCTGCGCTTGCCGATATGTGGTCTCCATTCGAGAACTTTTCGGCCCCATCGGCCATCAGTTCTGCGTGCTATGTGCCCCGCTCACTGCCACTTCAACTTATTAATCCGCAACTACACTCCACTACAAATTCGATCCGAAGTCTGCGGCTAACATAGCACATTGACATTTAACAGAATCTAAATTCTTTAGGTTGAAATAAATTTTTGATTTGTAGTGCTTCTGTCTGCCCCTATATTTTGCACGTGTCCCATAATCAATACACCGGCCGCCCCGCCCCCCGCGCCGCGACCTCCACCCCCGCATTACAGACACGTCGATATATACTATATACTAATTGAAAACTACACCCAGGCGCGAAAGAATACAAAACTGATTTACTGAAAGAATAAAAAACATTCTGTTTCAAAAACAACCTACAATATTAGTAAGATGAAGTGGCCGAGGGCTGGGTCGGTCCTCGTCGCATCTGCCGAAGAATCGATAGTCGATGGCACTCGATGGGGTTTTCACCTTAAAAATTATTACCATGATCAATTTGCCGTACACTAGACACAATTGTCCTATACCCTTTAATATTAATCTACTGCACCAGAATGTTTTTCTTCTAAATAATCCTTTATTTTATCGTAAACTTTTATGTACATTGTACTTAACACATTTTTACTAGCGCCACCAATAAAAAAGGAAAACTTCGTACAAAATCCATTGAAAATTACTTTGAGGAAGTTGTTAGTCCAGTAAAGCAGATAAAAAACTCCTCTTTCCACGGAACCCTACACTGCGCGTGGCCCGACACGCACTTGACCGGTTTTTGCTTCCATTGGTGGCGCTAGTGAACACTACCTATCTCCTATTACAAATCGCTTTTGAAAAGTGTCTTTCTATTCTCACGGAGCTTTTTAAAGCCGGAGCTCCTATATTTGCATACCTAATCTCTTCGAGCTTTGACCCCGCGTAGATTGTCGGGTATTTCCTTTTTCAAGCATTACTTCAGAGTTCTCTTACACAAATTAGAAGCTCCAATATTGTGTCGGCTCATCTCGGTCGCTGTTACGACATTCTATCCGCGATGTTTATTAAAAAACCGGGCGCTCGCACTTTCGTTCGCCTGTGGTAGGGGCGTGCAATAAATGTTTCGATAAATATCGTATTTAATCTAGAAGTACCTATTTACAAAACCGAATAGGTACTTTTGGATTCCCAAAATGTACCTTTCAACATTTATTCGAGTAAAATTAAGTAAATTAATGAAAATTTTACGTGTGACCATTAAATATATATATATATATATATATATATATATATATATATATATATATATATATATATATATATATAGCGCATAAATGTTGATCCTGAAATGCGTTAAAAAATATTGAATTTGATAGGAAATTGACAACAGATAAAACACCTATTTTTTGTCATAGGTATATACGAAATGTACGTATATAAAATTAAAAATATAGACGCTATTTATCGATATTTAATTTTGTGAAAAATATATTTGGAAAGTGTATCGATATACTTTACCCAATCCTAGCCCGCCGTTTTTCGGCACACAATGGGAAAAATTAAAACGGCAGATTATTTATAATGTCGTCTTTCCATTGGCACTCCAGGGGGCGCTACGAGGCTGTGTTAGAAAAGTTGCACGAAATCTTTGAGTCAATGCTTTAAAAATCTGTATTTGATACTGTGACAGTCAATGAAATCGGAGTATATTTAATTGAACTTTAAAGTAGAATTTTCCACCCATAAATATGTTTTTGTTTTGTAGCCTATACACGCTTTTTTCTGGGTGGTTCGAAAGCCGCGGTTATGTAATTAATAATTAAAAATGGCATCTACCTATTTAGACCATTACTTTATTGACTAGTATAGATGTAAATAAAAAAAAAAAGTTGAGAAATCTTGTTTTATATAAATGTGCGAACAATTAGTACCGCCTCTCCATTTAACAGAACAATGACCCGCGGACCCGCGGCACGCATGCACCGCTCTGGATGGCTACTAATGGTTCTGATAGATTCGAGTTTGTGTGAAGATATTTTTGAAAAGTGCGTTTTTAAAAAAACGAACTAGCGTATTCGATAAATATTGTCAGGCACGTTCATTTTGCTATGTCTTTCAAACCACCCAAAATTAAAGGTGTATACGTCTTACAGGCATTCTCTTAGAGAGGGAGAGTATGGGCTTAGCACGCGGATTGGCAATTCCAAGCGCTGAGGTATGAAAAAATCAGACACTCAGTTTACCTCACGATGTTTTCCTTCACAGTTAGCGAGTGGTATTGCTATTACCACTTCACTTTACGTAACTTAGAAAACAAAGTCATTGGTACGTATACCGGGGTTCGAACACACGACCTCCTGAATGTGAGGTCGGCGTTCGCTGCGCTGCCACCGTCTACTATATAATAACTTACGAACTTTAAAATAAATGGTTTGCTCTATAATTTTACGGATAGTCACCATAAACAAGTCATCTTTGAAATTGCCACTTTTAACTGTAACATTAATTTGTTAACTTCAAAATTAATTCCTAGAAGGGGACCGAACCCAAAGCCGGATCCGGATATCGGGATCTTGACACAAAGTCTGAGGTAATTGCCCCACTCGGGGAGGCGCGTCTTTGTAGTTTTTGAAAAAAAAAAAGAAAATGTATTTATTATCGGTTCAGGATTACAGAAACCACCACTTTATTACACAAATTAATTATTACGCACAATAGGCTATTTTTATACTAAGAAAATTCGTATTGCCCTGCGTGCATCACAAAAAGAAAAATACTTGTGTTTTATCAAATTAAATGATTATACAAAAAAAGAGAGAAGCACAAAAAAAAAACAACGTTGCCCCACTTTGATCACTTTTGTAGAGTTCCGTATGTGAAAAAAAAAATGTACGGAACTCTAATAGGATCACTTTCTTGCCTATACAGTGTACGTCCTGTACCTAATATTGGGCTCATTGCAAAGTCGGTCAACCCGCAGATTAAGATGTAGAAAGACTCAGCTACTCCATGTACATCGAATTGTCATTATAAACTATGAATTGTAGTTTTATGACACGTGGCCCAGGTCTGCCACTTGCCACGATCCTCCTGCCAGATTTTAACCCCTATTATACATTTCTTAAGTTTCATAGTAGGTATTTTAAGTAAATGGTTTGCGAAAAAAATATCACCTGTTCCACACTAAGGCCCTAACCACACAGAACAGAAGGGATATGGGGCGAGGGCGCGGAAAAGACGTGACGCGTTGTATAGAGTTCTCGCCCTCACTCCGTCTCTCCTGTGTGGGATTCGTCCCGTCCCTCCAGTACATTTTGTATGAAAGTGAATTGGAAAGACCGTCTTCTGTATGTCTCAGGCCCGAAGAACTTAAATACGTAAAGGAACATCTCAAATTTTTCACGCGATTACTAAGTTTTCTGCATAGTTAAAGTTCTTCGTATTATCGAGTAAATCCCTCCTATTTTTAAAGGTGAACGGGGATTTTGTTGCACCATGCATGTCGTCGCTTATCAAACAACTCCGCACAAGTCATTTTTCCCTAATTTAACAATCTTCTCTTCTCTTCTCGTAGCAACTCATATACAAATCCATAGCTTCGTATTTGAATATGTTTGTATTAAACAACATCCATTGTATTATCTTGTATTATCAGTAATTGGACAGACAGAACTGCCATTGTCACAAGTTTCTAGGTCACTTTAAGGCCTTATCCTATCGATCGGTGACAGTACCATCAAAATACCATCAGCAGACTTAGTCGCCCCCGCCGGGGCGTCTGTCTGGCTATTACCTTATCTATTTACTGTCTGGGTTACGAATGTCAATGGACTATCTACATTACCACGGGCCGGCGATGCCTGTACGCGTCAGCTTTCGTTGATCTATCTATGTAATACATGCATTTTATTTTACTTTTGGTACATCGGGACCTACCTGTTATTTAACAAAAAATGTTTTTGTGCAATAAATCGTAACAAAAAACAAACCGCCTGTTATACAGAATAAAGGACTGTCCACATGCAACGGGCCGCCGACGTGTGGGCGCAACGACACAAACTAAAACAAACCTTAAATACTTATAAGGTAGAGACATACGCAGCCAATATACGTCCCACTGTAGGGCACAGGCCTTCTCTCAGGGAGAGAGTACGGGCTCAATCACCACGCCAACCGCGGATTGGCGATTTCAAGCGCTGAGCTATTGGAATAGCTCAGACACTCAGGTTTCCTCACGAGGCTTTCCTTCAAAGTTAGCGAGTGGTATTGCTACTATAACTTCACAAATGTACATAACTTAGAAAACAAAGTCATAGGTACACGCCCGCGCTGGGACTCGAACTTTTGCACTCATATTTTAGTCTCAAACTTCGTAAGTACTTAGGGATTATTTTAGATTAAAAACGAGCCGGCCGCACGTCGCCAGCCCTTTGTAGCGTGGATAGAGCTTAAGGTCGATTTTTGGTAAAACATTCGGATCTCTGCTGAAATTTCTGTTGTAGATGGAAGTGTAGCATGTGACAGTATACGACTTAATATTGCGTTACAATAAAACACCATGAAACGCCTTTAAGTGGATCTACGCCAGCTAGCTGACCGGAACGCACTGGCTCGCCTGATTCCCCATTGTCCCGAAAAATACGCTCTGATATTAAAGGTGTCATTTACAAAAAAACACGATTTGTTAAAACGCCGATTAAAATCTGCGTCTGTGGTGGAGATTGTACAAGGAAAAGTCGTAACCACAGATTAAATAAACTGCCTCTTAGAAAGGCTTTAGAGGAAACGTGTTTTTATAAATAAGGCCGTAAGTCTCTCTCGGTGATTTTATGATTCATCATCATCAGCCATTTGACGCCCACTGCAGGACATAGGCCTCCCTCATGGTTTTCCAAGCTTCGAACATAAACATGAGGGGTTTTGCCATAAACGCCACGCTTGGCAGGCGGGTTGGCGATCGCAGTATGCGGTTGGAATCTCAGGAAGACGCTGCTGCCCGTCTCCTGGTAATTTAATTCCTTAGTCGCCTTCTACGACATCCACGGAAGGTAATGGAGTGACGCTATTCTTAATCCGGCGCCACACGGAATGATGATTATTAGAATTTTATGATTAAACGTCCACAATTTATTTCCTAGGCTGCAGAGATGTTGGCCTGAAGAAGGCTGTATTGAATACTTCACCAGCTAAAAATACGGTTTGTCAGGCGTGACTTGACATTTTAGCGAAACCTTTTAGGTCAAGCGGTAAAGCGTTTGACTACTAAAGACAGAGGTTATGAGTTCGACAGCTGGAAGCCGCCGTATTTGATTCGTATAATTGGGCTCAGTCTGCTTCTTTTTCTATATTATAAAGTGAAAACGAACTACATTTATGGCCGAAAACCCACTTTCCACATAAATATAGACATAGGCTTACCTATTTAAAACGTATTTGTGATAATGTCTTATAATAGTAACTTCCACACTACACAATCACTTGTCATGGTCCCATACTAGAATACTGTCTGCTATGGTAACCAGGCAAGTACATCACAAACATGGAAATACACCCAAACTAACGCCATTTGTACAAATCAAGTACAGTGGCCCCCAGTGAGATGTAAGGTTAACCTCTGTTTTAGTAGTCAAGCGACGGTTGAGCGTTTTGGATCTGGTGACTGTGCTGTGCTGATATTATCAAGAAGCGTTGGCTGCCCAGTGGGTAGAACAGTGGATTCGGAAGCGAGAGACCCAGGTTCGATTCCCACTGCGGGCATGTGCATATGCGACTTTGTAGTGGCAATACCACACGGTAACGGTGAAGGAAAACGTCGTGAGGAAACCCAGGGCTTGGTTGGCTCCGCACGTATTGACTGGTTATTCCTGTGGACTAGGCCGACTAAGCTGTCAGGAAGTTGGACTGGGCAAGCCTGCTCCATCTAAAAAACGATGTCCCAGTCACTGCAGCGTCCGAGTGTTCCTTTCACCCATCTAGTGTGGGTGAAGGTGCCACTGGACGCTGCATAAATCATCTCATTACGTAGATGCAAAGGCCAAACATAAATAATGTATTCCAAGGAATAGAGCAAGTCTTCCATACTTGTATCCCAAGAGGTCGAGCAGGCCTTCTATCGCATACTTGGGCCAAACCAGAAACCTTTTCAAATGAGAACCTGTTTTGTTTCTTGTCTATTCATGTCCCTCTCGGTTTGTCTTGCGTTTGAATTATGAGTCCACCATTTTGTCTATTGACTAAGGGATATCGTACTATAATACGGACACGTCTTACAACCATGGCTCAGTCGCCTTCGTGTCATGGTAACGTTCCCGAGGTCATAGTCATTTGGTTTTAGTGACAAAAAGTAGGAGTGTAATTAATTTAGTCGTTTGTTTGTAGCTGGTGGGCTTAAGACTTCTCACGCAGACTAATATGTCAACGTTTTAATTATATGATATTGGGACTATAATACAGGTTGTAATAAAATCCCCGTATAGATACAACAAAGAGGGATTCTGCTCGTCAATATGAACAACTTTTACCGTATCGAAAACTTTGAAATCGCGAAAAAAGAAAACCGGACAAGTGCGAGTCGGACTCGCCGACCGAGGATTCCGTGCGAATTCGTACAAATAGTTCAAGAATCGAGTCTCGCAGTTTTTTCCGAACTTCAAAGGCCAATTTTTCAGAATCTTGTTTCGAAAAATTCAAGAAAAAGTATTGCCGCCTCGCAGACGATCAGAATAATAACCGGCGGATCCGCTATAATGGTTGTCATAGATTCGAGTTGTGTCGAAATATTTTTGGAAAGCTCTTTTTTTTTGAGCTCCGTACCCAAAGGCGTAAGGGACCCTATTATTAAGACTCCACTGTCCGTCTGTCTGTCTGGCTCTCTGTCACCAGGCTGTATCTCATGAACCGTGATAGCTAGACAGTTGAAATTTTCGCAGATGATGTATTTTTGTTGCCGCTATAACAACAAATACTAAAAACATAACAAAATAAATATTTAAGGGGGGCTCCCATACAACAAACGTTGTCTAAAGACACCACTCGCCATCTAGCGGCCATCTATGTATCCTTCACAGCGCCGATGTCATGTCGTTAAATGTCAATGTTAAACGGTTGTTGTTGGTTTCTATAGATGGCGCTGTTCTCAATGTACCTAATCTATCTTGCCTCGATCTTTGTCGAATGTTATATAGATAATGGTATGAAAATTGGCCGATTTAAAAAAAAAGAAACCGCTATTGTTAAGGCACGTTCACTTTGCTATGGTTCTCAAACCACCCAACATTCATGGTGTATTTGATGCAACATACAGCTCAATATACAGAATAACTAGGGTTTGTACGAAGATGATGTTACTAATGTACGGCGCTACGATTAAGTATATTTACAACTTATAGTACAGAAGTGTGCACATGACTTTGGCTATGCACACATTTCGAGATAACTTACGAATATAATAAGACGATGAAAATAGGTTGATACAGAAGTTTCGCTCTTAGTTCGTGCTTGTTAGAGCCCCTCAAGTAGGTAGAGTTTGAAATTTGAACTAGAGTGAAACATCCTAAGTACGAAATAATTTATTACGAGTAACCAAATAAAAACCCGCCTGCAAAAAAAAAACTGAAAAAATAATAGCTAACGACCCGACTGCTGAGCACAACTTCACTACAACTGAGCAGGCGGGGCCAACCTAAGTATGTACATTGTTAAATTTGGGTCCCGCCTGCTTAGTAGTTAATGCTCAGCGGTCGGGTTGTTAGAATTTTTTTACTTAATTTTGTTTTGTTTCAGTTTTTCATTTTAGTTTTTTTTTTGTTCGATTTATACTTATTTCAAATAGTCTATGATACTCCCGCAAACATGACGAATCGATTGAGATACTTGTCAAAGTTTGACCTTGGTTTGAGAAGTTATGAGGGAACATATAATCTGACGTACTTACATACATACATACATACGAGCCAAACACATTATCCTCATTTTGGGCTTGGCCGTTGTCGGGCAAAAAGGTCTTATAGAAGTGATAATTTACTTGAATTCGACACCTCATCAGGTGGGACGTGACCATTCCTTCAATTTTTACTCTTTAGCAGTCCTGCTATCCCAAAAATAAACACAGTAAGGGAGATTTTTTTTTCAAAACCGATATATTTTCATTAGGCTAGTAACCAATTGGTTACTAGCCTAGTGGAAATATCTCGATTCTGTTTAAATTTTGATCTTATTGAAATGAAAAGTATTAAGAAATCTGAAGTTCGCTATTTGAAGTTCTTAATTAGTAATAAATCAGTTTTAGATTAAATATACAATCTTTAGGCGCCTCACGGTGCTCACGCATTATGCTGTTGTTCAAATAATATAACATAAATATAATAAAACATAAACTCACGCCTGTATACCGGAGGGCTAAGCAGAGGCCAGGCTTTGCCGATCCTGACAAACCTTTTTCGCGTCATCAACATTAATTACAGTCGTGCGTGTACGTACGCCGGTTACGAGTACTTTTTATCTTGCCCTTCGCTAATACCCTATTTGGTCGTAGCTGCAGGTCAAGAGTACTTGCGGTATACCTCAAGAGTACTTGCGGCATTCTTTACTTTCGCCTTCTCTACTCTGTCCTCAGTGCGACTTTATCTTAATTGTATTTGTAATTATCGCTAATGGCAAGCGATATGCAAACGGCCATAGTCTAGGCGGCGCAGAAGTAATAGATTAGCAATTATAGACGGCGGTCTCCTAATATAGAGGAGTTCTACTGAATATGTACTAACCATGAACACTCATTTCGAAAAAAAAAATTATTTTGCTTGTGCAAAGTGGGTAAATATTTTTGTAATATAGTGGGTAGAACATTGGACTCGGAAGCGAGAGACCCAGGTTCGATTCCCAGTGCGGGTATGTAGCTATGACTTTGTTTTCTAAGTTACGTGTAGTTATAGTAGCAATACCACTCGCTAACTGTCAAGGAAAACATCGCGAGGAAACCTGAGTGTCTGAGCTATTCGCATACCTCAGCGCTGGAAATCGCCAATCCGCGTTGGGCACGCTTGGTGATTAAGCCCATAATCTCTCTCTCTGAGAGAAGGATTGTGCCCTACTGTGGGACGTATATAAGTGGCTTATGATATGATGAAACAATTCATCCAGTGAATAAAAGCATTTTTCTATTAAATATGATTTTAAGCGTTTTATAACTATTACATTTTTGTTATCTTTTTTATTTCGAGAGGAGGTTTATGTACAATATGTTTTTTATGTACAATAAAGTGTTCTGTATCTATCTATCTTGCCTCTGGGGTACCAGAGGGTAACCTGAATATAAGTTACCCAACTTCCTGAAGATTCAAAGGGATTAAGCGCGAGTATGCTAGGTAAGCCTCAGAGAAGCTACTCCAATGACGCCGAGACGGAAACGAGCATAAGCCCTTTCGGTTTATCTTAACGCTACGATGATGTCATGGCAACCAGAGTCTATGAAGCTGTCTTCATACAAGGCTTTCATTCACAACTTCAGAGCAACATAACAAATCAGAGATATAAAACTGATTTCCTCTTACGCCTGAGACACACAGAAAGGACGCGTCGTCTTTCCAATTCACTTTCATACAAAATGTACCGAAAGGATGGGCCGAAGCCCGCAGGCGAGGGCGCGAACTCTATACAACGCATCGCGTCTTTTCCGCGCCCTCGCCTCATCTTAGCGATAAGCGATTGCGATTGCAACGCCTGCCGGCGCAATTTCAGCCTTTACAGTTGTTGATTTTTTTTATTTGCATTCATGTTAAGTTGATGTATACCTACGCAATTACAACAATATCAATGGGGTCGGCCGCACACTTATTTGAATTCTGACATTTCAAGCTACACTCGCTCTTATGCCTTGTAACAAGAGCTGTAATTAAGAGCTGGTTAATTAAAGAAAGGACTAACTATTTGCCTCTTGTTCACACAATATATACGGCAATGTATGAGAGAAAGGCAAATACTTGCCCACTTGCCCAGTAATTTTTAGGGAAAAGGAAAAACAGAGCCCTTATTCTTCTTGTCTGTCAAGAACCTTTATCTCGGGAACGGGTGGAGGTGTCGAAAATCATATACTCAGGTCTACAGACCCCTGAAGCTGTGAAAAAATCAAACTTCTAAGTTAACGAAAATAAAGATACGGGGGTTTATGCCGCAAACAACGTATATTTCTGCGCTCAAGGGAATCAAAATTTATAGGGTACTTTCCGTTGACCTAGAACTATAAAATTTGGCAAGTTATATCGTCGTATATTACAGGAAAAAATCTGAAAACTATACGTTTGCAATTAAATCATAAAAAAACGTCTGAAGTTCGGGAAAAGCTGAGTGATTGTGATTAAGTTACGTTCATTCAAACTCAATGACACTTTTGTTGTTCTTTTATACACACGAATTAAGTGGTATCACGTAACTTTCCACTCTATCAAGTTAAGCATATTTTAATACTTTGGAGTCGTCTAAATGACTTTAAAGTGTCAAAATATTTATGTATTTGACAGTTCGGAGTAGGCTAAATCTCATAACTCCATACAGCGGAGGACTTACGTGGTCGCACCCCTGATATAACTGGTGCTAAAGCTCAACGGGGGAGGTGGGTGGCAACACTAGGCTTTGATACACATCCGACGACAGGTCCAACGACGTTTTAATTTTTGTTGCAAAGTCACGCATATCGTTACGGAGTAGAGTGCATGCGTGTAAAGGTCAATGTGCTGTTGACTGCACTAGAATTTTTGAAATTGAAAAATAGAGGTTCGGACAGACAATGTTGTAGACGCGTTATTAAGATACAAGGTTAGGTTACAGTACCAAAAGCACAGAACCCAGCCAATTTACTAAACAACACTGCTACGCTATATAGGAGGCCGCTTCTGTTACACAGTTCACCTGTGTCGCTGCCTGCCCCCCCGATCGATACGTCTGACAGCCCATCCAATTCACTGAATGCGTCAGGCACCGCCGGGTACTTGAGGTCGATTTAATCGGCTGTTCGACACCTGTGGTGGCTGTTTGTCTAGCTTTTCAGTCGATCGGCTGAATGAGTAAATAACATCCATATGAAACTAGTCGTCGTTTTCCATACTAGGATACTATGTGCTATGGTGAAACCTACGATTCGTGGCTTGTTAATCGAACGACTAACGTGGCTGTCAACGTGTAGCCAAAGTAACGTCAGCTGAAGGTTGATAAGGTCTCTTCATTGAATGTGTTTCCAAAACGTAGATCTAATAGGACTGTACGACCCCGACAGGAGTCGAACCGTTATAGTCTACAGATAAGCCTACCGCGTTATAATGAACCGACGAAACCAGCGCTGTTTTAGAATAGATATCTCCAGCAACATTATTTATGCTATGACGGATCGTCATGCATTCCAAATTACAGAATCTAGAGATAAATACACCAGTTTCAAGTCTCTAATAGTCTAAAGTTATAGTTATGGTCTAGTTAGCAAACCATAAAAAAAGCGGTGGTAGCCTAGTGGGTAGAACATCGGACTCGGAAGCGAGAGACCCAGTCTCAATCCCCAGCGCGGGCATATACCTATGACTTGGTTTTCTAAGTTATGTATATTTGTGAAGTTATAGTAGCAATACCACTCGCTAACGGTGAAGGAAAACATCGTGAAGAAACCTGAGTGTCTGAGCTATTCATATACCTCAGCGCTTGAAATCGCCAATCCGCGGTGGGCACGCGTGGTGACCCACACTCTCTCCCTGAGAGAAGGCCTGTGCCCTACAGTGGGACGTGTATAGGCTGCTTATGTTAGTAAAGCACAGGACATCCTCGTTTAGGACCAGGACAAGTGATTGTGTTGTGTGAAAGTTATATTATTATAGACCTCGTGTGTAAACCTTGCACGGCAGTAAATTGTCTTTCTTTCTTTCCTACATTACAGTCAAATAACTCTGGCGTTCGCTTAATTAATGTTGTACATCACAAGCGCAAGAAACACTTTGGAACCGCTACACTTCTCTCCCACTTCATTACACGGAACTCTTGTGTTGCCGATCGATGGCGGAGGGAGCCGGGGTAGTGCTATCCATTCAATCCACAATCCACGGACGGCACCCACAGGAGTACCCGTCCATACATTCTAAAAATAAACCTACCGCCAAAACCGCTGAAAACCAGCGCTGTTTTGCCTGTAAAACCCGCGGCTTGGTTGGCTTCTTGTCTTTCCTGTGGGCTAGGCCGACTAAGCTGCCAGGTTGGTGTAGGTGCTGGGCAAGCCTACTCCATCTAAAAATACAATGTCCCAGGCACTGCAGCGTCGGAGTGATCCCTTAACCCATCTAGTGTGAGTAAAGTTGCCACTGAAAACTGTATAAATCATCTCATGATGTAGATGCAAAAGGCTAAGTTTTTTTTGGATAGATCTACCCGACAGCAAGACAAGTCTTATTTATAAAAGTCGATTCCTCTAAAACACTGTTACGGCGGAGTTAAAGCCAGCTTATAACAAGAAGTCCTATAAAAAAAAACCGGCTTCCTAAGAGTCCTAAGAGTGTTTTAGTGGAGTCGACTTTTTATAAATAACATTGTAGTCTCTAATTATTTTAAGGTTATAGTTATAGTGTGGTTATCATAGCACAATATGCTTTATACTTTATTGCACACATAAAACACCACATTTACAAAAAAATAAAAAGTGTATGGCGTGGCGAGCTTATTTCGAATCGGGATAAGTAATAGGCATGATGGCAAATTTTGAAAAACTATCCTATAATGTCCCAAAACGTACATTGTTTACAATCTATATCATATTTTTGGTCATAGTTAAAGTTTAATGGAAAGGGCTATGCTCGGAATTTCTCTACGAGATCGAATCAGCAATGATGAGATCCGTAGACGAACGAAAGTCGTCGACATAGCCCAGCGGATTAATAAGTTGAAGTGGCAGTGTTCGGGGCGCATAGAACGCAGAACTGATGGCCGATGGGGCCGAAAAGTTCTCGAATGGAGACCACATATCGGCAAGCGCAGCGTAGGACGACCAGCCACAAGTGGCAGGAAGACGCTGGTTGCAAGCCGCTTCCAAGCGGTCCTTTTGGAAACCCATGGAGGAGGCCTATGTTCAGCAGTGGACTTCTTGTGGCTGAATGATGATGATGATGAAAGTTTAATAGTGAAAAAAGACATTTCAGTTTTCAAATTCAAAATTCCCACCGAAACGCTCGCCAGTGTCATGGCGTCGCTAGTGACGTCACAGCTACACAGTGTAAAATTTATCTGTGATGTGAAACGTCTACACTTTCGTATACGCCTAAAAAAAAAACCTGAGAGTTTGTTTACTACATCTGTCACAGATTATAAAGTAATATGTCTAGAGTAGACCTATGTTTACTAGCGTGTTTTAAAAAGTGACGACATTCGCTATTCAATCCCGCTCCAATATGCTTTATACTTTACACTTTGTATACCACAATTCAATTATTATTAAATAAATACATAATTTTAGTGATTTTAAATTATTGTCACCATGCCTATTGTGTTGTGTAGAATTCTGCGTAATTATAAACATTGGCATGCTATCAAATTGTTATTCTTTCTTTTCTTAGTTAGTCAAATATCTCTGGCCGAGAACCACCTTCGAACCGTGTGCTACACTTATCTACCACTTCATTACACGAACCTCTTGTGTTGCCGATCGATGCCGGAGAGAGCCGCGGTTGTGAGTTGTGTTGTAACATCCATCCGTTCCACAGAACGCCCAAGAAGACATAGGAAGGCGCAAAAGTTTCACCTGTGGAGTTGCTCGCACTCTGTTCAATTCTATTATAATGTTATAGACGTGCGTCAAGTGCTTCGTTGAAATGAAGTAGTTCTTCTTAGTAGTTCATAGTTCTCGTTCTCGTATCTTTCGATTCGCGAAAGACAATGTGTTGTTTTGCGAGATGAAGTCCTTCGAACTGCCGAACTGCACATCACTAATATTCTTATCAAAATAAAAATAAATGTAAAATTTAATTGTTCAAACACAAATAATTACCAGAGAGTTATAAACCATTTAGACTCAAATTAATTAGTAGCAATCAACGCATCTGCCTGTAATATAATTAGGATGTACATTATCATTCTATCCTACAAATGTTAATTTTAATGTATAATGTAATTATCTTGTTGGCGGAGAAAATAAATAAATACCTAGTAATTTTATCGTAATAAATTTCAGTGTAAAGGTAACTTTTTTTATACATAAAAGTTTTTAGTAAAAGAAAAAAGGACTTCAAGAAAAATAAGCATATTTTTTGTCTTAATGCATAATCAGCCTATATACGTCCCACTGTAGGGCACAGGCCTTCTCTCAAGCAGAGAAGAATCCGTGCCCACCGCGGATTGGCGATTTCAAGCGCTGAGGTATGTGAATAGCTCAGACACACAGGTTTCCTCACGATGTTTTCTTTCACCGTTAGCGTGTGGTATTGCTACTATAACTTCTCAATGTACATAACTTAGAAAACCAAGTCATAGGTACATGCCCGCACTTGGGATCGAACCTGGGTCTCTCGCTTCCGAGTCCGATGTTCTACCCACTAGGCTACCAACGCTCTAATGGCTTTGTCTTAATGGCTCATGCCGAAAATCAGCGCTGACCGATGTTGCGTGCATCTCCGGGTGGCATATTGCTCAGCATAGGTCCATGTGTCAAAACCTTTATGTTGTAATTTTTATAAAACATTTAAAACGCGTTTTAATTATAAATGTTAAGTCTACATGTATAATTTGTGTTTTCGACAACAAATGTAGTTTATTTAGTGTAACTTTCACTAAAAATAAGAGTTCGATGATTTTCTTATGGATATCACCAACCGATCTTGACCATATATGGGACCACCCTAACGTAAACTCCTTTTTTAACAAAAAAGAAGAGAATTAATGAAATCGAACATTTATTGTAAATAATTATTGTCCAACGCATTTCGATGTGTTTTAATTTCCTAAAAAGGAATTCGGAACTTATGACCTTTCTTCCATACATACATATGTCAGTTCACTTGCTTCATCAAAATTCACTACTCATTCTTTGCTTCCACTCTGCTGGAAAGGATCATCTGTTTCGATTTGTGATCGCATGAGACCTTAGATCCCATCCTCGGAATGCGTTCACGAAGGATAGACGCTTGGTCCCCTTAAATATGTATGAGTTTGAAGCGAGACACGATGAACGAGCCATTCGTCTAAGAAAGCTTGCAGTGGAGACAGGAAACTTTAATGAACAGGATAATCAGGTGGGGTGCACTTGGTTAAGGAAGATTTTGTTCGGGATTAACGAAGTAGTATTTTTAGACTAAGACAAAAAAAGGGAAAATGTTAAACAATTGAAGATTATTCGAAATTCAAATTGTCAAAAAGTTTGCTAAGAATAATATTGGTGTAGGTAATTTACTATTTTTGACTAATCTGACAAATGTGTAGCGTGCATAAGCGTACTTGTTATCTGCCATGTCTCTGATATGCATCCCAGTTTGTCTAGCCCAGCTAAACATCCCATCTAGCGTGGGCAGTCTATAGGTAAGCCCTTCCTTGGCCTGACAGTCCTTTATTATCTTTTACCTATCTCATCTTTAAAATTGTAACCAGTTCTTACGTCATCTCGCGGTAGAAAGATATAGCTCGATCTCTGGCTCCCAAATGGGATCCGTGGCAACGTCGAGAGCTCCATCAATTTCACGAAAACACCTGCAGTCGGATTAGCGGAGTTTTGAACCTTAATCCTTTGTAAAAAGGCTCGCTTCTGCAGAACGTGTGTCGGGAGAAATGTTGAAGAGCCACGGGGAACTTGGCTGAAATTATAATTGTTTCGGCTCGTCTATTACGCGCGTTCTAACTAAAATAGAAAATCTTGTATTCTTGTATTAAAAGTTTTGTAACCACTGCACATTATTAACTTAGTTTCGGATTTCTTAAACCTCTTCCGAAAAAAATATTCAAGCAAGCGATTCCCAAACCATGTTAATAATCTTGTATTCTGTTATTATATTCTGATCAAACTCTATCTGCCGTGGAAATTGACGCTTTTTGCGAATGGAGTCGAATAATACGCCACAACATAAGTGCAATAACTTTCGCTTCTCGGAAGCCGTAATTAATTTACTCTGCAACCTTTCAATATATTTTTTGGTCGTGTTTAACGGCCTCCACCAGATTTTCACGTATGCCAATAGTTTCTTATTGAAAGGTGTGACTTATTTTTCTATATCCTTTGGGTGGGGTGGAGAGCGTCCGCAATGTCGGCCATCTCGTTCTATCTTGCGTTCTTCAACTCGAGCCACGCGTTAGACCGACGGCTTTGACCGAATTTTCGGCCGTGTTTCCGAGTCAGGCGAGTCGGCACGAGGTTCGTCTATAACGTAAAGTCGCGTAACGACAGGTATGAGCGGTGGTAGCACATCAGCAGGACGAAAGGTCGCAATTCAAAAGGTCATGGGTTCAAATCTTAGCATGTATCAACAACGACTTTGTTTTCTGAGTTACGTAAGATGTGAATTTGTAGTTGCTAGCTTACGATGAAGGGAAATATCGTGAGGAAACCCGAGTGTCCGGGTGTTCACATACCATAACGCTGATTAAGCCCATACTCTCTATAGAAATACCAAATTACCAATACAAAGATGAATAAAAAGTTGTCTCGTCTCTGGTGTTTAGGGTGGAACGGTCATAAGCAGCCTATATACGTCCCACTGTAGGGCACAGGTCTTCTCTCAGAGAGAGAGTATGGACTTAAACACCACGCGCGTGCCCACCGCGGATTGTAAATTTCAAGCGCTGAGGTATATTCATATCTCAGACACTCAGGTTTCCTCACGATGTTTTCCTTCACAGTTAGCGTTACTATAACTTCACTTAGAAAACAAACTCATAGGTACACGCCCGCACTGGGAATCGAACCTGGGTCTCTCGTTTCCGAGTCCAATGTTCTACCCACTAGGCTATCACCGCGAATCGGCTAAACGTAAAAAAGAGGATGAATAAAAGCGCGTACTAAACCTCTGTGGCAGTCTTTGCCGCTCGCAGCGCCGCCGCTGGCAATTAGTCCGCTCTTGCAGCGCGCAGGCTTTGCAAGTAATCCCGTCGCGTTCGGGAAATTCTGGGACTTTTTCACTTTATTGAAGCTGGCAACTCTGTCGGATACTGATGCTCGTTAAGTCGCAGCGACTAGACTTGACTCTGGATTTTGTGCACTTTGAGCGGCTAAATATTATACATCTACCGATGAGAGATGAGAGTAAAGTGGAATATTCTTTTTGTAGAACAGAATTTACGTAAAGTAGTGCGCTCTCGAAAATTTCGTACCCAGATATAGGTCTTTATTATATATGAGTCTTATTGCGTGCCTATTAAAAAGTATTTAATTAAATAATAACCTTCACACAACACAATCACTTGTCCTTATCCCAAACTAGGATACCCTGTGCTATGGTAAGAAGGCAAGGACATCACAAACATGGAAAGACACCCAGATTAAGGCCATCTGTACAAATGTATGGTGGCCCCCAGGGGGAATCGAACCCACGGCCTCCGGCATGGTAATCAGGCGTGTTACCGATAGACCAACGAGGCAGTGAACGTTGCAGAATATTGGGCCAAAACGACGTGTAAAATTGTCTTGCAAACATAATTTGGAGTAAATCGATATCGATAGCATGTTAACCTCAAACTTAACTGGTATTGGTAGAGGTCCAAAAACAAATAAAGAGAATTTTGAGAATATTTATCCGTTTTAGAGTTCCGTACCTGAAGGATGCCAAACGGGACCCTATTACTCTGCCTCCTGTCTGTCTGTCCATCCGAACTTTAAAGAGCTCTATCTTTGGAACCGTAATAGTTGGAATTTTCACAGAATATGTATTTTTACGACGGAAACCAAACAAATAATAAAATTAAAAAAAGATATAAAATATAAGGGGGGTCTCCATACAAGAAACGTGTTTTTTCGCCGTTTTTTTTATGCTCTATCATAAAAACGGTAAGTAATACATACAGGCATCAAACTTGGCGTCTTTGTGGGACTTTATATATATATATATATATTGTAACGATAAATAGAAAAAAGCGGCCAAGCGCGAATACGGAACCTTCGGTGCGCGAGTCCGACTCGCACTTGGCCGGTTTTTTAAAGAATACCTTCATCTCTTTATCATCAAAGGTGGAACAGTACTCTCCATAGTAAAGTTATCTGATTAGTGTAATCATAAACCATTCTTTCTTGTTTACCACAAAAGCAAGTAAATAATAAAATACCGATGTAACCACTTATTCGCTCAATTTAAAACATAGTTTAGTCCGCCAGTGGCACTGATATAGCCTCTATCCACGCAACGTGACAAAAGGTAACACAGTGTCTTTTGTCCCGTACAAAATGGTAGCATCGCACGGAATTATTAGGTTCTTATCTATCGTTACAGATTTACACACTAGCTTTTCTCTCTCTTTCTCCTTGGCAACCTTTCCGTCATAAGGTTGTCTGGAAGAAATTGCTGTTAGCAATAAGGCCGCCCACTTAACGAGCACCAGTTCGCTTCGCATGCAAATCGCACATAAAATAAAAAAAACAAAAAAAAACTGAAATAAAAAATAACCAACAACCCGACTGCTGGGGATTAACCACTAAGCATGGTTGAATTTGGGTCCCGCCTGCTTTGTAGTTAATGCTCAGCAGTCAGGTTGTTGGCTATGTTTTATTTCAGTTTTTTATTTTTGTTTTTTAACGGCTTTGTGCTGATTTCATGACACTCGCGCAAATACGACGAATCGATTGAGATATTATTTGTCAGAATCTGCCATTCATTGGCGTCTTTAAGACGCCTGTCACCTCAGTCTACCGAGACCGCGGCACTTGCAAAAGCACCGAAACGTCTTGTAAAATGAAAAAAATAAAATAAACGGGTAAATATCCGTGCCAATTTAGTTTTTATTATGTCCAGTGTTCGTTTTAACCTTAGAAAATACTATCTGTCTATTGGTTAAGGATTTATGAAGGAATATAGAATCAGAAATACATGAATATAATCATGTGGGTACAGCGATATCATTCCGATCTAGAAACCTAACTGCAAAGTTGGTTACTCGGGGCTGCAAGTGATGTAAATTGCTTCGGTCAGATGTCGCTGCCTGTACGTAATACAGAGAAGTTTGTAAAGAGGCTCCAAATTTCATTGATGCCTGCACTTGCCCATTAGCTCAGTTGGGAGAGCGCTGGCACGGTTAGCCAGAGGTCGCGGGTTCAAGTCCCGGCGTTGGTGGAATTTTTAGCCTCTAAAACGGTTTTTTAAAATTGTCCTTAGCACGGGTTAGTGCAACAAAAAGAATATAAACATACATACGAGCCAAATGCATTACCCTCCTTTTGCGCTTCGCTACAGTCGGGCAAGTAGAGACAAGGAAGGAAAACAGCTCCACTTCCTAAAAAGAGGAAAGTCGTACGTGACAGAATGATACGCGTCATGGAAGAGGATAAATTAAAAGCTGCACGATATTCCATGTTTGTGTGATTGCTGAAGTCACACGGAACTGTATAGTATTAGTTCCACGATTCCTTGAGTGCCTTGCGTTCGAAATAAATAGGTACATAAATAACATCCACTCAATAGAATCACTTGTCCAGTCCCAAAATGGGTTAGGTACTCTGTGATATAGTTATGACATCACAAACATGAAAAAACACCTATGGTGAGGTCATTTGTAGAAGTCAAATAAGTAATCAAAGTAAGTTGGCTCTTTTAGGAATCGGACCTACGAATCCTGTCTTGGTACAAGTGACCAAGCATCATATCTAGACCAACGAAGAAGGCAGTTTATGCCAATTTGTTCTAACTTTTATTTTTATTGGATACTAGCTTTTGTCTGCCACTTCGTCCGCATGGCATGAGTAATTTCCGGGATGAAAAGTATCCTATGTCCAAAAAAATCAAAATCAATTTTTTTTTATTCAAAGTAGCAAAGGAACTGCGACTTAATGAACGTTACAAGTTAAACTAGGTGTCCATTTCAAAAACCCTTTCCAAAAGTCCTTTCCCGGGACTCAAACTATCTCCACACCAAATTTCATCTTAATCCGTTCAGCCGTTATTGCGTGATTGAGTAACAAACACTCAAACAAACATCCAGGGTTTCAAATTTCACACTGGCAAATTGTATTTCTCAATAAAGATATTTTGTATTTTTGTATTTTTCAACATGCAAATATCTTCACACACTTTCATCATCATCATAATCAGCCGGTGTCAGTCCACTGGCCTCTCCCAAGACACTCTTTCACATTTATAATATTAGTAGGAAGTGGGGTACACGTACTTCACTACCTTCTGACGAGATCGCAATAATCTCTTTGGCAAAGTAATGAAATTGTGGTTTTTCTTGTTTTATTGAGAAAAAATATAAATATAAATTAAAAAATAAAAAGAGATTCCCATCTTATTACAGTCTGCGGCCAACTAATTGAGAATAATCTAACAATATGCTAGCATTCAGCACTCCATCTCTAGTCTCTACCTATCTCTCACTCTGCACTGCACGGGCTCATAAGCCGTGACGTGACTATCCACACAAGGCCTGGTGACTTTAGTCTCGATACAATTAATCTTCGGTCACACACACGCTCGCCGCGATTACTAGTCGCAGCGACCATTCGCTGCCTGCCTGTCACACACAGCGAGTTCTACACGATAATTTTGTCAATACGCATTAGCAACGAGTAAAATTGAACATGCTCAATTCTAGTCGCGGCGACTTCAACTCGCGGCGAGTGCATCTACTCGCAGCGATTAGCCTGTCACACACAGCGAATACTCGCGGCGAGTAGGCAATCGCAGCGATTTATCGCTTTGTGTGACCGAAGCAGGAAGCAGTGGTTAGTTACCCGGTTAGACGACAAGATGAAGCTTCGATCAGGGCATACTTACGTGCGACTCGCGATGCCATGTCGCGGCTAAAGGCATATGTAGATCAGGCTGATATGACAAGTTATCAAACGATCAGATGCAAACGACCTGTTAGGGGTTTGCACTGGCTTCAAGTTGATATCTTGGTTCTCAATTCGTAGACCGTGTGGTTTGAAAGGGCCGTATAGTAAATCGCTCCTTCTTCTGAGATCGCTCTTGAGCGCCCTATTTCAAGTTGCTGTTCGTTCAGATGTAAGATTTTAATATGATCTTTGGTATTTTCTTATCATGGTCTTGAAACGCAAATATCTGAGCATATCGTACAGGTTTCATGTTATTAAATAGTTTTCAAGCTTGTCCGTTTTTCTCCAAAACTTCTAGCTTGAAATGTATACATGTTTAATTTGTAATTAATTAATTAAAACGCAGTTTTGCGTGATTTCAATTAATAAAAATCAGTCTTGTTTATAAAAAACAAGATTTCATAAAAAACTCAAAAAATTGTGTATGAGTTGGTCGTTCCCTTAACCCCAGATCTTATTTATATTAAACTACATTTGAAGAGAGATTTTGTGGAGTCGTATTTTATTGAAGAACATCATCAAACTTTGTATCCAGTGTCTTCGAGATGGCCCAATTCCAGAAATCCCTGACTAAAGAACTGATCATTTAAAAAATGCATTCTACATGGTTACTCGTCTGCTGAACTTGTCGCTCCAGTGCGCGCCGACCTTTACACCAACAGAGTAATGGACAAATAATGTCTACGCGAGCCGGGCCCATTATAATGTCGTTTGAGGACAACAATCGCGCTGCGAATTGTTTCCGAGTGACTGTTGCTGGGGGATAAATTAGTGTTAGGCTTTAGGGAGTTATACGTATGTAGATCTGGGGCTTGAGTACGATAGTTCTGGTGAGGGAAACTAAATTTTCTTGCCGTTGCATGTGCTGCAGGTGATTTAAGTAGCATGTTTTCACTAGCGAATAAAAATTCCTATTTGGGAGAGTCCGCATACTCGGCATGCATAGGCGGCAGGCACCTGCTGCTCGGAGTTTAAGGCCTGTACATGTGTACACCGATGGCCTCTGTAGGGCGCAGGACCATGCACAGGCCTTTCCTCAAAGACGAGACTATAGGCTGACGACGCATACCCGACGACCGATCGGTAGTCACGCGTTTTAACGTGCCCAAATGTCAAAAGTCACGACTTTCCAGTATATAAATTGTAACATTCTGACATTTTAGAGACACAAGACTCGCGACCTGCACAGGAGGAGAAATTTGGCTGTCACAGTCATAAATGGCTTTTTATATGGTACGCCGGGCCTTAAGCTAGTGGAAAATTAGTCAGGGCCATCCTTAAGCTATTGGACCCCTGGGCTCTTTAAGATAATGTGGGCCCTATGATAACCATGATCCTGACAGAGGGCAAATTTTATTTAGACGTATCTAGGTTACTTATGTAAGAAAACCTGTATGTCTTAGAATTCCTTCCTCAGCACGTAAACTGTGACTTGATAACGATAGAATTGCCACATGTCACGTTAGGACAGTGATAAAGCGTGTTTAGTCGAGATACTGTACAACTACCTACAAAGTTGGACTCCTACCTACACTACCAAGCTATAATACCAGGGATCTTTTGTATAGATAACACCAATCGCTACTTTTCTGATTGATTCATAGCACGAGACGCATGGGTTTGATAAAAAAAATGTAAACCTGCACGGAACGATAGTCGACATGTAATTTGGAAATATTCTGGAAATGTTGGTGCTGGAGAAAATCACGTCTCCATATTTAAAGAACTTGGCATCAAGCAGCGTATGTCAGCGTTCATAAAAGATCGATTCCTACTTATTTGTTTTTGTATCCGACACGTCGGATACAAAGCGACGGCGACGTGATACTCCATCGAGAGTATTGTAATACAGGCAAAGATAGAGCGCACCAGAGCTCGCAGTAGAGCGAAGGACCCGCTGTGGATAAGAATACACTAGAATAGCATCTGAGCGAGTGAATAAGGGAATGACGAGGCATAGTCAGGCATGTAACATCGCCCTACAATTACAGGTACTCGCAAGGGTACGTGTAATTGTAGGCCGACTAAATTGGCACTCCTATATATATTTATATACACAAGGACCATGACTGTCAAGAGCGTACCATCGACGAAAAACTTCATTAAATTAGCTATCCAGAAAAATACGCCTGACGGAGATTAGAACTTAACCCGGACTAATCCTATTTTACCTTCATCCAACTGTAGTTAGGTACCTAATAAAAGCGGGAATTGTCAAAAGGCGCAGACTCCCTAATGAAGATGGCGGCTACAGCAGTCAGTTTAAGGGAATTTGCATGAAGACCGCGGGGCGACTGTGACGTTTCGATTTCCGCTTAATTAACAGCCTGGGGTCCGGGAAAGAGTTGGCCCGGCCAGGGACGGACTAAGTTTAAACATGAAGAGGTCAGGATTCTAGAATTCATTCAACGTGGCCAAGGAAATTACGGTGTTTCGATTTCAATAACGTGGAGAATCCAGGCAGCCCGGTTCGCCCAGAAGGACGATGAAAGAGGGGCAAATCAGGATATGCCCCAACAATCTGAGAGGGGCGTCAAATCAATTTCTTCATTGGGAAAACTTGGTTCCAGAGCCTAGAATCAAGGGCATTAAGTTTCTGCTCCGGCTCGGAAAAATCATACATTCAAGGCTGAATCCACAGAGTGTGACGTCGTTTCGAGCTTGTCCTAAATATGAAATCTGACTCTCGACTCGTTGTGCAAGGTAAGGTTCGTTGTCAAAAGTTGTCGTGTCAGATGGACATCGCAATAGCAGCACTAAATTTGCCTCACAGCAATTGCAGGATTTGTTTTAATCATAACGACTTGAGGTTTTCCAGATTATCATGTTTAGATATAAACTTACTTTTGTTTACTTTACAGTTTTAGCGTTTTTTAGAATGTACGCTATAAATACCTCCCTGCCTCTCCCCGTTTTCTGTCGTTCAAAGGAGTCTTCATTAAAATGGCTGGGTGGACTAGCAAATCGATGTGAAACGGGATTTTTTAATACTTTAATTCGTCATTGTGCAGTCAACCGTGTCTTTCGGACAAGAGCGGAATTGCTAATCTGTGGTCTTCGGATCTGGGCTCTAGTTGATAGTCTGTGAACGTGTCGCTAATGTGGAGATGAGATGTTTGCTTAAGTAGGATAACCGCAGGAGTCTTGTCAACATCTGTTACTCAATTGGCTTACTAGATTTGCTTGCTACATTGAAGCTTTTTCTAACACGTGTCCTCAGCTTTCCGATTAGCTCGATAAGTGTTACTGAAATTCTCTATTGCGTCAAAAACCATGTTTCGTACATAAGCGAACAAGTTTCAAAAAGTGAAGTTGGTTTCTTTAGTTTAGTCAAATTGACAAATAATGAAGATCCGAGGCTGATTAAGACAGCTGCCAGCGGCTGGGTGAGGCTGGCCGAGGACCGAAAGAAGCGGCGTGCCTTGGTGCCATTACTGAAATATACTACGTTGTAGCACGATATTGACGTTTAAAAACTTCAAGCCTTAATTAAATGGTCTGGGGGTAAACTGGAAACCAGCGCTGTACGTACGTAGATAGATCAAACGGTGAGTTTGTCACCCTTTAAGGATATTAACTTGATTATGTACCTACTGTATGTAATTCTTTGTAATGTTGTCAAATTAAGTTTATTCTTATTCTTCTTATTGTTATCGGCTTTACCTCTTTTTAGTCTATAGTCAATTTTGAGTCAAACTTTGTACAGCTGAGTAATTTTAGGAAACGCCTACAAATTCATTGAGCGTGTCCAACCAAAGAACTAAACCCATAAATTGTAGATAGGTGCAGACAGTGTGTTGTGACAGAACTAAAGCCAATCATAATCGTAAATAAACCGGACAAGTGCGAGTCGGACTTGCCCACCGAGGGTTCCGTACAAATTTGTAGGTACTTACATATTATAAATAGTTCAGGAATCGAGTCTCACAGTTTTTTCCGAGCTTTTCCCGAGCTTCAAAGACATTTTTTTATGATTTAATAAAAAATTTACAGTTTTCAGATTTTTCCTGTACCTGTAGTATAAGACAATCATCATCATCATGATCAGCCATTTGACGCCCACTGTAGGTCATAGGCCTCCTCTAAGGTTTTTCTAGCCATGAAGGGTTTTGCCATAATCGCCACGCTTAGCAGGCGGGTTGGCGATCGCAGTATGCTGTTCGAATTTCAGGAAGACGCTGCCGCCCGTCTCCTGGTAATGTATTTCCTTAGTGGCCTTGAAGGAAATGGAACGACGCTATTCTTAATCCGACGCCACACGAATAAGACGATATTTCTTGCAAAATTTTAAGTTTGAAGTCTACTGAAAGTACCCTATAAATTTTGGTTCCCTTGGGTGTCAAAATATATGCATAAACGGCCGTATCTTTTTTGACATTGGAAATGTCTTTTCGTTCGCTCCAGTTTAGGCTCCGATTTCACGAAAAAGTGCGATCCCCTTATATCTTGGAGAGTTGACAAGATATGATATTCAAAAAGTCTCAAAAAAGAGCTGTAAGGTACAAAAATAATTATTTACAAAAGTAAAAAAATTAAAAAGTTATGGCGGAAATAGTGAAAAAACAAATATTATTTTGGCGCTCGATACGAGTACTTTGGAAACGAACAATGATATCAAAAATTTGAGAAAAAACCCTCTGGACTATTTAATCAGCTACAATTTGAGCCTAAAACAACGACGATCAGTTTAAAGGTTTGCCCTGTAGCCTAAACTTTTTGAAAAAAGTGAAAACGAAATTTTTCACATGACATTTATGACTCGATTCATTTCCAATGTGCTCAATAGTCGTGTGAGGCACGAAATCTGTGATTTTTTTTACGTTAACTTAGAGTTTTGATTTTTTCAAAACTTCAAGGGACTGTAGGCTTGAGAATATGTTTTTAATTTCAACTTTATACCTCCACGTGTTCCCGAGATAAAGGGTCTTGATAGACAGACGGACGGATAAGGGTTCCGTTTTTCCTTTTGAGGTACGGCTATTGCACGTGGTAACCGTTAACATTCACAACAAAATTTTACTGTCGCTGAAAAAGGCGACAGTCCAGGATCCACAGTTGGTAAAGAAATTGACTTGGCGGTAAATTGATTTGGCCTCAGAACGGCCAGAGAAAACTTTTATTGGTTTTAGGCACCTCGAAGTGTTAACGAACCCGTATCCCGAAGAGTTAGGCAGAGACCAGGGTCTCGATCCTGGCAGATCTTTTGTGCTTCATCAACATTCATCAGTCGTTGCATGCACGCACGCCGGTTCCAGGTACATTTAAACTTGCCCTAGGGTTAATGATATTACCTTATAAAGAAAAAGTACCCCAGTATTTTGCAGCTTGCAAATGAGAAAAATGACGAGTCTACACATCTGAGTCCGTCCCACGGCCGGGAACAGAGAAAGAGAGAGAATCACACTCGTGGTAGCTGGGATCACTTTCAGGAGGCCAGCAGGAACATTGGAGCATTGCTGGCTTTCTGGAAAAGGAAATGCTGGCTGGAGTGATCTCACAGCCCCGCTGCGTTCTTATATGGCCCAAATATAAGGCTAAGTGCGGAAACCTCAGGTCTAAGTAACTATAGAAAAAGTAAATGAGTCGTGTGAGGCAAAGGCTCAGTTCAGAACATGTACAGAAGAAGTTTCATAGCTCATCGCTTTACTCAATTTATACCAAATGCAGCTGTTTCAGATCTTAGTCTATAGGATTTCAAACCTCCGAGCGTCGGACTGCAAGCGCATGCATGCAAAGTGCGCCATTACCTCCATTTATTTTACCTGCCAAACGTGTGGGGACATAGAGCCGACTGCTTAGTGCCTGGCGTAGACATTGTGAGCAGTGGCTAGTGAAAAGCGGGGGTGTATGTTCTCGCACGAAGAGGACAAAGAATTGGAAAAAAGTGTGAATTGTGTTTATTTTGAACATGTACAGTAAACTCAGCATATTTGTAGATTCCACTTATGAAAATCTGTTCTGAAATAGATTCAAAATACTTCTCTCAAGTAACTTCCACACAACTCCAAATAAGTTTATTTATAAATTATTACATTACATTACACACTCACGCGTGTATCTCGGAGGGGTAGGCAGAGACCAGGGCTTACCACTTGCCACGATCCTCGTCAACAATCAAAAATCAGTTGTTCTGGTCCCAAAATAGGATACCTTGTGCTATGGTAACCAGACAAGGACATCGCAAACATGGAAATACACTAAGACAGGTCATTCAGACAAATCAAGTACGGCGGCCTCCAGTGGGAATCGAACCCACGACCTCTGTTCTGGTAGTCAAGCGTGTTAACCGCTAGACAAATGAAGCAGTCTTTCAAGACTTAGAACTCATAATGTCCGAAATCTTTGAATCTATGGGTCCTAGAAACTATATTTGATCGAGGACTGAGGCTTCTAGAAAGGGGTAAGCCTTATGGCTCGAGCTGTGTAGCGAAAGCTTTACTGAGAGCACAAGGCTTATTTCCCTCCACCAGGTGGCGCAGAGGTGTCTTATGCAAAACAGCAAATGAGTCTCCCGTTAGCGCTAATGAAGGCGTGATTTTCACGCAGGAGTGAGTTCCAAATCGGACGTTGCCTTGGATTCTCAATTTCCTATCGTGTGGACTTGGACTTGTACTGACGGAAATAGAGAAAATGCAGTTCTTTGTACGTAACGAAGTTCGGAAAGAAACTTGAGATTGAATTATCCTAAAATGGTTCGATTCAGATTCTGTCTGTCTTTGATTCAGTCTCTGTACAATAATTTCAAAATCGAAATCTGTTTTTTTATACGATCTAGCACAGAAGCTGCGAGTTAATGAACGTTACATATTTATCTGAACTGTGTTACATAGGTGTCAATTATAAAATATAGTTCTTTTGGAGATAAAATGGCAAAAAAAAAATTCTAACTTCGACTCCAAACTTGCGAGACCGAGGAATTTGTTCGAGAGTACCAAACACGAGGCTTTTTACTGTATCAGAATCAGTGTGCTTTTAATGAATTCGACCATAAATACATAAATAGGTATGTATATAGTTCTCGTCGTATTCTGTTTATTTAGTTTTAATACAGATATTTTAGTTGCAAATTCGCCCGTGAAGAGATTTATCTATTCTGTAAATTCTCGTAGAAAAAAATACGACTTTTCAATACAATGATTTTGATAATAAAAGGTGTTCCACTAACATTTTTCAAGAAGCAAAAACAAAAGAAGAATAACAAAAAAAGAATGAGTTGGAACTAACAAGGAGGTTACAGACTTTTTGGCAGGAGCAAACAGCCCGTAACGTATAACTAAGTATAGGGCCGTTATTATGAAGCAGCGATATTTTCGAAAAGGGTCGTCAACGTCACGCTTGACCCCAACAATTCACTCGAATCTAGCGACGAATACGGTTCTTTGCATAGCTTCGAAATTTCCTGCCACTGAGTAATGAACGCTAGAAATGCATAGCGACAATACCGATTTTTACGGATTGAGATACGGATTTTGACACTGACAAGCGACCATCTCGCTACTTCCGATAATGGCGTATTTTTCATAATAAGGGCCTAGGTTGATGTACTGTCGACAGTAGTTGGAAAATTATATAGAAAATGATGTACACTTATCCATTGCTTTTACCTCTTGTTTTAATTGAATCTGACACGTGTTTTCCCGTTTCTTGTAAAAAGTGAAGCTACACTTGTATCATGTGATTTCCACAAGTTCACATAGTCCAAAGCCTCGTGTTTTGTATTCATTACAAATATTCACATTTCACCATCCTTGTCCATCGTGGCTGTGCTAATCTACGACGGGCGAGCTACGATAACGCCTTGTAAATACTATTTTAGAATGAGACCTACTAATTTACTAAGAATTTTTATATTTTCAACTATCTGACTCAGCAAGCGTTGTTTTACCATATTAATTAGCCTACGATATATTTTTCAGACCTACCTGTATATTTATATACAAAAAAATCGGTGAAGCCATTTCGGAAGAGTTCGATTACAAATACTGTGACATGAGATTTTTCTATATTAGATAAATTAATCGATGCACAAATCACAGCAGCCAGTTTCAATACGTCGGCCTTGAAACGTAGTTCTAGCCATCACAACCGTTCCCCGGGGCTGAATGTAGCGACGTGATGCGTCCTACGTGAGTCTCCAGACAGCACTGATCTCTGATCCCTAAGTACTAGTTTGACGGGAGGGACCAGTTTTCGCTGGTGGAAATACGTGACGCCTTAGTCAGGAGACGAGACTCCTTGCATAATCATTCAACGAGCTAATATTACATGAAGAAACGTATTTTGGAACGAGGACAATTTGGATTTCTTAGTGGAATCTTCAAACGTCTTAGCAGGGTTCGATTTCAGTAAGTAATAAATGCTCAACGCTAATAAATGCTTGTCCTCCAAATGTTGATCACCGGTTTTTTGCTTAAATAAGATCTTGTTTCATCCATGTAAAAACCTTTTCTTGTGCCTAGCATACCTTCTATTATTGACTGCATCGGTCAATCGATTCGGGCTTCGAGTTGACATTCAACTTTTGAGACCACTCTAAAATTCAATTCAATTTCTTAGCCGATTTCGACAAATTCTGCCAAAGACTTATCTTGAAACAAAATGGGCAAAAACTTCTGATACCAGCGATTTTCCTTCGTTCTATGAAATTTATTTTACCAGCCATGTGACAGAGGTTAATTTATCAAATGTCGTATTGCGAATCGCGAATCATTTTTAACATTAGTAGTTTCAATAGTATTTCAGTTTTAACAGTCTTTGCTACACAAACCATTGTCCACACTTCAACTGAATTTCGTTTTTTTTTTCACTTTTTGAATCATCTGAGGAGCCGTAGTGACCATCGTTTTGGGGCGGATGCGGACTACCGCCATTGCTACCGCCATGGAATCCTTTAGGTCGGGTGTGTCCCGGGCGGTATTTTTGGATAGTATTATTTTTCAACTTCTAGTTTTACTTTTTTTGACAAAGCTATATGTGGATGTTCGTCGTTGATGACATGTTTTATTTAATTAATAAATTATGCACTGACCAGTGCAGTCTCCAGTGCCGTAACTGCATGTAACGTGCCCCTTCCACCGTATTACATCCTTGCAATAAGCCCCCGCGTTCGGTGGCCGCTTGGTGAGATTAAACTTGGCCGTATGACAGCCCCTGTATAATTCAATAGTGGCAAACTGATTTTCTCCGTCTAGCGATGCGCCCAGTGCATTCCCGACCTGACTTGAGGACTTCCCTCGGTGGAATCTAGCATTCTTACATTACTAAAAAGCGAGTGCTTTAGAATTAGGAGCGTGACATCAGAAGTATATCAATCCGCGGTTAGGACGCGTGGTCATTATAAATACAAATATGTTGATTTTCTGCATCCACAAATCTAGTGCAGTTTATATAGATACAAATGGTAGATGCGATAGTAGAATTTGTGGAAAGACTGGAGCCTTAACTAGATCAGAGATCTGTATTTTAGGTCCAGGCCTCCCAGCCCAAAATATTTGATAATTAAGCCTATAGTCACTCTCTGAGAGAATGCCTGTGCCCTGTAGTAAGACGTATCGTATACCGTATGCCGCCTTATTATGAGCAGGGTCAAAGATAAGGTCAAGTGAGGGGTAAACCCGGGGTAGGATGCAGTTTCGTAGCCGCCGGCGTCCGGGCCGATGTTGCGTTTAATTTTATTCCGCTCGGGTACTGCGTGATTGTGAATCATGCCTATTTGCTGTTTACCAGCCCCGCTGGCACCCGATCGATGGAACTTTGCAGGGGCTTCTGATGTGTTTTCTAGAGATCCTAATCTTTTTTGGAAACAGCCAGGTTGAGTAGTCACACAGCCAAAAAATTTCAGGTTGTGTTTTCCAGAGGTTCTGATGTTTTTCTAAGCAGATTAAAATGAAACGCGAAGATTTTGAATTTAATTTAGATTTAGTTATTACCTCGGTGGTTTATATGTTTTTCTTTTTAATATACTTTATTAATGTCAATGTTTTGAGTGTAAGTTTTTATGAAATTTTACGTGCGTGTTCTGTTTTAGAAAACTTAAAAACGAGGGAAAGACAGAATGCTCTTATAAAATAATAGTATTCAAGCAAAATAAAAGTCTGCAAAACTGTAATAATGTTCTGCCGTACATCTTTTTGTCGCATATCTAAAGTAGAGTGTGATTGTGTAACGAAACATGATTTAATATAACCAAACAAGTCGAGTCTTTGGAAAATGACAAAGTCATACAAAAGTCTCGTAGCTTTACCGAAGGCCAGATTCCCAAATATATCCACAGCTGTCGTTACATTCTTTCAGCTTAGAAACATCTCTTCGCTGCTTTAAAGGACAACAACAATAGCATAACCTTCGCCCTTTCAAATGTCACTGGGCATCACGTCAAAGCGGCTAACAATTAATAATTTATAGCTTCAAAGAACCTACCAACAGCAACAATAGAACGAGCAAGACTATTTTTGTCTGCGTCGGCCGCCATTGTTGTTTCAACTTGCAAAAACAAAGAAGTATCTGATGAACCAGCACGACTATCCTATTGAGCTTGATACCCTGATACATGTCAGTCTATCTCGCTCTTTGAGTAGTTAAATAGAGTGGGATAGCGAAGGATATCGCGCTTTAGTGTACGTTATGGAGGTTTGCGGTAGGCGGACTTGATCCATTAAGTCCAGTTGAATATCGAGCGCTGTCGAAGCATAATCCTGTTCGTTTACTCCGGATTTTAGGGTATTAACAGACGATCGAACTTGGTACGGGCCGGATAGCGGATTGGTATGGCGTACTAAATCCGCTACTCACAACACACGGCCGGATCTCGCAGTAACCGCGTGGCGTGTACACAGTTCAGACGTCATGCCGCCGACGTTATTCAAGCGCGCTAAAATTGCGATTGTTGTTGCGGCAACAGTAATGCCGCCACAAATATCACGAAAAAAAAGAAAGGAGTGGGCAAAAACATATTTAAGAAACCGTGATGAGTTTAGTCACATGAAGTTAATCAAATCACTCGATTGCGAAGACTTCCGTATATACTTGCGACTAGATCACGAAACCTTTGAGGAACTCTTAAATTTGGTTAAACCTCTGATCACGAAAACTGATACTGTGATGAGAAAAGCTGTTACTGCTGAAGAGCGACTTATTGCAACGTTAAAATATCTTGCATCAGGAAGAGAATTTAGAGAGCTGAAATTCGGTACTGGTATATCGTCACAATTACTCTCCGAAATAATACCAGAAACTTGCGATGCAATCTACAACGTACTTAAAGATTATATTAAGGTATGTACCTACACATCAACTTACAATTTTCGTTAAAGAGGTTGAATAAAAAAATGTAATAAAATATTTATCTTTATTAAAAACATATTAGTTATTACTAAAGCGGTTTCTTAAAAATCAAAAAATCGTTGAGATCTTTACATTCGCCTCTTACCACATAATTATCAGTAGTATCAATTGACGCATTAGTGAAATCTAAATTAAAATCAAGGGACTGATTCTGAGATGACCGCGAGTGTGGAGATTCAACTTGGTGGCGAGGTGACTGCCAGTGTGGAGACTGAACTTGGTGAAGAGGTGACTGCGAGTGTGGGTTTGGAGACTGAACTTGGTAAAGAGGTGACTGCGAGTGTAAGAGTGAGTGTGGAGTTTGAACTTGGTGAAGTGGTGACTGCGAGTGTGAGTTTGGAGACTGAACTTGCTGGCGAGGTGACTACGAGTGTGAGTTTGGAGGATGAAGAGGTGACTGCGAGTGTGAGAGTGAGTGTGGAGTTTGAACTTGGTGAAGAGTTGACTGCGAGTGTGAGTTTGGAGACTGAACTTGGTGAAGAGGTGACTGTGAGTGTGAGTGTGGAGTTTGAACTTGGTAAAGTGTTGACTGCGAGTGTGAGTTTGGAGACTGAACTTGGTGACGAGGTGACTGTGAGTGTGAGTGTGGAGTTTGAACTTGGTGAAGTGGTGACTGCGAGTGTGAGTTTGGAGAATGAACTTGCTGGCGAGGTGACTGTGAGTGTGAGAGTGAGTGTGGAGTTTGAACTTGGTGAAGAGGTGACTGCGAGTGTGAGTTTGGAGACTGAACTTGGTGAAGAGGTGACTGTGAGTGTGAGTGTGGAGTTTGAACTTGGTGGAGAGGTGATGGCGAGTGTGAGAGTGAGTGTGGAGTTTGAACTTGGTGAAGAGGTGACTGCCAATGTGAGTTTGGAGACTGATCTTGTTGTAGAGGTGACAGCGAGTATGAGAATGAATGTGTATATTGGACTAGGTCCCGAGGTGATTGTGAGTATGGCTGAATCATCGAATGTGAAGATGGGTACAGAGATGATGAACGTGGAAAACCTGTTTGAGACTGACCTGGACGTAAATCTAAATTAATTACAGTATTTATATTTAGCTCACTTAATTTGGCATAAAATAAAATTTCCCCTATTAATTTCTCTGCTAAACAGCGCTGCAATGTATTTGCAATCTCTTTTAGTTGAGAGCTAACAGAACGTCCAAAAGTATCAGCTGAACTTTCTTCACCAGAATCATTTAGTAAAGTTTTTGCCGCATCAAGCACTTGTACTTGTTTTTGAAGGATTTCATTTGCTTGCCGTTTGTTTGAGTTTCTTGTTTTTTTTTCAGGTTCCTGCAACAGAAGATGAATGGTTGGATACAGTGAGATTATTTGAACAAAAATGGCAATTTGATCATTGTTTGGGTGCTATTGATGGTAAACACATTATTATTGAGAAACCGGCACATAGTGGATCTTTGTACTATAATTACAAGGGATCTTTCAGTATAGTTTTGCTTGCAATTGTCAATGCAAATTATGAATTCTTGTACGTACATGCAGGCATAAATGGTAGTATTTCCGACGGTGGAGCACTTAAACATACACGATTTTATGATAAAGTACTATCCAATGAGCTCCAAATACCACCATCATCAAATTTTTCAAGATCGAATACCATGGCTCCATATTGTTTTGTTGGAGACAGTGCGTTTGCGATGAGTGAACATCTTTTAAAGCCATACCCACAGAGAAATTTGACACATGACAGGAGAATTTTCAATTACAGACTTTCTCGGGCCAGACGAATTGTCGAAAATGCATTTGGTATTTTAGCTGAACGATTTAGAGTATTCAAAAAGCCAATTACGATTAGCGTAAACAATGTGCAAAAAATCGTAATGGCTTCGTGTGCCCTGCACAACTTTCTAAGAAAAAAGAGTCGCCCCTATATGACTAGAAATTGTGTTGATTTTGAAGATGTCGAACAACACACCTTCTGTCCAGGAGATTGGCGACAAAACGATATCTCCATCGGTCTTCGTAGTGAAAGGGAGCGCACAGAAGTTGGGAGACAAGTTCGGCAAATATTTACTGATCACTTTAATGGCGAAGGTCGTGTTGATTTTCAAGAAAGGATGATAAATGTGTTGAATATTTAAAAACTTACAATTCTCTCGCCGCCGCTGTCACAATCGTCATAATTGTCTACTCCTTGTACCGCTGGATTCTGTTTTTTCGTGTAAAAAGGCAAAATATTGATAATACCACAAGGATGGTGTGTAAATGTCTTCTGTCCCGGCACCACTAGATTTACTCTTCTCTACCTGCAATTAAAAAACACAAATCTTAATTTTTGTACCTACTGTCATAATATAAGTAAATAATAAATGAAAAATACTAAAATGATAAGACTGATTTTAACTAACCTTTTTCCTCTCTCGTCTGTACGCGGCTCTCATATTCTCTATTTTCTTTTTCACATCATTTACAGTGATACTTCTATCAAACCTTGAATGACAATCCCGAAGAATCTGTAGAGCTTGATTACGAGCATCTCTGTTGCAATACAATTCATGTGATGTATCCCACAAGCACGGAAAGTCTTTATACAGTGCCAAAACATCGACAAGGACTTCGCGTTCTGTTAAAATCTCCGCCATAGTGCGAACATGCGCTGACGCACGTGCTACCTCCAGAATGTTTCGAACGTGACTGCCGTGCGTTTGTCCGGTCCGAGCGTACAGACTCGCGGATTTGGTACGGAGCGGACCAAATTCGATGTGCAAACCATCGGACCGAGCGAACACGAAATAATAATAATAATGTTCGGCAGACAACTCTCCAGACGAACGGATATGGTATGGACCGTACCGAATCCGCTGTCGGGCCCGTACCAAGTTCGATCGTCTGTTAATACTATTACTCTGAACGGTGGAGTTTTTTTCTTTGTACGTTCTCGCCATTATCTAAGTTCAGTCGACGGCTGGCAACCTTCACTTTTCGAGCTTTGGGTTTAACATAGCACAGGGTACCCTAGTTTAGAACTAGGACAAGTGATTGTGTTGTGTTGAATTTCTTCTTTCTTACCATATTTGTTTCTAAGAATTTACATTGATTTTTGATTTGGATGCACTGGTAGACAACGTGACAAAATTTCATTCAGCTCTGATTATTTCTTCGCTCATTTTCTGTTCTATCATTGGCTCAGCAATCGACAATAAGCAATCAGCAGTACTATTGTCTTTCGTGATACGGATCGGAGAAAAAGACCAGTTACCCTCCAATCATACTCGAGAATTCTAAAATTTAACAAAAATCGATGCTCGAATAGAACTCCTGAACGCTGGACAGGATAGTCTTTTATTTTTCGTTTCTGTCTGCTGAAAAAGAGAACCTGTCACCGGCAGTATTTGCTGATTCCGCCATTAATTCCGCACTGGTTGCTCCATTAGTGCGCCACGCACGGTTCTAGCAGCATGGGAATGGGTAGAAGTTCAGACGACAGTATACCTTCAACTGTGTGCACTCGCAACGGACTACCTTAAATCGAAAACTGGGATCGCGTTAGGAAACCAGCCGAAACAAATAGAGTACTAATAGCTTTCGAGAAAGAAGTAGGCTGGTATCAGCCTTGCTGCATACAATGGCCCAATTACGGTGATAAGCGCGGAAATCTCAGATCTAAATAGGTATGCAATGCACTTTACTTAGTTGTGTTACGGGTGACTCTGCATTGAAAATGCAATTTTGATTCACTGAGGAGTTAAGGACGATGTAGAAGTTGTTGTAATAAATCTGAAAATTGAAAATTGAATCGTCCTTATTTTGTTTTTGTATAGAAATCTATAATTTTGCCCAAAATCCTGCTCCAAGAAAACGCAAACTGGCAACTGAGAGCGGTCTCAGAACTAAGAAGTTTTATTAACCCTTCACCAGGCAGTGGCATTATAGTTGCCACCTTAAATTAAACCGTATTACTTTGAAATAAAATCCAAGACCAATGAAAAATGTATACTAGCTCTACTAATATCGATACTTGATTCGTTCTGTCGGACTGATTAACTTCGTTTTGAATGAAATGCTTAAAGCTTGTTGGCATATTTTATGTGAATCTGAAGGGAGCTTCTGAATTAATCTATACCCTGGGTTCCCCAGCAATAACTGAGAGGAAATTAAAAACAAAAACTAGTTTGGACTCCGGAGATTTGGGACAATATGCGAGCGCCGGTAAACTTTTGATAGGGAACATCCACTGCTTCGGAATCGCAATCGGGGTACTGGACTTAGTCTAGGCTTTTGTACCATGTTTATACAAGTCCATTGACTGGTGTAGATAAAAGAATCGAAACTTAAATTTTGTCGACTAAATAGTTCAAACTTTGAAATTTGGTGCTAAATTCTCTATTAAGGGAACTAGAGCGTCAGACTGACGCTCGCCTTATTTTGGAGTGTGAATGTGCTATCTTTGCAAACCTGAGCATTTTCTTTGCTTAAACCTAAGTATATTTTTTATGCAGAGGTTTGTCGAGAGCGTGGCAATTGGCAAACAGTGGTCTCTGCCTACCTCTCCGCGATACAGGCGTGACTTTATGTATGTTATATTTTTTACCGAAGTTCGAAGTTTAAAATTAGATCATCATCATCATCATCAGCCATTTGACGCCCACTGCAGGACATAGGCCTCCCTCATGGTTTTCCTTACCATGAGGGCTTTTGCCATAATCGCCACGCTTGGGTTGGCGATCGCAGAATGCGGTTGGAAATCTCAGGAAAATGCTGCCGCCCGTCTCTTGGTAATATATTTCCTTAGTCGCCTTCTACGACATCCACGGAAGGAAATGGAGTGACGCTATTCTTAATCCGGCGCCACACGGTTCATTCTTAATCCGTGTGGCGCCGGAAAATTAGATTGATGAAGTAAAATATGTTTCTCAGCATGTGGCTAACCCTGACTACTGCCCACCCCTTCGGGATACCGGCGTGAGTTGTGTAACCAAACAACAGCTTGCTCCGCGATAACGTTGCGTTGACGTTTAGCATTCACAAGGAACACTAATCTTTTAGATAAACGGAACACTGAATGGAAGCAGAGCTTGGGTTTGCTCGGAATAAAAGTAAAACCGGACCCGGCAACCGTGATTGTATGGGCGGACCTTTAATCTGTGGAAGGTAATTTTTGGGCAATATAAGAAAATGACGTACCTGGAAAAACTCAAACGTAGGAAGTATTATTTACTAATGGTACAATAACATTCTACGTTGTCATAACAAGGGCTGCGCGGATCGCGAAAAAAACAATGTTTTCGCTTTTATCTTTCAAACTGTGCTATTAGCTGGCTGGCTTACTGGCTTACGTGTATATTGTTAGACTCCTTATGGCACACTACGCTGGCCGAAGAGTTTTTTGTTAAAACTTGTGTTCTGATTGCAGCGGCCATCCTTTACTTCTGATGATGGCCTCGTCGTCGTGTCTGTCTAATGACGATGATGATGATCGTTACAGCTTCTGTGCCCTAAACTCAAAGGTCACTGGAGCATCCGAACTTCGTCTTGAAGATCCGGTCTTATTCAGCGCTGTAGAGCTGTCCGTCTACATTATAAGTATAGGAGAAGTTGTTGGAGGGCTTATTAATTTTCCTTGCTTGTCTGCAAAGCGTGAGCCCAAACAATCCCTTCGAAGCTACATATAAAGAAGGTATTGTGCGATATGTTTTTCCCTTTATCGATAACCCTACCGTGTCATCATAATTTGTGTTATTAACGGAATCCCTTACGTATCGGCTTAGTTCGTTAAGTAAAAATATTAGTAGACATCCGTCAAAAGGGAGGGGCGGTGAGCCCCCTGATGGGTTTCCGGGGTCACGGAAATTGAGTGAAGTGGTAATTTCACCCGCCACTCGCTGAAACCGCGACGGAAAAACACCACGACAAAATTGGCCTTTATGGAATTTGTTTTATTTTGATCAGCATTATATTACACGCGCCGATCAGGAACGATGTCGAACTCCATACTAATTGCTATTGCAAACGTCAGCATTCTGACAGGATTTGGTGTCCAAAATTAGGCCTCTAAAAGGTGCACGCTGTGTGCCGGTGTGCGTGCATGAAGCAACTAATGAATGATATTTTTAAATAAAAATGGTTTTTAATTGTTCTTTTCAAGATCATAATCTAACAGGTTAGAGTGGTCGGTCGGGATCGTGGCAAGCGGCAAACCCTGATCTCGGCTTACCCCTCTGAGATACAGGCGTAAGTTTATGTATGTATGTAGGTACAGGCGAACCCCTTTAGAGTATTAACAACAAACTCCAGACCACACAATCAGTTATCCCAAACTAGGATAATGACAAATTAAATGGAAAAACTGACCCCTTGGCGATTTACGCATTGGTAGGCCTTAGACTCTATGCCAACGAGACAGCCATGCAATATTTGCAAGAAATACAAGGGATGGAACACTAATTGTACTGGAAAACATGGAGATTCACAACATAATCTTTGAAAATCCCGTCCAACCAAAGTTATTCTATTAGAACTCTTCATACGTAGAATGCCGGGAATCTAAGGGAAAGGACCGACCATTAATTCAAACTAATTCCATTGGCATAATGAAAGCTAAGAAACGATGTTCAGGGAAGTTCACATCTGAGTAAAGGTGTACTCCGAAATGTGAACTCATGGACACCACCGCGTTCAAAAGAAAACACTAGACGATTTAGTTAATCATAACTTAAAAAAATGTTTTTATGGAAAATGTTTTATAGAAGTCTCCTTGCTTGATGTATACAGGCGGACATACTTAACCAATGTAATGTATGAGCGAATGACTCTTGATCAAGCAAAAAACCTTTTTGAGGACCGTGGCAAGCGGCAAAGCCTGGTGTCCGCCTGCACCTTCGGGATACAGGTGCGAGTTTATCTAATATAATGCAACGACCTCGATCGTATTTCATCTGGTCCAGAGAGCATACCATGGCACTTGCAAAAACAGTGCGTGAGATAACTGCAACTGTCACAGAACTGTCCTTCTTAATCTCTTCACTTCATCGCCTCAACATGTTAATTAACGAACCGAGGGCCTCTATAGTAAATGTTTTCATAACTCCCATTAAATAGAGCCAGCTCGTTTGCGCGATAACGAGCCTAAAATAGCAAGGCACAAGGAGGAAAGTCTGATTATCTGCCAAGTTTTGGAAGTCCGGATCACGTCGGTGGAATCACCCTTTACTTGGGGTCCTAACTAGCAAATTAGGGCGCGAGCGACGCTTGTGCTATCTGTACCCTCACTGAAGGAAAGTTCCAGTGCCGAATGTTGGGCAATTTGTTATATTATCATCTCTGTCTAGCATTGTCGCGTCCTGTATGCCAGAAAGGTGTGGGTAAGGAGTTGATCGCTTTTTCCTTCAAATGACTGAGGTCTATGCTACATGTAGACCTGTCAAACTGAATACCAGGGAAAGTTAGAGTGTTGGATAATTTCTCGCAACCTTATCTCTGTAAAACAAAACCAAATAATACTAAAAATATTGTCATGTCTCGTATGTCAAAAAGGTATAATAATAGAGTCGATCAGTTTCGTCTTAAAAATGTTTACAGCTCCTTTGAAGTTGATGCCACACATAGATTTGTGGTACTGAAGACCTTAACGTCCATACATTCACTATAATCGCGTTTCAAAGTCAAGGTGTTGCCATAAGACTTTCCTGGTTGGGTCTTTGATAAAAGCGGTACATCATCATGGTATCTTAACTAGGTTTTAGTGGACTTCGAAGACCAACAACTCAGGTTATGATAGTATAGGACACCCAAGCCAAATCCCGAGGACAACTTTCCCGCTAAAGCAACATATAGCAACATAAAGCAGCATATCGCACCGCCCGATGTATAAGCACCGGTTCTTTTGTGAATGACAAAAAAGTCACCCGTGACAAAAAGCGAACAAGTGTGGGTGAAGTGTAGAGAACAACAATAGAGAGCTATGCATAGTGCGGCTTTACATATTCCATTCTCCCATTTGCGATTGGCGATCGATCCGATTGAATGGTTCAATTAATCGATGCCTGGCGTGTCCTGTGCTAGATTATGTTACACTGATGATTATAACCTCCTCCCAATCTTAGGTGACCTCGAAATACGAGTCCGCATTCACTACGAATTACTAAACGGTGATAATCCAATCACAGTACAATCCCAATGTGAACCCCGCTCGTGGCTAACGTCACCGGCACCCTTCACCGCACTCGCGAGTGAATATCTCTACGTCACAAGTAATTTTAAAGCGGACTGCCTTCCTGCCCTAGGGAGTGCACTCTGGAGTGTCTGACAGTTGCTGTCAGGTCCGTTTATTGTCGTCGTAGTCAGATAGAAATTGTATACCATTACTGAGATATATGCTAAGTATATAATTATCATCATTATCATTATCATCAACATCATCATCATCATCATCATCATCATCATCATCATCATCACGCCCACTGCAGGACATAGGCCTCCCTCATGGTTTTCCGGAAATACCGGAGACGGCCAGCAGCGTTTTCCTGAGATTTCAACTGCATTCTGCGATCGCCAACCCGCCTGCCAAGCGTGGCGATTACGGCAAAACCCCCCTCATGGTATGCTATATATTAATACATTTTAAATAGAATATTTCATTTTTTTCTATAGAATATAATATGCTTTTTATACTAACTAAGTATAATTGATTTACATCTTTATGGTATTGCCATGTACATAGCTTAGAATCGTGAGGTAATCTGAGTGTCTGACCTATTCACATACCTCAGCGCTTGAAATCGCCAATCCGCGGTGGGCACGCGTGGCGATGAAGCCCATACTCTCTCCCTGAGACAAGGCCTGTGCCCTACAGTGGGACGTATATAGGCTGCTTATAATCTTAGCTTAAATTTAAAACGATATTAACAATTATATTTAAATAACATTAGGTAGTTGTGACCGTGTCCCTAGACTAGGCTGAGCCTGTGTCGTGGGCGACGCATTTTGCACAAAATAGGGTTGTCATTGAGACGTGCGTGCAGTGCTGCAGTGAGTTAGTCATATGATGGGAAAAGTCGCTGACGGTGACTCGTGGGGAGAAGCAAGAAATCCTGCTTGAGAAAGTTACAGTAGTAGGTATGCTAAATTCGCAAGTGCTGACGAATTATGTAACCTTGAAAAACATGCAAAGATGTTTGCAAAACTTTGGTGGTCGCAAGATTCGTGACAATTGAATAAGTGGCGTCGCATGAATTTAATTATTTTTGCCCCTCCTGTCCTTGTCACAGTGGGTCATCCTTTTGTGACGTCTTAAGTTTTTCGCTAGAGTCGAAGTTTTGAGTACTTTAGAGTTTTAAGCGCGCGAAACTTATGACTCGTCCCCCCTTGACACACTTTATTGACCCCTCTATCCCCCTTATTGTGCGACGTAATTTATGGATGGCCCCTAATTAATGCACTAACAGAAGCGAGGCCCTGAGAAGAAGAGAATTAATAGCCATATACCCCTGTTGCCGATATTGTCAGCGGATTGAGCTCTAGGTTTAACAGACTGGGGTTCCCGTGTAGCCCCCAGCCCGCCGCCCCCGCTTCGTTCACATAATTTCCCTTAACTGCATAATCGATATGCTGTCGCTCTTCGGCCGTCTAGACGATGATGGGCCGCTTTTGATTTATGTTGCATGAGGACTTGAGTTGGGTTGCCAGGACGAAAAATACGAAAGCCGGACATAATGAACTCAAATCTTTTTAAGAACGAACTACCAATATAATAACCACCACCACTGCAAACCACCGTCAGAAGTGGCAATCTGTGGTTGGGGCGCTATGCTCCACTAGGAGTTAAAGGACAGAAGAAGAAGAAAAATATGATAGATAATAATCATAAGTAATGCAGCCTATATACGTCTCTAATAGGACACAGATCTTCTCTCAGAGAGACAGAGTACGGGCTTAATTACCGTGCGTGCCCGCCGCTGATTGGCGATTACAAGTGTGGATAACTCAGACAATCATTTCCGGTTTCTCCACGGGGTTTTCCTTCACCGTTAGCTAGTGATATTGCTATTACAAATTCACAAATGTACACTCATAGCTAAGAATACAAAAATTAGTTAATGTAGTGCGGGTGCTGGCCGCAGCTATGGCGACCTAATGGAAGACTTGAAGGCTCTTCAAACACACCTACAAGCGTACCGTCCAACGTGTAAAATTGCTGTATCACTGGAGCATGAATTTGATCGTCTTGGAGTATATTTAAGTACTACACTAGTCTATATTTAGCCTGACATGACCGTGGAAAGCCAAAAATGTCTGCGAACTGACGTCTGGCAACCCTATGGATGTTGCGATCGATGTGGCGATGCCCGCAAAGATTTCTGTTTCTTCGCTTGTCCATTATCAGGGTGCTAGCTTTGTCTGCAGCGGAATCGATAGTCAATAGCGATCACGAACTGGCAAACGCAGGGTAGGACGCGCAACAGTTCGCTGGACCGACGATCTGAGGCAGATTGCTGGCAGCGGCTGGATGAGGATGGCAGAGGACAGAAGGAAGTTGCATCATCTGCCGCTATTAACTTTGCAATACTTGCGATGATATTTTCCTTCGCTGACTCCAATTAAACCCCTTTGGCACTAATTTAAAGTCCTTTCCGACGTACGACTCTTTATTTATTCCGGTTGGACGAGGATATCTGCCGCTCAAATGCTTTCGAAGTTTATTACATCGGATGGCATTGTACTGAATTTGCATCATGGATTCCGGACAATGGTGCTTCAGTTCGCGCTCGTAAATTAAATTTACAACGCTCGGTGCTTAACGCCATTGATTTTACTCCAGTGCTAGTAGTTAGTAGTTCTACCTTCCAATTCAACTATAGAATTGAAACGTTGCTGCAAAGACTGAAAAAGAAGGGCCTTAACACCATCAAGAAACAGAAGGTACAAGGAAGTTATACCATATTATATAGTCTCCTTCAAGTTATCACACAAGGGCTAGATTCCTAGAAGGAGGCTTGGGAGGCCAAATATATTATGGCTACATAACTTACGATAGTGGTGCGCACAGAGTGCCAGTTCCTTGTTTTTATTGGCGGCCTTGAAAAGTAAGATAGCCGAAATGGTTGCCAACCTCTGATAGGAGCTGGCACATAAAGCAGAAGCGTTACAACAGCGTGATTTTGAAGTCGTTAACAGTTTTAGGTATTATTGATTTTAAAAACAGTAAGGTTATTACCAAATTGTAATATTCGTGATTTCCGACCTTTGGTTCGAAACTCTGGACCTACTGAACATAGCAAAACCCTTGAGTTTTTAAACTTTGTCGGCAGCATAGAATGTGTTCGGAAAACGTTCAAAATAAATTTAAAAATAAAACTCCTTCAGCTTAATTTTAATGACCATGGTAGAAAGCTGCGAATTAAAACTAATAGAAATTTGGTGGAGTCGCGATTGTTAGTTGGTTTTCCGTGGCGCAATAAATTATAAATTGTAAAATATTAAACGGGTCCAAGCGCGATTATTAAATTACCTTATTATTAAAATGTAATTACCTTAGATTCCCGACGTTTCGGCAACGTTGCTGCTTCAGTGGTCACGGGATGTAGTGAGTGTTGTGTGTCGGTCCGCTGCAAAAAACTAAGAGTGACTTGAGGGTAGACCACCTACGACTCACTACAATTGACTGTACTCGCTACTTCAGTCTACCCGTGACCACGGCAGCAGCAACGTTGCCGAAACGTCGGGAATCTAAGGTAATTAAATTTTACCTAATAAATAATCGCTGTTAGACCCGTTCAATATATTACTATGTATGAGCCCTTACCCTTTGGGTACGAAACCCTACAACATTTTAAAAAGTGCTTCCTACTACAAAATGTACCTACGTCCCGAGACGTGACAGGGCTATTTCGGTTGGTCCATAGTCCGACAAAACAGTCGCTCGCTCCCGTCTTATGATGTGACAGACAATTTTGGCGAAAAGCCGAGTGGGTATGTCTACCAAAGCTACTGGTACAAATGTTAGGCTAGGTCGGAATTAGGTGCCCCCTATAGATTTAGTGTTGGATGGTTCAGATATTTATATTATGGTTACTTAATCATGCATAAATGGGTATATATTATTAGATGTTTGGCAAGCGGAAAGGGCTTGTCTACGAATAGTCTATGTTCAAGGGCCTAATTATGCGCATCAAATCCTGAGCGATCATAATCGTCTGTCAAATTCCATATTAATGACAGTAAGACGATTGGAATCGTTTAGCTTTTGCGTAATATAGGAGCTGTACTAGCTTTTGTAGGCGACTACGAATGCGTAGAATGGATGACGATTAACTTAATACTGACTACCACCCCTTTTCACCTTTTTAGGGGCGGAATTTAAAAAAGACCCTCCTTAGTGCACCCTTAGGCCACTCAAGGAATATGTCCGCAAAATTTCAAATCCTAGGTCCACTGGTTTAGTCTGTGAATTGTCTGTCAGTTAGCGTTACTGTTTCAAAGTAACGTAAGTTAAGTTTAAGAGCAATGAAGGTTTTGCGTCTTCTGTTTCCAGCTGAATCTGTTGGTGCCTTGTCACCCTGAGTACGATGATGTTGCATCTTTAATTAGGTTATAATCAATCTCTATATACTTACAGTCTTATTTATATTATTAAATGGTTACGTCTTTCCTTTTACCACAGACTATTTACACTGCATCTGAGGAGTTTTTTAAGGAATCGTGTTTTTATAAACAGGACTGTCAGTCTTTGGTAATTACAAGTTAATTTATAATTTACGGCGCAGGGAAAAACTATGAGATACATGGTGAAATCGGCTGTAATTGCTATTGGAAACAGCTGTAATTACAGGGTTGTTGTGTCCTATTATGTGTTATTTTTTAACCTATACACTAGCAGCAGAGACAGATTTTTCTCTGTACAATATGGATTTGATTTATCTGAAATAAATGCTACGTTACATTATTATTAAACACGTATGCTCTGAATTGTAAAAAAACCGTTGCAAAAAAAAAATTCAAGGTAACATAAAAATACATTACATTACATAATCCATTTCAGTTGATCGGTTTAGTTGATCGGAGTGGAAAACAGGAAACTCACGCTTGTGTCTCGGAGGTGTAGGCAAAGACCAAGGTCTGCCACTAGTCACGATCCTGTCAGCTCTCTTTTGCTTCATCACATAAAAAAAATTACACTCATGAAAAATATATTTTAAAAAGCAGCTTTTAAAGTTTACGTTATGAACACGTTGTATTCGCATTTCATTCGCAACTGTAAATAGTTGAATAACATAATTCATTCATTAGATACGCATTTCAAAACGGCGTATATTTTCGACATATACAGTCGACCTATCACATCAACCTTTACACGCGTGCACTCTATTCGGTTACGTTACGGGCGACTTTCCAACGATGTAAAAGTTAATCCTCTGTCGGCTGTACGGTAATAAGGAGCATTGTGTTCAACACAAGCGTGCAACTAATAATACGTTTTATCTATTATGTTATGTATGACAGACGGATTACCATGGACCGTATCGTGTGATAGGATAGCTAGTCTTTTGTGTAAATAGTTATTAATTATTTTTAGCCGACAGCCGCGGAGTGCAAAAGGAGGTAATGTTGGGCTCGTATGAATGTTTGTTTGTACAATCTGTTCATCCTTACTTGTCCAATTTAGTAAACAATATTCTAACCTCAAAATTGACATTTGATGCCGATACTAGATATTTTCTTGCAAGTTCGTGCACTTTGTTTATAAACATAGCAGCGTGTTATCCAAAATGGTGTCCCAGGTTACTTGATTTATGGGAATATGGCAGTTTTCGACTAAAAAGTCATACTTTGCGGGTAGAATCTTGTTTACTAAATTGGACAAGTATGGATGAATAGACTATAGTAAGTACCTATGTCTCATTGTGAAATTTTCATGGTGAAGTTTTTACGCAAGATTTCAATTAATTCGTCGTATTTGCGTGGGTGTGTCGGGCTGTATGAAATCAGCATAAATCCAACAAAAAACCAAAAACTTTATAAAATTTCCGATTTATTTCGCAAGTTCTCTACATTACCACTGATTAGTCTTGCACTTGCAACTCATCATTACATGGCATTGCTATTACTAAAATAGAAACAAAAAACACCAAAATAACAAACAACGGGACCGCTAAGTATTAACTACTAAGCAGGCGGGACCCTAAATTCAACATTGTGACTCATTGCGAGGCACCTAGTTGGTCCCATCATTTTATGCTGAGCAATCGGTTGTTTATTTTTTATTTTAGCATTTTTTCACGATGCAGGGCTTTGTGAATTCACTTTTCTCCCCTTTTTTACCGTAGCCCGAAGGCAAATGTGACGTGATATTGACAGGGTATCATTTTGCATATTTAAAAGGTCTGTGTTCGTTAGTTACTGTGTGGATGACAGGCACTTTTTGAACGGAATATTTGACTTCAATTAGGCGCTCGCCGCTCGCTGCTATATGATAATATTATAACATAATAATGAATGTTTCCTAGGGTTATTCATTGTTTTCTATGATGTCAGTAAATTTTCGGACGCCCTACTCAAGGTAAAAATTTCGCAAACAGAACCCAGAATCGAAAAATGGTCTTACTACACCCTATTTATTTTTATATTTAGACGACTAACCCAACGATACCCCAGACTATGGTGTAGGTGAGAAAAAAAATTGCATCGCTAATTTAGGTACCCTAAAAAATGTTTATTTTATTTTGTTCTACCGTTTTGTCCGCGTACTAGATATGGTCTATGCCAAATTTTAGCTCTCTAGCACATATCGTCTCTGTGCTAAGCCGCGGACAGATAGACAGGGTTCCTTGTTGACTACGGAACCCTAAAAAAAAATCACATCTCTTTTTATGATACCTAAGTTTTTGCAAATGTTCACTTTTTGCAAATATGTTTTTTTCCGTTAGTGTAATCATATTAGGGTTAACTTTGCATTTTTTTCTATCGTAATTTTTTTACGTATTTTTTACGTTTTAGCCAAACGCAAGAATTAGAGTTAGTCCTCAACTGTGTCTTATACAAGACGTGTCGTAAAGCTTTGCTAAACTGAAAAGCGTTTTTTCAATATCGATTGTCAATCCACTCTCAAAATATAAAGTTAAAAAAAATATAAAAAAAAAAATTGATCTTTTACGCATCCAAGTGGGGGTTTTTGTTCAATTATCCATACTAAAGAATTGTTTTTAATTTCATCCATTCTTATCCACTCTGTATGAATTACAGAATTATTGTGCAGTATTGTGGATGCAAAAGAGGACCTACTACTTTAATATGACTATCTGCCTAACTACGTTCTTATCCAGATATACCGGGCGTTTCTTCCGTTCTGTCTCCGTTCGTGCGCCGGCGCAACCGTGGGACTTTCTAGCAAATGACAGCGACGTGACTCGGTCGTTAGATAACAGAAGGCAGATATATTTGTTTGTGCCAGCGTACGTACCGTACTACAATGGTACGGCTTGTTATGTCGGCCTAAATGAGTTCGTTGGGTACATTACGTATCTATGACTCAATTAAATAAAGACTTATAAAGAGTATTCTTATAATCTAGAATATATCTGGACATAAACATAAACTTAGTTCCTAAGATTTTGGTTGGCAAAGGTTAACACATTCTTTATAGGGCATTGTATACGATTCTACAATAAGATTAATTAAGGACTGGAAAGACTAACGGTCTTATTCATAAAAATCTTATTCATAAAAAAAACACAAGATTCCTTAAAACGCCGATTAAAATAGTCTGTGGTGGAGTATTTACAAGGTAAAGTCGTATCCACAGATTAAATAAACTGACTCTTAGGAGCGCTTTAGAGGAATCGTGTTTTTATAAATAAGGCCGTAAGTTTGTAGTTATTTTATCAATTTTTTCTCCAAAATTATCTAGGTCTGGAAATGGACACCTAGTTTAACATGTAACGTTAAGTTGACATTAAGTCGCAGTTTCTGTGTTACTTTGAATGAAAACATTTTGATTTCGATTTTATTGTCAGTAAAGCACGTACTTAGGTATTGCAGCGCTCTCTAATAAATCAAAAGAAATCAAAATGCTTTAATTATAAATAGTTATTATTAGTATAATTATTATTATAAAGCTGTGACTTAATGAACGTTACAAATATAAAACTAGGTGTCCATTTCAAAATCTACAGCATTTTAGAGAAAAATTGGACAAAAACCTCCAATCTTAGTCTTTTCAATTATGTTCCTTAATTAACAGAGCTTACATAATTATTCCAAAACCAAGAACATAGATGCATTGAACTGGCTTTAATTATGTCTGTGTCATAATTATTTATTTAATTTTATCTGAGTCATCAAATTTTCAGCATGCATCTCATAGCTTCGGTTTCTATGCTACTGAAAGGTGTAGAACACTTATTAAGACGCGTGAAGCAGTGAATAAGAATAAGAAGAAGAATAAGTATGTGCTGTTGTGTACTTGGATCGAAAACCTTATTTCAGTATTTAAAGGCATAGCATACATGGGATTAACATGTCCTTTTTGCCACCACACAGCCGTCACGAGTCCGCTTATCGGGAGCGCAAAAGTTATTGATAAAATAAGCGATTTCTATTCATGCCCAGACGTTTACTTAGCTCCACGCACCATATTGGGACGAACCAACCCGGTTAGACACTTCTTATCGAACTTATTTCCAGAGGCTAAGGGTAGTATTACCTTGGCGTAGGTACGAGTATGTGGTTACGTTGGCAGCAAGTTTACTTTCTAAGGAGTCTAAGGCCGATATTCAGAAACACAGCGTTGAGCTACACTTAACGTGCACTAAGCTGAGCATCGTTTGAGCAATCTCAACAAAGACTCAACAATTTTTTATTCACAGTCAATATCTCGACTCGAACTCAGCTAAGCCACAGCTCAAGCTAAACTTACTCGAGCGTGTAATCTGTGGTACAGTTTTCGACTTTACCGGTCTATATTATCTGTTAACGCTACTTACATGAAAGGCATACTATTGTATGGATTATTATCCACAGGATTGAATGAGATGGCAACAAATATCGAAACTTTTTACGCGCGGTTATACTTTATTTTGACTTCTCATTACTCTAAAAACCAATGAGGAATGAAATACATATGTTTACTAGGTCTTTGCTAAAAACACAATTTAACTTTTTGAAGGAAAATGAGCATGCAAAATGTCAAATTGTGAATAAAAAAAGGTTACCTACTTCACCACAGGTTAGTTAGATTTCTCGAATTGCCTACAGGTGTCGCTACTTTCTTCGTCATTGCCACCTTGAGTCTGAGCTAAGTTGCCGAAATCCACTACTCAGTCTCAGCTTAGCTTGCGCTCAATTTTTGTTATCTCAAACTCAACTGTGAATACAAAATATCCCTGAGACGTTCATTTTGACAGTTGGAAGACCCGGACTCACATTGAGCTCACGCTCAAAATCGTTTCTGAATATCGGCCTTAGAACTATCCGAGTGCGTAAATTAGGACGATTCGAACGGAGCGTGGCCAATGTGTGCTGAAGTTGAGGCAACGAGATAACAGGGATTTTCTGTAAGAGTCCGAAATTTGGATACTTTGTTGGGAAATCAGGAAATTTTGAATTTATCCGGAATTTTCACAAGATACTTTTCACCTTAAGTGCATGGGGAAATCTTATTTTTGGATCTCAAAACCCTAGATAATGTGTGGTTCGGTTGCTTTTGGAGATGCTCAAATTAATAAAAGTGCTGCAAATAAATGAAACTTTTTAGTATGAAGAAATCATGCAAAACCAACAGGTTCTAGACCCCGTTAATGTGAACATAACTTTACGTTTTTTAGACTTTAGAAAAAATTGTAAAAACTTAAAACTATGTTCGCACAGGCCTAGCGTCGAAGGCAGAGTGGCAGTGTAAATATCTCGTGTGTCGTGTGTACTATACCTACTTCGCGCGAGCGAATGGATTTGGTCTCATACGGCTGAACTGGGTTCTGTCCCTAAAGCTTCGGTTACACAAAGCGACTAATCCCTGCGAGTGCCTACTCACCGCGAGTATTCGCTGTGTGTGACAGGCTATTCGCTGCGAATATATTCACTCGCTGCGATTTGCAATTTCACTCGCTGCGAATGCGCACTGACAATCGAAATTCTTGTGTATAACTCGCTGTGTGACAGGCAGGCAGCGAATTGTCGCTGCGACTATTAAGTAGTATAAGTTAGGAATTTATTGGCTATAAGTTACAGAGACATATCACATTTTTAAAGTTACATATTAAGATAAACACTAATGTAAGTCACTGACTCCTAAACTAGGGCAACCTGTATCTTAGGAGTCAGTTCCTTCCTTTTTAGATTTAGCCCTTATTAATATATTTTACGATGTTTTACTTTATCTCTCTGCTGCATTGCTGCTGTATTCGCGTTGAGTGCACGCGCACAGATTAGTCGCTGTGTGTGACCCAAGCTTTAGAGACAATGTTGAATTTTATTATTTACGACTCTATAAGGCATTGTGTTAGGTGGACTTTTCGGAATATCTTCTTGGTACTTATGTAAATGTGTATGGAAAGAAAGAACCGATGCGCGAAAAACGCCTCTCGTTACATTAGTAAGAGTTACCTTATATAGCAAGACATTTCGTATTATTGATACTGCAGATTATTTGCTATGATATTATTTGCTTACCACGATTCTAATAAATGTTTTGTTTTGTTCTAGGTATGTCAACATTCGCCTTTATTGAATTCACATTGCACGAGATTAAAAATCTGTGCCGATTACTGTGAGTGTTCAAACGATTATGATATTATATTAAACAGACCGGCCATGCTTCATGTAACTAAATTGTATTTTTCTTGAATACTTTTTGCATTCGATAGACACTTACATAATAATTTTATACCTATGTATATTTTTGAATCGGTTATGCTGAGAACCATGAAAACTTGTTGACAATAATATCATCATCATCATTATCATCAGCCATTTGATGACCACAACAGGACCCTATGTCCTCCCTCATGGTTTTCCAAGCTTCCCGGTCTTGTGCCACCGGTTCCAGCGACTCCCCGCCGCCGTAACCAGGTCGTCAGCACATCTGGGGGGGAGCTTTCCCACACTGTGTCGTCCAGTCCGCGGTCGCCAGGTCAGAACTTTTTCGCCCCAACGGCCATCAGTTCTTCGAGTTATGTGCCCCCTCCACTGCCACTTCAACTGAGCAATTCTTCGAGCTATATCAGTAAAACGGGTTCTTCTGCGGATCTCCTCATTCCTGATTCGATCACGCAGTGAAACTCCTAACATAGCTCTCTCCATTGCTCGTTGCGCGACCTTGAGCCCTCTTATGAGACCCATAGTCAGCGACCAGGTCAATAATAATGAGGGATTTTTTTTTAATTATTACTAGTCGCTGCATAGATGGCGCTGAACTTGGTAAGTTACGGCAAGGAACGAAACGTCGTATTATTTTTATTATTTCACTTGGATGTAATTTTTAGATCATAAAACGAAACTTACATAATATCATTGTCACATCACAAATCGCTCCGAATTGATCAATTCACGTTATCATAGTCGCGAACGCGAATACGTGAGTAATCTGTAGTGCGTTCCAATTTACCCATGATCGCTCATTGTCATCATCATTGTCGCCCTACGCTTGTCCACTGCTGGACATAGGCCTCACCTATTGTACGCCACTGATCACGGTCCTCGGCTATTCTCATCCAGCTCTTGCCAGCCGCCCTGCGAAAATCATCGCTTCACCGAGTCTGAGGACGTCCTACACTACGTTTACCGATCCGCGGTCTCCACTCAAGAACTCGATGATAGCTCACAGTCGCAAATCAGAACGCACGGCTAGTAACGTAGTCAGTTCAGCGCCATCTACAGAGTTCTGGGGAACTATTTTTTTTCTTAGTCAAAAAGAAAACCTCCCATTACAAATCAGACATTTCAAAGTTTATTACTTGCACGAAAACACGAAGAACCGATCTTTTTTCAAAGACCTATGGGTCCAAGCCCCGGCAGGTCAACGGCCCCGCGCCTCGAACAATGCTATTGCTATCGTAATTGTTTACTTTAGAATGACCCGTTACATGCGTGCGCGATAAGTGGGAGGCACTTCTGCACTCGCTCAAGGTGATAAGTACCTACAAACTGAACATTTTAGGTTTCTGTCGCAGGTCTTACTGCTTATGTAACGATAATTTGATGGATATGTTTAGATCATAAAACGAAACTTACATATACGTATATCAGCGGTGGTAGCCTAGTGGGCAGAACATTGGACTCGGAAGCAAAAGACCCAGGATCGATTCCCAGTGCGGGCATGTACCTATTACTTACTTTTCTGAGTTATGCACATTTGTGAAGTTATGGTAGCAACACCACGCCCTAACGGTGAACGAGGAAACTCGAGTGTCTGAGCTATTCACATACCTCAGCGCTTGAAATCGCCAATCCACGGTGGGCACGCGTGGTGATTAAGCCCATACTCTCTCCCTGAGAGAAGGCCTGTGCCCTACAGTGGGACGTATGTAGGCTGCTTATGAAGAATTGGCTAAAAGTTAAAGAGTTTTCTGTGCGTTCATCGACTTGCAGAAGGCTTGTGATAGAGCGGTGAGGAATAACCTGTGGTCGGTATTGTCCGTGTTTGGGGTGGACAGCGTCTTGCTACGAGCTCTGACTGAAGTCTCTCTATGAAGACTCCAGAGCTTGCGGTAGAATTAATGGGGCGTATACTGACTGGTTTAGCAACCGCAAGGGTGTGAGACAAGGATGTGTCGCATCCCCGTGGTTGTTCAACTTATTCATGGACTGTTGCCTGACTAATTTGAAAGAGAACGACTTTGGGATAAGAATGGGTGAGCTACTGGTCAAATGCTTGTTATAAACCGATGATCAGGTTTTGTTCGCATCGTTGGTTGAAGACCTGCAGACACGAGTAACAGTAATGGATGAGGCATGTAAATTAAAATAAAATAGAGACAACTTGTATGCAGCGGGGTAAAAAACGGAAGTAAAAACAATTCTTGCCATAACTAAAAAACATTAATACTTATTAATGTTACCAGATTTAACTAAACCATAAAACCTTCATGTTTATTAAACATTGAACATTAATGGACGAAAGTAATGGTGTGAGTGAGTGGCCTAAACATCTCCAAAAGAGGTAGATTGGCTATCCATAATAGAGTGTATGCTAGCGAGACTTGGGTATGGCAAAAGAAACAAGAAAGTAGGATTAATGCAGAAGAAATGAGGTCCTTGAGAAGTACTTAGGTCAGGTGTTACTTTGAATGACGCAAGTACGTAATAGTTTGATTAGAGAATGTTGTGGACTGAAAGAGGATGTAGTGCCCAGAATTGAGAAAGGAATGTTGCGTTGGTTTGGACATGTGGAGAGGATGAAGGAAGAAAGATTGACGAAACAAATATATCAAGCGCATGTGGGTGGAAGGGCCGATAAGGGACAGCCCAGGCGGACATACTTCGACCTAGGAGATGTATTAGTAAAGGGCAAGATAAAAATTACCCGAAACCGGCGTGCGTGCATGCAACGACTAATTAATGTACGGGAAGCGAAAGTGATCTGTCAGGATCGTGGCAAGTGGCAGTCCCTGGTCTCTGCCTACTCCTCTGGGATACAGGCGTGAGTTTATGTATGTACTTATGTATGTTTTTAGTGTAATAATGTTTTTTCAGTACAATTATTTTCCTGTTTATTTATATATTTTGTGCCGACCACTAGTTGCTGCTCAAAATACTTGCACCGGTGACCAAAGCATTTTTTTTCTAATCATTTAAATGAATTCAAAGAAACAAGAGCAACATTGTTTAAACACACTTTCCAACGGCAGCTTTCAAGCATGTACGTGACCTAAATCAACTTTGTACTTAGCACCTACACCTATAGTCTGGTAGACTTGAGGACCTACTTAAGTAGGTAAATAACGAACTTCCACACATTGTGTTGTCGGTCCCAAACTAGGACACCCATAGTTTCCCCTGGGACTATGGTGACCAAGCAAGAAGACCAAGCTTCTTCTCGTTGGTCGTGTCCTCATGACGCGACTATGATCAGGCATAATTAGGCCTCTGATGAAATATTGATCACTGATAAATTAATTAGTTTTTCCTTTGAATAGTTTTGGCTTCTATAAGTATATTTCTTTTGCCAAAGCTACGCGCCGGCGCTTGTTGCCTTCGCGCGGGTCATCGACTCCGTTAATTAATACGATCAATCATACCATTCAATGCTCTGTCGAAGTGTTTGTTACGCCTAGGCCGCTTGGGCAGAGCTAGTTTGTTATTGCGTGATCCGTTCAATGGACTCCCGACTGCTCCTTTGTTACGCGCACCAAATCCTGGTCAAATTTCAGGATTTGGTGCACACAATTTGGTGATTTGGCAAGGCCTTTGATGACAATATTTTATAATATTCTGCACAATCGGTTGAAGTTGTATTACACACATTTGCCATTTTCTTTTACTAAGTAAAGTTAGTACCTACCAATTTCACGCTATGTAAGTTGAAAGCAACACGGAGCGAAATAAATGTGAAAATAAAAATAACTTATTGACGTATATTTTTACCACCTTGTTTTGATGAGATTGTCAAGGGTTTCCTTACATTCAGTTTATGATTGCCTCTTTGATCTAGGCTAACACGTTCGACTACAGAGGTCGTGGGTTCGATTTCCTCTGGAAACCGCTGCACTTGATTTTTTACAAATGGCCTCAGTCTGGGTGTATTTCCACGTTCGTGATGTCCTTGCCTGGTTACCATAGCACAGGTTCTCCCAGTTTGGGACCAGGTGCGTACTATATTATGTAACTTCTCCATTGTATGGCCTCGCCCGATTTAACCAACCCCTGAACTGTCAAATAGTACATATTTTGACTCCTCGGAAATGTCAAAATGAATCACCCAAATACAGCGGACTTAATAGGACCGATGGAGGTGCAATCTAGAGAGCTATGTTAGGATTTTCACTGCGTGGTCGAAACAGGAATGAGGAGATCCGCAGAAGAGCCCGAGTTACTGATATAGCTCGAAGAATTGCTCAGTTGAAGTGGCAGTGGGCGGTTCACATAGCTCGGAGAACTGATGGCCGTTGGGGCGAAAAAGTTCTGACCTGGCGACCGCGGACCGGACGACGCAGCGTGGGAAGGCCCCCCACCAGATGGTTTGACGACCTGATTACGGTGGCGGGGAGTCGGTGAATGCGGGTGGCACAAGACCGGGAAGCTTGGAAAACCTTGAGGGAGGCTTATATCCTGCAGTGGGCGTCAAATGGCCGATGATGATGATGATGATGATGAATAGGACGCAACACAATCACACAAGTGATTGTGTTGCGTGGAATTCATTATACCTAGAGGAAAAGTCTATAGGCAGAGGCGGGCTGATGATGATCACGATTCAGAAAATCCTGTAAGGAACGGTGTATGTGTCAGCGAATGCGAATTGAATCCATTGCGAAACCTACTTAACTAGGTATCTCTATAATAGGATCTACCTTCGATAAACAAATCGTGCCACGTCCACGTAGCCCAGGGTGTTGTGTTGAAATCTTCAAGTTTAATTAGTGGCTTGCATGTCGACGGTTTGCGCAACGCATTGCGCACACGTTGGTAGCCAGGGCAATACACTTTGCCGTAATAGACTCTATTGCGAGCGTCATTGTTGCTTATTGTCAATACATTTCTGATCTTTATGTTGTTATGCCAATTTAAGTCTTAATCTTTATATCTAAAAGTATTAATGCACCCTTTCGAATGTACCAAGAAGCTTATTTAACTTAAAAATAAAACTATGAAAATGAGGTCTATTATTTCTTTATTACGATTGATTTCAGAGGACTATAAGTCCACCCTGCTAGGTCCCACAAATACCTGGATCCAGCGGGACTAAGACGGTCCAGTCCCGCAAATACCTGGATTGAAATTATCCCTTCCCTCTTCGTGGTCTAACTTAGTAGTCAAACTGATTTGACCACGAGGAATTTTAACATTCTTCGTGGTCAAACTGTAACTATATAACTATCCAAAACCATCTCCAAGACGCCAAAAACAAATATTCCGAGACGAATTCATAATAAAGTGTCAAACGGAATTTATACATGGCGATATAAGAATGCAGGAATGCATTCCCTAGTCGGTACCTATTGTGTCGCAACACATGCCCTAGATAACTAATTTTCTTCGTTTTTAAGGTCAACATTAATTCTTGGGGGCGATTGACGCGTTTTAGGACTCCCAAATTCGTGACTCTACCAACCCAACTTATTCTCAACATTCTTCGGTAGCATCTAAAATGCCTCCAGCTTGTTGCAGGTCGCTTCTTCAAAAGTTATTGTAATTGACGTGTTTTAGGAACTGAGCATTTTGGGGGAATTGGTAACCCCTGTATACTTGGAGCTATTATGTGACGAAGCAGGGTGAATGACATGGTTCGTAGCGTTAAGCATTACAATTCCGTACACTAGACACGTTGACTGTAGATTATGTCATTATCTTGACATAAAAGGTTAGTCAGAATTCGAAAGAGGTAGAGTCAATCGACAATCAATCTTGGCATCCGTGCACTATGATTAGTTAGGTTTAAAACGTTCTTGGTTTCGGGCGACCTTGCGGCAAAAATGTACCTAAACCTGCGTGTGTGCTTCGTGCCAAATGTTAAATGATTTCCGATAAAAAGGCAGTTTTTGGCAAAAACGCTTTAAAGCCCTAGTTAGGTCCTTGGCAATAGTTTTAATTCGTCAAAATAAAAAACCTTAATATTAGTACACAATTTCGCCAAACTACAAAAGCAGTTTGCTGGCGAAGGCATTACTTATATTATAACTATATTATTGTTATACATAAACAACGTATATTTAAATTCATGCGGCTTCAGTCCATACGCAAACAAACCGTTGACAGAAATCGTGAAAATACCGACGCAACATCGTCGATCAAGTCGCTTAATTGTTTACATTAAGACAAAAGCCGAACGAAATAAGACATAAAACATATGCCACTTGCTGAACCGCGTTTCATAAAACTACAATCACTGAGTACCTACCTACATAGTTTTAATTTCAACTCGATAACTCCACGTGTTCCCGAGATAAAGGGTCTTGTCAGACAGACGGATGGACGGACCGACGGACAGAAGGACAACAAAGTCATCCTATAAGGGTTCCGTTTTTTTCCTTTTGAGGTACGGCACCCTAAAAACACGATCCCTTTAAACACTCGATAGACGCCGATTAAAATAGTCTGTGGTGGAGATTTAAGAAGGAAAAGACGTAACCACAGATGAAATAATTTTTTAAAAGACGTAACCACAAATTAAATATTTTTTTAAAGTCGTAACCACAGATTAAATAAACAGTTTTTATAAATAAGTCCGTTAATCTATTAAAGTATTTAAGGATTATTTTAGTTTCTATCGTTGCGTCCGCACGTCCGCGGTCCTTTGTAACGTGGATAGACTTTTACTCGGAGTTGTTATATTCCTAAACACATCTTAAATTAATTATTACAGTACCAACTGTCAAAGCCCTCCCTCCTCTTTTACTTCCTTACTCGTCGAAAGTTGGGAATTATTGTTCACGCGTTTAATTCGGCCCCGGATCTGGAAAAGCCTAAGGAGTTACAAAACGTTCGTTTGGCGATACTTGTATTCGGTGGATCGATTGCTTCTTGGACAAGATTGCCTAAGATATGGATAAACTTTATGTTTAGCTGAATTTTGTTTGCTTCTTAAAAAAATTGGCCGCACAGCGAACTCGGGTGAAAAAAAGCTCCTAAAACAGTCTTGGCCTCTTTTGGAAAACGCCATTTGGTAAAAAAAAATTGTTAAAGATTTTGTTTGTCGTTAAATCAAAGAATTTATTTCATTTGTTTTTTTTTTATATTGGAGAAAGTACATTTTTGGTAGGAGATGAATAACTTAAGAACCTAAGACGGAGTCCTTCTAGGATCGCCAAGGCGATTGGGTCCTGTATCCATCATTGGGTTCATAACTTTCGAGTCGTTTGACAGAAACGGCGTAATTTGCTGGAGAACAAAGGGGTCCTTTGTCTAGTCCCTTGCCTTAGTTTGTGGACCAAGCGGACCGAAAAATGTCCGTGAAGAAAGCCCTTTCTTTGCCCTTTGTACCCGACTGCCAAGGCGAAGGAGTTTTTGCTTAGCAAGTTTGTATGTTAGTATGTTGTCACATCACTAGTCCAGGGCCTCGATTCTCAGTAACAGATTAATGGTCAAGTCATGTGACGTGTTTTTTTACCATTGACCCATTGATGGTTTGATGCGTGTGCGCGCATGGACTTGAAGCGGTAATGAAATGAAATCAACACGTTGATGCAGAACCTTGGTCCTGGTTCCAAGCTAGGATGCTCTGTGTTATGGTAAATGATGTCTTAAATGTGTGTCATAGACGACGCAAGTGGCTATGATGAAACGAAAAAGCCAAATGACGATCGACAGCTGCCATAATGGTAATAAAATGTCGTCAAAAAGTATCAGATAAAAAAAGTATTATAAAATTTAAACAAGGATTCTTAATAAGTTTCAAAAAAGGTAAATCCATTGACCTCAGAATTTTTTGCAATTAGGTTTTTTTTTTCGATAATTTTTTTTCGCGTTTTGTTTACATATGAACTGGAACTTTAAAGAAATAAAAAAAAAAACTGCCTGTTTAATCATTGAAAATAGACGCTAAAGTTCGTTATGCCTATAACGCCCTTTAATGTCTATGTTGCATGATTAATTATAATATTGCGCCTATTGGCAACTCCGGGGCTACTGTTACCAGATTAGGAGATTTATCGTCATTTGGGCTGTCATCGAGAATGAAATGACCAAAATTTACAATCGGAGACGAAAATCTTTTGGGATGGCGACTGTTATCAAAATTTTGGCGACAATGACCGGCCGGCATCTGGCAACACAGCTGCCCTACCTACACTACTTCAAAGAAGTGACCACTCGGACGCTTTACTGTCTGCGACGTATTTTTAGACGGAGTATTTCTGGTAATCGAGCAACGTCATCATCAGCCATTTGACGCCCAGTGCAGGACCTAGGCCTTCATGGTTTTCATAACCATGAGGGGTTTTGCCATAATCGCCACGCTCGGTAGGCGGATTGGCGATCGCAGTATACGGTTGGAATCTCAGGAAGACGCTGCGTCCCGTCTCCTGGTAATTGATTTCCTTATTCGCCTTCTACGACATCCACGGAAGTAAATGGAGTGACGCTATTCTTCATCCGGCGCCACACGGATCGAGCAACATAACTGCGCATAATTGCACAACTACCTACTTTAACACAGGACAACGCTCTCAGTATGTATTTTTAAACAGTGAACATTTATATCGCCGCCGATAAGGGCATGTGTCCATTTCAGCGATAATTAATTACAACATTTATTGAGTTATCACAGAACTGCAACCGACTATGTACATGCGACATGCATGACCTACTATTATTGTCATGTTTTTCTCGTCCAGTGGGCATTTGAGTTTGGCTGTTGTGAGATAATACTTAATTTTATTAATGCGTTGGTAATAGAATATTATAATTGAACGGGTGCTACAGTGTTATATAAAGAAGTCGATAAAGAAAAAAACCGACCAAGTTCGAGTCGCACTCGCGCACGAAGGGCTCCGTACCATTCTCTATACAACATTAGACACAAAGATCGAGAAAAAACGGCAACTAATCACGTTTGTTGTATGGGAATTTAAACATTTATTTTCTTTTAGTTTAATTATTTATTTGTGAAGCGAATATAGAACTAAATATTGTGTGAATATTTCAAGCGTCTACCTGTTGCCATTATTCATATCGAGCAAAAAACGGGAAAAAAATACTTTTGTTATATGAGAGCCCCCCTTAAATATTTATTTGATTCTGTTTCTAGTATTTGTTGTTATAGCGGCATCATCTGGGAAAATTTTAACTGCCTAGCTATCACGGCTCATGAGACACAGCCTGGTGACAGACAGACAGACAGACAGAGAGACAGACGGACGGACGGACGGACGGACAACCACACAGACGGACAGTGAAGTCTTAGTAATAGGGTCCCGTTTGGCACCCTTCGGATACGGAACCCTAAAAAGCCACCAAAATACCCGTTAGGAGTAGAATCTTTAATTTGCAACGCCAAGCGTTCTCAAAATGTATCTTTCGATGACCAATCCGCAAAATGACCATTTGTCAAAGGGACCAATTCGTGAAATGACAAATTCGCTGATATCCAGTTCGCAAAACATCTATTTTTCAGAGCTATCAGAGGGTGACTGGTGATAAAAAATATATTCCGTCTTCAAATTAGAAAACTCTCAAATATTTCAATGCGCCTTGATTGCGGCACAGACCTTCAGTATTTATAGTCTTGTAATTATAAAGTTTCGACTCATTTTGTTTGTTTTCACGCTGGTACAGTCGACAGCAGGTCAACCTTTATATTTTTGTTGAAAAGTCGCCCTTGACGTAATTTATTACAGTGCCCGTATGTAAAGGTCGACTGTACAGTCGAGTCAGTGCACTACTCGGCTATATTACGTGACTTTGCAACTAAAATGTTAAGGCTGATGTTCTGTCGACTGTACCACCGACATTTTTGTAAGAGAAGTCTCTTCTTGTACATTTCTTAATTTTTGTTTAATTATATTTTATTCCTAATGTTATTATTACCTGATTTTAAAGTTCCTTTTTCCAAATTCCGTTTCAGTCTTCCTTTTGTAAAATCTATTCCGTTTCCCTACCTTTAATCCCAATAGTCCCCGATAACTTGACACTGGCGTAGGCACAAATCGTGCAAAGCCATAATAAAAAAAAAAAAAAAAGTCTTCGGAAAGTTGGCAACCTCTGTAGTGCAAAGAGGCCGGAAGAACACTCTTTTGAGGACTCCGAATTCGACTGTTGCCAAAGGGACCATATTAAATAAGAATCCTACTGGCATTATAAATGTGAAAGATTGTGAAGATGTTTGGAGGTTTGGATGTTTGTTACTCAATAACGGTTGAACGGATTTACAGGAAACTTGGCGTAGAGATAGACAAAAACCTGAATTGAGACATAGCATACTTGATATCCCGGTAATGCGTTCCTGTGGGATAATATTTATTTTATGTTTAAAATAGATGGCGTTGTGCAAGAATCGTATAAACTGATTAAGTGGAAGTTCGACGGGACAGCTAGTAAATAAATAAAACTTTTTTTCAGACTAATCTCCATACAGGCAGGCCATAAAAAATTGAAATAAATAACAAATGTTATAAGAATATTCAGCGCTTGAAATTGCCAATCCGCGTTTTTACATTAAAAAATATATAATATTACCTTGTATGAATGATTACAACGTTTGTCTGTCTCTCTGTCTGTCTGTATGACCTATAGAAGGCTTTATCTATCACTTACCGAACCGTACGAGGTAGTTGAAAAGTTCACAGCTTATGTGTTATTATGGTGGACTGGCCAGGGAATAATAAAAAAATACAAGTAAAAAAAAGGAAACCACTCCGAAGAAATGAAAAAAAAAATATTCAATAAATTTTTGTAGCAGTACATACCCAAATGGTAAAGTTTTTTTATAAAGCCTATATACGTACAATTGCAGGGCAGGGGCCCTCTCTCAGTGAAAGAGTATGGGCTTAATTACCACGCGTACCCCACAGCGGATTGGCAGTTTCAAGCGCTGAGGTATGTGAACCCCCTAAGACACTCAGGTTTCCTCGCCATGTTTTCCTTCACCGTTAGCGAGTGTAATTGCTACTGGAATTTCTCGTGTGCACGTAGCTTAGAAACCAAAGTGAATTTGTAAATAATAATTGTTAACAGTTACGTAAATTTACAGATTTTAGGGGTTATGGACCTGTTTATCTAGCAGTATCTTTATAAGGTACCTATTTACATTGGATGGCCCATTGCATTGAATTTGTTATGCCATTCTGCGTGTCTGAAAACAATAATTCATTTCATATCGTGGCATAAAAATCGTATCAGTAAACTGAAATATGAACATTGTGTGTATGTAACCATATTGCAACTAGACTGAAATAAATCAGTTCACTTCATTCATTGTCGATTGTGATTCATTGACGCGTAAAATGTTACAATTGCCACTTGTTTTAAACATTGTATTGATTAAAGTATTGTAGTTGTATCGCGTGTGGCTTGCTGGGGCGTAAACACAATAATTATACGACAATTTGATAACTGCAGTGGTTAGCTTAGCTAACCGATTTTTATGATTTTTTTTTGTGTATATTTGGCAGTTCTGAGAATAGGTCGTAGGCTAATTAATAAGGCAAAACAAAGCTTGCTGTATCAGCTAGTTTTTTTATGTTTCTTATTTAATTGTTAACAACTTTTGAAATTCGTGGCGTAGATGGTAAATGCCTCTCTGTCCATGATGCACCTGCAATTTATTTGCGTTTAGCTGGTCGCTGTTTTGAAGAAAATAGGCATGTGGTTTTTGCTTTTTTCTTTCAAGTTTTTCATGCAGTCGTTGAAAAAATGCTTTGGGCGATTTAGAATTCAGGACAATATAATTTGTCAAAAACAATACTCTTTTTGTCAGCCGAATTCAGTCGATATTATTTACAAGCCGAGCCACGTTTAATTTAAGCACGCCATTTTTTTTCACAAAATATTTAACAGAGATAAGTTGGAATGTAAAAAGATGCCGTGAAACCCTTTGAAAAGGTAACGTAGTTGGCAACTTTGACCTGTTCGGAAGACAGGTGTGAGATTATGCCTCTTGCCTCAGTCCTGATAGGATAGAATCCTTTCCCTTCATCAACATACATATTATATTATTATTTCGTTATTGCCTGGTTACCATACCAGAAGGTGTCCTAGTTTGGGTACAGAGCTAGTGATTGTGTTGCGTAAATTATTAATACTGTTAGTAATCGTTGCAAGCACGCTCGCCAGCTTCGTCTACTTTTTATCTGGACCATTGCATACTATTTGATCGCCGTAATATAGTCCATCTGGGGCGTCCTTTAACGTCCCTTCCCAGACTCTCGAAAGAACTTCGAAATGGCGTACAAATATCACCGGGTTCAGTAACAAAATATCATCCTTTGGGAAAACTAGAAAAAGAGAGAGATAAGAGGATTTTGTTACAGCCAATGGAGTAAATGCTACACCATGGTAATCTGCATGGTAATCCTACTGCTGCAAAGTGCGTGGCAGGTCGTCAGCTGTTTCGGGGCGGAGGCGGTTCGTCGACCGCGCTACGACGTCACACCCCTGCTGGGGCGTTCCCGTTGCGTCCGGAAGGGCTGTTAATAAACTCGTGACGTCACTTCAGTCACTAGACACTAGAGTCATCATGATGATTTATCAACCGTCCGCTGTTTTTTTTTCATTGGTTCGTACTTCGTTCGTTCGATTTGTTCATTCATTCAGCATCTATCAGCCGGGAACTGCAGGTGACTTGACGGATTAGCATGACAGAGATGTCATGCTAACCCGTTCAGTCCCCTGTCAATCTCAAACCTGTTTGCTGATTCGGTCAGGTTCAGGCCCGGATTTAGGGGAGGGCAGGTGGGGCTGCTGCCCTGGGGCCTCCACAAGGAAAGGGCCCCCACAATAGACTAATACGTACTATTATTAAATGCTAGTCTTGTATAAGTATAACGTCTGTTTTTTTTCAAATTTTAAATAAAATTTCGGCGACAATTCATTTCAGTTTTTCTTTTGTATTTTTTATTTGGAAATAATTAGGGGCCTCCGCTCCTTCGTTGCCCTAGGGCCTCCATATCTCAAAATCCGGCCCTGGTCAGGTTGTTATCTTTTGTGAAATTTGCGTAACCGTCCCACACGGGCTTTATTGTACAGGGTATACCTTTAAAATGAGCAATCAATCAATCAGGCCGTACTTGTCCACTGCTGGGCACAGGCCTCCCCCTAGGCACGCCACTTCTTTCTGTCCTCGGGCCTCCTCATCCAGCCGCTGCCAGCGATCTGGCTCAGATCGTCAGAATAGTTCAGTTCAGTAGTTCAATAGTTCAGAATAGAACTCAGATCGGGATATTCATTCAAATTCAGTTTATTTTGACGTTCATTAAGTAAACATTTACGGTGTTATTAATTAAAAACATGATTAAAAATTGTCTGTCGTAAAGTCTTTCCCTTGTAAAGTCTCAACATGATACTATTTATGCGGCGTTTATGAAGTGTGTCAAGGAATCGTGTTTTAACCGACTTCAAAAAGGAGGAGGTTGTCAATTCGACGCGTATATATAATTTTTTTTGGCTATATTATCGCATAACTCCGTCAAATTTTAATCGAATTCGACAATTCTTTTTTTTTTTTTTTTCGAATAGATATAACGTCTCATTGAAGACTTTCAGAGATGGAAAACGGAACTCTTCAATGGACAGCAGTAAATAAGGCCTAATGGGGCCCATCCTTTAGTAATATAAGTATGTTTCATAAAATAGTGTAAAAGTAGTCCCAAGATAATTTGGTGATGTTCTGGTGAAGACTTTCGGAGATGAAAATTGAGAACGTTAAATTTGAAAGCAACGAAGTAGGGTAAACTATGGTTCTGTAAAAATAAAATTCTCCCACTCCCCCACTAAAAATTGAAAAATAAATAAAAAATAAAAACCGACTTCGAAACACTACGGCACTAAAAAGTAAGATATAATGATAATAGAAATATGACATTTTCATGACCAGCACATATATTTTGCGCACCGACTCTAAATTATACTTCAAGTATACCTACGTGTATACATACTTCTAATTATTTAAATTATTTCTAACTTTTTAGTGCTGTAGTGCTTCGAAGTCGGTTTTTACTTTTTTTTTAATTATATGTAACACCTCTAGTTTTTATAAAGAATGAAATATTAGAATTTTTAAGTATAGAATTTAAGGGCCGTAGCGAAAGGACCCGGGACTGACAGCCCTGCGGGAAACAGTTACTTGCAGGTTTCCATCGGAGGCAGTAACGTGACAAAATGTACAGCTAAAGGGTAGGCCAGACCAACGTGCGTGCACGGTGGTGATCAGTTGTTTTGTTGCGTACAAATTTGTAGCGACGTGTTCACATCGAGGCGTCCTCTGTTTGGCCGCGGCGTCCGGTGCAGCGTCTGCACGCAGCGGTGGCAATTAGATCGCGCGTGTTACGTTTGGACGCTGCACGCAGCTATTTTTGTTGAGCCAGCAATTTAGTTGCCAGTGCAAGGTATGGAATTCACCTTCCCTTTTTCTGGTTTCATTTATACTGTGTACCCACACTCTTGCTTTTCTGAAAAAATATTAACATAATGGGACATTATCTTACAATGACGTTCACTAGACTGTGATTGTGTTGTACTTACCTTTCTCTTCATCTTCAATGAGAGCAGACAGAAGTAAAACTTCTTCAATTTCACTCTGTATCAGAGAACATTGTAGTTAAATGACGTGACTCCAGCCTGGTGAACGCCTAAACAAACGCGACAGTGTGCACAACTTTTGCACGCGCAGTAATCGCCACCGTGCACGCCAACGCGGACGCGAGCTGAACGCGTTGGTTTGGCCTAGCCTTAACTCGTTACGTGCGCGCCCTCATTATATTTAGTGCCCAGGGCCTTGTTTCAATTGTTGTATGTATTCAATACTATGACAATTCGATTTACATTGCAAAATCAATTAGATTAACAAGTAGTAACAAGGTAATTTAAAATGGTCTGGCTGCTGAGAATAAAAATTCAACAGACGCGGTACATTTAAGACTTGTAGTCGGGTAATTTAATAGCGGTGGTAGCCCAGTGGGTAGAACAATGGACTCGGAAGCGGGAGACCCAGGTTCGATTCCCAAAAATCCCGGTGGGTCCCAGCCATGGCAACCCAATATTACTCTAAAGAGCATTAGAAAGCAACACACTTTCAACCGCGCGAAAAAGTGGACCACGACATTTTACCCGCGCTGCGCGCCGCCGTAACCTTGCGTGTACGCTGATAAACACGTGACGTCACCGGCTATGTTTAGACGTGTATGCGCGCGTGCGCGGGGTCGACGACCGCGCCAATCTCTGGCTGCGCGCGAGTCGAAAGTCTCGCCTCGAGACTCGAGGTTGCGGCTTGGATTTCTCCGCCTTGACTTCCTTTGCTTGCTGCTTCGATTGGCTCTTGTAGTGTAGGGGTCATCCATAAAGTACGTCACACTCATTTCGTGATCTTTTGACGGCTCTCCGTCCTTGTCACAGTTGGTCACATTTGTGGGACCCCCCGCCCCCAACCGCCTCCCTAGTGTTACGTCACATATGTTGCAATTTTACATCTAGAAATTATGAACTTATAACAGCAGTTCCGAAGTTAGTTTTATTTCCATTTAAATTGCTTTTTAATATTATCATCATCATATCAAACATTTGAAAAAATTAACAAAACAATAAATTATACTTTTGACATGTGACGTCACGAAACTTAGAACCCCTCTCAACCCCTGTCACACTTTTTAGACCCCCTCCCTCCCTTAACGTGTGACATACTTTATAGATGATGGAGAGAGGTTACCACTCGCTAATTGTGAAGGAAACCTGAGTATCTGAAGTGTTCACATACCTCAGCGCTTGAAACTGCCAATCCGCACGCGTGATAAAATAAGCCCATACTATCTCTCTCTCTGAGAGAAGCCCTATGCCCTGCAGTGGGACGTATCTAGGCTACATAAAAAAAATGAAATGGAATGGAATTGCTCACTTACTTGGCTTTACGTTCCCGTAAAGTGTAGTAGGATTCATCTATTTACAGGGTGTCATTTTTGAAATGGAAATTAAAAATAAACTGCTCTTGGGTTGCAGCTTGATTGTATTTTCTAAATGCCTCTGTGGTTGTTACCAGCAGATTTACCTTATAAATAGTTAATAAAGAAATTGCTCACTTACTTACTTGGCATTTGCAGCTTATGGATTCATCTATCTGCAGGGTGAAAATTTTTAAATCAAAATGGCTCACTTACTTTCTTGGCTTTTGTAGCCTCGTTGGTTTAGCGGCATCACGTCTGATTACTATGCCGGTGGTCGTGGGTTCGATTCCCACTGGGTGCCGCCGTACACTTGGACAAATGGTCTCAGTCTGGGTGTATTTCAGTGCTTATGATGTTCTTGTCTGGTTACCATATCACAGGGTATTCTAGTTTGGGACCAGGACAAGTGATTGTGTCGTTTGGAAGTAATTATTATTATTGTCGAATGTGAAACGGACCTTTCATCATCAACCCATTATGTCCCCACCGAGGGGCACGGGTCTCTTCCCTGAGGAAGGTATAGGCCATACTCCACCACGGGGGCCAAGTCCGGATTGGTGGAGGCTTGTAGACTAGTGGCTCGTCTACTGTCAGAAGTTGTCAAGCCGCCCTAAGGCCTCTGACTTGGCTTAACGGACCTTTACTCGGAGGGAATCTGCGTAAGCGTCAGTATAAGGTGAGTTCTATTGTGTTCATGCCGAGGATCGAACCGCGGACGTCTCCTTTGAGAAGAGGCAGTTCCGCAGTGGCCTACCGCCCCTATAGAGCTGACGGTCGGAGTGAACTAATTGAAATTCCCAGTGCTAACACAAAAGGCCGAACCTCGAGTATGTTGCTTTGTTGGCTACGGTGTGCATTGAACAAAGAGCGTCTGACGAAACGTAATTCCTCGTCGAGAACTAAGGATTCGAGAGCAGGCTTTTAAGTCTTTAGTGTAGCACAGCGGGATTTTAGGATTATTACATACATACATATACTCACGCCTGTATCCCAGAGGGATAGGTAGAGACCAGAGACTGCCACATGCCACGATCCTGACAGATCACTTTCGCTTCCTCAACATTCATTAGTTGTTGCATGTACGCACGCAGGTTTCGGGTACTTTTTACCTTGCCCTTTGCTAATACATCCCCTATTTGGTCGAAGTATGTCCGCCTGGGACGTCCCTTACCGGCCCTTCCACCCAGGAAGGAAGGATTATTACAGTAATAAAAGCCTTAATAGATTTACGGTGTTCCTTATAAAAAAAACAGATAGATGTCTAACTAGCGCTAAAAAACCCGGCCAAGTGCGACTCGGACTCGCGCACGAAGGGTTTCGTACCATTTTCTATCTAACATTAGACACAAAGATCGAGAAAAAACAGCAAAAAATTATGTTACTTGTATGGGAGCTCCCGTTAAATATTTATTTTATTCAGTTTTTAGTATTTGTTATTACAACGGCAACAGAAATACATCATCTGTGAAATATTCAACTGCCTGATACAGCCGGTGACAAACAGACAGATGGACAGACAGACAGACAGACAAACAGTGAAGTTCTAGTGATAGGGTCCTGTTTGGCACCCTTCGGGTACGGAACCCTAAAAAGGAAAACGCAGATATTTCCACACATTGTTCCGGTATTTACAAACATTACTTACATATCTCACGCCTGTATACCGGAGGGGTAGGCAAAAAAACACCATTCCTCTTAAACACACCTCAGAAGCAGTTTCAAAAAATCCGTTGGTTTCATAAATAAGACTCCTAGGTTTTTCCATTAAATTACGTTTTTTAATAAAATAGTTAACAAAATGTCTTCTAATAGAGGAAACCTACAATATTCGTCACCGAAAATTCTACCGTGACTTTTAGTGATACGGAATCCTCAGTGCGCGAATTCGGCTCGCACTTGGCCGTTTCTTTTGTTGTCGCTATTTTTCTACTGTGACCAAACGGCTTGTTGTACGGCTCCTATAATTTTAGTAGCTCATAATATATATAGGTATATTTTTTTTAGTTTTTTTATTGAAGAACTTTTACAAAGTGCATATTTAATACAAAAGTCCCTCACTCAAACCTCCATAGGTTTATCTGTGAGGTGAGTTACCCTTTGCTTAAAATTACGATACGAATTGATACTGTTTCTCTAACTTTAGCGCATGACGTAAAAACAACTGTAAAAACTTTCCGAATAAATTACATATTTTACTACATGTACAAAAACATCCCGCTAGAAAAGATGCAAGTCGGTGTGTGCGCTTGTTTTTCAGTAGAGAATATTGTAATTTTTAGAGACGATTTTAATAGTTTCCGTGATTAATAATGGCACTTGTATAACTTAATGTTTAGTAAATTAACTAAACACCGTGGTTTTGCATGGGGTGTAACGTCTTCACCAGCTACAGAATTGACAATAAAGATTATAATTCTAGAGTTCGGCGGGCTAAAGCAAATAAGTCAAATTGTCATTAAACTATTGTTTTATGTATAGGGTCTATACTAGATACTAACTTGACTAACATAAGTAAATAAATTAGCATTTTGAATAATTTTTGTAAAAAACGTTCAATTCATTGTTTCATGATAGCTCTCCGTTAATGTAATAAAGGTAATAAAAATGTTATAGAGCAATTTAATGACAGGTTTTTTTTCCACTGCCTCAAAAATTTGTGTTGTGGACTTATGTGCTGTGCCGCCCAGCTGCTACCAGTACAAAGAAGTAATAGGGGTTAAAGTATGAAATTGCCGTTTTATTGCAATAGGTTCTTTGAATTGACATAGAATCTTCATGGTTTGAGGTTTTCGAATGAAACTTTTTTCAAATGGTTTCTATGATGTTCTTTTTTTAAAAAATGTGAAACATTTGAATATCGACTTTCAATTGTTTTTGTTATTCAATTTAGACAAGAAAGATGGATACTGCGAAAATTCGAGTGATTTTTTAATACGAGTTCCGACGCGGAACTAACGCGGCAGAAACAGCCCGCAATATCAATGCTGCGTTTGGAGAAGGGTCTACTAATGAACGCACCGTGCGATTTTGGTTTAAACTAGAGATGGGCCGACTGTGACTTTGGCCGACTGGCCGACAGGCCGACCAGTCGGCTACAAATTAGCCGATATGTCGACCGACATGTCGGCCGGGCCGACATTGTTTTCGGGGGAGTTCGGGTGACCTTGGCAACGCTCGTGATCACGTCGCGACATGATTCTTTTTTCTTTCTTGTCTAAATTGAATAACAAAAACAATTGAAAGTCGATATTCAAATGTTTCACATTTTTTAAAAAAAGAACATCATAGAAACCATTTGAAAAAAGTTTCATTCGAAAACCTCAAACCATGAAGATTCTATGTCAATTCAAATAACCTATTGCAATAAAACGGCAATTTCATACTTTAACCCCTAATATCATTACAATAGCATACCAACCAACCATTTGGGTAAGCACTGGCTCCTGGCTCCTGCCCAGTTCAGGGCTCTCATTGATCCAATGCCGAACGCCGGGGAAACCGAACTGATTTCACTTTTGTTCAATATAAATGAAACTTATCTCTTGTGACATTTCAAAGTTTTCTCTTACATTTTATGTCGGCTGCAACAGTTGCCTAGTTGAATCGGAATGTTATTTAGAAAATATACGTACCTACCCACTTATCCACCTAGTCAGTGCTGAAGTCAGGGAGCTCCATGAGCGGTGGTAGCCTAGTGGGTAGAACCTCGGACTCGGAAGTGGGAGACCCAGGTTCGATCCCCGGTGCGGGCATGTACCTATGACTTGGTTTTCTAAGTTATGTAAGTACATTTGTGTAAGTTATAGTAGCAATACCACTCGCTAACGGTGAAGGAAAACATCGTGAGGAAACCTGTGTGTCTGAGCTATTCACATACCTCAGCGCTTGAAATCGCCAATCCACGGTGGGCACGCGTGGTGATTAAACCCATACTCTCTCCCTGAGAGAAGGCCTGTTCCCTACAGTGGGACGTATATAGGCTGCTTATATAGGCTGCCCGCACAAAACAAATCCTAACCTTGGATGCCGCGTAGTTTTTTACTGCAATTGATCAGCGGTAACATCAAACAGCCTTATCAATGTATCACACCTTTCGATCAATACTCTGATATAACTTGTGAAGTTGCTACAAAACCAATCACCCCATCAGCCATCAGGAAAATACGTATGTAATTTTGCACAATCATATGACATCATCGGTGTCACAAACTTCAAGTTTTACAAGTTTTTTACGTGGAACGTCTTTCAGTTCGGTAGTAGGGGGTCACTTGCTAAAACCAGTATGCAACGAAAACATGTCGCCTCGACGAGGGTTGTAACCGTATTCCGTGTGGCGCCGGATTAAGAACAGCGTCACTCCATTTCCTTCCGTGGATGCCGTAGAAGGCGACTAAGGAAATACATTACCAGGAGACGGGCAGCAGCGTCTTCCTGAGATTCCAACCGCTTACTGCGATCGCCAACCCGCCTGCCAAGCGTGGCGATTATGGCAAAACCCCTCATGGTTATGAAAACCACGAAGGAGGCCTAGGTCCTGCAGTGGGCGTCAAATGGCTGATGATGATGATGAGGGTTGTAACTCTGTAACTACGTGTCGGGTGCAATTCATTCATTTAATCGTTGAGTAAAGCAAAGTAGCCATTACCCAGATTTTCTTGACTCGTGCCGCTAGATGGTGCCAGGGCCGCGTAACACATAGCGCAGTTTGAGCTAAAACTTAATTACGTAATTAAATTACGTAAAATTAAGCGTAATTTTTTTCTCAATATTTTTATAGATGTTTCACGTTTAGCCAACAGCGGCCGTGTAACCCGACACAGCCCCACCCGCTTTTTTTATCCACCGTTTCACACAGTTCCAGAAAATAAGTATGCTTCCTATGTAATTACATTTTCCAGTTTCATTTAGTTATGGGCCGGATTTACACAAAATATTAGCCGTATCTCCGAAAGGGCAGTAGAGACAATTACCCACTTTATAACTTATATATTATTTACCGATATTTACCGTTCGATACCCCAGCGTCTTCAATGAATTAATTTCGTTGAATTATATTGATTCAATTAACTTTTGAGATTATTGCGGCTGACTCAGATTATGCCTCTGGTGCCAAATAAGTTATAAACATGCCCTATTTTACCGTCGACATAACGTTTACATAGTCTTTATTAGGTAGTTACTTTAGTATGAGAGTCTGCAACCAAAATGTGAACGGTGATTTTACTGCCGTGTCTAGAAATAAGAGATTCTGTCGCAGTTCGTTGACCTGCGAATAGACATGATAGAACGCTGGCGATAAAGCGTGACGAATGTAGAAGGTTCACGAATTAGGTGCCTTACCCCCGATCTCCCGCACTCTGACAATCTGTTAATCGGCTATTAATAGCTGTCAGTTGGCCAAAGAGCATACGAAAAAACTGGCCAAGTGCGACTCGGACTCGCGCACGAAGGGTTTCGTACCATTATCGATACAACTTTAGACAAAGATCGAATTTGAGAACAGCGCCATCTATAGAAACCAACAAGAAGCGTTTAACATTGTCATTTAACGACATGACATCGGCGCTGTGAAGGTTATTTAGATGCCGCTAGGTGGCGAGCGTTATCTTTAGACAACGTTTGTTGTATAGGAGCCCCCCTTAAATACTTATTTTATTTGGTTTTTAGTATTTCTTGTTTTAGCGGCAACAGAAATACATCATCTGTGAAAATTTCGACTGCCTAGCTACCACGGTCCATGAGATACAGCCTAGTGACAGTGAAGTCTTAGTAATATTGTCCCGTTTAGCACCCTTCGGGTACGGAACCCAAAAAAACGACTCGCATTTATTATCGTATAGTCTATACATTGAAAAATAGGATAACAATGTTTTAAGGTTGCTGTCACACCTGCCATTACCCCTAGGAAAACAAAAATGTATTTAAAATATCCGTAATTGTATTATGTATCAAACCCTCAGACCATGTTTATCAAAAGTATATAGTATTACAATCACAAAATATGTTCAATTGTGCGAGATAGCATGAGCGACGCAACAGCAGCCTTAGATATCTGGGTACTAGTAAAATTTAAGAGCATTTTTACGAAAATTCAAGACATTTCGGGCGGTCAGAAACAACATTTCATTTCACATTCGTGTCGCAGAAATAGCTATATGTAGGCCTAAGTAGGAGAGTCGTCGAGACTTCTGTGTTTGCTATTTTTGCTATTTTCGTCTGCCTAATAAAGGATGGTCTACCGTAACTAGAAAACGGGTCCATTTTTATTGCTTCTCCAATTTAGACGAGGACTTTTGATGAAATGTGTTATGTAAAAATGTGACTAGACGAATGGTGAAATTTTTGCTGGTTCCGTCTGCGCCGGCCGACGCCCACACAGGAACATGCATGAGCCACGCTCATGTTTCTCGAATAACTTGAATCTCGAATGCTTAGGTTATTCAAATAGGTCTCAGATTATGTCTGGCCATCCAAAGGGGTGCGTATAGTGCGGTGGTAACCGAGTAGTAGAACAATTGACTCGGAAGCGACAGAACCAGGTTCGATTCCCAGTGCGGGCATGTACCTATAACTTTTTTTCTAAGTTATGTACGTTTGTGAAGTTATAGTAGCAACACCATTCGCTAACTGTGAAGGAAAACATCGGGTCGAAACCGCCGCCGTGAGTGTCTGCGCTATTCACATACCTCAGCGCTTGAAATCGCCTTAGATTAATAAGATTACATTAATTACTTTTTCTTAAATATGCGCGGAAATATTGTCATTACTTTTGAATAAAGAACACGTGAAGTATCATATTTACGTAGACTGAAAAACCAAAATCACTTCCCGGCGCGTTCTTTGAATTTGGAACGAAAAGCGCGCCGGCAATGTTGTACGAAACGGTGTGCTGTTTGAATTTAGAACCCTTTCATCTATCGTACACATTGCGTTCTCGTGGCTGTATAGCCACAAATGCGCTTACCTTTCGGCACAAACTGTATAATAAAAATAAAAATTGGCGGTAAAGCGGAGTTGGTTGTTATTTTGTTAATAAAATAATTAAATTGAGTTCCGATGATTCTGAAAGTGAAAATAAAATGAACATTGACTGCACTCCACCAGATTTAAGATCGGAAGCTAAATTAGCGATCGAAACTTAATTCCTTTAATTCCTTGCATTTTTTTAAGAAAAGCACTGTATATGCCTCGGCCGAAATGGCAATTGCCTGTCTCGTATCATGGAAGTCCTCGCCTGCGGCTCGGCCTTCAAACTCATACTCGACCTGCAATTGCCTATTTCGCTGCCTTTGCAATAATGTACTATATAAATTACATAGTTTATTGTTTTGTAATTTTTATCCAATAGGTTTTAATTTTTGTGTGGCAAATAATCGTTTTAGCTTCGTGAACTTTTTTCTTTCATTCTTATTGATTTAGGTGTGTAGTTGATTGTAGTAACACAATTTTAGTTTTTTAGTAGTTTTAAAAAAATATCAGAGGACTTAAACGGAAATCGACTACCGAATTCCCCTTCGGAAAATTATTTTTTTATTCCTATTAATTTTTTATGTATAATAAAGAATGTTCTATACCTTCTTATTTCATCTATAATTTCGTCTAGATCGCCAAAAGAAAATTAGTCAATCTAGATAGTAGCATTTAAATGTGAAAATTACTTTGCTAAATTCCGCCAAAATCCCACAAGCACCACGCGGTTAGTTAATGCACCGCCCTCCCTCCCACTGGTTCAAGCAGAAGCAAGACACAAACACACCACCACCGACAAAACAATACTTGCGTGAAAAAATGCGTTGCGAAAGTGTGAGGGCGGTATTTCCGCAAAGTAACGCCTGATTCCATACTAATCTAGGTAGTTAAATAATGTCCTAAAATTTGCATCAAAGGTATCCTTTCTCTCTACAAAATGAATTAAATTACATTACTTGCATTAATTACATATTTTCCTGTATACAATAAAGAATATTAACTTCTTAGCTTACTTTGAGTACCTGTACCTGCATTACAGTAAATGAAAAGCACATAATTCTAACGAATATTTCCATTGTTACAGGTATGTCAGAATCAGCTTTATGCAGAGTTAAAGGTAAATTCTGAGAACCTGGCCTACAAGTTAAATGGAAATATTTACTGAAATGCAAATCGACAATTTGCTTGTAACTCTGACTGCGTAGTATTTTTTATTACTTGCGATAGGTACCTTTTGACCGTGTACACTCGACAGCAGATCAACCATTACATTTTAGTTGCAAAGTCGCTCGTAATGTAACCGAGGAGAATGCACGCTTGTAAAGGTTGATGTGCGGTCGACTGTGCCCTGTTATGTGGCACATATGGCTGTGGCATAAAGCCTGCTACTTCCATTTACGTTACGACAGAATAAAAATTGCACTAAAGAATATTGTACTGAGCGCCGAACTTACAAGGCTTGGTTTATGCAGAAGAGGCGTGTGGCGTGCTTCGTGTGGCGTGTGACGTGGCGTGGACATTCATAAATTATAAATTATACTGAAGTGGCGGAGAGGCGTGGATATCGATATAGAGCAGGATGTTACTCCACTAATTGACAAAACTGTATATTAAATTCAGCCTCGTCACGCGTTTTTTTAGTGTCTCCTGTATTGCTCCTTGTGCGACGACTAGCTTGCGACTGACTGGTTATATGACGGACGGACGGGCGCGTGCCATTTTATGGTGCGGCGTGCCACTTTGTGGTGGCGTGTCACTCGTTGGTGGGACGTCGCCTGGAGGCACGGGCGCAATCGTCCTTACGACAAAAACGACGCTTTGCTGCGTACTATTAAGGTTTATATTATGTTACTTTGACTATCCGCCACCGCCACACGTTCTCGCCACGTCTCCTAAACCGGGCCTAAGGCGGGCGTCATAGAGTTATTATAAGATAGAATTGCAGTCAATGATTTCAGTGAGACCACAAATAATGGGTAGCCAAATTGGCATGCTTGGCGTGGCTGGTTATCAGTGTTGCGCTATTAATGCGAATGTGTACATGTCTGCGAACGTCACTACAAACCGCTTAGGCACACACATGTTACGATAATGTGTGCGTGTCGCCTCGCTTTTGAGCGAATTTTTTTTAGACACTGTCTTTTATCTGTGGCGGGCGCCTTATAAGTACAGCCGTCCAACAGTATTTGAGCTGTAGAAAAATTGCTTAGGTCGCAAGTCCCGGCATGGGTGGAATTCTTAGCATCTAAATAGGTTTTTTAAAATTGTCCCCATCATGGGTTAGTGCAACGAAAAGAATATAATCATCTAAAGTTGTTAGTGATCTTATTCTAGTGTTTTCAGCTCACAAACCCTGTTTTTTAATCTGTAGTGGTAATGTAGTATTTTAAACAACAATCAAACGACGACAAACGCAGAACGTATTTAAACCCGCCCGACCCAGTTTCATAAACCATATCAGTCAGTTATATCCATCACAGAGCGCACCAGTCATAAACAGTCGATTTGAAAGCAATCTGCGATTCAGCGATTTCGAAAGCGATGCGACTGCGCAGCGAGCTCGCCGCGATTGCGCAGCGATTGCGCGGCGAGCACGCCGCGATTACCAACCTCGATGCTATTTTGTACAATCGTGTTCGACAGTCCGCCCCACCCCACTTGAGTCAAATCAAAGATACGTGTGTAAGCTCGTTTAGAGGTTCAATCGTCTTTGATACAATGGAGTTATTTATAGTTAAAATTCAAAATCGTCCAAATAATACGGGATACATAGTAGTCGCTCAATTCCAGTCGATTAAATCGTGGAGCCTCCCAGATTTGTCGTTGACTGCTTTTGTTTCCTGCGTCTTGAAAGTAACGAAGCCAGAAGTAGTGTTTTCTCGTCAGATCAATCCATTTGGCTACTGCACTCAGTAGCTGAATAACCAAAACGCTGATCGCACGCCGCTCGCTGCGCAATCGCATCGCTTTCAAATCGCTCGCAATTCGCTAGTGTGTCTTAAATCCAATAAACAATTGGTGCTTATTTGTAAGTATGTCTTTGGAAAAGCTACTTCACTTGTATTTGGGGCTGCTAGCTTTGAAAAAAAAAAACAGGCCCGGAGACTTCGGGAAAGTCGCTTTTATGTGGGTCCACTACCGCACATTCCTTTCATTTTGACCGAAGTAAATTACTTTGAAGAAAATTTAATATAAAAAATGGGTGCGTAGATATATTATGATTGTTAACGTTTAATAAAAAAACACAAATGCCATACCTGTATAACCGTATACAAAGAAGAAGTGTGTCAAATAAAATACGTATTTTAAATTGCAGTGCATTATTATTATTATGTACTTTATTGCACACAAAACATATAAGTAACATATAAGCGAGTGATAAGCCTGAGTGATCTTAAAACGATCACGAAGGTTAAGCAACACAGGGCGCGTTCAGTGCATGGATGGGTCGCCGTCTATGCCTAACGCTAGTGGCATTTTTCCGAGCGGTTCCGTGCTTCGCAAGGCACGTTAAGCTGTTGGTGCCGGCTGCTGTCGATAGATGGCAGTCGTTAAGCCAAGTCAGAGGCCTTAGGGCGGCTTGACAACTTCTGACAGTAGACGAGCTACTAGTCTACAAGCCTCCATCAATCCGGACTTGGCCCCCGTGGTGGAGTATGGCCTATACCTTCCTCAGGGAAGAGACCCGTGCCCCTCGGTGGGGACATAATGGGTTGATGGTGATGAAGCGAATGTTGAGTGAGGAATGGACTGTATAATGAAAGAAAACTGATGAAAACGGGTAAAACGAAGTATAATAGGGAAATAGCAGAAGAAAAGATGAGTGACATGAGAGAGAAAAGTCAGTTCCAAGGAGTCTTCAACAGCGAGCTTATCTCTGCAGCTTATGCATTTTAGTTAAACTCACTTTTATTTACCTGCGGTAACTATGTAGATAGAAAATAATAGTCTCCAGACCCAGAGAGTTATGTATGATGTTCACCCGGAGCCCGGGCAAACCATTCGAACCCGCAAACTCCGGGTCAAACCCGGAGAGGTGGCAACCCTACAGTTATACTTTAGTCACTTTGATAGGATTGTGGTGGCAACTGAAAAACCCTAGTCTCTGCCTACCCTTTTTGCGGTACGGGTGTGAGTTCATGTAGATAGATAGATAGGCAGATAAATGATTTATTTGCACTTGCACATGTAGGTACATACAGATAACAATAACATGAAGCTTGTAAGCAATAAGAAGCAGACACCTTTTAATGCAATCGGCAGCGTGTCATATCCGTATATGCGTGCACTCACTTATTTACGTTACAGATGACTACCACAAAAACGAGTCGGTTAACCCAATTGTTGACTGCACGCATACAGGACGACAAGGACCTGCTTCATAGAATCACATCCCGCGGCTCACTATGACAATTCAAATACGATATTATAACATCAATGCACATATTAGGATGGGCGTGGCAAGTGCAAAAGGGCTCTAACTCAGCATATGCTGGAGAGCAGTACACTCCAGCGCTGATCTTCCGCTAGTGCCCGTCAGTACGGAGGCGCACAGAGCTCGGAGAGATGTTGCACGAACAAAACTAAAATAAAATGCTGAGGTAATTGTGAATAAAATGAGTGATTAACATAATATAATAAATTATCGCGTATTTATCAGATTACGAGTATATTGGATTTCAATGGTTAGTGGTTAGTCAAATTTAATGTCAAAAAAGTATAATAGGTGATAAGAATAACTATCATACTTACTTAGTGTACATACATGTACTTGCACTTACATGTACTTACTTATCTCGAATAATGAAGTATTTTAAACAACAGTCACACAGTCCGTCGACCCAGACCCATAAACCATATCGGCCAGTTATATTCATCAAAGAGCGGGCAATGTTGCCGCCATAGACATACAACGAAAAGACAGAGTGTGTCGAACAAAATTGCGCTCAAAAGCGAGGCGACCCGCACACATTAACGTAGCACCTAAGCGGATTGTAGTAAGTGACATTCGCAGGCACTCACACATTCGCATTAACAGTCCAACACTGACAATCGGCTACGCTAAGCATGCTAATTTGGGTAATTGAATCAATATTTACATTACCAATTGGTTGCCTCACTTTGGAAGCTGGGACTGCGCGGTTCTAAGCTGGGACTGCGGTTCTAAGCTGGGACTGCGTTTCTTCCTTATAATAAATCTATGGTTACCGCTATTAAAAATACGCGACCTTCCCGTGTTTAATCTATTTGGCTTGCAACGTACGAGAGCGGTGATGTGATTTGACGTGGGGCTGGTAGAGAGAGTACGTTCTTTGTCAGTGTCACTTGTTTAGGTCAACGCGATGAGTTCGGCTGAAGCAGAGGGCGCTGTGATTGTGTCACCGCGAGAGGGTGGTAATGTGATTTGACGTGTGGTTGGTAGAGGCTTTAGTTGTGACACTTATTTATGTCATCGCAATGATGTCGGCTGCTCTAAGCTAAAAAAGAGGGTGCTGTGGTATCATTAAAATATCTACAGTTTTTATGGCCTATGAAAGTCGCCTTGGAAATTTATCGCTTTCTTATTTTGTGTTTTGTAGAAAACATCAAGCAAGCATCTCGTAGCATCAAAGTGTCCATAGTTGTTTTTATATTGCATTTGTATGTAGATACTTCTTTATAGAGTATAAAATAAGTCTGGCAAGTTTATCATAACAAAACCTAAATTACCAAACTATACGACATCATCGGCCTCTGTAGTACTCTCTCAAGTTTCTGCACAGATAAGCGTGAAGCATCAAAAATATCGTAATCGTAATAACTCGGCGCAGTATCCTTCTATCACATAACGAAGACGTCTGTAATTGGAAGGCTGCGCGCCTGCCATTACGAAATGCGAAGTACTAAGTTTCCTTTCGTGATTTGACACGTGCCTGGTTCTCATTTGTTTTAATTTTTACGCTTTATGAAATCAGGTTAAAAAGCGCGTATTTGGTAGTATGAACGTGGTATGTAAACAATTTTTACTTTTTTATATATGGGGTTGAAATAACGGTTATTTTGTCTTACGTAGGGGAGAAATGGGGTCAGAAAGTGCTTAAATTTGTTTTTCGCAATAAATAGAGAGCCTCTTATTTTCTTAAATAAATTACATGTATTTTTATTAAGTCCAGCGAGCAAAAAAATATCAAAAAGCTTTGAAAAAATTTCATGCACACAAAGTGAACTAAACTAAATTAACTTAACTTACGTAACCCATGCTGTCGAAAGAGCGTTGGGAGAAAAATGAAGGCGTGGCCTTGAAACATCATGGGATGGAGAGATGTAGCCAGCGTCGTAGACCTGTTTCGCTTGCCAAGAAACGAAGAAGAATATGCGGAGCTGACGGCCAACCTCCATTCTTCTTAGCTTGTCGATGAATAAGAAGAACTTAATCCAACTCAAAGGTAAGGTGATCTGGAAGAGCTCACCTGCACCTGGTACTCCGGTGATATGACACACCACGCGCTAGCTGCTTCATACAACACGCAATATATTTGGGAATTGGCACAGCTGTATTAATAGCCGCTCCAGAGAGCTTTTGCTTTGGCAGGTGCCTTTCTTGTTATGCAATGCTCGGGGATCGTTAGATGGGTTTTTGATGCATTGTTGGAAAATGGATGTATTGCATCTTTTCTAGATGTTTACGCTCTTTGGTACAAATCCTTTAAAACAAAATTAAAACAAATCCTTGTCGACTACGGAAACCTAAAAAGGCAGCATCGCGAGCCCTCAAAAAATACTACGTAGCAATAAGTTACTCGAAATCATGGGTTCGAACCCGATCACGTCTTTCTTAGTTTAGAACATCTTTGACTTAGCTTTCTAAGTTACGTAAAGCAATACCACTCGCTAACGGTGAGGGTTAACATCGTGAGGAAACCTGAGTGCCTAAGGTGTTCACATACCTCAGCGCTTGAAATCACTTATCCGCGGTAGGCACGCGTGGTGATAAAGCCCTCTCTCTCTGAGAGAAGGCGTGTGCCCTGCAGTGGGACGCTAACTCGTTTAGGCTACTCGTATGTAGGTCGTATAGGTGTCGGTGGTGATTTGAGATAAGGCAGCGACATACTTTCTCTTACCCTCCCACCCATGCTCTCTCTCTCTCTCTCTCTCTCTCTCTCTCTCTCTCTCTCTCTCTCTCTGAGAGAACGTCTGGGCCCTAATTGGAACGTATGTATACTGTATTATTTCTAGTAACTTTAAACCAACTCCATCTATTATTGTAACGTTTTTCATTTCACCTCTATCTCCCTCTATTTGCAGATGGGAGTTATTTTTAATGACCGTGTAATTGAATAAGCTGCGGACTCCTCTCGGAAAAATTGCGTAATTACTATAATACATAGAATTTTCATGTAGCTATTCCTCTTCGCTTTAAACATGCTCCTCAGTAAAGTAAAGTATCGTTTATTCATGTACATGGGTAAATAAAATAGATCTTCATTTACAGTAGTTTGTTTAATACTAGCAGTAGTAGGTACTTCTTAGCAAGGAACAGTAGGAATTATATATTTCGATTTGGCTAAGACTTTATGTAGCTGTCTGTTCATGTCTATTACTTGTTAGTTGTAAACCCTGGTCTCTGCCTACCCCTCAGGGATAAAGGGGTGAGTTTATTTCATTTTTCTATAAAATACCTACATGAGCTATATTGAACTATCTAAAGCAATTTTACCGAAAGAGATGTATGGTAATAAAATTGTTAAAAAACCGAACAAGTGCGAGTCGGACTCGCCCGCCGAGGTCTCCGTACAAATCTGTACTCTCGCAGTTTTTCCGAGCTTTTCCCGAACTTCATAGACTTTTTCTTATGATTTAATGACGAGTGTATAGTTTCAGATTTTTTCCCTGTACGACGATATTACTTGCCAAATTTCATAGGGGCCGTCCATATATTACGTCATTCTAAATTAGGGGGGGGGGGGGGGTTGGTCTGCGGATGACGGTAAATGATAGATGGGGGGGGGGGTGTTTCGAAATTGACGTCATTCTTATTTATTTATTTATAGTTTATTTTTCACGTACAAAAAGATTATTTCTAAAAAGAAATTTCTTCCAGCACACCTAGTAAAATACTAGCTGCCCGCCCCGGCTTCGCCCGTGGTACTATCCAAAGAAAAGTAAAAAATAAGTAGTTATATTATATCAATGATTATTGCCAAAGTAAAAATAATAAAAGGTGATTCTATAACCAAGTGTTTTAATCATATAATACCCTATTTTTCTCAAATCTGCAATAATTTATTTTGTCAAACTAGTAATGACGTCAATTTTGGGAGAAGGGGGGGGGGGTCATTAAGAAATGACGATAGGATGATTATAGGGGGGGGGGGGGTCTAAAATTTGAAAAAATCGATGACGTAATTTATGGACCGCCCCATAGTCCTACGTCAACGGAAAGTACCCAATAATTTTTTATTCCCTTGAGTGTGTCGAAATATGCGTTTTCTGCGGCATAAACGGCCGTAACTTTTTTATTAACTTAAAAATTTGATTTTTTCTCAGGTTAAAGGGGCTGTAGACCTGAGTATATGGTTTTCATTTTAACTCGATACCACCACGCGTTCCCAAGATAAAGGGTCTTGACAGACAGACAGACGGATGGACGGACGGACGGACAACTAAGTGATTCTACAAGGGTTCCGTTTTTCCATTTGAGGTACGGAACCCTAAAAATTCTAATTTTGAGGGTTCCCTTACGTAAAAAGTTAGAAACCAGAAATGAAACTTCGCTAATAAACAAGAAATCAGTTTTTTGTCCAAGCTAAGCAAGAAATCCTCAATTTGTAAACGAGCGTAAACAGCGGAATATAGTAATCTATGACAGTGACAGTCTACCAACCAGCCTTACCTAAAAGCTACCTTACCGTACCTTGCGGCCGCCAATTGTATTTTTCATTGTAACTTTTATTTATGTCTCTTGTTTCTTGTGTGCAATAAAGAATATTCTTATCTTATCTTACATAAAAGAAGTAATTTAGCGATACAACTCTAATAATTGTTTGTAGATAGTCCATTTACCTACGAGCACATACACGATAAAGTATGTAAAGTAAGCTTGGACAAATTACCTATTTATACTATGCGTATTGCGCCCACTTCGGGAGTTTGTAACACCATTGCGGATTATAAAGCGCTAGGTCGGATAAGTAATAAAATTTACTTTTTATTTGATATACTAGTAGTTACCTGCGTTAAGACTTTTAAACGTCCTTGAGTAAGTACCTGTTTAAAATATATAAACACCCAAATATTCGACATCTTCAGGATTTAACTAGATCCCCGTATATACGCTACATACATACGAGTACATAAATAAAATCACGCCTGTATCCACAAGCGGTAGTAGCCTAGTAGATAGAACATTAAACTCGGAAGCGAGAGACCCAGGTTCGATTCCCAGTGCGTGCATGTACCTATGACTTTGTTTTACATTTGTGAAGTTATAGTAGCAATACCACTCGCTAACGGTGAAGGAAAACATCGTGAGGAAACCCGAGTGTCTGAGCTATTCACGTACCTCAGCGCTTGAAATCGCCAATCCGCCGTGGGCACGCGTGGTGATTAAGCCTATACTCTCTCCCTGAGAGAAGGCCTGTGCCCTACAGTGGGACGTATATAGGCTGCTTATGTTGTCCTGGAGGCTTAGGAAGAGCTAGCTTTTGCCACTTGCGACTATCCTGATTAACCTCTTTTGCTTCATCAACAATCCTAAGTCGCTGCATGCACGCACGTCGGTTTCTGGTTATTATTATCTCTCGCTTCGCTAATGCATCCACTACCTGGGTCGACGTATGTCCACATCGGACGCCTTAATAGACTTTCGAAAATGGGCCGATAATTCGGCCCTTTTACACCCATCCGATCGATATATTTATTTCGTCAATTTGCTGAATATGATTGTCAAAGATGTATTTTGCGCTCCTCTAGTCGAAATAGCTTCAACTATTTGCGCTCGTCTAGTCAAAGGCGCTTCAACCATTTGCACACGTCTAGTCGAAAGCGCTCCAAGCATTTGCGCATGTCAAGTCGAAAACGTTTCAACAATTTGCGCTCGTTTAGTCCAAAGCGCTTCAACCATTTGCGCACGTCTAGCCGAAAGCATTTGAACCATTTGCGCTTGTCTAGTCGAAAGTGATTTAATTGTTTACGCTCTGCTAGCCGAAAGCGCTTGAACCATTTGCGCTTGTCTAGTCGAAAGCGATTTAACTGTTAGCGATCGTCTAGCCGAAAGCGCTTCAGCCATTTGCGTACGTCTACTCGAAAGCCCTTCAACCATTTCCGCTTGTGTAGTCGAAAGCGATTTAACTGTTTGCGCTTGTCTAGCCGAAAGTGCTTCAACAATTTGCGCTCGTTTAGTCGAAAGCGCTTCAACCACAGCCCTGTAGGCGCCACGAGCTAGGCTCAGCTCCGGAGGCTGCTTCGCCGCGGTCCGTTGAACCCGCGAGGTCGTTGCCTACGGTTCCATCGGTGGAACTAGTTTTTGAGCGGATTTACTTAAAAGGTGCCAATTCGCTTTGGCGTTTTGGCTTAGGCTTATCTTGCCTATTCCATCTCGAAAAAAACTTTTCTGGCTGGCGAGAAAGGGATTTTAGTTTGTTCCTTGAACTCGCAAACCCCCGCCGGCCCGTTGTAATAAAGATAGACCTTTAAAATGTATGTTATAGGTAGATACCTGATTTTTTAGGGTTCCGTACCCAAAGGGTGAAAACGGGACCCTATTACTAAGACTTCGCTGTCTGTCCGTCCGTCCGTCCGTCTGTCTGTCACCAGGCTGTATCTCAAGAACCGTGATAGCTAGAGAGTTGACATTTTCACAGATTATGTATTTCTGTGGCCGCTATAACAACAAATACTAAAAACAAAATAAAATAATGATTTAAGGGGCGCTCCCATACAACAAACGTGATTTTTTTTTTGCTGTTTTTTATCTTTGTGTCTAATGTTGTATAGATAATGGTACGGAACCCTTCGTGCGCGAGTCCGACTCGCACTTGGCCGGTTTTTTCCTATCCTTAAATTAACCTTACACGAATCTGTTGAAATCTAGATACGGCTGCAGTTACGTTTATGTAAAACCGTTCTATTTCAGCTTACAGAAATAAGGAATTTACGTAGTGCAGTGGAGAAATAAAAAAGCAATGAAACTCACTAGGTATGCGACACCGACGAAAAAAGATTCACCTTCAACAATGTCGGTCTGAGCAAAAGTTTAAATGTCACATAGAATCGACCTAGTAGCCTCTACTACATCTGAAAGTACTCGTGCACTTAAAGACGACGATACATGCGTTGTGCTTCGGTGTAATCTGAAATCAGAAATTTATTTCAACGTAAAAAAAATACATTTGTTTGTTTAATGCCAATGTACAATGTTAATAGCTGCCTACGGGTCGACTTTGTAGAAGAAGAAGAACATTTATTTCAATAACAGAAACACACACATACATTAACAAGTTACAACATAAAATAGCATGCTGAAGTGGCAGTGGGCCGGCCATATTATCCGAAGAACTGATAACCGATGGGGTAGACGAGTTCTCGAGTGGAGACCGCGGATCGGTAAACGTAGTGTGAGACGTCCTCAGACTCGGTGGAGCGATGATCTTCGCAAGGCGGCTGGCAAGAGTTGGATGAGAGTAGCCGAGGACCGTGCTCAGTGGCGTGCTATAGGAGAGGCCTATGTCCAGCAGTGGACAAGCATAGGCTGATGATGATGATGAACATAAAATATTAAATTACAATACAAAAGGTAAGAAAGGAAAAAAAAACCGGCCAAGTGCGAGTCGGACTCGCGCACCGAGGGTTCCGTACAAACCTGCAATGTCAACAACATTTTTTCACGGGTTAAAGGCAATTAGATCTAAGTATTTGATATGAATTTCAACTTGATAGCTCTACGCGTTCATGAGGAAAAAAGTAATAAGTTTATATTTATTAAAAAATATATATTTTGTAATGTAACTAAAAATTTAAGGTTTTCGGAATTTTTCCTTTATGTGTGCTATAAAACGTTGCTTCATGCCAAATTTCAAGATTCTAGGTCGACTGGAAGTACCCTTTAGGTTTTGATTCCCTTGCGAGTACTTGCGAGTTTCAAAATATGCAGCTTAAATTGCTGTTTCTTTTGATTGCGTTGACATAGAAGTTAGATTTTGTTACAGCTTAAAGGTATTATAGACTTGAGTATTTGGTATGAATTTCAATTTAATACCTCTACGCGTTTATGAGGAAATGGGTAGTAAGTTTAAAATTATTAAAAAAAATATATTATGTGATGTAACTAAAAATTTATGGTTTTCGTAATTTTTCCTTTATCTATGCTATAAGACGTTGCTTCGTACCAAATTTCAAGATTCTGAGTTCACGGGAAGCACCCTGTAGGTTTTGATTCCCTTGCAAGTGTCGAAAATTTGCGGCATAAACGGCTGTATCTTTTGATTGCGTTGGCTTAGAAGTTTGATTTTTTCACAGCTTCAAGGGACAGTAGACCTGAGTAATTGATATAAATTTCAGCTTCATACCTCCACGCGTTCCTGAGAAAAAGGGTCTTGACAGACGGACGGACGGACGGACAGACGGACAACAAAGTGATCCTATAAGGGTTCCGTTTTTTCCTTTTGAGGTACGGAACCCTAAAAACAATAAAACACTTTATATTAACATAAGTTGCGGTGTGTCCCTGTTGCTGGAAAAGGCAGCTGGCTCAGCATGTAGGGGAGAAAACTTCAAGTAAAAAAGTCTGTGAAGGTAAAAATCGTGAGGAAAGTGTCTGAGGTGTCCATATACCTCAGCGCTTTAAATTGCCAATACGTGGTGGGCACGCGTGGTAAATAAGCCCATACTGTTACTTATAATATTAAGATAAATATATTGGCTATTTCACGGCGAAATTCAGTACCTAATTTAATTTAATCCCAACCTTACATTTACATCACACGTATCCATGATTAAGCTCTGCGAATCAGAGCGAAACCTGGTCGGACTCTTCAGACAAAAAAGCAAGTAAGTGAATAGGTAATAATAATAATGATAATAACTTCCACACAATACAATCACTTGACCTGGTCCCAAACTAGGATACCCTGTGCTATGGTAACCAGACAAGGACAGCACATGCATGAAAATACCCCGAGACTGAGGCCATTTGTACGGCGGCCCCCAGTGGGAATCGAACACACGACCTCTGTTGTGGTAGCTAAGCGCCTTAACGGCTAGACCAACAAGGCACTCAATAATAAGAATCCAGAAATAAGGTAATAATGACATCTGTTGCAATCTGCGGTTGAAATTAATAAAACATGTAAAACGCGGAAATTCCATTCGTTCTGAAATTAGAACTGAAAACATTGACGTTTATTTTGTAAACGTTTTGTTTTCACAATGAATACTACTTGATTCATTGAATTCAGTGATGTTATAAGCTGTAAAGCCTACGTCAATCCTCAAGGCTCGTTTTAAATAACGGTGATTTTTCTTCGTTTGATTAGTTTCGGAGATCATCCCCTACATACACACCTCATATTCGTTCGTACATATAAGGTTTACGTCTTTACAACATAACTAGCTGACCGGGAAAACGTTGTTTTGTCATATTAATTAGCCTACGACCTATTCTCAGAACTGCCAAATGAACACAAAAAATTCATAAAAATCGGCGAAGCTGTTTAGGAGGAGTTCGATAACAAACAACGTGACACGAGATTTTTATATATTGGAAGATTTAGTAGACAAAGTGGGCATTCATCATAAGCAGCCTACATACGTCCCACTGTAGGGCACAGGCCTTCTCTCAGAGAGAGAGAGTATGGGCTTAATCACCACCAGCGCCCACCGCGGATTGGCGATTTCAAGCGCTGACGTATGTGAATAGCTCAGACAATCACGTTTCCTCACGATGTGGGCATTGATTCAGTGCATTTTCGCAGCCCTTAAACATAAACATAACATAAACATTTACATACAGGCACATACATTGCTTCTGGCCTCACACTAGGATACCCTGTGTCGTGGGAACCAGAAACAACGACATCACAAACATGTAAACATCCAAGACCTGGGGTTTGTTTTGTCCCCAGCCGGGATTCGAACCTGGGACCTCTCGCATGGTATGCAGATGCACTACCGCTGCGCTACGAGGTCGTCGAATAAGGTCAATAGAGGCTGCATTGCCATTTAAGCGTTGGTGCAAATGTATGATGGTAGCCTGTACTATCCGAGAACAATAAAACGCGACCTTGGGCGATTACCCTACGCCTTTAAGCTTGTCATTAGAGCTAAATGGAGTTGAAGCATTACCTCAACGTCTGACACGTGGATTTGGACCAGGGTTTTTGGTTAAGGGGCTCCAGGGAGTAACACTAGCGCCACCCAGAAAAAAAGATATCTTTTTTCACAGATCGAATTTGCAGAATCAATGTTAACGTCACCAGATGGTCTGACAACATGTGATGGCGAGACCGGGAAGCTTAGAAAACTATGAGGGAGGCCTATGTCCTGCAGTGGGCGTCAAATGGATGATGATGATGATCTAATATATATAAACATCTCGTGTCACAGTGTTTGTTATCAATGTCCTCCGAAAGATGTTCACCGATTTTTATGATTTTTTTTGTGTATATTTGGTAGTTCTGAGGATAGGTCGTAGGCTAATTAATATGGCAAAACAATGTTTGCCGAGTCAGGTAGTAAATAAATAAATACATTCATAAATGTGATTTATCTTGCAGCGTAGTCATGAACAGAAAGCGTTTTACCGGTGTAACCCCCAACCCCCAGAATATTAAACGTATGACCCCGATAGTAAAGGAGAAAAGTTACTATGATGCAAAACACTCTAATGGCCAACTGTGATCGTCTAGTCTAGTGAGAACCCTTCATTGTGAACGTATTAATAACCCAAGAACTTTTAGGATATGAGATTGAGTAATGAGTGCATGTAAGAGATCCGCTAAAATAATAAAAGTAGAACTAAGAACATTCAGTTCAAACCAAATGTTTATTAGAAAAGGTAAATTTTAGAACGATTCGAAGAAACTAAAATAGCAATAAAGCAACATTAAATAAGCAGAAGCGAGACAAGATTGGGATAAAGGAGGAAAATTTAAATATAGAAGTTAAGTTTAGAAGACAATAAATTAAAGGTTAAATAAAATAAATTCCATGTAAATAAAATAAGATTATCGTAGCAAAATATTTGAAATAACTACTTGTCATACTATTACACATGTGAGTGTTTTAGTATAACGTCCCCTACCAAAGGCCGGTTAAGGCAGACATTATTAGCCAGCTAAGTAGATAATATTGGATAAGAAGAAGTGAGTGCAATACTCAATTATCTACTAGCCGATAGTGCTAATTATATCTACCGTGGATGGGGATTGGCCACCACTACGTTATACTGTTAATATATACTTAGAAATAATAAAACTATGACTGACTAGAAATAAGAATACAATGATTCATTATTCCGAGTCTATGCCTTAAGAAAACATACATGATTAACGCAAGAATTGGCAAAGAGACGTTCAGCAGTACAATGCATTGGCAGACGAGAGTGAGAGAGGTAAAAAACCAAATGCACAAAGTACGTTGGAATAAGACTTCATCGAAGCTTACCAACACTGAAACAGTCCGGCCAAACCCACGCAACCATGAAATGTCACCCAAAGACATAAGTCATACAAATAAATATAGTAAAAGCAATAAAAGCTTTGAGCAGGCATAGACATATTAAAACTCAAGTCACTTCACACAATTAACGCAAGAAACGGCAAAGGGATGTTCAGCAGTACTATGCATTGGCAGACGAAAGTGTGAGAGAGGTAATAACCAAATGCACAAAGTACGTTGGAATAAGACTTCATCGAAGCTTACCAACACTGAAACAATCCAGCCGAGCTCACGCAACTATGAGATGCCACTCAAGGACAAGTCAAACATAATAAAAGCTTTAAGCAAGTATAGAGATCTTAAGACTCAAGACGCTGCACACAATTAACGCAAGAAACGGCAAAGGGATGTTCAGCAGTACAATGCATTGGCAGACGAGAGTGTGAGAGGTAATAACCAAATGCACAAAGTACGTTGAAATAAGACTTCATCGAAGCTTACCAACACTGAAACAATCCAGCCGCGCTCACGCAACTATGAGATTAAGCAGAGTATTAAGCCAATATACTTAAAATGAATATAGCCTTACTACTACAAAGCCTATAGTGGCTCTTAACTACTCCCTAACGTCCCATAACGTCTTTCAATTCCTAACAATAATCCGTGTTTTGACCACCCTATATATTATTCACCCTATATTGCGCCTAAAATGCAATAATACTAAAGAAACAACGGTCGGAAGGAAAAGTATCTACGCACCTACATAAATTGTTCCTACCTCTGCAATAGTGGAATGACCCGTCCGAAGGTCAAAAGATAGGTACCTACGAAGCTAATATTTTCGTTTCGTTTTACCTATTCCTCAGTTTGAAATGATCACCGTGTGGATGAAACGCACCAACGTTTACGCCTAGTTTTAAGGTGAGGACCAGAGACATAGATAAGCAGTAAGTTTAGTAGCTACTAATTCAAGACTCGCACAATTAAGGGGCTACAGTGTGCTGGAACTGGCTAGCAAACGTTTTTGAATCGCTTGTGACATCCTCTAGGAATATGGCAGACCGTTGAAATTAATATATGATATAATTTAACTCCTTGATTCCCTATTGGATGTTTGACAACTGTCATAACCTTACGCCTTCTATGAGTAAATATATTCCGTAAGAATGCTTAAAAAAAAGCTAAGAATTTATATACCATTTTAAATGCGCAGTGGATTACGTTTAAGCTTATACAGTCTTACGGGCAATATAAAAATCTTGTATGTTAATGTTTAAAACTAACAGGAACAATAGTTACTCATTCAGAAAAAACGTTTTCACCAATTTATCACATTACGCCTTACGAGGAACGCCCAGCCTACTCGTTGCCTGTTGTCTGCGACCAGGCGCTCTTCGCATCACCATTGATTTCATTGTAACTTTTCATAAGCGATTTATCAATCATAAATCAACCTTCCAAAGTTCACCTCGAGCGCCATATAGTGAAATTAATTCAAAGTAGCAATTCTCATACAAAATTACCGATTGTAGGCCAAGGACGTGGGGCGAGGGACCGAAAAAGACGCCGCATCTTTCCAATTCACTTTCGTACAAAATGTACTGGGTCAAGTTTCATAAAACTATAATTTCGTAGTTTATTATGACAATTCGAAGTACACTGCGCAGCAGAGTCTATTTGTTAATCTGTGGGTTAATCGGCTTTGCAATGTACATCGAATTGTCATAGTCACAATGAATTGTAGTTCTATGAAACAGGCTCCTGAAGGGATGGGTCTTTTCCGCGCCCTCGCCCCACGTCCCATGTCCGAACAAAACAAAAAAATATTATATAGCTATTAGTCCAATCGGTGGAGACATTTTCGAGTGTTTGCAAGACCAACGCACGGCAACTGATTTTTGTAGTAGTGATCGAGCTTCAATCGTTAGAAAAACATACAATATAAAATCCCAATTCTTGTATTTTTTTATTTAAGTAAATAACTAAAAAAGAAAAGTAAAAAGGAAACCGATCATTTACTAGTATTCGAACCAAGAGCTCTCTGCCGTTCAAGGGACGCCTCTTCCCATCCGAGCTATTGTAACATTACCAATCTAAGCGAAACATCGTTTTACTATTTGTGCCTAAATCACGGTACCTATGTATTATAATCCATTTATTGTCGCGATTAGGTCGGCCGCACGCGGCCAGACTTGTTGCTCGAGCCTTGTAGTCTCTAATTACTAGCATTTAAGGTTCATTTTAGTTTGATTGAGTTTTGTTTCACTCCTTGCGCTCGCACTTCGCCTCCTCGTTAGATTGTAGGGTACATAGGCGGTAAATAATGTGTTGGTAAATAATAATTTCGATTGGGGCGTTACGAATAATACTTGATTCATAACCTTTGAGTGAACCAAGCCGAATTACAGTACTTAGTATTTCCGCACCGCTCACTTCCGTAGCGACAGAAGAAGATAGCGCTATCGAACTCGGCTCGGTCGTTCCCATCCGGATATATAGAAAAATATTTTACATAGTTATATGAATTGTGTCAATAATGTTGTTTAGAACCTTTTCTAAACATACAAAACGAATCTGTGTAGATTTCGTCTCTGAATTTTTTTTCTATCTGCCTGACATGTTTTTCTGTTTTAAATAAAATAAAACGCTGTATATTTTTATCACGCATTTTATTGTACATGCGGAAGTATTGTTAGAAGAATCAATGGCGTAATGCTAAAAATTTTGTGGGAATTATATTTTATATACGTGTGTAGGTACTTGTTTTTAGTTTTTTTATTTTCTCGAAATTCCGCTGTATTGGGATAAGTTATCTACACTGCAATAATTATGCTCTTTACCTTCCCTACATGTAATATAAATCACACTTCCATGACATGTATAAGTTGATCCTATTCAATTGTTTTTGCTAGGGTTGGCACAAAATCCGGGTTTTTTTTATTCAAGATTTATTCGGTGCTCATTTTTAGGTACAACGTAATTTAAATATATAATTTAACGCGCATAATATTTTTGGGTTCCGTAATTATAATGACAACAAAAGAAAGTAGGTAATTTTTTGTACACGTAACAAAAAAAAACAACTGAAACCTTAACAAAAAGGAAAAGTGTAACAAAAAGTAACCAAATAGAAATAGAAGTACTGTATCACACAGTAGATTAAACAAAAATCTGCGTTCCTGGTTTACCGATATTACATATTTTTATTTAAGTGTCACAATGAATAGTGTAATGTATCTTGAAAATATTCGTCGGTGGGGAGTTCCAAAATTATAATAATAATAACGTCCACACAACGCAATCAAACTAGAATTCCCTGCACTATAGTATAGATAGTTTTTAACTATCAGCTTTAACGCCAAAAATCACTTAAATGCTGTATGTTTCCTGTGCTATTGAAATGAAATAATAGAAATGGTATGAATTACACTATTAATACGATTATCAACAGATTAATCTGTTATAATATACCAATATAAGTTAAGACGAGGAGGCACTGTTGATTAATAATTATATTTATCAGTCTTTGTGCTGAAACAAGGATGCAGGCCAAATAAGCACTCAAATCCATTTGTAGCTCTTTTACCAACATCCTTAGCAACGAAGTCTTTTTCCATTTTCATAATTTTTGTTTTATTTCTTTGGTCAATATCCATTTTGAAATGTTTTTTTTTCTTCTGTAAAAAATTAATTATTTTGCTTTTGTTCTTAAAATTTTTATAATTTTGTTTGTGTTATACCATAGAAAAAAAATTATCGAGTCAGATTTGCTCAATGGACTATTGGCCACACAGGCACGATAGCGATGACACATATTCACCCTTTTGAAACCGCTTTAGTGAATGCGCGTAGTGTAAAATAAAATAAAAAAATGCGTAAAGTCGATGATTTAAATTCAAAGATTTTGAGCCTAAATCTTAATCCAAGCTTCACATTTATCAAAATTTCCACTATTTTAAAATGTTTATAAAAACCTCTGTATTTTTACACTATATTTTAAGTTTTCAGCAGCTTTTGTAAAGAAACCTCTCGAGTCATGGAAACACAAGAAGTCCACTGCTGGATATAGGCCTCCTCCATGCATTTCCAAAAAGACCAGTTGGAAGCGGATTTCATCCAGCGTCTTCCTGGCACTTGGATGAGGTCATCTGTCGGCTGGTCGTCCTACGCAGCGCTTGCCGATATGTGGTCTCCATTCGAGAACTTTTCGGCCCCATCGGCCATTAGTTCTGCTTGCTATGTGCCCCGCCCACTGTCACTTCAACTTAGTAATCCGCTGGGCTAAGGTGACTTTCGTTCCTCTACGAATCTCATCATTTCTGATTCGATATCGTAGAGAAAGCATAGGCCTTTCCATAGCTATTTGCGTGACCTTGAGCTTTCTTAGGAGGCCCATAGTGAGAGGCCACGTTTCAGTGCCTTAAGTCATCACTGGTTGTATAATTTTGTCTTGAGTGATTGATGTATATTAGACGAAAGGACTTTTCTAAGTTTCCCGAATGCTGCCCAGCCAAGTTGGATTCGACCTCTTTCACAAAGTTGGACCGGCCTAGTTGGACTGTTTGTCCTGAGTAGACGTATTCGTCTACAACTTCGAGAGTCGAGTTCCCCAATGTTATTGGGGTGGGCACAAAACGAGCATTCGATATGACCTTCGTTTTGTCCATGTTCATTTCAAGGCCCACCCGTTGGGAAACTCGACTGAGGTCTTTGAGCATTATGCCGAGGTCTTCCATCGTTTCTGCCATGACTACTATATCGTCGGCAAATCGAAGGTGAGTGATGTACTCGCCATTGATATTGATGCCGCGTCCCTGACATTCCAGAAGCTTGAAGGTATCTTCCAGTCCGTTTGTGAACATTTTTGGAGATATAACGTCTCCCTGTCTTACGCCCTTTTTTAATGGAATTGCGTCCGAATTCTGTTCCTGTACTCGGACCGACATAGTGGTTCTGTGGTCATAGTGGACTGTTGTACAAGCATTTCAGCACCTCGATATACCGATAGTCAATACGGCAACGCTGGAGAGACTCGAGCACTGTCCATAACTCGATCGAATCGAAGGCTTTCTCAAAGTCCACAAACGCAAAGCATAATGGCAAATTATACTCCTCAGTCTTCTGTATAATTTGCCGCAACGTGTGGATGTGGTCTAATGGTACTAAAGCCCTTTCGGAAACCGGCTTGTTCGGGAGGCTGGAAGTCATCAAACCTGCGTTCAATACATGGCGCAGAGTAGTCATCAGCGACCACAAAAACCTCCAATACTAATTTTCATAGAAAAACGGAGCCAGAGATTTTTGAGAAATTTTTAGGAGCCAGCTTGAAATTTGACTTACGCCATTTTGTAAAAAGTAAGTTAACGTTGTCATCCAACCCAAGGTCTTATTCAACATTTGTTCGACAAGACTACCCCGTAATGTTACCGTTTTCTCAGGCTTTGACAAAAAAGCTGTAGAGACCGGATTTTCCAAGTCAGATTTTTCTTATCGGTTTGAGGGATCACCCTGTAAGGATGGAAAATTCCAAGTTTACACCATATGTGGAACTTGGAAATCTTTTAGCACCTGATAAGACCGAAATTAGAACAACCAAAAATTCAAGAATTTTCACACGTCTAGTTATTTTAGCATTCAAACGCTGTGTGACTATAAAGTTGATACCATATTAGTCCAGCCGCTAGACCAGCGGGGCCCGGTGGCAAAACCTGCATTAGGTGTTGGTTGAAAATTTAAGCAATTTTACTTTTCAATCGGCACTATTAAATTTGCCATAAAAATTAATTTACGTCACCGTCCTATCTAGGGTTTATGCACCGAGTTTATGTTGTTTTAAAAGACCACCCCTAAGTGTTACCATTATCCCAAGCCGTTGAAAAAAAAGAAACTCATGGAGACCAGCTTCTCCAAGTTTTCGATTTTCTCCGTCGGTTTTAGCAAAAAAACTAATCGTATAGAAAATTTCAAGTTAGTAATATCAAAATGGGACAACAATTTTATCTAGGTGTTTTTCGCTGATCAACTTTATGTACCTATATACATTCTTCACGTCACACCGTGTACATAAAGTTGTTATATGCGATGTATATCATGTTACTATTTTAATTAATATCAATAATAACGGCACCAGGTATTTACATATTTTTTTCAAAATCAAATCAGATCCGGATTATAAATTACTATCTGAGAGCGTGACAACCCTAACGACGTAAAATCCGGATAACAATTAAAATCTACTTTCCATGGAATTGGCATTAGAAATATATTTTTTATTTCATATGGGGAAGTCGCTTCCTACGTTCCAATTCTGCCACTGAGTCCCGAAATACATCCATGTGAAATCAAAGTCAAATTCACTTTATTGAAAAAAGATAAGATGATTTTTTTTCACTTTTTGACATAAAAAACTGTTGTTGTGCAAAAACATGTACTATTTCATAAGTAGGTAGGTAAATAAATACGCACTTACTAAACATGTGATTTTTGTTTGAAAGCTATTCTTTCTACAAAGCATAGATAAGTTTTGAAGAGATGTACCTACCTTTATCTTTTTTGTTTGTAATGATGCATGCTATACAAGAAGGCATTAGATTGAAGTCTATTCAATCTACGCGTACGCGGGCGGGCTGGCGAGCCGGCTAGAAAAGTAGAAACCGCTGGGCTCGCTCGACGCGTTCGAAATTCGGCTATATATGTGTGCGTTTGGCGGCGTGTGCTTACGCGAAGGGAATGAGACTGTGTGTGTGCGGCAGCGCGAGCGTCTTTCTATGGAGATTACTACTAGGAATTAATTCAGTCGTGTCATCTAGCGGCGAAATGTTGAAGTGCTGCACACCTGTGTCAAACGCTCAAGGTCATCGGCACAGGGAAAAATCTTAAATAACGAACACAATCTTTTAGTCAAACAGAGTTTTGCAGGTTTACATTAGCGCGACGCGGAATTTTGCGGGGTTACATCTACATCCTTATGAGTAGGTGATAAGAGAATTACTTAACGCTATCTTTTACAGACGGGTTTGGAAACAGATTTATTGAACACTAAACCTATTGCGACATATTGATTACAATATCACTACACTACAAAACATTGTGGAAGCACCAATTTCACTTATTTTAGTTTTATTAAATGAACCTTAAACGCATCTAATGACCGCATTGTTATGGTGGGGACTTGGGGAAATACTTACTCTCATCATACAACTGGATACCCTGAAAGAAAAGGGGGAGCCTGCCTAATTTTTCCCAACCCCGTAAGCTAATATATTTAACCACCCATCAAAATTATTATTGTTTCAGCAAAACAAACCCCATTTACATTTAATCGTGTGTATGCGTGAGTGCCTAAGGTGTCTCCCTAGTCACAGCTATTTCCTACTTCTATCCTCCCTAACTCCGGAAAACCAGACTGTTTCAAATTACTTGGTAACTTGACTCAGTTAGCTTTCAGACTTTCTGGCCGGCCAGAGTGTGTAGCCTAGGATGTGTATGCGCAGGTGGTTTTATGGGTTCGGTAACCACCCGCAAGGTAAGAATATTCGGAATATAATACATAAATATGTTATGGGTGCAAAGTGCCAGAGGGCTAGAATCGTCTGTCACTCAGGGTAAGCAGGGGGAAAATTGCTACACCACGTATGCTAACGGAAGAAGATCTAACACCGCATTCACAAGAAGCATTTTATCCCAATCTTCAAACAAGATAATTAATGTAATTATCTCAATTCAAAATTATTGTTAGTATTACTTTTTTATTATTAAATTAAATTGGGAATGCCTCCGGTGAAGGGATTCTTTAAACCTTTCAACCCAAGCAGACTCAGATTCAGCCGTAGCATAGTAAGCAGAGCTAGATTTTGGGTTCCTTAGTCCATTAATTTAAACTTCTTAAGGCTCCCAAGTGAATTCGCTCTAAATTCACACGTTTGTATACTGAAACTCAATTACCACTAGCTAGTGGAATTAAGCTAAAGTAATAAGTGGAATTAAATGACTGCAAAGGCTCAGAAAGCTATGACGCAAGAATGATATCGATTATCTCGTGTGCCCCCGCCGAGCCTTGATTATTTGACAAAGGCTAGACACACGGATTATCCATAGCATACCTTTGTCACCGTGAGTTATCCTTTGCACAAATTTATTTCCGCATAAACGTAGTACTGTGGAGGAAAAGGATTAGTAAACTTTTATTTCGCGAGAGCTACCCTAATTACTAAGGCTGAAAACCCTATTTTACGCGGAAAACTTCTAGCTAAATATACAAACGGTTTAGGAATCGAAGGCCGCTTCTAACCTTACACTTTCACTTTCAAATCTCATTCCCTAGCTAAGAAAGTAATTCAGAACCTGAAACTTCACACCAGAGCTGATAGTCTGGGACGCAATGCCCACAGGTGATGTTAGGTTACAAATCCAAAACCACTCTCCTACTTTCGAATTTAAATGCAAACGAAACTCCCTAATAGTAATAAATTCACAAAATGGCGAATTTGCCTACGAGCGCAGCAGACGTATTTACTGTTCAATTTTCTGTTCCGGAAAAAGCCCCGAGCACTTCCCGAACCCAGCTTTTATAACCTCGCAGCCCCCTCCTAATATGATGCCACTTCTCCCGCTCGCGAAACCAATAACGAAATCCCGCCAACTAAGAATTTTATTCCTTATTGCTATTAATTTAAGGACTTCAACATTGGTAATTCTATTTTTGTTCGTCAAACTCGTACCACATCGCGCCACTATCTTCTCAATCAATTTCAGAACTTTAATATTATGCTATTTTATAAATTAATATTTAATGTCTGCAATTATATTGTCAATTAAGTTTCTATTTATTTATCTCGATATTTCCCGATTGATTTATTTTTCTACAATCCTTTTATCAATTTATTCAACGCACATTTGAATGACGCGGTGGTGTTTTCGAAAAACTAGTTTCTGTTAATAACAAAGTTTCGTATCTCGTATATAGAACAACATCTCTTTAATTCAGTCTATATTCATCTAAACATACTCTACTTTATCTACAATTGGGATTTGAAGCGTTATAATGATTTATTTGGTTGGCGTCAACCGGACGGAAACAACAGTGGCGCCCCCCCACTCAAACGGTTAATATCGTATTAACAAAGAACTAATACTGATACGCTACTCACTCCTAGATGGAGCTAACTCTAGAGCTTATGCGAAGATATTCGATAATGGGGACTTGCACTAAGAAAAACTTTAATAAAGTATGAGAGGACACGTCCAAAGGCAAACAAACGTGGTATCTCTTTCTTCCGCGACCATACACTCCCTACGATACAAACAGTCAAAAGGTCAATACAATCACGTGGCACTACAACGCGGCATACAACTCGACCTCAGACCATGACGTCACTCCCCAACGTATGAACGCAACGCCTACAATATATGAAGCGTTTATCAATATATATGAGTCATCTCGTAAAATAATGTTTCTAAGAAAACGTTCAGAGTTCAATGAAAAACTAAATACTACGTTTTTTAAGTAGAAATGAGGTCCTTGAGAAGTATGTCTGGTGTTACTTTGAATGACCGGATACATAACCGTGTGACTAGAAAACGTTGTGGACTAAAAGAGGATGCAGTGACTAAAATTGAGAAAGGAATGTTGAGTTCGTTTGGACATGTGGAGAGGAAACAAATCCATCGAACAAATGTGGGTGGAAGGGCCGGCAAGGGATGACCCAGACGGACACACCTCGACCAAACAGGGGATGCATTAGCAAAGGGCAAGACAAAAGCACCCGAAACCGGCGCGCGCGCAAGCAACGACCAATGAATGCTGAGAAAGCGACAGCGATCCGTCAAGATCGCAACAAGTGGCAGTCCCCGACATTCGCCTACCCCTCTGGGACACAGGCGTGAGTCTATGTTGTTTTGTTAAAGTTTTATATGATTTAAGTTCCCTATTTATTTAGTACCTGAATGACCGAGCTTTTCGGATGCAATTTTTTGTTTTGTTTTAGAGAATGAATTAAAAAAGCGTCATCTATGAACAAAATAATGAACTGCCATGTACTGTATTAGATTTAGGTGACAGACTTTCTTCAATCCAAAATTTATTAGTTATGCTATTTCGCAAGAGAGATGTCATTGTGATTAATCTCAATTATCGTAAACCATCCCTAAAACCAGTTGCATAATTTAATCTACAAAAGACAACGCAATAAGTATTTTACAAGAACTGTTTAAATGTTTACAAATGCTACAAAACAAAAGCTTTTCGGATGCACTTTTTTTGTTTTTGTTTTAGAGAATGAATTCAGACCCACGCGTTTAGACCGGTAGCGTCACCTACGAACAAAGCGATGAACTGTCATGTATTGTAACAGGTTTTAGGTGAAAAACTTTCTTCAATCCATAATTCATTAGTTGTGCCATCTCGCAAAATAGATGCCGTTGTAATTAATCTCAATTATCGTAAATATTTAATCTAGAAAAGACAACGCAATATTTCACAAGAACTGTTTAAATGTTTACAAATGATACAAACAAAATATACCTAGCTTTATTTTATGTCGGGGAACCAAATACGTTTCGGCGCTTTATCAGATTCTATAATACGCTCTTTAAATGTTTTACAATCCCTATATAAGTATACGATTATCATTTCTCGGTTTATTTTAGCTTCCATCCTTAATCTTCTCGTGCAGAACACAATTCAACATGATATTAACGATCGTGAGCACTTGTACGGAGCTTGGTCCGTCACACCGGGACAAAGAAACTGAGCACTTTAGTGATTCCATTCGATGGAAATGCGTTTTGTTGCACCTACTTACTTTCTAACAAACCGAATGATTTTCCAATACTTAGGTACTTCTACCTCCAAGAAACGATGAAAAATACGAAACCTCACTTTGTTTGTCTATGGCTCTTAACTTTTATTCAGCAGTAAAGAATAAGGTTTCGGCTGCCAGTCCAATGCTAAGTAGGTACCTAGTTGAATTTAGAAAGGAGTTGAAAATGCTAAACTTTTTTAAACATGCAAAAAGTTGCTTTCACTGACTGTTTTAAGCAAAGCGTTAAAAAGTAAAGCTAGTGACAGTCAGCGTTTTCTATAGTTTTTTTTTTCAAACGTCATCCAAGTAGTTTTTATGTTTTCTCTACCTCCTGGCTAGCCAAATTAAAAAGTTGTATTCAGCCAGTCTCACTATCTCAATTTGGCTTATGTAAATTTTTTCAGTGTTCATGGTTTGAATATTGGCGCGCAACAGTTTATTAGAGGAAAAATGTGTGCAGTCCAGTGATAGTTATAAAAATAGATTGATGTCTAACTAGCGCTAAAAAAATCGGCCAAGTGCGAGTCGGACTCGCGAAGGGTTCCGTACCATTAACTATACAATATTAGACACAAAAATCGAGAAAATAACGTTGGTTTTATGGGAGCCCCAATTAAATATGTATTTTATTTTAATTTAATTATTTATTTTCGAAGCGAATATAGAACTAAATATTCTGTGAATATTTGAAGCGTCTACGGCAAAAAAATTACGTTGGTTGTATGGGAGCCTACCTTAAATATATATTTTATTCGGTTTTTAGTACTTGTTCTTATAGCGGCAACAGAAATACATCATTTGTGAAAATTTCAACTGTCTAGCTATGACGGTTCATGAGATACAGCCTGGTGACAGACAGATAGACAGACAGACAGACGCACAGACAGACAGATGGACACACAGACAGATAGACAGAAAGACGGACGGACAGTGAAGTCTTAGTAATAGGGTCCCGTTTGGCACCCTTTGGGTACGGAACCCTAAAAATGACTCCACGTTCAATTTTGGGAAGGCTGGCGGGGTTTGTCAATTGTGTTCCCAATAGGAGCGAGTTCAGTACTACCCGGCAAAATATCTATACACCTGCCACCGTCAGACCGCCATCTTGCGGAAGTACCTAGATATTTTGACGGGTTATACATACCGAAGTCAATGGTTTCTCTAAATTCTAAATGCAATATGTGTCAATTCAATTTAATTTTGAATTAATGGCTACCCTAAGGATTCTGCCAATGTCAAGTTTTTGTGTCAAGTCTGTTGAGCCTGCGAGTTCCTTTGTTTTTTTTTATTCAAAACGTATAATGTAACCCTGAACCGGCCAGTTTCCCGCCAAAGAAAATGGCGCGCGCTTCGGTACAGTGGAAAAATTAAATGGCATCCGACAACTTTCCCGGCCAGCCGAAAGCCGGCCGGCTGCATTCGGGAACAAAGAGTTGCTGGGCCACGTGACGGCTCACGGTATCGATCGGGCGCCCTGCGCGCGCCCCGCGCCCCTGCGCCCTCCCGGCAAAGGGTCGATCCACTGGACGTAGGCTTTCTCTTTGTTTACTTGTAAACAACACGCTTCGGGACTTCGGGTGCCATGTGCATTCCGAGACCGCCTACGCTAACGCCTTTGCCAATAGTCGTCTATGGGTGACTGAGCAAACGGCTGCTAAATTGGTCCTTCGATGCCATCGAGGCGTATGGCGTGAGATAATATTATAAGTATATATATATATATATTCTTTATGGTACACTGGAGAACAAGAATATTGTACTGGAAAATAAGCGCGTGGAAATCTAGTTTTTTCCTGTAGACCACTGAAGTGAATTTCGTTAGCGAATAGAGTAGCTTTTAATAAACAAAATTCTCACCAGTATCTTTGGCTGGATTTTACTTGGAGCGTGGACTTTTAACAGAAAAATCCTACAACTGGGACAGCAAAGCGCTAGAGGTTCATTCACAAAACTAAATGTAGAACGTTGTTACGAGTATCCACGCAACATGATCAAGACAATGTAACCAGATCTCATTAGTTAGTGCAAGAAACAACTTGCAATTACCTTCAATACGTAAGCGTCTGCGCTCCAGGGTACCAGGAGCTTTACTGAAGACCCGAAACCGGTGTGCGTGCATGCAACGACTACTGAATGATGACGAAGCAAAAGTGACCTGTCAGGATAGTGGCAAGTGGCAGTCCCTAGCCTCTGCCTACCCCTCTGGGACACAGGCGTGAGTTTATGTATGTATGTAAAACACAATTTGAAAGTGAACGGACGGCGTGTTTTTCCAGCTATCGTTACGTTACGTTCCACCAAGGTGTTGAGCAAACACCTTCGCTGTTTGGCAAACAACGAGCTCTACGCCGAGTGTGAAAGATACAATCGATTCAATAGTGGAATCGGTTACTGGGGCAGAAGGGGCATCGGAAAATTCTACACTCAATGCCAGATCATTTGTTCTTCTTAAGGGGCTCCATGCAGTGACCCTAGTGCCACCGATGGAAAGAAACATAATTATCTTTTTTTAAAGATCGTTTTTGCAAAACGTTTCAGACCAAACTATCAATTACGTTAGGTATAGTTCTCGAAATGTAAGAAGCCCGTTTTGACAGCTACACAAAAATGCATTTCACTTTGGATTTACTCGAACAAATACCTACATAAAAAGACACATTCTCTGGCGTATTATTTAACGCTCGAAAGAAAAAACAGATTTTGCAACCCGAAAAGTTACTCATAACTTAGATTTTTAATTCAATTCAATTCAATTCAAATATTTTTATTCATTGTAAAAACAGAATTTTTACTTAATGAACGTCAAAGTTGTTAGTTTCACAATTAATGGATTATGTGGAGAAGAAGTTAACAAAGAAACTCCACATTTATTCTTTTCAAAACACGTTTTAACTTAATTAACAGATTTTTCAACTTAGAATATTAGTCATGAATGTGTTGAACACTAGTCACAATCGTCCTTTAAATAATATTAATCTACTGTTTAATGCCAAACATCTTTGTCTTCTAAATAATCCTTGATGTTATAGTAAGCCTTTTTGCACAGAATGTGCTTAACACATTTTTTAAATCGCGTTGGAGGTAACTCTAATATATCTTGAGAAATTTTGTTGTAGAACCTTATACAGTGCCCCATAAAGGATGTGTTAACTTTTGCAAGTCTAAATAGTGGAAATGACAATTTATGTTTATTTCTAGTATTAACATTATGGTGGCCACCAACATTTTCGAAGTCTTTGATATTTTTTCTAACGTACATAATATTTTCATAAATGTATTGACATGCAACTGTTAAAATGTTGGTTTCTTTGAAGAAATCTCTTAGCAAATCCCTACTACCTAACTTGTAAATAAATCGGATGGCTTTTAATGTTTTTGATCTCAAACTGGGTTAGATTCTATGGTTTTTGTAGCTGTCAAAACGGGCTTCTTATATTTTGACGACTTTAAAAGTGATTTGTAGGATCCACGTCCGAGAACCTTGGATCACGGACCTGGGGCTGGATAGCATTAACGTCAAAAGCGGCCGTTTCTGGCGTTAATGCTTTCTAGTCTTGGGTTTTTTGCTTTAGGTTCACGGTCGTGGGTCCTAAGAATCGATTAATATGATGGAGATATTGGTCCGACAGTTTGAACAAAAAAGAGTTTTTACATTGGTGACGCTAGTGTTACTGCTTGGAGCCCCTTAAAGTGCTTCTCTCGAGCTTGGCAGTCAGCTTCTTACAACACCCTCTGTTCAGTGCAATTCTTCCGCGCTTTTAACATTGGTCCACTCCTTCATGTTGCATAACCATGACATTATTTTCCTTCCGATGTCTACCCATGTCAGAGCTCACAATAAATATTCTTGATTCTTGAATCTGATTTTTCGTTAAGCTTCGGTCACACACAGCGACTAATAGCTCCGAATGCCTACTCGCCGCAAGTATTCGCTGTGTGTGACAGGCTATTCGCTGCGAATAGATTCACTCGCCGCGAGTTTTGATTTCGCCGCGACTTGAATTGAGGATGTTCAATTTTACTCGTCGCGAGAATTCGCTGTGTGAGATAGAGTACTCGCTGCGACTAGTCAGTGCGCCGCTCTAGACACGTCTGTGTTACAGGTCGTTTCGTCGCTGCATGGATACGAGTATATAAGATGAGATGAGGGTATTAGAAGCCCCAAACCTATCTTTGCATTCAATCCATTTACGAACCCTTTGTGGTTTCTTGTGAGTCGAGAGCTTAATCAGCATTTGGTTTGATAGCTCTGCACATGCCAACCGAATTCACTTGTTTAGGCGTGTGCGACGAACAGACGACATATTTCAATCTGTGCACTAACATACTGTCAACAGACTGTGTAGAATTCGCTGTGTGTGACAGGCCGGCAGCGAATTGTCGCTGCGACTATTATTCGCGGCGAGTGCATTTGCAGCGACTAGTTGCTGTGTGTGACTAAGGCTTTAGCAAGTCATAGGTACTACTATCACAAATGGCAACACCTTTGAACTGCTACCGCTTTTTCAAATAAATAATAGGTATATTTAGAGAAATCACTCAAGAGCTATTTAAACTTGCACTGCGGCAATGTCTTCTTGAAAATCTAGGGTATCGAAGACAAATACACTTGTCTCTATCTAACCTGTCGTAATTGGCTATTTGTTTACTCCACATTAGTGTGACGTCACCTTCCGCTTTCCCCTGTAGTGAGTTTGTTTACGTTTTCACTTAACACCTACATTAGCTGCCATCGCCATTGTTTATGCGTTTCGCAAATTTGTTTGTGCTCTGAGCCCCATAAAAGTTACCCAAATCTCAATAAACTGTTCATAAAAATCTTTCCAATATGAAAATGACGTGATTCAAAACGAGCAACGGAGAGAGCTATGTTAGAAGTTTCACTGCGTGATCGAATCAGGAATGAGGAGATCCGCAGAAGAACCTGAGTTACTCATATAGCTTGAAGAATTGCTCAGTTGAAGTAGCAGTGGGCGGGTCACATAGTTCGGAGAACTGATGGCCGTTGGGGCGAAAAAGTTCTGACCTGGCGACCGCCCCCCACCTGACCCCCACCAGATGGTCTGACGACCTGGTTACGGTGGTGGGGGAGTCGCTGGATGCGGGCGGCACAAGAGCGGGAAGCTTGGAAAACCATGAGGGAGGCCCATGTCCTGCAGTGGGCGTCCAATGGCTGTTGACGATGCTGATTCAAATCCAATGATTTTTTGCTGTTTTTGGTTACTGACTAAGGGGTCATTTGAGTAGTTTTTGATGAGTGAACTCACAGATTAACAAGTAGGAAGACTGGGCTGCGCAATGTACATCGAATTGTCATAAAAAACTATGAATTGTAGTTTTATGAAACGCAGCCCTGGTCTTCAGGTCGGTACCTACCTTTTTATATAGGGTGTAACAAATTCTCCGTAACAGTACATCCGAAAATGAGGAGTCTTGCTCGTCAATAGTAACAACTTTTACGAGTACTATGGGGAAAACTTCGAAATCGCGAAAAAAATGTGTGGAAAACCAGCCAATTTTTTGGTACCTGAAATTGTTCGTAGTGGCAAGTTCGTAGTGGCTCCCCCTTTTTCAGATGATGAATTTTGTTACACCCTGTACACAGATTAATGTCAACCCCTCCGTACACTATATAATATAGAGTCGAAAGTTGAAGTGAACCTATCGTTACAATATTCCTGGAAACAACCAATAATTTCATAGACCTAGCTAGTTAATTTACGATGCATGCAGTAGGGTACACATTTCTAAGTATAGGTAGCAATCGGTTTCCATGTTGAAATAATACTAAGTTTGTCTGTTTCAGGTATGTAACGCAACATTGACTGGCGAAATTAACGTGTATTACATTCGCCGTTGTGCGTGAGTGGTTTTTTTTTCTTTATTTTTAATCGAATATCGAATTGTGTCGGTTGCATTCAGACATTCTGATCGTGCGCAAGGTTGGAGGCCCTTAGAATTAATTTCATTTCATTTTCAAAAAATGCCATAAAATAAAGGTAAAAAATTATGAATGAAATATGAAATACTAGGAGTGCCCGCGACTACGTTCGCTCGGTAAACACATTAGCTTATAGCCTATGTCTACCCTGAAGGTCCGTTCTAAATACTGGTGATTTTTATTTAATTTTCAGAGATTACCACCTACATACAAACTTACAAACATTTCCTTATTACATTATTACTAGCAGTGCCCGCGACTACGATCGCATGGTAAACGCCTATAGTCTGTGTCCACCCTGAAGGTCCTTTCTAAAATTCTAAGCACTGGTGAAATATTTTAAAAAATCGGATAACGGCTCACACCCTCAGCACAATGCTGAGTCAGATGCCCTTTGTGGCAACTTTGACACACCACAGGATGCACTCTTGACGCTCTGACTTTGCCTTGTATTGTGTTGTATTTTTTATGTGACTTGTTTTTCCTCTGTACTTGTTTATGTTACTTGTTATGCCTTTATTTTTGTGATGTGTTAATTTGTCCCAATAAATGTCTTCCTGCTTCTTTCGGGTATTACTACCTGCATACAAACTTACAAACATTTCCTCTTTATAATATTAGCATAGATATAAGTAACAAAATAAAATGCTGTTTTTTTTACAACAAAACCAAAACATAACCAACCGCATTCCGCCAATAGTTTGTATGGCAAGAGACCGTTTCGCGAACTCTGTCAACATCTCCAAGTTGGCTATTTTGCGCCTCAAGGAGTTCCAAAAAGGGACCAGAAAATAGGAATCTTCCATCTACGCATCATCCCTCGACCACGCCTATGAACGCTTGGTGAAAGCTCTTCTATGCGACTGTTACTACTCAAAGGGTGCGAAAAGAAATACCCCATAGAGACACAGTCGACAGCAGATCAACCTCTACATTTTTGCCGCAGTCACCGTTAACGTACTGAGTACGCATGCGCCTAAAACTGTAAGTCCTATTTGTCAACTATTTTTTAACCAACTTCAAAAAAGGAGGAGGTTATCAACTCGACGCGTATATATATATTTTTGGCTATGTTCCTCCATAACTCCGTCAAATCTTAACCGATTTCGACAATTATTTTTTTGTTCGAACAGGTATAACGTCCCATTGGTCCCATTTTAATTTGGTGAAGATCTGATGGAGACTTTCAGAGATGGAGAACGGGACTCTTCAATGGACAGCAGTAAATAAGCCCTAATGGGGCCCACCCTTTAGTAATATCCGTATGTTTCATAAAATAGCGTAAAAGTAGTCCCAAGTTAATTTGGTGATGTTCTGGTGAAGACTTTCGGAGATGGATATTTAGAACATCAAATTTTAAAGCAACGAATTAAAAGGGTAAATTATGGTTATAAGGGACTTATTTACTTTTTCTCCCGCTGCCCCACTAAAAATTGAAAAGTAAAAATTTTTAAATAAAAAGTAAAAACCGACTACGAAACACTACAGCACTAAAAAGTTTGAAATAATTTAAATAATTAGAAGTAGGTATTGTAGAAGTATAATTTGTAGTCGGTTCCCAGTTTCAAGACCAGCACATATATTTTGGGCACCGGCTCCAAATTATACTTCTACAATACCTACATGTATAAATACTTCTAATTATTTAAATGATTTCTAACTTTTTAGTGCTGTAGTGTTTCGAAGTCGGTTTTTATTTTTTATTAAAAGATTTTTACACTATGGACAAAACTTGGAAATCGAGAAAAATATCAGTTGTTCCATCCTAGAGTTACCAGGGCCGCGTTTCATGAAACTGCAATTCATAGTTTAATATTACTATTTGGTGTACATTGCATAGCAGTCTACCTGCTAATCTGTGGGTGTAATCGACTTGGCAATGTATCGTACAAAGAATTGTCATAGTAAATCATGACCATCAGGCCCCAGGTTCGGCGAATCGGCATTAACATGTGTGGAATAGCTGCAATTTTTCCGCGATTCAAAAATTTATTCCGGTAGTGAAAATTGTTCGCATTGAACAATAGTCAATCAGGACGCTATAACTACTCGTAAAAAAATCGTACACTCAAGAACCTCTATTCTATTAGTGTATTATAATATGATGACACATACACGATCGGGTCACGTGACATTATTGTCATGCTATTGTCGCCTGGAGGGTTTGATAAGTGTGCGCGCGGAGATACGAGTATGACGTAGCAATGAAATTAAATCGACGCATTCATGCAGTTGTCACTGTACTACAATGGAGCAACTGAATTTATGCACACGTATGTAGACGGAATTAAGGGGATCCAGTAGCCTAACCAGCGCCACCAATGAAAATTAAACCACTTTAACAGATCGTATTGGCAAAAAGTGTGTGTAAAATCTCTCAATCATGTTAACAGTGATTTTTAGGACCCGCGACAAAGAACCTAGGATCACGAACCTGGGACTAGATAGCATTTTTGTCAAAACGGCCGTTTCTGGCGTTGATGCTATCTATCTAATCCTATTAAGGGTCCCCAGGGAGTAACACTAGCGCCACCGATGAAATAAGTCATACCTTTTTTACAGATCTTCAAAAACTATCACTTTCTCTCCATCATGTTAACAGTGGTGTTTAGGACCCACGACAAAGAACCTAGGATCACGAACCTGGTACTAGAAGTCCTTGGTTGTTTGCCTTAGGTTCAGGGCCATAGGTCCTAAAAATCAGTATTAACATGATTGAGAGATTGTACTGACACTTTGCAAATTCGATCTGTAAAAAAGATATGATTTTTTTCCTCGTGGCGCTAGTGTTATTCCCTGGACCCCCTTAACATGATTGAGAGATTGTACTGACACTTTTTGCAAATTCGATCTGTAAAAAAGATATTGTGATTTTTCTTTCCTCGGCGCGCATACAATTGTATTATGAAAACACATTTTCCGAGAGACTCGCAATAATCACTCACCGAATATTTCGCCATTCCACTCTGAATTATAAAATAACTGTCGTCTCCCTTCAGACATTTGCATAAGGAAAGGAGTAGGGCAACAAAAGGAACAATTTAAGGGCCCGCAGAGAATAAGGTTCTTTACACGTCTTCTGCTCAAACGAAAAAAAAAAGTGGAATGTTTTTAGGGTTTACGTGTGTTTGTATGTCCGCTTCTTTGTAACGTATCAATGGTTAATTAGAGTACGTGTGACGAACCAGTGCAGAAAAATGTGGTATAGTTCGAATTATTGATTTGCCGTACCCGTGAATACTGCCGAAAGGGAATTCGCAAAGTGGAAATTTGCTGGGAATAGGCAAATATTTTAATTGAATCCTAGTAGATTTTTCATCTTTATCAGTTCATTTATTACGTAATACAATTTCAACGATTTCAATTTTGACCATTTTGATGTTTGCAAAAAAAGGCTAGATCATTAAAATTTGTTTGAACTCCCTCCCCCCCAAATCTTCTTAACACCTTGTTGTTGAACACTTCAGATACTCAGGTTTTGTCACGATGTTTTCCTTCGGGGACGCTTTCGTAATCGGGCAAAAATGCGCTTCCGCCCGATGCTTAATAAGCAGTATCCTGATACAGATAAGTGTCGCAATATAAAAATAAAATTGAGAAAAATGGGAAAAGTTTCGTGCGCCGCTCCCAGGCCGACGACGCGGCGGCAAATTATCTCTGCGCGGAAACAAAGACGAGGCCCTAAATAAAATATCAACGTATAATGCCCTTCCTAAGGGCATAGGAACTATACTAACTTGCAGGTGGTAGCGCTAGACGATTTTTAAAATCCCTGTTGCACATTGAAGCGATGGGAAACGTCTGAGATGGTCACATCACTGTATTTAGAGTAAAGTATGATTTGTCTTCGTTGTGTACACTTTCAAAATAATGTTATACTTAAAAAAAATTAGTATGATTGGTGGGATTATCACTAATAGCGATTTGTAAATAACACCTTAGATGTTTGGCTAATTGGAGTGTGAAGTACCTAATCAGTAGTACGCAGTGCTCTTTATGGAAAGATGACCTCTAGAATCTGGCGCGCAAAAACTGGATACTTACAGCCCAAAATAAACCTTAATGGAGACATTTGAGCGAACAAGATGGTGGACCATCCTTTAAGAAGATAATGACCACTAAGTGACGTCCAAACCTCTAAACGGATTTTAATATACTTATGTTGTAACTTGTTAATGTATGTGTGTGTTTCTGTTGTTGAAATAAATGTTCTTCTTCTTCTTCTAATGTTTGTCACACATAGACACTGTTCTAGATTAACAGAATTCCATCCAAACGAAGTTGGGTGTAACTAGTATAATATGTAGCCTAAATACGTTCCACTGCAGGGCACAGGCATTCTATCAGAGAGAGAGAGAGAGAGATTATGGGCTTAATTAGCACGCGTGCCCACCGCGGATTGGCGTTTTCAACCACTGAAGTATATAAACACCTCAGACACTCAGGTTTAACCAGTGGCCTTGCCACTACAAATTCACAAATGTTCTGAGCTTAGGCACCAAAGTAATTGGGTATTTGACAAAATATCAAATGTGTTACTTTTAAAACGGAATTTTGCATGAAAATACTGGCTTATGACGTCACATTTCAGAGCACTCTTTTCATGTTTAATCTATTTAAAAATTGTAATTGACTAAAAGAGATACATTTTCCGAGATATTTTATAATTCTTGTTTTAATCGAGCATATGAAATAATTTATTGTTGATCGTGTCAAATACCGTATTAATACGTGCCGGTATCGCACTCAGGACCTTTCGAATGGTACCAATAGTACCGATTACCACCCTAACTTTGGCCTTTGCATCTACGTAATACGATGATTTATGCAGCGTCCAGTGGCACCTTCACTCGCTCTAGATGGGCGAAGGGATCACTCCGACGCTGGAGTGCCTGGGACATTGTTTCTTAGATGGAGTAGGCTTGCCCAGCATCTATACCATACTGACAGCCACCACGACTGCCACCAGTAGTATGGAAAATCCTGTTACTGAGATGCAACTGCACTATGAGCTATGTTCGCATAGAGTTGAGCACTTTTTTGCGACACGAGGAACGAAAACGCAAACGACGATGACAAACGACGTCCCGGGCGGCCTACAGATAGCCTTGAAAAGAAATTGCAAGGACGCGGAAGCAGTGTGTGAGTCGGACAGTTGGTAAACAGACTACACATACGGGGTGGGTTTTGACCGGCGTTTGCAACTTGCCAGAATCCTGACAAATCTCTTCCGCTTCACCAACGTTGTAGCATGCACGCGTGCTTCTTTTCTCTCCCTTCGCCAATACAACAATAACAACTTTTTAATGGGCTGTCGCAGCAATATTTGTCGTTTACGTCTTTCGATGCGCCACTGTCGCAACAATGTGTTGTGACTCTGTATCTACAGCTGTCGCATTGATGTCTATCGAAATTCTTATACTCTGTGTCATGCTATCCCTTAACCTTACGAAACTAAAAATACGATACCTACTTAGCTTTGCCTACTTATTTTTTCACACTGCGAGAAGGCCTGTGTCCTACATAGTGTATGAATACGAAAGTATTAAAGAGAAACTACAGAGTTATGGTTTTACGAGTAGGAGATCCGTATCCTAATATCTAAATAATCTTGACTTTAATAAATAAAATAAATAATACCATGATATCCTTCTCTACACAACGTGTAAATTACACAACAAAAAATCTGAATGCCGTTTTTTTTTTTAAATTAAACCACGTCTAGTGAGCAAAAGTTTTCAATGTTTATTTTTTATTTTTCACACAATCTTGAAGTTTGAAACGGTCACGCTTCAAATTTCAAGATTGTACGAAAAATAAAACCATCATACTGTTTGTAGTATTCGCTATTCACTCCACTTGTTTTGACATTTTGTGGGTTGACACTGTACTGCTTAACAGCGTCTAAACGTATGCGCCTCGCTTCGCTTTTAAACGGAATTTTGTTCGACACACTCTGTCTTGTTTATGACGACACAATTCCTTAAAGTACCCCTCAGAGGCAGTTTAAATAGTCTGTGGTAAAGGTAAAAACGAAACCGCAGATTATTTAAACCAGGAGTGTTTTAGAGGAATTGGGTATTTGACAAAATATCAAATGAGTTACTTTTAATACGGAACTTGTATGAAAATACTGGTTTATGACGTCACATTTCAGAGCACTCTTTTTATGTTTAATCTATTTCAAAATTGTAATAACTAGTAATTGACTAAAAGAGATACATTTTCCGAGATAGGTATTTTGTAATTTTTGTTTTAATCGAGCATATGAAATAATTTATTGTTGATCGTGTCAAATACCGAATTGGGTTTTTATGAATAAGACCGTTTGTCTTTGCGTGGTATGTCTATGGTACACAGCATTAGTAAGTTTACTGGCGCGCCCGGGGCTGCTAGAGGTCGCAGAGCCGTAAATCAGCCAACAAACAGACGAACGCTTACTCAGCCGATATCAAACTTATGTACTCCGGGGGCGAATGCCCACTGACACTATCAATCTTGCACCGCATTATTGCGCGCTCGGTTCTAACGGACGTGACGTTACAGGGAGGTTTGTTTACACTGGCGAGCTTCAATTTCCTCACGACGTTTCTTCACGGTAGCCTAGTTTGGCACTGCAATTATAAATGGTCGCAGCGCAGTCGATAGACCAGTTGCTTTACATTTGTAAGGTTCTGAGATCGAATCCTGGTACGTATAAGTACATACCGCTACTCTGGTTCTTATAAGATAGCCAAAAAAGGACAATTACGTATTTTCAGTTTGTCCATAATGCTTAAATATGTTTGTCAGTTTTTTTAATTACTCCACCTTAGCTTCAAATTGCTTTAATTTCTTTAGAAATGTGTGGTGTTGTCAGAATGGTGAGGTTATCACTGGTAACAGGCGTCTTATCTGGAAGTAGGATTTTTTTTGTTTTTGTAATAAATCATTCAAGGTTACGCAGCTACGAGTGTATTTCCGTGAGACGGTATAAATCCACCTCGATTTGGTATTCCGGCGTCATACAATGGCCGTCGTGAAAACTGACCTTTGGCTTCGATTACTATTAAGATAAGGATAGCAGCTTTGTCCGTTTTCGAGTGCGTGGCGCAATTATTGCTGGAACTTTGGCCTCAGGAAAACGTCGCCTCGATTCAGTTAGTGCATTATAGATAAAATAGAATAGATAGAGAAAAGTTTATTGCACAACCAGAAGAACGTATAGTCATCATCATCAGTAGCCTTCACGTCTATTGCAGACGATTTGTGCTCACTTTGGCATCCCAAGCGATCGGTGGGTTGAGCTAGCGGAAGATCGCGACGAGTGGAGGCATTTTATCACTGAGGGAGGGACGCACTACACATGACCAAGCCTGATTCCTGCATTACACGGTCGGGTCACGTGACTTGTTTTTTCATACCGTTGTAAAAGGTTTGACAAGTGCGCTCGTAGACTTGAAGCGATGAAATGAAATCGCCACGTCCGTGCAGTTGTCTGTCACTGTGCTATAATGCATTAACATATCACACAAGTTACACATAGGTACCCGTAAAGGGTGACTACTAGGTTAGTACTCAGTTACTATAAAATATATTCCTACCAGATATTTACACTTAGCCAGCAATAAATTAATGAATTGAATTGAATTGTTAACAAATCCTTTAAAACTTATGTTTTATGTAGACTATTAATACACGTCCCACTGCAGGGCACAGGCCTCTCTCAGAGAGAGAGCATGGGCTTAATTACTTGGCAATTTCAAGCGCTGAGGTTCTAGCGCTGAATGAGGTCAATGATCTGTCAAACCGTCTCAAAATTACAAGCTTATAGAAAGCCGAAAAAAAGTCGCAAGCAAGACTGTCTTCACAATTTTTCGCCCAATCTACTCCTGAAATTGATACGAAATTTTGCATTAGAATATCCAATATTCGGCAAGGTTTTTTTTCTATTAATTTATTTTCGCGATATTTCCTGAAAATGTCGCCGTGAAAATTGAGTTCCCTGCGCAACCGAGGGGCACCTCTTGGTTATCAATATCGGAGCTGTGACATTTATTTATTGGCTGAGCGGACAAATATGAAGAGCTCTTGTGAAAGAACCGGTAGTTTTGGGGTTGTTGGCGGTCACTGACTTAGGCCAGTTTATGTGTATAGTAACATGATGCATGTTATATACTCGTAGTATAAGGATAAAAATAACTACGTACATAATTTTTACGCTTACATTTTTTTGCGCAGTTGAAGTAACCTGAGGAAGTAACGTGAGGAAACCTGAGTGTCACATACCACGGGCACGCGTGGTAATTAAGCCCATACTCTCTCTCTCTCTGTGAGAAAGCTCTACGTATCGTATCTAGGCTACCTGAAAAAAAAAAAAAAACTTTTTTAGTAGCAAAACCAACGCCAACACTGCTACTAAGGGCGCTTATACGAGTGTCGACGGCTGCAGTGAGCTCGCGTGCCGCCCGTGTATAAACGCCCTTACCCGGGTGTCCGAGGTGATGACACTCTGCACGTATATACGTCCTATATCCGTCCCACTGTAGGGCACACGCCTTTTCTCTCAATCAGAGAGTTGTGCTTAATTGCCACGCGTTTTCTTTCACAGTTAGCGAGTGGTATTGCTACTATGGTCATCATCAACCCATTATGTCCCCACCGAGGGGCACGGGTCCCTTCCCTGAGGAAGGCATAGGCCATACTCCACCACGGGGGCCAAGTCCGGATTGGTGGAGGCTTGTAGACTAGTGGCTCGTCTACTGTCAGAAGTTGTCAAGCCGCCCTAAGGCCTCTGACTTGGCTTTACGACTGCCATCTATCGACGGCAGCCGGCACCAACAGCTTAACGTGCCTTGCGAAGCACGGAACCGCTCGGAAAAAATGCCACTAGCGTTAGGCATAGACGGCGACCCATCCATGCACTGAACGCGCCCTGTGTTGCTTAACCTTCGTGATCGTTTAAGATCACTCAGGCAGCCGGGGCTACGAGCGATTCCTACTATGAATAGAATAGAATAGTTTATTAAAATCAAGTTGCACAAAATAAAGTTTACCAAAATACTGTTTACATAACAAAAGAGGAACAAACTTACATGATTGCAACATATTGGCTGTTAACAATTTTGATGTAACTGTGGTCCCCACACTATAACTTCAAACTTAGAAAACAAAGTCATAGGTGCATGCCCGCACTGGGAATCGAACCTGGGTCTCTCGCTTCCGAACGCTCCTCCGGCCAAACTATGGTACCGGAAATGGAGTGGCTACGTAAATCTCAGGTCTTACTTATTAACTTTGGTATTAGGAGTTATTACTACACAACGAGCTTAAAATGTATGCCAACTTGGTTTTGACTTCAATTTCGTCAGATATTTGAATCCATCCGACATGATGTGGCAAGCCACAATATGCCTGAGAGGCTATTAATTAATTTTAAAAAATATGCAGACATGTCATTGCCGAGGTTTCTTTCACAGACTCGTATGAAGTCTAGTGCATAGAATAGTTGCCCCCCAAGCGTGATACCGCGGTCCAAAGCAGACAGCTGCATAGAGTTTAGAACACTGGCAAATAATTCTACTGTAAACTTTTGGCATCACATTCAATTTCCATCGATAGAACCTACCTCGACGCAAAGCCTAACCCAATAAAAACATCGCCAACAACACTATTACGGGTAAATAAAGGCCCGTTTTCGCGAAGGTGGAAAGGCTTTAAAAGCAATTTCTCATAGAGCCGGTGTGTATGTAATTTTTCAGGGTTAGCTGCGACTTCCGACGTTAAATATTACGTCACGATTCAATTTGTGACGTGGCCGGGCGGGGCAATAGTCGCCCGTAAAAGTGGATGAGGGAACATTGCTAATGCACACCAGGCTCATACTCCACCCACTGATCCACACAACAGACATTCGATGTTTAAAGCGTTCGTTTCGGCCGCGGTGGGTAGAACATTGGAGTCGGAAGCGGGGGACCCAGGTTCGATCCCAGTGCGGGCATGTACCTGTGACTTTGTTTTCTAAGTTATGTACATTTGTAAAGTTATAGTAGCAAAGCGGTTAGCGGGTGCTAACTGAGAAGGAAAACGTCGTGGGGAAACCTGGGTGACTGAGCTATTCACATACCTCAGCGCTTGAAATCGCCAATCCACTGTGGGCACGCGTGGTGATTAAGCCCATACTCTCTCCCTGAGAAAAGGCCTGTGCCCTACAGAGGGACGTATATAGGATGCTTATGATGAAAGCGTCCGTTTCAATCAATCAATCTATTACAATCCAAATCCAATCGACCTTTGGTAATCGATCGTTTATATTTCATTCGATATGACGTAGGGGATGACACATCATACATGAAACTATATGGAATATAGCCCGGTACAAGAAAAAAGCCGACCTGGGTTAAATCCAGTAGAGGTTCTATTCATAGATTTACGTTAACTAAACACTGTAAAGAAAAAAAATATTTTGCCCCATCCATTCGTGCGACTGGTACTAGTCCTTTTTTAAATAATGCAATAAATCCCAATTTGTTAAAATATAATTGAATCCAGTTATGGTATGCGAAATCGAAAGCGGTGGTAGCGCAGAGGCAGAACTCCGGCCTCACATTCGGGAGGTCGTGGGTTTGAATCCCGGCATGTTCCAATGAGTTTGTTTTCTAATTTAGGTACTTCGTGAAGTAGCAATAGTGGTATTGCTGCTACAACTTTCCAAAGTAAGTAACCGCTAACGGTGAAGGAAGAATAAGTGATGGATGAAGGAAAACATCGTGATGAAACCTGAGTGTCTGAGGTGTTCACGTAACTCAGCGCTTGAAACTGCCAATCCAAGGTGGGCACGCGTGATGATTAAGCTCGTACTCTCTTTCTCTCTCTCTGAGAGAAGTCCTGTGCTCTGCAGTGGGACGTATACAGATACATAAAAAAATGCAAAGGCTAGTATGGTAATCGTACTAGATTACCATACCAACTATTGAACTTGAAACTGTTAAACTCCAATGACGGAATAAAAGTATTGTATTCCGTTATCGACTGTCCAGACTGCGGGGTGCGGGGGACGCACGTAAATACATGCGCCCAGATAAGGGCGTCTACCCACCGGCCACAGACTGCTGGGCCACAGAGAGATTAGCTGTCCTGCACTGTATTCTATTCGACATAGTACTACGAGGCGAGTCGCGCGATTTAAACGTCAAAAGTCGCGACTTTCCATTACATTTATTGTCAAATTCTGACATTTTAGCGCTTAAAAAGCGCGCGACTTAAGTCTTTGTACTACCAATGCTGATATAATTTTATTCATAAAAGCCGCTGAAAGAGGAAGCGATATGCAAAGTGTATGTTAAGTCACAAAGCAAAGAGGGAGTGACCGCAGATACAAATAGATATTGATTGCGAAAGAGGCGTGTGAAAGAGAGCCAAATCTTGTACCAAATCTTTTTTGTTCGCATCACGTTAGCTACTGTGATTGGTCGTAAAGTGAATATAGCTAGTGATTGCTCAGCCTAAAATATATCAAAGTGGACCTTCGGAAGTATGACATTTTGTGCCACATCCGCGTAAATTGCCTGACGTTAAGGGAATAGAAAATTTTGTGAAACCTCAGCAGCACGCTGGGATTTTACCCGACTGCGGCGACGTCAAAGATGGACGATGTTTTAACTCGGATATTATATATATTGGTGTGTTAAACAGTGCCACATATCCCAAATGATTTTCCAGACAAAAATTCGGCTTAATTCATATGTTGCGTGTGTTATTTCATATGAGACTCGAATTTTCATAGTTGAGAATGTAAAATCAAATTTTTGTCTTCACTGTTGACCTGTGTAATTTTTTACGAACTATCAACAATGCTTGATTTCTCAAAAAGAACGAGACAGACAGATGGATAACTATTCAGATGGTGAAGTTCTCAATTTATAAACCGATGGTGCTTAGTTTATCATTGATCGAGACTCGAGTTTTTTTTTGGCATATATATAGGTTGACCTCTGTTGTCTCATCCGTACAAGTGGTGTCATTGATAAGAAAATTAAACCACAAAAATACAAAAACTAAACTCCATCTAATTTATTATCGTATTTACGCCACTGGGTCGCATATGAGTTTTAATATTTGAGATAGAATGAAAGTCGCAGATTTTTTTCGTCGAAGCGTTTTTTTTTTGTAACAATTTATTTTGCTCTAAAACATTCCTTCCGCCTAGGCAGAGAGAAATTTCTGCTAGGACGTCGTGTTCGCAGATTTGAACCTGCGATTTGCCAGGTACGTGCTTTTCGAGGAAAAATTGTTTCCTTGTCAAATACGAATATGTATGTTGCTAGATAAGGATTTTAGTAATTTTTGTTTTGTATTTTTAGAATTAGGTAATTACTATGAATAGAAAAAACTACTAGCATATACAAAAAAGTCGCAGTCGGTGTCGCAGTTACGTGCTGTTATTACTGCGATTTTCGCAGCTTTGTTTGTTTCAAGTCGCAACCACGTCGTGAATTGGTCGTGAGCCGTAGCCGCTTAAATCTGCGAACTTTCAGAAAGTTCAAATAAATTGTATTTTTTATAAATGGTTAAATTAATGGTAATTGATTAATTAATTATTTATTTACTTATTTCTAACAATGTGACCAAAGTGGATTGAATCAAGAAAACAATTATTGCTTGTGTCAAAGTCTAATATTCTATTCATTGTAAAACTGTGGCTTCGGGCGATCAACACAATCTATTCGTTGTTGTTACAGAACGTGGATTATATGGAGAATATTCTGATGACGAAACTCTACAAATAAGTGACGTTATAGGTTGAGTAAGTGCTGACGTGACTGTGGAACTTCGCTGGTAACCTCAAACGTGCTCTCCTCAGTATTTATACAACGCCTTTACGGATATCGTCGCTTAGCAAACAACACCGCACAAGTCGTTTTTACCTACTTTACAGGAGAGACAAATAACTTTTTAAGTTCATAAACAGTCTCTACGGTGTTCCATAGGAAAAAATATTGGTGCGGTGTTCCAATTTTTTTGAAAAACGTCCGCTGATTCAGCCGTCGCTGAATGATTGAATCCTATAGATAAATCGATTCGCACTTAAAATCTGCACCCAATGGTATTCAAATGTCAAAACGGTAAAATTTCAACTTGAGCGGTGTTGTTTGCTAAGCGACGATATGGGCCTAACCTGTTACAGGTTTGAGGAGGTCTTGACGTCTGCTACCTCCTAAGGTGATTATCTTGATATCGTGATTCTTCTACCAAACCTTATTGGTTATGGTGTTCGTAGATTGAGATTGGACTCACACCCTTAGCACAACGCTAATTCATATTTCGGTGCATTTGGAACACATCACGGTGTAGACATAATGCAAAGTATTAAATATAATCTAATCCAATTAATCCCACGGGGAAAAATACAAGGAAGAAGACCTGGCCATAGAAGAACTCACTGGCTGCAAAACCTGGCTGAATGGTTTCAGATAGGCACCATCGTTTTGTTCCGAACCGCTCCCTCACTATTCTAGATATACAGAACAATATTCCAGCTAGACATTCTCTTTTCTGTCTGTCACTAGGCAGTATCTCATGAATCGTAATAGTTAAACAGTTGAAATTTTCACAGATGATGTGTTTCTGTTGCCGCTATAACAACAAATACTAAAAACAGAATAAAATAAATATTTAAGGGGGGCTCCCATACAACAAACGCTTGAAATATTAAAATTTTGTATAGATAATGGTACGGAACCCTTCGTGCGCGAGTCCAACTCGCACTTGGCTGTTTTTTTTTAAATATTTTTTTAAATCTTTATTGAATGGTTTGGTCATATAGTGATCATGTCACCCTAATATTTTCTGTATTCAATGTAATGTATATTTATTATTTCTTGCGCTGTGTCATGCATGTTGTTAGAATGTCCTTTCTTTCTTAATTCTTTCTAGATTCTTATAACGACTTACAGGTTTGGTAACTTCTTCAGGAACAGCAGCGATAAATTAGACTATGTATGTATTTAACTAACCAAAAGTGACCAAAACGGTCTAAGGTCTAAATATTTTCCATGGAAGGAATGTATGAGAGTTCATGAAGAGAATACCTCATTTTACTACTCCATACGCACGGCAAGAGGGAAAAAATTACAAGAATTCCCGCTCAAACCGTCGGCAAATATTTGAGCTCGTATTAATTCCTCATACGAAACGCTGCTCTTCCCCATTCTATTACAGCTGGAAACACCTAGAGGTACCTTTTCTGCATCACCGCTCTTATGTCTAAAGCTATAAAAGCTAAAGTGGCAAAGCCAGTCTGCCGGAGACTATATATTGTATTCGGAACTTTTCTTTGTAAAATTTTTGCGGATTATGGGGTTGAGGTGGAAGAAATTGATTGTTTTATATCAGTAGGCACATGGGATTGGAATTTTTGTCTAGTATTTATTGGTGGGACTATAAATAGTTTTTAGGGTTCCGTACCTCAAAAGAAAAAACCTTATAGGATCACTATGTTATCCGTCCATCCGTCCAGCCGTCCGTCTATCTCGATCTCGATAGACAGACGATTCTTAAGACTCGGTCTCTTAAGATAAGATAAGAATATTCTTTATTGTATACCGGAAAAAAATGTTAAAGAAACAGCAATGACAAAAGAAAACATACAATTGGCGGCCTTATTGCTAATAGCAATTTCTTCTAGGCAACCTCATATCGGAGGCGTAAAAAAATCAAGCTTCTATGTCCGCACAAGAAGAGGAGTCATGAGCGACGAGAAAAAAATATCGTCAAAGACCCTGCAAGGCCACACGCGGAAGGAAGTGGGGCGGGGCAAAAAGACGCGTCGTCTTTCCAATTCACTTTCGTACAAAATGTACTGGAAGTACGGGACGAAGCCCACACAGAGGAGACGGGGCGAGGGCGCGAACTCTATACAATGCAACACGGCGCGTATTTTCCGCGCCCTGGCCCCACGTCCCTTCTATGTGGCCAGGGCCAAACCTCGCGAAGTTAATTATTAATCAAAGCAATGACTTCAGACAAAAAACTTAACTTCTTGTTGAAAAGATATGAATCCTTTAGAATTGCCCGCCAAAAACTCCATCACGTACAGTCGACAGCAGACCAAACTTTACATTTAAGTTGCGAAGCCGCCCCTAACGTAACCGAGTAGTGTGTACGCGTGTAAAGGTAGATGCTCTCGACTGTATACAACATACATCCATAAAACATTTTTATGCCTTTACTGTAACTGGTTATCTTTCTTTCATAGTATAGTTTAAATTTTTGACATTTTACGATATTGACGAATTTTACTTAATTTTGAGACTTAACGTTTATATGGAGAAATTGTCTGAAATAAATAATATATACAATATGTAGCATACGATACGATACATGCACACCCTCGGTGACCGGTTACCTATTTTTACGTCTCGCGCGCCTCACCTCGCCTCGTCGAGGCGTTTTAATTTGCCTGCTTGCGCAAAAATAGGTAACCGGTGTGAGACGTAAAAATAGGTAACGGGTCACCGAGGGTGCACTCTAATCCGTTACGTTACGGGCGACTTTGCAACTGAAATGTAAAGGTTGACGTGCTGACGACCGTACTACCCGTAATGTGTGGAATAAACCATTAGAAATCTAGTCACTTATTTTTTTAGTTTTTGTGTTATATACAGTGTTAAAATCCAAACTTCGCAGGCCTAAAGCCGAATTTAATTTAGTGAGGCCGTAAGCTGAAGGTTGAACTGTATTTTGTAATGTCTTAGGCATAAGGCTGAGTTTTGACATTTAACGTCGCACACCGAAATCCGATTTCATTTAGCGACGTTTCACGTTGAACTTAGAACGTCCGAGAGCCGAATTTCATTATACGAAGGTCTAGGCTGAAGGTTGAACTATATTTAGGAACGTCACAGGCTGAAAGCCGAATATCATTTTGCGAGGCTGAAGTTTGAACTCCGATAATCTAAAAACACTCCCTAAACAAATTACATTCCCTCCGTATCTCACGTATGACCGCGATTATTGTATTTCACATAACATAAACTCACGCCTGTATCCCAGAGGGGTAGGCAGAGACCGGGGACTGCCACTTGCTACGATCCTGACAGATCACTTTCGCTTCCTCAACATTCATTAATCGTTGCATGCACGCTGTATTTCAATTTAATGAATATCAATTTTCAATGAAATTTTAATTTTAATAGATCCAGTTTAATTTGTGTGTACGATTTTAATTTGTGTGTACAATTTTACTGCACCAATTCATTCTAATTTAATTCTAGTAATAATTTAATTTAATTTCGTCTAAGGTAGTTTTTGCAAAAAATTTTGTTTATTGTATAAAAAATATTTAGGTTATCTAAATTGTTTGTTTTTGTAGGAGAGCTCCACGCAGCCGTTGGCTCTCGTTGCGTATCTTAGTCTGGTCCCTACTGAAAACCAGCGCTGCAGGCTGTTGCTTCGCAATACCTGAAGCATATGCTGAGTTCGGGTACCTTTTTTATTGCCACAGCACATAATACGCAGCTAACAACACAGCCAAATTACAGGTGTGCATGTACCCACTTCCTTACAGGGCACATCTCCTCCTTATTTCGATTTATTATAAGTGTTGTTTAATTGTTATTTGCATAGACTGTAAGCATGCTTTGCCTGTCAATTGTAATATCTTTGTGTGTTGTGGCAATTTAATAAATAATTATCTTATCTTATCTTATCTAGAATTCATTCAGCATGACCGAAGATTCGCGTTTTTGTGGCAAAATCTCCTGTAACGTAACTGTGTAGAGTTTACGATAGAAAGGTATTGTGTTGCTAACAGTAGCTAAGATTTTAATAAGCCAACTTAATATTTTCGTCGCATTACCGAGCAACCCTCGTTAAGTGTAAAACGCTTATCACAATTCCACATGGGTACTTTGCTCGCACATTGCCGCCGATAAAAATGTTCCCTGGAGCTATTGCTTCTGTACATCGTAAAGGAGAAGGGAATTAATTTACAGAGGACTCTTACGCACCAATTCCCCCTTTTAGGATTATGTCTTAGAAAAGTATTTCGAGGTAATTAATTTACCTAAGGTTATGTAAAAGAATGTTCTAAAGATTTTATTTCGCCATTTTGTCAGCGTGAATAATATATACATACATCTATGCCCAATTCAGCTTAGTTACTTAACATTTCTGGTAACAAGCGTCTCTGAGCTAAGCCGCGGACAGACAGACCGGACATGGCGAAACTATAAGGTTTTCTTCTAGAAACCGCAAACGCTGGTAGCGTAGAACGGCCACCAGCTCGCTAGACCGCTGATCAGAGGAAGAGTAGCGACTGCATGAGGCGAGCCGGGGACAGAAAGAAGTGGCGTGCGATCACAAAAAAATCTCAAAAATGGTGCAGTGGATAAAGTTACATTATACTGGTAGGAAAAAAGTAAAGACTTCTAATAATAGTAAGAATTCGTTAATACAAGACCAAATAATAGTGGTACCTACTCCATGTTATTATACTTACTACGGCAACTTATGACAGTGGACGAAAAGTTTCCTTCTAGCAATATAAAGATGTGTTTACATTGCTGCGACTCCGTTTTTGAAGAACATTTTACGGAAAATACAGTATGCCTGAATCGGTATCACAAACCCAAGTAGACCAAAATAAAAAAACCGGGCTAGTGCGAGTCGGACTCGCCCAGCGATGGTTCCGTAAAAATTAGTAGATACTTTCATATTATAAATAGTTCGGGAATCGAGTCTTGCAGTTTTTCCCGAACTTCAAAAGACATTTTTTATGATTTAATTACAAATGTATAGTTTTCAGATATTTCCCTGTACTTGTAGTATAAGACGATAATTCTTGCCAAATTTCATATTTCTAGGTCAACGGATAGTACCCTATAAATTTTTATTCCCTTGAGTGTCGAAATATTCGTTTTTTGCGGCATAAACGGTCGCGATGTCGCGAAATATGATTGTTATCAGTCGCGATGTCGCGAAATATCATTGTTCTCAGTCGCGATGTCGCGAAATGTGATTGTTATCAGTCGCGATGTCGCGAAATATGATTGTTCTCAGTCGCGATGTCGCGAAATATGATTGTTCTCAGTCACGATATCGCGAAATGTGATTGTTCTCAGTCACGATGTTGTGAAATATAATTTTTCTCAGTCGCTGTGTCGTGAAATGTGATTGTTCTCAGTGGCGATATCGCAAAATATGATTGTTCTCAGTTGCAATTCGCGAAATATGATTGTTATCAGTGGCGAGGTCGCGAAATATGATTGTTCTCAGTCTCGATGTCGCGTTACGGTGCTGATAACAGCTGAGTTGTGGAAAAAATTGCATTCTTGAGAATATTGCCTTGCCTGGTTATTATAGCACAGGATATTCTAGTTTGGGACCTGGAGAAGTGATTGTGTTGTGTGGAAGTTATAATAATTTCTTTGTTTCTAATACATTATGATCGAAATCTCTCGATAAAAAATTGTCTAACTTAATTTAAGAAAGGGACTGAATATATTTTTTTATTTTATCTTATCTAATATTAAGACGGCAATATTGTATGAGCGGGAGGCAAATAGTTGTCCAGTCCCTTTCTTTAATAAATAAATAAATGACGCAGCCAATATACGTGCCTCATTTCAGAACCCCATTTACTTTCTTTTTTATGTAGCCTATATACGTCTAACTGCAGGGCACAGGGCTTCTCTCAGAGTATGGGCTTAGTTACCATACGACGCGTGCCCGCCGCGGATTGGCAATTTAATTCAGATTCAAAAGTTTTTTATTCAAAGTAGCACAGAAACTGCGACTTCATGAACGTTACAAGTTAAACTAATTGTCCATTTCAAAATTTAGATCATTTTGGAGAAAAATGGAGAAAAAACTCCAAACTTAGTCTTTTCAAAGTCCTTAATTAACAGAGTTTACATAATTAGATTAAACATAACCTAGAACTCATGCATTGAACTGGCTTTAATTCCAGACATCATTGTCACCTAAATAATCTTTAATTTATAGTAGCCCTTTTGGCACAAAGAGTACACATTCTTTGTAAAAGCACTGAGGTATGTGAACACTCAGGTTTCCTAACGATTTTTTCCTTTCTTAGTCTTAAGACCTGGTCGGGATCCAGCAGACATAGGTTTAATACTTACTTGGTGGCATGCTGTAGCACATGCTGGACTTCCTAATTTACATTACTGAACTGAAGAAATATTTTTGAATTTTGTATTTTTTTTTTCTTAAATAGGCAGTGTTACCTCCACGGACGCACCAACGTGAAGTCGCCCTAACAGCATTATTGTAACCGTAACTACGTAATTTAATAAGCGAATGGCAACAAAGAGACATTCCCGGCCAAATCGTATTATCCCAGCTCGTTCTGTATTGTCCTACAACGTGTACCTATTTAAGTGAGAAAAAACCAGAAAACTGTTTCTTCAGTAGATTATTAATAAACCACATAAAATAAACCACAATAATACAAAACACTACGAGAAAAAATACAATCTTATGTATTTTCATATTTCTTTATACTGGCTGGACGTGGTGGAATTGTTACAAAAAAATAAAAACATAAAACTGAAAATAAACTTTTTTGAACTTCGGTAAAGGAATAGAAAACATCGTGAGGGTACCTGACTGTCTGAGGTGTTGACATACCTCAGCGCTTGAAATGGCCAGTCCGCGGTGGTCACGCGTGCCCATACTCTCTCTTTGAAAAAAGGCTTGTGCGCTGCAGTGAGAAGGTATTAGTTTAAATATATATAAAAAAAAGTTATTAATTATGTACTTTATTTACTTATTTATTAATTACCAATCCTTCCTGTCTGGCCATTGATTTCGTGCTAAGTCACCTGTAACATCTATCTTCTTCATCCGTCCTTATCCGGCCATCTTCGTTCACACGGCACAGACAATCTGGTCTACCGAGCTGGGCCTATTGAATAGAACTACAATTCATGGTTTACTATGACACAAGTTTTACTCTACTTTGAAATCTTATTCCCTTATTAAATTGTTTTGAGCAGTATATTAACCATAGTATTTTCTGAGGTTAACACGAGCACTAGACATAATAAAACTGAATTTTAACGGATTTTTATTCGTTTACTTTTCCATTTTACAATTTTCCGACGTTTCGGTACTTTTGCAAGTGCCGTGGTCTCGGTCCACGTAAATATAAATATCCGTTAAAACTCAGTTTTATTAGTATAATAACCAGTTATTGCCGGATTTTCCGACGGTTTTTTCACCGGGTATTATAAATCGTCGGCAAATACGCGTACGCCGTCACTAGGTTTTTGGTGAATTGACTGATTTCTTTTAAAATCCAGACGTGTAGAAGGCCAACGTAAACAGCCGCTATTATCAGTGACGGCACGGCAGAAAGACCGCCCGCGTCTCTGTCCATGTAAATCAGTTTTATGTTCGTGTGGACACAGCGTGATTATATTTATAGGTGTCTTTTGGCTGGGGGGCAGTGTACCAACTACTATCAAAGATCTCGTTTGCGTTCTCTAGCATGCTGTGAAGTTGTCTTTAGACTTATCTTATGTCCATGCCTGAGCTCGAAAGCAAATTTATGTGTAAATCTAGACACGGTGCACGCTTAAGGGATAAAATAACACTGCATATTGTAAATTTATTTATGTTATTTAAGTTATTCTCAATAAAACAAGAAAAAACACAATTTCATTAGTTTGCCAAACTGCTATGCAGATTATCGGCAAGCTCTTGGTAACAATCCTAATATAACTTACACACTCTACACAACAAATAGTATCGATAATACTTTCTACATCGGAAGCATACGATGCGTTTATAAACTGCTTAAAACAAAAGCTCTTAAGCATCCTTTTAAATTGTGCTTTTTTGAGACTTTTATTACATAATTCCTCTTGAATTCTATTGAAGGCAAGGCAGTGGAAGTATTTAGGTGTCTAGTTCACTTGGACACCCTATATTTTACACAACTGCCTCGCTTGTCGCAAAATTTCCGGAACCCTTCTAAGACAACATAAACTTACGCCTGTATTTCGGAGGGATAGGTAAAGACCAGGGCTTGCCACCAACACCTTATGCATTAGGTAAGTTAAAATCTTTCGTGTGTGTATGCTTTGGATGACATTGTACATCTATACTGTTAAACCTATTCTGTATGTTATCGATTGTTTGTGACCTGTTAATATGACTTCCAAATCAGCTGTCGTGGGTTCGATTCCTACAGAAGCCCGCCGTAGTAGATTTGTACAAATGGCCTCAGTCTGGGTGTCTTATGGGGTACTTGCCTGGTTACCATAGCACAGGGTATCCTAGTATGGGACTAGGACAGTTGATTGTGTTGTGTGGCTGTTAGAATTATCTTACTTTTGCACACGAAACATAACAGGACATTATATAAGAAATAACCGCATCCGCCATATTGCACTGCACGATGTTTTAATACAAGTGCAATAAAAGTCGACAAATAAATAAATAACATGTACAAAAGCGAGCTTATCTTGCAGATAGACCTTGCCTGCGTGTCATAGCACAGGGCATCCTACTTTGGGACGAGAACAAGTGATTGTGTTGTGTGGAAGTTATTTTAAAAATCATCTAATTCTTGACTAACTTGCCTCTGCCATTTCAATTTAATTATCGTGTAGGTACATCAGTTGTTGCGTAAAGTTAACATGCTCACAAACTCTTTTAGCCGAGCTAATCCGGTGTTATCCGCATCTAAGGTTTCTTCACGACGTTTTCATTCACAAGTCGCCTTAATTGTTACATAATTAGGTTGCGATGCAGCCAGAAGTAATCCCATTACAAGCCACTGATCCAACTGTATAATCCAGGGCCTAGATTCTGTTAAGCGCATTGACTACTAACAAAAAATTGATCAGGGCATTTTGTTGTGTACATCAAATGTGTTTAAGGATCAAGTACGTTTTATAGTGTAGCCGCAATTGAGGATTATTATTTTAACATTTTTGGATCGTTATTGATTCTTTTTAAGGAATTTTCCTTTTTGAATAAAGTGAATCTCGAATAAACTGAAATTTACTTTAGATTTTGATTAAAAATATAAAATGAGCTGTCAATCTGGATTTAGATAAAAGTGTAGCAGCGAAAGCCACCCACTAAAATCAGCGCCTATATTATGCGCACCAAATCCTGAAGGATTCCAATCATCTGTCAAACTCCATGACTTACTTGCTTTTATCCTGTTGTCCCTCATCAGGACACACAGGGCCTTTATAAAAGATAATTATCCACTTGCTGCGGTCTTAAGCGGCAACTTCGAGGTCTTCCCATCCCAACCCAAGCGTTTTTGCCGCTAAGGTAACTGATCGGCGCCAGGTGGTTTTTGGACGCCCGTCTTTCTCCTTCCCGGATGTTCCCACAAGAGGTTCTGCCTGGTTGGATGTTAGTCTAACTATCCTACGGAACGTGTGGCCGTGCCACTCCCACTTTCTAGCCAGGATTTTCGCTATAATGGGCCTCTGCTTCGTCAGTCTTCACAATTCTGCGTTTGATGGTTCGGGGCCATAAAATTCGCAGAATTCGTCTGAGGTATTTATTTATAAACACCTGCAGCTTCCTGGCCAGATCTTTTCGGACGAACCACGTTTCGCATCCGTACAGCAGGACTGTCTTGACATTGGACTCGAATATCCGCAGCTTATTACGACGGGTGATGGTTTGAGTGCTCCATACAGGTTTTAGTTGTGCAAAAGCACCCTAGCTTTATTGATGCGAGCCTTAATGTCAAGGTCCATTCCAACTTATGGCTCCACCACGCCTCCAAGATACATAAACCTGGTGACCTGTTAAACCAACTGGCCATTCACCAAGAGAGGCTGTTCCTTAAGGGTATTCAGACGTAGCTCCTTGGTTTTATTTATATTGATGCGCAGGCCTTTTTTTGCAGCCTCTTAAGCCAGGTCGTCGGTCTTGTCTTGTAGATCGACAAGATTAGTTGAAAGAAGACACAGGTCATCGGCAAAGTCCTCCAAATGTTTATCCTGCGTCCATTTGCACGTTGTCCTCCACATGACATCGTCGAGAACCGTGATAAATAGTAATGCTGACAGCAGGCAGCCTTGTTTAACTCCGGCGGTGACTGGGATTGGTTCCGAAAGATAGCTTTTATGCATGACTCAACAGGTGGAGCCTTGTTAGAGACTTGATAAGTTCTATGATTTTCGACGGTATTCCTATCTTCTTGAGTATGCTCCATATTATTATGCTAGACCACTTCACCTAGTCAAACGCTTTCTCGAAATCGATGAACAGTGCGAAAACTTCGTACTCAAACTCATTGAATTGTTCAAGAATTATTCTTAGCAAGCTTAGTTGGTCTGTGCATGATCGGCTCGGTCGGAAACCTCCTTGTTCTTTTCTCAACCTTGTGTCAACCATTTGTGCTACCCTATGAAGCAGGATTTTGCACATGATCTTGGAACAAGCAGGCAGTAAGTTTATGCCGCGCCAGTTGGAGCATTGTTTCAAGTCACGTTTCTACGGTAATTTTATAATTACTCCTTCCTTCCAGATGGTCGCCACCTCTGCGTTCACCCAGATCGCTTTTAAAAGCAGGTACACCACATCAGCGGACACCGCTGCATTGGCTTTTAAGCATCTAAGAGGTTGCCGTAGTAGTCTGGTGCTTTGATGTTTTTCAAACTTCATACTCATACATAGCTATCGCAAACGTCAGGATTCCGACAGAATTTGGTGCGCATAATTAGGGCTCTGCTTAGGCACATATGTTACGTAACTGCGTGCGTGTCGCCTCGCTTTTGAGTGGGATTTGTTCGACACACTTTGTCTTCGCATGGCATGTCTATGCTCGGCGCACTGTCAACCGTACAAACTTGGCATTACACAAAACAGACACGGCCAGGCGTGTTCTAATCCGGCGTTGTCCTTCTAAGCCGCGGGTAACGGGGTCGGCCATCGCGCGGCCAACGACCCGCCGGCTTGCTCCGCGCCGGTCATCAGTATTGCCAGTTGAGGCGATACTGATGCCGCCATTTGGGCAATCTCATATCAGATCATCTCTCAGAGAGCTATGGGGAGAGTTATACCGTAGACAGGACAAAATATGGGGTGTAAAAGTGCTGGAGATCTAGAGATGAGCGCAGAAGTGTGGGAAGACAACCAACGAGATCGACTGGCGACCTGGTCAAAGTGGCAGGAAAAGACTGGATGCGAAAAGCCCAAAACCGAAATGAATGAGATTTCAACCGCGTACTGCGATCGCCAACCCGCCTGCTAATCCTGGCGATTATGGCAAAACCCCTCATGGTTAGGAAAAACACGAGGGAGGCCTATGACCTGCAGTGGGCGTCAAATGGCTGATGACGATGACGACAGTAACTCTGTGTGTCTCTTTGTTTTCACGCCTATATCACTCAACCGATTTTGTTGAACTTTGGTACAGAGATAGATTACATCCTGAGGAAGGACATGGGCTACTTTTTATTTTAATCCCACAGGAACGAAGACGCGGCACAGCTAGTATTGTACAAAATGGTTTTAAAAATAAAATCAGTGTTTCCCAGCCGCTTTCACAATGACGTCGGCCGATTTGTGTTCTACTAGAGTTCTGCCCACCGACTGCGGACCCATTCTTAGCCGCCGTTAGCAGCTACCTAAAAAAAAAACGGCCAAGTGCGAGTCGGACTCGCGCACGAAGGGTTCCGTATCATTATCTATGCAACATTTGAATATTTCAAGCGTCTACCCGTTGCCGTTATTAAATTCGAGCAAAAAACGACAAAAAACGCGTTTGTTGTATGGGCCCCCCTTTAATTATTTTTTTTGGTATTTTTTGTTATAGCGGCAACAGAAATACATCATGTGTGAAAATTTCAACTGTCTAGCTATCACGGTTCATGAGATACAGCCTGGTGACAGACAGACAGACGGACAGTGGAGTCTTAGTAATAGGGTCCCTTACCCTTTGGGTACGGAACCGTAAAAATAACATGAAACTCAATAAATAAGCTCTCGAGCAAAGAGGGTGAAAGGACTAGCTCACCGAGCAAAAGCACGCTCTCAAATCGCGGCTACGGTGTACCGTAAGACGGTGATAAAAATAGTGCGCTATCACACCTATAAACAGCGTTAAGCCGGGTTAATTACCAACGAAACACTCTTCATAAACTGCCCGATGGGATAACGCTGTGTTTGTTAGTGAGGTTGCTACAGAGGTTATCAACGCGAGTTCATTACGCTTGACTTTATTACTACTACTTACTGGAATATAAGCTTAAGGTGGAATAATAATACCTAACACGAGATGCGAAATTGTTTATGTTGTAGATAGCTGGATAAGGCTCAGTTTTAAGTTATAAGAGAGTAACACCCAAACTGCGCCGCAGTTTGGCGACATTTGTAAAATTTACAAACACGTCATCGTGTTGTCTAAATTTTAACGAGACAATACGGCCGTAAAATCTGTTGCGTAATCTCGCCTTGATAATTCAATGTTATTTTGTCAAGATACCGCTTGATACGGAGGATCCGGGTTCAATCCCCAACTATTCATTTTAAAGTTAATAGAAGAAAATTTCAAGTTAGTTTAGTTTTCAAAGATGGCTTACTTATGAACTATCCGTAAATTGAAGAGCTGACCACTTATGTGAGTCGAGAAAGATGTTAAGTTATGCTTTGAAACCTCTATTTTACATTACATTACATAAACTCACGCCTGTATCTCGGAAGGGTAGCCAAGACTCGTTTGCCACTTGCCACGATCCTGACAGACCTCTATCGCTTCATTCATTAGTCGTTGCATGCGTGCATGCAATATAATATAATAATATAATTTTTACAGTGTGACATTTTCGATGAAAAATATTTTGTTAAATTTACAATTGTCCTTTCTTTGCTTAGCTAACTGAAAGATTATTCTTTTAATTATGTGTTAAATATGTAGAACAGAAATAAGCCCGAAAAATATCAATCTGAGTAAAACTTACAAAGCAGAAGTTTTTGTAGAACTCCGACTTGATGTGCTAGACAACGCACAGTATGTCAACGTTACAGTTTACTATACGACTGAATAAATCCACTATTCTAGATAAAAATACGAATTCAAACAAGACGTTGTCGATCGCGGACGATATTTTTACGAGCCATACAAAATGTTTGCTTTTCGATGCGTAGACTATGAAAAGAAAATGTTATTCCGCAACGTAGTCCGGGAGTCGACTGTCTTTTCCCCACTTTTGACTAGCTCTCTTCCTCTCTCACAATGATGGTTGGAAGCGATTATGTGTATGAGTGTCGTCTATTATTCAAAATTAATATTATTTTGCTGCGTATTATATCTGTATTAACATTTACATGCTCAATATGTGACAAATACAATACAATGTGTAAAAAAATATTTTGCTCTGTTTCAGGTATGTGGATCGATTAAAACATCGTCGGGCGCAACTTGGTACGATATGATTGATATGAAAATGCGTTCCACATATGAAAAGTTTGACTTTGAGTTCTGGTAGATTTACCCCCGGTTTATTCTACGTCAACAATTTGTCAACAGAGTGTTGACGGTTGTCAGTTGTCTTTTTATATGCCAACTGAGATCTGTTAGCAGTTGATTACGGCTTTAGAGAAACCGGGGTTAAGACTCTATTTTTAACGATTTTTCTACTTGTAACAAAATTTTTATTTACAAGAAAACATGAAAAACAACAATTACTACTTACACAAACTTGCCAATCTACTAATGCAGGTTGCTAATACGTGAAATCTATTTAACCGACTGCGGTGGAGCCCAAAAGGAGGGTAATGTGTTTGACTCGTGTGTATGTAAGTATGTCAGATTCTATGTTCCCTCATAACTCCTTAACCAATGGTCAGATTTTGACAAATAAAATCTCAATCGATTCGTTTGTTTGCATGATTGTCATAGGCTATATGAAATTAGCATAAATTAAACAGACATATTAAAAAGAAATCACCAAAAGACAAAAATCAAAAACTAACTTAAAAAATAACCAACAACCCGACTGCTGAGCATTAACTACTAAGCAGGTGGGACCCAAATTCAACATTGTAACTCGTTGCGAGGTATCTAGTTTGGTCTGGCCTGCTTTTGGTTATTGGTTATTTTTTAATTTAATTTTAGTTCCTGAGTCAGCTTCCGGCCTAGCACTGTCATCTGACATATGAAAAGACGCGCTTTCAACGACGCACGAGCACGCTCCAGCGCGTAGTAAAAGAGAAACTCACGCGCAGTCATAATGCGCCGGCGCATATTTCGCGCATAAAATACAGATTATGTGGGCCACAGATTTGCGGTCTCTATCTAATTGAGGTAAATAATGGGGCAAATGAGTGCAATATTAAGGCTGGCTTGCACCCAAGTAGGTTACATAAACATGGTACAGTCGACAGCAGGTCAACCTTTACATTTTTGTTGCAAAGTCGCCCTTAACCTAAGTGATATTATAGTGCACATATGTAAAGGTTAATGTGGTGTGGACTGTACAGCTGACAGCTGATCTACCTTTACGTATTTGTTGCAAAGTCACCCGTAACGTAACTGAGTAGAGTGCAGGACACAGGAGTGAACGGACAGGTTGATCAGCAATGGAATGTCTCATGGCTTTGTATCCGAAGCACTAAGCTGAGGCAACCAATATTTTTGTTTCAAAGTAGGTCATGCATACATAAATTCTAACAAGCTAAACTGCGAATCAGAGCGAAACCTGGCCAGACTCCGACAAAAATTCAAGTAAGTGATTCCAGTATTAAGTTAATAAAATCGAACCACTTTCGCTATGAGAAAAACATCGAAATAGAGGAAAATATCACCTGTTCCGTACATTTTAATTTCCTAAGTGACAACTCTAGCACGGAACAACTGCTATTTTTAGGGTTCCGTACCCGAAGGGTGCCAAAATGGACCCTATTACTAAGACAACTGTCCGTCTGTCTGTCTGTTACCTGGCTGTATCTCATTTTCACAGATGATGTATTTCTGTTGTCGCTATAACAACAAATACTAAAACAGAGTAAAATAAGTATTTAAGTGGGCTCTCATGCAACAATCGTAGATTTTTTGCCGTTTTTTGCTCGATATTAATAATGGTAACAGTAGACGCTTGAATAATTCACAGAATATTTCGTTTCAAAAATGTTATTAAAATAAAATAAAATATTTAAAGGGGGCTCCCATACAACAAACGTGACTTTTTGCCGTTTTTTCTCGATCTTTGTGTCTTATGTTGTAAAGATAATGGTACGGAACCCTTCGTGCGTGAGTTTGGCTCGCACTTGGCCGTTTTTTTCATTGTATCGAAGTTTCCAGTTGAAAGAGCACTATCTATCTCTATTATAACTTTGAGCTATATTTATTATTTACTAAGTATTTTATTTATTTTTACAGGTCTATGTAGTGTATTTATTTTCTGCCTACCTTTAAGGTTATTATTTAGGGTTTTTGTATTTTATGTAGTTTATTTTGGACACGAACTTAGACCCGTTTTTTGCCGCTGCTCCGACTCTCCAAGGTTTGCTGGAAGAAATCTCTTACAGTGATAAACTCGCCTTTGTACATGTTCTTTCTTATGTAATGTCCTGTTCAATGTTTCGTTTGCAATAAAGTATAATTAATTAACTAATTTTCCCCATAGTAAAAGTGGTTAAAATTTACGAGTCGAACCCCCCATTCTCGGATCTGTGTACGGATTTTATACACCCTGTATAATAGAGACCCAAGATAGAGAACTCATAAATGGACAAGAAAATACGCAGCAATTACCGAGTTCCTCAAAACACCTCGAGGGACAATTACCTAGTAAAAATCCGCACCTTACACTGTTATTTACGTCTCCACTCAAATAAAAAAAACGTATTTAATTACTTAATTTGATACTATATTAGAAACCGAAATAAACGATTTTCAAGGAAAGTTAAACGTGGTACTTGTACTGTTAATACGAGGTTTATTCGAGTTAGTAAAAGTAGCCTTATTTTGATAGTCTAATTAAACACTTAAAGGTGTTCTTGCGTGCTCTTAGCGCCGTGAGAAATGACACATGTGACGGCATCTTTTGAATACACCATTAATTTTGGGTGGTTTGAAAGATAGCAAAATGAACGTGCCTGACATAGCTATCGTATCGCTAGTTAGTTTTTTAAAAAACGCACTTTTCAATAATATCTCGAATCTACCCGCGAATCATTATTCTGTTAGACGGAGAGGCGCATTTTTCAAACAAGATTTCTCAACTCAAAACAAGATTTCTCAACTATTTTTTTTCTATACTTAAAAGTAATAGTCAAACCAGTGTCTTTCAATCTCGGAAGACACTTGGGGGAGATTGGAGTCGCAACGTCTTGCTTGGAGGTCGCGGTAGCCAGCCAGGTAAAAGTGAAATGCAAGGCGTGAAACACACAGATGGGACGTCGGGCGAGGGCGCGGTAAGATGTATAGACTCACAGACCAAGAGCGACTGCAGAGCAAGGACTTTGGTCTGTGACTCTACACATATTACCGCGCCCTCGCCCCACGTCGCATCTGTGTGTTTCACGCCCAAGGTTTGTAGTTACTGTTGCCAGTGGCAAAATTGGCGAGCGGTAGTAGAAGAAAACAAACGGTCGGGATTTGAGGACTTTAATATTGATATTGTATTTTTTTTTATTTTCGAGGGCGCTGAGTTTTAAGATATCGAAATGAAAATGTCAAAATGTCAGTCTGTTATTTTATTTTCGGCACCATCATGAACATTTTTTTTTTCTGGAACTAATGAATTCCCACCATCACTAAAATGTGAAAATTACCTACTTTGCTAAATTGCAACGCATTTTTTCACACAAGTATTGGTGTTGGTGGTGGTGTGTTTATGTCTTACTTCTTCTTGAAAAAGTGGGAGGGAGGGCGGTGCATTAACTAACCGCATGGTGCTTGTGGGATTTTGGCGGAATTTAGCAAAGTAATTTTTATCACACCTGCTCTGAAAATACATACTAATTATACCAATTAGAGGGAAGAAACGCCTTTATCCCGCCCTTCAAATCCTTTCATCCCAAGGTATGAAAGTTTGTATGAAAATCCTTCCGACCCAAGGGTGGGAAGTATGTATGAAATTCCATTACATACCCGGTTTTTTTTTAAATTTAACTGTCTACTAATTAAATTTCAAGTAAATTGTTACTGGCCACATACAGTTTTTTTTTACCAGTTACCAACCTCCTGGTGCATACAAAAAATTAAAAACGAAATTATTTTTGTATATAAAACGCGCGGAATCACGGAAGAAGTGGCTGCATGACCTTAAGATCTTAGCCTACTCCAGAAACGGGCGAATAAAAAAAGGAAAAGCCCGCGCATTTTCGCAAAAACTTCGATTGATTTAGCATTTATCTTTGTGTTTTTTGTAAACATTTCTATGCATTTATGTCTATAATTTTTCTCGTAGGTGTAATAAAAAGCACTATACATACCTCAGGATAAAATACAGTTCCATACCTCAAATGGTTTGCGCCCCTCGCAAGCTCGTGGCGCAAATGCCAGAATCTCGGTATGGAACTGTCACTTTCTTCCCTCTGAAGTAATGTACTATTTCACATTTTAATGCTATTATGGATTTCCGCAAAGCAACGCCTGATTCCATACAATTTCCCACCATCAATTTATTAAATTTCAAAGACAGATCTTTTATTTTTGGGCAGTGTAAGTTTTTACGAAAATTCCTCCGTTAATTTATCAATTATAAGGCGCCGTCCGTTATTTTTGGGGGCGCTGGGTTTTTATAGAAGACGCTGAGATTTTTATGAAAATATGTACCACCGTAAATTTAGTAAATTCTCTGGCTAGCTTTCAAGACAGATCTTTTGTCTTTGAAGGCGCTGCGTTTTTACAAAACTGAATGAAATTGGTACCATCAATTTAGTGAATTTTCGGGCATGCTAACGGGCAAATCTTTTATGATAGAAGGCTCTGAGTTTTTACGTATGTTTCGACGTTTCTGCGTAAACCAATCGTCAGTTACGATGTCACTTACTGTCGCCCAATGAACGTTCACGTCGTCAGGCATGGCGTACAGAATGAACCAATCACAGAGCGATAATTTACAGCACATCTTGCGCTCATTTCATTGGTAAAGACTAATCGAGAGACTAGGGCCGTTTCTGAGTGTGAAGTTTGTGAGGAGAAATACTTTTATGGTTTTTTTATTCGTAGCTTCGGTCTTTAACTCCTAGTGCTCCCCTAGAGACCCTCAATCAGGCCAGCAAGTGTCGATCGACTTGGCCTTTTGATCTTTCCCAAGTGATCCTTGGCCGTCCTCTCTTTCTCTTGCCCAAGGGAGTGTACGTGAGGGCTTGTCTGGTCAGGCATCCCTGGTCCCGGCGTAGTGTGTGGCCTATCCACCGCCATTTTCAATCCAGGCTTTCCAGATGGACGGGCTTCTGATTGTACACTTCCAGAGGTCCTCACTCCGAATTGTTTTTACAGGGTGTAAATAAAATACCAGATCCAAATCCCATGTCCCATATCGGAAAAGGTTCTACAGTAAACTTTTCCACTCATTAATAGAAATAATTTTTACTACAGCGAGAACTGAACTGAACCATGATGGAGGCCTATGTCCTGCAGTGGGCGTCGAATGGCTGATGATGATGACAGCGAGAACTTTAAAATAGCAACACAGTTGCAGAGTTGAATACCAATGTGGCTAAGAATTTTTTTGCTGTTTTACGCATGAACTGCGACAAAGAAACGTGTTAACATGTGGCCTACATACGTAGATCGCTGGCTCATGGAAAAACTAAGGTACTTTGCAAAAGTGCAGCTGACCGAGTCATTCTTACGAACGCCGACTAAGGTCTGTATAAATCTATAAGCCAGGGCCGAAGTTCACAAGATAACTATTGCACTGATAATGCAGAACTTGCACTAAAAATGTTTTAATAGAATATGAGAGGACAGGTTAAAAAATAAATAAACGTGGTATTTTTTTCTCTGCGACTAATTCTTTTTATAACATAACCAGTCGAAAAGTCAATATAGTCACGTAGCACTAAAACGAGCCATACAAGTCATCCTTACTCGTCATAGTAAGGACTCCCTAACGTATCTCTTATAATGTATGAAGAGTTTACCAATATTTGAGTTATCTCGTAAAATAATGTTTTTATGCATGTACACCCTTATATAAGAAAACGTGCAGAATTCAATGACAAAACGAAGTCTAATAAGTTTTATGTTATTACAGTAACTTTATTTTGAGCATATTTGTGACCCCGAAAACCCCGAAAAAAATATTATTATCGTTTTATTTTTAATTTTTTCCTAGGTTTTTATGCGATTTGTATGGTATGAAAGCAAAGTCATTCCAATCTAAGAAACACGCAAGTTCCCCATTATCTGATAATTTTAATTTAGTTACCGTTACTTTTTCCACGTATTATTACTGTTAGTAAATTCTTGTACTCTTCATAAATTACTCAATACCCGCCGTTACTTTCAACTTACTTATAAAAGTATTTAATATAATTAAAGTACTTACTGAGATATATTTTTAGGGGCATGCTTAGTATACATATCTATATCTGTGCAATTTCCTTTTCTATGTACAATTAAGTGTTCTCTATCTGTCTATCTATCTAATTTGGTCATCTTACTCTAGAATAAGTGGCACATGTCTGTAATATTTCCGAATTAAATCAATTATCGTGATAATTTTATTTGATAATATCTGCATCACAGACCTACTCTTCCGCACTTTTTGTTCACATTTTTTTTGTCAAAGTGATTCTGTGTGAAAAGTAGTTTTTATTTAGAACCCTTAATTTCTAACTATGTCGACTCAACGAGTTACTGTGTTTTGATGATGCTGTCTTATTTAATTCTCTTCCGAGCTATTTTTTATGTAGCCCGTATACGTCCCACTGCAGGGCCCAGGCCTTCTCTCCGAGAAAGAGTATGGGCTTAATTACCACGCCTGCCCACCGTGGATTGGAAATTTCAAGCACTGAGGTGTGTGAACACCTCAGACACTCAGGTTTCCTCGCGATGTTTTCCTTCACGGTTAGCGAGTGGTATTGCTACTTTAACTTCACAAATGTACGTAACTTAGAAAAAAAAGTCATTGGTACATGCCGGGCTTCGAACCCACAAACTTCCGAATAAGAAGCCGGCGTCCTACCGCTCCGCTACCACAGCTGTGCCAAGCTATACAGGTATAGAATTCACAAGCCATATAAAAAGCCATCATCGCAGCCTATCGGTTCCTTCCACGGTCTTCGTATTGATCTCTTTGTTAGAGTCGGTCGCCGGTCTGTAACGAATATTGGCTCCGGGTGGGACGCAATAACAGATGAGGTAGTTTCAGATTGGTTTCAGAGTGTCTGTAAAAAAAACAACCGCCCGAATGCGAGCCGAACCCGCGCTCTGACGGTTCCGATAATATGTATAACTTGCACACAACACAATCACTTGTCCTGGTCCCAAACTAGGATACCCTGTGCTATGGTTACCAAACCAGGCAAGGATAGCACAAACATGGAAATACACGTAGACTGAGGTCATTTGTACAAATTTACGGTTGTCCCCAGTGGCATATACTACTTATGTATACTTATGCCAGTATACTTATGCCAGTATACTAGTTACGCCAGCGGCATATACGTAAGTAATCTTATGCCGATAATATACATAAGTTGTTACTCAATCACGCCAGAACGGCTGATCGGATCTAGACGAAATTTGGCTCGGAGATGTAATAGTCTGAAATAGCACGTAGATATGTAAATAGATAAAAATTGTGTTTTGCTATACCAAAAACACACACACTAAATATGAGACAAAAACTTACACAACAAAGGTTCATCTTTATCCCGGAAAAATACACATCAAAATGCCACGCGACATTGTGATGTCTTTAATTCAGTTCGGATCTCAGGACCCCTTAAACCGGCCAAGTTGTTGTGGTTATAGGCAGAGACCAGGGTCGGCCACTTGCCACGATCTTTATAAACATCTAATGCGTCACCAACATAATCAGTCGCACTATACAGTGCACTGGCCCTACAGAGAAGGCCAGGAAGGAGAAGGATGTCATGGTTGGGCAACATCAAGGAGTGGACTGGTGTTAAAAAACTGTTCAGAATTGCACTGAACAGAGAGGCACCTTAAGAAGAAGAAGTGCACTAGCAAACCACATTTTATTTGTGCCGGCTTACCTTACACCATCATCGTAGAAAGTTACGACAAATGTAAGATTGAAACCACCTCATTGGTTGTCTCAAAACGGAGGTTAGTCTTGTCAGCCGGAATATTACCCGGGCTAGGATGCGCTTCCGTGCGCTATGTAGTGTGGGGGCCACGAGCCGAGCGTGGAGATGAGAGGAGCGGATGTGGAGTCGCGACTTCTACTTTGACAAGATGAGGAGCGGATGTGGCGACTTCTGCTTTGACTTTGTTCTGCGATTACCAACATTTTTTCACTAGATTCTTAAGGTTTTTTTTCGTACTGGCGCTGTTTAATGCTTAAAACCGTATGCGTCAAATTATTTCATGTGGGACAACGATTTACCGAAGACGACATTGGTAGAGTGAATAAAGCGTGAATTCAAAAAATTAAGTAAACCCCGATGTTGCGGGAAGTATAAACCTGAGTAAAAACTCATATAAATACAAATAATACAAATACTAACTCAAATTGGGGTATCTTAGGAATTGTGCATTATCAAGGTAACCCTGTTTAAATTCTGGATTCATCTGCGGGTTCCGTCAAGTTTATCTAAAGGAATACTATAAACAAAGGTTTCGTTTTGTCCTGCCTTTAGGTCATATGTCGAGAGGCTCATCTGTCAATAAATTTCAAGTGGCCAAATTGTATTGAGGCTCTTTCATTTGCATATACACTAATTCTCAAGCCGGATCCTCACTTGGCCGGCACTCGTCTTTGCGTATTTGGCAAATATTAAATATCCATTGCTGGTAAAATATTAAATATCCATGCATAGGTGAAACGTCTTTCAGTTCGATAGGGGTCACTTGCTAACACCGCATGCAAAGAAAACATACCGCCTCCGGGCTGTACGGCACTGATCTCTGTGTATTATGAATCGTCGGCAAATACGCGAATACGAATAGCTAAGTGAAGCGCCAACATCTCCTACTAATCGCTTCTCGCTCGATTCCGTGGCCACAAAAACGCAGGCGCTTTCACCTGGAAGGTATTACCTTGAAAATATTATGCCAGCGGGCCAGTTTCTTATTCTGTCTCCGTGCACGATAGTAGACATTTTGAAGAGGAGAAAAATCAAGAATAAAAAACCGGTGGATAAAAAGAAATGTACAAGGCATGGGCAACATTACAGCTTCAGCTGGCGGGACTTTTGTGATCGCCAATTAATGTTTGACCGACTCAAACTTTTTTAACCGAATTCAAAAGATGGGTTCTCAACTCGTCCGTTTATGTTTTTTGTATGTATGTTCAACGATAATTCTTTGTCCGACTGACTGCATTAACCATTTTATCTTGGAAAGTGTTCCCATAGAAATTTAGTCAAATTCAGATAATGAGATTTGTGAGAAAAGAAAACATGGGACTTATGTTGAAAAATCAAATAAAACGTTAATTACTTCGTTGAAAAGTCGAAAAATGAGACGCAATGAGTTTCTGGTACACTGACATTCTGTTTCATTACTGATAACGGCTGTCAGTTGGTCGAAGTAAGTACAAAAAAACCGGCCAAGTGCGTGTCGGAACACGCGTAGTGTAGGGTTTCGTAGAAAGAGGGGTTTTACCTGCTTTACTGAACTAACAACTTCATCAAAGTAATTTTCAGTGGATTTTGTACGAAGTTTTCCTTTTATAAATTGTTCACCTGTTCGTTTACTTGTAAAGCCTACTTAGCCGTGATAGTTTTTATTTTAAGCTCATTATATGTGCTACTACCCTGATTTTTTTCCCGTTTCTACAATCAACTGCTTAGCCGGGAGAGGGGGACGCCCTATAACGCGCAAATTTTATCTTTCGCAAAGGGAACCCTACATTTCGATGTCTTCCTACATCCACAATATTTTTAAACGACCAATCCGACGATATCCTCTATAGAGTAGGCGAGAAAAAAAAAATGCATCTCCTATTTAGGTGCAGGGGAGGTACAATATTTTATTTTTATTTTTCAAGATTTTATCCTATCGTTTTTCCGGCGTAATAAATATTATGTATATCTATGCCAAAATTCAGTCCTCCAGTACTTACGAGTATAGTCTCCGTGCTAAGCCGCGGACAGACCGATGGACAGACAGACAGACGGATGGACATGTTGAAACTATAAGGATTCCTCGTGGGCTACGGAACCCTAAAAAATACAGCTGTTAATAGTAGATAGCATACGGTGAGAGTACGAGAAACTAGCGGTTAACGTTGCTTCTACAACCACACCCACGCGTTACTTTTGCGAAAATGTACTCCGGTTCCTTGAATATTTCATTGCATTCTCCCCTGCTGTGAAGTGGGCACTTTAAAATGCTCCTTCCGCTTTTTTGTTGTGAGTTATGTTGCCAGTTGGAAATATTGTGCCCGGGGTGCACAGTGCACTGCACTATTAAGGCTGTTTTTACGTGGAACATGCTGCTTCGCGCGCACAATTTATCATCTTTAGTGATTGTAATAAAATAAGTTTACTTTTGCTGAATGTGGTCCGAGGGTTTGATGGATAATTAAATTGCGGATATTCAAGGCATATTTTTCTTATCCCGTACTTTGGAGACAAGTTTTCTTTATTAAAAACTACGTATATCAAAACAAAAATATATTTAAAATGTCCGTAATTTAATTATGCATCAAACCCTCAGACTACATTCAACAAAGGCATACTTATATTTTTTATGGAGCCTATATACGACCCACTGCAGGGCACCGGCCTTCTCTCAGAGAGAAAGAGAGAGAGAGTATGGGCTTAAACACCAAGCGTGCCCAACGAGGATTGGCAATTTCAAGCGCTGAGGTGTGTGAACACCTCAGACACTCAGGTTTCGTCACGATGTTTTCAACGAGTGGCATTGCTAATATAACTTCACAAATATACGTAACTTAGAAAACAAAGTCATTGGTACTTGGTAAATGCCGGGATTCGAACCCACCACCTCCCGAATGAGAAGCCGGCGTTCTACTGCTTCGCTACCACAGCTTTTTCTTGAAATAGAGAATTTGAAACTGGTTTTACGAGAATGCGGGTTTCCACTCGTTACCGATAACTCTTACTCTAGGGAAGACTTCAAAATTGTGAAAAAATTTCAGATGTGTCTTACTAACGGTATCATAACTTATTCATGTAATTGTTTATAACAATTATTTAAGTAAGATTTATGTAAGTTCGTTATTAAGTTTAACTACGTATTATTCGTATTTGCACTAACTACCCGTCTCTCTTTCTCCTTCGAAAATCTTTCCGTCACAAGGTTGTCTGGAAGAAATTGCTGTTAGCAACAAGGCCGCCCATTGTAACTTTCACATTTTATGTCTCTTGTTTCTTGTTTGCAACAAAGAATATTCTTATCTTGTCTTATCTTACTAGGCACAAAAATTTACGATGTTCCGTATATTTGAATGTATGGAATGACATAATGCTAGTGCCTGCAACTTTAGTAAGTATAAGCACCTGATATTTGTTCGATGACAAAGCGATATTTTTCGTATTGACGAGAATAACCCCTCATTCTCGAATATTTATGGGGATTTTATTACACCCTGTATATCAGAAAATCTCCGAAAATTTTGTCGGAAGGCAATTCCAACTACACAACCAATCAACTTGAATGACAATTTGAATTATAAATACTTCCCCATAGAGCGATAAGGATGTTAATTTTTTACATTTAATCTTTGTTAATGTGTGACAACTTTATTATACGACTGTGTTGGGTAGTTGTCACTATTTGTCATAACTACCAACCCACTGGCCGTTACCATTACAATACGTCGACTTAAAGGCAGAGTTCACCAATTTGTTAACGGACGTTTTGTTAATAATTGTCGTTGTTTTTTTATAAATCGTGATGTTCATGCATAGTTACACATTTATAGTATCAATCGCGATAATTTATTAAAGTCAAAGTCAAATATTTTATTCACTATAAAAACAAAATGTTTACTTAATGAACGTCAAAGCTGTTAGTTTCACAATTAATAGATTATGCGGAGAAGAAGCTAACAAAGAAACTCCGCATTTATTCTTTAATAAAAATTAATTAACTTAACCCCCGACGTAAGGAATTATGGTAATTCAGTTTACCTTATAAACGCAATTAGATAAAAATAATACTTTCTGTATTGTACACAGATATTACTTTAACAGAAATCCGAATTAGAAGAATTAGATCCGTTAAAATAAGATGAGAATATTCTTAAATGCACACAAGATACAAAACGCACATATAAAAGTTACAATGACAAAGTACAATGGGCGGCCTTGATGCTAACAGCAATTTCTCTTAGACATTTTTTTCTCGGAAAGGTTGCTGAAGGAGAAAGAGAGACGAGTAGTTTGTATAGCCGCTAAATGTATAACTGTGTATAAGTATCGTAGGTTATAAAAAAATACTTCACTGGATAAACAACCATAAATTTAAATAATTTAATAATGTGTTTGTTTTCTTTTCGTAAGTTTTAATTTATTCTGAAATAAATTTAATTTATTAAAGGTTTAGTGATCCTTGTCCTCAGACCACGGTTGGTACGTTTAGTGGCCTATTACAAAAGCATGGTGCAATCGGGCCCCTGCCTAATTAGATAACACGTCGTTTCTATTTGTGCGTCGCTCCACCGAAAACACAGACGTACCCAAGCAACCCTCACACGCACATTCGGTGAAAACTAGAGACACAATTTGTTACACGATCTTCACACCTATGCCGCTGGCGATAAGAGTGCCTGCGGAGGTAGGCCAGCTGGCTCTACAAGTCCAATTCATTAAAACGCAACGCTTATCGCGGGTTTAAATCTATAAATTTACTGTAATAGCTGTTCCGGTAATGTAAACTAACGTATGTACCTGCAACGGGGGGTGCACGCTGAGTTGTCATATGTCGTCTGCCACACTGCGAAGTCAGGTGGATTTTTAGTACGTTTGAGACCAAAGTCATGTCTTCTTTAAAAAACGCGTATCCTGTGCAACTTTTATTTTGGTGCGAAGTTTAACTCGTCCCAAATATACAAGGTTTTTTTTTATTCCCTGAATTCCGCCATGTAGGTACCAATCATTTGGGCTTTTAAAAGTAAGTACATTTGTGAATTTTTAGAGGAAATAATACCACTAGTTAACAGGGAAGAAAAACATCGTGAAAAAACCTGATAACCGCCCGGAAATCATGCAACGCAGCGCTTGAAAAAGTCAATCACCAGTGGGTAAGTGTGGTGATTAAGCCCATACAGCCTCGTAGAGATGTGCCCTGTGCACCTGGATGTACCTAGCCAACTTGGGTAGGTTTGTATGTCCATGTTATAGTAGTTTATGCAACTGTCATATAATGAAGGGTATTAAAACACGAGTGTGAGTTTATGAAACGAGCGCAGCGAGTTTCATAATAGTAACGAGTGTTTTAATACCCGTGTTATATGCAGTTGCATACACTACTTTATCTTCACTAATGCAATTAATTAAACAACAAGAGTAAATTCACGCGTACGTGTATAATCACAGTGATTTTGCGGCCATTAAAATTTAACCAATGAGAGCGCAGCTGCGCGCTTCAATAAAACGCGACCAACCTGATTGGCCCTGCAATCAAGTTGGTCGCGTTTTATTGATGTTATAATGAGATTTTACGACATCGATGTGAATATTATACCATCATGTGAAATTGCTTAAATTGAGTGTTTTGTTGTCTGCGCTATAACAGTAGTAATTATAAGTCAAGTATTGAAAACATAAGTAGAATGTTACAACATTAGTGTAGATAAAAAGTTTTACACAATAGCACAACAGCAAGTATGCAAGACGATCACTATGGACGATGTGGTCACGTCGGCAGGGCGCCCGTGGATGCGAACAGCGAGAGACCGCGAAAGATGGCGTGATGGGTAAAACGACTATACCCAGCAGTGGGCAGAGGTGGGCTGATGATGATGATAATGACGAAATATGCAAGATTAGGTAAGCGAGGTAGTATTCTTTTTGTTGCACTAATCCGTGCCGAGGACAATTTTAAAAACCTATTTATAGGCCAAAAATTCCACCCATGCCGGGACTTGAACCCGCCAGAGGTCGCGGGTTCAAGTCCCGGCATGTGTGGAATTTTTAGCCTCCAAATAGGTTTTTAAAAGGGAGAGTTGCCTAATTACTATTTTTTCGCGTCAAGGTGAAGTAACACACGTCATAAATGTCACCATCGAAAACGAGTATACTTTCTTCTATCGGTAACTGTTCGAGACGTAACACCATTCATCATTTGTCGGAATCAAACAACAGTGCTTTTTGCACTCGTAATGTAGTCTCTAACCTTAAAGGTTATTTTAGTTTGTATCGATGCGCGCGTACCTTCCCGGCTCGTTTTAACGTGGATAGACCTTTACTGACAGCTCATGGTTGCTGCCTTAGTCGCGCCCACTTGACAAATGTGCACCTTATATTTTTCTACACAGAGGCCAAATTCAATGCCGTAAATTCAGTGATAGGCCGCGGGCAATACGGTAATAGCGTTCTCATTAGTTACTGAGTGTTTAGGGATGTAGAGTTGTACCTAATGAACCTGCGCTAACAAAGCAGTCAGTATTTGTTACTCTGCAGGACACAGCCCTCTCTTCGAGAGAGAAAGAGATGCCGATTGGGTCTTATTCTAGAATGTTCTTCTTCGGTCCTTAAACTTCTTGAGGCTTCCAATTCAGGCCCGCCAGTGCCGAATATTCTAAAATTATTAAATATATGTATGACACATCGAGCATTTGAATACGGAACTTTAATTACCATCTTCTTTATAAATTACGCCACGTTAGCTCTATAGACTTCTTGAGCAAAAAGCTGTTAGAGTGTAGGAACCACAGAGCACATAATTGTATATTCTGTGTAAGTGATGAGTTAAGTAGAAGGCTAGTCATTTTGTTATTAGACTTATTTCCTAAATGTGCTGTTAATTTCAAAGCACAATTAAAGTAGTTACCATCTGATTAGCTATGTGAGAATTTCAAGAGGTGTCGAAATGATTGTCGCCATTTGCATCTAATTAAATATTCGAAAAAACCCACGCCACCGTCGCCACTCGAAAATTTTAAATAAAACAGCAGGGTTTGTCAAATCAACCCTTCAAAGGGGCTAATAGCAGAACACGTTACAGAGGGACATTAATTATTGGTCCAATAAACATTAGCTGGTTAAGAGCTATCATTAACTTCTAACGACACAATGACTGGATTTAAATGTAAAAAGGCAATTAATCAATGGATCTAAAAACTGTCTTTAAAAATAGGTTTTTAAAATTGTCCTCAGCACAGGTTAGTGCAACAAAAAGAATGTACATTATTTCTACTAAATTAAACCGAAATAGATCTTTGTGTTATTCTATCATCTTTATTTATAAATAAAATTACTTATTACTCACAACACAACAGTGACGCCTTTCTTCGACCGCAAGTTTTTGTTACATAATAAGTCCTGTTTTAACAAGTTTATATTAAGAAGTATAATATCATTCTTGAGCTAATAAACAGTGAAAATAGACAACGAATTTTGCTTGGAAGAATCGAAACAGATTTATGTAACAATCGCAAAACGTTTCACGTTTTTGCCAAAACGTGCGCTGTAATCGTTGCGACTGTCCCTACAATCACTTCGCACATTGCAACAACGAGACAAAAGCTGCTATTGACATTAGACAGTTTCTGTAGCCGTTATTGGTCAGCCTATCTGCTACGTTGTCAGTATTGAAAAATACCTTTATTTTCCACTCCCAACCCTTCGGCTGCATGTGGGGTGTCTTTATTTTTCATATGTAATTAGCCGCAGGGTTGACGCTTGCAGGGTTAAGCAAGCATTGCACGGATTTTTTGCCTGTTCGTTCACAGTGCCACGGTGGGCCGAACCACTTTTTATGAGGACCAAAAGTCTTTCTGTAAATTAGTCGATGAGTTCGCTGCTTTACACACAATTTAACTTGTACCTATGTAACAATGCATAGGTGCCTTATCTACTCTTTTGGCAGTAATAAAAGTCAAGGCTTTCCCTTTCTTGTTAGCCTACTAAGTGAGGCATCTACGCATTATTGGACCCATTTAAGATCTGTCTCTTACAGGGTATTATGTACTTACCAACAAATACCAATACCACCTGGACTTATTACTATGTACGTGATTTAGCAGTGAAGTACATGAATATTATCTACTCCTAAATTGCATAGAACATTTTTGATGGACATATTATGATATAGGGAGTTTAAAACAAAGTAGCAATATTTTTTTAAAACCGCACTAGGCACAACTAGGCTACCACAGCGGTGGTAGCCTAGTTGGTAGAACATTGGACTCGGAAGCTAACGACCCAGGTTCGATTCCCAGTGCGGGCAGATAGGTACATACCTATGACTTTGTTTTCTAAATTATGTACATTTGTGAAGTTATAGTGACAATACCACTCGCTAACGGTGAAGGAAAACATCGTGATGAAACCTGAGTGTCTGAGCTATTCACATAACTCAGCGCTTGAAATCGCCAAACCGCGGTGGGCGCGCGTGGTAATTAAGCCCATACTCTCTTCCTGAGAGAAGGCCTATGCCGTTCGTATACAGGCTGCTTACGTAGTCACAACTCTATTTACAAAAAGGCGAATGAGACTGAAGTTGTTGTATCTCAGTTAAATTACTTAGAGAAAGAGGCATTCCTTATCTAAAGATCCGAGAAATATCAAAAATTATTGCCTGTGTATTATCTTATTGCTCTCATAATCCTTTGTAGTTAATGAATGAATCCTTTTGAATCTCATAACGCAGATAGTAGATGCTTCGTGATACATAAATAACCAGATATAACAACAAACCAATAACTTGGGATTTATCGCATTATTCACAAGAAGAGTCGCACCGCTTTCGTGTAATATAATAATGCGCGAAATTGATAAAGTAAAATTAAATAGATATAGGCCTTTCCCTGCTTTGAATATCGTAATTTTGTCTTACACTGATGATTCAGTTTTTCTTGTCTTAGGAGGTTATATTATTTTACAACTAGCTGTTGCCCGCGACTTCGTTCGCGTGGTAATTTTGATGTGTATTTTTTCAGGATAAAAATAGCCTATGTGCTAATCCAGACTATAATCTATCTCTGTGCAAAATTTCATCCGGATCCGTTGAGCCGTTTTTGCGTAAATGAGATACAAACATCCATCCATACATACAAACTTTCGCGTTTATAGTAAGGATTTACTAATTTCCACACAAAAAAAAATCTGTGAGGTGAGAACTCAGACCACCAATACTTTTATATGTTAGTTATAATATAGATGGATAGATAAATAGAATATTCTTTATTTTATGTACACCAGGACATATAGACCTACCTACTCTCTTTATATTTCAGTTCTATCCATCCTTGTCTGGAAGAGATCGCTTTCAGCGATAAGACCGCCAATTGTGCACTGGGAAAACTAAGATATGTAAACTATTGTTTAAGAACCTTTTGGCACTTATTTGGTTCAACAACAATCTGTTGAAAGATCAAGTTAAAAGAGATGGCGTTCTTTGATTCACAAATTTTAACCTTTCCGCTAATCTGACTAACTTCCTCTAACACTACGCAGGTAATTGAAAAAAAAATTGTCAACAAAAACTTGAAAAAAATATTGGGCCCAGAACAGTAATTTTCCAGATTTCCTGCTTTAAGTTCATTGGGTGTGAATTAAGAAAGTTATAGGTAACGTCCTAAATATAGGATAGGATTAAGAGGTTAAAAAAACCTGCAATCTTAATCGGGTAGGTACTCGAAAAGCACCCTAAATCAGAAATTTTATAATTATTAGAAAATGGCCGTAAAACTTACACTTCCCAGTGTCTACTGGACCGAAAGTAATTAAAACGTTAACCCCACGTCCGCCATTGCGCCGGGAGCGAAACGAAACAATCGAAAACGTTCCTAATTTAAATATTTAATAGCCCATTGCACAGACGAGCGGGTGGGAGACAAAAAACCGTCAAATGCACGGGGGGGTTAACATGGCTGATACAACTAAGACACAGAGAATTATAAAAAATAGAGAACACTACGTTTGGGACCGGGTCAGGTTATTGTGTGGTGTGGAAGTTATTATTATTATTGTTATGTTTTTCTTTAAGTTTTCACTCTTTTAGCAGAGGTACAAGTTAGCACGGGCCAAAGCCACAGTATAATGAACACCAGTAGTCAATGTTGGCCGTACGCTGGATTTAACTGCCTACGCTCGCTCGATCGGAGTACGCGCTACAGGGTTGACGCGCTGGTGTTTCGAATTCGATATTGCCACATTTAAATATTGTCGTCTCATTTACCAGGTATGTCGAGAGTTGTAAGTAGGTCTTTATGTTATGTGCTTCTTTAGTATGAAGTCTAATAAGTTGATACGAAATAATATGTCTAGTTTTTAGAAAAACGAAGTTTGTAATACATTCTCATGAAAAAAGAGCAGGAAATAAAAAAAAAAAACTTTACTCTGGTCTTGATACTGTCAAGTTTAGGCATCTGTACACCGAGCAATATAGGCGATGTGATTTAGACATTTTCGTCTAGCTAGCCGTTCCGACGCGTCGCCCGTCTGCACTCACGCGCGGTGAACACCGGACTGCGGTGTGCCTGAACCTCACTGAGATCTCGCGTTTCGTAGTCATGTATACTGTATAGGCGCGTTTCGGACGTTAGTAGGAAGATTGGTAACTGAATCTTATTTAAAATGTATGGAAGCAAAGTGCATTTATTGTTAATAATTGATAAACAGTACTCGAAACCGACGTGCGTGCATGCAACGACTAATGAATGTTGAGGAAGCGAAAGTGATCTGTCAGAATCGTGTCAAGTGGCATCCCTGGTCTCTTCCTACCCCTCTGAGATACAGGTATGAGTTTACGTATGTATGTATTAATTGCTAATATTTTAGAGTTTGTTGTCTTTATTAATATTATTATTAAACAACCAAAAGGACAGGTGAGTTAGTAAGGTTGGGTGTTTTAGAAAAAAAAAATGTAGACATGTACTACTTGTTACATTATATAAACTCACGTTTGCATCCCGGAGGGGTAGACAGAGAACGTGGTTCGCTAGTTGTTATTCGCCATTTATTGTATATCGTGGAAAACCACTGTAATTTGTAAAACTCCATTAGACATAAATTCACCGTAATCTTCTTCTGCATAGTAATTAATAATACACGAATTATTGCTAAAAGTATTATTGCTGATACGTACTCGTATGTTAACCGTAAAATGATTAGCAAATAAAATTGTTTTCGAATGGACTATTAATTAATACGGTAAGATGTATTTAACTTATAAACTGTGCTATCGTAATCTTAATTAGCTGAACCAAAAAAAACTGGACAAGTGCGAGTCGGACTCGCCTAAGGAGGGCTCCATACAAATTTGTAGGTACTTTTACATATTATAAATAGTTGAAGAGTAGTCTCGCGGTTTTTTCCGAGCTTTTCCCGAACTTTACAGACTTGCCAAATTTCATAATTCTTGGTCAGCGGAAACTACCCTATAAATTTAGATTCCCTTGAGTATCGAAATATAGGTTTTTTGCGGCACGTATATATTTTTTTTACGTTAACTTAGAAGTTTCAGTTTTGTACAACTTTAAGGGATTGCAGACCTGAGTATATGGTTTTAAATTCACAAACACACACACAGACACACAGATTTAATTTAATATTTATGCATTCTTCACTGTCTCCTCTAAACAGTGTTTTAAAACTTAATTTTATTATAACCTTAATAGTAATATTAATTTGAGACTATTTCCTAACCGTCGCCTAAGTTAAAATGCTAAACCTACTTGACCAGTCCCCCACTATACAGACTTATAGTCTAGTGTGGGGGTCGCCGGTAAACATTGTCGTTTTATTCTTAACATAAACCAATTTATTTTCAACCTTCTCATACCCTTTGTAACTTGTGTAAAGTGGTTTTTAAAATAAATATTTTTATGTTTTTTTTATGTTAATCCAACTCGATACCTTCACGCGTTTCCGAGATAAAGGGTCTTATAGACAGACGGACCGTCGGACGTATGAATGGGCGGACAGAAAAGTGATCCTAGAAGGGTTCCGTTTTCTTCCTTTTGAGGTACGGAACCCAAAAAATGGCGGAAAAACACATTTGTTGTATATAGGAATTAAACTTTTAAAATTAAATTTTTTTTTAGGTCTTCCGCCGTAATAACACATACTTTGTGAAAATTTCAACTGGCTACCTATTACGGACCTTTAAAGATCGGACGGTAGGACAGACAGATAGACAGATAGACGTACTGACAGACATACAGACAGACAGACGGAGACAGAGTAATAGGGTCCCGTTTGGCACCCTTTGAGTTCGGAACCCTAAAAACCTACAAGAAGCGTTTGTATACTACGTGACTAGAATTACTTTTCGACAGGTTGAATTAGTTGCAGAGAAAAGTCGTCATCGTTGTCCATCCGTCCGTCCGTCAGTGTCACCAGGCTGTATCTCATGAACCGTGATAGTTAGACAGTTTAAATTTTCACAGATGATGTATTTCTGTTGCAGCTATAACAACAAATACTAACAACAGAATACAATAAATATTTAAATGGACCTCCCATACAACAAACTGGATTTTTTTACCGTCTTTTGCTCGATATTAATAACGGCAACAGGTAGACGCTTGAAATATTCAAATGTTGTATAGATAATGGTACAGAACCCTTCATGCGCGAGTCCGACTCGCATGTGACCGGTTTCTAGTATTCAACAAGGCTCTCGAATGACAGCAAAATATTTTTTTTAGTTGACGAATATGGCCCGTGTAGGAGTATCGAACAACTCACAGTTGCCCCTCAGATAGCGGCGGCTAGATAAGCCATACGCGCACAGTAATTATGCAAATGGATAAACGGTGTGGCACAGTAGGGAGGCTCGAATATTCGCCGAAAAGACTACCATAAGTAACCTTACGTATGTCCCACTAGGGCCCAAGCCTTCTCTTAGTTAGGGAGTCGGCACCCAGCGTGTCCACAGAGGATAGGCTAGGTACGAATAAAATTCATAATTTCCACACTGGTCTTAAATTAGATTATCCTGTGCTATGGTAAATGGTCTAACAAATTCAGTGTATAAGATTCGTCAAATAACCCGACAGTGGACGGTTAATATTTAGATAAGATAATCATTTATTAAATTGCCACAACATACAAAGATATTACAATTTACAGGCAAAGCATGCTTACAGTCTATGCAAATAACAATAAAACAACACTTATGATAAATCAAATAAGGAGGGGATTTGCCCTGTAAGGAAGTGGGTACATGCACACCTGTAATTTGGCTGTGTGTTAGCTGCGTATTATGTGCTATGGCAATAAAAAAGGTACCCGAACTCAGCATATGCTTCAGGTATTGCGAAGCAACAGCCTGCAGCGCTGGTTTTCAGTCGGGACCTATTTAGATACGCAACGAGAGCCAACGGCTACGTGGAGATCTCCTACATAAACAAACACTTTAGTTTATATTACAATAACAGCAATTATTCATATTTATGTCTTTTGCAAAAAACTACCTTAGACGAAATCATTTTATTTTATTAATTTTATTTTATATTATTTTATTTTATTTAGGACACAAACAGTAAAAATAATCATAATCAATATTTGTCAAATACGCAAATATGAGTGGCCAAGAGAGGCGCCGGCTTTAGGGATTTACTTATTGTGAGTACAGGACACATAACACATAATATAAACATACGCCTGTATCCCGTAGGGGTAGGCAGAGACCAGGGTCTGCCACTTGCCACGATCCTGACAGATCTCTTTTGCTTCATCAACATTCATTAGTTACGGGTACTTTTTATCTTAACCTTTGCTAATACATGCCCTACTTGGTCGAAGTTTTGTAAGTTCAAGCTTTATCAGAAATCTCAGACAATGTTGACGTTACAATTTATGACACCATAACATGATTGATTCTCACAAAAAATCAAATCGATTTGGAATGTATTTTTGATTAAGATTCCATCCTCGATACAATCCGGAAACTGGTGTAAGCAAAGAAAGTGTTAGATTGATGACTGAATTGCGTGCGTGTCTCATTGATTGACAAAGTAAACGTGCGATGAACATCGTGCTTCGTCGATATAACGATAGGTTATACCTCTTCAAAGCTGATAAAGAGACCTATTTAAAGGCTCTTTGAAAGGAGTGTAAATCACTTTAAAAATAATGACTCATCATCATCATCATTCAGCCACAAGAAGTCCACTGCTGGACATAGACCTTCTTCACGGATCTCCAAAAAGACCGGTTGGAAGCGGCCTGCATCCAGCGCCTTCCTGCCACTTGGATGAGGTCATCTGTCCATCTTGTGGTTGGTCATCCTACGCTGCGCTTGCCGATATGTGGTCTCCATTCGAGAAGTTTTCGGCCCCATCGGGCATCAGTTCTGCATGCTATGTGCCTCGCCCACTGCTACTCCAACTTACTAATCCGCTGGGCTAGGTCGACGACTTTCATTCGTCTACGGATCTCATCATTTCTGATTCGATCTCGTAGAGAAATTCCGAGCATAGCCCTTTCCATAGCTCGTTGCGTGACCTTGAGCCTTTTTATGAGGCCCCTCGTGAGAGACCACGTTTCAGTGCCATAAGTCATCACTGGTAACACACACTGGTTGTATAATTTTGTCTTGAGGGAAATAATGACTATTACATAAATAATGCTACTTCACACTGAAAAAAAAATTGTTACACTGCAATAAACAGAACTCCATATGATAAAACATATTCCGTCGCTATAAATTAGTGAACAACAAATGAAGTTTCGAAATATTATTATTAATACTTTTGTTTCACTTAAACTAATGTACAATACGGCACACTTAATGCCAGTCAACCACAGGAGGTAGAAGAAAGATTGTTAGACGTGCAAAAAAATTAATTTTTAAAAAGGAAGAAGTAGTTTCGTGTGGCGCCGGATTAAGAATAGCGTCACTCCATTTCCTTCATTAGATGTCGTAGGAGGCGCCTAAGGAAATCAATTACCAGGAGACGGGCAGCAGCGTCTTCCTGAGATTCCAACCGCATACTGCGATCGCCAAATCGCCTGCCAAGCGTGGCGATTATGGCAAAACCCCTCATGGTTATGAAAAGCACGAAGGAGGCCCATGTCCTGCAGTGGGCGTCAAATGGCTGATGATGAAGAAGTAGTTTAAGGATGTTTAGAAGTAATTTGAAGATGCTTAGGGATAAGGGTAGAGATGTCCATGAGTACTTGAGAGGACACTGGACAAGCAAACACATGGTAGCTTATTCGGAGGAAAAAATTGAGGCAAGGTGCCCGTACTCTTCTCGGGGTGATTGGGGATTGGATAGCCCAATTCTCAAGCATTGGGAATCCATCCATGTCTACCCGGATAATAAGTTTAAGCATCACTGACAGGTTAAGGTTTTAAACTTACCAACACTACGAACATGTCTATGTTTTTTTGGTAAGATTGAAATAAATATTTTAAATTTCAATTGAAGTAGTACGGTGTGGGACGGGATAGATTGAAGTAGAAGGGCCTTACTTTGGAATGTCATATCGAATAATGTTGACAAATTGCGTTTTCGTTTTTTTAGTTCTGTTGATATTATCGGTATGTAAGATTTATTTACTATTTATTTTTGTTTTATTTTCTGTTATTAGTAATGTATATGTTACGGCTAAAGATAAATGTGACTAAAATTAAGTTCACATCTATATTTAGCCGTAACAACGTAGTCCTGTTTATAACTGCATGAAAATCCTCCTTCGCTCGGTACCTCCGCCTTAAGGCGTCGCGGCGTCACCCTGTCTGGGAAAGCCTGACGCTTGTACAGTCAACAACTTATTACAACTTTAAAGTCACTAATACGAGTAGTAAGCAAAGCAAAAAAAATATTAGTAAATTAAAACAATAAAGCGGTTGAAAGAAAAAAAAAGTAGATAAAAGTCACATCTTTGAGAGTCAAAGTGCCACGTCAAGACGCTACATCATACAAAAATATAAAGCCAACAATTGTGCAATTTTTAATGCAACTTTTTGGTGCAATTAAAACTCAAGGATCTAGTGGGTCGTCTAGGTTAGTTTATCCACTATCTAGAGTCTAGGTACAGTTGAGCAATTTTCTAAAACTTTAGTATCTGACTGTACGTACATCTTCGCTTACTTTCCTCCGCCTTTCCTTTGTTCCTTTCTCTTTGTTCAGTTGCAATCGAATGATGTAGGTTATTAGAAAAATAACCTGAGTTATTTTCAGACAGTCTTCTTTTGGAGAGAGTATTATGAAATGTTTGCAATGTTATTTTTGTTCTGAGGTTTGTTTAATATTACAATGGTTTGGGTTAGTTTAATATGGATAAAAAGGAAGCTTTTCCAATAATATATACCGCTCTTCACAGGCTTGGACCTAAGGAGAACTTTTTACGCGAATTATTATCAAAATTTCGTATGTACATGACTCAGATGAGATTGCATAAGTTGACAAACAAACAATACTCGCTGTAACCTCTGCTTATCACTGCTGATAGGAAAAATCCGCGATAACTCTGTATTATAATAATATATAGCTGTGTGTAATCAGTGTATTATGTAAAATTGGGAATTAAAAAGTCACACGGTAGGTACACCGATGTGGGCTCCGTTCTCAATTTATTTTAATAAAGAAGTAAGTATAAGTATGGTCCTCTTTCTAAGTAGGTTTCTTACACACCCTGCCTCAGTCCGTCGGTTCAGCGAGCTGGTCCTAGGCAGCGTTTGTCAGTCCGTGATCTCCACTCGAGAGTTCTTCGGCACGTGTGACCAGCCCTCTGCGACTTCAACTTCATAATCTTTTAGGCTCAATCACTTCAGTTCTATGGTCATCATCATCATCAGCCATTTGACGCCCACTGCAGGACATAGGCCTCCCGGTCATGTACCGCCCGCATCCAGCGACTCCCCGCCACCGTAACCAGGTGGTAAGACCATCTGATGTCAGTTCTCTGGTGAATTGTATCATTTTTGATGTGATCCATTAAAAAGACCCCGAACTTAAAGGAGGCATAAAAAAACTTCAAGCTAAGTTAGGTGTTACTTATATTAGAATTATTATCATCATCATCCATCTTATGCTTCAGACTTACAAATAATTACTAGTTACGAGGATTATGTAAGTACTTTTAAATGAAGAGTAGTTACCAAGAGCCTGCTGCATTAGCAGTTTGACAATTTATATTATAAATAAATAAATAAATAGCTAAACTCAACCAACTCTGTATACCTGGGATAAACAGCCCAGTTAGGAAAGTCCAACTTCAAGAAAGAGGTCACTCTGATAGGCAGCGTTCGGGAAACTAAAACACATTTTCGCGTCCAACATACCTCAGTGTCTCAAGACAAAGGTGTATAAGTATAACCAATGTGTGTTGCCATTGATGACTTATGGTCGCTGACTATGGCCCGCATAAGAAGGCTCAAGGTCGCCCAATGAGCAACGGAGAGAGCTATGTTAGGAGCTTCACTGCGTGATCAAATGAGAAATGAGGAGATCCGCAGAAGAACCCGAGTTATTAAAATAGGTCGAAGAATTGCTCAGTTGAAGTGGCAGTGGGCGGGGCACATACCTTGGAGAACTCATGGAAGTTGGGGCGGAAACGTTCCGGCCTGGCGACCGTGGACCGGACGACGCAGCGTGGGTAGGCGCCCCTCCAGTTTGTTTGTTACAATGATGGCTGGTTACGATGGCAGGAAGTCACTGGATGCGGGCGGCACAAGACCGGAAAGCTTGGAGGAAGGCCTATGTCCTGCAGTGGGCGTCAAATGGCTGATGATGATGAACTAAACTCAAATCTGAAGCAGGGAATGAGTGCAGAAGTCAATTAAAATCGTTTCAAACGCTCTATTCAGCCATTTGGAAAAGTGTTTTCTTGCAATATGATGTCAGCTATTGAAGAAAATTGGCAGCGACGCAAATGTTACACATTATTTTCGATGTTCAAAACATGAATATACCTACAGTCAAGAGGGTTGGCTGTTTTGTGGTAACATAATATTATCACAAGCTTCATAACAGCGGTTTTATGAACAAAAAATACAGGTCAATCTAGGTGTCGGTAGAGTCGAAGTTCAAGAAGAAAGGGAGAGAGGTACATATATCAAGATGTTTGATGAGTTAAAATAAAAATAACAATCTCCTACTTCGTCGAGAGAGCGTGTAACGAGTGCGTTTGTGTGAAAGGGTTTGAGAGCCTTTAAAGTTATTGAAACTCAAAATATCTCTTTCATTAAACACTCTCTTTTTGAAAGAAAATCTGTGATTGTGGTAGACTATATTCTTAACTGTGCATCTGAGTGCATGATAAATCAGTGGTACTTTTTAGGAAAATCAATTACCAGGAGACGGGGAGCAGCGTCTTCCTGAGATCCCAACCGAATACTGCGATCGCCAACCCGCCCGCCAAGCGTGGCGACTATGGCAAAACCCCTCATGGTTATGAAAACCACGAAGGAGGCCTATGTCCTGCAATGGGCGTCAAATGGCTGATGATGATGACTTTTTATGATGCTCATTCACAGTTTGCCGAAACGTAAAAAATTAAAATGATTCAGTTCACCTAATAGACAATAGCGGTTATTGTATAACCATACACGTACACACATAAACTCTCGCCTGTATCCCACAGGGGTAACCAGAGACCAGGGACTGCCACTTGCCACGATCCTGACAGATCACTTTCGCTTCCACAACATTCATTAGTCGTTGCATGTACGCACGCCGGTTTCGGGTACTTTTTATCTTGCTCTTAGCTAATACATTAGGCCCTTCCACCCACATTCGCTCGAAATATTTGTTTCGTCAATCTTTAATTTGATTATCTTATGATGATGATGATGTCCTCCACAACGATTCCGTCGACGGCGACACCCCGAAAAGGACCCATCTGATTATCTTATAACCTTAAGATAATCAGATCTATAATACGCGATGGTGACGTCACAACAGCTCGCGCAGATTTTGGCGGCCATAGAAAACATTCCAGTCACTATTCGAGCAAATAGTTTGCACAGTTGCAGTCGTTAAATAAATATGTCACCTATTTTTGAGTGCCACGAACTGGCTGATTTTGAGTGCCTTATTTTTTCCTCTATCCGAAGGCGCTGAAAAAGGTCTCGTAATCTTTGTACAGTGGACAGCTGCTCGAACCGGTACATTTTTGTTGCAGTATATTCATTATCCATGACTAAACTAGAATTGTATAATGTAAATGTAAAGGTTGATGCTGATGACTATTCCGTAGCCGATTGGTGCCTATTACTATGCCTATAGCATCTGTCTATGTATCCGACTTACAAAGGTAAAGCTTTTGAACTATAACAGGTAGGTAGTTGATTTTTTACAACATATTATGTGTGATTGCGACAGCTTAAAAATTCAAATATGTTAGATTCCCATACCCTTTCTAGAGACGAGGAAGTCCAAATTTGATAAAAATATATTATATAGAGATTCGGAACCCTCGATGCGCCAGTCCGTCTCGCACTTGGCTGGATTTTGATTGAATTTTCAGCTATTTGTACCAGTTACTGTTTGCAGTTGTTGAAAAGGCTATTCTTTTCTATTGAAAGGCCATTTTTAATAAATAATTTGTGTACACTTTTACTTACATTATTTTATGCTTATTTCAGGTAAATAAATCTACACCAAACGGAAAAAATCTTTCGGCTGTGGCAACCTTTTTAATGCCGTAAGTTGCAAATGGTATCTGTCGCATTATGAACAGCAATTTTCAAATATGTTTTTCCTTTACAACAAAAGATTTGCAGGAAGTGAATTGCAAAGGAAAAAGGTGTATGAGTTAATCGTTTCTCTTCATTAATATACTTATGACAATCGTCTTGGGTCTCTAAATACCTAGCACTCAATTAATTTTAATTATATTTATTCAAGAAAACAAACAGGTTTACAATAAATATTAGACTTGATTCACTCTAGATTAATTTATCATCTTAACTTAAATAGAAGGCGAGTGGCGACGCAGACGACCAGATTTTTTATCACTCCACATTATCGCTCCGCCTACGCGTTAGGCTTATCGTCCGCTGCGCCCGTGGCATCCCAACCGCGTTCTTGACATTGACATTGCGTTGAAATTGGAAGGCGATCGTATTTTGTTCCGATAACGCGCTATCGGACGAGCGGTGAAGGTCAATCTCGTTTTTATTTATTCGGCTCAATAATAGTAGTTTATGCAATTGTCATATAATGAAGGGTATTAAAACACGAGTGTGAGTTTATGAAACGAGCGCAGCGAGTTTCATAATAGTAACGAGTGTTTTAAAACCCGTGTTATATGCAGTTGCATACACTACTTTATCTTCACTAATGCAATTAATCAAACAACAAATTTATTCAATTAAATTCACGCGTACGTGTATAATCAATTAATCACAGTGGTTTTGCCCCCATTAAAATTTAACCAAAGAGAGCTCAGCTTCAATAAAGCGCGACCAACCTGATTGGCCCTGCAATCTAGTTGGTCGCGTTTTATTGATGTTAAAATGAGATTTTACGATATCGATGTGAATATTATAACATCATGTGAAATTGCTTAAATTGAGTTTTTTGTTGTCTGCGCTATAACAGTAGTAATTATAAGTCAAGTATTGAAATAGAATGTAGAAGTAGAATGTTACAACATTAGTGTAGATAAAATAGTTTACAGTATCTACCTACCATTATTATGAGTATGGAATTTTGTTTGTTTCAAGTCTATTTACATGAGACAGATTGACGAAAGAAATATTATTATATCAAACAAATGTGCGTGGAAGGGCCGGTCGTTGCTTTGACCAAATAGGCCAAGACAAAGCATTAGCGAAGGGCAATATAACAAGTTCCCGAAGCCGGCTTGCGTTCATGCAACGACTATGAATGAGCCTATTCTCTGCCAACCGCTCTGGAACACAGACAAAGTTTATTTAATTTAAGATAGCATAAGCAGCCTATATACGTCCCACTGCAGGGTACTCTCTCAGAGAGAGTACGGGCTTAATCATCACGCGTGCCTACCGGGAATTGGCGATATTAAGCGCTGAGGTACATGCCTACCTTAAGGTCATATGAACCTCAGACACTGAGGATTCAGCACGATGTTTTTCTTCACCGTTAGTGAGTGGTATTCACGTAACGGAGAAAACAAGCTCTTTGATACATCATCATCATCATCATCAGCCACTTGATGCCCACTGCAGGGCAAAGCCTCCCTCGTGATTTTCATAACCATGAGGGGTTTTGCCATAATCGCCACGCTTGGCAGGCGGGTTGGCGATCGCAGTATGCGGTTGGAATCTCAGGAAGACGCTGCTGCCCGTCTCCTGGTAATTATTTTCTTTAGTCGCCTTCTACGACATCCACGGAAGGAAACGGAGTGACGCTATTCTTAATCGCCACACGGAGCCGGTACATGCTGGCATCAAACCTCTCTCGAATAGACCGTACACACTACACAGTTTCGTTATGGGCGTCTTTGCAACTAAAATGTAAAGGTTGACCGGCTGTCGACAGTACCAAGCGTACAAAAATACTCGCACTGGAGTTAACCGGATACATTTTGCTCTGCCAGTGTTTTGTTTTTGGGCGATCAGTTCTGAACATTTAATTAATTTAAATCGGTTTTGTTTATTTAAACTTCTGAAGCGATGTGGATTGATTTACGTAGCTCGCCGGAAAAATTGACTTCTGTGTGCTCATTTATTTTCCCGTTAATTTTGAAATATCCTTGGCCTGATGGAATCAAAGGGACTGAAATTGTTTTTTGACGTACCTATACATATTTTTCTGGTGCGAAATAAATAGACTTTCAGTCTTTATTTATTCTGTTGACCAGAGTAATACTCCTTACTGCACACCATACATTATAAAGACCTTTGACCATTTTACATTACATAAACTCACGCCGGTATTCCGTACGGGCAGGCAGAGACCGGTATTTGCGACGATCTTGACAAACCGCTTTCGCTTGAAGAAAAGCTTAGAAAAGTAAAAGATAGAGATCTCTCTTAACTATTATGAAAATATATCTGACCATGAAATAATTTCCGGCTATAAATTAATTAAAAATAGATGGTGCCCACTCCGTGTTCCGTGTGGCGCCGAATTAAGAATAGCGTCACTCCATTTCCTTCCGTGGATGTCGTAGAAGGCGACTAAGGAAATCAATTACCAGGAGGCGGGCAGCGGCGTCTTCCTGAGATTCCAACCGCATACTGCGATCGCCAACCCGCCTGCCAAGCGTCGCGATTATGGCAAAACCCCTCATGGTTATGAAAACCACGAAGGAGGCCTATGTCCTGCAGTGGGCGTCGAATGGCTGATGATGATGATGGCATTGAATTATTTTGTGTTATGCTTTATGTGTGTGTGTCTCAAAGCGCAAATATTTTTTTTCCTAACTATCAAAAAACAATCTTATTTATAAGAACACAAATTCCAAAGAGGTATGTTTTACACCTCTTAAAAAAGTTGAAATAGTCTATGGTGAGATTTTCCCACAGACTATTTAAACTGCATTTGAGGATCGTTTTAGAGTAATCGTATTTTTTTAAATATAACCGTAAATATTTATGTTAATAATAGCAATTTTAACGACGACTCGTTTAGATTAAATACCCGTGAAGTTATCTAATAGAGCATGCCATTTATTTGGAAGATCATACATTTTAGTTGGAGACCCCTATTCTAAGCCACACCCCGTTCGTTTCTTATCTTGCTTGTTGCAAGGGAAAAATGCCCGCGGCAACAGTCGAATTCTTCGTCATGATAACATTATCGTCGTATTAACACCGTACAAATAAAGGGTATGAACATTATCGAGCACAGCCCGGCGACCTTCTCTAAAATTGTGTTTTATTTATGTGTTTTTATATGTGCAATAAAGTATAAAGTGACCTTCAGTGTCGGCGTACAGTCTGCGGGTCGCTGTGTCAACCTCTTGGGTTCGGTGTCAGGCGGAATAATAATAAACTACTATTTTGATTTACGGAACCCCGTATCGGAATACTGAATTCGATATTTAAAAGCAGGAAACAATAGCACATTGGACGCTTTTATAATTTGCCGTGGCACGGCACGGTAATACCGTAGACGTCTCGAGTAATATTGTAGCCGTCGACAAGCCGCGCCGTAGGTCGGTTTTATAATTTGCCGTAAAATCATTTACGCTTTGCGTCTTCAAAGTGTGGACGTCATTCTCGAGGAGACAGCGACTGCTTATTCTTTATGTACAGCGAGGGGAGTAACCGGTCTGTTTCTGTTCGAGAGTATGTTTAAGCCCGACGCGCAGCGGAGATTTTCATACAACATTCCTGCCCTGCCCTAATGAAATTCCATATAACTTTTCCCGCCGCACATTTATAAGGGAGAAATGACGAAATTTGTGACCCGTTTATGAAGGAGCAATAAGACCCTTTTTGGGTGGGTGTGGTATAAAAAATTATTTTAACAATATCGTCCAATTGAGTTGTTCGACTGCACAAATTTTTTGGTGCAGTGCTTTCTCGCGTCTCCAGTGTCAATTTCCATGGCTACGTGGTGTCGGGCGCGTACTGCGCTTGCGCGGGACCTTGATCGGCGCACCGAGGTCGCTGCATGCGCCCGCGCAGATATTTATACGTGCCGCTGTTCTATGCCGATAGAAACGTCTCGAAGTTCCGTTTTTTTATGCACTATTACCAACCGCAGACTGTTCCGAGAACAGTGTTCCGTTTTGTCGTACTATTAGGACTTGGTGACGTTTACCAGTTATTGGATCATACTTTTTTAATGTAGCCTAAATACGTCCCTGGGCACTAGCCTTCTCTCAGAAAGAGAGTATTGGGTTAATTACCACGCGTGCCCACCGCGGCTCATACTGATCAGATACATTTTATTCTAATTATAAATTGTTACTACTAGTGCGAAATATTGACATGAGTCGTAAATGTGTGTCCTGTATCACCTGGATTACTTCCTACTCGTTAATCTTTGGTTTAAATCAGCTAATCCCCAAATAGGGGATGTAGTAGCATAGGGTAAGATAAAAAGTACCCAAAACCGGCGTGCGTGCATGCAATGACTAATGAATGGTGAGGAAGCGAAAGAGATCTGTCAGGATCGTGGCAAGTTGCAGTCCCTGGTCTCTGCCTACCCCTCTGGGATACAAGCGTGAGTTGATGTATGTATGTATTATGTTAAATCAGCTATGCAATGTACATCGAGTTGTCATACATAGTAAACCATGAATCGTAGTGGTAAGAAATGGCGCCCTAGGTCGTGTTAGAGGTTAGATGTTTAAAGCGATGAGGTGTGCAAATACTGCAGACGAATTTCCGCACAAAGTTTTCTTTCACGGCTCGGTAATGTAGAGCAAATAAGCATTTGCTGACGCCTGTCTCTGTTTGCGCAACCAATGTACGGGATTGTGCGATTACGCTGCGCTTTAGGAGAGAAATTAAATATCTATCGGTGAAGTTAGATTTTTTATGTGGCCTATATACGTCCCATTGCAGGGTACAGGTCTTCTCTCAGAGACAGAGCATGGGCTTAATTACCACGCGCGCCCACCGCAAATTGGCAATTTCAGGCGCTGAGGTAGGTATGTAAATACCTCAGACACTCAGATTTCCTCACGATGTTTTCCTTCACGGTTAGCGAGTGGTATTGCTACTATAACTTCTAAATGTATTTATTTACTTATTGATACTTATATTGCACTTAAAAAAAATCGTACAATGCGGCGGACTTAATTCCATAAATTTTCTACCAGTCAACCGCAGGAGGTAAGGAAAAGAGTTGGTAGGCGTGCAAAAAAAGGAAATGTTAATATAAATTTAAAAATATACTTTTATAAAGTGTAATTAAATATACTTACACATTAATATAGACTTACATATACCGATAATACAATATATATTAAAATACAATAAACCTATATACTACTAAAAAATAACTTAACTTAGAAAACAAAGTCATACGTACAAGCCGGGATTCGCACCCACGACCTCCCGAATGTGAGGCCGACGTTCTACAGCTCCGCTGCCATCGAAATCTTACACTTTTTCTTATCGGTCAGTTATACGCGTGTTTAAACAGGGAATAGGTTTGAATGGAGGGGCTGGGATTGGAACACAATTAGGACAGGCTACAAACACTTGGAAACAATTGGAAAAAATGGTGGAAAACGATTACAAAACTATTCTGCTAAGAAACCTGTTTTAACACCGTTTTACCTCTATTTGAAGTGTATTTTAGAGAAATGGACTTACTTGTAATGAAACGATACGCAACAACATGATTAACGAACATTGTGGACTGAAAGAGGATGTAGTGACTATAATTAAGAAAGGAATGTCGCGTTGGTTTGGACATTTGGAGAGAATGGAGGAAGAAAGATTCACGAAAGAAACATATCGAAATAATGTGGATGATAGGGTCGGTAAGGGACGTCCCAGGCGGACATACTTCGACCAAATAGAGGACGTATCAGCGAAGGGCAAGATAAAAAGTACCCGATACCAGCGAGCGAGCATGCATCGACTTATGAATATGGATGAAGCGAAAGTGGTTTATCAGGATTGTGGCACGTGGCAAACCCTAGTCTCTGCCTGCCCCTCCGAGATACAGGCGTGAGTTTACTAAAAATGTTTAGAGTGCGAAATTTTGACTCTCTTTCATGCCGCACGGCTTAAGCTTCGGTCACACACAGCGACTAATGGCTGCGAGTGTACTCGCCGCGAATGATAAAATTATTATTTAAAACACTTGCTAATAAATAAAAAAAATCCAATTACATAAATGTATGATTTATGGTTCTACAACAAAATTTCTCAAGATATATTAGAGTTACCTCCAACCCGGTTTAAAAAATGTGTTAAGCACATTCTGTGCTAAAAGGCTTACTATAACATCAAGGATTATTTAGAAGACAAAGATGTTTCGCATTAAACAGTACATTAATATTAATTACAGGACGATTTCACAATCGTGTTCGTGTTCAACACATTCATGACTAATATTTTAAGTTGAAAACTCTGTTAATTAAGTTAAAACGTGTTTTGAAAAGAATAAATGTGGAGTTTCTTTGTTCGCTTCTTCTCCACATAATCTTAATAGATATAGTGAAACTAACAACTTTGACGTTCATTAAGTTAACATACTGTTTTTATCATGAATAAAACTATTTGAATTGCATTGCATTGAATTGAATTGAATTGAATTGATAAGCTTACATATTGGTGTAGAAAATGGTTGCTATTGACAATAAAGAGTTTACCGTTTGACCTCAAACTATACTGTAATTTGTATAGTGAGGACCTGGTTATGATGAATTGACAGTGTTCCAAGTTGGCGACGGGTACAAAATCATATTTTTACGCAGGTACTAAACAAAAACCGACAGTGTAACAGTGAATACTCCTGCCTGTCACACACAGCGAGTTCTACACGAGAATTTAAACTCTCAGTGCGCATTCGCAGCGAGGAAAATTGAACATGCTCAATTCTAGTCGCGGCAACTTCAACTCGCGGCGAGTGAATCTATTCGCCACGAATAGCTTGTCACACACAACGAATACTCGTGACGAGTAGGCACTCGCAGCGATTAGTCGCTGTGTGTGACCGAGGCTTTACATTGGGCAATGGGCCGGCCAACAAAAGGTCGTCTATCTCTCCGAGGCAGTAACAAGTCCCAGGCGGCGGCGTCGTTAGCGCACCCTCGTCAGCGCCACCTGACGTCGGCCCGGAACGGCCCATTAGAAAAGCTGACCAACCTCCGTACTTTGTACGTTTTCATTTTTTTTATTTGTACATAATATAAGATAAGAATATTATTTATTGTATTCCGGAAAAAAAAATGTTACAGAAACAGCAATGACAAAAGAAAAGATACAATTAGCGGCCTCACTGATAATAGCAATTTCTTCCAGTCAACCTCAAATTGTTTGTACATGCTTGTTTTATTTATGTAAAATCAAACAGCTAGACGTGAAGCACTACCAACCTCATGAAAAATAATAATAAATACATATTTAGTCTTAGAAACTCTGTGTGTGTGAGTGTGTACATATGTGTGTATATTTGTGTATGTGTTGTGTGTCTGTGAGCGTGTGCGCGTGTTCGCGTGTGCGCGTGTGCGCGTGTGTGTGTGGGCGCGCGTGTGTGTGTGTGGGTGTGTGTGTGTGTGTGTGTGTGTGTGTGTGTGTGTGTGTGTGTGTGTGTGTGTGTGTGTGTGTGTGTGTGTGTGTTGGCACCCCTCGTCAGCATCAAAAATGTACAAAAAAACTACTTGCTATGGAACCCTATGCAATGTTGCATAATATGCAAGAACAGCTGTCTCTCTAGTTTTGAAAGTAAGTGCGCGCCTCATGTAAGTACAGTAAAAACTTTATGAACGTCTGATACGTATCATTCGGCTTTTAAAACTGTTGAGCCATCTTTGTCGTGGAGCGATTGGCTCTTAAATTTTCTTCAAAGAGGCGGTCCCCGGGAAAAGCGGGTTTTATGAGTTTCACTTTGGATGATTCTCAGCGTATGCCTTCCGAGATATGGGATAAGAAATGTTATATATTTGCAATTTCGAGTACCTCTTATCATGACTGCCTCATTGGTCTAGCGGTTACACGTATGATTACCATGCCGGAGGTCGTGGGTTCGATTCCTACTGCGAGACGCCGTCATAATAAGCAGCCTGTATACGTCCCACTGTAGGGCACAGGCCTTCTCTCAGAAAGAGAGCCGCCGGGCCGCCATACATTTGTACAAATGGCAGTCTGGGTGTATTTCTATGTTTCTGATGTCCTTGCTTGGTTACCATAGCACAGAGTATCCTAGTTTGGGACCAGGACCAGTGATTGTGTGGTACATAAGTTATTTAATGTAGTTAATAAGTAGGAATATTTTTGTTAGCATCTAAGTTTTCTTTCCTTTCATGGAACCTTTTCCTTTTTGAATTTGAATTCGCCCTGCTCTATGATAAAGTGTTTAGACATCTATTATTCTCTCTCTCTTCAACAGAGATATTGGTGGCTTCCCTTGAGTACCCTGAGTTTCAAATTCCAAATCCGCGACATTGTCGCAATCATAGGTTTCATAACCGTTGGACAAGACGTGAAAAAGAACAGTAGATGGATGCCCTCAACTGCGTTTTAAGCATTGTCGGTCTTATTTATAAAAACAATTCCTCTATAACACTCCTCGGAGGCTGATTGAGTTATCTGTGGTTACGATATTCCCTTTACAACAGACTATTATTTAATCTGTAGAATTCCAAAGGACCCGGTCGGGCCTCCATCTCCATAACAATGGTTTTTAATTGTACTTTTCAAGGTCATAAACTAATAGGTTACACTGGCCCTGAGGAATCGTGTTTTTAAAAATAAGACCGTCTGTTTCCTACAGGAGGTGTTTCTTCGAGTTGATTAAGTTTAATATGTACGGATGTGTTAAGGGACATCTATCTTCCTCTTATATCGCGCCTCCGAGGTTGAAGAACAGCTGTCTCCACACCACCAAATTGAATGTTTTACGAGGGACCGTAATCACGCAATAAAACTTGCTTATTTACGATCGCTCCCGCAATAAAGCGAACGGTACACTTGCGACTTGGTTGCTCGACCAGCGCCCGGTCGCACCTTCTTCTTCTTTATGTGCCATCCCCTATCGAGTAGCTGAAAGGGGCAAGAAGTGAAAGTCATAAGGTACACACAAACAGTTCAATTTAAATTTCATCTAAGATGTTAAATAGTTAATGAAGCGTCTAAGAACCTGAAGTATGATAGTGCTTCGTGGATATTTAGTTAATTTACGCCTCTGAGAAACTTAGAAAAACTAAAATATTTAAACGACCTCAATGGTATTCATTAATTGCATATCGTTATTCAATGAAAGAGAGAGAGGATAATACGGGAAAATCCGTAACACATGCTGAGTACCCATTTATTGCCACGACACACAGTATCACATATGAGTAAATGAACAATTTATTTAAAACAAAAGAATTTTAATACTGATATGGTCACTATAAGATTTTGTTAGGTTCTTCCATGCCTTCCTATAATTGGAATAGGAAAAATTGAGGCCGATCTGAAAGAAGTTAAATCGGCCACAGATAAGTTGTAAATCGGTACAGTCCTGTTAAAGTTCCTGCAAGAAACAGCGGAGAAAGGCTATTTTAACACGATTGGGTACTATTTCCCTTTCGCTCACATTGCGAGACGAGAGCGAAAGACAAATTGTTGTTCAATCACTTTCTTTAATTAACCGTGCTTCAAGCATCTAGATAGATAATGCCCACAACATCTCCTTAGTTCTGAGACCATACTGAATATTATGTTTAAAATCACTGCGCCGAAAAAAATTCTATCAATGTTTTTTGTTTTAGTGAATGCGACGGTCGCACGACTCAGTCGCCCGTGTGTGAGCAGCCTAAATTGGGATGTCTCGAGCGTCTCTCATTTCGCTTGCTTAATTTTGATACGCACTCAAAGATAATTGGAAAAACTAGTGGCGATTTATTGTCGACGACTCGCGATGAATAGAGGGATTCATTTCAGAGTGTATGGGATCCATTTAAATCTAGTCTTTCAATCTTGCTATTGTTTGAATTGTAATCTACTGTTAGCTCTTTTGGGAGTTTCCATGAGTATCTAGTTTAAGTACCAGTCGAAAGCACATCCACCTTTACAACCATACTGCCTGACTGACTGCCTCGGTGGTCTAGAGGTTAGCACGCTTGACTACTAAACCAGAGGTCGTTGGTTCGATTGGAATGGAGGCCGAAGGTACGGAGGCCGCATTACTTGATTTGCACAAATGGCCTCGTTCTAAGTGTATTTCCATGTCTGTGATGTCCTTATCTGGTTACTATATCACAGGCTATCCTAGTTTGGGACCAGGAAAAGTGATTGTGTTGTGTGGAAGTTATTATTTTAAACCTTATTCCGTTACGTTAATCACGATTTTATGGTCGTTATTGAGGCCCCATGTTTGAATCCCAGAATGTACAAAAGTACCAATGACTTTGTTTTCTAAGTTACCCACATTAGTGAATTTTTAGTAGCAATACCACTCGCTATCATCAGCCATTTGACGCCCACTGCAGGACATAGGCCTCTGGTTTTCATAACCTTGAGGGGTTTTGCCATAATTACCACTCGCTAACTGTGAAGAAAAACATCGCGAAGATACCTCAGTGTCTGAGCTGTCCACGTACTTTAGCACGCATGGTGATTTTGTCTACCTCTGAGAGAAGGCCTACACTGGGAGTACTGGAACGTATAGGGACGTTGTTTTGAGTTTTTTCTGTCAATTTTTGCTTTTATCTAGATCGTTTAATCTAGACCTGCTAATTAACAATATGTTTAACTTGTAACGTTTATTAAGTCACAGTTTCTAGGCTTCTTAGAATAAAACCATTTTGACGTTGACTTTATAGCATAGGCTGTTTGTGCCATTGATTACTGGTAATACATCATTCAGGCGCCTATATGGGACATAGAAGTCACAGTTGTCTAAAATGTCGCCCGTTGGTCCAGCTGAACGATTAAATAAAACCCATTTCCGATTTCCGAGCATAGATAAAAATAGCATAAAAAGCTCTTGTGCCATAATTTTAATTCGCAACAGGGGTTGTTTTTTAAAAAAAAAATCTTTATTGCACAAAAAGGTGTCTGTACAAAGGCGAGCTTAATACTAATAAGTATTTTCTTCCAGCTAACCTTGGGTTAGTGCAAGGGGTAGTGCCGAGAAAGATTTATTGCAAAAATTAGATAAACTGTGTTATAATAAAATTACATAGTTATTATAACAAGTTTAGGTTTAGTTTAGGATTATTACTCTGAAGTTCGAAGTAACTAGTGGTCATGGATTCTACTTTTAAACACGTCGACTGACTCAGTGTAGAGGTCTCGTTGAGTTCCCTGGGCAATTTTATGATAGTCAGTTATTTAGGCCTGAGATTTCCGCACTTAGCCTTATAGTTGGACGATTGTACGTAGCAAGTGCTGAGGTATGTAAATAAACTACTTAGGGTTTCCTCACGATACCGAACCCGAACCGGCGCGCGTGCATGCAACGACTAATGAACGTTGAGGAAGCGAAAGTGATCTCTCAGGATCGTGGCAAGTAGCAGTCCCTGGTCTCTGCCTACCCCTCTGGGATACAGGCGTGAGTTTATGAATGTAGGTACCTATGTTTCCTAACGATATATTTTTGTTATTCCAAATTCACAAATGTAAGTAGGTTAGAAAGCAAGCGTTTTAACGTGGCGCAAGTACCACTCTTTTTAAGGCTCCGTACCCAAAGTGTAAAGGTATTCTTATATAGGGAGCTAGATAGTTGAAATTTTCACAGATGATGTATTTTATGTTGCCGCTGTAACAACAAGTACTATAAGCAGAATAAAATAAATATTTAAGGGGCTCCGAGACAACACACGTGATTTTTTTGCCGTTTTTTGCTCGATAACGGCAACGGTACGAAGCCGTTCGTGCGTGAGTCCGACTTGACTAGTGCGGTTTGTTTATGATAGTCTTTCTCCTTAATCATGTAATATCCATCTAATCATTTATTGAATCCAGAAAGAATAAAGAATGGAAAACTTTATAAGACACATCACAGAAAACAAATTTAATAAACATATAAGTGGCACAATATGGACAGCAACACAAAGAAAACGAAATAAACAACAGATAAAATAAAAAAGGACTACGAATTGTAGTTTCATGAAACGCGGCCCAGCTGATAGCACCGTTCTTCTGCGCCGTTTATTCTGTCCCTCCCTGGCACCCAAAATTAATTAGCCAGCGATAAATTCAGCCTGTGTATCGGAATTATGAACGAATAAATTTCACTTCGCGACCGTACGGCTCGGTATGCTTACGGGATATTGTTGTCGTGTATACAAACAGACGTGGAAATGTAGAGGTGGTTATTACTAGGCATTCCGTTTACATAACATAAGCAGCCTATATACGTCCCTCAGTGGGGTACAGGCCTTATCTCAGAGAGAGAGTATGGGCTTAATCACCAGGCGTCCCCACCGCGGTGAGTAGGTCAGATACTCAGGTTTCCTCACGATATTTTCCTTCACGGTTAGCGATCCGCTTAAGTAAGGCAATCCGTTTAAGTTGTCAGAAAATAACCGTTCTTAAAGCCTAGTTTTTAAGGTTTCGTACTCAAAGGATAAGGGACCCTATTACTAAGACTCCACTGTCCGTCGGTCACCAGGCTGTATCTCATGAACCGTTATAGTTAGACAGTTGAAATTTTCACATATGATGTATTTCTGTTAACGCTATAACAACAAATACTAAGAGCAGAATACAATAAATATTTAAGGGGGCTCCCATACAAAAAACGCGATTTTTTTGCCGTTTTTTGCTCGATTAATAACGGCAACAGGCAAACGCTTGAAATTTTCAAATTTTATATTGCTAATGGTACGGAACCCTTCGTACGCGAGTCCGACTCGCACTTGGTCGGTTTTTATTGATACACGGGCGCATGACGTTGATTGTAGTCTAACAATTTTTGACTTAAATTTACTAATGTATTTCATGTAAGACCTATTTTTTACCGTATACATAAATAAGGTTATTTTCTTTTCATCTTATTGTGTTTTCAAAGTACATAATATTTTCTTCTTCAGATTTGTACCTGAGTGAGGGTAGTTGCCAATTGCACTTAACAAATCATTACAATACCTACCGAGTTTCAAACCTTTTATTATACCACTCACAACTAGCTAGCTTAAAAAAGGAAAAGAACATTGTGCCTCTCCAAGTACAGGGTGACCAATATCTACTGTACACACAACAACTTTTTGTACGTATTTTCGTCCATTTTGCTCGGTAACTGCTAAAATTGCCTCCGAATCGAAGAGAAGTGTCGGCGAAAAAAATTGAAAAAAGAAAAGCGGTTCATTCTCGTTCCATCCAAATCGTGATGGTCACGTTATGTCGTCCAGATTATGTGAATAAAGAAATAAATGTTCCAATAATAAACTACAGGGTGACTTTGAATTCGTTCACTGTATTTTGAGGGAATGTTCTTTTCATTGTCAAAAACAGTATTGTTAATGATTTATCAGTAACAGTATAACCAATTTGTAAATATTCGTGATTTCCGACCCTGGCTCCAAACTGTGAATCCAAATTCGACTTGGCAGGAAGTACCGTATCGTTGACAAATGTTTTCTAATATTTTAAATGCTTAATAATCTGTTGTTCGATATGCTAAACAATTAAAATCAACTGAGTGGGCCGGCGCCGACCACAAGACGCGAGCGAATGTGGATGGAAGGGCCGGTAAGGGACGACCCAGACGGACATACTTCGACCAAATAGAGGATGTATTAACAAAGGGCAAGATAAAAAGTACCCGAAACCGGCGTGCGTGCATGCAACGACTAATGAATGTTGAGGAAGCGAAAGTGATCTTAGCAAGTGGCAGTCCCTGGTCTCTGCCTACCTCTCTGGGATACAGGCGTGAGTTTATGTTATGTTATTGTTTGTTTATGCTTAAGTGAAGTAATTTTGGGTAAAAAAAAATTGTCAGCGCGTAAATATTTTCAAATCTAGCACCATATGTTTCTAAATCATGGTTAGGATGTCCCCTTAAAATACGGTGAACGAAATCAAAGACACCGGCCCTATAGACATGTGAAGTCAAGCTCAAGTAGAACAAGCAACGTTTATTCTTTTTCTTCCTGTACCTCCCATGGAGGTTGGCAGTCAGCAAATGAAGAAAAATTTCTTGTCAAGCAAATCAAATCTTCAACGCTGGCTACATGACTGTTTCAGAGCCACAACTTATTTCTAAAAACTACTAATAGATGGGGCTCATAATCAATAAATCAAAGTATTTTATTCAAAATATTACAGAAACAGTGACTTAATGAACGTTAAAAGTTAAACCAGGTGTCCATTTCAAAATCTAGATAATTTTGGAGAAAAAATGGACAAAACAACTCCGTCTTTTCAGACTCTTTTGATACTTAATTAACAGAGTTTGCATATTATTCTAAAACCTAGAACTCATGCATTGAATTTGCTTTAAAACCAGACATCTTTGTCATCTAAATAATATTTAATGTTATAGCAGTCCTTTTAGCACAAAGTGGGCTTTGATAATTTTAAACAAAAAGACTTGAGACAAAAAGAGTGTTTTTCAGGAATCGTGTTGTTATAATTTTTTTATTTTTCATATACTCCCGCCTGCCAAGCGTGGCGATTATGGAAAAAGGCCTCAAGGATATGAAAACCACGAGGGAGGCCTATGTCCTGCAGTGGGCGTCAAATGGCTGATGATGATGATGATGATACTCACGAAGTGAACTTAAATAACATATTCTACCAGCGGGCAAAAACCACAAAAGGTTATCAGTTTTCACTCGGTTAGTTAACATATATTTTTATAACTAAATACATACATTTTAGATTTTTTTTACATTGCTGAGGCTTCCTCTGTATACTTTCTAAGGTTTCTGTTGATGGAGAATATACTCCCAAGTTCGCTTTCTAAAGTAATTAATATAATTTGGTAGTTTACATTTTGGCAAGTAGGCTAAATTGCGGATTTGATTTGGTTTTTTAGTTTGCTTAAGCCTGTCTGGATTATAAATCTCGTCACATAACACCGCTAAAGTTTCGACTCTACGTTGATTAGAGAGGAGCAACCCGCAAAGCCGATACGTTTACCGAAGAAATGCTTGCGTCAACAACGGAGGGAAAAAATGTTTTAGCGAGTGTCGCGCTATACTGCGAATAAAGTGGATCGTGTTAGAGTTTTAAGCTGTTGGTTGTTATTACAGCTTCTTATATGCCACTCCATTACTAAAGGTAAAATAACAGGCGCATAAACGCTGATATTTTAGTGGCTTTACAGGTGATTCTAGGTTTATGATGTTAAAACTTCTTTTAGCGCTCTTTTTCTGAACAGTGAACGATACTGAACTTTCACGCTTGGGTCGGTGACGCTGAATCTGATATACTCGGTTAACTCGGTAGGTAATGCTGAATCGAATATACTCGGCTGCAGTCGGTCGGTGACGCTGAATCGGATATACTCGGCTAAGTTGGTAGATGACGCTGAATTGGATAAACTCGGCTTAGTCGATCGGTGACGCTGAATTGGATATACTCGGCTAAATTGGTACATGACGCTGAGTTGGATATACTCGGCTTCGTTCGTTCGGTGACGCTGAATCGGATATACTCGGCTAAATTGGTACATGACGCTGATTTGGATATACTCGGCCGCAGTCGGTCGGTGACGCTGAATCGGATATACTCGGCTAAGTTGGTAGATGACGCTGAATCGGATATACTCGGCTTAGTCGGTCGGTGACGCTGAATCGGATATACTCGGCTAAGATGGTAGATGACGCTGAATCGGATATACTCGGCTGCAGTCGGTCGGTGAAGCTGAACCAGATATACTCGGCTAAGTTGGTAGATGACGACCTCGTCATCTACCTTAGGCTAAGTTGGTAGATGACGAGGCTTATATCCATCGACCGACTTAGGCTTAGTCGGTCGGTGACGCTGATTCGGATATACTCGGCTACAGTCGGTCGGTGACACTGAATTGCATCAGTCGTCGACTACATTCAGAGCATTATCTAAGTTTCACTTCTAGCATGTGGTCATAAGCACACAAGTTTTTTTGTTGATAACTTTCGCCACTAGCTGGCCTGAATTGGAAGCAGCTGCGAACCACCGTCAGAAGTGGAAATCTGTGCAGGCCCTAAGAGTTATGGGACAGAATTTTCGAAATATTTACTTGTCGATGGTGGAGATAACTGAATATTTTGGGTATTTTAACAATTCGACGAAGATGCAACTTAATCACAAGCATCTCAACAAAGCCAGTGCTATCCGTCCGAAAAGACTCGCTGCGAACAAAGAGACATTTACCGCAGACGGATTTCCACTGAACGATCGGAGCCTTATTGAAAACCCCTGTAAGGGTTTTAGCCACCAGAATTTAAATACGCGCTTTGTAAATATTTTCCCCGGACGAGTATTGCGTTGCATTTATATTGCGTTCCTACTCTGCCTTACAAAGGCTAAATGGAGGGAAAAAGTGCTGGTTGCAGCGGGAATACTGAGTTCGGAGGCACCATGAGTTGCCGAGGAAAGTAAAAAGATATTTTTAGCTAAGATCTTCCACTCCTAAGACAGTCATTATAGTATTGTCTGACAATTCTTCGGTGACATTATGATATACACGCTGAAATGTGGGTAATTTGAAAGCCGCGGTTATGTAATTAGTAATTAAAATGCCATATATTTAGACTATTACTTTTATGTACAACAAAAAATAAAAAAAAAATTGTAGAGAAATCTAAAAAACCGCCTAGCGTATTCGATAGCTATTGTTAAGGCAGGTTTATTTTGATATGGCTTTCAAACCACCCAAAATTCATGGCGTATAAAGACAAAATTTTGGCTTTTGCATCTACGTAATGAGAGGATTTATACAGCGTCCAGTGGCACCTTCACTCGAACTAGATGGGTGAAGGGACCACTCGGACGCTGCAGTGCCTGGGATACATGGCCTCAGTCTAGGTGTATTTCCATGTTTGTGATGTTCTTGCCTGGTTGCAATATTACAGGGTATCTAGTTTGGGACCGGGACAAGTCATTGTTTTGTGTGGAAGTTATTTATTTATTTATTCCTGTGGCCTCATGGTACCCCTTCCGAACCCCAGCGTAGCAATCCGGTAAATTCAGGAAAGTGCATCAAAGGGGGGACCACTTTCGGTACCGTTCGCGATTTTAACTCTAACCCAAACTGGATGCAGTCAAAATAATACCTACAGAAGAACAGCCAGACCATTGCATTCCAGTTGAACCCGTTTTAGCACTTTAATTTGCCCTCGGGGTGTTGGTCCATGGCCACATTCAGTTTACCTGAATGCAATGGCTAATTGATTGCTACTAAGTACTGGCGATACCAGTGTGTTGTGTGCCACGACCAATAGAGCAGTATGCAGGGCAGAATCAAAACTAATTATAGTTTACGTAGAAGCGACTAGTCTCAGGATTCATCTGGCTTCATCATCATCATCACCAGCCATTTGATGCCCACTGCCGGATATAGGCCTGCCTCATGGTTTTCCAAGCTTCCCGGTCTTGTGCTGCTCCCCGCCACCGTAACCAGGTCGTTAGACCATCTAGTGGTGGGCCTGCCCATGCTGCATCGTCCGGTCCGCGGTCGCCAGGTCAGAACTTTTCCGTCCCAACGGCCATCAGTTCTCCAAGCTATGTGCCCCCCGCCCACTGCCATCTGGCTTCATTTGTACTAAAGACGCGAATATTTATGTTATTTTTATCCCCTTATAGGGGATAAAAATAACATAAATATCCTGACAGATGTCCTTTGTCAGAAATAAGGTAACTGCGTTTCCTTACTGAGCCGTTTATATTGTTTTTTTTTTGTGGATGGATACAGCAAACTTTCGAAGTCGATTGGGTCAAGGATCGGAATTAGCCTTCATATTTGAAAGAATACAAAGAATTGACTTTCAGATCACAAAAGCAAATTAATACATGAATAAACAGATAAATAACAAGAATAAAAAAAAACCGGTCAAGTGCGTGTCGGGCCACGCGCAGTGTAGTATTCCGTAGAAGGAGGGGTTTCTTACCTGCTTCACAGAACTAAAAACTTCATCAAAGTAATTTTTAATGGAATTTGTACGAAGTTTTTTTTTAATGTCGCCCTAACAAAGAAATTCATGTTAAAGCTTAATACTTCGCAAACGCATCTCTAAATCTTTTTTTTTTTTTATTATAACCACATAATTTTAAGCGACCTATCCAACGATACCCCATAATATGGTGTATATACCCCACTATAACACAACGACACCCCACAATTGCAGCTTTCTAGTATTGTCGTCTCTGTGGTAAACCGCGGACAGAAAAACGGACAGACAGACAGACAATCAGACATAAAGACGGACGGGCCTGGTGAAACTATAAGGGCTCCTTGTTAACTACGGAATCCTAACAACAGAAAGAAAAACAAGCGTGTCCTGAACCTCCTTTTACATCTGTTTTGTGATATCACTTTCTGGAATTTCTCATTGAGAATTTTCGGTCTAGCTCAACCTGAACTAACCATAAAGCGAACACCGCAAGCCTTTTTTTCAAAATGGCGGATGTTTTTTAACAAAATGTCGGCTGCTTTACGACCTCTTGTTTCTTTTAGTTCGCTTTAGATTAATTACTTTTGTGGAAGAAAAAAGGACAAAATATACGAACTCAACATTTCCCATGGAAAGAGTGCCTTTTCACGAGAGCTGACTGAATTAAACTTCCTAGAAATGCAAAGCGATGAAAAGCCTGAATACGACGAAATAGAGACGTCCTAGATCAAAGGTTTGCAGATGCTTTCGCTCTACGATTCATGGAATTAGTTGATTATATTTCTATGAAAAACTGTTTTTGCATTTTAGGTGGTCGTAGTATAAGTATAGTTAATATTTTTAGGTAGCCTATATACGTCCCAGTGCAGGGCACAGGCCTTCTCTCAGAGAGAGAGACTTGCCCGATTTTTTTTTCAAATAAGTAGTTAAATTTTTCTTGTAACTGTTTAGCTCCTCTCTATTTAGGGCCAAGTCTCACCTACCCCTCCGGGATACAGGCGTGAGTTTGTGTGATCAGCTGTCGATTGCGCCCACTAGACACGAAGTGAGACATGGCAAAGTGTACAATTAAATGCCGTGTCACGTGCTGTTTGATATCCACAAAGCCTCCGGCTGTTCCGGCGGCTCTGGGTTCTCGCTCACCCTGTACAGTTTATTTGTAGATATTATATTTTTGGGGTTTTCTGTTGATTTATACTTAAAATAGCTGTTCCCCGGTCGCATAGGATTCGGAGTAAAAATTAATTACGAACGAAATTTAACTTTGATTTCCAAAGTAGAAGAAAGAAAGGAGGATGTAGAAAGAAAGATTGACGAAAGAAATATATCCTCTGAATTTGGGTGAAAGGCCGGTAAGGGATGTCCTAGGCGGACATACTTTGACCAAATAGATTAGCGAAGGTCAAGACAAAAAGTACCCGAAACCGGCGTGCGTGCAACTCTCATCGTCTCTTCCTAACCCTCGGGGATACATGTAATGTAGTCTCCAAAATACGAGCTCGATTGGAATAAAACTTTGTAAATACACCTCTATTATGACGACAGAGTTAAAAAACGGTCCAAGTGCGAGTCGGACTCGCGCACGAAGGGTTCCGTACCATTATCTATACAACATTAGACACAAAGATAAAAAAAACAGCAAAAAATACACGTTTGTTGTATGGGAGCCACCCTTAAATAATTATTTTATTTTGTTTTTAGTATTTGTTGTTATAGCGGCAACAGAAATACATAATCTATGAAAATTTCAACTCTCTAGCTATCACGATTCTTGAGAGACAGCCTGGTGACAGACAGACAGACGGACGGACGGACGGACAGACACACAGCCAGCGAAGTCTTCGTAATAGGGTCCCGTTTTTACCCTTTGGGTACGGAACCCTAAAAACACTCGTTTCAAACATTTCAAATTCTCTCACCACTTTCTAGCTACTTTGCCTGCAAAGCGGGTCCAATAGGAAGAAAAAGCGGTGAGTGCTCCTACTACTCATATGTAGAGAGAAGCAGTAAATTAACTAAGGCACGCGCTATGAATCACTCGCGCCCCATAAAGCGCATATTTGGCATTAAAATATAAATAATACATAGACATTCCTCGGCTTTGCTTCTGTACAGACGGTAGGCGGTTTTGTGGGGATAGGCCGCCGTCTATATTTTGTTTCATTAACCTTTGGTCCGGGTGTGATCAAACATTTTTTTTTTAAATAAAGTCAAGAAATCGGTAAAAGGGCTTGATATTTCTTGAATTGAAAAGGTGAATGAATGACCCAGCAACTTGATAGAGAGTGTTATTTCACGTATCTTACCGATTTATAGCCACGGTCAGCTCACAGTAGACGAAAGCTGAGTGAAACTTCGCCCATGAAAGACGCCCACTGTTGGGCATAGGCCTCTTCACCGTCACGCCAACCTCGCCGGTCCCCTGCTTGTCCATTGCCCTCCTGTCGCCTTCTTAATATCATCAAACCATCGGGTAGGGAGCCTGCAACGTCACGTCTATGATATACCTACGTGACGTGTCGATATCAAACTTTTCTCTAATTTGGTCAACATAGCTTTTCCGTCGGCTTCACTGAGATGTTTACCGAGGCCTTCCGATAACTACAACTATACTGTTGGTCTATTACTGTAATGACAGAACACAGTGGTTATTACAATGTTAGTATGACGTAGCACAGGAGCTGGACGGTCGGCAGTACGTCAACCTCTCATCATCATCATCAGCAGCCATTTGACGCCCACTGCAGGACATAGGCCTCCTTCGTGGTTTAACCATAACCATGAGGGGTTTTGCCACAATCGCCACGCTTGGCAGGCGGGTTGGCGATCGCAGCATCCGGTTGGAATCTCAGGAAGACGCTGCTGCCCGTCTCCTGGTAATGTATTCCCTTAATCGCCCCTCAACCTGTACGGCGCCCTAATCAGTTACGTTAAGGGCGACTTTGCAACAAAAATGTAAATGTCGAACTCCTGCCGGCTGTACGTTATTATTCCGAGGTGTAATTAAATAATCGATTCGTAGTTCCAGCTAAGCGACGGATTTAGACTTGCAATATTGAGAACTCGAGACAAAGTAGCAATTACAGGAAATTACAGTTCAGCCGTTACAGCGTAACTGTTACAGTCTGTAACTTTTTATCGGGAAGACTTACACAATAAATATGTGTACAAAAACTGTAAGTGACTTTTGTCTTGATGATACTTAGTACACTTATGTCATAGAGTCATTAGTTCGGGAATTATTAAAAAAAAAAAACAAAAATTCAACATGGCTGCTAACATGGTCGAAAACTTGGATTTTTGTTGGGACCCCATACCTGAACAACATACAAATTAGAAATCAGAATCTTATTTCAACGTCAAGAATTTACATTATTTTTGATGAATGTCACTGTACATGTACAAAGACCAAAAAAAAAAATTCAGTCTGACCATCTTTTCTTAAATCATCTTCAACCTAATACATCAGTTGCTGACTATATGATAAGATTTCCTGATTGCCATCAATAACTTTAGATGCCAAAACATTAGTTAAATTTCTTACAAAAGATACTGCGGCCAGACACACGAACAGCACCCGTTTATTTGCCTTTAAATTTCTCCACAGACTGCGCTTACATTCCCCATCTTTTGCTAACTATCTCCATGTCATATTTAGCCAACGTGTCACCTATCCGGCTCGGAGGACCAACAAACGGCGCAATCTAAACACCCATCTACCGCGGAGCTCGCAGCGAAATTCACAATATCGGCTCTGCCCGTATGAAGTGCTCGCCAAATAACTAAATGCGATGCTATCTCTCAGCAAGAATAGTCGCTACACTAGCCACGTAAGCGGGTCTCTCGCGCCCGTAGCTGCAGAGGGCTTGGACGCCTTGGGCCCGGATATAATGCCCCGTGCTCTTTTGAGCTCGGTACAGGAACAAAGCCGCCTCTTATGAAAACGTTTCTTTCTTATTTATTGCCTTATATTGACAGTACTCTTTGACTGACTTCAAAAAAGAAGATAGTCGGGCTGGCCCACAGGAAAGACAAGTCAATACGCGCGGAGCCAACCAAGCCGCGGGTTTCCTCAACACCTATGTTTATGACAAATAAATGTGTTGTTTTGTTTTGATATCCAGCGATAATTTACCACAGTGTTCAATTTTATTAATTCTTCTTTTTGTTAGACAAGCGGCACCTCAATCCGCTCAGCTCAACTAAATCCAATACTATCTCATATAACTTCAGAAATGCAAGTAACTTAGAAAACAAAGTCCTCGGTACATGCCGGGATTCGAACCCACGACCTCACGAATAAGAAGCCGGCGTTCTACCGGGCTCGTTTTCTTTGTCATTTTTAACATTACGGTTTTTTTTAGTTTGAACCAACTTTGAAATATAACTTGTTCCATACATTCACTCCAAAACGTGCGCAGCGGATGTGGCTGTACAGACAGGCAAACTGAAGTGGAACTGGGCCGGCCACGTAAGCTGTATGCACCCGAATTGGTGGGCGAGACTTGCCACCGAGTGGGTACCGAGCGGCGGCCATCGAAAATCGAAAACGGGAGCGGCCGCGAAGACGATGGCGGGGTGATTTCGACAAATTCTTGCCAGAGTGGTCAGAAGCGGCAAATAACTGAAAATGACTTGGTCTAAAAGGGGGGGAGGCCTTTGCCCTGCAATGGGACACCTACGTTCATCATCATCATCATCAGCCATTTGACGCCCACCGCAGGACATTGGACACCCATGTTATGGAATTGTAATGATTATTTTATCTTCAAACGACTTTTGAAACGGAGAGTCCGGACGAATGACTACTACGGGTTTAAACAGCTGGGTCTCGCGGGTCTGCCCGCGGCATGTTTATGTTAATAATTTGGCATGGGCCGGCGCGTGCGATGCCAGTCGTTTTGATGCCATCGATGCTATCGCGCGCTTTGGGAGCGCAACGCTGTCAGCTTTACACGGGCTTAGCGAGAAAATGGAGCAGAAGCTTTTAAGTACCTACCTTAACTCCTGAACTGCCCTCGCGGAACGCAACGTATAGGTGGCCCATACTAAGTTGGACACAGATCTGTGTCGCGGCAGACGAGTGGTTAAAACCTTACCGGTGCTTCTCAAACGGTGGTCCACTTTGCACCGTGCCCTGCGAGCCTTAACATCTGCACCCTGGAGGACCTAATGAGTGCAGGTGTTACCTATCTGCCTCTTTCAAGGAAAAAAAAACAGCCCAATATGGCTGTATAACTACATAATATTACGTATTTTCCCGGGATAAAAGTAGCCTATGTGCCATGCCATAGTATAATCTATCCATTAGCCAAATTTAATTCAGATCTGTTCTGGCATGATTGGGCAACAAACATCCATCCGTCCAAACTTTCACGCGCATAATAGTAGTAAAATTTATCGCACATTACAATGGGGAACTTGCGCCTAACTTAGATTGGAGTGACGTTGCTTTTATAGCATAAAAACATATAAAAACCTAGAAAAATTAAAAAATAAAACATAAAAATATTATTTTCATTCTTTTTGGGATCACCGAAAATGCGAAAAATAAAGTTACACTAATTATAAAAAAAAAACTTATTAGATTTAGATTTTTCAATGAATTCTAAACGATTTCTAATAAGGGTACAATTGCATAAAATCATTATCTTACGAGACAACTCAAATATTGATAAACGCTTCATACATTATAAGGCGTTACGTGCAAGTTGTGACGTCATAGTTTGAGCCGGATTTGTATGGCGCGTTCTTGTACCCCGTGACTATATTGACTCTTAGACAGGTTATATTATGAAAAGTATTAGTCGCAGAGAAAAAAATCCCACATTTATTTATCCTTTAACATGGTCCCTCCGATTTTATTAAAACATTTTTAATGCAAGTTCTCCATCTCCTCCCATCAAGACGTGAACATTGGTAAACAAGGTTATTCCTGCAGTGAACTGTTGGCACTTGGACAAATTGTAAAGCTATATAACTCACAATTCTTCAACTAAAGTACAGTCTGCATCATGTCAACCTATACGCGTATACATTACTCAGTTACGTTGCTGTCTCCAATTTGTTAAAACACTGGAAGGAGCTAGCGTTTAAGATACAGACTAAGCCTAGTTTAAACGCTAGTGCTCATAGAATTATACTATGTAGATACAAGGTTAACCAACACTCAATAGTGTATCACAATGATTCGTTGCCTATTGAATGCTTACAACCTGTAGAATGTAAGTACAAAATGTAATTATTTTGTTTTTGCGTCAAATATAGTGATTTTTATTTCATTATTTATTTATTTCCTTGCAATGACAATGATAAGATAAGATAAGATAAGAATGTTCTTTATTGTACCAGGAAAAACACGAACATGAAATACTTATCTACAAAATGCATTACAATTGGAGGCCTCATTGCTTGTAGCAATTTCTTCCAGGCAACCGACGATGGAGAGTTGCTGAAGGAAAAGTGAGACGGGTAGTAGATGCATATATGAATATTCATTTACGAACTTATACTAAATAATAATAATATACTAATAATGATAATCGTAATTTAGTCACACACTAGCGGTGCCCGCGACTACGTTCGCGTTGTAAACGGTTTGGCCTACAGCCTATGTCCACCCTGAAGGTCCATTCTAAATACTGGTGAAAGAATTTTTTAAATCGGATAAGTAGTTTCGGAGATTATCCCCTGCGTACAAACTTACAAGCACATTATAAACTAACAAATTTTTCCTCTTTACAACATTGTTTAGTGTAGAACATAATTTTGCAAAAGAAAAATTCCTTGCGATACACTTATAAATTACCGCTATCCATCACGCACTGTTTATGTCATCTGAAAACGAAGAAAAATAACGTTGTAAAAATATCTCTATTTCTTGATCCGTCGTCGGTTGTTTGACAGCAAAATTAGATTTCCCTCAAGGGCCATTGAACTAAGTGGCAGTGGCAGTCCCTGGTCTCTGCCTACCCCTCTGGGATACAGGCGTGAGTTTATGTATGTATTTATGCCATTGAACTAAAAGTGTGTTTTTCTTTCTTTCAGGTATGGTTCACAACTCACTCGACTGAAGATCCCATTACAGAGTGAGTTGACTTGAGAAGTTAATAGATTTTCCTTTTCTGCGACTGCCTCGTCAGCCTAGCGGTGTCATATCTGATTACCATGCCGGTGGGTTCGATTCCCACTGGGGGTTCGCCGTACAGTTATACAAACTACCTCAGTCTGAGCGTATTTCCATGGTTGTGATGTTCTTGCCTGGTTACCATAGCACAGGGTATCCTAGTTTGAGACCAGGTCAAGTGATGTGTTGTGTGAACGTTATTGTTATTATTTTTTGGAAACGAGATGTTGTTAATCAATAAATTCCACACTAGAGAATCACTTGACCTTTGTCCCTTATTACTGGTCCCAAACTAAGATACCCGGTATCCTAGTTTTGGACCAGTGATAAGGGACCACGCAAGGACATCACAAACATGGCAAGTGAAGAAACGTGGCAAGTGGCAAATTCCCTTCTGGGATACTATCGTGAGTTCTTATGTATACGCCAATCTACCTACGGAGTTTTAGCTTAACCTCCTCAGTCCTGACCTTGAAAATAACAATTGAAAATCATTGTTATTTTGAAGGTCAGGACTGAGGAGGTTAAGCTTGATGTTAAGCATACCTACAGGATATTATTACGCCTTAAGGCCTAATGGGGATTTGGGGTTTCCGACGTTACCCCAAAACCAGGTCGTCTAAAATAAATTTTACTGTCTAATGGTTAGGATTTAAAATACGAATAAAATATATATTATTTTTCAATGTATAATAGTATCTAGGGCCTTCGGTCATTATTCTTATGATTTTTTTAAACGTGATAGCATCAAAAAAAATCTCGAACATGAGTCTAAATTATCACTAGATATGGTTTTATTTGAGCTGTACTGAGTTTTGGATAATAAAAAATTGAGCAAAGTGACTATCATTGAATGTGTTAGTGACGTCGTTCGTCAAAATTCTATTAATAGGATTGGTTTTTCTGTAATTTAAAAAATACCTACTTTTCCCCCAATTATTTTCTCACGATATTTTCCTTCACAGTTAGCGTGTGGTATTGCTACTACAAATTCGCAGATGTACGTAACTTTGAAAATAAACAAAGTCATAGATACATGCCCGCCATTGCCCGCACTGGGAATCGAACCTGGGTCTCTCACTTCCGAGTCCATTGTCCTACCCACTGGGCCACCACCGCTTACCAACAATACACAAACAAAGGTAATTATTACCCACAAACCGATCGGCCAAAGGAAGAAAATGTAAGTAACCATTACCGGATACTCGGTAGGAATTGAAATAAGTTTTCCCCGAAATTCGGTACGTCATACATAATGTAACTACAACAGAAGACCCGTTTTTGCTGAACTTCAGCCTAATAAAATAGAGCACATATTTAGTATTTATTTATTTAGGAATGCCAACAGGCTACATCGGTGAGGAATGTTTAGGAGTTAACAAAATGTATTAAGCTAACATTTTCTCTATTTAAGTAATTTTTGTTAATTCTGTTTTTCCTCCTTTATAAAATTAAATAAAATATAAACTAATTCACTAGTAACACAGTTTATGTTTATTTTTTGGTATACAAATACAATACAACCCAGTTATAGGCATCCATGACATTTGCAGAGGTAACAACTATAATTAGTTTGAAAGCAACATGGTATTTGGTCGAAGTATGTCCGCCTGGGACGTTCCTTACCGGCCGTTCCACCCACATTCACTCGATATATTTGTTTCGTCAATCTTTCTTCCTACATCCTCTCTACATGTCCAAACCAACGCAACATTCCTTTCTCTATTCTAGTCACTAAATTCTCTTTCATTCCACAACGTTCTCTATCAAGATAGTCAACACAATAATTTATCATACTATCTAGCAAAGCCACAAACCAAATTTATAAAAAGTATGCTTTTTTAGGGTTCAGTAGTCGAGAAGGAACCCTTATAGTTTCGCCATGTCCGTCCGCCTGTCTGTCTGTCTGTCTGTCTGTCCGTCTGTTGGTCCGCGGCCTAGCGCAGGGACGATTAGTACCTACTAGAAAGCTGAAATTTGGCACAGACAGACATATTAATGACGCCGACAAAACGGGGCTCTCACTACACCTAAATTAGGAATGCAATTTTTTTTCCAGCTTACACCATAGTGTGGGGTATCGAATTTTTTGTCCGAATAGAGCTATCAACTGATTAGCCTAGGTAAGCCTCTCCTAGGTAAACAGTTGATTGTCGAAACGTGAAAAATATAGTTCTGTAAAGCAGATAAAACCTCCTCTTTTTATGGAACCCTACACTACGCGTGGCCCGACCCGCACTTGGCCGGTTGTTTTATACAATCATTAAAAATATTAAAATGTGCAATTGTGTGATTGCGAGACGGATGCCCGACTTAACAGCCGCCTTAAAAATACTGATGATGAGGTTCAGTTGCCGACCTTCTCAGCTAGTAACTCCGCGGCCAGAGGGCCCGATAGATGCCATTTCCGATATGGGGTATGTATCTCGTCCGCACCATTTGGCGATTTGTCCCCTCCTCTTTACAATGGCTGTTTCTTTACAATTTATGAGGACTGCCTGTAGACGGACGGAGATAGGAGTTGTTACTGCTTTTGCATCTTCGGTAATGTCTCGGATCTTAATGGAGAATGGTTTGTTGGTTAGGGCGCCGGGAAACTGAAGGTAAATTCCTGCTCGGCCCAAATGGTTATTTTATAGAATAGTATTTTCGTGTTCAGTTTGCCTCATACTAGGAATTAAATTATATTCAATTAATTTTATTAACTCGCGCAAACACGACGAATCGATTGGGATCTTATTTGTCAAAATCTGACCATCCGTTAAGGAGTCATGAGGGAACATAGAATCGAACATACTTACATACTGTATGTAATGTGTTTGGCTAGCATGTATTTTTAAATTCTTCATTAGATTTTCTTTAGCAGAGAGATAAAGTAAAACGTAAAGTAAAAAGTGCTAAATCTAAAAAGGAAGGAACTGACTCTTAAGATACAGGTTGTCTTAGTTAAGGAGGCAGGGACTTACGTCAGTGTTTAACTTAAAATTTAACTTTTAAAATGTGATATGTATCTGTAACTTTTAGCCAATAAATTACCTATTACTATTACCATTGCCATTAATCCATTAACATTACCGTTACCGTTACCGTTACCGTTACCGTTACCGTTACCGTTACCGTTACCGTTACCGTTACCGTTACCGTTACCGTTACCGTTACCGTTACCGTTACCGTTACCGTTACCATTACCGTTACCGTTACCGTTACCGTTACCATTACCATTACCCTTACTATTATTACATTACCCTTGTTTTGGGTTCCGCCGCCGCAGTCGGGTACAAAGGAGATCTCGTTTGTGAGCAATATAATAGCGCACAGTACTTGCAAACCGGACGTAGCAGGTTAGAACGCTGAAAGTCACCAAACAAAGTGCAAGCGAGCTCAAGCAAAGCAATCTATCCAACCGAGCCTCGTCCGAAACAAAAAATCGCATGGCAGGCGCTGACTCAGCAAACTGAGGTCTCATCACACTTGTGTATTTTTATCGACTGCCCTGCGGCTTGAGTCTTTCCCAATACTACCGCTTCACTTAGAAAGCAACAGCTGCTGCACTCGCAGTTACTATTTGCTATGATAAATCCAATTAAATCAGTCAAACTCTCAATGCTGCGGTTCGTGATATCTATGACTGGGGATGATTGTTTGGTGTGGAATATAGGTATTGACCTGAGCAATCAGGTCATTTAGCGGCTGGTCACATCGAGTCTGGGTTCTCTTGGTTGTATACTCTCCATCTAGACGTTTCTTTCGTGTGTAGATCGCCTGTTGGATTATAAATGTTGTTCTCTTGGTGATCTGCCCCTATATTATGCGCATCAAATCCTGAGCGATTTAAATCATCAAGCTATCAAAGTCTTTACTCACTGCTTTCGCAAACATCAGGATTCCGACAGTATTTCGCGCGCATAATTCTATTAGGCCCCTGGTCACTTCATTTAGCGGGTGGCCTGCATCTGTTATGGCTTTCATGGTCTTGAGCTTTGTCCTCCTTCACTTTTCCCGTCATAATAATTCATTAGAGTCTATCTGGACATCGTACGTACTTACGTCGAAGTGCGGATTGATATTGACTGTCCTATTTCTATTTACATAACAAAAAATACATACATATTATACTTACATACACTCACGCCTGCACTCACCCAGAAAGGTAGGCAGAGACCAGGGACTCCGGTTTCGGGTACTTTTTATCTTTGCTAATACATCCCCTATTTGGTCGAATTATGTCCGCCTGGGTCGTCCCTTACCGGCCTTTCCGCCCACATTCGCTCGATATATTTGTTTCGTCAATCTTTCTTCTAATCTTTGTAACAAAAAATAACTAGGTAATATACGTCAGGAAACATGCCCTAACCTCCACAGATCATGATTACTTCAATCAATCAGTCAGCCTGTTCTCGTCCAATGCTGTACATAGGCCTCCCCCAAGGCACGCCGCGTCCTTATGTCGTCGGCCATCTTCATCCAGCCACATGATTACTTGTCGATCTGAAACTAGGAAACTATGTGTTACTCGGAGTGCGAGAGCTGCCCACCTTTGCAGCCACTTGGTCTGCCTGCAGCTTTCAGCCAAGATGGCAGATAGCCGCTCCATTGTCGGATTTATCGCGGCAGCACCCCTTTCGAGGCACACTGAGTCCTCTCTGATAAATTGACGAGATTTCTACGTGATTAATACGAGCAGCTGTGCGTATTTCACGCTCGATCGCTGCTTGGGATCTCACGGCGCGGAGATGTGTGGTAAAGATTAGTCGCTGCTAGGTCTGCCGTTGCGAAATATGAAATGTTTCAGTTTCGAGATTTGACAATTGTAAAATCCCGACTGCTAAAAATATTAAGGGTGCTGTTATGTTTGATATTCCATCTTGGTCGCACATCCTAACATTTTTAATGATTGTAAAAAGATTCGTATGCTTTTGATAAATATCCGCTTTGATAAAGGTCCGAAGTTTTGCTAGACAATAAAATTAGGACCTTTTACACATAATTGTAGTTATATTTTTTATTTACATTAATTACTGGACATATCATCATAAGCAGCCTATATACGTCCCACTGTAGGACACAGGCCTTCTCTCAGAGAGAGAGTATGGGCTTAATCACCACGCGTGCCCACCGCAGATTGGGGATTTCAAGCGCTGAGGTATGTGAATAGCTCAGACACCCAGGTTTCCTCACGATGTTTTCCTTCACCGTTAGCGAGTGGTATTGCTACTACAACTTCACAAATGTACATAACTTAGAAAATAAAGACATAGGTCTCCCTGGGTCTCCCGCTTCCAAGTCCAATGTTCTACCCAGTAGGCTACTACCGGCCATATAATAATAACAAAAACTTAAATAACAGTAACTATATACAACTGAGTAATTTATAAACTAATTAATACAAACCAATACGAATATGTATGATTTATAATGAAGTATATATTTAGAGGTAACAAAATTGCCTCAGGTCAAAGTCCCCTGGCAGGGAGCCCAGAAGGCAACGTCGTTGTTATATTAGTTTCTAATTACGAAAGATTGACGAAACAAATATATCGAGGGACGATCCAGGCGGACATAGTTTGACCAAATAGGGGATGTATTAGCAAAGGGCAAGATAAAAAGTACCCGAAACCGATGTGCGTGCATGCAACGACTAATGAATGTTGAGGAAGCGAAAGTGATCTGTCAGGATCTGTGGTTAGTGGCAGTCCCTGGTCTCTGCCCACCCCTCTAGGATACAGGCGTAAGCTTATGTATGTATGTGTATGATTATGAAAATTTTACGTGGATGCATTTTACTATGTATTTTTAATATATTTTAGTGAGATATCTTTACCAACAATACGACAGCCGGCACCCACCATTTTAATTTTTCGTGACGTCAGTTAGCTATTGACATCCTTCGTCAATGCTTTTACTTTGATATCTCATTTGTCGAAAAATCAGCACAACAGTTTGGCCTGCATGTAAACATATATTGGAAACACACAGGTCGAAGTATACAGACACACTCGCCAAGAACATAACCCTCCTTTTGTTTCGCAGTCGGATGAAAATAGTAGGTCTTTTACTCCGATGAAGGAAACGCATTTTTCCCCCTTTTAACCCCTTTGGTTCTCCGCCAATCTTTGGTCTCCCATCAATTACGTTCGGGCGGCTTTGGCTGACTTATCTGGTTGCTGGTCGTCATACCGATGGTCTATCCCTCTCTTGGCAACCACTTTATGAATGCTCGTAAATTTAAATCAATCAATCAGCCCATATATTTTGTCTACCTGCTGGACGTTGGTCATCCCCACTTCTTCCTGTTCACGGCCATTCTCATCCATCCGCCGCCAGCTGTCTGCCTCGGATCATCCGTCCAGCGAGATGGTAGGGGTCCTACGGTGCATTTGTTAAATTTCTGATCGTGAAATTATGTTCATTCGAGTGATTTAGATTAGATTAGAACACTTACACCAAAAAACAAAATACCTACATTAAAAGAATATTCTTTATTGTACATTAGGAAAAACACGAGCATAAAATACTGAAGGTACAGGTACGTACGGACCTTACAATAGCGTCTAGTAACAAACAACCTCGGGAATTCACAAAAGTAGAACTCCGTCTTGCCTAAGGCTGAAGGCCTCACACAACAGCCTATGACACCTCAAGGTTGTCGCATAAGGGGGTTGGTGGTGGCAGGCAGGGGATGGCACGGAACGAATCGTCTGAAACACTATTCCGTTTCCATTAAGGTGATTAGGCCCTTGGGACTGCAAATTTAAGGTTTTTATTGCAGAATTTGTATTAGAAAAAAAATTCACAAGAATTAATCGGAAAACTCAAAAGCTGAAATTTAGACCTTTTGCCATATTTATTTAAGGGTTTGTCCTTGAGTGTCCAAATATACGTTTTTTGCAGCATAAACGGCCATATCTTTTTTTACGTTAACTATGAAGTTTGATTTTTTAGAGCTTCAATGAACTGTAGACCTCAGTATATGGTTTTAATTTTAACTCCTCTAGGCGTTCCCGAGAAAGGTCTTGACAGACAGACGGACGGACGGACAACAAAGTGATCCTAGAAGGGTTCCGTTTTTTCCTTTTGAGGTACGGAACCCTAAAAATTCATGCGATGAATATGAATTGACGTGCCGATTTCTATGCCCAAGGTCACTGCCGGCTACAAGCGTCTTAATCAGAATTCAGGTGAAATTCATTTGAGGATGTTGAAATTATTTTGTACCTGGCGAGCGTAAATTTGGCGCGAACGTGGATGGATGGAGAGTAATTTGTCACGGGCTATTTGTGTGTAATGGCAATGATGCTGATGATTGCAATAACTAGTTGCTGGTTGGAAACTCTGTGCTAAAACTCCTAAGGCCCCCGTCCGTACTCTTAGGTTAAGAAATACCTGTGCAATTTCCTTTTTTGTGTATAATAAAATATTCTCCATCTAGAATAGAATAGAATAGAATAGAAACAGTTTATTTGTTGCACACCAAACACACAAAAGAATTTTAACACAGAGTCAACCAAAGAAATACATATATAGTTAAAACTAAGTTTACATATACAGCCGTATGTGAAAACTGTGTGTCGTCGTGGCAACAAATGGGTACCAGACTCAGCATGTGCTACGGGTTATCCCGTAACGCTGATATTCTGTCAGGACCCACCTATCTATCTACCGTCTGGCGCTGGAGAAAATAAACGTTGACATTGACATCGTATTGGATCGAAACAGAGTGCACGTGCAGTCGACTGTTACCTATTTAAATACAACAGTTTCTTAGGTTTCTTGGGTGGATGTTTGTCCCACCAGAACAGCCGAACGGATTTGGATGAAACTTCGCATAAAAATAGATTATAGTCTGATATAGCACATAGGTTAAATTTTTCCCGGAAAAGTGTACGGTTTCCGTGGGATAGGTTTGCACGCACACGAAGACGCGGGCGACTGCTAGTGATACAAACTAAAGTTATTAATTTATACATTGCAGAAATTTCAAGAAGACGCTTTTTTAAAAGAGTCGTTAAAAACGGTTTTAACGATGGTTTTTAAACCTAATTAGCCATAACAATTCGGCGTAATTAATTGATTATTATTCATGGACAAAATCCACTCTCCGTAAAGCCCCTGAAAATCTCTTCAACCTTAAATAGGTCATCAAGAGTTTATTCGGGACCGTTCGATAACAGCTGTCGATCACAAATGGACTATTTGAAGTAGTTACAGTGGACAGCATATAAACCGTTACATACATACACTATATTGAACTGAATAGAGTATCGGACCTTGCTAATATGACAAGATTATTCATCATCATCATCATCAGCCATTTGACGCCCACTGCTGGACATAGGCCTCCCTCATGGTTTTCACAACCATGAGGGGTTTTGCCATAATCGCCACGCTTGGCAGGCGGGTTGGCGATCGCAGTATGCGGTTGGAATCTCAGGAAGACGCTGCTGCCCGATTCCTGGTGATTTCCTTAGTCGCCTTCTGCGACATCCACGGAAGGAAATGGAGTGACGCTATTCTTAATCCGGCGCCACAAGGAATCTTAATCCGGCGCCACACGGAATCTTAATCCGGCGCCACACGGAATGATTATTAACGACAAGATTATTGGCGGCGCAATACTAACGAAAAGGCAATTAACCATTCGGTTTGTGGGTAACAATTATGTATGTGTATTGTTGGTAAGTGGTGGTAGCCCAGTGTACAGAACATTGGACTCGGAAGCGAGAGACCCAAGTTCGATTCCCAGCGCAGGCATGTACCTATAACTTTGTTTTCTAAGTTACGTACATTTGTCAAGTTATAGTAGCAATACCACTTGCTTACCCGAAACCGGCGTGCGTGCATGCAACGACTAATGAGTGTTGAGGAAGCGAAAGTGATCTGTCAGGATCGTAGCAAGTGGCAGTCCCTGGTCTCTGCCTACCCCTCTGGGATACAGGCGTGAGTTTATGTTATGTTACCACTTGCTAACTGTGAAGGAAAACATCGTGAGGAAACCTGAGTGTCTGAGCTATTCACATAGCTCGGCGCTTGAAATCGCCAATCCACGGTGGGCACGCGTGGTGATTAATCCCATACTCTCTCTCTGAGAGAAGGCCTGTGCCCTATGAATTAACCGTCATAAAATCCAGCAAAGACGAGATGGCACTTGTTTGTCCAGGAATGGGTCTTAAGGTCGTGTACTATCTACGGGCAGGTGATCATAACACGCAATAAATTTCTTATTGGGGTAGTAAGTAATAAAATATCTAACGCAGTTTTACTTATTAGATAAGATAGATAGATCAAACCATTTATTTGCATTTCCACACACACATAGATACAGAACATATAAAGAAAATTACAAAGCAAAATCGTACATACAGCAAGTAAGCACACAAAAAGAGTAACAGAAATAAGCAAACACAAATCAATAGACAATACGAGAGAGCATTTTGTGGGTGTGGTAAAAGCAAAGGGGCTCTGACTCAGCATATGCTGGAGAAGCAGACCACTCCAGCGCTGGTCTTCCGTCAGTACCCGGTAGTGTACCGACGTGCAGCACTCGGAAAAACGAATAAATTGGCAGTAGATAATTTGGTATTTCAATGTCAAAATAAGCATAAATTAAATTATTATTGCATTATATTATTATGTGTACTATTAGGTACAAACAGTGTAACAAAGTCATAAAAACAATGGATGAAACAACGTTTGAACTAATCTATCATCTAACTTGGACTTGAGACCAAAAACACTGGATGCACCCCATTTAACAGTTAAATTCGAAGTGTTCGAGAAAAATGTGAAGAATTAGGTACTTCTTATACTTTGTTGCGTTCACTTGTCATCGTTGCTGCTCAGCCAAGATAGCCCATCAACATTCGTTGGTATGAGCCAAAGTTATCAATCCATTAAACCAACGTTGGTGCAGTCCAAACTATCACTGAGCGAAAACAATTATTACGAAAAAATTAGTAATATAAGTGTACGAAAATGGTATACACACAAATAATTAAATATACTTAGAGAGCATAAAAAACCGGCCAAGTGCGAGTCGGACTCGCGCACGAAGGGTTCCGTACCATATCTATACAACATTAGACACAAAGATAAAAAAACAGCAAAAAAAAAATCACGTTTGTTGTATGGGAGCCCCCCTTAAATAATTATTTTATTTTGTTTTTAGTATTTGTTATAGCGGCAACAGAAATACATAATCTGTGAAAATTTCAACTCTCTAGCTATCACGGTTCTTGAGATACAGCCTGGTGACAGACAGACGGACGGACGGACGGACGGACGGACAGACAGACAGCGAAGTCTTAGTAATAGGGTCCCGTTTTTAGCCTTTGGCTACGGAACCCTAAAAAGAAAAGAAAAGAAAAGAACACATTTATTTAACGCCACAAAGACATGCTATAATATTATGTTTCATATTTATACTTACTTACTAGTTGCTTCTCTTGCACGTTTCGATACAGCAGTCCGTGAGGTTATCGGTCGTTAGCAAGGACCATAAGGGCCGGAATAAGGTGCCAGCGCAGACTATTAATTAAATTAACTAAACTCGGTAACCTAGAAGAGTGGGCTCATAAATTTTTAAGGATTTATAACGTGGTTTAACGGCTTTGCTCAAAAGAACGGGAATTTTCAGAAGGTCTGCTCGCTAACTAACTGTGAAAGTAAACGTTGTGAGGAAAACTCAATTGCTTATCCGCGGCTGGAGGGTGTGATAGAGCTCATAAGCTGACTAAGAGAAGGTCTGATCTGAGATTTTTGGTATTGATATTGGTGACGGTTTGTGTTTCCGCAACTCAAATCGACTGCAAATGAGTAGTTTGCGTGAAAAACCAGCCAAGTACGTGTTGGGCCACGCGCAGTGTAAGGTTGCGAGGAAGGAGGAGTTTCTTGATTGCTTTACACAACTAACAACTTCATCAAAGTCATTTTCAATGGAATTTGTTCGAAATTTTCCTTTCATAAGTTAATCGACGATTACTCTTTAAAAGCCTACTTAGCCGTGATACTTTATACTTTATTGTACACAAGAAAGAAATATGTTACACATACAACAAAGCAATAAGAACGGGTACATAGGCGAGCTTATTTCTATAGAAATTTCTTCCAGCCAACCAAATAGTTTTCCTTTTAACTTTATTATATGTGTTTATATATTAAACGGGTCTAATTGCGATTATTTATAAGGCAAAATCCTAAGTGATTAAAAAAAATACCTAATATATTATCGCGATTAGACCCCTTTAATATATAACTATGTACCTATGAGCGTCGTCAGTCCTTAAAAATGCTGTTTCATTGTATGTGCTACTGACGTGATTTTTTCCACGTTTTTACAAACAGCCGTTTAGCCGGGAAAGAGGAGGGACGCTCCACTCTAACAAAGAGACAGACAGACGAACGGACATTGCGAAACTTTAAGGGTTCCTTGTTGAATATGGAACCCTAATAATGCGTGAGATTAAAAGTTCATAATATTCTCGATGAAGAAAGTGGTGCAAGTCAGCCTGTGTTATTGAATATGTCAAGCAACCGCTAGTGCGTTTCAGGTCTTAGAAGACATATATTTCAAGTAGTTCCTTTGCAGCTCCTTTTGCTATCTATAGTCTTCTGAAATTAATTACAACAAAAAGCTTTATGTGAAACGAGGAACGTTATGCCCCGGACCCGCCTCACACCTGAGGGAACTATTTTATGTTTCATTGGATTAATAATAAGCCGCTTTGTAAGCGGAAAATGGATTTTAGAAGGACAAAACGTAGAGTCCACTACTCGTATTGTACCACCTTAGTATGTTGATAGACGCTAGTGGTGTATATTCTTACGTTTGTCAGAAAAACCGGCCAAGTGCGAGTCGGACTCGCGCATGAAAGGTTCCGTACTATTATATATACAACATTAGAAAAAGATCAAATTTGAGAACAGCACCATCTATAGAACCCAACAAGAAGCGTTTAACATTGACATTTAACGACATGACATCGGTGCTGCGAAGGTTACATAGATGGTGAGTACTTTGTAGTATGGGAGCCCCCCTTAAATCATTATTTTATTGTTTGTTGTTATAGCGGCAACCAAAATACATCATCTGTGAAAATTTCAACTACTTATCTATAACGGTTCATGAGATACAGCCTGGTGACAGACAGACGGACAGTTAAGTCTTAGTAATAGGGTTACGTTTGGCATCCTTCGGGTACGGAACCCTTAATAAACTAATGTCTATTGTTGTACGTTGTTGATTGCACTCATGGGATGTTGTTAGTTAGTATTCGTACCAAGTAATATATTAAGCTTACAAGAACTCAATCTGCAGGTTTGCTAAAGGTCATTCGAATGGTGGTATGGTGACGGGGTCACCTATCTCTCTCTAAAATGGTTGAGACTTGTGATGGCTGACCCCTCCGTTATGCTTGTGAGCGGGTGCTGTTCGGGTGTCTGGCCGCATTAATGTTTTTCCTACTTTTGTAAGAAGTATTATTTTGGCTTTTAAAGTTATTGATGGCAATCACGGAATCATATCATATAGGCTTTGATGTGTTTAAGATGATTTAAGAAAAGATGGTCAGAGTGGAGTTTTTTTCCCCGCTGCCTTTTTCTCCACTACAAATACGGCTGAAGGCAGCGGCTGACAGGGTAACATAGTGCATTGACATTCAGCAAACAGAATGATTTCTGATTTTTATGAAAGATGACCAGAGTGGAGGTTTTTTTCGCTGTCTTTTTTTCCCATTACAACTCGACCCGAAGACAGCGGATCATCATCATCATCATCATCATCATCATCATCATCATCATCATCATCATCATCATCATCATCATCATCGCCCACTGTAGGACATAGGCCTCCCTCATGGTTTTCCAGGCTTTTCCCGGCCTTGTGCCGCCCGCATCCAGCGACTCCCCGCCACCGTAACCAGGTCGTCAGACCATCTGGTGGGGGGCCTTCCCACGCTGCGTCGTCCAGTCTGCGGTCGCCTGGTCAGAACTTTATTCCTTTATTACACATTGCCAATATAATATATCACATCCCGATCTGAAGTTTTTTTTTATGTTTTTAGTCATGAGATAGCGATCAACATCTCTCTATATCTACCAGTCAATCAGCCCGTTTCCTATATACCTACTAATATTTCCGACTCTACGGTATCGGAAACCAAGTCGAAATAACAAAAGACGTTCGTCTCTCTCAGTCACTTGACTGACTACTGTGTGCGACAGAGTCAAAAGTTTAATCAAACTTCGCATTATGTAGAGCGGATTGTTATATCACGAGGTCAGCGAATCAATTTTCCAACTAATAATTGAATAATTTCTGGTGTAATAGCTGCACTTGTTGGACCGAGTGCCTGGGGAGGGTATAGGGCAAATGTCAGCTTACTGACCACAGCACGTGTGTATTGGAGAAGCAGGGGCGGAGTTAGGGAGGTATGTACATATTTGCTTAAGAAAGAAGAAAGATATAAATATATCATTCGATAGCGAAGCGCATCAAACTCGGTCGGTATGCTGACGTTTGTGATAGAAATGAGTATGGAATTTGACAGTTGCGCGATTGAAATTGCTCAGGATTTGCCGCGCGTAATATAAGGGCTGGTCACTGGTACAGGGCATCTTATAATGGTAGCTTGTATTTTTTTACAACTTGTATAGTCGTATACAAGATGTAAAAAATATCCATAAGTGTCTATACAAAAAATAGATCTACTCATCGATACGACCAACTTTTACTGTAGGCTAAACTTTGAGATCGCGAAACTTCGAGAATTATCTATCTGTTTCTAATGCCACAGGTGGCAAGATTGACATTTCACGTGTTTCTAATAAATATTCTCATTGCATATTTTCTAAAAAAACTAGTTTAAAAGAAATTATTATTATTAGGTATTAACTGGCCAACCCTGGTAGGTGGTGGAACTTAGCTCTGCAGCATACGCAGTCAAAAGAATTAGAGAGCTCACTGACATTGCAACTGCTAGGCTTGTTTATTTTAGTTACTTCCATTGTATTATGTCCTACGGTATACTACTGTAGGGTCGGGCAGCAGACATTGCAACGTTCTTCATCTTACAGAAGGCGATCCGATTTATTTACAATCTAGGTAGTAGGGACTCGTAAAGGGATTTTTTTGAAGAAACTAACATGTTAACAGTTGCATGTGAATATTTATGAAAATATTATGTATATTACAAGAAATATTAGCAATTTGGAAAATATTGGTAGCCATCATAATATTGATGATAAATCTAAATTGTCATTTCCACAAGTTAGACTTGCAAAAGTTAATACATCCTTTATGGGGTACCGTACACGGTTCTAAAATAAAATAATTAAAGATATATTAGAATTACCACCGACGCGGTTTAAAAAATATGCAAAAAAGATTACTTAAAAAATAAAGACAAATTTAAGTAATGTTAACGGGGACGATTGTATCTAGTGTACTGTAACTTTAAGTTAATTAAGCAAACCTGTTTTGAAAAGAATATGTGAAGTTTCTTTGTTAGCTTCTTCTCCGCAAAATCGATCAATTGTGAAACTAACAGATTTGAAGTTCATTAAGTGCACATTTTGTTTCTATAGTGAAAAAAATTTATTATCGGCTTTGGTGGTGGTGGTAACTTTAGTGTGCAATAGCTGATATTTTTTTCGCTATTTTGAAGTCGTTAGCAAAATCGAAATTCGTAATTTAGATACATCCTCCTCAACTGGCAGTGGTAGATAGGGAAATTAAAATTATAAAAAATTACGCGATCTCAAAGTTGTAATAAAATTTGTTTATTCTGTGATGAGTAAAAAATACGAATACAGTCACCCTTCCTTAGTGCCGCCCCTGGCCCAAACCAATCGCACTGCAGCCCGGCCTTAATTGCCGGCAATCCTCAGCGGCTATCACTCGATTCACTCGCCCTAATGCCCCGGCGAACTTTCCAGAACTGATGGCGGCAATTTGAACCTGTCCGACGGAGTGGGAACCTTCTATTCGACCATTGCTTGTATCAGGCATGGATAAAACGTTTGCTTTCGTTAGGTTGTACTTTCGATTCCAGCATGTATCAAGAACGGTGGTAGCCTAGTGGGTAGAACATTGGAGTCGGAAGCGGGAGACCCAGGTTCGATTCCCAGTGCGGGCATGTACCTCTATGACTTTGTTTTCTAAGTTATGTATATTTGTGAAGTTATAGTAGCAATACTACTCGCTAACGGTGAAGGAAAACATCGTGAGGAAACTTAAGTGTCTGAGCTATTCACATGCCTCAGCGCTTGAAATCGCTAATCCGCGGTGGGCACGCGTGGTGATTAAGCCCATAATCTCTCCCTGAGAGAAGGCCTATGCCCTACAGTGGGACGTATATAGACTGCTTATGTTATTTATAAAATTATTCATGAAAATAATTATTGCTATAATTATTGCCGTGAAGAAAAACATCGTGAGGAAACCCGAGTGACTGAGTTGTTTATACACCCCAGAGCTTGATATCATTCTTTGAAAAATGAGACTTTAGTTTCATGAAAAAGGGCAATATTGACATTGTATAAAATTCTGACATTATTCATAATTTTACATTCCATTGCCGTTTTTATTTGACATTGCTTGTGTTATAAAAAGAAATTCATAATAAATTCTAATTCTTAATATTTGCGTGCCTAGAATAGGTAAAATATTATATTGGAAACACTATTTAGTTGTAACATCTGAAATGTACCATATTTGACGCAAATAAATATCTTGTATCTCTTCTTTCGCGCTTCACAAATGCTGAAAGTTGTGTCAATCGATTTACCAATAAATCCCCTGCCCAAGGCACTTCCTTCTATCATCGGTTATCCTCATACAGCCGCTGCCAGCAAACAATACGTGCTATGGAACGGGCTTTGCTCGGAATCTCTATGACGGATCACGTCAGAAACTGGACAGCTCGCCAAAGGACTAAGGTGATTGGGATAATCGACAAGATTATCAAGTTAAAGTGGCAGTGGGCTGGTCACACCGAAGAACCGATAGTCGATGGGTTACAAAGATACGTTACGCTACCAGCTCGATGATCGCACTGACGACGATCTGAATACGAGCGACAAAAAAGCAGTCCTATTGAGATGTATGACTTTAGTTTAAGCACTTTGTGCAAAAACGTAGTAGGTATGGGTAAGCTATTGGTGGCGCTAGCACCGGGTAATGCCTTCGGTCACACGAGTGCCTACTCGCCGCGAGTACCTATTCGCTGTGTGTGACAGGCTATTCGCTGCGAGTAGATTCACATGCCGCGAGTTGAAGTCGCCGCAAGAATTGAGCATGTTCAATTTTCCTCGCTGCGAATGCGGGTAGCACCGGGTAATGCCTTCGGTCACACACAGCTACCAAACGCTGCGAGTGCCTACTCTCCGCGAGTATTCGCTGTGTGTGACAGGCTATTCGCTGCGATTAGATTCACATGCCGCGAGTTGAAGTCGCCGCAAGAATTGAGCATGTTTAATTTTCCTCGCTGCGAATGCGCACTGAGAGTTGAAATTCTCGTGTAGAACTCGCTGTGCGTGACAGGCGGGCAGCGAATCGTCGCTGCAGCTATTATTCACGGCGAGTGCTCTCGCAGCGATTAGTCGCTGTGTGTGACCGAAGCTCAAGGCGTTAGCACTGAGTAAGGTTTCTGCAGTCGCAACATACTTTCCTCATGTCACCGTCTGTCACTGTCAACCAACTGATCGTCGATGAAATAATACAGGCGTTTTTACAAAAACAAAGCGTAATCTCTGTTTCAACTCTACGACATATGTCATTTCCGTTGAAACGCTGAAGCCAGCCGACAGGCCGGTGAATATTGCATAAGGCGGATCATGCATTATGAATCCCAGAGCTAGTTGATAAGATGGAGCCCGCCTTGAAATACGGCTAACGAACTACGATATCGTAACATGTGTGGGAAGTGGTCATTGTTTCTATTTTTATCGAGTAAGGTTTACGAGTTTTTTTGATTATCTTATAAAATAACAAAATAGCATATACCTACAAGGTTATTTCTAAAATTTGTTATTTACAAGAACTTTTGAAAAATATTTTCCATTAAAGAAGTATATGAATTTTTAAGCTTTTCTTCTTCGAAGAGATCTGTCGGCATCGTGGAAAGTGGCAGACATTGGTCTCTGCTTACCCATCCGGGACACAGGCGTGAGTGAGTAAGTTATGTTTCTTCTTTATAGTGGCGCTGTTTGATAGATATGATTAACAGCATTTTATGTATATGGAACAGAATTCGAATTAGAATTGTAGAATTGTCATTTTTCTCTATTGGACAATGGTTTGCTGAAATTACTGCTCAATGGGTAGAGCGCAGTAAGCGCAAATTAATGACATTATGTATCAAAACATGATACTTTAACTCACGGCTGTATCCCGGAGGAATAGCAGAGACCAGTGTTTGTCACTTGCCACTATCCTAACAAAACTTTTTCGCTTTCAGCTTCATAAGATTATGTAAACCCTCATATTTAAAAATATAAATCAGTGAAAAAACTCATAAAACTAAAGTTGTTTGCCTACTTAGCCGTGATAGTTTTTTTAAGTTGATTGTATCTGCAATTTTAACAAATTAACGTGAAATTTTTCACGTCTCTGCCATCAACCGTTTAGCCGGTAGAGGGGGGGGACGCCCTGCTCGGACAAATATTTGCACTCGCAAGAACTCTAAATCAAAAAATGGTCTTCCTGCACCCACAATATTTTTAAACGAGCACAACGACACCCCACACTATGGTTTAGTCGAGAAAAAAAAAATGCATCCCTAATTTAGGTGTAGGGTTAAAAAAAAACCGTGATTTTATTCTTATATAGAATTCTTCCCCTGGTCTTATTTGTGTGTTTTCCGCGCCATCGTCCCACGTCCTTCCTATGTGCCCCACGGCTATCAGAGTACTACAAATCGGCCAAAAATCATGATTCTCTTTTTTCTTGCTAATAACACGTCTCACGTACGGTAAATAACGAGGCATATTTTTTTGTTCTCAGGCTATTTTCATTTACACGACTATTCCACAACATTGGCAGATGACAGAAGACTGCTTCTGAAGTTGCCTTCGGGGCCCCATTTCACAGATCTAGAATTTCGAACGAGATAATCTTATCTTCCATTCGTTTCCAAGCCGACACGGATAGCTTCTAAAAAGCAACCCTGTATAAATAATCAAGTATTTGAAAATCATATATTTGAAACTGAAGGTTTCTTACAGCCAGTCCTAAAGTCAAAGTCAAAGTAAAAAATGAATACACTATAAAATCAAAATATTTACTTAATGAACATCAAAGCTGTTAGTTTCTCAATAAATAGATTATGCGGAGAAGAAGCTAACAAAGAAACTCCACATTTATTCCTTTCAAAACAGGTTTGCTTAATTAACAGACTTTTCAACTTAAAGTTACACTACAAGTCCCCGTTAACATTATTTAAATACCAGACATATTTGTCTCCCAAGTAATCCTTAATGTTATAACAGGCTTTTTTGCACAGAGTATGAACTCTGTGGAAACTCTAACATATCTTGAGGAATTTTATTGTAAAACTGTATACAGTGCCCAACCTTTTTAAAATTGAGCAGCTAACCGAAGGTAACTGCTCAATTTTAAAAAAGGCGTAGTATTTGGTGCCAAAAATTTATGGTTAGCTGGAAGAAAATACTCCGTGTGACGCCGGATTAAGAATAGCGTCACTCCATTTCCTTCCGTGGATGTCGTAGAAAGCGACTAAAGAAATCAATTACCAGGAGACGGGCAGCAGCGTCTTCCTGAGATTCCAACCTCATTCTGCGATCGCCAACCCGCCTGCCAAGCGTGGCGATTATGGCAAAACCCCTCGTGGTTATCCAAAACCACGAAGGAGGCTTATATCCTGCAGTGGGCGTCAAATGGCTGATGATGATGATGATGAAGAAAATATTCATTAGTATGTAAGCTCGCCTTTGTACAAATATGTTCAAAGTGCAATAAAGAGGATAAAAGAGAAGAGGATATTTATTTAAATTGTCACAGAAACACAAAGTAAATAAAAATTTCTATTTTATTCTATTCTAGTCCTTAATAGCATAACTGTCCTTAGTTAACTATTAAAATTATCAAACATTCAAATAGAGTTCAGGTCCACATGCGATGGCAACTAGGATATATAATAAATTACCGAAATATATTTTAGAAGAGACGGTTTTAATATTTTTGTAACTGGGAGACTATCTTATTAAAAAGTGCAATTATTCAATCAAATATTTTATGGAAGATAGCCATAATCATTAATAATATACTTAATAAATAATTAGTATAATAGCCAGTATAATTAATGTGAATAATTCTGTTAGTTTTAGTTTTAAGAGTTTCTTAAACAATTGTATTAAACATACATGACGTTTCCCTTATATTCTTTGTTAGTACCTACTTAATAATTTCTTATTGTGTTTCTGCTACTTACGTAAGTTGCAGAGCACATGCTGACCATTCTTTTTGTTAATACCTATTATGTACCAGATGAAGCAATAAACGAACTCGAAACTTGAAACTAGAAAGGCAGACCTTCTGCACCTAGTGCCCCTGGGTGGACAGCGGGTCGGCGGCTGCCGGTTCGATTCCCGAGTCACGTAGCGCGGTAACGGGCCACGTGACTCCCGACAGATCTCTATCGACTCCGCTTAATGCCGCGAGTCTCATAACGATAGGCCGTAGAACTTGGCGACGCACTTTGCTAACCTGGGACCTGGGCAAGGTGTTTTCGTTCGATAGTTAGAACGTAAATTAAAACACGTTGAGTGTAATACAGGGTGTAACAAAGTCCCTTTATACATTCGAAAATGGGGTTTCCATACGGACGTAGTACGAAGAAGTTCGAGATCACGAACAAAATAGTAGCTTTTGTGTGGAAACGTTAAGATTTTTCCGAACTTACATTACCGATTAATATAGATCCTACGGAAAAGGGCTATGCTCGGAATTTCTCTACGAGATCGAATCAGAAATGATGAGATCCGTAGACGAACGAAAGTCGTCGATAAAGCCCAGCGGATTAGTAAGTTGAAGTGGCATTGGGCGGGGCACATAGCACGCAGAACCGATGGGGGCGAAAAGTTCTCGAATGGAGACCACTTATCGGCAAGCGCAGCGTAGGATGACCAGCCACACGATGGACAGATGACCTCATCCAAGTGGCAGGAAGGCGCTGGATGCAGGCCATTTCCAACCGGTCTTTTTGGAAATCCATGGAAGAGGCCTATGGTTATGAAAACCATGAGGGGTTTTGCCATGATCGCCACGCTTGGCAGGCGGGTTGGCGGTCGCAGTATGCGGTTGGAATTTCAGGAAGACGCTGCTGCCCGTCTCCTGGCAATTTATTTCTTTAGTCGCCTTCTACGACGTCCACGGGAGGAAATGGAGTCATTATACGCTTGATCTCTACTCAGTTGTGATACAAGCGACTTTGCAACGAAAAGGTTGACCTGCTGTCGGCTGTACAGTATTTTGTCGGGGCAGTATAGTATATAACTTGCTTTTTACACAGCCGGTATGAGTTAAATTATTTACGCCATTTTCGCATGAGTGTAACATTAAAAAAGTTACTGAAATACACAAAGTCTAAATGTCGTGTCCAGGGATTGCGTGTTAAGAAAAATACACTATACATCCTAACTTTCAGAACTATAACGAATTGCGTGTTAAAAAATACACTGTATACGTACCTATATATCTTAACTTTCAAAACTATAAAAATTTGCGTGATAAAAAAATACACTGTATACCTACATCCTAACTTTTAGAACTATATAAAAATATAAGTGAAAAAAAATACACTGTATACATCCTAACTTGCAGAATTTTAAAAATTGCGTGTTAAAAAAATACTCTGTATACCTACATCCTAACTTTCAGAACTATAAAAATATAAGTGTTAAAAAAAATACACTGTATACATCGTAACTTGCAGAACTTTAAAAATTGCGTGTTAAAAAAATACTCTGTATACATCCTGACTTTCAGAACTATAAAAAATTGCGTGTTAAAAAAATACACTGTATAGTGTATACATCCTGACTTTCAGAACTATAAAAAAGAATGCAGCGTATATTCATCGACTCACATAGATAGATACAATATTGTTTATTGTACGTACACCAGGAATTACATATGAGAAGGAATGTTTTAAAGTGGTTTTATTTACGTCGCGTCACGTCAGAAAGACTACTTAAGACTTTTAAATTTTAATTTTCGTATTCGAATCATAAAAAGTCGCTAACGTTCGAAGTTGATAGAATTGTGCCTCCAAGAATAATCAGAAACCATATTTTCGCCGCCAATGTTGGACATAATTTTGCTCTTAATGTTCCCGCGATTCTGCGCCCATTTGGCCAACAGTCATCTAATCGGCTTTATTGTTTTTATAGCTTAGAAATAAACGTACCTTTGAGAACGATGATATACATCCGTTGAATGTATCCGCTCAGATTCGTTCACTACTGCCCGATAGACCTCCAATTTAGGTAGTCACTGTTTGAGTCCACCAACCAACAAACCATGTCCCAGGCACTGCAGCATCCGAGTGGTCCCTTCACTCATCTAGTGTGAGTGAGGTTGCCACTGGACGCTGTATAAATCATCTCAACGTAGATGCAGAGACCTAATTTTTTTTTTTATTAGCTTTGAGCGAATGAGTAATTTCCGGGACTCAAACTATCTCCATACCAAATTTCATCTAATTCGATTCAGCCATTATTGCGTGATTTTGTAACAAACGTCCAAACATCTTCACAAACTTTGATATTTATAATATTAGTAGGATAGGATAAAGGTCTTTTCGATCTAAAACTTTCGTAATCAAACTAACTCCACATTACTTGTACCGGACTTAAGTGCTTGTAATTTTCTCGGAAGAGTCCGACCAAATATCGCTCTGATTCGCTCTACTTATGCTCTGTAAATCAGAACGGAACCGTTGTATTCTTCTGACAAAATCCGGACTCAAGTTTATATACAAGCGGCGTGCGTGCATGCAACGAATAATGAATGTTGAGGAAGCGAAAGTGATCTATCAGGATCGTGGCAAGTGGCAGTCTCTGGTCTCTGCCTACCCCTCTCTGGGATATAGGCATGAGTTTATGTATGTATGTACTTCCAGTAGTATTTTCTAATGAAACAAAAACGACCCGCGATTTCATACATAGTCACATATTAAACTGGTCTAATCGACTGTACTGAACTTAATTGACTGTACTCGGGTACGCGTGGTGATTAAGCCCATTCTCTCTCTCTTTGAGAGCAGGCCTGTGCCCTATAGTGGGATGTATATGGGCTGCATTGATATATAATAGTAGCTGACTCGGCAAACGTTGTTTTGCCATATTAATAAGCCTACGATCTATTTTCAGACCTACCAAATATACACAAAAAATTCCTAAGAATCGATGAGGCCGTTTCGGAGGAGTTTGATAAGAAACGCTGAGGTTTTTATATATTAGCTATAAAGGATATATACGCCCAGTTGTTAGGCGTCCGGATTCAGCCGGATATGTTCGGCTTATTACCGTCATGTCAGTCTAAATGTTAACAAGTTCGGCTTTTTTTAAGAGAGAATTCAAGTTCCAGTTTAAACGTGAACCTGCGCCTTAGAAGTTTTTCCCTTAAAAAGATGTGTCCAGCTTCTATATCCGGACTATTCAGCGCCAAAAAGACCATTTGAGTGTCTTTATTGCAAAGTTTGAGTTTGTGTGAGCTTTCATACCTTTCATATAATTAATTGGAATAATACTCCACCTCCCCAAAACTCGAATCAGGAATGAGGAGATCCGCAGAAGAACTCGAGGTACTGATATAGCTCGAAGAATTGCTCAGTTGAAGTGGCAGTGGGCGGGGCACATAGTTCGGAGAACTGATGGCCGTTGGGGTGAAAAAGTTCTGATCTGGCCACCGCGGACCGGATGACAGTGTGGGAAGGCCCCCCACCAGATGGTCTGACGACTTGGTTACGGTGGCGGGGAGTCGCTGGATGCGGGCGGCACAAGACCGGGAAGCTTGGAAAACCATAGGGGAGGCCTATATTCTGCAGTGGGCGTCAAATGGCTGATGATTATGAATACTCCAGGTATATAGGTAAAGTAAAGTATCGTTTATTCATGTAAATAGATCTTTGTATACAGAGTTTCAGTGCATTCCATGTGCTGCTGCAATAATTATGTATTGGTATGTCAAATTAGAATAATAAAATTGTTGTAATTAAATGACAAAATTACAATTAAGTTACACATTAAATAGTTTTAACCTCTAAGCGGTTGTAGCCTAGTGGGTAGAACATTGGACTCGGAAGCGGGAGACCCAGGTTCGATTCCCAGTGCGGGCATGACTTTGTTTTCTATGCTACGTACATTTGTGAAGTAATAGTAGCAATACCACTCGCTAACTGTGAAGGAAAACATCGTGAGGAAACCTGAGTGTCTGAGCTATTCACATACCTCAGCGCTTGAAATCGCCAATCCGCGGTGGGCACGCGTAGTGATAAAGCCCAACTCTCTCTCTGAGAGAAGGCCTGTGCCCTACAGTGGGATGTATATAGGCTGCTTATGAACCTCTAAAAAGTCAATAATTCTGCAATAAAATTAATCAACCAGCAACTTATATAAACTGCTTTTGAATAAATTTAAATGCATGTCCTTAATATCCATAGAACCCGAGCTTAAAGAAGACATAATGAAAAAAATATGCTTCAGCTCTAAGTATTGTATCAAACAATGATAAAAACACCATTCACGCTGCGCTACGTAAATTCACAAATTCATGTCGACCCAATGCCTATCGCCTAAAAGCAGTCTATTCCTAGAAATAATCCCGCCCCATGCGTGTGTGTGAACTTGCCAAAAGCACATAGGACATGAAAGATATCTGCCGGCCGCACGCTTGGCTAGAAAACGTTGCCTCGGGCTTCGAGAAAATATCGCAAGATTTAATACGCGCTCTCGGGGACGAATCTTTTTCTGTCCGATATATATTAACTGTGAAGGAAAACGGCGTGAGGAAACCGGAGTTTCTGAGGTGTTCACATACCTCAGCGCTTGAAGTTGCTAATCCGCGGTGGGTATACGTGGTAATTAAGCCCATACGCTCTCTCTGAGAAGGTCTGTGCCCTGCAGTGGGACGTCTGCATATAGACTAATAAAATAAAAAAGATAGTCAAAATACTTATATTCTTTTTGTTGCACTAACCCGTGCTGAGGACAATTTTAAAAACCTATTTAGAGGCTAAAAATTCCACCCATGCCGGGACTTGAACCCGCGACCTCTGGCTCACCGTGCCAGCGCTCTCCCAACTGAGCTAAAGAGCTAATAGTCAAAATACGTTCATTCTTTCATTTCAAGGGTCTGAACTTCTTAAGACTCGTTAAGTGCATAATAGAACTATGAATCGCAAATGATAATATAAAAGTTTTCTCATTGAACAGAAAAATGGAATTTGCCGGAACGGATTAATCGGGAAAACTCCAATGTGTAGAAATTTGAACCGAAAACAATTAGGATAAATTCAATTCAATTCAATTCAATTCAAATATTTTTATTCATTGTAAAAACAGAATGTTTACTTAATGAACGTCAAAGTTGTTAGTTTCACAATTAATGGATTATGTGGAGAAGAAACTAACAAAGAAACTCCACATTTATTCTTTTCAAAACACGTTTTAACTTAATTAACAGAGTTTTCAACTTAAAATATTAGTCATTAATGTGTTGAACACTAGTCACAATCGTCCTTTAAATAATATTAATCTACTGTTTAATGCCAAACATCTTTGTCTTCTAAATAATCCTTGATGTTATAGTAAGCCTTTTTGCACAGAATGTGCTTAACACATTTTTCAAATCGCGTTGGAGGTAACTCTAATATATCTTGAGGAATTTTGTTGTAGAACCTTATACAGTGCCCCATAAAGGATGTGTTAACTTTTGCAAGTCTAAATAGTGGAAATGACAATTTATGTTTATTTCTAGTATTAAAATTATGGTGGCCACCAACATTTTCGAAGTCTTTGATATTTTTTCTAACGTACATAATATTTTCATAAATGTATTGACATGCAACTGTTAAGATGTTGGTTTCTTTGAAGAAATCTCTTAGCGAATCCCTACTACCTAACTTGTAAATAAATCGGATGGCTCTCTTCTGCAAGATGAAGATAGTCTCAATGTCTGCTGCCCGGCCCCATAGTAGTATACCGTAGGACATAATACTATGGAAGTAACTAAAATAAACAAGCCTAGCAGTTGCAACGTCAGTGAGTTCCCTAATTCTTTTCACTGCATATGCTGCAGAGCTAAGTCTGTGTGCTAATTTTACAATATGTGGACCCCATTGTAGTTTTGCATCGATTGTGATGCCCAGAAATACAGTATCATCTACAAATTCTAATTTTTCATGTCCAATTACTATGTTGTTCTCAACTACTCGTACGTTAGGTAAGGAAAACTTTATACATTTTGTCTTTTTAGAATTTAGCAGCAGATTATTTGCTGTGAACCAATCTAGTACTTGCGAGAGAGCATTATTTGCATCGTCAAGATTATTTTCTTGTCTCCTTATTTTAAAAATAAGTGACGTGTCATCAGCAAATAACACTATCTCAGACATTTTTTGTACCATAAACGGTAAATCATTTATATAGACTAGGAAAAGGAGCGGCCCTAAGTCTGTCGCATCTGTTTTTTTTTTTTAAGTATTGACTACTTACATGTTGCGCGTAATCCACCGGCCTCATGCAAGACAGCGTTTGTTGTAGAGTCCGCTCTCGACGTGACAGAATCAGTCCGGGCGTACGGCGCTGGGGCTTTGTGCGCAGAGCGATCTCTGTAGCCGTACTCGTACTGTCAAAGGTATCGCGAAATCGTGCTGTAACTCAACAGCGGGGTACAGAAGACTTTCATAAATAAATAAGTGTGTTTATTGTTCGAAAAACTTAAAAGCCGTTTGCACGTCACTTAAAGCTGGGTTCTCCGACATTACCCCTTAATCAGGTGTTTTAAAACAGATTTTACTCACTAATGGTTAGTATCTGAAAAAATGTATATTACTTTTTAGATAGGACGTTGAAAAGTAACGTATATTTTTTCAGATACTAACCAGGGCCGTCGGTCATTATTTTTATGATTTTTTTAACTTTGTTGCATAAAAAAAATCGCGTATATAAGTCTAAATTTTAACTAGATATGGTTTTATCTGAGCTGTACTGAGTTTTGGATAATAAAAAATATATCAAAATATGTCAAAATTCCATCGACCTGTTTGATTATGACCTTGAAAAGAACAATTAAAAACCATTGTTATGGTGGTCCGAACGGGTCATTTAAAATGCTACAGATTAATAGAATTTGTTTTTCTGTAATTTCAAAAATGCCTACTTCTCCCCCAACTATTCGCTCGCGCAGGGCGATAAGTCCCATACAAACCCGGCTGTAATATTATGTTAGTAATTACTTAGAAGATACAGGAATCATCATCATCAGCCATTGGACGCCCACTGCAGGACATAGGCCTCCATCATGTTTTTTAACCATGAAGGGATTTGCCATAATCGCCACGCTTGGCAGGCGGGTTGGCGATCGCAGTATGCGGTTGGAATCTCAGGAAGACGCTGCTGCCCGTCTCCTGGTAATGTACTTCATTAGTCGCCTTCTACGACATCCACGGAAGGAATGGAAGTGACGCTATTCTTAATCCGGCGCCACACGGAATGATACAGGAATGCATTAGTACAAAGTGAAATCTGCACGTTTTTGGTTTGTTCATGCAAGTTATACTATTGCTTAGCTGTGTAATCTACAATATTAACAATACATATTTCATTAACAATTAACTTTCATCAGTAAACGAAAGGGATGTACAAATGGTGTCTGCTGGCCCTTATACTAAGCCAAAGCCTGTATATATTTGTCGAGCAAGATAGACCAGTAATGAATGTCATGGTAGCTTTATGAAATGAAGTTTAATTAGGTACATGTTACAGATAGTTTCATGTGTAGGTTTGTGATGATTTGAGCAAAGATTTTTTTCCCTCTGCCTTTTAAAAACGGAACGGAACGTTCGTGTAGTAATATCCTTTGAAAGAAGGTCCATATATTTATATTAAAATAAAATAGTTATCGGCATTATTTAAGTATCATAGTTTCAACAGTTTCAAGAGCACAGTGAAAGGCATCGTTTTCACCCTAAACACATCTAAGAAGTGGCCACAATCGTGAGTAAAAAGCAAGAATATTTCATCGAATCTCCGTATAGTAAACATAACGACTTTTAGCTAGAGCGAGAGAGCTATATACGTATGACGTATCACTTGACGTCTCCAAGCAGCTGACAGCCGCCCAGCCAATCACAAGCAGAAGCGCGCTGTCATCAATCTGTCGGTGTCAGACGACGTTCCACTATACGCATTCGTGCATTCCTGCTTGAGTCCAATAACAATGGCACCTAAAACTGAACCCAAAATTAAAGCTGAACCAAAAATAAAATGCTACACATGCAGAAAAACGGTCAACAAAAAAGACACAATGCATTGTACTACGTGCAAAAGGCGATTTGAATATGATTGTGCAGGCTACTCGGAAAAAATGTTTCTTCTAATGAGCCAAGAATCTAGGAAAAACTGGAAATGTAAGCTGTGTTTGCAAAAATCAAACCACCCAGTAAGGAAAAACAAGTTGGCTACTCAATTAACTGATGCAAATTTCTCCCCACTATCAACCCCCCCACAGTCAAAGTCAAAGGAAAACCAAGATAACTCTTCATCCCAGAAAAGCTCACCAACAGTATTATCAAATGAAAGCTCTATAAAAGCTGACAACTTAGATTTCGTTCCAAATGAGAGACTTGGAAAGCCGAGTATGTCAACTTCGTTGTGTGAACATATTGATATTTCAAACTCATCCTTTAATAATACAATGCACAGTCTCCCAGACTTTTCAACCGCCGATCACACCATACTAGAGTTAACCCAAGAAAACCAAAAGCTAAGACATGAATTATCGACTGCTCATACTGAAATTGAAAACCTAAACCTTGAAGTAACAAATCTTCACAATGAGCTTCAAAAATGTCAAAAAATTATTGATATTTACAAAAAAATTGACTCTGAGAAAATAACGACACCAATATCTAAAAATAAGAGGAAGAAAAAATTACGAAACTCAATTTTATTGGGTTCACCGGCCACCCTATCGCCGTCAGTAGTAGACGAAGAAACTCTACAACCCGGAAAGCAGAATATTAATTTTCAAAACTCTACGCTGAACGAAAATAGGCACATACCTCAGAGATCTGATGCCAAACAGTGCGTCCCTATAACCAACCACCAGGAGCCATCAACCCACAAATCGAGACCATACAAATCCAAAAGAGAACTGTGTCTACTAAGCAGTAATAGAAACAATAAAATTCTTGAGACGGCAGAAGACCAATTGATATCAGACTACAAAATCTGCCACTACCTGATTCCTGAAGCAGGCATCACACAACTTTTCAAAGGTCTTGCAGAGAAAACAAAGAACCTTACAAAAAAAGACTTTTGTGTCATATTAATTGGAGAGGAGGACTTTAAGGAAACGAAGAATTACTGCGAGTTGATACTCTACATACGGCAAGCTACTCAAACGATCACCAATACAAACATTTTGCTATGTCTTCCTACTTACAAGTACAGTGATCACTTAACAATGTTCAACTGGAGAGTGGAAACTTTTAATAATTTACTCTACCTCGACGTTACAACACACAAACATGTATTTTTGATGGACTCTAACGAGGATTTAAGCTTTGACTACTCTATGTTCTCAAGATTCTCACGGCGTGTAAATAGTTTAGGAATAAGAACCATATTTTACGACATCATGTTGACATTACTTAATATTATCAATAGCGACATCTCACTCAGAAATCCCCTGGGTAGAGAAAATTTAGAAACAAACGATACATCAATTTTTTTTCGTGAATAATTACTTGCGTATTTTCCATCAAAATATAAATGGACTTGTTAATAAATCGGACCTATTATCTGTAAGCCTGGAAGAATTGTCACTAAGTGGTAAATCAGTCGACGTCTTATGTGTCACAGAGCACAACATGACACCCGATGATACGAAACAATTATCAATACCGAACTATACGCTTGCTTCGCATTTCTGTAGAGACAATAGGAACGGAGGTGCTTGCATTTTGGTAAAAAATAACCTCCAATTTAAAGTAATCACTGATATTTTGAAATTAAATTGTCCAAACTATGTAGAGTTCTGTGCAATCGAGCTCAGTGAACATAGACTGATAGTTATTTGCATTTATAGGATCCCGATAAACATTAAAGAAAAATTTGAATTATTTTTCCAAAAGCTTAGTCAGATCCTCAATAAATACTGTTCTGCGATAAACAAAAAGTATGCTATTTGCGGAGATTTTAATATAGACATATTAAAAAGTAACAAATACACTAAGGAATTTGAGACTCTGCTAATATCACATAATCTTAAATTTCAAATAAAACAGCCAACCCGCCTAAGCAGCGGAACGTGCATAGATAACATTATCTCTAATATACGAGCAAGTAAAGCAGAAGTTCTCGATTTGGGATTGTCCGACCATACAGCGCAACTAATCCTATTACCAGTAAAAAAGTACTGCATCCTACGATTCTGGTATGCGTATAGACGAAATTTCTGCAAAAGCCACCAACAGAAATTTCAAGAGTGTCTTGAAAGTATAAGTTTTAATGAAGTTTATGAAAGCGATGATCCTGAGCAAGCCTTTAAGTTATTTCATGATGAGCTAAAACTTTTTTATGATTTGTGTTTTCCGCTTGAGAGAGTAAAAATTAATGTGGTTAAAAAACCAAAGTGGATTTCAAAAGGCATAAAATTATGTAGCAAAAGGAAAAGGGAGCTTTTGTGGAACTTCAGGAAATTTCCTACTGCCTTGAACAAAAACTTATTGAATACGTATGCAAAGCGACTGAAGCACATAATAAATCAAACAAAAAGGATCCAAAATAGCTACGCTATCAGTAACTCTACAAATAAATCCAAAACAACGTGGCAAATAATAAATAACTCCAAATCGAATTTTCCTCGAGAACAACTAAAGCAAATAAATGTGAATGGTGTAAAAATAACAGATCCTTCGGAAATTGCCCAGAACTTTAACGACTTTTATGTTGACCAAGTTAGTAACAATATTCTCCATACTGATATGACGAATCTTGTGAATAATGATGATGCAGATAGATCATCGAAGAAATATAAATATAGTAAATTCTTGACATGTTCTTATAATAGTTCAATTTTTATGAAACCCACCACGGCATATGAAGTTTATCTAACGATAAAAATGCTAAAGAACTGTAAAAGTACTGGGTATGATGACATTACAACCAAAATAATAAAAACCGTAGCAGAAATTATTTCTCCGGTCTTAAGCCACATTATTAATTTATGTATAGAGCATGGGGTTTTTCCAAGTAGCCTCAAAACAACCATTATTAAACCAATTTTCAAAAAAGACGACAAAGAAAATATGAGTTTCTACAGGCCCATTGCTCTTATACCTGTACTCTCCAAAGTAGTAGAAAAGATAATATATGCTAGATTTTACAGCTTCCTGGAGACTAAGACCATTTTAGCTAACGAACAGCATGGTTTTAGGAAAAATAAAGCGATAAATCTAGCAATATATAGCTTCCTTAGCAAGATTCTGCCCAAGAGAGATAAAAGACAATCTATCTCTGCAGTCTTTATGGATTTAACAAAAGCTTTTGACTTTGTTAACCATGAAATATTGCTAAAAAAACTTGAAACGTGCGGAATAAGGGGCAACGCATTGATGTTAATCGAGTCCTACCTAAAAAACAGAACACAGATTACACAAATTAATAGGATATGTCACAAAACAAGAACTGAAATTACACATTCATCAACTCCCCGACAAGTAGAGCATGGAGTACCCCAAGGGAGTGTTATGGGTCCGTTACTTTTCCTTATTTATATAAATGACCTGCCTAAAATAACGAATCACTCAATGGTTTTATTCGCTGATGACAGCACAATTATATTTGCTGCAAAAAATAACATAGACTATGAAATTGATATAAATAATACTCTTAAGGACATAATTGACTGGCTGAATGCAAATAATCTGACATTAAATACCAAAAAAACAAAACACATGATTTTTTATAGTAACAATAATAATAATGATGATGCTGATGATGATAATAATAATAATAACAATAAAACATTAAATATAAACATATCAGGACATTTCATTGAAAATATAGATGAGACTAAATTTCTAGGTTTAACTATAGACGCGAAATTGACATGGAGTAGCCATATTAAAAATGTATGCAACAAATTGAGTCAGTACGCGTATGCACTTTTCAAATTGTCGAAAGTTGCAAGCAAACAAGCACTAATGACTGCATACCATGGGTACATTACATCCACATTAAGATATGGGGTTATATTTTGGGGTAACGCCACCGACAGAGAAGCCGTCTTCAAATCACAAAAAAGATGTCTACGGGCAATATGCAACTTACGCCAAACAGATAGTTGCAAAAACTTTTTTGAAACACTGAAAATCCTTACATTTCCATGCCTGTACATTTTTGAAGTGGCAGTATTCATCAAGAGTAACCCCGGGCTTTTCGAGCGACAAATATGTAGACGAAACCAAAACAAGATTAGAGCTCTACCGCATAAAACAGGTCTATTTGGTAAAAGTTTCTTCGGGATGTCATCAAAAATTTTTAATAAACTACCAAAAACACTGCGGGATGTCGACGATCTACCCTCTTTTAAACGTGATCTGTTTAATTTACTTGTTACGAAAAGCTATTATAAAATAACCGAATTTCTGGATGAGCGTGCATTCTAGGTCCGATAGAATTAACTTATGTTGAATTATAATCCCAATACGCTTTTAGTCTCATTTATAAAATGCATGATTTAAGTAGGTTATAATTTATGTTTCGATATTGTCACACCATATTGGTAAAATTACATTGAAACTGACATGTATATATGAACAACCCTGCACATGTAATTTATGACAATAAATATATGATTGATTGATTGATTGATTCTCTGCTACAAAAACGGCCCGCAGGCAGCGGCTAACATAGTACATTGACATTCAGCAAACAGAATGTAAATTCTTTACGTTGAAATAAATTTTTGATTTCTGATTTCTGTAAGAGATATTACCATACCTATAATTAATTGAAGAAAGAGGTGAAATAATGAAAAAGCATTAATTTAACACCAGTAAACATGGTTACAATCTAAGTAGGAACTAAGAAGATGCTTGTTCGTTTGGTGCGATCAGAGTTGAATTAGGAATAAGTAATGGAGAGGATGAACCAAGAAAGATTGACGAAAGAAATGTATCAAACGAATGTGGGTGGAAGGGCCGATGAGGTACGTCCCACGCGGACATCTTTTGAAATATGAATTTGAAATATGTAATGTATTAGCGAAAGGCAAGATGCCACGACTAATTAATATTGATGAAGCGATAGAGGCCTGCCAGGAGCGTGGCAAGTGGCAAACCCTGGTCTCTGCCTACCCCTCCGGAATACATGCTTGAGTTTATGTAATGTGTTTGTTGTTCATATTATGTCAGTTATATGTTTGTTTTGTTTCTGTGGTGTGTCTTGTTGTTACAATAAAATGTCACCTCTTTCTTGCTAATGTAAATAATCCCAAAAATAGGAAAAAACCAACTATATTCTTCTTGCAATCCAGTCCGTTCCATCCAATGGTGGTCTGAATGAGATCAAGGTTCTTTTCAACCTTAATTAAGTAGTTAAGTGGTAGCTAAGTAGTACCTTAATTCTTTTTAATTTAGATAGATAGATAGATAAAGAACACTTTATTGCACAACCAGGTGAAAGATATTACAAATAGTTTCTTATATCTAAGTAGTGGTATACAATTGGCGATCTTTTCGCTTGAGCGATCCCTTCCAGACAACCTTTGGATGGAGAGGATTGCAGCAAGAACATAGTCGGTAGATGGATGTACAAAAATAAAAGAGAATCTGAAATATGTGAAGTAACAAATTATATGTGTAGCGAGAGATTACAAGAATATAAGTACTTAATTTAGTTTGGGGTTCAGAGTTACTTTATATATTATTGTTAATTTTTGTTCAGCTCAATAAAAATTTTTCATTTTCGTTTCATTTCAACCGATTTGGAAAAAGGAGGAGGTTCACAAGTCGTCCATATTTTTTTATGTATGTCCAGCAATAATCCTTTATCGCGTTGAAATTGCCAATCCGCAGTGGGCACGTGTGGTGATTTAAGTCCGTACTCTCTTTCTGAGAGAAGGCCTGACGTATATATGCACTATAAGATTATCCAAATCGAGAGACAAACTATGTCAAAGAAAACCTTTCGTATGTTCACCTATCTCCAATCTCTCGCTTGTGACACTTTATTGCACGGAATTGCATTCGATTGTGCGCGTCGTACTTGGAGACTCCGGATTGAATTAAATATATAGCGAAGTATATACGGAATTGTAGATAAAAAGCTATGCACATAATAACTATACAGGGTGTAACAAAATCCTCATGTGCATATCTGGGTTAGGATTCGTGTAAATACTAATGATAAGTACTAACATAGTGTTAGCATAGGTATCTGTTTTCTTACTAACATTTACGTACCTATATTTGTATCTTTTTTGTTCGTATATGGGTTTGTTTTAAAGTCTGAAATAAATTTATTTTTATTATCTATTACTGGCTGACTCGGTAAACGTTGTTTTTTCATAATATTAACTAGTCTACGACCTTTTCTCAGACCTACCAAATATATTTACACAAAAAATTCCGTAAGAATCGGTGAAACCGTTTCGCAGGAGTTCGATAACAAACACCGCGACACGAGATTTTTATGTATTAGATTACATATGTCCGAAATGGGCATATTCCAAAAAATGGAACATAATTATGTACATGAGGATATTGAGCTGTCATTTCTCTTCGCCAACTGTAAGCATTTACAGGATATAATAAAACCTTCATATACATCTAAAAATGAGAAAATGCTTCTACTCTTCAAGATTTACTGCGTTGAGAACTCACTAATTCTCGAAAAAAAAATATTTTGTAAACATTGTACTTTATATGAAGAATTACTTTAAGTGGAACATTTAGTAAGAAACAGTTGATATTTTTTTCCTGATTTAGAAGTTTCCCCATAGTAAAAGTTCTCCAAACTGATAGATAGAACGTTAATGGGGATTTTGTTAAACCCTGTATTCAGTAAGAATATTCTTATTTGTGAAAATCGTATTAGAATACGTATCCGATCCGTCGTCGGACGGGATGTCCACGATTATTCAGTCGCCTTCGTAATGAATTTTAAGTCCCTATGAAATTCAAATCTTGGTTTATATCTCTTGAATATTACTTAAGTCAACTCAAGTGTTCATAACAAGAATCTGCGCTCGGAGTTCTCCAATAAATATATTAGTTACGCAACATAACCCAACTAAACTCCGTTCCACGAAACGAGCAAAGAAAATAATCTATGTGCGCCCATTGTTTAGTGCGCGTGACTTTCTATAGACTGCATATGAAGCGGGCCGTCTTCGCTTATCTCTAGGCGCGCGCATTGACCAATGAGATGCGTGTATTTGTTCTCTAGGAGTTCGACTCGTGGAACGGAGTATAGTCCGGGTTAGTTCTGAGGAACAGCATTTAACTTCACCCAGTTTTAAGTAAAATATACGACTAGCGCGAATACAAACAAAACGCACCCCTGTTCGTCAGACAAGTCAGCCGAGGCTACACGGGCGGTTTTCCCGCCGCGGGAACCCTCTCAAGAAAGCTGCCGCAGACCATAGAACTACACGGTATGAGATTTATCGCTGTTTTTTGTTCATTTCCCAACATGTATCTGCCAATGGTAACTGCCCTTCTGGCTCTTATATTAATAGAATTATTAAAAAGTAAACAAATACGATGTTTTCCTTCACCGTTAGCGTGTGGTATCGTGAGGAAACCTGAGTGTCTGAGCTATTCACATACCTCAGCGCTTGAAATCGCCAATCCGCGGTGGGCACCCGTGGTGATTAAGCCCATACTCTCCCTGAGAGAAGGCCTGTGCCCTACAGTGGGACGTATATAGGCTGCTTATGCAAACAAATACGCAAAAACTGCGCGCCGTGTAGATTGCTTGGTACAACGTTCATACTAAATTGTGTCGGCTGCGGATTTCCGCGGCGAGAGAACTGCCCGTGTAGTCTGGCCCTTAAGCCAACCCTATACCTATGATGACTTGGCGTTTCTAAAGCACAGGGCTGGACCAAGTAGTACCTTTTAGAGGGGGCACTTTATTGGCAATCAAGCATAGCAAAGCGGTAGTGGCAACGTCTCTTTGGCCTAGCATTCGAGAGGTCGTTTGTGGTTTTTCTAATTAACGTTTATTTGCCATACCACTCGCTAACGGTCAAGGAAACATCGTGCGAAAACCTGTGTGCTTAAAATTTTGAATTTGCGGTGGGCACTCTTGGATATTCCCGTACACTCCCTTTTTCGGAGATAATGCCTGTGCCCTAAAGTGGGACCTATATAGGCTGCATCTTATTTTGCCTATAAAATTAAAGTTGCACTCAATTTAGTACAATTTACAGTATCTTACCTAAAAGATTTTTAAATTTGGAACTGAACTATTTTGTGGCTTGTACTATATATGTGTTTCTTTTTCCGGCTTGGGGCGCTGTTTACTGAAATGCAAGTTCACGTCTAGTCTAGCAACAGATGCTACTTTTTACTTCTTTATAAATACACCTAGCATAATTATAATTTATGAAACTGACTTCTGACACTAATAGATAATATAATCAAATACAATATATTATTAGAGAAATTTATTATTTTATGCAATATCTCGCTTTCTGTGCAGGGAGGTCGGGTTGCCAGCGAAGTGGGGGCATTTGCGTCGGATCTGTCCCGGGCGGTCTATTTTCTTAGTGTCATGTTTTCTCTGTGTGTGTGTTTATTCCGTGCGTATTAATTTTTCCTTTTTAAGTTTGACGAAGTTTTTTGCGTACCTTAATACGTTTATTGCACATAAGTAAAAAATACAATAGCAATGTGGCGAACTTAGAAATAAAACAAATATATATTTTATTATTTTAAAAAAGCTACGTCTTCGAAACACAGGTGTGAGTTTACGCATGTAAATGCATTAATGGCATTTCTAAACAGAGTATCGGAAATAAAAGGTGCTCTTTATAAAGTGCCTCACACTTTATAAAGAGCGCCTGCTACCTCCCGCCAAATCTGGCTCCGGGCCTGCTCAGCAGAAATGATCAAGTTTGCCGCGTACTTAACATTCTGAGTATTCGGTAGTGTTTCAAAAGGCCCAGTAATTCCTCATTTCGCTTCCGAACAAATGGTTCGTATTCGCGAGTCATTTTGGGGATAATTTTCGGCGCCCGCCTTCAAGGGCCTTCCTTTCCGACGCACGTTTTAGAAGTGGCATTAATAGACTTACATGCGTAAACTCACGCCTGTGTTACGGAGACATATCCAATTGCCACGATCTTTATTGAGTCATTCCTTTCGGTTCATTGCCATTATTTAATCGTTGCATGTAATATGGTTCGTCTGAAGTTTTTTCTGTTTAGCTGTCTGACTACTGCATCGGCATAGCAATTTTCTACTGGCAACGCCATAAAAAGTGCTCCGAAAAAACCCATGACGTTTAGCAACTGACAGTGTTTACCCAACGGTGGGAGAATCGCCCCTAAGTTAAGTGTTCCTACGACTCTCGAGATGAACATTATTATTAGCAGGTACAAATATTATTAATTTGTGTGAACACTTGTCTTAACTTGCGCTTGCATCAATTCCTTAAAATCAGATAACCAAAAACCAAATCTTAAAATAATACAAAAATAAAAACAAATACAAAAATAAAAAGTAAAAATTCGACATGCGGGACAAATTAAATGTAACAAAACACAACAACGATGAGAGCAGATAAAAAGTCATGTATGGCGGGTGCGTGAAGCAGCAGTACGAAACGGCCGTATCTCAGCGTTATTATCTGCTCAGTAGAACAGATATCTGGTTTTCAGCTACAGCCTGGAGGCTGTGAACGGAACCAATGTATTAAATTAGTGTAATTCAAATGCAATTCGCTTCAATTGGACTTCATTTAGTCCAATTTCATATAATAATTTAATTCAATCCAATTAAATATTAAATTTAAATTCAATTCAATCAGATTCAAATACATCGGTGTAAGTCTTTGGCATCTATAAAATATCAAAATGTAATTTACATGAGAGCGGGCACCCTGCGCGTCAACGGTACACCTAAAAATCAGGAAATTTTAGACCACAAATGAAAAATCAATTATTGGTCTATCTATCTAATTATGTACAAGAGATATTTGATAAATATCAATGAAAAAAAATAACTTAACATACACTTACGCCTGTATCTCGGAGGGCAAGGTGGAGATCATATGAAAAAAAAAAACATATCTTTCATTATCCGTTTTGGCAAAAAATTGTCACCCAGAAATCTCAACAATAGTAAAGCTATTTAGAACCTAGGGCCAGGATATTAGTAGAAGAATTCATTTCCACTAAAAACAGCTGTGGGTAAAAACGTTTCGAGGCACACCAACTGATACTAGTACGCCGCGGCGAAACACTGATCCATTGAGTGCACCTTTCGAATGAGTGTAAACGCGCGGCGCGTAACCCTTGTCGTCTAAAGGACCGACCAACCGCATCAATAGTAAAGGAGGTTATCTTTATTTATTTTATTTATCTAGGATTACTAACAACTGGCATACCAACACGTTTACAGAATGCTTAAGTAAAATCAACTTAAAAATAAGTATACAAGCCAATTACAAGTATTAACTACATGCAAGATTATATAGGTACATACTGAAGGTTTACATCTTGCTATGTTTTTGGTGTTCAACTTGTCTATACCAACTTTTTTATTTTATTAATGTTGTCCAAAAATATATCAATGGTATCACTGTAGTGGTTTAAGAGCTTACATAATTATTCTGGGAATAGTAGAATTCGCACCAAGTACTGTCTTACGTAGAGGGGGAGTGAAAAGGGTGAGACGTTTGCGGGGATAGTATTTAGGAATTCTAAATTTAAATTTTGTTAGCAGTGGTGGGCATTTAATTTTATTGTTTAGTAGGCTGTGCGTGAATGTGATATCCAACATATTGTATCGAACAATTTGGACAGTTTAGGAGGAACCCACGCCGCCCCGACTCGTTTCACGTAATCACGTTCCCCGGAGCTCCATCTCGCCTATAATTATTATTGATAATAAACCCTTACCCCGAAAGAGTGGCCGAGAACGTAAGTTAGGTGCACACAGAAGCCAAAATGTGATGACCAGAGGTGATGGCGCCACTGTGTCAACACCGATTACCTTAAAACTCCAGAATTTTGAAGCCTCTATGACTTAGTATTTCTAATTTTCGTATTAATAAACAACTCTACCTCTGTCAAGTTGGGGTTCTGTTTCGAACAGCATCTTAAAAAAGGCACTCAACACCGTTCTACTAATACGGCCCTACATATGTAATATGACTAAAACCGAAATCGCTCATCCGTGACTCTCTGAGAGAAGGCTGTTCCCGTCAGTGGAAAGACAGGTGGGGCTGTGGCGGGTTACACGACCTTTGGTTTGACGTGAAACGTCTATAAGTAAGCGGTAACATTCAGCTTAATCTGCGCAATGTGTTACGCGGCACTGGCGCCATCTACCGGCACGAGTCAAGAGGATCTAAGTAATGGTTACTTTGCTCTACTCAAAGATACATAAATGAGTTGCACATGACACATAGTTACAGCCGTCGTCGAGGCGACATGTTTTCGTTGCATGCGGTTTTAGCAAGTGACCCCCTACTACTGAACTGAAAGACGTTCCACGTAAAAATTCACACGTAAGACACCTTGTACATGCGGCCTTCTAGAGAGAGTATCTCTCTTTGAAAGGGTTATGCAGTGGGTGGCAGACTGCTTATGCTAAGATAATAAATTAGACCATGTTAAGCAGTTAAGAATAGCGCCACTCCATTTCCTCCCGTGGATGTCGTAGAAGGCGACTAAGGAAATAAATAACCAGGAAACGTCTTCCTGAGATTCCAACTACCTACATACTGCGATCGCCAACCCGCCTGTTAAGCGTGGCGATTATGGCAAAACCCCTCGTGGTTATGAAAACCATGAGGGAGGCCTATGTCCTGCAGTGGGCGTCAAGTGGCTGATGATGATGTTACGCAGAAACATTCCAACCGACAACACGTAACTTGCGAGAAAAACGCTTTTTTATGCATTAGATTGTTTTGTTCCTTGTTTTTATTTAAGAGATGTTTTATATTTGTAATCACTAGAACAAAACACGTCTGGACGCATCGTGGGTTGGAATGTTTCTGCGTCATCATTATCATCATTCAGCCACAAGAAGTCCACTGCTTGACATAGGCCTCCTCCATGGATTTCCAAAAAGACGGATTGGATGAGGTCATGTGTCCATCTTGTGGCTGGTCGTCCTACGCTGCGCTTGCCGATATGTGGTCTCCATTCGAGCCATCAGTTCTGCGTGCTATGTTCCCCGCCCACTGCCACTTCAACTTACTAATCCGCTGGGCTATGTCGACAACTTTTGTTCGTCTACGAATCTCATCATTGCTGGTTCGATCTCGTAGATAAATTCCGAGCATAGCCCTTTCCATAGCTCGTTGCGTGACCTTCAGCTTTCTTATGAGGCCCATAATAAGAGCACGTTTCAGAGCCGTATGTCATCACTGGTAATACACACTGGTTGTATAATTTTGTCTTGAGCGATTGAGGTATTAGACGAAAATACTTTTCTTAGTTTGCCGAATACTGCAGCCGAGTTGAATTCGACGATTGACCTCTTTCATGAAGGTGAACCGGCCTAGTTGGACTGTTTGTCCTTAGTGGACGTATTCGTCTACAACTTCGGGAGTTGAGTTCCCCAATGTTATTGGGGTGGGCACAACACGGGCGTTCGACATGACCTTCGTTTTGTCCATGTTCATTTTAAGTCCCACACGTTGGGAAACTCGACTGAGGTCTTCGAGCATTATGCCGAGTTCTTCCATCGTTTCTGCGTAACAGGGTGCAATTTAAAGCATCCGATTTTCCTTCAGCTCCATAAAAAATATGAATTCTGCCGATGCGGTCCTTCTGTATATTTCTTGAGCCAAAGAAGAGTACCGTAAAACCCTGCCAATGGCTTTTTAATAAACGATTAAACGCCTTTCGGAACGATCTTGGAGCTTTAAAGTGGGATTCCAAACGCATTGCGCGATATCTTCAAGGAAATCTTAAATGCGGCTTCGGTGAGCCCGTAATGGATTATGGCCTTATGGTTATGGGTTACTGAGATTACGACCCATTGATTTTGTAATTAATTTAATTAACTAATTGAGGTTTGAAGTAGGTAATACAATGAGGTGAAAATTAGCTATTAACATTTAAAACGTGCCACTCGCGTCGTGTTACTACTGATCAAACCAGTTAGATTTCAGTGACCCAGAACTAGGCCACACGCCCTCCAGCGTCTGTGGATTCCAGCAAGTCTTCTCTAGTGCATTTGGACTGGCACAAGGGGCACACAGAGAGTAGGTGCTCCGTAGTCTGAGGGACGACTCCGCAACAGCAGTGGTTTCGCCCATGCGATTTTACTACCCATGCTGGTGGAATAGAATGCTCAATATAACACAATGACTTGTCATTTGGATCTGTTTGCGAAATATACCTACCCAAACGCAGCATAGCACGCCCGCCAGCTCACTGGAGCGACGATGTAAGGCAATTTGTTGGTAGCGGCTGGATGAGGATATTCGAGAACAGAAACATGTGGCATGCATTAGGCAAGCTTATGCCCAGCATGAATATTCGCGCTGGAATGATAGACGTGTGGCGCCGGATTAAGAATAGCGTCACTCCATTTCCTTCCGTGGATGTCGTAGAAGGTGACTAAGAACATCAATTACCAGGAGACTGGCAGCAGCGTCTTCCTGAGATTCCAACCGCATACTGAGATTGCTAACCCGCGTGCCAAGCGTGGCGATTATGGCAAAACCCCTCATGGTTATGAAAACCACGAAGGAGGCCTGTGTCCTGCAGTGGGCGTCAAATGGCTGATGATGATGATGATGATGAATGATAGATTAAATTGGACTGAGCCACCTAAACATGTTAATTAAAACTTCACTGTTTCTTATACAGCACTTAAGTAAGTCGCATACTGCATAAGTACGCACTCTAGCAAGAAATATCATTTGTCAATTATAGGCATTTTGCTTCGTAGTCGTTACGATCACTAGGTGATTTACAGTTTAGGTAATATACTTTTTAGACATTCATTTTAGGCATTTTGCTTTGGAGTCGTTATCATTTCTAGGCAGCATGATCAAAAAGGGTCTGCACAATCGTACATAGTTTTGCGTCAATGATGAAAAATGTTCCAATATTTTCGATTGTTTATGAAGGTACCAAGATTGTTTGTACATACACTAATTAATTTTTTTTAACCTATCGGTTGTTGTTTTTTACATTAGGATTTCAATCTGTGCATTAGCATTGATGTGATTATGATTATGTTATCTATCTTGACTTTTGAATTCTGAAACTTTAATAAAAGTTTACATGTCATGAGGTCGTACAGTTGAAAACCTTTGTGTACCATAACGACGACGTTTAAATAAAGCCGAAATAATTAACAGACATACTTACGTAAAAAGAAACTATATCGTCTCGCAGTGCCCGCAGTTGTATGTTATCAGGTTCCCATAGCAACCGGTTAGTACCTGGGACCTGTTTCATCAAACTAAAATTCATGTTTACTAGACAATTAATATTGATAAAGATAAGATAAGATAAAAAAGTATTTATTACCTCATCAGAGAAAAAACTTAAGACAAAGTAAGGCTTAACTAGCGATGACATAAAATAAGGAAAAAGGTAGTGGCTCAGCTGGTGCTGACCCGGATCAGTCCCGGGCAGCGATGGTTTTCAGCCACTGCCTTCTCCCTGAGATGTTGTGCGGGAGTTATGTTATGAGGGCTATTGTTCTGAGGCTAAATCAGTCAACTAGGCATCTACAACAACATCGCAAAGTCCATTTGATGCCCAAATTAACAAAACAAATTTGTTACACCATGTACCTCGAACAGTTTGAGATACATTGCGTAGCAAACTTGTTTTGTTAATTTGGGCATCAATAAATAATTACGACAGTTACTGTCGTAATTATTTATTATTTAACTTTTATTCACTTGGCTACAATGGCCTTCATATAAATGTTATCTTAAAAACTAACACTAAAACAAAGAAAATCTAATTTTCTACAGCTCTGGATGAGAAATACAAACTACAAATTGCACTGTTATGAAACTCGGCCGTAAAAGCTCAGAGGTCATCGAGTGTTGGTTTTTCTATAGTGTCGAATACAGTTGACCAAGTTACAAAGATATCTATAGTGATTTCCTCGCCCCCTGTGGTCTTAAGCGTGATGTTATGTAGCCTATATTTTACTCGGGAATTTAAGCAATAATTATGGTACGTTTTATTCAATTCCCTTCAATGGTTTTTGCGTGATGCGCGCACAAAGAAACAGAGTGAGACAGACATATGTCAGACAGAGACAAAATTTACAGATCTATTATTATGTATAGATTAGATATCGATAATAAGTGGCATACTGGTTTTGCCATATTAATTGGCCTGGGACTTATTCTCAGAACTACCAAATATACAGAAAAAAATTAATAAAAATCCGTGCAGCCGTTTCGGAGGAGTTCGATAACAAACACTATGACACGAGATTTTTATATATTAGACTAACTCTTACTGTGTTCGTTAAGAACGCTCGACAGTTGAATATTTGTTATGTCAGAACATTATAATAATATGGTTTTGTTTCAGAACACACAGTTCCAGATTACAATATAATTAATTATTAATAATAAGTGATTTTCGATTATTGTCGCGCTGAACGGAATGCCAATCCTGGTACAGTGAACTGCCGACATCCTCACACAGACACGACAGAATCTCATTCTTGGAGGCCCGTAGTCGGCTCCAAAATGAGGCAACCCTGGTACGGACAACGGCAAAGAAATCTCACTGCGACATCGAGCCGGAATATACGGAGTATACGGAAGGCGTCATTCAGAAATCTGAAAGAATTTACATTCTGTTTGCTGTGAAGGTCAATGTCATCATCATCAGCCATATGGCGCCCACTGCAGGACATAGGCCTCCCTCATGATTTGATAAAACCATAATCGCCACGCTTGGCAGGCGGGTTGGCGATCGCAGTATGCGGTTGGAATCTCAGGAAGACGCTGCTGCCCCTCTCCTGGTAGTTGATTTCTTTAGTCGCCTTCTACAACATCCACGGAAGGAAACGGAGTGACGCTATTCTTAATCCAGCGCCACACGGAATGTCAATGTTCTATGTTACTATGTTAGCCGCTGCCTTCGGGCCGTATTTGTAGTGGAGAAAAAGGCAGTGGGAAAAAAACTCCACTCTGACCATCTTTTCTCAAATCATCTTAAACTTATACATCAAAGCCTATATGATATGATTCTGTGATAGCCACCAGTAACTTTAAAAGCCAAAGTAACACTTCTTACAAAAGTAGGAAAAACATTATGCTTAAAGCCAGTATCGTAACAACTTTCTTTCATCTGTTTCAGGTATGTGATACTGCTGAATGTGGCAACGAATCTCCATTGCAATGTTTTGCTGTTGAAAACGGGCTCCATCCTATTCCGCCCTTGGAAATGGCGTAAGGACTCGTAGGCAAAATCATATATTATTGTACATATTAAACTGTTAATTTTTGTGCGTGCGTGCGTGCGTGCGTGCGTTCGTGCGTGCTTGCGTGCGTGCGTGCTTGCGTGCGTGCGTGCATGTAGATAGATAGATAAAACATTTATTCACATGTGTGTGTGTGTGCGTGTGTATTAGCAAAAGGCAAGATAAAACATACCCGAAACCAGCGTTAGCGCATGCAACGACTAATGAATGTTAATGAAGCAGAAGAGGTCTGTCAAGATCGCGGCAAGTGGCAGACCCTGGTATCTGCATGCCCCTCCGGGATACAGGTGTGATTTTATGTTATTTTATGTTTTAAGTCTGTTGAATGTTAACGCGGGTACATATACGTAGAGTAAAGTAAAGAAACGATTTATCACCAAGTCTCCTGATTTATTGCCAAGGACGCAAAACGACACGGGTCATTCACACGTAGGAATCGTCAAACGACTATAGGTCTTAAGGTATTTCCACGTTACAACGGGCCAACGAAGTGCGGGCGGCGCGATTTCAGTCTAAAATTATCCTTAAATACGTACGAAGTTGGAGGCTATAATACAAGTGTAAAAAAGACTGTTCCCGTGACGTTAGCGTCTGCCGTACGTGGCACGTGTTGTTTTATCCCAACTGCGACAGAGCCCAAAAGGAGGGTAATGTGTTTGGCTCGTATGTATGTATGTCCGATTATATGTTCCCCCTTAATTCTTTAACCAATGGTCAGATTTTGACAAATGAGATCTCAATCGATCCGTCGTATTTGCGCGAGTGTCATATGCTATCAAATATATAATAAAACCAACATAAATCGAAGAAAATACAAAATATATGTAAAAAGATAATAATAAAAAACTGAAATAAAAACAACCAGCGACCCCACTGCTGAGCATTAACATACTAAGCAGGCGGGACCCAAATTCAATGTGAAGTACCTGCGTTGGTCCCGTCTGCTTAGTAGTAGACGGCTTTTCTGTCCTCGTCCACATCATCTAGATTGTACTTTAGTTTAGATGTTAGCCGCTGCCTCAGCCCACTGAACTGGTATGGCACGGACCTGGCGCGGAAATGGCGCAGGCATGGAACGGGCATGACTATTAAAAGGCGTGGAGCGAAGGAACTGACTGCGAACTGACCTGGAACTGGTGAAATGGTGTGCTATAGCACGTTAACGAAAGGCCGTTGAGTGTGTTCAAATAATGACCTTATGGCCATGCGTTTGGTACGCTATTTGAATGAAACAGAATGATGTTTGCGCTATGCCCGAGCCAGACGCTAGATCAGTGGGCTCCGTGTCTTAGGGTCGCGTTGTAGTGGAAAAAAAAACTCCACTCTAACCATCTTTTCTTAAATGCAAAAGTTGGTACGAGTGCCTACCTACAAGGTGCCATGCGGTCCATCAACAACTTGCAATGCTAAAACATTCGTTACTATTCTCACAAAAGTAGGGAAACACTAATGCTGCGGCCAGACATACGGACAGCACCCGTTCACGAGCATAACGCAGGGGTCAACCATTACCAGTCTCAACCATAGTAGAACGCCATCATTCGCATCATCATCATCATCAGCCATTTGACGCCCACTGCAGGACATAGGCCTCCTTCGTGGTTTTCATAACCATGAGGGGTTTTGCACGCTTGGCAGGCGGGTTGGCGATCGCAGTATGCGGTTGGAATCTCAGGAAGACGCTGCTGCCCGTCACCTGGTAATTGATTTCTTTAGTCGCCTTCTACGACATCCACGGAAGGAAATGGAGTGACGCTATTCTTAATCCAACGCCACCATTAGCATGGCCTTGGCAAACTTGTGTGTAGATATTTTTTATCCTACTTTAGTTTTATTTTTATTTTGATGACTTTCGAACGACTTCATATTGGGAGCTAGCATCCAGGATTAGAAGCGACGTAAGTTCGACGATCGTGTTTCCAAAACAACCAAAGTCTGCAGGCACCCTTACGTCTTCGGTTAACGAGAGAGGCAGTAAAATACTCCCATACCTATTTGAGTTTATAACTTCATACGAATGGCCCTGATGAATACTAACGCAGCGTCGATGTAGAGCACGTGATTCGGGAATACGACATAATAGTGGTAAGGTTTTAGGTATATTTGGGTTGAAATTCTCGATCTTACGAAAGTTGTGCAAAGATATTCCAATTTTTAGGGTTCCGTAGTCGACAAGGAACCCTTGTAGTTTCGCCTTGTCCGTCAGTCTGTTTATCCGTCATCTGTCCGCGGCCTAGCTCAAAGATGACTTATACGAGAAAGCTGAAATTTGGCACATACATACATTTTAATCAAGCCAACAAAACGGTACAATAAACTCTAAAAAAATAACATTTGGGTATTATATTTAAATTAGGGATGCAGTTTTTTTTCTTGCCTGCACCATAGTGTGGAGTGTTATTAAATTGGTAGTTTAAAAATATTTTGGGTGTAGGAAGATGATTTTTTGATTTAGGATTCTGTTTCAGAATCCGCCGACCGTAATGCGTAAGGCGTGCCTACTCGCGAAGCATGTCTCTAAGGCAGTTTTTCTTGTGTTGTCAGTAAAGTCATGTAAATTGAACTGTCGGATAATGTAAGACGAGCTAATATAATGTTTGCCTCTATAATTCATTATATACTATAACACGTAGAGCATCACGCCAACCGCCTTTGTTACGGTTGCAACAAACGCTGGCGACATCAGTACCAAATCATCTTTTAAAATCAGTTTTTGTGAAAACGTGCAATAGTCATAAATATTTTTAGAGCGACAGACATCTACGTAAAGGCGTTTATCCTGCTAAAAGACATTACACAAAACATTCCGTTTTCTTTGAGCATAACATTTTCCTTGCTAGGGGAGGCAAAATAAAAAGTTAATTTGGAGCATTGAAAACCGATTGTTTTGTGTAATGTTTCGTGATAAACACGAGCAGGAGATCGGGCCTAAAGGCAACAACCTAAAACAACATAGCCATACTTCCAAGAACGGCTGTGATAGAGAGGATATCAATCTCTCCCCGGGATACAGGCGTAACGTTATGCAATGTAATGTAATATACACTTTTTAAAAGTAGATTTAGGAGATATGATTTTTTATTAATTTGTGCCGCTAGATACCCCCCAGGAATACGAACGCGCGAGAATACGTTGCCGGGTTGGATCGTAAAATAAATAGTCGTCTGGAGCCCATTACCCGAGAGAGGCCGTGTCACAAGATCAGTTCGTACAGTAGGACGGCTGTGAATAGACTGAAGAAGAAAAAAACCGGCCAAGTGCGAGTCGGACTAGCGCACGAAGGGTTCCGTACCATCATCTATACAACATTAGACAAAGATCGAATTTGAGAACAGCGCCATCTATAGAAACCAACAAGAAGCGGTTAACATTGACATTTAACGACATGACATCGGCGCTGTGAAGGTTACATAGATGGCCGCTAGATGGCGAGCGTTGTCTTTAGACAACGGTTGTTGAATTATCCACCTTTAATATTTATTTTATTCGGTTTTTAGTATTTGTTGTTATAGCGGCAACATAAATACATCATGTGTGAAAATTTCAACAGTCTAGCTATCACGGTTCATAAGATACAGCCCGGTGACAGACAGCCAGACAGACGGACGGAGAGTGGAGTCTTAGTAATAAGGTCTCTTACCCCTTTGGGTACGGAACCCGAAATAAGCGGGTGGGGCTGTGTCGGGTTACACGCATAACGGGCACTTGCGTGCTAACAATAAAATACTGAGGTAATACAACATAACATAACATAAACTCACGCCTGTATCCCACAGGGGTAGGCAGAGATCAGTGTTGCTACGAATAGAAATAAGCTAGGTAATACAAATTGTTCACAATCTCTTTGGAATCAAAATAGGTATGGTCCTTTTAGCGGTTCCCCAATCAGTGGCCGCGTTGTAAACGCTTATGTCTGGATCAGCACTTATCGGCGAGTATTTTCGGCGTTGGGAGGAAATATAACGCCTTCCCTCGGTGTTGTTTTTTGCGCACTTAAGTTTTAGCCGAGATCGTTAAAGTGACCTTTGTTTCGCAGGCATTTTTGGACTCTTATTGTTGGACTTTCTACGAAACTTTCGAAAGTATTTGGTTGACTTCTGTTCTTCGGAAGCGGTGTTAGCCTAGTGGGTAGAACAAAATCACTCGCTAGCGGTTAAGGAAAACATCGTGAGGAAACCTGAGTGTCGGAGTTCACATACCTCAGCGCTTGCAATTGTCAATCCGCGGTGGGCACGCGTGGTGATTAAGCCCATACTCACTCCCTGAGAGAAGGCCTGTGCCCTACAGTGGGACGTATATGTGGGCCGCGTTTCTTAAAACAACAATTCATAGTTTATTATGACAATTCGATGTACATTGCGTATCCGAGTCTTCCTGCATGATAATCTGTGGGCTAATCGACTTTTCAATATACATCGAGTTGTAAAGTCGGCAGAAGGCTTTCGTGGATGCGGATGGTAAAATGGCGAAAGATGGCGTGACGGGGAAATGGGCCTATACCTTAAAGAGGCCAAAGCATCTTTAATTGCAGTACAATACGAATATATTTATTTTTCTCCAGTATCTAATACATTAAAATTAAACAAAGTGTCTAGCATGGCCTATTTTATCTTAGGTATAGCACTGTTAGTATGAAAAAGGGACTGGATATCTATATAGTTATTCATTTAACAGGTCTTCATCATAATTATCAACCATTTGACGCCCACTGGAGGACATAGGTCTCCTCCGTGGTTTTCATAACCTTGAGGGGTTTTGGGTTTTGCCATAATTGCCACGCTTGGCAGGCGGGTTGGCGATCGCAGTATGCGGTTGGAATCTCAGGAAGACGCCGCTGCCCGTCTCCTCGCAATTGATTTACTTAGTCGCCTTCTACGACATCCACGGAAGGAAATGGAGTGACGGTATTCTTAATCCGGCGCCACACGGAGCCGGAGTCGAAAATGTTTATATTAAAACAAAATTTTACAAGGTTGATACCTTCTTTTAAGTGTATAACACCTATGGAAATACAACCATGCGCAGTCCAAGTCATTTGGTGAACTTATTAGATTAGCTAAGATCTCTTTTTAAGACGCTCAGTATTTGAATCATCATTGATTGTAATTTGTAATAGATTTATAATTATATTAAGTACATGATATCACCGCGTGGTGCCGGATTAAGAATAGCGTCACTCCATTTCATTCCGTGGATGTCGTAGAAGGCGACTAAGGAAATAAATTACCAGGAGACGGGCAGCAGCGTCTTTCTGAGATTCCAATCGCATACTACGATCGCCAACCCGCCTGCCAAGCGTGGCGATTATGGCAAAACCCTTCACGGTTATAACCTTCCCTATAGGGAAAACCATGAGGGAGGCTTATGTCCTGCAGTGGGCATCAAATGGCTGATGATGATGATCACAAATTGCAAAATACAGGACCACCTAGTCTGGCAACTAGCTGAATTGATATCTGTACCAATAGCCTTCAAGTGATTTTGTTATGACCTCAAGGCTTGTAATACGCTCCCGTTCATGACGTACTTCCGGTTTCGTAGACTCTTTTTTTTTTACTGTAAAAATTTATTAAAGCAGCCCAAATATAGTATTCAGCCCAGGGTCTCAAATTTACCCATTTTCTCGAAACAGTAAATAAAAACAGACCTTTCTTTCAGGACAATGCCCATAGGCGGCCTAAGTCTCTGTTATATGCAGGGCATTATGCGTGCGCCGCGCTTGTGGTACGAATCCCCGTTCCAGGGCAGCGAGAGGCCCAGGAGCCACGACAAAGCACAATAGGCCAGCCCGGAGCCCGGGCTATAAATCCAAAGGTCCCGTCCCGAACAATGCTGCCCGCAACGTTCTAAACTCGCCACAGAATTAACATAATAAAAAAGGTCACACATTCATACGGAGGTCGTAAATAAAGTTTTATAGTCGACGCTCTAATGCGTTGAAACATGCCGGGGGTGACGCCCGGGAGGGTCGCTAGAGCGAATTGAAGCCGGGGACAAGTCTCTTAAATTCATTAGTTATTCAATAGAGTGACACTAGCAAGACATTTGTTGATAGTCTACTAACCGATCGCATTCCAATTGTATAACCCGCGAAAATTAACTCGGCGCCTCGCGGGCTTTGATGTTTTACGCTATTCATGCCTATTTAATTTGCGCGGGTTAGAATGAAATTGCACTGCTGTTGCTTAGTAGACCATGAAATTTTAATACAACCGCTAACAGCTTCACAGTGGGAGCTTAAGTAGGCGTAAATGACCGACAACATAGCTTCACAGTGGCAATTTGTCTTGGTTGCGTCAATTTTGTGATGACATAATAATTAGGCGCTAATCGTACGCTAGGCCTGTCTGCGTCTATGGCGATAAATGAAAGAGTCTTTTGGACACAGAAAAATAGATATAATAAAACACGAAAAAGAACGAGCACAGAAATTACACTGAGATTACAGATTTTGGTTTCGCAATGCTGTAGACAGTTATACTCCGGGAGCGGTGGGGCGCGACTGGCTGCTGCACTGAACAAAACTACTGACATTGCAAAACCTGCGCGCTCAGTCGCCACAATAATTTTATAATCAACTTCTCATTGCCTCAAAGAACGAAAGAGCCCAGAGGCGCACCAAATTCTGTCGGAATCCGGACGTTTGCGATAGTAACTAATATGGAATTTAACAGTTAACTATTGGAATCGTTCGGGATTTGGTGCCCTGAATATATTGTAAAGAAGAAAACACTTTATTGTTTAAATAGAAGAATAAAAAGTTCAGTGACTACCGTTAGTTACCGGTATCTGGTCGTTAAAAATGAAGTCTCAATTGCAAGTATCTTGCCTAGATAAACACGTCAGGACGTCCCACACAATACTGAAGATATCAGTTCCACTCCATGCTTATAATGTTAAGAACCTATCTACTTAGTTAGAAATTGCTGAGTTTGAACTGGTTGCGGTGGCGGGGAGTCGCTGGATCCGGGAAGCACAAGACCCAGGCCCCTCTTTCCCACTGGGCACTCTGGGCACGTGCCCAGGGCCCCGCAATCGATAGGGGCCCCCTTGATCCTACCAGATTACCAAACGATAACCGATATTTATTGAGAAAGTACATACAAAAATTATACTAAATATGTTTTACGTTGTATGGCTTATCAACTTTCTTGGTCTAATCTAACAAAATAGCGTTCTGTCAAGGTTGTAGGAGCCCCATTATCGTAATGTGTCCAGGGCCTCCAATATGTTAAAGACGGCCTGACAAGACCGGGAAGCTTGGAAAACCATGAGGGAGGCCTATGTCCTGCAGTGGGCGTCAAATGGGTGATGATGATGATGATGATGAGTTTGAACTGCGGCAGATGTGGGAATATATGTTCCCCTCTTTTCAAGCAATTTCGGGTACACAAAATATGTCTAGTTACGTAGCTATACCACTTGGGAATCGTCCCTAGTGGCTTTGTGAGCCTAAAATGTAAAGTAACCGATCGGGAAAGAACATACGGCAACGATTGTGCGATTGTCGTAGATTTGCCAGCGTACAGTCTAAGGCACGACTGACGCTGTCGGAATAGTTTGTGGCACGCTAATAAAAAGAAGAAGCGTTGGTAGCCTAGTGGGTAGAACATCGGACTCGAAAGCGAGAGACCCAGGTTCGATCCCCAGTGCGGGCATGTACCTATGACTTGGTTTTCTAAGTTATGTACATCTGTGAAGTTATAGTAGCAATACCACACGCTAACTGTGAAGGAAAACATCGTGAGGAAACCTGAGTGTCTGAGCTATTCACATACCTCAGCGCTTGAAATCGCCAATCCGCAGTGGGCACGCGTGGTGATTAAGCCCATACTCTCTCCCTGAGAGAAGGCCTGTGCCCTACAGTGGGACGCATATTGGCTGATTATGCTTATGCTAATAAAAAGAAGAATAGTTTGTGAAACATATGTAGTTGAATTTATAGATCTTGCTTGTTGTTTAGTGTACTCTATGTTTTTACCGAAAGTGTACAAAATGTTAACAAGTAATTAAAAACTACAACTTGTAGTAAATAACATGGTACATATTATTATGGACCTTCTACGAAGGAGAAGTATAATTATGTGTAATTATGTATAATTATGTCGAAATATTCGGGTTTCGTTATACAACGTTCTAGGGTTAAGCTTAGCCCATCTGTCCTTTACCTCCATAAATAATTAGAATTCGACCCATGTCCAGTGGATATATTTTACTCGCAGTGAGGGAAAAATTATATTACAATTTTTACTGCAAAGACAAATGCTCCCATTGTCTATAACTCTATACACTTTATAGAGGCGTTTCGTGAAAAGAAGCTTTTTAGACCTTTTTTCATGTCATTTCGTTGTGAAGTAACTATTTTTAGTAGCATTTCTGGCTGTATCGATAAAGTGGTGACTATAACAGTCTTATAGTATACTGTTAAGGCTCGAATAAGGGCTAACTGGCGCCGCCAATGAAAAGAAGATCACATCTTCGTATGAGTATGTATTCATTTTTCCAAAAAAGTGAGTGACAAAGTTTTCTGTATTAGTGATAGCTATTTTTAGAACCTACAACTTAGAACCTAGTCCACAATTTAATTTACGCCAAAAACGGCCGTTTTCGCCGAAAATGAAATTGCAGCCTTGAACCTAATTTCTAAGTTGTAGGTTCTAAAAATTGCTGTCACCAACACAGACATTTTGGTCGTTCACTTTTTTGCAAAAACGGTTTGTGAAAGAAGATATGATTTTTTGTTCATTTGCGGGCGCTAGTTCGCCCTTGTTAGCCCCTGAAGAAGGAGGTGAAGCCGTCTTATCGGAGGATATCCTGTTGTCAACCATCTTTAAGCCCGTCTTAAGAGTGTTTTACTGTAATAAACTTTTGACATTGTAAATGTCTTTTCGTTCGCTCGAGTGGTAGGCTCCGATTTCACGAAAAAGTGCGATCCCCTTATATGTCGGAGAGTTGTGAAGATATGATATTTAAAAAAGGCTCAAAAGACGCGTATTCATGAGAGCTGTAAGTTGCAAAAACAATTATTCGAGAAAGTAAAAAACGCAAAAAGTTATGGCCGAAATAGTGAAAAAGGGAATTATTTCTTTTCCGAATTTTTTTATTTGGCGCTCGATATTTTGGAAACGAAGAATTTGGGAAAAGCTTCTCTGGACAATTTAGTCAGCTACAATTTAAGCCTAAAACAATTGTTAACATCGGGTTAAGGGTTTGCCCTGTTACCTTTTTGAATAAAGTAAAAAAGTCAGAACGACAATTTTCACATGTTATTTATGGCTCGATTGAGGCACGAAATCTGTGAATTTTCGTAAATAAGACTGTAACGGACTTATTTATGAAAACACGATTCCTCCTAAATAATCTAAAACGCAGTTGATTTAATCTGTGGCTACATCTTTCCCTTGTAAAATCTCCACCACAGACTATTTTAATCAGCGTTTTGGAAGTGTTTTAAGGAAGGTGTTAATTAATCTATATCTTTAACCCAGGTGGTATAACAGAGAAAAACTGCCCCACTTTGTCTATTTCACTTTGTTTGTCCTTAGAAGATTTTCCTTGATGCTTCTTGTTTTCTTGAAATTTATTGATAATAAATAATAGGTAATAATAATAACTTCCACACAATACAATCGCTATTCAACGTATTGTTTATTTAAAAGAGGATTCGTTTCTACTCAGCTCAGTTAAAGTTTGCTAGGATTCATGGCGAAACACACCTATTTCCAAAATCACAAGCGCTTTGATGCGAGCATCGATTTCACCGAGCGTGTTTTATGACGCGCACAGTTGCTCGCCTCCTGCTGCCTTGCCAGCAGTGCAGGTTAGATAGGTATTTTATTATCGGTCCTTACTTAAAGTCCCGACATGGGTGGAATTTTTAGCCTCTAAATAGGTTTTTAATTTAGGTCTCTAATTACGAGTAACAATTATTATTGTTATAGGAAATTTTAACTCTTATCCTTATGCGCAAGACACACAGATGGGACGTGGGACGAGGGCGCAGTAATATGTATAGAGTCACAGACCACATTAGTCCTTGCTCTGCGGTCGCTTTTGTTCTGTTACTCTGTAAATCTTACCACGCCCTCGCCCCACGTCCCATCTGAGTGTCTCGCGCCTTCGGATCGTAGGATCAATTGCGGTCCCCGCACTAGGTCAAGCCTGCATCGTGGGGCCCTGTAATAGTTTACAAGGAGAGGTTTATGTAGAAACGACCGGTTTCTTATGCTATTTTACGCCACATAAATACTATTGTATTTATATATACAATTTTTTACTTGAGAGCTTCGATTTTTATTTGCGAAGTTTGCTTGGAGATCTTTAATTAATAAAATAAGTGTGATTTGCGTGAAGTTTTATCGATCACTCCAAAGATAAGCTGTATATATACCAACGTCTACTGCACAGCAGAGCAGAGCACTTCTTTCTCAGAGAGTTCGTTCTACTGATACACTGTCACGTTCCAAAACATATTCATTCTGTAGGATGAAGCAGCTGTACATTTACAACCATAAAATTTAGAAGCAGGCTTTAGAAGCAATATCGCTGCATTGCAAACTCTGATGAAACAAGTCGTACCCCCAAACAACGTAGGGCGCTACCCTATAGCAAATATCGTGCAAAACTCTACGGCAAACAATGTCCTAACAGCTTTGAGCGGAGCTATTATGCCCGCATGAAATTATGTGACAGCGACGGATATTTACGAGTGCGTCACAGAATAGCTGCTTGCTTTTATTTCGGGCGCGAACAAATGACAATCGGCGAATGACAATTCGTACAGTCAGCTGCAGCAAAACTTCACCCCTAAAATGAAATTTGTACAAAACGACCGTTTATTCTGTCCTATGCCCTTCGGTACTCTTGTAATCTGAAATTGTACAGTCCTCGTGGAGAATTTAATATAAGCGAGACGGTAATGGATGATATTCGAATTCGTCAAATTCACGATGAGATGAGAAGAACATTTTGTGGATTTTCGTTGATTCACATATCAAAATGTTTTTTTCCGCATATATAATATTCCGAGAATATAGGCAAGAAAGTAGGATTGATGCAGTAGAAATGAGGTCCTTCCGAAATATGTCTGGTGTTACTCTGTATGACAGGACACGCAATAGTATGATTAGAGAAGGTTGTGGACTGAAAGAGGATGTAGTGACTAAAATTGAGAAAGGAAGTCCATCAATGCCTAGTTGTGGCCAAGGCTTGTATATGATTTTTCTCAAATAATGCGCGGAAATTAAAACTAAGTAGTACTAAGGCAGAACTTTTTATTTGAAAAATTCAATAAACTTTCAAAATCAGACGAACCACGAACGAACAACAATATTTTTTGCCGCGTTAGTGTTCTTTTTTTTTTCAATAGGTAGGTTCATCCAGCTTTCTATCGCAAGCCAGTTTGAAATTTAAATAAAACCTCTGATAAGTTACCTCCTTGGTTGTCATTGCTGCTCGCGTGTATTTGGCCAGTACAGCAATTTCGATTTATCTCGAAGAAGGTTGTTGAAATAATGCTCAAATTTCCAAGCAGGTTTGAGAAAAAGTATTTTTTTTTGTATTAAATTATTTTGCGCCAATGTAGATATTTGAAGGGAAAAATAATATCAAGCAAATTGGGCCTTGGTGGCTGAATATATGAACGCGTTATTAGCATTTATTGGGACGGAATCGCTCAGCGGTCGAAACGTAACAGGCTGTTTAGATTACCGTATCCTGGTAAATCTGATTCGTTGTTGCTTTATTAATTTTCGCGAGATAGGTTATATACCTACAGAGTGCGTAGACTGGGTTATTGTGAAAGGCGCAATTCCTGAAACGTGTTGGTTGGAATTTTACATTGATTTTTTGTCTCCTTTGATTTTTTTTTGTTTGTTTTTCATTTGACAACAAAATAAGTTTTGTCGCTATACAATACAATAATAAATACATACTTCAAAACTACATTGAATAGATTAAGTATTTTAATTAGGTATTAATTTATGAAGTGCCCCCTTCCCAGAGGTGAATTATTCACTCACATACACATGTATATTAAATCACGTGTGTATCCCAAAGAAATAGACAGAGATCAGCGTGGCGTTTCATAAAACTACAATTCATAATTCATTATGACGATTCGTTGCACTTTGCACACCCGAGTCTTCTTACTTATTAATCTCTTGGTTAATCGACTTTGGTACATCGAATTGTCATAGTAAACCATTAATTATGTAGATCTATGAAATAATACCGAGGGTTAGCCACAGCGACAACGCTATACAATACAATAATAAATACATACTTCAAAACTACATTGAATAGATTAAGTATTTTAATTAGGTATTAATTTATGAAGTGCCCCCTTCCCAGAGGTGAATTATTCACTCACATACACATGTATATTAAATCACGTGTGTATCCCAAAGAAATAGACAGAGATCAGCGTGGCGTTTCATAAAACTACAATTCATAATTCATTATGACGATTCGTTGCACTTTGCACACCCGAGTCTTCTTACTTATTAATCTCTTGGTTAATCGACTTTGGTACATCGAATTGTCATAGTAAACCATTAATTATGTAGATCTATGAAATAATACCGAGGGTTAGCCACTCGGCACTTTCCTGACGAACCTCTAATAGAATAAAAATATATAAAGAAAATATAAAATAGGCATAATCTCACGCACGCAATGGACACCTAGTTTAACTTGTAACGTTCATTATGTCGCAGTTCCTGTGCTACTTTGAATAAAAAAAAATTTGATTTTGATTTTGATTTTGCATGTATCCCGGAGGGCTAGGCAGAGACCAGGGTCTGTCACTTGCTACGATCCTGTTAGATCTCTTTCGCTTCATCAACATTCATTAGTCCTTGCATGCATGGAACTTTTTATAAAGAAGATGTATTTAAAATAACTTGAGTTCATCAAGTAGTAACAAAATCCTCACTTAAAATTATCTGTCCAAAAGCGAAGACTTGAATAATATCAAATCCCTTTTGCGCCCCCGACTGAACATGATTCCAGTCGCGGAAGCGATTCCGGTAACAAACTTGGCTACAAATTGCGGGATATGGAAATGATACCTCATTAACTTTGATATGGCCGCTCGATTCGCATTGCAGCGATCTCTACTCGCCGAGTTTAATGATGCATCATTAGGTTGCATCATTTTACGGACTTGCAGTCTAGAAATTACTAGCAGTTTTTTTTATCATACCGTAATTATTTTGTTGTCGTACCAGTAAACTTTAGGGCCTTGCCTTTACACTATGTCATTTCAATGGTTTTTTTATGTAGTATAACCTATATACGTACCACTGCAGGGCACAGGCCTCTCAGAGAGGGAGAGAGTATGGGCTTGATTGCTACGCGTGCCCAACGTGAATTGGCATTTCAAGCGCTGAGGTTACCTATGGTATAAACCGCGAAAATTAATCAGGCATATCCCGGGAAGGAGATAGAAATGCGAGGCGCCGAGTTAAGTTGCAATTGGAATGATATTGGAGTAGACTACGGATAGGGTCAATGAAACAACCATTGTCGTTCTACTTTGTATTTGTATTGGTACCATCACTCTATTAAACAACTGTGCATTAAAGAGACTCGTACCCCAAAACAAAGCCCAAGCCCTAGTGCCTAACACCCATAGTTTTTCAATAAAATTATCATTTCAATGGTATAACCCGCGCAAATCAAATAGGCAGCTCTCGCGAAGAACATCGAATCGCGCGAGGCGCCGAGTTAAGTTGCACGGGTTATGCCATTGGAATGCGATTGGTTAGTAGACTACCAATAGTGTAAATGAGACAAACATTACCGTGCTAATATGGCTCTGTTAAACAACCCTGTATTTTAGAGACCAGTCCCCGGGTCGGCCATGTCGCGAGATAACGAGCGTCGCTGACTGTTGTTCGGGTCACCTAATTAGACGTTGAATTAAATAAGGTTACAACGAAAACAGCCCCCGGGCTCCGACGTTGTTTCTATTTTCCAATAGACTGGAAATATACTGAGGGACGAGGCGGACGTCGATGTTCGGTGAAAAAACAGACGCATTAGAGTTAGTTCCCGGATTCTTTTGACTGCATATGCTGCAAAACTAAGCCTATTTGCCAATTTTTCTATGTGAGGTCCCCATTGAAGCTTTGCATCAATTGTGATACCTAGAAATACAGTTTCTGGGTCTATGATTTTAGTTACTTCCAAAGTATTATGTCCTATGGCATACTACTGTGGGGTCGGGCAGCAGACATTGAGACCATCTTGCAGAAGAGAGCGATCAGATTTAGATATAGGGCAGTAAGGATTCGTTAAGAGATCTCTAGAAAGGATGCACAAGACCCGGAAGCTTAGAAAACCATGAGGGAGGCCTATGTCCTGCGGTGGGCGTCAAATGGCTGATGATGATGATGGGAATGTATTACACCTTGTATTTCAAATCAGAGGGATAGAGAAAACATTCGGTCGAATTGATACATACGCCTGGGTCCTGTCATAACACGAAAACTAATCTGTCTATCGTTCACTTGGGCGCACATTCATCACTATATCGGATGATATGCTAAGGGTTAACGTACACTGTTAGAGCGGCCGGGCTGCGAACAAAATTGTTTGTAGATATAAATGGAGATGGACGGGACATTTGGTTAGGTGGAAAGACGGCCGCTAAGGGTTCTTCACCATTCACTAGGTGAGACTACCTTAGCTACTGAATGGTGCCCAAGTACGGACTCCACTACGTAGCTATGAAGTACAAAACTGCGATGTATGTTACTGCAAAAGTTCGTAATCTTGGAGTACATTACGGCGAATTTTCTCTGCAGCGACTTACGTTGTAGCTAATACGCGTTGCTGCGAAAGCTATAGTTAAGATGCTAGACTTACGAGAAACTAAAATTACACCTTCGCCGTAGCCGTATCGCCATGGATGCCATCATCATCACATCCACCGCCCGTTTTCCAATTTGGCTGGTCCCATTGTCTCCGACTGACGCTCCGTGAGCGCGCGCCCTTACAAAATACATCACTATCGGGACGCAATGTATTACTCTGTCTGTACGGGCACAACTTTCGGGTCACCCAATCGGTAAGTTCGATCGATGGGGCCTGCCTTTGACCCAATCGGTCAAGACGCGAAGGCTCCTCAATCTACCAAGCCGTACGTTTGGGAGGCTCGGGTGAAGTGTTTAGAGCTTGTAGTTTCTAACCTTTTCAATCTTATTACCCCAACTTAGGACCTATTCTAGAAATAACTCTTATAATAATATCCTGAACGTCTGAACCAATCGTCTTAGTGTCAAATTCCATACTAATTGCTTTCGCAAATGTCAGCATTCTGAGAGGAATCGGTGCGCATGTCTCCCGAACTTGAAAAATTAAAAACAGAATAAAATAAATATTTAAGACGGGCTCCCATACAACATACGTGTTTTTTTTTTGCCGCTTTTGTTCGATATTAATAACGGCAACAGGTAGACGCTCGAAATATTTAAATGTTGTGTAGATAATGGTACGGAACCCTTCGTGCGCGAGTCCGACTCGCACTCGGCCGGTTTTATGTAGTATTCTTACTTACACTCTCACTCCAAACATGTGTGATAATTATAATTTCAGCATTAGCCTTGTTTAACGTTACTATAACCTCAGAACGTCTAATAAAGTTTTCTGTAGCTATAACAATGCAAGGGTTCCTAATTCCTATGGTATATTTTATAGGTAAGAATGATGGGCATAATTTGAATCATAAAATTCCAAATACCCATTGTAAAGACACATTCTCGTAAAACAAGTTACTTAACAGTTATCAATAACTTAGGTCGTTATCATGACACAAGTACCTTTTAAAGTTAGAGATTACTACTCCCATAATTTAAGAACAAGTAACAATTTTATTACTACATTAGCTTTTGCCGGTGCCTCGGCACGGACAATGTTGTGGAGAAGTTCATACTACAGGGAGTAGCAGAAAGGTCTAGTAGGACAGATAGAAACTCTCGCCTATATCCCGAAGGGATGGGCAGAGATCAGAGCTTGCCACGTGCTACGAACCTTGAGTTTGTATGGCAGAACAATGAAGCAAGAAGGATTAACGCAGTTGAATAGAATAAACTTTATTTGACAACATAACAAAGAATTACGAATTACAGTAGAATTGGGGTTACTAAGAAGTATTCCTTTGAATGACAGGATAAGCAATAGTATGATTAGAAAACGGTGTAGACTGAAAGATGGAGTGATGTATTCTAATGCATGTATTCTTAAAAGTGATCTGTTTCAGGGCTGGAATTAAAATGTCATAGAACTGTAAGACAAAGGAGCGCGCTTTTGACGGCTGATTTCCTAATCCTTTCATTTTTGTCGGTTTATTGAAGGCACCAAGACTTAAGGAAAAGACAGACTAGACGTCCTTATCTACAATTATTAGTGCATAGTTTAAGACCAGAAATCTGGCAATGTGAATTTTAATGAGTTACGCGAACCATCGTTATTGCGGGCTTAATAGCTCTTATTAAACTTACGAGCTTTATTATACCTTCGTTTTGGTGGGTTGGCATTAGGGCTAATTTTCGCGATAAATTCTCAGATATGTTACAAAAGCAGATATTTATTTGGCCCGTTTACTGCGCCATCATCATCAGCCATTCGAAGCCCACTGCAGGAGATAGGCCTCCTTCATGGTTTTCATAACCATGAGGGGTTTTGCCATAATCGCCACGCTTGGCAGGCGGGTTGGCGATCGCAGTATGCGGTTGGAATCTCAGGAAGACGCTGCTGCCCGTCTCCTGGTAATTAATTTCCTTAGTCGCCTTCTACGACATCCACGGAAGGAAATGGAGTTATGCTATTCTAAACCCGGCGCCACACGGACCCCTGAAAAGTAATAGCTCGAAAAAGTTTATTACTGTCCAGTTGTAAGTTAAGAAGGCGTTCAATTTACAGTTTGCTCCAAATCCTGACCACAGATGGTGCCTTTTCCCCATGACATCTCCACCATAAATCCCCCTGCCTGCCCTGCGCGTAGCTCGTGTTTGTAATAGCGCTCGTGAACAACTAATGGTGGGCGGTGCGCCTAATGGTCCGTACGGGTTTCATTACCCGCCGCATTCCGACCCGGAGCCAACCGTTGCGGGCTTGTACGCTTTTGGGGCCTAGTGTTGGGACTAGAAAATCCAGTATCGGTGTCTTACTTTGAATTCAACGGTAAGGTTAGGTAAGTTTACGCTAACGACTCTGGGGGCATCGATGGTAGGCTCTAATCTAATGCTTAGCTTGGGTAAGTTTAGGTTACCGAAATCGCAGTCAATGATTATGAGCTTTGTGGGCTACGGTTAGCCCACTTTGGGGTCTAGTGTTCGTTGCAGAAAATGCCCACATCGGTACGCAAAGTTAATGGTTAGGTCATGTATGATTGATTAGGTTATCGACTCCGGGGCCGGTTGTGGATTTGTCTCCCTTTAGGACCAAGGTTTCGGTTCATTCAGATGAGGCCCCCATCGTTGAATCAACGGTAAGGTTATGTGTGTTTATTTTGCCAATCTAATAGCTCTATTTTAGCTGGAGGTACATGCCTAGAATGAACTAACGACGATAACCGACCGATCTAGCTATCTATCACCATCATCATCAGGCATTCGATGCCCACTGCAGGACATAGGCCTCCCTCATGGTTTTCCAAGCTTCCCGATCTTGTGTTGCCCTTATCCAGCGAATCCCCGCCACCGTAACCAGGTCGTCAGACCATCTGGTGGGGGACCTGTCCACGCTGCGTCGTCCGGTTTGCGGTCGCCAGGTCAGAACTTTTTCGCCCCAACGGCCACCAGTTTTCCGAGCTATGTGCCCCGCCCACTGCCACTTCAACTGAGCAATTCTTCGAGCTATATCATAACTCGGGTTCTTCTGCAGATCTCCTTATTCGTGATTCGATTACATTCCTCTTAACATAGCTCTCTCCATTGCTCGCTGGGCGACCTTAAGCCTTCTTATGAGGCCCATAGTCAGCAATACACATTGGTTATACACCTTTCTCTTGAGACACTGAGGTATTTTGGACGCAAAAATGTGTTTTAGTTTCCCGAACGCTGCCCATCCGAGGATTCGACGTGTGACCTCTTTCTCGAAGTTGAACATACCTAACTGGACTGTTTGTCCTAGGTGGTATACATAGTGGTCGACAACTTTGAGGTCAGAGCCGCCAACGTGGATAGGAGTGGGTGCTACATGAGAGCTATCTATACAGCCTATAAAAGACTGCTTGGCATGGCTCTACCGTTACCGACCGACTGATAGACTTGTAGATAATCGTATCAAATATGATCTTAAAGCAGTTTATACCTATATCGCTCAGAATTGCAGGAAACTGCAATAGAGACGCAGAACCAATTACACCAATCTCACGAACCATTAACTAGCTCATCCTTTAAACCTTTCCTTTTGGAAAAGGCTGAAAATACCCGCGAGACAAATTCCGAAGGCCTGAGGCCTGTAACGGAACCGTCCGGATTACATGAGTTCCTTACTCATCCGATTTCGTCCGATTAGGAACAACATGATTAATTAGTTTACTGTGCAAACTTCAGTAACATGTAAGTTTTAATTTCGGCTACCCAGCCGGTTAATACGATAGTTGGCAAAACGTTTGCACAAATAAAATATTCTATAGAAGTACTAATGTAGTGGCTGATGATAATGATGATGATGAAATATACTAATAAAATATTAATAAAGGTGTGCTGGAGGCTGGAGAACAGGAGACATAGAAATAGACTAATGTAAGCGATTCACGTAATTTAGAAATTTGATATGATGCGGTCATGTCACATCATACCAAATATCACTAAAGAGAAAAAATATTTACATATGACATCCACTTTAACTTGGTATAAGATTAGCTTGGTACTTATACCAGTACTGATAAGTAGGCTGATCATGTCTACCGAAGAGCCGATAGCGGATGGAGTATAAAGGTTCTCCAGTGGACACCATAAAATAGAAAAGTGGAGTAGAGAGGTAAATGTAAACGATCCGATGCTGATTGCTGGAAACTCATTATCATTAGAAATAAACTATGTATAATGTTATTATTAAATTATTATTGTTAATAAAATTTCATTTGACAGCTTAATAGATAATCTTTATATAATTTAATTTAAATCAATAATCCAATTTAATTTAATTCAATAAGCCTTATAATATAATTAAAATTAACATTAGATTTATGCAATGTATGATCCAAGTAATGTAATGATACCATCCTATGTACAACATGACTGCAATAAATGAATATGAAAAAAAAAAACAACTGTTGGATGAGGATGGCCGAAGATAGGAAGAAGTTGCGTCCCTCTGTATCTTATACCACTTTCTACCATCTCACCAATTAATTTTGTTGATCCTTTTTTTTTAGCCCTAAAAAGGGCACCCTCCGGAGGACACGGGGGAGGGAGGTGGTGAATGCTCATGCATAACAGCACGGGCCCGGCCGTGCTGCCAATGTGGGACTCACAAGAAGTGCGCCTACCCACTAAACACCACCTGGGGGCTGGTTTGGTCCTAAGGACCCCTAAACCGACATCGGGAGCGACCCACCTCGATGCCGAGGAATTTGTTGATCCCTGAGTCGAATACCACATGTACATAGCTCGGGGTCAGAGTAATGTTTCATGTGATGTGATATGATATTTCAACGAATAAGTATGGTACTCCTAGCTGACATGATATAAATTCAATTCATATTTATGTAATGTTTAATTTTTCGTGTTTGACTACATTGGAGATCGTGCGCTTTCAAACTACTCGTACCTTCAGCAACTTTGAAGCCGATATTTGGGACAAAATTGTGTGAAGGTTTAAAACATGGCGTACATTTAAGGTTTGCCAAATGGGCGAGTAGGGAATCGGCTGAATTTTTATCCGAAAAAGTACGCAAGAAAGGGAAATTCTGCGAGGCTACCGGATACTTAAGTGGCCCGGTATTTTCACTCGCAGCAGACCTCAGGAAACAGAGACGGCTTCAGGCCTTTGAAAGTTGAGAGCCGTTTTATACGCATGTCAGGCCCGCACTTACGAGCGTTGGTAGCCTAGTGGGTAGAACATCGGACTCGGAAGCGAGAGACCCAGGTTCGATCCCAAGTGCGGGCATGTACCTACCTATGACTTGGTTTTCTAAGTTATGTACATTGTGAAGTTATAGTAGCAATACCACACGCTAACGGTGAAGGAAAACATCGTGAGGAAACCTGAGTGTCTGAGCTATTCACATACCTCAGCGCTTGAAATCGCCAATCCGCAGTGGGCACGCGTGGTGATTAAGCCCATACTCTCTCCTTGAGAGAAGGCCTGTGCCCTACAGTGGGACGCATATAGGCTGATTATGCAGGCCCGCACTTGGCCTCCGTTTAATGTAAAATTTGGGAATACCCTCAATTTGGGTGTGCTTTCCAGTAGGTAATTACACTCTCTGCGAGTGTGCCCACCGCGTAAAGCCTGCTCTCTGGGCCTCGATTCTTTTAGTGCGCTGATAATACAGCTTTGACAGATTTATAGTTGGAAAATTAAATTGTCACGGTAATGTAAGTGACACGGAAATGCAATGATAATTCTTCTTCAATTTGTAATAGTAAATAGTGCATTAACAAAATTTTGACTGCTTACTTGTGCTTTTTTTATTTGTTATTACTTATTGTTATTTATTTGCACAACATAATACTGTTATTAAAGGCAAGCCCAAATTCATAACTATTAACAAAATGTCACATTAAACTATGAATCAATTATATTAAAAAAAAATGTTACAACACATAAGTGGTTAATAATTTTACAGTAAAAGGATAATTTAAAATAAAAGTTACTAATTAAGTTTATTACTATTAGTATTATTATTATTATACATACCTAAACTCACGCCTGTATCTCAGAGGAATAGGCAGAGACCAGAGACTGCCACTTGCCACGATCCTGACAGATTACTTTCATCATCGTCATCAGCCATTTGACGCCCATTGCAGGACATAGGCCTCCTTCGTGGTTTTCATAACCATGAGGGGTTTTGCCATAATCGCCACGCTTGGCAGGCGGGTTGGCGATCGCAGTATGCGGTTGGAATCTCAGGAAGACGCTGCTGCCCGTCTCCTGGTTATTAATTTCCTTAGTCGCCTTCTACGACATCCACGAAGGGTAATGGAGTGACGCTATTCTTAATCCGGCGCCACACGGAATCACTGTCGCTTCCTCAACATTCATTAGTCGTTGCATGCACGCACGCCGGTTTTGGGCCGTCGGTACTACATATATAAAATAAATAAAAACATTAATAAATACTATATCTAAACATTATTAATATTGTTTACATATAGATACCTACAGTAAATAAAGATTCATTGTTATTATTAAGTATTCCACGTTATCATCATCATCATCATCATCATCATCATTCAGCCACAAGAAGTCCACTGCTGGACATAGGCCTCCTCCATGGATTTCCAAAAAGACCGGTTGGAAGCGGCCTGCATCCAGCGTCTTCCTGCCACTTGATAATTATATACGTTATAATTTTTGCCAAATAACATTAAAAATATTAAAAACCTATTTAGAGGCTAAAAATTCCGCCCATGCCGGGACTTGAACCCGTTACCTCTGGCTTACCGTACCAGCGCTCTCCCAACTGAGCTAATGGGCAAGTGCAGGCATCGGCGAAATTTCGAGCCTCTTTACAAACTTCTCTGTATTACGTACCGGTAGCGACATCTGGCTGAAACACTTGCAACCCCGAGTAACCTACTTTGCAGTTAGGTTTTTACGTCGGAATGATATCGCTGTACATACCTACATTAAAATTAAAAATATTATGAAAAAGATCGGTTAAAACATCCAACCTGTTCTACTCAACAGCTCAGACACGCTCACAGGCCTAATTACGCGCATCAAATTCTGTCGGAATCCTGAAGTTTGCGTTAGCAATTAGAATGGAATTTGACAGGCTTTGGGCGATTGTAATCGTTCAAGATTTGGTGCGCATAATATAGGAGCTGTAGTGAACTTCGTGACCAAGGTGTTTGGAACTGATACACGTACCACGGGGTCCCTCCTAAGTACGCTCCTGCTCAAAAAGCCTTTTATGTCGTCCGCTTAGAGCATCATTCGGTAAGAGTTAACGACGTAGAAATCATTGCCAGAATGTGAAACGTTTACTGACTACTTTATGTTAGTTGTTAAATCAAGCCACTTGGGCTTGGGAATGATCTATTAGCGGCTTGATGGATTTTGGGAGCATCTTTCTGGTGTAGTCATCAATCATATGCATTAAGAATAACATAATGTTGAGATAATATATCTAGGATTATTAATAATGTCTTAGGATTAAGACTAACCGAGACTTCAGGAAGGCGCTGGCTGCAGGCCGCTTCCAACCAGTCTTTTTGGAAATCCATGGAGGAGGCCTATGTCCAGCAGTGGACTTCTTGTGGCTGAATGATGATGATGAACCGAGATTTTGACCGACACATTTGCTAGACTTTTTATTTCGAAATGTAAACTTCAGACCTTCGATTTCAGTGTAAATCGACTGCTGCTGCTGTTGACCTTCACATTTTAGTTGAAAAATCGCCCGTAACGTAACTGAGTGGAGTGCACGGATGTAAATGTTCATGTGCTGTCAACTGTGCAAGCCAACAAATGGCTGGAGATAAAAAAATAAAGAAAAGCGATTTACCACACGTCTGTCCTCATACATTGCCCTGGGGAGGGTTGTGAGAACTCTTGAGGACTGACGCTCAGCAATTGAGTACACATGTCACCAAGCGGTAGTCACTCGACTGTCTCGGTGGTCTACCGGCAACACGCTTGGCTACCAAACCTGAAGGCGCGGGTTCGATCCAGCTGGAGTCCGCTTAATTTTGTACGAATGACCTCACTTGGGTATCTTACATGTTTGTAATTACCTAGTACAGGGCACCCTAGTTTGGGATCAGAACCTGTGATTGTGTTGAGCGGACGTTGAACAAATTTAAAAAACCGGCCAAGTACGAGTCGGACTCTTGCACGAAGGGGTCCGTACCATTACCTATACCTACAACATTAGACAAAGATCGAATTTGAGAACAGCGCCATCTATAGAAACCAACAAGAAGCGTTTAACATTGTCATTTAACGACATGACATCGGCGCTGTGAAGGTTACATAGCTGGCGCTAAGTGGCGAGCGCTGTCTTTAGACAACGTTTGTTGTATAAGAGCCTCCCTTAAAAAATATTTTATTCTGTTTTTAGTATTTGTCGTTACGTTTGCACGACATGGTTTTCATAACCATGAGGGGTTTTGCCATAATCGCCACGCTTGGCAGGCGAGTTGGCGATCGCAGTATGCGGTTGGAATCTCAGGAAGACGCCGCTGCCCATCTCCTGGTAATTGATTTCCTTAGTCGCCTTCTACGACGTCCACGGAAGGAAATGGAGTGACGCTATTCTTAATCCGGTGCCACACGAGTGCACGATTAATTATTAATAAAATGGAAACCCGTTACAAGCCCCGCTCGGCTGTGTAACTCTTTCGCTCAAAGCTAATGCATTCGCGAGTTAATTCGAGGCGAAGCCCTGTACAAAGCGGCGGGTAAACAACAGTGCGATGCGGGTTGCAGTTCAAGTACATTTGGATGGAGGTTCTGTGTTGGTTTAACATTCAGTGGAATCGCCTGAGTGTCCTATGGAAAGCTCTGATTATTTTGCCGCTAGGACCCTACAGTTAACAGCAGGGTCGCGTTTAATTAAACTACAATTCATTGTTTACTTGATTCATTATTCTGCTTTAAAAACATTGTGAGGAAACCTGAGTGTCTTAGGTGTCCACATACCTCAGCGCTTAAAATTACTAATCCGCCTTGGGCACGCGTGGTAATTTTTCGAGCCCATTTTCTCTCTCTGAGAGAAAGCCTGCAGTGGTATGTAGATAAAAAAATAGGGTACATAGAAAAAATTCTGCCTCATGGCCAAAACAGAGGTCTTGGGTTCGATTCTCACTGAAGGCTGCCGTACTGGATTTGTACAAATGGCCTCAATCTAAGTGTATTTCTAATCTTATCTAATCTAACAGTATCTTATGGAAAGCTTTTGTCAGCCATAGCTATAGTGGTTACCGGCTGGCTAGAGTGAAGACTACAACATAACTTAGTTGGTACATAATACGAGTATGTGTATGATCATCATGAGTCATCATCCTAGTACTAAGCCGCGGTCTACTGTACCAAATGGAACAACTAACAAACAGCATTTAGCATTTTCATGTTACGTTAACCTTTTGTTTACGAGTTGCCTCCTGCCTGACCTTTTTATTTATGCCGGATTACTGTTCTGCCACTGTAATGCTAGATAAGTGGTGTAACTTGCCCGTGGTTATTGTGTTAGTGTGATTGTAGCGGTACCTACTCTTTCAGTTTCCTAAGATATTAGCGTATTTTGTAAAGTCGGTACAACACACACGCACGCACGCACGCACGCAGGCAGGCAGGCAGGCACGCATGCACACACGCACGCACGCACGCACGCACGCACGCGCGCATGAAAATAGTTTACTCTAGGTACAAACTTGTATTATAAGTTTGTTACCTTTCTCCTGCATGTAAGTTGTTTAGTTTTTGTTTTTTTTTTTGTAGTGGCTCCAAACCAGCGCTGCCAAAATCACTGCGCGGACTTGGTTGCATAATGCTGAGTCGCGACCCTTTGTCTTAATATGTCAATAAATGCTTTCTATTTCTGTGCTTCATACGCTCTATTCCTACTTTCTTCTCAACTTTATTAATTTTATTTCACAACATTAGTGCTAGTATTCACGTAAATTAATTTGTATACTTACCTGAATGTCTTAATATGTCGATAGTCAATAAATTACTTCTATCCTAGTTAGTTAGTTAGACCTGAGATTTCCGCACTTAGCCTCATGGTTGGGCCATTGTACGTAGCAAAGCTGTGAGCTCACTCCAGCCAGCCTATCTCTTTCCAGAAGGCCAGCAGTGCTCTGATGTCACTACAGGCCTCCTGAAGGGATCCCAGCTTCCCAATGATGGCGGTCTGTTGCTTTTCCACGCTTTCACAGTGAATGGTCACGTGGGCGGGTGTTTCCTCTTCTTTGTGGCATCTCCGGCAAAGCGGGCTGTCGGTTAGTCCCATGTTGTGAAAATGTCTATTTAGTGAGCAGTGCCCTGTTAGGATTGCCACAGCGTTGCGCAGATTATCCCTTCTCAGACGCAGCAGGTTACGTGAAAGACGTTTCGAGATCGTCGGTAGAGCCTCCTTGGCTTGTCTGCATTTGGTTTCCGTTCTCCAAAGTTCAGCATGCTGGCTTTCTGTTCGTGACCTCAGCCATTTCCTAAACTGGTTGTATGGGAGTGGGATCAGGGGTTACTTCTATCCTATTCTAATTATATATTAGGTATGTAAAAAAGAGGAGCACGCTGCTTGCCGACGCATAGGTACTACCTAGTTCAGCAGGTAGAGGCTACACTTTAACTGCAAAATGTACGTGTAACTAATAAATCAATTTCGATTCATTACAATTCCTGTCAGTCGAAAGATTGTCTGGAAGAGATCGAGTGATAAAACCGCCTGCACTTTTCTTTCTCATTAAATGAGAAATTTAGGAGATATTTGGTATCAGTTGGCGTACAGTAGCTAAAACAGTACGCCAACTGATACCATAAGCAAACACTATAAAACTGAGATCCCTTTGGGCTAACTGAAGCCACAAAAATTTAAGCGCATAGTTACTCGTTTCTTTGTACAGCCTTCTGCCTTCCATTTTACCTTTGCGATTAATTCCCTGACTCGTGTACTATTGTGTGCTCTAACGAAATAGACGCGGACAATGGTAATAGGGCCCTTTGACTTTTCCCCCGACTGCGACGCGGAGACCAAAAGGGGGTAATGTTTTTGGCTCGTCTGTATGTATGTAAGTATGCCCGGTTCTATGTTCCCTCATAACTCCGATTTTGAGAGATAAGATCTCAATCGATTCGTCGTGTTTGCGCGACTGTCATAGGCTTAATATAGCGGCAACAAAAATACATCATCTGTGAAAATTTCAACGGTCTAACTATCACAGATCATGAGTGAGATACAGCCTAGTGACAACGGATGGGAGTCTTAGAAATAACCTTTCGGGTACGGTTCCGTACCCTTAACCTTTGGGTGCGGAACCCTAAATATAACCAACAACATGACTGCTGAGCATTAACTACTAAGCAGGCGGGATCCAAATTCAACAATGTAAGATAAGATAAGATAAGATGAGAATATTCTTTATTGTACCAGGAAAAACACAAACATGAAATATTTATAAAAATACAGTTCAATTGGCGGCCTTATTGCTTAATGTAACTCATTACGAGGTACCTAGGTTCGTCCCGCCCCCAGTCGGGTTATTGATTTTTTCTTTTTCACTTTTATTCTACTTTCTATTGGTTGGGGAGAAATGTTTTATTCCTCGTTGCTGTGCCTTGTTCTAGGTTTGTAATTTCGAAGTAAATAGTACTGAGCCGGTGTTTTTAATCTCGTGTAGAGACGTGGATTGTTGATTTCAACGTGAAATGACACGAATACTACTATAAGTCGCCGGGAAGTTAAAATTAAAATTGAGAAATGGTTACAAACTTTAGATTACAAAAATACAGAACAACTACTTCAATCACATAGCTGAATTCTACTATAACAGTTTATCGTAAATAATTATTATCTAAATGTTTTCGATGTCAATTAAGCCAAAACATCATGCCTCTTACTAAGTAAAAGAAATGCATATCACTCGCTGTTACATATTTTAAAATAAGTTGTTACGCATTATAAACCGATGGACCTATAGTCCCTAAGATACAGGTTTTTATGCCTAGTTTAGGGGTCATAAGTTCGACTTTAATTTGTGTCACTGTGTACTACAACTAAGTATTATATTTAAGGCAAACATTGTAAAGAAAGTACAAATAAAGATTATCTTATCTTATCTTATCTTAATCCGCAAACGATTATCTATCAACTAGATTAACTAGCGGTTAAGGTGCTTACTACTAAGAGAGCTCAGAGGTCGTAGGTTCGATTCCCACTGGGGGCCGACGTACATTTGTAAAAATCGCCGCAGTCTGGGTGTATTTCCATGTTTGTGATGTCTTTGCCTGGTTACCATAGCACAGGGTATCCTAGTTTGGGACCAGGTCAAGTGATTATTGTATTGTGTGGAAGTTAGAGTCCGCGCCACCACTGAAGTCCATTCAGTCAGATAATTTCGTCCTTAATTCAATGCAGACAGGGTTTTCTCGGTGGGACAGGGTTTTCTCGGTGGGATGGCGCATGCTCTAGTTTGATATTTGAATTTTGGGACGCAATAATGTACGAGCAGATAATTCATTGTCAATAATGTACGGCCAATATCCCTGTACAAGGACACGAATCACGTACGTGATACATGGTCTGCAAGTACTATCTGTGCAAGCTTGGCATGCGTAATAGAACGTCTACAGTCAGCAGCACATCAACCTTTACGTTACGAATTATTTAGCCAATTTAACCAAATTATTGCTGGAAGTGGCTGGATGAGGATGGCCGAGGACGGGGAGATGGGGAGGTCTATGTCCACCAGTGGACGAATACGGGTTGATTGATTGAGCCAAAATGTACCTTTAATTTCCGATATGTTTTAAAGTTTCAGTAAGTATATTACTATTAATTATAAATAAAACGTTTACCAAGTCGTTATTTGTGGCATAAGACATTCAATTGTGGCGCAATTTGGAAGACAATAAGAGTCAAGTCGAGAGCAGAGGAGATGCACGCGAACTATTTGCGCGACGTGTTTGTTCGCCAACGCAAATACATTCGGAGACGGGAATTTAGCGCCAAGACGGGACGCGGACCGGTTGGGCGTTGGGTTTGAACTTTGACAGATTTATGTTTGTATTGTATAAACAATCTTTCGATACACAGGGTAACCTCTAAAATGGGCAATTCCTTAATCAACTTAATTACAGTTAGTCATTTACAATTTATGTTATTATCAAACAGTACAACCACAGGCTTCAATATTGATAGAGCGTGTAAAGCGCGATTTTAATAAATTTAGGAAACAGTGGTACCTTGAAAAACATCCAGTTGAGATAAAATCATACAGCAAAAAGAATGAATGACAAGCCATTGGAGTTAAACCGGAACAAGAATTTTGGCACAGAGTTTCTTTTAATGTATCTTCAGTTCTTTAATGCATGGTCGTGTGCTGAATATTTCACTATGATCGCTTCTTAAATCGCGGTGCCTAAAATTTAGAATGTTTGTTTTGGACAAACGAATTTTGCAAATATTGTTTGAAATTAAGTACATAGGCGATAAGGAACACCTTTATTTTTTTCTAAAATCGCGGTTTGGAGCGAGATATACAAAGTTATATAATATGAATAATAGTGGGCCTAATACTTGGGAAATCCCTTACAAACTATTATAATCAAAATATGGGTTTGTTTCACGATATTTGGTCTTCTCAATATAATTCATCATTTCATCGCTAACACTTCGTAAAGGGTCAACGTTAAGGGGTGCAACGGGCCTTCGGGAGCGTAAAACAAGTTTACCGAAACAACTAAACGGGTGTTTGCCCGCTAACTTAGCGCGGGTGATATCTTATTCCGAATTGTGGCTGCTGTTGCGCAAACACGGCTGCCTCTTGTGGTTCCTCATAGGAAAACTGTTCCGGGGAGTTATTCAAACGTACAGCTGTCGGATTTTTTTATAGGCGGTGTGGAAAAAAAAAAACTGGCAACACATCCGTACTTGACGGTGTTTTCATTGGCATCCATTTATTGTTTAAATATTATATTATCGGCAAAGCCTTAACTTTGTTTCTAATTTTGCCCCCTTTCTAAATTTATTAGAATCTTATAATTTTAAAGACTTTAATCAACATAATATCCAGCCCATCAATATCCACTGTTATACAAGGGTTTCTTTATGCGAGCTCCAGTCACTTCTACTTTACGCTTTCTTTCTCCAAGTTTGTCCTGCTACCTTGTCGATGTTATTGCACCACCTGGCTGGTGGTCGGCTTACGCTTTTAATTCCGGTCCTCCGTTGCTAATTCTAGTAGCTTGCGAATCTACCTTTCGTGTTCTTTACATCATCTTTTTGTTTTATTTTGGTTGGCTAAAATGCGTGCAACAATATCTACCCCCAGCAGTCTTCTTCCCCAAATTTTAAAGAATGGGTCATGTATTCAAATAACTCACACATACCCGACCCAGCTATGTCGGTCCTTCCATTTAGACTTAACGGGCGATAGTCAGTAGCCCACCCGCCTTGAATGGCCTTGCTACGATATATCATAGACAAAGACATAACTCCGTAACTACAATGCGTGTATTATCAGCCGTGTACCCGGCATGATGGGGTGTAGGTTGGCTGCAGGCAACGCAACTGGAATTTTGCTCAAGCATTAAATTCTAATCCACTATTGACCACTTTGTGTGGATTTCTATAGGTTTCATCTCCACAATGATGTAAAGTCAAATTGATTAAATTAATAGACAGATTGTAGTCTTCACGGAATAGCTAAATTTGAAATTATTACAGTCACATTCGTGTGCCTCTTTCGATATTGTTTTCACTCTTACTTTTGTGTGCTACTAAAACATGTCATCATCATCAACCCATTATGTCCCCACTGAGGGGCACGGGTCTCTTCCCTGAGGAAGGTATAGGCCATACTCCACCACGGGGGCCAAGTCCGGATTGGTGGAGGCTTGTAGACTAGTGGCTCGTCTACTGTCAGAAGTTGTCAAGCCGCCCTAAGGCCTCTGACTTGGCTTAACGACTGCCATCTATCGACGGCAGCCGGCACCAACAGCTTAACGCTCGTAGCCCCGGCTGCCTGAGTGATCTTAAACGATCATGAAGGTTAAGCAACACTGGGCGCGTTCAGTGCATGGATGGGTCGCCGTCTATGCCTAACGCTAGTGGCATTTTTCCGAGCGGTTCCGTGCTTCGCAAGGCACTAAAACATGTCTTATCGATAAAATAAATCTTCCTCAGAATACCCTTCAATTTACTTTTACATCGCCATTTAAATACTTTGTCACAGATGCATACGATGCATACGCAAGGTTGAGGTTGATGGTTGTGTCACTAAGACTGTTGATGACACCTCCTTCCGACTCCGTAGTGAGGTCGCAGGACTATCGGCGACATCTGCGACTTACGGCCGAATACTCAAACGTCTCTCAAATATTTAACGACTGCTTAAATATTTAAGTAGTTCTCAAACCAAAATTTCGTATACTCAAACGTATTTTTTAAGCATGTATTAAATCTAAGAGGATCTTAAAGTAAGTAACGCTCAAAACTCTACTTAATGCACAATTCGTATACTGGAACGCAACTCAATCTTATTTAGCTGTCAAACCAACTGTCAAATCGAGTTGAGTAGGCGTTACAATTGAGAGTGGTTGCGAGGTGTTTTAAATAGTAAAGAAGTTTTAATAGCAGTGAAAGTTACATAAAATTGAAGTCGCTAAAAGTAAGATAATCTCTGTTAAGAATAATAGACTCATTTCAAATATAAAATATAGATGTACCTACTCATTGGATACATTACATTTACTTTGGCAATATTCTTTTTAGATCTCTGTTTGAGATTCTCATACAGATGCCGGAGTTGTTGCCATGACCTGAAGCCACTTGTAGCGACAGCATTGTAATGCTGGCAAACAGAATTCCAAATGTCACGCTTCTTTAAAATCATGTTGGCATTGGTTTCCTTGTTTTCTATTATATTCTGGTACCTAAAAGAAACATAAGTACTTACAGTTTATTTAAAATCAAGTAATATACTTGGTTCTTTATTCAGTTAGTAGATATACAAAGAAGATAAATTAAAATCATTTTACAGTAAGAATATGGGTTTTCAATAATATTATACGTAATTAATATATAGTGCATACTCACTTTTTTACCAGACCTAGGAGAATGTCTTTCTCCGCCATAGTATAATTACCACCACGTTTCTATTTTTCTTCCATTTTCCAAATAACAATGCGGAAAATTCCCTCACAAACTATTTTCAATTCTATTCTATTCGTCTTGAAAGAAAAAATTCGCGCGCGCGATAGTAAATAGTGTTGCCGCTCGATAGGCCAATATCGATTGTCTAACGATAGTTAAAGAAAACACGATAATATCGATAGTCAATCGATAGTATCGATACTATCGATAGTATCGATGTCTCTTCTACTGCAATACTATCGGTAAACTGCAATACTATCAATAGTATCGATAGTTTCGTCGCTGCCAACCAATGAACTATCGATAGTATCGATACTATCGATAGTATTGCTCTTTAATATCGACTAGACTATCGATATTATCGATAGTATCGATACTATCGATACTTTTGTGCTATCGATAGTGATATTTATTTCAATAGTATTGCATTCAGTATGCAAGCATAATGAGTGGTAGAAAAACTAATGTGGTATATTCAACCAAACCAAATCAACTAGTGTATTGACTTTTTTTAAGCGCACTAAATTCTGTTCTCCGCCTTACTCCTACCTTACCTGCATGCATACTTCATCCAATACTATTGAATTAGAGATCTCTATCGATAGTACAAAACTATCGATAGTATCGATACTATCAATACTATCTATAGTCTATTCGATATTAAAGAGCAATAGTATCGATAGTATTGATAGTTCATTGGTTGGCAGTGACGAAACTATCGATACTATCAATAGTATTGCTGTTTACCGATAGTATTGCAGTAGAAGAGACATCGATACTATCGATACTATCGATTGTCCTATCGATCGTGTAGATGATTTTAGCGTTTTACAATCGATTGCAAAACTATCGATTTTTCGGCAACACTAATAGTAAAGTGTCACTCGCTCTCGACGTTTCATTCTACGAAATCTTTTTTAGATTGTTCATTAACAATTAATTAATTTGTATCGATATGTCTTATTTTAAATATTAGAAAATTGTGCATATGAATAGAATAGTGTAGTAATCAAAACTTTTATTATTCGATACAATTTTAAGGGGAATTACGTTAAAGAGTAAAATATTCTTTAATGCAGCAAGTTTGCGTCAATCGAGGCATAAATAATGTTGCCATGGTTTTGGCACGACTTAAATATTTGAGTGCTGCTTAGCTGATCATGCGTACTTATCGTTTGAGTAGTGGTTGTGTATACCACTTAAATTTAGGAGATGCTTAAATTTAAGAGCCCTTCAACTGAGTAGTGTATTTGAGAGACGTTTGAGTATTCGGCCGTTAACCGCCTTATTTACCGCCGGCCCAACAGTCGTTCATTAGTATCTCGTATTCACGCGTCATTATCACAAATTTCGCGACCGTGGTCACCGGTCACTCGTTTACGGGGATTGTCGGTAGGCGGCCTCCACGACTCAGTCGCGAAGTCTGCGGGCTCCACGACTCAGCCGCGAAGTCTGCGGCCTCCACGGCTCAGTCGCGAAGTGTGCGGCCTCCACGGCTCAGTCGCGAAGTGTGCGGCCGGCCCAGCAGTCGTTCATTCGTATCTCGTGTTCATGCGCCATTAGCTACGGGTGCAGCGCGGTTGATTTTGTAGTGTGGACGTGCCTTTGACATCGGTAGGTACTTAGTTTTTGGGATAGAATAAACAAATAAATCAATGAATGAATGAATTATGTATGAATGTATGATGCAGATGATAACCGCTCTGAATCGTATTAAATTGTTCCAATGTTAAAAAAAAATCAGCCAGGTGCGAGTCGGACTCGCGCAAGAAGGGTTCCGTACCATTATCTATACAACATTAGACACAAAGATCGAGAAAAACGGCAAAAAATCACGTTTGCTGTATGGGAGCCCCCCTTAAATGTTTATTTTAGTCTGTTTTTAATATTTGTTGTTATAGCGGCAACAGAAATACATCATCTGTGAAAATTTCAACTGCCTAGCTATCACGGTACATGAGATACAGCCTGGTCATAGACAGACGGATGGACTGTAAATTATTAGTAATAGGGTCCCGTTTGGCACCCTTCGGGTACGGAACCCTAAACATATTTTTTGTCGAAATGTGTCGAACTTCGAACTTATGCTTAAACTAGTATGAACTGTAATAAAGGACAGCCAAACAGATTGTTGATTAAAGGTTTAGTTATCATTTAAATCAACAAAATCATTGAACTATGATTCCTTTTGAAAGCTTCAGTTAGAGTGGTTACTCGGTGTCATTTATTTGTGAAAGTGACGACCGGCTCTGCCGGGAAAGCCAGTGCCTAAACTCGGCCACCACCACTTTTTGTCCGGTACTCACACCTATGTGGAGTTCAATAAGTATCTTTAAAACATTGCGAAAGTTCCTTGTCGGTCAAAGCCAAGGAGCGCCTCTTTTGTTCGACACTCGCACTTGTATGAAACTGCGACAATCACCAATAAACGGTTGTGAATTACGTGTCGGCAAAACTTTATAAGTGTACCCGGCCATGTTTTTTTAAGGTCTAACGCGACTAAAGCTACCAAACGCGACAAATTCCCATAAACACTTGTAAATGTTACTTGTATGCCGTACCATTCCACCAGTATCTTTACAAGTATAACTTTTAGTAGTAGCAATACTAGCAATGTCGTTGAAGCAACGGGCAACCGAGTCATACCCCAACTGGAAAAGCGGACCGAACGTGCATTTTTATGGCAGAAAAACTTCGAAGCAATGCCATCTCACGTACAAGGTATAATCGTAACGTTAGCTCGTAACATGGTATGACATTCTATTCTTTGCGCACGTCGGTTTCTTGTACGATGCATCTGATGCAAGCATAATATAAGCAGTGTATACAGGGTGTAACAAAATCCCCATATACATCAGAAAATGGAGCTTGCCGTCAATACGAACAACTTTTACTACGGGGTGAACATCGAAATCGCATAAAAAAATCAGTAATTTCATACTAACCAACTTCATACTCGTCGGTTGCCTGGAAGAAATTGCTATAAGCAATGAGGCCGCCAATTTTACTGTATTTTTGTAAATATTTTATGTTTGTGTTTTTCCTGGTACAATAAAGAATATTCTTAGCTTCTCTTAGCTTAACGCTTCCAACTATCCCCTTTCATCATCATCATCATCATTAAGCCACAAGAAGTCCACTGCTGGACATAGGCCTCCTTCATGGATTTCCAAAAAGACCGGTTGTAAGTGGCTTGCATCCAGCGTCTTCCTGCCACTTGGATGAGGTTATCTGTCCATTTTGTGGCTGGTCGTGCTATCACCTTTGGAGCGCCACGAACTCTAATCCATGTCTCCTTCTTTTAAGGTTCTAGTAGCTGATATTTTATTGAAATTTTGACAACTTCGAGATCATTTGCTGCAAACTTTGGCGCCTCGACGCAGCTTCCATAGCCACAACCAACTTTCTATCCCAATTAGGAGACACTTGAAGCGAATGCAGTATTAAATCAAAAGCGGACGGTACACAAAGACCCGTCCACTCCTATTGGACGATTATACGATCGTAAAACAGCCCGTATTGAGTTGGCGGGTATTCAAGCGAAATAGGACCGTGTTGTGTGAACTTGGTTAAAACTCCGAGGACATTTCGAATGCTAGCTGGATTCCTCTTTACTATTACGAAGAACTTGGAGAAATATAATTTTTTTTTGTTGCACTAACCCGTGCCGAAGACATTTTTAAAAACCAATTTAGAAGCTAAAAGGTTTTTCTCTCAAGTCCCGGCGTGGGTGGAATTTTTAGCCTCTAAATAGGTTTTTAAAAGCAAAATATAGTTCAAAGAAAGTTAGTTCAAATAAGAATGTTACTCACCTAAACAACGCCTACAGCGCCGACAACCGGGTATGATCACTCACTTGGAGAAATACTTACATAGAGTAGGTCTAAGTTAAGTATACTGTTCAACTGAAAAAGTATGAGATATGAAAAATAAACGTCACGTCATCGTCATGGCAAAGCCTCTAAATAATAAGATTACCGACATCAATTGATATAAATTGTTATCTGCAACAAAGTGTACCAAAGTAAAAATAAGTGAACGTAGATGAAAAATTCCAACAAGACCAAAGCCACGGTACCTGTACTCTTCTCAAACGATATACAGAGAGTTAACGACGCGCCCCCCGTCTGTCGATCGCCCCTAATTGGTTCAGAATTAAATTGAAAAATGCCATAAAACACGCCTGTTTACTTCCTGTTAGTGAGCACGGAGATGTCAAGATCGAATTACGGAGTTAGGCACAACTGGACATTAAAAACAAAAAACGGGCCAAGGCGTGTCGGGCCGTAAAAAGAGGTTTTTTTAATCTGCTCTACAAAACTAACAACATCGAAGTCATTTTCAATGGATTTTGTACGAAATTTTACTTTTATAAGTTGGTTGCCTATCACTCGTTAACTTTTAAAGCCTACTTAGCCCTGATAGATTTCCCTTTAAGTTCATTATATGTGCTACCTTAAATTTTTAGCCAGGAGAGAGGGGGATGCCCTACTCGGACAAAAATTTGCGCTTTAAAGCTTAATATTTCGTAAATGAACTCTAAATAAAAAATAGTCTTTCTACACCCACAATATTTTTCAACGACCAATCCAACGATGCCCCACATGATGGGGTAGACAAGAAAAAAAATCATCCCTACTTTTCATGTTAGGGGAGGTACAGCACAATTTTTTTTTCCAACATTTTATTCTTTAACTTTGTCGACGTGATAAATATTTATACACATAATAAACTACAGTTTTCTAGTACCCCCGGTCTTTGCGCTAGGCCGCGGACAGACAGACAGACAGACAGACAGACAAACAGACGGACATGGCGAAACTATAATAATTCCTTGTCGGACTACGGAACCCTAAAAATAACTTTATCGTCCATAGATGTATGTAGGTATCGCTAAACGCGTGGTAAAATTAGGATCGGACATTTTATTTGAATGTAAAAAATAATGTTTAGTTGTACGGCAATTAATGGAGAGGAAAGTGGGATATATTTTTTGGTGTACAAAAAAACATGCGAATGAAACATTGTATACACTACAAATACTTACTTGCCCTTGGTATAATGCCCGAACAAATTACTTTGAATTTGCATGGGCCCATTTTAGTATTCCTTAACATCCCTGCCAATGTAACATGATATACGTCCAGCGCAGGATGTAACTTATACTTCTTCGGACTCTAGTTTAGTCTAATTAACAATTAATTTTAAAACATATTGGCTCTTACTCATCCAACATAAACTCATCTCGAACTGCGCGAATTTTTTTCAAACTATTTCCGGGCATATACTAATATTCAATCAGATACCTGTCCGTCCAGAAATCCTGGATAGAAATAGCGCTGGATACACACTACACCGGGACAAGAACCCGCTCACGTACACCCCCTTGGACAACCAAATGAGAGGGTGGCCAAGGATCACTGGTAAAGAATTTATAGCCCAAGAGGCCAGGTCGATCGGTACTACGTACCTACATACATACGCAGCCTAGGTATAGACGTAACATTGTAGGGCACAGGCCTTCTGTCAAGGAGAGAGTATGGCCTTCATCACCACCCGTGCCCGCCGCGGATTGGCGCTTTCAAGCGCTGAGGTATGTGAATAGCTCAGACACTCAGGTTTCCTCACGATGTTTTCCTTTATCGGTAGCGAGTGGTCGTGCTACTATAACTTCACAAATGTACATAACCTAGAAAGGTCTAGTACCTTTGTTTTCTAAGCCTGGCCTAAATTGGAAGCTGCCGCAACTACTGTCAGAAGTGGAAATCAGTGGTTGAGGCTCTATGCTCCCCTAGGAGTTAAAGGACCGAAGAAGAAGAAGACTAAGGTTGAAACATATTAATTACATCCCTTTTCTTATCCTAACCCCACGCGAAATAAGTCCCGGGCACAGTTATTGGTAATTTAAATTTATTACTACCTTCAACCTTGAAACGAAAGCGCCCGAGAGGACAGGCAGGCTTCCAGAAATTTAATACACCACAGGGAGGCTTAAATTATCGGGGATTAAGATGTCGGGGCTCGTTAGGAAAGGCCCGTGGCGTGACATTAGCTGTCTCCTTGGGATCTAATTGGACGAGATGTTAAAGGCTCGTTTACATAATAATACAACGTACGTACTTGCAGATGTGTTGTTGTCTAATTGTTCAAGATATGTTGGGGTTATGGACAGCGGAGGCACAGTGGAACTAGCGTAGGACGCTGACGACCTCGTGGCGCAGCGGTAGTGCATCTGCATACCATGCGAGAGGTCCCGGGTTCGAATCCCGGCTGGGGACAAAAAAAAACCCCAGGTCTTGGATGTTTACATGTTTGTGATGTCGTTGTTTCTGGTTCCCACGACACAGGTTATCCTAGTGTGGGGCCAGAACCAATGTATATGTGCCTGTATGTAAATGTATATAAATCTGCCCTCGTAGGACCGCAAGCAAGCACAGAATTAATCGCAGAAATACGTCTTCAATCATGTCTCACTGACAATTTTCGTTTACAAATATATCACGAGAAAACGCATTATAAATAAACAGTTCAATTGATTAAATGTTTCTAAAAATTAATTCTACACCCGTAATTTGTAATTTCAATAAAACAAAAGTTTTAATTTACACAATTTCGACTTTTTATGAAACGACGGGTGCTAAAATACCACTGAACGGTACTGATATTAAAACTTTTGTTTTTATGGGTGCACAGACAGTTACGTAAGTTTTATTTATTTAACCGAAGCATTGAATCAATTGATGAATACTTTTTCTCGGCCGGAGTTCTCGCAGTCATGTTTCAACATTTTCATTAAAAGACTTCAACTTCAAGGTTGCTTTCAATTGACTTAACAGCAAATGAGGGACGAAAAAAGCTTTTCACGACCGTAATTTCTCAACTAGGTGTCAGATGGGTAGAGTTTCCAGTTAACTGGATTTTTTACATTACCACAATTTCACAGGCTATGGCTACGAAACTTTCGTCTTAGGCCGCCTGCATACGTGCGAAAAATTCAGAATCTGAATCTGAATCAGAACACTTCATAAAAACTAAGCGGCTGGATGAGGATTGTCGAGGATAGAAAGAACTGGCGTACCTTGGCCATGTCCGGCAGTGGACGATTACGGGATGGGATTACTAGTTTGGTTGCTTCTGGGATCCATCTTGTGTAAATTCATCACTGAACTGTGAATGCAGTTCTTTGTTGGTACAGACTCCCTTAATTAGGGAACTAATGTTAGGTTAATCGATACCTTTGTACGAACAGGATCTTAGGATATTTCATTCTATTGATAACCAACGGCTTAACAACGCATTTTTAAAGTGCTTGCGATAGTTTCAGCACTTGTTTGCAAATTTTATACATTTTAACGTAACAACGTGGGCTTGTTATTTATCGAATTTAAATAAGAAAATATTTCTTATTTTTATTCAAATTACCAACCAATGCCCCACGTTACAAGAGTTACGCTTATTCCCCCAGAGTATGATTGGATACTTCGAACCGGACTTCACTGAATCGTAGCGACAAAATTGTCGCTCGTGGCATATGAGCGTGTTTCGATTTATAAGCAACATTCAGATTCGTATTTCTAGGGTCGGCCGACTAAAGCACATAAGTCACCATGTGTGGCGGGCTTTAAGTTTAAAAAGTTAAGCTGGGCTAACAAATCTTACTAGAAATTAAAACGTCCGTTAGGGAGGAAGTGAAACCAATTTATAAGACAAGGTACAGTTGGCCACGGTAGAGGGATGTTCGGCTTTCGACCGAGCGTTTATTATTATTTACTTGTTTGTTCGGAATACATAGTTCTGTTATATCCTTAGTAATATTATAAACGCGAAAGTTTGTATGTATGGATGGATGTTTGGATGTATGGATACTCTTTCACGCAAAAACGGCTGAACAGATTCGGATGAAATTTTGCACAGAGTTAGATTATAGTCTGGATTAGCACATAGGCTATTTTTATCCCGAAAAAATATACATCAAAATTACCACGCGAACGAAGTCGCGGGCAACACCTAGTTATGAATAAAATTAAAATTAGAGAAACAATACGTAGATATAACAAAAAACAATTTCAAAATTCTACCATTCAACAAATAATTGTGATTCATTTCATGTACCTACAAATAAACATGATAGCATTCTTGGGACCCTAAAATTCAATATTGGCTCTCAAAACTCTTGTTTTTAGAAATCTACATAAAGTTTTGTCCAACGCAAGGACTATCAGGCCTGTCCCCTAGCATTATCAGAATCTCGACAGCAAAAAAACTATAGTTAAGCCTTGCACAGTTAAATATTTAGCGTGTTTAATTGCGTTAATAACGAACGACACTAAAAAAAACGAGTGCATGACAGTCCGAATATATAACTACGTCTGATCAAAGTCTTTAAAAAATACTATACTATAGTACACATACATACATAAACTCACGCCTGTATCCCAGAGGGGTAGGCAGAGACCAGGGACTGTCACTTTTAGCAAAAGTACCCGCAACCGGCGTGCGTGCATGGAACGACTAATGAATGTTGAGGAAGCGAAAGTGATATACTTATAGTTTTAAACATAAATAGAGTAAAACATAAATAAAAAAAACACAAAAAAAGGCAATGACCTGTAATATATAGTACAGGGTGTTAGGTTTATACATATAACATGATAGTGTTTATGAAAAGTTACACTTTTCCTATGTATTGCGTCACAACTTATTTGTGTCGTCCATGTTAGTCGGTCAGCTGAATGAGCATCTTATAATATCGGCAGTTACACTCCTGACAGATGGCAGGATAATGTACCGGTGGAAATGGTCGGTCGAAAGCGGAATGAACGAAAAGAGGGCTAGATTACTGACGAAGGAAAATTAAACTATCTTAATTGGCTCGGAACACGGAAATCGCTGAGGGACACGGTTTTTGGGAAATGCTTTTAAGCCAACCCCCCTTTAGTTGCGATGGCAATATTCCCTGTGTATCTGTTTTCCTCCAAATTCATAGACCACACTCGCTGACCGTGAAGGAAAACATCGTGAGGAAACCCGACTGCCAGAAGTTACATACCTCAGCGCTTGAAATATATTATCTACTATATTTCTATAATATATTCTACTAGACAAATTCTACTAGACAAAATCTACCAATCTGGCATTCGTGGTCAAGCATACAAATGGTTTAACTCATATCTTCAAAACAGAAAACAATTAGTACAAATTGAACACCCAAATCGTAAAACAAATAAGATAGAAATGATACGGTCTACTGAAAAACAGCAAAGAAACTCGATACCCCAAGGAAGTGTCCTTGGATGTGTGCTCTTTCTGATATACATCAATGACTTGCCCAAGGTACTTAATAAGGATATCTCCCACCCAATACTATTCGCTGATCACGTTTCGGTATTACTAAATTTGGATAGAGGATCAGACCCAACTGATGTAATGATCGACACTATTTCACGAATAGCCAGCTGGCTTCACGACCACAATTTAGAAATAAATTTTAAAAAAACAAAAATAATGGAATTCAGAACATATAAAAAAACACCTCTAGATATCAACATTACATTTGAAAATCACAATATAGAACAAGTAAACAGCTTCAACTTACTAGGTATGCAAATCGATACAAACTTAAATTGGAAAAGCCACATAAAACACATAAAAGCTAAATTATCTAAATTCACTTATGCCTTATTTGAGCTAAAACATAGTACAAACACCGAAACTGCACTGTCCGCATACTACGCCTACGCATACTCCTGGCTGCATTACGGGGTAATGCTATGGGGAAACAGTGTAGATGCAAATGAATTATTTGTTTCCCAAAAAAAATGTGTCCGAATACTTGCACAAATTAATAATAGACAAAGTTGTAAACCATACTTCATAATATATAAACTTATGACACTTCCCGCGATTTATATACATGAAACTTGCGTCTTTGTTTTCAAAAACCGCCAAATATTCCCCCAAGTAAAGGACACACATAACATAAATACACGCCATAAGAAAAGGTTAAATCTACCACAATCTAGAATAAAAATGCTAAACCAAAGCCCATACTATATGGCAATAAGACTATTTAATAAACTACCAAGCTCACTAAAAGATATACCAAAACTTTCACTATTTAATAATAAACTTAAAAAATATCTAATAGAAATATGTCCCTACACAATTGAAGAATACTTAAAGGCCTAGGATAGGATAACTTTTTAAGAACTTACCTAGATTATAAGGGAAATGCCTACTAAATTTAAGAAAATATTTGTGTTCCCACTACATATTTTAATAATAGGTGAGCATGTTAGTTTTAAGGTACATTGCCGCGCCCGACAGGGTCCATAATCGGTGCTATACACTCAGTGTTATTTAAGACCTTGTTCTACATTATGGTGCAATAAATATTTTGATTTGATTTGATTTGATTATCTAATCCGCTATGCGCATGCGTGTTGATTAATCCCATTTTCTCTGTGATGGGACGTTTACGTACATAGTATATAGGTATACACTCAATAGACTTCGAATGCGCAATTAGATAAGATAAGATAACATAATCGTTTATTGATGCCAACAGTACATAAAAATAACACATCATCATCAGCCATTTGACGCCCACTGCAGGACATAGGCCTCCCTCGTGGTTTTCCAAGCTTCCCGGTCTTGTGCCGCCCACATCCAGCGACTCCCAGCCACCGTAACCAGGTCGTCAGACCATCTGGTGGGGGCCTCCCCACGCTGCGTCGTCCCGTCCGCGGTCGCCAGGTCAGAACTTTTCAGCCCCAACGGCCATCAGTTCTCCGAGCTACGAGTATGTGCCCCGCCCACTGCCACTTCAACTCAGCAATTCTTCGAGCTATATTAGTAACTCGGGTTCTTCTGCGGATCTCCTCATTCCTGATTCAATCACGCAGTGAAACTCCTAACATAACAAAAATAAAACACTTGATATTAGAAAAAACAAAGTTGACAAACAAAGGGATGCAGGTTCAGTATGTGCTGCGCATAGTGCTTCTAGGCATATGTCAGCGCTGATTTTCATCCTGGTGATGAAGCTTAAGCATATCGCTGTATCGAGCTAGCTATAAATTCGTTGAATACAATCAAGGCTACTTCTTGAATGAACTCTACCCCGACAGCAATAATATGAAACCAGAGGTCTCCAACCAATTCCGTTAGATATAATAAGCCTCGGCAACTTCACGAATTTCTGGTATTGAATAGCTAGATACTCTAATTTCGGACCGTATTGTGTGGTTCGCTGAATTTGTGGCCCACCCGTGTAACTGTAATGATTATGAATCTGTTAAAAGCCATCTCGTGTCTGAAACTTAGAGGTCTCAATGACGAAGTAAATCGGGAATTTCGAATAGACGACGCGCCGCAACTATCCAATTAAGTCATTGATTGGAGCTAATTCTAAATCTATACAAAAGCCGATGAAAAGACACATCTGTCGAATGGCTACCAATGAGACCCGCCGCTATTGAAGTTCGATAATCGGTTCGCCGGTCATTCGTAGCTTTATTTAATCAAATTGTATAGTTGTACCGTGAAAGGATCCTGCTCTCTTGATCAGAATCAAAGGTCAAAGTTGTATGAAAGAGCCTAACTGGCTAAACTATTTGGGGCTATTTCACTAAATAAGCTTGAGTGTCCAAAATCGGGCGTTCCGACTGTGAGCTTGGATCAGTTTTAACCAAGTTCTCGTTACACTCATGAAATGCGAGTTGAAAACTCCACTTTGATCGGAGTTCTCTTCGTTCGTTCGAAGTTATGTTGCCTTCACACGCCTTTACGCCCTTCCTTGAGATATTACATATAATGGCACTCACAAAGTCGTATTAATATTATAGTTACATATAAGTTTAAGCAATAAGATCGAGGCATTTATTTTCATGTAACTATATGTGAGTAACATTATTTTCTCTTTGCAGGTAAGAGGGATAGCAGTTCCCAATTTTACACACAGAGACTGTAAGTACGCTGAAGAATAAAAGACAACATGAACAGCTGTTCAGTTGTGTTTAACGCTGAACGGATTTGTTTTGTGCTGAAACTTAAATTATAAATGTTACTGTGAAAGCTGTATTTGCATTCGTTGGTGCTCATTAATAAATAAAAATAAATAAACCTTCCTTAACATTGTCAAAGGAAATCCTATCTAAGTGCTCTCATGATAATGTTAGGTCTATAGGTATAGCAAAGCATAGCTTATTTCTAACCCATATTAACAACGATACAGGCACAGAGGCAAAAGATCTGCCTTTGGGGATGTTCGTCCCTATTCGGAGGCTTTCGGTAATCTTCGTGACCTTTCAGCATCAGCCGCCGAACTCGCCAACTTATGACGTAGGTACTTTATACTTTATTGCACACATAAAAACACATAAATAAAACACAACATTTACAGAAAAATTAAAAAGTGTACATGGGGAGCTTACTTCAGCAGAAATCTCTTTCAGCCAACCCTTGATGTGGTGATACGAACATTATGAACAAGGCAAGTGGACAATAAAAAAGAAAGAAAGTGTAGGTAGTTCTAAATTCGATTTTTTTATTTACTTTATTTTTATTTTTATTCCTGGCCTATGTTTAAATGTTCCTAACAGCGGTTAAAAAAACTTTTAGTGACTTACCCCCAGTTTTTCGTACACTAACACGGTGTTAATCTACTGTTAACAGCTGTCAATTGGCCAAAGTGCATACGAAAAAAACCACTGTTAGTACTGATTCCTTTAACTACCTTTGACTTTCAATAAAAGTTATTTTTTAATATAAAATACTATCTTAGGATTTTGCTCGCTCTAGTGTAACAGTCTACCTCTACTTATAATTATAGCATTTAACTTAATAATAGAAGCGATTAATAGTAAAAGTGCGTTGGTGCAACTCTTATTTTACATTCAGGAGGTTGTAGATTCTAACTTTGATTTCTAAGTAACCAACATTTGTAAATTTGGTTGTAATAACATCGTCATCGGGAAAACATCGTGAACCCGAGTGCCTAAGGTGTTCATATACCTTATCACCTGATGGTGATTAAGCCCATACTCTCTCTCTCTGGGAGAAGGACTGTGCCTATAGGCTGCATTTCATTATACTTTCGTAAGACTTTGGACCCTTATTTCGTATACGTAAGACGAACAGACAAATTCTGTACGAAAATATAAATGTCTATTTTCTGTTGACTCTACCTCTTCCCCACAACATTATCTAACACTATTTGTCACTATCCGGCGTTGCTCTCTCGAATAATGTAAACCGTTCCATTGTCCAACAAAGATTAGGGTTTCGCGGTAAATGAGATTGTTGCGGGTTCCGTCACCCACAAACCACACAGGGGTAGATAGATATATCCCGACGAAACACAAGGTGTTCTCTTGTGACACTTTCGTGTTTTAGACACCTAACTAAGTTTTTACTCAAGATTTACACCTTCATTGTAAGAATATTGTAAGACCTACAAATCTGGTATGAATAAATATAGTATTTTTCTGAAGAGTTACCCACTTCATGTTACCATTAGATGGGATGTAAGGAAGGGACGTCTGCCTTCATTACAGATTGGAGATAACGGTGCAAGCAAAGGGCTTTGATTAGTCTAATAGGTTTTTGGTCACCCTGCGACGGATTTCAGCTAACGAGATTAATTTGGTCAGCTTTTGGACGAAAAAAAGTTAGGCGAAAACGTATAAGGTTGGTACGTTTATTGACCCTTGTCACTTTTTGGAGTAAAACTTTAAAAAAGAAACATCGTGCAAATTACAAGATTTACGATGCAAACTTATTTTTCTGACTGGCCACTTTAAAAAGTTAACTCGTTTTTCTTTTTCATTTTTTATTATAACGTTAACGTACAGCCTTCATTCAGGCTTTTCAGCCAGGATTCCTTCTTGGGAGGAGTTTATTAAAATTCAAAACATCCTTCATATTTAGAGTCCATAAACAACAAAGGGCCAGGCAGAGAGAGGCCCACTCGCGCGTGTGTCGTACTAATAAATCACAACTGTCAAAAACAAATCTTGCTATAATTTGCACGTGCCATTAGTGAAACTTATTGCTCGCTAAAAAGACGGATGTTACTGTTGTTATTACACGTGAACATGGAGAGGCATTCCGCCAACGCAAGCCATGTTAGCCTTTAATACTATGAAAATAAGGTTAAGTTGAGGTCGAGGAGAACGCCAAAGGACATGTCGATAGGAGCATTAGGCTGATTTTTTTCTCCCTCCTGATAGCAGATTATTATAGCCTTTATGTTTATTTATAAAGACCACTAACGTCTCAGGAAGTACGCGGTAGTTACGGGCGAATTGTCGAATAAATCATGGCTGTAACGAATTAGCGCAATTGGGCTTTGTTCCTACGTAGTTAAAGCATATTTTGGCTTGCGAATGACGTGGGTGGGCCGGCTATTCTCAATTTAATGACGGTTGTGAAACTAATCTTTCGTAATCGCTCTGGATTGGCAAAAAACAACAGATCATTATGTCATACATAAAGTATTGCTCATCGTTTGTAAAGCGTGTTGTTAGAGGATATTTCAATTTATTTATATCTATTCAATTCAATTCAAATTCAATTGGTGTCACGATCGTTCCTAGTACACGTGTCTTACAAACCAATTCTGAACGCCGGTTTTGGAATTGAGATTTTTTTATTTTCTTCTCGGTCTGTTTTTTGGAATCTGGAAATACAGAAAGGAGCTTAAGTATTTCATTAGAGAAATGTTCAAATGAGATTACGACGGGCTTACTGATAACTATCTCCAAATGGACCACCATGTTAATTTTACTACACTAAATTCCAAACAATTATAAGTCACAACTAGTGTGCCCCACCAATGACACCCAAAATCAAAATAAATAAATAAAAAAATACGTCCATGCGAATTCAATATCATTCAGTCAAGTTATATATCTCTCTTTTTCTTCAGCAACTTTCCATCATAGGGTTGTCTCGAGAAAATTACTTACATCAATGAGGCCGCCAATTGTACTCTGTATCCTTACATGTTTTTTATGTTCTGGTGTACAATGAAGAATATTCTTATCTTATCATACTGTGAGACATATATAGGCTGTACCCACAGATCTATATCTGTGGCTGCACCGTAAGTGAACATAAGTTTATCAAAGTGAATGGTTAGTGAACCAACAGAACAAGTTTTCTGAACAGAATTTCTGTTAATGTTATCTCTGTGTACAATAAAGAATATTCTATCTATCTATCTAACAAGCAAACCCAGATCTTGCCCGAATGGTGTGAGCCGGAAGTCTACATCGTTAGACGGCGCGTGGCTATTGCGTGGGCGTCTTTACGGAGTACATAATTATACAGGGTTACCTTTCAAATGCCCTATTCCTGAGACAAATTAATTAGAGTTTGTCTTTCACAATAACCTTTGTTCTAGGACTTTATGAAAATTTTATAAGTATTAAAATTTCCATTTTGATATGGTAATTTTCTGCTTTTTACAGTTTCAATACAAAACAGAACATAATGATAAATGCTTTAAATCATAATATGTATTAAATTGAATGGACGGATATTTTTCTACAAGGACAATGATTTAGCAGAGACTACGATATAGGTGTTGCAATAAGAGCGTATGTATAAGGAGATTGGAAGTCTTACTAAATATATAATAATTACGAAGCCATCTTATTTTCATTTTCCCATAAAAAAATTATGCAAATTAGATAAGCCTGGATAATACAGGAATATTTAAAACATCCCATAACAAAAGTTCTGTAAAATCGTAAACTGTAATTGACGGGTTTCGGGAATTGCGCAATTAAAAAATAACCTTGTATGTCTGGGTGTCTTCTATCCATCACGGGATGGACGTGGTGATAAATATCACTAGGTGGTTAGTCTGTAGGCTATTAGGGTGAAAACGTTGGGCTATGAAGCAGAAGCTTATTTTTATTTTTTTATGTAGCCTATGTACGACCCACTGCAGGGCATAGGCCTACTTTCAGAGAGAGAGAGTATGGGCTTAATTACCACTCGTGCCCACCACGGATTTGCAATTTCAAGCGCTGATGTATGTGAACACCTCAGGCACTCAGGTTTCCTCGAGTTAACAACTTGGTAGATAAGTATAGGAATAGAGTTTAGGTGCAGTGGACATCGATCAGCCTTTAAATGGATCCCGTTTACTCAAGTACTACAATACGGGCGAGTATACGATAAAATATGAGGGTAGACTAGTCGGTGACTGGACATATTGCATTGAATTAAACATTATAAAATGCTATTAAAATGTGAAAATTACTTTGCTAAATTTCGCCAAAATCCCACAAGCAGCGGTTAGTTAATGCACCGCCCTCCCTCCCACTTTCTCAAGCAGAAGCAAGACACAAACACACCACCACCGACACCAATACTTGTGTGAAAAAATGCGTTGCGACGCGTTTCGCCTCTAACACGAGGCATCCTCAGGCTCCGGTGGTGTTAGAGGCGAAACCCACACTGAAACCTGTATAGGTTTATCTGTGAAGCGAGTTACTGTTTGCTTAAAAATCCTAAGAACTAAATCTATTTTAGGGTTCCGTACCCAAAAGGTAAGGGACCCTATTACTAAGACTCCGCTGTCCGTTGCGTCGTCCGTCCGCCTGTCACCAAGTTGTATCAAATTAACTGTGATGGTTAGACAGTTGAAATTTTAATAGATGATGTATTTCTGTTGCCGCTTTAACAAAAAATACTAAAAAATGAATAAAATAAATATTTAAGGGAGGCTCCCATACAACAAACGTGATTTTTTTGCAGTTTTATGCTCGATATTAACAACGGCAACAGGTAGACGCTTGAAATATTCAAATGTTTTATAGATAATGGTACGGAACCCTTCAGGCTTCCGACTCACACTTGTTCGGTTTGTTGTTATGTAGCCTATATGCGTCCTACCGCAGAGCACATCCCTTCGCTCACAAAGAGAGTAAACCCAGTTATGTAGTTAAATTTAAACACGTTACTAAAAACATGTAACATAAATACCTACTTCTAAAACCGGTTTTAGGCCGATCGATATGTTCCTCATTTTGTAAATTAAACCGAAACAATGTCCGTACGGGATTTCACTAACTACCAGGAGACACTTAACTTGCAGTCCCCTTGTTTACAAGCACGGAGCTGCCTGACGCGTGTTGTGAAGGGGAGGTTTATTGATAGGTGCTATGGTGTTTGTTTACCGTGTATAGGTTTATAGGGTACCATGTATAGCGTAGCTGAACTAGCTGATATTTATATGTAGCCTAAGTAAGTCCCACTGCAGAGCACAGGTCTTCTCTCAGAGAGAGAGTATGGGCTTAATCACTGCGCGTGTCCACCGCGGATTGGTAATTTCAAGAGGTGTTTGAATACTTCAGACCTTTCTGAGATTCCAACCGCATACTGCGATCGTCAACCCGCCTGCCAAGCGTGGCGATTATGGCAAAACCCCTCATGGTTAGTAAAACCATGAGGGAGGCCTATGTCCTGCAGTGGGCGTCAAATGGCTGATGATGATGACATATAACAATGTTCTAATTCTGATAACGCGACTGAGTAACTAACAAATCTTAAGAGAATCAGTAATTTCACTACCCCACTGCTTATTTAAAGATTCAAAGCTCTAGCAAAAGCAAGAAGGGCTCCCTCTTAAAAGGATTAGCGCCCCTAACTACGCTCTGAGAGAAAGCCTGAATAATTAACTAAAAACAACAATTCAGTAGCTTGTTTTTAGCTATCTACCGCGATAGTTGCACATAATGAAAACAGCGATTACAACAAAATGTATGTTTTTTTCATTTCATTTATTCATTTAATATCGCAATAGGAGCTTACAGTTTCCCAAAGCGGCCCTATTGCTATGACTACATAACAAACCTTATTAATTACTTAAATAAGTGTAATCTTAGTTCAAACGCTATTTTGTTAATAGAGTCATGTTGATATGTTGGACCTCTAACAAAACCGTTGAGAAGTACAGGGGCCCTAGGCGCCGGCGCGTTGTCATTTTACGCATCAACAAGTAGTAAAGAGTTATTAGTAGAAAAATATTTTTTATGAGGCTTTCTGATATAGCGAACACATTGATGCAAAAACCGAGAAATAAAGGCCATAATTCTTCTTCTTCTTCTTTGTCGTATCCTCATGGCTGAGAGACGTGACTATGGGTTGCCCGATTGGTTGACCATCATTCTCCAAGCCACTATATCTTGAGCTAAAGACCATAGTTAAATGAAGCATATTATTTTTTTATTTTACATACATAATGGCTCTTTTCTGGTGTATTTGGTACATTAATAAACTTCACGCACAAAAAAAATCGGGCTGAAGCGGGATTCGCGGGTTTGAATCGAATTCCGGCCGGTAAGGGACGTCCCAGGCAGACATATTTCGACCGACTTAGGGGATGTATTAGCAAAGGGCAAGATTAAAAGGACTCGAGACCGGCGTGCGTGCTGTTGATGAAGCGAAAGAGATCTGTCAGGATCGTGGCAAGTGGCAGACCCTGGTCTCCTGGTGTACCCCTCCGAGACGATTTTCTATTTGTCTCAAGTTTGTTATCGAGCCTATAAAAGGAATGGGATGCTAATAGAGGAATTTGTACGACGAAAGTGGTAGAAATTACACCATCTACATTGTATAGCGCATTACAAGAGCTGAAAACAACTTCTAATAATAAGCAATCATAAAATTCTTAACTTATGTTCACACAATTTCAAAGTTCACGCAGTCAATTTCTATGAAAAATACAATTGTGAGTTTCAAATTTTTGCTCTTTGATACTGGAGCAACAATGTTTAAAGTTTACATAAGCTTACATAAGCAGCCTATATAATATACGTCCCATTGTAGGGCACAGGCCTTCTCTCAGGGAGAGACTATGGGCTTAATCACCACGCGTGCCCACCGCGGATTGGCGATTTCAAGCGCTGAGGTATACGAATAGCTCATACACTCAGGTTTCTTCACGATGTTTTCCTTCACAGTTAGCGAGTGGCATTGCTACTATAAGTTCACAAATGTACTTAACTTAGAAAACAAAGTCATATTTACATGCCCCCACTGGCAACCGAAACTGGGTCTCCCGCTTCCGAGTCCAATATTCTACCCACTAGGCTACCACCGGTTTAAGTTTTGCGTCAATTCCATTTCATATTGTACAGTGACATGCATAGTATTACAGCGAGTCCCGTCCTGACGCAAATCATTAGTGGTGCAGTGCGCGGAACAAGCAGAGGGCTAATTGGGTTCCTCCCCCCCGCCCTCGCACCACCCCTGCTATAAGGGGCTGTTCACACTGGTAAAATAAAAATATGTTCACACATGCTTTTCCAGTTATCTGGTTTTACGTAAATTTACTAAAAATGTGTCGCAAAAATGTAAATTTTATTTTATTTTATTTTAGAATGTTAATAATGTTGCATGTTATAATTTCATGTCGAAAGCTCATGATCTAGTTACATATCCTTTAACGTGTGATGACCGCGTGCTAGAATATGGACGAGTACTAAAACACATCAAGCCACATACAACCAAATCCGACCACCCGGCGCAATATATCGCAGACACCCTACACCGAACGGTCTCACTCGGACACAATTATCGCCTGATCCACTTTTACAGACGGATCCAATAGATTTCCTTACGCAATTAAAGTTTAATCACAAATTAACAATCTAATTTACTAAATTTGAATCTTAATTAATTGTGATTTAAAGTTATTGAGGCTTACAAAGATGTCAAATGCATCGAAGTTTTTATTTGATATTTCATTGAATGACCGACACATGTTTACTAAAGGTTCGTGGTCTGCCCTTACAATTCGGAAAATGGTTCTCCCACACTAACAATATTTTTAAACGACCAATCCAACGATACCTCACATAATGGTGTAGGCGAGAAAAAAACAATTGCGTCTCAATTTTAGGTGTAGAGGAGGTACCGTTTTGTCGGCGTGATTGATATGAATATCTATGCCAAATTTCAGCTATTTAGTACTTGTAGTCTCTAGACAGACAGACGGACAGACATGCCGAAACTATAAACGTACCTCGTTAATATTAATATTTAAACAGAAACAAGGTTTACGTGTTTCAGGAATTACGTACCTATTCGAAAATTCACAGATTTCGTGCCTCACATCACTATCGAGCACATTGGAAATGACTCGAGTCATGAATGTCATGTGAAAAACGTCGTTCTGACTTTTTGACTTTTTTCAAAAAGTTTTGGCTACAGGGCAAACCCTTAACCCGATCGTCTTTGTTTTAGGCTCAAATTGTAGCTGACTAAATTGTCCACCGGATTTTTTTTTCAAATTTTTGATATCATTCTTCGTTTGCAAAATATCGAGCGCCAAAATTAAAAATTCTGAAAAAAATATATGTTTTTCTTTTTGTTGAACTAACCCGTGTTGAGGATATTTTTTTTAAAACCTATCTATAGGCTAAAAATTCCACCCCTGCCAATTTTTTTTCACTAATTCGGTCATAACTTTTTTCGTTTTTAATTTTCTCGAATTTTTTTGGACCTTACGGCTCTCGTGAATACGCGTGTTTTGAGTCTTTTTTTTTAATATCATATCTTCACAACACTCAGAGATATAAGAGGATCGCACTTTTTCGTGAAATCGGAGCCTACATTGGAGCGAACAAAAAGACATTTACAATGTCAAAATTTATATGATAGGAGAGAATCTCATTCGCCGTGAAACCTCGGCCAAAAATCTAGTTTTGTGAGAAAAGTCAAGAGAGTCTCGTAAAAACAAGCTACCTCATTTAACTGAGCCCTAAGCTCGCGCATGCCTGTGCCCTAGTTATTGTGGTATCTCTTCAAGAGTGCCTGAATTGGAGCTTGATTATTCACTGGTTGGACTGGTTGATTTTCTATTGTAGTTTTAGTTCAGCATTGCGATAGCATATCCCGCTCGAAATTAGAACAGAAACAGTTTATTTGTTGCACACAAAACACACAAATTTTAACACAGAGTCAACCAAAGAAATACATAGATATTTAAAACTAGGTTTACATATTAGCACGTTGAAGTGTCAGTGGGGTGCCGAAGAATTGTTAGCCAATGGAGTCAGGAGTCAACTGACAACCATTTGAGTCACAGGGTTTTTTAGGGTTCCGTACCCAAAGGATAAGTCCGTCCGTCCGTCCGTCCGTCCGTCCGTCCGTCCGTCCGTCCGTCTGTTACCAGGCTGTACCTATCTCATGAACCGTGATAGTTAGACAGTTGAAATTGTGATAGATGATATATTTCTGTTCAGCACAGAATAAAATTAATATTTAAGGGGGGCTCCTATACAACAAATGTATTTTTTTTGCCGCTTTTTGCTTGATTTAATAACGACAACAGGTTGACGCTTGAAATATTAAAATGTTGTATAGATAATGGTACGGAACCCTTCGTGCGCGAGTCCGACTTGCACTTGGCCGGTTTTTTTTTACTAATTACTGGCAGTCTTAGCAGTCTTGTCAGTCTGTTGTAACCTAAAAATAATATGTGCAGGATGGTACTAAGTAACATGCATGACATCGTTTATTCAAATTCGCACTTAAGGCACTTCTTATGAATGAAAGTTGGAGTTTTTTTGTCCATTTTTTCGCCAAAATGATCTAGATTTTAAAATGGATACCTACTTTAACTTGTAACGTTCATTAAGTCGCAGTTTCTGTGCTACTTTGAAAAAAAAATGATTTGATTCGATTTGAAATTGAAGTAAAGAATGTTGACGCCCTTCTTGAACAATTCATTACATAAACTCACGCTTGTGTCCCAGGGTTTTCCACTTGCCACGATTCATGTTGAAAGTAAGAACGGAGCCTCTACGCTACATGTTGAAAGTAACAACAAACAGTGACCACTCTCTTAAAGGCTCTCTTACTAAATTATCAAAATGTATCACAAGAAAATGGTATTGAATTGACCCCACGGCAATTATTGAATCCATCCATTTTGATTTACCGATCCTCCGTGCTCCCTTGGCCCCCCGTCTTGCTTACATGTGGAGCTGTCGTTAAGCGATTGATTCCAATGACCCCGAAATAATGGTGTTTCGACGCTAGAGAAAACAGTGTTCTATTCCAAGAGTGACAGTTTGATACACGTGGCAGCCTTGAGCAATTTTTTGATTCATAAGCAGCCTATATACGTCCCACTATAGGGCACAGGCCTTCTCTCAGGGAGAGAGTATGGGCTTAATCACCACGCGTGCCCACCGCGGATTGGCGATTTCAAGCGCAGAGGTATGTGAATAATTCAGACACTCAGGTTTCCTCACGATGTTTTCGTTCTCACTTCCTGAAGTTATAGCGAGTGGTACTGCTGCTATAACTTCACAAATGTAGTAACTTAGAAAACAAAGTCATAGGTACATCCCGCACTGGGAATCGAACCTGGGTCTTTCGCTTCCCAGTCCAATGTTCTACCCGCTAGGCTACCACCGCTTCACCATTTTTTGATTGCTTTACGATAAATGAAGACAAAAAGGCTTTTTTTTTCAAACCGCGATCTCCACGACTTTTTTTTGAAAACGCATTCGCAATTTATCATAGAGAGGGATTTATTATCTACATTATAGGATTGAAAAAATTCGTTTACAATTAACTCACAAATATACCGCAAATTTCTTCGAACTGTAAACCATAAATGCCACCATACACGATTGTCGTATGCCAACTTACTTAATAAATTCTCATTTATTTCTTTGAAGGGGAGAAGATTGCTCCTGGATTCAATGGTTCTCTATAATCTTTGTCATAATAGATTCGACACAAATTAAGTGAATTTGCGTTGAATCTTAACCAAATATCATATCGAGCCCCTAGTAGTTCACAACGTATTCGCGGGGGCTACTCCCATCGACTTTTTTTGACTAAACGGTGTAGAACTAACGCTGGTGAGCGGGCGCCGCTTTGTAGACTTATGCGCACTTACAATGAGTACTTTCACCACATTGATCTATTTATGTTATCACCTGGCTTGTTCAAAAAGTCAGTGATCAGTGCTGTATCTGACATTCTATGATTTTAGTTTTCTTGGTAAGTATTGTTCGATTGGTTGTTCTTGTTCCTTTGCTTTGTATTATTGTATCTGTAGTGATGACTAGGTAATCTTCCTTTAACCTGTAAAATTGTTGGTTTCATCTAATTTTGGTTTTCAGTTGCCACTTAAACATTCAATGTCAGCGTCTGTGCTTATTTTGTTTAAGTAAACTGTAGAAAACGCTGGTGGTTGTACAATATAGTGTTTATGTTATTCCTAAGTTACATTAATGTGTTTGTACAACTGTTTGTTTTCTCTAATAAACAAAAATAAAAAATATATTAAAAACGCCATGTTCTTGGTACTTTGTTCGCCCTTGTAACAATTTTGCAAAATTTTTAGTTATTTAGTAACGAACTCTCATGATTTTTTTTTCTTTCGGAAGATATTTTGACTTGGTTGATTTAAAACAAAACTAATGTAATATTTTTAAGTGTTCGCAAGACAACCCTTTCGAGTGTACAGGGGGAGTCTACAGCGCGTCGTCCTTTACATTCTAGTAACAAGCCCGGAACGTAACTGCGTAGAGTCCTCGCAAGTGAAGGGCGAAGTGCTGTTGACTACAATCGACAGCGCATCAACCTTTCTTCTTCTTAGCAAAGAAAAGAAAATTAAACAGTAGCGGCTCGGAACTTTGCGACGTCGACTGCATGATCACTTGCAATCTTTAGGTCCTCCTGCAGGTGTCAGGGCACGCAGGGCGCGACGAAAGATGGTCCATTGCCTTCACATACGTGCAGTCTAATTATTTACGTTAAGGGCAATCTTGCAACAAGACGTGCGAAGATTGACCTGCTGTCGACTGTACCGTGGGGCTCTAGGGATCGATTGCGAGAGGATAGATCGGTCAAACAGATGAGCGGCGTACGAGGAAGTGATAAGGAGCCTCCTGCTAATAATGGCGATGATTGGCCAACTTAACATAGAATAAACTCACGCCTGTAACCCGGAGAGGTAGACAGAGACCAGGGTTTGCCACTTGCCACGATCCTGACAGATCTCTTACGCTTCATAACATACATTAGCAGAGACAAAGTCAATACTTACAGAGTCAAGTCGCGGGTTTCTTCACGATGGAAAATAAGAGGAAAAGGAATGCTTCATCATCTATTCATCACTTCAGTTTACTAACAATGTATTAATGTACTGGGATCAATTGTCAGTTGACCAGTGCTTAAAAAAAAACAACTGACAGCTTGTTACCTGAGTTAAATTATCAGACTATTGGTGTACGAAAAACCGGGGGTCCATCTCACATATTTTTTATTTTCTCATTCAATTCTATTGTGTAACTTCATGCATACAAGTCGCAACGACGCTTGAGAAACTTGAGGGAGGCTACAATCCATCTAAACTAGTTGCTATAGTCGACTGGTATCTACCCCATATTATCTCTCCAATTCTCGACAACTAGCAAGGGTGTTTAAAGTTTAACGCTACGTAAGTTCAGCTAACACCCACGGTGCATATTGTATAGCCAGCGTCGAAATGCAACTCAAGATGGCATTTCGTTCTAAAGGGGAGCAATGAATAGGTCGCGCATGCGACCGACCACGGTGGCAAGGCAAAGGCGGTAGCGTGCGGCGAAGCATTGACAAAATTGTTAGCAAGAAATTTACTTATGCAGGGCGCCTTGCACCAAGTGGATAAGTAAATAGATAAATACTTATACAAGGATAAACGATTAAATAGCTGAGTGACAGGATTGTCTTTCATAACATCTATCTGTGTAATAAAGTTGGAGTGGCAGTGGGCGGGCCACATAGCACGCAGAACTGATGACCGATGGGGGAAGAAAAGTTCTCGAATGGAGACCACATATCGACAAGCGCAGCGTAGGACGTCCAGCCACAAGATGGAGAGATGACCTCACCCAAGTGGTAGGAAGACGCTGGATGCAAGCCGTTTCTGACCGGTCTTTTTGGAAATCCATGGAGGAGGCCTATGTCCAGCAGTGGACTTCTTGTGGCTGAATGATGATGATCTATGCAATGCATAGATGCAATTGTCAAAGTCCTAAGCATTTATGCCCCGCTGTCTCCTATCACTTGTCCTGGCACCAGCGGCTGCTACAGCGTTCGGAAGGCTTACAGTCGCCCTCGTTTCCAGATGACACGCCGCTCGGTGCAACCCGGCCCTTTGTCTCCGCCTCCCATTTAATTCATTCGCCGTGTTTCGCGAGCTTTTGGGGTTCTTTTGGGCAACATCTGAAACCCACGAAAATGAACGCGTTTTGAAAACCAACTTTGCAGTGGAAGTCCGAGAATTTCCATCAAGAGTTTCAAGGAAAATTACCTTGTTATTTAAAATTAACCAAAAAGTTGATACCCGAAATACGCCCATGCGTCAAAGTAATTTGGTCAAGTTATCAGTTAAAGTTGGTGGAGGTATAAACCGGCACCAACATCGACTAATAATAAAGTAATAGTCAGTATGTGATAGCAAACTAATAGTTAGTACTTGATGAAGCAGCGTGAGATGCCCGCCAGCTCGCTGAACCGACGATCAGTAATATAGGAATATTACGCGCACCAAATCCTGAACAATTCCAATCGTCTAACTGTCAAATTCCATACCAAATATTATCGCAAACGTCAGGAATTCAACAGGATTTGGTACGCATAATTAGGGTGGCCGAGGAGTGAAGCCTTTTGAAATGTAAATATTATTGTGTATTATCAATAAATTCTTTAAACAAACAAACAAACAAACAAACAAACATCTAAAGAAGTGATATGTGTCGGGTAGCCTATGTCCAGCAGTGGACACAATGTTGGCTTGTGGAATGTCGCGTTCAATTGGATGGGGGATCTAATCACGTCCCTGACCATCCCTTGAGTATAAATAGAAGAAGAAGAAGAAAGACATTTATTATACCAACAAGACACATCACAGAAACAAAATAAGCAGATAAGTATCATAATATGCACAGCAACAGAAAGAAAACTAAATACACAACAGACAAAACGAACCAATAAAATAAGACCATAGATGTAGCCTGTAAATCGCCTAAATTAAGATAAAGTGCACAGATTGAGTGGTTTCAAAGTATCGAAAAACTAAACTTCTACCTTAACTTTAAAGAAACAAACGGTAACTCTGAGTTTTCGTTTATAACGGTTTTATTAACAGAGTAACATAATTTTCAAAACATAAAATACCTATTTAAGAGCACTTCAGTCGGGATGAAAATTAATACCAGAGCCTAGCATCTAATTCTTAAATAAAATTGAAGTGGCCTTCATTTTCCAGGGACCAAACGCTCAGTAATCCTCAGAAGTATCTCTACGGAACCCTGAAACTTTATCCTGATTACACTTCGCGGCTTTCCATTTCCACCGACAGACACCGAGTACGACTGACGACACTAGCTCTTACGGCGCCCGGTATAAGCCCTAAATTCGCACGAAGCGCACACCGATCTGCGACTGTACCGACGATTTTAATCACTTAAGAGCGACGCCGCGATGATGCCTCTTCAAATAAAAAATCGTAAAAGTCCGCAATAAAAGAGGATTTTCTGAATCGTTCCGGCTTCCACCGGGGATATTACTCGCGCTAATTATGTCGTAGTTATGTGGCTTCTCTTTAGCTGCCTGAAGAGACGAGAAAGGATGACTCTAAATAGATAGATACCCATAAGTACTTCATCTCTGTAAATTACTGGTGTGCAATAAATCTTTACACACCAGTAATTTACAGAGATGAAGTACTTATGGGTATACAGGCGGTCTTGTCGATAAAACGATCTTTCCAGAAAACCCTGGGATGGACAGGACTGAAAGAAGATGAGACTGGGTACGTAGGTGCACACAGAAACATCAATTAATTGACTAATGTGACGGAGGTCAGAATGAGAAACAGTGTTTTGGTATCAGCAATTTATTCGACCCGCAGTCGGACAGAGTTTCCACCTTGCAAGTGTACTTCACGAAATTTACATTCAGACCGCCTCAATAGCCTATTGTATTGCTTTTATATAAACTGAAATCTATTGACTGACCGTTTAGGACAAAACATTTCAATTAGGAAACGGAAGTAGTACGACTGTTATTATTTTATATTAGCTCCAATAATTTTATTTAATAGTTTTATATTATGTATTAATTATACATTATTAAATATATTATGATGTATTTATATTTTTATCTTAAGTCTTATCTAATTCAAATAACTGAATAAGTAGTGTCATGATACCACGAATACGATATTAAATTATTGAGTTACTTTAATACTCTCGAAATTAATACGATAATTAAATTGTTAATAATACTTTTGTAATTTATAATAATTAATTATATGTATACCGTAACTGCAAATGGATTAAGTTATTTATGTGTTGCGACACTGGATCCTGAAGTCTCTAACACTAACGTGTGAAGAAATGTATTATAATGAATATGAAGAGTTATCTATCTGTCTATTGTAGAGACATCTCTACCTTGATTAGATAGGTATAGATATGGAACAACAGAACCCGATGTGAAATCATCCCTATTAAATATTACAATTCGTATTTTATGAAGGTTATAACAAAAGGGCACTATACTTCACACGCCTCGTTGATGCATTGCCTTGCCTTGCTAGTCGGCTTCTCTGTTATGAGCTTTAGGTACTTCGATCTCCGTCTAAAGGGTTTTCCACGTTACAACGAGCTGGGGACCTGAGAGCGCAATGATACGAACTAAAATAATCCTTAAATACTTACAAGGTTACAGGCTACAATACAATAGCGATGCCCGAGACGGCCGACAGCCCGTCCGCTGTCGAGCTTCACCGGATAGTCTCTAAATTTGTAGGTTTAAGGATTATAATTTTAGATTTAAATCATGGCGCCCATAGGTTGCCGGCACGTTGTAAAGTGAATAGTCCTTCAAACCTGTTCTCTTCCTTGATCGTACACCAATTTGTCGATATTTAAAAGAAAGACGAACCGGTTAAATCTGCCCTAAACCGTGCAAATACCTGGAAAAAAAATTCCAACCCGCCACGTCCTCTCCCAAGAGAAGACAGGCTGATTGCGAGCTTCAGCGCTTCGGGCCGAGTTTCGCGCCATCTATCGTGAGGCAACCGGTACTATATATTGTGGGATCCCTGGTATTTCATTGAAATAATTTAAAAGCGGGTCTCCTGCTCATGTTTCATAAAACGTTTTTTAATCGTTTTTTTCTTGCCTTTAGACTCGGAGAAATAACCGAATTTTATTCGAATGTTGTCGAATAATAAAATCGAAAAATTCGATCGTATTTAGTAACTACCGCTCGTCGCTACTTCATGCCCTAACCAGCAGGCCGACGTTTGCAGAGCAGGCGAAAGAGAAAACTTCCCCTGAATATAATTTTAAATGCTTAAATCATCAACAATAGATGTGTGTATGTAGTATGGTGAGTGGGAGCCCCTTTTTTGTTGTCACGGAAGCACCTGAGGCGTTTGGAGTCCGAGGTGGCTGGGTGCCGTACATTACTGTTTGGTACCCGGCTCCCTTTGACTCTATATCCCTCACATGTTCTCTTCACGATTGTTTTGTTTTTATTTTTGTTTTGTTGACGTTCGTGTATTTTGTTTGTGTACATTTGTGTTTACTTTATGTTTCTATGACAATTTAAACCCAGCAGGGGTGCCCTTAAGGGGCTCCAGGGAGTAACACTAGCGCCACCGAGGAAAGCAGTCATATCTCTTTTTACCGATCGAATTTGCAAAAAGTTTATGTGCAATCTCTCAAATCTGTTAATAGTGACTTTTAGGGCCCATGGCCGTGAACCTAAGGCAAAAAACCTAGGACTAGATATCATTATCGCCAAAACGGCCGTTTTTGGCATAAATGCTATCTAGTCTCAGGTTTGTGATCCCAGGTTCTTTGTCGTGGGACCTAAAAATCACTGTTAAGATGATTAAGATGATGATTGAACGTACACTTTTAGCAAATACGATCTGTAGAAGGAGATGTGTTTTTTTTTCATTAGTTAGCCCACAGGATCCCTTAAAAGAAAACATTGTAAGTAACTGACCCATCAACTAGCTACTTTATTATTCAAGTCAATCATGTCACCCACCCAGCGTTACTTTAACCAAATGTCCACAACAACTATCCCTTCTACCTACCAGGCTATAATTTGAGCCAAATTAAAGAAGCATTAACTCGTCCTGTAAACATGAATTTTCAGCTGATAACACACGCGGCAACAATCTTCACTAATGTGCAAAGTGTGGGTAGACCTTTAGGGAGGTGTTACATTACACAAATACAAATATATTTATTGAGAAATACAATTTGCCACTGTGAAATTTGAAACCCTTGCTCCCAAACTAGGATTACCTGTGCGTCAGGAGCAAGTGACAAGTTATAGGCTCCTAGCTATTCCATTTCGGTGTGCGTTTTGACGTGAATTGTCTTTCATTTCGGTAGTAGGAGGTCACTTGCTAAAACCGCATGCAACGAAAACATGTCGCCTCGGCGAGGGTTGTGACTCCGTAACTACGTGTCGTGTGCCATTTATTTATATATCGTTGAGTAGAGCAAAGTAGCCATTACTGTGATCCTCTTGATTCGTGTCGCTAGATGGCGCCAGTGCTGCGTAACGTTAGACATTTAACGTTAAACCAACAGCCGTATAACCTGACACAGCTCCATCGTCTTTTTTTTGTCCTGAGCGCTTGAAACGGCTTATTTATATTTTTAAGTTAGAAATCCAGTAAATGGTTTCTAGAATACAGCAACAAAAGCCAAGATGAACTAGATAATTCAACACTCGTTACTGGAGTGTATCGGAAATCAAAATGAAAGAGATGCATTGGTACCTTAATGTAAAACAAAACTGTAAAAATGAAAAAATAATTTGCCATAATATTTTTAGAACGTAACTTCCAAGCGAACGAACGTAACCTCTCTTAGGCTGGCTGGAAGAAATTTATTTTGAAATAAGTCCGCCTTTGTGCATTTACACTTACCTGTTATTTAAATTTTAATTTTTAATTGTTTTGCAATAAAGCGTAACAAGCAAACTTAATATTTTTTTTGTTATTTTTGCCGAAGATACTAAACTGACAGTTAACTAATGCTTTCAAAAAGACGCCTGTCACCTCAGTACCGAAAAGTTGGAAAATTGTAAAATGAAATATAAACGAGTAAATATCCGTGCAAATTAAGTTTTTACTGTGTAAAAATGAAAAGTCAACAACATGAATGTTATTGTTAAAAGATTGTAATTATTTTATGGCATAAGCATAAGTTTAATTGAACCAATTAAATGTTTAAGTGCTAATAAAGTGAAATGTTGAATATGACTCTTTGCTGCTAACCTAGTTCTAGATAATAACGAAATTTTTACATTTACGTGTACCATAGTCACAGTACAAAACTTCGTATTCAAAAGTCCTATGGTGTCAGTTCAGAGGTTTAGTAAAAAGCGTAAGTTTAATTAAAATCGATCTGAAAGTTCTTTGAAGATTGTTATTGTATTACTTTTCATCAAACTTGTAATTTTTTACCATTAAAAATTAAACACTTGTAAGTTGCTCACGACACAGGCCTAGCCTAGTGTGGGGACACCATTATTCTTATATTATTCTTTCTGTTTAATACATAATGCCTACAACTATTTGCAAATTTTGATTTAGCTTTTCTGACTTTTGACTTATATTTTTTTTCTTCACTTACCTACTGTTTGCGCCGTCCAAAAAGTACGCAACCTGCTCGCCAGTTCAAACTTATTCTTTGTACGTAAATCGTTTTTTGTTTTTTCTTCTTCTAAAAATATTAGCGCCAGCAACACGCTTTATTATTGAAAACCATTGATTCTATTGAAACATCGTCGTATTTTTTCTATAAGGATTTACAGACTCTCTTCAGTTAGCATACATTTTTCAGATATATATTCCAGCCTTTTCTATCTGAACAGATTTCTATAGGCATTAATTTATAATTATATTAGAGATAGTGCATTTAAGCTTTGATTTATTTGTATAATTGAATTGCTAATTTGTAAAAATATCAATGCGACCGACATGCGCCTAGAAGTTGCCAAAGCCCCTTAGTAAAATATAGACTTAAAAAAATAAATAACTGAAAACTACATAATATAAACTCATGCCTGTCTGTATCTTCGTTCAAGCTAATCTAGGATCCTATAACTTGTATGAGAATAAAACTTACGGAATCTAGGCTCTTATGATAATCGTGATAATGACGAGACATACGGATTGTTAAAGTGCGTATTATAAAATCGGAAAGCGCCAAACGTATTTGGTTCCCCAACATAAAATAACTTGTATGAAAACGAAACCTGAGGGATCTAAGTTATAACGTGCATGCAAAAAATATATAACTTGTATGCAAAAATTATCTACAAAAATTTGGATTCTTTAACTTGTAAGAGAAAAACTTACGGAATCTAAGATCCTATAACTTGTATAATTATGCAAAAACTACCTACGGAATCTACGATCCTTTAAACTTGTATAATGTAACAGGCCCCTTACGGGTGGCAAGGCCTTGGTAATTTCGTAGGCAACAGATTAATGTTCATATCGCGTTCACAGATTATGCAGGCATGCTTTACTTGCCTGTAAGAAAACAGAATAAACTTCAACCCTACTTCCTCCAAGCTAAAGTTATCCCTAATACCAAAGATAAAGGTCTAGGTTAGTCTTGGCAGACTGAAAAGCAGTACTACACTTAGGGCTACTCCGTGAAATAAAAAAGTAATGCATGTGACATTACTCAGTTTAAGTGTATTTATTAAGTGATATCACGCGACCGGGTAGCACATGCAACGTGTACAGGGTGTATCTTTGTGGAAAATATGCGGTGTTAACTAAAGCACTTCCTGAAACCCACGTTATAGCTGCTGAGTTCTAAACTTTTTTTCCAAAGGATTCATGCGTGAGAAATCAGTTGTATGGAGATAAGAGATAACACCATGCATCCACAATCATGCATGCTGTCGACACATGTTTTGGCGAGTCACCTAGACATATCAATGTTAAGTATTTAGTATTATTTAGTATCTGTATTGTTGCCGTGGTGCTTTGTTTCGCTAATCCTACTTGATATTATAAATGTGAAAGTTTGTGAAACTGTGGAATGTGGATGTGGCATGGGTGGAATTTTTAGGTTTTTAAAATTGTCCTCAGCACGGGTTAGTGCAACAAAAAGAATATAATCATGTAGGGACAGCGATATCATTCCGATGTAAAAACCTAACTGCAAAGTGGGTTACTCGGGGCCGCAAGTGATGTAAATTGCTTCGGCCAGATGTCGCTGCCTGTTCGTAGTACAGAGAAGTTTGTAATGAGGCTCGAAAGCCTGCACTTGCCCATTAGCTCAGTTGGGAGAGCGCTGGCACGGTTAGGTTCAAGTACCGGCATGGGTGGAATTTTTTGCCTCTAAATATGTTTTTAAAATTGTCCTCAGCACGGGTTAGTGCAACAAAAAGAATATAAATGTTTGGATGTTTGTTACTCAATCACGCAACAACGGCTGAACGGATTTACATGAAACTTGCCGTACAGATAGAAAAAGACCTGAATTGAGATATAGCATACTTGATATCCCGGTAATGCGTTCCCGTAGATTTTTTTAGTTTAAAATAGACAGCGTTGTGCGAGCGAACGTTGTGTTTTAAAAATAGATGGCGTCCAAGAATCGTATAAACGGATTCTGTGGCGGTACAAAATTTGCCGGGACTGCTAGTAAATAAATAAATGAGCTTCTAAGCCGCGCTGTTTTGCAGAAATGAAAACTTTTAACGCGCAATACATTCAAAACATCGCAATCTCGAACAAGTGTAGCGCTGGTACAGAGCTTACAGCAGATATGTATTCTATTCTATTTATCGTGTTAGACGTTGGCGTTGAAGATGCCCTTTTAGAAGCACCAATTTACACACATACATAAATTCACGCCGGTGACCCGGAAGCCTAGGCCTCTGCCGGTCTCACCGTGGGCCCAGGTACTTTGATGTCTATCAGGATTACGATTCTGACAAACCACTGTCGCTTCATCAACATTCATTAGTTACTGCATGCACGCACGCCGGTTTCGGGGTCAATAACTATTTCATCATCATGAGCCATTTGACGCCCACTGCAGGACTTCCCGTGGTTTTCCAAACGTCCCGGTCTCGTGCCGCCGGCATCCAGCGACTCCCTGCCACCGTAACCATCTGGCGGCTGCCCACGCTATTTATTATTTATGCAAGACCTATTCATTTAGGCAAATATACACCCTCTGAAAGGCACAGACCTTCTCTCGGAGAGAAAGAAAAAATACATTCTAATAATCAAATTTTATTTGGGAGAGCGGTGGTAGCCTAGTGGGTAGAACATTGGACTCGAAAGCGGGAGATCCAGGTTCGATTCCCAGGGCGGGCATGTACCTATGACTTTGTTTTCTATGTTATGTACATTTGTGAAGTTATAGTAGCAATAGCACTCGCTAACTGTGAAGGATAACATCGTGAGAAAACCTGAGTGCCTGAGCTATTCAGCGCTTGAAATCGCCAATCCGCGGTGGGATTTCGCAGAAAAACAAATCGGTCGCTGTTCACATAACAACACAATATTCGTGAATGGAAGGAATTTATGATAAAATAACAGGCGAAAAGGCTAAACGTAATTTGAATCGACATTACTTCAAATTATGCTAATGTACGTAGTTGTGGAATGGATAATTGGAATAAGAGTTAGACTTTATTTATTGTACATGCAAGTGCTATAAAATAGCCACGATCATCAGTACATCACATTTGCTGTTGCGTAACTGGCGACTTCGCAAGAAAAACGTAAAGGTTTGTGCACTGTCGACTGTACAAGGAGATCGTTAATTGAGTATACTTTATTGTACATGAAACCCTGAACAGGACATTACATAAAAAATAGCATGAAATAGCACAAAGGCGAGGGTATATCTATGTAAGAGATTGCAAACCTTGGAGATTCGGAACAGCGGTAAAAACATGACACATCTTAAATCTTACCTCTCATTAAGATGTATGATGTATGACGTTTGGACAGATGTATGTCAGTTACTTAATCACGCCAGAATGGCAGAACGCATCTGGATTAAATTTGGCACAGAGATAGATTCTCGTCTGGAATAGCGGATAGGCTACTTTTCATCCTGGAAAACTACACATCGAAATATCTACGTGAATGAAGTCGCGGGCAACAGCACGGTGAATGAAATATAAATAATTTTTGTTCGTTACCAGTAGTACAGTTATAACCATTCTTTATGTTTTGCTTCTTGGGTTTTATCTTCAAATACGGAGCCACCGTATTTGATCGCCTCTGCAATTGCACTCTGCATTGCAAAGCTCGTGTAGCTAAGAGACATCTACGTCACGACAAAACAATAAATACTTTATTCAGTTATTTTATCACCGTTAAATAAGTGCAGTACTAATTTTACTTACATAGCATAAGCAGTTTTTTTTTTATAATTCTTGTAAGTAAAAAAATTTAAGAGACACAATTTTGCACACCATATAACCCAGCGGATTTATAAAACTTGTAAGTTTTTCATTAATAGAGTAACTTGATACTTCGCAATTTCGCAGTTTTTTGAGCAGCCCTTATATCATAACTTATTTTTATGATTTAATTTTATCTGGGTTTTTACGTCTTCCATGGTACAAAAAGCGGAGTGGTGGTAGCCTAGTGGGTACAACATTGGACTCGGAAGCGAGAGACCCAGGTTCGATTCCCTGTGAGGTAGGTACCTATGACTTTGGTTTCTACGTTATGTACATTTGTGAAGTTATAGTAGCAATACCACTCGCTAACTGTGAAGGATAACATCGTGAGAAAACCTGAGTGCCTGAGCTATTCAGCGCTTGAAATCGCCAATCCGCGGTGGGCACTCGTGGTGATTAAGCCCATACTCTCTCTCTGAGAGAAGGCCTGTGCCTTACAGTGGGACGTATATAGGCCGCTTATGAATGATGAATAGTACAAAAACAATGTTTCTCCAATCTACGTTTGAGGCAATTTCTTCGTTGATGCCTAGAAGGCTTTTGAAACTTACTTGCGCCTACAGAGGCAATGTAATGAAGTTCACGCGTTCATGCAATTTTCATTGTACCACAATGCAATAAGGGCGGGTTCTCAGAGCGCACGGATTTCTATGGGACTTATTGCGCTGCGCGAGCGAATAGTTGAGGGAAAAATATGCATTTTTTAAATTACAGAAATACAAATTATATTAATAGAATTTTGACGACCGACGTTACTAACACATTCAGTGATGATAGTCATTTTGGTATATTTTTTATTTTGCAAACTCACTACAGCTCGAATAAAACCATTATGTAATAATTTAAATAAATAATTCGTGATTTTTTATGCAACAAAGTCTTAAAAATCAACAAAATAATGACCGACGGCCCTAGATAGGAAATTGAAAATTAGTATATCACTTCAGTATTCAGTATATCAGTGGTTATATCACTTTCAAATTTTAAATACTAACCATTGACTAACCGAGAGTAAAATGTATTTTAAAACACCTGATTTAGGGGCAATGTCGGAGAACCCAGCCTTAACAGAATGTAGACCCTGTAGATAAGTACACAAACAGACGACAACTTCATATAAGTTGCTGGCGGTTCCGACGCGTCCCGAGAGGTAGAAACCGCAACTTGTGGCCGTCTGTACGTGCGCCTAGCCATGACCGCAAACTCTAACCGAAGTATGTACAATCAACACCGCGTTAAACGTGCGGGAACTTTACTCAATTACGCTTAGAGCTACTTTGCAACAAAAATGTAAGGATTGCTATTGATTGTACGAAACGAGATACAAATAATTGAACTATAGAATCTATCCGTGTGGTGCCGGATTAAGAATAGCGTCACTCCATTTCCTTCCGTGGATGTCGTAGAAGGCGACTAAGGAAATCAATTAGCAGGAGACGGGCAGCAGCGTCTTCCTGAGATTCCAACCGCATACTGCGATCGCCAACCCGCCTGCCAAGCGTGGCGATTATGGCAAAACCCCTCACGGTTATGAAAACCACGAAGGAGGCCTATGTCCTGCAGTGGGCGTCAAATGGCTGATGATGATGATGATACGTATACGGACGTCCCACTGCAGAGCACAGACCTTCTCTCAGAGAGAGATTATGAGCTTATTGGGGAGGTCGTTCGTTTGAATCCCGGCGCATGTGCCAATGTCTTTGTTTTCTAAGTTGCGTACTTTTGTGAGTTTGTAGTAGAAATACCACAGTAAAGGAGAACATCTTGAGGAAACCTAAGTATCTGAGGTGTTCACATACATAAATTTACGATCAATAAATAAAATAAGAGAGGTCCTGATGCAAAAAAAAATATATAATTATTTAGATTTTCGTTTCTGCACTATTGTAAACATTATTATTTATTATTTATTTTCAATAGTGTTTTGACATTGTATTATTCCTTTTTTTTTTTAATTTACCATTTTGACGAAACCTGCGGGTGTATTTTGTATCGATTATATTATTTCTTTGTTTGTATTTTAATGTGTATTGTCTTTTTAAAATCGAGTGTTATAATTAAAACCATATAATTGATGTGTAGAGTAATTTATACGTCTCAGGAAATTGATGTAAGTGTGAATAAATTTTGTCATTATTTAACATTATGTGTCAAACTTGGCATGGTTATAGACAGTCGACAGCACATCCAAGTTACGGGCGACTTCGTGACAAAAATGTAAAGAAATGTTAGCCGAACATCCGCCAAGGCTCCCAAGTTCTACTCGGACCTGAGATTTCCGCACTTAGGGCCGGTTTCTGAATTGAGAAATTCACCAAAAAATTACTTCTGTCACGCTCTTTTCTGAGAAATTCGAAGAGAGAGCACTACAGTTAACTATTTACTTTCAGCACTACGGCCAGTTTCTTCATTCAGAAACTGGCCCATAGCCTCATAGTTGGGCCGTTGTTCGTAGCAAGCGCTAAGGTATGTAAATACCTCGAACTCTAGGCTTTCCTTACGATGTTTTTCCTTCACCGTTAGGGAGTGGTACTGAAGAAGAAGAAGAAGAAGAAGAAAGACATTGCTACTACAACTTCACAAATGTCATTGGTACATGCCGGGATTCGAACTAATGACCTCTCGAATGAGAAGCCGGCGTTCTACCGCTCCGCTACCAGCGATACTAAGGTTCCCAAATGAAACGAAAAAAAAAAACTTTTTTTTTTTGTAAATACTCTACTTGCACTTGGCCGATTTATAGCTGTAAATCAAAGCTCGCAACGATCTAAATCACCTCACTCAACCCGCATACGGTCATCGGTTCTCATTGAAATGTCACTCGTACTTTCTACAACAAGTTTCCATTCATACATTCAGTTTTACGATACGGGCGAATTTGCAACGTAAATCTATATACTTACGACTCTGTAGAGTCAATAGCTCTTATCGTTATCGCCAGCAATATAAGTCACTTGTCTTGAACAAAAGGCTTATCTTTAACTGTCTTTGGCAGTGAGTACAGACCGGACATGGAACCAGCTACAATTCATAGTTTATTATGACCATACGATGTATGCTGCATAGCAGAGTCTACTTGTTAATCTGTGGATTAATTGCATTATCATTGTAAACCATGAATTGTGCTTCTATGAAATAGGCCCACGATAACCGGGGCTAGGGTCGCGTTTGAACTACTGAAATACCAATAGAATTGTTATTTAACTAGAGACTTAGTAAACGCATAGCCTGTGACTTCGGATAAAAGTAGCCTTTGTCACTTTGGTTAAGATTTTTCAATAATCAGTTTAACAGTCAGATAGCTTATTTGATAGGTAACGTCATACAAGAATAATCAATTATCTTTATTAGCTTGTTAGTACCTAACTAGCGAAAGTTCACAACTTTTAATTCATTAACGAGATTACATTCCGCTGTTATTGTGGCAGTGGTAGGTAGCCATCGGTAGAACGTTGGCTTAACATTCGAGAGATCCTGGTTTCGATTCCGGCAGGTAGCAAGTGTTACGTAAATTTGTAGTAACAATACCGCTCGCTAATCGAGAAGGAAAACATCGTGAGAAAATCCGATTATCTGAGGTAATAATAATAATAACTTACACGCAACACAATCATTGTCCTGGTACCAAACCAGGACACCCTGTGCTATGATAACCAGGCAGGCAATAAAGACACAGCAAACATGGAAATCACATACTTCATATCTTGAAATTGTCAATCCGCGGTGGGCACGCGTGGAAATTCTCTCTCTCTCTCTCTCTCTCTCTCTCTAAGAGAAGATAATATACAAAATACGAAAATATTTATTCAGTCCAATTATATGAAGTTTTAGTAGCAATACCATTCGCTAACTGTGAAGGGATACATTGTGAGGAAACCTGAGTGTCTGAGCTATTCACCTACCTCAGCGCTTCAAATCGCCAATCCGCGGTGAGCACGCGTGGTGATTAAGCCCGTACTCTCACTCTGAGAAAAGGACTGTGCCCCACAATGGGACGTAAATAGACTGCTTCTGAGTCCAATAATGTTACAGCATGTTGTGCAGTAGCTCGAAGAATTGCTCAGTTGAAGTGGCAGTGGGCGGGGCACATAGCTCGAAAAACTGATGGCCGTTGGGGCGAAAAAGTTCTGCCCTGGCGACCGCGGACCGGATGACGCAGCATGGGTAGGCCAGCCACCAGATGGTGTGACGACCTGGTTACAACGGCGTGGCGGGAAGTCTCTGGATGCGGGCGACACAAACCGGGAAGCTTGGAAAACCATGATGAAGGCCTATGTCCTGCAGTGGGCGTCAAATGTCTGATGATGATGAAATAGGTATTGACCCCATAAGCGGCGTGCACGCATGCAGCAACTAACCTGTGGTTTCTGTAGTCCAGAAACCCACCAAGTAAGTATTAAATCTGTGACTGGTGGGTCCTGTATACAGCGCACAGGCTGCTGTGGGACGCATACAGGGTTGCTTAATTGCACAATTCGAGAAACACGTCTGATTACCATGCCTGATTCGATTCCCACTGGGAGCCGCCGTACACGAAATGTCCTTGCATGGTTACCATAGCACAGGGTATCCTAGTTTGGGGCCAGGGCAAGCGATTGTGTTGTGTGGAAGTTATTATTATTACAATTCGTCATTTAAAACAACTTTTGTTCCACGACTTTCAAAAACCATGCAATAAATTTTTCCACTTTTTCATGAGTACAGTCTACAGCACATCATGGTATACATCCATACACTCTACTCCTTTGCGTTACGGGCGACTTTGCAACTAAAATGTAGATGTTGACGTATTGTCGACTGTACAATAATGTAAATGCACACGATAAAAGTTACCGTGAACCTATATCAGCAACATTTACCCCTTTTAAAACTGTTGACGGAAACATGCACCCATAAAATCTCTTAACTTTCCAACACTCTTACCATAAATAGCCACCCGTAATCTTCGCACGAGTATTTTGAAATATATTACGCATAGGGGGGGCGATGGAGTTCTTAATTACAATGTATGCAACCGTAGAATGTAGAGCTAAAAGCTCAGTTAAGGGCTAGATAGAATGGATTTCGCACGGTTAATTTAAGAAATGTCACCAATGAGTAGTGACTCATAGTGACATCCCAACAGATCCCAACTATTAAGGAAGAAACCACAGAAAGACTTAAGACTTACAGAAATAGAATCTGCAACCCTTCAACAAACTGGCAACCAATCTTTTGGACCAGTTACTGCACCTAGGAGGCTGAAACGGAAAATTCCTCAGGACTTGCTAAACGGCCATTGAAACATGAATAGCACTTGATGAAGCGGTTAGGCCACTGAGTTTATACTGCACATGCCACAGATACAATAATTACACAAATTGCTGAATGCCTTCAAAAGGCAGATTGCAAGTGGAAATGGAGATATAAAAAATAATAATAAAAGGGATTGTATTATTGTTTGCTAGTACTTTTCTAATCCCCTAATTAAATTAACAGGGTTCTAAATAGAATATTCTTTATTGTACGCGAGGAATTACGTGGATGGCTGTATTAAGAGGATGTAATACAAAAGGGCAAGATGTAAAGTACCCGAAACCGGCATGCAATGACTAATGAGTGTTGTTGACGCGATAGAGATCTGCCAGGATCGCGACAAGTGGCAGACCCTCGTCTCTGCCCACCCCTCCGGGATACAGGCGTGAGTTTAAGTTATGTTTTGAATTAAACTTAAAAAAAATAAAGTACTGCACAACTGTCGGCTTATTAATAAAAGTAATTTCTTCCAGACAACTATCATAAGTTGTGTAGCCATGATATCTTTGGTCTCCCAGGTCTCCTTCTTCCTGGAATCTTGCCTTGTGTGATAAGTCGAAGGAGACTGTACTTGGTGTTACAGATAAAGAAATAATATAATCGATACAAAATACACCCGCAGGTTTTGTCAAAATGGTAAATAAAAAAAAAAGGAATAATACAATGTCAAAACAGTATTGAAAATAAATAATAATAAATAATATAACCTAACCAAATAAATCACCCCGAGCCACATCCGGCCCAAAAGTCCCCATGATACTGGCCGCATTGCCGCGTTGCACAGCGAGGGAAATCCTTTGGCTCAGATATGCCCCAGAGCGAACGTCCATTCCACGGTCCCTCAATCGGCGGCCCAGCTCTCGAATAAAAGATCTGCCCTGAGTGCCCCACACACCAGTGGTTTCGATAGCCAGCGGCACAAATATATAATTACTCATGAGCTGACTATACTTTAGGCACTTTTGTCTTTCAGCCAGTTCAGCTGCGGCACCAGCAGTAGCAGCAGTAGATGCTACATGTGACGGCGCAAACGTGCACACACACGTCGCATCCCACAACAAACTACGACCTTTCTCCCAAGGAACCAAAGTTAGTCCGTCCGATAGACTCCAGCTTCTGTTCCTTGAGGGCGTATCTAAAAAATAAAATTACAATCGTCACATCTAAGTTTGTGTTAAATAAAATTTCCTATAAAAATATGAATTGTGGCTTTTCAAACCGTTTCGAATCAATACCGAGAGGCCATATTAGTATTGAAATTCTTTTCTATAGAAATAAGCTCGCCTATGTACCCCTTCTTATTGCTTTGTTTTATGTGTAACATATTTCTTTCTTGTGTACAATAAAGTATAACATCTAAAATATAACATAAATAAAATGTACAAAGGGGAACTATCGGATTATCTTCCAGTTAACCTTGGCTATGCGTAGTAGGTCCGCAGCATACATTATCGGGCGGCACTAAAATAGCGCACGGGACTCGCGTCGTAAAAGCGAAGCGTCTGGGCCAATAAATTGTTGCATTCTGGCAACATTGGCCGTTTAGGGCAACTGTGGCGGATTGAACTCAAATCTAACACAATTGATTGAAATAGTGAAACGTGGCCACCTGTTTTCCGAGGGCGCTGATCTACCTACTATATTTTTACAGCCGCATCAATTATCAATACCTGCTACTAACGTTGGAGAAAAATGTATGCAATCTTTCAAAAATTTGCTTACATACATAAGTTTACGTCTGTGTCCCGGAGGCAGGATATTAGACTTTATTGTTCAAAATACAAAAAATTACTACTTAAAAAAATCTTAAACTTAATGTTTGTGTTAAATCCCAGAGATTCAATGTCGTCTTCCCATCTTCTATTCTGGCCACCTCCGCTTCTTTCTGGATATTGGAGACGAGTGGCACTGGACCGTAGACAATGGAAGGAGCTGACGGAGGCCTTCGTCGACAGACATTCCGAAATTAGGGACATTTTGTAAAAAACACGAATATTAATTTAGACGACCTCGTGGCGCAGTGGTAGTGCATCTGCATACCATGCGAGAGGTCCCGGGTTCGAATCCTGGCTGGGAACAAAAAAAAACCCCAGGTTTTGGATGTTTATATGTTTGTGATGTCGTTGTTTCTGGTTACCACGACACAGGGTATCCTAGTGTGGGGCCAGAACCAATGTATGTGCCTGTATGGAAATGTTTATGTTTATGTTTAATTATTCATTTTATAAATAGTTGCATAAAATTTAATTTATAATGAATACATGTAAACTACAGATAATGAATATATTATATTTTTTATAGCATGCGAATTTATTTAAGTAATCGATATCTATTTATATGAATATTCTGTGATATCGCTATAGTTTTGTGAATAAAAGGCTATTTTTTTTTATCCCAGAAATGTCAACCCAATCTCGCTCCCTCACTCACTCACACACTTGGTATGGAATTCCGTATAAACGAGCGAGACGCGCGACACGGAATCGTGGCCATGTAGAAGCGGTCTTGTAGTTAATTCGGTTAAAATCAGCATTCAGTCAATTCATCAAATATTTCAACTCACCAATGCAGAGAGCCGTATGAAATGTGTATAAAGTAAGAAATAAATGTGAGTTTGAGAATTGGGGAGTAAAACGAAGCCATAGGCTTCAAAGATATGATTAGGATATAGTGTGTCACAAAGGTAAATGATATAGATTTAAATAAATTAAAAAAATCCCCATAAAAAAATGTTTGGGTACTTAATGAACGTTGTTAGTTTCAGAATTAATAGATTATATAGAGAAGAAGCTAACAAAGAAACTCCACATTTATTATTTTAACTAAAATTTTAAAGTAATTAATAAAGTTTGAGAAAAGGCCTGTGCCCTACAGTAGGACGCATATAGGCCGATTATGCTTATAATAGAGTTTCAAAAGTTCTTACTCATGAATGTGTAGAACACAAAACACAATCGTCCTCTAAATACCCGTTAACATTATTCTACCGGCTAATACCAGACATATTATAACATTAAGGATTGAGCCGCTTCCAACCGGTCTTTTTGGAAATCCATGGAGGAGGCCTATGTCCAGCAGTGGACTTCTTGTGGCTGAATGATGATGATGATGATGAAGGATTATTTAGGAGACAAATATTATTTGTCTCCTAAATCATCCTTAATGTTATAATAGTCAGAAGATATGATATTCCTCCAAAGACACAGCTTGCTCCAGTCTAAGACCAGAGCATCTCGATGAGGCAACCGTTCTATCTGTCGCGGGCTTTACCCTCCACGCTATCTTAACAGCGGCCGGGCCAGTAAAAGCTTACGAGGGCTGCTAGCACAGTTTTAGTGGCCTTATCAACGCCGTGCTCGCGATGCAAATGGAATCGGTTTGCCGGACGGTGGCTGCTCATTTTACGTGAGCTACCATAGCTTTTCCGAAAAAAAGGGTAATTTTTGAGTTATTGTTTTAGGGCCATCCTCATGCAGTCGCTGCCAGCAACCTACCTCAGATCGTTGGTCCAGCGAGCTATCACGAACTACCACGGCTAAGTAGGCTTTAATGTTAACGAGTAATAGGCGACAAACTTATAAAGGGAAAACTTCGTACAAAATCCACTGAAAATGACGTTGACGAAGTGGTTAGTTCTGTAAAGCAGATAAAACCCCCTCTTTCTGCGGAACCCTACATTGCGCGTGGCCCGACATTTATGCCCGACGCCCGGTTTTCTAACTTACTATTACTATGGTTCTAGCGAATCTGACTACGTTAGCTACGTAATAAAATAACCACTTTATTTAATCTAGCATAATTACGTCAATGATAGGTCAGACAGATAGACACACATTCGACGCAGGCATAATAATAGATACCCATAGGTACTCTTCGGGTAAGGAACTATAAAATGTGCGTTCATCAACGATATGTATGTGATCAACGATATATGTGTATTATATTCTTTTTGTTGCACTAACCCGTGCTGAGGACAATTTAAAAACCTATTTAGAGGCTATAAATGACACGGTGAGCCAGAGGTCACGGGTTCAAGTCCCGGCATGGGTGGAATTTTTAGCCTCTAAATAGGTTTTTAGATATATGTGTATTTAAGATCGAAATTGGTTTACTAGTGGCTAGCGGGGCTCCACAGGACTGGATTGTTTTGGACATCAATAAGGCTTTATCCGGTACTACCTATTATTTATTATTTATACAAGGAGAAAAAACAGAATTGATAAACTTATAAGATAAAAAATATTAGAGTCAATATAGTACTACATTTTGCCAATTCCTCAGCATTTCCCACATATAGGTAATACTTAATATAATAAATAAGTAAAAGGCGCAATACAGGATTCTAGATTTAGTTCTAAGATTAAAATAAACAAACTATCGTCCATGTAGGCCTGATTTATATTGATCCAATTTATTTGTGCTAAAAGCTCCATTTTAGGGCTCTTATTTTTTCCCGCTTCTTGTCCACTCAGCTTACGCTTCGTCTGTGATCCGTAGATAGTTAATTTATTCTCGGATTTTGCGGGTTTTTTGGGCGTTAAATTGGTTCCATCCTCTCTCCATGTTGCGCCGAAAAGCCCGCACTAAAACGAATTTATAAAATGAATTTAACTTTACTAAAAAAACAACACAATTTATCGAGTCTCCACGCTGCGTTAAAGTTTAAACTTCGAACTCAAATTTACCGAGCGGGCGGGGAAAATTAAAAAGAAACAAGCCGGAGGCTCTCCGAGACGTACAGCCTACTTTAACTTCATACCGATCCTTGCTTAACTTCCGCCAGAGGTCGAATGCATGCACTCGACTACCTATCACTCTCGTGGGAGGCATTTGTCCCGTGGAATATCAGCCTTCTTTTCCTGGATTTCAACCTCTATCCTGGGCGTCTTAGAGTGTATATTTTCATGTGTTCCAGTGTAGACGGCCGTTACAGCGTTTTCTTTTTACAAATAGTACCCTGTAGGTCTTAAAACCAACCAGTAATTTAGAGTTTCTGTAGACGAATATACCTTACCTTTAAAGCAGAAAGTGTGTTCGCCGTGTCTTCGCAGGCATTAATTTTAAAACAAGAGTAATGTATTCCACAGTAATTGCGAGCGTAGCTTCTAGCGTAGAATAAAGCTGACAGAAGCACAAGATTACAAATGTTAGGATTACAAGACTGCCTCGTTGGACTAGCCGTTAAGGCGCTTAACTACCAAGACAGAGGTCGTGGCTTCGATTTCCACTGGGGACCGCCGTAAATTTGTACAAATGGCCTCAGTCTGAGTGTATTTCCATGTTTGTAATGTCCTTGCCTGATTACCATAGCACAGGTATGGAACGTTTGGGACCAGGTCGAGTGATTGTGTTGTGTGGAAGTTATTATCATTATTCATCATAAGCAGCCTATATACGTCCCACTGTAGGGCATGGGCCTTCTCTCATGAAGAGAGTACGGGCTTAATCACCACGCGTGCCCACCGCGGATTGGCGATTTCAAGCGCTGAGGTATATGAATAGCTCAGACACTCAGGTTTCCTCACGATGTTTTCCTTCACCATTAGTGAGTGGTATTGCTACTATAACGTAGGAAACAAAGTCATAGGTACATGCTCGCACTGGGAATCAAACCTGGGTCTCTCGCTTCCGAGCCCAATGTTGTTATTATTATTCTTTTACTAATCGAGTCTTTCACTTTGATAAATGGAGGGGTAGACAGAGACCAGGGTTTGCTACGATTTTAATAATATTGTATTTAAAGAAAAGGAAAGAAGTTACAAAAACTACCTAGGTATCTAAATATGACTCCCTTATGCGGTGCTATCCAAATAATGATTACGCTGACGAAAATGAATTTATTTGTTTGCCTTATTTGGTTTATTTACTAACCACGTTTCCTGCTCATTTATTTATTGCGCTGACAAAAATAATCGTTGGCTGATCGAATATTTTTTTTTTTTGGTGATGAAAGGAAAAAGGAAAAGAAATGATCAGTTTTTTTAAACGTTTATTTAAGGCAATCAAAAATACACACAACATATACCTCCCGTACTCCGAAACCGACCATTGGTTTCCGGTCAGGTTTATCCGTGGATTGGGTTTTTTGTTTAAAAAGCATTTGGCACTAGAACTAGATGCTCGGCAGATAGCTTGAAGGCACGTCACTTAATCAAATCCATCTAGGAATAATTCACATAACCAGTGCACCACCAAAGTGGACCCTCTGTTACCGTGTTGTTCGCGCCTTCAGCCAATAAAATATTATTAGAAATTAGCGCGTACATTTCACCGTCGGTCTGGGATGAAATGTAATAGTAGGTAGGTACAGCGAGCGAACGTTGGAACGTGCTGATGGGCTCCCGATTCTGTTCCGAGTCCCTAATAGGTGCGGTTACGAACGGAAACGCTACGATACTGAGAGTCAAAAGATTTATGTGGCGCAGCGGTAGTGCATCTGCATACCATGCGAGAGGTCCCGGGTTCGAATCGCGGCTGGGGACAAAAAAAAACCCCAGGTCTTGGATGTTTACATGTTTGCGATGTCGTTGTTTCTGGTTCCCACGACACAGGGTATCCTAGTGTGGGGCCAGAAGCAATGTATGTGCCTGTATGTAAATGTTTATGTTTATGTTTAAATACTTTACGGTGAGTTTGAGATGGGGCAGTGAACTTAACCATTGTAGCTACTGGACTATTTATTTTTACCTTGATATTTTCTACTTATATTTTTTTATGAATTTGAGATTTTTTAAAACGTTCTAAGGGACCGTCTGATCTCAAGTCAAAGTACTAAGAAAGTCAGAAGTTGGAAAACCTTTTCCTATACCTCTCCGGTATGTTTTATTTAAAATTGTGTAAAATAATACGAATAACTAAGAACAAGTACTTCTTTGATGGAAATGAATTAAATAACTCGCAATAACTTTCCTGGCACTACTCCTGACACTACTCCTTCCACTATACACATAATTCAAGGTTAGCTGGAAGAAAATACTCATTGGTATTAAGCTCGCCTTTGTACAAAATATATTAATTTGTGAAAAAAATAATTTCGTATTTTATAAATCACTCTTTTCTTTTCAACCAAGCGTTAGGCGCAAGTCTTAACGCACACCAAATCCTGACAGATTCCTGACGTTTACTACCTACTTATCACAATTATTAAGAAATTGACAGCTAAGCCATTAGGAATCTTTCAGTATTTGGTGCGCGTAATTTATTTTGCGTTACACGACAGAGCCAGAACTGGTTATCGCGTTACGCGTCGCAGAATAAGCCTCCAGCGTATTTCCCGCCAAGCAACAAAGCTGAGGAGGTAAGTAAGGCAGCTTCTTAATAAACCTGGGTATTTAAAAGCATTAGGGACCCCGCACACTCATATTTTTTAATTCAACACTATTTAGTTATGTTGCCTACATCTGTGTGTGATGAACGTCCATTATCAACTCGATAGTTATTCGACAATGTAAACAAAAAAATCCACCGATAAAAAATACATCTATCGATCGATACGTTGTTGTTGTTGAAATGAAACATATTTCTATAAGTGTTTTCTGAGGTTAACATGAACACTAGACATAATAAAACTGACTTTTAACGGATATTTACTCGTTTACTTTAATTTTTTACAATTTTCCGACGTTTCTGTAGTAAACTAACAGTTAATGCTTTCAAAAAGACGCCTGTCACCTCCCTTTCGGCCGCTACCGCAACTGAGTTTCGTAACCAGGTGCGAAAGAAGAATGAAAACTCCTTGTTCGCAACCAGTTGCGAAAGAATACCTTTTATTCTTCTTTCGCAACTTGGTTTCGAAAAAGGACTTTGCAAATATGTGGTTGAGAAAAAAGAAAAGCGTAGTCCTAATTCGCAACCAATATCAGTAATATTACATGTTAAATGGCTCTACTTATTAGTTACAAGTGGATTTACTAAGATTTTTTTAAGTTTAAGTGTGGAACACCAATACTACGAGTAGCTTAGCACAATCAAGAAAAACAATCAAATAATAATGAGACTTTATTTTTATATTATCAATCTTAGACGCAGGCCGGCAGGCCTTAGTGGATTAATAATAAGCGTCGGTCATGGTATCGAACTACCATATTACATATGGGCAAATTATTTCGATACAATGACCGACACTTATTATTCCGCTCTTCAACTCTTCTATTGCCGAGGTTATTTCTTTATCAATTTCCTCGTACTCTTTGTTTTTCTTCTTGCTAACTTTTCTGAGGTCAAAGGACGTAGACTCAGTCTCCAAAACGTGAAGCAAATGAGCCAGAGTGGGATTTTTGCGGCCAACGTATTTATTAATTTTTGCATGCCAACCTTCTATATTATTATTAGTTCTAATAGCTTCATCATGACAGCAACATTCTTTCTCTATTTTATCTTTTGAAACCCATTGCTTCTTAAAGTAGGCATTAAATTTATTTATTTCTATACATACTGGACTCCTTGCCATAACATATCGATATCCTGTATTTATGAAATTTTGCGGTAAGCGAGCTAGTCCTATACATCTAGCGACGTGCCTCTTCTTAGGCCTTGTATTGATATTGAGAGCCTGAGCCTTCCTCCAGAGGCATCGGTTAAAATGATAGTAACATCCACGAAAAACAATTGTTGGGAATACTCTTCTGATGGCATGAATAGCAGCAAGTTCAAAATCCATCGTATTTTTTTTCGGTACCCATGTGGATAATGTGGTCTTTATCAAGTTGAACAGTATTTCGTAACTTTTCATTTTCTTATCGCACATCAGACAAAATAATAGTGGCGTTACACACTTGTTTTGTTCATTATACCCATGTATAGTATATAATTGTTTAAATCCTTTTGGACAACTTTTAAACGTGCCGTCGGCAAAAAAATGATGATACTTTCTAATTTGCTCTCTATTTTCTTTGCTACAAAACACAATTATTCTTTGGGAATCATCGTCATAATCCGCCAATAAAAACTCAGTATACTTTGCAGGTACAACAACGTCGCTTGGGTTTACAAACCGTACTTTAGGAGCACCTAATATTTTGTTACGTTCGTTATAGAGTCCAGTTTTCACACTACTGTATTTTGGTACTTCTTCTAGAAGTTGGATACCGCTATCGTTTATTTGCTTGACCACTTTGTCGTATTGCTGTTGTATTGATTGAAAATTACAGCTGCTTATCTGTTTCAGTTGATCGAATTCTTTTAGTACTATGTTTTTGGCATGGCTGGCCGTACAGTTTGCATCATGTTCTTTAATTTTTTTAATCTCATTTCGCTGATTCAATGTTAAGTTCCCTTTGCAAATCGTTTCATTACAACACTTCCAAAATGAGTCCCCGTTTACATAAATTTTCTTACGGTGGAACCGGTGCCCGTCGTATAGCAGTTTTGTTCCTCCTCGTTTAGTTGATATAAAATCTAATTTGCTTGAGGTCGGAAAAATATTAGATGAAGACATTATTACATTTAAATGATGCACAGCACAACAGTGATGCACAACATAAATTATAAGTCATTATGACAGAATTGTCAAGATTAGATAACAACCATTCATTTCAACTAGTACTAAGTACCTACGCACTCGAAAAAGTATGAGGTTGCGAATAAAGAACAGAAAATCCTGCACCGCTACTGGTTGCGAAAAACAAATGCATTATGCCTATAGTTGCGAACGAAGAATAAAAGGTATTCTTTCGCAACTGGTTGCGAACAAGGAGTTTTCATTCTTCTTTCGCACCTGGTTACGAAACTCAGTTGCGGTAGCGGCCGAAAGGGTCACCTCAGTCTACCGAGACCACGGCACTTGCAAAAGTAACGAAACGTCGGAAAATTACTATAACTAAATTGGAACTATAACTATATTTCTATAAATATAACTATATTTCTATAACTAAATTCGAAACTATCGACAACAGTCGACCCATGTGTTTTCAGTCTTGCAATGTTGCTATGCCGGCTTAAGACGGATGGTTGGTGGATGATGGTTGGTCTACAATAAAGGTCTGTGGATGATCCGGAATATATTACAAATACATTTTTGATTTCGTATTTTTAAGCGGCTTTATCACTTACCACAATTTTTTTAAATAGAGCATTTTAACAAATTTCATTAATTAAGTCCTGTCTTTCAGATTTCTCATTAGAACAGATAGGTACTTAATAAAAGTAGGTATTTAATGTGTAAGATTCTCAATTTAGAAACCGATGGTTAACCGCATTCAGAGTCTATAAGCAGATTCTGATAATATTTTCGCCTAATAATTTTTTTCATAGTATACACGTTCCACTGCAGTGCACAGGCTTTCTCTCAGAAAGATAGTTTGGGCTTAATTACTACGCGTGCTCACCACGGATTGGAAATTTGAAGCGCTGAGCTGAGGGTATTTGAACAGCTGAGACACTCAGGTTTCCTCGCGATGTTTTCCTTCACAGACTCAATAATAACCTTTTTTTTTTCAATTACGGGGTTTTTTTCTAGGTACTTGATGTAAAAGTAGGAAAATACGGGGTCCCTTACCGCGCACACACCGACTGCGGTTTAGGTAAATAACGCCCGCCTTAGGGAGTAAGTAAGTAATGCTTGTTCCTAAAATTGACTTTTTGTTTTTCCAACACAGGTAATTTTCAGTCACAAATGCCCTGTTCAATTCGATCTAAATTACCGCGTTGTGATTAAAAGAGACCCCGAACCGAGATACTGGCGAAAGTTTTGGGAATTTAGGAATAATTTATTTGGAAATAAGTTATTTTTATTTGTTAGATTGTTATCATCAATATCGTCTAAAATGGAAGCCTCTTGGCGTTTCCGGGACTTGATTCGTCTACACTTTAATTAAAGCCGTACATAAACAAAGAGCAAAAGGGGCCTTCATAGCAAATTACATTTCCTTAGACTTGGTGTGTTTTAATGATTTTTTTTTACTCCCTTACTGCGGCAAAATAATCAAATACAGTATGTAAGAAAGATCAAGCCGGCTATGTAAAACAGCCTCTATTCTTTATAATAAAACTATCTTATTTGCATGGCGCAAAATAAAGAGCTTTTGGAGCCATCCCTGCTGAGGCTTTATCAAGATTAATTACCGTCATAGCAGCATGCGCCGTTCGTTCGACTATAAATCTCCTTGCCAACAGAATTAGGTACGAAATAGTACACAACTGGGCCTCTCCTTTCACAGTAGAAAGCTTGAGAAGTACAACAGAGATCTTGAGAAGGTCCGTGTAATATGAATTGAAATATCCACGGTATCGTTAAGAGACAGACGTTTACAATATTTTACAATATTTTATCATGGATTAACCTTGCGTTTGAGTGTCTGAGGTGTTGACACATCTCAGTGCTTAAAATTGCCAACCCGCGGTGGGCACGCGCCGTGATTAAGCCCGTAATCTCCTTCTGAGAGACTTACATAGGCTACATGAAAAAAAACCCCACGTTTATTTTTCATCAGTTCCATCGTTTCGGCTTGGCTACAGTTAAGATCTATGCGTTACAACGGGTTGGGGACGTGTGTCCCCACGATTTCAATCCTAAGCAATCTAACTACTATGGCTTACCTAAGCCGAAGAACATCAATGAAATCTCAATATATTACATTTTTGTGTGATATTAGAAAACAATACACTAATAGTTCGCGCCTCTGCGCTAAATATTATCTTCAGTTCATTCGTAGTGAAAAGCGGTGCTCTAGTTTTTTAAATAGGTTTTTTTAAGATTTTATTAAATTAAACTATTAAAATTATTAAAACATATTAAAACATATGTTTATTATTAAAAACTAAAACCACAAAAATTACCAAGGGTCCTTGCACTAGGCTTAGCCTGTATCGCGAGGAACCAACTTAAATTTAACAATGTTCGTAAACACAAAAGTAAAGTTTTATTGTATATTACTGCCATAGATAGCATTATTGATCTCGCTACAGAGCGTTGCAGAAGGGTTTGCGATGTCATAGTTGGTCTCATTAAGTGTGTATGGAATCACCTAAGTTCTGTGAGTCCTCAAGTCAAGATTATGTTAGAGTTACCGCCGTCGCGGCTCATAAAATGTGTTAAGCGCACTCTGTGCAAAAAAGCTTACTATAACATCAAGGATTATTTACAAGACAAAGATATCTGGTGTTAAACAGTACATTAATGTCAATGGGTATTTAGTGGGTAGAAGAGCACTTCATGTTTTAACTCAATGCGAACTCTTCATGTTTTAACTCATTGCGAACTAAGCAGATACTAAGGAATAATAAAACTATTTGAATTGAATATGTCGGACCTTTTTGCAACATCCCGTGTACACACGCTTGTTTTTCAGAGGCAGCGTCTTCCATTTAATTCCGCCCAGCCCACTACATCACAGAAAGCATTTCCTCAAGCCAAAGTGACAAACCCGCAAACTTCTCAGAAAAAGAAGAAAAATACGCACGAAATATTTTCTCTTTACAAAATTCTCGGCTTCATTCCGAATTTACCGTTAGCGCCGCGAAAACTGACACGCTCCTTCTTTATTGTGACAAATGGTCGAATATGGACGTTACATCTCAACACAATACCTTGCCCTCCCGAATGCAACGCCTTTTCATCACGTTCTTAGCCTTATGAAAAGAAAGAGGTGACATCCCAAAGTCTATAGCGATTCGATTGTAGTAGAGCACGGAATCGAGTGGAAATTCAGAGCATCGGTGCGAGCGAACGACACGTTACTCGCACTCAGTGGAAAAATACAAAGTGACATTTGACAGCTACAATTACGTATCACATTTGCATGCAGTAGAGTGTGAGAGGGCCCTTTGGCACTGAAAGAAAGGCCTTTGAGTGGGCTAAATTACACGAGATGTTGGGAGCCGTTTGTTTGTGTAAAATACCTGCGATCTTTAGAACCTACTGTGGCAATGAAAGAGGGTTACGAGTATGTATTTCGCGTATGTATGTATGTGAGCATGAATGTACTTTATTTAGGCGCGTGGAGGCCAAACGGCTGCATCGATTGTGACGTATGAGATATAAAATAAAAGGTAATGAAGGTAACCATTGACATTTGACAGCTACCATTACGGGATTGTGAGAGGGGCCTCTGGCACTGAAAGAAAAGCATTTGAGTGGGACACATTACACAAGTTGTTGGGAGCCCAGATTGTGTAAGCTTTCGATCTTTAGAACCTACTGCGACGATATAGTCTAACTTTGGAGATTTCTGTCCATTTTTTCGCCAAAATAATGTAGATTTTGAAATGGACACCTAGTTTTTCTTGTAATATGAATTAAGTCACAGTTTCTTTGTTATTTTAAATAAAAACATTTTGATTTCAGTTCTCATATTTATAGTAGAGTCACCAAAAACTTTCAAATAAAAAAAAGCCAAAAACGCAACTGCTGAGAAGTCTTCAGCAAAACATCCCATAAATTTAAAACCGTTTAAAAGTAGGCGGGATCAAACTAGCTTGCCTATATGAAATTTAACTAGAATACGAGTTTAAAAAATAAATAGTGGCCTTGTTTATGAATTTTTAGTAGTCGGATTTTTCGTTTGTTTAAAAATATTTTTTCTCTCGTGTCTACTTTTGTCGTACCTACTACGTAATTGCTTTCATGTTGGCCTATTTTGTGCTCTAAAAGGTATTGGCACCTGTTATAGATGGATTTTATAGATGTATAGATGTAGAGCATTCGAAGGTTACGAAAATGCGGAGGCGTATCAAAAAAGCATTATAAGCCTGACATGTAATTTCTTTTTCATTACTCATGCTCGGAAAGTAGATCCGTAGTTGCCTGAGGAGCGGGTTGAAAACTTGAAACTAATACTTCTCAGCCCTAGGGAGAATCGTTTTCAACTGATAACTGTCAAACTATTAAAAAAAAAACAAGTTCTATTTTCACAATTCCGTTGAACAATGTTCCAACATCCTATGCATCCACTCAATTACAGCGTGATGTAAAATTTAAATGACATAAAGTTAACTATTAAGTAAAGAATATTAGATTAGATTATAACACTTTATTGTACACACTAGAAAACACCTCATACACTCAGATTTCCTCACGATGTTTTCCTTCACGGTTAGCGACTTGGGTCAAGTGAAAAATGTTCCCGTATCGGAACGTTATCGAATTATTCTCCAGGCTGAAACCGTTTTTTTATGGTATTACAACATCACTAAAACTAAATATTTTTAATCGACAAAATTTCTAGAAATTCTATTGAATGACTTTGTTTATTTTGAAAGTTACGTACATCTGCGAATTTGTAGTAGCAATACCGCACGCTAACTATGAAGGAAAACATAGTGAGGAAACCCGCGCCTTGGTTGACTCCGCACGTACTGACTTGTCTTTCCTGTGGGCTAGGCCGACTACGCTGTCAGAATGGTATAGCTGCTGGGCAATCCTACTCCATCTGAAAAACAATGTCCCAGGCACTGCAGCGTCCGAGAGTGGTTCCTTCACCCATCTAGTGTGAGTGAAGGTGCCACTCAACGCTGCATAAATCATGTCATTACGTAGATGCAAAGGCCAAAGTAGAGTGTAAAGATAAGACCGTGTTGTGCTGTAATTTGGTTGATGTATAAAACTGCTCAGACTGCAAAACTGGCCGCAAGCTTCAGCCGGTATGTTTTCCCTCCACACTTTCGAGGAGCCAAGTTAAATAAAAGTGCATCTAGCAGTATGCGGCGAGCACGAAATATGGAACATCAGAAGTTTGACCTCGGTTTAAACGTTTTACGGTGTAGAAAAAACGTTGTATATAATTACAGGGAGCTCAACTTTGAAATAAGACCTTTTTCCCTGGATTTTCTATTCATACGTTATGCTCGGTATAACTTTTTGTAAAAACTGAATTTGCACGTTTTTTTGCCGTTTTTTCTCGATCTTTGTGTCTAATGTTGTATAGATAATGGTACGGAACCCTTCGTGCGCGAGTCCAACTCGCACTTGGCCTGTTTGGTGATGATGATAATAATAGCCATGCCGTCCTCGATAAAATTACACATAAATAATAGCTACTTAAGACATTTTTTTGGTAATTTATTGCAAAAAAATTTATGAAACAAATTGACGTACTGAGTTAACCTTCTCTAATGGATATTCTCAGTGAGGTAAGTAGCCGCCAAGCAAAAAATGTAAGGATGTAAGTAGTCGGTTAACTTGCGAACGGGTTACTCTGCTCCAAGTTCGCGGTTAGGCTTCATGCACATTTGCGATTCTAATTGCGGTTATATAATTAATCATTTTATTTCAGCCAACGCCATATACAAACAAATTCATTAAATTATATTACGGAGGAAGAAGTATTTTGGTTTTCGATGTAGCTTTGCGTTACGTTAGGCCGTTGACTAATGCATTTTTGAAATCATAAGTTATTATATTAAGTCATATTTTCAAGTAAGTACTTACCAATCTGATACATCTACGCTTAATTTCACGAAAACAGGGTTTGGTTTTAATTTCCGAATTACGAGCTGGATTGCAATGACTTGTTGTAAATGGTTTTACTTACTGTGAAACAAACCACACGACTGTTGAAAGTCTCACGGTCTTATTTATAAAAGCACGTGTCCTTAAAACACTCCTCAAATGCTGTTTAAATAGTCTGTGGGAGAGGGAAATACTTTGCTCGATATTAATAACGGCAATAATATTCATAGAATATTTAGTTCTATACTCGCTTCAAAAATAAATAATTAAAATAAAATAAATATTTAAGGGTGGCTCCCATACAACAAACGCGATTTTTTGCCGTTTTTTCTCGATATTTGTATCTAATGTTGTTTAGATAATGGTACGGAACCCTTCGTGCTCGAGTCCGACTCGCACTTGGCCGGTTTTTTTTTAAGTTAAAGTTTTACATCGCCGCAGTATACATTATAGAACAACCCTAACCTGTTAGACTCCAAGACCGAGAAACAAGTTTAAATTCAATGTTCCCCGTTAGAAAACTACGCGGTCGGAGAGGTCGACTTCTTAGCGAGCAGTTTGCGCTTCTAAATGAACAACTCTGGGCAGCGTTATTGGATGGTAAATTGAGTGGCATTTGTGGGAATTGTCTTTAGTTTAAGGGTGATTTTTTAATGACTTTTTTTGGGTTTCGTATCCAAAGAGATTATAAAAACTGGCCAAGTGTTCTTCAGGATCGCGTTAACTGTATCAGAATTGTACTGAATGTAAAAAAATGCTTGTTTCCTCAATACCAACCTATGACGTACTTGAAGCAACAATACCAATTGCTAACTGTGAAGGAAAACATCGTGAGGAAACCTGAAACCTTTAAATCGCCAATCCGCGGTGAGCACGCGTGCTAATTAAGCCCGTACTCTCTCTTTGAGAGAACGCCTGTGCCCTGCTGTGTAGCCTATAAACGCTGCATAAAAAAAAACATCTACTCCGGAATACACTAATGATTTCTTTTATTTGTTCCAGGTACGAATTATACACGCAAATAAATACGGTTGAGTAATCAATCTGGGTAAGTATAAGGTGTCGAGCTTCCACTTCTTTCATTAGCAAAACAAAACTGAGCCCCGTATTCATGAACTGACGAGTATAATCTATTTTCAAACGTAATTCCTCCCATTTTCCTCTGTAGCTTAGACCGGCACAATTGCTAACACCGCCTACATTTAAACGTCGTAGCCTAGACATTAGGTTGATAAAGACTTAAATTAATTCTGGAACCCTATTGTAATGCTTAACTGTATTGAGTGCCTAAGCTTTGTATTTACAACCACAAAGCTCGCCGAGAATACCAGGATTGTCACCAAATAGGTTTTGTATGTAGGAGACAAGCTGTTGCCCGCGACTTCGTTCGCGTGGAAATTTTCTTGTGTATTTTTCCGGGATAAAAAGTAGCCTATGTGCTATCATCATCAACCCATTATGTCCCCATCGAGGGGCACGGGTCTCTTCCCTGAGGAAGGTATAGGCCATACAGTCGTTAAGCCAAGTCAGAGGCCTTAGGGCGGCTTGACAACTTCTGACAGTAGACGAGCCACTAGTCTACAAGCCTCCACCAATCCGGACTTGGCCCCCGTGGTGGAGTATGGCCTATGTGCTATGCCAGAGTATAATTTGTCTTTGTACCAAATTTCAATCAGATTTGTTTAACCGTTCGGGTGCGATTGAGTACCAAACGTCTGTCCAAATTTTCGCATTTATAATAGTAGTAAGAACAAATACTTTTTAAGAATTATTTTATATCTTCTTAGATAGATAGATAGATGGAATCTTCTTCTTCGACAAAGACAAAGAACTAAGGTGGTTGACGTAGCCTATGCGAGGTCGCTGGTTACGCCTGCCGTATTACCAATAGCCAAATTACCAATAGCAGTGGGGTCCAAAGGCTATCGAGTGGAAATTTGACCTTAGAGCTTCCACACGTTGACTGAGACTGCGCCAATGTGTAGCATCTTTAAGGCACTTTTCACATTTGCGTCACATTTTGTATTTTTATGCACAAATGTCCTCAAATGAGGTGCAGTCATAATTCAGGAGAAATTCCTCGAATATTTCGTTAAGAAGTCAGCTTTTCCAAATATTTGCTCGAGCATTAAATCTTTGGAAGGCGAAATTGATTTGGACTCCCGTACACGGTATTCTATTCCACTAGGTCACCGAGGACATGGCGAACGACATGGACCGGGAGAGGGAGCGCAGGGCATTGGCAGTAAGGTGTAACATGCAGGCCCGTAGGTTTGCGCGGTGTACCCTACCTGTTAAAACGACTCTATTTAGGGCCTTCTACCAGTCGTTTTACACGTGCAGCCTATGGGTCAGTTATATAAAAAAATCGTTCAATGGATAATCCTTGTGCATGAAGATCTGAATTCATGAAGTTGTAAGTTTTTTTTCCAAATGTTTATGTCATGTATTTAATAGTTTTTTTAAGTTATTAGTATAAAATATCATGTGGCAATGTTATGTGTGCATACTTTAGACCACAACTTAGTACCTAAATCATAGTGTTACTTGGTTGTGATACTTTTGGTACACCAATCCATAACATTTTTTCTTCAAAATATAAGTACATGAACAACCTTCATCACAACGAGCAATTTTATTATTTATTTTTATTTTATTTTACAACAAAAATGTAATGGTGAAATAGTGAAATCCTCAAATAAAAAGTTAGATTGAGAACACTTTATTGTACATAAAAGACGCAGTAAAAGTCCATGAACATATTGCTGGCAATTGACAGTTACGTTTTTATATGCATTTTGGCCAAGTAACAACCTTGAACATTTTGTTCACTGGACACTTTCATAGTAAGTGTCAATCTCGAAAGAGAGTACCGTGTGCCACCCCGCCCCTGTGATTAGATTCGGACAGATCGGAGCCATTCGGCTCCCTTCGGCAATTTTCGGGCGAAAATAATTATTATGGCTTATGTTACTTACGGGAGGTAATGATACTCGTTATTTATTTCGGGTCTTACGATACCCGACTGCAAAAGTAAATAAAAGAGGTTAATGTTTTTCGCGCGTTTGTATGCTTATGACTACGCAGAACTTTACGGCTTGATCTGTTTCAAGAAATGGGGTGTCACTGGGCATATGACGATGCGACAAAATATATAATGGACGTCAGCCGTCATGAAGTTTCTTAAGGTCAAGCTTAGTATTAACAACTCGAAAAAATACCGGGTAGCGTCCGATTTTATACACTTAGTAACAAAACACTCCCCACTGCATTGCATAGGTCATCTTTCAGAAAGAGAGTATGAGCTTAATTACCACGTGTGCCCACTGCGGATTAGCAATTTCAAGCGCTGAGTTATTTGAATACCTCAGACACTCGTTTGAAATAAAAAAAAAAAAAAAACAAATTGTTTTTTGTTTGGAAACATAAGGCGGTTTGTACATCACTTATATTATGTTAGTTATTAGGTACCTATAATATATAGAAATGTATTTGTATAAAGTCAAAATCTATACGTTTCAGGCTTGTTCATGCAAGTAATTCACTTATTTTGTAACAAAACATAATTAATGTTTATGAAACAATTAGCTTTGATCGGTAATAAAAAGGAAAGTATAAATGGTGTTTGCTGGCCCTCACGCTAAGCTAAATCCTGTATGATAAGAGCCAGGTTATTAGGTTATTACGCGAAAATTCAAATAAATCAATGACGTTATAACTTTTTAGCAGTCGTGGTTTTTGTTTTTTTAATTACTTATTTTATCATTACAACGCCTCACTGCCGGATTTTGGTACATTTAATCAATGTTTTTCGATTGCCTTCCTTTCTTAATTAAATATGTAGGGGCCAGAATTCGAAAGGGGCTGGTATAATGTTCAAAATAATATCGCTTTTGCAGCAATTTTATATGCTTACAATGAATGATATCTGTATATCTAAGTAGGTATGTATTTTTATTCTGATATCTAGTTTATGTAGTTTTTGTTTTCCTTTTTGCTTTGTTTTAATTTAGGCTTTTTTTAGTTTATTTTGTGCACATATATAGACCCGTTTTTCTACTGCTTCTCCTATACCCGAAGGTTTGCTGGAAGAAATCTCTTACAGAGATAAGCTCGCCTTTGTACATGTAATTTCTTATGTAATGTCCTGTTAAAAGTCTTGTGTGCAATAAAGTATAATAAAAAAAAAAAAAAAAAAATGATCCGACGGATGTTTGCTTTCTTTCAAGTTACGAAAGTTTAAGAAAGAACAGAAGCTTAGGAACAAACACTTTTGGGGTGTTTTAACTTTAAAATGTATAGGTACAGTAGACTGTAATGGAACTGACCTTTATATATTACAATTTGGCTCTCTCCTGTATTGTTAAATCTTATTAAATTATTACTAATAGTAATTTAAAGTATTTTTGATATGGTGTAAACGTATCTTCTTGACAGGCCAATCCAGAGACATTGCAAGAGACATTAGTGTTACCGTTAAACATTTAATAAAGTCTAACTTAAAACATAAATTGTACAAGTGTACATGCGTGTGGAGTTAGCCTTCGTTGCCGGTCGAAGACGTTCTCCCAAACATATTTAAACATAAAGATGCCTATGATGATGTACTTTCAGTTTATTTAAATGAGTAATAGTTCGTTTACATAATAGCATAATAAAAAATAACAAATCATGCTCGCACGCACGCACGCACGCACGCACGCACGCACGCACGCACGCACGCACGCACGCACACGCACACACGTACACAAACACACACACACACACACACACACTTACACACACACACACGCACACACACACACACACACACACACACACACACACACACACACACACACACACGCGCGCGCACATACATCATTCACCAACTTAAAACACACAGTATTAAGATATAATGTCGCTGCATTTTACTGTTCACGTGTATAGCGCTGAAAGGCCGTCCACTGTTGTACAGAGGATCACTGGCTCCCATAACACAGATTTTTCTAGCTTGGGAGTCAGAAGACTTAACTTAGTTCTTTGTGAGCCGTCTATTTACTCCTGCTTTAAGTTTATTTAAACACTTTTGTGGCTATAAATAAAGTTATTCTTATTCTTCTTATAATAACAGTATAGTGATGATGTTCATTGCGTAGTCGAATAGTACATCGAATCGTTACAGCTTACCGATTGGCAATTTCAAGGTATGTGAACGCTTTAGGCACTCAGGCTTCAAAACGGTTTCCTAACTATGTGTTCCTTCACGGCTAGCTTTACCACTAGCTTTGCGAGTATTGCTACTACAAATTTGTGTGTAGCTTAGAAAAGAAAAGGTTATTTAAGGAAAAGATAAGATAATCGTTTATTTAAAAGCAAAAAGAATACATTTGTTTACGATATCATGGTGCCCTGACTCCTGAACTAGGCGGGTACCTGTATCTGAGGAGCCATTGCTCTCCCAAAAAGTATGATACAATGCTATTTATTCTGTCGAAAGTGAGTGAAAATGTACAATAAATGAAATTGGGTCCAAGGAAATCATCAACAATAATAAAATTGTCATGCAAAACTATGTGGAATCTACTTTTAAAAGAAAACAGCTATTCCATAGTGTGTACAATAAAGAATATCACATCGTAATACCGCAGGTGGTAACTTAAGCATGGCTAATTTTTTTTTCGCGATTTTGTAGTTTTCTGCGCAGTAAAAGTTGTTCGTAATCTCGGGGTTTTTGTTACCCCCTATACAACGTGAATTTCGGGTGGTTTTAAAGCCATGGTTCAAGTCCCGGCATGAGTGGAATTTTTAGCCTCTAAATAGGTTTTTAAAATGGTCCTCAGCGCGGGTTCATCATCATCATCATCATCATCAGCCATTTGACGCCCACTGCAGGACATAGGCCTCCTTCTTGGTTTTCATAACCATGAGGGGTTTTGCCATAATCGCCACGCTTGGCAGGCGGGTTGGCAATCGCAGTATGTGGTTGGAATCTCAGGAAGACGCTGCTGCCCGTCTCCTGGTAATTGATTTCCTTAGTCGCCTTCTACGACATCCACGGAAGGAAATGGAGTGACGCTATTCTTCATCCGGCGCCACACGGGTCCAGCGCGGGTTAGTGCAACAAAAAGAATATAAGATTTCATAACCTATTAAAGTTTTATTTTACGTCTATACCTAAAAGCAATGGTCTAAATTGATGGCATTTTTAATTACTAATTACATAACCCCGGCTTTCAAACCACCCAGATTTCAGCATGTATAATAGTGCGTCATTTGACTACTGAGAATGCCAAACGAGACCTTGGCAAGGCATAGCCATGAAAGCGAAAACGCGTGTCAGTAATTTGACTTCCGCGAATAGTTCCCCGTTCGCTTTGTCGTCGGCCCGGGGGGAATTGTTTTCGTTCGCTCGAATTGTTTTCGCCGTTCGTTCGACAGTCCGAACGTCGGACTGTCGAACGGACGACGAATGAATGTCGTATGTAATAACTTTGTAATTACTGTTAGTAACAAGGCCTGTACTTTAATATTGTTTAATGGCCAGTTTCTGACTTGAGAATTTCGCTAAGGTAATGGTGAACTGTAGTGCTGTCACTTCGAATTTCTCAGAAAAGAGCGTGAAAAACGTGAGAACGTTACTTAAGTATTTACTCAAGAAGTCCGCCCTAAGTATTCCGTGTTGTCGTGAGTATTCTATCGATCAGACATGGAATATGTATTATAGAGCTTTTAAGTTAAAAGGCTTACATAAAAACCTCAGCGATGAACAACAAGAAAGAAAATAAAGACGTACACAACTTCACATACGTAAACTTACGCCTGTATCCCCCACTAGTTTCCCACTTGACACGATCCTGATAAACCTCTTTTGGTTCTCAGACTATTTATTAGTCGCTGATGCGCGCACGCCGGCTTCGGGTACGCTTATCTTGCCCTTCGCTAATGCATTCCCTATTCGGACGAATTATGTCAACAAACAGGACAAAATTAGAGAAGTAGACCAACCCCGAACGAATGAACGAATGGGCCCATTCGGGGAATCCCAAGTGGGCTTTCGCCCCGGGCGCAACCGGAAACGACTGGCGCGCCGGAAATAAGCATCCGATATCCGCTTCGTTTCGCGCCTTTTGCAGCATTGTTGGCCCAATGTTTCACCAAATGATTTGGGCAAACCTTGGGCCGCTAGTGTTGGATTTCCGGACCTAATTGAAACCAGTTTCTAAAGACGTAAATAATTTGCATCATATTTGTGGAGTGTTAATGTGCAATGAAGGCTGCCTTCGGCTCGAGTTTATATTGGAGAAAAAGGGAGGGGAAAAAACTCGTCTGTGACCATATTTTCTCAAATCATATTAAACATATGAGTAATGCATCTTCGTTCTGCCGTCTAAATTGGTACTCTGTAACGTAAGATACAGTGCTTGGCTTTAAAAGCGTAAAATCGATTTCATTTGGTCAGTTACATAACCTCTGAGGTGAAGGTAATCGCTTTTTAGTCCATTGATGAAGATATTAAGGTATTGGAAACACTGCATTTATGGTAAGTGGTTGAAAAGCTCATTTTCTCAAATCGCCCTTTTTAAGGTAGGTACAGTTTACGCGCCAGAGTTTGTTCCTACATAACACTCCTTATATTCCGTGAGTAGTCCTACATAAGTTGGAAAATATTAATGCTATGCCAAGACGCGCATTGATTGCAGGGAAATTCCTACTAAATTTAGGCAAAGGATTGTGTTCCCACTGCCTCTAAATACCTAAGCGTTTTAGTTTTAAGTCACATGGCCGCGCCCGACAGGGTACTATACACTCAGTGTTATTTAAAACCTTGTAAACATTGTAAACACCCGAAATTCACATTATGGGGCGATAAATATTTTGATTTGATTTGATTTGGATGGTCAAAAGGTCAGCAGAAGTTCCGTGGATGCATAAGTCCAAGGGCCGTGAAAGCTGGCGTTAAAGGGAAAAGTTCTATACCCAGCGTTGGGCAGAGGTGAGCTGATAAATGATGACGACGAACATTGAGGTGGCGTTAAAATTTGTCCGTTACGGACGATTTAAGCAGTGCCTAAGAGTTTGACACTTTTTCTAATAACTAAAAGTCCAATTCTGTAGCAGCAGACCCTACTGCATGTAGGACACATGAAGGAAGAATCCGCAGTTGGATCGGTACGGATTTGGTGCCTCCTGGCTCTTTTCAAAATGTTATTATATAAAATGAAACAAATTGTAGTTTTATGAAAGGTGGCCAAGAAATCTTCCCCATAAGTTGGCTGGCTACATTTCTGGGCATTTGAGGAAGTTTAAGACATAAAAAAAATTTGGCCTCCCCGGACCTTCTACAATCTCTTAGGCTTTCCTAATTCCACAAGATTGGCGAATCAATACGGGCGTGAGGGAAACGTCTAAAACAATATGAATGCGGCCGACTGTTAGTCAAATTTCATATAACAAAAATCTTTTCTCGGGCCTCGGAAGGCGGTGGAAAATGTGTGTCGAGATTGACTTAAAGTTGAGCAGGCCCTTGACTGACAAATTTATGTACCTATGCAAATTACCCAGAGCTTTTTGTTTGACATTTTTGACATGTTTTTCACACAGAATATGGTCAGTATGGGGCCCAAATTCATACAAATTTGTACAGGATGTATTGGGCGATTTAGAGGTAAAAGTGATTGGATACGTCCCGCTGCACGGCCTTTTCTCAAAGAGAGAGAGTATGGGCTTAGTCACCCCGCGTGCCCACCGCGGATTGGTGATTTTACGCTCTAAGGACACCTCTGCTACTCAGTTTCCTCACTTTTGCATCTACGTAGTGACATGACTTATTGGCACCTTCACCGACACTGGATGGATTTCTTAAAAATTACATTAATAAGTAAATTTTTATCAATGTTTGATAGAAAGGCTTATGTCAACCTTCAAACTTCTTTCTGGCCTTAGTTTCATTAACTACCCAGCCCCAGTGCCGGTATCGGCCAAATTATAGTTCGGGGTTCAAATTTAACTTTCCGTATTAGGACGGGCCGGGCTTAGCCAACGCATTATAGATTAAATCGTTGGGTAAACATTTATAGTTAGTTGGCTGTAGATTATAGCGCGGTTGAAAGATAATAAAACTAGCAGCTGCCCGCGACTGCGTTTGCGTGAAAATTTCTATGTGTATTTTCCGTGATAAAAAGTAGCCTATGTGCTATTCCAGACTACAAAACAAAGTCTCGACATCCAAATGTGCATTATAAATATTGTGCATATTATAAATAGTTTTTCCAAGCTTTGCCCGAACTTCAAAGACAATTTTTTTAATTATTTATTAACAATTAATGTATAGTCTTAAGATTTTTCCCTATATTTGAGTATAAGAGGATATTACTTGCCAAATTTAATAGTTCTAGGGCAACGGAAAGTATCCTAGAAATTTTCAGTCCCTTTAGTGTCAAAATATACGTTTTTTGGTGCATAAACAACCATATACTCAGGTCTACAGTCCCTTGAAGCTGTGAAAAATCAAACTAGGGTAGGGTAGGTAGGTATTTGACTAATAAAACCAAATTTTGAAGCTCAAATTTGTCTCTACGCCTATAACAGGCGTAACTTTATGGCTTTTCTATTTGAAATGGTTCCTTTGAAGTCAGTACGTATTCAATTACCGTTAACGATATAATTGACTTGGTAGGTACATGGTAACTACAAACTAATTAATATTTACTCAATATTAACATGACATATGAACGACATTTTATTAAGACAGTTATTCGTGCCATACTAGTCCCTTTTAGATGTCTATTATTATTTGGAAATGTAACATCACAAAGTAACATTAAATATCCGCAATTTATTGTTGTGGTAGTTTTTGGTTTTAGTTTGTGGTTGTTTTATTTTTATGTGGCCTATATACAGGTTACCTCACGATGTTTTCCTTCACCATTAGCGAGTGGTATTGCTGCTACAACTTCACAAATGTACGTAACTTTATGTTAGCAGAGCGGTAGAACGCCTGCCTCACATTCGGGAGGTCTTAGGTTCGGATCATGGCATGTACTAACGACTTTGTTATGCAGTAAAGCCAAAAATATATTTTACTTATTATTAATAAGTATAAAACATATCAATATCAAGCAGTAATAAAAGTGTGTTTTTGTAATAAGTAAATAAAAACATCTTAATGTTTGACTTATAAATGAAAATAAAACTGGGACGGGATTGCATTGCAACTGTTTGCACAGCAGTTTGAACTGAGCGCAACGAGGGATTCAAAGTACACCACTCGAGCTTAAAATAGTGTTACTCCCGAGGTGGACACTCTATTTTTTATCACCTTCTATGAAAAAATCATCATCATCATCATCATCAGCCATTTGACTCCCACTGCACATAGGCCTCTCTCATGGTTTTCCAAGCTTCGAACATAACCGTGAGGGGTTTTGCAATAATCGCCACGGTTGGCAAGCGGGTTGGCGATCACAGTATGCGGTTGGAATCTCTAGAATACATTGCTGCTCGTCTCCTGGTAATTTATTTCCTTAGCCGCCCTTATAAAATCCGAATTTGAGCATGTAAACAATAGCGAACAAAGACGGAGGAATCTGAGGAATCCATTTCGCGCGTCTTTTATTTTTTCACTAACTATTTTTTTATTTGGCTCGCGCGCGGTTGGTTTATCATGCAGTCAGTTCATACAATGTTCGTGATTTCTCTCTTTGGTGATTGGAACTTTTACTAGATATACCCAAATTCAAATCACTTGTCATCCCTCGGGATTAAAGAGCTATTTTGGTCCCTGTTTACGAGGACTAAAGTAGTTCTTTTTGAATAGATGTAATAAATAGTATACATTGTTACCCTAGGGGTGAATGTAACTTATTTAGTCCCAAGAACGCCATCTTGGGTACTAGATAAGTCTTTAACCCCAAGGTAAACACTGTGGTTTTCATTACGAATATGAGGAAAGTAAAAAGGAAAAAACGATGAAAGATTTTTTTCTGCTATACGGAAGTATAGGTACTCAAAACGTAGAAGGCGACTAAGGAAATACATTACCAGAAGACGGGCAGCAGCGTTTTCCTGAGATTCCAACCACGTCTGCCGTCGCCAACCCGCCTGCCAAGCGTGGCGATTATGGCAAAACCCCTCATGGTTATGTCCTGCAGTGGAAGCCAAATGGCTGATGATGATGATGACACAAAACTAGAACTGAAGATCTATTGCCGCTTTTCCGATTATTTTTTTCTGTGGCCGGCCAGCTATTTAGCCATTATTTCTCATTTTCATCATTAAAAAAATTGTAAATATTGTACCCAAATCTATGTCACTTTAAGGAAATAGTTCAAAGTAAATTAAATATATTATTTATTTAATACTTAATGTTATTTCAATTTTACATGACGCTGTTATTGACTGGGTGTATAGAAAGTTGGATCGTGGTTCAACAGAAATGTGAAAATTTATAATTTAACAACTGTCAGTTGAAAACGATTCTCCCTAGGGCTAAAAGGTATTACTTTGAACCCGCTCCTCAAGCAAATTCAGACCTACTTTCCGAGTATAAGTAATGAAAAATACTTTATTGATGCCTAACCGGCCCGGCCCGGAAAAATAATATGCCAGAAATGAGGCAGTCTATTGTACCTATTCTGTTTTAGTTTTATCTCTCTAGTTATATTCCCAGCAAAATTGTTTGTAGCTGTGAGTATGTAACTTCTTTACACACCACTCCACTATTCTTAGAATGAGTGGGCTCCCTCAAGCCAGCGAACTGGGGCCTATTTCATATAACTACAATTCATGGTTTACTATGACAATTCGATGTACATTGCAGGGTCAATTAATCCACTGATTAACAAGTAGGAACACTCAGCTACGCAATGCACATCGAATTGTCATAATAAACTATTATATGGCCAAGTTTGCCACTTGCCACGATCCTGATAAACCCATGTATTCCGCTTCTTCAACATTCGCTGCGTACACGCATACTAGTTTCAGAATTGTCAGCCTACTAAAAGTTGTTTGTAGTTATAAATTTTATATCTCTGTAACTTCTTCATACAGCACTCCACGCTTCTGAGAATGGGCGGGTCTGCTCACGCCTGCGAGCTGCTCGGACGCCATCAGTAAGCAAAGAGCCCGGGGCATTGTTGTCATTCAGAGACCTTTCAGTGTACAGTGAAGGGGCAGTGCTCGCCCTTCTTATTACATGAAAATATTAGCATGGTTCTTCGGCCTAGAACTAAGATAGATGTTTTAAAAGGGATTTTATTATAAAATAGTTAGGGTTTGAAATCTGAAAAAATATATATAATACTGATCAAAATCGTAATACCTAGGGCCGTTAGTCGTTATTCTTTTTTGAAACTTTACTGTAAGAGAGGCAAATAAAATAAATTTACTTTAGGAATTTAATTAAAACAAATACAACTAGGTAAGAGCAACAATATTTACAAGAATAGAAAGAAACTCATTTTAAATCTACTTAATGCTACAAACTAAATACATAAATAAATTAACTCTTTATGATAATACGTGGACTCAAACTCAGTAACCGCATTTCTTCTTAAACGAGTTAGCGTAATCATCTTCACTTTAGATCCGATACCGAAAGTTGTTAATCTTATAATCGGTCTCACCTTTCAACAAGAAACTTTGTACGTTAAAACAAATTTCTTAAATCATGACCTCTGCAAACAAATCCTATACTACAATCAAACTACCTACTGTATTAATATATCCTGTAATAACTGTAATATAGCCTCATTCATACTTCACACTAAACATTATAATATAGGAAGATGTCTCTACTGTGCTTTTTCTTCAACATATAAACGGGTCACTCTTATTTTCATCCTCATTCAAATTGCGATAAGGGCTACATTCGCTTGAATAGCCCAAGATTACTTCGTCAAGATTTAAATTTGCCCTCCCCTGGGCTATGCTATAATAATATCTTTTCTTCGTCATTAACTGTGTTTTTTTATTTTAACTAACATAAATTTGCTGTGTTAAATAATTACTATTAAATAACTTCCACACAACACAGTCACTTATCCTGCTCCTATATTCGCGCACCAAATACTGAACGATTCCAATCGTCTATCAAATTCCTACTTATTGCTATCGTAAATGTCACCCACACTAAGGCTATTTGTACAAATCAAGTAAGACAAAGTTTTGTAGAAAACGCATAATTTCCCAACTTCAAGCGATAACATACTGAATGGTACTATTTTTTTATTTCTATTGAAGCACAAATAATTATGTAAGATTTGGTTTATTAATAATTAAATCAATTGAACGAACTACTTTTTTTATATTAATGTATTTTCAGAAAAGTATTTTTTTTTTTAATTTCTTTCAAGAGAAAATTGTCTGTGTAGAACCGACTTAAGAAACAAACTTATTTCTGCTAAGTCGCTTGAGCCTTTAGTGTTTATCACATCAGCGTATTTCAATGATGAAGAAAACCAACATGAGAGAACCCGCGTTACGGTTATAATTCTCGACAGATAACTTGAACACTAATTCCGCGCAGTCGGGATGAGTTTGCTATAGAAATCAGATAATAAATTTCATACGTAAAGAACTTACATTCTGTTTGTTGAATGTCAATGTACTATGTTAGCCGCTGCTTTGGGGCCGAATTTGTAGTAGAGAAAAAGACAGAAAAAAGCTCCACTCTTACCATCTTTTTTGAAATCATCTTAAATCTAATACATACGTTGATACGAGTATCTACCTAATAAGATCCCATGACCGCAATCAACAACTTGCAATTCTAAAACATCAGTTACTATTCTTACAAAAGTTAAAAAAAAACCCTAGACACCTAAGAACATTTTTTTCTAATTTGCAAATTTTTTGGTTGATTTACTCGAAATATGTCCATGCGAAGTCAGAGCCAATTGTGCAAGTGATTTATGGGACATTCCTATGCACTTATTGACACTGTCTTTCCTCTAGCATAGACCTGCTGAGAGGTTCTCTATCTGTTAGAAAAGTGGTATAAACCAAAACGTTTAAAATGTTCTATTAGTGCTAAAAACCGCCGCTAGGTGCTTCTTTGTCTTTGTCGTCGTGTCGTGTGCCAAGCTTTATGATAGTAAAAAAATTCATTATAGAACCAAAGAACTCTCTCAGAACCATCGAAAGCGAGCAACGTCTTACATAGTCAATAGGGCGCACACTCATTGTAAGTCAAAGTGTATCGTATCAATTGATTGATTGCGTATCACTGCCGCCCACGTGCGCGCCGATTTTCAATCTCGCTTCAGTTAGGGTGCGCGCAAACCGGGGCCTGTTTCATAGAACTACAATTCATGGTTGGCTATGACAATCCGATGTACATGGCAAAGTCGATTTACCCACAGATTAACAAGTAGACTCTGCTACACAATGTTGCTCGAATTGTCATAAGAAAATACGAATTGTAGTTTTATGAAACTCCGCCCAGGGTGACCGATAAAACTTGGGACGGCCACCGAAATGAGAAGTTTTGGTTTGTTTTCAAATTTGTGACATTCATTACAGTCGTCTTTGGAAAGTTTTACGATGTGATTGACTTAATTATTATACAAAAAACTTTAGGCAAAAACAATTAGATCATAATAACTAAGATTAAAAGGATATAGGTAATGTCATCATCATCATCAGCCATTTGACGCCCGCTGCAGGACATAGGCCTCCTTCGTGGTTTGCAAAACCATTTTTTTTTTTATGATTTATGATTATGGATTCTGCCTAATAGTTTCTACTTCAGCCCGGTTGCTGACTCCGTCGTTGAAAAAATTCCGTCCACACCAACGGCGTACTCTCTCCTCTGCTTTTCTCAGTGTTTATTAACACTCTTACCTCAGTAATAGTCTTCAGTTCCGATCACATGTGCGTAGACGATCTTCAGATCTAATTTCCGTCTAAGTTTGACCTGCTTCCTGTTTGATACAGAAAATTAACTGCGATCTAACTGCTGCTTACTCGTGGACTGAGCTACTGCTCAGGGCAGAGCTGGCTTAGTACTAAATCCTGCGAAGACCCAGGTGATGATTGTGCGCGGTAGAGCGTTGTTGGCTAGGATTGATATGTCATCTTTACCCTCTGTTACCTATAATGGCACTCCGTTGCCGTATCGTAGAGAAGTAATGAGAGTCCCTATCTTGAGACAAACATGTCTCAGAGATAAGTAGGAAAATCTTTTCATCCATGCACTCGCTCAAATGTATGCAGTTACTTTAGTCAACGCTTTGTATGCGCAGATGTGTGCTAACCTGACCTCACTGGAGAACTTCTCAACAAGTTAGATCGTCTTCTTAGTGTCTGTATAAGTTATATCTCCGGCCACCGTAAATTTGATCACATTTCCCAATACCGTTCCTAGTTGAATTGGCTCACCATCCGCCACCGCAGGAATGCCCATATCTCGACGCTCCTCTATGACGTCCTTTACGACCCCTCCTCACCCCATTATCTACGCGAACGTTTTGCGCGCTTGGTCGCCTTCAGCGCCCATGCAAAGATTCACTTCTTGGAAATCCTGAGCATAATGCGGCAGGCTATTCGAGTTCTTTTACCGTGACAGCGGTGCGTCTATGGAACGCGCTATCGCTACAGATTCGTCAGGCACCGTCAGTCGGCGTTAAGTACAGTTCAAGAACACATCTTCATCTTCAGAATAATAATGTGTAATCCTATCCGTAAGTATGTATAATTACGTTTATATATCTATAAGTTTGTATGTGTGCATCATTATTATATTTTTGTATGTTTTTTTATAGTTATTCTGCATGTTAATATATTGTTTAATTTTAAAACTATGTAATTATACATTAAAATATAATTCCACCCTTTGGTATTACCCTCATCCTCTCCACGTAATCTGTTGGTTGGCTAGAATATAAAACTATAGCATTAAGTCCGTCAATTGTACATTTTTTACTGGTACAATAAAGAATTTATTACTAATACGGAATAATTTTATCCTTAAATAATTGCCAAGAATAAAATCGCGTTAATAGATTTAGTTTTTTATCTGTTTGTCAATTCTGTTTCTCACTAAACAAATAAATATAGTATAAAAGTGTCAATACAAGCATTATAAAGCCGCATTTTCCTTAAGATACTAGCGATCACTTCTGAAATTTCTGCTGATCGACTCTTTCTCTAAATATTTCGTCGCTATTTCAATAGAGAGTTAAACTTAAAAAGATCTAGCATAAATAAGTTAATTTCACAACTCTAATTGTTTTGTATTGTATTCAGATTTAGTCTGCACGCGCCCTTACCTGATGCCTTTTAAACGAGTCACGAGAATTCTGTAAGCTTCGAGAATCGCTTCTAAAACGGAAGGTGCTATACATACAAAAATGTACACATATATATACAGTGTGCCTTTGTACGAAGCTACTGAAGCTTATTATGCGCTGAAAGTTGTGACAAGATTAGGCTGACGGTTCTTTTGAAACAAAGTCCTTCTTTATACTGATAGATTGTTTGATGACAGTTGAATAGACTTAAAAGTCCCTGAAATCGGGCAGCGTATATGTAGCGACTAATGAATGTTGATGAAGTCTTGTCTATGCCTGTCCTCTGGGATACGGGAGTGAGCTTATATAACTTGTCTGGAAGAAATCGCTTTTAGCGATAAGACCTCCTATTGTATACTACTGAGAACTAGATATTAAGCACCTTATCTCTGTAAATTTGTCCCTTTGGGCACAAGCTCAGGGCATATTTGCTTGAGCAGCAGAGACTTCCCTATTCTGCCCATACTTCTCGCCGCAACTAACTTCGCTTACTATACGACTCTCTTACTCTCTCACTCTTGATTGCATCAAAGAAATCTCTCTCTCTCTCTCTCTCTATCAAAGAAATCTCTCTCTCTCTCTGTTAATTTCTCAATATTTTATTATCTCGTTTCCATTTTGTTGTATATATAATGCATGTGTGTATGTATGTACGTATGTTTTATGCCAACATTACTTATTTTATCATCATCATCATCATTCAGCCACAAGAGGTCCACTGCTGGACATAGGCCTCCTCCATGGATTTCCAAAAAGACCGGTTGGAAGCTTATTTTATATTCATAATATATTATTGTATGTATAATGTGTGTGTACTGTATGTTATAAGAAAAATATCAGCAATCAAAAAGGTTGATAGCCATCACAATATTGATACTAGGAATAAACATAAATTGTCATTTCCACGTTTTAGACTTGGAAAAGTTAATACATCCTTTTTGGGGCACAGTATACGGTTCTACGATAAAGTTCCTCAAGATGTATTAGAGTTACCACAAAATGTGTTAAGCATACTCTGTGCAAAAAGCCTATTATAACAGTAAGGATTATTTTGAAGACAAAGATGTCTGGTATTTAAATAATGTTAACGGGGACGATTGATACAATCGTGTGTAGTGTAACTTTAAGTTGGAAACTTAAGTTAATTAAGCAAACCTGTTTTGAAAATAATAAATGTGGAGTTTCTTTGTTAGCTTCTTCTCCGCATAATCTATTATTTGTGAAACTAACAGCTTTGACGTTCATTAAGTAACATTTTGTTTTTATAGTGAATAAAATTTTTGACTTTGACTTTGTGTATTATGATGATAAAACTTATTTTCATTGACAACCGAAGCAAGCAGTGCCGCGCGCTGAAGCGCTTGTTTGACATCTGGTGCTAACTGGCAACCAGCGCTAAGGGCTTAAACCCTTAGCACACCGCTGAGTTAGCTGCTTTTTGCAGCAGCAGACACACGGCGACCACTTTGTTTTTTATTTATTTGCAAATTAATTAATTTGTATTTATGTCTTTGTGTGTGTAATTTCTTGTACCTATTAGTATCTGCATTTTTTTTTTGTTATGTTTATATCATTGTGCCCTTGTGTGTGAGACTGTTGTTGCAAGTAAATGTATGTCTTCTTCTTCAAATTACTGATGTGCAATAAAGAGTTATCTCTAACTCTTAAAGAGCTATTTAACTCTATCTGTCTATGTGTATGTAGGAATATACTGGCCTCGTGATCACGCCAAGTTAATAAATGAAAAAATCATTCATTTCTTCTTCTTCTTCAAGATGCCTATATGTATTACCGTTTTTACGATAGAGCATCAACAAAAAAAACCGGACAAGTGCGAGTCGGACTCGCCCACCGAGGGTTCCATACAAATTTGTGGGACCTTACACGTTATAAATGGTTCAGGAATCGAGTCTCGCAGTTTTTTCTGAGCATTTCCCGAACTTCAAAGATTATTTTTTTATGATTTAATGATTTAATACAAGTGTATAGTTTTCAGATTTTTCCCTATACTTGCAGTATAAGACGGTATTACTTACCATAATATTACTTACCTTTCATAGTTCGAGGTCAAGGGAAAGTACCCTTGAGTATCGAAATATACGTTTTTTGCGGCATAAACGGCCTTTTTTTACGTTAACTTTAATTAAGTTTGATTTTTTCTCAACTTTAAGGGACTGTAGACTCAGGTCTATGGTGTATGGTTTTAATTTCAACTCTATACCTCCACGCGGTCCCGAGATAAATAGTCTTGACAGATAGACGGACGGACGGACGGACGGACAACAAAGTGATCCTATAAGGTATTCGTTTTTTTCTTTTGAAGTACGGAACTCTAAAAACGGTGAAATAACACGTTTGTTGTGCGGAGACCCCCATTATTTTCTATTCTTTGTTACATTTTGTTAGGTAATCCGGCGTAATAACACATATTCTGTGAAAATTGAAACAGGCTAACTATTATGTTTACAAGGATAGAGACCTTTAAAGGTCGGACGGACGCACGGACAGACAGATAGACAGATAGACAGATAGACAGATAGACAGATAGACAGATAGACAGATAGACAGATAGACAGATAGACAGATAGACAGATAGACAGATAGACAGATAGACAGATAGACAGATAGACAGATAGACAGATAGACAGATAGACAGATAGACAGATAGACAGATAGACAGATAGACAGATAGACAGATAGACAGATAGACAGATAGACAGATAGACAGATAGACAGATAGACAGATAGACAGATAGACAGATAGACAGATAGACAGATAGACAGATAGACAGATAGACAGATAGACAGATAGACAGATAGACAGATAGACAGATAGACAGATAGACAGATAGACAGATAGACAGATAGACAGATAGACAGATAGACAGATAGACAGATAGACAGATAGACAGATAGACAGATAGACAGATAGACAGATAGACAGATAGACAGATAGACAGATAGACAGATAGACAGATAGACAGATAGACAGATAGACAGATAGACAGATAGACAGATAGACAGATAGACAGATAGACAGATAGACAGATAGACAGATAGACAGATAGACAGATAGACAGATAGACAGATAGACAGATAGACAGATAGACAGATAGACAGATAGACAGATAGACAGATAGACAGATAGACAGATAGACAGATAGACAGATAGACAGATAGACAGATAGACAGATAGACAGATAGACAGATAGACAGATAGACAGATAGACAGATAGACAGATAGACAGATAGACAGATAGACAGATAGACAGATAGACAGATAGACAGATAGCCAGATAGACAGATAGACAGATAGACAGATAGCCAGATAGACAGATAGACAGATAGACAGATAGACAGACAGACCGACAGACAGACAGACAGACAGACAGACAGACAGACAGACAGGCAGCGGAGGCAGCGTAATAGGGTCACCCTTCGGGTACGGAACGCTAAAAAACATTTGTTATTTGTAGATAGGTTGAATTGACTGCCTCCTCGTTGGTCGAGCGGTATCAAGTCTGATTACCTACCGGAGGTCGTGAGTTCGATTCTCACTGGGGGCCGCCGAACATTTGTTCCTTGTTTGTGATGTCCGTGCCTGGTTACTTTAGCACAAGGTATCCTAGTTTGGAACCAGGACAAGTTATAATTATTCTTATAAAGAAAAAAGGCCAGCAAAAGTTGAGTGGGTAATTCCAACTCGTGAGTACTTTCATTTTGGGACTAGCTCTGAAATCTCGAAAAATATATCTGCTTTCTCATACATTCGCTAGAAAAAGTTTTAAAACCTGGTTTGGAGGAACTAATACTTTTTTCAAGATTTCATGGTCCCTTCGACATTTTCGTTTTTGCGTGACTTCCACGAAGAATTCCTATAAGAAGAAAAACTAAACAAGGAAGACGGTAACGAAGCAAATTTAATAAAAGGCCAGCTAACAGAAAATTTGAATAAGTGGCATTAAACGTGTATCTGTAAGTCCTCCATTTGGGTATTACGTATTTTATCAAACTCTCTGTTACTACCTCCTGTTTAGAATTTTCTAAGAATTTCTTCATATTATAAATGTAATTTCTATTCTCGCCTTTGTACGTAACTCTTACGTATTACAGTACTCTGAAAGCTCTCGTATATTAAAAATCTAATAAAAATGTAATGCACAGCCGAATTTCACTCACAAAGAAATATAAAATATGAGAAAGCGTATTTGAATATTTTGGTCGTCTACATTTGTGTGTAGACCACCAAAAGTAAAGGGGCTGTTACATAAGGAGAGTTTCTCGCACGTGAGTGGCGATTTCGCCTAGTGTAAACAAATACCCCGGGCTTCGTCTCTCGAATACAATAATCGCTACTTAAACTCCTAGGCCACGAGCCTGTGTAAAGAAACTATACGAATTTCTCTTACGAGTTTCTCCATTAAAAAACGTGACTTTTTTGTTTAGCCTAGTAGTGTCATTTTGGTTCCATAATGTCTTCGGAGGTGGCACAAGGTGTACTTGTAATGCAGCAGCTCTATGAGATACCAGATTTATATGCCTATGAAAAATGTAGGTCACGAATGGCGAGTCTCGTGTCAAAATCAATACAGAGTAATTAGCGCCAGTCTCGCACCGACACTTGCGATTCTCGCCCGAGCTTTGTTTATACAAGTCAAGATGTGTATGCGTCTATGAATCTACGATTACTCACCTGTAGTGCAAACAGATATATGAGTCTCACCTACGATACTCGCATTCGAGAATCGCTCGATTAGAACAAGTTTTTTTTTTTTTCAAAATGTAAACAACCGCAGGCGAGAATGGAATGGCGAGTTTTGTGCCATGGGAGTCGCAAACGATTATTCGCCATTCGAGTGCGAGAAACTCTCCTTGTTTAACTTCCGTTAAGTCTAAGTTTGAAACCAAAGACCACCAAAAATACAATCAGCTCCAAATACAATTTCACCTTCAAAATACTACACGACTGTGCTACGCTCGTAGACGCTAGCTAGTAGCAAGCTACGACGTAGCGAGCGTGCTACGATGCGTAGCCGCTACGCTTTGTTGCTACGGGCTTAGTTGCTTAAAAATGGCGTCAGTATTTTTCTCGACTACGTATATTTTAGGGGACTAGAAGGGGGTCACGTCTCCACTTACGAGAACTTTTCCATGCTCTATGGTTACGTACCCGAAGGGTGCCAACAGGACCTTATTAGTTAAGGGAAGATAATCTTTGCCGGTTTTTTTCATATTACGAGCATATCTTGAAGAAGAAAGTCCTGAAGTTAAACGTTATTTTTTCATCCCATTATTTTTATTTTCGCCTCGACGTCTTTAGACAAAGCTTGGTCTATATCCAAGATAATCTATATATTTAACTGCCTAAATGTGCATGTTTACGCCTGAGTAGCAACTGGCACGGGCTGTTAGTCGCGAGCATTATGGCGAACAGTGAGAGGGGCTCGTGGAGGCTTAGGAGTGGATGCAAACTTTGGTTTCTCTCATTATCACTACATATTATATTCATTTATATGTAAGTAAATTATTTGATCTGCCTTTGGACCTACCTACCCACTCTCATTTTCTATCAGTCCTGTCCATTCTAAGGTTGTCTGGATGAGATCACTTTTAGCTAAAAGAGCGCCGATTTTATACCATTAGAACTAGAAATTAAGTACCTTATATCTCTGTAAATTACTGGTGCGCAATAAAGTGCTATCTATCTGTCTATTTATTATTTTATATTGTATCGTAGGTATTTTGAACATACCTACATCTCTACGTTTTTATGTTTTTAGTAGAAAAATATGTATATTTAGACCATAATTCCTTATATAGCAGCTCCTCGCGAGTCATCTTCGCAGTATAAATAATGTCGACTTTAATGTCCCTAAGAGATTTCCGTTGAATAGAATTTTTAGCATTTTTCGAGTTTATTGTATGCAAATGTGGGTCTGAGAAGTTACCAGTTGGAATTGATTTATTTTTAATTTTTCTTGGAGTTCTTCCACAAGTAAGTATCATGGTTGTTTGGCGGCGAACATTTAGTGGAGTGGACAAAGGTAGCCAAGGAGACTTGGCCAAAAGGCCTTCGTCCAGCAGTAGGACATAACAACAGAGGTTACATAAAAAAAAATATTATCTGGTGTCCGGAACAAAGCTGAGAGAACGACTTTAGTGACGCGGCTACAGCTGAATTTGATGGATCTGGAAATCATCATCATCATCATTATCAGCCATTTGAAGCCCACTGCAGGACATAGGCCTCCTTCGTGGTTTTCATAACCATGAGGGGTTTTGTCATAATCTGGATCGGGACCTGGGAATGCTTTAGAGTATTCTGTACGAACCTTATGGCGGAAACGCGAGCAATATTTATAAATTTGCTTAGGCTAGCTTACTAATAAGATCTATGTAGCTCTGTATAGTTAGGTTCCGATGATAATTGTATAGTTAGATTACGATGGGGCTGACATGCTTGTTCTGCGAACAAAGCGCCTTAATAAATAAGATTAAAAACAACAACCTAGAATCTAAGGTAGGTACCTCGAACTTTAACCCTAAGTTTCTGCTTTCATGTCCTAAGTTTCCGGCACCAGGATCAGGGGCGTGAGGGAATGCCAGGGTCATAAACGCTCATAAAGTTTAAGTGAAAGTCAACTTAAAAGTCAATAATATTCCTTCCTACTATAACGGGTTTACTTAAGCTGAGTAAACGATAGGGTACTATTGTAATCCGGCTGACTTTGGCCCCGCGATTTGATAAACCACAAATCCAACAATAAAGATGGAAGGTCGACTTTCCAGTGACCTAAATTGTTATACGAAAAATTTAACGATAGACGCAATTGCAATGCATAAAGATACAGTGGAATACACTATGCTTTAATAAATGCGAAAGTGTGATTTGACTGCCTCTTGTTAATACGCTTGCCTACCAAAACAGAGGTCATAGGTTCAATTCGTACTGGAAGCCACCGTACTTGACAAATGCCTTTGTACAAATAGCCTCAGTCTGGATGTGTTTCCATGTTTGTGATGTCCTTGCCTATTACCATAGCACAGGGTATCCTAGTTTGGGACCAGGACAAGTGATTGTGTTGTGTGGAAGTTATTATCATTATATGCCTTTGGTTTGCTCTTGTTTCACATATCATTGGATTGAGATGAGTTTTTGCTCAGACATAAATACATAAAATCACGCCTGTATTCCGGTGGGGTAGACAGAGACCAGGTTTTGCCACTTGCCATGGTCCTGGCAAACCGCTCTCACTTCATCAACCTTAAATTGTCGCTCACTCTCACTCGTGTCCAAATGACCTTCTGTACCATCCCACTTCAGTCGCGCTATCAAGCGCGTAGCCTGAAAAGCGGCATTTTACGACGCCCGTAAATTAAACATTATCGGGGTATATAAACTCGGGGCTCGTAAAAAAGTCATCAACGGAAAATTGGGCGCTCTCCACTATGATAATACCGACGTGAAACAATCACTTTAATTATAGAAAGTCTCTTCAGTCGGTTCAGTGTCGGCATTGTTAGCCGTTCCCCAGAAGGTCAACAGTCTACCAGTTGGAACTGTATAAGGGGCACACAGATGGGACGTGGGTTCGCGCGAAAGAGTTCGCGCTCTCGCTCCGTCTTATTTGCAAATAATCATGTTACGATAGCAAACAAATACACAAAATACACCGCATCGTTTAGGCGCAGAATGTCTAATTCGCAATGCAAAGTTTTGAAACAGTTGAGTTTTTATTTTTTTTCCGATAGTATAAGTCATTTTAAGAAACTAATTTCGTTTTTTTTGTGATTCATCAAGTTAAACACTACCAAATATTTTTTTCAAATATTAAACTGCGTGACGTCATATGCTACCCTTGCTGTGTTAGCCGCGCGAATAGACCAAACAATCTAGTTTGTCCTTGGTTTACTGTCATTTAAAATCGTTTTCAGTGTGGCCACCTTAGACTTATCACCACTAGAATGGTGGTTTGGACCCCCTGTCTGGTGGGAAGAAAATCAATCTAGCAATCGGGGAACATACATAATAAGTCCCGGTGGAATGTATTGAGAACCTCCTCCTTTTTTATTAAGTCGGTTAAAACTAAGTACATAACAGAACAGAATACATAATAGTGAGTGGTACCAGTGGAATCGTGGTTGGGCAGGTTGCATTTAATTTTAGTGGTCTTCGTAAAAAAAACTTGTTGGCAACACTGGTCGTTGTATTTGTTTGACGTGACACAATGGTGGGAATCGAATGACATCGATCTGTTTGACAGATGAAGTTGACAAGCCATTGGTAGTTTTTCCACAGAATAACTACTACAGACGATGTAACATGTGACGTCACTATAGAGGTCAAATGACGGACATTTAAATATTATTAATTAGTCAAAATAAGGCTCATCTTTTAAGATAAAAATCTCTTACATTAAAAATACTGTAGTTTGGATGCTAAGCTCGAAATGGTTTTCGATTCAGGCAGTTCACTTTTTTGTATCCCGAATTCGCAAAATGCCAAGCGGTCGGAAATTCGCAAAGACTATTTTTTTTCTTGAGGGCTGAATCAAAAACCATTTCGAGATTAACATCTAAGTAACCATATTTTCTATATTTAAGATAAATATTAAGGAAGATGAGCGTTATTTTTGCCAAAAAACAATAACCTTCATTTGACCTTCTGATGACGTCACATTTTAAAATAAACATAACATATGGCAACACTACGTTACTTAAAAAAAGGACTTGCTGTCATAACTGTCATATGCATATCATTTCCTTGTCTGTGAAAAAAAACGTCTATGACAGCAAATCACAGAAACAAAGTGTGACAGTTTGCGCGACGTTTCGGCGTGTGCACTCGAAAAATATGACGTCACCCTTTCAAATAATTTAAATAAATAATTTATAATAAGAAACTTAACAAATCGCTGAAAAAATGAAATTAGTCTCTAGAAATTACTTCTGCTTTAAGAAAAAAATATAAAATAAGATCAAAATAAAAAATATACTGCCCGAATTGTCTAGTTAAATGTCTAGTTATATTCTATCTATCTATCTATCTATGTAGTTTACAAAATGTCCATTTCTTAAAATGACCAATTTACATAATGTCCAATCCACAATACCTCACATAACAGCAGATATCACACGAGATAACACGAGAGACCCTGCATTAAAAAGCGCTAAACGCTGGTTGCATATAATTTGTATTATTGGTTGATATATGATCGTGGCAGCCACAGGATAAGCTCGGCCTAGTGTGGGGTCTACTGCTTACTTTCAAGTCTTTAACAATCCAATATATTGTTATATTGAACTGTTATAAAATTCTAAATACGCTCATTTTAAGAACAACTGTAGCAGAATTTTTGAGAGATAAATTTATTTCTTATCCATGCAACCTAGTAGCTCAGAGCCTAATAACAACCAGGCCAATTTGAATCAGACACGCTTGGTGTTTCAAAGCTCTGAATCCCTTTTTGGAGGAAGGATACCCAATAATTTATGTATAGAGAGAGAATATAGCTTATCTGTGTTTCTGTGATTTTTTTAAATAAATATTGTTCTGACGTGAAAAATCTTTCAGTTAGTTAGAAAGGGGTCACTTGCTAAAACCGTGTACAACTTAAATATGACGCCTCGGTGAGGGCTGTAACTCTGTAACTACGTATCGTGTGCAATTGATTTATATATCGCTGAGTAGAGCAAAGTAGCCTTTTCGCAGATTCTTTTAACTCGTGCCGCTACATAGCGCGAGTACCGCGTAACACATTGCGCAGTTTGAGCTAAAAATTAACGCTTACTTATTGATGTTTCACGTTCAACTAACGGCCGTGTGACCCGATACAACCACACCCTCTTTCTTGCCAAATACAAGTGCTTAGAAACATTGATCGCGTTCGGTAATCCACAAGGCTCTATGGCTACTGTCTAACGTCTTACACGTGGGTTACACAGATGAGACGTGAGGCGCGGACGGAGCAACGACGCGGCGTCCTTGTAATTCACTTGGAACAAAATGAACTGAAGCTTCAATTCTATACATAAATTATTGGATATCCTTCCACCAAAAAGGTATTGAGGGCTTTGAAACACCAAGCATGTCTGATTCAAATTGGCCTGGTTGTTTATTAGGCTCTGAGGTACTCGTATGCTAAAAGATCAGACACACAGATTACATATTTCCTTTCAATGTTTGGAACAAAATCATTCGCAATCGAAAGCACATCAACGTTTGTTTTTAACGATGATGTGCGCTCGAATATCACTACACTTTCGATTTCGTTATATCTCTAAGCATAGGCTCATTTGGCAAAACCTTCATGTTGTACTTTTTAGTGCCTGGATTATAATCGTTGGAGCCGTTTCCGGGATTCAGATTATACCTATATAGTTTTGTTCGTTTAAAGGTACTTGATAAAACATTGAAAAAGAAAACGTTTTAATTATGTAACATTGTGTTTTTATGTATAATTTGTGTTTTCTGGAGTAATTTTTTTTTTCACTTTCACGCGTGCACTCTACTCGCGATTTAGTAACAAAACTGTGGAGGTAGGTATGTCAGCTATAGTCTTAAGGTATAGGAACGATTAACGTTCTAAGTCCTGACCCTGAAAATAAGAATCGAAAACCTTTCCTTATTTCAAGGTACGTACGAGGTGTGATATGAGAGTAGTTAAACGAAATACATTCACCCAACTCAATCGTCCCGGTTCCAACACAAAAATGCTTGTGATGTCCAAGTAAACAGTCAAGGACATCACAAACATTTTTTTTTTGTGAAACATAGGTACAACATAGATGAAATGTTACAGTTAGGGAAAGCAGATATCTCTATGTTTTTCCCATAACGTACAAATGGAATGGAAAAATATAAAATGGAACATGGAATAGTACCCCGTCTGATTCCATTAGTCCAAATAAAAGTACCGCGGCCACCAGCGAGAATCGAACCTACGACCCATGTCTCCATGTGTATACTGTTAAACCAACGAGGTAGTCGAGGTTGACTTGAATTCGGCTTACGTCAAGAGAGACTTCTAATGACCTTTATTTTGTGGCAGGCCCAGGTTGGATTTACTAATGGCACTTTATTACGATGCTAAGTTACCCGGCATAATCACGAGCTTCGAAATAATAAAAACGTAGTCTATATAGACTACATTCACCCCCGGTTTCTCGTACACTAACAAGCTGTTAATCTACTTCTTTATTATAATCTTTTTTTGTATGCACTTTGGTTAATTGACAGCTTTTAACAGTAGATTAACAGCGTGTTACTGTGCGAGAAACTGGGGGTAAGACTCCTGAATTTGTTTCCTAGCTACCTTGCCAACAGAACACAGTTTGTCAGGTACCTATGGTCAATTTCAGTCCGAAGCCTACCAAACTTGCTCGGGTATAAGTCAGGGGTTAAACTTGGGGCCGTTATTATTTAATATATTAATTAATAGTCTACCTAATGTAGTTCAGAACTGCCAAGTGCTTCTTTTTGCAGAGGACGTTAAATTAATCAAAAAAATAAACGACGAAACCGATTGTGAAGATCTGAATGCAGTCTACGGCTGGAGTTTAGAGAATAAGTTATATTTTAATATCAAAAAGTGTGAGATGATGAGCTTCACTCGTTCTCCCAACCTAGTGCAGCGCAAAACGGGGGTGGGCGGGGCGCAGGTCTACCTGCTGGGCTGGCAGCTCGTGCCGCGCGTGTTCCAGGTACGGGACCTCGGCGTTCTGTTTGATCCGCGACTGACGTTTCGTGACCACGCCAAAGAACTCGCGAGAAGTGCCTTTCAAAAACTAGAATTTGTCCTGAGGAACTACCAATCCTTCACGCCTATAGCACTGCGAGCTCTATACGCAGCTCTAGTTCGGAGTATACTAGAGAGTAATTCGATGCTTAGGAGCCCGCACAAAAAGAAACATATATAAACAAAGAGATACAAAAAAAATATCTTAAAAAACATCTACAAGAAACAATATGGGTATTACCCTACGCGTTTCTTGCAGGGGCAACTAGAAAACGACTCTCTTGAAATAAGAAGATCTTTAAGCCTAATAAAGTTTGTATTGGGCATAGTGCACAATAGAATTCACTGTGTTAGTCTAGTGGGCGCGGTAGTGCAACTGTGGGTGCCGGCGGGCCAGCAGCAGGCGCCCGTGCCGCGCGCTCTCGCACTACTCAACTCCCTGCTCAGGGCGGCGCCGCAGTGTGATATGTTTACCACAGGAATTGGGAGAATGATTGAAGAATCCAAGGGAATGCTTGAAGAAGGATGATTCTGTTTTTGTTTTTAGTAGTTTAGTGTAATGATTAATGCAATGTTATTTATATTGTTTATTGCGATGTTCAATTGTATTAACTACTAAGTTTGTAGCGATTTGGCATTAGCTGTAAGTTACAAATATAAATAAATAAATAATAATAATATGTCCCACTGTAGGGCACACTTCTCTCAGAGAGAGAGAGAGCATGGGCTTAATCACCACGCGTGGACACCGCGGATTGTCAATTTCAAGCGCTAAGGTATGTAAACATCTCAGATAGGTTTCCTCACGACAATTTCCTTCACCGTTAACGAGTGGTATACCTACTCGTGCTATAAATTCTCAAGTGTACGCAACTTGACGCTAGACGAGTGATTGCCTTATGTGAAATTTATTAATTTACCCTATCGCCCATTACACGCCTCAGGTCGACTTGCGCCAAATCACTAGTAAAGTATGTATTTATGTACTTACCCACGGATAAACTAATAAATATCTGATTAAGATAAATATATGTAGAACACTTTATTGCAGGTAAAAAAGGAAATTACACAGATGTTTCCACAATTAGCACACAATTTATCTATGGATAAATCAATATTTTTATCGATTTCCACAATTTATCTATGACGATGCAAATGCTAAGACGTTTTTGGACTTGTTAACTGGATAGAGCTGAACAATTGATAAACAGATAGAATGTACTGTCAGATAGCGTTGGCACAAGCCGGCCTTTAAGGTGAACACAGACGCACCAACGTTACACAACATACTGTTGTCAGACATAGCTTCGACAAGCTTCCGCACTCATTTTAACAGCGGTTTGTATTCCCAGAGGTCCTCAACTTTAACGGGGCCCTCGACCTTGGCTCCCCGGTTCTTTTTACGACTACCCACGGCTAACTGGTTTGCACTGACTAGCGCAGTTTACGGCGCGCGATTATTGTGACCGGAGGGGCGCGGACGTCCTTAAAAACGTATCAGTTTTTTTATTGACCTGACCTAACCTTACTAAACTTTGCCTAACTGAGCTGTACTGACTAGTAAAGTTTTTTGTTTTGCTAAATAAATGGAATCATGGATCCCCATGTGAAGATTGCTAGTCATGAAACTATCGGGCTGGCTCTGTAGGTTCATCGCTAAAATAGACAAGAAAGTTAACGGTTAGGTTTTAATAGAAAAAGCCGATGCCGTGTGATTTATGGCTTCGGTGTTGGGCGGGGATCGGCGTTGAGGTGGAATTGAAGAAAGTAAGCTTCAAAACTTTCGTGCTTGGCGACAGGTTCATTCTATAAAAGGTCTTATTGCGCGTGAAATAAACGCTACTTTAGAACAAAACGCTGGGAGCGCTGGGTGGGTAGCTTCCTGCTGAGGTATGATTTATGGAATGGTTTATTTTGTAAGGATGTACGTATACAGTACATACGCTAAAATTTTTCGGTAACTGTACCTTATATATTTTTCTAAATATGAATATTAAATGTTCTCTACATTTTATTGTATATCATCATCATCATCATCATCAGCCATTTGACGCCCACTGCAGGACATAGGCCTCCTTCGTAGTTTTCATAACCATGAGGGGTTTTGCCATAATCGCGACGCTTGGCAGGCGGGTTCGCGATCGCAGTATGCGGTTTGAATCTCAGGAAGATACTGCTGCCCCTCTCCTGTGTTGTACCCTTATCCTCTTCAGTCCTGACCTTGAAAATAACAATGGTTTTCAATTTTCAGGACTGAGGAGGTTGTTGTACAACCAGAAGAAAAACATTAGTACATTTTTTATAGTATATAATCTTACGGTTAGGCAGAAACCAGGGTTTGCCGCTTGCTACAGTCCTGAAAAACCTCTTTCTCTTTGTATCTAAGTAAGGGTATACAATGGGGAACTTGCCTCAATCTTAGATCAGAGTGACATTGTATTTATGATAAAATAGAAAAATTACAGAAAAAAAATTATTTCTGGTGATTTTGCGAAGCAATTCTCACGGTTCGAACCGTCATGCTACCTATGCTGCGACCACAAGAAACGGGGGTGAGTCTCTTATATGCATAGTTGTTCAATAGATTGATATTTGTTTCATATAATGCATAGTTGTTTCATTGACACTATCGGCCGTCTACTAACCAATCGCATTTTAATGGTATAACCCGTGCAACTTATCTCGGCGCCTCACGCGATTCTATCTTCGTCGCGAGTAATGTCTATTTAATTTGCGCGGATTATACTATTGGAATTCCATTGTACTCCTTTTTCTTAGTATACTACGAAATGGAGGCAAATAACAGCTATGATCGTGCTAACATCATTCTATTGAACGACTGTATAAGTATTAGACTCAGAGCCCGGCGGACCACAGGAATCCTGCCTGGCACCCGTGGTTACTATTTTACCACACAATCACCCCAGCATCATCAGATATCTACTATTTATTATGTACGTATTATCGTAGTAAACTCCGGCGACATTATCTTTATTTATCGTCGAAATAACAAAATGGAGCAGCATTATTTCAGCTTAGTAACAAGCGAGGAAATTGGGCGCGCATTCGCTTATTAATTTTGTTACCTCGAGCGATAAATGGTGTATTTTTTTCCTTTCTCTTTTCTGGACGAATGTACTGCTCTGCCATCAAAGGTTCGAATACACTGCTACTAACTTTAAACGTGTACAGTTATTACCATAGAGACTTAGCGTATACTTCCATACAACTAGGATACCCTGTGCTATGGTAACGAGGCAAGGACATTACAGACATGGAAATACAGCCAGATTGAGGCCATTTATACAAATGTACGGCGGCCCCCGGGGGGAATCGAACCCACGAACTCCGGTATGGTAATCAGACGTGATACCGCTAGACCAACGAAGCAGCCGACTTTGTGCAAACGATACATAGTAGTGTCATTTGCATCATTGGTGATGAAAGTTAATGGTGCTTCATATGCACTGGGGGATTCTTCTTTTAGGCCGTATTTCTGGATGAATACGGTTGGCACTTAAGAGGTTGTCTCATGCACCGATTCCCATACAAACGTAGTTCGGTTTCAATTTACAAACGACATGGATCGCACTGAAACTTAGAGGATACAAATCGTCGTTTGATTAAATACTGTGTAGAGTATGTGTTTTGTTTCTACTGTGTGCGTTGTCTTTGTTATATTGTCAATATGCGTCTTGCAACTTGAAATTAATGCATTTTATTTATTTATACTAAATGGACATCTGGGCGCGTGGTGAATAAGCTCAAACTCTCTCTCTCTGAGGGAAGGCCTGTGCCCTACTGTGGGACGTATATGAGACTGCATTATTATTATACTTACTGGGTAAACCTGCTCCGTGTGGCACCGGATTAAGTTCCGTGTGGCACCGGATTAAGAAGTTCCGTGTGGCACCGGATTAAGAATAGCGTCACTCCATTTCCTTCCGTGGATGTCGTAGAAAGCGACGAAGGAAATACAGGACCAGGAGACGGGCAGCAGCGTCTTCCTGAGATTCCAACCGCTTACTGCAATCGCCAACCCGCCTGCCAAGCGTGGCGATTATGGCAAAACCCTTCATGGTCAGGGAAACCACGAGGGAGGCCTATGTCCTGCAGTGGGCGTCGAATGGCTGATGATGAAACCTGCTCCACCTTTTACTTTAATTGCTGGACAAAGGCCTCCCCTTTAGCTCTCCACTTCTCCCTGTTACCGGCCCTTCCCTACCACACCGGCAGAAAGTCGTCCCGCCATCTTTGCTTTGGTCGGCCACGTTTGCGCTATCCGTCGCGTGGGATCCATACTAGTCAGTGGCAATTTTTTCCCATACGATTTACGTGACCGCCCAATTCCATTTTATCTTTGCCTTGTCTATTTAAAAATATATGTCTTTTAGATGGGACAGGCAAAGAAAAGGCACTACAGCGTCGGATTGACCACTTCACCTATAAAACATAAACATTTACATACAGGCACATACATTGGTTCTGGCCCCACACTAGGATACCCTGTGTCGTGGGAACCAGAAACAACGACATCACAAACATGTAAACATCCAAGACCTGGGGTTTTTTTTTTGTTCCTAGCCGGGATTCGAACCCGGGACCTCTCGCATGGTATGCAGATGCACTACCACTGCGCCACGAGGTCGTCAAATCAATCGTCAAGTCAATCTAGTTTAGGAGTGATTTACCACTGGAAACTGTATATATCATATAACATACATACATACATAAACGCACGCCTGTATCCCAGAGGAGTAGGCACAGACCAGGGACTGCCACTTGCCACGATCCTGACAGATCACTTGCGCTTCCTCAACATTCATTAGTCGTTCGGGTTTCGGGTACGTTTTATCTTACCCTTTGCAAATACATCCCCCATTTGATCGAAGCATGACATAAAACGCCTATATTGTTATTGAAGTATGAGCATACCCTAGTCAGAAGCTCTTTAGCCGTTGATTTATATTTCCCTCCCTTTTATACCTTTATTATTTCACCTGCGCCCTCGTCGCAACAAACAATAACATCTCGATAAATTATTAGTTCATAATCCAAGTTTTTCCTGGCGCGGGCAATTATGCCGGCATTGATTAGCCGCTCCGTTATTTATGGTCGCCGGGAAGTTTTTCACAAGTTTTCCGCCATTAAAATTGATATAATCATCGAGCTGCCTACCTCTATAGGTAGGCGAGGATTAGGTATCTCTCTAAAGAAAGGCTCAGTCTTGCGATGTATATGAGGCTTTGGCTGGGTTTTTTCTTATGTGAAGAGAAAGGAAGGTATTGTTCCTAATAACCGGGGCGCAAATAAATTTCAAGCTTAGACTGATTCACAAGACTCTGAAGATTCTCCTTAAGGCTGGGTTCTCCGGCATTACCCCAAAAACAGGTGTTTTAAAACACATTTTACTCTCCAATGGTTTGAAAAAAAATATTACTTTTCTGTGTCCTATGGCCGTCCTAGGGCCGTCGGTCATTATTTTTGTGATTTAAGGGGTTCCTTAGTCCGACAAGGAACCCTTATAGTTTCGCCATGTCCATCTGTATGTCCGTCCGCGGCCTAGCGCAAAGCCCGGTGGCGCAGAAAGCTGTAATTTGGTATGTGTATATATATTCATCACGCCGACAAAGGTAAAGAAGAAAATGTTGAAAAAATTTTTTTTTACTGTACCTCCACTAACATGAGAAATGCCGATTCGTCTACTCCATCATGTGCGGGATCATGTCGAAAAATATTGTGGGTATAGTAAGACTATTTTATTATTCAGGGTTCCGTTTGTGAAATATTAAGCTTTAAAGCGCAAATTTTTGTCCGAGAAGGCCGTCCCTCCTCCCCCTCTCCTGTCTAAACGGTTGATTGTAGAAACGTAAAATAATTCAGGGCAATAGCACATGTATTGAACTTAAAAGTAAAATTATCACGGCTAAGTAGACTTTACTAGTTAGCGAGTAATAGGCAACCAACTTATAAAAGTAAAATTTTGTTAAAAATCAATTGAAAATGACTTCGATGAAGTTGTTAGCTCTGTAAAGCAGATAAAAAAATCCTCTTATTACAGAACCTTACATTGTGCGTAGCCCGACAGGCTGGTTTTAAAACTTTATAGCATCAAAAAAAATCGCGAACAGGAGTCAAAATTTTTATTTGAGCTTTACTGAGTTTTGAATAATAAAAAATATACCAAAATGACTATCACTGAGTGTGTTAGTGACGTCGGTCGTCAAAATTCCATTAATACGATTTGTATTTCTGTAATTTTGCTCGCGCAGCACAAAAAGTCCCACACAAATCCGTACGCTCGGGAAACCCAGCTTTAAGAATATCAATAATATGTGTGGCCTATGCCCAACAGTGGACTTTGCAAATGGGCTGATTAGATATACAGACTAAGGAAACTTAATCTTTCTTTTCTTCAATTAGACGTTAATCTTGACAATAAAACACATGCTCAAATTATCAAATGCTATATAGGATATTTTATGTATGAAACAGTGTTTATCAAAAAACATCTTCTAATCCGATTCTTAATTAATTATCCACGCTTTGTACCTCATTAGTTCCATCCAGTCCTGGGATACTGGAAACGTGGGGTTCATCATTAGAGCGTTCAAAGAGAATTATGTAATTTCCTTAAATGATCAAAGGGACGCAATGAGCGTTATGATTTTCGTGGTATGTTTGATTTAGCTTCGTTATGCTTCGGTCACACACAGCGACTTGTCGCTGCGAGTGCACTCGCCGCGAATAATGGCCGCAGCGAATCGGGAATCGCCTTAATAAACATAAAAAAACATAAACATAAACATTTACATACAGGCACATACATTGCTTCTTAATAAAGTTATAACTAGAAATGAATTGAACGAAGTATGGGAGAAACGTATAATGAGAAGAGAACCAGCATCTTAAACACGAACTTTTTTACGTAGCTTATCGTACCACTACAGGGCACAGGCCTTCTCTCAGAGAAAGAGAGAGTATGGGCTTAATTACCACGCGTGCCCACCGCGGACTGGCAGTTTCCAGTGCTGAGGTATGTGCACACCTTAGGCACCCAGACTTTCTCGCGATGTTTCCCTTCACCGTTAGCGAGTGGGATGTCTACTAAAACTTCACAAATGTACGTAACTTAGAGAACAAATTCATTGGTACATGCTGGGATTCGAACCCAGGACCTCCAGAATGTGAGGCCGGCATTCTATCGCTGCGCTACCAAACACGAACTAAAAAGATAATATATCTATGGGTCTTAAATTTCCCGCCACGCTATAGGATTCATGTATACAAATTAGATTCGGGCCTAAGTTAGGGTTTGAATGCCTCGTTGGTCTAGCGGTATCACGCCTTCTTACCATGCCGGAGGTCACGGGTTCGATTTCCAATCTGGGGCCCGCCGTACATTTGTACAAATGGCCTCAGTCTGGGTGTATTTCCGTGTTTGCGATATCCTTGCCTGGTTACTATAGTACTGGGTAGTTAGTTTGAGACCAGGACAAATGATTGTGTCGTGTGGAAGTTATTATTTGTATTAGTTAGTGGACAGAAGGTGAGCTAAAAGAGATAGCTAGATTACGCCGCCTGTGAATACCCCTAGTACAACAGGATATTGTATAATTAATGAACTCAATATATCTAACGCAAGGTTGTTTCGTTCTAAATAATTTATAGACACGGAGTTGTGTATTACCGATAATTCCACTAACTACAGCATAATCAATTGGCCTCATTATCCAAAGCGAATGTACCTATCCAATTACCTGCTAGGCAGTGGAAGCGCGGTTGGAACGCTTGCCTCACGTTCAGGAGGTCGTGGGTTCGAACCCCGGGCATGTACCAATAACTTTGCTTTCTAAGTTACGTACATTTGTAAATTTGTAGTAGCAATACCGGTCGCTAACCGTGAATAAAAAACATCGTGAGGAAACCATAGGGTTTTAGGTATTTACGTAGCTCAACGCTTGCTACGTACAATACGTACGTACGTAAAATATATGTTTAAAATGTTTAAAATTAAGACTATAGACACCTGCAAACCTTTGTTTGCTAAACACCGAGTACTAACACTCCTGTCACTGTATATTCTTGAAGTAGCTGCATTTGTAAATAGCAATCCTCAATTCTTCCAACGTTACTCTATGCTTCCAACGACCGAGTGATACTGAAGCTAGAAATCGACGAGATCCAGACAGAATACAGACACATCCTAGACAAACAACATTTCTGAGAAAAATTATTCTTGGTATGACATCTTTAATATACAATAAAATACCAGTAAGCTATAGAAAGCTTGACTCAGTTATGTTGAAACCAAACTTAAGAAACTATTAATGGAAAAATGCTACTACAGCGTAAATGAATTCTTGAATGATAAACTTAACTAATGTATTTTTATTGAATTATAATGAAATTTTCATATATTTTATTAATAATATTTCCTCTGTGGCATGCATTTCATTATCTTTATGGTATTAATGTAATTATCTCTAATTTACTCCACTGTAAATGCCACACACAACTATTTGCACACCGGTAATGTCGGTAAAGCATGTTTGCTCAACCTATGTCATCATCAGCCATTTGACGCCCACTGCAGGACACAGGCCTTCTCCGTGGTTTTCATAACCATGAAGGGTTTTGCCATAATCGCCACGCTTGGCAGGTGGGTTGGCGATCGCAGTAAGCGGTTGGAATCTCAGGAAGACGCTGCTGCCATTTCCTGGTAATGTATTTCCTTAGTCGCCTTCTACGACATCCACGGAAGGAAATGGAGTGACGCTATTCTTAATCCGGCGCCACACGGACCCATAAATGCATGATCATTATGTATTATGACTGACACATGTTTGAGCAAATAAATAATTGAATGATTGATTGGCGTATAGCCCAACTATGGGGCTCCGTGCGGAAATCTCAGGTCTAACTAACTAACTAACTAACAAACTAGACCCCGCTATACGAAGCGTCCTTACAGTCGACAGCATATCAACCTTTACAGGCATGCACTCTACTCGGTTACGTTACGGATCGATTTGCGACAAAAATGTAAAGGATGACCTGGGCCGTGTTTCATAAAACTAAAATTCGTAGTGTATTTTGATAATTCAAGGTACATTGCGTAGCAGTGTGTACTTGTTAATCTGTGGGTTAATCGACTTTGCAATGTGCATGGAATTGTCATAGTAAACCATGAATTGTAGTTCTATGAAACAGACTCCTGCCGTATCAAATTACCTACTTCGTGAGAAATAAAGCGACTAGGTTTTAGGTCCGGATTTGTACGACTTGAACAATTTTGCCATGTGGTTTCTAAAATAGTTCAACTGAACATAAGATTCTATTCAATCATTCAAAATGGTTACTTACATATGGGCTGATCAATTTAGCATTTTCATCAAGTTAAAAACAAACATATAGATACAGGGTCACCTAAAAATGCGCAATTTCTAAAACACTCCAATTTGAGTTTGTATTCTTCAGCAACAACAATTTTTTTTTCTATGAGTTTTTACTCACATTTATAAATTTTTAAATACCATTGTTTACATAATTTCTGCCAATGTCGCACCCTCTGGTACTGTGCTCTGGTAGATTTTTGTCCTACATAGAAGAACGTCCATGCTACTTAAAATATGAGGTTTTGAATATAAATTATCTACCAAACAACGTCACTGCAAAGCATAACATTCGTAGGACCACATAAAAAAATATTGAAAAAAAAAATTGAACGGAAAAAACTGCAGAACAAAATTTCTTTAATCAATCTTTCTTTCATCTCCTGCGGTTGACTGGTAGAAAATGCTTATGGCTTTAGGTCCGCCATATTGTACATTAGGTTAATGTAATAAAAGTATTAAATAACAATAATAATAACTGGTATTGACATGTTTCAGGATTGCGCATTTTTAAGGTAACCCTGTATACAAGAAGGTTTACCCCAAAAATCCTTCTTTAACCCGCAATCTGCATCGGCTCTCAGTTGTTAATTTTTGTATACACCTTGCGCAACTGATAGTTGTTAACAGTAGATTCACAGATTGTTAGTTTACGAGAAACAGGAGCTTAGTGACGTCACCGGTTTTGCTCGTGTTATGCTAACTATAGCACACACCGGTAAAATATGCTGAGTTGGAGCCCCTTTTTGTTTTCACGAAGGCACCTGAGGCGTTTGCGGTCCGAGGTGGCTGGGTGCCATACATTACTGTATGGTATCCGGTTGCCTTTGACTCTATATGCCTCACATGTTCTCTTCGCGATTGTTTTGTTTTTATTTCTGTTTTGTCGACGTTCGTGTCTTTTGTTTGTGTACCTTTGTGTTTACTTTGTGTCTCTGTGACAATTGAAATAAATATCCTCGCTATTTCTCTCTTTCTTTCACCAATTACGCGATTGAATGTGCATTCTACTTTGTACAAGCAATCGGTGTTGCAAATAAGCCAACTGTGCGGGAGGCACGTCCTAGCGAGGCCCAATTCACTTTGTAGCCCCGACGGAGAAGCTTTGTTAGTAGGTGTCGCTGTTATACACGCCTAAATCTGTGTGGTTTGAAAGCCGCGGTTAAGTTATTAGTAATTAAAAATGTGGGTAGTACATTGGACTCGGAAACGAGAGACCCAGGTTCGATTCCCAGTGCGGGCATGTACCTATGACTTTGTTTTCTAAGTTATGTACATTTGTGAAGTTATAGTAGCAATACCACTCGCTGACGGTGAAGAAAAACATCGTGAGGAAACCTGAGTGTCTGAGCTATTGACATACCTCAGCGCTTGAAATCGCCAATCCGCGGTGGGCACGCGTGGTGATTACGCCCATACTATCTCCCTGAGAGAAGGCCTGTGCCCTAAAGTGGGACGAATATAGGCTGCTTATGTAAAGGAACGTAAGAGTAATCTAACATGTTCTATTCTGTTTGTTTCAGGAGAGCACACCTCAGAAGCTGTCTAGAGAAGCTAAAAGACATGGTCCCCCTCGGCCCGGATGCATCGCGACACACCACATTAGGATTATTAACTAGAGCCAAAAAATTTATAAAGGTAAGTGACCAACAGTTTCAGTTTTGATAGATTCACAAGGGAAATACGAGTACTTAAAAAGGGCTAAGGGGAAAAATTGGATAAGTCCATTTTTTTATATTGAGTTTTTGAGGTCTATGGCCACAAAAATCGTCATTCTATCATAAGACTATCTGAAACATAGGTTAAACTCGCTGCGCCTCACCAATTGCTCCTCCACAAATATAGAACCATAGAACACATTCACAACTTAAATAGTCTGTACTGTAAAATTGTGTAAATGTAACATAACATAAACTCACGCCTGCATCCCAGAGGGGTCGGCAGAGACCAGGGAACGCCACTTGCTACGATCCTGACAGATCACTTTCGCTTCCTCAACATTCATTAGTCGTTGTATGCACGCACGCCGGTTTCGGGTACTTTTTATCTTGCCCTTTGCTAATACATCCCCTATTTGGTCGAAGTATGTCCGTCTGGGTCGTCCCATACATTGTGTAAATGTGACTAGGCCAATTATTCCCCTTAGCACATCGTTTGTCTTGAAACCTGATTTATTTTAATTTATTTATACAGGGTATAACAAAATCCCAATATGCATCTGAAAATACCAACAAATTTTAACATGGGAAAAACTTGGAAATTATGTGTGAATAATGTGTCAACGTCACCATGCTAAAGTTACCACAGGCGGCATTAAAATGAATGGAACAGCTGACATTTTTTTCGCCATTTCAAAGTTTCCTCAAAGTAAAAGTTGTTCCTATAATAATACGGAAATTATGTATAATGATAGGGAAGTCGACAGCAAAAGAAGGTAACGTTTAGGGTTAGTATTGCAGTCACAGACTTCCACAGAATAACTTATTGATAATAGATAGATAGATAGATACAGAACACTTTGTTGTACGTAAATAAGGCAATTGCACAGATATTTACATAGAATTTCTTTACTGTACACAGAGATTACATTAACAATAATCTGTATTTTTTGTAGCTATCGTGTTCACGTCATTGGTTATTACATTATTAAATACTTATTACAAACCAAAGAAGACTTAGAATAGTACATTGTTCACCGAGAGGAGAAAGTGACCGATTACCGTCGAGGGTGTCGTTTGAAGCCCGAGCCGTCCTACCAAACTCCTAGGATCAGCTATTCGCTATAAGGGCGAGGAGAGGAATCATCATCATCATCAGCCATTTGACGCCCACCGCAGGACATAGGCCTCCTTCGTGGTTTTCATAACCATGAGGGGTTTTGCCATAATCGCCACGCTTGGCAGGCTGGTTGGCGATCGCAGTATGCGGTTGGAATCTCAGGAACACGCTGCTGCCCGTCTCCGGGTAATTTATTTCCTTAGTCGCCTTCTACGATATCCACGGGGGGAAATGGAGTGACGCAACGCCTCACGGAGGAGAGGAATATGAAGAATCAACTTAGTATCACCTATGTATCCCATCACTTATGCTGAGAAAAAAACTGAATCTGACCCCGAATTTCTCGTCCGTTGACAAATAAAACCAAACACATGCAAGTAGAGACGAGAATAGGTACTTTATTGTACACAAAACTAGTGGTCTTATTTATAAAAAAACGATTCCTTAAAACACTCGATAAACGCCGAGTGAAATAGACTGTGTTAGAGATTTTACAAGGAAAAGACGGAACCACAGATTAAATAAACTGCCTCTGCGAAGGAATTGTGTTTTTATAAATAAGGCCGTAATAGCACACAGAGCAGTAATATAAAATCCCGCGTCACCCGCCAATGAGATCCGAAATACAAAATGCGCAATCAGTCATTCGGTTAAGTTATGTACCTACCCGTCATTAGAACAAGGATTATTTTCGTCGAGGCTTACATTTAATTAAATTGGGAAATTACTTTTAGCCAGTACATGCTTCTATATACCACAATATAGGGTCTAACAAAAATGGATAAAGATATTTTCGGTTGTCAAATAGTATGTGATAATAATAGTACGGAAACCGTACAACATTTCTTTAATATGCTTTGACAGCGTTAATAACCATTTTTCATTAATTCTAGTAGGAGTAGGTACTAGAATTAATGAAAAATGGTTCAGGCGTAATAGTGTTAACGACATTGCTACACAACCAAATCATTCTAGTAAGAGAACCAGCGTTAACATATGCGATTCAATTCAAATATTTATTCATTATACAAACAAAATATTTACTTAATGAATGTCAAAGTTGTTAGTTTCACAATTAATAGATTATGTGGAGAAGAAACTAACAAAGAAACACCACATTTATTCTCATCTTATTCTTTTAAAAAAAAAACTTCATTAACAGAGTTGATATATTTATTTATATTGTTTGGCTATATAAATAAAAACAAAATTAAATTAAAAAGTTGTTCATGCTCGTATTCCGTGATATTTTATAAATTACTAGATGACCCCGTGAACTTCGTATCACCCACGTCAACCGTTTTTTTTCTTCTCACCGTTTAAACCTTCCCTGGACTTCCACAAATATATAATAACAACAATTAGCCAAATCGGCCCAGCCGTTCTCGAGTTTTAGTGAGACCAACGAACAGCAATTCATTTTTATATATAAGAGATATCCTTATCACATACTTTTAGACCCCTGAAAATATTATATTAGATTTTATTATTACTACATACATAAATCCTACATTGGAAGTCAGTAGGATAAATACACCTTTTTTCTAAACCGTTTTGCACATTTATAAGTAAAATAGGATATCTGGGCCATCCCAGATGCCTCTAGCTGAGTTGACTGTCGTTCAATGTGGGGGTAAAACGGGGCCGGAAACGGAAGCGGTGGGCCGGAAACGACACCGAGCGGAAGCGAGTGAACCCCTTTGCGGCACAGCCCTTGTCTCGGGTCTCCTCACGGAGAGATACTGCATCGACGGGTATGCCAATTCTGAATTGCGCTGAGAATTTTCGAGACGCACAATTTCATCAAATGAGACAGATTTGGGGCAGGAAAAGAGTGGTGGATTTTATTCTTGGTGTAACGGATGGACTGCCTTTCAGCAATAAAAACATCGAATGAGGTTTTCATGTGACAGGCAGACGTCGGTGTGGCGATGAATTTTTGTACAATAAAAATATAGCTATGGTGCCGCAGTTAAAGGTAGCTGGAACAGACTGAAAAGAATATGGCGGCGGTGGGGGTCACAGATTTCCTTTTTTAATCGATAATACGCATGCGCAAAGGTCCTGCTGCACCGACGCGTGTGAAGTAACGCGTTATTTAGCTTTAACAATTTGCCAACAGATGGCGTTACACGTATAAAAGATGTTCTTAATATATTAAAATAAACTAACTAGTACCAAATCAAAAATCCTAATTACACAAAACAATAATTTATCGTCTTGGACTTTCTTTTTTCTGTCCGTCTTTGATTATTTGTTTGTAATTTATTTATCGTCAAGCCCTGTCCTACCCCTCTGGGAAACCTAAGGGTATCCTATGATAACCTTGGGTTCCGTTTTCTTTTTCCTTTTGAGATACAAAAGCCCGAAAACATTAAAAACAGACGGAAGTGATCTTAAAATAGTTCAGTTTTTTCCTTTTAAGACACCTAACGCTAAAAACGACACGATAGATATGAATTCTAATTTCTAATTGACTTCATCAAAACTAGCAAGAACTAAGTTCAATTATGGTACATAATTACTTAGTTTCCACACTGTAAGTATTGTTTTCCAATTTCGTCGCCAACGTTTCCGATGGGAAGCAAAACGTGTGAGGTCTTTGGGTAATACTTATGTATAGTTAGGCGTGGGCCACACAAAAAGGACGTGGGGCAAATAGAGGAAGTGAACTTGAGTCTGTGGGTTGATAATGGCTTCTTGCACTTTCTAGGCCTTCTCGGTGCTTACTAACGCCACTAATGGTAAAAAGCATATTTCTTCTTTTATAAGGCATCTCTTGCAAAAACTGAATATCATACACCTCAATAACTGTGATAGCTAATTTTGTTCCCTAGAGGAACCTATTGGCGTAGAAGCTAGGGCCAATAACCTTGGACCTTAAAGCATTTTTTGCCAAAACGGCCATTTTTAGAAATCGATTAAAGTCCTAGGTTATTGACCCTTGGTTCTAGTCTGTAGGTACTAAAAATAGCTGTCATAGTTATTGAGATTGACAATGTTTACTTTTTGCAAAAACGAAAATAAGAAAAAAAAACGTATAAAAGGAGGTATGTTTTTCCTTTCATTGGTAGCGCTAGTTATCACCGGGTTGCCTTATAACAGAAACAAGAGCCTTGGCTGTCGCTTAAGCTTGTAAAATTTGATCGTGTAACGCAAAAACATTTCAAACATAATAAGTAAAACGTTTTACATTTGTAATCACTGTAACAGTACACATTTCTGAACAAAAAGACGAAAACTAAAAAATATTACACGTAACGTGAACCGTTCAGACGTGTTTAATATTAAGGCGATTACACATGTAAAACGTCTGAACAAATACAATTTGAAGCGTTTTTCGAATGTCAATAAAAAAGCGTTTTTTCTCGCAAGTTACTTATTGTGGGTAGGAATGTTTCTGCGCAACATGGCCCAATTTATATTCAGGTAATGTGACGCTACTGTTCTACCCCTACACGAGCGTGTGTGGGTGATTCACGGCGATGTCTCCAGCGGCGGACGCTGCAGGCATTCCTCATCGCCGCCCTTTGTTGCCCTTACAGCCGCCCCCAATTGTGTCAGTGAAGTAAGTCAACGGTGGTTCACGAAGGAACTATCGTTGATTGCCCTACCAGTATAATATTAACTTGTCCTGGGCCAAATTAGGATATCCTGTGAACCAGGAAGGACATCACAAAAATGGAAATACACCCAAACTGCGGCCATTTGTACAAATATACGGCGGCCCCCAGTGGGAATCAAACCCACTACCTTCGGAATAGTAATCAGTCGTGATACCGCTAGGCCAAAGAGGCAGTCAAATATAGTATACCTATACAGTAGACATACGCGCTTCATCGGAAAGAGTGATTCAGTAAATGTCATACAAGTAAGTGGTTCACTCATCTAGTCCACCCCAGTATATACTGCACCAGACATGCGCGCTGCAGTGAAAAGAGTGATTCAGTGAATTCCTTACAAGAAGCAGTTCACTCATCTAGTCCACTTGTTCGCTGTCATTCAGCAGCTCAGAAAGTGATAAATTTGCTCTCGGTTTCTTTTGACTCGCGAATGATCGCGAATGACAAAGGTGAGCTGTTAATGAAACAGTCAATTCGGAGCACAATTCTCAGAATTGGCTATTTTTTAAATTCACATCTCATCGTCAGACTTTATTGATCAATAAAAAATTTACAAACATAACTTAAATAACAGTCTTGTAACAAAAAATACGTGCAAATTAAGATAACATAAATTTTATTCATAGAATCATAGGTAAAACATACTAGATAAACCTGTATTTTGGGCTATGTATACCTACATAACATAAGCAGCCTATATAGGTATCACTGTAGGGCACAGGCCTTCTCCCAGGGAGAGAGTATGGGATTAATCACCACGCGTGCCCACCGCGGATTGGCGATTTCAGGCGCTGAGGTATGTGAATAGCTCAGACACTCATGTTTCCTCACGATGTTTTCCTGCACCGTAGGCTATGTATGTTTGAGCTTAAATTATTATTATGAAATAATTTACCAATAATTACGGAAAAGGGGCGGACTTAATTCAACAGAATTACTTCCAGCCAGCCTGGAAGTGCTGGAATGTTAAGCAGACGAGAGATCTCTAATGTGTATGCTGTGTAGACTGGTAATTTGTCATTCGGCTCCGCCATGAAATATCCTCGGGTTGTGTGTACAGGCGACCGCAGAGTTATAGACGACCCTAGCGGCATTGAAATATGTTGGCTTTGCACCCAGTGGGAATAGTTGGGCTGTGTGATGCAGTAGGTAGGCAGTAACGGACAGCAGAGTCCGCACATCAGTCAATTGTCATTAAATTATTGTTCTATACAACACAAGTACCCGAAACCGGCGTGCGTGCACGCAACGACTAATGAATGTTGAGGAAGCGAAAGTGATCTGTCAGGATCGTGGCAAGTGGCAGTCCCTGGTCTCTGCCTAACCCTCTGGGATACAGGCGTGAGTTTGCAGTTTCCTTAATCATGGTAAAAAAACATGCATGTTCAATTCATTGTTTCAGCTGTTAGCTCCCCGTTAATATATAAGAATATTGTATTTATTTATCTATCTATCTTTCTAATATAATAAAAAAGAAAGATAATAAAAATGTTATAGAGTAATTTCATAATAGGTTTCTTACAAAATCTGAAAATATAAAAATACTTCATTTAGTGGAAGTTGTAAGAAAACCAACCAACCCCGGTCCGTCCACCTCCGGATATTAATTATACTTTATTACACACGAAACATTGAACAGGACATTATATAGAGATGTTAGAGATCTCTTCCAGCAAATCTTGGAAAGTCGGAACAGCGGTAAAAAATACGTGTACCACATAAGTTTATTTTGTACACATAAACTACAAAATCCCTAACAATAACCTACTTTAAGCAGAAAATAAATACACTCCATAGACTAAATAGGTAAGTACCTACATGTAAAAATAAATAAAGTACATCGTAAATAACATATTAATATATAGCTCAAAGTTATGATAGAGATAGATAGTGCTCTTTCTCTTTTTCTCTAGTGTGGAAGTCGGCAAGTGTTTAAATAATGTAAACAACTAATGGCAATTAAATACCTTTTATTTATTTCAACTGCTTTTGAAATGTATTACGATAATACTAGGGTTTCCCCGAAAATTCACAGCGACTCCTGCCATAACTAACATACAATGGCTACAAGGTCCTGCAATTTTTTGAATAAAATTAAGGATTTTAAAGTTTTGCTTGTTGCAAATGTTTTAATGTGGTTAAATTACGGATACTGAGGATACTTTATCAGGTTTTGCGTTATTTTAATTATAGGTTACACGGCTCTTTCTGTCCCCAATGATTCTTATTAAGAGGGCGCCTCACACGAGGCGATTCCCGTACAAACGTAGTTAATAGGCTTTTAAAACGTAGTTTGGTTTTCCTTTACAAATGACATGCCAAAACATTAAGAGGACACAAATTGAGGTTTGATCCTGCGTATATTCTTGGACCTGTGTAATAAATTAGAGCCCTTTCATAGAAACTTTTCACAAGTCTCAAATTTCTTTTTCATTAATACTTTATTTTCATTTCTAAGTACGAATAAACCTCTAATTGTGTCCTCTAAACATATTGCTAAAATTTCATTAGGATCCGGAATTTTTTCGTAAATTAAAACAAACTAAGGTTGTTTTTATTATTGCTTAAATAACGTAGCCGGTCCGGCGAGTTGTCGTATTATGATGCTAATAAACTAGGATAGCCTACCTGCTAGCAAGTTAACCTTTAGCTGTACATGAAAGGTTAACTTGCTAGCAGGTAAGTACTTTGGAAAATTATTGTCGACCCGCCATGAATGTTTCTTTTACAGTGGCTTTATTAGGATAACCATGATAGTTGTGTGTGTATCTCTGAAATGGCTGAAAACCTTTCGGTTTAGTGTTGAATATTGACTGTGTCCCCGGTGATATGTCTTTATTATTTGGCGTTATTACGATCTTACTATGAGGGATAGGAGTACAACTTTGTGAAGGTACTTAGGCAAACTAATTTAAAGTTCACTACAGCTAGGAAATAGCTAGACCTAAGAGAAAATTACTGTTTGTGCGATATTGAATTTTGATTAGAGAACGTTGTGGACTGAAAGAGGATGTAGTGACTAGAATTGAGAAAGGAATGTTGCGTTAATTTGGACACTTGGAGAGGATGAAGGAAGGAAGATTGACGAAACAAATATATCGAGCGAATGTGGGTAGAAGGGCCGATAAGGGAGGACCAAAGGGCAAGATAAAAAGTACCCAAAACCGGCGTGCGGGCATGCAACGAATAATGAATGTTGAGGAAGCGAAAGTGATCTGTCAGGATCGTGGCAAGTGGCAGTCCCTGGTCTCTGCCTACCCCTCTGGGATACAGGCGTGAGTTTATGTATGTATGAAATTAAAGTCACGCCTAATATACCAGCGTAGACCAAGGTTTGCCACTCGAAAAACCTCATTATTATTTACACACACACACCCACCCACCCACACACACACACACACACACACACACACACACACACACACACACACACACACACACACACACAACTTTTCTGTTCTTAATTCTACATAACTATGCATAACTTTTAATTTAATTTATGTTAATTTTTAATAAGCTTAGCAATGTCAAAAGGAAGAGCGGGGTATCTGTAACACAGGTTTCGACTTAGTACAGAGCCCCAATGACGTGTTTAATCTATAACTTCTGCTTATTGAATAAAGATTTTATTATTATTAATTCTTTATTGCACAAAGACAGCTCTTTCTTGACATCAACGGCATCCCTAGACCTACGTTCTACTGCAGGGCACAGGCTTCTAAAATTTTAACATCCTCTTCATTAAGATCTATATATATATATACATATATATTTTGCTTGATCTTTATAATTTTGTACATTCGTGAATTTCCAGCAGCTATTTGACTAACGGTAATGAAATCATGGCGAAGTTTTGAGACAGACTAGGTATTATCTACCCCGAAACCATGGGCTGGTCGTAGATACAAGGAAGATAATAGATAAAAAAAATTGTATGATGCCCGGCAAATAACGAATGAATTTGAACTGTACATGAACGTATTTCGGGTCTCAATGGCCTGAGACGCGGCATGTAACTTTGAATTCTTCGGACTTTAGTCAAATTAACAAATAATTACAAAACATTTTGCTCATAAATATCCTTCGCAAAATCATCCCGACTGCGTAGACTTTGGTCAAGTTATGTGCCGGGCATTATACATACCTTTATGTAGCCTATATACCTCCGACTGCAGGGCACAGGCCTTCTCTCAGGGCTTGTAGCAATAAGAAATAGCAAGTTATTTTGATTCTCTTACATATGTATGCTTCTGTTGTGTCTACGTTTACTTCGTGGTGTTACTCACGATTTATGTGCTATGCCGACGGTTTCCGAATTGGGTATTTGACAAAATATCAAATGAGTTACTTTTAAAACAGAATTTTGTATAAAAATACTTGCTTATGACGTCACATTTCAGAGCACTCTTTTTATGTTTAATCTATTTAAAAATTGTAATAACTAGTAATTGACTAAAAGAGATACATTTTCCGAGATATTTTGTAATTTTTGTTTTAATCGAGCATATGAAATAATTTATTGTTGATCGTGTCAAATACCGTATTGAGAATTTCACTTAGTAAATACTTGAGTGTCCGTCCGTCCCGTGCTTTACTGAGAAATCTGCAAAAATCTGAAGAGACAGCACGATACTTGAGTCTTAAGAATAAGATAATTTGATTTCAAATAAAAGTGTTACAAATTGTGTCCTGGCTGCCACAGTAGGATTCCGTGTTCCGTGGGCAGCCAGGCTGCTTCCGTGTTACGTGTTATCACAATTATTAAAAATACTTAATACTTACAAGACCACATCACATTCACGGTAAATTAATTATTTACGTACCTAGTTAAATTCTTAATTAAGAAACCGGCTGTTAGACGTGCGCGCTATCAAATGGGAAACATACGACTTGATGAATTCCGAGTCGGGAGTCCCGACCTTCAGTTAGGGTATTACATAACATCCAGCTTAAAAGCGAAATTTGAAAATGCCCGCCGGTGTCGCCCAAAAATTAATATCGCCGAAATCCCGATCGCTAGCCAAACAGTGCCTGAAATAAATACGGTATGGCGGTTTCCCACATATTTCCGGCTTCGCAAACAGTGGTGGTCGTAGATCTGTTCAAACTTTGTGTATTGTCCGGCCATCTTAGGGTGGCAATGACGTTTCATTTGACGTTTGCATCTAGTTATGGAGATGTCCGCTAATGTGCCACGTCATCAGTGTTGCCAGATGATGCGATTTATCGCCGTTTAGGCTATCTCGGAAGGCGAATCTAAATTTTCTTTCGGTGACTTTTGAGCATTCTGAACCAATTATTTGTATTTTTTACGTAATCTGGTCTTTATTTATCGATTTTTGGATTTGGCGTGGCCTTGTGAGAACTTTATATAACCGCTGCGTACAAAACTGCCAGAACTGTATTTACGAAAAGTGATTTTATTGAGGCGATTTTACATCGGGCGATTTAGGCTACAAGAATTTAGACTATTTTTGGGCGACTGTTTTTCCCAAATTTTGGCGCCATTGGTCGGCCAGCATCTGGCAACACTGCACGTAGTACGGGTTCTAGGGCAATAAAGTTTAGATTAATGAATAACATTAATATGAGCAATAAAGCGTCGCACAGCCTGTGAAAATCCCCATCATTATGTAGATTCAAATGTCAAATCCGGGCGCCTCTCTTGGCCACACGTATTTAGCAAATGTGAAACTTCCATCGCCGGGTTTTTTTAAGAATCGTCATCACTCATTTTATAAAACCTGTAAATAAATCATCCGAGTAATCTAAGTGACGCGCCAGCATGGAACAAATATTCGTACCTTGCAACTTTGGAAACTCGAGTTTTAATGTGACTTCTAATTAATTTCAAATCAAGAATTATCTACCTAGTAGGTAGATAATCCTTCTACCATAAATACGTGCTTACTACTACCTACTTCTGTGAACGTGCCGCCCGTCCTCCTCGGTCAATTTAATCAAATATTCATATCCAAATTACGCTACGTTTATAAAACCTCAAAGCCGGCTACAAAATTTCCTTGAAATCCCTAATTTCCTCTTTTCGGTGGACATTTTTCTATCCAGCGAGGTGTTTTTCGTGGCCCCTGATTGGCCAGTAATTGAGTGGTTATATTCTTTACCGCGGGTTTATTGAAAGCTTTTTAATGAAGCTGGCTTTAGTGGTTTTCTTTTCCGCAATAGCTGTCTCCGACATAAACGCTACGGAATCGCCTTTTTCGTCGGACGATTAAAATGAGACAGCATTTTTTATTATATTTCAAGGGTCGGCGGACTATAGCACTTAAGTCCAGAACACAATTTTTTGAGGCAGTGGAAAAAAAAAGCTATTATAAAATTACTCTATAACATTTTTATTATTTTAAAAACCTATTTATTATTATTATTTTATTATTATTACGTATTATTATGAAGCGGTGGTAGCCTAGTGGATAGAACAATGGACTCGGAAGCGGGAGACCCAGGTTCGATTCCCAGTGCGGGCATGTGACTTTTCTTTCTAAGTTATGTACATTTGTGAAGTTATAGTAGCAATACCACTCGCTAACGGTGAAGGAAAACATCGTGAGGAAACCTGGGTGTCTGAGCTATTCACATACCTCAGCGCTTGAAATCGCCAATCCGCGGTGGGCATGCGTGGTGATTAAGCCCATACTCTCTCTCTGAGAGAAGGCCTGTGCCCTACAGTGAGACGTATATAGGCTGCTTATGATTATTATTACATTATTATTTTATTTATTTTTATTACATTAACGAAGAGCTGCCAAGAAACAATGAATTGAACATACATTTTGTTTACAAAATTTAACCAAACTGATATTTTAATTATATATTTTGTACAGAACAATAATTTCATGATAATTTGACTTTTGTGCTTTATTCCGTCGCCGTATCTAGATTTTGTCGTTCCTTTCAACGCTATTTGTTAAAGTTAATAAGTAATACATGTTTATTCAAATAAAATTTCATAATAATGCGAAGCAACCTGGATTTAAAACACATATAATGCGCTGATTTATGTTTGTTGCCTACTTCTTAACAGTCGCGTTTTTCATTTAACAATCAACTTTTGTAAGAACCATCTTGAGGAAACTTAAGTGTCTGAGGTGTTCACATACCTCTGCGCTTGTAAGTAATTGCCAATCCGCTGTGAGCACGCGTGTTAATTAAGCCCATACTCTATCTCTCTCTCTCTCTCTCTCTCTGAGAGAAGCCCTGCAGTGGGACGTATATAGGCTACATAAATAAAAAAAATACTTTTTTGCGTCTTATCAACCGAAAACGTCGTCTTCAGCATAGCATGTCTAGAGTAAAAATGAACTTTTTATTCCGATTGATTTAAAGTGACACTTCCGAATACAATCGAAGACGAATCAGCCTGGCTTTCTCTTCCAACAATAAAGGCTACATAGAAAAGGCGGGTCGCAACAGACAAGATCGACCGAGCTATAGTGGCGGGAAATAAACAAGTAGATATAGAGTGGCATACCACAATGATATTTGGCTTTTCTGGGGTATAGAACAGTTATATTTTTATTTTCTAGCCGAGTGTTGTAATCAAAGGTTTTTCACCCATTTCATAGAACAATAACATACAATTTATGGGTTATCATGACGATTTGAAACTCTGTTAGTATATAGTTTAACGTACTCTACCATCATCATCATCATCAGCCATTTGACGCCCACTGCAGGACTTAGGCCTCCTTGGTGGTTTTCATGACCATGAGGGGTTTTGCCATAATCGCCACGCTTGGCAGGCGGGTTGGCGATCGCAGTATGCGGTTGGAATGTCAGGAAGACGCTGCTGCCCGTCTCCTGGTAATTGATTTCCTTAGTCGCCTTCTACGACATCCACGAAAGGAAATGGAGTGATGCTATTCTTAGTCCGGCGACACACGGAACGTACTCTATAACACTGTCGATTTACATTGCATAGCTTATGAACACAGATTAACAAGTAGGATACTTTTTTTCATTTTTTGTGTACACTCAGGCCAACTAAGGCCTAATTATGCGCACCAAATCCTGTCAGAATCTGACGTTTGCAATAGCAATTAATATGTTTTTTTTTAATAATAAATTGTTTATTGACTAATGAATGTTGAAAAAGCGAAAGTGATCTGTCAGGATCATAGCAAGTGGCAGTCCCTGCTCTCTGCCTACCCCTCTGGGATACAGTCGTGAGTTTATGTTATGTTATGTAATGGTTACATAATAATACATTTACATTAAGTTATTGTAAAAGATGAAACATAACATTAAATGTAACAAACATACAATATTTACAAAGATACGGTACATTGGCTGCCTAATAACTTAAGAACGTAGTATAAATAAAAGCAGTCTTTTGTTAGCGATACAGTCGGTAGCACATCGACCTTTACACTTACAATAGACCTTATTCACCTACGTTACCGACGACTTTGCAACTACATAAGTAAATTGTTGTACTGCTCACTGTAACAACTTTGTAAAGAAAAGCTACGAGTACTTTGGCACACGCCAAAATAAAATACAAAAATAACCGCAGAACGTTTCCCCTTGTACCGAGTTAATCAAGCAAATTGGCTTCCCTCCAGCTTACAAGTATCTTGTCATATCTACTTACTCCAACTTATAACGCTTTCGTTTTTGATACCGTCTTTATAAACTAAAAGTCTGTTTCAAACCTTCAGTCAGACGTGCGCCTAACGCTTCATTGAAAAGAAAAGAGTGATTTAGTTCATTTCCTTCAAAGAAGAAAGTTCTTCGTAGTTCAGAATCTTTCGGCTCACGTTTCGTACCAGCTCTCGTATCTTTCGCTCCGTTAATTCACGACTGATATTAAATGAATTAGTTGTTAGATGAATGACTAACAAATATGGTCGTAAGACTACAGACGGATAGAACCTTTATCATTTGAACTGTTAAAATGAAATGCATTTACAATAATGGCAAAGTCGTAAAGTCCCATGAGTAAAAAAATTTTTTCATTAATTAAAGTACCTTACCAAGGTACTTAATTTGTGGGGCGAGCTCCAATAATAATAATGTGTAAAGTGTGAACTATTAAAACAAAAGAGATGCAATAAGATCTGTAGTGAATTAATGAATTACGTGATGTTTGACGAAGTGAAGTCCTTCATGTGAAGTCCTTCATTCGCGGACTACACACGTTCACTTCAGTATCAAGGCGGAATAAGCTATGATATGGGAGTGAACGTCTCTTTCCCCTATCGATAGACCTCTGATACTTGTATATGATGACGCTGAAACTCAGTAATTGCGATGAGGTGAGAGCACACTTTGACAAACTTCCTACCAGCGCTGCTGAACTAAAACCGACTTTAACCCGAACCAATACGAGTCAAATTGTGCGAACACTTCCAGACAAATTTTCCAAATATTCCCGCCAAGCAAAATTGATTTTTAAGGCCAAAGAGCAAGGTCTAACATGTTAAAAGCTAGGCGAGCGGCGACAAAATTGTCGTATTCGTTTTTGTTCAGCCAGATTGGCTTTTATGACCAAGTAGTAAGAGCTAAGATAAATGGAAGTCAATATTGGCTTTACTTCCAGCCCCTTAGGGCTATCACATGCTTGGCTGTATAAATTGACACTGTGTCCTTAATACATTTTCCTTCTAGAAAAAAAATACTTCAAGCGCTAGTAAAATTTGTGAGATGGCTTGTTGAAATGTTCGGCTCAAGCCTGATCCAGACGCGTGTAATGTAATCTTACGAGTAATGCAACGAATTGTGTGTTTGAATGGCACTACGAGCGTTGCATGTAATACATGTTAATCCCTTATTTCTCGCCCTTAACCCGAGTTTATTCAAGCCAAAGCTATATTAAATAACATTTTTTTTTTTTTTTTTTTTTAATCTTTATTTATTAGGGATTTTTGTACACTGAAAGTGACGATGTCAATCCCATCGTTTCTTATACTAAATACTGCTTATCTATATTACTAAATTCTAAAAATTACAGAAGAGTGTACAACATTCTAGCTGCTCTTGACAAAGGTTCAGCTAGAATGCTCTGGAATATGCCCACATCTAATATGTTTAGTTGCAGTGATTTTACAATATGGTCTCTTTTGTCTACATTTCGGTCACATTCCATTAATATGTGCAGTAGGTCCTCCTCTAGATCACAGACTTCACAGTTAGGGGAACTCACCTTTTTCATAAGGTACGCAAATTTGTTTAACGGAACGTGGCCGGATCGCATCCTGTGCGCGGCAACGACGTGGTGTCTTTCTAGTCTAGCAGCTTCAAACCATGGAATACGGGGTGGTTCACTTTGGATAGTCTTGTACCAGATGCCTTTAGCTTTGGACCGTTCGTCAAAGTGCTCTTTCCATAGGAGGAATGTTTTATTTCTGTATTTATGAAGAACCTCTGTATAATGTGGGCGAGTATTAATATCTTCTCCCTCCTCTACAGCTTTCTTTGCCAAACGGTCCGCCGCCTCGTTCCCTGCCAAGCCAATATGGGCTGGAACCCACTGCATAGTCAAAGTAACTTTATCATTGTGGAGATTGTGGATCTGTTCCAGTATATCATAAGCAGTCGCCACACCTGCGCAGCCGGAGGCACATCGAACAATGTGTTGTAGCGCGCTTTTGCTATCTGTGAGGATGACCACTTTGCTATAATCCATTCTGCGAATATACTCTAGAGCCTTTGACAGTGCAATAAGTTCCACTGACATTATACTAATATTGGCTTCTATTTTGTAAATACCATAATTTCCAGTATTAGGTTCATAGAAGGCGGCTCCTCGGCCATTAAGGGACATAGAGCCATCTGTATACAGAGTATGGCAATCCGAATAGTTTGTACTAAGTTCTTGGATTACATTATGCTTCAGCAGGTTAGGTTCGTACAATGACTTAGAGTGCTTAACACTAGTGAGGCTATCTGAAACAACTCCTTTTATGCGAATGTTTGATACCCAGGTATTTAGAGAAAACGTGTACAAAGGGCTAGAGGTTGCGATAGCCTCATCTTTAGTTTTATTGTGAGAGCTTACTAACATTGGTAGCTTTTTGTTTCTCCAGTAAGTGTTTTCGCAATAGTCATTGAGCTCTGATAGAAGTTTGGTAGTACAATTATAAGGCGTAGAATTATTTTTCAGGCAGAATTTATAGGCAAGGTATTGACTTCGTAAGACTAATGGTTGCAAACACAGCTCACTCTCCATAACATGTATTGGCGTTGTTTTTATGAAGCCACCGATTACCCTTAGAGCTTGGTTTTGTAGTTTATCTAATTTGGAAAAATGACATTGAGCAGCATTATTATATAAAAAACATCCATAGTCGAATCTACTCCGTATAAGTGCAATATACAGTCTGCGTAGGTGGGTAGGGTGGACTCCCCACCCTGATCCCGCTAATACTTTCAATAAAGTGACATATCTTTGTGCCTTTTCACATACTTCATTTATTTGCTTGCCCCATCTTAGGGATCGATCTAGCCAAATGCCTAAGTATTTGACACACTCAACAGATTCCAGGTTAGATCCATTGACATAAATTTGAACTGTTTGTTTTCTATGACCTCTGCTAAAATTACATACTTTGGACTTATTGACTGACAGTTCTAGGCCCAGTTGTCCTAATATTATAACAAGAGCGTCTAGCGATCTTTGAATATCTTGAACACTATCCTGTAACCTGTATCTGTTTGCATAAAGCACAAAGTCATCTGCATATTGACCTATAAAGACATCACGAATGTTTCGGCAGATTCCAATTGTCACTATATTAAAAAGTAGAGGGGATATCGGATCGCCCTGAGCGATACCCTTACCTGTCCATCTAGTTTGTATTACATCCTTTTTTTCGTCGCTTTTAATCTGTAGGTGTCTTTCTCTCAGGAACTCCCAAAGGTAATTGCATATTTTACCTCCAACATGGAGTTGGTCAAGGGTTGTGACCACTCTTTCAATTAGGACATTATTGTAGGCACCCTCTATGTCCAAAAAGCATGCTAAAGTGGGCTGTTTTTTTGAGAACCCTATTTGTATGTTGGTTATCAATCGAGCTAAGCAGTCAAGACAGGACTGTGCTCGCCTAAAGCCAGTCGTGTTTGGAGACAATATTTTATTGTGCTCTACAAACCATTCTAGGCGTTTGGTCAGCATCAGATGAAACGTTTTACACAGGCAAGATAACATAGCAATCGGTCTTAGTTTCGAGTTTGTGTCGCTAGTGCCTTTTGGAATAGGGATAATTTGAACGTTTCTCCACTGGTATGGCACAGACCCTGATCTGTATATAAGATTGTAAATTCTCAGCAAATGTTTCTTCCCCGCTTCCGGGAGATTAGATATCATGGAGTATGAAATTCTGTCAAGTCCTGGTGCAGTATCTTTTGATTTAAAATTGTTCTCAAGCTCTTGGATTGTAAATTCTGCATCTAATTTAGGGTTTACAGATGTAAAGATAGGGGAATCCACTGGTACAAAATCAGGGGCTAACGATTCTAAAAGCTCTTTTTTACTCTGTTCTGATGTATAAGCCTTAGCCTGCTTAAAACCCTTCATCCAGCGCATTTTTCGCCAAAGATTGGACGAAGTTGTAGCTTCGTCTATAGAGTTGCAGAATGAATGCCAGCTTTTGGACTTAGATTGTCTCGTTAGACGTTGCGCCTCAGAAATCTTTTGGTTTAATTTATCCAAATTTAGAGGGGTAGGGTTCTGTCGAAATACTTTAAGTGCCAAGCGGCGTTGTGCTACCACCTTTGAGAGCTCCTGGTTCCAGTATACTTTAGGCACAAACTTTCTCGTAGGATTTGTGCAGATTTTTATGTTTGGGATATTCTGAGTAGCACATTTGTCTAAAAGTTCTGTAAATTCATCATAACTAGTTTGTACACTTTGAATTGAAATTTCTTGTGGCAGAGCATTCAAGACGGCAGTTCGATATTCTGGCCAGTTAGCACACTTAAAGTTTCTCTTTTCAAAGAAATCAACAGAATCTCTATATTTGAGAGACATTTTTATAATCAGGTGGTCGCTACCTAAGCTCTCGTTAGTTACATTCCAATTACTGTTTACGGCTATATCTGTAGAGAAAAATGATATATCGGGAGAACTTTTTTGTAATAATCCGTTCACTAGTTTTATTCTAGTAGGTCTGCCATCATTAAGTGAAATGTAACCATTCTCGAGGGAACTGTCAAATAGTTGTACTCCCCTTACGTCGGTTTTGGTAGACCAATTAGTGTGATGGCCATTGAAATCACCAACAATTATAGACTTTCTAGGAAATTTAGAAAATATGTCATCCCAGTCAGATTTTGAAGTACGAACGGGTGAAGTACAATATACAGAGAAGACGTTCTGAAGTAATTTACAATTTAGGATCTTTACATGTAAAATTTCAATCCCCACATTACCAACATTAAAGGAACTTACTACTGTCCTCAGGGAACTATGGCATATGACGGCAACACCACCGTAGGCGTCACTTCGGTCTTTTCTGTAGACGTTATAGTTACCAATGTTTAACTGGGAGTCTGGTTCTAGCCATGTTTCACTGATAACTGCTATATGCACTTTGCCTTGGTTTAGCAGGAGTTCAAATGTGGGCAATTTAGACCTTAAGCTCTGTGCATTCCACTGCATAACATTTATATTGTATGCTTTATCTTTACCGTTATTATCCATCGGTGAAAGCAGAAAATATTTTTGAGACAAGGTCTCCCTCTCGAATACTGTTCATTAGTACTGTTGTAACTTCTTCTAGTACATACTTCAAAATCATGCTAAGTTTTTCTTCAAATGGTCTTTCCGCTTGCAAAATCTCCTTCAGTCTATGTATTATGTTCCATATTATTGAATTTTTCTTTTGTCTTTTTTCACCAGTATCTGTCATGTTTTCTCTTTGCGGTCTTTCAATCTCGGTTTCCATTGTTTCTTCCGTTGTATAACTTTTGCTGTTTTTCTTTTTCTTTTTATGTTGTTGGGGATTGTGTGTCCGTAGAGGGAGGATAATTGAAGAGTTATCTTCAGACTCGCTGGTCTCATTCATTGTCTGTCCTATCCCTGTCTGCTTTTTACCGATCAACATGTCTCTATAAGATGTGTTATTTTGTGAGATGTCTTTGTCTTGTCTTGGTTCGGCCTCAGAAGTTGGTTGGTCCGTAGCTACAACTCTACGGATGGGGTAGTCCTCCTGTACAGCTTTTGCTTTGTCCTGGAGAAAAGTATTCAATGCTTTTCTGTAAGTACAGTTGTTAATGCTCATAATTTCTCTGATTTTTCTCTCTTTTAGGTACGTTGGGCAGTTTTTATCAAGGGCCATGTGTGGACCTTTGCAATTCCTACATACATATTCTTTTGTCTCGCAGTTGTCATGCTTCAGCCCACATTTTGGACAAATAGTCTCATTATTTGGGCAAACACTTTTGTAATGGCCGTATCTCCAACACCCAGAGCATTGTGTTACAGGAAAAGTATATTGTTCCACCTTAAATCGGCACCCAAATCCTAGTATGTAGGTGGGCAAAATAGTTCCCCTAAAACCCAAGCGAATTGCTGTGCTGTCAATCCACTGTTTTTCATCGGTTGACCTTCTTAGTCTCTTTAAAGAAATTATTTTAGCCGTGCTTTCAAAAGAGCCGAGTAGTTCCTCCTCTGTAATATCTAGGTCAACATTTTTAACCACTCCATAGGTAACAGCAACCTCGTCCGTTCTCTGACACTTGTAGTCTAGTTCTACCATCTTTTGGCAATTCAGTAATTTCTCTGCATCGTCTTTATTTGTAAATGTTATCAAAACTTTGTAAGGTCCTCTGTATTTAATATTGACTATATTAGGTATGTTCTCAGATTTAAGTAGTTTGGCCATGCCAAATTGTTTTGGAAGTACTTTTTTCGATGACATGCTTATTTCAATTTTTTCCGTCCTCTCAGAATTAAGTTCGAAATCCGTGTGGCCTTCCTTTGTCTGTGAAAAGCTTCTATGTATTTTTTTATGCCTTCTATTCACCGTAATAAAGTCGTCATCTTCTTTCTCTTTGCTTCCTTCGCTTTCCTGTCTCATCCTTTTCTCAGGATTTCTCCAGTACTCACTGTTTGCTTCCTGATCCATGCTGTTCACTTGTTGCATACAGTCCTTCTCAGGTATAAGATCTTCGTTTGTATTGCTTCTAGTGGCTATATTGGAATCTACACTATTTGAGCGGTTAAAGCTACCCATTCTCACAAGTTGTACGTAACATGTGGGTAGGTACAAAATAAGCAGGCGCAACAATCGTAGATATGCGGACGACGTGCGTTCTCCTTATCGCTCCGCGCGCGACTCTAAATAACATTGTATTTCAGAATTAAGTTAACTAATCTAATATACAAAATCTCTTGTCACACGCAGTGTTTGTTATCGAACTCCTCGCGAAACGGCTTCACCGATTTTTATGAAATATTATGTGCATATCTGGTAGGTCTGAGAATAGGTCATACCTACCAAATATGGCAAAACAACGTTTGCCGAGCCGAAAATTTAATTACATTATTGAAAAACTATTTTTAAATCACCTCCTCAGTACTGACGTTGAAAATAACAATTGAAAACATCATTGTTATCTTCCAGGTCACGACTGAGGAAGTTAATGTCAATTTATCTGGAGGCCCGTCCTCGTCCTGAGTATCGGACTCGCTGGCCATTCGTTTGGTAGTCTAGTAAGCAATAGCAGTGCAATGACATTCCAATGGTATAACTCGCTATAAGTAAAAAGGCATCTCTCGAGAAGAAGATCGACAAGTTGCATGGTTTTTACCATTGGAATAGTTACTAGACTATAGTGTCAATGAAATAACCAATGCCGTACTTATATGATACTATTGAACAACTATCCACTTAGAGACTCGTCTCGCCGCTGTCGGCTGAACAGGCAAAACACAATAACTGTGCCTAGGGGTATAATATGAGAAAGTTGCTTACCCCCGGTTTCTCGTATACTAACAAGCTGTTAATCTACTGTTAACAGCTGTCGGCGTTTTTTTTTTGTATGCACTTTGGTCAATTGACGGTTTGGTGAATTACGGCCTTATTTATAAAAATGCGATTCCTCTAAAAACCAATCTAAAACTCAGTTTATTTAATCTGAGGCTACATCTTTTCCTTTTAAAATCTCCACCACAGACGATTCCAATCGACGTTTTTAAAGTGTTTTAAGGAATCAAGTTTTTACAAATAATACCGTTAGAGGAGGTACGGTTATTATTTTCCTTGTTTGTAAGGATCTCTGTGTAGGGAGAGCAGGACCTCTTGGGTTTTAGTCGACAGCTAAAAAAGTTGGTTGAACTTTGCCTTTCAATAATTTAGTATTCATATTTTTAACGTTTCGCCTAAAAAGTTGGGCTCAAATTTTCCCCGCTGAATTTTCCCGGCTTTACAGCCGAAATGAGGTTTTTACTTTTTACTTAATATAAAGCGAAAGTTTGTTTTTTATTTGTGGCTTTTACTTTTTACTTAATGTATAAGGAAAGTATTCTTGCGCCTCTCGAGACGATTCCCATACAAAAGGTAGTTTGACTTAAATTTACAAACGACATGCCGAATTTGAACGCAATTAAACTTTACAATAGAGGACATGAATCGAAGCACAGTGGCATCGTAGTTAAGGCTGGGTTCTCCAAGCGCACAGATTTGTATGGGACTTATTGCGCTGCGCGAGCGAAATTTTGGGGGTCAAATAGGCATTTTTTTTAATTACAGAAATACAAATCTTATTAATAGAATTTTGACGACCGACGTCACTAACGCATTCAGTGATAGTTATTTTGATATAATTTTTATTATCCAAAACTCGGTAGAGCTCAAATAAAAAAATATCTAGTGTAAATTTTGCTATTATTTAATGCTGTAAGACCGGGTTTTTCAATAGACAGATAAAACTTAACCGGAGAATAAAACTGATTTTGTCACTGTCTTGTATGATTTAGACAGTGATAGCATGCAATTTTTTCTCCAGTTAAGTTTTATCTGACTATTGAAAAATTAGCCCTAAATAAAGTTTAAGCAATCATATAAATAATGATGACCAGCGGCCCTAGATAAGACATTGAAAAGTTATACCGTTTTTTCAGATTTTCAATACTAACCATTAGAGAGTATGTATTTTAAAACATCTGACAGGTAATCTCGGGAACCCAGCCTTAAAATTGAGAGTAAATTAATATAAGATAAATAAGAGCTTCTCAAAATGCTCAATTTTGTTTTTGATTTGTTTACTTGCAGTTGTAAGCACGATCAAACCTCGATGTGTGTCTTCTTAACATATTGGTAAAGTTACATTGCGTCATTTGTAAATAAATGATTGTATGTAGTTTTCTGTATGAGAATTGCCTCTTCAGGCATCCTTTAACGGACGTTTTTAAGTAGCTTCAACGCTAACAGATGATTCCCCTTGCAGCCCCATCTAAAATTACCACTGTAGGTATGTGCAGTAGAAAATTTTAAATTCAAAATTCAAAATATTTATTGCACCATAATGTTAACAAGGTCTTAAACATACCAATTAGCACTACGTGTACAGAACTGTTAAGATTCTTAAGCGGGAGAGAGCACTCAAATCTTACACGTCTCAATAACCTCACTCATGTAATGTAATGGATATTATTTCGTAACTTCCTGATATTTGTATATGTTTTATCTATCGTATGTATTGCATTGATGTAATCTGTATTTTGAGATAATAGTTGTATTCTGTAGGGTATGTATATATTATATAAGTTTATTATGTGTAATCTATTTTATGAGATGTATATTAATGTGTTTCAAATGATTCGTTAACATTGCCTCATAAATCGATAATAGAATCTGATCACTTCAGCACGGGCTTGCCTAGTGAAGTGGTCAGGCACATACTGCATTCTTAAACTAATACTAGAATAATAATAATAAACTCACTAAAGACTCAGTCGAAACACACTAAGAGCGCAGAGTCGTAATTAGCATCGCTAATAACCCCCTCACTTGGTACCGCAAAGTTGTGATGGCACAGGGTCTTGGTTCTGCTAAGAGAGTTGTAATTCAATGGCCATTGTCGATGTTTGCAAAACTACCTCACATAATGCCCGGCAGATACAAAAAACCGGGCGGTAGCGTTGAGCTTTTGATAAAAAATGTCATTATTATTATGCAATTTGTTTATTATATATAATTTGACTCAACTAAAGTGCGTAGAATTATAACCTCCTACGCCCTGACCTTGAAAATAACAATCGAAACCCATTGTTTAACTCAAAAGTGCTCAGTAAGTCATACTTGACGAACCCATATGTTATGTATGACAATTGAAAAAGGTTGACCTGGGCCGCGTTGCGTAAGACTGCCATTTATTATGAATAGTCGATGCGCATTGAGTACAAATATTGGTCTTCCTAATTGTTAATCTTTAATAAACCATGGAGTGTAGTCCTATAAAATCGGGGCCTATTTCTAGTTCGACTGGAGATTTCCGCACTTAGCCTCATAGTTGGGCTATTGTACTTAGCAAGTGCTGAGGCATGTAAATACCTCAAACACTAGGGTTTTCTCACGATGTTTTCCTTCACAGTTAGCGGGTGGCATTGCCACTATACTTTCACAAATGTACGTAACTATTCGAACCCACGACTTCTCGAATGGGAAGCGTACGTGTAGAATTGGGGCTCACATGGCGTTGCAGTGTACATTAATACAGTTAATACCCAACGCGAGCTGCTAAATAACTCGTTTAAGGCGCCAACTCGTATCAAGATGGCGATGGTACTCGAAAGTTGATTTGGCGAGTTCATTCTGACAGAAAAGAGAGTCACAATTGAACAGAGAGGTAAGGTCCAATATGGTCATTTAAAAAACAAGGTTCCTTAAAACACTCCTTAAATGCAATATTATAGGCTGATAATATTGCATTTAAGGAGTGTTTTAAGGAACTACCAGACATCCTTGTCTTCCAAATAATCCTTAATGTTATAATAGGCTATTTTGCACAGAGTATGCTTAATACATTTTTTAAACCGCGTCGGTGGTAATTCTAATATATCTTGAGGAATCTTATTGTAGAACCGTACACAGTGCCCCATAAAGGATGTATTAACTTTTGCAAGTCTAAAACGTGGAAATGACAATTTATGTTTATTCCTAGTATCAATATTGTGATGGCTACCAACATTTTCGAAATTGCTGATGTTTTTTCTAACATACATTATATTTTCATAAATCTATAGTATAAAATGTCTTCTATAGTATACAAGCAATGTCTCTCCAATCTAAGTTAGACGCAAGTTCCCCATTGTCTCATTTCTGGTGTGATCCATCAGAGATTTTAAGCATAGCCCGTTCCATGGCACTTTGAGTGAGAGGCTGGCTGTTGCTATGTAGCTATGTGTGCTGTATACTGTTATTTAGTATGTAACCAACTCCAATTAGTAGCTAGGCACGCATTATGATAAGCCTGCGGTCACATTAACGCACCCAAACGTAACTGTAGCGTCTTAATGTATTCACAAGGAGGTCTTCGGAGTATAATTTAGGATCTTTGGTAATTTAGGGGGTCAGTTAATTGTGTGTTTACTAAAACGATCATGGAGGGTGGGACCCAGTGGACATTTTAGTTAAAACTGGTCCATTCCACGAAACGAGCTCCCAAAGAAAATCGTCCATGTGCGTCCGTGACCTTCAATAGCCACTGCATTAATTAAACCTACCCTGTGAAACGGACCGCCTTCGCTTATTGTTTCGCTTACCTCTAGCCGCGCGCATTGACCAATGAGATGCGAGTATGTTTCCCTAGGAGTTCGACTCGTAGAACGGAGTATCGGAGTGTAGGTAGGTATCTAGAGATTGCTTTTACGAATAAGGCCGCCAATTGTATGTACTGTGTATTTTTTTTAATTTTATGTCCTGTGCTCTAGTGTGCAATAAAGAATATTCTTGTGTTATCTACAGGTTTTAACGATATAATACGTTTTTTGTCTCTTGGAACTACTTTTGGCAGGTGAAAAGTAAATATTGGGTCTTAGAGAAAAAAATTCATCACTACTTTAATTTTAATTTTGTTTATTCAGGAAACCAACCAGCTTTACAAATTAACTAACTTCTTAAAGTAGTCAAGCTTAATAGCGAATTATGGTTACCTCAGAAGATACAATGTACTGAGTATTTACGTTTAAAAAAGACGAATTTACAAAACCGGATCAACCAGAATCAACTCACATAAGTACTTATTTTAACAAAACTGAATTGTGAAATTAACTTTAATCTGCTAACATCATTAAATGTTAAATAAAATAAAATAAATAAAATAAAATATCACCGTAATCGTATTGGACTACTAATGCTTTTTTCCTTCCTTATTTGACTGCGTCGTTGGTCTAGCGGTTAACACGCTTGACTGCCAAAACAGAGGTCGTGGGTCCGATTCCCACTGGTGGCCGCTCTACTTTATTTGTACAAATGGCTTCAGTCTGGGTGTATTTCCATGTTTCCGATGTTCTTGCCTGGTTACCATAGCAAAGAGCAATAAGTTTTTATTTGAAAATTATTTTACATGATGCTTATTAAGACAAAGGCATGCTTACAAAGTGCTAACATTTTGTATTATACAGTGTTAACATTTGCCAAGACTTAGGACCTGTGCTGTGTAAGCCCTGTGTGACGGCGTCTTATATAATTAATAATAATCAATATAAATCAAAATCCAAGTACCTACGTTGATTTGTAGTGCATCCTACATGGAGCGTTCGCGCGCCTCACGCATGCTGGCCGGCGGAATATTCCCGCCGCCGCCACGCGGCTCACCTGTCAAGAGTCAGTGGTTTTCAAGTCTCTCGTTCTTATTGACACGAAATTTTCTCGCATACCAAATACATCCTGCAAATCCCTTCTGGTGGTTTCAATTGTTGAGGAGCCAACGCCCCTCACATTGGTGACCCTTATACGAACCGCAGAAACCAGGATGGCGAGCGGTGATAATAACATCCCACCGACTTCGACGGATTCCGACGACTCTGCCTTCGTGGGTGTGTCAATGGCAAGCCTAGAAGACATGTTCGCGAAACTGCAAAAAATGATGTCTGCAAAAATCACCCAAGAAATAGCGCAGATGATTATCAATCGCAATTCAAGTGAGCGAAACTCGCAAGGCCGACACAGGTCCGTATCCAGGAGGCGTCAACGATCCCGCAGTAGATCCCCCGGGGTATGTTGGTACCACTCGATGTTTGGTGACAAGGCGAAAAAATGCACATCCCCGTGCACCTATAAGACCGCCACTAAAACGGAAAACCAACAGGACAGTCAGTAATGGCGGCAGACGACTGTCGTCCTACATACAGCCGCCTATTTATAATGGATCCACGAAGCAAAATCGAATTTTTAATTGATACCGGCTCCGACCTATGCGTTCTTCCGCCAAAATTCCTTCAAGAACCCAGAAAACCAATAGCCGGTTACAATCTGTCAGCAGCCAATGGCACATCAATCAAAACATTCGGCACAATGAAGATGTACCTAAATCTAGGCCTGCGCAGAGACTTCACATGGAACTTCGTTGTGGCCGACGTAGATAGACCAATCATCGGCGCAGACTTCATCTCGCATTACGGATTACTGATAGACTGCAGAAACCATCGAATCCTGGACAGCGTAACTACGCTCACAGCGGTGGGCACAGTCAAGCCGTGCAATACTCCTAGCGTGAAGGCTATCTCTGGTTTGAGCAAATATCACCAACTTTTGGTCCAATACCAGGAACTAACAAAGCCCTCTGGCATCGACAGGCAGGTGAAACATACGACGGTTCACTACATCCGTACCACACCTGGCCCCCCGGTTTTCTGCAGACCAAGACGCCTCGCCCCAGATCGGCTGAAGATAGCCAAGGCACAGTTCGAAGAGATGGTCCAGGTCGGAACTGCGCGCCGCTCAGACTCACCGTGGGCTTCTGCACTCCACTTAGCACCGAAAGGTGACGGCTGGAGACCCTGCGGAGACTACAGAGCACTCAACAACCGCACCATTCCAGATCGATACCCGATACGTCATATCGAGGATTTTGCACAGAGACTAGCTGGCAGCACAGTTTTTTCAAAATTAGACCTTGTAAAAGCTTACAACCAAATTCCCGTTTGTCCTGACGATATTCCAAAAACCGCCATAACCACACCATTTGGACTTTTTGAATTTCCCTTCATGTCATTCGGACTGAGAAACGCCGCACAATCGTTCCAAAGATTTCTTGACGAAGTGCTCCGAGGCTTGAATTTTTGTTACTCATACATTGATGACATACTCATCTACTCAAGAAACCACGAAGAGCACCTCGCACACGTCGAGAAGGTTTTCCAGCGACTCAGTGAGTACGGAATGCTCCTGAACGAATCAAAATGTTGCTTTGGGGAAAGCGAAATAACTTTCCTTGGCTACAAAATTTCTGCTGAAGGCACTCAACCACTGGACGATAAAATCTCGGTCATCAAAGAGTACCCACCACCTAAGACTGCGAAAGGTTTGTGTCTAATCTTATATTCAGTACATTATAGTTAGTTATAGATCTTTATAGTTTAGTTCCATGGATCATTGCTAGATGGCGCTGATGGTCTATTAAATCGCGCTATCGTTTGTAGTACTAATAAGTGATATAAGATGTAAGGTTTTTTTGAATAAATGTCTATGCGTTCCAGGATTTGTGTAGTATCATTTCCTGGCTATTGGGGCTTATGTACCGATATTGTACATCAGGTCCTACGAGTCGGAGCGCTTTTTGGCTGAAATAAAGGCACAATTTCCAAAAGTAAATTAAATAAGTGTGGCAAATTTAGTAGCGAGTTGTCTTAGCTGTGTGACGAAATCAATACCCTATTCGAGTCTGGCTGCGTGGAGCTGAGAGCGTGCGGAGCGAAGCTGTGGCGTGCTGTGGGAAGCTGAGCTGAGCTGGCCCAGCTGTGGGCGTGCACGGTCGGAGCAAGAAAAGTGTGCGGCGCTAACTTGGAGTGGTGAGAAGTGTTAAGACGTGCAAACTGTGAGTACATTTGAGTGTTTATCTTTGTCAAGAAATTTGAAGAAAATTAATGCATGGACTTGTAAAAATTTCAAGATTGGATTTGGACTTAGAATAATTTAAGAAAAAGTGGAGAGACGGGGAATCCATGCCTCATTGAGGATAGAAATTTACAAGTTTAAAACACTTAGAAAAATTTGATGCTTCTGGGACTTAGTACAAATTGCGGAATTTGTCATTGACTTTGTTATTTTTAAATCGGATCTTGGACTTGAAGTTTTTAACAAACTATTGGAGTTACAACTTTGAATATGGAGTCGGAAATACGAGTTCTATGTGACATAAAATCTCAAATAGAAAAGGCAAGAGTGAACTTTAAGAAATCGCCGAAAGAGAGGATTACTGAATCGTATGTTTCGTCGAGATTGGAATCTTTAGAGACACAGATCAATAAGTTTACTGAAAAACATGAATTGCTGATTAAAACGTACGCTCAAGAAAACTTAGAGAAGACGTTGTATATTATAAAAGATGAATTCAACACCTGTTACGAAAATTATTTAGACTATAAAAGTGAGCTTAAAAATGCGGGTAATAAATTCAATGTAGAAAGTTCCAAAAAAGGTTCCTCTTCGTCTAATGAGAGTATGGCTAAGCTTCCTAAAATTACAATTCCAATATTTAGTGGGAAATACTACGAATGGTCTTCATTTCGCGATTTGTTTACATCTTTGATCCACAATAATTCCTCTTTAGATGACGTACAACGTTTGCATTATTTGAAAACTCAAGTTACCGGCGAAGCGGAACAATTAATTAAACATATTCCTGTAACTCAGAGTAATTATAAAAAATGTTGGGATCTTCTACAAAATAGGTACAATAATAAAAGATTTATGTCAAATTGCATATTAAAAAGATTGTTTAGCCAACGTAGTTTGCAAGTAGAGTCTGCTAACGGCCTTAAGGATCTTTTGGATACCACAAGCGAATGTATGCATGAATTATCAAACTTAGGTATTCAAACAGAGACTTGGGATGTTATAATTATTTATGTAATTAGCTCGAAGTTGGACGCTGAATCTCGCAAGCAATGGGAATTGCAGGTTAGTCAATCATGCGATGAATTTCCGTCATTTCAGCTCTTTAAAGAATTTATAGAGACTCGCTTTCGCGCTTTGGAATTTATAGAGCCCAACAAAAGTAAATTCAAACCAACTCCAAGTAATCCAAAAGTAATGCACGCTACCAATTCTTTGAACTCAAATGATTTATGTCCTCATTGTTCAGATAGCCACAGATTATACTCCTGTAAAGTCTTTGCAAAGGAAGACATAGACAAGCGTAGAGACATTGTAAAGTCTCTAGGAGTCTGTTTCAATTGCTTTGGTCGTAATCATTCGGGGAAACAATGTCGTATTTCAGCCAGGTGCCAGATTTGCCATAGAAAACATCATACATTGGTACACCCCAAAAGCGAAGCTAGTCAGCCTAGTGTTCATGTGGAATCAAACACTAGCAGCGATACTAGTAGCCCAGCGCATAAGACCGACACACACAATATAAAGACACATTTTTCGTCAGGATACGTTCAGAATCAGACGTTATTAGCCACAGCCTTGCTAAAGGCTGAGTCGAAAAATGGTTATTGTCAAATACTGAGAGCTTTATTAGACCAAGGGTCTCAAGCCTCTTTTATTACGGAAGCTGCCGTGCAATTACTAAAATTGAATAAAATTGCAACTAACAGCACGATAGCAGGTTTAGGTGGTGGTAATAGCGGCTTAACTTCGAAGTACGTGGTTATGGTTAATATTCAGTCACTTCATGACCCCACTTTTACAATGCAAGTAAAGGCTCATGTGCTAAAAACAGTCACATCAATTTTGCCAGACAAGAAATTTCCTGTACCGGATTGGACGGAACTGCACCAAATAACTTTGGCTGATCCACAATACAATACACCTAACAAAATTGACATGCTGTTAGGAGCCGAGGTATATTGCGACATTATTAAAGAGGGACTCATAAAGTTCCCTACTAATTCCACAATTGCACAAGATACGTACCTCGGATGGGTGTTGTCGGGTCAGGTAGGCGATCAATCGGGTAATGAGATAAGCTGTCATAATGTGATTGTTAACATGCATGTTTTGCAAGAAGAGCTAGATATGTTACGGAAATTCTGGGAGATAGAGTCCGAGCCTTTGCAAAACAATGCCAGGATTTTGACTCTTGAAGAGCAAGCCTGTGAAGAGCACTTCAATGTTACTACTGAGAGAGATGACTCCGGTAGATATATTGTAGAGCTTCCGTTTCGCTGCGAGGATCCGCCATGTAAGTATGGCAATTCTAGAGCTATAGCTGTCAAGAGGTTGCAGAGCCTTGAGAAACGTTTAGCTAAAACTCCGGAGCAACGACAGGAATATGCTAGTGTTTTGCATGAGTACTTGTCGCTTGGTCATATGGAGAGAGTTCCCAAAGATTCTGTCAACAGCTGTAGCTCTGGTCAAGTGTGGCTTCCTCATCATGCTGTAATTAGAATGGATAAAACTACGACTAAAACAAGGTTGGTATTCAATGCATCGAGTCAAGGGACAAACGGCGTCTCTTTGAACGATACCTTAATGGTAGGGCCAACTCTACAGCCTGATCTGCGGCATTTAATATTGCGCTGGCGATTGCATCCAATTTGTCTCACAGCCGATATCGTCAAAATGTATCGCCAGATCAAAGTGGCTACAAAACATATTGATTTTCAGAGAATCGTTTGGAGAGACGATTCTAATTCTGAAATTGAAGACTTTCGACTTTTGCGCGTAACATTTGGTACTGCTTGCGCCCCCTACTTAGCAGTCAAGGCATTGCAGCAAACTGCTGTCGATGAAGGCTCTGATTTTCCACTGGCTGCAGGTAGAGTCAAAACTGACTTTTACATGGACGACCTTATGACTGGTTGTCAATCTGAAACAGAAGCAGTACAAGTTTATCAACAAATGAATGGCTTATTAGAAAGGGCAGGATTTACTCTACAAAAATGGTCGAGTAACCGCGTAGAGTTGCTAAATAAACTAAAGGTGGAAACAGGTAAAGATTTAGAAATCAAAAGGGACGATGAGCTTCCTACAGACCTGCAACAAGAGTGGGAAACTTACCGTGAGGATCTCTCGAAGTTGGTACATTTTCACATTCCACGATGGTTGGCCTGCAAGGAAGATGACTCTACCATAGAGCTTCATGGATTTAGTGACGCCTCCAATGTCGCTTACGGTGCCGTCGTTTATATACGCATTGTCGACGCTGAAGGCAACGTACATACCAACTTAGTCACTGCAAAGACTAAAGTCGCTCCTATAAAACGAGTATCTATCCCTCGACTTGAGCTATGTGGAGCAGACTTAGTGGCGAAACTATTGATGGAGGTGGCTACTGTCCTAAATGTTGACAAGTCTAATGTCCATGCATGGACGGACTCGACAGTGGTCTTGGCTTGGTTGAGTGACCATCCAAGTCGGTGGAAAACATTTGTTGCCAACCGCACCACCAAAATACTCGACAAAATTGATGCAGCACTATGGTCATATGTCCAGTCGAAAGACAACCCAGCTGATCTCGCCTCTAGAGGTGTCGCTCCTACTTTGCTCTTAAACAATCAGCTGTGGAAGGTGGGGCCAACTTGGCTACAGGGACATAATGTAGAGTACGGAAAACCTAAGTCAATCTGTAATAAAACTGAATTAGAGATTATAAAATCTCACACTGTGACAGTCGAGAAAGAAAATTCACGCGATGAAATTCTTGAGAGATTTTCTTCACTCCGTAAATTAGTCCGAGTAATCGCATTCTGTAAACGAGTGATAGAGCGAAAAAAGCCAGTTGAAAAGAGAGCACAACTTCTACCATATCTTCAAGCCGAGGAGACGCGTGAAGCTTTAAAAACGTGCGTAAAACTTTCGCAGAGTACCTCGTTTAGTTCAAATTTGAAAGAGTTAACTAAAAATGAATTCGTTAACAAGCAAAGTCGATTACTAAAGTTAAATCCTTATGTCGACAGCGACGGAATTTTGAGAGTCGGTGGCCGACTTCAGAACTCAAAATTACCACATGATACTAAACACCCAATTATATTGTCTGATAAGAGTCACTTATCGAAACTCATCGTAGCTGACGCTCATGAAAAAACATTGCACGGAGGTAATCAACTGACTATTAACTACATTCGTTCAAAGTATTGGGTGTTGAGGGTGAAAGATTTGGTACGTAGTCATATACATGGATGCGTAATATGCATTCGTAACGCTGCTGTGATTAAATCACAATTGATGGGGCAGTTGCCGTCATGTAGAGTGACTCCTCTAAAACCATTTTTACAGAGTGGCGTCGATTACGCTGGGCCCATCAACATGAGAGTATCAAAAGGTCGTGGTCAAAGGTCCTATAAAGGCTACATTTGTTTGTTTATATGCATGAGCACTCGTGCCGTTCATATTGAAGCTGTATCCGACCTTTCAACTCAAGGATTTATGGCAGCATTCAAACGATTTATTGCTAGACGTGGCCGTTGTCAACAACTCTGGAGTGACAACGGCACTAATTTTGTCGGTGCTTCCAAAGAATTAAAGTCCTTGTTTGACAGTGAACTCTCTTCATTGCCTAATGAAGTTGCTGCTTCGCTGGCTAACAATGGCACTGAGTGGAAATTTATTCCTCCCCATGCTCCACACTTCGGTGGACTGTGGGAAGCAGGAATCAAAAGTGCCAAGCACCACTTAAAAAGGATCGTTGGTGATACCACACTAACGTATGAAGAGATGGCCACAGTGTTGTCTCAAGTAGAGTCATGTTTGAACTCAAGACCACTGTTCCAAGCTAGTTCTAACTCTGATGACGAGGAGCCACTGACTCCAGGGCACTTTTTAGTCGGCGAACCGTTGCTGGTGGCACCTGATGTTGAATATGAAACTCAGTCAATTGGAACTCTACGTCGTTGGCAATTGACACAACGAATGGTTCAAAGCTTTTGGAACAGATGGTCCAAAGAATATTTATCGGCATTCTTCCAGCGAAATAAATGGAATACCAAAGCTTCAGAGCCTAAGGTGGGCGATGTTGTGATCGTGAAGGAGGATAATTTGCCTCCAACTAAGTGGTTATACGGTAGAGTTGTACAAATTCATCCGGGAAAAGATAATATCACGCGCGTTGTGACTCTACGTTACAAAAATTCAATGATTAAGCGTCCTACTTCCAAATTGTGTCTTTTACCAATTAACGATGAATTGTAACTCATTTTACTTTTGTTTTATATACATTTTATTTATACAGTCCATTGTTTACAGTTTTAATTTTGCATGCTATCATATATAAGTCAGTTTATAGTATTTTATACTTATGTTACAATTCAGATTTCTCTATTCACGGTTGTTAATTTAGTTATTCACAGCTATTAATGTAATTTAAAGTTCTATTTACCTTTGTTGAATTTCGATTTGTTGTGAATCGTGTTGTAACACTGAACATATTGTTAATTACTTACATTCATAAATATAGTAGACTTAACCCCACCACAGAATAATTTGATGTTTCTTTGTTTGAATGTGTCACCCCATGGTGGGCGGTTTTAGAAGGACTTATTGAGTCCTTGGTGGGCGGTATGTCTAATCTTATATTCAGTACATTATAGTTAGTTATAGATCTTTATAGTTTAGTTCCATGGATCATTGCTAGATGGCGCTGATGGTCTATTAAATCGCGCTATCGTTTGTAGTACTAATAAGTGATATAAGATGTAAGGTTTTTTTGAATAAATGTCTATGCGTTCCAGGATTTGTGTAGTATCATTTCCTGGCTATTGGGGCTTATGTACCGATATTGTACAGTTTGCGAAGATTCCTTGGAATGCTGAATTATTATCGATGGTTTATGCCAAATGCAGCCGAAGAACAGGCCCCACTGCACGAGATGCTGGCTGGGCCAAATGTCAAGGGCAACCACTCCCTGACCTGGACACCAGCACAACAGCAGGCTTTCGAAAACTGCAAGTCGAGTCTCTCAAGATTTACTCTTCTTGTTCACCCTGTTCCCAATGCACCCCTTGCTCTTGTCACTGACGCATCCAACACTGCTATAGGCGCAGTCCTACAACAACTCGTCGACGGCAACTGGCAACCACTAGCGTTTTTCTCAAAGAAGATGACCAAACCCCAGACACAATACAGCGCCTACGACAGAGAATTGCTAGCCATCTATCAAGCTGTCAGGCACTTCAAACACATGGTTGAAGGTCGTCATTTCATCATCTTCACGGATCACAAACCCATTACATTCGCATTCAACCAGAAGGACCGAAACTGCTCACCCCGACAATTCACGTACCTGGATCTCATCGGACAATATACCACAGACATCAGGCACATATCAGGCAAGGATAACCTGACTGCTGATGCTCTCTCTAGGATTGAATCCATCTCAGTGACCCCCGACCCCCTCACCATCTCCCGCGCACAGGAAGATGATGCGGAACTTCGATCACTGCTGTCGGGCGGATCTTCATTAAAACTTCAGAAAGTTCCGGTACCAGGCACAGACGTGACTTTGTTCTGCGATGTGTCACAAGCCAGACCTCGTCCTTTTATCACGAGTCAGTTACGCCGCCAAGTCTTCGACTCAATCCATGGCATGAGTCACACAGGCACCAGATCTACAACAAAGATGGTGTCACAACGGTTTGTATGGCCTTCGTTACGCAAGGACTGTCGTACTTGGGTCCAAACCTGTCTCGCATGCCAACGCGCCAAGGTGCAGCGACACACAGCAACACCACTTGGAGTTTTCCAGTCACCTGGAGCACGATTTGCACACGTTCATATCGACTTAGTTGGACCATTACCACCGTCAGAGAACTACAGATACTGTTTGACAGCCGTTGACAGGTTTACCAGATGGCCTGAGGTTACACCACTTTACGACATAACTGCCGAAACTGTAGCCAAAGCTTTCTACGAAACCTGGATAGCAAGATTCGGATGTCCTCAGATAGTGACTACCGACCAGGGCAGACAGTTCGAATCGCAACTGTTCAAGGCACTGGCAAAGTTGTGTGGTATCAAACTGCAACATACTACTGCATACCACCCTCAAGCCAACGGCATGGTAGAGCGCCTACACAGAACCTTGAAGGCAGCGATCGTGGCTCACAATAACACGCGATGGACGGAAGTGTTGCCCGTTATACTGCTCGGCATCCGGACAGCATGGAAAGAGGACCTAAAAAGCTCTGCTGCGGAACTTGTTTATGGAGAGCCACTAAAAGTGCCCGGAGAGTTCCTACAAACAACTTCAACTCTAGCCACTCCACAGACTCAAGATTTCGTTGCCAACCTGCGGGAACACATCGCAAAGTTAAAACCGACCCCAGCATCAAAACACGGCAACAAATCTCTGTTTGTACATAAAGACCTCGAGAGTTGCACACACGTTTTCTTACGCAAAGATGCATTGCGCGCCGCTTTGGAAGCGCCATATACGGGTCCGCTCAAAGTGCTGAAGAGGACTAGCAAAACAGTTACTGTCGGTTCATCACGAGGACCAGTGACCGTTTCCATGGATCGTGTCAAGCCGGCCTACATACTCGCCGATGACCATCCAACTCCACCCTCCTCAGTCCCACCCACAGAAGCAAACAAACCATCTGCAGCACCAAAGAACGCACAGAATGCACCCACTGCCACCATCCCGTGCCGCAGCTACACAACGCGGTCAGGACGAAGAGTTAGATTTAAGGATTTTCCCTCGGATTAACTCTCTCCAAGGGGGGTGATGTAGTGCATCCTACATGGAGCGTTCGCGCGCCTCACGCATGCTGGCCGGCGGAATATTCCCGCCGCCGCCACGCGGCTCACCTGTCAAGAGTCAGTGGTTTTCAAGTCTCTCGTTCTTATTGACACGAAATTTTCTCGCATACCAAATACATCCTGCAAATCCCTTCTGGTGGTTTCAATTGTTGAGGAGCCAACGCCCCTCACAGATTCAATTGAATTACTTAAATTAATAAAATAAATAGAAAACAGAGTTGAGTACATCTTACTCTCTCTAAAGAACCAATTCCTATGTTCAGGACAAACCATAAAGTCAATTCAGAGTTCCGTGATGTGGACGAAGCTCTTTGTGGAGATTGTATAGTGCATGTAATATAATTAAATTTAAAGTGATTTAATGTGATTTAATGTGATGCAATGCATTGTAATTTAATTTAATGTTGTAAAGCAATGAATCAGATTTTGCTTGTAGCTTATCAAAATTCCCTATTTTTATTTCAGCATTAGCACGAAAAGAAAAATTTCATTTGCGTCAAAAACAAAGTAAAGCGGACCGTTAAAACCGAATCCCTCAGCTCAGAAAATGAAAACAAATTAAATATCATAAATAAATTTGAATAACAAAACTGATGGATAAAACCGACCTAACACGAGGATAACAGCGAAATAAGGAAATACAATTCGGATTGCCTGCGGCCTTAATGAAATTAAATTTCTTGAGATCTATCACAGTCCTTTTAGAAGTGTCTTCTAATAATGTTTTTCTCAAACATGCCTGGAAATTTGAGCATTATTTCGACAACCTTCTTCGAGATAAATCGAAATTGCTGTACTGGCCAATTACTCGCGAGCAGCGGCCGGAAAAAGTTCTATGAAAATTCATAACTGTCGTGTTTTGCGGCCAAATGGATTACATACTAAACTCACATACATATGTCGTGTTATTTAAAAATGGAACGATCTTTTACTCCGAACAATGGCAACCAAGGAGGTAACTTATCAGAGCTTTTATTTAAATTTCGAACTGGCTTGCGATAGAAAGCTGGATATACCTATTGAAAAAAAAGAACATTTTAACGCGGCAAAAATTATTGTTGTTCGTTCGTGGTTCGTCTGATTTTGAAAGTTTATTGAATTTAACAGAATGAGTTCAAGTGATGAAATTGACTGCGATGAACTTATTTTAACGCCACCTGAAATTTAAGAGGCGGCAAGAGCCGTAATAGAAAAATATTTTTTAAATAAAAAGTTCTGCCTTAGTACTCCTTAGTTCTAATTTCCGCGCATTATTTGAGAAAAATCATATACAAGCCTTGGCCACAACTAGGCATTGATGGACTCACGTATGTGCCTCGGCTTCGCCTCGGCCCACATTTCCACGTTCGTCCATCAATGCCTCTTTTGCTGGCCGCTGCAGTAATGTACTATTCCAACAAGACATTTTATTTTATCGGGAAACTGAGTCGGCCCTAGAGTTTACACACAAAGTTTTTATAGTCCACACAAAGTATTCCGATAGAACAATATAAGCATTACAATAGCTGTTATTTACCTCTATTTAGTAGTCTACTAAGCAAAAGAACGTCAAGCGTCTAGTTAGTGTGAACGTGTTATACAATGTCATTCAAAATTAAACCCGCGCAAAAGACCGAATCGCGCGAGGCGCCGAGTTAAGCTGCACGGGTTATGCCATTGGAATGCGATTGTTTACTAGACTACCAACAGTGTCAATGAAACGACTAATATGATTCTATTGAACAATGATGTATTTTAGTGCCTCGCCCCCCAGAAACTATTGTCAGGAATCAAGGTCCCTGTGGATTTATCTGTGCATTCGATAATGTCCTGAAAATAACTGTTTTCAATAGTTGACTACTAATAACTTAGGTCGTAGGCTAATTAAAATTGAAAACTAGACAAGTGAGAATACAATCACTTGTCATGTTCCCAAACTAGAATATAGATTGATGATTTGATATCCACTGAATATCCCTGTAACATTAATCAGAAAAGGACAGCATAAACATGAAAAACTCTTCAATGAGGTGATTAGTATAATTAAAGTACGGCGGCCCCGAGCGGGAATCGAACCCACGATTGCTAGCATGGTAGTCAAACGTGTTACCGCTAGACCAATGAGGCAGTGATATTGTAAGTAGGCAGGTACAATCTCTAGAAGCCCGAGCATTACATTTCTCTGTAAAATCGCACCGTAACTGAGTAGAGTGCACAGCACACATGTAAAGGTTGATATGCTGTCGAATGTACGTAGTAGACATGATATCTGTGGCGTTTTTTAGAGAAAGACTAGCTGGTGCGTCCTTAAAACTTAACCCTATTTGTACCAAAACTTCTCAAGTTTACTATAATTATTAAACCCTATAATGGGGAAGCGACATGTCATTTCAGCGTTAAAACTTTACCCTAAAACCACAGACAAAACCGACACCGAAATATCTTTTTAAACCAACCGACTGTATTACAAAGCGCGCGCGGCTGCCGCGCCTTGACAGATTTATGAGCGGATATATCATCGGGCCGCAGCTACCCTTATTTGGTCACTACAGAACTTTAACTCAAGGCATGGTAGAGCACAAAATTCAAATTTGAGGTTTTTTTTTAACTAAACTGGGCTATTATTGTACGTAATCCTGAACTAACCGAATCCTGCCTATAGAATCAGCTGATTTACGGTCGTGGTCGAAAAACGGGTTATTGGGCCACACGGCTAGTTTGTGGTATACTCCGCCAAATATGCGGAATTATTCTTGTTTATTAGAAGAAAAACGTTGTTACACAGAAACATCAGTGAATGGACGGATTTAGCCTGCGTTGAAGACTTGTTTCACTTGGCAACAGCCAACCTTCGTTAGTGGAGAGGCACCGGAAGAAGAAGATGATAGCCCAGTTTAGCTACAAAATTTACATACAACATTGAACAAACGAAATGGCGTAGCGTGGATGTCCGCCGCTCGGGGCGGAAGAAAAATTTGCCGTCCTCTTATCAGTCCAGCCAGCCAATCCCAGTTTGCATTAATTCCCAACAAGCTGGATTTGGCTGAGCGGACGATGGACGAAGCCTGAACGAAGGATGAACTGGCCGTCGTTCGGTGAGTAGGCCCCCTACCCGATGGGTTGATGACATTAAGAAGGCGGTAGGAGGACAATAGACGAGACTATCAGGGGACCGGCGAGGTTGGCGTGACGGTGAAGAGGCCTGTCCCAATAGTGGGCGGCTTTCATGGGCTGTCTAGATAGACAGATTGGAGCTGGATTTTTGTGTATGTCTTAAATATGTCTTTACAAATACTATACTAAAAGTCCCCATTGATCCCGCGTGTGCGTTGTTTCTCCCAGGCCAAATTTCAACATTTTTCGTTTTTTGCGTATATCTCTGAAACGGTGAGAGCTAGCGGAAAAATGGATCCAAAAAAGTTTGTAGATCATGAAATTCTCTACAAAAACGGTATCGATACTTTATTTTTTATTTCTTACGAAGCACCGTTCGAACTGTACCATATGGGGACGCTGAATTAAAGCCTAAAATTTATATGGTAAATACAGCTACCAAAACTATAACAAAAAGGAGTCAAGATTCTTGGAAAAAATTACTAGTTCTATATAAAATAAATAAAAATTTTTCACAATCCCGTACAATTCCATTTTCCATTACAGAACACAAAGAAGTTTTTCTCTACCAAAAAAAAAATCAAAGGAGCAATGAGAGAATTTTCTGTTCCAATTATTTTTTGCTGTTATAATGTCACCTACCTCTGACCAAATTTATTTCGACAGAAGTATATAAAAGTAATTGGAACAATATACAGTGGGACGTATATAGGCTGCTAATGTATATAAAAATAATTATTAATATAGTGCTCCGCTACGTGAGTTAATAAGAAAACCTAACATAACCTAACTACAGGTTTTGGGGTGAAGTTTTTTTTTATGGCGCCCCCTACACCCTTGTTTGTTTCAGAACCATATCCTTTTTTCGGTGTTTTTTTGTCGTTTTTTTTTTACGTAATGGAGAGAATCCTTGTATTACAAAACCACTCTTACAGTTATTGCAGAAAAAGATCTAAAAAGATGTCGGAAATACGTCGGAAAGTGTAAAACCTACTTCAATTATTTTCTCTACGAACAAAAATTTTATTTTATTTTTTTTCAAAATTTTGTTTTTGTTGATTAGCATATCAATAGCCGTGTTTGTGATATTAATTTCAGATTTTAATTCAGCGTCCCCATATTGTACAGAATACTCCTCATTCTATCGGTTCGAATTATAAGTGCGACAAAAATAGGAAATGGTTCGAAATTAACAAGATGTTTTTATTATTCATTATTATTCATTGTGAAACTTTGCCGCCCCCTAAAAGTGGCCCCTAACGCCCCCACTACGCTACGCCACTGACCAAAAGACACATAGATGACGCAGTTTTTATCTGCAACAACTATATATGACTTTATAAAAAAAAACCGGCCAAGTGCGAGTCGGGCTCGCGCACGGAGGATTCGGTACCATTATCTATACAACATTAGAAAAAAAGATCGAGAACAAACGACCAAAATCACGTTTGTTGTATGGGAGAAATTTGTTTTATTTTAATTTAATTACTTATTTTTGAAGCGAATATAGAATTAAATATTTGAAGCGTCTACCCGTTGCCGTTATTAATATCGAGCAAAAAACGGCAAAAAATTATTTTTATTATTAATACGTTCATTGCACATAAGTAAAAAATAAAATGGCAATTACAAAGTTCTGTTTGTTGTATGGGAGCCCCCCTTAAATATTTATTTTATTTTGTTTTTAGTATTTGTTGTTATACAACAGAACAGAACAGGAACAGAACGGGGCAACAGAAATACATCATCTGTGAAAATTTCAAACTGCCTAGCTATCACGGTTCATGAGACACAGCGTGGTGATAGACAGACAGACAGACAGACGCACAGACAGACATACAGACAGACAGACAGACCGACGGACGGACGGACGGACAGACAGATAGACGGACAGTGAAGTTTTAGCAATAGGGTCCCGTTTGGCACCCTTCGCGTACGGAACCCTAAAAAGTGGCCACCCGCCAACTGTCACTTTATTTATTCTTAAAAAATACTTGTAAATTTTTCGTGTAACGAGTTGACCTTCTTTTGCGTATAGGGTTATAATTTCTCATGGCATTGCCGGGACGGTGGCCAGTGGCGACGGCGGGGATGTGGTCGTGTGACCCTGCTGGGTGGTTCCGGTTTGGTCTAGACTAGCTGTAAAGCAGATAATGGCCATAAATATGATGACCGTATTGGAAAATAAGCAAAAAGTGGTTGAAAAAACAATTTGTACCTTTTGACAAAATAAAAACATGAAGAAGTTAAATAACATTATAAATTATCGTGCGGAAATCCACTTTTATTATAGAGGGTGGTTGAAATACTGACTCCCGACTCAAGAGCATAGTAGAACCAAAATGTTGCTAGGAAAACTACAATTCAGTATTTTGGACTACAGTACTAAAACTGTAATCAAGCAATGGACGCGTAACTTTCAGCGTTCTTATTTGGAGCGTAAGTTCCAACCAGAATCATGCTTGTTTTTTAAAAGAAGGCCAAAAAATCTCGATGAGGTTTCTTGAGAAATGTTCTATCTCAGGTGAATTCCGATGGGCGTAATGACTTCAATATCAGCGGGAAAGAATTTGCCATTTGTTTGAAAATGCCTACATTAACTCCTGAACTGCCCTCGCGGAACGCAACGTATAGGTGGCCCATACTAAGTTGGACACATATCTGTGTCGCGGCAGACGAGTGGTCAAGAAGCCTATATTGCGATCGATGCATGGAACCTAATCGCGTAATTATGCCTTGATTACAATTGCCGGCAAGTTTTTGTTGTAAATTACTTTACAAATTGTTTTTGACGCCGCGCGTCGAGGAACACGCTAATGTTTAGGTACAACGCTTTGTAGCTTCAGGAAATATTGCCTGAAAGTTCGGAGTGCGGTTTGAGGAAGTTCAAGTGTGTGTAACGATAATTTCTCTACACTGTACAAGCATCGTAGTCATGTATACGCACCGATGTAGAGCACAGGCCTTCTCTCAGAGAGAGAGTATGGGCTTAACGCTTGCTCATCGCGGATTGACAATACAAGGTCGCGTCAGACACTCAGGTTTTCTTACGATGTTTTTCTTAATCGTTAGCGAGTGGTATCGTTACTAAAAATTCACAAATGTACGTGACTTACAAACCGGCCAAGTGCGAGTCAGACTCACGCACGCAAAGTCATGTGCGAATGTTGGAATCGAACTCACGACCACTCGAATGGAAAATTTTATTAGTAATAAGATTCCACACAGGGAAATGAAAATTATAGTGGTCAATATGGCACAGAAAAGGCATTTATACCTAGAATTTCATAAGATGTAGGAACATCTCAGTAAATTCTGGTCCCAAGCTACAACTTACCATACCCACATAGGCACCTTGTTATATGGTAACCAGAGAAGGACAATATAAACTTAAATAACAACCAAACTGATGTCAGTTGCAGAAATCAAAGGACGTCGGCCCTTGGCGCCATACTTTGATTTCTACAACTGACCCTTGATTTCTACATCAAACGTTTACAGGATCTAGTGGGCCAACTAGCACCACCAATAAAAAAAAATCATATCTTTTACAGATCGCATTTTCAAAAAGTGTCTGTACAATCTCTCAAACATGGTAACAGTGATTTTTAGGACACACGACAAGGAACCTAGGATTACGAGCCTGGGACTAGATAGCATTTATGCCAAAAACGGCTGTTTTTGGCGTTAAAGCTATCTAGTCTTAGGTCTTTTGCCTTAGGTTCATGATAAAAACACGATTGAGATATTGTACAGGCATCTGTACCTCGGTGGCGCTAGTGTTACTACCTGGAGCCCCTTAATGCAGAGTTGGTGGCTGACAACAATATTTTGTATGGCTGATCGAAATTCAAAATCAACGTACTTTCATTCAAAATAACACAGAAACTGTGACTTAATGAACGTTACAATGTAAACTAGGTTTCAAAATCTTGATCATCTCGGACAACGATAATCTCGGACAAAAATGGACATAAAAACTCCAAACTAACGGTCTCCACCTCAGAGGCAGTTTAAATAATCTGCGGTTACGTCTTTCCCTTTACCACAGACTATTTAAACTACATTTGAGGAGTGTTTTAAGGAAAAGTGTTTTTTATAAATTTTACATTACTCTCATGGATTGGACTGGCTTTGATTCCAGACATCTATTTCAGTTAAACCTTCTTCTCTTCTCCAGAGCCTGGAGGAGCGAGAAAAGCGGCACACGAGCCACAAGGAGCAGATGGCGCGCGAGCAGCGCTACCTGCGACGGCGGCTGGCGCAGCTGCGCGCGTCGCCGGCGCTGCGCGGCGTGCCCGAGAGCCCGCTGCACGCGCACGCGCACGCGACGCGCGCCGACTCGCTCTCGAGCCTCGAGTCCTCCTCGGGCGTTTCCACCGCCGACCGCTCGCCCTCGTCGGTCTCTGAAAGCGGTGAGTCTTTCTAATGGACTCTGCACATAACAAAGGTCTTTCTTATGGATTAAACACGTTACAACGGACCGGCGACGTGCGGACGCAACGATACAAACTAAAATAATAAATGTATTTTTCTTTCTAAAATAAACCTTAAATACTTTTAAAGTTATATAGAGATTACAATACCAGCGTATTCGCTTCCAGCGGTTTGCTGGAAGAGAATGCTTCTTGCATTAAGCACGCCCTTCTTCAATGTAATTAGTGCAATAAAGAATTAAAATAAATAAATAAAAAAACCTGGGAACGGGCTCTTTTGCACTTGGTCTATAACTTCAATAGTCTGTAAGTATTTAACGCATGCCAGAGGCGTTTCCGCTCGCCCTCTTCGGTCTCTGAAAGCGGTGAGTCTTTCTCAAGGACTCTACACGTTACACCGGTCTTGCTAATGGACTCTAAACATTACAGAAGTCTTTCTTAAGGATTAATCACGTTACAACGGCCGGCGACGTACGGACGCAACGATACAAACTAAAATAAACCTTAAATAGTTTTAAATACCGATCGCACGTCACCCGTGTAGGTAACGTGGATTGACAGATAGTTTACTCTTGGCAGAAAGAGGAGAAATTGGAAAAGCACTTGTGTACTGCTTACGCCGTTGACGTCTGGAGGGTGAAATTGATTGAACAGATTTTCATGATGAGGTTCGTTGAAGATCAGTCCGTTCAAAAATATTTTATACAATCCTAACAGGATTCAGTGAATTTAATAATTTTCACAAAAAGCTATGTTCAAGAAGAAACATGTTACAAAGAATGCATATGACGTCCCTCATATGCTCCCTTTGCAGACCGATCTTCTCCCGGACCAGCGGATCTCAAATACATGAATACAGTTCATACGGGACTGTATCAGTGGCAGCCCGCAGGCCAAGCCACCAGCAGCAGGTAGATTTAAACCCGCACTATCCCCCAATCAGCGTATTTGGTTTTCAAAACTCCGTCCTCAAAAAAGGGTCCGGCCTCCCCTTTCGCCAGTTAATTTCCTGTTTCGGGGATCGTTAAGAACGGACGGAAGGCATGTCTCCCGCGCTGACACAGGACGCAATTTAAGTTGCCAACTCTAATTAAATATTGTGGTCAGATAAATGTACCTTCCGGGTAAAGTTTGCGCGTAACAGTAGTGGACACCCGGGAGGGGCCGCCCTCTATATTGTTACCTTTTATTTATGCATTAACTTTAGCAATTTACCTGTCAGCGGCACACTTATTTCGCTGCCCCATAAATTGCTAATCCATTGTTCGCGGCGCGGTTAGTGCCCGAAAAACTTTCCCTTTCCGAAAACGCCCTTACATTTTACGGACGCGATTCGATATGGAAAACCGGCCAGCGTCGTAACTTATTGGTCGTATAAATAGTTGACGGGGACGATTAAGCGTCTCATTAAGCAGCTTTATGTGCGTCCTTTTCGCGTATAATTCGCCATCAGAAGCGATTTATGATAATCCGGTATTGCGCCTGTCGCGCGGATCGTCGGTCCCGTCTATAAAACGTAAATATTCTCTCGGTAGGTAGGTGCGTTTAGCGAAATAAAACAGTGGGGAATTTAAATGAGAGCGAGCAGGCGTCGTATGTCATTTGCGAGAGACTACGGTACGTAGTAAAAAGAGATGAAAGGCTTGAAGTTTTTTATGGTTCCGAGCCTAAGTTTTTATCTGCTCCGATTCCACGGAGCGCTTTTGGGCAACTTGACGGGCTTTGTCTGATCATAGTGCACTGTTCTCATTCATGGCGTCTCTATTCAGTGTTCTGCCTCGTAAAGGAAAAGTGTCGAGGCTTTATCGCCTAGTGGAGTCTTTTTTGTCTGAATTTTGTAGGTATGGTGAGACGTAACGACGGAGCGCTTTTGTTTTTGTCGTCCGTCAACGGTTTTTATTTCGCGGTTACACCCAGCGCAGCTCGCGATGAAGCCAGCTAGGAACTGCCGCAATCCCTAAAATTCTTGTTCTAGCTAGTTCTTCCAGCTCACTCTCTCTGTACCGCGCAGTTTATAGGGTTGACATGATTAAATAATTTGAGTTAAAGTCACGTTTTAAATCAAATGGTTCTTTTAATAAACAATAGTTTCATGAGTATGAGGCTCACCGCCACCAACGGAAAAAATCGTATCTTCCTCACAGATTACTTTTGCAAAAAGTGTCAGATCAATCTCGATCGTGTTATTAGTGATATGCAATACAAAAAACCCAGGACCAGTTAGAATTAATGCCAAAACGACCGGTTTTCGCTTATGCCAAAAAGGCTATCTGGTCCCAGATCCGTCATCCTAGGTTCTCGGTCGTGGGTCCCAAAAAATCACTATTAACATGATGATTATCTTCCACTATAACTGTAATCTTTTCCTTGTGTACTATTGACTACTACTGCAGCTGTGATGTGGATACACGTTAGCTGAAGCACAAAAAGCCGTTCATTTTAAAGATCACGCTATCGTTGTTGACACTATTCCAGTTTCCCCCCACCACTGAACTTTCAATCCGACACATCTACATATAAACGAGTAAGTGACGGATTTCAGATGGGAATGGACGGGATATAACTGTCCAGTTGTTAATTAAGGCCTCGACGGTCGTACAATCGTATTACGTTAACAGCGTTGCACAGTGCGTTGCACATAACGTTGGCGAGTAACAAACATCCGACAAACACGGGTAGAGATTGATAATAACTTGCACACAACACAATTGTCTTGGTCCCAAATTAGGATACTCTATGCCATTGTAACCAGCCAAGGACATCACAAACAAGGAAATACACCCTGACTGAGGCCATTGGTACAAATCCAGTACGGCGGCACCCAGTAAGAATCAAACCCATCTCTGTTTTGGTAGTGAAACGTTTAACCGCTAGACCAATGGACAAGGTATCTTAGAACAGTACTTAGGAATACAATTTTGTATTATTTTAGAAAGAACACACGTTATTTAGCAGTGTTAGTAGAGCAATACCTTTTTGGTGAGTGCACTGTTCGAACTGTTTGCGTTGATATGATGCCGTGAAAGTTAATCCACTCCATCAGCACCGTCCCCTCCGCTCCACACCATTAGTCACTCCATCAGCACGCCGCTTTCTTCAGTCCATAGCAATCACCATCCATCCTCAAATCCTACTTTGAGACCAGCCTGGTTAGTACAACGACTCTAGTCGTACGTTTTAAATGTCAAAAGTCGCGACTATCATCATCATCATCGGCCTACGCTTGTCCACTACTGGACATAGGCCTCTCGTATTGCACGCCATTGAGCACGGTTCTCGGCTAGCCAGCCGCCAGCCGCCCTGCGGAGATCATTGCTCTACCGAGTCGCGACTATCATAAGCAGCCTATATACGTCCCGCTGTAGGGCACAGGCCTTCTCTCAGAGAGAGAGTATGGGCTTAATCGCCACGCGTGCCCACCGCGGATTGGCGATTTCAAGCGCTGAGGCATGTGAATAGCTCAGGCACCCAGGTTTCCTCACGATGTTTTAATTCACCATTAGCGAGTGGTATTGCTACTATAACTTCACAAATGTACATAACTTAGAAAACAAAACAAACATGGCCGCACTGGGAATCGAACCTGGGTCTCCCGCTTCCGAGTCCAATGTTCTACCCACTAGGTTACCACCGCTTCCCACTAGGCTACCACCGCTTTCAGTCGCGACTATCGAGTACATTAATTGTCAAATTCTGTCATTTTAGCGCCACAAAATACGTGACTTTTGCCTTTGACTACCCATGCAGGAGAAGTGATTGTGTTATTTGGAAGCTATTATTATTCTCCTAACAAAACTTGAAGTTGCACTGCCCGTGGAAAACCCGAAAACAGTCCAAATTTTTGCATTGAAGAAAATATTATACGAACCAGTTGATCGTCACTGGATGCAGAGGCGATGTGGAAGATTTATTGGAGCAGAATAAAAAGGCTAGAGAATTTCAGTTCGTCTCGTTGGTAATTTTATTCCGAATCAACAGCATTTCGTTCCCTTGGTTACCACTTGACACTACACTAGTATAATAATGAATATACAGATGGCGATGTATGATTTAATTACAATGATATGCAAAAGATGGCGCTGTCGTTAGACACCAGTTTTCACGTACCCTTTTCTATGGAATTTCAGGAATTTCACGTTATTTATGAAAGCTACTTATGCAAGTACAGTCAGCTTCAAGTAGAGGTAGCTTTATTCAACGCTGGCACTTTTGGATCATAGCGATTTTCGCTGACCCTCCAGTGGTTTTTGTGCTCTAAGAGAATAAATGCTAGTTTCGAACACCTCAATAATTAAAAAGCGTTGGGGTGACTCGTGGTTTCACTATAGGTTCACCTTTCCATTTTGCAAATTGAAACGTATTTTTACCCGACTTCAATAAAAGGAAGAGGTTGTCAGTTCGCCTATGTAATTCTCAAACGTGACAAAAAATAATCAATGAAACGTGGTAAAGAGTTAGCGCTGAACTCGACATCATGCGCTCTTCGCGAGCTGGGTTGGCAATAATCTTTCGTTATAAAAAGAAATATATCCTTACCTTCAAAATCTTACTTTCTTGTCGAGGTGGAGGCTGCAATCGCCAACCGTAGCGATTATGGCAAAACCCTTCATGGATATGAAAACCACGGAGGAGGCCTATGTCCTGCAGTGGGCGTCAAATGGCTGATGATGATGATGATGATGGAGCTGCTTTAGTATACCTATATTTTCACGGCGTTATAGAGACAACCTTACTGCGATAAAGAGTACCGTCAGCGCCACCTAGTGTCAAAATTAGCGAACTACTTACTGTTTGTTGTCTCAACATAGATTCGACTTCACATTGCCGACGTGTTGTCAACCGTACCGACGACACCATCCTTTCGTCGAGAATTTTTGCAACAGAACACGCGGGGCGTGTGAAAATGTATTCGCTATTCCAAACTCCCACACGGTGCCTTACTTTATGTTGAGGAAATGAACATATCAAGTTTGTAACACGCTAACGCGGCGTTGCGCTGGCTGGATTTAGAAAAAGAAAGCGGTTTTGCTTACGTCGAGTTGAGTCGATATTGTTATGTAAATAGAGGCTGGTTATGAAGGTTTTCTAGAAATACGCCTCTTTCTTTAAACCCTTAGCGTTTTTTAGACGTAAATGACAGGCTCTAACTGACGTGTTCCAGGTACTTTACGCGTAACCAACCCAACATCCTCAAACTTACTTAACACTTTTTTATGTACCCTATACAAGTCCCACTGCAGGGCATATGCCTTCTCTCAGAGGCTTAATTTTTTTTTTAGTTTCATATCTAGGCTCAAAATGAACTTGAATATCAAATAAAAAACCACGCGTGCCCACCGCGGCGACCTTCCGCAAGTTACGACCTCCGGCATTAAAATTTATGGAACAGCTGCTATTTTCAAGTTCAATATATTTTTTTTTAATTAACATTATTTTAAATAATCATTTGCCTTAATAATAAGCAAGTACATTGTTTTACAAAAATTATTATTAATTGTATTGTTTTTATGGTATATCAAAAATACTTAGTGGCCCCTATTTTGTTTTGACTAGTATATTTACTGCAATGCGTGTTACATAGAAACATTCCAACGCACAATACGTAACTTGCAATAAAGGTTATTGACAGATTAGTTAGGCGTTTTCATTATTATTTACTTATTACATTGTAAGGAATGTGTACTATCTACAAATAATATAGTACACAATTCCTTGTAACCTAGTGCTAGTAACCTATTTTATGCGCATAATTAGGCCTCTGCACATGTTTGGTGTGTGGCGCCGGATTAAGAATAGCGTCACTCCATTTCCTTCCGTGGATGTCGTAGAAGGCGACGAAGGAAATCAATTACCAGTAGACGGCCAGCAGCGTCTTCCTGAGATTCCATCCACACACTGCGGTCGCCAACCCGCCTGACAAGCGTGGCGATTATGGCAAAACCCTTCATGGTTATGAAAGCCACGAAGGAGGCCAATGTCCTGCAGTGGGCGTCAAATGGCTGATGATGATGATATGATCGGTAGGTACGTCAACTATGTCGCAGGTTCTCAGCACCTCTAGTCTGGGCGTAATTTAATAGGCGGCGCGGTGAGAGCGGGCGATAAGCGCCAGGCTGTAAATCGCCGGCGCTAATGACCCGATCTAGGGCATACCTACGACATGAGTAGGGTATAGATAGCTAGGTTCCTTATTTAGGTAGAGGGAAATTACATACCCCTTCAAGTGACGGCATAGCAAACGATAGCTTTATTTTATATCCGGTTTTTTTTCGTGTGTAATACACATTTTAGTTAGACCGGTACCAACTAAATGTTTCATTCTTAATACGGTTTGAGAAAAAAAGGCTAAAGTCGAGTTTTTTCGATGCCATTTTCTCCCCTGCAAGCTCGACCCAAAGGCAGCGGTTAACACTGTACATTGACGTTACACAAACTGAATTCTTTACGGTGAAATAAATTTATAATGTCTCCAGTAACTATCTGAATTATTCGAACAAATAGGAGATGTACTTATTAGGGAAGGGCAAGATAAAAGTACCCGAAACCGGCGTGTGTGTGCAGCGACTAACGAATATTGATGAAGCGAAAGAGGTTTGTCAGGATCGTGGCATTTATATATCTATATCTGAATAGAGAATCATTACGTGGAAACGTTTACAGTGAAAAGTTAAATGTCTGAGTTACCACTATAATAGCCAACAAATGAAACCAGATTGAATAAATCCTTAGCATTAATTAAAAAACCTAGGCATTTAAAACAAAATGCAATATAGTTTTTTCTACCTTTAATTGCCTCCACGTTGCCTTTCCGACACATTTCTTTTTACAAATCGCGTGCTAAATAAATGAGTCTAGATTAAGTTACAGTGCGGAATAGTTAGTTTGGCTCTTCGAGCTGAAAACAGCCAGATCTTTATATTTATCGACTCTTGCCGAATCACTTCAAACATCAGTTTGATCACAGCAGAACGATGCATGTATTGAGCTGAATCCAATTGTCCAGCACAATGGGCATTGTTCAGGGAGGCATCGATTGTCGTAAAGTGAAAACCATTTCGAGGAATAGGGATACTGATTACTATTAGGGGTTTAAATAAGTAAAATAAAGACGGATTATTAATATTTATCGCAAAAAATATAACCTTCATTGGTCCTTCAATTACGTCATCGTTGGCTCTAATGCGGTAGTTCCATTGCCTACAAATATTAAACAATAAATACATTTGTTCATTCCACAACCGTCATAAATGTCAAATTCTTAGGTATACTAAAGATAACCTCAATTCTCAGCAAATATCTAATTAATTTGAATAAGTATTACGAACGAGACGCTAGCTTGGCATTTACATGAAAAGATCAATTCAATTAAAATCTTGGTTATTGGCAATATGATTAGAAAAGAAAATATTGGTAAATAGTGACACTGACTGATATTTGTTTGTCATTGTCAAACGTCCACGTATTTTTATTTTAAAAAAGCATGAAATAAGGCAAAGAAACGTACATAATTATGCCAGTGGTGACGTCATACTTACTAAGCTATTAGAAATTTTAAATAATTAATAAAAAATATATGGAATCGAAAATTTAGAAAATATTCAAATTAGTTTATATTTTCGATCTTATTTTTCGATTTCTAGAATAAAAAAAAGAGATGAACAATACCCATTGGCAAGCGTGGACCCCCTGGCACTATCGCTGCTAGCAAGTTACTGCTGCAAGTTTAAAATAAACTTTCAATTTAACGCTCGTCAAACGTCAAAGTGCTAGTCTAAAGGCATAAAGAAGTATCATAGCTGGAACATAAAGTATGTTCGACTTCCGGCGAGGTCTGTAGCCCCGACTTTAACACACTTACGGCATAGGACAGTAATCCACACACTAAAGCCTACAGCTACACGGTTTCAGACTTCAAGGTAATTTCGCGGCATGAAACATACACGGGGGGGTTGGTGCACACATTTCAGTTTGTTCCTTGCAGTTTTGACACTTATGTTCACTAATAACTAATAGGTAGATAGAATTCAAAATAAAAATTTGTGACACTAAAAGTCAGTTGCAATGTTATTTTCATTGTGAAAAACAGTATTACCTATTCATGATTTATCAGTAATGGAATAACATATTTGTAAATATGGAGGCATGATAACGTTGAACAATTTTTTCTAATATGTTATATGCCTAAGAGTCTGTAGTTCGATATGCGAAAAAAAATAAGAAAAAACTATTAAGTTGGCCTGCGCCGACCATAAGGCGTACTAAATATTGTTTTCTTCGATTTTTTTTTCGTCGTGATATTGTTTATGCTTGAGTGAAGTAATTTTGAGTAACAAAAAAATGTTTTTTAGTCCACAGAGTAACTACAGGGTGGAGTACTGTGATAAGTTGATAACCGACCCGCCTGCCAAGTGTGGTGATTGTGGGCAAGACCTCATGGTCAGCCCGACTTTGTGGGGAGCCGTGGACGCTGGGCAGGCCTATATCCAGCAGTGGACGAACATTGGCTGACGACTATGACTCCGATCAGAATAGAAAACCCATGTCTCTTGTACCACACACGACCACACTAGGTTTCACGAATGCAAAATGCCATTGCTAATGCCACTGCCACATTAATTGAATGCCACCCTTTATGCTTGCTGGGTATACGGTACCCGTATATGCCCAGATTTGGAATGGATGGGGAGAGTTTTGGGATGTTCATACGGGCTTGTGATAGTAAAATGCTATAGCAACTAACCCTATTCGAATAGTACCAGCCAATTGGAGCGAGTCCAGTACCTTCATCCACCATCCACCACTCACTCGGACACTGTAATAATGTAGGTAATTCAATCGACGTTAAAGTCACCAAAAAAAATCTAAGCGAAAAAAATATTGTTTTTTCGTGACACAATAAAACTTAGAGCAAAAGATAGAACAAAAGTTTTTTAGAATGGGTAGAATAACACCTCAATTCAAAATTTACAAACCAACACATTGTAGTAGTAAAAACCCTATTACTAAAACATTTTGACCTGACTTCCAAGTTATGAAGCTACAATGGTCAGTCGTTAGTCTCTCTAACCAACATGGCCTCCGCACATTTCTACCGGAGTCCAGCAAGAATACTATCTGAGCCGCGGCCACGATCGGCCATAAATCTGACCGGGGCCAATAATTTAGCGTTTCTTTGTTTCGGCGCGCGATAAATCCCGCATTCCCCGGACAATCATGACGTCACACCCGCCTGCTAAAGGTCTATCCATATAACATAAAGGTCCATCCATATAACACTGGTCCGGGACCGTGCGGTCGCACTGTACCTGATATGGATTTAATCCCTAAAAGGCACTAATACAAGCTTTATAGTTATTAGGTACATTAGTTAGTACGGAGCCCGTACCTCAAAAGGAAAAACGGAACCCTTATAGGATCACTTTGTTGTCCGTCCATGTTGTCTGTCTGTCAAGACCCTTGATCTCGGGAACGCGTAGTTCGTCGAGTTGAAATGAAAACCATATACTCAGGTCTACAGTCCTTTGAAGCTGTAAAAAAATCAAATCAGGTAAGTTAACGTAAAAAAAAAGATACGGCCGGTTATGCTGCAAAAACGTATTTTTCGGCACTCAAGGGAATCAAAATTTATAGGGTACTTTCAATTGACCTAGAACTATGTGGCAAGAATATCGTTTTATACTACAAGTACAAGGAAAAATCTGGTAAGCCCATTTAAGGGGGTAAGGTCTTCGTCACGTAGTCAATATCCTAGGAAATCTCGCTGTTTTTCGGGCTATATTCAAATTACTAAAAACTTACACGTGGCACAGCATGCACACATGCCGAGATGCCAGCTGATTTAAAACTGACAGTTTTTATACTTTTTTTGTAATTGTATTCAGCCAATTTTTTTTTAAACTTTTACTTAGTTTTTAAAAAAAATATTTAAAACAATGTTTATTAATTACTATGTGAAAACTAGAGGGGGGGGTCTTTGCATATACTACGGGTGGTCACCGAAGGGCGGAGAGGGGACTACAAAATTGCACTAAATATAATATTTTTTTACAAACTTCCTTTTGTCCACACGAACTATGCTCAAAATTCTATAAGCTGTCGCTTGCCTGAAACATACAATAAATTATTCTCAGACATTGATATATTTCATGTGTCTCAAGAAACTTTCAAACAGCAGGTTATAGAAACTATAAAGGGTAAAACTTGAAGTCTAGTCTTTCTCTTCATTCTTACACATACATACATACACACACACACACACACACACACACACACACACACACACACACACACACACACACACACACACACACACACACACACGCGCGCCAAACTTTTTTTATTTTGTTTATGCCTGGCTGTATAATTTCTAACTGTGCTTTGTAAATAAGATAAGTTTAAAAAATACTAGTCCGTAATTGGCCTATGTTTGGTCTACATTAATTGCCTATCTTTTGTAACTTTGTGCTGTGGACTTTGTAAAATGAATAAAAAAAAATTAAGCAAACTTCTATTTTTATTACTAATGTTGTACAGAACAATAATTTAATGACAGATTTACTTATTTGCTTTCGTCCGCCGACCTTATAGTTGGCAAACAAAATGGCAAACTGTAACTGACGTGTTTCTGGAATCTATTGCGCTTTTTTGTGGCAGCCTTGTAGATTGATATCGTTGCTTGCGCGACCCCGGTCCCGCGTAATGTGGATTAACCTTAAGTGTTTGCCGATGCATTAAGAATCCTCCGGGACGCGGTAGCTCTTTCTCTCCTTATTTTCTGTCGAGCACGTGTGTGGAAGGTGTGTAGGCGATCGCGGTAGAGTAAGAGTGAGAATTTGTTTCGGTTACCTATTCTCGCTGTTAAGTCTGGAAGAGATCTCTATGAGTGATAAGGTCAAGAAATATTTGTGTAATTTCCTTTTTTTATGTAACAAGTGTTCTCTATCTATCTATTTTAGCACCGGCCAGTTGTAAGCATACAATATGACGTCTAAAGGTCTTCTTCTTGTGTCACGCAGTTTGCCCCTTGCCACGAACTACAAAAATATTACTACTTTAAAATTAAATGCTTACTAAGGATCTTCAATAGCTGTCAGTTATCCAAAGTGCACACAAAAAAACAGTACCTAGATTAAATGCTTTTGTTGCACTAACCCGTGCTGAAGACAATTTTAAATACCTACTTAGAGGCTAAAAATTCCACTCATGCCGGGACTTGAACCCGCGACCTCTGGTTAGCCGTAACGGCGTTCTCCCAACTGAGCTACTGAGTAAGTGCAGGCATCGGCTAAAATTTCGGGCCCCTTTACAAACTTTCTCTGTATTACGTACTGGCAGCGACATCTGGCCGAAGCAATTTACATCACTTGCAGCCCTGAGTAACCCACTTTGCAGTTAGGTTTTTACATCGGCGTGATATCGCTGTACCTACATCATCAACAACCCATTATGTCCCCACCGAGGGGCACGGGTCTCTTCCCTGAGGAAGGTATAGGCCATACTCTACCACGGGGGCCAAGTCCGGATTGGTGGAGGCTTGTAGACTAGTGGCTCGTCTACTGTCAGAAGTTGTCAAGCCGCCCTAAGGCCTCTGACTTGGCTTAACGACTGCCATCTATCGACGGCAGCCGGCACCAACAGCTTAACGTGCCTTGCGAAGCATGGAACCGCTCGGAAAAATGCCACTAGCGTTAGGCATAGACGGCGACCCATCCATGCACTGAACGCACCCAGTGTTGCTTAACCTTCGTGATCGTTTAAGATCACTCAGACAGCCCGGGGCTACGAGCGATTCGTAGCCTACATGATTAAATTATTTTTGTTGCACTAACCCGCGCTAAGGACAATTTTAAAAACCTATTTAGAGGCTAATGTAACAATTCGCCGATGCCTGCACTTACGCGGGTTCAAGTCCCGACATGGGTGGAATTTTTAGCCTCTAAATAAGTTTTACAACAGTAGATTTTACAATGTAGGTAGGTATGAAAGTGAACTATGAACCTCAAACGACGTTACGTTTTCTCGATATACCTAACGGTCCCAAGCTTGACACAGGAGTCAGGTGCCATCACTCGTTTCCCAGAACCACAGATCACCCCCAATAGATACCGAATGCAGGGCAAACGACGCGCACCACGCATAGGCGCTATAGCTCCTATAAGAAACTAAACTTGAATACGTTCCATCAGTCGGGACCAAGTATCAGACCCGCGCGTCGTGTGCAAGAATTAACATTCAAAAATTATTTTCCGATTAAAACTGAATTTTTCAATGCCGTTTTGTGCTGTGAAGTGGTGTGGGAAGTCTTCTAAGACTTCAAACTTCCAAAAAGATGGCATCACATTTCACCGGTAAGTAAAACTATCACGAAATATCTATATTAAGGCAGAGAAGCAAAGGTCAATATACAGTGGTTTTTAATATTCAATAATTAGTAGAACTTGCGCTACGCGTTGATGTCTTTTCAAAAATTCTCTTTCACGCCTGAGGTAGTGTGTATTAACTGTCTTTTTCTAGCAAAATCATGTGTTGCTTAATAGGGTTGGAACCTTTCGCGCTCAAGTTTCTATCGATATTTTTACACAAATAATTTTGTGATTTTGCAAAGCAAACATTCATAGTTCCATTGTTGATTTAAAGTGACAGAATACGAAACATATTTGTATCCGTTGTTTAAGGTTTCCGCAATGCCCTGACAGAAAAAATAAATGGATAGCTGCAGTTCATCGTGACGAGGAATGGTTCCCCTCTAAAAACAGCGTAATATGCTCAAAACATTTTTGTGATGACAATTTCTTCCCATTGAAAAACCGGAGGCGGTTGATGGATACAGCAGTGCCGACTTTATACTTGCCTGTTTTGGTATGTTACATGTTTTAGTCAGTATGTATGAAGACTGTTTTTACATAGAGCATACTGTCTCGCTCGCAAACTAACATTTTTAGTGACTGTAATAAAATGAGGAATATTTTGTAATAAAGTGGTCTGAGGGTTTAATGCAAGATAATATACATATATATATATATATATGTTTAGCTATTATTTAAAATGTCCGTAATTTTACTACACATCAAACTCTCAGACCAAATTTATCAAAAGTACACAAATTTTATTAAAATCACCAAAAATCTTTGATTATGCGAGCGAGACAGCATGCCGGACATAGCAGCCTTAAACGATAAAATGATTAAAATGTATACCTTAACATTTATAAGACATACATACTCGTATTTACAATACGTTAAAAACTGTCTCTTTCAGGCACATCAACCGTCTGCCGTTGATGTTCACCAAGAGACGAGGTCCAATACATTAGTAGCTGGGACATCGTCAGAAACATCGGTACGATAATTATATTTTTTTAAATCGTTTTTATTTTAGATTATAAAAAATACCTTTGCTTAATCTTAACTTGTATTTTCCTTCAGGTTTCGGTTTTCCAAGATGCGGAAAAACCATCTACATCTCAAAATGAAGATAGCATATCTGGTACTCCAACAAGGAAAAGAAGGCGACACCTTACTCCCATAGCCGGAACTCCATCAGCCTATGATTCTCCTATCAAAAAGCGTCTCTGCAGGCGAGTTATTGAGTTACGGCACGGATTAGAGACTAAGAACTTACAGTTAAAAAAATTACGTGATTGCAACAAAAGATTGAAAAGAAAAATTATTTCTTTAAAAAGCTTGTTGTCTGAGTTGGAAAGCAAAAATTATTTAACTGCCGAAAACAACTTCTCCTTAGATTCTTTGGGAGTTAGTTGCCAGGAAATTGTTCGCCGACAAATGATGAGAGAGAAATCAGGTAAGATTGTAAAAAAAAAATACTCGCCACAATTAAGAGCATTTGCTTTGACTCTTAATTTTTATTCCACTAAGGCATATAACTACGTACGCAAAACCTTCAACACCTGTTTACCATCGGTAAAAACACTAGGAAAGTGGTACCAATCGGTCGATGGTCATCCCGGATTTACAAAGGAGGCCTTTCAGGCTTTGAAATTCAAGGCTGAACAATCAGAAACGCCGATTCATTGTTGCATTGTGTTTGACGAGATGAAGATTGAGAGTAAGGTCGAACAGTCGTATGGGTATGTTGATTTCGGAGGTAACATCGACATCGAATCAGATTGCAAAGACGAATGCACCGATGCATTAGTTTTTCTGGTTGTTCCGCTACATGGAAAGTGGAAAGTACCTATTGGGTATTTTTTAATAAAAAAAGTTAACGCGGATCAAAAACTGTTTTTGCTTACCGAAGCAATTAAACTTTGCGATGAGGCTAAAGTTGTAGTAAAAGCAGTGACGTTCGACGGTTGTCCTGCTAATTTAGCAATGGCCAAGAAATTGGGATGCAATCTAGACCCTGATAATTTGAAAACTGTTTTCAAAATTCAAGATAGCCAAATTGCCATCTTTCCGGATCCTGCCCACATGGTGAAATTGGTAAGAAATAGTTTCGAGCATTATAAAGAATTTCAGGATGTTGACGGCAACAGTATAAAGTGGAGTCACATTGAATCACTTCACAGGCTGCAAGAAGATGAAAAGTTTCACGCGGCCAATAAGTTACGGGCTGAGCATTTATCGTTTAAAAAAAATATTATGAAAGTCAAGCTTGCTACCCAAATATTTAGTAGAAGTGTAGCAGTAGCCCTTTTATTTTGCAAGAACACCTTGAAACTAAGTCAGTTCGACAATATAGAAGGGACGGCTAAAATGTTGTTAACTTTGAACGATTTATTTGACATCTTAGATTCCAAAGTTCATGCATATGGCCTTAAAAGGGCCCTTAACCTCGAAAACGCAGACAATATTTTATCAAGATTAGAATCTTGCAAAAACATGTTGTTGACTTTAACAGTTAATCTGAATAACAAACGCATCAGGTTGGTAGATTCTCCTAGATTTACAGGGTTTCTGGGACTTTGTGCAAGTATTGACAGTGCAATAATATTATTTAATGACTTGATAAAAACCAAGCGTTGTCCTTACTTATCACTTCACCGTATAAGTCAAGACCATATTGAGCTTTTTTTCTGTAACATGAGATCTCATGGAGGTAGCAATAACAGCCCAACACCGAAACAGTTCTATGGAATCTACAGAAAAATGTTAGTACATGTGGAGCTGCAACAACTCAATACCGGAAACTGCATTGAATTAGAAAAAATTGGTATATTGAACTGCTCATCATCTATACGACGCATCAATCTGACAACAAGCAGAGGTGATGATTGTGAGACTGAGGAAAATGATGATGATTTTGTTGAAACATTGCAGCAATTTCAACTATCACAATTTTCGGAAAGCATAGTTGAGTACATAGCGGGTGCTGTTGTTCATTATCTAATCAAACATATAAAATGCAATACTTGCGTTAAAGCTTTAATTTCATTAAATGAGAGAAAAACTAGTTTGATTTTTGCAAGGGACGTAGGTGGACTGTTATACCCATCTTCTACGGTAACAAAAATTTGCAGGCGTTGTGAGCAAGTCATCCGAACTTCATTGAACGCAGATACAAATGCAAAAGTTTATTATAAAGATAAACTTCGTTTTGTAACATTAACACTCAGAAGTTTAGTAAATGAAACTTTATTCCCAGAAATAATGTTTCATCAATTTGACCACGAAAGCTGCAATCATATAATTGACCTAGCGAAGAGCGTAATGGAAAAATACATAGACATAAGATTACTTTACTTGATAAGAAAGACAGATCCCAAAAATGCCATTCGAAGAATTTATACAAAACTGATTCATTTTAAAAATCAATAGTAGAGCAGGATTATTCGCACTTAAATTTCATTTCATTTTCATTTCACTTCATTATTTCATAACTTATACTTTTACGACAGTAGACATTGCCAAGATAATAGTGTGTTAATATTTACTGTTAAGAAAGGTTATAAAACCCTATGAAAAAATTATAGACCCATCTCACTTCTGAGATGGGTCTATAATTTTTTGCACTGTTATTAATGTGTATTTTTTTGTATTATTATGTAAATAAACAGCTCAAGAAAATAAAATCGTATCCTTTATTAAATTTGTAGAATAGTGTTTACTTAATAACATCACTTAATGCTATACATATTGTTTCTAAGTCACAAGATCATTGATCCGCTGTCAATGACACTATGTGGGGAATTTGGGGCAGGCCATTTTGAATTTAGAACCACCGATATAGCCGAATCGAAAATGATCGAAATTTTAAATTTGATCGAAGTCGGCCGGTAAACAAAAAAGTTAGCTCATTCGTGAAATAGAATGCGTTAGAAATTAAAAAAATCGGCTTCATAGGATTGCCGTAATTGATACATTTCCTACGCTTTTCTCATACATAATTTTTATGCAGCAGTTGTAGTTTCTGAGAAAACCTATAGATGGAGGAACAAATTCTCAATATAGGTATTTAGTACATATTTTCCATAGAAAATTGGTCTCTTTCAATCGTCAAAAACTCCGCCGCCATCTAGAATTGACAAATGTCCGATTTTTCTCAGATTACCTTGGTATCTCGGCCACACGATACCGTTTACAGCCTATCTCCAGCATGTACCGTTGCCTACCGACTTTTTTTTTGTTTTTGATAGCATCGATATTTTTTGACTAGGTATTCAGAATGGTTCGAATGCAATCTTAGCTAAGGCTCCAAATATGAGATTGTATTTATCGATAAGTTCTTTGAATCAAGTTTCCCATCACTATATTCTTAATACATTTTAGCGCGACCTTGAATTACCCAATCATACGCACGGTGCTACCCTCCCCGCACACCTTGCCTTCCTACAAATTCGGTGACCGTCGTCCAGTACAAAAGTCGCATCATGCGGTATCTATTGGGGGTGATCTGTGCCCAGAACAATTGCTTGTTATGTTACCTTACAAATATTTGCCATACATAACTACCCCCACATACCTACGCGATTTGGATGGGATTCCTCTCGGGTTTTCTTGGTTGAGGAAAATAATTTCCTGTAAGAATATGTCTATAACAGGAAGCCAGCTCAAAAGTTATGGTATTTAAATATATATATTGAAGGCTTTTCTTTATTTATTTGCGGTCTTATTTATAAAAACACGATTCCTTAAAACACCCGTCGGAGGGAGTTTAAACAGTCTGTGGTAAAAGGAAACACGTAATCACATATAATTTAAACTGCCGCTGATTAGTGTTTTAGAAGAATCGTGTTTTTATAAATAAAACCATATCGTTTAACATGGCACGGGGGAAATATTTCAGAATAAGAATGCGACACTCCCTATTATCCCACATGCGACAAAAGCTATCGTTCGATAAATTCAAGAACGTATTCAACTAATAATTCCCACCGGCCATTCTTGGGTGTCAGTGACCACGTAAGTAGTTATATGATCATTCTTCTTGTCCCCCACTGGCGAACGTTGACGACTTTTAATGTATTTTTTTAAGATTGTTATATTACAAGCCTTAATCACAAACTTCACCGTGATATTATAAAATGTTATGTTAGGCGCCTGTTGTATTATGCAATAAATAAAATAGATAGGTAACTAGGTAACAATCATTCCTAGTGTCTACCCCTGGTTCACCTAGTTCGGTGCCACGCTGAAGTCTTTAGGTAAATTAAAAATGCAAAGTAAATTAAAAAGTATTTATTTAAAAACCACACAAGAGAAAAATATTGTGTAGACATGGTGCACTCATGTTATTTAGGTACTAGAAGCCACACCTACAAGTTGTCCTTCTTGTTAGAGATACCAACTGTACCCACCTACGTGTATTTCGTGACTATATTCAGTTGCAAAATGTAAATTCAGGAGCTTCGCGTGGGACGCGAAAGGCTTTATTGAATTTACGTTTATCTCGATGAATTATTTCGCGGGAAAACTGGAATCGTTCCGACATATTTTTTCCACGCCTTTTTATTTCAAATTTCGAACAAAGCCTCGGCAACGTAAGAACGAATGAACGAACGCCGAATTAATTAAACTGACGATTAGACCGTCGTCTATTGTTAGTACATACATATTAGTTTTTTTGTTACTACAATTTTGTATTTAATTAGCAACCAAAAAGTATTCCACGATACGTGTTTCTTAGTTGCCGGGTGCCGCTTGGGAATGTAAACAATTTTTTAGCAAAGTATTTTTCACACAAGTTGAACTCCTCAAGTTTCAAAAATGTGTGAAAAACAAAAACGAGACTTTTCTTAATAAATATTTGAAATTTCTGCCTAAATTGAGTCTACCTAACTTGTGGAAGGTACCTAAATTGTGGAAAAAACGTTCAATGAACATTTCTGTGAAACGAACTGACCAACATATGGATTTATTTTCTGCTAACTGTACGTAGGTACCAAAATTGTGGAAAATACGTTTAATGAAATTTCTGTGAAACGAACTGACCATCGTAAAGATATATTTTCTGCCAACTGTATGTAGATACCAAAATTGTGGAAAATACATTTAATGAACATTTCTGTGAAACGAACTGACCAACTAGAGCCAGCACAAAGGGAAACAGGGAGAAACAACCAAAGCCAACACTAATAGACAAAAACTGTTCCCGTTCTGCTAAAATAAAAGCCATAGGGGTAATTTCCCGTTTAAAATTAATTCTGCACTGCCGGAAATTGTCGCTCGCGCAATAAAACACAGTTTCTGATTGCGACTCGCTGCAATAATTATTCAAAGCTTCCGGCGTACAAATGGAACAAAAGTTTTGTCGCAAAATACTAACAATTTAAATACAAGTCGAGCAAGACCAACCATAAAAAACTGGCCAAGTGCGAGTCAAACTCGCGCACCGAGGGTTCCACCACATGTTTACTTACCTATTTAGCAAGTGTCTTTTATTTCATCAGTTCGGGTTCTTAGTGGCAGTCAACTCATACTAGGCCGGTTTTATTATTCATTTGACCGTTGAATTATAGTTTGACACTTACATGTATTAGGAAGATACTGGTTTTACTATAGAGGTAACAAAACAAAACATTAGAAGAGCACGTTTCATATGTATTATTTTATTTATTTGTTGGGCAATCCGCCAATAAACCCGTTCTACGGAATTTTTCACTAGACGACTTATAAGAAAAAGTGCACTCTCAATTATTTAAAATCTTGAACTAACCAGGGTAAATTTATAAGAAATATTGAAAATTTCTAATTGAGAGTCGATTGTGAAGAATCAGTTTTTCCTCAAACATGTTTGGAAATTTGATTTGAAACATGTTTGGAAATCTTCTTCGAGTAAAATCGAAATTTTACATCAATTTTTAACAATTTCTGGCCAAATACATGCGAGCAGCGGCCGGCAAAAGTTGTATGAAAATCAATATCTGTCGTGTTTTAGCGACCAAATAAATTACATAGTAAACTCATTATGTCGTGTAATTAAAAAATGGAACGATCTTTTACTCCAAAACATGGCGACCAAGGAGGTAACTTATCAAAACTTTTATTTAAATATCGAACTGGCTTGTAACTAGAGAGTTATTTATTGAAAATTAAACAAATTAACAGTTTAACGCGGATTGTTTTTCATTATTACTGGGCGCTTTTTATGAAAAATGCGACATTATCGGAAGGGTCGTCAACGTCGCGCTTGAGCCCGGCAGTTCAATCGAATCTAGCGACAAATACGGTTCTTTTTTTGAATAGCTATTACTATTCAGCTAAACTATTCAACTATGGAAACTATTCAAAAAAGAACCGCATTTGTCGCTAGATTCGAGTGAATTGCTCGTCATTGATTTTGAAAAATAAAAAGTTCTGCCTAGCCACCTACTACTTAGTTTTAATTTCCGCGCATTATTTGAGAAAAGTACTATACAAGCATTGGCCACAACTAAGCATTGATGGACTTACGTATGTGTGTGTGCTCGGCTTCGCCTCGGCCCACATTTACACGTTCGTCCAACGATGCCTCTTTTGCTGGCTGGTTTTACGCCTAGTTTAAGAGAAGGAAGACAAGAATTTATTTACTGAAAGATTTTTTTAAATTATTTAGGTACTTTAAAATCACATAAACAACGATATTATTCAGAGAATCTCAGTCTCTGCTCAATTCGTCACCGCAAAAACATTCCATAATACACCTTAACAGATAGTTTCTCTCCTTTCACAGACGAGGTGGACGTGATCGGTTACACGTCGAATCAGAGCGACAGCGAGTCTCTGGTCTCTGGCCGCAGCGGCAGCGGGGACAGCGGCTTGGGCGTGCGGGCCAGGCGCCGCCGCTCGCCGCGCGTGACCACGCTGCTAGTCTAGGTAAGACTCAGTCTAGACTTGCAGAACACTAAAAACTTAAGCATTGTAGTGGGGACAGCGGCTTGAACGCCGACCAGGTTCATGCCCTACAGGGTCCCCAAGATACAATATCAGCAAATATCATCTGTAGGTTGTGGAATGCAATAAATTATTGAGTAAGACTCCGTCCAGAGTTGCGAAACACGGAGTGTGGATAGCAGATAGCGGTATGAGCGTACGGGCAAAGCGTCGCTCGCCGCCGGGCGTGACCACGCTGCTAGTCTAGGTAAGCCTTTTCGCGGTGTTTACCTATTACTCAGTACAGCCAACTCTCGTTATGCCCTAACGTCATTTTTAGCTATCTTTCGGCCTTATTATCGGTTTGCCTGAGTTTCTATAGGACTGCTTAGCTTAAGAATAACTTCGCTATAAACCTAGATCTTACAAAGCCCACATCGCGTTATGCCTAATAGTTATTTAAGGTACACGTGCGGAAAGTAAGGTTTTACGCTACAACCTTTGACGCTCAAGTATCTTACAACATTTTTCAATGCATTTTGCGAGGAAATACAACAAAAAAATAAGTATAATAAAGTAATTTTATTTCACCAAAGCCTAGTTACAACAAAATGGCGTGCTTTCTTTGCAGAGCGCGCGTTTCATACAGTTTTTTTTTCTTGAGGCAAAGGTACAGTATTTTTGTTTGCGGAAACAAAACACGTATTTTTAAATGAGATAATCAATAATCTTATGTGTTATGGTGTTTATCATCATTCAATTATTGCTAGAGCTATAATTGTTTTTTTTTTTGGACAGCAAAACCTCCTTGCATCTTTGTAATTTTTTTAATTTTATGACTTGCACCATGCACCACAGAGTCAAAAACTTTAAAAAAATACTTTATTTCACGCGTGAAATAAAGGATTTCAGTACTGTTTTATTTCACGCGTGAAATATTATTCTTATTTTTTATTTTCCGCATAATTTTGTTACACAAAAAAGAATACTTTACGAGCAACTGCATTGAAAAATACGTTTAGGTAGGTAGGTACCTTGTCTATGGGTAGGTAAACAAACTCATTCGTACTATCTGGCCACTTTATTCGAGTGGTTTACTTCCAATGGTTCAAAATGACATTATCAACTTCAAAATGACATTATCAACAGTACTTCAAAATTTTTTTCGTGTTCAAGTAAAACTTTTGTCATGTTCTCCTAGTACATACTAGTCAAAACTGTTTTAAAAGAAAATGACATTCTCTTTATTAAAAGTTTTGTAAGGTTTTTTAAACACTTTTATATTATTACTTTTATATACCTATACTATACTAGGTAGGTACTTTTCTTTACATAGTCGGTCTAGCTTTATGCCTTCCTTGCTTCAGAACTATGTCGGGGTAAGCCCAACTCGCGATATCATTTAAGCATAGCGAGAGTTGGCTGTACTGAGTAATAGGTATACACCGCGAAAAGGCGGGCGAGGCGCGGCCGCTCGCCGCGCGTGACCACGCTGCCAGTCTCGGTAGGACTCAGTCTAGACTTGTAGAGTTCAATAGCAGAGGCCGCTGCCTCGCCGCTGACAGCAAGCGTCCCCGCGACTATGCTCGAACGGTCACACTGCTAATACTTCTTATTAAAATCACAGCCTAAACTTTTATGTAAATGGAGAGCTTGCACTAAAAATGTTTTGATGTAATCAAAGAGGCCATGTTAAAAGATAATAAACGTGGTTATTTTTTTCTCTACGTCTAATCCTTTTTATTATATAACCCGTCAAACCGTCATTCTAGTCACGTGGTACAAAAACGCGCCATACAAAACAGGCTCAAACTATGACGTCACACCTTGCACGTAACCCCTTAGAACGTATGTAGCGTATATCAGTATTTGAGTTCTCTCGTAAATTAATGCTTTTATACATCTACGCCCTTTTTGAAAAACGTAGGTACAGCGATACCATTCCGATGTAAAAACCTAACTGCAAAGTGGGTTACTCGGGGCTGCAAGTGATGTAATTCGCTTCGGCCAGAATCGCTCGTAGCCCCGGCTGCCTGAGTGATCTTATACGATCACGAAGGTTAAGCAACACAGGGCGCGTTCAGTGCATGGATGGGTCGCCGTCTATGCCTAACGCTAGTGGCATTTTTCCGAGCGGTTCCGTGCTTCGCAAGGCACGTTAAGCTGTTGGTGCCGGCTGCCGTCGATAGATGGCAGTCGTTAAGCCATGTCAGAGGCCTTAGGGCGGCTTGATAACTTCTGACAGTAGACGAGCCACTAGTCTACAAGCCTCCACCAATCCGGACTTGGCCCCCGTGGTGGAGTATGGCCTATACCTTCCTCAAGGAAGAGACCTGTGCCCCTCGGTGGGGACATAATGAGTTGATGATGATGAGATGTCGCTGCCTGTACGTAATACAGAGAAGTTGGTAAAGAGGCTCGAAATAGCTCAGTTGGGAGAGCCTGGCACGGTTAGCCAGAGGTCGCAGGTTCAAGTCCAGGCATGGGTGGAATTTTTTGCCTCTAAATAGGTTTTCGCAAGTCTCCCATTGATGCAACTCAGGGAGGGCTAATGATTCTAGAGTATTCTGTTATTACCAGAAAAATAATCACAGTATTTGTTTCATTAATTTCTAAAATATTACAATGAGTACTTACTCGGTTATAAGTAGGGATTTCGGGACGATGATGAAGGAAAATGTCGCTCAATTCACCGGGCCCATTTGGTGTTGCGGAAATTCGCGGGAAACATTACCATTTGAACGCAAAACGTCCCGTTAGCAAACAGAAACTTGGAAAGCCTCTGCAAAATTAAAACGTATTAATCACCGCTCCCGGAATATGAGCTTCGTAACTTGAAGCAGTCATAAACGACTGTTTGCGATTCGGCCTTCAGGAACGTATTAAAAGGGTGCGTCACTTTTGTTCTGGTTTGTTACGGAGCCAACCCAAAAATCCTATGAAATTGTATGGGCCAGTATTTTTTTTATTTAGCCTATGTAGCTGTCCCACTGCAGTTCGCAGGGCTTCTCTTAGAGGGAGATTATGGGCTCAATTACCACGCGTGCCCACCGCGAATTGGCAATTTCAAGCGCCGAGGCATGTGAACACCTCTAGCTCTCGGGTTTGCTCGCGATGTTTTTCTTCAGATTTAGCGAGTGGTATTGCCACTGCAACGTCAAAAATGTACCTACCTAACTCGGAAAGCGAAGTCATTGGTAGATGCCGGGATTCGAACCCACGACATCCCGAATGCGAGCCCGGCGTTCTACCACTGCGCTAACACCGCTTCTGCTCAGTTAGACATAGAAAATTAATACATGTAACAGCGGAGGTCCTCGACAGTCCTCGGAGCGCGTCGATAGAACGCTTGCCTCGGTTTAGAGACATCCTGGGTTCGATTCCGGCATGAACTAGAGTGTGGGAGGTGTTCACGAACGGCACGCGTGGTGATTAAGACCATACTCTCTCTTATTCGCCCTGAGAGAAATGGGACGTACATTCTACAAAGACAATGGGTTGATTCTTTTGCAACGAGAATCGACAGTATATAAGAGACATTTTCTAACACCTTGTATATTTAAGTAAATAAGAGCCAACGTTTACATTGGTTCTTACATAACACGAACATTTCCCATTTGCAGGAGGCGAGCGAGCGACCGGGGCAGCGCGCGGGGCGATGTCTCCCGCCACCAATAAACAAACCGTAGAACATTTTGTTGATATAATTGTACTAAGGCGAATGTTGTTTCTGTGACTGATGACGGACTACCCTTCGGTGAGAGTAACGTTGTTTCTATTATAGTAGTGTACTGATCGCTGTGTAGGACTGGCCCGACGGCTGGATACAGCGCGAGTTGGAGCTCCGCCACTTAGAAGAAAAAAAAAAGCTCTAAAAAAGAATATCGACCTGTCATTTTGTGTTACGCATCCTCTTTTATGACTGGCATTGTTAAAAAAATATCTTAACATTACATACTTTTTTATATCTTGACTTCGATACTGGCTACGTGTAAGCTTGTTAGTTATTTTTTTGACAATGATTTCGATGTTTCATGGTGTAAGTAATAGAAAAACGATTCACCGTCGAGAGACTAAACGCAATAACGATGAAAAAACTCCAATTCACCATCACCGAGTACAAAATTGCCAAAAAAAAAATTTAAAAAAAACTATGTATATTTTCCTTTTATTTATTTGTCAAATGACGACATGCAATATTCACTTTAAACAGTCAATTAATCTTGAACAACAATATTTGCATGACATCGACTTACCTATAAAGTTATGAACAATGCAAAGGAATATCAAGAAAAAGTAATTTATCTTCTCTCAACAGATATTATTTTCTATATTTTTCTATTTATGATTATCTACTTTAAGAAGATTTATTAATATTGGGTTTATTTAAGTGCTTACATTTTTCCCCAAAGAAACAATACTATCTACTTTAAGAAGATTTATTAATATTGGGTTTATTTAAGTGCTTACATTTTACCCCAAAGAAACTATACCTAACTATTTATTTACTTAAAAGAAACTACTTGTCACCTAAAGAATCTACGAAATCTGGAAAAATTATATATATAGGTATATCACTGTCGAGCCCCGATTTAAAATCATATTTTTACGTTATTTACAGACGTTTCAGAAGTAAAATGCACAATAAAAATTACTTTTCTTGGACAACCTATTTATTTTTCACGTAACAATTCATTACACCTATGATAGATAGGGCGACGCCAATTTTTCTGTGTGTTTTCATTAAATTAATATGAATAGGTATGATCTGCGGTATGCAGTCTATAAACTCTCTAGATATTATTATTTTCACAAAAATCGTTGCTATTACTAGCCACATATATTTGTTAAATATAGTTAAATATCAATTTTATATATGTGTATTACCTACCTACGCAATTATTCCGTTGTATAAATGAATCAAATAGAATTAGACCTGTGAATTATTCATTTGGATGGTTTGTGAAACAATGCTGTTATGATACATTTTTTATCTTAGTTTTACATGTAAACTAATCACGGTAGGATTATGATTGTTACTTATGAAACTATGGGTATAACAGTACGTACATTATTTCTTGGCACTCTTCAGAAAAACAAAGAAAACCGGCCAAGTGCGAGTCGGACTCGCGCACGAAGGGTTCCGTACCATTATCTATACAGCATTAGGCACAAAGATTACGTGTGTTGTATGGGAGCCCCCCTTAAATATTTATTTTATTTTAATTATTTATTTTTGTAGCGAATATAGAACTAAATATTGTGGGAATATTTCAAGCGTCTGCCTGTTGCTGTTGTTAATATTGGGCAAAAAACGACAAAAATATACTGTTTTTAGTATTTGTTGTACAGAAATACATCACCTGTGAAAATTTCCCCTGTCAAGCTATCACGGTTCATGAGATACAGCCTGGTGACAGAGACAGACAGACAGACGGACAGTGAAGTCTTAGTAATAGGGTCCCGTTTGGCACCCTTCGGGTACGGAACCCTAAAAACGATTCGGTGTTAGTTTTAGTAACATTTGGCTATGAATACCTACTACCTACCTGTATTAGGTCGCCATCTTGAATAATGTGTCAACAGCTTAAACTTTAGAGTTATGTCATTCAAAAAATAGATTTCGCTTTAGTCCACAGTTTTTTTATGCAATTTTCAACATCACCAACTAACCTTCGTATTCTTAAGTATTAATTTGAATATTAATGATCTCACTTTGTCACACAACCAATCAAGTAATTTGTCATTTGAAGTACTTGTTACCTATGATGTACATGCTTACTTTAACACTTAATATAATATTTATTTTTCAAAAATCTTATTTTGTCATATTTTTTACGATTATTGCAAAGCTATCAGCGAACCCAAAAAGGGGTGCTGTTGTTTAGAACTTATTTTATAAAATAACAAGTCCCATGGCATGATTACTTCGTTGGAATAAGACTATTTATGTGGACATTCATTTTTACCAAAAATAAACATTATTGTACCTACATATTGTGTGAAAGGAAAGTTGGAGAAAACGTCTCGCCAACGTAGGCTGAAGATAAATGCAACTAAGTATCTATCGAGTACAGATATCTATATTTTTGTTATAACCTTATTATCGTAACTTTGTTATTATGGATAACATGAGGAAGTAACTTTTTTACAATGGCAGTTCATTTCTAAAGATACTTTTTTAATTATACCGACACTGAGTTAATAAACCAAACATTACGTTGGACTTTTATACTTGCCAACGGATTGTTGTCGACGACTCATAGCAACATCCCTTTTTTTTCACTTCCTTTACTGATCCATTATCATATTCTTTTTGTTGCACTAGCTCGTGCTGAGGACAATTTTTAAAAAACTATTTAGAGGCTAAAAAATCCACCCATGCCGGGACTTGAACCCGCGACCTCTGGCTAACCGTGCGAGAGCTCTCCCAACTGAGCTAATGGGCATGTGCAGGCATCGGCGAAATTTTCGAGCCTTTTTATAAACTTCTCTGTATTACGTACAGGCAGCGACATCTGGCCATATTGCTTCGGCCAGAGGTCGCGGGTTCAAGTCCCGGCATCGGTGGAATTTTTGGCCTCTAAATAGGTTTTTAAAAATGATCCACTGTCATTAAGTCATTCCCGCTGGTTTGCAACTACTTGCCCCCCACTGGGAGAGGGACACACCATTTTTCAAACATTCCCGTTACCACCTCTGGAGAACTCAGGTTAGCATGGAGTGACCTACCCACGCACTTAAGCTCGTTAACCGCCGTTTTGCTGTCCTTTTGACAGGTGACAACTCTCCCAAAGGTGGTCAACGGGAATGATTCAATATTGTCGTGTCATTGTCTCTCATTGAGTTGCATGCGGGTGGTGGTCAGTGGGAATTATGGAAATCATCTGTGATTTCTGTTTTTGTGGCCTCCACTTATCACTGAATGTCAACATTGCTTACATACGGCCGGTCTAGTCGAAGCGGATAGTCCCGAACATCATACATATGTTCAATAGATGGTGCATCAACTTTCACTAGGCTGGCCGTGCTAAAGTTTGAAATATTGTAAAATTTTATTAGATACGATTATAAGAATAGTTTTTATTAACGTATTATCATTTTTGTAAGTGTAATTGTTTTAGAAATGACAGTCTGATCTCTTATGGTAATAAATGCGTGTGTTTGGCTTTGGTAAGCACTACTCGACCGCGCGATTATATTTCTGTAATCGCTATCGCAATAACGGAAGAACAGTTGGAAATAAAAACTTGATATATGTAGTGAATCTTTTTATTACTCGTTGGTAGGTACAATAATAACTTCTGTTTTTGTTTCCAATTGTACTTAAAATCAAATTGTTGAAATAATTTTAATATCATGTCTATTGTCTAGGTCACATTTTATTTAAGAAACCACCTAAAACTCCATTTTATTTCAGTAATAGTAAGAACATTGTTTTTTAAATCACCCGAGACACCATAACACGCCAATTATTTATTTGAAGCCAGTTTTAACTGTTAGTACAATATAAAATTCATTCCTGGTAACTTGAAAACACACCCACTGAATGGTATTTGCTCACGATCGGTTTCTTCTTAAATAGTTAAACAAAAAGTTTTGTTATTAGCCAAGGGAAATATTGTTTCATGTAAATTAAATTTTGTAGTAGTTATCGAAAAAAATTTACCTGTAGGCGGTTTTTAAAGTCATAATTAAATGCGAGTGTAAACGTATGAAGCGACGCCTGTCGTTTTAAAGAGTACAAATTCTGTATAAGCCTCTTATTGAGTGTTAATGGTTAATGTTAATTTTTAACTCGAAACAGGGAGAATTTTAATTGTAAACATATTCGTTGCTCGAGCATTTGGCGGAGTGAGCTCGCGCAGACTCGATCGAGTAAAAGATCTGGTGGCTGTTTCACACTAGCAGCCATGTTTACACTAGACGCGATTCCATGCCAGCGTGAATATCCTTCTCTTTGTTTCACAAAATCACCGAGAAGGAACGAAAAGGTGTCGGTATTGCTGTACCGTGCCCGGCAACACCGGCAATATGCTGTGAATATATGGGAAGGAATGTAACAAATAACAAAAGCGCGCTAACGCAATTTTAACAATAACTATACCAATACGCAGTAGGAGTCCGCTCATGGTTTACTATGACAATTCGATGTACAGTGCATAGCCGATTAACCCTCAGATTAAAAAGTAAGAAGACTAATTGTACTACGCAATGTGCATCGAATTATCATAATAAACTATGAATTGCGGCCCAGATGATATTTGTATGGTATTGTATTTATTAATACAAAAGAACATGTTAAATACTTGTCACGAAGGGCCCGGGCATTTCGGCAATATTCCCGGGCACAGTAAATCAAAAACCGTGCGCCAGTGTAAACATAGCTAGTGAGACCCGCAATGGTTTCCGGACGAGATGTTACTTAGAAATCGTGCTTTCGCGGTCGATCCGGTCATCATGCCTTTGGTGTTGTATCTTCTTTAAAAAAACAAATTTAATCTCTATCCTATCGCTACAGTGAGATTTAATTTGCTATATCTCTTATTATTTCAATTATTGTGAACTTTACCACTTAAGTACACTCTAATATTAATGGCAATGAGTTTACGTAATTGTTGAAGGGAAAATACACTCATAATCATTTACGATCATTCACGACCATTACCATTGGAATTAGATAATTAGGATATTGCGCTTTTATTTTAAGTTTCGACAAAATGACGTATCTAATAATAATTACCTACTTTCGTGATAAACGACCACGGAACAGAGAAACTTAGGATAAATCTGCAACGAATTTAGTAAAATCGTTAAATGTTAGTTAAAAGTAAAACTGACAGTTGTCATCACTGTATCGATAGGGTACTAGGAACTGCGCGCACTGTATGCGCGCATTTAGCTAAGAAAACGTGTCATTAGAAATGAAATTGTCAAATTGCAATAATCTTCGGGACAGTCGGCATATTATTTCCCGCTGGTGACCTTAGCCTTAACACTTTAAATACAGAGTGATGCCTTAAGAACTAAAGGAGGTCTGCCTTCTACAACACCCTGTGCAAGTTTTAATCGGCTAAATCAACTGATGTCTTTTAGTGATTAAAATTATAGTCCCGGCACTTGTAAAAAATATCAGTAATGAGATTGTAAATATAAAATTTATACAAATATTTGGAGCCAAAATTTTTATACAAAATTAAAAAAAATACCTCTGATCTGACGAAGTTGATCAAACTCGCGAGCGGGATTGTTAGACTGGGTGTCCTGATTATCGAAACGATTTAGGAACGCACCGTTTTAGTCTCCACGACCAAAGGCGACCTGAAAAATAACTGCAAACTTTTTAGAGGCAAAATGCGATGCGTTCCGAAACCGCAATTTTAGTAAAATAACTTTACTGTACATAAATAAAAAAGAAAAAAAAAGCAGTGTCACAACACAGAAACGTTCGAATACTGAACCTTCGTTGTCCAAAAGTTAGAACTACGCGTAGGTGTATTGTGAGAATAATTTGACGCTGAAGTGAATTATCAGCATGGATCGACGTAACTGAGGATTTGTGGCACATATAATTTACTATATGTAAAAAGTAATAGAACTAATTTAATAAAATTATAAATAAAATATCTTGTGTATTATTTTCCTACACTACCACATTAATTGAATATACCATTAAGAGCCGATTTTTCAATACCTAGTTAAGCAGATGGATATAACACTATTAATTGGACTATTCCGCAGAAACATTCCAACTCACAGTACGTAGCTTGCGAGAAAAATACTTTTTCTGTATTATATCGGTTTTTTCATGTTTTTGTTCAGACGTGTTGTCATAGTGATTACAAATATAAAACGTGTAAACAAAAACCTGGAACAAAACAATCTGATACATAAAAGTGTTTCTCGTAAGCCGCACGAGTGGGTTGGAATGTCTCTGCGTAACACAGTGCAATTAAAGAAAGGGAACGATTTGTCTTCCACTCGTAGAATATTTCCGTCTACATGTCTCTTTATTATTTAACAGTGCTAAGAATTATTCGATTGGTAACGTCATAAAAAAAAACTATGCAATTGAAAAATCACCGTTGGTTTTGAACCAATGACAACAAATAATTAAACGAGTTTAAGAGCAATAATTATGTACTTAAATAAAATACCAAGTTGTTAATCATCAATACTTTTATATTTCAATAATTACATTCAGTAACTACAGTTATTTATGGTTTAATCGACCAGCGAAATCACCAGTTTACTGTAACTTTTTGTATATTAAGCTACAAGCAACACGTACAGAAACATTAGGTACACGCGTTTTACCAATATTCTTAAAATTCGAATAAAATTTGCTTATGATTTAGTGTACAATTCGGTATTTGAGTGGTGTTGAAAATGTCACTAAAACACTCACGGTTTTTCTTAAGCATCGTGAGAAAACCCGCAGCTTATTTGGCTCCGAAAGGGGATGAACTGCCTCAGTACAGTTGATGGGCAAGCCTACTCTAACTAAAAAATTCTAAGGCACTACAGCGTCTTAGTAGGCATTTAACTAGGAGTAGACTATAAGATGTACAATTTAGATTTAAAAGAATAAGAATAAGAATAGAATAAGAATATATTTATTTCCACAAATCGTACAGAGTTGATACAATTTATAATTACAACTAGTTTATGAATCATATACATTATATTAGCTTCTGTTGCTATGCTAGGCTGGACACCTGTATTATAGCAAGCAGTGCCAATTCCCCGATGAGATGGGTCAGTTTCTAGTTACAGAAGTGATCGTAGCTATAATCTATTGCTTAGAAAATTAATTTATATAAATAAAAACAAAAGCAAAATCAAACTAATAGAAGTTATTTGTTATTTGTTCCTCTCTTTGTGTGTGTGTGTGTGTGTGTGTGTGTGTGTGTAGGTGTGTGTGTGTGTGTAGGTGTGTGTGTGTGTGTGTGTAGAGAGGGTGTGTTGTTTGTATTATATTATAGGTGTTAAAGTAGTTGGTAAACTAATCAATATGAATTATTATTTTCCCTTTTAACCTGCTGATATTTGTTCTATTTTAAAACCGAAATTATATTTTCTGTTTCTTCGTAAGTCAATTGTTGAAGCCACTTTGAAACCATCCGCTTACAATCACATTTACTTTTTTGATAGATATTGATCACTTTATTAACCTTATTGTAAACAAAAGGACCCAGGAATTCAATAAATCGTTGACTAAAAGAGGTGCGAAAACGGCGTTTGAATTTGCAGACATTAACATTTCTACGACTTGCCGTTTGTGAAAGGCCGAAAATTAGCTTAGAATGTTGTTTAGTAATTATATCACGCAGAAAGAGTTGACGCACTGTTAGGACTTCGCAGAATTTGTAAAGTTCTGAGGTGGGGAAAAAGAAGGGCTTAAATGTGCACACTTTAAGTACGGCTCTTTGGGAGATTTCCAATTGATTTAAGGATGATTTGTTAGAGCCACCCCAAGAGGTAATGCCATATGTAATCAGTGATTGGCAGAGTGATAGGTACGTTTGCTTCATGCGAATTGGATCAAGTACATGGCGAAGATTCTTAAATACATATATTAATTTACGGATACGTGCACTGACAAGTGCAATATGCTCTTTGAAATTTAAATTTTTATCAATCATTATACCAAGATATTTTATAGATTTAACTTTTTCTAAAATTGGACAGGGACAACTTTGTGACCGGGGAGATGAACAGTCATGTGCGATTAGTTTAAGGTTAGGGTTGAGTGCGGCCGATTCTCGAATTGCAAAAGTAATGTATTTAGATTTATCAATGTTTAGAGTTAAAGTATTATTTTGAAGCCATTCCTTTACACCAGTGAATTCAGTTTGCGCTGTATTATAGACCTCTTCCCAAGTATTACCCGAAAAAGACAAGGCTGTGTCATCAGCATACGATATAATTTTTCCATTGTGTTTTATTTCAAGCAGTTCATTTAGGTACACTAGGAACAGCGTGGGCCCCAGTATACTTCCTTGCGGGACTCCGTGTAATATAGCGCGCTCATCGCTAACATATGCACCTAACTTGACACTTTGGGTTCTGTCACTGAGATAACTTTTAAAAATATTGATTTCGTTACCTCTCACACCAATTTGTTCCAATCTTATTAACAACTGGGAGACAGAGACCGTATCAAAGGCCTTGGCTAAATCCAAGAATATTGTAAGCACTTTTTTGCCATTGTCTAAATTCGAGGCAATATAATTTGTCAAGCCAAGGACTGCGTCATTTGTACATTTACCTCTACGAAAACCAAATTGATTTTCTGATAAGAGGTTATTGCTCTCTAGGAAGACTATCAATCTGTTATTAATTATCTTTTCTAAAATTTTTGATAAGGATGGTAGAATCGAAATTGGTCTATAGTTTTGCATAAGGTCTCTGTTTCCGCTTTTGTAAATTGGAGAGACAATTGATTTTTTTAGGTTTGTGGGAAATACGCCAAATTGGATACAATTATTAAAAATGTGTGTAAGAGGAGGAACAATAAATAACTTAAATTCTTTTAAAAGTTTGTTTGAGATTTTATCATAACCAACGGAGCTTTCATTTTTTAGACCATTTAATAGACTTTCTATTTCTTCTTCGTCTGTAGGGAGGAATACGAATGAATTCGGATTCGACTTCAGGTTTTGACGAACAATTGATTGCTTGGTACTGGTCGTAAGTTTGTTTTTATCAATTCTTTCTGCTAATTTCATCTCAACATTAATGAAGTATTCATTTATTTCATTCACAGATTGATTAGGAGAAGCGGATTGTTTTAATAATTCAAGTGGAGTCTTTTTTATCTTAGCTGTATTAGTAATTTCTTTTATCGCTTTCCATAATTGTTTATTATCATTTCCAGCCTTAGATATTAGATCCCTTTCATAATCCCTTTTAATTTTTTTTAATAATGCATTGCAATAATTCCGGTATCTAGTATATGTTAACTTGATAATTTCATTGTTTGGAGAATGCTTTTGTTTTTTATGTAACCGATCGCGATTTTTAATACACCTGAGTAAGCCCGCGGTAATCCACGGCTTGATAATGCGTTTCCGTGTGGATAGTTTTACAATGGTTGTATTTTTTTGAATTGCTGATTGGATTTTTTCACTTAAATATGTCATTGCTGTATCAGGATCATTATTAGTGTATACGGGACCAAGATCTATATTAATTATGTCATTTTGAAGAGCTATTCGGTCAATTTTATTGTGATAAGCTGTTGCAATGTTACGATTTTGTTTGCATTCCATACAGAAAATAACGGTTTTATGATCCGTTAAAGTAGTTTGAGCTACAATAGTAGTGGATTTATATTTACTTCGAAGTAAAATATGATCGAGACAGGTGTCACTTATATCTCTAGTAATAAAGGTGTGTGCCGGTAGAAGACCGTGATAGGACATGAGGGTGAGATAACGTTCTGCTGAGTCGTCGAGTTTTTCCTGGTTTATAGCTATATTAATGTCACCTGCAATTATAATGCTTTTAAAAGATGCGAGAGATAGAAGAAGTTCGTTTAATGATTTTAAGAATGGGTCAATGTTTCTATACGATGGTGACCTATAAATAGCAATAATAGCTTGATCCTGACCTATTTTTATCAGTAGGCAGTTACTTTCTAGGACAGATGCAGGTTCTTCTACTGCTACTGTCAGTTCTTCATTAGCATAGACGACTACACCATCATTTTGATTATTGTTTTTACTTGTATAATATGAAATATAGCCTTTCAGCTTTGGAGGATTGCCTGAATTTTTTAACCAACACTCTGTTAAAATTAATAAGTCACAGGAAACATTTAACTTGTGGAGCAGAACTTCGAAACCCGGCATATTGCAATTTATACTCCGTATGTTTTGCGTAAGTAATGTAAATCTTTTGTTGTTTGGTAGTACATTTTTGCATTCTTCAATATTACATTCGTGAGCACGTGAAATAGCGAAATTATCAACGTCTTGAGATATGAAATCAAACCTATCCATATTTATAGCGATAAAATATTTTATCATGATAAAAGGTCAGTGTTGTGGGATAGCTGGTAATATTTAAGGAAATTATAATTGTATAGTGTGTGGATTTAGCTTTATTTGTAGATGTATAAAAAGGGAATGTGTTGTTCAACGTATATTTGGGTGTGTAAAAAAGTATTTGTGATTGTATGTGTATTATATTTGATTTAGGATTTTTTAAAGTGTAAATAGCATATATATAAATATGTATAACATGCATATAATATCTAAAAAGCCATAAAAAGCAGAAAAAAATGAACTTTAACGCTAATCCTAGTCATTCTGTACGTTTAAGTAGCTCAATGTCTGCTTCCGATGTTATCTTAGTTTGAGGTAGGTTTTCTTTTTTCCTCAGATACACAGTGCCATTAGAGGTCCAACAGAAGTCGTAGCCATGCGTTTTCTGGAACATCCTTGCCAGATAAAAGAGTCTTTGGGATTTTTGAGTTAATGTTTCTGATACATAAAGCGGCTTCATTGGAGCCTGTGGATTGATGTGTTTGGTATTTAGTCGTTCTCCTTTTCCTTTCTTTTTATTGAATTCCTTCACCTTTTTCAACACTTTGTCACGTAAAAACACAGTGGTAAATTCCGTTATTATGGGTGGAGCGTCAGAGTCCTTAGAGTTTAATCGGTAGGTGTCTTTAATTTCATTTGACTGGACATCAATGTTCAGGACTTTTAAGACCTTTGTAACGGTATTTAGTACATCTTCCTTTTTTTCTCCTTGCGCCTTAGGGACATTTCTAAACTCCACTCCCGTAAGTCGTGTCTTCCTTTCGAGTATTTCTATTTTCTCTTCAAGGTAGCTTATCATCTTTTTATCCTCCTTTCTTTCAGATTCTATCTTGTGAATTTTTTCCAAAAAGTCATCGTATTTATTCGATATTGTTTCGACACTTTTTGTCAGGATTTCGTTTTGTGTTCTAAGATCATTAACAGTAGCTTGTAACTCTTTGAAGTGCTTATTTTGCTCTTCTGATAATACCTTTAACATGTCCTTCAATTGATTAGTTATGTTAAAGTCAGACTCTTCAAATTTCCTCTTTTTCCGCTCCGCGACATTTGTAACCATGGCGCGTAGATCGGGGACTGAATCCGAATGATGCAGCAGGTTAGGATCCCGCAGAAATGAGGACGAGGATGGCATCATGGATTCCAACGCAGTAATGTTTTTAATTTGTGCCGGCGTAGAGCCAATTTGCGTGGTGTCATTTGCAAGTAGTTCTGGTCGTGGTATAGACGGGGTGGGCGAAGGAGGCGGCGTGCGTTTAGTATACATTTTATACCACCAAGAAGCGCAAAAACGATGCCCAATTCCGTTGTCCTAGCTAGTCTTCGATCATAAATAGTCTTAACGAACTCCAGAGTACCAGGCGAGTATAGATGGTTAGCAATCTGTATGGGCGAAGATGCAGCGAACAGTCCGTGAGGGTCAGTGAAATTGGTTGAGATGCGACGATTTAGTACAGATTCAAGTTCCGTCCACTCAAGGGTGACCCCTCATTAATTGATATTACGTATCTTGGTAGTCGTAACTGATGGAGATGTATCGGTCTCTTTTTTGTTGTGCGTAAAAAGGTGATAGATGCGTTACTCTGATGTTGGGTTTACGCATGTATGCGCAAACTGTGTTTGATTGTTATTCAATAAAGTGTTGATCTTACTTGTGAATGGCAATTGGCGTGTGAGTGAGCGCCGTAATAAGCCGATATCGACGTGCGTGTAGCGCAGTAGAGGTGAGTCGTTGACGACTTAACGGCCAACGAAACGCAACTGCTTTTTTGGAAATAAAAACTAGTTTCAAAAGCCGTTTCAGTTGCAACTGGTTTTGTATGAGGACTCTTCATACAAAACTAGCTGCAGCTGGAGCGGCTTTGAGGAGCGGTTGCATCAACGACGGGAAAAACGTTTTATACTTACCTGTTTCTGACCACTACCATTGTCTTTTTCAAAACAGTTCCATAAAACACTAAGATTTTGTCGCGCCGCCATTTTATTATGTACAATAATTTAAAATATTATTTTTTACACTATTTAGTATTAACATTAAGTACGTACCTATTTAACTTTAAACAATGAACTCTATTTACAACTTGACACTATTAGCATGGAGCGAACCACACCACACAATAATTAATTAACGACCGAGCTTTTCGAGCTTTCACGCGCACGTGTCACTCATTTAGCAATTCAAAATTACTAAAACAAAAAATCAAAACAAATTACGTAACATTGATTGGTAATCGCACCGTTTTATTTCCGACCGTATTATTAAGACATAAGAGTGGAATTCAAATATCTGGAACAGTCAACGCAAACAATACTGTTCTTAACAAAATTGCACTCTTTCTTTTTTGTGTCTCTTTCATACACACACCTAGAAATTTGCCTAAAAGTACACAATAAAATTATTTGGATCTAACTCTTTCCATTATCGACCAAAAGTGCAAAGGAGATCAAACAATGTATGAGAGCTGGTTGTAGGAGTACGACTCGAACCAAGTTTTCACCACCGTAGAGACGATAATCTTGCTCAATTATGAGATGTATAATCAGATTTTTAACTATGGCCCTATAATTTATAAAATATAATAAAGTGGAACATAAATAATTGAGCTTGCAACCCGCATTACGAGCTGTCACTTTACCTCAATCTGGGTGTATTTCTATGTTTGTGATGTCTTTGCCTGGTTACCATAGTATATTGTATCCTAGTTTGGGATCCGGATAAGTGATTGTGTTGTTTGGAAGTTATTTGTTCGTTTCCCCGATTAATATTGCCGGGCTCAGTGGTAATGACCACTTTGCCAGACATTTAAAAACGACTGCAAGCGAATGCTCAAAATCAAGACACATCAGTACTGTAATGTTATGCTGAAACTGCTACATAAAAGGCGAATGCTCTCGGTGACGCACTAACTTAAGACTATAAGGTCTGTAGGTAATCATTGTTTTTGTACAATAAAAAGTTGTTTTAACTTGGTCGTTTCTTTTCCCTGTTGTGTAATTCTATTACTTATCCTATGATGTGAAGCGGGTGGAAAGTAGATGCTTAGTTGGGCGTTTTGATGTGAAGTGGTAGCCCAGAGGATACATTTTGTTTCACATGCGTGCGAGGTATTAGTAGTGCAGTGTTTACATCAGTTTGTTTCACATCATAAGGTCCTAAGGTCGTATCCCAGCATGTATGACTGATAAGATAGTGTGGAAGCCCGTGGCTTAGTTATCCAATGGATTTCCTAAGGATTAAGTCCCGTTTGAATTGAGTTTGTCTATTATGGTACAAAAGCAATGTCACTCCAATATAAGGTTGGCGAACGCAGCACAGGACTCCCGGGACAGGACCGGGAATCTGAAGCAGATTGCTGGCAGCGACTGGATGAAGATAGCCGAGGACAAATAGAACTTGTCAGCTTTAGGAGAGGTCTAGGTCCAGCAGTGGACGAATAAAGGGCTCATTTATTGATTCTGCTTTGGTATTAAGTCCCGTTTAATGGAGGGTAACCCCCTGTTTCTCGTGAACATGTCTGTCTACTGCTAACCGCTCTTAGTTGGCCAAAGTATACGCAGAAAACCAAAAACATCTTGTTACCTACTGTACAAGAAACCGGGAGTCCAGTAAGCTCAGACAATGCGTATGTAAGCCAGCCAAGAGATCACTGGCTGTATAAATCATTCCACATTCAAAAACGTTTCACTAAGACTTATTTTCACAGATATTATTATTATAATCACACAATTAGTCCTTCAATCAGCATTTTGAAGGTTATGTTTCATTTATGACATGACATTGACATTTGAAGTTTTTATTCCTCTGGGTGGTAACAGTAAGAAAAAAAAAGAAAAAAATCATTTTATTTAGAATTTTTGGGCAGTATTCTAAAAATTATAAATTATTGTATGAAGTTACATATTAAATAAGCTTTCGAATGACATAAATTTCATAGCAGTCGTTGTACGTAGGCCACGATGCATCTCCTTTAAACGAGCCGCATATTCATGTAGCGAGAGTTGCATCAAGGTCACGCGGCACGCGCGCTTCCATTCTTTCGGCTATTTCCGTGTATTTTCGTTTGCCTCCGTTGAATTAGAACGCGTTACAAGAAACGGTTTGGCGATGCGATTGATGTTAGATTTCGTTCTTATTCTAACGGGGTAAGGAAGTAAACTGTTAGTCAACGGGTTTGGAAAAATGTAGTTCTTTTTGAAACGGGTTCTTAGTTTAGCAAAAAGCAGTTGCTTTGTTGTTTGAGAAAAAACGGTTTTTTAAAACAGTTCGTTGAATCAACGCTCACCTCTATAGCGCAGCGGGCAGTGTAGAATAACTCCTTGATTTTCTGCGGTCCTATTATTCACTGCTTATTTAAATGTTGTAATAACGCTAATCTTTATTAAAATTTAAATAATTAAAATGGCAATAACACAACTTGGAACACGTCTGATCTGTTCAGAGGTCCGGGGGAAGGGGGAAACCTTTTCTTATGTATGGATGTAGAGTGCTCTCCATCTGGACATGTCCTTAGCTGTGTGGACTGCCTGGTGAAACTTGAGTTTTGTTTCCCTGGTGATCTGGTCACTCCATACAACAAACGTGATTTTTGGCGGTTTTTTCTCGATCTTTGTGTCTAATGTCGTATAGATAATGGTACGGAACCCTTCGTGCGCGAGTCCGACTCGCATTCGGGCGGTTTTTTTTTTATTATTTAAATTTGTGCAATACCACTCTCTAAAGGCGAAGGAACCGGAACGTCTAAGGTGTTTATATACCTTGAAATTTCCAATCCGCGGTGGGCACGCGTGTAGGCCCAACCCCTTCTCTTTCTCTATGAGAGAAGGCCCGCCCGTGTCTACAGGTGGACATATAGTCTGCAACTTTTTGTTTCTACGCAAAACAACATACAGCGTTCAACACCATTCAAATACTATTATGAGGAATATTGGCCTTTACATATGGTAAAACAGATCTTAGACTAGTAGGGATTCAAGTTTGTAACTCTAGCAACATTTTTCATTTATTAATCTTCACAATGTCGACCTATTTTTTAACCGACTTCAACATCGTATTTTTGTCATTTTGCTAGTCTTGTTTCTTGATTATCTAGACAGTTGGCGGCTCATTTCCATCGGCCAGACTGTAAAGGTAAATATTACAAAAATATTTTCCTACAGTAGTTACATGAAAGTATTTTTCGTTTTACACTTATTATAATGGCACCAAATGAGCTTTTATGGTGAGTACAAACTAATATTGCAAAATAACAAGACTTTTTCAGGAAACTATAATAGCCAGAACGTCAAAACTACCTATAATAAACTGTATTTTTTACAATACGTTATTGGAAATCGTTGTAAGTACAACGCAATGTGGATTCATATTAGCATACATTACATTTGATCTCATTTTATATACATTTGATCTCATATAAATAGACTTTCAGGTATGGAAATTAATAAACTAAGGCAAAAACTCAACAATACAATTTAAAGATCACACATATATTATACATAAACTATCATCAACAATTCGCTGAGATCCAAATATAATCCAAACAAAGAACACTATTTTCTAAAGCAACTAAACAAGTAGGTCCACAATATTTTAATCATTTGGGTCTAACCACTTCCAACAGTACCGTCTACACATTCACTACCATATTTAACATTGATCTATTCACATACATACAAACTTAACTAAAGGCAATGATAATCTACTTAAAGTTACATGTGATTTACTATCTGATGGACATGTAACTTTACACGTATTATAGAAATCAACTAGGATATACCGTAATGGGGTTTCGATCTAAACATTAAAAATATCTACCTATTATAAGAAATTAATTCTGCTAAATAGGGATCATCCTACAAATACTATACTACAAACACTAGCAGTCTTGTTTATAAAAAATGTATCCCACTAAAACACTCTTAAGACGAAGTTAAAAGGAATTCCTCTCATAAACAGGCTTTAACGCCATCAGAGTGTTTCAGTTGGATCGACCTTTTATGAATAAGACTGAGGGTTTATAAAAATGACACAACTGACAGATAAGATTTGGTTTGTACATACACCCTTGTTGAATAAAATAAAATAAAATAAAACTGAAAAGTGCGAGTCGGACTCGCCCACCGAGGGTTCCGTGCAAATTTGTAGGGATCAAGTCTCGCAGATTTTTCAGAGCTTTTCCCAAACTTCAGACTTTTTTTATGATTTAATTAAAAACGTGTAGTTTTCAGATTTCTTCCTGTACTTGTCGTAAAAGATGATATTATTTGCCAAATTTCATAGTTCTACGTGAACGGAAAGTACCCTATAAATTTTGATTTCTTTGAGGATCAAAATATACGTTTTGTAAACGGCCGTATCTTTTTTTTAGATTTTTTCACAGCTTCAAGGTACTGTCATCCTGAGTTTCAATTTCAACTCGATACATCTATGCGTTCCCGAGAAAGACATACGGACGGACGGACGGACAGACGGACTGACAAAGTGATCATATAAGGGTTCCGTGTTTTCCTTTTGAGGTACGGAACCCTAAAAAATATATAAACAAATAATATAGAATAACTTCCACACAGCAGAATCGCTTGTCCTGGTGCCAAACTAGGATACCCTGTGCTGTGGTAACCAGACAAGGACATCACGAACATGGAAATACGCCCAGACTGAGGCCATTTGTAGAAGTGCACGGCCGCCCCAGTGGAAATCGAACCCAAGACCTCCGGCAAGGTAATCAGATGTGTTACCGCTAGACCAACGAGGCAGTCAAACCATCTATATCCGAAAATTGTGGATTCTACTCCAAGCTTCGAAATCGCGAAAAAAATTGAGTTTTTCTTTACATTTTTGCGAGGCCTTTTACGATTTCTAAGTTTTCCCCATAGTAACAGTTGCTGGTATTTACAAGTAGAACCCCAAATCTTGGATGTTATGGGGATTTTGTTACACTGTGTCTATGCAGTCTTGTTCGCGATTTTAATGCAAGGTTTTGACAGTCGGTCCGAGAGCACTGACCGTCGTCATCATCATCAGCCATTTGACGCCCACTGCAGGACATAGGCCTCCCTCGTGGTTTTCAAAACCATGAAGGGTTTTGCCATAATCGCCACGCTTGGCAGGCGGGTTGGCGATCGCAGTATGCGGTTGGAATCTCAGGAAGACGCTGCTGCCCGTCTCCTGGTAATTGATTTCCTTAGTCGCCTTCTACGACATCCACGGAAGGAAATGGAGTGATGCTATTCTTAATCCGGCGCCACACGGATTTCGTCGTCGTCGTTTCGTCGTCATAATCAACTAAAACTGTACGCACGCGGTCCGAGCGTACTAAGACCGTCAAAACCCGGCTTAAAGCGGAAAACCATGAAAAGAGAATACCTGATTTAAAGGCGCCACATTTTCATTTTATATGACAGCATTCAGCATATTATTCCGTGTGGCGTCGGATTAAGAATAGCGTCACTCCATTTCCTTCCGTGGATGTCGTAGAAGACGACTAAGGAAATCAATTACCAGGAGGCGGGCAGCAGCGTCTTCCTGAGATTACAACCGCATACTGCGATCGCCAACCCGCCTGCCAAGCGTGGCGATTATGGCAAAACCCCTCGTGGTTATGAAAACCACGAAGGAGGCCTATGTCCTGCAGTGGGCGTCAAATGGCTGATGATGATGATGATTCAGCATAGTAATACCAATTCGAATTGGCCACTTTATTTGTTATCAGGCTTAGGATTTGTATAAAATTATAAAATGCGAACTTGTTCACACAGGTTACTACTTAGGTAAGTAAAGAAGAATTAAGAAACGAGTAACCGTAATTTTAAATAAATAATTTTATATTTTTTAACATTAAATTGAACTAATAAGCCAGACTATTCAGAAAGGAATAATCTTAGTAATCGTTTATGAATAACCATATTCAGAATTTAAATATTCAACGGATTCGTACGTAATTTTTTCATCTTTACGATCAGATTAAATTCCTGATGTACCGAGTCCGACTCGCACTCGGCCGGTTTTTACCAATAATTATACATAAATCTTTTAATTCCCATTTCAACTTAGAGAGCCACTCACTAGGACAGCTGCAGCGTATTGTCAGAAGTGCCATTTTTTAACGACGTACACAATAACAATGAATACCTTCAACTACTTCAAAACACGACTAAACTATTTCGCTAATTTACTCCGGTGTTTTCGTTCACTAACAATGTGCTAATATACTGTTTACAGCTGTCAAGTGTTTTTTTTTTGTATGTTCTTTGGCTAACTGAAAGCTGTAGATAGCAGATTTATTGATAGAAAGAATAAATGTGAAGTTTCTTTGTTAGCTTCTTCTCCACATAACCTATTAATTTTGAAACTAACGGCTTTGACGCTCATTAAGTAAACATTTATTTTTATAATAATAAATAAGCATATGTTAGTGTACGGGAAACAGAGGGTAAAACTAATTTAATGTATGATCTTTTTTTACATGCAGACAGTTTGTATTACTTGAAAATAATACCGTGACATTGCTATGCTGTATATTTTAACCTTGGGACCACGCAAGCATTATTTTCATAGAGGATATTATTTTAACATAAAAACACGGCAAAGCGACACGGGGGAAATCAACGTTCACATATTTTCTATGTTTTTTCACATAAATAGCCAAGTGAGCAAGAAATCATTTTAAAAATTTCTGTGTGCATCGCAATCTCTGCCCGAGTGTCCCTCGGGTTTTTGGGACTGCGCGGATTTTGATCAGGTTATGCGCCACCCGTTCGATTGGCGTCATAAAATTACAGAAACACAACTTCGTCTTGAAGACTGTCACACTGAGCACAGAACGGCTGACCAGATTTGTTGTAAATGTAGGTGTAGGAAGTTTTCGCGCTCGGTTTTTCTTGTTGGACATTTTATGCCACTACGAAATAAAAAATGTAATTCGCTGAGTTGTCGTTCCCAATCGAGAATGACATAAAATCACTTTTAGAAGAATAACTTCATGGTGAACACGAGATCTATGATTTTTCCAATCCGTAATAGAAATCTATAATATCCCTTTAACCTCCCGAATAAGTACTTAGTTCACATTACATTAGCGCCTCTCAAGTTTTAACACGATCCCCTCTCTTTAGTAGACTAGTAACAAATATAATTTACCATAAATTACCTTATCCACTATTACAGTTTCGGTGACTCTGACTATTAGTTTAGTAACATTTATTCAACACATTACACTCAATTCTATACTAACCAGGACTTTTAAAATATCTTTGGATCGATCCTCAAAAGCCTTTTACAACAGGTACCTTATAGGTTCTTTTTTATACACACAAAAATTTAAAAAATCTGTAAGAATACAATAAAATATTTTTAGCATTGCAATTACAGATTTTTCAGCTTTAACACTCTAATCTTTAAAAACCTATTTAGATGCTAAAAAATCTTATTTTTTTTAAGATAACACAATAGAAAAGTTTCTCTCATGTGTAATTTAAAGTAAAGACATTGCAAATAAGATTTTCCTATGCAGATTTCAGAGTAAGCAATTCGTAACTTGTTTCGAACACACGCATAACAAACATTTCCTCTCTCAACTATTCCTGCTATTCTGATTTAGAAGTTTTAAATTCGATTCTCACTTGAGTGTTATCATAATATTATTATGTACAAAATTTTTCAACAAATGGGTCATTTCTGACAATATTCAATCTACTCCGCTTTTTTCATTAAGCTCTCCTCCTATCTAGACTTGGCTTAATTGACGGCCAAGCTCACTAGATCGTCTCTAGCCTCCTAAATTCTGAAATATCAAGTCTCCGATTTTTCTCTTAGCAATAACTACATCTTTAGCCCGTTAACTTTTATATTAAACCACTTAGTGAACAACACGACCCATCCAATTAATTACTGCCTAACTTCCGGGAGAAGTTAGGAAACGTAACGTTAATTCTATCCTGTCTCCTAAAACCAGGTTGTCTCCTTGAGAATAATCCAATCACAATAAGATTATTTTCTGAAAACCATCTCAGATTTTTTGTTGGTGTACATTGAGTGCTCAGAAAGTGGTAGTTTTAAAATTATTTCGTGTATTTCTTCTAAAAAAAAAAGCAAATAAAAATTAAACCTTTAAAATAAGGCACCAAAACGCTATCTTGGGTAATATGGCGTCGTACAGGAATCAGTGACGTCTCTGGTCAGTAAGGAAACAAACGTCAACTCTACAGAACAATTTTCATTTGTTTAGGTACTCGTATTTAACTAAATGTAAACAATCTTGATACGTCTTTTTATTGAAATATACACTTTATAAATCTAAATACAACATTCAATGTGAAATTACGTAAAATTTCATGAAATTTAAGTAAAATGTAAATATTTAGGTTTATAAAGTGTATATTTCAATAAAAAGACGTATCAAGATTGTTTACATTTAGTTAAATACCTAAACAAATGAACTAGGAAGAATGTCGACTCCATAGAAAAAAGAGGCGTACTAAAATTTACTGTGACGCCATCTAGTGTGTGCCCTCAGAGCGGGGATATTAGGGTGCGGAAAAGGAAATAATATCTGAGAATTTTGGGGATTTTAAACTTGACAGATGCTGACTGATACTGACTTGTGACGTCATCAGCCGTTTTCGATAAAACTGCTACAGATACAAAATTATCAAGAGTTATCCTCGTTTTTTGGATGATCCATTTATTTTTAGTTAAAATGCCTTAAATCGGTTTTAAAACTCATAATTTGTACGAATATATAACTAATACTTTTTTTTCAAACTGTCAAATAGCCTATTATATCTAACATTCGAAGTGGTCTCTCAATCCATCATTGTCACATATCATCTCACAATCTTAATTATTCAGCATTTCTTTTCCTCGATGTTCCTAAGAATACTAACAATTCTTGGTCCTAAACTATTCGACATTCAGATGGCGAATGTGAAGTTTCCATACTGTTGTATCCTATATTATGTTGAACCATCATCAAAGGATCGTTGGATTTTGAGACAAACTATTCGAGTCCTAATGCGACGTTGAGCATAAGCAATAGTCAGGAATTTCATCTCAGTAGTCTCCTACGAAACAATCATGAATTTATCTTTGGTTGTCTCTTAAAGCCATAAGTAATGTCTCTTCAATTATCCCCAAAGTAATATTCAATCACTTCGGCATTGAATTACTTTTCTCCTAGTCTCGTAAGTAATATCACGGCTCTTAATGTGGTCACTTTGGCTGTTGATTGTGTCTCCTTATCCAGTAAGTAATGCCATCTCTTTTAATCTCGTCAGTCGTGTCTTATCAATCACTTCGGCTGTTCAATTGTTTGTCTCCCAATCTCGCAAGTAATATTATGTCTTTTAATCTCGTCAGTCGTCTCTTGTCACTTCGGCTGTTGAATGGGCATTGTTCCGGGAGACATCGATTGTCGTAAAGTGAAAACCATTTCGAGGAATAGGGATACTGATTACTATCAGGGGTTAAAATAAGTAAAATCAAGACGGATTATTAATATTTACCGCAAAAATTTATAACCTTCATTCGTCCTTCAATTATGTCATCGTTGGCTCTAATGCGGCAGTTCCATTGCCTTCGAATATAAGAAATAAATACATTCGTTCGTTCAACAACTGTCAGAAGCGTCAAATTCTTAGATATAGTGAAGATAACCTCAATTCTTAACAAATATCCGAATAATTTAAATAATTATTACGAACGAGACGCTAGCTTGTTATTTACATGAAAAAATCAATTCAATTCAATTCTTGGTCATGGACAATATGATTAGAAAAGAAAATATTGGTAAGTAGTTGACACTGACTGACATTTTTTTGTCATTGTCAAGCGTAAACATATTTTTATTTTTTAAAAGCATGAAAAAATGCAAAGGAAAGTACATAATTGAATCGTGTGATTTTAAAACGACACATGTCCTTTCATTACAACTTTGCAGGAAATAGAAAAAACTGTTTTATTCAAATACTAATATCTACAACAGCAATATTTTAGCATATTATATTGATTTCTGTATGAATAAACTACATTTTTTTTCTAATGTAAATCAATAGGTAGGTGTAAATAATTTTATTAAAAAAAAATGGGCAAGTGTTATTTTAAAAACACATGTGACTTGTGTTGTTTTAAAATCACACGATTCAATTATGCCAGTGGTGACGTCGTACTTACTAAGCTATCAGAAATTTTAAATAATTAATAAAAAAAATAATGACATCGAAAACTATAAAAATATTCAAATTAGTTTCTTTAATTATTAATCATTCATTATCTTTTCATTAATCTATATTTTTGATTTCTAGAATAAAAAATTGGGGTGAACAATGCCCATTGCTTGTCTCCTAATCCTGTACGTAATATCGTGTCTCCTAACCTCGTCAGTCGTATCTTGTGGGGACACGGCCACCACTACCTAATGTTATTTAAATATTATTGTTAATTATGTTTTAAATTTAAACTAAGATTAATATTTTTTTAATCCACATGCATGTGGATTCATTTGGTAATAAACATAAAATAAACTGCACCTTACTACTTTACTTTGTCCCTACCTCTTTTGTCACTTCGGCCGTTGAATAGCTTGTCTCCTAATCCAGTAACTAATATCATGTCTCCGAACCTCGTCAGTCGTATCTTGTCCCTAACTATCTTGTCACTGCGGCCGTCGAATAGCTTGTCTCCCACTCCCGTAAGTAATATCATGTCTCCCAATCTGGTCAGTCGTCTGTCGTCCGCAGCTCACCTACTTGTCGCAGTCGGCGACGAGCCGCACGCTGTCGTCCCGCCGCCGGCGCAGCGGGCGCGGGTGCTGCAGCAGCGTGAACCGATCGGCGGACTGGCCGCTCTGCTTTATGCCGAGCGCGCTGCGGAGGTGGCTCTCACCTGGAGACGTTATTGATTGATTTTTTGATTTGATTTGAAAAATTCTTTATTTGACTAATAATATGCAGAAACATGATACACAAAGATCTTATTCTAAGGGTATGCTAGGATGTTTCAATCTGTTGATTAGGTTACAGTACCTTTTTGAACATTTACAATTAGGCTAGAAATGATTAGTTGCGAACATAAGCAAAAGTTTTTTTTTTTTAGACTTGGTGTGTGACGTTTAGAGATACTCCTCGCACTTATAATACAATGAAGAATACCCGTAGGTAAGAGGTGAACATTTGATAAAACAAGAAATTAACTGCGTCAGTAACTACAGCTTAGCAACAAGAAAATACTCACACACAAGATAGATAGTACCGTGGGATACTCTGGAAAGAATCAGCCCGGATTCTACAGCGGGCGTGTTGACCCACCTATGCCTATTTTAGGTACCTACCTAGGTTTCAGAAGAAGTTTCGAGGTATCCGTATGCTTTAGTAAGTCACAATAACACTAATAACAGAAACTGTATACAAAACGAATCACAATCACAAGCAGACAATAAACAGTTTTTGAAAATCAACTGAAGATCAGTGCTGCTGGTGATGTGTTGTTCACAGCATACGCCAGCAATGCATGCTGAGTTGGTGACCCTTTTCTGTTGCCACGGAGGCACAATGTCCGCATTTTTTTTTTAGATTATTGTTTTTTTTTTTCTTCTTGTTCTAATTACCTATATAGATTCTGTTATTTTTTTATGTGTGTGCTTTTGCGGCAATGTAAATAAATGGTTTCTTTCTTTCTTTCTTATTTATATTTTAATACTAGAGGAGGCGGTGAACCTAGTTCCACCTAAAATTGTAAAAAAATATTGTAACGCTTCATAAGTTGTTGTTGGTGCTCCTTAATGAATAAAATAAAATAAATTAACAGCGTTCCAAGGTCTGCCACGAACGACTTGTATTAAAAGCAAGGCAGAGTGGCATTCCTCATATAGAATTACTAATTTATTTATTTTTCGGCTGTTCTTTCAGGTTTTGCTAATTTTCTTGTTTCCGTTATTCCCCAGTATTGAAACGTTAATGTGTTTCCAGCGCGGTGAAGCGGTCCTTAAAGACTGTGCCCACGCCGTCATATCGTATGTCTTTGTACCCCGTTGCTGGAATCGCTAACCCGTTAGGTTAGGTTAGGTGAGCAGATTTAAATCAGGTAAGCGTCAGTAGTGATGCTGACGCTCTCTCTGACTTTCCCTTGTCCTATGTTACTATTTGAATCGTGTGATTTTAAAACGACACATGTCCTTTCATTACAACTTTGCAGGAAATAGAAAAAAACTGTTTTATTCAAATACTAATATCTACAACAGCAATATTTTAGCATATTATATTGATTTCTGTATGAATAAACTACAATTTTTTTTTCTAATGTAAATCAATAGGTAGGTGTAAATAATTTAATAAAAAAAAATGGGCAAGTGTTATTTTAAAAACACATGTGTCTTGTGTTGTTTTAAAATCACACGATTCATTTATGCCTTTTTTTTCTTGTGATGTGTTTAATTTGTCCCAATAAATGTCTCTCTTTCTTTCTTTTCTTACTTTCTTTCTTAGTTCACCTGGTAACGAGAGCGGTCGTCCACAGAGGCTCAGGTCGTGGGATCGCGGCGAGGCGGACCTCGAAGACCGCGCCCGCGCCGTCATGTCGTAGGCCTTTGTACCCCGCCGCGGCGACCTCGCGCCCGTTAGGAGCTCCTGGAGACGCCGTGTGGAGAAATTAACAAATAGCATTAACATATAAATAGCCAGATTGATCCTGAAACTGTCGCGGCTAGGACTGATAGTCGTCAGTATTTACACAACATACGCAGCCTATGTACGTCCCACTGCAGGGCACAGGCCTTGTTTTTGAGAGTGCTTAATCACAATGCGGACCCGTCTTATGTTTTCCGTCACTTCCTAAAATGAAACACGCCTAGCGTGTATTCCGAACTTACTATCATAAGAAAATCCACGCTCGGCGCCGTTGCATACGAAAATATAACATTCACTTCACTCAGTATTACGCCTGATAATGATGAAACAATACATACTAATGGAGGCCGGCCGCCGTATTGGGCCACGCGCATTGTAGGGTTCCGTAGAAAGAGGAGTTTTTTCGCTGCTTTACAGAACTAACAACTTCATCAAAGTAATTTTCAACGGATTTTGTAAGTTTTCCTTTTATAAGTTGGTCGTCCGTCTATTACTCGTTAACTAAACTTGTAAAGGCTACTTAAGACATGATAGTTCTCCTTTTAAGTTCATTATACGTGCTACTCCACTTAATTTTTTCACGTTTCTACAATCAACCGTTTCGCCGGGAGAGGCAAGATGTTCTGTAGAGTAAATCACTCTGTGATTGGTTCATTCTGTGCGCCATGCGTGACGACGTGACGTTGATTTCATTGAAGTATAACCCGTTGAAATATCTAGGTACCTCGCACTGTGGCGGTCTGACGGTGGCAGGTGCATAGATATTTTGACAAGCCCGCCCGCTATCCCGCAATTGAACGTGGGGTCATTTTTTAGCGCTAGTTACACATCTTTGTTTTTAAATATCACTGGAATAGACCTTTAATCGCTCGTAGCCCCGGCTGCCTGAGTGATCTTAAACGATCACGAAGGTTAAGCAACACTGGGCGCGTTCAGTGCATGGACGGGTCGCCGTCTATGCCTAACGCTAGTGGCATTTTTCCGAGCGGTTCCGTGCTTCGCAAGGCACGTTAAGCTGTTGGTGCCGGCTGCCGTCGATAGATGGCAGTCGTTAAGCCAAGTCAGAGGCCTTAGGGCGGCTTGACAACTTCTGACAGTAGACGAGCCACTAGTCTACAAGCCTCCACCAATCCGGACTTGGCCCCCGTGGTGGAGTATGGCCTATACCTTCCTCAGGGAAGAGACCCGTGCCCCTCGGTGGGGACATAATGGGTTGATGATGATGAGACCTTTAATAGTAAGACCATGAGCGACGACTGCCTCGTTGGTCTAGCGGTAAACACTCTTGACTACTGAAAAGAGGTCGTGAACTGAAAGAGCTGAAGGTCGACGTACTTAATATTTTGTAGAAATGGCCTTCGACTGGGTTTATTTATTTCCATGTCTGGGTGTATTTCTATGTTTGGTAACTCTAGCCCAGGGTATCCCAGTTTGGGACCATGTCAAGTGATCAATTATTCATCTAAGAACTAAACGCAGAGGACAACACAGACACAAAATGTGGGCAAGGCACCTTCTCAGACTGGGCGTCAACGGACTGTGAGCTAAACATGACCGGGCTGTCTCCAAAGTCGAAGGCGCTGGCTGCTCGCTGCGTGAGCGACTCTGTCCGGGCGAGCATGGGGGAAATGTTAGCTCTGTTAAATGTTAAACTTAAGAGAAAGGTAAAGGTTATATTAGGTATATAGGTAATTAAACACTTTTACGCGGATTTAACACTCGTTATTTATTCGTTTTTTTTTTTACAAACGACATGCTGGTATACAATGAAACTACCAATACGTTTAGAGGACACATATCGAGGTTTGAACGTGCTTAGAATTGGAAATAACTTATCAATGAAAAGTCTTATCAGACTATAATTTCTTTTTTATTCTGTTTTTCTCAGTTGTAAGCGCGAGCAAACCTTATTTGTGTCCTCTAAGCACATGGTTAAGTGTCATTGAGAGCCGGCATGTTGTTTGTGAATTAAAACCAATCTACGATTGTATGGAAATTAGACCTTCCGGGCCCGAGAACAGGTATAAACAATATAATTAATAAAGATTGTTGTTTAAAATCGGATTTTTCAATAGTCAGATAAAACTTAACTGGAAAATAAAACTGATGTTGTCGTATGATTTAGACAGTGATAGCATGCAATGTATTCTCCAGTTAAGTTTTATCTGACTATTGATAAATTGGCCCTAAGTAGAATGTTAAACTTGTGGAAGCAGTGTTTTAATAAAAACACATATACCTACTCGTATTTAACACTCGCCACCTGATGTCGGTTTTGAATAAAGGATAAATAACGAGTGTTACGTGTGAAACTACGAAGTGTTTTATTAATAAAACACTAACATATATTTCATACTTGTTATTTAATTCCGGATTTAAATTATGAAATAAATAAGGAGTGTTACGTTTAAAAGTGTTTTAATAATTAATAGTACTAATTAATACTTCAGAAATTAGTTACAAAGATAACAAGAGATTACAAAGGTTTTAAGCAGGTATAGGTGACCCAATGGCCTACGAATGAGGCTGAATTTCTTATGATATTTACCTGTACGGGCTATGCCAACGTCATCACGTAAGTGGCCTACTTTCCTATATCATTATATTCAACTTTGCTAGCAAATGGGGGACAGTACTGACAATGATCCTGGTCGAAATATCGCGACGTATATGTATTTTGTTTCATTCAGCTTTAGTCTGATTGTAAATTTTTTTTTCAAATGTTCCTAAAACTACCAAACATCCTGATAGACATAGTGGCTTCCCGTGTTTTAACGATTTCTAACGGTTTGATTACATGTAGATCAAAGCTGAATGAAATTAAAAGAGGTGGAGTGAGACACTAGTGTTTAATATAATAAAGAGAAAAATAAACTTTGGCCTTTTTGCATCTACGTACTGAGATGATTTATACAGCGTCCAGTGGCACCTTCACTCACACTAGATGGGTGAAGGGACCATTCGGACACTGCAGCGCCTGGGACATTGTTTTTTTTTTAGATGGAGTAAGCTTGCCCAGCACGTGTACCATAAAGAGAAGGGTGTGGACAAAAGCATTAGTTGGAATATACACTCATATTATTTAGCTTTAACAATGAAAATAAATTTAAATTTATATTTACCGTGAGGCCAGCAACTAGTAGGGGGCGGCGACCGGATCATGTGTTCGTGGACTTCTTTCAGTGTTATAGGGTCTTCTTCGACGAAATCTAGGGCCGTACTGCCGAATTCCTGAAAATTTCGTATTGAAAGGCCTTCAAAAATAATTCAATAGGTACTATTTTCTGAGGTATGTGAACACTTCAGACACTCAAGTTTCCTCACGATATTTTTCTTTACCGTTAGCGAGGGGTATTGCTACTACAACTTCATAAATGTATGTAACTTAAAAAAACAAAGTCATTGGTATCATATATATGCTGGGATTCGAACCCACGACCTCCCGAATGTGAGACGGGCGTTCTGCCGATACAATAATTTTTAACTTACCTTAACTAATAACTTTCACGGGATGGTTTCATTATACTTTAAAGTTGAATAATTAGGTCTTAACTACAACATGGGTGCTTTGCTTAACCGCTCGTGTCTGCCGTGTCACAGGTCAACTTTGTATAGACCACCTACACATTTCATTCCGCGAGGGCAGTTGTAAGGTTAATAATAAAAATCAACCAAAAAGAAATAAAAAACCGATGTACTTTTTTTTAAATAATAAAATTCAAAGAAAATGCACTAAAAAGAAGAGTTTAATTAATTTTTCATGGGTCTCATCAACAGATCTAGACCAAATTTATAGCCCGGCGCAGACGAAGTACTGTTCCCCGGGGTACTTTTTTGTCCATCGTTATTCGATACAATTTGTAAGAGGATAGACCTCTTACAAATTGTAACGCACACAAAGGACTAATAGTACCGCGCACAAAGTCCCCAAAATTACCGAGGACACCGGGACACTGAACTGAACAAAAGTACGGGGGAGTCCTCGAAAAACATAGAACTAACGTAACTAGGCGCAACAATGCACACAACGAACTTTAGTCTGCATTGAGCGGTCGATAGTAACGTATGTATCCGGGCAACAAATGACCGCACACCGTATGCGTTGAGTCCGTGACAAGCACTCGGTGGACATTTTTTACACGATTCAGGGATTTTTGTCCCACGGGGACAAAAGTCCATCGTCTGCGTAGGCCTTATATGGGACCACCCTTGAGGTACCTACTTGTTAACAAAAACAAATGGGTGGGGCTGTGGCGGGTCACACGGTTTAACGTGAACCGTCTAAAAGTAAGCGTTCATTTTTAGGTCAAACTGCGCTGTGTTACGCGACACTGGCGCCATCTACCGGCATGAGTCAAGAGGATCTGAGTTAGGGTCTATTTATATGTATAATTAATCTATTCGGCGTTATCACTTATGCGTTATTTGTTATTGCAAACATTTTAGCATGAAACGTCTAAAAGCGTTCATTTTTAGGTCAAACTGCGCAATGTGTTACGCGACACTGGCGCCATCTAGCGGTCAAAAGGATCTGAGTAATGGCTACTTTGCTCTACTCAATGATATATAAACGAAATTGCACCCAACACGTGGAGTTACAACCGTCGCCGAGGCGACATCTTTTCGTTGCATACAGTTTTAGCAAGTGACCCCTACCTACTACCGAACTAAAACATGTTTCGTGTCAAAATTAATAAAATTGGACAATGTAGTAAAGCATTATCTCTGTACATAAAAAAAATATATGGATAATTGAGAGCCACCTCCTTTTTTGAAATTGGTTAATAATATGGAATATTCTTACCTGTGACATTAATATTGTATCATCTGATTCACATTCATCTGCATGACTTTCAATGAGACTCTCCCTGCTTGCCATAACTTGCTGAAATTATAAACAAACATAGATTGTGACCCATAAAAGCAAACAACCTTTTCTGCAATGCTGATTGTTATTTTCACCTATTAATATTTGTGAGTCATCTTATTTATCTTGGGATAGATTGCAAACAAATTTATGGCCCCTTTTATAAAAAAATGAGGTGCTTTTTACAAGAACAACCTTTTTCCCCAGAGAAAATTTGGTACCTTTTGGCCAAAACAATTGTCCTACAAGCAAACCTTGGTGGTTTTTGTAAAATTTCCTAAACTTTTCGATGAAATAATTGTGGACATAGGAAGGTTTTGTAAAAACTGATTAGTGAGCCTAATGCAGCTTGTTGAACAATGTTGCCAAAATTCATGTGTCAGTGTTTGTTATGGAACTCCTCTGAAACCGGTTCACCGATTTTTATGAAATATTTTGTGTATATTTGGTAGGTCTAAGAACATTGCCAGGGTCAGCTAGTAATAAATAAGAAACTTGCCGGTTGCTTCACCCCTGACCACCCCCCCCCCCCCGCCCGCACCCCGCTTGCAGGGATCTTTGTATTAAAAATCTGTGGAAAAAACCTACAATGATGTCGGAAATACCTAATATGAAAGTGCAAATTTCCTCTGGGAAATTTTATTCTTATTGATTAGCATATCAATAACTGTGTTTGTGGTATTCTTATTGGCATCCCTATATTGTGCATAATACACATCATTTCTATGTTACAACTATTACATTACTTGAAAATTTATTGCGTGTAGTAAAGGGCTATCTAGATAGGTACCTACCTATCCATTGTCTTACCTGCAAGTAAGGATTGTCTTGTCTGGACAACCTGAGAGCTTCCATGTCTTGAGCGATGTTCCTAGTCCGTCCGGGCGTTAGCAGGACTGCCGGGGAGCTTCCCATCGATGCCACCATCACTATATTTATACGAAAATACAAATTTATTTAACATTATATTTTACAGTTTTTTTTGTAAATTTATGGATGGTTCGTGCTTGCCTGCTAAAGAATCGGTGCTCCCGTCCATTGTGGCACTAAAAGTGAGGCTGATGTCTGGTTTATGGTGAGAAAACCCTTATATTCAATGCAATATAGAGAAAAACAAACAGTATCACCGTTTTGCTCCAATAACTAACTATAACTCAAGTTATTCTTAGATGTTAGAGTCTATTTATATGTATAATTAATCTATTTGGCATTATCATTTATGCGTTATTTGTTATTGCAAACATTTTAAAACAAATTCTTCGATTTTCACGTTTCGCGAAATTATTGACAGAAAATTATTTGACAGTTTAGGTTGCGTTCAAAAACGTGATGATGATCCTGACTCACAGACCTAATTTCCTCATTGTCCTGACTGTACTGCAGCGTTCAGAAACGTATACGTTTACGAGGCTCGGTAGGCAGTGGTAGGTAGTCTGTTCACGTTTTGGCGATGCATAAAGTATTGAAAAATCGTAAAGTTGATGTGCAGTCGCAGTCGACAAGACAAGAACCTACGAGAGAAGAGATAATAATGCAACCTATATAAGTCTTACTGTAGGGCACAGGCCCTCTTTCAGAGTTAATATTACAGAATAAAAAAACAATATCTTTCACCTGGTTGTGCAATAAAGTGTTCTCTATCTATCTATCTATCTAATGAGAGCTCGATCATCACGTGTGTATCGCTGCAATTTCGATCGCCGAGGTATACATGAACACCTCAGGCACTCAGGAATCAGGATTCCTCACGATTTTTTTAATAAAAGTAAAGTAAAAACCTATATATTTATTTAAAATTACACAGTTAAGTCTTCAACCAGTGCGTCCTACCCGTAATGACATATGGTGCCGAAACGTGCACACTCACGGTGGGGCTGGTCCACAAATTTAAAGTCGCTCAGCGTGCTATGGAAAGGGCTATGCTCGGGGTTTCTCTGAAAGATCGAATTCGAAACGAGGTGATCCGACAGAGAACCAAAGTCACCGACATAGCCCACCGAATTAGCACGCTGAAGTGGCAGTGGGCTGGCCATATTATCCGAAGAACTGATAACCGATGGGGTAGACGAGTTCTCGAGTGGAGACCGCGGATCGGTAAACGTAGTGTGGGACTTCCTCAGACTCGGTGGAGCGATGATCTTCGCAGGGCGGCTGGCAAGAGCTGGATGAGAGTAGCCGAGGACCGTGCTCAGTGGCGTGCTATAGGAGAGGCCTATGTCCAGCAGTGGACAAGCATAGGCTGATGATGATGATGACACAGTTATGATTCATAATTTATTTTTACTTAGCAGTAATTAGTGCTTGCCATTGTGCACGAACCAAGTACGTATCCACGACCTCTTGAATGTGAGGCTAACATTCTGCCGACCGGGTTACCGTCGATCTAGCCGGTAGAACCATGGGTCGCCACGCCACCACACGTAGGTATATTCCGCGCACCTAGTTCCACTGTACGAAGCAAAGCGCACATTAGACACTGGATTACAGTTAGTTTGCTGTTATACATTTATGTATACCGGGATCCAAAACCCACAATCTCATGCATGTTTCAAAGTTCTCCACCAAACTAAGCTCGAATATTGCTTCTGTTATTACAAGTATTATATTGCGGAACTTCTCGGATCCCGACAATACTCAGTTCTCCACCAAACCAAACCAAACTGGAATATAATTGTATGAGACATATTTCTCCTGACAATTCTCTTTTTTTTGCTCTCGTGGAGGTTTACTTCTGGGCAGTCTAGGTACATATTCCAGTGTAGGATCTAGGATTTTTATACATCTTTAATCCGGTGCCACACGGAAAACCGTATGGCACCGGATTAAGAATAGAGTCACTCCATTTCCTCCCGTTGATGACGTAGAAGGCGACTAAGGAAATAAATTACCAGGAGACGAGCAGCAGCGTCTTCCTGAGATTCCAACCGCATACTGCGATCGCCAACCCGCCTGCCAAGCGTGGCCATTATGGCAAAACTCCTCATGGTTATGAAAACCACGAGGGAGGTCTAGGTTCTCATGACAAGCGCTCAACGCGCGTTTACAACTACTAGACATACATTTTGTTCAGGCCGTACACATGCTAACGCGCGTTTTAGTAAAGCGCGAACGCTGCGCTAGCGCTCGACTGTTGTGGACGCGCGCTTTGAGATCATAGGTTTTCTATGTTACCGTTCAGTTGAACGTGCGTTTTTGACGCGGATAGACGTATTTTAGGGTTTAGTCCTTCCAGAATAGTCCGAAATGGAAACGGAAGCTTTTAATACGGAATTATTTTTAGATGAAATAGAGAAAAGTAAGTCATCAAATGACTTGATGGACATTCTGAAGTAGTTAAAAAATTTGGCTTCGAATTGCCTTAACTTAGGCTACAAAATTATGTACTGGCTTTCAGTCAGCCTGTGAGACAAAATTGGGTGGACCCAATAATATCTTCGTCTTCTGTTGCGTTGTTTCTGCCGTCGGTATAAAATCACAGCTAAAACTGTTTCTATGTCCATCTACGACGAAGTCAGTGAACCGACTTGACTGAACCAAGGCGTGGCAAGGCGGCTGTGGTAACGCGCGTTCATCGCCTGAGTTAACGCGTGTCATATGAACACTGTACAAAAAGCTAGCGCGCGTTCGATGCGCGTTGAGCGCTTGTCTCCTGCAGTGGGCGTCAAAGGGCTGATGATGATGATACATCTTTGGGGTAGGGAACGGAAACACAAAATCGAACACAATGTATGAATTTATTTAGTCTGAACCAAGGCAATACCTTGAATGAAAAGGCACCCTCAAGCTGTCTATTTTGTTCTACTATTTGATAAATTAATATTTTCAGGTCCACTACGTCATCTAGGCAAACGCTATGTACAAAACAATTTGCTAAACACCTACAAGGCGCGTCTAGTGCATCCATTTTGAGAGATTAAAAATACATATAGCAATGAAATTTCGTCAATATGAAAAATATATGTTATGTATGTGCATTTGTTCGTTTCTTTAGAATTCGTTGTCCGTGAGTACGAACTGGACCGCGCTGCGGTAGTCCAAGATTCGATTCTTGATTCCCTTGAGTTTCGCGATGAAGTGTTTGTGGAGTTTGGTATTGGTCCTCTTGTAGCGGAGGGCCGTTATCATCTTATCCACTGTGTAGTGTAGCCAGAGTATGTTCGTGTAGGGCTCGAAGTTCTTCCAGTCGTTACTGTAACAAGAAAAAATAGGTTAATAACAAATATGATGACTGCAACGACTAATGAATGTTGAGGAAGCTAAAGTGATCTATCAGGATCGTAGCAAGTGGCAGTCCCTGGTCTCTGCCTACCCCTCTCGGATACAGGCGTAGTTTATGTAGGTATGATGACTGCTTGGTCATGACTTGACAAACATTCCGCATAGTCTGATTGAATTGCAAGCTGGACACAGGAAAAAGCAAACATGTACATATTTTATTATTTGTTCATTTGACTAACCTAAACACCGAAGAAATATATGTCACATGCCGCATCCTCCGCTAATGAGTCCCGAAATATGGTCATGCGTTAATTCATTTGATCAAGTTCTGCGCTGGGCATTATAACTAGGGTGCAGAGAAAAAAAAAGAATATGTTTCTAATACATATATATACTCTTCAACATAAATATTCCTTATTCTCTAGGAAAAAAGCTTTCAGATACATTTGACACTGGACAAGACTAGTAGAAACCATTAAACAGAAGCAATTTAGCTTCTGTTATGTTCAGAAAATCAAAGCAACAGAGCATTTAACAATAAGCTTTCAATCTGCATAGGTTGGCCTGTGTCTAATCGTCTTACTAATTCGACAGTTAGACGATGGCTACGTTCAGGAGTTGGTGCCCGTAGTATAGGGGCTGATCGACCACAGAGCACTTTAAGTTTGCTTTCCGTCTGCATAAGTCAAGACACTATCACAGTCCATTTCCAGCACACTTTCAGTCTACGTCTCACAGGCACTAGACACCCCGAGCTCGCCTACTCGCAACTTACCCCAACTTGTCAAGAAAGCTACTCACAGCGACCAAGAGAGGAACTACACAGAGAAATCCTTTATCATTTGCGGTCATCACTTAACCGTTTAAATATAAATAGAAAAACGTGAACGAAACTGGTTGGTATCTGCCGCTATAGCTAGGTTACTAAGCCGCCTATATACGTCCCACTGTAGGGCACAGGCCTTTTCTCGGAGAGTAAGGGCTTAATCACTACTCGTGCCCACCGCGGATTGGCGATTTCAAGCACTGAGGTATGTGAATAGCTCAGACACTCAGGTTTCCTCACGGTGTTTTCCTTCACCGTCGGCGAGTGCTATTGCTTCTATAACATCACAAACATAACTGCAAGTTAGGTTACTCGGGGCTGCAAGTGATTTAAAGCGCTTCAGCCAGATGTCGCTGCCTCTACATAGTACAGAGAAGTTTGTAAAGAGGTTCAAAGTTTCGCCGATGCCTGCACATGCCCATTTCGCTCAGTCGGGATAGCGCTGGCACGGTTAGCCAGAGGTCGCGGGTTCAAGTCTCGGAATTTTCGGCCTCTAAATAGGTTTTTGAAATGTACATAACTTAGAAAACAAAGTCATAGGTGCATGCATGCCCGCACTGGGCATCGAACCTGGGTCTCGCGCTTCCGAGCCCGACGTTCTGCCCACTAGGCTGCCATCGCTCGCCTTCCACCGTATGCCGTCGGCCAACTCACCACAACTTGTCGCGCATGAGGCGGTAGACCTCGAACTGGTAGTCGCCGACGGCGTCGAACAGCCCGTCGTCGGTCGCCAGGTCGTTGTAGAGCGCGGCCCGCTCGCCCGCGCACAGCGGCAGCGACAGCCGCGAGAGGGAGTAGTCGATGATGGTCGCCGCAACGCCGCAGCGCGGGACCCGGTGCGCGCGACCGCGCAGAACGTACGTTGCGTACTAGAGGAGGAGACGAAAAAAAAAAACTTTAATTACCTATTTTATTCGTCGTGAGCATATTTTTTTTTATCATCAGGTTATTCACCGTGAGGAGAAAGTGACCGATTACCGTCGGGAAATCGGGAATCGCAGTTTCTCTCGAGGGATACATAGTGCTTTATACTACACCTGCTTGGAAAGTATCACTACTTATCATTTTGATAGTTTTATTTTACTTTCTACGAAAACTGAATCCTCAAACAACACACAAATTGGAAATGGCGCCAATGGCGTCTGCAATTTTCACATGTTCTTTTTTCAAATTGTTTATCCTGCCGCCGCAGGGTCGCACTGCCAGCCCGACACCATCCAACACACAGCTAGTGGCCAGTGTCATTTTGCGAACTTGGAGATAAAAACTCACTGTAAAAACTTTTTGGCCTTTGATATTTAGGTTACCGGCGCATAGTCTTACCCAAAATTAAAAAAGAAAAACCACGTAAGAAATAGATTTTCATACACTTTTCTCTCCCGCTCAGATGCGTTTTCTCCCCGCATATTTGTTCGATATGCAATGACGTACTTTCTACCGTAAATTTGATAAAGTATCAAGGTACTTTCCAAGCAGGTGTAGTATAAAATGCTTATAGCATTAAATCCGCCAGTTTGCCACTGTATTTTTTACTTGTGAGTAATAAACGTATTAATAAATAATAATTATAATATATTTGTACCTTTTACCCGACTGCGGCGAAGCCCAAAAGGAGGGTAATGTGTTTGGCTTGTATGTATGTCCGATTCTATGTCTTAACTCCTTAACCAATGGATAGTTTGGCCGCGTAAGATTCGTCGTGTTTGCGCGAGTGTTACAGTCTATATGAATTCATCATAAAGCAAAAAAAAAAACACAAAGACAAAAACAAAAAAATACTGAAATAAAAAATAACCAGCAACCCGAATGCTGAGCATTAAACACTAAGCAGACGGGACCGAAATTTAATAAAGTAACTCATCGCGAGGAACATAGGTTGGTCTCGCCCGCTTAGTAGTTAAAGCTCACCAGCCCGGTTGTTGGTTATTTTTTGTTTATACAGCCATGATTGTGTCCCACTGCTGAGCAAAGTTTTCTCCCTATAGACACAAGGTTTGCCAAAGGGCAATGGAGCGCAGCAAGCTAGGCATAAAAACGATTGGGACTTAATGGACGTCACAATCTAATAACTGTAGTATTGTCAGTTTCAGCTAAGTATATATGTACGGATCTAATTGCGATTGTGTATTAGTTACCAAACAAACGACAGCGATCGCGATTAGTTACTAGATAGATTTAAAACGCCGTTTTATGGCCAATTTTATTTACATACCTTCTGCTCAGTTGGTGCTATCAACACGTTGCCCCAGTGCAAATCTCGGTGCTCGAATTGAAAGGCCTCTTCACCCACTGCTAGAGTAAATGCCACCTGGAATTAATCGGATAGAAGCTATAGCAACTTCACCTAGCTTGTAAGGACTTTACATGTGAACATTAAACGAAAATTATTACACTTGAGCGAGTGACTTTTAACAATCAAATTGTTTTATCTATGTAAATAATTTAGTGCAACATGCTTTTTTAAACTTTCGTGATGAAATTAAAAACACAAAACACAATATTTTAGTATAACATATTTGGCCACAGACAAAAATATAGCAATGTTAATTTCATGCCCACTTTGTCTTTCCACAACATTGAAAGAAATTAATGTAATTCTTCATCTTCTATTACAAAACTAAGTATAAATAAACGGGTAAATAAAGATCGAATCACTCAAGTGAAGGTTCTTCTTTCATACTTTATTTACAAAGCCTGGACAAAATGGCGTAAAAAAGAATATTCATAGTTATTTTTCACTATTAAAACGGCGCACTTCGGATAGCACAAAATTTATTTAGTATTTTGCTTCCATTCTGTGTTTAGAGATTTCATTTAGTGAAAGATGCAGAAAGCAATATTAATTGACCGTCTCATTCCGCCTTAAACTAAGAGACTGTCAATTTATCACGTAAAACAATTATGAGAGATTTCTCAGCGGTGAATGGAGGGTCAGAAATTGATGGCTAAAATTGTGTCAAGTAATAGATGAACAGCCCCCAAGTAGGTAAGAAATTTTTCGAACACAGCATTAAACACAACAAACAAACAACATTACACTTAAAAAAACATCAGCAACACAAAGGAACCAATCTTCGTCAAATCAAACACACGAAAGCGGCGCTGAGCCGTCACGGAGGATGAGTGAAAATCTAGTCAGGAATTGGCGACATGACCTAGAGATGCACCCATCACCCGGGACGGCTGTCTAACGAGGATTCATGCAGGTTAGGCTGAAAAGAAAACGAATTAACCACAAAACACTAAACAAAAAAAAAGTTAAAATTTGAAATGACATTGGCAGAAACACTGGCACTTAAAAAAGTACAATTCATCTATGATCAGTTGGCTGACAGTAACAGACGGTGACATGAGGAAAATAGTGACAGCAGAATCAAATCTGCAGTGCCAGTGATTATCTGTGGCGGCGCGACCAGCTAACTTTTGTTCTGGCGGCAATATTCTGCGAGCGAAGGGCAAATAGGAGCGCAGAAATGTTCAATCCCTTTCTTTGACTGGCCCCCCAGTTCCTCGTAAGCTAACAATCTGTCATTCCTTATAAATCTAGTGCGTGTACGTACAATCTGTTAATGGGTAATCGTTGTTAACAGTAGGTTAACATTTTGTTAGTGGTACGAGAATGAGGGCGTCAGTCATAACATCAATCTTAGCTGTACAGATGAAAGTCCGTTTCTTATTCCGATAAAAAAGGCGGAATGAAACAAGAAAAGAAAACTTAATCTATTTTTAGAGACGAAAACACAAAATCAAATGGAAACTTGGGACTTGGACGTAGCTATCAATGTTATTGAACATTCTACGTCAATATGGCAATATTATTTTAGAAATATGCATTCATTAAACGATTCCATCGTACCGAGATAAACTTGTAAACCCATTGAACCACAACTGTCATGGAAATCGTCTCTTCACATTATAAGACTGCAAATAAACTAACAAAATGGAACCCATTTGATTTCGCATTAAAAATACAGTGTAAACTACTTAATTAAAAAAAATATTTTAATGCAGGGAATAAAAATAAAGGAACATCTACAAAAAACAAGCATCAGGTTTGTTTACTCCGTTCAAAAGACGTTCGAGCAAGGACGGTTGAATGAACCCGTCCGAACTGCCGACGAAAACATTGCTCGGCGGAAGCTTATCTGTTGGCTATTTGCCGGAACAGGTATTTATTGGCAGTATTCGGGTTTTGGGAACACCATATTGTATATTGGGAATGTAGATATAGTTTACTTGTGTATTTTAGAGAAGGATAGTGGATACGTTTAGAATTTCACAAGGATTTGTGTGAAGTTTGACGAAGCGTAGGACAATATAAGTTTTGTACGAAGCGTAGGACAATAAGTTTTGTATATTCTTTTAACAAATTGTGAGCGTCTTTCACAACATAGGTACGCCTGGGCACATGTGGAGTTGCTGCCAACTCACAGGTCAATACACTTTTCTATTTACCTACTCGTTTGCTTTTCTGAGTTTCGTACCCGAGGGGTGCCAAACTGGACCCCTCGGGTACGGGATTACAAAGACTTCACTATCCGTCCGTCTGTCCGCCCGTCCGTCCGTCCATCGGTCCGTCCAGGCTGTATCTCATGAACCGTGATAGCTGACAGTCGAAATTTTCACAGATGATGTATTTCTGTTGCCGCTCTAACAACAAATACAGAATAAAATAAATATTTAAGGGGGGGCTCCCATACAACAAACGTTGTCTAAAGACAGCGCTCGCCATCTAGCGGCCATCTATGTAACCTTCGCAGCGCCGATGTCATGTCGTTAAATATCAATGTTAAACGCTTCTTGTTGGTTTCTATAGATGGCGTCACCCTTCGTGCGCGAGTTCGCCTCGCACTTGGCCGGTTTTATTCTTGTTTGTGTTCTGTTTTGTTTATACCTGTCATGTCAAATCTTAAGCAAAGTTAGATTTTACGTAACTGTTAAATAAAGATTCACTTTTTCACTTCAGTCACCTTTTGGTTACTAGCATGGACATGAAACTTCGCAAACCAAACATGACTTAAATATTGTGAATGGGATGGATGAAAGGATGTCCTTATATTACAAATAATTGTATCTTAATTTTATTGTACATTTCGTGTATCTTGTTGTGTCTCATTTATTAAGTGATTGAGATTTTTTATTGGACTTCAACCATAATCATGTGAATAATTAATTTTATTGAAGTACTTACATTTGTCCTGTAATTAATTAATAGGTGCATAATTTAAAAAAGAAAGACAAAATACCAAAATTTTAAAATTACATTAAATTGCATAAAGCTTCGTCAAACCAACAAAAGCGCGACCTTAGTTTTAATTTAATTAAGCGTGACCTTAGTTTTAATTTAATTATTCAAACTATTATTTCTTTTTTTTTGTTACTAGGTATATTTCTGTATCTGCTTAGCGTTTTGTGTGTGTGACTTTTTGTGGCATAAATGATCCTATACTGTTAATTATTCGTATAACGGCCCAATTATGAGACTGAGTGCGCAAGTCACAAGTCTTAAGTGCTCTCAAACATAAACAAAATACGACGTCGCGTTCATCATCATCATCATCATCATCATCATCATCATCATCATCATCATCATCAGCTACTTGATGCCCACTGCAGGGCACAGGTCTCCCTCGTGGTTTTCATAACCATGAGGGGTTGCGCCATAATCGCCACGCTTAGCAGGCGGGTTGACGATCGCAGTATGCAGTTGGAATCTCAGGAAGACACTGCTGCCCGTCTCCTGATAATTTATTTCCTTAGTCGCCTTCTACGACATCCACGGAAGGTAATGGTGTGACGCTATTCTTAATCCGGCGCCACACGGAACAAACAGCGGAATGACGCGTTAATTTGATTTAAAAGCTCAAATTAACGCCAAATTAACTCGTATTGTGTTTATATGTAAGAGCTCTAACGATAAAAAAGTATTTGAGGTAGGAGGTATCATCAGAAAAAAAAACTTAAAACAAAGTAAGGCTTAACTAGCGATGACATAAAATAAGGCAAAAGGTAGTGGCTCAGCTGGTGCTGACCCGGATCAGTCCCGGGCAGCGCTGGCTTTCAGCCACCGCCTTCTACCTGAGATGTTGTGCGGGAGTTATGTTATGAGGGCTAAAACAGTCAACTAGGCATCTAAAAATGCTCTGAACTTCGATTAAAAACGTAACAAAAATCAAATAAAATATGAAAAAAAAAAACAAACAATTCTTCTTCGTATTAAAAAAGGAAGACTTAATAGACGTTTTTGAACGTGAAAAGATGAAAAACAACCTTTTATTGTGATATATATACATTGACCAACCTGCAAGAAGAGCGCGTGGGCTTGCTCGGCGTTGTTGAACTGGTAGCCCTCGAGGTCCAAACCGGCGTTGGCCAACTCCAGCACAATGAACTGCTGGTCGGCGGGCAACGCGGCCGGGTTGTCGTTCTCGGATCCCTTGCACTCGTCGAACAGCTCCCAGAGGTCGAGAAGACGCGACGGGTAGCTGCCTTGGACGCAACGCACCGCTATTACCTGCCGACGACGGAGCAATTACCGAGTGTGCAGTCATGTCGTGAATGATATGACCGCCTCGATGATCTAGCGGTAAACACGCTCGACTACCAAACAGAGGTCGTGAGCTCGATTCCCACTGGAGGTCGCCGTACTTGATTTGTAGAAGTGACCTCAGTCTGGGTGTGTTTCCATGTTTGTGACGTCCTTGGCTGGTTGCCATGGTACAGGGTATCCTAGTTTTGTACCTGGACAAGTGATTGTATTATATGAATTGTAGGCTTTGAATATTCATTAGAATATTCATGAGAACTCATTATACAGAATATTGTCAGAAAAACACTTTTTCATAAGCTATACACAGCGGGCACCGCGCTAGGTTAAACCTATATCGCGGTCGCCAAAGCAGTTTCTTCAGAGAAGGTTATAAGAGCAGAATTTTCAACAAGACTGGAATGACTGCACATTCTACAGATAGACATAAACGCAGGTATTCCGGAGGGGTAAACAGAGACCAGGGTTTGCCACTTGCCACGATCCTGATAAGCCTCTTCATCAGTCGCCGGTTTCGGGTACATTTTTATCTTTTCCTTCGCTAATACAACATAGTGTATCCGCCAGGGCGCGTTACATAAAACTACAATTCATAGTTCACCATGACAATTCGTTATAATCGACTTTGAAATGTAAGTACATGGAATTGTCATAGTAAACCGTGGATTGTAGTTCTATGAAATAATTATGGCCCTGGGCGTCCCTCAACGTGCCTTCTACATGTAGGTAAAAAAAGATAATTTTAGATAAGTCTACAAGCTTTACCATAGCTCGTGCGTCTTCGTGACTGGACCAGCCGACGTGACGTCAGCGGGCGTACCCAATCGCATCATATCGACACGCGCCGTCCCACCCTAGTTGGCACCGCGATATCACTGTTTACGTTATCATCACGTGTCCGAGTAGAAACTCTTAACAATCAGCTTTGACACGTATGTCTTCGAGATCGCACTTTCTGCAATGTATTATTGAAATAACGGATAAGAGATAACCGTTTCTTCAATATGGGTACATACCCAACATTGAACCACTTCGAAGGAAAAGTTAAAAATACTCAAAGACATTGTCCAGACAAAACATACATTCCAGTTTACATTAAACCCAACAAGCTGGATTTGGTTATAGGTCTTAAATACGTCATTATAAATTTGAGTGGACTATTATTAGTATATGTATATTTTTCTTACAAATTGACCGCATTCACTTTTAGGATGTAGTGACCAGAATTGAGAAAGGACTGTTGCGTTGGTTTGGACACGTCGAGAGGATTAAGGAAGAAAGATTGACGAAACAACTATACCGAGCGAATGTGGGTGTAAGGGCCGGTAAGGACGACCCAGGCGGACATCATCATCATCATCAGCTCCTTGACACCCACTGCAGGACATAGGCTTCCCTCATGGTTTTCATAACGATGAGGGGTTTTGCCATAATCGCCACGCTTGGCAGGCGGGCTGGCGATCACAGTATGCGGTTGGAATGTCAGGAAGACGCTGCTGCCCGTCTCCTGGTAATTTATTTCCTTAGTCGCCTTCTACGACATCCACGGGAGGAAATGGAGTGACGCTATTCTTAATCCGGCGCCACACGTAGTATAGAAAAATATAATTTTGGAAAATGAGATGGTCCGACCGATTCTTCTATTTTTATTTAGTTTTTGTCGCTTGGCAGTCAGATACTCAAATTTAATTAAATACACTAATTCGGATCAAAGAAAACGATCGAGACAAAGGCGAGACCGTTGGACTGGTTGATAGCAAATTGGGTCGATGGGAACTTGCGTTCCAGATCTGCCAATAACTTAGTTTATGAGTGCCCAGAGACGTTTGTAGAAATTAGGTCTCAAAAATACAGGCAACGGTAATGAAGCTTACAGCGGTAGAACGCTAACCTTACAAAGGAGAGGTTCTGGGTTCGATAACGGCATGCACCAATTACTGTGATTACTAACCAACAAGATCACTATTGTACAAAGAAAAACGGCCGTAATTGTAAAGACGGTGGCGTTCCCGACTGCTATCAGTAACAGATCAAACTGCGTTTGATGAAAATAATAAATAGCGAAGAGAAATAAATAGGGAGAGCGCTTGCACAGTTAGCCAGAAGTCGCGGGTTCAAGTCCCGGCATGGGTGGAATTTTTAGACTCTAAATAGGTTTCTAAAATTGTCCTCAGCACGGGCTAGTGCAACAAAAAGAACATAATCATGTAGGTACAGCGATATCATTCCGATGTAAAACCTAACTGCAAAGTGAGTTGCTCGGGGCTGCAAGTGATGTAAATTACTTCAGCCAGATGTCGCTGCCTGTACGTAATACAGAAAAAAATTGTAAAGAGGTTCGAAATTTCGCCGATGCCTGCACTTGCCTATTAGCTCAGTTGGGAGAGCGCTGGCACGGTTGGCCAGAGGTCGCGGGTTCAAGTCCCGACATGGGTGAATTTTTTAGCCTCTAAATAGGTTTTTAATAAATAATTTGTACAGAACGTTTTAAATTAAGTATCACAATAATTAGGATACCCTGTGCTATGGTAACCAAGCAAGGACATCACAATGATGAAAATACACCCAGACTGAGGCCATTTGTACAAATCGTACGGGCGGCCCGCAGTGGCATAAACCTCACCTTTGAGCTTGAAGTCTCTAATATTAACTCTGACAGATGCGCAGTTTTAAATTCTGCTCTGACAGGTTCTTATCAAGCTGCGTGACGATAAACTGATTGCGTATGTACCGCGATTAAATCTAGAAATAGTGCCAAATTGAATCTGAAAAATACAATGAACCGGCTGATAAGAAGCGGAGACACGCTGTTAGTACTTTCCTTGTCACCGCAAAAGCGTTCACCTTGACGGTGACGTGTTTATCATGTTCAAATACAGGGAAATCTCATTGGCATTGTTTACTGAGACATTTGCCGCATGTAGATGTTTGTGCTTGCTCAGGATTGGGAATAACAGCACTTTAGTCATGTTGACTAGACGCTTTTTAGGGTTCCGTACCCGTAGGGTGCTAAACGGGACCCTGTTACTAAGACTTCACTGTCCGTATGTCTGTCTATCTGGCTATATCTCATGAACGGTGTTAGCTAGGCAGTTGAATTTTCACAGATGATGTATTTCTGATGCCTCTATAACAACAAATACTAAAAAAAAAGAATAAAATATTTAAGGGGGTCTCCCATACAACAAACGTATTTTTTGCCGTTTTTTGCTCGATAGTAATAACGGCAACAGGTAGACGCTTGAAATATTCACAGAATAGTTCTATATTCGCTTCAAAATAATTAAATTAAAATAAATATTTAAGGGGGGCTCCGATACAACAAACGTGATTTTTTGCCGTTTTTTCTCGATATTTGTGTCTAATGTTGAATAGATAATGGTACGGAACCCTTCGTGCGCGAGTTCGACTCGCACTTGGCCGGTTTTTTCTCTAGGTTTGAGTTTGAATATGTTCTATGGAGGAAAGAAAAATAAAGCGGAGTGCAATGCAATGTTGTTTGAGTGAGTTTGCGGTGTACACGTAATAATTTGTTTTTTATTTCTTGTAAATTCGACTGAACTTACAAGAAATAAAAAACCAATAAAGTCTGAAGAAGCGCAACTCAAACCTCGCTAATGAGACCCGAAATAAGTCCGTAATGGGATTGGGCTTATTAGAATTAAACGTTTGATATAGTAAATAAATTGCGTTTTTTCGCTGTGGAGAGATCTGTCCACTTAGTACTGATAATTGAGTCAAAGGGATATTTAGTGAATTGGGCATTCGGCGCCTAAGCCAACATGTTATGTAGATATTATGCATATTATGTTACTTATCTCTTTATTTTGTTTCTGTGATGTGTCTTGTTGGTATAATAAAATGTATTTCTTCTTCTTCTTCTTCGTATTGTTTGCCATCTACACGTTAAGGAGAAGTCCCTCTCACATCAACATTTACAAATTTTACAACATTTTAAAATTAACCGCCTCTTTGGTCTAGCGGCTTAATACGCTCGGACCGCGTGCGTGCAGTTTTAGTTGATTATGAGAACGCACTCGGTCCGAGCGCACTGACCGTAGTCATAATCAACTAAAACTGTACGCACAGGTTCCGAGCGTACTAAGGCCGATATTCAGAAACGATTTTGAGCGTGAGCTCAATGTGAGTCCGGGTCTTCCAACTGTCAAAATGAAAGTCTCAGGGATATTTTGTATTCACAGTTGAGTTTGAGATAACAAAAATTGAGCGCAAGCTAAGCTGAGACTGAGTAGTGGATTTCGGCGACTTAGCTAAGACTCAAGGTGGCAATGACGAAGAAAGTAGCGACACCTGTAGGCAATTCGGTGAAGTAACCTTTTTTTATTCACAATTTGACATTTTGCATGCTCATTTTCCTTCAAAAAGTTAAATTGTGTTTTTAGAGTAATGAGAAGTCAAAATAAAGTATTACCGCGCGTAAAAAGTTTCGACATTTGTTGCCATCTCATTCACTCCTGTGGATTTTTGTATGTCTTTCATGTAGCGTTAACAGACAATATAAACCGGTAAAGTCAAAAACTGTACCACAGATTACACGCTCGAGTAAGTTTAGCTTGAGCTGTGGCTTAGCTGAGTTCGAGTCGAGATATTGACTGTGAATACAAAATTCTTGAGTCTTTGTTGAGATTGCTCAACCGATGCTCAGCTTAGTTAGGCGTTAAGTGTAGCTCAACGCTGTGTTTCTGAATATCGGCCTAAGACCATCAAGACTCGGCTGAACACCCTTGACATTAAAACTAGAAGTCGCCGTTATTGAATGTACAAATGGATGCATTTCCATGTTTGTGACGTCCTTGGCTGGTAACCATGGCAAAGGGTTTCCTTGTTTGGGACCAGGACAAGTGATTGTGTTGTGTGGAAATTACTATAACTAATTGCAATTCCAAAGATCGCACGCGCATTCCAACTCGAGTTAATATAAAAGCAATTAACTCAATTAAGCTCTGATAACATGGAGGTACAAGGATGAACGTCTGTTCCACTTCTGTTATCAGTCAGCCTCAGTGTTTGCAGCTTATCTTTTACCCTCTGTCGTACCAACGAGATAACCGGTCTGCTTACGCGTCATACAGATGGTATGAGACTGGGGTTCATCAGATTTTACCGCTCAGAAGGTAATCTGTAAGTCGAACTACCAACATATAATACGCAATACGCAATCCGTTAATATCTAGTGTTAATTTACTACGTATGCACAGCATAGCATTTTTAGCTTTAGTATCTTTTTTCGCATATTTTACTGATCTGCATCTGGTCAGTCATCGACCATTGCTCGTCCACTGCCGGGCCTAGACCTCTCCCAGAGCAGACCACAAAAACGTGCCGCTCGTGCGGGGTTTCGCACGTAATCACCTCCTGGATTTAACTTAGTCGCTTCTCCTTACGACACTCAAGGCATGAGTCGTGGTGGTCATATTCTTACACCGAGAACCGCACTATACACTAAGCATTTCCTCCCGAGGAATGTTATACTTATAAAAATGTTTAGACTGTCTTTTAGATAACGAACATGAAATATTAAAAACATCGAGATCACAAACACGCATCTATACAACATCATATACCCTTGGACTTGGAACACAGCCAGACTGAGGTCATTTGTCACCTGCGGCCATCGAACCCACGACCTCTTTGCTGGTAGACAAGGTACTTAATCCGAGGCAGGGACGGGATGGTACAGTACAGCACGTCTGTACATACAACACTAACAGTTAACAGAAGGCACTGGCTAATTTGTTTGCCTGTCGCTTATATAATATTGCCGTCTATATTGTGCGAGCAAGAGGCAAATGCCTTTCTTAATCTGTAGAATTCTAAAGGACCCGATCGGGCCACCATAACAATGGTTTTTAATTGGTCATAATCTAACAGGTTAAAACCAATCTCGCTATACAGGCCGACCGCCAGAACCACGTCTGTTAGTTGAGTTATCTGTTCTAGTAGAGTAAAATTCATTCATTCAATCATTCATTGATGTACCGTGCCCGGCAACCCTGTCAATATGCCCGGAAACAAAAAACTATGACAATTCGATGTACATTGCAAAGTCGATTAACCCACAGATTAAGCAGTAGACACTGCCACGCAATTACCTCGAATTGTCATAATAAACTACGAATTGTACTTTTATGAAACTCGGCCCGGGAGGAAGTTTTGAATGCCTCGTTGGTCTAGCGGTATCACGTCTGATTACCATGCCGGAGGTCAGGGTTCGATTCCCACTGGGGGCCGTCGTAAATTTGTACAAATGACCTGTCTGGATGCATTTCTATGTTTGTTATGTCCTTGCCTGGTTACCATAGCGCAGGGTATCCTAGTTTGGGAGCAGGACAAGTGATTGTGTTGTGTGGAAGTTATATCAGTTCGCAGTTGTAAAAAGAGCGGTCGAGCTCTTTGAAGCAGACCGACCGCTGTTTATCGCATTATCCGCACTGGGAGTGCCTTAGTGATAGCAGTTATCATGTACTTTGAATATTCCCAATATTGCCCGGGGACGAATGTAATACCACAAACATGGAAATACACCCAGTCTGAGGCAATTTGTACAAATGTACGGCGGCCCAAACTGGGGATCGGACCCACGACCTCCGGCTAATCAGACGTGATACCGCTAGACCAACGAGGCAGTCATAAGTGATAGTGAAATACTGGATGAATGTCGCCAAGGTTACATTATTTTTAGCAGCGTTTTTGCTGCGGCAAATTTACGGAAAGCTATCTGCAAAGCGGAGACACGTCGGAGCGGAGCCCAGAGTCCACTATATAAATAGTTGTTCAATAGTTAGCGCGAAAAAGGATAATGTTTATCTCTATTTTGGTGTCAACGTTTTTAATTAATGTTCCACACACTACAATCATTCCCAAATTAGGTTACCCTGTGCTGAAGTGCTGTGTGCATATGGCAAGGGCATCACAAACATGAAAATACACCAGGCTGAGGCTATTTGCACAAATGAATCACCCCGGCCTGCAGTGGGAATCGGACCCACAAGCTCAGTGTTGGTAGTCAAGCGTGTTCAGTTTTGTTCACAAGCTCAGTTTTGGCAGTCAAACGAGGCAGTTATGCAGCAGAATTTCTTGCAGGAGTTTCTCATAATGGAAAATAAAAAAAAGACTCGAAGACTGGGACTATGTTGTCAACTACGTACCTCGTTAAAACCATCAGTGACATTCTCAATCGTATGTAGATCCAATGTGTCAGCGTCCTTGCCTTCATCAAAGTGGCTCTCGATATCGGCTATGGGAGCGCGCAGTGCGCTCAATTCCCTGTTGGACAACAGAGAAACAACATTAGCTCAGCAGATTTAAGGTATATTTTCCTTTATCTATTCAGCAGCTCCAGCAGCGCAAAGCTATTGAAATCAATAACTTCCACACATAAAAATTCATTGGAGTGCTACTACGTAACAAGAAAGTTCACATCGATAGTAGTAAATTGTACAATTGTATATGACATTCATTCTTCTTTTGTCCTTTTTGATTGCCATCACATTTTCTCGTCGGCAAAACCCGAAAATTGAGCTTCTATTTTACGCACGGCTTAGACCAGTAAACAGGACATAATAACGTTGAACGGAAAAGCTGATAATTTTCATGGCAGCTGTAGAGCCAAATTTTCCATTTTAGGATTGTAAAGAGTTTATGTTACACACTAGGGCTGGGATGGGAAGACCTAGAAGTGCGCGTGGCCGAGTTCTGGGCCAGCAAAATCTTGCCACCGACACGATAAGAAGAAGAAGAAGTGACAAGACCGCAGCGAGAGGAGATCTTTTATAAGGATCCTATGTCCCTGATGAGGGACAACAGGACATAAGCAGTAGTAGTGAGAGTTTATGTTACCAATGGACGCTCAAAAGGTAGATGTAGTGTTTGACGCAGAAGGGACCTAATATAACGGAAAGTGACTAGTCAACAGATTACCAGCCAAGCCATATGGCCCGATGACAAAACTTAATTAGGAAGAACTCATTGGTTGCGTATGGCGTATGATCGCGCTAAGAGTCGTGCGAATAGAGGCATATTAGTCAACATTTACTGCTAATTAGTTGACGCACGTAATCATCAGTACCGAATCGACGCCTACGCCTGAGGCAGGCTTTAAGTTGCGAGGCACGCAATTGTACGGTTAATTTTAGAAAGGGACTGAATAACTATTTGCCCGAACTGGGTGCCATCGAGAAAATCGACATATTTAAAGGAATATGTAGTGCTGATACGCCTCACTTTAATGAGGATTTAAGCGATAATGGAGAAATTTTTTTTTTTCTCCTTCAACTGAACTCATTTTCGGTAAACAAGAATATTTAAAAGAGAAAGTAGAGCATAAAAAACATTTTAAAAGATATCATAGACGGAGATATTGTATGAGCGGAGAGTATAGTTGTCCAGTCCCTTCCTTTAACACAACTATGGCGACGAACAAAGGCTAGCTGGTTTGTGTGCAAGACAACAAATTACAGAACTATAATAGTGGGTATTCCAAATGCATACATGAATTCACAAGAGCGATAAACATTTTCTAGGAATTGTTTGTTGTAATCATAAACTGAGGTTTACTGCATAAACACAGATTTTTAGGGTTCCGTAGTGAACAAGGAACCCTTATAGTTTCGCCATGTCCGTCTGCCTGTCCGCCGCTTAGCACAGAGACGGTAAGTACTAGAGATGAAAATCGGTATAGATACACTTCCATTTCTCGAAGCAGTTCAGGCCATTATTGACCGCGCCCATGCGTTGGATCGGTGTGTAAAAATTATTGTGGGTGTAGGAAGACCATTTCGATTTAGGGTTCCGTTTACGAAATATTAAGCTTTAAAGAGCAATTTTTTGTCAGAGAAGCGAGTAATAGGCGACCAACTTATACAAGGAAAACTTCGTACGCACTCACATAGCAATCACAATCTCCGAGACGATCTCGTGGTAGTCCTTCTGGCGCTCGCCGTTGACCCTTACGCTGCCGGCTATAGGCACAACCTTCAGGACGCGTGCGCGGCCATCGCGTGCACGCCACAGGAACACCTCGCCGTAGACACCCTCGCCGATCTTGTGGCAGTTCTTCAGCGCCCTGCGGGGGAAAGAGTTGTTAAGAAATTTGTGAGGAAGCAGGGCCGTATTATACATAAGGCGGAGTAAGCCTAGGGGCCCCGCATCGACTAGGGGCCCGCTACCGATAATGTTTTTAAATGTTGCTTGAATTTAAAATTAAATTAGATTTTTTTTTGTAACAAATAACATTATTGTGTATTTTTATTTCAGTGTGATGTTTCCTTACATTTGAAAATGCATTCCAAATTATTACATGAAAAGCCACGACTCGAGTGAGGCGTGACGTATTTTAAATGAAGAAATAAAATATATTTAATATAATAATATATTTAGGAATTAGGAGAGTAAATGGGCTACGAGACATGCATTCCCTAGGGGCCTCGACATGGTTAATCCGACCCTGGGAATAAGTTTTATAGTATCAAAGTCAACAAATTGACATCAGGAATTGACGGTCAAAGCCCAGACACTGATATTAGGGGTTGATATTTCTGAAATCAATAAGATGAATGAATGACCTAGGATGAGGATAATGACATTGATTCTTCTCGTCTTTTAACGATTTCAATCAATGATATGTTTATATTCAGACAGATTTAAATGAATTTTTTGTTTGTACAATGCAGCTGGAAAGGTCTTTTAGAACAAAAGTATTCTTATCTGTCCTTTTCATTTCATCTTGTCCAAAAGTGGCTCAACCTAACCTAACCTAACTTTTTTTTAGTTTTTCCGAGTGCTGCACGTCGGCACACTAACGTAAGACCAGCGCTGGAGTGGCTGCCTTTTCGGCACAACGCTGAGTCAGAGCCCCTTTGCATTTGGCACACCCGCAAATTGTTCTCTAGTACTCTGTAGGTTCGCTTGTAGTGCTTATTTTTGTCTGCCTACTTGCTTTACAATTTTGCTTTGATTTACTTGTGCTCGCGCTGTTTTCCTTCACCGTTAGCGAGTGGTATTGCTACTATAACCTGAATGTCTAAGCTATTCACGTACCTCAGCGCTTCAAATCGCCAATCCGCGGTGGGCACGCGTGGTGATTAAGCCCATACTCTCTCTATAGTCTATTCATCCTTACTTGTCCAATTTAGTAAACAAGATTCTACCCGCAAAGTATGACTTTTTAGTCGAAAACTGCCATATTCCCATAAATGAAGTAACCTGGGACACCATTTTGGATAACACGCTGCTATGTTTATAAACAAAGTGCACGAACTTGCAAGAAAATATCTAGTTTCGGCATCAAATGCCAATTTTGAGGTTAGAATATTGTTTACTAAAGACAAGGATGAACAGACTGTAAGAGAAGGCCTGTGCCCTACAGTGGGACTTATATAGGCTGCTTGTTTTTTTAGTTACGCTATTTTTTTTAATTGCTGTGTGTGTGTATGTGTGTGTGTGTATGTGTGCGTGTGTGCATGCGTGCGTGTGTGTGGTGCGTACATGTTTATCTATGTATCAACCTGAAAGATTGACTCATCACCTCCCTAGATGTGTATACACAGGTGTTAGTGAAGTTCAAACCCCTTGTTATTCGTCATTGAGTGGCCTTACGCGCTACGCCTACTTTCGGTCCCAACACATTGGCGTACCAATGACCCTACCACAGCGACGACAGGTGCTCAGCTATTTATAGAAAGATAACGAAATGTTTGTTGAATAATTAAGTTTTTATGCTATTCAGTTGCGAGTACGTACTTCTGAGCACTTCAGACTTTATTATTAAATTGTGAGAGCTCCCGTGTTCAGCCTTATAGATATTTGTATGTGGAGTCATGTTTAGCTAAATTGATTTGCATTAAATAAGGGCCGGTAAGGGACTTCCCAGGCGGCCATACTTCGGCCAAATAGGGGATAGCGAAGAGCAAGACAAAAAGTACCCGGAACCGGCGTGCGTGCATGCAGCGAGTAATTAATGTTGATGAAGCGACAGATCACAAACGTCAGGATCGTGGCACACCCTGAACTCTGCCTACTCCTCTGGAATTCCGGCGAGAGTTTATGAATGTAAAATAGAATTAAAGGAAAAAGATCAAGTGATTAAGACACTTAGAATCGCTAGCAACAAAGTTATGCCACAATGAAATAATACCTTAATTTGTAGTACTGGCTTAAAAGTTTAAAATACTATTGTTAGCATTAAAGTAATTCTCGGACGAGGATGTAATAGTGTTGCATGGAGACTTACCAAAACACAAGAAGTATCTAGCTTAACTCATTTACAGGTATTTATTTTACTGAGACTCTGTCTCACAGAAATACTAAAATTCATGCGAAATAGTTAATAAACAAATATACATTCTGACTTCATGCGAAATAGTTAATAAAGAAATATACATTCTGATCATGAAGAAAACCATCGCAAAACCGTTGAAAACGTAGTGATTATATCACAGAACACATATGATTATATTCTCTGTGGTTATAATGATAGGTGACAGGACGTAGCACAGATTAGGAACGATGACATTCAGTGCTGCCAAATGTAATTTATATCGATCATCAATTCGATTCTATCAGTCACCATTTCATAAAATATAACTGAAATGTAATATAATTGATTTACGTGATGAGAGTAGAAAGCCCGGTGATTATGCCTCATATCACCTTTAGATAATATCATATAATATGCAGTCTATGTAGATAAACCATAACATTTTAGTTGCAAAGTCATCCATAACATAATCAGTCAAGCATGTAAATCTTTACATGCGTAGGTACTGATTACGTTATGTTCCCACTTTAGGGCACGAATCCTCTCGCACGCAAGCTCGATGACTTTCAGCCCCCCGAACAAGCCGGTTTCCGATAAGGCTTTACATACGTTGAACCACAAAAATACGCTGCGGCAGAATGTACAAAAGACCGAGGAGTGTAATCTGCCACTATGCTTAGCTTTTTTGGAGTGAGGTGAGGTATAGGGGCATGGGGTGTACCTCATACACATGTTTCCTCTCGATGTTTTCCGTAAACGTTAGACAGTCGTACTGCTATAAAAAAATCACATACAATGTCCGATTCGAACCCAACACCTTGGAATGTGATGCAAGCGTTCTGTTAATACATAACCTCCGCTTTCCTAGTTAATTTAAAGGTTTATTTAAAGATCAGCATCCGAGCGATTCGGTCAAATTAAGATCCACAAGATCCACAGATCCGTGTGGCACTGGATTAAGAATAGCGTCACTCCAGTTCCTTCCGTGGATGTCGTAGAAGGCGACTAAGGAGATAAATTACCAGGAGATGGGCAGCAGCGTTTTCTTGAGAATTCAACCGCATACTGCGATCGCCAACCCGCCTGCCAAGCGTGGCGATTATGGCAAAACCCCTCATGGTTATGAAAACCACGAAGGAGGCCTATGTCCGGTTAAATGGCTGATGATGATGATGATGAAGGTCCACACTGTTGAATCTGTTATCTAGTGTTAGTACCTAATATATAAAGTAAACCGCAAATAATCTAAATGAACAGGTGGATAAAGAAATATGCAAATGAAGTAGGTATTATTAAACGAAATAACAAAAGTTATGTTATGTATTTTTTTTCAGCTATACCTATATATACCTATTTTTTCCCTGTATCGATTCATTCGATTTGAAAAGTAGCGGTCGGTTGGATGGCAACACTACATTATTGAATGCACAGATTGAGATTTGAACAGGTCTATGAATGGATAAATAGATTTGTATCAAGATGACAGCGGTCGTTAAACCGGAAGCATTAATTATTGTATAACTTTATTAATTTAGAATTACGGAGAAGTCATGGTTTTATAAGAAAACCCCAATTTTTTATAATTGAAAACATGAATTGTGGACACTGAAAACTGGTGACACTATTTAGATTTTAACGATACTGCTAATGGTCAAGATCCTTTGGTGTACAGATAGAAATCCATGGAAATCCATGGAGGAGGCCTATGTCCAGCAGTAGACTTCTTGTGGCTGAATGATGATGATGATACAGATAGACCACGTCCTGAATAGAAACAGGATGTACTTTTTATCAGAATCCCGCGCGAACGCAGCCGCGGGCTCACCTAGTGCTACAACAAAAGTGTTTTTGAAATTAATGCTGACAGACAAATTACGATGTTGCGAAAGTGAAGACATTATTACGCGTGACGTGACTTGATAAGCCAGTAATGATGACCTGGTGAAAGCTTGGGTACGTACTCCATGAACTTGACTGATGCAGCTAAAGATTTACTGACGTGCAGAAAAATGTTTTAATCTCTATGGAGAGGCCATGAAATAAATAAAGAGAAATATTGCTGATTAAAACGTTTATTTACGACTAATACTTTTTATAATTGTAATTATAGCCTGTCGAAAAGTTATTTTAGTCACGTGGTACAGAAACGCGCTAAACAAATACATTATAATAAGGTAAAAACGCGCCTTATTATAATGTATGAAGCATTTATCAACACTTGTAATATGTCTCCTAATTAATTACGTTTAGAATTTAATTTTATTGTTACTTTTTTCGCATTTTTTGAAACTCAGATAAAAATATTTTTATAGCATAAAATAGATTTTTAATTTATGTGAGTTTTTTTGTCCTGTATGGTATAAATACAATGTAACTCCAATTTAATTTTAGGGCAAGTTCCCCATTCCCATCCCAAATTGAGACCACCCAAAGATTCTTCTTTACCATTAAGCATTAAACTTCAACATTGTCACTAACTAAAAAGACTCGTCTCACTGCTTGCTTTAAAATCAGATTGGTGAGAGACAACATTAGGTTAAACTAGCTGTGAATTACGTATTTAGAAGTAGCCTTTGTCATATGTTGGTCCATAAACTATTACCTATGCAACAAACCTCATCAGCCCAATGCTATTGTGCGAAAAATATGGACATACCAATGGACAACCTTGGCATTCACCATATCAGGGGTGTAGACGTTGGCATAAGTTTTAATTAGAGATGAATTCTACATTATCATTGTAGAGTTTGCTTCTGTACTGTACCCATGACAGGCATCATAAGCTGGGCCGGATTTGGAGATCTGGAGGCCCTGGGGCAATGAAGGTGCGGAGGCTCCTAATTATTTTCGGAATTAAAATACTAAACAGAAAAATGAATTGAACACGATTTTATTTTCAAATTTGACTGAACAGATGTTAATTTACATACTTATAACAGATTGGCGTTTAATGATAGTACTGCTCTATGGTCTCTCTTGTGTAGGCCCCAGGGCAGTAGCCCCGCCTGCCCTCCCTTAAATCCGACCCTGATCAGAAGCAATAATCGCTCATGAATAGACAGCAGCAGGCAACAAAAGGCAAGCCAGTCAAAGAGCACTACTGAGTCACCCCATTCCATATCTACATGATTACGAAATGATAATATTAATACATTAGTCATATAGCATATAGTAGCTAGGTTGTTTCAAATGACTCAGTATAGCAAATTGAGAAGAAAGGCAATTGGGGAAACTTCTTTGTTGCTAGCCGGTTTTTATGTGCATGCCAAGAACAAACTTTTTGCAAGAAAAAGGCCTGATTATGCAAGCCAGACCATAATCGTGGATTTGCCTTCTTGCTCCATTTGCGCATTTATGTAGGTAGTGTCATAAGAGTGCTGCGTAATAAGAGTAACCACTTAAAAAACTTTCACTTGAAATAAATTGACTATTGGTGGCTACAGCAATACAAACTGGCTACACAAATATATTGATTGATTGATTGATACAGACCCACTGAATAAATCCAAACAAATTGTTTAGTTAGCCTATCAGGGCAGGAGCGGTGCTAGCGGAGCGGTAGAGCCGGCTTCCCATTCGAGAGGTCGTCGGTTCGAATCCCGGCACGTACCAATGACTTTGTTTTCTAAGTTACGTTCATTTGTGAAGTTATAGTAGCAATACCACTCGCTAACTGTAAAGGAAAACATCGTAAGGAAACACTAGTCTCTGAGGTGTTACATACCACAGCACTCGCTACGTACAATGGCCCAACTATGAGGCTCAGTGCGGAAACCTCCAGTCAAACTAGAACTAGCATATCAGGGCCTACTAAACAGCCAACCATCAAACCTAAATGGCAAACTGAACGGTTACTTCTTATTAATTCGATTAGTCTGTATCCATATGTGTCTGTGCTCTTTTTATGCTGTTTTGTTTTTGTACATTTTAGTATGTGTGTGCAAGTGTAAATAAATAATTTATCTACATACCTGTATTTATCATTATCACGCTTTTTTTTATATACCGTCTTTTGACGGATTCGAGAACCCCAGCATGTACCAATGTATTTATTTTTTTAAGTTACTCACATCTGTGAAATTATAGTGGCAAATACCACTCGCTAACCATGAAGGAAAACATCGTGAGGAAACCTGAGTGTCTGAGGTGTTCACATAGGTGTTCCATACTCTCTCTTTCTGAGAGAAGGCCTGTGCCTTGCAGGGGGACATACATATAAAGACTACATAAATATTAAACTGAATTTTACAGCCCAGGATGCGAGTGCTTTTGAGCCTTTCAGTCTGTTATAATAGAATTTACTAATAGAACCAACACACTGGATCACAGACAAGGCAGGATACAGTATTTCTCTATACTTCTGCCTATGGACAAAGAAGTATAATAAGCTGTTGTAAACCGACCATGTGACAAAGTCCAAATGCAATATTATTAATCCAGTTTCAGACTCAATCAGCACAGCAACTGTTTAAAATTACATAAGCAACTTTATGCTACTCGTTGGAAATAGAAACAAAGGAACAATCACTATTAGCAGAGTGTGATAACATCATGATTCCAGCAAAATGTGGTTTTGCTTTCAACACAAAATAGAAAGTACACTCACTTTCTATAACATTATGAGAATAATGATCATGCATTTTAAATTGATCTTATGAATAAAGGTAAGTGAATGAATGAAAAATTAGATTATTATAAAAATATTGGTGATATAAACTTATGAAATACAATCAACACAAAATAATGAGGTCAAAGCTCAGCAATGACCACATTTACTGCAAAGAACCTTCAGAACTCATCAATACAATGAAACTGAACCAATCCATAGTATATAAATACTAAAACTAGGTCATGAAAATCAGCCATAAACTCAAAGTTTAACATGAGTTCTGTGCCACACTATCCAAGCCAGAAGGAAGTAGATTGCAATCTATAACTCTCAATATTTAATAATAAAGTATACTGGGCACACATGTGCCCTGCAGTGGATGTCCCATAAAGGCTACATTATGTATTATACCCACTGCAGGGCACAGGCTTTCTCTCTGAGAGAATGAGAGTAGGTGCTTAATTACCACGTGTGACCAATGCGGATTGGCAATTTGAAGCGCTGCGGTATATGGACACCGCAGACACACAGGTTTGCTCACGATGTTTTCCTTCGCAGTTAGCGAGTGGTATTGCAGTCTATAACTTCACACAAGTACATAACCTAGAAAACAAAGACATTGGAACATACCAAGATAAAATATATTTAACTATCTATAAAAGTAATTGATGATATAGACATCAGACATCAGACATCATGAACATCACATCAACCTTTACACGCATGCACTTTACTCAGTTGTATTACAAAAAAAATTTCACAAAAGAAATTAAATGTTTCCGAGCAGTTGACTGGACCTGAGTATCAATAGTGTTAGTAATATAGCAAAGTTTCTGAGGGAAATTTTGGGATCAGCAGTAGGATGTATGCTTATTAAAACACTGGCTAATTAAATGGCTACCAGCTAGTATGCTTTGTAATTAGTGAAAAAAAATTGAAATCATCATCATCATCATTCGGTGGTAGTGGTGCAAGCGGTGGTAGCCTAGCGGGTAGAACATTGGACTCGGAAGCGGGAGACCCAGGTTCGATTCCCAGTGCGGGTATGTACCTATGACTTTTCTTTCTAAGTTATGTACATTTGCGAAGTTGTAGTAGCAATACCACTCGCTAAGGGTGAAGGAAAACATTGTGAGGAAACCTGGGTGTCTGAGCTATTCACATACCTCAGCGCTTGGAATCGGCAATCCGCAGTGGGCATGAGTGATGATTAAGCCCATACTCTCTCTCTCTGAGAGAAGGCCTGTGCCCTACAGTGGGACGTATATAGGCTGCTTATGATCATCATTCAGCCACAAGAAGTCCACTGCTGGTCATAGGCCTCCTCCATGGATTTCCAAAAAGACCGCTTGGAAGCGTTGGAAAGAAATAGAAATGCAGCTTCTATACGTCTTGGTGGTGATCACCATGCATGCCAACTGGGCATTTTTTGGGGATAGTAAATAATTATTAAAAGACCCCTGTCGAAGCTAAAAATATAAGACTTTGCCATTTCAGAGGAGTTCGATAACAAACACTGTGACACAAGATTTTAATATATCAGATAATTGGGTGCAGGCAACAATAGTTGTTGTCAATGAGGTTGGTGGTGATAAAATCAAAACAGAACTATACTAATCATCTATCAAATTCCATACTAATTTGACTGTTAAACCATTGGAATTGCTCAGGATTTTTTACATTTCATACCCCCGGGTATTGGACTATGAAACCAGGGTCTAACAGGTCCAGAAATGACATAATTGATTTGATGTTAGAAACAGAATTTAACGACTTTCGCCACCAAAACAAAAAGATGACGCATTGAACCATTTTTAACACCCAAATGGCGCTTCCTTCAGCAAAATAGCATCTCTTGACCTTTTGGGTATTAACTTAATTGAAATTTGTGTATTGCGAAGGTACCCAATTAATAACGAAAATTGTATTAAGTATCTTGGGTAGTCACAGAAGTTCACCAAATGGAAGTAGAATAGATTTATTAGCATTTCTACTCACGTATCTGGGTAACATTCATCAAACAATATCGGCGCAGTTTGATTACACCGCCGGAGGACGTAATCCTTCGCTGTCGATCCGCGTACCGAAGAATCTTGATTATCTACAACTGTGATCTCATGGGAATCCCCGATCGACAGCTTCGATAGCTCGATAACCGTATCATCACAGTCTTCGTGCAGAAATTCTGTGAGCGGAAAAAAGAACACGCGCGTCAGTATAAAATCATGTCGAGGTGGTATGACACATACAAGGAAGTTCAACTTTCCCCCATGCGTAAGAGGGTATTACGTCGATAAATATGGCTTTTGAGAATGGGTTTTGAGTGGTTTCGGTGGCCTTACCTGGGTATTGCGGGTAAAGATGCATGCACTTGGCTTTAGACACTTTTTTTTCCAACAACGGGCACAGACGCAAGGCTATTATCCCGTTACAAGGAATAATGGCAGCCACACCAATGGAGAAGTCCGTTCGAAACTAATTCACAAAGAATTTAAAGTTCACTACTAAGATTTCTAGTAAATATTAGTTATTTTACTACGTGTAGTAAGTTGTTGCGCAATTTAAAACAAAAAAACTGAAAAATATTGAACAAAGACACCAACGACAGCGTCTTCCGCGAAGTCGTTATGCCTCGACTGTGTTGTCATGTCAAGGCTGAAATTTTATGAGATGGTAGAAATAGTAGCAAATATTATCTCTTTAAGATGGCAATATTATTAATTTACGTTTTCGAAGATCGCTTTAAGTCATACTACTCATCATCACACTACATTACTTTTAGAGATACAAAAATATTACTAAATAATGAATTCTCTAACCTGTAAGATCATCAAAAACTGCAGTCGTGCATAAACTTATTCGAGAAACGTTGGGTTCCTAGAACAAGCGAAACAGAACATGTTTATACAATTTCCCTTTTACTTACAGGTTTTATACGAAGACAAGTCATTGATGTAAAGCTTCAAGAACTTACTTTGGCGAGCCTAATAGTAGTTCGATGTGGCTTAGGTACGACGCTACTTCTGTAACTGCTAAATGATTCATTATGTAGTGGACCTGCAATGTAAAGAGGATGATTTACCACATATCTAACCAGAAAAAAGGGCAAAATACCTAATAATCTCATTACAAACCTGACATTACATAGACTGAAACTTTTGTGGGATATGACGGTTGCTGTGACAAACACAAAATGTGCGAAAGTTTGACTTTTGATGGATTCAGCACTTTATTCAAAAACTTCTGAAAGTTTTGGCAACCTCTGTAGTGTTAAGAGTTCCTACCGAACTATTTTTGATTTATCTACTCTCCCATCTAGATCTAAGAGTGACAAATACGCGTCATCTCGCCTCCCTTTACATTCCAAAACTATGCGCGAAAATGCTTCCATGGAATGACTTGCAAGGTAGGTAGGGTAGGGTAGCTACAACACTTACCATTATTTTCTTGTAACTCCATGGTATGTATCACACTCTGTCTGTATTTTCTGCCCTTATTTATCAGGTCTCCATCTTCCAAAAGAGTCTGTTCTAGGTCGCTCTGCATGGTCATTCTTCTGTAGATACTCAATGATCTTTCCCATTTCTTGCCTGGTTGTAAGACAATGGGTGCTTTCACCTCTGTAATATCTAATTTAGAATCGACTTTCCCACTTTCTCTCACATTATGTCTATAAGATTCACTTCTTACAGTTACTGAATTTCGGTTTGTTGGAAGATTTATTGTACTCTCATCCATATCTAAATCATTATCTTTAGATTTGTTTCCAGCATCTTGATTGCTTAAGACTGTCTTGTTGCCTTCAGAGCTAGTTATACTATTGTTAGAGGTGTCAAGGATCACCATTAGAGTTTCATTTGTTACCTCATGTCTTCTCCTTGTTGTAACAAAACTGAATTGTTTCTCTTCCTCTTCGTCATTGCTTTGCGAATCTGTGCTTTCGGCATTTAAATCTTCGTTTATCATCTGTAATTCATTAACTTCTTCCTTAGAATCGTTCTGCTCTTCACAGATAGAATATTGATGTTGTAAGTTATCATTGCTATCTTTATGTTGTAAGCTATCATTGCAATCTTTCATGCCTGAACAGTCTTCGCTGCTGATAGAATCTGATACTTTATAGTAGTACTTCTTGAATGTAGAATCATTAATTCTATCCAGCACTACTATAGGGTGTTTGTGCTTTAAATCCTTTACTTCACTAAATAAAGGCTCATTCTCAATCTCTATGCTGTTACAAGTGTTGTACAAGGATTGTGTTTCGGAATAAGAACCTTCAATATTTTCTGATTTGAGACTATTGAAGTCTTCATCAGAGTTTACTGTATTTTCACTATAGCCTTGACAATTTGTTTCATTTCCAATACTACTTTTGAAACTGGTATCATTGACACTATTATCTTTACAATTAGTTTCATTTGCACTATTTTCATTAGAGCTACTTAAATTCACTCTTACATTAGTCTTATTTGCATCAGTTTCTGGTAAGACATCAACCATAGTAATCTCTACTGCAGCACTATCAACACTAACATCGCTTTCATCAATTTTAATCACTTCAGTGCTATTGTTGATTGCACTTTCGGTGAAGCCTAAAAATGGCTCCAACTCTGCACTTGCCTCAATAGTTCCATTTTTATCTGATGAACTTTGATCCTCTGCAAACATGTCATCTGACACTTGTGCCTTTTGTGTTAAGTATTTAGAATTATTTGGTGTTCTCTTGCCCAAGCAAGAGAAATTACACTTTAGTATAACACTCTTTCTTGAAGGTAGTAAAATTGACATTTCTTGCTCATTTTCTCCAAGCTCTTTTGGCTTTTCACTTTCACTGAGTGTAGTTTTACTGAAGCCCATGAATGGTAGTGTTTCAACACTAGTTTGGCAGATAGCACTATTATTTCTTTTCTCTTCATCCATCTTTATATCATCTTTAATTTCTTCAATATTGTTTCTAATTTCACTCCGATTTGGTTTCTGTTTTAGACAAGTATTAACAGCCCTATGCTTTATTTTCAAGCTTCCACTGCTATTACTGAACAGATTACTTTTAGAAGTCAATACAGGTGAAGAAGGCCTGTCATCAGAATCCTCAAACAGATCAGGTTTTACATTATTAGGTACTTTACACATCTCTTCCTCAACATGAACTATGCTGTTAGCTTCAACAGTGGTTTTGCCACTGTCATCCAAATTGCCCATGGCTATAGGAGAAAACCTGTATATGGATTTGCCACGGTATTTTTCTACAAATGGAGTGCTACATAGGGGTGAGTTTTCTGCATTCATCAGCAGATTCTCAGTCAATCTAGTCTTGTTCTTGTGTGAACTTCTCTTGAAAGATTGCCTCTGACTTTTTCTTTTTATAATGTTGTTTATAGCAGAGATGTTACCAAATATTTGGTTGATCGAGTCATCTTGGATATTATGGCTCATCTTAGTCACTTTTTCAACTAACAGTTCATGTTTTCCCAAGTCAGTCATATTCTCTTTTTCGTGATCTGTAATTTTGGAATTAAGTGAAATGAATGAATGAAATACAATTGTTTTAAGCATCATACCTACCTACTTAAAATTTAAAGTAATATCAACATAAATTACCCGAGCTATCACTGCTGGAGTAATTAAATTTCTTCATCCTAGGTTTCGTCATTTTTTTATGGCCGTAAGTATGTTTCTTCCTGAAAAACAGTAAAAAAATCATGCTTTTATGTGTAACAAAAACGATTACCTAAACTTTGAAAGTGAAAACTTACTTGCTCAGCCTTAGTTGGTTAAATACATTGTCATTATCAGACTTATGAGGTTGTAGGGGCTCCGGTGAAACTTTTAGCAGCTGGTCAAACAAATCAAGCCCCTTATTAACATGGATGGACTTGTCCGGAGTCAGGTAAGTAGATTTTAACAATGATTCCTGTAAAGCCGGTTCGACCTCCCTCACTATTTTACGTACGTATTTTCTTTTACGGACTCGATTAGCAGCTACTTTATTCTGGTTTGTACTACTCATACACGATAATTCTCTCTTAGTTTGCTTGATATTTCGAATGTAAAAAGCGTCGAAAGTCGAGCCTCTATCGTCAAGAGACAATAATACTTCTCTAGGGTCAAGCCCTCCACCAGCGTCCTTTTTAGATTTGTATGTACGTTGCATTTTGACTTTTTTACAAAATTAGTCGTGAAACTAATTAATGATCTTAAATTTTCAAAAAAAAACCCTCAGATTTTAAAATAAGCGAACGCCAAACAAAAACAGAATTCCACGTAAATCAACGGAACGGAAACGCGAGCTGACACTGACTGTTTTTTTTTTTATATCTTTATTTTTACAGGACCATGTACGAAACTTAAGTCCTAACTTATTGACACTGACTGACTGTCATCCAGTGTTGCCAGAGCCCGCACTTTAAAAGTTGCTCGAGCAAAGTAAAAAAGTCACAAAAGTTACAATTTCTTACCAAATATTTTTCCTGTGATGCAATCTGTGATTCCTGTGATCGTTTTAAAATGCTCCTTGTTGATTGAAACTTGAAAAATGAAAAAGAAAATGTAAAAAAGATACATACTTATAGTCAATTTTTCAAAACTTGTAGATACTGTGTTGTATAACAAAATCCGCAAGTCAATAGCCCGCTTTCTGTGACAGTTAAATGGTGAATTCAAAACACTTCATAGATGGCACTTATAGACGTGCGTGCCCATAGAACAATCGTGTTGCTTTAGGAACGAGGCTATTTATCAGATAATCAGATTATAATTATTTATTTTACCAATGCTGGTATTTGCAGATAAATGAACAAAAAAGTTACAAAGTCACAAAAAAAGTTACAAAGTCACAAAAAAGTTACAAATAAGGCCATGTTACAAAAAAGTTACAAAGAGGGTTCAAAAGTTACAAAATTTGTGACAAAAGTCACAATATGGCATCCATGTGAAATATTTTTTTTAAATTGGTGTTGTCATACTAGAGGAAAAAGATTTCCACCAAGAATCAAGAAACTATTTTTTTGCTGAATGCACATTCTCATCATCTTAAAGTCGATTATTCAATCGATTCTTCGTAGGTTTGCAAAGACGAGAGACCCACCGGAAATGACGACTTTCATAAAAGTGTAAATGGAAATGAAGAAGAAGAAGAAGAAAGACATTTATTATACCAACAAGATACATCACAGAAACCAAATAAGCAGATACCTAAGTAACATAATATGCACAACAACAGAAATAAAACTAAATACACAACAGATAAAACGAATAAATACAACAGGACCATAGATGTAGCCTGTTGTGTATCTAAGTTGCCACAAAAGGCAGTTGACTCAGCGTTGTGCTGAGGAAGTGATCCCTCAGCGTTGATTTTGATTTTCAGAAATGCACGCATGTCCAAAAGTCGAAACTCGTCAACTCGTCTTTGGAGGCAGGCAGGTAGGTTACTACGCTGTGGGAGGCTCTTAAGACTGCTATTACGTAAAGCATGCTGTCTCGCTTGCACAATTTAACATTTTTTAATTATTGTAATAAAATGAGTAAACTTTGGATAAATTTTAATGTGGTCTGAGGGTTGTAAGCATTAAATTATGGACAGTCTAAACATATTTTTGTTTCTATACGTAGTTTTGTAATAAAAAAAAAATTGATTCGAAAATTATTGAAAATTCAAATTCAATTAAGTAAAAAAAAAATTAAGTAACACAGAAACTGTGCCTTATTGAAAGTTAAGAGTAAAACTAGGTGTCCGTTTCAAACAAAAAAACGGACAAAAAATCTCCATTATTAGTCTTTTCAAATATGTTAACAGAGTTTAGATATATATTTTCATTGAATTTTCAATTATATTTTAATCTTCTAAAACCTAGCACTGAACTGGGTTTAATTCCAGACATCTTTTTCGTCTAAACAATTCTTAATGCGATAGCAGGTAGCTCTTTTGGCACAAAGTGACTGATTGAGTGGTTGAAAATGCCATTAGCATTAAGTCCACCTTTTATACACTGTCTTTGGGCAATAAAGAACTAATAATAATACCTAATAAAGTGAACCGCGCTTCTAGCAAGCTTATTATATCTTAAGGGATCTTATTGTAGAAACGTACCTATACAATACCCCACAGAACAGAGAAAATACCCCATAAAGGATGTATTAACCATCGCCAGCCTAAATCTTGGGAACAAAAGTTTACGTTTATTTCTAGAGTATAAATTAACTCAAAATGGTTTATTTCTAGTACCTATTTACATTGTGTTGGCTACCTACAGTTTTAAAATCACTGATATTTTTTCGGACGTACTTACATAATATTCTCATAGATATACTGACTAGCAACTGTCAGGATGTTAGTTTCTCTAAATATCTCTTAAGAATCCCTCCTGCCTAGCTTGTAAATCAATCTGATCGCTCTCTTCTGTAAGACGAAGATGGTCTCAATGTCTGCTGGCCGACCGACCCCACAGTAGTATACCGTAGGACATAATACTCTGGAAGTACCAAACTTAAAATAAACAAGCCTAGCAGTTGCGAGTGTTGCGACGTCAGTTATGTGCAATGCAATCAAATTTTCTGAATCAATAATTTTGCACAGGATAAGAAAAATATACCTTGAATATCCGCAATTTAATTATCCATCAATCCCTAGGACAAGATTCATCAAAAATAGTCATTTTATTATAATCGCAAAAAATCATAAATTGTGCGAGCGACACAGCATGCTCCACGTAAGCACAGCCTTATATTTCTTGTTGAAATGGCAACTAGCCGCTGTCGATAAATTTTGCCAAGTCACGTCTAATGAACCTTTTCTTAGTCACCTGGTCAAACCAATCACGATTGTGTGCAAATTGTGTACATTATTATTTATATTTTAAGATGTCGCTGATATTAAAAGTAGCACAGAAACCACAGAGAATATAATGACAGAAACTGCGATGAACGTTTCAAAGTTAAACTAGCTGAATCATAAACCATATCAAAATCTAAATCATTGTAAGGGTAAAGGTAAATAAAACTTATTACGTACGAAGATAACTTTATTGTTTAGAAATAATGGAATACTTGACAAAAGAACAGCAAAAAATAACATGATTCCCCTATTTTTTCTTCCAATTGCACTTTTGCTCTTAATAGGCTCAGTTTTCAATGTGCAAATGATGGCTTTTATTTTAGAAAATATATTTTATAAGTACCAACTAAAATAAAAATAACAGGCCGTGGTTGGTACCCTAAGTATTCAGTGACATAATTATTTTTTAAACTACAGTAGACAGCAGGTTGACCTTTCCATTTTCGTTGAAAATTCGCCCGTAACGTGAGACACGTAAAATTTGTCATGCCGTCGACTGTACCTACCGAGGCGTACAATATCAATTTTATTGTGAGTATCGTGACCGAGGATGAGTAATAATTAAAAAATATAGGAATCTACTTCCTATTACGTACAATAAGTTTATAAGTTTTATTTTACGAATTTGGACAGATGTTATGTAGCGGGTAAGTGCATAGAGTACAGTCGATAGCAGATCAATCAACCTTTACGTTTTTGTTGCAAAGTCGCCCGTAAGATTACCAATTAGAGTGCACGCATGAAGGTTTTTGCACTGCACTTACATTAGTATATAAAAAAAACTAGTAGTAAGTAGGTACGGCGCTTTATAAGTGACGTGCCTTGGGGCTGCCTATGTCCAGCAGTGGACGAGTAAGTATAGGCTGATCGATCACAAGGGAACAAAATTTAATTTTTTTTGTTTGCGTGAAAGTTTCTGGCTGTGGTTTACTAATTCGAGACCCTCTTTTCAATCTATCCTCGATTTTTCTCTAAGGCGCGAGAAACACAGATGGGATGTGGGGCGAGAGCGCGGTAAAATGTATAGTCACATTAGTCACACACCAAAGTCCTACATCTTACCGCGCGCCGCCCCGATTGACGATGAGCCAAACACTCCAAATGGACTGCTAGCATTCTTCCAACTATTTCTCCAGCATCCATGGTGAATATACCTACCTACATAAAAAAAATTGTAGAGGTGTGTCGAAGTTCGTAACACGGTGTTTTGACTATATTGGATTTCTTTTGAACACCCGCGACAAGTACTTGTCGCTTTTTCTCGCGGATGTCGAACGGAGATCCTTATATGGTAAGTAAAGACTTTTTAAGATTATGGGCGAATGACAAAAGAACCCATTTCTGGCGGGAACCCACAGATCATCAGGATGCTTGTTAATTTCGCGTGGGTGATATAGACGGGATTCAGTCTACCGGAAAAACTGAATGTGATAAAGTGCACTTTGTGCCTGGGTATTGCATAATACTGCCACCACCTTTACATACCAAACTAGGGCTCACATTACAATTTTTTAAAGCTCTGAGTAAGGATGGTGATTGTTTTAAATACATCAATAAAAAGTTCTATAATTTGAGTACAGAGAAACTGAATAGGTAGCAGAATTTTTGGCGGTCCACAAATAAGACTGTCGATAAGGAGGAAAGGTTTAATAGTTATATGTATGACTGTTATTGAAAAAAAAAAAGTCTGGAATTAATTCGTTTGAATTGCACAAAATTTTCTTACTTTAATATAAAGGATGAAAGCTATACGGAGCACATTGAAGCGATGTCGCTCTTCCACCAGCTTGGTTATAATATGAGCATTAAGGTATACTTCCTCCACAGCCATTTTGACCGGCTGCCTGAAGATTTCGGTGATCTGAGTGAAGAACAAGGGGAATGATGGTTCCGTCACGATATTCGGACTATGGAGGAGCTGCATCAGGGTCACTGGAATGCCTACATGATTTCGAAGTACTGTTGGGGCATTAAAAACAGACCTTGTGAACAATGTCGAGCAAGAAAATCTAACGGTTTTTGAATTTTTTTTCTCGAAAATAATGTTTTCATGATATATCAAGAACTAAAGCTGATAAAAAATATGACTTCAGATCTGAAATCAGCATCCCGGAAATTTATGTGTTAGTCATAACATTTCATGCAACAAAAATGCTGTTCCCTTGTGATTAATGGCTCTTGTCCTTGAAATCTATCCTTTCCAGACAGTATCACGTTACGACATTAACATGAAGAAATCTGGTAGGTAAGTGGATACACATCTGATTTTACCTATAATATTACGAACAGGCAGCTGTAATCTTAACGTACATTATTGTAAAATGAATTTCTTTGGTTGAATTACATATTTTACATGTTATGTACAAATTAGAAGGTAAGTTCAGGCTACCACCAATCCTACAAAACTTCCCTTGAAATATTAGATTATAAACATAATCGGTATTCATAAGTATGTTATATAATATTCTAATAAAAATAATTAACAAAACTAGGTAATGTACACTTAAAAGGCCAGTTGAAGCTATCTCGCTTTATATAGCGCGGCTTGTGCTGATATGGAACAAAATGAGGTATCTTCAGGGCCCTGTGTTATAAAGCAACATTAAAGTTACTGTAATTTTCAAATTGAAGCTTTATGAAACAGAACCCATCTGTCACCTGTGTTCTGAAGATTTAATCTAGATATAATAATAAATTGTATAACAATTATTTTGTAAATGCATAGTGTGTTACAGATATTAAAAATAGAGCAATAAAATATTTGAAGGTGACTTTAAAACGGAACATTTTAAAACAAAAGCAACAAAATTGAAAACGCCTCCGTCACGTCAACCAATGTGGCCTTTAAGGCTTTTTTAGTAAAAAAACTAATATAATACATATTATGTTACAAATTCATATTACGCATTTGAAAATTCCACCCCATTAAATTATTGCACGTTCACAACACTTTCCCAATAAAATTACTTTTTTAGAAATAATATAAAAGAATTAAAAAAAATATATTATTTTTAAAGTAGTTTCGGTCTAGCGGCGAGGTAGTAAGATCCAAGCCATATCTTAGCAATTAAATCAATAAAACAACGAACAGTAATACAAACTGATAAAACAAAGTCGTAATCAATACACTGTGTGAGTATATTACGTACCTATGGGCGATCAACTAATCTGTCTTTAGAGCTTAGATGAATGTATTTATAAATCAGGGGTTTTAAATTACTTGATTATGTTGAACAAGGTAGGTAGGTAGGTAGACGAAAATGATGGTTTGAGAATCTTAACACACATTGTGGAGCTTATCGGCAATCACATTGGACAGGTCTATCTACACTGAAACGGTAGAAAAACATACTCGTGTATGTCAGATTGATAAAGCGGAAAAAACGGTCGACCAAAATCTACATAAAAGTAAGAGCAAACCAACAGGCAGTTGAATCACACTTCTGCAACCTTATCGCAGAGTACCATTTTGTAAACAATGACTCAATTTTTTGCTAACTTGTGTTCAATGTTCCTTTATTGTTCAAATGCGTCAGCTTGAAATACCTACAACAAAGCCAGAGTGCGAAATAAAAATATTTGCGCTTTGTGGGAATTATTTTGGTTTACCTAAGTAGAATAGCGAAATAAATGTTTTCTGTAAGCATTTGTCTAGCTTTAGTACCGCTCTCAAAGGATACATTTATTATATTTATTTATCTATTTATTTTGTTTTAAAGAAGACTAACAGCACAATATAACAGAATAACACCAACTTAGGAAACAGAAGGCCAATTACAAGTCTCCACTTATAAAATAAGTCCCACTGTAGGGCACAGGCCTTCTCTTAGAGAGAATGGACTTAATCACCACGCCTGCCCACCGCGGATTGGCGATTTCAAGCGCTGAGGTATGTGAATAGCTCAGGACACTCAGGTTTCTTCACGATGTTTTCCTTCACAGTTAGCGACTGGTATTGCTACTATAACTTCACAAATGTACATATCTTAGAAAACAAAGTTATAGGTACATGGCCGCAATGGTAATAGTCTCTCCTTTCCGAGTCCAATGTTCTACCCACTGGGCTACCACCGCTCATCATTACTGCTAGTACATAATAGTTAGCTCTAAGAATATTTTATTTGTTAAATAAACAGTTATTTTGAAGAAAACACTGCATTCCACTATTTAAAGAAACATGGATAACAAAATGAAATAAATTCATTTTAAGCAGGTTACTCCAATACTAGCCAACTCATTACTTTGTGCCAAAATGCATAAAACTACCTAACTATCTACACAAACATACATAGTGAGTTCAAATATCACATAAAAATTGGATAAAATTACCACAAATCTTACAAAGGAATGTCACCACAAATTACTCTAATATTGGTTGAATGAGCACAAAGTTTCATGCATTATTTTTCCTGGACATTTAATAAGAAATGATCTCTTTTGACCATTATTTCCATACGGAACAGATGATACTTGAAATGACCCTAATTTTGTCCCCTTTACATACTCAACAATGCATTGAGTGTTAGTGAATAACACCACTTTTCGATTCATACTTAGTTACTTGGTGGATAGTAGTTTGGGTAGTATAAGCAACTGAGCTGATGTGGTAAGTAAATGATTAAAGGCCCTAATATGTTTTGAAGTTGTTGTAGTGGTATCATTCAGAAATACTTATACTATGACTTTCTTACCAACTTTAAGAGAATACATTGATAGTGCATGGTGACATAGTAGGTAGACTCTGTGTAGGGCTTGCCAGTGGGTCTTCTGTGTGAGATTCTAGCATTTTGGCTTCGATGGTCGCCTGTTTTACGGCCTCCTTGTATGCACCTTTCTTCTTTTTGTTAAAACGGACCTGTAGGTAAGAGTTAATTTATGATAAACAGATGTAGGTGTGTTATCACATTTTATGCGACGAAAAATTTAGGTGAGACGGGTTCCCCAAACTAAATATTCTAACTTCTCAAATCTCTCCAAAAAAAGATTTTGTTTACTTACCTACTTACTTATATAGAAAAAAATATTTAGGATATACCTAGTTATACCATTGTTTTATTGATAAAGGAAAATCAACTATGACTCATTAATGTTTATGACGCTAATGACAAATTCCTGGAATTTATAAGACTTGTTTTCATTTCATATTAATAGTCTCACCTTATAGTCTTCTAGGAATGGACTCAGGCTATCACAAGACATTAGAGATGAAGTTTTCGAAGCATACCAAGCGACATGGGCCTTTGACAAGGGTGTGACACTGAGTACCCGGCCTGGCCACCAGGGGAACCCTCCTACTTTACCCCAGACGATGTCACCAGGGGAGACACGTAAATGTCTTCCTGCAGTGCCTTCGGACCCCGTTTCTGGGAATTCTGGCAGTGTATCACTTTCCCAACCTTCTGACTCACTCGCTGCCATACCATCGCTCCGTTTATCATTAGAAGCACTACTTATTCTTCTGAGACTAATTGACAGCTTTTGTTTGAGGCAGTGGTCTTTGATATCACTAAAGTAATTGATAGATTCACTGTCTGGAGCCTTGCTTGTGTTTTCATCACGTTCCTTCTGAAGTTTGTGCTTCTTTTTATGTTTGACTTTGTGCTTGTGCCTTTTCTCTGTTGTTTCTGGGTGGGTTGTTGTGTCGGCTACATTGTTACGTGGTGATAGAGCTCCTATGTGCTTAGGTGATCGCACAACAGTGCCCTTTTTTGCTTGTTTCTTAGCTTTTTTTAAGGCTTTCTTTGCTGCTTTCAGTTCAGACTGTTTGGTCATGTCACAAAGTCCCGAGTCCTCATTGAAGTCACCAGCTATGGGAGGTATCTTGACAACTGTGCCCTCGCCTGCACCAAAACAGATCTTTATAGTTTTGGCATTCGAAAATATTGAATTAAATGGGGTTTCATTGGTTTTGGGATTATCACCTGTTTTGATGTCGCAATTCATGTTGAGGTCTTCAGAGACATTTACAAATGCTACTTCATGAGTTACCCTGTTGCTATCACAATTTTTGTCTACCTTCAGACTTTTATTTGTCGACTTTTCACTAGCCACATTTTCACCCCTTTCGGCATTCTTTTTGCTGCCTTTGATGGCATCTGATATTTCGCTGGGATGTAGCCTCGAAAGCTTTGGAATGAGCATGCTTCCCATGCATAGCTTTTTCTCTAACGCGTCGCTACCTGTCTCCTCATCATCATCTCTTGAAAATTTCCTTTTCTTCATGTTTACATTCTCATTGTTTTCGTTGCAAATACCTTTACAGTTTGAACACAGAACTTTCCTTGCTCTCAGTCTCACTGTCATCTTTTGTCGTGGCTGTGGTTTGCCCTTGGAACTAGCTTTTTTTGACCCTTGATATGTGTTTGTGACATACTCAGGGTGCTCATATGTGAACCTTTGGCTGACTGTATGTAGCTTTTCGTCCTTATTGGACGCTGTGCTGTCCTTGTTAAATGCGGGATGGAGACTAAAAACTCCATAGGGCAAATTGCTGTAAGACATAGGAATAGAAAACTAGTAAATAAGTGGAATTTTTCGTGACTAATCGATAGAGCAATCATAAAAAAATATATTTTTACCAACCCTTTATTGGAGTCCAAAAGTACGCCTTGGTATTTTTTATTGTCAGCACAATACGAAACCACAATTAGATCAGCTAAAGCTTCTTCAACTTTCACTAAAATTTCGGAATTCTTGACTATCGTCATATCGGCTGTTTCAGCGACAGCCGCCATCTTTTTTGATCTTTCACATTTTGTACCATAGACATAGACATAATTTCGATAAGGATTCATGAATACTTTTGATTCGATTCGATACTTTTCGATTCGATTCTGTAAATTTCATAACTTCAGATAAATACATCACTATACTGAATGAACGATAAAAGAATTGAATGAACGAAAACTTTTGACAGTTGCTAAATAAATACTCGGTGAGCGTAGGGAGGGATCTTGAAATTTGGTGATCCCAAAAGAATTAGGTCGCAGATAGGGAAGACTAAAATTTTATTCTGGAAAATGTTGGTAAGTTGTTTTCGTGCCATATCTCTTTAATTGAACGACTCGGGAACAATAAAAAACAGTGACTTACATAACAATGGTCCGTTATTTTAGATTATTATAATGTTTTCGCATAATAGCGGTGATAACTATTCAAGGTCTTCTTGTCTGGCTCTTAATAAAATTCTTAGCAACATACCTAATATTTGTGTAACACTTGCCGAGTGCCAAACAATTTTTGTTTAGTTTCGTGCCTCTTATCTGAAATAGCTATCTACTTGTGAAAAGTCTATGAAATCGAGTTTAAATAGATCCTCATGGTTTTTCTTTGTGTCTTAAAAAAATTCTTAAAAGCGGTGTTACGAATTGCTTTTACTTTTAAGCTAACTCTGAATAGCATAAGCTGTTTATATATTCCACTATAGATTTCAGTTGTTTAGTGTGTAAACTCTTTGCACACTCACGTCCTAAAAACGGTTTCTTCAGTAACAAGGGGGACTCCCTACTTTAACAAACATTTTCGCTTTAGAGGTTAATATTTCGCAAACGGAACCGTAAATCGAAATGGTCTTCCTACACCCACAATATTTTTAAACAAAAAATCCAACAATACCCCACACTATGGTGTGAGAAATAGTAGATTGTACAACAAGTGCATAAAACGCACCATTTTACTCGAGACGTTTATCCATCCGAGCGAGCTTGCGAGCGAGGATAGATATAAAGTCGAGTGTAAAATGGGTTTTATGGACGAGTTGTACACTCTACTTTTCACTTCGATTGCGAGGAAATGAAACAGCAACATGTAAATATAGTAAATGCTAATTTAATTAAAATTGAAAGTTACATTAGAGCAATGAGAAATATTTAAAGTAATCGTTTTTTCTGGCATATTTAATGTTGTATTAGATTGTATTTGTGATGCGATATTTGGCATATTGTCAAAAGATGTTCGTGTGGCTGTTGCAGCGATTGCCTTGGTCTTCGACGAAGATTTTACTTTATGCTCTAGAGCATAAAAAGCGACTTTATGTCGCCTACGCACGACATAAAGACGAACTTTTAGAGCATGAGAAGTGAAAAAAATATTGCATCCCTAACTTAGCTGTAGGAGAGGTACCTTAAAAAAGATTTTTTTTCAACATTTATTCTACTGTCTTGTCTGCATAATAAATATGTATATCTATTCCAAATTTCAGCACTCTAGTACTTATTGTCTCTGTGCTACTCTACGGACAGAAAGACAGCTAGACATGGTGAAACTATTAGGGTTCCTTGTTAACTACGGAACCCTAAAAAAAGCGAGTAAAGAGTTTACTAAAATTAAGTTAAAACTTTTATTACCCTACTGAGTCAACTTTAGAAGCTTTAACAATTTACCTTTAATAAATATAAGTAAAAAAAGTTTGAATAAAGCTTCAGAGTACTTGTCTATTTTATTTTATTCAATAATTTATCTGTAAGAGACCGGCAAACGAAAGCGTAAATTGAGAAATTGGCGGGAAATTAAAAAAATATTTATGTGGTAGAGTCGGGCAAACGAAAGTGTAACCTGATAAATTGGCGGAATATTAAAAAATATAATATTCATAATATGGTATCATCATCTATACTAGGAAAAAAAAGATTTGATACTTTATTGCAATGTCTTTAAAATATATAAAGACTGCGTTTTCAAAAATAAAAAATCATTTATTGCTACTTAGGCACATTGAAGCCTTAACACAGGTTATTACCTGGCATAGGCCTCAAAGCTGATCAAATAAAATTATTAAAATCTATGGCGCCTTCCTTGGTATGTTATTATTTTCATTTAAGAAGCACTTGCTTTTATATTAATTTTGTTGTAAAATACGTGGTGTTGGATACAAATAAAGTTTTTCATTTATCTACGAACATAAAAAATATCTCATATTAATAAACTGACAGTATTATAAGGTTTCTGCACAAATCTGAAATCAATTAAAAATCTGATGCATTACTTATGGTCTATGCACATACAATTTGATTTAGATTAGATTAGAACACTTTATTGTACACACCAGAAAACAAAATACATTCAGATTTAGTATTTATTACAGAAATATCTCATTATACAGGGCGTCCCAAAGTTATGGGCCATGAAGGGAAAGTACCTTAAATATCGTAGATAGGGTATTTTGCTGAAAGAAGACTTTATGTTATTTTTAAAAGTTAGTAATTCTGCATTCAAAGATTTTCTAAAAAATACTTGCCTTGTCTGGGAATCGAACCGACTTAAATAAAAAAAAAAAAACACCCCTACTTTTTTGACGCCAATCGAAGTAATGGCCAAAAACTAATAACTCTTCTTAAATAACATAGTATTTTAAAAGAAAGGAACAACGTAAAATGTTTGAGTCAAATTTCAAGAAAGTTTTTTAATGCCGACGACGACGTTCGAAAAGTAGCGATATTATCATTCCATAGATAGCATTGATTATTCGTAAATAAGTACCCACTTCATAAAATACTTTATAGCATAGTTTTCCTTATTATAAGTGGAAGTGTAGATAAAATGATAAAATTTAGTATTTCAATACGTCCTTGGTAAGCTAGACACAAGCCAAATTTAAAACAAAAATAATGTTCTTGTTAAATTTGAAAATGTAACAATTTATGAGAGCGTTTGTTTGAATGCAGCATGCATTAAGATATTTTAAAAAGAAGACAAATTTTTAAATGTAGTTCTTAAATTTGAAAATGGAACAGTCTATGCAATTGTTTGCTTGTTGTTCTTAAATTTGAAAATGGAACAGTCTGTGCAAGAATTTGCTTTTCCGATATTTATCTGTTTAGTTTTAATTCACTTACACACGTGTTATTGTGTTAATTTATTGCGGACATGGCATATCAAGTAAGTTTTGATCTAATGGAAGCATATTTTTTGAACGATAAAGATATCTCTCGAAGTTTGCGCTGGTATAGCGTAAAATATCCTGACAGACAAACACCGTCTCGTAAGGTTTTGAAAAGGCTTGTGAATAATTTGAAAACTCTGGGACGTTTCGATAAACGCTCAAGAGAACCACAGCAAGAAAACCATACGATCAACGACGAAGAACTTGATATTTTAATTTACTTTTCGGCTTTTCCGAAAACATCGGTGAGAGAAGGAGAAAATGAAATTGGAGTTTCAAAAAGTAAAATACATCGTGTATTAAAAAAACACGGTTTCAAGAGTTATGTTGAAGGACGATTGGTTCAAAAATTACTTCCAGGCGATACAGAAAGGAGAAAAAATGTCTGTCTTGATATCTAGGCACGCTTGCTCGAAAATCCAAATTTTTTGGATAATATTATTTGGACAGACGAATCTAACTTTAGTAATAACGGTATGTATAACCGCCACAATAATCGTATTTGGTCTAAAGAAAATCCCTACGAATCACTGAAACGAATAACCAAGTGCGTTTTTCATTCAACTGTCGGTGCGGACTTTTGAAAAACCGGGTTTTTTTAATCCATTTTTACGATGGAACCTTGAACACAGAAAAGTATTTAGAAATACCTCAAATTGTAAGAGATGAGATAAGAAATCTTTCCGCTGCGGAGCAAGAAAACTTAATTTTCCAACAAGATGGAGCTCCGGCTCATAATAGTCGGAGGAGAGCAGCAGATTTTCTAAATGAATGTTTTCCTACTTGGATTGGTACGAATGAACCGATTAGATGGCCGGCCAGATCCCCGGACCTTACACCATTAGATTTCTTCTTTTGGGGATACGTGAAAGATATGCTATACAAAAAGCGATATGAGAACGTGGGCGAGTTACAAACAGGATTGTGCCATATCATATCGAGTATTCACCATAAAAAGATAAGAAAATCAACAGGCAGCGGACTCATTAAAAGATTGGCGATTTGCGTAAGACAAGAGGGATCACATTTTGAGCATTTAATTAATTAATTTACAAAAAAATACCCACTTAATTGACTACGGCAGTTTCATGTATGTTTTTAATTTGATTAAAATGATTAATTTTACGCTGTTCCTTTCTTTTAAAATACTATGTTATTTAAGAAGAGTTATTATTTTTTGGCCATTCTTTCGATTGGCATCATAAAATTAGGGGTGTTTTTTTTTTACATTTAAGTCGGTTCGATTCCCAGACAAGGCAAGTAATTTTTAGAAAATCTTTGAATGCAGAATTACTAACTTTTAAAAATAACATAAAGTCTTCTTTCAGCAAAATACCCTATCTACGATATTTAAGGTACTTTCCCTTCATGGCCCATAACTTTGGGACGCCCTGTATAGTTTCTTACACTCTTTAACAGTACACGCTCTATCATCAACTATACTGAGGAACAAAAGATTTGATGCTTGTTTGTAAGGTCTTCATATTTTTATACTGCGTCTTCCAGAATAAAAAATAATTGGTTGGTGCTTAGGCATATTATTATCTAAGCCTTTATACTCATTTAGTGGTAACCAGTCTTCTTATAGTTTCCGTGAAATTTGAACTCGCAAAATCCATTTATCTTATTGTTAATGGCATTGGTAAAGGCGATTTTCCTAGACTGCTTTTAACCTCTTTTTTCAGCCCCTTAGTTCTTTTTATTTTTTTTATTTTGAGACACTAACCTCTGTAAATAAAAATCCAATGTTTAGCTTGTCACCTACGACCATAAAAAGTCACATATTAAGAAACTGACAGGATTATAAGGTATTAAGTTAGTTTCTGCACAAATCTGAAACCAATTGAAATCCAGCGTTTACCTCTAGTCTATCAAAATATCTAATAGGTATTGTTTTCTTACACTCTTTTAACAGCACCATATTATCTACACAATAAATATGAATATTCAGCCAACAAGTATCAAAATTATAAATTCAAAATGGTAACAGTTGTACGACAGCACTGACAGTCATTTAGTCATGGTGCCTTGTAAAAACTTTAAAGAAAACCCCAGGTCACGCTTTCGTGTGCCACACTCTATTTGTTATTGGGAACTATTTAAAGGCTTTTCAAAAATAATTTAAAATAATGGCTCTGACATGAATAATCACTGAACAATGCTACTTCACACTCAAATGAAAAAATTGTTACACTAAAAATTTTTATAATAGTTACACACCTGACGACAGCTTTAATATTCAATTGCACTTTCTAAATGTTGACAATAGAAGGCGTCTTAAAAAGTGTCGCTTAATTTCACCAAAATCGTTCTTAATAGCTGAGTGGAATTGTTTCAAGATCCTGTTACGGAGGATCCGGGTTCTGTCTCCAAGTATTTATTTTAAAGATAGAAAGAGAGATTTTCCGAAGTTAAAGTTAGCTATAATAAAGATCACCTGTTTATAGTTACAGTAAAACTAGCTGACACGGCCAACGTTGTTTTGCCATATTAATTAGCCTACGACCTATTCTCAGACCTGCCAAATATACACAAAAATTTCATAAAAATCGGTGAACCCGTTTCGGACGAGTTCGATAACAAACAGTGTGACACGAGATTTTTATATACACGCTCAATTCTGGGTGGTTATGTAATTAGTAAAAATGGCGTCTATTTAGGGCCAGTTTCTGAATTGAGAATTTCGCTAAGTAAATAGTTAACTGTAGTGCTGTCTCTTCGAATTTCTCAGAAACGAGCGTGACAGGACGTTAGTTAAGTAGGTATTTACTTATGCCCGGTTCCTATATTCAAGAACGACTCGTTTTGCTTACGGAATGGTTAAAATGTCTACTCAAGTATTCCTCTTACAGGTTTAGAGTAACGTACTGTACGATAAATGTATGGAGATGACAATTTGTAAAGTTCCTAACAATTTTTTAAACATCGACCCGCTATTCAAGTTACGGGGCGCTTGTTAAGGATAAGTTACCGATTACCAATGACGATTCGTTAAATATAGGAACCAGGCATTAGTGGAATTCTCAATTCAGAAACAGACCCAGACTATCACTTTTAAGTATACTTAGACGTTAATAAAACAAAATGTTGAGAAATCTTGTTTCGAGTTGAGAAATGTTGGCGCATTTTTTAAACAAAATTGCTATAGCAAACCATTTATTTTTGTGATCGTTAGCTGTAGTTGGAAACTTAAAAATATAAAAAAAAGTAACTGATAAATACGCAGAAACATTATTTAATGGTATAGATAGTGGATACAGATCTGATCAAAAGCATGGAACAAGACAATGTTACATGAAAAAGCGTTTTTCTCAAAAGTTGCCAATTATAAAGAGTATTATAATTATCCAATTCTTTATTTTAAATCTTTATAGAAATATTGAAAGTGTGGGAAAATCATTATTCGATTTAGGGAACCGTTTGCGAAATATTATGCTTTGAAGTGCAAATTTTTGTTAGAGTAGGGCGTCCCCCCTCCTCTCCCGACTAAATGGTTAATTGTAGAAAGGTGAAAAAAATCAGCGTAGTAGCACATATCATAAACTTAAAAGGAAAACTATCACGGCTAAGTAGGCTTTACAAGTTAACGAGTAATAGGCGACCAACTTATAAAAGGAAAACTTCGTACAAATTCCATTGAAAATTACTTCGATGAAGTTGTTAGTTCTGTAAAGCTGGTAAAAACTCCTCCTTCTATGGAACCCTGTGCTGCGCGCGGACGACACGCACTTGCCCGGTTTAACTTTTATTAAATTATCTAAGTTCTCCATTTTCACTCACTTCACCTTGAGATCTTGAACAAATAAGATCTCTATCTTGTTATCTTTTGAAATTCTCTTATCACCTATGACTATGGCAAAAATCCAAACCGAAAAACCCCAACAGCCATGAAGCTGTCTTTTACAAGCATTATTATTACAAAATATCTTAATATCTGTGGCAGATTAGTCTGAGATGACGATGCATATGGAAGTAGACAGACGTGATAGATGATAACAGATTATGTGATAACGGGTTTTTTAAGATGTTGTCGATTAAAAATCCCAATGTGAAGTGGTTGATGATCTCAAAGTGAAATTGATGTGCGGTTGAGATTTTTCAGCGGTTACAAATATTTTGGTGTGATTTAGAGATTAGAAACATACAGGCTTCCTTGTCTGCCCTAGATGGGGAAGTTTCTGGCGGACCTCGCCACTGCCACCCTAACCGGAGACCTGGGTCTTGTGTTCCAGACCGTCACAGAATACTGTAACCTACAGCGCCTCTCAGTCGCAGGACCGTTAATTATTTCGACCTGTGATTTCCGCACTTGATTTGAGCCATTGTACCATCGCCAATAACCTTCAAATCACTTTTCTGTTTATAAATTTACCTCTATTATTGTTAGTACCTAGATGGTTTTTTGTTTGTTAAACGTGTTTTTTGGAGACATCTGGACTCGAACCGGGGTCTTCTGGTTTCGGGACAGCCCGACTTCCCACCTGAGCTATGACAACCTTGTAGATGGTGGCGAACCTTACCTTCGTATTCTATCAATATTGTAGCAGTTTTTCATTGCCTGAAAACACGGATAAGACGACGTTTTCTAAAAATGAAACCCAGCTAAATCGATTTATCGCCCCCGAAACCACTGCATGCTAAATTTCATGAAAATAGTTTGAGCCGTTTCCGAGACTCAGATTATATACAAGAATTGCTCGTTTTAAGGTATAGGTAGATTATGCATGTTTGTTTGGCGGATGGCAAGGGACCGTGGGATGGCATTTGGGGGAAAAGGCCTATACCCAGCAGTGGGCAGCGCTGGGCTGATGATGATGAAGCATGTGTGTGGAAATAAATAATTAATTTAATCATTCATTCATTCAATGCCCAGATGGCTACAGTCCCTGAGGTTAGACCTCCGAAGAAGCTACTCGGGAGGCCCTGCCTCAAAGGACTGTTTCACGTTGAACGATCGTAACTGCACAACTTTTTGTACAACGTTTACGCAACGTTCGCACAGCGGCCTTAATAAATGTATGAAACTGCCAGTCCGATGGTGTCGAGTCATTAACTTTATTGTCTAATGGGAAACCGATCACACCTGCACTGCTGCCCTGCTGCCCCATTTCATAGAACTACAATCGTGGGTTACTATGAAAATCCGATGTACGTTGCATAACAGATTCGTTATTAATTACACTTGCATGAATAAAATCGTACAATACGGCGGACTTAATGTCACAAGCATTTTTTTCCAGTCAACGGCATGAGGTAGAGGAAAGAGTTGGTAGGCGACAAACAAAAATTAAAAACATATTTATGTGCGATTTCCGTGTGGCGCCGGATTAAGAATAGCATCACTCCATTTCCTTCTGTGGATGTCATAGAAGGCGACTAAGGAAATCAATTACCAGGAGATGGGCAGCAGCGTCTTCCTGAGGTTCCAGCCGCATACTGCGATCGCCAACCCGCCTGCCAAGCGTGGGGGTTATGGCAAAGCCCCTCATGGTTAGGCCCCATGAAGGAGGCCTATGTCCTGCGGTGGACGTCAAATGGCTCACGATGATGATGATGATTTATGTGTGTAAGGTGTATTTAAACAAAACTATAATAATATATAATATAATACATAAGCCTAAATGTCTCTATAAAATACATATTATATTTACACACAAGAGAGCAAGGGGTATCATACATACGAAAGAGAAATATGATTAACCCTGTTTAACACATATAACGAACTCCTCCGAAACGGTTTCACCGATTTTTATTTATAACTTTGTGTACCTAGTTCTAGTTCGACTGGAGATTTCCGCACTTAGCCTCATAGTTGGGCCATTGTACGTAGCGAGTGCTGAGGTATGTAAATACCTCAGACACTATGGTTTCCTTACGATGTTTTCCTTCACAATTAGCGAGTGGTATTGCTACTATAACTTCACAAATGTACGTAACTTAGAAAACAAAGTCATTGGTACATGCCGGGATTCGAACCCACGACCTCCCGAATGAGAAGCCGGCGTTCTACCGCTCCGCTACCACAGCTTTGTGTGCACTGCACGGCACTGCACTGCACTGCACTGCACTTTGGTAGGTCTGAGTATAGGTCGTAGGCTCATTAATATGGCAAAGCAACGTTTGCCGAGTCATCTAGTTAAATATGAATTGTTGTAGTTCTATGAAACGCGGCCCGAGGCTGAAAAATACGTTCTATCTTCCAGTCGGCGAACAGAATCGACATAACCCAGCCGCTGTGGGACCAAAGCACGTTCTACGGCCGGTTTCGCCACTTCGCTTTCATCTCGAACCCTCTGCTGTCGCTTGCACCTGAGAAAGAACTGAATGATGCGAAGGAACTGTATAATTTGTATAAGTAAGTAGCGAGAGACCAACTCCGTTCGAATAGCTGTCGTAAGGTGTGGCGTCCATGATACGCAGAACTTACGACAGTGATTATACCTACCAGGCTTATAATGCCTAGGGGCCTGTTTCATACAACTACGACTCGTGGTTTACTGTGACAATTCGATATACATAGCAAAGTCGATTAACTCACTGTACCTCGAATTGTCATAGGAAACGTAATTTGACTTAGACAGCGCATGTATTAATTCCGGGTCACACGGGGGGTCTGCGGACGCGGTATGTGATATTTAGATATCTTCAGACTTTAATGTAATCAAAAACCTGCGACAGTTACTCGAACAGAGTATAGTGCTCGGTACGTAACCTAACTTACCCCCGATTTCTCGTACACTAACAAGCTGTTAATCTAATGTTAACAGCTGTGTTTTTTTTTTGTATGCACTTTGGTCAATTGACAGCTGTTAACAGTAGTGTTATTGTACGAGAAACTGGAGGTTAGACTGCGCGTGTATTAATCCCGGGTCACACCGGGGGTCGGGGGACGCGAGATATTATTTAGTTATCTTTAGACTAATCAAAAGCAAAAACTTACGACAGTTAGGGCCGGTTTCTGAATTGAGAATTTCACTAAGTCAATCAATACTTAATTAACGTTCTGTCCCGCTCTTTTCTGAGAAATTCGAAGAGACAGCACTTAGCGATATTCTCAATTCAGAAACTGGCCCTTATTATTCGAACAGAGTTTAGTGATCGGCACGTAACCCAATTTAGACTGCGCATGCATCGATAAAATTTATCGATGTGCGCATGTATTAATTCCGGATCACACGTGGGTCGGGGACGCGGGATGTGACTTAAAAGTCTTACGACGTTATTAAAAACAAAATGCTCTTGATTATCCATCGCAAACGGTTTACTCTCAAGTCATGTGGCGAACAAAAATTTCTTTGTGAAAAGCAAGACAGCACAGTTGCAAATTTGCGATAATTATGTGTGTCAATGAAAATCTCACATCAACTTTAGTTCGTAGAATATGGTTTCACCGATTTATGGGAATACATATTCCCATAAATAGGTGAAACCATATTCTACGATTAGTGATGTCGTTGTTTCTGGTAACCACGACACAGGGTATCCTAGTGTGGGGCCAGAAGCAATGTATGTGCCTGTATGTAAATGTTTATGTTTATGTTTTATTTATGCCAACGGTCTACTTTTTTCGCATAAAAAATACAATATTTTGTGAAAATTCATGAAGCAAGGTTCCCTGGTTCTTAAGTTTGTGTCATCGTGTAAGTATACAGGGTCTCGGGAGGTTAAATTCCCTTTTTGCAGAAAACCATAAAACTTTACTTAAAAACTCAGTACACTCAACCTACACTTTGTACATCTCGGCTGTCTCAAAAATAAACACAGCGAGGGAAATTTTTTGTTAAAACCGAGATATTACCACTATCGGTTACTGGAACCAACTGGTAACCAGCAGGGGTATTTCAGGGGTACCTACCTCATCCAAGTGGCAGGAAGACGTTGGATGAAAGCCGCTTGCAACCGGCCTTTTAGGACATCCATGTAGGAAGCCTATGTCAAGCAGTGGACTTCTTGTAGCTGAATGATGATGATGATGATCTAGTCTTAGGCTCTATTTATAGGCTGGTTAGATAGACTCCTCTATGTTAATAAATCAATCATACAATCAATCAGTCCGTACTCGTCCACTGCTGGACCTAGGCCTCCCCCAAGGCACGCCACTTCCTTCCATCCTCGGCTATCCTCAACCAGCCACTGCCAGCACTCTGTCCCAGATCGTCGGTCCAGCGAGCTGGTGGGTCCTACGCTGCGTAATAAATAAATGGAATAAAAAAACTGAAGTAAAAAGTAACCAGCAATACGACTGCCAAGCATTTATTCGTTTTGTCTGTTGTGTATTTAGTTTTCTTTCTGTTGTTGTGCATATTATGTTACTTATGTGCTTATTTTGTTTCTGTGATGTATCTTGTTGGTATAATAAATGTCTTTCTTCTTCTTCTTCTACTAAGCAGGCGGGACCGACCTAAGTACATTGTTGAATTTGGGTCGGGTTGTTGGTTATTTTTTATTTCAGTTTTTTATTTTTGTCTTTTTAGTGTTTTCTTATTATTTTTTGTTTCATTTATACTGATTTCACATAGCCTATTGACACTCGCGCAAACGCGACGAGCCGATTGAGATCTTACTTGTCAAAATCTGACCGCCGGTTAAGAAGTTAGAGGGGACATAGAATCGGACATCCATACGAGCCAACAAACATATTCCTTCCTATCGGGCTTCGCCGCAGTCGGCTAATAAAAATGTTACGCCTCACTGTTGTCCACAGACAAGGCAGGGAGCCGGTCGGGACCACCCACGACCAAGTAGTGAGAGCGAAGCAGCTCTACGAGTCGGCCTTCCACCCGGACAGCGGGGAGCTGCAGAATGTGTTCGGACGCATGTCCTTCCAAATGCCCGGCGGCTGCCTTATCACTGGGGCCATGTTGCAGTGGTACAGGTAAGAGACACGTCGTCTCTAACTAACAATCTGTTAATTTACTCTTAACAGCTCTGCTGTCAGCTGTTTTTTAGGGTTCCATACCGAAAGGGAATGCTTTTTGCTCGATACTAATAACGGCAGCATGTAGACGCTTGAAATATTCAAATGTTGTACGGATAATGGTGCGGAACCCTTCGTGCGCGAGTCTGACTTGGCCGGTTTATTTTTTTGTACACCGTCCAACTGACAGCGGTTAACAGTATATTAGTGTACGAGAAACAGGAAGTAGGTAATCCAATTATTAGATCAATTATTATGTCTATTGCAGATAATTTATGCGGCCTTTTTTGAGAATTCACGCTCGTGAGTAAAATCCTATTCGTGAGAGGACTCTCCGTCCTCATACGTAGAGTCTACTCCGCATGTGAAGGAGAAATTATTAGAGAAACAGAGCTATATAAAAAGAGGTAAACATAGTTTTTCGTAAATAAAACTCCGGAACACTGAAGATCTCTTTTATTCGTTACTTACAGTCGGGAAACATTGTTACCTACTTATATCCTGTGGCCCCTCGTCGGGGACATAGGACCTTTATAAAAGATCTTCACTTGCTGCTTCCTCGAGCGCTTGAGTTTTCTCCTCTAATGTCACAGATCGGCGCTAGGTTAAGAACATCATATATCTTCATCACTGCATAAATCTCCCCCCAACGTTTCCAGAACGTCCACAGCCGTCGTCTTCTGGCAGTGGGTCAACCAATCGTTCAACGCGCTCGTCAACTACACCAATCGGAACGCGAACTCGCCGCTGACGACCAATCAGATGGGCGTGGCTTACGTGTCGGCGACAACGGGCGCCATGGCGGCCGCCCTCACGTTCAAATTCGTCATCCAGAAGCGCGCTAAGAATCCCATTCTTGCTGTAAGTTCATCTCCAGGTCGTTGGTCTAGCGATAAAACCTTGACTATCAAGACCCAACCTGGTCTGACTCACTGAAGCTGCTCTTAGTTGGGAGTAGAGATGGGCTGGGAAGGATATCCTCCGAGAATAGTCTCGTATGATGGAATCTTATTGCCACGCTTGATTACCAAAGCAGAGGTCCTGGCTTCGAGGTCGCCGTACTTGATTTATGCAAATAGCCTCGGTCTGGGTGTATTTTGATGTTTGTGATGTCTTTGCCTGTTTACTATAGCAGAAGGTATCCTAGTTTGGGACCAGGACCAGATTATTGTGTTGTGTTGAAGTAAGTTATGATAATCCTACTAATATTAGTTTGTGATTATGTTTGGATGTTTGTTACTCAATGAAGCAATAACGGCTGAACGGATTTACATGAAACTTCGCGTATAGATAGACAAATACCTGAATTGAGACATAGCATACTTGATATCGCCAGCCCGCCTGCCAAGCGTGGCGATTATGACAAAACCCCTCATGGTTATGAAAACCGCGAAGGAGGCCGTCAAATGGCTGATAATGATGATGATGATACTTGGTATCCCGGTAACGCGTTCCCGTGGGATAATATTTACTTTAAGGTTAAACAATTAGATGGCGTTGTGCGAGCGAACGTTGTGCTTTAAAAATAGATGGCGTTGTGCAAGAATCGTATAAACGGATTCTGTGACGGTACGAAGTTCGCCGGGACAGCTAGTTATTATTATAAATTGAAAAATTATGTCTTCATTAAATTTATTCCGCTCAATTATGATGTACTGTAATTCACAAATGCACTGTGTTAACTGTAAATTAGGTATATTATATAGTATACACATATAGTACAATTAACACTTTTCCCAATTAAGTTCTCGACATGCAATAACATTATCTTTCGACTATTGAGGATAATTTTTGGCCTTGCTCGTCGTGGTTACACAGCTAATCTGGCCGAAAATATGTCTGATCCCAAAAGTTACTTAAATATCGCCATACGCGCCCCCAAAACCCGCAGAACATTTTAGTTTCAGTTCGCCATCTTGAAATTTTACATTTTTATATTGACTTCCATTATAACTAAAATTGACGAAACAAATATATCGAGCGAATGTGGGTTGAAGTGGAACGGCCGGTAAGGGACGACCCAGGCGGACATACTTCGAGCAAACAGGGGATGTATTAGCAAAGGGCAAGATAAAAAGTACCCGAAACCGGCGTGCGTGCATGCAACGACTAATGAATGTTGAGGAAGCGAAAGTGATCTATCAGGATCGTGGCAAGTGGCAGTCCCTGGTCTCTGCCTGCCCCTCTGGGATACAGGCGTGTATGTTTGTATGTATGTAATTAAAAAGAACTCTCAAAATAACTGTCTCGTTTGAAATAAATCTCATTATAGTAGCTCTTTCCTTAATCCTAGTCGTGTTCAGCAAATACCAACTCAACTTATTAATTTGCATAAACAACTAGGCTTACTAGACAACTACTATTGCTTTATAGTATAAGTGATTATTGTGCCTTACTATATTGAAGACAAATAAACATTTTCTATTTCTACTTCTACTTCTATTTCCAGGTACATATAACAACAGTTTTTGTTTTCCTTTCCAGAGGTTCGTGCCTTTTGTCGCGGTAGCCGCTGCCAACTGCATAAACATTCCATTAATGAGGCAGAATGAGATCATATTAGGTAAGTAAACTAAATGTAGGTAACTCGGTAGGCTCGTCTTATATCATACACGTGACTAACTGACAGACAACGCACAAAGGAAACCTTTATAACATCTCTTCAGTGAGATTACACATTTTGGACATTTTTAATGACGAATTTTTTTAAATATGTAGATCTATATACAAACCGAGCGGTGGTAGCCTAGTGGGTCGATCATTGGACTCGGAAGCGACAGACCCAGGTTCTATTCCCGGTGCCGGCATGTACCTATGACTTTGTTTTCTAAGTTATGTACATTTGTGAAGTTATAGTAGCAATACCACTCGCTAACTGTGGAGGAAAACATCGTGAGGAAACCTGAGTGTCTGAGCTATTCGCATACCTCGCATACGCAGCGCTTGAAATCGCCAATCCGCGGTGGGCACGCGTGGTGATTAAGCCCACACTCTCTCTGAGAAGGCCTGTGCCCTACAGTAGGACGTATATACGTATATAGGCCTATATAGGCTGCTTATTTATGTCCTAGCAGTGAGACACATCTGGGTCATGTTTTCGCAGTCAAGTAAAAAAGTAACGAGCCTACATCTTGACTTTTGTGCCTGCCCTCGTCCACCGCCATTTTCTCGATGTTTAGCAAATTTAGAATTAATTTGTTATCGTTTCAGGCTTAGACGTCACAGATGAGAACGGCAAAATACTAGGCAAATCCCAACTGGCGCCCGCGAAAGGCATATCGCAAGTGATCACGTCCAGGTGAGCTGAGAAGGTGGTTTAAGTGACGGGCAAGCTAACCGAATTACAAAGTCGGTGATCTTTTTACACAATGTTGTTGTACAAGTGACATTTCCCTGTGTAATTTCAACAGGTTTAAGGTTAAGGTAAACATTTCACCGAAATCTATCACATCTTGATAGCTCAGAAGCGTCAAGATTCTGATACTGAGGATTCGGGTTCGGTTTCCTTTCCGTTAGTGTAAGAAAAATAAGTTGAAAGGTAGCAATTTTAAAGACGAGTTGATTATTATAATTAGGTATATACTTTTTGTTGCACTAACCCGTGCTGAGGACAATTTTAAAAACCTATTTAGAGGCTAAAATTCCACCCATGCCGGGACTTGAACCCGCGACCTCTGGCTCACCGTGCCAGCGCTCTCCCAACTGAGCTAATGGGCAAGTGCAAGCATCGATGATATTTCGAGCCTCTTTACAAACTTCTCTGTATTACGTACAGGCAGCGACATCTGGCCGAAGTGATTTACATCACTTGCAGCCCCGAGTAACCCACTTTGCAGTTAGGTTTTTATAATTCCTAAGCGTGAAATTTATTTTAAATATCTTAAGTTACAGTTGGTAACCTTGCAAACAAAATACGTTTAAGTAACTGTGTTAATTTACTAAAAGGCCCTTGTCATAATTTCATAAAAATGCGTTTTCTGCATTTTTTACGGTTATTTTCTTCTATGGAACCAAGCTGTGGGAATTCTAAGGAAGCATAGTGTCAAATAAATAAAATATCTAATAACGAACATTTCTTTGCAAGGAACCTGATCAATTAAGCTTTTAGAAAATTAATTTGAAACTTTAAGCAATGTAGGTACTCAAACGAGCTAAGCGCTTGTTTATACTCAGGGGTTGTCCATTTATCACGTGAGGCTCACAATAATCATGAAATATTGTAGTGAGATACTACGTGTACATATTTTTTCTTGGAACGCGCGATATCTAAACCGAAAAGCGGTGCGTCACCTTGACTCGCCTTTGCTAGGCACCGATTTCCACGTGAATTTATTTGAGATACTTTGTAAAAAAAAAACGTGTAAGGGGGGGAGATGGGTAATCTAAAACCTCACCGCGGCGCGCCATAATAATGTTGAAAGTTACGCGTCCATTGCGTGCTAACATTTTTAGTAGTTAAGAACAAAAAAAAGTTCATTTCCGTGATTCGCTTCCTTCATTCGCATTTACGTCAGTATTTTCACATCATGTATACCCTCTAAATATTCATCTTACCCTGTAGGATTATCATGTGCGCGCCAGGCATGCTTCTACTGCCGTTCATAATGGAGAATCTGGAACGGAAAGCGTGGTTCCGGCGGATGCGGTGGGCGCATATCGGGGTGCAGACCGCCTTCGTTGGCATCTGGTGAGAATACCTGCTTCGTGTATCAGTGTATCTATGAGAATATTATGTGCGTCAGTAAAAATATCAGTAATTTTAAAACTGTAGGTAGCCAACACAATGTAAATACTAGAAATAAACATAAACTTGACCGGTCAGTGCGCTCGCTCGGACCGAGTGCGTCGTCATAATCAACTAAAACTGTACGCACACGGTCCGAGCGTACTAAGACCGTCAAAACCCGGCTTCAGGCTGGCAAAGGTTAATACACCCTTTATGTGGCATTGTATACGTTTCTACAATAAGATCCCTGAAGATATAATAAGCTTGCCAGAAGCGCGGTTCAAGAAATATGTAAAGCGCACTTTGTGCCAAACGGGCTACTATAGCATTAAGGATTATTTAGATGAAAAAGATGTTTGGAATTAAAGCCAGTTCGATGCATTTATACTAGGTTCTAGAAGATTAAAATATGTAAACTCTGATAATTAAGGAACATATTTAAAAAGACTATGTTTGTAGTTTTTTTGTCCGTTTTTTCTCCAAATGATCTAGATTTTGAAACGGACACCTAGTTTTACTTTTAACATTAAAAAAAGGCACAGTTTCTGTGTTACTTTGAATATATAATATATTTTTTAAAATTTGATTTGAATTCGAATTCAGGTGGTTGAGAGAATGATGATGGGGAGAATGTACTCGAATGACGGGAAGCTAGCATTGGAAAAAATAAGACTTTTATTTAGGATAGAGCGGTGGTAAACAGATAGATAGAGAACACTTTATTGTACATAAAAATCTCTCTACACATTACAACGCCGCAGGTGGTAACTTTCGTATCCAATCCAATCCAATCAATCGGTACCTCAATGCTGACGATCGTGGCCGATATGACGGGGATGGGTGTAGAGTGCAACTGCGTGAAATTTTAGTATGGAACAACTGATTTTCTTGTGACTTCCAAGTTATACTATAGTAAGGCCAACTTCCGTGGGTAGAATATTGGCCTCGGAAGACCCAGAGAGCCAGGTTCGATTCGAGGTGCGGGCGTGTACCTGTGACTTTGTTTTCTAAGTTATGTGGATTTGTGAAGTTATAGCAGTAATACCACTCGCTAACCGTGAACGAAAACATCGTGAGGAAACCCAAGTGTCTGAGCTATATACATACCTCACCGCTTGAAATCGCCAATCCGCGGTAGGCACGCGTGGTGGAAGCCCATACTCTCTCCCTGAGAGAAGGCTTGTGCCCTACAGTGGGACCTATATAGGCTGCTCATGTAAATCGTCGGTAAATTATCATTATTCTTAGTAGGACAATGCTTTACAAAGAATGAAAGATTTGCAGGAGGCGGTGACATTAATAATTATTCTGTAAGCATAAATTTCACAAAATACGTGAACCACATACATGTCAGTGACGTAAACCCCAACATTTCGAAAAATATCAATGTGAGAAAAAGACACTGTAAAATGCAAACTTTTAATTCCAGCGAGTAATTGCGTTTTATAAAAATTACCCGAAGACAGTGATCATATAATTTTTTGTAGATTGCTTATAAAACTAACCACACTTAATTGTCATTTCAGCCTCACATTCATGGTGCCCACCGCCTGTGCAATATTCCCGCAAAAATGGTAAGTGCCGTAGAACCTTATTAGAGTAGAATAGAATAGAAAAAGTTTATTTCAAAGACTACTTACATATCAATATTAAATACACCATAATTTCCATCATAGTGGTACACACACAAAAGTATCTGTGTACAGCCACACATATTTATTGCAATATTTCGTACCTTATTTGCTCGAAGAAGATGCGGCTTCGGATGAAAAAACAGAAATCATGAAATTATTTCAACGCAAAGAATTTACGTTCTGTTTCTGGAATATCAATGTACAATGTTATCCGCTGTCTTTGGGTCGACTGGTAGCAGAGAAAATGGCGGCGATTAAAATATTTTCTCAAATCATTGAATCCATAGGTTGGTACGAGTACCTGCCTAATGTATTAATCTATGTGTATAACCTTCAAATCTTCTACTAGACGTTTCTTTATTTTTTTTTATTGCAGCCAACTGTCCATAGACACCGTGTTGAATATTTTAGAGCTACGAAAAAGAAAACTACGAGCAAATCGTGAATCGTTTCTTTATTTTTCTATTGCAGCAAACTGTCACGATAAGAGCTGCGAAAACGAAAACTACGAGCAAATCGTGAACCGTTTTTTTATTTTTCTGTTGCAGCAAACTGTCCATAGACACGATTAAGAGCTACGAAAAGGAAAACTACGAGCAAATCGTGAAGAACACAGCAGGTAACCCGCCGCCCTACGTTTACTTCAACAAGGGACTGTGAGCAAGCGTTGAACAACTCTCAACTCGAATAATGAATTTGACAGGTCTATTTTAAGGAGTCTTACCCCCGGTTTCTCGTACACTAACTATCTGTTGTGCGTACAAAGCGTTTTGGCCAACTGGGTAATCCTCGAAAAACGAAAAGTCACAACCGAGGAGGACATTTTCAACCCCAATAATTTACTGCCTTTTGTAGCATATGAATAGTAACTATTGATTCTAAGGTAGTAATTATTGATTTCAAGGGGTAGCATACAATTTTTAAGAAAAAAAAAGATCAACCATGGTTTTCACATTTCGGTTTTTCAAATTGAGAATTACCCAATTGACGGTAGATTGACAGTTTTTAGTATACGAGACACCGGGAGTGAATTAGGTTTGAGATCACAGACATGTGACTAGTAACGCAAGTATAGTCCGCACAGATCTTTTTGGCGGTAACGTGAACGTAGTCAAAGATCTATGTGTGTATTATGTATTATATTAACTATGTATTATGTGTGAGTAATTGACTAATAGTAATTTACTACGCATCACACTACGTCAATTACTCACACATACACTGTAAAGACAGTAAGCGATGTGCAAACGATCTGTGACTATGTTCACGTTACCGCCAAAAAGATCTGTGCGGACTATACACCTAAAGTAGGTGTATAGTCCGCCCGACATAAGTGCCAGGCACCTATGCGGCCGCTACTTTCGGTTCGGCTGTTATCGTAAGTGGACGTCCTTAAAAATTTACAAAATGCGTCCTTGGTCTTGTGGAAATACAACAAAAGTAAACAAAAAAAAACAAAGGTGAACAAAAGAGCAACATCCAAAGAAGAGACCCAAATGTCTCCTATTTGGCGTGGGCCACACAGAAAGGACGTGGACGAGAGCGCGGAAAAGACGCGACGCTTCGTGTAGAATCACAGACCACAGTCTTTGCTCTGTATAACTCTATACAAAGCGCTGCGTCTTTTCCGAGCTCTCGTACGCCCTTTCTCTCCTTTTTGTTTGGCCCACGCCTTTGTTTCATACAAATCGCGGTGCATGCGTTGTCTTACTAGATTAATGTCTGTGTTTGAGTTCCAATAAACACAGTCGTATTTTTTATTCGTAGAGACATTTATAAGTTTTTTACACAGAATTATCAAGTATTTGTAATGACTCGCGATGCTCTCAAACATACTTATACATTTAACGGGACTAATGGCGATTATTTATTAGGTAAACTTAATTAATCAGCTTAATAACCGCGATTGGAAGCATTAAATGTTTAACTTTAATTATCAAAGGTGAATGAAATGGCCCGGTCGGTCGTCTCATTTTCTTTGTATTTTGTATGTTGACGTTTCATAAAATGTAATTTGCGGTCGTCTCATTTGCCGCAAACTAATAACAACTTCCACACAATACAATCACTTGACCTGGTCCCAAACTAGGATACCCTGTGCTATGGTAACCAGGCAAGGACATCACAAACATGGTAATACCTACACCCAGACCGAGGCCATTTGTACAAATGTAATAAATCAGTCCACATGACTTAATAGGACTTTTAAGATATTTCTACCGTTGCGTTATTATGCTATTTACACTAAGGCACAAGTTCGTTTGATCGGCAGTTCAATTCAATTTTAACATGACGTGAGACCTAAACCCCCTGTAGCTCGTTCTCTAACAATCTACTTTTACAGCTGTCATTTGGCCAGTGTACAAAAAACACCAGCCAAGTGCGAGTCGGACTCGCGCACGAAGGGTTCCGTACCATTATCTATACAACATTTGAATATTTCAGGCGTTTACCTGTTGCCGTTATTAATATCGAGCAAAAAACGGCAAAACATGAAAACATCACGAAAACAAACAACAAAACAAAAAAAAAAAAACATGTTTATTGTATGGGAGCCCCCCTTAAATGTTTATTTTATTCTGTTTTTAGTATTTGTTGTCATAGCGGCAACAGAAATAAATCATCTGCGAAAGTTTCAACTGTCTAGATATCACGAGATATTCATGAGATACAGCCTGGTGACAGACGGACGGATGGACAGCGGAGTCTTATAGTAGTGAGTCTTATAGGAGTCTTATAGTAATAGGGTCCCTTACCCTTTGGGTACGGAACCCTAAAAAGCAACTGTTCTGACAACTGTTAACACTAAATTGATAAAAACACATTGTTAGTGTACGGGAAGCCGGGGGTAAGTGTGCGTCCCTGTTTGTACGCCCCTGGATGCTCTCTGTCTCGTAATGTATTTCTGAATGGTTCGACGTTATTTTTGTGGCTTCACACGTGAGCGACCATAGAGAACAGAAGAGAGTCTTGGGTTGAGGGGCGATGAGTCAATAGAGTCATATTAGTACGGTAAGATAAGATAAGAATACACGCTAGAGCACATGACATAAAAAATTACACTATTGGTAGACTCGAAACCAATCGCATTACAATTTTATAGCCCGTGCAAGTTAACTCGGCGCCTTGCGCGATTCGATCTTCTCGAGAGTTGCCTGTTTAATTTGCGCGGGTTATACCATTAGAATGACGTACTGCCATAGCATAGTAAACCACCAAATAGAGGCAAATAGTAGCTATTGTTGTGCTTATATAATTCAATTGAAAAACTACGTGTGTATTACGGACTTCACACACGGCAGCTATAATGTATATTAATGTACATTACATCCCGGGATGTATAGCTTTACATTGTCTTAAAGCATCACACACACAACAGGTAATGTAATGTATCTTTCCCTTAATGCCATAGATATACGTCTCACTTTCCAGCTGCTAAGGTATAAATGTATATTTTCGTATCGCTCTGTATCTTAACAAACGAAGATGTAAAAATATACATTAGGTATAGCTGTCGTGTGTGGTCGCCTGAGGATTTCTGTGAAAAATTTAAGGAAATGAAAAAAAAAAAATTAAAATGAAAAAGTTTATTTGTACACACCAACAAGTATGTTACAACAAAAAATGAGGTGTATCGTGCTATAATATACATCTTTACATTATATATGCCGTGTGTGAAGTCCTTAGACTCCAGGGCCTGAAGAAAACCAGCGCCGCCAATGGAAGAAAAAACAATATCATTTTACGTTTTTGCAAAAGTGAGCCTTATGAATTTCAATAAGTGTGATCAGCAAGAAATTCTTAGAACTAACAGCCGTAGGGTCAAGAACCTAGTACTTTAAATAATAATAATCATAAAACATTTAAAGCATCTGTGGCCCAAGATGTTAGAGTAACAATGGTTCTTGTAACTATGTTAGTAAGTGTATGTGTGTGTAGTTTTTTTTTTATTTACTCTTCGCGGTCTCAGTGGTCCCACGGATGTAGAAACACTGAGGCTTTAATTGATTTCCTCTAAAAACGAAAGTATCAAAAATGCTTTGAAGTTCTAGGTCCTAGGTCGTAGTTGTATTGGTAATAGCTGCCACCATTATTGGGAATTATGTTGTTCACTTGTTGTGACCCATTATTAAAAAGTTAACTCCGGATAGTGGTTAAGGTAGTGGGTTTCTATTGTTGAACATTCAGAAAATTCAATAATAACGAAATGGACGAAGAGCCTATGTTGCTTACGCTTTATTTACAAAGCACTTTAATTCATTGTATTATGAATAGGTATGTACAATTTTGAATATTTTATGAACTGTCTGTTGTTTTATTTTACTGTTATTTTATTCTACGTAGGTACTTAACTTTTCTACTGCGATTTGTTTTTTTTTTCATGTGGATATATTTGACCTAAGGATATACGAATAATTAGGAAGTGTTGTTACATTGGAGTGGCAAAACAGATCATGGTTTGAAAAGTGAGATCGTAATTTCGTTCGTGGTTAGTTTGTCGAAATGAATTTACGTACATTCCTTATATGTGTTGAATATTCAAGCTTATATTTTTCTACGTATATTTTTACTTATTTATTTATGTTCACAGCATTTTCTTAATTATTATCGCATACGCAAAGTAATGTGTCGTCCCAAGTGCAATCTAGTCTGGAAAAATATCAAAATTTTTAATTATGTAAGTACAACGCATTTGTTTGTTTTGCCCAATATGTTTTTATGAAATAGTTTATACATAGTTACTACACAGTTGTTTATTGATAAGTAAAGACAATAAAAAAGTATCTTATTAAATGGCATGCCTTTTTATTTCTTATCACTCCCTTGCAGTACCTTATACAGGGTGTAACAAAAACGCCGTATACCTAAATCCGAAAATGGAGGGTTCTAATCGTCAATACGAACAACATTAAGGCCGACTTGCATTAACTAAAATTCTTCATACAAAAGTCGATTTAAACGGCGACTTAAGTGACATTTAAGAAGTGGTGGAAATCGGCCTTACTATGATAAAACTTAAGTAAGAAGAATAAGAATAAGAATAAACTTTATTTGGCAACATTACAAAAAATTACATACAGTAGGCACATAAGCCAAAATCCTTACAAATAATTACAAACAATAGGTGCATAATTAAGTTAGTAAACCATAGGACACATTTGGCGAAATACCTGTACCTAAGTACCTACATGAAACTTAGACACACAAAGTTGCCAAAAATGGGCCAGTCTCAGCATGATGCCAAAGCAGGGCTTTGGCGCTGGTTTTCAGACCGAACCATGAATGAAAAAAAAAATGGCTTGTTTTACAAATATGTTATATTTTGCAATTACTGGTGTGCAATAAAGTTCAAACAATATAATTCTGAAGTTTCTATTATAGCTGAGTACATTTTAATTTCAGTTAAGTTCTTAATTACCTACTTGATACGTAATGACCTTGAGCAAGCAGGTGAGGGTGTATTAATGTTAATGCTTGATAATACAAACACTTCATCAAAAAGGGAAATCGCCGCTAATTTGCGCGCTGACAACATATTCTTTAATTTTTTGTCTGAAAGTTCCAATAGATGTAAGATTACGTAAAGGAGGTGGGATGGTATTCCAAATTTTAGCGGCAGTATATTTAAAACATCCTTTATATGCGGTGGTCCTGTGTGAGGGAATAGCAAGGCGAGCAAGTCGTGTGCGAGAACACCAAGTAAGTTTTTCATAAAGATAAAGGGGTTTGCGACTCTTTATAATGCCAAAAAGAAGTGTAGCAAAATGAGTGAATCTTCTACAATTCATATTTAAAATTTTGGCTTGAATCAGGAAAGGTGAGACATGACTTCTAGGCGGAACATCAAAGCAAAAACGGGCACAAGCATTTTGTACACGCTGTATCAAAGATTTAGTCTTAGCTAAAAGTCTGGGCCCGTAAACAGTATCTGCATAATTTAATTTAGAAAGCACAAGAGAATCGACAAGGTTTATACGAAGTTCCTTACTTAAATAATCACGAATCCTGTAAAGCAACTTCAGACGAAAGAAGCAGTTGCGAACTAATTCCTGAATGTGCTTCTCAAATCTAAGCTCGGAATCAAACATTACACCTAAATTTCGTGCTAATGTCGTCGAACAAATAGTTTCGCCATTTACTACAATACTCGGATTCTGGCATGAAATACTAGAAATCTGCCGTTTAGAGCCTAAAATCATGAATTTGGATTTGCTTGGATTAATAAGTAGACAATTTTTATTGCACCAAGTTGAAATTCTGCTCAAGTCTCCGTTTATCCTGTCGACCGAAGAGTTAATTTCACCCGGTCGACAGGACAAATAAAGTTGCAGATCGTCAGCGTAGATTTGATATTTACAATTCTGTATAACACCTATGATGTCCGCACAATATAGAATAAAAAGTAGAGGGCCCAAAATAGAACCTTGAGGTACACCCCGAGTGACAGCGGATAGAGCTGAGGCGGAGACACAACCAAGACCATTATAAAGCTGAACATACTGAGACCTATTACTCAGATAGCTGTGAAACCATTTTACAGTAGGAACATCAAAGCCATAATACGTCAACTTTGAGAGTAACAAGGATATATTAATAGTGTCAAATGCACGAGAGAAGTCTAAAAGAACTAAGATTGTACCAGAGCCGCCGTCCTGCGCCTCGAGAATATTGTTTGTAACGTCTAATAGAGCGGTTGCAGTACTTCTATTTTTCCGGAATCCGGACTGAGCCTGTGGAAGGATATTTCTACTTTCCAGATAATCAATGAGCTGAAGGTGTACTACTTTCTCCATAACTTTAGAGATACACGGCAGAATACTGATTGGTCGGAGATCTTTGTAAGTTGATGGGTTGGGAACCTTAGGAAGAGGCTGAATAATGGCAGTTTTCCATTGTACTGGGAAGCTGCATGTGATAATAGATCTGTTAATTATAGAAGTAATTACATCCAGCGTGTCCGGCAATGACAGAAGAAGCATGTCCAACGAAACTAAGTCAACCCCTTTTGCATTTGATTTTAAGGAGTGAATGATCCTCGAAACAACTCGTCGGCTTACACATTTTAGACTGAAATTAGACTCATTAAACCTATTGGATTCAAAGTACGTTAAATCAGACAAACTCACACGGCTAGAACCAGGCAAATCAAGAAAATGTTTGTTAATGTCTTCCGCGGAGCAGAGATGACTGGGTATGTCTTTTTCCAGTTTAGGAGGAAGAACAGTGGATTTGAGATTTGTCCATAAAAATTTAGGGTCTCTAATATGACGATTAATATGTTGTTTGAAATAAGCACGTTTTTCATTATAAAGAGCAGAGTTAACGAGTTTTTTTAGTTGTTTGTAGTATTCTTTGTGAACATTACTTTTAGTGATTAAATACCTACACTGTGCTCCATTTCTTAATCTCATCATTAGCTTAACATTTTCAGTTATCCAAGGGTAGGAACGACATTTGATAGTTATTGTTTTAACAGGAGCATGAGTATCTAGTAGACTTAGCAGTAATGTATTGAAAGTAGACACCATGTCATCGACGTTAATAGAAGTTAAGACATACTGCCAAGGAGTATTTTTAAGATCATTTTCAAATAAAGAAAAATTAATATCTTTTAAAGGCCTGAAGCTTACTATATGAGGAGGGATTTTAGGCTTTTTAAAAGTAAATTCACACACTACAAAAGCATGATTGGATTGTTTACTCCCTATGACATCGGTTGTGACGCGGCGGACCGGAGCGTCTGTACACACAACATCAATGAGAGATTGACTATGGTCTGTAAAGTGAGTTGGTGATGTAACTATTTGCTTTAAGTTGAAAAGATCAATAAAGTCCAAAAACTTCAGATAATTAACATTATCAGGATTCAGCAGGTCAATGTTAAAATCGCCCAGAACTATTAAATTATCACAGTGGCCTAAAGCATTAATAGAGTCAGTTAAAGCATTCAGAAAAATATCAGAATTAAGCCAGGGGGGGCGATACGCAGTTCCTAAAGTAATTTTGTTGCCATTAATATTAAATTTTATCCACATTTGCTCAAAAAGAAAAAGAGTTCCATAATAAAATTACACGCAGTTGCACTGTACACCCGTCCCCGTTATAGCGGCCACGATCCTCAGCATTGAGGTACCGACTGATTGGATTGGATTTTATATAAAGTTACCGCGGCGTTATTATAATCGCTTCTTACCCACGATCTACCCCCTGAGGCCATCTGGGTGAACCGTGGGATCGTTTCTTTACAACGGTTCACCTCTCTGATAAAACCTTGAAAGGCTCTATGTTTTATTAGTGACAGTCCACCTCAGATTGAAGATTTTCGATGTGAATGTGTACGATGGAAGAAAATATTTCCCAACGAATAGCCAGGTGAACAAAGGTGGTCCGTTGTTAAAAAAAAATCCATGGTTCACCCAGGTGGTCTCAGAAGGGTAAGAAGGGGTTTTTTTTTTTTTATAATACGTCATCTTTTCACAGACGCGGGGTCCGTGCCATTTTTTTTCCGGAATGTTTATTTCTTTTTTTCCCTTATTGTGCTCCTCTACTCCACATTCACACAAAACTTATGCTACATTAACCCTAGATGGTTGTTTGCAGTCAATTACACTAAATTAATAATTTCTTTTTTCTTTTATTTTTTTTTTATTTTTTTTGGGTTAAGAATGTGTAGAAATGATAGGCGATATATTTTTCGCGGTTCCGATGTTTTCCCCAAAGTGAAAGTTGTTCGTTTGGGCGGGTATTGCCCCTCGCCCCAGTATCCCTCAATCCCACTGTGCATGGGATTTTGTATTGAAATAATATGAATAACCCCTGGTTTCTCACAATACCACTCGCTACCGGTGAAGGAAACCTGAGTGTCTGAGCTATTCATATACCTCAGCGCTTGAAATCGCCAATCCGCGGTGGGCACGCGTGGTGATTAAGCCCATACTCTCTCCCTGAGAGAAGGCCTGTGCCCTACAGTGGGACGTATATAGGCTGCTTATGCTATGCAGGTTTCTCACGTATTTTAAGGATAAGTATCTTAACAAGCTGTTGAAGGTTGGCAATAGTTTTTAGGGTTCCGTATCTAAAATGAAAAAAACGGAACCCTTATAGGATCACTTATTCGTCCGTCCGTCCATCTGTCTGTCTGTCTTTTATCTCTGGAACGCGTGGAGGTATCGACTTCAAATCCCACTCCGTGACCGCCTTCGTCCACCGTCCGTAGAACCGAGTAGGAGCAAGTGGAAACGCCGGTCTACTCGTCTTGCTAGATGTCCCGCCCTTCTTCTGATTCTTCGCTATAATATATAAAAAGCTCGTGTCACAGTGTTTGTTATCGAACTCCTCCGAAACGGCTTAACCGATTTTTAAGATTTTTTTGTGTATATTTGGTATGTCCGAGAATAGGTCGCAGGCTAATTAACATGGCAAAACAACGTTGGCCGATTCAGCTAGTTTTTAATGTAACTTTATTTTCCAGTCTCGCCTCGACCAGATTTGCCAAAAGACTCATTAAAAATGTCAGAACGTGCAAGCGAGAAATAAGCAAAAATTAATGATAAACCACTGTTACAAATCTTGCCAACAACTAGAAAACAAGGGGAAAACATTAATAACCATTTGCTTACGCAGTCGGAGGATAGTAGTGTTGGGAGGAAGTATCATAGACAAGACAAAGTTAGAATAATCCGTATAATTTCAATGAATAAAAGTAAAAGTGTTCTTATCGAACATAACTTAAGAAATATTTGCCTTTGAACTCAAGTAGTACATACATTATAAATAAGATTTACCGGTCTTAACCTATTTATTAAAAGTTACATTTAAGGCACCGAAACAAATAGAAAAAAAAAAACTATTGAGTATATAAAGATTTCAGTTCTTTTTGTCTGATATTGGCACCGCATACTTATTATGTATGTATGTATAAAATTTTATACATCTAATATAAGTAATTCCGATAAATTACAAATTTTATGTAAATATGTTTCAAATTTTCTGTTCGTAATAAAGAATATATAAAAATAAAGGCGTCAGTAACACCTATTCTAACAAACGAAGTAGGTACTTATAGGTACTGACCTATATAAAGTTTATAATATTTAATATTTCAGACGAAAAGAAAAATATTAGTGAAAACGTGTAAGATGATCTCAAAGTATAATTCAACTAAGATTGATATAAAACCTACGACTATTAAATACATTCGAGTCAAAAAAGAAAAGTTCTAAAATTTATCTTACATTATATTAAATTAAGAAACATTATCAAACAAGTCTTTCAGGTGCCTATATTTTAATGTTCAGAAAAAAACTAGAATACAGAAGGAAATATACATGAAAACATCCAACATTCATCACTAAGGGCATTTAGAGACTGATCACTTCATAAGCCAATACATCGCTCGCTGTACACATTTTATCTTCTACACCGTACAGGACAAAACGTCAAAAACCATTCTCTTCACCAACAAAGCTACTCTGTACAGACAACTACCCTCGATGACTAAACTCCATCTTTTCACTCTTGCACTTCCAAAAACTCAATACACATTCGCTTTCTCCAGCAAAACCGATGCGTCGCACATCGCTTTAGCCGTAGACCTGACCAAAAACATCAAGTGCAGCTGCTCGAATATATTCAACTGTACCCTGGACCTCACAAGTCCATGCAAAACGGTCGCCCGCTCCAAATCCAGCCACCTTTGCAAGGACAACTCCCTATCTTCCACTGGTACTCCCTGGACCACGTCCAAAGGCCCCCAGAGCGTAAACTCTAGGACGGACTTCGCCTGGTTCAATGACACTGCTCTCTCTTCCTGTAAAACTTCTTTGAGGAGGGGTGTGATCTTCTCTCCTGGCAACAGAGTCTCGACTGCCCTCATGGCACATTTACACAAGGAATTGAGATGGTCGTCCTCTGCCGTTTTATTGCAGTTCTCTTCGCTCAATCTGCGGAGGAAACAACAGAATGTTTAATTAGGATAGAAGTTCTACGTTTCGGCCCATCCACAGTGTTCGCGGGATCTGCGGGCGTCACGATATTTATCTAAAACAAATTCTTAAACTTATAAGGTCAGTGTTTTATTTGATTTTCGGCATGATTCATGTTAGGCCCGAACTGTGGGCCTGATAAACAAACAGCGGGTTTCCTTTCTATGTACAGTTAGGTACATCCAAAGAGATAACGTCGCCAGCGTCCTGGGGCTCATTACCGCGGGACAGTGACCTGGGGCAGGTGTTTTATTTGTAAATATAGAATTTATGTTATTTGTATATTTTTATCATTTATATATTAGTTAAGTCCAGTTTCTTATTTCAATTAGTTTTCTTTTTGTTATGTTATAAATAAAGTGTTCTATAAAGTGGGTAGTTACATAATAAGACATCGGCATAATTTCTTTCGTTCTATCTGTTCTATTTAGGAACACCTGATATTAGACATTTTGGATATTAGCTATTTTGTGCAAACAAAAATTAAATAAATGATAAAAATAATATTTAAATACTTATGTACAGTTTGTGTTCATATTCTGTCCCAGTCATTACAGCGTCCAGTGGTGCCTCACCTTACTAGCGTAGCTAAGGGGGAGCTGCACCCCAGATTTGTCTAAGCTCACCGCAAGACGTGGAGTTAATGTCTGCGTGCCTTGGAGTTTGGTGTAATAGACCAACACTTTTCAGAGGCCAGGTAAACCCTGGAAAATAAACCTAGAGACGCCAATGAGTGTAGGCCACTGGCTCTGACTCTCAACTTACCCCTGTAATATGCATAGCCGCCCATAGGACGTGGTCTTCGGCGCTGAGAGCGAATTGAGCCGGTCGTCTGTCGGCAGATTCAGCGTGGAAGCGTGTACGCTACTAACTGGTTGACTGTCCCGCACAGCTACAAATGACGTCAGCGTCTCCGGCACTTCTTCCACGCCCCTTGCCTGAAGGCACTTCAGCCCGTTTATTAGCTGCAACATCATGAAGACCGCCTCGTGTATTTGCTCGGTCTGCACGAGCTGGTACTCCTTAGTGGTAAGGCCTTCGGACGCGTGGAGCGCTTCGCCGTAAGACTTTATCGTGTCCACTTGTGCTGGCGCTAGGACGACGACCGTGGCTGGAATTGGAAAGAAAGGCTGTTAGTTTCGGGGAGGTGCGGAATTGGAAAGAGTCTTAGTATGTATTATAGTACATGACATGAGACCGAGTTCTGCTGACATTTTGAAATTATTTTCCTGAACTCAGCTTTGGTGTTGCAGGGTAACTGGTTTTAGTGCGAGCTTAACATTCGCGGGCAGACCGAAGCTTCGATTGAGAAGTAACCTATCATTTATCGTATTGTTCATCATCATATGGTCGTCTTTTTGTTAATTATGACGCTAAGCCTATATGATGACTATTCGACAATTATTAGTTTCCGATTTTTGTGTTGATATATTTGACAAAGGAGAACTTTTAAAATTCTTCCCTGTTAGGTACATCGTACATAACAAGATTATGAATTTATTTCAATATAGGGAATTGAAATAAATTCATAATCGTGGTAAGAATTCCGTTTCATAAGCAATTATGCATATTTATAAAATCCTTTTAAAATACTGTTATATTATATTTGTGTTACTTAAATACGATAACCGTATCCTGTTTTTTCAGTGTTTTGTAATATTCCTTACTGATTTCATACTTAAAAACTCCTAAATTACTCACCTTGAACAAGATCCTCCCCGTCCTCTCCAAACTGCTGCAGCGGCACGAGATCGCAAAACTCCGTGATGGCATTCAAACTGAGCGTCTGAGGCTGTACCGATTGCTGGCACACCATCTGTGAGGCCATCTGCTCTTTGTACATCATGAGAGTGACATTCACTGGCCCCTGGCTGGAGTTCCAGACGGCTGGGCAGAAGATTCGCTTCCCGGCCTTGACTGAAGACTTGGTCTGGATGGAGAAGTCGTTCCAGCGAAGGTTGGTGCAAGCTTTCAGGCCACGCAGGCATGGCTGCATCGTTGCGCTTTGCTGGACCTGTGGGTATCATTTAAAAAGATTTGTGAACAATATGATTATGGCAAAACCCCTCGTGGTTATGAAAACCACGAAGGAGGCCTGTGTCCTGCAGTGGGCGTCAAGTGGCTGATGATGATGATGATGATGATGATGATGATTTATAGGATGGTTTCTCATGGAATCAGAAAACAATAATTAATTTCAACGTAAAGAATTTACATTCAGTTTGTTGCATGTCAATTTACTATGTTGTTAGCCGCTGCCTTCGGGCCTTATGTAGTGGAATGAAAAGGTAGCCGGAAAAAAAACTCCACTCTGACCATCTTTTCTCAAATCATAAGTTGATTTGAGAAACGATGGTTTTCTCAAATCAATTTTGGATCATTTTCATTTCATTTAAATATAGGTATCGGGTTATCTGAGTCTCTCTGATTAGATATTCAGAGGGATCTGATAGGATCTTAGAGAATCTTAGATTTGTATGATGAAATTGTTGGGAAATTAAAATTGAACGTTCGCATTCTCGTATGGCACAAGTTACGTGCTTAGCTTAACAATTAAGTTCGGAACTGAAATTGGCACTTATCGCGGTTAATAACCACCAAAGGTACGACATAACGATGTCCATTTCACAACCCGTAATCGACTCAATCAACGGAACAACTAGTTTGTTTACCTTACAAAAGCAGTTACCCTTACCCGCGAACGCAGCTACTTGGGAACATTTCACAAATGGTTCATTACTACCGCAGGCTATAGGAGGCATAATGACTGCAGTTACCTGTTCTAAAACTTGCGCAAGGGCCTCGTGGTTTGCTATAATGACAGCCCCATAGTTGTCCTCCAAATTCCTATGGACGACGCTGCGTCCTTTTCTCACGCGCAGCTTATTGGTCGTTTTGTGCGCCATCTCGCTCTGGTAATCTTCGTTGCAAGGACTGTCCATGGCGTCGGTGGAACTATAGAAACTGTACGGGGAGTAAATTTCTGATTCAGTTTCGCTGCCACAGTAAGGAAGTGACGATCTGAACATAGTGTTGTTATATTTTGTGTAGTCAGGGGCATTTTCTCCATCTTTTCTGACGATTGATTCTCTTGGTGGTGTCCCTTCTTCTTGAGTTTTAGAATCGCATTCGGGAGAGCTGGATCTTTGATGGTTAACGTATTCGTAGTCAGAGTCGCTGTTTTTGGCCGAATCGCAGTTGTTGTCCTCTATACAACTGTCAGTATCGTACTTAACGGTGTTGTAGACATCATCGTAGTTATGTATGACTGTCTCGTTGGTGGCTTGAACCAGTTCTATCTGTGGTCCGTCGTCTAGTTCATCTGTGTCGTCGGTGATTGGAGTTCTTCGCTTTGGCAGTTCTAACTGTGCCTCCCGCTCTCTCATGCTAGCCGTGCGCTCAGGTTTTCTCGGTGCTAACGCCGATCGTATCTCGCCTGGAATGGATAAACCACTTTTTAGTTCGAGTTTGTAAATGCGGCATAAGAGATCGACACTGTAAAGATATGGAATTGCAAATTCAAACTAGTTTTCCGGGAGAGTTAGATGTTTTTAAGTAGAAAAAGTGGTTTGCTAGGGAATAATCGAGACATATTTTCTAACATTTTCTAATGAGGCTAGATCGTGATTGGACATATTAAGCTCTTGGGTAGAAATCGTTTGGCTAAATTGTTCAGGTACCAGATACTAGAAAACAGATGAAGGCTAGACAAGTTATGATAACTGTAAAAAGTAGTTTAATAGAAATGTAGTTTTAACGCTAGGAATATCGTAACTACTTCATAAAACATGAAATTGAGATGATAAATCATGAAATTGTAAACAGGTCGACGACGAGATCAAAATAACACTTACGTATTTTAAAGGAAATAAAACTTACCTAAGTTAGCATAGATAGAGGAGTCTCCTTTCGTTGGTGTTGGAGTCCAGGTTTGCTGCTTCTGTTTTTTCTGCAAAGCTACAGATTTCGGTGGCGGCGGCCTTGCAGGTTTTACAGGTGTCGTTGCCTCTTTGTATTCTTCGCTGGAATGTCTTGGAGGTGGAGGAGGTTTAGTCACAATTTTTGTTGGCGTCTCCGGATCAGTAGCGGAACTGCTCCCACTGTATATTGAAGATACGTCGTCATGGCTCATTCTTTTTAGACTCTCTGTTATCTCGGTGTTTGTTTTGACGACCTCGACGGTACTTCCGTTGATGTCCAAAGGATGGATAATTACAAGGCGGGGTTTCGGTTTCGGAGCGAAATCGTAAATTTCCTCAACTTTGCTCGTTTGTAGTTTGCTCACTGTGGCCACGCTTAGCTCCTTCTTGTCTAGGTCTTTTGATGAGCCGATCCTCAGTAACTTTTTGATAGAGAACTTGTACTTTCCTTTCCTCTTGTCATCTAATAATAAATTGTCATGTGATAGAGAGATGTTCCTTCTAGGAGCTGGTTCGGGAACGGAGTCCAGTGTTGTTTTGATGTCTCTACTATCATCAGATCTGAGCTTTGGTGGTGGTATGGTAGCTCTTTCTCGCTTTTCCTTTTCTCTAACGACTGGTGAATCTGACTTTACAAAATTTGGATTTCTTTGGTAAATATTCGGGTACTCTTCGATGGTGGGGGAAGACGGTGGTGTTGGGGCTTTTCGCTTCGTTATACTACTCAAAGAAATGTCACTGTCTTGCTTAGTTAGCACTGGTTTAGCGTAGTAGAGTGGTTCAGGTTTATCTTCTTGGACTTCAGTGATCTCGTTATTCTTCTCCTCACTCAAGATTTCTTGGATTGTTCTTACATCGTCGTCTTTTCTGCTGTGCATAGATTGCTGGAATTGCATCACTACTTGTAGCTGATGATGGTTGCCCACGATTTTCTTAGAGGCCGTTTGTTTCATGACTGACATGGGCTTTACGGGGAGTTTAGGCTTTTCAGGTAGGGCAGGTTTGGCTGAGGGGATTATGTCTGAGATCATTCCATGAAGGAATGAAGGACGAGGGTCCATCGTTGGCATGGGACTATTAGGCAAGGCTGGAGCTTCACTTGGCTCATCTGGATCCGCCCTGCCATCCGGTTCTCCCGCTAACTCCCTGCTGGCTTCCGCTGAGAAGATTGTCTCAGGCTGCTTCGGCAATATCGGTGGCAAATCCATTATTGGGCTCTGAAATGTCGAGTAACCACTGCTTTGACCGTCTGCTTTCCTAAGCTGTCCAATAGGGGACAGTTTAAGATTTTTATTGTGGTCGTTGTCATTAAACACCTTGATTTTGACAGTCTCTTCACATTTGTTTGGTTCAGAGAAGTGACCGCTGTCGTCATTGTCTGAATCAAGACGACCAGAGAAGCTCTCATCGTCGGACGCTACAGAATTGTCTGCAGTTGAGTTCAAAGTACTAACGGCAGAGTCCACGCTGTTGCTATCAATGTTTATCTTGCAGAATTTGAACTCTGACCGCGTGTTCAAGTTTACTTTAGGCCTTTCTTGATTTCGTGTTATGGGAGAGTGTCTAGTGAGACTATTTTTCTTCTGTTCATTTCTTTCATTTGCTTCTCTCTTGTCTTTGTCATCTAAATCGCTCATGGATTCTTTTACTTTCTCTTCTATTACTGTTGGTTTAGCACAAGCTTCTTTCAGGCTGAGATCGCCGCTTGTAATTCTGTTCTGCTCAAGGGTTTCTGATATCTCTTCCAGCAAAGATTTCTCAGTGCATATCATCTCTCCTTTACTTTCTGTGTGCGAAGTTATGATTGTATCAGATTCCTTAACGTACGAAGTTAAAATTATGTTCGTTTTATAATTATTCGTATTTTCTTCTGGTTGTGGGTTTGTTAAATACGTAACGGCGGGTTTTCTCAAGTGGGATTTGACATTAGGCTTAGAATCTTGGCCGAAAGGTGTCACGGACACCATAAGAGTCTTCTTCTTTCCAGCTGAATCGGTTTGTACTTTACCAAGCATTAATGATGTGTAAGACTTACTGGCTGAATCTCCTAGTAAATTGGCTTTGACTGTGTTGAAATCGGTGTTCAGCTTGGTGATTTTGTGCAATTCTCTTTCTTCTTCCGTCTCTGGGAAAGTGTCATCATCTCCGGTCTCCTCTGACATCTCAAACTCCTCTCCATCAGACCAGTCGTCCCCTCCAAAGCCGATAACACTCGAAACCTCTTCCGGAAACCGTACATTTCTCTTGTTCTTTTTCTTTTGGTGGATTTTCAAGATGCTCGGTGGCGATTTCTTAAAGAATGTGCTCCGGTTCTGGAAGGGGGTCGCTAAGTATTTGCTTCCCTCGGTGGTGCGTTCTTGCTGTTTCTGGTGCTCCTCTCGAGACTTGAAGCAGTTGGAGCAGAAGTCCTTCTTCCAGGCATTCTGGACGAAGTTGTGGCACACCGGTGACATCTTACCCTTGGAGTAGCGTCGGTTGATCACATAACTGGCGTTCTGCAACAAAGAGAGAAGGCAGAGTTAGGTTTTATGAATGAACACTTGAACTGGACACTAATCTGTAAGGCAATATCGCTTGCAGATTGCAGACGACTTGCGGTAACTTGTGCCAGTACTACAATACCACGGGTTCCTACAATTAAGTATATTTTATCTGTCTATTTACTATTCGCGTGCAAAGAATGTCATAGTGTGAATACTTTTTGGCTACCGCCAGTGGAACGTTTAAAAGGTGACACACAGAAAGGATGTGGGGCGAGGGCGCGGAAAAGACGCGATGCGTTGCATAGAATTCCCGCCCTCGCCCCGTCTCTTCTGTGTGGGCTTTGTCCCGCCGCTTCAGTACATTTTGTATGAAAGTGAATTGGAAATACGACGCGTCTTTACCGCGCCCACGCCCCACGTCTTTTCTGTGTCTCAGATGGATCGCTTAAAAAAATAAATTCATAATTGTAACCTATTTACATAATAAAACGGAATCTAGTGAGCGGCGATCTATTAAAGTTTGTTTATTAATTAAAGCGAGTTTAATAAACTTTACGTATACGGGCTCGCCTTTGAACATTTACGATGTGGTGTCTTGATTATAAAGCGCAAAATGCAGTTGTCAAGGTAACTGCTAGTCTGATCAATATTAAATAGGCTAAAACCTGAAGCAATATAGGTACCACTCCCACCACTCCTAATGCTAGCAATGTACTAATACATAAAATTAAGGTGTACGTACTTTGTTAAGCCTCAACTCAGGTATGCTCAATTTTGTTTAAAAAACTTAGGAAGTCTCTCGATATGAACCGTGATCTAAATACTACAAATGAGTGATTTGTGTATTTGTTGAACGAGGCAATTTTATAAAATGACAGACAAGGATCTTAGATTAGCGACACATTATTGATTTTCATCTTATCTATGATACATGGGTTACGTTGACACATTTGAGTCATCGTTAACGGAATCATTTATATGCTGATGCATACGCGAGTGACGAGAAATCGATAACTCATTACTTTCTCCGTACATAATTATGTCGTGGTTTCGGGCGCGTAACTTTGACATTAGTATCTGCGTATCCGTCCGGGATACAGGCGTGAGTTTATGTCTACAAAAACTTTTAACACTTAGGTTGGAAAAAATTAGAGCAATGTCAGATCGAAAGATGGCTTGAGATTATACAGGGTGTAAATAAATAGTTACGTACGGGGTGCTGACGTAAAACCAGTAGGTACTGGAGTGGTTTGCCTTTCCAGCGCATGCTGGGTTAGCATTTACCACACCCACAAATTTGGCTTGTATTTGCTTATACTTATTTTCTGTTTTCGTTCCGTAATAAATATCTTGTTTTTTCTTTGCAATGTCTAGCTGGTGTTCAAATTACTTTCATTTTTGTGGCGTTTTTGTGCGTGTGTGTGCACTTATATTTTTTTCTCTCTGTCTATATCTAACTTCCCGAAAAGGGAGATTTCTTCTGCAGGGTGACTTTAAATTCGTTTACCGTATTTTGAGGGAATGTTCTAAATATTCGCGATTTCCAACCTTTGGCTGCAATTTGTGAATTCAAATTCGAAGTGGTAGGAAGTACCGTAACGTTTTGGGTAAGTAACATATATTTTTTTTTGCCGCGTATCTTTTTCAAAACTAGCACCATATGTTTCTATCATGGTTAGAATGTCCCCTTAAAATACGGTGAATGAATTCAAAGTCACCCTGTAGCAATATAACTAACAATTTATTCGAAATTGTGAATAAATTCATATTCTCTACTTTACTTTCTCCATACTTTTGTAGGTAGACAGATAGATAGAGAACACTTTATTGCACAACCAGGTGAAAGAATTCCAAATTTTTATGGATCGGCTAATTATTTTGCAATTCTGACGTTGTCTCCGTAGTAAATGCTGTGCGTATTGACAAGTAAAACCCTCCCTTTTCCGTAGACTGTCTTATAATGTAAGGTGCTGAGAATTTCATAAATAAGTTATCAATTCTTCTTACAAATAATCGCTATCACAGCCGACCATATTATCGACCTTAGTCGGTGTATACTTCCGTCCCCTTGCTTGCGTCTATCTGTTTGGTCTTGTTAGTCTTCCTAATCGTTTATTCTCTATTGACAAAGTTTATCATCTAATATCTCAAACACGTTCCTATCTGCTGTTTGGAGAGTCAAATAATCGATAAAAGCTTTTATACTCACAACCTGACCAAACAGTCCTCTACTACATTCCCTCCCAACAACTAACTGGTAACTTTTGTTATGGTTCGCGAATTCTGGCATTCGTGTCTACAATGTAAGTTTCATCATCATCACTTCATCAGCCATTTGACGCCCACTGCAGGACATAGGCCTCTAATTCAATTCATTTATTGCCATAAATTACAGTATTCATAGATCTTATAATTAGATATTGTACGTGTAATTTTACCAATAAAGGCGTAGCAAAATACTTAAAGGAAGGATTTTGTGGTTTTCGTAGCCATGAGGGGTTTTGCCATTATCGCCACGCTTGGCAGGCCGGTTGGCGATCGCAGTAGCGGTTGGAATGTCAGGAAGATCCGGGTCAGCACCAGCTGAGTCACTACCTTTTGCCTTATTTTATGTCATCACTAGTTAAGCCTTCATCATCAACCATTTGACGTACACTGCAGGACATAGGCCTCCCTCGTGGTTTTCATAGCCATGAGGGGTTTTGCCATAATCGCCACGCTTGGCAGGCGGGTTGGCGATCGCAGGATGCGGTTGGAATCTCAGGAAGACGCTGCTGCCCGTCTCCTGGTAATTGATTTCCTTAGTCGCCTTCTACGGAGTGATGCTATTCTTAATCCGGCGCCATACGGATTTAAAGTTTCTTGAGTAGTAGTAACCTTAATACTCAATTGGGTATTTGACAAAATATCAAATGAGTTACTTTTAAAACGGAATTTTGTATGAAAATACTGGTTTATGACGTCACATTTTAGAGCACTCTTTTTATGTTTAATCTATTTCAAAATTGTAATAGCTAGTACCTAATTGACATTTTCCGAGATATTTTGTAATTTTTGTTTTAATCGAGCATATGAAATAATTTATTGTTGATCGTATCAAATACCGAATTGCAAGCCTATAAAGCTACCCAGCCATTTTACCACCATACCAGATACACCAAATTGGAACGTTCCACTAGTTTAGCTGATCATTGTACTTGTTACCAGTTTCACGGTCATGATTTTCATGTTTGCCACGTGATGGAATGACAGTGCAGAACGGCGGTTTGTTTTTACCGCTTTCCATCAGCTGCGATAGTGAAAAATATTTCGACAGTAATTTTCTTGATTTTCTCACACACTAAGACCGACTTGCACCACGTCTTAGATGTCACTTAAGTCGCCATTTGAATCGACCTTTGTATGAAAAATTTTAGTTAAATGCTGTTTAAGCCACATTCAAAAAAGTGGTGCAAGTCGGCTTTAGTCTAAGTGTAGTGAGAATCAGGAGGTTAATATCCTATACAGTCATGTTGACTTTTCGACTTGTTCCACAGACGACTGATGTTTCTTCTAAGGTATTTACGTAAAGTAAGTACCTATATTCTGTCGTCAATTCTGTCACTTGCAAACTCTTTTTCAATGTGTCTCAATCGCACAAGTTTTCGTTGTAGACAGAGTACTTAGAATATTCTTTATTATTGAACCAGAAACATGACCATGGCGATAACGCTAGAGAAGTATTGCCTAACTGTGAGCTGTTTAACGAACATCTGTTTCGTCCAATATCGTGTCTGCAGCTAGTTTGAAGCACTGTTTTTAGGGTTCCGTACCCGAAGGGCGCCAAACGGGACCCAATTACTAAGACTTCACTGTCCGTCTGTCACCAGGCTGTATCTCATGAACCGTGATAGCTAGACGGTTGAAATTTTCACAGATGATGTATTTCTGTTGCCGCTATAACAAAAAATACTAAAAACAGAATAAAATAAATATTTAAGGTGGGCTTCCATGCAAGAAACGTTGTCTAAAGACAGCGCTCGCCATCTATGTAACCTTCACAGGGCCGACGTCATGTCGTTAAATGTCAATGTTAAACGCTTCTTGTTGGTTTCTATAGATGGCGCTGTTCTCAATTTCGATCTTTGTCCAATGTTGTATAGATAATGGTACGGAACCCTTCGTGCGCGATTCCGACTCGCACTTGGCCGGTTTTTTCGCTTTTCCGTCTTTGCCATGACCATGGCGATAACGCTAGAGAAGTATTTGCCTAACTATGGGCTGTTTAACGAACTATCTGTTTCTTCCAATATCGTGTCTGCAGCTAGTTTGAAGCATAGTTTTTTTGGTATTGCTTGTTGCACAATATAGTTTTTGAATCGGGTTTGAGTGGATCGATTTTTATTATGTTTGTAAGTGCCAATAGTAGATATCATTACATAATTTTGATGTAACTTGTGAGTAAGGTAGTAGTGAATGAATAAACAATTCTTGCGACTGGCAACAGGAATGCTCATCGTCTGCAATATATTTTGTTGTCATTGCTTTTGAATATTTAATTTGTATTTATACTATATATAGTATTATATTCAAAGCGCGAAAGAAATGAATCATATAACCAGCAATATCAAAAAAACCGGCCAAGTGCGAGTCGGACTCGCGCACGAAGGGTTCTGTACCATTATCTATACAACATTAGACACAAAGATAAAAAAACAGCAAAAAAAAATCACGTTTGTTGTATGGGAGCCCCCCTTCAATAATTATTTCATTTTGTTTTTAGTATTTGTTATTATAGCGGCAACAGAAATACATAATCTGTGAAAATTTCAACTCTCTTGCTATCACGGTTCTTGAGATACAGTCTGGTGACAGACAGACGGACGGACAGACGGACGGACGGACGGACGGACGGACGGACGGACAAACAGACAGCGAAGTCTTAGTAATAGGGTTCCGTTTTTACCCTTTGGGTACGGAACCCTAAAAAATACGATTGTTGTATTGAAGCCCCCATAAATATTTATTTTATTCTGTATTTATATTTATTATAAAAATAGAATAAAATAAATATTTAAGGGGTACCTATTTGTTGTTATAGCGGCAACAGAAATATCATCTGTGAAAATTTCAACTGCCTAGCTGTCACGGTTCATGAGATACAGCCTGGTGTCAGACAGACATAGGGACAGACGGACGGACAGTGAAGTCTTAGTAATAGGGTCCCGTTTGGCACCCTTCGGGTTTGGAACCCTAAAAAGGAATCATAAACCCGTGTTGGTGACGTCACTTGGAGCCTTTTGACACGATTTCGTATCCTTTTTGCGCCACCAAGGATACGATGAACGCTGTAGTGCGAATGTGTGCGTTCGACCTCGATAAGTTGCACAAAAGAGAATGGTGGATCGAAGACGGCCGCCGGATTGTATTTAGAACATGATAATAATATCACGGTTGTCTTGGTCTCAAACGGGTTCAAAATGGCAAAGGCACCTGATTCGAGGAAGCTTTTTTTGTTCCTATGACAGACTCGCGCTTGGCCTTAGTCTTACTCACCAGATGGTGTGTAATGCCCGACAGATAACTTGGACACAAATGGGTGCAGTCGGGATAAGTTTGCGCTGGTCTGGACTTGATTTTTTGTCGGACAAGTCTTGTTAGGGTTCCGTAGCCGAAGTGTGCCAAACGGGACCTTATTACTCTGCCTCCGCTGTGTGTCTGTCTGTCTGTCTGACCTTTAAAGTGCTCTATCTTTGGAACTGTAATAGGAAGGAAATTTTCACAGAATATGTGTTATTACGGCGATCACCTAACAAATAATAAAATTAAAAAAATAATATAAAATAACAGCAATATGTTCGCCGTTTTTTGTTTATGCTCTATCGTAAAAACGGTAATAAATACAGGCTTGATGTGGGACTTATTGTATATTCTAACGACAAATAATAAAAAACGGCCAAGCACGAGTACGGAACCCTCGATGCGCGAGTCAGACTCGCACTTGGTCGGTTTTTTTTATTGATCCCCCAGAGAGACTGATGTCAAAAAGGTCATTTGTTCAAGTTGTTTGTCGGGCTTTATAAGCGAAGACGAGACTGAGATATTACGCTTGCCTGTTAGGTGTGGCGTCACCAGAAATCACGCCAGAACACAACGAATCGCTTGGAAACCATAATGTGGAAACAACGGACATACTTCTCTTCTATGTTAGGACATTGGATTTTAAAAATTCAATGTTTAGGATATACAATCCTTTACCGGAGGCTGCGTCATTGTTATTGTAAAATAAGCGGGAATTTAACAAAATAATGTAAACCCAGATATTTTGAAAAATATCAATCTGAAAAATGCGTACATGACAAAGTGGTCGTAAAACACAAACTCTCCTTTACGTGTGAATATTTTTTGTTTTTGAAAAGTGAACCTGTATTATCCAGAGCTGGGCCCCGTCTCATAAAACGACCATTCATAGTTTATTATGATAATTCGATGTACATTGGGTAGCCGAGTCTTCCTACTTAATCTGTGGGTTAATCGGCTGTGCAATGTACATCGAATTGTTGTAGTAAACAATGAATCGTAGGTCTAGTATTTTTTACTTTATTGTATGTGTGTTATTGCATTTGTTTTAATTCTTTTTAAATGCACCACGACACGCACTCTGTAGTACAATTATGAGTTACCGGAGGCACTGACTGAAAATCAGCGCTGAGGGATCATTTCCTCAGCACAACGTTAAGTCAGCTGCCTTTTGTGGCAACTAGATACACCACAGCCTACATATATGGTCCTGTTTTATTTATTTGTTTTGTCTGTTGTGTATTTAGTTTTCTTTCTATTGTTGTGCATATTATGTTACTTATTTGTTTATTTTGTTTCTGTGTTTGTCTTGTTGGTATAATAAATGTATTTCTTCTTTCTTCTTCTCCTATGGAATGGGGACTGCCTGGTTTACAATGTGGGAGGAAAGTATTGAACAGCGCACTCAATAAATACAACTGTTGTCCATTTCGGTCATGAATATGAACTCGTTTTGTTTATAGGTCGATACGTTTAGAAATATCAAAGTCGAACCGTAAGGCGTAGTTTATAACAAAACATATATTGTAGACACAGACAAGCGTACATCATAACATATTTGTCTTATACTCCGTTCCACGAGTCGAACTCCTAGGGAGCAAAATACTCGCATCTCATGGTCAATGCGCGCGGCTAGAGACAATAAGCGAAGACGGTCCGCTTCATAGGCTAGGTCACGCGTATTAACCAATGCGCGCACATGAACTATTTTCTTTGGGAGCTCGTCTCGTGGAATAGGGTATAGACGGGTAGTAAACATTTGACTGTGCAATTGTTATTGAAACAAGGAGGAATACACAGCCATTCTTTGCGGGTGAATCATGGGTGCCCAAATAAAATTACCAGGTGTATTGTACAAGCAGTTTTTAATAACTCGCGATGCTTATATAGGTATATTGAACGGGGCCTCGATTCTGTTAGTGCATTGTAGTATAATGACAGCTACACTGTCGGGTCACGTGACGTGTTTTTTCGTACTATTGACGCCTAGGAGGTTTGATAGGTGTGCCCGCGTAGACTACAATGCATTAACAGAATCTAGGCCCAGGTCTAACGTCGGGAATCAAAGGTAATTAAATTTTACCTAATAAATAACCGCGGTGGGTCATATTAGATTGATAAGATATAAAAACCGGCCAAGAGCGTGTCGGGCCACGCGCAATGTAGGGTTCCGTAGAAAGAGAGTTTTTTTTTTCTGCTTTACAGAACTAACAACTTCATCGAAGCCATTTTCAATGGATTTTGTACGAAATTTTACTTGGTTGGTTGGTTGCCTATTACTCGTTAACTAGTAAAGCCTACTTAGCCGTGATACTTTTCCTTTCTAGTTAATTATGTGTATGTGCTACCGCCCTGAATTTTTTCACGTTTCTACAATCAACTGTTTAGCCAGGATTCCATTTCGCAAATGGAACCCTAAATCGAAAAATGGTCTTCCTACAACCACAATGTTTTTAAAGACCAATCCAACGATACCCCACATGATGGGGTAGACGAGAAAAATAAATCATCCCCACTTTTCATCTTAGGTTAGGTTAACAGGTATACAGTAAAAAAAAATCCATCATTTTATTGTTTAACTTTGTCGGCGTGATAAATATGTATACACACACCAAATTACAGCTTTCTAGTACCACCCGTCTTTGCGCTAGGCCTTGTCGGACTACGGAACCCTAAAAAGTTCCGTGTGGTGCCGGATTAAGCATAGCATCACTCTATTTCCTTCCGTGGATGCCGCAGAAGGGGACTAAGGAAATCAATTACCAGGAGACGGGCAGCAACGTCTTCCTGAGATTCCAACCGCATACTGCGATCGCCAACCCGCCCGCCAAGCGTGGCGATTATGGCAAAACCCCTAATGGTTATGAAAACCACGAAGGAGGCCTATGTCTTGCAGTGGGCGTCAAAGGGCTGATGATGATGAAGATAAAAAAGTATTTATTAAAAAAACCCACATATTGAAAGGCACAGATGAGAAAGGGTGACTTTCCACTAAAAAAATGTAAAGATTCCGTTGTCGACTGTACACTCACGTCATCTGTCCATACTTATCCATACGAATCAAATGAGTATTTTATGTTAACTCCTAACAAGGCTCATCGAAAAGGTGAAGGTGGTCGGGTTTCCAAATTCAGAGAGAATTTATTGAGTTTTTTGTGCTCCAGCTAAGGAGCTATGCTATCTATTTGAATATGGCTGCCGGCTAGACTCGGTTAGAAATATTGAATATGGTTCTAGCCCATTAGATATACGGTCTTATTTATATAAAAGTCGATTCAACTAAAACACTCTTTTATTTGTTTTACTGTTAAATGTAGGATGAAGGAAGAAAATTTGACGAAACAAATATGTCTAGCGAATATGGGCGGAAGGGCCGGTAAGGGACCCAGACGGACATACTTCGACCAAATAGGGGATGTATTAGCAAAGGGCAAGATAAAAAGTACCCGAAACCGGCGTGCGTGCATGCAACGACTAACGAATGTTGAGGAAGCGAAAGCGATCTGTCAGGATCGTAGCAAGTGGCAGTCCTTGGTCTCTGCCTACCCCTCTGGGATACAGGCGTGAGTTTATGTATGTATGTATGTATATGTATTATTACATACAAAATACCAAAATTTAAAATTACATTAATTTCCTTAAAGCTTCGTCAAACACACAAAGGAAAAATATAATAATATAAATATATACTATTGTGTGTAATAATTAATTCGTTTATTAAACTTATGGTTTCTGTAATCCTGAACCGATAATAAATACATTTTAATTTTCATTAATTTTTTTTTAATTACTATAAAAAACACCAACCTTTTAAAATTAAATGCATTCACAAAAAGCTTCGCAAAATATGAAAACAGGAAATTAAAACAAAACACTCGCAACGGAAAAAACAAACGAAGCAATCACAAAGAGAATAAAAGCCGCCCGGGACACATCCGACCCAAAGGTTTTACTACGCTGTGGCGGCGTGACGTTCCTCGCTGCACTTCAAGGGAAATTCTTTGCATAAGATGAGAGGAGTTCCTGTTATAAAAACCGGCTTTAACTCCGTCTTAAGAGTGTTTTTGTAAAATCGACTTTTTATAAATAAGACCGATAGTTTTTAGGGTTCCGTAGTCAACAAGGAACCCTTATAGTTTCACCATATCCGTCCGTCTGCCTGTATTTCCGTCTGTCGTGTAGTTTTATGATGCGTCAAAGTTGTCGAGGTTATAGCAAAAAATCCAATGAAGACCCGATTGCGCCAAGTGACACAATTTTCATTACGTTTAGAATATTTATTCGTAGGTACCATGTAGGTACCGATTACAGCCAACCAATGATCAAATGATAACGTTTCATGTTCTGCATTGTTTGAACGGATGACTTCATGACCTACAATGCTGGGTACTGACCTAGCGAACGAATGTGAAAGGTGCAGTCGACAGCAGGTCAAACTTTTAATTTTTGTTACAAAGTCTTCCTTAACGTAACTGATTAGAGTGCACGTATATACGTATGTAAAGGTTGATGTGCTGTCGATTCTAATAGACGCTCGGCACCACACATGGCTGGAAGCATCCGAAGAAATGATTAATGTAAAAATCATAATGTGAAACATTGTAGTATATTAATTATAATCTTTTTGTTGCACTAACCCGTGCTGAGGACAATTTTTAAAAACCTATTTAGAGGCTAAAAATTCCACCCATGCCGGAAATTGGACTCGCTACCTCTGGCTAACCGTGCCAGCGCTCTCCCAACTGAGCTAATAGGCAAGTGCAGGCATCAGCGAAATTTCGAGCCTCTTTACAAACTTCTCTGTATTACGTACAGGCAGCGACATCTGGCCGAAGTAATTTACATCACTTGCAGCCCCGAGTAGCCCACTTCGCAGTTAGGTTTTTACATCGCAGGTTCAAGTCCCGGCATGGGTGAAATTTTTAGCCTTTAAATAGGTTTAAAAAATGTGTAATATTAAGTTTTTGGCTCAGTAAAAAAAGTGAAAATTGTTATTATTAAATTATTATTGTGTTATTTGAAAATCTCGTTTGCGTTCGCTTTACTGGCCTCAATAGTACAGTGAACAGCACATCAACCTTTACATACGTGCACTCTAATCAGTCGATAAGTCAGTCGATCAATCGATAAGTCAGTCGATCAATCGCAACATACATCGAATTATCATAATTAACTCTGAATTGAAGTTTTTGAAAGGGGTCCACCCTATACGTAAGTATAAATGTAACAATCGTGCTTTTCGTAAAACTAAGTTTAGTGTGAATCGAGATCAAATTTTAACTTCCTCCTACCAGTGGCGGATTAGCCATGTAGCAAGAGTAGCAAGTGCTACGGGCCCCGCTCATTTGGGGGCCCCGATTTCTTACCGTAAAAAAATTGGACTGTGTGAAGACTTTGTGAATATTGATGGAAACACGGATTAGAAGATACTAATTTAATAAAAATAAAGCACAAGTGATATTCAGTACAGACAGATTTTAGCAACAACCAAACAACTGACTTGACAACGTCAAGTACAAAAATATCTCAAGACATAAAAAGGTCGCACTGCAGCCAGTCGCCAACATTCCGGGCATGAATTTTTAAGAATATAATATAAGTTAAGATATTTGTTTATTTTCTGTCCACAAAATACATTCGCATATAAAAACAACATTGTACATGTACCTGCTATTTGTGGAAAGCCTGGAGCCTAAACTAGATCAAAAGATCTGTATCTTAGCTTGCCAGGCCTCCCGAACTGCAAAAGATTGGTATCATATTCATATTGGTATTATATTGGTTTATTTGTCAGTTTTATTTTATTGCATACCATACACCATTATTGATAACCTAAAGCAAACCAAGGGCCCTTTGCTAAAATTTTCTACAGGCCCCATGCTGGCTTAATCCGGCACTGCCTACTTGTTCTAAGGCCAATGCTCCCTTACTAATGAAAATTCCCATCGTGTGCATGAAATTCTAATTCCAAACCGTAAATTGAAAATTCTTTCCAAGAAGATTAATTTGACCACACCTTTGGCAGCAAGAGTGAGCACTTAAATCCAAAAGTAATTACTGTCCCTACAGCATCGTGGCTCGAAGATTGAAAGCTCTACAATTATGCCTACCTTATTTCGATGTAATGCAAGTACGATAGATAATGCACGGTTTCCTATAACATAGGTGACTCTTACTGTGCTGTATTTAAGTACTAGATTCGAGGTGAACACACGGTAGAATCTAAAGAAAATAGTTTGCCATATATTTCTTATACATATTATGTAAAAGTGGTTTAACATAATGTAGAGCAAATCAATTAGTAACCATCTGACCTCTTGTGATATTGATGCAATCCGGAGGTAACTATGTCGATTGAGGTTGCCAGATTTTTGTGGTCTTCCGGATCGAAGGACCATAAATGATGTCGAAGATGAAGACGTAAGAACAAAAAGAAAACACAGAAGATTTCAAGTTATCTGAGGATTGAATGCATTAGAAGACTACATCGCTCGATAGTTCGTATGATCCATAAAACGTACAGAAAAGGATCAATCAGTGATAACCATTAATTACGAATTATAATAATCCTGTCCGGAAATAAAACACTGGCATAGAGCCAAAACTATAAGAGTTACGGAAAAGAAAAAGAACCAAGCCTCTTAAATAATATGTCATCACTTCATCAGATATGTCAAAGGAAAAGTTAGTGAAACCGTGAACCCATGTTTAAATAAGTAATACGCAACAAGCGTTTGGCTTTCCAACGTGTGGAGTGGAGTGGAAAACTAAACAGTGGACACGCCCGATGGTAGACAATGTTAGACGATGGTAAACAAAGACACCCGATAGATCACTGAAGAAAGGACGCACAGAACGTCTCCTTAAAACATATCTTCTTCAACTTATAGCCAACTAATGATGAATGTAGGTCTCTTCCAATTAGGGTTGCCAGCCCTACTATATATTTTATATAGTATTCTACTACATTAGGGACTCAAATACTATATTTCTAAAAAAAATATAGTATGCGAAACTACTATATTTTGCATAAAGGGGAACCCAGCCTTAATATTTTTATAAAGCTCGCTCTTCAAGTCTAAATCCGTGAATCGCGCGGCATTACTATTTTTGACTATGTTTTTACCATTATTTTGCCATCCACTAATACTATATTTGTTAGAAAAAAAAGTTGGCAACCCTACTTCCAATGCACGCCATTCCTTTTGGTCTTGTCCAGTATTTTTCTGCCACTTTGGGTATTCGATGTATTCAAAAGTTTATACTTATCAACGTAAGAATATAAACGTAAAAGTATAAATGTAAATGACGTGTCCATAACGCGCGAAATTTTTTTACTTCAAAATTTTATGGATAAAGTCGTTTTTTTTAGTCTAGCGTAAGTAGAATGACGGCGTAAGTCGCGCGTTTTGTAGCGCTAAAATGTTAGAATTTGACAATTAATAAACTGGAAACTTGCAACTTTTGACGTTTAAAACGCGCGACTCACGTCGTCGTCGTACTACCAATGCTGTACCTATCAGTATATTAACACCCTGTATTTTATAACACCATGCGTCCTACCCATGCTCTAATGGACAGCTGAACCCGCGGTAACCTTCGGATGTATGAGTACCCATTGACCGGTTTCCTATTCGATAAATACCTATCAACTCTTTCCCTTATCTCCTGCGGTTGACTGGTAGAAAATGCTTATGGCATTAAGTCCGCCGCATTGTACGATGTTTTTTAAGTACAATGAAAGTATCAATAAATAAATCAATAAATACTGTGGCATTTCAGATACATTAGCTACTTACCTTTGTGACAGCACTTTTTTGACGTAAATTTGAGTATACGATTCTAAAATAAGGTCCCTGAAGGTATAATAAGCTTAGCAGGTTCAAAAATGTGTAAAGCAAACTTTGTCCAAAAAGGGCTACTTGAACATGAAAGATGCATGAGTTCTAGGTATTAGAATAATAATGTAAACTCTGTTAATTAAGCACCATAATTTTTGCCGTTTTTTCTCGATGTTTGTGTCTAATGTTGTATGGATAATACCCTTCGTGCGCGAGTCCGACTCGCACTTTGCCGGTTTTCTTCTCCAAAACGATCTAACACTTATCGTGTGTTACCAGTGATGACTTATGGCACTGAAACGTGGTCTCTCACTACGGGCCTGATAAGAAAGCTCAAGGGTCACGCAACGAGCTATGGAAAGGGCTATGCTCGGAATTTCTCTGCGAGATCAAATAAGAAATGACGAGATCCGTAGACGAAGTCGTCGACATAGCCCAGCGGACTAGTAAGTTGAAGTGGCAGTGGGCGGGGCACATAACACGCAGAACTGGTGGCCGATGGGGCCGAAAAGTTCTCGAATGGAGACCACATATTGGCAAGCGCAGCGTAGGACAACCAGCCACAAGATGGACAGATGACCTCATCCAAGTGGCAGGAAGACGCTGGATGCAAGACGCTTCCAACCGGTCTTTTTGGAAATCCATGGAGGAGGTCTATGTCCAGCAGTGGACTTCTTGTGGCTGAATGATGATGATGATGATCTACCACTTCAAATGGGCACTTTGTTTAACTTGTAACGTTCATGAAGTCGCAGTTGTTGCGCTACTTTGAATAAAAACTACTTGACTTTGATTTTAAATTGACAATCTACTTATGTTATGGCGTCATCTTCTTCTAGCGATGGTCTCTGTTCATGTACCTAGGTTAGGAAATAGTTTTGTGTAGTACAAAACTGCCAACATCAATACTAAATTTCTAATTCGTCATCTTTATGAAATGTATCTGTTATTTCTCTACCTTCAACTTCTCTTTTTCTCGTGCCTTAAATGAATATAATTAAATTTTTTGCTTCTCTGACTCTATTTCTCATTTTTACCTTGTTTCTTTAGTAGGTAATAAGTTAAATATTCTTGTTAAGCTGTTGGTTTGCCATCAACGATTTTCTGTAGTTGTTCAATCCAGATGCTTGACATAGGTAGTTTAACAATCGTTTACATGACTTCAACACCCGAAGGTCTTTCATCTTTTAATCGTATTGCCACATTAGCAACATCCAGTAAAAAGACGAACAGTTAACAAACATTGCATGAATCAGCGCTGACTCAGACTCATGTAACGAAGCCCAAGACGTGCTCCAAGAAAATCAAATGTCGGGTACAAAAATCGATTAAGTGTTCACAGTTAAGTGTGGTGTAAAACGTTCTTGGTGTGGTGACTAAGTTAATGCAGATAATGAAGAATTACCATAGATGACTAACAAAGGCAAGATCGATCTAGGAGCAAATCTCTTAGCAGAAGTCACAAAGAAAGATTTGTTATTCCCTAGAGACGCAATTTCACCTAAGAATTTTTTGATCATCCAAGTTACGTACACTTAAATAGATGCTTTTCCAGTTTGAAGTTTCATCATCATCATTCAGCCACAAGAAGTCCTCTGCTGGACATAGGCCTCCTCCATGGATTTCCAAAAAGACCGGTTGGAAGCGGCCTGCATCCAGCGCCTTCCTGCCACTTGGATGAGGTCATCTGTCCATCTTGTGGCTGGTCGTGCTACGCTGCGCTTGCCGATATGTAGTTTGAAGTTTATCTATACCTATTTACATTCTTAATGAAATCCATAAAAATAACAAAAATTTATCGTGCCGCTTATAGCAGCTGATTAAGGCTATTATAAAACTCCTGGAGTAACTGCCTATGTTGACTTTAAAGTAATGGTTACCTCAAACTGCATACAAAGATCGTGGGAAGTAGCTGTTATTAAATGCTAAGCAGACTTGTGTCATGTGCCATCGACCTTTTATATTCGCAGTTGATACGCTCGATGTAATTATGGTTTGAAATATCATCTGAGTAATGGCATCGTACGATAACCCACTAATTATTAGGGCGATTTGCAAGTGATACATTTTTTTGACTGCAAGATTTAAATAATACTCGTATAACTGACAGGTTTTATTTACAAGTTACGTGTCTTTTATAAAGAACGTAATCTAATCGTTCGACACAATTTGATTTCTTTTTTTGGACATTTCCTTATTGGCCAGACATAAATAATATATTTTTTTCTTAGTATTTAAATGCCTTCATTATGCATTTCTTAGTAATGCTAAACGACCGAGTTGATCCTGCTATGAAAAATATGCAAGAAACAGGTTACCCATATGCTCGAAATCAATTCTAGTCACGAAAAGTCAGACAATATCATACATAAAGGCTTTATAGGACAGGTTTTTTCGTCTGACTGAGGTGACTGGCCAAAAATATATCCCAAGACGCCGTTTCGGTGAAGTTTTTTTTTAAATACTGGCTGTATTATAGAAACTTTTTGCAGTATTTTTTTAGGAACATTAGTTTGTACAGTCACAGATCTTATCGCTTGTCGTCATGTCAGAATTAATTGATGTATGTGTTACAGATTGGTAGACAACTGATAATATAAATAATTAAACTGGTCTACTATAGTAGAAGTGTATAAAGTAGTTGCAAAGATTTTATTTTTTTATTTTATCATAATCATACTCAGTATTTCGTGATGTCTTTCTGTAAGAGGTTAATCATTTACCTAAAAAATACGCGTTCACGTCAAACGTCAATGAAAACTACAATGGAAATTCCTGAATTCCTACAAAATCCTGCCCTAGGTCTTGAGAACAAATTGCATATTCCCACCCATGCGAAACAAATAGCGGAAGTCAAGATTAAACACCGCAGACATGACAGCCTTATGCATCCACTAATAGTCTTACATGAACAAAGAACAATAATATCTCTTGGGTCATTCAGATGGCTCCAATCGACATTGCCACAAACTTATCTTTGCGATATAACCCTGTCTTATTGACCAACAGCTAGAGAACAATTTCATTTAGCAAATTCCAATAACGGTTTGTCAAACTTCACTTGGGAATAAGGGCTGGTCTGTTCCAACATTCCTCATGAAGTGTTAATTACAACATGTTTTTGCAGAGCTTTGGATCTGTAAAGAGGAAAATTCTTTACGTCGAGAATTTAACGTAAAGAATTGCCTTGGAAAAGAAACGAAACAGTTTTTTAATATAAATTACTTTGTTCTAAGAACACATGAGAATCCACCTATTAATTTATTTACGTATAATTTAAAACGCATTGAGAATATTATGTGACTTGAGTGCTATACTGGGTCGATCTTAGAAGTAGTATTTTACACAATAAATATTTTTCTTTGTCTACAATAAGAAGATTCAACTCATTGTAAAGAAATCAACAATAGACCGCGATTCATTGGAAAGTTATCATACTGCACTGTTCACGCCTACCATTGTTTTAAACATTGTCATCAAGTCTAACGATAACATAGTCGTATGTTGTCTTTCGTTAGCATACTAGTAAAATACTGTTAGGAATATTATGATCTTTTTGCATATAACCTACTGGTTGATTATGACTACTTTTTTATGAATTAGGAAGCGTCACGGTCTGAGTAAAGAACCTTGTGATACGCCCTTCTCGGATTTATTTTTATTATCCATGAACAAAGGTTTTTTTTTTTAAATACAGCGTTAAAGGAAGTGTCGTGAACACTTTAAATACGATGTCAATTTATTTGTTTGCTGGCGGAAAATAGGGCGTTTTTAAACCAAAGCTAGCCGGTAGGCAGAATGGGAACTAATAAGATCTATTTGAACAAGCGACAAGGTCACATAATAAAGGCTGGCTTGATTTACTAGCGAAGGGTGGGACAGCAATTGAAGCATGACTCAAGGTTGTCGTATGACATTATACCTAGAAATTGTCTTTACATCCTGTATTAATGACAAGTGACGAAATAACTATATACTACAAAGAAAGATTATAAAATGACAATGTGCATATTTCAAAAGTAAAAATTTCAAGCAACGAATGAAAGAGGTCTTTTGAGTATCTGGTTCCCAAGCTTGATATTGTCGTCACAAAGTTGAAGAGAATTTTAGCAATTACTTAATTAACTTCCTTATGTAAACGTACAATGACGTCTTTTCAACACAAACAAATTGTTTAGAAAACGTGAATGCTGTTACTGGCACAATAATGTTAGGGCTGGCTTTAGATGTGTTGAAAACCTTTTATTACGTAAATAACCAGTAATAACATGATAACATTAGGTATGTACCTTATGCTTTAGCAAACAAACTGTTTTTGTTGGCAGTTTGACTTGCACTTTTCATTAAAAAAAAATGTGCAGCAAGGGGTCAAGTGTACGTCACACTTCGGGGTTTTTTCCCCACCTCCCCAAATATTACAGTTGGTCACATTTGTGAGACGTCACATATTTTGAAATTTTGTATCCAGAAATGATTAAATTAAAGCAGTGCAGAAATTAGTTTTATTTCCATTTAAATTATTTTTGATACATATTTAAATTATTTTTAATACATATTAAAAATAATTTGAAATCAACATACTTAATATAAAGCATTTGAAAAAAATTAACAAAACAATAAATTATTAAGCATTACCTATCTAATATATAAAAATAAATAAATATATGGTATAGGTGCTGGGCAAGCCTACTCCATCTAAAATACAATGTCCCAGGCAGTGCAGCGTCCGAGTGGTCCCTTACCCCGTCTAGTGTGTGGTGCCACTGGACGCTGTATAAATCATCTCATTACGTAGATGCCAAGGCCAAAGTTTAGTTTCATAAAAATCTCGTGTCACAGTGTTTGTTATAAGATTCCTCCGAAACGGCTTCAGCGATTTTTATGTTTTTTTTGTGTATATTTGGTAGGTCTGAGAATAGGCCGTAGCTGTAGCTGTAACTGTATTTTTTAAATGTGACGTCTCGAAACCTAGGGCCCCTGCCACCCCTTGTCACACAATGTCACGATTGATCGACCCCTTCCCTCCTCCCCTTTAAAATGGGACGTACTTTACGTATGGTCCCAAAATTCGATGAAACAAAACCTTTTATGTCAAGAAATGGTTTTATAAGATGAGGACAATATTGAATGAGGACATTATAGGATGAAGACATTGTATGACGGAGGGATTTAAAGCAAAACCGTGTGATTCCGCTTCTGCTAAGCGTTTTAATAGAAATAAAGAGGACGTTAACACATTTGCCGGCGAGCGTCTAGAAATGCGGATCAAAAACGCGCCACCCGTTTCTAACCAGTTTTCTAACTGTTCTGCCGGCTTCCTCTCACGATTTTGAACTGTCTGTAGGTGTTGTCGAGATGCGGGCTTGGTGGCTGTGAGCTGAAAACCTCTTTGGTAGTAAAGCAATTGCTCGAGTTGCTCGACTAAACAGCTCAGACTCTCGACGTTATTACGTTCAAATTGCGTCTCAATTAAATGCAATAAGCCGGAAATACCGACTTAGTAAACATTTTATTTGTAAGAAATAGCATTAAACTTATTGGAACCTAAGAGCGCAACGGATTCTGAAAGCGTTTTGGCTAAATAGTTAAATAAATGCACTCAATTGAAACGCAACTTGGCTAAATTTGCGTCGAGAGTAGTGGGGCTGATATCAGGCGCGGATCCAGCCCTCAGAAAAGTTTGTGGCCAAAGCCAGCCAATAATAGGTGCAGTGCGAGTTGGACTATGAGCTCGCTCTCGATCGTATACAGTGCCATCATAAAAGGAAAGATTTTGTATAGTGTACAGTTCCAGGTGGGAAAAGCCGTAAGGGCAATAACACCAGTAAAATAATAAACCTTTAAAATTGAATTTGAATTAAAATTGAAAAAAACGTTTATTCCGAAATCCGCTCACGAAAATTACACAAGTAAGTGTGTCACTGTCTGTCAATGTGTGAAATTGCACATCACGGGTTTCATGTTTTATCTCAACAATATACCTATGTGTTAAAAATGGTTAAAAATTAAACGGGTCCCGTTCCGATTAACATAAATAATAATTATGTTGTGTACAAGCGAAGTTCCATTCTCGGCAAGACACATAGACAACAGTATTATAAAGCTCAAGATGCGATAGAAGGAATCTGATATACTTAGTTTTTCTCATGTGATGTAACTGGGTACAGTCTGAGTTGAATGCGCTAATATTTTGCTCTTGTTTAGATATTCTTGTAATTTTAAAAGTACCTTCGCTCATTATTGTAATAGCTACCCATAAATTGTAATAGCACTCATATATGTTTTAAGTAGAATAATGTTTGAATAAACAACACAAAATTTTCCATACACGATTTGCCAATTTCATACGGAAACAAACAACTGTTACATGGACGCTCTCATGCCTAATTTATTCATTTGTGTCCTTCCTTGCTCAATAAAATTTGCATGGGTGTGTCTATCTGACAATAAAACGTACGAAAACGTGTTTTCAACTAAATAAAACACATCATAACTTAAAAAATTGCTCAATATTACCTGAACACCGAAAGTGTACTGCCACTTGAATAAAATATACATTGCAAACTAAAACACACTCTTTACGATGCCATATTCAATTAACGCTGTTAACTAAATGAATATTGAACTATCACTGAAATTAATTATCTCGAATCCACCTGTCATTGCCATACAATCTTACTTTCGTTATGAAATGTTTGTGACACTTTACTGATTGAATGTGATAGAGAGAATTTCCGAGAAAATCACGTTGAGTTAAGTAACTTTTTGAAAGAACTTGTTACAGCCAATGGAATATATTACTTGGCCTTCAACATGTCGTACTGGCAATGGCAGATGTCGCATGCATCTGTTCAAATTTGGCCTCATTTTGATGTCGGAGAGACCATAAACATAAGTTTTGAAAGCTCTTATATTACATAGTAAGTAGTTGCAATAGTTGAAAATAAATTTCACTTGGCTCGTTTATGAACTTACTCTTCTTAATAGTCCTAAGAACAGCATCTCTTGGGAAGGCACTCAAAATTTTCGGAGGTCGTTAAGAGAAATCGTGTCAACTGGGCAGTGCTTATCGCATTTTTGCCATGAATTTTTTTTTTATGTAGCCTATATACGTCCCGCTGCAGGGCACATACCTTCTCTCAGAGAGAGAGAGAGAGAGTATGAGCTTAATTACCACGCGTGCCCACCACGGATTGGCAATTTCTAGCGCTGAGAACACCTCGGACACTCAGGTTTCCTCACGATGTTTTCTTTCACAGTTAGCGAGTGGTATTGTTGCTACATCTTCACAAATTCATAATATAAATAAAATAGCCTTTAATGTTTTATGTATAAAACCGGCCAAGTGCGAGTCGGACTCGTGCGCGAAGGGTTCCGTACCATTAACATTTAACTTTTAACATTGACATTTAACGACATGACATCGGCGCTGTGAAGGTTACATAGATGGCCGCTAGATGGCGACCGCTGTTTTTAGACAACGTTTGTTGTATGGGAGCCCCCCTTAAATATTTATTTTATTCTGTTTTTAGTATTTGTTGTTATAGCGGCAACAGAAATACATCATCTGTGAAAATTTTAACTGTCAAGCTATCACGGTTCGGGAGATACAGCCTGGTGACAGACAGGCAGACAGACGGACAGTGAAGTCTTAGTAATAGGGTCCCGTTTGGCACCCTTCGGGTACGGAACCCTAAAAATGGGTAAGGCAACCGTAATAACACATACTACGGAGTATACTGTATAACACTATTCTAAAGAGAAAAGCTCTTTATAAGTCATACAGACGGACAGTCAGGTTCGTAGTCAGGCATAGTAGCAGGGGTTAAAGTATGAAATTGCCGTTTTATTGCAATAGGTTCTTTGAATTGACATAGAATCTTCATGGTTTGAGGTTTTCGAATGAAACTTTTTTCAAATGGTTTCTATGATGTTCTTTTTTTAAAAAAATGTGAAACATTTGAATATCGACTTTCAATTGTTTTTGTTATTCAATTTAGACAAGAAAGATGGATACTGCGAAAATTCGAGTGATTATGAGGCACCCATTTTTCGTATTTTTTTATTTTATTGATTTGACGCAAGTGAGTCAATATTGTGGGTAAGGTAACGTTAAACCATGTTTGACTAGGGTCGGCTTTCACTATCTCTCTTAATTCATCGTTATTCACCTGTGTGGGCGGTCTTCCTCGTGGCTCGTTCTTTAAGTCGAAATTTCCATCACGAAAGCATTTAAACCAAAATCGCACAGTGCGTTCATTAGTAGACCCCTCTCCAAACGCAGCATTGATATTGCGGGCTGTTTCTGCCGCGTTAATTCCGCGTCGGAACTCGTATTCAAAAATCACTCGAATTTTCGCAGTATCCATCTTTCTTGTCTAAATTGAATAACAAAAACAATTGAAAGTCGATATTCAAATGTTTCACATTTTTTAAAAAAAGAACATCATAGAAACCATTTGAAAAAAGTTTCATTCGAAAACCTAAAACCATGAAGATTCTAGGTCAATTCAAAGAACCTATTGCAATAAAACGGCAATTTCATACTTTAACCCCTAATATTACTAACAATTAACTAACACCAACACCAATTGCCCATATTGGTTCGCGATACGACTGATTCTCCAATATGGCATCGAACAATACAGCTGCTTACCATTTGTTAAGTCACGTCCTTTTTTTGCAAGCTCACCAAGCGCATTGTTTCGATCGAAGGCATTGTGGTCCAACTCAAATTGGAATTACTGCTTTATAACAAAAGTGGGAAGGTCCTTGGTAGGTTGGTGCAAGAGCGTTATGGATTGGCATCTATCGGACGTGTTTTGACTTCGGTTCTAATAATACAGCTGTTGAAAGCACAGAACAGAGAAAATAAGTAATAATTCCTATGTTCTGTGGTTGAAAGGACCAAATGTTAGTTGGCAGGAAAGAAAAATAATTTAGAGACAGTGCAGATACTTAACGAAGAGTAAAAGAGTCTCGAATCAGAAGTGTGAGTGTAATTAAGCTTACGAGTCCTTCAAATGAGGAAAATTATTAGCGGTTGCTAACTTTTAAGAGATACCTCCACTGTTATAAATTAGAACAATATAAAACGGTCGATACAGTTCGTATCGTTAAGCTATTTCACAATTGAATCGTGTGATTTTAAAACAACACATGTCCTTTCATTACAACTTGTCAGGAAATAGAAAAAACTGTTTTATTCAAATACTAATATCTACAACAGCAATATTTTAGCATATTATGTTAATTTCTGTATGAATAAACTACAATTTTTTTTTCTAATGTAAATCAATAGGTAGGTGTAAATAATTTAATTAAAAAAAATGAATAAGTGTTATTTTAAAAACACATGTGACTTGTGTTGTTTTAAAATCACACGATTCAATTATAAACCAATTTAATTTAATTCAATAAGCCTTATAATGTAATATAAGCCCTTAAATATCATTAATAATAAATTATGTATAATATTATTATTCAATTATTATTGTTAATAAATTTTCGTTTCACAGATTAATTGATAATCTTTATTTAATTTAATTTAATTCAATAAGCCTTATAATGTAATTAAAATTAATATTACATTTATAAGCATGCACCTTAATATTGCCACGCCCTAGTGGACACCATGAATGATCCAAGTAATGTAATGATACCATCCTATCTACAACATGACTGCAATAAATGAATATGAATCTAGTTGTTAAAAACCACCGTATTAATGTATTATATGTACAACATGATGTGTTATCAAATATAAATCATAAAAAATAGCTAATAATTTAAATAGAAAATCGAGGCCAAATCGCGGTAAGGTAAGGTCCCTAGAAGGCTGGCAGCATTACCCCGCTGATAAGCGAGGCTCAGCAAAACTACTTTCTTTACAAATAATGTTATCTGAGAAGGGCCATTAAATATCAAGGAATATCAAACACCACCTTTTACGTTGTGGGTATCCTAATTTCGTGCAAATCCATTATCAGCTCATGTTTCAAAAGGAAAAGAACTCTCACCCACACCAGTAGCTATTTACACTGTAAACAATGTTATTTATAGGTCCAGTAGGAAGCTTGGTGACCCTTCTGGATTAGTTCAACTTGTAGTTCGATTATAACATCTATTTCGATTAGCTTAAGAGTCTTTTGTGGATGTTAAGAAAAGTTAATGTTTTGTAAGAGGGTACTCGGTTTTATTGATTGATTGTTACAATCAATAGATAGAACTTCGGATTCTAATGTTTATTGTCAGAGTTATGTTGTATTTTATTGAATACGGATGTTGGAGAAACTTTGAATGAATCTTTATTTCCTTTTGTAAAATTGTTGTTTGTTATTTTTTATTTGCATATCGAATCATTGCGAATATCGTATTAATTACACTCTTTAACGAATCGGTATAAATATCAGTGCTAATTCAACTTTCACTAATTCAAATCGAGCTTTTCACGCTTGCGTAAGTAAATAAAATACAGAAGGGTACGGAATCGATTGACTGAATTCAACTCTGACCCTAATTGAAGGTATCTGTGGTGCACTTACTTTATTTTATCCGTCATTGTTATTTTTTTTACAAATTCTGGCCTTGCTCTTTGATAGACCGAGTAAAAATGTCAGTTCATGATTTTAACTCTTTTTTTTCTATTATGTAGTGTTGTATACTTATAAAAAGATAAAAAGTACCCGAAACCGGCGTGCGTGCATGCAGACTAATGAATGTTGAGGAAGCGAAAGTGATCTGTCAGGATCGTAGCAAGTGGGAGTCCCTGGTCTCTGCCTACCCCTCTGGGATACAGGCGTCAGTTTATGTATGTATGTGTCTGTATACTTGTATCTGCCCTATCATAGGTTTCGTAGAGTTAGACAGTCCGTAAAAGATAACGCGTTTTAATCTCGCGTTTTGTTGAAAGAACCAGTTCGTGCATCACATTTTGACTGTTCAAATGATTTTCAATTACACAAGCTAGTCAACACTCCTGCAAATTGTCAATTGATCTATGAAAAAAATATATACTTCAGTAACTTCACCGACTGTGTTAAGTACGCCAACATTATTTATTTTCCTTCAATAATTTCGTGGATAGGTACCTAAACATTACGTTCCATACGGCCGTGAATGAAAGGAGTGAGTTCACAATACTATTGTACTTTTCATATCCGCTTCCCGCAAATCATTGTAATCCAACCTTTGTTGGAGCACATTAGAAACTCAATATGGTCGCTTATGTAAAAGTATACATCATTACTGCAGTACTATGCTGGTATAACTATTTTAAAGCAAAGCAAAGCAAGTAATTAGTTAACTTTTTGAGTCTACAACAGGCGGTGATAGCAACGGGTCTTTTACGTCTATGCCAGATCGGACAGCCTCTGGTGGTGATGGAGAGACACATCTTCGATGAGGCATAAGGTGTAAGGTCAAAGGGACATAATAAATCCCACTGGGTCGAAATGTCGTCGACTAATTGACAGCCCCTGCACGATCACTTCACTTTGAGATAAGAATAAACTTATCCACTCAGCTGCTGTGCCTGGGATCTTTTTTAGATGAAGCAGGTCCAGTAGCTATATTATTCTCAGCTTAGTTGGCCTGATGACAACCAGCTAGCCGAGAGTTTCCTCTTTGGTAGTTAGTAAATGGTATGACGACCAGCCACAAGATGGACAGATGACCTCATCCAAGTGGCAGGAAGACGCTGGATGCAAGCCGCTTCCAACCGGTCTTTTTGGAAATTCATGGAGGAGGCCTATGTCCTGCAGTGGACTTCTTGTGGCTGAATGACGATGATGAAGTGGTATGGTTACTGCAAATCTGCATCATATTCTACAAGTCCAACGGTAATTTAGCACAGATCTGTGATATAAATTAGGCACCTATTTAATTAAGTTAAATGCTTGCAAATAATGACGCAGAGTGCATGTAAGATAAGATAAGATAAGAATATTATTTATTATACCAGGAAAAACACAAACATGATTGTACACACAAGATTAGTTCCATCTTTACTCAACCTATGTTAAACAAAAGAAATTCAGACGAGTGAAATGTATCTAAAGTCAATTAAAGGTATGCAACGTTAAACGAGTCAAGTTGTAAATGTTGAACCAACTATGTAGATGAAAGATTAATGCTTGTTCAAGCACACGTTTTGGACTGACATTTCCTGACACGAATTTCCTTTAGTATTTTTAGCGTTTTATTTTGATGCTTCATGTATTTTAGGACTGATTGGTATGGGTTGGTATTTGACGGATACAACAGGAAATTAGATTGAATAAATAGGTAATATTTGTCAGTGGTTTGGACCTACACTTTATCATTGTTTGGACATAATCACGTTAAGCAAGCTCAGATTTAGGGTTCCAGAGTTTACACTACTTCGTTTAAGTAGCTTCCGAATATAATAGAACTTTAAAAGAACCAAATAATTTTATGGGATTACTGAAAGCGTATACACACAAGCTTTCACATTATTAACATTTATTGGGATGCCTAAAACTTCAGATGTCCAGATATTCACTCCATTCATTCTCCTCCAACTTCTATTCAGAGTAACTCGTCCCACGAAAACATAGGTAGTTAAAATGTGAGTGCAGGAAATAAAGGGAAGTGCAAAAATGACTGTTCCGCTGAGAAAAGATTGCCATTTAAATAGATGCCAAGTGTTATCATAACTGCAAGAATGCACAATTTTATTTATTTATTTATTTAGTTTTAGGAAAGCCATTGCATTATATAACTTAATACTATTTAAAAATATGAGAACAGAAAGTCATTAACAGGCTTCCACTGATAGCAACAAAATATTATAACTAGTAGTAGTAGTTATTAAAAAGTATATTAAAGGAAGTCTTTTGGTTTCATTTGTCCGTATCTCCGCTAATGAATTTGCAGCTAGGCATATTCCGCCACGCATCTAGATATGATTCTACTCGTGTTTAAACCAATTTACTTTAAGTAAACTATGTCCGCAATTCACATTTTTATTTAATTTGATCTCTGTTCACTTCCCCGATTGTTGACAATTCTTCAGCTTTTCCCAACCAATTTTTCCAACCATCGTCTTTTACCTTTCCGCCAAAAAACACCTACAATTTCCATCTAATCGTGCCGGCACCTCTCTGATGTAACAGAAAAGCTAATGATGCTATGCGATAACGATTCCATCCACTCGTAATATGTAAGTAAACACATTTATTATGTTCGTGACGCCTCCGACGCACTCGTTTCCGTGTACAATTTCGTAATTTATAAACGTAGCATTTTCTAGACCATATTGGTGCCAATGCAAATCAGCTGTTTTGGTATGTTTTGCTTGTTTTCAACTAGGTTGCTAAGTAAGTATCAACATTGTTAATTAATTTATGACTTTCGAGTTGGTACTAAAATACGTAGATACCTGGAATCTAGAAAAAATCATGAGAGTGAAAGAGTACCTTGCATGAATTAAGGCCGTATAATAAATTAACACCACGGTTTTACATAAACATAGTTGTTTAGAAGATGATTCTGTTGAATTCTAGGTTAAGGAACATAACAAATATATGCTTTCGGCAGCAGATAATGTAATATAAACAATTAATAATATAAAGCCGGTATCTTAGCAATATTGAGCATATACCCAATTGAAAGACTTACACAATGCTCAAAATAAGTGGACCAATGTAAGAATTCCAATAAATAAATGAATGTGCAATGGTACAAAAATTCTAAAAAAAGATACAGTATCAAACAACGCAGCAAGTTGTTTGGGAAAGAGAACGATCGACTCTTATCATTTGAGTTTAAGATGAATGATTGTCGTTTGTTCGTGGAATTTCGCAAGATTAGCTGAGGTGTTGTTCCCATTTATCTGAGAAAAAGATGTGATAAAGAATCGATACAAATAAAGATAACCGGTATCTATCGCGTACCTACTACCTACCTGGATGAAGTCAAATCGTTTGGAACGACTGGTGCTGTTTTTATGTTATGTACCAACAGCGGGTAGGTGTAGAATAAAGTAAAGTAGAGTGGGTATGTCACAGTAGATTGTAGAGTATAAGGAATCTTGTATACCTATTTGTAAACAAGACTATTTATAATTATTTAAAATTTCTTAAAACACCTCAAATGCAATTTGAATTGGTCTTTCCCGTTACGACAGACGTGTTTTACGTGTTTCCATAAATTATATTGTATTTTTATTAATTAGGTTGTCTGGAAGAGATCACTTTTTGTGATAAGGCCGCCGTCTGCACATTTAGGTGGTGAAATATCTGTGTAATTTCCTTTTTTATGTATAATAAAGTGTTTTTTATATAACTATCTGTAACAGACTTGTAACTTTTGATTGTATAGTTTTTGGAAACCATGGTTAAAGCTTAGCGTGTCAAATGTTATTCCTCTTCGCGAAGTATTTGACAATCATCAAAAGTAACGGTTACTGTCCGATAGAGATTTATTATTCATTTATACATACAGCAAGAACCTGTTTAAATATTGACGCTTTCAAAGTGAAATCAAGCCATTTTCACTTGTGATATTAACGGATTAGATAAGGATTATATTATACTTGGTAATTGGGAATAATTGGCATTCTAGAAACGGTACCAGAGGCTTGCACGCTCGCGTTTTCAAGCATGCCAACTGCATATTACTCAGAACTTAAGTTTATTTACCGTCTTTGACAAAGCCCTTGTCCGTTGAGCTATTGCGACGTCCCGTTACCGGACCATAGGCTCAGTAAACTTTTTTTTTACCTACCTCCGTCTCAATAAAGTCCTGCGGCAATCCCTTTCAGAGAATCTCGCCGAGATGTTTTCTTCGCACTTTCAATCCAGTGAAAGTATCCTCGGCAATTCTTCTTTTTAAAATATGTGTTCCAAAAATCAATGAGACCAAACCAACACCAGTCTCCGTGCAACCCACTTCACTAGCACTCACACAGTCGGCACACCATGGAATGACGTCACAACGGCACTAATTTCGATTACGAAACTGTCAGTTTGATCGGATTATCGGGGTCTGTCACGCAAAGTTTGAAATAACATTTCGTTTAGAGAGCGCGCGGCCGCTTCGTTTCGAAGCTCAAGAGCTAGTGAGCGAGCGTGCGATTGTTAAACCCAACCGGTCTGAGCTGAGCCAAAAGGTTCTACGGAACGTTGCGCTCGGATCCGATCATAACGTGTGCGCTTCACGAAGCCCCGCCTTGACTTTCACGCGCTGTTCTAAGTTCATAAGTTTCTGCTGCATCTTCGCGGAGTGCACGAGCTGTATCAGGAATGCAATCTCCCTCGCTCTCTCAGGCATGCAGACGTTTTCTCCTCTTCACCGTTTCGTCTCGTTTCCTCCACATTATGAATGGCTGCGGTTATGCAGTTGTTCTCAATCCCCTGTAACTGCAGCTCGAGGGTTTTTTCGAGACGGTTTTTTGTTGGATTCCTTGACTTTTTATAGTTAGGGAAGGTCCATGACTAAAGACAAGCTTGTAAAGTAACACGGGAAGTCGATTTTGTTACAAAATACATCGACATGAATGATGATAATTCAGATTTAAATGGAAAAATAGATGTTCCAGTTATCAAAATAGTCAATCTCGACCATATAAACGAAACCATGAAAATGAGTGATCGTAATCTAACACCAGCGGTCAAGGAAGAAAATTAGCAAGCACATACGGGTAAGGATATTGCGCAGACGTATTGTTGTGTGTGAATTACATGGATAATCAAATGCGCTGCCCAACATTACACTGAGATTACTGGAAACCATCGAAGTAATTTTAACATCGAGTCGTGATCGAGTCATGTTTAATTTGAACGAAATCGCGAGCTATGAAGTGAGTAAGTGGGTGAATGACTACATAGATTTTCAAAGAAATTTCAAATATGAAGTTCACAGTTTAGGCACGTTGAGGAGGACTGAAAATTAACTTATTTATAAATTCTCCTGAACAAAAATCGCAACGTTACGATAGCAATGCCCCAGCGGTATTCATTTTGTGAATGAAAAAAATATGATACGAGTATGTGGCCACAGAGAATAATCGTGCAAATATTTGAATACTGCAAAGATCCGCTGCATATTTTTTGTAGGAATTCTTGACACCAATCCCCGAAAAAGCCAGCTTCCAAAAGAGGACATATCAGCGAGTGTTTAATCCGCACATGGCAACGTTTTCGCTTCAAGATATTGCTGACCGAAATACGTCTTACCTATTGGTGAATGAACGGTTCGTATCATACACAGACAACATAAAAGGTCCACTTTCTCGAGCACATGTTCCAATAAGTTGTTATTGTCTTTACATATAAATTTACGCCTGTACTCGGAGGGGTAGGTAGGATAGAGACGTACTAGTGTCTAAAACGTCATTTAAATTTTCAATTTCTTTTTTCTGACTAATGATAAGAAATTAACTTATTATTTACCTGCAGTATGTATCTTCATCAGTAATGTTAATAATAAAAAAAAGTATAATATAAACCTCTTACAAAAACTTTACCCTCGGAATTGGAATCGCTCAGGATTTGGTGCACGTAATATAGGGGCGGTTGAGACAGAGGCCAAGAAAGAGTCTGTCAAGCCTAAGTATAAGTAAGTACACCGAGTCCAGTATAAAAATGCTGTCAGCGCGTTGAAGGGCCTCTGCAGCGCATCGGGGATGTTCACAGAAGCAAAGGTGGATTGTTTTTACGTCACGATGCGAAAAAGATGCGAATTCCTGCCAGCCGGCAGCCCCAGCAGCTTTCTAAGCATGATAGCGGACAGGTTGCACTGTCCCTATATTATTATGTACCTATATCTCGCTGCCGCGTTGTCTCCCATGGGATTATGCAGCAGTGATAACAATTTGTTATGTTGTATGAAGTATGTACCTGTTTTTAATGTACTACCTTTACTATGACTAAAATATAAATTTACTATGTACATACTAATACAATATTGATGCCATGTATCTGAAATAAACCGGCAAAGTCCCTTACCCTTTGGGTACGAACCCTAAAAAATTTAATAATAATAATATGTAATAATTTTCTGACAATTTATAGTTCTAAGCCTCTTATCGTTCTGTTTAGATCATTGTTCGACGACTTGTAACGTCCTTCACTTCACGTGAGGTTCTAACTTACCTGTCATGCTAAACGTTACCTACTGATTGTTCGTCTTGTATACTAACATTTCTGTAATGATGTCATGTTGGATTTTAGTGTCTATGCCTTGGGTTTAGAGATCAGTGCTGTGCTAACTCAGATTGGATACTATAGGCCTTTGATGGGCTACTGAGATAATGTAACTGTAACTGTATCGACATTATTTCCTCTGAATCAGTACGTTCATGGTCAGTACGTTCACTTGGGTTTTCGTGAGATCATTGCAGATTTTACTCTTCTTTAGTGAGATGAATTATTTATTTACAGCAAAGAAAAAGGCATTACAAAATTCAAACATTCACTAAAATGTTCGTCATGAAAAGTGACACAATAAACAAACAACATAAAAACTAAATTAATCAAAAATACCGCCCGGGACACACCCGATCCAAAAGTCTTCTTTAGTAGAGGTGTCTATTTCAGTTACTCATTTATTTGAAGGTATAGGCCTCACATTCGGGAAATCGTGGGTTCGAACCCGCATCGGGGTTCGGCGCATGTACCAATGACTTTGTTTTCTTAGTTAATGATTTTGTTTTCGTACATTTGTTAATTTGCAGTAGCAATATATAATAATATAAAGCAGCCTATATACGTGCCACTGTAGGGCACAGGCCTTCTCTCAGAGAGAGAGTATGGGCTTAATCACCACGCGTGCCCACCGCGGATTGGCGATATCAAGCGCTGAGTTATGTGAATAGCTCAGACACCCAGGTTTCCTCACGATGTTTTCCTTCACCGTTAGCGAGTGGTATTGCTACTATAACTTCACAAATGTACATAACTTAGAAAGAAAAGTCATAGGTACATGCCCGCACTGGGAATCGAACCTGGGTCTCCCGCTTCAGAGTCCAATACCACTCGCTAACTGCGAAAGAAAACATCGTGAGGAAACCTGAGTGTCTGAGGTGTTCAAGTACTATCAGCCAGGCTTACGGTGTACCAGTTTTGAAACTTTTTCGCTTGCAGCTTGCACGTGGCGATCTTAGTTGGTCCCGCCCCCTGGGCTTTGTTTAGTTTTTGTCGACTTCCAAAAACCATTTGTTTTATGACTTTAAAGTAAAACTTTCGTCAGTTACATCTTGCATGTCCTCCCAGTTGAACGTGTGTGAATTTAAATCCGACTGTTTAAATTCAATTATCCAATTATGAGTCTACATAGAAATTTAGATATGGTGGAACGTGGTCGCATAATCGCGTTACACGAGGATGGACAAAATATCAGTCAGATAGCAGAGGAACTACACATGTCGGTAAGTAACCTACACTAATTCTATTCAATTAAAATATTTTTATTCATTATAAAACAAACGGCCTTATTTATAAAAACATGCTTCCAATATCAATCTAAGGCTGGCTTGCACAATTTTTTAAATCACGCTTAAGTCGCCATTTAAATCGACTTTTGTATGAAGAATTTCAATTAAATGCTGTTTAAGCCACATTTAAGAAAGTGTTGCAAGTCGGCCTAAAACTCTGTTTATTTAATCTTGTAAAATCTAATTTAATGTTTTCCCTGTAAAATCTCCACCACAGACTATTTTAATCGGTGTTTTTGAAGTGTTTTAAGAAATCGAGTTTTTATAATAAGACCGTAAATGTTTATTGAATGAACGTCAAAGTTATTAGTTTCACAATCAATAGATTATGTGGAGAAGAATCTAATAAAGAAAGTCCACATTTACCTATTGTTTTCTAAAAAGTTAAAACTTAATTAACAGAATTTTCCGCTTCAAAAATATTAATCATAAATGTGTTGAACAACGATCCAATAGTCCTCTAAATATCCATTAACATTAATCAACTGTTTAATACTAGACAACTTTGTCTTCTAATTAATAATCCTTGATGATGTTATAGTAGGCTTTTTTGCACAGTGGGTGCTCAAAACATTTTTAAACCACATCGGAGGTAACTCTAATATATCTTGAGGAATCTTGTTGCAAAACCTTAAAAGTAAATTGCATTTCGGCCTTCCGGCAAAACCATGTTTATTGGCCCTAACCTTTTTTTGTCACAATGTTGAACAGATGTTTCATTCAAACATGGGAACGCAATGTTTTGCTTTCTCTGGTTTTGACTAACTGGCCCATTTCTCACTCTATGCCTTTTTTACAGAGAAACACCGTCCGGAGGTGGATAACACGTTATGGCAGCGAAGGACACATCAACGATCGACCACGCCACCGTCCGCCCGTTGTGTTTACGCCAGAACGGTTACGGCAAATGGTTGCTGTATATGAACAGCAGCCTTTTACGCCGACCCGAACATTTGCGGAACAATATAACTGCTCGCTGACAACGGTCAGGGCTGCACTGTTTCGGGCCGGTTATCGACACCGAAAACCAGCAAGGAAAATAATTTTAACAGAGGACCACAAAACAGCTAGAGTCCGTTTCGCACGGGCCTATAGGGATTTTGATTTTTCTCACGCCATATTTTCCGATGAAAAAACTTTTAAGTCCAACCAGGTAGGACGTCGGCATTTATGGCGTGTGAATAACACAAGATACGACCCGAAAAACGTGATCCCAAATAATCAGTCCGGCAGAATCGTGGTTAACATGTGGGGCTGGATGAGTTCAGGTGGTCCGGGTGAGTTGGCATTTTTACCGGAAAGGGCAAACGGGGAAAATTATTTAAAGCTGTTGCAGGATACAATGTTGCCCACAGTGAGGATTGTTTATCCGGAGGACGAGGTGCCGGAAATCCTTTTCGTCCAGGATAACTGTCCCATTCACAAAAGTCGCGTGGTTCAACATTGGATTGAGCAACAGCCAGATTTGCGGACAGTGCCGTGGCCTGCCCGTTCCCCGGATTTGAACCCCATAGAAAATCTATGGGGTGTCATGGTCCAAAAATGGGACAATGCCAACGAACGCAACAAGGACAATCTCGTTGCACATGTTAACCGCGTATGGGACTCGTTTCGCGGCTCTGATCTCTGCGGAGTCCTTGTTAGGTCCATGCGAGACAGGTGTGACGCAGTAATAGCTGCAGGTGGAGCCCTCACTAAATATTAAGTTAATTTAAGTCTAAATATTAAGTTAATTTAAGTCTAAATATTAAGTTAATTTAAGTCTAAATATTAAGTTACTGTTCTGATTATTACTTGATTTAGTTATTAATGTAGGCTTTTAAATTGTTGTAATAATATCATAGTTTTAGGGATGATTTTAATAATAATAGTATAGAGATGTAAATAGAAAAAAACCTGTCGTGTTATACATAAATAAAATTACGTAGAGATTTCAAGTTGTGTTTTATTTTGTCTGAAGTGCCAAACTAATAAATTAGTTTTAAATCACCTCTGCTGCTCAAGTGGATGCACTTAAAGGCATTTCTTGCGAAGTCGATCGTAACTTTAATATTACTCCAGTATTATTCTCGAGCAACACAGTTGTTTTCATAATTTCTCTAATTTAATTATAATAATGGTGCCACCTCCATTCGATGTGGATGAAGTCATATTAAAATCAAATATACGGGCCTTATTAAGGGGAGAGTTTATTTGGCCTTGGGAAGAGACACATTTAGTAAGAAGGTTTGTTTGCGAGTGTAGATTGTCTATACCAAGACATTACGCAAACGTAGGAGTTCACGTAACTTCAATTAATTTTAAAAATAGAGACAATATAGTGCAATTATTAAACAGTCCATGGTTTTGGTGTAACACGTGTGACCGATGTTTGTGGGACCCTTACCCCGCAGGAGAATGCATCACCTGCGTGCTGCAAAGATGGTAATAAGTAAGTAATGATTCTTGATTATACAATTTTTTTTTATTTTCTACTCTTATGATGCGGTTAGCGTTATGAGCAACCACTCAGCAACCACATGGTTCCTACTCTTGTGACATTTTTTACTTTATGCTGAACTCAGCGCTTCATAGATTTTGCCCATGGCTTTACTCGCATCTAATAATTGTTTCATCCGCAAGAATGATATTTTTGGGGATAAAAGGAACTCGTCGGTTTTCGGCCCGTAAATTATATCTATGCAAAAAGAACACGCCGATCACTTGCCGCGTTTCTGCACGAAGGAAAAATCAACAAACACACTTACGCTTTTAATGTAATATTAGTAGGGATTCCTACAACACAGAAACACTTAAGAAATCCAAAATCCGACCACTTGGATATTCAGTCAACAGGCTCGTCCGTAGTTCAGTACTTTTCTCGGTTTTGTACAAAATGGTTGTTGTGTTTGATACTAGTGATGTATTGATAAAGGACAATTTGGATTTAATAATACAAAAGGAGGTGGTTTGGCCATGGATCGGCCAAACGCACTTCGTCATCATGGCGGAGTGCTATTGCGGGCACCAAGTGCCCATGGTGCCGAATCGGCCGGACCACCTTATGCTAGATTTTTCAGACATTACAGTGGTAGCGTTATTTAAAGCTAATCATGACAATTGGTGTGTGATATGTGGCTCATGCCTCTATGACCATTATGTAGAGGACGAATGTCCGTGTATTCTGGATTTGTAGCAGGTAAATTTCTAGTAATATTTCATACGTATTTTTACAGGATATTTTGCTAATCTGAACTTGAAATCAGAACTTGAATTTGGATGCTAAGGTGTGTTTGTCCTTCTTTAAGTTTTATTTTTTTGTATTGTTAATATAGGTAGTTAATATAACACATGTGGGGTTTTGCCATAATTATGGCGAAGACGAAGGAGGCCTATGTCCTGCAGTGGGCGTCAAGTGGCTGATGATGATGATGCAATTTATTAACTATGTGTTTGTCACATAGTTAATAAATTGCCAAAAAAGCAATTTAAAAATTTACTTATATTTAATAATTAAATAAAAATAATACAATAATAAGAATGTTTTAAATGCTTTATTAATTAAATAAAAAAATTCACAGTATGGCGCGCTGAGCAAGCGCCGCAGCGGCAACCTAAATTGTCCCCGCTTGACGCGGGTGACGGCGGTGGAGCCGACGGCGGCTTGCTAGCGTCCGGCGAACCCCGACCAGGCGACGGTGGCGCTGTCCAGCTGCTCTGGGAGCTGTTCTCCCAGCTGCTGAAATCTGATGAGCTATAGCTCAGGGAGCTTTCGCTTCGGGAGTACGCAACCATCAGAGGTGGTGGCAGCGGTGGCGTTGGTGGCGGGCACGCCGGTTCGACTACCACATCGGCTGCTGGCCGACGACACCATCCGAAACAGCACAACCTGCGAAAGTAAATATGACAGTCACGACAGCGGAATTATCTCACTCTACGGTTAAGGGGATCCAGGGAGTAACACTGGCGCCACCAAGGAAAAAAACATATCTTTCTTTACAGATCGAATTGTGTTTGTATAATCTCTCAATCATGTTAATAGTGAATTTTAGGACCCACGAAAATGAACCTAGGATCAGAAACCTAGGACTAGATAGCATTTATCTAGCATTAATCCTATATAGTGCTCGGTTTTTTGCCTTGCGTTCACGCCTATGAGTCCTAAAACTCACTTTTAACATGATTGAGTGATATACTTACAGACACTTTTTGCAAATTCGATCTGTAAAAAAGATATCTTTTCATCCTTGGTGGCGCTAGTGTTACTTCATAGAGCCCCTTAAAACTGCGATTTTGAACAATAAAACGCACCACCCAATACTGGTCAATCTGGTCGTGTTAAATAAAATAAAGTGCAGTTACTCACCAAGACATTTTCATGTGCTCTTTCAGCGACGCTTGTATTCCCAATGAGAACGCACTGTTTACAAAGGTATAATAGGGCCCCATGTTTATTAATATTGTTAAATAATATGACGCCTTGATCCTTTCGGTTTTAAGAACAACTAGGTATCTTCAAGTGTTCTATTCCACCGCCGCCTTTTCGGCTGGTATAATAATCCAAACAAACAATATCTCTATTGTTGTAATCCGAGCACTTACGAACTACTCAATTTACAATTGAGACACCGACAGCGAAAAGAGTTGCAGTTGGAGTTGGAGTCCCGCACTGTGCTATATAATTAAAAACCGATTGTGTATATACCAATAGATAAAATTTAAGTGCATGTCTGTGCTTTCAAAATAAATGCCAGAAATTAAGTAAGAAAAAAGCCATTTACTATACTGATTTTCAACAACATTATCATGAAATCTCATCCAAACATGTAGAAAAGAAGACATGGCGCCTGAAAACATACTCCAAGATATTTCTTTTATACAAGAAGTAAAATGAATCTTTTTTACATGAATTCACATCTGGCGGGATAACACTTTCGTGTAAAGTGGTAAGGGCGTTAAGGCCTTTCTATTAAGAAGTAAATTGTAGAATCGATCTTCCTACTTGCAAATAGAGCACACAGTTGTGTATCACCAAATTAGAACTTAGAATGTTTTTTGCCCAAGCTCGCAGTGGATTTTAAATTCCACGCACGTGTGTCGATCGCCTCCACAACAACTTTGCATAGGGACCTTTAAGTGATTAACATAATAATAAAAGTTGTGGCGATCTTTAGAACCCATTCTAGAACTTAGGGCCAAGGACCCGAGACTACAGCAGCATGTCCGCTAAATCACAACTACAAGAAGAAGGAAATTGATGTCTCAATTACCTTCTTTTTGTAGTTATACACATAATTCAATTTCGTATTTCTTTGTGCCTTTGTAAGAAGACTAGCTATCAGATGTTGAATTTCAACGTTTAAAATACACTTTAAATATAAAAATATGACTAATAAATATGACTGAATTATTATTTTACATAATTTGTGTATATAATTTTTAAGATTCTATTTTGTAAATATTAAGTAGATTGTATTTCGGCTTTATTCTATTGTAGTTTCTATTATGTTTTTACTAGCTATTATGTTATTATTAGCCTACGAACAATTTCTCCGACCTATTAAATTTACATTAAACACATCATAAAAATCGGTGAAGCCGTTTCGGAGGAGTTCAATAACGAACATTCCGACACGAGATTGTATATATTAGATTAGTGTGTCATAATTTAAATGATACCTTAAATAAGTTAAAATAGCTACTTAATTCTTGGTAGTACTTATGTGGCTGCCCTACGGCATCTGCCAAAAAAATCTACATAAAAGATTGGTGGTTACAAAACAGTTCCTATTGACATGTATTCACAGATGTATTTTATGACAAGTTCCGGTTCCGAAGTTCAACATTTTTCGGTAAAAGCTCGCTTCTTAGAGGAACAAAGGCGACTTGTCGTAAATCGCGTAATGGTTCTAAAGCAACTATTGTTTTTTTCAGTCGTGCCACCGGGGCGCTAGTCTTTGTTACAAAACTTGTTTCAACTTTTTTCACCTGCTATAAGTCGCAAAAACTTGAATGGGTAGTAATGAAATGCATTTATACTATCGTGAAGAAACAAGCATTTACAGTCTAATGGTGTTATTTATAAAAACACGATGTTTTAAGCGAAAACACTTCATAAACGTAGTATAAATAGTTTGTGGTAAAGTCTTTGCCTTGTAATGTCTCTGCCGCACACTATTTATGCGGCGTTTATTGAGTTTTTAAGGAACGTGATTTTATAAATCGTTTCGAGCTTCAATTATTAACGAATCATCATAATTGTTGACGGATCTCTTTGGATCTCATTACTTAGATGCCTCTCTCTCTAGGATATAGTAACAACTACTTATGATACAATAACTTGCTGTGTGTCCCCGTCGTAAAACGCCTCGCCGGCGGCGGCCAGGTAAACTGTCACTTAACCAATGTTGATCTGTGGAATTAATGATCGTTGCAAATAAAATCTAGATGTCCGTTTCAAGACAAATCTTCATACTTAGATTTTTTTAATTTCGTCCTTAATCAAGACTATGTTTGGAGTTTTTTTTTCTCCAAAATTATCTAGATTTTGAAATGACCACCTAGTTTAATTTGTAAGGTCTAATTAAGTCACAGTTTCTGTAATTTGAATTTGATTTTTAACTCAGTTTAAATTCTCAGTGTTCATATATTTTTTATTTTCAACATAAAGGCAAGTTATATTGTTAGTTTTATGTTTTATATGACAGTTAAGGTTTCTTTTATTAACATAATTTATTCAGTGTTTTGTTGATTATCCTAAATAAATACATACTTACATTAAAATTATTTGAAAATGTGTTTTTTTCGCATCCCTTTTCACGTTACTTGGTTGAAAACTGCATTGCCATTTTGGGCAAAAGTTACAAAAATGTGTTTTGGGTAATTAGGTATTATTATAGTATTAGCGAGTTTGAGTTTACACCAGTTACTGCGCCATACGTCAATATTGTAGACATTTTATTCATATTGGCTTCTTGTTTCCATAGTATAAAAGATACACTTTTTTAGACGCACAAAAAATCTATTGTTGTGCTCTTCTTAAATGTCATTGGTGGATGCTGAGCGAACACCGTTCGGGTGCATCTGGGCGTTGCAGGGAAAAACAAACCTTAAGGTGGTTCACCGTAACCCTGGCAGATAGTACGTATCCGCGGTGGGCGCGCGTGGTAATTAAGCCCTCACTTGCTCTCTGAGAGAAGGCCTGTGCCCTGCAGTGGGACGAATACACATAAGCAGCCTAACCGCAGATTGGCGATTTCAAGCGCTGAGGTTTCATCACGAGGTTTTCCTTCACCGCTAGCGAGTGGTATTGCTACTGTAACTTCACAAATGTACATAACTGAGAAAACCAAGTCATAGGTACATGGCCGCACTGGGAAATTGAACCTGGGTCTCTCGCTTCCGAGTCCGATGTTCTACCCACTAGGCTACCAACGACGACTATAGGCTGCATAAAATAAACAGTTTAGGTATAAAAACATGTGTATACGATTGTTAACACAGTGTATGTTCGTGCTATTGAGCTTTTGCAGTCAATAAAGCCCACCCATCCCAAATACCGCGAGGGGTATTCAAGTCATTTAACTCTGGCTCAATTGAATAGTACTTAAACCACGGGAGGGCCCGCACCATGACAAATTGTAATGTAATGTAATTGTAACCATTGAACCCTTAATTGTAAAGATATTCATTGGTTTCCTTAACAATTTGAGATACGACATTTAGCTTAGATCGAGTGAGATTTTTAGGATTTCATATTAGGATTTAAGCTTTCATTTCTATATTATTTTTATTATAAGCGGTAGTAGTACATCGATAAAATGCCAGCCTCGTGACGTCGTGGGTTTGAATCGGAAAGCTATGATCGGAAAGGAATGATCTTGCTTTCCTAATCTATAGTAGCAATATTTCTAGCTAACTGTGAAGAAAAACATCGTGAGGGAACCCGTGTATCTGAGTTGTTCACGTACGTTAGCGCTTGAAATCGCCAATGCGTGGCGGGCACGCGTGGTGATTAAGCCCATACTCTCTTTCTGGGAGGAGACCTGTGTCACTTCAGTCTACCCGTGACCACGGCAGCTGCAACGTTGCCAAAAGGTCGGGAATCAAAGGTACTTAAATAATCGCGGTTAGACCCGTTTAATGTATTACTGTCCATGTTATGTATTCATATTCTTAAGTAGGTAGGTAGTCGTATTTGAGTATTTTGGTTTGCAGGATCCTTCTAAATGTCGAAAAAAAAATCTTTACCCAAATAAGACAATCTACGGTTGTTAAATCGACTAAATGTCTGACATATTTTATCGACTGCTGTATTCGATGTTTAACAACACTAAGAACATGCAAATGCGTGTCTTCAAAAAGGAACCATTGTGAAATAATGCAATTAATTCCATTCGCATTGTGCAGTTTCAAAATTTGTCAGCGAAGCATATCTAATTAGTTGACGTATGTGAGCTCTGGCATTAACTGCAGTTGTGTCAATAAGCAATCCAAGCGGATTACTTATTGTTTGAGTGAAAGGTAAGATTATTGGTTGGATGTACAGATACTGCTTTAATTGCACTGTCTTCCTACTTTATTGCTTCTTTTACATTTTTAGCTGTTCAATTATTATTGGTACTATTACCTGGCTCAGCACCAGAGTGGCTCCATGTTGTTCATCATCGTTGTGCTTTCGATTAGTTGGACCGAATTCGCGAGCTTTTGTATAGACTTGCCTCCCATCCCACAATCAATTACAAAGAATTGTTTTTGTATTTAGATATTCAGTCTGTGAGTGTCCTTCCCGCACCAAGTGATCTGCTGAAGCTTCAATCAAAATAGCCTGTACTCATCCACTGTCGGACATAGCCCACCCTCCAAGGTATGCCAGTTCTTTCTGCCCTCGGCCACCCTCATCCAGCCGCTGCCCTGTTGCTTATCCTTGAGTAACATGTCTGTTTAGCCACCACGTTTATTATTATACTTGCACAGGAAATATTGGACAGGACATTACATAAGAAATAACATGTACAAAGGCGAGCTTCTTCTTCCAGCAAACCTTGAAGAGTCGGATCTTCGGAGAGAGAGGTCGGGGAGAAGAAGAGGTCAGTTCAGCTTATTACTGATCAACTTTTGAATTCCCTGTTGTTTCCTTTTTCTTTATTACTATACTAATAATACCACCATGATTGCAATCATCGAAGTTTGGCTTGAATCGTCATATATATTTACAGTTTCAATACATTTTCTCCTAAAGACTCGCGCTCACGTCAACTCACGTGTATTCCGACCATCAATCTGTACGCAGCAGGCTGTGACAACAGTATTTGAGCAAACACCGGCATCGCCTAGACGTACTCGCAAGTGGGTCAAGTCTTGTAGCGTAAATTCACAAACCGTTAAGTTGGTTGCATCTCTGAGCCTTCCTAAAATAAGGTGTACAGAAGAACGGCCTATCAGATAATATATGCGGCAAATTGCTTGGTTTTACCAGCTAAAAAAGTAAAAGTTCCTCTCACAAACTTTGATGTTAATCAGCTTCCACACCAATGTGACATATTATAAATACCTGATGTGTGAAATATTGTGTGACCACGCTTTATTTAGCTAAAGCAAGTCTTCTAGTTTCATTTACTTATTTTGAGGTTTCTCTGTCGACATTTTCTTTTTTTCCAACCATTCAAAATTATCGCATCGAGCGTGACCAGGTAATTATCGTTTTGGGACCTCTAGATTCTTAGTGTTGGTACGAATATTAAGGCCACCGATTTAACAATGAACTGGTCATGTTTTAAGGAGAACACCGTGCATATCGGAATGGTAATTTGGTTGCAAAAGCTGCGTTTAGTAAACAGCGTGGCGTGGTGCTAGTGTTTTGACAAAGTCTTGGCGGTATTTTGAATTGTAATTGTTGTGTCGCAAACTCGCACCGACTATAAGGTTAGATAGCAGTTCTTTTAATCTGCAAATAGCAGACTTTGTTCCTTCTTAGAAAGTTACTAAGTACGATTTCCATGTCGCAACTTGCAAGAATCAATAAAATGATGTTTCATCGGAGAAGGATTTCTTCATTACCAAAGGTTTGCTGAAAGAGAATGCTTCTTGCATTAAGCACGCCCTTGTACATTTACAATGTAATTAGTGCAATAAAGGATCAAACAATAGTAACCATTATTATGGATAGAGAAGATTATAGTAAAACGATAAAATGTCAACACTGGATTTTCAAATATAGAAAACCCATATATTAAAACAACAACACACATCACAGAAACTATAGAATAAACAGAAAAGTAACATAATATCAACAACAGTATCTGTGTTGTATCTGTAGGCGAGAATCTGTTATTAGCTCTTAATTACCTGTTTTTATTAAACTAGTAAGGAGAATCTAGTAAGCTGATGATTCTCCAATCTGATTAAATAAATAAACCGAAAGAAATGTAGAAATATCCGTTACCGCCAATGACTATTGGATTTATATTCTTGCACACCGTACGATAGGATACAGTCTGGCATTCCGTCGACCAACAATAAACTAAGATAAATATTTTCTGAGCATGACCCTGCATCCAAGGCTATTAAAACCTCGAGTTAATTTCTGCAATATTAGAAAACTAATACTTTTAGCCTGCAGAATATTATGATATGGTCTTCTTTTTTCCCGTAAGTATACTGCTTTTGGGACGTACTTTTAAGTAAATATTTTTGTACGAACTGGAAAACGCACCGTAGAATGCCCACTAGCTCCGATCCTGAGGCCGATTGGTGGCTGCGGCTGGTTGAGGATGACCGAAGACAGAAATGTTACACAGTTTTATGACTTATGGATTTAGCAAATATCCAGCATTCGTAACGCAATACGAAATCTGTCAGTGTGACAGGACGTTACGTTAATGCCACTCTGACAGAAGAGAGTTCGATCAAGAGCGCGGGGCCGGGGAAGGAAGCAAGTGTTTTCGGTGATAGTTTTGTTTGGAAATGACTTCTGATTGTTTCAATAAATCGTGTAATTGAAAGTATTCGAAGCCTTTTATTTGAGATGCGTCATAGAAAGAAGTGGCGTGTTTTGGAGGAGGCCTATGTCCAGCAGTAGACGAATACGGGCTGCGATTGATTGTTTGATTGACATACTTTTACTAAGGAATCCCAATGCGATGTTTTCGATGAAAAGGCAGCGATTACTTCGAAAAGCGATTAGACCCGCCCCGTTATATGTAATACGATGATTAATTTAATTTGCTCCAATTTGGATCACCGGATATCGTAGCCGAAATTAGCGGCTGTACGTATATTAAAAGTAGACTTAAAGTGAAATTTACGAGACCATCAAGAACTTTAATTCCCGTCATTATAAAATAACATGATTATGGTTTAGAAATTCTTAACGTCATTAGCGGGGTCAACAGCCTGGCGAGATTTATTTTTAGGTTCCAGTTAGCTCTGTTAATCGCTTCTGGGATTGACACTTAAATTACTAACGTCACGACATGGTGGACAAAATGACGCGGTAGGAGCGGAGCGGTAGAGCGCCGGCTTCTCATTCGGGAGGTCGTAGTTCGAATCCAGGCATGTATTTTTTTCTAAGCCACTCGCCAACAGTGAAGGAAAACGTCGTGAGGAAACCCTAATGTCTGAGGTATTTACATGCCTCAGCACTTGCTGAGGCTAAGTGGGGAAATCTCCAGTCGAACTAGAACTAGACATGGTGTACAAAATTGCGGTTTGACGCATGACAAAACTATTGACGACAAATACGAGTTTTTCTTTCTACGTCATGGCTAATTACCTAACCCCCGGTTTTGTGTACGCTAACAATGAGTGAATCTACTATTAACAGCTATCAGCGTGATGGGAAAAAGGCCAATCCCAGCAGTGGGCAGAGGTGGGCTGATGATGATGATGATCGATTTGGTCAAAGTGCAAACAAAAAAAAACAACTGACAAGTATTAACACTTAACAGTTGTTAGTGTACAAAAAACAGGGGTGAGTTTATCTATTTACAAGCAAGCAAATTTTCATTAAAGTTTTACTGACTATCAGACGACCCGACCCTAGAACTCAGAGCTCTACGCACTTTGTTCGAGGGATTCGGCCAAATATTTTCAAAGTGACAATGTATTTTTCTCGGTGCCATAACCAAAAGCTCGTCGGAAGGAAATACCCTTTTAACCTCCTCCAATACGCCGTTTCATGTTTGCAAATGTAATTTCGGTGCCTGCAAGCCTCCCGGAAGTGTTGAAAGGTGAACAGTGATGACTGGAAGCCACGTGGTGCGAAGATGGCGCTCGCCCGCAAGTGGGTCATTCTGGTCACCGCTGGACATTATTCTTGGTAACAGAAAGCAGATGCGAAGGATGCGAGTAAAACAAAACTGTTTATGCATCCATTTCTGGGATTTGTTATGATCGGACTCACTTGCAATTTTGTCGGAAAATGCCGACCAGAGCCCTGTAAAGTTTTGGTAGATGTATTTATTGTATTGCCGCTTCAAGCTCGTTCGCATAAATGTGTCTCTGAAGCGTTAATGTATTAAAAAAACTGTCAAAATAAATAGGTGGTCTTCCCTTTACCTTTACTTGTCAAGGTAAGGGTAAAGGGAAAACCACCTATTTATCACTGGTGTATTTTATAGCTTTAGAAAATACCTATATTTTTTTAAATCATACCTTATAAAAGGATGTTTTAAAATTTAATTTATATATTAATAATCTCTTATTTTTTATATTATTTCTAGTTGATTGGTAGAAAACTCTAACAGCATTAAGTCTGCCGCATTTAACTAATACGATTACAGATAATACTACCCGAAAAGCGACTAATGTATGTTGATGAGGCGAAAGAGGTTTATCAGGAAAGGTAAGTAGCAAACCCTGGTGTCTGCCTTCGCTTCCGGGAAACAGGCGTATACTTATTTTTGTCCAAAGTTCGGCCGGCCACGTCAGTTGGCGCCACTCCAGCTACTGACTCAGTGGAGTCTGGCGTAAAATGAATCAGACAAACCTCGATCTCTCTGGTTGACGCCGTCTGGTACAAATAGTGTAAAATAAGAGGCCAAGCGCGAGCGGCACTCGCGCTTCCAAGAGGGTTCCGGAGCAAATCTTCTCACGAAATAATTACAAAAAAATGTATATCTATAGAGCCCATGAAAGACGCCCACTGTTGGACATTTTCAGTACATTTTCAGGACAGTATTTAGTAGAAAAGAGCTTCTATACAATTAATGAATATTATAATGATAAACTAAGTTAAATAAATCTAATCAAATAAGGTTGTGTATAAAATAGTAATTATATAAATAATATATTTACATACAAATACGAGTAATTGTACGAATAAATGTATGTAACTATAAATGTTAGATGATTAAATTTAAATTATAGATAAATTGTAAATATATTTGTATAGTAGCATGATAATTAGATTTAAGAAATTGTAGTGCCCTCACAGGGTGTCATGTAGAGCATGAATTATTTTTGAAATTATTATTACCACCTGTTTTATAACCATGACATGCAATAAATAAATGAAATGAAATGAAATGACATAGGCCTCTTCGCCGTCACGTCAACCTTCTTGGTCAATTAATGTTAGTTAGGACACAACATTATTCATACTCATAACGTATTTCTCATTCTAACCTGAAATGTCGCACTTATTCTATCCGTATTAATAATTTCACGCTCTAACCTGTTTTAGAATCAAATGTGAAAGTGAGATGGACTGATTTCTGGACTGATCCTATCATGCCATCTCTTTTTTTAGCTATCTTAATATATAAAAGAAGAAACTGACTGATTCCTGGACTTATCCTATCATGCGGTCTCTTTTTTTAGCAATGTTATTATTTTATTTTTTAAATATATAAAAGAAGAAAGTGACTGATTAGCGACTGACTGACATATCAACGCAAAGCCCAAACCGCTGGGTCTAGAGACTCCAAATTTGGCTCATAGGTTCCTTATGAGGTCTAGGGATGCACTAAGAATGGGTTTTTCAAAACTCACCCCCTAGGGGGTGAAACGGACGTATATATATATTTCTTGTTTGTTCACAAAAAATTTTTTTTGGTTGTGATCATTTTGGTCTTCTTCATCACGTATTTAGGTGTTTTACAATATTCGCGTGGACACTTATAATGGAGGGTATTATATAGCGATAGCCATTTGCACACAGCACTTGCATATGTTTTAATATATGATCTCGCTGGTGATACTAAATAAATCAAAAGACAAAAATAACAACCCGACTGCTGAGCATTAATTACTAAGCAGGCGAGACCAACCTAAGGAGTTACATTGCTGAATTTGGGTCCCGTCTGCTTAGTAGTTAATGCTCAGCATTTTTGTATTTTTAGTGACTTTTTAAGGCTGATTTATATATAGCCTATGACAACCGCATACTGATCTTCACACGTGATTGGCCGAAAATCTAAGTTTCGAGCATAATAAATTAAATATAACAGCGCCATCTAGTTACTGATGGCTGTACTATAAAGTTACTTAATAGTGTCTACATTTAATTTACAATTTATTCTAAAGATCTGAATAGATAAATTAAATGATACTCTAACGTAGCGAATTTTATTTTTTGTGACTCTTCTGTCCTAATAATGTCGATTTAATATAGCCTATGACACTTCGGCAGGGGTGACGAATCAATTGAGACCTCATTTGTCAAAATGTGACCATTTCTTAAGGAGTTATGAGGGAACATAGAATCGGACATACTTACTTACATAAATACATAGGTACGAGCTCAACACATTACTCTCCTTTTGGGCTCCGCCGCAGTCGGGTAATAATTATGATACAATTTATGATAGCAGAATATCTCTTATCTCTAGGACTGATAGAGCCATTACACACTTCGACTGCTTCAACCATTAGCACTCAACTATGTACAAAATGCTTTATAGAGAAGGCTAATTTATCTTACTAAAGTGTAGACAGAACCCTAACAATGTCAAAGATTGTTGAGACTCATTTCAAGATGAGAGTTTGGCGCCAGACGTGTGATTCAGTGATGGTTTATTGATCTAAAGCGGTGTCTTCAGGTCGAGTACCGATGCGCATACATTTTATTTGAATTAGCTATTACGCTCGTGGAGGTATTTTGATTATAATTGAAATCTTAATCGAAATTAGCCCGTAACATAAATGTTTAGCAGTCAATTTATGTTTTTTCTTTAATTTACGACTAAAAGAGCAGGGAACTCAGAACTTCTCCCAGAAAGAGAGTATGGGCTTAATAACCAAGCGGCCCACCGAACGTTGTTCGAGCTGAACGAGCTCTGTAGTGAATCCATTTATTTCCATTTTTGGGGTTCCGTAGTCAACATTAATTTTTCGCCCGCACCATAGTGTATCGTTGGATTGGTCGTTAAAAAATATTATTCGCACAGAAAGATCATTTTTTTATTCAGGGCTCCGTTTGCGAAATATTGAATTTTTGTCCAAATAGGGTATCCCACCCTCTCCTGGCTAAACGGTTGATTGTAGAAACGTGAAAAAAATCAGTGCAGTAGCACATATAATAAACTTAAAAGGAAAACTATCACGGCTATGTAGGTTTTACCAGTTAACGAGTAATAGGCGATCAACTTATAAAAGGAAAACTTCGTACAAAGTCCATTAAAAATTACGTTGATGAAGTTGTTGGTTCTATAGAGCAGATAAAAGCCCCTCTTTCTGCGGAGCCCTACACTGCGCGTGGCCCGACACGCTCTTGGCCGGTTTTTCATTTAATATCTGTGGCGCGACTTGTTTCACTACTCTTTCATTCGTATCCACACCGACAGGGATGGCTGAGGCTGGGTGTGTCATTTGATAGCTTTCAGTGAATAAAATTAATAACCACCGCCATGACATAACATTTTACGCTTTACTTTCTAAACACAATCTCAAAGTAAATACATTGTTACGAAATGATGTAATAATTTTTATTACATAGGTAGGTACATACCTTCAGTTATATTTAGACTTAATCGTTTTGGGCAGTTCTAAGTCTTATTTTGAGTGGAATAGAACCTTGATTGGTTTCTTTTGACAGTTGTGTGAACCGGCGATAGAGCTGTACTTTTACTTATTTTTTCACGTCATATCTGGGGTTCGGGCACGTAGTGTGATCAATAGTCTGGCACGTAGGTATAATGACGGATTGGTGAAGACTGAATCGTGGTTAGGTCAGAAGTTTTTACGTCTCAAACTCTCGACTGGACGTTGTACTCAAGATAGTGAAATAATTGAAATAAAGACAGAGAGCCAATGACAACTTTTCACTGGTAGAAATATTATACTACAAAATGCTTAAGTACCTACATATAGGAAACAATATTTCACTCACTCCAAAACAACTAAATAGACATTCAATACACATTCATGGTCTCAATTGTAGTTCCTAATGTACATAACATAACAACATAACTTAACATAAACTCACGCCTGTATCCCAGAGGGGTGGGCAGAGAGCAGGGACTGCCACTTGCTACGATCCTGACAGATCACTTTCGCCTCCTCAACATTCATTCCTAATGTACAATAAAGAATAAAGAATATATTAAGTAACGGTCAGACAATCCATATTCGATGATCAGGGAATCGATTGCAAAGAGTTACAGAAGTCCGAGGTAATAGATTTAAATAGTATTAAACTTATTTCGGTCGAATAAACCTCTACTAAGTCGTTATTTCTGTAAATTTTTAGCTAATTTGAAGCACAATAACTTCGACTGTAAGGAGCCAGTGAATTGAAAACCGACATTTTTGTGATTCCCAGTTCGTATCGTCTGTTTATTTATCTGTCCATTTCCGTTTGTTTACTTATAAGTCTTACAACACACGTTTTTCAATTAACGATTTCTATCACCACTTCCATATCATCATCATCACAAGATTAGATAACATATCTAATTATAGTTTTGAAACTGTGTTCAGGGGATCGATAGGGTTGACTAACAGCAACAATGAACAAATCGCCTTTTACAGATCGGTTTTGGAAAGTGTCTGACTCTTCTACGGCTGCGAACCAGGCTTGGGGCACACAGAAAGGACGTGGGACGCGGGCGCGGAAACGACGCGACGCGTAGGTATAGAGTACGCGCCCTCGCCCCGTCTCTTACGGGTGGGCTTCGTCCCGTCCCTCTAGTAAATTTCGTATGAAAGTGAATTGGAAAGACAGGAAAGACGCGTTGTTTCCGCGCCCTCACCCCGCGTCCTTTTTGTGTGACTCAGGCCTAAGGAAAAAATCCTAGGACTAGACAGCATTAACGCCGAAAACGGCCTATTGGCATTATAGTTCTCGGTCTTAGGTCCTAAACAGTTTGATAGTTGGTATTCACTCAGACACTTTTTTGCAAAAAATATCTTTAAAAAAAAGTGATTTGAGCCACATAGTGAGTGGGTACTCAGAAATCAGAAACCAATAATTTATTTCAAAGTAAAGAATTTACATTTTGTTTGCTGAATGTCAATGTACTATGTTACTATGACAGTAAAACGATCACTTACAGACTGAACTTTATGATTCCGTCCACTTTGGTCTCGGTTTTGAAGGAGCAGGTGACCTAACTACAGAGATTAAACGAAAACGCGTACGCGAGCGAAGTTGAGTTAAAAACTAGTCGAGCTATAACAACGTGTTAGTGAGAAATTAGCGGTTTTTTAACCGACTTAAAAAAAGGAGGAGGTTCTCAATTCGTCGGGATCTTTTCTTCTATTTTATTAATGTTACTCGAAGACGAGTGGACCAATTTGGAAAGCTCTTTTTTTGGTTTGAAAGGTTAGACTTTACAGGTGGTCCCATAGTCACCAAGTCAGGATCTGATTATGGGATCCTGGAGAAATTGAGGGAATTCTTCAAATTTCTTAGGCACACTTGAAGGGATTTGGGTGTTTTCTAGTGCATTTGCTTTCGAAAAACACAATTTGGCGGATTCGTAATCATATTCACAAAAAAACCGCGAAATAATATTTTTTTAATAAAAATAAAAACCAACTTCGAAACACTACAGCACTAAAAGCAGAGTAATAATTTAAACGAATATTACGTTTAAATTCGATGTAGCTATTGTAAAGAAATATATTTTGGAATCGGTGCCCAAAATGTATGTGCTGGTCTTGTAACTTGGCCGGTGCCACACCGGCTCCAAACTATACTTCTACAATACCTACATCGAATTTAAAGATAGAGATAGATAAAAAGATAAAAATTTTATTTAAACCACTTGCTAATAAATAAACATTTCCTCAATTACTTAAAAGTATGATAATCTTAATATTGGTATAGAAAATGGTTGACATTGACAATAGAGAGGTTACCGTTGGACCTCACACTAGACGGTAATCTGTATAGTGAGGATCTGGTTATAATAAGTTGACATTGTTCAAAGTTGGCGACGGGTACAGAATCATATTTTTAAAGGTCGTATTCGTTTAAATTACTTCTCTGTTTTTAGTGCTATAGTGTTTTGAAGACGGTTATTTTTTCATTTAGGATTTTTTTAAATGTGAGAAAACGCGAGAAATACGAGATGATAGTATCGCTATGGCATTGCTGAAATAACTTCCTCGTCTCTATTAGATTTTTGAATCAAATAGAGCGGGACGTTGTTAGGAAGCGGGTGTTAATTCCGATAACATCAGCGTTCGAAGTGGCCGTGAAATTAGAAGAAAATTTTCGAGTTAAAAGCTGTGTAAAAATATAATTTACACCACAATACAGTTAGCGATACCAGGAAGTGCCCACTTATATCGAGTCGTGCCAATTATTCGATTCTTGCAGTTATGTAGAGCTGTTTGTTTTAAAATTTGTTTGTTAAAACTGATATGTGTTTGACATAGATATGTTGTGATACCCACTAGGCTAGGTATGAGGTGGTAGCCTAGTGGGTGGAACATTGGACTCGGAAGCAAGAGACCCAGGTTTGAATTCCAGTGCGGGCATATACTTATGACTTTGTTTTCTAAGTTATGTATATTTGTGAAGTTATAGTAGCAATACCACTCGCTAACGGTGAAGGGAAACATCGTGAGGAAACCTGAGTGTCGGAGATAGCTCCACAGCGCTTGAAATCGCCAATCCGCGGAGGGCACGCGTGGTGATTAAGCCCATACTCTTTCTCTGAGCGAAGGCCTGTGCTCTTCAGTGGGACGAATATAGGCTGCTCATGATAGATATGTTTACGCACACTTTGTTCTTTCTTATTTTATCGCGCAGCGGTAGAACGCCGGCCTACCATTCGGGAGGTCGTGAGTTCGAATCCCAGTATGTACCAATGGCTTTGTTATCTGAGTTAAGTACATTTGCGAAGTTGCAGTAGCAATACCACTCGCTGACTGTGAAGTAAAACATCGTGCCTCATCAAACCCGAGTGCGTGAGTTGTTCACATGCCTCAGCGCTTGAATTTTCAAGGGCACGCGTGGTAATCAAGCTCACACTCTTTCTCTGAGAAGAGGCCTGTGCCCTGCAGTGAGACGTATAAAAAATATGAAAGAACAATTTTCATGGCTTTATTACTATGACAATTCGATGTTGTTACGTACATTGCAAAGTCGATTAACCCACAGACTAACAAGTAGACTCTGCTACGCAATTTACCTCGAATCGTCATAATACACTACGAATTGTAGTTTTATGAAACTCGGCCAAGGTCATCCTTTACATCTTTGTTTTAAAGTCACCCCTAACGTAACTGATTAGAGTACACGTATATAAAGATTGATTCGTTGATGACGTCTTGATGATGATGGTCAAGAACAGAAGTGGGGCGCGGCGCGTTGTGACAGAATCCGTCTGGATTTAATGTCAATGATCATCCATTTACATAACATGTTTATCGCAAAATGGCTTTTATGTAACTGAGTAGAGTGCATACAACGCCTAAAGCTATATGTGCTGTTGACTGAATGAGGCTAAGAATACCATGTAACTTGAAATAAAAGGTCTTTAACCCTCCAGCTGCACAACTGACGCATGTGCCCTTCGTGGGAAAGCTGGTCACACTTCGATGGACACAAGGATTGAGCAATCATTATGTGGACGGTGGACTTCTATTTCCTACGTATTAAGATTCAATTTAAGACACGACTGTACTCCAGTAATGTCGTAAAAGTATACAAATAAATGAAAAGATTATAAGTTCGGTTGGTAATTATGCATCGAATGGATTAAATGGAGCGGAATAAAGGACAGGAAGTAATTTCACTCAAGGTCTTGCTTATTTGATAATTAATGGTAGAGTATTTGATGATAAGGTAATTATGAGTTGGGTGAAAGAGATGAAAGAATGAAATATAGATTGGCGTCGAGAGTAGATATTGTAATGTTTAGGGTAAGTCAAAAGAATTTATCAGCATGAGAAACTTTGGGGCTACTTTTATGAAACTGAAAAAACCTGTCTGTCGGTTGTCTGTCTATTAGGTTGTATTGTATGTAGGTAACTTAAAAATTATTGGACCAATTTCGGTGCAACTTTTTATGTTTGATGGTTAGGCTTAAATCTAATAAATATATAAAATCTCGTGTCAAAGTGTTTCTCGTCCGAAACGGCTTCACAGATCTTTATGATTTTTTTGTGTATATTTGGTAGGTCTGAGAATAGGTAATTAATAAGCTGGCTAATTAATATGGCGAAACAACGTTTGCCGATTCAGCTAGTAATAAATAATAATGCAGCCTGTATACGTACCACTGTAGGGCACAGGCCTTCTCTCGGAGAGAGTGTATCAAAATACCACTCGCTAACGGTGATAAAAAACATCGTGATATTAGGCCAAGACTTATCTTGCTGCGATTCCAATTCGAGCAGGCGATACTCTTATAATAATAAAATCTTGTTTTTCACAGTTTGTGATGTCTTTGCCTGGTTACCATAGCAAAGGGTAACCTAGTTTGGTACTAGGAAAAGCGAATTGTGTAGAAGTTAATATTATTATTATCAGAGGTCTGTTTTATAGAACTACATCATCATCATCATCATCCATTTGACGCCCACTGCAGGACATAGGCCTCCCTCATGGTTTTCCAAGCTTCCCGGTCTTGTGCCGCCCGCATCCAGTGACTCCCCGCCACCGGAACCAGGTCGTCAGACCATTTGGTGGGGGGCCTTCCCACGCTGCAAGTACACTCTGCTATGCAATGTACCTCGAATTTTCATAAAAACTACGAATTGTAGTTGAAGAATTGTTCAAATCAGTCATTGACTTGCCGTTTGGTCTAAGCCTGGAGACTAATCAAATTGACAGTAAAAACACGCAGGAATTGCCATTGGTTTCATCGTGTCCACAAAGCATGAGGCATATTATGTTTCTCCTCACTTGATTGCATTCTACGTAGGTAGCCAGCAGCTCCCAGCCAGCCAGCCACGCACTGGAGAGTACTCAAGCAGAACTGAATAGCTCCGATATTGGAATCTTATTGAGCTATCAAGATGCAAGAATGTTTCTGCGACAAAAAGTTTTTCTGTTTGCGTCTATAACACATATTTTTTTATTTTTCGATCGAAATCGCCAATCTGCTGTGGGCACTATTCTCTCTTTCAGAAAGAAGGCTTGTTCCCTGCAATAGGATGTATTCTGGGTGTTGTCGTAAAAGGAGGGCGATTATCAATACTAGCAATAATACAAAAATCTGTTTTTAGGAGGAATATTGAAAAAAAAAAATGTCGGCTCAGCGCTGCGGTACAGTAGGGAATAAAATTGTTAAAAATGATGTTTTATGAAATCAGTTTTTTGCTTGATATTTTATTAGAATATCGATATAGAATAGAATAAAATTTACGGACGGACGGACATACTTCGACTAAATAGGGGATGTATTAACAAAGGGCAAGATAAAAAGTACCCGAAACCGGCGTGCGTGCATGCAACGACTAATGAATGTTGAGGAAGCGAAAGTGATCTGTCAGGATCGTAGCAAGTGGCAGTCCCTGGTCTCTGCTTACCCCTCAGGGATACAGGCGTGAGATTATGTTATGTTATGTAAAATTTATTCGCTAGAGAAAAATATCAACAGAGCTGATATTTTTTTCGATATGTCTAAGGAGCTCTAGTAATAAAAATTGTTTTATTGATGTTAGTGTCGACTATCGACCCTTACGTACCTTACGTTGATCAACACAAAATCAAAGAGTGGACTGGTATTAAAACAGCGGAGGAGTTGTTCAGAATTGCGCTGAACAGAGACCGTTGTAAAGAGCTGACTGCCAACCTCCAGTGATGGAGAGGCACTTTAAGAAGAAAAAGATAACTCTTGAGTTTCACCGGACCTTTCTACAACACCCGCTTAGGTAACTACATATATGTTGTTATAGGATAAACTAAAAACTGACGGACAATCGACAGCTGATCTGCTTTTACAGTCTCACTGAAAAGTCGCCCCTTACGTAACTGAGTACAGTATGGTCCGCATAGATCTTTTAACTTAGACATTGTAAGACTTTTAATGTATTTTGTTTTCTGGTCTGTACATCAAAGTGTTCTAATCTAATCTTTTTGGCGGTAACGTGAACATAGTCACAGATCGTTTGCACATCGCTTACTGTCTTTACAGTGTATGTGTGAGTAATTGACGTAGTGTGTGTGATGCGTAGTAAATTACTATTAGTCAATTAATAAAGTAGTCAATTATTCACTTATCCTCACGATGTTTTCCTTCCTTTAAGCGTGTGGTATTGCTACTACAAAATCGCAGATGTACGTAACTTCGAAAATAAACAAAGTCATAGGTACATGTACTTGTCTTCCCTGCGGGCTAGGCCGAATAGGCTGTCAGGATGGTGTAGGAGCTGGGCAAACCTACTCCATTTAAAACAATGTCCCAGGAACTGCAGCGTTCAAGTGGTCCCTTCACCGATCTAGTGTGAGTGAAGGTGACAGTGGACGCTGTATAAATCATCCCACTACGACTACTCATTGGTTTGGTCAGTTGGTTTGTACCCATTAAAAAAGTAAGGTTTCTCCGGAAATTTGTCTTGAAAGAAAGGTTTTGTGGTGAGCTTTATCGACCTCCATAGTATTAAAAGGTACGTATGGAGGTCAGTGAAGTAAACGGGGGCCTCGGCCGTGTACAGTGCCAATCTCTTCCTTCGCATTCGTTTGTTTGGTCTGTACGTAGCGTGTTCAATCTCTTTAAAGTAGCTATGCCCGCGCGTAAAATTACCCCGTATCTCGATCGAAGCGAAGGCTTTTTCGTTTTCCACAAACGCGAAGCATAGTAGTAGATTATACTCCTTGGTCTTCTGTATAATCTGCCGCAGCGAATATACTAAAGCCTATTCGGAAACCGCGGTATTTTCGGTACCTATCACTCTTACGGCCCATAAACCATCTCTACGTAAACCATCACGTCGATCTGTGCGCACTAGAGCAGATTAACATACTTTTGATTCTTCACGCACAGCGTGAAATTAGGACAAACCTACACACTTTCGCATTTATTATAGAAGTAGCGATAAGGCAGATGCGTCGGAACTTGGAAGGTCATGAGCAACGGACTATTATCCAACCTGTGGTCGGTCACAGCTATTGTACGGCTTGAGAGGATGGAATTCCATATTAGGAGATGTAATTTCATTCTCAACAATGAACGACGCAGTTACGTTCTACTTTTTGAAGGTGCAAGACTGTGGCACAAATAGGTATATTCTACGCAATGTTATTTGATCTAGAATCCACCGTGCATGATTTTAAAACGTCCATCGTACCAGTCTATTTCGTTACAATTAAAGTACAATCGGGGAAAGCGAACCTTTCAGATAAAAACTAAGCACTGCTGATTCGGTTAATCATTTGTTTCCGACCTTCAACTATGAAATATTAGGGGTTAAAGTATGAAATTGCCGTTTTATTGCAATAGGTTCTTTGAATTGACTTAGAATCTTCATGGTTTGAGGTTTTCGAATGAAACTTTTTTCAAATGGTTTCTATGATGTTCTTTTTTTAAAAAATGTGAAACATTTTAATATCGACTTTCAATTGTTTTTGTTATTCAATTTAGACAAGAAAGATGGATACTGCGAAAATTCGAGTGATTATGAGGCACCCATTTTTCGTATTTTTTTATTTTATTGATTTGACGCAAGTGAGTCAATATTGTGGGTAAGGTAACGTTAAACCATGCCGCTAATTCCTGGGTAGTTTGACTAGGGTCGGCTTCCACTATCTCTCTTAATTCATCGTTATTCACCTGTGTGGGCGGTCTTCCTCGTGGCTCGTTCTTTAAGTCGAAATTTCCATCACGAAAGCGTTTAAACCAAAATCGCACGGTGCGTTCATTAGTAGACCCCTCTCCAAACGCAGCATTGATATTGCGGGCTGTTTCTGCCGCGTTAGTTCCGCGTCGGAACTCGTATTCAAAAATCACTCGAATTTTCGCAGTATCCATCTTTCTTGTCTAAATTGAATAACAAAAACAATTGAAAGTCGATATTCAAATGTTTCACATTTTTTAAAAAAAGAACATCATAGAAACCATTTGAAAAAAGTTTCATTCGAAAACCTCAAACCATGAAGATTCTATGACAATTCAAAGAACCTATTGCAATAAAACGGCAATTTCATACTTTAACCCCTATTATTTCTGAATAGCGCATTTCACTAATTTTTGTTCTGTTCACATTTCATTAAAAATAAGTAATTTTGGGTAGCAAAGATTTTTTTTGGCACACCCCTTTTAAGTCTAGCGTCACATGTTTCTAAATCATGGTTAGAATATACTGAACGAAGTGGAAGTCACATTCTTGTACACTGGATTTCCTATAGTCACTTCTTTCGACACCCAAGGAATAAGTTAGGGTTGGTCGGGGTCATACACCCCTCATTAAAAATAATAATTTCAGAATCCGGCGTTTTGACTCTTCTAATATCCTTCTCCGCCATCGTCCAAAAATACCTTCAAAAGCATTCCTTCGCGATAACTTTAACCGGAGACTTGAAATATCATCCCATGTGAGCATTCTTTGATAACCTCTTGATCCTTTCATCTTGATCCTAACCAAACTTACACGTTTAACTTGTATTAAGATTAAAGGATGTTGCAGTGCTGTCACACTTTTTCGGGGGTGTGTTTTTCTACTCATTTCTGCAACGTTCTTCAAAAGTAACTTTTAACTAGGTACGCAATCATATCTTAAAAAGGGTTATTTTACTCGCCATGTAATATTATAAGAGGCACAGTGTTAGTGCAAGGCACAGGCATTTTCACGGAAAGAGAGAGTATCGATCGGATTTCATCAGTAGGTATGTACCCTTAACCTCCTCAGTCCTGACCTTGAAAATAACAATGGTTTTCAATTGTTATTTTCAAGGCCAGGACTGAGGAGGTTAAAGCGATAAAAATATACTCCACATTTAAATTCAATAATTACGTACGTCGCCAAAGTACTGTTTCAGTTTTATTTTTTTATTTTAATTAAACTCTCATATTTACACGCACAACGTTTGCCAAGAGCCGATATGATACTTTTTTAAATCATATTTTTTAGGATTCCGTACCCGAAAGGTGCCAAACGGAACCCTGTTACTAAGACTTCACTGTCCGTCTGTCTGTCTGTCTGTCACCAGACAGTATCTCACGAACCGTGATAGCTAGCCGGTTGAAATTTTCACAGATGATGTATTTCTGTTTATTTATTGCTATAGCGGAGCAACAAATACTAAAAACAGAATAAAATAAATAGTTAAGGGGGCTCCCATACAACAAACGTTGTCTAAAGACAGCGCTCGCCATCTAGCGGCCATTTATGTAACCTTCACAGCGCCGATGTCATGTCGTTAAATGTCAATGTTAAACGCTTCTTGTTGGTTTCTATAGATGGCGCTGTTCTGAAATTCGATCTTTGTCTAAGGCGATTATCACATTGCCACGCAACACGCAGCGTGGCGCGTGAATGCGTATTCTAACGTTGATTGTAAGTACCTTCATTTGTATAGAAACACGCGCAGTCCAACACACAGAAAATGCATCCACGTGCGTTCATGTAGGTGCGTCGAAACGCAACATGCAGCGTGGTGCGTGGCAATGTGATAATCGCCTAATCTTGTATAATGCGACACGCAATTGGCCGGTTTTCTTTAATACCATCCTGTAGCTAATAAACCTACCACGAAATCTAATACAGTCCCTTTAAGTCCCTTTGTTTGGCCAACCACCATCTGTTTTGCTTCACGAGCACATTCTTCTTAATTTTATCGTTTCTCGATCCGTTTTGGGCCAGTTTATTTTGGTCGCCGGGCATTATTAGCCACAAAAGGGAGTTGTTTGGGGCGGCAAACGAGTGGCTCCGGCTTTAGCGACTGACGAAACGTCATTAAAATAACTGAGTGTTTTGTTTGTTCTTCGACACCATACTATTTTTAGAATTATGTTTAAGTTCTTACGTACACTCGTGAATAGCAATAATACCATTCACTCCCTGTAGGAAAACGTCGTGGCGAAACCTGAGTGCCTTAAGGCCGAGGCATTTAAAATCGCTAATCGGTGGGCACGCGTGTGCTCATTGGCTACTTGGGTTCTGTAGGTCTATTATGGACCTACTGATATTGTTTTATTGATTTTAATCAGAAACTTTTTATATTTTTAGTAGGTAGGTACAATAATAAATAATTTAATAATATTTTTCATCGAGCGGTGGTAGCGGAGTGGTAGAAGACCGACTTCTCATTCGGGAGGTCGTGGGTTGGAATCCAGGCATGTACCAATGACTTTGTTTTCTAAGTTACGTACATTTTTGAAGTAATAGGAAGAAGACCAAAAATATCGTGAGGAAACCTGAGTCTGATTGAGGTTTTCATATACCTCTGCGCTTAAAATTGCCAATCCGCGGTGGGCACGCATGGTAATTGGGCCCATACTATATCTCTCTGAGTGAAGACCTGTGCCCTGCAGTGGGACGTATACAGACTACATAAAAATAGTTGTTGTTAAAGATTTCAAAATGGAGAACTTGCACAAAAATGTTTACATATAATCGGAGAGGCCATGTAAAAGATAAATAAACGTGCTTAATTAGTTAGACAAAAAACGCGCCATATAAATATCACTCAAACTATGACGTCACAACTTGATCGAAACGCCTTATAATGTATGTAGCGTATATCAATATTCGAGATATTTCGTAAAATTATGTTTTTATGTATCTACACTCTTTTTAGAAAATGTTTAGAATTCAATGAAACAACCTAATGTTTTTTATTATTCGAGTAACTTGATTTTCCGCATTTTGGGACACCGAGACGCCCAATTTTCTATGTCTTCTGTGTTATGAAAGCAATGCCACTTCAATCTAAGTTTGACGCAAGTTCCCCTTTCTTTACATTAAGTTAAACAAAACTGCTACAAAGTATTTTGTCTATGTATTTGAACACCTACATTGTCCTCTAACTCCTTCAATGTGTAATTAATGAAGAAACACCAAACGAGTCTTTAAACAAAGGATTTTAACTACACCCATGCGTTTATTACGAAACATGAACCCAGCGATAAGTATTAATATTTGAAAACACTGTCCACACCTACATTAATAGCGCCCAAAATTGTTTTTCAGGTCACGGACTCAGATGGTTTTATAATTGGAGAAAAATTGTGTTTACCTCTATTCCACTTGTTTGAAATAAATGCTCTACCTACATGCTTCCAATTTTTGTAACGAGCTGCGGCATTGGCCGGATTCACATTCACGGACGAGCTATGCTCGGTGTCTCTTGAATGTATCGCATCAAAAATTCGCCAAAGTACTAAGGCGATTGAATTAACCTAAGATTAGCAATTTGAAGTGGCAGGAGGTTGGTCACAGCTCCCAAAGAAATGAATCGATGGGATACAGAAGTTCTCAAGTGGACAACACGACTTGGCAAACGCTTCGTTGGACGCTGACCAGCTCGTTGGGCCGACGATCTGAGTCGGATTACTGGGTGAGGATGGTCGAGGATGGAAAGAAGTGGAATGCCTTAGGGCAGGCCTATGTACGAAGCCGGCGATTAGGACCCAATTCTTATTTTTCGATGTGTGTAATTTTCCAAATGATGATCAGGACGAACTCTTCTTTACGAGAAATCTTAATTTTAAAAACAGCAGTGAATGAGTACGGGCTGGTTGGCAAATGACGATCACCGCCACTGAACGACATCGTTGGACTATATTCACATAAAGTTCGCACAACGACCTTAGTAAATGCATGAAATTATGAAGACTACGATATGTCGTGTAGTTACGGTAACCGTACAATGTGAAACTGGTTACTGATGAAGTTCTGGATCAATAAATAATTTAAACCTGTTTCCAATTCCATTCTTTTTTTGCCTATTTTTTTTTTCTCCTCAGTTCATCTAGGTTCAGTGGCCTAATTAAGGGCCAGTTTCCGAATTGAAAATTTCGCTAAGAAAATAGTTAACTGTAGTATTACTTAGTGAAATTCTCAATTCAGAAACCGGCCCCTAAGCGCACCAAATCTTGTTGGAATTCTGACGTTTACGACAGAAAATAATATGGAATTTGACATTCAGGATTTGGTGATCGTAATACAAGAACAGCCTCCTTGTATATCTGCGCTGTTCTCCACCATACGGAGGGGTGCCTCTTCCTCTCGGGTGTTTTGGTATACAGGATGTTACGAAGAAACGGAGGCCCATAATTATTTTGGGAGTAAAAAACTAAACATAAAACAAAAAATTATTTGATTTAATATTATTATTTATTTGATTTATTAGTAATTCGGCAGGCTCTTAAATTTATAAAATATGTTTAGCTTAAATTTATTTATCTTGATGATGATTTTTTTTTAACTTTGATTGATCTGACCTTAATCTAATATCTAACATCTCTTTGCTCTAACAACCCGGTCGTCTTCGCTTGATATATGATACTAGCTGACCCGGCAAACCTTGCTTTGCCTAAGACCTATTCTTAGATCTACCAAATAGGGGTATACACAAAAGATTTCATAAAAATCGGTGAAGCCGTTTCGGAGGTGTTGGATAACAAACACTATGACAAGAAATTTATATATGTATATTAGATATGGCCTTGCAACTTTCCTGTACCTTGATGTGGTTGTTTCTTACGATGTAATATAATAATATAACTTGCACACAATACAATCACTGTCCAAAACTAGTATACAAGGTATAGAACAAGTGAAGGTAATCAGACAAGGAGATCAATGCTAACATAAATAAAAAGACATAAAAATGCTCTCTCTTAAAAATGCGCATTGTTTACGAAAATATACAAACTCTCTTAAAAATGCGCATTGTTTACGAAAATATACAAACTCTCTTAAAAAGGCGCGTTGTTTATGAAGACATACAAAACTTTTCCAAAAACGATGACGTATTCTTGATAAATAAGATACGTAGAGATTCTCTACTTATGTTATTTATCAGGAAAAAGAGAATGAAGAAAGTCTGATATGATTATAAGGTGTATTTTCCGAGATATGTGCGTAGATTTCATCTCTTCATTTTAGTCATTGCCAACTACGAATCGGAATTAAATCTATGAAAATGGCGAATCGGATTTTTTTTGTCCGTTTCTTCTCCAAATGATCTAGATTTTGAAACGGACAGCTCCAGCACCTAGTTTTACTTGTACCTTTCAATAAGTCACAGTTTCTGTGTTACTCCGAATATTTTTTTTTTAATTTAGAAACCATAACTCAGAAGAAATCAGTATTTGTACAAGATAGAATTCCCACGATCCTATATGAAATAATAATAATTTCTCCACAACACAACACAATGACTTGATCTGGTCACAAACTAGAATACCCCGAGATATGGTAACTAGGCAATGACATCACAAACATGGAAATACACCTAGACTGACCGTTTGAACAAATCAAGTATGGTGGTCTCCGGTGGGAATCGACCCCACGACCTCTGTATTGGTAGTCAAGCGTGCTATCAGCAAGACCAAGCAGTCTGTGACTAAGAGGTCAAGCTGTGAATTTAAATTTATTAATTAAAAATGCACTTTATTGCACATGATGCCATTTCACTTATATTTCATATCATTCACCTTTTGTCTACATGCAAACAAACAGTTGATAGAAATCTTTGTTTGCTTGTCCATTCATTCAACTCACAAATTCATGATATTTCAACATTTATAACATAAAATTTTCAACATAAGCCCTTTTACACCATTTTTGTTATTTCTTTTCATTCTGTTCCATAATTTTTAAACACAAAATTTAAAATTACGTCACCTACTCTAGATTTTTTTTGGATTTGGACCAATTCGGACCACTACTCTATCCTTGGAACAATACAGTTGTCTTTACTTACAGTCCAGTTTTAACATAAACACAGTTTTTTTTCTGGACGTCCTATACGTTTTTATTAACCTACATGAAGAACCCTTTCAGCCCTATTATGAATTTCATAGTTTTGTTAGTGTTAAAGAAAATATTTGTTTACACCCAGACAAAAGCTGAAGGAAATGAAACAGAGTAAATGGACAGTCAATCACTAGTAGGAGAAATTGATGACAGTAAGCAAAAGCTGTAAAAACTATCTAAAGAAAGCGGTGGTAGCGTAGCGGCAGAAAGGCCTCTCATTCGGGAGGTCGTGTGTTCGAAACCCGGCTCACCGATGACTGTTTTCTAAGTTACGTAGGTACATTTGTGAAGTCGTAGTAGCAATACCACTCGCTAACTGTAAAGGAACACATCGTGAGGAAACCTGAGTGTCTGAGGTGTTCACATACGTCACGCTTGAAATTGCCAATCCGAGGTGGGCTCGCGCGGTAATTAAGCTCATACTTTCTTTCTGAGAGAAGGCCTGCGACCTGCAGTGGAACGTATACTATAGAGGCTACATAAAAAAGAAACGTTATTCAATTCATACTCATAACATTCATCCTGTGTCATGGTAGCTTCCTTCCTACGTCTAGTAACATTGTAATAATGCTGTAAAAGAACTGCACATAATTAGGGGCTTTGCCAGATTATGATCCAAGTGGGATGATGGCTGTAGGCCTACCACGAACTTGTGTTACGATCGCGATACGGACATGATTGGTTAACTATGCTGCCGTCCACAAGCTAAAATGCTGTTATCGACCATCCAGTCGATTTTGACTTCTTGATGACATCTTAATCAGAAAAAAAAAACTCTATCGACCCCTTTAACCGAATTTTTCCTAGCTTTCATACTTACAGAAATAAAAAAACTGAAATATACCGTTATGTCAGTTTAATTATTAAATAATAATTGTGTTTAATAACGCCAAATATATGTTTTTGTTAAGCTGAATTTATCGTTACTAATTAAAGGTAACGCTATTTTAAAAGTACTCAAAAATATGTATCTTTTGATACCTCAAGTATAGTCAAATTATGTATAGTTATCAAGCAGCATATATTTTTATTATTTCCATGGTTTTTTGCGTATAACTCGAAAGTTGATTTTTAGAGACGTTTTAGGACATTTTAGCTTGTGGACGACAGTATGTAGGTAGGTATACTTACGTCTCTGAGTTTAATAGTTTGTGGGAATAAAAGTTTTGTTTTCTATTGCCTATGCCCATCTGCCCACTGTATTTAGGCATTTTCCTCATTGCACGGTCCCTCGTCAATCTTGTCATCTTGAATTGTAACTTTGACTGAAAGATTAACTTTCAATTCAAACACACCGATTTCCTCACGATTTTTTTCTTTCGCCTTCAGCGAGTGATCTTGCTAAGTACTACACATATAATATGTAATAAAAAAAAACCAGCCAAATTCATGTATGGCCAGTGAAGAGTTCCGTAGAAGGAGGGATGTTTGACCTGCTTCACAGAACTAACAACTTCATCAAAGTAATTTTCAATGGAATTTGTACGAAGTTTTCCTTTTATAAGTTGGATGAGTATAATAACAATATATACTTTATTAATTTATTGGCTTCTTACTAAATAGGTTACAGAGCAAACCTAAAAATAACAGGTGATACAAAAAGGATTACTCGTTAACTTGAAAAGCCTACTTAGCCGTAATAGTTTTACTTTTAACTTCATTATATTATGTGCTATTGAATTTTTTCACATTTCTACAACCAACGCGCTACTCTAACAAAAATCGCGCTTTACAGCTTAATATTTCGCATACGGATCCCTAAATCGGAATTTTTTTTCCTATACTCACAATGTTTTTAAACGAACAATCCAACGATCCCCACACTATAGTCAGGAAATAGTGTAGTCAAGAAAAAAATGCACCCCTAGCGGAGAAGTCGCGGAGGTACAAAAAACGTGTGCCTTTGAGCTTTCTTATGCTTGTCGTCTCTGTGCTAAGCCGCGTACAGCTAGATGGACAGACAGTCAGATAAGACTGATTTGTAACGCCGAAGACGTTTAGTTCGTAAAAATGATGCTCGTAACGTCAGTAAGTTTGTAAAAATTGGAATCGCTATGGTTAGACCCGTTCGCAATAGGCCATCAAGAGCTTGCGTGGGTGACATAAGCGAGCTGATTGATGCACCGGCTGTGAGCCGGATGTCTCAGTGAAGGTGCAGCTTACCACGTATTGCGTTGGCAGAAGTGACCTTATGGCCCGTTGTTTTGAGTTGTTTTTGTCTTCGTGAAGTTGTATAGTGCGTTTGCTTGATTTTTGGGTGAAACCTCAGAAAAAATGTTCTTATACTTTTTAGACGTAGGTACAGAGGCCAGCAACCGTCTTGAAAAATACGCAGTAGGCTGTTTCTGGAACTCTTTGGGAGACTGAAGGTGGCGCGGGGCACCTTCGGACCACCATTATCGATTGTTTCGGCTACTCGATTGGTCGATAAGTTGGTCCTTGTGCCTGTACATGTACAATTATTACGCAGTAAGTTTTAGTTCGAAAACATTAGGTACGGAGTAGTACAAGCATGTACAAGTTATCAACGAAGAAGAATTTATTCCCCTACGAATTCCCCCTCCCCCTTGTCAGAAAAAGTAACCAGTAATATCAAATACTATGTATCATGCACGCATACCTAATATCTTTTGATTTCAGCTTCCTTCATCGTTCCTAAGATATGTTCGTTATGTAGGAAAAATATGAAGAAGAAGAAGAAGAAGGAAGACATTTATTATACCAACAAGATACATCACAGAAACAAAATAAGCACATAAGTAACATAATATGCACAACACAGAAGGAAAACTAAATACACAACAGACAAAACGAATAAATAAAACAGGACTATAGATGTAGCCTGTGGTGTATCTACATTGCCACAAAACGCAGCTGACTCAGCGTTGTGCTGAGGAAGTGATCCCTCAGCGCTGATTTTCACACATCTTTACACATAACACAACAATGTATTTGTCTGTGTGGCGCCGGATTAAGAATAGCGTCACTCCATTTCCTTCCGTGGATGTCGTAAAAGGCGACTAAAGAAATTAATTACCAGACGACGGGCAGCAGCGTTTTCCTGAGATTCCAACCACATACTGCGATCTGTTACAGGAGTCTCTGTAGAAGTCTTTAAAAAAAAAAAGACTAAAGTAAAATGGAAAATGGAATTTATTGAAATGATTGAGAGGTCGCAACCCGCGCGGAAGAAGGATGATTAGAAACTGGTTTGTGTCGAGCTCCCGCGGGAGCCTGAAGCCTGAAAGTGCTGACTGAGGTCTAGGTTTGGGGAGCAAGCATTGCTGCTTACATATTTAGGGTATACTGCGATCGCCAACCCGCCTGCTAAGCGTGGCGATTGTGGCAAAACCCTTCATGGTTAGGGAAAACATTTTTTCTCATTTTAATGCAATTAAATAAACGTAATTAAATCACTGTAAATGACCACCAAAATTTTACTCAAATTTTAATTGATTTATTTGGATAACAAATGTTATCCAAATATTGAACGTCTTGTAAGCCTATTACAGTAAATAGCCCTAAAAATTATAATTGTTGCAGAGTCACCCAATAATACATAATACATACGGTGGACGTACTTCGATCAAAGGGCAAGATAAAAAGTACCCGAAAGAGATCCGTCAGGATCGTGGCAAGTGGCAGACCCTCTCCGCCTACCCCTCCGGGATACAGGCGTGAGTTTCCGTTATGTTTATCTTCACCCATAATATCAAGGAGTAGAGTGCGCGCATAAAGGTCGATGTGCCGTCGAATGCACGCAACCTACTGCTCAGCACTTCGTAGGGTTTTCCGAAGTTTCGTAGCTACTCTACGGAGGTACGGAGTTATAATAATCATCATCGTCATCATAGTCAGCCGGTGTCAGGCCAATGCTGGACATAGGCCTCTCCCAAGACACGCCACTGTTATAATAATGAAGCAGTGCTAATTAACCGTGCACGGCGTCTTTAGAAAGCCGTAAGGTGACATACTTCCCCTTTTTTTCATCACCTGTGCTCCATAACAAATAGCATGCCGTCTCTGTAATGCATGAAGAGTGTGAGAGGGATAGAGACTGTTACACAGGGTTAGCTCAATAATTTTCAATTTCTGAAACACGTCGAATTTAGATTGCAGTGACATTGCTTTTATACTATAGAGGACATGAAAACTTAGGAAAATTAAAAAAATGTATAAGCATAAATATTTATTTTCGGAGTTTTTTGGGATCATAAAAAATGCGAAAAATAAAGTTACTATAATAATAAAAAACTTTATTTAATTTTCTTTATTGAATTCTAAACGTTTTCTTATAAGGGTACAGATGTATAAAAGCATTACTTTACGAGAAACTTAAATATTGATAACGTTTCATACATTACAAGGCGTCACGCGCAAGTTGAGAGGTCACAGTTTGAGCTCGATTTGTATGGCACATTTTTGTACCACGTGACTTTATTGATTTTTCGACAGGTTGTATTATGAACAGTATTAATTGTAGGGAAAAAAACCGGTCAAGTGCGTGTCGGACTCGCGCACGAAGGATTCCTTACCATTATCTATACAAACTTTGAGTATTTCAAGCGTCTATCTGTTGCCGTTATTATTATCGAGCAAAAAAAATCACGTTTGTTGTATGGGAGCCACCCTTAAATGTTTATTTGAATAAATAAATATTTTCAGTATTTGTTGTTATAGCGGCAACAGAAATACATAATCTGTGACAATTTCAACTGTCTAACTATCACGGTTCATGAGATACAGCCTGGTGATAGACGGACGGACGGACGGACAGCGGAGTCAGTAATAGGGTCCCTAACCCTTTGGGTACGGAACCCTAAAAACATGCAAGGAAAAAGAAAGAACACCAACAAATCAAAATCTAAGTAGGTAAAAATTTTAATGTATGAAACAGCTGATTATTTCAAAGTTCTTTGAATCACCGATCACGCCGACCAACTTATATTTTTATAAAATACATATTATGTATATTATGGGTACTATCGACAAAACATCCACCTTTACAAGGTCGACCTGCTGTCGACTGTACATGAACACACAAAAAAAAAATACTATCAATGTCAAGCTGCGTAATAAGGGTTGATGTTTCTCGAATTAACACCTAGAACGTTGAATTTTATAGAACGAGCAAATAACTTGAGCCTATTACTTTCATATTTTAACGATTTCTATCAACGGTTAGTTTACATGTAGACAAAAGTTCAAATTACCATCGACGATGTTAGATTTTGTATGTAATAGCTAGAACAGGTTAAAAGGCCCGTTGGTCGATCGCCTGACACAAATGCGGATTGTGGCCAACCGCGCAATGGACTGGACATGTACAATCAACAACATAGGAGGAATAAATTCCATTCTTGAACTTACACCTTACGTGATAAAGTCTACTGTTGAGTTTCAATATCATGCAGTTTACCTGTTTACTACGTTCACAAGGTTGTATTATATTGCAGCAAATGTTTGCGTAGATTTTGGATGGAGTATTATATTGGTGATTGTGTTTCTAACCACTTTGTATACAGGATAGTATCACAGCTGCCTATACTGCAGTGCACATGTCTTTATCATAGTAACAGATAATAAGTATACGCTGAATCAGTTATCGTTCCCGGCAAGCATTAGCGATTTTTATCGGAGTACTTATATAAAATGTACAAAGTAGATTTCTATTAAAATACATAATATATTTCAATATGTGGCGCCGGATTAAGAATAGCGTCACTCCATTTCCTTTCTTGTCGTCGTAGAAGGCGACTACGGATATCAATTACCAGGAGACGGGCAGCAGCGTCTTCCTAAGATTCCTGCGATCGCCAACCCGCCTGCCAAGCGTTTCGATTATGGCAAAACCCCTCATGGTTATGAAAACCATGAGGGAGGCCTATGTCCTGCAGTGGGCGTCAAATGGCTGATGATGATGATTTAAATATCTTGATCTTGGATCCGGGTTCGGTTTTTTTTAATTTAGTTTCATACAGGCACAAGGTAAACTTAAATATCTTACTCTACTAGCGGGCGAAAACCACAACGATTTGTCTTTTCCGCAAAATCATAGAGCAAACCATATTTAAATGAACATAAGTTACACTTTCCGTGTGGCGCCGGATTAAGAATAGCGTCACTCTATTACCTTCCGTGGATGTCGTAGAAGGCGACTAAGGAAATCAATTAGCAGGTGACGGGCAGCGGCGTCTTCCTGAGATTCCAACCGCATACTGCGATCGCCAACCCGCCTGCCAAACGTGGCGATTATGGCAAAACCCCTCATGGTTATGAAAACCACGGTGGCCTATGTCCTGCAGTGGGCGTCAAATGGCTGATGATAAAGTTCACATTGTTGAAAGCCTCTGTTTTGAAGTTTATTTACGTCAATATAACTGCCGCTTGATGTTATGTTGTGTAACTTAGATTCTTTTTTATGTAGCTTATATTCGTCCCACTGCAGGGCACAGGTGTTCTGTCAGAGAGAGATTATGGGATTGCCTTAAATTCACGACGCATGCCCACGGCGGATTGGCAACTTCGAGTGCTGAGGTAGGTATGTGAATACTTCAGATCGGACACTTAGGTTTCCTCGCGATTTTTTCCTTTACCGTTAGAGAGTGGTATTGCAACTATAACTTCACAAATGTATGTACCTAACTTAGAAAACAAAGTCATTGGTACATGCCGGGATTCGAACCCACGATCTCCCGAATGAGAAGCCGGCGTTCTACTGCTCCGCTACCACCGCCCTAACTAAGAATTTACATGCGTAAAATCAAATCAAAGTTATTTCACGCGTGTTATAATGCCCGATAGATAACTTGAACAAAAATCCGCGCAGTCGGGATGAGTCTGCGATGGACACGTAAAAGCATTTTTTTTATTATTTGCATAAAGTTCAAAGACTGCGTCCGCCCCCAATGAGACCCGAAACACGACCATGCGCATTCGTAACGTTTTTTGTTCAAGTTATTTGTCGGGCATTTTACCTACTAATGCATATTTAGCGGCAGTTATTTATTATGTTCGTGTCACAGAAACCCATTTTGTCTAATAACTGGTTCGTTAGCGTAATCTCATGACGTAACTTTGACAATCATTAATTCATTTAAGTCAAAGGAAACTAGTGCAACTTGTTCATGTCAAATGTCGAATGATCCATCAAAGTAGAATTTTTGGCGGAGCTTTGTAATTTTTAGTTCAGTATATATGTCAGCATACACGCTGATTTCTGGGTGGTTTGAAAGCCGCGGCTATATAATTAGTAACTAAACGTGGCATCTATTTAGACTATTACTTTTAAGTATAGACGTAATTTTAAAAACTAAAGTTGAAAATCTTGTTTCGAGTTGAGAAATTTTGTTTTAAAAAAATGCGCGATCAATTAGTACCGCCTCGCCGCCGTCTAACAGAACAATGACCCGCGGACCAGCGGCGCGCACGCACCGCTCTGGATGGCTACTAATGGTTCTGATAGATTCGAGTTTGTGTCGAGATATTTTTGAAAAGTGCGTTTTTAAAAAACAAACTAGCATATTCGGTAGCTATTGTCAGAGATGTTTATTTTGCTATGTCTTTCAAATCACCCAAATTTAATGAAGAGAGTACTCTTCACCAAAATCAGTCTATCATAAAAAAAATCATAAGCAAACCATAGCAGCACAAAAAAATTATGTTTTGCCATAAGGCAAACGTTTATTTATTTATTTACTTTAGTGACAAGATCCACAGCACAAGTTAAATACGTTTTATGGTCAGTACTGGCCAGCTCAATTATTGTTTAATTGTTTATTCAAATCGTTAGATACCGATACGCACCGCATTGATTTGTTATTAAAGTTTCAAATCGAACCAAACATTAAAATACGAGATTATCGATAATAATGTTACCATTACCACGGGCCTGAAAACTTTAGATCCGTGACCATTACTTTTAAATTATTAAGTAATATTGTCTATCAAAACGAAAACAACATTCAATTCATCCTGTACGTAAGTATATGAAACCTGTAAACATTACAAATACTTCTAAAATGGGTCAGATTTCTCCCAAGTTTCAGACTGTCGTCAGATAAAATGAAATTTCCCCAGCCAATTGAATGCTAGAAAGCGTTTCGGCAACAAAGCCTGGAGACTACAAGTGGACTATGACGAAACCGTGTATTTCCACACAAAATACTCAATATAGAGTAGCATCGTCATTTTAAAGGATTCTTCTATTGTGTTGAGTCTCGAACAATGTGCACGAAGACGATTGTTTGAGGCTGAAAAATTGCGATGTAATTTTGTTTTTCTAATTTTCTAAGCTGGAAGCAGATTTACACAAACTCGAATTGGTTGTCTGAAGGTGGTGACAGATCTGAGCATCACCTGTAACAGAACTTCGAGCATTCGCCGTTTCTAAGCTTGTCCAACTGAACAACGAACAGAGCTAAGCACAAATGATTTCATGATCATTCTAGCGAACGCTCTAGTAAATTTAAGATGTCAGACGGCGGTACAACGACAAAATTGCTTGGTTCGGTAAAAACTTGAAGCAAATTTAAGAAAGAAAGAAAAAAAAGAACAATTTTTGTAACAAATTAACACATCACAAGAAAAGAAAAGGAAACGAAGAAGAAGACATGGTCTTATTTAAAAAAAAATGAAGTAATACCTCTCTTAGAGTCTCTTTAAGTAAGACACTATTTAACTTTATTAAACGTTTTGACTTTTTATGATTTATAAAAAGTTCGAGCTAAAACGCTGATGTTTTTAAGGTTCCGTAAGCGAAGGGTGCCAAACGGGACCCTGTTACTAAGACTTCAGTGTCCGTCTGTCTGTCTCTCCATCTGTCTGTCTATGTGCCGGTCACCAGGCTGGAGGTATTTTTTTTTACTGCCTAGCTATCACGGTTCATGAGATACAGCCTGGTGACAGACAGACGAACAGACAGACAGACAGACGGACAGTGAAGGTTTAGTAATAGGGTCCCGTTTGGCACCCTTCGGATACGGAACCCTAAAAAAATCATAAAAAAATATATAATAATAGGTACCTACCTACATATGTACCTTAAGTTATTACCTAAATAGGTTGATAGACGAAGACATGTTATTCTAGTTTTTGCACAATAATCTATTCTCATAGGTACATAATGAAAGTATTATTAAAGAAATACTAAATACGCAATTTTTACTAAAATTACTATAAAGATTTTATTCTACTATGACCTTGTTTTACGCAGGTTTTACGTTGTTTATTTATTATAACTTTGAAGGTAATCTCTACCTATCATGCGATGATTATATGATTTTAAGCAGATACCCTTCATTACCCTAAGACCAGATTTTTCAATAGTCAGATAAAACTTAACTGGAGAATAAAACTGATGTTGTCACTGTGTTGTAGTATGATTTAGACAGTGATAGCATGAAATTTATTCTCCAGTTAAGTTTTATCTGACTATTGAAAACTTGGCCCTTAGAAGTATAAAATAATGCGAAAATTAGCAGCGAGGAAAATATGGAACAAACTATTCTGAATACTCACAATAAACATCAGGTTATTTTGTAAACAAATGTGCCTTCCTTCTATGGAAAACGCAATCCATAGATATCACAAACAACAAGTTAGCAACTTAACAGACTCTGAAAATACTGTCCACTTCGCAAGCTTCCGCAAGGAATAGAATAACAAAGTTCGATTTTCGAAAGGAAAACGCACGAAAAAAGGAAAACAGTACCTATAGAAACGTCGTACAAATCCAAAGAGCAAAAGTTGACTGACTCCGTAACAGTCGCGCGCGCCCGGCCGGTATTTCAAGCGAATCTATTTCCTAGGTCCCTGTTTTCATACTGTTAGGCTTGATAGCTAGCTGACCAGAAGCATTGTACGTTAAATTAAAGTCTAGCTTTGTAGTTTATGTTATGCTTATGAAGCAGTTATGAAATTTTGTATTAGGTATTATTGCATTGTGATATTTTTTTTTTCTTATACAAAGGAAACAGGCATTTCAATAGGAATGCGCATCGTATGTTATGTTAAGTAAATAGAAGTCTATTTATTTAACATAAGATAGGATGTTAAAATAAGATATATTACGCATTAGAGACTTTTTTTTACTTGCTCAAATTGATTCGTAATAAACTTCATATTAGGAACGTTACTACGTTTAATAATTATGCTTACGGAAGTTGCAGTATACGTTTATTTGCATATTATTTTGTTAAGAATTTTAATATTTTATCAAATAGGTAGTAAGATGGATAATTTTTTTGTTTTGTGCAGTTTTCACTACAAGTGTTTTTGCAAAAAGCTTCTGAGCTTAGCAGGGATTTGTATTCTTGACAAAACTGGTACCTACATTCGACAGCTGTCTGAGAGTAACTTGGTAGAGTACAGTCGACAGCAGGTCAACCTTACCATTTTGTTGCAAAGTCGCTCTTAACGTGACTGATTAGAGTGCATTTATGTAAAGGTTGACGTGCTGTATTTGAAGCAAAAGTGTGTGTTAGCATAAATGAACAAAGTTTTCTAAGCAAATACGCAAGTACTTTAGTGACTGTAAGTCTAGGCGAAAAATACAAGTATTCCCAAACAGAAATACTACACTCAACCATAAGGAATTGATAAAATTTAGTTTCACAAATTTTAACAATATTTTAAGAATAAATATTAATTAGTGTTTTATTTGTATAGAATTTAAGACATAGTTTAACTTAGTCCAGTTTTTGTTGTATTAGAATAAAATCCAGATGTACTTAAAAAAATGAGAATAAACATTGTCCGCAATTACACAAGAGAAAAAAGCTGACTTGGCTGTACAAGGCTATAAAATTACAAAACTGCGGCGTCACTGTATTTTAAAAGATCACAAAACTACAGGTTCATCTTATTTATTAAAACAATACTTCTTAAAACACTCGAGTGCAGTTGAAGATGGTCTTTACTTTTACAACAGACTATACAAACTGCATTTGAGGAGTGTCTTAGCATAGAGGAATCGTGTTGTTATAAATGGCACCTGTAAGAATCCGGTACCCTAAAATACAAGCACAATAGTTATTTGTTATACAAAGTGCAAAGTTGCTTGTTAACCGCGTGCTCAATTTTAACGACCGAGCAAGCGAGTGATAAAAAAATTAGAATCCTGAGCTTTAGCGAGGAAATCAAAAGAGCACGAGGTGAAAAATCTTTGAACTCGAGTGCAACACGTAACTTTTCATCCCACCTCAGCGAGGAAATGACTAAATGCAAAAAAAACACTAAGGAGGTTCCGAGTCTGAGTTTTTAACAAATAAAAACAGTTTTATGATAAATTCGGCACAATGGAGGTGGAAGTAAATAGGTTTAATGATGTTTTGAATTTACAAACTTAGCGTTCGAAATTAAATTTACTTTATCCTCTAGTGAATAAAATCGGCTTTTGCACTCGGATATCGAAGAGCAAAAACACTCTTTCCGAGATGGGGGGTTGAAAAAATATTTATTCAGTCCAGTAATGTCAGTATGTGGTGCTATAAAACCCACCAAGTGAGTATTTAATACTCCTCAGAGACAGTTTAAATAGTCTGTGTTAAAGGAAAATACGAAAACACAGATTAATTATACTGCCCCCGAGGAGTGTTTTAATAAATAATACCTTAAGCGTCAAAATGGCATTTCCTGAGTAGGCCATGCAATTACGCGTTTCATGATTCTAACGAATATCTGCCAAGTAGTCATGTTATGGCTATTAGCCAGTTGAATAAAGATGTATTATGTGTATGTGTATATATATATACACATACACATAATACATGGGTATGGGTATGTGTATATGTATGTATTCTTATTATAAACATTATGTTTATTCATATTATACTTAAATGTAGTATATGTATATTTGCGCGTATATGAGCTTGAAATCGCCAACCCGCGGTGGCTCTCCCTGAGAGAAGGCCTGTGCCCTACAGTGGGACGTATATAGGCTGCTTATGATATCGCAAAATATCACCGTGATGCCACCAACACAACAAGCAAAACGAGCTAAGCTGAGCTGTATACAAATATTTTCTTTACTGCGGATAAAAAATATAAACACAATCCGGATACGTAGTTATTGAAATTATTCTGTGTAATATATTTTGAGATTGTATTAAAAATATCACTAGCACAGTTAACAGCTGATAAAACTTTTCTTCACTCGTAACGTTACGATTACGGCTGTAACATAATTAAGACCACCGAATTACTCAAAGATTATATTTGTGCCATTTCTGGTGGCAATCAACGCATTTTTACTAGTTTTCTCCACGAAAATATTTAATAAACTCAATTTAGCAGATATTATTTATTCGTTTTCTTTATCTTTATAATTTTCCGGCATTGGATTACTTGAGTAGTTTCAAGCGGACCGTCGACCGATAAAAATAAATTCCATAGGTTAGAAAGAGACACAAGACTGGTTGCCAGCGACATGGAAGCCATATGTCTCTAAGCGAGAAATAAAACAACTTTTACATTAAAACTTTCACACGATCGACTTTTCAACGCGTTGCCAACATAATAGTAATGAAATGGGAAAAAGTCTTGACACAATTCAATTAGATTCCTTTGTTATGACAATTATAGTTGATAACATAGACGTAACGGCACCTTATTAAAATGCCGCGCAAATCGAAAAGCTGAGGGCAACATAGGTACCTTCTTCTTGCAGTGGATTTCCAGATTCCACGAATTAAACTATGCAGTTTGTCTGTATTTGATTCATTTTGTTGTATTGATAGTTTATTGACAGAATTCACCTTTAACAAAAAGAAACTGTCAATGTCTTTAAACGTTTGCGTTCTATGTAATTGGCGAAATCGGTACTAAGTAACAAAATATTTAGGTAAATACCTATTCAAGTTAAGTGTGAAGTTACAGACAAGCAAAATGTTTATTCTATTCCTTTACTTTTACTTTCTGTTCATGTTCAAACATGGCACATGACTGAGTATTTGTGATTGCGAAACTGATTTGCTTAAGGCTGTTCTTACGTGGAGCATGGTGTCCCGCTCGCACAATTTAACATTTTTTAATATTGTAATAATTTAAGTAAACTTTTGATAAATGTGGTCTGAGGGTTTGACAATTAAATTGCGGATATACATGACATACTTTTTTATCCTGTACTAAGTTTTTTATTGAGAAAATTTGACTCCAAAATTATTAATTTCGGAAGCAACTTTTCTTTATTAAAATCTACGTATCGGAAAACAAAAATGTATTTAACATGGCCTTAATTTAATTATGCATCAAACCCTCAGAAAACATCAAAAGTTTACTCATTTTATTACAATAATTAAAAATTACAAATTGTGCGAACAGACTTAAACTAAACGTATTATGCAAGGCATCTACTTGTCAGCCCCACAAGATCATCATCATACCATCGCTTTTCCCAAAAGAGAATGGACATTCTCGGGTTAAAAGTTTTACCGGTCACTTTTTATTCCACGGTCCGTACCGCATCCTTTTACGAAGCACCATAATTTCACCAATGAAAAAAAAATTATAGCTCGTTCTCGCAAAAACTGTATTACAAATTTCTCAATCACATAAATAGTGAGTTTTGGGACCCACGACCGAGCCCCTTGAATGAATGACCTGGAACTAAATAACATTAACGTGGGTCGTTTTTAGGGTTACGTACCCAATGGGTAAGGGACCCTATTACTAAGACTCCGTCCGTCCGTCTGTCACCAGGCTGTATCTCATGAACCGTGATAGTTAGACAGTTGAAATTTTCACAGATGATGTATTTCTGTTGCCGCTATAACAAAAAATACTAAAAACAGAATAAAATAAATATTTAAGGGGGGTCCCATACAACAAACGTGATTTTTTGCCTTTTTTTGCTCTATATTAATAACGGCAACAGGTAGACGCTTGAAATATTAAAATATTGTATAGTTAATGGTACAGAACCCTTCTTGCGTGAGTCCGACTCGCACTTGGCCGGTTTTTTTTAAATTTTATGGGGATTTTTGTTTTTAATTTTTGTGTAAAAATAATAACGATTATTTACGTAAAATTGACGAAACAAATATATCGAGCAATGTGGGTGCAAGGGCCTGTAAGGGGCCGGTAGGGACCAGGCGGGCATACTTCGACCAAATAGGAGATGTTTTAGCAAAGGGCAAGGGAAACCGGCGTGCGTGCATGCAACGACTAATGAATGTTGAGGAAGCGAAAGTGATCTGTCAGGATTGTGCCAAGTGGCTGTCCGTGGTCTCTGCTTACCCCTCTGAGATACAGGCGCGAGTTTACGTATGTGTATGTAAAAATAATAATTTACCAACAAACACTTTACACATTTAAAATCTTGGCTACTTAGGGTGACCCGTAATAGATAAAAGTCTGCAAAGCAAACCATTGTTTAACAAGCGTTGATTTTGGCGGATCTTTATATCACGAGAACATTTTTGCATTTTTACGTGAAATTTTTCTACAAAAATTTTTTTGTTGCACATTTTTTCTTTAGCAGAATCGGACGGACCAAAGCAACGGACTCCCGCTTAGATAAGTTTTGAATTACAAAACTGCCTTTATTGAGGCATACATAACCATGCATGCCGATCATGTTAGTATCTACGTTAGTAATAAAACTAATCAATTTAGTAATAAAAAATATTAATTAATTGCACCATAATCCATAATTTTCCACGCTCATTAGAAGCAGATTAAAATCCATATCTCCTTTTAATAACATAGGAAATGAGAACTAGGGAAGTAGGTATATAAAGAAAACCATAGACCAGAAAACGGAGGAAAGTTTAAGAGCCACGCACGATAATAGATTAGTGTCTATGTAGGCGAAGTATAATATCATATAATTATCCGACTATTGTTCACTATCTTGTGAGAGCGTGGTAGCACGGTAGATTGAACCGGTGCAGTCTTAATAAAAAGGCATTAGTTCGGTTCTTCGTCACTAATTATAATTTTGTTTGGTTTTAAGTTAAGTCTGTCAGATGTCCCGCCCATCGCCACTTAAGACTTGAGATTCGGTCACAAGGCACAAATATCGTCAACCTTCGACTATATTTGGGACCTACTCTATCTATTAACCTGAGGCGGCATGGCTCACTCCATAGCCTGTGCGAAATATAAAAAATCTGTTTGTGATTTTTATGGGCCGCGGTTGGTCCCGCTAGTTTGTGGCAGTCTTGATAGTTTTTTATATTAGGTACCTAAGTACAAAGGATGATTATGATCGTTTTTGTATAATACCTAATTAGGTACTACCTAGGTACGACTAAAGAAGGAAAACATCACGAGGAAGCTTAGAGCTCCGGTGTGGTACTGTGGTTTGGCACGTGAACATTTTTGAACATTTTTGGCAATAAACACGTGGGTAGGTATTCCTGCCTATCTACCTGACTTATTTAAATACCTAGGTGTCAGTGATTATTACATAAAAATAAGGCCACTCATGGTATATAACATATCATGTACATATTTTCTTAGGGGGCCAGGCGGAGACCACGGACTGCCACTTGCCACGATCCTGACAGATTACTGTCGCTTCCTCAACATTCACTAGACTTTGCATGCACGCACGCTGGTTTCGGGAACTTTTTATCATTCCCTCTGCTAATACCTCCCCGATTTGGTCGAAGTATGTCCGCCTGGGACGTCCCTTACCGGCCCTTCCACCCACATCGCTCGATATATTTCTTTCGTCAATCTTTCTTCCTTCATCCTTTCCACATGTCCAAACCAACGCAACATTCCTTTCCCAACTCTAGTCACAACATGCTCTTTCAGTCCCCAATGTCCGCCTCTGGGGAACAGGCGTGAGTTTATGTATGTATGTGTATGTACATATTTTCTCCATAAACATCAAGGCACACGGGTTTCCTACAGTTCCTACCTGGTGACTTTCGCGCTCGCGGTGAGAAAAACAACTTTCAGTGCCTAAACTAGGATAGGTGTGTCTTTTCCTCGTGCAGTAGGTCCTCCTCTGCATTCGTCTTAGTTATGGTCCGTCTACAACGTTTTCTCTATAAAAAAATTGCGTAAAATTTGTGAAAATTTAGTTCATCAGCTACCCCTATACTAGATCCATATAATAATATAATCTAAATTGAAAAGTTTAGATAAATGGATTTTTAGGTTTTCTACATTAAGATTAACGGTCGAACACATTTCGATTCCGATTTTGGCTCACACATATTTTATGTACGAGTAATTTAAATATACTCGTAAATTCTGTACACACAAAGTCGCACATTGCATTCATATTTTTTATAATAACAACAAATGCATGAAAGTAATTAATTAAATGTACGACACGGCATTTCATAATTAAAAGGCACCAGTTCCGTAACAAAGAAACTAAAAACGTCCAAATTATTACAATGTCTCAGCGCAGTACCTACCAGCGGAATTTCTCCACTTTCACTGTCTTCTATTGTCTTAGGATTTGCCTGTTGCATTCAGCTAATTTAAATCCGACCACAATTTGGAAGTGATGATGAGAGAAATTGTATGAGAGATCACTCTCAGCTAAGTACAAAGAGAATATAACCACTACGGCTAAGTAGAAAATGGAGTCATTGACGATAGGTCGAGCTTGACAATGGAAAAAAAAACAAGAGAAACTCTAAAGACGTTCGAATTTTCAAATTAAAATTTTAATTATTTGTTTTATTTTTTAAGAGCTTCCTATTTTCTTGATTTGTATCCTGCCTGTGGCTTACAAAGCAAAGCGGTGTTGTTCATGGCATAAGTAGCAAAACATTTAAACAGAATAAAAGTATCTCAGATTTCAGTTTTATGACATTAATAGAAGGAGAGAGAGTATGGGCTTAATCACCACGCGTGCCCACCACGGATTAACGGTTTCAAGCGCTGAGGTATGCGAGTAGCTCAGACACTCAGGTTTCCTCACGATGTTTTCCTTCACTGTTAGCGAGTGGTATTGCTACTATAACTTCACAAATGTACATAACTTAAGAAAACAAAGTACGTACATGCCCGCACTGGGAATCGAACCTGGCTCCTCCGAGTCCAGTGTTCTACCCACTAGGCTACCGCCGCTCTTACTCTCTTTCTCTGAGAGAAGGCCTGTACACTACAGTGGGACGCATATAGGCTGCTTATGATGAATACAACTCGAGTGCAATATTACATTGTGGGAAGTACGTAAGTACCTAAGTATACATAATGTCTAGAACCACAAAATCGACTTTCTAGGATGTGCTGAAGAAATCAAATCAGATTTTCGCAATATTTCAGTTACGGCACGTGGACCAATTAATTTATCATAACTTTCTGGGCCATCTCTAGTATTGCCGAATATCCTAATGTAGCGCGATGGTGATCGTTTAACTCTTCCTTTTACATTACGTCAATACTTTTCAAATTAGAGGCTCATGTCTTGTCATGTGTCAAATGGTAATGATTTTTTTTGGTGCATTATAGTGTAACAAACAAACATGTCATCATCATCAGCTTTATCATCAGCATCAGCCAATGTTCGTCCACTGTACCTTCTAATGTGCGAACCTGGCAGTGTCAGTACTCTCTTCGTTTTCAGGATTGGCGTTATTTTAATACGTTGTGTAAAGAGAACTCTTCTTTATCCGTGATCGAAAGTTCCTATATTATTCATCCTAGGCACTTAAGGAGCCAATTTATTTTGAAGACATATTTATTTCGATTGGTTGGCGCTTGTTAGTTCCGGCTCACTTCTTAATTACTTACTATAAAAAAAAACTTGCACCCAACACAATTACTTTCCCTGGTCCCAAACTAGGATACCCTGTGCTATGGTAATCTGGCTTTCTTAAACAAGGAAACACACCAAGACTGCGGCCATTTTTACAAATCAAGTACGGCACTCCCGTGGAGATTGAACCGAAGACCTCTATTTGGTAGCCAAGCTTGCTAATCGTTAGGCCAACGGGGCAGTCAGCAAAATGGCTCAACTGTAGTTTTTCGTCTCTCTAAGGATTGCGCCAACCCTATCTATCTGTTTACCCAGGGGTGCGCTCTATCCAGTGAATAGCTAAGTCTAAAAACGTCCTGCACCACGGCATTATGCAGAGCTATCCATAGATAAATTCTGTGACTGACAACCCTGGGATATTTAATTTTAGTCGTTTATCCTTGGACACGAATTGATGTATTTACTTATTTATCCAGTGACCTGGCTCTCTCGCCCTAAGTTTCGTACAACACATGAAAGAGATTGTAAATTCCTTTTTGTTTTCCAAAAGAAGATGACACGGACGCGGAGCAAGTGAAAAGGTCATGGGAAGTGCACCTCGGCATTGCGTAACTTCACGCTGTCACGTCCATTCGGATGACAAGTCACTTCGGACGATCAAGATTTCTCTTTTTATGCCACCGCGAAGCTATTTAGTGGCGGTTAGACCTCTTGGAAAATAACTGCTGGTGTACGAAATTACGAAGTGACTTTACTGTAGTTAATTTTATAGTCGCAAGGCTAATGCAGTAGAGTCATACTGCTTTGGTCAAGGGCCACACAGTATAATGTGAGGTAGGTATTATTATGCACCTCCGTGTGGTGCCGGATTAAGAGAATAGCGTCACTCCATTTCATACCTTGGATGTCGTAGATGGCGACTAAGGAAAAAAATTACCAGGAGACGGGCAGCAGCGTCTTCCCGAGATTCCAAACGCATACTGCGAGTGACTGCGATCGCCAACCCGCCTGCCAAGCGTGGCGGTTATGGCAAAACCCTTCATGGTTAGGGAAAACCATGAGATAGGGCTATGTCTCGCAGTGGGCGTAAAATGGCTGATGATGATGTTGTGCACCGCACATTCGTAGATTGGGTAGTTGACACCACCGTTTAATTGACATTGTTTTTTAAGCTTGCAAAACGCGACTAGCCGCACACATATCATTAGGGCCGCAGATTGACTACCACTGCCGGCGTGTTATTCACGACCCGATTTCACATTGGTCGGCATAGTCGACTCTTCCATATTGAAAGTTGGGAATATGATATTCCGTCCAAATCACGTCCGATAAGATATTCCGAATATCCTATTGGACGTCATTGAAAGTCGCGACCTAAGGACGTGACATGAGTATAGTGTGCGTGAATATTGAGTAGCTAAAGCCATCAGGGCCTTTTTTCATAGAACTACGATTCATGGTTTACTGTGACAATTCGATATACATTGCAGTCGATTAGCCCACAGAGTAGTGAGTAGAAAGACTAAGCAATATACATCAAATTATCATAATAAAGTGTGATTGTAGATATATGAGACGCGGCCGTGGTATACACAAGATGTCTCGGTTGGCCTCGTATGTTTTACGCGCCGGTTTTTATGTAAAATCCGTTCTCAATGGGCATAACGCTGTTTCTACTTGGCTTCCCCTAACAATGAAAATGTTTTTCGCGTGTAAAACGGATTGGTTTGAGTAAGGCTTTTTAGCAGGCGTGCCTTTGTGGCCACAAAGTTGACAATATTGTTTATGTTCGTAGGTCAGTTATGTTCGTATGTTTCGAAGCTTACTTTTTCAGCCAGTACTATCTACATCTGCTGTTAGTTTTATTTCCCACTTATAATGATCATCATCGCAATGACCTTACTGCTGCCTCATGGTCATTCACTGGAAGCCTAATTTAAAAAAAAAAAATGTAGAGTCAGGGATACCCGAATATAACTCTTTCTATTATAAACTTAAGGCTGATAATAATTTACCCTATACACGTCCTACTGTAGAGCACAGGCCTATTCACGGAGAGAGAGTATGGTTAAATTCGGGTTAACTCTGTCCATTCTACTATATGGTTTCAAATGTCACTTTAATGTAGCTTAGAAGTCTCTAAGTTAGATAAGACATCTTATCTTTTAATGTGGGTAGAGATTCCACGCTTTGGTTACTGAGTACTGTGTACAATCGACAGCTGGTCAACATTTACATTTTTGTTGCAGTCATCCGTAACGAGAAGCTTTAGAATGAGATGTCTGAAATTATCTTACTCGGATCTACTGATAAAATATAACATGTTATCACTGAAAAATCGTCGCACATTGGCTGACTTGAATGTTCTCCAGGGCATTTGCACATCACAGCTGAACTGCTCCGATCTACTATCAAAGATATGTTTCCGAGTACCTGTCCGTCCTCAAAGAAGCATGCGCGTTTTTCCGCTAGGCATTACAAGAACCAATGCCGGTAAGAGAGCTCCATTGTACCGAATGTGTGATACCTACAATATTTCGTTTACAGAAGTCGACTTATTTTACTTTTCCAAGTACCGTTGTAAACAAATGTTTATTTCTATTTTGAGAAATTTGTGATACTTGCATAGTCCTTGATGTAACAAAGTGTCTACCTATAAGTACCTACTTAACCACATCATAATTTTTGTGTGTATTGTTGTATATTTTCTTGCATGCCATTTGTTTTAAGTTTGTCATTTAAGATCATTAAGCTTTTATCTATCGGTGAGGAATGTTTAGGAGTTAACAAAATGTATTAAGTTAACTCATTTTCTCTATTTAAGTATTTTTTGTTAATTCTGTTTTTCCTCCTTTATAAAATAAAATAAAAGTATGTAACGTAACTGAGAAGAGTGCACGCTTGTAAAGGTTGATGTGATGTCGACTGTAGGTACTGCCTGGAGCTCTATTTTTGAATCACTCGTATCGCGTCGAGCGCTCGATTTCTACTGATTTTCGTTCGACATCTCGAACATGTCGAACGAAAATCAGTAGAAATCGAGCGCTCGACGCGATACGAGTGATTCAAAAATAGAGCTCCTGGCACGTGGTTGAAACGAATGGAACGTAGAATTGAGGTTTAAATTAACCTTGTTAAGTTCCTGCTTTTAACGATCACGTGAGAAAACCCTGATTCGTATAATTAAGCAGGTACCGCACATTGAAATGCAACTACTGCTTTAACCACTAATTATATTTGCAACCGGTTATTTTTTATTCTCACTCTGAGGCGCTCGAATGGTGATTGATAACGGATATTTTTACCCGACTGCGGCGGAGCCCGAAAGGAGGTTAGTGTGTTTGCCTCGTTTGTATATATGTAAGTATGTCCGATTATTTGTTTCCTCATAACTGATTAACTAATGACTTAGCAAGAGTGTCGTAGGATATATGAAATCAGCATAAATCCAAGAAAAACCGGCCAAGTGCGAGTTGGACTCGCGCACGAAGGGTTCCTTACCAGTATCTATACAACATTAGATAAAGATCGAGACAAGATAGATTAGGTACATTGAGAAAAGCGCCATCTATAGGAACCAACAAAAAGCGTTTAACATTGACATTTAACGACATGAGATCGGCGTTGTGAAGGTTACGTAGATGGCCGCTAGATGGCGAGCGCTGTCTTTAGACAACGTTTGTTGTATGGGAGCCCCCCCTTAAATATTTCATTCTTTGTTGTAGTTGTTATAGCGGCAAGAGAAATACATCATCTGTGAAAATTTCAACAGTCTAGCTATCAGGGTTCATGAGATACAGCCTAGTGACAGACAGCCAGATAGACAGACAGACTGACAGACGGACAATGAAGTCTTATTAATATAGTCCTTTGCCCCTTTGGGTACGGTACCCTAAATAGACAAAAATAAAAAACTGTAATAATAAATAAGCAACAACCCGACTGCTGAACATTAACTACTATGTAGGCGAGACCAAAATTCAACATTGTGTGTGACTCGTTGCGTTGGTCCCGCCTTAGTAGTTGATGTTCAGCAGTCGAGTTGTTGGTTTTTTTTTTAATTCAGCTTTTAGACCGGGTTCTTTTCTAACCGACTTCAAAAAATGAGGAGGCTCTCCATTGGTTTTTGAAATTGAAATTGAAAAAAAATTATTATTATTATTAATACGTTTATTGCACATAAGTAAAAAATACAATGGCAATGTGGCGGACTTAATGCTATAAGCATATAAAAATATATATTTATTAAAATTACAATTACATTACATTCATAATCATCATCAGCCATTTCACGCCCACTGCAGGACATTGGCCTCTTTCGTGGTTTTCATAACATTACATTAAAAAATTATAAGATTATAATTTATTCTAAACTTAGGATATTTATAAAAAGGGGTTTGCTCAGCATAAATGTTAACCGACTTCATTATATTTTGTTCAGGTATGTTCAGTGAGAATTATGTACCTACCACGTTGTCCGATTTCGTAAATTATTTTTTGTTAGAAAAGGGGTGGTACTTGCACTTGCACCAACGCTATCCAACGTTTTTCCACGGGTGAGCTCTATCCAGTGAATAAGTCCAAAAACTTCGTGCACCACAACATTTACAGAGCTATCCATAGACAAATTGCATGAATGAAACCCTATCAATCAGATATTCATCTGTTTATCCCTGCATAAGTGATTATCTATTTACTTACCTATCCAGTCATTTGGCGCAAGTCACCCTAAGACGCTCTGTTCACACGTACTCTCCCAATAAATTATACCTACGTACCTAAACGTAAAAAAGAAAACTAATCATCATCACTATTTCCTTTTTGCGTCGCTACATACACGGCATACCAACCAGACGATGCGTTGCGCCCTTTTTAAGTCCGTAAACACACAGAAAGGACGTGGGGCGAGGGCGGGCGCGGAAAAGACGCGTCGTCTTTCCAATTCACTTTCGTACAAAATGTACTGAAAAGAGAAAAGACGGGGCAAGGGCGCGAACTCAACGGGTTGCGTCTTTTCCGCGTCCTCGCGCGACGCTTAGGCGTACGACAACGTCGCGTGCGTTTATTTATGTGATGAGGGCACTTCTTGAGAATTACAAAAAGACTGGCTTGCTAACTGCCGAGTGATGGACGGTTGACGCGCTAGCTGGCGACCGGTGGCGCCATCTATTTAAACTTTGAGGCACTTTTTTAATTCTGTCTATTTTTATTTAGTCTTAAAACGGATGGGTGTCATTGACTTCTTACTGAAGTATTTTGAGCTTGCAGGAAGTATAATTTCTACTAATTAAATTTTTATTTATCTCGTATTTCGTACCTACTAAAATTACTGCACAAAAAATAAAAACTTAAATATAACATGCTTTTTTTGTGTTATAAAGCGTAACAAAGTAACGTCACTAGGTCCCATGAGCATCATCCGGTTCTTGACAAGTTGGTCCTTGGCTCGACGGACCAACTTTTGGAATTGTTCTCGCCGTTTGTTCCAACCCGCATAAAAAAATTGTCATATTCCCTATATTTTGCACTGAAGGAAAATCGACTAATGAAGATCTTCAAGCCAAGTGGTCAAAACTCTTCGTACATGGCCTCTTTTTAACCACTGCGAGAGATCTTGAGAAATTGCAGACTATTATTGTTAAGGGGCCACCTGGAGCTAACTTGCGCCACAAAAAAACTTGTTATATAATAAGTTTTTGCAAAAAGTGAACACCATAAAGTCTCAATAATCAATAATACTGATAACAATTTTTAGAACTTAGAACCTTGGGCCAGGAACATAACATAAACTCACGCCCGGAGGGTTTGGCAGAGACCGGGGTCTGCCACTTGCCACGATCCTGACAGATCTCTATCGCTTCATCAACATACAGTAGTGGTTCCGGCCAGGAACCTAGGATAGGATAATAAGCACTTTTGCCAAAAACAGGCCGTTTTTAGCAGAAATCGATTAAAGTACTAGGTTAGTGACACTAGATTCTAGGCTATTATAGGTTCTAAAACTAGCTATCACCAATAGTAAGATTTATGTAGTTCACTTTTAGTAAAAACGTCATCATCATCATCATCAACCCATAGCAGTCCACTGCAGGATATGGGTCTCTCCCTGTATGGGAGGTTTTGCCGTAATCTCCACACTTGGCAGGCGGATTGGAGATCGCAGTGTTTGGTGGTCTGGTATCACAGGTCAACGCTGCTGCCCGTTCCCTGGTTTCCGTTTTTAGTCGCATCTTACGACACCCACGGGAAGTAATGGGGTGGCTCATTCTAGGCCGGAGCCAGACGGCGCCGTAAAAACGTAGGTACTTATTATAAAATAAAACATGTTTATTTTTCTATTGGTGGATCGGTGCTACTTAGGACCGGGTCGCACTCAGAGCATGGGGTCGCCTCTAAGACGCAGTGTTGTCATATTGTTGTTAGTAGTGTTGTCAGCAAATGGTTAACACAATTATGAAGAGATCATTATCATGCGTATTTATTAAGAAGGCTGCCAAGCAATCGTGCGCTATGGTTGGCGGCGCCTGAGCATTTGATATCAAAAGTGAAAGTGACTCACCTCGCTACTGCTTTGGTGCACCACCATAACTTTTTTAAAGAATATCTGGGGCATGATACTTGCTCCCTTTGTACTGCACAGCCACTTGATTTCTGAACCTTACAGGTCCAGGATGTAGATCTCCTTGGTATATTAGAAAGAAAATTGAGGCTGGCTGGATACCGGTAATCTTTAGCGCATATTACAGATTGATTTTTCTTAAAGGAGCTTTTGAAACTGGAATCTTTTTTTACGCACTCAGTTTGGTCGCTGGGTGGTTCAGCCAGGTCTTCTTGAAAATCAGAAATGTCAGTAAGCATTTATCACTGTTTATTGTTCCAATACTATCAAAAATTCAATCATCATTATGTGTCACATATAATTTTAATTTTTTTACACTTTTTGGGCAAGCTTGGAAGCGATTTTGTTTTGTAAAGATTTTGCACTTGATCGTTTATTTTGTACTCGATGAAAGTTTGTTTGTTTTATTGTCACTGGCTGGAAACAACCGGCAAATAAACCTTTCCCTTTTGAGTTTAGTTCGACGACTAAACCTTGCAACAAGTATAATAACTGCGGTGACTTGCGTCTGTCGCAATGTTACGCCGGCAAACCACATAGAGTCAATTCTAGATGGCATTCTATAACTTATTTCATAAGGGGTAAGATCTGAATTAGAATAGCTGAGTTCTATGTTTATTTAGAATTTGTATTGTCGTATTATAAGATATTGGTGGCCCACGATTTCATGTTATAAGTTTAGCAGGAAAGCCACCAAAAGTATATTATGTTGTGCTAATGTTTGGTGTGCCTTTAAAGACTTGTTCTGAATATTGATCAGAAAGATATTACTTATGTGAACTAGATTTCCGAGACACTAGTAAGGTTTTAATTATCTGATCTAATTAAACTTCTTTCATTTGGCCTCGCATTGCACGATTTACGTTCATGAATGTTCTTACCAATTAGTTGGGAAATACTTAGTTGAAATGTCTCTGTGTTTGATTGAGAGAAAGGCAGGTTTTTTTATTTACCGGATATGTATAAAAACTGGTTTTATAGAAATTAAATATTGTATTACGTTGGCATGTTTAAAACAGAGTTTTGTAAATCACGTGTACATACAACACTGCTTAAAACAAAATGTAAGTAAACCATGTTAAATTATAGTTGTACACAAATAAAACTACTACATTTCAATCATCTAATAATTATGAATACGTTTAAAGTATAATTTTAGTGAAACAAGTGTTAATGAACCAAAAAATTTATTCTAAAAAATAAACACATGTTTAAAACACTTCAAACAGTTTGATAAATGAATTTAATTAAATAAAAAATAAAAACCGACTTCGAAACACTACAGCACTAAAAAGTTAGAAATAATTATTTAAATAATTAGAAGTAGAAGTATTTATGCATGTAGGTATTGTAGAAGTATAATTTAGAGCCGGTGCCCATAATATATACAATGTGCTGGTCTTGAAACTGGGCACCGACTACAAATTAACCTCTTAACAAACATCTCTGTATTACGTACAGGCAGCGAAATCTGGCTGAAGCGATTTACATCCCTTGCACTCCGAGTAATCCAAATTGGGAGAGCGCTGGCACGGTTAGCCAGAGGTCGCGGGTTCAAGTCCCAGCATGGGTGGAATTTTTAGCCTCTAAACAGGTTTTTAAAATTTTCGTCAGCACGGGTTAGTGCAACAAAAAGAGTATGATAGCTGAATTGTTTAGGTAAAACATTATAATTGCCAGATACTGTTAAAAGATTTTCACTCAATTTAATTAATAGCGAGTATATCTGCCTGTGATTGGGATGAACTTGAACATGTTATTATTTTCTACAAATGTTAATATTAAAATATTAATTATCCTGTTTGCGGAGCAAATAAATCCTATCCTACAATTTAATAATAAATGTGAAACTTTGTGAAGATGTTTGGATGTTTGTTACTCAATCACGCAATAACGGCTGAACGTAATTACATGAAACTTAGCATACAGATAGACAAAGATCTGAATTGAGACATTAGATATTTGATATCCCGGTGGTAATGCGTTCCTGTGGGATAATAGTTTATTGTTACCGTAACCTTTTTTTCAAGCTTAACTCATTTATTTATTGCGTTTCCATGGTAACAATAATCGTATAAACGGATTCTGTGACGGTACAAAGTCCTCCGGGACGGCTAGTAAGCAATAAACAGTAGTCCAAAGGTTGATCAGCCGTCGAATGTACTTGTCTTAAGGGGCTCCATGAGGCACACTAGCGCCAACAAATATTTTTTTTTTACAGATTTTACAATCATGTAAATAGTGTGTGGATTATTAGAGAAACTTGTAGACTGAAAGAGGATGTAGTGACTAGAATTGAGAGAGGAATGTTGCGTTGGTTTGGACATGTGGAGAGGATGAAGGAAGAAAGATTGACGAAACAAATATATTGAGTGAATGTGGGTGGAATGACCGGTAAGGGACGACCCTTACCGGTCATTCCACCCACATTCGATTCGAGAGAACAGAAACACATTTCGTCAAAAATCGTCAAAAACGATCTGTAAAAAGGATATGATACGACTTTGCTTTGGTGGCGCAGTGCGTCTCAGAAACCGTGGGAGTGACAATGTTTAATCTGGCATTAATATTATTTAGTCCCAGGTCCTTGATCCTAGGTTCATCATCATCGTCTTCATTCAGCCACAGGAAGCCCACTGCTGGACATAGGCCTCCTCCATGGATTTCCAAAAAGGCCGGTTGGAAGCGGCTTGCATCCAGCGTCTTCCTGCCACTTGGATGATGTCATCTGTCCACCTTGTGGCTGGTCGTCCTACGCTGCGCTTGCCGATATGTGGTCTCCATTCGAGAACTTAGGTTAATAAAATTTTACTTTTTCCTTTGATGCCGCAAGTGTAATTCGTGCCTCGTGAGAGTGACAATGTTTAACGCAATTTTATGTGCCAATACTGATAGCTCTGGCGTACTGCCGATGGCAGTATGTTAATCTGCGGCCGGACTGCGGTTATAGAGCAATACTTCTCATGTAACAACATTGGCAAGTGCTCTGGCAGGCACTAACACCACTATGGATATGTAATGTATAAGTAGCTGAGTATAGATAGATACATAAGAATAGATAAATAGAACACTTTATTACACGGGTTGGACTGGGACTGTCTAGAACACAATTTGACTACATTTCATTTTTGCCTAGTGCTTAAAGTCACTACTGCATAATGGGTCGAACACTCAAATCTACTAAAGCACAAATTGACCAGTGCTTATTTTTCCATAGCATAATGACATGAACCGAAATTGTCCGGACATCCAGGTAGAAAATATTATAAGAACCCGGCCTCCTATTTAGTGATAAGACTGTTATTGTTATCGGCCCCTGATAAGTGTGCTAAGTTTCAATCCAATTCAATTTTTTTTTATTCAAAGTAGCACAGAAACTGCGACTTAATGAACGTTAGAAGTTAAACTAGGTGTCCATTTTAAAATCTAGATCATTTTAGAGCAAAAATTAGACAAAAAAACTCTAAACTTAGTCTTTTCAAAGTCCTTAATTAACAGAGTTTATATTATAAATATTCTAAAACCTGGAACTTATGCATTGAACTGGCTTTATCTAAATAATCTTTAATGTTATAGTGGGCTACTTTTGGCACAAAGTGAAGTTCAATCTGGAGTTTTGACGTGGATGAAAATCGCGTTCAAAGATTAGGTTACAAACATACACATACAGATGAAACTAATAAGAGAGTGTTAAAAATATGGTTCAATTTTTTAAATTGTTTTGGGAAATTCTTAACTAGTATTTGTTTAATTATTATTACCTCAAAGCGGACCAACGCCTTTTATACTGTTCCTAAATAGAGAATTTCTTTAAGTAAAACCTTAAGTAGGTACCTACCTATCTGTCTGTCCGCCTCGTTTTTTTGACAAATCTGAAGAGACATAAAAATACTTTCTTTCGAGAAAATCCACAAAAACTTCTAATCGGATGTTTTTCTGTGAAAATTTGGTGGAAATACGTATCAAATTCAAAAAGCCTGGCAAATGGATTTACGATGACATTTAAAAAAAAAGCAAAACACAATTCGTGTTCTGCATTCAAAACTGATTCGAATTCCAACTAAGGAGGAAGTTCTCAGGTCACGCCGCGAAGCGATGAAAATGCGCGCCACTTCCAAATTTGGCACAAAATATGCACAACACACAAGTACGTGTGCTCCAGAATGTAGGGAAATAGAACGTTTGCTCGAGAGAAAGAAAACTCCATGCGTCAAATTCCACTTGGGAATTGATCTAAACTATGTGTTACGTGTTTGCTACGCTTTATTGCACAAAAATAAAAACTGTATGTAAGAAGTTTACCGCATCTGACGTTTGATCCGAAACTTTACAATATTCGTAAAAAAAAACTACAAGTGTTGACTGTATGACGTTACTGCCAATAGTGGAAGGGTTCTGAATTAGCCAATAAGCTGTGCCCGGTTACCGAATCCAGTTATACTGAATCTCTCACTGGGTAAATAAATTAAATTAATTAAATTAAACTTTCATTATCTGTGCTGTTAATTCACGAGTACAATTTAAATTAATTTCAATTAATTAACTACATTATTTGTTTTTAATGGTTCTATATGTATAGGTTCTTATATTATTTTCTATAAAGTAGAGTCTAAAGGGTGACTATGATACAATGAAATGTATGTAGGTAGCTAAGTATGTCCAGTCGACGGCACTTCAATCTTTCCCCGGTGCACTCCAAGTTGATCATCTATAATTTAATTTAATTCATTAATTTGCAAGCAAACACGGTGCTTTTTACACAATTTACAATAGTTAAAGACGTGATGCGTGATACGCCAGTATCTGACATACAAAATTTTTAGTAGTTAATATTGCACTAGTCTTGTTTAACCTACGATAACTTCGACGATATTACTTAATAAAATTCAAGCAAGGTGTAGGAGGACGTTCTGGGCCTTTTTTACTTCAAAGTATAAAGTTACTTAGAATAAATAGGTGGTGGGTAGGTGGTCTAGACGTAATTGTGAAAGTGAGTTTGGTTTTAAAAATTTTATGAGCTTGTTTAGAAGTGCCTCCAGTGGAAGTACCTACTTAGTCACAGACAACTATGGTACATATTTTATGATCTGTTGGTGATCTGTTGGTATTGTGATCGTATAACATAATATCGTAAATATACTGTTAATATTTTGCTCACTACAGCAAGAGGGAAATTAAGTATATTAAAAATAGGTAAATAGGTAGTTACAGTAGATGACTTAACCATTAAATTTAAATTGATTTTTGGCAGTACATCTAACTATAACATTAACTGCCGTAAACGTAAACGTAAACACAAGAAGTCCACTGCTGGACATAGGCCTCCTCCATGGGTTTCCAAAAAGACAGGTTGGAAGAGGTTTGCAGCCTGCGTCTTCCTGCCACTTGGATGAGGTCATCTGTCCATCTTGTGGCTGGTCGTCATACGCTGCACTTGCCGATATGTGGTCTCCATTCGAGAACTTTTCGGCCCCATCGGCCATCAGTTCTGCGTGCTATGTGCCTCGCCCACTGCCACTTCAACTTACTAATCCGCTGGGCTATGTCAACGACTTTCGTTCGTCTACGGATCTCATCATTTCTGATTCGATCTCGTAGAGAAATTCCGAGCATAGCCCTTTCCATAGCTCGTTGCGTGACCGTGAGCTTTCTTATCAGGCCCATTGTGAGAGACCACGTTTCAGTGCCATAAGTCATCACTGGTAACACAGACTGGTTGTATAATTTTGTCTTGAGCGATTGAGGTATATTAGACGAAAAGGCTTTTCTAAGTTTCCCGAATCCTGCCCAGCTGCCTCTTTCACGAAGTTGGACCGGCCTAGTTGGACTGTTTCAAGTTAGACAGAACATAAATCGGCATTTAACCCCTAGGGGATACTTAAAACAATTATTTACTCAATTAAGATGCTTCGAATACACTCAGTAAGTAGATATTGAGAAGTTGTAAGTTTGACCAGAAAAGCAATCAAAAAAAGTCACTCAAAATGCGCGCGAAAAAAACACAATAAAAATGTAGAGACGCCAGCTTTATTTGTTGTGGTGGTTATGTATACTACTTACAGTATCTAAGTCATATCCACTGCTCATCCATGGCGATTTCTGCAGCAAACCACCAATATATTTATTTTTCCACCTCGACAACAGTCCACTATAGTTTTTACTCCGTTTTGATCGGCGGTTCACACAGTAGCGTTCCATTTTTGCACGATTTTAACCTAAACAAAAAAAACGCACTAAAAACACATATGCAACGTTCAAAAGTTGTGATAAAACTAATACATGATGTTTCGAAAACCGGCGGGCAGCGAAGCGAAAATTAAAATAATGTTACATAAACATCAAAACGAGGCGAGCACAAATTGCTTGCACCTGTCTGAATGAATTAGCCTGCTAACGCGGTCATACAAGCATCCATGTGTTTTGGCGCGCTAGAAACATGCCGAAATTAATTATAAACAGAGTTAGAAAGTGTATCAACTTGAGAAAAAAAAAAACTCTAATCTGGCCAGTTTCACAAATTGCGCTCCATTAGAAAAATAAATTTGCGGGAAAAAGGAAACTACGCGCGGTTCGGACTTCTTCGCGTTGACGACGTCCTGAGGCTATACTTGCACGGTTAATAATATCGTTTGGAACAGTTTATTGTCGCCTTATTCGTCTTACGGTACGTTGGAACCAATACATAGGCGTGAGGTGAATATTATGGACAGTTGATACCGAGCTACTGGCACTAAAGAAAATAATAGAATCGGCACATCCTTTTTAGCAACAATCAATGGACGTAAATTCAATTCAAAAGTAAGATTGTCTGTAGCATTTCTTTATAGTTATGTAAGTAGGAATGTTTTTAACCGACTTCAAAAAAGGAGGAGGCTATCAATTCGACGCGTATATTTTATATCACGAGTAGGTATGCATCAGATATTTTCTTACCGGAAAATCTTATCATAAAATGTTAGTCTTATTTATCCTTTTAAACTGCAATTGAGAATTTGGCTAAGTAAATACTAAAGTATTTGTCGGTCTCGTTTTTTATAGTTCGATAAATCTGAAATTCTGAAAATATTTTAAGTTTTTGAACTTTATTGCGGCACAATTCGGAACATAATAACATCGAGAATAACTAGGCCAATCCCTCCCACTCGTCTTGTAGTTTTCAGGCTAGGTTTGTCTATTTTGATGTTTTTATATCAATTCTATGGCACTTTTGTTGGTTAGTGACGAAGCGTCGCGATAGGGCGGCGTGCGGCGTCCTCCGAACAAAAGGCCACTCAATATGCGGTTCATACGTCGGACACCATGTTAGTGGGTAATTTTCCTAACCTAAATACCATAGACAAGGACGTTGCTTGTGTTTATTATTATTTTGTTAACGTGAGAAAAGGGTCAATGTGGAACTAGGAGTATGGGGCGAGGCGAAAGTGCTCTATTTTGGATGTTGGCGATAAATAATATGTAAAACGTTTTCCATGAAGGCGAGGAAATCTTATAAAGATCAGGGAACTCTATTGTGCCAAATATATTAACTGTGTACCTAAGTACGTCCTACAGTACGTAGGTATGTTTATGACGTAGGTATGTGCAAGGTGCAGATAATATCTAGACGACTATTAGATACAGTCGTCAGCAGGAAAACCTTTACATTTTGGTAGCAAAGTCCACTGATTAGAGTGACCCACGTAAAGGTCGACATGCTGTCGAATGTACAGCCTGCCCTTTACTATCGACGCTAGTTTAGCCAACTTGCGTTACAATTGAGTGCATTTAGTGCATTTAGAGTAGGTAGGTATTTCTTCAGTTTCCGTTGGGAAAAATTCGAAATAGCCAAAAAATTAACATTGTTCGTATTGACGTGCAGAACCTCCCATTTTCGAATGTATGGGGTTTTGTTACACTTCTGTATTAATGAGGATTAACGGTCTTATTTATAAAAACACGATTAATTAAAACACTCGACACACATAAACATAACATTTACATACAGGCACATACATTGTGACTAGTGTTCAACACATTCATGACTAATATTTTAAGTTGAAAACTCTGTTAATTAAGTTAAAACGTGTTTTGAAAAGAATAAATGTGGAGTTTCTTTGTTAGCTTCTTCTCCACATAATCCATTAATTATGAAACTAACAACTTTGACATTCATTAAGTAAACATTCTGTTTTTACAATGAATAAAAATATTTGAATTGAATTGAATTGAATTGAATTGCTTCGGGCCCCACACTAGAATACGTGGGAACCAGAAACAGCGACATCACAAACATGTAAACTTCCAAGACATTTTTTGTCCCCAGGCGGGGTTCGAACCCGGGAACTCTCGCATGGTAGGCAGATGCGCTACCGCTGCGCCACAGAGGTCGTCGATTAAAATTATTATCTGTGGTGGAGATTTTACAAAGAAAATGCGCAACCACCGATTAAATAAACTGTCTCTGAGAAGTGCTTTAGGGGAATCGTGTTCGTATATAAATAAGGCCTTCTTATATAAATAAGACCGGCTACGGTAACGTTTAAGTTGTGTCACATACGTAAGTAGGTATTATGTATTAATTAAATTAAACAGTTTAACAATATAAGTTCATTTCTTACGTAGTACCTACCTTGGTAATGCAAGACGATACAAATAGTGACGTAATCCTAGGTAAAAACCGTAGAGACACCTGTACCTTGCGTAATAGCAATTTCGCATGCAGAGACTACTAGTCGCCTCAACTTACTAGGTAAGTATAGCTATTACGCGAGTTGGAAAGTTGAATTATTGGCTATAAAAATAACATTCATCGATTTGAAAGGATATTATACAGTAAAAACCTAACTAGCATGTAACCTATCATAATTTTATTTGAGAGTTATGCAGAATCAGAATGCTGCAAGCATTGTCTTACATTTTCATTCACCGTGTTCTCACTTACTAATACACGCATCGTTGTTCAATAGAGTGATATTAGCACGACAATGGCTATTATTTCACGCTGTTTCGTAGTCTACTAAGCAATAGCATTACAACGTCATTCCTATGGTATAACCAGGTACCTACAACCTACGCAAATTGAATTAGGCATCTCTCACGAATGAGATCGATCCGCGCGAGGCGCGGAGTTCAGTTTCACGGGTTGTACCATTGGAATGCGATTGGTTAGTAGACTACTGACAGTGTCAATGAAACAGCCATTGCCGTAATATCATGTTGCTATGTTGAACAACAACTATGCCTACTTCACGACATCCACCTTCTTTGTATTATTGCCAATATAGCTTCTCCGTGGCCTTCCTCTATACCTCTCTTTCTTTCCAATGTGTTTTTTTGTAAATGCTCCGACGTTAATAGAGCCTATAAAAAGCGAATTTAATAAAATGATATCAACCCTGATAGGTACATATGTCGAAAAATGAAAATGTAAGAAAATCTTAGTTAGGTATGTATAGAATTATTATTAAAAACCGGCCAAGTGCGAGTCGCACGAAGGGTTCCGTACCATTATCTATACAACATTAGACACAAAGATAAAAAACAACAAAAAAATCACGTTTGCTGTATGGGAGCCCCCCTTAAATAATTATCTTATTTTGTTTTTAGTATTTGTTGTTATAGCGGCAACAGAAATACATAATCTGCGAAAATTTCAACTCTCTAGCTATCACGGTACTTGAGATACAGCCTGGTGACAGACAGACGGACGGACGGACGGACAGACAGACAGCCAAGCAAGTCTTAGTAATAGGGTCCCGTTTTTACTCTTTGGGTACGGAACCCTAAAAACGCTGCATTTCAGGAGTATTTTAAAGGTGTTTTAAAAATAACACTGCGAAAGTTGTTGCCAAACACAAACGTAATATGGGGTCTCAGGATTTGCGCATTATACAAATAATAATATCACAATGCAGGCTATAAGCTTCCCATTAAACATTAAAGGCACAGGCGTTATCTCAGAGAGAGAAAAAGATAGAGTATGGGCTTAATCACCAAGCGTGCTCACCGCGGATTGTTCAGCCAGGTAGGCTCAGCTGCTCAGCCTGTACTTGGTACCTAGCAAGTTAGAGCCATTTCTTTTCTGCAGTCTATATACGTCCCGCTGCAGGGCACAGGCCTTCTCACAGTGCACAGGTGTAAAGGTTGATGTGCTGTCGACCGCATCATATTCCTACATCGCTTGCTTAACGTGTGCCACAATGACTGCAATACATTATTCTCCTCATTTTTATTTCCTACCTACCGACACAGCTACCGAGACATAACTACAAAGTACAGCTAAGCAAAAAACAGTGTAATACATATAACTTTTTTTTTTTTTTTTTGTTGTCGAGGGGGAAATCTTCAAAAGATACCCGACTTTCTGGGGGGAAAGCCGGGTTATGTGGGATTTTTACCCACTAAAACCCCCCCGGTGGCCCTCTCCGCGCGTTTTGGAGTGGGGGCTCCGGGATCTCACTGAACACTCCGGAACCCCCGCGCGCTGTGCACTGAAGCACCCAGGTTCGCTGCAGGCTTGCGCCTGGATACCCTCGTTGAACGGCAGTGTGCGGCCACCACACACCGCCGCCTCCACGGGGTCGTTTGTAATCGGTGGTTCGAGCCCCCACTCTCGCCACCCACGACCCCGGTGTCTCCTTTTAGTCGCCTCTTACGACAGGCAGGAGATACCGTAGCCCTATTCTAAGCCCGGTGCTACAGGGCTGGTAATACATATACCTAAGATGTGAAACCTAACGACGTTACATATTGAGTAAGTATATTACCAAAAATTATGACAATAATAACTTCCACATAACAAAATCACTTGTTCCTTGTCCCAAAGTAGGGTACCCTGTTAGTCCATTTACAAGGTACATCACTTACTATACTACCTAACCTATTTAGTGATGAAGTGATAGCCTTAAATTTTTAAAGCTACATAATATGTCATTACGTGTGTTGTATTGTACGGGTAAAAAATAAGATACAATAAACAGAACAATCATAGCAAAATTTTCTACTTGTTTGCCTATCTGTACGTTTTTGTTATGCACGATCGTATTGATTAGCACAAAAATCCTATTTCTCACAGAGAAGTTCAAACGCCAAACTGTTCTGATTAGTTACGGTTACGAAGCTTGATATTACATACGATAAAACACGAAATATTTATGACTCTTGATTGTATAATAAAATTAATGAAAGCTTCCGAAATGTCTCCATACAACCAGCAACCCACCTAGGTACCTACTTATTTATAGCTGCTGTTGTGGGAGTTGCGGACAGACCTTACTTCTTAACTTCTTTTCAAGATCCTTCTGGATCTGTAGGATTGAACGAGCATTGAAACTTGAAACAGAATATTTTCCAAGTCCTGCTACCAGCAGCAATGAACTAAAATTGAATGAACGAAATGTGGGTCATTCATACTTTTTATTTGTAAAAAATCTTTGGAGCTGGCAACATCGTCTTATTACAAAGTAAAATGTCAAACGTTCAACCTGACGGATTTCAGCTCGTCGTTTCAAAGCGATTATCCAAAAATAAACAAACAAAAATACCTGAAAAGAAGTTCAAATTTGAGGATTTAGATACTGCCATCGACGTAGAGAATTCTAGACGGTAATTTTATCAACTTTCAGATATTTCGAGGTTATGTTGTGAGCCGTTGTTTGAGAGCATTCTATTCTATTACAGGAGAATCCAGGCAGCTGTTGAAGATTTGAAACTTTCGGCCTATTTTGAAGGTGTCACGCTATCTGTAAGTAAAGTTTTACAGTCGAAACCGGTTTCCAGAATCGTTTGTTTTGGCCTGGGACATATTGGGGAGTGTAACATCTCCCGACACCAGCTAGGGCTTTTGCTGTGTCTCAAAGATCTTTTACGGCCCGATAAAGTACTAGTGCATGATCCTATATTCTACAAAGATGAATGCACTTTGTTGCAAAAGTTAGGACTCGAAATTATACCAGAAAACACTGAAGGCAGTTATGTAATTTCGGACGAAGGAATAACATTATTTTATTTGCCTCATTGTCCTATGCAACTCACTAATAACTTGCTATGGAGTAACTGGGGACCAAAACTCGGAAATTGTTGTCTCATGTGCAACAGTTTTAACTCATTATTTTTAAATCAACCCAAGCGTTGCATAGAGGAAGCCGTTTATTACATACACAGTATCCAACCGCATACTAAAGAGGAAACCTTACAGAATAACTTCACCTTCACTGATATTTTTAACGACACGTCTATACATTATTTCCCGAAAGAGGGCTTAGAAAAGTTGCCACCAGAATTCTGGGCAGAAAATAAGAAACCCGTTTACAAAGATAACGAAGAAATCATAACTTCGCTCATGCGGGAAACGCTCAACCTGTCCTAATTAATTTTTTAAAGGTGTAAAGATGGCATCTGTAACGAGCAAACCGGCTCTTGTCACCTTGAGACAGCTGCTATCGGAGCTTAGAAAGCAAAGCTCGACGAAGAAGCTATCGGAGAACCAAATGGCCCAATACATCCTGAGCCAGTATCGGAAATATCAGACCACGGACCAGCAACTTTGCAAGGCTATTGATGAGATGCACTTCAAAGCAAAGACATATTACAATTATCTCTATGAAACGAGGCTGTACAAGGAAATCAATGAGGAATTTAAGGGAAAAGGTGAGCGCAGTGTTGAGGAAACCGCAAACATGGTCGGGTTCAAGTTACCCCATGACCCTAAACCATAGGAAACAGAAAGATTTATGTAACAGTAGTTTATTTTTGTTATCCAAAAATTCAATATAATAGCTCATTAAATAATAGCTACTCATAATATAGTTTTCTTTATTGTAAAATTCATGTAAAGTTGTTGTAAATAAATCCTATAGAAAGTCTCTTTGTTTCATGGAAACATGCATCTTAGTTCACAAATTTCTAAATCGCCATCCAATGGCGAAAGTTGTTTACAAAGTTGAGTGTATTTAAGCTGACTTGCGCCACTTCTTAAATGTTACTTCATATGGTTACTACCATTAAATTGAATTTTGTATGAAGTCTTTTAGTTACTGTTACTTAGAACATATCGAAGCAATTGCGCGTCAGTGTCAAGTTTGATATTTATTATGTACCTCTACTTTAATCAAAAAATGTTTTGATCAAGTTTTAAAACTAGTTCCATAATCTGAACCATTCTAATATTAATTACTACTACAATTGATACCTTGCCTTCTGTTTTAACTTATTCCATAATCTCAAGCCTGGTTGCTAGGGTATTTTAGTACATATTGCCTTATTATTATGACACTGTTTCTATCTAATATGTTTACTATTAGTAAAGATAATGTCGTACAGATTGCGGTTTAAGCTTATAGCTTTTGAAAATTATTAAACGTCACTTTATACAATAAAAAGTGGACCCTGTAAAATACTCTGGTTTCCATCCTTAACATTCGTATTATTAACATCAAACTTTTACGGTCTTTTTTATAAAACCACAATACCTTAAACCACTCCTTAGAGGCAGTTTTAACAATCTGTGGTAAAGGGATAAACGTTAAAACAGATTATGATTGCCTCATTGGTCTAACAGTATTACGTCTGATTAACGTGCCGGAGATAGTGGGTTTGATTCCCACTGGAGGCCGCCGCGCGTTTGTGCAAATGACCTCAGTTTGGGTGTATTTCCGTGTTCGTGATGTCCTTGCCTGGTTATCCTAGTTTGGGACCAGGACAAGTGACAGTGTTGTGTGGATGTTATTATTAATAAATCTGCCTCTGAGGAGAATTTTAGAAGAATCGTGTTTTTATAAATAAGACTATATAGTATGTAGTGTCATCATTCCTATTTACCCTAATTATAACCATACATCCTTTATTGAGTATACTCCTTCTCAATTATCTTGGCTATGGTCTGGAGCTGCATGTTGCTGGTTCCTTCATAGATGGTGCCGATCTTAGCATCTCGGAAGAATTTCTCCTGAGGGAAGTCCTTGGTGAAACCGACGCCGCCCATCATGTCGATGCACTTGGAAGTGAGCGTTTGGGCGATCTCTGTGGATAAGAGAGGATGTGTTTGTTTCATTTCTTCTGTTTCTTTTCTTTTTCTGTTTCTAGTTAGTTTCTTTTACTGTTTTCTCTTTCCGTTTCTGTTTCTTTAAATCATTCCGAGTTCTGAGGGCTTTACTAGGCACTGTTTGTTCTGTACTTGGGTTAGAGAGACGATTTTATGCTGTAATTTGAATTCTACACAGAAATGTAAGTTAGAGGGAAAAGCTGTGTTATGTTACGCTTGGCGCGTTGATAGTCTATCTATGATCATCATCGCCAACAGACAAATGTAGACTTGCTAAAACAAACGAAATAATAAGAAACCGGCCAAGTTTGAATCGGACTCGCGCACGAAGGGTTCCCGTACCATTATAGAAAGAAAGAAGACATTCAAATTTTGGTAGAAAAATAAGGTAGGTAAACGCGTACAACATTTTTTATTTTCAGTTATCTATACAACATTTGAATATTTCAAGCGTCTACCGGTTGCCGTTATTATTGTCGAGCAAAAAAATCAAGTTTGTTGTATGGGAGCCGATTGGATCTGGACGTCCAGTGGGCGTTCCACAGAACACTTCTCTGTTCTGTGGGGCGTCCTACCACAGGTCCTACGCTGCCGTTTGCCAGTACGTGGTATCGGCTAAGAACCTTTGCACCCCATCGACCATCGGTTCTTCGGCATATGTGACCAGCCCACTGCCACCAGCTGGCTAATCTTGTAGGCTATATCAGTCACTTTGGCGCGAGACACACGGATGAGACGTGGGGCGACGGCGCGGTAACATGTATAGAGTCACAGACCAAGAGCCACCGCAGAGCAAGGACTGTGGTCTGTGACTCTAAACATCTTACCGCGCCCCCGCCCCACGTCTCATCTGCGTATCTCGCGCCTTAGTAATAGGGGTTAAAGTATGAAATTGCCCTTTTATTGCAATAGGTTCTTTGAATTGTCATAGAATCTTCATGGTTTGAGGTTTTCGAATGAAACTTTTTTCAAATGGTTTCTATGATGTTCTTTTTTTAAAAAATGTGAAACATTTCAATATCGACTTTCAATTGTTTTTGTTATTCAATTTAGACAAGAAAGATGGATACTGCGAAAATTCGAGTGATTTTTGAATACGAGTTCCGACGCGGAACTAACGCGGCAGAAACAGCCCGCAATATCAATGCTGCGTTTGGAGAGGGGTCTACTAATGAACGCACCGTGCGATTTTGGTTTAAACGCTTTCGTGATGGAAATTTCGACTTAAAGAACGAGCCACGAGGAAGACCGCCCACACAGGTGGATAACGATGAATTAAGAGAGATAGTGGAAGCCGACCCTAGTCAAACTACCCAGGAATTAGCGGCATGGTTTAACGTTACCTTACCCACAATATTGACTCACTTGCGTCAAATCAATAAAATAAAAAAATACGAAAAATGGGTGCCTCATAATCACTCGAATCTTCGCAGTATCCATCTTTCTTGTCTAAATTGAATAACAAAAACAATTGAAAGTCGATATTCAAATGTTTCACATTTTTTAAAAAAAGAACATCATAGAAACCATTTGAAAAAAGTTTCATTCGAAAACCTCAAACCATGAAGATTCTGTCAATTCAAAGAACCTATTGCAATAAAACGGCAATTTCATACTTTAACCCCTAATACTTTGGCGGATTCTCTCATTTCTGCGTTGGTTTTACCTGAAGCGAAATACTTGGCCATGGCGGCCTCCTTGACGAAGTTCTGGCCGTGCTCCTTGAGCCGGGCCGCGTTGTAGGTGAGGAGGCGCGCCGCCTCCAGCTGCGTCTGCAGGTGCGCCACTTGGTAGCTGATGCCCTAGTACCAGAGACGAGGTACAGTTGAGTTTTCATGAGACGAGGCTCATTATAATTATGAATTGTAATAGTTAATTGAGTGAAGAGCTAAAGGGGAGGCGTTTGCCCAGCAGTGGGACACAAACAGGGCTAAAAAAAAATGTTAACAGTGATAAGATAAGATAAGAATATTCTTTATTGTACCAGGAAAAATACAAACATGAAATGTTTACAAAAATGCAGTACAAGGGACTTTGTTATTGCACTGTAAGGGAAGAACTGAGGCCCCTAAGATACAGGCATTGAATTTTCAATGATACAGGTTATCCTAGTTTAGGGGTCAGGCAGGACACTATGTAGCCTTGTAAAACTGTATTTACGTATTGAATGTCGTAGGTACCTATCGTATTTATTAATGAATAAATTACTTATTTATGTCTTCATGGAGGGACGTTTATTAAAAGAAAGTTACAAGTGATATCGCTCTTTACATAGCTAGGTATCAGTGTCGGACTGAGGACGATCTTTCGTAATGGGGAATGTGCAAAAAATCAAGTTGTGTAGTATTTTTCATTAAAGTCTGTACGTTTTTTTATAAGGATGTAGACTCATAAAAACGAGATAACTTAAATATTGGTAAACGCTTCATACGTTATTTACCTTACGAGCACTTTATGACGTCATAGTTTGAGCCCGATTTATATGGAACGTTTTTGTGCTAAAACTACTTTTCGAGAGGTTATATTATGAAAAGCATTAGGTTAGTCGTAGAGAAAGATAAACAAGTCTTTTGTTTTTATTTTTGTTCTTTCATCCCCCACCTGACAGGCCTTGCCTAATGTGGGGGGTCAGCCTATAAGTAAAAATGTACTTTTCATGGCAATAAATACTTTTATCTTTTTTTATCTAACATGACCTCTCCGATGAGATAAAACATTATCTCCTCTTTGCACGCCTATCAATCTCTCTTCCACCTCCTGCGGTTGACTGGTAGAAAATGCTTACGGCATTAAGTCCGCCGTATTGTACATTAGGCTAAGGCCAATAAACGTATTAAATAATAATAATATTTTTTTGTGCAAATTCTCCATTGCTTATAATGGCACGTCCTCAGCCCCCTGGATACCTTACCTGGTAATGATAGATTTTGTTGCCGAATTGCTTTCTTTCCAGCGTATAGGGGATGGTAGCGTCCATGCAGCCTTGGCACAGGCCGATCATCTGGGAAGCGATGCCGATGCGGCCCTCGTTTAGAAAACCCGCTGCGTATTTGTATCTGTGAAGGAAAATTGGCATTGAATATGTAGGGCCGGAGATTTACCGAGATTGGGGATTCGAATAGGTAGCCCATAATAAAACTATGGGGAAAACTTCGGAGCGGGGAACTGACTAAGATTGGTGTGAAATTGCCTTTATATTATACAAAATACATAAAATAAAAACTCAGGAAAAATTAAAAAAATAAACCAAAAAAAGTAATAAACCAAAAAAGTTTTAGGGGTTTTCGGGGTCTCGAAAATTACGAAAAATCAAGTTACTGTCATAATAAAAAACCGATTAAGTACATTTTGTCTTTTCATTGAATTCTAAATGTTGTATAATAAGCGTGTAGATGTATAAAAAGATTATTTTACGAGATAACTCAAATACTGACGAACGCTTTATACATAGGGCATAAGGCATTACGTGAAAGTTGTGACGTCACACTTTGAACCCGATATGTATGACTCCTCGTGTCTCAAGCAAGTTCTCAAACATGGAGACTTGTCAATTCCTTCACCTCCCCAATCAAAATACACCCAAATCTGTCATTTACCCGTGTCCATATTCTCCCAGGATATTCTCCTCCGGAACTCTGACGTTGTCAAAATGCACCATGCAGGTCCCTGAAGCGCGGATGCCCAGTTTGTTCTCGGGCTTGGCGACGGTCAGTCCCGGAGTATCGCGTTCCACAATGAAGCAGGTGATGCCTTTGTAACCCTGGAATTAAATTTTTTCGTCTTTGGATGCTTTGAGGCAGTGTAGCAAGCTTGCATCCGTATCTGAAGAAAGTGTTGGTATAAACATAAACATTTACATACAGGCACATACATTGCTTCTGGCCCCACACTAGGATACCCTGTGTCGTGGGAACCAGAAACAACGACATCACAAACATGTAAACATCCAAGACCTGGGTTTTTTTTTATCCCCAGCCGGGATTCGAACCCGGGACCTCTCGCATGGTATGCAGATGCACTAAGTACCGCTGCACTACGAGGTCGTCAGGTCGTATACTGGAATACAATTGAAAACCCCCATTCTTTGAGTACTTGGGTTTTTAGTAAAGACGGCGAGAGAATGAGAAAATCAGATTACTTTAATTTTTATACGCAAAACTTTGTGACTTATAGTACATTATTATCCGGTTCAAATGCTGTTAGGATACACCTTTTGGAATGGAGCGGCATGTGAGGTCAACTGAAGCCTGTCAGTAGGTACCGTTAGCAACGTTTCAGTTTGACAGTCCGTATGGTAGGTAGATCCAAATGGTTACAGCGAATCCTTACGGCCCAAAGCTCATAATAATAACAGGGGCCTAATTACGCGCGGTGCACCAAGTGCTGTCGGAATCCTGACGTTTGCGATAGCAATTTGTATGGAATTTGTCTGTTAGACGATAAGACCTACAGCCCTTCTATCAATCACGCAACTAACCGGGTTAACCTATTTGACGATTCCAAAGTGTCAAAATATGGATAAATTTAAAAGTTCGGAGTAGCTTAAATCGGACAACTCTATAACATGCAATGGATTACTACATTACAGGGGCATATATACTTCACAGCAGTCAGTAAATCGGGCAATGGTAGTTTTTGGTACATTTCTTCTAGGTCTTCAAATAAGCCCTCTGATTCTGATAATGTCTTATTTAAATGCAATTAAATCGCGTATTAAACATATTTTCTTCATTATCAAAACACGCGCACAACTGTGTTAAGTGTGCAGGAGTATCATCAAAATTGCATCATTATTTAGTTCAGCGGATGTTAGCTACTTTTTTTGATCGAAACTCGCACTTATGCATCAAGTTTCAAGAGCTGTGGGGTATCTAGTGCGATCCACCGTATACCACGTATTATACACAGAAACTGGAAAACAACAAACCGCTATCACAGGTTTTACGTAACCTTATGTGGGCGTGTTATCTATACCCGAGCGGAGTTTCGAGTCAACTTATTTGGATAGAAGTGATTAAATTCTACATAGATATTTTAGGTATGTATCTACTTAAGTTATCTTAGCAATAATTTAACAAGAGCTGACAAGGCATCTAATTGTTTCTCAAAAATATTGTTCATCAATACCTCCAGTCATTGAAGACATTTGAAGAACTTTCCAGGTGATTCTTTTGGATTTTCTGGATATTTTCACTAGTCAAGACCTTTTGCAACAAGCCTTTCGTACCTATCGGGTTTAATCGCGATTGTTTATTAGGTGAACTTAATTACTAAGTATATATAAAACAATATAAGTGAAGCTAATAAAAGCATGTTAAAAATCAATGTGATTTTTGTTCGGTTTTCTTAGAACCGGCTTAAATGAATTTTTTGTTGCCGCCAAGGTCCTCGGAGGAGTAACAGCAGTGATAGGGTTTTTATTCGTTGAACAATAGGAAACTTGGGAACAAAAAACTCAGTCTTACCTATTTATAAAAACCTTATTCCTTAGAGCACCTCAGAGGCAGTTTAACTTTAAAGTGTCTAGTTCTATTTAGACCTGAGATCTCCGCACTTAGCCTCATAGTTGGGCCATTGTACGTAGCAAGCGCGAAGGTATGTTTTCCTTCAAGGTTAGCGTGTGGTATTGCTACTACAACTTCACAAATGTGCGTAACGTAGAAAACAAAGTCATTGGTGCATACCAGGATTCGAACCTACGACCTCCCGAATGAGGCGTTCTACCGCTCCGCTCTTTTCAGTAATATGATAAAAGGAAATATACAGATTATTTTCACTGCATCCGAAGAGTGTTTTAGAGGAATTGCGTATTTACAAAATAACACCTTTAGTCTCTATGAAGATTACAACTCTTTTACCTTAGAAGGATCCGCGTTGGCCATGACAAGGAAGACCCCAGCGACGTCCGAGTTGGAAATCCACATCTTGGAGCCGTTGATGACGAAGTGGTTGCCGTCTTTCTTCGCCACGGTCTTCAAAGCGAAGGCGTCGGACCCTGAAGATGGCTCCGTGAGGCAGAAGCTACCAGCCTAGAGAATATAATTCACTTAGGAATTTAGCAGGTTCGACTCGATATTCTTTGGTTTTTGTTGGTGCTCCTGTACCTACAGTCGAAGCACATCAAGATTTACATTTAGGTGCACTCTAATCAGTTAACGCTAAGGGCGACTTTGCAGCAAAAATGTAAAGGTTGACCTGCGTTCGACTGTGGGTACCTATTTGCATCCGGAGTTTGTACAATCTCATTATGTACGACAGTAATCAACGAAAATATTTTTTTCTGGGGCTTTTCTAGGATCACTGGGTCATAAATAAAATGTATGATGTAGGTAAGCATTCTTTCATTGAATACTTAAATCTAAAGAATACTTAGTAAAGGACCTGATCGGGCCACAATAACAATGATTTTTAATTGTTTCTTTCAAGGTCCTATGACCTGACAGGACATGCAGATTCCAATTTTTTATTGAGACATTAATTTATGAAACTTTGTTGAAAAGTTGATTCAATTCAAATAAGAGACTTCATATCCCTTGGTCAGTTCTATACAACAACGTTTCATCATTCAATTTATCTGAGAGCAATTTGTGTGTGCTGCTACCACGCGAGTTCAAAGTACAAAGGTGGTTGCCAGTTTACCAACTTCTTTACGTGCATTTAAGTACAGGTACTTAAATCGTACACAAAGTACATTATAAAGATGTCATAGTATGGATAACGCCGTTTCTACATACATAGTTTTTTATCAGCGAGAGCTCTTCAACCCTCGACCACATCACAGCACTAGCTTCTTTTGTCTTTATATCCTAAATCTGGGTGGTTTCAATCTTTGCACGAAATGAAAAGGAAACCCCAAAAGCCCTCGAACCCTTACCGGCGTGTCGCATTCCCTCTCACGTCGCGTTCTTTCTACGAACCTCAATAGGAGCATTGAATTTTAAATTCAATGATAGGAGACAGCACAAGAAGCAGGAGGGAAAATATGAAACTGACCCGGGAGACGAGTTTCTTAAACGCATAGTTGTTCAGCTGAGTGATTTAGTAGAGTTCAATAGAGAGAAATTAGTACATTAAGGTTGTTTCATTGACACTATTGGCAGTCTAGGTAGGCCCAGAGCAACAACCGCTCAACATAGGTATGTTTCAAAGTCAGGCAATGGAGTTCATCCCTACGTTTCATAAATTCAGAGTTTAGTTTGAAATAAAGTCAAAACACTCACATATTCAGTGCACAGTTTGGTCAAATACTTCGTCTTCTGCTCCTCGGTCCCCAACTTCATGAACAGGGAGTTGACCAGCGTGTTGTGGATGTCCACATACGCAGCCACTGAGGGGTCTACCCTGGATAGTTCTTCGACCACCAGCATCATTGTGAGAAAGCCGCAGCCTGACCCGCTGTACTCCTCTGGAGTCTCAATGCCCATAAGCTATAAAGGAGAATTTGAGGTAAGACAGCGTTCTGCAGTAAAATGTGCACAGGGCTTTTGCCCCTCTTTTTCTTTTTCTTCTGCCACTATCCATCTCTGTTTTGAGGTCTTGTTCTACCACCCGATATTGGGGATATTTTACGAACTTTTTTATCTGCGTTTAACTTGGCATGCCCAACTTTGAGGATTTTTAAATATTTACATAGCAACAGCACACGACCCGACTCGTCTCGTCCTTGCATTTTTCTTAATCTTGGAAATTTTGTTGTAAACTTAAGTTAAAGATTTAGAGCTGAGTTGGTTACTTACTCCATTGTCGAATAGCAACTGCCTCACTCCATCATCGATTTTGTGCTCCTCGTCCATCCTTCTGACTAGGGGTTGGATTTGCTCTGTTGCTAGTTTCCGTACTGAAAATAACAGGTGGAGAGTCTGTTATCGCTTTTTTTTAATTGTACATTTCACTACGCAGAAATAAACCCTAATTAGGTATCGCCTGTTCTATTTTAAGAAATTTGAACAAAACAGCCAGAAATCTGACAGACTTTTCAGAATGGTGATAGTAAAGCACGTTCTGTGTAGTAAAGCTTCTTTCTGAATTAAACTTGGGCTGAGTAGAAAAGATTGAGATTAGGTTTGTTAGCAAAAATATCTAGGGCCCCTAGTAACGCGAATTTATTGTGTAATGTACGCATGATAAGGCACATAAATACTTTTATCATTCCGACAAGAAATATGACGCTAATACGTACGAAACGGCTGATAAGATTGGTCTTATTGCTGTGACAAATACTTGCGATAGCAGAAATGTATCAAAACAAGAAAAAATGTGATTAATGAGCATATACTTTTATCATCATCAGCCATTTGACGCCCACTGCAGTACACAGGCCTCGCTCATGGATTTCCAAGCTTCCGCCCGTATCCAACGACTCCCCGTCACCGTAACCAGGTGGTCAGACCATCTTTTACATAATGCACTTTCAATCAATTCTTAATTATGGCTACCCTAAGGATTCTGCCAATGTCGAGTTTTGGAGATAGAAAGTTTTTTTTTTTTTAAATATTTAACAAAATCCCGTAAGTTAGTTGTGGTGATGTAGTAATAACAAAAAAGATAAAATACATAAAAAACCAGATACATTAGTAATAGACAGACAATCACAATCGAATTTTGTTACTTTTTATAAAATTACATAGATCTTTAATAAATGGAGAGAATACTAATTGTAACAGAGAACGAAAATTTGTGGGAAGAAGGAGATTGGAAGGGAATAAATTTAAAAATAAATTTCCCATTATTTTTAAAATCAGAGATGCTCTTTATAAATGTAAATCTAGTGACATAGATGTAGTAATCGCCTGGATTCCGGGACACACCGGGATTCGGGGCATCGAATACGTGGACTCCTGTGCCAAAAGAGAAGTACAATCTGGTTTAAATACCTATTGCCACAACTATACTCATGACCTGCGCTCTTTAGCGGCCGTTGATTTAAATAACTCCTGGAATTCAGAATGGAAATCCTATCGTGAGTCTAAAAGAACACCATCCAAGAATCAAAATGCACTTTTATAATTTGTAATTTGCTGTCGACTACTAAACTCTGCCGCAACCACAAGTCATCAATCTTATTGATAGGGATGGGAACAAAGATATTATTTATGGCAATGTTATCGCATCAATGGAGAACTTGCAATGTTTTTTTTTATACCACGATAAAAGATAAAGAAACGTGGTATTTTTTTTTCTCTGCGACTAATACTTTTCATAATAAAACCTGTCGAAAATACAATATAGTCACGTTGTGAAAAAAACGCGCCGTACAAATCGGGCTCAAACCATGACGTCGTAACTTGCACGTAACGTCTTGTTATGTAGGTATGAAGCGTTTATCAATATTTGAGTTGTCTCGTAAAATAATGTTTTATGTACACCCTTACAAGAAAACGTCCAGAATTCAGTGAAAAAAATAAATCTAATAAGATTGTTGTTATTAGATAACTTTATTTTTCGCTTTTCTGTAACCTCGAAACCCCGGAAAAAATATTTTTATTGTTTTATCTTTAAATTTTTCCTATGGTCTTATATAATTTCTAAGGTACTACAACCTAAGTTAGACGCAAAATCCTCATAATCAACTACCAAAAGTTGTACAAAGAAACAATATTTTTTAACCTTGACAAGTTCAATGTCTGTAATTTTTGCCCGAACTGCGAAAGCAAAGGCAGGTTATGTTTTTCGCGCGTATGTATGTATGTATGGTGTTTCTATGATGTGACCTCGCAGAGACAAAACTGCTTTTGAACGGATTTTGACAAATGAAGTGTCCAGTGACAGTGAAATGTATTGTCGGCGCAACTACTACCGGGAAAACGAAGCGTCAAGAAAAAATATACGGTGGTCATCGGCCGTCACATTCTTAGGAAAAAGCCAAAAAACTTATTATAAAATAAAAAAAACCCAAGTGCTACCTACAGAGTATTAGACAGGGCTTAAATGAGTCCAATGAAAAACTTAACAGCTAAGCGGAACAAAACTTATGATCTGCAAGGAATTCAATGTTTAAGCAATGGCGTCATTTAGACATTGTCTAAAACTTTTTAGCACTCTGGTTTTTTGGTTTATATTCTGTTTGCTTAGGTTTGCTTTAAATATTTTCAGCTTGAGAAAAGGTATCCATTTATGGGTGCTTCTTAACGTCTCCATTATACTGGATATATTTGCAGTGTGTTATCATCAGTACGAAGGAGGATAGGACCTATCCTGGTGTGGTAGTCTCCTAAGGGGTCATCCATAAAGTACGTCACACGAACACGTCACGTCCTTTTCACAGTTGGTCATATTTGTGAGACCCCCTCCCTAGTGTGACGTCACATATTTTGCAATGTCACACTTCTTTGTCGACCCTCTCCCCTAAGGTGTCACATACCTTGGATGGTCCCTAAGGAAGCAACAAAACATTTACCCACAAACACAGAGACAAAAGTAATCCACTCCATGAACTTGAAAGATAACATTTTCGGTGGGCTATGTCAAAGCTGAATAACTCCAACTCAGCTTAACTTATCATGGGATAACTGCTAACATACCTATAATGTTTTAATGATCATGTGAAGATAAATAGGTAGGTAGTTGTTGAATAATTTAAGCGGCTTTCTGTAAGTGACACAAATAGTTGATAGCTCGACCTTTACATTTTAGTTGCAAAGTGCACGCATGTAAAGGCTGCTGCTGCGTGCTGGCTACTGTACTCACATAAAATTTTGTAACGTGACTACCTAATGGTTTCTTGGTGTTAAAATGAGTAGAATGGACAACGAGTTCTAGCACTGTTAGGCGCGAATTATACAAAAACGGCATAAGGAGAAGGCGCAGAGCAGGCGTGGAACAAATAAGGCACGGACGCGATTTAAATTTTATTAAGAGGCGAAGAGAAGCCACAACGAGTCATTACAAAGGCTGACTTTATCGTGATCTTCCTCTTCCGACGACAAAGATACGCTTGCTTTGCTGCAACTCATTAATGCGCAGAAGAGACACCGAGATACCCTGTGTGGAAAATGTCAATAGATATTATAAAATTATGGAAAAATTTTGCGAATATCCTGATCGTTCTCCTACAGTGTATACAATGTCACTAGAATGTTTCCATATTGTATTGTCGTTTTCTGCTCTGCTTGTGCGCCACTCCATCGTCGCTAGTAGTGACGCGGAACAGCTGACGAAACGACGTGCCTGCGCCACGCCGCTTGAGTATAATTCACGCAGCGTGTCGCCTACCTACATTTTGTATTGAAACGTTTTGAAGCGGCAAGATGCCTGCGCCGCGCCTTTACTTTACGCCGTTTCTGTATAATTGGCGCCTTAGGCTTACTGGTATCCTTCATGGCAAGCTCGTCTTCCGTTAACATGGACAGGGGCTGCGGGGTCGTCTCGGAGCTGTAGGCCTCCGCCTGTTGTCTCGCGGCCACCAATGGAGCCCGCCATTGGTCCAAGATCTGTAAGGAAATGAGCTCTTCAGCATTGGCGTATCTTGAGTTCCAGGGGCTAAAAAGCGATGGCCATACCGAATTCCAATACATGCCCGTCATCCCTATCTACGTCAATGCTCTTTAGCCATATAAACATTAAAAAGGATCGGGACAAGAACGGAGCCTTGAGCAATACTTTTTGTGTTTGTCCAGTGAAGTGTGGATTTCAACAATGAATCATCTTTTGTTAGAATTTCGAACTTGTATCAGACGGGTGCACACTAGCTTAGAGTTTATTTAGTACCATAAACTGGTAGCCAACTCTAGCTCCATATCTTTTGACTATTTTTACACACGTCAGCAGACCGATAAAAATTCAATTCTATGCTTCTCTGATAAGATCAGTCCAAAGCAGATATGAAACAGCTGCAGCGTTCTGCTGCTGGTCTGGTTCTTCATCGATTCCACTCGCTTGCTTATTGAAGAGCACTGTTGCCTGAGTTGCAGGTCTAGAACCTAGTTAAGGCACATAACAGAATTGTGTAAGTATCAGCTTTGCTTAATTAGGCAATACGTCCTAAAATTGAACTACTAAACATTTTTAAAGAAATAGTAAATTAATTGTAGGTAGGACTTGCCACTAAGCGCTGTAGGAAAGTATAAATCATGTACTACTTAGGTACATTATTATTATGTAGGTACTTAGTTAATTATCTCACTGCTTATTATAAGTATATTGTAAATCCGAGGACGAATGGATGTTTGTTACTGAATCACGCCAGAACGGCTGAACGGATCTGAATTAAATTTGCCACACAGACAAATTATAGTCTGGAATAGCACATAGGCTACTTTTTTTATCAGAAAATTTCACATCAAAATTTCCACTCGAATGAAGACTCAGGCAACAGCTACTATTTGATAAATTAATACATAGGTACGCAACCCCACTGCTGAACAGTAAACATAGGCCATCTCGCAGAAAGACCACGCAAGCTCACCACAGTTTGGCGATTTCAAGGGGTGAGGTAGATTAGATTAGAACGCTTTATTGTACACACCATAAATAACATACTTATACGGTAGCTACGCGAACACTTCCCGTGTTCTTCGTACATAACTGAGTTACATTACTAGCAACCTTACCTAACTAGGTACACTAAGGCTGACTTGCACCACTTTCTTAAATGCGGCTTAAACAGCATTTTACTATTTTCCATACAAAAGTCAATTTAAATGGCGACTTAAGTGACATGAGGTGGTGCAAATCGGCCTAAGACTAAGACACAATTTGCTTACTAACGGTGAATAAATAATTATACTAGCTGATTCGGAAAACGTCGCTATATTAATTTGCCTACGGCCTATTCTTAAGCCTACCAAACACACAAAAAAATCATAAAAATCGGTGAAGCCGAGCCGTTTCGGAGGAGTTCGATAACACTGTGACACGAGATTGTTATAGTTTAGGGGTGTACAATTGTATATACATACGTAATATAGTATAAATATAGTACATATAACTATGTAAGTGAAAAAAAAGTATGTCTGAGTGGATTCCTGACACAGAAAAACCAATATATAATAAATGTGCACCTATAACGAAGAAGTTTAACATTAATCTGGCTAACTGATCACCAAACTCGAACCACACGTGGAAACAACGTAACAAATACACTCAACAAAACCATTATTCCAGACGAACTAAAACAATCAATCCAAGTCACCTTCTTGGCAGCGAATCGCCTCAGCGGCATCATCTTGTCTACTTGGAAACTTTATTTGGTTTCTTTGCAAATAGTTAGGGACAGAGCAGTCGAGGCGTGTGCCAAAGAACCGGCTTGGGGTACAACTGGTTTTAAATCAACGAACTATTATTTTATCGGCGGTGTTGAGTAGAGTGGCATAAAAGGTCCTATTGCGTAGCTCGAAGCCCGATCAGTTGCGGCCATTAACTATAATTATATCGGGGCGCCGCTAACGTGCAGAATGTGGTCGCATAATTGGCTATATCAGGCATCTGAGAGCACATGAACGTCGCTCTCCATAGCCAGATCCCAGTGGCAGTGGCTGAATACGTTCGGGATCATTGCATAGTATGATATAGTACCTACCTATATAGATAGCATGACGGTGAGAGTCGCGCGTTTTGTAGCGCAAAAATGTCAAGAGTCGCGTTTTTAAGTGCATTTTTAATGCCAGAAAGTAAGTAAGTAAGTAATTTATTTGACAATACATACAGTACAAGTTTCAATATACAATGGTATACAGATTTCTTAAAATACTACGTAATGTCCTGACTCCTAAACTAGGGCAACCTGTATCTTAGGAGTCAGAAAGCGCCGTTATGCTGCCTTTGCGGATAGGTACAGTCGGCAGCACATTAACCTTTACATACGTGCACTATAATCAGTTACTTACTGTAAGGATGACTTTGCAACAAAAATGTAGAGGTATGGCTGCTGTTGACTTTACTATACCTACTTATAGCACATAAAGTGAAGTGAAGTGAAAAAATATTTATTTCCAAAAAGATATACAAATGAAGGTTACTTGCAATACAAACGACCCAATTACTGAACACTGACAACTAAGAAGGCCACCACAATGTCACCCACCACCATGTTGAAATTTTGTCAATGCTCAGCAGTCGGATGGTTTGTTATTTTTTATTTCAAGTTTTTAATTTAGCGAAAGTAACTCCTGTGATTGAGTATTAAATTGTGTGATGTAAAAATTATGATATGAATAAATAAAATATTAAAAGTATAGTGCATGTATAGTGAGTATTACCAGTTGTAAGGTATAAAACAGCGCCATCTAGTGACTATGTAGAGAACTCCTTGCTAAACAGATTGGATTGTTTTGAAAAATTAGAAAGCTTTTGTATTGTCGGATCTATGTTGATTTAGATAGGTACATTGTATAATAATTTAGCCTATGTCTGTCATTCGCGCAATTTTGCAAAACCTGAATTGTTTCAATTAGAAAATAAATTTCATTTGTCATGAGGGAGCATAAAACTGGACACCGGAAAACTGGGCTCCGCCGCAGTCGGGTTAAATTTTATTAACTCAAACCCGGATTTACTTACTTGATTTTGATTTCACATTTAGTGGGATTCAATGCAGCTTAAAAATAACTGACAAAAACTGTTAACTTAAACTGTTAAACTGTTAACGTGATGACAACGAAACGAAGTATCCTTTCAGTAAAATAATCTTAAATGTTTTTAAGCGGGTACTTTTCCGGCGTGTGTCATAGACCCTGCATTTTTTTTTGAAGTGTGGATTTCAGTTTTCGAGGAACAGATGTATTTTTTTTTATTCAGGCTCAGAAAAATTACGAATTATTAGCAATCATTATGCAGTTAGGGTTCAATCAAAGACATGCCGCGCAGCAGGGACTTTTTCCCGACATGGCCTTTCTGCGGCATTATAGTCAGCGGCGGAGGCCTCTGTTAAAGTTACCTCACTCGCACAAAGACATCGTGGAACCACCGTGGAACGATAATAGTTAAGCCCGTCACAGACGTACATAGCTATAATACATATTCGAACTAATTTGTGTAATATAAAATAATTAATCAAAATAAAATATGGCTTTGGCTGGAATACAAATTATTTATTTATTTGTATCTCGATATATCTTCCCTAGTAATATGCGAAAGACCTCAGACGGAGCTATAATATGTATTTCTATGACGTCGCCAAAAAATGTCGAGAAATGTATACATCTCGATATATTTTGGCGTACTAACATATATTTTGGTATATTAATATATATTATATTTTGAGGATACGGAATGTTCCATTTTTGACTTTGTGCAACGAACGCTTGCCCAAACGTCCGTGCTCGATGCGCACGACACGAGCATATTTTATCCCCGCCCCCGCCCGCTTCAACTAAACAACGCCCCTACCTGTTAGCATAAAACTCAATGCTGAGTGTCTCGCACGTGTCTCGCCTGCACAGTACAATCGGCTGTGTGCGAGCCGCATTCTGATCGCCATCGGTACCGGAATCATCCTCTGAGTAACTTTCAATCGGATCTAATAGTAGGGCTCTTGCCGAATTCATTTAGGTGCCTATATAGTATTATTTCAAAATTTGAACACTGTAAAGAAAATAAGCTTACATCGACGACCGCAGACCGAGTGAGGACAAAAATATATACTATAGTAGGTATACCTAGCTCCCGTGTGTGGTCGCTTGCTAAACTATAATATACATCTCGGTATATTAATATATATTACTTATAGCTACGTCTGTGACGGACTTTACGTGTTTTTTTAATAATGTTTATATGTTGTACATAGGTACGAGTATTATTATTATTATTCATTAATACTTTGATATACAAGCAGCTTTAAGCTAAAAGCGTGTTTATCACTGCGCACATACTGAGTTATTGAAATCAAAACCGGCCATGTGCGGATCGGACTCGCGCACGAAGGGTTCAGTGCCATTATCTATACAACATTTGAGTATTTCAAGCGTCTACCTGTGGCCGTTATTAATATCGAGCAAAAAACGGCAATAAAATTACGTTTGCTGTGTGTTTTTAGTGTTTGTTGTTGTAGCGGCAACAGATATAGGTATACTTACATCTTCTGTGAAAATTTCAACTGCCTAACTATCACGGCCCATGAGATACAGCCTGAGTGACAGACGGAGAGACGGACGGACGGACACGGACGGACAGCGGAGCCTTAGTTATAGGGTCCCTTACCCTATGGGGACGGAACCCTAAAAATCAGTAAGTTAACTAACACATCAGCTAAACATAATCATAATTGTCCATTGTCAGATCTAAGTATTGTACAATATTGTACAACAATCAAATATATGTTCCGTAGTCCGACAAGGAACCCTTTTCGCCATGTCTGTCTGTTTCTCTATCTGTCTGTCCGTCCGTGGCCTAGCGCAAAGACCGGCGGTACTAAAAAGCTGAAATTTGGTAAGTATGTGTATACATATTTATCACGCCGACAAAGTCAAAGAATAAAATATTGGAATTTTTTTTTTTTACTGTACTCCCCTAACATGATTTTTTCTCTTCTACTCTATCGTATATTATGGGCATCGTTGGATTGGTCGTTGAAAAATATTGTAGGTGAAGGAAGACGATTTTTTGATCTAGGGTTCTGTTTGCGAAATATTAAGCTTTAAAGCGCAAATTTTTGGCCAAGTAGGGCGTCCCTGCCCCTCTTCTGGCTAAGCGGTTACTTTTAATATACAACGGCAAAGTAGGCTTTACTACGAGTAATAGGCAACCAACTTATAAAAGTAAAATTTCGTACAAAATCCATTGAAAATGACTTCGCTCAAGATGTTAGTTCTGTAAAGCAGATAAAAACCCCTCTTTCTACGGAACCCTACATTGCGCGTGGCCCGACACGCACTTGGCCGGTTTTTTGTTAAAACTTTTATTTTATATTCGTTTTGTTGCACTACCCATGTAGGGACTTGAACCCGCGCCCTTTGGCTAACCGTGCCGTAACCGTTATTTTATTTATTTTACTCACTAAGCTTTTACTAGACAAAATTATGTTGAGTAGAACGGAACGCAACAGTCCCGACATCCGGAATTTTCTAAGGGTTGGTTGCACTGTTTTCTAGAAAAGTACAACGTAGTGTTGCTAAAGTAAAATAATTTCTCATCATTAATACATTTTTATGCCTTACTTAACAGCGAAGGTAGCGTAGTGGGTAGAACATTGGACTCGGAAGCGAGAGACCTCGGTTTGATTCCTAGTGCGGTAACTTTTTTAACCTATAACTTTTTTTTCTAAGTTATGTACATTTGTGAAATTATAGTAGCAGTACCACTCGTCAACGGTAAATAAAAATATCGTCTGTATCAGTGTCTGAGCTATTCACATGCATCAGCGCTTTAAATCGCCAATCCGCAGTAGGCACGCGTGGTGATTAAGCCCATACTTTCTCCCTGAGAGAAAGTAGTCAGTGCGATGTATAGGCTGCTTATGTATGCCTTAATTAGGTGTAACGGATAATTCAAACTTTTGACGGTATTTTTCAATTTCACAAGTTTAGACTGGGTTATGATTATCATTTCAAACTATTGACGACTGCAGAACATTGAACTCCTTATAACAATTAAAGTTATTTACTGCTGTCTGTACTCGGCACATTGGTTATTAGGCCATAATTATTCTTTTCCAATGATGTAGCATAGAGTCGTAAATAAGTTTTTGTGAAACAATGATCAGACAAAACTTTCGTAAGGACTACATATTATTATGATGATCAGCCAGTTTAGCGTTTGAATAAAAAAATATCGTAATAAAATCTCTAAATAAATAAATAAAAGCACCTCGTGGAGGCTCTCGCACGAGCGGCCCCGAGCGGAGGCTTCAAAAGTGCTAGCCATCCACATTCTCCATTTATTCAGTTTGTCACTATGTTTAAAATAAGATGGACTTGTGGCTGCGTTTGCTGCTTTAGGCGCTTACTTATACCCTCTTGCATGGATATCATACGAGTATTTTTGGGATCCCAAATAACTAGCTGCATTTTTTACAACTCCAAGAAAGTATAACATAAGTGATTTGACCAATTTGTCATGATCACGATGATAATTAAAGCAATCGCATACACTTCCGTCCTAGTCCGCTGCTCCAGCTAAGTGAGCGCATTGCGAGACAGCGAGAGTATGGTTGGCTCGCCACTCGCGCTTCGTGTCCTTTGACTCCGGCCCTAAAAAACCGACACTGAACGGAGCGTTGACGAGGTGAGGTGAGGTATGTAACATGAACGGAGGCGAGAGCTTCATATACATTCTTGCCCTCCCGTCGCCTCGCGTTGCCTCCTAGAGAGTGTGGAGCAAACCATAGAAGTATTTCTTCCTACTCCGTGTGGCGCCGGATTAAGAATAGCGTCACTCCACTACCTTCCGTGGATGTCGTAGAAGGCGACTAAGGAAGTAAATTACCAGGAGAAGGGCAGCAGCGTCTTCCTGAGATTCCAACCACATAGGTACTGCGATCGCCAACCCGCCTGCCAAGCGTGGCGATTATGGCAAAACCCCTCATGGTTTTGTTCGAAGCTTGGAAAACCATGAGAGAGGCATAGGTCATAGGCCCTGCAGTGGGCGTCTAATGGTTCATGATGATGATGATAATGATGATGATTTCTTCCTACAAAATTCATTCTCAAAAAGAGCCCCTGTCCTCTCGTTAGTCTGTACCAATGAAATGAGCGTAAGATGTGCTGTAGAGTAAATCACTCTGTGATTGGTTCATTCTGTGCGCCATGCGTGACGACGTCAGCGTTAATTGGGCGAGTGTATCATCATCATCAACCCATTATGTCCCCACCGAGGGGCACGGGTCTCTTCCCTGAGGAAGGTATAGGCCATACTCCACCACGGGGGCCAAGTCCGGATTGGTGGAGGCTTGTAGACTAGTGGCTCGTCTACTGTCAGAAGTTGTCAAGCCGCCCTAAGGCCTCTGACTTGGCTTAACGACTGCCATCTATCGACGGCAGCCGGCACCAACAGCTTAATGTGCCTTGCGAAGCACGGAACCGCTCGGAAAAATGCCACTAGCATTAGGCATAGACGGCGACCCATCCATGCACTGAACGCGCCCTGTGTTGCTTAACCTTCGTGAACGTTTAAGATCACTCAGGCAGCCGGGGCTACGAGCGATACTCGGGCGAGTGTATATGACAGCGTATCTGATAATTGGTTTTATACTAAAATGTAAAACCATTTACTTCATTATGTATGACTCGTTGAAATTTCTAGGAACCTCGCAAGTTTGTCGGTATCAGATGCATAGATATTTTGCCTGGTAATGCTGAACTCGCTCCGATTGATAGCACAATGTAACTGTAGGGTAATTTTTTAGCGCTACTTTGACATCTATGTTTTTAAATGGCACTGGTGTGTGTATATTGTGTGTTTTCTACTACGTACATAAACTTCCGCCTGTATTCCAGAATGGCAACCCTCTTTCGACCTGTATAAAATTTTAATTCGGAAAAATAGGGTGCCCTTATTATACAAAATAGGGAGTTTTATTATCGTAACATGGCAACACTGCAACTGTCACAATTTTACAAATCTAGCGTGAACACGACGTTTCTCGAAAAATTGTGAATGCATACGATTTCTATTCAACGCTGTGCGTAACTTAGCTAATTTTTTGATAACGTCCCCGTAACCTGCCAAGAAACAGTGTTTGAAGTGTCTTTTAACTCATAGTTACGAATAGTTATAACACACGCCTAAACTCTCCAGTCATCGATTTGCACCACACGTTTTCTACGAAGGTTCCTACATTGAAATCAAGACTATGGCCAAATGGGGTGAAGGCGATCCCAGATGGATTGTGGAAGAGCGCCCAGATGCCACCAACGTGAACAACTGGCATTGGACGGAGAAAAACGCCGGGCCCTGGTCGAAAGATCGGCTCAAAGAACTGCTGACTGATTTCAAAGTGACCCAAAACGGCATAGACTGTAAGATCAAGGAGGTAGAAAAGCTTGAGGGTGAGGCCTCCGCGAACAATAGGAAAGGAAAACTCATATTTTTCTACGAGTGGAACTTAAAATTGAAATGGGAGGGTCGAATCGCTGGCGGCATGGATGTGGTTAAGGGTGAAGTAGAGATACCGAATTTATCTGAAGAAAATGACGTCAGCGAAGTGGAAGTAAGTGTTCAGCTTTGATAGATCATTGTAATTTCTGACAAAGGGAATCTTGTTGGTTGGCCTACTTTTTCATTTCTGTGCAGGATAACTGCAAAGGATGTGGTTTTGAACCACTTAAAAAGCCATCCTCTGTTACATGATAAAAAAAGCTCAGAATGATTGCTGGGCAAGCCCAATCTATAGGAGAATAATTTACATTTCTGTATTATTCATCAAGTCTGGGCATGCCTATCCAACATGCATAATATGGTTATCAGCTACTTTAGTGATTTTTGATGGTGCTGTGCACCTACTACAAAACTTTTTACCTGTTGGTTTCCCATTGGAAAGACCAAGTAAAATGAATGTAAATTTTTTTCTTTCAATTCCTCATTTGAATAAACACAATTCTTTGTGCAGTCAATAGAAAAAAATAAAGATAATTCATTCACATTAACATGTGTCAATAGTACAGTGGCATGCATTACTACGGTCTTAAATATAACATTGTCATGTTAGTTTTGCATCGACATGTTTTGCCAGAAGATGATGTGCAAATCAACCTTTACATTACGATTGCGATGGATTTTAATATGAGGTAGAGTGTATGGATGTAAAGGTTTATGTAAAGTTGACTGCACAAAATTCCTTTCGAAGAAACCTTTCTAAGTTTGAGACCGTTGGCTCGAGCGTACTGTTTTCTTATAAGAATTGCAATAAATTAAATAAAGATTTAAACCACTTTTATTCTAAGTATAAACAGCCTAGATTAGATGAATTCTACATTGTTATAACTTTTTTTTAGATTACGGTGACAATCAAGGGTAGCGGCGAGGAGGCGCAGCGAGTGAAATCCTTCATGCACACCGTCGGTCGTGAGGAAATTAGAAAACAACTGAAAGAGTACATCAGAAGTCTAAAAGAGGAATTTTCCAAAGGCCTAATCCTACCCAAGAAGGGCGAATCGGCTGTCAAAGCTGACAATGTTTCCACCATAACTAGTGGCTTTAATAAAAAAGTCAACATGGAGCCGGTGATATCTCTGCAGAATGACGCTCAAATTGGCTGCAAGTTGGACACAAAATCTATAGAGATAACTGAGACTTTCCAATGCCGAGGCATGGAGTTTTACAATGCATTGACTCGGATAGAAATGGTTACTGCATTTACCCAAGGGCATGTCAAGATGGATGCAGAGAAAGGAGGAAAGTTTGCTCTTTTTGGAGGCAACATTACAGGGGAATTTCGGGATCTGCAGCCGGGAAAGAAGATTGTACAGTACTGGCGATACAAACAATGGCCCGACCAACATTTCTCTGAAGTCACTATTAATATTGATGAGAAGGTTCGTATGAATTTAGTCTTTGATATTTTGCAAGAAAAAAAGTTCAGATCATTAAAAATTCACTTAAAGATCTCTCAACAATCTATTTATAGATTTGGCTGCTGGAGGCCGCCCTGCCCTTTTTTGATTTGTTAAAATGGCTGTCTGTCTGTTTGAGTTTCATGCTTGTGATGTCTTTGTCTGGTTACCATAGTACAGGTGTCCTTAATTGGAATAATTTTTTATTGATTTTATGGTTCTCTCATAATTAAAGTTGTTTGTGATGACTAGTAGAGTAACCCCGTTAACCTTAGAACTGCCCTCGCAGAATGGAATGTACAGGTGGTCTATAAAAACTTTGGCACAGATCTGTGATACGGCAGACGAGTGGCTAAGGCTGCTGTCACATCTGACACCTATCTCGCTTGCTAACCTCCCTAAATTATCTAGCCTCAGCTCACATTAAATGTATATTCATATTTTTATATCACAGCTAGTGGTAAACCCTGGTCTCTGCCTACCATATCTCTGCCTCCCATGTGCAAGACGTTGCAATCTTGTACCTCTGTATGCCTCTTTTATGTTATGAAAACCACAAAGGAGGCCTATGTCCTGCAGTGGGTGTCAAATGGCTGATGATGATGATGCCTCTTTTTAACTGACTTCAAAAAAGGAGGAGTTTGTTTTGCGCGTATGTTTTTTTTTTGGCTATGTTTTCGCATAACTCCGTCAAATCTTAACCGATTTCTACAATTCTTTTTTTGTTAGAATAGATATAACGTCCCATTGGTCCCATTTTAATTTGGTGAGGATCTGATGAATACTTTCAGAGATGGAGAACGGAACTCTTCACTGGACAGCAGTAACTAAGGCCTAATGGGGCCCATCATTTAGCAATATCTGTATGTTTAATAAAATAGCGTAAAAGTAGTCCCACGGTAATTCAGTGATGTTCTGGTGATGACTTTCGGAGACGGAAATTGAGAACTTCAAATTTTTAAGCAACGAATTGAGCAGGGTAAATTATTGCTGTATAGGGACTTGTTTCTTTTTCTCCCGCTCCCCCAATAAAAACTGAAAAGTATAAAAGTTTAAATAAAAAGTAAAAACCGACTTCAAAACACTACAACACTAAAAAGTTAGAAATAATTTAAAAGAATACCTTTACATTAGAAGTATGTAGAGATGTAGGTGTTGTAGAAGTATAGTTTGTAGTCGGTGCCCACATCGAGTGCCCAGTTTAATTACCAGGTCATATATTTTGGCCACCCACTACAAATTATACTTCTACAATACCTAAATGTATACAGATACTTCTAATGTAAAGGTATTCTTTTAAATTATTTCTAACTTTTTAGTGCTGTAGTGTTTTGAAGTCAGTTTTTGTTTGTTATTGATATAAATATGTAAGCTGTATCTGTAAACGTTGTTTTGTTCATGCAACCTGATTTAATAAATTTAATCTATTCTATTCTTACTGTGAAAAACGGTGAAGGAAAACATCGTGAGGATACCTGAGTGTCTGAGCTATTCACATACCTCAGCGCTTGAAATCGCCAATCCGAGGTGGGCACGCGTGGTGGTTTGCCCAGTTTTAGAGTCTTTGTAAATTTTTTTCTCCAAAATGGTCTAGATTTTGAAATGGACATCTAGTTTAACTTGTAACGTTCATTAAGTCGCAGTTTCTGTGCTACTTTGAATAAAAATTTTTGAATTAGGCCTATAGTAGCAATACCACTCGCTAACGGTAAAGGAAAACATCGTGAGGAAACCTGAGTGTCTGAGCTATTCATATACCTCAGCGCTTGAAATCGCCAATCCCCGGTGAGCACGCGTGGTGATTAAGCCGATACTCTCTCTCTGAGAGAAGGCCTGTGCACTACAGTGGGATGTATATAGGCTGCTTATGTAATTCTTACGGCGTGGCCTGTATGTAGTATGAAAGTAAAAAGGGTGTTTACAAGGCCTTACAATATTTATTTGCGCGAGACAATATTTTACGCGGTAGACATATTTGCGGTTCACAGAATAGAGAGGGTGGGGGGGAATGTTGCCCCTGATTGGCCCGGTTTCGCTTGCGTTCTGTTTGTCATCTAACAGTAGCTAGACGATTGTATTCTCCACTTCCAGGACGACCACACCCTCGTAACCGTGAAGCAGGATCTCATCCCTTCAGCGGAGGTGGAGAAGACCAGGGAGAACTGGCGACGCTACTACTTCGAGAGCATCAAGCGGGCGTTCGGCTTTGGCGTCTTTCTGTGATGCAGCTCGTGACGATTTAGGTGGGTTCACTTACTTATAGATAGATAGAGATAGAGAACACTTTATTTTACATAAAAATGGAAATTAAACGGATATTATAATAATATTATACCAGAGAACAAGCCGATCAATTCAAAATAAGCACTAAACTGAAACTAAAGAGCTACGAAGATTTTTGTATGGGGCCTGGCATAGTTCATAGTGGCGCCCTCTATATTTTATTCAATATCGTGGAGCATGATGAAACCTAGCTAGATCGATAGAGGACAAAAAAGTAAACAAGAAATTATTAAGGTCACCATGTCCTAAAGTGGCACGTTTAGGAGTTATTGAGCTTTGAAGTTTGTATGAGATTTTTATAAAACTTAACTTTTGAATCATTTTTCACTAAATACTGGACTATATGCTTGGCACCTGTGACTCGTTGCCGATTCTTGACTAAATTGCTAAATAAGTCGTAGAAAAAACACCCAGTTTATTATAGATACCGTATATTAAGGCACCCGAGCGTAGCGAGGATGCTTACAATGCGAGGGTATTACCAGAGGAGCTTTTACCAGAGTTATAAATCTGCTTTTCATCAATCCTATCAGGTAAATAAATAAAATAGTGTATTTAAAGGAAAATTCACAAGATATTTCTTTATTTTAATTACAAAATTACACTTAGCTGCTAGACTAATTACAATATACAATTAGGCATTACTTATCATTAAATCATTATACCGAACAGTGAGCGAGTTATTGATCGGAGAAGTAGGTACCGGAAGAAACATTTGTACTTAAATTAAGTTTTATGGTGGCTGTGTTTAGTTATAAGCATTATCTGATTAAATATTAGCAGTTAAACAATAATTAGGTAGTTAGACCTGAAAATATGATTAATCCCTGTTTCTATGTTTAATATGGTTTCATAGTAAACATAATATGTCACTTCAATGTAGGTAATTATTGGCTGACAGAAGTCATTTTTATACATATATCCTCATTCCCCAAGTCCAAGTACAGTCTATTACACCAGGTAAGGGAAAGGTTTTGATCTTTTTGGTTCATCCATAGTCCATCACATCCCACAAACAAGATACATAAAGCCGCAGTCTTCACAGCTACGAGTAAGACAGCAGACAACTATGAGAGCCACCAAAAACGAACATCTACGCCCTAGGCAAGATTGTGGTCAAGGGTAAGCTCATATCGGAATAAAAAAACTTTGGACTGAGCTGAAAAAAGATAGAATTTGTTTGATAACAATAAGCACCAACAAAATGTGTACTATATTAATTAAACTGTAGGTTTTATATTGACATGTTTTGAATTTTAATCGAATTGAACGAATTGGATGCATGAATAATACTATAATTTCATGTATATATGTATATAAGTAGGTAGGTACCTACTAGACATAGCTACCCAGACTTTAAAAAACATCAAAGTAGGTTTGAATCCCCGAGAAAACTCATATCAAGTGACAAATTCAGTGATGAAACTCAGTTAGTGGAAATTCCATACAAACTTCAAAGCTCAATAACTCCTAAACGTGCCACTTTAGGACATGGTGACTTAAATAATTTCTTGTTTACTTTTTTGTCCTCTATCGATCTAGCTAGGTTTCATCGTGCTCCACGACATTGAAAAAAATATAGAGGGCGCCACTGAGACTATGCCACTAATCTTCGTGGCTCTTTGCAAATCTTAACACTAGGTGGCGCTGACGGTATTCATAATACAGTGAAGAAGATGCCCTTTGCAAATGGAAGAATTTGATCATTTTCTTATTAGTCTCGTCACATATCTTTACCAAATTTGCATGGGACCAGCTTTTTGCCACCAAAGAATTGCAGAAATAAAGAATTATCGCTGAATATACAAAAAATATAGACAAAGACGTATAGACAAATACAGACCTTTTTTTAGAACCGGTAAAAAACACCATTCATCGCCACATAGAGTAGGTCTACTATCTATCCAGGCTATGAATAGAGCCCACCGCTGGGCATTGGCTAGTGTTGCCGAAAAAATCGATAGTTTAGCAATCGATTGTCGAACGCTAAAATCATCTACACGATCGATAGGACAATCGATAGTATTGATAATATCGATACTATCGATAGTATCGATGTCTCTTCTAATGCAATACTATCGGTAAATAGCAATACTATTGATAGTATCGATAGTTCCGTCGCTGCCAACCAATGAACTATCGATAGTATCGATAGTATCGATACTATCGATAGTATTGCTCTTTAATATCGAATAGGCTATCGATAATATCGATAGTATCGATACTATCGATAGTGATATTTTTTTTCAATAGTATTGCATTCAGTATGCAGCCTTAATGAGTGGAAGAAAAACTAGTGTGGTACGTTTACGTTGTATAAAGTATGGTCACCAAATTCTGTTCTACGCCTTAATAAGCGTAACCTGCATGCATACTTCATCCAATACTATTGAATTAAAGATCTCTATCGATAGTATCGATTGTATGATAGTATCGATTGTATGATAGTATCTTTGGTTGGCGGCGACGAAACTATCGATACTATCGATAGTATTGCTGTTTACCGATAGTATTGCAGTAGTAGAGACATCGATACTATCGATAGTATCGATGGTATCGATAGAATCGATTGAATATCGATATTATCGTGTTTTCTTTAACTATCGATAGGCTATCGATAGACAATCGATATTGGCCTATCGAGCGGCAACACTAGCATCGGGTCGCTGGTCTGCCTTCTGATCGTTTACGCAACCTTGACGGACCGTCCGTCCGTCGGTCTGTCAAGACGCTTTATCTCGGGGACGCGTGGAGGTATCGAGTTGAAATTAAAACCATATACTCATGTCTACAGTCCCTCGAAGCTGTGAAAAGTCAAACTTCTAAGTTAATGTGAAAAGAAGACACTTGCCGCTAAGCTGCAAAAACGTAAATTTTGACACTCAAGGGAATCAACATTTATAGGGTACTTTCCGTTGACCTAGAACTATGAAATTTGGCAAGTAATATCGTCTTATATTAACCTCCTGAGACCCAAGATTAAAGTATTCAACCCACATTTTATGTGTGCTGCTTTTTAAAGCAAGGTACCACTAGTTGTTACAAAAATACTAGGAAAAAAAATCCCCCCCCTCCCCACTTGGCAGTAGGGATGGTATCACGAGTGATACCTTGGGTTCGCATTAGTTTAAAACAAGATTGTTCCTCATATTATTATTTAATTTTAATTTACATCGAAGAAATACAGAAAGATTGAAAACTTTATAACAAAAAATTATTGAGAAGTATGATATTCATAGAAGCAATTTCTATTAACATTAAAGCATAGAAATATATAAAATTCCGAGCATTTAAAGAATGTCAAGCTCATACAGCCTTCATTACGACATTTTGATCTGTTATTTTGGGTTTGCTTAGCACAGGTTGGTAAATGTTTTGCTTCTTTCACTCTTTTGGCCGCGTGAGGTAAAGGCTCCACGAGTCTTTGTTTTCTGGTAGAAGTAGAAGGTCTCTCGTTTATTAAGGAAACAGGACTAGCACTGTTTCGGGCGCTTCGAATGGAACCAACGCTGGAAGTAGGGCTTTGCTGCATATTACGTGTCACGCGTGCTAATTGTAGGCTCAATAGTGGCTCTGATTGGTGTGGATCTGAGTAAATGAATTTCTTTGCCAAGTCCAATTTGAAGTCCAAATATTGGAGTATATCTTTTCTAAGGCATCCTGATTGTGCAGCATCTTGTCACACTCATGGCCATTGAACATCCGAAGAACTGTCTAAGTTCCTCAGGCGTCGTATTCAGTAATTTTCCTGTTCTTATCACGCTACAAACATTTGTACATTCGGCCATAATTTCAAACAAACGGTTATCAATATAATGAGAAAAGTAATCTAAGGAACTCTTGACAATGACGCTAGGGTCGAATGATACGTCCAATTCTTCATCTGGAGTAAAATCGAAGTTTTCTGTGTGTTTCCATCGTAAACTCAGGTCCCTAGACGATTGAGGAAGTGCGCGTAAAGATGAAAGAGGTTCGTCGTCCGAATCATTCCATTCCTCTTCATTTTCGAGTGGAAATTCCTAGTCGGGTATTCCCTTTCGGCATTCTTCAAGGTCTATTTCTTTATCACTGTCTTCCTCTTCCATATCTGACACGTCGAAATTGATCATCTGCACTATTTCTCGATCAGACAGAGGACCTGTAAAAATATTCCAAAAATAATACTGAATGCCCAAGGTATCACGTATGATACTTGCAGAAAAACTCGAGCTATGTACAAAATAATCACACTTTTCTACATAACAGTTTTACTAAATGTAAATTTACAACAGATTTTACAAGATTTAAACAAAAAAGCACGAAGATTTAAACAAAAACTAATATTTACCTTTACGCGATTTCGCCATGACGGTTACTGCAGAATCTTCAAACTTGCACTGACCGCAAATAATTTAAATAATGACACCTATCAAAGTAGCGGTGATGGTAACAATAAACGAAACCCTACACTTACTGTTAGACGAGGAGTTACATTAGTATTGCGACATATGGCGTTAAAAAAAATTCTAAACTAAAGGTATCACTGGTGATACCGGGGGTCTCAGGAGGCTACAAGTACAGGGAACAATCTGAAAACTGTAGATTTGTCCTTAAATCACAACAATTGTCATTGAAGTTCGAGAAAAGCTCAGAAATAACTGCGAGACTCGGTTCCTGAACTATTTATAATATATGTAAGTAACTACCTACAAATTTGTACGAAACCCTCGGTGTGCGTGTCCGACTCGCACTTGGCCGGTTATTTCATTTTATAAAAAGCCAGCAAAGAAGCTTCGCATTAATTTTTTTATTAAATTGGTATATGAAAGTCAAAATCCGATAAAATGAAAGTATTAATTCTTGTGAATAATTTTGTACTCATTGAATTTTTCTCTTTGTTTCAGGTCGAATTAATTAACTATTAAGCGATTGAACGGAAGACTTCCCGAATCCCGGCGACGTTCTTCATTCATCAGGATAACTCTCAAGTTAAATTATTTCCATACGTTTATTTTTATGATTTACTAATCTGTGATGAACAAACAAATCTACAGTGACGCGCGACTTTTTGTAGTTTATTTTTCATAGCTAAGACCCGTTTAAATATTTTTGTGTGTGCATCTTGATCCAGCTTTAGGTAATAATGTTTGTTTCAAACTTGCTTTTACAGCTGCCAAGCATCCCGAATCTTAACAAAGGGCATTGGATGGAAGCTTGACTGGCATTAATTAGGGTGCTGGATGAAGTTTCTCTTGCTGTTCTAGACGATCTAAGTATTCTGTGAATTACGATCAAAAAAACGGAAATTTACCCATTTCGTGTCAAGACGTGACAGAATTGGTCGAACCCATTTCGTGTCAAGACGTGACAGAATTGGTCGACATCGGGTGGTTGCCATTTCAATAAGAAATAGAATAGAAGAAATTACAGGTATTTTTTTTCAGTCGAATCAATCTTAAAGAGTAATCTAATTTAATCTGATCTAATCTTCACAGACCTGACCTCGCCAGAATCGTAGGGATGCCATATAAGAGAATTGATTTGAATGAATCGGATGAAGAAATGAACTTACGTCCAACTGGTTTAGCATTTAGCCACTCTTTCAACCGTGTTTAACAGTTTTTTAATTAACGGTGTGAAAAACCAGAACGTGTCGATTATTTTTTCCGTATTGTAACGATTTTTAGCAACGGTTTGATTATATCTAGAGGAACTTCATCTGGTATGAGGCTTACCTATACTGACAGTTTTCTTTGTCGTATATTTTTATGAACTGAGTCAATATTCCGTAGAGTATTTATTTATATAAATAGAAAATGAGATCGGGCAGATTTCTAACAGACGACGGTGTCCGATTCAGTGAACATCATAGATGCGGGCTATGTTACGGCAAGCTAAGGTTTTTATTATTTTTACCATAAAGCAGTTATTGCTGTGAAATAAAATTACTTGTATATCTATTGTGTTTTGTAATAATGACATAATAATAACATTGTAAAGAAACCCGCGGTTTATTTGGCTCCGCACGTATTGACTTGTCTTTCCTGTGGGCTAGGCCGACTTAACTATCAGGCAGGATGGTGTAGGTGCTGGGCAAGCCTACTCCATCTAAAAAACAATGTCCCTGGCACTGCAGCGTCCGAGTGGTCCCTTCACCCATCTAGAGTGTGTGAGTGAATGTGCCACTGAACGCTGCATAAATCATCTCATTACGTAGATGAAGGCCAAAGTTTTGTAATAATGAGTTGGGACATTTAATTTTAGGCTACGGAATCTACACCAATTGAATGTATTTCTTTGGCCGGAAGGGATTCTTTTTGCTCGTTTTATGTAAGTAGTTGAAGTATGTGTAAACGGTTTTAGTTATTTATGGAAACACCGAATACATAATGTTAGTAAATTATAATGTTGTTTTGATTTGTACAGGTGCGGTCAGCGGCTGCTGATGAATCTAGCTTTTACTTTAACCGTTTGTTCGCAATAGGGAACTTGCACAAAAAATGTTTTAATCTTATTGGAGAGGCCATGTTAAAAGAACAAACCATGCTTAAACTTTTTTCACGACTTCATTATTATAACCGGTCGAAAAGTAGTTCTAGTTACGTGGTACAAAAACACGCCACACAAATCGGGCTCTAAATATGACGTCACAACTTGAAGGTAACGCCTTGTAATTTATAAAGCGTGTTAAAGAGAATTTGTATAGGCCTGGCAACTTTAACGTCTTCGACTTTGAATAATTACAGATAAATCACGAAAAAACACATAGAGCGCAACTCCTCTCACGTTTGAATTTTCATCAATGTGTATTAGAATTTAAAACTCGTATTACAGTACGAAACAAAGCGTTTATCAATATTTGAGTTATCTCGTAAAATAATGTCTATCCGTCTACGCATTAGAAAACTTAGAATTCAGTGAAAAAACCAAATATTACAAGTTTTCTATTAAAACCCGAAAAAAATATTTTTGCTTGTGGTTTAATTTTTTCCGGGGATTTTCTACATTTTCTATGGTATGAAAACAATGTCGATGATCTAATCTAAGTTTGATGCACGTTCCCCGTTCGCTGGTAAAAAGTATAAGTACTTTCTAATTTTTTTTACAATATTTAAACTGTTGAAACTTTTCATTCAATAAAATAAAACCCTGAACTATCATTATTTGTATTATCGCGACCTATAAATGGAAGAAAACGTCGCAGGAAACATTAACGGTACCGATTGTTTATAAAACCACGATTTATTAAAGAGCAAATACAGTCCGCACAGATCTTTTTGGCGGTAACGTGATAAATCGTTTACTGTCTTTAAAGTGTATGTTTGAGTAATTGACGTAGTGTGATGCGTAGTAAATTACTAAAGTAGTCAATTACTCACACATACACTGTAAAGACAGTAAGCCATGTGCAAACGATCTGTGACTATGTTCACGTTACCGCCAAAGAGATTTGTGCGGACTATACCTCACATTGTTATTGTAATAACATTAATAATTACGTCTATCACGCAGAAACAGAAGCATTTTTGCTACAAATAATTTTGTCAACACGCTCTCACGACCATTTCAACTTGACACGCCTTCACTTGAGATATTTACATTACATTTTATATTAGAAGGTGAAGAAACAGATACAATTACAGTTAAGCATTTTGAAATAAACAGATACGAATAAAATATATACACTATACCACCTCTGTTTGATTTGCTTATAGCATTAGTGAAAGTGAAAGTGAAAATATTTTATTTATCACACAAAAATAATAAATAATAATTATTCTTTTACTCACAAATGTTTGTGGTAAAAAGGAATGGGCTCAGCTTTATTGCCGAGACTGGATGCGTAGTCTCGGCGCTGGTTTTCAGCCCGTCCCTTTTAATAACTTTAAAATTATAGATATTACATATGCGCCATTACGATTACGCTAGAAAGAACACAAACAAATTAATAGATAATTCAAAATTAATCACACACAAAATAACTAACGACAGGACACAAATAATAATTATTTACAGAAAAATAAATTATAATAATAAAAATGTTCCATTTCAATGGCAAATTAAATTTGTTTAAATATAGCTAATAAATTGATTACAATACACATTACAATTATCATTAAAATTTCATTGAAGACAGATTTAAATGTCAGAAAAGAAGATTGATAGATTTAAATGTCATTGAATTAACCCTTTTACACCGGCGTGCATGACTGGTATGGAATTTCCCCATTAAAATGAAAATGTCAACCTATGTGGAATAATCGTATTAATAATATAATAATTATGTACTTATATTAGGCTTTCATTCACCGTCTACATTAAGACAAATATTTATCTATTGAAGTATAATGCCCGGCAGATCACTTGAACAAAAATCTTCTGCCTGAATCTAAATCTGCCCTTGACACGTATGTAAGGGCAATTATTTTTAATTATTTGGTAATTTGATTAAACTTACAGTACAAAGAGTTCTAAGTCACATCCCGCGTCCTCCGCCGATGATACCCGGAACAATACGAAGTCGATGTAGCTAATTTGTTCAAGTTATATGCCGTTATATGGCGGTGGAAGCCTAGTGGGTAGAACATTGGACTCGGAAGCGGGAGACCCAGGTTCGATTCCCAGTGCGGGCATGTACCTATGACTTTGTTTTCTAAGTTATGTACAATTGTGAAGTTATATTAGCAATACCACTCGCTAACGGTAAAGGAAAACATCGTGAGGAAACCTGAGTGTCTGAGCTATTCATATAACTCAGCGCTTGAAATCGCCAATCCGCGGTGAGCACGCGTGGTGATTAAGCCGATACTCTCTCTCTGAGAGAAGGCCTGTGCCCTACAGTGGGACGTATATAGGCTGCTTATGTATGTATATGTATATGCCATGCATTATACTTTTCTTTTGTTTCTCTTTTGCTTGCATTTATATAAGTGCTAAATGATTGCAGGTAAAAGATTAGATATACGTTTCACAAATCTGATCTGCGCGCGACTAAAAAATAACATTACAACATAACATACATAAGCAGCCTATATACGCCCCACTGTAGGGAACAGGACTTCTCTCAGGGAGAGAGTATGGGCTTAATCACCACGCGTGCCCACCGCGGATTGGCGATTTGAAGCCCTGAGGTATGTGAATAGCACAGACACACAGTAACTACTAATTTCGATAGTTTTCTCTGTTACTTTAAAATATGCCATGAATTGTGTTTGTCAAGTAATTCTACCGAATCTGACACAAATGATAATATTTGCAGTTTTACGAAAGTCGGTACGATTTTATTGCACCGGTAATATTGAATAATTTATAGTTAATGTCAACAAAATAACTTTTTGCCACTTATAGACTGATTACTTATTTGAAAAGCCATAAGTGCAATGAAACGAAAATATCGTTTTTGCACACATACGATGGCCGCAAACTAGGATACCCTGTGCTATGGTAACCAGGCAAGGGCATCAAAAACACGTAAAAACACCCAGGCTTAGGCCCTTTGTTCAAATTTAGGTACTGCGGCTCCCAGAGGAAATCTAACCCACGACGTCTGTCGAGGCATTAACAAGTTGTATAACACAGCTTGATGCCATCAAGGATGCTCCCACCGGTGTCAGTTTACGCTGGTGGCGTTACCGCTATCTGCGGCTTATCGCGGTCACCGTGACCCCTGCGCCCGCGCAGCTCCGTATCGGCAGTCGTTTCTGAAAGTTCCTGCAAGCATGAGGTGGCTGCTCGCGTTCCTGTTTCTGCACGGGGTGAGTTTTGTGCTATTTTTGAGGTTTTTTGCGGTTTTTAGGATTCCGTACCCGAAGGGTGCCCAACGGGACCCTATTACTGAGACTTCAATGTCCATCTGTCTGTCTGTCTGTCACCAGGCTGTATCTCATGAACCGTGATAGCTAAGCAGTTGAAATTTTCACAGATGATGTATTTCTGTTGCCGCTATAACAACAAATACTACAAAAAGAATAAAATAAATGTTTAAGGGAGGGCTCCCATGCAACAAGCATAATTTTTTTTGCGGTTTTTTGCTCGATATTAATAACGGCAACAGGTAGATGCTTTAAATATTCGAAGAATATTTAGTTCTATATTCGCTTAAAAATAATAATAAAAATAAAATACATTTTCAGGGGGGGGGGGGGGGTTGACACAACTCACGTGATTTTTTGCCGTTTTTTCTCGATCTTCGTGTCCAATGTTGTATAGATAATGGTACGAACCCTTCGTGCGCGAGTCCGACTCGCCCTTGGCTGTTTTGTAATTTCAACTTGATACCTCTACGCGATACCTTTTCCCGAGATAAAGGGTCTTGACAGATAGACGGACGGACGAACGGCCAGAAAACTAAATATTCTGTCAATATTTGAAGCGTCTACCTGTTGCCGTTATTAATATCGAGCAAAAAACGGCAAAATATTATGTTTGTTGCGTGGGAGCCTCCCTTAAACATTTATTTTATTCTGTTTTTAGTATTTGTTATAGCGGCAACAGAAATACATCATCTGTGAAAATTTCAACTGCCTAGCTATCACGGTTCATGAGATGTCTGGTGACAGACAGACGAACATTGAAGTCTTAATAACAGGGTCCCGTTTGGCACCCTTCGGGTACGGAACCGTAACAACCATTACTCAGTCCCTTAAAGCTAACGTAAAAAAAAGATACTGCCTTTTATGCCGTAAACAGACATATATTTTGACACTCGAGGGAATCAAAATGTATAGGGTACTTTCCGTTGACCATAGTGGCAAGTAATATCGTCTTTTGCTATAACATGACGTAGTAAATTATGACTTATGTATGACCTAATAAATTATATGTAGGTAGTTAAAAAAATATGCAGACAGTATTACATTTTTTTTTGTACTAACCCGTGCTGAGGACAATTTTAAAAACCTATTTAGAGGCTAAAAATTCCACTCATGCCGGGACTTGAACCCGCGACCTCTGGCTAACCGTGCCAGAGCTCTCCCAACTGAGCTAATGGGTAATGTAGACAGTAGTCAAACCTTAAGAATGAGATAAAAAGATGGCCATCTTTTACAAAATATTCACGGTATTATTTAGAGACGCGATTCCTAAAACAAAGACTATTTATAGTCTGTCGTAGAGGGAAAGACCAACATAAACTGCATTAAGTAAACAGTCCTTTTAGGAATCGTGTTTTTATAAATAAGACTGACTTAAAACAACCACAAACGGCCCTAAGGTATCTTTTTCCGTGTACAGCCCCATATTACTTTATTCTGTATTTTTTCCTAGGACAAGCGACTATGTCCTACATTTAGACACTAATTAGTAACTGCGTATTAATACTGGTGCTTGTTGACGCTTCGTTATCTGACTGAACAGTATTTATTTTTAGGTCCTCGGATTGAACATACTGGGAAAGCCGGTGTTGCAGGGCAGCGAATTGGTGAGTGACGTCTACAGTCCATACCTTCTCAAAAAGAGACAGATTGATCGTTGAAACCTATGTAAATACCTTACGAGGGCTATTCAATTTATTCTCGAAATCGGGGTGATATACTAATGATGTGGTATCAGTGTGGAGCCGGATTAAGAATAGCGTCACTCCATTTCCTTCCGTGGATGTCGTAGAAGGCGGCTTTACCAGGAGACGGGCAGCAGCGTCTTCCTGAGATTCCAACCGTATATTGCGATCGCCAACCCGCCAGCCAAGCGTGGCGATTCTGACATTCCCCCTCATGGTTATGAAAACCACGAAGGAGGCCTTTGTCCTGCAGTGGGCGTCAAATGGCTGATGTTGATCATGATACTAATGTTGAGGGTAAATTAAATTATCATTAGTTAAAGACACTCTTTGAGGGTATAAATATAAAATTTTATTTAATTGTCACTATATTCAAGATATCATTACAAAAAGACAACAACGATGACTAAAGGGGCTGTTACACAAGGAGAGTTTCTCGCACGCGAGTGGCGATTTATTCTAGGCAATAAATGCCCCGAGTTTCGCCGCTCGAATGCAATTATCACTACTTAAACACTCCTAGGCCCGCGAGCCTGTGTAAACAAACTATACGAGTTTTCCTTACGAGTATCGCCATTCAAAAACGCGACTTGTGTAGTTTAGTCTAGTATTTTCAGTGGTGGTGCGTAACGTCTTCGGAGGTGGCACAAGGTGCCGCTTGCCGTGATCTCGACAGATCACTTCGTCTTCGTATGCGTCTATTATATAGATCTACGATTACTCGCCTTTAGTGTAAAAATTTCAGAGAAGAGTCTCACCTGTGACACGCGCATTCGAGAATCGCTTGATTAATACGAGTTTTTGTCAAAGTGTAAACAACCGCAGGCGAGAATCAATCATCCCACCTACAGCCCGGACCTAGCCCGTAGTGATTATTTTCTGTTCTCCAACCTTAAGAAAGCTCTTCGAGGTAAGCATATTTCCGACGATTGAAGAGTTGAACGCGGCCATTGATGAACATTTTTCACTCAAGAAAGACAAATAATACTATGTTTAGAGGGTATTGAAAAGTTACTTTCCCGCTCAAAAAAGTGTATAGAGGTGATGGGGCGCTAGATTAAAAAATAAATTTTATTTAGGATGTTCTGCTTATTATTTCATGTATATACCGAGAATATATTGAAGAACGCTAATTTCTTCGTCGAGTTAGCGAGTAGCACTATTTTAGCGGCAGCGGTAGCGCAGCAGTAGAACGCCGGCCTCACATTCATGAGGTCGTGGTTTCGAATCCCGGCACGTACCAATGGCTTTGTTTTCTAAGTTACGGCCATAATGACGACCTCGTGGCGCAGCGGTAGTGCATCTGCATACGATGCGAGAGGTCCCGGGTTCGAATCCCGGCTGGGGAAAAAAAAAAAACTAAACCCCAGGTCTTGGATGTTTACATGTTTGTGATGTCGCTGTTTCTGGTTCCCACGACACAGGGTATCCTAGTGTGGGGCCAGAAGCAATGTATGTGCCTGTATGTAAATGTTTATGTTTATAAAAAAAAAGTGAAGTTATAGTAGCAATAACATTCGTTAACGGTGAAGGAAAATATCGTGAGCAAATCAGTGCCTGAGGTGTTCACATACTTCTGCGCTTGAAATTGCCAATCCGCGGTGGGCACGCGTGGTAATTAAGCCCATACTCTCTCTCTGAGAGGAGGCCTGTGACCTGCAGTAGGACGTATAGAGGCTACTTTTAAAAAATGTAGCACCTATTGATTTTTTGTAAAGCCAATCCTGTTCCCTCACAGTGCCGACCATGGACCACATTGAACGCCAAGCTGTTCCGCGGCGAAGAGTCGCCATCCCTCAAGGCGGCCACCGACGCAATCAAGGCCCTTCTCCCTGAGGGAGATTGGCAAACGGTGGCTGAAGATGCGGTCGGCGCGTGCTATGCTCCGGTGAAACCTAGGACTTACACCAACACCTGCCCCGGCCAGGCGTTGCTTCACTGCGTGGTGGACCATTTGATAAGTGTACGTTAATTGTAAGTTAGTGTAAGTCAAGTGTAAGTTTAGTTAATAGGCCGAAATACAATCCGTAGCCTTACAAGGGACATGAATAGGGAAGAATTGAAAGAAAAAGTTGATTTACTAACTTAAAAGATGGTAAATTCATTATTTTGACATCAGCAATGATTTTAAGTATTATGAAAGACGTTCACCAACACCTGCCCAGGCCAAGCGTTGCGTGGTGGACCTTGATTAGATTTAGTTCGCTAACCGTAAAGTAAAACATCGTGAAGAAACCCGAGTGTCGGGGATGTTAACACACCTTAGCGCCTGAAATTGCCAATCCGCGGTGGGCACGCGTGGTAATTAAGCGCTTATTTCTCTCTAAGAGAATTCGCCCTACAGTGGAACGTTCGTATGTAGACACACGTATGTAGACTACATATTTTTTTTTTAAGTTAAGTGTAAATGGAGTGTAAGTAAGGTGTAAGTTAAGCTAAGAGGCTGACACACAAGCCTCTCCCAATACTGTCAGTGTGGATACGAATAAAAGAGAAGACAAAAAAAAATGGATCGACTTTACTTACTTGTATCTGATGGATTATGAGCAAATAAACCAGGATTACTTAAGCTTTGCCATCCCTTGAAAAACTATCCAAAGGTCTGTCACTCTCTGTCGGTCGTAGAACAAACGTGTTGTTTTCAAGTTGGCAAATAAATCTGTAAATACTCAAGTAATCCTGGTTTATTTGCTCATAATCCATCAGTATCCATTGTCCTGCATCAGGGACATAGGTAGGACCTTCATAAAATATCTCCACTTCTTCGGGTCTTGAGCGGCGACTCCGAAGTCCTCCCATCCCAACCCACGTATTTTCGTGTTTTTTTTTTTGGATTTACTTAAAAGTTAGTAAATCCACGTGTTTTCGTGTTTTTTTTTGGATTTACTTAAAAGATACTATCCTTCTATAAATGTGAAAGTTTGTGAAGATTTTTGGACGTTTATTATACTCAATCACGCAATAACGGCTGAACGGATTTACATGAAACAAAGACATGAAATTGACAAAGACCTGAATTGAGACATAGCATACTTGATATCCCGGTAATGCGTTCCCGTGGGATAATATTTATTTTAAGATTAAATTAGATGGCGTTGTGCGAGCGAACGTTGTGTGTTTAAACATAGATAGCGTTGCGCAAGAATCGTATAAACGGATTCTGCGACGGTACGAATTTCCCCGGGACAGCTAGTTATTATTATAAATTAACATTTCACTGCTAAATACTAACCAGTTTTAGTGGATCATCTGATTTCGCCTTTACGCGACTGCTACGTAGGTTATCTTTTGGAGCCACTAAAGTTCACAAATATTCATGATAATTCGTCGACAGCTGGATAGGTAGTTCTTAGAACAAAGCGACTTTATTTAAAGAGTCGAGTGCGCTAACATTGTTGAAATGGTGTCTTTACAAATGAACATCTCCCATTAGCTCAGTTGGGAGAGCGCTGCCACGGTTAGCCAGAGGTCGCGGGTTCAAGTCCGGCGTGGGTGGAATTTTTAGCCTCTAAATAGGCTTTTAAAAATGAACATCTTTTCGCTGTTAGGCAGCAAATGGAATCAATACCAATTTGTGGGAAAGATACCGAGGTACGGAGATAGTGATACATCCTTCAGTTTACAGGGTAATATATTATTAAACGGGTATAACCGCGATTATTTATGAGGTAAAAAATAATTACCTTAGACTCCCGACGTTAAATTAAATTGTACCTAATAAATAATCGCGGTTAGACCCGTTTAATATACCACTACTCAGTTCTATCCATCCTAAGGTTGTCTGGAAGAGATCGCTTTTAGCGATAAGACCGCCAATTGTATACGGCAAAACTTAGACATTTAAGCCTTTTAATGTATTTTGTTTTCTGGTGTGTACAATAAAGTGTTCTAATCTAATCTAATATGTATGAGAATCGCGAGTCATTAAAAAATACAGTTTAGAGCGTGCAAAATAATCCCGTAACCTTATGTTTGTAGCAAGCACGTGTCAAACACAGGACGCAGTGACATTCCTGCATCGCGCATGCAAAATGTTTCACATGTTATACCATAAATATAACGTCCGACGAACAATTATAGGCTGGCTCTCCCCAGGCATACGATCTGCATGGCGGGAAAGCCTTTATAGTGAAAAGAGCACTTTAATTAACCCGCATTTCCCTACATGTTCCTAAAAAAGCGTGCCCTACTTTCAAGTGTCTAACTTGAAGTTTGTAATAACTATCTACGACACCAAAATGCGAGTCACAATTCTTCTTAAGCCTTTACGATCCAAAACGCAAAGACTCTTGTTTGTAGGTACATGCAGTGATAGTTAAAAACACAGATGTCTAACCAGCGCTAAAAATGACCCCAGCGGGCGGGGCTTGTCAATTGTGTTACCAATCGGAGCGTGTTCAGTATTGCCCGGCAAAATATCTGTGCACCTGCCACCGTCAGACCGCCATCTTGCGAGGTATCTAGATATTTCGACGGATTGTACATCATGAAGTCAATGGTTTGACGTTTTCGCATAAAACCAATCGCAATTTACGCTGTCATTTGCTGTCGCCCAATCAACGTTCACGTCGTCACGCATGGCGCACAGAATGAACCAATCACAGTGGTTTACTCTACAGCACATCTTCCTCTCATTTGGTACAGATTAATCAAGAGGACAGGGGACGTTTTTGAGAGTGAATTTTGTAGGAATTGTATCCACAATGTTATGTTTTCGGTTCCAGCATTGCCCAGAGTCAGCCGTTAAGAAGGATGACTCCTGCGCACCGCTGTCTTCGTTGGCTGGCTTCAAATACATGTTTTCGCAAAGGTAATTCAAACTAAGGTCATTGTGATGTGATGCGAACCGCATAGATTACCTACAATTCAAAATAGCCCGGGTAGCATGAGCCCAATGTTCGTAGAGAATAATCTCACATGAGGGGAACTTAAAATTGGAAAAAGGTGTTCATACATTTTTATTAAAATAAATTAATGTAAGTATATTCAGTATTTTTGTGGATTACAGTGAATAACTATACAGCATTGAGTGAGCTGAGATACAATTGAACAATTTTTAAGTCTGGTCTTGCGACAAAATTCTTCCCGGCTCATTACTACTCACGATTATATGACCTCAAGTTGCTCTACTTACGATTAATAACTTAACGTTCTACTTACTCCGATAACAGATAAAAAAGTGGGTGGGGCCGTGTCGGGTTACAGGGCCGTTGGTTTAACGTGTAACATCTATAAGCGTTAATTTTTAGCTCAAACTGCGCATTGTGTTACGCGGCACTGGCGCCATCTAGGGGCATGAGTCTAAAGCATCTATTTATTGGCTACTTTGTTCTACTCAACGATATATAAATGAATTCCACACGACACGTAGTTACAACCCTCGCCGAGGCGACATGTTTTCGTTGCATGCGGTTTTATAATATAATATAATTGCAGGTTGTATTTGTTTCGTATTTTAACAGATCAGTTACGAAGCCCCGCAAATGTATGTTTAATCTAATTCAGCTTTTTTGTACATGTAAAGAAACCGTTGACAAATATCGGTAAAATAGGTACCGGATGCAATCAAGAGTTATTTTTGATGAAATACCTAATAACATTGAAAAGGTTAGGAATGCGTATATTTGCAGAACACAGGGCACATCTGCAGAAGATTAAATAATAAGTACATGGGTGACCGGTTTTTACGAGCAATTCTTATATATATATATAAGAATTGCTCGTAACCGGTCCTAACTATATATATATATATATATATATAAAGAATTGCTCGTTTAAAGGTAGGTATCAGATAGATATAATCGTCAGGCATACAAAGTTGCAGCAGACATGGGTGCGGCTCTCTGGAGTGACGATTAGCTTAGTTGACATTAATTTTCACATTATCAAGTCATTAATTAATTAAATTGTTTCAGTCGGTACGAAGATATGGAGAAGTATTTACCGACAGAGCGTCGACCATTGTGGTTTTTGAAAAACGTAAGTCATACTATTGATTTTTTTTTTCATGTAGTCTATAGACGTCCCACTGACCTTCTCTTAGAGAGAGAGATATGGGCTTAATAGTCACGCGCGCCCACCGCGGATTGGCATTTCAAATTCTGAGGTATGTGAACACCTGAGACACTCAGGTTTCCTCACGATGCCACTACAACTCCATTCACAAATGTTGAAAATACCACCTTATTTCTTGCAAGCGCAGGGCCCTATTTCATTAATATGTACTACAATTCATGGTTTACTATGACGATTCGATGTACCTTGCATAGATTTATTATCTCGCACATTAAAAAGTAGGAAGAAACAGCTACGCAATGTACACCGAATTGTCATCATAAACCACGAATTGTAGTTTTATGAAACGCGGCCCAGGGCATTACGTCTAACATTATTCATGTTGTTTCTTCCAGTATTTCAGCTCGAAATGTTGTGACGTGCCTCAGCTGTTTAGTGCAAAAGTTCTCTCAGAGAGTGGGTTTACATCTATGATACACTATTACGACCATGAACACAAACCCAAGGGACCCCATGTTGCTAAGGTAAGTGATTTTGTAACCAGTTGATGCAGTGCCTGAATTTAATACATCTCGATATCGCTTTTTTGCCATTTTGTGGGCATCGTACAGTCGACAGCGGAAAACATAATGGCCCAGGCACTGCAGCGTTCGAGTGGTCCGTTCACCCGGTAGTGTGAGTGAAGGTGCCACTGGACGCTGTATAAATCATCTCATTACGTAGATGGAAAGGCCAAAGTTTTACAGTCGACAGCACATCCACCTTTACACTACTCCTTGCGCTCTATACAATTATTTTATGGATAACCGTGCAACTAAAATATGAAAGTTGATGTGCTTTCGACTATCCATAAATAGAGAAGACGAAGGCTGGCATCACAACCACCTAGTGTTGGTGAGTTCCTTTTTAGGGTTCCGTACCCAAAGGGTAAGGGACCCTATTACTAAGACTTCGCTGTACGTCCGTCCGTCTGTCACCAGGTTGTACCTATGTCATGAATCGTGATAGCTAGGCAGCTGAAATTTTCACAGACGATGTATTTCTGAACAACAAATACTGCAAAAACAGAAAAAAATAAATATTTTAGGGGGGCTTCCATACAACAAACGTAGTGTTTGTTCGTTTTTAGCTCGATATTAATAACGGCAGCAGGTAGACGCCTGAAATATTTAAATGTTGTAAACCGAGTTGATGGCTTTGGTTTTGATGGGATCTTGTTAGGTAGGTAATGGGCATTGTTCAGGGAGACATCGACTGTCGTAAAGTGAAAACCATTTCGAGGAATAGGGATACTGATTACTATTAGGGGTTTAAATAAGTAAAATTAAAACGGATTATTAATATTTACCGCAAAAAAATTATAACCTTCATTTGTCCTTCAATTACGTCATCGTTGGCTCTAATGCGGTATTTCCGTTGCCTTCGAATATAAAAAATAAATACATTCGTTCGTTCAACAACTGTCAGAAGCGTCAATACAGTGAAGATAACCTCAATTCTCAACAAATATCCGATTAATTTGAATAATTATTACGAACGTGACGCTAGTTTGTTATTTACATGAAAAAATCAATTCAATTCAATTCTTGGTTATGGGCAATATGATTAGAAAAGAAAATATTGGTAAGTAGTTGACACTGACTGACATTTGTTTGTCATTGTCAAACGTCAACATATTTTTATTTTTAAAAAGCATGAAAAAAGGCAAAGGAACGTACCTACATAATTATGCCAGTGGTGACGTCATACTTACTAAGCTATCAGAAATTTTAAATAATTAATAAAAAAATAATCACATCGAATATTATGAAAATATTCAAATTAGTTTCTTATATTAATCTATATTTTTTATTTCTAGAATAAAAAATTGGGGTGAACAATGCCCATTGTATCAACTTATGTATTATACTTAAGGCTGCTCTTGCGTGGAGCATGCTGTCTCGCTGGCACAATTCAACAATTTTTGTGATTGTAATGAATTGAGTACCTATACCTATCTAATACTACATTTGGCTAAATGTCATCTGAGGGTTTGATAGTTAATAAAATTGCGAACATTCAAGGCATGTGTTTCTTATCCTGTACAAAGTATTTGATTGAGAAAATCTGATTCCAAAGTTAATAAATTTGTTAACTTTTCTTTATTAAAATACGTATAGGTATAGGAAAACAAAAATATATTTAAAATGTCCGTAATTTAATTATCCATCAAACCTTCAGACAACATTTATCAAAAGTTTACTTATATTATTCCTAGAACATTAAAAAAAACAAATTCTGTAAAGCAGACAAAAAAAAAATTTCAACATTTTATTCTTTAACTTTGTCGGCGTGGTAAATATGTATACGCATACCAAAAGACAGCTTTCTAGTACCATCGGTCTTGCGCTAGGCCGAACAGACAGACAGACAGACGAATATGGCTAAACTGTAAGGGTTCCTTGTTAGACTACGGAACCCTAAAAAGTGTTAAATTGTGGAAGCGAGAAAGCATGCGCGACGTAAGGACAGCCTTAAGATGATTTGAGAAAAGATGCTAGAGTTTTTTTTGCTGTTTTTTTGTCAATTACAACTCGACCCGACGACAGCGGATTACAGAGTTTGTTTCACCGAGTTTGTTGAATGTCAATGTACAATTACATTAACATTCAACAAACACTGCCTATATAAATTCTTTTCGTTGAATTTAATTGTTGATATTTGATTTCTGATTTCAGGCTTTACCGGCTATGATTGTAACCACCGAAGCCCATGTTGCGGACAAGGTCAGAGTGGTGGACCACGCTGATGAGGTCAGAGTTGTAGACCAGAGTCCAGAACAATCAGATGTAAGTATAATTAATGGTCCTTGTTAATAGTTAGCTCGACTGGAAAGATTGTTTTTATTATTAAATATTCTTAGAGAAATCCGAACCAATAAACTAACTTTGAAACCTGTGTTACACAATATTAAATAGGTACATTACTATTGAAATACCGGCCACGTGCGTGTCGAGCCTGGCGCACTGTAGGGTTCCGTAGAAAGAGGGATTTTTTTCCTGCTTTACAGAATTTGTACGAAGTTTTCCTTTTATAAGTTGGTTGTCTGCTACTCGTTAACTTGTAAAGACTTTAGCCGGGAGAGGGAGAGGGGCTTAATATTTCGAAAACGGACCCTTAAATCGAGAAACAGTCGTCTAACACTCATAATATTTTTAAACAACCAATCTAACTATACCCCACACTATGATGTAGGCGAGAAAAAAACATTGCAATTTAGGAGGTACCGTAAAATATATTTTTTTAAGATTTACCGAAGACTACCGTTTTTTCGGTATGATTAATTAGTATGTCTATGCCACTAATTGCCACTACTAGGCCGCGGACAGACAGACAGACGGACGCACATGGCAAAACTATAAGGGTTGTGACTACGGAACCCTAAAAAATATGTGTGTTGTGGACTAAGACAAGTGATTGTAATGTGTGGTAGTTATTATTATCATTGTTATTATCATATTTCTCTACGTAACTTCCATTGCAGGATCCTCTAGACTGCTGCAACTTGTCCGAGTTCATCTCCCTGGAATCCCGGTCCAGCTGCAAGTTTCAGACCACCTGGAGCGAGAGCAGGCGCCTGGAAGTTCTCGAGAGGAAGCTGGAGGACGTGGTTACTACGACGAGGACGCCTGAGGCCAGTCCGAAGCACCACGACGTCAGAGTGGTACCGCTGAGTGTGAGTTGAGTGTAGATAAGATAAGATTATATAATCTATGTATTTGTTGATTAAGTATGTGAAAATTTCGTTTTTTTTAATTTAATTATAAATTTGTGTACGAGCGTGCGTGCGTGCGTGCGTGCGTGCGTGCGTGCGTGCGGCGTGCGTGCGTGCGTGCGTGCGTGCGGCGTGCGTGCGTGCGTGCGTGCGTGCGTGCGTGCGTGTGTGTGTGTGTGTGTGTGATTGAGAGTTTTATATTTGCATTTGCACGCTATATAAGACATTTTGATAAATGTTCTACCTCATCGTAGCTTAAGATTTTTCCCTGTGCCGATGACCTTGAGCGTTTGACACAGGTGTGCAGCACTTCAACATTTCGCCGCTAGATGACACGACTGAATTAATTCCTAGTAGTAATCTCCATAGAAAGACGCTCGCGCTGCCGCACACACACAGTCTCATTCCCTTCGCGTAAGCACACGCCGCCAAACGCACACATATATAGCCGAATTTCGAACGCGTCGAGCGAGCCCAGCGGTTTCTACTTTTCTAGCTGGCTCGCCAGCCCGCCCGCGTACGCGTAGATTGAATAGACTTCAATCTAATGCCTTCTTGTATAGCATGCGTCATTACAAACAAAAAAGATAAAGGTAGGTACATCTCTTCAAAACTTATCTATGCTTTGTAGAAAGAATAGCTTTCAAACAAAAATCACATGTTTAGTAAGTGCGTATTTATTTACCTACCTACTTATGAAATAGTACATGTTTTTGCACAACAACAGGTTTTTATGTCAAAAAGTGAAAAAAAATCATCTTATCTTTTTTCAATAAAGTGAATTTGACTTTGATTTCACCTGGATGTATTTCGGGACTCAGTGGCAGAATTGGAACGTAGGAAGCGACTTCCCCATATGAAATAAAAAATATATTTCTAATGCCAATTCCATGGAAAGTAGAAATTACGACCATTTTAATTGTTATCCGGATTTTACGTCGTTAGGGTTGTCACGCTCTCAGATAGTAATTTATAATCCGGATCTGATTTGATTTTGAAAAAAATATGTAAATACCTGGTGCCGTTATTATTGATATTAATTAAAATAGTAACATGATATACATCGCATATAACAACTTTATGTACACGGTGTGACGTGAAGAATGTATATAGGTACATAAAGTTGATCAGCGAAAAACACCTAGATAAAATTGTTGTCCCATTTTGATATTACTAACTTGAAATTTTCTATACGATTAGTTTTTTTGCTAAAACCGACGGAGAAAATCGAAAACTTGGAGAAGCTGGTCTCCATGAGTTTCTTTTTTTTCAACGGCTTGGGATAATGGTAACACTTAGGGGTGGTCTTTTAAAACAACATAAACTCGTTGCATAAACCCTAGATAGGACGGTGACGTAAATTAATTTTTATGGCAAATTTAATAGTGCCGATTGAAAAGTAAAATTGCTTAAATTTTCAACCAACACCTAATGCAGGTTTTGCCACCGGGCCCCGCTGGTCTAGCGGCTGGACTAATATGGTATCAACTTTATAGTCACACAGCGTTTGAATGCTAAAATAACTAGACGTGTGAAAATTCTTGAATTTTTGGTTGTTCTAATTTCGGTCTTATCAGGTGCTAAAAGATTTCCAAGTTCCACATATGGTGTAAACTTGGAATTTTCCATCCTTACAGGGTGATCCCTCAAACCGATAAGAAAAATCTGACTTGGAAAATCCGGTCTCTACAGCTTTTTTGTCAAAGCCTGAGAAAACGGTAACATTACGGGGTAGTCTTGTCGAACATATGTTGAATAAGACCTTGGGTTGGATGACAACGTTAACTTACTTTTTACAAAATGGCGTAAGTCAAATTTCAAGCTGGCTCCTAAAAATTTAAAAATTCTGATTTTTATCTCTGGCTCCGTTTTTCTATGAAAATTAGTATTGGAGGTTTTTGTGGTCGCTGATGACTACTCTGCGCCATGTATTGAACGCAGGTTTGATGACTTCCAGCCTCCCGAACAAGCCGGTTTCCGAAAGGGCTTTAGGACCATTAGACCACATCCACACGTTGCGGCAAATTATACAGAAGACTGAGGAGTATAATTTGCCATTATGCTTTGCGTTTGTGGACTTTGAGAAAGCCTTCGATTCGATCGAGTTATGGACAGTGCTCGAGTCTCTCCAGCGTTGCCGTATTGACTATCGGTATATTGAGGTGCTGAAATGCTTGTACAACAGTCCACTATGACCACAGAACCACTATGTCGGTCCGAGTACAGGAACAGAATTCGGACGCAATTCCATTAAAAAAGGGCGTAAGACAGGGAGACGTTATATCTCCAAAAGTGTTCACAAACGGACTGGAAGATACCTTCAAGCTTCTGGAATGTCAGGGACGCGGCATCAATATCAATGGCGAGTACATCACTCACCTTCGATTTGCCGACGATATAGTAGTCATGGCAGAAACGATGGAAGACCTCGGCATAATGCTCAAAGACCTCAGTCGAGTTTCCCAACGGGTGGGCCTTGAAATGAACATGGACAAAACGAAGGTCATATCGAATGCTCGTTTTGTGCCCACCCCAATAACATTGGGGAACTCGACTCTCGAAGTTGTAGACGAATACGTCTACTCAGGACAAACAGTCCAACTAGGCCGGTCCAACTTTGTGAAAGAGGTCGAATCCAACTTGGCTGGGCAGCATTCGGGAAACTTAGAAAAGTCCTTTCGTTTAATATACATCAATCACTCAAGACAAAATTATACAACCAGGGATGACTTAAGGCACTGAAACGTGGCCTCTCACTATGGGCCTCCTAAGAAAGCTCAAGGTCACGCAAATAGCTATGGAAAGGCCTATGCTTTCTCTACGATATCGAATCGAAAAGCTGCTGAAAACTTAAAATATAGTGTAAAAATACAGAGGTTTTTATAAACATTTTAAAATAGTGGAAATTTTGATAAATTTGAAGCTTGGATTAAGATTTTGGCTTAAAATCTTTGAATTTAAATCATCGACTTTACGCATTTTTTTATTTTATTTTACACTACGCGCATTCACTAAAGCGGTTTCAAAAGGGTGAATATGTGTCATCGCTATCGTGCCTGTGTGGCCAATAGTCCATTGAGCAAATCTGACTCGATAATTTTTTTTCTATGGTATAACACAAACAAAATTATAAAATTTTTAAGAACAAAAGCAAAATAATTAATTTTTTACAGAAGAAAAAAAAACATTTCAAAATGGATATTGACCAAAGAAATAAAACAAACATTATGAAAATGGAAAAAGACTTCGTTGCTAAGGATGTTGGTAAAAGAGCTACAAATGGATTTGAGTGCTTATTTGGCCTGCATCCTTGTTTCAGCACAAAGACTGATAAATATAATTATTAATCAACAGTGCCTCCTCGTCTTAACTTATATTGGTATATTATAACAGATTAATCTGTTGATAATCGTATTAATAGTGTAATTCATACCATTTTTATTATTTCATTCCAATAGCACAGGAAACATACAGCATTTAAGTGATTTTTGGCGTTAAAGCTGATAGTTAAAAACTATCTATACTATAGTGCAGGGAATTCTAGTTTGATTGCGTTGTGTGGACGTTATTATTATTATTATAATTTTGGAACTCCCCACCGACGAATATTTTCAAGATACATTACACTATTCATTGTGACACTTAAATAAAAATATGTAATATCGGTAAACCAGGAACGCAGATTTTTGTTTAATCTACTGTGTGATACAGTACTTCTATTTCTATTTGGTTACTTTTTGTTACACTTTTCCTTTTTGTTAAGGTTTCAGTTGTTTTTTTTTGTTACGTGTACAAAAAAATACCTACTTTCTTTTGTTGTCATTATAATTACGGAACCCAAAAAATATTATGCGCGTTAAATTATATATTTAAATTACGTTGTACCTAAAAATGAGCACCGAATAAATCTTGAATAAAAAAAACCCGGATTTTGTGCCAACCCTAGCAAAAACAATTGAATAGGATCAACTTATACATGTCATGGAAGTGTGATTTATATTACATGTAGGGAAGGTAAAGAGCATAATTATTGCAGTGTAGATAACTTATCCCAATACAGCGGAATTTCGAGAAAATAAAAAAACTAAAAACAAGTACACACGTATATAAATTATAATTCCTACAAAATTTTTAGCATTACGCCATTGATTCTTCTAACAATACTTCCGCATGTACAATAAAATGCGTGATAAAAATATACAGCGTTTTATTTTATTTAAAACAGAAAAACATGTCAGGCAGATAGAAAAAAAATTCAGAGACGAAATCTACACAGATTCGTTTTGTATGTTTAGAAAAGGTTCTAAACAACATTATTGACACAATTCATATAACTACATATGTAAAATATTTTTCTATATATCCGGATGGGAACGACCGAGCCGAGTTCGATAGCGCTATCTTCTTCTGTCGCTACGGAAGTGAGCGGTGCGGAAATACTAAGTACTGTAATTCGGCTTGGTTCACTCAAAGGTTATGAATCAAGTATTATTCGTAACGCCCCAATCGAAATTATTATTTACCAACACATTATTTACCGCCTATGTACCCTACAATCTAACGAGGAGGCGAAGTGCGAGCGCAAGGAGTGAAACAAAACTCAATCAAACTAAAATGAACCTTAAATGCTAGTAATTAGAGACTACAAGGCTCGAGCAACAAGTCTGGCCGCGTGCGGCCGACCTAATCGCGACAATAAATGGATTATAATACATAGGTACCGTGATTTAGGCACAAATAGTAAAACGATGTTTCGCTTAGATTGGTAATGTTACAATAGCTCGGATGGGAAGAGGCGTCCCTTGAACGGCAGAGAGCTCTTGGTTCGAATACTAGTAAATGATCGGTTTCCTTTTTACTTTTCTTTTTTAGTTATTTACTTAAATAAAAAAATACAAGAATTGGGATTTTATATTGTATGTTTTTCTAACGATTGAAGCTCGATCACTACTACAAAAATCAGTTGCCGTGCGTTGGTCTTGCAAACACTCGAAAATGTCTCCACCGATTGGACTAATAGCTATATAATATTTTTTTGTTTTGTTCGGACATGGGACGTGGGGCGAGGGCGCGGAAAAGACCCATCCCTTCAGGAGCCTGTTTCATAGAACTACAATTCATTGTGACTATGACAATTCGATGTACATTGCAAAGCCGATTAACCCACAGATTAACAAATAGACTCTGCTGCGCAGTGTACTTCGAATTGTCATAATAAACTACGAAATTATAGTTTTATGAAACTTGACCCAGTACATTTTGTACGAAAGTGAATTGGAAAGATGCGGCGTCTTTTTCGGTCCCTCGCCCCACGTCCTTGGCCTACAATCGGTAATTTTGTATGAGAATTGCTACTTTGAATTAATTTCACTATATGGCGCTCGAGGTGAACTTTGGAAGGTTGATTTTTGATTGATAAATCGCTTATGAAAAGTTACAATGAAATCAATGGTGATGCGAAGAGCGCCTGGTCACAGACAACAGGCAACGAGTAGGCTGGGCGTTCCTCGTAAGGCGTAATGTGATAAATTGGTGAAAACGTTTTTTCTGAATGAGTAACTATTGTTCCTGTTAGTTTTAAACATTAACATACAAGATTTTGATATTGCCCGTAAGACTGTATAAGCTTAAACGTAATCCACTGCGCATTTAAAATGGTATATAAATTCTTAGCTTTTTTTTAAGCATTCTTACGGAATATATTTACTCATAGAAGGCGTAAGGTTATGACAGTTGTCAAACATCCAATAGGGAATCAAGGAGTTAAATTATATCATATATTAATTTCAACGGTCTGCCATGTTCCTAGAGGATGTCACAAGCGATTCAAAAACGTTTGCTAGCCAGTTCCAGCACACTGTAGCCCCTTAAACTCTTAATCCATTCGGTCAAAACCTTTTTACACTAAAAGTTTGTTTTGGGGTATGTGTCTAGTTTTTTGCTAATTTTGTTATATAATGTATATGTACAAATTATAGACCCCCCTCCCCCTATTTAAGCAACTTATGATGTATCGTGCATTGCCCAAGCCACACTATCTACAATACCAAACAAAAAAAAAACAAAAGTTGACTGGAATAAAATGCTATTTAGCATTATTATTATCGTTATTAAAATTCTTTATTGCACTTATAAAAATCAAAGTACAAAGGCGAACTTAATGCTAAAAGCATTAAGCGTTGGCATTAAGTGCGCCATTGTAAGAAAACCTGTTTTCAATGCAATAAAGAATTTAGTAATTAATAATGGTTCTAACATAAAAAAATCTACTGTAGGTAAGCACTTTTTGCGTATTTCGACATTTTTTAGAACACACCAATAGGTAATTATAGTTTTTCCGATGTTTTTATGGACGTATTTTGTACACTTTGGCTAAGCGATCCGACAACCCGAGAGTTGACTTTTGTTTGTTTACTGACCAGTGATGTCACTGATTCCTGTGCGACGCCATATTGCCCAAGATAGCGTTTTGGTGGCTTTTTTGAGACTGAATTTTTATTAGCTTTTTTTAGAAGCAATACAAAAAAGATTTTCAAATTACCACTTTTCTTCCGTGTGGCGCCGGATTAAGAATAGCGTCACTCCATTTCCTTCCGTGTATGTCGTAGAAGGCGACTAAGGAAATCAATTACCAGGAGACGGGCAGCAGCGTCTTACTGAGATTCCAACCGCATACTGCGATCGCCAACCCGCCTGCCAAGCGTGGCGATTATGGCAAAACCCCTCGTGGTTATGAAAATCACGAAGGAGGCCGGGCGTCAAATGGCTGATGATGATGATAATGAGCACTCAATGAACACCAACAAAAATATGAGATGGTTTTCTGAAACCTGTGAAATAGCTACACTGCAGTGAAATAAACTCTCTATATCGGTAGCGCCCCAATACACCAGACTACAAAGTATTTTTTGTCGCTGGAAATTAAGAAAGCTTTGCAATAGATTTCCACTGTAAAAGAAAGCTTCAATGGCTAATCGCGCTTTTTAAACTTTAACAAGACGAAATGGCCTTAAAATGTGTTGCTTAATTTCATCGTCCCATGTCTTCAACTCAGTGGTGTTGTGTCAAGAACCTTGCACGGGGATCTGAGTTTGGTCCGAAACTTACTGTTCATGTCAAAGTTCATAGAAGATTTTTTTTTAAAAGTAGCAATTCTAAACATGACATGTTCATACTTATTATGCTTGAAATTATAGAGCAAAAGACTTTTAAAGACCTCAGGTTATTGTTGGAAACCTCTTTAATAAATTATGATCCATCCTTCCATCCCAAGATTGTCTGGAAGAGATCGCTTTTAGCGATTAGACCGCCAATTGTATGTGGCAAAACTTAGATATGTAAGGCTTTTTATGTTTGTTTCTCTGTTATGTACAATAAAGAGTTGTCATCGGATCCAATCTAATAGAATGTAATGTGTGTAATGTAACGTAACGTAACGAAATGCAATGCAATGCAATGTCATTTTATGTAGTATAATGTAATGTAATCTAATCATATTCACAGTGCGACAAAGAAAACTGCGTCTTCCGAAGCCTCAACATCGTCTCGGAGTCTGGTTCGGTGGACACGAGCGCCTTCTCCCGTCTGCTCGATAACCTCACCAGTGAACATCCCGAGTGGCGGAAGGCCAAAGCTAGAGTCGTCACCAGGTGTCTCACCAGACCTATCAAGGATTACGAGGGAGAGTGCGAGATCAATAAGGTGTTGGCCTGCACGTTTGACATCTTGAGTGAGGTGAGTTGTATTAATTGGTTGTCTTAAGGCGGCTCTCAGGGAGCAATTCCCAAACAAACGTACTTTGGTTTTATTTCAGAAACGATATGCAGGATCTCAATGACACTTTTTTACCAATATATTTAGAGGACACCAATCAAGGTTTGCTCGTGCTTACAACTGATAAATATCAGAATAAAAAAGAAATTATAGCCTCATACATAACACTTTTCATAGGAGCTACTCTGTAATAAAGGCTATGCAAGGCTGTAATTTCCTTTTGATGAGCTTATTTCCAATTCTAAGCACGATCAAACCTCGATGTGTGCCCTCTAAACGTATTGGTAAAGTTTCATTGCAATCCGGCAATTTGCTGTTTTTGATGTTGCTTGCAAATAAAAACCAAACTACGTTTGTATGGGAATTGCTCCTTGAAGGGCCGCCTTTAATACATGTGCGCCAAGAAGTATGCCACGTGCCTCTTTTGTTTCACTCACGTTAATAAGTCTGCATGCACGCGCGTTTACGTTTTCGACGTCTTTATTTGGCTATTCGCCGAAATATTGCCTATTTGATCAGGAAATCAATCAAGAAATCAAAAATTTATGTTAGCCGCTGCCTTTGGGCCGTTTTTGTAGTGGAGAAAACTGCAGCGGGAAAAAAGACACTCCACTCCAATACGGTTCTTTTTTTAATAGTTTCAAAATGTCCTGCCACTGAGTAATAACGCGAGAAATGCAGAGCGATAATATCGATTTTTACGGATTGAGATACCGATTTTGACACTGAAAAGGGACCATCACGCTACTTCCGACAAGGGCACAGTTCATTTCTACGATATTTTTCTGAGTGATGTAGGACTTGCAATATCTTGAATCTCAATGGATTATTCTTGTTTTTTCAGAACTGCCCTCATGCCAAGAAACCTACAGTTAATCCGTGCAAGTATGTTTCCTCATGTATCTTGTATATTTCTAACTTCGTAGTTACTTGTCTCTTGGTCTCTACCAAGGTTTGTTTGTGTTGTATTTATTGATTGAAAAACAAGAAACATTGCATATTCTTACAATAACAATGAGAAATGTGGTTCCTGTGGATAGGACATTTTACATTTTGACAGCCAACTCGCTCCCACAGGAATAATGTGAAAGAAAGAACCAATTTAATCCAATATTAGTTAGTGTTAAACACTTTAACTCAGAAAACATCGCTTTTCCTCTACCTGTATCCTTTCACGTTACAGACACACGTACTCGATGAAGAACGATACCATCTGTCAGATTAACTCTTCGAAATTCAGGCCGGTATGTTTGAACTTTACCTCTTCTCCAAACATTTTCTGAGATATCATACAAAGTGAAATTGGACTATCAGCGTAGTATTACAGTCAGATCTGTCTGAAACATATAAATGTTTTCTTGTCGAAAAGCTGATAGTTTTTTTGCAATTTCAATGTTTTTTGGAACTAACTCTTTCCAAGTAAAGAAAATTATACGTTGTGGCGAAGTGCCGAACTTAAAAACACAATGATGCAATTTTACAATGTTTGTCTACGCAATGCACATCGAACTGTCACAATAAACTATGAATTATAGTTTTATGAAACTCTGCCCTGATGGTAAATGAAGACGAGACTAAAAATTACGTGCTTGCCTGTCCCCTGACATCACGCCGGAACACGACGAATCCTTTAGAGGCAAGGCATAGTGGATACTAGCTACGGCCTGCTTCGTGCGGCAAATGCCTCGCAAGGCTGCCCTGTCTATGTGGACAAGCTTATTAAAAAACATTGCAATTTCCAGAAGAACCGCCGTCAGTACTGCGACTTCCCGCGCTTTGTGTCTCACGAAGTCCTGTCCACTTGCGGGATGAGCTCCATCAGTCAGGTGGAGAAGGCTGAGCCGCCCGTGCTGGCCCGGGTGCCGCGGATTATGTACAAGCCTGTGGTAAGTAGTCACTAGGCACTAGTTAGTTAGGCACTAGACTTCAGAAGAACTGTCGGCAGTGCTGCGACTTCCCGCGCTTTGTGTTTCACGAAGTCTAGTCCACTTGCGATCACGCAATGCGCTATCAGTCAGGTGGAAAAGGCTGAGCCAACTGGAGACTAAGCTGGATTAAGTACAAAGCTGTGGTAACTAGTTACTAGGTACTGATTAGTTAGAGCTGAGATTTCAGAAGAACCGTCGGTAGTGCTGCCACTTCCTGCGCTTTGTGTCTCACGAAGTCTTTTCCACCTGAGGGATGAGCGCAGATGGCGAAGGCTGAGTCAACCAGATTATTTTAATGCAAAAATGTATAAAAATAACCACTCTAAGTTCGCTCGCAGAAACACGTCAATTATTTTCCCAAAGTCGCTGGTTTTTACAAACTTTTGTTGTCAACAGAATAAGCCACCAGTTTTATTTATGACACATACATGTTCACCATTTTGTGAGTCTTTAAGCGGAGCGTCTTCAAAGAGTAAAGCGTACTTGGTCCCCAATCAACCCTCCTTCAGAAGTCTAATCTCACCGTTTCTTCTGCTCCCACCAGTGCAACGAATCCAAGCCGGCCACGAACTGCGTCCTCTCGAAAATGGGCGTCCTCAACAAGTACAATTTCCTCGACTACTTCAAGATGAAGGATCGCATCCGCCAGTTCACCTCCGACAACGTCGAGTGGAGGGGACTGAGTGATGTTTACGTGGCTACCATGATTGGCATGCCGATGTACAGAGAGTCCTGCGCTAGTCAGAGGAAGTTACTGAACGTGATTGATGCTATGCTGATGGTAAGTGAATCAATAAAAAAATCTACACAGTACAATCATTTATCCAAATCCCAATCTGGGATCATAAGCAGCCTATATACGTCCCACTGTAGGGTACAGGCCTTCTTTCAGAAAGAGAGAGTTGGGCTTAATCACCACGTGTGCCCACCGCGGATTGGCGATTTCAAGCGCTGAGGTATGTGAATAGCTCAGACACTCAGGTTTCCTCATGATGTTTTCCTTCACCGTTAGCGAGTGGTACTGCTACTATAACTTCACAATGCATGAATTAGATAACAAAGCCATAGGTACATGTTCGCACTGGGAATCGAACCTGGGTCTCCCGCTTCCGAGTCAAATGTTCTTTCCAAAACATCCCAAACTGGGATACCACAAATAAATCAGAGGCGCTACTGCGTGCTTCTCCACTGTATGGACTTGTCTGATTCAATCTACTCCGAACTGTCAAATCATATTTTGACACCTCGAAAAAATGCACAGTTACGTAATAAGTAGGCTGATATGTTATTATTACTACTACGGAAACACTTGCCTTTCTGTATTCTGTTGCAAGAGTCCGACCAGGTTTCGCTCTGATGGGACGGTTCCCTATGGGACGATAACGGTAAATGTACAAACTTTTTCTATACAATGGCCGGACGATTTGATAGCAACAGGCATGTGAACACCCAGACTGAAGCCATTTGTGCAAATCACAGACCAGGAATCAAACCATGCCTGTCATTGTAATCCAAAGTATTTACTGAACGTGTTGAGATATGTTCATTTCGTCTATGATTATGAAAACCATGAGGGTTTTGCCATAATCGCCAGTGTGTCGCTGACCGTGTGGCGCCGGATTAAGAATAGCGTCACTCCATTTCCCTCCGTGGATGTCGTAGAAGGCGACTAAGGAAATAAATTACCAGGAGATTGGCAGCAGCGTCTTCCTGAGATTCCAACCGCATACTGCGATCGCCAACCCGCCTGCCAAATATATTTATTTCACATAATATATTTTTGGTAGGTACAAACATTCGCACGTTATTGTGTAGACATAGGTACTTATCACGCAGCAGAATAAAACTGACTTGTGTCTCTCATGTATTTATGATGACTAATTTTGATTTCTAGACCTGCCCGGCGTCGAGAAGGAAGAACACAGAGAAATGCAACAAAATGTTCCGCGAAATGATCAAAAGAGGTCCGGACGCCCAACAGGCCAAAATGGAGGAAACACTCCTACACGACTTCATGACATTAGCGAAAACCTCTGAGACACCCTTTGGGCGGCTCGCTCAAAAACCTAAATCTCTATTAGAACAAATGCCGTTTGGGGCCGACTATCTACCTCCAGTTAGAATCATGCACATCAAGCCCCAGAGAATGGTTACGAGTACGTCAGATCCTAATGCGATCCAAATCAAAAGACCTTTAGTGATCACACCGGTATACATGGGCATGGTACCGTCCACTACACCTCTTAGTACTACTTCGCAGTACTTGCTACCTAGAGAGTATTTGAGGACAGAGACCTTATATAATCCGCCTTTTAAACACGACGGTACCTTTAGAAGTGCCGCGGGGCCCAAGAGAGTCCCGAATGGACATAAGGGCCCCGTTTACATGTTTGGTTTTCCCAATTTGCCTTAAGAGGACACCCTGTGAGGGGTATCCATACGAAATAAGTTTGATCCTTGTGAAAAGTTTGTATGGAAAGACGTATCTCTGACTTCTTGTCTCTCTCTAAGCTCTAATTTCTTTTTTGTGACTTAAATCTCAATTCCAAGCACGATCGAAGCTCGATATTTGCCATATTGGTCAAGTTTCATTGCGCTCCGGCAATGTCGCTTTGAACAATAATGTCGTTTTGAATTAAAACTAAATGGGAATTTCAGGTCAACAGGGTGAGGTTTTTGGAGTGCATGTGCACAAAAATTAAGTCTGCTATAGATTTTGAGCGGTTCAGCCGTATTAGTTTTAAACACAATTCAGGTAATTTTAATAAAACTAATAATTATTTTGTTTTTATTAAAATACCAACAAGTAAAAAATTAAATTCTTTCGGACGTACCTAACGGTAATTTTTTTTTTGAAAATGAAAAAGAATTTTAGGTTAAGTTGTTAAGGCGATGTCTGCCTTTAAATAAATTTAGGGATCGAGTTCATATTATTGTTAGGTTAAGTGTAAACAAAAGTCATGTCAGTTTGAAGCCATAATGTTTTTTATTTATAATAAAATGTACTGTTACAGTTATTCTTGTACTTACAAAATCCTTATGAGAATAAGATGTAATAAAGTTCTATTTTTAATAGTTTGTAATTTTCTTTATGTAATAATTTTCCCCATCTAGGTCATTTATCAGTCTTAAAACAGTGTCATCGAATGATTTGGCTTTGAGATGTCAAATATAAACGATTTGTAAAAATGGTATACCGATTGAGGGCAAATTCTATACACCTGCAAGTTTTCTTATTTCGCAAAAGAAATCAATCACAAGGTTTATCTATCGCTTATATTTTTTTTGTACTGAATAAGTACTTTTTCCGCGAACTAAGAAAACTGGCATTAAGTCCGACATATTGTCATTGTAATGTTTACTCATATGCGATAAACATATTAATAATAATAAAACTTGTAAAACAAAAATTGTTCAGCATGACAAAATTACCCCTCGATCAGTTTAAAATGTATAAATCAACTCGTGAATGTATACTTTATACATTTTTTGTTTCAACTGAACAGGCGAGGAGGACTAAACGAAGAATTATAATTTCGATATTGTCATAATTACCATTTATCTGATAAGTTCTATGAAATAAATAAATTCATTCACAACGTAATTTTACTTATATTCAAAAATCACACTAGGCTACAATCGTTCCAAACAAGGATTATATTTTTAATGCTATACAAAAGGAAACTAATAATAAATTAAAGGAATAAAGCATGAAACGGGACACCATTTGAGTTAGACTCATATTTTCTAAGTAAAGTAAGTAGTGAAAACAAAATTGCGTCAAGATAAAGCAATACGTAATAAATACGTAATTGGTTTCAAAATTATAAGGCACTGTAAACACAAAATAATTAAAACTAAAATTGATATCTTAATTGAAAAGACAAACCAAATAGTTTTTATGCCTACTGCATTGTACAAAAATTATAAACAATTTTATAGCGGGCTAAATAATTTTAAAGCAATTATATTAAATGGCAAGCAACCATAATACATTACGAATATAAAATTATATTCGAGGGAATTCAATAAAATACCACACACGTTAATATAGAAAGGAATAGTGTTACCAACTAAAAAATATTTACAAAACTCATCACAATATAAATGTCAAAGTCATGAACTATTTTACCAATCTAATAATCAGGGAAGTGTACTTAGATATTTTTTAATCGTTGCCAAATAAAATTATTCGTGAAAAGATTCATCTGGTAATTTTAATAAAAAATACTATATAATCGTCATACAAAGACTTCGAATGTATTATGGTCTGAGTACACTAACCGAATAAAGTTTGCAGGCTAACCAAAATCAACGTTAATTTACTACACGAAACAATTTTTAGGGCATTATTTTTTACTAGATTCTTGACACCACAAAAGTTCTCTAAATCGAAACGAATTGCAATACTACAAAATTTCAGATTACTAAAAACCAAATTTCGGAAGTCGATTCCCAAAAACGACCAAAACTTCCCGAGTCTCCTCCCCTTAAGGCATATTCAGACTAATCGAATCGTAATTCCTCATGGATCGCGTTTCGCTCGAAACTCCGCTGTTCATCCTGGCCAAGATTTCTTGTTGCAGCGCCCTAAGCGTTCTCAAAGCTGATAGGTCATGTGGAGGAGCCAAAAGCAACGCCCTCCTAGCATGTGGAAGGGCCTCAGCTGGCTTGTTCAGAGCGAGGATGGCTCGGGCCATCGCGTAAGCGGACTCGAAGGCGTTGGGACGGAGGACGGACGCCCTAGCTGCCAGGTCTAGGGCTTCCGATGGTTCCTGAAATGGAAAGAACGAGTTTTGGTTAGTAAGAAATACAGGATAAGCTTGTGCAGCCTAAATAAGTCCCACTGCAAGGCACAGGCTCTCTCTCAGAGAGAGAAAATTCGTCAAGACGCATGCCTTCAGCGGACTAGCGGTTTTATTATGTTTCCTTTTAAACCTGGACAGATTTAGCAGTAGATTGGTCTTGAGAGCAGAGATATGCCGAAAGAATTGCAGTTACCTTAATTAAAAACTTATACCTTAATTAACTTAAGAATTTCAGTGAGCTACTTATATTAAGTTTCCTCTTACACCTGGACTAATTCTGCAGTAGATTGGACAAATAGTTTTGCAGTCTTTAACTGGACGAAAATAAGGATTTGCTCGCGAGTTTTGTAGTGAACTAATTAAACTAGAGAATTTCAGTGAGCTACTCTTAGATGCAGTAGTGAACAAGTATCTAGGTACGGCTGATTGATTGACTCACATGAAGTTTGCAATTGGCCATATTTCTCGATTCTCTACACTTCTGACATTTTGTGTGTGGTGCATGGCATCGCCTAGCAACGACGATAGCAAGAGAAACCAATTTTGATCAATATCTTCTTCATCCTCTGCTTTGATCCTCTGGCGCTTAATCGTTAAAAGGGTGCACCCAGCACTTTCGGTGAATATCTTTAAAGCTACTACTTACTCCTTTCGTCACCGACCGACCCTGAGAAATCCAGACAGCCAAGGTATTGTACCACTACTCTTTGTTAGATTTTGGGGATCGGCCGATATAGCTAATTGCAGCATCATACAGTCCACTTGTTCAAAATTTTAGACACCATATTATGTTCGTGAAGTTATAGTAGCAATACCACTCGCTAACGGTGAAGGAAAACATCGTGACGAAACCTGAGTGTCTGAGCTATGACATACCTCAGCGCTTGAAATCGCCAATCCGCGGTGGGCACGCGTGGTGATTAAGCTGAGAGAAGGCCTGTGCCCTACAGTGGGACGTATATAGGCTGCTTATTATTATTATTATATTATGTTCGTGAGCTTTGCAGTACTTAACCCCTGAACTGCCCTCGCGGAACGCAACGTATAGGTGGCCCATACTAAGTTGGACACAGATCTGTGTCGCGGCAGACGAGTGGTTAGACTACTTAAACCAGAGAATTCTATTGAGCAACTCTTATTTCATTGAGCCAGCAACCAGCAGTGGATGAGTAGTTACGGGTTGGTTGATCGATTGATTTAGGTACTCACATTAAGTTTCCTCTTACACCTGGACAAATTCAGCAGCAGATTGGTCTTCAGCTGGACGAAAGCCGAGATGTGTTCGTGGGGGATGGGCTGGGTCGGCGTGGGCGTGGTGAGGCCCTCATCCGTGATGAGAGGGTTGATCTTCTTCAGGGCGTACTGATAGCGGTGGGCGGCTTCCGAGGGTCGATTCTTCCGGTAGAGCATGTTTCCATCTTCTAGCAGCTTGTTTAGAAGGATGAGCCTGTGGGGGTTTTAACAAGTCAGTTTATTGTAAGCAAAAGGGGAGTTAGCCTGGAAGTTGGTGGAGAGGACATGAGTTTAGAATCGGTTTTTTATTTTCAAAATCATAATAAGGTAATTAAAAAAAAACCGGCCAAGTGCGAGTCGGACTCGCGCACCGAGGGTTCCGTACAAACCTGCAATGTCAACAACATTTTTTCACGGGTTAAAGGCAATTAGATCTAAGTATTTGATATGAATTTCAACTTGATAGCTCTACGCGTTCATGAGGAAAAAAGTAATAAGTTTATATTTATTAAAAAATATATATTTTGTAATGTAACTAAAAATTTAAGGTTTTCGGAATTTTTCCTTTATGTGTGCTATAAAACGTTGCTTCATGCCAAATTTCAAGATTCTAGGTCGACTGGAAGTACCCTTTAGGTTTTGATTCCCTTGCGAGTACTTGCGAGTTTCAAAATATGCAGCTTAAATTGCTGTTTCTTTTGATTGCGTTGACATAGAAGTTAGATTTTGTTACAGCTTAAAGGTATTATAGACCTGAGTATTTGGTATGAATTTCAATTTAATACCTCTACGCGTTTATGAGGAAATGGGTAGTAAGTTTAAAATTATTAAAAAAAAATATATTATGTGATGTAACTAAAAATTTATGGTTTTCGTAATTTTTCCTTTATCTATGCTATAAGACGTTGCTTCGTACCAAATTTCAAGATTCTGATTTCACGGGAAGCACCCTGTAGGTTTTGATTCCCTTGCAAGTGTCGAAAATTTGCGGCATAAACGGCTGTATCTTTTGATTGCGTTGGCTTAGAAGTTTGATTTTTTCACAGCTTCAAGGGACAGTAGACCTGAGTAATTGATATAAATTTCAGCTTCATACCTCCACGCGTTCCTGAGAAAAAGGGTCTTGACAGACGGACGGACGGACAGACGGACAACAAAGTGATCCTATAAGGGTTCCGTTTTTTCCTTTTGAGGTACGGAACCCTAAAAAGGTGCTAATTGAGATGCGGTAACCGGTGAGTGTGTAAGCAGGAATAAGTCAAAGTTGAAGCGAAAGAAGTTTGTCAGGGTCGTGGCTATTTGCCGTTTTTGATCTATAGCCATAGCTGGGCATTAACTCGTTAATCCGTTAATCGTTAATTAACGAAGTTAATATTTTGACTAACGAATTAACTTTGAAGTTAACTTCCGTTAAGTGTCCCAAAGTCCGTCGTTAATCCAGTACCTACTATTTACCGAAAAGATACCGCACACGCCGCGTCTCGCCGAGAAAAACGTTCCGATATTACCTACGTTTGGTCCATGAGTCAATCGAAACAATCTAATGTAATGAAATCTAATGTATATCTAGCCGGCGCATGTTTCATTGCTAAGCCCGCGCTTTACCTTACCTTACCTTTCTTTCACCTTAGTAAAAATAACTTTATTACATTAAGTTTCGGGCTTCGCTGAAAATCAGCGCTGTAGTATGCCCTGCAACCCACAGCACAGGTTGAGCGTCTCTCCGATTGCCAAGTTTTTTCTACTTCAGAACTTGTTTAAAATAAAACAAGCAATTATGTTTCTAATTAGTCTGTAAGTGTAACACATGGTTGGTTATCCATTATCCATATCCATTATCCTTAGAGTGACGAGTGTACTGTTTTTTTTAAGTACATATTGGCTAAGCGAGCCTCGCTTGCAGACGAGAACTTCAACATATTAAATGTTCATGAAGGGGAATATCCACATTATGCCAGATGACTTTAAAACATACTCCAATTATTCACGTCTTCTATTTGGCTATTGATCCAGAAACCAAACCAGCAGTTCTTGTAAGTAAATCAATAACGCAACGGTAAAAAACGCAATTTATTGTCAAATGTTAACGGATTAACGATTAACGTTAACTTGCGTTAAATATTCCCAAATGTAACGCTATAACGTTTAACGAAGTTAACTGTTGTAGTGAAGGATTAGCGATTAACGAAGTTGACTATTTCATTAACGGTGCCCAGCTATATCTATACCTACCCCTCTGGAATACAGGCGTGAGTTGTGGGTATGTAATTCCGATTACCATGGATTGGGCTAATTGATCGGGCGTTAATGTCGATATATACCTTGTTAGACAGTGATTTGAAGGTTCTTGGAGATAAAGCGTTTAATTAATAAAAAATATGTCAATTTATGTTAGTACATGGTGTAGGCACTTACATAAATTCTGGCTTTCCTGATGCCATGACCCAAGTAGTAGGTCCAAGCTTGGCTCCTCTTCTCAAGAAGCAATTGACGACCTGCAAGAGAAAAAAATCACTAAGTACCTACGGTCAAAAGAAAACGACGAAAATGATATATCTGTTACAGCCAATGTAATAAATCTGGATATTATACATAATGACTGGTCATTATATATAATGTCTACTCAGTTTAGATAAAGTGATAATTAACACAAAATTAATCACATTTACTAGCAATTTTATTTAATATCATATTAATATCATAATGTAGGGTACCTATGACTTTTCCATGCACCAACCTTGTTTAAGTTTGACACAAAACTAAGTTTTTTAGTGAAATATTTTTTTTCGCTTTTATATAAAAAAAAAAGAACTAACACCCGAAGTTTCAGGATGGAGCGGAGCGCAGCGGAACTTCGAACCTATTTTTGCTTATGTGTACTGACCTAACAAACAAAATGCGAAATATAAATTTAATCAAACAATTATTTGCTATATAACACTTGCCAAAATAAAACGTTAGCATAATAATTTATTACTTTGTCTAGTGAATTTGGCTATTATATATAATGACCAGTCATTATGTATAATAGCTATTTAATCACTTTGGCTGTAACATATCTACGTACATTAACCTACCGTGTCTGAAGATTTGTGATCGATAGCATTGGGCTACCGAATGTATTAAAAAATAATAATAGTAACAAAGTGCGGTAGTGGCCATTATTACATTATTTGCGTAAATTTGGGGAAAAGGTATACATTTTGGATAAAACTCCAAATATAGATAAATTTGAGGCCCGTGGAATAGCAGGAGTATTCACCGGATATCCAAAGACATCTAAAGGATTAAGGGTTTAGATACCTACCTGAGAAAAGAAAATTCATAAGCTCTAGGGATATCAAATTTAGTGAAAATATATCCACAGAGTTAGTAACAAACCCACTGTACGAAGAAAAGGATTTTATAGAGATTATTCATTCTGGGAATGTTGCCAATAGTCATGATGATAAAAGAGTCGGTCAAAACCAATCATCGGTGGAGCGCTAGCGGTTAGTGATGCGCATAAAATAATCCCTTCACAACTGAACTGTGCCCTTTATTCAGGCTCCCGTAATACTTACGATTACGTATGGTTTCTGTAATCCTGAACCGATAATAAATACATTTTAATATTATTTTTTTCATTTTCATTTATCTACCGAAAGAAAGGAAGATATAAGACATTTATTTAAATTGTCACAGAAACGCCAAGTAAACACGAAAGTACACAAACGAAATGACAATGATAGTGTATTTTTCTAATGATTTATTGTTGTCGACGCCAAACTTTGATATTTGAAACAAAATCGGCATCAGCAAGGGGAGTTTAGTTCCCTAAACGCGTAATAGTAGGTCTAACAAACCTAGAACCTCCTGAAAACTTACAGCAAAAGCCTCAGTCCATTGTGGTCCACCCATTCCAGTGATGAGCCTTTCTCTAATAAAAGCTCAGCCAAATAAACTGATCCACCAACAGGCTAAAGACTAGTGGGGTGCACTTGGTCTAAGCATAAAATAAGATACAAAATAACTTACCGGAACATACCTCTACCCAATGGCCCTGTCTAAAAACCTCAGTCCGCTGTGGTCCGTCCGTTCCATTGATGAAACTTTCTCTAATAGAAGCTTACCCAAAATCCACTGGTCCACCAACAGGCTAAGACTACTGGGGTGCGCATGGTACAAAATAACTTACCGGAACATTCCTCTGCCCAATAGCCCTGTCCAAAGGCCTCAGTCCACTATGGTCCGTTCGTTCCAGTGACGAACCCTTCTCCAATAGAAGCTCTGCCAACTCCACCGGTCCCCCACAGGCTAAGCCTAATGGAGTGCGTCCGCTGCCGTCAGCTTGGTCTGAGGATTGAAGATGGCGGTCTATTGCTGATCTGAAGCTGCTGTAGCGAACGAAGTTCGGAAATGGCGCGCCGGTAAAAGAGGAAAGTCGCGACTCTCTGGCTACCGCGAATGTCAATCAATCAATCAGCCTACATTCGTCCACTGCTGGACCTAGGCCTCCCCCAAGGCACGCTACTCCTTTCTGTCCTCGGCCTTTCTGTCAAGCTGCTTCAGATCGTCGGTCCAGCCAGCTGGTGGGCGACGTCCGCTGCGTTTGCCAGTTGACAAAATAAAATACAGTAAAATTTATATATCATGCATAGCATAACCCGTTCAGTCGAGTCTCTTCGTTACATATAGAACATTCAATACGAATTTGTCTATGGTTTAAACTTTTAAAGTTAAAAATCTACACGCGATAGAGTTGATTGAAAAAAAATTGTTCCAACTGAACGTGAAATTCAAACATGTTGGTTTAGAAACGGGACCTAGTTACCTAACCCCGACACTTTGCAATATGTAAAAAGAAAAGAAAACAGTTATACTTCAAAATTTGAACCATCAAAACGGTAAGGATAGGATAAAATTTCCCCGGATGTAAACAAATCGTTCAACTTGTAAAGAATTCGACTCCTTGTGAGTAAGTATGAAGAGCTGATGGCCAACCTTTCGTAGTGCAAAGGCATAAAAAAAAAGAAATACTCCCTACGTTTTTTTCCCGCTGCCTTTTTCTCCTTTACATAAGGCCCGAAGGCAGCGGCTAACATAGTACATTGACATTCAACAAACATAACATACCATAAGCAGCCTATATACGTCCCACTGTAGGGCACAGGCCTTCTCTTAGGGAGAGAGTATGGGCTTAATCACCAGGCGGGCCCACCGCGGATCGGCGATTTCAAGCGCTGAGGTATGTGAATAGCTCAGACACTCAGGTTTCCTCACGATAGCGAGTGGTATTGCTACTATAACTTCACAAATGTACATAACTTAGAAAACAAAGTCATAGGTACATGCCCGCACTGGGAATCGAACCTGGTTCTCTCGCTTCCGAGTCCAATGTTCTGCCCACTAGGCTACCACCGCTCTACCAAGAGACCGAACGTTGAAATAAATTATTGATTTCTGATTTCGTTTTAATGCATCAATTTATCTTTTGACAAAATGAATTGTTATAATAAAATCTAAGACAAGCTTAAGACGCTCTCTCACGACAAAATTTGTATGTCTATAATGGCAAAGCATGCAGGACAAATATTCAACTATGTACCATTTTCTTGGAAACTCATGTTTAACAAATAAATATCTTTATCTTCAGATGTAGGAAGGTTGTACAAAAATATGAAAATTGTTACGCTTTCCGCTTACCAATATTGGCTCCCTTATCGAGCAACAGGACGGCAGTTTGTATCCTGGACCGAAGACATGCCCAAGCGAGCGGTGACAGGCCATCCGAATCTGCGGCAGCAGGGTCAGCACCTGAAAAGAAATAATGACATTATTATCCGGTACAAATGCCGTCAGGATACGACCTTTTGGAATGGAGCGGAATATGACGTCTACTGACGCCTGTCAGTACCGTTAGCAACGCTGTCGGGAAAGTGAGTGACAAGTGAGCGACGAATACAAGTTCATTTTAAATTTCTTTTTAAATTATATTTGTTACGGACGGCGAGAGAGTAGTCGAACTGTGTTGAATAATCGAGACGCTAGGTGCAGATAGATTACGTGATAGGTACTTATGTATGTAGGGACCAGAGAACCATCCAAATAATCTATGTGCTAGAAAGAGACAGAGCTATCTGTTAGACAGAGACAGAAAGACATTCTGGAATGTTCGATAGTCTTTTAGAACCTATTTCTAGTATCTTCGATGTGTTTCTGGGTACTTCCAGAAGATATTCTGGAATGTTCTATAGTTTTCTAGTACCTTCGACGTCTTTCTAGTTACTTCCCGAAGTTTCTAGACCGGTGAGAGCTTTTAGTCGCTGGACATTTAGGATAACCTCATCTTTTAATTAAGATAATTTATTGATCACTGACGCACAGCAATATATTGGTGAAGGGACCATTTAGCAGACGCTCTAATAGTACCTGGAAAACGCCTTTGGAAGGGTTCGTAGTTAAAAAACTCCATGTGATTTCTCACCATTAGCCAAAAGCATCTCCACAACTTCCACATGCCCCTCGGCCGCTGCCAAAATCAGCGGGTTCTTCCCCCCCGACCCCATTACGTCGGCGCCGGAGTCCAGGAGCCTCATAACCAAGGCAGCCCGTCCGTTTTTGGCCGCTAAAGCCAGTGGCGACATCTGTCGGGCGTTCAGGGAATAGGGCGTCGCCCCTCTGACGAGCAGTGCGTCTGAGACCGCTGCGTTTCCGCTCGAACAGGCGGCGGTTAGTGCTGTCTCGCCTGTGACCGGGCAAATGCCGTCGGGCTGAAAAGAGATGGGGCATTGAGTTGGTGCGACTTTCGGTGAGTGATTTATGTCACGGAGGGAGTTTGAAAATGAAACGATTGTGTGTAACGACTGGGTTACAGAAAAAGGCAATTGGCTCCCAAAGTAGGATTCCTTGTGCTGTGGAGAGCCAGGCTACTTCCGAATTAGGTGGGTGAAATAGAAAAAACAGCCTATGTGGAAACAGCTTTTATATTAACCCTAAAGGAAAAAACAATAATAATACTAGTTAATAATAATAATACTAGCTTTATTTGAGGCAATGAGGTACGGCAAAACCCCTCATGAGGGAGGCCTATGTCCTGCAGTGGGCGTCAAATGGCTTATGATGATGATGAGGTACTACGTGGAGACTTGCCAACAACCTGTGTCGCAAAAATCTATATTTTGCAGATGTTACTGTCAGACGTTACTGTTACATTTTTTTTATTATACTGGATGGCTTTTTTTTATTTCTAATTTATGCATATCTACCTAAAACACGTACAGTTACGGCAAGCGCTTAGCCGTGAAAGAAAAATATACAGACAGCTCAACTGATAGTATCATAGTATAGGTAACAAAAAAAGGTAACTGATAGTATCATAGTATAGGTACCTAACGCAGATTTTAACGAGCATAAAATGCAAACAGAAAACGGGGACGCAATTCAAATACTGAATACCCACATTATTTGTGACGTTTTGAAGCGATGGCTTGTATACTCACAATAAGTTCAGCCGTATCCAGCAAGTACTCGACAATATCCAGATGGCCGTTCTGTGCTGCAGCTATCAGGGCATGTCTCGACCCTGGCACCAATTGTTCAATGTTATCCTCGTCAATGTCTAAGGAGTTCCGATCGTCACGACCAGTTTGACAGCCTAGAAGGTAGATCACCGTATCCCTTTGGCCGTTTTTGGCTGCGTGAACTAGAGGAGTTTGCTCGGCCGTGTCTGTGTGGCTTAGTGAAGCACCTGAAAAAACACCAGCCATGTAGTAAAATGTAAAAATTTGATATGGTACTTTTGCCCGCGGTCAGTTTTTGAAACTACTGACAAGAAGTCCTGAAAGCCAATTAAAGCTAATGCAGTAGCATCTTATTTTTTTCTATTGCACTCTTTCTTCAATTCGTTTTACCTATCTTGCCAAGTACTACTAAGAAAATTAAATGGAGAACTGATTGACCCAAATAAATCAAGATCAAGGACGAATCAATTAGGATTTCATTGAGATGAATGTAAGAGGTATCGATGTAGAAATTACTGTTTATAACTAAAAATAAAGAAAAAACTCACCAGCAGCAATAAGACGCCTCGCCACATCAGTATGGCCTCGTTGACATGCCAACGACAATGCCGTGCAACCTTGAGAGTTCGTCACTTCAAGATCCGCCCCAAACTCGATCAACAGTCCAACCATTGCCAGAATGCCTTGATAGGCAAACATGCATAGTAACGGAGCATTTCCGAGGCAGTCAGTTATCTGATTCGGTGAACCTCCAGCCAAAAGCATCAGTCTTGAAACCTTAATATTCGGAGTGTAGATGTTCCTCAAATTAGCAATGGACTCTCCAACGTTGGCAGAACTTGTGGCAATCATCATGGCTTGTAGATCCCTTGGGCAGAGACCTAGTTGCGCTGGTCCTAAATTCCTGTACATGTGGGCTTTTAGAATGTGGTGACCAAGTTCGATTGTCTTTTCTGAGTCTAAAGGCGCTTGGACTCTGGCCAGTCGGAAAGCGATTCCACAATGTCCAGCTCGAAGATCGCAGAGGAACTTTGGAGTCTCATTGTCATCTCGTCTTATAAGCCACTCCCTGAATGATGGATGGAAGAACATGTAGGTGTTATCGATTCTTTTTACCAGAAAGTCTGTCAGACCCTCGAATCTTGCACAGAACTCGTCCCATGGAAGGAAAGTGTTTACGAGTAATGCATTTACTGAATAGTAAATCTCTGCTAATGTCAGAGGGTATAAAGCTGCCAAGCACACGCTTAGGATATGAGTGACCTTTTCAAAGGACTGCACGGTGGGAAACTTCAAGTTGAACTGAAGCAAGAAGATCTGGGCTAGTGATATCGGCACCACTTTGTAGTTGGTCGATTTGACGACAATATGGCTTCGCTCGAGTAAGTCTAAAATCAGTTTTAAGAACAGGAACGAGCCGTGACTCAAATGCAGAACGTATTGAGCGAACTTCATTACAGAATGTGCCGCGTCAGACTTTCCTGTCGAGCATTTTATATTCGTCTCAATAATCGGTGCCGCTTGAAGTCTCGCGTGGAAGTACTCCAACAAATCCTTTTGAACATTCTCCGAAACGTCCAAGCTTAGCCTCGAATACGGCAACTGCTTGGCTAGCTCCATCAACTGTGTCCTGACTGTTGCAACTACTTTCAGCCACGAAGGCATTTCTGTCGCGTGCTTAGCTAGGAACGAAGCTATAGTGTGACCATGATCTGGTCTGTGATACTCCGCTTCACACAAGCCATCCACTAGTATTATACTATTTGACGTATCTATGCTGCCATTCCTTCTCAGTGTCACTAGTGGTTCTATTACGCCTCTCATGAAAGCTAAGTCAGGGTCAGCGATGCACTCTTTTAGAGAGAGGCAGGAGAGTAAGTGGGGCTCGCTCAGGAGGTATTCCCTGTAGGCTTGAAGTCTTGGAGCTTGGCAAAGTTGGGCAGCCAAGGAATGGACGAATTCGCCGACCAGACATGTGCTGTTGTTGTCAGCCTGTGGAAAGAGAACCTAGGTGTTAGTATTTGATGATTTGATGTCAGAATAATAATTTTATCAAACGAGCTAACCAGTACTTGGTAGTTAATTAATAAAAAAATATTTATTTTTTTATACATGTAGCCGCAATCTGATGAAAATTTAAATTTAAACACTCACCTGACAAAAATGGTAAGCCACGACGTGCGAAGCCAAATGCGTAAACAATCCAGCCGTGAGTTCCTCGGGGAGAACCTCTCTTATGTCGCACTGTTCCCTTAAGGCCTCATACTCGTAGTTCCTCTTTCGGCCAAAGCAGGAGTATTCCACCAGTTGGAGAATCAGGGCCGTCTTGCCGGTGCCGGAGCTGCCTGATATTAAGATTCCTGGAGGAAGAGACAAATGTCAACATCATCATTGGTAAGGAGCTTTTAAAATCTTTTCATGGCAAGCTAAGCTCAGTGAGCATAACATAATTGCATTTCACAAGAGTTTGCATTTGCAGATAGGATTTTTTCTACTTTGACTATCTAACTAAAAATATTTTTTATTCTATCTCTAACAGTGTCTCTCTACTTTTGAAGATTGATGTCCAATGTCTCGTTTAGACAAAGACTTCTCTATACATAGAGCCACTTACGCAGAGTTCTCATATTTTACCGATAAACGGGGTTCTACTCATCAAAACAAATAGGGAAAAGTTGCAAACGGCGAAAAAAATATCAGCTTATCCATAAAAACGTTGGTGATGACACCAACATGAAATCTTAAAAGTTACATGCTTTGATAACACTCATGCCTGTATCCTGGAAGGGTAGGCAGAGACCAGGCTTTACCAATAGTTGTTATTGAATTTTAATACAGAAACCTCACTTACTGGTTTCACTTCGTCCTTTTACCATAACAATTGAAGTTAAAACTATCCTATTAGTAATTTACCAGGAGAGCTAGATTCCAATGCCTTCTCCATATCTCTGATGAGCCACTGTCTTCCGGAAAAGAAAGACTGGTTATCAGTCGACGGCACTTCGAAGAACAGAGGTCGTAACGTCAATTGGGGTGTTGGATGCACTGGAATTGAACGGAAAAACATATTATACAGAGAAAAATACCTCAAATTTCTTAAGTTATTTACCTGCTTTGGAAGGGAATGTAAGACTGGTTGGTGGTACTTGGTACCAAACTAGATAAGATCGGTTTACATTAGAAAAAGCGAATGCTTCAGTGCTAGTAGAGCCATTCAATTTGGTAAAACTAATGTCTCACTAATGAACTCGTATGTAGTATAGCATAAGCAGACTACCTACATACGACTCCCTGCAGGAAGGCCTTCTATCAAAGAGAGAAATATAGAATTGACTTAATCACCACACTTACTAAATCACCAACCAACCAGCACTTAGTAAAATATTAAGAAAATTGGAATAACCCCTCTTTTCATGCCTCGCTAGTGATCATTGGGTAGTTTCGAACAAGTCTGTCAAGCACATCATTCAAAGTATTACTATAAGTACAATTTTGTGGAGTAAATGAGTGGTTTCCGTACCTTTCTTGAGTTCAGCAGACATGGAAGACTGTTTACTGTTGACTCTTGCAGACCGTCTCGCGGCGGTCTTCCGGTTCTTAAAGAAGCCGCTCGGCATTCGCGTCAGCTCCTCGGGTCTGCCGTTTTGGAGTGCTGGAAGAAGAGGAGTAGGGTTTTAGGCGAGTTTTAATATATCTTTAGTGCATACTATAGTTTCAATTTTTCTTTTGCTGTCGAAATCATCCACTACTTCTCTTTAGACAAGAAATGAGAAGTATTGGGACTTAACATTGAGTTCCGTGGGACGCCGGATTAAGAATAGCGACACTCCATTTCCTTCCGTGGATGTCGTAGAAGGCGACTAAGGAAATAAATTACCAGGAGACGGGCAGCAGCGTCTTCTTGAGATTCCAACTGTATACTTCGATCGCCAACCCGCCTGCCAAGCGTGGCGATTATGGCAAAACCCCTCATGGTTATTAAAATCACGAGGGAGGCCTGTGCACTGCAGTGGGCGTCAAGTGGCTGATGATGATGATGATGATGATTGAGTTACAGAAGGCCGAGATAATATTATATATTTTCAAATATCCAGTTTTGTCATATGGAGACATATAAGTTGTAGATGAAATATGCTAATATAAATTAAAACAACGTTGTTTTGGCTGGGTGTATTGCTAACAGACAATCTGGGTATAATGACTGACGAAACTGTATGTGCAGTAATGTAAAATTTTGTGCGTAAATAAAGTTTTTTCGTGCTTTCTCTGAATGTGCCTGTTGCGGCCATATTTTTCGATGCTTTCACTCCTATGAGAGCAATATTTTTGAGGTCTTTTCACTACAATCCAGCTGATGCCAATTGACTCGGCCTCTTGAACTAGGGTTTTCTCCAAGGATCTTCGGTTGTACGCAATCGCAATAGATCGTATGAAGGTAGAAGTAGAAAAGCGTTAAGACTTACTATTGACGGAATGCCGCCGGCTTCCAGGACTTGATGAGGAGCAATTGCTGGCAGCCGACAAGGACATGGAAGCTAGAGAGCCAAGTGAGTCTCGCCCTAGTGGAGATACCACTTCCACCTCGGACGAACCGGTCAATGTTGATACCTGGGGAGGAGATTTGATGATAGTGGCCTCTAGGCATTTTTTGAAGTTTGCGATGTCCTTGCCTGGACCACCATATCATTACCATTACCATATCATAGGATATCCTAGTTTGAGACAATATTTTCGAAATGTCTTGGTAGATTGTGTTATGTTTATTCCACGTCTTGTGGTGTACTAACAATTTTATTATTAGCTTAATTCCGGATTCACTTACTTGAATCAAGTAAGTGTATCTGGAATTAAGGTGATAATGTGTAGTGCTTACGAAAGTTTTAGTTCAAAAACAGTTTTATTGTTTTAACAGCAGCGAACGAAGGTAAAACGAACCCCAAGTATTCTTATGGTTATAATACTAAATAACGAGATTATAGTAAGGCAGATAAGTGATATATTATAAGGCTTAGAAAGTGAAATATTAATTAAAAATTAAAACAAGTGATGTAGGATGTCTAGATATCCGGTGAAGCACCCAAAATTTTTGCACCTCTGTGTAATGTTACTGTGATACCAGTTCGAGGATTACCAGAAAAGCTTGGTGCGATTTATACTGAAGAACTCCATTGCCACTAAAAGGCTCTAGCACTTTATAATACTTTAGTTAAGTAAAACTTTTACTTTTAGAACATCGAATAACCAAGATACGATAGAATCATACTGATTCCTACTAGATTCCTAGATTACCACTGGGGGCCGCCGTAAATTTGTGCAAATGGCCGCAGTCTGGGTATATTTCCACGTTTATGACGTTCTTGCCTGGTAACCATACCTCAGGGTATCCTAGATTGGGACAAGGACAAGTGATTGTGTTGTGTGGAAATTATTTATTTTATTTTTATTTATTCTTATGTTAATTTATTGAACCTTTCAATTTCGAACTTTTATAGCACGGTCTAGAGTAAATCTCAGATTTTATCAGTAGAAAGGTTGATGTGAAGTACTTTCAAATAATTAAACGCACCGGACTAGTGTTATGCGAGGCCAGCGTCTGTGCATCCAGACTCGCCAGCGAAGTGCAGCTGTCGCGAGCCTTATTCCTCGTGTTCCGCCTCTCTCCCAGCAGGAGACCCAGCCGCATGTACAGGTCGTTCTGCCTCCGTGATTCCCCGTAGCCCTGCTTGATGTGACCGCCTTCATCATCTGTGGGGTGGAGAGTTCGGGTTATTACGGGTGTGGTGAGTTTTGGAAAAGAGTTTGGAGTGAGTACTCTGAATTGTTACAAGGATATTATGCAAAGTTTTGGATTGCCTCTTAACTTTCTGATTTTATGTTTGTGTCACATGTAAGATAATGAACACATCTTTCCGAAGAAATGTGAAAGATGATACATCTTCATCACGGTTTTTTTAATGGGCATCAGTCCAAACTCTTTTCCATCCACGATGATCTCAAAAAAAAAAAAACAAATCATGCTAAAATAAACATAGGACACATTTCAGTGCAATGCAAAACAAGCTAAATATAATTATGTCATCATTACGAGTATGTATAGCATATAAGTCTGAACTGAGTGTAGCTCTTACACCTAAGCCCATATCAAGTTCAAACGACATGCTTAAATAAAACAAGGCTTATAATAAAGTAAATTAAAATTCATTTTTACAGCAATTCAAACACGGAAGAGGAAGAGGGAAGATGGCAATCTCTGTGAACCCATGCGAATCGATGCGATGTGATGTGAAAATTGATAAAATGGCTATGAATTATGTATTGAGCTTTGACAATGCTTAATTAATTGACAACAAAAAGGTAACGAAGGGGATTATTGTTAAAAGGCGCGGTGCTCTTTTTGTGCGGTGATTGTGATTATTACATATAATCACAATGCTTAATTAATTGACAACAAAAAGGTAACGAAGGGGATTATTGTTAAAAGGCGCGGTGCTCTTTTTGTGCGGTGATTGTGATTATATGTAAAACGTGAAAGTTACTTTATTGTGGTAAACTTGCACAAAAAATTTTGTTTAATGCCTGACTCTTCTCTGTAGTTACAAATTAGGACCTACCCCACTTACAGAGACTTAGTAATAGTGGATATTCACGATAGTACATCGTGCTTCACATTGACAAACTCAACTACAGGCCTTTTCTTGTTGAGTGTTAATTTACTAACGCTCTTTCCGAAACTCAAGTATGATCTGCATCATTAAAGGTTTTTTTCCAAAGAGACTGTGCCTGGGAAATCAAGGGCTTAGGAGATATAAAGGTCCAAAGTCACACCTTTTTTGCATTTTTTGCAGAAAATGTCTTGAGTTCAAGCTATTGAAGAGTCTGAAATTTTTAATCGCAATGTATTTAAAACCCCGGGATCTGTAACAAGCGTAGCGCTCGCTTATACTTAGGGGGACTACGTGCTATAATAAGCCTAAAACTTACGCGTCCACTAACATTTTAAACCTAAAAATTTACTGAATTCCCAGTATTTTTTTAATAAAGTAAACATATTGGTTTGGTGTCCAGTCTATGCATAGATTTTGGGTCAGGTGTTAGTGTTTTTGCCTCGAAAGTCCAAAATTTTGAGATAGTCAAGTGAGGCATAAAAGCGAGAGTTTATTTTAAAAAAACCGGCCAAGTGCGTGTCGGACCACGCGCAGTGTAGGGTTCCGTAGAAAGAGGGTTTTTTATCTGCTTAACAGAACTTATAACTTCATAAAATTAATTTTTCAATGGATTTTGTACGAAATTTTCCTTTTATAAGTTCATCGCCTATTTTTCGTTAACTTGTAAAGTCTACTTAGCCGTTATAGTTTTCTTTTTAAGTTCATTATATGTTCTGATTTTTTTCACCTTTCTACAATAAACCAACTAAACAGCAACCGGCTAAACAGCCGGGAGAGGGTGGGGACGCACTACTCTGACAAAAAATTGTGCTTTAAAGCTTAATATTTCGCAAACGGAACCCTAAATTGAAAAATTGTCTACTTACACCTACACTATTTTTAAACGACCAATACAACGACATCCCACACTGTGGTGTAGACGAGAAAAAAAACTGCATCCCCAATTTAGGTGCATGGGAGGGAAGGGAGATTCTACCGTTTTGTCGGCATAATAAATATGTATGTATCATCATCATCATCATCAACCCATTATGTCCCCACCAAGGGGCACGGGTCTCTTCCCTGAGGAAGGTATAGGCCATATTCCACCACGGGGGCCAAGTCCGGATTGGTGGAGGCTTGTAGACTAGTGGCTCGTCTACTGTCAGAAGTTGTCAAGCCGCCCTAAGGCCTCTGACTTGGCTTAACGACTATGTATGTATATCTATGCCAAATTTCAGCTCTCTAATACTTATTGTCTCTGTGCTAAGCCGCGCACAAACAGACGTCATATAGACAGATAGACAGGCAGACGGACGGACATAGTGAAACTATAAGGGTTCCTTGTTGGCTACGAAACCCTAATGAGTATTTATGGCTGTTGGTCGATAAAACAGACGGGTCTTAAAGAAAGTACTTGTAAGTACTAGTCAATCCTATCTCCTGATAAGGTAAGCACAAGCAGGTGTTTCTTTCTCTCACAGCCTTTGTGTTTAGAGACAAAGGTGCGTATGTATGTCTATGACGGTATTGAATACATTGAGCGGAAGTTTCTTAATCTGTTTCTTTCCCCGCTTCCCATATGGGAAAGCCATATCAGCCATATGGGAAAGTTGGTAAAACGCCGCGTTTTCAGCGAAGAATTCTATTGTTTTTCTTTTCCTGGAAAAGCTATTCTCGCCTCTTTGACAACCTTCGTGTTATGCGTATGCGACAGCCCGATGTGTAGAGGTCCGCGTGTGTAGCACGAAATTGATACTGGATACCCGCTTATTATGAAGTTTGTACAAGTATTCTGTTTCAATTCTTTTATTGTTAGTTTTGACTACACGCTAAGCAGGCTAGTGTTTCAATTCTTTTATTGTTAGTTTTGACTACACGCTAAGCAGGCTAGTGTTTCAATTCTTTTATTGTTAGTTTTGACTACACGCTAAGCAGGCTAGTGTTTCAATTCTTTTATTGTTAGTTTTGACTACACGCTAAGCAGGCTAGTGTTTCAATTCTTTTATTGTTAGTTTTGACTACATGCTAAGCAGGCTAGTGTTTCAATTCTTTTATTGTTAGTTTTGACTACACGCTAAGCAGGCTAGTCCACTCAAATGAACTTCTGTTTGGCAAAAAACATTAAGATTCTTTCAGACTTTCGATCAGATTTTCTTGTACAATCGACAGCAGATCATACATACACTCACGCCTGTATCGCCTGCCTGAGGGGTAGGCAGAGACCAGGGACTGCCACTTGCCACGATCATGAAAGATCACTTTCGCTTCCTCAACATTCATTAGTCGTTGTTACAGCAGATAAACCTTTGCATTTTAGTTGTAAACTAATTCGTGACATAACCGAGTAAAAACCACGCGGATAAAGGTAAAAATTATAATAAAATGACAAAATTTTCGGTAAAATAATTAGTTACGGCTAATTTCTGATTTCCACCCTTGCCAAGCTGGACAGCGTGAAAATCTGCATGGAGTATTTAGCAGTGGGTATAAAAGATCTCCGTACTACGGGGTCAGGATGAATTAAACATAGCTAGTTGTTATAAAAAGTTGTCGTTTCTTCAAGCCCAGAGGTAACTTGGCATTACTAGATTTTTTCCCGCACGGCAACCGGGTGCCATTACAAGTCGATAAAGAAGTAGCTTTATTGCTCTAATCAAAATGGAGAAAATTGTGTATTTTATAGCGGAAAAATGTTGATAATTCATTCTTTGCAGGTGTAATAGCGTAAATGCTTCGGAGTAAGGGTGACTGGTGGCTGCTCGTAATTTTTCTCGGAGAGCAGCTATTTTATAATCGACGAACAATGTAGAAAAACTTCTGCGGGTAGTATGACGCTTTTCTGTTCCTAATATTATTATGTCCTGCCTGTTCCGTAAAGCTGCATAGGAAATTTGTCTCAGACTTAGATTAGAGTGACATTGTTTTTGTAGACAGAGAATTTATTAGACAACTAGACAAAGACAAAAATATTACAAATGGTTAAATACCGTTCACGACAGAAAAACTTAGAAGAAAATAAAACTAAACATTTTTTTCTCGGCTTCACAAGTAGGTATCAAAAAATGCATTGTACAGGTGTCAAAAAATCAACATAACATAACATAAACTCACGCCTGTATCCCAGAGGGGTAGGCAGAGACCAGGGACTGCCACTTGCTACGACCCTGACAGATCACTTTCGCTTCCTCAACATTCATTAGTCGTTGCATGCACGCACGCCGGTTTCGGGTACTTTTTATCTTGCCCTTTGTTAATACATCCTCTATTTGGTCGTAGTATGTCCGTCTGGGTCGTCCCTTACCGGCCCTTCCATCCACATTCGCTCGATATATTTGTTTTGTCAATCTTTCTTCCTTCATCCTCTCCACATGTCCAAACCAACGCAACATTCCTTTCTCAATTCTTGTCAAAAAATCAAGTTACTCAAAAGCTTGTTAGATTTAATTTTTTTCATTTAATTCTAAATATTTTCTGATAAGAGCTGTTAAGAGCCTCATAAAACATAATTTAACGACATAACCCAAATATTGATAATTTCTGAAATAACATTTTCCATTGGTTGCGCTAGATAGCTCCGGATAAATGAATTGAGTTGTATTGGATACGTAAGTTTGTACAGTCATACAGTCAATATACAAACAAAAAACACCTGATGCGTCCTAGCACTTTTTCCACCGACGATACTGAGGGCGTTTTGCGGTGTAAAACGAGATTGCCGAAGCACCTGCGTCTGGGGGTAGGTGGCTATTACGGAAAGTAACCGATATCTGGACGTGGGAACGGCAAGAGGAGGAAGGGTACTACTCACTATCTCCAATGATTAAAAACTCGATTAAGGTTGCTATCCCTCTTGAAAGCTCATTCTAACATTTTTAAAGAATGTAAAAAAATGTGTACTCCTATACTTTTGATAAATGTAGTCTGAGGCTACGTTAGATAATAAAATTATATTTTTGTCTTATAGGTATATAAAAATCTCGTGTGACAGTGTTTGTAATCGAAATCCTCTAAAACGGCTTCACCGATTTTTATGATTTTTTTTGTATATTTGGTAGGTCTGGGAATAGGTCGTAGGCTATACGGCAATACGGCAAAACAACGTTTGCCAGGTCAGCTAGTTATAGACATATTTTTGATACAAAAACGGTTATGATGAAATTGTTCATTTCAGTAGCAAATTTTATTTAATATAATCGAGAAAAAATATAAAAGCTATTAGATTTTTTTTTATTTGAATATTTATTAATAAAAAACTTCAGTAAAGAGGTCTGAAAAACCCGAAAAGTCATGCAAAGTTGCAGTTGTTTTTTTCGACGCACTTTGACCACATTGACCACTGTTAACAGTAGATTAACAGAATAATTAATATCTGTTAGTCTACTGTTAACTCTTACTATTATTGTGAAATAAAGTTTCGTCTACTCTATGTACTGTTATGTCCGTTTCTGAATATATTTAAGTACCTGTTTGTTTACACCGCTAATGCCGTTTTACAGACGCTTAATAAATCTCACGTAGCTATCTAGAGTAGACCACCTGCTCCTTTTTATACAGTTTCCAGGAAATCTTTAATCGGATATTGTAAGGAGAGGCCCGTGTTACCAAGCACAACAGACCTGTGCGAATTTGGTGTACCATCTACCCCAAGTGACTGGTGAACTCTAGTTAGATACTATTGAGCCTGGATGGTATGTCACCGGATCTTCTTTTTTGCAACACGTCAATACAAATGAAGATGAGATTATTGTAAGAAACGCTGAGTTTGTATTAGTAAGTTCACACAGACGCTTTTATTTTTGTTCCTTAGTTAGATCTCACGGTGAAATGTGTCGCTAAAAGCAGAAATGGAGAGATAAGTAAACAATAAGATACATTACATAAGTCATGTTTTTTGTATGAACTAAGTTGGGTCAACCGACAGCTGTTTACAGTAGATTCACATATTGTTAGAGTACCAGAAACCGGAGATATGTAACACAACAACACCGATTTTAAAATAAGAACACAGGAATACAAAACACTTTTCACGCTACACTAACCATTAACTGCCCGTCAATCCGAACGTTGCAACGCATTTCAAACTCAATTTCATATGCGGCCATTCAAATCGGATTTGGTGGCCGCCCACCGTAACGGCCCGGGTTTGATTCCCGTCAGTTTATATGCACTATCATGTGCTCATTGTTAACAATCATGGGTCGCTGGTTACTGTTATGGCCTCCGATGGTTTTTTTTTCCATGGCCTTCCGGCTGTGGTTTAAGTGATACACGTTTAGATAAGCCTTGTGATAATGTGAAGGCATTCTTTTATTATTTTTAACACTCATTACTACTTTGTTGTACAAGTAGTTTTTTCAAAACTTTTTTTATTATAATGTTTGGACTGATTGAAAAGAATAGTTTTGTTAACAGAGAAAAGAAAAAAATGAGATAGAGAGGCAGAGAGTATACGTATAAAAGAAAGGTTTTTTTTATTTATTAAAGAAGTAATTTATCCAAATAATTTACACACCTAGCTAGAGGAAGACAACGATTGGGTTTCCTAACAATATTATAATTTACTGACAATTTGGTTAATTAGACCAAACCTCGCTAGACCTAGCGAGAGGCCTACCATGTCATCCAAAGGATTTAGCATGCCATTGGAGCATCAACTATCATCATCATCATCAGCCATTCGACGGCCACTGCAGGACACAGGCCTCCTTCATGGTTATCATAACCATGAGGGGTTTTGCCATAATCGCCACGCTTGGCAGGCGGGTTGGCGATCGCAGTATGCGGTTGGAATCTCAGGAAGACGCTGCTGCCCGTCTCCCGGTAATTGATTGCTTCGCCAATGCTAGCTTTCTGAGTAAAGCTATGAAGCGTTTTGCAGAAAGGTCAGATGAAATATTCTATTAGTCAACACAAACAACATTTTATTATGTGACAGACTATTGCGTAAAAATTGTTCGTAACTCATAACTTTTGGCGATATTATAGTTGGTCTCATAATAACAGTTGTTTTATTACGAGTAAATAACCCCGAACCTTTCTGCAACACGGTTTATATATATCTCCTCACACTGAGTTAATCTTCTAAACTTGGTCTGTAACCTCCAAATACCAAGTTCACTCGTTCTTATGATTCATTATGTGATAAAATTTTAATTAATGATTCACACCACACAATTTAGCGGATGTGTTAATTGTTAACACAAGATCCCGTTACTTCTTACAAGCTCTCAAGTAATTAAAAGCGTTTCGATGAACTTTTTCAAAGGGTTTTAACACAAAGTCAAGCATCAAGAACCGGCCAAGTGCGAGTCAGATTCGCGCACGAAAGGTTCCGTACCATTATATATACAACAAAGAGACAAAGATCGAGAAAAACTGCAAAAAATCACGTTTGTTGTACGGGAGCCCCACTTTTTAGTATTTTTGTTATAGCGGCAACAGAAATACATCATCTGTGAAGATTTCAACTGCCTACCTATCACGGTTCATGAGATACAGCCTGGTGACAGACAGACAGACAGTGAAGTCTTAGTGATAGGGTCCCGTTTGGTACCCTTTGGGTGCGGAAACCTCAAAACGCCTTTGATTTTTTTCTAATCATTTAAGAAAACATTATTATTTATTTTAGTAGGTATTTTATTACAAAATTCTACAATGTAAATGAACAAGGCGTGCGTAATGCTATCTTCCAACAAATATAATGGCAGCATGAAAGTAGAGGTTTATTTTACCCAGCGACTGTGTACATTCTTCTTGCAATCCACTCCATCCAAAAGTTGTGCGCGACAACACCGCCACGTTTATCATTACGGTGATATAGGAAATACTATGTAATTATTTTTTATGTTTGTTACACCACACACTAAAAACAGAAATGAAAATAAAACTTAAATAATAGGCTTGTGATAAAAAACCGGCCCAGTGCGAGTCGGACTCGCGCACGAAGGCCGCGAGCAACCGCGTAAAAATATCACGTTTGTTGTATGAAAGCCCCCTTAAATATTTATTTTATTCTGTTTTTAGTATTTGTTGTTATAGGGGCAACAGAAATACATTATCTGTGAAAATTTCAACTGTATAACTATCACGGTTCATGAGACACGGCTTGGTGACAGACAGACGGACGGACGGACAGCGAGGTCAGTAATAGGGTATCTTACCCGTAGGGTACGGAACCCTAAAATTGTGCACAGTCGGTCTTATTTCAAAAGAAATTTCTGCCAGCCAGCCTAGAAATTTTTGAATGTTAAAAAAGAGAGCGGATTAGGGCAGATAAAGTGGAAACAAAACCTATTGCTACCTACATTTCAGTGTAAAATACTAATTAATAATATATATACAATATACACGAATGTCCATATAAATATAAGAATGCAAAGAAAAATATAATTAATTCAGTGTTCCCTATTTACCTAAGAGCCCACCTTCGACGAGAATACTACTTCTCGACAGAACACCTATAAGTACTTGAACTCTCTCTTCCTACACTTGATATACTTTGGTAGTACAATGTAAGTGGCCCTCAGCGCTGTTGGTCTACACAACGCTGTTCACTTCATTTAGGTACTCGACGTTTCGCAATACATGCGACACGGCCCGTAGGTGGTTAGTTCAATTACAAACGAAGTAACTAGACAGATGGTCTACTAGAGCAATATAACATAGACCCTAACGGCAAACGGTTTTTTTGCTATGTACGGTGTCTTCAAGGCGCGAGTTTTGAGTGGAAAAGCGTAAAGGCTTACAAGTACGAGTATTTTTTAATGACTCGCGATGCTCACACATAGAACTTATATATTACCCGGGTTTAATCGCGATTATTTATTAGGCAAAATAAATAATGTAATAAATAGTCGCGGTTAGACCCGTTTCATTCATGATTTTGAAACGGACACCTAGTTTTAATGTTCAATAAGTCACAGTTTCTGTGTTACTTTGAATGCATATTTTTGAATTTTTTTTTTATTACTTAAAGGTTATCTATCTATTTTTTGTGGAAATATACTTGAAGGTATACGTCTCAGACCTACTGGTTTATGTCGGAATATGTCATAAATACCTACGCTGATTCTAGATTTTGGTAAAGCTCTATCATGGGTGTCTTTATATTGATTTCAAACAATTGGGTTCAGACCAATATTCCCATTTATTTTAATGTGGTCAAAAAGTTACTACATTTAACTAGGATAATTACTTTTATTTTACTTTTACTTAACATTAATATTTGTATTTTTATTTTACTTAGTATTAATAACAATAATACTTTATTCATTTATTTGCTTCTTACTAGAGCGGTGGTAGCGCGAAGCGATAGAATGACGGCTTCTCATTCGGGAGGTCGTGGGTTCAAATCCCGGCATGTAGCAATGACTTGTTTTCTCTTACTACATTTATGAAATTATAGTAGCAATACCACTGGCTAACTATGAAGGAAAACATCGTGAGGAAACCTGAGTGTCTGCGGTGTTTACATACCTCAGCGCTCTAAATTGAAAATCCGCGGTGAGCACGCTTGGTGATTAAGCCCATAATCTATCTTTGTGAGGCCTGTGCCCTGCAGTAGGCCGAATAAAGGCTACATAAAAAAAAATGTTAAGCGACTATCCAAAAATAATGTTAAGCGAAAATCGAGAGGTTGAAGAACGAACAGCCGACTTATTCCCCGGATTCTATTTGTACTTACAAGTACATAAAGTTGTTGTATTCAGGAGGCTCTCTGTACATTACTATTGTATGTGCTTCGAGGCCGCTCCGAGATGCCGAAAGTGGTGAGGCGCAAAGGTTTTGAATTCAATTTCGGCATGTACCAATCCCAAAACATTTTGTTTTGTATGTTATGTACATTAATTTGTGACTTTATGGTAGCTACTGTGAAGGAAAACATAGTGAGGAAACCAGGTATTCACAAACCCTGGTGGTTGAAAATGCATTCAATCTCTCTGAGAGCTTGCTATGCAGCGGGATGTATATAGACTGTTAATGCTATGTTATTGATAATGCTATGTTACCACTGTGGTCAAAGTTGTTTCCGTAGTCTATAAAAGGTATAAACGTACGTACTGCATTAAGTCGTGAACCATCCAATTTTACACCGAATGTAACATGAACGTCTTACTTTCGAACGTTTTAATATAAGTGAGTATCAGAGTAATATAATTTTTACGAAAGCTTACTTTTACGAAAAACGTGAATTAATCTTTGTGCTATGAAAGCTGATGGAAGTACCTAGAAAAAATATTAAACGTTTGTCGATGGAGGATGTCGAGTTACAGGTAAACATCGACTTCGTAACAAATGGCTTCGTAAAAATTGGTATGGTACAGCGATATGTTATATGTTTATAATGTTAAAATCTAGCTGCAAAGTAGGTTACTCAGGGCTGCAAGTGATGTAAATTGCTTCGGCCTGATGTCGCTGCCTGTACGTAATACAGAGAAGTTTGTAAAGAGGCTCGAAATTTCATCGACGCTTGCACTTGCCCATTAGCTCAGTTGGGAAAGCGCTGGCACGGTAAGCCAGAGGTCGCGGGTTCAAGTCCCGGCATGGGTGGAATTTTTAGCCTCTAAATAGGTTTTAAAAATTGTCCTCAGCACGGGTTAGTGCAACAAAAAGAATATAATAAATGGCAAAGAATTGAGCAGGAAAAGAAAAAATATACATTCTTGCCAACGGTACGCTTATCAGCAACGACAGTCGGCATTTAAGAGATATTCTAGGAATGTTGGTCTGTGTAAAAAGCTGCAGTAAGTTGTCGTTTCAAATAAAATGTATCATGCATGACTTTAAAATGAGCATAAATGGATTGCTCCCGCCTACGGTTAGAGATTTTCATTATCTGTCTTGTAGGTATGTTATATATGGTTGGTAAGGAATGTGATCTGATTTACTTAACATAATTTTAAAGCAATGGCTTGATCTTTATCTGATTCTATGTTGTGATATTTGAGTTGAAGTAGGTTACCTAGCTGTGGAAGGATTGCTTTGAAATCGGAGGCCAACTTTTGATTACGTTACTTCAGTGCTTCTGTCTACGATAACCGTAAAATTACACACAAATAGGACTTTTTTGTAAGTTGTATCCTCACGTCTTTTTTGGCTACGTTTGGGAGCTTAGATTATTTATATTATAGTCTTACCTTGAGAGTTTTTCAAAATAGAATTCGGACTACTTACAAAACAAAACACAGAATATAAATTAGGTAAAGTCGCAGATGACCCGCAGGTAATTTTCGTAAAACACATTCAAAACAAACGCACACAGAAAACAAACGATGCACAACAAAAGAAAACATGAATACAAATGCTTCAAATAACACGAGCAAAGCGCGAGCTTAATCGAGCAAAAAAGTTGTGCAAAAATCGAGCAAACGACGATGCTGCCAGACTTGAAAGCAACTTGGACTAAATTCTGACCAGTTTATGTAGACACTTAGAAGGTAGCTTGGGGAATTAGATTCAGTTTGCATTGGGGATCGTCCAAGTATGGACAATTAAAACTGTCTGGCTAATTTAGCCATTACTAAGAAAATTCTTGGCCGTGGCGACTTTGTATGCTATTCATAGGAATTTCACGAATTTTGAGCATTTAGTTCATGTTTTGTACTATAGAGTAAAACAATAATTATCAGAAGAATAATAAGCAAACTGCAAAATAGACTTACTTTTGATTTGATTACAACTTGACCTCTCTAACTTAGCTAGCCTTTCTTTTCTTTCAGAATTTAGTCCAAAAGCCCCTTTCTAAACTGTATTGAGCAAAACTGGCGTGCCTGTCAACTGATTGAGCCCTTGAGGCACCGAAGAGTGTGCTGTCCAAAGCGACCGGATCTTGTTGAATACCAGGCTGTGCCACGCCGCTGATCGAGGTCCTTCCTCCGGTAGTCCTGTATACATACGTGTTTGGCTGTCGGAAATTGTGGTGTCTTTTGGTTGCAACTTAAGCCGTGGTTAAATAATCCTTTGTCGTGCCTATACTTTGTTTATGCACCTTACTGGGCTCTCTTTAGAGAGATTTAAGTCGGATGAAGTTTTGATTCATGTGAGTTATCATCAGCTAAGGCAAGGTCGAATTAATATGAAAATTTTGCCTTTGATTTCATTGTTTACCATATATGTCTCATGTTGATAGAGAAAGATAGAGAAAGAGAGTTAACTTTAATCAAGCGAATAGACGGTAGAATGTTAATGTCAAAAATAATTTTGTATTTCTTCACTTTACAGTTTAAAAGAAAAGCTTTTACACCGAAATAGTCCAATCCAAATAGATTTTGAGCTTGCATTAATTCCCGATAAGCTGGATATTTGTATAGGTCTTAAATACGCCATTACCTATATACTAGCCTAATGAATTTTAAATGAACAGTAAATTGTGTTAAATTCTCTTAATGAAAATAAAACATTACTTATTTATATCGTTATCATAAGCAGCCTATATACGTCCCACTGTAGGGCACAGGCCTTCTCTCAGAGATTTATATATTTATTACAAAAACTATGTCAAAAGTTCCTATCGATCCCGCTTGTGCGTTGTTTTTTATCCGAAGTCTGTCCGCGGAATCTCCGGCAAAGATCTGGCTGCCAAATTAAATTGATCCGGGCTACGTTTAACACAAGGGCTTTAAGAGATAACGCGCGATTTGAAGAGCTTCTTCAAGCTCTAGAGAATATAACCTGGGACGTCGTAGGGCTCTCAGAGGTGAGACGCCAAGCTGAAGACCTTGTAAGGCTCTCCTCTGGAGAATTCTTTTACTAAATTATCGGAAATTAATGCAAACTATTAACGCTATTTCGTCTATTTTGACTAGACTAAAAGAAAAACCTTGTAGTGCAATCTAAAAGTAAAAGTACAAACGTATGGATCGGTTAATTGCAAGTACTATGATTGATTGATTGACGTATTCCAGACGGGAGCAATTACGACACCGATGGAATAGAAATAGTTTGAAACGCTTGAGCCGGAAACCGAACTCAATAGATGCAATCGAATATGCATAAAATGATAAAGTAACCTAATGCAGATAAATAGAAACGTTTCCATGTAATTGGCTCGACTAAACACGCTGACACCAACAGACCGTTGGAAATTGAAATTAATAGTAAGTTAGGAAACGTACCTGCTAATAAGGATTCGAACATTTCTATTTAGCTGGGCTTTTAGGCCTTGATCACGTTGGAATATTATTTAGAAGTTAAAAGCAACGTCGATCCTTTTGTTAGCTGTTGTCAAGCATTCTAGACTTATGTTGATGATTGCAGTGTTATTTAGAAAGCCAGTGATTTGTCTTGAAAATTCGTATTTCACGATATCAATTTCTCCTCTTTTGTCTTTATTGTATATATCACATATCTCTCACAGCGTTGCTAAAACATACCCGGAATCACAACATCGATCAATCAGACCTAACGGTGTTCCTGAAGGAAAATCAACGCTCTCGTTACTTCCATAGACACCGACACATTTCACTGGTCCGGTCGTTATAGCGTGACATAATTAATTGAATCACAAACGCCGCCAGATGCAAAGCGTTAATATTCGCCGCCGACTTGTCTACGCAAAGGCGTGCATTGCAAAATCCGACGGACATAAACCTTAAACTAATAAACCACAGCTAGAGGTGTACCGACCGGGAACCTACGTGTTTCCGGTGCGTAGGTGACAGTATCTGAGGTTAGCACCGCTGATGGTGTCAGCGCTTGATGAATAAAATTCTCAGGTTGGTACTTGTGAGAGTATCGAAATATGTTTATTACCTTTTGCCCGAAATTTGGACGGCGTTTCAGCTACAGTGATACCGTTGGCGATTAGACTAGTTAAATGTTGAAAATTTGTGTGAACAAATTATTCAAAGTTATTACTAGGACAATAAAGCTATCGAAGTCGAGCATTGCTTCAAGGATATCCTTGTTTGATTATTTATTTGGGTAGGTATTCACTAAAACCTCTGTAGATACCTTCTGTGACGGGTCAATCCGGGTTGGCTTATCAAGGTTCTTAAACTGTTTTAAAACAGTTTTGAGCACTGTTTAAAGAGAAAGAGAGAGAGAAACAATTTATTTAACGCCACTTAAAACGGCACAGCAGCTTAAAACACTTATCACAAAACACTTTGTTTCAAACATGTCAACACTGATTCGGAGTAAAACGGGGTAAAACTAAAGGGAGAGCATCAGTTTTGCAGACACGTAACAAAAAAAGTAGGTATTAGGTACATTTAGGAAATATTTCAGCTCTAGATAATGTTGCGTTCTAGCGCTGAGGAAATGGTAGGGCCTGCCGCGCAGTATATGTTGCAACTGTCTCAAAGCGCTATAACTCATACGGATCCTTTAAAAAGACAACACATGCTGGGCTGAAGGCATGAATAAAGAGAGAGGTTGAATGAGTGTCTTAATACCTTAGAAGGAATCAATGAAGTAAGGTAGTTGGCGTAGGTGCCTTATGCAATTCCAATGTTAATAATGTATAAGTGCTAACATGAGTTGTAGAATTTATGGTACGATACGGGTGCAGAATATGATACGTATTGTGCTCAATCGCTGACGGGAATGGTCTCGCAGATGGCACCAGTTTCTTGTATCACGGTTATTATATTGTTGACGACGTAACTCGAGGCCCGTCGATGATGATGCAAAAGTGGTTGTAGTCGTTGAGATAAATATACCTACTTACTTACTCCGTTTGTTCAATTTCTGATGTAAATTTTACTCAAATATTTTTATAGGACAAGTTTAATAACATCCGATGAGCAACCAAATAGTTTTCAAAGGTGACGATCATTAAGCGCACCAAAATGGGTGCGCTCACACAATCCATCTCTAACAAACTTGAGCCCCTCATGGTTACCCCTAAACTTAACAACTATGCAAAACACGGCCAAATCATGCAAACAGAACTTACCTGACAGGGGGACATGGTTCTCCTGCGAGTGCCTAGCTGCGCGATGACCAAAGGGGCTCCTCAGCGACTTGGGGCTGAGGAAAAATCTTCTCCTGGTGTGAGGAGGGGTGGGGCAGCTCTGCACGTGGGTTGGGAGGGGGGGTTTGGGCAGTCGGGAGGTCCGCCAGTCGTCCGAGTGGAGTGTGGGGGAGGGCGTGTAACGTTCTGAGCTCATGGTTGTCACGTTCTGGCGACGGCCTTGACTGTTCCTGGGGGGAGAAATGAATACGGTCTAGATGTATTTTGTGCTGGGAAGCCTGGGATACTAAAATACAGATCACTGATCTAGTTTAGGGCTCAGCCTTTCCTCAAATTCTACCATACGCATCTACTATCTGTACCTAAATAAACTATACTTACTTAATTTGTGGATTGAGAAAAAAATATTTGTTTTTGTACTTATTTTAGCGCTCCGATAGAACTGAAGGAATCTTGGTCTTCTGAAATCTTAAGAGTAAACAACCAGCATATTTTGAATAACTCTTAAGATTTCACAAATAGTTTCTTACTTAGCGGAAAGAAGAAGCGGTGGTAACCTAGTGGGTAGAACATTGGACTCGGAAGCGGGAGACCCAGGTTCGATTCCCAGTGTGTTCCTATGACTTTGTTTTCTAAGTTATGTACTTTGTGAAGTTATAGTAGATAGCAATACCACTCGCTAACTGTGAAGGAAAACATCGTAAGGAAACCTTGGTGTCTGAGCTATTCACATACCTCAGCGCTTGAAATCGCCAATCCGCAGTATGCACGCGTGGTGATTAAGCCCATACTCTCTCTCTGAGAAAAGGCCTGTGCCCTACAGTGGGACATATATAGGCTGCTTATGAATAATGCAGAAAATGCAACGATTATTTCAATATCAAGTGGGAATTCCATGGTTCTAGATAAAGAAAATTTGCTTCGAAGCGTAGCTGGTAGATGAGCTATTTCATAACCGTCGTAATCTGTAGAATTCTAAATTACCCGATCGGGCCACCATAACAATGGTTTTAAATTGTTTTTTTCAAGGTCATAATCTAACAGGTTAACAAAATAAATTTAACTTAGGCCTTTGCATCTACGTAATGAGATGATTTATACAGCGTCCAGTGGCACCTTCACTCACACTAGATGGGTTAATGGACCACTCGGACGCTGCAGTGCGTGGGACATTGTATTTTAGATGGAGTAGGCTTGGCAGGTTAAAAAAATTATATTTACTATAATTCAGTGTACAGGTCATTTCACTTGGTAGTGAGAGCAACATTGACATAAAACACGCTTCATTTATGAGAGCTGCTTAATATAATCAAGGGTGTAACAAAATCTCCATTTATAACCGAAAATAAGGAATTGTATTAGAAAATACACAAAACTTTTACTATAGGCAAAAATTCGCGTAGAACATAATAATATATGCTGTTTCATACATTAATGCCGCAGGCGGTAACTCTGGCATGGGACAACTGATATTTTTTCGTGATTTCGAAGTAACCGGGTGATTACTTATCACCCATAAAGAACAAAATTGTTTGTATCGCCCTGTTAGAAACCCCCATTTTCGGATGTACCTATATGGAAATTTTGTTACACCCTGTATATACATAATAAAGTTACAGCGAAAAGTAGTAAAGCAACAGAAGCAATAAAAGTAATAAAAAGGATCACAAAAAATACTGGGAACGAAACGTAAGCGAAGGAAGAAGAACTTTCAATTTTCCCTTTTTTAAATAAAAAAGTCCAAGTGGCAGGAAGGCGCTGGATGCAAGCCGCTTCCAACCGGTCTTTTTGGAAATCCATGGAGGAGGCCTATGTCCAGCAGTGGACCTCTTGTGGCTGAATGATGATGATAAAATAAAAAAAGAAACGTGAAGACGTGAAGTCTTCCTTACCTTGCGCAAATAGGGCAGGCCTCATTCCGGAACATGCAAGAGTAGCACCGCTCGTGGCCGCAGGTATCGATTAGTTTCCTCTTCTTGCCCTTGTCAAACGGCATGTTGCAGCTCGGACATGTCGTGCCGCCCGTCTCGCTTTCTAACAGCTGCCGGATTGCCGCCAAATCTGAAACAAATGACGGGCGCGCTGTTAGCTTTTTCAGTTTGTAATTTGTCGCGCGGCGATCTTAGAAACAAAATTGTGGCCAGTATTTTGTTCGATTAAGTGTAATACTATTGAAGTATTTTATTACTATTATTTTGAGTCAGGATTCATTTAATTGAATTTTTTTCGGAAAAGTGCGACGAGGTTAGTAACGACGAGGTGCAGTGCTTGCGAAAGTTTTAGTTAGTTTTTTTAGGCTTCCGTACCCGAAGGGTGCCAAACGGGACCCTATTACTAAGACTTCATGTCCGTCTGTCTGTCTGTATGTCTGTCACCAGGCTGTATCTCATGAACCGTGATCGCTACGCAGTTGAAATTTTCACAGATGATGTTGCCGCTATAATAACAATTACTAAAAACAGAACAAAATACACCTTCAAGGGGGGCTCCCACACAACAAACGTGATTTTTTGCCGTTTTTTCTCGATCTTTGTGAGTAATGTTGTTGGTACGGAACCCTTCGTGTGCGAGTCCGACTTGCACTTGGCCGGTTTTTTTATAGTTACATATTGTTATTCATGAATCGTGACCATGTTATTATTACATGCATATTGAGAAGAAAAAGGAAAACTAAACTATAACGAGTGAAGATGCAGTCTAGATATTTATCTCGTGTACTGAATGAGGTCTTCAATAAAGAACAAAATATAGCTGGCCAGTCTGATCGACCATAAAGTTGGTATGCCTGCGTTCTAAATTCAAAGTACAAAATCCTATTGCCTTTCAAATGAATGGCGACTGTAGAATGACAAAGATGACTGCTTCATGGAAGTAATGGAGGTACCGTCAGCATAAAAAGATACTTTGAATGCGCGACAAGAAAAGTTAATTTATATTTAATGATCGGCTCGCTTGTATGAGCATATTGTGCAGGTGTTAGATGTAATAATTTAGCGTTGTTTAGTATGCTAACCTGAGCAGGCGCGGCAATCGATTTGCACCATAATGACCCTTGAAGTACGATATGAATTTAATTTTTACGTACCTAAAAATAAGGATGGAATTGGCACTGAGGTATCCTAGTCTCGTTATGAAATTCATGGTCAACTACTTGTCAAGTTAATAGTATGAAAATAGTGGCCACCAGTTTAATCATAACATTGTTGTGAGTACTTTAAATAAGGATGCAAAAGTACTGGTCAACTTGTCCCCTTAGGTTATAGGATAATGACGTAATTTCTGTCATATAAGGAAACACAACTATTTGAATTAGGTAATATTACTTATTCTTAACTTCCTACTTTATCGTAGTTTGCGTAAAAGTAATTGAGCTCATATTATATTGAGCTTCTATTGAGTAAAGGAGTTCTATCTGTCTTTAAGAGTATAATATTTGTGCACTCACTATTTGGTGTTTCTTTTTTCTCCTTCATGTAGGTATAATATATTATTTATTTCCTTCCCGTGTATATTTTTATTATTACTTATTTATGTATGTTTATCATAACTACATATGTAATGGTTTATGTAGGTATATTATTATTTATATAAGTATGTATTTTAATATTCATAATTGCACCGACTAACCGTCTCTCTCCTTCAGAATGTTTCCTTCATACGGTTGTCTGGAAGAAATTGCTATTAGCAATAAGGCCGCCAATTGTACTGTATCTTTATAAATATTTTATGTTGTTTTTCCTGGTACAATAGAGAATATTCTTATCTTATCTTATCTTATTTATTTTACTGGATTCTCTTAGTGTTCTTTTTTGTCTTAAAGCGTTTTGCAAATATTAACATGTGTAATTATTAAGGCTTCAGTAAGTTACATTATTGCTTCATTAAAACCTGAAGATTAAATAAAACATAAACAGATTAGACTACGTTTCGGTAATAACTTTGTTTTCTTGGCAAATAAATAAAAAATATGACACACTCACGCCTGCATACCGGAGGGGTAGACAGACCATTGTCTGCCACTTGCCACGATCTTCTTTCGCTTCATCAACATTCATTAGTCGTTGTATGCACGCACGCCGGTTTTGGGAATATATTAATGGGGGCTCTTCTCAATTCTCTGATTTCAGTCCGCAAACTACAACTTACAAACGGAATAAAGACAATGGCTCGTTCCGGTCACTCTTCGATTCTGTTAGTGTATTACAGTGTAATAAGATTTCGCGGCCGGGCCACGTGAAATGTTCTTTTCAGTCCACTGATGTCTAAAACGTTTGATACTGGTTCGATCCGCATATCTCGGCCTAACGTAGCCTGGACGATTAATTCTTTGCCAAAGACATGCTCACTGATTAACATCCTGGTTTAAAAGGAGCAGAAATTATACCTCACCAACTTGGCAATAAGTCAACACTATCAAATTAAGAGATCCATAAATTACTATTTTGTAAACGAAGCAATTAAATCGAAGCTTGCGTCGTCCAAAAGCGGGTGCATTTATCTTTCGTCACCTCCAGTCAATTTACAAACGGGACGCAGAATAAATATAGGTATATAAAATATGTACTTTAAAAGAAAACCTCAGTAAAGCCGACGACAAACCTGCTGTAGTCGCTGATAATGAATGAGTTTTATAATGTAGCGGATAATCAGAGCCACGTTCAGTCCAGGGTACAATCTGTCGGCACCAAAAATTTACAGAACCCGAATATTATATGAACGAAATTACTATCACACGATTAGAATTTATATTTACAAGCGGTGGTAGTGGAGCGGTAGAACGCCGGCTTCTCATTCGGGAGGTCGCGGGTTCGAATCCCAGCGTGTACCAATGATTTTGTTACGTCTGTAGTTACGTACATTTGTGAACTTATAGTAGCAATACCACTCGCTAACTGTGAAGGAAAACATCTGAAAACATATGAGTGCCACCCATAACTGTAAATGCCAAAACATTAGGTAATTTTCTTATAAAATAGGAAAACATTAATGCTGCGGCCAGATACGATAACCGTATACACAACAAAACAACTGAATTGTGGCTCATTGTGTAACTATCCGCTTGAGATGCTTTTCCCACTTTCATTTTTGTCTATTTGCCATACATTTATGACCAAGTGATTGTGTTCTATGGATCATGGTAAGTGGCAATCTCTGGTAGAGGCTGAGGCCTACCCCTCCGGCATACAGGCGTGAGTTTATGTATGCCTACTCTACTTAGTTGTGTTACGGGCTACTTTTCGATAATTTATAAAGGTTGATCAGCTGTCAATTCGAGAGAAACTTCTTATCGCACTAAGTGCCTTTTTTACAGTCTCTTGATAAGCACAAGTTAAGTTATGGGACAGATTTTAATTCTGACGAAATCTAGAGTGTTCCACAGTTCTACCATATCCGAATTTATTGTTCGCTCATTTACTGGTTGTTTCCTACAAATAATCCACAACATAACAATAGATAAGCCTACTGACAGTTAAGGCGCAATTCCATTAGGCAAGTCTTGCATACAAGTATGACGACAAATTTGCGTACAAGTTGCTTGTATTGGAAATATGTTTTCGAGAGTGTGCAAATTGCATGCATGTTTTACTGGCATACAAGTGGAGACGTTCAACTATTCAGTAGGACCGCCATGAGTGGAAGAAGTGCTTCTGCGGTCGGCGCTGCTTTCTGAGATGATAATCATCATCAACCCATTATGTCCCCACCGTGGGGCACGGGTCTCTTCTCTGAGGAAGGTATAGGCCATACTCCACGGGGGCTAAGTCCGGATTGGTGGAGGCTTGTAGACTATTGGCTCGTCTACTGTCAGAAGTTGTCAAGCCGCCCTAAGGCCTCTGACTTGGCTTAACGACTGCCATCTATCGACGGCAGCCGGCACCAACAGCTTAACGTGCCTTGCGAAGCACGGAACCGCTCGGAAAAATGCCACTAGCGTTAGGCATAGACGGCGACCCATCCATGCACTGAACGCGCCCTGTGTTGCTTAACCTTCGTGATCGTTTAAGATCACTCAGGCAGCCGGGGCTACGAGCGATTCTGAGATGATAATATGTTATCGAAACATAAAGAAATATAAAGAAACATCGTCGCCGGCCTTTTCATTGGGGTCGAAACTCCGTCGTTCGCAATTCGAAACGTGCAAGTAACATTTGCGCGTTCACTTGAATAGAAAAATGTACAAGCTCAAACTACCTCACACAAGTTGCAACTTATATGCAGGTTTGTTCAAGTGGTATGCAATTTTCAACTTGCATAAAAGTCACTTGACTTTTGACAAATATTGGCTATTGATAGGAACTATCTATCGTCGGACAGAATTTTGGAAAGGGCCATATTTCGAGCTACAGCGATATAGAGTACCTACTTGTCAAATTATGGCCAATTGACTCCAAAATAGAAATCACCACTTAAAATTAAATAAAAAATATGAAACTGAGCCTTAATAAGATACGGGAACATACAACGTTGATGTTCATAAATAACAAAATGTCGTCGAAAGAGAAAGGCCTTCTCTCAGCCTCACTATAAAACGTAAGATAGGGGTGGACATTATTCATCATTCATAATTATCATTATTTACAAGACCATAATTTGACAGGTTGCGACATGCGTAAGTGAATTCGCGAGTAAGGGTCAACTTTTCGTGTACTCTACTCGGTCACGTTACGGGTGACTTTGCAACGAAAATTTAAAAGTTCGTCCAGTGTTCACTGTGCCTAGCCTACATTTTACAAGCACGAGTAAAAACGCAGCTTGTTTTATGCGAACGATGGAGGTTTACGATTTTCCTCCTCCACGTAACGAAGGTTGTAAAGTTTTATGTAAAGCCATCTCTCATGTTCATATTGCGTTGCTCACTTAGACCTGAGACACACAGAAAGGGCGTGGAAATGACGCGTCGTCTTTCCAATTCATTTTAATACAAAATTTACTGGAGGTACGGGACGAAGCAAATACAGAAGAGACGAGGCGAGGGCGCGAACTCTATACAACGCCTCGCGTCTATCCCGTGCCTTCGCCGCACTTTCCTTCTGTGTGGCTGGGGCCTTAGGTAGGTGCGTCATGATAAGATTTCGTCAGATGTCTGGAAAGCATCTGTCTATCCTGCGCAATGAATCTGAAGTAGCAATCAACGTCCCACTAGTGTTATAAATGTGTATATTGTGAGAGATTTTATGTATGGAGATTTTTTTGGGATCTTTGAAATCGTAATGTTTAATTTTTAATTTTTTTTTTATTTTGATCTTTTGGTTTGGATCTTTGTCACAATCTTGTTACGCATAATTTTGATTAAATGATGGGTTTGACACTTTTTGTCGCGTTGGAAGTCACGGGATCAATTTTTTATTAATATTTTCTGTTATTATCATCATCATCATCATCAGCCATTTGATGCCCATTGCAGGACATAGGCCTCCTTCGTGGTGTTCATAACCATGAGGGGTTTTGCCACAATCGCCACGCTTGGGAAGCGGGTTGGCGATCGCAGTATGCGGTTGAAATCTCAGGAAAACGCTGCTGCCCGTCTCCTGGTAATTGATTTCCTTAGTCGCCTTCTACGACATCCAAGGAAGGAAATGGAGTGACGCTATTCTCAACCCGGCGCCACACGGATCAATATTTTGTGTGTAAAATACTAATCTAAACCTACCTTACCTTCAGTAGGAAGATTTCACGTAAAATGAAATTTTTATAACTGGTTTTACAAATTCCCATCAAGTTCACATAAGCCTATTGAGCAGCACACTTCATACACATTATGTTTAAAACTTAAGATTTCGCCGAATCTACATATTAGTTCAGTACGAACTACCGAACTGTGGTTATCTCCCAGTTAACTATGACCTGCCCTTCCGTACTTCCAGTTCCACAATCCAGTTCACCAGTCACCCAGGCACCAGGATTAAGGCGAGACGGTACGTCATTCGGCGCCGGCGCTTTCCTTTTTTGACCTTTACGAAAATAGCCGCCTACCCGCGTGTGTTTACTCTTGTATCTGACGGGAGAAAACTTGACGCACTGAGCGCTTTTAGGTCTGTTCTGTTGGAAATGTGCAGAGTCGACAGCCGTCAACGATTACACGTTTGTAGCAAATTATTATTAAGCATCAATCAATCAATTAGCCTGCGCTCATTCACTACTGTTCATACGCCTCCTCCTAGGCACGCCATGTCCTCGGACGTTCTCATCCAGCCGCGGCCAACAATCTGCCTCAGATCATCAGTTCAGCGAGTTGGGGGCGACCTACACTGCGTCTGCCAGTTCGTGGTCTCTACTTGAGAACCTTTGCACCCCAACGACCATCGATGCTTTGGTAACACATCAACCTTCAGATGCGCGAACTCAACCGACCAGCTAGCCGACAATATTGCACAAAATTATCAGCACAGGCAGTCAACTTTCCACTGCTGTCATCTAGTGTCTATGGAAAGGTGAAAAATGTAGGTAAAAAACATAATTGTATATTATATTTCACGTCTGTTTAAAATACCTAAATATGTTTAATAACATAGTAGGAACGTTATAGTAGCAATATCGGCTGACGGTGAAGGAAAACATCGTGAGGAACCTGAGTGTCTGAGCTATTCTCATACCTCAGCGCTTGAAATCGCCAATCCGCGGTGGGCACGCGTGGTGATTAAGCCCATACTCTCCCTGAGAGAAGGCCTGTGCCCTATAGTGGGACGTATATAGGCTGTTTATATATTATGTATGAGTAAAGGATGACACACACCAACGCGGTAGCGGTACATACATCATTTACGGCAGTAGTATTTTGTATGGACCGCCATCGCCACCGCGTTGGTGTGTTTTATCCTTAAGTCAGAAAGATAGAGCTCTAAAGTCGTCAAAATATAAGGAGCCCGTTTTCACAGCTACGCAAAAATGGATTTTACTTTGGATTTACTCGAACAAATACATAAAAAAGTCACATACTCTGGCATATAATTTAACACCCGAAAGAAAAAACAGATTTTGTAGACCGAAAAGTTACTCATAGTTTAGATTTTTAATGTTTTTGATCTCAAACTAGGTTAGATTCTATGGTTTTTGTAGCTGTCAAAACGGGCTTCTTATATTTTGACGACTTTAGTATCGTAGTATCTTGCTATTAAAAGCAGCTATTTATTCGTTTATGTACCCCTAAATAAATAATAGGGGTTAAAGTATGAAATTGCCGTTTTATTGCAATAGGTTCTTTGAATTGACATAGAATCTTCATGGTTTGAGGTTTTCGAATGAAACTTTTTTCAAATGGTTTCTATGATGTTCTTTTTTTAAAAAATGTGAAACATTTGAATATCGACTTTCAATTGTTTTTGTTATTCAATTTAGACAAGAAAGATGGATACTGCGAAAATTCGAGTGATTATGAGGCACCCATTTTTTGTATTTTTTTATTTATGATTATATGTCAATTCAAAGAACCTATTGCAATAAAACGGCAATTTGATACTTTAACCCCTAATATATATCAATTTAATTTCTTATCCAGTGACAGTGCAAGCCGCCCTGTCAGCTAGATGCTGTTTTTTAATTAATAGCGTAATCAAATTAGACGTCCAGTATGCAAATAAAAAATAGCAACATTTAACTGTGGTAGCTTACAAACGACTTTCTTGTTAAGAGTTTTTGCTTTCTATCTCTACCTTACACAAAAAACTTTACCGAAGAACAAACAACTTGCATAACCCAAAAAGACGTTGCATAAGAAAGAAAAAAAAAAACTGCGATATCAATCAGTCGATAACAGTTTTATTTTTGCCAACTGTCAATCAAGTGACCGGAAATTAAAGTAGCCATTGATTCGAGTGAAATAATTAACCGTGTATAATTGGTTGGTGACGAAAATATTAAAACAAGTAATTGGTTATTGAATAACCGCTGAACACAAGGTGTATCACAGTTCTACTTTGGTACATTACATCGGTAGATCGCTCCCGTCAGATGCGTTAAGCTGGCCCCGCACTTGGACACTCGTATTTGAGTATTTGGCAAATATTAAGCATCCATTGCCTGGTTTTCTGACCAATCTTGAGCACAGAATTTGTATAACCAGCAATGTATTATAAATCGTCGCAAACACGCGACAGCGAATAGCCAAGTGAAGCGCCAGTATGAGGTTTGAATTCCGGAGTGTACATTACTTTGTTATCTTACTTACTTACGTACTAACTTACATACATATCAAGAGAACACCGAGAGGAAATCCGAGAGTCTGAGGTAGCAGGTGATTGGTGTTAAAAGAAAGTAAAAAAATTTTAACTTAAAAAGAAAGTATCATTCACTTCGGGTCGAATCTCAGGACGAATCCCATCGGATCGTTGGACAGATTGCTGGCAGTGGTTGGATAAGAATGGCTGAGGACAGAAAGATGTGGCGTGACTTGGTCCACCAGTAGACGGATACGGGCCGATTGATTGAACGTGATCGCAGGTTCTGAATTGACAATTTCACAAGATACATACTAAGTATTTAAATTTCACTAAACATTATAATTAGATTACTCAGGGAGAATCTCAAATGAGAAACCATTTGTTTGGTGCCCCCCAAATCTGCTCAGGCTGTGTGAGTGCCATCTTTGCTTTATGTTGCAGTAACCAAGGTCTCCAACCTGTCATTTTATCAACTAACCACCGAGCACACGTAAGTCTTCATTGAGTAAGATAGGCCCATCATAAAAAGTCACATTTATTGAGCTATCAAGTTACCAGCGAAAAGTTAAGTGGCGTTCTCGAGCCAGACGGTTGACATATAACTACCGTGTTAAATGCTTATGTGCCGTTATTTACTTTATGTTGCAATTATTTGTGATAATACGGCATGGAGGCAGTGCCTACCCTAAAAGGGTTGTCAGATATTGATCATACATATTTTTATTGATTCTTGACTGTACAGTTCACTGCACATCAATCTTTATATGCATGTACTTTATTCAGTAAAGTTGCGTTAGGGACGAGACTAAAATATAAGGGTCGAGCTGCTGCTGACTGTACAGTCTACTTTTGGCCCGTTTTTGCATTTAAAAACTAGATTAGAATTCAAATTGACAGTTCTGTAGAATTTATTTCGACGCAAAACCAAACAAAAGTGACTAAAAACGGAGTATGAAATATGGAATTCACGGTGAAAGTGGTAAAATCAATTCATCGTTATTTACCCTACCCTACGTACGTAAACATGAACGGTCTTATACATAAAAAACAACGATACCTCTAAATACTCCTCAGAGGCAGTTATAATAATCTGTGGTTACGTAATTTCCTCTGTCACAGACTTTTTAAACTGCCTCGGAGGAGTATTTTCAGGCACCGTGTTTTTATAAATAAGATCGGACTTTGTTGTTCATTCCCTGATTTAAGACAGTTTAACAAGTACCTTTACAGCGTTATTTCTTAAGATCCTGAGTGTCGGCGCGTGTCCTGAGAAGTTGATTCACGCTTAATTAACTCTAGAGCTTAGGTTAATTAATCGCTAACAATTACCGGATTCGGTCTGTTAATGATTAACACCGGCAATTTGCATTCATTAACTTCGGCAAATAAACGGTATTATGACTCGCCAAAGTTATTTCGGCAGTGGAAAGCATTGTCGTTTCGCGATCACAAATAAGTCTGCATGGTTTGACTGAAGAAACTGTCTCGTTACTGAGAATAAATCATTAGCCACTCTTATACGTCAGACAGGTTTGCTCATGATCCCTGTTTTACTCTTATCTGATGGTAAGTGAAGGCGGCACACAGGAAGGACGTGGGACGAGGGCGCGGAAAAGGCGTGACGCGTTGTGTAGAGCTCGCGTCCTCGCCCCGTGTTATCTGTGTGGGTTATGTCCCATCGCTTCAGTACATTTTGTATGAAAGTGAAGAAAGTCCCACGTCCTTTCTATGTGCTTCTGTTATTCTAAAAGAAGATGTATGACTGACAGCCCTGTCTATCAGATATTTGTAGGTATGTTTATCCCTGGATGAGCATTTATCTCTTTACCTACTCATCCAGTGATTTGGCGGAAGTAACCTTAAGTAAGAAATACCTATTCAGACCTATTCTTCTTTAGAATTAATTCGTCCATTGTTGAACGTTTGCCTTTATGCAGATCTGGTCTGGTACATTTAGGACATTCTTACCGACGTATCTATTCAACCCATATGTATTCAAATAATATAATATTTATCCGTCCAAAAGTGGATAGTTTTACCCATCAATGCATAAAATTTATACTACGGGGCGAATGTCGAAATCACGAAATAGTCATCGGCTGTTGTATAGATTTTAATGCTGAACGTAGATTTAGTATGGAACAGATTTATATTTCTTTTCTATTTTGAAGTTGTCTTATTGTTAAAAGTTGTTCGTATTCTCGAGTACAATTCCCATGTCCGGATTATTGTATAGATTTTGTTACACCCTGTATATACTTAAACCTGTGATAAGTTTTAAATGATTGATTAGAATTTTGTGATTCAAATTAGATAGCCAGTATCACCATCCATGTACCGGGATTAACAATTAAACATAATGCAAATATAATAAATAACCAAATAAAAATAACATTTTTAACAACTTAGTTGATTAAAAATCACCAAGTAAGTTTTGTTAATAAAGTCCAATATTCCACTGTAAGTTATACATGAAAAATATTTTTCTTACGTCTGTTTCCTCACTATTTCCCCCATAGACTCCTGCGCAGGCAGACTCATGCAAATCACGAGCCGATCGCGCCCGGCCGCCGACCTGTCGCAATGATCTATAGATCATTCACTGCGCCGACTGAGATTTATGCTGCGCTAACGCAGACTGGGCGACGACAGTTTCGCCTCGGAGACTTAATGGTTCTACCAGAGGGATTGAAGACCAACTTAGATATTAAAGCTGTGGTAACATATTGGTTTAACATCATACGTCAGGTCCTGGGTTCGAATCCAATACCATGTTACGTACATTTGTTATTAAATAGCACTCGCTAAGTGTGAAGGAAAATATTGTAAGGAAACTTGTGTAAGGTAGGTATTAATTGAGCTCAGCGCTTCAAACTACAAATCGTTGCTCCGCGGTGTGCACGCGTGGTAATTAAGCCCATACCCTAATTCTAAGAGAAGACCTATGCTCTGCAGTGACATGTTTAAGGTTTTTTTTATCGATGGCACAGCGGTTTAAACCTTAGTAATACTAAAGAGAAAGCGATCAGCTTCGTGGCTATTGACTCAACGAGTCGGTGTCTCTGGTTACCCATGAATTCTAATATGTTTTATGGATAAATGTCATAGCGAGGAGATAAGCCCGTATATTTAAGCAAATTTGTTTTCAATTACGACTAGACTCAAGAATCCCTGTAAACTTAGCACAGGCCAACAAAACAAACATTTTTACATCTTTTCGCCCACAACCGCCGTTTCAAAACTAACTCTTAAAGCTATCACGATAAAGTTCACAGCAAACCCCTTCGAAACTGTATGATCCCGTAGTCAATCATCATTCATAATTCAGCCACAAGAAGTCCACTGCTAGACAGATTTTCAAAAACACCGATTGGAAGCGGCTTGCATCCAGCGTGTTCCTGCCACTTGGATGAGGTCATCTGTCGTCCTGCGCTGCGCTTGCCGATATGTGGTCTCCATTCGCGAACTTCTCGGCCCCATCGGCCATCAGTTCTGCGTGCTATGTGCCCCGCCCACTGCCACTTCAACTTACTATTCCGTTGGGCTATGTCGACGAGTCAATAATTCGATGGAATTCAGGTCATTTAGACCAATGTCAACAGTATCGAAGCAGGTGCACTCTGAGCTGGTATTTCGACTTACTAAACATTATCCAATATCTTCGTCTGTCTGTGTTTGGGTCTGTTTTGCTAGTTTTAGTGTAGCTTAGACATTGATAGAGTATCACTAGTTGTGTCCAAGACTTTGTTCTCATGGGATATTGATAAAGAAGAAGTTCTTGTGGCGAAGCAAACATATTCTTGATTCCTAAAAGATTTGGGAAGCAAGTACCTACTTATGTATTTGTAAATTACTCTTATACATAATTTGTTCTAGTTAACTTCTAGTTAAAGTCTAAGACTGGACTAAAGATAACTATGTCGCAATCGACGTAGTCTTACCTGACTTTGACTGTACAGTTGACAATACGTCGAGAGTGCACTCTCCCCAGTTAAGATGTTACGGATAACTTTTCAACAAAATTTTAAGATTGGTCGGATATTGTCTGTACATAACAAGTAGTAGTGCAGTATTTAGCCCCAAATAATCCTCTAATTAGGTCTCTACGACACCAACAAATTACGTCCCAACCGCACCCACTTAGAAGACATTTATTGTTTTTGTATAGTCATGTTATAGAGACGAGAGCTCTTAAGCAGTGATCTTGTTGACGAATGTGTAAATAAAAAGCCATTGAATCAGGCGAAAGTGCTTTTAGTGAAGAACCGGTTTTTAGGTTTTGTATTCATTCAAATACACGTTGTAGATGTCAGGATTGTAGATAACAATGTATAGTCTTTGTCTACCCTTCCGGGGCACAAGCGGGAGTATATGCATGTGTCTTACACCCTTGGGTGCTTCTGAATATCAAGTTCCCGGTTGCGTATGCATACAATTCAATGCAGCATCCTACATACGTCCATTGCTGCACTCTCTGGCTCCCCCAAGGTATGCCACTCCTTTCTGTCTCATGCCATCCTCATCCAGCCGGTTGTCATCAGCAATCTGGCTTGATGGTGCGTTTGCCGGTTCATGACCTCTACTTGAGAACTTTTTTATATCATCAGTAGTTGGTTCTTAGGCAGATGAGCCCACTCCACTTCTGCTTGCTAGTTTTAGAGGTTTCGTCGATCATATTAGTTCTTTGGCGAAATATCTCAAGTCTGATACCATTGCTTCAGAAATGGGTCTGAGAAAAGGCGGTAGTCACACCAGCTCCTAAACGCAGAGCTGACATCATATCAAACGTCCTATAAAATATATTTATTGTAGCAATCAGCATTAAGGCGATAGTGCTTATAAATGTTTAATGGGAGACGCATAAATCATAACGTGGTACGCAGCTATATGGCTAATTAACATAGAGGCTGGCTTAAACGCTATCTGGGGTAGGCAGCGGCGTAGCTGTGTATTTTTAAAGACATTTCAAAGCTGTTTGTTGGCTGTTCTAATGTCGAGTTTTGAAGATAAGAACTTTGAACATTTTTTCAGGTAAACATGTTTTTAGTTTTTAAAACATGCTCTAGTTTTGAAATATTCTGCTGTGCACGATTATTAAGTTAGGTTTGACGATCTTCTGGACAAATACGTATGGCTTGATTGGATGTCAAGTGAAGATACGAATGAATGAGGAGATCCGCAGTAACCCGAGTTACTAATATAGCTCGAAGAATTGCTCAGTTGAAGTGGCAGTGGGCGGGGTACATAGCTCGGAGAACTGATGGCCGTTGGGGCGAAAAAGTTCCGACCTGACGACGCAGCGTGGGCAGGCCCCCCACCGGATGGTTTGACGACCTGGTTACGGTGGCGGGGAGTCGCTGGATGCGGGCGGCACAAGTCCGGGAAGCTTGGAAAACCATGAACAGGCCTATGTCCTGCAGTGGGCGTCAAATGACTGATGATGATGATGATGATACGAGATAGAGCGGACGGCCAATCTCTAAAAGTAGAAAGCCGCCAAAAGTAGAAGAAGGAAGCGATTGATTGATTTGATTATTTTATGTAATCGCTACATCTTTGTCTGATTTGGTAATTGAATTTATGTAATAATAATGATAACTTCCACACAACACAATCACTTGACCTGGTCCCAAACTAGGTTCCCTGTGGTATGGTAACCAGGCACGGACATCACCAACATGGAAATCCAGCCAGACTGAGGCCATTTCTACAAATGTACGACGGCCTCCAGTGGGAATCGAACCCACGACCTCTATCCTGGTAGTAAGCGCCTTAACGGCTAGTCCAACGAGGCAGAATTTACTTATTAAAGAATATTTCAAATGAATTATAATTATTTAAGCAGCTTTTATCCATACAATGGGACGTTCCATTGCCCGGAACAAGTCTTCTCTCAGAGATAAAGGACATGCGTTGTATTTGGCGATTTCAAGCGCTAAGGTATGTAAAGGATATAACTTCAGATGAACGTGGAATAATTCTGAAAGCTTCCTTCAAGCGACCCTCCTACTAATGTTCGTACATTACAGAAAAATACGTTTTCCATGCGCGAATCATTTTCGTTGCAAAATAAATTTTTGCGCATTGGAAGCGGATTGTTTGACTTAATGTTTGATGAAAAACACGAGAGACCCGGCTACATTACAAAACACCAACCACGCAAACGTTTCAGTACGAAGAAAAAGCAAAAACGCTCCAATTAAAACTGTAACAAGGAAACGCCACAAGACTGGACACAATTTAATGTCGCATGAAAACCACCGTGACAAAACCTAGGAAGTACTACACAATCCGTATCTTCCTAATCACCCTTAGCTGCTCCGTAACAAGGGTAAGAATGGCTTGGGTTAGGGGTATAAACAAATTGGCGAAAGTCGTATAGAAGTCGTGTTGGACAAGCGAAAGGCGGGAGTGTGTTTGTCTGCATAGGAGGTCTAGATTTTAATATAAATAGTACGACCTGATTCTTCTAAAGTCCGCAGCGACATCGCCTGCACGTTGCTTTACATATTGCAACATTGTAGCCTGTAAAATTATGCTCTATCTATTTGATACAGAATCGTATCTTTGTTGTAACAAAATCCCTATTTCTGTACAGAAATGGGGGGGTTACATTACGAAATTATCATAACATTATCATTACGAAAAACTGTTACTATGGGAAAGTCTTCTTATTTAAGCGCATGCAGTGAGTCCACTTTTAAAATAAAATAAAAAAATGGCTTGTCGAGGGGAGCTTCTACAGCTACGGCGAGTTCCTGGCCTTTAAACAGTCTACATAATGTAGACGATGGATATTATTTTCTTTCATTTTTAAAATTGATATTGTTACAATGATAAAATTTTACACTATTCTTGACATTTTATATCATTGATATTTTTCTGTATTCAATTGAATTAATGTTATTTTTATAGCTATTAATGAATTATTATCTTGCAATTTGACATGTAATGAATATTACCAATAAATTATGTCTATGTCTTTACGAAATAAATATCAGCAGAACTGTCACTGTATAAGCATTTTTACAAAATACATTATTGTTTGTTCACCAATAATTGCAATACAATAATTCCAACAAAATCGTGGCGGAAATAGAGTCTAAAGCTCTTACGTCACCCTTTGCTGTATAACATTGATTGGTAGGTTCAAATCAGAGCCATATCTAACCCCAGTCCGGGCGGAAACGTCTAGCCAATACGGCTACAAAATAAGGAGTTACCAAAAGCTAAAGCCAATGTTGGGTAGACAATGAGGATTATGCCTATAAAATTTATTTAATGTCACATTGTTGTTATACCATAAAGGTAAGAAAATCTCTCACAAAATCAAAGAAATGAACCATCAAAATATTTTTTTTTATGTAATAATTCTCTGAAATGCTAACACAATGCATTAAAATAATCTTATTCTACTTATTTTTGGTCGAAATGAGCGAGGGACATGACTATAAGGTAGCTTTATAGATCCTAGAGCTAGACAACCTAGATAAAAAGTTTATGCTAAGTCGGCCGGCGGACATAAGTCGAAAATACAATTTTTTGGGGCAGTGAGAAAACCTATAACATTTATATTATCTTAATTACATTAACGGAGAGCTGTCATGAGACAATGAATTGAACTTACTTTTTTTGTCAGAAAATAAACAAACCGCTATTTTAATTACGTATGTTGTGCAGAACAATAGTTCAATGACAATTTGACTCATGTGCTTTTATCTGCCGATCCTAGTAATAGACCACCGAAACAACAATAGAATGAAACTCATCAGATTGGAAATCACTGTAATTTTGAAAAAGAAACCTTTAATCGTAAACTAAGTCTTCTGTGTCAGCGGGCAGTGAAAAAAACTATTATAAAATTACTCTATAATATTTATATTATCTAAATTACGCTAACGGAGAGCTGTCATGAGACAATGAATTGAACTTACATTTTTTTTTTCAGAAAATAAACAAACCGCTATTTTAATTACTTATGTTTTGTAGAGAAATAGTTTAATGACAATTTGACTCATGTGCTTTAATCCGCCGATCCTAGTAATAGAATCCCACTAAAACAACAATAGAATGAAAACCTTCAGGTTGAAGATCAGTGTAATTTTGAAAAAGAAACCTTAAATCGTAAAGAAAGTCTTCTGTATCAGCCTATTCAGAATAGATACATTGTTAATGACTGACACTCGTTAGGCACTAAGCGATAAACAGAAATGGCTGTATGTATACATGAATGTGTAAACAGCCTGTCATAAGGGTCGCAATTCGGATAAGGCTAAGGATTAGACCGAGTTAAACCTGGTTATAGTATCAATACCAATAACGAAGGAAAGCATCGTGAGGAAACCTGAGTGTCTGAGCTATTCACATACCTCAGCGCTTGAAATCGCCAATCCCCGGTGGGCACGCGTGGTGATTGAGCCCATACTCTCTCTGTGAGAGAAGGCAATACAGTGGGACATATATAGACTGCTTATGAAACTCGGTTTCTCGAAATCGCTTTATGCACTTTAATCAATTGACAGCCGTTAACAGTAGATTAAGAGACTTTTAGTTTAGACTTTAAGAAATCGGGGGTGAATTAGTTCCGAGCAAGTCTATTTTATTATTCGTAGACTTGCTGATCACTTCACCCATCTAATTTTCCTACAATTTTACATGAAGAAGTTACCACAAAACATCTAAAACTAGGCAAAGACCCCAAGTTAAAGTTGTCTCGATTTCTCGTAACTTTCCTTTAATAATTATTTTTTTAAGCTTAATCTTACCTTAATGCATGCCATATAAATTTAATCTAATTTTAAGTTTTATTTTCTCATTAATTAAGCGAAATGTAAGTTCTTTATGAGAAATAAATATCTTTGAACCCAAGTACTGATTTTTGTAGAAAAGTGCTATAAATAAAGATACTTTAAACTATTGAGAACAGTATTTGCAAGTAGAACATCTGCCCCGAATCGGTGTCCGTAGATTCAGGGCAGGTGTTCTACTACATGTTTTTCAGCTCAGCCGCCGAGGCAGTCTAAGCCAATGAACAAACACATTGGCGAGGTCACTTCCTATACTAACCCATTAACCAGGAATTTACTCTTCTAAAAAGCACTCAACTTCTAAGTAGGTATGACATAAGATAAGAATATACTTTATTGTACAACAGGAAATTATTACGGAGACAACAGTTACAAAAGAATTAATAATACTATTAATTTATTTGCTTCTTACTAAGTAAGTTACAGAGTGAGCGCAAAAATATCAGGTGATATAAAAGGATGTTCTTTGATTCTAAAAATTTGTGGCTTACTAAGTGTGACCCTGGTCTCCTCGCTAGGTTACCCTGTGTGGAGGAATTAATGGCCTTATTGCTAATAGAAATCTCTCCCAGACAACTATATATAGGAAGGATTGCCGTAGGGGAACATTTTCGAGGCCGGTTGTAGATACTGTACGGTAAGCACTTTAAGCAAGTGATTAGACTACCCAAGCCATTGTTGCGTCACAGACAATCTAGGTAGCTTCGCCTAGTTCGTGCACCAGGTGTCTGAATCCCGATCCGATAGCGATCAGGTGCTAATCTGGTATTGTGATACCGATGCAGATTCGTACTTTCACTTCGCGGCACTGTTTTGCAGTTGATAGGTTCGAATAGGAGGTTGCTTCGTGAAAGGGTCATGTGCTAGGCGATTGTTTTTATTGAAAGGTGGTTTAACGCGTTAAGTGTAGGTAAAAGTAGTATTAGACGCGGTAATAACCTCGAATGACTTTTCTATGCTAAGAAAATATATCTTAAGCTAATTTGAACCTACGCCCTCTAAATTATTTGGTCTCGAACTGATAAGTGGCAAACGAATAAGTATACTTATACCCTGTATACAGGGTGTAATAAAATCCTCATACACATCCGAATGATGGGTTCTACTCGTCAATACGCATTAAAAGTTATACGGGCAAACTTCAAAATCACGAAAATTATCCGTTTCATACTACAGTTACCACTTTTGGCAACAAAATGTATGGAACAGCTGATATTTTGTGATGATTTAAAAGTTATCGCCATAGTAAAAGTTGTACATATTACGTGTAAAACCAGCCATTTCCGGTTGTATATGGAGATTTTCTTTCACAGTGTATAGGATCCTATGCGAATAAAATTACGGGTTTTACTCATCCAGTATCAAAATATATCCTGTGACACTCTCAATGTATATCACACAAGATCCTAAGGAGTAATAACAGCATATAATAATAAAATAATATATAGTCTTCGTATGTAGTATATTCCTGTATTTATTGTATTTCCCTTTTAGAATAGCCTTTCTTTATCTCTTTTGCACGCCTAAAATAGATTTTCTTTCTTCTGTACCTCCTGCGCGTTGGCTGGTACAAAATGTCACTAGCGCAAAGTCCACCCTTTGCGCATTTCTCTTTGTGCAATATATTAATTAATAATAATATCAGTGACCTTAGGGGATAATGCTCCTTAGAAATAAGCAGGTGTCCTTTGTAGCCGAGAGACCTCAACCTTCTCAAGATAGCTTATTTAGCTTGTCCAATAACCGGCAGATACCAAGGCACCAGCAATAGTGAGAAGGTGACATTTAACACTGCCAGATCGTGTGGACTCGTCGTGAACTGCTGGTCGTGCGACCGAACTAATGAGGGTAGACTTATGGCCGGCCCATTGTCTAATTGGATCGGCGCTTTGTGCGAAGATAGAGATGTTTCGGGTGCTCTCGAAATGATCGCCGTTGGTATTTAAAATGAATAAAATAAATAAATAACTTCCAAATAACACAATGACTTATTCTGGTCCCTAACTAAGAAACCCTGTGCTATGTTAACCAGGCAAGGACATCACAAACTTGGAAATACACCCATACTGAAGCCATTTGTAAAAAGGTACTTCGGCCCTCCAGTGGAATCGAATCCACAATCTCCGGCATTGTAAGCAGAGGTGACACCAACGAGGTTAGTGTTTTTGTACAGTTTTTTTTGGCAGTAAACCAATTCAACAACGAGTTAGTCATTGTTATTTATTACGTAGATAATTATATTATATGACTTAATAAGTTTTTTTTCTTATCGCAATCGTCCACTGCTGGACATAGGCCTCTTCCAAGGCACGCCACTTATTTTTATCTACCATACTCATCCAGTCGCTACCAGAAATCTGCCTCTTGACTTTGATCATCGCTGTTACAGAGCGAGCTAGTGGGCGTCTTACGCTGCGTTTGCTAGTTGACAAAATAAAATATAGTAGAATTTATATTATGCATAGCAGACCGGTTTAGTCGACTCTCTTCGTTACATATGGAACATTCAATATGAATTTGTCTGTGGTTTAAACTTTTAAAGTTAAATATCTACACAAAGACAAAAAAAATTGTTCCATCTGAACGTGAAATTCAAACATGTTTTGTTTTAAAACGGGACCTATTAACCTAACCCTGACACTTAAAAATATGTAAAAAAAAAGAAAACTGTTATACGAGTCAACATTCGAATCATCAAAACGGTAGAACGGATTTAAGAATCGAATCTCAATGTGATTTTCATCGTTTAGCGCTGGCTATAAATCAAGAATTCGAGACAATAAATCGAACCATGTTATAATGCCGTAGGCCATTGTCAAATTATGTATGGCGGACAGTGACCAAACAACTTAGGAGCAAGGCCGAGTGGACTTATTTGAATACAAATGGAAGCATTCTGATTTAAGGTGTAATTAAAATCAATACTACATAGGCATTCTAATAGAATGTTTAGATCAACTTTGGAAATATTGCAACTTAAATAGATTACCTAGATAATACTGATAATACTAATATTATTGAAGAATAAAACATGAACAGAACTATCCCAACTTGAAATTGAAATTGAAAAAAGTTTATTCCGATACCACAACACACATAAAATCTTACAAATAATAAAACGCGAAAACAGTAAAAAAGCTTGCCATGGATAGACAGAACAGTAAAAGAATAAGTATATTTAGGTATCGTTAAAAGGCGATGCGTGCGTGCATGCAACGATTAATGAATGTTGAGGAAGCGAAAGTGATCTGTCAGGATCATGGCAAGTGGCAGTCCCTGGTCTCTGCCTACCCCTCTGGGATACAGGGGTGACATTATGTATGTATGTAAAAGTACAATCAACATAAGAAAGCTATGTGGTTTTAGTGTAACAAGGCGTTTCTGCAGCCAAGAGAGGCAGAAAATTTGGAAAACAAAACAGGCACTTATCCTGCCCAGTCGAGTAAAAAGAAAACAAAACTAGGACATAGGGCTCATTTTCAAAGTGCACATCACTTGGTTCCAAATAATGACAGTGTAATCGTGAAACCAACAATCAGATTACAAGCCAGCCAACATCGGTGTTACCTCTCAGGAGTACCTAACTGCGTGTCAGTTATACATTCTCTAAATGTAAACAAAATTTTTCTTTTAAACACGACCAGTGTCCACCACTGACGAATATTAATAACATACCCAATACCGTCTGATGCTTTAGCATAGTTTCAAGACATCCCAATGTATTATCAACAGTATCAGAAAGTCTTAGATAATGTGGTGCTCACTTATAAAAACACGATTCCTCTAAATCACTCCTACCTAAGAGTCAGTTTATTTAATCTGTGGTTACGATATTTCCGTGTAAAATCTCCACCACAGAATATTTTAATCGGCGTTTTAGGGAATCGTGATTTCGTTATAAACAGGACCGTTGTATTTTAACCATTTTCATCAACGGTTTCATATATTCATGGTTGTATTGTGTTCATCCACGGTAAGTCTATCTTACACCGAGTATACCTATCGTGCTATTCCCTAGCTCTTACGAAATATTCCGTGCAAATAAACGTATTTGTACGTCACGATTAGTGAGCAGATTAAATCTTTTCGCTTCTAAATAGAGCTTTAGACCCGGTTTAGGTTTAACACGGCCCGTGAAAGGAGACTGCGAATTGGTGCCGAAAATGTAAACAGTGGGTCATAAATTGGCTGCAAAGTCACTCTTCTATATTGCGCCATATGCGACTGAGCTATCAAGTCAGTAGATAAGAATTAAATAAACAGGTAATTTTCTAAAGCAGTAATAATTGGTTAGAATTGAAATTAACATTGACAAGAATTACGGAATTTGGAACTGGATTGGAAATCAAGTGGAGCTGCGCTGGCCATGTCAGACATTGGGTCATTGGGTGCGTGCGATGGCTCCCGGCTATGTGACAGATCGAGGTGAAGATCATGTGACGACTTAATCAAATATTTACCTGGATGGTCAAAGACAAAGGCAAGACAAGAAAGGCCTGGGCAAAAGCCCCCCTTTTAAACTTACATTCTTCCTATGGGACGCAATCAGACTTTATACAACAAAAAAAAAACGTTACCTAGATAATTTTGCAAAGCTTAATGTCATCTTGCAAGATCTTTGAAAACTATTCAAAAGGTCTACTCTGAAAACCCAAAAATTATTTTCTTCATTTCTTGACATTGTCCAGTGAAAGGTTACGTCAAACTTTTATATGCCAATGACAAATCAGAACAAAGCAATGATCGACGTTTAAATAAGCCAATCAGAACACTAGATTTCAAACATACTTATCGAAGATCTTAGGACGATATGGAAATAATTTTATTATGTAGTTCTTTATCCGTCTCTTCGTTAATATCCTAGGATATGAGCTAAGATTCTACATATCAAAATAGCAGATTAGTGAAATAGTGGAAAGAAGTCGACTTCATTGCAAAATATGTCTCAGATGCTATTTTGTGTTGTTAGATAGAATACAGTTAGCACCCTATAATAATGTTTTAACTTGACCTAATTGCCTGGAGGTTCTATGCGATATTGTAGAATCACATTAACTGAACATAGTAAAGCAAAAGTAACTTAATGAAGGTAACAAGTAAAATTAGCCTAGCCTGAAAACATAAAGGGCAAGAGCTAGCTCTACGCGGCGTAAGGCTAATACCGCTTGTACGGGCCAACCCGAGCAGTTTTATGCTAAACTCCATTCCACGAAACGAGCTCCCAAAAAAAAATCATCCATATGCGTCCATTGATTAATGTGCGTGACCTTCAATAGCCACTAACCTATCCTATGAAGCGGACCGCCTTTGCTTATTGTTTCGCTTCGTTATCTCTACCCGTGACATGCGAGTGCATTGACCATTGACCAATGACATGCGAGTGTTTGGTTCCCTAGGAGTTCGACTCGTGGAACGGAGTATATACGCGAGGCGCTTGTCAGCAATTCTGCGAGGCCGCAAACCTTTGCTGTCACCCGCTACCATTGTCAGCAATCTAAGTTAGTTCACTTCACGACTTATTCTAACCAATCCGTTCAGATGGATACTCGTCGCGTCCTCATTACCAGTACAATAACAGTAATCTTAACTCACATCTTAGTCCTGGTTATAAGTTCCCAAAGTTCGCATCACTTATCAGAACTTAGGCTGCGTGTCCACGAGACGGTTTCTACCCGGCACGGCGCCGGCCGGCGCTAGGCCGGTGCCAGCTAAGTCTGTACATGTAGCCGGTGCAAGGGAAGCCGGTCCGACTTGGAGCGGTGTTATTGTTAAATAAACAACGACAGTCAACTGAATGAGGCCGGCCTCTGAATACGAGCCGGGTTAAAACCGTGTCGTGAACAGAGTTAACCGGATAGAAACCGTCCTTGTCGACACGCGCCCGTGTATGCCCGAACACTCTTATTCCACCTCTGATGCCAGTTTGATAACTAATAGATCCAGAGTAGGGGCTCGAATGGGAAACAATCCGCCGGGCTATAGTTTAACAATTTGCTAACCCGTATCGTGCGGCCGTTGGCTCGGTCACGATCGAGTTTGTTGGCCATTGCTGTCCTACCGAGTTACAGTTACGGCCCGAACCCAATGTCGCGATTGGACATGCGATTTATGGTCTGCAAATTGATGAAATCTAACAAGGATGTACCTACCTTCTTACATATTTCTGTAGCCGAGAAGTAAAGAATATCATCCGGCAAATTAAAAACCTTTAACGACGACCATTTAGAAGTCTGCGGCGTGACTTTTTACTGTGACATACTAATATTTAATTCTGAATTAATCAAAATATATTGCCGACTTGTTACTTTTCACCACATCATGGGGTACACACAAGAAGCAAAATCTGTAAAAAAACTATTTTTGAATGAATGAATCTATGAATAACCATTTATTGCCCAGAACAAAGATGTTTCACACTTTCTTTTGAAAAAAGTGGACTTAATATTCTTTACGTCTCGGATACTGATTTATTTTGGAAAAATAAAGATCCGTAAATGGGTCTGACTCGGGTCAGCACCAGTTGCGCCACTACTTTTTGCCTTATTTTATGTCATAACCTAGTTAAGCCTTACTTTGTTTTGAGTTTTTTTTTGATGAGGCAATAAAGTCTTTTTTTATCTTTTTTAACAACCATAATATCAATTGTTGGTAATAAGGCCGCCCATTGTCCTTTTTTCATTGTAACTTTTATTTATCATCATCATCAGCCATTTGACGCCCACTGCAGGACATAGGCCTCCTTCGTGGTTTTCATACCTAACTATGAGGGGTTTTGCCATAATCGCCACGCTTGGCAGGCGGGTTGGCGATCGCAGTATGCGGTTGGAATCTCAGGAAGACGCTGCTGCCCGTCTCCTGGTAATTGATTTCCTTAGTCGTCTTCTACGACCTCCATGGAAGGGAATGGAGTGACCCTATTCTTAATCCTTTTATTTATGTGTATTGTTTATTATGTGCAATAAGGAATATATTCTTATCTTATCTTATCCATGAAGCTAGCTACGAAGGCTGTGGCGTAAAGCAAGGATAATCTGAAAACCGGTTCTTCACTATCGATAATTTCACCACTTCCAATAAGCACAAGCTTAAAATGTTACTTTTTTTTTATTTACCATAAGAATGGACCGCCTCAAGTTTCAAGACAGAATGGAAATAAAGCCAGCCAGCCAAGCGTGGCGATTATGGCCAAACCTCTCATGGTTATGAAAACCACGAAGGAGGCCTACGTCCTGCAGTGGGCGTCAAAAGCCTGATGATGATGATGGAAATAAAATTCTGAGACACAATTGGCATAATCATAACTACCATGGCTTGGCTTAGGTTTGATTCTTATCTTCATATTCTACATTACAGTGACCTAAAGCTTTTTATACGCTGATATATTATTCGAGCTAACCATTCGTACCAAAATCATATACAAACTTTTCATACCATTTTTAATCTCGTTCCCACAGAGTTCAAACTTATTATCAAATGCATTCATTTGATACGAGTCAATATAACCGAGTGTATTTATAGAGACAGCCTGTCGACACGGTAAGTGCATGTGTCAGTCTACCCACACTATTTCAAATAGCTTGACAGCGTTTGACAGCGCTCGAGTCATCGCCGGATGGTAGCGGGTGAGTACCGATATTTTACAGTATTACTGATACTGAATATCAAGCCAAGTAATATAACCTTACGAGTAATATGACGATCGTGGCAAGTGGCAAGCACTGGTCTCTACCTACCCCTTCGGGATACAGGCGTTGTTTAGTAATGTAGGCAATAGAACGATGTCTTAACCGATAATGCATATCAAGGCGGAATGATCTCTCAACCTTTTTGCCCGGATGGGAGAGGATGCCACAAGACAGTGAGGAGTGGAAGATCATAGAGGAGGCCTGTGCTCCAGTGTGACACAAACACGGATAGCTAAAAAAATACATATCGATGACATCAACCCGTTATAAAATTATTTTATCTACACTAATGTTGTAACATTATACTTATGTTTTCAATACTTGACTTATAATTACTACTGTTATAGCGCAGACAACAAAACACTCAATTTAAGCAATTTCACATGATGGTATAATATTCACATCGATATCGTAAAATCTCATTATAACATCAATAAAACGCGACCAACTTGATTGCAGGGCCAATCAGGTTGGTCGCGTTTTATTGAAGCGCGCAGCTGCGCTCTCATTGGTTAAATTTTAATGGCGGCAAAATCACTGTGATTATACAAGTACGCGTGAATAATTGAACAATTATTATAAATAAACTATTGTCAGCTTTTACTCTTGTTGTTTGATTAATTGCATTAGTGAAGATAAAGTAGTGTATGCAACTGCATATAACACGGGTATTAAAACACTCGTTACTATTATGAAACTCGCTGCGCTCGTTTCATAAACTCACACTCGTGTTTTAATACCGTTCATTATATGACAGTTGCATAAACTACTATTATGACTATGCGTATATCACCGGCCACGAATACATAGAAACTTCATTCAGTCTTATTGAATTGACACAAAACCTAAAAAAAAACGTTTCTTTGGTATCGATTAATTAACCGTAACACTAATCAAAAATTGTAATTTTAAAACCAAAAAAATATTAAAACCTTATTTTATCTTTTGCTTATTACAAGTATTTTATTTAATAATCGATACTGAAGAAACGGTTTTTAGGTTATCTCATTATTACACGACCCGTGTTGAATTGACAGATTGAATACTTTTGTATTAGCATTAGTTTGGTCTAATTAGAGTTCGGCGGATTCATAAGCAGCCTATACACGTTCCACTGTAGGGCACAGGCCTTCTCTCAGGGAGAGAGTATGGGTTTAATCACCACGCGTGCCCACCGCGGATTGGCGATTTCAAGAGCTGAGGTATGTGTATAACTCTAACACTCAGATTTCCTCACGATGTTTTCCTTCACGGTTAGCGATTGGTATTGCTGCTATAACGTCGGATTAGTGATACATGAATACGTTCAATGTTAGTGATATTTATTATTCGAATGGATGGGTATAGATCGGTTATATCTTTACCACTGGATGCAATGAAGCGTCATTAGTTTGATTGACTCGTTGGTCTAACCTTGTCCAGTCAGAGATCGTGGATTTGATTCCTGCTGGGGCCGACGGAATTATCGCTGATTTGTGCCAATGACCACAGATTGGTTGTTTTCTCAAACTTGATCTGCATGAAACAATTTAAAGTTCGAACTAAAAGTTTCGTAAGCACTACACATGATTCGGATTTCTGACATCTGATTTCTGTGCTTTGGCCAAATGACAACTTTCCTGTTAGCAGTAGATTAACAAATTGATTCGTATTAATTTTTTTATGTAGCATTTATACGTGAATTAATATTTAAGAAGAAGAAGAAGAAGAAGGCTATTGGCTTAATTACCACGCGTGAGCACCTCAGACACTCAGGTTTCCCCACTTAAAGGTTCCCGGTTAAAGAGTAGTATTAATACTACACCTTAAAAAATGCACGTGAGCCGCCGTTCTACCGCTGCGCTATCACCGCCTAGTAAAAACATGTGTAGAAGGGATTGATAGGGTACGAGAAATCGGGGGTTAATTTTGCAAATTCAGAACTCAACAGAACAACTGGTTTATGGGCGATAAAGCATAAGGTTCAAACAGCTGGTGCCTCTCAAACTAATACCAAAATGTCAATCCGCTAACTACAGAAGTTGTAAGCCGTTAAGTTAAGGCTGTGTACGGACAGGCGGACCGTTAGTTGGTGACATTTCTTATGCAAGACCTAGGTACAATAAAAATATCCAGAAGGTGCAATCAAAATAATTTTACAATAAATACATAAGCAGCCTATATACGTCCCACTGTGTAGGGCACAGGCCTTTTCTCAGGGAGAGAGTATGGGCTTAATCAGCACGCGTGCCCACCGCGGATTGGCGGTTTCAAGCGCTGAGGTATGTGAATAGCTCAGACTCTCAGGTTTCCTCAATCCTTTGTCGCTTTTGCCACATTAAACTTCTGCACGTCACTTCTACATTGCTCCAAAGCTTTGGCATTTCGAAAGAAACGTTAATAGAAGCAGACCTAAAAGGAGACCGATGGTTTTCGTGAAATGTGTTATTTATTGTTTGTTGGCGTCTGGTCTAGTTATTATAAGAGTTATAATACCTATCATGTTTTTACTAATATTTATCATCAGCCATTTGACGCCCACTGCAGGACATAGGCCTCCCTCATGGTTTTACAAACCATGAAGGGTTGTGCCATACTCGCCATGCTTGGCAGGCGGGTTGGCGATCGCAGTATGCGGTTGAAATCTCAGGAAGACGCTGCTGCCCGTCTCCTGGTAATTTATTTCCTTAGTCGCCTTCTACGACATCCACGGAGAGAAATGGAGTGACGCTATTCTTAATCCGGCGCCACACGCCATACTAATATTATAAAGAGGTAATCTTCGTAAGTGGAGATAATCTCGGAAACTATTCGTACTTGTCCAATTTTAAAAACTCTTTCACCAATATTCTCTTTCGCCGTTACGACGAAGAACGTTTTTATAGAGCGGTAGCAGCGGAGCGTTAGACCGCCGGTCTCACACTCGGGAGGTCGTGGGTTCCAATCCCGGCATGTACTCAATGACTTTGTTTTTTAGGTTACGTACATTTGTGAAGTTGTTGTGGCAATACCATTCGCTAACGGCGGCGAAGGAAAACATCGTAAGGAAACCTGTGTGTCTGTGGTGTTTACATACCTCAGCCCTTGAAATTGCCAATCTGCGGTGGGCACGCGTGGTAATTAAGCACATACTCTCTCTCCCTCTGATAGAAGGCCTGTGCTCTGCAGTGGAATGTATATAGGCTATACGAAAACGTTGGGAATAACTGTGAAATCACGAAAAAAATATCGGTTCCTTTCATTTTAATTTCGTATGTGGTAACTTTAGTGTGGAACAAAATGAAAACAACAATTTTGTATGGAATAAACAGCCGATTTATTTTTTGCGGTTTCAAAGTTTCCACGTATAAAAACTTGTGTGCGTTGAATAGTTGAACCCCCATTTTCGGAAATAAATGGGGATTGGGGGTGTAACAACCCTGTATATTTTATTGCTGACTACCGTGCGGATGAAGTCACGGGCGCGCTGTTTTCAAATATTTATAAATACCTTTTAAAATATTTCAGGTTTTACAAAATACGGTCATTAGCTCATTGCTCAATCACGACTTTTAGCTTTCAACGTCATTACATAGAGGTGTGAAATTCAATAAAAATATTTTTAGGCTCAAAACAGTTTTAAAGTTTGTTTATTGCCACTGGCCATTATCAACTTTAATTATAAACCAGCCATTTACCATAAAAAAAAGAAAAAAAAAGTTTCAAAATTCGAATGGGCCAAGTTTCACCTGAGTTCGGCATGTGCCGTGAGAAACGACAGTTAATCGCGATTACGCGACAATTAGCGAGTGGAAAGCTTTATGGTCTTCGACAAGGTGGGCTTATCTTTGAACTTCATCTGTGCATCTCTTTTCCGTACTCGTGAAAGACGAAAGTTCAACTCTGTAGTTACTTATCGGTCTTACTCGGTATTGTTCATGTTGAATCAGTTTTGTTGGATTAGGTTAGGTTATGGTCATGGTCATTTGACGGGAATCGGATATAATCCAACAAAACTGATTTAATTATATATATACCGGGTGGGTATTGACCTCTTACTGGGTAAGGGGTTAATTTCGTACCCGGTCTGAGAGGCGCACGGGTTTGGTGGGGTCGGCCCGAAGCTGCCTCACGTTTAGCGCTAAGCTTACGATAAGTATCCAATCAGTTTAAATTGTAGAACCTGTTATTGGCCTTACTTATTAGACATTACTTTAAGTTATGGAACTCTGTAACGCTGTTGCTCTTTCGAATAAAATAAAACAAATAAAATAAATTAAGATACTCACGTATATAAATAACAATTATACCTACATAAACCATTACAGATATAGTTATGATAAACACACACAAAGAAGTTATAATAAAAAACTATTATTATTATTATTATTCATTTTTTATTGCACAAAGATAGTGTACAAAAGTGGACCTGCAGGAGGTAGAGGAGAGGTAAAAACTGAGGTAAGTGTGTAAAAAAGGAAGAGATAAAAGTACTTATAAGTACCTAAATGTATTATAAGGAGGCGGGGCATCTACGAAAATCTACGCGAGGAGGAAATAAATAGTATTCCTACCTACCTATTGAGATTTTTAGAGGTAAACTTGTACACGCTGTTAATTTTTTTATGTTCATATCTTGCGAGAAACATCCCATAGGGCGGTACGTTTTCAAAGCTGATCTTCTGTAGTAAAGCGACCAATTCCGTACCCAGTGCTTTTCTCCAATTTACTTTTTAAAGCCCAATTAATTGTGTTCGTAGAAGAAGAGAATAATTGTCAGAAAGCGTATAAAGCTGGGTAAATAAATAAGTAAATAACTGTAATCCACGCACGTAAATTGACTATCCACGGTTTATAGGTTACTTTATTGTGGTTTAATATCAACCGGGGCTTTCGCGTACTAAACAGAGGAAGTCAGATTTATTTTATGTTTCATATTAATTAAAGGAATCCAAAGCCTTGAATTAATAACTTTTATCAACTGTATAAGGTGTACCGAAAAAAGGGAATTATATTTTATGGAGTCAAATGGTATGTGATAAGAATAAATGGACGGAAATTCAATATGTTTGTTTTTGTTTTAATTATTTTGATGTTTTTTGTGCTAACGATTACTAGAATGAGTTGATTACGCAGCAAGGTCAATTATTTTTGTACGAGCAGTAGCGCTAGCTTACTAACAAAATAATCGAAATAATTAAAAAAGTAAATAGAAAAAATTTTTTTTTGATTTCCGCGATATTTTTGAAATCCTTATCACATATTATTTTTACAAACAATATCAAAACATAACAAGCTCACGCCTGTATCCCGTAGGGGTATGCACAGACCAGGTTCTGCCACTTATTGTGTCACGATCGTAACAGATCTCTTTTGCTGATGACAACATTCATTAGTCGTTGCACGCACGCACGCCGGTTTAGGGTACATTTTATCTTGCCCTTTGCTAATACATCCCCTATTTGGTCAAAGTATGTCTGCCTGGGACGTCCCTTGCCAGCCCTTCCACTCACATTCGCTCGATACATTTGTTTCGTCAATTTTTTTTCCTCCGAAAAGTATCGTTATATATCTTCGTTACACCTTATATTATACTGAGACTTGTTATACAGACACCACGGTTAAATTTACACTGTGTTGTCTGTTTGTATTAGATTTAACTATGCCTTTAACGTTACCGATATAACGTTATGCAACGCTCTAAAATTTTATTTTTTATTTTTTTTATTTCTATTTTGGAAACAGACAGTCACGGTTTTGAAAATAGGTACAATGGAAATATACTTAATGAAAACACTTACAGTGCCAAGAATAACATTTTAGGCTTAGCTGTTAATGGTAAGTAGTACACAATTTAACTCATGTTTATGATTAATAAATTAAGTAACCTTTTTAGCCAACAAAATATAATGTATTTGTATTTTACTTATCAAGACCCTGTTCCATAAAGCTACAATTATTTATTGTCAGTCATTTTCGCCCAACCGACCAACTTATAAGGGTAGGCAGGCAAACATGACTGACAATTGTAAGTTCAATACTAATTGTAGCTTTATGAAACAGGCCCAGTTGTCAGCGCAGTGTAAAGGTCGATGCACTCTTAAACATGCTTTCGTTTAAATCTGCGTACCATCGCATCCTTACTCTGTATTGAATGACTTTTTTTCCTTTTAGTTCGGACGGGAATGTCGTCCGGTTAAAACGTGGTCTGATTAACGGCCAGTGCTTGCTCGGCGCATTGTTGCCTTGATATAATGTGAAAGCACCTTAAGTTGGGGACACGTTGATCTTGTTATTTTTGTCGGACTTTATTTAAAAAAAAAAAAAGAAAAAAAGAGTTTTTGTTTTCTACTTACTTTAGTACTGCCTGACTTTCGATATATACCTATTCTCTGGACCTAAGTCTTTGGAAGCCTAATATCATAACCCTCCCTTTTAAGTTTTGCTGTAGTCAGGTAAAAATAAGATCGATGTCAAGAAATATAAAATATAGATGGGATCAACAAACAATTATGATACTTATATTACGATATTTATATTTTTTTTTATTCAGGGCAATTGCGTATTTGACAAAATATCAAATGAGTTACTTTTAAAACGGAATTTTGTATGAAAATACTTGCTTATGACGTCACATTTCAGAGCACTCTTTTTATGTTTAATCTATTTAAAAATTGTAATAACTAGTAATTGACTAAAAGAGATACATTTTCCGAGATTTTGTAATTTTTGTTTTAATCGAGCATATGCTCGATTCGAAATAATTTATTGTTGATCGTGTCAAATACCGTATTCTATCCAAACATAAACTCTATAATGAAGTATTATTCTAAACCTGCATTTAAATGCTGTGCTCAGAATTAACTTCGAAGCTTAAAATAATGTAAAGTAATATTTTACAGTTTGACTGCTTATAGACCTTACATAACCAAAGTCACCGACATAGCCCACCGAATTAGCATGCTGAAGTGGCAGTAGGCCGGCCATATCACCCGAAGAACTGATAACCGATGGGGTAGACCAGTTCTTGAGTGGAGACCGCGGATCGGTAAAGGTAGTGAAGGACGTCCTCAGACTCGGTGAAGCGATGATCTTCGCAGGGCGGCTGGCAAGAGCTGGATGAGAGTAGCCGAGGACCGTGCTCAGAGGCGTGCAATAGGAGAGGCCTATGTCCAACAGTGGCCAAGCGTAAGCCGATGCTAAGACCTTACATTTGTGTGGTAAATTCTTCCGTAATGTAACAGATTAAAGTGCACGCGTGTGCAAGATTGTTGTGGCACTGAATATACCTACTGCGAATACAAATAAGTAATACTTATTCCAATGAGTTTATTCTGAGATTAACTCAGCCCATATCTTTTTAACGATTTCAGAGTTATCCAACTAAGAAAATATATAATGGACCCAAAATATTATGAAATATATATTGGACTTAGAACATTAGGTTTCCCATATTTCCTACTTTAAAAACATTCGATGTGAATAAAGAAAGTAATGAGTTATGTATAGGACGCCAGGGCTTAGGAGGTTAAATTTTGCCAAACTCGTGCGCCAGTGGCCCTCTGTTTTCCGGTTTTCTGAGCTGCATGATGTGTTTACGTTTATTTTATGATCGATAAATAATTTAAATTTGTCAATATTTTGCGCAATTCTAGCGTTTAGCCAGTCCGGTGTGGTTATTAAGAAATGTTTGAAGTCGAAGGGAAATGTAGTGCTTTTAATTCGGAATGATTTGTGGTAAGGGCAGAACTGCCGTCTTGCACCATTTATTAAATATCACTTAAATAGGCATTTAAATTGACTTTCGTCACAGAGTACATGATAGTGCTCTCGTGTGGAGAGTGTTAGTTATATGCTACTTAAGCCACCTTTAAAAACATACACTGTCCACTTAATTGCGATCCCAGTTTATAGCTCCTAAAAATATGTTACCTTAAAATACATTGAATTTTTTAGAACTCCATTAGTTCAGTTGATTCTGTCTGGATCTTACCTGTAAATAATAGAAACAATTAATTATTACTAAGTACAAGAAGTATTGCGGTAAGGGCAGAACAACTTAAAAATTGAAATACTTTTTCATTGTTGTCATTTCGTGTTCTCAAAATAGGTACGTAATTTTTGTAACAGAAGCAGCTCAATACATGTCCGACTGCAGGGCATAGGGATGCCCCTCCGGGAGAGCGTACGGGCTTAATCATCTGTGAACACCTCAGATAGTCATGTTTCCTCAGATGGTTTTCTTCACGATTAGCGTACTTCAGAAAAAAAAAAACAAAGTTATTTGTATTTGCCGGGATCGAACTCTGGACCTCTTAAATGATTAGCACATGTCCTACTGATGTGCTATTGCCGCTTCTACTACAAAATGGACACCTTGATTCTTTCCTAATTTTAGCGATTATATAAAATAGCGATTTAGAAATAGCGATTTTGACAAGTATCTAGCGAGACAATGGCCTTAAATATCAAGATACATCAGGGACTAAAAGCATATCTTTAGAATATTCCGCAAGTTATGATTTATTTTTATTGCGATACGATAAGATACAAGTATAAAGTCACAGTTTCTGTGTAACCTTGAATAAAAACGTTTTGATATTGTATTTATTCAAATAACATACACAGATCACTTTCGCTTCCTCAACATTCATCAATTGTTGCATGCACGAACGCCGTTTTCGGGTACTTTTTACCTTGCCCTTTGCTAATACATCCCCTATTTGGTCGAAGTGTGTCCACCTGGATCGTCCCTTACCAGCCCTTTCACCCAAATTCGCTCGATATATTTGATTCGTCAATTTTTCGCCCTTCATCCTCTCCAATGTCCAAACCAACGCAACATTCGTTTCTCAATTCTAGTCACTACATCATCTTTCAACAACTCAATAAAAATAATAATTAATAATAATTGAAAGAAACAGTGACAATATTAAACTAGTGATTGCACAGACAGAATAAAAGTAGAGTTATCCGTTACCTGCATTACGAACCCAACCTGTTGCGCTTACGAGCTCTACTCCATATACTATTTATCTTAGTTTAGAAATCAAGGGCTTACGTTCTTATGTGGCTCGGTATCGACATTATCGACATATCGCGCATTAACTAAAAGACAACCTAATTAAAACAAGCGCAGCCTTCGCTTAGGCTTACGATATAAAACGAAAACATAAGTATCGCTCGGTACTACGCTTGTAGAGGATTTTTTCTGAAAAGGTTGGTTCTTAACATATACAGCTTTAACTACATCAGATGCGGAAGAGTCAAATCAATCAATCAGCCAGTATTCGTCCACTGTTGGACATCGGCTTTCCCCAAGGCAAGCCACAGGCCTTCTGTCAGGGAGAGAGTATGGGGCTTAGTCACCGCGCGTACAAACCGCGGATTGGCGATTTCAAGCGCTGAGGGATGTGAATAGCTCAGACACTCAGGTTTCCTTCACGGTTAGCGAGTGGTATTGCTACTTACTATAACTTCACAAATGTACATAACCGAGAAAACAAAGCCATAGGTACATGCCCGCACTGGGAATCGAATGTGGGTCTCTCGCTTCCGAGTCCGATGTTCTACCCACTAGGCTACCACCACTGAACGTACATAGGCTGCTTATGCAATCTATCTGGAAGTAGAAAATCAATGAATGCATACCATTGTTTTATGCGTACATATCTCAGCGTGTGGAATTGCCAAGTCACGATGGGCACTCGTCGCAATTAAGCCCATACTCTCACTCTCTGTGAGAAGGCCTGTGCCCTGCAGTGGGACTTATATAGGCTACATAAAAAATGCGTGCGTCCAATAAAAAGCTTATTGGCAAAATATTTAACCTGACTACACGATATTTATTCGACTTGACAACCATATTACAAGCCAATTACAACGCTTGTCTTACTATATTATATTTTAACATCGTGGCATTGGGCTTATTACGTTCTACTTGAAGCTTTAACACAGGCTCCTAAACTTTATAATCTTACACCAAATTCGTACGTTACTCTAGCTACTTCGGATTCCAAATGAGTGGATTTGGTCACAATAAAAAAGTTGCGTTTAATTCAAAATATTCTAATTAAATTCTGAGAGAAAGTACTTTTTTCTAGACGATGGTTATTGGCCTTCTATGTACCCCCTTTAAAGTAAGGGGTAGACATGATTATTATTATATTCTCGCAGGGGCAAATTGGCAATATTCTTGGGTATAGAATAAGAATAAGTCCTGTCCCACTGTAAGGCACAGGCTTTGTCTCAGGGAGAGAGTATGGGCTTAACCACCTCGCATGCCCACCGCGGATTGGCGATTACAAGCGCTGAGGTATGTGAATTGCTCAGACGCTCAGGTTTCCTCACGATGTTTTCCTTCACGGTTAGCGAGTGGTATTGCTACTATAACTTCATAAATGTACATAACTTAGAAAACAAAGTCATAGGTGCATGCCCGTACTGGGAATAGTACCTGGGTCTCTCGCTTCCGAGTCCAATGTTTTACCCACTAGGCTACGACCGCTCTTGGGCATTACACATTAATATGTGCCACTATCCGCTTTATAAGTGAGTAATCCAGATCGAAAGGGACCGAAATAACCTCGCGGGACCAAATAGCGTCAGCCAATCATACGGAAGTTTCTGTCAATGATTTTTGATTTGCAATAATTCATTAATTCAATGAAGAGTTTTCTAACCTCCATTTAATCAACCCTCGACCACTGTCGCCAATGTCAAAAGCGAATACCAACTGAATCAATGACAGTGTCAAATTATCCGTGTGAAAGGCTCAGACCGCGTTGGTGGCAGCAACGTTTCGGAGGTAACGTAAAAAGTGTTGGTCTCATTAAAAAGTGTGTTGATGGGCCATTAATGTAATTTTATGTCGCTGATATTCAACTGCATGCGAATGTTGCAGGAGAAATAAAATAAAAAACGTAACAGCGAATGAAAGTTAGCGCAGATTAAAAACCTGCGCAGACGATGGACTTTTGTCCCCATGGGGCGAAAATCCCTGAATCGTGTAAAAAATGTCCACCGAGTACTTGTCACGGACTTAACGCATATGGTGTGCGGTCATTTGTTGCCCGGATACGTAGGTCACTATCGACCGCTCAATGCAGACTGAAGTTCGTTGTGTGCATTGTTGCGCCTAGTTACGTTAGTTCTATGTTTTTCGGGGACTCCTCCGTACGTTAGTCCAGTTCAGTCTTTCGATGTCCTCGGTAATTTGGGGGACTTTTCGTGCAGGGTGCTTTTAGTCCTTTGTGTGCGTTATTCGATACAATTTATAAGAGATCTATGTCGATGGACAAAAACGTACCCGGGGATAGTACCTAGTCTGCGCAGGCCTTAAACGTGTTAACCGTTAGACCAATGAGGCAGTAGTTGGTTAGGCAAAATAGTTTATCTATACTCATGTTGTAAAATTAGAATTATCTTAAAAGTTGATACGTAAGGCTTAGTGTTATTTGACAAACAACTGTAAAAATAAAAAAATTAAATTACGATGTAAATTTTGTATGAGAATTTCTACCAACCTGTATCGTAAAATATTTTTTTTGTTAAGACGACTTCCGGGTAAAGTTCTCCACTTCCGGTTAAAATTCTCCTTGCAGTGAACTTTTATGTGAATTTTTGGTCTGATTCACCCACACTGAGCACATGGCTGTATGACTCCTTTGCCTATTCTAAATGGAACAAATAACAAAAAAAGAAAGCGGACCTGCGCAGTGTAGATTTGTTTTGCCGCCATTATTAGTTTACAAATTTTACTGTGCGGCTAAACAAATGGAAAATCAATTGCTTTTGTTAGTTATTTTAGTTTCATTTATAAATGAGTGAAGATGAAGTAGTGTATGTAACTACATATAAAACGATATGAGTGTACTCGTGTGATACTATTACACTCGTACTAAAAGAATCTCTCTTATATAACAGTTGCATAAACTACTATAATACATACATAGAGAGATAGAGAACAATTCGTTTATTTTGGTGTTCAGAAAATGAAGCTTTCGAGACTAACATCAGTACAGGGTATTAACCCTGTATTCAGTAACATTACGAGCTAATATGCAAAAAAAGGTGAAAGTTTGACCTCCTAAGTCCTGACCTTGAAAATAACAATAGAAAACCATTATAATTTTTAAGTTCAGTTCAGTTGTTATTTTCAAGGTCACATAGGAGGTTCGTTACTGTCAATTTAAATTTAGTGTAGCTATAATTAATTTATCTCGTAGTTTTTTTAAGTCGTATTAAACTGTTAAGCAGAGAAAATAAAAGTCAGTACTCAAGATTTGTTTTATTCGATATTGACGATTTAAGTTCGGCTAATTGACGTAAATGAGAATCGTTAAAGTGTTTAATTTAAAGTTATGCTTTTTCGATTTACTTTTGACCGCAAGTAGCTTATCCGAAGCTTAAAGTAAGTGGAGAACTCGGGCCATATTGAAATATATTGCGGATCTCTCTAAAATTATCAAGAATTTCGGACGATTGTCATCATAATTGGTATAATAATGAAACTTCCCAAGTCGGGACCATCTTTGAAATTAATCCCTAAAAAAATGCTTACTGTATTTTTATGACAACTCAGAACGGTATTTGCTAATTTGGTAATGTCCGTAATGGCGGGCGCATCAGTGCAAAAAAATAGACGAAGAAAAGCTAAAAGCTCATCTCACTGATCAATATACTGGCCGTCGATTTAGTATACCCAATTATTTTTTAAATAATCCTTATGTAGAAGGATTTCGTGAACTAAATCCAGAGCGATTCCATTCTTATGCCGTTTGGATACCTTTGATTTTTGTCATTGAAAAGTGACAGACCGGGAGAAACTGAAATGGCATTGGTATGTACCTAACTAGAATACATAACACACTGGGTCACCCTTTGTAGACACAGGGTGGCCCAAAAAGTGTCGCCAAAAGAAGAAAATCTTGATTCCTCATCTCAAGAGTATGTTCTGCAGTTTTTGTTTTCGAGTTAGTTTCAGAGGCTGTCCCTCAGAGTAATTACAAAATGTAGAGAAATAGCTGTAATAGGATATTTTTATGTTTATTGCGTGCCAAATGAGTGTCCACCGCGGACTGGCGATTGGACTAGCTAAAATGCACGCAATTCCACAGATTCATAGTATCTTCACTATAATGTTACGGAAGTATGAGGGATAAACGCTAACAAAAACACAAACAAGAATTATATTTAAAATTCAAGTTATATTTCAACGAACTTATAAGATGCACTTTATAGCGCTGAAGCCTACGCATAAATAATACTGTCGCTGGATAAAGTGCATTTTAGGCAAACTACATTTTTGCGTAGGTCTTTTTGTATGAGTTTGTTCTTCTCTTATAAACAGTTCAGCACTTGGCTGTCAACGGTTTTGGGTATTAAAAAAGATAATTTGCGATCGGGCTCACGCAAAAAATGTGTAAAACCGCTTATTGTCGTTCAGGGAAATTTGTCAAAATGACATCGCTTATTCGTGTCGCTCTCGTAAATAATTATGACACTTGCGGCTGGAAAATTATTTAATGGCGTGGAAAGTCATGATTCGGCCGAACTCAGTTGAATAAAAGTGTCACAAACCTTTGGGCAGATATAATTCTGGTACTCGGCGGTCAAATTAATATCATTTTCGCGCAAATGAATATAACTTTCGCGCATAGCTTTTCTCGACTTTTAGATACTCGCAAACAAATATAATTTTTCTTATTGCCGTTTTCTCTTGATTGATAATTTCACTAAGAATATACTTAAGAATCTGTCTCGCCTTTTTTGAGCAATCTGTAGAGACAGGGCCCATATTGTGAAAAATGCGACATTATCGGAAGTATCGAGATGGTCGCTTGTCAGTGTCAAAATCTGTATCTCAATGTGTAAATATCGGTATTGTCGCTATGCATTTCTAGCGTTCATTACTCAGTGGCAGGAAATTTTGAAACTATTCAAAAAAAATGTCGGGATCAAGCGCGACGTTGACGACCCTTCCGAACATATCGCTGCTTCATAATAAGGGCCCTGGACGATTTATACTTAGTTTATTGAAATTCCTTATTTCAAAACCGGCAGTGAGTTCTCTTCACGGGCGTTTTCTTCGCCGTTAGCAGGCGATATTATTACTACAAAACTACCAAATTGAAACCTTAAGCCCTGGATGAAACTGGGTGCCTGTTGTGGTTAGACTCATTTAGGTCTTGTTTAAGACTTTTCTAAGTATTAGACTTGTTTTATTTGATCCTTTTTAGTTACTATTGAGCAAAATTACCATTTCTGGCGTCCACCATTTTGTTTTCTTACGACGCCATATCGTCGTAGAATTCATTACTGAAACGCTCCAAAATATACTGTCTTGAGTATTCTCCCCCTGAGAGAAGGTTTGTGCCCTACAGTGGGACGTATAGGCTGCAATAGACGTTTAAAAATCTGTTAAATTTTAAAATTCATAGAATAATCATTGTATCTTTACTGGTCGTTTTATAATAGTTACAATTAAAGTTTGAGTAGTACCATTAGTGATTAAGAAAAAATCTTAAATCCTTAATAATTCTGCATACTTAACACAAAACACGTGTTTTTGGAGATATTCCGGTAATGATTCCGACCGACGATATATCCAGTGACACTCGCCTCAGTTATACCATTCATTTGACATGTTATTTGTCCAAGTTGGTCAAGCCTTTTCTCCTCCGAATGGACAAAAAGAAACACACATACATGGGAGGAACATACAAACGCGCAAAGACTAGCCCAGTTTTGCATTCGGATAAAAGTCAGGCAAATACCACGACAGAGGTATCCCACATTTTCAACTCCGCCACCATCACGGCGATTGGGCAAGCACCATTAACTCTGGCCTGCCGCAAGAAATCCCGACGTGGCATCGCGGTTGCATCAGCCCGACGTCAGATGGCAGCGACACGATCGGCGCAAATATCCTCTACATCGATAGTTCAGGCCCGCTCAGGCAGTAAGACTGGGTTTTATCTTGCAGTAAAAGCAGAGGACCAGCTGATTATTTCGAACAGCATTTTGAACTCGGCACTTGAGAGCGACCTCAGACGTAAAAACACTGTATTGATACGGCCACTTGACTTATAAGGCTAAGACATCTCTTATATATTATTTTACGGAACCTCAGGTCAAAATATGAAATCCAACATTTGACTTCTTTTCAAGCTTCAAGCTTCTGAATATACAGCCACTGTCCCATTACGTAAATATAAAATAATATTTGCAGCTAAGAAATCAAAATAATTCAACGATACCGTGACCTGTGATTCGTGAAATCCCAGTGACTTTTCACAATCCATTATAGGAATCGCTGCTGCAAAGAACAAAAACGCGATTGGATAATATTTCTAGATCGAAATACATTGTAAAGTAGGGTCTTTTATTTAAATTTATGACGACTCACTCCGTACTGTTTTCACAGTTTTTTTCTCTAAATAAGTTAATGTTTTAGAGACGACCTATAAGTCTTTATGCTTCTTTGCCGCTTTGTCGGTTCCCATACCTCAGCGCTTGAAATTGCCCATCCGCGGTGGGAACGCGTGGTATTTAAGTCCATACTCTCTCTTTAAAAGAAAACCTGTGCCTTGCAGTGGGACGTAATATAGCCTCCTAAGACCTAGTGTGCTAATAAGCTACATAAAAAAAAATGCTTATTCAATGCCACCTACACTGACTGTACTATATCGTGGATAACAAAGGACAAGTGTCACATTGGCATGGAGAGAACACTTACCTGTACCCCACATCACACTGGAGACCTACTAGTTTGTTTATGCGATCACGACATTGAGAATTATATGCTGTGTTCGCATATCGAATAGGCAGAGAGAATACGGTTGTGTAGACTGTTAGAGTGTGTTAATAGACTTGTCGTTAAAACAAAATGGCAAAGTTCCGTCGGAGTGTCATTTCATATTTTACAACTTGGTGACATTTTAATTTGCATACAGAAGAGCATAGGGTAAGCCATTTCTATGAATAGATTTCAGCTCTGATTGGAATGCCCAAAAGGATTTTGGTGACGTTCATTGGGTTTTAATGATAGGAGAACAGTAAAACGGAATTTATTGGTGCCTCTGAATTTCTAGCTCGCGTTGATGTCTTTTGTAAGGAAGATAATGCGTCATTTAAGTTTTCCTCGCTTACTCGTCCGATTATACTTTAATGGATATTTATTTGTTTACATATGTGGAATGTTTACATGTTACAAGGTATACGTGTCTCTTGTATATGGGGTCAGAGTAATACTGGAATAACGCAAACCTGAAATCACAAAAACTGTTTTTCCTATCGATAAATCCAATTACGAGTAATTATGTAATTCTATTAAACCATAAACAGTAAGACATTTTTCTTCTTGAAAGTGATTCAATTCTCAATACTGAGGAAACGGTTTTGTTATTTTGCGTTATTTTAAAAATCCTTTAAAGATCCTAATTATAAACATAGAGACCGCAAAATGTATTTATTTAAAAAGTGAATGTCACTATATGGGATAAAAGTGTCAATACATGAAATAATCTACAAGTATATGTATACCAGATCTCATATAAATCAGCTTAAGTGATTCAACAATAACAATCTACATAAATATAGACCTAAACATACAAACTCTTACATTATCTTCTTTTGCTTTTACAGTCGAGTTATAACAGAAAGAAAACAATTCCAACTCTCTTAAACATTCCTTCCTCCCCCCCAAAATAAACCATCTCTCTATAAGTACCACGGACATAAAAGTTGTGTGTTACGCTTGGGACGTGCTCGTATGCGGTTCGAATCCCGGCCGTGTACTTTTGACATTCCCCGAGGACCAAGGAACGCATGTCTAATGAGGTCCGAGGTGTTACCATAAGTTAAAATATCAGTGACGTTCGACGCTATAACTCTCTTTTGTTTTGGTTCGATATACCTTGAATATAATATAGAGTTCTCACTAGAAGGGCCCTAAATACAATTCATGGTTTACTATGACAATTCGATGTACATTGCATAGTTGATTAACCCACAAATTAATGAGTAGGAGGACTCTGCTACACAATATACATCGCATAGTCATAATAAACTATGAATTGTAGTTTTATGAAACATGTCTCTGATGGCATCTTGGTCCATTCCGTGATTCCAAAAGTTGTGGTTACCCTTCCAAGTATTACAAACGCGTCTATTGTAAGTTCCTATGTTCCTCTATTTTTACTTACACGAAGACGTTTGTAATATAACGCATCAAGTTTTACTAGACACTAGTATCTTGACAGCGATTTGTACTTTTTGGGTTGCCAGTTAATTTGGGGATGGATCGTTAAAATTATAGCCCCGACCAGCCTCAGAAGATGATGCGGTTCAAAAGGATGATTGAGTCTGATTGTGGTTGTGAAATCTTTCGGTAAGATAATTGAGCAAGATGTAAGGAAGTAGTTTATTTTTTTGTTCTATTGTTTTGGACCGACCGGTCGTCTTTGTGGCTTGAAAAAGTGAAGTGTATTTTATACGTACCAGTCTTCACTACAGGTTAAAGATAACAAAAAATACGCAAGGAAACAAGTAAACTAATATAAACAAAAATTAAGAACGTTAAACCAAATAACAATACCGAAACAATGGTTGGGCAAACATCACTAGGATACAGCGAGGAGCCGACACCAAAACGCTCGAGCCAAATTAAGAAATGCGCCCCAAACATTCCCAACAAAAAACACCTGTTGCCATCCAACCGCCGACCTTGAGCACTCCCCTTGCTCATCGCTCAAGCGTGCAACTATTGAATAGCAGGAGAGACAAGCTTTTGTTGGAGAAACGAATCATCTTGCCATAGTGGGGTATGATGGGTTGGGGGCCATAGAGAGAGCTGTTTTTAGAGCGATGGAATAAGTGTAAGTACTAGCTCTGCTGTGTCACAAGCGTGCTTGGATAGATAGAGAGCGCTTTATTGCACAATCAGAGGAATGAATTAGAAAGACAGGTACTTATACATACAATGAGAGAGAGTGTTGGAGAAAGAGACTATGGGAGAAAATATGCCTTAAAACTCCGACGAGCTGTGGACATTGTTTTGATGATTTTATACTCTAGTGCTATACTGGGGATGTGGGCGAGCTTCCAGATAAATTGACTAATAAATAAATAGTTTCTTGCAACGTAATTTTTGAATCGCTCGTAGCCCCAGCTGCCTGATTGATCTTAAAACGATCACGAAGGTCAAGCAACACAGGGCGCGTTCAGTGCATGGATGGGTCGCCGTCTATGCCTAACGCAAGTGGCATTTTTCCGAGCGGTTCCGTGCTTCGCAAGGCACGTTAAGCTGTTGGTGCCGGCTGCCGTCGATAGATGGCAGTCGTTAAGCCAAGTCAGAGGCCTTAGGGCGGCTTGACAACTTCTGACAGTAGACGAGCAACTAGTCTACAAGCCTCCACCAATCCGGACTTGGCCCCCGTGGTGGAGTATGGCCTATACCTTCCTCAGGGAAGAGACCCGTGCCCCTCGGTGGGGACATAATGGGTTGATGATAAATTTTATTCAGTGAAATAATTAACTTCATTGTGTAATTGTGTAACTCATTTGCAATGTTATTTAATATGGCTTGGGCGGGAATACTTATTAGTATTAAGCTCGCCTATGTACAAATATTTTTTATTGTGTAATAAAGGATTTTCAATCAATGAATGTACATAATGTTTTTATTTACTATTTATGCGAATAATCCATCGATCAAGCGACCCACTCGAGACATTTAGACTTCTTAATGCTCTTATATGTATACTGTACATTATACATTGTTTATTATTTTCTACCTCGTTTCAGATACCTCATTTCGTGGCATCTAAATGTAGTTTCTAAGCACACGTTGCTAAGGAATTTTGCGAAGGTAGAGTGGCCGTTTCTCAATGCCGTATTAGGCAAGACCACATATCAATGCTTAAGCATTGCAAAGCATGTAAGAACAAGGATTCTTTGTGTCCTGAGATACGTTTCACTGTCTAGCTTCGCTTGTGAGAGCGTAAGTTGAACGTGTCACCAAGTGACACGCCACATCAAGTTAATCAGGAGTAATAGAGTCGGTTATCTACACATTTGATTGGTGTTGTTTTGGCCTAGAAATATTTTGTGACCGCCCGGCACAAGTAGACTGCCTCGTTGGTCTAGCCGTATCACGTCTGATTAACAAGCCGGAGATCGTGAGTTCGATTCCCACTGGGGGTCAACGTACATTTGTATAAATAGCCTCAGTTTAGGTGTATTTTCATATTTACGATGTCCTTGCTTAGTTACCATAGCATAGCACTTTCTAGTTTGTCACCAGGATAGGTGATTGTTTATGTGGAAGTTATAATAATATGATTATTATAGCATACGGTAAGAAATACGTTTGTTTACTACAGAGATGAGCTAAGCAGTGTAGGTTATTTTATAATACATATTTTAACAAAAAACATTCTTTCGGTGATATATTTTTCTTGAAACATGATTTACGTACACAACTGACCTTCTCAAAAGATGCAAGAACTTAAATTTGACGTGACACTTACCTTCTTAGGACATTCACGTCCGCCAAACGCAAATCTTTAATTTATAGAGTTGCATTCTTCATTTATGACACATAAACTAACCGTCGCTCGAATGTTTCTTATTCATGCAAGAATCGAAGTTGATTATTTTTGGCGAGGAGCAATAAACATGAAATATGCACATTTTGGGAGCGCGGTCAATAAAGCGACGCCTACATGCATGTCTTTCGTCAAAATGTGGGCTGTATTGTACATTACACTTGTGGGAAAGCATCGGTGTATGCATCTTGCCCATAATACGCAGTAACTTGCGTTAGTCCTGGGCGCGAGTACGTGCATTACTGCCTTAGAAAACATTAGATGATAAAGATGATGGAATTAAAGCCAGTTCAATGCATTGTTAGTTCCAGGTCTTAGAATAATATGTAGACTCTGTTAATTAAGGAACATATTTGAAAATAACAAGTTTGGAGTTTTTTTGTCCATTTTTTCTCCAAAATGATTTAGATTTTAAAATGAACACCTAGATTTACTTGTAACGTTCATTGAGTCACCGTTTCTGTGTTATTTTGTATAAAACATATTGATTTGATTTGACTGTCCAAATATTGCGCTCGCACTAAAGTGGTGGTAGCCTAGTGGGTAGAACATTGGACTCGGAAGCGAGAGACAAAGGTGCGATTCCCTGTGCGGGCATGTACCTATGACTTTGCACTGTAAGTCATGTATATTTGTGAAGTTATAGTAGCAATACCACTCGCTAACTGTAAAGGAAAACATCGTGAGGAAACCTGAGTTTCTGAGCTATTCACATACGTCAGCGCTTGAAATCGCGGTGGGCACGCGTGGTGATTAAGCCCATACCCTCTCTCTGAGTGAAGGCCTGTGCCCTACAGTGGGATGTTTATAGGCTGCTTATAGGCACTAGCCTCGCCGGGGCGAATCGCAAAAATTTGCCGTTGATTACGGAATGTTGTCCATTAGCGTCGCACCAAATCGAGTCACCCACGGAACAAATCCGATGCGATTCGACGCGTTTTATCTCGACTCCGCTTTGATGTAAAATGGCAGATGTACGTACACTTGTCTTCTAAACGAGACTAGCCTAAGAACCTTTAGCATTAAACAAGGTAATGCTAAAGTTTCGTAGGTTAAAAAGAGATACAAGACTATATAAAAGAGTATATAAAAGTCGAGTCTATGTCTGTCATCCTAATGTTTTATCAGGCCCAGCAGATTTAACATTTTATGCAATAGTTGAAATTAGTATCTCTATATAGTCTGTGTTGAATAGTACTCACTGCGCATTTATTGCAAGCGTTGGAAGATGGAGTAATACACTGCGCATAGGATCAAACGTTATGCAGCTTATCGTTAGATTTAAATTGAAACTATTCAAGAAGTTATTTAAGTTAAGTTGAGCGCCGGGCATTTATACAAATTCAGACAGTTCATTTGTCTGAATTTGTAGTGAAACAGAACTACAATTACGATTGGTCTAGAGACGATATTTACGGCTAACACTCAAGTTTACTGTTACGTTTGACGTCATCACTTAAAATCCTGCACACACAAAACTCACTTCTCGTCAAAAGCCTCATATTCCAGAAGGCTTAGCAGCTTAGCTGTTAACTCATTTGCCGTTTTGTGAGACGACGTTCTGATGTAACGGAGATGACCAAATATCAAATGGGGCGCGCGCGTGTGTGCACCCATTTATTGGCATTTCAAAGCTCGTGGCGAGGAATTGGAGACAGCGATAATTGGAACGAGGGACGGTTTCACGTGCGGGGGCCATAAACCATTGTTTATTTGATTTATAATGTTAAGTTAGAGTTATTAGGTTTAGTGTGTGGTGTTTAATAAGTTGGAGGGATCAAATACTCCTTGTGCAGTTAATAAAATAAGATATAGATCAGTCGAAGTGCATTTTTGTAAAGTAAAAGAAAACTCTTGGCCCAGTACAGATCTATCATAATTTATCAATTTGTTTGCGTATTTTTGCTGTAAATTAGTTTTGTAGACGGAACAACAGACGCTCAAAAAATTAAGTATAAGTAACACTTCCTTTTCCCAAAAAAATCTCTCATTGATGGGAAAGGTCCAGATGACGACAATATGCCTCTTAAAACAGTATTCAGTTTTTTTTTATCAAGCACCTGCGTGGGACTAACCTCAGACTTAAATAACTCCGAGTTTTATTTCACTTAAACCGGGTTCGGTATCCCATTAGCATTATGTGAGTCTATATACTTAAGGCCGGCTACAAACAAGCGCTCGGAGCGTCCGCCATAAAAGGGTAGATAAAATTGTTAGGCTTCCTTCGAATCGAGCTAGTCTGAAATCGTTCTTGCGGTTGTTGGTAAGTAAGAAAAGCTTAGCCGCGAGGAAATATAGGACAAGAAATATAGGTAATCTGTTTGATTTGAAGGGCAATTTTTAGGGTTCCGTACCACAAAAGGAAAAAACTTAACCCTAATAGGATTTGGGACTTTGTTGTCCGTCCGTCTGTCTGCCAAGATATTTTAATTTGGGGACGCGTAGAGGTATAGAATTGAATTTAAAACGATATACTCAGGTCTACAGTCCCTTGAAGCTGTGAAAAAAAACAAAACGGCCGTTTATGCCACAAAAAAAACGTATATTTCGACACGCAAGGCAATCAAAATTTATAAGGTACTTCCCGATGACCTAGAAGGATGAAATTCGGCAAGTTATATCGTGGTATACTACAAGTAGAGGGAAAAATCTGAAAATTGTCTTTAAAGTTCGGGAAAAGCTCGGAAAAACTGCGAGACTCGATTCCTGAACTATTTATAATATGTAACTACCTACAAATTTGTACGGAACCTTTAGTGGGCGAGTTTTTTGCTTATCGGAAATGATTTCGTTACCGACACAGAAGAAACAGTTTTCAGGTTTTGTGTTATCTTAATAATACGTTGAATAAGCAGAAACTCTCAGCGCAGAACCTGCAGTAACTTTTCGCTACTTCGATAAAACGTTCTACGAGCAGAAACTCTCAGAACAGAGCGGCGGTAACTCTTCGTTAATTCAATAAAATAATGTAGGTACAAGCAAAAACTAAGCACTGAAACTGCGGTATACCAGCAGACTGCGTCGGCCTACCGCCAGCGCAGTCGTGCGTCATGCCAGCCTGCTCCAATTTCGTGACACCCGAGATTGGTTTAATTATGTTGTCAACCTAGCCCCGAGCCCGGGGCACTCGCGATGTCACTGGCTTGTTTTACTTCGCTCCGGAGTAATTAATTTACCTATAGATAGTTATTTAATTGCAGCAGCCTACGAACGAGTGGTGGTTTGAGATGTGGCTGTTGGAAAAGCTACCGGACCCCATTTCATAGAACTACAAATAAATGATGGTTTACTATGAAAATTCGATAAACCGTAACATAACATAAAGTCACGCCTGTATCCCGGAGGTTTTGGCCTGGGTCCAGGTCAGCCACTCACCACGATCCTGACAGATCTCTTTCGCTTCATCAACATTCATTAGTCATTGCACGCACGCACGCCGGTTTTGGGTACTTTTGAAAATTCTATGTACACCGAAAAGCCGGTCAACCCATGGATTAACAATTAGAAAGACTAATGGTAAAAAACTTTGAATAAAAAATTTTGATTTTGATTTTTACTAGTCGGCTACGCAGTGTACATCGAATTGTCATGGTAAACTAAGGATTGTAGTTTATGAAACGCTATGTGAAGTTGTCTTAACAGAATAACTATAATAAGCCCCCAGATCAGTTTGCTACCTACTTACGCTATTGTTTAAACCTTTATCTCAACGGATGTAGTCAATAATGTAGACAGTTTAAAATAATATTGAAACATAATGATGTAATCATTCATACAGAGTAACATAGTAGCGAAGATTTCATCTATTTCAATTGTTGCAAGCAATTAGGCGCGCACCGAAGCGCGTACAGTCGACAGCAGATCAACCTTTACATACGTGCACTCTAATCAGTTACGTTAAGAACGACTTTGTAATAAAAATATAAAGGTTAACCTGCTGTCGACTGTACCAATGTGCGGTGTTAGCACGTTCGTAGAACGCTGGTCTTCGACGGGGTCTTGAGTTTGACAGCGGCATAACAATGTATTTTTTTCTATGTCACGTACATTTGTGAACTTACAGCGAAGAAAAATATCGTGGGGGAAACCTGAGTATCTAAGTTTTTCACGTACCTTACTCGAAATCGCCGGTCTGCGGTGGGCACGCGTAGAAATTAAGTCCATACTCTTTCTCTCCGAGAGAAGCACAGTGCCCTGCAGTCGGACGTATTTAGACCGCTTAACTTAGGTCCGGTTTCTGAATTGAGAATTTCACTAAGTAAATACTTAAGTAACGTTCTGTCACGCTCTTTTCTGAGAAACTCGAAGAGACAGCACCACAGTTAACTGTTTACTTAGCGAAATTCTCAATTCAGAAACCGGCCCTTAGTAACTAACTTTATGCCCGTAGTTTGAATTTGTAACCTTGATACTACGACATTATTGTTTACGAGGTACACGTTATTATTACGGCGGTCCTGGCGAACTGGCTACTGCACTTAGTCTTGTGAAATCTAAGGTCACAAAAGCGGCATAGATTACTCAGTTTCATATCATTACAATAGAGCTTGTGGTACCGGAGTCCGTAGTAAATAACTCAATGAAAACACGGGTGGTCCTAGCAACGGACTCATAAATATCCATGTACAGTTGGCGATAAAATGCCCGACAAATAACTTGACCACATGACTTTGACTTCGCACGTATTTCGGGCTCATTGGCGGGGCACGTGGGATGTGCCAAAGTGTCCATCGTAAGCTCACCCCATCTACGTGGATTTTTGTTCAAGTTATCTTCCGGGCATTTATATTAGAAGTTTATTATTTTAATAGTGAGACAATTTTACGATGACTGTAGGAGAGGAGCCGTAATGCAACGACTTTTATTAGTTCTCATTCTACAATCAACGGGCTACATTTTGCTTAGTATACGTTTGGGTAAATGCCCGTATTTATAGAATGTGTAAAAATATACTGAAGTTTGCGAACTTGCAATACGATTTTTTCATTTCGCAAGTGCGTGCCTTCCCTAAGAAAGTAAGTGGTCAATGCAAGATTCGAATTCACGACTTCTCGCATCCGAGGCAAGCGTTCCACCACTTAACATCGCTTACAGTCAAAGTATCGTCAAAGCTGTTAGTTGTAAAATTATTAGATTATGTGGAAACGACGCTGACAAAGAAACTTCATTTATTCTTCTCAAAACAGGTATTAACTTAATTAACAGAGTTTTCAACATAAACTTACACTAAACTAGAGTAAGTAGAGTAACTCTAAAATGAGGCATAATATGTTCTTGACTGTACCAGTAGTAGTGTCTACTAGTAGAGCAGGCATAATGTGTCGATATCTCAAACAGGAAGACTCGGCCCCTCCCCCTTGTCAGCATCAATTGTTGGCACATCGCCGGCTGGTAGGAAACATTACACTTTGTAATAGGTAGGACTAGTATACAGCGGGCTGCAGAAAGGTCAACTGGAACTAATTAAGTTACTTAAATTCACGCCTATTTCCCGGAGGGGTAGGCAGAGACCAGGGTCTGCGACTTGCCACGATCCTGACAGATCTCTTTCCTTTCATCACCATCATGACCGAAATCGGGTGATTGGCAGGAAATATGCATGACAGGGGCAAGTGACGATTGCATGTGTTGGAAGCTGGGATGAAAAACTACATGATTCAGTAGAGTAGAGCTTAACAGCTCTTGCCTCTGAGATCGCACTCGAGTGCGATGTCATTTGTTGCGAATAGCAACTTGTAAAGACGAATGAGACATAATGACGATCTCAGAGATCATAATGTTTTATTAAACCAGCTCCGAGGACTGATGTACCCTGAAGTTTTTCGTCGAATAGAAAGCTACTATAACAATTCTTTTCTGCTGGATAAGCGACCAGAAGCGGGAACTGGCTTCCGATACCAGAAGTTTTCGTTTAGCTCTCATCAAGTAAAAATCAGCCGATTCGCAAATAGGACCCGATGAAATGTACCTATCAGAGCTAGTCGGTGACTATTGTCACCTTGTAACTATCTTGAATAGATTGCCGTGGGACTTAAACTTTTACGCTTAGACCTGAATAAATACATTACCATAAACTATTTAAAGACATGCCCGTTTACACTTGAAAAATAGCTAACATTGCGTTGACGCATGGAACGCTTATTTTACTCTGCAAATAGAGCTAAGAGCGGATCCCAGCAGCCTCGTAGAGGACAATGTCACTTAGGCCTTGAACTTTAGAGCACATAATCGCCTAAGGAGCCCATTGTTAGTAGAATAATGCGCCGGGCAACTTGTCGCGACGTTCGACAATGGAGATGCATTAGTTACGTCGTTACAATGTTATGTCAGCCGGTTTGGGATGATTTAGTGATGGAGTTGAATGTCATTCAAACCAAGTTTATTTCAAGGTTAGTTTACCCTTGGAGATTATTCTTTTGGTGTTGATTAATTTTTGTAGGAAAGTCTTGGTTTTCTAGCTTTCATCACTCGTATGTAACTGACAAACTAATCTGTCGTCAACATGTATGTTGGTTACAAATCCAGGAATAACCGTCGCATTGATTTGAAACTTTGCATGTGTGTGTAATATTGATGACAATACAATAATTTGGTATCGTTAAGCTGATCTGATGGTGAAGCTAGGAGTTACTAGTGGATTTCTTCAAAACTAAGACAGAGTTTTAGTAATTACTAACGAATTATTAGCCTTATATGAAGTTCTGTTGAAAAGGTGGCGCCGCCCCTCTGCAGAACAACTTAATTTTATTATGACTAAAAGCATAATATGAATAATAGTTACCATAACTTCACAAATGTACGTAAGTTAGAAAGCAAAGTCATTGGTACATGCCGGGATTAGAACCCACGACCTCCCGAATGCAAGGCCGTTCTACCACTGCACTCTCATCGCTCCGTTGGAGCTGTTGCTACCGTTGTAGTAGCGATACCATTCGCTAATTGTGAAGGAACACATCGTAACGAAACCTCAGTGTCTGAGGTTTTCACATACCTCAGCGTTTGAAACCGCCAATCTGCCGTGGGCACGCGTAGTGATTAAGCCTATAAGGAGGTCTGTGCCCTGCAGCCTGCAAGGCGTTTATAGGCTGCATTATGTGTGATAACTAACTATTTATTCCATTACCATCAACGCGTACACTCTATTTAGTTAGTAGAGTGGACGCTTTCATGTGCTGTCGACTGTAGCAAGGTGAGGTCATAAGTTAGCAAACACCGTTACTTATGCTACAATTGCTGGATCTAGACCCGGCCCAACAAATGTCTGAGTGCAATTGAAACAGTTAGGCCGTTTTACAATACGTGAGAATGGGAAGCTATTTAGATCCTTTGGATGCGAGCGGTTGTTTATTGGAATCATTACATCGGGGCTGTTTGAGAAAGTGGGGCGGGATATTATTTGCTGGTACACATGAAATGTGCGTGTTCTGTGTAGTTTACAACATTCAGGTGAATTTAATTCAGGACTCCAATGATTGTTATAGTCAAAGTAAGAGTGTTAACGATTCTTACACAACATCATGTCATCATCATCATCAGCCATTTGACGCCTACTGCAGAACATAGGTATCCTTCGCGATTTTCATAGCCATGAGGGGTTTTGCCATAATCGCCACGCTTAGAAGGCGGGTTGGCGATCGCAGTATGCGGTTGGAATCTCATGAAGACGCTGCTGCCCGTCTCCTGGTAATTAATTTCCTTAGTCGCCTTCTGCGACATCCACGGAAGGAAGTGGAGTGACGCTATTATTAATCCGGCGCCATCATGTAAAATACTTGCAAAATTACATCTCGTGGCAATTGCTATCTATAGCGAATAGAAGAAAACTTTACTGAATACCTATTCAAAATCACATATTTGTAGATTGGCCATATGGCCAATAAATATTTATTGGTGGAGTAATCTACGGAACCCTGTAGTTCCGGGCTTAGAATAGGGCTACGGTATCTCCTGCCTGTCGTAACAGGCGACTAAAAGGAGACACCCGGGTCGCGGGTGGTGAGAGTGGGGGCTCGAACCACTGTTATAAGCGACCCCGTGGAGGCGGCGGTGTGTGGTGACCGCACCCAGCCGTTCAATTAGGTTCTTCAGGTGCGAGCCTGTAGAGAGGACGGGTGCTTCAGTGCACAGTGCGCAGGGGTTCCTGAGTGTTCAGCGAGATCCCGAAGCCCCCCTCCAAACGCACGGAGAGGGCCACCGGGGGGGTTTTAGTGAGTAAAGATCCCACATAGCCCGGCTTTCCCCCTGAAAGTCGGCTATCTTTGGAAGATTTTCCCTCGACAACAATAAAAAGGTGGAGTAGACTAAACCCCGACTTCTCGTGCAGTTGCAATCTGGGTACCTATCTACTGTTAACAGCTGTGAGTTGACCAGATACAAAAAAAAACATCTGTCAGCTATACGTACGAAAAACTGGGGTTATCCAAGTCAACGATTTGCCTTTTCAAGAACTCGACTTGCCGGCGTGACCATTTCTACCTCTGGACGATTTAGAAAAAGTTGGCTTAGTTCACAGATATAGACTGTGGCTTCGTCCCTACTGGGCTTCTACTGGGCTAAGACGGACGAAGGGACAACAGACGGTCGAACAGACACGTTGTATCTTTTTGAGGCACGGAACGCTAAAAATGTCAACATCTTACAGACACAGAAACGAGAGAAAACGAAGAAAGAAGCAATCAAGTACGTAAGTAATCAACTGTAATAACTCGACGACGATCATGAAACGCGTTTGCGTGTGCGCATAAATCTGTGGCTTGATGCTAGGTCTCGAGAAAGTTTTATGCGCAATTGAAGAATTGTGGTGACAGTCAGCCACAAATAATTTCTGTGATGTAACGCCTTACTTGGGTATCATTGTTATATGGCTTCTATTAGATTAAAATATAAACAAACTGTTATGCAGTTTGGGAGAAATAAAAATAATGCATTTTTCTGTATTTATAATATGTAAATAAAATATGTAACACCCCTACTTGGGTATTATTGTTATACAACTTCTATTAGACCAAACTCTGTAAGGGCTTACTTGAGTATCATTGTTATACAGCTTCTGTTGGACTATTTAATTAATTAAATTAAACTATCCTATTTAATTAAACTATTTAATTTGCAACGGAAAAAAGTTAGCAAAAAAACTCCACCTTTTCTCAAATCATCTAAATATCAGTTGCTACCTACATAATAGATTCCATGACTGCCATCAATAACTTTAGATGCCAAAACATTACTTACTTTTGACCGCAAATCACTGCAATTAGTTTGAAACCCACACTAAGATAACAGGCGAGGTTATATAAATATGTTAAGAACCTATTCTACACTTACACACATAGCCTTAAAACAACTGACCACTTAAAGCTCTCAACCTTTTAAACTAGTTAAAATGATACCAAAACAAATATTGCTGACTCAAAACGGCACATAACGGCAGATAAACTTGACCAAAGTAAATATTGCCACATTTGGCGAAATACGAAGCGATCACAAAACATAAAAGCTTACAGAAAGTTTATGTCAAAGTATGTTGCATAATCTTAGGGGCAAGCAAACGTATTAAATTAAAAACTTGATCACCGTTTATTTTTACCAGTTGACCTTAAAAGGCAAAATAATTAAAATGTAAAAAACATACGTTCGAATCCCGGCTGGGGACAAAAAAAAAAACACACCCCAGGTCTTGGATGTTTACATGTTTGTGATGTCGTTGTTTCTGGTTCCCACGACACAGGGTATCCTAGTGTGGGGCCAGACGCAATGTATGTGCCTGTATGTAAATGTTTATGTTATGTTATGTTATGTTATACTTTATAGGTTTCTATACAGACCATGTGAAAACTGTCTTCTACAGATGCGGTTTAATAGATGGTAAAAGTTTGCACCTTTGAATTAGAAAGTGAAATGACAGCAATTTTGAAGGAAACTATCTTTTAAAATTGCTGATTTCCTCATCATTTTTTGACCCTTAACTCTGCAAAAATGGTTCTGATTCAAGCCTGTCTACACACAAAAATAATAATAACTTCCACACAGCACAATCACTTGTCCTGGTCCCAAACTGGGATACCTTGTGCTATGGTAACCAGGCAAGGACATCACAAACAAATGAGTCGACCTTTTGTAGTGTCCTGTAATTTACTTTTTTCACTATTCGCGCCCCAAGGCCACTGTCGACATTAAGCCGGGGTTAATGCTCGGAACTATGGCAACTACAACAAATTCGGTTAACTTCACCTGCCTCACTGATGTTATACAACTAGAGGTCACCGGTTTTGTGATTAACTGGGCAGTTGTGGCGATGACATAATGTTCTATGAGTCAGATAGTTGTCTAGTTGCTTCTTAGTTTCGTGATGTTATTATGGCGTTTTTGTCTGAGCTCAGTACATCAAACAAAAACGCCACCGTAGGTATGTTCAGAACATCGGTAAATTCCATAGTTTTACCTTCTACGGATAGTTATTTGACTGCTATACCTCTATCCAGTGGTTCAAGGGCTCTCTAGACATGTGTTAAAAAAAACTTATAAAATTATAAAAAAAACTTGCGCATCGAGGGTTGTAAATAAATATTAAGTGTTTTCTTGAGGTTAGCATCAATCAATTTATATGGGACCACCTTAAAGCTTATTCCAATCCGATTTCTGATTTCTGATTTCTGAATGCACAAGTAACCATCAAGATCGGTTCGAAAGCTCTGAAATTATGTGCGAACAAACATCAATCAACAATCGAAATGAGAACCTAATACTTTTAGAAGTCGGTTATGCTGTATGTATGTAATTCAAAAAAACAAAGTCATTGATAAATGCCGGGATTCGAACCCGCAACCTTACTAGTGTTAGCCCAGCGTTCTACCGATGCGCTGCCATGCCACCGATCAATTTGACAAAATGTTTTGTACCAAGCTGTTATGTACGGTGGAAGCCTAGTGGGTTGGACTCGGAAGCGAGAGACTCCCAGTGCGGGCACATGCCCGTACATAACTTAGAAAACAAAGTCATACTTATGACTTTGTTTTCTAAGATATGTACATTTGTGAAGTTATAGTAGCAATATAAAGAAGAAAGAAAGACATTTATTATACCAAAAAGACACATCACAGAAACAAAATAAACAGATAAGTAACATAATATGCACAACAACAGAAAGAAAACTAAATACACAACAGATAAAACAAATAAACAAAACAGGACCAATAATAGGATAATAATGCCACTCGCTAACGGTGAAGGAAAACATCGTGAGGAAACCTGAGTGTCTGAGCTATTCACATACCTCAGCGCTTGAAATTGCCAATCCGCGGTGGGCACACGTGGTGATTGGGCTTAATCACTCTCTCTGAGAGAAGGCCTGTGCCCTACAGTGGGATGTTTATAGGCTGCTTATGATATGTTATGAGCTTTTAAACACTATCCACACTTCAGCCTCACTCCACAGTCACAGGTTAAATGCAGTATAAATTACCTACGACACTTGATTGACATATATCGGCCAATACTTATCACATGGCTAAAACATTTTGCAGCGCGTCAAACCTTTTTTTTTCGAGAGACTATTAGTTAGCTTATCTCAATTCGCGATCTGACGATCACTTTCAGAGGGAGACTGGGGAATTTCGATAGCTACAAAAATAATAAGGACATCAGTTGTTATGATCGACTTTATTAATGAGAGACATGTGGAGAGGTGTAAGGAAGAAAGATTGACGAAACAAATATTCGAGCGAACGTGGGTGGAAGGGCTGGTAAGGGACGACCCAGACGGACATACTTCGACCAAATAGGGGATGTATTAGCAAAGGGCAAGATAAAAGTACCCGAAACCGGCGTGCGTGCATGCAACGACTAATGAATGTTGAGGAAGCGAAAGTGATCTGTCAGGATCGTAGCAAGTGGCAGTCCCTGGTCTCTGCCTACCCCTCTGGGATACAGGCGTGAGTTTATGTATGTATGTATGTGTTATGAGAGAAAAGAGATAGATTGTAGGGACTTAATCACTACGTGAACCGATCGCATATTAGCGATTTCATGCGCTAAGTTATACACTCACCTCAAGTTGGTGATTAAGTGTAGGGTACACCTTATATAATATGATTATTACTAAAATTATTTATTGCAATATTAAAAAAGTATAAATGCTGACTTAATGCTTATAGCCATTATCTTCCAGTTAACCTTGCACATACGTGCACACAAACATAATATACATAATTATACATTACATTACATACGTGCTTTTTTAAAGCTTTTTCTAGCAAGATTTTTGTACTATCGCGTTTGTGAACATAAGCACTAATTGGTAAGAATTGGACAATTATTTATTGGCCTTTTTTAGCTTTCACTTAGTTAGCAATTATAAGATGTTTACGCTGTTGTTGTTTTCAATAAAAAAATAATAATACGGCGGTGTTAGTGCAGCGGTAGAACGCCGGCCTCACATTCTGGAGGTCGTGGGTTCGAATCCCGGAATGTACCGATGACTTTGATTTCTTAGTCACGTACATTTGTGAAGTTGTAGGTACCACGCGCTAACGGTGACGAAACCTGAGTGTCTGAGGTGTTCAAATACCTCAGCGCTTGAAATTGACTAATCCGCGGGGGCAAGCGTGGTAATTACGCCTCTCTCTCCGAGAGAAGGCCTGTGCTCTGAAGTAGGACGTATATAGGCTAAATAAAAAAAAGCAACTGAAAGACTTTGTCCTCTCAAAAAAAAGACATTGTCGCTTTGCGTTATGACGAACTAATGGAATTTTATTATGCAAATAGTATTCTCGTACAAAACAACCCTATGCGTAGTCTCACGTAATGTGTAATGTAAGTAATATTAAGCATAGTCGCCTCTGCCTATTCTCCTTTGGCGTTTATTTTCGAAGCGCAGCAAGGCTCGGCACACGATCGACTTTCGGATTTTTGCCTCCAGCTGAAGTCAAGTCACTTTTTAATCGATAAGTACGAAATAAACGCGATTTTTTCTTCCGATTAGCTAGTATCGAAAGTTTTTTATAGCCACTTTAGTCTGCCTTTTTAATCTAGAATCTATAATTACTCTCACAATAATGTTATTTATTTAAAAAACATGTGATCGTTATTAATACAATAATTATTTTCAGTACAAAATTAAGTTTCTCATTCATTTCTCTTTCACCGATTTGCAGACTGCTAAATCGTTGTAGTTTATGAGTTTTGTGACCAAGGTACAGTCGACAGTAGATAAACCTTTACATTTTTTGCAAAGTCGCTCTTAAGGGAACTGATTAAAGTGCACGTGGTCGTCCGTACAATTTTGGAACTTATTGTGGTCAATTTATGAAAAAAAAAATTTACTTTGAACTCTAGCTTATTAAAAATGATTTAACCGTACATACTGAAGAAACGGTTTTAAGGTTTCGCGTGGTTTCAACAACACATTGTGTGTATTGAGAATTTAAAATAATAAAATTTGAACTTTCTTAATTAATATATCGAATGAATGTGGGTGGAAGGGCCGATAAGAGACGTCCCAGGCGGACATACTTCGACCAAATAGGGGATCTATTAGCAAAGGGCCAGGTAAAAAGTACCCGAAACCGGCGTGCGTGCGTGCAACGACTAATGAATGCTGAGGAAGCGAAAGTGATCTGTCAGGATCGTGGCAAGTGGCAGTCCCTGGACTCTGCCTACCTCTCTAATGTAACGTAACGACTAAAATCTAAAAGACTAAGTTTGGAATTTTCGTCCATATTTCCTCCAAAATGATTTTGAAACAATTACCTAGTTTAACTAGTAACGTTCAGTAAGTCACAATTTCTGTGCTATTTTGAATAAAAACCTTTTTATTTTGTTATGTAGCTGCTGCAGCCATCTGCGAGGAATACCAACGCTGCAAATATCTGGGAGATACCTGGCGCCCAGTGAGCTGAATGCAAGCGAAGCCTTACTAGTTAAACATGGCACTGATTCACCCGCTGAGTCGCCAACTCCAAGCAACATATGCGGGCTAAATGCCATAGATATTTAAGATTTTTCATGCATCATTTTAATGTGTGGTGTGCAAAAAAGAGCATTAATCTAATCAAATGTAATGTAATAAAAAGCCGGGTGAAAACCAGCTTACGCTACGTTGAGTTTAGAGATTAATTAATATTTATGAAAGGAGCCTTCCCGAACGACGTACCTGCTCAACCCTAAACGTCTGGACCAGGATAAGTAATTGTGTTATGTAGATGTATTTTTTTTATTTATTTTATTAATTTCATTATCTTCAAAATTGGATAGCAATAACATCCACACATCATAATCGATTTCTCTGTCCCAAACTAGGACACCCTGTGTTATGGTAAACGGATAAGGACATCAAAACATGGAAAAACTACCAGACTGACCTCATGAGTACTTCGGCCACAGCGGGGATCGAACCCACGACATCTGGCAAGGTAGTCAAGTGTAAGCCGAATCAAGCAGTTACAGCTGTTTACGAGAATAACAATAACACTTTGAAATGTAGCTTCAGTAGAATTTAACTAAAATTCTTCACACTAAATTCAATTTAACCACCATTTATTCGATTTAAATAGCGACATTTAAGAAGTGCTGCATGTCGGCCTTAGGGTAAATACATTATTTAGGTAGGCTTAGGACAAGTTGCTGTAACGTACTAGCACAATGAAAATTGTGCTAAATCTAGCAGCAAAAGAGCTAAGTCGTCTTCCTACAACGCCTGCGTTGTTAGGGCCGACTGGTTGGCCCACACCTATAGTGATGTCATCTCTAAGCTGGAGTGACACGATAGAATTGTCCTTGCCTATTGTTGTGAATGATGTTATTTCGTGGTTCTTGTATTGTATTTTGGGTTTATTGACGAATCTGTGTTGTATTGATAAGAGGTTTTTATAGTGTATAGATCGAGTGGGTTTCAATTGGCGTTTGATGTTGTTTTAATGACACGAGTATTAATAGAATGATTAATTTAATTATAGAGAAATGTACAACGAAATCAATAACAAAATACTTAACATTTAAGATTAATAACATGGCCAAATACATATTTCCACGAAATCTTTTATGAATGTAAATGAGCCAAATTATAGTGGTGTGACTATTTAAGCACATTTTGAAGAATTGATTTAATAAATGGGGTTAAAGTATGAAATTGCCGTTTTATTGCAATAGTTTCTTTGAATTGACATAGAATCTTCATGGTTTGAGGTTTTCGAATGAAACTTTTTTTCAAATGGTTAAAGTATGAAATTGCCGTTTTATTGCAATAGGTTCTTTGAATTGACATAGAATCTTCATGGTTTGAGGTTTTCGAATGAAACTTTTTTCAAATGGTTTCTATGATGTTCTTTTTTTAAAAAATGTGAAACATTTGAATATCGACTTTCAATTGTTTTTGTTATTCAATTTAGACAAGAAAGATGGATACTGCGAAAATTCGAGTGATTATGAGGCACCGATTTTTCGTATTTTTTTATTTTATTGATTTGACGCAAGTGAGTCAATATTGTGGGTAAGGTAACGTTAAACCATCTAAAGTGTCAGGTGATAGACCTGCAGCCGTTATTCACACATTAGGTAGTGTCCAAAAAGAAATAAAGAAAATACATTTATTATAACAACAAGACACATCACAGAAACAAAATAAACAGAAGCAATTTTAAAGACAAACTAAACAGAAACTATTTACCTCATTGCTGCTTCTACGAATCATCGATCGACTGATGGGTATAAAAATTACTACACGAATTCACAAGAACTGCACAACCTTAAATTGATTCGAAGAAAGTAACTGATGGCTTTAAAAATGGTAAGCAGGGACGAGTTGGGACTTGGGACAGACGGTCACAGAAAATATGACGAAATAGAAAGCTCACTCACAAAAAGTAGAATGCATCAACTTAGTTATTTCAAATAGATATCGGAAAATTTTTCTTCAAAGAATGATGCACTTTTGTTAAAGGAAAAAAAAGGTAACGGTTTTATATATAAAATTTACGTATGTTCCTTGATTTTATCGTCACAATTGATAGTTTATCGATATCTAGATCTAAAAAGCTATCGATACATCACTAGATACCCAGACGAGTATTATTAGGTCTTCCTCTGATTGCAGCGCAAAATAAGTTAAAACAGAGGAGGTGGTTGATCTTGACACTGAGCACAATAAATATCGGTAACTTACATGTTTTTTTACAAACGTGGACTAAGTTTTTCTTAGCTACGTAACTGGAGCACAATATAATAAGTTATCCGGGTTCCAAAATTGATTAGCAGCTGTCATTGCAACCGCCATCAATATTAGAGAAAATAGAGGAGATAAACTTAAGTTGCAGTAAAACACATTTTCTAACTAAAATATGTTAACAAAACCCGACTGCTAAAAAGTGTTAAGTAAGGCTTATAGACCCGCTGAGTTTCGAACCTCAGCGGGTGAGACCTCTCGTTACATTTTTTAAGTTCTTGCAGGTTAGCAAGTAAGTTGTTCTGCCATACATGATTTTTTTATGAAAATTTTTGCTAATTGGAACACTAGGTGGCGCTGGCGGTATTCTTTATTGCGGAATGGTTTATTGAAATAGAGAAATAATCAAACTCTTAAATTAGTTGGACAATTCTTCTTCAAACGCTGAGCGCTGAACAAAAAAGAATCAATGAAATCATTCAACGTGGTAAGGAATTATCGTAGAACGTACGTAGACGAATTAAGAGCATCCTCCTTTGGTAAAGTTAGTAAAAATACTCGAGTATAATCCACTGTGTTGCTTTCCAGTAAAAGGTGTTGAAGGTCTGTGGTTTCTGCGAATGACGTTTGTTCTCGATTTCTCGCTCTAGCTCAACAAGGGGTCAATTGCGGCTAGATTCTGCTTCAAAGTGGCATGAGGAAACTGTGCTAGGAGTACAATAATTTAGCGTAGACTGCGATAAGTACCCAAGTCTTCCTTTTTAGATTTTCCATTCAAAGTGGCGCGTATTATGCTTTATTGTGGAAAGCTTATGAAACTCAATTTTACTTTGGTATTCACCGATTCGTCCTTGTTATGATGCTTTTCTGACCAGATTGTATTTGTGGTGGTGGCCTTTTCCCAAAATGCTTGCAAAATCGGCAGCTTATTGGGGTTCAAAGACACACCTTTGTTACATTTTTTGCAAGGAGTTCAGTATTGTATCGATTTTTTTTTTCAAGGAACCTTATGAAAATTTTAAGCTTTAGAAAACGAATTTGAATGCACTATTTATTGAAAACATCGGGATTAATCACAGCTCATAGGCAACTCCAACAGAAAAATGGCTTCATCACTCTGTAACAAAATGCCACTTCTGCTGTTTGAACCGAGAACCTTTTCCTTACTAGGTGACCATTCTATCTACTGGACTAACACAAATCCAGATGCTATGCTCGGTTGTAAATCCTCGAAAGATATGTCTCAACATCTGTCAAAAGCCATTAAATAATTTACGATCGCCAATGAGATTATTTGACCGTATATTGCTCTCCGACACGCCAGTAATATTCTGGACTATCAATCAATATATTCAATGCAGTTGCCACTTATGTTGGATAAAATCAATTTCAGTATTACGAAACCTTGTGTACATAAATCTTCATTGAACTACCTAAATTTATTGAGACTAGTAATTGGCCTTCTGTTTCCTATGTTGGTGTTGTTCTGTTATATTGTGCTGTTAGTCTTCTTTAAAACAAAATAAATAAATAGAAAACTAAAGCTCTGTTCAAGAGTTCGGAGACCAGGCGTAGGAGTCATAAAGACTCGTATATAAAACAACCTGCACTACTCTAGGCAAAAATTAGTACCTAACTTATGACTTTAGTATCTAACTCTTTATTGCATGCTAGTAAATAAAGTAATTAAAACATCAATAAGCTAAACAGCTACATTTACTTAAAAAAAATTTGAGAAACTCTTGTACATATTTTATGTATTATAGAATTTCTCGGACGACTAAAGGTAGTTTTGAGCTTACCAAACCTCACTGGTGTGTACTTACGTGTTTTACATCTGCAATGTAATTAAACATCAATCAAAGATCGTTTGAGATTACTGCTGTATTAACAGTACATTTACTGATTAGATTTTCAAAGCCTTTGGTCAATGCTTGAAATCGCCAGTACGGTGTTCAAAGAACGTCTATGTGCAGTATCGGGGACGTACAAAAGCAATTTTATGTTTTTGTTACATTATCCCTACACGTGCCCTACAGCCACCAGTCTCCAATGCCCCAGTCCATAACTAGATCGGTTTCTCTGGTGGGCAAACCACTTGTCGAGTTATCAGGTCTCGATTACACTTATTAAAACCAACGTGAGGCGCTCTATACATGGGGCGATAGGTTGGGCTGCGTGCCTTAGATTTCGTGCGAGAATTTCAGACTAATATAATTATAGGTACAATAATGCTCTTCTTTGAATCGTGGACAGACGAGGAGTAATGTTAAGGTCTAATCGAAGTATAGCGACTATTGTGTGAACTGCCCCTATATTACGCTCACCAAATCCTGAGCGATTCCAATCGTTTAACTGTCAAATTAGTATGCAATTTGATAGTTAGACGATTGGAATCGCTCAGGATTTGGTGCGCGTAATTAGGCCACTGGACGGAGTTTCATGAGCTTTGAGTCTAGTCGGATTGAGGCGTACACAGTCGACACGTCAGAGTCGGATGGTCAGAGTGGAGTTTTTTTTTCCGCCGCCTTTTTCTCCACTACATAAGGCCCGAAGGCAGCGGCTAACATAGTACATTGATATTCAATAAACAGAATGTAAATTCTTTACGTTGAAATAAATTATTAATTTCTGATTTCTGACACAAAATCAAACAATAGTTCTTCTTTCTTCGGGTTCAACGGGTCTACTCACGATTGCATCTGCACCCTGAATCTGGGCTTTATTGTGTTACGAATTGCACCGGTTTACTAATGTATTGCCAAAAATCGTTTCCCAAAGTATTACTGTTGAACCTTGTGTACTTTAGTGGATCTTGCAGGCAGTAAAACGACGTGATGTCTACAATTTTGATTTATTTATCGCTCACACGGGACACCGACACAGCAGACAAGATGGAGACCAAAAAGCACACACAAAAAGGAAGCAGTCCTACCAACTTAATCAAAATACAACTTTATTATTAGTGCCAACCTAACACTCCTCCTCAATAATAATAAAGTAACTCTTAAATTAACAAACACCCAACTCTTTCCTAAAATTAACAAACTTAACCCTCCCTAGCGGTTTTGTAAAAATATCAGCCACCTGTTCTTCAGTGCAAATATACATTAAATTAATTATTTTACTTTTAATTTTCTCTCGAACAAAATGACCTCTTATATCTATGTGTTTCAGCTTATGATTGAATTGAGGATTTTTACACAGCAATATAACACTCTGGGTATCTTCATATAAGGTTACATTAACATAAATCCCTTGTAAATCTTTAAATAAACTGCGTAGCCAACATGCTTCACTTGCAGCTAAGCTTAAGGCTACAAACTCTGACTCTGTTGAAGACAGTGCCACTGTAGTCTGCTTTCTTGAACCCCACGACACACTACAATTAAACACTTTGAAAATAAAACCCCCGGTAGACTTACGATCTACTTTATCACCAGCCCAATCCGAGTCAACATAACCGACAATGTTATGTTGGAGCTCACTTTTATGATACAGTAATACTAACTCTAAGGTTCCCTTTATATAACGCAATACATGCTTTAGAGCAAGCCATAACTCATTACTGGCACATGACTGATACCTACTCAAGATGCTTATTGCAAGACACAAGTCAGGCCGCGTACATAGCATTGCATACATAAGTGATCCTATGACCATTCTACATCTCTTTTCTATCTCAACACTTTCTGAAACATTTCTCTTTAAACAGCTATGATCAAAATTCTCCTGCATAGGAGTTGCAACTGGATTACAATCTGACATCTCACATTTTTCTAACAACTTTTTAAGGTACTCTTTTTGACTCAATACAATTGTTTGCTTCTCAATATTTTGCTTGACATTGATACCTAAAAAATCACTAACTAGTCCCATATCTCTTATGTTAAAATAAGTACTAAGATTATTTTTAACATCCACAATATTGTTCTCATTCATTGAAGTTAACAGCAAATCATCCACATATACCATCAAAAAAGTTTTCTCTTTATTTTGACCTCTAATTAATAAACAATATTCAAACTCTGATTGTTCAAAACCTAAATCTTTCATCGTTGCAGTAAATTTTGTATTCCAATTCTTTGGAGACTCTCTCAAGCCATACAATGACTTATTTAATTTGATACATTGATCCTCATTTACTTTAACACTCTCACAACCTTTAGGTAAAGTTACATATACATCTCCAGTAACCTCTCCATTTAGAAATGCACTACATACATCTAGTTGATGAACAGGCAAGCAGTGTTCATTACAGAAAGCAAGAAACATTCTTATAGATGTCAATCTAGCTACTGGACTGTATACATCAGAAATATCAAATTGCATAAAGCCTCGCGCTACTAATCTTGCCTTATAAACATTGTTAGCCTTAACTCGAAAAACCCACTTACAGTCAATAGAACGATAGGTATCTGGCTTTGGCACAATTTTCCAGGTGTTGCTGTCTCGTAGAGCTTTCAATTCTCTATCCATGGCTGCTCTCCAATGAGTCTTCTCGCTACTCTCAATAACACTCTCATATGTTGGATTATCGCACAACAAACCCATCTGGTATTCTCTATATCTCTCTGGTAGTTTTATCTCATTTCTTGGTCTCAGGTTGTGTACTCTCTCTTGCTCAGTTCTCGTTTCTCTCTCTTCAATTGTCGCTGCCATGTCTGTCTCTCTTGAAGTATTGTCTCTCTCTCTTCTCCTTGTGTTGTGTCTTGAAAAATCTCCTCCTCACTCATGCTCCCTCTCTCTGTGGCTTCAGCTTCACTCATTCTCCCTCCCTCATTTACCTCACTCTCTCTCTCTGTCTCCTCTTCAATATGTAGACTTGAGTCTCTCCGTTTCTCTAACTCATTTTCACTCAGTACTCGCTGAGGCAGGAAAACTATGTCACATAGGATCTCTACTTTGTTGCTCTCTTCAAAGTACACTCTGTATCCTTTAGTGTTATCATCACATCCTACAAGGATACCATATCGGTTCTTCGGGTCCCATTTAAGCCTTCTCTGTTTTGGCACATGCACAGATACTCGTGTACCAAACTCTTTGATATTCTCTATAGTAGGCTGCCTTTTAAAGTATGCTTCATATGGGGTTATCTCCAGCATAGGACTCTTTCCAGCTCTGTTTATGGCATAAGCAGCTGCATGAACGGCTTCTGCCCAAAACTTCTTATGCATACTCGATATTGATGCACGGGCCAGCTCCACTAGGGTTCTCATGTCTCTCTCGGCACGACCATTTTGCTGAGGTGTGTACACTACACTTGTTTGGTGCTTGATACCTTTTGACTCAAGTAATGCATTCAACTCTTTGTTCATGAACTCAAGGCCATTGTCAGATCTTAATATCTTCAATTTACATCCAGTCTCATTCTCAGCTTGGTTTATGAACTTCTCAATGCAGCTCTTGACCTCAGACTTATGGTGCATAAAGTAGAGATACCTGTACGAAGAGTAGTCGTCCTTCAGAAGTAGGAAGTATCTGGCTCCGCCTATGGATTCCTGCTCCATAGGTCCGCATACATCCGCATGAACCAGTTCCAGTCTCTCTTTAGCTCTCGACTCACTCATTGGGAACGATACGCGGTGTTGTTTTCCGGCTAGACATTTCTCGCATACGTAGCCCTCGCTGTCATCATTAAACTCAATGTTGCTCCTCTTCAGGATGCTTTTGACCTGGTCGATGCCGATATGAGCCAGCTTTGCATGCCACTCTGACAAATTCTCGGTTTTCTTGCTCAAATAACAACTCGTAAACATTGGATTTACTGAACTGTCACTTTTGACGTTTCGCGTTCCGTTTCGTCCTATGTTTTTCACAGACTCACTCGTGGATGTGTTGCAAACTGCGTTTTGCGTTTCGTTTCGTACGAAGTTCATGATGTACAGTTTGTTATGACGTCTCGCAGTCGCACGAACTTCACCACTCTCATCGACAAAATGGCACTCCTCACTATTTGACGAAATGCATAATCCTTTGTCCAACACATATCCGGCAGAAAACAGGTTGAAACTTAAGTCTGGCACATACAAAACATTGGACAGTGTGGTTTTCAAGTACTTTGTACCATTCCATGCGTAAAGCTCTCCAACTGTACCAACACCGTGCACACTTAGAAGTTCTCCATTGCCAACTCTCACTTTTGATTCATCTGTTGATTTATGCAGTGTTAAAAACAACTCCTTGTTCCCACACATGTGCTGACTAGCACCAGTGTCCATGTACCATGTAGTCAGGTCACCCTCAGCATCCTCTTCACTCACTAAGAAGGCATTATACTCAGTTTTGGTACTCTTAGCATGGCACTGCGATGCAATATGGCCTTTCTTCTTGCAGATATAGCACACTCTCGCATCCTTCTTGCTACACACCTTTGCAAAGTGACCAGTTTTGCCGCAGTTGAAACACTTTAATGGATGTGAAGGAAGATCTCTTGGTTTCTGTGTAAAGTGTCTAGGGCGTGATGCCGCTGCCAGTGCCACTGCCTCCTCACTTGAAGAAACTCTCTCTTCTTCCAGTAGTAGCCTTGCCATTAACTCTCTCATGGTTTGTTTATCTCCAGGTACAGACTCCCAGGCTGATCTGAAGTGCTTGAAAGCCTCGGGTAGTGTCATCAAGATCTTTGTGATCACCATATTGTCAGACACAGGTTCTCCGGACAGCTTTAGCTTCAATTTGACCTCTTCTATTCGTGCGAAATACTTTGATAGCGGCTCATTACTATCAACTGTCATGCTAAAGAATTTCTGTTGTAGCAGGTAGACGCTCACGGTTGATTCTTTGTCATACACTGAGGCTAACTTCTCCCACATCTCATTAGAAGAAACACAGGACAAGAGGTACGTTTGCGGCTCCTCCTCCATCCTTGTTATTATAATCTCTTGAGCCTTGGCATCAAGTTTGATCCACTCTTCAACAGTTTTTGTTGACTCTTCGGTTTTCGCCGGACATTTCCGAACGCCGGTTGCAATGTCGAAAATTCCTCTGCTTTTCAGCATAACTTGCGTCTGAAAGCGCCAAACGGGCCAATTCTCTGCTCCTCGTAGCCTCACGGTGTGTGATGCTTCCATCGTACTCATTTCTCTCAACTCAACTCAACTCACGCAGGCCGCGTGGTTCAATCGCCGCCGTTTTTGGTTTTCAACTCGCTCCTCACTGACCTGTAAGGTTAGGGTCTGGGCCCATAACCTGTTGAACCTTGTGTACTTTAGTGGATCTTGCAGGCAGTAAAACGACGTGATGTCTACAATTTTGATTTATTTATCGCTCACACGGGACACCGACACAGCAGACAAGATGGAGACCAAAAAGCACACACAAAAAGGAAGCAGTCCTACCAACTTAATCAAAATACAACTTTATTATTAGTGCCAACCTAACAATTACTTCCCAAACTATTTTCCGCAAATTATCACTTGGCAAAAAAACATTTCTCAAAACAACTTAAAGCAAATAAACAGTTAGCAAAAGTTATTATGGCAAGTTATTGTTTACCAAATAAATACTTGGTCAAAATTCATTTTACCAAGCATTATTCAGTCAAAAGTATCGTTTGGCAATTTCGGTTAGTTTTCGGTCTTACATGTTCAACCTAACACGCTCCTACGCGCTCCGCTACGCTACGCGCTTCGTCGCACCTATATTTTTGTTGTTGCAAATAGAATTAATTAAAACTTTGTCATTTTGTCAATTATTTGCTATATAACACTTGCCAAAATAAAACGTTAGCATAATAAACGTTTGTATTAATAAAACTTGACGCAGTAAAATTATGCGAAATGATAATTTGACTAAATGAATAAAATGCGAAATGAAAACTTGCTAAAGTTTCATTTGGGAAATGAAACTGATGCCATAAGTTTACTGGGAAGTAAAATTTGGCGAAAAATACTTTGGCTAAACGGCGGTATCCTAATTGCACCACAGTACACTATGTCAGAAATAACGACTTACTAAACATTTTAGTTAGAAGAAATAGCATTATAATAGTCAAGATTTAAGGGTGTGATGAGAGAAGGAAGTTGTGGATGAATTTATATATTATATAATACATGAACGTAAATTAATTTTATTCTGTCGTGGAATGAATTCGTCAGTGGAAGTCTCGGATCGGAGACAGAATCGAAAAATCGTGAAATCGGCCTCTTACCCTATGTCTTCACCACCAGTTGGGAGGCCAAAATGAAAGACCAGACATTTGTCATGCCACCAAAAACTTGCCTCATCTGCAGCAACCTTAACAAGCAGGGTGGCCAGCCTAAGTTTCTAAAGGGCGTGTTCTTGCCTACCAAATACGGGTTTTTATCAACCAAGTACTCGGGATACGAGAAAATTACACACGTCACAACATGTCGACCGGTGTCGCTTGTAATCAGTTCAATTCGTAATCAATTTGTAATTGTCGGTCACCGCGCGTGGTTAGTTTTCTTGATCTTGATAGTATGTCATATTAATCTGTAATAAGTATGTACCGTCCTGTATGTACTTTACAGGGCTTAGCTTAGGCGCCTATTCCACTGTACATTTTCTAGGACGAACTTGGTCCTAAGTAGTTCCGTATTCAACTTTATCGGTGTTTGACAGGAACGCTTTAAACATTTTTGAAATGAAAACTTCTTTCTGCGTACTTTTTCATTATTTTACGTTACGGATGACTCTGCAACTAAAATTTACAGGGTGATTGTACGATTTTTTTTGATAATAGTACGATAATGTTCAATTTGTAATAATTATATAATTTTATTCACATGTAATGTATAATGTATTTCACAAACGTTATGTAGATTTATTCCAAAATCAGAGGTTTTCCGGGTTTTCGATGTAGAATAAAGTCCCATTTAATAACCGGATTAACTACGGAGAATATCTTCCCTAATAGAAAGCCACTTATCAAATTTGGTTATTTACAAGGAGCAAGGACCTTTTTTCTTCGGCTATGTATGATTTCATATGCAGTGAAATACTGAACTAATAAATTCTCTATGGTTCCATCGTATCGATCGAACCATCATAAGAAAATAAAGTTGTGTGGGCGGATAGCGGGGATTTTTTAAAATCTCATGGTTCGATCGATTGGACAACTAAAACTTTGAAAATTACCATTAGTTCGATTAGTAGGACTATAAGACTTTGAGAAATCCTCATTATCCGATCAATTGAACCAACAACAGTAAATAAACCGCCGCGTGGCCTAAGGGTACAGAATTAATATACAATGAGGAAGCTATTCCTGACGCTGCAGCCGTTTTAGTTCTTTTGAGTTCTATTTGGCTCAGCATTCCCCAGTTTACTCACGTATCTGTCATGACTGACACTATTTGTATATGAACTGAATGTTTGATTGACATAAAATTGATGTATGAGTGTGGTTATATTTGATACCAGTCTTTCTATAAAAAACCGTATCGAACCGGTATAATTTGTTGCCATGGAAACCGGTTCCAATCAAATAGCGTGTCGCCCGCTAATTACAAATGTCAAGAAATAGTAAACTTTGTCATTTTATGACACAGGCCGCGGTGTGTGTCATTTAATATGCAAATGTTGCGTTAATGATAACCCTAATAGTTTCCTTTAGAAATAATATATTTCTATTGCTTTAGAGGGAATTAGTATTTTTTCGATAATACGATCGGTTCTAGTCAGTTTTGGTCAATTTTATTGGATTATTAATTATCTTGTTTATCTTTTCCGTCTATCGTTTACTTGCTACTAGTGTTTCTCAGAAATGCGTGGGCATTTAACATGTTATTGATACAAACTGCTGGAAAAATGTACTAGTAGTTGTTAGCCAGAGATCGCCGGTTCAAGTCCCGGCATGGATGGAATTTTTAGCCTCTAAATAGGTTGTTAATTGCGAAGTTTTATACATAGCTTATGATTATGAAAACCACGAAGGAGGCCTATGTCCTGCAGTGGGCGTCAAATGGCCGATGATGATGATGATGATGATACATAGCCATGATTTTGACCATTGACTTCAAGGTAATATGACAGTGCTATAATAATAATAATAATAACATCCACACAATACAATCACCTGACCTGGTTCCAAACTAGGATACCCTGTGCTATGGTAAGGACGTCACAAACATGAAAATACACCCAGACTGAGGCCATTTGTACAAATGTACGGCGGCTCCCAGTCGGAATCGAACCCACGACCTCTCTTTTAGTAGATAACCGTCTTAACGGCTAGACCAACGAGGCAGTCAAATATTGTTAAATGGAACGGTTAAATGTCATATTAAATTTGCAGTGGCCAATGAATGTTCATAAAGTGGTTTGTCATGATCACGGCAAGTGACAAACGAGTCAAATCTCTAATAAGACTATAAACAGTGGCTAAGTCATCTTATTAAGCTTGTGACTACTCGGTATAGAACACTCTAATTTACACCGAATTAAGTAACAACCGATCTGGGCTACCAGTGACGAGCTGCAACTCCGAACAGGTTGCACGGAGAATTCCATTTCCGAGCGGAATCCTGCTATTACTTCAACCTTTGCCCCACGAGGGTAATTGAATAATCTGTCCTCGTTTAGTCCCAACTATGGCGAATGCTGCCGGCACTAGGCGTCGTTAGTCAGTTGACAGTTGTGAGGTCTTACAACCAGGGTTGTCTTTTTAGAGCTAAAAGTTTCGTAAGAACTGACTGGCTCATTGGTCTAGCGGTATTATTGCTTCTGATTACCATGCCGGAGATCGTGGGTTCATTTGTACAGATGGCCTCAGTGTTATCTACCACAGCACAGAGTATCTTAGTTTGAGACCAGGACAAGTATTTGTGCTGCGTGGTAGTTTTTTTTTTATACAGGGAGTGGCGTAACTGGTTTCACAGTTTTCAGTATCGATATTTGAGCATTTCCAATTACGAAATGCTTATAATTTTGACAGCGACAAGTTCCAGCATAGTTAGAATATTAAAAAAAATAATATAATAAAATTTTAATCGACATTTGAGCATTTCCAATTAGAAAATGTTTACAATTTTGACGACGACAAGTTTCAGCATAGAACATTCACAAAATAATATAAGAACATTTTAAATTGATGCTTGTTTCATTCGATCCATTCAAATAATTACAAGTGAATTAAAATTAATATCATTATATTAAAGTTAAGTATCACCTGCAGCAATAAAAATATTTGTAGCAGCTGACATTTTTTTCGCAATTTCAAAAAAAATTCCCAGTAGTGAAAGTAGTTCGTATCAATGAGTAGAACCTCCCATTTTCGGGTTGACATGGTATTTTGTTATATAAAAGTCTCAAAAAGGCACAATTTAAAAGGATGCTTAAGCGCTTTGTGTTAAGCAGTTTGTAAACCCATCCTATGCTTCAGACTCAGAAAGTACTTGAAAGTACTACCGATACTGTTTGTCGCGTAGATTGTGTAAATTTATATATAAATGAAATTAAATTAAATATCTTTATTTGTCATATACATAGGTATTGTCAACAGATGTTAGGCAGAATTTAATTTGACGCTATGTTTCACCCACAGGGCCTACAAATATCTTAAACTAGTATGAGTTTATACTATCTATACAGCCCATGAAAGACGCCCACTGTTGGGCATAGGCCTCTTCACCGTCACGCCTATCTCTCCGGTGTCTAGTATTAATGTCGTTCATTGTTTTGTTGCATGCATGCATATGCATAAGCCTGTGTACGTCCCACTGTAGGGCACAGGCCTTCTCTCAGGGAGAGAGTATTGATATATTAATAGAGTTGGTTCTGAATAAATATTAATATATATATTTAATTGCTAGCATCACTGTGGATTCCTCGCGAGATCTTTCAAGGAGCATTCTTGCTCTATGGAGGTGTTAGTCGCATGACTGGCAACGATGTAAACGATGCAAGTAGTCATTTCGCAGTTGCTTTGATTGTCCTTAATGGTGCAACAGACTAGGTTAACTCGCACTTAGCCTGGCCTTCAGAGCTGATGGTTTCCTTTGCACGCATTACCAGGAACTTGCCGCTTTGGAGAAAATTTTAGACCTTACCCCAATTAGAAATAAAGTCTAGTAAATATGTAGCGAAAAAACTTGGCACACATAACCAATATAACCATACATACCCTGTATCCCGGAGGGGTAGGCAGAGAAGAGATTTGTTAGAACATATCTAACAGAATGTGAGCTCATATATAATATCATGCCATCCTAATGTTCTAAGCAAATAATTTTTTTTATTTTATAACAGGGTTTGCTCCTTGCCACGAATCTGACACACGTCTTTCGCTTCATAAGTCGATCCATGGACGCTTGCCGGTTTTGGCTACTTTTATCTTACCCTTCACTCATCTTTGTATGGTGGACATAATAAAGGAATAAGGAGTTAATAAGAGCCGGTATGGGACGCCCCAAGCGGAAATATTATGCTCGGATGAGGCGACCCATACCGGCCCTTCCACCTAAATAAGCTCGAATCGTATTTATTTTGTAAGAAGAAAGTATATCGAGCTATTGCAAACTTTCATATTTAGTAAAAGATATGTCTTTAGATGTTTGTTGGGAAGGTCATGCATGGACGGCTAAACAAATAAGAATGAAATTTCATATACTGATGTACAATGGATACTCTTGTCGAAGTCGCGGACATAATATGTAGGAAATTGAAGAAGAATTTGAAGAAGAAGAAAAAGAAGAAGAAAAACATTTATTTAACGCCACATACATAATTATGCAGGCAAGGTAAATACAGAAAATTAGGCAGATATAGAACAAAAGCAGAAGAAATGTGAAGCTAAGAGTGAGAAAAACAAAGGCTAAGGGTACAGTGGATGTACTCTGTATGTCGACGCAGCGGAAAAAAGGTCTCATGCTCAGTACTAGCTGAGGGTTTGCACCCACAACACTGATTTTCAGCTAGGGCCTTCTGGTGAATCACGTGACTCAAATAAGTCCTTACAGGATTTGCAGGACGTTTTATCGTGAGCGCTTTTAATGAGCTATCCGTGGTGGGCATGGGTGGTGATTAAGCACACTTCGCCCCTTTGAATGATAATCCTGTGCTCTGTAGTGAGGCATACATAAGCATTAGGGCCTACCCACATTACATCGAGCCGGGGATGTGCGGAAGTGCTAAAATAAATCTTAAATACTTTCAAAGTTAAACGGAATTATTTTACGATTCCTCTAAAGCACTCCTCAGAAGTAGTTTATTTAATCTGGTTGTGCAATTACATAGTGTAAATGTAATTATTCTATGTATTTAACCATATTGTACAATTGTTTGTTTTCTTTCAATAAATAAAAATAAAATAAAAGACGTATTTTCCTTGTAAAATCGCCACCACAGACTATTTTAATCGACTTTTATCGAGTGTTTTTTTTATAAATAAGACCGGATGACTAAACAGCCCGGCCATGTGAAGCGACGGGCTGGGAACGGGCTTTTTTGGACGAGTATTGTAGTCTCTAACGTCATAAGTATTTAAGGATTATTTTAGCTTGAAATCTTCCCACCCGCACGCCGCCAGCCTGTTGTAACGTGGATAGAACAGTGATAGTTCAAACATAGATGGCTAACTAGCGCTAAAATTACCCCACGTTCACTTGTTGGAGCGGCGCGAGTTCAGTATTGCCCGGCAAAATATCTATGCACCTGCCACGGTCAGACCGCCATCTTTCGAGGTGCCTTGATGTTTCGACGGTTTGTGTACATCATGACGTCAATAGTTTCACGTTTTTGTATAAAACCAATCACAAGTTACGCTGTCATTTACTATCGCCCAACCAACGTTCACGTCATCACGCATGGCGCACAGAACCAATCACAGAGTGATTTACTCTACGGCACATCTTGCGCTCATTTCATTGATACAGACTAATCGAGAGAACAGGGGTCGTTTTTGAGACTGAGTTTTGTAGGAAGAAATACTTCTATGGTTTTTTTATTCGTAGGGATAGACCCCTTACACGTACAGCATTGACAAATATTCTTATGTCTAGTAAAATGGTAATGTTATCTCTTACTCTAAAACATTTATCGCCTAAGCAATAAGACATCCATTAAGTTAAGATGTCGCGTCGGAGTGATATCATAACGCGGTAATAAAACAGCGTATTTGCATTGATAATACAAGGATTTCAACATAAAGGTATGCAGTTTGATCACCCGATTAGTATTAATTCAATCGTGTTTTCTGCAAATCGCAAGGACAACTTGCGTGTTAAGGCTTTATTAATGAGACAGTCAGAGATATAATTGCTGTTAAGTGAGCTCTGGTTTTTAGTATAAAGGCTAGAAAAATTAGAGCCTATCAGAATGTAGAAAAATGCAAGAGTTAGCTGCATAGCGCGCTATGCAGCTCTTTTGCAGCTGCTTAAGCAGTGGGTTTATGAGAGGCTCCTATAGAGCTTTAAAACTCATTTTTCGTCGTTTGCACCATTTTTTTTGAGTGCGTCATTGGTCTAGCAGTAATATGTCTGATTGCTTTGCATAAATAGCTTTTGTACAAATGACCTCAGACTAAGTGTTTTTCTATTGTGTGATTGTGATGACTTTGGACGATTTTCATATCACAGCGTATCTTAGTTTAGATACAGGTGAAGTTACTGTGATTCGTGGATGTTAAAAAAAAAAACTAAAGGGTTGCCCTAAAACGCAGTGGGTCTAGAAGATGCCGGCAGAAAGGCTGTATTATATAGCTAACTGGCATTGCAACATGTCAACTTTCTCTGGACATAATTCGGTCGCATGTCGGCTTTACATTATGAAGTCTGCTAATAATATAGTTTTATAATAAAAATATAAAGGTTTATTGGCAGATAGGATATCGGCATGCATGTAAAGGTTAATGTGTTGTTCTCTGTATGTGGATCATCAAGTGGATAAAACCAAAGGTTTTGCTGATGGTACAGGAGTCGGTCGGAGAGGACTGATGATGATTTATAAAAGCTAATTATAAAACTTGTAAATGGCAAGTCGATAACAGCTTCCCGTAACGACGTGTTTGACGTAAAAAGGTGTAGCGCGTAATCACCAATTTGTGCCTTTTATAGAACAAATTGGTTATATTTTAAAAGCGCCAGCGGAATCGCTCCAGGCTATCTAATTTGAATAATGCTGCGGTTGATACTAACTAGACTTTCAAATACTCATTATACTAGTAAGTAACTTTACTTAATAAACAATCGCGAATAGACTCATTAAATGTATAATTAAGTCAAATAGAAATCTATGAAACCCATAACAAACATTGCAAATTTCGTATAAACTTGTAGTTATAGTAACCCTTTAAGATTCAATATATGTACATATTTATTCATTTAAAATCGCAATAGGAGCTTACAGTTTCCCAAAGCAACCCTATTGCTATGACTACATAATAAACATTATTAATTACTTACATAAGTGTAATCTTAACGCTATTCTGTTAATAGAGTCAACAAAAACGTCGATATGTTGGAAATCTGTAAGAAAACCGTTGAGAAGTACAAGGGCCCTAGGCGTCGGCGCGTTGATGCGTTATGAAGCTTCAAAGCCAGATTACAACATGCAACTTTCTTTTAATGACCGACGAAGGTTGTAAACGATTTATTGTACACGTCTGAACCTAGGTACAACTGAATAATATCGCAATACTTCCATTTTACTACACTGTAAAGCAAAATAGTTGAGATGCTCGACTCGTGCAATCTAGTATATTTTCCAAAACGTGATTTGTTGAAATAATCTTAAAAAATAACTATAAAAATCCTGTTGAATAACTTCTTTGAATATCTGAATGGCTTATGAATCTAGTGCACACTAATTGCTCTAATTAGAACACCACAAGAGCTTAAAAACTCATCAAGCACCATATTGGATGCATGTCGATTTTATCGTTTCTTTAATTGCCCCGTTAAATCAGTGACTAGAGGTTAGCCTCAAAGTTATTCTCGTTTAAAAGTTACCGATACCCTAGCTCGCCAGTGCAGCGAATGATTGAAGACGACTGCAATAAAACTAAACTGCTGAAAGTGCTATATTGTGGCTTCCATCTTACTTTATAGCTCCCCGGCGCTGTGGGAATACCAATCAGCTTGCATAATTACCTGGAAACAAAAGACGGAGAAAATTATTAGTCGCACTCAAGTCAAGTTCGATTTTTGAGTGCTTAGCTTAGAGAAGTTGTTTACAAAACAGGTGAGCAGACAACCAATGAGATGGACTGACGGCCAACCATTTCTGTAACTTTCCAGCATTTTCTATTTCTTACACTCTTAAGTGCCACAGTATGTATGTTTTTGACAGGGCCTCAAAATTGCTAAAAATAAAACCGAGTTCAAAATAAATAATCTGTCTACGCTTGTCGACTGCTGGACATAGGCCTCTCCTAGTGCACGGCACTGATTTAATTTATATTTTTCTACTTCAGCAGCAGTCGCTCATAAATTGTTACAACGCATAAAAATATAAGTTACAATAAGACTGTACATGTAAATCTTTTTGAAAAATAAAGTTTTTATTATTTTTATTATTATTATATTATTATTGTTTCTTCCCAATAAAACAAGAACTACCACAATTTCATTAGTTTGCCAAACTGCCAATGCAGTTTACACATCTACACAACAAACAGTATAGATAATACTTTCTAAATAGGATGGGTTTATAAACTGCTAACTAGTCTACACTTCTAGTTCCCTTAGTCCGTCTGTCATCGTTGCGAGTGAAAACGAGTATGGTATTGCTTAGCTAAATAGTCATGTAATTCTTAGAATACCATACACGGTATTCTATTCCAGCGCATGAAAGTAGTACTGGGTTGCGATGGGTGTTTTAAAAATTCTTTAATAAGATGACCTGTATCGTATAGTAGAGATAGGCACAGAGAGACAGCTAGAGAAAGTGAAAGTGAAAAAAAAAAATACCTCAAATCAACACCAAACAAGATTAATACATTGAGAGGCAAGATACATTTGTTCAAAATAATCGCCGTTCGCAATCATTCTCTTTCATGCCACATATTCATGCATTACTACTTTTACGACGGTGACGGCAAAGGATTAAAACTTTCTGCGCACCAAATCGTCAGAATCGTGACGATTGCGATAGCAATTACAATGGAATTTTATAGCTAGATGTTAGGAATCTTTCAGGATTTGGCACGCATAATTAGGCCTAAGATGTCAAGTGTCACATAGCTTATCATAAGTGTCAAACTAGCTATGGTACCGCAAGAGAGGTAGCCCATTTCCTCGTCCGTGGTGGTGTAGACTAGAGTGACAGACAAACGGACGGACATATAATTATAATAACAAACGAAAGACGCCAGTCGCTGCCGTTTCCGCCGCCCACCAGTTAGTAGTGCAACGGTTTTACAATCGGTACTCAGACAGCCTTTATTGTCAGCAGATTAAGCGTGAGAATCGAATAAAATAGTTTGTTTATAGGTGCCAACGACTGTACCGGTTTTTTAGCTCGCGAAGGAAATGTAGCTGGCGCTTGGCATGTTTTACAACAAGTATCTGTACAAATACGTGCTTTGCCTATTCTGTTCCAGGTATTGTTTTTAAGAGCACTTTGCTGCGGTTATTCTGTTCAAAGTTGAACTGCAGCAGCAACTTAGTTTTTTTTATGATACTGAATTATACAGATTCATTCAATCATCCTCGCTGGCTCAGCGACTCAAAATGGATCTTGGCCTCACACTTGGCAAGTTTTTATTATAAAACTATTCAACATCCCCTAAAACTTGCCAAGTTTGGCCTGTAAATCAAAAGTCACACATTTTTTCCGTGTTCATCAAAGCACTGCTAATTCCGTGAAGATGGAACTTGGTACTTACATTTTTTTACATAATATGTCCCACTGCAGGGCGCAGGCCTTCTCTCAGAGAGAGAGTATGCCCAACGCGGATTGGCAATTTCAAGCGCTGAGGTATGTGAACAACTCAGACACTCAGGTTTCCTCACGATGTTTTCCTTCACAGTTAGCGAGTCATATTGTTACTATAACTTCACAAATGTACGTAACTTAGAAAACAAAGTTATTGCAATTGAAAAACGGTTAAAAAATACAAAAATAACTTAACATAAATAAATTGAATTAACGCTATGCGATAATAAGGATATATGCTGCGTGTGCGAACATCAGCGCAGCGCTGATTTGGTTTGGACATTGGTACTTACATAATAATCAAGCATTTTTTGAGATGAGAGGTTGGCCAGTTTTTTTTTACATTCGTTTATATAAATAATGTTAGTCTGCCATACTGTCTGGCAAAATAAAAAAATATATTTCAATTGGTCTGACGACCTGGTTACAGCGACGGAGAGTCGCTGGATGCGGGCGGCACAAGACCGGGAAGCTTGGAGAACCATGAGGCAGGCCTATGTCCTGCAGTGGGCGTCAAATGGCTGATGATGATGATGATGTTTCAAATAGAATAGAATGATTTACTGGAGACTGCAACAAGTAAAGCGCGAATCTCATAAAATTATTACACAAACTCTAATTGGCCTACTTCAGGAGTTGCGCATTTTCCACGTCCACTTCCACACAACACAATCACTTGTCCTGGTCCCAAACTAGGATACCCTGGGCTATGTTCATCATCACCATCAGCCCACCGCTCTGCCCACTGCTGGGTTTAGGCCTTTTCCGCTAGATGCAATCTCTCACCGTCCCTTGTCTTCCGCATCCATGGACTTTCTGTCAGTTCAACTATATCGTCCGACCATCGGGCTGCTGGTCTGCCTACTGACCGTCGTCCTGGACCTAGATTCCATTATGCATTGAAGCACAATGAAAACTGCATGAACTTGGCGATTTCATTTCAATGCTGCTTTAAGTTGACGCCACGTACCTAACTTCTTGGGCTTCATCATCATCATCATCATCAGCCTATGCTTGTCCACTGCTGGAAATAGGCCTCTCCTATAGCACGTCACTGAGCACGGTCCTCGGCTACTCTCATCCAGATCTTGCCAGCCGCCTTGCGAAGATCATCGCTCCACCGAGCCTGAGGGCTTCAATGGTATCAAATTACACGTCACGTGACCCGACCGTGCATCTGTCATTGTACTATAATGCATTAACAGAATTGAGGCCCCGTTCTCGGCCGCCAGTCTGTGAATGCCCTATGCTATGATTGTGCTTTGGTAACTCTGTACAGCGCGAAATGCAGTCTGTCTGCAGCTTAAAAAAAGCCGCAACGGGGCATCTCATAGACCCACAGGGTAAAGCATCCCATTAGAGCTAAAAGAGCTGCAGAAGACCTGCATAACGCGCTATATGCCAAAATCTTGCATTTTTACATTATACTATACACAGAAAATGTACGCTATTTACAGAAACTGCCATAATTCTCACAAATATATTCTTACTACTGGCATATAAGTGGCAGCAACATTGTAAGCATTTAATTTGCCTTTCACGACTTCATTCCGTACGCCAACCAAAATATTGGTCGATATCGAAAACAGTATTTCTCCCTTTTATCGACAAAGCGATGTCTTTAACACTGTCATAATAATAAAATCAACAAATTCAGCTGAGATTTGGCGACGAATTTTGCATACTTTTTACCGTATTCGTATCGAAACGTTTAAGATTCAAAAGTAAATATTGTTAAGATATCGTAAAAACTGTACTTTCAAATTTATTAAGGTAGCTTATTATTAAGATAATGAAGAATATAAAAGTTTCTTTATTTTACTTATTTGTGTATTACTAACAACTCGTATATATGCTCGCCTTTGTACGTGTTATTTCTTATGTCAGTATCAGCCTATATGTCCCACTGTAGGGCACAGGCCTTCTCTCAGAGAGAGGAGTATGGGCTTAATCACCACGCGTGCCCACCGCGTATTGGCGATTTCAAGCGCTGAGGTATGTCAATAGCTCGGACACGTTCTTCTCACGATGTTTTCCTTCACAGTTAGCGAGTGGTATTGCTACTATAACTTCACAAGTGTACATAACTTAGAAAACTGGGAATCGAACCTAGGTCTCTCGCTTCCGAGTCCAATGTTCTACCCACTAGGCTACCACCGCCACCGTTTCTTATGTAATGCCCTGTTAAAGTCTTGTTGTGTGTAATAAACTATAATTGTATATTATTTCACTAATTTCTAATAATATTAACATTTCACTAATATCTTCGTCTTACTTACAATAAATCTCTACAAACTGTACATGAACTCACGCCTGTATCCGGGAGGGGTAGGCAGATACCAGTGTTTGCCACTTGCCCCGATCCTGACAAACCTCTTTCGCTGCATCAACATTCATTAGTCGTTGCACGCACGCCGGTTTCGGGCACTTTTTATCTTGCCCTTTGCTAATATATCCTATTTTTGGCCGAAGTATGTCCGCCTGTGAATGCCCCTTACCGGCCCTTCCACCCACATTCACTCAGTATATTTCTTTCTCTCTGTTACAAGTTTACCTACAGTGCCTTAACTTGCTTACAGCAAGACTGGTAGACTTAAGGATGTATTGTGGTAGGCCGTTCACTTATTTATGTACTGATAGGCGCTTAGCTACTAAAACAGACGTCGTGAGTTCGATTCCCGCTGGGGGCCTGAGTTCATTTGTTTAAATGGACTCAGTCTCGGTGTATTTTCATGTTTGTGACGTCCTTGCCTGGTTACAATAGCACAAGGTATCCTACTTTGGGACCGGCTCAATTGATTGTATTGCGTGGAAATTATTACTATCGTTATTATTAGGTAATAAAGCGCTCTTACTCCTGAGATCGACTGGTCTAGACGGAGAGCACTCTAAGCCCATCTCCGTCATAGCGGCCACCTTCTTCAGCATTGAGGGACCGGGTAATTGGATTGGATTGGACTCTTGAGATCAAATTTATGGTAATGTAGAAACCTCGGTGCGTAAGTTCGACTCGTGCCTGGCCGATTTTGATACGAATGCCACGTGACGCGATCGAAGTAAGCGAACGTAGCTTGTAGACATAAACATAGGTACACAATCTCACCGAGTCTCCTCCCATTCTCTTCCACCTGTATAAACAGACACCTGCTCTGTGAAATGCACACCGACTCTAAAACAGGGTTTTGTGTGTTAAGTATTAGAAATCAATATTTTTCCGAAGCTTCGAGCTTTGAAATAACCGTATTGGTGTCGTGCTTAACGGGACGAAAGAACAGCGAGGTGTACACCGCTTTTCTCGGAAGATTGTCGGGACAAGGCTGCCTACATAGGAAACTTCGATGTGCTTTGCCTTCTCCTTGAGACAGAGAGTACGGAATGAAGGTCTATGCACGTTACAACGGGCCGTCAGTTTTTATCCGTTTTTGCAAAAAGTGCCAAACAGAAATCTCAAAGGACTACATAGCATTTCCGCTGAAAATGGCAGTACCGTTAGTTTTTGTTGGCAAAAATGCTAGACAGGGTATAGGAAAATCTCCTTAAACATTCGTAAAAAGAGGGTATATACAAAGAAAACGTTGAAATTGAAATATAGAGATGTTATGAAAAAAAAAATATCATCTGTTACATACATTTTAATGCCGCAGGGTGGGACCTTTAGTATAGAACAGCTAATAATTCTTTCGCGATTTTCCCCCTGATAAAAGTTGTATTTAACCCCCTACTTTTTATGCACATTAAGATTTTGGTGCTGAGGACAATTTTGAAAAACCTATTTAGAGGCTAAAAATTTCACCCATGCCGGGACTTGAACCCGCGACCTCTGGCTAACCGTGCCAGAGGTCGCGGGCTCAAGTCCCGGCATGGGTGAAATTTTTAGCCTCTAAATAGGTTTTTCAAAATCAAAATCAAATCAAAATCAAATTTTTTTTATTCAAAGTAGCACAGAAACTGCGACTTAATGAACGTTACAAGTTAAACTAGGTGTCCATTTCAAAATCTAGATCATTTTGGAGAAAAAATGGACAAAAAAACTCCAAACTTAGTCTTTTCAAGTCCTTAATTTACAGGATTTATATAAATGTTCTAAAACTCATGCATTGAACTGGCTTTAATTCCAGACATCATTGTCATCTAAATAATCTTTAATGTTATAGTAGCTTTTTTGGCACAAAGTGCGCTTCACACATTTTTTGAACCGCGTTTCTGGCAAGCTTATTATATCCTCAGGGATCTTATTGTAGAAACGTATACAATGCCCCATAAAGGATGTATTAACCTTAAATATTTGGTTTGTTTATTACACTTTATTGCACAATAAAAAACGTTGACAGAAGTAAAACTTGTGGTAAAAAAAACATCTAAAATGAAATCACAGCAGATATGACTTATTTCTCTTCAATAGCTTTAGTTGGCTTTTATGCCAACCTTGAACACTGCAATAAAACAACAACCCCCTAGTTTGTACAACTGGGACACTCAACAGGAAGTGTCTCGACTCAGTCGGACCATACATAGCAGGACATCTTGGAAATTAACTGTTTCTTGCTGGCGAACAGCTGTTGGAGGCCGTATTCTTGAGACTGTGGTCGGCAGAACTGGCCTTCACATCTGTTGCCGATGATCTATGCAGCGTTTATTGAGCATTTTGTTGCCACGGGGGGAATCTGTTATACTTTACTTCATTTTATTATTATTATTATTAATACGTTTATTGCACATAAGTAAAAAATACAATGGCAATGTGGTGGACTTAATGCTAAAAGCATTTTCTACCAGTCAACCACAGGTGGTGCAAGAAATTAACTGGTAGGCATACGAAATAAATGGAAAAGATGATTAATGCTTTTTAAACGTCATTTTGTATCCGTTGTTACGACCCCTTCTGTGGCGGTAAATAAATGCTATTTCTTCTCCTTCTTCTTCTATTTACGCTCCTAAGTAAAAAGTCCTATTCAGGAGACAATTCCCCGTCCGCACATTCAGTATGCGAAAGCGGCAAGCCCCTACTGGTCCGTGTGCTTCTTACACGCACTTTTTTGTCATTACCTACATTTAAATTGTGCGATTGTTCTATCACTTTGATTTTCGATAAGAATGGCCTCAGGTTCCTGGGATTTCGGGATTCAATAAATATCCATGTTATATGTTTCTTTGACAACTGTAGGTGAGATAAGATAAGATAAGAATATTCTCTTTATTGAAAACACCAGACAGCAATTACAGGTATTTTTGGTCATCTAATTCCGCTAGAAACATTTTATACAAATACTGTAGTAGACGCCGAGACGGGTTAGGCATAACTAGTTAAGCTAGATTAAGGCCCTTGGCATCCGCAACTACGGATTTTCCGCCGAACTCAACTATGTCACCCGACCGAAGTTTAAGTATTAATTAAGTTAACCTAATAAATAATCGTGATTAAAATACCGTTTCTTAGTTTCTTTTTTGACAACAAATTATCTGCGCACAGCCTCAACTTGACTCTATCGGCTAGGTGTCTCTGAATCAAGCCTTAAGGGCCTGTCGACATCGCGTCCCGAAATGGACAACATGATCGCTGTTCATTAGTGGCTTGATGAGATTTCAAGATTAACATCGGGGACGGCTAAAAGGCTTTGATTAGACTCTGATCCGGCGATCAGTCTATGGAGCGCATTTATACCCAACGAAGGAAGACCACTCATGGAGAGTCACATTCTTAAGTGACTCACATTGAGAGTCAGGCTTCTCTAAAAAGGAAAAAATACATATTCAAAAATACATGCGATATTCATCACAAACTTTTTTTGATGTGTGTACATAAACTCACGCCTGTATCCCGGAGGGATAGACCAGAGTTTGCTATTTCCACGATCCTGACAAAGAAATAAGTGTGTCTCGATAGAGCTTAAAGAAGAAATAATCTTGGTATAATTTTATTTTAGACTGATTTCTATGAAAAATAAACTCCGTGTAAAACAGTTTGTGTTCAAGCAAGATATGAACACTGCTGACACTCAGATTTAAGTTCGGGTTTAGGGGTACGCATGGTGAGCAAGCCTATACTCTTTTTGTCTCAGAGAAGGCCCATGCTCTGCAATAGGAAGTACAGTGTTGCAGAAAAGTCCGGTAGAATATAAGGAAGTTACTCTACTCACCAATGTGAAAAATTATTATCATACGACCAACAATTCTCATCAAATACTGACACTTGCTCTAGAGAATGCATGTCACAGCCATATAAACTAGTGAAAACTAACCCTAATGACTGACTACCTCGTTGGTCTAGCGGTATCACGTCTGATTACCATGCCGGAGGTCTTCGGTTCAATTCCCACTGGGAGCCGCCGTACATTTGTACAAATGGCCTCCTGTGATTATGATTGTGTTGTGTGGAATTAATTAATGAGTTGCTGCGAAGGAAGCTTTGGCTGGTGTAAACGCGGTCGATTTGTTTACAGCTATTAAAACTGGCCAAGCGTTTCAAATAACTTCACTAGGCCGCACAGATTGTCGATAATCAGTTTACACAAACATCGCGTGTCAAAACGCTTGGGGAAATTGAAGAAATCATTGACGTTGTAAGGTGGTCTTATGGTAAGTAATCTTATGCTATGGTGAGTTTTAATTGTAATTTATTAACTTTAGTCCGGGTTTTCTTACTTAAGTAAATCCTTAGTTAATGTATGCAGGTCTTTTCCAATGCACACCACTCGCGTCCGATTTAAGCTTTTCGCATCCAGTACTTTCGTCACACTTTAACCAGGAAATACCATCCAACCAACTAACTAAACTTTATATTGAAATACTGTTTCGCAACGTCAAACTGTCCCTTTGACAGTGTTTTCTATGTTTTCAAGTAACTATTTTTGCAGTGAAACAGTTCTAACCAGTAGTGGAATGTGACTAAATACACAAGGCTTGTTAGAGCTTCTCTATTGCGCGTTTACAGGCTTCGTTAAGCAAATATTGTCGTTACAAACATCGTAACTATAGTTCAACTTTGAATAAGTTCCATATGGCGTTTTAACAGAGCATTGTTAGCAACCTTTCACACTTTTGGATAAGTTCGGATTTTGAATGACACTGTAAAATATTTCAATAGGTGCACATTCATGTCCATTTTATGTCTTCACATCAACGGGATTCTTCTGTCATATGCCGACATAAAAGTCGACGTAAAATAAAACATTTCTAGGTAGGTTCTCTAGATAAGTTTAGTATTTTTTTACTGCACGAAGAAGAGTAAAAAAGTGCATTTTTACGGCTGCATAATTATAAAGGTAGATTACAAAGCGTCTAACGTAGAAGACGATACACGCTAGTAAAAACAAAACATTTAAATTAGCCATCCAGCCTCAAAGGCTTAATTAGGTGTACGCGGCGGTAGCTCATATTACAAGTGGCATAAGTACGAATATCGTGCAACAGAGAACAATTCGATATAGAAATACCTACAGCGAAGTACTAACTTTAACGAGTACTAACGGGTAAAAAGTGCCGTCAATGCTTAGGTACTTATTGAATTGAGAATTATTTCAGACTTACGTAGGTATATATAGATAAAACATTTATTTGCAACTGCATATACACACACATATATAACAATTAAAATGGCACAAATAAAACAAATCAAAATGTATGAATATAAAATTTATATATGTAGCATTTAGGGGCCATTTCTACGTTGCATAAGTGAAATGAACTCTCAGACGCTTCAATATCTGTTTTAGCCAGAAACAGAGAAAAAAAAAATTTATCAACCATGTTTCATGTAGGGAAAACTATTTTAACTTGTTTAAAAATTTTCTTATTGGGTGATAATCTCAACTAGCTACTTATTTGTGGAAATGGACGTATAGTAGTAGGGTTCCGTGTGGCACATTTAGGGCACGAAGCCCTAAAAGCCCATCTGAAATAGACATAAAAGCAGGTACATTACGACAATATAGGTATAATATTATAAGTAATATATAAAGTTCGAGCGCTTCGCCAACAAACTGCTTTGCAGTTTGGCGAAAATCGATAAATAATTTTAAGGCGCCGGATTAAGAATAGCATCACTCCATTACCTCCTGTGGATGTCATAGAAGGCGACTAAGGAAATCAATTACCAGGAGACTGGCAGTAGCATCTTCCTGAGATTCCGACCGCATACTGCGATCGCCAACCCGCCTGCCAAGCGTGGCGATTATGGCAAAACCCCTCATGGTTATGAAAACCACGAAGGAAGCCTATATCCTGCAGTGAGCATCAAATGGCTGATGATGATGATGATGATGAATAAATAAACGTTTAAAAAAAACAACGTGCTGTCACACATACGTCTTAATGTTGACACGTCCTTCCATCTTTGGCTAAGCTGCTATGTAGTTATGGCTTGGACTACATTTTCTGTACAGTAATTTGAAGACCTGTAGAGAGTGACCATTTGTACAGAAATAAAACCTAAGTATAGCATTAAATCGGGTTCAAAACTAAACAAATCGTGAAAAAAATTTTGGTTCTAGAGCAAATATTTAAATAAAAATTTTGTAGAAATTATTTATCTGTGGCTATTTGCATAATAAATTACAATTTATAAGTCTACACTGTGAGGAATAGGTGAGGTGAAGTTGATATTTTTTAACCTTAACTGCTTACGAAAGATAAGAGGCCCGAAAGAATAATATTAGTAAGATGGAGACTATAATATTAGTTGAAAACCATCCCGGCCACGAGCGGCCGACGGATACGACGGGCTTTATTGCGATTGTATTGTAGTCTCTAACTTCCAAATTACTTAAGGGTAATTTTAGATTAAAATCGTACCGCCCGCACGTAGCCGGCCCGTTGTCACCTTTGCTGTGTGATATCTCTAACTGTCGCTGACCTTACATTATCGACAAGCCAATCTAAGTGCTTACTACTGTAATGTACCAGTCGAACGGTTCCAACATGAAATAAGGCCGTAAAGGGGTACTCGTAAAGTCTTTAGTTGGCTAGAAGAAATGCTTAGAAGTATTGATGGCAGAACGGTCCTGGTTCATTTTAATTTTTCATAGAGACACTCCACTGGAAAGATTATATTGTCTAACTTTTACTATGGAGTTTTTTGGGGCTTCCGTCTCTGGACTGCGTTGCTTTGAAATTATAATAATAACTTCCATACGACGGTGGATAGAATTCAGTAATTCAGTAATTTATTCATTATTAAAAACGAGGACAGTTACATTCCTTACACCGTAGTTTACCGAATGTAGTTTAATTAAGGAGTTCCATGATTTTCAATAGTGCCACCAATGGAAGGAAGTAATTCATCATCAGTCACTCGATGCCCACTGCAGGATACAGGCCTCCTTCATGGTTTTACTAACCATGAAGGGTTTTGCCATAATCGCCACGCTTGGCAGGCGGGTTGGCGATCGCAGTATGCTGTTGAAATCTCAAGAAGACGCTGCTGCCCTGTAATGTATTTTCTACGACATCTACGGAAGGAAATGGAGTGACGCAATTCTTAATCCGGCGCCACACAGAAGGAAGTCATTATCCATGTTTAGATATGGGTTTGTTTGTTTGTTACACCTTATTATTATTGTTTTGGTTTTATTGTTTTAACAAATAAAGCACTCCATTGTAAAATCTACCTCAGCTCAAGCGTAATTATATTTTTTTCGTCTCATGTAAATTCGGTTCATGGAAACGGTTAAGGAGAAACCTCGTGGCACGGGCCTTGGTGGCTCCACAAGTATTGACTTGTCTTTCCTGTGGGCTAAGCCGACTAAGCTGTCAGGATGGTATAGGTGCTGTGCAAGCCTACTCCATCTAAAGAACAATGTCCGAAGCACTGCAGCGTAGTGGTCCCTTCATCCATCTAGTGTGAGTGAAGGTGCCACTGGACGCCGTGTAAATCATCTTATTGCATAAATGCAAAGGCCAAAGCCAATTTTGGTTCATCTAGTGTGGTACCTATCACAACTTCAAAACAAAACAGGATCATCGCCACGTCAGTATAGTACGACGACGCGAGTCGCACGTTTTAAATGTCAAAAGTCGTGACTTTCTAGTCAAATTAGCTGTCAAATTCTGACATTAGAGCGTCACAAAACGCGTGACTGATGCCGTCATACTACCAAACCGACTTTGATTGGAAGAAGCTACCCATCTTCCCAGAGAGCAACAGCTGCTACGCTGGTGTGTCGCACAAAAACTAACAAAAACTAAACGTGGCAATAAAATAACAAACTACAGTCAAAAGTAGACCGAATGGGCATTGTCCTTAATATTGTCAATAGTTACAAATGACATTTCATTTTAATGGTGTAAGGTCAGTAAACATAATGCTACAATTAAAAATGGACTAGCTGACTTGGCAAACGTTGTTTTGCAATATAAATTAGCCTACGACCTATTCTCAGAACTTGAGAAATTCGCAAATATACAAGAAATCAGTGAATATTATTTAATATAATAGCTGACCCGGCAAACGTTAATTAGCCTCCAACCTATAATTTTCAGACATACCAAATGACACAATAAAAATCTACACATAAAAAATCATAAGAATCGGTGAAGCCGATAACATACACTGTGACAAAAAAGTATATTAGATAATATTCACTGAATTCTTGTATATTTGTGAATAGGTGTGTGACTAATTCAACCTTCTAACAAAGTAGTTTTAATATTTTTTAATACAAAAATGCCAAGATATTGACATCTCAGTATTGAGTAAAAAAAAAAAAACAAATAAAACTCTTTTGCGTTTCCACAGATTAGGAGTCTTTTTAGTTTTGTTTATTTAAAGAGCTCTTTTATCGACTAAGGTATTACTAAAAACTGACAGCTCGTAGGATCTCAGTTGATGACGTACTTCCGTTTCATGACGTACTTCCGGTTTCGTAGACTCTGGTTCTTTTTTTGTCGCTTAAAAAATAATTAAAGCAGCCCAAATCAATATATTCCGCTCAGGCTCCCAAAATTACCTATGTAGTCGAAAACAATTATAAAAACAAGAGTTTTTTTAGACAATGCCCATTTTACGACAAAAGTAACGATATGAATGACTAACCCATCACGCTTGTTGAATTATTGTTGAAATATTAAAACAACTGATACATTCCAGCCAACGCACAGTTACACATAAACATAAACAACCAAAGTGCTTGTGTACATCAAAATTTAAAACAACTTTCGTTGTGATAAACCAAAATGACCGCGCCCATAAACTTTGCGCCTTTTGGTCTGTTTACACTGGTGGAGCAAATGTTTGGATCGGCTAAAGGTAAGATAATCACGGTTACGAACGTTAATGTTCATATACCTCTAGCGCTTGGCGATTTCACGCGGTGTAATATGTGAAGGTTTTCTTGTGTTGATGGATCAAATAAACAAATCAAATCCAATCACATTGCAACAATAATTAGTTATTTAAAAAAATGATATTACGATTAATCGTTATTAATACACATGCATGTTACTTAATTTTTACTTTTTTACAAATTCACAAATCTCATACCTAGCAGCAAAAAACCCCTCGCCCAGCCTTAACCAAAGTCGCACTGTTGTCAAGCCAAACGTGATAGAGCGTGTCATGTCAACGACGCACCAATATTGTTGGATTAATCACCACGCGAACCTACAGATCAGTGGCGATTTCCTCACGAGTCATATTGCATATTGCAAATACGTATCACAAATCTCAAACCTGGTACCAAAAACCCGCCACGCTCGCCCAGCCTAAACCCTCCTTAACCAAAACAGCGCCAGCGCCAAGCGCCTCGCCATCCAATACGAAATGTATTCGGCGATCTGATAGAGCATGTCATGTCAATGGCGCGGGCGCACCAATATCGCGTCGTTGGAAATGTCATCGGACGCACCGGCGCGGGCGTGGCGCGGCACGTTGCCGGTGAAATCGAAAAGCGAACCGTCCGATTTGTAAGGCTGCGACAGCGTTTATTGCATTCGGACAGCACTCTTCTTGCCCCAAAAATACATCATCTGTGAAAATTTCATGAGATACAGCCTGGTGACAGACGGACGGACAGACGGACGGACAGCGGAGTCTTAGTAATAGGGTACCCTTTGGGTACGGAACCTTAAAAATATAAACTTATGGTTTTTTTCATTGGTTAAGCCCAGTTTTTCATTTCCACAATTTTTGTTTAAGTGAATAAAATTAAAATTGTAGGAATAAAGAAACATGCCAATTCCCGAACAAACTCCGCTACTTCAAACATCCGTAACACCTTTGTTCCGGAGCCGTTATAATGTATAATTTAGATATCAGCCCAGCGGACAAGCGCGGTATTAGTCACGTTCCGCGATCGACATGCTTCCTGGGTTGATAATGCAAAATACTTGGAACTAAACCTAAAGACCGACGGCAAAAATCGAGCAGACCTTTGGACCTTTTCTAAAAGTGGAAATTTTTAAACGGCAATTGTTATAGTTTGCTTTTGTTAAGCGGTATAGGTAAATTTACTGTAGTATGATGTTACGATTTTCGAACATAAAAAAGTCAACAAATTAACACATGTGTATTTGTGCATATGTGTATCAACTTCAAAATTTGGTTTAAATCTTTTTTCAGCACTTTGGCGCCCCTTAAACCTATTTACCAGCCCGCATCCATCTACTACCAGCCGTAATTTTAACGAAATTAATATCCGCAGTAAGCACGCGTGGTGATTAAGCCAATACGTTCTGTATCTTGTGAAATAATGCTTGTGTTACGCATTGGAGCGAACATAAGCTGCTGAAAAAAACCAAGTCTTTTGACAAATGACATGGGTGTCATTTGAGTGGAATTTGAAAGAATAAACGAAGACAAAAAGTAGGTATTTATTAAAAAAAAATTAATGGTAAAGGTGTGAAACGAAAATCCTTAAAAGTAAAGGTTCCACTGATATAATTAAATATATTTAACCGTTGGTCTCCGTTGGCTACATTTTGATCCAGATCAGAACACAGATGTTTTGTTGATAAATATTTCATTTAAAAATTTTCATCGGAAAATAGTTATTTACACAACTAGGGCCGTAAAATAAAGAAAGGCCGATATCGCAGAAGTTTAAGGCCCGAGCCGCAGGCGAGGGTCATAAATATGCGATAGAGGGCTTTCTATTTTACAGTCCGTGTTGTGTACACAATTTTATGTCGTCACTTGGCCTCAAAGTGGGCGCTTTTTGGCCAGGTGTCACATAAACGTGTTCTATACCATTCCTACTATAAAAAGCTCATTTTATTCAATGAAAAAAGTGAATAAAAATGCCTTTTAATCGCTATTTTGGTGTTTGAATTTAGAACACACCAATAATTCGACCTTCATCTCAATGCTTATATACAACCTCCTTGCGCTTTTTGGCCAGGTGTGGCATAAAAATATTTTCAACTATCAACAAAGACGGACAGACGCGTGAAACGCATAACCGTCTTAAGCTCGCGCAGTCGGGTAAAGGTAGTGACGACGGGCAGTCCGCTTTCGTTTTCTGGCCCGAGTTGATTAGTGCACCGATAAGCTTTTGTTATGTCCGAATGAAAGTCCCCCGTCGGACAAATGTCGAACGGTTGTAATGCTAAAACAATGAGAGATAAATACGCAAATTGATTGCCGTCTGGAGATGTATGGCCGCCGTGTTGGCTTCGAGCGTTTGCATTTTATCTTACCCGCGGTGACAGGCCAGAGAGGATGACAGACACCATCTGAACTTATTATTTTTATATTAATAACTTTAGAAACTAATTTTTTTTTTCATCATCAACCCATTATGTCCCCACCGAGAGGCACGGGTCTCTTCCCTGAGGAAGGTATAGGCCATACTCCACCACGGGGGCCAAGTCCGGATTGGTGGAGGCTTGTAGACTAGTGGCTCGTCTACTGTCAGAAGTTGTCAAGCCGCCCTAAGGCCTCTGACTTGGCTTAACGACTGCCATCTATCGACGGCAGCCGGCACCAACAGCTTAACGTGCCTTGCGAAGCACGGAACCGCTCGGAGAAATGCCACTTAGCGTTAGGCATAGACGGCGACCCATCCATGCACTGAACGCGCCCTGTGTTGCTTAACCTTCGTGATCGTTTAAGATCACTCAGGCAGCCGGGGCTACGAGCGATAAAAATTAGAAACTAATACTGAGCGATTATATTGTTTTTGTTGCACTAACCCGTGCTGAGGACAATTTTAAACACCTATTTAGAGGCGAAAAATTCCACCCATGCCGGGACTTGAACCCAGGGCTGCAAGTGATGTAAATTGCTTCGGCCAGATGTAGCTGCCCGTACGTAATACAGAGAAGTTTGTAAAGAGGCTCGAAATTTCGGCGATACCTGCACTTGCTCATTAGCTCAGTTGGGAGAGCGCTGGCACGGTTAACCAGAGGTAGCGGTTTCAGGTCCCGGCATGGGTGGAATTTTTAGCCTCTAAATAGGTTTTTAATACTGAATACTGATCGACTGATCGATGTTATGGAAACTAATTATAAAAATAAACCTGTTCCACGCTGCTTGTATGAACGAATAGTTGATCAACTTAATTTTTACGGTTCGGTACACGAATGAGCCAAACGGGATCGTATGAGTCTGCCTCCGCTGTCTGTCTGCCCGTCCGTCCGACCTTTAAAGGGCTCTTTGGAACCGTAATATAGCCATTGAGATTTTCACAAAATATGTGCTATTACGGCGTTTTTTTTTTTGTTTGTGCTCTATCTATCGTAAAAATTGTAATACATGCAGATATCGAGCTTGGTATGATAGTGGGACTTATTATATTATATTCTAACGAAAAATAATTAAAAACGGCCAAGCGCGAGTACGGAACCCTCGGTGCGCAAGTCCGACTGGTGGTTGGCCGGTTTTTTGTGTTGTGATTGCAGGTGAGTTGAGGTTCCAATAGTTGCCGTAGAACGAGAAATATGACAGGAATGATCTCGTATAATATTAAAGAGAGTATCATATATGAGAAGTCATGTATTCGATTTTGAGGTAACAATGACTTCGTGGTCTAAGTTACACACATTTAATTTTGTGATTTTTCAACAAAAATACCAATGAATTGGCAATGAAGGCCTCGAGAGGAAACCTGAAAAAACATTCGCCGGTTCGTGGTTTCTACACTAGAACCTTTTTCCCTTATTTGCTGTTGGGTATTGGGTGAGCTTTTTAGCAGTTAGGTTTTTATTAAGATTTTTTTACCCCACCGGTTGTATCTCTTTATATATATACTTTCATTGATGTTATGAGCGGTGGTAGCCTAGTGGGTAGAACATTGGAACCTGCGTCTCAAGCGGGAGACCCAGGTTCGATTCCCAGTGCGGGCATGTAACTATGACTTTTCTTTCTAAGTTATGTACATTTGTGAAGTTATAGTGGCAATACCACTCGCTAACGGTGAAGGAAAACATTGTGAGCAAACCTGGGTGTCTGAGCTATTCACATACCTCAGCGCTTGAAATCGCCAATCCGCGGTGGGCACGTGTGGTGATTAAGCCCATACTCTCTCTCTGAGAGAAGGCCTGTGCCCTACAGTGGGACGTATATAGGCTGCTTATGATGTTATGAGAGTGTGTGTAAGCAAAAAAAATAAAAATATATTACACCAAGAAACTGATAACAAGGTTTGATATTTCGTGAATGAATGAGATGATTGAATAGCCTACTCATAATATGAACCATCACCAACCAGTTTGCTTAAATGTAGACAAAAGTAACAATAGAAAAGGTAATCAGCTGCTAAATTTTGCAGCATAAAAATGGACGGAACTGATTTTTTTCCGATTTTAAAGTTTTCCTTTAGTAAAAGTTATTCCTGTTGACGTGTATGAGGATTTACGTATTCTCTGTGTATGTAAAGTTTGATCAGCTGGCGACTGTACTATAATACGAATATAGTACTAAAAATATGCTACCATAGTTTTACATCTCTGTAATGTTAGGTTTTAGTTTCACCCACAGACTTGAATCTGACTAGACTTCGCGTGTCCGAAATAAGTGCCAGGCACCTATGCGGTCGCTACTTTCTGTCCGCGCACGTCCTCGAAAATTGACAATTTGTCTCATTGCGTAGTGATAAAATCAATCAAATCAAAATCTTATTTTTATTCAAAATAAAAAAGAAACTGCGACTTAATGAACGTTACAGGTTAAAATAGGTGTCCATTTCAAAATCTAGATAATTTTGGAGAAAAAAATGTCATAACAACTCCAAACTCAGTCTTTTGAACTTTCATCATTATTATTATTATTATTTTAGAACCTACAATGCATGCACACAACTGGCTCTAATTCCAGACATCTAAATAGTCTTTATTTTTATTGTGTGGTTATTGTAGTAACCCTTTTGGCACAAAGAGTGCTTTACACGTTTTTTGAACCACGTTTTCTCAAGCTTATTAGTATATCTTCAGAGATCTTACAGAGGGTAAACATAACATAACATAAACATACATACGGGCACATACATTGATACCCTGTGTCGTGGGAACGAGAAACAACGACATCACAAACATGTACACATCCAAGACCTGGGGTTTTTTTGTCCCCAGAAGGGATTCGAACCCGGGACCTCTCGCATGATCTGCAGATGCACTACCGCTGCGCCACGAGGTCGTTAGTAATAAAAAGTGAAATTAAAATTACAAATGTCCTCTCATTTAAAGAATATGCGACCTTTCCTTCCACTTTTTGTCACAGCAGGAAGCAAAAAACGGCTCGCTTCGTTTTCATACAAATCGCGGTGCTGCGTTGTCTATCTAATTTCATGTCTATGGTTTCACCGTCAACGCAGTAGGTATGTACCGTTCTAGAGAAGTATCGGCGGGTATTGAGGCAGTTATTTCGCACCCACTAACATTTTCACTTTGCCACATAGTTCTGAACTTTCTTGTTAGGATTTACGGTTGTCTTTACAGCGTCTAATTATGGTTGTCCGAGCTTGGTTTTTGTTCTTGCTGCAATGGCTGCTTAGAAATTTCGTCGAAGTTCAATGGTTTGTCTTTGAAATGTCTTGGAAACTTTGGATGTTACAAACTTTAAGAGACTTAAGTATAAAGGTAACTGTGAGATAAGGATTAAGTTAAGAATTAAGATTACAATCTAAATTAGCGCATCTGTCGCATTAGGCTTGTCCTGTAAAGACAGTTGTAAGAAATTGAATAAATGAAAAAAAAAGTATTACCCCCGGTTTCTCGTACACTAACAAGCGGTTAATCTACTGTTAACAGCTGTCAGTGGTTTTTTTTGCACTTTGGTCAATTGACAGGCTGTTAGCAGCAGATTAACAGCGTGTTAGTGTACGAGAAACCGGGGGTTAGTCTACCCAAGTCTTTTTGTTTTGAACTACCGGATTGCAAAGCTTTGTACTGGAAAATAACATAAAAAGTACTCAACTACCCAACATAAGTAAGTCCGGGATTAAGTTAAATGTCTTGGTCCCAAACTAGGATAACCTGTGCTATGGTAACCAGGCGAAGACGTCACAAATATGGAAATACACCCAGACCGAGGAATCCAAGACCTCCGGCATGATAATCAGGCAATAATGATAATAATGTGATTTTTACAAAGTATTAGTTCGAAAAAAGTTCCTGTAATCTTGGTCGACTTTGTGCTTTCAATTCAAGGCCATTCATATTCGTCCCGCTATCGGTCGCTTCTTGCACTGAGCGTCTCCGATTGGCTTAGCATTTAGCATGCACGCCTCGAGAAGGCTTTTCAGCTCCAGACAGGAATCGACCCATCCTGCGTTCACGTAGCGGTCGTGAGCGGGATGTACTCGTATTGTGCATTTGTTCTGCATTCTCGCCAATGTCGAGGCCTGCATGCTAAGCGCTTGAGGCCCTATTTCATAGAACTACGATCCACGGTTTACTGTGAAATTCGATGTACATTGAAAATTTGATTAACCCATAGATTAACAAGTAGGAAGACTCGGCTGCGCAATGTACATCGTATTGTCATATCATAATAAACTATGAGTCGTAGTTTTGGTTTTGGAATGTCCTTTTTTCTCGTTTCATACATTTCAGAGCAATGTTGGCTGGGTTTTTTCATTGTATGCCCAATCCAAATGCACATTCGCATTACATTTTTTGCCCTTCCGGAGAAGAAAGTTATTCGACTTTCAACATTTTCTTTTAAATACTTACTTAATGTTTTGCTGAATCTGAGCGGTATTTTCTTTTATTTCTCGAAAACGTTCCTGCATCTAAATGAAAGATAAGTAAACTCATTGCACTAAACTTTATATCAAAGCACTTAAAGTTGAAATCGCTTCAACAAGCGTTGCCTTTGGAAAGCGGTACTTCTCACTTCCAGATTAGTAATACAAGCTTCTAAATCCCGTACAAATACAAGGGGCATGTTCTTTAAGATAAGACTGAACAAATATTGATGGATCTAAATGCAGTCATTAGTTTATGGGACTGACGATTAGGCGCCAGTTAAGAAAATACATCTTGATAGCGGCGACTTTATCTACCACAGAAAATGTGTTCTGAGAAGCACTGAGAATATAAGAATCACAACAGTTAATCTGTGCACTTACAGTTAAAAGCATCCATAACAATAGCCGAAAACGTTTTTGAGTGATCCTAGTATAAATAAAGAATATGCACCGGGTCAAAGGGGCACAAAGAGCTATGAAGCGAGCCATGCTGGGCCTCAGACTAGTGGATAGAGTACCTACCAAATGCCGTCATCTGACGTCGGACGAAGGTTGATGATATTAGTGACCGAATCTCGAGTCCGAAGTAGCGATGGGCGGGACACGACGGCAGGTAAACCAGGGCAGTAATGGAGAGGCGGCCACGGACCGGGTGGCGGTCGGTCGGTCGGCTAACAGCCCGATGGTCGGACGATGTGGCCAGGTCGGCAGGGGGCCCGTGGATGCGAATGGCGAGAGACCGCCAAAAATGGCATGACGGGGAAAAGGCCTATAGCCAGCAGTAGGCAGAGGTGGGCTGATGATGATGATAAATAAAGAAACAGTATTAAATATCAACCAATAAAGACTTGAACAATGAGTGCCCCAAACGGCAGAATTTCATGTAGTTCTTTCGACGTTTGTTATTAGTAAGAACACGTTTTTGAATTTGCAACAGAAATTCTGCTACAAAAGTATACTTTCTATTGCTTTTTGACGGCTTTAGTAATATCATCAATTATCATCAATTTTTAATCGCCTACAATATAATATATGATTAATTCTAAGGTCCCCAAGTTAGTTACTAATTCAATTGGCTCATACATTTTTTTCCGTGATTATAAATTATTATAAAATTTAAAAAACCTATTTAGAGGCTACAAGGTCCGAGGTCCGACCTCGTATTTTTGTTGTTATTTATGTACTATCATTTATGTAGGTTTATAATAATTTCTATTATCCCCCCCTCTCCCCCACTAAGTCTAAGTTAATGTATTTCCCCAGGTTTACGTAAGTTTATTATTGTATTTAATCTTCTTCTTCCATAACCCGTCGAAATAAATAAATAAAATAACCCCTGCTGAGGTCCTCAGCAATTCGAAGGTAATTATTACAAATTAACAATAATTACGGAAAAAACTTGTATGAACGAATTGAATTAGTAAGGAACCTACGGACCCTAGCATTAATCACATGTCCCATGATCCCAGCTTCCCAAAGGTCTCCTGAAGAGATCTCAGCTTCCCAAAGCTGACTATCTGGGAAGAGACAGGCTGGCTATTAAAGGGCCCAACCATGAGGCTAAGTGCGGAAATCTCAGGTCTAACTAGCTACCCCCAAGTATTGCCTACGTATCTATCTATCTACAATAAACTTTCCTATCTCCACCAGACATCAGAAAACGTTACGAATTTCGTATTCACCATAAAAACACGGCCAAGATAACTATCGATAGGATAGATGCTATCATTCAATGTATCCGAGTCGGCACTTTGAGTGAGCCAAGCGGCCTAGATACATTTTTATTGAATTAAAGATAAGCCACTTCCGATTGTGTACTAGTAACTTATCTCTGTTTGACAGGTAAGTATAAGCTATTAAAAATTGGACGTTACGACATCATCAGTATGTTATACATTTTGTTGCCTGCACTGAATGTTTATTTTTTTATACCTGGCACCTGAATGTCTACAGGTGCTAGGTATAAAAAAAAAACCGTCTCCAAAGCACTAAAAAGTTAGAAATAATTTAAAACAATATATTACCTTTAAATTAGAAGTATGTCTACATGTAGGTATTGTAGAAGTATGACTTGTAGTCGGTGCCCAAAATACATGCGCTGGTCGTGAAACTGGGCACTGGCTACAAGTTAAACTTCTACAATACCTACATGTATACATACTTCTAATTTAAAGGTATTCTTTTAAATTATTTCTAACTTTTTAGTGTAGTGTAATGTTTTGAAGTAGGTTTTTTTTATTATTATTTTTTTTATTTTTAAATTCTTAGTCACAATAATTTACCGTACTTAATTAGTTGCTTTAAAATTTGAAGTTCTCAATTTCCATCTCCAAAACTCTTCACCAGGACATTACCAAATTACCTTGGGACTACTTTTACGCTATTTTATAAAAAATACGGATATTACTAAGGGATGGGCCCCATTAGGCCTTATTTGCTGATGCCGAAGAGATCATTAAAGAGTTCCGTTCTCCATCTCTGAAAGTCTTCATCAGATCTTTACCAAAATAAAATGGGACCAATGGGACGTTATATCTATCTATAAAAAAAGTTAAGATCCACTGACTTATGCGAGAACAAAGCAAAAAAAAAATCATTCCCGTCGAATTGATATCCTCCTCTTTTTTTGAAAGTATTGGGAGTTATCAAATTGATCAAATAGATTGCGAAACCGGTAACTAGAGGTATATTACTCTTTTGTTAACAATTCGATAATTATGGTGTTTTGGAGATGGAAATTGAGAAATTCAAATTTTAAAGCAACTAATTAAGTACGGTAAATTATTGTGACTAAGAATTTAAAAATAAAAAAAAAAAATAAAAAAAACCTACTTCAAAACATTACACTACACTAAAAAGTTAGAAATAATTTAAAAGAATACCTTTAAATTAGAAGTATGTATACATGCATAGGTCACGTGAGCGTGAAGTTCGCCATGGCGTCCCACAGGGCAGTGTAATGGGACCGTTACTATTCTTACTGTACATTAATGATCTTCCCAGAGCCACTCCACACCCGATGACCCTATTTGCAGATGATAGCACTGTCACAATCCAATGTGACCAAGAAACTTTTTACGAATGTGATATAAATCGGACTCTACAATCTATTATAATTTGGTTAAACAATAATAACTTGAAGGTAAATTTAAGTAAAACTAATTTTATGCAATTTAGCCAAAGGTTACCAACAGCAAATTTGGATATTCATTATGAAAATATTAAAATACAACAAGTAGAGACCACAAAATTCTTAGGACTAACGGTGGACCGAAATTTAAACTGGAAAGCGCATATTGCGGAACTTTGCAAAAAAGTTAGCTCGTCTGCTTATCTCCTCTATAAACTTGCCCCTGTCACTAATATTGATGCTCTAATTACTGCATATCATGGCACGGTAGCTTCATTGTTGCGGTATGGTCTGATCTTTTGGGGTAACTCAACCGACAGAGAGATAGCATTCAAAGTACAAAAAAGGTGTCTAAGGGCAATGTTTGGACTGAAAAAGACGGATAGTTGTAAACCATACTTTCAAAACTACAATATTCTAACACTTCCGTCAATGTATATTTTAGATGTAGCACTCTTTGTAAAATCGAACCCAGGCATTTTCCGACCGATCTCGCTAGTCAGAACCCGCTTACAACGGGATGAAAATAGAGTATGTATACGTAGAGCCAATACCGCACTTATGCATAAAAGTCTATATTGTATGGGGCCTATGATTTATAATAAAATACCAAGAGATATACGAGAACTTGACATGGGCCAATTCAAATTTAAATTGAAAAAAATGCTACTAGAAAAATGCTACTATAAGCTAATAGAATTTCTAACTGATTGATTTATTATTATATGACTATGTACTGACTCTTCTACACACAAACTTGACTTTGAAATGTACTTTAATATTTGACAAGTTGATATTTCATTTTTTTTTTTTTTTTTCGGACTGCATTTGAATTTACCAATATCAACATAATTGACGTAAATATAGCTCGTATGGAAAGTATTTTGTGATAGAGATATATTTTAATGACAAACGATGGTGCTCTCTCTAAATATTTTGTAAGTCCCGATGGGCGAAACATGTACAGGACGTATTTCAATGTAACAACCTTATATCTCATGTTTGACAAATAAATAATCTTTATCTTTATGACTTTTTGTCCGACACCAATTTTACATTTCTAACAGACTTACTTTTCTTTGTCTTTACTAAACACATCGTCAATGCATATTTGGCTGTAAATATGTGTATTTATTATTCCTTAATATCAAGAAAGCCTATATACCTACATCCCTATGCAGGCCTTCTCTCAGAGAGATAGAGTACGGGCTTAATCAACATGCGTGCCCACCGCGGATTGGCAATTTCAAGCGCTGAGGTGTGTGAACACCTCAGACACTCAGGTTTCCTCCCGATGTTTTCCTTCACAGTTAGTGATATTGCTACTATAACTTCACAAGTATACATAACTAAGAAAACAAAGTCATTGGTACATGCCAGTATTTGAACCCACGTCCTCCCGAATGAGAAGCCCTGTGCCCTGCAGTGGGACGTATACAGGCTATATAAAAAAACTGTCAAGAAATAATTTAATCCAGATCGTCCAACTGACATTTTGCTTCTTCTTAATAAGTACCTACTTAGCTTTTGTTTAGCTGAGTATTATCAAACGCTTTCTTAAGCACCCGGTCGGTTTACATTATTTCAGTCCAGCAATCCAGTAGTGCTGGACTGGAATGGGCCGAAAAGGCGACACCGTTTATATGATTCCAGTTATTTCAAAGCTATCGAATCGTTGAGACTACAGTGATCGTTCTATTGCTATTCCAGCACTGGAATGGCCGTCTACATGATCCCAGTTGCGCTGGAATCAAGAGTAGACCGCCATTCCAGTTTTTGCTCTGGAATGCACACTGATGCCAGTCCACTCCAGTGCCAGTTTACATTATTCCATTTGCATTCCAGTGCCGGAATGCATCGCTAGACTGGAATAATGTAAACCGGGCATAAGTTGCATTCAAGAGCAGATAAGCACAGAAAATTTTGGGAAACCTTTTTATTGCTTAACATCAAACAATAATTTAATCTAGATCGTCCGATTGTCATTTTCTTGATATTGTTACTACACTTTTGCACAGTTAAGAGATGATAACTCTTCCTAAATCTCCTTGAGTTGAGGCTTTCTTCAAATTGAGGGAAATAACTTCTTTCTCAACCGTGTTCCACTCTCAACTCTAAGCCTTCGCGTAATCCGCAATTGTGCGTACTTTCGCAACGTTTGCATTAAATTGATTTCTGACATTAACCAGTTATTAATTCCAGCGCTGGAAGGGTGTTAAATGTCGATTATCTTCGATCTAGCAATTGCCTCGGCTCCCGGGTCACAATTAATAACATCGTGGGCGTCGGACTTGGCGGAGTTTTACAAGTGAAATGTGGACCGAGATTGTCGTTGGTACCTACTGGGCCACCATTCTGTTAGTGCATTATAGAATAATACACTAGGAATAATAAGAATAATTATAGAATAATACACTAACAGAACAAACAACAAACAAAGGTGCAAACCATACTTTGTAAAATATGAAATTCTAACACTCCCCTCAAACTACATACTTGATTCAAGTACTTTTGTATTAAAAAAATCCGAAATATTGAAACAAGTTAACGGTACATCATATTAATACCCGACATAAAAATAGGCTCCTCCTCCTTTCTTCGAGACTTGAAATGTTAAACTGCAGCCCATACTACCAACATGTCAGTAAAAAAATAAATAATTAACAAAAATTTAATACGTTTACAAAGAGGTTAAAATCATATTTAATAAAAAAATGCTTTTATTTACTGAATGAATCCTCAAATGATTAAAAAAATTGTACCTAGATGTATAATGTTAATGTTAAGATGTTAGAAAATTATAAGTCTCAGCCATTTTGCAATAACCGTAAAGTGTGACTAAGTTCTAAGTTACCACCTATAGCTAACTTAGTCAGTAATGATTGATGGATTTGAATTTTATTTATTTATTTATTAATTTTACAAAGTCCACAGCACAAAATTATAACAAACAGGTAATGAAGGTAGACTAAACATATGCCAATTACGGACTAATATTGAATAGTATGACCGCATAGTCCAGCGCTTAGCGGACGGCATTTTTCCACATACTTATTACACCACATACAATAGATATTTTTGAGTCAAGTTATGCAGTCAGTATGTAAAATGAAACACGTGAGTTATTTTCTAGACTACGTGGAATTTATCATTAGAAAAAATCCGACGAGTTGAGAACCACCTCTTTCTTTGAAGTCAGGTAGAAACGATGCGCGGCAAAGAAAACATTATGAATGGTGAAACCGTGCAATGACAGATACACGGTCGGGCCCTAGAGTATAATAAACACATAGTTTTTCAATGGAATGATATAAGAACTATAATAGTTTTTATCTTCCTCTATTTGGTAGTCTACATAGAATTAGCAGTACAATGTCATTCCAATGGTGTAACCCGCACAAATTAAATAGGCATCTCTCGCGAAGAAGATCGAATCGCACGAGGCGCCGAGTTTAGTTGCACGGGTTATACCATTGGTTACGAGACTGCCCATAGTGTCAATTAAATAACTATTACCGTACTAATATGACTCTATTGAACAACTATGCATTTTAGAGACTCGGCCCCGGGGCACGTGACGTGTTCTTTCGTACTGGCGGCGCCTAGAAGGTTTGATAAGTACGCGTGCAGTTGAAGCAGCAATGAAATGACATCGCTGCATTCATGCAGTTTTCATTGTACAACAATGAATTAACAGACTCTAGACCCTGGTTGAAACTGTTCTTGATTTTACTTTTTTCGTCCTGTTTTCGCCGCCATTAAAACGGTCCACGAAAAGATTACAAGATAAAAAGCATTTCTGAAGCAGAAGATGCCCTTTTAAATGGCTTTCTACTTTAGGTTGTGGTCGTAAGTACTCAAAGAAATTGTCCTTGTGGTTTTTTCTTGCAAATAAATCGACACTTTGAAGGCGTTATGTGGTTCTCCCGTTGGTTTTTAGCCATCTTTCGATCGCAAAAAATAATCATCGGCCATAAACTAACTGTGTTAAACGCTCCCAAAACACATTATATTACATTAAATAAAGTAAACTCACGCCTTTTTCCCCGGCGGGGTATGCAGAGGCGAGGGTTGGCCATTTGCCACGATCCTGATAAATCACTTTCGCTTCATCAACATACATTAGTCGTTGCATGCACGCACGCTGATTTTCCAAAATATACCTACTTATAAAAGCCTCCGGTCTTTATCCGTAAATCTTTAAAGATCATAGTTTAGTTCAGTAATAATTAATATAATAATAATTAGTAATAACCCTGTTAAAGTTTGTTCTGCACTTTAAACTCATCATCATCATCATCATCATCATCAGCCATTTGACGCCCACAGGACACAGGCCTCCTTCGTGGTTTTCATAACCTTGAGGGGTTTTGCCATAATCGCCACGCTTGGCAGGCGGGTTGGCGATCGTAGTATGCGGTTGGAATCTCAGAAAGACGCTGCCGCCCGTCTCCTGGTAATTGATTTCCTTAGTCACCTTCTACGACATCAACGGAAGAAAATGTAGTGACGCTATTCTTAATCCGGCGCCACACTTTAAACTCAATTCATCTTAAAATCAAACCAACTCTCGTTGCAATGTCGCCTTGCATAGTTTTACAGTTAACGGGTCTAATCGAGATTAATTATTAGATGAACTTTATTTCATTCATTCCTCTTGAATGTAGGTATAACTAAGCCACCAATGAAAAAATCTTTTACAGATCGTGTTTGCAAAAAGTGTCAGTACAATCTCTCAATCATTTTAACAGTGATTTTTAGGACCCACGACAAAGAACCTAGGATCAGGAACCTGAGACTAGATAGCATTTATGCCAACACCGGCCGTTTTTGGGGTTAATGTTAGGTTTTTTGCCTTAGGTCATGGCCTTGGGTCCTCCAAATCACTATTAACATGATTGAGAGATTACTAAAGTCACTTTTTGTAAATTAAATCTGTAAAAAAAGACATGATTTTTTTTATTCTCCGTGGCGCTAGTGTTACTCCCTGGAGCACATTAAGACAGACGCCATCATAAGCAGCCTATATACGTCCCACTGTAGGGCACAGGCCTTCTCTCAGAGAGAGTGTATGGGCTTAGTCACCACGCGTGCCCACCGCGGATTGGCGATTTGAAGCGCTGAGGTAAGCGAATAGCTCAGACACTCAGGTTTCCTCACGATGTTTTCCTTCACGGTTAGCGAGTGGTATTGCTAATATAACTTCACAAATGTATGTAAATAATTTAGAAAACAAAGTCATAGGTACATGCCCGCACTGGGATTCGAACCTGGGTCTCTCGCTTCCAATTCCAATGTTCTACCCACTAGGCTACCACCGCTCGTCGCCATAAAAATTACTTTTAATTTTATCTTTCTATCACATAAAAATTGATGTGCTGATGAATTTACATATTTGAGGTTCTTTTTAATTCTTTGTTAAGGTACCTCCATCATTCAGCATATGTCTGCATAACACTTTAACGTCTCGGTATATTTCTACGTCCTAATTATAGTAACTTTGTTACAGATTACCAGCGGTTTGGAGACTACATATGATTAATGTGCCGTATTACTCGGTACTTGACGAAGGGGTATTCTCTTTCAAGAGTGACATTTCGGTCATGACTAAAAGTGATATAGATATAATTTTACTTACATTTATGTTTGCTTGTAGTTTTGGCGCCAATCACTTTTTTTAACTTACCTGTAAATGAAAGACAAATTGTAAGTATATATTCATAATAAGTAGCTGTCTCGGCAAACCTTGTTTCGCTATATTAATTAGCCTGCGACCTATTCTCAGACCTACCAAATATAGACAAAAAAAGAATCATTTAAAAATCGGTGAGGAGTTCGATAACATACACAAGTGACAAAGTATATGTGTGTATTGGATAAGTTAGATGCATGACAGTGTATAGGACAAGCATAGGCTGATGATGATGATGATGATGATGACAGTGTGTATGGCGGTACTTTGAATGACAGGTTTCGCAACAGTGTGATCAGAGAACAGAGAACGTCCTGGACTGAAAGATGATGACCACATTGATCACGACTGAGGGAGGAATATTGCGTTAGTTTTAAACACATTGAGAGGATAACATAATATAAACTCGCGCCTGTACCCTGAATGGGACGACCATTACTGGCCCTTCCACTCACATTCACTTGATATATCTATTTCGTCAAATTTTCTTACCTCATTCCCCTTTGTCCAAACCAATGTAAGGTTCCTTTCTCAATTCTAATTATGGAGAGGATAGGGGAAGTAAAAGTGACGAAAGAAATACTCATAGGTCTATTTCTAAAATGCGCAAATTCTGATGTCACCCTAATTAGAGTCGGCCAAATTGGGGGTGTTTTAGCAAATGGAAAGATAAAACGTACCCGAAACCTGCGCGCGTGCATGGAGCGACTAATAGATGTTGATGAAGCGAAAGAGATCTGTCAGGATCGTGGCAAGTGGCAGATCCTGGTCTCTGCCTAGCCCTCCGGGATACATGCGTGAGTTTATGTTACGAGCGTAGATGCAGCGACTACTAGTTAATAAAACGAAAGGGGTTCAAATTATTTACATGTCACGATTATTAATTCACTTCTTCTTTACGTGACATTACGTATACATTTATGAAAATATTATGTACGTTAGAAAAAATATCAAAGACTTCGAAAATGTTGGTGGCCACCATAATGTTAATACTAGAAATAAACATAAATTGTCATTTCCACTATTTAGACTTGCAAAAGTTAACACATCCTTTATGGGGCACTGTATAAGGTTCTACAACAAAATTCCTCAAGATATATTAGAGTTACCTCCAACGCGATTTAAAAAATGTGTTAAGCACATTCTGTGCAAAAAGGCTTACTATAACATCAAGGATTATTTAGAAGACAAAGATGTTTGGCATTAAACAGTAGATTAATATTATTGAAAGGACGATTGTGACTAGTGTTCAACACATTCATGACTAATATTTTAAGTTGAAAACTCTGTTAATTAAGTTAAAACGTGTTTTGAAAAGAATAAATGTGGAGTTTCTTTGTTAGTTTCTTCTCCACATAATCCATTAATTGTGAAACTAACAACTTTGACGTTCACTAAGTAAACATTCTGTTTTTACAATGAATAAAAATATTTGAATTGAATTGAATTGTGCCGTCTCCTATCGGAGGTTGGCAAAGTATCCCTATATCGTCTGTGGTTGGCGACCAATTCGGCCATCTTACTTTTCGAGGCTGCCAGTGTAAACAAAGAAGATATCATGGCTACACAACTTAGGACAGTGGTTTCAACTAGTTCACTGCGTTTACTAAAGTATTGGCACTTATGCCACTGAAACGTGGTCTCTCACTATGGGCCTCATAAGAAGGCTCAAGGTCACGCAACGAGCTATGGAAAGGGCTATGCTCGGAATTTCTCTATGAGATCGAATCAGAAATGATGAGATCCGTAGACGAACGAAAGTCGTCGACATAGCCCAGCGGATTAGTAAGTTGAAGTGGCAGTGGGCGGGGCACATAGCACGCAGAACTGATGACCGATGGGGCCGAAAAGTTCTCGAATGGAGACCACATATCGGTAAGCGCAGCGTAGGACGACCAGCCACAAGATGGACAGATCACCTCGTCCAAGTGGCAGGAAGACGCTGGATGCAGGCCGCTTCCAACCGGTCTTTTTGGAAACCCATGGAGGAGGCCTATGTCCAGCAGTGGACTTCTTGTGGCTGAATGATGATGATGACTAAAGTATTTCTTTATAGATAATTCTCGCTTCTTCTATACAATGACGTGGTATGATGGTAGCCATTAGAATTTCATGGTGGTAATTATGAAACAGTGTTTCTTTTGTTGATGTTAGAATTATGAGCAATTAATACTTTGGCGGTTTTGTTAAGCTTTCCTTTCAATATTTATACATACCTTTTATGTATCGGAGAGTGAAGTTTCAAAGGTTTTGATACATACCAAATAAAACAGAATAGAAAATTCTTTGTTGAACAATAATCGTACTTTTACAAAGGCGAGCTTAATACTAATGAGCATTTTCTCCCAGCTACCCTTGGGTTATGTCGATAGTGGAAAGCGGCAGTGGCAGGAAAGAGTTAGTGCAAAAAATAAATAAATCATGATATATAATGAAATTACATAGTTATTTATAACAAGTTCGCAATACACCAAATACATGAACACTAGGGGAATCAAGTAGGTAAGATCAATTTCATAAAATATCAATCTAATATGTAAAAATTTCGTATCACAGTGTTTGTTATCGAACTCCATTTTTATGAAATTTTGTTTGTATATTTGGTAGGTCTGAGAATAGGCCGTAGGCTAATTAATATGGCAAAGCAACGTTCACCGAGTCAGCTAGTAGTAAATAAATAAATAACTACCACACGAGACAATCACTTGTTCTGGTGCGAAACTAAGATACCCTGTGCTATGTTAATCAGGCAAGGACATCACAAACATGGAAATACACCAGACTGATGTCATTTGTACAAATGTACGGCGGCCCCCAGATGGAATCGAACCCACGACCTCCGGCATGGTGATCAGACGTGCTACCTCTAGACCAACAAGGCAATCATATCGCAAACGTTCGGGAGGTCGTGAGTTCGAATTCCAGAATATACCAACGACTTTGTTTTCTAAGTTACATATATTTGTGAAGTGGTTGTAGCGATACCACTCGCTAACGGTGAAGGAAAATATCGTGAGGGATCCTGAGTGTTTCAAGTGGTCACATGACGCAGCGCTTGAAATTCCTAATCCCATAAAGCCCACACACACTCTCTGAGAGAAGGCCTGTGCCCTGCAGTGGGGCGTATATAGGATACATAAAAAAAGCATCGCAAACGTCAGGATTCTGTCAGAACTTGGTGTGAGTAATATATGGGCTGTATCCGGCATTGTCCGAATCTCGTAAAAAGTGTCTGGTCTCGTAAATAATCTTCTTTATTAATATTCTGTAGAGAACTTTTAAGTTTCGAAAGTGAAACAGGCCACATTTTAAGAAATGCCTAGATTAGAGACTGATAAGATGGAATTCGCTCGCAATCGTGGTCTGCATACGAAACACCTTTTAAAACAAAAACATATTATGGTTATCGTTTAGTATTGACAAATTTATGTAGCTCTTATTGCACAAGACTTAGTAACTAGTATAGAAAAAGTGTGTGCAAAAGTTTACGATAGATATAATAATATGTTATTCAAACGCGCAAACTTATTTTTAATATTTATGTTTATGAATCACACCTTTACTGGCGCGGCGCGTGGCTTTATATAATACTGGCTTTTGCCCGCAACTTCATCCGCATCGAATGAGTAATGATTTCCGGGATGAAATATGTCCTTCCCCGGGACTCAAACTCCATACCAAGTTTCATCTAAATCCGTTCAGCCGTTATTGCGTGATTGAGTAACAAACATCCAAACATCTTCACAAACTTTCATATTTATAATATTAAGTAGGATTTAGATTACATTAGGTTAGAACACTTTAACATACATATCTAATAATAATAATAGTTTCATAGCACCAATTACAACGTAGCGTGCTAGGTGAAGCATGTTAGAAGGGCATGCTAAATTCCAGAAGCGTTATCTTCCAGCAAACCTTAAATTGTTGCATAATTATTAACAAAATAGTGAATCAATGTGTTAAATAACAAATCATGAACCTCGGACAGACAGAACCCAAAGAATACTTTTATAGAGACTAGTAACCACCGTTATGTTTGGAAGGCCTGGCATCCTAAGATACAGGTCTCTGATAATATAGTGTAGGACCCAGTGTTTCCACAAATTACTTCCATTGTGCTATATTGTCCCCTTCGGCCGTTAAGGAAACTGAAGTTGTCACCTTTATGGTACCTAATTTGTGGATGGAGAAATAATGTTTATTTGTATTGTATTGTTTTCTGAATTCTTATTTTTATTTTGTAATATTTTTATAATACTTTGAATACAGTCGATTATATTACAAAATAAACTTAGACACAAAATTTTCGTATTTTGGACTGTAGTAGTCCATGTATATAAACATAGAAGTTTGCCAAAATGGAAGTGGAATTTGCAATACTTAATCTAAAACACAAAACACGACTAAAACATAAAGTAGGTAATACGGTATGTGACACGATCGACAATAAATTATTTCATATTATGCTCGATTAAAACAAAAATTACAAAATATCTCGGAAAATGTATCTCTTTTAGTCAATTAATAGTTATTACAATTTTTAAATAGATTAAACATAAAAAGAGTGCTCTGAAATGTGACGTCATAAGCCAGTATTTTCATACAAAATTCCGTTTTAAAAGTAACTTATTTGATATTTTGTCAAATACCCAATTTAGAACTAAAGGAGCAGTAATTAATGATTTTATTGGGAGCAAAGCGTTGGACGAAGACGGGTTAGATATTATAAAACTGATAATTTTGATGAATTTCAAATACGTCAATACTAGAAAATTCGGCATACAGGTTATTTTAAAGACGACACATTCTAGAAATAGGGTTGTAATACGAGGTGTTGTTCCTGTACACGCTCAAATTGAGAAAAGAACTAAAACATACTGAAAAGCATGCACGTTAAAATTGAAGAAAACGCAGGAGTAATGTTTAGGAACCTTTTACTCGTCTTTTTTCGCCGTTTTTCTTTGACATAGTCACATTTTAATTTTAAAATATTAGACATAATAGAAAAAGTATAAAAGAAGTAAAAACATAAAAAAGGTTGGTTGGTCGGTCGGCAACACATTTTATAAAGACTAGTAACAGCCGGTTTCTGAATTGAGCATAACTGGTCCGGTGGCAGCGCATCGGTAGAACGCTGGCCTCACATTTGAGAGGTACTGGAATAGTGAGAAAGGAAGACTTCATTAAGTTCGTCGCTTAACTTTGACAGTCTTATTATTAGAAACCAGATTCCTTTAGTTAAGTTTCTAATTAGTCTGTAAGTTACGTGTAGCACATCTTTCCTAATGGCAATAAATTATTATTCATTCATTCATTCGTTCATTCATTCCTTAAAACACTTTGAAATACAGTTTAAATACTCTGCGGTAAAGAGAAATCCTTTACCACAGATTTAAACAGCATTTGACGAGTGTTTTAGAGGAATCATGATTTTACAAATAAGACTGTGAATTGCTTAGCGAGGAACTTAATGAAGTTATCCTTTCTCGGTGTCAAAACGATCCCAGTATCAATTCCCAGGAATAATAACGATCGCCGCTTTCAGATAAACCAAATAGGTTTCCGAGAGTGGCTATATAGCTATAAGAAAAAATGTAAATTACTCATTATCAAAATAAAATAAACACTATATTCGATCCCATCATGGGTTTAAGTGGGATATCTTCAACGTTTTTGGGTTGCGAAACAGGTTTGTCAGGAACTGGGCAAGTGGCAAACCCTGGTATCTTCCTACCCCTCCGGGATGCAGGCGTGAGTTTATGCAATTTTTTGGGTTGCGTAAGTAAATTCACATGTAATTGCATTCCATCTGAATAGTTTAGCACTGTCTCCGTGTGATGGAATCCACATCCTCCACTGTTCCATGGAATTCATACCTCTATAAGTTTCGAAACCACAGCACATATGAGATACCGGACAGAATACAATAAATCTACCTCTTAGCCAAGGCTTAATACGTGTCTCGAGTAAGAAACTCGGTGTTTAATTGAAGCGCTCGGTGTTAACGCTATCCGGTTGCATTCATATGTGTGGGAAGAAAAAGATATTCTAGGACATTTTTTTCTGGAACAATGAATGCGCCTGGTTGTAAGAACGGCATAAAAAAAATATAGAGTTACTATTAGTATTGGCCTTTATATCTACGTGATGGGATGATTTATATAGCGTCGACAGGCACCTTCACTCACACTAGATGGGTAAAGGGACCACTGCAGTGCCTGGGACATTGTTTTTTAGATGGAGTAGGGTTGTCCAGCACCTATACCATCCTGACAGCCTAGTCGGCCTAGCCCACAGGCGGAGCCAACCAAGCCGCGGGTTTCCTCACAATGTTTTTCCTTCACCGTTAGCGTGAGGTATTGCTACTACAAACTCGCAGATGTAAGAAACTTTGAAAATAAACAAAGTCATAGGCGCATCCCGAAATGCGAATCGAACCTGGGTCTCCCGCTTCGTACTCCATCTAAAAAAAAAAACAATCTCCCAGGCACTGCAGCGTCCGAGTGGTCCCTTCACCCATCACTCACACGATGGTGCCACTGGACGCTGAAAGTCATCTCATTACGTAGATGTAAAGGCCAAAGTTATTTTATAGCACCACGTGGGTTTACTTTGCTATTGCTACTGTCATTTTGTTTTGATTCTTACGGAAGCTCCGATTAGGTACTGACTTCTCATTAAGCCCTCTTATCTCGCTCAAGAGAAGGCACACGCCCACGAATAAAGAACAAATCGCCTCATCAGCCGCTTTCCAAACTAATTCATCCATCAATTAAACTAGTGGACTATAAATAAAGTAAAGGTACAACTAACGGCAGAAAAAATCAACGGGCTTGATCGATAAGCAAACAGCCGAAGCAGAGTGTTATTATCCTACTAATATTATAAATGTGAAAGTTTGTGAAGATGTTTGGATGTTTGTTACTCAACAGCGCAGGAACGGCTGAACGGCTTTACATGAAACTTGGCATACAAATAGATAAAGACGTGAATTGAGACATAGTATCCTCAGACTCGGTAGAGCGATGATTTCCGTAGGGTGGCTGGCAAGAGCTGGGTGAGAGTAGCCGAGGACCGTGCTCAGTGGCGTGCTATAGGAGAGGCCTATGTCCAGCAGTGGACAAGCGTAGGCTGATGATGATGATGATGATAGGTACTTGATGTCCCGGTAATTCGTTCACGTTGAATAATATTTTATTTTAAGTTTAAAAAAGATGGCGTTGTGCGAGCGAACGTTGCGTTTTAAAAATAGATGGTGTTGTGCAAGAATCGTATAAAGGGATTCTGTGGCGGTACGAAGTTCGCCGGGACAGCTAGTTAATAATAATAATAACTTTCACACAATACAATCAATTGTCCTGGTCCCAAACCAGGACACCCTGTGCTATGGTAACCAGGAGCCTAATTATGCGCATCAAATCCTGCGCGATTCCAATCGTCTAACTGTCAAATTCCATACTAATTTGACAGTTCGACGATTGGAATCGCTCAGGATTTGGTGCGCGTAATATAGGGGCAGGGCAGGACATCGCAAACATGCAAATACATCCGGACTGAGGCCATTTGTACAAATGACGGCGGCCACCCGCAAAAACTGGAAACCTTCAGTATCGATAACTAGATCACTTTCAAAAAGGAACGGTCAAATTTTTATTTTTCGTGGTAAAGTGTGTGCGAAGAAATCATCATTTACCCGAAGTCGCGGACAAAAGCTAGTCTTGCAATATAATCATCATCATCATCATCAACCATTTGACGTCCACTCCAGGACATAGGCCTCTCTCATAGTTTTCTAACCACGAAGGGTTTTACCATAATCGCCGCGCTTGGCAGGCGGGTTGGCGATCGCAGTATGCGGTTGGAATCGCAGGAAGACGCTGCTGCCCGTCTCCTGGTAATTTATTTCCTTAGTCGCCTTCTACGACATCCACGGAAGGAAATGGAGTAACGCTATTCTTAAACCGGCGCCACATGGAATATAATGAAAAATAATGAAAAAAATATAAATAAGTTCAACATTTTAAACTTTTCTTATTGGAAGTGGTTCAATTATACTATAACCATACTGATAAAAGGATTTTCTGGTTTTAGGTAATGACGGGTTGTATACACTCCACTTCAGAGGGATTAAAAGAGCAACGACCAAGATAAGAATGCGTACATTATAAAGTATTTTCCACAAAATTCGATCACTTATCTTGAGACAACTAACTGTTGTCAATATTATTAAATAATCGCTAATAGAAAGACAAGGGCTTGCATGTTGTATAATTTACGGGAACGAGACAAAAATAAAAAAAAACCGGCCAAGTACGAGTCGGACTCACGCACGGAGGGTTCCGTACCATTATCTGTACAACATTTGAATACATATTTCAAGCGTCTACTTGTTGCCGTTATTAATATAGAGCAAAAACGGCAAAAAAACAATCACGTTTGTTGTATGGGAATATTTAAATATTTATTTTATTCTGTTTTTATTTTTATGCTTTTTTGTTTTTATTTGTTGTTATAGCGACAACAGATCATCTGTGAAAATTTTAAATGTCTAGCTACCACGGTCCATGAGATACAGCCTGGTGACAGACTGAAGTTCTTCCTGGACTTTCAGCACATGCTGAGTCGGAGCCCATTCACATTTGCCACACCTACGTTGGTCACTTTTGTACCCCTGTCGTACCGTGTCTGGCTAATTTCCAGTGTGTTTTTGCTTTTTTCTGTATGTTATTGTTTCGTTATATTCTTTCTTCGTATTGGGACTTTTGAATTGACTTGTATTACTTTGCTTTATATACGTGTGTGTGTCTTATGTGAATAAATTATTTATCTATCTATCTATCTATCAGATAGACAGACGGAAAAACATGGAAAATACCCAAAAATGCGTGTTACAAAAGCTAGTATATTTTACTTAATTGTTTAGGCGATTGTACAAAGTACGAACAAATCAAGTGCGTCGTATTTTGGTGCCTCTACCGCTACCATAATTCTTTGATCAATGATTAATCGATTCTCCGAGATTTAAAATAAGAACGCTTAAAGCTACCGGCGTAAAGGCTTGGCCAAACCAACGCGTCCAGCTCGCATCCGCGGCGGCACGACGTGCGCGGTGGCTAGTTCTAGTTCGACTGGAGATTTCCGCACTTAGCCTCATAGTTAGACCATTGTACGTAGCACTTGCTGACGTATGTAAAGACCTCAGACACTAGGTTTTCTCACGATATTTTCCTTAACCGTTAGCGAGTGGTATTGCTACTATAACTTCACAAATGTACGTAACTTAGAAAACAAAGTCAAAGGTACATGCCGGGATTCGAACGCACGCCCTCCCGAATGAGAAGCCGGCGTTCTACCGCTCCGCTACCTCAGCTCATCGTGCGCGGTGGCGATCAGTTGTGTACGAACTTGTAGCGATCAGAGGACGCATCGATGTGAACAGGTTGATGTACAATTTCGTACACAACAACTCATCGCCAGCGCGGACGCGAGCTGGACGCGTTGGTTTGGCCAAGCCTTAACTGAGTGCATCGATTACGTCGAATGAAGTAATTTACAGTTGAGTTTCAGATACAATGGGATTAAGGTAAATTATGGGGATTCGTAATGGGCTTTCATTGGTCAGCTGCGGAGTCACAATTTGTTTCCCTTTGCTTGTCGATGGTATCTACTGCTAACAATGGAGAACTTACACTAAAAATGTTTTAATAGAATAGGAGAGGAGACGTAAAAAGATAAATAAACGTGTTTTTTTTTTCTCTGCGACTAATACTTTTTGTAATATAACCACTCAAAAAGTCAATATAGTCACGTGGTACTAAATGCGCCATACTAATCGACCTTAGACTATGACGTTACTCCCTAACATAACGCTTACAATGTATGAAGCGTTTATCAATATTTGAGATATCCCCAACAATAATATCCCCACTTTCTCGTACATTAACACGCTGTTAATCTACTGTTAACAGCTGTCATTTGACCAAAGTGCGTACAAAAAAAAAACTACTGATAGGCTGTTAGCAGTAGATTAACAGCTTGTTAGTGTTGGAGAAACCAGGGGTAAGTAATTTAAGCTAACTTTGTGCTTACATAAAAAATATCTTAAATAATATATATATTTTGTACGTTACAAATTACCCACAAAAAATCCAAGTTCCGTATTTTTTGCGAAACTACAACACTCCCATCTCTCTCTGAGAGTGGTACGCATATAAGCTGTATAATATGCGTGACACCACTCCGTGCTCTACGACTGTTGACTGCCAGTCTGGGGTCAAAACTTAAGACCAAGTGAACTGCGATGACACATATCAAAGTGTCGCGACGCGAATGCCATCATCAGTGGTTTGCAAAACGTCTGGCGCCAGCCAATGAGGGATTTTCAGTCTGACAGTTGCCGTAGCTTCCTACGATGGCCAGCAGTCGACAAAGTGATGCCGGTTCTCAAGACTGTTTTTACGTGGAGCATGGTGTCTCGCTATCACAATCTAACATTTTTTTTTGTGATTGTAATAAAATAAAAGTATACTTTTGCTAAATGTGGTCTGAGGGTTTGGTGGATAATTAAACTGCGGATATTTAAGGCATATATATATTTTTTATTATTTGGATGGAAGGGCCGTTAAGGGACGACCCAGACGGACATATTTCGACCAAATAGGGGATGTATTAGCAGAGGGCAAGATAAAAGACATCAAAAAAACTTAATGAACCTAGCCTAGTTACCACAGCACACGGTATCCTAGTCTGGGACCAGGACAAGTGATTGTATTGTATGGAAGTTGTTATTATGTCGTGCTTTGTTATTTTTACAAAGTGCATTCGGCGACACGGGATTCATGGAAATTGACAAACCCTGGGCTTTTTTCACCCCTCCGGGATACAGTCGTGAGTTTAGGCAATGCAATGCATTCAGCGACACCTATAAGATTTTTATTGTCAATGTAAAACTCCCTCGTTGCAGTAATGAATACGCCATGCGCTCAAACCTGACTCAGGATGATCGGTTATAATGAATGATCCAACGTGAGCAACATAACATGGCCGTTTTGACGAATCGAGCTCTTGAGCCAGTTCGTGTGATTAGAGGCTTTACCAGAGTTTATTTCATCGTACTGATTTCGATGAAAAATATATCTACTTAAGTTTAAACCATTGTATTTTAAACTAAACCACTTCGCCATTGTATTAGCTGTGTGCAACAAATGTATTATTAACACCAATAAACGATTTTAAGAAAATGCTAACCGTAGTTTGAAAATGCATTTGTGTATTTCTTGTTCTAAACAATTTCAATACAATACATCAGCTCTGAATCGTCGTCTGCTGAATATAAACATTCCCTAAGGCACGCCACTTCCTTCTGTCAGGTATCTTTCTTCTCAAGTTAATAAAGATGGAATTATCCTTTCGAAATCATGAAAATAATAATGTACGTTTGTCATAATAATCTTTTAATTTAATTATGAAGACAAACATACATGATAATAATTGATGTACCTACCTAAAGTTATTCCTAAGCGGCTACTGTATTTTGGGCCACGTTTCATAAAACTACAATTCATATTTTATTTTGAAAATTCGATGGACATTACCTATAGTATCACATAGCCCATTTAATAAGTAAGAAGTCATATTTTACTAATTGACTAAGCAACACACATCGAATTGACATAGTAAACCTTGAATTGTAGTTCTTTAATACGGGGCTCGGCTCCTATTACGGGCACCAAACCTGAACATTTCAAATCGTCTAACCAGGACCCGATTTTGAGGTGCGGAGGCCCCTAATCATTTCGGAATTAAAATAGAAAACATAAGAATGAATTTACCACGATTTTCTCCAAATTTAACTGAACAGACGTTAATTTACATTCTCATAACAGATTGGCGTTTAATGATAACTTTGACTGAACAGACGTTAATGTACATACTCGTAACAGATTGGCGTTTAATGATATTATTGCTCTATTGTGGGGGCCCCTCTCTTGTGTAGGCCCCAGGGCAGTAGCCCCGCCTGCCCTCCCCTAAATCAGGCCCTGCGTGTATCTGTCAAATTTCGTACTAATTCGTGAGGATTCCCACAGGATATGGTGGGCATCATTAGGCCTCTGATAACTGCAGCTAAAGTTACAATTAAAACGGCGTTTACAATCCTCTGTGAACATGTACAAAAGTACACGAAGGAGAGTGGTGTCGGATTGTATTAATAGTCTTATTTCGATTGCAAGCTTCGATAAAACATACGTATTGAATTGAATGAAATATAACACGCCTTTGAAGATGGAAGATATTTATGTCGATGACACAGCCAATCTAAGACTACATTGCAATGAATTGATGGCACTAAATCATCGTTCATTTGTTGTAGTGGTTATAAAAGAAATAATCGATAACTATTAAAACAATTCTTTTGACCTTTGGATAAATTGTCGTATTTCTTGTTGAACGTACTCGTAAGTAAGGTGGGCTTAAAGTAGACGCCGACACGAAACATGTTAGTTTTGCTTACACACTGTACCAAGTGCTTCAAAGCACTTTTTTTTTTTAAATCTATGTGAAGCATTTCATGTGTAGAGAGTCAGCAGAACTTTATAACACCTCAAATTCTTCAAATTATTTTGCAGTGTACACTTACCATAAGCGTAACTTGTCTCAGCAACAGATATATTGAAATGTGTATTTTACTTTTTTGCTTTCATAATTATGTTATCTGTTTTGCTTCCGTAATTAATTTAATGTGTGGTTAACGGTGCTGGTGGTAAAATTACGTAATACTTTAAATAATTAAGAAATTATGTTAAGTGATCATTGTACCACTGTTTGTTTTCCTTAAAAAATAAAATAAAAATAATTGAAAAAAAAAATTAAAAAAAATTATATTTTTAATTTTAATTAATTCTTTACAATTTCTTTACATTTAAAAAAATGACCGAACAGCTACCCACTTACTTATTTACTACAAATCGACGATGACCGAACCGCGTCCAGACCTCGAAAGTACTTATCCGATTTCAAAAATTATTTCACCAGTAGCCTTCTAATGTATTTTCTTTTCTGGTGTGTACAATACAGAGTTCTAAACTGCATGTTCATTATATAAAAGTTGTACTTTTGTCTGTACATCATCTTCTACGTAATTCGTTTACGGGCCAGTTCTTTCATAGCCGAGGACGTCACAAGTAGTCATAACCTAGACCTTCTCTTTAATTTGTTCAAAAATAGTTTCTCCGTCTCTCCGTTCCTCTATCTCTCTTTTCTTGTACAATGTTCTTAACAGTTTTGGTGAAACAATTGGCCTAACATCTTACCTCTTCCTGTTTTGATCGTCCTTAGCATTAATCTTTCCAAGACCTGCTCATTCATCACGTTCTCTGCTCAGCTCAATATATTCCTGTTAGTCCTTCCTGTCCTTAGTCCTTCCATGTCATTGTCCATATTTCGCACCCATAAAGTGCCTCGTTACCAACCTAATAAAAAGGCTAAATCAATAAGGTTCACTTTTGCGCCGATTCAATTGTCTAGCCGTGGAATGCGACGCGCAATTTGCGCTGGCGCATAACCGTCAATGTGAACAATCGGATGCTCGAGTGAATTGGTTATATACGAGAGTGAGATTGCGGAGTTCGGATTTTATTTGTGGGCGCCGAAGGTTGTATTTTGAGGAGTATCTGTAGATGTGCAGAGTCTTTGTAATGTGGTTTTTGACATGTCACTGTAGAGCAGAGGTTTCCTCAGTTACTTACAAAGACAGGCATATAGAAATACAAGTGACTTGCTGTTAGCAGTGTGGTTATATATTAAACGGGTAAAATTTTATAATAATAATAACTTCCACACAATACAATCAACTACCTTAAATTCCCGACGTTACGCAGCATGGTATTTTACGGTTTCTAATTTCGGCATAATGTATGGTGTATAATGTATGCTACAAAACCACAGAACAAAATGCTTATACTCTACTCACTAACGTTATGAATGACTTTGCAATAGAAAGAGTTAATGTTGAGAAGCAGTTCGTATAGTATGTCAACGTTACACTTCTTCGCAAAATCGCTCGTAACATAAACAAATTATGAAGTACTTATACTAATAGTACAATGTGCGGGCAAGGTGGATAGTTATCTATCTACCATATTATTTGCAGAAAATAATGTCGAAAACGTGACTAAGAAGAAACGTATATCACCTCGGATAAAGAAAACTTTCGGTGGCACAGTTGGACTTCGAGTCATCTAACGGTTCGACTGGACTTAAAGACCCATATAAAAAACCGTGAATCAGCAATAATCAATAGTTCGTTGCAAATTATTTGCAAACGGATCATTTAAATAATCTTACAATAGTATTCATGTCAAATCACGCAGTTAATGTGCCTTCTGATGGCTTCATAAATATATTAAGTGGGACTATCGATTTCGATAGGTTCTTTTAAGCGGATGACATCTTTCATTAGAAATTAAGATAGCATTAAAAGTTTTGGCACTGACACCTGTGTTCCCAAACTTTTACTATTGAAATCCAAAATTGCCATCTGTTTGTCTACTTTCGCCAAGTTTATTTGCATCTTTTACCCACATTATTTTGTTGCTCCTTTAATTAATATAATGTTGTTCCTTTCTCATTGCTCTTAGTCTATCATCAAATTCTTACTAATTAGCTTTTAATTTATTTATTCGGGTTTACCTATTTACGATTCTTTTTTATTTCATATTAGTCTTTTTTTACTTCTGTGTCCCACTGCTGGGCAAAGGCCTCCCCGCCTGTTTTCCATCTCTCCCAATCTCTAGCCACCTTGCACCATCCCGGCAAGATCCATCTTCGCCTTGGTCTGCCGCGACGTCGGTGTCCATTTTGCGGAACCCAGTCGGTCGCAACTTTGGCCCACCTATCTGTGCTCATGCGACAGACATGGCCAGCCCAGTCCCACTTTAACCTGACGGTCGCAACCCCAACATCTGCAATTTTAGTTTTAATAATGCATTATTGCAATAAGCGGGAGGTCGTGGGTTTGAATCCCGGCATGACTTTGTTTTCTAAGTTAAGTACATTTGTGAAGTTATAGTAGCAATGCCACTCGCGAACTGTTGCTTTGAGTGTCTGAGTCATTCACATACCGCAGCGCTTGAAATTGTCAATCCGCGGTGGGCACGCGTGGTAATTAAGCCCGTACTCTCTCTCTCTCTCTCTCTCTCTCTGAGAGAAGGCCTGTGCCCTGCAGAGGGACGTATACAGGCTATATACATAAAAAAATAATGCAATATTAGTCTAATCTGCCGAAAAATACCACTGTTACCAAAAAATATTTTGCATTTTTAGGCTTTATCATAATCTTTCTTTTTTTTGAGATTCTGAGCTCTATACGATCAGGAATCGATTAACAAAGTTCTTTTTTCTTTTTGACCGTTTTTTCTAACGTTGTCTTAATTGGTTTTCGGAGAGTCAATAAAGCCTTAGTTTATTCTAAGTAATCTCTGTTTAATTTTGAATTGGAAAATTTACATTTCTGAAACATTTATTTCTAAAACGAAGACGGTATTTTAATTATTTTATCATCTTTAAGACGTAGGTAACGTTGTAATGAGAACTATATCGGGCTCGTTTAAAATTTATGGACTCATTATATCGACATCTGCATAAACTTACCAGTGAGTTATTTATTTTCTTTCTTGTTTGTGTAAGATATAATTTGTTTCAACTTGATATTTTAAAGCGCTCTCCCTCAGAATGCACTTGAGCGCTCATTTCAAGATGTTGTTCTAAGCAAAACAGCAACCGAATCTGTGCAGCAATAAGTTGAAATATGATGTTACTCACTTTTATTATTATCCTTCACCGCACTTATAAATCTTATGACATACATTACGTTCATCATCATCATCATCATCAGCCATTCGACGCCCACTGCAGGACATAGGCCTCCATCATGATTTTTAACCATGAAGGGTTTTGCCATAATCGCCACGCTTGGCAGGCGGGTTGGCGATGGCAGTAAGCGGTTGGAATCTCAGGAAGACGCTGCTGCCAGTCTCCTGGTAATTTATTTCCCTAGTCGCCTTCTACGACATCCACGGAAGGAAATGGAGTGACGCTATTCTTAATCCGGCGCCACACGGAATCATCATCATCATAAGCAGCCTATATACGTCCCACTGTAGGGCACAGGCCTTCTCTCAGAGTCAGAGAGAGAGAGTCGCGTGGTGATTAGGCCCATGCTTTATCACCACGCGTGCCCACCGCGGATTGGCGATTTCAAGCGCTGAGGTATGCGAATAGCTCAGACACTCAGGTTTCTTCACGATGTTTTTCTTCACGGTTAGCGAGTGGTATTGCTACTATAACTTCACAAATGTACATAACTTAGAAAACAAAGACATAGGTACATGCCCGCACTGGGAATCGAATCTGGGTTTCTCGCTTCCGAGTCCAATGTTCTACTCACCACCGCTACTTTATAATATTATTTATTAAATATATAACGTAGAGATACTAGTATAAAATTGTAACATCTCAACAAATAAATAACTGAATTTATCTTATTTTATATTAAAAATTAAATTTTGAACCTAGAAACAAAGTTTATTGCGTCGTTTTATCAGCCTAGCTAGCTTGTTTACATCAAGCCTTAAAAATCTTTTTCTAAATTCAATTTGATTTACAACCCGTGGCTTAGCCATGATGATTGCCGCAATTAGTGTAGTTTTACAAAGTGGGCCGCTCGTATTTTACTCGCCCGTTTCGTTTGACGTGCAAATTGCTTTAGTATGTCGTGTCAAAGAGTCTACTCTACTTTTGAAGTCAATAAACGCTAGAAGAAGAAGAAAGACATTTATTGGGACAAATTAACACATCACAAGAAAAAAAGGCATAACAAGTTACAAACAAGTATAAAGGAAAAACAAGTCACATAAATACAACATAATAAAAGACCAAGTCAGAGCGTCAGAGTGCACATCCTGTGGTGTAGCAAATTTGCCACAAAGGGCATCTAACTCAGCATTGTGCTGAGCGTGTTAGCTCTCAGCGCTGGTTTTCAGTCAGTGCTTATTACTTGTTTTAGTGATAACACCTACGCTGACAGGATAGGACAGTACAGGACAGTCACAGGATACGCGATAGTTTGACTAGAGAACGTTGCGGACTAAAAGAGGATGTAGTGAATGGGGTTGAGAAAGGAATGTTGCGTTGGTTTGGGCATGTGGAGAGGATCAAGGAAGAAAGATTGACGAAACAAATGTACCGAGCGAATGTGGGTGGACGGGCTGGTAAGGAACGTCCCAGGCGGACATACTTCGAAATAGGGGATGTATTAGCAAAGGGTAAGATAAAAAGTACCCGAAACCGGCGTGCGTGCACGCAACGACTAATGAATGTTGAGAAAGCGAAAGTGATCTGTCACGATCGTGGCCAGTGGCAGTCCCTGGTCTTTGCCTACCCCTCTGGGATACAGGCGTGAGTTTATGCATGTGTATGTATGTCGCTATGAATTCTCTTTGCTCACCTCATTTATATTAGCGATATATCATATGGTTCTAGGGGGCATCGCAGAGACAGGGATTTTTAAATGTCACCTGTCAAACATATGGCTAGACTACCCCTTTACAAATATTGGCAAATTGCTATGTTTCTGCGACAATTATGAACGGGCATGGTGCGATATCATGTGGTCTTTGCATCTACGTAATGAGATGATTTATACAGCGTCCAGTGACACCTTCACTCACACTATATGGGTGAAGGGACCACACATGTGGATCCTGCAGTGCCTGGGACATTGTTCTTAGATGGAGTAGGCTTGCCCAGCACCTGTACCATCCTGACAGGTTAGTCGGCCTAGTCCACAGGAAAGACAAATGTGCGAATTTGTAGTAGAAATACCACACGCTAACTGTGAAGGAAAACATCACGAGGAAACCTTCGGCTTGGTTTGGACGGACTTATCTCATGTGGAAGATTATTGAAATTGAGTGTGATAGTAGATATGAATGAATGACTAATGAATGTTGAGGAAGCGAAAGTGACCTGTCAGGATCGTAGCAAGTGGCAGTCCCTGGTCTCTGCCTACCCCTCTGGGATACAGGCGTGAGTTTATGTTATGTTATGTTAGTAGATATAATGCCAGCCTGGACGTAGCACTTGGCCGGTTTTTTGTATTTCGCTTGGCACGAATATTTAAAAGTAGTATCAAAAAGAAGGCAACATTTGATATTAAAACAAATTGAGATCAAGAGTAGAAGCCGGTGAGCCGAACTATGTTTCGTGTCAAACGGCTTGAGATTAGTTCAGGTGACATGTCGCCAGGCCTTTAGGTAGTTTAAGGTCGCCCTTCTTTTAAGTAAGTAGTTGGCTATTTAAGTTGGCTTAAAGTTGCTTGCGCAACTTATCACAGTCGGTACAATCCACAGTATGTTCTAAGTGTTTGAAATCATGGTGCGATGTGAAACCCACAGGTACTGTCACTCCGAGAGAAGGCCTGTGCCCTACAGTGAGACGTATATAGGCTGAACTATACGCAGCGTTCTTTCTAATTCTGTCTTTGTCAGATTCTTCTCCTTTGACTCGGTTGGTAATTTGAGCTGGATCTTTTCCATGTCTGGATGATTTTTCGGTTTGTTGCAAGCCGCAGCTAAGTAGTCGAGTACCACCCACATAATACGGTAAGCGAGTCGCCGTTAAGAATGGCCCGGTGGTCATGGTTTTCTTCCCTAGAGTTCCGTACCCGAGGGGTTCCAATAGGACCCTTTTAATATGCCTACGACTAGAGATAGACCGGGGAGAATGGCCAAGAACGTTCTCTAATGACGCGAGCTTATGCATTGAGTTAAGTGATGTCTTTGTTAAGTGATGTCCGCTCAGGTAGATAGATAGATAGATAGAGAACATTTTAAAACCGTTATTCACTGTAATCCACAGATATACTGAGTTTACGGTAAATTATCCCGACACACAAATGTATAACTAATGTATGTTGACAGTGATGACTGATGGAAGTGAGACCTGGTCGCTGACTATGGGCCTCATAAGAAGGTCGCCGAACGAGCAATGGAGAGAGCTATGTTAGACGTTTCACTGCGTGATCGAATTCCATTCCAACAATCCACCAAACCAAATAAGTGCCGAAATGTCTTAAAACAATATTTCTTAAGCTAATTTTAAGCAAAGGGTAACTCACCTCACAGATAAACCTATACAGGTTTGAGTGAGGGTCTTTTGTATGAAATATGTACTTTTTGAAATTTCGTGAATAAATAAATAAAAAATTAGGAGTGAGGAGATCCGCAGAAGAATCCGAGTAGCTTGAAGAATTGCTCAGTTGAAGTGGCAGTGGGCGGGGCACATAGCTCGGAGAAAAAGTTCTGACCTGGCGACCGCGGACCGGGCGACACAGCGTGGGGAGGCTCCCCACTAGATGGTCTGCCGACCTGGTTACGGTGGCGAAGACCGGGAAGCTTGGAAAACTATGAGGGAGGTCTATGTCCTGCAGTGGGAGTCAAATGGCTGATAATGATGATGATGATTGCGACAAAGATAAATTACACGTTTATTTCCGATTTTAAGATATTGTCAAATAGATAGTCATTTAAAATTTTCACAGTCTGTGTTATTGCGAGTTGCGGTGGATTGACAGCAATATAAAAAAAGAAAACAAAACTAAAATCCTTTAAACAAATGGAATTTTTGTCGTTTTTGACGCCAAACTTGGTGTGATTATAAGGCAGGTGCTATAGTATAACTAATATGTAATGCAAATCGGCCAAGTGTGAGTCGGACTCCCGTTAAGGGTCCCGAGCTTAATAAATAAAAATACAATTTTGCTAAATATGTACGTATATTATGTGGTGGTAGGGAATCCTCGGCCGGTCCGACTCGCACTTAGCCGGTTTTCCACCTACAATTTGTAACGTTTCGTATTATTTAGCTTGCGATTGCAAATGAATGTTAAAAAGCTGCGTCTGTTTCAATTAACTCCAACCTTGCTACATTTCCGCAAGACGCTGCGTAATCCAATCTTCTTTCAAAGCACAATCAATTTCCATCTTTATGGCATTGTGTTAAGGTGTGACGTCACCGCGCGTGTGGGCATTATGAAACATGTCGCTTGCATACGTACCTATTGGCTTTGGCGCCATCCGCTGAGTCATGCGGAGATCAGGTGACTCGACAAGCGATTATGCTCTTTATTTGGAAGGCGATAAAGGCGCCAAGGGCACCTTTCGCACCTTCTCAAATATGGTCTTAGTGGTGCTGCAGTGAAATTGATTCAACGCCATTGTAGAGCTTAACTAATAAGTTAATGATTAGGGAGCGTCCAGATACCAAGTGACGCAATTTTAGTTGAATCTTGACCCCTTCCCCTTAGTGATACTGTTGGATGATGCTTGACCAGACCCCCTACCTTTAATAAGCATTACGTGGTTTATAGACGGCTTCTTATAGCTTTATCTCCTCTATAGAAAATAGTTATAACTTTATTAACATCGAGATCGGTACAAACCTATGCAAGTTCAACTCAATAATCGTTCGGGCCTTATGTTGGCATTTTAACTCTATTGCATAACAACGGACTATCGTCCTCATAGTTCTTTTATTTTACATAGTCTACATACGTCCCACTGCAGGGCACAGTATGAGCTTAATTACCACGTGGCAATTTCAAGCGCTGAAGTACCTATGTGAACAAATCAGACACTCAGGTTTCCTTACGACGTTTTCTTTCACCGTCCTTCACAAACTCTTGAAGAAACAAAATGTTACCATACTTTTGGAGCCTTCGCAAATACTACCATTACTCTACCGTCTCTACACTTTTCCAATGATCCCATCGATAAAAAATGATCCACATTCGCACCGGCGCGCACGGAAATGCTAATTTTTTATACGCACAGTCGCACACGCAATCCAATAAAGGCTACACTCACAACTTGAATGTGGAACTGTTGAGGCTATATATAAGTAACGATGGGCAGATGTATAATTGTACGAGCCTTGCATTAATTAAATGGATTAGGAAACAAGTAGTGAAAGAGTCGATAGCATATTGACCTATACAAGTACTTGTAAGTACTCTACTCGATTTTAACAATGGGTAGGTTCACTCTACGCTAATGATAGTGCTATCAAGATTAGTGAACTCTAAATTACCCACACAAAAATTGCATAATATGACGGTCATGAATTTTGTTGCATAAAACTGTTTGTTAGAACTTACCGCTCTACTAGGCTATAGACGCTACTAGTAAAAATATGTTAACGTGTGCATCTGTGCATGACATTAAAATATGACAATTGTTACTTTAAATTTAGGCAAGTCACATAAAACGCATAAATAAGAAGAGGTGATAGCAAAGTTTTATCATTCTGCAGTTTTCTTCCTTGTGTTGGCCGGCAAATATTTCTAGACTGACTTTAAAAATGAATAATGAAAGGTATGACAAACTGAATAAATAAGCTCTAAATACTAACCTGAGAGCTCTTTAAACTTTACGTGGTTGGTTACATCAAGTTTTAGTTCATTAGGAGGGCTTCGTACGGAAATGGTGTTCTTATTTCAAACTTAATTTGTTTATTTTTAAAGTGGTAAGAATGTATCACATCTTTTCCAGCCATATGGTTGAACAAAAAAGTTGCCAGTAACAAACCAAAAAAAAAAAAAATAGAGCGATCGCCGCCGCCGCCGCCGAGCATCATTAAAAGAAAATCCAATCAAAATCGACCTAATAACTTACCTGCAGCCAAAACCAGAGCAACAAAACCGATACGGCTTCGCAAAAAATAAAAATAAATAGACCATAGACAAAAAAAGAGAAAAAAGTGCGTTCCGCACGGTCCACTGGCTTGCTCTCACTGAACAATAGGACTTAAAACTAAGGGCTAAGAACTATATTGATTTAGTAACAAAGCCCGTGATCGTAAGTACGTTAGTATAAAATTGCCCGGTGTGGTCGATGGCTACAGGCAATATCGGTCAGTCTTCTTTACTCAATTGAGAGTGATGGTTTCGAGCATGAACTAGAAAATAAGGTATGTATATAAATATCTCATACCTAGTTGAAATCGAAGTATCTTTATTTAATTTCGTTCAGCTTTTATCTTGATGTACACAAACCATCGATAGAAATAACTAAAATACGGAAAATGAATGGGTTTTTAAAGACTTTAAGCCATTAAGGCCTAATTACGGAAACTGAAGTAACTGATTACAGACTTTGTGTTATTTTAGTAACATGTTTTAAGTCTCTCTCTGTCTCTCTCCCCAGCTTTAGTCCTACATGGTGGTGGCATCAGCCTTCCTAGTTTTCTCATCTCATCATCATCATCATCATCATCACCGGCCTACGCTTGTCCACTGCTGGACATAGGCCTCTTCTATAGCACACCACTGAGCACGGTCCTCGGCTACTCTCATCCAGCTCTTGTCAGCCGCGCTGCGAAGATTATCGCTCCACCGACTCTGAGGGTTCTCATCTATACTATCTATCTATACTTCTATACTAATATTAAAAAGAGGAAAAGTTTGTATGTTTGTATGTTGGGGGTTTGTTAGTTCTGACCTGGCGACCGCGGATCGGAGGACGCAGCGTGGGAAGGCCCCCACCAGATGGTCTGACGACCTGGTTACGGCGGCGGGGAGTCGCTGGATATGGGCGGCACAAGGCCGGGAAGGTTGGAAAACCATGAGGGATGCCTATGTCCCGCAGTGGGCGTGAAATCGCTGATGATGATGATGATGTACATTGCCATTGTATTTTTTACTTATGTGCAATAAACGTATTAATCATAATAATAATAATGTAGGGGGTAGTCTCCGAAAGTACTTATCCGATTTCAAAAATTCTTTCACCTGGATTTAGAATGGACCTTCAGGATGGACATAGGCTGTAGGATAATTCTTTGACGCGAACGTAGTCGCGGGCACCCTTAGTGCTGTATAAGTGTCTACGGAAACACCGTTTGAGAATTTTATCTGATGCAGGGGATTTATTCTGGTGTTTCAGGGCTATACTTCTGAATCTCCAGGAGGCGATTGATACATACGTATTGAACATCTCTGATAGTGTTTTTTCTACCACAGGATGTTCTTATTACATTGTCACTATTGTTGACTCAAAGACTCGATCTGCTTATACCTACCTACGGACTTGAAGCTGCAATTGAATGAAAAGTCGGCAATTGCCGAATGCAATTACAGTATCTAGGTCCAGTACTAAACACTATCCCTTATCGGGTATTTGAATTAAGTGTTGGCATAAAAATAAAAGGTCTGATCTTACCCAGAGAGATAAAACCCTAAGACCATTAACACGAACTCATCATTACCCATAATTCTTATTGCCTATTATTAGTGTGGACCAGACAGATTTTTTGTTTACCTTAATTTCACAGTCTACAAGTCTGCGGTGGTCGGTGAATCATCATTTTAACGACCGACAGACCAACGGCGTTTTTTTTTTCTTTTTTTGCGTCATGTGGTTACACTTTTTTTTTAATCGTGAGAACAAGCCCGTACTTTGTGTGCTTATGTGGCCAGTATCTTAATGTTTACCTGAAAAGAGTATCTTAATGCCGCTGATTTAGCAAGAATTTAATGCTTAACACTAACATAGAACTCACCTAAATCTTCATTTAAATATTATTCAATTCAATTCAATTCAATTCAATTCAATTCAAATATTTTTATTCATTGTAAAAACAGAATGTTTACTTAATGAACGTCAAAGTTGTTAGTTTCACAATTAATGGATTATGCGGAGAAGAAGCTAACAAAGAAACTCCACATTTATTCTTTTCAAAACACGTTTTAACTTAATTAACAGAGTTTTCAACTTAAAATATTAGTCATGAATGTGTTGAACACTAGTCACAATCGTCCTTTAAATAATATTAATCTACTGTTTAATGCCAAACATCTTTGTCTTCTAAATAATCCTTGATGTTATAGTAAGCCTTTTTGCACAGAATGTGCTTAACACATTTTTTAAATCTATTTGATTATTATTTTTTATTATTATTTGTGTCTTTTTTTTACGTAGCCTCGTTTGTGTCCCACTTGTGTCTATTTGTGTCTATTTGAAGAAAAAGCCCACACATCTGCGTTGACTGGATAAGAAATAACACCCAGAAATAATATAAAGAAAAGGTTCGTTTGCACAAAACGCTCATAATGTCTTCTTGACAAATAAAATGTTTCTTGTCGTGAAACACTAGATGGGCGTTTACTTTTACTTCGCCGACAATATTTTTTGTAGTCGGAATTGTTTTGTAAATTCCTTATAATAACGTCCTGGTTACAGATTAACTACTAATACTGGTTACCAGAAATCCACACTGAGGCCCGTTATACAGACGAGAGCAGGTAAACCTTTACATTTTTGTTGCAAAGTCGCCCGTAATGTAACTGATCGGAGTGCACGCGTGTAAAGGTCGATGTGCTGTCGACTGTATATATCAACTTAGGGCAGTGGGATTTGAACCTACAACCCTTGCGTCGGAAGGCAAGGAACCTACTGCTACCTGCTCGTACCTATAACGAGTTTTTAGGCTTCCCGTTGTTGTGTTCATCTGTCTGTCTGTCCGTCCGTCCATCGATATCAGGCCGTGTTTGAAAATGGTCTTTCAGTAGAATGTTATTAAAGATGCCACTTGATCTTAAGTCCGAATTGCCAGTTTTTATAAGACTGGGTCATTGCGAACGGATTTTTCGAAGTAGCGAAGCAAGCGTCAATTACTGGAGGAGCAAATTATAGGAATCTTCTCGGATTGGGCTTGCTTACTTGCAGTGGGTAATGCTCTTGACATTATAAGGGCACGCGAATTGCCGTTATTCGGGCATATCTTGCGCGAGGTCGGTGACTGTACCCGTGTCTTGGTCGCAGAAATACAGGGCTGGTGTTTCAGAAAGGACCAGTGAAACTGAAGGGGGTATTCAGCTCTAAAAACCTATTTAGAGGCTAAAAACTTCACCCACCCACCGGCATTTGAACCCGCGACCTCTGCGGGCATTCCCAGTGTTACTGTACGCTGCGTAAATCATCTCATTACGTAGATGCAAAAGCCTATGTTTTAAGTTTTTACTCTAGTTTTTAAGATAAAACTTTTACCGTCTTATTACTTATTCGTAATATATTAGTACTTATTCCACCACTTTTCTAATTTCTGTACATTTTTGAAGTTATAGTAGCAATACCACTCGCTAACTGTGAAGGAAAACATCGTGAGGAAACATGAGTGTATGAGCTATTCACATACCTCAGGGCTTGAAATCGCCAACCCGCGGTGGGCACGCGTCTTCCTGAGATTCCAACCGCAAACTGTGATCGCCAACCCGCCTGCCAAGCGTGGCGATTATGGCAAAACCCTCATAGTTATGAAAACCACGAAGGAGGCCTTTGTCAAATGGCTGATGATGATGATGATGACGCGTGGTGATTAAGCCCTTACCCTCTCCCTGAGAGAAGGCCTGTGCCCTACAGTGGGACGTATATAGGCTGCTTATGTTATATATTCCACTAAAACACTCTTAAGACGAGACTAAAGCCAGTTTATGGCAGGGTTTCCTCTTATAAACTGGCTTTACCTCCACCTTGTGTCGACTTGCGGTACCCTACAGGGGCTCACATTGAACATTCACCACATTTATAAGAATTTTGAATTATCCAACCGTCAGTTAGGGTAACCGTCCTTTAACCCGACGCCACGTGGTCAAGCTAATTAATTTCCAATTGCGCCATTAGCCAAGGACAACAAACGACTACGTCACCTCTGATAGATTTACACGTGCTGAACCGCTTATCACTGCACTGACCTCCTAATGAGAGCTAATGCTACATGGATGCACTCGTACATTTGTACAACCTGTGAGTTATGTCACCGATCAAACTGGAAAAAAATTATTTACATCGATGCCAGACTAGCTACGGCCGCGAGTTTGTTCGCGTGGCAATCGGAAAAAAGTATAGTGTGTTTTTTCAGATGGTTTATCTGGAAATATGTGCAGCGTTTTATGCGTGCCTGATTGAGTGTCAACGTTATGACTTGCGAAAGAAATATCAGTTGCTACATATTTAAGCTACCAACAGCGGCATTAAAATGCAACAGTAGATATTTTTTGCGCAATCGCGATGTTTTTCCCATCCCAACAGTTGTTCGCATTAGTGAGTAGAGCCCTCCATTTTCAACTGTAACAAATCCACATCATCATCATCATCAGCCATTTTACGCTCACCGCAGGACATAGGCCTCCCTCATGGTTTTCCCTAACCATGAGGGGTTTTGTCATAATCGCCATGCTTGGTAGGCGGGTTGGCGATTGGAATCTCGGGAAGACGCTGATGCCCGTTTCCTGGTAATATACTTCCGTAGTCGCCTTCTACGACGACTTCACGGAATGAAATGGAGTGACGCTATTTTTAATCCGGGACCACACGGATTTACATATCCATAACTCCACATAATATACATGTACAATACAATGTGGACATTGTCACACCCTGTACAGGGAGAGGAAATTTAATATAAATTGTTGACAGCCAAAGACTTCCCAGTACCCACTAAACGGATCTAATAGCGATTATTTATTAGGTAAAATTTTATTACCCTGATTCCCGACGTTCAAGCATCGCGAGTCATTAAAAACACTTTCACAGTAACTGTGCACAATGTGTCAATGAACTTCTGACAACATCATGATCTTATCAGTCCTCGTCCTTATCGTAACCAATTATCTCATATTTGCAAGGAAATAATGTCTTATCGGGTAAAATAACAACAAAACATTATAAAATATCATGATTATGTATCCATAATCATTGGCTCATCATGGCTCATTGAAAAAAAAAGTAAATGTATTAAATTGTCTGAAATAAATGATATTATTATTATTATTATTATATTAATCTAACTTTGTAGCAGATTTTCGGTTTCCTTCGTCGCTTTTTCTAATTATTGATTAAAAAAATTAAATTTTGCATAAAGTAACACCAAATTGGAGTTTATTGGAGAATTGGAGAATCATATAATGGAATTTTTTTTTATGAATCGCGATGGTCACACGTTTACCAAGTTCAATCGCGTTTGTTCATTAAGGAAACATAATAACCGTAAATCCCGACGTTTTGGAAAAGCGAAACGATTGCGATTAGTCCCGTTAAATGTATAATTATGATTTTCATTAAAAAAACATTCTCTTTTTAATCTTTAACGCTATACAACTTTATGCCAGGTATATTTGTAAACTTGAGACTTTCGCATGTGACTGTACATCACTTTAAACTGTTCGGCTAATGGCGGAGACCGTTAGAGTGTAATTAGGCGATATGGTAACTCGTAAATGTTATATCGGGTGGGTTTTATCAATGGAAGGTTAAGAACGAAGGTGGGTGAGGCTGTCGTCGTAGAAACAAAAAATATAGAGAGGCTGGGTATAATTACTTACTAGTAAATAATTATACAGGGATACCAAAAAATGCGTTTGTCCTGAAACACAATTCGAGTCTGAATGTCATAGCAACGTTTTCCTACAAGATTTTTTTTCTCAATATTCTATTCATTTTTTTATACACTTTATTGTGTTGGCACTGGTTTTCGACTGTGTAGCGGTGATAACGCTTAAAACCATATTTTATAATATAGAATTGACGTCCTTCTGTGTAGGACTATGATATTCTTTCGCACGGTCAGCAAAAGAAAGAGATCGCAACGATTTGCCTCTCGCTTACACAATATACATGGTAATTTTCAGGAACCAATGGATCCATATCCATCCAAAAAGGGGTTGTTTTAGTTGTCAAAAACAAAAACACCTTTAACTATGGTGACAACTTCAAAAGACCAGAAAATTATGTGATGTTTAAAGTTACCACCAACGACAATGATACATATGGGAAATTCTGATTTTTCTTAAGATTTCCGTTTTATGTTACCCCATAATAAACATTGTTAGTATTTGACAAGTCAATGCTTCGTTTTATGTAACAAGATATAAGGATTTTGTTACACCGTGTATAAATAGCAAATAGAAAAGCAAAAAACTGTCGTTGTTTTATTGACGGGAATTAAACAATTTTAATAAACGATTCAGAATTTTTTTGAGTTTTCGACACAAATATTATATAATTAAATTCTCTTCTAAGCCTCAGTGCCCTAGAGAATATAATGAACATGTTATACGTTATTAAGAAACAAATTACTGTACCAAATTGATGGTTGAATATTCGGTAAGCTATCATTATTATGTGTGATGTGTCGGTTTGGAAGTTTACGTAAGGAAAATATCGTGTTGATATACCAAATGTCTTTTTTAGGGTTCCGTACCAGAAAGGTGCCAAACGGTCCGCCTGTCTGTCTGTCTGTCTGACACCAGGCTGTATCTCATGAACCGTGACAGCTAGGCAGTTGAAATTTTCACAGATGATGTATTTCTGTTGCCGCTATAACAACAAATCTAAAAACAGAATAAAATAAATATTTAAGGGGGGCTCCCATGCAACAACCGTATTTTTTTCCGCTTTTTTGCTCGATATTTATAACGCCAACCGGTAGACGCTTGAAATATTCACCGAATATTTAGTTCTATATCCGTTTAAAAATAATTAAATTAAAATAAATATTTAAGGTGTGCTCCCATACAAAAAACGTGATTTTTGCAGTTTTTTCTCAATCTTTGTACATCGTCCGTTGTAGGGAACACTACGTGCGCGAGTCCGACTCGCACTTGGCCGGTTTTTTCTTTCTTGTTCCGACATTCAGTGGATGTTATTCGTCTGAAAAGACATATATTTCATATTTGAACTTGGCAGACTTTAGATACTTTAGATCAGGGATTCTCAAAGTGAGGTACGCGAACCTTTGAGATTTAAGCATTTAAGATTGGGGTAAATTTTCCATAACGATAATGCATAATATTAGCTAAAAGTTTGAGAAACCACTACATACATAACGTGAAACATAGCGAAAACTTACGATCGCATTTCGAGTTAGATTAGGTACTTCTATGTCTCGTTCCATTAGGATCTTGAGTGCTTTCGACTTACCCATTTCATGAAGTGGAATGTTGAATGTTCGCTTTGGGAGCTTACCTGCGAAACAATGAGAAAAACGGTTATCATTCTCGGTAAACCATTTACGTTTTTATGACAATAAAGTTGACTATTCATGGAAAACGTAAAAGCTAAGTGAAGATTTCGTCTTTGTTTCAAAATGTTACCACTGGTGTGGGAAATTATTATTCTGAGTTAGTACAGTCAACAGCCGGTCAACCTTTACATTTTAGTTGCAAAGTAGCCCGTTACGCACTGAACGGAGTGCACAAGGTTGATGTGCTGTCGATTATACGTGTGTAGTTAGCTAAGTTAGCTCCGTGTGGAGCCGGATTAAGAATAGCGTCACTCCATTTCCTTCCGTGGATGTCATAGAAGGCGACTAAGTAAATCAACAACCAGGAGACGGGCAGCAGCGTCTTCCTGAGATTCCAACCGCATACTGCGATCGCCAACCCGCCTGCCAAGCGTGGCGATTATGGCAAAACCCTTCATGGTCATGAAAACCACGAAGGAGGCCTGTGTCTTGCAGTGGGCGTTAAATGGTTGATGATGAGTTAGCAATAATCAGACAGTGTACAGATATAGAGCACCTTATTGCACATAAAAAGGAAATCACAAGGACATTTCTTAAGAGAATAAAAATATTTTCTAAGAGTACAGACGGCGCCATTATGACTAAAAGAGATAACTATTCCAGACAACTATTGTGAAACTAGGATAAGTAGGAACAGTCGGTGATAGCGTCTCGGAAGAACGCTGGCAGCACATTCGAGAGGTCCTGGATTCGACACCGGCAGTACAAATGACTGTTTTCGTACGTGCAGTTGTGAATTTGTAATAGTAATACTATTCGCTAACTGTGAAGGAAAACATCGTGAGGAAACCCGAATATCTGAGAGAAGGCCTGTGCCTTAAAGTGACGCTTATGTTATCTAAGTTGGTACAGTTGTCAACACGTCAGCTTTTTTAGTGCAATCTACTGCGTATCGCCTGTACGATTATCGAATGAAAACGTATTTCCTGGCATTGCTAACATGATAGGTTAAGTCATTTTTATAACATTATTCATATCCATAACAAGTGTTTAAGGATAAACGAAGAGTGGTCAGGTGTTATTAAAAATAAAGACTGGAATCCTTTTAAGGGCATAATTGAATTGGCGTAATCCATATTACAATATTCACTCACGTGCAGAGCACGTATAAGCCTAGAACGTAACCTTCAAGCTGAATAATGCTATGAATGAAGCCCTATTTGAGAGTCGAAAGAAACAGAACATTTTAGATTATTTGTCCAAGATGAAAATTCAAGCAATCTAAGACAATACAATCAAAACCAATAGAATAAGCAAGAAATATCGCAATGGATGCTGCAAATATCGCATGGACTTGAAAATGCAATGAGGTATTGTGTACTTCCTACTAGATGAGGCTTTCCAAACAAGTTTAGTGCCACAAAATCAAGCTTTTGCAGAAATTATGGATGAAAGCGGAGTCTAAATTGTATTGTCAAATTAACTGCAAGCTGCAAGTCATTTAGTCTATGACGAGCACTTGCCGGGATGACGGTACATGCTGTTTTACTTCTAAATTAGTTCTAGAAATTTTCTTGCGGCGGATCTTCTAAACAGTTTCCAAACATAATACCCTTATCGCCTGCTTGTTCTACTCGGCCACATTCATACACGTATAGTACAGACTATAATCGTCATGGTTTATCGCGGTAAGTAATGTAGGCGCCTGATAAAGGGGCCAAATCGATTATGATAAGCGAGCAAGTCATAGCGTCGAGCGTGGAGGAATTCTCGAAATTGATTTTGTAGTGTTTGACTTTTCTTGGAATCTCTGTTTGAGGAAAATATTAGGGCTTATTGTCGATGGCATATGAAAAAATGTAATGTAGCGTTGTGTAGACTATGGAAAGTGATAGGAACGGAAAAAATTAAGAACCACATGTCCAACAACGAGACGATCTCGACCTACACATGAGAACAGAACGAATTGGTTTAAGTTGATATCCAATAATGGTCACATAAACCAAGAAAATGAACCAGAAAATTTTACTGCAAGTTCATTAAAATTATTTACTTAGTTTAAGTACGAAGGGGAAGAAATAAAAATAATTTTAAAAGAAACGGGATTAGTGTCATGAGTTTAAAAACTAAATTGAGAAGAAATAAACTATGCGAAACTACCAAGATACGTGTACAGCGGACGGTGTGCTAATAGAGATGACTATTTAAAATTCTACTTAAGGTAGTTAGTTCATCAAAAAAAAAATCCTACTTTGTCTCAGCAAATATAAAGCTTGCTTTAACTTTCGAAGCCACACTAGAACATAAAATAAAGTTGCGTAAAGATAAACAAAAACCTACGCACGGTGAAAACAAATCAATCTGAGACACCAAAGATAAAACATGCAGCCGGAAACGATGTACATTAAAACAACCTTTTCTTGATAACATAAATAAATCACATTCGCCTTAGATTATAACCAGAAATAGAACTGTGATCATGACACGAGCCGTACACGGTTAAGCTGTCGTGATTAATCACTGTTTTAACTATAAATTCCTCTGATGCCATGTGCCATATGTTTACCTCGCGTAGATCATATGATATTACGTAGGTACTGAATTATAGAGAGATATATATGAAATTACAAGTTAAAATTTGCACGTAAGTACATGGAATATCTTTAATACTTTTGGTAACTAACTTTCATCAAGTGACTCACGTGAGTAGACATTTTTTACATGACTACTGAAACAAATGTTAGGTATACGTTTTGAGGATTCACGTATGTCTATTTTTAAGTCAATCCTGTCTTATATCGACCTATGGATTCAGCCATTCCATTCCATTCCATTTCCTTCCGTCGTAGAAGGCGACTAAGGAAATCAATCACCAGGAGACGGGGCAGCAGCGTCTTCCTGAGATTTCAACAGCATACTGCGATCGCCAACCCGCCTGCCAAGCGCGACGATTTTGGCAAAACCCTTCATGTTAACATTATCAGATATAATGTCGTTTTAATTTATATCTCTGTTTTATAAACTTTAATACTTATCCTTATTTTGAGATATGGAACTAAATGATAAAGTCAAAAAACTGTTAGAAAACAACAATAAGACAATTTGATTTACCTATACAACGTCAATACTTCGTTAAACAATCGCGAATGGCTGTCTTTAATAAAGTGTATTTTGACCGGAATAAGAAGACCCTTCAGTGTTATTAGTTTTAATTACAGGAGAGGTCGCAAAAGCTGGTAGGCAGGCGAGGAAAGCAGTAGTTTCAGATAAACTGTGTGGAAGGCTGGATCGAGATAATGAATTGAGTAATTACAATCCGTTAAACCCTGTATCATTGCAAATGATAGCGCCTGTTGGTTACGTTAAGCTTACTATTCACTGGCCAGCTAGCACGTTTTTAGGTATCATCATGATCATCAGCCATTTGACCCCCACTGCAAGACATAGGCCTCCTTCGTGGTTTTCATAACGATGAGGGGTTTTGCCATAATCGCCACGCTTGGCAGGCGGGTTGGCGATCGCAGTATGCGGTTGGAGTCTCAGGAAGACGCTGCTGCCCGTCTCCTGGTAATTTATTTTCTTAGTCGCCTTCTACGACATCCATGGAAGGAAATGGAGTGACGCTATTCTTAATCCGGCGCCACACGGATTCGTGTGGCGTTTCTAGGTATCCGTACCTCAAAAGGAAAAGCGGAACCCTTATAGGATCATTTTGTTGTCCACCCGTCCGTCCGTCCGCCCGTCTGTCTGTCAAGACGCTTTATCTTGGGAACGCGTGACGATATCGAGTTGAAACGGTATACTCAAGTCTACACTCCCTTGAAGCTATGAAAAAATCAAACTTCTAAATTAACGTAAAAAAAAGTTACGGTCGTTTTTGCCGTATCAAAAGTTATAGGGTACTTCCCGTTGACCCAGAACTATGACATTAAGCCAATAATATCGTCTTATTCTTAAAATACCGGGAAAAATCTGTGAACTACAGATTTTTAATTAAATGACAAAATATTAGTCTTTGAAGTTCGGGAAAAGCTCGGAAAAAACTGCGAGACTCGATTCTTGAACTAATTATGTGCGCGAGTCCGACTCGCATTTGGCCACTTTTTCACATAGTTTCATAAATAATCTCACGCGTGTATTCCGGAGGTGTAGGCCAGGCTCTAGTGTCTATTACACACATAGTTTTTCAATAGAATTATAGAAGCACGACAATAGCTGGTATTTGCCTGTATTGGGTAGTCTACTAAGCAATAGTAGTAAAATTTCGTTGCAGGCATGCACGCCGGTTTTGGGTACTTTCTATCTTGCCCTTCGCTAATACATCCCCTATTTCGTCGAAGTATGTTCGCCTGAGACTTTGTATCTTTTGAAAAATAAACTCGCAACGTTGAATACGCAGCACTACCTTGATTAATTAAATGATAGTCGAAGGAGCATTAATTTCGTTAAGTAAACACCGCTTTTTGCGAGCTGCTTTCTTTCTCGGGGGCCGAGGTGCCAACCCAGCACTCTACTCTCGACGCAAATTCAGCCAACTTGTGTTACAATCGAGTACATTTATTTAATAGTTTGGCCAAAATATGCTTTCATTTTCCGACGCGCTTTGAAGTTTCAATAAGTTTAATGCTTATTATCTTACAATTAAAACGTTTACTGAGTCGTTATTTCTGACTTATTGCATTTAATTGTGACGCAATTTGAAAACAATAACACCGAGAGTAGAGGGCCTGATGTATGAGTGAGTCAAGCCGGATGTGCCATGAATTTTAGTGTCGGATTAAGGTTTGAAATAATGACGGCCGAAGAAAGTGTGGCGCTTTAAGTTTTAGCTTTTTGCTTGAAGAAGTAGGTGGCCGTAGAGCTTAGTTTAGCAGAAAAGTACCAAAATTGTTTCCCCAAACAGGGGATGTATTAGCAAAGGGCAAGATAAAAAGTACCCGAAACCGGCGTGCGTGCATGCAACGACTAATGAATGTTGAGGAAGCGAAAGTGATGTGTCAAGATCGTGGCAAGTGGCAGTCCCTAGTCTCTGTCTACCCGTCTGGGATACAGGCATGAGTTTATCTGTGTATGTATGTGTAATTTTTGTGACTGCATTGTACAAGCAACTGTTATATCTTCAGTAATTCTGAGTTACTAAAGCTAGAGCTTACTAATCATTTACTAAGTTTCAAACAAGGCGTTAGTATTTTAAAAGTAGACACGGTCGATTTACTTAAAAAGAAAAGCAAAGAGAATTTCAAACTTTTTCTCATTGAATTATTTAATTCTTTAAAATGTTTTCAAAGTACAAGTATATTTTATTCGTTTCACACTTCATTGATACTGAAATAACAATTTTCATGTTTTGCGTTATTTCCGTAACACGATGTATACGTGATTCAATATTTGAGTCAAAAGTAAAGGGGCTAAGTGTTACTGCAGCCTAAGAAAGCGACACCACATATACCCAATTAAATTGCCGTAATACAATCATCGTTTATTCGCCTCTAAATCATTGTTACCGCCCCATTAATACGATGGCAATCTCTGATGAAACCTCAAGGAAAATGACTTCACTGGCGAGCCTTTTCGTTAATTTTGTAACTTTCTGCAATTATTTTCGGTGACAGAACCGGTTGGACCGTTCTTAGCCAGACGGACAAAGCCTGAGTGAACGAGTATGCAGAAGAAAAACGTCACGAAGTAAAAGGTTTGTTTATTATAAACCTTTGTTTATTTTCAAAGTTACATACATCTAATTTCTAGTAGCAATACCACACGCTAACTGTGAAGGAACACATCGTGAGGAAACCCGTGGTTTGGTTGGCTCCGCACGTATTGACTTGTCTTTCCTGCGGGCTAGGCCGACTGATATGTCAGGATCAAGATGGTATAGGTGCTGGGCAAGCCATCCATCCATCTAAAACAACGTCTCAGGCACTGCAGCGTCCGAATAGTCCCTTCACCCATCTAGTGTGAGTTGAGGTGCCACTGGACGCTGTATAAATCTTAGAATCATTACGTAGATGCCAAGGCCAAAGTTTTCTTTTATTTATATAAACAGGATTCCACTAAAACTCTCCTCATATGTAGCTTAAATAGTATGTGGAAAAGTGAAAGGGCAGCTTAAACTACATTTGATGAATGTTTTAAGGTATAGTGTTCTTATAAATAATACTATTAATTTTGGCGTCGTGGGTTTGGAATTGTCATTACCATCGGCAAAAAAAATTCGGATCTTAAGATAATGAAAGGTTTGTTTATTCATTACGTGTGACTCCCCTCAATCCTCGATCAGACAAAATAAGCCATATTTGAACCCGGTATACTTAAGTAAAATATAAAAAGTACCTGAAACCACGTGCGTGTATGCAACGTCTGATGAATGTTGATGAAGCGAAAGAAGTTTGTCAGGATCGTGGCAAGTGGCAAACCCTGGTATCTGCTTACCCCTCCGGGATACAAGCGTGACTTTATGTAATGTATATGAAACAAAACCGACTTCATAACACTACAGCACTAAAAAGTTAGAAATAATTTAAAAGAATACCTTTAAATTATGGTTAGTTTTTATTGTTAAAAGTTAAAGAAAAATATCAAAGTATGTGTACATGAAGGTATTGTAGAAGTTTAATTTGCAGTCGGTGCCGAAAATATATATCCTGGTCATGAATCGAACAAATACTGTTGTTAGGTCACATTAAAGCTGAATATTGCGATTACAAACTTACCTTTGCATTTGAACCGTATTGGAAACCATTAATTTCAATTGAAAAACTAAGTTTGTAATTTGTTATCCTGCGTCTGGAGAGTTGAGCGGGATTACAAAATATAGAAGTAAGAATTTGCACTCTTCCGATTTTTTTGTATGATTCTTGAGGCGGAACCTCTGTATATTGTAATTTCACTAAAAACAGTAATACTCGTACGTTGGCGCAGCCATTTAAATTAGCGATCGTTTATTTTAATTTCATTGTTTAAGCTCGTCGATATGCAAATTTCGCGTAATACCTCCGATCTTCTTTACGCAATACCTGCAACAGTGGGCTGACGCGTGGATATGAATTTGATGGTCAATAAAAGTTGCTTCATGTTAGCTTTCTAAGGTATTTGATTACTAATATAGCTCGAAGAATTGCTCAGTTGACGCATAGCTCCGGGAACTGATGGCCATTGGGGCGAAAAAGCTCTGACCTGGCGACCGTGGACCGGACGACGCAGCGTGGCGGGTGTACGGTGGCGGGGAGTCGATGGATGCGGACGGCACAAGACCGGGATGCTTGGAAAACCATGAGGGAGGTCTATATCCGGCAGTGGGCGTCAAATGGCTGATGATGATGGTGATGGTGATCGAGGTATTTACAATTATTGTTATTGATTGACTTTATCTTGTGTATTGGGAAAAAATGCTATGACAGAATGGTCAAGCCTACCCAAATAAAAGTTTTTGTAATTGTTGAGTTTGCAAAGGTCAATACGTTTGTGAAACAAAATCATGAAACCGTATTAGCTTAAATTGACCCCATTAAACATGAGTGTAAGGAAATAATATTGAGAGTTTAAAGTAAACTTCGTTTAAGAGAGTTTAAATACCTACTTCGTGAAATTGAAATTAGAAAATGACGGTAAGAAATTCGAATTGGGCTTCGAAAACGTCACGCAAACGCTCGTAGAGATTATATAAAGCAAATTGTCTGTGTTTTTGAAATAACATAAAATTCACTTAGGTAATAAATATTGTATAAATACTTGATTAAGCGCTTTAATATGTCATCGGAAAAGATGAAATAAAAAATGACAGCAATAACAATAATTGTAAGGCCGATTAGTTTTACAACTATAACATAATCAATACGTGCCATTCATACGACTAATGAACGCAAATAAACAGATCGAAACTGAAATTTCTTAACCCATAACAGTCAGTATGTTATTATCAGACGTCTTATCGGTGATAGTAACTGATTGGTACAATAAAATTATCGTTCGATATTTCGTTCCTCGAAGTAGGCTGGGGTGAATTATATCGATATATCACATCATCGAATTTTTCATCTATTTATCTATTCAGCCCATATATGGAGCCTATATACGTCCCACTGCTGCAGGGCACAGGATTTCTCTCATAGAGAGAGTATGGGCTTAATCAGCTCGCGTGACTACCACGGATTGGCAATTTCAAGAACTGAGACTCGTGAATAGAATCAATTGCTCACTATAGGCCTCTTATTGGTCTCCTGCCAATCTCGTCCATTGCTTTCCAAAGGGTTTAGTAATGTCATCGACCCATGAGGTCGCTGGTCTGCCTACCGATCGTTTACCCATCTTCGGCCATCAATCTGTGGCTTTGGGCAAAACTTATCTATACATTTTCTCCGCAGCTTTCGGAAATATCGATTCGATAGTTATTATTTTTTTACTTGCCCGTCCCTACCTTGAAGTTATTAAGGACATTGTCGCTCGTCAGACTGGCGCCAAAGTTTAATACGTTAAAAGTTGTAACTTACAACCTTGTGTACTTTCATACGTATTTTCTGTCCATGAAAAAGCATTTTAGTGTGTTTTCGGTAGCTCTTATTGCTAGAAATATAAGTTCGAGTTTCAAATAAGGAGAGGCTCTGAGGTATTCTAATTTAGATCACGTATTTAAATTACATATCTCTTTCTTGAATTGTGACAAGGTTACAGAGATTTCAGTTTTCTTTTCACCAAGATGATTTCTGTAAGGTTCTAATTGGCTTGAAAGCAGAAAATATCGGAGAAGAAGCCGAGCCCAGCCGGTTATTATATCCTTATGCACAATCTTCATTAGATATAATATCAATATAATAAGTATGAAAGTGTGTATGCCAAATGCTTGTCATGTTGTAATATAATTAATTATACTGAACGTATGTAGATTCGATTCCCAGTGAGGGCATGTACCTATAACTTTGTTTATTTTCAAAGTTACGTACATCTGCGAATTTATAGTAGCAATACCACATGCTAAAGTGAAGGAAAATATCGTGAGAAAACCCTCTGTTTGGTTGGCTCCGCACGTATTGACCAACTAAGCTGTCACTTATCTAGTGTGAGTGAAGGTGCCACTGGACACTGGCATTACGTTCATGCAAAGGCCAAAAATATGCCGGTGAAACGTTACGCCCGGATAGACCATGAGATCTATTAAATCATAACAGTTTTAATAAATCTCGTACCAAATCACAAACCGTAAACTAGGAAGAAATATGCCTGTTAAGAAACTGCAGTGGATTTGTCCGAGAAGTCTCCCTGTACTTTTCTTTATGTTAATCGATATTAATGTATCTACAGTAGGTGTCATTGTTCGATTTTGGTGCTCAATATTATGAACTCTGCAATTAAACATAACGGCATTCCGTTCATACGCGTACGTTGTTGCTTAACAAAAGTGCGTACGAATACAATGGAACAAGGGGGTAGAAGCATGTTATTACCTCTCTGTATGAATGTAATAACAACACGGTATGAGGTTCATATTGTATGGTTATATGTAGGCTTGAGAGTCAGCGGGCAGACCACTGCATTGTTCGTACTGATAGGAAACTAGAGTTCAATGTTGAAAAAAATGTGGTGATTCTTATACATAATAATAATAGTATCTTCCACACAACACAATCACTTGTCCTGATCCCAAACTAGGACACCCTGTGCTATGGTAACCAGGCAGGGACATCGCAAACATGGAAATAGAACCAGACTGAGGCCATTTCCAAAAAATGAACAGCGTCGCCCAGTGGTAATCGAACCTACGACCTCCGGCATGGTAATCAGACGTGATACCGCTAGGCCAACGATTTACAGTGAAGGGAGAAAAAAATTTAAGTTAACAATGTACCTTTTGTTCCATTCGACATTACTTACTTTAGATAGATAGATAATAAATTAATTATTAACTAATATTGTTAAACTGACTTTGAATACACATTATGAGAATATTATAGGTAATTCCACGGTCAATAAATAACAGTCTCATTTATGAAAAACAGGACTCCTTAAAACGCTTTTGAAATATAGTTTCAGTTGGTCTTTTCCCTTACCTTATCCGATTTAAACTTAATTTTAGGAGTGTGTTAGTGGAATCGTGTTTTTATAAATATCACCAAGTAAAAGAAAAGCGATCAGTGCTCTAACAATAAATAAAGGTTGGTGAACATTGACTAATTGCAAGAGTGACCATCGACGCAAATACTATCTTATCGCTGACCAACTTATACTCCACCATTATTGCTATACTTAACTTGCTTTCAGATTAAATGAAGGCTGGTCGTTTATACTAGTCGTCTGGTCACTTAGGTGTTGAACTAATAGTCCAGGATGGAGGGTCACCAGCTTTGAGATGGCAAGACGAGTTGGAAAGGATGCAGAGGCGCCAAACGTTATCTTTCCACGCCTATAAGGGTAGCCTACTTAGATTCGCGATGAAATAGCTTAAACATAGTAAGGCCTAGCAGACTTGTAGGTATTTAAACGCCACAGGGCACACTAAATTGGCAAAATTCTGATGAGACGGATGAAAAAATTACAACGACATTTGTTGTAACAATATTTCAAACTTTACGATTATTCTATTGTGGATAAAATGTCACACCTCGAAAGCAGAATAAAAACATAACACCAACAATATAACGTTGTTTTTGACTGGATTTCAGAGGTCCATACGCCGGACGTCATGATAGGTGCAAAGCGTTTAAATCTGGGCTAAAATGAAAAATTGATGTATTTTTTTCTACAACCTGTGAATTTTCTTGAGTAGAATTGTCGTCATGACAGCCTAGTCCTTATATTACTTTAAATGCATAGTAGAGGTCCCTTCTGTCGGCGATCCGATCATAAACAAGCCGCCGCATGAGTCGATGCAGCTGGAAACGATTCAGCAATAATCGACAGGCGTGTTCCGATTGAAATCATAGATAATGCGACCCTGTGGCTTAGTAATGCTCAAGATATCTAAAAAGGTAAAGTTGAGCCTCAGGAGGATTCTGATGATGCAAGTGATAAAATCAAGGATGTTAGAGCAGAGGGCTGTGAATTAGTTCTGGTGTTTGAAATAACACTAGTAATCTATAATCCACACACTAGTAGGCACTCTATTTTGCTACCATTTCTAACTCCTTATGTTTTTTTTAAGTTCTGAGCACAGTTAATTTAATTTAAACAAGGTCAGCATTTTTTTTGTCCCTTATCACACTTTGTCACATGTTAATAAACGTAGGTGTGGTTCGCAAGCATTGCATTCGCAATGCAATTAATTCCAGTTAGCTCCTTATCTTGTATCATAAATTCTAACTCGGACTAAGATTTCTCATATTTGGCATCTAAAATCCCACTGCTGACCTTCCAAAAATTATTATTAAACTGATACCGAGAGAAATATGCAGCAACTATGAAAATGTCAGGACCTAAAGCTGGGTGATTTAAGTAGCAGCACGTAGTAGCATTTCTAATAGCAAAGCTACTCACTATCAATTAAGAAGAATAACATGAAAATCAAGCACGTGAAGATAAAGCTTGTAAATCTCTTTTTCAGATTTTGAACGAAATAATACAGCCGGATTAAGAATAGCGTCTCTCCATTTCCTTCCGTGGATGTCGTAGAAGGCGACTAAGGAAATACATTAGCAGGAGACGGGCAGCAGCGTCTTCCTGAGATTCCAACTGCGTACTGTGATCGCCAACACGCCTGCCAAGCGTGGCGATTATGGCAAAACCCTTCATGGTTATGAAAACTACGGAGGACGTCTGTGTCCTGCAGTGGGCGTCAAATGGCTGATGATGAATACATGCACATATGAGACAGACCGTGTCTAGTAGTGTGATGTAGGATTATATAAGATACTTTACACCGCTAAAAAGAAATCGATCATAAGTATTACATACTACATTTCATTTCAAAATAAAAACCACGAATATACTTCTAAATGCTCAGAGCTGGCACTGAGTTAATGTTCTGCTTTATACATTTGGCGACCTAACCGACCCTAGAGGTATTTCTAAAGATGTTATCTTATCAGTGTGACTGTGAGATAAAGCAAACACACCAGGTAGGTATCGAAACTTAGCCTGTGCACTACTGCTGACATTGTAAGGGAATTTGATAACGTTATTGATACTCAGAGGTTGAACTGGCATAGGTGATAAGGTGGGATCTACAAGAAAAATCATAGAGATAATTGTAAGAAGTGAAAAGAGTTGGTTTCGAGCAATCGCTGATTTAAGATAAAAATGTTATACCTTAAGAAAAGTTATTTAATTAACACCAGTAAAACATTCTTCTGAAATGACAGGACAATACGACTTCAGGAATGTTGCCACTCATTACCTAATGAAGTAATAACATACAACCAGCTGTCATTTTTCAATTATGATACACTTCGGAGATTTCTCGGAAGAACTGAATGTCAACCTTAATCGTCGACCTCAATTATCCCTACATCTCACATCAGTTTAAATTACGCTAATGCAAACACTTACAATGACGTTAAAGAAGTCAACAGAATTGAAGCAGGAGCTTTTAAAAGGCAAAGGCGAAGGTACGAAGAACAATACACAATACATGCTAAAAAATAAACAAACCAAGAGAACCGCACTCCAATTGCAAAATTAATTGGACAGAAGAACTACTGAAGTACTTGAAAATTTGTTAAGGCAACGACCCAGTGCGCCCTGCCTGTTATGGAGATCCTTATCTATGAAGCCAAACTATGGATTTAGGACTAGTTCATCGATTTCAAGTTGTCAAGCAAGCTCGGCCAAATAACTAAGGTGATTGACATAGCCTATTTAGTAAGTTGAAGTGGCAGTTGGCTGGTCACATCTGCCGAAGAACAGATATACCGCAAACTGGCAAACGCAGTGAAATAGACCCGATAGGACGCTGGACTGGCTATTTGAGGAAGATTGTTCATCATCATCATCAGCCATTCGACGCCCACTGCAGGACATAGGCTTCCTTCATGGTTTTATAACCATGAGGGGTTTTGCCATAATCGCCACGCTTGGCAGGTGGGTTGGCGATCGCAGTATGCGGTTGGTAATTGATTTCCTTAGTCGCCTTCTACGACATCCACGGAAGGAAATGGAGTGACGCTATTCTTATTCCGGCGCCACACGGAAGATTGAAGATTGAGGAAGATTGTTGGCTGCGGGGAATGGCCAGCGGTGGACTAACACAGGTTGATTGATTGAATGACTGAGAACCGGACTATCCACAGTAAGATGGTCGAACTATGTGGTAAAATTAACATACGGTCTGTGGATGCTAGTGGAAGATAAACTATATCCAGCAGGGGATATATGTAGGTTGTTATATATTTCCATACTTAAAAGGGAGTTCTCGTCCGATTATATTACTATAAAAATTCTGTAAAGTAAAACAGATTACGAAGATGTTTAACAGTTTAAATTACAATGTAAAAGAGATGACGCAGATATTTGTGATAATAAATTAAGGTATTCTCCAAGTATACGGTCACCATCTCAAACACAAATATATTATGTCGCGTGGTAGATGGCTACAAAGTCCTTCTGAAACTAAATTTTCTGTCGTGCTATTGACCGCTGAATCAATTTTATTACGACCGTTATTAAAAAAAGGACCCCATATTTAAAAGCACTCATTATGCAAAATACCACAGACTTTGCTTAAAATTGAACCTTAAAATGTAGAGCCATTAATATAAATTTGGAGCGTACAAACACAGCGTATTATGTTACTGATACATACTAACACAGAGATGAATTTCACAAAATTACCTGTGTTATGGTCGTTGGAGTTTCGCAAATGTACTGTCTATGTGTGCAGTTTTGCGGTTTGTTGAAACAGGATGGATCTTGTCACATTATGGTATAGGTTTTCCTTTGTCTAGCTCTATGTTGTGTCTAGATTTTGTCGGTCTTTTGTATCTATGTTATTGTGAAGTTACTCAGCGTTGCGGAAATTTATTATGATATCATTCTGCTGATGACATTTTGCGATAATAATTGTTTGACACATAGATCAGCATTATATTTTACCTTCAGAGGCTTATGAAAATTTGCACAAAATTGTGTTTGAGAAATGTTTTAAAACACAAGAATTTGAATTGCCCAGTTTACTTAAGGGTATGTTTTTTTTGTAAGTATATATTTATATACCATAGGTGCAAGTAATCATAACCATAAATTCAATACTGCCATTTCCTCTTAATTACTTTGTCGAATGAACATAAGGTGCCAAAACATGTAATACCAAAAATAAAAACATGCCAACAATATCCACAAATTGCAGCATTAGCGCCAACCGTTAGGCGCAAATATTCCCTAGGTCAGGTGTACTCCACTGGTTAATAAATTGATAGGCCATTGGTACCATTGAGCGGCGGATCGCGATTGGAATCTTGCACAATGCGCTCGTACGTGCTTGCAGCGAGTTTTCTCAAGTGCATAGGCTATACAGGGCTGCCTATGTTTATGATTGCGAATACACTTAATTTGTGGAAAACAATACACGTGTATTTTTTTTAATTGATTGAAACGTTTTGAGCTTTTATTTTGACTAAGCAGATGTTGGTGATGATCTTCTTTATCATTTCCTTGTGTCGGCGGTTCATAATCACGGGTAAGCTGTTTTGGCCTTGATCAACTACTTGGTGATGATGAGAACAAAAAAAAAAACAAAAAAAAACAAAACCAAACAACCATTAGAAGATAGCTCAGAGCATATGGAACATAGAAACTTCAGTACATGACAAAAGAATGAAACTTAGCACATTACCAATGACTGAAATTGATTGCGTTTGAATCTTTGGCACATGACAATGAAGTGAAAATTTAGACTATAAATAAGTAGAAATCCGAAGATTTTCTAACACGTCTTTCTGAATAGCCACATTAGCATTGCCCAGCCCTACACACAACTGCACAAATCATGCCTCGCTTATGCCTCGAACAAAAGCGTGCGTCTATTAAACGTTTTATCACACTTCCTCTACGAAGGGCGCTATTGTAAAACACGTCTTGCCCCCTTCTTGACTCTGCAACTTGTGTGAATGACTGAATGACTGGGTGATATTGGTACTGTGGGAAAAGCAATCAAAAGTGTAATGGAGTTGAAGTGAGACAATCGATATTGCTGATACTCTGTTGAAATTTACTTTGGGAGTTGAAGTAAAGTTGTTCATGAGACATCATCAAGATCGAAACCGTTTTTAAGCAAATAAAAGCGAACAAAGTGTGTTAAATAAAATATAACTGCTATTGCATTCGAATTGAATAGAAAAATCATTGATGCAAGAATTTAAAAAGGTTAAAAACTGTGCTCCAATTAAACAAAGAAATATTACAATTTCAGAATTAAATAAAGGTGCCGCAAATGGAATTTTAAATTGCCTCTGAGAAATCAAAATGCGAATTTAAGACCACCAACACGATTCATAACAACGCCGAAGAAAGCTTGCATTGCATCGCACACGCTACAGTTAACGAGCATGAAAAACCAGCCGACAACAATAATTATGAATATGAAGCCATGAAAGCGGACAGGCACGTCGAAAGGGCCGTCAATTTCTAACTGTTATTGAGATGCTTTGGAAATTGCTCTCTCTATTGTTAAAGGGCCAATAGAAGTATCGAACCAGCTGAAGCAGATAATACGGACATGATGAGTGGTGACCTGCAATTTAATGCTATATGTGCGATGAGTTCACGACCAGATACGTCTTCGTGGCTTGGGTCGTGATGGTTACGGACATAGCGAATCGTGACGCGTTGCTCTCGTGACCTAATTTTGTTATAATACCACGAAGGGCAATAGAATTAAAGAAACTATAAGCATCGAACAAAACTTGATTTAAATTCCTTGTTTTATTAACAAAATAAACTATCAAAGTATGGGTGTGTCTGGCCCCAGCATTAATGTTTTTCCTACGTTTGTAAGAAAATTAAGTAATGTTTTGGCTTTTAAAGTTATTGATGGCAATCACGAAATCTTATCATATATCTTTCTGGCTCTGATATCTTACGCAGATAAACTCGCCTTTGTACATGCTACTTCATATGTAATGTCCTGTTTAATGCTTTTGTGTGCAATAAAGTATATATATTTAAAGTTTAAGATGAATTAAGTAAAGATGGTCAGAGTAGAGTTTTTTTTCCCGCTGCCTTTATCTCCACTATAAATATGGCCCGAAGGCAGCAGCCAACACAGTAACATAGTACACATTCAGCAAACAGAATTTAAATTATTTACGTTCAAATAAAATACTGATTTCTGATTTTTTATACAATATAACCCTGGTAGCAATTTTATGGAAGTGCAAAAAGCAATTCAAGTAGCATTGCTTTCTTAAAAGTAGGTAAGTGCCAATTAAGATTCCTGAACTTTTTTTATAAATTAAAAGGCGTTACGAGTAACAATAAACCAAGAGAAACTGTTAGAGCAATAGAAAGTAAATTAAACAATTAACAGCATTTAGAAATTGTGCAGCGGATAAAATTAGAATGTCCAACAATACCAAAATGCAAAAGGTTAATTCACAACCCAAGCACGACTGCAGTCTTGACACAAAACAAAAGTGATCAGAATGACGTTTTTAATTCTTGAAATAGTCATTATAGATCAAATTTTATTGCCTGTGAGTAGTAATTATTTACTATTTTACTAAGATATTTAAAAAAACAAATATTTATAATTCGGTTGTACTAAGTATTTACATGCAAACAAAACATTAATAGCCTTTTTATCATAAAAGGAAAGGTCGTAGTTTAGCTCGAATAAAAACAAAAACAAAGTAGACATCAATTTTATAAATTATGGTATTGAAAGTAGACAAGATTTTGACACATTTTTATAAAAAGAGGCTTTTGACATTAAACTTATTTTATCACTCTTGGCAATCGGTTGACATAGCATAACGCATTGTTATGCGTTGATGCGTTTTAACGCCACACAGTGGCGGTGACTGGTGGCTGCAAAACTATTTAAAAGTTCTTGAATGTGGACAGCAAGTTAAAAATGTATATCGCTTACATTTGTAAACGGTTCTGATATTATTATGTTAACAAACATGAGTTTGCACACATAGACAATATAACCACATATTACTGTTTATTACTGTGGTTTAGGTTTGGACTTCTGTGGTACGTTCTTGCGGCAAACACACAAAAGCGTGCCATTTGATCAGCATCAGTCGATCAGACAATTACTGTTCTCACTACGGAACCAGTTAATGAAGGAGGTCGTAAGGTTGTGTAGGTAAGCACTTAATTAAACATTTAATTGGTTAGCGCGAAAGTTGTCTGGCACATGCTATTTTGTAAGCTAAGAGACAACTTGTAGGGTCAAGCCAAACCGATTAACAGTTTCCTGAAACTATTCACCACATCTTCAAGGTGTATTCAGATTTAAATTTGAGGTTAGCCATTTCAGATTTTGTTATATCATCTGCCTTGGAGAGTAAAGGTTCTTTATTTATCCAATTTTTTAGACAATCTGACAATAAAGAAGCAACTTTGCGGGCTTTAAGCAGGCATTCATGATAAACACCATAAACCAAGTTCACAACTATGAAAACCTGAAATAGAATTACAATAAACTGTAACTTTTAAGTCTTTAAGATCCTTTTGGAAAAGCCCCTTTTCCAGGAACCTATTCTACCTCATTGTATACTCAAACATGTTTTGCGCGATTAAGTGTACAAACTATAATAGCCACTTTAGTTGGGACAATTGTAGAGACGAGCCAATGAAGGCTGATGGTGGAGATAATGATTATGATAGGTTTTGAGACCAGAATTGTAGCGCAGAATAAAACGTTTTGGAACGCCCAGAAGTCAGTTTTAGTGAAGGTCTTGTTACAACGAGATGGATCAAAAGAGTAATCAGAAAATACTCCTACAACAATGGCTGCCGCCGGTATTTACTGATCGACCTTCGCATCCGACGTGTTAAAGTGATAAATAAGCTTAACGTAGCGAATGAGAGCACGATGACGCGACTATTTATCGGATTATATTGCGCAATACGGGTGTTGTGGCGCTCCAGGGTAAATCTCCTCTTTCAGGGTAAACTTTCCACAATATTTTCTACTTATAATCTAAACTTCAGCATCGATAATACGACCATGAGAGTCGCGTCAAGCCGCGAATTTCAAGTACATGAATTGTAAAGTTCGGCCTTTCTAGTGCCACAAAAGGCATGAATCGCGCTGTCGTACTACCTACGAGTTTAGATCTGCATGTGATGTCCAATAATTAAATCTCGACGGCACCGTACAAACCCTGTACGTCCCAGAGTCATCACGTTCCTCTGCTGGTCTTCTTCAAAGCCAAAGAAGTCAAACATCTGAGTGTTCCCATTCTGTTACTAGCCTATACTCCAGTAGCGGTTAATTAGCTCATTTTCTGATCTGAAGATACCGACGCCCACTCTATGATACAGTTTGTGTTGAGCCAAAGGCGCTGATTGAAAGTCCCGCCCAAATATTAAACGGAACACGCGAACTCTGAGCTGAACATACGGTGAAATAGTAATGGTGTTAAGTTACGAGAGTTATGTTTTCCTAGTTACAAATATAGTCCTCTTCACGCGTGCTGTACCAAATTATGTTACATACTACTTTGCCGCGAAAATGTAAGAGTGAATGGCTATATTATCAATTTTTATTCAGCCACTTTAAAAATACAGAAAAGTATGTTTTTAAATGATTTTTTATGCAACCGACAGATTAAATAAATGTATCGTGTGTATGTAAATATTTATTATGTTTTTTTTTTAATTTTAAGTGTTTTTATTAAAATGTGTGTAAGTAATTCTGTCTGTGTTTCTATATGCTAATATAGTTTATGTACACCTACCTACTTTCTATCCATCCTTTTATCCATCCTAAGGTAGACTACCGTTTAGAAGAAAGCGCTTTTACCGATAAGATCGCCAGTTGTATACTATGTAACTCAGATATTTAAGATAATTCATGTACTTTTATATTGTATGGTGGTGCATTATTGTATTAATCTAATCTATATAAATTAGCCAACAAACGTAGCTTCTTCTTTTCTTAATGTAAACAGTTTATCCATACCTACAGTCGACAACAGATCAACATTCACACGCCTGCATTTTACTCGGTTACGTTATAGATCCGCGGTGGGCGCGGTCATTAAGCCCCTACTCTCTCTGAGAGAAGGCCTGTGCCCTGCAGTGGAACGTAATATATATAGGCTACAAAAAAAAAACCTTATAGATGGCTTTGCAAATAAATAAAGGTTCATCTGCTATCGACTGTTAGTGAGAATGCTAAACATATAATTGCAAAAAAATAAAGTGAAAGAAGCCAATACTTTAACAGTGAAGGTCGGGCGAAGATAATGGTTCGCACATTAAGAAGAAGTAGCTTTACGCCTGACAGCGATGAGATTGGCTGAAGATAATAAAAATAAAAGTGTTGCTATAAAACTAACAAAGTATTAGCTACTGAACTGGCCATACGTGCTTGTCTTTCGTAACGTAAATACAACTTGACATCTTTACAGCTAGTCTGGAGGCTGTGTCAGGTTTTGCGGTACTACTTATACTGTTTCATTCAGCTTCCACCGGTACATGAGACATGATAATTTCATCAGAATGAAGAATGTAAAATGACACTTCGTACTCTGTGACGTCACTAAACATTAATTTCGATTTATTATGGCACGTTAGAGGTATAAAATAATGCCATTTCTTGTTTATTTTTTATTTTGTCAGAGAAGTACGACCAAATTTCGCTCTTATCCGTAGTGCTGGACAATAGACATTTGGAGACTAGTGAAAACCAATCTTATAGCAACTTCTTATTTTTATTATCTTCTGATAATCTCACCTTAGTCATACATTTACCGTGTGGAACATAATCAAAGTCTGAGGATCGCCAGTGTGAATCCAAAATAATAATTTACAATCTTGCCTCATCATCGAATATAAGCGATGTTTGAGACCTACGGAAACTTTGCTAACGGTTAAATTTTCCTCGAATCTGAGTTACTGGAACCGAATGGAAAAGTTTGGTATTATGGACCGACGATCTGACTTAGATTGCTGGTAGCGTTTGGACGAGGATGGCCAACAATAGAACAAAGTTGTATGAGTTAGGTGATGCCTATATTCAGCAGCATTCGCGTGGCGCCGGATTAAGAATAGCGCCACTCCATTTCGTTCCCTGGATGTCGTAGAAGGCGACTAAGGAAATAAATTACCAGGAGACGGGCAGCAGCGCCTTCCTGAGATTCCAACCGTATACTGCGATCGCCCAACCGCCTGTCAAGCGTATCGATTATGGCAAAACCCTTCATGGTTAAAAACCATGAGGGAGGCCTATGTCCTGCAGTGGGCGTCAAATGGCTGATGATGATGATGATGATGCTGATGATATTCAGCAGCACTGGATGAATACGAGCTGATTGATGATTTTCATCCATATAATGACGTAGACCAGTGTCTACCTCGAAAGAGTCTACCATGTCTCTTCATGCCATAAAGCCCCCCAGTGGGCGGACTAGACCTGGTCTCCACCGTCCATTCATGAATTGGGCAAGCGGTCGCCCACTCGCTAACGGCACGAAGCATTAAACGTGGTGGTTACACGGTGAATTTTATAAACGCTAATTAAAACGAATTTGTTCGTGAGTCACCGGTTTTGGGAACACGGGATGCTGTTAATCATTTTTGTACTCAGTGGCAGTATGCGTACGCAATCATTTAGTTTCCTGGAATTGCGTGTTTTCGAACTTGCTGTTATGTATCAGATAACTGACAACCGTCTTGAAAGTCACTATTGTTACTATTACAATTCTTTATTGTACAGGAAACATGTTTTTCTCCAAAGGCGTACTTAATGATAAAAAGCATTTTGTACCAGTCAACCATTGTGACCATGTTAACTACATCTTTAAAGTTCTTCTCGTATCTTTAAACATTCGCAAATAAATATGTTGAAAAATGTCGGTTTCTGTTCTGCCTTTCGGACAGCCTCACATCTCTAACTGCTGGATGAAATATAAAAAAATGAAATGCTCTTAGTATGTGCATGAAGTTGTTAATCAACTTCTCCAATGGCAAACTTTTTTTGCGAGAGAGTGTTTGACTAACACGGATATCAACCCACGCGTACCCGATGAGATGACAGTTTAATGATGTTATACATAGATTAATTTGCAAAATGATACTCTATTAAATACGATACCACTACTTAGTAATATAATAACTGTACTACCTGACACCCAAGAAAAAAAAAAGAATATAGGAGATAGTAGAGCAAGTTATTAATTAATTTATTATATAGTGATAATGTATTTATGAGAAAAGAGAAAACTTATTAGGTAATTTCTCTTTTCCTAGTCTTAGTGAGTAATTAAACTATATTTATACAAGATTCAAAATGACAACCAGCAACTAACATAAAATTACACAAAAGAAAAAAATAACGTGTAAAAATAAAATACTAACTGATAAAAGTAACCTACTGATTGTAACGATATATAGAGAAATCTACTTCCAGTATTTAGTTTCCAAGCTAGCAACACCGAATGAAGCCACACATTGTTTTGCGAAATACCTCAAGAGACTATTCTCTATAGACGTAACGTGCCAGTGCCCGGTATAAATGGATGCAAGTTGCAACTGCTTTGAAGCTAATTACAGACCAAGAAAATTAAAAGAATGGAGAATTAACTATTCTATCCAGTCACCACTATTCTATCCACTTCCATTATTTAGTTTCCAAGCTAGCAACACCGAATGAAGCCACACATTGTTTTGCGAAATACCTCAAGAGACTATTCTCTATAGACGTAACGTGCCAGTGCCCGGTATAAATGGATGCAACTGCTTTGAAGCTAGTTACAGACCAAGAAAATTAAAAAAATTGAGAATTAACTATTCTATCCAGTCACCACCATCTTCAGACCATCGATATAAATTGTTGGACAAGGGCCTCTTCATGCATGCGCTAGTTGCTTCCACAATGCGCCGTTCTCCTCCAGGTCTATTCTGCTGGCTTGTTGATGTCGTTACGCCACTTGGCTGGTGGATGGCCAACTCTTTTGCGTCCGACCCTCGGTTGCCACTCTAATAGCTTGCGACTCCATCTTTCATCCTGTCCTCGATGTACAAGACCTAACCATCTCCATTTCAGTAAAGTCGTTCGTACAGTAATTGATTAGTGTGCACACACGTCAAAAAATGTGGTGAAGGTCAATGTGCCAATCCTTGTTTTTTACTTTATCTGTATCCTCTATTATTTTACTACACATAGCCTGATGTGTTACCGGCTTTAGTGACGTCGCCATTGTTTCAAAGTCCCCTGGGTTTACGCGGAATGGGCCAATAGGCCATTGTGTGGAAAGGGCCTCTGGGTGTAACTCAATCCTTCGCTTTATCCCGCACCTGCTGTTTCTAAAGTTAGTAAGAAATATTGATGGAATTTTTGTAAATCGATGCGATTTTTCTAAAAAGAATCACGGATATTTGCTAATTAAACTTTAATTTATCCGGAGGCAACGGGAAACGAGTCACCAATTATACTGCGTAGACTTTAAAGAAATTAGAGAGCGATCACTTTTGGTATTTCTTTTTTTTCCATAGTCGAAGTAATATATCGATGGCTCGCTTTGGACCGATTTTCGTAACAAAAGGATGTAGCGATACTTTAAATTTAATACAATACGGCTGTGCCGGCCTATTATACCTTCGTAAGAAATCTTTGTCAGTTTTCAGTGCGAATGAATTAATCAACTATGTACTGTACGTTCTTAATGAAGCAAATATTTATGTCAATCTCACTTTAACAAGACCGGAGGAGTCACGTACCAAATTACATACAGAATTATTACACTACAACCATAAAGTGCTGTATAATTTTGACACCTTAGTACGAAAAACAACTTTTTGCCACTGTGACCTGCTTTAAAGCTCACGCAAATGATACCTTCTGATGTAATAACTGCGGTTCTCGATATTCGACTCGAAAATAAAATCAGCGATTATAGTACTTTTCCAATTATCACACCTTTAGCATTTAACTCGGTGCTCTTAGTACCAATAAGTGGCAGTTACCAGCAAAAGAGATCATATATACAACTGACTCGCGAAGGCTGAGTCTACGGAGGTCGTCTTTTACGTAATAAATAAGTGAAAAAAACATTGATTGAATATTCTGCGTATAAAGTAGTCAATTTTATGAATGAGTTTTGTCTTTCACGAGGCTTTTTCCTTGACTTTTGAAAGGAATTTGCTTTTCCGGTTTTTTTGCTTTTGCCAATAAAAGTATTGGCCACACATAATATACAAAGTAAAAATCTGTGGCAAAACAGCAGACTCTGCTCGAGTCTGCTTTCGTATCATAGTTATCACTGACCTCCATGGTACTAGTACTCAGTACCACGGTGGTCCGTGATTATTATCTATGAACCTCGCTCTATATTAAATGTTATTCTAGTCTCTATGTATTTTATTAACTTCTTTATTACCAAATAGTTCTCTCTCAACAAATATTAAGAAAAACAATTAGAACACACTAAGGTTATTGAAGGTCAGCCGGACCTTTCTGTGCCATTTCGATGATGACTTTTCTCTTTGCCAAACAGATTTTTGTCCGCAAACATTGACATTTAACCGAAACTTCGCTGAGCCGTTTGCCGTGATATGTCGTAACGGTGTCTCGAGATATTACATTTCGGAATAAGAAGTACAAGCGTGTTGGCATTTAAATTGTCATTAAACTATACTAAAAATAAGAGTAAAGAAATAGCGACTGTAATAAACGTCATCGTTGTCTTTGTAACAAGTTGTATATACTCATTGCCAGATACCCAAGTTTTGAGACTAAAATAAAATTGTGTAGTGTTTTCTATCGAAGGATACCCGGCCCGGTCAACCCTACCGGGATTCAGGTGTGAGGTTATGTAATCTATGTAAAAGATGGAGTCGGCATCATCTACGTCCAACTCAATCCATTAATCCATCATTCATCTACTGCTGTACATAGGCCTAAGGCTCTGACTACATAATAATATACAAAAAAATCGGGAACTTAAATTAATTCAAAATCTTGGTAAGAGTAGTGCCGTTCCTTTTACCACGGAAGTTGTCAAAAGAATAAATAAATCATCTTCAAGATATGGCTAAAATGTATTGCCGCAAAGTGTATTCAAGTTTGAGGCAAAATTTTGAATTCATTTGAGTACCCGATTTGCTTGTTCAATGTTGTTTACGATGTAAGTTATTAAGGACTCTGGAAATCAGGCTAAGTAAGTCATATGTAGACACACAAGTTTAGTGTCGTAAAAAACTGGTAGCCATCCGAGCAAACGTAATGGCAGATGTTTGTCGTGCTACATTTGTCTAGACACGCCAGTTTCGGCAATTTCGTGGACAATGAACCTTTCGTTAGTATCTGTAATGTGTGAAACGTGAAACCTAGTGGCCTATCATTCGTCTGACAAACTAGAAAGTACAGATATTCTCCGTTCCACGAGTCGAAGTCCTAGGGAACCAAATACTCGCATCTCATTGGCCAATGCGCGCGGCTAAGCGAAACAATAAGCGAAGTCGGTCCGCTATTGAAATGGCTATTGAAGGTCACGCGCATTAACCAATGGGCGCGCACGGACGATTTCCTTTGTGAGCTCGTTTCGTGGAATGGAGTATAGCAGCATCAGATTTATTTAGACTTTAGAATGCAATTTGGAATCTTTATTTAGAATCTTTATTAGGAAATCCAACAGCACAAAATAACAAAAAAATCTAGAGTCATTATTGCTACAATAAAGCCACATAGCCAAATTAACATTGAGAGTACTACATCGAAGTGTTCACGTATAATTTTTTAACTCATAACGGGGTGTTTCTAGTGATCGTACTGAACACTTTTTGTTCCACAACTTTGGTCAGCCACGAAAAAGAAGTACGCCATACCACACAGGTCAGCGAAAATCGCGGTGAAAAGGTTTAAGTTTTTTGGCGTTTACTCGTTGTACAAAAACTGTTCAGTATGATCAGTAAAATTACCTTTAATCGGGTTAAAATTCTCTAGACAACACATTGTATATCTTCTTCATCCCGTGCGTCTCCACTATTGGAGGTTGGCCGTCAGCCCCCCCCCCATATTCTTCTTCGTTTCTTGCCAGGCGAAACAGATTATGTTTCTGGCCACAACTTCTTCTTCTCCCAACATACTCGTACGTACTTCTGTCCCTCAATCTTGCCCATCAGAATAACTTGAAGAAGTCGGCATCGATCGTGTCGTAACACATGCCCTAGATTCATCATCAGCCATTCGGCGCCCACTGCAGGACATAGGCCTCCCTCATGGTTTTCATAACCATATATATACATATATATATAGAAATAACAGAAATCGTGAACTAGAACACATAAAAATGAGAAATCAATTTTATTAGTTGCCCACACAATCAAAAAAAAACATGCAGTCAGCAGTGTAACACAAGGCGTTTTGTACACGTGGCTCCACTCAAGTCGGTTACAGGAAGGAAGTTTAGAAAAAAAGTTGAATGTCAATTTAGCATAATGGGTTCAAAAAAAAATGTTTTTTTAATGACGACACCGGCACGCTGAACTTCTTCCAACGATTTATTTTACTTATTACTGAGTTTTTCACAATATCATTGATATTGCTATACCAGGGTAAAAGGACACACACCCGGCTGACAAAAAAAAAAAAAGTTATACCTGGAGCAACGAATGTTTTAATGCTTTTTTTGTTTCAACAAACGCTTTCAACCGATCGAAGCTGCAAAATAAGTCGTTGAAACTTTCTTTTGGTATAAAAATGCTGTAGGAAGTCGTGGATCATTCACAAGTCAAAAGTCATATAATCTTTTCATCATGTTTGAAGCCACATTTCATGTCCTGTTCCATTGCATTTTCATTCTTTTCTTATTTGTAATAAGACTGGTTATATCATGAGATGGTGTAGTCCACCGATAACTAGTCAAGTAAGTCATTTTGTGTTTGACTTGACCTCGTTTTGATAATGTCCATTCATAAAACAAGACATGTTTAAAAATGTTATGTTTACATTTCTTTTAACAAGACCTTGCTTCGATTCGTAACGGTCAGTCTCATTCATAATAACTGCTGCTGTAACGCAATAATTCTGAACATTTTAAAATTTTATTTGTATTGATTGCCTTGCTCTATCCACGACGTGATTATTAGCAAGGTTTATTAACTAATATTGTGTCAGAATTGGTATTATTGAAAGCTTGGGTAAGACGAAGATAAGCAAAAAGGCCTACAGTAAAGTTGTTCCATACCCATTATTAACTGTTTGTTCTAAGTTATCTGTTATAATGTTACATAAGCTGTTGTGGTTTTAATTATATTTTTCTGCGCATGTAATGCTAAGATCTGGTTGTAATAAATCCTACTTACATAAATACTGAGACTGAGCTTCAGCCTAATGTGATAGTGATGCATCATAATAATTTAATATCTGCACTGTTTTCGTCTGGTTCCAATGCGTTTAATATTTAAGTGTAAGGCATCCACTGAAAATCAGCGCCGTGGCCCAACTATGGCATAAGGCTGAGTGGAGACCTTTTTGGTGCATAATACGTGGGACTGTAATAATTTTAAGTTTAATTTATTCTACTGTATTTTTTTGTGCCAAATAAAGATTGTTCTATTCTATTCTATTCTAAGTGTGCAAATGTAGAGTGCAATAAACGATTTTTCTCAGAAGTCACTTAGGCCTATCAAAGACTGCGTGACATGTGGATATTTATGACTTATAACACGGTCATAATATCTGTGCATCTGGCTTGAAGACGTAACATTGACGCACTGGTACCGTAAGCAAAACAAATAAACTAAATTATCAAGACGCCTATTAGCAGCCAAGGTGCTAACCGTACTTAACAACGTAACGGTTACGAATGGGGGAAGCAAGGGGAGCATTCAGCGACACGCACAAATAATGTGACAGTGTTATATTATGTAGATGTTAACTCGTCTGTGGTCACGTAGATAAATTGAATTAATTATTCTTTTTGTGATGAGAAGTCCAAAGTTGATAAAAGATCCGTATTTCTTTTTTGTGGAGTTCTTTTGACTAATCACAGAGTAGACTGTCACACCTATGGATCTATGGCTATGTATTACGTTTTATATCGAATTGTAAAAATAAGAATAATAAGATTAATGGTCCTTTAGATGTGAATAAATTGAATGAATCTTTACTATTATTGGTTAAAAGAAGTCAACAGGAATGTTTCAATGAAGAAATTAAATTAATTAAAGAAAATAAAACTCTCAATCGCAAGTCCAAATTAATATCATTAAATTGTTTTGTCGATTCAACTGGCTTGTTGAGAACTGGGGGTCGTATTCAAAACTCTGATTTTGAATACGATAAGAAACATCCTTTGATTTTAGATTCAAAGCATAATTTTACTAAAATACTATTCAAAAGAGAACATGAAAGGTTGTTTCATGCTGGTCCACAGCATCTTCTTGCGTCTATAAGAGAGAGATTCTGGCCTATAGGTGGTCGGCATCTGGCACGTAGTACGACTAAGCAGTGCATGATTTGCTTTCGTTTGCGCGGACAAACATTGCAGCCTATAATGGGCAACCTACCTGCCGAAAGAAGTTACTCTTCGTTTCCCTTCTACTCGTGTGGTGTCGATTTTGCCGGACCTTTTATGATATCTAGTCGCAAAGGAAAGGGCAACCGAATTTCTAAATGTTATTTATGTTTGTTTATATGTTTAGCGTCAAAAGCACTCCATTTAGAATTAGTTAGTGATTTAAGTACGGAAGCATTCATTTTGTCATTGCGGAGATTTGTCTCGAGAAGAGGCAAGCCACATTCAATCTTTTGCGACAATGGCAGTAATTTTAAGGGCGCAAACAATGAAATAAGTGGAATACTCAAATCTAGTCGTGAATCCGTTTCGGATTTCGCATCCAATGAAGGCTTTAAATTTGTATTCAGCCCTGCATATTCTCCACATTTTGGAGGTATATGGGAGGCTGGCGTTAAGTCAGCAAAACATCATTTACGGCGTGTCGCTGGAAATGCTTCCCTCACTTTTGAGGAACTAGCGACGCTGTTCACACAGATTGAAGCGATTTTGAATTCTCGTCCTTTAACTCCCCTTTCCGCGGATCCTACAGACCCTACTCCACTAACCCCAGGGCATTTTCTGATTGGACGACCTCTCAGCGCGGTACCGTCGCTTCCTATCACTTCGAAGCATCCGAACCGATTCCAGCTCATCGAGCAACTAAGGCAACACTTCTGGGAGAGGTGGCGCCGGGAGTTTATAGCGGAGCTTCAGCAGCGGACCAAATGGAGGACTAAGCAAAGAGAGCTTCAAGTCGGAGATCTAGTAATACTCAAAGAAGATAATATTCCTCCACTACAATGGCGACTAGCACGCATTAGCAAATTATATCCCGGAATTGACGGAGTAAGCAGAGTCGCCGATGTCCTCACTACAAAGGGCACAATAAGAAGGGCTATCCACAAGATGTGCATAATTCCTAACAACGATGACGCCAAGGAGACAATCTAAACCGGCAACATCAATCCAGCCAACGAGGAGACTCCAGGTCATCTCAAAGAGACAAAATGTACACCTGACAACGACAATGATCCCTTTGAAAGCAACCCTTTCAAGGCCCGGAGGATGTCTACGCCTGTGTGCACGCGCACACATAGAAGAGAGGAGGCAGCGCGGCGAGGAGGGGGAACTCGTCGGACCGTTATGCAGGCGCGCCCGCGCCCGAGACTCCGCCATCGACCACGGCTCGGGAGACGCACGTCATAGTTTTTGTACCTACCAACTTACCTGTATCTTTATTTCAAAAGTAATTAAACTTCAATATTATAAAAGTTTTGTTTTTATTAACAAAAACGGTGCACACAGGCGTAGACATCCTCCGGGCCTTGAAAGGGTTGCTTTCAAAGGGATCATTGTCGTTGTCAGGTGTACATTTTGTCTCTTTGAGATGACCTGGAGTCTCCTCGTTGGCTGGATTGATGTTGCCGGTTTAGATTGTCTCCTTGGCGTCATCGTTGTTAGGAATTATGCACATCTTGTGGATAGCCCTTCTTATTGTGCCCTTTGTAGTGAGGACATCGGCGACTCTGCTTACTCCGTCAATTCCGGGATATAATTTGCTAATGCGTGCTAGTCGCCATTGTAGTGGAGGAATATTATCTTCTTTGAGTATTACTAGATCTCCGACTTGAAGCTCTCTTTGCTTAGTCCTCCATTTGGTCCGCTGCTGAAGCTCCGCTATAAACTCCCGGCGCCACCTCTCCCAGAAGTGTTGCCTTAGTTGCTCGATGAGCTGGAATCGGTTCGGATGCTTCGAAGTGATAGGAAGCGACGGTACCGCGCTGAGAGGTCGTCCAATCAGAAAATGCCCTGGGGTTAGTGGAGTAGGGTCTGTAGGATCCGCGGAAAGGGGAGTTAAAGGACGAGAATTCAAAATCGCTTCAATCTGTGTGAACAGCGTCGCTAGTTCCTCAAAAGTGAGGGAAGCATTTCCAGCGACACGCCGTAAATGATGTTTTGCTGACTTAACGCCAGCCTCCCATATACCTCCAAAATGTGGAGAATATGCAGGGCTGAATACAAATTTAAAGCCTTCATTGGATGCGAAATCCGAAACGGATTCACGACTAGATTTGAGTATTCTACTTATTTCATTGTTTGCGCCCTTAAAATTACTGCCATTGTCGCAAAAGATTGAATGTGGCTTGCCTCTTCTCGAGACAAATCTCCGCAATGACAAAATGAATGCTTCCGTACTTAAATCACTAACTAATTCTAAATGGAGTGCTTTTGACGCTAAACATATAAACAAACATAAATAACATTTAGAAATTCGGTTGCCCTTTCCTTTGCGACTAGATATCATAAAAGGTCCGGCAAAATCGACACCACACGAGTAGAAGGGAAACGAAGAGTAACTTCTTTCGGCAGGTAGGTTGCCCATTATAGGCTGCAATGTTTGTCCGCGCAAACGAAAGCAAATCATGCACTGCTTAGTCGTACTACGTGCCAGATGCCGACCACCTATAGGCCAGAATCTCTCTCTTATGGACGCAAGAAGATGCTGTGGACCAGCATGAAACAACCTTTCATGTTCTCTTTTGAATAGTATTTTAGTAAAATTATGCTTTGAATCTAAAATCAAAGGATGTTTCTTATCGTATTCAAAATCAGAGTTTTGAATACGACCCCCAGTTCTCAACAAGCCAGTTGAATCGACAAAACAATTTAATGATATTAATTTGGACTTGCGATTGAGAGTTTTATTTTCTTTAATTAATTTAATTTCTTCATTGAAACATTCCTGTTGACTTCTTTTAACCAATAATAGTAAAGATTCATTCAATTCATTCACATCTAAAGGACCATTAATCTTATTATTCTTATTTTTACAATTCGATATAAAACGTAATACATAGCCATAGATCCTTATCATTTTATTCAGATTAGAATATTTATCAAAAATAGAATCGGTGGTTGAGACGTGGCATTTAACTGTCTTTTTAGCTTCAGGTAAGTCTGTAGGTATAAGAGTGTGAGAGGTCTTAGGCCAGCAGGATTGATCATTCGCGAGGAACGAAGGCCCTTCCCACCAAAGGAAAGAAGATTCCAACCGACTCGGACTTACCCCACGAGACGCCATGTCTGCTGGGTTTTGATCTGTGGGCACATGTCTAAATGTAAACCCACTGGTAAGCTTATTTATCTCATTCACCCGGTTACACACAAATACATTAAGATCCCTTGGTTGAGTCTTCAACCAACCTAACACGACTGTTGAATCAGTCCATAGGTATTTCTGACTGATATTACCATGTACAGACTGCAAAACCTTAGAGCTTAAACGAGACCCTAATAGAGCACCACATAACTCTAAACGAGGTATTGTGGTAGGGTTCAAAGGAGCAACTCGTGCCTTAGCGCATAACAACCTAGTAGTGATACTTCCGTCCTGATTCTCAGAACGTAGGTACACGCAAGCCGCGTAGGCTTGTTGGGAGGCGTCTACGAAACAATGTAGCTCTATAGATTTCGGTTTTTCACATAGAACACGTCTCGAGATCTGTATCTGTGACAGACTTGCAAATTCTTTTAGAAGACTTGACCAATTTTTACTAAAGTTTGAGGGTACGGTTTCGTCCCATTCAAGTTTAGAAGACCACAATTCTTGTAGCAATATTTTAGCCACTATTATGCAAGGACATAACAACCCTAATGGGTCGAAAACTTTAGATGTAGTGGATATCACTGTTCTTTTAGTAATCTGAGGGGATGGTGTCAGGTCTGTAGAAAATTGTAGCGTATCAGCTTTAGGTGACCAGTTTAGACCTAAAACACTAGATTCTTTATTAAAATCCATAGGTTTTCCTGACTCCATTTCATCATCGAATAATTGAGGACAGTTAGTCCGAAACTTTCTTAGAGGTAGACATGCTGAGTTAAGAACATCAACAACACTTTTGTAAATGTATTTTAGTTCCTCTACAGACTCTGCGCCTGTGTTAAGATCATCAGCGTAAAAATCACTTTTGATTATACGAGCAATAGACTCATCCTCACATTCGTTCGCTAGTTGCAAGAGACATCGAAAACTAAGAAAGGGCGCCGACGCAGTTCCATATGTAATTGTGTTCAGACGCAGGACGTCAATCGCTTGATTACTATCGTCCCGCCAAAGAATGAGCTGTAGATGTCGCTGCGACGGCGAAATCTCAATTTGTCTATACATTTTCTCGATATCACCCGTTAGAATGTACTTATGCTCACGAAAACGAAGTAATATGGACATCAAATCACTTTGCACAACTGGGCCGACCATTTGGATATCATTGAGTGACTTCCCTGAATGAGTTTTAGACGATGCGTTAAAAACAACCCTAAGTTTGGTGGTTTCACTCTTCTCACGGATCACTGCATGATGAGGCATATAATATCCAAACTCCGGACGATCAATTTTAGTTAGGTGCCCTAAGTTGGCATATTCATTGATGAATTCTTTATAATCATTTTTCAAACTTGGAAATTTAATAAACTTTCTTTCTAGACTTTCTAAACATTTTTTAGCAATGAAATAAGAATCACCGAGCGCTTTCTCAGGTGCTTCTTTCAAAGGCATTTGAACAGAAAATCTGCCACTAGGCAGACGAGTAACATTCTTTACAAATTGATCTTCACAGAGTTGCTCTTCGACGGAATATGTTTTTGTCTGTGGTAAGTCATCAATATTCCAAAATTTTTCTAAGGAATCTTTAATCTCTTGAGAAAAGTTACAATGAACCTTACTTGAGATTGACTGACTCATTATTACGGGACCACCTACAAGCCATCCAAGCTTAGACTCCTGAAGCACCGGTTTATTCGAACCGAGTTTAATTATATTTGAGCCAACTATATCCCAATATACATCTGCGCCTAAGAGTATGTCTACATCAGCCGGCGAGAAGTATCTAGGGTCAGCTAATTTAATATTATTAGGCAAATTTATGCCTTCAGTGTCAATCACTGAGTTTGGTAAAATACCAGTAATTTGTGGCACTACCAAACATTTCACATTTATTTCAAAAGACATTACTCTTGATTTAATTTGAATATTACATTTTTTAGAAATTTTACAGCCCTCATTATTAATCCCACAAACGTTAACCGAACTAGAATTTTCTGTTGACAACCCTAGTCTTTTACTTAAATTTTCGGTAACGAACGAGGACTGACTTCCTGTATCAAGTAAAGCTCGAGCCAGGTAAGTTTTATCATTTGCAATTAGTTTTACTACAGCCGTACACAACAATACTTGGCCGACTGATGAAGACACCGTAAGAGACACGGGTAACGAAGACGAAGTTGAAGGTTGAGGTTCAGTATTCGACGTGATAGGCATATGAATCAGTGTGTTATGTTTCTTTTTGCAAGTGAGACACAAACCTTTGAGTTGGCATTGAAAAGCATTATGACCACTGCGCAAACAATTTTTACACAGCTTTAATTTATTGACTTCATTGAAGCGATCATTCACACTCATACTTTTAAACTTGGTACACTCATACAGAGGATGCTCATCACTACACAAAAGACACCTTTTATTCTCCTTCTTATCATACGACACTACAAAACTTTTAGACTGAGCGCTGGGCTTTGGTTTCGAATCGACTGCCTTATCAAACCTGCTATTATTACTATAGGCAGTCTCCAGCACGTCAGCACGACCACGCAGGAATGAATAGAATTCACTCAACGAAGGTAACTCGCTCAAATTGCATTTGTACTCCTCCCATTTTCTACCCGTGTGTATGTCTAATTTCGTGGACACCATGTATATTATAAGGGCATCCCACTTATCAGTAGGCTGGCCGAGGGATTCAAGAGCGCGTAAATGCTTTGATACATGGTCGACAATAAAACGCAACGCTTTGAAGGATTCCGTACGTAATGATTCAATACCGAACAACGCCTTTAAATGATTGTTCATCAATATATTTTTATTACCAAACCTTTGACATAAAAGATCCCATGCGACATTATAATTTTTTGCACTAAATTCTATCGATTTTATCACAATAGATGCGCTCCCTGATAATGAGGAACGTAAATAATGAAATTTATTAATTGGCGGAATCCCTTCATTGCTATTTATTACCGCTTCAAACGTGTCCTTGAATTCCAGCCACATTAAATAATTACCATCAAAAGTCGGCAATTTTATAGTAGGTAGCTTGATAGAACTAGTCGAATAGGAATGGCAACTGCTAAAATCACCCCCTGGGTTCTTTTCGCTTTGATTTTTACCCGGGCGACTATCTAAAAGTTCCTGACAAGTAGATATTAAAGTCAAGAACTGACTCTCAATAGTATCTCTTTCTTTTATTTGTTCATTAGGATCAGAATGTAATAAATCTATTTTATTTTGCAACGCTTCGTACTCACTCAATAATAGTTGACATCTGTTTAATTTTAATTCTATTTCTTTATATTTCACAGACGAAATTTCCCTTAAACTTTGTATAGTAGATAGGTAAGTAGAAAAATTTGTTAATCGTCCTTTCACTATTCCTCTTTGTTTAATTAAATTAGCTAAATCAACCTTTGTTTGACTGTCTGACTTAGATTCAGTTGGAGGCGTCATTTTATCACACGAAAAATCACACAAATAGCTTACTTAGTTCAATAAACTTAGGCGCAAACAATGCATATAAAAGTAAGTAAAATGTGCACTCAAACCTGTAGGTATGCGGCGATAAATAGATCACCTCAAATCCAGTCGCTTCCGTCTCGAATGTTCGATGCTCAGAGCGAAACCGGTTTGTTATTTGAAGTCCAGCGGTGACCCGCTCGCACCCCGGGCACAACGTAGAACTCAGCCTTTTGTTAGCTGGAATTGTTTTAAATAATGTTTTAGAAAATGTTTTATGATCTAGTTACTTGTGTGCTAGGCAGGGGTTTATGTATTTTAGGCCATACAAGGAACAAGCTAGGCTTCTAATTAAAGTATATTAGGCCAGACAAAATGCAAGAGAAGGCTTTAAAATATATAAATGATTTGCTTTAATTATTGTAACAATGGAATAGTGCGAAGAATGTGAAACGGTTATGTCAACTAAATAGCCGCTCAGTAACGGTTTATCTATTTATTAAAGCAGTAAGAAGTACGAAATATTGATAGATTAAAATAATTGTACAGTAGAAATGTACAATAGAAACTAGAAAGCTTTTATGCTTATCGCTAAATGTGCTGTAAAATTATAGAAATAGCCTCAGGTAAGCTTGATTAGACGAATAAATAAGTCTAACGCTTGAGTAAACTATTAAAATTACTAATTAATTATTATTTACGAGTAGCACGACGGCTATTGCACACAAAATAGAAGCGAGATGAAACAAAGGAATTTAACGGAAATGGTTTGGGGAAGATCGGAATAAAATTGGAATGGGCTTACTTTCTTTGGATTTGACCTAGTCTCCTTATTTGTCCTCCAGGCTCCACGAAGTAGCAATGTCCTTCTCCACCAAATGTAGCTCCAAATCGTTTCCAAGTTTCAAAAATTCGCAACGCCGTTGATGACGCTGACGTGACGCCGCAAATTTAAATTCGTCGACACATTGCAACGGTTAGGAAAGTCTTTAGCTTTAGAACACTTTGTCCAGTCTTATGTCCTGTCACGGTCGCCACTTTTTGTTAATAAAAACAAAACTTTTATAATATTGAAGTTTAATTACTTTTGAAATAAAGATACAGGTAAGTTGGTAGGTACAAAAACTATGACGTGCGTCTCCCGAGCCGTGGTCGATGGCGGAGTCTCGGGCGCGGGCGCGCCTGCATAACGGTCCGACGAGTTCCCCCTCCTCGCCGCGCTGCCTCCTCTCTTCTATGTGTGCGCGTGCACACAGGCGTAGACATCCAAAAATTCGCAACGCCGTTGATGACGCTGACGTGACGCCGCAAATTTAAATTCGTCGACACATTGCAACGGTTAGGAAAGTCTTTAGCTTTAGAACACTTTGTCCAGTCTTATGTCCTGTCACGGTCGCCACTTTTTTGGCATAAAATTGGTCAAGTCTTCTAAAAGAATTTGCAAGTCTGTCACAGATACAGATCTCGAGACGTGTTCTATGTGAAAAACCGAAATCTATAGAGCTACATTGTTTCGTAGACGCCTCCCAACAAGCCTACGCGGCTTGCGTGTACCTACGTTCTGAGAATCAGGACGGAAGTATCACTACTAGGTTGTTATGCGCTAAGGCACGAGTTGCTCCTTTGAACCCTACCACAATACCTCGTTTAGAGTTATGTGGTGCTCTATTAGGGTCTCGTTTAAGCTCTAAGGTTTTGCAGTCTGTACATGGTAATATCAGTCAGAAATACCTATGGACTGATTCAACAGTCGTGTTAGGTTGGTTGAAGACTCAACCAAGGGATCTTAATGTATTTGTGTGTAACCGGGTGAATGAGATAAATAAGCTTACCAGTGGGTTTACATTTAGACATGTGCCCACAGATCAAAACCCAGCAGACATGGCGTCTCGTGGGGTAAGTCCGAGTCGGTTGGAATCTTCTTTCCTTTGGTGGGAAGGGCCTTCGTTCCTCGCGAATGATCAATCCTGCTGGCCTAAGACCTCTCACACTCTTATACCTACAGACTTACCTGAAGCTAAAAAGACAGTTAAATGCCACGTCTCAACCACCGATTCTATTTTTGATAAATATTCTAATCTGAATAAAATGATAAGGATCTATGGCTATGTATTACGTTTTATATCGAATTGTAAAAATAAGAATAATAAGATTAATGGTCCTTTAGATGTGAATGAATTGAATGAATCTTTACTATTATTGGTTAAAAGAAGTCAACAGGAATGTTTCAATGAAGAAATTAAATTAATTAAAGAAAATAAAACTCTCAATCGCAAGTCCAAATTAATATCATTAAATTGTTTTGTCGATTCAACTGGCTTGTTGAGAACTGGGGGTCGTATTCAAAACTCTGATTTTGAATACGATAAGAAACATCCTTTGATTTTAGATTCAAAGCATAATTTTACTAAAATACTATTCAAAAGAGAACATGAAAGGTTGTTTCATGCTGGTCCACAGCATCTTCTTGCGTCTATAAGAGAGAGATTCTGGCCTATAGGTGGTCGGCATCTGGCACGTAGTACGACTAAGCAGTGCATGATTTGCTTTCGTTTGCGCGGACAAACATTGCAGCCTATAATGGGCAACCTACCTGCCGAAAGAAGTTACTCTTCGTTTCCCTTCTACTCGTGTGGTGTCGATTTTGCCGGACCTTTTATGATATCTAGTCGCAAAGGAAAGGGCAACCGAATTTCTAAATGTTATTTATGTTTGTTTATATGTTTAGCGTCAAAAGCACTCCATTTAGAATTAGTTAGTGATTTAAGTACGGAAGCATTCATTTTGTCATTGCGGAGATTTGTCTCGAGAAGAGGCAAGCCACATTCAATCTTTTGCGACAATGGCAGTAATTTTAAGGGCGCAAACAATGAAATAAGTAGAATACTCAAATCTAGTCGTGAATCCGTTTCGGATTTCGCATCCAATGAAGGCTTTAAATTTGTATTCAGCCCTGCATATTCTCCACATTTTGGAGGTATATGGGAGGCTGGCGTTAAGTCAGCAAAACATCATTTACGGCGTGTCGCTGGAAATGCTTCCCTCACTTTTGAGGAACTAGCGACGCTGTTCACACAGATTGAAGCGATTTTGAATTCTCGTCCTTTAACTCCCCTTTCCGCGGATCCTACAGACCCTACTCCACTAACCCCAGGGCATTTTCTGATTGGACGACCTCTCAGCGCGGTACCGTCGCTTCCTATCACTTCGAAGCATCCGAACCGATTCCAGCTCATCGAGCAACTAAGGCAACACTTCTGGGAGAGGTGGCGCCGGGAGTTTATAGCGGAGCTTCAGCAGCGGACCAAATGGAGGACTAAGCAAAGAGAGCTTCAAGTCGGAGATCTAGTAATACTCAAAGAAGATAATATTCCTCCACTACAATGGCGACTAGCACGCATTAGCAAATTATATCCCGGAATTGACGGAGTAAGCAGAGTCGCCGATGTCCTCACTACAAAGGGCACAATAAGAAGGGCTATCCACAAGATGTGCATAATTCCTAACAACGATGACGCCAAGGAGACAATCTAAACCGGCAACATCAATCCAGCCAACGAGGAGACTCCAGGTCATCTCAAAGAGACAAAATGTACACCTGACAACGACAATGATCCCTTTGAAAGCAACCCTTTCAAGGCCCGGAGGATGTCTACGCCTGTGTGCACGCGCACACATAGAAGAGAGGAGGCAGCGCGGCGAGGAGGGGGAACTCGTCGGACCGTTATGCAGGCGCGCCCGCGCCCCAGACTCCGCCATCGACCACGGCTCGGGAGACGCACGTCATAGTTTTTGTACCTACCAACTTACCTGTATCTTTATTTCAAAAGTAATTAAACTTCAATATTATAAAAGTTTTGTTTTTATTAACATAGACAAAGGCTGAGTCTGCCATGTTTCTAAGACCGTGGTAAATAAGAAAAAGATAAAGTGAAAAACTTTGTATCGGATCTAAAAAGAAACACTCCATCAGGAATTAAAGCCATTAAAGTATTTTGATTTTCGAAGCACATTTGCTGCTACAGATAATTCATGAGGTATTCAACTCCCAATACGGTTGACGTTCTGAGACTCAAGCCCGAAAATGCGGTCCGGATAAGGGATGCCCAAAAGCAGTAGCGATGCAGTGTCCATCCATATACAGCGAGACAGAAAAAGTAGTCTTAAAGAGAGTGGAAGTATTTGATCCGATTTATTCTTGATCGAGAGACAAAACAAAAGAATGAGCTTCAAACAAATCTGGAATTGCAACTGAATTTAGTTTTTCTCACGCTTCGTTTAGGTAAAGTTAACAATTTCAAAGTTTGTTTTGGACTCAACACAGTCATATAGACTAAAATATTAGACACAAAATATTTTTTTTTTTTCCTTGAAATATGTATCTTTATCGGCAACCATCATAAGTATCGATATTACTCTCAGCAGGCTGATATTCTTAATTTACCGTCCTTTAGTTACTTTTGAAGATTTCAAAGCGTCAAATTTGCTCATTACGTTTGCAATCCACTAGCAATCACCATCATCTGGCCTAGCTAGATCCACTGAACCAATTTAGGCCAAATCCGGTGGCTTAAGCTAGCTAGAAGATTGGTGGTATAAAAGCTTATCGCTTCAATATCCGATCAACATCTGTCCTGCCTGCCACTTTAAAAACTTGTTTTGCCTTGTCAAAGGCTTTGCTTGACCGGGACAGGCCCTTGTACTATGCGTGCATTATTGGTCTTCAAACTGCCTTCTGTCCTTGCAACATAATACGATGTGTTACTCTTTGCACAGGGTATCCTAGTTTGGGACCAGGACAAGTGATTGCGTTGTGTGGAAGTTATTATTACTCATTGACCTACGATTCCTCCTCATCGTAGTCCGACGACAGCGACCTAAAGGGTTTATAGGACTACTGCGGCGATGGGCTTGGATGTGACTCGCTCTTGTTTTAATGTTCAGCTACATTGGCCGCAGTTCTATTTACGGCGGTTATTGTTCTCTTGACAATTAAAACTGAAAGTGTCATTTGAAAATTAACGTCCAGTTTATGCTTTATTTCAGAATGGATAAATATTTATTAGCAACTCCACTGAAACAAATACATAAATAGTTGCTAGCCAATTTCAAACAGAGAATAATCATGGAGCAAAATAAGTACAGTTATAACCCATGGCAAAACATGACACACGTATACATGTGAAGGCAGTGAGTTGTAAGTATAAGACATGTAACGGTCCGCGTACTAGCCCTTCTCTATACATACATATTAATGGAACAATTGAATATTACATAAAGCCACCTGGGTGTTTGCCTCACCGAGCAATTGAGGGTCTTGATTATTGGATCAATTATACGTTGCTCCATTCCGCTCTCAGCAGACATAGTGGCATAGCTTTGGACCTATTTGGCTGGACCATAATATACGGTGTACTACTTTAGTACTAGGATAATATTATTAAGGGATCCAGCTCTATTGAATTGATTTATTCAGATGGATGCGGAGTACTTTTCGGAACATTTAGCCTCGACAAAATTAGTTTTCTCGATTTTAAATGTGGCTTGAGTAGTAATAACGAAAATTCTTCATGCAAAATACAATTTAAGTGGTTACTTAAGTGAGATTTAAGGAGCGGTACAAGTCGCCTTAAGTAGTTGATAACCTATCCAACCCTCGATGGGTCCTCTCTAATCCTCTAATCCTGATAGAATTATCAGCATTAGAGTTTTGTAGGTACTAGTATCATAAACATGCAGTCTCCAATGCAATGTACAAAATCATGATAATGAGCCTGTAGGGCAGCCTATAACTTGACAATATTCCTGCTGATTTTTTAGTCAAGAAGCTTTAAGTTCTTACATTACTTTCTCGTTACAAGGATGATCCGTTTGACAAAGCTTTCTCCATACGCAATTTCACAACACAATAGACCATATTTGCTGGAAACGAACACCAACTCAATTCCAGGGCGGTCGACCTCAAAAATATTTCCCAAGCAGCTTTTATTGCTTTTGGCGTAAGTGCGAAAGTTGAGCAAAAACGTCTGCTTTATGATGTTCAAAGATATACTATTGTACATATTTCCATCTCCTCTTATTTGGGTGAAAACTCTCGCATTGTATGGTAATGACACCAAGCGTCGTGTTTGTACGAGTAATTTCACTCATGTTTTCTACCTCTTACTGCATATTTACTATTGAGGCTCGTACGGTATTAGAATCACTCGGTTTTCTTGCGTTAAGGGCTCTATTTCAAACTGCTCTTGACTTTTCAGATACACCAATATAGGCAATTTGTTAAATTGAACATGAGAAAACAATAGTTCAATTCCCTATTATTAGCCTTGGCGGTTTACAAATTAACCTAAGTGTTCATGTAATTTCCCCGTTTACAATAAATAATATTCTCCTGTAATCTAATTTAAGCGGTTTAATACTTATACCTTATTTATCGATAAAAACAACAATGAATCTTAAGCATACGTAGTTAAGCGTAAATTTTGGATGTACCTATGTCGGTTGATCAAAATTTACACATAGGATTTGGTTTTGCTTTTATGGTATGGATTTATATGGCTTAGAGTGATCACGTTATCTTGATGTTTACTTTTGCTACTGAAAGAAAAGTTGAAATGCAAAGTAAACAGTATGTGACAAACAAGATGAAAACACTTTGTGATTACGTAATCAAACCATTAAATGATTTATTGACAAACAAGTAAGTAGCATGAACAGAAACGCTAATAACTGAAGCGAATAAACAACCAAACCAATAACTTATCCTAACACACCTAAGCTTTGCAAAATGTTTAAAGGCATAAAACATGCAATCCTTTCAGTTAAGTTATTTGTTATGATATCAATAGAAACAGAAAATCATAAGGCTAAGGCACAAGCAAACAATTATCGACCTAATGACCGCAATAAATATGTATTAGTTTAACTCTTGCGATAACGTTGAACAAATTAATATGGATACAGCAACTATACAAATTGGAGATAATATAAACAAACTGTAAGTAAAGTTGAAATCTTATGCAGCTAAAATATATGTAAAATACCCTGCACGGCCTGCACCTAATGATACCATAACTAAATAGATTGACATACCAAATAGAACTACATTATTATGTATAACTGCATGATTATGGCTACTGTATGAATACTTATATTGCAGAAATGCCATATTTTTATAACGTACACGCTAAAAATACATTTTTCTCTTTTTTTATTTATCTTGAGAATAAATAATGTTGATCTTGAACTTTTATAAACTAAAAGTAAAACCTACGTATTTGCACAAACCGAAACTGAAACACATTTTTGCGTCCCAAATACCTCAGTGTGTCAAGACCCTTTAATCGCAGACCGTCCAAAACGCAAACCGTCCAACGCTAAAAAAACGCAATCCGTCCAACACAACACGCAAGCCGTCCAAAATGCAATCCGTTCAAAGGTGTATAACCAATGTTGCCAGTGATGACTTATGGATGTGAGACCTAGTCGCTGACTATGGGCCTCATAAGAAGGCTCAAGGTCACCAAACAAGCAATGGAGAGACCTATATTAGGAGTTTCACTGCGTGATCGAATCAGGAATGAGGAGATCCGGAGAAGAACCTGAGTTACTAAAATAGCTCGAAGAATTGCTCAGTTGAAGTGGCAGTGGGCGATGCACATAGCTCGAAGAACTGATGGCCGTTGGGGCGAGAAAGTTCTGAGCTGGTGATCACGGACCGGATGTCACAGCATGGGTTGGCTCCCCATCAGATGGTCTGACGACCTAGTTACGGTGGCAGGAAGTCGTTGGATGCGGGCGGCGCAAGACTGAGAAACTTGGAAAACCATGAGGGAGGCCTGTGTCATGCAGTCGGCGTCAAATGGCTGATGATTTGTATAAACCATTAGCATGTCAGTAAGGTAGCTGGTAACAAGCTGAACAAAAAAAAAGCACATCACAAGTTGCGTGATCTTGAACTCTACATAATATTAATGGAAGATAATGTTAGGTTAGGAGAACGAAAGATAAATGAGCCCTTTGCACTAAACACCATTAGTTAAAGCAACGATTGCGAAGTAGGATCTATTTATCGTATGTACTATCCAAAGTATGCTTCGTATAAATTACTTTACGAGGTCATGATTTTTGTACCTACACACACACTTAACTCATTTTGGCTAAATAGGTTACAAGGACAGTGCGTAAAGAGCGGTTCATTAATTACGTGAACTGCGGAAAGAAGGAGTCTAGGAGGAGTCAGAATTTGACCGAAGCTCATCTAGGTAGAGGAGGCAATAAAAAAAAATTAATTTACAGAGTGTACATACATTTGGTACATGCCAAATTACTGCGAGAATAATAATTTGTGTTTGTAGTTGTTTTACAGAAAAAAATATGTGGTATAGAAAGGCCTCACCTAATCGTGTCGAATCTCACCAATTGGGATAAGAGGTCTTCAAGAATAGGAAGAGAAGAGAAGACAACCTCTAAGACATTGGATTTTGAGTCAAATTCTTGAAGTTTCCTACTGCTGCATACTGTATTTATCAGATAGATAGATAGAGAACACGTCAGCCTTGAATCCTTTCATTAGCTCCCAACTTTCAAGAATACTAAATAGAGAAAGGAGGAATCTAATATCGGCAGAAATAAATTTAACGCCTACCAGTGTTGAAACATTAGATGGTATTTAAAAACAAGACATTAACTACCTATCAAGTAATGATGAATCCAACACAGATATAGCAGGGCTATATAGAGTTAGACACGCAAATGTTACTAGGCCCGTTGTAATAGACCGTAACTCTGTCAGGGATCCCATTAATACTGAGGGAATGCTGAGAGGGCTTATTGATTTGGTTTTGGACCCATCGACCCTAAAGATGTTCCTGTAAAACTATTGCAATGCATAAATAAATTAACAATAAACACAACTCCAGCTAAAACAGAAAAAACCGGCCAAGTGCGAGTCAGACTCGCGCACCGAGGATTCTGTAGCACCATAAATATAACATTACGCATTTAGCAAAAATGTGTTTTTTCTCATACAGTTCGGGTATCTTTAACTGATCAAAGTTATATTTGACGGGTTTTATTATTTTTTTGTTATACTGTAAATACACCAAGTTTAGCTAGCACACATTTGCTCCCATTACACTATCATACTTTGACAGCAAGTATAAGTATTAACTCAACCTCATTGATCTCCGTATCTCTGTCAAGACCCTTTATCTCGGGAAGGCGTGGAGATATCAAGTTAAAATTAAAACCATATACTTAAATCTACAATCCCTTGAAGCTGTAAAAAAATCAAACTTCTAAGTTTACGTGAAAAAAAGATATGGCCATTTATGCAGCAACAAGCGTATTTCGACACTCAAGGGAATCCAAATTTAAAATTTATAGGGTACTTTTCGTTTACCTAGAACTATGAAATTTGTCAAGTAATATCGTCTTATACTGCAAGTACAGGAAAAAATCTGAAAATTATACATTTGTAATTAAATCACAAAAAAAATCTGTTTGAAGTTCGGCAAAAGCTCGTAAAAATCTGCGAAACTCGATTCCTGAACTATTTATAATATACAAGTTCCTACAAATTTGTACGGAACCCTCGGTGGGTGAGTTCAATTAGCACTTGTCTGGTTTTTATTTAACTGGCTACCTGTTAAGTTTGAAACAAAACCCTTTATTGATCTGTCTGTCCAATCTGGACGAATAAACTGACAGAGACGTATAGGCATTTAAAAGTACCCACTTGTTATTAGTACTTGGTTTTTGTCACCCAAGAAAACGTAAAACAATTGGTTAAAACAATATCTAATGCCGAATTGAAACTACAAAACCCGCGGATGAAACGGTACAAGGACCGACTGAGTCCATGACCATTGATTCATCGTCTGACCTATTAAATATCTAATAGGCACATCATAGCGTGCCTTTTCCAATAGGCCGTGCAATTTCTATAGACGGCCCGTCTACACTTCGTGCTGATATTAAGACAAAGAGACTTGTTCTATTTGAGCCAGAGCTGTTGTTGTTATTGTTTCTCTATTGCGTTTTGTAACTCGAGCCTTATTTTGTTTATTAGTTTTCTTTTTATTACATAGCATGACATAACATGAACTCACGCCTGTATCCCAGAGGGTTAGGCAGAGACCAGGGACTGCCACTTGCTACGATCCTGACAGATAACTTTCGCTTCCTCAACATTCTATTCTATTCTTTTTATTATTTTAGACAAACTCAAATACACAGTAAACTTTGACATCTCGTGTTTGATTCACATTAACTATTTGATGTACATCTTCATCAATGCAATTTCCTCCTTTCTTATTGAACTTTCCCTCATCGTAATTAATGTAATCACGAATCCAATCGTTAAAGTTCAGCTCTTCTCTATGCACCAATCTCTTCTGATCAACAGTATTTGAGCATCATTCCCACGCGCTTGGACTTATCGCCAGCAATCGCTTAACGTTGTTCAATCTAATTAAGTTGCCTGTGATTAAATATAGCAAGGAAGCTTTTAACTAGGCCCTAATCTTCCTAGGTAGGCTACAGTGAGCTAGACAAAGAGCTGCTGAACTGCTCACAAACTCACTTCTTGTAGTACTGTCATCCAAAAGTATTGACACATTGGGATTAAATTTGCAGTAGTTAGTACCATCTTCTATGTACATAGTTTATTATTGTATGCTATGTCTTAGATGACCTCCAAGAGTGCAATGTCGATGTAGCTGTATTGTTATTTAAGTTTTATTGTATATCATTTTGTTCTTGTGATATGCTTGATAAAATTATTGCGGAGTAAAAATAGTTCAGGTTCATGTTGTAAGTTATGATAAAGTGCACTGGACAGGCTTGTTGCTTTACATGCATGCATGAGATACTTAAAATCCTGGAAAGTACATTTGACAGCAGCGACCATTACATTTTTATTATAAAGTCATCCTTATTGTAAAGGACCATCTTTTGTAAGTTACAAACTTATCGTAGCAAAACTGCTTGCTAACGGCGGCATAGGAAAACATCGGTGTTCGTTTTACAAGCACGCGTGATTATTAAGCCCAAATCTTTCTCTCGATCTCTCTCAGACATAAATCCTATATCCCGGAGTGGGACGTTTATGCAATACGGTATCTAGTAAGTAACTGTAACGGGTTATGAATCAGTGTACATCTTTGAAGAAAAACATCGGAAAAAAACATCGAGTACCTGATGATCGTTAATATACCTCAGCTCTTGAAGTTGTCAACTGCGGTAAACAAGCGTGGTTATTAAGTCCCGACCATCTCTCTCTGAGATACGGCCTGTACCACGGTGTAGGACGTGTATAAGCTGCATAATTCTAGTATAATATGCTGTATTATAGTAACTATAACAGGCAACAGAAACAGAAAATCGCACATCCGAATTGGGTCCCTACGCGTGGTGATTAACTCCATGCTGTCTCTATCTCTGAGGTACGGCTTGTACCATGCGGTGATACGTTTATAAGCTGCATAAGTATACCTACTGTGCTGTGTCACAGTAACAGTAACAGGTTATGAATCAATGCACACTTCTAACGATTTCAAACGCGGATGCCCTTTAAATGGCCGACAGTAATTGCAACTGGAAAAGTTCGCTAATAAAAATAATTTGCTGCTATTTTCTCGGCTTAATTCGCCGCTTCCCTTTTTCGCTTTCACTCCGCAAGTGCTACGGGAAAATAGGGACATTCAGCAGATTCACTAAAAGAAAGCGCAGAATCACGCATATTACTTTGCAGTCTACTCAAATTTCTCTTTCCTGTAAATAATTTCTTACACCAAATACGGGATGTGTTAGCGAAGGGCAAGATAAAATGTAACTGAAACCGGCGTGCATGTATGCATAAGCAGCCTATATACATCCCACTGTAGGGCACAGGCCTCCTCTCAGGGAGAGAGTATGGGCTTAATCACCACGCGTGCCCACCGCGGATTGGCGATTTCAAGCGCTGAGGTATATGAATAGCTCAGACACTCAGGTTTCCTCACGATGTTTTCCTTCACCGTTACCGAGTGGTATTGCTACTATAACTCCACAAATGTACATAACTTAGAAAACAAAGTCAATCGAACCTGGGTCTCCCGCTTCCGAGTCCAATGTTCTACCCACTAGGCTACCACTGCTTGCTTCGGTAGCCTAGCCGCCTAGCTGCAACCAGCGTGCGTGCATCCAATAACTAGTGAATGACGAAGCGAAAGAAGTTTGTCAGGATCTGATGATGGTACTCAAACTTGCTTACACATCCCTTATTTCGTTATTAAAATAATCTCAGAAATAAACCGTTGAAACTTTGCAGTTGCCTTCTTCACCACCCTATCAACGTGATTACACTGTTACACCATTTGACACTACCCCCAACCTTTCCTCGACACCTGTTGGTTGGCTAAAATTGAATACTATTTAGTATTAAACCCGCCTATTGTAATTTTTTTTCTGGTACATTAAATAGTTTTAATAATTATTATTATTATGAATTAGGAATTATTTAAACTTCATTAGGATATTCGTGTCAGAGATTTCAGGAACGTCAAACCTTTGTATTATTGATTCTAGGACCTCATAATCGGTAAACTACTTACATACCTACCGCTTAAGGTTACAAAGTTACGCCTCCGTTACGTAGTACTGAAAATATTTAGCAGATAAATTTACATCTAGGTGTAATCTTGTGACATAGCATATTATGTTAATTTTCGTGTAGTACTTTTAATTATATGGCGATAATGAAGATTCAGGTCTAGAAAAATATGCGGTTAACACTAGCTTATAGAATTTGAATTTCTCAATTTGTGTTTCAAAGATATTACTGTTTCTACACCTTCACGATTTCGTTTGGTATAATCCCATTCTATTTACTAAACACATCAGTAAGCAACATTGAAACTCGATCTTTCACAACCTAGAATTAAGTGTTTTCTAACCAATAACCCTTCCAAAACAATTTAACCGACACGTATGGAATGCAGTCATAAAAGCAACAAAAAATCTTTCAACAGCGAATCACTAACATACTGATATTTACACATCTACGTAATATCACTAGTAAAGGTAGCTTATATACGTCTCACTCCATACCACAGGCCTTCTGTCAGATAACATTACCTCCACATATACTACTTATAGTATATTAGAATAACATAGGCGAAAATTATACAGAAAGGCAAACCAGCAGTCCAAGGAACAGAAGGCAACGCGGCGCAGATAACAGTCAAGAAAATAAAACTTCAAAGTGTGTACAGAGAAGATAAGAAGGCCCGTAACATTAAGTTCATAATGGGATCTATTTGTAGGATGCCGTCGTCGGTCGAAACCCCGTTGAGCGTGTCGTAATAGCCTTTGCTTGTTGTGTAGATGTTCATACAGTAGGTTGGAAAAACTATGATATAGACTGATAAAAAAGGAAAAAAAAACTTAACTTTGCTTAGCTGTGAAAATAATTGCAAACGGTAACATGATTTTACGCGTTGGTAAATTTGATTCTTACTTACAGGTTTTTCAAAGAAGAAAACGTTCGATTGCGATCGGAAGCTTACCTGAAAAAGACAAAAACGCGTCATATTAATCAAAGAACATTACTTTCATAGTTATGGATTGCTTGTCATCGGATCCACCAAAGTAAAAGGCGAACCAGGAAACCACTTTTTACGGAGACATTATATATAATGTAGAAGTTTTTGCTGGAAATATTGGCCAGTTTACGGTTGCACTTTGCTAGATATGGCTTCACTTGACGTAGCAAGAGCCTATATCAGATTACATGACTTTCACATTAAGATCAAATTATGACACTTGTATAAGACGAGTAACTTTAATGGAAAATTGTTGTAGGAAGTTAGATTTGAAAATGCATGTATAATATATGATAATAATCAAATTAAAGTAATTAATTGAAATATGATCAAAATTATAAGCCGAGGAAGAAAAACCATTGATACACTTAGGAATGAAATATGAAAATCCATTAGCTTTTCCATCGCTATTAAAGGCATCCTATTCCTAGCCTAAGGTTTATCTATTTAGAGCGCAATTAATGTGTTAGTATTTCTCATCTAGACATCTATTAAAACTATAACTATTAAACTTCATAAAGTAGTGAGATATCTATGACAAACAGCACCGTTTGTCACAGATTTCTAACGAATAGTTTAAGTTAATTCAATTATTGCGGCGAATGATAATTAAATTAATCGAGGCTTGCTTCGTGATCGATATTGAAGTACAATCGGAAATATCTTAATACTCAACTCTAGTGGTACATCAAGACGAGCAATTGCAGCATGTTTCATATGTTACCGTAGGTTAGTCCAGGTAATAGCTGGTTCAAGACCCATTGCAAGACTTACCTGCCTGTGCTTAGCTCTTTTCCTCTCTTTATTTTATGCGCTCTTTATTATACAGAGTGTTTTAAGCATGCTTTCCTTACCAGTACCTATCGTATGGGTAACATGTGGGTATCGAACAAATATGATCTTAAGCAATCTTGATGTTGCTGACTTAGCTTATTCGATGAAGCTGAGCTACTAGATTTAAAAAGTAAAATTATCAATGACTATAATGCCGTATCATAAGTATAGGAGTACAAAAAAAGATATAATAAAATTATTAAATTCTACATGGACCAGCTTATTTTTAGTTGAGGGAGGCGCCATTGGTCACATCTTCACACACACAATTTATTTTCATGTTATACATTTCATATCGCCAAGGGCGCCCGAATTCCATATTGTCAATTTTCATGAAATCTTTGTCCACCTATATTACTGACAGTCGAGCAGGATTATGCGAATACCACCGATATTGTTAGCCAGAAGTCAAGATACACATTTAGACATTAAACGGGTGACGTAATATCCAGTGAAAGCTAGTAAAATTGATGGCTCCGAGCGCATACCTCATGCACTGGTCAGATTTCACCCACCAAGGGCCTGCGCGAATAAGTTTTGCGTCGATACGAACTGTCTGTGTTCCACTGCTTGTTAACTGTCTCGACTATTCAGAGGAACAGACGTACGCAGCGCCGATTTATTATTAAGCTATCGATGCATTCATCTAAGGATGGGAATGTATTGATGTGCAAGTAGGTAGGCAGGTTGACGCACTGTCTGTGTCTAAGCGGTGCATTGTATTGTCGTAGCCTGAAGGAAGATAGCTCGTAGATGAGAGGTAAGGTAATTCATTGGTGTATTTTATAGCTAATAATTTGGTTGAAGAAGTATTATGTTGCGCTCTGTAAGAATACGCCATATAAATAAGGAAGGACAAAAAGTTATGCTAAGTTCATAGCCACTAGCCCATCTCTACCCACGTCTAGTTGTAGAATGAATTTCTTCATATTCACGTTTTATACAAATATCTGCTTCATATTATATCTGGAGAGACTTTTCCGATAGTTTTATAGTCAGAAATGCACGATGTAGCTTTTGATTTACTATTCTTGTGACAGTAAGGAACTGCAAGCGCAAGTGAAGTTTCAACACAAGACAATCAGCAATACAATGATCTAAAAGTGACTCTCACAGGAGATTGCTTTACATAACCTTTGTTTTATGCAATATAAAGGAGTGCTTATAATTTATAGTCTCTTTATCAATTTGACCTTGCAAAAAATATAAGCCTGATGCACAGATAAGATCTGGTGATTTCAGCAAGTCACAGTGGGGCCACTTTCTTAAGCAACTTAGACTTAACACATGTTTTAATTTTCCAACTATAGCGAGTCAGCTTTGCTATATGAAATTAATTCTTTGGTGGAATTATAATTCCGGACTTTAGCTACGTTTAACAATACGAATAACCCCAGAAAGGTGAGTCGTGGCAGACACGTCCAATAATTTTGAAGAGTCCCGTGTAGCGAGCAAATTTATTAGCAGTAATATTAGTGGTACAACTGGCAACGATCTCTGAAATGAAATAACGGGTATGCACACATTTGCCACAGTTAACACTGTGAATACCTTGGGGCGATTGGAGAGAGAAGTAATTTAATGCCAAGATGAACACCATATCGGAACAATAGACCACGTCTGGATATACGAAAGGCATTTAGAAGTAATGTGGTATACAGTAGTATTGTGAGGAGAAATTTATAAAATTAGGTTCGTCTCTAACCAATGCTGTTACATCATTTCAATTAAAAAACGGATGATTTTAGATTTCCCTTTATTTTTACGGGTTTAGGACCGACAAAAGAAATAAAACAATAACATTTTGAAATATTTGGTCTTCTTTTATTAATGGTTTTAACATCGCGAACTTCCACAATGTGGCCATATACGTGGAAGTAACTATATTACTGAATCTCGAGACAAATTACTAGCAAAAAGAAGACCAATAACTTTGAAAATGGTATTTATTTTATCAGTTTTAAACGCATGAATGGAAAGGAAAATCTGGAATTGTTTGTTTTTGTTATTGTTGCGGTTCATCCTCGGACACGTAAAGGAGAATGATCAATTTACTATAGGAGTTAGTAAATTTTTGCGTCTTCGGTAAACTATAAAAAATTAGCTCTGGATTATGCAGGAAAAATATTATGAAAATATTAGATGGGAGTTTCGAGAAATCTTAATTTTGAGCCCATGAGACAAGACTACCCTAAGCCCACAATGGCGGTTTATTTTAGTTATTTATTCCACATATTGTTCATACATCATCACCATCATCATAATTTCAGCCATTGGACGTCCACTGCTGGACAAAAGCCTCCCCCGACGATTTCCAGAAGGGCTGGTTGAATTGTTCATACACATGGTCATTTTAACAATAAACTACACTAATTAAACAGTATAAAATCCACTGGAATCAATTTGCAAAAATAAAAGCGTCATAAAACCGCTCGTTTGAACTCCCGTCAAAAACTCCCCGTTTGCAGTTTGCACTTTCGCATTTTATGTATGTACACGATTTGCGATTTTTGCAATAATGTAATCTAATCTGTGTTTGTAATCTGTGACTGACTGAAGTTTTTTAGTTATACAATCAATACAGATATTTTTAATTATTACTTTTAAGCCCCTGATTATTTTAATTTATCAAATAGAACTATGAAATCATTTTTCAAAAGAAACATTTTGAGGTATAAATGCAGCGCAACATAGACTGTTTTTGATCATTCTCCTTTAGGTCTACCCGTTACCCATTGCTCGCGAAATAAAAGGAGGTTTACTTTTAACTACAAAACAAAACTGTATTGTTTCTTCGGTTTCTTTGAATATTATGTGAATTTGTGTAACATGCATGACTTATAATTAGGTATATCTGATCTGTCAATATCGTTAACTTGCAGAGTAGCCTTAATTGATCATGCTGTTCATACTTAGACACCAAAGATTTCATTTTTAACGACGATTTCGGTTTCGTCATTCATCTCCAAATGTTCAGATAAAACCAATTGGCAGATTTAAATGGCCATCAAAGTTGGGTAACTTACGGAAATGTTGAATTAAATGTTTTATTTTGTCTTTATTTTCGTAACATACCATTCAGTGTGTTGCATCAACAATTATTTTACTGCCCCTCGTAAAGTTTACCAGGTATATTACAAAACGGAATACTTAACTGTACTACTGCATGAGTTGCGGTTATAGAGCCTCATTGGATTTTTGGTACTTGTAAGTTTTAAAAGCTCAAATCACTGACTGGTTTACTTACAAAATATTTGTTTAATTTAATCACCTGTTTCAAGACAATATCTATGAAACTACACGAATGCTAGTAGCACTTGTGCCCCTAGCGTTTTATAAAATACATAGATAAGTAATTTATTTACGTAAGACACAGGTATTTGTATAAAGCATTACAAAACTAATTACTAGCATTAACATAACATAAACTCACGCCTGTATCCCAGAGGGGTAGGCAGAGACCAGGGACTGCCACTTGCTACAATCCTGACAGATCACTTTCGCTTCCTCAACATTCATTAGTCGTTGCATGCATACTAGCATTATGAGTAAATTTTACATAATTTTAATTACAAACGTGACATAGCAACATCGAAATCGCTACAATCTTACTGCAAAGTTAAGTTTCGAATCGTAAAAACATTGATTGTTTATGCACAATAACCAAAAAATTAGGGATTTTTGGATTTCCACTTTGTTAGTGCTGTAAGACTTTATTTTGTAAAACATTACTATAGAAATCTAATGACTTAGCTGATTTGATGAGGTTTGACTAAGAATATAATTTGCCGCAATAGGTATTTTACATCTATCTGTCTATTAAATCAATCCATAATATAAACAGAGCCCACTATTGGGCCTCTTCCCTTTCACGCCAACCCATTCGGTCCTTTGTTAGTCTCGTTCAACGTTTCCCCGCCGCCTCACAATGTTGTCAATGCAAATTTTAATACTTACTCCAAATTATATACTTACTGAGCTAGTTATTGTTATTGATTGAAGTCGCCAGTGGCATAAAACCAATTACATATACTTTATTATTGGCAATATCGTAGGACACACTCGACCTCGATCCAAGGGCTTTTCTTCGCACTTTTTAATGTCAGAAGTTATTTACGTAACAAATAATTAACCCTTTATTATGCATGACTGGTATCTTGCATAATTTCGTTGCTGTATTGCGTTCAATTTAAGTTTTGCCGATGAACGCCTTAATGCTCGATGGACGCTTTTTGGAGCCAATTTTTAAAGGACTCTTTATATTTTTGTGACTTAAAGAAAGTAAAATAAAAATAACAATTTAGAAAATGTCATTTCCGTATCACGGAGGGGTATAAAAGACAAAGGTTTGCTACTTGCCACGATATTGACATACCTTTTTCCCTTCTCAAACATTTGCTAAGATCCACAACATTTATTACTTTACACAAAATTTATTAGGTTCATTTACTTAAAATTGTACGGAGTCTATCCTTTTTATCCTTTAATGTATCCTACTTTGTTCATCTTAGACATGGTCGGTTATAACCAGCTGGAGGTAAGAAGGGAGTTAGCCTTAGCCACCTATGTATTGAAACTATTACGAGGTGCTACAGATGGTAAGCCTATCCGTGCCAGACCGATTTGTGTGGCGCAGACGGGGCGTTGATCTGTTGGCGGTGCCGCGCGCGCGCACCAACTTGCTGCGGGACGCGCCTCTGACGCGAGCTATACGCACTCTGAACTGTATTGCAGAAAGTACCGACCCTTACCGACCTGCGCTTTTTGTTCTATGTTATAATCCGAAATCACGTAAATCCAATTTTTATGACTGATCTGTCCATACATTTCATGTATTTAATTAATGACATGTTTTTAAATTTGATATCTTTTTTATTAATTATTGAATGGAATTTATTTTATATTTTTTTATTAGAATTTAATGTGGCTACCAACATTTACTTATTATGTAAAATGTGTATTGCACTATCGCAATAGGGTTACCTGTAATGATAGTTGTGAGTTTCATGATATAAATTAAAAAAAAAAAACATGCACTAAAATTTTCTTTGATGTAAAAGCTATCACAGCACTGATCTTCACTGATCTGCGGTTTCTCGTACACTCACAATCTAATAAAATATGTTAGCAGCTGGCCAACCTGGTAACATTTGGTCAAAGTGCATACAAAAAAAACGACTGACAGCTGTTAACAGTAGAGTGTTACCTCCAGTTTCTCGTACACTAACACGCTGTTAATCTACTGTTGACAGCTGTCAATTGACAAAAGTGCATACAAAAAAACCAATGAAAGCTGTTAACAGTAGATTAACAGCTTGTTAGTGTACGAGAAACCGGGGGTGAGAGTGTTAGTTGATTGTTGGTTACGAGAAACCGGGGCTAAGACTAAGAAAACATCAGGATGACATCAGACAAAATTATTAGTTAGATTTATCAAGTAGCATGGCACGGCTAAATCTATTATTTTTTCCAATTACTTTTAATTACAATTAAAGAAAAACCTCCATTGCTTGAACGATACAATGGATTGCCTATTGATATCACCTATTATATATTTGAAACCTTCATCGTTTCTAGATACATGTTAGGTACTCTAGTGGAACTGTCCACAGCCCCGCTGGGAGGAACTAATTCAAACTAAATCTCACTCAATTTTCATTTCAACGTCCCCCATCGGGATGTTAATGGGTTGAATGAGGAATTGACTCTTCAAACGCGACTCTCCAGGTAATTGCCAGTTAATTGTCTAGCTTGGTAATAAATCCACTAGCCAACTCCTGTCTGAGGCTACGGGCAACAAGACAAATAGCTCGGAGCCTGACTGGGGTCAGATTCTTGGTCACTTGTGTTTGAGAATCCAATCAATGCGTCGTTTAAGGTATTGTTTCATGGGACTAGGAATAAGTTAGGTCTTACATGTGTCCAAGACGGTGTTAGTGAGGAGAAACTTCCGTATATTTGCGTCGAAAGTGCTGGCAGGTTGTATATCGTTCCAGTACTCAATAGCCGGAATTAGTCTCTATTGAAAATGCATTTAGTTCAGACAAAGAAACACTTAATCTTGAACGCCAAGAAGATGACTCGACTCCGACTCGTAAAAGCTATCACAGCACTGATCTTCACTGATCTTCGGTTTCTCGTACACTCACAATCTATTAAAATCTGTTAGCAGCTGGCCAACCTGGTAACATTTGGTCAAAGTGCATGCAAAAAAAACGACTGACAGCTGTTAATGCAGACGCATGAGATAAATTGAGATGAAATGCCAGTGACTAAGAATATAGTCAAAATTCCCGTTCAATTAAGATCAACAGATCGTCACGTTCCTTAAGAACAATTCAAAATAAACAGGCCACTTACCACGTCGTTACAAGTGGTACATACAACGTGCGTGGAATATAAAAAGCGGCACGAGGCTGACGTATGAAGGTATGCATGCGCTACCCTGGCCGAGATATTTTGTCATTAAAATATTGTGTTGTGGTGAAAAAAAAAACCATAATAAATAAGAGGCCCTTAAAGCGTGACGTAATTTTGAAAACAACAGTTCGCAGAGTGAAAAATTGGGTATGAATGAATTTAAAGGAGTGAATTCATGTGTTTTTAATGTTCCATGTACAAGGTTTTTTTTTTAATAAGAAGATTTTGTCCTAATACTCTTGAGTACTTAGTTAACCGCTTGAATATATTTAACTGAGCAGCACGCATGTAGCGAACAAAAATGTGGATGAACAGACAGGTAAATTGCATTTAGTTGTACTTTTCATTCAGCAAATCTCCATCATTGGTTGCCTGGAAGAAATTGCTGTAAGGAATAAGGCCGCCAATTTGTATTTGATGTTTGTGTTTTTCCTGGTACAATAAAGAATATTCTTATCTTATCCTATCTTAAATTGGTAAGTATTGATCAGAACTCCATTTCAAATCATATCCCCTTAATAGGTGCCAATCCATCGGGCCCAATTGTCATTAAAACCGAATAAGTAGAGTCTGACTCGGTAGTCTTTCATGGCAAAGAAGGCAGATGAAGGCAGGGAAGAGGCAGATGGTGAAATACCGCGAAATATGGCATGATGGGGATAAGCCCATACCCAGCAGCGGGCAGAGGTGGGCTGATAGTGATGATGATGATGATGATGACCAGGCTGTATCATAGACGGCTATGTAATACAAGTGATAATTATTGATTGTTTATTATTGATTCCTCTGCCTTCTTTTTTGCAAAATAGTATGTTTCGTATAAGATTTTTACAAATGTTCGCTCATTTTGTGCAAGTTATTATGTCTTGCTATTCTGGAGTTTACTCAGATGTTTTGATTATGTAACTCTGTTACATATACGTTTGTTTAATAACTTTTTATATAAGCAGTCTATATGCGTCCTACTGCAAAGTATAGATTTTTTTCCGAGAGAGAGTATGGGCTTATTAAATACTATCCGCCCACGACAGATTCAAGAGCTGAGGTATACATGTGAACATACAGACACTCATGTTTTATTTTACCATTAGCGAGTGGAATTGCTACAACAAATTCACAGATTTGCTTTACATTTTGTAGTGCTCCGCGTAAATGAATGAATTGGTCAAAACAATGTGCTTAAAAACATAACTTCTAAAGTTTTCAAGGGTTTGTACACAATTTGCCTTTGGGTCACTTGTTTTTAGAATGCGGGATATAATATTATGCCGGCAGCAGCTTAACAAGTCGGCTCCTATTTCAATTAGGGTCCGTTCGAAAAACAACGCTAGACAACAGATTGCTTCACTTTTTCCGTCCCTCAGGGCTCGCGTTTCGACGTGTACATTTTACAGGTATTCTTTTTTTATTCCATTAGCAGGTAGAAGCAAAGATCGTGGGATGCTGCCTCCTGCCGCTCGAAAGATGGCTCCGATTCAATTATTATCTATTGGAAAGATATTGTCTGCTCGTGGGTGCATTTTTATTGGATGAGTGTTTATTATTGTGATGAACTTTATAATTATGTTTTGGTATCATTATTTTGGTGTTTTACACTTTTACTTAACATAAAGATTATAAAGAAAGGAAATGTATGCTGAAGTCGATTTGTTCATAAATGACACGATGTGTTCTTGGAAAACGATGAAAATTTATTTAATCAACACCCGACGTCAAGCTTTTACCATCAATCAATACTCTTCGTATTACAAATGCATCCAGAATTGATGTTAATTTCTTAACTAAACGTTTCGTTGCAGCTGTGGTGCATTGTTTTTCTCAACCAACTATCACCCAAGAAAGAGACCACGTTAGGTAAAAGTCCCAAAGTGTTTGACCAATATTGTTGAATTGAATTAGAATGTCTATGTCAAGTCTACACATTTGTGCTCGAGTTTCTTTTGTTTTAACTTTTTAATGCTCCACGAATTCTTTTGTTTGATCTTTATCTTTGAACTTTAGTGTCTTTTGTTAGGAAGAATCTTTCTCGATCTAGAATACTTACACTAAAACGCAGACAGCTCAGTTTGTTAACGTGTCTATTCGCGAAATTAGCATTTCAAATTGAAATAGCGCTCCTTTACGTTATAAGTTTTACTGAAAAAAATATTATTTAATAATATTATTACTGTTAGTTATATAATTTCATTGGCATTAGTAATATTTTCGATCCATTCAAAAAAGTTTATAACGGCATTTAGCGTTGACTCAATGAGTCGATTAGTATTAACGTTTTTTCTAAAAATTCTTTGCGCCACTTCACCAGACAGACTGTCGGACAATAGCTAAGACGCACTTCGTTTACAATAAAAATCCTTTGTTGTCCGTCGATGGATGTGGTACTATGGTGAAGATCGTTAGGTGAAAACCGAGTTTAGACCTCAGTGTCTCAAGACAAAGGTGTATAACCAATGTGTGTTACTAGTGACGACTTATGGATATGAGACCTGGTCGCTGACTATGGGCTGCATAAGAAGGCTCAAGGTCGCCCAACGAGCAATGGAGAGAGCTTTGTTAGGAGTTTCTCTGCGTGATCAAATCAGGAATGAGGACATCCGCAGAAGAACCCTAGTTACTGTTAAAGCTCGAAGAATTGCTCAGTTGATATGGCAGTGGGCGAGGCACATAGCTCGGAGAAATGATGGCCGTTGGCCGATGGAAGTTCTGACCTGGTGATCGTGGACCGGACGACCGCAGCGTCGGAAGACACTTTTTCAAAACAAGGAAGACATCACTATGGTTTTTAATTTCAAATACTGCTTGATATATCTGCCATTAGTTTTCGCGTTCTTACAGGATCTCTTTCCATAGCTAGGTATATTATATGAAGATCGTTTATTTCTTTAACGTAATATAATATGGGTCGCTTCTGTTCGCAATTGACCTCTACTGACCTCTTACACACACTGATACACAGCTTACTATTCGACACTCCCGCGTTTACAATAGGTGCGTTTCTTGTTCAAGTTATTATCTCACTAAACACTTTTTTGTCTGCGTTCTGTCCGACATAAATACAGTTAGAAATTGATATATCTGTTTACAAGAGATGTATTTCATTAGACAGTTACTTTAGCAAGGTGTTAAATGAATTTGCTATTTCATTATTATCATCTTGGTCATTCTTGTGTTTTCTACCTATTTGTAATGGTTTAAGCAAATTGCCCGTCTTTGTCGTCTTAAAGTTTAGAAAGCTCAGTTTATTAGTACGTTCTCTTAGGCATTACTATTATCGTAGTCAAAGAGTCTTTAGGTTTTTGTAATCCCTATCAATTTCCGTTTACGATCGGCATTTGAAAGTAGTGAAAGCTTATTTGTGTAGTTTATCCTCCTCTGATGCTATATTACGACCATAATTTACCCATATTTACTGAATATTACTTGAGATTGTATTGTTATTTTTATTATTACTTGAAGGCTTTGCGGCTAGCAGGTTTCCAGGCTGTGGTTTGTATTGTATATTATATCTAATAATAATTTTATCCTAGATATCTGTTTTTTATTATTATTATTTATTTACATCAGATGAAACATCCATAAATAGTTAGTAAGTGACTTAGACTATGTTAAGGCTGGTTTACATTTGCTAAATTTCCGTGCTATTTAAGCATTGATTTTTAAGCATGCTAAATAAAAGAGTGCTAAAAAAAGACGCCGATTTACATTTGCTATTCTTTTTTCATCATAAAAGATAGAAAATGCGAAGAAAGCACTCGCATTGCAAGTCGAAAATATGGAATCTCTAATAATTTTGCAAGCTGTTGAAATAATATCACAGTTATTGACTGAACGCCTGAAAAGCAGGATACTTAACAGATTAAAGATTTTTTAATTTCTGCATACGCATTGTCTCTTAGAATTTTGTTTTTGTAGCTTTCACTGTAGGAATCTCACAGGCACTCATGTTTTTCATATTCGTTTATTAGTTTAATTGTTAAATCACGTGTCCATTTTACTTGCGACGCCATTTTTGTTGCTTTTTTTTTAAAGCACAGATCATGGATAAAAAATCTGACCATCAGTCAGATTTTTTTGCCTGCTTAAAAGGAAAGCGTATTTACATTTGCTAAATGCATGCTTTTTTAGTATGGTCTAAAAAAGCGTGCTAAAAAAGTATAAAAAAATAGCAAATGTAAACCAGCCATTAGTGCATGTAAAGGTTTATGACCTCTTACGAGAAAATCACTTTACCCAGCTATGAAAATTCATATCTAAATCATAATCCAGATACATTTTTTATTTGTATTGGTTTAATCACTCGTATCTTTGAATAGTTTAATTTAATGAATTAGTGTCAACGTCTTTACTATTTCTTGTAGAAGTAAGTTTTATTTGGCCACTTACATGCCCCTCTATAAATCATCCGCTAATCTTGTCTTAGTATCAAGAATTAATTCATTATCTCACACATGCTGTACAAAAAAAATTAAACTTAGTCACGAAACACATTTTGATACGTTATAAGATCTGGTGATCCGAAGTATCGTATTCTATCCATCGATACCTTGGTGTTCATACTTCTCATGATTCAATGGTCCACTTAAAAACAGAAGAGTTACATTTTCGACTATTATTTATTTAATTAAACCTGTCTTCAAGTTGTATTTATAAATACATACTTGTTTAACTCCAGTGGGATTATACTGATTTATACATAAAACTCTTTTCCATATCGTGGCTTCCTCATATACACATCAAGTTCACATTTGAATACAAAATTATCATAAACCTTTGCGTAGATGCAATAAAACTTTAGATTTTCTCACTTTTTCAAGTTTAAAAGGTTGATTAACTAACTCTACTGACAGATTCCACCTGATCATCATATCAGATGGAATCTGTCAGTAGAGTTAGTTACGGACTTTCTTAATTATTTTACTGAAAATTTAAATTAACTTTTGCTAGATATTCTTTGATCTTATTTACGTCAAACATCCTTTGCGCTTATATTTTTTTTTCATATCCTATCTATTCTTATGACAGGTGAGGCTATGAATGAAAATCTTTCGATCATTTCTTAAGACAGCGTAGTATTTGAGTCATTCAGGACATTCAGCAATCAAGTAACGACTTGATTCATGACTAACCCACCCCCGCATTTCTTATAAATTGCATCAACTTAAGAAACTTGCTTGCCGTATTTGCAATTCTAAAGAACAGTGAGTGAATAAACGTGGGGTGTTAAAGCAAAAAAAGAAGATTAATTGCAAAATGTAGGTAAAGATAATAAATCACCAAGGTGACGAACGGTTAACACTCAAAATGCTAATCTACATCAATACTTATGATGTTAAATATAACCAAACCCGTATTTTCCATCTTAAAATTTATATTCTTTAGAACATTCCAGTTTTATCATCAAGAGAAGACTGCTCTTAGCTTTCGATATCAAGTGATATATTCATGCACAATAGATAACAGACACATTTATGAGACTGTTATTCGATCTTCTACTGTTAATATATTGTCTATCCTGTTAAATACGTGTACGTAAGGATTGATGAATGCAATTTAGATCTAATTACATTAATTTAGAGCACTCTTACCTACCTAGAAAGCTGAGGCTCAATTTTTCATCCACATCGTCGTCCTGCAAATATTCCAATTTCTTCGTATTCATTGTCATTTTTACACAAACACTGTTTTCCGGTAGATTTCCTAAACCATGATATTATTATGCTTTTTGTACCAATCCCGAAGGCCACAACATCCACTCGTCCATACACACCACTGCACTGGCAAAGTAATAATCGACACCAATTATTTAAGTATCACCACTGTTATCACATAAAAATTGTAATTTTTACACTCTTTTTAAGTTACCACCACTGGCTACTGCAGAATGATATTTCAAAACAAGAAAAACGATCATTTTTCTGCCAGTTTTGAAATTTAAATAAAGAACGTTATTTTCAAAATGGCGTCTGCGCGCGCAAGCGTCCGGCACGCACGACGCATCGACGCGAATGAGTTCACGGAGTGACGCGAAGCGACAACACAGACGCTTGTGCACTACGTCATCAGATAGGGTGTCTGGGGGCCTGTGCTTTCACATTTGTCGTACTAACATAAAGGTCACAACTCAGTGGTGTGCAGGAGTAACTAAGGTGACCTGCAACCGGCCCATGATCAGTTTATATGCTGCTATAGAGCCACATTTTTCTGCAAGTTTTTTTTTTGCAACATTGTACGCGGATATTGGGCACGATCATTGCGTTAAAAAAGACTTGCGTGAAACTGAAACGCAAATAACTGTTATATATATTATGATCAAAAAATACAGTTTTCGGGTAGAATCTTCTTCTTCTTTATGTGCTGTCTCCTATCAGAGGTTAGCAACCAATTCGGCTATCTTGCATTTCGAGCCTAGAATCTTGTTAAAAAAAAATCCTCTGCTTATAAGGATAACATAAAAATTCTTAAAATATAACAAAAGCGCGAAACACCTCTTAAACAAACTCGGGCTAAAAATAATAACGGTTAACACAATCGCAGCACACTCAAAATATGCAAAAGGGTCGATCCCCCATTGTAATGATTTCTCGGAACGCATGCGTCAGACCTATAGTGAACAATAGACAAACATCCCCCGGTTCATTTGTCCCAATTTCAGGAATTAACAAAAGCCATTAACATTTGGGAACTAATTTAAAATGCTTTCAAATATTCAGCTCGATTTTGTTTGTTTAAAGCTAATTGTTGTGCTTGAAAATGACTTTATCTGTGCCTCGTAGGGCAGGGTAAAATACACAAAATACATCACTATTATTTTTGTAGCGGTTCTATCGTATCGTATCGTATATTCGTATCTGTATTGGTAACCACCACAGAGATGAGCCTCTAAAAAATATTGTTGTAAAAAGGTTTGATCCAAGTTTTGGTTTATATTAAGGTTTGTCAGAGGATCTTGACAAGGTCGCCATGTAAGGAGGCTATTTGTTGAGTGGTATCTAATGAGTGAGGCGTGCTTACAGTTTGATATCCTATATTGGACTAACCGAATATACGTATAGCTATCCTAGATGGGGCTGGAATATACACTACAAAATAGTATTTTCTCAAACTTACTTGGAAATTTGAGCATTATTTTCGACAACCTTCTTCGAGATAAATCGAAATTGCTGTACTGGCCAAATACATGCGAGCAGCGGCCGGCAAAAGCTCTATGAAAATCCGTATCTGTCGTGTTTTAGCAGCCAAATAAATTGCATAGTGAACTCTTGTGTAATTTAAGAATGGAACTATCTTTTACTCCGAAACATGGCAACCAAGGTTTGCAAATAGAAAGCTGTTTATTGAAAAAAAAAACAAATGAGCACTTTAACGCGGGAAAAATTATTGTTGTTCGTTGTCCATCATTGATTTTCAAAAGTAAAAAGTTTTGCCTTGGCACTACTTAGTTTTAATTTCGGCGCATTATTTGAGAAACGGCTCGGCCTCGCATCGCCCCACATTTACACGTTCGTCGCTGGGCGCTGCAGTATAGCGATTTGAGTTACCAACCACTTTATCAACTTAGCGAAGGGCGAGATAAAAATACCCGAAACCGGCGTGCGTGCACGCAGCCACTGATGATGTCGATGAAGCGAAAGAGGTTTATCAGGATCACGACAAATGGAAAAACCTGGTCGTGAATTCAGACGTGAATTTATGTTATGATGGTTTTTTAGGGTTCCGTACCTCAAAAAGAAAAACGAAACGGACGGACAACAAACGGATCCCTTAAAGGATCACTTTGTTGTCCGTCCGTCTGTCAGTCAAAGCCCTTTATCTCGGGAACGCGTAGACGTATCGAGTTAAAAACCATATAAGTACACAAGTTTACATTCCCTTGCAGCTGTGAAAAAAAAATCAAAAATCGTGTATTTCGACACTCACAAGGGAATTAAAATTTATAGGGTACATTCCGCAAGCATAGAGGAAAATCTGAAAACTATACATTTGTAATCAAATCATAAAAACAATAGTCTTTAAAGTTTGGGAAAAGCTCGGAAAAACTGCGAGACTCGATTCCTGAACTATTTATAATATGGAAGTACCTGCAAATTTGTACGGAACCCTCGGTGGGTGAGTCTGCCTCACACTTGACGGGATTATTTTTTGTAAGTTTGACAATATTTTATTTTGATAAAAATACCTATGCCACTATGTGTGTTCTTAATTTAAATTAGCAGCCTGATTTTAATCACGTCTACATTATATTTTTATTAATATATCTGTTAAGAAAACACGTTTTATGAATTAACAAATGTTTAATATAAATTAGAAAATCGATTTCTAAGTGATTTATTGTAGTCAATGATAGCAATAAATCGCAATAAAACTCCTCCATAAAATGTTAGAGCACTTGATGGTTGGGCCGGCCGGTCCGTTCGGAGCGAATCGCTGTCCGTTTGCTCAAGACATTTTTGTTTCAAAAAAATATTAAAAGTTGACAAGTAGTGTGTTGCTGAGCACCAGTTTGGAGAGGAAGTCCTGCACTTTGCGGCAGTGAAATCCATTTGAAAATCCATCGACGGGTTGTGGATTTATCTTCGGGTTTTTGTCATCAACGGCCTGTTATTTGTGGGCCCCGTGATCAGTACCGGCCCGGAGCGGTGAGTCATCCCGCCGTGCTTCGCCTGCGCGCGCTCTGGTTGGTCCGAGCGCAGAGCCCATCGTCGAGCGCCGTGCGCATGCGCCTCGCCTTGCTCGCGCTAACTCTACTAAGCGCTGACAGCGCTGACTTGGTGAAGTTTTTCTGCTGCAGAGTTTGGCTGTTCCTGACTTTTACTGCACGTTTTCTAAGCTGATTTTTGAGTTTTATTTTTGTCTACTTTATTGAGAGCTTTTTTGTTTTAGCTTTAAGATCTGACATTATTTTTTAGTTGGACTTTCTTGTGGCTTTGTTTTACGGCGTTAAGGTGGCTATACTTTTTAACGAATTTTATCACATTTGACATTCCATAATTTAACTAGTCACGCACGTTTTGAGAGCCTCGCTTTGAGCAAAAATTTTCGGGATTAAAATATTTAATGCTGTTTTACGTATAAAAGATTAGTAGGTAGTATGTAACGCTGCCTTTTTTAGGAGTTATACCGCTTCATTATTTTGCTTTAGTTTTGGAGCCACAAATTGCTGAATGTTTAAGCGTACTTTTTTATTCCCGAGTGACAATGTCTTCAGAACAGCAATGTCATGTAATTTACTTTTTTTAGGATGAAAGCTGTTTTTTTTTTGACATGATTATTTTGAATTTTTTGACATTTTTGTAATTTGATTTTCATATGTATAATGAGTACTTTTAGGGCGGTGTGCCCTCACTGCCCTGGTTCCTCGAGGCAGTATGTCGTTCCGCGCGGCTTAAATGTCCACATCAGTAGGATTCACAGAGGTGGCCCATCTCAGCAGTCTCAGGGGGTTGTACAGGGTGGGGTGGGCGATGTCCTGCTATCACCATCGTTACGGGACTTGCCTTCATTGAGGAAAAGGGTGCGGGTTTTGAAGCATGTTCCCAAAGGCGCAAGGAACATGGCTGCTGGCAAGCTATCAGAAATAATTGAGAAGTGTGTGCAGTCAAATGGTACAGAGGATTGGTTTAACCTGCTAACATTTTCGTACTCTTGTCTACGAGTCCCTTCGTCGGCAGATAGAAGCAGATCCCTGACTTCCAAAGTAAAGGAAAATGTATCTATTGCTAGTTTAAGCGGGTTATCTTCTTTAGATACAGTATCGAGTAGTGGTTCTACTGGCCAGCGCTTTCTTTATAAGACAGTGGAGGCCAAGGTCCATGATGGTGACTTAAGTGGTGCGGTGCGTATTCTGTTGTCAGACAGTTCATTGGCAGATGATAATGACGAGACTTTAGAGTCTTTGCGCCTAAAACACCCGACACCGAGTCGCAACTTGGATTGGCCTCCAGAGCCGAACAGTTCAAGTGATTTCTTGTCCGTGGAGACAGCTGACGTTTCACAGGCTATAGGTTCCTTTAATAATGGCTCAGCGGCGGGTTTGGATGGCATTCGTCCTGAACTTCTTAAAGAGCTGACGTCTGCGGGAGCTGGTGATAGTGGAGTAACTCTTTTGCGCTCTCTCTGCAACCTGGTGAATTTCATGTTGAAGGGGATGGTGAATAGGGAGGTGTGTCCTTATTTATATGGGGCTTCGCTGTGTGCTTTAAGTAAAAAAGATGGTGGCATTCGTCCTATTGCTGTGGGCAGCGTTCTTCGCCGTTTGGTGGCAAAGCTTGGTTGCGGTGCTGTAAGGGGCGTTATGGCTTCGCATCTACAGCCTCAGCAGTTAGGCTTTGGCGTGCCTTTGGGTTGTGAAGCTGCAATTCATGCCACCCGGGCATTTGCAGTTTCTAGAAGTGACTCGGATGATATCATCGTCAAAGTGGACATTAAGAACGCTTTTAATACAATCGAGCGCGATATCATTTTGACCAAGGTCAGGGATATGGTTCCTTCACTGTACCCTTTTCTCCACCAGTGTTATTCAAGACCGAGTAATTTATTTTTTGGTGATAACCTGGTGGAGTCACAGGTGGGTGCGCAACAAGGTGATCCTTTGGCCCCCCTCCTTTTTAGTTTGGCTATCCAGGATGTGGTGACTTCATTGCAGTCGCCTTTAAATGTGTGGTATCTGGACGATGGTACAATGGGGGGTAGTCCTGAGGTGGTGTTGGACGATTTAGGGAAACTAGATAATGCCTTTAATACTTTAGGGCTACGTCTAAACACGCAAAAATGTGAAATATTTCCCTGCTCGGGGCAGCTCAGTCACGAAGTTTTTTCGCAAGTCAACTGCGTGGTTCCTGGAATAAAGCAGTTAGACAAGACTAGTTTTGCTCTTTTGGGTGCACCTATTTTTCCGGAAGGCGTGCCAGGTGTCATTTTAGAAAAAATGAAAATTTTAGCAGAGACCAAGCCGCACCTTGTACAACTTTCGGCTCATGTTGCTCTCACAATATTGCGTAGCTGTTTGTCCATTCCACGGCTGACGTATACACTGCGTACTGCTCCGGTGTGGTTGTACAGGGAGGAGTCACAGTTATATGATAACACGCTCAGGGAGTTACTGGAGAGTGTGATCAACGTCAAGATGTCTGCTCCCCAGTGGTCTCAAGCTGCGCTGCCTATTAGGCATGGCGGGCTGGGCATCCGTCGTTTGCAGGACACAGGGCTGCCGGCTTTCCTGGCCTCGTCGCGGGGGGTGTGGGACCTAGTCACTCGTATTTTAAATGTTAATGGTGACGGGTTTCGCATCCCTTTTGCTGATGAGGCTTTGAGGTTGTGGCAGGTTCTTTGTCCTGGTATTGATGTTCCGCAGCAGCCTGATCGGCAGCGTGCTTGGGATGAAGAGATATGTCGAGTGACTTTGGACGCTTTACTGGAGCGGAGTTCGGGAGTTGAACTGGCACGTTTGAAGGCAGTTTCGCGGCCAGACTCTGGGCTGTGGCTCCACGCGTTGCCATCACCGCAACTGGGAACACTTTTGGACAACAATTCTTTGCGCGTGGCTGTAGCGCTTCGTTTAGGCTGCGACATCTGCCAACCACACCGCTGTATTTGTGGTGCAGAGGTGGATTCACTGGGGCGCCACGGACTCCATTGCGTTCGGAGCGCGGGTAGGATCTCACGGCATCATTCCATCAATGACATCGTCCGGAGGGCTCTTATTACTGCTGACATTCCTGCGATTCTTGAACCACCAGGGTTGTGTCGCAGTGATGGGAAACGTCCGGACGGTCTCACTATGATTCCGTGGGAGAGGGGTCGTTGCCTGCTCTGGGATGCCACATGTGTCTGTACCTTTGCTCCGTCTCACTTAGGCTCAACGGCCATTTCTCCTGGGGCTGCTGCGGAAGCGGCTGCTAACCACAAATGTTCCAAGTACAGCTCGTTAATGAGTAGCTACTTCTTTGTGCCTCTAGCTATTGAGACTACTGGGGTATGGGGAGTCCAGGGAAGAGCCTTTATAAAGGAGTTGGGGCGTCGCCTGAGGAACCGCGGCATGGACTACCGCTCTGGGGCATACTTGATGCAGAGGATCTCTCTCGCTGTGCAGCGGGGTAACGCTGCCGGCGTTATGGGAACCTTTGGCTCGAGTATGTCTCGGGGCGGTTTGTTTGACAGTTAATTCATTCGTCATCTTGATTTATTACTTTGGACGAAACAATTGTGGATGTATTATTATTATTATTTTATTTAATTTTTTTTTTACTTATAATTATTAATTTATGTTTTTAAAAAATTGTAATAAATTAAACATTGTAAATTGACATTCAACCTGTGGAATTAATAAATTATGTCTATGCACTAGGTACCACGAAAGATTATAAAATATATATTTTAAGCACGCTTGGCATTTATATGATGATATTATAAAATTAACATAGTATTTAATAACTTCCTGACTATCGATTGACGCTTGATGTAAAAGAAAAACTTGAATTTAAAAAACCGGCCAAGTGTGTGTCGGGCCACGCGCAATGTAGGGTTCCGTAAATAGGGGGTTTTTTTTTTATCTAATTTACAGAACTAACAACTTCATCGAAGTCATTTTCAATGGATTTTGTACCTAAAAAAGTTTACTTTTATCAGTTGGTTGCCTATTACTCGTTAACTAGTGAAGCCTAGTTAAGCCTTTTCTTTTAAGTTCATTATATGTGCTACTACCTTGAATTTTTTCACGTTTCTACAATCAATCGTTTAGTCAGGAGAGGAGAGGGACGCCCTACTCGTACAAAAATTTTCACTTTCAAGCTTAATATTTCGCAAACGGAATCCTAAATAAAAAATGGTCTACCTACACCCACAATATTTTTCAACGACCAATCCAACAATACGAGTACCCCACATGATGGGGTAGACGAGAAAAAAAATCATCCCAATTTTCATGTTGAGGAGGTACAGTAAAACAAAATTTCCTACATTTTATTCTTTAACTTTGTCGGCGTGATAAATATGTATACAAATACCAAATTACAGCTTTCTAGTACCACCAGTCTTTGCGCTAGGCCGTGGACGGACAGACAGACAGACGGACATGGCGAAACTATAAGGGTTCCTTGTTGACGGAACCCCAAAAAAGTATTAAGTTCTCGTCAGTTCCTACAGACTCTCTTTCCTTTAAGGCATATTTTCTTATGACCAGCCAGAACTTTTTGAATTTCGAAGCCAATTTTAATACTTCCTACGTGTATTTTGTTTGTGTACCTTCGTGTTTACTTTGTGTTTCTGTGACAATTCAAATAAATGTCTTCTTTCTTTCTTCTAACGTTGGATCCTTTAAAAAGTACTTTCGTACTAATAATAATTAACTAACTTTATTGGATTGTATGTCGTTAAAATTTGTAAATTGTGAATAGGAAGATCGTTTGCATTTAAAACCATTCCGTATCGTCAATTTATCACTCGATAAATTATGGAACTAACGACAGATGTTGATGTTAATCCAAATATCAAATAAATAAGTTAAAAAAACCGGTAGCCATTTCCTTTAAGACCGCATTACGCAAATTTATGAAATTTCGGACCACACACTCGAGCAAAAGTGCACTGAAGTTATGAGATCGCTATATTAATGCTGACCTACTTTTCTTTGACAGGTTGTCGTATTGTCTTTAAAGGGGCGATACCTCATTGGAAAATTAATAGGACTACTTTCAATTGAGGTTTTGTACGAATAAGGCAGAGGCCTTCCGACGCAATGCTGGAGTTTACTATTAAATCCAGCTTCAGCGCTTGAGTATCGTGTAAACACGCCAAAATGTTGTTAGGATTCCGTACCGGAAGGAAGCCAAACGGGACCCTATTACTAAGACTTCACTGTCCGTCTGTCTGTCTGTCTGTCGCCTGGCTGTATCTCATGAACCGTGATAGCTAGGCAGTTGAAATTTTCCCAGATGATGTATTTTTGTTGCCACTAGGTATAACAACAAATACTAAAAACTAAATAAAATAAATATTTAAGGGCGGCTCCCATACAACAAACGTTGTTTAAAGATAGCGTCCGCCATCTAGCGGCCATCTATGTAAGGGGGGCTCTCATACAACAAACGCATATTTTTGAGGTTTTTTCTCCATCATTGTGTCTAATGTTGTATAGATAATGGCACGGAACCCTTCGTGCGCGAGTCCGATTTGCAATTGGCCGGTGTTTTTATTTATTTTGTGGTGCTACCGGGTCAAATTGATTCGTATGGCCTAAAGATTAATCGTTGCGATTTTCATGCTTTTAACACCAATTGCAGCTTTTTTGGCGTGCCGCTAGCACTGTGATAGATAATAAGTAAAATCGAATATTTTAAACAGAATGAAGAAAAAAGACACATCTAAGAAAGGATTGCAAGTCAATGTAAATAGCGCTTGCACATGTTTATAGGAGTTATAGCCTTACATAATTCCAAGGAGTCGTTTATTATTTGTATTAAACAAAGCGATTATGGTGACATCTGGGACTCTAATTAGAAAGAGTTATCATTTTGGAAGAGGCAAATCTTGTACTTAAATTGTTTAAGGATATACGTTTGTCTCTGTCATGTCAAAACTGACTTGCTCCGAAATTATATTTACTGGTACTTATATGGAACAGTGGCACCTTAAATAGGTGCCACCACCACCACCAACCACCAAGATAATAGATAGATAGATAGAGAACACTTTATTACACAACCAGGTGAAAGATATTACAAATAGTTTCTTATATCTAAGTAGTGGTATGCGATTGGCGGTCTTATCGCTTAATTTATTATTGTGTGTATTCTTTAAAAATTATCAGTTAATTTTTTTAAATTTAATTGTATGTGAATGTATTTCTAGTTTATATGGACGTACGTCTGAAATAAATATAGAGAAATTGAAATATAAATGTTGGCAACACTTGGGTTGCCTTAAGATGGTTTCATGCAGGGTAGAATAATGAAACTGCAAAAGCACCATATTTTACAAGAAATATCTCAGTAATTTCCACTTTTATGTAAAATAAAGTGTTCTCTCTCTCTCTACATTCAGCCCAGCCGCTTTTTTTCGAGATTTCAGGCAAGTGCTATAACAAGATATTGATGAGTGAAACAACCCAGTTAAATTCTATATTCAACATTTCTTTACAAATAACAGTGGCGATCGATCCCGAATCTGTTTATTAATTTATAGCGACGGAAATTATTTTGTAGCCAGATGTAATTTTATTTTAGGGCATTGATTTTATTATATTATTTTATTTTATTTTTTTATACTTTTACATTGATTTGGCGTGCGTGCATGCAACGATTTATGCATGCTGAGGAAGCGAAAGTGATCTGTCAGGATTGTGGCAAGTGGCAGTCCCTGGTCTCTGTCTACGCCTCTAGGATACAGACGTGAGTGTATGTATGTATGTTTAGTAGCGATATTTATATGTAGTGACTTAGAATAATTTATTTTTAAAGCGACTTCCATTATCTTTGACATGTGCTCTATAAAAATAAACCATTACGCATTACATAGAATGGGTCTCAGTGAAATAAGTATCAAGTATGCAAAATAAGTTACGCAACACTAATCAAGTGACAGATTAAAGAGAATTTAAACAGCGTTAATTAATTGCAAATTGATTTGTTTTTCTGACAAATCGCACCCGCTGATTAACACAAGTCAATCAACAGCTTCTGAGAGCAATTGATCTTGGAACTAGTTTACGTTGCGTAAACTGCCATTAAACAGCTTTCCAATACTGCGAAAAAGAACTAGTTCACCTGTATACCCCGTACCGGAAAATAGTTCTTCAGTTGTAATCAAATATTTAAAAAAAAAATCGAAAATGTGCAGGAACGGTGGTAGCCTAGTGGGTAGAACATTGGACTCGGAAGCGAGAGACCCAGGTTCGATTCCCAGTGCGGGCATATACCTATGACTTTGTTTTCTAAGTTATGTACATTTGTGAAGTTATAGCAGCAATAACACTCGCTTACGGTGAAGGAAAACATCGTGAGGAAACCTGAGTGTCTGAGCTATTCACATATCTCAGCGCTTGAAATCGGCAATCCGCGGTGGGCACGCGTGATGATTAAGCCCATACTCTCTCGCTGAGAGAAGGCCTGTGCCCTATTGTGGGGCGTATATATGCTACTTATATTATGTATGTGCATGAGCTGGCTGCGTCCGCGACTTCGTTCGCGTGGGATTCGAATACAAAACAGCCTATCACCCTTTGACATAATTATGTTAATGTAAGAAGAACCGGCCAAATGCGAGTTGGATTTGTGCGTGTGTTCCATAACTAGTATTGTTTCGTTCGTCTGGTGCCCTATCGGGAATTTACTCACAAGTAGTTTCATACATTTACTAAGACCTTTGTTGCGAATGTTGGACAAATACTAGTACAACGATGTACGTAAGTGCAGTTACAGGGTTCTATGAAGTATCACTCCAACAACGTTTGGACAACAACAAGCAACGTTTGTCAACGTTTCGTTTTACAAACTGTAATTGTTTCATAATAACATCCAAATACAAATATTAATTTGAAAGGCATTCATTTTAAAATGCATCATTTATAATATGTTTAGAAGATAAACTTAATTTTTTTTAAATCAGATAACAAATTATGCATTTTATCGGAATACTTTTTCGAACTACTTTATTTACCTATTATTATTTTAAAAGATAAAGTGACATTCTTGACAATCTCAAGTTTGCAATATAACTTCGAAAATTTAATTCCGCAAAATTGTCATTTCCATTTGGGACAAATCATTTAAAGGTAAGTTTACACAGGAGCCTTACTGAACGGAATTTCTTCCGCCTCTTAAAGTAACCTAATAAGGAACCAAATTTATTTTGCTAGGTAAACTTTTTGGTCACCACTAAGGTGAGATCACAAGTCTAACCTAACCTAACTCACTGTTCCGGTGAGGGGGGGAATTATTGTTTTTAAATGCGGGGGGCTCCGCCTCCGAGCCTTCCTGCTCTGACATACGTGTGCTGTATGTACTTCTTGCCATTTTGTTTTTTGTCTGTGGTAGTTTTATTTTCTTTCACGAGGCTACTTAAAATGTCTTTAGACCAAGTATCCAGTGTTAAAGAAAAATATGTCAATAGAACTTAGTCGATTTAATGTATTTATGTAAAGAAAACTGATCTAATGTTATGTTGCCAAATTACATTATATGAAATAATTACATTATGAGGTGTAAGGTTTGCGTGTGGCGCCGGATTAAGAATAGAGTCACTCAATTTCCTTCCGTGGTTATCCTAGAAAGCGACTAAGGAAATTAATTACCAGGAGACGGGCAGCAGCGTCTTCCTGAGATTCCAACCGCATACTGCGATCGCCAACCCGCCTGTCACGCGTGGCGATTATGCCAAAACCCTTCATGGTTATGAAAACTACGAAGGAGGCCTATGTCCTGTAGAGGGCGTCAAATGGTTGATGATGAAGGTTTGCGAAACATTTTTATATGAAATGATGAGTTGTCAAATGATACATGTGCATTTCGTGGTTTGTTATCTGAGAATTTGTTAAATAACTGTTATACTTTCGAATGGTATCCCAGTTACAGTTATCGTCCAATACGAGAACGGCGATTGGCTGTAAATGTACAGATGTTTAAAAAATTAATGACCTTTCACGTGGGCATGCCATTATGCCTCATTTACATAATGACCCATTCTTTTACATGCAGCCGAATTTTTCTCGCAATAAAACTCCGGCGAGGTTGTAAAGAACGGGCCGTACTTCAAATATTTTAGGCTTTTATTTCTGACTAGTTATGCCTGCGGATTCGTCCACGTGTAAAAAATGGCAAAATAATTGTTTACTTCGGTTTGTGCAACAAATGCAAACTACCTCTTTGTAGTTTTTGTTCAGACATAGTTTAAGCTAAGCCAGAGTTTCACAACAAAGGCTTTTGTACCCTCAACCGAGTACTGTTACTTTACAAAATATTAGTAAACCAGTTACATTCTGGGCTGTCTTTTATTCTAAAAAATAAGAAAAATATACGCATTGAATTAAGAACCTCCTCCTTTTTCTGAGTCGGTTAAAATTTGTGGTTTCCAAACTAATATAATTTTTATACTTTTTACAAATGCCTCTAATCCATAAATTGTAGTTAATGTCACTTGAGCATTTCATAAAGCATAAGCACAATCAGTCTATATACGTCCCACTGTAGGGCACAGGCCTTCTCTCAGGGAGAGAGTATGGGCTTAATCACAAGAAAAATAAAACAGTTAAGATCCAATTCCCACATTTCCATGAAATAATTTCAGAGTAGAGCTCCATTATTGATGTACGTAGGCGCCGAAAACATAGCTATTTTTTATGTTATTAATATCAAAACAGGAATATCAGCTTTTTTTAAAGTATCCAAGCAAATTATGAGTGAAGAATAGTGATTCGTAATGTGTATTTAAAGTGGTTGTAGAAGTAATTATGTTGGTATTTTATGAGAAAACATATTTTGTTTGTGCAAGTTCTCCATTGAACTTCGAGTTTAAAAAAAAGTTGCAAAACTTAGTCAATTCTTTTTTAAGAATTTACAATCACGAAAAATAATGAATGAAATGCGTAATATGACATTAAAAAAAAGCAATAGCGTTTTAGCTCGAATCATAAAAACTTAAAACGTAAAAACATAAAAACTTAAAACGCCCATTAAAACACTGTACACTAAAACAGTACCGTTAGATTATAATTTGACTTTTATAATTTGAATACTAACTTATTGTGCACAAAAAATTGTACGCTGCATGGGCAAAACATAGAGATATCTGCTTTTCCTTATTGTAACATTATTGTACCTTTGTTTCACAAATAAATCTTTATCTTATCTTATATCATCTCATCTTACGTTCCGTATGGCACCGGATTAAGGATAGCGTCCCTACTTTTCCTTCCGTAGATGTCGTAGAAGGCGACTAAGGAAATCAATTACCAGGAGACGGGGCAGCAGCGTCTTCCTGAGATTCCAACTGCGTACTGCAATCGCCAACCCGCCTGCCAAGCGTGGCGATTATGGCAAAACCGCTCATGGTTATGAAAACCACGAAGGAGGCCTATGTCCTGCAGTAGGCGTCAAATGGCTGATGATAATGATGATTATATTATCTCATTTTATGTTTAATAGTATCTTACTTAAAGAGACTCAAAGAGAGGCATTACTTAATTTTTTATAAATAAGACCGTAGGAAAATAATGCATAACTAGTTCTAAATTACGTTATAGTTATGTTTAGGAACAAACTTTAGTGGCAAAGACATCCGTAACATAACTGAGTAGAGTGCATAATGTAATGAAATAATATTGATGTAATATTTAATAACGTTTAATGTTTGATGCTCCGTCAATAGTACAACTAACTGTGGACTACCAAAACATCAATATTCACATAGCAACTCTGTAATTTACTGAAAGCATGATGCCCTACCTAACTGCTGTGAAGGTGACATTTACGGTCATCCATAAAGCTCAAAATTGATGTTTTATGGTTAGGCTTGCGACTAAAACCGTTGGAGTAAGTAATCACTTTTGCTATGTTTACTAACCTCTGAATTATTGTAGAAATAAACAAAGACATCATATGAATATTCTCAATATTATATTGGAGTCGAGGGCAAGATAAAAAGTATCCACAACCGGCGTGCGTGCATGCAACGACTAATTAATGTTGATGAAGCGAAAGTGATCTGTCAGGATCGTGGGAAGTGGCAGTCCCTGGTCTCTTCCAACTCCTCTGAGATATAAGCGTGTGTTTATGTATGTAAGTATGTCGAGGTAAAATTACATCTTAAACAAAAGTAATAGGAAAAAAGAAATCTTATTTCCAAATTTCAAAGTTTACTAGTTAACATGATAAAATATCAGTTAATTTTATTATACTTAGTCAATATAGGAAACAAAATTTACTAAAATGACTAAATACTTAATTCGTTATGAAAGAAATAAACGAGCAGCATAACCAAAGATATAACCAAAATACATTAAGTAATGAAACTAAAAAAAAATTTATACTTAGTTTCATTCAGTTCTTATTCAGTTTACTGCTCGTTTATTTATTTCGTTGGCTAAAATAACTATTAAGCTGATCAAAATAAATTTATTTGCGGACCGTATTTTTGATTTATTCTCTGAATTTATTTGCTGATCAAATGACTTATTTCAGATTTTTTATTAATATGTTTGTAAAAGGAAACTTTCACTAATAGTACATTACTTCAGAGGGAAGAAAGTGACAGTTCCATACCGAGATTATGGCATTTGCGCCACGAGCTTGCGAGGGGCGCAAACCATTTGAGGTATGGAACTGTACTTTATCCTGAGGTATGTATAGTGCTTTTTATTACACCTACGAGGAAAATTATAGACATAAAAAGTATCCATATTTTACAAAAAACACAAAGATAAATGCTAAATCAATCGAAGTTTTTGTGAAAATGCGCGGGCTTTTCCTTTTTTTATTCGCCCGTTTCTGGAGTAGGCTAAGATCATAAGGTCATGCAGCCACTTCTTCCGTGATTCCGCGCGTTTTATATACAAAAATAATTTCGTTTTTAATTTTCTGTATGCACCAAGGAGGTTGGTAACTGGTAAAAAAAAACTGTATGTGGCCAGTAACAATTTACTTGAAATTTAAATTGTAGACAGTTAAAGTCTCTTTGCAGTATGACTGCTGACAAATTAAAAAAAAAAAACCGGGTATGTAATGGAATTTCATACATACTTCCCACCCTTGGGTCGGAAGGATTTTCATACAAACTTCCATACCTTGGGATGAAAGGATTTGAAGGGCGGGATAAAGGCGTTTCTTCCCTCTAATTGGTATAATTAGTATGTATTTTCAGAGCAGGTGTGATAAAAATATTTTATTTCATCTTAGGGTATATACGTAACGAGATAATGTACACAATAACCTCCTATTTTTGCTCATATACTTAAGCTTCTGACCAAAAGACTCTCCCACATAGGCGCGTTATTATCAGCCGATAATACTCGATGCGTTATTGCGATAATGCGTCCCGATTTCTTTCACACAACTACGTTTTTGTCACCCGATAATTATATATCGTATTCGTGTTTTGGCAGGTTTTTCCTTAATATCGGGGAGATTCGCCATTTTTACGATGGTCGCCATTTTTCCATAGCCACTGTTTCTTTTTCTGATGATAAATCAATATACATACCTATTATAGATTTTTCGAACACTCGTAACCAAATTTAAACCAAATTTCGACCTTGACGTACTAACGTTCTCGCAGTTGTGTGTGGGATCGCATACGTCCCAATACAAATGCTCTAAGAACTCATACCGGAATATCGCAGGACTGAGGAATGTCTTGGACCTCTCTGGGAATTTTTGGCAGGTTTTTCCTTAATATCGGGGAGATTCGCCATTTTTACGATGGTCGCCATTTTTCCATAGCCGCTGTTTCTCTTTCAAAGTATGGTAATGGCAACAGCTGCCTGGAGCTACCCGCTGTTCGTTGCCGCCGCCCCCCGGCGCCGGCGCATCTTTCTCCCATTCGCGCACTGTCGCAGTAACAATAACGTGGAGGAAAGTGTGACAGTAACTTTTCATAATTTCATATTCATCATCATCATCATCAGCCTATACTCGTCCACTGCTGGACATAAGCCTCTCCTATCGCACGCCACTGAGCACGGTCCTCGGCTACTCTCATCCAGCTCTTGCCAGCCGCCCTGCGAAGATCATCGCTCCACCGAGTCTGAGGACGTCCCACACTACGTTTACCGATCCGCGGTCTCCACTCGAGAACTCGTCTACCCCATCGGTTATCAGTTCTTCGGATAATATGGCCGGCCCACTGCCACTTCAGCATGCTAATTCGGTGGGCTATGTCGGTGACTTTGGTTCTCTGTCGGATCACCTCGTTTCGAATTCGATCTTTCAGAGAAACCCCGAGCATAGCCCTTTCCATAGCACGCTGAGCGACTTTAAATTTGTGGACCAGCCCCACCGTGAGTGTCCACGTTTCGGCACCATATGTATTTCATATTACTAAACTAGTACTGTGGGTTTTGTCATAAAAGGAAACAAAGTATTTATTAACATTTTTTTATTACGTAAAAACTTATTTAGGTGCACTTTGCGCTCTTTCTGAATAGTTAATGAAAGTGAATCGTCACGCTCAGGTCGGTGAGGCTGTATCGGGTATACTCGGCTTTAATCGATATTTTCTTAAAGAATATTTTACTGAGATAAATACAAAAAATATTTCTATTCTGCCCATCTGGTTTAGTTTTAAATCAGGAAATCATACATAATTTCACTTTCTTCGCGTGGTTATAAGTGCACGTCCCCTTTTTTACCAGTTTCGTGCCCTGTGTATCAATACAACGTTTAATTTAAACCTACCTTTACATTGAAAACTTACAACAGTGTTTTTGTATTAACACAAAAGATAATTCAATCTTCATCCCAGTTCAAAACCATTTAAATTTTAGCTTCAAACATTTTTACCCATAAAAGTATGCACCAAAAAGATGGCTGAGGCAGATAGCTCCACAAATCCATCCCGGGACCTGATTCTTTCCACAATATTCCAGACCAGCGTTCCATTAAAGGACTCCTGTTTAAAATTCCAGGCTCGTCCGTCCAAAGGTGGACTTCTAACATTTTTCGGCGTCTGAGAATCATGCCTTCTTTCCCATCGAACTTTTTTAGGTGAAAAAAGACTAGCGGCTGCCACTCTGAATCTGATGGGCTTGGTTTATTTGATGCGTGCACTGATGGGAATATAGATAGTTAGAATATTCTTTATTCTATGTACACCAGGCATTACATATGAGACTATAGTAATTTACTGCGGGGCTATTTCTAGTAATGTTCCCATTTTAACAGAATTTTTTTAGGTGAAAAAAGACTAGCGGCTGCCACTCGGAATCTGATGGGCTTGGTTTATTTGATGCGTGCACTGATGGGAATATAGATAGTTAGAATATTCTTTATTCTATGTACACCAGGCATTACATATGAGACTATAGTAATTTACTGCGGGGCTATTTCTAGTAATGTTCCCATTTTAACAGAATTTTTTTAGGTGAAAAAAGACTAGCGGCTGCCACTCGGAATCTGATGGGCTTGGTTTATTTGATGCGTGCACTGATGGGAATATAGATAGTTAGAATATTCTTTATTCTATGTACACCAGGCATTACATATGAGACTATAGTAATTTACTGCGGGGCTATTTCTAGTAATGTTCCCATTTTAACAGAATTTTTTTAGGTGAAAAAAGACTAGCGGCTGCCACTCGGAATCTGATGGGCTTGGTTTATTTGATGCGTGCACTGATGGGAATATAGATAGTTAGAATATTCTTTATTCTATGTACACCAGGCATTACATATGAGACTATAGTAATTTACTGCGGGGCTATTTCTAGTAATGTTCCCATTTTAACAGAATTTTTTTAGGTGAAAAAAGACTAGCGGCTGCCACTCGGAATCTGATGGGCTTGGTTTATTTGATGCGTGCACTGATGGGAATATAGATAGTTAGAATATTCTTTATTCTATGTACACCAGGCATTACATATGAGACTATAGTAATTTACTGCGGGGCTATTTCTAGTAATGTTCCCATTTTAACAGAATTTTTTTAGGTGAAAAAAGACTAGCGGCTGCCACTCGGAATCTGATGGGCTTGGTTTATTTGATGCGTGCACTGATGGGAATATAGATAGTTAGAATATTCTTTATTCTATGTACACCAGGCATTACATATGAGACTATAGTAATTTACTGCGGGGCTATTTCTAGTAATGTTCCCATTTTAACAGAATTTTTTTAGGTGAAAAAAGACTAGCGGCTGCCACTCGGAATCTGATGGGCTTGGTTTATTTGATGCGTGCACTGATGGGAATATAGATAGTTAGAATATTCTTTATTCTATGTACACCAGGCATTACATATGAGACTATAGTAATTTACTGCGGGGCTATTTCTAGTAATGTTCCCATTTTAACAGAATTTTTTTAGGTGAAAAAAGACTAGCGGCTGCCACTCGGAATCTGATGGGCTTGGTTTATTTGATGCGTGCACTGATGGGAATATAGATAGTTAGAATATTCTTTATTTTATGTACACCAGGCATTACATATGAGACTATAGTAATTTACAGCGGGGCTATTTCTAGTAATGTTCCCATTTTAATAGATTTTTTCCAAAAATTACGTAGCTGTACCCGTTTTTTTCTATTATCGTTGTAAAAGATTCCCAACATTGCCGGTAAGGGCATATCGGTAGATGCGGGTAAGTATTTCAAAGATCGGTATGTTACTCGGTATTTTAATTTTGTTTTGTACTTTCTATGTGAGATTATCTTTTGTTTGCTGTTTTACACGGCGGTGACTTGCGGTCACTATTTGATTCAGTTTTCCGCACAAAACAAGACTGAATCAAAACATGTCTATCAGAATACGATAGTTAAGAAGAGTGTCCGCTTATGACCAAACAATAGAAGCAAAAACGAATATGATATTCTAAATTGAATTAGCGACTGGAGCGGAGTGTATGCATTTCAGTGAGTCTTTAAAATTTCAGCCCACCTTTTACTCATTTGTCAACGGCATATTTCTGCTTGTGCCACTAATATTACCAGGCAGGAGATGACACACATGAGTAGGTACCAAAAAAACAGAACGCTGAAGCGGTTCGGAGTAGACGCCGCGCAGGGTGATTTTTTGCGTGCCCTTATTCAAGTTTGTTTAGCTTCGGGTTGATTTAGCATGTTATTAAGTATCACGATCGAGTCGGTCGATAACTTTGGTCGAGCGTTACCATACAACTTTGTGTTTAAGACTACCAATATGAGGCGAAACGTGAGCTTAATTCTAATTGCTACCCTACCACACACTTTGTCAAAGTGCTGTGCTTTTTTAGGCAGTTATAGTGTGAGAGAGAGAAAGACGAATGAAAAACATTGGAATAACTAGTTGAGATGTATATAATCAATAATATTTTGTAGGTATTCATGTATATTATGTACATGTAAACTGCTGCTTATATATATTTACTGTAGTACCTATTTATTTTTTAGGTATTCATGTAAGTATATTATTGGTACAATATGTAATTATAAGTACTTATATTCTTGTAATCTCTCGCTACACATATAATGTGAAGACTAGCATTATATTTTTGTACATCCATCTACCGACTGTATTCTTAGTGCATTCCTCTCCATCCAAAGGTGGTCTGGAAGAGATCGCTCTAAGCGATAAGACCGCCAATTGTATACCACTACTTAGATATAAGAAACATTTGTAATGTCTTTCACCTGGTTGTGCAATAAAGTGTTCTCTATCTATCTATTAAAACAGTTGAGTGAATGCTGTACCTACATAAAGCGTTTCTTGAAGTTGTAGCTAACTTTTCTTAGTGAAGACAACCGCAATGTCATTAACTAAAATAACATTAAGTTAAAAGTATTTAAAAAAGTTAATATGATTGCTATTGGGCGAAAATTATGATTCAGATTACACTTTATTGCACACGAAACATTAAACGGGATATTACAAATTCATTAGACCATTGTTATTATACCTACTGTACATTTTCTACTGTTGAACTGCTTACGCCGTGTTTCTCTTTTACATGAAATTTAAAAATATATCTGCAATGTACGTAACTTAAAGAAAGATTAACGAAACAAATATATCGAGTGAATGTGGGTGGAAGGACCGGTAAGGGACGACCCAAGCAGACATACTTCGACCAAATAAGGGATGTATTAGCAAAGGGCAAGATAAAAAGTACCCGAAACCGGCGTGCGTGCATGCAACGACTAATGAATGTTGAGGAAGCGAAAACGATCTGCCAGGATTGTGGCAATTGGCAGTCCCTGGTCTATGCCTAACCCTCTGGGATACATGCGTGAGTTTATGTTTGTATGTATTTAAATGTATGTATGTAAGTAACTTAATATTCCAGTGGAAACCTAAGGAAACCGAGGTGGTGTTCACATACCTCAGCGCCCGAAATTGCCGCTCCGCGGTGGGTATGCGTGGTAATTAAGCCCATGCTCTGTCTCTGAAAAAAAGCCTGTGCCTTGCAGTGGGATGTGTCATCATCATCATCATCAGCCTATGCTTGTCCACTGCTGGACATAGCCCTCTTCTATAGCACGCCACTGAGCACGGTCCTCGGCTACTCTCATCCAACTCTTGCCAGCCGCCCTGTGAAGATCATCGCTCCACCGAGTCTAAGGACGTCCCACACTACGTTTACCGATCCGCGGTCTCCACTCGAGAACTCGTCTACCCCATCGGTTATCAGTTCTTCGGATAATATGGCCGGCCCACTGCCACTTCAGCATGCCAATTCGGTGGGCTATGTCGGTGACTTTGGTTCTCTGTCGGATCACCTCGTTTCGAATTCGACCTTTCAGAGAAACCCCGAGCATAGCCCTTTCCATAGCACGCTGAGCGACTTTAAATTTGTGGACCAGCGGAGGGAGCATGAGATTTTATCGAGGCGGTTTATCTACAAAAAATGGCCGTTTTAACGAGTTTTGACGTCTATAGTAGGTTAACTTATCGTCGCGAGCACAATGCATCGTTTTTATACCAGTGCCGTGAGATAAAAAAACATCTGTCACTATAAGATAAACCCTATCGCAAATGCGAGCATGATGACAACATAAAAAGATATATTATCGACTTTTGACAGATGTTTCATTTAAATTTATCCCACTTTTGAGAGGGGCATATAAACTTATATCTAGCGTTTCTGTCAGTCATTCTACGAATAAAATCATCACATTTGTCATGATTTGTCCACTGGTGCCTCTTCGCGCCACCTACGCATCCCATTCGTGCCCTTCCTCTGTTTCTGCTCACTGACCGACGTCCAGTGGCCGTCTCCAGGGATTTAAGGACCCGCTCACTGACCTCCGTTCAGCCCTACTCCACGCAACCAAGCACCCTCTGCCGTCCTGCTCAGACCGTCGTCCAGTGCCTATCTCAATTAAAATAATAGTAGGTAAAATGTACCAGTCAACAAAAAATTTTAAAATAAGAAACTTTAAAACAAAGATTTAAACCGACGCACTAAAAAGGCAAAAATTATTTCTTTCTAATGAACTTGCATCCCAAGCCATTTACTCACCCCACAAATCATACCTAACTTCTACTAAGTACCTAAGTATGTATGGTGTATTTACTACAAATGTATGGTTTCTAGGAAGTTTTCTGGAAAAAGCTTGACACAGACTCCTCCATTTTTTAAGTCCGTTAATAATAAAATGCTTTTGGTTATAAGTAAATCTAATATTTATTTTGTAACTTTAAACAATGAAATAGGTGGTTTACTACATAACTGGGTACCCAATGGAGAAAAGAAGCATGATATGTTTTCTTCTGAAAACGGGAAATTGTTACCAAACAAATTAATATGTTCTTCACCTTTGATGTAATCTGTAACAAAAAAATAAGAAGTAAAAAAAATGTAATGCATTTCCTAGGAGACTCTGGATATGCCTTTGAGCCTGCCTTGGCTGATGACGCCCATCAGAGGAGAGGCCGAGTAGACTCCCGAGGCTCGGTACACACATTGCCATTGTGGAGCCTGAAACCCAGTAGAGGAGGAATGGCCAGCTCAATGGAACATTCCCTAATTATATTTAACCCTTGAATGAATGCCCCTGTGCATGTAATATAAAAAAACTATAGTGGAACTTGGGTAATTAAGCATTCAATTTTGAGTTACTATTTTGAAAAAATACAATTCGTACATACATATTCCTTCGTTTTAATATTTGATTTATTTGTAAGATTTGATTGATTGTAGCATAGACCAAATATTATTGTAGTCAGCGCATTCAAAATATCCTGTAACAAATAAAGAGCATAATTAAAAAGGCGTCCAAAACATTCCAATATGATGTAATAGCTTAAGACGAAAAGAAAAAAGGTATGTAAGACATGTTACGAAAATGATTTTAGATGCCCCTAAGAGCAAAAATTGACGCTATACTGGATAGACCTCTATGGTCTATCTATCCAAATACTGTAGGTATTCACTGAGCATTGCCTAAGTACACATTTGCATTAGTTTGACAAGCATATTATTTACCTATTGTACTCGGTTGGTGATGGTGAGTCAAGTATTGAACTTAATTTATCACTAGATAATAAGTACTATCAACACTTACATTCCGCCACTGCTCCAGTCGTGTCGGGACCATGCTCCTTCGACAAGGCTCAATGCGCCCCACTCTTTCAACAACCTTTCGCTTCCCATGGGGCCAGAAAACTCATTGTTGGCTAAATTACTGTGGAGCGTCATATACTCGAACGAACCCCAGTTGATTTTGTTTACTGCGCCCTCTAAAACAGAAAAATATTATAGTTCTTGCCGATGAGTGACTTGTATATGATATGATGTCCGTATGAGCTTGTAGGAAGGATCTCCAACTATTGTAGTATTGTATAAATTAACTGCAATGGCTATAAAGTTTGTACTTACTTCATTTTCGGCATCTAAGCATCTATTGTCCGTTATTTGTTTGTTTATTTACATTTTATTTGATACCTAGCACAGACTAAGTAAAGGAAAGATCACAGACAGATCAGATTTCAATCTGTCAAAAAACGCAAATTGAACGAATGAAATAGTGATTTTCGTCACATCCCTATTTGCCGATTCAGTGTTGTCATACCAATAAGTAGATAAAATCTTATCTCCTATCTAAGGAAGATATGTATATCGAAGAGAACTCATGCTCGCGGGTGGGATATAATATCGTAATGTTTTAAAATTTTAACCTATCTATCTAGATAGGATAAGAAACTCATGCTCCCCCCGCTGCCCCACCGTGAGTGTCCACGTTTCGGCACCATATGTCATGACGGGTAGGACGCACTGATTGAAGACTTTCGTCTTGAGACTCTGTGGGATTGGCGATGTGAAGACTCGACGTAGTTCCCCATATGCTGCCCAGCCCAGCTGTATTCTTCTATTGGCCTCTCATTGGGATGTGTGGGCTACATAAAAAAAATCTTGTGAAGTGGCACTGTCGTATCCTGTCGATAACATCGATAATGTCGATCAAATTATGACTGGGCAGTATCCCCATTGGTATGAGTGTTTTTACTAGAATTTTTTTAATACAACTTAATTTGATCGGATATTTACTCGTTTACTTTTCCATTTTTTTTTGTATTTAAAAGCAGCCTTAATATAATGAACACAAACCCACATCACAGTAATACATTCAGTTGTGAACCATCCTTAGTTTTTATAAAACACATTTATTCCAATTACAACACAGTTTTCTTGTACTGACTTTAAAAGGTAGACTTTAATATATCTAGAATAGGTTAGACCTATTCATTAAAAGATCCCTGTTTTTTAGGGTTCCGTACCCAAAAGGAACGGACCCTATTACTAAGACTGTCCGTCCTTCCGTCCGTCTGTCACCAGGCTGTATCTTATAAACAGTGATAGTTAGACAGTTGAAATTTTCACAGATGATGTATTTCTGTTGCCGCTTTAACAACAAAATACTAAACATGGAATGAAATAAAGATTTAAAGGGGGCTCAGATAAAACAAACGTGTTTTTTTTTTGCTGTGTTTTACTCAAAATTATTAACGGTGACAGGTAGACGCTTTAAATATTCCAATGTTAATAATTATAATGCACACGAAACATTAAACAGGACATGAAATAATAAATAGCATGATAATGTTGTATGGGTAATGGTACGGAACCCTTCGTGTGCGAGTCCGACTCGCACTTGGTCGTTTTTTTACCCCAGTCCATACATCGTCAGTTTCTTGACTTTGAAAAGATTGATAGAGATCTACTTCTCATATAAGTAATCAGTTTTTTCCCTTAATTTACACCTGTCATAAAGTTTTTGCTTTGTTCCTTGAACCGTGTGTGTTAAATGGGTTATTTTTGACACCTCCGAGTGATAAAGACTTCAAGAGGGACACAAAAAAACGTTTGTTTTGATATTTGTTAAAGATTGTCTAAAGTAAAGTTCAGATCCAGGCTTCTACTAAAACTGCAACGGTGATCGAATGCTTTGGTGGTCATCTATTTCAGAGTATTGCATTCTTTTGAAAAGAGACAAGTCAGACAAAAATTAAGAGAAAAAAATATGATTCAACAGTTTAATGAGTCTTCTAAATATATTACACTAGCCCGTTTTGTAGATTGATCATACACGATACCAGCTCGCGACTTCCTAACATGAACATGAAAAAGGCTTTGACGTGTTCAGGGCATAGTAGGCATTATAGTAGGCCTATAAGGTTGTAGATTGATCATACACGATACTAGCGCGCGACTTCCTAACACGAACAAGGCTTTGACGTGTCCAGGGCATGGTAGGTATTATAGTTGACCTAGAACATAACAAAGACAGCCTTTATACGGCTATGTACTGCAGGGCACAGACCAAAATCAATCAAAATTCGTTAAGCCGTTTATCCGAATATCCTGACTTGCACGTCAGTATTACATAGGGAACAATTGCACAACCGGAGAAAAATACATATGATTTCATCCATAACTTTTTGCATTTACCTAACAGACCAACAATTTATGAATTTATACACTATTCGCCACTCTAAGGAATCCGCCATTTTGTTTCCCCATTGGGCAAATCAACCGTGCAGCCAGTCAAACACACCGCTGCAGGCGCAGGCGCTAATAACAATGGCAACTGGTTGCTGGCTCCCGTATATAGAGAAAACAATTTACTTATTAGAAGAAAAATAAACCGGGCGCCGGAGTCATACTCACGCCGAACACAGTAAGCGCGAATGCGACGTGAACTGAGAGAAACTCGCGAGATCAAGTAATGTTTTCTCCGCGCCAAACTTACCTTCATTATTCTGTCACATTAGTGTGAAGGATAAGAAACTTTATTCCTATTCTTCACTTTTACACTCTCACTGAACTTCGTCACACTAGTGAGAACGTTCGGAAAAGATTATTCCTTACATTTACCTTTTGCTTCCACACTATAAAAGAATATGACTAATGACTTTTGACATTGACGCGTTTTAAAGACAAAAGTCGCAACTTTTCAGTATCAACTCAATGTACAATTTAGTGCCTTAAACGCGCGATTTACGCCATCGGCGTCATGCTACCTGTTGGTCACCGTTTGCTTCTTTTTTGTTTTAACTTAAAAAATTTAAAGGATGCCTCAGGTAAGTAATATTAGCGATGGGTAATGGGTACAAGTACCCGAAACTGGCCTGCGTGCATGCCAAGACTTATTAATTTTGATGAAGCGAAAACCGAAGAAACCTCTTACGATTTTATTATTTGTTAAAAAATCCGTCATACTAACACATAATTATTCTGTGAATTTCCACTACTTTTAATATTCAAGAGCATTAAAGCCCTTTTTATCTCAAATAAACAGACATCGTGGGCTTCGTAAAAATATTCGTTAGCGCTATTTGGGTACAGATCCCTTAAGTTGACATGTGTCATTTATTGATTTAATAAAGTTTGTTATTGCCACTGAAAATCTAAATCAGGAGAAGAATTTCGCTTGAAAAGAGGAAAAGAGAGAAGAATTTCAAACAACCGGCGAAAGGCGGCGAGCACGCAGCGACTAATAAATGATGATGAAGCGAAAGAGGTTTCTTAAAATGCTGTTAGGACTGCCTTGACACTGTAGTGCAACCAAGATGTTTGCGGAGGCACACGTGGATGACTTCTATGCCATCATCCGCAAGCGGTCAGCCCCGCTGATGTACAGAAATCGGGCCAGTAACAACGGTATTCTGAGGGCGCTAACTGAAAAATATGACAGCGCGTTTCAAAATATTTGTTTTTCAGCCAGTGACTCCGTCTCGTCTCTAATGTCGAAATAAGACGTTATTTTATGATCTTTACCTATCTAGCATAAGTGATAGATTACTTTTAATACTAACACAACTTTAATTTAATTTAAAATAAATAGAGGATGTATTAACAAAGGGCCAGATAAAAAGTACCCGAAACCGGCGTGCGTGCATGCAACGACTAATGAGTGTTGAGGAAGCGAAAGAGATCTGTCAGGATCGTAGCAAGTGGCAGTCCCTGGTCTCTGCCTACCCCTCTGGGATACAGGCGTGAGTTTATGTTATGTTATGTTATGTCAATTAATTAAATTAATTAACTTATTAATGTAACATGTAAGAAAAAAATATTGGTCCTTGTCAATAAACGAATTGAAAATTAAATTAGGATCGTGGCAAGTAGCAAACCCAGGTCTCGGCGTTAGTTAATCTAAAAAATTTCGCAGGCGCTGCAGCGTCCGAGTGGCCCCTTCACCCATCTAGTGTGAGCGAAGGCGCCGCTGGACGCTATATAAATAATTTCCTTACGTAGATGCAAAGGCCAAAAGTAATTTCAAACAATGTTTACGCTCAAGCTCTATCTGGGTGTGTAGCGCCAGCACCAAGAATTGCACAGGCAACGGTCGATGAGTCACGTTCGTGCGAGTCAACGCTCCCCGATGCACCTTTGATGGCGATTCTTTTTGGTTCGGAAACACTTTTTTGTAACGTTAAACATTCCTTTATGATGCATGGGTCTGGCTTATCGCAGGAAGCAGCGAATAGGGTTAAACACGCTTTGAAGGCACCGTCTTAGAATTTGCTTATAATACTTTATGATGATTGAGTGTCAGCACATTTGTCTTAATTTTTAAGCATTGGCGTATATTTTTGATGTAATTTTCTGTACATTTCGACCACCGACATAACAGGATTAGTCAGTCAAACTTCGATACATTGGGATCTGTGTTGACCTCTTGACTTTACGCCAGATCGAAGTCGTGCTTGATGTCAGCCACACTCTTTAGGGAGAGTGCCTTAGTTTTCAGTTTTATTTCAATACATTTTGTAATCAGAATTATAATAAAGACCGTATTAATAAAGCTAACACCTCGACTGCACTTCCAAGAAGCTGTTCCAACTCACGCTGGATATCAGCTGTAGAGACATTCATTAGTACGGGACTAAGTTCCCTAAAAGATTAAAATCAAAACCCGAAATCACAGTAACACTTGCATTAACCACGGCCTTAATAAAAATCTGAAATATGAAAATTACCAAAACCCGACTGCTGCATTAACTACTAAGCAGGCGGGACTAACCTAGGTTCCTCGCAATGAGTTATTTACATTATTGAATGATCATTGTCTTTTAGTGATTTTTTTTGTTGGCTTTATGCTGAATTCTTATAGCTTATGACGCTTGCGCAAACACGACGAATCGATTGAGATACTATTTGCCAGAATCTTTCTATTGGTTAAGGAGTTATGAGGGAACATAGAATCGGACACACTTACATACATACATACGAGCCAGACAAATTACCTTCCTTTTGGGCTTCGCCGCAGTCGGGTAAAAAATTTAAGGAGTCGACTCAACATTTGTATGTTGAAAGGCGGCGAAAGTTAATTCGATTTAACGAGCAGCCCCATCAAGTCATATTGGACGGTGTGCTTAATTAATTCCCTGGCGGTTCCGTCCGACGAAGTTTATCGAAAAAGACCGGAGTAAACCTTAAAATAATAATAACCAGCGCGTCGCTTGCCGGTCATGAAACGCAGACGACGGAATGACTGAACGATTTCGCGAGGGCACTTTGCTTGGACTTTTTGACCTTTCAAAGACACTCGCCCAAGTACAATTGGCAGCACATCAAATTTTAAGCGGCTGCACTCGGTCTGATTATGCGCACCAAATCCTGACGGAATCTTCACGCTTGCAATAGAAATTAGAATCGTTTAGGATTTGGTGCGCGTAATATAGGTGCTACTCTGTCACTTCACGAATTTACACGAATCACGAATTTATTCCAATTTAGTAAGTCAGTCCTTCAATGCTCAGGATAGTGGCTGTTACGATTGTGCTGAGTTTAGTAGGGTGCTCTCCATTTCACCCTCACGCTCGCTGCATAGACCGCCCGGTGGAATGTAAGCCTTATGCCTTTGGAGATCTGGCAACTCCATTTGGCGACTAGTCTGCCTCGAACTCTCATCCCCTGCTTCTTTGCCCCTCATAATATTACATTCGAGGCTAAACATAACAGGTTATTGGCGTTGGATAGTGAGTTGAGATCATCAAATTATTAGAGGGTGTTGGTTCTCATAGCTGTTTAGCGCATCCATAATAGATAACACCAGCACTGAAATCAACCACAAACTGTCGTAGAAATGAGCACGAACAGCGTCCTCATCTCGGCTGCGGTGTCTCAAAAATAAACACAGTAACGGACATCTTTCTTCAAAACCGAGATATTTCCACTATTGGTTACTGGTTGGTTCTAGTGACCAATAGTGGTAAAATCTCAGTTTTGAAATAGTACATTACTTCAGAGGGAAGAAAGTGACAGTTCCATACCGAGATTATGGCAAACCATTTGAGGTATGGAACTGTACTTTATCCTGAGGTATGTATAGTGCTTTTTATTACACCTACGAGGAAAATTATAGACATAAATGCATAAAAATGTTTATATTTAGTTAAAAGTATATTCGCCCGTTTCTGGAGTAGGCTAAGATTCGTGATTCCGCGCTTTGTATATACAAAAATAATTTCGTTTTTAATTTTCTGTATGCACCAAGGAGGTTGGTAACTGGTAAAAAAAAAACTGTATGTGGCCAGTAACAATTTACTTGAAATTTAATTAGTAGACAGTTAAAGTCTCTTTGCAGTATGACTGCTGACAAATTAAAAAAAAAACCGGGTATGTAATGGAATTTCATACATACTTCCCACCCTCGGGTCGGAAGGATTTTCATACAAACTTCCATACCTTGGGATGAAAGGATTTGAAGGGCGGGATAAAGGCGTTTCTTCCCTCTAATTGGTATAATTAGTATGTATTTTCAGAGCAGGTGCGATAAAAAAAAATATCCTTCACTGTGTTTATGTTTGGGACAGACGATCTATCTAGCTAGAGCGATTCTACTCTGTTACGTAACGGATGAATTTGCAACAAAACTATAAAGATTGCTCACTTGTGTTGCTAAACCAGTGAGCAGACTTTACAATTCAATACTTTATATTATTACAATGCACCTACCCAGATACTACATTCGCTATTGCTTACGCTTTCAAATGCCCTTTCAAATGCCTTGTGGTGTTAGTAACTTGGTGTTACTGGTGAAACTTAACATAGGCGTGTTGCGAAGATCTGTCTTCAGAAGACAGCGGTAAAATCAACTAGTCTGACAATACATTGAATTTTATATGCGTGCTTTCTACTCAGCTACGTTAGGGGCGACGTTGCGATAAAAATATAAAGGCGATGTAGATATAAAAGTCAATAAATTGTCGCCGCCACACTAACGGTGAAAGAAAATATCGTACTGAAACCTGAGGGCCTGTTAAATTCACATACCTCGACATACTAGAAATTGCTATATTTTGTCACTTAAGCCGATGCTGTATATTTGGGACAGGCCTGGCAATGGAGCGGGAATATTTCACAGAGTTTTTCTTTATTTGAAATTATTTACATAGCAAAAATACCGATGGCTATTAGTATGTTTAGACTCTCGGCTCCAGCCCATAAAAACAGCGCCAAAGCCTAGGGCTCAGGGAGTTTCGACGCCATTTGATCATATTTACAGCTCAGCGCTGTTCCATAGAATAAATTGTGTGGAAAAAGCTTACCTACAGCAATCTTTCCATCTGATAAGGATATTCGTTGATATTTTTTTCTGTGTTGCAGAAAAAAGATGCATAGATTTGATTTGGATGTTAATGACTTATCATCGCACGCAATCCATGTTAAAGAGCATTAATTAATGAGTAATTTTACTATTATAATAGAACTGTACCTTAGAATACAAATGAGCTCTAGAATCTGTCTCTGGCTTTGGTGACTACTGGCTCTTAGGGTTCGTCAAAAGACATTTTAATAGTGGCCGGGTCCTATATCTCCCTTTAAAAGGTTAAAACTGACGATGTCTAACCCATGCGTTATTCTCGTAACAGGTGCTGTTTGTGTGTCTGGCAGCCTCAATGTTTTAGTACTTTTGTAAGAAAAGTGACTAATGTTTTAGGAACTACATTTTTTTATAGCATCACTGGAATCTTATTAGGTATGTTTTAGGCACCGACTGATGTATCATATTTAATATGATTTGGGAAAAGATGGTCAGAGTGGATTTTTTTGCTGCCTAAGCCCAAATACGAGTAATTCACGACCCGAAATACGTCCATACCAAGTCAAAGTCATTGGTTCAAGTTACGTGTCGGGCATTGTATCTGAGTCGACATTCTGCAAGTTAACACTTGCTTAGTGTAAGGGCGTTTACCGTTGGACTACCAGTGCCGATCAATACTCAGATTTATTGCTAATCCTGTCCACTACCGGAGAGCGTATCGGCGCTTTCCCATCGGCCTGGTTGGCGCTGATCGAGAGACGGCTTTTGAGGGTTGCGGGCGTCGAAGGCTAGCTTGGGGCAGTAACAGTCAATGTAGCCAGATGAGGAGATTTATCTCCTTTTGGGCTATCTCAGAAGATGGAATAGCCACTAAACGTGGGAATCGGCGACCGGTCCCCAATTGGGATATTTTCAGTGACTTTCAGATTACTTAAATAATACAAATTATATTTATTTTTGCGTAGTCGGGTCTTTGTGCATAGATTTATTGAGTTTTGGGGGTTTCGTGGCGCTGTAAGGGTTCGTTGAATATGGAAAGCGTTGAGAGCCATGTAACTTTAGATGAAAAATGTGGTGTCATATACATAAGCAGCCTATATACGTCCCACTGTAGGGCACAGGCCTTCTCTCAGTGTGGGCAACGCGTGCCCACCGCGGATTGGCGATTTCAAGCCCTGAGGTATGTGAATAGCTCAGACACTAAGGTTTCCTCACGACGTTTTCCTTCACCGTTAGCGAGTGGTATTGCTACTATAACTTCACAAATGTACATAACTTAGAAAACCAAGTCATAGGTATATGCCCGCACTGGGGATCGAACCTGGGTCTCTCGCTTCCGAGTCCGATGTTCTACCCACTAGGCTAACACGTTTTCATATGTTTAAGTTTAATTGATAAGAATAATTTTCTGAAACTGCTTCAAAGGCTACAAACGCTACTATTAGAAAAACAGCCAAGTGCGAGTCGGACTCGCGCACGAAGGGCTGCGTACATTGTCTATACCTTTTTCCGTTATTAATATAGAGAAAAAACGGCAAAAAAATCACGTTTGTTGTATCGGAGCCCCCTTTAAATATTTATTTTATTTTATTCGTGGCGATTATGGCAAAACCCCTCATGGTTATGAAAACCACGAAGGAGGCCTACGTCCTGCAGTGGGCGTCAAATGGCTGATGATGATGATGATGAACACTAAAAACCTGTTACGCAATACAAGAACGTAGTTTCTAATAAAAATGGTTACTATGCAAAATTATTGCATAAGCAAGGAAATGTATTTCATTTATTACGTTCACATTTTGCTGCATTTCACACTGATCTCTGTTAATCTCTATGCTTAATGCAAAGAGAAAGACGCTATTTGAAAAAAGCAACAAGTACTGAGACTAATTCCTATGGAGCTCACGATAGCTTACTTAGTAAATGGACGTCAACAACTCGAACACGTTTATTCAATACTTCGCAATATTTGCATGACCAACTTATTTGCTCGTGTCAGCGCTGTATTCTAAAGCACTAATTATATGATATAGTACCACAGACATGAATCTAAGTAGACAACGCAAGCACACCTAAAATACACGGTGATAAACTGTAAAAATACGACAAAGGCACCGGTCCTTGGGACATTTCTTTCCACTTTCTCTCATAGTAGGTAGTTAAATCGGCACGCTTGGTTTTTATCCAAATTGCGGTAATTGCGTTGCCAGCTAGATTCATGTGTCTGTGTATAATATCCACTAACAAATCTCTACTTACGCTTCACTTCAGAAAATCGCGGCGGAGACTGAAAAACAGCATTAATGCTGAGGCTCCGATCATTTCAAAAGTGTACTAAATTAAATTACTCTTATGTTAAGAAGCAAATTTGTTACTTTTGAATAAAGTTCTTTTTATTTTTATTTATTTTTATTCACTATCAGAGTTACTTAGAAGCTAAGTATTCATAATAAGTATTCTTTGGGTATACTTTCCAACAGGAACAGGCCTTCTTTGAGACTGAGAAGGGTCAGTCTTAAGGGGGTCCAGGGAGTAAAACTAACGTCAACGAGAAAAAAAAAATCATTATTATTATTATTAATATTCTTTATTGCACAAAACACATGTTTGATACATTATATCTTTTTTACACATCAAATTTGCAAAAAGTGTCAGTACAATCTCTCAATCATGTTAACAGTGATTTTTAGGACCCACGACAAAGAACCTAGGATCACGAACCCGGGACTAGATAGCATTTACGCCAAAAACGGCCGTTTCTGGCGTTAATGCTATTTAGTCCTCGGTGTTTTTGCCTTGGGTTCAGGGCCATGGGTCCTAAAAATCACTAATAACATGATTGAGAGATTGTACTGACACTTTTTGCAAATTTGATCTGTAAGAAAAGACATGATTTTTTTCCTAGGTGGCCTAGCGTTAATCTCTGGACCCCCTTTATCACCACGCGTGACCACTCCGAATTGGCGAATTCAAGCGTTGAGGTATGTAAACACCTCAGACATTTAGAGATGAAGAGCATCAACCCAATTTGCAGTTCGGGAATCTTCAAGTATCCAATTCACTCGTAAAATAAGCTGCACAAAAAAAGGTTTTTTAAACGCTTTTTCTGAAGTGTATCTACTTTCATGCATTCTGGACTATGCATGATCAAGCGCTTAAGTACAACGAGTTAGAGCTACTAAAGAAATGTGTATTTGCGTTTTTAATCTCACATCCCCGCGTCGCAAACGAGCCCAATAAATAAGCATTGCGGCGAGATTTTGAGATACAGACGCCGAAGTAACTCGTGTTCACACAAAAAAACAGAAGACCGGACCCAACTATAAAATACTTATTAGTATGAAGCTCGCCTATGTACAAATGTTTTTACTGTGCAATAAAATACTTTGAAGTAAAGTACAGTACCTGAAACCGGCGTGCGTGTATGCAACGACCAATGAACGTTGAGGAAGCGAAAGTGATCTGTCAGGATCGTGGTCAGTGGCAGTCCCTGGTCTCTGCCTACCCTTCTGGGATACAGGCGTGAGTCTATATATGTATTTATGTAAGAATTTTCAAACAATCAACTATGTTTTAAGGTCACGCTTTTTTAAATTTGGAGTTTTTTAGGGTTCACTACTCAAGGGGTGCCAAGTACAGCAGAGCTGTCTGCCTGTCCGTCCTCTCGTCGGTTTTCCATTTAAAGCACCGTATCTGTTGAGCCATAATATGTAGTCGGTTCAAAATGTTCACGTAATTTGTGCTATTGTGGCGAATACCCCAACCAAAAAAAACGAAGAGTAGAAAATTACGGGAATTAAATCCAATTCAAAAATACTTCATTGTACAAAAGTGGTGTTTTAGTTCTAGTAAGTATTTTCTTCCAGCTAACCTTGGGTTATGTGGATAGTGCAAGGGGTAGTGCCAAGAAAGATTTATTGCAAGAACAAAGATAAAAGAGGGCGGTCCACATTGGCCAGACATCGGTTTTTGTTTTCATTTAATACCTCTTACCCGCAGCCACGTGTGGGTGCAAGTGAATGCGTGAGCATCAGTAAACTTTTGTACATTCTATAAATGAGGACATTTGACAGCACACTAACTAACCGCTAGTGCGTTTAATCCCAAAGATGGACTCACAAACTCTATAGAATGTACAAAAACAACAATGGGACCCAATTAAAAGCTTTTAAAAAATAACGAAAATCACAATGAAAATAAAAGTAAAAAATTGTTACAGCAATAAAATAACCCCCCGACTAAAAGAAATATACTTAATCTCTGTTGCACATTAATAAACAGCTCTATGATGGTTTCCGTTACAAAATAAAGCTTCAATGTCTAATAGCGCTTTGTAAACTTTAACAACTGAATACTCAAACAAGTATAGGGTTGTGCTTTCACTTCCACTTGTTTTGTGATCCACTGCTCAAAACATCCGGTCGCGGGTTTATATTCCATCTTGATGTTTAACTGATGATCCCTTTTAATTGAGCGCAGGATTTTTATTTGCGGTTTCTCGGTAAACGAATTGATTGCGTATACAGATAGATAGATAGGCAGAGAACATTTCATTGTACATAAAAATATGTATTCACGTCTGTAGGTTTACCGTTGATACACTGCACTTAAGCCGCGTTTTCATGATCTTAGTGCACTCGGACCGAGTGACCAATATATCCACTACGTACTCGTATCGTGTACCGGTGTACACCGGCGATCTTAGTAAAAAAAATGCCACTCGGATAAAAATGGCCAATTTTGTTCACTCGGATTATGCTCTACTTGTCTTAGTAAACTAAGATGACATCGCGAAAACATGATGGTGGCAATAGTAGGAACTCCTGCGTTTCGTAAGAAAAAGTGAAGTGGCATTAAAATATTGATGTTTGTGGAGTTTTATGAATCCGTGGAAGTATTGTAAAAGGTATAGTTTCCATTGCCGTGATCAAATATTCTTTCTCTTTTCTTTTTATACTTTTCTTGTTGAAGTTTTACGATAAACATATTTGATTCCGCTTCTATTCATCGTAGCAGTAAATTATTGGTCATAATAGCATGATGAGCGATACCGTAAGCAACGAAAGCACACATTCACTAAAATGTGTTTTTAGTCACTAAGATTAATCACTTCGGAGCCTACTGAGATCGTGAAAACGCGGCCAAACTAACACCGCACTTTCATTCGTGTGCATCTCACTCACTGCTATTGCGCTTTGGTTGAGCTACGCGCTATTAGCACAGCGAATGTAATCTTGCCTATTGTTAGTACTTTCTATTGTTAATCTTCGACACACCACAGGATGTACGCTCTGACTTCGCCTTGTCCTATCTTGTATTTATGTGGCTTATTTTTCTTTTTGACATGTGGAGAGGATGAAGGAAGAGAGATTGACGAAACAAATATATCGAGCGAATGTGGGTGGAAGGTCCGGTAAGGGACGTCCCAGTTGGACATACTTCGACCAAATAGGGGATGTATGAGCAAAGGGCAAGATAAAAAGTACCCGAAACTGGCATACGTGCATGCAACGACTAATGAATGTGGAGGAAGCGAAAGTGATCTGTCAGGATCAGGATCGTGGCAAGTGGCAGTCTCTGGTCTCTGCCTATTCCTCTGGGATGCAGGCGTCAGTTTATTCCTTACCTTATTCCTATGTTCTGTGGTATTAACCGACTTCTGTATGCATGTTTTTCTTTTTCTTATTTGTAACAATGAGTAGTATGCCTTTTCTTTCTTGTGATGAGTCTTTAGTTCGATTCTATTAGGTGTTAATAACGCATCCGTCTTTTAAGCGAATCGGTCGACTTTTTTCTAACTATCGCCTATCGTTAGTCAGAACTATCATAATCACATAGTGTATCCCAGTTTGGAACCAAGACGATAGCTGGTGTCGCATCTATGCAGACATCAGCAAAATCGCAAGAAAAACCAATCTATTTCCACTCAGTATGTAGCTGAGCTAAGATTCCTACTTTATAAGACCTAAGCACGGCGCCTCAGGGCACACACATGGAGCTTGGAGCTTAGTGAGCCAGAGGAAAGTGGCTCAATGGATACGTATTTATTTAAATACGTGTACACCGCATGTGAACATTATTATTTATTGCGGCGAACGAAGGAAAGCGCGAGGAAAGTACGGGCTACCGGTCTGTGAACGTTCGCTGTTCGATGGGGTACTAAAATGTTGCTCTAGAGTAGGGTTCGAACAAGGTGTTTAACTGTGCAAAAGAGGTTTATCTATTTGGAATCTGTCTAATCTGCTAATAAACGGAGCCCATTGTTGGGCATAGGACTCTTCTCTTTAACGCCAACCCGTCCAGTCCTTTTCTAATCTTGTCCAATGTTTCCCAACCCCTTTCATAATATCGTTGGCCTACCGGGCTGGTGGTCTGCTCACGACCCGTTCTTGGCCGGTATTCAGTGGCAACCTTAGTCCACCGGCCGCCTTTCAGCCTAACCAAATTCCTCGCCCCTCTCCATTTGAGCTATATGATTCGTGTGCCTACATTTTCGAATTTGGTTTTTCGACGAAGAATGACGTTTCACAAACGATCAATAAGTGAGATGCATAGCAGGGCTCGCTTCATAGCCCTTTTATAAGCAGCCTATATACGTCCCACTGTAGGGCACAGGCCTTCTCTCAGAGAGAGAGTTGGGCTTTATCACCACACGTGCCCACCGCTGATTGGCGATTTCAAGCGCTGAGGTATGTGAATATCTCAGACACTCAGGTTTCCTCACGATGTTTTCCTTCACCGATAGCGAGTGGTATTGCTACTATTACATAGCCCTTTGCGTGACTTAAATTTCCTCCATATTGGTTTTTTTTGTCCATCTTTTAGCACAGTAGGTGAGAATGGGTTGTGTGCATTAGTTGAAGGCCTTGAAAGGTTTGGATGAAGAAAATATTAATTTCGCAGCTGGGCTGACTAAGTGTATCAAGGAGTTAGTGTACAGAAAACTGGCTGATGATTTTAACTAAACTATACATACCTATACACCATAAATCTGTAAAGATTTAAATTTCAAACCAGTTTTTTTTAAATCAATAAAATTAAGTGGTTATTAACGATAGCAGCAGACAGGAAAAAATGTTCTTTGATACCTTTGATGGATGAGCTACTCACGGTTGACAGTAGGCTATTTGACAGGTTTTTGAAAACCATCTCAGATTTGTTTTTGGTGTTCATTAAGTTCTCAGAAAGTAGTCATTTTCAATTCTTTCGTGTATTTGTTCTAAAAAAAGCAAATAGAAATTTACTTTTAAAATATGCCGCGAAAAGGAAATCTTGAGCAATATAGCACCGCATAGAAATTAGTGACGACACTGGTCAGTGAGCAACGTCAAATCCACAGAACAATACTAATCCTCGGTGCTACTAGGGAGATTGTCGACTCCACATAAAAAACGGATCCTGAAATCGACTGTAACGCCATTTAGTGTGTGCCCCCTGAAATTGAGAATTTTGGGGGTTCTAAAATTGAAAGATGCCGACAGATACAGACCGGTGACGTCATCATAGTTTCGGCCAATTCAGGCCGTTTTCGACAAAATGGCTCCAAAAGCTTTGTCCTTGTTTTTTGGATGAATGATCCATTTTTTTTAGTTAAAATGCCTTAAATCGGTTCTGAAACTCATAATTTATACGAATTTATATATAATTAGAATACCTTTTTTTCACACTGTCAAATAGCCTATTAAAGCTTCGTCAAAAGTTGAAATACAGGTTAGTATTTTTTCAGTACTGTATCGAAGGAAATTAAGAATTTCTCAACACTCCCAGGACCTAACTGAAAACAGGATGGCTAATACGTTTGCCATTAAATCTGGCCGTGATTTTATCTGTTAGATTAGATTAGAACTCTTTTTAGTACACACCAGAAAACAAAGAACATTATAAGGCTTAAATATCTAAGTTATTATTAGTAAGAAAAAAACAGTTGCGATTTGGAATTAACGCTGAAAAATAAGTTGTGAATTTTATTAGACGCTCTAAAATCAATTAGTGTTAACAGTTAACATCCGATATTTCTAGTATTTTAAGTGCTTTAAATTGATGTGCCACTTAGACGTGACAATTCAATCTCTACCACTCAATAGGACTTTGCTCCGATGATCAATGATCTATCAATAGCACATTATTGTCTCAACGTCAACACGAGCCTGAACATAAACGTCACTGAAGGGCACATACCTTTTCTCAAAGAGAGAAAATGGTCTCAATCAAGCGCGTAAACCTGGTGATTTAACCTTTCGGATACACCATCAACTTTAATAATCTATAACCCGTCGGAATTATGTAGGTAACTTGCAAGAAGGCGGTCTGACAGTACCAGGTATCTAGATATTTTGCCGGGTAGTATTGTTCTCATTCCAATTGGCTAGCATAATTGGCAATTGACGCTAGTTAAGCATCCATAATTTTTTCTATATCCTCGAGGGTTTGTTTTAGTAATCTCGATTCTTTGGCGCGAGTCGAAACTTCGTATTTTTTAATTTCAACGTAATTTTGTTCAAAGCAACATTTTAGCACCCAACCTAATCACCCCTGCAAGATTGTTAGATTCATACCGGACTGTGTACTTAGCGAGTGCATCGCGAAGACAAATTAAGCTGAAATTTACCGCGCTCAATTAGACGTAAGTTGTTGAAAGTGTTTGTCGATGTTTACTTTGCGCCTGCGCAACACTATCATGCGTTCTGAGCGCTAAATTTAAAATATGAAACCTAAAAATAACCGAAGGGAAGATTCCAAGCAACCCTCAGTCTTTGGTAATCGAAAACAATCTACATTATATAAACTTACGTCTGCATCTCGGAGGGGTATGCAGAGACGAGGGTTTGCTACTGGCCACATTCCTGACAAAACTCTTTCGCTTCATCAACATTCATTAGTCGCTGCACGCACGCATGTTGTTTTAGGTCTTTTATCTTCCTAATACGGGATGTATTAGCAAGGAGAAATATCAACTATTTGGTTGAAGTATATCTAGCTCAGACGTCACTGACTAGACTTTCCACTTACATTCGCTTACTTTGTTTGTCAATATTTTTCCTTCACCCTCTCCATATATTGTCCAAGCCAACGCAACATTCCGTTCTGAATGCTAGTCACTACATCCTCTTTCAGTCCACAATGTTCTCTGATCACACTATTGCATATCCTGTGAGTCAAATTAACACATACTATCAATGGCCTCATTGGTTGATGGTCTTGCATGCCAAAATTCAAAACTTCAGCTTAGTCTTTCAAAACAATCTACCATGTGTATCAGCACTGAAAGCATCAGTAGCGCTTAGCATTTATAGGGTTGCATACTTACTATTTATCTACGTAGTGTGTGAAACTATGTGCTTAAATTAACCGGTGGATTCTTCGTTATACCACGATTATTAGTACTTTATGACGGAGCAATGGATGGAAAGTAAAGTGTCTTTCCGTTGTAGTTTATTGACATGGAATCTTCTCTCGACCATAGGCCTTTCTCATCGCCTCTAGGTATAAGACTATAGATTCAACGGTCAATAATTCTTCTCTGAATGAAGATAAATATGGAAACTTAGAAGGTTTATTTCAAACTTGAGTTAAAAGGAAAAGCTCGGACATTTCCCTTGGCATTCCGAAGTAAAAAGTATGCATGTTTATTGACTTTGTATTTTATATCTCAGCCAGGAAAGGTAGACTCAAAAAAATTACCGACCAAGTGTGAGTCAGTTCTCTCAGAGAGAGTGAATGGGCTTAATTACCACGCGTGCCTACGTGAATTGGCAATTTCAAGCGCTGAGGTGTGTGAACACCTCAGACACTCAGGTTTCCTCACGCTATGTTTCCCTTTACCGTTAGCTAGTGGTATTGCTACTATAACTTCACAAATGTACGTAACTTAGAAAACAAAGTCATTGGTACATGCTGGGATTCGAACCCACGACCTCCCGAGTGTGAGGTCGGCGTTTTACTACTCCGCTACCACTGCTCTCAATATTTACTTCTTGACTCACAATTGGCTGGAGGCATATTAATAGGATCACAAGGCGCATAATAAATACTAACGATGCCGTTCATGAAAACACGATTCTCTCAAAACACTCCATAAACGCAGTGTACCTAAAGTCTCTACCAGACTTAAAGCACTCCAGACTAGTTACCAGACATCTGTGGATTGTTTTAAGGAATCGTGTATTTTTCTTAGTTATGTAACCATAAATGGTCTTTATGACTCATTTCATTTTACTAAATTATCATTGTTAATTGCTGAGAAATTATGAACTTGCTCAGTGACTCTTATTCATTGCTCAGAGGTGTATATTTAGCGCAATTTCCCAGATTTTCACACAAGTCTTATCAGCGTTATCACCTCAGACATTACTGTCTAGACTAGGAGCCCACTCGGGGCGATTATCATAAACATATCGCCACAATATATATGCAAATGGGGAGAAAATGAGAACGTTAATATTATACTAGTTCTATAGCACTATCTTGATTAACTCGTACTTCTAGCGAACTTTGGATGAGGACAGCTAGTTCGCTTAAGGAGTAGAGATATAAATAAGTATGTTTTAAAAAAAGTGGATATATTTTGTTACATATACCTAATAATTAATTATATTTTTCTGCTGGCACAAAATAGCTACAGCGTTAAAAAATATAGTGGCCAGTAAGGGGAAGCATCAGATGATATTTTATGTAGCTGCTAGTTTCTATAAATGCATTATAGTTATATTATTTTTGTTGCACTTACCCGTGCTGAGGACAATAAAAAAAACCTATTTAGAGGCAAAAAAATCCACCCATGCCGGGATTTGAAGCCGCGACCTCTGGCTAACCATGCCAGTGCTCTACCAACTGAACTAATGGGCATGTGCAAGCATCGGCACTCGATATAGTGCCAATTCAATTATAGTGTCAATTGTACCTTTTCTTTTGTCATTGATGTTTCTGTAAAATTATTTCCAGTATACAATAATAGTTATTTGTTCTCAAAATGTGCTCAAAATTAGAATCCTGAGCGTTAGCGAGGGAATCAAAATTGAGGATCAAGGATCAACCGATCCTAGTTTGGGACCAGGTCAAGTGACTATGTTGGGTGGAGGTTTTTTTATGGTTCTGTACCTCAAAAGGAAAAAAAAACGGAACCCTTATAGGATCACTTTGTTTTCCGTCCCTCCGTTATTCCGTCCGTCTGTCTGTCTGTCAAGACCCTTTGTCTCGGGAACGCGTGGAAATTAAAACCGTATACTTAGGTCTAGAGTCCCTTGAAGCTGTGAAAAAATCAAACTTCTGAGTTATCGTAAAAAAAGAAAAAAAAAAACGTATATTTCGACACTCAAAGGAATCAAAATTTATAGGGTAACTTCCGTTGACCATAAAATTCTTAAACTATAAGTACAGGGAAAAATCTGAAAACTATACATTTTTGTAATTAAACCATAAAAAATTGTCTTTAAAGTTCAGGAAAAGCTTGGCAATCACGGCGAGACTCGATTTCTGAACTATACATATTATGTAAGTACCTACAAAGGGCTCCGTACCCTCGATGGGCGAGTTCGACTTGCTCTTTTTTAGTTTTTTAAATGATTTGTTATCGTTCGAGTGCAACAGCTGTGCTTTGCTAAGTGTCTCGAGACCGCAGTGGGACAGAGTGACTGGGTTATTAAAACAAACGTGATGGATGGTGAAAATTGGACTGTCACGTTGATTTGAAATTGATCGTCTATTTATATCTACATAGTTTCCTACTTTAAGATAGGCCTACATACATATAATATAATAACTGCCTCTTACGTAGGGTTATTTTTACCATGCCAATTCCTAAAATATATCGGTTAGAGCTTGTTTTACAACAAAAACATCTACGAGTTTTAAAAGTTACTAAATTAAAAATTCCCTTTTTTCAAAAAATATGTTATTGAACTTGGAGTGACGCTACTTGATACGTAATGCCGCAATACCGTGTGTGTTACATTTAATGGACTTTATGTAGGGCAATCATTTTACTGAAGTCTGCGATATTAATAGAGCGCGTAAAGCGCGAATTATATTAAATTTAACGCTGATATTAAAAAAAAAATTATTAAAAAAAAACTTTCATGTAACAAAAAATAAACTACACAGTTTAGTATGGGAAATATTAGCTCAACAATACTAGTTTAAGAAAAATGTTGGCAGAGAAAAGTATAAGCAACCTGCTTCCGTCCCGCTCCAGGGTGCAGGCCTTTTCCAGAGAGAGAGAAAGAGAAAAGGAATGTGCTTAATTACCACGCGTGCCCACCGTGAATTGGCGATTACAAACACTAATGTCTGTGAACTCCTCGGACACTCGGGTATTCTCTACATATTTTTCTTCACCGTTAGCGAGTACGTAACGTAGAAAACAAATTCATTGAATACGTAACGTAGAAAACAAAGTCATTGAGTACGTAACGTAGAAAACAAAGTCATTGTCATTCTCATTCAATTGAGAGGTCGTGGGTTCGCTACCGTTGCGCTACCGCCGTTTGAGAGCAAAGCCACTTGCCAAATACATTCGCCAATCACATTAAGTCTTGCATTAAGTTGACTGAAGCATTTCTTTAATGCCTGGCCCCTTCTGAGCTGATCATAATTAACTTTAATCAGAACAAAGTACCGCAATGTAATTAATTAAGTCAAAGTTGATTAATATTCAGCTTTTGCGCGGAAATTATTTCCCGTGCAGACTAATTGCATAATTTGCCGAGTAAAAGTTGTGATCGGTATTTAACCATTTACAATAACTTTAATTCTAAATATAATATAATTGGCGATTTCAAGCCATGAGGTGAACAAGCCAGCCACTCATTTTTCTTATGAAGTTTTCTCCCACTGTTAGCTGGAAACATTAGATTTTAAAATAATAATATTAGGGGTTAAAGTATGAAATTGCCGTTTTATTGCAATAGGTTCTTTGAATTGACATAGAATCTTCATGGTTTGAGGTTTTCGAATGAAACTTTTTTCAAATGGTTTCTATGATGTTCTTTTTTTTAAAAATGTGAAACATTTGAATATCGACTTTCAATTGTTTTTGTTATTCAATTTAGACAAGAAAGATGGATGCTGCGAAAAGTCGAGTGATTATGAGGCACCCATTTTTCGTATTATTTTTTTTATTGATTTGACGCAAGTGAGTCAATATTGTGGGTAAGGAACGTTAAACCATGCCGCTAATTCCTGGGTAGTTTGTCTAGGGTCGGCTTCCACTATCTCTCTTAATTCATCGTTATTCACCTGTGTGGGCGGTCTTCCTCGTGGCTCGTTCTTTAAGTCGAAATTTCCATCACGAAAGCGTTTAAACCAAAATCGCACGGTGCGTTCATTAGTAGACCCCTCTCCAAACGCAGCATTGATATTGCGGGCTGTTTCTGCCGCGTTAGTTCCGCGTCGGAACTCGTATTCAAAAATCACTCGAATTTTCGCAGTATCCATCTTTCTTGTCTAAATTGAATAACAAAAACAATTGAAAGTCGATATTAAAATGTTTCACATTTTTTAAAAGAAGAATATCATAGAAACCATTTGAAAAAAGATTCATTCGAAAACCTCAAACCATGAAGATTCTATGTCAATTCAAAGAACCTATTGCAATAAAACGGCAATTTCATACTTTAACCCCTATTATAAAAAAGCCTTTTATTTCTTATTGGATTTGAAATTACATTGTTAAATTAATTTTTATTGTATTTACATTGCATTGAAATACATAGTCAAAAAATGAAGCATTACATAAGATCATTAAAATTAAGCTCCGCTCCATGCAGCAACACTAGCGCCACCAATGGATAAAAATCATAACTTTTTTGGGTTCCGTAGTCGACAAGGAACACTTATAGTTTCGCCATGTCTGTCTGTCTGTCCACGGCCTAGCTCTGAGACGATTAGTACGAGAAAGTTGAAATTTTGCATAGACGTACATATTAGATACGCCGACAAAACGGTAGAATAAAATTTAAGAAAATTGCCCCTTCTACACCCCTCCTACACCTAAATTAGGGATGCATTTTTTTTCTCGCCTACTCCATACTGTGGTATCGTTGGATTGGTCGTTTAAAAATATTGTGGGTGTAGGAAGACCATTTTTGATTAAGGGTTCCGTTTGCAAAATATAATATAAGCTTTAAAGCGCAATTTTTTTGTCCCCCTTTTTGACCCCTCTCTTGGCCAAACTTTGGATTGGAGAAACGTGACAAAATTAAGGGTAGTAGCACATAATATCATCATCAACCCATTATGTCCCCACCGAAGGGCACGGGTCTCTTCCCTGAGGAAGGTACAGGCCATACTCCACCACGGGGGCCAAGTCCGGATTGGTGGAGGCTTGTAGACCAGTGGCTTGTCTACTGTCAGAAGTTGTCAAGCCGCCCTAAGGCCTCTGACTTGGCTTAACGACTGCCATCTATTGACGGGACCCGGCACCAACAGCTTAACGTGCCTTGCGAAGCACGGAACCGCTCGGAAAAATGCTACTAGCGTTAGGCATAGACGGCGACCCATCCATGCACTGAACGCGCCCAGTGTTGCTTAACCTTCGTGATCGTTTAAGATCACTCAGGCAGCCGGGGCTACGAGCGATTCACATATAATAAACTTAAAAAGAAAACTGTCACGGCTAAGTAGGCTTACAAGTTGACGAGTAATAACTAATAGGCGACCAACTTGTAAAAGGAAAACTTCGTACAAAATCCATTAACAAAAACCCCCTGTTTCTACGGAACTCTACACTGAGCGTGGCCTATTTTTGCAAAAAGTGTTAGTACAATCTCTCAATCACGTTAATTTTTAGGACCTAGGCGCTAGTGTTATTGCATGGAGCCTCTTAATTTTAATGATCTTATGTGATGTTTTACCCGCTAATAGTGAAGGAAAACATCGTAACGAAACCTGAGTGACTGGGGTATTCACCTCATCGCTTGAAATCGCCAATTATGTCGACAAACAACCTAAAGTTACTGTATATGGTATGTCATTAAGTTAGGTTAACAATAAAACAAGTTAAATAAAAAATGAAAACCGACTTCGAAACACTGCAGCACTAAAAAGATAGAAATAAGTGCCCAAAACATAATGTGCTCATGAAACTGAGCACCGACTACAAATTATACTTCTACAATACCTACATGTATACATACATACTTACTTCTAATTATTTTAATTATTTCTAACTTTTTAGTCCTTATTTTGAAGTCGGTTTTTATTTTATATTAATTTTTATTTTTAGTGGGTTAGCGGAAGAATTTACCCTATTTAATTCGATGCTTTCAAATTTGACGTTCTCAATTTTTATCTCCGAAAGTCTTAACCAGAACATCACCAAATTACCTTGGGAATACTTTTACGCTATTTTATGAAACATACGGATATTACTAAAGGGTGGGCCTTTATTAATATCCATTAGGCCTTATCAGATTCATCAGATCTTCACGAAATCAAAATGGGACCAATGAGACATTATATATATTAAAAAAAATGAATTGTCGAAATCGGTTAAGATTAGACTCCGTCAAGGAGTTATGCGAAAACATAGCAAAAAAAATTAATATACGCGTCGAAGTGATAACCTCCTCCTTTTTGAAGTCGGTTAAAACTTACTATCTCTATGATTTCTCTAATGCTAAGTTTACATTCAGTTCTAGATTTACTGTTTAAGACTGGTTCATCAAATTCAACAATAAAACTTGAAATCTGTACATCCATATTTATTCGACACGTTAGACATTATTACAACTTAAATTTTCGTAAGCACTGCAAGTGAAACAGTTATATCAATATATAAAACATTAGAAAACACTACACATTTTGGTAAGAAAAAAGTGCATAACTCAACTGAAAGAAAACAAACCAAATTCAAAAACTGACAACAGTAAAAGAGTTAAAGAAGATAAAGAGGAAAACGAAACAATAAAAACCGGCCAAGTGCGAGTCCATTACCATTATCTATACAACATTAGACACAAAGATAAAAAAAACAGCAAAAAAATCACGTTTGCTGTATGGGAGCCCCCCTTAAATAATTATTTTATTTTGATTTTAGTATTTGTTGTTATAGCGGCAAATACATGATCATATATCATGATCAATACATAATCTGTGAAAATTTCAACTCTCTAGCTATCACGGTTCTTGAGATACAGCCTGGTGACAGACAGATGGACGGACGGACGGACGGACAGACAGACAGCGAAGTCTTAGTAATAGGGTCCCGTTTTTACCCTTTGGGTACGGAACCCTAAAAAGTCTGTCGCCAGCAACTGGACCTGGACTGGATATACTTCTTAATCTTAAATGAACTACGTTTTGAAATAAAAGCTACAAAAAGGTTCAGTATAAAGATCCCGTTTACGATGATAAAGGTAACATTGTCTCTATTTAAAGATGATAGCACCATTGACCCAGTAGAAGAGTTAATTCATAGATGAAAGGTGACAGAGACTTACCCTTCGGAGCGTTGGGTGAGTTATTCTTATAGGGCATCTTCTTACGGTTTAAGTAGCTAAGTAGCGTTTTGGCCTATAATGTAAAAATATTGGTAAGCATTTAAGAAAATTGACTACCTTTAATGACCAAAACTATTTTTTTTTTGGTCATCTGTAGCGCTATTTTTTTTTAATTATGACACTGTCATTTCGGGATTTAGGGATATTTTCAATGATCCATCTGAATATTTGACGTTTCTAGCGTGATAAATTTAGCATAATTAAGAGAATTTAATAATTATATTTTTTTTATAAATGTTAGTTTAACTGTCTGTAAGATAATGTAATTATTGACATTATTCCGGATACAATTACACCTCTTGATGATTATTTTTTGATAAGAAACATATTCCCCGTCCCCTATTCAGTATGTATTTTTGATAAAACAAAACATGCCACTTGAATCACATAATTATTCGCTGGATTTAAATGTAGTAAAAGGCTAATGTATAGGTAGACACAAGTTTAAAATTGTTTCAAACTCTCGTATCTACATCTTACAGTGACCTCTATAAATCTGTGGCTGAACTCGAAGCACAAGATCAATGATGCTTTCAATCGTCCGCCGTCGAATGCATTTACATAATTAAACATAATCACCATCAGATGGACGATATCAAAACAAACAGCCCGTACAGATGAGACCGTACAACTGTGATTTTTAATGGAATTCCGTTTGTTGATGGGATCATTTCCGATGTTTGGATGCATGTTTTGAGTCAGTAGCTTTCGATGGGAGATTAGATTAGATTACATTAATACTCTTTATTGCACACCAAAGATACATGAAAAATCTTAAATATCTAACTTACATAGTATATGGTGTTAGATATTTAAGATTTACTGGCGGTTTTATCGCTAAAACCGGTCTCTTCCAGACAACCTTAGGATTATGTAATATGAAGAGAGTAGGTAGGTGTATATAAATTATGTAAGAATATGACAAATTATAAAGATTCATAAAGGAGCGGCACTTTAAGTGAAACTTTTTGCCTAAAACTTTACATTGATTATTTAGGTACTGAATGATCCGTTGTAAGTTCGGATGAAGGGCGACGATTCTACATAAATTGGGTAACTAACTCCTTCTTGTTAATCGGAAATGCAATGTAGGTACATCAAATTATCGTAGTAAACCATGAATTCTAGTGTTATGAAACAGGGCCCTGTGCACGTGATATCTCAGAGCATTGAGATATCTGTGCGTGATATTAACATCTAATATGTATTACATATAAAATCTCGTGTCACAGTGTTTGTTATACAACTCCTCCGAAACAACTTCACAGATTTTTGTGATTTTTTTGTGTATATTTGGTAGTTCTGACAATAGGTCGTAGGCTCATTAATAACGCAAAAAAACATTTTTCGATTCAGCTACTAATATATAAAGATAAAAAATATGAAGCATACTACCTAACATAAACCTAAATATTACTTAAATTTATTTAATACAACTGATGATGATTAAGTAAAATGTGTGAAACCTGATTATGGAACAGCTGATGAAAACAAATAATGACAACCAAAAAAAACTGTAAAACCGAAACATTCGCTCATCAACGTCCGCATGGCATGCCAAATACAGGCCCAACCTGAAATTCTTGATCTTAATTACATGGATGATCTTATCAGAAGACGTTCCGTGAACTTCGATATCTCGATAGCATATCTGCGTGATTAATGCAGACTGGAATGCATGTATGTGTAGTAAAGTTTTAAAGCACGATTTGCGAAGCTATCACAATTAGCATACAGGTAATGGTCGTAGTATTAAAAGGCAAAGTTACTGAAGACTTCAATTTTAAAAAGAGTGATTGTACATTACATAGTAAATTCATATGCAGTGGGAAAATGGTCTCAAAGAATGGATCGCATTCTATTCAATGGATGATCTTATCAGAAGACGTTCCGTGAACTTCGATATCTCGATAGCATATCTGCGTGATTAATGCAGACTGGAATGCATGTGTAGTAAAGTTTTAAAGCACGATTTGCGAAGCTATCATAATTAGCATACAGGTAATGGTCGTAGTATTAAAAGGCAAAGTTACTGAAGACTTCAATTTTAAAAAGAGTGATTGTACATTACATAGTAAATTCATATGCAGTGGGAAAATGGTCTCAAAGAATGGATCGCATTCTATTCAACTTTTTGAATTCAAGCAGCCCTAGCACTATTCCCCGGTTTCTCGTACACTAACAAGCTGATAACACTAACACTAACGTAGATACACCACAGGCTACATCTATGGTCCTGTTTTATTTATTCGTTTTGTCTGTTGTGTACTTAGTTTTATTTCTGTTGTTGTGCATATTATGTTACTTATGTGCTTATTTTGTTTCTGTGATGTATCTTGTTGGTATAATAAATGTCTTTCTTCTTCTTCTTCTTCTTAGTCTACTGTTAACAGCTGTCAGAGGTTTTTTTTGTATGCACTTTGGTCAATTGACAGCTGTTAACAGTAGATTAACAGCGTGTTAGTGTACGAGAAACCGGGGGTTAAATTAAGACAGCAGAATTCGCAATAGAAATGCTACGGATTTAGTGGCCAAAATTAGTGCGCACAAAGGTAAAAAACAAATTAATGGAGATCCTTGCATACTAGTGTCAGAAGAGTGCCTTTACATATCACGCGTCCAGTATACAGTAAGCCAATATGTTATAGCTTAGCCTGTCGTAATCACTCAAGTACGATCATCTATAAAACGTGCCTATAAATAGGAACGGAAACATAAACTTTATGGCAAATGTTTGAGATAGTAAAAGCCTCAGTTAAAGTAAAACAGTAAAACGTTGATGAAAATCGTCAATACGTATAGGCTAATCCCAGAAATTTCGGTTAATTGTCAATGCAATATCAGGAGGAGGATTTTATTTGATCATGTTAAACAAATTTAACATAATAAAAGAAAATCTTTTCTTTAGTTAATCAATAAAACATGTGATCACTTTCTTAATTTGGAATGTTACTCAATATAAGAAATTCTGGATTTGACTGCTGCGACCACAGCTGGGCAATAACATCTTTGTGTAAGTATATTTACCTGTTGAATATCCAGAATATGGTCACAGGCATACATTTAACAGGTCTTAATATATGACTAGTATATATAATAACAAAAATACCCAGCTTATGTCCTATTATGTGTGCTGAATTCACACCAATTATTTCGTGTACATCATAAAATCCTTTTTTTTACTGGAATTGATTGTAATAACGATAAGTGTCCAAACTTTTTACATTTATGATACTTATGAGACAAAGAAAATACGTATCCCATCAAACAACAATACAAGTAATGAAGAAAGTTTATGAAGCTTTCAAAACCTGGCCTTCTGCAGTAATTTTTTCAATATCGTGGTAAGTAAAGCCTAGACGGAAATCATCAAATGACTATCACAAGTCATGTCTAGCGTCCGGTCCTCAATCAAGCGCATAACTTCAAAGTAATTTCACTCAACCCCGCTGTCAAACTGCGCATTTAGGGGTGTTCTTTATTGTTCCACTATAAAGAAAATGTACCTTCAAAAACTTTTCTTTTGAAGTTAGAAAAGAAACTTGAAAACTTTTTGATATAAAAAGTGTTCCAATTTTAATGCGTTCTTGGTAAGGAAAAAAGCGTCATTAAATGGAAAAGTAAACACACGAGCTAAAAATAAAGTGAATTTACTTAGTGAGACACAAAAAAGAGCAAATAAAAAAGACACTAAGACGTTTAAGACTAGACGGTGACAATGTGAGTCAACCCACGGTGAGTCTAGCAGGAATACACCACGTCCATTTAGCCTGTAGAAACTAGGTTAGCAAAGCGAGGCTGTAATAACATAGGCTTCAAAAGATATAAATAGGTGAAAATTGAGGCAGTTGGTTGAGTCTGCATGTAAATACAAGATTTCATAAATTGGCAATAGTTGAGAGCCCATGATCTACCCTTAGGGTACGTCTAAGTTTTGTTGTAAGTTACTAGGTACAATTATTGTTAAATTCTACTACTTATAACAGACAACAAAGACTGAATCCATATAAAGTTATAACTTAGCATTATTACACTGAAATAAGAAGTCAATCTATCTATCTATCCAGCCATACGTAGTAATAATATTAAACGGGTCTCATCATCATCATCATCATCATCAACCCATTATGTCCCCACTGAGGGGCACGGGTCTCTTCCCTGAGGAAGGTATAGGCCATACTCCACCACGGGGGCCAAGTCCGGATTGGTGGAGGCTTGTAGACTAGTGGCTCGTCTACTGTCAGAAGTTGTCAAGCCGCCCTAAGGCCTCTGACTTGGCTTAACGACTGCCATCTATCGACGGCAGCCGGCACCAACAGCTTAACGCGCCTTGCGAAGCACGGAACCGCTCGGAAAAATGCCACTAGCGTTAGGCATAGACGGCGACCCATCCATGCACTGAACGCGCCCTGTGTTGCTTATCCTTCGTGATCGTTTAAGATCACTCAGGCCGCCGGGGCTACGAGCGATTCAGGCAGCCGGGTCTAACCGCGATTATTTAAAAGGTAAATATTAATTACCTTACCTTTAATTATTTTACCTAATAAATAATCGCGGTTAGACCCGTTTAATGTATTACTATGTATGAGTATCGCGAGTCATTAAAAATACTATCCAGCCGGAAATTATTAGCCATAAATTAGGTCACTTCTCTGTCACGGCATTGCTTTCCGACGGCTTAGTTCAGAAATAGTATATAGATAGAGAACTTAATGATATACCAACAGTAGGTATTTTAACATAAATTACAGTACATACATCTAAAGTAAATAACAAGGATTCATCTTTACCTTGATTCCAAGCTGACGTAATATTCTCATGGTAGAAGTACTCGTTCTCCTCTTCGTCGGACCACAGCACTCCCTCGATACTAGACGTGAAGCCCTGGTTGTCAGTGGGACCCTCTATCATAGATCTCCTCGAAAGCTGATCGTAACTCGGAGGTCGCGACAAGTTAGAATAGGTCGAAACATCGACGAGTGAAGAGCGAAAGTTTTTCACACTCCTACTGTCAATTGGCCTATAGGAGCGTAAGGACCTATTTTCATCGGCAAGGGATCTGACAGATCGGAGGGAGCGACAATCATAGCTCGGTTCCTCATTCGGTACGTTGGTTATGTCGCCCAGGGACACTTTGAAATTGGCCGAGGAGATGTCACCTAGAGGTACTTCGCATGAGCGTCTCTTCATGCTAGTTTTGTGCGATGGAGTTTCACCAGTCGCCTGCATGTGACGGCTGACACCTGCGCTTTGGATGAACTCACTAGAGTCGTACATTGTAGAGTCATGAATTGGAAAATGTCTAACTAACTAGTCGTTTACGTATAGCTATAGGAACTTTGGTATTTTGACTTATAGCTTGGAATTGTTTGAGTTTCGTAATGCGGTGGCCCCGTTCCGGTGCTGAGAGTGATCTGAAACCAAAGAAAAATCGTCTATTTATTTATCCACAGTAGACCAAGATAAAAAAACTGTTGAAATATAACATGTTTCATTTAATTTGTAACTCATATCCTACTAATATTATAAATGTGAAAGTTTGTGAAAATGTTTGGATGTTTGGATGTTTGTTACTCAATCACGCAATAACGGCTGAACGGATTTACATTAAACTTGGCGAACAGATAGACAACGACCTGAATTGAGACATAGAATACTTGATGTCCCGGTAATGTGTTCCCGCGGGGTAATATTTATTTTAAGTTTAAAATAGATAGCGTACTACGTGCGAACTTTGTGTTTTAAAACCAGATGGCGTTGTGCACGAATCGTATAAACGGATTCTGTGGCGGTACGTACAAACTTATGGTTTTTATAATACCGACCCGATAGTAAATACGTTTTCATTTTTCAAAATAAATAGTTTCGTACATCGCGTAGTTGAGCGTTGGTAGTGGGTAGAACATCGGACTCGGAAGCGAGACACCCAGGTTCGATCCCAAGTGCGGACATGTACCTATGACTTGGTTTTCTAAGTTATGTACATTGTGAAGTTATAGTAGCAATACCACACGCTAACGGTGAAGGAAAACATCGTGAGGAAACCTGAGTGTCTGAGCTATTCACATACCTCAGCGCTTGAAATCGCCAATCCGCAGTGGGCACGCGTGGTGATTAAGCCCATACTCTCTCCTTGAGAGAAGGCCTGTGCCCTACAGTGGGACGCATATAGGCTGATTATGTAGTTGAGTAAATACAATTGCTTGACTTTTTTTATATTAAAAAAATGTTTTATACAATAATACTTAGTGGAATTCAAATTTAGTAGGTACATAGAATTTTTTTTAATACTTTAAATGTCAAGAAATTTATAGGGGTTCATATTTCTCGAATTAATGAAATTATTTAAAGAACTAGGACGAGCAAACAAATGGTTCGATTTACTTCTTCCCGTATTTTAACGATACTCAATAATGGTTTGCTTACATATGAATAAACCTGAACAAACCTGAACAAAATTTAATATAAAATGTCAATGAGAGCTACTGACTGTGCTTCTTTCTTGAAACACCTTTTAAATACAGTTTAAGTTGATCTTTCCCGATCCCACAGACTATTTAAACAACATTTGAGGATTGTTTTAATAGAATGGTGTTTTTATAAATCACACCATTAAAGTTCAATTTAACGCCATCTGGTAGGCGTTTGCCGAACTGTTAAAGAGCTTTCGTTGCCTTGGAAATATACCTACGTACTGCCCGTCCTTCGCTCTTATTAAGACCGTTCCAAAAACAAATTCGTTCCACAATAGCAATATAGATGGCGCCGCCTAAAAGTTATTTGGCTGTGCTTATTGTACCTTTAGATATTGTCTTGAATAAAAGTAAAATTTCAATCAAACAAAATAAGAAAAATCAAAAGATACCCAAAAGTTTTCAATTAGCTTCATCTTAAACGTTGATTAATATAAATTACCTACCCAAGTAGACCAAACAGTTCGAACAAATTTAATTTCACCATTAGTTGGGCTATCTTCACTCTCAACTTTATCCACCACTAGCACGAAGTTAGTTAATTGAATAAAATGTTCTGCTCCCAATTTCAGTACCAAATGTAGATTTAAGGGGTTGAGTCGTATTCACATCTGAAACCTCCCGCAAGTCCATGTAACGAAGATAGTTTCTTTGTAAATCTAACACTTAAATGTCAAATTTACACCTACATAATTTGGTAGACCCAAGTTAATTAAGCATTAAAATACTATTTTCTCTTAATTCTGAAATTGATAACATTATACCTACCTACTTAATAAAAAAAAACTGAAAACATGCTTTTATCAAACCTAAATATTTAAAGGAATATTGTTTATTGTATGTGCACCAGGAATTACACATGAGAATCGGCAAACATGAAGAAAATACCTCAAGAAGCACTCATTGAATAAACTACTGTTACTTGCGGAAAAGCACTATGTTCCAGAACACTCAAAATTAGACCAAAAAGTAACAGTTTCAATTCTAACTTTTCAAATAAAAGCGGACCCTGACATTCTGAATTACAGACTATTAAAATTCCCTGAACCACTATGAGGCTGATTGCAATCTAGGCGGCTACGGCACTAGTAGGAGGAACTAGGAATACTTAATTTCGTACATTCTACCATCAATGATTCTACGCAGTCTCTTATGCTAGATAAAAAGTTACTTGCTTGTGATGATAGAAATTGAGTCACCGAAACAGTTTTCTCTAAATCTATAGTCACAAATTTTCAAAAATATTTATACATAGCTATGATCATACATGAACTAACGCCCGGTCTCTACCGACCTAAAGCCTGGTCTCTATCAGGGATAGCAACTTGCCGCAAACCTGAAAAACAAAAAAAAACTGAAATATGAGCATATTTTTTTATTCACACTTCATTTTTACTGAGCTTCTTTTGTGTCCCACTGCTGGGCAAAGACCTCCCCGCCTGTTTTCCATCTCTCCCTGTCTCCAGCCACCTTGCACCATCCCGGCAAGAATGCATTTACCTACCTATGCTCACATGCGACAGACATGGCCAGCCCAGTCCCACTTTAACCTGGTGGTCGCAACCCCAACATCTGCATTTTTAGCGCAGTATTGTGTTCCTAATACGGTCTATTCTTTTCACGCCTAAAATCCTGAGCTCCATTGCCCGCTGGCAAACATTTTAGCAAACATTTTTTTTTTACAGAACGGTTATCTATCTGGGTGTAGTAGTTCTAGTGGTTCCTCTCCCTCTAGCGTAGGTAGAGAGAGAAACTTCTTTCTTCTACGTTTGGCTTACTGATATTCCTAGTGTTCCCAAAATTATCAGTGCCGTAATTATTTTTAAATATCTAGACGACAATCGGTGTCCAGATTTAAAGCGCTGATAGTACCTGTCACCTTAGTTCTTTGGTGAATTGTCCTATTTCTGATGTAATCCATCAAAGAGACTCCGAGCATAGCCAATTCTATAGCACGCTGAGCGACTTACCCCCGGTTTCTCGTACACTAACAAACTGTTAATCTACTGTTAACAACTGTCAGTGGTTTTTTTATATGCGATTTGGTCAATTGACAGCTGTTAACAGTAGATTAACAGCGTGTTAGTGTACGAGAAACTGGGTGTTAGAATCGGTGACTGGTCCTACCGGCAGCGTCCACACATAACAGTTATATACAGTTGTGTTCATACATGACAGTATACATTCAAGATGGCTGGAAATACAGTAATAAAATTTCTGGGACTACTCCCAGCGGCACGGAAGCACTTGCGACTCCAGACCACTCCCGAATTCATAGTCCATCTAGTTGTATTGAAAATGTTACTGGACTTAAATTTATTTGCTTCAATATACTATGATTACAAAAATTACAAAATTTATTTATTTCATGAACAGGATGCATTTGACAGGGGTTGGGACCCTCATGTGAAGTTAAAAAACCTGTGTTCCCGCCCGATCTTTCAACGAATATAAATTTATACCTGTGTTACATTAAAGATGTAAGCTAATACTAAGTTAATGATAATTTAATACAGCTAAGATTTAGTTTCATGTTTAGATACCACTAAAAAATAGTGATTAACGTGCAAACATTTTAGTTTAGTTAAGTAATACTTCTGTCTCCGCACAAGTCTAAGGGCCATTTTCTGAATTGAGAATTTAACTAAGTAAATAGTTACTGTAATGCTGTCTCTTCGAATTTCTCGGAAAAGAGCGTGACAGAACGTTACTTAAGTATTTACTTAGTGAATATCTCAATTCAGAAACCGGCCCATAATTTGTAGATTATATTCTTCAATAAAACAACTTTTACACTAGGGAATACTTCTAAACTGCAAAAATCTAAATTGCAAAATTATCAGCTGTGCCATATATTTTAATGCGACATATGGTAGCAACGGAACAGTTAATATGTATTCGGAAATAAGTTGCTAAAAAGACCACACAAAATAAAACTCACAGAGACCTTTGAAAAGCAAAGCTTCAAAATAAGTAAAATATATTCCATTACAACGTTCAGTTTGGCTTACTTTAAAGCAGACTGCAAATTTTAATGCCACTTTTGGGGTCCACTTTAGAATTGCTCTCTACTTTGTATATTTAACTCGTATAATTAACTAAAACGTACAGTCTTCCAAGTGTAATTAAGCATGCCCATTACCCACCCAGACAACTCTTGCTGCGCTGGATTTCAGAGCTAGATTGGAACAAAACGGTGGCTTAATTAATTCATGTCACAATTTTAGTAGCACTGTACTTACTTTGTAGAGTAGAATTTAGATACATTGTAGAGATATTGTATTGAGTATTGAGTATTTATTTGCTAAAGCATGGTAATTACAAATTATGTAGGTGGTAACTTAAAATTATGCCACAAGCATGCTCTACCCGTCAGGGTGTGCAAATATTATTTTTGTTTAAAAAAAAACAAAGTTTGTTGAGCTAAATTAGTAGGTAGGTACAAAAATATGTAATAAATCTTTGCATAGTAATAACAATAAAAGAAAAAAAAAATGCTTAAAATTAAACTGAGATCAATGGACCATTTAAGAAGTCCTTTACACTATAATACATTTTGTCTATGAGAATTGTATATAATACCGTTTTAAATTTTGTGAGAGGTAGCTCCGAAATGTTTTGTGGCAAATGATTGAATAATTTTATTGCCATACAATATGAGTTACGCGAGTGTAGAGCTAATGATTGTGCTGGCACATGTAGTTTATTTCCATTCCTGCCTCTTCCGTCATATATTTCGTTATTCTTAATTACGGTATGAGACGAAACTTCGTTCAATTAGGTTTGTATATTTGTTTGTACTTGCTAACAATGTCAAAATGGTTGAATTTCGACTGACGTCGCTGTTACAAATTTAAAACATCCCTGCACCACCTCTACAGCGCGATTATGAAATCGTTAGCAATATTTTGAGAAATTGTTCTTTTCAATATGATAAACAACATAAAACAAACTCATCATAATGAATGTTGAGGAAGCGAAAGTGATCTGTCAGGATAGTGGCAAGTGGCAGTCCCTGTCTCTGCCTACCCCTCTGGGATACAGGCGTGAGTTAATGTGTGTATGTATGTATGCAAAATAAACTCACGCCTGAACTCCGGAGGGGTTGGTCGAATCCAGCTTTAGCCACTTGCCACGATCCTGACAGATCTCTTTCGCTTCATTAACATTCATTAGTCATTGAATGCACACACGACGGTTTCGGGTACTTTTTATCTTGCCCTTTGCTGAAACATCCACTATTTGGTCGAAGTATCTCCGCTTTGGATGTCACTTACCGGCCGTATTACTCACATTAGCTCGATCATTGACACTAGAACAATAGTCTTTTTTGAATTTTCATTACCTACTTTTCGTCTTGATAGTGCTGTGCTAAAGGGAAGTACCCAATTTTCTTATTTATTATTAGGGGTTAAAGTATGAAATTGCCGTTTTATTGCAATAGGTTCTTTGAATTGACATAGAATCTTCATGGTTTGAGGTTTTTGAATGAAACTTTTTTCAAATGGTTTCTATGATGTTCTTTTTTTAAAAAATGTGAAACATTTGAATATCGACTTTCAATTGTTTTTGTTATTCAATTTAAACAAGAAAGATGGATACTGCGAAAATTCGAGTGATTATGAGGCACCCATTTTTCGTATTTTTTTATTTTATTGATTTGACGCAAGTGAGTCAATATTGTGGGTAAGGTAACGTTAAACCATGCCGCTAATTCCTGGGTAGTTTGGCTAGGGTCGGCTTCCACTATCTCTCTTAATTCATCGTTATTCACCTGTGTGGGCGTCTTCCTCGTGGCTCGTTCTTTAAGTCGAAATTTCCATCACGAAAGCGTTTAAACCAAAATCGTACGGTGCGTTATTAGTAGACCCCTCTCCAAACACAGCATTGATATTGCGGGCTGTTTCTGCCGCGTTAGTTCCGCGTCGGAACTCGTATTCAAAAATCACTCGAATTTTCGCAGTATCCATCTTTCTAGTCTAAATTGAATAACAAAAACAATTGAAAGTTGATATTCAAATGTTTCACATTTTAAAAAAAAAGAACATCATAGAAACCATTTGAAAAAAGTTTCATTCGAAAACCTCAAACCATGAAGATTCTATGTCAATTCAAAGAACCTACTGCAATAAAACGGCAATTTCATACTTTAACCCCTATTATTATTTTTGATGCGAGTTTTTTAGGGTTCCGTACTCAAAGAGTAAGGTACCCTATTACTAAGACTCCGCTGTCCATCAGTCCGTCCGTGCGTCCGTCTGTCACCAGGCTCTATCACATGAACCGTGATAGGTAGACAGTGGAAATTTTCACAGATGATGTATTTCTGTTGCCTCTATAAGAACAATCACTAAAAATAGGATAAATTAAATATTTAAGGGAGGCTCCCATACAACAAACGTGTTTTTTTTTTGCCGCGTTCGCTCGATATTAAAACGCAACAGATATACTCTATCTATATACTATTTCTGAACTAAGCCGTCGGAAAGCAATGCCGTAACAGAGAAGTGACCTAATTTATGGCTAATAATTTCCGGCTGGATAGTATTTTTAATGACTCGCGATACTCATACATAGTAATATATTAAACGGGTCTAACCGCGATTATTTATTAGGTAAAATAATGAAAGGTAAGGTAATTAATATTTACCTTTTAAATAATCGCGGTTAGACCCGGCTGCCTGAATCGCTCGTAGCCCCGGCTGCCTGAGTGATCTTAAACGATCACGAAGGTTAAGCAACACTGGGCGCGTTCAGTGCATGGATAGGTCGCCGTCTATGCCTAACGCTAGTGGAATTTTTCCGAGCGGTTCCGTGCTTCGCAAGGCACGTTAAGCTGTTGGTGCCGGCTGCCGTCGATAGATGGCAGTCGTTAAGCCAAGTCAGAGGCCTTAGGGCGGCTTGACAACTTCTGACAGTAGACGAGCCACTAGTCTACAAGCCTCCACCAATCCGGACTTGGCCCCCGTGGTGGAGTATGGCCTATACCTTCCTCAGGGAAGAGACCCGTGCCCCTCGGTGGGGACATAATGGGTTGATGATGAATGAATGAAGATATACGCTTGAAATATTCAAATGTAGTATAGATAATGTACGGAACCCTTCGTGCGTGAGTCCGACTCGCACTTGGCCGTTTTTTTTTGTTGTTTTTTTTTTTAAATCTAGTGCCATATCAGGGTAACATAATATCTGAAAATTCAGCTCCCAAAGACCAAAATAAAAGACATTAACATTTAAATTATTGAAGCACAACCGAGCACTCCAAGGGCAAACAACATAAACATCTGAACGTATCCCAGAAAGTTAAGTGAAAATTGTAATTACATTAAATGAGTTCACCTTTGTGTGTTTAAATCAACCCCTTTCAGGCTGGTATGTGGGTACGAATTCAAATAGAGAGAAAGCGCCTATAAATTAAAAGGCGAAAGCTTATGCTGTTGGTACACTGGGCTGCGGATCTATGTAACAAAAATATAATGTATCAAGTTATTACTTTCCATATAAATATAACCCTTCTAACATTGTTTTAACACTCGTTATCTCTGTTTCTGCCTCATCCCGACGTAACAAATTATCTACATTTACTTAATGAAAATTTGAAACTTTGTCCTCGAGTTATGTAAATATTCAGAAACGTAAATAACGTTATAATTTTATTTATATTCTTTGTATTTTTTTATTTTATTGATTTGACGCAAGTGAGTCAATATTGTGGGTAAGGTAACGTTAAACCATGCCGCTAATTCCTGGGTAGTTTGACTAGGGTCGGCTTCCACTATCTCTCTTAATTCATCGTTATTCACCTGTGTGGGCGGTCTTCCTCGTGGCTCGTTCTTTAAGTCGAAATTTCCATCACGAAAGCGTTTAAACCAAAATCGCACGGTGCGTTCATTAGTAGACCCCTCTCCAAACGCAGCATTGATATTGCGGGCTGTTTCTGCCGCGTTAGTTCCGCGTCGGAACTCGTATTCAAAAATCACTCGAATTTTCGCAGTATCCATCTTTCTTGTCTAAATTGAATAACAAAAACAATTGAAAGCCGATATTCAAATGTTTCACATTTTTTAAAAAAAGAACATCATAGAAACCATTTGAGAAAAGTTTCATTCGAAAACCTCAAACCATGAAGATTCTATGTCAATTCAAAGAACGTACTGCAATAAAACGGCAATTTCATACTTTAACCCCTATTATTTGTAAACATACACATTAAAAAACAATAGCTATTAATGTCATGATCTCGAAAAACGGGAACCGATTCCAATTTCTTTACCCATTAGATAGGTATATATAGAAGTAAGTAGGGGTAGGATTATCTTACTTAATATTAGAAATGTGAAAGTTTGTGAAGATGTTTGTTTATTGTTAATCACGCAATAACAGCTGAACGGATTTACATGAAACTTGGCGTACAGATAGACAAAGACCTAAATTGAGAAATACTCGTAGCATACTTGATATACAAGACCGGGAAGCTTGGAAAACTATGAGGGAGGCCTATCAGGACATATCCTGCAGTCGGCGTCAAATGGCTAATGATGATGATGATACTTGATATCCCGGTAACGCGTTCCTGCGGGATAACATTTATTTTAAATTTATAATAGATGGCGTTGTGCGAGCGAACGTTGTGTTTTAAAAATAGATGGCGTTTAGCAAGAATCGTATCGTAATCTGTGACGGTACGTAAACGTATTCTGTGGTGGTACGAAATTTGCCGGGACAGCCAGTATGTCATAATATTGTATAATTCACCGTCGGTTTTCGTGCGAATTTACAATTCAATTCAAACATTTTTATTCATTATAAAACAGAACAAAGAAACTCCACATTTATTCTTTTCAAAACACATTTCAACTTAATTAACAGAGTTTTCAACTTAAAATATTAGTCATGAGTATTGAACACTAGTCACAATCGCTCTGTAATTAATATTAATGTACTGTTTAATGCCAAACATCTTTGTCTCCTAAATAATCCTTGATGGTATAGTAAGCTTTTTTGCACAGTGTGCTCAAGACATTTTTTAAACCGCTTTGGAGGTAACTCTAATATATCTTGAGGAATCTTGTTGTTGCCCCATAAAGGATGTATTAACTTTTGCAAGTTTAAATCGTGGAAATGATAATTTGTGTTTATTTCTAGTATCAACACTATGATGGCCACCAAAATTTTCGAAGTCTTTGATGTTTTTTCCAACGTACATAATATTTTCGTAAATTTATTTTTATAAATGAATTCACCTGATGATCAATTTTTCTGTCCATGTCAAACTGTAAGTGAAAAATCAAGAAGATATTTACGCCTTTGACCGATGACTACTGACAACTTGTCTGGCAGCAGCAAAATCAATAAGTAAATATTTTGCATGTAAAGCAGAAGCATCCACCAGACAAGTACACAAATTCGATTCGTCCTGTTCTGGTGTGATATTAAATAAAGGAAGAAAAACATTTATTGGGACAAATTACCACATCACAAGAAAGAAAAGGCATAACAAGTAACATAAATACAAAGAAAAAACAAATCACGTACATACAAATGCTTTATCAAATGCTGGTAGCATTAAATATCAATAACAAGCAAGATTGAGGACAGATCACAGCGCCTGCGGCTTATGGAGCTCCAGAGCGGGCGATATGGGCTTAATTTTTGACAATACATTATGCTGAGTAGGGCCCATTTTAGAGACTCAATACTTGAAATTTCCGATAGTTTTTAGGGTTGCGTAGCCAAAGGGTATAAGGGATCCTATTACTAAGACTCCACTGTCCGTTCGTCCTTCCGTCTATCACCAAGCTGTATCTCATGAACCGTGAAGACAGTTGATATTTTCACAGATTATGTTGGTATTTCTGTTGCCGCTATAACATAAAATATAAACAAAATGAAATAAATATTTAAGTGGGCCCCCATACAACTAACGTGTTTTTGCCGTTTTTGCTCGATATGGCAGTTTTTTTATTATTATTGCTTGTTTTCGTGGTAGACTTTTGGTGTTACCTACATTTTAGCTGATATTGTGCTTTCTGCTAACTGTTGTATTTTGTTGTGTGATTTTGTTGTTGAGTATTGTGTGAGTCAAATAAATGTATTTTCTTCTTTTTTTTGGTTCTACATTGCAATATCGATTAACTCACAGATTAATAAATAGGAAGACTGCTACGCAATGTACATCCAATTGTCATAATAAACTGTGAACTGTGTTTCATAATAAACAGTGACTGAGAAAGATTAACGGTCTTATTAAAAAAAAAACACGATTCCATGAAACGCCGATTAAAATAGTCTGTGGTGGAGATTTTAGAAGGAAATGTCGTAACCACAGATTAAATAAACTGACTCTTAAGAGCGCTTTAGAGGAATAGTGTTTTCAAAAATAAGACCGTGCGTCTACGAGCTTGTATTATAGCGTACTTGAGTTGAGCATTCTACGAGTACATAGAAACAAAATGTTTTCGCCGTTTGGGTAAATTCAAATAACTCCAGGGCGGACTGTACAAATAATGAAGTGGCTAAAAAGTTCTAGGGAGGTAAACGCTTCTGAATTATTGGAACACATAAATTAGACTAAGTTTTGACAATAAATTCTCGCTGGGTAAGGTTATAGCGGAGTGGGACTGGCGAACTTGTCAATGGAAGTTTTATAGGGAGGCCGTTGGCGGTATTTGGTATTTGGGAAAAGAGGTAGCAAAAACCGGCCAAGTGCGAGTCAAACTTGCGCACTGAGAGTTCCGTACCACACATTGTTTTCATTTTGTTTATTTATTTATAATGAATGTTGGTGAAGCGAAAGAGAAAATATATAAAGAATACATATTGTCAGGATAGTGGCAAATAGCAATCCCCAGTCTTTTTCTACCCCTCCGGAATGTAGGCGTGACTTTTTTTTAATGTTTTGTATTAAGTATAGAATTATATGTTATTCTAAAGTATACGCTATGACTATAAGTTTCAGATCAGGTATTTATGATAGAGTGAAAATAAAAGTAGATGAATAAATAAATCCAAATATACTTTGTGGTTTTTTGTAACTGTCTTTTATAATTTTAATTTTTTATCACCATTATCAGCACACCGCTGCCCTCTGCTAGAAATAGGTCTCTCATCCAGATATTGTCCCTTGCGATCTCTTGTCCATGACAGACCATGTCAGACCAGGTATTTTAACATTTTTAATCCAAAATTAATCAATTTAATTTGTCAAATGCTCATGATGAGTCCCATTCTGTTGAATACAAAGTCGCACTCTTTTGATTATTTCGCTTCCTGTCAATTTTTTGATCATGTCAATTTTTTTTATCATATCCACAATGTGGATACTTAGAATAACACGTCTAAGTTCTCCTTGTAACTCGTGGATACTTACATACTGGTCCTTGTAAAGTACATTTTTTTCATGACCCCATAAAAAAAATCTAACGGAGTTAGATCTGGTTATCTCGGCGGCCATCTTATTGGTCCATCTGTCCCGATCCAGGAAAGAAAGTGTTCTTTGAGATAGTCCCTTGTTCTGTGACTATTATGAGCCAGAGCCCCATCTTGCTGAAAAGTAAGGTTTCGTCGTTCTGCAACCGGAAGATTATTTACCTCATGTCTTAAAATCTCAAGTATTTCTAAATACCTTTCCGTATTCAGATGCCCTTCGTAAAAATGTACTAAGAGGACCCGGTTTTTTACAATCCGACCCCAACAGTTGAACGAAAAATGCACTTGATTATTAGTCTCGCGGATACGGAAGGTCGCGAAAAGCTTTGTCAAACATAAATAAAAGAAAATTGATACTAAACACGCACGAAAGGAAACACACACAAAGAAAATATTACACTAAAAAATGAGCCGCCCGGGACGCATCCGACGCCAAGGTTCGGTAACGGTTCGGGGGGGGCACACTACGCTAACAGCGTTACCTCGCTGCACTGCAAGGGCGATTGTCTGCATAAGATAGGTCCCAGAGCGGCAGGCAAAGCTAAATTTTAAATACCGATAAGCTGGTGGCTGTATTTACACTGTCATGTCAATAGATCTCGATAGATGCAACATGTGGTGTGGATTAATCCGGAAGGGTCGTCAACGTCGCGCTTGAGCCCGACAATTCACTCGAATCAGGTGAAAGAATTACTCTATATAATATGTATCTCTTGAATGCTTTGGAGCTTGCTATAATTTTGAAGCGACCCATGTTAGGTTTGATTATAAAGTCTGCAGTGTTAAATCAAGTCAAATTACCCGTATTTTGTACAGTTAGTGGGCCGATATCGCAGGGGTTTATCCAAATTAAATACGAACTTTGGTGCTTCCGGCATTCCGGATATAATTTTTCTCCGAAACTTATTACTAATATATATAGCTGCAATCCGGTATACTCACTGACTGACTGACTGACTGACTGATCATCTATAGGTTTTCTCAGAAACGACAACTCTGACACGAAAAAAATGTATGAGAAAGTTGCAGGAAATGTATGAATTACAGCCATCCTATGAAGCCGATTTTTGAATTTCGAACGCCTTCTCTTAGAGGAATGGGCTAACTTTTTTGTTTACCGGCCGATTTCGATCAAATTTTAAAGCGGACTTTTTTTCGGCACGCCATTTTCGGTTCACCTATCGGTCGTTCGAAATTCAAAATAGGGGCGAGAATATGGCCGCCTAAAAAATCGACCTCTGCGCAAAAAAGTCGGCAGCCAACTGGGCACATGCTGGAGACGTGCTCTAAACGGCATCGGGTTGTCAAAGAACCCAGGTATATGAGAAAAATCGGACATTTTGGATTTTCAAGATGGCGGCCGAGATATCGACGATTGAAAATGAAAAAATTTTGTATGGAGAATTTGTACTGAAAATCGACTTTTCCATAGAAATTCGCCCTTTTTTAGTACCATCGGTGGAGGCCAAAGGCCGAAACCATTGCTTAGCTGGAGGCGGGGGCACGCTGCCGAGACACTCGACCGTTCGAGTTGGCCACCGACTCATTAAAGTTTCAAAATTAGACACTTTATTAGAAAATTTTGTGCTGAAAATCGACTTTTCCATAGAAATTCGCCCTTTTTTAGTACCATCGGTGGAGGCCAAAGGCCGAAACCATTGCTTAGCTGGAGGCGGGGGCACGCTGCCGAGACACTCGACCGTTCGAGTTGCCCACCGACTCATTAAAGTTTGAAAATTAGACACTTTATTAGAAAATATTGTACTGAAAATCGACTTTTCCATAGAAATCCGCCTTTTTTTAGTACCATCGGTGGAGGCCAAAGGCCGAAACCATTGCTTAGCTGGAGGCGGGGGCACGCTGCCGAGACACTCGACCGTTCGAGTTGCCCACCGACTCATTAAAGTTTGAAAATTAGACACTTTATTAGAAAATATTGTACTGAAAATCGACTTTTCCATAGAAATCCGCCTTTTTTTAGTACCATCGGTGGAGGCCAAAGGCCAAAAAAATTGCTGAACTGTGTTTGGCATTGTGTTACTGAGATATTCAGGTCCATGAGAAAAATCTAACATTTTGAAATTTCATGTTAGCGGCCGAGTTATGGACGATTGATAAGAGCCAATTTTGTATAGAAAGTTTGTACTGAAAATCGATTTCTTCATAGAGGCCCGCCGCTTGTACAGGCCACAGGTAGAGGTCAATGACCGGCTCCATTACTAATATATATAGCTGCAATCCGGTATACTCACTGACTGACTGACTGACTGACTGATCATCTATAGGTTTTCTCAGAAACGACAACTCTGACACGAAAAAAATGTATGAGAAAGTTGCAGGAAATGTATGAATTACAGCCATCCTATGAAGCCGATTTTTGAATTTCGAACGCCTTCTCTTAGAGGAATGGGCTAACTTTTTTGTTTACCGGCCGATTTCGATCAAATTTTAAAGCGGACTTTTTTTCGGCACGCCATTTTCGGTTAAGAAACTAAGTCCCGTTTTTTCCGGCTCGAAGGACCAACACCAGAAAAATCTTCCTATGTGTCATCATTTCTTACCCAGTCACAATGGTTCACTTCTTTTATGCATCATCAAAACAAAACAGGGTTTTCTGACATTACTAGCAACATTATGTCATCATAAAAGTGCGTTCCGAAAGCGAAATTAAAACAAACCTTTAGGTTTAAAAACGAAATTAAAAAGTACCATACAGTTCGACAGATCTTTACATAAATTTGCCGTCAATGTTGAGGCATGCAGTGTATTTATTCCAGTAGTTTTTGTGTGCAAAATTAGTTTCAAAGGTACCTAATTTCAAACGTAATCAAAGCTGTGTAACAACCACAGGCAAAATCCTAACTTTTCTCTCTTTGATTGGGCTCAGTGTTGGCACTCTAATCAATTTTTTTAACTATTATGTAATTACTTTTTGATGCCCGGTTTCAGATTACTACAATAAAAATAAAAAAAAATAACAGATAAAATTGTTGTAATTAATGTATTTGTGTGTTATTTCAATTTTATTATGATTTATTATGACGGCTTTTACAATTTTATGAGCACTACGTCTTAGTACCGGTGATAGTTAATTGGTAAAGACTAATCGAGAGGACTGGGTCGCGTTTTATTTTTATAAAACCTTGGTACAATGGGAAATTTGCGTCAAATTTTGTGGTAGGTATTGCTTTTATACTACAGAGAAGACAAACAAATTCAGAAAAAAATAAGTATTTTTTTTTTGAGTTCTTTAATCTCGAAAAATATAAAAAGTCGAGTTAGTCTGATAATGAAAAACTTATTGTATTTAGTTATTTTATTCTAATGCGAGTGTAGATGCATAAAAACAATATTTTACGAGATATTGATAAACGCTATTACATTCTAGGCGTTACGTGCATAGGTGTGACGTCATACTTTGGAATCTTTTTGTGTGGGGCTTTTTTGTACCATGTGACTATAATGAGTATTTGACTGATTATATCATGAAAAGTTTTAGAAGTAGAGAAAAAATACGGCGTTTATTTATCTTTCAACATGGCCTCGTCGATTACAATAAAACATTTTTTAGTGTAAGACTGTTCTCCATTCATAGTTTATTATTACTATTTGATGTACATTGCATATTTATATTATTTGATAGTCTTCCTACTTGGTAATCTGTAGGTTAATATACCTTACAATGTACAACGAATTGTCATATTACACCATGAATTGTACTTCCATAAAACGGGCCCCAGGGTCCGTTTTTGAACGTGAACTTAAAGCTTGCGCAATTAAAAAGGGTTTAATACAGCAAAATATGTTGCAGAAGTTTTTTTCGAAAAATTTACAGATAAAATTAAAATGATATAAAAAAACCCTCTGCACAAAATATTATCTGAAACTAAAATGTCAGATAAGGTAAAATTGAAGTAATTTCAAAAATAAACTGTAAATTATAAAAAAAAACACAATTTTTCAATGTTGGTATTAAAACTAACATAACATAACATAACATTCACATACAGGCACATACATTGCTTCTGGTCCCACACTAGGATACCCTGTGTCATGGAAACCAGAAACAACGACATTACAAACATGTAAACATCCAAGACCTGGAGTTTTTTTTTTTGTCCCCAGCCGGGATTCGAACCCAGGACCTCTCGCATGGTATGCAGATGCACTACATCTACATCTTGTAAAATACTATCATCAATCACATTTAATGTTGTTTTATAATGGGTTTTTTATGCTAACTATACTATTCAGTACCTATATATATATATTTGATTGAAATTTAATAAACTATAAGTCTGATAGGATCCAGCATAAAATTACTTTTTATCGTGATGTATTACACCCATGATACTGTGTCTTCTTTTCAGTCGGATAAATACGTACGTGTCGAAGCGACTTTAATAAGCCAGAATCTGGTAACACTGTCAAAAAGCCGTTGCGCGCCAAAATTATCTACACCAAAAAAGCAGCCATTTTTTCCACAGGAAAGCTTATTGGACGAGTGAATTTGTGAAAAAACACCGTGTCTACTTTCTGATTTGAGAGTGAGTAATATATGATTATTTTTATTATTCCATAGACGTTGTCGTTATATTAACGACGTTGTGGTTACACTACGACGCGTAAGGTGTAAAAGTTACACTTGAACTTTTTTGGAATTTCTTATATTTTCCCCCACTTTGTAATATCCTCTGTTGACATCACATTACTCATCAATCATCATTATTGTGTAGCCTTGCTGTACTAACTAACGCTACTATCACAACTCAAATTAGTTTACGGTCGACAGGACAAACCATCTTAGGTATTATAGGTAGGTATGCGCACTATTCAATTACTTTATGGACGCTATTGCAATAAAATGTGCTCATGATTCTATCGCGTGGTTAACAATGATTCCTTTTCTTTTAGACAAATGCTAACCTATGTCCTTCCTCCAGATGAAATCTTTGAACTTGCTTTTTACCAAATCTGTGTACTGGTTTCACGCCTTTTCACGCCTAAACTTTCGTACATAAATAGATAAGTAATGTGATTAAATATTTTTAAAAATTAAGTTTCCTTACAACAAAAGCTGCCAATCTTTCAGTAACCCAGGTATAGCTATAGCCGTTCCTTAGAAAAGGGTCTTACAACCCACTGTTACAACAAAGTGAAATTTAAACGAATACCATTAATTTCTTTAGAATAATTTTTTAAGAATTATAAGTTATGGTTTCAGACTCTCTATTTTAGACACTATAAAAATGTAATCACTTAATTAGGTAATTACTTTGTTGACGTTGTTACTTCTGTTACTTAGCTGGTTTTTTTTAATATCTGAATCAACAAAATGATACAATGTACTTAGTATTTAGGAAAGTTCTTTACTTAAAAATTATTTCATTACTTTTGGTGTGGTGCAAACGGCAATCGAGTGGACTGTATTAGCGAACAATGGACAACACCAGGAGGGTGCTCGTTGGTAAGCATTGGGGTGGATGTACCTGGATTTCACACCTGCGGATGACGAAAAACAATCTCCGCAGTGTGGGCGCTTGGATTGTCCCAGCCTCTTGTGTTCCAAAAGTAGCTCAGGTTTCTTCAATAAAAATGCGGATCAAAACAATAAGGTGACTTTTCACACTTCAATTCCAAAAACATATATGTGTATGTCAGTTTTATTTATCATGGTAGTCATTGTCACTTCGAATTTAGACTGTGTTCGGCCAGGAGTCCAGCACAAGTGTTGGCTGGATAGACCCGCAGAGTCCACGAAGGGAGAAACCAAAGTTTACATCCACTCCTAAGCATCCACGAGCCCCTCTCACTGTTCGCATATGCTCGCTACTAACAGCCCGTGCCAGTTGCCACTTAGGCGTAAACAACTTTGCAAAATTATCAATTTTAGATATTATACATGTCTAATGCTATTATAAAACCAATAAAAACATAAAATCAGTGAATATAACTGCAATTGCAGTGGTACTCAAATGGTTTTATTGGTCGTGTAATTTGTTAGAATTCATTTTTTTTTTAAAAGGAAAGCTAATTTAGCTGTCTTCTCATTCCCATTTGTCATGTATGTGAACAGAAATGGCTTGACACTATTTAGCTGATTAAGCACAGTGAATAGTGTCCTATATTAAAAGTGAGTAAATTTATTTAATATTTAACAAATTTACTTTTGTTCAAAAAGAATTTACTTTTGTTCAAAAAGAATTTACTTTTGTTCAGAGGATATTCATTACAGAAAAATTTTTTAAGATGTAAAATTTTATAGTTTTGCTTTGAATCATCTACATCATCATCATCATCAGCCCTTTGACGCCCACTGCAGGACATAGGCCTCCCTCATGGTTTTTATAGCCATAAGGGGTTTTGCCATAATCGCCACGCTTGGCAGGCGGGTTGGCGATCGCAGTATGCGGTTGGAATCTCAGGAAGACGCTTTAATTGATTTATACATAAGCAGCCTATATACGTCCCACTGTAGGGCACAGGCCTTCTCTCAGGGAGAGAGTATGGGCTTAATCACCACGCGTGCCCGTATGTTTGTCCGCGGCTTAGCATAGTGACGATATAAGTACTAGAGAGCTGAAATTTGTATACATTTATTACGCCAAAAAACAGTAAAACAAAATCGTGAATATTTTGTTTTTACGGTACCTCCTTCACCTGAATTAGGGATGCAGTTTTTTTTCTCCCCAACACCATAGCTGGATTGGTCGTTTAAAATAATTTTGGGTTCAATTTTCAGTTCAAACGCGCAATTTTTAAGATCATAAAAATATAGTTTGTGTTATTTATAAAAAAAGCTGCCAAGAGCGAATTCCGTACTGCAATGCATACCATACTGTCAATAAATGGCCAGTATAGAGTTATGCATATCCCTGTAATCTGCAACGAATAAGCAATCGTTATCAGAAAAAACAGCCTCATAGAATATGTAGTTACGGTTTTTTTTTTTAATATTAATTGAATTACTTTGACTTTCGAAAAATAATCTGTGCTTTCATTCTTGCTTTTATTCTTCATAAAAATATGGTGGATTCATTAAAAAAAAAGAAACGAGAATTTTGATATGTATCAATTAACATGCGTTCCTAGCAATAAAAACAGAATGGTTTTTTATAGTAGTTTTTAGTTATGAGGCTTCTAGATTTGAAATAGATCCTGTAGAAAGGTGTAAAAGGTAAATCCTCTGTGAATTTAAAACAAAAATAAGAAATAGAAATCAATTTCATTTTGATTTTATAAATTTTTTAAAAAATCACTAAATAAAGCAATACCTATATTTTTACACATAAATCCGTTTTGGACAGAAGTAAAAAAAAAGCAAATAACTAAACATTAACAATTTTCGCCCTCACATTAAAGAAAAAATGCTTTATAACGGTTACTTAACATAAAACCGGCCAAGTGAGTGTCAGGCCACGCGCAGTGTAGGGTTCCGTAGAAAGAAAGTGTTTTATCTGTTTTACTAATTTTCTAACGCCTTACTGGAACAAAAATTCGCGCTTCAAAGCGTATTATTTCTCAAACGGAACTTTAAATAAAACACCGGCCAAGTGCGTGTCGACTCGCACACGAAAGGTTCCGTACCAGTATTTATACAACATTAGACACATAGAAAGAGAAAAAAAAACGGCAAAAAAATCACGTTTGTTATTTGGGAATTATTTATTTCATTCTGTTTTTAGTATTTGTTATAGCGACTTAAATTTTTTCGAGGACATCCGACCACAAATATTTTATTTTCCATACAAACACTCTCTTCTACTCTTTTAAGAGTCGAATTTTGAAAAACTGAGTAATACTTGTTTTATAATCTAAGTTATGTACATTTGTGAAGTTATAGTAGCAATACCACTTGCTAGCTTGCCACTTGCCACTGTGAAGGAAAACATCGTGAGGAAACCTGGGTGTCTGAGCTATGTACATACCTCAGCGCTTGAAATCGCCAATCCGCAGTGGGCACGCGTGGTAATTAAGCCCATACTCTTTCTCTGAGAGAAGGCCTGTGCCCTACAGTGGGACGTATATAGGCTGCTTATATATATTTATACTAATTTTCAGGAAAACCCGACCAAAAATATTTTACTCTCCACACAAACTTGATTTGGCAAAAAACAAGGTCTGGACAACATGAGTTAAGGAATGTGGGAGTCCATTAATTTCGAGTGCCAATTTCAGTTTCTAATCATTTGTTTGAAACAAAGCTCGCACATCTTCTTTTTTTGCGTAAGACATAACAAAAATAATGATACTCGTACGTGATAAAGTATATGTAAAGTAAATATGTCTCCCGATCATAGTATAGACAAACATAACAAAGTCCGAAATGTCCCTTGCCTCTACGTAGATGAAAGTCTGTCTATTGATAGGAATTTTCATGAATTTTCTTACTTTCTACTCTCACTTCATTTTCTTCTTCCTTGCAAACATAAATAAATTACTCATTTAAATACAAATTTTAACCGTTACTGTTTGTAACATTTTCCAGTATGCCTCCGAAGAGAACATCCACCGATGGAACGCGACGTGGACGGCCTGCAAAGGTCAAACGCAGTGGACGTCCCTCTGCTGCTACCAAGGTTAGTACAGAGGTGGAAGTAAATATTGCTTGCAGTAGATCTGCAGCCGAGGTTGATTGCGTGGCTTCTGGTACCATGTGCCAAAATAATTCTATGTTTCCGAGAGGTGGTTCTGTATCGTGTGTCGCCATGTCAGCTACTGCCGCGTGCTATTCAGTCATAAAACATAGGGCACCATTCACGACAGCTGAAATTGATGATGTTCTATTAGCTGGATATTCGTTGTTCCAGGAAATCTTTCCTGTAGAAACTCCGCGTACTATTTATCCATCTGAATTGCCAACCCGCATAAAAATAAAAAACTATACAGTAAATATTCAAGAAGAATGGAAATTAAATGGCTTATATCCCACAGAATCGATGTACAATAATGGTATCAACGAAGTACAATCTAACTTGAACGACTTATTCTCGGAGGACGTTTCAGAAAATGATTCCTTTCTATTCACTGCGATGGATTATACATTCAGTTTTTGGAAACGCGATAATCACTACTATTTGTTCAATAGTCATTCTGTAGACGAGAATGGCATAACTATCAATTCAGGTTTCGCCCGTCTTTTCCTGTGCCGCGATACTGAGACCTTAGCAAAACTTTTGTGTATAAGACAAAACAATGCATCCGACCGCGAATATGCTATTCATAAAATACGAGTAATAAATTTTTCCGAACAGCGAAACTCCGAAGAATGCTCTCAAACACTAATGAATATAAACGAAAATAAAATTATCAATCTTCAAAAACGTGGGATGAAGCCTATTTGTTACAATGCTCTTGATAATGCCCAAAAAAAATATAAAAAGGACAACCCGGAAATAAACAAAACCGCCGCTAAACGTTATCGCGATGAAAACCCAGAAGAAAGAAGAGCTGCCGTGGACCGTTACAATAAAGAACATCCGGAAATTCATAGAGCTGCCGTGGACCGTTACAATAAAGAACATCCGGAAATTCATAGAGCTGCCGTGGACCGTTACAATAAAGAACATCCGGAAATTCATAGAGCTGCCGTGGACCGTTACAATAAAGAACATCCGGAAATTCATAGAGCTGCCGTGGACCGTTACAATAAAGAACATCCGGAAATTCATAGAGCTGCCGCGGAGCGTAACAGAAAAGAAAATCCCGAAGTAAATAGAACCGCCGTAAATCGATATAGTCAGGACCATCCGGAAATACATAGGGCCGCCATGCAGCGTTACATAGAAAACAATCCCGAAGTCATTCAAACTTCACGTGCAAATTTTGATTCGCGTAACAGGAACGTAGAACCCGCGTTACGATCAGTGACAACTTTGATTGGCGCGAGAAGAGGTGATGATTTAAACCCGATTCAGTTATTTAGTCTAAAAAAATCCTCTTTATTGGCAGCCGATGTCATTAAATGTCAATTTTGTAACACTCCGTTGTTTAACGAAGAAAAAACCAGGTTAAAATGGTGTTGCGGGACCGGTGCGTACAACGTTCAGAACTTTGCGCCATTAACGGAAGACTTTTACACGCATCCAAATTTTGTTAAACATCCCCGGGCGTTCAATAATTTGTTTGCGTTTAGTGCGTTAGGAGTAACCCACGGTTTTCAACACCAGGACACGGGTATTTATTTCTTAAAAATTCAAGGCCGTGTTTATCATCGCGTGTTTGATTTATCGTATACTGGTTCAACAAATCCCATCGGTATGTATATCGACGATAGTGAGGAACGCGCTCGCTTGGCAGCTGATTTAAAACTCGATCGGGACGTATGTAGGATGATAACGCACTTCATGCATGAAGTTAATCCGTACATTGAGTGCTTTAAAAGGTTAAATCAGGAAACTTCAGATGACGCGCACTTAGTTTTTGAATCCACGTCGCGGCGAACCCATGGTAACATTTTAGGTGATACACCATTAGGTCGAGAGGTAGCCGCTATCATAAGCACAGAACGTGAAGGTTTTATTCCGCGACATATTGCCATTTGGAAAATTGGAGGTGAAAAACCACACACCATAGATGTTTTTCATATACTCTATGAACCGTTCCAATATCCGCTTTTGTATCCGCATGGAAATCCGGGTTGGGAGATAGGAAAGGTAGATAACAAGGGTGCAAAATTATCTCAGCTCAAATACATTCGGTGCTTACTACTGTCAGAACCGCGGTTTTCACAACTCGGTCGGCTTTCAGAAGAATGGCTTGTTGATATGTATTGTAGGATCGAGGAGGAGCGGCTACGTTTTGTTTCGCGAACACAAAATCGAAATTCTAACTCAGTTCTTCGTTCGGCACCGCTACCTGAAGTAGAAAATAGTTTAGCGAGAACCGTTGCTAACGATGAAACAGTTCAAGGTGAAGGCGGTGTCATTCCGGGTAAAATATATTTGCCATGCTCTTTTACCGGTAGCCCTCGCTACATGAAAGTCAAATATATGGATGCCATTGCTGTGGTCAATAGATTAGGTACTCCATCTTTTTTCCTCACTGTAACATGTAATCCTAAGTGGGTTGAAATTAAGCAATCTCTTCCTCGGGGCCAAAATGCATCGCCACTTGTATGCGCGAGAGTTTTTAATTTAAAATTAGCTCAATTACTCCGCGATCTTCGCTCTGGAGCATGGTTTGGGAAGTGTATGTATATTATGCATGTAATAGAGTTTCAAAAACGCGGCCTGCCTCACGCCCACATTTGCTTCAGAGTAGAAGGTGGTGGCCCCGTGCAAAACATTGATATAGATAAATTTGTTCGCGCCGATATTCCTTCTACTGAAGAAGCTGGTGGTAGACTCCGTAAGAGTGTTCTAGAACACATGATACATGGCCCATGCGGTCCATCTCACGGGAGAACTGACCTGCCATGTTGGGATCGCGAAAAACAAAAATGTTCAAAATTTTTCCCTAAACGTGAGACCGACACGACGCACTCCGATACTAAGGGGTTTATTCACTTACGCCGCGATGGGAATAACACTGGCACAATTAAATATCGTAATAGGGATGTAACCGTGTCAGATTTGTGGGTAGTTCCATACAATCCAGCCCTTCTTCTGAAATACGACTGCCACATTAACTTGGAGGTTTCTTCTGCCCGCAAAATCGTAAAATATCTTTTTAAATACATGACCAAGGGACCAGACGAAGCCAGAGTTGCTATCGTTCCCGAGGAACTTAAAAATAACGAAGTAGAGCAGTATGTAACAAAACGGTACATTGGTTCGTGCGACGCGGCGTGGAGAGTCTTAGAGTTCGATTTAACTGCTCGCGAACCCAACGTTAAACAACTCGCAGTTCATCTTGAAGGGAAACAGACGGTAATTTTCAAACCGGGTACAGAGACTCAAACCGTGGAAAACGCGTCGTCGGATTTACTGACCTATTTTAATCGTCCTCTCGGAGAGGAATTTGATAGACTAACTTATCTAGATTTTTACGAGCGGTACTTAGTTCACACGCGACGACCGAAAACAAAAACTGTTCAAATTCATGAAATGGGCAATCGGTTCGTGACTAAAAGACAGAGAGGGGAAATGGTTACGCGTTTGTTTTGGGTCGCGCCAAATAGAGGTGAACAATTTTATTTACGTCTCCTTCTCGCATCGTACCCCTGTCGTAGCTATCGCGATCTATTCATTCTTGGTGGGCCAAATTGTAAAACTTTCCAGGAAGCCGCAAAAGCAGTAGGTATGGCGGATGATGAAATTGAATACGAAACGGCTTTGTTAGAAGCTGCCGGTTTTCTTACCGGGCCGCGTATGCGTCGGTTTTTTGTGCTATTGGCCGTAAATGGTGCTCCCGTCGCGCTTTTGTGGGAAAAATTCAAAAACCAATTATGCGAAGACTTTCTCGAACGGTTACCTGAAGACCACGGAAAAGCATACGAGCTCAGTCTCATTCACATCGATAGGCTGTTACGTAAACACGGGACTTTTCTGGTAGAACAAGGGTTACCTGACGTCACCGACGATACAACAGAACTAGATAGAGAACGGGTTGAGTTTTCGGAAATCCGTCTTAACGAATTCGTAGAGCTATGGACCCCGCGGTTATCGTCCGATCAACGCGCCGTCTTCGATTATATCGATAAACTCGTCACGGACGATAAGTTTCGCAACGAAAACACGACTGCCATTTTCGTTGACGGTCCAGCGGGAACCGGTAAAACGCTTTTACTCAATGTAATAGCCGCACACGTACGTAGCTCGCGAAACGGGGTAGTTTTATGTACAGCGAGCTCGGGAATAGCCGCTCAAAATTACGAAGGTGGTACAACCGCCCATAGCATGTTCCGTTTCCCGCTAAATATCGTCGACGATCTCGGTCACTGGAATGTCACCAACGGTTCACAAAGGGGACAGTTAATTTATCATGCGTCCGTTATTATTTACGACGAAGCCCCTATGGCACACAAATATTTGATCCATCTGTTGGATCGCTCCTTAAGAGATTTAATGAGAACTGATGAGATTTTTGGTGGAAAAGTTATAATTTTCGCAGGCGATTTCAGGCAAATTCCACCAGTTGTAGTAAATGCTTGGACAGATGCTGACATTGTCAACGGCTCTGTAAAGTCATCGCCCCTTTGGCAAAAACTCAAATCTTTTGCGCTGTCAACCTCCCAAAGAAGTAAAGAGGATGAGGAATTTGCTCAATTTCTATTAAAAGTTGGCAGCAATGAAATTCCCCCCCAAGTTGTTCAAATTGGACCTAGAGCTCAAAATTTAATCGATCTTTCAATGATTTCATACGTCACTGAACTAGACGATCTCATCAGCTTTGTTTTTCCACATTCTGAAGTTGGACAACCAGACGTGTGCGCTCAAAGAGCGATTTTGTCCACTCACAATAGGAGTGTCAGAGAAATAAATGACAAAATTCTTGAGAACGTCCCAGGAGACGTATTACATTTTTATTCAGCCGACGCGGTAGTCTCTGAAGATAACGATTTAGACGACTTCTTTTTAGGTCCCGATATGTTGCATAACGTTCAACAGCCGGGGGTGCCAGACCATGACTTGAGATTAAAAATTGGATGCGTTTGCATGGTGATCCGAAATCTTAGTTTTTCCGATAGATTGGTGAACGGTACCAAAGTTATAGTCATTGCGACTACGCCGCGGTTGATAACAGTTCGAAAACCGGGCGACCTCGAACACTTTTACATTCCGCGGATTTTGTTCAAAACTCCTCTCGAACCTCGTAGCCCGATCGAAATGAGTCGCCGTCAATTTCCGTTGCAAGTATGTTACGCGATGACCGTTCACAAAAGCCAGGGGCAAACAATAAGTAGAGTAGGAATAGATCTGCGGTCCGACGTTTTTAGTCACGGTCAACTATACGTTGCATTAGGACGTGTGCGGCGTAGGGAGGACGTTAAAATCTTAGTGCAAAATGAACGGCTGGCGGCAGGAATACCACTTATAAACAACGTCGTCATAAACGCTCTTCTGTAATCATCTCTGCCTATGTATGTGTGTATTTATGTAATGTCTGCACGGCTTCCTGGTTTTACCCGTTCACCTCTATTTGAGTTGGTAATTGAGACGTTTTTCAAAATTTTTCTGACATGGCGACACTGTTCATATTTAGTGTTTATGTACTAATTGATATATTTTGTATTTATCATAACACCAACACTATGCAATGTTGTCTTCGCAGGTATTAATCTGAGCGTATAACGTCTGATATGATGTCATAGGCAAGTGAGGAACATGGATCAAGCGTACGAATTTAAATGTAATTACTTTTTCAATGTCGATGGATATAATCTGCGTATACGGTGATACGATGAATGTATATGGGTGCATGTGGTTTCTGTGTTGTGTTCATAGCATGGATTGTCATTTGTTTCCTTTCAGATATATATCATAGTGGGCAGTATTGTCTGTGTCTTTTTGTTTTAAAATGGGTATTTGTGTGTATGATCATCATAGGTCTGTCAAGTGTAAGAATATTCTGATGAGAACCTCTCCCTACGCGTGCTGTTAGGACTTGGCACAGTGAGTGCCTCTTCTGTGAATGAATACACGCCTTTTGTGTGTGATCCCTGTGGGTGCCCCCCGCTAAGTTAGGCGAATGAAGGCAAACTATGTGTAGGGTGTCACATTAACTGTTAAGAAGAACACGGGCACAATACGTCAGTGGGGATCATGACAGAAACAGGAGACGGTGACACGCGACTGACATCATCACTTAGCGCAACAAAGCCACAAGATAACGATTAAGACGATTTCTTTTTAGGTCCCGATATGTTGCATAACGTTCAACAGCCGGGGATGCCAGACCATGACTTGAGATTAAACTTGGAGGCGTTTGCATGGTGATCCGAAATCTTCATGTTTCCGGTAGATTGGTGAACGGTACCAAAGTTGTAGTCATTGCAACTACGTCGCGGTTGACAACAGTTCGAAAACCGGGCGACCTCGAATACTTTTATATTCCGCGGATTTTGTTCAAAACTCCTCTCGAACCTCGTTGTCCGATCGAATTGAGTCGCCGTCAATTTCCGTTGCAAGTACGTTACGCGATGACCGTTCACAAACGCCAGGGGCAAACGATACGTAGAGTAGGAATAGATCCGAAGTTACAAAGCCACAAGCAAGATACATTCTTGTTTTACCGCCCGAAAAAGCCAGGACACCGAGACGTGACAGAATCAGATCATTGAGACCATAACTTGGCACATTTTTGGAATTACACAATTAAGTGATTTTGTTGCTTATAATTTTGCAATTTTTTATAATTTGAACACGTTCGTGGCAGCTACAAAATTATTATGCTGAGTTTAATTTATTAACATACATCGAAATTTAGAAGCATATTTCACTACGAAATCGGCGGATCTTCAATAATATTGCTTGCTCAGGGAAGAAAAGAAATTGAGACGTAACGACGAAGACGCTAAGATGAGTTTTTTCTCTTCGTTTTCATTCCATAGCACTTTACATTGCGTGTCAAACCTCTCAATTACTTATTCTCCTTACCAGCTCCTTTTCCAATAACATAACAGGTCCCTTTCATTGCCAGTCAATGTTTCTGCAATTAATTATGGATCTCCATTCTGACACGACCTATCTTCACATGTTGTCTGGAGCTTCATATACCGCAATTTAGAGCCTGCTCAGTTCCATTTATTCAGAACAACTACCTTGTAAATGTCACTTAGCAGACAGAGTTGGGCTAAATCCCAGCAACGCAGTAGTATGAGTCTGAAGAATGGGGTATTGCCAATTTTAACACTACACAGTCCTTAACTTCACACTTTTTTGCATCTGGATGAATGAGTACTCATGATGTAAGTTAGTGATCCCGCGCTTCAGATTCAACCCACCGCCCGTTAAGACAGAGTTGGGTTAATTAAACCCAGCGACGCGGAAGTATGAGTCTGAAGCGCGAGGTATTGACAATTTTAAAACTTCAAAATTACTTCACATTTTTTGCACTTAGTTGAACCCACTCATGAAGTGGGTTAATGGAACCCGCCCTTTAGATTCAAACTATCGCCCGTTAAGACAGAGTTGGACTAAAACCCAGCGACGTGGTAGTATGAGTCCAAAGCGCGGCGCATTAACAATTTTAAAAGTTTTAAAACTCCAAACTTTTTACTTAACTTCCATTTTTCGGACCTAGATGAGGTTAGTGAGCCCGCGTTTCAGATTCAAACCACCGCCCGTTAAAACAGAGTTGTGTTAAACCCAGCGACGCAGAAGTTTAGTCCGAAGCGCGAGGTATTGACAATTTTAAACTCCAAAATTACTTTACATTTTTTGCACTTAGTTGAATGAATACTCATGAAGTGGTTTAGCGGAGCCCGCCCTTTAGATTCAAACTACCGCCCGTTAAGACAGAGTTGGACTAAAACCCAGCGACGTGGTAGTATGAGTCTGAAGCGCGAGGTATTGACAATTTTAAAATTTCAAAATTACTTCACTTTTTTTGCATTTAGTTGAATGAATACTCATGAAGTGGGTTAGTGAACCCGCGCTTCAGATTCAAACCACCGCCCGTTAAGACAGAGTTGGGTAAAACCCAGCGACGCGGAAGTATGAGTCTGAAGCGCGAGGTATTGACAATTTTAAAACTCCAAAATTACTTTAAATTTTTTACACATGAAGTGGGTTAGTGAGCCCGCGCTTCATATTCAAACCACCGCCCGTTAAGACAGAGTTGGGTTAAACCCAGCGACGCGGAAGTATGAATCTGAAGCGTGAGGTATTGACAATTTTAAACTCCAAAATTACTTTACATTTTTTGCACTTAGTTGAATGAATACTCATGAAGTGGTTTAGTGGAGCCCGCCCTTTAGATTCAAACTACCGCCCGTTAAGACAGAGTTGGACTAAAACCCAGCGACGTGGTAGTATGAGTCCAAAGCGCGGCGCATTAACAATTTTAAAAGTTTTAAAACTCCAAACTTTTTACTTAACTTCCATTTTTCGGACCTAGATGAGGTTAGTGAGCTCGCGTTTCAGATTCAAACCACCGCCCGTAAAAACAGAGTTAGGTTAAACCCAGCGACGCAGAAGTTGAGTCCGAAGCGCGAGGTATTGACAATTTTAAACTCCAAAATTACTTTACATTTTTTGCACTTAGTTGAATGAATACTCATGAAGTGGTTTAGTGAAGCCCGCCCTTTAGATTCAAACTACCGCCCGTTAAGACAGAGTTGGACTAAAACCCAGTGACGTGGTAGTATGAGTCTGAAGCGCGAGGTATTGACAATTTTAAAATTTCAAAATTACTTCACTTTTTTTGCACTTAGTTGAATGAATACTCATGAAGTGGGTTAGTGAGCCCGTGTTTCAGATTCAAACCACCGCCCGTTAAGATAGAGTTGGGTAAAACACAGCGACGCGGAAGTATGAGTTTGAAGCGCGAGGTATTGACAATTTTAAAACTCCAAAATTACTTTACATTTTTTACACATGAAGTGGGTTAGTGAGCCCGCATTTCATATTCAAACCACCGCCCGTTAAGACAGAGTTGGGTTAACCCAGCGACGCGGAAGTATGCGTCTGAAGCGTGAGGTATTGACAATTTTAAAACTCCAAAATTACTTCACATTTTTTGCACTTAGTTGAAAAAATACTCATGAAGTAGGTTAGTGGAGCCCGCCCTTTAGATTCAAACTACCGCCCGTTAAGACAGAGTTGGACTAAACACAACGACGTGGTAGTATGAGTCCAAAGCGCGGCGTATTGACAATTTAAAAAAAATTAAAACTAAAAACTTTTTACTTAACTTCCATTTTTCGGACCTAGATGAGTGAACACATGAAGTGGGTTAGTGAGCAGGCGCTTCAGATTCAAACCACCGCCCGTTAAGACAGAGTTGGGTTAAACCCAGCGACGCGGAAGTTGAGTCCGAAGCGCGAGGTATTGACAGTTTTAAACTCCAAAATTACTTTACATTTTTTGCACTTAGTTGAATAAATACTCATGAAGTAGGTTAGTAGAGCCCGCCCTTTAGATTCAAACTACCGCCCGTTAAGACAGAGTTGGACTAAACCCAACGACGTGGTAATATGAGTCCAAAGTTTTTACTTAACTTCCATTTTTCGGACCTAGATGAGTGAACACATGAAGTGGGTTAGTGAGCAGGCGCTTCAGATTCAAACCACCGCCCGTTAAGACAGAGTTGGGTTAAACCCAGCGACGCGGAAGTATGAGTCTGAAGCGTGAGGTATTGACAATTTTAAACTCCAAAATTACTTTACATTTTTTGCACTTAGTTGAATGAATACTCATGAAGTGGTTTAGTGGAGCCCGCCCTTTAGATTCAAACTACCGCCCGTTAAGACAGAGTTGGACTAAAACCCAGCGACGTGGTAGTATGAGTCTGAAGCGCGAGGTATTGACAATTTAAAAATCCAAAATTACTTCACATTTTTTGCACTTAGTTGAATGAATACTCATGAAGTGGGTTAGTGGAGCCCGCCCTTTAGATTCAAACTATCGCCCGTTAAGACAGAGTTGGACTAAAACCCAGCGACGTGGTAGTATGAGTCCAAAGCGCGGCGGATTAACAATTTTAAAAGTTATAAAACTCCAAACTTTTTACTTAACTTCCATTTTTCGGACTTAGATGAGGTTAGTGATCCCGCGCTTCAGATTCAACCCACCGCCCGTTAAGACAGAGTTGGGTTAATTAAACCCAGCGACGCGGAAGTATGAGTCTGAAGCGCGAGGTATTGACAATTTTAAACTCCAAAATTACTTTACATTTTTTGCACTTAGTTGAATGAATACTCATGAAGTGGTTTAGTGGAGCCCGCCCTTTAGATTTAAACTACCGCCCGTTAAGACAGAGTTGGACTAAACCCAACGACGTGGTAATATGAGTCCAAAGCGCGGCGTATTGACGATTTTAAAAAATTTAAAACTAAAAACTTTTTACTTAACTTCCATTTTTCGGACCTAGATGAGGTTAGTGAGCTCGCGTTTCAGATTCAAACCACCGCCCGTTAAGACAGAGTTGGGTTAAACCCAGCGACGCGGAAGTTGAGTCCGAAGCGCGAGGTATTGACAATTTTAAAACTCCAAAATTACTTTACATTTTTTGCACTTAGTTGAATAAATACTCATGAAGTAGGTTAGTGGAGCGCGCCCTTTAGATTCAAACTACCGCCCGTTAAGACAGAGTTGGACTAAACCCAACGACGTGGTAGTATGAGTCCAAAGCGCGGCGTATTGACAATTTAAAAAAATTTAAAACTAAAAACTTTTTACTTAACTTCCATTTTTCGGACCTAGATGAGTGAACACATGAAGTGGGTTAGTGAGCAGGCGCTTCAGATTCAAACCACCGCCCGTTAAGACAGAGTTGGGTTAAACCCAGCGACGCGGAAGTTGAGTCCGAAGCGCGAGGTATTGACCATTTTAAAAGTTTTAAAACTCCAAACTTTTTACTTAACTTTCATTTTTCGGACCTAAATGAGGTTAGTGAGCCCGCGCTTCAGATTCAAACCACCGCCCGTTAAGACAGAGTTGGGTTAAACCCAGCGACGCGGAAGTATGAGTCTGAAGCGCGAGGTATTGACAATTTTAAAACTCCAAAATTACTTTACATTTTTTGCACTTAGTTGAATGAATACTCATGAAGTGGTTTAGTGGAGCCCGCCCTTTAGATTCAAACTACCGCCCGTTAAGACAGAGTTGGACTAAAACCGCGCGAAGTATTGACAATTTTAAAACTCCAAAATATTTACTTACTTTCCCTTTTTTACACTTAGTGGAATGAGTACTCATGATGTAGGTTAATGAACCCCTTCTTCAGATTCAAACCACCGCCCGTTAAGACAGAGTTGGGTTAAATCCAGCGACGCGGTAGTATGAGTGAAGCTCCAAAATGATTACTTAACTTGACATTTTTTTGCACTTAGTTGAATGAGTACTCATGAAGTAGGTTAGTGATCCCGCGCTTTAGATTCAAACCACCGCCCGTTAAGACAGAGTTGGGGTAAACCCAGCGACGCAGTAGTATAGGTCTGAAGCGCGAGGTATTACAAATTTTAAACTTAAAAATGTGTGTCCAAAGCGCGGCGTATTGACAATTTAAAAAGTTTTAGTACTCCAAAATGTTTACTCAACTTCACATTGTTTTGGACCTAGATGAGTGAGTACACATGAAATAGTTTAGTGAAGCCGCGCTTCAGATTCAAACCACCACCCGTTTAGACATGAGTTGGGCTAAACCCAATGACGCGGTGAGTTTCAATTTTACTTTATCATCATATCCTTATATCAATATAAGAAATGAGTACTCATATTGTAGAATAATAAATGCACCCCCCGATTCAGAACATTGCCCATGTGGACAGAGTTAGATAACATCCACGAGTAGAATGAGTTTGTACTGCTATGGGTTGAAATATGGGTTGACAGGTTGACATAATAATATATCTTATTTGATGTTGTAATAAGATTAGGTATGTAAGCAGGTTAATACTTTTTGAATTTAAAAAATATTATTGGTTACTACTATTTATATACTTTAGGTATGCATACTTAATTTTTAATTTCTAATGTTTACAATTTTTTCTACATAGTTCAGTTGCATTCTAAGAATTTAAAGACTTTTTTTATAATTTAATTCTGCTATGTAAGTTTGTTTTTTTGTAATGTGATCTTATTTGCGTAAAATAATGTTTTTTTTACAAGTTGCCTTTTACTCCATACTTTTGTCATCTAACGGTATTTACAATGAACCTACTTACCCACACAACATATGAAAAATATTGTATGCCGTCATTACCAACTCGAACATTAGTAGTATCATCAGAAGAACAACCCAGAAATCAGTACCCACTTACCTTGGAACGTGTCATTTATATGATTCTCATGTCGTACAATTTGGAAATATTTCACTTCCAATAGCATCCAGCAAGCCTTTAATCTTAGAAATCAACCGTGAAAGTAAAACCACAGTAAGTTATGTAAACCACAAAAAGGCTCACGATATCCACCTCCTCACAGGAAAAAAAAGAAGCAAAGAAAAGCTTCCGCTTATTTTGAATAAACACGATAGCTCTGTACTTCGTTGTACAGAATTTTAGAACTCGAAAATTATGATGTTCACTTCGAAGAGAAAACGAAGAAATGCCTCCGTCAGTAAAATTACTACGTAGAAGACGCAAATAGCAGAGTTTATTGAGGATGAGAAACTAAATGATATTTTAATTGAGGAAAGAACATTAACATAACTTTATAAATAGTTAGCAGGAGAAAACAATGTTAAGAAAAAAACTTTCACTAATCAGTATTGAATAGTCTCGGTTTTACTGGCTTCTCAGAAGAGGGATCCACCAGTAAAACTGGAAAAGTGACTTATAATTCAAAGAAGAACTATTAAACTGAGAACATAACATTCGACAAGAAGCCAAAATAATATGACTAAGAGAAGGACATATAAGACAGTGTTTCAATCAGGAAGATATAAAATTAAGGCCACAAAATGAGGAATAACGGTACTAAAGATAAATACCAAGAGAAATAAATCCACCAAGTGAACTAGAAGAGAGAAAATGGAAGATTCAGTAATTACTATGCTACGGTATAATTTTAAGATAATAGTGGTGAAAAAATATATTATAAAAAATTAAATCTTAAAATAAAAAATGGAATAAAAAAGATAGACAAAAAGATACGAAAAAAATATAAAAAAGAATAAAAAAAAAAATAAGAAAAGAATAAAAAAATTATACAAAAAAGAAAAAAAGGACAAATATAAAGAAACCACATTTTTAGATAAGAATTAATTAAGTACTTGAATTTAGTTCAGTTCCTTGTAATATACAAATTTCTTTACTTACTGAAAAGTTACTAATTTTTAACTATTTATTTTTAAAATTATATTGTTGCCTAATAAGGTATTGTTGTGTACAATTACAAGTAATGATTGTCCGTTACTCAGATAAAATTTGTACATCTTATTTCTATACAAAACTAAATTAAATATAATAGTAAAGTCAATATAAAATTGTGTCGGCATTGTGCTCAAATAAATTGTTAAAGTTGTACAACTGGATGAACAATAATAGCTAAACATAACCGATGGAGTGAACTATGCTACTTTTTCTCCAGGCCAAGTCCGAAATATGGAAATTCTTTGGAAGAGTAAGAGTTACCCGACGCCGCCGACGACGGTACAACGGAACTAGATAGGGAACGGGTTGCGATTCGGGCACAACAACCAGACTGCCACTGCCTCTTCGCGACAAAGTCCGAAATATGGAGACTCTGAGTCGACCCTGGCTAAGCGACATTTTCAAGATAGTTGTTCTGAAGAATTGGAACTGAGCAGGCTCCAAATTGCGGCATACGAAGCTCCAGACAACAAGTGGAGACATGTCATGTTAGAATGGAGATCCTTGACCGAGAAGCTCGGCATTCCATGAGGGAGGCCTATGTCCTGCAGTGTGCGTCAAATGACTGATGTAATTCTAAACATTTGCCAAGTTATGGTCTCAATGAACTGATTCTGTCAAGTCTCGGTGTCCTGTCTTTTTCTGTCCCGTCCGGTAAAACGAGAATGTATCTTGCTCGTGGCTCTGTTGAGCTAAGTGATGATGTCAGTCGCATGTCACCGTCTCCTGTTTCTGTCACGATCCGCACTGACATAATGTGCCCGTGTTTTTCTTAACAAAATGTGACACCCTACATATTGTTTGCCTTCATTCGTCTAACTCAGCTCGAGGTAGCTACAGGGGCATGCACCGGCATGTATTCATTCATGGAATATGGCGCTCCTGTGCCCTCCTTTCGACACGCATAGAGATAGGAACTCTCAGAGTGTTCTTGCACAACATTCCTATGTATGACATACAACCAAATACACATTTTCTAACGAATTCATACATTCAATACAACCCCAATATGCTATATATACTGAACTGGATTCATTTGCCAATCTATTCTATGCATCACTATCAGAAACTCATACATCAATATACTATTCATCAACATCGCTATATACTCAGTGTTATTCATTTACATTGTAGCTGTAATTCTCATTTCTATTTGGAAACTTGTACATGGGAACCACTTAAATATGTATCATTCAAACAGTATACGTTTATTTTTATATTTGTGTATACAATATTCACAACTGCACAATGCATATTATCACAATTCATGGTCTTTCTGAAAAGAAAGAATGACATATGTATCTAAGTAATTAAATATTAATGTATCTAAAGCTATTAAGTATCTGCATATTTACAGTTGTACGGTGTACGAGTGGTATAACAGGATACGCAATAGTGTGATAAGAGAAAGTTGTGAATTACTGAAAGATGAAGTAGTGACCAGAATTAAGACAGAAATGTTGCGTTGGTTTGTAAGTATGGAGAGAATGATAAAAGCGAATGTGGATGAAAGGCCGTTAATTGAATGTTAATTTAGCGAAAGTTATTTGTCAGGGTCGTGGCAATGCGGTACTTCTCCAGAATACGGATTTGTGTATATATTTTTAATTATAGTGTCTTATTAGAGTGTAATAATATAAACACTGATAAGTCACGACTACTTTTCAATTAACGCTTAACCGTATTGTAAATATTGTATTATTCATTTATTTATAGTTATATAAATATTTATTATATTATAAATTATATATTATTAAATATATATATTTGGCTTATGTCCAGCAGATTGTCGACGTGTGACTGCGGAAAATAAACCTGTGCCCAGCAGTGGATTTTGGATGGCGTAGGTTAGGGTTGACTGTTCCTGAGGTCCGCAAACAACCATTACTTCCATCTCTTTTAAATAATTCATTTGCGTATTTAATCTTTGTAAGTATATTATAAAACCCCCCCATTTATTTATTATAGGTATTTAACGTATGTATGTTTATTATTCGCTTTTTACGTAGCTAGGTGGATTAGGCCCGTACAATGGGGACACCACAATAAAAAAAACGCAAGGGGTTGTACCTCCTTGGCGTTTCTTAAAAAAATCACCTGTCTAATGATTTTCTACTCCAAAAAAGTAGTATAGCAATCACTTGGATGATTTATCTATATCTCATTTCATTTAGCTTTTGTCAGACCTGTTTTTTAAATTATTTCACAATCTAGGAATAAAGAAAAATTTTTTATGCACATTTCTATTAACACTTGGTGTAGACAAAAGCTGGATGTTATGAAATATAAAATAGAAAATAATATTTTCATAGTCATTACAAAACCAAGTGCCAAAGATGGCTGAGGATAAAAGTGACGTGTGAGTTATATGAATACCCTTTTTTGTAAACTATGTAGAATACCTAATAAAAACCGGCCAAGTGTGAGTTGGACTCGCGCATGAAGGGTTCCGTACCATTATCTATAGAACATTAGACGAAGATCGAGACAAGATAGATTTAATACATTGAGAATAGCGCCATCTATAGAAACCAACACAAAGCGTTTGACATTTAACGACGTGACGTCGGCGCTGTGAAGGTCTTTAGACAATGCTTTTAGTGTGAGAGCCCCCTTTAATATTTATTTTATTCTGTTTTTATTATTTGTTGTTATAATATCGACTACAGAAATATATCGTCTGTGAAAATATCAACTTTCAACTTACAGCCTGGTGACAGACAACCAGACAGACAGACGGACAATAGAATCTTAGTAATTTCTTACCTTTGGATACGGAACCCTCATAGTTTTAAAATCCATAGAAATAATAATGAAAACAATGTAATGTTCTGGACTTGGTAAGCCTCTTTTTTAATATTCTGAATGTGTGACAATAATCTTTGACCCCAAGTAACTATTACAGTCTCAATAAGTCTTTAAATTTAAATATAATCGATGAAAAACTGAATGATGAAGTAGTAAAGTCATTGAACATGTGAAATGTAACAAGATAACGCCTATGGGTCTTGATGGAAACCAACCATATAATTTAGATAAATAAATTTCTACTAATTACTTAGGTAGTTATTCCGTAGTTACGTTTTTCTTATAGAATTATTTTATAGAAAATTGTTAGTTTATTTTTTATATTCGTTATATTATTACCATATTTGCCCTCTCGAAATAATACTCTTATTTATATCTTTATCTAAATTGTAGTATAGAGTAATTTGAGTAAAAGTAAGTAGGTAGTTAGTTTGGTAGAATTTGCAGACTGTTTCAGATGAAACTCGCAACATTTCGGCCAGCCATCAAGATAATATGACTGACATTACCAAGCCAGGAGGTAACAAGTCAATACTCACCTCAAGTGTTTTATTTAATGAAATGTAGGTACCTATTTGTATATTGTTAAGTTTCTATCAACTTTACGTTTTAGTTTCAAAGTTCTTTGTTTGCATAATTGCACGCATGTAAAGGTTGATGTACAATATCAAGTAACAACCTTTTTGCAATAATCACACCGACTAATTAATTTTAAAAAAATTACAGGAATTGGAAAATATCGCAAACAGCATAGACATAGACATACATCGACCCAACCAATAATGCCAACATCTACAGCGACGTTGTCTCTGCAGCTGCACTATGAGGAGAGCTGACGGACAGCTCGCCGTCAAAATTGAACAACTACTAAATCTCTATGTAAGTAATACAAGCAGAGTAATACATAACACGACTCGATGCTTACTGAGACAATTTAAACAATATTATTTTATATTATTTATTTCTAAATGCCTGAAAACCGTTTATTCAATTATTCAGAAAACAAACATAAATAAATATCTCAATTCCAATTTTAAAACAAGTTGATCGCGTTAAATTGTGTCTATCTATCTATTTAACACATGAATGGAACCCACTGCTGGGCATAAGTCTCTTTACTGCTGTGCAAACCCTTTCGGTCCTCTGCCAATCTCGTCTTATGCTTCCCAACGGCTATAGTATTCAATAGTCAATTGTACGAAAAAAAATAGTAAGTTTCAACTAGCTTTTTAACTTGATTTACTTTATCAGTGCTAATAAACAGATAATGCGTTATTTCAATAATCATAAGCAGCCTATACACGTCCCACTGTAGGGCACAGTCCTTCTCTCAGAGAGAGAGTATGGGTTTAATCACCACGCGTGCCCACCGCGGATTGGCGATTTCAAGCGCTGTGTGGTATGTCAATAGTTCAGACACCCAGGTTTCCTCACGATGTTTTCCTTCACCGTTAGCGAGTGGTATTGCTACTATTACTTCACAAATGTACATAACTTAGAAAGAAAAGTCATGGGATACCGCCCCGTTTAGCCAAAGTATTTTTCGCCAAATTTTACTTCCCAATAAACTTATGGCATCAGTTTCATTTCCCAAATGAAACTTTAGCAAGTTTTCATTTCGCATTTTATTCATTTGGTCAAATTATCATTTCGCATAATTTTACTGCGTCAAGTTTTATTAAGACAAAAGTGTGTTAGGTTAGAACTGCGACCCCCACAGACACGAACTGTTACCAGAAAAGTGGGTTAGGTTAGAACTGCGACCCCCACAGACACCTACTGTTACCAGAAAAGTGGGTTAGGTTAGGTTAGAACTGTGACCCCCCACAGACACGAACTGTTACCAGAAAAGTGGGTTAGGTTAGGTTAGAACTGCGACCCCCACAGACACCTACTGTTACCAGAAAAGTGGGTTAGGTTAGGTTAGAACTGTGACCCCCCACAGACACCAACTGTTACCAGAAAAGTGGGTTAGGTTAGGTTAGAACTGCGACCCCCACAAACACCTACTGTTACCAGAAAAGTGGGTTAGGTTAGGTTAGAACTGTGACCCCCCACAGACACCAACTGTTACCAGAAAAGTGGGTTAGGTTAGAACTGCGACCCCCACAGACACCTACTGTTACCAGAAAAGTGGGTTAGGTTAGGTTAGAACTGTGACCCCCCACAGACACCAACTGTTACCAGAAAAGTGGGTTAAGTTAGATTAGAACTGCGACCCCCACAAACACCTACTGTTACCAGAAAAGTGGGTTAGGTTAGGTTAGAACTGTGACCCCCCACAGACACCAACTGTTACCAGAAAAGTGGGTTAGGTTAGAACTGCGACCCCCACAGACACCTACTGTTACCAGAAAAGTGGGTTAGGTTAGGTTAGAACTGTGACCCCCCACAGACACCAACTGTTACCAGAAAAGTGGGTTAAGTTAGATTAGAACTGCGACCCCACAAATTTGACCAAGTATTTATTTGGTAAACAATAACGAGAAATGTTTTTTTGCCAAGTGATAATTTGCGGAAAATAGTTTGGGAAGTAATACTTTGGGAAACGATTTTTGGCAATACATTAGTAAACCATAAAGTCATAGGTACATGCCCGCACTGGGAATCGAACCTAGGTCTCCCGTTTCCGAGTCCAATGTTCTACCCACTAGGCTATCACCGCTTATTTCAATAACACTTGTAAAACAGTTTTCTAAAACTATTTGATTTAATTTCAGATTCTTGTCATTCTGATGTTATTCGGGCACTACACCACGCAAGACTTGATTACGACTTTCAAGAAAAACTGCAATCCATGTTAATTTTTGGAAGAATGTAACGAACAGGTAACATATATTTTCGAATTCATTAGAATTATTTAAAAAACGATTTCACTAATACACTCATCTTAAATCGCATCTTTATAAGACTGTCTCTACACTCCTAAATTATAATTGAAATAATCTGTGTTAAAGGGAAAGACAAACTAAAACCACATTTAAAGAGATTTAATTTTTTTCATTTTAATTATCTTACACTATTATATTCTTTTTTTTTGTTTTTAACCCGTGCTGAGGACAATTTTAAAACCCTATTTAGAGGCGAAAAATTCCACCCATGCCGGGATTTGAACCCGCGACCTCTGGCTTAGCGTACCAGCGCTCACCCAACTGATCTAATGGGCAGCGACATCCGGCCGAAGCAATTTACATCACTTGTGTGTACGTAATACAGAGAAGTTTGTAAAGAGGCTCGAAATTTCGCCGTTGCCCGCACTTGCCCATTAGCTCAGTTGGGTGAGCGATGGTACGGTAAGCCAGAGATCGCGGGTTCAAATCCCGGCATGGGTGGAATTTTTAGCCTCTAAATAGGTTTTTAATATCTTAAACACTCCTCAATTGTAAAACTGAGTTTCAGAAGTTTTATAAAAAATGTTTTTATATATTTTTTTATAACTAACTCCGTTCAAATAGCATAAACGTAATAATAACTTCCATACAACACAATCACTTGAGCTGGTCCCAAACTAACCAAACAAGGACGTCACAAACTTGAAAATACACTCAAACTGAGGCCATTTGTACCAACGTACTGCAGCCCCCAGTGGGAATCGAACCAAAGCCCTCTGTTCTGATAGCTAAGCGGCTTAACGACTAGATCAACGAGGGAGTCTTCTTATACGCCGAGTCAATATTATACACATGATTCTAAAACTTTACATATTCTCTTGTTGGATCTCAAATTCAACACCTAGATCATATCTAAGGTTCGGTAAAACTTAGGGTTGATATTCTACACATCATTAATTAATAGGTAACTATACTAAAATATCAACGCTGAAATCACAAAAACTATATAGGTTATATCCCCAGCCAATATCGAAATTTTGTATATATCTGATATTCTTTTCGTGATTTTTAATTTAATAGCATAACGAAAATTGTATTAATAAGTAGATTCACCTGAATTAAGTTATACCTGACCTCTCTGCAAAACCCTATATACAAAACTCTCGAAATATGAACAAATAAACTAATACATTTTGTCTACGTTTCAGATTGAAGCCAATCCATTGAAACCGTAATGTTAGAACATGAAGACAGATCATCATCATTCAGCCACAAGAAGTCCACTGCTGGACATAGGCCTCCTCCATGGATTTCCAAAAAGACCGAAGACAGATAGAAAATACTAATTAATACAGGTAAAAACCTAACACTTTTTTTACTAAAATCTATCTTCTGGCCATACCATTAAAAATATCGTGAGGAAACCTCCCAAGTGTCTGTAGATGTTCATATTTTTACGCGCTTAAAATTTTCCAGCACTGCGATATGTGAGCACCTTCGTCCTTCGCATGTTTTCCTTCACAACTACAACAAATAAAAGTCATATGTACATGCTGGGAAATGTACCCACGACCTCACACATGTGAAGCCGGTGTTCTATCGGTGCAACACTGCCGCTTTTATGTTCAAAAGTAACATAACAACCACTGCATGTTATTCATGTTACTTTTGAAGTCTTGAATTACATGAAACTTATTTTTGATATAGATATTTCTATATTTCATACTTATAAATACTTACTTGTATTTTAGTATTGTATAAGACACTGAGATTCCAACCGCATACTGCGATCGCCAAACCGCCTGCCAAGCGTGGCGATTATGGCAAAACCCCTCAGGCTTATGAAAACCACGAGGGAGGCCTATGTCCTGCAGTGGGCGTAAAATGGCTGATGATGATGATGATAGTACTCTGTAAATTGTACTTTTTAACATAATACAAGTGCGACAAAATCTGATATGTATTCGGAAATGCCACAGACTACTCGTTAATATGCAATCAAAATTTTCTATGGTCAAAACATCATTCCATAAACCGTTCTAACACTAAACATATTTTTTTTCTTTTTTCAGATCGACACGGTCTGTCTGAATCGAAGAAAACAAGCCCTGCAGACTACTACTACGTAGTTTATGTCCTTTAACTACGTTATGAAGAATGTTATCACCTAGCTTCCTTAGACACCCACCTCTGGGGTTGGTCCCGATAATCTTGAGAAGCTCATGTTAACAAGCAGAATGAAGAGAAGTAGAAGAACATACCAATTAGATAGACCGGCCTGGTAACAGCAAAAACCAGAGTGACATTACAGACGTGCATCCACCGCATCCACAGCATGGAAAGCGTTGGTGAATCGAACATCCAGTAACACCCATCAGCCATGACGATACAACAAAAAGAAAACAAGACTGAGGAGAAGTACATATTACAATATCTAAAATAATAATATCTACACTTAAAACCCTGATGCTCAAAACCCCTAGATTACCTAACGCTTCAAAATACCTATGATCAAAATAACGAAATAACAAAATAAAACAAATTAAAATGCCAATTGTTCAAAAGCCGAAAGTACAAAATGACAAAGTTTTAATAATTTCTATTTGCAACAACAAAAATATAGGTGCGACGAAGCGCGTAGCGTAGCGAAGCGCGTAGGAGCGTGTTAGGTTGAACATGTAAGACCGAAAACTAACCGAAATTATTAGTGTAAGTTAATTTCCGAGCCAAGCAAATATTCTTTTGCATCTTACAGTAACCTATAAGCAACAAATTTTATTTGTCAGTAGAATTTTAATGGTAACCAGCACGCAGTGAGATCACAAGTCTAACCTACAGGTCCCGCTGTGTACCTTTATGGTTTATCGTACTTTCGGGATTACGAACATTCGTTAAAATGAGAATTCGTTATCTTAACATTTGGCATTCCATTCGTAGGTTTTGTAACATCCGGCGTTTTTAACTTCGGTATTATGATACGTACCCCAAATAATCATTCTATATTTAGAACTTTTGCCATTTTGAATTTAGATCAACCAACCGTTACGTGTTGTAATTTTAGGGGTTTTGAGCATCAGGGTTTTATGTGTAGATATTATTATTTTAGATATTGTAATAATATGTACCCCTGAGAAGGAACTGACAGAGAAAACGTACCTGTAAGTTAGCTGCGGCTTACGGACGATGAAACAAATCTGTATCAATGTCAGCTACTCAGACGGCCCAATACAAACCAAGACGCCGCCACCGCCACATCCATCAAGAGTTTTTACAATCGATTCCACATCAAAAGAAAAGGCTCCGCGCGCTGCTTTCTTATCGGCTAACAATATCGAACAACCAAGCACTCCAATATAGGCAGCATTTGCACATTTTCATTGCGTCTGCTTGTGTTGTCATACACAACACAAGAAATTGTATAAAAATGCTAGCTAACTACTAACACATTTTAATTGCACTCTTGCTTCACGAAACGCAGAAGAGTATACATACAAGTGTACAAAGGTGCATGTGCTATCGGCTGTACACGTCTCAGCGACAGCGACAAGTTCTTGCGGGTGAACTTCATGCACCTATACAATAAAAATGTCTGTCAAAGACGATGCTTAGCAATTATCGAATGCACTGTGTATTAACAAAACATACCTAAGGACTGTTTTTTTTTCTAATCGTTTCCATCTTATAATTTTCTTACTATTTTAGTTGATCTTGCTTAGTCGTCAATGCTTACAAACTCAAATTAAGCGTTACTTTTTTCTTTTTGTATCATTAGTCAAATTTTTGATATTAATCCAATTTAGCCTCCATTTTACTATTCCACGACTGACCAATATCCTGATGCTATGCAAAATAAAGTTGTGTTGCTATTGCTACCATTGACACTATTTTGTGAATGACTAATTATCTATTTACCTACTAACAATTTTTATTTTATCAAACCTTTTAAAACTCCCCAAATGCAGTTTAAAATAGTCTATATGAAAGAAAAGACTACCATGGACTATTCAAACTACATTTGACGAGTGTTTTGGGCATTTTTTATAATTAACACGCTAATGAATGCAAATCTAAGTGGATTTTGCCACTAACTTTTACGCACTTATTCTCAGCTTATGTCTTTAGTTTATTTTAAAATTATTTTATCTTTAAATAAAGGCGAAAATTCTTACTATTATCTTTTGGTTTTCATTAACAAGTCTTAGAGCAACTTGCACCACTTTTTTAAATGTGGCTTAAGCAGCATTTAACTAAAATTCTTCACATAAAAGCCGATTTAAATGGCGACTTAATATAATTTAAAAAGTGGTCTAAGTCGATCTTATTTATCAAAAACAAAAAAAACTCCACCACTCAAACAGTCTCTAGAGTGTTTTAGAAGAATCTTGTTAATAGGAACAATACCGTTAGCCATCATTTTATCAAAATTAATATTGTGTAGCTCAATGTTTTGCTCATGCTTACAAAAATTATTAACACGATTCCTAATGTGTGACTATGTCTTTCCCCGCACCACACACAATTTAAACTGTTTTTGAGGATTGTTTTAAGCAGTGTTTTTTTTTTCTATAAATAAGACAACTCAAAAACACCGTTAACTCTTTCGATGAGAATGATTGCAACGCAAGCCATCATAAAATTGTGAAGTAAGAACGAGGAACACCGCCGCGGCGAGGCCGAAGGCCGAGCTCCGTTCAGGCCGAGGCCGAAGGCCGAGACCATACATGTTCCCACTTATCAAATCCCAACGTCAAGTGTCTAGCGAGGCCCTAGGCCGAGCGCCGCGGAGATATATATAAAGCTACAATCCGGTATACTCACTCACTGATTCATCCATACGTTTTCTCCGAAATGACAATAGCTAGAGGAAAATGATGTATGAAAAAGTTGTAGGAAATGTATGAATTACAGCCATCCTATGAAGCCGATTTTTGAATTTCGAACGCCTTCTCTTAGGGGAATGGGCCAACTCTTTTGTTTACCGGCCGATTTCGATCAAATTTTAAAGCGGCCTTTTTTTCGGCACGCCATTTTCGGTTCCCCTATCGGTCGTTCGAAATTCAAAATAGGGGCGAGAATATGGCCGCCCAAAAAATCGACCTCTGCGCAAAAAAGTCGGCAGCCAACTGGGCACATGCTGGAGACGTGCTCTAAACGGCATCGGGTTGTCAAAGAACCCAGGTATATGAGAAAAATCGGACATTTTGACATTTCAAGATGGCGGCTGAGATATCGACGATTGAAAATGAGAAAATTTTGTATGGAGAATTTGTACTGAAAATCGATTTTTCCATAGAAATCCGCCCTTTTTTAGTACCATCGGTGGAGGCCAAAGGCCGAAACCATTGCTTTTCTGGAGGCGGGGGCACGCTGCCGAGACACTCGACCGTTCGAGTTGGCCACCGACTCATTAAAGTTTCAAAATTAGACACTTTATTAGAAAATATTGTACTGAAAATCGATTTTTCCATAGAAATCCGCCCTTTTTTAGTACCATCGGTGGAGGCCAAAGGCCGAAACCATTGCTTTTCTGGAGGCGGGGGCACGCTGCCGAGATACTCGACCGTTCGAGTTGGCCACCGACTCATTAAAGTTTCAAAATTAGACACTTTATTAGAAAATATTTTACTGAAAATCGACTTTTCCATAGAAATCCGCCTTTTTTTAGTACCATCGGTGGAGGCCAAAGGCCGAAACTATTGCTTAGCTGGAGGCGGGGGCACGCTGCCGAGACACTCGACCGTTCGAGTTGGCCACCGACTCATTAAAGTTTCAAAATTAGACACTTTATTAGAAAATATTTTACTGAAAATCGACTTTTCCATAGAAATCCGCCTTTTTTTAGTACCATCGGTGGAGGCCAAAGGCCAAAAAAATTGCTGAGCTGTGTGTGGCATCGTGTTACTGAGATATTCAGGTCCATGAGAAAAATCTAACATTCTGAAATTTCGTGTTAACGGCCGAGTTATAGACGATTGATAAGAGCCAATTTTGTATAGAAATTTTGTACTGAAAATCGATTTCTTCATAGAGGCCCTCCGCTTGTAGAGGCCACAGGTAGAGGTCAATGACCGGCTCCATTACTAATATATATAGCTACAATCCGGTATACTCACTGACTGACTGACAGATCATCTATAGGTTTCCTCGGAAACGGTAAGAGCTACGTGAAAATTTTGTATGAGAAAGTTGTAGGAAATGTATGATATACAGCCATCCTATGAAGCCGATTTTTGAATTTCGAACGCCTTCTCCCATACAAATGGGTTAACTTTTTTGTTTATTGGCCGATTTGGATGAAATTTGGAACAGGTGTTTGTTTCGTGATCTCATTTTGAAAAAAAATTTTGAACGTTCGAAATTCAAAATAGGGGCGAGAATATGGCCGCCCAAAAAATCGACCTCTGCGCAAAAAAGTCGGCAGCCAACTGGGCACATGCTGGATACGTGCCCTAAACGGCATCGGGTTGTCAAAGGACCCAGGTATATGAGAAAAATCGGACATTTTGAATTTTCAAGATGGCGGCCGAGATATCGACGATTGAAAATGAGAAAATTTTGTATGGAGAATTTGTACTGAAAATCGACTTTTAGTACAAAATTTTAAACAAAAATGAAAAATTTTTCAAAAAAAACATTTTTCGAGGCCAAAGCCGGGATGAGGAACCTCGCCGCGGCGAGGCCGAAGGCCGAGCTCCGTTCAGGCCGAGGCCGAAGGCCGAGACCACACATTTTCCGGCGAACAAGCAACAACGCAAAAGCCAGATGGGACAAACTTGCGAGGCCGAAGGCCGAGCTCCGCGAAACGGGCCCCAGGAACCCCGCCGCGGCGAGGCCGAAGGCCGAGCTCCGTTCAGGCCGAGGCCGAAGGCCGAGACTATACATTTTCGGCGAACAAGCAACAACGCAAGAGCCAGATGGGACAAACTTGCGAGGCCGGAGGCCGAGCTCCGCGAAGCGGGCACGAAGAACCCCGCCGCGGCGAGGCCGAAGGCCGAGCTCCATCTAGGCCGAGGCCGAAGGCCGAGACCATACATGTTCCCACTCAAACAATCCCAACGTCAAGTGTCTAGCGAGGCCCTAGGCCGAGCGCCGCGGAGAGCGAAGCTCGGAGCGGCTGGGGGTTGGCGCGCGTAAGCGCGCAGGGGGTTCACCCCCTAGTTACTAATATATATAGCTACAATCCGGTATACTCACTGACTGACTGACTGACTGATCATCTATAGGTTTCCTCGGAAATGGTAAGAGTTACGTGAAAATGTTGTATGAGAAAGTTGTAGGGAATGTATGATATACAGCCATCCTATGAAGCCGATTTTTGAATTTCGAACGCCTTCTCCTATACAAATAGGCTAACTTTTTTGTTTACCGGCCGATTTGGATGAAATTTGAAACGAGCGTTTGGTTCGTGATCTAATTTTGAAAAAAAAATTTGAACGTTCGAAATTCAAAATAGGGGCGAGAATATGGCCGCCCAAAAAATCGACCTCTGCGCAAAAAAGTCGGCAGCCAACTGGGCATATGCTGGAGACGTGCCCTAAACGGCATCGGGCTGTCAAAGGACCCGGGTATATGAGAAAAATCGGACATTTTGGATTTTCAAGATGGCGGCCGAGATGTCGATGATTGAAAATGAGAAAATTTTGTATGGAGAATTTGTACTGAAAATCGACTTTTAGTACAAAATGTTAAACAAAAATGAAGAATTTTTCAAAAAAACGATTTTTCGAGGCCGAAGCGGTGATGAGGAACCTCGCCGCGGCGAGGCCGAAGGCCGAGCTCCGTTCAGGCCGAGGCCGAAGGCCGAGACCACACATTTTCCGGCGAACAAGCAACAACGCAAAAGCCAGATGGGACAAACTTGCGAGGCCGGAGGCCGAGCTCCGCAAAGCGGGCCCCAGGAACCCCACCGTGGCGAGGCCGAAGGCCGAGCTCCGTTCAGGCCGAGGCCGAAGGCCGAGACTATACATTTTCGGCGAACAAGCAACAACGCAAGAGCCAGTTGGGACAAACTTGCGAGGCCGGAGGCCGAGCTCCGCGAAGCGGGCACGAAGAACCCCGCAGCGGCGAGGCCGAAGGCCGAGCTCCGTCCAGGCCGAGGCCGAAGGCCGAGACCATACATGTTCCTACTTATCAAATCCCTACCCCAAGTGTCTAGCGAGGCCCTAGGCCGAGCGCCGCGGAGAGCGAAGCTCGGAGCGGCTGGGGGTTGGCGCGCGTAAGCGCGCAGGGGGTTCACCCCCTAGTTATTATATATATATATAAAGCTACAATGCGGTATACTCACTGACTGACTCATCCATACGTTTTCTCCGAAATGACAATAGCTAGAGGAAAATGATGTATGACAAAGTTGTAGGAAATGTATGAATTACAGCCATCCTATGAAGCCGATTTTTGAATTTCGAACGCGTTCTCCTATACAAATGAGCCAACTTTTTTGTTTACCGGCCGATTTGGATGAAATTTGGAATAGTTGTTTGTTTCGTGATCTAATTGTGAAAAAAAAATTTGAACGTTCGAAATTCAAAATAGGGGCGAGAATATGGCCGCCCGAAAAATCGACCTCTGCGCAAAAAAGTCGGCAGCCAACTGGGCACATGCTGGAGACGTGCCCTAAACGGCATCGGGTTGTCAAAGGACCCAGGTATATGAGAAAAATCGGACATTTCGGATTTTCAAAATGGCGGCCGAGATATCGACGATTGAAAATGAGAAAATTTTGTATGGAGAATTTGTACTGAAAATAGACTTTTAGTACAAAATTTTAAACGAAGATGAAATTTTTTTCAAAAAAGCAATTTTTCGAGGCTGAAGCGGGGACGAGGAACCTCGCCGCGGCGAGGCCGAAGGCCGAGCTCCGTTCAGGCCGAGGCCGAAGGCCGAGACTATACATTTTCCGGCGAACAAGCAACAACGCAAAAGCCAGATGGGACAAACTTGCGAGGCCGAAGGCCGAGCTCCGCGAAGCGGGCACCAGGAACCCCGCCGCGGCGAGGCCGAAGGCCGAGCTCCGTTCAGGCCGAGGCCGAAGGCCGAGACTATACATTTTCGGCGAACAAGCAACAACGCAAAAGCCAGATGGGAGAAACTTGCGAGGCCGAAGGCCGAGCTCCGCGAAGCGGGCACCAGGAGCCCCGCCGCGGCGAGGCCGAAGGCCGAGCTCCGTCCAGGCCGAGGCCGAAGGCCGAGACCATACATGTTCCCACTCAAACAATCCCAACGTCAAGTGTCTAGCGAGGCCCTAGGCCGAGCGCCGCGGAGAGCGAAGCTCGGAGCGGCTGGGGGTTGGCGCGCGTAAGCGCGCAGGGGGTTCACCCCCTAGTTTGATAATATAACTGTGGCAATTAGGTAATTATACTCGACCATCTAAAGTACATATCTCGGCGAAGTATGAAGGACCGTTACGCAGCTTCTATAGCTAGATGATTTGCTACTAGATAGTAGCAAATTGTTTCTACACTAGATTGTACTACAGTGTACATACATACATAATTATATAAACTCACGCCTGTATCCCAGAGGGGACCAGCCCCGATCCTGACAAATCACTTTCACTTCCTCAACATTCATTAGTCGTTGCATGCACGCACGCCGGTTTCGGGTAGATACTTTTTATCTTGCCCTTTGCTAACTACAGTGCATAAATGGTGAATTAACCTGAGTAGACTCTGTATTATCTATATTTTAAGTTAGAGAAGGCTTGCCCAGCACCTACACCTTCCTGTCAGTTTAGGCCCTATTTGGATTTTCTCAATAGTGCTGACTAATTTATGGATATTTTATTCGCTATCTTTATAATGTTTAGTCCCTATATTATTTAGTTATTACAGCCATTGCAATAAAATTATTTGTAACGATAACTAGCCGGTCCCAATAATCTGAAACAAAAACTTTGGGATAATTTTTCGCCGAAGATTTTTTATATTTTTAATATAGAGCTTTTATACAGACGAAGGGTCTTATATTTTTTATCTTACCTATAAATACTTAGGCCAACTCAAACCACCTCTTAAATGTCACTTAAGTAGCTGTTCAAATTGAATCTTCTATGGAGATTTTGATAAAATCTAGTCGATGCCTACCCCTCTGAGATACTGACGTAAGTCTATGTATTGTATTCAAATGAACGCCTTAAATTGGGTTGAGTACCTACCCATACATTTAATAAAATTACTTGGTGATTAAGCCTAACTTTAAACTACTTTAAATTTTGTTTTTTTAATTAATCTTAATTTTAAAATTAAATCTAAAGTAAATTGTACATGTGTATATAATTTTAACGTTCTAATTTTTATAATTTTTAAATGTGATATTGTATAATGTAAATAATGTTTAATGTTTAATGCAATTAATTACGCAATAGTTTTAACTGTAATGTAATTATTTTTCTTGCAATAATAAATAAATAAATATACTTTCTCGTTCCAGTGGAACGTAAGTAGGCTACATAAAAAATCAAAACCGGAATCTAAATGCGAGTTGGACTTGCTCACGAAGGGTTCCGTACAACATTTGAGTATCTCAAGCGTCTACCTATTGCCGTTATTAATATCGAGCAAAAAACGGCTGTGTGAGAGCCCCCCTTAAACATTTATTTTATTCTGATTTTAGTATTTGTTGTTATAGCGGCAACAGAAACAGTCTAACTATCACGGTTCGTGAGATACAGCCTGCTAACAGACGGACGGACGGACGGACAGCGGAGTCTTAATAATAGGGTCCCTTACCCTTTGGGTACGGAACCCTAATAAAACTTGTAAATAAACATTTTACAAGGCTACCTGAGCCGTAAACAACGTTACGGCAGACATTGCAACGAAAATAACAGGTAAGTGTATATATAAACAGAAAAAATGCGTCGGCTCAGCAGCTTAATTATATTATTTAATTAAAGCCTCTGAACCTCGGGCCTACTAAAATAATTTCGTTTCACGTTTAAACGAATGCCACTGTTATTCGACAAACAAAATAAATGGATTATATTCTTTTTGTTGCACTAACCCGTGCTGAGGACAATTTTAAAAACCTATTTAGAGGCTAAAAATACAGAGAAGTTTGTAAAGAGGCTCGAAATTTCACTGATGCCTTCACTTGCCCGTTAGCCAGAGGCCGCGGGTGCAAGTCCCGGCATGGGTGGAATTTTTAGCCTCTAAATAGATTTTTAAAATAAATGGATTCATGGTTGGAATTGTCCCTTGCTCTCTGTAACTGTCCACTGTTCGCGTTGACCATTTTGACTTTTCTGAAATGTCAAAAGCGGGGTAGGGCTGTATCGCGTGACACGGGTGTTGATTTAACGTAATACGGCCATAAGTAAGCAACATTTTTTTGCTCAATCTGCGCAATGTATTGCGCAGGACTGGCGCGACATAGCGAATCAAGAGGATCTGAGTGATAGCTGCTTTTTTCCACTAAACGATATAAATGGGCAATAATTAAAAAAAAATATTACGCTGTAATAAAAAAACCGTTTGAAGATTATGCTTCACAGAATGCAAGAAAAATACTCAAAGATTTTTCTGTAGGTTTGTTTCAGAGATAATTGAAAAATAGCAGAATAAAAAGAAGCCGGCACAGCGGCTCTACAGCGTGGTACCTACGCCTTTGCCTTTGTCAGCAAAAAAAAAAAGTCAAATGTCAACAAAGTTTTTATAATCTGTGGTATATCGAAACCAATTTTCATCTGTAAACGAAAGGTGAAAGAAAAAATGTTACCTAGCAGCCTAGCACGATCTATTCCAAACAACAAACAGACAACACAGATTATTCTTGTATGACGTGACAATGACAAATGAAACTTTGTTTTTCAAGCAAGCAAAGGTAGAGGCAAAGACTGTTTTTATGTAGCCTGTATACGTCCTACTGCAGACCACAGGCTTAATTACCACATAGTATAGGCTTAATTACCAAGCGTGCCCACCGCGTGAACAGCTCAGATACTCAGGTTTCTTATGTTTTGCATGTAGAGCTACACTTTGTAGAGGTGCCTAGTTGTCTTATTCATAACATAAAATAAACTCACGCCTGTATCCCGGAGGGGTAGGCAGAATGTAGGGTTTGCCACTTGCGATGATCCTGACAGACCTCTTCCGCTTTAACGACATTCGTTAGTCTCATTCGCTAAATGTATTTCTTTCGTCGATCATTCTTCCCTCATCCTCTCCACATATCCAAACCAACGCAATATTCCTTTCTCAATTCTAGTTACTACATCCTCTTTGGTTGCCAAACATGGCCGCTCACCCCAGATATCATCAAAAAACGAAAAGTTTTTCAACAAAATGCAGAAAGAAGTATGTTATGACTAGGGTTGCCATCAGCTAAATTACGGACCCAGGACAAAAACTTAAAAAACAAGTACCTTCGCTTTTGATTGCGTTGATTTTTTCACAGCTTTAAGAGGGATTGCGGACCAGAGTATTTGATATGAACTAGACTTAGATATCTCCACACGTTCCTGAGAAAAAGGTTCTTGCTTGACAGACATACATACAGACGGATTCCGTATTTCCTAGTACGGAACCCTAAAAATTGTTCAGTAGTTGTCATTGTATGCACCAGTAAGTGCGTTTCGTGTCCATTGTCAGCATAAGTTATGTTTATAGTATTTAATTGATTTATTATTTACATATCCCTTTCACGACGCTCTTATACGATCGTGCGTTAAACTTTAAAAAAATGTTTTCGCGCGCTCAAGCCGATATCGCACTATCGTGACATGGGGTTTTCTCAGGGGGGGAGGGGGAGGGATTTTTCAAATGATTTTTGTAGGATAACTTAAGACTTACATATTTAGAATCTATCATCGAAAATCAAATACGCAGATTTTTTTTTCCCGGCCTGAAAGGGATATAATTATAGTAAAATTTTATTAGATAACTGTTGAGGATGCCAATGATTGGAATGCATACCAGAATTTTTTATGTACATTTAATTATTAGTAAGCTTATTTATTTATTTATTTTAATTCTTTATTGCACTAATTACATTGTAAGTGTACAAGGGCGTGCTTAGGCTGCATCTGTTGGCGTTCCTAAATAAAAAAATAGTATTGATGTCTATCAAACGAATCAAAACTTTAGTGTTGCCTGTCAAAAGGAAATTACGAAGCCAAAATCTCAAAGTTTCCTAACTCGGAATGACACCCCAGCTGGCTCTGGATCTAAGCAAAGGCCTAATTTTAATCGGGACATTAAGGAGGTCCCGCCAGGAAGTCGACCGCAATTAGGGAAGCGAGAAGACCTTACTGAATTTCACCCGTACAATCCGGCTATGGTGACTGTGGACCTGTTTAAAAGTTAAGTGAGTACTTAAGGTTCTTAAGATAAAATAAGATAAGAATATCTTCATTGTACGACGGAAAACAGTAATGACTACATAATTATTAAGAGCGTATAACATTTTGACAAAGACTTTGTTTTCTAAGTTACGTATATTTGTGAATTGTAGTAGCTATGACACCGGCTGACTAACAGTGAAGCAAAATTTTGTGAGGAAATCTGAGTGTTTGAGGTGTTCACATATCTTATCACAAATCCGCGGGAACTTACACAAGTTTTTTATGCTAGCGTTTTGAAGGATTTTGAAGGCACTGAGGTTAGGCGCATGGGCGCATCGGGCTGCATATAAATATATATATAATTAAGTTTGAATAGCCATGAGGGGTTTTGTTATAATCGCCACGCTTGCTTGGCAGGCGGGTTGGCGATCGGAGTATGCGGTTAGAATCTCATATGAAAACCACGAAGGAGGCCTATGTCCTGCAGTGGGCGTCAAATGGCTGATGATGATGATGAAGAAGTTTGAATATAAATATGAAATTAATTTTTTTTTTTTTATTTCTTTTCTACGTTTAGGCTATTTGTCACTTTTACGGAGTATAAAACGGCATTAAATTTTATGTGCCTTTGAAAAATCAAGAAAGTCTGGCTAAATTTCATGGTTTTCCAATGCAATTTCTTTAATCTAATCTTTGAACAGTAATTGTCATTTTTAACACTAAATCAAATTGGGCTACCAAGAAGTTTTTGCTTCAACCAAACTTGCGGTAGTCGCTGTAGGGCCATCCGCACAAACTGTTAATTTTATTCAACTATTTACTCGACGGAGGGTATTGTGATACGATTTTAATGAACTGACAATGAGAAGGGGGAGATTTTGAAATGTTTCCGCCGAAATTCGCAGTTGGACCCTTTTGTTTCATGCGCGTAAAGTATTTGGAGAACTATTGTAGCTGGGTAGACCGAAAATGTTTCACTGAAGATTTTACGGTAATAAATTTTAATGCTCCACAATCAGTTGCATAATTCAGGTCTTGTCGTTGGAAAAAAGTTCGCATAAAGTGTGGATGATTACGAAATTTTTAAATGATGCATTGCAAGTGTTTAGTATTATACTGGGACCTTAAAAATGGTGTAAACTTGAAACATTTTAACCGACTTCAAAAAAGGAGGAAGTTCTCAATTCGGCGCGTATGTATTTTTTTGGTATGTTCTCTCATAACTTCGTCAAATCTTAACCGATTTCGACAAACCTTTTTAGTTTGAATATGTGTAAATCGTGACTGAAAATGTTTACTTCAGAATGCAATAATAATTTAGAGTCGATACCGAGCTACATGACCATTACATAAGTGTTAGGCAAACAGCTACGAAATGTGCCATAAAGTCGACTTACAATGGAAGTAGTTACATTTTATTTTGCTGTAAGAAGATGAAAAAATTCAACTCATTAGAAAGTTGGTTAAAGTGAAAGCTATGGTTTGGCGGAGCTGCAAAGGAACAGTTGCCTGTGCGGTTTTTTGTTAAATCATTTAAGCTTTTTCAGGATTCCTTTGCTTAAAAAGGAAACTGCAAAACTAAGCGCCTCTGGATCTAATGGGACAAATAAATAATGGAACATAAAAAAATCACACTTCCAACCGGATCTTTTCCTCTCTACGTGAAGTTTGTTTTCAATGAATTACCTTTTGAATTACCTACAAGTTGACCAAATCTTGGAGAGTGGGCCTATAATACCAAATGCAAAATTCTTAGTAGTAAGTAGTTCTTTTGTGATCCGGCTTACGTTACTACTGCGAGGCCGAAAGCCAAGCTCCCTGTAGCCTGACGTCTACGGTTGACACTCTACATAGGGCTCAAAGAGGTCAGAGCCCACTGGATAACGGTGAAGGTCCTCTGTTACTGTTGTTTGCGGCTCATTTTAGTGACAAAATAATAAAGATTAAATTATTTAAAAGTGTATTTAATAAGAATTGAAATAAGCATGTAATAAAAATGATAGATAGATAGATAACTGATTTATTTCCACAAGACACACACACATACAAAAAGCATTACATAAGTCACGAAGTAACGGCACAGAGTAAACATTGACAAGATAGAATCATGGAAACATAACAACATGACACATTATACGGTACAGTAAGTACCTATCTATTGGTGACATTAGAATGAAAACATAAAAGCGTGTGTGTGGCAAATGCAAATGGGTTTCGACTCAGCATGTGCCGGAAGTTTACAAGTAAACTCCAGCGTTGAACAAAGCATAAACATTAACATTTACATACAGGCACATACATTACTTCTTCATCAGCCCCCCTCTGCCCACTGCTGGGTATAGGTCTTTTCCCCATCACGCCATTCACATCGTCCAACCGCTGGGTCTGTCGCATGTTGGTCTATCGACAGACCGCGGCCCAGTTCTCGCCCGCCACTCCGTTACTGCCCTGGTTCACCTGCCGTCTTTCCGCCTCACCAGGTGACCCGCCCATCGACACTTCAGACTCGAGATTGGTCACCAATATCATCAACCTTCGTCCAACGTCGAATGACAACATTTGGTACTCTATCCACTAGTCTGAAGCCTAGCATGGCTCGCTCTACAGCTCTTTGTGCCACTTTGACCCGGTGAATATTCTGCTTCGTGAGCGTCCATGTTTCGGTCCCATACGTGAGGATGGGTAGAACACACTGGTTGAAAGTCTTTTTCTTAAGACACTGCGGGATTTTCGATTTGAAGACGTCGGCAAGTTTTCCAAAGGCAGCCCATCCCAGCTGAATCCGCCGCGCGAGTTCCTTGACCTGGGATTCTCGCGATTCAGGTTTTGGCTTAAAAAGCGAAAATTAGAACCAGTTTTCAAAACTTTTTCGATTTGGGATTCCTACCACCCGCAGTGTCCACGTAGTATTTTTCGGGAGGCGAAAACCAAGCTTCGGTTATAACTAACCTTCAGACCGGGTACCGTGAAGAGACCGGAGTGGCCCGAGACTAGTATCTTGGTCCTTGGGTCCCTTTAAACTTAAAAGCAAAGGGCCAGGTTGGGGCCAAGCCACAAACAAACACCGGGGCTACAAATTTCAAGTTAAAGGCACCGAGATTCGAACTCAAAACCTCATGTGAGCAACTAGCTAGGGTATCCACTGGGCTGCCACCGTAGAATCTTAAAACTTCATAAAGCGAGCGGAGACGCTAGCTGGAGCTTAATTTTACACCGAGTGTTTCATAGCATCTTTCTCTTCCTGAAATCTACAATAATTATTGTCTGTGTCATTACATTTTTTTTCCAAATTAACCATACTTGGGAAATCAACCACCTAGGTAGGACTTATTGACAATCAACTTGTCAGGATCCGACAGCCCACTGTTGGGCATAGGCCGCTTCTCTATCACGCCTACTCATCCGGTCTACGGTAATGACACGGAATAATAATACGGGATTCTAGCCTTTTTAAAATATAACTTAAGTTTATAATAAATTATTATTGGATTTTTTTGAACTTTTAAATTCGCGTCCACAAATTACACAATTCGATTTTAAATTCAACTTTGCATAAACATACGAAAGAACGCTGTGAGCCACGAAGTTCTAAGATAACCTCTGCCGTGACGTCGCATAACTTAAAACAAACACGCAATGCTGGGGCGTAACCATGGCGATTCAAATCTTTGCATATTTAGTGACGTCACGACCATAGTGATTAGTTTTCCGGCGTTTGAAATGAAATATTAAAAATACTATGGAATTGAATTTCTAAAGGAACTTTCTACTTTTATGTATTCAAATCAATATATTTAGGTTCGTTAAGCCAGACAATATAGAAAATAAACATAAATGCATCAAATCAATTTTGACGTAATAAGCATTTAGTATCGTATACCTAAAATTTCTTCCCAAGAACTTTATCGACATTTTCAGACTTTCACATAGAAAAAGATTTTAAAATTTCAATGCGCAATGAAGGAGAGTGGCGCTGGTATATATATGTACTTTCGCTCCATGCCATAAACATGCTGAAAGTTACGCGTCCATCCCTAGCCAACGATTTCGATACTTATTTAACCCAAAAATAATTGTTTTCCTAAACTTCATTTATGGTTTATTTTAATCATAATAATACTAATAATATTCAAAATTTATATTAACCTAAAATTACTAAACAAAAAGATCGGCAAGACACTCTCCGTCCCCGGAAAATGTTTCTTAGTTTCTTTTTATGAATTAAGTAGTTTGTTTTGTTGTCCAGTATGCTCAGCTTTCAGGCCGGTCGTCAATTTATTAACACCCTGTATAAGAACCTCTTCCCACCCGTAATGTTATTCTAGGTCACGGAACCCTCAATTAGCATAGTGCGATACTAACTTAGCCGTTTCCTCAAACAAGAGTTGCCAAGTAATTATAGTTTGTAGGTCTTCGCCTCTGTAAAAGACTTTTGAAACGCAAACTTCGGACGTTGGCGCTTAAGAAATTAGAAGGGGTTCAGGGTAGTATTTGCCGCTATCATAATCAGCCTATACGCGTCCCACTGTGGGGCACAGGCCTTCTCTCAGGGAGAGAGTATGGGCTTAGTCACCACGCGTGCCCACCGCAGATTGGCGATTTCAAGCTCTGAGGTATGTGAATAGTTCAGACACTCAGGTTTCCTCACGATGTTTTCCTTCACCGTTAGCGTGTGGTATTGCTATATAACTTCACAAATGTACATAACTTAGAAAACAAAGTCATAGGTACATGCCCGCACTGGGAATCGAACCTGGGTCTCTCGCTTCCGAGTCCAATGTTCTACCCACTAGGCTACCATTTTTTTACCATTTGATTACAACTTAAGAACTATTGTCCGGTACGGGGTATACAGGTGAACTAGTTCTTTTTCGCAGTATTGGAAAGCTGTTTAATGACAGTTTACGCAACGTAAACTAGTTCCAAGATCGATTGCTCTCAGAAGCCGTTGCCGCTAGTAGGGATAGCTTTACTGGATGAAATAAATAAAAATTTTATTAGCAACAAACATAAATCCATCCAAAGGTTGTCTGGAATAGATCACTTTTAGTGATAAGGCTGCCGTCTTTACTCTTAGGTTAAGAAATATCTGTGCAATTTCCTTTTTTATGCACAATAGTGTTCTCTATCTATAAACAAGAAAGTCATTATATCGGCCATCAATTATTGTTTTTTGATTTGACTGCCTCGTTGGTCTAGCGGTATCACGTCTGATTGCCATGCCGGAGGTCGTGGGTTCGATTCCCACTGGGAGGCGCCGTATATTTGTACAAATGGCCTCAGTCTGGGTGTATTTCCATGTTTGTGATGTTCTTGCCTGGTTACCATAGCACACGGTATCCTAGTTTGGGACCAGGACGAGTCATTGTGTTGTGTGAAAGTTATTATCATTATTGCTGTCCTATACATGATTTTCCGAACATTTTGTTTATATTATGGTCAGCAGAATAAATAAATGCACAACAAACCAACAACATATTATCAGCAAATAAAACAAAAATGGAATAAATAAATGAAGAGAAGCGCGTGGTCAGCAAATTAAGTAAATGTGGTCAGAAAATTAATTAATTAAATTTTAATACAAAAATTTGGTATTTTCTGCTTTTTAATTTTAAGTTCTCTGCGACGACTGTTTGCTGCTCAACGGTCATTGACGGGTACTTTTTCACTGAAAAATTAAGTTCGCAATAATTTAAAACGCGAGTCCTCTCTTTAATTTTGCTTTTCCATCGAATAAATCTACGCCAATAAATCAAGTAACCTCACCAAGTTATCAATAAAATAATCTTAATAATAATATACAACTAGATATTGTATGAGTGCCTGTTACGTTTCACTTTACAAAGCGAGTCCTTTCTTTGACTTTTCTTTCACATCGAATAAATCTACGCCAGTAATTTAACCATAAAACAATCTAAATAATAATATATAACTAGATGTATGAGTGTCCGTTACGTTCCAGTTTACAAGGCTCGAAAAATATGTCGGCAAATGTAGAATCACGAAAAGCTAAAGTCGCTTCCACACTTCAAACCACTAAAATGTAATCACTGAAATTCGTGATATCGCGAAAGAGGATAAGTTGTATTTCCAACCAACAGTGACACTTCACATCTAATTAATCTAGTAATTAATTAATTAGATACTTGTAGTACTACCTAAATGTAGCAAATAATTTGTTTATTCAAATTTAAATGTAATTTTTTGCATGCGAGACGGAATTCAATGGCTATATTATTATTTATTAATACTCGTAACTCATCGCGAAAAACTCATACGACTCCAGAATGACTCATTCAAATTTTCATACACATAGAAAGCACGTGGGGCGGGGGCGCGGAAAAGACGCATCTTCTTTCCAATCCAATTTCATACAAAACGTACTGAAGGGACGGGTCGAAGCCCACGGGGCGAGGCGAGGGCGCGAACTCTATACAACGCGTCGTGTCTTTTCCGCGCCCTCGCCACAGGGCCCTTCTGTGTGGCCAGGGCCTAGATCCAGAAGCTCCGGGCAAAGGCTTTATTCCACGCCTTATTGATGACAGTTCATGCACAATTAACCGAGTGAAACTCCTCTCTTACGAGCGAATTGAGCGACGAAAGCAGTGCTCAAACGCTCGCTAAGTAACACTTAAGCTTAATTGCTTATTAATTTGTTAATGCACTCCAATTTGGTACTTCGCAGGGTATGTCCTATTGCGTACATTTGAATTGTTACAACCCAACCACTAATAGATGGCGCTAGTATTGTGGATAAACGCTGAAATAAATTGTTTTTCTGTCGCTTGGATTCTTTAACATTGTAAACTCAGAAATTTTTTCGTCTTTAATTTTAATCATCTCATAAAAAATATCAAAATTTCAAAATTTAATTAGTTTGAATCCTCTCTGTGGTTTTCCTCTCTGTGTTTATATATCATCAAATTAATATATCACACAAAACGATAGAAAAAAAATCCTCCACCTTTTTCTATTACGTCACGCCAAATGGTGCGTAATTTAAAATACTAGATTATGCTCCCTTGCAGGACGTATGCCTTCTCATAGAGACAAAAAAGAAAAAAAGCGTTGGTTTAACGTGAAACGTCTACAAACGTTAATTTTTAGCTCAACTGCGCAAGCGGCATGAGTGAATTTGCTCTACTCAACCGTATATAAATGAATTACACATGCAACGCGTACACGTGTAGTTACAGAGTAACAGCCCTCACCGAGTGACATGTTTTAGTTGCATGCGGTTTTAGCAAGTACCACTATCAAACTGAAAGCGTTTTAAGTCAATATGGTCTTCAATGTATGTATGGATTTGAAACACCATGGTCAAAAGCGGGTACCTCACGTAGAGTGACCTCAAAGTCTGTGAAGACACGGAAATTTACAGATACAGTCCTCACTGAATAATAACGACACTGTTAACGCCTTAGCATTAATGTCCCGGCCATTTTAATTCAAACGGCCATTAGACTGTTCTAAGTAGGAAATGGAAAACGAAATGCTCTCAATAAACGTGTCAAAAGTAATAAAGGAAGATGAAAAATAACAAAATGCAAATTTGTATAGATGTCACTTTATAATAAATGCGAACGAATGTTATTCTCTGGAATTTCTTGGCGATGTTTTACAGATTTGTCTTTATTAATGTGTCTTCAGTAAGAGCTTTATCTTGGATTTGGGATTTCAGGACAGGGCACATTTGCCAGTTTCTGAATTGAGAATTTCACTGAAGAGAGAGAGTCAGATATTTACCTAGTTTGTCAAATTATTAATTCAGTAACTGGCGCTTTGTATGTCTGTCGAAATCTGTTAGTATATGTTAATTTGTCTGAGCGTGATTGTGTTAAAAACATACATATACAACGTATAATAATTATTAATATAGCGTGTTTTAGGGTTCCGTACCTAAAAAGAAAAAACGGAACCCTTATAGGATCTATGTTGTCCATTCGTCCATCCGTCCGCCCGTCCGTCTGTTAAGAACCATTGACTCGGAAACGCGTAGAGTTATCTAGTTAGAATTAAACCCATATACCCAGGTTTACAGTCCATTGAAGCTGTGAAAAAATCAAACTTCTAAGTTAACGTAACAAAAATAGATCCGGCCGTTTGTGCCACAAAAAACGTATAGTTCGACTCAAAGGAATCAAAATTCTTATTTTCGTTTACCTAAAACTATGAACTTTGGCAAGTAATATCGTCTTTTACTACAAGTACAAGTACAGGAAAATATCAAAAAACTATACACTTGCAATCAAATCATAAAAAATTGGTCTTTGAAGTTTGGGAAAAGATCGGAAAAAACTGTGAGACTCAATTCCTGAATTATTTATGATATATAAGTATCCACAAATGGTATATGGTTGTACGGAACCCTCGGTGGGTCAGTCCGACTCGCATTTAAATAAATAAATAAATATCCTTCTTTCATTTGTCCGGTTTTTTATGTTGAGTAATAGATGAAGTATCCTAAAACTAGTAGTGGTGGAGTGTTTATTTTTCATGTTTTTGATACGTCTTGTTAAATCAACGAACCAATCATATATGATTTTGTTTTTTATCTACATATACTACAAGATAACAACCACTAAGGCTACTTTGAAACTTATTTTGTTTCTTAAATCTCTTTATTTTCCTAGAATAGATTAGCCAGACCAGAAATGACAGATATTTAAACGAAGCCACACCCTAACTGTGACGGGAACCATCGTGAGGAAACCTGCGGTTTGGTTGGCTCCGCACTTCTCTTTCTTGTAGGCTAAGCCGACTAAGCTGTAAGGATTGTATAGGTGCTGGGCAAGCCTACTCCATCTAAGAAAACAATGTCCCAGGCACTGCAGCGTCCGAGTGGTCCCTTCACCCGTGATGGTGCCACTGGACGCTGTATAAACCATCTCATTACGTAGATACAAAGGCCAAAGTTTTTTTAAACGAAGCCAAGGCTAAGACTAAGTCACAAACAAAAACCTTCCAGATGAAGCTATAACTCGATTACCTACTTACATAAAGTTTAATCCGGCTGCCTCGTTGGTCTAGAGGTATCACGAATTGAATAAAATACGAAAAGCAATTCAGAAGAGTCAATAGAACAAAACCAAGAGACTTTGCGAAACAACTGTCACTAATTCGTCTTAACGTAGTATTTGTTTCAGAAATTAACCTCTTTCCTCAAACAATGGCAATTCTGTTCCAACAGAGGCTCAAGACTCGGTCTATTTAAACCGCTGCAGACCTCTCCAATTCGACGTGTCTTGTCTGTAAAAGGTGGTTTCACATTAGACGGTTAACGAAACTGTAAATTTGCGAATCCGACATGTTTCTAGTAGTTTGATTTTCTAACCCACGGTTTCTCGTACGCCAACAATCTATTAACAGCCGTCAGTTGGCGAAAGTGTATACAAAAGCTGACCGCTGTTAACAGTAGATAGGAGGCTGTTAGCGTACGGGAAACCGGGTATAACTAACGTACATTTCAATTACCAACAACTTCCGAGCGAAATATGGCGGCTTATTCGAATTCCTTCACTGTAACAGCGGTTCGTTTGTGGAATGCTTTACCTCTAAACATCCGCCAGGCTCCATCTGTCGACGTGTTTAAGATTAAAGTTCATGAGCATTACTGTGGACTTCGTAGAGATATCCCGTAAAGATTTTTAGGCTATATGTATGTAAGATATATTTATCATTAGGTCGCAATTAATAGTTTTTTTTTAGTATAATAAAATATTTTATTACTTATGTATAGTTAAATTATAATAATCTCATATAAGTTTATCAACCAGTCTATGTTTCATGTTTGTATTACTCCCATCATTTTCTCTGGCACTACCCCATTGACTCTCCACATCAACGTACTTAGCTGGAAGATGCTGAAATGCTACCCAGTCATGTATCCTAATGTGACTGATGTAGCCTGTCTTGGCATTTAAAGGTGAGGTTGCACCGACTATATGTAAGTTTGTAAGCTATTTGTTATTGTAGCTAGGGTTCTTTTACGGAAGAAAACGATCTCAATGCATGTAATGGTTTATAATTTATAATGACTATGACGAGCAAAGTATTTTATTAAGAGTTGATAGCTACTTGAATCAAATGACATTATAATTGAAATTAATTTAATTTATTACTGTTCCTTCTAAGAAATTGATTTATCCGTAATGTGAAGTTTTTTTCCATTTGAATTCAAGTTAACATGACACGAGCCATTTATCTAAAAGGCAATGTTCACGGCTTTTCCGATCTCCAATGAACGTCGACTTGATTTATGTCGAGCCAGTATTCGTAGGTTACCAGCCCGTACAAAAATCACTGTTCCTTGACTTCTGGTCAGGTGGGAGATCCCGTGTCCTGCAGTCAATGATGCTAATGAGAGATGACGTATGGTGGCCCGATATGCAAGTGCGTTGGCTTAGATACATGTCAATCAGTAGAACGTTGGAATAGTCGGGTAGTTTTGGAAAACCTTGTCGTACATATTTATTTTATTTAACTTTTATTCACTTGGCTACAATACAAAATATATAAAACTAATCTTAAAAACTAACAATAAAAACAAAGAAAATCTAATTTTCTACCGCACTGGATGATAAATAGTTAATTTTCCCATTCGGTGCTGCAGAATTGGGCTATCAAATTTTTCACATTGGTAGCGAAAATTTTATTGCGCACCAGAAATGAATGAACCAACCTACGAACGAATGAATTTGTTCACCAGAATTTGTATGTTTTAATTAGAACAGTGGATGTGTGGGTGTGTGTGTGTTACGTAGATGTAAAGGCCAAAGTTCTTTTGTATGGGCCCAATGCGAGAACTGAACCAAGTTGGTAGAAATGCGACTGCTAGACCAACGAGACGAAAAAAAGGTAAAACATCCAATACCATCCAAATATTGTCAGTGCAAACAAAGCTCTATAATGTTCTTCCAACCGTTTATTTGTGGCCACTTGATAAAACCAGCTATCGCGATGACAATTTGTCGCTTTGTTTAGAGGGGCCTTTGGATAATCGTCTCTGAGTCACTCGTCTTTGTACAAAATTGGTGCAATAAAGAATTTTTCAATTAAATTTCAATTCATCTTGTTAACTGTGAAGGAGGAAACCAACGTAAGGAAATGCGCAGCCCATGCAGTTACTTCGCATGTACCGATACTGCTTTTCATATATACTAAGCCAACCAAACTGATTGAATGATATAAATGCTAGTCCACGTATTTTCTATAGAGCGGTGGTAGTCTAGTGGTTAGAACATTGGTCTTGGAAGCGAAGGACCCAGGTTCGATTTCCAGTGCGGGAATCTACCGAAGACTTTGTTTTCTAAGTTATATACATTTGTGAAGTTATAGTAGCAATACAACTGTGAAGGAAAACATCCTGAGAAAACCTAATTGTCTGAGCTATTCACATACCTCAGCGCTTGAAATCGCCAATCCGCGGTGGGCACGCGTGGTGATTAAGCCATACTCTCTCACTGAGACAAGGCCTGTGCCCTACAGTGTGGCGTATATGGGCTGCTTGTGTATGTTCTATAAATAAAAAATATTCACAAAAAAAAACCCTAACTTTCGAATAATTAATGTTATTGTCACTAAATCATCTGGTATAAATTACCTGACCTGTCATTACAGGCAAAAATAGTACGTCCAACTGGTAATAAAACTAACACTATTGGTGTCATACCCTCGCAATGAAACCGATAATAACAATTATCGGAGTCGTATCGTTGCGTGAAAATGCCATCTTTTGATAGCTTGCCCACAAAGGACCGACCGCCGCCGTTATAGTGGCAAAATGAGAAATCCTCGTTTGACACCAAACGTCAAGAACGCTCCGGGGAGAGTGAGTAGATTGCAGTGTGCAATGGAGGTGATTTCATCCGATAGGGACAATTCCAGATTATGATTTGGGAATGTTACTACCAAAATACTAACTCGTTGGTAAAAATAAAATAACTCTAAAACATAAGAACATCGATAATTGGCACACTCCGTATGGTGGTATAAATGGATAACAAGATAATGGCCGAACACTGTCTCCTGAAATACAGGTTTACACCTAGTTTACGAGACAGAGTCAATCTTTGTAATACGAAGAAGAATAAGAATATGAAGAAAGAAGAAAAAACATTTATTATAAAAACAGTGCACACGTCACAATAACAAAACAAAAAAACAACCAAGAAAATATTACAACAGAAATTTTATAAAAAAGAAAGGAAAACGAAAGGTCACGGCTTGTTTTCAGTCAGTGCCAGGAGCTGGAGAAGAATACTATGCTATACAGAATAATAATTATGTACAATAGGATATGTATTATATACAGTATGAAACATATACTTAAATTGTTTTCATTAAGTGACTGAAGAAACTACGATATGCACAAATAAAATCATACACAAATTAATAAAGGTATACATCTTAAATTATTATGTTTAATTTATGTTTAAAAAATTATGAATATAGTTAAATTTATATGTATATAAATATATAAACGCATATAGGTAATACTTAATTACAGAAAAATAAATAAATAAAAACATATAGATATATATACAATATTACATAGTCCTACTATGCGATTACAGACTCGTGTCTGTTTTTGGAAGGTTGTCTGTTTTCTGTTGGAAGGGAAGAGAGTGGCGGTCTCTGATGCTCCAGCAAATATGCCCTGAGCTTGCCCCCAAAAGCACATCCACTGGACGCTTCACGGATTGGAGGGGGGATTTCGTTCCAACACTTGATACCTCACAACCACCACAATAATTGTAAGCTCAGGATGTACTTAATTGGGTATTTAACAATATCAAATGAGTTACTTTTAAAACGGAATTTTGTATGAAAATACTGGCTTAAACGCTGCTAGCGTCATGGGAACTTTTGGGTCAGGCGTGTCCCGGGGCGGTATATTTGATTAGTTTAATTTAATATTTAGTTTACTCCTTAGCTGCAAAATGTATGTGTGGCAAATAATTGCTATTACCCAAGAAATACACTTTTTAATTTAATTTCATAACATTCGAGATTTGTTTTGGATTTTCATTACTACTCTACCTTTTGACGAGACATTATCAGTGACAACTTTGAAATTGCTAATTATCGTTTACTCTGTTTTCTATATATCACTGAAATAAAACTCAGTTTTGTAGGATGTATAATTTATAACAGCCTATCATTTACCTACACCCACACAAGCTTTTAAAATATAAATTGTTTAGTTACATGTAGTAAATTTCATTATTATTATGCAATGGAATGAAGGGGAATGAAATTACCATCGTCACATTTTGCTAGATACTCCGCCTATTCTACAAACTCATAACATAACATAACATAATCTCACGCCTGTATCCCAGAGGGGTAGCCAGAGACCAGGGACTGCCACTTGCTACGATCCTGACAGATCACTTTCGCTTCCTCAACATTCATTAGTCGTTGCATGCACGCACGCCGGTTTCGGGTACAAACTCGTTCATACATATTATAAGCAGCTTATAAACGTGCCACTGTAGGGCACAGGCCTGCTCTCAGGGAGAGAGTATGGGCTTAATCACCACGCGTGCCCACCGCGGATTGGCGATTTCAAGCGCTGAGGTATGTGAATAGCTCAGACACTCAGGTTTCCTCACGATGTTTTTCACCGTTAGCGAGTGGTATTGCTAGTATAACTTCACAAATGTGCATAAGTTAGAAATCAAAGTCATAGGTACATGCCCGCACTGGGAATCGAACCTGCATCTCTCGCATCCGAGTCCAATGTTTTACCCACTAGGCTACCACCGCTCGTTACACAAGACATATAACCGGACATTACATAAGAAATAACATGAACTCGTTCACAAAGTATTTAAAGAGTTCAAAATATTTCGGCGGCTGGCGCGGCCGAAGCCTCAAACGGCGCAAATACGGTTCAATACGGTATTTGACACGATCAACAATAAATTATTTCATATTAACATAAAATGTTGCATTTGAATTTATGAGAAACTAGAGGTCTATTTATTTAACATAAGATACGATTTATTAATAGCATTTGAATGACTGTTTGTTTCTAAAATAAAGATAAAATAAAAAAATAAAAAAAAATATGCTCGATTAAAACAAAAATTACAAAATATCTCGGAAAATGTATCTCTTTTAATCAATTACTAGTTATTACAATTTTTAAATAGATTAAACATAAAAAGAGTGCTCTGAAATATGACGTCATAAGCAAAATTCCGTTTTAAAAGTAACTAATTTGATATTTTTTCAAATACCCAATTGGCAACAATTACATACTTGCGCCGTTTGGGGTCCCAACCATAGGCCGGTTTTTTTTATAGATGGGACCGTAAATCTTTAACATTTTTAAGATTCAAATTCTTCTGACGCTTAATTTAAGTAAAGCCTTGTAGCTTTGTTTTAGATAAAACCTTTTAAGAAAAAGATAAATTTTAGAAGAGAACGATAAATAGTAAACAGCACATTCTCCTCTTTAATGAACTGTCAAATTATTGATCGGTGTGCAAGGAAATACCGTCCTCAATAACGCTATAGTGAACAGCAGCGCAACCACACGACAAAAGCTCAGAATAATTCCATGCATATTCAATAAATCCAGCGCTTCCCAAACAGTCTGAACTGAGGCGGTGGGTGACTCAAGTTACCACCTGCGTTATTATGGGCCCCTACTCGGTACACAATCGCTTCCTACGCCGCCATTTGCAATTTTAAATTTTGGACACCCGTGTTATGGAGGTGACAAAAAAAGATACAGATGGGAAATAAAAAAAGTCTACCTATTTTGTAAATATTAAGTTGCCCTTTTTGGTAAGTTAAAAGTAGTTACTCGTTAAAAAATCTTTGAAACTCAAAATGTAGACAGCCTCTGTCTTTATGATGTCATTACAAACTTTATTTGTAGTTTAGTGTGGAGACCACTGCAGAGCCTATATGTGTATTTTTAATTTAAATAAATTATTTCAATTTCTATGACGTACAGTCGACCGACATCACCTTTGTCACATCGACCTTTACATTTTTGTTGCAAGATGAGCCATAAACCCACCGACCCTAGATATAGGTATTGTGCACGAATATTTCACATTCACGAAATAGTAAACCTCACTCGATGTTACATTATTTTCTACATTTTAACTCTACATAAAGATTGAGGAAAGTAGGTATACTATGGAACTATAGCTCTTAATAATTCTTCTTCTGCTTTTAGCGTAGGTATTGTTATTTATTACGTAATTCTTCTAAAAATTCCTGAGTAGACTCCTCGTATAATGTCTAATGGCGAAACACTGATATTGTATAAACTTTTGCTCGGCTGCTAGTTTACAGTACGTCGCTGCCTCAGTTGTTGTAGTCAGTTTTCAGTGTTGTATGTCAATGAATAACTGAATAATAATGCTCGGTTTGCTTTTGAATTGAAGCTTTTGATAGAGAAAACATTTGAATAGAACATTAAATTTGTATTTTTTTCGAATTCAGGAAACTAGGTACCTAATAAGTAATTAGTGATATCTTTTAGAGCGATGGTAGCCTAGTGGGTACAACATTGGACTCGGAAGCGGGAGACCCAGGTTCGATTCCCAGTGCGGGCATGTACCTACGACTTTGTTTTCTAAGTTATGTAGTACATTTGTGAATTTATAGAAGCAATACCACTGCTAACGGTGAAGGAAAACATCGCGAGGAAACCGGAGTTATTTACACACTACAACCCGCGGTGAGCACGCATGATGATTAAGCCCATACTCTCTCCTTGAAAGAAGGCCTGTGCTCTACAGTGCGACTATATAGGCTGCTTATGTATATGTTAGTATTTGTGATATATTAGTAATGTCTTACCTGTCATAATCATCATCAGCCCACTGCTTCCGACTGCTGGGGATAGACCTTTACCCCCAATTCTATATTTCACGGTCCAAGTCATTGATATCATTATTAACCATCGGGCTACTGGTCTGCCCAATCTCCGTAGTCCTATTCTCGACCGCCAATTAATTTGTGTAATCCTGTACTGAATGAAAGTAAACACGTTTTTGGTAAGTAAATACGTTTTTGGTAAGTATCAAATGATATTATGTTGTGGTACGACACCCTCAGTGTGCAAGTGCGACGGAACCCTAAGTTCCGTACCCAAAGGGTAAGGGACCCTATTACTAAGAATCCGCTGTCCGTCCGTCCGTCTGTCACCAGGCTGTATCTCATGAACCGTGATAGTTAGACAGTTGAAATTTTCACAGATGATGTATTTATGTTACCGTTATAACAAAAATACAATAAAAAACAGAATAAAATAAATATTTACTGGGGGCTCCCATACAACAAACGTAATTTTTATGCATTTGTTTGCTCGATATTAATAACGGCAACAGGTAGACGCTTGACATATTCAAATGTTGTATAGATCGGAGCCCTTAGTGCGCGAGTCCGACTCACGCTTTGCCGGTTTTTTACTTTATCCGAACATTATACAAACGTAGCATTGTGCTAAGTTAGTAGATGTAATTAACGTTTGAGTGACACTGGCAATTGCAGGAATCTGACCGCAAATTCCTCATCAAACATACGCCCAATCAGGCGCTTCCCACGACATAATACCAAGTCTTGATCTATGCCTATGTACAATTAGTATTTGCCTGAAGTGTCTACAGAATGCGGGTATACGATAGTGAATAATTGGAAAAGCAATAAATAGCACTTTAAGTTAAGGGGTTTTGTTTTTGCATAGTAACAATCTCGAATTTTATAATTAACAAGAACAAATAGCACATGACATTCAACTAATACAAATAGCACTTGCTTGTTCATAAGCGGAATACAAAGTTCGTCATTTCTACCTTGTAAATGTGCGGGAAAAGTTGCATGTAATTTCATTCCTGTCCTCCGTAGTAGGGTAAGAATGTTGTAGGAAAATCCATTTCTGCCGTGCTAGCGTTCTTTTGTTTTTTAGCAGTGAACATAACAAATACAAACGTCAAATCTCCGAAAGGTTTTATATCAAATAGGTAATTAGAAAAAAAAGAGGTGGGATTTTTTTTCGCACTTGACTTTCAATTAAATGAAGCTGGCAACCTTTTTCTGCACTACGAAAAAAACAGGCGCGGGAATCTGTTTTGTTTTTTACTAAAATGATAATTTAACAGGACGCTTTTAATTATTCTAAATAATTTAATTTTCCTGGCAGCTGTAGTATAAATCATTATGTATCACTTGGGAGAATGTTCTATTGCGGTTCTCGAGCGGAGGGCTTACACATAATCTCGAACAGAAGTTGATCATTTTCTCCCCTTGGTGTACAATGTACTATTTTATGCTTATAACTAGAGATAATCAAAAGGACTCCTCTAGATAGACACGGAATTCAGATGTAATTTATTAATTATTTAAAAAGGCGCGGACTATTTTAACATTAAATTCGCGAGGCGCAAACTCAGCTTTCAGCAAAGTCGAATAAACCTAAAAATGTCTGCAATTCATTTCAATAAAGATAATACACACGTTGTCGAGAACATTATCTGAAAACATTCTCCGCCGCCCCACTAGTCACAACAAAGACCAACGTTGTTACGTTACGTAGAACGATGTTGCATTGTTTTCCAAATGTTGAAAGAAATCGAACTGTCAAACGTTTTCGCCAATGAAACATCAAAGTTGTGTGTACGTGTTTTGTACGGCATACACACAAAAGCATCTGTGTATTGCCATGTCTTGCATGTTTGCAAGAGCGGCCTTAGCATAAAGCTTGTCCTATCCCCTTACTAACAATGTGCAGCAACCCAGCATTGGACAGGACGGTAGCCTATGTAGACTGTTATTTGGATTGTGAAGCTCATAAATTACTAATTCATCCCACTACGATTATACCAGAGCATTGACGGATACAATTGGATGGACATTGCAAACAACCTGATGGATTGGACGGTGAACAGCACTGAACTTATGCATAAGTTATGACGGAGAGTGAATTCTGGAATCGGACTTTGCGTTCTTGTATATTTTTAACCGACTTCAAAAGAGGAGGAGGTTCTCAATTCGACGCGTTTAATTATTATTTTTTGGCTACGTTCCTTCATAACTGGGTCTTAATCTTAACCGATTTCGATAATTCGTTTTGTGTTCAAATAGATACAACGTCCCATTGTATTTTAATTTGGTGCAGATCTGATGAAACTTTTCAGATATGGAGAACGGAATTCTTCAATGGATAGGAGTAAATAAGGCCTAGATAAGTGCCCAGTTTCATGACCAACACATGTATTTTGGGCACCGTCTCCAAATAATACTTCTACAATAACTACATGTATACGTACTTCTAATTTAAAGGTATTCTTTTGAATTATTTCTAACCTTTTAGTGCTCTACTGTTTTGAAGTCGGTTTTTATTTTCTATTTCATATTTTTAATTTAAATATTAATTAAATATTTACCTTTATGTGGGTACACTATTTTTAAGTGAAGGGAATGCATCTGTTTTTTTTTTACTTCATGTAAGTACAAGAAACCTACATAGAAAAGCAAAGTCTTAACAGAAGGTTATTACTCTTTGATTTCACTATGATTAAAACTATAATCTTTTACAGGTAGGTATTTTATATCTTTATTGCATTCCACAAGTTTTAGGGTTGTTACATTTTAATAACTTACACACATACATTTTGTAACTAAGGAGTAAACTAAATATTAAATTAAACTAATTAAATATACCGCCCCGGGACACGCCTGATCCAAAAGTTCCCATGACGCTAGCAGCGTTCCCCCGCTGCACCGCCAGGGAAATCCTCTGCATCAGGTATGCCCCGGAACGATGGTCATACCCACGACTTCTCAGGCGCCGACCGATTTCCCTTACATATTACATATTATTATCATTATTTATTACTGTTAAGATGAGTACGATATAAGCCAATCTCATGTTGTATTTAGACAAATTGCAACGGAATATAAAAGATACAGTTTTTTTCTTACATACATGCATAAAATCACGCCTGTATCCCAGAGGGGTAGGCAGAGACCAGGGACTGCCCCTTGCCACGATCCTGACAGATCACTTTTGCTTCCTCAACATTCATTAGTCATTGCATGCACTTCCCCATTTGGTCTGAGCAGTTTTTGGTAGAAGTTCAATAAATAGATACAGTGTAAAAAGTCATTAAATAAAAACAGTATAAAATAAGAATAATGTAGTATTCAGTTGAGGTTAACCCCAATATTATTGAGAATAACGACCTCTGAATGTCTGAAATTATGTAACGCTCCTACTATCTTATAATTTCATTACTTTACAGTCTGAAAGCCTCTATGATACCGCTGAGAAGGAACTAAAAGCATATTTACATCATATTTTGTGCTTAGTATCGTACATAGGCCAGGAGCGTAAAGATATTAAGCGTAAGGATAAAGATATTCGTTGAGGAGGATTAATTTAAAATTGTTGTAAGTACTTTAAATTGTACTTTAAATTGCCCTGTAGTAGCATAAGCGTATGAATTGAAGTGCCAAAGACACTCTTTGATGTCAAATTTTGGCATTAGAATTTGACTAATATTTTCAAACTTCAATGCCAATCAATATCAAAACAAAAATGTAATCAGCTTCGATATTACACGCACGAAATCCAGAACTATCTCAAGCGTCTAACTACTACCTACTAATTTCTATCGCAAACGTCTGGATTCCGACAGAATTTGGTGAGCATAATTAGTCCTCTTTGCAGCCTACTGATCATCACAGGCCTTTGCGTCCGTTACGGACGATTTAAGCAGTGCCTAAGAGTTTGACACTTTTTCGAAAAAAAGTCCGATTTGAGAGCGGCAAGCCCTACCCTGTAGGGCATATAAAAGAAACTTCCAGAATCGGTTCATTACGGATTTGGTGCCTCCTGGCTCTCTTGTCCGCCAGTGCCGAGCACCATACTTCGTCGCAGGTCTTGCGGCCCTCCCGAACTTCTTCTCTCCAGGCGTCTCTGTCCACAGCAAGTTTATCCCAACTAACGTGATCTGTCCTAAAAGCCGCCATGTCACGCTTGACGCAGTCTTTAAAGCATAGTAGTGGTCTGCCGACACGCTTCTTGGTGTGCGTTACCTCACCAAACATGACAGCTCTCGGCAGACGAGTAGAGTCCATGCGCTGCACATGCCCCAGCCAACGCAAGCGGCGCTCCTTGAGTAAGGCTGTGAGATTGGACAGTTGTGATAGCGTGACCCTATCTTCCCATGTAATGCCTAATATGTTGCGAAGAGAACGCATGTGGAAAGTGTTCAGCCGACGCTCTTGTTTTGCATACTACGTCCAAGTCTCAGCTCCGTACAAGATACGTCAGCAGCGTACTGATACGAGGAATAATACTAGACGGTTTCTAAATTAAAGCAACTTGTTAACAAACCGCTTTATTATTCATATTTATTGTCGTCATCAAATAGTTTCATTATAAATTTGAAACCTAAGCAGAACATCTGGGTAATTATAGTAACAACGTAAATTAAAAGAGCTAGTTTTAATTATGTTTACGTACAAAAATAATAAGATTGCTGTTTACGTACACACGTTTTACGTAATAACATACGTATCATAGAAACGCTATTCGTAGCCATCATGGGAAGCTTCGGGAACTGTTAAGCTGAAACGACATAGAAATATAAGACATAATAAAGTTTATTCGTCCGAAAACAAATGTACGTCTTACTTTTATAAGCAAATTACAACAGATACACTTTAAACTCACACATGTGTCCCGGAGGAGTAGGTAGTGACCAGGGCCCTTATTATGAAGCTGCGACAATATCGGAAGGGTCATCAACGTCACGCTTGAGCCCGACAATTCACTCGAATCTAGCGACAAATACGGTTCTTTTTTTGAACAGTTTCCATAGTTGAATAGTAATAGCTATTGAAAAAAACCGTATTTGTCGAGTGAATTCGGGCTCAAGCGCGATGTTGATGACCCTTTCGATAATGTCGCATTTTTCATAACACGGGCCCAGGGTTTGCCACTTGCCACAATCCTGACAGATCTCTTTGGCTTTATTAACATTCATTAGTCGTTGCATGCACACCCTCTTTTGGCCAAAGTAGGTCCGCCTGGGATGTCCCTTACCGAGCTCTCCACCCACATTCGCTCTATATATGTATTTCTTTCGTCAATCTTTCATCCTACATTCAGATAAACAATATAATAGATAAAAAAACAGAGTGCTCCCAGACTACTAAGGAGAAAGAAAATGTAAATCACGCCACACTTTAGTAAGTGCACAAGAAGCGCGCGACACTCTGTATAAAGTGGAGACAATGAATGAGCTAGCGTCTCTCGGCGACCGACAGAGGAAACTTTGAGTTAAAATAACGCTGGCTACTTATGCAGGAAAATAACGTGAGAAAATCTTAGTAAAATCTTAGTTGGGGATGCCCCACGCGGACGTTGTTAGTATGTGTTAGCGAAGGGCGAGATAAAAAGTACCCGTAAATAGCGAGCGTTCGTGCAACGGCTACTGAATGTTGATGAAGCGAAAGAGGTTCGTCGGAATTGAATGATTTTCATGTTACTTACTCCTATAATCTTACTAAAACAAAGCATCTTTTAATTAAAACTTCTTTTAAAACATTCCGTGCCGTCTCAGTTATCCTTCTCAAACCAACCGTCTCCCTACCAGCTGCATTCCACGTATTTTCGCCAAGAATACCGCACGCCATTGGCATTTGGTTCGGCAAGGTAGGCAAGCAAGAAGATCTACTTAGACACTTAGAAAACTGGCTTTGCAAATCCGATTTCGGTCACACATCCTCGTGGTCTCTTCTGGCAAGTGCAGCGAGCTTATCAGCTGGTATAGGCTCCCTGCTAGCTGTATTCCACGTATCTTTGCCAAGAATATTGCACGCCATTAGCATTTGTTTCTGCAAGGTAGGAAAGCAAGAAGATAGTTTTTTCGGGAAGATCCAATTCCGAGTCCCATTATCATCATCGCGTGGTCTCTACTGGTAACTAAAGCGAGTTTATCAGCTTGCCAACGTGATTGGAAGCCTCACCAAGATGCACTAGCCAGCGTGGCGTTACATGGCTAAAAACTTTTTCCATTTAAAAACTGAGCCCAGGATTCCCTTACCTTAAAATTTTTGGTACTATTACCAAGGGATCCTGCCTTTTCGCAGAAAATTGTTACGCTGATTATCACTTGCCAACCAACATTTCACCTATTTTTCACTTTGACAACAAACGATTGAATCATTTGGTAGGATTGTTGTTAAGCTGATTATTATAATGAAACAAAACGTTTTGGGTATTTATTATTTTTCAAATCTTTTACTAGGCCAAACAACTATTAGATGAATAACGTTTCGTCTGTGAAACAGTTCCCTTTTCGTAAATAGATATAATATATAAAAAAAAAAAAAAACAATAAATGTAGGATACGTATTAGAACATGTTAAATTAAAGTTCAAAGCATACGGGTGCTATTTGAATACAGTTTTTTTTTTTTTTGCAAACCTATAGGTTAGGTTAGGTTAGAACTGTGACCAACACACGCACGAGCCGAGCGAGCGAAGCGAGCGTGCCGCGGCAGCGGCCGGCGAGTGCTAGGAAAATTCTATCCATTTTACTAGGTTTTCCTAACCTTTAGGTTAATCTATAGGTTTGCCCTAACCTTCTTACCAATATAATAATGATAAATCATAAATACCTGTCACAACATTTGGTATACAATAAACAACTGAATGAATATTACGCTAAGTAAAACATACGCTACTTAAAAGTTGGCATTTTGAAAAAATGTCATTATAAAAAGCAAACCAAACAAACAGTTGGCAACTGCGAGGTTGGGAAATAAAAAAAAAATAATAAGAAAAGTTGGCAAATAATTATTCCGCAAAATAATATTCTTCGAAACGTTAGTTGCCAAATGAAAATCGGCCAAAAATGTTTCTGCAAAAAGGCAGAGAACCTATTACCAATGACAATGACAGCTTGAATGGATGCTTGTTACTCAATCGCGCCAGAACGGTCGAATGGATTCAGATGGAAGTAGGCAGAGATACACATTAAAATCTCCACGTGAGTGAAGTCGCGGGAAAAAGCTAGTTAATAATAACGATGCAGCTTAATGCAGGGCACAGGTCTTCTCTCAGAGAGAGAGAGAGCGACAGAGTATTGACTTAATCACCACGCTTGCCCACCGCGGATTGGCAATTTCGAGCGCTGAGGTATGTTAAACCCTCAGACACGCAGGTTTCCTCAAGATGTTTTCCTTCATTTTATCGAGTGGTAACTGGGATATCTACTACAAATTTAATTAGTCGCTGCCCACAGGTTTTGGGTATGTTTTATCTTGCCCTTCGCTGATATATCCCCTATTTGTACTGTATATCCACCTGGGACGTCCGTCATCAGTTTATAATAATTAAAAATATTAGAATTTATAAGCAAGAAGCAATGCCGGCGTCAGAAACGGTCTGAGCGTAATAATACGCTTGATAAATTTTATGTTAAAGGAAGATTTTGTTATGTTAAGGGCATGTTAGTGTATTAAAGGGAAATTTCAATGTGTGTAGTTAGTTTTGTTACATATATTTAATTGAGGGCAGGTATTGAAGTTAGGCAATAAAATGTGTGAAACTCTAAAGAGGATTAATTGTTTACTGCACTGTCTTGTTTGAAAATGGCGTAGTAAGCACGTTTTATACATTTTCTGTGTTTTTCACCGAAGCCAATAAATTCATCAGCTTGTAAGAAACGGACTTTGAATTGAGTTCCAATAACAAAATTCATACAGCGTATCCTTTACTATATAGGCAAAAAATCACTAGACACGCAAAGTCACGTAGCTACTGTCAATAATTTAATCAGTCCATCTTTGTCCACTGCTTGACTTAGGCACTACTACCCCTAGGCACGCCACTTCTTTTTATTCTCTGCCATCCTCATCCAGCCGCTGCCAGCAATGTGACTCAGATCATCGGTCCAGCGAGCTGGTGGGCCTCCTACGCCTAGGAACTGTCATCATCATCATCAGCCATTCGACGCCCACATAGGCAGGACATAGGCAGGACATAGGCCTCCATCATGGTTTTTAACCATGAAGGGTTTTGCCATAATCGCCACGCTTGGCAGGCGGGTTGGCGATCGCAGTAAGCGGTTGGAATGTCAAGAAGACGCTGCTGCCCGTCTCCTGGTAATTTATTTCCTTAGTCGCCTTCTACGATATCCACGGAAGGAAATGGAGTGACGCTATTCTTAATCCGGCGCCACTAGGAACTGTTTTGACAATCAATTGTTTATTTTTTTTAAATAATACGCCCATCTTTATGATCGGACCATCTATACGTCATATTCTGTGGTTTGGGCGCTGCGAGAAATGCAGTGAATGAAGGCACGCCGCTGAACGCCGGGGAATGCTCGCGATTACCAAGCCAAAGGCGGGCTAGAGGTAAAAAATACCTGCGGAAACTGGCTTGGTGTGTTGGTGAGCCGTTCAAAACGTTGGATTTGCTGCACAAGCATATGGTAAAGTGATGTAACTGTGTGTGACGTAATTTGACCGCCTGAGAGATAGAAATGTTTTATAGTTAAATAGTTTAGTTGAATAGGCTACTCAAAAAAAAAACCGTATTTGTTCGCTAGATTCGAGTGAATTGTCGGGCTCAAGCGCGGCGTTGATGACCCTTTCAATAATGTCGCATTTTTCATAACAAGGGCCCAGTGTTTGCCACTTGCCACGATCCTGACAGATCATTTTCGCTTCCTCAACATCCATTAGTCGTTGCATGCACACACGCCCGTTTCAGTTGGGAAAGGTTTTTGTTTGTTTTAATCTGTTAGAAATGTACCGGTCAAAATTGTCCTATCGGTCAAAATAGTCCACGAACACAACTCACAAAGTTAGCTACAGGTTTCTTATTTGACAACAACCTTAGAATAACCTCAAGCTACGCTCAAGAATTCAAACTCATTAAAACTCAACCACAGAAATGTGTGAGACTAAACGTACAAAGTAATCAAAGGTAATTAAATTTTACCTAGTAAATAATCGCTGTTAGACCCGTTTAATATATTACTACATACAAAGTAAAACAAGAGAAGTACCACAGTGCCCAAATATCTGACGTGTTACCAAAACGTCTTCTTTACCCAATCTCCGTTGACAAGCGGTAGAACAATTAAAAACACGGCGGGCCTAAAGAAATCGCCTGGATTTACCCTGTCTATTCGTTTCTAACTCGGGAATCTCTTGGGGCTCTACGTTTATTAGCAGCGAAGCTTCTGACACAAATTGGACGTCTATAGAAGGTCAGCCAATCCTAGATAGACAATCAAAGTGAGTAGACAACCTTTGTAATATCTTACCACGACGTGCGACTTTACGTGACAGTCCTTTTCGCTTTCCGCGAAGGGTATTTGATGGGTGACCGGAAAGTGACGTTGAGTCGACAGTACATTCATATTTACGAGTACATCCGTACACTCTACTCAGTTGCATTCTCAAGCATTTCGCGCAGACTATTGCTGACTCAGCTTTCACGTGATAATTGTCCTCTTTATTTTTAGCCTCCTAATCACATACTGAAGTAGAAGAAGAAAGAAGAATAAATACATTTAGACCAGTCATTACGCCGGAAAAAACGAATTAGTAATGCATGTGAACCGAGAGGTTTACGTGGGGGTTAACGATGAACGACAGGTGAAAAATGAAAAGGACCTCAATTGTAGATCCCAAAAAAAGCAACAAATAAAAAAATTGCGTTAAAATATTCGTTTCTCGACGGAGAACCGGAGAGTTGTAAAAAGCTAAATTTAACCCGTTTTTTTAAGATGGCGGAGAATACACAGGAAATCCTGGTCGACAATTTTAAGTTAAGCTTTTCTAGATACATGTAACATCCAAAATTTTCCCTCCTCGCTTCACATCCATTTCCAAATGTATGTAATAACTGCGCAAATTTATTTATCGGATATTATACAAGGCATAGGAAACAAGAAAAAACAGACAAGACAAAACACGAGACAAACAAGGAACACGGGCTATGTCCATGTCCATCTGGCAGTAAAACGGCCTCAGACTCAGTATTTGCTGCAGGTTTACTACCCACAGCACTGAATTTCCACCAAGGCCTGGTATAGTGACTCACGGAACAAACCATCGAGACGGACAAGTACAATAGAATGGAGACTGCCTCGCTCATCTAGAGCCGTTAAGGCGCTTAGCCACCAAGACAGAGGTCGTGCTTTAGCTCTTTGGTGAATTGTATTATTTTCTGATGTGGTTGATCAAAGATACTCAGTGAGCATAGCACATTCCGTTGTGGCATGAATGCCCCTAGCAATAAAACTGTTCATCTACCTGCAGTTACTCTGTAGCTCCAGTGAAGGCTACTGTACTGTACTGGGGACCTGTTTTTGATTAAATTACCTACCCCTTGGGAGAGAAACCTAATACGATATGTCTACACGCCGTAATTAGCTTGATAAATGAGTATGTGGTTGGAGGAAATGCGATGGGGATTTACGATATGACACATCGTTCACGTACTAGCCAGTGTTAGAATTGAAGATATTGATGCGTGTATAGGTAGTCGGTTCAATTTTCGTTAATTTTATCTTTAATTCTGTGTCTCTAATTTGGAATGATGTAGGATGTAATTAAAATATAATTATATTACATTTCCGAACGACACATTGAAAATTGTAAAATCCACTTACGTCACTCGTTATTTTGCAAATATATAAAGTTTTGGATAGAATTATTTTAGTAAATGGGAATAATAACTTTGGATATTACTTTCTTCTGGCTTTATCCGGCTTTCTCTCAAAGAGACAGTATGGGCTTAATTACCACGCGTGCCCACCGCGGATTGGCAATTTGAAGTACTTACGTAAACACCTCAGATACTCAGGTTTCCTAACAATGTTTTCCTTCACAGTTAGCGAGTGGTATTGCTATTATAACTTCACAAATGTACGTAACTCAGAAAACAAAGACATTTTTACATGCCGGGATGGTAACCCACGACCTCCCGAATGAGAAGCCGGCGTTCTACCACTCCGCTATCACTGCACCATGTAACCGAACTTTTATATACATATTTATAAAATTTGTATTGTAAGTATAAATTAGACATTGAAGCTTTCCACTAAACTTACAAACTTCTTACACCATGTTTCTCTATCAAAAACTGTGTAAGTATATGAAAATTAAAACATTTCTCAAATGTCCGTACTTTTATTATCTAGACGCCTCAAAAGCAAACTTAACCTCTGGTTTCTTGTACACTAACAATAGGTTAATCTACTGTTAACAGTTGTCAATGGTCAAAAGGGCATACAAAAAAAAACAACTGACATTTGTTAACAGTAGATTAACCGAGCGTTCAAGAAACCGGAGCTAAGTATACTTCTTGTAAAATAATAATTATTTAACAATAATTTAATACGTAAGCGTGTGCTAGTCGTAACAGCAACCTTGATAGTTTATCGCGAAATGTAAAGAAGATGGCCGAGAGTAGAAAGATAATTCAGTTTTAAGTCCTCCCCAACTTCTTCAAGGAGATTTCACTGCATTCACAGTCAAATACTTAAGCTCGCAGCCACAGACAGGAATCAGAATGAGAAGCGGAAAAATACGAGACTGAATTACCGATTTATTCACAAGAAATCCTTTGCAGCCGTAGCTCTTACGCCAGCACCAACGTTGCCGGGTTGAACAGAAATAGTTTCGAAATTGAAACTGAACTGCAGGCGCTTGTAAATGCGTAAAGATTCTAAAAATTTCCAGAGAGAACAAAGACTCTTCAATGCCAAAGGTTTGCTGGAGGGCATTGCTTCAGTACATTTACTTTTGTAATTAATGCAGTAAAGTACCTATCAACATGATAATAAATAAACGCATTTGTTACTATCGTAAGAAACCGGCCAAGTGCAAGACGGGCTCGCCCACGAAGGATTCCATATCATTATCTATACAACATTTGAATACTTCAAGCGTATACCTGTTGCCGTTATTAACATCGAGCAAAAAACGGCAAAAAAATCACGTTTGATGTGTGGGAGCTCCCCTTAATTTTAGTATTTTAGTATTTGTTGTTATAGCAGCAATAGAAATACATCATTTTTGAAAATTTCAGCTGTCTAGCTATGACGGCTCATGAGATACAGCCTGGTGACAGACAGACGGACAGTGAAGTCTTAGTAATAGGGTCCCATACCCTTTGGGTACAGAACCCAAAAAAATACCTAATTCCTAGATTTGATGCTATTGATTGTAGACTGTCATCATCATAAGCAGCCTATATACGTCCCACTGTTGGGCACAAGCCTTCTCTCAGAGAGAGAGAGAGAGAGAGAGTATGGGCTTAATCACCACGCGTGCCCACCGTGGATTGGCGATTTCAAGCGCTGAGGTATGTGAATAGCTCAGACACCCAGGTTTCCTCACGATGTTTTCCTTCACGGTTAGTGAGTGGTATTGCTACTATAACTTCACAAATGTACATAACTTAGAAAGAAAAGTCATGCCCGCACTCGGAATCGAACCTGGGTCTCCCGCTTCCGGTTCAATGTTCTACGCACTAGGCTACCACCGTAGACTGTCAACCAGAGGTAAATAACAACGAAGTTGTCCTTATATCATTCTATTGAAAAACTATGCGTGCAAATAGACACTAACGCCTGGTCTCTGGTCCTCTTCATCAAGATTCATTAGTCGCTACCTCCACCGGTCTGCACTAGATGATTTGACGTCGTCTAGTACTAACTCTAGACTGATAAAACAAAGAGTATGAAAGTGGTTTTCTTTCAGGATTCTGTACAAACTCATTTGCAGATATGTCTTGGGCTGTTTACGTTGGAAAATTGGAATTTCAAGCGACGTGTCTAGCGGAATGGGATCGTTTTTTACTCGATAAGTCGTGTCATTCGAGATGGCATATTCTCGGATGCTTCGCAGGGTATTTTATATTAGGATCACTGAAAGACTGCTGATGAAACGTGATAGAAAGTTTTATTTTTTATTTTCATATTTGAATTACCTTAAAACATTCGTGCCAATACAATATTGTGTATCGATTTACATTTAATGACACACACAACATATTTCTTGTTTTACATTAAAAATTAACTCGCAGTTTTAATAAACATTTTTCGATATTGCAAAATTCTACAAAAAAATCTTCTTCGGATTATTAGATTAATGAAGCGGTATTTATTTCAGGCACGGGTCTGTGTAATAAAATAAATAATAATAATAACTTCCACACAAACAATCACTTGACGTGGTCCCAAACCAGGATACCCTGTGCTATGGTAACCAGGCAAGGCCGTTACAAACATGAAACTACAGCCAAACTGAGGCCATTTGTACAAATGTACGGCAGCCCCCAGTGGGAATCGAACTCACGACCTCTGTTTTGGTAGCTAAGCGCCTTAACGGCTAGACCAACGAGGCAGTCAAATACATGTCTGAATTTTAGGAGTGTTTTTTTTCTGGTTGAATTCAAAATATTGAATACAATGCTTCTTGTATCTCCAGTAAAACAGGATCTCTCCTTAACGTTTGCGTTTTTTTTATTTTTTATAAATTTTAAATCTACAAATACTGAAAGGTATTCCTACTGGTCTTACAAAATAGAGCCAGGTGATGCTGAAATTGCTCTATATACCTATAGATATTTGAACGTCAAATGGAACGTTATCAGAAAAGGCAGAATGTTTGTACTGTAATTAATCCAGATCTCAAAAGGTTGCGCAACGGGGCACTAGAGGTGGAACACTTTTTTAATGAAGTTTTAAACTTCAAAATTTGAGAAAGAAGTATAAAAAATTATAAGAACAAAATATCTGTTATAAAAATCATCGCTCCAGGTCTTACCTATACTAGATTAAAATGAAAAAATAAAGATGAGACACAGAGATGGGATAGATTTTTTGCATACTACATACTGCCTATAGTTTTTCGCTTTAACCAGTATCTAAGTAAAATACTGAAAACCGATAACCTGATTAACTGTTTATAAAAATTATCTACGGTGAAAAAATTGCAAAGAAAAGGTTATCGATACGATTTACCTCCAGATCTTTACCTCGAGCGCTCACGAATAGGCCCCCGAAATTGATTTGTCTGAGGGTAATGCTGTCTACGTGCCCATGGTTATAAAATTGGTTTTGTAGAGTTGCCGATGGATGGAAGTGTTTGCTCAATGCCGAGTTTTATACGTGCAATTTGCGCAAATATTTTCGCCGAATTTCGGCGGGTTATTGGTTCTGGAGGGGGATTACGGATGATGGCGTAATGAGTCCTGTAAATATGGGCGTGTTTGCTTGAAGCCTGGTATCATGAAATAGGTTTTGTAAGGGAAATTAAAAAGTTATATATTTACTAGCTGACTCGGCAAACGGTGTTTTTCCATATTAATTAGACTACGACCCATTCTCAGACCTACCAAATATACACAAAAAACTTCATACCCATCGGTGAAGCCGTTTCAGAGGAGTTCGATGACAAACCCTGTGACGCGATATTTTTATATATTAGAAATAGTTATATTACGTAATACAGATAAGTTTGTAAAGAGGTTCGAAATTTCGCCGATGCCTGCACTTGCCCATTAGCAGTTGGAAGAGCGCTGGCACGGTTAGCCAGAGTTCGCGGGTTCAAGTCGCGGCATGGGTGGAATTTTTAGCCTGTAAATAGATTTTTAATAGTTATATACGTTTTGTTAATTGCAATCTTTCTAAAACAAAGCTTTCTCAAAATCCATATTTTGTTTCCAAAAAGCGCAGTATATGTACATTTCACTCTTACTCTTAAGGCCGTAGAAACAAACCTTTTTTATTTTTCGAATCCTGTACCAAAGTAATAATTGCTGTTATCATTGGAAATTTCCTTTTATAAAATATCCAGTGACGTCCTGTCGTAAAGGCCATTTCAACTACATAGAAAGACAAATTTAAGAAAACGCTTTTACACGAACTCTAACCCTATTGGTTTCAAACTGTTGGAATTAACTTTAAATCTATTTATATATTTTTTGTTTAACTATTTAAAGGTAATACCGAACTAAATGTAAAGTCGACAGTACGGCAATTTTCTACGCATTAACGTTCTACTCACCCTTTACTCAGTTATGTTACGGGCGACTTTGCAACGAAAATGCAATAGTCGACCTGCTGTCGAATGTACAAGCTCACAAAAATTTATTACTGCGTCAATATTCCATTTGGCAAGATGCGTGGTCCCTGTGGCCCGTGAATTTACTAAGAGGTAAAATAAAATAACGGTTGTAAAACAATAAAATACAACACAATCGCCATGTCTAGCCGCCAAACTACGATACCCCATGTTAAATAATGTCTAAGGCCGATATTCAGAAACACAGCGTTGAGCTACACTTAACGAGCACTAAGCTGAGCATCGGTTGAGCAATCTCAACAAAGACTCAAGAATTTTGTATTCACAGTCAATATCTCGACTCGAACTCAGCTAAGCCACAGCTCAAGCTAAACTTACGTGAGCGTGTAATCTGTGGTACAGTTTTTGACGTTACCGGTTTATATTATCTGTTAAAGCTACATGAAAGGCATACAATAATCCACAGGAGTGAATGAGATGGCAACAAATGTCGAAACTTTTTACGCGCGGTTATACTTTATTTTGACTTCTCATTACTCTAAAAACACAATTTAACTTTTCGAAGGAAAATGAGCATGCAAAATGTCAAATTGTGAATAAAAAAAGGTTACTTCACCACAGCCACAGGTTATTTAGAGTTCTCGAATTGCCTACAGGTGTCGCTACTTTCTTCGTCATTGCCACCTTGAGTCTGAGCTAAGTCGCCGAAATCCACTACTCAGTCTCAGCTTAGCTTGCGCTCAATTTTTGTTATCTCAAACTCAACTGTGAATACAAAATATCCCTGAGACTTTCATTTTGACAGTTGGAAGACCCGGACTCACATTGAGCTCACGCTCAAAATCGTTTCTGAATATCGGCCTTAGGCTCACGTTGCACAATTTTTTTTCTGCTTTAAAACAACAAAAACATGATCGAAACGAAAAACACCGGATGCCAATTCGGTATTTGACAAGATAAACAATAAATTATTTCATATGCTCGATTAAAACAAAAATTACAAAATATCTCGGAAAATGTATCTCTTTTAGTCAATTAGTGGTTATTACAATTTTTAAATAGATTAAACATAAAAAGAGTGCTCTGAAATGTGACTTCATAAGCCAGTATTTTCATACAAAATTCCGTTTTAAAAGTAACTCATTTGATATTGTTTGTTGACAATATTTTCTTATGAAAACAAAAGGCGATCTCGCGCCAAACGAAAAAAATTAACATTACGAGGGTCACTACAGTGATTTCTAGGTAAAGTGATTACATACTCTTTGGGTAAAGTCACACAAATCTTTACATGCGTACACTGGCTTCAGTTACATTACGGGCGAAAATGCAACGGACATGAAAAGGTGCTGGAGGCTGCAACTTGCCTTCAAAAAATATCCAAGACACATGATGTAACTACTAGGTACCTACAGGTACATATTCATTTGATATTTTCTAAAAAGACTGTACTTATTTATTTCAAGGCAGTTTTAGGTAAGCGGAGGAGAAGTCCTAAAAAGGCTCATGAAAATGTATGACTGTTTTATTGCCAACGAAATGCGATGCTACTCAAGATAGGTACCTGCTTACTATTTACAAAGAGATTCGGCAAGAACACATTAGCGAGGAGTCGTTTTTGGTCGTGTAAGCTGATTGGTTGAAAAACATTTTTTTATGTGTCCTATACACGCTTATTTCTGGGTGGTTTGAAAGCCGCGGTTATGTGATTAGTAATTAAAAATGCCATCTATTTAGACTACTACTTAAAGTATAAACGTAATTAGAAAAAAAAAGGCTGAGAAATCTTGTTAAAAAATGCGCCAACAATTAGTACCGCCTCTCCGTCTAACAGAACAATGATCCTCGGACCAGCGGCGCCCACGCACCGCTCTGGCTACTAATGGTTCTGATAGATTCGAGTTTGTGTCGAGGTATTTCTGAAAAGTGCGTTTTAAAAAAAAGCAAACTAGCGTATTCAATAGTTATTGTCAAGTACGTTTATTTTGCTATGTCTTTTAAACCACCCAAAATTATTGCGTCCCACTGCAGAACATAGGCCTACTTACAGAGAGAGAGAGAGAGAGAGTATGGGCTTAATTTCCACGCGTGCCCACCGCGGATTGCAATTTCAAGCGCCGAGGTATGTTAACACTTTAGACACGCAGGTTTTCTCACGATGTTTTCCTTCACAGTTAGTAAGCGGTATTTGACACGATCAACAATAAATTAAGTCATAAGCCAGTATTTTCATACAAAATTCCGTTTTAAAAGTAACTCATTTGATATTATGTCAAATACCCAATTATGAATAGGGAACATTTGTCTATTTGCTCGACCGTTTTGTTACTGAAGAGAAAAGACGGATAATTGCAGTGCCTAAATCTAAAAGTTCCTAGTTCAAAAATAGAGTCAAATTGTCCTTGAGTAAAGTAAAAATTAATTATTACCAAATGAATTATGTAGCATGCGTGTCAATTAATAATTATTAATCTTAGTTTCAATTTAGAATAAAATTAGCAATAATATTTAAATAACATTAGGCAGTGGTGGCCGTGTCACCGCACCAGACTGAGCCTGTATCGTACGTGGGCGACGAGTTGTGTTGAAGAGTCAAGTTTTAATCGCTTGCTGAGTTTTTAAATTCTTTATTTCTACTTTAAGGCTGACTTGCACTACTCTCTAAAATTCTAAAATTAAAATTCTTCAATTTAAATGGCGACTTAAGTGACATTTAAGAAGCGGTGCAAGTCAGCCTTGATCTTTTTTAAAAATTGAAAATAGATTATTTTTCCTTCAGCCAGTTTTTGTCATATTTTATTGACAGATTTTCCATTCATTAATATTATTCTCATAAATTAACTAACTCATAAATTTAATTAAAAAAAAAAAGATATCTGTTTATGTCAAAAATAAAAGAAATACATTATTAATCTAGCTCTGGAAGCTGAATCTTAAATATGAGGTTGCTCTATATTCAAGATGAATTATATAAATAAACTACATAATCGTACTCATACTTATATTATAAGTTAAAGTACAGGCATGCAGAAGAACACTGTATACATGCAAGAGATTATTAGTAGCCTTACCCCCGGTTTATCGTACATTAACAATCAGTGAATCTACTGCTGGAAGCTGCCACTTGACAAATGTGCATACAAAAAAAAAACAAACAGCTGCTTACACTAGATTAACCGATTGTTAGAGTACGAGAAACCGGGGGCAATATTCCCAAAGTTTGATACGGGAAAGAGCTCATAGGTAACTCCAATAACTTTCAATAGCTGTCAAAACTTGTACATGACGTCAGAAGTTGTCAACTTGTCAAAGAAAGATATCATCTGTCTCTCTTCGACAATGCTTTGCGCAGAGAATGTGTCCGACCTCTGATAAGGGTATAAGGGTATATAGGTTTGTATGACGGCTGAATATTCCATGTTATAAATAAGATATTGCAAAAAACTTCCCGATATGCGATTCGTCAAAAAAAAAATGTGTGGGGATGTTTTTTGAGCAAGTAAATAACGATTGATTGTAGAAACGTGAAATAATTCAGAGTAGCACATATAATGAACTCAAAAAAAAATTACAGCTAATTAGGCTTTACAATTTAATGAGTATTATGCGAAAAACTTTGTACAAAATCCATTAAAAATTATTTTAACGACCCTACACTGCGCGAGGCCCGACGCGCACTTGGCCGGTTCTATTTTAATTTTTAATTTCAGTATTTTCTGCTTCATAGTGGTACTGTTTGATAGGCAAATCTAAATGTGTTCAGTTAAATATTTATTATTCTATGTCGGATGTATTGGTATTGCCGATGCATCAGAAATAGAAAAAAAGCTCATACAAAAGAAAGCTGTTGTAAAACACAAATTATAATGGCCATTTATCTGGTTTTGAGAACCCTCTATCTTCCTGAGGGAAGGCCTGTGCCCTACAGTGGGTCGTATATAGGCTGCGTATGTAGGTTTGGTAGATTTTCAGTTCATATAATTATCCTATACAGTTGACTTCATATGGTCGCCGCGTGGCTTAAAAATAAAAATATAAAACGCCTTTTTACTTTTTAATTAAAAGGCATCCGTTGTTGTGAAACAAAAAACCAGACAGTGGCAGGGCGCGAAGAGGAGACCACAATAGCAGACCTCCGACTGATTTTTTACTTGTAGGACAATATTACTTTCCTCAACTACTTGTTTGAATGACACTTGGGATCCTATTAGGAGTCGCAGACCTTCGGCTTGTATTTCCTAATAGCAGCTTGGTGGAAGGAAATAGAAGTTGCATAATAAGAAATAAAGATGGCATGGTTGTATAAGGCAAGAATTGCTTAGGCTGATGCTGAGCAAAGAACATGCTGACTGCTTATTTTCCACGAAAGTTTTCGTTTTTCTAAGTCTGGTCAGTTCTAAGTAATGTAATCAATATTGACATACTAAAATCCTACATTTGTATGCATTATATTATAGAAGGAATGAGACCTCATAGGAACTGTACAAAAAGCCTCCTGGACTCGCAAGCGAGCGACCCAGGTACGATTCCCAGTTATGTACATTTATAAAGAAGATGTGATACGTGTGCGCTCGTAGATTTGAAGCGGCTATGAAGTTAAATCGGCGCGTTAATGCAATTGTCATTGTACTGGGACCATTTCTTGTGTTGACATAGCACACACTATAGGTGCAATAGAATGAACAGGAGGTTCGAAAGGCTAAAAGTACACCCCTATGAGACGACTGGAGAGGCGATAACGAAGGGGCTATTGCCTCGACGCAGACAGATTCAAAAAGTAAAGAAACGAGAATCCCAGTTGAGGGGATAGGGTTGCCCGTGCAACTAACTTGAATTAACATTTATGTGAGAAAACTAAATACAACTAATGCTCCACCCATGGTCGGCGTCAGATAATTAAATTATAATTTCAACACAAATATTTTTATTCATCGCGTAACATTGTGAACGTCAAAATCTAATAATAATAATTGTCAACTTTCTAAAAATTGATCGTATGAAGAATAACAATATAATTTTGTTGCACACGAAAAATTAAACAGGACATTCCATAAGAAATAACATGTACCAATGCGAGCTTATCTCTATAAGAGATTTCTTCCAGCAAACCGTGGCGAGTCAGAACAGCGGTAAAAAATGGGTCTTAATACGTGTACAAAATAGACTAGATAAACTACAAAATCCCTAACCATAACCACCATAAACACAGAGGAAAATCATAACCAACATTAAGCTACATAGACTAAATAGGTAAGTACCTACCAGTAAAAATAAATAAAATACATCGTAAATAATACATAAAATATAGCTCAAAGTTATGACAGAATACTTTTACTCTTTTAAATACATGTTCCTAATTAACAGAGTTTTTAACTAACATACTTTTTTATGTAGCCTATACAGGTCCTACTGCAGGGCACAGGCCTTCTCTCAGAGAGAGAGAGAGAGAGAGAGAGAGAGAGTATGGGCTTAGTTACCACGCGTGCTTACCGCGGATTGGCAATGTCAAGGGCTGAGGTAGGTAGACACCCCAAACACTCAGATTTCCTCACTATGTTTTCCTTCAGCGCTAGCGAGTGGTATTGCTAGTACAACTTTACAAATGTAGTAACTTAGAAAACAAAGTCATTGGTATATGCCGGGATTCGATTCCACGACCTCCCGAATGTAAGGCCGGCGTTATACCGCTGCGCTACCACCGCCTTTTCGAATAAATCTCTTTTTTAAGTTATACTAACATACTAAGTTCTTACTACTCCTGTATTTTTGTCTCACTAAACAAGCGTCAGACCGGTTAAACGTCACTACCGGAAAAAGATACCGTGTCTTAACCTACCACAGTTTGTTACTAAAGGATTACTGCTCCCCCAGAGAACTTCTGTCGCCGCTGTGGGCTTATGGCAAATAATTGGTACCTACGTGAGTGGATATTTTACTAAAAAACCGGCCAAGTGCATGTCGGGCCGCGCGCAGTGTAGGGTTCTGTAGAAAGAGGGGCTTTTTTACCTGCTTTACAGAACTAAAAACTTCATAAAAGTAATTTTCAATGGCTGTATTCCTTTTATAAGTTCGTCGCCTATTACTCGTTAACTTGCAAATCCTACTTAGCCTTGATAGTCAATGGACGAGAATGGGCTGATTGATTATGATTGACTCGTGATGCTTATAGATAGTTAAACTATCGAGAATTACGTTGGTCGTTATCGTTAATCGCGATGTAATCCTGATGTAAGCCCCGGGCCACACAGACACGACGTGGGGTGGGGACGCGGAAAAGTGGCGACGCGTTGTATAGAAATCGCGCCCTCGCCCCGTCTCTTCTGTGTGGGCTTCGTCCCTCTCTTCAGTACATTTTGTATGAAAGCGAAGCGTCTTTTCTGCGCCCGCGCCCCACGTCCCGTCTATGTGGACCGGGGCTAATTGTGATCGTCGTTTGGCCTCAGACTGGGTATTTTTTCTCATTTGTGGTGTGCTTGTCTGTTTAGCATATCACAAGGTTCAGCTTGAGTCCAGATCAAGTCCGCTGTCCGAAAAACAAACACACTAGGGGACATTTTTTTTCAAAACAGAGATATTTCCACTATTGGTTACTAGTTGGTTCCAGTAACCAATAGTGGTAATATCTCTGTTTAAAAATAATGTCCCTTACTGTGTTTATGTCGTTTGTATGTTACTGAAGTGACTGTGTCGTTTGGATGTTATTAATTTAAGTTAAATAAAAAAAACAAATCGGTAAAATCTTGCTAAATCCACGCCCGTACGTCCCCATGCGCCCGCCAACCGGCTGAAATCCTTCACAAAAATTCCCCCTAACTTTCCAATTTCCCCGTTACTCAGTTTTTTGCCTTCACTCCGTTTCTCGCCGTCTGCGGTCGTGGCTTAGTGGGAAGTTCTGTGCTCGCTCGGCGTAGGGTTTGCCTTGGCTTTGCTCAGCTACAGCGATAAACAGATTGCACCAAAAACATTCGATGTCACCTAGGTTGCCGAGACTGACAAGCTTATAATAATAATAACTTCCACATAATACAATCACTTGACCTCGTACCAAACTAGGGTACCCTGTGCTATGGTAACAAGACAAGGACGTTACGAATTTAACATGAAAGTACACCCAGACTGAGGCCATTTGCAAAAATGTACAGCGGCCCCCAGTGGGAATCGGACCCACGACCTCTACTTTGGTAGCTAAGCGCCTTAACGGCTAGACCAACGAGGCAGTCAAATAATACTTTCACTGTTGAAAAGTTATCAGAGCCCTTCTTCCTCTTTACTGTTTGAGCCAATGACCAGATTAACGTAGTTTCATACATTTACTAAGACCTTTTTTGAACGTTGTCCAAATACTAGTCCAACAATGTCGTGCAGTTCTTTTAAAGCTAGCTAGCTTAACAAATCATAGACATATGAAATAAGATGTTGGTACTGGTACTATGCCCGGCAGATAGCTTGAGCAAAGACCCGTGCAGTTACAGTAAAGTATAGTCCAACGTGAACCCGGCCAATGTCACGGAAAAGCCATCAAACAGCCCTACGCCACGTTCGCCACCAAAAATAGCTTCCAACGTTGTAAGGAAGTCCAAGAGCAACGGCCTCGGCAGACCCCCTGCGAACCGACCGATGCGCGTGCGCTTCCTGCCTCAACGAGCCTAATATAGACCGCTGGAAGTATAAATAACTTGGAGCTAATGTGCTAGCAGCGGCTTGTAACGTGGAGATGAAATTCAGGGTTTCATGTGTGTGGCTTTATTTGCTATCGCGCTGAATTAAGGCATAGACAGACAGACCAGTTTTTGAATTGAGATTTTCGTTAAGTAAATAGTTAACTATAGTAGTGTCTTAAAAACCTATTTAGACCTGAACAAGTCCCGGCATGGGTGGAATTTTCGGTCCTCAGCAAGAGTTAGTGCAACAAAAATAATGTAATGTAGTACTGTCTCTTCGAATTTCGCAGAAAAGAGCGTGACAGAACGTTACTTAAGTATTTACTTAGTGAAATACTCGATTCGGAACCCGGCCCTTAGGGCCAGTTTCTGCATTGAGAATTTCGCTAAGTAAATAGTTAACGTAAATAGTTAACTGTAGTGCTGTCTCTTCGAATTTCTCAGAAAACAACGTGACAGAACGTTACTTAAGTATTTAATTAGTGAAATTCAGAAACCGGCCCTGAGTGACCGATAGATAGAATATAATTTATTTTTTATCACACCTGCTCTGAAAATACATACTAATTATACCAATTAGAGGGAAGAAACGCCTTTATCCCGCCCTTCAAATCCTTTCATCCCAAGGTATGGAAGTTTGTATGAAAATCCTTCCGACCCAAGGGTGGGAAGTATGTATGAAATTCCATTACATACCCGGTTTTTTTTTTAATTTGTCAGCAGTCATACTGCAAAGAGACTTTAACTGTCTACTAATTAAATTTCAAGTAAATTGTTACTGGCCACATACAGTTTTTTTTTACCAGTTACCAACCTCCTTGGTGCATACAGAAAATTAAAAACGAAATTATTTTTGTATATAAAACGCGCGGAATCACGGAAGAAGTGGCTGCATGACCTTATGATCTTAGCCTACTCCAGAAACGGGCGAATATACTTTTAACTAAATATAAACATTTCTATGCATTTATGTCTATAATTTTCCTCGTAGGTGTAATAAAAAGCACTATACATACCTCAGGATAAAGTACAGTTCTATACCTCAAATGGTTTGCGCCCCTCGCAAGCTCGTGGCGCAAATGCCATGATCTCGGTATGGAACTGTCACTTTCTTCCCTCTGAAGTAATGTACTATTACACAAGAAAAAATTGTTAAAGTTTGGGAGGATATTTTGTGAGAGTAGTCAGAACAAACAATTTTCACATGTCTCTCGGTAAACTTACAATCATCACATCATCTTTTATCACAATCAGTTTATATTGCCTAGAGGGTAGAACATTGGACTCGGAAGCGGGAGACCCAGGTTCGATTCCCAGTACGGGCATTGTACCTATGGTTTTTATTTCTAAGTTATGTACATTTGTGAAGTTATAGTAGCAATACCATTCGCTAAAGGTGAAGGAAAAAATCGTGAGGAAACCTGGGTGTCTGAGCTATTCACATACCTCAGCGCTTGAAATCGCCAATCCGCGGTGGACACGCGTGGTGATTAAGCCCATACTCTCTGAGAGAAGGCCTGTGCCCTACAGTGGGACGTATATAGGCTGCTTATGGTAAAAGTAGAGTTGTACTGTAAGTTAACCAATGTTTTATAACAAGGTTTTTTTCTCATTAAAAACTTTCCCCAATAATATTGCACAGTAATTAAAATAAGCAAGAGTTGCCATCATAAGTGACTAGATACTCGATAAATACTATTACGCTAGCCTATATAGTATTGTTCTTTCAGGTCATTTAAGTAATTTATAAAAGGTAAGACTGGTAATTCAGAAAACACTGTGGCTGGAATGAAAAGACTTCGAAGTCGCCGCTCAAGACCGGAGTAAGTGGAGATCTTTTATAGAGGACCTTTGTCCCTGATGAAGGGGCCACAGGATATAAGTAATAAAGTTAAACACTTCCCTTAAAATATCACGTTATTAAAGACGTAGCATAGCTACTTATTTAAATTTTTTGAACACGCAATTACACAACTTTGAGCGGCGGTAGCGGAGCGGTAGACCGCCGGCCTCACAGTTCTAGTAGCAACATAACTCGCTAACTGTGAAGAATAATATCGTGAGGAGTCAGAGGTGTTCACAATCCAGGCCTTCTCTCAGGGAGAGAGTATGAGCTTGGCGATTTCAAGTGCTGAGGCACTCAGGTTTCCTCACGATGTTTTCCTTTACAGTTAGCGAGTGGTATTGCTACTATAACTTCACAAATGTACATAACTTAGAAAACAAAGTCATAGGTACGTGCCCGCGCTGGGGATCGAACCTGGGTCTCTCGCTTCCGAGTCTAATGTTCTACCCACTAGGTTACCACCGCTCCTCGGTTCCACCGCTCCATAATTAAATTTCACCTAATAAATAATCGCGATTAGACCCGTTTAACGTATAACGATTTTTAACGAAAATAGAGTAAACTAGAAAGTTATTTAAAATGAAAAAGACAAAATTGGTTTTACCTGCATGACATCCAACTTGTCTTGAGAAATAAAGGATTTCAGTACGTAGGACGTAGTAAAATTTGGAAAATGGGAAATTCAAATCCGCTTATAAAGTTTAAGCCAACGAGCAAGGTAAAGATTTAAGTTTCAGCTTTTGAGGATAACTGTTCATTAATTTATTATCTAGACAAAGGCTTCCCAAACTGTGCGTCGCGACTCCTCGGGGCGTCGCGACATTATCGCACCGGCGTCGCGACATTATCGCACCGGCGTCGCTAAGCGATCCACACTAATTCCCTTTAGTAATGACGACGCTTCGCTCTTAAAAAACTTTGTGAACAATTGGGTGCTAAGCATACCTCTTTAATTTATTATTCCAACTCTCCTTGATTTTTGTATTACCTCTTACTGGGTAGAACTACACACTTGTAGGTTCTTTTTGGCCAGATAGGAAGGGGGGGGGGCATCGCCGAGAAATGGGAAACTCCTAAATGCGTCATATATTCAAAATAAGTTTGGAAAGCCCTGATCTAGCCACACCAGCAAAAATGTCTCCCAAGCAGACGAGACTTCTCGGAATCAAAAGTGTTTAAGAAGCAGAAGCAATTAAATTCAATCACTGGAATCGGGATTACCTACTAAAACTTTGTTCACGATGATCTAGTAAATACCTCATCATCATCAGTCATTTGACGCCCACTGCAGGACATAGGCCTCCTTCGTGGTTTTCATAACCACGAAAGCGGTTGGATTTCATAATCGCAGTATGCGGTTGGAATCTCAGGAAGACGCTGCTGCCCGTCTCCTGTTAATTTATTTCCTTAGTCGCCTTCTACGACATCCACGGAAGGAAATGTAGTGACACTATTCTTCATCCGGCGCCACACGGGAAATACCTATATATACTTAATATAATGTCGAAGCACAGCCGAGAACTGACATCAATTAAATTGATGGCATGGGAAAAAATTTATTTGCAAATATAAGTATGTAACAGTTCATTCGGAACTCTCAGTCCGCGAGTCCTACTTGCACTTGTCCGATTTTTTCATTACATAGCATTATTTCAAGAAGAAAATATTCCTTTATGGGAAATATTGGTGCCACGTTTTTCAATATCCAACAGAATGATGATTAAGCAAACTTGAACTGGGACACGGAGGCCTAGCATAAAGTGCTCGCAACAAGAGACACTTTTTATGAACTGGGTCATAGAGCCACAGAACAGATGACTGCAAAAGCTTTGAATTAGCTGTAGGTATTGCGTAAGCAGCCTGTAAACTTTCCATAGTAGGGCACTGGCGTTCTCTCAGAGAGAGAGAGAGAGAGAGGGAGAGAGTATGAGCTTAAGCCTGTTCTTTCGTTTTGCTTCTCTCTCGCTGGCACATTGTAACTTTTTTTATAATGACAAAAGAATATTTTTCATACAATTATATTCTTTTTGTTGCACTAACCTGTGCTGAGGACCATTTTAAAAACCTATTCAGAGGCTAAAAATTCCACCCACGCCGAGATGTGAACCCGCGACCTCTGGCTGACCGTGCCAGCGCTCTCCCAACTGAGCTAATGGGCAAGAGCAGGCATCAGTGAAATTTCGAGCCTCTTTACAAACTTCTCTGTACAGGCGGTATATTCTTTTTATAATTATCATCTAGGTACAGCGATATCATTCCGATATAAAAACCTAACTGCAAAGTGGGTTGCTCGGGGCTGCAAGTGATATAAATTGCTTCGGCCAGATGTTGCCGCCTGTACACAATATAGAGAAGTTTGTAAAGAGGCTCGAAATTTCACTGATGCCTGCACTTGCCCATTAGCTCAGTTGGGAGAGCGCTGGCACGGTTAACCAGAGGTTGCGGATTCAAGTTCCGGCATGGGTGGAATTTTTAGCCTCTAAATAGATTATTAATAGTTATATTATGCCAAAAAAAGCTACTATAACATTAACGATTATTTATATGCCAATGATGTCCGGAATTAAAGGCGGTTCAATGCGTGAGTTCCAGGTTTTAGAATATTTATATCAACTCAGTTAATTAAGGACTTGAAAAGACTAAGTTTGGAGTTTTTTTTGGCCATTTTTTCTCGAAAATGATCTACATTTTAAAATGGACACCTAGTTTAACTTGTAACGTTCATTAAGTCGCAGTTTCTGTGCTACTTTGAATAAAAATTTTGTAAGTATGTATGTACCTACCAACAAATTTGTACGGAACTCTCGGTGCGCGAGTCCGACTCGCACTTGTCCGGTTTTTTAAGTAGCCTATATACGTCCCACTGCAGGGTATAAGCCTTCTCTGAGAGATATAGAGTACGTGCCTAATTACCACGCGTGCCCACTGCAAACTGGCTATTTTAAGCGCTGAGGTATGAAAACACCTCAGGCACTTATGATGTTTTCCTTCACGGTACTTAAAAAAATAATAAATCTCTAATATTAATTAGGTGAACGCACTTTCTGTGTCTTTTTCGCGTGAAAATGGCACTTAAAAGAGCCTTGTCATCAACAATTAACACCACACGCCTTGCTAAAGAAAACTCGATCTTCTGTCGACTAGAAATAAAGCTTAGTGAGAGTGCATTTTGAATTAAGTGAGGCTGAAATGAATTCTCAAGCTAAGCCGTCGGTATTAGGAAAAGAGGTTTTATATTTCAAGAAAAAAGCTCATTGATAATGGAACATCTGGGAGCTGAGATTTCAACAAAATCGGGATGGCATATAATATGATTTACAACCTTACCTAATGTTTATTTACACTCAAGTAAATTTTCGAAAATAATGTTTTTTTTGTATCTACACACTAATCGCACCGACTACCCGTCTCTAACTTCTTTCTTGTCTCCGTCTATGGTTGTCTGGAAGAAATTGCTTGTAGTGATAAGGCCGCCAATTGTACTGCGATTTATTGAATTTCTGTTAATGTAATCTTTGTGAACAATAAAGAATATTCTATCTATCTATCTAGTCATAAAACGTCTAAAATACAATGTTTTTTAAGATCCCCGAAAAAATATTTTATGGTTTTATTTCTTAAGGATATCACACACCAACGAGGTGGCGGTGGCAGTGGCGGTGGCGGTTCATTTACGGCAGTAGTATTTTGTATGGCCTCCTTGGTGTAGCCGTTAAGGCGCTTAACTACCAAAACAGAAGTCGTGGGTTCGATTCCCACTGGGGGCCGCCGTAAATTTGTACAAATGTTCTCAGTCTGGGCGTTCTTTCATGTTTGTGACGTCCTTGCATGGTTACCATAGCACAGGGTATCCTAGTTCGTGACCAGGTCAAGTGATTGTGTTGCGTGGAAGTTACTATTATCACGGACTTCTACCGCAACCGCCACCGTGTTGGTGTGTCGTATCCTTTATGTGTCAGTGTTTTTTTTTTCTATGTCCTATGTTATATAAATACAATGTCATTCCAATCTAATTTTGAACCCGGTTCCCAATTGTGGTCGATGAAAATGTACCAAACGTGACACTGAGTTTTAAACGTTTCTGTTACATTGAGTACTCAAGAATTGGAAAGAAAAGAAAGAAAAAAACCATTTATCAATCTAATGGCCACAGAAGCACACATCCGAATAAATAACAGAATATGTATACCTAAATAGAACAAGAATAAGAAAACTATATAATCTAACAAAAAAAAAAAAATGAGGACATTGTGTCTCAGTGGCAACAAAAAAGGGTCACCAACTCAGCATGCATTGCTGGCGTATGCTGTGAACAACACATCACCAGCAAAACTGATTTTCAGTTGGAACCATTAATCCGTTGTAGTACAATAAAAACTGCATGAACGTGGAGATTTCATTTAATATCTGCTTCATGCTTCATGTGTACAAAACCTTCTAGGCGTCAATGGTTATGAAAAAAAAAACACGTCACGTGACCTGTCCTACTATAATGCGCTAACAGAACCGAGGCCCTGGATGTGTTTGTTGGACGTCAACCAACGAGTGACAGCCAAGTGTCGGCTGTGATCGAAACTACCAACTGTATCTCTACTACAGTTAAGCTGCTTGTGTGAATAACCCCTTCACTGAACCGGAAATAAGGCATCTTTGTTCTGAACGAAAGAGATTGGTATTCATTTCCCTCTGGCGCCGTTTCCAGGACTTCAAACGGGCTCACCGATGTATGTGTCAGTTGAAATAATGGCCTTGCAGTAGTCGGGATGAACGGCGCGGTTCGTCTTAAAATGGAGAGGAAATTAAAAGATTGATTGATTGATTGATGACCTCGTGGCGCAGCGGTAGTGCATCTGCATACCATGCGATAGGTCCTGGGTTCGAATCCCGGCTGGGGAAAAAAAAACCCCAGGTCTTGGATGTTTACACGTTTGTGATGTCGTTGTTTCTTGTTCCCACAACACAGGGTATCCTAGTGTGGGGCCAGACGCAATGTATGTGCCTGTATATAAATGTTTATGTTTATGTTTTGTGATTTTGAAATAGGGTCAGGTTAATAATCTTTCAGGATAAGGAGCCCTGGAAGTGTACCAATCAAAGATCTGTTCATATATTAATCCTGAATATTAAAAATGGCATTCGATAGACCACATACTACGCCGGGATAAGGGATTTTTGACTAGACAAGTATAACTTCCTAGGTAATCGAAACAGATCAAAAGAGACCTTGGGCAGCTAAGGATTATCTGGAAAACATTAATAGTCTAAGAGGCTAAGCGCATCGGCGGTAGCTGACCTGAATTAGAAGCTGCCGCGAACCACCGTCAGAAGTGGAAATGACCTGTAACGAGGAAACAGACCTCTCCTCCTTTTATTCAAGTCTGGCCGCATCATTAAAGGTTTTTTCTAATGGTCTAAAGGCAGCGGCTAACATTAAGTTGATATGCAGCAAAGAGAATGTAAATTCTTTACGTTGAACTAAACTTTTGATTTATTAATTGAGTCATTTCTTTTCGGAGCTGAGCGAGAGTTGACCTTTTTTGTGCCATTCAGAACTGAAGGCGGGTAGCTTTATATACACCGTACTACATGAAAACAATGTTTGATGCTTATTGTTTTATTATTTAAAGTTGTAACTAGGTTGAGATTAAATCTCTCCGTATTTTGGATCCTAGAAGCTTTTATTGGGTATATTTATACCCAATAGGCTATATACAAATTTCTTTCTGTTAGTTTCCAATCGAAAACCCTATTTTTTATACTAGCCATAAATGCACAAAGCCAAATTTATATTAGTGCACAATTGATCAAACTAGCTACTGAATTTGTGTAAATAGAATGTGCAGCAAAGTGGATGTACGTGGATGCGCGCCAAACGTTGTTACGGCCGGACTTGAAAAATAACGAGAACTCTAACCCCTTTTTTTATGAAACTGCCAGTAGTGATGACAATATTTTACCAATATTTCATGTTTTTTTACTCGATTGTTGAAATCTGTAAAATGTTAAATCTGCTAACATGATAAATAATAATAATAATAGAAATATATCGAGCGGAAGGGTCGGCAAACGACGTCGCAGGCAGACATACTTAAATATATGATTGATTGATTGATTGATTGACCAAATAGAAAATGTATTAGCAAAGAATGAGACAGGTTTGCCAGGGTCGTGGCAAGTGGCAAACCCTGGTCTCTGTCTACCCCACCAGGATACCGACGTGAGTTTTTGCTATGTAATGAGATGTATGGTAAATAATAGTGTTATGAATCCTAGCAGTTGAAATTGGTAAGCGTTTTTGCCACATACCAACACCTGTTCCCAGTACAGCTGTACCATTCCTTTAATTAAACCAATACTCGTCGAATCCTGGTGGAGATGGTTTTGCCTCGAATGCGATTTGATTCGATATTCCCTTTCGGGACGGGGAGTTAGGTCCAGTAATTAAATCAATATGGATCAGAAAATAATACGCTCTTATAGTAAAGTTGACAGGTGTTTTTATACGTTCTAGTACAGTCAAACGGGGTGATTATATATTGGAGAATGAATGTACTTACAACTACAGCGACGTCTATTGACAGATATTTCGGTCAGATCCTGACGTATTGCTGAATTAACCTAACAACTATAGCATAAGCAGCCTATATACGTCCCACTGTAGGGCACAGGCCTTCTCTCAGGGCGAGAGTATGGGCTTAATCACCACGCGTGCCCATCGCGGATTGGCGATTTCAAGCGCTGAGGTGGTAAGGCGGTGGTAGCCTAGTGGGTAGAACATTGGACTCCGAAGCGGGAGACCCAGGTTCGATTCCCAGTGCGGGCATGTACCTATGACTTTGTTTTCTAACAACTATAGCGGTGACAGAAAATCATTTTTCCACTTTTTGTTTTTATTCACACTCCGGTTTTTAATCAACCCTTTTCCAATACCGGTAAATTCACAGTTTTTTTTTGTTTACACCCAGACCAAATCTGAAACAAAAGAGATAGCGGTTTTTCGGTAGACTTGCCGAAGTTATTTGATAACTATGGAGCGAAAATAGTGATTACCTTTAAAATACTTTTCTACCAACTGAGTACATCTAATAATCCTTAGTTAATTAGCTCACGGCAAAATTTCATTTGAGAGCTCTAATTGCCTCTTAAGAGACCATATAAGACCAAATTGCGGCACAGAAAATAAATAAATAAGGTACTTAACACACCACTATAAAATTCTATTACTATTACGTTACTGGCGCACTCTTGGCGACTACCCAAAGGCCAAACTTGCCTGGTCGTTTGAGCTAAAAGACGCAGTAAGAACACAAGTGTCCCCACAGAAACCAATAAATCTTGCCCCTCGGAAGCTGTACGTTTTAGTTTCCACTTTACGCGTTTAGTCTGATAACGCGTCAGTTAGTTGGCAACAATGTAGATTTAAGGCCTTCCTAGTTAGCGTTAATTTGAGCGTTGCTTCCGTAAACGAATTGGTTTTGTTTTTTCTTCCGTTTGTTTCTCGGGCATCCGCAGAGGTTTTGAACAACCTCTTTTCTGAAAAAAAAAAATCTACATTTATTTTTGCATAGACTTTAGTCCATTGTGTTCATCATAATAATTGTTATTTTTGGCATCCCTGGAGGTTTTACACAAACTGACTGACTTTTTGACAAAAATTTCATTGAACTTGTTTCTTTTTAATTTTTTATAAGCCTCACACTAAATTGGGTATTTGACAAAATATCAAATGACTTACTTTTAAAACGGATGAAAATACTGGCTTATGACGTCACATTTCAGAGCATTGTTTTTATGTTTAATCTATTTAAAAATTGTAATAACTAGTAATTGACTACAAGAGATAAATTTTCCGAGATATTTTGTAATTTTTGTTTTAATCGATCATATGAAATAATTTATTGTTGATCGTGTCAAATACCGAATTTCCACTCAGTTTGGTTGCCTTTCCATTTCAGAGAATATATAGCTCTCAAAACTTATACTTTCGTCAATAAACAAAGTTCCATTAGATTACCCTTATTGGGGATGTAGCTTAGAAAGTTGTATTTGAAGTTGAAATGGCTCTTAGACAGTGATACATTGATGCATATTCAACTGAGATATGATCCATGGTGGTCAAGCGTGACGTATGTTGTATTATATATACATACACCACGCGCCTGTATCCCAGAGGGGATACAGTAAAATAAAAATTCTCATTATATTCAATGAACATATTATGATACAAACTTTTTAAAAGTTGTTTTTACTGATACTGAAGCAACCCTATTCGGAGGGGTTATGTTTTGTACTCGTAGATAATAAATTCATAGAGCCAACTGGTCCACATTCCGATAGTTGGTAAATGGACAAGAATACCTGGAAATACAAACTGAAAGAACGCACATGTATTGGTTATCCAGTTATACAAATGGACTCTAATAATTAGTTCTCAATTACTACCTCTTCTACAGCAAACAAAGGCAGCTCTACCGCAGATAATTTAAAAGCCACAGAATCGAATGCGGCAGCGAAATTCACTGTCTCTAAATACGGCTCAGTAGCAGATTCGAAATTCAAAACGTTTGTTGGCCGGGCTGACGACTGACGGTCGGCCGGAAGTGTGGCGCATCCAGAGCGCGCCCGCTTCCGTCGCGTCATTTCCGGTGACGTCATCGCCCCGCCCACCAGCCGCCTGCCAGCCAGTTACGTTTGATTTGTGCCAAAACATAAATTCAAGTCGAGACTGTATTTCAGTTTGCGCCGGGAAATTGTGCCGGTTTTTTGCTGTTGGTTCGTGGTTGGAGCTGTGTTTTGTGTTAGCAAGTTGGCTGCAAGTATTGTTTGCTTTTCTTGCGAAGATAGTTGCCGTGGTTACTGTGTTACATAATTTATTATTTTACCTATTGTATGGCTTCCAAATAAGCAGTTAAGAGTGCTTGAAATATCCTTCTATATTATTTTTTATTTTGTGATAAGCGTAATAGGTATAAAGTTACAAAAGTAAAATTCTGTAAATAGATGTACAGTACAATATTAATATTCGTACACTCAACTTAATTAGCTTTGATAGCACGATGCCCACTATAGGACATGGTGACTTTTGTTATTTTTCAATACACTCAACTATTATAAATCTTCATAAGTGAGATAAGACGAGACAAGACAAAACCTATTGGTATAAAAGATTTGTTTAGTCACACGATGCTCACTTTTACAGTCTGCAAAACTTTAAATGCGTGCATTGCCACCGATTTGTACAGTCAAGAACAAAAAACGAAACTTTTTATAATTATTAAAGTGGGCATGGTACCAACAAAGTGGGTACATACAACAAGATAGCAACATGGTAGCAAGATTTGCAAAAGTTGTCATTATGCTACTGCTTGTATTGAAATGAATAAAAGATATGAAGATAGAAGTAAAAGTAACGAAGTGCGCTAGTGAGCATCGTGCTATCAAACCCTCGATTACGTTATGGACGACTTTGCAACAAAACTGCAAAGGTTGATGCGCTGTTGACTGTACAACATACTTACCCACATAAATGGCTATAAAAGTGTTTCTTGATTTCAGGCTTGATCTAGTTTTGGCATCCAGAAGTAAAAACAGCCGTAATGTAGTGTAAATCATAAGTACGGTTGTTTCTACTTCTGGAATTCGTTATGAAGCAAGCCCCCTTAGGTACTTCTGAAGTTCACTAAATAACACATTTAGGTCGGCCACATACAGTCGGAATTCCGTTTCGGAATTTCGATTCGGGATTCCGAACGCAGTATATTCATACAAACCTATGGACTTACCACATACAAACGGCAGTTTTTCGTTAACAATTTTTCCCGATACGGAATTCCACGTGGCACACAACGCACAGGCTGTGCGTCCGGAATCCCGTACGGTAAAAAAAACGTTCTGAATGCAACTCGAAACGTATTTTGTTCTTATTAGCAAGGTACAGCAACAATGCAATCGCAATCAGAAAGTCATCGTCCATATTCGCTAAAAAAAAGGCCTGGACTCAATAGTCTCTCGACGGAGCGTTGCTATTTCGAACGGAAATTGAAAGTGTGTGTGTGTGATGTATCTACGGAATCCCGAGCGAAATTCCGGAACAGAATTCCGACTGTAAGTATGTGGCCAGCCTTTAAGTTCCTGTCGTTAGTATAAGGGCGCCAATTGTACTGTACTACATTATTGTTTAATTCTCATATCTAATTCCTGGTGTACATACAATAAAGAATATTCTATCTATGTAAAACTGGAATATCTCTCTGGTTAATGACACCAACTTCACACCAAACAAGCAAAAGCCGACTGTACGTTAGCTAATATAAAAATAGTAGATAATATACATATATTAACCGGACTTGCATATTTTTGTAAATAATTATAATTATAAATAATTATATTCTTTGTTGCACTAGTCCGGGCTAAGAACAAAAAACCTATTTACCTATTCATGTGGGTACGGCAACATCATACCGATGTAAAAACTAACTGCATAAAAAGTGGGTACTCGGGGCTGCAAGTAATGTAAATTAAAGTCGCTGCCTGTACGTAATACAGAGAGTTTTGTAAAGAGGCTCGAAATTTCGCCGATGCCTGCATTTGCCCATTAGCTCAGTTGGGAGAGCGCTGGCACGGTTAGCCAGAGGTCGCAGGTTCAATTCCCGGCACGGTTGGAAATTCTAGTCTCTAAATATGTTTTTTATAATTAGAATAAGCAAGTTTATTATTTATTTTCTCCGTAAAATTACTAGCGAATGCTTCTAAAATACAGAAAGGTGATAAAAACGCCTTTCTCTCCATTATCCAGTAAGATTTTGCATTGTCGAAAAAGAGCCGTGCTGGTGGCTTAGTGAAAAAAAAAACATTTGTTTTTAATTATCATAAAGCCACGGAAAAAACTGTCTACGACCGACTACGATCTACGACTAGATAATCTGTCAAACTATAGGTGGCTACTAAAAAGACTGGCTTATAAATACTGTAGGTAGGAAGAGTTATTACGCCATCAATCGCAGATATTGGACCTACCATCACAAAAGAAGGTAATCTCCTTAATTTGAATATGAAATACAATCCAATCAAAAACGTTCGCATTTGCATAACAATGTGTGGAATCTGAGAGCTGAATTAGAAGCTGCGGTACGACAGCTGCGTATACATACGACTTCATCAGCTGTGAAAATGGTCAAATTCAACTGAATGCTCTTGAAAAATCATTTATAAGGGTTTTCTTCTAAAATGTGCAGTTCCTAAAATACGTCGGTTAGACACTGTCACTTAAAACAATTTTTGCTCTACCACTTATGAACTTTTCTTACGTTTTTTGAGAAAAAAAAACACGTTTTTTCGTCTTTGTACCATAGCGCTGTTTGATAGATAATAACCAAATGTGGTACATAGAATGGGCATTCTTCTATGTAGGACCATAACTTATTGAAAACTGCGATATTGGAAAAGCGCATAAAGCGCGAATTTAATAAAATTATGCATATGAACTTAAAACTTGTGAGCTAATATAACAAAAGTGACAAACATAAACTTGTGAATTATGCATTATATAGGAATAACCCTGAAAACAGATGTTAAAATACAGTATTAAAACATTGCTTATAATAAGGCCAATTTAGGCAATAATGCCGCCAATTGTACTGTGTGTCTTTGCAAATATTTATGTCATGTGCTCTGTACGATAAGAAATATTCTTGTATTAAACTAGTTAGTTCAAGCTACGTGTTTACTCTAACCTAACGTTAAATTAAAATTGTTATGTACTCTTCATGCCTATGATTTTATGAGTATTTGTTTAGATAGAAATCCTACTAATATTATAAATATGAAAATATTTAAATGCACCAGTTGACAGTACTTCCTATGGATGGAAATGGAACTGCACTGAAGATTGCGCATGCGCACTTGCGGAGCGATTTTTTCATTCGCTCGCACGTGCACGAGGTTGCAGATATGTTCTCGCGAATGTATTCAGGCCCTAAAAGATTCCTTCCAAGGAATGAAAACATTTGTTACAAAACACTATTTGTGTACTTTTGTCTGTGAGGCTGCCATTCTATGCTCTTCAGATCGTATTTGAGGGCAGAATATGTTGTGTATTTGGCGCACTGGTTCCATTTCTCCAAATGATATTACATAAAATAAACGGACACAACCCGGATAAGTGAACAGGGTGCTTTCGGGTGAAAAAGTAGCCAAATTGGGTATTTGACAAAATATCAAATGAGTTACTTTTAAAACGGACTTTTGTATGAAAATACTGGCTTATGACGTCACATTTCAGAGTACTCTTTTTATGTTTAATCTATTTAAAAAATTTAATATCTAGTAATTTACTAAAAGAGATACATTTTCCGAGATATTTTGTAATTTTTGTTTTAATCGAGCATATGAAATAATTTATTGTTGATCGTGTCAAATACCGTATTGTTACTATTTATTTATCCACAGTACGTATTTGCCTTGTTGGCCTACTAGAGGTTTAGAGGTAAGCTTGACTACTAGAGGTCGTGGGTTCGAGTACCACTGGAGGCGACCGTGCTTAATTTGTAGAAATAGCTTCAGTCTGTGTTTACTTCCATGATTGTCATGTCCTTGCCGAGTTACCACGTCACATGTTATCCTAGTTAGGGACCAGGATAAATTTTCACCTCTATTTGACGACCTCGTGGCGCAGCGGTAGTGCATGTGCATACCATGCGAGAGGTCCCGGGTTCGAAACCCAGCTGGGGACAAAAAAAACCGCAGGTCTTGGATGTTTACATATTTGTGATGTCGTCGTTTCTGGTTCCCACGACACAGGGTATCCTGTGTGGAGCCAGAAGCAATGTATCTGCCTGTATGTAAATGTTTATATTTATTCATGTTTATCTGTTCTCTTAAGTTAAGAAATATCTGTGCAATTTTCCTTTTTTATGTGCAATAAAGTGTTCTCTATCTATCTATCTATCTACATACCTCGCGCATTTAAGGCACAACCTATCAATACTAAATATCAGTTTTAGTTGTAGTACATCCAAAGAATAAACAGATTTACTACGCTATTGATTTGGGTATTTGCATTTGAATTATTGGAGGGTTAAGTAGAAATAATAATAACTTGCACACAACGCAATTACTTGTCCTGGTCCCAAACTAGGATACCTTGTGGTAATCAAACAAGGACATTACAGACATGGATATTCACCCAGACCGAGGCCATTTCTGTAAATCAAGAACGGCGGCCTCCATTGGAAATCCAACCTACAAACTCTCTCTATATTGGTAATAAAGTCAACGAGGCAGTCAAATTCGCTTGTAATAACCTTCCTTCAAGTGTTTCATTAATGTCTTTAGGAGAAAAACCTTTTTCATGCTCCGTGACCCGAGCAATCTTTTCTATTTGCACTCATTTTAAACTAAGAGACTTACAAAGGAGAAAAAAAGCATTAGGCACACTTTATTTAATACGGTACGGAGGTGACGTTGTAAAATGAAAGAGGATGTAGTGACCAGAATTGAGTACGAACGGGACCTTATTACTAAGACTTCACTGTCCGTCTATTACAAAGGAGAAAAAAAGCATTTGGCTACACTTTACATAATACGGTACGGAGAAATGAGATACGGAGGTGACGTTGTAATGTGAAAGAGGATGTAGTGACCAGAATTGAGTAATGTATGGCCCTGGTCATACAGAAGAGACTTGGGGCGAGGGTGCGGAAAAGACGCGACGCGTTGTATAGAGTTCGCGCCCTCGCCTCGTGTCTTCTGTATGGGCTCCGTCCCGTCCCTTCAATACATTTTTGTATGAAAGTGAATTGGAAAGACGATGCTCACTGCAACGCAAGGAAGAAAGAGAGAATAAATAAATAAGAGGTTTTAAGGTCTCAGAGGTCTAAAACGCGCTATTCCTGAAATATTTTTTAAGTAGCCTATCCATATACGTCCCACTGCACGGTACAGACCTTCTGGGAGAGAGCATGCGCTTAATTACTATGCGTGCTCACCGCGGATTGGCAATCTGATCTACATAATCATAAACCCCTCTGCTAAAATTTCTGTTGTTGAGTACAAAGTTTTTGCTTTTTTGCGGGAAAAGTTTAATTGAAACTAATTATCTTTAGGGCGAAATTGATTAAACTACTCCGTTGAATATATTTTTAAATCTTAATTATTTTCATTGAGTGCCTTTCCAAAAAGTTCTTATAATTTAACATCAAAATTTAACAACAAAAAATTACTGAGCAAAAAATAATAAACGAAACACATAAATTTTACCTTTATTCTTTTCATGTGCTCCAGTGATGATAATGGAGGGACTTGTGTTTCTGAAACAAATACAAAAGCAAAATTATTGTGAATGTTTATTTTACACTAGCAGAGCCCACGACTTCATTCGCATATGCCACTCGGAAAAATAGTTTCCCTTGGCCCATTTGAGCTATTTCAACTGACATACAATACAAGTTGGGGTACTTAGTCAAAATGAATACAGAATTCTTGAAAGGTGATACCATTACTTTTATTCCAAATTGTACATAGACTTTGACGTTGATTTGTTGTTATGTACTTAAACTGTTGAATTATTATATATCAAAATAAGTTTTTGTATTATAATTGACGTTTGGTATAAATAAATATATAATCTGAATCTCGGAAACGGCACCAAACGATTTTCATGAAATTTAGTATGCGAAGAGTTTCGAAGGCGATGAGTCGGTCTAGCTAGGTTTCATTTTCAGAAAACGTCGCTTTATCCGTGTTTTTAGGCACAAGAAGGTAAATTTCGCCACAATCTGCAGGGTTGTAATAGCTCAAGTGGGAAATAGGGCGGTCCCGAAACCAGAAGACGCCGGTTCGAGCCTGTCTCCAGTCCGATTAATTTTTTTTTCATCGCATCTAAATATAATAAAAAAAAATACCAACCAAAGCTCGGTTATCCAGGTCATAATTGATTTTCGATAATATACATTTATATGACAGCGTACAAACAGGAGGGTGCTATCTACAGCCAACTTCCATTTAAAAACGCCGCGTTTTTCACGCCTCTTAGTAAAAAGGCCCAAAAATAGCCGCCTCGATCCGGGCGTAACTGGTTCCCGCTCTGGTTAGATCCGGTATCGGGTGGAAATACGACGGGCACGTGTGTGCAATTGTTGGCACACGTTAAAGGGCCATCCACACTGTTTTGCAGGAAAAGATGTGAGTACTAAATGGCATGGACTAGATGGGAATTCTATATGGCTGTACTAAATGGGAGTATTAAAAACGTATAGTATGTAATATAGGTATTTAAAAAAAATCTTAGCAACCAGCCAGTGCGGTTGAAAGCTAATTAACCTTTTTTTACATTTTCGAACAAAACATTTTATTTTACACGTGTGTTGACTCAAGTATCGCTATATCATTATAGTAATTGTAACGAAGTAATCACTCACTAAAGTCAATAGGGTACTGTGCGTTGAACTAGAAGTGTGAAATTTTATAGGTATCAAGGCTTCACAGCAAAATTTATGGGAAAATTTGTTTTATCAACAATTATTTTAAAAACCTATTCTGTCCTCAGCACGGGTTAGTGCAACAAAAATAATATAAACATCAATATTTATGTAATTGAGTTTGCGAGTTTCCAATATTTTACATAAATAGTCACATGTTTTGATGGCGTTGACTTAGAAACTTGATTACACCCCGGAAGGACCATTTTATCTTATCTTAATAACTTTAAGCATAAATTCATCCTTTGAGGTTCCCTTTTTATTCATTCTGGAGTTTGAATAAAACTTTTTTTTAAGATTACGATTCTAATCTTACAACTGTTCAATCCAGCTGTTCGAAATGGACGCAGCCTACGGACGCGACGCAGGATTAAACTCGGATCGCCCTATCGCGATTGAAATCTAGTGAAGGAGCGTAAATTTGCTACGTGTTTACAGAGGGAACATATCATTGAACCTTCGGGGGACGCATTTCGATTGGTTGCTAAGCTAAGACAACTGATTACTACCGACTGGTTATATTAGTAAAAAAAAAACCATTATCTAACCAATCTCAAGTAGAAATCCCCACCAGTGGGGATTTGTAGAATTGCGATCTGCAAATCTCTACTAGGTGGTCACTACGCCGAGGCTTAGTGGGGACGTTGATTCTGAAGTTGCATAGGTTATGATCAATAAAATTACAGAAATAACTTACGAGAGAATACTGATACCTTTATAGAAAGTAATTTATTTTAAAAAATGATAGATAATTCTAAGCAAACACGAGACCACCATCATCATCATCATCATCAGCCATTTGACGCCCACTGCAGGACATATGCCTCCTTCGTGGTTTTCATAACAATGAAGGGTTTTGCCATAATCGCCACGCTTGGCAGGCGGATTGGCGATCGCAGTATGCGGTTGGAATCTCAGGAAGACGCTGCTGCCCGTCTCCTGGTAATTGATTTTCTTAGTCGTCTTCTACGACATCCACGGAAGGAAATGGAGTGAAGCTATTCTTAATCCGGCGCCACACGGAGAATTCTAACCAAACACGAGACGATACCGCAAAATAATGGTTAGATAGGTATAAGTCCTTGTTTAAGGACGGCATTCCCTCTCGTTTATATTATTTCTATCATCATCAACCCATTATGTCCCCACCGAGGGGCACGGGTCTCTTCCCTGAGGAAGGTATAGGCCATACTCCACCACGGGGGCCAAGTCCGGATTAGTGGAGGCTTGTAGACTAGTGGCTCGTCTACTGTCAGAAGTTTTCAAGCCGCCCTAAGGCCTCTGACTTGGCTTAACGACTGCCATCTATCGACGGCAGCCGGCACCAACAGCTTAACGTGCCTTGCGAAGCACGGAACCGCTCGGAAATATGCCACTAGCGTTAGGCATAGACGGCGACCCATCCATGCACTGAACGCGCCCTGTGTTGCTTAACCTTCGTGATCGTTTAAGATCACTCAGGCAGCCGGGGCCACGAGCGATTCTTTCTATAATGATTGTAAAATATTCGATATTATTTCTATAATGATTGTAAAATATCGAGTATACTTTTAATGAATGTAGGAAACATGGGCATGGGAAATTTTTTATAACCTACTTTAATTGTATACTCATTGTTTTTAATGACCCGCGATGCTCATACATAGATATATATTAAACGGGTCTAACCGCGATCAGTTATTAGTTATCGCGGTTAGACCCGTTAATATATTACTATTTTTTTTTTTGATTGGGAAACTAACATTCTTATTTATGAAAAATAAGAGTCCTTAAAATACTTCTCAGTCTTAGTCTAAATAGTATGTGGTAAAGGGGAAGACTTAACCATAGATTAATAAAATTATGATACGTTTAGTTCTTATAATATTTTTCAGTGCATAGGTTGTCTAGTTTTGTTAAAAGTAGGTATAATTATTCTTTTACAAAAATTTCAAAATGATAGAGCTCTTAAGCCAGTGTCACACCCTAGTGATTTTGTATGGGCCAAAGACACGATGATGTGAGACAGCCTTTTCGCAACCAGAATAAAAATAAAAAAACCTTTTCCCTTTATTGCGGGACGTTAAAATGATGACGTCACTTAACAGTTTACAGCTTTCGTGCCGTGACGCTTTGAGGTCGTTGACCACAGTTTTACCACTAATAGTGAAGGACCAAGGAAAGTGGGGATTTGTGGAGTTTTTCCACAAATTCCCACAAGTCAGTCCGTGGAGGCTTAGTAGAAACGTCTGTTATTTGTACGGATTGTAGGTTATCCACATTGTTAAACCAAATGTAAGTATATTCTGTTATTTGTAACTGTTTAAGGTCGTTTTACGTCAACGCTATCTGAAAGCACTATTCATCGGTGTAAGCCCTTACTATTGAATAAATGCAAAAACTTCTTCCACTAATGACATTTGCAAAGTTATTCATTGTCAAATTTAACTGTTTGTCCCTGGTTGAGTACTTATCTATTAACTTACTTATCCAAGGATTTGGCGCCAGTCGCCCTTAGAGATGGAAAGAAACATAGGTTAAACATTTAATACATACATAAACTCTCGCCTGTATCCCAGAGGGGTAGGCAGAAACCAGGGGCTGCCACTTTCGCTTTCACTTTCTCAATATTCATTAGTCGTTGCATGCAGGCACGCCGGTTTCGGTTAAAAAGTTAAACATTATAACAAAAAAACCGGCCAAGTGCGAGTCGGTCTCGCGCACGAACGGTTCCGTGCCATTACCTATACAAAATTATACACAAAGATCGAGAAAAAATGGCAAAAAATCACCTTTGTTGTATGGAAGAAATATTTATTTTGTTTTCATTAAATTATTTATTTTTAAAGTGAAAATACAACTAAATATTCTGTGAATAGTTCAAGCGTCTACCTGTTGCCATTACTAATATCGTGCAAAAAACCGCAAAAACATCACGTTTGTTGTATGCCTGAGGTGTTCACGTACCTTGGCGCTTGAAATCGCTGCTTCACGGTGCACGCTTGTAAATGTCGATGTCCTTTCGGTTTTTATCCTTTCTTAAAGCAAGAATAGTCTTTGGAATAAAGAGCTTAATCTATAAACTCAAGTTACCGATTAACGTAAAATAAGGTTTGCGAGAGAGTGGAAAGGCAGATAAGGATCTTTGTCTTGAATAGCGATGTAATATAGAGGTAAATGATATGTTATCAACAGTGTTTCTTGTGCTTCAAATTGAGAAACGAAAGAGTTAAAATGTGAAATACAATGTGTAAGCTAGATGATAGATTTACAGTGCATATGAAATATGATGGCACGAGTTTTGTTTTATGGCGGAAACTTGGCGAAATGTGATAAAATCGGATAGTCGCGAAATAAGCATCGCCAGTAAAGTGAATCAGTGAATCGAGTAATCAGTGGCCTAATTACGCTCACCAAATCCTGAGCGATTCCAATCGTCTAACTGTCAAATTCCATACTAATTTGACAGTTAAACGATTGGAATCGCTCAGGATTTGGTGAGCGTAATATAGGGGCAGATCTTCTTAGGCCCGTCAATACGAAATTAATAAAAAAAAAGAAGTGTGGCTTGAGAACATCCTAACTGCTTGTCTTTCTATATCGGGCACGCCAAATAAAATATAGAATGAGTTGCACGTCAATTAAAGTTGTAGAATCGATCGGAACCACAGAAAAATCAAGTTTTGTGGTTACTTACATATATTCTTATGTCAAAAAAATATTTATCAATCAAAATATAAATATGTACTTGTAATCGTGATACTCTAAGGGCTTATCGAAGCGTTTTCTATCAGTTTTCATAATAAACCATGACTTCCAAACATGTCGGCCATCGGTTACACATCTTACTGGGATCTCATAGCGATTATTTACCGGAACGTCGAGAATTGAGATAAATAAGTTTACCTTAACATTGGACGGGATCAGCAAAGGACCGGATGGTTTGGCGTGAAAGAGAAGAGGCTTATGCCCAACACTGGGCTCTGTTTGTGGGCTTAGAAGAAGAAGTTTACCTTATAAATAATCGTAATTAGAGCTGTTAAACGTATAACTTTGCGTAAACATCGCGATTCATTAAAAAAATCTACCTTGATTTTCGTTCAATAGTGCGACGACATCCTTAAATAGCAACGCATCTTCGCCCTCAAATAAATCTACGGCATCCGCCCGCTGTTCCCTTAGAAGTAATCAATCAAGCACCACTGAAGCTACTGGATAGAAGTGGGGACGTATCAAATGGGAATGAACTGAGCTCTTATTGAAGCGAAGAATTTATGTCTTTTCTTAATAGAAAAAACTGTGGCGGGATGAGAGGCCATCTCAAGTTTTTAATGCGAATGTTTTAAGACAAAGAGGTTTGCTAACTTAGGGGTTTTATTTAAGGGGGTCCAGGGAGTAACTAGCGCCACCGAGGAAAAAATCATATCTTTTTTTACAGATCAAATTTGCAAATTTTTTACCCCCTGGACCCACTTAAGTAAGTAAATCCAGTGAAGTATGTTTATTCTAGATTTGAATTTAACTTTGAGCGTGTAAAATAGAAATAAATGGCTGTATTATTATAAAGTGAATCCGGACTTAAGTTAATAATGAAGGTTTTCAATAATTTTGTTCTCTGATTTGCGTACTCTATCTCAATAAAGTATTTGCCGTTGTGAAATTATTCGTACTAATGAGGCAGGTTTTTCGTAGTTTTTGAATTACGCCTTTTTTAATTTTTATTGAATTTGGAGACATTCGAGACTGGCTAACTTGCGGACAATTGACATTAGGCCCTTTGTTTTTTTTTTGCATAGTCACCCGAATACGTAGGGAATGCGATAACATTTATTACTATACACATTACAATTACTCTAAAAAACTTATTAAAAACAAAAAATGTGGTACCTGCACTGGAAAATAGTTACGACTCCTTATGTTTACATATAAATTTACAAAAAAGATTACCAATGTCATTTTAGTCTTAATTTTTGGGGTAACGAAGTTTGTAAATCAGTTTCGAAAAAAGAAATTAGTGTATGTCTTTAATAGGAAAATTAAAAAACTGGCCAAGTGTGAGTCGGACTCGCGAACGAAGGGTTTCGTACCATTATTTAGACAACATTTGAATATATTCTTTTTGTTTCACTAACCCGTGCCTCTTTACAAACTGCCTGTACGTAATACAGAGAAGTTTGTAAAGAGGCTCGAAGTTTCACTGATATCTGCATTTGCCCATTAGCTCAGTTGGGAGAGCGCTGGCACGGTTAGCCAGAGGCCGCGGGTTCAAGTCCCGGCATGGTTGGAATTTTTAGCCTCTAAATAGGATTTCAACATTTGAATATTTCAAGCGTCTACCTGTTGCCGTTATTAATATGGAGCAAAAATAACGTTTGTTGTGTGGGACCCGCCCCCCTTAAATATTTATTTTATTCTGTTTTTAGTACTTGTTGTTACCGGTATCAACAGAAAATTTCAGAATCTGTCAAAATTTCAACTGTTTGACTATCACGGTTCATAAGATACAGCCTGGTGACAGACGGACGGACGGACAACAGAGTCTTCCGTCCGTGATAGTTATATAGTTGAAAATGTTACAAGATTCACAGCACCACGTGTGATTCAATTGTACCTAAAGTTGTAGGAGGCCTTCGCAGTTGGACACAAATGAGGCTACAGAAAAAATAAAGGTTTGAGACCTAAGCCGATACTAACCACATACACTCGTATTTATTCGATAGTTACTCGTGTGCCGTTTGCAATAAGAGTTACTTGTAGCAGCCACAACTGTAGCAAGCTGTACACGAGATACCCTTTTGCTTGAAAGAAAAACACATTTTAAATACATATTATGTGAATCCATCCCTTTGTTTATCCGAGATAATGTGCTGACTCACTCCGGGCCCGTTTACGGGTTACATTTGAACATTACGCCCTTCTTGTTAGGGTTAAGGGGTTAAAAATAGATGTAAAATGAAAAATGGTCTTTGGTATTTAACATTGCTGTGTTAGAGTCAAAATTGTAAAGTGTTTATTGTATGTAATATTAAAGTAACCGATAAAACTAAATTTTGAGTTTTTTTATCATGTACTAATAACTTTGTTTTCTAAGTTATGTACATTTGTGAAGTCGTTTAGCAATACTACTCGCTAACCGTGAAGGAAAACATCGTGAGGAAACCTGAGTGTCACGTACCTCAGCGCTTGAAATTGACAAGCCGCGGTGGGCCGCGTGGTGAATAAGTCCATACTCTCCCTATGAGAGTGTGTCTTGCAGTGGTACTTATAAACGCAACATAAAAACAATTAAAAATTTTAGCTCTTCAAGTTGACAGCTAGGTTTCGCTTGTAAAATTAATCGCAGTTCTGTGCTACTATGGATAAAAATTTTTGACTTTCACTTTAACACAAAGGTTAAAGGGCTTTGAAGTCTGCGTTCTGTCTGTTATTTTTGATAGCATGTAACATTTTACTTTTGTTAAGCCGTTCTGTGTAGGGTATTGAAATAAATAAAGAAATAAAATCTCTCTTGTATAGCTTTAGAAAGCTCTAGATAAACTCAGTCAGCATTAATTTATTTTTGTAATTGATATCAGACATGCATCTGTAATCTAACATACAATTGAAATGCGGTAAAGTAAAGTGGTAAATTAAATTGTGGGTGAATGTGATAACTGAAATGTTCTGAACTTGTGTGAGCAGTCTCTGAAACTGGGTTGCCAAAACTTTCATGCTTGTATCCCGAAGAGATTAGTAGAGTCTATGCCCCTGGCCACACAGAAGGGACGTGGGGCGAGGGAGCGGAAAAACGTGACGCGTTGTAGTTCGCGCCCCGTGTGGGTCTCGTCACGTCCCTTCAGTATATTTTGTATTCAATGAAAGTGAACTGTAAAGACGACGCGTATTTACCGTGCCCCCACCCCACGTCCCTTTTGTGTGTCTCGAGCCTAAGGGTTGCTCTCGAGCTAAACAACCCGCGCTCTAAACACTTTCATAAGTGGTTGCACGCACGCTCCGCGGTTTCCGATGACCAAACACGATTAATTCGAAGTCTTAGTACTCGTCCTAATGGACTAAATGGCAAAGAATTTTGATCCTTTTTGTCGAATGTTAAATACATACAATGTTAGCCACCGTTTTCGGATCGATCGTAGAGCAGAAAAAGGCAACGAAAAAAAAACAACACTGACCATCTTTTCCCAAATCAGTTGCTAGGGTTGAAATTGCTACCCGGGCCCCAGAGTTTGCCTAACCGAGCAATTTTTTATGCCATATCGGAACACTGAAACAAATTGGAGTCAGTCTGGGTGTATTTTGATGTTCGTGACGTCCTTGCCTGGTTACCATAGCACAGGGTATCCTAGTTGGGACCAGATCAAGTGATTGTATTGTGTGGAAGTTAATAAAAATTTGATTGTTACGAATTCTACTAAAGACAGTTCAAAATTGTCGAAATAGACCAATAAAGTATTATGTATTTTAGCGCGACGTATTCCAAACACCTTTTGTGTCCTGAAATAAATATTTTGTAGGACTTACCAATGAAAGTAGACTTCATTGGATTTTTACAAAATAAGTAGTTCCTAACGTATTTCAAAATACTGGATGGTATTTTTTATTAGAATTTAGACGTAAAACGTCACGTCATTGCATCGTTACGGCAAACCAAGTGACTTTTCATATTTAATGAACAAATTTTACGTTTAATTGTTTTCGTCACCCCAAATTTTCGGACAGATTAAAATGCATCGTAAAGCTGATAATTATTTTGCGATAACAAAGACTTCCTCGTAGTCAAAGTTGATCTTATTGACCACTTGTCACCCCAAATTTTTGGGCAGATAATAATCTTCAATAAACTGATAATAATAGACAACATACTGATTTTGTAATAATTTGAGCTTCACTGCAGCGCTAACTCAATTAACGTTGTATTAGGACAACCGTTTTCTCAGAATCCCAACTACTAGAGAAACTATTCAATCGGCGTAGCCACGATAACATAGTGTATAATGTATTCAGCCATTAAAGCACAAGACATTCCGATAGGTATAATTTTGCTAGTGCATCTTGAGTTATGAGGTTCTAATGGATTGAAACATTAGCGAGGGAGGGTGCGATAGCATTGCCTGAGATAATAACTACCGGGCGATACTTGGGGTTTATTAGAGGTGGGATATACTATGCGAATGGAGTTGAAGAAAAATGTTCATCGGTCTAAAACGAATCAGAACTAAGAATGATGAAAAAGCAACGTGTGCACTGGCTTTGAAATATTTATTAAAAACTGATATAACAAAAGCAAAAACAAGTAAAAGCGTCGAGTGTCTTATATTATATTATATTATATTTGTACGGAGCGGCATGTATTGTTCACACCCCGTAGTGTCAAAGTGTCATGCAAAGGGGAGGGGAGTTGTCAATTGAGTACACAGCCGATATGTATGACGGTCTATAATGCACTAATTAAAATAAGTACAGAGTTTGGAATGGTTTAGGTAAAATTATTAAAGTCGCGCGTGTAAGCGCTGTCAGCGGAAAATGTAACAATGTGTGAGTGGCTCATACATACTGCCACCCAAAAGAGAAAATGTTAAGATGCAACCTAAATGCATAAGAGATTGAAATCTTAAATAATTACATGTCATGAGGTTAATGAGAGTGCGATTACAAGGGTGTGGTGCAAGTTAGTACCTAAATTTACAATGCAAAAGTTATGAAAACTTATTACTCAAAGGTAATGTCTACAAAAGAGCATGATTTATTTAGATTTGTCCGAGGTTTATTTATTTCGCAACACTTCACTGGTGAGGCTTCTTTCAAATAATTTGGCACTACCTCATTCACCACACTACACTCACTAATTTTTGGTCTACGATGTGTCATCTCGATCGGTTCGTCTGATCTACGACGTGTCATTGATCGTTTCTGGCATCTTTGCCTTATTTTGTAGACTGCGTACAGTAGTATCACTGCTGCTATGGTCGAAGTAATACTGTAGTTTACGATGTAATGGGGTATCTCATCAGATGTAAACTCTTCTGGAGATTGTGACTTCAGGATGTCAAGTTTTTTCTGTATGTCTTGATACATTTGAGCGTGATTCTCTATGTTTAGTATGTTTTTCGGTAACGATGTATTGATTATATCATTTAGAGGGGATGGTATGAGTGGACTTGGCGCGTCAACCTTCTGTTGCAGATACATCTGGTTCACGAAATCATAGTGTGCATGTATGGTAAAGGTGTCTCCTTTCATAACACAACCTTGGCTTAGCGCAACGACTCCTGTGCTACATAAGCGTTTTGTGGAGATCCCAGCTGGGCATAATATGCGGATGTCGCATTCCTCGCAACACGAGAACAGCCAAGAGTCTCGAGAGTGCAATCTAACCCACTTGTCGGTGCATCTCTTTGTTTCCGACCGACAGTACATCAGGTTATCATTGTTTATAACTAATCGGGTGTCACATATTGACTCATGCGGTTTGAGACTGTATACGGGGGTTTTTAAAGGGCATAATAGTTTGTTGTCATTTTGTCTGATGCATCTTTGTATGTCATTTTCTGTCATGGGAATGATAGTGTCTTTTCTGACATTTATGGCGATGTACTTCGTTTGCGTAGTGGTATAAACTGCATTTTCTCCTCGTTTTTGGGGGATTGATACTACACTGTCAAGTTCGTAGTGATCATGGCTTAATAACGGTATTCGAATTTCCATAACCAAGTACCTTTTTGTCAGTTTTGCTTGAATATGCAATAAGCTGTATAAATCATTAACGTTGCTTACTGGAATCATTAGATCTTCTTGCAAATGACCTGAAATGATATTTAGTTGTTCTTGTATCTGTTTCGGCGATAATAGGTGCACGTCTATTTTGCCATGATAAATGTTGGTGACGGTGTCAATCAGAGTTTCTTGTATCCGTCTTAGGTTAGATATGATTACGTAACGTTACGTCGTTACGTTCGTACATGGTCCTTCGAACCATCCAACTGGACCTCGCGATTTTCGGAAGACATACCTAGTGACATTTGATAGCTCTTGTCGATTAATTGCGTGGTGTGGTTTAGAACTGGCACGGATTGCAGTGCAAGTGACAATTTCTCAGTGCAGAGAAAAGTGATATTCTGGAGGTTACTGAAGCTTCTACTTAGTGACAATTCGTGGAGAACACTTAGACTTGCAGTGGCATCAAAAATTGACATTCCTTGGGAGATAATTCACTCTCAACGCAGTGACATACTGTGGAATCCAAGCAGATTCCCTTGCAGCGAAGTTCCGCAGGAGTCTCTCTAACTCCTGCCGACAGCTCGTGGAAGGCGTGCAGTCTTCTACTAAATCCTGACAATTGGACGGCGTTGAGCAGCAGTTCATGGCGCAGACCAACCGCAGCAGCAGGTTGTGAGTGAGCAGCAGCAAGCAGCCGGAGCATTTCAAGTAAGATCTTTCCATTACTTACTTAACTGACATTATGGAAAACTTGCTAAGTCGTCAGAAAGAGATCGTTGTAGCAATTAAAAAGGTTCGCGATAACTTCAAAAAAGATTCTGCGACTAGAAAAACAGAGGCATATCTACAACAAAGAAATGACACTCTCAGAAATCTCTGGAGAGAATTCGAGAACAATCATCTTGTACTCAACAAAGTTCCTGACAAATCTCATGAGTATTTCACTTTAGACATTTACAACAGTACCAAAACATTATATGAGGAAGTCTATGCATTAATTTCTACTTACGAGAAACCTGACAATCCAATGATGCAAACAGATTCAAACGTTGCGGAGCTAATAAAGCAGCAACAAACCAATTTTCGAGCGTTCAAAAGACTTATTGACAGTTTGAATATTGAGGAAATTGACGAAAAATGGGAGGTGGATGATGAATTACGCAATTTACAGATGCGTTGGAACCAGATTGATACTTTACACTTGCAAATTGACAATATATTACAAGGTTCAGATATGACATACGAAAATACGTTTTCTGAATATGAGCTGACATACAAACAAGCTAAAAGAAATCTGAATAAGAGACTAGGTGCAATGACTCATCAACATCAGATGACTCCGCAAGTGGATATACCAAAATTTACAGGCGACTATTCACAATGGCCTACTTTCTTTGACCTATTTAATGGTGCAATCCATATTAATCCTGTTTTGACAAAGGCACAAAAAATGCAACAGTTAAAAGGAAAACTGCGAGGAGAGGCTGAGCGTCTCATTCAACATCTCAACGTCTCCTCTGACAACTATGACACAGCATGGGAGATTTTAACTCATCGCTACAACAACGTGCAGATTCTTTTTACTAGGCAAATAGAAACGTTCTTGAATCAATCTGCCGTACAAAAGCAAACCTCTTCTGACCTAAAAAGGCTCTATGACACCACCAATGAATGCATTTTCGCTATTCGTAATTTAGGTATTGACACTACCTCTTGGGACCCTCTGCTTGTCCATTTACTTACGAAGAAATTGGACACCGTTACCTACAGCAACTACATGGAGTCACGCGAAGCGCCGCGTGACCTACCCACGTTCGACGAATTTATGCTATTCCTGGAAGCTAAGTTTACAGCATTAGAGCCTCTACACAAAAAGGACAGAGTTGATATGACATCCCTCAGCAAGCAAATGCAACGTAATTACCGGGAAAAAACTGAAAGGTCGAATAGACCGACAAATTACAATTATAATAAATTTTACAACGCAAATGCAGTTGTCAAATGTGGATTGTGCAAAACGAACAAACATGCACTCTACCAATGCAGGAAATTCGAAACTTTGACACCGGATGAGAAGTTAAAAACAATTTCGAAACACGGAATTTGTATTAACTGCCTATATTACCACGAACGGAATATATGCAATTCAAGCAAACGCTGCAGAGAATGTAATGAACAACATAACACCTTATTGCACGAGGCTATAAAGACCGAACAAAATCCATCGCACATCTGGAACAAACAGCGACAATCTCGTCAGCAAAATGCAAATCATGTTACAAGCGACGATGACGAAATACTCCTCACCACTGTGCAAGTGCGTGTGCGTGCCGCCGATGGAACATATGTTACTTTAAGAGCACTTCTAGACCAAGGCTCTCAGGTCACTCTCATTACTGAGAACGCCGCTCAACTATTGCGGCTGCCAAGGCAATACAGTAGCGCCCTGATATCAGGTGTGGCGTCTATCTCAAAAAAGGGGAAAGGCAAGGTAGAACTATCATGCAAATCGGTTTACGACGAGTATACATTCACCACAGAAGCATTTGTCATGGCCAAGGTAGTAAGCAACCTTCCTAATCATACAATCTCTAAGAAAAACTACCAACATATGCAACACTTACAACTAGCAGATCCAGATTACAACATCTGCAAGCCGATTGACATATTACTAGATGCAAAAGTCTATTCTGAGATTTTGATGAGTGGACTATTGAAAGGCTCTTCATCCGAACCAATCGCTCAACAGACCAAGTTGGGCTGGATTATATCCGGCTCGAAGGACCATGTACGGAGCGGTATGTATTGTTCACACCCCGTAGTGTCAAAGTGTCATGCAAAGGGGAGGGGAGTTGTCAATTGAGTACACAGCCGATATGTATGACGGTCTATAATGCACTAATTAAAATAAGTACAGAGTTTGGAATGGTTTAGGTAAAATTATTAAAGTCGCGCGTGTAAGCGCTGTCAGCGGAAAATGTAACAATGTGTGAGTGGCTCATACAATATTATATTATATTATATTATATTATATTATATTATATTATATTATATTATATTATATTATATTATATTATATTATATTATATTATATTATATTATATTATATTATATTATATTATATTATATTATATTATATTATATTATATTATATTATATTATATTATATTATATTATATTATATTATATTATATTATATTATATTATATTATATTATATTATATTATATTATATTATGGACGTTATAAAAATCGGAAAAAGTGCCAACATTAGCATGTGACCGCGTAAATAATTTCCTGGAGTACCAGTTTGGCAGCCTGGAGATGCGAGGTAACCGAATTGGTCGTAAATCTCCGATAGAGAACGGAAAATAAAGAAGTTACTTCGTAATACACTCGGTCCATCTTTTTCCGGATTTTCACTCTGATACAGCTTTTAAAGCAACTATTAATATGGTTACATTTCCTTCCGTGGATGTCGTAGAAGGCTACTAAGGAAATAAATTACCAGGAGACGGGCAGCAGCGTCTTCCCGAGATTCCAACCGCATACTGCGATCGCCAACCCGCCTGCCAAGCGTGGCGATTATGGCAAGACCCCTGCCATTATGAAAACCACGAAGGAGGCCTATTTTCTGCGGTGGGCGTCAAATGGCTGTTGATGATGATGATTAATATGGTTGGAAAAAGTTTCTTTTGCAATTTTATAAAACACACGATAAGATAAAGTTTATTTGGCATGAGTGCGAGTGCGAGTAACTTAAAATAATATTGTTTTAAATTGATTTAATGGTATGGACAGTAATACTTGCTTGGTATTCAATAGCAAGCTACAAATCTGTGTTATGAAATACTAGCTCTTTTTAGAAAGTATATTCTAAATAAATATGGGTAGTCGCGATTCACGAATGATAAACTATAGTCAAGAACTCAAGACATGTTTAATTAAAGCGAGAAACTATTTATATACAGTCATGAAATTAATAAGAAGAGTATTTAGGTAACAGGTATAGTGTAGGTAAACGCCTCATCTCTAGGGATTGTGATTGAATTGAGTTAATGATTTCGATATTGCGAAGGATTTGTGGATGGGTTCACTTACTGCATTAATTCACATTAGTTTACGTTGATAGATTTGAAGCTGAAAAGGTTTCCGAGATCCATTTATTCATTCGATGGGTATAATTGTAATCTTACTGTTACTTTTCATGTCTTAGATTCTTTTTACACAAATTCGTTTATTTAAGATTTTTAATCACAATGCTAAGTTATGTCATCATCATCATCATCATCAGCCATTTGACGCCCACTGCAGGACATAGGCCTCCCTCGTGGCTTTCCAAGCTGCCCGGTCTTTTGCCGCCCGCATCAAGCGACTCCCCGCCACCGTAAACAGGTCGTCAGACCATCTGGTGGGGAGCCTACTCACGCTGCGTCGTCCGGTCCGCGATCGCCAGGTCAGAACTTTTTCGCCCCAACGGCCATCAGTTCTCCGAGCTATGTGCCCCGCCCACTGCCACTTCAACTGAGCAATTCTTCGAGCTATATCAGGAACTCAATTATGTGAACACCACGAATACTTAAGTTTGTTACTCACTGTTAGCGGATTAATACACAGTAAATAAGCCCAAGGACCTAAAGTGAAAAGTTCAAAGCAAGATAATTGAGCGTGATTGAATGTTATTAAAATTTCTTACTAAGTTACCGGGCGTGCGCCCAGGGAAATTTGATGATAAACAAATTTATTTTCGTCTGGCCACGCATTCGCTTCCAAACGTCGATTTTTTTCCTTGAGTTCCCTTGTTTTGGTCTTACATCTAAATCGAACTTCCTAAATAAAAAACTCCTTACTTATCTTTCCGATGTACACAAATAAAATATATGCCCCCGGCATTATTGCTTGGTGTCATAGACGATGGTTTTGTATTAAACAGTTGATATACCAACCCTATATAATTTCACGCCTATCTTACGAGTGGGTTTGTATCTGTATGCACTTGTCTGTACAATATTAATCATTGGTCACGGTCACAAAACACAGTCCCCACGCCCATTATTCCAAAGAAGTAGGCAGTGACACCAGGGCTGCGTTTAATAAAACTGCAATGCACAGTTTATTATGACTATTCGATATACATTGCGTAGCGAAGACTTCCTAATTGTTTATCTGCCGGTTAATCGATCTTGCAATGTACATCGATTTGTCATAGTAAACCAAGAATTATAGTCCTTTGAAATAGGTCTCAGACATTCACTAGGTTCATTTCAAAACACAAAATTTTCAAAAACTCTTTTGTACATTAAATAGCTGTGCTACATACCAGTTCGGATGAAACGCAGCGTATTATATTCCACATATGTTACAGTTTTATATGAAATCGGTGTCGTCGCTAAAAGTGTGCTTTGTAACTGTAACTCAACTTATTGTTCTATTGTCGTATTTTCAACAATTTTGATAATAAAATTAGAAATTTAAAAAATAGTTCAACGTAAACAATTTACATTCGTTTATTGAATGATAATATTTTATAATTAATGTGAAATGTTAGCCGCTGCCTGCAAGACGAATTTGTAATGGAGAAAAAAAGCGCCTATCTACAAGGCCTATGACCAGAATGAGCTGTGCGATTAGTACTTACATTATTAGTCATTTTGTATTGGTCTCAATTTATTTCACACCTGTAAAAATAAGAGCAAAGCGCCCGATGTAACTGCAACAACTCCTTCAAGTTTAAATGAAAATTTAGCGACGTCGTTAATCTTTAGATTTAACTCGGATTTATTAATTGAAAAACTTTGCTTTGACATCGGTAAATATTAAAATTGGAACGGAGTAGGATACTTCGTTGCAGATTCGACGGTAAATTGAGAAGAGATTAAATACTTTGTCGCTTAGAGTTCGCGGGTGTATCGCGATTTCGTCGGTGATTTAAATATCACGGAGACAGAAAACCTTCATTGCAAGCTGATGTGAAGGAAATAACTTGAAATGGTAAGACCGTCGTCTGCGCTTTTAGAATGAAAAAAATCGGCTAAGTGCGTGTCGGGGCGCGTGCAGTGTAGGGTTCGGTAGAAGAAGGAGTTTCGTGATTGTTACTAGGATTTTATTTTACTCATATTTTTTACGTGCTTTACAGAACTATTAACTTCATCAAAGTAACTTCCAATGTAATTTGTACGAAGTTTTCCTTTTATAAGTTGATCGATTATTACTCGTTAACTTGTAAAGATTACTTAGCTGTGATAGTTTTCGTTTCAAGTTCATTATTATATTGTATGGTTATAATTTTTTTCACTCAATGCAGTCACAGAGTCACGACAAATCACACATTAATATTTTTTACAAGCAGCCATTTAGCCAGGAGGGGTTGGGACGATCTATTATTACAAAAAATGCCCTTTAAAGCTTAATATTTTACAAATGGAACCCCAGTATCCAGAAATGGTTGTTCTACACCCACAATATTTTTGAACGACCAATCCAACGATACCCCACACTACGGTGTGAAGGAGTGTTTTCTTCTCTAATTTAGGTGTAGAGGAGGTACCATAAAAATACCGTTTTGTCGGCTTACTTAACGATGCCAAATTTCAGCTTTCTAGTGCTAATCGTCTCTGAGCTAAGCCGCGGATAGACAGACGGACGGACGGACGGACAAACATGGCGAAACTAAAAGGGTTCGTTGCTGACTAAGGAACCCTAACAACCAGGCTTAGCCACTTGCCAAGATCCTGACAGACCTCTTTCACTGTGTGTGAGGCGAAATAAACTTTTAAATGGAATTCCCGAACTTGGACGTTCCCAAAAGGAGTTTTACTCTAACTAGTTCCATTGCTTAAAAACCATTTCCCGTAGGTTTTCTCTTTCCTACAGTGATGAATTGAAAGATTTAAGTTCCAGCGCACTCAAGAGCTTGTAGCAAGGTAAGAGGGCGTTAGTAATATAGCTCTTAGAAGCCGATTGTGTCCAGTGTTCAACACAGTATGAATATAAAGTTTCTTTCGCACATCATCTTTTAATTCTGAAGTATAAACTTTGACATTACCATAAGCAGCCTATATTACGTCCCACTGTAGGGCAAAGGAATTCTCTCAGAGAGAGAGTATGGGCTTAATCACCACGCGCGCATTTCAAGCGCTGAGGTACGTGAATAGCTCAGACACTCAGGTTTCCTCACGATGTTTTCCTTCACCGTTAGCATTGTTGACATTAGTTACGGGAAAACTGCTTTTAAGGTATAATAAATGTTATTGCGATAAAAATTACCATTATAAAATGCTAGTACATTTGTATCTACTGAGATATTTACACATGATGTAACAAAATCTTCATATCGATCCGATTTTTCACGTATTTTTATAATGTATGCCGCGCAAAAGAGATCGGATTAGATTAGATTAGAACACTTTATTGTACAGACCAGAAAACAAAATATATTAAAAGGCTTACGTGTCTTACGTTTTGCCGTATACAATTGGCGGTCTTATCGCTAAAAGCAATCTCTTTCAGAAAACTATAGGATGGATAGAACTGAAAGAAGAAGAGAGTAGGTAGGTAGGTGTACATGAAATATATGGGAAGAAAATGTACATAAACTAACTGACGACTGACCGACTAAGCATTAGTTTCTGAAAGAGTGTTCAAATGTAACAAGAGATTAATCTAAGATTAATTCAAAATACCGGCATGTGATTGGCTGAAATTAGCTTGACGTGAGATTAACATGAGATTAACATTTGATCGCTCTTCTAGGAACAGAGTGTAAGAGTATTAATCTAATCTAATCTAAGCTAATAGAGGGTTCTAATCCCTTTTACTATTGACTACCTAAAGAGACGTAAGACATTTGTGTTTGTTAAGGGAAGTAGTCTTTACCTGGAACAGATTGAACGGAAAGTGAAAGGAAATACGTCCATCAATTTATTATTTAAATTGTAGAGCAAACTCGTACAACATCTACTATTCGTAGAAATATACTTATATTATTATTCTGTTCAGTTTTTCCATAATATAAAGTAAGTAAATGATAATTTTTGTTGGTCGCACTGGCAACCAAATCCCCACTATTGGAATTCTCAGATTTGTTACATACTTTTACGAACCTGTCTTTGAAATTGGATCAAAGCAACAGCCCTTTTTCACTTTCCTTACTGTTTGTCGCCATTTTTGTACTTCGCCTATGGTATTTCATAATAATCTATCACGTCTCCTGATAACTCGGTTCTGAGAACTGAGTTAGGGTCTATGCACGCGACGCGTTGCGGCGGCGGCGCGGCGTATGACCCCGACCACCTACGCTATTGCACTTGGTAAGTCTTTCAAACTTCCCGAAACTGCGCCTTCAATAATTGCACTCAATAAACAACCTACCAGCATTCGTCATACAGTACATCATAAACTATTGCGCACCACGGAATCCTTGAACAAAACATCATGATGTGATTTAATATTTGATTGATTTAAATTTATTTGTTATGAGACTGTAATTTTATTATTAAGCTATTGTTAAGTTATTTAAGCTAAGCATCTGCTTACATCTTGTATTATTATTATTACTATTTGACAAAGTTGTTACCTAAACTGAATAAATGAATAATATTCTCAGTAGGACGTTCTCGCAAGATACTATTCAACTCTGGTAGAATCAAATTCCTATGAGAATATTCAACAACTTCTTGACAGAAAGAATATTGAATATTTAATAACTTTTTCCGATTTCGCGACAGAATTAGTGTAAATAGCTTAACTGTCACCAAAACCAGTCGAAGCAATAAAGCATACAACAGCTTAAGTGATGAGTGGTAACACACAGGCCCCTAAATAGGTGTTACATGTCGCGTAGGTAAGCCGACATAAATCATATAGCGGGCACGTTGTTTATAGTAACTCGAGTGCCACGGAAATAGCGCGCGGATAGTCCATGGATGGCGTCGGTCGCTCTTTTGGGATGATTTAGTAAGTGAATACGACACCGTGTCACGTTTTAGACTTACAGTTAACATGCTCAACGAAGTGTCATATACCTATTTTTCAGTCATTTCTCTTTTTTTTTTAATTACTCAATATAAACTTTTACATAATTTCCTTGACTCCTTAGGGGGAGGAAATTTGAGTCGTAACCCCCAGGTTCATTTGTAAAGTTTGAAGAAAAACCAACTAAAAAATTAAACAACGTTTTTAGTGTTCCATACCTCAAAAGGAAAAAACGGAACCCTTATAGGATCACTTTGTTGTCCGTCTGTCCGTCCGTCCGTCCGTCTGTCTGTCAAGACCCTTTACCACGAGAACGCGAGAAGTTATTACTCAGATGTACAGTCCCTTGAAGCTGTGAAAAAATCAAAGATAAGATAAGATAAGAATATTCTTTATTGTATACCGGAAAAAATGTCAAAAACTTCAATTAAACTTCTAAGTTAATGCAAAAAAACGATATGGCCGCTTATGCCGCAAAAACAGCATATATTTAGACACTTGAGGGAATCAAAATTTACAGGATACTTTTCGTTGACCAACAACTATTAAATAATGGAAAAATTTTAAACTATACATTTGTAATCAGATCATAAAATAATAGTCTTTGAAGTTTGGGAAATGCTCGGAAAAACCTGCTAATCTCGATACCTGAACTATTTATGATATGTAAGTACCTACAAATTTGAACGGAACCCTTGGTGGGTGAGTCCGACTCGCACTTGTTCAGTTCTTAACATATTAGAGATAAATAGACTTGTAGTGTCAAAATTTTACAAGAATGTTAGGTATTCTGGTACAATAAGGGTACAATAAGGAATATTTTTAATTTTAATATTTCCACTTCTCAGAAATCATGCAGAAATGTCATTTTCTTTTATTTGCTTTGTTCAATATTTATGCACAGTTTTCAGATCAATATTTTTTTATTGTTTACAATAACGTAGTAAAATATTTTTTTTCCAAAATCCTTTTGACTCCCTTGGAGATAGAAAAACTATTTCCTATCGAGCGCCTGAGACTCTAAATGCATTTCCTGTCCATATTGCATCGTAATAGCTCGAGCCGTATGGCCTATGCGTTGATAGGGTATAAGGACGAAGATTATTTTTTATGTATAGAAGATAGCTGCTGCCCGCGACTTCGTTCGCGTGGTAATATTGATGTGTTTTTTCCGGGATAAAAATAGCCTATGTGCCAATCCAGGCTATAATCTATCTCTGTGAAAAATGTCATCCGGATCCGTTCAGCCGTTTTTGCGTGAAAGAGTAACAAACATATATCCATTCATACAAACTAATGCATTCCTTGTTACTTTAGCCTCAATCGGTCTCTGGCCTCGGCTTAAACAAACCACATGGCAGTTGGGTAGAGTAACAAACATTAATATTTCAAACACGATGACGATCGCTCAGCATACGTGCGCCCCGACACAAAAAGGGTAAAATTACACGCATGTAGGGGTGAACGTTGAGCATTTAATGGAAAGGCAAGCCAGCAGCTCTCGATGCTATGATCAGTTAAGAAGCTGGCAAACCAGCTTCACGAATTGTTGTCGGTGTGGATACGAATAAAAGAGAGAAAAGACAAGGCTTGTCACTAAATTAAGTGAAAAAGTTTAAAAAATATTAAACAACAATGTTTTGAAGTTTATTACGATAAGATGTTTCCCGTGATCCTATACGTAAATTTAAATTATTTAATTATTGTTAAGGGGTAACTTGGCATTTTTATGAAGGGATTTTAATTGAAATGTGTTTTGGATGTCTACAGAAATATTCACAAAAAAAATTATTTTTTGGTCACAACGTTATTTTTTTATGAAGCCTAATATACGTTCCACTGCAGGGCACAGGCCATTTCTCAGAAAAACCGTATGGGCTTAATTACCACGCATGCCCATAGCGGTTTGGCAATTTCAAGAGCTGAGGTATGTAAACACCTTAGATACGACGATACAGGTACTAACCAGATTCTATATTCTTTTTGTTGCACTAACCCGTGCTGAGGACAATTTCAAAAACCAATTTAGAGGCTGAAAATGACCGCGACCTCTGGCACGGTTAGCCAGAGGTCGCGGGCTCAGGTCCGGCATGAGTGGAATTTTTAGCCTCTAAGCAGGTTTTTAAAATAACCACATTTTGCTAAAAAAATATATAACATTTTATTAGTAAAATAGTTGTAGTAAAATCTTAATTCACTTCAGACTCAATACACTTAATTGGCTGTTATCATTGCTTCTAGTGGAGAAATTCGGTTGAAATTAATTATATTTTTTTTTCTATATAAATAAAACAAATCCCAATATCTACTGACAATAGAAATGGAAAGCTTGGGCGCTTGTCGTAAATAAACAGCTGAACCAAGTTTGATAAATTTTGGCACGCAGATAAATTTTATCTCAATAAAAATTTGGAATCCATTCGTCATCATCATCATATTAAAGGAACGTAAAACCTCCATCATTTATAAGGGTCGAAAACGATTCGAAACACGTCAAGTGTAATGTAACCCGAGCCTGACCGCAATCACAATGCTAGTGTAGGTCTGAGAAGGAAACCAGTGGCGGCTAATGAAGAAATTGTGTCAGAACTGAGGATGCAGAGACGATCAATTAGCAACCCTTTCGTAATTTGTGGGTTCTAGAAACCTGCAACTAAACTACAGCAGGGAGAAATTGATCTGCGTAACTGTCACAGACAAAATTGCTGGTGAGAAGAATCTAGCTGCCTACTATTTATGACACACCATTAATGGTGAAGAAAATATATCGTGAGAAAACCTGCAGTGACAGACCAAGCTGAGAGAAAGATACAGGCGTATCTTCCATCAGAGATTCTATAATATGCCCCAAATTTGTTTACAGTCGAGCATCCAAAAGAACACTACACATGCCTGCAGTTGAGTATAAATTTTCTATATGTTATTTAAATCTAAACATGAATTCGGCTTTCGCAACTTTGTCCGTCGCAGGCTCTCGGTTTTTTTTATGATAAGCCAAAATATGAATGAAGGCAAATCAGTACACAGATAGAGAACACTACACGATAATAGAAAATCAATCACTTGCATGTATACGGTGTCCTTCTGCATACCTGTACTTTTACTTGTAATATAAATAATATAAGTTTGAGTATGGGTATGTAGTTTATTTATATCCCGTTTGGCACCCTTCGGGTACGGAACCCTAAAAACCGACTTCAAAACACGACAGCACTACAAAGCTAGAAATAATTTAAAAGAATACATTTAAATTAGAAGTACGTATACATGTAGATATTGTAGAAACTTTTATGAAACTTTTTAGTGCTGTAGTGTTTTGAAGTCGGTTTTTTATTTCAAATTTTTAACCGTCACTTTTTAACTTTCACGTTACTTAACTTGCATTGTTTGCTTTATCGCACTCTAAATAATATGTTCAAACTTTGACGTAAAATTAATCGGAGTAAAATTTTTAAGGCTTACATCAATTTAAAAGTACTTTTTGACTTGCGGATATTTCAACATTCAATTAATAATGCTTCGTTTGATGTCATAAATTGCCTCATATTAGACACGATGTAGCACCATCTCTGCAGGAAGCGAGTTGTGTCTTATCTCTTCCACTGATTGCGTCCGGAGCCCTACAGCAAGAAAAGACCCGGTCGGAGAGATAGCCGGATAAGTAGACCAACCAAGTAGAACAAGGCGCCCAATAAGGATCTGGTGACTGATCTTCCCTAGAGATACTGAACTCAAATCAATAGATGCCAAAACTCGCGAAGTAGATGCAACGACCGGTACAGATTCCTTCTGCGGACGAGAAGAAGTTCAGACTATATCCGGCATTACTGACCATTGTCCGCTACGGTTCATAAAAGGAGACATTCGGAAAATTCATAAAGCGGACGAAGAAGTAACCGAGTGGATTAATGGCCTCCCTTTCGAATTTCAATACGCTGTATATCATACTTAAAATAACCAACACTGTTCAGACCAAAACATGTTGATCACCTGTTCACTATACACAAAGCAAACTTACGCTTCAGTTAGACGTCTATTGTAGAGAAAAAAATAGAAATTTTCAACACGGCGTGTAATAAACACGCTTTGCTTTGTAAAGTAAAATACTCCGTCTGTCTGTACACCAGTGCGAGACTTGACGGAAGTACTCTCGTAAAGTCAGTTAAGGTGCAACCACAAGATTTCACCACTCAGTTATTGTAGACTTGTCGACTACCTTGTCTTACGTGCACTCTACTTAGTTAAGTCACGGGCATCATTGTTACAAAAATGTTGAGATTCAGTCTAGTAATAATTTGAGCAACAGTAATTGTAAAACCTTTCTTTCGACTGGGCTAAGACTGAGACTGAGCATATATGCATATTTCTGACAAATGTAGATGTTCCTGTGCTATTTTAAGGTCTCACGATTTTGCATTTATTCATTTACATACTGAATTACTAAAACTAACACTCACAAGAGAGCCTTAAATTACGATTTTCAACCACAACGTTGGCCAAACCTTATGTGAAATGGAAAGTCAGAATTCCACCTCTTATTGGAAGTAGAATTCGGATGTCAACATCGCCAAAATGAAAAGGTCGACCAGCTAGTCCTCTTAAACTCGTAGTGTCCCCTGTGCGCATATTGTCCTGTGTAGTAGTGTAAAATATGAAGTGTGCTCTCACTCCAGCTCAAAGGGCTCTTTCACCCATGCCGGCTGCGGCGGCAATGCCTTTTGCTACACTTCATTAAAACCGTACGCTCTTTACATACACGACAAACCACACCAAAGCTTTTTAGCCGATGATAATCTGAAATAAAAAAAACAAGGTGAAGGTGTAAAAAAAACGTTTAGAATCAGTACATACTTAAGAGCTTGGTGAGTTTTATGTGAACAGTACGGTTAATTGAAATTAGTGAAATAATAATACCCTTCGTACAAAAAGGCGCACGCAAAAACTAATTGAAACACACACTTCCAGCCTATAAGTCTAATTAATCATCAGCCATTTAACGTCCAGTGCAGGACATAGGCCTCCTTCGTGGTTTTCATAACCATAAGTGGTTTTGCCATAATTGCCACGCCTGGCAGGCGGGTTGGCGATCGCAGTATGCGGTTGGAATCTCAGGAAGACGCTGCTGCCCGTCTTTTGGTCATTGACTTCCTTAGTCGCCTTCTACGACATCCACAAAAGGAAATTGGGTGACGCTATTCTTAATCCGGCACCACACGGAACGTAAGTTTACTTAATTTCTCCAAAACATGGCCCGCGTGTGAACTAAAAAATATAGATAGATGTAGAGAACAATTTATAGTACATAAAAAAAATTCATAATACGCAAGCAGCATTTTATATTACTTTGTACCACGCAAAAAACGCGGTGGTAGCCTAGTGCGTAGAACATTGGACTCTGAAGCGGGAGACCCAGGTTCGAGTCCCAGTGGGGGCATGTACCTATGACATTTCTTTCTAAGTTATGTACATTTGAAGCTGTAAGAAAATCAAATTTCTTAGTTAAAGTACAGAAAGAAAGGGCGGTGGTAGCCTAGTGGGTAGAACCTCGGACTCGGAAGTGGGAGACCCAGGTTTGATCCCCGGTGCGGGCATGTACCTATGACTTGGTTTTCTAAGTTATGTACATTTGTCAAGTTATAGTAGCAATACCACTCGCTAACGGTGAAGGAAAACATCGTGAGGAAATCTGGGTGTCTGAGCTATTCACATAACTCAGCGCTTGAAATCACCAATCCGCGGTGGGCACGCGTGGTGATTAAGCCCATAATATCTGTCTGAGAGGCCTGTGCCCTACAGTGGCACGTATATAGGCTGCTTATGTTCCACACAAACAAAAACCTGTTCAGCCCTAATGGGAAACGGATTCACGTAAAAAGCGCTTTTAGAGTGTCCTCATGGGCGCAAAAAAGTTGTAAATAAAAATCTGTATATTTTCCTTTTTTATTAAAATCGTTCTAACGTAAATAAGTTTTGATTTAGCATTCGCGTGACTACACAGATATGATTAGAAAGTACGAGCATGTAATGTCACTCTTTGAAAAAAATCTCGTGTATCCTGTGGATTGGAATGACTTATGAGAGTGGCTCATTGTTTTGTCTAGTGATCTGGTCAGTCGTTTCTTGGTCTCTATCAACCTAGTTAGTTCTCAAACTGAACCTTTTACTCTCCTGTCAATAACATAAGAGAAAATTATTTTCGTGTTATTTGCTCATCATCATCATCATCATCAGCTATTTGACATCCACTGCAGGTCATAGGCCTCCCTCATGGTTTTCCATTCCATTCCGTGTGGCGCCGGATTAAGAATAGCGTCGCTCCATTGCCTTCCGTGGATGTCGTAGAAGGCGACTAAGGAAATCAATTACCAGGAGACGGGCAGCAGCGTCTTCCTGAGATTCCAACCGCATACTGCGATCGCCAACCCACCTGCCAAGCGTGGCGATTATGGCAAAACCCCCATAGTTATGAAAACCACGATGGAGGCCTATGTGCTGCAGTGGGCGTCAAATGGCTGATGATGATGGTTTTCCAAGCTTCCCGGTCTTATGCCGTCCACATCCAGCGACTCCCCGCCACGGTATTTGCTCGGTAACAATAAAATTATCTCTATTTCAGCACAAGCTCTCTCTGCTGCTTTAGTTTATTTCTTTCCTACTACTTATGCAAAGGTTTTTTTTCTTCTTTAAACTGGACCTTCTACTGTTGTTGTTTTTAATTTGTGTCATTCTCGAATAGCAGTGACATTTTCCTCATAATAAAAGCTCATGATTGGTTTTCACTCTGCGCTGAGTCGCACGCAAAATTGCTGGGAATGATTGCTCCTTTCACGTTTTATGTACGAAATAAAACTTTGTACAAAGCGAAATTTAACTTGACCACAAAGTAACAAAGTGTGGGTGAGTTCACGCAAGTACACTATAATACGAACTTTTGAGAATATGTTATAAAATAAATAGAAGCGTGAAAAGCTCGGAGCTCGGAAAGAGCTACAATTTGTAATTGAAAAAAATAACATACTTTTTAATTACATAGTATCTTAGGGCAAAAAAGATACTTGTACCATATCACGTTCCGGTAGAAAAGGACTTGTTGTCATCAGATTTATTAGAGTCACATTCCATTTTTTAACTGACTTCAAAAATTGGAGGAGGTTATCAATTCGACGCGTATATATATATATATATATTTGGCTATGTTCCTCCATAACTCCGTCAAATCTTACCCGATGTCGACAATTCTTTTTTCGTTCGAACAGATGTAACATCTTATTGGTACCATTTTAATTTGCTGAAGATCTGATGAAGACTTTCAGAGATGGAGAACGGAACTCTTCAGTGGACAGCAATAAATAACGCCTAATGGGGCACATCCTTCATAAAATAGCGTAACAATAGTCTCAAGTAAATTTGGTGATGTTCTGGTGAAGACTTTCGGGGATGGAAATTGAGAACGTCAAATTTTAAAGCAACGTCATATTAATTAAGTAGGGTAAATTATGGTTATAAGGGACTTATTTATTTTTCTCCTGCTCCCCCACTAAAAATTGAAAAATAAAAAAATTTAAATAAAAAATAAAAACCGACTTCGAAACACTACAGCACTAAAAAGTTAGAAATAATTTAAATAATTAGAAGTATTTATACATAGGTATTGTAGACACATAATTTGTAGTCGGTGCCCAGTTTCATGACCAGCACAAATATTTTTTGGGCACCGACACCAAATTATACTTCTACAATACCTCTAATTATACATACTTCTAATTATTTTAATTATTAACTTTTTAGTGCTGTAGTGTTTCGAAGTCGGTTTTTAATTTTATTTAAAATTATTTATATAAAACAGTGCATGATGCAGTGGGGGCGGCAAATGGGTGGACTGTATGTGCAAACAATACACAACACCAGGAGGATGCTCGTTGGTACGCGTTGGGGTGTACGTAATGAATTTCACACCGCAGATGACGGGGGACGATCACGGCAGCCCAGGCGGGCCCGGCCTCTTGTATTCCAAAAGTAGATCAGGTTTCTTCAGTATGAAGGCAGATCAAAATAAGGCGACTTTTCACAATTCAATCCCAAACGTACGTCAATGTTATTTCTTGATTGCCATTGTCACTTAAAATTTAGACTGTTTTCGGCCAGGAGTCCAGCGCAAGTGGCTGGATTGAATCCACGAATCCACGAAGGGAAAAACCAAGGTTCTCATCCACTCCTTAGCCTCCACGAGCCCCTCTCACTGTTCGCCATGTACTTGACAGTTGCCACTCAGACGTAAACAGTGGATGTCGTATAGCATTTTCCTACACGGTGTCAAACCATGGTAGCTTTTCGCGTTATTATCAATACCTTTGAACTAATATAATAAGCCCTTGGGGCAGGGTACCGTGAGGAAACCTGAGTGACCGAGACCATGGTTGGTGATTGACGACGATTATTTGTAACCTGGCTATGAAATCAAGCTAGAGCTAAAATTGGGTATTTGACAAAATTTGCAATAAGTTACTTTTAAAACGGAATTTTGTATGAAAATACTGGCTTATGACGTCACATTTCAGAGCATCTTTTTTATGTTTAATCTATTTAAAAATTGTAGTAACTAGTAATTGACTAAAAGAGATATATTTTCCGAGATATTTCTTAGTTTTTGTTTTAATCGAGCATATGAAATAGTTTATTGTTGTTCGTGTCAAATAGGTACCGTATTGTGTGCAGAAATATGTTTCCGCTGCAAAACATGTCCATACAGTTTTCCGGACAAGCGAGAGTGAGTAATAATTCCACATGTGAGAATACCAGCTGTGGCTGTGAAATAAATAACATACGTACGTACATATACGTACACACAATGGCGTACAATACTGGCAGCTTGCAGCGATAAAAGGTCAGTTCAAGATAAAGATAAAGATAAAGATTTATTTATTTGCTAAAACATGTGTCAGTCAAGATACATAAGCATGAATTTTGGATAATAAATAAGGTAAATTCGAATCAACATGTTCTACTGTTATCAGCGTACAGAGTGGCGGTAAGTCTGGACACGGTTTCAACCATTCTGATATTAAAAAAAAACTAACATTAATTTCATTCAGCTGGGAGTTTCTGTGACAAGATAAAAAAAAAACCGGACAAGTGCGTATCGGACTAGCCCACCGAGAGTTCCGTACAAATTTGTAGGTACTTACATATAAATAGTTCAGGAATAGAGTCTTGGTGTTTTTTTTTCTAGTTTTTCCGGAACTCCTATAAGGGTTATCCTGGTCGGACTCTTCCGACAAAAAACTAAGTAAGTTTATCCTGTATTAAGTTAATTGTCCTACAATCCGTTTACATTCGCTTTTTTCCTTTTGAAGTACGGAACCCTAAATTCAGTAACTCATCTGCCAATCCGCAGTTGGCACGCGTGGTGATCAAGCCCATACTCTCTCTCTGAGAGAAGGCCTGTGCCCTATATTATAACGTATGTATGCTGCATTATTACAGCATCCGTAGCGTTGATAGATAGTCTTAATAAATAAACTAAGAAAACAACATACTTAATTAGCATTGCCGATTTTGTAGGTGATCAATTCATAGTAAATATTAATTCATAGTAAGGTCCACGTTTTACACATTTGGTTTAATTTTTCCAAAATTAATTTAAATGAAACATTGTAAATACAAAGTTAATTATGGGCCACTTTAAATACAAAGTTAATTATGGACCACTCCTGCCGCCTTCTCAATTCTTTTATTGCAGTACAGTGACAGAAACATGGTCGAGTCACGTGACGTGTTTTTTCACACCACCAACGCCTAGAAGGTTTGAAACGTGTGCGCGCGTAGATTTAAAGCAGCAATGAAATTAAATCGCCGCGTTCATGCAGTTGTATTACAATGCATTAATCTTGGCCCAGCATGGTATAAGTGCTGGTCTACTCAGTTCTCCTTAAAGCTCTTTTTTTTTTGAACAACCATTTGAAATTTGAAGGAGTTTGTGTGCTAGACAAGTGAATCTTTTGCGAGCTTTTATGCTGTGCAGTACGTATGTAAAATTGCTAGGTTGCGCCCGTAACTTTGTCTGACAGGTTTTCATTTCAGGGGATCCGTTGGGAGTTGGCTGATTGACTGGCCGAAAACATTTAGGTCGCTTTTTACCGCAAAATAGAAACGAAAGCTGTTGCGAATAGAAAAATTCGTGAGTATTTGTCAATGAGATATCCTATAGAATTTGAATCCTAATTTTGGTATGTCCTGAACAGCATCTATGTCGCTATAAGTGAAAACATCTTAATGACTTTCTGCTACTATAATGTAAAATGTACCTTCTATTTTGTAATTTCTTGTGGTTTCCTATGGTTTTAAAACTCAATAAATAAACAAATAAAACATCAAAATACAACATGGCATATATTTTTTTGGGGAACTTTTACACGTCACGGCCGACGACTTTTAGTCACGATGGTGCATTGCCTCTTGAGACTTGGTTGTGAATCGATGCAAACGCGATACTTTGCAACGCACGAATATGGTTTACTAATGTATTGCCAAAAATGTTTCCCAAAGTATTACTTCCCAAACTATTTTCCGCAAATTATCACTTGGCAAAAAAACATTTCTCAAAACAACTTAAAGCAAATAAACAGTTAGCAAAAGTTATTTTGGCAAGTTATTGTTTACCAAATAAATACTTGGTCAAAATTCATTTTACCAAGCATTATTCAGTCAAAAGTATCGTTTGGCAAAAACGGCGGTATCCCACGTTTTGCCATATCATAATGTAGAGTACCTATGACTTTTCCATGCACCAACCTTGTTTAAGTTTGACACAAAACTAAGTTTTTTAGTGAAATATTTTTTTTCGCTTTTATATAAAAAAAAGAACTAACACCCGAAGTTTCAGGATGGAGCGTTTTCAGGATGGAGCGTCGCTGCGCTCCGCTCCATCCTGGAACTTCGAACCTATTTTTGCTTATGTGTACTGACCTAAGAAACAAAATGCGAAATATAAATTTAATCAAACAATTATTTGCTATATAACACTTGCCAAAATAAAACGTTAGCATAATAAACGTTTGTCTTAATAAAACTTGACGCAGTAAAATTATGCGAAATGATAATTTGACCAAATGAATAAAATGCGAAATGAAAACTTGCTAAAGCTTCATTTGGGAAATGAAACTGATGCCATAAGTTTATTGGGAAGTAAAATTTGGCGAAAAATACTTTGGCTAAACGGCGGTATCCCCACGAATATATCGATACTAGGGAATGCAATCCCGGGATCCCGGGATCTCAGAAATACCTGGATCCCGCATACATTTTGCGGGACTAATCTCGGGCGAAAGAATAACACAAAAAATATAGAAATATATATCTATGTAGAGCAAACTGGTTTTGGAAGAGGTTTCAGCACATTGGATCACATACAAACAGTCGAACAAATTATACAGAAGTACGAAGAATATATTTTTTTATCACAAGATAAGATAAGATAAGAATATTCTTTATTGTACCAGGAAAAACACAACATAAAATATTTATAAGGAGTCAGTACAATTGGCGGCCTTATTGCTAATAGCAATTTCTTCCAGACAACCGTATGAAGAAGGAAAGAGAGACACAAGCCAGTTATTTAAGTTTTATTTTTGTTAATGTGAGTATGTTAAAGAATATTTTACTTAAGAAAACAAATATCGTTCAGGCCAAGTAATAACATCGAAAAAACAGAATACAAATTCGGGAATATAGAGGATGCTCTCTTGATTCTCACGCTCATTTCGAACCGTACTATACTAACACAGTCATATTTTCTTAAACAATAACAGAAATAACAAACTCTACCTACAGTTCACAGGCCTCCGTTGGCATGGAAACAACAGATACTTACAGAAGAAATAATTCAACTTGTTACACAATGACATGCTGCAAACATAACTCATAACTTCTAAACATGCAAGAACTTTTCCAAGATCTCCTTATATTACATAGTTTTGAATGTTCCAAAAATTACAGCCGTATATTTGCCGCCATTTTTTGTACTTTACGAGTTATGGTGAGAGAGAGAGAGAGTATGGGCTTAATCACTACGCGTGCCGACCGGGGATTGGCGATTTCAAGGGCTGAGGTATGTGACCACCTCATAACATTCAGGTTTCCTCACGATGTTTTCCTTCACAGTTAACGATAAATAAAATAAAATTATCTGTCAAATTGAGCCCTTAGTTTTTTTCTTCGGAAGGTCGATTTGAACTGTTTTGGTTCTTCTTTCTTTAAACTTTTTCTTTTACGAAAAAAAGAACAAATAAGTTCAAATTGACCCTCTGTAAGACCACAGCAATTACCTTATGCTCAGGTGAGCTCAGCATACACTAATAACACGCGGGTGCCCCAGCCGGTCCTTGTATAAATATTACTGAGATAATTTTACTGTTTGACGAGGGCCTCTGTTAATACAGATGGTTAATTCCACATCTCAAGGGTGAGTTGGTAAAGTAAGTCGATTTTGATATGGATTTTGAAAGGGATTATTTTTGTTGAGGAAGAGAAAGTGGTCTATCACGATCGTGGTACGTGGCAAATCCTGAGCTCTGCCTACCCCTCCGGGATTGGCCGGGACGGGCGTGAGTTTATGCAGTGAGCTTATGTACTTAGTAGCTTAGTACTTTAGCATAGAGGTTTCCAACTATAACTTAGGATTTTAAAATAAATGGCTTGCTCTTCACATAATTTTTCGCATAGTAACGATATACGATATGCTCATCTTTATAATTACTGCTTTTAACTTAAAAATTCTTTTGTTATCTCTAAAATAAATCGTTAGGGTCCGGACCTGGATCCTCCGTGTAATGATCTTGACACAATACCACTGAGCTATCAATCTAAGCGCGGTTAGATCAACTTATAAAAGGAGAGGCTGTAGCCTACAGCGGCAATAAGGCATACAGCGGCGGTTAGCCTAGTGAGTAGAACATCGGACTCGGAAGCGAGAGACCCATGTTCGATCCCCAGTGCGGGCATGTAGGTACCTTCATCATCAACCCATTATGTCCCCACCGAGGGGCACGGGTCTCTTCCCTGAGGAAGGTATAGGCCATACTCCACCACGGGGGCCAAGTCCGGATTGGTGGAGGCTTGTAGACTAGTGGCTCGTCTACTGTCAGAAGTTGTCAAGCCGCCCTAAGGCCTCTGACTTGGCTTAACGACTCCCATCTATCGACGGCAGCCGGCACCAACAGCTTAACGTGCCTTGCGAAGCACGGAACCGCTCGGAAAAATGCCACTAACGTTAGGCACAGACGGCGACCCATCCATGCACTGAACGCGCCCTGTGTTGCTTAACCTTCGTGATCGTTTAAGATCACTCAGGCAGCCGGGGCTACGAGCGAGCGGTACCTATGGCTTGGTTTTCTAAGTTATCTACATTTGTGAAGTTATATAGCAATATAGTGCTAACCGTGAAGGAAAACATAGTGAGGTAACCTGAGTTTCTGAGCTATTCACATACCAGCGCTTGAAATCGCCAACCCGCGGTGGGCACGCGTGGCGATTAAGCCCATACTCTCTCCCTGAGAGAAGGCCTATGCAGTGGGACGTACATAGGCGGCTTATGTATATATAAGAGGAAAACTTCGTACAAATTCCATTGAAAATTACTTTAATGGAGTTATTAGTCATGTGAAGGAGGTAAAATACCCCTCCTGCGGAACCTTACACTGCTTATCTGCGCGTGCCGCGGCACGCACTTGGCCGTTTTTTTTTACTAAGATCGCCAGTGTACACGATACGAGTAGCATCTTAGTGGCCAAAATAGCTTACTCGGTACGAGTGTTGAGATCGTGAAAACAGGCTTTAAGTTATTTTTTTAAAATTAAAATCTCTACAATTGACTCTATGACGAAAGTGTCTGAGGGAAGTATGAATGAGACAAAATAACTTACAGTTTTTGTATACATGTTTATATTTAAGCCCTTCACGTTAAAAACGCATGTCTGTCCAAAAGGCTAACGCAGTAATATAGTACATTAATAATATTCAGCAAACTGAACGTAAATTCTTAACGTTGAAATAAATTATTGATTTCAGATTGAAAGGTGGAAAATATGCTCAGGTATAACTTACCTGAACAACATATTTCAAACCTGTTAATTTTCCACCCTTTACAAAGCCAAAATACATACACACTGTGTTATTAAGCAGTTGTTACTAGATTGTGTAAATACCTAGAGTGTTTACCTAGGAATATTCACAAAGGGATAGAGTTGAAAGGGCTTATTCTAAGGGCTCTCGGTATTCTGAATAATATGAGCGGTTCAGTCTTAGTTGAGCATTCTCGGAATAACGTTCGTGGATTAGTCTTCTTGGAAGTGAAGATTTCTCTCTGCTAAGCTTGTAGAATTTTCAGGCTAATTTATAAAGAATTTAAAGATTTTACCATAAGCTGAGCGAAGAAAATGTGAGTTGATAAAATGTTAAACGCTGCAAATTGAACCCAGGTACTTCTCAATTTATAAACTAGCACTTGTCCCGGTGGGTAGAACATCGGACTTGGAAGCGAGAGACACAGGTTCGATCCCCAGTGCGGGCATATACCTATGACTCGGTTTTCTAAGTTATGTACATGTGTAAAGTTATAGTAGCAATACCACTCGCTAACTGTGAAGGAAAACATCGTGAGGAAACCTGAGTGTCTGAGCTATTCACATACCTCAGCGCTTGAAATCGCCAATCCGCGGTGGGCACGCGTGGCGATTAAGCCCACACTCTCTCCCTGAGAGAAGGCCTGTGCCCTACAGTGGGACGTATATAGGCTGCTTAACTAGGATACCTCGTGCTATGATAACCAGGCAGACATCGCAAACATGAAAATACAACCCGACTGTGGCTATTTGTACAAACCAAGTACGCTGGCCTCCAGTGGGAATCGAATCCACTACCTCTCATTCAGTAGTCAAGCGTGTCTATAATACATCTAACATTTTGTCGTGACTCTTTCAACAAATACCTTCGTGTTTCAGTAATAATACCTACAGTAACGTAATGTCAAATATGATCACTGTATCGGCCAAATCCCTTCAGCTGCCGTCCAAGTAAGTAAACTATGCGACAGTAAGTGAGGTCACCTACTTAATTCAAAGGTTAGACCATCGGCAGCATAGTTTCTATACCTTTCCCGCCTATGTGATATGAAAGAGATAAAGCGCAGGTTGAGCATCAGTTGTGAGGTAAAATAATCGGGGTCGTGAGTCGATGTTATAATCGTCCACCCTCCGAATCGATTCAGCACAAATCGACCGAAAGGGCTGGCCCAATGAACTAGGAAGGGATGGGATCAAGTGATAAACTGGAGCTTATTAAGCTTGTTTAGGCTTTATGGTGCAACCGTGGCGGGACTGGTGAGTATTTCTCAATCATTGGGTTCTAGATTGTACCCTGAAGCATTGTAGTATGATTTCAAGATTATTTTTTAGACTTCATATTTAAAGTAGCTCTTCCACCCTGGGGAAGAATATTCGTGCATATATATTTTTGATGTATGTATTCAGCCTACTCGTATATACGTGCCACTGTAGGGCATAGACCTTCTCTCGGAGAGAGAGAGTATGGGCTCAACCACCACGCGTGCCCACCGCGGTTTGGAAATTTCAACCGCCGAGGTATGTGAATACCTTAGTCGCTCCGGTTTCCTCACGATGTTTTTCTTCACAGTTAGCGAGTGGTATTGCTTCTATAACTTCACAAATGTATGTTCAGTGATAATCGTACCAATAATTCAATAATCGCCATTAGCCCTGTTTTACGTATAACTGTTTATGAGCATCGAGACCCATTAAAAATACGACCAATAGTGTCAATGAATCAACCATTAGGAATAAGTTTTTAATCATAAAGCTATTAATCAGCCCTTATTGCCTACTGCTGGACCTAGGCGTCCCCCATGCACGCTACTGTTTACGGTTCTCGTCCATCTTCATCCAGACACTGCCAGCAATCTGCCTCAGATGGTCGGTCCAGCGCCCAAATTTTTAGGCATATACGTTACGCACCCTGTGCTAAGGTTGGCAGGAAGAGATCTCTCTTAGAGATAAGTTTGCCTTTGTAACAATGCTATGTAATTAATTTTCTAATTTTGTAATAAAAAATATATAATGTTAGTAACTATTATTATAACTGTGATTTATCAGTAAAGAATATGGATCATCATCATCATCAGCCACTTGACGCCCACTGCAGGACATAGAACTCCTTCGTGCTTTTCATAACCATGAGGGGTTTTGCCATAATCGCCACGCCTGGCAGGCGGGTTGGCGATCGCAGTATGCGGTTGGAATCTCAGGAAGACGCTGCTGCCCGTCTCCGGGTAATTGATTTCCGTAGTCGCCTTCTACGACGCACACTGAAGGAAATTGAGTGACGCCATTCTTAATCCGGCGCCACACGGAATAGCCGGCGAAGAATATGAATATGAATATAATTTTGAGCCAATTGATGCCAGACCTTAGATTTTTAGGTGGGTCAGTTTAATAATATACTGAAAAATTGGCTTTGCTAAATTTTTATCGCTCGAAGGAACATTTATTTCCAGAAAAGAACCTAAATACACTGAGCTGGGAAAATCCGGATACAAGTCCTATTTCCTAGCGATTGGGTAGGTCAAGATGAATGGTCATACGGAATGATTCGGATGAAATATTATAAGAACTTACCTTTTCGTTTAACCGATAACTTAGAACGAAGGTTCAGAAGGTTTACTCGATTCATATTGTTTTTTTTATCGCCAATCCACGGTGGAAACGTGTAGTGATTAAGCCTATACTCTCTCTCTCTCTCTGAGAGAAGGCCTGTGCCACACAGTGGGATACTATTATAATAATAATATTGCTTTCTGATTGGTTTAGACCGAGTACCTTTTTGTAAGTTATGTGATTTCCCGTGCAATATTGTGCTATATATCTTGGTGTAGAGGACTTTTTTTACAGTAATAGGGTCTCTTACCTTTTGGACACGGAACCCTAAAAATGTAAATTCTAATATATTTCACCAGTTCTTCGGCCAGAGTTATCTATCTATGTATGTATTTATTATTAATAATAATAAATTTATTGAACACTAACTGTGAAGGAAAACATCGTGAGGAAACCCGCGGCTTGGTTGGTTCCGCACGTATTGACTAAGCTGCCGACTAAGCTGTCAGGATGGTATAGGTGCTGTGAAAGCCTACTCCATCTAAAAAAAAATTATGTCCCATGCACTGCAGCGTCCGAGTGGTCCCTTCACAAATCAAAGGCCAAAGTTTATTGCACATGAGTAGACATTATGCATTTTCTACCAGTCAACCGCAGAGCATTTTATTATCTATCTTTCTAGAGGAGATGACGGCTAGTGGGTTTCTTTACGTCGGGTGGTCGAGTCGGGATGATCTTTTACGTCTTTTCTTTCAGGCCAATAATGTTATTCCGAAACGGACGTAATATTAATAGGATCCGCAGATTTATATCGAGAAGGATAGATTTTTCTTTTTCTACCATAATGCACATTACATGAGTTAGAATAGATTTCCTCGACTGTGATGAACAGAATGAGTCCACCCTTAGTTAGACCTGAGATTTCCGCACTTAGGGCCGGTTTCTGAATTGAGAATTTCACTGAGTAAATACTTAAGTAACGTTCTGTCACGCTCTTTTCTGAGAAATTCGAAGAGACAGCACTACAGTTAATAATTTACTTAGCGAAATTCTCAATTCAGAAACTAGCCATTAGCCTCATAGTTTGGCCATTGTACGTATAGCGAGCGCTAAGGTATATAAATACCTCAGACACTAGGGTTTCCTTACGATGTTTTCCTTCACAGTTAGCGAGTGGTATTGCTACTATTACTTCACAAATGTACGTAACTTAGAAAACAAAGTCATTGGTACATACTGGGATTTGAATCCACGACCCCCCGAATGAGAAGCCGGCGTTCTACCGCTCCGTTACCACCGCTTCCCTGAGTCCAGCCTTTAGAGCCTTACCCCCAGTTTCTCGTACACTAACACGCTGTTAATCTACTGTTAACAGCTGTCAATTGACCGAAGTGCATACAAAAAAAACCACTGACAGCTGTTAACAGTAGATTAACAGCTTGTTAGTGTACGAGAAACCGAAGGTAATTCTTAAATATTGGACGTTCGGTTAAACTTGACTGTTAAGTAAAGCCTCGGTCACACACAGCGACTAATCGCTGCGAGTGCACTCGCCGCGAATAAAAGTCGCAGCGACAATTCGCTGCCTGCCTCTCACACACAGCGAGTTCCACGAGAGAATTTCAACAGTCTGGGCGCAGCGAGTAAAATTGAACATGCTCAATTCTAGTCGCGGCGACTTCAACTCGCGGCGAGTGAATCTACTCGCAGCGAATAGCTTATCATTGGTGGCTACGGGTAGCCCCTTCATACACATGATCTGAAGTGGACACCGTGTGTAATGAAATGGAAACTGCCGATATGCCTTGTCAGAGTGCCATGATCTATGGCTAATCGAGTGAGTGGATACCGGAAACAGCGATAGAGATCGTTGAAGAGATGCCTGGAAAAAAGTAGGCATTTTTTGGGGAGAAATTGATACGGGAGAGCTTTATTGTTGAACTAATGCTCCTACACGCTTGACTACTAAAACTGACGTCGTTGGGCCGCCCGACATGATTTGTACAAATGGCATCAGTCTGGGTGTATTTCAATGTTTGTGACGTCCTTGCCTGGTTACCATAGCACGTGGTATCCTAATTTGGAAACAGGACAAGTGATTGTGTTCCATGGAAGTTACTTTTATTGTTTTTAGAACATTACACAAAGAAACCGATTCAAATGCAAAATATTTTCTCTGCTAGAGGAAGTAAAATAAAAGCACCGGTTTACGCATTGAAAACGGATTTATTTGTTGAATATAACATGAAAAACATGATGTCCTGGCTAAGAGTGAGGGTAACTGTCACAATAAGCTTTACCGGGCCTTTGTTCAATATTGTGTATATATCTCTAAAACTAGCTTTGTTGTTCATAAAAATACTATTCCTCTAAAACACTCCTCAAATGCAGTTGAAATAGTCTGGTATATGAACATCTTACTAGATTATCAGATTTCTTCATGATGTTCTTCTTAACCGTTAGCGAGTGGTATTGCTACCACGATGTTTCCCTTTATCATAGATTATTTTAACTGCATAGGACAGTGGTTTCACACCTTTGGCATTCAATAGAATTTACCCCAAGTTTAAGTCAAAAGCCAAAAGTAAAAAACAAAATTATTCAAAGTAACACAGAAACTGTGACTTATTGAACGTTACAAGAAAAACTAGGTGTCCGTTTGAAAATCTAGATCATTTGGAGAAAAAACGGACAAAAAAACTCCAAACTTAGTCTTTTCAAAAATTTTCCTTAATTAACAGAGTTTGCATGTCATATCTTCTAAAAAGCTAGTACTAACATGCATTGAACTAGCTTTAATTCCACACATATCTTTGTCATCTAAATAATCCTTAATGCTATAGTACCTAGCCCTTTTGGCATAAAGTGCGCTTTACGCATTTTTTTAACCTATTGGTGTTTGTGCCTATTGGTATAACATAACATAACATAACATAAACTCACGCCTGTATCCCAGAGGGGTAGGCAGAGACCAGGGACTGCCACTTGCTACGATCCTGACAGATCACTTTCGCTTCCTCAACATTCATTTAGAAGCCCTATTTGCCTCGTCACCTCCTCCGAAGTATTAATCCGCTCAACCCCTAAGCTGAGCCGAAGCCTCGGAGCTGAAAAAGCCGAGGGAAGTAGCAGAGAGCATCTTGATAAAAATTCGTCAGGTCGCCCTCCCGACGCGGCCCGCTCACAAATAGGTTGGATTGACGCCGAATGAATATAAAACGGTGGATTTCCCCCTCAGTCTCTGCCTTAATATTCAGTTGGGGGTAATGACTTGAGAATTGTGCGATTACAGACGTGTGATTTTCATACGGGTGTCCCTATGCACATTTTTTTGCTTTGTGCGAGCGAGCGAAGGGTGAATGATTTTTCAGTAATGTGTTTCTTTGTTACAAGCGTTTTAATAAAAGAGAAACTGGGTTATCTTTTTTTAACCGGCCTCAAAAAAGGAGGAGGTTATCAATTCGTCACGTATATATATATTTTTTTTGGCTATTTTTTTCCATAACTCCGTCAGATCTTAACTGAATTCGACAATTCTTTTTTTGTTCGAATATATATAACGTTCCATTGGTCCCATTTTAATTTGGTGAAGATCCGATAAAGTCTTTTAGAGATGGAGAACGGAACTCTTCAATGGTCAGCAGTAAATAAGGCCTAATGGGGCCCATCCTTTAGTAAAATCCGTCTGTTTCATACAATAGCGTAAAAATAGTTCCAAGGTAATTTGGTGATGTTCTGGTGAAGACTTTTGGAGATGGAAATTGAGAACGTCAAATTTTAAAGCAACGAATTAAGTAGGGTAAATTATGATTATAAGGGACTCGTATATCTTTCTCCCGCTCCCCCACTAAAAACTGAAAAAAAAAAAAAACCAACTTCGAAACACTACAGCAATAAAAAGGTCAGATATTATAATTTAAATAATTAGAAGTATGTATACATGTACGAGTAGGTACCTATTGTAGAAGTATAATTTATAGTCGGTGCCCAGTTTCATGGCCAGCACATATATTTTGGGCACCGACTCCAAATTATAGTTTTAGAATACCTACATTGTATACATACTTCTAATTATTTAAATTATTTCTAACCTTTTAGTGCTGTGGTGTTTCGAAGTCGGTTTTTTTTTATTTTCATTGCGGGCCCCTATGATAACATAGTGAAGCACTTTTGGTTGCCAGCAATGCTAATTTGTTGTAGTACAGTTTCTCTCTGTACCGTAAACTGTAAGATTTTTAATATTGATATGGTGACTATAAGATGTTGTTAGGTTAGCTAATTACGTAATAACATAAGACAGAAGGACCTTTGAATAGGGACTGAGTAAATAAACCGACTTTGTATTACATGGATCTCACCACTTTTTACGGTGGAAGAACTGAGTTGCGAGACTTGTTTTTTAGGGTTCCGTACCCAAAGGGTAAAAACGGGACCCTATTACTAAGACTTCGCTGTCTGTCTGTCCGTCCGTCCGTCTGTCTGTCACCAGGCTGTATCTCAAGAACCTTGATAGCTAGAGAGTTAAAATTTACACAGATTATGTATTTCTATTGCCGCTATAACAAAAAATACTAAAAAGAAAATAAAATAATTATTTAAGGGGGGCTCCCATACAACAAACGTGATTTCTTTGCTGTTCTTTTATCTTTGTTAGACACAAAGATGTTGTATAGATAATGTCACGGAACCCTTCATGCGCGAGTATGACTCGCACTTGGCCGTTTTTTTTACAAGTTATGGTTTTAATGGTATCTCTTTTCTTTTTGTAGATATTCCTCCTTTTTTTCCTTTTCCATTTTACAACTTACCTTTAAACAAAATTATATCTAGGTACCCATCTACAGCTATTATTCCATTATATGATACATATTTATACAGCTACACTGATGCATTCACTGCAAATATAACTTTGTAATCGTGTATATTTATATGGGATTACAGAGTTATTTATGCAGTCGATGTATCTAGAAAACTGGACCGAAATTGAAAAATATTTTAGGTTTTCCTTCATGTACACACTAAACACTAATTGCATTCTATATCTGAAGCTTCTATGTTTGCTAGAACTAAGTGCCTTAAAGTTTTGATGATCGGACAGTCAGTCACGGCCGGTTTCGGGTACTTTTTATCTTGCCCGTTGCTAATACATCCCCTATTTGGTCAAAGTATTTCCGCCTGGGACGTCCCTTACCGGACCTTCCACCCACATTCGCTCGATATATTTGTTTCGTCAATCTTTCTTCCTTTATTCACTCTGCATGTACAAACCAACGCAACATTCCTTTCTCAATTATAGTCACTATATACTTAATAAATAATTTTAAGAAAAAAACGTAAGCGTTGCATTTGTCTCAACTTATGGTGAATTTGATTTTGAAACGAAAAATCTTAAAGCTTGTACCGAATCTTCCCATAATATGCGATATTAATGTCGTAACAAGCGAAGTTCTTAATGACAGTTTTAGTTTGTTTTACGACGACATTTGTTACCGTGAGAATTGTGACAGACGGCTTTATATTGAAAGACGTAGCCTTAATAGCAGCTTAACATCAAATATAGATCTGAATTATAAAACACTTTGAATTGATCAGATTACTCCTTTTAGCAAGTACCTAGATATCAGTTTATTAATAAATAATATCGTAATAACTTAAACCGATTTTGACTATTCTGAAATCCCTTTTGCCCCTTCAGAAGGGACAATAAGACTTATTTCAACCTCATTTGTAATAACTAATGATAAAAACTCCACACTACACAATCGCTTGCCCTGGTCGGCTACCTAGTGCTTTGGTAACCAGGCAAGGACATCACAAACATGAAAATACACCCAGACTGAGGCCATCTGTACAAACGTTCTTCATGGTAATCAGGCGTGATACCTCTAGACCAACGAGGCAGTCACAAAAAATACGAAAAAAAATATTAAAGTCTTTTGCAGGCTACAAACAAATATATTCCCTCTATGTCATCTTAAGTAAGCACCTGTAACTACACCATAATTGGCTGCCTCGTTGGACTAGCCGTTAAGGCGCTTACTACCAAGATGAGACGAGAGAATAGAGGTCGTGGGTTCGATTCCCACTTAGGGCCGCCGTACATTTGTACAAATGGCCTCAGTCTGGGTGCATTTCCATGTTTGTGACGTGCTTACCTGGTTACCATAGCACAGGGTATCCTAGTTTGGGACCAGGACAAGGGTTTGTGTTGTGTGGAAGTTATTATTAATATTAATTATCTTGCAATTTTGTATAATTATCACGGGTACTGGTGTACATCATCAGCCATTTGACGCCCACTGCAGGACATAGGCCTCCCTCATGTTTTTCATAACCATGAGGGGTTTTGCCATAATACTGGTATACAATGAAGAATCATATTCTTATCTTAAATTAACAGTCCCTTCCCTACATTTTACCTTTTTATGTTTCAAGGTATACCTTTCTACTTCTACAGGCTCTGTTCCAAAACAATACAAAATTCTCCGAACGCAAAACTACTACACTACACGACCAAGAAAACCATACACAACATCTCCCAACTTTCATTATTGCAGGACTCTAGCCAGAAACCCTTCCGGTGGCTTTAATTTTAATGTAGTCATTCAACGGCTAGAGATCACCAGTTTCTGGGGACGCAAGTTTAGTTCGCGCCGACGTTGTTGGCCGACAAACCCATTTCCCGCAAACTGTGTCAATTGCCGGAGTTTGGCCAAAAAAAACTCGCCTGGCCAAGTGGGAAGCGTTGATATGATGCATTACGGGTTTTGCAGAAGTTTAATGGTATTATTGATGGTTCTATGGCTGTTTTGGTGGTCGATGATGCGTGGAACAGAGACGCAGACTTATTTCGGTGGATTTGTATGGAAGCTTGTTTTGTAACTCTTGTAAGTAAGTGTTCGCTGAGAGTGGTCGTGCTGTTGGTTACTCAAATATTTGTTGTTTTTTTTGGAATATTATATTAATCAATTTATCGGATCCTCTCTTACTATCTTGTGCTGTGTGCCATTGGTGCTCTGCGCCATATTTGATCGTGTATTGCTGCGTCCCTGTCACCACCTGCGTCACTCGCCCTCTACGTCGCCCGCTGCGATTTGGAAGCCGCCGGGACCCACGACAGCCGTCGAAGTGAAGTCAAACCCAATTAAAAGTCTTAATCTGCACGTGTCGCGGTGAGTCTCGATCCTGCAGCGAATTGCTGAGGGCCAACCTGCCTGGCAGTCTTAACCGCGCCGCTAAGGTGGACTGGAACTGGCAGCTCGAATCTACTGACTACATTGTGCCGCTAACTAAAAAGGCATCTACTACATCACACGGCTACGTCATCCGCTGCCGCTACGAAAGAGTGCTACGCATAGGCTGTCCGCGGTGCTACGGAATTACGTGTTTGGGTAGTGCTACGAATCACCTGAGAGCATCTACAATTTACTATAATTTACCGATTTCTTTTTGGGGTTCCTTTTCTTCTCTCTTTTTGGGCCTAAGCTCCATCACCAAGAATGCCCAACGGAAAACCCAGCTCTGGCAAGGCCGCCAAGTCTAAAGAACCGCCCTTTGATCCCAAAGTTCATTACGCATGTTGTCATGCTGCGATTGGAAGGAGCGACAAAGCTTTAATATGCAGTGAGTGTGACTTGCAATATCACGACCAATGTATCCGCCCTCGTCGGGATAAAATCCGCTCTTCACCGTCCGACAATATCGTAGCTGGATGGCTTTGCCCATCATGCGTCGCTAAAAAGCCGAAGGAGCCAAAAAATGACCACACACCAGTACGTGTAAATACTCAACTTAGGCAGCAGCCACCCACAGTACCGCAACTTGATGGAAATACTGACTCAGACCAAACTGAGAACTTGCCTGGTTGGTATCAGACACTGGAAACAAAACTATCCAAGAAGCTACGCGAGCTTATGAGGAGCGAGATTGAACATGTGAGGGAAACTAACCAGGCTATCCTGGCTAGCGTTGAGTTCCTAAATGCTAAGTATGATGAGATAAGTAACAAGATGTCTACTTACGATTCTGAAATGCACTTGCTAAGGAAAGAGAATGTGGATTTAAAGTCGAAGGTTTCTGATTTGTCGACCAGATTATCGTCACTCGAGCAACACTCTCGGGAGTGTAACATTGAAGTTACGTGCGTCCCCGAGTTCCGAAACGAGAGTCTTCCTAAGACGCTGACCCAACTCTGCAGTGCTGTATCATATCCGCTGGAGGAGAACGATATAATTATGTGCAAGAGGGTGGCCAAAATGGACCCTTCTAACCAACGTCCACGCGCGATTATAGCGAAGCTGCGTACATCTAACCACAGAGATGGACTTATAACTGCTGTCACGGTTTTCAATAAAGCAAATCCGAAGGATAAGCTGAACACGAGCCATATTGGATTAGCGGGTGAGAAGTCTCCTATCTTCGTGGCAGAACATCTTTCTCCAGCTGCTAAACATCTACATGCCCAGACAAGAATGTCTGCCCGCGACAAATCATATAGATACGTGTGGGTGAGAAATGGGCGTATTAATGTCAGGAAAAACGACGGATCCCCATCTATCGTGATTAAAAGTGAAGCTGACCTAGCCAAGCTATAACCGCACTCACCTTGACTTTGACAATGTGTGTTGTGTTTTATTCATTGTAGAGCTAAGTATATATTACCAAAACATTAGAGGAATGAGAACTAAAACCAGTGATATTTACAAAAACATCTTACAAGATAATTATGATGTGTTAATTTTTACCGAAACGTGGTTGAACAATGATATTACTAATAATGAATTCATCGATTCTAGGTACCAAGTCTATCGTAGAGATCGGCAGTGTCAGTTCGGTAGTAAAACTACTGGCGGAGGTGTACTCATTGCTATCACAAAAAAAAATTAAATCAGTCAGAATGATAGATTGGGATAGCGATTGTGAGGATATATGGGTGATCATAGAATGCACTTACAACAAAAAACCCATGCGCTTAGGCTTATGTTGTGTTTACTTACCTCCACCTGTAAATTTTAATTGTCTAAATAGCTTTCTGGATAAGGCAAGTGAAGTCCTCAATGAGATAGACGACGTCCTCGTGGTAGGAGATTTTAATCTGGGTCTTATACCTTGGTCCGTAAATAGTGATGATGGTATGCTATCAGCTGATACCACTAGTCTAAACAGCCTTGGCCACGCGCTCACCGACTTCACTGCAATCTTTGGGCTGCTTCAGTGTAACGGAATTAAGAACTCCCTGGATCGAATCCTCGATTTAGTCCTTTGTAATCTTCCATGGAAAGTTACAAAATCCACTACCCTCATAAGCAAACTTGATCCCCATCACCCTCCGCTAGATATCTCACTTAGTTGTTCGACTAGTGAACTGCTATCACCAATTCCTCGTACAGATCTCAACTATTACAGAGCAGACTTTGACAGTATTCTACAAGAACTTAAAGCTGTTGAGTGGGACAAGCTTTTCGGCAAGTCTCGCGATGTCAACGAAATGGTGGCTCAATTCTATGAGTCAATTAATAAGATTATAGAACGGCACGTCCCTCGAAGAAAACACAGAAAAAAAGTGTACCCACCGTGGTTTAGTAAAAATTTAATCCTACTTTTGAAGGAAAAAGACAAACTTAGGCTGAAATATAAAAAATACAGAAATCCCCGTGATCGTTTAGAATATGAAATGCTTCGTACACGCTGCAGTAATCTCTTTGATGATTGTTATAGAAACTATATCAGAAAAGTTGAAAGTAGTCTGAGGGACAACCCTAAGTTCTTCTGGAATTTTATTAAGGGCAAAAACAGCACCAGATCAGATATTCCTAATGAAATGAACCTCGACAGCAGAACGGTCAGTGGCGGTCTCAATATTGCTAATGAATTTGCCTATCACTTTCAGTCCACATTTAATCCCTCAATAAATTCCCTTCAAGACGCAGCTAGTCTTTCAGTGCCTGGTGCCTGCCTGAATAATCTTTGTAACATCAAACTTGATGAAAGAACCATTCTGAAACATCTCAGACAGGTTAACATTAATAAGGGTCCTGGTCCTGACGGTATTCCCCCCATATTCGTTAAAAGATGTTCGACAGGTCTGTCTTATCCCCTAAAAGAAATTTTCAATAAATCATTAGTTAACGGTAGCTTCCCGGAGGTATGGAAAAAAGCACGTATAGTTCCCGTCCACAAAAAGAGCAGTATTGATTGTATACGAAACTATAGACCAATTTCAATTTTGTCAAGTTTCTCTAAACTGTTTGAGTCAATCATCAGGCCAATTTTAACTGCACATACCCGACACCTAATAAGCAACAAGCAACATGGGTTTCGGGAAAGCCACTCCACGGTTACTAATTTAACCACTTACGTATCACACTTAATGAAGAGTGTGGATAGTGGCCACCAAATTGACTCAGGCTACACCGATTTTAGTGCCGCGTTTGACAAGGTGCCCCATAGAATCTTGCTGACTAAGCTTCGTGACCAATTCAGTATCAACGGCCCACTGCTTGCATGGTTCACATCATATCTAACCAACCGTCCTCAATCTGTGGTTGTAAAAGGATATGAGTCAAACCCGTACGTGGCTTCCTCCGGAGTACCTCAAGGTTCCCTATTGGGGCCGGTCCTTTTTACACTATTCGTAAATGATATAGTTGCCTGTGTTCATCATAGCTCTTGCTCATTGTACGCAGACGACATGAAGATTTTTAAGGAAATCAATTCTGAGTCAGATGTCATAAAGTTGCAGTCTGACATAGATAGAGTGGCCATATGGTGTACCATAAACCAGATGGAACTAAACGTCTCTAAGTGTCAGTTTATCAGGTTCACAAAAAAGAGAAAGCCAATTGAATCCAAATATAGTATCAATGGTATGTTTGTGGACCTGGTTGCACAAGTCCGCGACCTAGGTATCATCCTTGATTCAACACTGAGTTTCATACCTCACATAAACTATGTCATTGGCAGGGCGGCTAAGATGTTGGCATTTATCAAACGCAGTACCAAGGACTTCAAAAAGACAGGCACTAAAATACTTTTGTTTAATTCCCTAGTTCGTAGCGTATTGGAATACGGTACTGTTATCTGGAACCCGCATTACGAGGTGCATTCTAATCGCATCGAATCGATCCAACGTGTATTTACAAAACACCTTGCATATTTGTCACCGGGGATAAGTCACAGGTCCGCATATACTGATAGACTCACCCACTTTAAAATAGTGCATCTTTGGAAGCGCAGACGAATGAATGACCTTATTCTTTTGCATAAGATAATCAATGGCCAAGCGCTTTGCGAGGATCTACTAGAAAGTATATCTCTTCGAGTACCCAGGCCAAATTGTAGATTATTGAATAAGGACACTTTCTTTATACCTCTCTGTAAAACCAATATGGGGAAAAATGCTCCCATATATAGAATGTTAAAAACATATAATGAATGTTGGAAGGAATATGATCTGGATATATTTTATGATAGACTGGGGTTTTTTAAATCTAAAATTTCTGGAATCGATCTTGGCTAGTTTTCAAGTTGTAATATTAATATTTATAAGTCTAATAATATTCGTGGTAACAGTATTGTTGTTTATTAGAATAAGCCAATAGTGCGAACCTGTGAGTGCTGTGCGCACCTATAATTGGCACAAACGCCAGCCCTCTGTTAATTACGTTTAGTTAACCTTTAATGTGTTTGTGCTGTTGGTGTGCCTTAATAAATAAAATAAAATAAAAAATAAAATAACTCAAGGGCTCCTCAGCTCCTATATTGTTATAAGCAGCCCAAATACGTCCCACTGTAGGGCACAGGCCTTCTCTCAGAGAGAAAGAGAGAGTACGGCCTTAATCACCACGCGTGCCCACTGCAGATTGGTGATTTCAAGCGCTGAAGTACGTGAATAGCTCAGACACTCAGGTTTCCTCACGATGTTTTTCTTAACGTTAGCGAGTGCTATTGCTACTATAACTTCGCAAATGTACATAACTTAAAAAAATAAAGTCATAGGTACATGCGCGCACTGGCATGAACCAGGGTCTCTCCACTAGGCTACCACCGCTCTAAGCTCCTGTATTACGCGCACCAAATACTGGGCGATTCCAATCGTCTTGCGTCTAACTGTCAAATTAGTATGGAATTTGACACTTGACGCTTGGAATCGCTCAAGTAGTGCAAATTATTAGGCCTTTCCGTGTGGCGCCGGATTAAGAATTGCCTCACTCCATTTCCTTCTGTGGATGTCGTAGAAGACGACTAAGGAAATACATTACCAGGAGACGGGCAGCAGCGTCTTCCTGAGATTTCAACAGCATACTGTGATCGCCAACTCGCCTGCCAAGCAACTCTAATGCAGTCTGAGAGGCAGTCTGCCTCGTTGGTCTAGCGGTATCACGTCTGATTAACATTCTGAAAGTCGTGGGTTCAATTCCCACAGTCTAGGTGCATTCCCATGTTTGTGATGTCCTTGCCTGGTTACCATGGCACAGGGGGTATCCTAGTTCAGGTCCAGGAACAGTGATTGTGTTGTACAGGCAATTCTTAAAACGATACTTAAAATAAACCACTCGACAGTGTTCTTAATAGGACCTATCTCAAAATTGCTAAGCTTACTGAAACAATATTCAAATAAGCCAGAACAAGGTGTCAATTTTACTAACAAAATATTTTTTATCGCCAGTCGTCGAAAGATTTCGGTCGTAATATTCTGAGCCGTCGCTCGTAAACGGAGAAATGGTGAGATCTCATTTGAGGTGCATTGCGACCGAAAGAATCAATTTACGGTGTGATTGAAAGAATCCATCAAAGTGCGGTGAAAGTAACTGTTCTTGTTAAAACTTAGTAGACTTTTATTTGTTGTTTTTTCCCTTTTTTTAAATACAAGTAGATACTTATGGAAGAAAGTGTAGGGTAAAAGTTTGTTACGGAAGCATGAACTTTTAGGGAGAAAGAAATGTATTCTTTTTGTCAACTTTCAGCAAATCAATTTGGCGAGATGTAAAAAATATTTTATTTTAAGAAACTTAACAGTTTTCATGAATTCCGCGTGTTATTGTATTTTAGTAGATATTTCCTGCAACAGATAATGTTTGTACAGTATTTCCACGTAGCTGGACCTCATCATCATCATCAGCCATTTGACGCCCACTGCAGGACATAGGCCTACCTCACGGTTTTCATAACCATGAGGGGTTTTGCCATAATCACCACGCTTGGCAGGGGCGGGTCGACGATCGCAGTATGCTGTTGGAATCTCAGGAAGAAACTGCTGCCCGTCTCCTTTAGCTAGACATATTACAGTGAAAAAAAATTCACAGATTTCATGCCTCACATGACTATCAAGCACATTGGAAATGAATTGAGTCATAAAGGTCTTGTGAAAACGCTCTGACTTTTTGACTTTTTAAAGATTAGGCTACAGGGCAAACCGTTAACCCGATCATCTTTGTTTCAGGCTCAAATTGTAGCTGACTAAATTGTCTAGAAGACTTTTTGTCAACTTTTTGATATAATTCTTCGTTTCTATTTTTTTCTTTCTCGAATAATTCTTTTTGCATCTTATAGCTCTTATAAATACGCGTCTTTTGAATATCATATCTTCACAAGTTTCCGAGATATAAAAGGATCTTACTTTTTCGTGAAATCGGAGCCCACACTGGAGCGAACGAAAAGACATTTCCAATGTCAAAAGAGTACATCAAGCGAACAATTGAAATACTTCCTGTTATAATGGAGAACTTTAATTGAAAATAGGGTTTAATAGAATAGGAGAAGACACGTAAAAAGATAAATAAACGTAGTATTTTTTTTCTCCGCGACTAATACTTTTTATGATATAAATAGTCGAAAAGTCAATATTGGCACAAATCGACCTTAGACTATGACGTCACTTCCTAACGTAACGCTTATAATGTATGAATCGTTTATAAATAATTGAGTTATCTCGTAAAATAATGGTTTTATGCATGTACACCCCTATAAGAAAACGTTCAGAATTCAATGACAAAACGAAATCTAACAAATTTTATGTTATTAGATGAATGTTATTTTTTGCATTGTTTTATTTTCAAATTTTTCCTAGGTTTTAATATGATTTCTATGTCATAAAAGCAAAGTCACTCCAATCTAATTTAGACGCAAGTTCCCCATTGTTCGCTCGCTGCATTATTAAATCATCGTTTCGTTGGGTCTAAATGTACCATCATTTACGAGTACTCAGGCTATGTTGGAAATGATCGTAAAATCAGTGGAAATTCGAACAGTAACTTTTTACTGATATCATTATTATCAGGACGGAGTGAGATCAGTAATGATGCCTAAACTGCTTTATGAATTGTCAGACGGATTGATATGACAGTACAGAAAGTCAAGCTTCGGAGGTTTTAGGAACTTTCAAGAATATAAAATGTCGGGTTCGAATAACGTAGTGTCAAGTATTTCTTACTCACAAAATAGTCATCGTTTCTCTATCATGGTATATTTAACGAGTTTTCTACTCTCTTTTGTATCTTAAAATTATTATCCTCAATTTATGAGGCCCCACATTGACCTAGATCATCATCATCATCATCATCAGCCATTTGACGCCCACTGCAGGACATAGGCCTCCCTTGATCTACATACTGATATCTTTTCACTTTGTAATAAGTACGAATACGATGCAAAGTGTAAAATTGTAAACGTCAATCGGTTCATTGGCATATTCCGTTAGGTCAACATCTTACGTAGGCAGTGGAAAACCACTGACTTTGTCAGATGTTTTCAATACATTGACGCCACAAAGACTTGACGCGTTCATGCGAGCGAACTTGAAGAGGCAATGCAATAAAACATCTGTCTAAAATAGCGGCTAGGCTGGTTTCTTGTACTTATGCCTTAAAATAATCTAGCGCCAAATCGACTGTGCATCTGAGCATGAAAATTCACCTGTATTTTTGTGGATCATAAGCAGTGGTGGCGCGGTCAGTATAACGTATACCGGTTCGAATCCCGACATGTTCAAATGACTTTGTTTTCTAAGTTACGCACATTTGTGGATATAATATAATTGTACATGTACATGTACTCACTAACGGCGAATGAAAACATTACGAGAAAACCTGAGTGCCTGAGGTTTTCCTAACTCAGAGTTTGAAATTGCCAATCCACGGTGGGCACGCGTGGTGACTAAGCCTATACTCTCTCATATTTTCTCTCTTAAACATGTAATTCAGACTCTGTCAAAGTAGACCATAGCTGTCTTCTTGATCTGTGTCGGATTGTTGGTCCCTTTCTGAATGACGGTATTTATTGCTCTGAAGGGCTCATCGTCTATTGACGTTTCATTGTACGTAATTTGGGTCGTCTTATTGACAGTTGTCAAAATACGGTAAGAAGATTTAAGCTGTAGTTTAGAGCTTTTAGTTTTCTTGTTGTTAAATAATGTTTTGAATATTTTTATTGTCCTTTTTATTAATGCTTACATATGACCTTGAAATTAATCAACGGTAAAAAATAAAAGAGTACAATTATTTAAACTCATTGGTAAAGAATTTGTATTATTGTAAATAATTTTAATTCTAATCATATTTTTATAACAATAATACATTTTATTTCATATAAGGTTATCTATAGCTAATTAGTTAGTTAGTTTTATGTTTGTAATAAGTTAAGGTAATTTAATATAGTAAGTACCTACATTTCAAACACAATTTATATTGTTCCTAAATCATAAAAAAAAAATAGAAATATGGTAATATCTATTAGTCTACCTACTAAGACTACACCGAATAAAGTCAATTTTCTATAGTTTTAGTAAAAGAAACAGTTCTCCAACTAATTTATCCACCAATATGCTTGGCTAAAAGTTCGTCAATTTGAGCTACTTGGGTAAAGTAGCCAAAACTCCTAACACAATTTCAGACTTCGTTAAACTTTGTGAATACGTTCATAAGTTATAATTTATCACAATAATTGTAGCTAATAAATAATTGGCTCCCATTTATAACTTCGGCGTGGTCTTGCAAGGGCTAGCGGGGTGACTCTAGCTAGCTTTGCTTAGATAATTCATTCTTGACTGTAGCAGAGAAATTTACACGATGATTTCTGGGTGATTGAAAGTCGCGGTCATGTAATTAGTAATAAAAAATGGTACACTATTACCTTTAATTATAAAGACGTATAATCGCGTGGAGATTATGGCAAAACCCGTCATGGTTATGAAAACCACGAAGGAGGCCTATGTCCTTCGGTGGACGTCAAATGGCTGATGATGATGATGATATAGAAGTAAATAAAAAAAAATATAGTTGAGAAATCCTGTTTCGAGTTGAGAAATCTGTTGAAAAAACACTGTTTTGTACAATAATAAGCCTTTATGAAATATGTAAGTCCCACACAACACAATAATTTGCACTGGTGCTATATTAGGATAGGCTGTTCCATGGTAACCAGGCAAGCACATCGCAAACATGTAAATACGCCCAAACTGAGGCCATGTGTAATTTCGGCGTGGTAATCAGACGTAACACTGCTTCACTAGGTGACAATGGAATAAAAAAAATGTCACGTGACCCGACCGTAAATCCGTTATACTATAATGTACTAACATTATCGAGGCCTTGACGTTTCTGTTTCCTATATTTGGACGACCTCGTGGCGCAGCGGTAGTGCATCTGCATACCATGCAAGAGGTCCCGGGTTCGAATCCCGGCTGGGGACAAAAAAGAAATCCCAGGTCTTGGATGTTTACATGTTTGTGATGTCGTTGTTTCTGGTTCCCACAACACAGGGTATCCTAGTGTGGGGCCAGACGCAATGTATGTGCCTGTATGTACATGTTTATGTTTATGTTCTGTTATATTGTGCTGTTAGTCTTCTTTAAAACAAAATAAGTAAATGACAAGCAAATAAATATCAAAATATTTAATACCGGGAGTGCCCCCTGGTTTTGTGGTGGGTTCTGCAAACGAGAAATTAATTATGGTAGATTTATGGAACCTGTCAACGCGATCCCATAGGCTCAGCCGTGTTAAATGCTCTGAATGTCTCTCTACTGGGTTATTCACCTAAAGGGGTCTTGTACTGAAGGAATTAGGAAAATCTAAGCGAATCATATACCTTATTTGATGACTAAGGACTTTAACTTTATTCTTCATAGATGTCCATTGTGTGTACATGACGATGATGATGATGAAGAAAGTGCTGACGTGCTGTGAACACCTGAGACACCTCAGGCACTTTTCAGTTAGTGGTAAGTGTTATCCCGAGAGCGTCACCGACTGTGGTGTGATATGACGGTGAACAATACGATGTATGTAGAATAGAATACCTACACAGATGCTATGTATACAGAACGGAACCCTTTTCACCGTGGATTGCGGTGGTGGCCCAGTGTGTAGAACAATGGACTCGGAAGCGAGAAACCTAGGTTCGATTTCCAGTGCGGGCATGTAACTATGATTTTGTTTATTTTCAAACTTACGTGCATCTGCGAATTTTTAGTAGCAATACCGCACGCTGACTGTGAAGGAAAGCATCGCGAGGAAACCCGCGGCTTGGTTGGCTCCGTATTTCGTGTAGGCTAGGCCGACGAAGCTGTCAGGATGGTATAAGATAAGATAAGATAATCTTTATTTGTACATTCTTTACAATGTGTATAGGTGCTGGGCAAGCCTACTTCATCTGAAAAGCAATGTCCCAGGCACTGCAGCGTCCAAATGGTCCCTTCACCCACCTAGTGTGGGTAAAGGTGCCACCGGACGCTGTATAAATCATCTCATTACGTAGGTGCAAAGGCCAAGGCTATCGTGGATTCGCAATTTCAAGCACTGAGGTATTCTTGGACCCTCAGTTTTTTTTAGGATATTTTCACAAATTTACGTTACTTAGAAACATAGTCATTGTGCCCGGATTCGAACCCACGATTTCCTGAATGTGACAAGTGTTCTACCAACTGCGCTGTCGTGCTTATATCATTCTGCTGAAAAACGATGTGTATACTAGCTGACTTGGCAAAGGTTGTTTTGCCATATGAATTAGCCTACGATCTAAGAAAAATACATAAAAATTTTCATAAAAATCGGTGAACTCGTTTTGAGGAGTTCGGTAACAAACACTGTGACTCGAGATTTTAATATTATATTAGATTTGTCTAAAGGGCCAAGTCGACCTGTTAGGTACGTAACTTTGGACCCCCACCTCTTCTAAGCTGTAATAGCTGGAAACATGAACTTTTGAGTAATCTTTCAATTTGGTAACCTTAACCCCTCAGCATTTTTAACCACCTGACATAACTGACTTCAGAGATGGAGGAAGATCAAAATGTTCTTGAATCGCTTCGTGTAAATATATGCACAGCGCGGGCCGGCCGAGAACTTGCTCTGGCGCACTCTACGCACCTTGATGTGTTATGCTTTATCATTGAAACAAACAACAATTGTAAAAGTTATCAGCTGTCAACGCTACAAAACAATTGTTCTTATCGAATAAATAGATCTGAAAGCTAGACCTTCACTAACACAAAGTCTTATGAAACTAACTTACTGTTACGCAGACTTATCGGTAAATAATAAACTAGGTAGTATTTCGTCCTTATTACCGAGCTCGAAACAATCAATGTTGTTTCAAACTTGCCCCTAAACAAACTACGTCAGGGTTGGTTAGCTAACGAAACCATGTCTTGAGTTGTTTTTTTTTTCTGAAAAGTCCGTACAAAAAGTAACATTTAAAATGAAGTCCAAACGTTTAAGTCTAAGTGACTTAAACGTTTGGACTTGCCTTACAGAATAAATTACAAAATAAATTATTGTATATTTTTTCATGTAGCTCCAACATCCAACCTCCAACCATGAGCTGATTTAGAAAAAAATCACAGATTTCGTGCCTCACACGACTATCGAGCACATTGGAAATCAATCAAGCCATAAATGTCACGTGAAAAATGTCGTTCTGACTTTTTTCAACAAGGTTAGGCTTCAGGGCAAATCCTTTACCCGATCGTCTCAAATTTTTGATATAATTTGTCTTCTCAAAAATATTTCTAAGTGTCTAATCAATCAACACATAAATTACTACACTATGTGGTAATAGGCCCACTGTCTTACGCTCATGCTGGTCCTCTGTCCAAACAAACCTTGATACTTTTTGCAAATGGGGATTATTATTTTATTACATAATTATATTGTACTTTATACAAACATTGGACAGGACATTAGATACGAAATAAGAATTGAATAGGATTAAATTTAAACAGATATTTATAGGAACAAACAAGAACTCTGCTAGGGCGCTGCTTACTTAAGATTATAAACAATTACAACTTAATTCTTACTTAATTCTTATTTAATGTAGTGCTTACTTATTATTAATTATATTAATAATAATTACAAAGGAGCTTGTCTCGGTAAGACATTTCTTCCAGTGAAAATTAATTAAATTAAATTTGATTAATTTCTTAAAATATCTAATTATGACAACGCGTGTTCGTGGGATTATGACGTAAAAAATATATTTAAGGGCCTCTTAATTAAAATATTTTGATTAACTTCATTTTGAAAGGCCAACATTGGCTTACGCTGGAGGTAAAACGTATTTATGAATGAACCCAATAAAATACTATTTTATCTCATATTTACGATCAAAATGCTACTGAAAATGAACCCCGCCCCAGTTTAAAACCAATACGGCAGTAACTCCATTAGATGATAATTAAAAGTGTTCATCCCACGTATGTACAATCATCCACCACTCAAAGTCCACCTTCTAGTTCTATTTTCGCATTTAGGATGTGTGGGACAAGAGTTTACTAACCATTTTTGGTGTTAGAGACCGTACGGGAATATCAGCCACTATTTTCGAGGGAAATTTTAAACGAATTTTCGAAGATTGGCCGCGCGGGCGCTTATATTAAATGATTTTGGATTTAACGATGCTGTGTCCCCGCTCTTGGCTGGAGCGAGATACTACTCGGGACCTAATTAATAACAGTCTCTGCTTGGGATTTGTTCTCACTTGACCGGACGGTACCTGGGTACGGTAAGGAAAAATATTATTTTATACAATTTCGGTAGTTATTTGCGATTGGCCGTGGGACGCCCGTAGGACTGGACGGGCCTAGGACTAGCGGCTCTACCTGGATATGTCCTCTTTTAGGGTTCCGTAACCGAAGGGTGCCAAACGGGACCTTATTACTCTGCCTCCACTGTCTGTCTGTCCGTCTATATGTCTGTCTGTCCATCCGTCTGACCTTTAAAGGGCTCTCTCAATCTATGGAACCGTAATAGGGAGCCAGTTGAAATTTTCACATAATACGAGTTATTACGGCGGATTACTGAATAAATAATAAAATAAAGAAAGGAAGGTATCTATGCAACAAACGTGTTTTTGGGCCGTTTTTAGGGTTCCATACCTCAAAAGGAAAAACTGAGCCATTATACGATCACCTTCTTGTCCGTCCGTCCGTCTGTCTATCAAGACCCTTTATCTCAAGAACGCGCAAAGTTATCGAGTTGAAATTAATACCATATACTCAGGTCTACAATTTCTTGAAGCTGTGAACAAATGAAACTTCTAAGGTAACGTAAAAAAAAGTTGCAGCCGCAAAAAACGTATTATGCGATACTGTCAAGGGAATCAAAATTTATAGGGTATTTTCAGTTGACCTAGAACTATGAAATTTGGCAAGTAATATCATTGTAACTACAAGTACAGGGAAACATCTGAAGACTATACATTTGTAACTAAATCATAAGAAAAATTGTCTTCGAACTAAAACTTTCGTAAGCACTACACATTATAAACTTAATAACGGATAAACTTACTTGGTTTTTTGTGGGAAGTTACTAAGTAAGTTTATCCGGTATTAAGTTAATAAAAAAATAGTCTTTGAAGTTCGGGAAAAGCCCGGGAAAACTGCAAGACTCAAATTTGTTCGGGAACCCTCGGTGGACGAGTACGACACGCACTTGTCGGATTTTTTGTTTATGCTCTATCGTAAAAACGGTAATACATGCAAGCATCAAACTTGGCGGGATTGTGGGACTTATCTTGGAGCCTGGCAGTGCCCCCGCCAAGTCGCACAAAAAAGCGGCATTATAAATCTAGAAAGCGCGAGAAAAGAACCCTAGATTCGCGAGTCCGACTCGCACTTGGCCGATATCCGTCCAATTTAATATGCAAGTACGTACGACTCGCAATTTCGCGGGCGCGGGAAATCGTGGCAAAACCAGTGTGTCAGGCTTTCAGGGCTAGACGGCCGATGTGAATATAGACCTGAGCCCGGCTTTTCTATGTTTGACCTGACAACCCTACCTGGGATAAAATGCAGTTCCATGGAAGAAGTTTACCTATGTCTAGTACAGCTAAACTTCTTCCAAGGTCACGATACAGCTATTAGTCACCGACACTTTTGACTGCCTCGCTGGTCTAGGGGTAACACCTCAGAACACAAAAAGAAGGGTAACACGCTTGCTTGACTACCAAAACAGAGGTCGTGTTTCCGATTCTCGCTGGAGGCCAACGTATTTGATTTGTACAAATGAGTTTGGGGGTATTTCCACGTTCGATGTGCAATTACTACAGCACAGGGTATTCCCAGGTGGTCCCGGCTGCTAATCGCTTGTGTTTGTGATTGTGTTTTGTCATCATCATCAGCCATTTGACGCCCATTGTAGAACATAGGCCTCCTTCATGGTTTACATAACCATGAGGGGTTTTGTCATAATCGCCACGCTTGGCAGGCGGGTTGGCGATCGCAGTATGCGGTTGGATTCTCAGGAAGAAGCTGTGTTTGGTGGGAGTTATTAATTTTCCACAGAGTGGATGCAGAAAATCTCTATTTGTTAGAGTCTGTGGATAGAGTCAAAAAGTATTGGTACAACTGGTTCCAGTCTTCATTTCGCCGCTCAACTTTAATAAAAGTAAATTAAATTGAAAATTCTCCATGTAGGTATTACCCACGCAAGCGTTGAATTTTCTTCCTGATATGATTAGTTTTCTCCCGCCTTGTTAAGATTTCTTAAGGATATTTTTACGTGATGCATGCTGTCTATATCGCACAGTTTAAAATTTTTAATTGTTATGATAAAATGCGTAAAATTTCGATAAATATGGTCTGAGGGTTTGATGGATAATTAAATTACGGACACTTTAAATATATTTTTGTTTTCCTGTACGTAATTTTTAGTAAATAAAATATGTTTATATATTTAGAATTAAATTTTCTCAATCAAACTTTAAGTACAGGATAAGAAAATATGCCTTGAATATCCGCAATTTAATTATCTATCAAACCCTCAGACCATATCAAAAATATACTTATTTTATATAATCACTAAAAATGTTAAATTGTGCGAGCGAGACAGCACGCTCCACGTAACAACAGTCTTAAGTGTTCTAACAGAATTTGCACATACATACACAAGCTCACGCCTCTATCCCAGAGGGGTAGGCAGAGACCAGTGACTGGCACTTGCCACGATCCTGACAGATCACTTTCGCTTCCTCAACATTCATTAGTCGTTGCATGCACGCACGCCGAATACATCCGCTATTAGGTCTAAGTATGTCCACCTGGGACGTCCCTTGCCGGCCCTTCCACCCACATCCGCTTGATATATTTGTTTCGTCAATCTTTCTTCCTTCATCCTCTCCACATGTCCAAACCAACGCAACGTTTCTTTCTCAATTCTAGTCACTACATCCTCTGAACAGAATTTGTTTCTGCGTTATATCCAGGCAACGTTCCAAAGTGGAAATTTAGCTAAACTATGCGTTGATTCATAGATCTAGTGATGGATAACTGACTAAACTTCTGATAAATGAGGTTTCAACCCATTTTAGCTACGTAGGTACTGACACACTGTTCACAGTTGTAACAATTGAAGCATTTACTCTCCCGTTGCGTAGTCAGTTTAAATGTTTTTGTCAATTCCAAAATGTATTACGTCACAATACCTGTATGCTTCCTAAAATGGTTTTTTAAAAGACGATCATGATTTTCATAAGCAGCCTATATACGTCCCACCGTAGGGCACAGGCCTTCTCTCAGAGTGAGAATATGGGCTTAATCACCACGCGTGCCCACCGCGGATTGGTGGTTTCAAGCGCTGAGTTATGTGAATAGCTCTGACACCCAGGTTTCCTCACGATGGTTTCCTTCACCGTTAGTGAGTGGTATTGCTACTATAACTTCACAAATGTACATAACTTAGAAAGAAAAGTCATAGGTACATGGAATCGAACCTGGGTCTCCCGCTTCAGAGTCCAATGTTCTACCCACAAGGCTACCACCGCTAGGCTACCCATCATGATTTTAATTGGCGTAAAATATGTCCTCAAGGCGGCTCCCATATAAGCGTAGTTTGGTTTTAATTTACAAACAACATGCTGGATCTCAGTGATACTTTACCAATATGTTTCATCATCATCATCAGCCTATGCTTGTCCACTGCTGGCCATAGGCCTCTCCTATTGCACGCCACTGAGCACGGTGCTCGGCTACTCTCATCCAGCTCTTGCGAAGATCATCGCTCGACCCAGTCTGAGAACGTCCTACACTACGTTCACCGATCCGCGGTCTCCACTCAAGAACTCGTCTATCCCATCGGTAATCAGTTCTTTGGATGATATGGACGGCCCACTGCCACTTCAGCATGCTAATTCGGTGGGCTATGTCGGTGACTTTGGTTCTCTGTCGGATCACCTCGTTTCGAATTCGTCTTTCAGAGAAACCCCGAGCTCTTTCTGCCCTTTCCATAGCACGCTGAGCAACTTTAAATTTGTGGACCAGTATTGAACAATATGTTTAGAGGACACAATTTAAGGTTTGCTCAGTTTGAAGGAAAATATCATGAGGAACTCTCTTTTCACGTTACTGTAAGCTCAATCGATGACTTTTCAATTTCAAAACCGATTAATTAACAAAATGCTCGGTGAACTAATCGAAATGGCGACCTAACTGGCGCTCAGATGCCTGATATGCCCGCGCGCATTCCCTGCCACGGAACCAATAACGTAAATATGCCGGACGGATAAGAGCTGAACTTTACCCAATACTAGTGGCAGTAGGCAGTGCAGTGTGGGGGCACTCGCTTTTAGCTTTCCACCGTCATTTCCTCTTCTGTTGTAACAATACCACTCTCTAACTATGAAGGAAAACATGAAGAAAAACATCATGAGGAAACCTAAGTGGCTGAGGTGTTCAGCGTTTGAAATCACTAATCCGCGGTGGCCTCGTATGGCTACTATAGTCGGTCTAACCGTTTATTTAACTTTTGACAGCTCAATTTAGTGATGTTCTACGAAATTACCGATTCGATTTTGTATGATAATCGATTTGAATTAGGTTGAAGTTTTAATCGATTGATTGCATTGCTATTTCATTTTCATATTTTTATAGTTTGTATATCTGAGCGTAATAAACTAAAAACTACCCAACGAGTTTTAATTTTTTTTTATAAAATATTTAAACCTAATTTCTTGTAGTATAGATCTTTGTAATAAAATAGGTTTATATTTTTTTAGAAAATCAACTTGAATGGTCTTAGCTACCTAATCTACTCGTTATAATATTGCACCAAAACACGTCGCATCACTATTGTGAAAAAATAAAGGTGCCCATGAAGTGTTACATTTCTTGCCTATGGTTTCTTGTCAAATAAATAAGGAACTTCATGTATGTGCATCTGTCAAAAGTTAAATAAACGATTGGACCAATAATAACCTTAAACTCTCTCTTCACATTACTGTAAGCTCAACCCCTATGACTTTTTAATTTCAAACCGTATTCATTAACAACATTTTCAAAGAACTAATCAAAATGGCGTCGTAACTGGCGCTCATTCCGCTCGCGCATTCCCTGCAATGGAACCAATAACGTAAATATGCTTGATGGGTAAGAGCTGAACTTTACTCAATACTAGTGGCAGTAGACAGTGCAGTGTGTGGGCACTCGCTTTTAGCTTTCCACTTTTGTTGTAGTAATACCACTCTCTAACTGTGAAGGAAAATATGAATGAAAACATCATGAGGAAACCTGAGTGGCTGAAATGTTCAGCGCTTGTAATCAATAACCCTAAACTCTCTCTTCACATTAATGTAAGCTCAATCCCGTTGACTTTTCAATTTCAAACCATATTCATTAACAAAATCTTCAAAGAACTAATCGAAATGGCGTGGCGTCCTAACTGGCGCTCGTTCCGCTGGCGCATTCCCTTCAATGGAACCAATAACGTAAATATGCCGGACGGATAAGAGCTGAACTTTACCCGATACTGGTGGCAGTAGCCAGTGCAGTGTGGGGGCACTCGCTTTAAACGTTTCACCATCACACGCGGCGTATTTTAAAAATGCTCAGTTTTTCTTATGTATTGATCGTGTACAAAAACTAAATGTCTTCCAAAGAGCCGCTGAAAGAAGTATGCTGCGTATTAAGCGGCATGAAAGGAAAAGAAATGTAGATATTAGGAAAAAGACAAACACACTAGATGCCGTAGAACAAATAAAATTAAATGGCACGTGTTAATATCGCACGAATCTCTGATAACAGGTGGAGTGAAAGTCTCTACACTGGTACCCACGTGATTCAAAGAGACCTTGGGGATGACCGAGACGTCACTGGTGTGACGATATTGTCGAAGTAGCTGGACCCACGTGGACTCGCCGAGACCAAAATAGAGAAGAATGGATGGGGTTGGAGGAGGCCTATGCCCAACAAAAATGGGTACCCCACCTAAACATTGGAATAATAAATTGAAATGCATGAATATGCGAAATTTTTAATGTGAAATTTATATTGTGTGAGGAAATAAAGGCTTAAAATAAAATAAAATAATAATGTATTGATAATTAAACCACTTTCATTAAGCAAAATGCTTACGGCATTATTTATAAAGACAGGATTCCTCTGAAACACTACTCAGAGGCATAAACTGCCTCGCGTTATTTCCTTGTAAAAGCTTCACCACAGACTGTTATAGTCAGCCTTTATCAAGTGTTTTAAGGAATCGTGTTTTTATTAATTCTCAAACTAAATTTAGTGTTAAGAGTACGAAGGTAGGTTAGGGCGAAACCTAAAGTAAGTGTGATTAAATTACCGCAAATCAACACATAGTTGAGCCACCCAGCCAATCAAGAAATAAAACAGTTCTGTTTTGGTTGAAAACTTCATTTTAAGTCAAGAATACTATTACCGAGCCAAGCAAGCAATAAAACTGTACTGTTTTAGTTAAAAATAAATTTAGCGTGAAGAATACGGGGCACGTCAGAGCAAATGTATATGCCACTAAAGTACCACGAATAGCCAAATAGTTGAACCGCCGATCCACACAAGCAACTAAACTGTACTGTTTTAGTTGAAAACTAAATTGAGTGTCAAGAGTACGAAAGCCAGTTGGAGCGAAAAGTAAGTTCACTGAAGTACCACGAGAAGCTACATAGTTGAACCAACAAGCCAACCAAGCAATTCAACTGTTCTGTTTTAGTTGAAACCTAAATTATACGTCAAGAGTCATCAAAGTGCCGCGAGTAGCCGCATAGTTGAACCACCTGGCCATGCAACCAAGAAAACTGTTCCGTTTTAGTTAAAAACTAAATTTAGCGTCAAGAGTACAGAGCAAGTTAGGGTAAAAATCATTGCAGTAATGCGAGTCGCCACATAGTTGAACCGCAGAGCCAAGCAAGCAATAAAACTGTTCTGTTTTAGTTGAAAACTTTACAAGCCCGCAGACTAACTCAGCTTTAATCGAAAGTAATGGATACCGAATAAATAATTGCTCTGTGAACTGATCCGGTGTTTTGCTTGTCGATGACCTAAATTTTGCGAGGCAATGGTAGCCCAGTGGGTAGCAGAATAGACTCGGAATAGCGATGAGTTTGTTTATGTTCAAAGTTAAGTGCATCTGCGAATTTTTAGTAGCAATACCACTCGCTAACTGTGAAGGAAAACATCGTGAGGAAACCTGAGTGTCATACCACAGTGCTTGAAATCGCCAATCCGCGGTGGGCACATACATAATCATACATAAGCAGCATATATACGTCCCACTGTAGGGCACAGGCCTTCTCTCAGGGAGAGAGAGTAGGCTTAATCACCATGCGTGCCCGCCGCGGATTGACGATTTCAAGCGCTGGACATGCGCCGGGTTCAAACCCACGACCTAGTAAATGTGAGGCAAGCGTTTTACCTCTTTCTCATACTCAAAATGAGTAAAAAAAAGTATAACAATAGTTATTTCAAATAAAAAAAATGCTGTAGATGAATTGTATTTCTGTAGTAACGTTTTAAGTAGATAACTCACTAAGAATTTGGTACCCATTAAGATCGAAAATCTGCACTTACTAAATAGAGCTTAAATCATGTTTCACAGTGCTCTGTTGGGATTAATGTTAACAACATTAACACAGCAAATTACAAACGAAGTCACTACCAATTCACCGCGGAGATAGAGCAACATTTCAACATTGAAATATGCCAAATAGCGGTGCCCGATTAAAGCATAATGCAGGCGTCGCTAATTGAGCCGATATGTAAAACGGAAATAAATATTGTCACACGCCTTGGGTAAATTGTGACAGTGGGTCCGGTCCAACTGCAAAATAATTAATGGCACTATTTTAATAATGCAGCCTATATGCGTTCTACTGAAGAGCACATGCCTACTCTCAGAGAGAGAGTTTGGACTTAATTGCCACGCATGCCCACCGCTGATTGGCAATTTTAAGCCTTGAGGAAAGAGAACAAAGCAGGTTTCTTCACGATATTTTTCTGCACAGTTAGTGACTGGTATTGCTACTACAAATCCACAAATGTACGTAACTAAGCAAACTAACGTCGTATAGCTGTGTAAACAAAACTACCAAAATCTTTCTGTCGTTCTTGGTGGTCCGGGTCACTGCCAGTCCATTATATATCCGGACATCATGTCGCCAGGGCGCGAGCGGAAATACGTTTATCAGGACCGCTGCAGACGGACAATAAACGGGAACAGTTGCTTTACATTTTCTTGACAGTTTTGCGCATAATGAAACGAAAGGGCCATCGGCTGGCAGCCGTTTCGATTCATCACACCAGAAATGAGTCAATAATTCGCATAAGAAATAAGGTGTTTGCTACAGCCTTTAAGATTAGCAAATTAACGTGGTCTGCTGAGCTGGTACATCTGCCGAACGATGGATAGATGATGGGGTACAAAGTGGAGACTACGAACTGGTCTCGTAAGACGTCCACCAGCTTGTTGGACCGACGATCTGAGGCAGATTGCTGGCAGTGGTTGGATGAGAAAGGCCGAGAAAGAAATGGAATACCTTGGGGGAAACCTGTGTCTATCATCCAACAGTGAACGAATATGATCAATGAATTTGCATGTTTTACGCGTTCACACGTAAACGCACTACGCACTCCGTAGTACAATTATGGGTTACCGTAGGCACTGACTGAAAATCAGCGCTGAAGGATCACTTCCTCAGCACAACGCTGAGTCAGCTGCCTTTTGTGGCAGCTAGATACACCATATCTACATCTATGGTCCTGTTTTATTTATTGGTTTTGTCTGTTGTGTATTTATATTCTTTATGTTGCACTAACCCGTGCTGAGGACAATTTTTAAAAACCTATTTAGAGGCTAAAAATTCCACCCATTCCGGGACTTGAACCCGCGACGTCTGGCTAACCGTGCCAGGTTATGAGTAAGGTTTTAAAAAGTTTTATATCACTTGATCTTTAGTTGGTTAAAGCCGGCTCGATATCTGGTTAGCTTTATTCTTAGGTCTTTTGGGTTTAGTATAAGTTCGATTTTACTTGTTCAAACAGAGGCTTCTAAACCTTTTAGGCATTAAAACGATTGGCATGATAAAAATTACATGATGTGATAAATTTACCTTTTTTGGTGACCGTACAATTTTTCCAACCAACCTGTATATCGCATGGATAGACTATATAGACAATATTACATCTTTGAAAATGAAGCGGAAATACAAAACTACAAATTATAAGTAAAATATAGCCTCATAGTATCCAAATTGAAGGTTTACTGGAGAAATCGTATTATAATATAGAAATTAGGCCTATGCACCGCGCAGTGGATTATTTTTCACCCCATTTTTAACACAAAATCCCCATAAAGTATATATTTTTTTCATATACGTGATATTAAAATAGTAAACGAGACTTATTTGCAAAACTCTTGCTCGAGATTTTTGGTTTTCGTTAAATAATTTGGTTTCTTGTTGTGAAATTGGTACTTTTGTATATCAAAAATAAATTTCTCGTCCTTTATTTACCTAAAATTTAAACCAAACATGCCCTAGTAGCTTTAAATAGGAAGGTAGAAAACTTCATAAGGTGCACGGTGGAAGCAAACATCTCCCCTTCCCCCATCCACCGACATTGTGATTCCGGATGGCTCCCGGTCTAAATCGGCTCAGAATCAACCAAGGAACAACTATGCCAAGCGGCTTTCTTTAATAAAAAAATGCAGGGTTCCCATACAAGATGGGACTTCTATTTCCCGGACTATGGCTGATTGCTGGCAGCGGCTTAGTGAGGATGGCTGAGGAAGGAAGAGTCGTGTCTTGGGGCGGCTTATGTTCAGGAGTAGGCGAGTACAGGCTGATTGATTAATTAATATATTGCAATATGTAAATAAATATATTTATAGATATACTTTAGCGTTTAAAATCACCAGGAAGTTCGAGAGCTCTTATACATATTTTCGTTTCATTCATTCTTTCCAAATAAAGCTACGGTTTGGAGACGTATCCAACGAACCTGCCCAAAACATCTGGGTATTTTGTGACAGAAAAAAAGATGTTGTTAAAAACCGAAAGCCGAGAGTTCGGAGTAACCGAGTGTGCTTTGAAACAGCAGGATTTTTGGAAAAAAAAAATTGGATTTTTCGTTTGCCAGCGTGACTAATATTTTCATCAAATGAGTTTTCTTTGCGCCTTGCTCTATGGTTTTAGGTATTTTTGGTCGTAAAATTCTGGCGCTCGAGGAATCGAGCACTCTTGGTATATATTTTTAAAAAGATTACTTTGTCAATTTTTAAAGGTTTTTAACAACTTTTGTCTGAGTTTAAAGCCAGTTCCCGTTCCAAAGCTACCGCCAATTCTCCAGCTGAATCAAGTGGCGAGCAAATTTGTACAAATGATTGTCATTACAAATGAGTTAACCGTACCTAGTAAAGTGACAAAATAATTTAAAAAATCAAAATGTTTTGATACAAAGTTACACAAACAAAGGGCAAGATAAAAAGTACCCGAAACCGGCGTGCTTGCATGCAACGACTAATGAATGTTGAGGAAGCGAAAGTGATCTGCCAGGATCGTAGCAAGTGGCAGTCCCTGGTCTCTGGGATACAGGCGTGAGTTTATGTTATGGTGTAACGAGGTAATCGCCTCGTTGCTTCTTTTATCATTTTCGGCCATCTACTATTCCAAATTCAACTATTTTATGACATGTGCCGCAGTGTTCGGACGTATGTACAGATAGATATTCCTCAGCCTCCGAACTAAGTGGACGTAAACGAGATCCATCTTTATTATCAAATTTTATTACAACACGTCTATCACCTTATCCTGCGTATCCTGTATTTTTATCTACGAAATTAATAATATTTCAAAGGCACATTAATTTTACTGATGTAAGTGTTCTTCTTTACAACTCCTCTTTGTATTTTTATATTTATGTTTTTAGACCGTAGTTAAGCTTTTCTATTTTATTGTTCTCAGGTGCCTTTTTCTTTCCATTATATTGTAAATACACCGTGCCCCTGGATTACCTTCTTTCATTACTACGGATCGCACCCCACTAACCCTCCTGCGACAATGGTATGTTACAAAGTTATACAAAAACTGCGACTCAATTAACGTAATGGACAAAAAATACTTAGACTTTTTAACTTAAACTTTTCAGTTTATTGTTTAAAAGTAACGAATTAATGTTTATTAGTAATTTTTTACGTAAGGGAATTTCGTAATAAATATTGTGATTCTTAAATTGTTACCAATATTTTTAGGAAATGTTCTGTTTATTATTAACAAAAATATTAACGATTTAACAGTAATGGTATAACATATTTGTAGATATTCGTAATTTCCGACTTTTCTATCAAACCTGTGAATTTAAATCCATAGTGTAGGAAGTGCCGTAGCGTAATATTTTTTTTCTATGTTAAATGTATTTTTTACGCGCTATTTTTTTTAATACTAGTGACTTAGCTTTCTCTTAAATTATGGTTAAAATGTTCAGTTAATATGCGCTCAAAATTGAATGTGGGTGTTAAGGGAATACCGCTAAAAAAATCTGAAATTTATTGTATATGAATGAGTAAATAAAGTAAAATAGTTTAATAGTTTAAATGGATATTCGTAATTTCCGACTTTTGTATCAAACCTGTGAATTCAAATCCATAGTGTAGGAAGTACCGTAGCGTAATTGTTTTCTATGTTAAATGTAATTTTTTTACGCACTATTTTTTTTTAAATACTAGCGACCTAGTTCTCTCTCAAATTATGGTTAAAAGGTCCAGTTAATATGTGCTCAAAATTTAATTGACCCTAGATATGTGGGTGTTTAGGGAACACCGCCAAAAATCTGAAATTTATTGTATATGACTGAGTAAATAAAGTAAAATAGTTTATGTGCCAGATCACGGGCACATAATTAAGGTCTTAAATGTATTGTCAACATTTTAAAATTTTTATTTAATTGCAACATTTGAACGTTGCAAATTTCTGAATTGTAAAAGAAATAAAAATTTCTTCAGAAACTAATTTAATGTAAATTATTTAATTTAGATTATGTATGTTTAATTTCAAAGTACAATGAATACTGCTTTAGAGTCGACTCCGAAGTGAAGAAGACAGCTTAAGATTTCTACTCTGACCAACTTGCTGAAATAATCTTAATACATTACAAATACAATAACATTTATGTAAAGTTATCTTTGTATTTTTTGTGATGATTAAACTGGTTTTCAACTTCAATTTCAATACAAATACAAATAAAAATTAACTTTATTTCTCCATACACAAATTAGGTACAATAAAGGTGATACAATAGGGCACAATGGAACTAATTTGTAGAAAAACTGGGTCCTAAATTAGATCAAAAATCTGTACCCATCTTAGGATGCCAGGCCTCCTAAAAATTAGGACAGCAAAGTATGAAACATACTGTAGATACTAAGTCAGCCCAAGTCAAAACCGACAGAGAAATCACACAAATTAAAGAAAATATACAAACACAAAAAGCAAAAATGTGTACTCATACTCATAACTCAGGCCTACGACTACGTCTTGGGGTCGGGTTTCAGCCACTGAGTGTATCTATCTATGTACATTAGCAGATACAGTCGACAACATTTGAACCTTTATATGCATGTACTTTACTCGTTCACGTTACGGCCGATTTTGCAACAGAAATGAAAAGGATGACCTGCTGTCCACTGTACCCATCTAATAAGATTCCGTATGAGTCAACAACAACTTTAAATACAACATCCATTTTCGATTACACTCTTTGAATAGCTAAGAAGAAATAAAACGTGCGGCGTTATTCCCCTTCTACGGCAAATTAATGGCAACACTCACGCATTCTTTCCAAAACCATGACGTCAGTCGCTCCATATTTCACCGGCCGCCTTATCACGTTTTCGACTCGATTAGATTCAAAGACGTTTTATTGAAGAAACGGCAAACCCTGCTTCCTCAGGGTACAGGCACGTTCAAAAATGGCTTGCGATACTTTAATTTTTATATGTAGATAATAGTCAGTTTTTATATAGAATATGAATAATTGAATATGAATACAGGTGATAAATAGATGGTATGAAAATCTTTGTTGTATTACTATCTAGTAATTATCACAATAGAGTCGTCGCTGTTTCGTGTGGCGCCGGATTAAGAATAGCGTCACTCCATTTCCTTTCGTGGATGTCGAAGAAGGCGACTAAGGAAATCATTTACCAGGAGACGGGCAGCAGCATCTTCCTGAGATTCCAACCGCGTACTGCGATCGCCAACCCGCCTGCCAAGCGTGGCGATTATGGCAAAACCCTTCATGGTTATGAAAACCACGGAGGAGGCCTGTGTCCTGCAGTGGGCGTCAAATGGCTGATGATGAATCGTCACTGTTATTTATTAAAATGATATATGTATATATGTATCATGACCAAACTATATGACACATACGTAAAATTACCATTTCATAATCATAAATCATTTACAGTAAATCCAAAACAGCTTAGCTATTTTTCTTTTCGATTATACGCTCATTTCCATACTATTAGGCCTCAGAGCTCCACACCGTTGAAAATGAAGGGGAGGAGCGAAGTAGAGGAATCGTGGGGAGGGCAGACTAAGGGAAATTCCCTCGTACAAGACATTGTAATGTAATGTTATTATGTCATAAAGGCTTTCCTTAGGTAGTAATCGACTATAAAGATATGTATTTTTTTATGCGCGGATTGTGAAACGAAGTGATTTCGCTTGAGTGCCGCGTTTGGTTACTACTTACACATGGAAGGTATTATTGAAATAACGGAAAACCATTTCTTTTGTATCAATAAATCTGACTTAGTTTTATATTTAGCGAGTCTAATCACGATTGTGTTTGACTATCGCGAGTCGATAAAAATATATGTCTTATAAAAATTGTGTTTTATATTTTACTTACAAACCGACCGCGTTAAGCTTCTGGATTGTATTAAAAAAATTACGTTGAAAATCTTTAGCTAAAACATTTAATTTGCCGATGCTGATTTTAAGTTTTGCGCTGCTTTAATAACAAGTTTGTAAGTGGTTACAGTATTTTCAAGTGATTTTAAGTTGGTACTCATTTTGACACCTTAAATTAGTGATTTATAAACTAAAGCTGATAATGTATTTAATTTTCCAGGTTGTAAGTACCTGAAAATGGTTTTTTCAGAGTTATACAAAGACTAGGGAACCGAGCAAACGTTGTTTTACCATATTAATCAGCCTACGACATATTCTCAGACCTACCAAATATACACAAAAAAAAAATCATAAAAATCGGTGAAGCCGTTTCGGTGGAGTTCGATAAAAACACTGTGATATTTTTTATATAATAGATTTTGCGCAAAATATAATCTTTAATGTGGAACTTCTTGCTGTCACCGACACACTAAATCAATTTGTACGAGGTGACATCGTAGTAGCTAGCAAAATATTAAACATCTTAGTCCCCGACATCAGACAAAACAGAAGTCAAGGGTTGAACTGCCTTAAAAACACATAACATATATTTAAAAAAGATATTCAATTTTAATTACAGATAGGCATATTTGGAATTATAACGTAAATATTCATTTAAATAATAATTTGTGTGACGTTCCTAAAAAAAAAACTTTGGCCTTTACATCTACATAATGAGATGATTTAAACAGCGTCCAGTGGCACCTTCACTCACACTAGATGGGTGAAGAGACCACTCGGATGCTGCGGTGCCTGAATGTGGACTGTTCCTAAATGTGATATTATTTAGGCCTCTCCAAATGTATTTTCCAACAATTCGAAGCGTAGAGTGTGCAAATTGCTTAAAATTTAGTGAAACAAAGTTGCTCTCTAGGTTTAGTCGTAAAAATACTAATAAGACGATATTTAATTAAGCACAAGAGATAAGCCGTAACATCTCAAAACATTAATGAAAATGAAAGATTTTATGACCAATAAAACGTTATATTACAAAAGGTTACGGCCACGTGACTAGGTTACGGTCGGTGACTAACCCACTCTAGACATAAATTTTAGTCTCTTCTTTTGTTTCATGTAACAACTCAAAATAGTAAGTTAAATAGTAACATATGGGGACTAGCAATAATTATAACGTTTTCTCTGTAAATATGATTACATTTGTGCAATCGTTGTATATCGAGTAAATACTTTTCTATTTGGCAATATGTATAAAATGTAAAACATAATTCAATACAAATTTAATTCATTTATTTGATAAAATGTGGTAGGTTATGGATTAATATAAGTACTGTTCATAAAACATATTAAAGATAATTAAGTCAGTCTTGGCAAGCAACATTTAAAGAAAGTAAAACCAATTATCCTAATTGATAGAAGTTTGTATTTCTATCAATTAATAAACCAAAATAAGGGTTCAGTTTCTTGTCAATAATGTTTTCTAAATATGGTCAATATGATTATTATAAGATTTTTTTATTAATATGATAACTTTAGAAAACAAAAGAAAATACAATTTTACTTACCTACAAGTTCATATAAATTCATTCATTACTCACATCTGTATCCTGGAAGGTTAAGCAGATATCAGGGTTTGCAACCCAAGCGCAAACGGAAGATCATTTATGGAATTAAACAAACCCCGTAAAAAAAAAACTACAATCAATTTTACCATCTAATTCTTTGTTTCATATTTACTATGCGAGCTTTGTAAAGGCACCATCGTATTTTGCATTCATACTCCATGGGGCACGCCCAGAAGCGGTTCACTTTTTAGGGTTCCGTAGTGAACAAGGAACCCTTATAGTTTCGCCATGACCATCCGTTTGTCTGTCTGTCTGTCCGTCCGCGGCTTAGCACAGAGACGGTAAGTCAAGAAAGAGCTGAAATTTTATGACAATTGTATTACATCTAATACCTTTAAACGAGCAATTCCAGACAATAGTATGAAAATACGCAGGAAGACGTCTGCGATTTAAATATATATATATAACGCCGACAATACGGTAGACTAAAACCTCGAATGAAATTTTTTTTTAGAAACCCCTACACCTAAATTTTTTTTCTCGCCTACGCCACAGTGTGGGTATCGTTAGATTGGCCGTTTTAGAGCGCAAATTTTTGTCCGAATAGGGCGTCCTTCCCCCCCCCCCCTCCTGGCTACGGTTGACTTTATAAACGTAGAAAAATTCAAGTTTGTAGCACAATATAATGATCTTAAAAGGAAAATTATCACGGCTAAGTAGGCTTTACTAGTTAACAAGTAATAGGCAACCAACTTATAAAAGTAAAATTTTGTACAAAATCCATTGAAAACGATTCCAATGAAGTTTTTAGGTCTGTAAAGCAGATAAAAAAAAACCTTTTTTCTAGGTCCATACTTTTAATTCATCCCAGTATTCACTGAAACTAGTAAAAAGTATGCATCTGTAGGCACTCAGTCGGCTGACCAGACGCCTAACTTTTTAATTCCATGAATCACTAATGAGACGTGGGTCAATCGCTGGTTTTGAACTAGCTGTTCCAACTGATACTTTTGTCAGGTCAGGGCTTATTACGTCCGTGGTCAGGTCACAAGTAACAACGCCTGCCACTTTATTTGCTAATATTGTATCATGAGTAGCTCATCATCATCATCATCATCAGCCTATGCTTGTCCACTGCTGGACATAGGCCTCTCCTATCGCACGCCACTGAGCACGGTCCTCGGCTACTCTCATCCAGCTCTCAGGCAGCAGCGGCTGCCCTGCGAAGATCATCGCTCCACCGAGTCTGAGGACGTCTTACACTACGTTTACCGATCCGCGGTCTCCACTCAAGAACTTGTCTACCCCATCGTTTATCAGTTCTTTGGATGATATGGCCGGCCCACTGCCACTTCAGCATGCTAATTCGGTGGGCTATGTCGGTGACTTTAGTTCTCTGTCGGATCACCTCGTTTCGAATTCGATCTTTCAGAGAAACACCTAGCATAGCTCTTTCCATAGCACGCTGAGCGACTTTAAATTTAAGGATCAGCCCCACCGTGAGTGTCCACGTTTCAGCACCGTATGTCATGACGGGTAGGACGCACTGATTGAAGACTTTCGTCTTGTGACTCTGTGGGATTGGCGATGTGAAGACTCGACGTAGTTTCCCATACGCTGCCCAGCCCAGCTGTATTCTTCTATTGGCCTCTTTCTCGAAGTTGTTTTTACCCAACTGGATGGTTTGCCCGAGGTAAACGTACTCCTTAACAACTTCGAGAATACTGGGTATCTACAGAAGTATTATTTCCACGCACTTATAGATAGCTCACAAACTAAAAGACGGCCCTTGTAGCAGAATACGAAGGATCTGCTTCGTTGGTCTAGCGGGATCACGTCTGATTACAATGCCAGAGGTCTTAGGTACGATTCCCACTGGAGATCATCGTACATTTGTACAAATGGTCTTAGTTTGGGTGTACCTCCGTGGCACGGGAATACCTATTTTGGACTCTTGTGTCCTACTACATAATGTAACATGCTTAACAGTCTCACTAATTTTTAAGTGCACTATGTACGGGAGAAAATAAAATATATCTGTATATTTTGTAAAAAAAATATATTTGTATTTCCATGTCACTTCCTTCCGAAAAATATATTTGTTCGGAAGGAAGTCAGTATATCTGGGCCCTTATTATGAAAAACGCGACGTTATCGGAAGGGTCGTCAACGTCGCGCTAGATCTCGACAATTCACTCGAATCTAGCGACAAAATACGGTTCTTTTTTTGAATAGCTATTAATATTTAACTATGAAAAATAATCAAAAAAGGAACGAATATATCGCTGCTTTATAATAAGGGCTGTAAGCAATGATAAGGCTTGTCCAATAGGTTTTTTTCCTGTCACTGCGATCTAATGTTATGTTATTGAGAGTGGTGGCAGATCATCGGTATGTCGCTGCCCCACATTGAAGAGGTCGTGGATTCGAATCCCAACATATAGCAATTTGTTTGCGTGCTACGACTAATGTATGTTGAGGAAGCGAATGTGATCTGTCAGGATCGTGGCAAGTAGTCTCTGCCTACCTGTCTGGGATACAGGCGTGAATTTATGTATTTATGTATGTATGTATGTACAAACTCTCTATTGTCTCGGCTACGACAGCCAATCAACATCTACTCTGACCAATCATTACTTCCCCAAGTCTGGCAACAATGCCGTTTGCTGGTTATTTATGGGTTGGTTTACGAACTCAAATGTTACACTCTTGTTATATTTATTTCTCACTCGTATAGACGGAGCGCCAAAACGCTAAAACTCTAAAATAAAGTCAGACACCGCGTTTGCTCAGCAAAATGAGGTCGATGGTCTGCGCGGATGTATTTATACATATTTCACCTTCATATTCAATTTGGCCGCTTAATTTCACTGAGTTTTATGTGCTTGGGTGCGAAACATAAATTTTAGGTCGCAAAGCTGTTAGTTGGGAGGTTTCCCTGGAAAATGTAGCCTTAATGTTTTTCAGCTGTAAACTGCTTTACATTATGACAAGGCCTTAATGTTTTTTGTGTTTGCTAAATAAGGGACTCTACATTATACAGGTGTACATTGCAACACATTATTTTCAACCTCAGTTTTTGAACTCCTTGGAGGATTCTATATGAATGCCATATAATATACGAAAAGAAAATACTCACCTATTGATGATTCAACTGTTTCACCAAACCAAAAACAAAACACTGTCACCACATTTTCGAAATTTCAAATATGGAACAAAAGTAGCACCGTCCACACACGCCCGTATCGAGGCCGGCTTTGACTCACGGGAGAGCACAGACCTTCTCTCGTAGAGAGAATGGAAAGAGACCGCGTGTCAGCTGTGAATTGAGCGATTCGCCGGCGTTTTTTAATCGCTGAGTGAACGCGCTCGGGCGGCAGCGCGCGCGACACTGAAGTCTGATCGTCGCCGGCGCATCCCGTCTGAAAATGAGGGGGTGTAACACTGTGACGTACTGCGCGGGTCGAACAGACCGCCACAGAATTTTTCAGGGGTTGCTTTGCGTCACAATGTCCCAGCGTCCGAGTGGTTCCTTCACCCATGAAGTGTGAGTGAAGGTGACACTGGACGCCGTAAAAATCATCTAATTACGTAGATGCAAAGGCCAAACGCATTTAGGTCAAGATGATTATGAATAGTTGAAGAGTCTAGAGAAGGTTGGTACACTTTTGCGCATAGTGCTAGTGCAGTGGTAATTTTAAATGCGGATTAGGGAACCATTATTTGCTCTAAGCAGGGAAATATAAAAAAATACTTATTTGTTAGTGTAACGTGACCACACCGTCTGGCTTGACCCGACCAGCCCGCACGTGCACGTCCTTGGGCAATCGAAAATTTAGACGGTCAAGATACACCTGAAACGAGTTTTTTGTAGACTAAGTTACGCCCGGCAAAAGTTGACTGCAAGTCATTCAGCCTTTGACAATTTTCAATAAAAAAACTTTAAATTACTAACTCCAATGAAGTCCGTTTCAACGGCAAGTCTTGCAAAATCTGAATTTTGCGACACAATGTGTCGTCTAGTAAGTAGTATATATTACCTCATTGGTGTTTCAGAACCTACCACTATTCTGTCCAGCGTGTCATTGGCAGGGTTAATGTTCGTCTATTTTTCGAATTTCAAATAGGAATAAAAGGAAGGGAGGCGAGCGCCCTCCGGCCATGCGTTTAAATTTAGAACGCCGCATGCCGCGACTTGTTCGCGACCGTTCGTTCACTCCGGAGGGATTCCACTGGAGACTGTACAGTTGTGGGCCGACTGCTTGTCTGTTTAACTTGCTTCAAAGGAAATACCTAACGCATGGCTGGAGGAATAATGCGTTGGTCTTTACTTTGAAAATCTATAATTAATAACTTACACAGAACGCAATCACTTGTACTGGTCTCAGTGGAGGATACCTTGTGCTATGGTAACCACGCAAGGATATCACACGTGGAAACAACTACGGCGCCCTACTGTGGGAATCGAACCCACGACCTCTGTTTTAGTATTCAAGTATGTTATCAAGTAGACCAATTAAGCCATTCTTAATAAACTTTGGCTGATTAAAACTTGATAAGTGATTTCGTAGTCATTTGAATTTAGACTTAATTTTAAGTGGTCAGACGTCCACTCGTATCGAAGTTATTTTGACTCTTTCATATCTATCTGTCCACAGGCATCAAGTTCCTGCGGGGTGCTACTGTTACTAAAAATAAAAAGTCGGACTCGCGCACGAAGGGTTGTGTACCATTATCTATACAACATTTGAATATTTCAAGCGTCTACCTGTTGCCGTTATTAATATCGAGCAAAAGACGGCAAAAAAATCACGTTTGCTGTATGGGAGGCCCCATTTAAATATTTATTTTATTCTGTTTTTGTTATAGCTGTAACATAAATACATCATCTGTGAAAATTTCAACTGTCTAACTATCACGGTTCATGAGATATAGCCTGGTGACAGACGGACGGACGGACTAACGGACAGTGGCGTCTGGGATCCCTTACCTTTTGGGCACGGAACCCTAAAAATTGGCTCAATTCTATTCTATCTGTTGATATAATCAGCCTTTGAAATAGAGTCAACTGTTGGACATAAGCATCCTCTCTGTAACGTTAACCTATTCGGTCCTTTGCTATTCTCATGATTTCGTCCAACGTTTCCCAGCCGCCCTTACATCGGCGGCCCATGTGGTTGGTGGTGGTCAATTCTGTTATACTTTATCATTTAATCGTTAACTGGCAACTCCCTATCAAAGAGCTGTTTAAGGGGATCCAGTGAGCTAACTAGCGCCACCTGTGAAAAAAAAATCTTATCTTCTTTTACAGATCGTATTTGCAAAAAGTGTCAGTACAATCTCTCTATCATGTTAACAGTGGTTTTTAGAATCCACGACAAAGAAACTAGGATCACGAACTTGGGACTAGGTAGCATTTATGCCAAAAAACGGCCGTTTCATAGTTTAAAATCACTATTATCTTATCTTATCTTATTAACATGATTGAGAGATTGCACTGACACTGTTTGCAAATTTGATCTGTAAAAAAAGATATGATTTCTTTCCTCCGTGGCGCTAGTGTTGCTCCCTGGAGCCCCTTAATGACTGTTTACACGATGATTTTATTCAAATAGGTTTATGTGAAAAACACAGAAGACGGATCCCGAAAAAAGCATTAAACATTACAAACATTTACATACAGGCACATACATTGCTTCTGGCCCCACACTAGGATACCCTGTGCCGTGGGAACCAGAAACAACGACATCACAAACACGTAAACATCCAAGACCTGGGGTTTTTTTTGTCCCCAGCCGGGATTCGAACCCGGGACCTCTCGCATGGTATGCAGATGCACTACCGCTGCGCCACGAGGTCGTCGTAGGCACATGGTATTTGCCATGATACCGTAAAAAGATTTAATTATATTTCAATAATCGCATTATTTACAGGGCTCATGTGGGCAGCAAGACTAAGAAAGAATGTTGTTTAAATATATTTAACTAACATGAAATCTCCCCAATATCATCTCTAAGCAATTTGGGTGACGGGAAAAATGTCCCCTTACCGGGCTAATTGTCCAATCACCGGGATACTGCCCACTGACCGCCGCGCCTGTATTACGCGCACCGAATCCTGAATGATTCCGTCTCACTGTATAATTCCATAGTAATGGCTATCTCAGTTTAGACTCAGTTTTCGGCGCTGCTCAAACTTAGTCGAATAACGACGCATTGAAAATCGTACCACGATAATTTAATCACAAATCCCTCATCTAAGATAGACAATGAAACTGTCTACGACTGTCACCCGGTTGCTAAGCAATAGCCGCCTAATTTGTGCCCAAAAATAGACACGTCCGGCTTTGGGACTTTGAAAAAGTATTTAATACGAGCAATTCCGGAACCCCCTTGATAGATTCTTCCTAGTCTCGTTAAGTCCATTAAACGCGTACTGCACAGATGGATGGTTTTGCATTCATTATGACAATGTGTTATGAAGCACTGGTGGAGAAAATTAACATTGAATTCTCCAGCTGTTTTGAGTCAATGCCTCTATCTCTATGATGCTAATTTTTTTTCCGCATGGTGATTAGGATCATAAGCTTTTCTATCTTGCTGTCTCTCTCTGTCTTTGAGACATCCAGTAACCTGCTTATTTAAGCTGCTCTCACTATTTTACTTGACAATATGCAAGCCAGTCCAATTTAGATGAGAATTTCGAATATTTTGGATCGGGTGTGTCCCGGGGCAGTTTTTTGATTAATTTACTATCATAGTTATATGTTATGGATTTGTTGTGCCATTTTTTACTATGAAACTTTTTGTGAAAGTTCATATTTTGCGTTCACAATTCACAGGTTTTAATTTTTATACTTAGGTAGATGTTAGTAATTGTGAAAAAACTTTATTCATAGTTCCCGATATTATTTTACTATTATATCTGTGTACAACTATACATCAAAAAGTATATTCAACACAGATGTCCGCATAAAATTTGATAAAGACGAAAAGGGTGGAGAACGGTAACTTCGTACTAGTTTTCACTTCTGTTCGTTATTTATAGTAATTGAAGCTACCAGGATGTAATGAAAGGCAATGACAAGAGTATCCGGATTTCGGAAGATCAAACTGTTTTCTCTGGATTTATTGGGTGCTTTAATAACGTTGTTATACTTCTAATCAAGCCTAATCCATCTAAAAAAAAAATAGCTCTGGCACTGCCGCATCCGAGTGGTCCCTTTACCCATCTAGTGTGAGTGAAGCTGCCACTGGACGCTGGATAAATCATCATCTTACTATAAAGGTAGGTAGATGCAAAGACCAACGTTTTTAAACTTCTAATAAATAAATGGGTTAAATTATGTGGGTACTGAAGTGAAAATGTAACCGTAAATATGATTGATGATGACGATGTCGTTATGTGTCCTATTTTACACGCTGTATTTAATTAAAAAAATGTTAATTTTGTAGGTAATAAATTGTAATTAGCATTATAATGTGCGCGCTAAATGCTAGTCAAGTACGTAGGCAAGTAAACTCGCCTATCTAAAGATAGCACGGACATTCCAACACGATGGAGTCAGCTGATGCAACTAGATATGTCTAGACTGGACTAAAACGGGTACAAGAGATCGTTCTTGGTATCTGAGTGACATCTCAATAGAGAGTAGAGATGTAAGAAGACAAATTAAAATTGTGGCAATTTGAAGAGCTCTCTATTGGCAGCTTCCTATAAAGGGTTAGTTGTAACTGACTTCAAGAAATGAGGTTTTCAATTTGACGTTCGTGTTTTTTTTTTATGAGTGAAAACTTTTTTTTGCGCAATTTTCCAGAATAGTGAGCAAAAATGAACCGTCACAATGGGATCCATAACCTTGAATGTACTCTGTTTCGATCGTTCGCTGACCCTGAATCTCGTAGACTCGGCTCCAGCTGTCACTCAAATGTAGAAAATGATAAAAGTTTTCACTTTTATCGTATGGTCATAAGTACACACCTCTTGTTTTATTTTGTGAGACAATTTTAACTACTTTCTGACCCCACTCCCCTTGGGCAGCGGCCCCCTCACAAATTGTATTACCTACTTAATAAATAATAAGCCGCTCAACGATCCAAGGACTATTAAAGAATTAATTATGACCTATTACCTATTTAAAGAATTGAGTCTACCGACAGTTAAAATATAGTTCTTCCGTTCTTTGTTATAGACTTTCAATACATTAGACAAACTCACGGGGGCAGGCAGAGATTGCCACTTGCCACAATCCTGATTTCACTACATCAACTTTCATTAGTCCTTGCATGCACGCACGTTGGTTTCGGGAACTTTTTATCTTGCCCTTAGCCAATACATCCCCTATACGACCGAAGCATGTGCGGTACGCCCCTTACCGGCCCGTTCACCCACATTCGTTCGATATTTCTTTTGTCAATCTTTCTTCCTTCATCCTTTCCATATGTCAAAAACAAAGCACCATTCCTTTCTCAATTTTAGTCACTACAACCTCTTTCAGTCCACAACGTTCTCTAATCAAACTGAAATGAAATGCAAATATTTTCTTGTAAAACAAGTTACAATGATAGTTACTGGCTCCAGGCTATGGGCAACCAGGCTACTTCCAAATTAGTTTTACAGTAATAATTAAAAACCAAATTTGATTATAAGTTGGTAACATCACTTATTTAACCCCCAATTTACCCCATGTTTTTAATATATTTCACCGCAATGCGCGCACTTCTATGGTACTCCATACTCCACAGATCGTGCGTTAACAAACGCAATTCAGTGCGCGCTAGGCCTTATCACCTTCACACTTTCCATCTCTCGTAAACAGGCTCCACAAGTAGACAAATTCGGTCACCTGTTCCACGTTTCACCTGTAATTGTTTCTAATAATCACATTTTTTTGGACACCATTACTGTCGGCTTTCTTACCCAATCCCTTTCTTTTAAATGCCTCATGCAACTGGACTTCCTCATCCGATGGACTTCCATTCAGAAATCAGAAATCAATAATTTATTTCAACGTAAAGAATTTACATTCTGTTTGCTGAATGTCAATGTACTATGTTACTATGTTAGCCGCTGCCTTCGGGCCGTATTTGTAGTGGAGAAAAAGGCAGCGGGAAAAAAAAACTCCACTCTGACCATCTTTTCTCAAATCATCTTAAACTTATACATCAAAGCCTATATGATATGATTCCGTGATAGCAACTAATAACTTTAAAAGCCAAAATAACACTTCTTACAAAAGTAGGAAAAACAGTAATGCTGCGGCCAGACACACGAACAGCACCCGTTTACGAGCATAACGCATTCATCTTAGGAACATTCCTACGAAATAAATACAAATAAATTAACTCCAACTTATGTCAAAATATGATCTGTCTGTAGCCATAAAAACACATACAAAGTGTCCTCAATACGTATTATTCAATTTCTTATGAAGCATATACCAATTTGAAATTGCAGCTGCTAACTTCAGATGCAAAGGTCTTTCTGAGTCCGAATCCCTGACCAGAAGGGATTGTGTTCGCTACAGAGAGATTCCCCTGGACAAGGCTAACTACTGAATATGGCAGTCTTATGGAGGCATAAAATCAAACACAACAGCTCGAGAATGCAGGATCAAGCGTCTGTTTGCTACCCCCGTATCATGAACTTCCGCGATCACTTTTTAACAAGCCTTAGGTAACTTTTGTCAGCTGTTCGCGACACGAGCGACTCTACTCTAGCAGGGAGATTATAAATATCCCATCACTCGGGCGCGTCAATCCACGACGATCCCGGCTACGGAACCATCCATCAACGGACAACTAGCCGTTAAGGGGCTCCACGATATTCTTAGCGATAAAATGATGAAAAAAAAATTTTTTTTTAGTAAAACGTTTCTGTAAGCAGTGTGTTTTACAAACATCTCTATCATGGTACTAGGATTTGTAATATAGGGCCAAAACCTTGGTATAGATAGCATTTCCGCTATGATGGCCGTTTTTGGCAAAAATTGTATCTAGTTCTGGCTTTTAGGAGCTGAATTTAATAGCATTTTTAGAGGATATTAAATCTAAGGCTAAAAACTTAGGACTAGATAGCATTTTAAGTTATAAAGCATTTAAAGTTTCTATTCCGGCCTAGGTTACCATTTTGAGATTTTTGTAAAACACTTCTTAGGATACGTATTATTTATCAAATAAGATTACGATTTATTTAGAGGTCGTAAGTTCGTTTCCCACTGGGAGCCGCCGTAAATTTGTGCAAATGGCCTCGGTCTGGGTGTATTTCCATGTTTGTAATGTCCTTGCCTGGTTACCATAGCACAGGGTAGCCTAGTTTGGGACCAGGTCAAGTGATTGTGTTGTGTGGAAGTTATCATTATTATTATTTTTATTGGTGGCGCTAATCATCATCAACCCATTATGTCCCCACCGAGGGGCACGGGTCTCTTCCCTGAGGAATGTATAGGCCATACTCCACCACGGGGGTCAAGTCCGGATTGGTGGAGGCTTGTAGACTAGTGGCTCGTCTACTGTCAGAAGTTGTCAAGCCGCCCTAAGGCCTCTGACTTGGCTTAACGACTGCCATCTATCGACGGCAGCCGGCACCAACAGCTTAACGTGCCTTGCGAAGCACGGAACCGCTCGGGAAAATGCCACTAGCGTTAGGCATAGACGGCGACCCATCCATGCACTGAACGCGCCCTGTGTTGCTTAACCTTCGTGATCGTTTAAGATCACTCAGGCAGCCGGGGCTACGAGCGATACTTCGATACAACGATCTTTATTGCTCCGTTTACATAATAATAATAATTATGTGTCCACAGTGGCGCTAATAAAGTTTAATAATGATGATAAGGAAAAGGACAAGCATAGGCATAGATGATGATGATGATGATGATGAATGATGATAATAATAAAGGCATCTGATTCTTCTTTTTATGATGCGTCTCCGACTAGCGAAGGTTGGCAGTCAGCTTTGCCTATTTGTATCTATCTCTTGCAAGGCAGAAGAGCTCAGCATACAAACAAAGACATAGCAAAGATTTATTTAAAGCTGAAGAGGTAAATAAACTCGATAATATCGACAAAAACAATAACAAGTACTTACTATCGTGGACACTCAAATTATTAAAATGAAAAATAAAAACCGACTTCGAAACAATAAAGCACTAAATAGATAGAAATAATTTAAATAATTAGAAGTATTTATACATGTAGGTATTGTAGAAGTATAATTTGGAGCCGGTGCCCAAAATATATGTGCTGGTCTTGAAACTGGGCACCGACTACAAATTATACTTCTACAATACCTACATGTATAAATACTTCTAATTATTTAAATTATTTTTAACTTTTTAGTGCTTTAGTAACTAACCTACTTAATTCGTTGCTTTAAAATTTGATGTTATAAATTTCCATATCCGAAAGTCTTCACCAGAACATCACCAAATTAATTTGGGACTACTTTTACGCTATTTTATGAAACATACGGATATTACTAAAGGATGGGCCCCATTAGGGCTTATTTACTGTTGTCCATAGTAATCTACATACCTATGATAAATATAACTTACATAGATATACCTTAATAGTAAGTATAACTACATACTTACATACTGGATTTAATCTGAAGATTGAATCAAATTGGTCAACTTTGATTTTTCAATTACAAAAAATAGTCAAAGTAACTCGAAACTGCGTCGCTCACGCCTACCCTTAACCATCAACTACAGTTAAGTATCAACACGGTACCCTCGAGTGAGTCGCCATTTATCTTAAGCCATCGGAGGGAACAAATTAAACACTTTAATAACCGAGGCGTGACTAAAAAAAGGTAGAGGAGATGAAAAAAAAAAAACGCTCTGTGTTTGGAGAAGTGACATTTCAGTGTTGGAAAGATGAAATCACTTGGTTTCCATTGGGCTGTAATTTTAATATGATCTGACATACATGCATACATACACAAACTCACGCCTGTATACCAGAGGGTTAGGCAAAGGCCAGGGACTGCCACTTGCCACGATCCTGAGAGATCACTTTCGCTTCCTCAACACTCATTAGTCGCTGCATGCATGAACGCCGCCTGCGGGTACTTTTTATCTTGCTCTATACTAATACATCCCCTATTTGGTCGAAGTATGTCCGCCTGGGTGAAGTGGTAGCCTAGTGGGTAGAACATTGGACTCGGAAGCGAGAGACCCAGGTTCAATTCCCAGTGCGGGCATTTACCTATGACTTTGTTTTCTGAGTTACATACATTTGTGAAGTTATAGTAGCAATACCACTCGCTTACTGTGAAGGAAAACCTCGTGAGCAAACCTGAGCGTCTGAGCTATTCGCATATTTCAGCGCTTGAAATCGCTAATCTGCGGTGGCCACGCGTGGTGATTAGGCCACTACTCTCTCTCTGAGAGAAGGCATGCCCTACAGTGGGACGTATGAAGGCTGATTATGTATATGTCCGCCTGGGACCATCCACCTACATTCGCTCTATACATTTATTTCGTCAGTCGTCAATAATGTGGTTTGATATCTATAAATTAGCCTGCAGTCCACTGTTGGATATTGGCCTTCAAAAGGCATGCCACTTTTTTAAGAACACGCTCGTCGTGTAAATTTCTCCTTCTATCGCACTGAAGTGCTTTAAACAAAAAAACAAAGATCTTGTATATAAGTAACTTATAACAAAAAGTTACCTTTCACCGTAATCATATTATGTAGCACCCAATAATTGAATGTGGCGCCGGATTAACTGTCCGCGTGGCGCCAGATTAAGAATAGCATCACTCCATTTCCTTCCTGGATGTCGTAGAAGGCGACTAAAGAAATAAATTACCAGGAGACGGCCAGCAGCGTCTTCCTGAGATTCCAACCGCATACTGTGATCGCCAAACCGCCTGCCAAGCGTGGCGATTATGGCAAAATCCCTCATGGCTATGAAAACCACGAAGGAGGCCTATGTCCTGAATTGGGCGTCAAATGGCTGATGATGAGGCGATCAACTTATAAAAGGGGAAAACTTCGTACAAAATCCATTGAAAACTTCGTTGATGAACTTGCTAGTCCTGTAAAGCAGATAAAACCCTCTCTTTCTACCTAACCCTACACTGCGCATGGCCCGACATGGCCCGACCTACTTGGCCGGATTTTCTGTTGTTGTTCATTTTACGTCACTTATTTTCTGTGTTGTGTCTTGTTGGTATAATAGATGTATTTTCTTTCTTCTTTCAGTATAATCCACCCAATGATACCTTGAAATGTCAAAGCATACTAACGATCCACATCCTCAAGTCAATGGAGACGGGACTGCGACCTAATGGGCTGCCTTGACAAACCGACGCGCCTCTTTATCGTGACGTGCCATGAAACTTCCGTGACGCCGGATTTGGAACCGAGGGGAGACAAAAACTTGCCGTCGTAGATAGGATGTAGATTAAGCGAGAATGTAGCAATGGTTTAAATAAATAAATATCTTCCACGCAACACACCGTGCTATGGTAACCAGGCAACGACATCACAAACGTGGAAATACACGCAGACTGAGGCCATTCGTTTAATGAAGCATTAAACGTATGAAATGTTTATTTAAAAAAACTATCAGACTTGGTGGAGATGTTGTACAACGTGATATTTAGATACCAGAAAATTTAAAAAAAGTTTTGAACATGAAAAATAAAAATAAACTTCATTTGACAACATTCGAGTGCAAAAGAAAGAAATCTCATCTAATAACACAAATTCTGTGAAAATTTCAATAATACATATAAGCATAATATAACATACACTCATGCCTGTACCCCGGAGGGTAGGTAGAGACCAGGGTCTGCCACTTGCCATGATCCTGCCAGTTTTTTTTCGGTTCATCAACATTAATTAGTCGATCAATGTATGCACGCACTTTTTGCTTTTAATTTTTTATTTGAACTTTCTTTAAAATTTTAATAGTATACCTATTACGATCCAAGAAAAGAAAACCTTTCTAGGCAAAACAGAGAAACAGTTGTGGCCATAGTAAGACTGTTATTACGTCTGTCAAGCTGTCTCTCCCGCACATATAACATTAGTGGCTGTAAAAAAACCTCATTCAAGGTCTTATCTACGAATTTTTCCATGAATGAAAGTGTGACGCTTCCATTAAGACGGGGACGTCAGTTTCTTTGAACTCTGTCGCAGACGCACAAAATACTCCGCATTGATTGACGCAGACGAATAACGAGTTATTTATAATCTTCAGTCACTCCTGCCTCGAACAGCTGACAAAAATTAAGACCAAAGGATGAGGTGTAGGGTTTTTCCGACAAGGAAGCTCTGCCCCGTAGTTAACTCGTTCGTTCGTGTGTTCGTACGTTCGTCTGCTCATTAGTTTGTGTTGTTGAAGACTCTTTGGGGTCATACATTATGATTTTATATATTTTTCCTTTTATTGTTCTTTCTCTCTCATGTCATTCATCTTTGTAATATTCTTGCTGTCATCGCCTCATTGCCCATTTGTTCTGCTATTTTACTATTATACTACATTTTACCCGTTTTCATTAGTTTTATTTAATTACACAGTCTACTCCGCAACACGTGTGTTCGTCCGTTCATGTGTTCTTTCGTGCGTTTGTTCATCCGTGCGTCCGTCCTTCCACCCGTCTGGCCGCCCGGCCTTTGCTCCGTCATTCCATTTGTTCCTTCCTTCGTTTGTTTGTTGCACAAAAAACCAAATTTAGCTTTTTAGTCTTGGTATTAATTTTGCCAAATTGCGTTACAATTGAGTGTGTATATTTTGATAGTCAAATCGACCTTTTTGTAGTCGGTCTAGTGAGCTGGCTTACCTAAGAAGATTACCCTCCACGCTGCATTTGTCGGTTCCTACATTTTAGAGACCTTTTTAACAATCGATTATCAATTTTTCAGCAGATACATGTCCACTACCACTTTAGCGTGCGTGTTGTCTAGTTTGTACTTAAGTCTCAGAATACAGTAATTTTATAAAAGAGGTTATTGTGGATTAAAGCAATATTTTTACAACTACTCATACAAAAATAAAGGCCACTTCACGACAAAGACCTACACAATGAACAGCTGATAAACATTATGATCAGAGAGTTTGAGTGAGTAAAAAAGAGGCGATCGTTACATTTTAGGGCATTTTAATAGCCAGTTAAATTTTATTGACTTCGAAAAAGGATTATTGCTTTCGATTATCTCTTTGGGAATAAAAGGGTTAATTGAAATCGTATAATTATATTATATCCTATAGCATGCTACAGTGGCCTCAGGCAGGAGATATTGAGACCATCTTCGTCGATCGAAAGATTGATTCATTCATAAGCTAGGCAGTAGAGATTCCTTAAGAGATTTCTTTAAAGAAACTAACATCCTGACAGTTGCTAGTCAGTGTATATCTATGAAAATATTATGTAAGTCAGAAAAAACATCAGTCATTATAAAACGGTAAGATGAAAGTTTATGATTATTTCTAGTATTTACACAATGTAAATACCAGAAATAAACATAAACTTTCTTTCCCAGGATTTACGGGGATTTACTTTATACGGCATTGTATACGTTTCTACAATAAGATCCCTGAAGATATAATAAGCTTGCCAGGAACGCGGTTCAAAAAATGTGTGAAGCACACTTTGTGCCGAAATGGCTACTATATCATTAAAGATTATTTAGTTGACGATGATGTCTGGAATTCAAGCCAGTTCAATGCATGAGTTCTAGATTTCAGAATAATTATGTCATCATCATCATCATCATCATCATCATCAGCCATTTGATGTGCACTGCAGGACATAGGCCTCCCTCGTGGTTTTCTAATCATGAAGGGTTTTGTCCATAAGAATAATTATGTAAACTCTGTTAATTAAGACTTTGAAAATACTAAAGTATGGAGTTTTTCTGCCCATTTATTTTCCACAACGATCTAGATTTTGAAATGGACACCTAGTTTAACTTGTAACGTTCATTAAGTCGCAGTTTCTGTGCTATTTTAATTAAAACACTTTTGATTTTTTCTAATCAGAAAAGGCGTGAATTCATAGAATTTGTTACTTTTTCAACTGGTATTGTATCTTAAGAACTGATGAAAGTGCAGGTCCCACCAGACACAGGTTTAATAATTACTTGGTGGGCTTAATAATAATATAAAGACGTTCTTCTTCTGTGCTATAGATTGTAAGGACTCTTTATTGATCATTCCACAAAAAAAAAATCTTGTCAAAATTTTAACTATCTGTTTTTTACGACTTAGATTGGTTAAAGGATTCATTATGCCCACAAAAACGGTGACTAATAAATCAAGGCTGCTAAAGCCTCTTTAGGCACACACAACACAGCTAATGTGGGTGGAAGGGCCAGTAAGGGACGTTCCAGGTGGACATACTTCGACCAAATAGGCGATGTATCAGCAAAAGGGGGAAAGGTATCCGAAACGGGCGTGCGTGCATGCAACGACTTTTAAATGTTGATGAAGCGAAAGAGATCTGTCAGGATCGTAGCAAGTGGCAGACCATGGTCTCTGCCTACCCCTTTGGCATACAGGCGTGAGTTCATGTTATGTTTTTACAATGAAACACAGCAAAATTGTAATGCAATTGAGAACCACAGAATTAATAAAAATATACTCGATGGAAAACAGAATTAAGCACTCGCCGACCCATCGATAGGGTGGGCGAGAGCTTCATTAGGGGACTTCCCAAGTGAGTCGTTTGGTGTTCATCTCGAAACATAATTATTTTTAGTGTATACGAAACGGGTCTAATAGCGATTATTTAGTAAGTGAATTTTAATTACTTTAATTCTCGCGATTAGATCCGTTCAATATGTAACTGTGTATTAGCATCGCGAGTTATTAAAAAATACTATAATTACTCGTATTTATTTAATATTAATAATCATAATTTATTTCCAATAATAAAACTTAATTTATTGAATAAAAAAAACATTTTACACTTCGTTCAAAATAAATTAGGCTAGAATAAAACAAATGTCGCCTAGTCTTACATGTATCCTGTACCTTAGGAGTATTTTTTTTTATGTAGGTAAGACGTCGCAAATTTTTGGTTGGCACACTTCTTAAGCCTGACTATGTCTCTTTTTTCTCTATGCCCTGCATCTATACAGTTTTAACTGCAATTTTTTTGTGACTTATAACAATATAACATATAATTTACTCACGCCTGTATCCCGGAAGGGTAGGCAGAGACCAAGGTTTGCCGCTTGCCATCCTGACAGACCTCGTTCGTTTCATCAACATGCATAAGTCGTTGCATGAACACACGTTTGCATAATATTGCAACTCTCATACCATTTGCAAGATTTAAATAATTGATCTAGGGTTATAATGTCGGTAGGTAACAGTCTAGAGCTATATATAGGACTCAAATTTCTACGTAGAATATCTATTTTCGATTTTTCAGACAATGGTTCATGTAATTTGGAAAAAAGTGCTTCCATTGCCGAGAAGTATATGATTATTCGCTCGTTTGGTTTTTGCTTACGCGAGTGAATAGTTTGTGTAAGTTTGAAATCATGATCGTAAATTTCAAAATCTTCAATTAATTTTTGTTTAAATGATTGCCAATTTGTAATTGTGGATTTCTTGGCTCTGTACCAGTCTAGAGCAGGGCCCGATAAACAATCATATAGATAATTATGTAATCTTTTGTGGTCGATGTTACGCGCCACTGCGAACTCTTCAATCTTATTTATAAAATCATGAGGACAGCTATCACCTTTGAAGTTAAACCTTTTTAGGTCTGTGGGACGGTTGTCGGTTAAATTTGTTAACTTCTGAGCAAGCAGATCGAAATCAGTGCGGGGCTGTATCAAAGAGGTCGCTGATTCATAATTAGAACTATTCGTTGACATTTGTATGTCATTGAATTTTTGTTGACATTGTGTCAAATTCTCACAAATATTTTTAAAATTGTTTAAAAGATCTGTACTTGCCTCAGTAGAAATGGAAAGACGGCTTATTCTATTTGAAATGTGAATTAAATATGCTCGGATTTTGTCATTATGTATGCTGTTAGAAGAAGCAAGAAGGATACGTGCTGAAACCATTGTGAGGCATTTCTCCACCTCCTCAATGTCTTGTTCAGGCGAATACGGACTGGATTCGACGGTACAAGGAGTGTCCACAAGAGGATGTAATAGTTGGCGCCAGTCATCAGCTGTTGCAGAACTTGGAAAAGAAACTGACCAGAGTTTTAGTTCATATATCAATTCTGGCTTATTTAGAAATGTGGGATTCATCGTGAGCTACTGTGAAATAGTTTAATTTAATTGTGGTAAAATATAACCAGTGTAATTTAAGTTTCTTTTTTCTGAAATCGTAAGTGTTGGTTCATTCGTTGTAAAAAGAAAAGTTAATAAAAGATCAAATAATAAGTTTTTAGTGTTAGCTACCGGTGTTTTGAGTTCAACCGTAACTAGTCCGGAGACCTCTAGGTAGTCGACCTCGAAGGTCCTAGGAAGGCCTCTTTTCTAGTGTAGGTTGTGTAGGATACACTGAGGGTATTCCCCAACAGCACTGCCCGTAAGTGTTTGATGACACTCACTTTGGTGACTCGTATGAGTTTTAAGAACACCAAAGGTTGTGTCAAAATTGTGATAATTCCTTTGGGAATCTCGTTTAGTGTTTCTGTATGTATTATGTTTTGTGTATTATATTGTTAAGTGTCTTGTAGGAGTACTGTTAGCGCGGTAGACTACTACAGACGTTGGCATAAAGAGGAAGAAATATTAGTTTTGATTAGAGATTGGGTGGGTATGGATGAAGATATGGTATAAGGTATAAAGTAAATAAGTATTAAAAGTTAAAGACTCTAGGCCGAAAGAAGATCTAAAGTGGTGACGGCGATGATAAAATCTTTTCGAATTTGGAAAAAGGTTTAAGGTAAGCTAGACAAAATTAAGAAAGAATAAAATAAAATATTATTAATAAAAATCTTGGGAACCGGGTGGTGAACAGAAGCGTGGGTTCGGTGCTCGAAAGAAGGCGTTTTCTTTTTTCTTCTTAGATTACGTTGGGCGCCAGTGTCGCAGGAGGGTTAGGTTGGGTGCAATCCGTGAAAATAAAAGAAGGTAATCCAGGGGCACAGTGTATTTACAATATAATGGAAAGGCACCTGAGAACAATAAAATAGAAAGGCTTAACTACGGTCTAAAACATAAATATAAAAATACAATGAGGAGTTGGAAAGAAGAGCACTTACATTAATTTATTAATGTGCCTTTTGAATATTATTAATTTCGTAGATTAGGATACAGGATACGCAGGATAAGGTGACAAACGCGTTGTAGTAAAATTGATAATAAAGATAGAATTTCGTTTACGTCCACTTAGTTCGGAGGCTGAGGAATATCTCCCTAAATACGTCCGAACACTGCGGCACATGTCATAAAATGGTTAAATTTGGAATAGTAGATGGCCGAAGATGATAAAAAAAAACAACGAGGCGATTACCTCGTTACAACACGCCGGTTTTGGGTACTTTTTAGAGTACGTAAACGCTCATAAATCCCCTATTTGGTCGAAGTCCGCCTGGGACGTCCCTTACCGGCCCTTTCGCCCCCATTCGTCAAGCTTTCTCCCTTCATCGTCTCCAAGGATTGACTTATAATAGTTTCTTATGACAGTTTCCCAGGTATTGTCGCAGATATTGAAAAAAGGATCGGTCAAGAAGGTGCCTAGTTTTCACTCGTAGGTATTTCTTACAAAACTCAGCAATCAATCGATCTCGTTTTAAGGTCGGATTTAATTAAAATTCTCATCGAGGCGAAAAAACAATTTCCCCAGCCATTTCGCACGGCATCCGATTTGGCTAAATTATAAATCGTCGTGAGTTACCGACCTTTTTGCCGCCATACTTACTCGGCTGTAAAAAGAAAAGAAAAAAGTTTACATTTTTCAGGGCCTCAGTTGTTATGTATGTACTGTATGATTATGATGCAGCCTATATACATCTCTCTGTAGGGCACAAGCCTCCTCTCAGAGGGAGAGTTTGGGCTTAATAACCACGCGTGCCCAGGGCGGATTGGCAACTTCAAGCGTTTACGTCAATTGCGCATTATGTGTGAACTTATCAGTTCATGAAGTGCACGACAAATACTACAGTATAAAAAAAAAACAAATCAAGGATCCAAAAGCACAAGCGGTTTTTTATCATGCTATCAGAAGCTCACATTTATAACATGTATTAAATTAAAATGTACAATGTGTCGTCCCCGTCATGGTTTATGAATCGGAGTCATGGACACTCACCAAACAAACGGTTTACAGGTTGCAGGTGACTCAAAGGGCTATGGAGAGAGCTATGTTGGGTATCTCACTCCGAGATCGGATCAGAAACACCGAAATCCGAAGGAGAACGATAGCTATAGCTATAGCTAAGGTCATTGCCCGTCAGAAGTGGAGATGGGCAGGCCTTATATGCCGTAGACAAGACAACAGATGGGGCGTAAAACTGCTAGACTGGAAACTTAGAGATGGGCGCAGAAGTGTGGGCAGGCAACCATTGAGATGGACTGACGATCTGGTCAAAGTGGCAGGAAAAGACTGGATGCGGAAAGCCCAAGACCGAAGTAAATAGCGTGCATTGGAAGAGACCTACACTCAGCATTGGGTTGCTAATAGGTTGAAGAAGAAGAAGAAGAAAAATATACTGGATCTCGTGCACTGCTCGTTTTTATCATATAATAATAAAAACAGAACATAAAAAAAATGTTTATTTTATTGCATTGATTACATAGCACGCAGAACTAAGGGCCGATGGGGCCGAAAAGTTCTTGAATGGAGACCACATATCGGCAAGCGTAGAGTAGGACGACCAGCCACAAGATGGATGTAGATGACCTTATCCAAGTGGCCGGAAGACGCTGGATGCAAGCAGCTTCCAACCGGTCTTTTTGGAAATCCATGGAGGAGGCCTGTTTCCAGCAGTGGATTTCTTGTGGCTGAATGATGATGATGATTTTTTAATAAGATTTTTTTGTATAGTACACCAGGACGCAATGTAATGAAAAAATATAGAACATAAATATATTGTTTTTTTTTATAAATAACATCATAGAAGGAAAGAAAGGTAGAGAAGGAACTAGACGTGACCGGAACGCATGGGCAATGCTGCAACAATAAAAGCCTAACTCTTAAATATGTCATTATGATAAAAACGCGTTATGTTTTTGGTTTGTTTCAAAAACCAGTTTAGTTTTCCATTCGTTTATTGCTGTGCATACCCGGTCAAATAATAACTTGTGTAATAATTACCTCGAATTTCTCGAACATAAATTCAAATCAACTCAATAAGTACAGTAAATGCTGAATTAAAAAAAAAAACAATTAAAAAAAGAGTAATGGACCAGAATACCCATTAGGAATTCCTAGAAGGTATCGAATTAAAATAAAGCAGCGCAACATTGAAAAGATTTATTTCATTGATGTAGCAATAAAGTAAATTACCCAAAGACTTTCTGTATTTAAATAAAAGCAATTACCGTTAAACTCTGAATTTCTTATACTAAATCAGAGAGGACCTAACGCCGTTGATGTAAATTTTTAGAGCCCCTAAGGGCCGTCGCCCAATAGTTTCTGTAAGTAAAACTGGTTCACGCTTTAATTATAAACATACTTTAAACATATTTCCTGGAAATCATTACTTTTTAGGGTTCAATAGTAAACAAGGAACCTTTAAGTTTCGCTATATCCGTTCATCTATCTGTCGGTCTATCCGTCTGTCTGTCCGCGGCTAAGTACAGAGTTGACAAGTAAAAGAAAGTTGAAACTTGGCATACATAGGCAAACAAGCCTATTATAACATTAAGGATTATTTGGAAGACAAGGATGTCTGGTATTTAAATAATGTTGACAGGAACGATTGTATCCAGTGTAGTGTAACTTTAAGTTGAAAACTCTTGTTAATTAAGCAAATCTGTTTTGAAAAGAATAAATGTGGAGTTTCTTTGTTAGCTTCTTCTCCGCATAATCTATTAATTGTGAAACTAACAGCTTTTACGTTCATTAAGTAAATATTTTGTTTTTATAGTGAATAAAAATTTTTGACTTTGACTTTGATATACACATTAATCACGCCGACCAAACGATAAAATCTTTAATAAAATCTTAAATACTTAAAACTTTTTAGGGTAACTGCACTTCGCCTAAATTAGAGATGCAATATTTGTTATCGCCTACACCATGGTACAGGGTGCCGTTTGATTGGTCGTTTAAAAATATTGTGAGTATAGGTAGACTGTTTTTCGATTTAGGGATCCGTTTGCGAAATATTAGCTTTAAAGCGCAAATTTTTGTAAGAGTAGTGTGTCCCCCCCTTCTCTTGGCTAAACCATTGATTGTAGAAACATGAAAAAATTCAGGGCAGTAGTGTATATAATGCACGTAAAACGAAAACTATCGCGGCTAAGTAGGCCTAACAAGTTAACGAACAATCTTGACAATCTTATAAAAGGAAAACTGCGTACAAATTCCATTGAAAATTACTTTGATGAGGTTATTAGTTTTGCCACTAAATAGCACTGTTACATTTTTACATTCATCATCATCATCAGCCATTTGGACGCCCACTGCAGGACATACTCCTCCATCGTGGTTTTCCTAACCATGAAGGGTTGTGCCATAATCGCCACGCTTGGCAGGCGGGTTGGCGATAGCAGTATGCGGTTGGAATCTCAGGAAGACGCTGCTGCCCGCCTCCTGGTAATTGATTTCCTTAGTCGCCTTCTACGACATCCACGGAAGGAAATGGAGTGACGCTATTCTTAGTCCGGCGCCACACTGAAATGGTGTGCAACAAAGAGTATTAATCTGATCTAATCTAACTGAAAATCAGTGCTGAGGGCTCATAACGCTGAGTCAGCTGCTTTTTGTGGCAACTTAGACACACCACAGGCTAAATCTATGTTTTTTTTTTGTCTGTTGTGTATTTCGGTTGTTGTTCATATTATGTGACCTACCTGTTTTTTTTTATGTGATATGTTTTATTGTTATCATCATCATCAGCCATTTTACTCCCACTGCAGGACATATGCCTCCCTCATGGTTTTCCTTGACAGGCGGGTTGGCGATCGCAGTATGCGGTTGGAATCTCAGGAAGACGCTGTTGCCCGTCTCCTGGTAATTTATTTCCTTAGTCACGACTACGACATCCACGGAATGAAATGGAGTGACGCTATTCTTAATCCGGCACAACACGGATTGTTATAATAAATGTCTTTTCTTTCTTTCTTTCTAGATCTTTTGTTATAATAGAATTATACTTTATTTTGTTATAATCTTTTATTATAATGCACGAAAACTCGATTGAGCAAATGACTTTGACTTAGCATGGACATGTGTCAGGTCTCACTGGCAATGGAGGCGGGATGTGACTTAGATTTTTTCGGACTTTTGTTTAGTCAAATAACCAAATTACAACAACAAACTGTATTACGCATCCTTCCCACTACCCTACATAGCCCTCTCCATAGCTATTTGAGTCACCTGCAGCTTGTGAACAGTTTGTTTGGTGATTGTCCATGACTTGGCTCCAGTAAACCATGACGGGGTTGCTCGCCGAAATGTCAACATTCAATACGGTATTTGACACGATCGACAATAATTTTTTTCATGTGCTCGATTAAATAAAAAATTACAAAATATCTCGGAAAATGTATCTCTTTTAGTCAATTACTGGTTATTACAATTTTTAATAGATTAAACATAAAAAGGGTGCTCTGAAATATGACGTCATAAGCAAGTATTTTCATACAAAATTCCGTTTTAAAAGTAACTCATTTGATAACATAACATAAAATAACATAAACTCACGCCTTTATCCCTGAGGGGTAGGCAGAGACGAGGGACTGCCACTTGCTACGATCCTGACAGATCACTTTCGCTTCCTCAACATTCATTAGTCGTTGCGTGCACGCACGCCGGTTTCGGGTACTTTTTATCTTGCCCTTTGTTAATACATCCCCTATTTGGTCGAAGTATGTCCGTCTGGGTCGTCCCTTACCGGCCCTTCCATCCACATTCGCCCGATATATTTGTTTTGTCAATTTTGTCAAATAGGTACCCAATTTATCAATCAATCAGCCCATACTTGTCCACTCCCGGGCACTGACCACCCAAGGCACGCCAATTATTTCTGTCCTCGACCCTCCTCATCCAGCCGCTGCCAGCAATCTGTCTCAATCGTCGGTCCAACAACGTCAACGTCGGTTGATTTCCCAATCAAATCCATTTCAATTCAATCAATTTCAATCAATTCATTTAATTTCAGGTTCAATAATTTCTATTCAGATGAATTTTAAGATAAAAATGACTGCCTCATCGGTCTAGCGGTTAACATCGCTTTCAAATCGCTCGCAAATCGCTAGTGCGATAGGACTGTCATACGTGTGCACACTCAGTTACGTTACTGACGAGTTTGCAAAAAAAAAAATGTAAAGGTTGACTGTTATCCACTGTATTCGATATACATACATAAACTCACGCAATTTTCAAAGTTAAATTACGCTCGTTTGAATCCATTATGTTGGCAGCACCCGCCATTAGCTTACAAAGGTATCATGGCATAAACCACTGTAACAGGTCAAATCATGAAACGGGTCACAAAATCCCCAACCGGCACCGACAAAAATTCCCGAGTCTCGCGTTTTTTTTTTTTTTTTGTTCCAAATAGCATAATTCTGTTCGCAAACGCGAATCCGGGATCTGGGGACGAAAGGCCTAATTAATAACAATTGTCGGCTAACGAACCGAAACATTCGACCAAATCATCGGCTCCATCGACTCCTTGAGCTGGTCACTGAATACTTGCCGCAGAGGGTCAGGTTTAAAGGAGTGCTGGTGAATGACTTATTTTTATGAAATTAGTTGCCCAGAAAACATTGAAACATTTGTAAAAACTAATGAAAACTCTTTGGTTCGATTTCCATAACGGGGGGCGCCGTACATTTGTACAAATGGCCTCAGTGGCCATTAGACCATTAGGGATTAGGCCATGTTTCACATAACACAATCATTTGTCCTGGTCTCAAACTAGGATACCCTGTGCTATGGTAGCCAGGCAAAACATCACAAGCATGTGTCAAGACGTGTGTTACTTGCATATCTGGCGAAGATTTCTATTTTATTTTCTGCTCCGGTGGCATTTCACTGAAACACTGTTATCTTTGCCTTTTCCTCTCTGTTTGACAAGGGATGTTTATCTCTATTATTATCTTTGGAATGTCTGTATCGTGAAACTAACAGCCGAGGTTTTTAGTTTCTATCACTTTCTATGAGGCGAAGTAAGAATGAAATATTTTTGTAAGTAGATCTAATTTACTTTTATACTTTATGTCACATTATTAAAAATAAAAAAAAAATTATAAATGCAAAATGTGGTGAGTCTATTTAAAAATCTCTTAGGGCCAACTCTTAGTGTGGTCATATGCTCATTATAAATAAGGCGAGGTTTGGCAATTCAGTATAACTCCAGTGACACACAGCAGAAAATTATGTAGAAGACAAAGAATAAGTTTCACACAACACAATCAATTTTCTAAGCTAAGCAGGCAATGACTTCACAAACATGGAAATATATAGGTGGTTTCATACATTTCGTACAGCACATATGAAAATTTTGTATCGAGTTTTATTTTACGCGACGTGAGCTCCGTCTCTACTCACCATGATTAAGCTCTTCAAAAAAGAGCGAAACCTGGTCGGACTCTTCCGTCAAAAATTCAAGTAAGTGATTCCGGAATTAAGTTAGTAACACTTCTTCTAATCTTCATTACCAACAACTTTTATTAAAAGACGAACTTCAATATGCAAAAATGTACGTAAGTTAATAACATTGTAGTGCGTACGAAAGTTTTAGTTCGAGAATGGAAGTTATTCTTAGTTTCACCGGACCTTTATGGAACGCTCAGTGCAGGTGTAATAGAATTCCGCTAAACCACCGAAAATTATGCTAATTGACCTAAAACTTACGTGGCGAAACTGGTCGGACACTTCCGACAAAAATTTAAGTAAGTGAATCCGGAATTAAGTTAATAATGGTAGATGAATCCTTACTAATATTATAAACGCGAAAGTTTGTATGTATGGATGGACGTTTGTTAATCTTTCACGCAAAAACGGCTGAACGGATCCGGAAATTTTGCACAGAGATTGATTATAGTCTGGATTAGCACATAGGCTATTTTTTATCCAAGAAAAATACACATCAAAATTACCACGCGAACGAAGTCGCGGGCAATAGCCAGTTAATAATATCGCGAAAAAATATCGCCCATTCCGTTTTAAAGCTACCACCTGCGGCATTAAAATTAATGGTACAGCTGGTATTTTTGGGTAACGACGAATAAAACCCCAATTTTCAGTTGTATAAGATAATTTCATTACACCCTGTATAAGCATATATGGCAGCTATAAACACAACGTAGGAAACATTGAGTTTAGGGTCAAATATTTATTTCCTATCTATCACTCAAGGCGTCGCAGCGGAACAAGTATCAGTTTGTCAAAGTAAAATTATAATAACTTCCACACGAGACAATTACTTAACCTGTCCCTTATATTGCGCGCACCAAATTCTGAGCGATTCTAATCGTCTAACTATCATATTCCGTACTAATTGCTATCGTAAACGTCAGGATTCCGACAGGATTTGATGCACATAAAGACCTCTGCTCCCAAACAATACCTTGTACTGTAACCAGGCAATGACATCACAAACATAGAAATACACCCAGATTGAGGACATTTGTATAAATCAAGCACCGCGGTCTCCAGTGGGAATCGAAACCACGACCTCTGCTTTGGTATATAGTCAAGCATGTAAACCGCTACACCAAGCAGTCGCCATGCTGTCGCTCTTGCTGTGCAATTGAGATATATTTCATCTCCAGCCAGTTTTAGAGGTAGCAATCAATACCATCCATCAACGTCAGGATGCAGGCTGCATAAAAAACGAGGAGCAAGTGCCCGCAACAAAAACATCTCGGTGAACATGCGGAATGAAATAATATACGCGCGAAAATGTACAAATGGCCGCCGCGGGGAATTATTTTCAGAGCGTGAAAAATGTGACGTCGCCGATGTTAGGTTGGGTTGGGATTTTTCTTTTTTAATTTAGCCAATATACGTCCCACTGCAGGGCACGGGCCTTCCCTCAAAGATAAATATAGGCTTGATTACCACGCTTGCCCACCGCGGATTGGCAATTTCAAGCGCTGAAGTATGTGAACACCCCTGACAGTCGAGTTTGCTCACGATGTTTTCCTACATAGGGTAGGAATCAAAAGGGTAAAAACCTAGATTTGCGCAATTCTAATAGCAATAACACCAGCAACCTTAAGGTATTATTATAAATATGTTGGCTTATGTTGGTTTTTTTCACATGGGACAATAAGAATATGTCTTTCTTATCTTTTTTCTGATAATATGAATAACTTTCACACAAAACAATCGCATGTGTTGGTCCCAAACAAGAAAACCCTGAGCTATGGTAACCAGGAAAGGACATCGCAAACATGTAAATACACCCCAACTGTGGTCATTTGCACAAACGTACCCACAAATATGGTACAGCACCCAGAGTGAGGTTTTTTATAAATCAAGTACGGTGGACTCCAGCCGCAATCGAACCCACGATTTCTGATTTGACAGTCAAGCGTGTAACCGCTAGACCACCAAGACAGTCAAGTCCTACATAATACTGGTAGAAATTGCATAGTTATAGACTACCTCGTCAGTCTAGCGGTTAACACGTTTAACTACCAAAGCAAAGGTAATTAGAAAGAAAGACACATACCAACAAGACACATCAGAGAAATAAAACAAACTGATAAGGAACATAATATGCACAACAACAGAAAGAATACTAAATGCACAAAAGACAAATCAAATAAATAAAACAAGACCACAGATGTAGCCTGTGGTATGTCTAAGTTGCCACAAAAGGCAGCTGACTAAGCGTTTTGCGGAGGTAGTGAGTCTTCTGCGCTGATTTTCAATCAGTGCCTACGGTAACTCATAATTTTATTGTACTACGGAGTTCGTGTCGTGACTTGTGGTGCAAAAGGAATTAAAACAAATGCATACAATAAAGTGTATACAATAAAGTAAAAAACATACCTACAATAAAGCTATCAATACACAGTAAATACAAGATCAGTCAGTGCCTACCCTATTTACAATACATATACAATAAAGTAAAAAACATCGTCTTAAATACTTACATATATTATTAGTTTTAAATTAGTGTGTATGAAATATAGAGGAAGACCATAACAAACTAAATCCAATGAGTAAATATACGTGAAGTGAAATAATAAGGAGAAGAGAGATAGAAAGATACACAGCAAAGTAAATACATGCCCAACATTACGCAATAATATGCCAATGATTTAATGTCGGTCGTTTTAGTAAAAATTAAAAGTGGAAGTAAAAGTCATTAGTTTGACTCCCATTCGAGGCCCTCGTTTTTGATTCTTACAAATGGCCTCAGTCTGTATTTTCATGTGCATCCTAGCCTGGTTACCATAGCACAGACTTAGGACAAGTGATTGTGTTGTGTGGGGATTTATTATTGTTATTTTCTAGGATCGTGGCAAGTGGCAATCCGTGGCCTCTGCCTACCACTCTGGCATACAGGCGTGCGTTTACGTAACTTTAATTAAATTTTTTACGATTCAATTGCGACATTATAATTTATTTCAATCCTTAAAACTGATACTCAATATTTCAGACTAAGTTCTAATAAAATTTTGGTAAGTTGTAATAGAGTTTCCACAGACGTCGGTTCTCCTACACGCCAAACGCGGCGTCCGTTCCGAAACGTAAAAGTCGTCAAAGTTACGTATATACCTATGTAAGAAATGTGGATTTTCAAAAATTTGTATCTCAAAAACTAAGCAGTTTCAGATGCTGGCATTTAATATTTAAACTTCTTATTTATAGGCCTTTCTGCAGTATTAATTTCAAGTCTCAACTAAACGGATGAGATTGGAAAATTTAGCCCTCTGTTATCAAAACCAAAGTAAACAGATCTTTTATTTAAACAATAGAAAACTCTTTCACATGTTACATCTACTCATATGGACTCGAAAAAATACAAAATTGTCGAAATCACAAGAGAACACGGAAAACGACATTCGCGTAACCGTAAAAAAAAAACGGAATGTTTGAAAATTAATTACGTCTTCATGAATGTGTCAAACCTCAAACCCAATTTTATCAATATCCAACTGTTGCTCTTACGTAAAAAACTAATATTTCCATTTTACTTCCAAATAAAAATTGTGTGAGCTACACTAGTTTTCTTTAGGGTTCTGTACCCAAAGGGTAAAGGACCCTATTACTAAGACTCCGCTGTCCGTCCGTTTGTCACAAGGCTGTATCCCATGAACCGTGATAGTTAGACAGTTGAAATTTTCACAGATGATGTATTTCTGTTGCCGCTATAACAACAAATACATCAGCAACATAAAAACACAATAAAATAAATATTTAAGGGAGGCTCCCATACAACAAACGTGATTTTTTTCCGTTTTCTGCTCGATATTAATGTCGGTAACAGGTAGACGCTTGAAATATTCAAATGTTGTATAGATAATGGTGCGGATCTATACAACATTTGAGCACCTTTGTGCGCGAGTGGGACTAAGTAAATATTAATGAATGTGATGCAATAAGGTTTTCAGTCACACGAGTCTACTTTTTTACAGTAAAACAAAAATCTACCGAGTAGTCTATATATTTTATAATGGTAACCCTGCCCTTTTTGCATCGAATTAAAAAACAGACTAGCAAGAAATCAAAATGCATTTCTGCCCCAAAATCTTTACCAAAAAAAGTTCAACTTGGAATCTTAATAGATTAAGGAATCTTAATGGCGGTTGGTTTTCCAAGCATGGTTACTTTAGAAAAATATTTGTGATGTAGAAAAATCGTGCGTTTTGGAAGTTCTTTCTGAAGATGTTTAGTAACGATCTTCCGAAAGACCTTCCGAAACGCATGATTGTTGTACATCATCACAAATATTTTTCTCAAATCGAAACCGATAAATCAATTGATGACTTCAATGTTTCGAGATGTGTTTATTAAAATTAGCATAGAAACTAAACTACCTTAGGTGTCCATTAATCAAAATATTAACCCATTAACCCATTTAATTTTGATCCTTACAGTTTAAATTCTTATTTGAAATTCTCGTGAACTGAATAAGTTTTAATGCTAGATAATGTTTTGTTGAGTCTTTACTCAAACTCTCTATAAAAGTCGGTGGTTCTGCTACTACAACTGGCCACAATCGCAAATCTCATTGGTAATTAGTGTAGGATTCGGTAAGCTAATTCACGCCGAAATGTAGCCCCCAAGGGAGTATTTAGCTAATATCGAACCCGTGTTAACATCCTCATACCGTGACGAACGGATTGTCCGTACCGCTGGAGCGTGGTCCTTTAAGGTTCATCATCATCATCATTCAGCCACAAGAAGTCCACTGCTGGACGTAGGCCTCCTCCATGGATTTCCAGGATTTTTTAAATAAAATGGTGTGAGCAGAAACCTGCATTGTAGGGTTTTTTAGCTTCTCTTTGATAGCCAACTGCAATGATGTTTAAAATCCAAGTACAAATTAGTTTTTTTCTGAAAAGAGTCACGGAAGCAAACTTTACTTCATGGTATTTTAAAAAAATATTTTAAATTGTAAATTGCTTCGGCCAGATGTCGCTGCCTGTACGTAATACAGAGAAATTTGTAAAGAAGCTCAGTTGGGAGAGCGCTGACACGATTAGCCAGAGGTCGTGGGTTCAAGTCCCGGCATGGGTGGAATTTTTAGCCTCCAAATAGGTTTTTAAAACTGTCCTCAGCACGGGTTAGTGCAACAAAAAGAATATATTCTTGGTATTTTTTTATTTATTTATGGACAAGAAAAGACATTCAAGAAAATCGGACATTCCCGGAGATATGTAATTTTCAACCAGCGGTCACCAGTGTTCTTGATATCGTCGCGTCGGTCTGACGAGGTGGCGGGCGTCTCATGCTGTTTAGACAGTAAAAACTTTTGAATTAATTGGTACACGGTTCGTCGGCAGGTATGACTAACTCACAGTTCGGTACTTCTCAAAGTTGCTTGCTAATCTTAGTGACTATGACAAAAACTTTAGAATGCCAAGAAACTTTAAATCGGTGCACTAGTCCTACCACCAGTGTTCATATTTTTAGTTCCGTTGATCATTACCGGCAAGACATTTTGGACACTATGGAATGGCCGATGAGAACACCTGGCGCAATTTTCCGAACGCAGCCCAACCCAGCTAGAATTTTCTTGTGGCCTGGTTCTTTATGGAAGTCTGCCTCAAGTAGCTTCAGAGGCCATCTCACAAACGAAGATCGACTCTGACACGATCCTAACTTTGAACATGGCCTCTGTCTTAATAAACAAATAGATTATAAATACAATTAATAATAAATAAAATTTTCTAATTAAATTCCATCATATTAAATAGTATTGAGAAACGTGAAGTATATGGGACTCCTTGGCTATAATATGGGTTACAATTCCCCGGTTTGATAAAAATAATATTTTATACTACACCTGCTTGGAAAGTACCTTGATACTTTATCAAATTTACGGTAGAAAGTACGTCATTGCATATCGAACAAATATGCGGGGAGAAAACGCATCTGAGCGGAAGAGAAAAGTGTATGAAAATCCATTTCTTACGTGGTTTTTCTTTTTTAATTTTGGGTAAGACTATGCGCCGGTAACCTAAATATCAAAAGTCAAAAAGTTTTTACAGTGAGTTTTTATCTCCAAGTTCGCAAAATGACACTGGCCACTAGCTGTGTGTTGGATGGTGTCGGGCTGGCAGTGCGACCCTGCGGCGGCAGGATAAACAATTTGAAAAAAGAACATGTGAAAATTGCAGACGCCATTGGCGCCATTTCTAATTTGTGTGTTGTTTGAGGTTTCAGTTTTTGTAGAAAGTAAAACAAAACTATCAAGCAGGTGTAGTATAAAGCACTATGTATCACTCGAGAGAAACTGCGATTCCCGATCTCGGGTGTTTTAAAGCCCTCGCCTACGGCTCGGGCTTCAAACGACACCCTCGACGGTAATCGGTCACTTTCTCCTCTCGGTGAACAATGTACTATTACTGATCTTTAGCATCGGCTGAGGATGAAGGTCCAAACTCTTTTTTTAGTGGCGCTGAAAAATAAATGTGGGCATCTAGTTTTATATTGTACTTCTTGTGCAGCGTTTTACGTGCGCAATAAAGTATAATCTTTATAAGCAGCCTATGTACGTCCCACTGTAGGGCACAGGCCTTCTTTCAGAGAGAGAGAGAGAGTATGGGCTTAATCTCCACGCGTGCCCACCGCGGATTGGCGATTTCAAGCGCTGAGGTATGTGAATAGCTCAGACACCCAGGTTTCCTCACGATGTTTTCCTTCACCGTTAGCGAGTGGTATTGCTGCTAAAGTATAATATATAAAGTATAATGAAAATTATAAACTAAAAATATATAAACCTATTTAGAGGTTAAAAATTCCACCCATGCCGGAACTTGAACCCGTGACCTCTGGCTAACCGTGCCAGCGCTCTCCCAACTGAGCCTCTTTATAAACTTCTCTGTATTACGTACAGCCAGCGACATCTGGCCGGAGCAATTTACTCTCCCAACTGAATTTTTACCCTCTAAATAGGTTTTTAAAATTTTCCTCAGCACGGGTATAGTAAGAATATAAAAATATATATTTTACAGAGCGATATCACTTTGATTTCTTACTATGTAACGTTACTAACGTCAACTTGTATATACCTATATTGATAATAGTGAATTCTGTTCTCACATCCCTCGGTCACGAAGGAGGCCTATGTCCTGCAGTGGACGTCAAATGGCTGATGATGATGATGATGATCCCTCGGTCATCTTGCATGGTCGTTTAGTATCCATTTCACATAACAACTAAGGTAAGTTGTGGGATCATAATCTATGAAATAAAAAATAAACTAAGTCAATATTTTATGTCGATCATCCCTATTATTTTTCTGTTAAAAACTGGTCACATCGCAGATGTCCTTTTACTTTCTAAGTTTACGTTATACATTTCATGAATGATTTAGACTCATTTAAACTGATGCTATAAAGTTTAAAAAATCATAAAAAAACACGTCGGTCCTAGATAGGACGTTGTAAAGTTCTTTTTTTCGGATAGTATTTAAACTATCCATTAAGAGTTAAATATACTTTAAAACACCTCATTTAGGGGTAATCTTAGAGAACTCAGCGGATTTTTTTTCGGTGGAACATTAATTCACTGATGCTGGCTGAGGCGGTACGAGCTTCGAATTCGAATCGAACTTCATCGGAACAAACAGGTGGCTATTTAATAAAAATTGAATTAATGTTTCAGTCAGAGTCACGTGAGCGGTGAGCCCCAATAAAGTGAGGCTCTATAAAAATTTAACTATATTGATATCTAATAGGCAACACTAATATAGTTACTGTCATTGTAAAAACACACAAGAAATTTCAATTTATGTAAGGAGTAGATATGGAATAATCCTACTGCAATGTATAAATGTGACAACGCTATCTGGTGGTACACTTCTTGAACTAGCAGGACGATTTTGTTATTTTGAACTTTTTCCACTCAAATGTGTTTCAGAAAAAGCAATACAATCGTTTATTTAATGATATAAAAAAACAATATCACAATTGCTAGAAAGTAAATTTTACAAACAACTTAACAATGTGGACACTATATTATGTAAACGGAGCAACATTGCATAAATTAATGCACCGTGTTCACTCTTTGCAAAAAAAAAATATTTTATTTTATTTCTTTTAACAGGGAGGGACAACAAACATAAGTACGACATGGGAAACCTTGTTGACTACGGAACCCCAAAAAACTTCGGAGAAAGTAAATTGTAAAATCAATAAAACTGTCGCAACATAGTGTTAATGGAGCAACGTTACTACGCACCGCAGGTTTAATGAAAAACAATCATATATTTTCATAATTATAGTTTTTTGCGAAAAGTCTCTCGAATCTCTCAATTATGTAAGAAAAGTTACTTTATTCTCTAGTTTTATCAAATTAATGCGAATTGCGTGCTGGGCAGGTTCATTTAGGAGCTTCCTATACGTCAAGTATTTTTTGAGGCAAGATCAAGAGACGATTAAAATGGGGATCCATTTAAAGAATCTTTAAAAATAATGGATTTAACATAAATAATGCTACTTCGCACCGTGAAAATATTGTTACACAGCAATAAAATATACCCCCTATAGTAAAAACCCACTTCACTTCAAAATATTTTTTAAGTAAATTAAATTAATAAACATCTCTAAAATAAAGTAAAAGTAAGCAAAGTAAAAGTAAACACGCGTTTGTGGCGACCAACAACACAGCAAATTGGACAAAAAAATAATGAATTACTAACTAACAAAGAATTTGCAGTCGGCAACAAAAAGCCTGAGCTCAGCATGTGCCGCTAGACAAGAGATGCCTGCCTGTTGGCTGCGCTGTTTTTCATCATTCATCATCATCATCATCATCAGCCATTTGACGCCCACTGCAGGACATAGGCCTCCCTCGTGGTTTTCCTAACCATGAGGGGTTTAGCCATAATCGCCACGCTCGGCAGGCGGGTTGGCGATCGCAGGATGCGGTTGGAATCTTAGGAAGACGCTGCTGCCCGTCTCTTGGTAATTGATTTCCTTAGTCGCCTTCTACGACATCCACGGAAGGAAATGGAGTGACGCTATTCTTAATCCAGCGCCACACGGAATCACTCACTCATGTGCTTAAAACTACCTATAAACTAGTTCCTTACCCTAAATACAAACTAATAAGTATGACGTAATTGAGTTGTCCAGTGATTTAAAGTAACATCCCGTATTTTCATATATTATATTATCCACTAATTTATGCGATTAGAAGTACCATACGGTAATTATAGTGCACAGTTATAGTGTTAGAGGAGGGGGCAGGTCATTGCATATTTTGTAAGCAGCGAAGCGAAAAAAGCCTCGGTATACCCAGCAGTCTTATGCCTACCAGTGGCGTACCGTGCCTTGGAGGGGCTCTGTATCAAAACTACTTGGGGACTCCAATGAAGGGTAAAGATTTCTCGAAACAAAAATGCTTGCATAAAATTAAAATAAATATTTATTGACTACAAGGTATCGCTTCCTCCTAGAAATTGAGCTAACCAAACAATTCAAATTATATATAAACTTTTCTTGTCTTTTTTTCGGAAAATTGATTTATTAAATCATCTATAGCTGAAGAAAATTTGATTTTTTCAAAAATTTCTGCATCTATAAAGTCTGATAGCTGTTTCTGTCCCATCGAAACGCTTAGGTAATTTTTTTATCAGTTTTAATTTTGAAAAACTTCTTTCATCTGTTGCAGTTGTAACTGGAATGGTCTAGAATAGAAAGCATGCTGTTATTACCTCCGGAAAACTGGATGCAAGGCTATTGAGTTTTATCTTAAATCCGAATGAAATAACATGATGCGGTTAATGTTTTGTTTTAAGTACATATGTGTAAAAACCTATTTAGATGCTTGTCCTCAGCACGGGTTAGTGCAAAAAAGGATATAATACATTATGTGTAGTTATTTTATTTTATCAATACTTGTTTGAGTTTATATTTTAGTGTGGCTTTACATACTTTGTTTTTATCAAGAACAGAACATCGATTTTAACTGAACAATTTAGTTGTTGATTATAAACATTATTATGAATAAGTTTAAATTGAGAATCCTATAAACAGATCCAGGGTATATTAAATCGCTATTATAATATTTTATGTTGGGTAAGCACCAAAGGTACATTTCTCTAAATTGGCCATGCTACTTAGTTTTGATGTACCATTTTTTACAATTTATTTCGAAAATATGGACCATTTTAAGAAACTTATTTCGTTATTTTTTTATTTTATTCATTATTTCTATTTTTAATATTTTTCTAAAATTTTGTGGTATGTGACGTAATCAGAGCATGATTAAAGAGATAGTCTTTGCCTACATAAAAAAAACTAATGTAATTAAAGTCAGTTGATTTGGTCGGCTAACCACTACCTATTCACGACACTCTGTGAAACCGACACGACACTTCAACATGTTGACATTTCGTTTTTCTTTTTCGTAGGACAAAGGATTAATACTCAAACTGCCTTTGCTGACTTCTTGTCTTTTTTTCGGAAAATTGATTTATTAAATCATCTATAGCTGAAGAAAATTTGAGTTTTTCAAAATTTCTGCATCTATAAAGTCTGATAGCTGTTTCTGTCCCATCGAAACGCTTAGGTAATTTTTTTATCAGTTTTAATTTTGAAAAACTTCTTTCATCTGTTGCAGTTGTAACTGGAATGGTCTAGAATAGAAAGCATGCTGTTATTACCTCCGGAAAACTGGATGCAAGGCTATTGAGTTTTATCTTAAATCCGAATGAAATAACATGATGCGGTTAATGTTTTGTTTTAAGTACATATGTGTAAAAACCTATTTAGATGCTTGTCCTCAGCACGGGTTAGTGCAAAAAAGGATATAATACATTATGTGTAGTTATTTTATTTTATCAATACTTGTTTGAGTTTATATTTTAGTGTGGCTTTACATACTTTGTTTTTATCAAGAACAGAACATCGATTTTAACTGAACAATTTAGTTGTTGATTATAAACATTATTATGAATAAGTTTAAATTGAGAATCCTATAAACAGATCCAGGGTATATTAAATCGCTATTATAATATTTTATGTTGGGTAAGCACCAAAGGTACATTTCTCTAAATTGGCCATGCTACTTAGTTTTGATGTACCATTTTTTACAATTTATTTCGAAAATATGGACCATTTTAAGAAACTTATTTCGTTATTTTTTTATTTTATTCATTATTTCTATTTTTAATATTTTTCTAAAATTTTGTGGTATGTGACGTAATCAGAGCATGATTAAAGAGATAGTCTTTGCCTACATAAAAAAAACTAATGTAATTAAAGTCAGTTGATTTGGTCGGCTAACCACTACCTATTCACGACACTCTGTGAAACCGACACGACACTTCAACATGTTGACATTTCGTTTTTCTTTTTCGTAGGACAAAGGATTAATACTCAAACTGCCTTTGCTGACGTCATACAAAAGTCATTTAAGGTCAAAGCTTTTTATTGAATATCTTAAAAAATATAGACTTATTTACAAATCTGATAAATAGAAATTGTACGGAAAGCAAAATTCTCGAAATGGTTTTGAAATTTCCGTTCCTATTAAAAAATGTAGCATGGCCAATTGTGGGCGGAAATGGTTTTGTATATGTTATTATTAATAAAAAAATAAAAATAAAATTTCAGTTTATTTTTGTTTACTTCTGTCTCATTAAATCGGAAGCTTTTCGTTGATTTATGCGTAAAAATATATTGTTTGTTTTAAAAATCAGAATTCATAGTAATTTTTGGAAATTTGATGTTATAAAAATAACAGTAATTTCTATCACATGTTTTTGTATTATATTTAAGAGAATGTACCTTTTACACTTTTCTACAGGATCCTTTTTTTATTATTGATCGTGTGCATGTTAATTGATCTATATTTAACCTATAGTTTGCTTAAAATTATGTCTTCCATGTTATTATGAAGAATAAAGGCACAAAGAATTATAAACTGTAGCCTACTATGTAACTTTCAAATACATAAACATAGGTTTTTGAGTTACTAAACGTGCACAGGCCATTTCTCAAAAGTGCATTATTTCAATTAATATTCATAAAAAACAATATCTCTGTAACTAACATCCTATGAGGTCGATTTTTTTCTGATAACGATTGCTTATCCGCTGTACATAACAGAGATTTGCATAATTCTATAGCGTCCTTTAGGTACCTTTACCAGTAGACTATCACATTCTAGTAAACAAATACCAAAAAAATATTTCTATGCAAATAAATACAAATAATACTAATAAATACATTAAAAATCATAGTTGAAAGTTATGTTTTATCATTCTTGTTTGTTTTCACGTCCGCATCTTTCACACTCGTTAAAAACAGAGGCAGTGTTTAGGTACCTAGACTGTTAAACCTAAAATTATTCAACCCATTTAGCAAATGCAAAGCCAGGTATTATTGCTAAGATTGTAAGTGAAGTAAAACAATGTTTCTGGGTACTTGTAAAAATCGGTTTTATTTAATAAAATCATAGTTGTTCCGAGTGGCGCCCGATTAAGAATAGCGTCACTCCATTGCCTTCCGTGTATGTCGTAGAACGCGACTAAGGAAATCTATTACCAGACACGGGCAGCAGGTACTGCGACCACGTACTGCGATCAGGCAGGCGGGTTGATTATGGGGGTTTGCCATAATCGACACGCTTGGCAGGCGGGTTGAAATGAAAACGACGAGGGAGGCCTGTGCCCTGCAGTGGGTGTCAAGTGGCTGATGATGATTTAATAAAATCGTAATCAAACATTGTAACACGCATTTATTTAGGCCTAAGCCCGTATCTCAAAACAGCTAAGCAGCAGCACTTAATTACCCAGAGCCAGCCCAGAGCATTGAACTGGCCAGATCTGAATAGATATCAATACTTTTTTGGTGATAGGAACCTTCGAGTAGTAATTTTATGCTGGTAAAGCTGCTCTCGTCTCCAAACTGGAATAAAATTAAGAGATTTCATGTAGAAATAGTATTTCTTCATCAAATCTCTTAATATAAACTTACGAACTTACTAATAAAAAGGATTGTTTGAGTAATTTTATGTGGTACACGTTGTGGATAATTTTACAACGATTTTCGATGTTTCTGAGTAACTTTCTTAAATGAATTTAACAGTTTTTAACTCAAGATATGCGATTATTTCTGCAATAAATGTTTAAAAAATATTTTTGAAATTACCTTTGTATTACAGGCTGTATCTCTTTCGCGGTATACAAAACTTTGCGTGTTCAGTTTTGGTATAAAGTATAGCTTTCCCTTTTTTATTGAAAAGCATTTGTTGAAAAATTTTTATGAAAAAATCCGGAAATAAGGAACACTTATAAAACAAAACAAACATTGTCGGGGCAAATCTCAGTGCCGCTATCTGTAAGTAATTAAATTCCTGTTGCCATCCCCATTGCTAGACAGGACCTAATTTGTACAAACAACAAACAATTTGGAGACTTAATTATGTAAACGGAGCAACATATTGCAATATGTTCACTGTTTGAAAAAAAAAAATGTTTAAAGATATTTTAACGTCTTGATATTTAAAAAAAACACTACCTGGCAGTTAAAATAGTCTCTGGTAAAAGGAAACACGCAACCACAGATTGTTTATACTGCCTCTGAGGACTGTTATAAAGATCCAAAAGTTAATAGGTTATTTATTTTGATTTTGCTTTAAACTCATCTTATTGGAATACACTGATAGTATAAAAAAACCGGCCAAGTGCGAGTCGGACTCGCACACAAAGGGTTCCGTGCAATTATCTATACAACATTTGAGTATTTCAAGCGTCTACCTGTTGCCGTTATTAATATGGAGGAAAAACGGCAAAAAAAAATCACGTTTATTAAAATATGTATTTTATCATGTTTCTAAAACTTTATTCATAGCACAACAAAAAGAAAACTAATTGAAATAAGAAACTGGACTTAACTATAAATTACTATAAAAATTCTGTATTTACAAATAAAACACCTGCCCCAGGTCACTGTCCCGCGGTAATGAGCCCAGGACGCTGGCGACGTTACCTCTTTGGATGGCCAGGCTTATCCTCTGGCCGAGGTTACGCGCCAGCCCTCTGGTCTCCCGATGCGTCGATTAGGCGCGCCGCTAAGTCTTTGAACAGCAGGCGCGTCTCTGGGCCCCAAGTGCCTATGGTTTCGATCCCAAACGGCGCAAATATGTAATTGTTTCCTATTGAACCGTATTTGCGCCGTTTGAGGCTTTCGGCCACGCCAGCCGCTGAACCAGCGGCTCTCCGACTCTGGGAAACATGAGAGGGTTTTATTTTAGTTTTAGTTATCATGTTTTAGTATTTATTTGTTGTTATAGCGGCAACAGAAATACATCATATGTGAAAATTTCAACTGTCTAACTATCACGGTTCATGAGATACAGCCTTGTGACAGACGGACGGCGGAGTCCTGTAATAGGGTCCCTTACCTAAAAAAGTGTGTTTGAGCTGGATAAAGTAGGAAATAGGTAGACTAGACTCACTCAACACTTGTGCCGTATGGCTCTTATTTCCACACACACACTCAGTTGTTTGTACGTCGTATGAACTAGGATACAAGTGGTGTGAGCCAAATATGAAACAGATATAGTGTGTCCCGGTGAGCCCAGATATGAGAAAACAACTCCCTCTAAAGACACACTGCCTAAGTCTAGTCACATTTATTGATGGTAAGGCAGGCGGTACAAAATTCGCCCGAACAGCCGGCAATTAAATTAGATTTAAATAAATAAACATTCCAGAGTCCAAGACAGACCCTCACTCACATCACAATGTCATTAACAGAATGGTACGACTAGCACGGGCCCCGAAAAAGAGGGCTACAAAAATACCTAATTTGAAATTTGCGTATGAGTTCTAGACGTCATAAAATTTAATTTATATGAGTAAATTTGGAATAATCCTACTGCAATGTAGAAATGTAACAACGCTATCTAGTGATAGACTTCTTGAACTAGCATGACAGGACTACATTTTTTGAACTTTTTCTTATAACAATGTGTTTTAAAAAAAAGCAATGCAATCGTTTATGTAGTGATATAAAAAAAACAACATCGCAATTACTCGAAAGTAAATTCTACAAACAACAAACAATGTGGAGACATAATTATGTAAACGGAATAACGTTATTTATTATAATTTATGGACTATTTTCACTCTTAACAAAAACATTTTTTTTTATATTCTTTAGAAGGGAGGGACAATAAACAGAAATACGATGGTATCTTGAGAAACGTAAAAAACCGGCCATGCGCGAGTCGGACTTGCCCACGAAGGGTTCCGTACCATACAACATTAGACAAAGATCGAATTTGAGAACAGCGCCATCTATAGAAACCAACAAGAAGCGTTTAACATTGACATGTAACGACATGACATCGGCGCTGTGAAGGATACATAGCTGGCCGCTATTTATTTTATTCTGTTTTTAGTATTTATTGTTATAGCAGCAACAGAAATACATCATCTGTGAAAATTTCAGCTGCCTAGCTATCAGGGTTCATGTTCACAGCCTGGTGACAGACAGACAAACATACAGACGGACAGTGAAGTTTTAGTTGTAGGGTCCCATTTGGCACCCTTCGGGCACGGAACCCTAAGGAAGAACTGATTGTATTATCCGGTTCAAACGCTGTTACGATACAACAAGTCATTGGTTCATGACGGGATTCGAACCCACGACCTCTCGAATGTGCGGCCGGCGTTACCACCCCTCTTCCCTGATATAACATCTTTCAAACTACTCGTAGAAATAACTCGAAGTAGTCACCCTTTGTTTAGGTCTCTCGCTTTTTAGTATTCCAACATGGTGGTCGTTACGTCGTTTCGCTCCCCTTATAAGATATAGATTCTGTTGCGAGACCAATGGCGCTTGAAATTAGGGCCGGAACTTTTTCTTGCTGAATAAGAAATATGTAAATGCGAAATTGAAACCTGCCTCGGAATAGCAAAGATACGCCTAAACGCCGAAACACGCTTGTTTTACGCTGCTCCTTCTTTTGAAGCGCTATAAGGTGAAAAAGTTTTCGCAGTTTGGCGGAAAATTAAAAACGTTCGCAGTTTTTTTTTCTCAATGTCGTGTTTTATATTATTGTTTAACTCTATATTGCTTATTGCGGCTTACTGCTATACGTGGATGTCGTAGAAGGCGAGTAAAGAAATACATTAGCAGGAGAGGGGCCGCAGCGTCTTCCTGAGATTCCAACCCCATACTGCGATCGCCAACCCGCCTGCCAAGCGTGGCGATTATGGCAAAACCCCTCATGGTTGCGAAAACCACCAAGGAGGCCTATGTCCTGCAGTTCGCCTCAAATGGCTGATGATGATGATGATGACTTACTGATAAATTGCGACATAGCCTAAAAGCAACCATGCTACGGACCGCAGCGAGTTTACTGGCGCCACTAATGTTATATTTCATAATAAAGTGTTTTGCTAAATTTACTCTACGAATCTCCCAATAACGTAAAAAAACTACTCAATGTTTTGCTGTGTTTGTCAAATTAATGCTAATTGCGTGTTGGCGAGGAATTGCGCAAATTACTTACTGTATATCATGTTTTGTTTTAAACGAGAAAATGCTGCATTAAAATGGGGACCCTTTCAAAGGATCTTTAAAAATAATGGATCTAACGTGAATACTGTTACTTTGCACTGTGTTTTTTTTTAATTGCAATAAAATAAAACCACCTTAATAAAAATACAATGTGACTACAAAAAAAATTTACGGTATGAATTAGTAATTATCTAAGTCCGCCACATTGGTATTGTATTTTTTACTTATGTGCAATAAACGTATTAACAATAATAATAATTAGTAAACATCTCCAAAATAAATAGTTTCAACTATAAAGGTTGGTTATGAAAACCACAAAGGAGGCCTATGTCCTGCAGTGGGCGTCAAATGGCTGATGATGATGATGATGATATTAAAGTAAAGCTCCTATAGCTTATCACGATTTGTAAACTTTTACAAGAGAAAGTGGCCTTAAAATGGGTTACTACATTTCAGCGAAGTGTCGTGTCTTGACAGCTCAGTAGTAATATTTCAAGATCATGAAACGGAGACTCCGGATACGGTATCCACCAATTCAGTTTGAAGTTTGCAGAAGATTGTTTAAGTTAAAATTTGCAATTCTGAAGATGACTTCTTTAAAGTTAATATGCGTACAATTAGAGCAAATCAATTATTTTAAAGATCATAAATTATAGTTAGTAATACACTACTTTAAAGTGCATTAAAATATAAACCATTAAAACGTAGTCACTGATTTTTTTCGCAATTTCAAATTATATTCATGTTAAAAATTAGTATTGACGAGTAGAATCAACCACCTTCGGATTTATATAGGGATTTTTTAGCACCCTGAATTATTATTGTAGTGAGTGTCAGTAGTACCGCTTCAAGCGATTGAAGCAGGGGTAGGGTGAAAACAACAAATGCCTATTTTCTACGCGGTAATCTAAATTCGATTTGGCTTAGGAGGAGATTTGGCGGATTATTTCCCGTGAGTTTTTCTTTTTGTATCCGTTTTATTTGTTTTATCCGTATAAAGACCGATTTGTGTTCATCATCATCATCATCACCACAAGAAGTCCACTGCTGGACATAGGCCTCCTCCATAGATTTACAAAAAGACCGGTTGGAAGCGGCTTGCATCCAGCGTCTTCCTGCCACTCGGATGAGGGCATCTGTCCATCTTGTGGCAGGCTGTCCTACACTGCGATTGCCGATATGTGGTCTCCATTCGAGAACTTTTCGGCCCCATCGGCCATCAGTTTTGCGTGCTATATGCCCCGCCCACTGCCACTTCAACTTACTAATCCGCTAGGCTATGTCGACGACTTTCGTTTGAGGTTTGTGTTCGGTAGTTCGATTCTGAATATTGAATAGTTTGTAAAGCTTTCAGGTATTTTTAAAAGTACTCCAGTGAAATAGTTAATGAAATAATATATAAAAGCCTTTATTACCTCTTAGAGACGTATATGAGTTTAACATATTAAAAGCTTGAAGGCGAAAAGTTATTGAAATAAAGGGTACGGGTGAAGGTCGCCTCCAGATAAGCCCAACGGTCCCTATCTCTGGCTGCATTCCCCCACACTCTACCTGCGACAACCACTATGCTGTCTGTCCATCGCTGCTAAAGTCTACCTCGTCTTCTTATATGGCCTCGCGGGCATCACTTTTTAGGACTAGGAAAGACACAGAATGGGACACTTCTACGGAACCCTGAGAAAGCAAGTCTGTTTTTTTAGGGTTCCGTAGAAAAGGGTAAAAACGGGATGATATTACTAAGACTTCGCTGTCTGTCTGTCCGTCCGTCCGTCCGTCCGTGCGTCTGTGTCTGTCTGTCACTAGACTGTATCTCAAGAACCGTGATAGCTAGAAATTAATTTTCCGCTACAACAACAAATACTAAAAACAAAATAAAATAATTATTTAAGGGGGCTCCCATACAACAAACGTGATTTTTTTGCTGTTTTTTTATCTTTGTCTAATGAAGAAGAAGAAGAAGAAGAAGAAGAAAGACATTTATTATACCAACAAGATACATCACAGAAACAAAATAAGCACATAAGTAACATAATATGCACAACACAGAAGGAAAACTAAATACACAACAGACAAAACGAATAAATAAAACAGGACTATAGATGTAGCCTGTGGTGTATCTATCGTGTATCTAATGTGGTATAGATAATGGTACGGAACCTTCGTGCGCGAGTCCGACTCGCACTTAGCCGGTTTTATTAGCAGGCAAGCTATACTAACAGAGCAGTCGTTTTAGGTTTCCGGCTAAACCATCAATTTCAGCTCGCGGGATTGTCTCCAAAATTAGATAGTCTTGCTCTAAACAAGAGGCGGGCAAAGCTATCTCCAAAGACAAATGCCGGTCATCATTTCCTCGTAGGTATCCGAGACGGTTAGGTGACGGTAAACAGGGTCCCAGCCCGAATAAATCAGCACCCACATGGTTACTTCACAAGGGGTTAAGTTGGTAGAAGTAGCGATATCGTCATTGACTTCTGTTCGAGAATGTATGCAATACATCAGTACCAAATAAGTACATACAATTACTCGCAATTTCTGGCAACTTAGACACATACATAAGCAGTCTATATTCGTCCCACTGTAGGGCACAGGCCTTCTGTCAGGGAGAGAGTATGGGCTTAATCACCACGCGTGCCCACCGCGGATGGGCAGTTTCAAGCGCTGAGTTATATGAGTAGCTCAGACACTCAGGTTTCCTCACGATGTTTTCCTTCACGGTTAGCGAGTGGTATTGCTACTATAACTTTCACAAATGTACCTACATAACTTAGAAAACCAAGTCATAGGTACATGACCTGGGAATCGAACCTGGGTCAATCGCTTCCGAGTCCAATGTTCTACCCACTAGGCTACCACCACTGTGACTTACCCCCAGTTTCTCGTACACTACCACGCTGTAAATCTACTGTTAACAGCTTTCAATTGACCAAAGTGCATACAAAAAAAAAACCACTGCCAGCTGTTAACAGTAGATCAACAGCTTGTTAGTGTACCAGAAAACGGGGTTAGATACACCACAGGCTAAATCTATGTTTGTTTTTGGGTTTTATGATATGTATTTCGTTTTCTTTCTGTTGTTCATATTATGCCACATATCTGTTTACTTTGTTCCTGTTAATTAATAATAATAATGGTAATAATAATAACCTAATGATTCAAACCCGGTACAAAATTAACCTGTAGTTTTCGTTAATATATCGAAGGATCAGTAAGGGCGTCTCAGGGAGTCATACTTCAACCAAATATGTATGCATTAGCAAAATATTGGATTTAATAGGGGTTAAAGTATGAAATTGCCGTTTTATTGCAATAGGTTCTTTGAATTGACATGGTTTGAGGTTTTCGAATGAAACTTTTTTCAAATGGTTTCTATGATATTCTTTTTTTAAAAAATGTGAAACATTTGAATATCGTCTTTCAATTGTTTTTGTTATTCAATTTAGACAAGAAAGATGGATACTGCGAAAATTCGAGTGATTTTTGAATACGAGTTCCGACGCGGAACTAACGCGGCAGAAACAGCCCGCAATATCAATGCTGCGTTTGGAGAGGGGTCTACTAATGAACGCCCCGTGCGATTTTGGTTTAAACGCTTTCGTGATGGAAATTTCGACTTAAAGAACGAGCCATGAGGAAGACCGTCCACACAGGTGAATAACGATGAATTAAGATAGATAGTGGAAGCCGACCCTAGTCAAACTACCCAGGAATTAGCGGCATGGTTTAACGTTACCTTACCCACAATATTGACTCACTTGCGTCAAATCAATAAAATAAAAAAAATACGAAAAATGGGTGCCTCATAATCACTCGAATTTTCGCAGTATCCATCTTTCTTGTCTAAATTGAATAACAAAAACAATTGAAAGTCGATATTCAAATGTTTCACATTTTTTAAAAAAAGAACATCATAGAAACCTTTTGAAAACAGTTTCATTCCAAAACCTCAAACCATGAAGATTCTATGTCAATTCAAAGAACCTATTGCAATAAAACGGCAATTTCATACTTTAACCCCTAATATTAGCGAAGAGCGAGATAAGTAGTTCCGAAACCGGCGACTTTGCATGCAGACCCTTATGAATGTTGATGAAGCGTAAGGGCGCTTCTATACGCGCGGGCCGTCAGCAGCCGTCGACGCGCTGACATGTTGGAGACCGCAGTCGACCGGCGCGTCGAGGGCTGCCCTCGACGAGCGTCAACGGCTGCAGTTCGCACACGTGCCGCCAGTGTATAACCGCCTTAAGAGGTTTGTCAGGATCGTGGCAAGTGGCAAACCCTATTCTTCGTCATTTTGGGGTGGACGCGTCAGTTTATGTAATGCATAATAAAATTGATTATAAAATGAACAAAAAATAATTCAAAGTCATATGATATTTGTAAACAACAAAAAAATCTGACCAAAAATATTGCTCCATCCCAAAATCCTCACGACATCGACTGCGTTGCTCAGCTGCACAGCGAGGGAAAGCGTTTGTCTCAAATATGCCCCAGAGCAAATGTACAATTGTACAAGCCTCGATCCATCAAACGGACATGCGAGAACTTCACCAACAAAATAAAACAGACGTATTTATGATAATTTTAATAACTTGATCTGGAAAAAAAATATTATTTATTTATCAGAGCAAGTCTAATACAAATTAAAAATCTGTTTATAAAACAATGAAATGTTAACAAAAAAAAAATGTCGGGTCGTCGCTGTAAATGACAAACTCTAACCGATAGTTTTCAGGAATGATGCATTTTAGAAATAACCCTGTGTAGGTTCTATTGAAGGTTTATGTCATTGAAAGTTGTCAGCAGAACAAGACTAAAACGCTTGTAACTAGCACCACAAACTTAGATATAAGAATAAAAATAACCCACATGCCATACAGCCACTCCAGGTCCCAGATGGTTGTCACCCGCTTCGTAAATTTTTCACCTTAGTTATGTCGCTCTTATTAGATTGCTGGGAGACACTACAAGTTGACGTTGGGCTGATTTAAAATTATTCATTTTGAAAACTTGCGTTATAGCAAAAGTAATGCTGAAAAGCCGTGTGGTGCCGGATTAATAATAGCGTTGCATTCCGTGGCTGTCGTCAAAGGTGACTGAGGAAATAAATTACCAGGAGACGGGCAGCAGCGTCTAACTGAGATTCCAACCGCATACTGCGATCGCCAACCCGCCTGCTCAGCGTAGCGAATATACCTAGCAAAACCCTTCATGGTTGGGGAAAACCATGAGGGAGGCCTATGTCCTGCAGTGGGCGTAAAATGGCTGATCATGAATGCTGAAAAGTATAATACAAGCTGAGATCATCAAAATGTACTCTGATGAAACACAGTATCAGAAAGAATTTATGGAGAAACAGCTAGCAGATTCACAAAAACGAACTGAAAATGAATGAACCGACTTAAGTATCAAATATGTTAAAGGATAAAACGCTTGTGACTAGCACCACAAGCTTAGATATAGAAGAAAAGTGACCCACATACCCTGAGCATACATCCACCCCAGAGACGGTTGTCAGCCGCTTCGTAAATTTGTCACCTTAGTTATGTCGCTCTTAATAGTTTGCTGGGAGACACTCACAGATATAGATTAGAGACACTACAACTTAATGATCGCCTTATTTAGCTTGGTTCGTTTGGAGCATTTTAGGTTTAGAATTTTAATTGAATAATCCACTGAAGGTTAGCTGGAATTATTAGTATTAAGCTCGCCTATGTACAATTTTTTTTTTCGTGCAATAAAGGATGTGCAATATAAGTTTCACTACACCGGTGCATCAGAAATGTTAACATAATTTTTTTTTAAATTTAGATATAAATTTCAAGGAAATCGCCAGACCGATTTTGTTGGAATTAATTTTATTGTTGCGCGAAAATAATATAATACAAGCTTATCAATATAGACTAATATGAATATGTATAATTTATTATTATATATTTACAAGCATAAACCTTGCCCCAGGTGGGTGTTACTGTAATTATTCGTATTTTTTATTGTAACCCATGTCCAAGCTAACGACAAAATATCCTTTATTATTATAATGCAAAATTTTGAATTTGAAACTTGAGAGTTTGCTTATTAAAACACCAAGGTTTCCTTACGATGACTTCACGTTAGAAAAACAAACAAAAAAATAGGCAATAGGGAATACGTTTTATTTATATGCGCAATATCACGTCGCTCGTCTTCCTTTTTTGATCTACTTCGTCATTTATCATACGAATCGAGCCTTTGACCCCGTACTTTGACTCGTGCTCTTTGTTCCGGCCCGGAGGGTCCATATATTGTCAAATAATTAAACGATAAGCTGACCTAAAACGGAAAGTACAAGGGTGTAGGACGGGAAGGTGTTACCTTTGACGGAAGAAATATAGTCATCGCTTAATGTGCCTTACTTGTGTCATAGCATATTTGGAGACGAGGGCAAGTGATTATGTATCGTGTATTTGATATTTTGCTAAGATAAATAGTAAACTTTGACTTATACTCAAACATGTAAGTAATGTCTCAAATTATTGATTTATTTATCCACTGCGCATTTAAATCACAATGCTCAATTTTCATGAAATGCATGAAATGTTTATTATGTATTTATTAAGTACTTACTTGAATCAATTTAAGTCTTATTGACCTACTTGTCATTTTATATACATTATACCCCATCTGTTTGGAATCAAATGAAAAAATTGAATTTATGAGATCTTGCGTTGATTGTTCGTCCGTCACTTTAGGTAGGTTCTGACAGAATACCAGCGTCACGGGTTGTCAACCGGGAACCTGTGACATATGCTGAGTCAAGAACCTTTTCTTGTACCATAGCACACAGCGTCTCCACCATATCACTTCATTTCTACTGTGTGATTGTTTAGAATAAGATTATTTATTATTACTTTTTAATTTAAGCTTTTTTACTGTTTTCGCGTTTTATTATTTGTAAGATTTTATGTGTGTTGTGGTATCGGAATAAACTTTTCTCAATTTCAATTTCAATTAAATAAGGGAGACTTCATAATACATAAAAAACCGGCTAAGTGCGAGTTGGACTCGCGCACGAAGGGTTCCATACCATTATCTACACAACACTAACAAAGATCTAATTTGAGAACAGCGCCATCTATAGAAACCAACAAGAAGCGTTTAACGTTGACATTTAAGGACATGACATCGGTGCTGTGAAGGTTATATAGATGGCCGCTAGATGGTGAGCACTGTCGAGCGCTGTCTTTAGACTACGTTTGTTGTATGGGAGCTCCCCTTAATTCTGTATTTTTTTGTTATAGCGGCAACAGAAATACATCATATGTGAAAATTTCAACTGCCTAGCTATCACGGTTCATGAGATACAGCCTGGTGACAGACAGACGGACAGTAATCGGGTCCCGTTTGGCCCCCTCTGAGTACGGAACTCTAAAAAAGAAATTACACAGATATTCACCGTTTTAATCGTTTATTCGAAATAAGGCAAACCATTGTCTAGGCACTATTAATGATTCAAATTCTTACTTAGTTTTCATAACTTAACTCTTAAACTTTGTATTGTGTTTATCGAAAGAGGTTTTCCAGAATCGTGGCAAGAGGCAAACCCTGGCATCTGCCCATGCCTCTGTAATACAGGCGAGAGGTTAAACAACCTACACGCACCAAAAAGGCCTTAAGTCGTTTTTGGAGCGCTATCCATAGATACATTTGTACTGCAGACAACCCTGTCAGTTAGCTATTTATTCGTTTGTCTTTTGATACGTATTCACCTATTTAATACGGTATTTGACACGATCAACAATAAATTATTTCATATGCTCGATTAAGATATCACGGAAAATGTATCTCTTTTAGTCAATTACTAGTTATTACAATTTTTAAATAGATTAAACATAAAAAGAGTCCTCTGAAATGTGACGTCATAAGCCAGTATTTTCATACAAAATTCCGTTTTAAAAGTTGTAGGGTTTAGCTTACGCGTCTAGCGCGATTCTATTGCCTAGAACCCTACTCTTTCTATCAATGCAAAAAAGACTTACGTTTTGTCCAAGTTGAACCACTGAAATCCAATTTCACAACACTTTCATGTTATCACGAAAGAAAACATAAGGTTGGTTCACTATTATTTCAAAGCTAATACGTATTTCTAATTATTTTTCCACTTTTTACAGTGTAAATATTGTATTTTGCTTTACTGTCAACAATTCAACTGCTAGTCAGATATTTCTTTTATTTGAATATTGTTCTTTATTTTTCTAAATTATGTCAAATAATCGTCATACTAAGAAGGTTGAATAAGGAAACTTCTGGCCTATGGAGACTTCTAGAAGACTATTCGCATTCCAAATCGAAATTATGAATTAAATGCAAGAAAGAGAAAGAAGATCTAGAATTCGAAATTATGGATTTGGAACAGAATCCAGAAACTTCCAGAAGAATTCTGACGCAGATTCAGATCAAATTTGAATATTAGAATGGAACTACTTTTGGGGTATAAAAGCCGCCCAAGAAGGCTTTCCGGGTGAGTCTCACTTGAGCCCTACTTGAAGATTTACCTGAGTCCCACTTAAAGAGTCTCACTTGAGTCCTACTTGAGAGTCTTACTTGAACCCTACTTGAGTCTCACTTGAGTCTTACTTGAAGAGTTACCTGAGTCCTACTTGAAGAATCTTATCTGAGCCCTACTTGAAGAGTCTTACCGGAGTCCTACTTGAAGAGTCTTACCGAAGTCCTACTTGAGAGTCTTACCTGAGTCTTACTTGGGAGACCTACCTGAGCAGAGTTCCTGCCCGTCTCCACGGCCTGCCTCTACGACTTGCCTACCCGTCTCCACGGCCTGCCTTCACGACTTGCCTGTCCGTCTCCACGGCCTGCCTTCACGACTTACCTGCCCGTCTCCACGGCCTGCCTTCACAACTTGCCTGTCCGTCTCCACGGCCTGACTTCACGGCCTGACTTCACGGCCTGCCTCCACGATCTACTTACCCTTTTGGGACCTAAGGTTTCTTTTATATAAATTTTTGGATGTTTTTATTAGTATTAAGTTTTTAGTTTAATTGTAGGGGTTCTGATGATTACATTTTTACATCTCTAAATCTTTCTTTTTATTTCTTTAGCTTCCGTTACCAAGGGTTGTGCTTTCACACAACCCTCGGTAACGTGACAAAGTAACTCATTTGATATTTTGTCGAATACCCAATTACTTATCCAGTGACTTGGCGAAAGCAACTGTCTACCAACGCTATTTAGTAGCTAGTTGTATAAGCACAGGAAACGGTTTTACTTATTTTTGTCCAGCCAACCGGCAACTCGGTTATTTTGCAAGCACATCACCCGCCCGTAACTCACGTACCAACTTTATATATCACTTCAGGTTTGCTCTTAAAATTGTACTCAGGGAGCGGAATAGAATACGTGGTGCGATTTTTAAACACTTTACACACATCTGCTGTAGCGCAGACCTTTATTGGTTTGACGTGAGATGTCAAAACGTTCCAGGTTTCGCTGCGTGCCAGTTTATTTACTGTTTCTTTTGAAAAGCTTTAGTGCTATTTTATTATTTTTTATCAAATCAATTCCAATAGTTATCGGTACCAAAAAAGATTTTCAAAGATTTTTTCCAAAACACTTACGGCCTTATTTATAAAAGCAAAACTCCTTGTGAAATCTCCACCACATAATATTTTAATCGGCGTGTTAAGGAATCGGGTTTTTTTATAAATGAGATCGTTATTTTTTATTTAAGTTTAAAATTTTGTACTTTTTAGTGATTTTTAGGGTTCCGTACCAAAAAGGAAAAACGGTTCCGTTTTTATAGGATCAATTTGTTGTCCGTCGGTCCGTCCGTCCGTCCGTCCATCTGTCTGTCAAGACTGCTGACCTAGAACTATAAAATTTGGCAAGTAATATTGTATTATACTACAAATACCGGGAAAATGTGAAGCTACGCGTTTGTCATTAAATGATAGAAAAATATTCTTTTTCGGGAAAAGTTCGGTACCTACAAATTTGAACGGAACCCTCGGTGGGCGAGTGCGACTCGCACCTATCCGGTTTCTAATTTTTGTGTTGGATTTTTTATGTGGCCTGACAGTCGCGCAAACACGACGAATCGGTTGAGATCATGTTTGTCAAAATCTAAGCATTTGGTGATTAAGGAGTTTTGAGGGAATATAGAATCGGACATACATACATACATGGCAAACACATTACCCTCCTATTGGGCTCCGCCGTACGTTGACTTTTTCAGCCAAACTAAAAGCCGCACATTCCATTACCTACCCAAAATCACCGACGCTAGGCGTCGACTTAACTTTCTATTGGTACAGTCGAAAGCATACCAGTCTTTATGTTTCAGTTGCAAAGTCACCCGTAACACAACTGAGTAGAGTGCACGGTTGTAAGAGTTGATGTGCCATCGACTGTACCTACGAGCACCTACAGGGTGTCTTAAGCGCTGACGATGCTATTCTCTAGATACGTGTTTACACGGAGTAGATAACTTTTCTGGAAATCTCAGGCCCGTACAGGTAGCTTGAAAGTCGGGTCACCAGATCGCTGTAAATTGGCTAGTGTAGGTGTCAAAGCGCCTCCGCCAGCGCTGCAAGAATGACTGCCATTCTTTTTTATTCGAACGGAAGGTAATTTATATCGGTAAATTCGGCGGTTGGTGTGGTAAAGTTTCGGAGTTTCTATTATCACTGGCGGAAATAATGTTCTATGGGTGGTGGTAAATACAGAACTGATAACATAAGTATACAACGGGTCTAATCGTGATTGTTTATTATGTACACTTAATTACCTAACGTTATGAAAATATGAAAATATAATGTATGTAATGTAAAAAAAATCAGCAATTTCGAAAATGTTGCTAGCCATCACAATATTGATACTAGGAATAAACATAAATTGTCATTTCCACGTTTTAGACTTGCAAAAGTTAATACATCCTTTATTATGGGGCACTGTGTACGGTTCTACAATAAGATTCTTCAAGATATATTAGAGTTACCACCGACGCGGCTTAAAAAATGTATTAAGCATACTCTGTGCAAAAAAGCCTATTATTACATTAAGGATTATTTGAAAGACCAGGATGTCTGGTATTTAAATAATGTTAACAGGAACGATTGTATGTAGTGCAGTGTAACTTTAAGTTGAAAACTCTGTTAATTAAGCAAACCTGTTTTGAAAAGAATAAATGTGCAGTTTCTTTGTTAGCTTCTTCTCCGCATAATCTATTAATTGTGAAACTAACAGCTTTGACGTTCATTAAGTAAACATTTTGTTTTTATAGTGTATAAAATTTTTTGATTTTGGCTTTATCGTAATACCCACGAAAATTATTTAAAAAAATAGTTTTTTGTAGAATGGTAAGAGGTGTCTAAATATGTCGAATGAACACACTGCTTATAGGAGAGCGACTCTTTTCGAGAAATAAAAGATAAAGCTAGGGTCAAAATCTGCTGTACTTTTTCTTTCTTAGAGAAGGCCTTGTAGTCCAAAATAAATAGGCTGCCTTCAAGAAAAAATCGTACAAACTGTTTTATTAAAAAAAAAACGAAACACTTCACTCAAAAAATAGTGCACTCTCAATTCCTATTGTTCCCTTGACAGAAACATTTAATAAAAGGCCTAATATTTCTTTGAGCCACAAGCCAGAAACATTAATAATACCATTTTGAATACAGGACAATATATCAAGCAATAAGGACGAGATTAAAGAGGCTGAAACGGGAAGCCGATCCGTGGTCAGGCGTCCGCCTCTACTATCGGTGGTGTTTGGGCTCAGTATCATTACGAGTAATTTATGGGTCACCAAAGTGCTGATGGGTTTCCGGCCCTGTAGTTTAATATAAGAGACAATACCATGGCCTGCGGCGCGTGCTGACCAAGCCCACAGAGCGGAAAGACGTAAAAGGAATATGTTGGCTCAAAAACTTTTTTACCCATAACTAGTGGTAACTTTTAATGAATCGCGAACGCCGATCTCTGTAGTTTGTATGACGTATCATCATCATCATCATCATCATCAGCCCTTTGACGCGCACTACCAGGGCATAGGCCTCCCTCATGGTTTTCATAACCATGAGGGGTTTTGCCATGAGATGACGTATACCTCTAGTAAATCCATAAGTTACACGGATATGAGTTCATGCGGATTGATTCTCATGAGGATTAAAACTGCCAAGTGCCTGAATTAAGGCTCTCCGCGTCCAGTACAATAATGCACTCAGGGTGTAATGTTTCGCCTGCCCCGCTTCTCCGGGCCCTAATGTGTAATAAAAACATAGTTTTTCAATAGAATTATATGAGCACAACACTAGCTTTGGTAGTCTCATAAGCAAAAGAAGTACAATGTCAGTCTAATGGTATAACCCACACAAATTAAATAGCCATCTCTCGTGAAAAAGATCGAATCGCGCGAGGTGCCGAGTTAAGTTGCACGGGTTATACCATAGGAATTGGATACACGACGACCAAGAGGGTCAATGAAATAACCATTATTGATTGTATTAAACCACCATGCATTTTAGAGACTGAAGACTTTTACGTGATAATGCGCAAGCGCGCAAAAGGGGTCTGTTTCATAGAACTACAATTTATAGTTTATTCATGTTTTACTATGACAATTCGATATACATTGAGAAGTAGATTAACCCACAGATTAACAAGTATCATAATAAACTACGAATTGTAGTTTCTTGAAACTCTTCGCTGGCTATGCTCGGGTTTCCTCGCGATAATTTCCTGCTCGGTTAGGGACTGATATTGCTGATTCAAACCCACGACGTCTTGAATGTGAGGCCAGCGTTCTGCCGATGCGCCACCATCGCCCATTTACTCAGTTGGGAGAGCTCTGACACAGTTAGCCAGAGGTCGCGGGTTCAAGTCCCAGGATGGGTGGAATTTTTAGCCTCTAAATAGGTTTTTAATAAGAAATAGTTACATACTTGTTTTGAATACCTTTTGAATTTTGCCTTCATACAATTAGGTAAGTACTTCCTTGTCTTTTCTTTAATAAAGTAATTTATTTAAATTTTGAAACACGATCAAAAATCTAGATTGTGTCCTCTAACTAAACATTGACAAAGTTTCTTTGAGACTCAGCACGCCGCACGAAAAATAAAGAACCAAACTTCATTACCTACTATGAGAATACATTCATTCCAATCTCAAAGTAGGTAGATATTTTCACCACTGAACTACTGCAGATTGGCGATATTATTTCTTTTTCCCGCGCACCAGCCAACTAATAATTTTCCTTCCAGCCAGCCACCGCGGTGACAGAAAAAAAGGAATAAAAAACATCGGCGCCATTTGCAATGTCATGTGGAAAAGGGAAATAATTCCAACGGATGCAACTGCGTTGGCGCGCTTCGCTCGGTTCGCTATACCGCTCACTTCACTTTACATACGAATGGTTTTTCCATTTGATTTGACATGAAACGTAGCAGTGCTAACAAAAATACGCGGGCTGAAAACGAGCTTTAGCCCTTCGATTTCAGGGTGGGTTTTTCTGTGTTGATACTGAAGATACATCTCTCTTAATGAGCGGCTAATTGGTCTGTCAGGATAGCGAGTGTAAACCTATTTTTTCATAATTATGTCGAGCCAAAACTGAAGTTAATTATTGCAAATCTCGGTATTAATTTTGTGCCGTTCAAAATTGTAATTAAATAATGTAAAGCTAAATAATGGAAAGTCTAGTTTAAAAAAAATATGCTAGATATCTATAAGAGGGTGCTAGAGGTCATCATCATCATCATCAGCCATTTGACGCCCACTGCAGGACATAGGCCTCCTGTGGGAGCCTTCTATGAGGGGTTTAGCAATGGTGAACGAGCATTTAAGGTTTTAAAGGATTTATTCACGAGATCACACACAATTTTGTCTATCCGCCATATTGAGTAGTGAGAAAGAGAGAGCATGCTAACTAAAGTTGCCAGCAACCAAACTCTTGTTAAGTAAGTACTAAACATAATTCCGGGGCGAAAGAAAAGGTTTTAAAAACTAATTATTTCTAGGAAAAGAAAAAATCCTATTTATATGTAGTTTCTAAGAAAACAGAAGTTACTTATTTAGTTATTTTAGTTACGAAAACGAAAGGGATCTTATTTAAATAGCTATTACTTATACTGTAAATAAATGCACACTTTGCTTATAAGAAGCGACTATTTCTAACAGCTTATTTACTTATCATACTATACTACTATACGTACATAATCTTAAATAGGTAAATACCTACTTCTATCAATCGATAGGTAACAGTGAGACCTTGTTGACGGCCATCGATTTCTGGTGCTTGTTGGCCAGCTTCAATTTGACGACTCTAACCTTACCGTCTTTGCCTGGATAGGCTTCTACTACTCTCGCGAGAGGCCAAGTTAGAGGAGAGGAATCTTCTCTAATCAAAACAATCTGATCCTTTTCCAGGTTTGGCAAAGGTTTGCGCCATTTTGGTCGGCTTTGTAATTGATTGAGGTAGGACTTTTTCCATACCTTCCAAAAGTTTTGTACGATTTGAGTACACTGTTTCCAAAATCGGAGCCTAGAGGCTGGAGTCAGCGTATAGTCAGGCTCAGGAATAGCAGTTACTGGCCTACCTATGAGGAAGTGAGCCGGCGTGAGGTACTCAAAGTTATCTCCGTCTCTACTGACTGGTGTGAGCGGGCGCGAATTTAGAACTCCTTCAACTTGAATCATCACCGTTTGGAACTCCTCATACGTAAGCACAATTTTACCAATGACTCTACGAAAATGGTATTTGGCGCTCTTTACGCCAGCCTCCCAAAGGCCTCCCCAAGTGGGAGAATATGTCGGAATAAAGTTGAATTTTATACCGCGCTGGGCCGCGAATTCAGTGATCGACGAGCAGTGTGCCTGGTCTCTACATAGCTTGTATAGAGCGTTAAGTTGGTTATTGCACCCTTTGAAGGTGGATGCATTGTCGCAAAATATTTGGGCGGGCATTCCCCTTCGCGAAATGAAGCGCTTCAACGCCGCCAGAAAGGCCTCACTTGACAAGTCTGATACTAATTCCATATGGATCGCCTTAGTGCTAAAGCAGATAAATACCGCGACATAACCTTTGGTACATAATGACTTTCGGATGCGCAATTGTTTTACGTCAAAAGGACCACAATAATCAACGCCTGTGACTGTAAATGGCGGGCATGGATTTAGTCTTTCACCTGGTAGAGAACCCATGAGTTGCTTTGATGCCTCTGCTTTAAGTCGAAAGCACTTCACGCATTTATGCAGTATTTTCTTTACTTCTCTTATACCGCTTACCAACCAGTATTTTTGAGATAAATTAGCAAACACTAATTTCGGCCCGGCATGAAGCAAGTTCAAATGTTCTCTACCGATTATAAGGTCAGTTACATGACATTTTTTCGGCAGGAGCAGTGGGTGTTTTTGGTCGTACGGTACGTTCGCGTTCTCTATCCTGCCCCCCACTCTAAGACAGCCGTTTGAATCGACAAAGGCTGCCAGAGCTAATAGGGAGCTAGGAATAGGTTTGTTCGCTTTAAGAGCTTTTATTTCTGAGCCAAAATGATTACTTTGTATGTACAAAGTAATCTTTAGCATTGAATGGCGAAGCTCCGGTACCGTAAGTATTATATTCGACCCACTGCCTGCTTTTTTACCCTGATTGGGCCTTGAAGTTCTGACCTTGTCTTTACAGTTTTGATAAAACTTATAAATGTATGCGATAACGCGTTGTAGCTTTAATATGCTAGAGAATTTACTGAACACAGATAATTCTTTTTGTGGGTTAAAATTCTCACAGCCAACGAACGTTTGGTCGGGTAGTGGCTCATTAATAGTATTCGCTTTTTCTATGGTTTTTATATCCAAGTCTTTAGCTTGAATAAATTGTGGGCCATTCCACCAAAGTTTGTTGTCTGTGAGTGATTTTGGTGTCACTCCTCGTGAGAGACAGTCGGCAGGATTCTCCGTACCCTGCACATGGCGCCATGATTCTCTGCGGGAAAGATCGTTTATTTTCTGAACGCGATTTTTTACAAAAAGCTCAGAGCCGCGATAATGCTCCGCTTGAATCCAAGCAAGTACAGCAGTGTTATCAGTGAACAAAAGCACCTCACTGCAATTTACAATGTGCTGTATTTTACTCATTAACTGTGCTAAAAGCAATGCGCCAGATAATTCTAGCTTAGGTGAGGTGAGCTTTGGCTTTGATGGCGCAACACGCGATTTAGCACAAAGAAGCCTTGCGAGCGCATAGGTATCATATTGAGCCCTCACATAAATGCAGCAGCCATATGCAGAGTGCGAAGCATCGCAGAATCCAATAAGTTGGATCTTTTTTGGATTATTAGGCATTACATTCCTTTCCACATAAATGGGTTCCATGTTAGTTAGATTTGTATAGAAATCTAGCCAATCAGCATTGAGGTCGTGAGGTAATACATCATCCCAGTTTAGCTTTGCCTGCCATAAGGACTGCATAAAAATCTTAGCTCTTACAAGCACAGGTGAAATGATGCCCAGTGGATCGAACATGCTACCGATAAAGCTAAGCACAGACCGCTTGGTCCAGGGCTTTTCATTTGCAGGTGGTGAGCAGCGCACTAGCAACGTATCTGATTTTACATCGAATGCAACACCTAGAGCTTTTAGAAAGGCGTGATCTTTATTCATCTCTATCTCATCGAAATGTTGCTTTTGAGCAGGTATACCATTTAGTAAATCCAAGTGATTTGCTGTCCATTTATGCAATTTAAACCCTCCTTTTGTTAGTAAGTTAATAACTTGATTTCTTACTTCAATGGCGGCAGGCAGTGACGAGGCGCCCGCGATGACGTCGTCGACATATGTATTTTTAAGCAGTACCTCTGCGGCCAGGGGGTACTCTGGGTTGCAGTCGGCCAGCTCCTTCAAGCACCTGGTGGCCAAGTAGCTGGAGCTCTTCAGCCCATATGTCACAGTTTGCAACTGTAAACATTGAATAGGAGAGTTAGCATTTTCTTTCCACAGTATATTTTGTAAGTGCCTGTGGGCTGGGTCAAGCAGAATCTGTCTGAACATCGATTTTATGTCTGTAAGAAAAACATATTCATAAGTGCGAAACCTGACCAAAATATCAAAGAGTTCACTTTGCATGATTTTGCCATTATATAGCATGTCATTTATTGACACCTTTGAGCTACTACGCGCACTGCCATCGAAAACTACTCTGCATTTGGTAGTCTTTTTGTCTGGGCGTATTACCGCATGATGCGATAAAAAATAAAGGGACTCAAAAGGAATATCGCTGTTATGTAAGTCATACAGCTTAGCATGACCATTATCTAGGTATTCTTTTAAGAACGTTGAGTACTGCGCCATCAGGCTATCATCCTTTGTCAATCTTTTGTACAGTTGTGTTAGCCTTTGGTAAGCAACCGAGAAAGAGTCACCGAGGTCTAATGCCTCTAATGACTGTTTGAGTGGTAGTTGAACCTGGTACCTACCATTCTCAAATGTTGTTGTAGTCGCGAAGATATTCTCGCAGATCTCCTCCTCTGATTGCTGCTCCTTGGGCGCCTCAACCTGTGGCACTGACGTCACAGGATAACCCTCCACCTCCCAGAACCTTTCCATTAGTGTTTCCAGGTCAATGTCAGGGGCTGTGGTCACTTTTGTTAGGAGGGATGTAGTGCTGTTATTCAGGTTAGCAGGATTCAGGGTATTAGTGTTTGTGTTTCCTCCAGCTATGTATCCAAACTTAGTATGAAGGAAGGTAGGTCCATTCTCAATCATATGCTTTTCTGAAAGCAAGACATTGAAGAATATATCAGCTGCCAGTAAGATATCTATTTGACCTGGGTTGTGATACTCTGGGTCGGCTAGCTCAAAACCTGAGGGCAGTTTAAATTCTTTTATACTGAATTTTTGTTGAGGTAAAGGCGAGGTTATGTTGTTCACCACTGAGCATATTACATCTAGGCTATAGGAGCCATTTATAGATTTGACATGTATAGCTACAGCATGTGACACTGGACAGTCCTGCAGGCCAATAGTTGAGACATTAAGGTCTCGTTTGAATGATCTAAGTTGCAAGCGTTCAACTAGTCTTTTTGTGATAAATGAGGTTTGACTCCCACTATCTAGGATTCCCCGAGCGGTTACATAAGAACCGTCCCTGCAAGCAATTTGTAGCCGAACAGTGGGCAACAGAACTGTACCTGTGTTATTACTGTATAATGCAGTGGAGTCGTTCTTGGGTTTGTCATTATTTTTATGAAGCAAAGTGTTGTGGCTTTCATTGCACGAAGCACATTTGCCTCTAAATTTACATTTGTTTTTGTGAGCACATAGGCATGAGCTACACAGCTTGTGTTCTTGCACAAAGTTCTGACGCTCCTCAAGACTTGCACACTTAAAGAGCGGGCATTGATACAAGCGGTGTTGCTCTTTTTTGCAAAATTTACATTCATTTTTTTGCTCTGTAGCAGTGAAATTTGGCAGAGAGACATGAGTCTTCTTAGGATTAGGCTTAACAGACTTATTTTGAGTTGTGTTCTCACTTTCTTCGAATGACTGAGCCCTATCTTCCAAAAATTCAAGCAAGTAACCAAGAGTGGGCAAAATACCTTTGTTACGTTCCATGTGGAAGGCACGCACAGTGTACTTATCAATCTTGCGCAGCAGTATGGGCAGGAGTAGCATGTCCCAGGCATCCACAGGCTGCTGGAGGTTCTTCAACGCGCTAATATGCTGGCGCACAGTCGACACCAACTCGCGCAAATGTGCTGCTGTTCCACTTGATATGACTGGGTAGTCCAACATCTTGTTCACATGTGAGGCAATCAGGATGCAGGGGTTGTCGTAACGCTCTCGGAGCAAGGCTAGTGATGCCTCATATGAGGAGGACACTATAGGCAAGCCTTGAATCAGGGACAGAGCTTCTTTTGTCAGGTGAGCTTTTAGGTAGCACAACTTCTGGACGGCTGAGAGCTTGGGGTCACTATGAATCACAGCATCAAAAAGTTCGATGAAAGGCATGAACTCGGTGATTGTTTCTCCAGAAAACGTAGGTATTTCTAGGTTGGGCAGCTTATTTGCATGGAGATTGTTATAACCATTGTCTTCACTGTTGGATTTTCGCGGCGTAAGCCTAGCCAGTTCGGCGCCGAGGATGTAGTAACGGTCTTCGAGTTCATCTTCCGCGAAATCCTCTTCTTCTAGAGTTTCTTCAAAGATATGGATCTGCAATTGAATTTCCTTGTATTTCTCGAGTTGCCCTTCTAAGGCTTTGTACCTTCGGTGGGCCACGTCGAGTAACGCGTCCGTGGGGTGTTCCTTCACCGTTTCCAGGTGTTTTTCAAACCGTGTGAAGGCACTTTTGCACTGCCCGGCCGCCGCTCTTAGTTTTCTCAACTCTTTATGCGGATTATCTTCCTCCGCCATTTTTCAAACAATATATAAGCAGCAATTTCTCAACAAAATCGTGTTTGTTTACTTCCAACGAGAATGAACGAAAAAGACCGAACGGGCCAAGTCAATGTCACTTTGACAGTTGACAGCTGAAGTTGCGGCGCAAGGTGGCGCTCGCGCAGCGTTTGCGTTTCGTTTCACCGTAGCACCGCTTCACCTCGATGATTCAAGGTAACCTTGGAAGTTGGTACCAAAAAGCAACCCCAAAATGCTACTGCATGTGATAATTCACATGAAGAGCTGCTCAAAAACACTGCAGTTTCCCCAGAAGGCAATGAACTGTTGGCGTAGGCGGCACACAGAAGTCGTTTACCGACGAAATCTGCCACTTCACTGGGCGCGAGACTATAGGCACGCGTCCCGGCGGCGTCGTATCGAACAGCAAATCTTCTTTTGCACGAACCTTGGCACTGATTCTATTATTTTCCCTCGAAGGACCAGTTTGTGGGAGCCTTCTATGAGGGGTTTAGCAATGGTGAACGAGCATTTAAGGTTTTAAAGGATTTATTCACGAGATCACACACAATTTTGTCTATCCGCCATATTGAGTAGTGAGAAAGAGAGAGCATGCTAACTAAAGTTGCCAGCAACCAAACTCTTGTTAAGTAAGTACTAAACACCTCCCTCATGGGTTTTCCTAACCATGAAGGGTTTTGCCATAATCGCCACGCTTGGCAGGCGGATTGGCGATCGCAGTATTCGGTTGTAATCTCAGGAAGACGCTGCTGCCCGTCTCCTGGTAATATGTTTCCTTAGTCGCCTTCTACGACATCCACGGTAGGAAATGAAGTAACGCTATTCATAATCCGGCGCCACACGGTGCTAGAGGTACAATTAATGAAATAATGTCTTCTTAATACGAAAAAATTATCTTCCTTAGGCCAGCAGTGGAATACACTGATGAAATAATGTCTTCTTAATACGAAAAAATTATCTTCCTTAGGCCAGCAGTGTATTCCACTGCTGGCCTAAGGCCTCCATGTACTGGACATACAGAGTATTAAATAAAACAAAATCTATTATAGAGTTTGTAAAAACAATCAGACAATAGGTAACCGAACCGTTGGAAGCAAATTAAAACCCATTGGGTCAGTACGGACTGACCAAATACTGGGAAGCCGCTTAGCACAATCAAATCTAGCTTTACTTTTTCATTGCTAAATTGCCCATACCGTAACTGGGATGCAGAGTACACAAATTGTGAAGCTGGATATTATTTATTTATTCTTTCTTCTTCTGAGCGTGCCGATGGCAAAACCATTTTCGTCAGTCTTTATCAAACAGTTGCGGTCCAGAACTACCTATTATTATTTATTCATTATTTCTTTATTTCATAACAAAGCAAAGCGAAAGAGGCCTGTCAGGATCGTGGCAAATGGTAAACCCTGTTAGAGACTAGGTACTGACACAGATATAGACCTGTATTACGGAGGTATAGGTAGAGGCATGCTCTGAGGCAGAGGCCTACCCCTCCGGGTTACAGGCGTGAGTTTGTAAAATGTAACGTATATATTTCGTAAAAAAGTGAAAGTGAAAGTGAAGTTAAAACTTTATTGCCAACAAAAATTAAATAAAGTCTTAATCATCATCATTATTCGTTTTATCCATCTACTTCGTATGTTATTCGTTTTATCCATCTACTTCGTATGCCTACCAGTTAATTTCTTGCACCTCCTGTGGTTGACTGGTAGAAAATGCTTATAGCATTAAGTCCGCCACATTGCCATTGTATTTTTTTACTTATGTGCAATAAACGTATTAATAATAATAATAATAATAATAATAATAATAATAATAATAATAATAATAATAATAATAATAATAATAATAATAATAATAATAATAATAATAATAATAATAATAATAATAATAATAATAATAATAATAATAATAATAATAATAATAATAATAATAATAATAATAATAATCATCATCATTCAGCCACAAGAAGTCCACTGCTGGACATAGGCCTCCTCCATGGACTTCCAAAAAGACCGGTTGGAAGCGGCTTGCATCCAGCGTCTTCCTGCCACTTGGATGAGCTCGTCTGTCCATCTTGTGGTTGGTCGTCCCACGCTGCGCTTGCCGATATGTAGTCTCCATTCGAGAACTTTTCCGCCCCATCGGCCATCAGTTCTGCGTGCTGTGTCCCGCCCACTGCCACTTCAACTTACTAATACGCTGAGCTATGTCGACGACTTTCGTTCGTCTACGGATCTCATCATTTCGGATTCGACCTCGTAGAGAAATTCCGGGCATAGCCCTTTCCATAGCTCGTTGCGTGGCCTTGAGCTTTCTTATGAGGCCCATAGTGAGAGACCAACAAATCTTAATAACTAGGCAAAACGGCTCAGTCTAAAGTCGTCAGGGAACATGCTCCACTGCCGACGCTGATTTTCAGTAAATTTCCCGCCCTCACAGATTTCTCATCTAATATTAAGCAGGTGAAATAAATATCGCATCATAAATAAACAAAATAAAAAAGCGACACATAACAGAAACAAAACAAAGAGATAAGTAGAAAGCAAACGTAATGCAGAACAGACAAAACAAAAAACGTATGCGTTGCCTGTGGTGTGTCCAAGTTGCCACAAAAGCTGACTTAGCGTTATACTGAGTGAGTGAGTGGTAGTATCCTTGTGGGTAAAATGGGTGAGGGACACAAGTTCGATTCCCAGTGCGGGTACCTATGACTTTGTTTCCCAAGTTATGTACATTTGTGAAGTTATAGTATCAATGGATGGAACTAAGGAAAACTTCGTGAGGAAACCTAAGTGTCTGAGCTATTCACATACCTCGGCGCTTGAACAGATCATATTTGTAAAAAGCGTCCATAGAATCTTTCAATCATATTAACAGTGATTTTTAGGACCCACGACAAAGAACCTAGGATCACGAACCCGGGACTAGGTAGCATTTATCCAAAAAACGGCCGTTTTTGGGGTTAATGCTATCTAGTCCTAGGTTTTTCTGCCTTAGTTTCACGGCTATGTGTCCTAAAAATCACTATTAACATGATTGAGAGATTGTACAGACCATTTTTGTACACGCGATCTGTAAAAAAAATTTATTTCTTTTTCCTCGGTGGCATTAGTGTTAGCCCCTTAATACAATTTACTCTGATCTGTGTTAATAAAGTCCCGTGGTTTAACATATCAATTTATTTAGATTCTGCGTTATTACAATAACATCGCATCGCAATAGAATCGCTCGTAGCCCCGGCTGCCTGAGTGATCTTAAACGATCACGAAGGTTAAGCAACACAGGGCGCGTTCAGTGCATGGATGGGTCGCCGTCTATGCCTAACGCTAGTGGCATTTTTCCGAGCGGTTCCGTGCTTCGCAAGGCACGTTAAGCTGTTGGTGCCGGCTGCCGTCGATAGATGGCAGTCGTTAAGCCAAGTCAGAGGCCTTAGGGCGGCTTGACAACTTCTGACAGTAGACGAGCCACTAGTCTACAAGCCTCCACCAATCCGGACTTGGCCCCCGTGGTGGAGTATGGCCTATAACTTCCTCAGGGAAGAGACCCGTGCCCCTCGGTGGGGACATAATGGGTTGATGATGACAATAACATGTTGTATATTAAGGCCAGACATATGTGCATCGTTTGACAAATACGTCATCTTGTCATTAATCATTTTAAAACTCTATGACCGGTGCACGATCGATTTTACGAAAACGCATAACGTCAATAATTTTGTCACTACGAGTACTTTGCAGCCCTTTTATAATTTTGCTAAATTCTCAGTTTATTACTAACGAATTCGTTTGAAGCCAATAACGTAGATAGTAAATATCTCGCCTTTTGTAAAAACCTCTTTGGTCTGTTAAAACCTTTTAGTGTCATATCGGTTAGTAGGCCTGCCCTTTAGGGAGGTTAGAAACCTCCTTGGTCTGTTGAAACTTTTTGATGTCGATTTGCAGGCCTGCCCTTCAGGGAGGTTGGAAACCTCTTTGGTCTGTTGAAATTTTTTGATATCAATGTGCAGGTTTGCCCATTGGGGAGGTTGGAAACCTTCTTGGTCGGTTGAACGTTCCGTTGTCAAATCAGTTTGCAGGCCTATCCTTCAAGGAGGTTGGAAACCTTCTTGGCCTGTCTGACTTTGTTAAGACTTTTTTTTCAGGGCCTTGCACGCTTTTGTTTTTTTTTTCACAGCCATTTTTCTTGCATCCGTCCGTTCGAAAATTTAGCTGTCTCGAATTTTTATTCATCTTCACCCAGAACCCTAGAGGTAACTATTCTCTAGTAGAAGCGCCTATTCTGCGAGCTGTATGCTTCTCCACAAGTCCACAACTATGCAAGGAGCTTATTTTCAATGTTCGCCCGCGGAAGAGTTCCGTAAAACTTGTTGGTTTCCACTACAAAGTCGTTAAAGTAGGTTCAACTCCCGTCTCGGTAGCGTTGTGAAATTTAATTAGACTTTGTGTCGCTGTACACTGAAAATTTTTGAAGCGCGACAGTTGCGACGAACACAAACTTATTGGAGCGGCTGCTGTTACGTCTGGCAAGCTGTCTCGCTTGAATAAAACAAAAAATATGAAAACTAATCTTTTTCATATACATAACGTAAAAAAATGCCTCCCTCACTCCATAAGACCATAAGTATACGACTTAAACTTAACTAATCATTTATTCGCTCTCTTGTGAATACTGTCGCCCCGATCGAGTTTTAGAAAAAACAAACTGCCTTTTATCTTCACCTATCGTAAAGCCTTCGATAAAACTCTAGACGATTTAGGTCAAGATCTCGCATCTCGTGATCCCAAGATGTAGTAACCGTAGGATTAGGCACCCTTATTCAGACCTAATATTCATAATCAGCCGCTGTCAGTCCACTGCTGGACATAGGCCTCTCCCAAGATACGCCACTGAGCTCGATCTAAGGCTCTTCTTTTCCAGTCACTGCCCACCGCTTTGCGAATGTCGTCGCTCCACCTGGTCACAGGGCGTCCTATGCTAGGTTTGTCGATTCGCGGTCTCTACTCTAGAACCAGACTACCCCAACGGTTATCGGTCCTGCGGCGGATATGACCAGCCATAGTATGCCACTTCAGTTTGCTAATCCGTTCAGCTATGTTGATTACTTTAGTTCTCTGGCGTATTACTTCGTTTCGGATTCGATCCCGCAGAGAAACACCGAGCATAGCTCTCTCCATAGCTCGCTGAGTGACTTTAAATTGGCGGACTAGTCGAACCGTGAGTGTCCACGTCTCGGCTCCGTATGTCGTGACCGGTAGGATGCACTGATTAAAGACTTTTGTCTTTAGAGACTGCGGTATAGGCGACGAGAAGACTTGGCGGAGTTTCCTGAATGCTGCCCAGCCCAGCTGAATTCTTCTCTGGATTTCCTTCTCGAAGTTATGTCTGCCTAGTTGGAGCGTATAATATTATTCTTATTATATACAATACATGCGTATTATCATAAGCAGCCTATATACGTCCCACTGTAAGGTACAGGCCTTCTCTCAGAGGGAGAGAGAAAGTATGGGCTTAATCACCACGCGTGCCCACCGCGGATTGGCGATTTCAAGCGCTGAGGTATGTGAATAGTTCATACACCCAGGTTTCCTCACGATGTTTTCCTTCACAGTTAGCGAGTGGTATTGCTACTATAACTTCACAAATGTACATCACTTAGAAAGAAAAGTCATACGTACATGCCCGCACTGGGAATCGAACCTGGGTCTCCCGCTTCCGAGTCCTATGTTCTACCCACTAGGCTACCACCGCTCGTTACATAGATAGGTACATGATAACTTTAAAATGAACACATCTTGTAGTAATAGCGCTTAATGGTTTTCCGCACCCAAGATTTATAGTCGTAGGGCTAAGCACGCATTTGCATATGATCTAAATATAATTGGTAAGAACAAGAAGATCATTAAAGCTCATCCATTTATTTAAATAGGTACTCAGCCATATAATTGAAACGCTACCTACACATTATATATTTACTAACTTTCTCTTATTTATCTATTTGTATATAGTATATTATGTATAAATGATCTAGATCTTGAAATGGACACCTAGTTTAACTTTTAACGTTCATTCAGACGCACTTTCTGTGCTACTTTGAATAAAAAAATCTTGATTTGATTTATTAATTTTAAATATATCATCTTATAAATTTTTGCCACAGATTCAAGAATAAAAAATAAATGTTTGCATTTTGAGACCCACCCATCGTTGTTTCACTAATAAAATTAAACTTGTTGTAAAAATTCGAGATACTGTTATTAGCTCTACTTTAAAAAAACATCGATGTTTACTTCTATTTTAAGAAGCTGTTGTTTTCTCTAATATACAAAAATAAAATAAAAATAATATACACGATGATAACCGCACATGATGATTTAATGACTAGTTGTAACTGTATAAATATTGCGGAAGCAACAATCGCAACGCTTTTATCGCCCGTTTGCAACCAATAGTAAAATATTCCTTGATAAAGCAAGATCTACGAAACGTAAGAGGAATCTGAGACCGCGGAAAAATGTAAATATACTCCGCATTTTATTTATGTGGTTAGTTGCAAAAAGCAGAACTACTTTTCTTCCAGGCTCTCTCGGCTGTCCCAAAAATTAACACAGTTAGGGACATTTTTTTTTCAAAACCGATTACCCCTATTGGTTACTGGGATCAACTAGAAATATCCCGGCTTTGAAAAAAATTGCCCTTACTGTGTTTATTTTTGGGACAGCCGATCTAGAGCACACAGAATTCTATTAAAATGTAGTTTATAATTATTTTTTTCATCACAATAATGATTTATAAGTGCAGAATTAAGAAGCAACTTTTACTGTACCCCAGAGAGGTGAAGAAGGGAACTCAGACATTGTAATATCTGTGAAAATTTTGATTTTGAAATTGAGTTGGACGCAGTTCATCAACAACCAAATGGTAAAACTTATTAAGAAATTATTTTCAAGATAACCGTGGACAAAGTGCTACAAATTCAGTTTCAGTAATAAAATTACCAGCGTAATTATGTGTTTACGAGAGCGAGGGTTAAATTTAACTCTTACTGATTGATAGGTAATTTATTTCGTAATTTAAGTATTATAGTAGCAATCAAACTGACAATGATCGACCGCTAATTAAGATCTACCCACATCACAACGTACGCAAGACGTCGCAACGTTTTTAGCTTAAAATAACCTGAATTTATTTAGTAACAAGGACCAATGTTTATTTAATTAAACCAACATGGAACGAATGAAAGAAAATAATACAAAAAAAAACCTACTATTTATTTCGTATTGTAAAAGTAAAACAACTTCCCCAGCTTGAAGCCTGAGGGAGGAAAGCCAAAATGCTGGCAGCCTTCCAGAAGGAAGGTTTATCTTTTCATTCTGGCAAAGAGTTGCATGGCCGGAATCATTTTCTGATCGAGGTACGCGCCAGCTCTCCAATCCCCTGTCGAGTCAAGTTGGCAAGCTGAGAGCTCCTTGAAGAACGAACGCGCCTCTTGGCCCCAAGGGCTCAACGTTTCCATCACAAACGGAGCAAGTATGTCTTAGCTTCCCATTACACACTCGGGCTTTCTACCACGTTCACCGTCGAGTTAGCCTTCTCTTCTACTTGGTAAAACATGGGTCTGGTAATTTATTTCCTTAGTCGCCTTATTATTTAGATAAAAATAATTATAAGGCAAGAAGTCATACAATGCCACACTTGTTGCTTTCCTGATTCCTAAGGCTCCAAACAATTTTTTTCATCATCATCAGCCATTTGACGTCCACTGTAGGACACAGGCCTCCCTCATGGTTTTCTAACCATGAAGGGTTTTGCCATAATCGCAAGAACGTTGGCTAAAACATCCTTGCATAATCGCCACGCTTGGCAGGCGGGTTGGCGATCGCAGTATGCGGTTAGAATCTCAGGAAGATGCTGCTGCCCGTCTCCTGGTAATTTATTTCCTTAGTCACCTTATTATTTAGATAAAAATAATTATAAGGCAAGAAGTCATACAATGCCACACTTGTTGCTTTCCTGATTCCTAAGGTTCCAAATAATTTTCTTCATCATCATCATCAGCCATTTGACGTCCACTGTAGGACACAGGCCTCCCTCATGGTTTTCTAACCATGAAGGGTTTTGCCATAATCGCAAGATCGTTGGCTAAAACATCCTCGCATAATCACCACGCTTGGCAAGCGGGTTGGCGATTGCAGTATGCGGTTGGAATCTCAGGAAGATGCTGCTGCCCGTCTCCTGGTAATGCTGGTAAATGCAGTCTATATACGTCCCACTGTAGGGCACAGGCTTTCTCTTAAAGAGTATGAGCTTAATCATCACCCACCGCGGTTTTGCGCTTTCAATTTTAGTCATAACCTTACGAGTATATCACTAGTGATAATAAGTAATAGTGTAAATTGGAGAAAAAGTTGACTGCTACATTTTCAAGCACTGGATCTGCACTCGTGTGTGCGGATACACAAAATATTTATATTAAATTAAACTTCGCCTCCGTCTGGCGCCGGGTTAAGGATAGCATCACTCCATTTCCTTCCGTGGATGTCGTAGAAGGCGACTAAAGAAATCAATTACCCGGGGCCGGGCAGCAGCGTCTTCCTGAGATTCCAACTGCGTACTGCAATCGCCAACCCGCCTGCCAAGCGTGGCGACTATGGCAAAACCCCTCATGTCTATGAAAACCACGAGGGAGGCCTATGTTCTGCAGTGGGCTTCAAATGGCTGATGATGATGATGAAACTTCGCCTCTGTATTACCTAGGTTTAGTTACTAATACAGACTAAGTCCCTCTGTTACTAATACTATTATATGGATTCATTCTCAAATAAATATATTAATAAAAATAAAAAGGTAGTAACCATGCGGTTTACTGTAAAGAAAATTCTATCCATCTATCGAAGGGATCTATATACTGAGTATTATGACTGATGATAGATAGATAGAATATTCTTTATTGTATGTACACTAGGAATTAGATATAAGAATTTAACAATAATATACTTAGTACAGTACAATTGGCGGCCTTATTACTAACAGTAATCATCGATGATCATCGCCTGTCCCGTGCGGCCTCCTGCGCCCACGCCGCACCGCACCAGGATTTTAAGACAGATTTTAATTGAAATCTGTGCGTCCGGCAGTCCGAGGTATGTTATGATGTGAATAGACCTTTATGTAAAGTTTTAAGTGCAAATTAGGGTACGCAGAAATTACATAACTTGTTCTGTTTTGTAAGGAATATCCGCTTCCTGACCAGGGTCCTCCATACAAATGGAACCGGTGCTGAATTTCTTAATATATACTTCTTTGGGTATTTGACAAGATATCAAATGAGTTACTTTTAAAACGGAATTTTGTATGAAAATACTTGCTTATGACGTCACATTTCAGAGCACTCTTTTTATGTTTAATCTATTTAAAAATTTTAATAACTAGTAATTGACTAAAAGAGATACATTTTCCGAGATATTTTGTAATTTTTGTTTTAATCGAGCATACGAAATAATTTATTGTTGATCGTGTCAAATACCGTATTAATATACAATATACACGTCCCACGGACATAGACCTCTCAGAGAGAATATAGGTTAATTACCATGCGTGCCCACCGCGTATTGGCAATTTCAAGCGCTGAGTATGTGAACACCTCAGACATTCAAGTTTCCTCACGATGTTTTCCTTCACAATTTTCCTTTATAGAGTTTCATACTCGAAAAGGAACCCTTATAGTTTCGCCGTGTCCGTCCGTCTGTCTGTCCGCGGCATAGCTCAGATACGATTAGTACGATAAAGCTGAAATTTGGCATAGACACACCTAGTAATCACGCCGACTGTTACTTCTATAAAGCAGACAAAACCCCCTCTTCCTACGGAACCCTATACTCCACGTGGCCCGACACGCACTTAGCCAGTTTCTTTTTCTCATAGATGTGAAGGCCCATGACGTTAGAGACAGTGTACTTTACCTGTTAGGCAATCCCCGAGTTGGATTACATCATCGAAGCTTTTACCGTCACTCGAAAGGCAATTTTCCTAACCAAACCTGCAATACGGTCGGTTTCACTTCGGGGGCGCACCTAAAAATGATAATGCCATTCAATGACGCAAGAAACTCTCAGGCAAATGGGGTTCGGATTGAATCTCCGGCAAATTTAAAATTCAACGATCCGAACCGCTTTCCGATATGAGAAGCGCAGTTTTCAAACGCTACCCGGCCGGGAGATTATGATCGATGCGATTGGCCAACGTTGGTGCAAATTAGCACCGACATTAGAAAAAACTGACCAATGTAATAGATTATCATATTCTATATTATTCAAACATGTACACATTACAATTACAAACTATTTATATAAATTGATTTCATCATCATCATCAGTCATTTGACGCCCACTGCAGTGGGCCACCTCCGTGGTTTTCATAACCATGAGGGGTTTTGCCATAATCGCCACGCTTGGCAGGCGGGTTGGCGGTCGCAGTATGCGGTTGGAATCTCAGGAAGACGCTGCTGCCCGTCTCCTGGTAATTGATATCTTTAGTCGCCTTCTACGACATCCACGGGAGGAAATGGACTGACGCTATTCTTAATCCGGCGCCACACGGAGTATAAATTTATTTATTTGCATAATTTTTTTTTATTTATGTATTATCATTTATGTAGGTTTATAATAATTTCTATTAATCCCAGTCAAAATTAACCAGTCAATCAATCAAACAAATCAACCGGTCACCAACGTAATATAAAAAAAAAAAAAATTATTTAGTCTCTAGTTCATAGAGAAAATACGAATTGAAAACATTTAAACACTGTACATACTGCATACGAAAGATAACAAAGTTTTAGTTTTGAAATTCCGACCGTTTCATCGTAGGCGCAGTTGATTTCAATTTCCCCATGTAAACTTTAATATGCGTACAAATACCTAAACGTTGACAGAATTAATTACGTTTATAAAAAAGATCGCTGGTGGTGACAGCTCAGTGGATACACTACCTGCTTTACTTTTGAGGTTTTGGGTTCAAAAATCTAAGTTCCTGAGATGCATAGGTTAAATGGCTTTCATGCCTTTAAATATAATGGATTAACATTGTATTTAAGCCATAAAGTAGACAGACAAATTGTTATGGATTTTACTGGTGTTAATTTTCTCTTTCACAGAGTCGCGCATTTTAACGCGATCAAGGGTCAAAAATTGCGACTTTTCAGCACATTGGCTGTCAAACTTTGACAATAGAGCGCCACAAAACGCGCAAGTCCCGCAGTCATGCTACTTGTGCACGTCTCCTCCGGTTTCTAGCATGGCCAGCTTTATTAATTTTCTTTTCAAAACTCTTTAAAGGTTCTGTTTTATAATATTGTTCGGAATAACAATTTATATTTAATTATTCAACGGACCGGATATTGCGAAATTGCTTCCGCGTGAAAAAGGAAAAGAAAAGACTTAGCCCCGTTCTTAAGTTTTCCTAAAGCAAACTCAAAATTGAATTTCCAGTAGGCCAGGGCGTGATTTCTTCTCATCGATGAATAAATTAGCATTCTATCTAAATGGGCGATCGCTTTAAAAAGCGCTTTAGGGCGTATAAAGGAAATTGTGTCCTCGAGAGTCGATGTTAGGTCCTCAATCACAAAAACGACAATGGCGGAAGAACCAGTCTTCGCAGATAAATCAAAAGGGTTAATATCCATTAGGCTCGAGTTTCAGAAGGTGTTTACCAGAGCTCAAAGGAATCGGTCTATCACGCATGAAATAAAAAAGAAGATATGTAGCCGCCTAAGATAAGATGAAGATAAGAATTTCACTGAGTATATAAATTAATGAAATTTTCAATCCTGAAACCGGTGATTTTTATTATAAACGTATTATGAAATGTATAAATAAAATACCCGTTTTTTATGCAACTATGAAAGTTTCAAAAAATACAATGAAATCACAGCCATTTTTAGATATCATTTTAGTTTTCCCTCCTCTCGGACCTCTGCCATTCTTTTCCATTGCCTTGCGACGGCTTTAGTGATGTCATCGACCCGCACGAATCTGGTTTATGTCCTGTAAAATGCATAAAAAGTTAAGATTTTTTAATGTGACTCTTTTCTATCTACTTTATGGTTTAAAAACAATATTACTCTATAATATTTTGAGGCCTGCCAATCGTTACCCAACCTCGGTCACTACTCTGTGATCGCCTTCATCTTACATCTATTTACCTTACCTAACTGCAAAGTGGGTTACTCGGGGCTGCAAGTGATGTAAATTGCTTCGGCCAGATGTCGCTGCCTGTACGTAGTACAGAGAAGTTTGTAAAGATCCTTGAAATGTCACTGATGCCTGCACTTGCCCATTGGCTCGGTTGGGAGAGTGCTGGCACGGTTGGCTAAAGGTCGCGGGTTCAGGTACCGGCATGGGTGGAATTTTTAGCTTCTAAATAGGTTTTTAAAATCTACTTAGTATTTAGTAGAAAAACGCGGCGCCTGACGACTATTCATTGTTTCGCTAATTATTTGTAAAAGAAGACACAGATGTAATATGGCAGCAACGTGTTTATATGAAGAGGCAGTTTTTGTCATCACCGGTACTGTCAACAGTATAGGTAGCATGGCGTCACTATTCGCGCGTTTTGTGACGCAAAAATGTCAAAATTGAACGGGAAAATCGTGACTTTTAACAACTGAGTGCGTGACTCGCGTTGTTTGTTCCTCATCTTGTGGCGCTAACATGTCAACATTTTAAAAATCTATTTACTATGAATTGTCAAAATTTGACAATTCATGTACCGGAAAGTTCGACTTTTGCCAACGCGTCGTCATGCTACATATGCAGATCCTGTTGTTTCTCATGAGAGACTCGTGTTAGATTAGCCACGCACGTCCACTTCATCTGTGGTCACGTCGTTCACATCTTTAGTTTCTTTTTGAGTGCAAATTTTCATCACTCCATACAACAAACAGACTTTCTGCGTTTTCTAATATCGTGACAAATCTTTTACTGGCTCATAAATCAGATTACATTTTCAACTGAGAACTTAGCGAGTTGGCTATCTTCGCTGGGATGAATTCATTTTACGTTTTTTGAACCGTTTTCTTTGGTTTATCCAGAGCTTTTTAGGGTACCTCAAGAGAAAAAATGGAACCCTTATAGGACCACTTTGTTGTTCGCGTTTGTGGAAGGCGTAGAGGTATCGAGTCGAAATTAAAACCATCTACTTCAAGTCTACTCTCTCACTGAAAGAAGGGTTGTGCCCTACAGTGGGACGTATATAGGCTGCTTATAAGTCTACAGTCCCTTGAAGCAGTAAAAAATAAAACTTCTTAGTTAACGCAAAAAAAAGTAATGAGAATCAAAATTCAAAGGGTTTTTTCCGTTGATCTAGAACTATAAAAATTGGCAAGTAATATTGTCGTATACTACAAGTACAGGAAAAAATCTGAAAAAATACATTTGTATTTTTAAACAAAATTGTCTTTGAAGTTCAGAAAAAGCTCGGAAAAACTGCGAGACACGATTCCTAACTATTTATAACATGTAGATACCTACAAATTTGTACGGAACCGTTGGTGGGCGGGTCCGACTCGCACATGTCCAATTTTTTTCTTTTGAATTTAGGCACCTACCGTTTACATTTTTTTGGAGAATCCGCATGATTTGCGAAATAAAGGCACAGTTTTCAGTGTTGACGCTTATTTTATTCAGTCTAATTATTATTTAGTTATTTATTTCAACGTAATCCACTTATGTAATTACTAAATTAGCCAATTTTACTATCGCATCTATAGTGAGGGATAACAAACAAACAACAAAAAAACATTTACATACAGGCACATACATTCCTTCTGGCACCACACTAGGATACCCTGTGTCGTGGGAACCAAAAACAAGAAGAAGAAGAAGAAGAAGAAGAAGAATTCTTCTCTTCTTCTTCTTCTTCCTTTGTTCTGCAGTGAGCGTCAAATGGCTCATGATGATGATGACACAGTTACATGTTACATATTAAATAATATTTTTCTTAACTGAGTCATGTTAACACGTACCCCGTGGCGTTATCCACATAGTCCCATTAAGTTATTAAATTAAATTCCCGCAGTGATTAGATAATTGTGAACCATTTCGATTTTCTTATTAAAAAAATAATCAAACTGACCCACAGACACAAGCTAGCACATATAGGTGGCTAAAATATACTTACCTACAAATACACACAAATATACGAGCATTTATACACGTGCGTGCACACACATTAACATAATATAAACTAATACAGTAATCTCTATATCTATCGATGTCTTGTGTTTCATTTCATTCAGCTTTGAATGGGGTGCAATAAATATTTTAAAAAAACCTACTATGAAAATATTCTTTGTTGCACTAATCCGTGCCAAGGACAATTTTAAATAACCTATTTAGAGGCTTCAGTTGTGAGAGCACTTGCACGGTTAGCCAGAGGTCGCGGGTTCAAGTCCCGGCATCGGTGGAATTTTTAGCCTCTAAATAGGGTTTTATAAAATTACCTACTTAACTACCACAATATTTTCTGTTTTGGGTAGAAGTCAGGTCAAAACACAAGCAGTTTTTTTACTTTTAAGGAAAAACTTAGTGAAAAAAAAAGATAGGCAACTGAACCTTACTGACATTTCAACCATTTTTATCCTATCGTATGCAGTATGATTTTTTCCACGATAACAATTTTTCGAGTGGCCATCTCGCTTTGACCCAATATGTTTCTAAAAACGTGTTCCAAAAAGTTGTCGTTCAGTTCGGTTATAGGTTAAAAACCGGCCAAGTGCATGTCGGGCCACGTGCAGTGTAGGGTTCCGTAGAAAGAGGGGTTTTTATCTGCCTTGCAGAACTAACGACTTCAAGCCACTCGTCTGCCGCGACACAGATCTGTGCCCAACTTAGTATAGACCACCTACACGTTGCCTTCCGCGAGGGCAGTTGAGGGGCATAATTGTTAATGGATTTTGTACGAAGTTTTCCTTTTATAAGTTGATTGCCTATAACCCGTTAACTTGTAAAGCCTACTTAGCGGTGCTAGTTTCCCTTTTAACTTCATTATATTACCCTGCTAGCCTGATTTTTTTCTCGTTTCTATTATGAACTGTTTAGCCAGAAGAGGGGGGATGCCCTACTTGGATAAAAATTTGCGCTTTAAAGCTGAATATTTCGCAAACGGGACCCTAAATAAAAAATTATGCTTAAGGCGAGAAAAAAAATGCATTCCTAATTTAGGTGTAACGGGATACCCTAAAAATGTCATTCTACCATTTTGTAGGCGTGATTAATATGCCAAATTTCAGCTTTCCAGTACTAATCGTCTCTGAGCTAGGCCGCGGACAGACAGACGGACAGACGGACAGACGGACAGACGGACAGACGGACAGACGGACAGACGGACAGACGGACAGACGGACAGACGGACAGACGGACAGACGGACAGACGGACAGACGGACAGACGGACAGACGGACAGACGGACAGACGGACAGACGGACAGACGGACAGACGGACAGACGGACAGACGGACAGACGGACAGACGGACAGACGGACAGACGGACAGACGGACAGACGGACAGACGGACAGACGGACAGACGGACAGACGGACAGACGGACAGACGGACAGACGGACAGACGGACAGACGGACAGACGGACAGACGGACAGACGGACAGACGGACAGACGGACAGACGGACAGACGGACAGACGGACAGACGGACAGACGGACAGACGGACGGACTTGGCGAAACTATAAGGGTTCCTTGTCGACTACGGAACCCAAAAAAACAGCTTTGCGACGGCCCCCACACCAAATCAATATTCCCAGATCAAATTGATAAGCCGACTGTAAAATGGCTGCTAGTCTCTGAAAATTTAATTGTCTATCGAGAGGGACATAGTAAAAACCGAATTGTTTACACCCATGTTTGTCAATTGGCAGCATATATACACTTTGGGAAAAATATTTTTGTAAATTAATTTAATCGTGACAGTGACCATTGAGCTCAGTATCAAATAACGAAACTCTAGTACCTTCAAAATCCTAGTTGTTTTGTACTGAAATAAATTCTTAAATTTCCTTTCATTTTTTTCTCTTACAAACAACACATTGTGGAATGGTTCGCGTATTTTAGACAATAAAAGTTTTTTGTTCTGGTGACGATCCGTGATCCAGTCTAAATACTCGCACTGGTGCCTTCCGGGTGATCGTCGCGCCTCTATCGGCAACCTGGCACACTCTACACATTGGTGAAAATTCAAACGTGAGAAGAGTTGCGCTCTATGTTTTTTCGTGATTTTTACGTAATCATTCAAAGTTGAAGACGTTAAATGTGCCAAAGAGTTTCATTCCGCCCTATGGACGTTGAAGAATAATTTGTGGTGCCTGGAAAACGCCCAACAAGGACTGACGCAGAGCAGCGAGCCCGAGCGCGCTAGAGTTAAGGTGCGGTGGCTATACAAATTCTCTTTAACACTAGTTAATTCTGTACTATTTTAGAACATAATTGAAATCCTTTTGGGGAACCCAATTTACAGCGCAAATTTTACTATAAATAAGAACGTTTATTGTATGGATGAAAATTAATTACTCAATCACGCTAGAACGGCTAAACAGATCTTTATGAAAAGTTGCACAGAGACAGATTATAGTATGGAATAGAAAATAGGGCAGGTACTTTGTATCCCGGAAAAATATACATCAATCTGTCCACGTGAACAAAATCGTGACTTATTTAGTGTTTTAATACAATTTTATCGGTATTTAGATACAAAACAAAATGAAAAGAGACCGTGTGTGTCTAAACGCACTTTAGAAGTTAAAAGAGAAGTTACATGATTTTCCAAATTTATACGACTGGAGTTAAGTACAGTCGACAGCAGAGCAACCTTTACATTTTTATTTCAAAGTCGCCCCTACAACAATACGATTAAAACAAAAATTACAAAATATCTCGCAAAATGTATCCCTTTTAGTTAATTTACTAGTTATTAAAATTTTTAAAAAGATTAAACATGAAAAGAGTGCTCTGAAATGTGACGTCATAAGCCAGTATTTTCACACCAAATTCCGTTTTAAAAGTAACTCATTTGATATTTTGTCAAATACCCAATTAGCGACATCAATAGTATATCAGTGAATCGTCATGAAAACAATTCAGTTTCGTTAACTATTGAGAAAAAAAAGGAAGAAAAACTCCAACATTTTCCCAGTTAAACCTTTAAGAATATTCTCGCGTTCCCCGCACCGATTCGATTTCAGTTCGCGATCGCTTGGAATTCTGTCAACTTGAGTTGAGGCAGTGGCGTCATCGTTGTAGATAATCGCCCCTCCGACAGATCTCGACCGTTTTGGTTGCTATTCCGCAATACTTTCGTTCGACTTGAACAATCGAATCGAAGGAAGCGAACTATTTTGGTCTGCGACACACGTAAACGTAAGCAGCTCACAAAACGGGTTATAGAAATAGCTCAAAACGTAAAAACCGTTTTTTTGGTATAGATAAATTGAACTTTATGTAATGTCTACGGCAGAAACCGTTTTACAGATTTGAGTTATTTTATTAACGCAATTGTTTACTATCAATTGTTTATTGTTTTCTTATATCAATAAGGCCGCCAATTCGGAAGGTAGTTTTTGTAAGAGGTTGTTATTATATTTTATTCTTATTAGTTAACGTTTTACTGATGAAGATACTGCAGGTGAATCACAGAATCTGTTGCCGCTATAATAGCAAATACTAATAACAGAAGAAAATTAATATTGAGGGGGGGCTCCCATGCAACAAACGTAATTTTTTTTGCTCGATATTAATAACGGCAATAGGTAGATGCTTGACATATCCACAGAATATTTAGTTCTATATTCGCTTCAAAAATAAAATATTAAATTAAAATAAAATAAATATTGGAGGGCTCCCATGCAACAAACGTGATTTTTTGCCGTTTTTTCTTGATCTTTGTGTCTAATGTTCTATAGAATATAATGGTACGGAACCCTTCGTGCGCGAGTCCGACTCGCACTTGACCGATTTTTTTTTTAAATATAGTTTTTTTTTCTCGTTTCGGACCAGCACAAGTGATTGTGTTGTGTGGGCGTTATTTTTTTTTTCTTATCGAAATGCGGACACTGGCACTCCATAATAGTATCCCAGACCGAGACGCAACCCGTGGCGTATTCTCGATGCCGCACGGGGCACTTACGTGGGGATATCTCAGAGCGGTTCGATTTCAATTTTTATCGCTCAAGTAGACGTCGAGTGAGCGCCATCGGTTTGGATTACAGGGAGATTCTACGTGTCGCGGTGATTTGTGTGTCGTGCTGCAAGAGCTAGAGGTACACCTCTAGGACCTACAGGTCTGTTGCAAGACGCTGGGTCGGTACAGTTATTTTCGATCGGCCATGAATCACCTGTAACTTTACTGAACAGAGTGCTATCAATGAGACGGTGTGACGGAGAATCGGCAATTTATACTTTGACAGCATCTTTACAATCATATCAATGTCTTATTTTAAAACATGTAGTTACACGGTACGTAATCACGGTACTCCGGCTTGGTAATCAGACGTGATACCGCTGGACCAACGATATAGACAAATTGTTTGTTCCAGTAAAGGGAACATTCCTAAGATATATTTTTAACTTCACGCTGCAGAAAAGAAATGGAATTGACGCACCTAAAGCCAAATTAGGTACGCGGGCGCGTACCACAAAAGACATTATTTAAATTCCGCGACAGTCTCCTTTCTAAAACTCGTAGGGAGTTAGCGCATGTATGTTGCCAGATGTAGCGCGTTTAAAATGTAAATATTTGAACGCAGCTCTGCGCTACCAACACAGGATGCTCCATTGTACCGGAGCGCAATGTTGGGAATTTTTTAAAACTCCGTTTTCTGGGAAGAATATAACTTAGAATGTCCTTTGTATTGTATGAAAAGAGATTTTGGTGTGCATTTTAAAGCTGTCTGCGCGATAGGGCTAGGGCGATGTAAGCGCTTCGATAGAATGCTGTCCTCTTATTCGAGGGGTTAAATGTGCGATCCCAGCACATACTTAATCATCATCATCATCATCATCAGCCTACGCTTGTCCACTGCTGGACATAGGCCTCTCTTATTGCACGCCACTGAGCACGGTTCTCGGCTACTCTAATCCAGCTCTGAGGACGTCCTACACCACGTTTACCGATCCGCGGTCTCCACTCAAGAACTCGTCTACCCCATCGCTTATCAGTTCTTCGGATGATATGGCCGGCCTCACCATACTAATTCGGTGGGCTATGTCGGTGACTTTGGTTGGATCACCTCGTTTCGAATTCGATCTTTCAGAGAAACCCCGAGCATAGCCCAATACATACTTAATAACTACTGTGTCTTTTTAAGTTATGTATACTTGTAAATTTGTTATAACAATACCGCTTGCTATTGTTGAAAGGAAACATCTGATAAAATCTGAGCATTTGAGATGTTCAAATTCCTCGCAAGCACGAACGGTGATGATAACGCGGGCGTGGAGATTAAATTTATATTATAATTATCTTGAATAAAAAGGCTTGTGCGCCGCGGTATGATGTGTATAACGTAAACGAATTCAGTAGATAGATAAATAAATAGATACACTTTGTTGCACACCAGTAATTTACAGAGATATAAGGTACCTACTTCATATCTAGTACTTAATAGTAAACAATTATCGCTAATAGCGATCTCTTCCAGACAACCTTAGAATAGACAGGACTGAAAGATGAGAGTAGGTGGGTGTACATAAGACAGATCAATTTATTTACATACAGTAAATTAATGTAACATGTAAATATTACACTATGTAATATAAATATAGTGATAATAATAATATAAATACACATTTAGGCAATTAAATGTCTTCTAAATAAATACATAATATTTACATAATACCTAAAAAATGTAAAACTGTAATTAATAGAATACATACATAAATATATACTAAGACCAATGAGTAGGCAAATGGATTAATAGAAAAGAGCAATAGAGTAGAATTTCTAACTTTTGCTTACGGACAGTGGTTTAAGCATAATATTAATACATAAGCAGCCTATATATACGTCCCACTGTATGGCACAGGCCTTCTCTCAGGGAGAGAATAGGCTTAATGACCACGCGTGCCCACCACGGATTGGCGATTTCAAGCGCTGAGGTATGTGAATAGCTCAGACACTCAGGTTTCGTTCACCGTTAGCGAGTGGTATTGCTACTATAACTTCACAATGTACATAACTTAGAAAACAAAGTCATAGGTGCATGCCCGCACTGGGAATCGAACCTGGGTCTCTCGCTTTCGAGTTCAATGTTCTACCTACTAGGCTACCACCGCTCTTAATATTAATAACTTCCCCACAATCACCCTGTGATATGGTAACCAGGCAAAGACATCAAAACATGTAACTAAACCCGAGGCTCTTTGTATGAATCAGGTACGGTGGACTCCAATTGGAATCGAATCTTTATAGGTTTATAGTATGTATTCTATATAAACTGTTTACAGATTGTGCGTCACACCTTGATCTTCAGATATCTCATCTCACCAGGTTTACCCCCGGTTTCTCGTACACTAACAAGCTGTTAATCTACTGTTAACAGCTGTCAGTGGTTTTTTTTTGTATGCCCTTTGTCAATTGACAGCTGTTAACAGTAGATTAACAGCGTGTTAGTATACGAGAATCTGGGGTTTATTCTTTCAATTCCAATAATAAATAAAATTTCATTTCGATAAAATTCTGTAATTAAAATCGAATTCTCCATCAATGGCACCAAAAACGTAAAAGGAAAGAAGACAAAAATTAAAGAGAATTGCATTTAGATTATGTAAATGTGGAGAAGGAAAAATCTGCTTTCAAATACACAATCAAAGCAATGAATGCAAAAATATTCAAGTGCTCGACTGGTCTGCAGTAAAAATTTTATTATTGGCGATAATTATTCTGGAATCCCTACTTAAAAACGTACTTAAAAGGAGGTTCACAACGAATCAAATATCTGTTGCCCCCGAAAAATTCTGCATAAGTACTAAATTTGTTCAAAAGCGTTGGAGACGTTTCCGAGATTATTTACATGCATGTCTTTACAAGAATGAATAATTAAGTAAAGTAAAGTAAAAGTAAGTAAAAATTTTTTTTATTTGTAACAACCATTGGCAGATGTAATTTCTGATGGGCCCCACACTAGGAAGGAAGCAAAAGTGATCTATCAGGATCGTGGCAAGTGGCAGTCCCTGGTCTCTGCCTACCCCTCTGGGATACAGGCATGATTTTATGTATGTATGTATGTACATATATTTACAAGAATTGCCCGTTGAAGTACGAGATAAGTGACGATCAGATACTGATTATCCTAATTACGGTATTGTCATCTGAATTAGCTAAGTTTCAAACCCATACACAGTAGGCTAGCGAGCGTATCCATCGAGCAGAAATTCAAAATAAGTAATGTTTTATATTGAAAAAATTAAGGTTCTTTTAAATTCTTAGATACCTGTAGCCTGTTCTGTGCCTGTAGCTAATAAAACAACCTTAACCCCAAGTTTCTCGTACACTAACACGCTGTTAATCTACTGTTTACAGCTGTCAATTGACCAAAGTGCATACAAATAAAAACCACTGACAGCTGTTAACAGTAGATTCACAGCTTGTTAGTGTACGAGAAACCGGGGGTAACCTTAAAATCAGACTATTTTTGATCAGGTGACCAATTAAAGTTGAAGAATCGTAATGGATCGCTGTGTACACAACCAACAAATGCTCACTTTTTGTTATCAGTGCATTGAATACTGTCCTATGCAATGGCTGGAAACAGTAATGGTAAATTTTCGTTATTATTGGACTGTCAATACGTCAATAAAGTAAGCGCTGGATAATTTCCACGTACATAAGGACATTACTAATTGCTAACATTACTGTTATCGTTACAAACACATCGTGTTACAATTCTGTCTTTCAAATAAATATAAAATCAAATGCTAGTAAGTACAAAAAATATTTTATTTTAATTTTTTTCATTTATTATGTCTGCTTTGACTCATACGGAGATACAATGAAAAGTGGCTTTGTTTGAAGCATGTTAGTAGGAATTTAGTTTTAGATGGATTAGTAGCCTTTGCATAAGCGAAAATAAAAGTTTCTAGGGACATACCTACTTTATCAAAAAATTGTTTTTTTTTTATATAACAGTTGGAAAACGGTGGAAACCTTGCAGAAGAAATAAATTTTTATCAAAAATAGTGAAAAGTTAAAACGTAATACATTATTTGAAGAGGAAAAAGAAGATAAAGAAATTTCTTACATATTGTAGGGTGGGAAGGCCACAGAAAGCGTTTGAAAAATGTTAAAGCAGAACAAAGCAAATAAGAATTCAAAACTTAGTTGCTACGACTAGTACACAGGAACTAGCATTTGCTACGCAAGTTAAGCTAATAAAAAGTGGTAAGAAAATGGAAAGGAAAAAAATTTATTTGATTGTATTCTTTTTGTTGAACTAACCCGTGCTAAGGACCATTTAAAAAAAACCTATTTAGAGGCTAAAAATTCCACCTATGCCGGGACTTGAACCCGCGACCTCATTCATTGCGACCGCGATATCATTCCGATGGAAAAACCTAACTCGGGGCTGCAAGTGATGTTAATTGCTTCGGCCAGATGTCGCTGCCTGTACGTATTACAGAGAAGTTTGTAAAGAGGCTCGAAATTTCGCCGATGCCTGCACTTGCTTATTAGCTCAGTTGGGAGAGTCAGCCAGAGGTCGCGGGTTCAAGTCCCGGCATGGGTGGAATTTTTAGCCTTTAAACAGGTTTTTTTTAATTTTCTTTGAACCAGAAGCTTTAGCTTTACTGAAAGTTCCTAGTACCACTTAATGCACTTCTTCGGTGGAATCAAACAGTTCCATAACCAAAAATTCAAAAATTTAGTTTTGAATTTCTGAAATTTACTCCTTAAATATATACATTGAAAAAACAAAACGGAACTCGTAAAGGATATCTTCTTTGTCCGTCTGTCCACTTGTCAAGACCATTTTCCTTAGGAATACGTAGAAATATTACGTTGAAATTTATATCAGATTAGAAACCTTGAGTTTGCCTTGTATAGTAACTTGAAGGAGACTATAACTGTAACTTTGTGTTAGGTACGTATTATATAACCGAAAAACTCTAGCTTCCGTTTCTTCTTCTTCATTATTTGCAGAGCGGTAGACTTGTTACTTACAAGACAAGTACGTCTAATATGCATAACACATACTCACGCCTGTATCCTAGACGGGTAGGAAGAGACCAGTGACTGGCACTTGGTATCATCAGCATCAAATAGTTGCTGCCTGCACGCCGGTTTCGGGTACTTTTATCCAATTTTTACGTCGAAATAAACATCCAAATTATTATCGAGGTTCTACTTTGCTTGCAAAGTGTCCTAGAGAATAACAAACCCGTAATAATAACACTGGAACACTAAAACGCCTCTGTACATCACGATTCCATGAATAAACAAGTGGAATGTGGAATTTAGCTTCAAGTGCGATACGTCTGTGAGCTATCAGTCGGTCGCGCCCTTGCCTGAACCAGGGGCCCGTTGCCACAAACTACCACTAAACCTACTTTTTTTTATTTATTTTATTTATTTAGGGGCTTTGTTCGCAGAACGAGCATGTCACACCAACCTAGGTTTGTTGTAATTTACTTATTTCGACGCAAAAATTGGGCGTGTAAATACTGAATTCTGGGTGGGTGGTTTGAAAGCTGCGGTTATGTAATTCGTAATTATAAATGGCATCCATTCGAGCTATGACTTTTAGGGATAGACATAAATAAAAAAATAGTTGAGATATCTCGTTTTGAGTTGAGAAATATATATTTTTTTAAATTCGCGGCTTATATTAGTTATAGTTTGCGACGCGCCGATGCGACGGATGGATGGCATGAAAAGACAAAATTTCACTTAGAGAAGGGAAAACGTTCTCGCATGACTAGATATTATAAATTGAAAAATTATACTTTCGTTCAATGATTGAATGAATGAATTGATGAATTGAATTGATGAATTTTGCTGCATATTATTTCACTAACCGATTTTAAGTTCGCGATTCCATCACTAGTCGTGGCCGGTCTTACATTGCATGACAACCGCAGAATATTGTCGCGGAGTGGGCGCCGCGAGACACTTTTATTTTTTTCGCAAACTAAACTTACTCAAATAAGCGGCAACAAAATGGAAAAAACTGTTGTTAAAATGTCTACCTACGTCTGCCAACAAATTTCATGTTTTGCGGCGTTTTGTTAGTTCGCCCCCGAACATAAAAAGTTTGGGAATACCTGGTTTAGTCGTTAGCGCCTTCCTTAGTCCATCTTTAGGGTTTCGTACCTTAAAAAGAAAAACGGAACCATTATGGGATCACTTTGTTGTCCGTCCGTCCGTCCGCCGTCTGTCTGTCAAGATCGTTTATCTCGGGAACGCGTGGAGTTATCCAGTTGAAATGAAAAGCATATACCGTCCCTTGAAGCTGCGAAAATTAAACTTCTAAGTTAACGTAAAAAAAGTTACGGGAGTTTTTGCTGAGGAAAACGTATATTTCGATACTATCAAAGTTTATAGGGTACTTTCCGTTGACCTAGAACTATGAAATTTGGCAAGTAGTGTACCACAAGTAAAGGGAAAAATCTAAAAACTATACATTTGGAATTAGATCATAAAAAATTGTCTTTGAAGATCGGGAAAAGCTCGGAAAAACTGTGAGACTACAAATTTGTACGGAACATTCGTCGGGCGAGTCCGAATCACAATTGTACGGGTTTTTTTTAAAGTAAAATTTGTTTGAAGTAAACTTTAGATAACAGAAAGTGCTGTCAACGGACATTAGTTTACTTAGCACGTCAGACGGTTGGACTCTCGAGACACCTTTGAAATATTTCCTTTAATACATAATCCTCTAAACACATCTTAGCTTAAGTATTTCTGGTTCTAACTATTTCTATTTCATGAAACCCTTATCATCTGAAACACTATGTATTTAGTTAAAAAAAATGCTTTCATACTGCTGTCATACGAATACAATACAAAAATACTTATTCGGAGAACTGATGGACGTTGGGGTGAAAAAATCTGACCTGGCGACCGCGGACCAGACAATGCAGCGTGGGCAGGCCCCCCACCAGATGGTCTGACGACCTGGTTATGGTGGCGTCGCTGGATGCGGGCGGCGTAAGACCGGGAAGCTTGGAAAACCATGAGGGAGGCCTACGTCCTGCAGTGGGAGTCAAATGGCTGATGATGACGATGGTGAGTCCAGTAATGTTACAGCATGTGGTGCAGAAATCCACCAAGTAAGTACCTGTGTTTGGTGGGTCCCGCTCTTTCATCAGATCTTAAGTCACAATATTAGTTGAAAATTTTCAATCATACAATCTCGTAGGGTACCTACTAAATAATAAAATAAAATAGGTAATTTTAATCTGTTACATGCATACATGCGAGTTTGTGTGTGTGTGTGTGTGTATGTGCGTATGTATATGTGTGTGTGTGTGTGTGTGTGTTTGTGTATGTGTGTGTGCGTGCGTGTGTGTGTGTGTGTGTGTGTGTGTGTGTGTGTGTGTGTGTGTGTGTGTGTGTGTGTATGTGTATGTGTGTGTGTGTGTGTGTGAATGTGTGTGTAAATAAGTGTCAATATGTGAGTACCTACTTGTTAACTTCTATTGTTAAAGTGATTTGTCATGTAATAAAATACTTTTTTGAAATAAAACTTTCGTAAGCACTAGCTTAATTCCACGTAAGTGGATCCGGAATTGAGCTAATAATAAAATAACCTAACCTGTAGAGTTCTCAATGACCCGATCTGTCCATGGTTTTTAATTGTTCTTTTGAAGGTTACTTTGTTATCTGTAAAAAAAGATATGATTTATTTTTTCATTGGTGGCGCTAGTTAGCTCCATGAACTAAATTGTTATTGGATTACACCAGCCGGTTCGTTAAGAAAGTGTTGGTTAAATTACTTGTGACTTTGTAGTAACAATTAAAAAGTGCAAGGAAAAACATCTTGAAGAAACTTGAGAATTGTAAATGAGCTTGACAACCCGCAACCCACGGTGGAGTCATGTATAACTCATCACGGTAAATAAAGAAAGTGTGACTAAAGAAGGAAAAGAACATACATACTTACACATAAACTCACGCCTGTATCCCAGTGGGGTAGGCAGAGATCAGGGACTGCCACTTGCCACGATCCTGACAGTTCACTTTCGCTTCCTCAACATTCATTAGTCGTTGCATGCACGCACGCAACGACTAATGAATGGAAGAAAATAACTGAATAAATATTTTCCTCTCACTCACACGATACGTTCGTCTATGTTGTGCAAACGAGATGAAAACAGTTTTTCAATTACTTTCTTTAAGTAATCATGTTACGAATCCTTCCCTGCCTTTTTCTCTTACACAGAGAAAGTTTATGCCCTGCAACTCCAGTGGCATACATACGCATACGGCTATCAATCTAAGCAACCAACATAATTTTATTCATTTATTCATAGGTTGCGGGTTTGATTCCCACGAGCAACCAAAAACGCCGATTAGGTCGTCCTCTTTGTGCCATTACCACTCGTTTTCCTGTTCGGTGAAGAAAAACATCTTGAGGAAACATGAGCAGCGGAGAATTTGTAGCTAATAAACCCCGTATATGTAACTGTTGGTACTAAACAATTGTTATTTCTTCTGAAAGTCTTTGGACTATTAGTAGACGTAGTAAAGCTCTGTGAAATAAGACATGCATACAAAAACTCACGCCTGTGTCCCAGAGGGGTAGGCAGATGAGGTACCAGGGACTGCCACTTGCCACGATCCTAAAAACAAATATATCGAGCGAATGTGGGTGGAAGGGCCGTTAAGGGTCGTCCTAGGCGGATATAGTTTGACCAACTAGGGGATTAGCAAAGGGCAAAATAAAAAGGCGGGGCACATAGCACGCAGAACTGATGGCCGATGGGTCCGAAAAGTTCTCGAATGGAGACCACATATCGGCAAGAGCAGCGTAGGACGACAAGACAGGACAGATGACCTCATCCAAGTGGCAGGAAGGAGCTGGATGCAGGCCGCTTCCAACCGGACTTTTTGGAAATCCATGGAGGAGGCCTATGTCCAGCAGTGGACCCCTTATGGCTGAATGATGATGATGACGAAGATAAAAAGTACCCGAAACCGGCGTTCGTGCATGCAACGACTAATTAATGTTGAAGAAGCAAAAGTGAAATAAGACTTTTTTATTTTTACTATAGCTGTCCCGGCGAACTTCGTACCGCCACAGAATCGGTTTAAACTATTCTTATTACCATGGCAACGCAATAAATAAATATTTTAGAGTTTGGCTTGAAAAAACGTAACGGTAACAATAAAATATTATCCCACGAGAACGCATTATCGGGATTTGAAGTATCCTATGTCTCAATTCAGATCTTTGTATATCTGTATGCCCAGTTTCATGTAACTCCGTTCAGCCGTTATTGCGTGATTGAGTAACAAACATCCAAACGTCTTCACAAACTTTCACATAATATAAGTAGGATTGTACTTTGATTATGCAAATTGTTCCACTATTTTATACACATAATATTATTACAGAACGGTGGTAGCGTAGCGGTAGAACGCTTTACATTCGAGAGGTCGTGGGTTCGAATTTGGCGTGTACTTTCGACTTTGTTTTCTAAGTTACGTAGATTTGTAAGATTGTAGCAGCAAAATAGCACTCACTGACGTTGTAGAAAAACATCGTGAGGAAACCTGAGTGTCTGTGGTGTGAACATAGCTCAGCGCTTGAAATTTACAATTCGCGATGGGTACGCGTGGTAGTTAACCCCATACTCTCTCTCTCTCTCTCTCTCTCTCTCTGAGAGAAGTCATGTGCCCTGCCGTGGAACGTATATAGGCTTCATAAATAAAAAATACTCAGTTCGTAAAGTTTTACTTTGCCTAAAATAGCGCCACAAATTACAAGAGGCTTAGTTCGTTTTCGCTATCTGCAATCTGCATGTTTTGACTTCGCCTTCGATAAGACAACACGCCCCGTATTTACTTCTATTTAATATTCCTGACTCAACTCGAGCAAAACGAAGTTTGCCTTCAATTGAGTAAGGGAGGGAAAAATACGCTGCGAAGCGTGTCAGCTCTCTAGTGAAGGGAAGATTAACTTAAAACTAAGTTAATCTCATGTACACTCTTTAACAAATTTTCATCCAAATGTAAAAATGTCTATTTTGGTGCGTAAATAAAACATAATGTTATCTTAAAATACGTCGACCTTTGATTTTTGTTACAATGTTGTCCTTAACGGTACTCAAGAGTTCTATTGATCGTGTGTAAATTTTTTAGAGTTCCGTAGTCAACAAGGAACCTCCATAGTTTCGCCACGTCCGTCCGTCTGTCAGTCTGACTGTATGTCTGTCCGCGGTCTAGCTCAGAGACGATTAGTACGAGAAAGCTGAAATTTGGAAAAAACATACATATTAATTACGCCTACGAAACAGTAGAATTCTATCTATAAAAGCTATTAAAAAAAATACTTCTTTTTAGGGTATAGATAGCGGTATACCTAAATTGGTAATGCATTACTTTTTTCTCGCCTACACCATAGTGTGGGATTTTGTCAGATTCGATTTATTGCCCCCGAAACCCCCTGCATACAAAATTTCATGAAAATCGTTGGAGCCGTTTCCGAGATTCAGATTAATTTATCTAATTCCTTTAAATGAGCAATTCTTGTTACACACACAAATATATATGTGTATATATGTATATAAACAATTCTGGTGCAAGAATTGCTCATTAAAAAGAATTAGGTAGATAGATTGTGGGTGTAGGAAGATCATTTTTCGATTTAGGGTTCCATTTGCAAAATATTAAGCTTTAAACCGCATATTTTTGTCCGATTATGAGTTCATCCCCCTCTCCCGGCTAATCGGGTGATTGCAGAGCTTTAAAAAAATTCAGCGTGGTAGCACATATTAATGAACTTATTCATGAAATTATATTAATGAAAAAAAAATTGGGCCCACTGCGGATTGGCAATTTCAAGCGCTGAGGTATAGGGTTTAAAGCGAAGTTCTTCTTATGTAAACTCAACAACATTTCGACTACTTTTGGTCACAAAGTCGCCCGTAATGGAACTAATAGTCGATAGTTAAAAAAAAAAACATTCCAAAGTTTCCATTTGAGACTGGTCGACTTCATTCATTAATTCTACCTCAGTGACTCTACTTCCTACTCAAATGTATCAATCCAGTCCATCGCCATCCAAAGTTTGTCTGGAAGAGACCACTTCTAGTGATAAGGCTGCTTAAAGTGAGTGTAAAATGTATAGGGAACGGTCGCCTCTATGGTGCTCTATATTATAAATAAAATTCAGTAAACTGGTCAATAATCCAAGTTGCTAATGCTGCTTTACAGCCACTGGGCCACTGGCGCCCATCCGTACTAAATTATAAACGCGAAAATTTTGTATGTATGGATGGATGTTCGTTACTATTTCACGCAAAAACGACTGAGCGGATCCGGATGAAATTTTGCACAATTCGCAAAATTTATCTTTCTTTCTTTCTTCCTTCCTTCCTCCCTCTCTCCCTCCCTCCCTCCCTCCCTTCCTCCCTTCCTTCCTTTCCTTCTTTCTGTCTTTCTTCCTTTCTTTCTGTCTTTCTTTCTCTATTTTTTTCTTTCTTTATTTCTTTCTTTCGTGCTGACCCAACTTCGCACTCTTCCTTTATGAGTTCTACATGTGGTAGGACCTGCCGCTCTTGAATCGTACTTTTTAGGCATTTGAAAAAGTAGCAAACTCTTATGCGAGTAATCACTGCGTCTGACAGGCTTATCGCTGCGACTAGATTCACTCGCCGCGAGTTGAAGTCGCCGCGACTTATAGAACTCGCTGCATGTGAGGCATTCAGTGATTTGTCGCTGCGACTAGTATTCGCAGCGAATGCGCTCACAGGTGTGTGAACGAAGCATTAGGCACTGCTTGAATCGTCCGTAATGGACGCAAAGGCCTATGATGATGATAAATTCGCAACATTGCGAAAAAATTCGCAATAATAGGAGAATAATAACATGTACATAACAATGACCTAACATAATAAAATAGATCTGACATCTTTTGTTCTATTGTGTTGTACACCTAAATTAATTCCTTGGCCCTTATTGCGCAGTGAGCTACATAAATTATATTGTCAGTAACGAGGAAAACCTAGAAACCCTAAAGGAAGTAACAAATAAGCTTCTATTGTTTCGAGATGACGGTTATTATTTCACTGAAGCGACAAGATAGAAATTACGGAAGATCATTCCTAAATAAGTGTATTTAGAACACAAAAAAATATATATCTTGACGTTCAGGATTTTAAAAACGATATTTTGCTCTATTATAAGCTAAAAGCCTTATTTATAAAAACACGATTCCTCTAAAGCACTCCTAAGAGTCAGTTTATTTAATTTGTTGTTAGGTACAACTTTTCCTTGTAAAATCTTTACCACAGACTATTATAATCGGCCTTTTAAGGAATCGTGATTTTAGGTTTCCGTACCCGAAGGGTTCCAACTGTGACCCTATTAATAAGGCTTCACTGTCCGTCTGTCTGTCTGTATGTCTGTCACCAGGCTGTATCTCATGAACCGTGATAGCTAGAAATTTCATATTTAGAAATACATCATATTTCTGTTGCCGCTATAGCAACCAATAAAATAAATATTAAGGGGGCTCCCCCAAAACAAACTAAATTTTTTCGCCGTTTTTTGCTCGATATTGATAACGGCAACAGGTAGATGCTTGAAATATTTACAGAATATTTAATTCTATATTCGCTTAAAAAATAAATAATTAAATTAAAATAAAATAAATATTTAAGGGGGACCCATACCTACAACAAACGTGATTTTTTGCCGTTTTTTCTCGAACTTTGTATCTAACGTTGTATGATAATGGTACGGAATCTTTCGTGCGCGAGTCTAACTAGCACTTGGTCAGTTTTTAGATTTTATTTTTAATTAATAAGACCGTTAGTTTTTAAGCATTTTAATGTCTGCAAAATGTTTATCATTTTATGCAAAATGTTTATCATTTTATGCAAAATGTTTAAATTTTCAAAATTTCTCAAGAATATAAAATAAATAATTCTCAAAAAATAATTTAAAACGATAGAATATGCCAGCGAGAAGGAACGCCGAGATGATATAAACCCATAAATAGCTTTGCCCATTCTTTGGCTCATACCTATTAAGGTAACGTTTGACCTAGTTCATTGGAAAGGACGTATGGGCAGACGGACGGACAGACGAAAAGCAAAGTCATTCTAGAAGAGCCTTGTTTTTTTTTCTTTTTTAGGTTCGGAACCCTAAAAACTGTGAAAACATCGAACTTTCCGCGACATGAATGATTTTTCACCTTAAGTCAGTCCTCTATATTCTTCTACTCTATGACAGGGCCTTTACTGTCTTTTTTGTCTAATATCTTTTCATTCATCATATTTTATTGTACGCTCTTTTATTACGTCTGGAAGTAGATGGAACTTATTGTCTGGCTAGCTAGAAGGGGCTAGTTTCTTTACAAACATACGTAAATAAATTCAGTATTCAGTTATTTACTTATTATTAAAAACGAGGACAATTACATTCCTTACACTATCGTATTTTGATGCTTGTAGTGCATAATATGTACATTCAAGGAAAAACGTTGACATTTAAACTTGTGATAAACACTGTATCTCAGACTTCAACGCCCACTACAGCTAGGTTTCAAGTGTACATTAATTAAATTAAGGTACCAATCAATACACATTAGTTGGAAAAAAAGAACCAATTAAATTTAAATAAATAATAATTAAATTACTCAATTTGGTACATATGTGGAGTGTGATGTACAGTTAAGTGTGTACGTATGCGAAGGAGACGGGATTAGAGGGAGATGGAGGCAATTATGTGTGTGTGTGTGTGTGTGCAAGTGATTGTGTTGTGTGTGTGTGATTTATTTATATACTTCAGTATAGACAAATAATTCTTCAATACATACCAATAATCATGTTTGAAGAGAAAAAAGGCTTCTTTTTGAATTTGGGATGGAACAATGGAGTTTGGTATGTTTGGAAATTTCTCGCTCCATTCAATCTACATGATATTTCGTACACACGGGCCGTTTTTCGTACGAATCTGGGGAGGTTAATATATTTGTTTCTAAAGATGAATCAATTAAGTTACATCACTTGGCATAAGCTACGAGTGGTCACCGAGGGGTGACCACCGAGGAGTAAAATAAAAAAAAAAACTGACTATCAGCCGTTTAGCCAGGAGAGGGGGGACGCCCTACTCGGATAAAAATTTACGCTTTAAAGCTTAATATTTCGCAAATGGAACCCTAAATAAAAAAATGGTCTTCCTACACCCACAATATTTTTCAACGACCAAACGACCAACGTTCCACACTATGGTGTAGGCGAGAAAAAAAATTGCATCCCCAAATCAGGGGTGACCCTAAAAAAAATTTTTTTACCGTCTCTGTGCTAAGCCGCGGACGGACAGACAGACAGACGGACGGACATTCCTTGTCCACTACGCAACCCAAAAAATGGGTAACGTACCCAACGTTTGTTAATAATAGGGGTTAAAGTATGAAATTGCCGTTTTATTGCAATAGGTTCTTTGAATTGACATAGAATCTTCATGGTTTGAAGTTTTCGAATGAAACTTTTTTCAAATGTTTCTATGATGTTCTTTTTTTAAAAAATGTGAAACATTTGAATATCGACTTTCAATTGTTTTTGTTATTCAATTTAGACAAGAAAGATGGATACTGCGAAAATTCGAGTGATTATGAGGCACCCATTTTTCGTATTTTTTTATTTTATTGATTTGACGCAAGTGAGTCAATATTGTGGGTAAGGTAACGTTAAACCATGACCTAATAATTAATTAAACCTAATATTATAAAGAGGAAAAGTTTGTTACTTTTTGTTTCTAGGTTTGTATGTAGGATGTGATCTCCGAAAGTACTAATCCGATTTCAAAAATTTTCATTGAGGTATTCAGTTTTTGTTATATTACGTTATGCTATGCTATGCTATGCTATGCTGTGCTGTGCTGTGCTGTGCTGTGCTGTGCTGTGCTGTGCTGTGCTGTGCTGTGCTGTGCTGTGCTGTGCTGTGCTGTGCTGTGCTGTGCTGTGCTGTGCTGTGCTGTGCTGTGCTGTGCTGTGCTGTGCTGTGCTGTGCTGTGCTGTGCTGTGCTGTGCTGTGCTGTGCTGTGCTGTGCTGTGCTGTGCTGTGCTGTGCTGTGCTGTGCTGTGCTGTGCTGTGCTGTGCTGTGCTGTGCTGTGCTGTGCTGTGCTGTGCTGTGCTGTGCTGTGCTGTGCTGTGCTGTGCTGTGCTGTGCTGTGCTGTGCTGTGCTGTGCTGTGCTGTGCTGTGCTGTGCTGTGCTGTGCTGTGCTGTGCTGTGCTGTGCTGTGCTGTGCTGTGCTGTGCTGTGCTGTGCTGTGCTGTGCTGTGCTGTGCTGTGCTGTGCTGTGCTGTGCTGTGCTGTGCTGTGCTGTGCTGTGCTGTGATATGCTATGCTATGCTATGATATGCTATGCTATGATATGCTATGCTATGCTATGCTATGCTATGCTATGCTATGCTATGCTATGCTATGCTATGCTATGCTATGCTATGCTATGCTGTGCTGTGCTGTGCTATGCTACGCTATGCTAAGCTACGCTACGCTACGCTACGCTATGCTATGCTATGCCACGCTATGCTATGCTATGTTATGTCATATTATTTTAAGTTATGTTACATTAAACTACGTTATATTACGTTATGTTAAGTTAGTTTTTAGAATAGACCTTCAGGGAGGACATAGGCTAAAGGCCGCTAACCACACGAACGTAGTCGCAGGAACATCTAGTGTACTACAGTAAGGGTTGCGGTCATGTTGCTTCGATACATTTCTGTATTCAACTGTACCGGAGTGTAACTACAGTATTCCTACAATGTTATTTATGGAAGCTCGAAAACACTGAATGAGAATGTATGACGAAATTGAATTTTCATGTTAGGACTTAAAATATGCGTGATATTACTGGAATTTTTCGAGCAAATTTTTGTATAAAATATGTTAGCAACGAATATTGGGAGATAGTTTGAAATGCGATAACTTCTTGTAGCGGGAGCAGTGATATTTATTGATACAGCTCACGCTGAATATTTCACAGTAACTGTTACTCAGACTTCGTATTTTGTGATTGTTTTTCTTGTGAAAACGTCATTTCTTTTTCATAAAAGGAGTTTTCCAAAATTCAAACAGTTTTTTTGATTAGGAGAAAGTGTTCCTATTGACACCCCGAGGAAAAAAGGAACTTATGCCCGATTTCACCAACGACCCCCTAACGTCCACCAAACTAGGGAACTCCTAGCTTAAGTCATTCCCTAAACCATCCCGTAACTTAAATTCATTTTCACCGTACAAAGAATCACCTAACTAGGGGTTACTTACTTAGGTGATGTTTATGGTCTAGTGTTGTGTTTTAGCGTAAACTTACCGGTAACTTCTTTTTACGTGTTTTGAGTCACTTTAATGGACAATTATAATATATAATTTGCTGTAGTAGTAATATCTACAGTAGATTTTTGTAGCTAAGAAGGTACAATCGATAGCAGATAGACCTTTAGGTAACTTACCTAGATTTTTACTTCACACAGTCGTCCGTAATGCAACTGAGTAGGTAGTAGAGGGTGGTGCATGCACGTAACCTGTTATTTTGTACAAAACTGAAACGGTGCAGTAATCACTTGTTATCTTTAAATTCGAGGCGAACTTCAATTTTGTTAAGTTAGAAAAGAAGTCTGTTTGGATAACCTATAACGCTTAGCAAAATCCACATCGACGTACTTTCCAAAAAAATCGGGCCTTTCTCGGTAAATTCGAGGCCGCGTAAGAAGCCTTGGGTTTGACAAGAATTCCAGGTCTTCAAGACCTTCAAAATCATCAATAAAATCCAACAAATTGTGCATTTTACGAAAAAATAACCACTTAATAAATGTCAGACAGACGGCAAAGAAACCGACACCTAAAGCTAGGGGCTCAATAAACGGCCTCCTAAATTTAGGGGCTCCCCTAGCGGCGTAAGTGACGCTTTACCGTTGGTGAAAGCGAAACAACCGTTAGATAGCCCCTAAAAAGGGATAGGTATCTCTTAAAAGATAGGGATTGTTGGAGAAATCGGGCATTTCCGATTAGTCTCTTAAAATATGTTCCTAATAGAGTTTACATAATTATTCTAAAATTAAAAATAATAACTTCCACACAACACAATCACTTGTCCTGGCCATAATCTAGGATGCCTTGTGCTATGATATCCGTGTGGCGCCGGATTAATAATAGCGTCACTCCATTTCCTTCCGTGGATGTCGTAGAAGGCGACTAAGGAAATAAATTACCAGGAGACGGGCAGCAGCGTCTTCCTGAGATTCCAACCGTATTCTGCGATCGCCAACCCGCCTGCCAAGCGTGGCGATTATGGCAAAACCCTTCATGGTTAAAAACCATGAGGGAGGCCTATGTCCTGCAGTGGGCGTCAAATGGCTGATGATGATGATGATAACCAGGCAAGGACATCACAAACAGAAAAATACAACCAGACTGAGGCCATTTGTAGAATTGTACGCCGTGAGAATCGAACCCCAAAATTCCGGCACGGTAATCAGACGTGATACCGCCAGAAACATGAGACAGTCATTGCGTGTGAGTTTCCAGGGTTGATAAAATCTTCCACAGTCTTCTGGTCGACTCGTTTGGTTAATGAAACATCTCCAATGAGTGCTCCCTAAATATTTGATTCCCAATCCACGTTTGGTTTCGATTCGAAAAGGGTCATGTCTGACGTAAGCTAATTTTGAATACTCACTATGCCATCCATCGCCATTTTGGGAACCATTTGGCCCGGATCTGCTATCTCGAACTATGTAAAGTGGGTGGGGTAAGGTTGCGGATACACTAAAATCCCGGCGAAGTGCGATTCGGACTCGAGTATTGAGGGTTCCACACATGTCCCCGGTTTCTCAGACACTAACAATTAATTCATCTACTGTTGACAGCTATCACTTGCATTTTATTGCATGCACATTTGCTAAATGACAGAGCTGTCAAAAGTGGCATATATTCTAAGGATTATCATAATAATTGGAAGGGTTCCTGTTACTTACTCCCGATATCTCGTTTACTCGATATCCACTGTTAACAGTAGATTTACAGATTGTTAGTGTACGAGAAACTGGAGTTGTATATTTATGTTATTAATTTATTGTGAGTTTGTAATTAAAGTTATTAATTGCTCATAAATAGTTTTCTTTCAATATGTTCTTAAATTTTACACCTTATTATAATACTTGAGCTTGCTTGTGGTGATGTTGTGTGTACATTTTTAAGACCACAATTTAGTTCTTATGTTATATTACATATATATTAAACAATGGTTGTAATGTGTTTTGCTCACCCAATAAAATAAAGTTTAAAAAGTTAATCAAGATTTAGTTCCAAAATAAAATAAAATAATTATTATTGTTTGCCTTGATGCGAATTTCAAAAATAACGCGATGAGACCAATTCAAAATATTACCAATTTAACTTACGTATGCAACAATACCGCGGGTTTCCTCGCACATCCATTCCCAACTCGGTACGCGCCCGACTTAAGGGCGACCACACATCAGTCGCAACTCGCACCGCGTCGCCGCGGCTCCGACCGGGTGCCGCTAAAACGCCGCCAGTTGCGAACAACTATAATTAAACGTCTGTTCAGGCGCGAAGATATGGAGGAACTAGAGCAACTTTGTTGCTGAATAATCGTTGCATCGCTGCCGCCTTAATGGCGGTGACGATTCCGTATCTGCAAGACTTAACTGCATTCTGCAACAAGTTACCGAGAAAGGTAATTAAAATCCGCTTGGTCGTTTTTTGAATACTCATTTTCTTCACGGTGAAGGAAAACATCGTGAGGACACCTGAGTATCAAAGTCAAAGTCAAAAATTTTTATTTAAAGTCACACAGAAACTGTGACTTATTGAACGTTACAAGAAAAACTAGGTGTCCGTTTCAAAATCTAGATCAAAAAAACTCCAAACTTACATAGGTGAGGTGTTCACATACCTCAGCGGTTGAAATTGCCAGTCCTCGGTAAGCACTTATAGTAATTAATCCCATACTCTCTCTCTGAGAGAAGGCCTGTGCCCTGCAGTGGGACGTATGCTTAGGGCATACTGAAAGTTTCTGTATTCTGATAAATAAGACTAGATATAAGACTTGTATCGTAATATATTAAACAGGTCTAACCGCGATTATTTATTAGGTAAAATTTAATTCGTTTTGGCGACGTTGCAGCTGCCGTTGTCACGGGTAGACTGAAGAGGCGAGAACAGTCAATTATTGTAGTGAGGGCAATTCACCCTCAAATCACTTTTAGTTTTTCGCAGTGGACCGACACACAACACTCATTACGTCCGCGGACAGGTCCGGTGATAAGGCGCGAGATTTGTATTTGCCTAACGCTGAACTCCAAATGTCTCCGAAATTAAAATGTAATATGTTCCCAATGAGTTCCATTTTTGAATTCCATAATTGTTTTTTCATTAGCTTATTGTAAGTGGCCAGATCCAGAAACTTTCAGTATACCCCACGTAGAGGTTACATAAAAAAAATTTTCCACTAAGTAAGTATACATCTTAGAATACAGAAATTGTCTGAACATTTCACTAAGCAAGCCCATGCTGAAGTGATCGCAGGCCATAATCTAAATTATCGATGCTGGAATCTAATCACTTCAGCGCTAATGAGACCATCCAATAATGAGAAGGGTTCCTCTCATTAGGAAAAACAATCAAGAATTTTGGCCGGCCTTATATGCGTGATGATGACGAAGTGACACACACACACGATCATACGTATACATACACGTATGTAAACACACACACACAAACACACACACAAACGCACGCACGCACGCACGCACGCACGCACGCACGCACGCACGCACACGCACGCAAGCACGCACGCAGAGCACGCACGCACGCACGCACGCACGCACTCACGCACGCACGCACGCACGCACTCACGCACGCACGCACGCACGCACACACACACACACACACACACACACACGCACGAACACACACACACACACACACACACACACACACACACACTCACTCACACACACACACACACACACACAAACACACACTTACATGCCAATGCTATGGAAATCTGAGTTTTTACTCGTACACTCTGTCTGAGAATCCGTAAATACCACTGTTGCATTGGAAATCATAAAAATAAAAACGGGCTATAGGTCAGGCTGCAGAGCTTCTCTCGCCCATAGAGAAGGAATTTAAAAAAAAAAAACGGTCTCCCTGTGACCGTACAAATGTACGGAACCCCAAAACATGCTTTTTTGTTACACTAACCTCCTCAGTCCGGGCCTTGAAAAGAACTATTGAAAACCATTGTTATTTTCAAACTCAGAACTGAGGAGGTTAACAGCGATAAAGATATCCCGCCGTAAAACAGAATATGGATACTAAATTTCATCAACTGCAAAGTTGGCAACAGTTTGAGCCTAGACAGTTGTTTAAAGTGTTCCTGACAGTTATAACCCCAATCTCTATATTAATTCGGATGGAGTAAACAAAAGGCAGAAGCACTTATGAACATTTTCCGCACCCACGTTATTACTTTCTAGGTCTAATGTGGTAAGTTATGCCGACAATAAAAAAACACTCGTATCGCACAAAATTGGAGAAGCCGTGGGTTCGAATCCAGACACGTACTTTGTTACCTAGGGCCGCTATCTGTGCATTATCTCTCTGTTTATCAACAGATCATCATCATCATCAGCCCCTTAACGTCCACTACAGGACACAGGCCTCCCTCATGGTTTTCATGACCATGAGGGGTTTTGCCGTAATCGCCACGCTTGGCAGGCGGGTTGGCGATCGCAGTATGCGGTTGGAATCTCAGGAAGACGCTGCTGCCCGTCTCCTGGTAATTGATTTCCTTAGTCGCCTTCTACGACATCCACGGGAGGAAATGGAGTGACGCTATTCTTAATCCGACGCCACACGGCAACAGATAAGCTCTATCAAGTGAATACGTCACAAAAATCTTGCACTTGTAAAAAGTTTCTTTTATTTATTTACTGACTTGGCGCAAGGCATCCTAAGTTACGTATATTTTTTAATTACTCGTTAAAGTGAAGGAAAAACGTCGTGCGGAATCCCAATCATCAGAAGTATTCACATACTTGAGCCTTTAAAACCGCCAATACGAGGTGGGCACACTTGGTGATTAACCCAACAGCCTCTCTTTCTCGTATAGAGACTGCTTATGCAGCTAGCACTCAGTCTCAAAACAGAGGTCGTCAGTTCGGTTACCACTAGAGGCCGCCGAACCTAATTTGTACAAACAGCCTCAGTCTAACAACCAGAAAAAAAGAAGAACAATTATTATTTCTTAACCCTAGACACATACCCCATAACATCTCACCATTCGTCAATTCGACGTCCACTTTCTGAAGTTTTTTTTTTAGGTTATTAATAGTACCAAACTGTGAATACAGTTTGTTGGTACATTGCTCTCTTAATTTACATTTTAAGGCTTATGCTGATTTAATATACTTCCGTACGAACATGACTATAGCTTATTTAAGTAGTGTTTCTTTAATAAATTTTTAAACATTTCTTTTGTCTTAGCTTGTCTCAATAGGTCCTCAGGCGAATCATTATATAAAAGTGGGGTGAGATAGGCTGAAATGCGCTTACCATATTGATGATTGCACATTAATGGTACCTGCAAGGTTTTTTGCAATGCTCCACGAGTAGGGTAGCCATGGACACGTTCTATTTTATTTTATTTTACTTCGTATTGTTCCAGCACCGTGTTGTTGTTGTAAAGTGTTAAGTTTTAATAGTTATTTGTTATACAAGGGTGCAAAGTTGCTTTTTAACCGCGTGCTCAATTTTGATGACCGAGCAAGCGAAGGATTCTAAAATTGTCTGTACAACATTAGACACCATTATCCGTAAAACTTAAGACATCCCTTAAATATTTATTTTATTCTGTTTTTAGTATTTTTCCAGAAAATACTAAAAACAGAATAAAAGCGGCAACAGAAATACAACAATACAATTCAACTGCCTAGCTATGACGGTTCATGAGATAAAGCCTGATGACAGATAGACAGACAGACGGACAGTGAAGTCTTAGTAATAGGGTCCCGTTTGGCACCCTTCGGGTAGGGAACCCTAAAAAGTAGTTGTTTTTATGGGCAAACTTAAACTGTAAACATAAGAAGAAAAAAAAAACTTTACGCCCATTTACCTAGTAAAAAAATCGTTATGTTCACCACAAATCGCGATGTTGTACGTATTACTGTAAAATTTCGAAAAAAATAGTATTTTGCGGTCAGAATTCGTTGCCTCTCACCAAGCCGTGACAAACACCGAGTTGACAAGGGACACCACGGTTAACCGTGCACACGCCGAAAAGGTACAACATTTTTTCTGTCGCTTATTCGTCGAAACGACGAAGGTTAGGTGTTTAGGGTTTTTTTTTTAAGCAGGTCCGCCACCATTTATTCCGTGGCGCCCTTTGTTATTTTATTAAAATTCTAGAAGTTATACAATAAAAATTCTTATTTCTAGTCTAAAAAGTTAAAATTGTATGATAAAATGTCTTAATGTTAAAAGATAAAATTATAAAAGTTATATTGATAAAATTGTAAAGGTTATAAGGTAAAAATTCTTATTTCTAGAGTCTAAAAAATTAAAATTATATAAAGGAATGTCTTAGTGTTAAAATTATTAAAAATAAAATGCTTATATTAGTCGCGAATAAAACAATAAAAATGTCAAATTATAAAAAATAGAAAAAATAAAAATGAGAATATAATTCTCTATGTACCCCGACGCTTTGTCTCTGGCTACTCCTATGAGTAGTGACAAGCAAGGCGCCGGGGTTAAAAGTAGAAGTTAAAAAGTAAAAAGTTAAAAACATAGAAAATGCGAATGTCAAAAATTAATATGGTAAAATGTGAACAGAGTCAATGTAAAATAAAAATATAAACAGTAAAATGTTAAAATTTTAAAAACATTTACAATGGTTAAGTCGCCCTCCTCTCGCCCGGCCTGTCTGAAAGTAAAGGTGTTAAAAATAATGATGGTGTTTAGGGTTAAATCGAAGTAAGTAAGTGTACTAAATAGGTTTTTAAAAGTAAGTGTATGGTTGGAGGTTTATATGTTTGTACGCAATAACGGCTGAACGGATTTACGTGAAACTTGGCATACAGATAGACAGAGACCTGAATTGACACATCGCATATTTGATATCATGCGTTCCCATGGGATAATACTTATTTTAAGTTTTAAAATAGATAGCGTTGTGCGAGCGAACGTTATGTTTTAAAAATAGGTGGCGTTGTGCAAGAATCGTATAAACGGATTCTGTCGCGGTACGAAGTTTTCCGAGACAGTAATTTATAATTATTAATTATAAGGATGAGCGTCGTTACAAAAACACCGATGTGACCATTACCAGAACATAAATATCAATACCCGACTAATCACCGAAATCGTTCATCTATCGGTATTCCTTCGGTCGGTCTCTGTCCGGCATTACCCTCGTCTCCTGCTTCCGATTGTTTTGTGGAGACGATTGAGACGCTGCCACGGGGCGCCGGTTTCTATGGGTGACGTGGAAGTCACTAAACAGACTCCGCACTCAGGTCGCGAGTTGGAGAAATAACGAACCCACTGCTTCGCTGAGTCTCCCTTCAAAATATGGAGCACCTCTCTCTGTGACGCTTGTGCCCACGTGCACTCGAAAAGACTCGCTGGAGGCCAAATACGCTGCAGTTCGCGTGGCTGAGTTCGAGGCCAATAAAATCTAATCGGTTTTGTCACCGACAAGATGAGAAGAAGAAAAAGTCGTATAAATCAGGAATCAAACATAAATAATTTACCTATATATACTTTTTTTATTTATTTGCGTTATTCACAGATTAGTTACACGTTTTCATTATAATTCACTTAGTATTGCAAGGAATGTGTACTATCTGCAAATAATAACCGCAGCATGCTTACTTTTAAAAAAACAAACTAAAAAAAAAAACAGTTTGTTGAATGTCAATGCACAATGTTATCCGCTACCCTCGGGTCGATTTGTAGCTGGAAAAAAGGCAGCAAACAAAAACAGAGTGAGTCAGAGTGGTCTGACCATCTTTTCTCAGATCATCTCAAACATAATACGTCAGTTCGCACCTACATGATTATATTCCATAACACAACACAGCGTCTTTCTGGAATATTTATTTCTAACGAGTGCAAAGGCTCTTCGCTAAGTTTTTAATGTGCGATACACAAGTTTAAGGCAGTTCTGAGTGGATATAGCTGAAACTTTCGGCGCTGAATTAAAATTACACGTATGCGAATTGAATTATTTGTGGTCGGTCTGCAGTGTTGAACTGAGTGTTAGTTTTCACCGATGCGGGAGTATTGTTTACTTGAAATAAAAGCGGCAAAGGTTTTATTCGATACATTAATTTTGACTGAACATAGTAAGGCAAATTTTTATTCTTTTAATATTGTGACCAGCACGAGTTTTTTTTTATTATTATTGAGTAATTTTTTAATATTCTGAAGTTGAAGTTGCAATACCACTCACTAACTGTGAAGGAAAACATCGTGAGGAAATCTGAGTGTCTGAAGTGTTCACATACCTCAGCGCTTGAAATTGCCAATCCGCGGTGGGCACGCGTCATAATTAAGGCCTTACTCTATCTCTCTCTCTCTCTCTCTCTCTCTCTGAGAAGGCCTGTGCCTTGTAGTGGGACGAATACAGGCTACATAAAAAACCGGCCAAGTGCATTTCGGGCCACGCGTAAAAAAAGAGGGTTTTTTTATCTGCTTTACAGAACTAACAACTTCATCGAAGTAATTTGTAATGGAGTTTGCACGAAGTTTTCCTTTTATAAGTTGGTCGCCTATTACTCGTTAACTAGTAAAGCCTACTTAGCCGTGATAGTTTTCTTTTAAGTTCATTATATGTGCTACTAATCTGAATTTTTTCAAGTTTCTACGGTCAAACGTTTAGCCGGGAGAGGGAGTCCTCCTTTGACAAAAGTTTGTGATGTAAAGCCTAATATTTCGAAAACGGAACTCTAAATCCTCTCTCTCTCTCTCTCTCTCTCTCTCTCTCTCTCTTTCTAGTACTTATCGTCTCTATGCTAAGCCGCGGACAAACAGATAGACTGACAGACAGACCGACGGACGGACATGGCGAAACTACTAAACTAAACCCTTAGGTTCCTTGTTGACTAAGGAACCCTTAAAAACTGGTTTTGACTGAACAAAAAGAGACATATTCTCTATTCACGTAATGAGTTTTAGAGGGATTGGTTAATGTTTAAATGAGAGTTGTCAAAATTATAAATAAGCAACAATGAGCTGCCCTATTTACAATTTTGTCAACACGATGTTTTCTTTCATCGTCAGCGATTCACAGATATTTTATCAACTGAAAATTTTCACCATTAGCTAGATATCTGAATAAACCTTTAGACCTGATCGACAACATTACTCGGGATAGATGAGGAAAGCTCGTGGATGAAATTTCATCCGAATACGGCTTACTGCATTATAACGAAAAGCTTATTGACAGTATAATATCGTGGAGTACCATAGAAAATAGGACAGGCTCATATAAAAAGGATTTCGGGATCCATGAATCCATTTTATGGTTATTCCGCGCATCAATGTGATATTTCATATGTTATATGGGGACAAAAAAAAAACCCAGGTCTTGGATGTTTACATGTTTGTGATGTCGTTGTTTCTGGTTCCCACGACACAGGGTATCCTAGTGTGGGGCCAGAAGCAATGTATGTGCCTGTATGTAAATGTTTATGTTTATGTTTTCCCCTGATTTCAATAGGAAGACGTATTAACAGCGTCTAATAAGTGAGACGGCCCACAGTGGGAATCAAAGCCATGATCTCTGGCATGACATTCGGACAACATGGGCATGTTCAAGCATAACATCTTTATTTATGACTAGGCTAGTGTCCAGCAGTGAGACCTATGATTTCAGATACATAAATACATAACTAAACTCACGCCTGTATCCCAGAGGGGTAAGCAGAGACCAGGGACTGCCACTTGTCACGATCTTGACAGATCACGTTTGTTTTTTGATGATCATAACAAGTAATTAGTATGAGAAATTGCCATTAGAAATTATTTTGCCAATCGTACTACACACCATGTTACTATAGCACAGGGTATCCTAGTTTGGGACCAGGCCAAGTGATTGTGTTGTGTGGGAGTTGTTTTCTATATATTTTTAAAATATTTTACTTCTGTTTTTTTCTGGTGTATAATAAAGAATATTCTTGTCTTATCTCGTCTTAGTAAATTGGGACTAAAATACCTGTTGTAGATCTAGTAATTATGGTTTTATTGCTAATATAGCCCTAAGCTACGATCTGATCCTCTTTAAAACTTTGGATTACATTGTAAGCCCGAGCTTACGGCAATCCGGTTTTGTCGATGAGTGCTCAATCCACAAATAAAGTTGTTTCACTTAACATACTCGACTAATATTATATTTCTCTAATGGAAGATACAGGCGTTTGAGGTATTAGTAGATATCAATTTATCTCTACGGGGTGTAACAAAGTAAACCAAATCAAAATGTTTTTATTCAAGATAACACAGAAGCTGCGTCTCAATTAACGTTACGAGTTAAACTAGGTGTATGTGCAGGGGAATTTGTAACATATCTCCAACCCAGATTGGGTTATGTACAGTTAGTTCTATTTCTAGTTAGACCTGAGATCTCCGCACTTAGCCTCATAGTTGGGCCATTGTACGCAGCAAGCGCTGAGGTATGTAAATACCTCAGGCACTATCGTTTTCTCTCGAGGTTTTCCTTCACAGTTAGCGTGAGGGATTACTACTAAAACTTCACAAATGAACGTTACTTAGAAAACCAAGTCATTGGTACATGCCGGTACTCGAACCCACGACCTCCCGAATGAGAAGCCGGCGTTCTACCGCTCCGCTACCACCACCTTCTATGTAAAAATACCAGTATTTGAAATTTGAGTTACAAGGTCACCTGTAAAAAAAGTAACTAGAATGCACGCATTCAAATGTTGTTACGCTGGTAAACTTATCATGAATCAAAACTTGAAATTGATGTTGGAAAAACGTTCGAAATAATTATTTATCGGTTTACTGTGCTTACTTTGAGATACCTATTCACAAATTTTGATTAGTGAACGTTAGAACTGATCCGTAAGAAGAAGTAACATAGTTCTTTTAAAGTGACGGAACGCTTTGCTTTATTCTCTTAATTTCACTAACATAGTTTAAGTCATTTACTAACTACTTATGGATGTTTCATCTGAAATAAGTAATAATAATAATCAAGCTTTGGCACTAAAGCACGACTGCTTACTCACACTGAGGTGCCATACTGACGATACCAACCAAAATCGGTGATAAACAAGGGCACCCACCAGCTGTATTTGGACAGATCCATGCTGACTGATATGCCTTCACCACACAACAGACCGGATATAGTACTGGTGGACAGAGTGTACCCAACACTCCCAACATCAAGGGGTACACCGAGGAGAAGCTGAAGAAATACGAGCAGCTTGCCGAGGAGATCCGGCAAATACACACACACACACACACACACACACACACACACACACACACACACACACACACACACACACACACACACACATAATTGGCAAATCTTGAATCTTGATTAGTTTTAAATTGTAATAAGATATATTTATTTTAATAATTAAAAAAATGCATGTATTTTTATATTGCTGAGCGCTATCGTGGTATATTTCAAGTAATTATGAACTGCCTATTTGTGGATGTCTGTTATTGGCCTTGTGAACTGTTTCTTTATTATTGTGATCAAATTATTTGTTTTCGCTGTTGATATCCTTAATAAAATAAAATAAATAAATAAATAAATCTAGTAGCAGCGGGAGGTGGTCGTCGTACCACACATGCTCACAGGAGTTATTCCGACGAGCCTGTCGCAGGGTCTAGTCAAGCTGGATCTTCCGGCAACTCTGCGGAGTAAAATGCAGAGAGCTGTTATACTCCGCACGACAGCAATCGTCAGGCGTCACCTAAACCTACTATAGAAGGGTGGTGTGTTGCTGAATAGGCCCCCACACTACTGAAACACTCCCTTTAAGGTGAATTCATTCATCATCATCATCATCAACCCATTATGTCCCCACCGAGGGGCACGGGTCTCTTCCCTGAGGAAGGTATAGGCCATACTCCACCACGGGGGCCAAGTCCGGATTGGTGGAGGCTTGTAGACTAGTGGCTCATCTACTGTCAGAAGTTGTCAAGCCGCCCTAAGGCCTCTGACTTGGCTTAACGACTGCCATCTGTGTGAATTCATTAATAAATAATTAATAAATCTAGTAGCAATGTGTGAATTCATTAATAAATAATAATATAATAAAAATATGAACATTAGGTTTACACGGATAATTCCAATTATGCGCTTTTCCCGAATCACCCCAATAAGTTTGTGTTTTACAACAACTTTAATTTTTTGAGATTCTTCTGGGGTTTGTATTTATCCAAATGTTACGATAAACACATCATCATCATCATCATCATTCAGCCACAATAAGTCCACTGCTGGACATAGGCCTCCTCCATAGATTTCCAAAAAGACCGGTTGGAAGCGGCCTGCATCCAGCGCCTTCCTGCCACTTGAATGAGGTCATCTGTCCATCTTGTGGCTGGTCGTCCTACGCTGCGCTTGCCGATATGTGGTCTCCATTCGAGAACTTTTCGGCCCCATCGGCCATCAGTTCTGCGTGCTACGTGCCCCGCCCACTGCCACTTCAACTTACTAATCCGCTGGGCTACGTCGACGACTTTCGTTCGTCTACGGATCTCATCATTTCTGATTCGATCTCGTAGAGAAATTCCGAGCACAGCCCTTTCCACAGCTCGTTGCGTGACCTTGAGCCTTCTTATGAGCATAAACACAATTTTATAAAATTAGCACATTACGCGCTTACCTATGTCGCAGCCTCCAGTAAATTTATTTTTATCCTAAGATAAGATAAGATATATCCTAGATAGAGGAATACCATACCCATTTTATATTTATCTTGCCGATAAAACTGCATTAGCAGTTTGGCAAACTAATAAAATTGAATTTTTTCATGTTCTATTGAGAATAAATAAAAATAATAATACCTTCCACACAATACAACCACTTGACCTGGTCCCAAACTAGAATACCCTGTGCTGTGGTAACCAGGCAAGGACGTTACAAACATGAAAATACGCCCAGACTGAGGGCATTTGTACAAATGTATGGCGGGCCCTAGTGGGAATCGCATCCACGACCTCTGTTCTGGTAGCTAAGCGCCTTAACGGCTAGACCAACGAGGGACGAACCAAGTGGAATTTAATGATCCTCGTAGTTTGAGGGGCGAACCAAGTGGAATTTTAAAAATCCTCGTGTTTCGCGGAACGAAACAAGTGGAATTTTAAATATCCTCTTGGTCCGATGGTCGAGCTAAGTGGAATAAAAAATCCTGATGGTCCGACATGTCGGACAGATAAGAATCAAAATTCCTCGTCGTTTGACATCTTGGACCACGTTGTCAAACCACGTGGCCACAGGGATAATTATTATCTCAATTCCGGATTCACTTGATTTTTGTCGGAAAGGTCCGACGAGGTTTCGCTCTGATTCAAGGATCTGGAAGTAAGCTAATAACATGTACCTAGTGCTTACGAAAGTCTTACTTCGAAAAATGCCCATTCTTTTTAGCAATTACGTTTTTAGGTTATGGACTGCCGTTGAACCGTGTATTATACACATACGAGGCACCTACCCACCTCTTTTGTCACAAAAATATAACGTAACAACTGCTGCTGTAACTGAATTATTTTAATAATTCTTATTTCACTTTTTTTAAGTATGCATATATACATACACATACATAAACTCACGTGTATATCCCAGAGGGGTAGGCAAAGACCAGGGACTGCTACAGGTTTAAGCATTATGTATCAAACAGAATTATACCTGCAGCATTACTACAAACAGATAAAATCGTAAAAATCAATAAAAGGAATTCAAAAAGGAAAATTTTACGAAAAAAAACAATTAAAGTTGCTGCAAGCGGCAAACTCTAACTGATATGTTCCTGCATTTGAGCATTTTGGAAAATTAAGTTTATTTAAGGTTTTTAAATGAACCTGCAGAGAATCTCATTATTTACCGAAAAATATATAGCCTTCAGCTTTATTTCGCCTTTTCCTACTTACTTTCCTCAAAAAGGCCGCAGTGAATTTCAAGATTGAAGTCCATTCTTCTTTGGGAGCGTCCCATCCACCGACACAAATAAAAAATAACGGCAAAAACCCTCAAAGAACTGTATCAACTCAGCCTTTTTGTATTAAATCTCGCATAACAAAAAGCAAGGAAGAATTTGCCGAGATTTTTTACTAAAATACAGGGTAGAGTGAGCCTACTCGAGGTAAATGAAGAGCTCATTCAACTTTTATGTTGGATAATACTCTTGTCCTTAGAGCGGTGGTAGCCTAGTGGGTAGAACATTGAACTCGGAAGCGAGAGACCCAGGTTCGATTTCCAGTGCCGGCATGTACCTATGACTTTGTTTCCTAAGTTACATACATTTGTGAAGCTATAGTTGCAATACCACTCGCTAACTGTGAAGGAAAACATCGTGAGGAAACCTAAGTGTCTGAGCTATTCACATACCTCAGCGCTTGAAATCGCCAATCCACAGTGGGCACGCGTGGTGATTAAGGCCATACTCTCTCTCTGAGAAGGCCTGTGCCCTACAGTGGGACGTATATATGCTGCTTATGAATATATGACTCTTATCCTATAGAAATAAGGTTGCCTATTATAAAATTCTATATAGCCCAAGTAAATTCCAGTCGATTCCACTAAAATACTCTCAAGATGGAGTTAAAGCCGGTTTATGAGAGGAGTTCATGTCATAACCCGGTTTTAACTTTAGAGCGTTTTAGTGGGAATGACTTTTTATAAAGAAATCTGTAAATTTTTGGGATATTGCGTTTGTATTTAGTTCTAATCTTATCTCAAAATAAATGAAAATGTTTATTATAGGATACAGGACTATGTGACAAATATTGTTACGCTTTGGTGTAATTACTGTTATGTTGCAATATTCATGTAAATAAAATAAAGAAAACATATGTGAACCTTTGTCTGTAAACCAATTTCACTACAAGTTTACTGACTTTATTGTTTTATCTATCCTTAAAATTAATTTTATAACGAGCATATACGGGTAGAACACGTGACTGCATATTAATAAGCATTATGATTTTTAATTTTATAACAGACAATAACTTAATCATACAAGTGTGCTAAAGTCCAGTCGAATGTGAAACTTGACCTGAATGTATAAAAAAATGTGTAAAGCGTATTACTTAGTGCCAAAAGAGCTACTATAACATTAAAAAATATTTAGGTGACAAAGATGTTTGGAACCATACCTATATCATTCTAGTATGTTTTACTCAACGAGAATGGCCTTAAGTATGTTTTTTTCAAAACAGTAACACAAAAAAGAAAATCTTCAAGAGTAGACACCAAGAGCGCGCCTGCCTAAAAAGGCTGTAATCACCTCAATAACGTAGATTGTTCGACGCATTATCATAATGAAACAACGGATTCTTTAGAAACCTCATTCCATGGATTTTTTTCAAGAAACCACAGGGAATAAAAGATTGCCTTTTTTCTTTCGCAGATTTACAACTGGCTGGAGCACGAACTTCTTAGGAAAAAAAATAAAAAAAAAAACATTAAACTTACTTAAAGGTCAGTGATACTACTTTAATGTGCAATCTTTTTCATTCCATTCATTCATCAGGTACATTCATACTTTTTTTTACTCCTATCGCCATAGCAGCCAGTTTTAAAAATTGGAAGAATGTACGAGCAAAGGCAGTGAATGTCGGCATGTTTCACGAAAAATGTATTTCCGAACGGTGAACGACATTTGCATTCCCGCTTTACTTTTTTTTCAGTGATGGTGCTCGTATGTTCGACGTTTAAAATACAATTTAGTTCACAGTTCAACTTTGAAGGTATGTAATGAGTTCTGTATTTTTATTAATACTATTTTTTTGAATAGCATTTACTTATAAATCCAAGACGCAAAAAAAATCGGTTTTAAGACCGTGTCACACTAAGCGACATGAGTATTCAGATCACTTTTCTTAACTGCCCCGTAACTCTCGACACCAATTTATCCAACGTGCGTTACAATTTTTTTTCTTCTATTTCCTACAACTAAAACGTTTCCTAAATCGTTATTTCTGACTTATTGTATTTATTTGTGACGCAATTTGAACGCAATAGCGTCCAGAGTAGAAGGGCTGACCGCATTCCTTCTTCACTGATTTGTAGATAAATAAATCCTGATAGATATATTTATATGTACCTAATCAGCCCATAAACAGGGCCCATTGTTGGGCATAGGCCTCTTCTCTTTCACGCCAATCCATCCGGTCTTCTGCTAGTCTCTTAAATTGTTTCCCAGCCGCTTTCACAGTGTTGTCCGCCCACCGGGCTGGTGGTCTGAGCGCAGACCGTCGACCCTTTCTTGGCTACCATTCAGATAAAAACCAACTACATATAAGCAGCCTATTTACGTCCCACTGTAGGGCACAGGCCCTCTCTCAGGGAGATAGTATGGGCTTAATCACCACGCGTGCCCACCGCGGATTGGTGATTTCAAGCGCTGAGGTATGTGAATAAATAAGACAATGAGTATTCCTCACGATATTTTCCCTCACCGTTAGTGAGTGGTATTACTACTATAACTTTACAAATGTACATAACTCAGAAAACAAAGTCGTAGGTACATGCCCGCACTGGGAATCGAACGTGGGTCTTTCTATTCTGAGTCCAATGTTTTACCCACTAGGCGACCACCGCCACATAACACACATAACAAATATATTTAACGCAATTTAATAGTAGGTATGTTCGATTGCATATTCATTTAAACAATTTTTATGCGTACTCGCACCCAGACCTGCTAGTATGACAGTACGACACATAAACGATCACAAATGAAGGCAAATATTTTACACGTGAGATACAGTTTGATTGTACCCATTTCCACAGAAGTGTGGTCATCCGTATTGGTGATCTCCATTGTTACTTAAATAGGTTAGATGTCTCATTCACCAGCGACACCACATTGATTGAGGTACCTTAATGAAATATGTAGAGATAGAAAAACGACTCAGTCCGAAGCGAGAATGTGTTGCTAATAAGACAGTGATTTTAGTATCTTTTGATAAATTTACGTTCTGAATAGTCCGAAACAACTTTTTGATGGCGTATGACAGACAAATATATAACGGCTATCTTTTTTACCAAGCGTAACTATGTTAACGACAATTATTTGCAGAATCGCAAATAATTGCATCCTAATCTGTGTCATGGAGAAAAAAACATTCATCGACTTAAAATTTTAAGAGGTTTTGTTAAATGCATGTTTTTGCATGCAACGACTAATTAATGTTGACGATGCGTAAGAGATCTGCCATGATCGTGGCAAGTGGCAGACCCTGGTCTCTGCCTAGCCCTTCGGGGTACAGGCGTGAGTTTATGTATGTACGTATGTACGATTCGTTAACAATTAACTGAAAAATGTCGAATGTCGGTCTTGTTACAATTAAACTAAATTCTCAGATATGGTTAACGAATCCTCTCAGCACTCAAAACGTAGATAGAAAATGCCTCTCATTTCATGATCATCGGTCATTTGGTCTTGCTGCACAATATTACATTTTTAGGGATTGTAACAAAATGAGTATTCTTTTGATAATTGTGTTCTGAATGTTTGACAGATAATAAAATTACGGACATTTAAATTTCGTTTGTTTGCCTATACTAAAATGTTTCAAAACCACGCGTGCTTTGAAGAAGCGACTGTTCTTTTGCTTATATTTATACTGTTCCACTACGCTACTGTTCGATGCATTTGCATGTTTGATTGAAGCAATCACGCCGCGTGAACTGTCTAAATATTGTACAACTTTAGCAAACCGTTACTGCCGGGTGTGATTGTGATAGGCATATAATTCTACCGCCATCTGTACTCTTGGGTTAAGAAATAAATATCTGTGCGATTTCCTTTTTTGTGTATAATAAACTGTTCTCTATCTATCTATCCACTTAGTTGATTTTTCTGCTTGCTATCTATATCGTATTCCATTAATCTATAAGTTTACCGCTTTTAAGGGGACGTACTAAGGAAGATTCAAAAACGCACAGCGCAACTCATTCGATTGATCTTTAAAAAAGTGAAACGGAATTAACTTGTCCTGAAGATGTGTTAGAGTTACCACCGACGCGGTTTAAAAAATGTGTTAAACATATTCTGTGCAAAAAAGCCTATTATAACATTAAGGATTATTTGGAAGACAAGGATGACTGGTATTTAAATAATGTTAACAGGAACGATTGTAACTAAATTGAAAACTCTGTTAATTAAGCCATCCTGTTTTGAAAAGAATAAATGTGGAGTTTCTTTGTTAGCTTCTTCTCCGCATAATCTATTAATTGTGAAACTAACAGCTTTGACGTTCATTAAGTAAACATTTTGTTTTTATAGTGAATAAAATTTTTGACTTTTGACTTTTTTTATCGTAAGAAGTTAACGTTGCGGACTGAAAGAGGATGTGGTGACTAGAAATTGAGAAAGGAATGTTGCGTTGGTTTGGACATGTGGAGAGGATGAAGGAAGAAAGATTGACGAAACAAATATATCGAGCGAATGTGGGTGGAAGGGCCGGTAAGGGACGACCCAGACGGACATACTTCGACCAAATAGGGGATGTATTTGCAAAGGGAAACATAAAAAGTACCCGAAACCGGCGTGCGTGCATGCAACGACTAATAAGTGTTGAGGAAGCGAAAGTGATCTGTCAGGATCGTAGCAAGTGGCAGTCCTTGATCTCTGCCTACCCCTCTGGCATACAGGCGTGAGTTTATGTTATGTTAAGTAACTTAAACTTCTTTACGTATATGGGACGTAAGACTCTGAAACATATAATACAATAGAGTACATTTTCATTTAGAGTACTTAATTCCTAGCACTTTGAATTTGGATTCACGATCTCAAACTAAATCTATTAACATGAATCAAAAATGTTTACAAACATATTGTACTAAATATATTTATCGTTTAATAATTTTAATAACGCTGTTTATCATAATGAACCATCAAAATATTGCTGACTATTTCCAAATCACGCTGTAGTGCTGTAGTACGTCGTTCTGCCGGTGAAGTCAACTTCCCTATCTCAACTAAATAGCATGTCGCTGTTTTGCCATCATCGTCAATTTCCCTGATAGACCTTCTGATATGGAGGGGTACAAATAACATTTATTTTATGGTTGTCATTTTAGCGTCCGTGTGGCGCCGGATTGAGAATAGCGTCACTCCATTTCCTTCTGTGGATGTCGTAGAAGGCGACTAAAGAAATCAATTACCAGGAGACGGGCAGCAGTGTCTTCCTGAGATTCCGACCGCATACTGCGATCGCCAACCCGCCCGCCGAGCGTGGCGATTATGGCAAAACCCTTCATGGTTATGAAAACCACGAAGGAGGCCTATGTCCTGCAGTAGGCGTCAAATGGCTGATGATGATGATGATGATTTTAGCGTCGTTTGACGGATTGTTTCACTTTTCAATGGCTTTATGATCGTTGATAATCAAAAACAACAATGTTTTCTTCAGTACCGCCGCCAGCGCTGCCTTTATTACGAAATTGTAATAAAATTTATTTTTTATGCTAAAACAAATTTCATGTGAAACAAGTATCAATTGATGATTATTTTGTCACCTGTACTTGTGCTGAGCAATTCAGTAATGCCTTGCTTCGCGCCAAGTTTCACAATTCTAGATCAATAGGCATATAAACATATACATAAACATTTACATACAGGCACATACATTGCTTCTGGCCCCACCATAGGATACCCTGTGTCGTGGGAACCTGAAACAACGACATTACCAACATGTAAACATCCAAGACTTGGGGGTTTTTTTTCGTCCCCAGCCGGGATCCGAACCCGGGACCTCTCGCATGGTAGGCAGATATGTTTGTATAGTGAATTTCACTGTCCAAAAAGTGTGCCATCCACCTTTGCTCGATATATTTCTTTCGTCAATATTTCTTTCTTCATCCTCTTTATATATCCAATAGGACATTCCTTTCTTAACTCTGGTCAATACACCTACAAACGTGACTCTGTGTTTTCAGTTAGACCACAAAAAGGCCTAGTCAGGCTTTAACTTTTTTTATACTAAGATTTTTATTCAATAGTTTTAAGTGACCACTCACATACCTTTCATTTGACAAATTATTTATACATAGACTCACGCCTTTATTCCCGGGGGTAGGCAGAGCCCAGCGAATTATTGGTTTGCCATTCAAAACCTCGTTTGTGGAAATTCGTACAGTCGACTGTGTAACTTTACATCTTTGCATTTTTCTCAGTTTAATTTCGGGCGACTTTGCAACAAAAATTAACGGTTGATATGCCGTTGTCTGTACGTCAGCATTGAGATTTCCAAAAAATACGTCACTTTGTAGCCCCCGCAATCTCCCGCTCCGGATATAGAGTCCGTATCGAATTAACGTTCGCCAAACCGTTCGATTGCTTGATCGATCCATCTCATTCGATAAAGTTAACGAAGTGTGCGATTGAGGGACGATCTTGACTGACAAGGAAATTGAATCTAAATTGATTTTTATCGTCTCCAAAAGGCAATTTTTCTCAGAGATTGGTCATTTAGCAACTGTCAATATGTATCTCTTATTTCATCGCGATAAACTTTTAGGTTCATGAATAATGAAACCGTATTTTATTCCAGAAGCGCCCTCTTTTAATAAATATCTGTCTTAATTGTCATTTTTTATGAATAAGTAAATCGAATAATTAAAAGCGATTTGAAACGTTTTTTATTTACCTACTTCTAAACTTTTCTTAGTATTATGATTAAATGTCTATCATAAAAATATACGGTTTTATTTATAAGAAAGTCGATTCCACTACAACATTCTTAAGACGGAGTTATATCCGGCTTATAGCAGGAATTCCTGTCATAAATCGGCTTTAACTCGGTCTTAAGAGTGGAAGCGAGTTTTTATAAATAAGACTGATTATATTTTATTATTGCTCAAAGTGTTCTTAATTTGAGATTTTAATGTTATGACTATTATTATCAACAATATAACTAACTCACGCCGAGATCTTCGTAAACAATACCTACGAACAACAATTAATACTCTAGAGCAAAGAGGCAAAGAAAGGCGATAGCAATCTCGCACCGGATCCCAGTCAATTCAAAGGAATTCTCGCGCAAAAAAACGGCGTTTAGCTCTGTCCAACCGTTTGCGCCTCGGAGGGTAGAAACAAATCTTTTTGTTTCAAGGAAGCTCTTAAGAAGTCAAGGAAGGAAGGCATTTATTGCACTAAAAGCTCGAACGGAACTAACTTTAAAATGGATTCAACTTTGCCCGTTGCATTCGAGAAATCCGTTAAAAGCGTCCAACTACCTCTGGGGCTTTTTTTAGTTTCTGTTTCGCGTTTTCGCTGTCCCAGTGTTTTAAAATCCCCGAATAGTACCTGTTTATGCTAAGTTTGGCGCGCTTATTGCATTGTTTGCTGCGAATTTATGCTTTAAGCCAAAATGTGGACCTGGGTTTATATTCTTTAAAAGGATTTAGTGGTGTCGCCGTTAGCGACGCTCTGTTAATTCAGCTTTATACTGCTCATCCAATTTTATCAAGCCAGTAATAAAACTAGTGGTAAGTACATACACATAATTCTTTTATTTTTTCCGTACCCAAAGAGTGTAAACGTGGGATTCTTATTCTTATTCTTAAACAGTAGTTTATTTGTTTGTCTGTTTGTCTTGCTTATAAAGATCTTTATCTCTTGAACCTTTATAAGTAGTAAATCAATGTTTTTTTACAGAATAGGTGTTATTAAGGCGGATTGACTAATTACATGCATACAGTTATTGTTTGATCAATCTAGGGTTGATGAACTTTCTGTTCACTGCAGAGGTCTCTACGATACAGGCGTGCTTATACATATTTAGAAAATTTTGAAAATTTTCTTTTGCACAATAAGCATATTTGTTTGAGAGCGAGCTCAACGAGTACTTTCTTCAAGCTAAGCTTGAGTTATGTGGATAGTGGAAGGAGTAGTGCCGGGGAAGAATTATTTTGAAAAAATACATAGACCATATTAATGCCTATTGTGGGAGCGGTTAATAAAATTAGATCCACAAATACGCGGGAATTGTAGGCAAAGCTGAGCGTGCATTCGCCGTTGCATTCGAGTTCCGACTAGCGAGGCGGGCCGCTCCGACCAGTTGCTATGCGCGCGCGCTGCACATAAAGTGTCAAGACCGAGTCTGATGTGCATACAAGCGTTCTCGCCCGGGTTTGCCTACCACTTTATTATTATTTATAAAAATTAGAAAATACATTTGTTTTCAGATTAAATTAACATGGTATGTAGCTTTAACAAATGTAATAGAAAGTATATGGTGTATATAATATTAACAACGTAAATAAAGGTAAGTAAATAGCTTTAACAAATGTAAATAGTAAATATTTTGTGTATATAATATTAACAATGTTAATAAGTATATAATGACTCTAAACAAAGTTAATGGCTTTAAGGTATGTAAAATAATATGGTGTTCCCACACTACTCCCCTGCTGAGACCGTAGCTACGGGCGATAGTAATCGGGGAAACGTACCACCCGACCGCTTCTGGTCTGTTTGAGTTTGGGAGTATCTTCAGGTTCAGGGGGATCCGTCTTGGAGTCAGAAACGGGGATACCAGTCCTGGTGTCATCGGCGACCATGTGTGCTGGTTTTAGCCTGTCGATAGTGACTGTCATGCTTCGACCTTGGACTTCTATTTTGAACGTCTTCTCTCCTCGTTCCAGGACTCGGTATGGACCAGTGTAGGGTGGCTCGAGTGACTTCTTTGCTGGACCTTGCCTCAGGAATACGTAGTCCGACGTCATCAGTGCCTTAGGAACGAAGAAAGTTCGGTTAGTGTGCCAAGTAGCTGGTTGAGGGGTGAGCTTGGCGATGTGATGCCGTAGTCTGGCCACGAAGTTTGCGTAGTCCGTAGTGACGTCTTTGGTTGGAGCAAAGAACTCACCAGGAAGTCGCAGGGGCTCTCCGTAGACCAACTCTGCAGACGATGCCTTCAAGTCCTCCTTCCACGCGCTGCGGATGCCGAGCAGCACGAGAGGAAGAGTTTCGGTCCACAGAGGGTTACTATGGCAAGTGATCGCCGCCTTGAGCTGCCGGTGCAGACGCTCCACCATGCCGTTTCCGGCCGGATGGTAAGCTGTAGTGGGACGATGCTGTGCGCCTAGCAGTGTTGCCATGGCGCGAAACAGTTCGCACTCGAACTGCTTCCCCCTGTCGGTGGTGACTTTCTCCGGGCAGCCAAAACGTGCCACCCATCCTGCGATGAAGGTTTTCGCGCAGGTCTCCGCCGTGATGTCCCTCAAGGGATATGCCTCAGGCCAACGAGTATATCTGTCAATGACCGTGAGGCAGTATCTGTAACAATTAGAAAGCGGTAAGGGCCCTACAATGTCCATATGGACATGGGAAAAGCGTTGCGTAGGAGTGGAAAAGGAAGAGTTAGGAGAAATGGTATGACGGGTAATTTTACTCCGTTGGCAATCAGTGCATTCGGAGGACCATTGACGACAATCTTTCCTCATTCCTGGCCAAACAAATCTTTGTGACAGTAATTTGGTCGTTGCTCTGGCTCCTGGATGGCTTAAGCGATGCAGACTGTTGAAAACAATACGACGAAATGGTTTAGTAATGTAAGGCCTAGGCGTATTAGTAGAAACATCGCAGTATAATGGCGTCTGGCAATGCTCTGATGTCATCTTCTTCAACTTTAGTGAAGATCCCTCAGTCAGCATCTCATGCAATTCAGAGTCTCCATTCTGTGAACGTGCAAGGTCTTCGTAATCGAGGGAGTCGCTGATTTGCTCAACTCTAGAAAGAGCATCTGCCACAACATTCTCTGGGCCTGATACGTGGCGAATATCTGTCGTGAATTGTGATATAAAATCTAGATAGCGAAACTGTCTCGGAGAGCATTTATCTCGACGCGAAGAGAATGCGAACGTCAGTGGTTTGTGGTCTGTGTAGACGACGAAAATTCTGGCCTCTACCATGTGACGAAAATGTCGAATCGCGTCGTAGATCGCCAGCAGTTCTCTATCGTATGGGCTATAACTTTTCTGTGGGGCCTTTAATCCTCGCGAGAAAAATGCTAGCGGTTCCCATGTATCACCAACGCGTTGCTGCAGGACGGCGCCTATCGCGTTGTCCGAGGCGTCTGTATAAATGGCGAGCTCTGCGTTTATGTTCGGATGTACCAACATAGTCGCCTTGGCAATGGCGGACTTGCAAGCTAGGAATGCCTCCATCATCGCCGGAGTCATGTGGATCTTCTGAGATCCTTTCGTCTTTGGACCAGTCAGGGCCGAGTTCAGTGGGCTTTGGATTTTCGAAGCACCTGGGATAAATCGGCGGTAAAAATTGTACATTCCCAGGAAACGGCGCAGCTCTTTAACAGTAGCAGGTATGGGAAACTCTGTGATGGCCTGTACCTTTTCCTCGAGGGGGCGTATTCCTTCAGGAGACACCTCGTGCCCTAAGAAAGTGATCTCAGATTTGCCAAACTCACATTTCGCGGGGTTGACCAGGACACCGTAGTCCGTCAAGCGCTGGAACAATTGACGAAGGTGGTTCTGGTGTTCTTCCTCTGATGTCGAAAATATGAGTATGTCATCCAAATATCCGTAACAGAAGTGTAGTCCTCTCAGAGCTTCGTCGATAAAACGCTGGAACGTTTGTGCTGCGTTGCGAAGCCCGAAGGTCATAAACGGAAACTCGAAGAGTCCGAAAGGTGTCGTGATAGCGGTTTTGGCTATGTCTGGAGGATAGACTGGTATTTGGTTATATGCTTTTACCAAATCTACCTTCGAGAAGACTTTGCTACCGACAAGTTGATTTGTGAAGTCCTGGATGTGTCTTATAGGGTAGTTGTCAGGAATAGTGCGCGCATTAAGCGCCCTGTAGTCACCGCACGGCCTCCACCCATTGTCCTTCTTGGGAGCTAGGTGTAACGGGGAGGACCAAGAACTCTCTGACCTGCGAGCGGTACCATTTTGCAGCATCTCCTCGAACTCCTTCTGAGCGATCTTGAATCGATCTGGCGGTAAACGACGAGGACGACCAGTGACAGGTGGACCTGGAGTGGTACGGATGTGGTGGACGGTGCTATGTTTTGGATCCTTATGTGTACCAGCAGGGCGAGTTATATCCGGGTATTCTCGTAAGAGGTTATGGAACTTGGAATCTCCTGATACTACTTTGACGGATGTTATGGTTTCGATGCTCTTGGCCACCGCAGCAGAAATGGATAGGGTAGTTACTCCATCAACCAAGCGTTGCTGTCTGCAATCAACAAGCAGATTATAAAAAGACAGAAAATCTACACCTATAATTGGTTTTGCTACGTCAGCTACCACAAATCTCCAGTTGAAGACTCTGCGCAGACCCAGATTGAGTTGGAGTTGCACCCAGCCATATGTGGGTATCACTGTACCATTTGCAGCGTACAGGTCGTAATCCATCTTCGCACGTTGTTCTCTGAGTGCTGTGCGTGGGTACACACATAGATCAGAACCGGTGTCAACGAGAAAGTTCATTTTTGTGTTACGGTCTACTACAAAGAGGCGGCCTGGTAATACATCATGGCAGTCGTGAGCCTCTACTTCCGGCTGCCCGAGCCGTTTCCCGATGGTTTGTAGTTACAGGGCGTAGTGCATTTCTTTGCTTGGTCACCAAATCTGTTATGGTAGAAACAGACAGACGGATCGTACGACTTCGATGTAGATCGCTCCCGTGATTTATTATGTTTTCGAGAGCGTGATCGGGAACGTGAATGTGAATTAAGCTGGCTCTGAAGTGATGATACTTGTTTTGTCAATTCTGATATTTGCTTAGTCAATTCGATCATAGACACGTTCGAATCCGTGCTCGCCGACGCTACTTGAGGGTAGGGTGCGATATCATATACCTGATCGGCTAGTTCGGCGACATCCTCTAACGACAACTTTCTTTGTGCCGCTACTACTGATTGTATGTTAATAGGTAACCGACCTGCCCATAGTGTGCGGATGAAATCGTCTGGAACTGTTGGACCTGCTAAAGTCTGGAGGTGGCGCAGGAACTGTGAAGGCTTCCTATCGCCTAGCTCTTCGTGAGTCAGAAGTTGCTTCACCTTTTTTTCTTTGGATGCTGACAGTCGTTTTACGAGTTCGTTTTTTAGTTTCTCATATTTGTTCTCAGCCGGGGGTGACGTTATAATGTCCTTTACCTCCATCGCGTACTGATGCTCTAGCTGGGAAGTTACATAGTAGAACTTCGTTATGTCCTGCGTTATTCCTGATAAACAAAATTGGCCTTCAATTTGGGCGAACCAAAGTGCAGGATCTTCCGGGAAGAATGGAGGTACTCGAACTCCCACTTTCGAAACCACTGGATTCTCTTTGTTAGCCATCTTCCACTTACTCTGTGTTCAATGTTCAAACTCGGGTCACCACTATGTGGGAGCGGTTAATAAAATTAGATCCACAAATACGCGGGAATTGTAGGCAAAGCTGAGCGTGCATTCGCCGTTGCATTCGAGTTCCGACTAGCGAGGCGGGCCGCTCCGACCAGTTGCTATGCGCGCGCGCTGCACATAAAGTGTCAAGACCGAGTCTGATGTGCATACAAGCGTTCTCGCCCGGGTTTGCCTACCACTTTATTATTATTTATAAAAATTAGAAAATACATTTGTTTTCAGATTAAATTAACATGGTATGTAGCTTTAACAAATGTAATAGAAAGTATATGGTGTATATAATATTAACAACGTAAATAAAGGTAAGTAAATAGCTTTAACAAATGTAAATAGTAAATATTTTGTGTATATAATATTAACAATGTTAATAAGTATATAATGACTCTAAACAAAGTTAATGGCTTTAAGGTATGTAAAATAATATGGTGTTCCCACACCTATATACGCCCCACTGTAGGGCACAGGCCTTCTCTCAAGGAGAAAGTAAAAAAATATATACGTATGTTTTTAATCATAACTTTTATCCCTACCATTACTGATTCCAAATATTCGAAATACCAAATACACATAATATCCTGTCGGAATCCTGACGTCCTGACAGCATTTAGTATGGAATTTGACAAATGATTTGATGCGCGTAATTATAGAAGATGAAGTTTTTAACTGACTTCAGAAAAAGAGGAGATTTTCTATTGGCGCGTATATTTTTTTCACATAAAACAACTGAAATCACAAAATGAATCAAAATAACGTAACTAGGCTTACGTTATTAGGTACGTCCTACATATTTTCTAAATCTTTTATCACATTATCAAGCCGAGGCGTTAGCAAATTGAATTTGCAGTGGGCTGGTCACATCTGTCGCGGAACCGATAACCGCCGGAGGAAGCGGTTTCTTGAGGTGGTAATTTCAGACGAAGCTTAGTGCTAACCACCCGAAATGAGTTTTGAACGGATGAGACTTGGACCATTATAGTTGCGAAGTAATTATCAACTGCATTCACATATAGTCGTACAAAAATTATGCAGTCAAGAAAAAAACAATTTATCACCAGTTTTATGACTCATTTCCGAAGTGACGTAACCAACAAGTGAAGAATATAGTTCTTCGTTTAACAGGACTATTATAGACCCCCTACATATGTCTCACTGTAAGGTATAGGCCTTCTCTTAGAGAGAGATAGAGATAGTGAGCTTAACCATCACTAAGTTAGAGCTTGAAATCGCCAATCCGCATTAGAATCAGCAAATTATTAAGAAAACCGACTAAGTTCGAGAAGGTCTCGCGCTCGAGAGTTCCGTACTATGTATTGTTTCATTCAGCCTATGACTGTTTAACACGAGACCAACACACATTTGGCCAGGTTTTATATTACAGTTGGCCAGTTTTTATTATATTGTAATCGCATTATAATACACAAAATTTGAGAATTGTATGTACTACATCGTTATTACAAAAATAAAAACAAATCATGAATTAAATACGTTTAATGAAACGTATTTACTTACGTATTTTTATATGAATAAATACTATATTTTCATTTTCAATGTTTTTGGAAAATCCGTTGTAATACAACTCTGTGAATATTTGACCTAGGTAGCTATTACGGTTCAAGAGAAAAACTCCTTTGAACGGGCAAACAGACGTTGTAGGCATAATAACAGGGTAGCTATGCATATAAAGGATCAAATTGCAAGTATTTATTAGGTTTGTAATTTATTACCCCAAATCCGGACGCATAATTATTTATGAGCATCTCTATTTTATTTGATGTATTTCGTAAAATAAGACATAAAAAGAGTAATTAAAAATATATTAATAGATTCTGCCGGCACGCTTGAGTACAGAATCCTGAAAAGTACCTGACTGCCTACCTCAAATTGCGATTCTGTATGTTGGAGCAGACTGATGTCGATTTGCCAAATCTTGCGTAGCGTGCTACGATCGCTACGACAGATGCTACGAAGCTGCGCTACAAATTTGCTACGGTACTATGCTTCAATCGAGTTTTTTAACCGTCTTCAATTCGACGCGTATGTTTTTTTTATTTGGCTATGTTTTCGCATAACTTCGTCGAATTTTAACAGATTTCGACAGTTCTTATTTTGTTCGAATAGATAAAAATATGACGTCAGAGATGGAGAATGGAGCTCTTCAATGGACGGCAGTAAATATGGCCTATTGGGGCCCATCCTTTAGTAATATCCGTATGTTTCATGAAATAGCGTAAAAGTAGTCCCGAGTTAATTTGGTGATGTTCTAGTGAAGACTTTCGAAGATGGTAGTAGAGAACTTCAAATTTTAAAGCAACGAATTAAGTAGAGTAAATTATGGTTATCAGGGACTTGTTTATATTTCTCCCGCTCCCAAAATCTATGTCCTGGTCATGAAACTGAGCACCGACTACAAATTATACTTTTACAATACCTACATGTATACGTACTTCTAATTTAAAGGTATCTTTTTAAATTATTTCTAACTTTTTAGTGCTGTAGTATTTGGAAGGCAGTTTTTATTTTTATTTAAAAAAAATTGTGACTTGCCATTTGCTCCTGATATGTTATTTTATAACTAATTATAAATTCGAATGTTAGTCTGGATGAATATTTGCTACCCAGTCACGCCAGAATAGCTAAACGGATCTCAAATTTGGCACAGAGATAGATTTTAGTCTAAAATAGTTTCTTTTTATTTTGGCAAAATGCTTATCAAAATTTCCACGCAAACGAAATCACAGGCAATAGCTATTTTGTCTTTTATTATTGCTAAGAAATTATCAAACTTGCAATAAATGTGTTAAGCAAATTCAATCGACATGCTGTTGCAGTTCTAATATCAATGACGCTTTGATCAATATTGCGAACACCAAAAATGCCCCTGTTTTTTATTAAATACTTATCATGAATTAAGACCATCAGACGAATCAGAATATAAAACAGAAAATCGTAAAATTGGCTCTTGGTATTCTCGTTACTCTTACAGAAAATAAGCATAAAGAGACTTTACTTTTATCGCCCTCGAAGAACAGAAATTCCATCTCGATCCAGCGCTAACGCGCAATGCATATTCACATCAAGTCTTCTAGCCATTTCTTCGTAATTTATAGAAGCTTCACACAGAGAGCGACCCATAAAAAGCGGATAATGTATGTGGTGGCGCGGCCATTACATAAAAAGACTTGGCCAATATCTCGTCTCAAAGAAATACTGGCTGCTGTTAAAACTGGGACCACAAAGTCAAATTGTCAGTTAGCTGATTTCCTGCATAAAAAGCAGTGCTATGTATGTAAAAAGTGATAGACAGCAGATAAGAGTATGCGTAGAGTTAGTGTATGCTATTTAGGTATGAAATATAGGGATAAGTTTTGGATTCAGACCCAAGCCCTGATCTTATTCTTAAATTTCAACTCCGGATTGAAATCACTGACTAAAATAATACTATGCGTAATCTCATAGCTATTAATTACTTTTGTAGGCTGTCAGACTTTAGACGTTACGGGCGACAAAAATCAAAATTTGTTTTTATTTTAAATTGACAGAGTAACCTCCAGTTTCTCGTACACTAACACGCCGTTGATCTATTGTTAACAGCTGTCAATCGACCAAAGTACATACAAAAAACACCACTGACACTTAACAGTAGATTAACAGCTTGTTAGTGTACGAGAAACCGGAGGTAACCAGAGTAACTTTGCCTTGAGACAAGAACAAGAAACTAAAAAGAACTTACTCAGCAGTTTAAATTAATTTCCTCTTTTTTTAAGAAGGGTGCTGAACTACGACACTTTATTCTATATGACTTACAAAAAATACAAACTTAGCCAACTGGTTCCAGATTTTGTGGGACGAGTGAACGAGCGGCATCGCAAAAATGGCTTATAAATCTCCCGTATGCGAGCTAGTTAAAAGTCTTCGAACAGAAAAGAGATAATTTGCCCCCATTCTTGAGATGCTGGCTTATATTACCACACTTAAGAGCTTAGCCAGGTGAGATGCCATCCTGGATTTTTTGGGCCTTTGAACATTTAACAGATAATTCACGGGTTGTTAAACTTGGTAAAACGTTGCAGGATATGAAAATATCAATTTCGCCGAGTCATAGGGGGGTGCTTGCACCCCTATACTTGCTTTCTGTTTTATATTTAATCAATAAATTAATCAGCTCATATTCTCTCTGTCCTCAGTCATCCTCATCCAGCCACTGCCAGCAATCTGCCTCATAATGTCGGTCCAGCGAGCCAATAGGCATCATCATCATCATCATCATCAGCCATTTGACGCCCACTGCAGAACATGGGCCTCCTTCGTGGTTTTCATAACTATGAGGGGTTTTGCCATAATCGCCACACTTGGCACGCGGTTTGGCGATCGCAGTGTGCGGTTGGAATCTCAGGAAGACGCTGCTGCCTGTCTCCTGGTAATTGATTTCCTTAGTCGCCTTCTACGACATCCACGGAAGGAAATGGAGTGACTCTATTCTTAATACGGCGCCACACGGAGCCAGTAGGCATCTCAGACTGCATTTGCCTGTTTGTGATCTCCGCTCGAGAACCTTTGTATCCCATTGTTTATAGGTTCATCAGCCCACAGCCACTTCAACTCTTGACCACAACTTCCAAGTCACAATTTTCGTTCTACTTACAATGTTCTATATTATGTATAGGTCGCAAACCCACAACTGTCAAACTATCGTCAGTATACGATGACCGTATACAAGGTGTAACTAAATCCTCATATATACTTACACCCGATAACAGGGGGATTCTATCGTACTTGCCAATGCAAACAACTTTTACTATGGGGAACACTTCGAAATCATAAAAAATATATCAGCAGTTCTATAAATTTCAATGCCGCAAGTGGTAATTTTAGTATCATCATCATCGTCGGCAATTTGACCCAGTGCAGGACATAGGCCTCCCTCATGGTTTTCCAAATTTCCCGGTCTTGTGCCGCCAGCATCCAGTGTCACGCCGCCACCGTAACCAGGTCGTCAAACCATCTGGTGGGGGGCCTGCCCCCCGCTCCGTCGTCCGATCCATGGTTGCCAGGTCATAACTATTCCGCCCCAACGGCAATCAGTTCTCCGAGCTGTGTGCCCCGCCAACTGCCACTTCAACTGAGCAATTCTTCGAGTTAAATAGGATCTCCTTATTCCTGATTTGACCACGCAGTGAAACTCCTAACATAGCTCTCCATTGCACTTTAGTATGCTGCAGCAGAATTATTTTCACGATTTAGAAGTGTCGTGAAATTAAAAGTTGACGAGTTTGTATTGAGCACCCTTCATTTTCGGATGTACGGGGATTTTACGTCATCTTGTTTAACGAAACTAAAAAACTGACCAAGTGCGGGTCGGGCCACGCGTAGTGGAGGGTTCCGGAGAAGAAAGAGTTTTTACCTGCTTTACAGAAGTAACAACTTGATCAAAGTAATTCTCAGTGGAATTTGTACGAAGTTTTCCTTTTATAAGTTGATCGCTTATTACTCATTAACTTGTAAAGCCTACAAGTTCATTATAATGTGCTACTACTTTGAATTTTTTCACATCTCTATAATCAACCGTTTAACGGAAGGGAGGAAGGACAACACTGACATGTTATTTGTAACATGCTTACACAAATAAAATATTATACTTTTATGCCCGATGAATCGTCAAAGTCGCATCAAGGAGGACCGGTTTCTAGGCCAGTCAGGGTAATTCGTCTGCTCGGGTTATTCCTTTGAAATCCTAGTAGATTTTCCATTGAGCACAAGGTCAGGGGCCTAAGTATGTGCACCAAATCCTGAGCGATTCCAATCGTCTAACTGTCAAATTCCATACAAATTTTTCCCTGAGCAGCAGACTTCCCCATGCTATCCCAACTTCTCACCGCAAGTGACTGACAATGTGATCGCGTCGCAATCATTAACACTATATTATTGTATTATATTATAAGGCTCGGATATTGTATTAATTTTATTTATTTACCTACTTATTTATTTATTTAACTTTATATTTATTGGTATGTACTACACCGCACCTTAGCATACTCCTGAAACAAACATACAGAAAATCAGCTCTCGGGCAAATACTCTTACCACAATGCTGAGCCAACTGACTTTTGCAGCAGCAGAGACACACCGTGACTTATCTATGTTAGTTTAAAAGTGTTTCATTATTTTTTTTCTCTTGTATTGTGTTTGCTTTTTAAGATTTTAGTTGAATTTTGTAACGTTTTTAATGCGTGTCACTGTTGAATAAATCGTTTTCTGCTTCTTCTTGAACTATCAAATAACCGTTTTAAGCACCAAGCATCAAGCGGAAGTCGAATTTACCTTGTAGCAAGTGAGCCTTCCGCTTTCAATTCAGCGACTTTTGCTCAAAAGTCTAAACTCTCTCCATGAGAGAAGACTTATGTCCTGCAGTTGGATGTATATAGGTTGCACTTTTACCGACATGCGTGCATGCAGCGACGAAGCGAAAGTGGCTTTTCAGAAATCGTGGCCAGTGGCAAACCCTGCTGGCTACCCTTCGGGTTACAGGTGTGTGTTTATGTAATATTATATTAAAGACAACCTCATGGAACTAGCGTTGGTATGCTTTAAAGTTATCAAAGTGGATGTCATGGGGTGTATACCCACTAGGAGCTGTCTTACCGTTATTTGTACAACTGGCATTAGTCTGAATGATTTTCTATGCTTACGATATTTTTGCTCAAACACACGGTTTTTATTATTTTTATGTTTTTTGATGTCTTATGAATTTGTTACACACGATCTAGACAAACCTCTTTCGCTATCAACATTCATTAGCTGCTGGTTTCAGGTAACTTTCTATCCAAAAACAGAGGGCTCAGCCTTTCCCACAGGAATACAAACGTAACTTTGTGTGATGTAATGTATGTTTTAAGAGTACAGTACTCGAAATTGTGTACTATGAGAATACGCCGGCAGTAGTGAGTCCACTCACGATTCCGATAGCGAGACGAATGCCGGCGTGAGTGGGCGGACGTGACTCGGCCATGCTGAATATTTACATGACTGCGAAAGCAAAAGAGTGTTGTTTTTCGCAAGGGTTATGTTTGCGTGTGTGTATGTTTGTTAAATACATCCTTGTAGAAAGTAATTTTCATCACTGTTTAATTTGGTTTACTAATGTATTGCCAAAAATCGTTTCCCAAAGTATTACTTCCCAAACTATTTTCCGCAAATTATCACTTCGCAAAAAAACATTTCTCAAAACAACTTAGCAAATAAACAGTTAGCAAAAGTTATTATGGCAAGTTATTGTTTACCAAATAAATACTTGGTCAAAATTCATTTTACCAAGCATTATTCAGTCAAAAGTATCGTTTGGCAAAAACGGCGGTATCCCACGTTTTGCCATATCATAACGTAGGGTACCTATGACTTTTCCATGCACCAACCTTGTTCAAGTTTGACACAAAACTAAGTTTTTTAGTGAAATATTTTTTTTCGCTTTTATATATAAAAAAAAAACTAACACCCGAAGTTTCAGGATGGAGCGGAGCGCAGCGGTATCCCACGTTTTGCCATATCATAATGTAGGGTACCTATGACTTTTCCATGCACCAACCTTGTTGAAGTTTGACACAAAACTAAGTTTTTTAGTGAAATATTTTTTTTCGCTTTTATATATAAAAAAAAAAACTAACACCCGAAGCCTAACTAACTTCGAACCTATTTTTGCTTATTTGTACTGAACTAACAAACAAAATGCGAAATATAAATTTAATCAAACAATTATTTGCTATATAACACTTGCTAAAATAAAACGTTAGCATAATAAACGTTTGTCTTAATAAAACTTGACGCAGTAAAATTATGCGAAATGATAATTTGACCAAATGAATAAAATGCGAAATGAAAACTTGCTAAAGTTTCATTTGGGAAATGAAACTGATGCCATAAGTTTATTGGGAAGTAAAATTTGGCGAAAAATACTTTGGCTAAACGGCGGTATCCCGTTTAATTTGCGTCAATAGTTGCTTCGCTATAAAATAGGTCGTTTTAACTATAAAACAAAGATTCAATGTCTAAAATTTACAAAGCGCGTTGTAAATTTTAGCAAGAGAAGGTGGCATATAGGTGGTACTTAACTTTATGTACTTCTACTCAGTGGTATTGTGTAAAAATTTTGAAATGAAGATACAGGTTCAGTCCAAACTATTTATTTTAAAGTTAATAATAATAAATAATAAAATAGATTATTTATTTGCAGAACACGTCCAACATAATTTAATAATAAAAGTGAAGTTAAATCAAAAGTAGGCATTTTGACGACCTCGTGGCGCAGTGGTAGTGCATCTGCATACCATGCGAGAGGTCCCGGGTTCGAATCCCGCCTGGGAACAAAAAAAAAAACCCCAGGTCTTGGATGTTTACATGTTTGTGATGTCGTTGTTTCTGGTACCCACGACACAGGGTATCCTAGTGTGGGGCCAGAACCAATGTATGTGCATGTATGTAAATGTTTATGTTTATGTTTAATGTTTATTTGAAGGATTTATTGTTTAACTATCTGTAAAATTACAAAGCCAACCTAAAGTTTATCCCACCTTCAGAGATGGAAAATGAAGAAGCTTAAATCATTGTTTAGAACTCAGGTAATTTTATTTTAAAAAATATTATTTTACCCGTTCTGTTTTACTTATACAATCACCATTAAACGGGACCACGCTTCTCTTACCCAGAGTTTCTCGTACACTGACACGCTGTTAATCTACTGTTAACAGCTGTCAATTGACCAAAGTGTACCCAAAAAACAACCCCTGACAGCTGTTAACAGTAGATTACCAGCTTGTTAGTGTACGAGAAACCGGGGGTTAGTGTCTTACAGTACAATGACAGACATACGGTTGGATCACGTGACATGGTTTAAGCCAAAGGGTCAGGGACGCCATTATTAAGACTTCAGTGTCCGTGTGTCTGTCTGTCATCAGGCTATATCTTATGAACCGTGATAGCTAGACAGTTGAAATTTTCACAGATGATGTATTTCTGTTGCCGCTATAACAACAAATACTAAAAACAAAATAAAATAAACATTAAAGTGTGGCTACCATTCATCAAACGTGATTTTTTTGCAGTTTTTTTGCTGGATATTAATAACTGCAGCGGGTAGACGCTTGATAAATATTCACAGAATATATAGTGTATAATTATTTACTTTGAAAATAAATAATGAAATAAAATTAAATAAATACTTCCTGGGGGCTTCCAAACAACAAACGTGATTTTTGCCGTCTTTGCTTAATATTTGTCTTCTACCAGACGATAGCGATTTCCTATTTGTTATTGTTTACTCTTTGATTTAAAGTTCGTTATCCGAAATAAACCTCATGTTTAATTGTTAGTCCAGTTAATGAAGGTAATTTTGAATAATGTTAATTTTCAAATGACACTTTGACGGCTATGATTTAGTTTGTTAGTCTGTGCTGTATTCGAGTTCGGCTTATGGTCAGAAATGTCTATTGAACGCGCATCGTCCTCTCTTAGTCTATGTATTGGAAACGTCAAGCAGTACGCTTGGGTAAGGTTAGCATAGTGCTGGCAACACTTTTAGTTTGTGGAGTGAATAGGTTGGTTAGCCTGTTGGATTTACCCCCAGTTTCTCGTACACTAACACGCTATTAATCTACTGTTAACAGCTGTCAATTGACCAAAGTGCATACAAAAAAATCCACTGACAGCTGTTAACAATAGACTAACAGCTTGTTAATGTACAAGAAACGGGGGGTTAGCTTTGTAAAAGGCTTGTTAATTTAATTAACAAGCCTGTTTAAAGTACACGATGACTTTATCGTTGTTAGGTTGGCAAGGCTGTTTGAGTGGACAAACCTCGGACCAACCATTATGATTGTAACTTTGTAATGTTTTCTCGTAAACGGAAATCTACAGAACTTACGAGGAAAACCATGATTGAATCGAACGGCAGTCTTATTCTGAGTCTTGTATCCAGCTCCATGTCAAACTTGCCGCGTTTCCAAGTTTCCAAGTACCTAATTACAGTGTAATTACCAAGTTTGACTAAAATTAAGACTATTTTATAAGAAGAGCAGTGCTTAAGAACTCTCTGTACAAATTTATGAAAGATCAAAAGAAATAGAAGCCCGCAAGGATTTTTTTCTGTTTTATCTCTTTGGAGAGTATGTTTCCAAAACAGTGTAGTTTAAAAAGAATTAAAACGAAGATGAACTAACTATGAAGTGCTTTTCCTGTGCTATCCTGAACACCGTCCTCAACCCATGGCACATCTCACCCCGATATATTAATAACAGCAACAGGTAAATACTTGAAATATGCTAATGTTAAATAGACAATAGTGCGCAAATCCAATACGCACTTGGCCGGTTTTTTCATACCATTAACGCCCAAAAGGTTCGATATATGTATAGGCGTAGACTTGAAGCGGCAATGAAATTAAATCGACGCGTTTATGCAGTTGTCATTGTTATACAATGCATTAACAGAATCTAGGTCCTGGACACTCGACAGCCATCGTGATGCCGAGAGCTGTTGACCCGGTCACTGTGGTGGAGTGTTCCCATTGAGCAGGGGATGTATTAGCAAAAAGCTAGATGAAATGTACCTGAAACAGGCGTGCGTGCGTGCAACAACTAATGAATGTCGATGAAGCGAAAGATATCCCAGGCCCTGCAGCGTCTGAGTGGTCATAACACCAATCTTGTATAGATTGCCACTAGACGCTGTATGAATCATCTAACATAATTTTTATGGTTACCCACAAATTCCACCAACTCTATTCGGTGCTTTTTTAACCATTAAATTATTTAAATATCCCTATAAGACCGATAAACTAGAATATTTTATTATTGCACATTTCAAAACAGAGTAAAATCAGAACAATATCGAATAGAAATCAAACCAAAAATAAATTAAAATAAGTATTTGAAATTTTATTGTATTTTATTTATTATGGAATACAAACAGTGCATCGTACAATTATTTCTTAAATTAAATATAAACTAGTCAAAATTTCAATTTCAATTGTCCTAAATCATGAAAATGTAATTCTCTCATCTAACATAGATTTAAAACACCCATATAAATAACATTAACTGGAGATTTTACTTGCATTTCATTGTTGCGCAATCTTTGACTTCCAAATCATTTGTGTTTTTGTAGATTATCTAACAAAGCTTGTAGTGACAGCTTTCAGCTTTTAAAAAACACAATCTTGGCATCAGTGAATTAACATTTACATAAGTGCTAGGATAAAAACGGTCAGCCACAACACACAAAGATATTACAATTGACAGGCACAGGCATGACTACAATAAAGGCCGTCTAATTAATCGGATTGAATAAAGCTAACCATAATTCGTTTTAAACAGGATCATGCATGACCAATCAAATTAATGCAATCGTAATGCTTTCGGAAACCTATGTGGGTCTATTGTGACGATGGTTTAATCCAATTCACCTGAAATATAATAAACATTATAGTGATCATGATGATATCGGTGGTAGCGCAGCGATAGAATGCCGGCCTCATATCTAGAAGTCGGGGGTTCGAATGCCGGCATGTAGTAATGACTTTATGAATTCCGACTGTATTTTCTAAGTAACGTACATTTGTAAACTTGTAGTGGCAATACCACTCGTTAACCGTGAAGAAACCTGAGTGTCGGTGGTATTCACTTACCTCAGCGCTTGAAATTGCCAATGTGCGTGGGCACGCGTGGTAGTAAAGCCCATACTCTCTATCTGAGAGAAGGCCTGTGCTCTGCAGTGCAGTCCTCCACAACGTATCCGTCGACAACGACTTTCAAAGATGATTTCTTTCACGTATATACTTGGAGTGGGCCCTTCGATGTTGGCGTTTGAGTTCAAGGTATTTTTCTCTCATCTCATCTCATCTCGTCTCGTCTCGTCTCGTCTCGTCTCGTCTCGTCTCATCTCGTATCGTCTCGTCTCGTCTCATCTCGTCTCGTCTCGTCTCGTCTCGTCTCATCTCGTCTCATCTCATCTCATCTCATCTCATCTCATCTCATTTTAATTATTTTCTTTATTTTATTTCACTTAAAGCTTACTATTTTTACAGGATAAAGTCCTAATACAATAGTGAAGCACACACAAAAACAAGAATAATTAAACAATTATAAACGATACACACTACTTACAGCACTTTACTTGTAGCATAAAATAAAAAGAGTAGTCTTTGTGAACTCATTTAGAGAACAACAGAAGATGTCTATTGTTTCACTGACAGAATTGAGTAAGCGTAGGGCCCACGTGAGGGGCGCATTCTATCCTCTTTTCGTATTTTCATTTATTTGGTGGCGAAAATGATTGATCAGGTATTGATTACACTGTTTATATTATGTGTAGGGTATTTGCCAAAATAAAAACAAAATTTTAAATAACAAACTTGACGCTTTAATAAGCTTTGATATTGATATCTGAACTATGAGTATTATTTTATGTATTTACATATTATTCGAAGCTGTATAATCTTTGATCATAAGTAGGATTTAAAGTAATAGAATATTTTTATTTTATTTCACGTCAGATATTTTGGTCGTCAAGAAAAATAAAAATAGGATTTACAAAAAATATGGCTTCAAAAGACAGTATTGAGTTTTTATGAAATCAGAATAAAGTCGTTTAGTCCTTGGTAGGTTAAAATAAAAGAAAAAACTAGTAAAACTAAAAAGTAAGTATTTTATTAACTTCACTGAATACAACGTTACTGAACGTAATTTTGTCGGAAGAGTATGAATGTAAGTGAATTATTCTTACGAAAGATTTACATACATAGACTCACGTCTGTATCTGGAAGGGATAGGCAGAGACCAGAGATTGCCACTTGCCACGATTCTGACAGATCACTTAAAAGATGAGATCGAAAGTTTTAGTTCGGAGAAAATACGTATATATTTTTTTTGTTTCCGTGAGCATGGAGGAGCCTCATGGCAACTCTAAGTGTTCACAAAAATAGTTCGAATTAAGAACCATCTCTGCAACACGAACCCACGATAATTGTTTTATCGTCTTATCGACTAATGCCATCTTGTTTTATTTTACCTTTTATAATTTTGTTGCAAAGTTACATGTATCGCGACTACATAAAGACCAAACATGTAAAGATTGATGTGCCGTCGGCTTTGCACTACTTGGGATTGCTAACAAATTACTAGACACGTCCAAAAATAGAAACAAGAAATAAAGATCAAGAGACCCTAAACAATCTATTCAAACAATGGAGGAAGGAACTACCAGCATAGTAACAACCTTGTCCCGAGGAAAAAATACGACAAAGTTGGTACATAACTTTCACCTGTTCTCGGAGGAACTTATGACTCTAGGCACTTCACACATTGTGTTGCTTTAGTTTCTATCTCGTCAGTAATACTGCCATAAGATACACACACATATACATTAAGATTTAACAAGATCTCAATGTATGTGTTTAACAAGAATTAGTGTGTTTGTTGCCCTACACATCTCATCATCAACCCATTATGTCCCCACCAAGGGGCACGGGTCTCTTCCCTGAGGAAGGTATAGGCCATACTCCACCACGGGGGCCAAGTCCGGATTGGTGGAGGCTTGTAGACTAGTGGCTCGTCTACTGTCAGAAGTTTTCAAGCCGCCCTAAGGCCTCTGACTTGGTTTTACGACTGCCATCTATCGACGGCAGCCGGCAACAACAGCTTAACGTGCCTTGCGAAGCACGGAACCGCTCGGAAAAATGCCGCTAGCGTTAGGCATAGACGGCGACCCATCCATGCACTGAACGCGCCCTGCACATAGTTTTTGATAAAGGAAATCGGCAGGAAAAATTACAAACTTCCTACCCCATATTTCTCTATCAAATCAATAACTACGAAATGACACTTAAAATATGTCTAACATTTCAATAATGCCTAGTGCCGCTTACAGCACTTTGACAAAAGTGGACACATTCTTTACAAAGTGCGTGCGAGGCGAATGCCAGAATGAAGCAGGCTCTTAACTTATGTCTATTAAGGCAGTTAGTAAGGTCCATTTCTGAGTTTTGGAGCAATGCGTATGATCCTTTTGGTCTGGCCACCTAAGGACCTTGTAGGAGGAGGTCGAATTATGTACACAGTCATTGAAATCGGTTGACGTGAAGAGTTCGATAATTTAATCAAAGATCGCTTCAACAGATCCTTTCTTCCCATTCATCCCCTTTCTAACATAAAAAATATGATAATTGGACACAGTTTTAAAAAATATCGCTGAACATAATGAACATACATAAAAAATATAGGGACGAATTGGGAATCTTCTCCTTTTCTAAAGTCGCGTAGAAGGCAGATTAACAGCTGCAAAAGTTTGGAACGATCTCCTAAGAACGTTTTACATTAGCTGCAAAGATTAAATTAAGATTTAATGTATTCTTCTTACTGCTTAATCTAAAATTACCACGTTAGAAAGCCTGACCAACTTTAGCCAATTTTTTCTAGCCATTATTTATCATTTAGCCATTTTTCGGGGAGATTGTATTTTCTGGGATCATGAAAACGCAATAAACCTGCTTTTTCATGATCTTACTCGTAGTACGCTCGGACGAAGTGACCTATTTTAGCTATTCGGAGGCTACTCGTATCGTGTACACCGGCGATCTTAGTTAAAAAATTGCCTGTTTTAGTCAAAGTGTACCAAGATTGCCGGTATACATGACACGAGTAGCATCATGTTATTTGGTCCTAGTGTACTACAATCTGAGTCAAATGGGTATACTTATTTCAGCGGTAACAACAACAATATGAAAGTCTTCTGGACTCGATCTGATTCATATGACAGTTGACTTAATAACGAATTGTTTGCTGAATTTTAACGATCTTTATCAACCTACATACATGGCTACAATATTTGCTAAAGTCATAACCCTTCCTTTTGGCTCTGCCGTAGTCGGATGAAGTTTAAATCTTTGCATGTTAGTTCGTAAGTAAACATAACATAATCTCACGCCTGTATCCCAGAGTGGTAGGCAGACACTAGGGACTGCCACTTGCTACGATCCTGACATATCACTTTCGCTTCCTCAACATTCATTAGTCGTCGTAAGTAAACTTTGATTAAAAAAGGGTTTTTTCAAATATTTTTCTGATATTAAGCTATAATGTTGCCGTTTAAGATTGTTTTATGTAGCTGGTATCATGGCTTATAAACAAAACAAAAAAAAGAAAGTACATCAATGTACGCAAACCTTAGCGTAGGTGAAACAGCGTACAACCGTAGAACTTGCTATAAAGGATCATAAACCTAGCAGCCACCTGGCGTAACACGCTTCGTTAGAAATGTCACTGTTTCCTTGAAGTTATTTTATTGTTCGCGAAATTCAATTTGAAGCGTCGGTACCCAACACCTGATGGGGCTTAACTCGAGGTTCCAGTGCCTCGTTTGTAAGTTTGGGAACTAGGTAATTAAATAGTCAAAGACGAGCTGCCGACGTGGAGTTCGTCTCTACTCACGATGAATTGGGTATTTGACAAAATATCAAATGAGTTACTTTTAAAACGGAATTTTGTATGAAAATACAGGCTTATGACGTCACATTTCAGAGCACTCTTTTTATGTTTAATCTATATAAAATTTTTGAATAACTAGTAAATGACTAAAAGATATACATTTTCCGAGATATTTTGTAATTTTTGTTTTAATCGAGCATATGAAATAATTTACTGTTGATCGTGTCAAATACCGTATTCCGGCTCTGCGAATCAGAGCCAAACCGGCACTATTATTCTTGAACCGCCCGCTGTTTCTGATTACCCATTTTGATGTTTCAGAAGTGTCAAAATATGTATATTTTTGACAGTTTGGAGTAGAAATGTTATAAGTCCATAATTATAGCGAAAAAGTTATCTTATTAACGTCCCTGGTCGGATTTCAAGTTTTATTTTATTTTATGTATAAAATGACAGAATACAGGTGATACAGTACTTTAAAACTCTCCAAACTGTTACGTTTGATGAATCCGGACTTAAGTTAATAAGGTAATTAAGTGGTTAGCAAAATAAATAGGTAGATAGATAGAGATAGAGAACACTTTATTGCACAACCAGAAGAAAGAATTACAAATAGTTTTTTATATCTAAGTAGTGGTATGCCATTGGCGGACTTATCACTTAGAACGATCTCTTCCAGACAACGTCTGGATGGAGTGGATTGCAGGAAGAATATAGTCGGTGAATGGATGAATGTAAATAAGAGACTCTGAAATATAATGAATGGTATGTGAAGTAACAACTATGTATAGAGAATAATTACAAGAATATAAGTACTTATAATTACATATTGTGTAACGTACATATACTTAAATGATACAATACATGAATACCTACATAATAAATACATAATCGAATGCATATAAGCAACCGTTTAACCGTTCATGGTTATGAAAACCACGAAGGAGGCCCATGTCCTGCAGTGGGCGACAAATGGAGATGATGATGATGACGATGAACCGTTTACAGTTCAAACAGTGACGTAGTGAGATTTCACCAATGCCTCAAAACAAGAGTTATAAATATTTGATCAACAACAGGACGAAGCAAAAAGTTAAATTGATTAATCAACAATATTTTGCTCAGCAGACTAAATAAGCAGCTATCCAGAGTATCCAGGCGTAGCAAATAAACCAATACAATTATCAGAATAAAAATATTCAGCGTAACAATTATTTGGTCACCAAAATAAATAATAGTTTGAAAAATTGTGACCTTTTTTCAGCGCAAGATGACAGGTCAAGGTATAATATGATTTATTCGCCACATCTCTCCTTTTGTCTGCAAACAAAATATTATTAAAGTAGGACAGGCAAGCATAATATCCTTTTTTGCTTTTCAAAATAAATATTACGGCTTATCAAAAATTTGGAAAATATTGCTCCTGATTTGCTGACAAATTACTAATTAATTACTTGTCTCACCATACAGTCCACTTTATCCTATGAAACGGCTCAATAAAAAAAAGCAAAACACTATGTTGCACATGGATATAAACAGTATTTTAATAGTTATAATAATAACTTCCACACAACACAATCACTTGTCACTTACATCACTTTTATATAACTTTTTGATTTTATCAAGGCTATCCTCAAAAAGTGTTGTTCAAAAAGCTATCCTATTACGGATAAGATAAGATAAGATAAGAATATTCTTTATTGTACCAGGAAAAACACAAACATGAAATGTTTACAAAGATGCAGTACAATTGGCGGCCTTATTGCTTATAGCAATGTCTTCCAGGCAACCGACGATGGAGAGTTGTTAACTTATTATGGCAGACTGTTGAATTTTGCAGAAGCCTGAAACACTCATAATCATTTCAAGCATTAGGAAATATTCTCGTTTATTATTGCTTCAAACTTCGAATGAAACAGATTTTTGTATTAAAACGGGAGACAATAAATAGATTGGGTCCGTTTTGCATAACAGGCTGCAGTTGTTGTAAAGCTGAGTTCACAACAAAAAAAATTTCAAGCGTGGAGGTATGTGAATAGCTCAGACACTCAGGTTTCCTCACGATGTTTCCCTCCACAGTTAGCGAGTGGTATTGCTACTGCAACTTCGCAAATGTACATAACTTATAAAACAAAGTCATAGGTACATGCCCGCACTGGGAATCGAACCTGGGTCTCTCGCTTCCAAGTCCAATGTTCTAGCCACTAGGCTACCACCGCTCTTGTATTGTACTTGAATTTTATTTAAATGTATAATAAGCAACTAATAAGCAAAAAAAAATTATAAGATAGCTACATTTCTTTTCACAATATAACAAAGAACTGAGGATATTTTTAAACATCATCCAATAACCAACCAGCCGCAACTCATAAAGGTGAAGTCAGACTAAGCAATCACATCTTTCATTCTTGTTGTGAAGAGGCCCTTACCCTTTTGCTCTCAGCAGAGTTTTCTTTATCAGTCGTTTATTTATCGGACCGTTTCGTTGGGCGTCCATTTTCTTTGCCTATTATTTTTCTCACTATAGCTAGTGAATCAGTACAAAGAGAAGGTTCAAAAAAATATGTAGGTATTTATGAGCGGAGCATAACAGTCTTCATGACTTATTCCCAACTAGCTGATACCGGAATAACTAGCTGACAGTTTATATGTGTATATTATATATATTATATGTTTATTTATATTATGTATTATATGTTTATAGTATAAATATTTACTTATTTATTGTTGAGTATTCGTCTTCTTATGTAATTTTAGTTAAAGTTATTCGTTTTATCCATCTACTTCGTATGCCTACCAGTTAATTTCTTGCACCTCCTGTGGTTGACTGGTAGAAAATGCTTATAGCATTAAGTCCGCCACATTGCCATTGTATTTTTTTACTTATGTGCAATAAACGTATTAATAATAATGCCCGCGACTTTATTCTTAGTCCCGGATAAAAAGTAACTTATGTGCTATTCCAGACCATAATCTATCTCTGCGCCGAATTTTAGCGAGATCCGTTCAGCAGTCCTGGCGTGATTGAGTAACAAACACACATCCATCAAATAACTTGGTTTAGTTAAGATATTTCGTTCACCGAGAATTGTTTTGGAAGTGTCTTTTGCGTATTTTTATTCTGTGCTGGAATAGTATCTAGTTGTTTCTGATGATACAGGTCACCTTCGAATTCCTACTTTTACCTGTATAGCTTAGGCCACAAGAAGCATCTAGTTCTGTAAGGTTTATTATGAGTCCTGAGAGTTGTTTTTAATATTTGTACAGCAATATCTGGTTGCTACATTATTTATTGAAGCATCAATGTGTAATCCAAGTTTATTTATTTTTGAAAAAGTGTGGATTTAAAGCAGAGTATTAATCTCACGAAATTCACTGTTAGGTATAAAAATATTAACGGATAAGCCAGTGATAGTTAAAAACACAGATGAATTTGAATTTTGTAGGGAGAAATACTTTTATGCAGCCTGTAAAGATAGATGTAAGTGGATAAATAAATAAATAAATAAATAAATAAATAAATAAATAAATAAATAAAATAAATAAAATGGTTTTTTTTTATTCATAGGGATATGGAACTGTCCATACATTAATCACTGCCTCAGTGTTTCCACATCCGTGCAGGCACTGAGGCCGTGAATAGCAAATTGTTAAAATAAATTATAAACTAACTGTAAGAACCATTGTTAATAACGTTTTGGGCCACAGAAAATTTATATAAATATATTTTCATTGCCTATTAATACACTTCAATCCCTATTAAAAGGAATATTGCTAAGAGAGAAGATTATGTAATATGAGTTTTCTTTTTTGTCTGTCGCGATTTTTTTATGTTATACTTTATGCGAATTGTATGTTCCCCGATTACTCGAAGACGCGTGGACCGATTTGGAAAATTTTTTTTTTTTGTTTGAAAGGGTACACTTCACAGGTGCTCCTATAGTCATCAAGTCAGGATCTGAGGATGGATGGAGAGAACGAGGGAACTCTTCAAATTTTAAAGGCACACTTGAAGCGACACAACGTGGCGGAGTCGTTGTGTCGCTTCAAGTCACGAAAAAACAAGAAATATTTTTTTTTTTTTACAAAAAAATTAAAACCGACTTCTAAACAGAGCAAAATAAAAAAAAAAAATGACCTTTAAAGTGTTTCTGAAAGTGTATTTTGGAGTCGGTGCCCAAAATGTGACTTGGCATCGGCTCCAAACTATATTTCTACAATCATCATCATCATCATCTTCAGCCCGTCGATATCCACTGTTGGAAAAGGGCCTCTTTCTACAATACCTACATCGAATTTAAAGGTCATTTTTGTTTTAATAAAATCATTTCTGTGTTTTTAGTGATGTAGCGTTTTCAAGTCGGTTTTTTAACCTAATAAAGCCTAAATTACTTTCCGATTTTTGTCACTATCACAACCATACCCTGACCAAAAGATACAAAAATCCGTGCTCTCGTACAAAAGAAGTTAACCCTAAAAAGTAATGCGTCGGTCGTAAAATTTACACTCGGCCTGCGTCCTAGATTTTATGTCTCGCAGACTTCCAGCTCTAAGTAATTACTATGTTTTTTTTTGGGGTCAGTGTAAAAAGAGAATAAAGCAATTCATTTTAAGTGAAAATTCACACTTTTTTATTTGCAGAAGCAGAAGGATGCCATCGTCTGGTTGCAGGGCTCAGACCTTCAGAGACTGCCACAAGTCTTCGCAAGTTCCTTTCTTTACATGAATGAAGGGTTACTTAAAAAAAAACGCGTTTCACGAAAAAAAAACCCCAGGTCTTGGATGTTTACATGTTTGTGATGTCGTTGTTTCTGGTTCCCACAACACAGGGTATCCTAGTGTGGGGCCAGACGCAATGTATGTGCCTGTATGTAAATGTTTATGTTTATTTTTGTTTATGTCTATTAGAGTTTGTCTTTACCAACAATTTTTTTATTACTTTTGACTTTTTTATATCAATAAGTATACCGTTTATCAACAAAAAAAAATTATAAGAATAGTAACAATTTTTGTGCTTTATTAGCAAAGGGCACGATAAAAAGTACCCGAAACCGGCGTGCGTGTGTCCAACGAATGAATGTTGATGAAGCAAAAGAGATCTGTCAGGATCGTGGCAAGTGGCGGATCCCAGTCTCTGCCTAACCCTCCGGGATACAGGCTTGAGTTTATATTACATATTTTTTTAGTAACTAGAACCCTCTATGGATTATTAAAAACCATCCATATTTCGTGGAAACTTAACTGTGCAAGAGTGAAAAACTTTTATATTCCAGCTTAAGCGAGAAAATAGCTGACCTGATGGTTATTAAATCTGAAACAGATCATAAAAAGTGGCTCGTGTCGTGTAGACAACATCAATTACGTTCATAATGCAATATTCAGCGCCTCTCTGGGCTAAGAATTGCTTTTCTATTATAATAGAGTGAGTAGATAAATTATTTTTACCCTTGTCTTCTATTATACCTATCCAATCTGCCCAAAAACAGAGTCCACTGTTGGGCATAGACAGCTTCTCTTTCACGCTAACCCATCTTTTCATTGCTAGTGTCTTTCAAAGTTTCCCGACCGTCTTCACAATGTCGTTGGCCTACCGAGCTGATGGCCCATTGACCGTCGTCCTGTCCACCTTAGCCCACCAGCCGTCATCCCGCGTAAACAAATGCCTAATTTATTTGTCAAAGAATATTACCCAGTCTTACCCAAGTAATTTACCTAGGTTACAAGGAAAGGATATTTTCATTACGCCAATTCATCATCCTAAGACCTGACCTTGAAAACAAGAATCGAAAACCATTGTGATTTTCAAGGTGAGGCCTTAAGAGGCTAACGAAAGAGATGCAATTTTATGTCTTAACCTTTTTATTTTCAAGGAATATTACCTTTTTTCACTTAACCTTTGTCTTATCTTGAAAACTTAGACTAACATACCACTTGCTTATCTGTTAAATACCAGTTGTTTCTTGACTAAAATGCACCCAGGTCGTAAGTATCTGGATAAACAGACAATAGCAACGCATTTAACAACTTTGCCGTTCTCATCAAAAACGAGTTCGCAAAACGTTTTGCTGGTTTGAAGAAAATCTGCGATAAAGTCAACTTACCCTGAGAGTATTGCCTAACAAAATTTATTTATCAGAGAGAGTAACAAATAACCTATATTTCAGAAGGAGAAAAAAAGATAGTTGTATCAACACTATTTAATTACCATCCAGCTAAACTTTAACTTACTCCACAGTAGTCAGTCTTCGTACCGCCGCGTTTCTGATTTTGTTTTTGTTTCCTTGTGACGCCTTCGTTGCAAAGACTAGACGGCATAAATCTTCTCTGGGACATGGCGAGCCCATGTTGAGGCTTTATCTGAGGAGATATAAATCAAAGGATATGAACTCTTAGAGGGTACGGAGGAGATATTCTTTTGGGAAGCGAGGCCGGGGTGCGGTGGAGGATTTACAATAAAAGTTAGATTAGAAATGATACAGAGCAGTGGTTTTCTTAAGTCCTGAGAACTCGCTACGTAGGAAGCGCTAAGGCAAGTAAATACCTCAGACACTGGGGTTTCCTCACGATGTTTTCTTTCACCATCAGCGTGTGGTACTGCTACTATAGCTTCACAAATGTACGTAACTTAGAAAACGAAGTCATTTGTGCATGCCAGGATTCAAACCCACGACCTCCCGAATGAGCAGCCGTTGTTCTACCGCTACCACCACTCTCTACTTAGGACCATATTAATATCAGGTATAAAAAACGATGAATTGAAAACCGGCTCCTTTTTTGAAGTCGGTTAAAAAGGTTAACACCCTTCCTGAAACTCACGTTTTCTCTATGCCTAAGAAATCAACGCCTTTGTTTTTACGGAAAAGCACCGAATATCCTTTAATTTCTTACTATAACTTTGTGGATTTTTTTAAAGTTTTAATCTTAATAATAGTACGAGAGACCAGGTCCCTGTTTAATAGAACTACAATTCATGGTCCAATGTGACATTTCGATGTACATTACAAAGTCAATTAAACCACAGATTAAAAAGTAGGAAGACTCTGCTACGTAATGTACATCGTATTGTCACAAAGTTATTGTAATTTTATGAAACTCTGTCCAGGGGTAAATCTACGAATTTGAGCTTCTATACCAACTTGGCAAAACTCAAAGCCTACGTGTTACGACACTCTAAATAAATACCTACCTGCCTAAATACTTACAAATCCCCGCAACTATTTGAGTTAGTAAATTCCTTGTTTCAACCGAAGAACAGAAGTTACAACAAGGGAAACCACCAGACGCTTGATTTGAGTTTAAATATTTGAATGGGCGAGACCTGATTGCACGTATACTGTTACCGGCTGGTCCAGCATAGGTTGGTCTCCGAGCGGTGGGAATACTAAGGAAATAATCAAATATTTCAAGTTGTTGTACAGGAAAATTTTGTAATTGTTAGTATTTATAAAAGTTTTGGTGATAAGGGACGACCCAGACGGACATACTTCGACCAAACAGAGGATGTATTAACAAAGGGCAAGATAAAAAGTACCCGAAACCGGCGTGCGTGCATGCAACGACTAATGAATGTTGAGGAAGCGAAAGTGATCTGTCAGGATCGTAGCAAGTGGCAGTCCCTGGTCTCTGCCTACCCCTCTGGGATACAGGCGTGAGTTTATGTTATGTTATGTTATGTTGTGGTGATAAACTCAGGCCTTTACATGGAGGTTTTTATGTTTACGTACCCTTATATACCTAGTAAAGGTTTTTGGTATTTTGTGCCGCCTCAGCGATGCGAGTGCTTACAACAACGTCTAAGAAAAAACTGTTGGAAAATATTGAAAAAGGTTTGTAAAATACAAATGCATATTTTGTAACATTATCTCATGCCACTACCCCATCCCCATCACCAAAGCTGGAAGAAAATAATTATTAGTATTAAGCGCATCATCATCAGCCATTTGACGCCCACTGCAGGACATAGGCCTCTCTCAGGGTTTTCTAACCATGAAGGGGTTTGCCATAATCGCCACGGTCTTATGTTGTCATAAGAATTTGAGAGACCTTTTATTTGTAGCAAATCCTTTTATAAGATCTTGATCAAATTTGTATGAAATCATCTGTGAAGTGTCGCTCGTAGCCCCGGCTGCCTGAGTGATCTTAAACGATCACGAAGGTTAAGCAACACAGGGCGCGTTCAGTGCATGGATGGGTCGCCGTCTATGCCTAACGCTAGTGGCATTTTTCCGAGCGGTTCCATGCTTTGCAAGGCACGTTAAGCTGTTGGTGCCAGCTGCCATCGATAGATGGCAGTCGTTAAGCCAAGTCAGAGGCCTTAGGGCGGCTTGACAACTTCTGACAGTAGACGAGCCACTAGTCTACAAGCCTCCACCAATCCGGACTTGGCCCCCGTGGTGGAGTATGGCCTATACCTTCCTCAGGGAAGAGACCCGTGCCCCTTGGTGGGGACATAATGGGTTGATGATGATGATGATCTCTGAAGTCTTCTTTTCAACAAAAAAAATTGTCATAAAGGTCGATTGACGAAGTGAAGAATTATTCGCCTGAGCAAATTGAAGATTTCGTAATCGTCTGACCACATCGACAGTTTTTGACCGAATTTATATGGGGTCGCCCTTGAGACTAACAAAAACGTAAAGGAATTTGACATCGTAATACGGAATTATCACTGAACCACTGAACATGCATTAAAAAATATACAGACGAATTCAGAACTTTCACAGTTTTTTTGTACCTATGACTATGTTTTCTAATTTATGTAGATTTTGTGAAGTTGTAGTAGCAAAACCACTCGCTAACATCGTAAGGAAACCTGAGTGTCCGAGCTATACGCATAACTCAGCGCCAATCCGCTGCGGGCACGCGTGGTGTTTAAGCCCACACTCTCTCTCTGAGAGAAGGCCTGTGTGTTACAGTGGGACGTATATAGGCTGCTTATATTTTTTCAAGTAAGTTATTTATTCTACACTGCCTTTTCTAGGACCACCCGTGTCCTTCCCACATTAGCGATTTTGGGGTAAGTGAAGAACTCAGACTTACAGGTTTCCCAACAGTGCCTTCACTGTTACAAGTTGCCACTGCAAATTCAAACTGCAATTAAGTGAAACTACCTCTATACTCCGAGCAGGCCAAAAGTTCAGAGTAGCCCGGTTTATGCAGCAGCACAGATGGCAGCGCTGCAGCTCAGTTAAGTCCGTAATTGTAAGCTTAATCGGCTCGCCTCCGGGGACAATTATACAGCATGAAAACAGCGCGGGGCAAAAATGGAGCTCTCCTAAATGCTACGAAGACGGCGGAGTGGTTTGGCAAATTGGTGTAGTTGAACTTAATTAAGTTGTCTTTTTAGTTTGGCAGCAAGAGTAGGTATTTGTTAGCGTTTGACTGCAGAGACCGTGGTCGCGGGGTCGTGGGTTCGATTCCCGGTGGAGGTTGACGTACTTCGATTTGTTCAAATGGCTTCAGTTTGGTTTTTCGTCCTTTTAATTAACTTGTCTTATTACGAGAGCGCTATATGCATTTTCTTAGGACCAGAATAACTGATTATCTTTTACCTTAGTTTTGTTTGTGGTTAAGACCAACCCATTTTCCGCCGTACAATTGTTTTAAAACAAATTTAATCACATATTTGTATTACACATAAACTGTGACTCAATGAACATATAAATCTAATAACTTTTTTTTTGTAGCCCACGTCTCATTGCAGGACCCACGTCTTGTCTCAGAGAGAGAATATGGGCTTAATTACCACGCGTGCCCACCGCGGATTGCCAATTTCAAGCGCAAGTTTGCAAGTACCTATGTGAACATCTCAGACACGCAGGTTTCCCTACGATGTTTTCCTTCACGGTTAGCTAGTGGTATTGATACTAAAACTTCACAATTGTAAAAAAAAATCATTCACTGGTACATACCGAGAATCGACCCCACAGTTAACATAACAGTTGCCATATAGTAAATGTTTATTTGGCTAAACGAATTTATTTACAATGTACTAAAATTGAGAGTTAAACCGGGAACGGGTAACAGGGCATTTTATTTACCATAAAATCAATGATTACAGGATACAAATCAATAAATATGTGAGTATTATATTCCGTCCCACTACAGGGCACAGGCCTTCTTTTTAGAGAGAGAGTGTGGACTAATTACCATGCGTACCCACCGCGCATTGGCAATTTCAAGCGCTGACGTATGTACACACCTCAGTCACTCAGGTTTCCTCACAATGTCTTCCTTCACCGTTAACCTTTGAGGCCAGTGTTCCACCGCTGCGCTGCCACCGCTCCCACGGTTCTTCCTTATACAGGATTATTTCTTTATTCCTGAACCCTCTCAATTAGAGTTTGTGTTTATTCGACAGTGTTTTTCTCCGATGTACATTTTTTTAAATATTGTTACGGTCTTATTTGTAAAAAATTAAGTAATGCCTTTCTTAGAGTCTCTACGAGTATAAGTAAGACGCTATTTAACTTTAGCGGGAGCTTTAACTTTTTTTGATTTATAAGGAGTTCGAGCTAAAACGCTATTGTTTTTCTTTATGTCATAGTTGCAGTCCGTGGTTATGTCGGGAACGCTTTGGTGTTGTAAATTCCTAAAAAAGAGCTGTCGAAATTTTGAGAGGTTTTTTTGAAAATCGAATTTTAATTGAAAAAACTTCAAACACGATGGAAAATATCGAAAAAGCCCCTTCTGAGACGAAGAAAAGTAAGTGCAATTTTTGACGCCATTATCGCCTCAACGGGCAACACTGACTCAGCTTTTTGAGTTTGACATTCATTCACTCATGTGGTGCAGAGTGCACACGACAGCTTAAAGACACTGCTTAAAGTATTTTTAAGGGACATTTAACGACATTTAAGGGACATTTCTGTCTTAAGACCGACATAAGCCTGACAAAGGGCTGTTTTAGTTGAATCGTTTTCTTATAAATAAGACCATTAGAATATGAAAGCAAAACAGAATGCCAGAGGTGACGCAGTCATACTAAAATCTACGCTAAATGCCAGTAAATTTGTGTCTATAGACAGAAATAATTATGCTAAATATTACCCGCCACCCTTTAATCTGGTTTACGGCTTTGGTCTCCTTTGAATATTACGTTGAACCTTTATAATTTGAGTCACCTCTAGTTTACTAAGCGTGATCATTATATCCTAACCATGAGGGGTTTTGCCATAATCGCCACGCTTGGCAGGCGGGTTGGCGATCGCAGTATGCGGTTGGAATCTCTACGACATCCATGGAAGGAAATGGAGTGACGCTATCCTTAATCCGGCGCCACACGGAATTATGGCAAAACGCCTCATGGTTAGGAAAACCGTGCGAGAGACCTGTGTCCAGCAGTGGGCGTCAAGTGGCTGATGATGATCATTATATTGAGCTGGATATGGGAATTATAAATTTAATTCCGGATTTACTTACTTTCATATTTGACGGACCAGGTGTCGCTCGTCTTTGACTGACCGACCAAAATTCATAATAATTGCTTCGAACTAGGTATCATTAGAAAGGAACGATAACAACGAAGTGACCATGTAATCTATTGGTGATCTAACGTAGTCAACTTTAATAGGTGACGTTGTTAATGTGAGAAGAAGTGAGTCTATGAAACAAGCGGAGTCTATAGCTCAAATCCTGGAAAGTAATTTTAGTTTTGTTCTTTTTGTCACGTTTTTGATTTATTTATAATTTTTAAAAAAAGTTAATTTAAATTTTTTTGTAGTCAAACAACAGATGGCTTTACATAAAATTCGCAAGTGTTTTAAAAAGAAAAACCAGTGAAATTCGGTGGCCCAGGTTCTTTATTCAGTTAACAGCATTATTAAATATCCCAAAGCGTTCCAGGAATATTCTGTAATAAGCGGATTTTTTATTTATTTATTTATTTAGGTTCACATAATGTTAGTACAGGTTAAATGGATTCGGACCTCCTAAGACCATAACTGGTTTGTCTCGAGGTCCGTGTCTCCCTATCTTCAATTTCTCTATTACATTACACAATACTAACATATCATCACTAAGGCCTACTTGCACCATTTCCCAAACGTCACTTAAGTAGCCATTTAGGTCGAATTTCGTACGAAACGTGAAACGAAGAATGTAAGAAACCATCAGGTTTTTCCGAAGCCCTCATCGCTAACGGTCCCAAATCTCAGAGGCCATTAGGTGCTAGCCCAGGCCAGCTGAAGCCGCGATGGAATGATAGCCCACGCACCCACAGAAGCGCTATCGTAAATCAAACGAGAGGCGAGACGGGAAAAATAAGCAGCTTTGTTATTAGTAGACGAGCAAAAAAACTAGAAACCTCCAAAGCCAGCCGTTTTAGCGTCATTTGACAGATAAACTCGTTATATTCTTTTTGTTGCACTAACCCGTGCTGAGGACAATTAAAAAAAAAATAGTTCGTTAGCCCATTAGCTCAGTTGGGAGAGCGCTGGCACGGTAAGCCAGAGGTCGCGAGTTCAAGTCCCCGGTATGGGTGGAATTTTTAGCCTCTAAATAGGTTTTTAAGATAAACTCGTTGTGATATAAGTTGATTGAAACATGGCCTGGGACTTTGTCGTATGCTAAAAATCTGTTACTCTTCTGTTAACAGCTGTCAGATTTTTAGGGTTCCGTACCCGCGACCTCTGGCTAACCGTGCCAGCGCTCTCCCAACTGAGCTAACGGCCAAGTGAGCTAACGGCCAAGTGCAGGCATCGGCGCAATTTCGAGCCTCTTTGCAAACTTCTCTGTATTACGTACAGGCAGCGACATCTGGCCGAAGCAATTTACATCACTTGCAGTCCCAAGCAACCCACTTTGCAGTTAGGTTAGGTTAGTGTAGTAAACAAGTGCGCAACCCCATAGAGGAATCTGCAGCCATTTATCAATCTCAACTGAAAATTGCCGGTGTGTATTATAAAGCGATAGACAGACTACACCATTTATACGTGTCGCTCATAGCGCTAAGTATTTACTAACAGAAGGTTGTCTCCTACTTTTTTAATAATGGACTAATGGCTTTGTATATTGTTGATTACACTCATGGTGTTGCAGACTCCTCGGAATCATATTTGATGATTATGTTTTGTATAATATTTTTCCTTTTATTGACTTTTCTCTCTCATGTCACTCATCTTTGTAATATTCTTGCTGTCACCATCTCATTGCCATTATTCTACTATTTTCCTATTATACTGCGTTTTACCCATTTTCATCAGTTTTCATTCATTATGCAGTCCATTCCTCAACGCATGGGATCTTCATAGGTAGGTACTCTTACTAGCTACTGTATTGTAAGGCGGTCAGAGTGGAGTTTTTTTTTGCTGCTTTTTAGTCATTAACAGTTAACATTGTACATTGTCATTTAACAAACCGAATGTAAATAATTTATTCCGTGTGGCGCCGGACTCTTAAATAGCGTCACTCCATTTCCTTTCGTGGATGTCGTACAAGGCGACTATGGAAATCATTTACCAGGAGACGGGCAGCAGCGTCTTCCTGAGATTCCAACCGCGTACTGCGATTGCCAACCCGCCTGCCAAGCGTGGCGATCGTGGCAAAACCCCTCATGGTTATGAAAACCACGAAGGAGGCCTATGACCTGCAGTGGGCATCAAATGGCTGATGATGATGATGATGATGATGAATGTAAATTATTTACGTTGAAATAAATTGTTGAATTCTTATTTCTCATATTTAGTCCACCGTTCGTCCAATCACATGACATGTATTAAACCTGAGCGGCAAATGTAACTTCTCTGTTTCGATTATTCTATTTTTATAGTTTTCTTTGTCTTTGCGGTGGTAGCCCAGTCAGTAGAACAGTGGTCTCGGAAGCGAGAGACCCAGGTCCGATTTCCAGTGCGGACATGTACCTATGACTTTGTTTATTTTCAACGTTATGTACTGTACATCTGGTAATTTGTAGGAGCAATACCACACGCTAGCCGTGAAGGAAAACTTTGCAAGGAAACCCGCGGCTTGTTTGGCTCCGCACGTATTGACTTATCTTTCCTGTGGGTTAGGCAAGCCTACCACTCCATCTAAAAACAATGTCCCAGGCACTGCAGCGTCCGAGTGGTTCCTTCGCCCATCTAGTGTGAGTCTTTACTGCCACTGGACGCTGCATAAATTGTCTCATTACGATGCAAGGGCCATTTTTTTTCTTTGCATGTGATAGATATAAAAGAAAAATAAATTGGCCGCTATCACGCTATCACTATAATTGTCGTCCACTCAATGTAGGTACTTACTTAATCCGCCTTTCCTAAGATGCAGGATGTTTGCCTAGCTTAGGAGATAAGATTAGATTAGACCAGATAAGATAAGATCTCTTTATGTGTACAATACACATCAGAGAAAAAGAATATCTACATTAAAAGACTAAGAGCAAGGTAAGGTACAACAAGACAAAAATGAATCCTAGGTTTGAAATAGAAGCATTATTATCGATCTTGTTCCTTTTCCGAATCCAAATATTATTCTTTATTTTAGTTTCATCACCATCATCATCAGCCGTGTAGCGCCCACTGCAGGACATAGGCCTCCCTCATGGTTTTCCAAGCTTCCCGGTGTTGTACCGCCCGCATCCAGCGACTCCCTGCCATCGTAACCAGGTCGTCAGACCATCTGATGGGTGGCCTTCCCACGCTGCGTGTGCTTAGTCTACAGCATAAAATTTTAAAACACCTCGACAGTCTATGTATTCCTTGTACTGAAGTAGCTTATAAAATAGATTAAGTGAATTGAAATTAGGAAACGGCTAACTATAAACCATTTTCGCATAATCAACATCCTGCATGCACGCTGCCTGGTTACGGGTACTTTTCATGTTGCCCTTTGCTTATAGGTACATCATGTTTAGATTCTGTATCTTCACTTATATCAGAATTTCTTACTAACAGTAGTAGGATTCGTATCGACGTAAGCGTACAGTTAACTGAAGCCTAATTTATAGTACTGAACTAAGTTAACTTCTGCTGTGAATATAGCTCGCTCATAGCGTGCGAACCTAACAGGTTTACGCTGTGCTCTGTTGAAAAATTGCCCCTATCCATTCTTTGTTAGCCTATAATACTCTACATGAAACTTGTTACCTGGTATTTTTGCGCCACCCTTGCTCTATACGGCTGTTTGTTTAGCAAACATGTTTTTTAAGAAGGCGCTCGGTTTTCATTTTCAAACGACATGCCAGTTTGCAATCGCTTCATGAGGGGCCCTCTTAATTGGAAGCATCCGATCAAAATATATTTGAACGAAACATTGGCGCATCGATTTTTTTACGTTTAACCCCAGAACCTCCCTCGCGGAATGGAACGCATGGGTGGCCCATACTAAGTTGGAAACAGATCTGTGTCGCGGCAGACGAGTGGTTAATAGACACACACAGCGGTCGATGAGAGAGTCATAGTGACAGTAAGAGTATCCTGGGCCATAAAAAAATGCAAACTTACTGGGTACTTAAAACAACATTTCCTTCATGATCTTGCGCATCTATCATGGTCTACGTGCCGAACCAACCTAAGAAAACACACAAAAATAAGTTTTTTTTTTATGTCTTTGGCAAAAAGTAAAGTGCCAATCCGAAGCGGAATCCGTAGAAAGCGCTATTTGTTCAGAAACAGCCACGTCCGCGACCCAATTTAAAATTCTAGTAATAAAACGTGACTACCTCCAACTTATCCGGCGTTTGTACGTGCTATATGACCGTTATATGACCAATAGCGATAAAACTAAGGACTAACTGCCCGCACTGCAGTGAACGCCTCATGTTTTGAAGCTTGGAATTATGTTCGTAGATTTTTATTCGCTATTATTTGTGCTTTACTTGGTTTGGTGTTTATTGTTAGCCGATCGCGTTGCAATAAAATTAAATTCCTCCTTATAATATAAGTGTAGATGTAGACCACCAATTTTATTCCTTAGGTCTGTATTGATTTAGTGTTTGCTGCTAAGTTACAAGAACTTTGTAAATAAATAATTTCTTTATTTTTTGCTTGCGGACCAATGCATACAATCATCATCAGCCATTTGACCGTTTGACCCACTGCAGGACATAGGCCTCCTTCATGGTTTTCATAACCATGAGGGGTTTTGCCATAATCGCCACGCTTGGCAGGCGGGTTGGCGATCGCAGTATGCGGTTGGAATATCAGGAAGTATCCTTCAGATGACTGTCCTAACATGCAGTGTGTGTAAAATCACTATGCAAGAAACAATGAAAGCATACAATGATTTTGAAACATCTCGGTTAAAGTGTCATTTACAACAACTTTTGCTTTACGACTTCTGAAATTATTTTGGCAAAATAAAGGAATTTTAACGGAGCTGTTTGGTGGATATTACTTAAAATCGTTTTTGTTGTTCACAGTGAAAATTTTTGTTTTTCAGAACTATGTCATTCCATACACGATGTGGCAAATAAAAATTTAAGAAAAATCAATTGAACAAAAGTAGCGGTATAACACATATACTAATTGAGCTGTTCCAGGAATAGTGCATTTTAGACACAGCCTCTTTCATTCAATGCGATAGTAATTAAGATAGCTATTCACTAAACCTAAAAAAATATGTTTCTCTTTTGTAATCAGACATAATGAACGGTGGTAGCCTAGTGGGTAAAACATTGGACTCGGAAGCAAGAGACCCAGGTACGATTCCCAGTGCGGGCATGTACCTATGATTTTGTTTTCTAAGTGATGTACATAAGTGAAGTTACAGTCGATGACTGTGAAGGAAAACATCGTGAGGAAACCTGAGTGTATGAGCTACTCACATACCTCAGCGCTTGAAATCGCCAATCCGTGGTGGGCACGCGTGGTGATTAAACCCATACTCTCTCTCTGAGAGAAGGCCTGTGCCCTACAGTGGGACGTAATAGGCTGCTTATGTAATGAGACATACGACCATAATCTGTGAAGTCTTTAACTCCTAGTGTGCATTCGTTCTACTGTAGGGCGCAAGCTTTCTAGTAGAAAGAGAGTGTGGGCTTAATCACTATGCGAGCCCGCCGCTAATTGGCGATTTTAAGCGCTGAGGTGTGTGAACACCTCAGAATCAGAATTGACTGCCTCGTTGGCCAACTGGTATCACGTCTGATTGCCCGAAGTCGTCGGGTCGATTCCAACTTGGCGCAGCCGTGCATTTGTACAAATGGCCTCAGTCTGGGTGTATATCCATGTTTGTGATGTCCTTGGCTGGTTACTATAGCACAGGGTATCCTAGTTTGGGACCAGGACAAGTGATTGTGTTGCGTGGAAGTTATAATCACAAGCAAAAGACACAGACACGCATTTAACTGGAATTAAAGATATAAGAATAAATAAACTTTTCATTTAGTATTCATAATAATTAACCAACTTTAAATTGAAATGGCATAGTTACCTGTAATCTACTGAAAACCAGCCGGCCATTTCTGGAATTCGATAACGTAACACGCAATAGATAATTCAACGTTAATTAATTGCTCATGCATGCGAATTAGCAGCTCCGTTGTTGCCGAGTGCAATTAGACATCGATAACGCACGCAGAACATTCATATCTCACACCCATGTTGGATAGCATATTGTAGCAACTTATACCTGATTTTAGAGTTAAAAAAACATAACATAACATAAACTTACGCCTGTATCCCAGAGGGGGAGGCAGAGACCAGGGACTGCCACTTGCTACGATCCTGACAGATCATTTTCGCTTCCTCAACATTCATTAGTCGTTGCATGCACGCAAGCCGGTTTCGGGTACTTTTTATCTTATCCCCTATTTGGTCGAAATATGTCCGTCTGGGTCGTCCCTTACCGGCCCTTCCACCCACAATGACAAGAATGTATTGAATATTCGGTGACAATAAATATTCGGTGCAAATCTCGATCTTACAGGCCTTTCATTTTAAATGTTTTTAAAAATAACACATCATACTACAATCCGATAGTGAGAATGTGTAGATTCTACAACGAAGTTGTGGCCACTAGCTCGGAAGTCGATGTATTCAACGCGCATTATGCTAAATTTAAAAGATGCTCAGCCAAAATCCTGACTTCATCGAGTTGTATGGTTTTATAAAAAAATGCTTATCCCTAAAATTTACTTTATTCAGATACTCAAATTTACATGTGGAAATGTTGTGTGTGTATGCTTTAGACCACAACTTAGTACTCATGTCATATTATTACTTTTATATCGTGTAATGGTTCTGATATGTTTTGTAAACCAAATAAAACAATAATAAAATAAAATGAATGACAGGATACGCAATAGTGTGATTAGAGAACGTTGTGGACTGAACGAGGAAGTAGTGATTAGAATTGAGAAAGGCACGTTGCGTTAGTTTTGACATATGGAGAAGATGAGGGAAGAAAGATTGACGAAACAAATATTAGAGTTAAAGAAGGTCTTAAAAGGCTTTTTTACGTAAGCTATATACGTCAGAGATAGCTCATACCTCAGAGAGAGTATGGGCTTAATTACCCCGCGTGCCTACCGCAACAAGGCTTTACAATATTTATTTGCGTGACATATAGGCGATAGACATATTTGCGGTTCACATGGGGAAAAGGGTTGGTGGTAAAGATGTCACTGATTAGTCCCATTATGGGTTGCAAATTCAAATATATATTTTTTTTATATTTTTTCATAAGCAGCCTATCTACGTCCCACTGTAAGGCACAAGCCTTCTCTCGGAGAGAGAGAGTATGGGCTTAATTACCACGCATGCCCACCGCGGATTGGCGATTTCAAGCGCTGAGGTATGTAAATAGCTCAGACACTCAGGTTTCCTCACGATGCTTTCCTTCAGGGTTAGCGAGTGATCATGCTACTATAATTTCTCAAATGTACATAACTTATAAGACAAAGTCATAGGTACATGCCCGCACTGGGAATCGAACCTGGGTCTCTCGCTTCCGAGTCCAATATTCTACCTACTGGGCTACCACCGCTCTATTATAAAAACAAAATGTTTGCTTTATAAGCTCCAAAGCTAATAAATTTCGGAATTGATAGATTATGTGGAGGAGAAATCTAACAAAGAAACTCCACATAATTTATTTTCATAAACGTTACAACTAAATTTAAAGAGCTCTCATTTTCCTTATGGCATACATTAGACAAATTAAGTGACTGTTCAAACGCTGTCGTATAGTCGACAGTACGTCAAGCTTTACGAGTGCACTTTACTCAGTTACGTTATGGGTAACTTTGCAACTAAAATGTCTATGTGCTGTCGTTGTGATGAGATCCGTAGACGAACGAAAGTCGTCGACATAGCCCAGCGGATTAGTAAGTTGAAGTGGCAGTGGGCGGGGCACATAGCACGCAGAACTGATGGCCGATGGGGCCGAAAAGTTCTCGAATGGAGACCACATATCGGCAAGTGCAGCGTAGGACGACCAGCCACAAGATGGAGAGACGACCTCATCCAAGTGGCAGGAAGACGCTGGATGCAAGCCGCTTCCAACCGGTCTTTTTTGGAAATCCTTGGAGGAGGCCTATGTCTAGCAGTGGACTTCTTGTGGCTGAATGAGGATGATGATGATGATGGGTTGTCGACTGTAGGTACGTGGCTGTCTCATAATGTTTGCCTAGATGGCCACATAGGCAATGTTCGTAGGCAAGTTAGAAAGAGCGGTGGTAGCGGACCGGTAAAACGCCGGCTTTTCATTCGGGAGGGCTTGGGTTCGAATCCTGGCATGTACCAATGACTTCTTTTTCTAAGTTACGTACATTTGTGAAGTTTTAGAAGGAATACCACTCGCTAACTGTGAAGGAAAACATCTTGAGGAAACCCTCGTTTCTGAGGTATTTACATACCTTAGCGCTTGCTACGTACAATGGCCCAGCTGTGAGGGTAAGTGCGGAAATCTCAGGTGTAACTAGAACTGGGCAGGTTAAAGGTAGCTCTTAAACAAAAGTCGAATTTTCAAGAAATAAACCCCTGGCGTTACTGGGGCCAAGGTGTCAACCTGACAAAATAAAAAATAAAACCCATACTTGTAGCAAATTTTTATATTTTAATTACTTTCAAGTAAACTAGTAACACATGGTGGAGCGTTTCTAAAAGAGGCGGACTTCATTAATAGTTATTTGTTACGCAAGGCTGCAAAGTTAATTTTTGGCGCGAGTACCTTGTATTGAAACCTGAGCGTAGCGAGGGTTTCAAAGGTACGAGACGCTAAATAACTTTGCTGCCGAGCGCAACACACAACTTTTCACCTCACTAAAGCGAGGAAAATGTTAGGTGCAAGAAAAACAGTTTTAATAAGTATTTGCATTTCAATCATCAATGGACTGGCTGCAGAGAATATAAACTATTACGAAACCAATGAGGTTCTATATATATGTAATTTATTGTACGAAACCTTTATTGAATAAAAATATTCGAATTTTAAAAACACTTTCCACGCTAGCGGATAAAGTGCGATTTTCCACGCAGATTTCGAATGATAAACAGAGCTTTTACGAGCTAGTGAGGTGAAAACAATATTTCTTAGCAACTTCTTACTTTTAAACAACTATTTTTTTTAGTACAATAAAGAATATTCTTATCTTACTTTTCCTGCCCCACGCAACCTATCTGGAACATATTTTTGTAACGTGAAAGAAGACTTCCCCAGCACCACTTCACTTTTCTCAGCTCATTACAAGGAGATGGCGACCTTTGGGCGCAACGATACAAACTAAAATAAAGCTTAAAGTAAAATTCTTTAAAGGTTAATGAAACGGAACATGCGAAACGGAGTTCTCTAAGTTATGCACATTTGTGAAATTATAGTAGCAATACCACTCGCTAACCGTGAAGGAAAAGATCGTGAGGAAACATGAGTGTCTAACCCCCGGTTTCTCGTACACTAACACGCTGTTAATCTACTCTTAACAGCTGTCAATTGACCAAAGTGCATACAAAAAAAACCACTGACAGCTGTTAACAGTAGATTAACAGCTTGTTGGTGTACGAGAAACGGGGGTAAGCTATTCACACACATCGGCGCTTGAAATCGCCAATCCGCGGTGGGCACGAACCACCTATACCGTGGGACGTATACGAGTATAGGCTGCTTATGTTATGTGGAACGGAGGAACAGGATTTTTCAGTTGCATTGTGTTCTTATACTTAGTAAATATTTAAGGATTATTATTTATTGAAATCATTCCGCCCGCACGTACCAGTTCGACTTGAATGGATGCCCAATGCTTGAGAATTGGACAGGCATATCCACCCTGTCCCCGATCACCCCGAGAAGAGGGTAACATCAGGGACGCCACTCGCTTACGCACAACTGCATGGAAGCCATCAGTGCTTGAAGCAGCGAACATCCCAGATGCCCTACAGTGACGTGGCAGCCCCAGCGTCCCCTTAAAGGCGTTGTTGTACTGGACACACAGGGCATTATAGGCTTCTTTGGTATAGCTGCTCCACAGGTTACAGGTATAAAGCTTAGCAGTAGGCTTTGAATAAAGCGATGTAGCTCAGAACCTGTTTTTCTGTATCCCAATTTTTCTCTATCAAAAATATTACGATTGATATGTATGAAGGTAGTCCGATAAAATAAACCAGTGTGATTAGAGCAGCGCAGCCTTTCACTTGTATCCCGCATATCTATCAGTGGCGGCGATTCGGACTAAAACGTGTGCATTTTGGGAAGCCAAAAGATGTTTGGCTCCAGTTCATCGTCAATGGGGTCTATATCAAATTTCGACCATCAACAACAAGATTGGATAATCTACAGAGACAGACTCCAGCATTGGTTCGTAGCGAATGACTTGAACGATGAAAAAGACAAAGCGGGCGTAAAGAGGCGCGCCATCTTGCTCAGCGCACTCAGCGAAGATACATACAAACTGGCCAGCAACCTTGTACTTCCAAAAACGTTGGATAGTATCAGCTTTATTGTATTGGTGGAATCGTTAACTAAACATTTCACCCCAAAGCGGTGTGGGTTTGCCGAAAGGCATCGGTTTTACGCAGCAGTACAGTTGGCGGGCGAGACGCACACACAATGGGCGGCGCGGCTCAGAGGGCTTGCTGCTTACTGTGACTTCAAAAACCTAGAAGACTCATTACTCGACAAATTCGTAATGGGCATGTTCCACGGCGCCGAACGGGACAAACTCTTCAGCTTGGACATCAAGGAGCTTTCGCTGGCGAAGGCGGTGGACCTAGCGGAGAGCGTGCGGTGCGCGCGGCAGGGTGCGGCAGCTGCGGCGCCGTCCGGCAGCGGGGAAGCGGTGTTTAAGATAGTCAAGGCGTCAACCGGTGAAAAGTGCTCAGTTTGTGGGCGTAACTACCACAAAACGAATAAGTGTCGTTTTGCCAATTATAAATGCAAAAAGTGCAATACTAAAGGTCACTTGAGCAGGATGTGCAACAAAATTAACTATGTACAAGGTCAGGATTCGGACGATGGCGATGACGTGCTCGCAAATTGAATACTATGGCGGCCAAAACAGAAAAAACTTAAGAATAGGAGATATAGTTATGTATAAGAAATATCAAAGTAAAAACAAATATTCGTGGACTCAAGCCAAAATAGTAAACACGGTTGGAAAAGTAATACTGGTACTTCAAGATCACGATACCGGCACAGAACTAAAGAGGCATAGGAACCAAGTCATAAATGGACCTTCAAAAGGAAGTAGACAGACATTCGACGTATGGGACGTCGGAGACATGACCTCCTCGGCAGCGGCCCATCGAGGGGGAGATGAGAACGAGAGCCTAGCAGAGTTCTTCGAGTCGATGGAGGAGAGAGAGCAGGTGTCGCCGGCTGCCTCGAGCGTGACGACAGAGGCCCAGACTGCGCAGCCGCGCGCGTCGCCGCCGCCGCCGCCGACCGATAAGGCTGGTGAGGCCGACGAGGGCGACAGCTTCGAGGATGCTGATGACGCAACCAACGATCCCGAACCAGAACAGGCTCGAGCCACCACAAGTTCCGGTATGAGCTTGAGAAACATACCAAGAGTGGATTATAAGAAGTATTTATAGCAGTGTTAGTATAAGTATTAGTTAAGAATCTATATATCTTAAATATAGGTGGAGGGATGATATGTATGAAGGTAGTCCGATAAAATAAACCAGTGTGATTAGAGCAGCGCAGCCTTTCACTTGTGTCCCGCATATCTATCAACGATAGAATACGAAAACGATATGTAACGCTGACGTCATAGACGTTCTTAAGGCAGAGAGGTTACCACTTCATCATTAGGAATTTTCTTGATTCGGTTTCCAGAGTTTCTTCAGATAAATAGGTAAATAAAGTTCTTAAGTTAAGGCTTATTTGGTGTGAGTGCACCTCCCTCACTTCGTCATTCAGTATGTTTTCTCAAACTAATTCATTATTCCCGGATCGTAAACCTTTTCGCCAACATCCCGAATTTTGGCGGTAACTAAGTGAAACTAAGTAAAATGGAAGGAGTAGGAGAGAAATGTACATAAAAACCTTAGCCAAATCTGAACATGGCAGTCTTGTTTACTTTGTTTTTAGATGAATTAGGGACGTCAGAGCACGTCCGATGAAAGCACCGGATGGTTCTACAAGTGGCCAACGGTTGGCGACCCCTGAATAACATTTCGCTCTCATTTATTTGAACCCCAATTACTGGGTTTCAGTACTACGTGTTCGTGAGGGAAGAACGAACACAATTATTTTGTAAAAAAGAAAGTATAAAATAGCCTATTCAGTTAGTCGAACAACTTAACTAATACGCAATATTTATATATTTCTCCGTCTACAATAAGTATCTTCATGGACTGCAAAGCACTTGCCTCACATTTTAATACGTAGTGAGTTCGGAAACCGGCCTAGCAATGACTTTGTATTGGGTATTGATATATCTTAGTACTTGGAAATCAGTTAAGGTGAGCCCGCATGGTGATTAAGCTAATACTATCTATCTATATATCTCTCTAAGAGAAAGCCCGTGCTTTACAGTGGAACATATTTATGCTTACTAATATTATAAACGCGAAGGTTTGTATGTATGGATGGATATTTGTTACTCTTTCTGTTTTGTTTTTCTTGTTTGCTTGTTAAATTTTGCACAGAGATATATTTTAGTCTAAGTTAGCACATAGGCTATTTTTATCCCGGAAAAACACAGATCAAAATTACCACGCGAACGAAGTCGCGGGCAACAGCTAGTAGGCCGAATTAGTACATAAATACTGAAGCAACAAGTGAACATAAAAAAAACATGTGCAAGTTGTACTCGTGCACAAAGGGTTCCCTACAATTATATCTATAACATTTGATTATTTCAAGCGTTCTGTGGCCGTTCTTAATATTAAACAAAAAACGGCAAAAAAATCAAGCTTTTCAAATATTTATTTTATTCTGTTTTTATTATTTGTTGTTATAGCGGCAACAGAAATACATCATCTGTGAAAATTTCAACTGTCTAGCTATCACGGTTCATGAGATACAGCCTGGTAACAGACACACAGACATACAGACAGACAGAGAGACAGACAGATGGACTGTGGAGTCTTAGTAATAGGGTCCCTTACCCTTTGAGTACGGAACCTAAATGCTTATTACTAATGTATAGAGACCGGATTATATGCAAATGCATATTGCATATGCTTTTGCATATTTAGTACCTTTTCAGCGTTAGCTGCATATTTTAGAAAAATAAAATGTATATTGCATATTTACGCTCGATCTCGCTCATCGTTCGATGCTTTTCATAGTAGGAAACACATTGAAAAACAACCCAGGGTTTGAACCCTTGTGTGAAATTGATAGTTTCATTAACGGGATGGGTGAAATTTTGCCCGGCACAGTAAGCCCAAACATTGCACCCAAATTTAAATTCTGCCCAGTAACCTCAGTAGACGTAGAACGCTCTTTTTCCGCTTACAAAAATTTATTAAGCGATCGTAGACACAAATTGTCTACAGAACATTTAGAACAGTACTTAGTAGTACATATTTTTAAAGGTAAATTTTAAATTTCATTGTTACCTAAGTAGGTAACATGTAACAGTTTTTTTCACAAATACGATTTTCAGTACAAGCCTTTATAAGGTAAAATAAAATATTTAAAAATATGACTTTTTGTTTTTTCCTGTTTAATTGTATGCATATTTTGGCCCTTTTTAAGGATTTTCGTGCATATTTTAGCTATTTTACTTGCATATTTGCATGCATATTTTGGGCATATTATGGTGCATATAATCCAGTCTCTACTAATGTATTAACTAAATGTACCTAAATGTAGAATTCCCTAATTACAAGTAAAGCATGAGTTACCAGTCAATTACCAGGAGACGGTCAGCAGCGTCTTCCTGAGATTCCAATCGATCGCCAACTCGCCTGCCAAGCGTGGCGATTATTGCAAAACCCCTCATGGTTATGAAAACCACGAAGGAGGCCTATGTCCTGTAGTGGGCGTCAACTGGCTGATGATGATGACGATGAAGTAAAGCAATTGCCCCCGGGTTAGTGTTCCGCGGCAAGGAATCCAAATGTTGTCGCTGATAGCTCTTTGTATTATTTCACTGATTTCATTGTTTCAATGCATAAAACGCATAATGCATAAAAGTATTGCGCCCAAAATTTATGAAAAACTGCCAGTGAACATAAAAAATCTTCCAATATGCCTTTTCAAAAATTTAAAAATGCTATTATACAGTGGCCGAATTTCTTAATGACTTAATTTCTTGTAAATACGTTGTTGACATACTTATAATATAATATAAAGAATTTGACGTGTAATGTAATTTGATCTGTTTTGTTTTTATGCATGATATGAACTAACTCTTTAATAACAGTACTATTAGATTATAATTAGATTTTTAAATATTACCTTAATGTGCTCAGTGTAGCCTTTTCAATTAATTTTTGCACGAAAAATTTCTACGCCTTATGGGCAAAACATAGAAATATCTGCTTTTCCTAATTGTAACATCTCAACTTTGTTGTGCCTATGTTTCACAAATAAATCTTTATCTTATCTTATCTGATTGTTTGACTGCTTCGTTGGTCTAGCGGTGTGACGTCTGATTGGCATGCCGCAGGTCGTGGGCTCCATTCCCACTGGGGCCCGCCCCATATTTGTACAAATGGCCTCAGTCTGGGTGTGTTTCCATGTTTGTGATGTCCTTGCCTGTTTACCATAGTACAGGGTGTGGGAGCCTTCTATGAGGGGTTTAGCAATGGTGAACGAGCATTTAAGGTTTTAAAGGATTTATTCACGAGATCACACACAATTTTGTCTATCCGCCATATTGAGTAGTGAGAAAGAGAGAGCATGCTAACTAAAGTTGCCAGCAACCAAACTCTTGTTAAGTAAGTGCTAAACATAATTCCGGGGCGAAAGAAAAGGTTTTAAAAACTAGTTATTTCTAGGAAAAGAAAAAATCCTATTTATATGTAGTTTCTAAGAAAACAGAAGTTACTTATTTAGTTATTTTAGTTACGAAAACGAAAGGGATCTTATTTAAATAGCTATTACTTATACTGTAAATAAATGCACACTTTGCTTATAAGAAGCGACTATTTCTAACAGCTTATTTACTTATCAAACTATACTACTATACGTACATAATCTTAAATAGGTAAATACCTACTTCTATCAATCGATAGGTAACAGTGAGACCTTGTTGACGGCCATCGATTTCTGGTGCTTGTTGGCCAGCTTCAATTTGACGACTCTAACCTTACCGTCTTTGCCTGGATAGGCTTCTACTACTCTCGCGAGAGGCCAAGTTAGAGGAGAGGAATCTTCTCTAATCAAAACAATCTGATCCTTTTCCAGGTTTGGCAAAGGTTTGCGCCATTTTGGTCGGCTTTGTAATTGATTGAGGTAGGACTTTTTCCATACCTTCCAAAAGTTTTGTACGATTTGAGTACACTGTTTCCAAAATCGGAGCCTAGAGGCTGGAGTCAGCGTATAGTCAGGCTCAGGAATAGCAGTTACTGGCCTACCTATGAGGAAGTGAGCCGGCGTGAGGTACTCAAAGTTATCTCCGTCTCTACTGACTGGTGTGAGCGGGCGCGAATTTAGAACTCCTTCAACTTGAATCATCACCGTTTGGAACTCCTCATACGTAAGCACAATTTTACCAATGACTCTACGAAAATGGTATTTGGCGCTCTTTACGCCAGCCTCCCAAAGGCCTCCCCAAGTGGGAGAATATGTCGGAATAAAGTTGAATTTTATACCGCGCTGGGCCGCGAATTCAGTGATCGACGAGCAGTGTGCCTGGTCTCTACATAGCTTGTATAGAGCGTTAAGTTGGTTATTGCACCCTTTGAAGGTGGATGCATTGTCGCAAAATATTTGGGCGGGCATTCCCCTTCGCGAAATGAAGCGCTTCAACGCCGCCAGAAAGGCCTCACTTGACAAGTCTGATACTAATTCCATATGGATCGCCTTAGTGCTAAAGCAGATAAATACCGCGACATAACCTTTGGTACATAATGACTTTCGGATGCGCAATTGTTTTACGTCAAAAGGACCACAATAATCAACGCCTGTGACTGTAAATGGCGGGCATGGATTTAGTCTTTCACCTGGTAGAGAACCCATGAGTTGCTTTGATGCCTCTGCTTTAAGTCGAAAGCACTTCACGCATTTATGCAGTATTTTCTTTACTTCTCTTATACCGCTTACCAACCAGTATTTTTGAGATAAATTAGCAAACACTAATTTCGGCCCGGCATGAAGCAAGTTCAAATGTTCTCTACCGATTATAAGGTCAGTTACATGACATTTTTTCGGCAGGAGCAGTGGGTGTTTTTGGTCGTACGGTACGTTCGCGTTCTCTATCCTGCCCCCCACTCTAAGACAGCCGTTTGAATCGACAAAGGCTGCCAGAGCTAATAGGGAGCTAGGAATAGGTTTGTTCGCTTTAAGAGCTTTTATTTCTGAGCCAAAATGATTACTTTGTATGTACAAAGTAATCTTTAGCATTGAATGGCGAAGCTCCGGTACCGTAAGTATTATATTCGACCCACTGCCAGCTTTTTTACCCTGATTGGGCCTTGAAGTTCTGACCTTGTCTTTACAGTTTTGATAAAACTTATAAATGTATGCGATAACGCGTTGTAGCTTTAATATGCTAGAGAATTTACTGAACACAGATAATTCTTTTTGTGGGTTAAAATTCTCACAGCCAACGAACGTTTAGTCGGGTAGTGGCTCATTAATAGTATTCGCTTTTTCTATGGTTTTTATATCCAAGTCTTTAGCTTGAATAAATTGTGGGCCATTCCACCAAAGTTTGTTGTCTGTGAGTGATTTTGGTGTCACTCCTCGTGAGAGACAGTCGGCAGGATTCTCCGTACCCTGCACATGGCGCCATGATTCTCTGTGGGAAAGATCGTTTATTTTCTGAACGCGATTTTTTACAAAAAGCTCAGAGCCGCGATAATGCTCCGCTTGAATCCAAGCAAGTACAGCAGTGTTATCAGTGAACAAAAGCACCTCACTGCAATTTACAATGTGCTGTATTTTACTCATTAACTGTGCTAAAAGCAATGCGCCAGATAATTCTAGCTTAGGTGAGGTGAGCTTTGGCTTTGATGGCGCAACACGCGATTTAGCACAAAGAAGCCTTGCGAGCGCATAGGTATCATATTGAGCCCTCACATAAATGCAGCAGCCATATGCAGAGTGCGAAGCATCGCAGAATCCAATAAGTTGGATCTTTTTTGGATTATTAGGCATTACATTCCTTTCCACATAAATGGGTTCCATGTTAGTTAGATTTGTATAGAAATCTAGCCAATCAGCATTGAGGTCGTGAGGTAATACATCATCCCAGTTTAGCTTTGCCTGCCATAAGGACTGCATAAAAATCTTAGCTCTTACAAGCACAGGTGAAATGATGCCCAGTGGATCGAACATGCTACCGATAAAGCTAAGCACAGACCGCTTGGTCCAGGGCTTTTCATTTGCAGGTGGTGAGCAGCGCACTAGCAACGTATCTGATTTTACATCGAATGCAACACCTAGAGCTTTTAGAAAGGCGTGATCTTTATTCATCTCTATCTCATCGAAATGTTGCTTTTGAGCAGGTATACCATTTAGTAAATCCAAGTGATTTGCTGTCCATTTATGCAATTTAAACCCTCCTTTTGTTAGTAAGTTAATAACTTGATTTCTTACTTCAATGGCGGCAGGCAGTGACGAGGCGCCCGCGATGACGTCGTCGACATATGTATTTTTAAGCAGTACCTCTGCGGCCAGGGGGTACTCTGGGTTGCAGTCGGCCAGCTCCTTCAAGCACCTGGTGGCCAAGTAGCTGGAGCTCTTCAGCCCATATGTCACAGTTTGCAACTGTAAACATTGAATAGGAGAGTTAGCATTTTCTTTCCACAGTATATTTTGTAAGTGCCTGTGGGCTGGGTCAAGCAGAATCTGTCTGAACATCGATTTTATGTCTGTAAGAAAAACATATTCATAAGTGCGAAACCTGACCAAAATGTCAAAGAGTTCACTTTGCATGATTTTGCCATTATATAGCATGTCATTTATTGACACCTTTGAGCTACTACGCGCACTGCCATCGAAAACTACTCTGCATTTGGTAGTCTTTTTGTCTGGGCGTATTACCGCATGATGCGATAAAAAATAAAGGGACTCAAAAGGAATATCGCTGTTATGTAAGTCATACAGCTTAGCATGACCATTATCTAGGTATTCTTTTAAGAACGTTGAGTACTGCGCCATCAGGCTATCATCCTTTGTCAATCTTTTGTACAGTTGTGTTAGCCTTTGGTAAGCAACCGAGAAAGAGTCACCGAGGTCTAATGCCTCTAATGACTGTTTGAGTGGTAGTTGAACCTGGTACCTACCATTCTCAAATGTTGTTGTAGTCGCGAAGATATTCTCGCAGATCTCCTCCTCTGATTGCTGCTCCTTGGGCGCCTCAACCTGCGGCACTGACGTCACAGGATAACCCTCCACCTCCCAGAACCTTTCCATTAGTGTTTCCAGGTCAATGTCAGGGGCTGTGGTCACTTTTGTTAGGAGGGATGTAGTGCTGTTATTCAGGTTAGCAGGATTCAGGGTATTAGTGTTTGTGTTTCCTCCAGCTATGTATCCAAACTTAGTATGAAGGAAGGTAGGTCCATTCTGAATCATATGCTTTTCTGAAAGCAAGACATTGAAGAATATATCAGCTGCCAGTAAGATATCTATTTGACCTGGGTTGTGATACTCTGGGTCGGCTAGCTCAAAACCTGAGGGCAGTTTAAATTCTTTTATACTGAATTTTTGTTGAGGTAAAGGCGAGGTTATGTTGTTCACCACTGAGCATATTACATCTAGGCTATAGGAGCCATTTATAGATTTGACATGTATAGCTACAGCATGTGACACTGGACAGTCCTGCAGGCCAATAGTTGAGACATTAAGGTCTCGTTTGAATGATCTAAGTTGCAAGCGTTCAACTAGTCTTTTTGTGATAAATGAGGTTTGACTCCCACTATCTAGGATTCCCCGAGCGGTTACATAAGAACCGTCCCTGCAAGCAATTTGTAGCCGAACAGTGGGCAACAGAACTGTACCTGTGTTATTACTGTATAATGCAGTGGAGTCGTCCTTGGGTTTGTCATTATTTTTATGAAGCAAAGTGTTGTGGCTTTCATTGCACGAAGCACATTTGCCTCTAAATTTACATTTGTTTTTGTGAGCACATAGGCATGAGCTACACAGCTTGTGTTCTTGCACAAAGTTCTGACGCTCCTCAAGACTTGCACACTTAAAGAGCGGGCATTGATACAAGCGGTGTTGCTCTTTTTTGCAAAATTTACATTCATTTTTTTGCTCTGTAGCAGTGAAATTTGGCAGAGAGACATGAGTCTTCTTAGGATTAGGCTTAGCAGACTTATTTTGAGTTGTGTTCTCACTTTCTTCGAATGACTGAGCCCTATCTTCCAAAAATTCAAGCAAGTAACCAAGAGTGGGCAAAATACCTTTGTTACGTTCCATGTGGAAGGCACGCACAGTGTACTTATCAATCTTGCGCAGCAGTATGGGCAGGAGTAGCATGTCCCAGGCATCCACAGGCTGCTGGAGGTTCTTCAACGCGCTAATATGCTGGCGCACAGTCGACACCAACTCGCGCAAATGTGCTGCTGTTCCACTTGATATGACTGGGTAGTCCAACATCTTGTTCACATGTGAGGCAATCAGGATGCAGGGGTTGTCGTAACGCTCTCGGAGCAAGGCTAGTGATGCCTCATATGAGGAGGACACTATAGGCAAGCCTTGAATCAGGGACAGAGCTTCTTTTGTCAGGTGAGCTTTTAGGTAGCACAACTTCTGGACGGCTGAGAGCTTGGGGTCACTATGAATCACAGCTTCAAAAAGTTCGATGAAAGGCATGAACTCGGTGATTGTTTCTCCAGAAAACGTAGGTATTTCTAGGTTGGGCAGCTTATTTGCATGGAGATTGTTATAACCATTGTCTTCACTGTTGGATTTTCGCGGCGTAAGCCTAGCCAGTTCGGCGCCGAGGATGTAGTAACGGTCTTCGAGTTCATCTTCCGCGAAATCCTCTTCTTCTAGAGTTTCTTCAAAGATATGGATCTGCAATTGAATTTCCTTGTATTTCTCGAGTTGCCCTTCTAAGGCTTTGTACCTTCGGTGGGCCACGTCGAGTAACGCGTCCGTGGGGTGTTCCTTCACCGTTTCCAGGTGTTTTTCAAACCGTGTGAAGGCACTTTTGCACTGCCCGGCCGCCGCTCTTAGTTTTCTCAACTCTTTATGCGGATTATCTTCCTCCGCCATTTTTCAAACAATATATAAGCAGCAATTTCTCAACAAAATCGTGTTTGTTTACTTCCAACGAGAATGAACGAAAAGACTGAACGGGCCAAGTCAATGTCACTTTGACAGTTGACAGCTGAAGTTGCGGCGCAAGGTGGCGCTCGCGCAGCGTTTGCGTTTCGATTCACCGTAGCACCGCTTCACCCACGCTTCACCTCGATGATTCAAGGTAACCTTGAAAGCAACCCCAAAATGCTACTGCATGTGATGACTCACATGAAGAGCTGCTCAAAACACTGCAGTTTCCCCAGAAGGCAATGAACTGTTGGCGTAGGCGGCACACAGAAGTCGTTTACCGACGAAATCTGCCACTTCACTGGGCGCGAGACTATAGGCACGCGTCCCGGCGGCGTCGTATCGAACAGCAAATCTTCTTTTGCACGAACCTTGGCACTGATTCTATTATTTTCCCTCGAAGGACCAGTTTGTGGGAGCCTTCTATGAGGGGTTTAGCAATGGTGAACGAGCATTTAAGGTTTTAAAGGATTTATTCACGAGATCACACACAATTTTGTCTATCCGCCATATTGAGTAGTGAGAAAGAGAGAGCATGCTAACTAAAGTTGCCAGCAACCAAACTCTTGTTAAGTAAGTGCTAAACACAGGGTATCCTCGTTTGGGATCAGGACAGGTGATTGTGTTGCGTGGAATTTATTATTGTTTGTGACAAAACTTATGACGCGATTAGGTAAATAAATTCCTCTCAAAATTAATCCTGAATCCTGAAATTAATCCAAAATTAATGTGGATGAAATGTCACCCAACTTTGTTAAGCAGAATCTGGCTAAAGAGTTCTTGGTTTCCATAAGTATTTGGAATGTTTGCATGAAGAAATTTCGTGAGAATTTATTTAATTTGAAGCTAATCACAGTTTTATTTACTAGTATATTTACAATAGGCACTGACTGAAAATCAGCGCTGAGGGATCACTTCCTCAGCACAACGCTGAGTCAGCTGCCTTTTGTGGCAACTTAGACACTCCACAGGCTACATCTATGGTCCTGTTTTAATTATTCGTTTTTAGTTTTCTTTCTGTTGCTGTGCATACTATATTACTCACCTGCTTATTTCGTTTCTGTGATGTATCTTGTTGATATAATAATAAATGTCTTTCTTTTTCTTCTTCTTCAATATGTTAACTTTTGGTAGTCAGTTATACAAGTCTCTACCTAACGAATTCCGTCAGACAAACTCTGTCTCTACAAGTCAAGATGGATCCCGAATTCCCGACCCCAAGGTTGAAATAGCTAATGCTGCATTAATATTGTAGAACAACTTGCCTCAGAAACGTCTCCTATGCTAATTTTACAACTTGATTGACATCTTGTTCGAAGCTTTGCTTTATTTCAATGCTTCATTTAAGATAGAATAGAATAGTTTATTAAAATCGAGTTGCAAAAAATAAAGTTTACAAAAATACTGTTAACATAACAAAAGAGGAACTTACATGATTGCAATATATTGGCTGTTAACTATTTTGATGTAACTGTGGTCCCCACACTAGACCGAGCCTGTATCGTGGGGGCCCCATTGGTGATTTTTTTGCCGTTAAATTTCAACCAACTTACAACGCTGAATAAATTGGTAATTTATTATATATTTAGAGTATCTATAGTATTAAATAAAACGTAATAACTTTTTGAGTACAAATACTAAAATTCAAAAACCTATTTAAGAGTAAAACAAGTATAAAATTAAAAAGTAAGTTTAAAAGAACAATAATCATGCGAGCAAGCAAGAATGTGTGTGTGTATGTGTGTGCGTGTGCGTTTTAGATAAGTTGCCGTTTTCAATAACCCATGTAAATTTAGATTATCCAATCACAGATATTTCATCCAACTCATTTTATAAACACGCCAGAAGGCTTATATCTACAGCTATGCAAATGCTTCAGCACTTTAAGACTTAATTGCACGTAGCCTCAGGGACTGAGCATGATACTCGTAGCTTAAACAAAACATGAGCATCCTCTTATCCTATTTTTGCATCGTTGGTAATAACTTCTGATTACCATGCCGCATGTCATGAGTTGGATTCCCACTAGAGGCCGCCATGGATTTGTAGAAATGGCCTTAGTCTGGGTGTATGTTTGTGATCTTCTTGTCTGGTTATCGTAGCACAGGGTATCCTAGTTTGGGGGAAAGGACAAGTGATTATTGTGTAAAAGAATTTAACTTTTTTAACAAAAATAAAACCCGACTCCAAGGACCACACAAAAAAGAGAGCTCGATGACTTTTTCATAGATTTTACCAACGGATCTAGACCAAATTTGTATGGAACCAGCCTGATGATACTTTCTTTCAAATCAAAAAAGAATTAATGAGACCACATGGTAAAGAGACAAGATTACTAAACTACATACTTAAAAAATATAGGGACGAATTGAGAACCTTCTTTTTTAATTCGGTTAATAATATAGAACAGAATACAACATGAGTATGTCATATTCTGCCCCCTAGATGGTATTACATTCGAGACGTCGTGGGTTCGAATCTCGGCCTGTACCAGTTACTTTATTTTCTAAGTTACATTTGTGAAGTTGTAGTCAAAATGCTATTCACTAAATGTGAAGGAGAACGTTGTGAGAAAACCTGTGTGTATGAGGTGGTCACATACCTCAGTGATTGAAATTGCCAATCCACGGTGGGCACGCGTGGTAATTAAGCCCACATTCTCTCTCTCCAAGAGAAGGCCTGTGCCCTGCAGTGGGAAGTAGGTATATCATCATCATCATCAGCCATTTGACGCCCACTGCAGGACATAGGCCTTTTTCGTGGTTTTCATAACTATGAGGGGTTTTTCCATAATCGCCACGCTTGGTAGGCGGGTTGGCGATCGCAGTATGCGGTTGGAATCTCAGGAAGACGCTGCTACCCGTCTCCTAGTAATTGATATCCTTAGTCGCCTTTTACGACATCCACGGAAGGAAATGGAGTGACGCTATTCTTAATCCGGTGCTACACGGAATAGGGGACGGAAGAGTGGGACGTATATAGGCTACATAAAAAACAACATACTAAAACTTATCGCATCTCATGTATAACACAGTACAAATATACATTAATGTACAAACTTGTCAGCATGATATGTAAGTCCATCTCAGTACTAATGCTCTAACCTCGCGTCATGGTGTAAAGAAAGATGGTGTTTTCTTCCTTCGGCTTATTAATTTATGTGCCAATGGTCAGTGTCGCTGATTATTCTTCAGTAATATAACTAAGAAGAAACCTTACTTTCAAAGTCTTCAAAGACGGATTGTTTTTTTCTCCAGCATGGAAAGTTTTTATTAAGAAAAATGTGGGAGAATTTGCATTAAATAAAAGGCCTTTCAAATGCTTGATATTTTTAACAGCTTCTAGTGGCTACTCATATCTACACTATATAGGTGAAGTGACCGTTGAGACGCTGTAGTTCGTTGGACATATTTTAGACGGCGTCGCATTAACACTGCTAATTATATCTTTGTTACTGGATTATGTATTCTATCATGAGTACAGACAATTCAAATGCCACATATTTCTTAGATAATAGCAAGAAACCGCTAAATAATAGTTACAGATAAAAATATTATTTCATAATAATAATAAATAGTAGTACTTAGCTAATAGTAGGTAAATAAAGATGAATATCTAGGTTAATATAGAGATATTTGTAGTTTAATATTGTGAGCACTTTAGTGCATTAAAGATTTCTCTACATTGGGATTAGAATAGACAAGAGTAGCATAGATAGGCAATTAAAATATGATGAGAAGTATTATTATGTATCTACAAATATCTCTATATTAACCTAAATATTCATTTTTATTTACCTACTATTAGCTAAGTACTACTATTTATTATTATTATGAAATAATATTTTCATAATAATATTAAGTACAGCCCAAAGGGAACGAAAAGTTGACATCAAATTTAAATTACCTTTGGCAAACAGTGGGACATTATCGTGGCTACTTAAAAAAGTAATCGAAAAGTGACTATTACCACCTTTTAAAATAGTTGAAACAAAGTGTCACTATTGGAAGATATGACCCTTTTCTCTGTACGAAGTCCGGTGTTAACCCTCGAGCGCGAGAGCGGCCGAGATATCGTTAATCTTATATCTTCGTCCGGCGAACGTCGGTAAAGACAAATTACTTAATTAATGTTTTTCTTTCCTTACTCCAGTTGAGAGCCTTTTCTTTATGACCAGCTCTAAAACCGGGGATTTCGTTTAGTTGGCTCGAAAGTGGTTGGGACCTCATTTTAGTTGGGATGCGTTATTACGTCGGGTGCTTTGATATAATTGGTAGGTACTGACTGGTTTTTAAAACCAGAAATTTTAATCTGAGGGACCTCATTACGGGACTCCGGAGGATTACGGGTCCCCGGAGGCACTGACTGAAAATCAGCGCTGAGATATCACTTCCTCAGCATAACGCTGATTCAGCTGCCTTTTGTGTCAATTTAGACACACCACACGCTACATCTATGGTCCTGTTCTATTTATTTGTTTTGTCTGTTGTGTATTTAGTTTTATTTCTGTTGCTGTGCAGATTATGTTACTTATATGTTTATTTTGTTTCTGTGATGTGTCTTATTGGTTGGTATTCACTTTGGTTGGAGTACGTTATTCTGGCAAACACAGACCGACCGACAATCTGAGCTGACCGATGCTGGCAGCGGCTGGATGTGGATAGCCGAAGACAGAAGCAAGTGGCTTGCTTTAGGAGACGGCTAGACAGACGAACGGAAATGGCTGTAGCGGTTCCTTGTTGACTAATGAACCCCAAAAAGTGTGATCCAAGCCGACTTCAGAAATGAACCCAAAGAACAACAAAAAAATTATATTCTTACCAATATTATAAACGCGAAAGTATGTATGTATGGATGGATGTTTGTTACTCTTTCACGCAAAAACGGCTGAACGGATCCGGATGAAACTTTGCACAGAGATAGATATTAGTCTGGATTAGCACATAGGCTATTTTTTATCTCGGAAAAATACGCATCAAAATTACCACGCGAACGAAGTTGCGGGCAACAGCTAGTATTTAGATAAACCTATTTCATCCTTGCCCTTTAAAAGCCGTCTCAAGGGCTTGTGTTACATTGGGAAAACCTTTAGAAAGTGGATTTCAAAATTCATAAAGCTTATCCTCTGATTCAAAAAACCACCCCATATGTATTTCGCCTGACACAAGATTTGGGGTCGGCTGAAAAAAGATTGGATCCAACAGAGTTCCGGCTTATTGGCTGACTATTGAATAAATCTAATCACGTCGTGGTGCTCACTGAATGGCGGGTTTCCTCAAGATGCGATGTTGCTGGGAGAAAGAAAACCGTTGGAGAGGAAAAGAGAGAGTTTGTAGCTTATCTGAAACTTGGAAAACAAAATCTTTCTTGTGGTTTTTCGCTGGTTAGCCACAAGGTGACTTCAAATTCATTCGAAATTTTTAAGGGGATATTCTGACTATGATTAAGAAACATATGGCGCTAATTTTAAGATAAATAAGAGGAAATTGTGAAAAAAAAAAGTTGTTGTAATGCCATTGTAACTTTAGTATGGACCAGGTATTACTTTATTTGCAATTATTAATTAAATAAATAAGTATATAATACCCACAAAACATAATCAACTGTACGGATCCAAAACTAGGATACCCTGTGCTATGGTAACCAGGCACAGACATCACATGGACATAGACCCAGACTTAGGTTATTTGTACAAATTTACGGTGGCCTCTACTGGGGAATCGAACCCACGACTTCCGGTTACCCATACAATCCCATACAACGTACGTGATTTTTTTGCCGTTTTTTGCTCGATATTATTAAGGGCAACAGAACGCTTCAAATATTCAAATGCTGTATAGACAATAGTACGGAACCCTTCGTATGCGACTCGCACTTGAGCGGTTTTTATATCTACGTATAAGAATTTTAACACCAATAACAATAATAACAAAAAAAAGCTAGAAAGAAATAATTTACATTTTATTTAACTCAATTTAAAAAAAAAGGTATTTTTTCATGTCGTCTATATACGTCCCACTGTAGAGCATGGGCCTTCCCTCAGCGAAAAATACGTTTGCAAACTCTAATTCTCAACTATCCACACTATAGAAGAAAGTAACTTCAGTCCAACAGAAATTAACGTTCCAACGCTGCTGTGTCTAATTAATATTTCCAAGTGGCACTACGCCACGTTTGTCGCTTAATTAATCTCAAACAAATATTAATTATTTTTGTCTATTTATTGACGTTGAGTCTTTAAACTATATAATTCTAAAGGACTCGATCGGGCCACCATAACAATGGTTTTTAATTGTTCTTTTCAAGGTCATAATCTAACAATTATAAGTACGTCAATTTATCAATTTTCGGTGGTTTATCTTATAATTACTTATAATGCGTGTAACTATATGTATTACACATAAAAGATATTTTTCTATGAGCGCGAAAATTATGTAAGAGCTAATATTACGAAACATCTGAGAAAAAACTCTCAAAACAAACACAAACTCTAATTAGGGTATTTTATTACACACCCTGTATGATTCACATTTGCTAAAAGCGACCCGTATACTCCATATTTCAATGGAGTCTCTGAGAGATTTATAAGTAGTAGCGAAGAAGCTTGACTGTGGCACTTTTACGTTTAATCCATTCTAAACCTCAGCCTGCCATATTTCGAGAGCTCCGTAAGAAGGACTGTTCTATACTGATGCATTTATTCTTATTTTATTAGCAAGCCCAAGTGGCAGTGGGCTGGTTACATATGCCGAAGAACCGATGGGCGATGGCGTGCAAAAGTTCTGGAGTAGAGACCACGAACTGGCAATGCCCGCTGGACCGACAATCTGACGCAGATTCCTGGCAGTGGCTGGATGAGGATTGTTCTCGGCAATCCAGAAGGGCAAATCAGAAGGAAGTGGCGTTCCTTGGGGGAGGCTGTAGAAGAGGATGGGCTGATTTGATTGAGTTGGCTGTCTTATTTTAATTTCATTTTAAAGTTTCATTTGAGCAGCTTAAAGTTTTCACCTCTTGGTTAAGTAGACAGTACATTTGTTTGTTACGCACAATAAAAAACGTTAATAAAAATAAAACTTAAACAACCGGCTTGTGATAAAAGAGGCACTTAGCCTCATTGAATTTGTCGGGAATGCACCACGAAGGATTATTTCCGCGTCAGCTGACGGCTCATGTCAACGCTTGTTTGTCTTTTTGTCTCCACTTTACTCAGCTAATTTGCGACGCGAGATAAGGCGCCGTGTAATTGAATCTATTGTTTTGTGGAGGGCATATATTTTGTGTTCATATATTTAATTTTATTGAAAAAATAACAGGGGTTTTCGTATTAAATACCAATTTATATGCCTATTTTGCCTGGATTTAAAATTAAAAGTTTCAGATGTGGGCTTTTCCAACACAAAAAACAATGATATACATTTTTGTATGGAAAAATTAAACAAGTTGGATGTAGTCAAAACATCGCAGATTTTAAGACACTCTCTCCGAAAAGGGATTTTTTGCTCACCAATTAAAGTATCATGGGTAAAACTTCGAAGGCACGAAAAAAAATTTAGTGCTCCAACAATTTTAATGATATACTTAGGTAGTAATAACATCTGTATGGACAAAAATTGATATTTTTTGGTATTTTAGAGTGGTCACCATCATGAAGTATTTTTTATAGGCGAGTAGACCCTCTTTTTTGATAGATATGTAATTTTTTTTTCACCTCACTAGCTCGTAAAAGCTCTGTTTATCATTCGAAATCTGCGTGGAAAATCGCACTTTATCCGCTAGCGTGGAAAGTGTTTTTAAAATTCGAATATTTTTATTCAATAAAGGTTTCGTACAATAAATTACATATATATAGAACCTCATTGGTTTCGTAATAGTTTATATTCTCTGCAGCCAGTCCATTGATGATTGAAATGCAAATACTTATTTCATGTCATGCGCCAGCCTCATTTAAAGAATCGCACTGGCCGGCAAGAAAATTTGATTTAAAAAAAAAAAATTCAATATTACCAATTGTAGTAATTTTACTTTTAATTTTTGAAATAAATAAACAGTAATTTAATATTTATTAAAACTGTTTTTCTTGCACCTAACATTTTCCTCGCTTTAGTGAGGTGAAAAGTTGTGTGTTGCGCTCGGCAGCAAAGTTATTTAGCGTCTCGTACCTTTGAAACCCTCGCTACGCTCAGGATTCTATATTTGAACCACTCGCTTCGCTCGTGGCTCAATCCTAGAATCCTTCGCTTGCTCAGGTTTCAATACAAGGTAGTCGCGCCAAAAATTAACTTTGCAGCCTTGCATAACAAATAACTATTACACCCTGTACATAAATACTACAACACACAGCTCTTTTGATTGATACCCTTACAAACAATTGACCCCTGATCAAATTTTGAACGTTTCCATATAACAGAGGCAAATCATTGAATGAAATACCAAATGTTAAAGTCGACGTCCTGTCATACAAATTTTACAGAATGAAAACATTTCTTCGAGTCCTGTAACAGAAAAACATGAAAGTCTTCATCTTGAGGCACAGACGGTCAACTAAAAGAAAACTCGGTCAATGATCCTAATTCTACTTTGTATGTTGGGCCAACATTTGAGTCAAGGCTTTATCTGTTATATTTCTCCAATTTTATGCCATTGCCATAATATCTGTAACAAAGTAAGATGAAACGATGATTTATACAAGTCGATGAAGAAAAAAAATGCCTTTAAAATACATCATCATCATCATCAGCCATTTGACGCCCACTGCAGGGCATGGGCCTCCTTCGTGGTTTTCATAACCATGACCCAGTTTGTAGTTTCCAACCGCATACTGCGATCGCCAACCCGCCTGCCAAGCGTGACGATTATGGCAAAACCCCTCATGGTTATGAAAACCACGAAGTGGGCGTCAAATGGCTGATGATGAAAAACAAAAAAAATGCATAACAAGTAACATAAACAAGTAGGTACGATGTAGCGATGAAACTACCAATTCTCTGTTCCCAAGAGCTTTAAGCCGGTTTCCATTATCATTTTCTCGAGAACCTTTCCAGACTTGAATAGATTTTCTAAGAATACGTCATCTCCGCTATTAAAAGCATTGTCGGTAATTGTACTATAGAATTTTGTAAGTCCACATGCGGTGTATATATCTAGATAAACGTAGCTATAAGGTATACCGACATTGTGCTTTTTGAGTCAATAATAAACCGGTAGCCGACCTAAACGGTGGTTTTATTAACCAGATATACAATAGCACATTATTTCTTTAACTTACTGTTTTAACCTTCGGTAGCTCCAAATAGCAAAAATGGAGACAGATATGTACGTGATATTCTGCGTGGTGCCGGATTAAGAATAGCGTCACTCCATTTCATTCCGTGGATGTCGTAGAAGGCGACTAAGGAAATATATTACCAGGAGAAGGGCAGCAGCGTCTTCCTGAGATTCCAACCGCATTCTGCAATCGCCAACCCGCCTGCCAAGCGTGGCGATTATGGCAAAGCCCTTCGTGGTTAGGGAAAACCATGAGGGAGGCCTGTGTCCTGCAGTGGGCATCAAATGGCTGATGATGATGTAACGTGCAACACCTGAAAACTATTTATTCACTACTGTAAGTTGAAAATTAATATGTATTTTATATGTGCAGATAATGAAATCTATCGAACAGCAGCGGCAATTCTATAATCCAACACATTCCAAATTTAAAGCTACAGTTTCATCTATTGTACTACCACCGAGCCTTGATTTATTTAAGTGGATTACAGTACAATTAAAGATAGCTGGGTCACGTGACGTCATTTTTTATACCATTTATGCCTAGAAGGTACATGTCAACGTGTGGGCGCGTAGATTTAATTTATGCAAAAAATGCAACTTCACAGGAGAACAACTTAAAATTAAATCTTGTCAAGAAAGTGAATATTTGTTACGAAGTCTTCATAACAGCAATTAACCATCTATTTAAAACATACCGAAACTGTTCACTTTTTCATTCCAATAAGTAGCGTTGAATCATAGTACTTTTCGAGATATTTCAAAAATATACCAAAGTTACAAAGTCGATAGTTTTTTTTTTGTTAATAAAAAATAAATTGTCATCGAATGTGGTAAATTCGATAGAATTTTAAGTTCTGTACAGAATTTTAAGAATTGAATACTATCGGAATTGGATACGGAATGCATTTCGATAAAAACTAGGTAGAAATTCAGCGGAATACGTCATCGTTACTACTAATTTTGATAGTTTTCTCTGTTACATCAAAATATGCCAAAAATTGTGTTTGTCAAGTAATATACTACGGAATCTACCACATATAATAATGTTTGTAGTTTCACATAAGTCGATACGATTTCAATCCATCGGTAATAATGAAAAATTTAGTTAATATTTACAAAAAGCTTTATGCCACTTATAGACCGATTAATTGATTAGCCGCAAGTGCGATAGAACGAAAATTACGTATTTGCAGATATGACGATTTACGTAGTGGTGTTCGAGCTACCCAGAATATTTTTTTTTATTGACTTATTTTACGAAATCCAATCCAATACAAGAGTTAACGAAATATAAGGTATATTATATAGGTATATTACAGTAGCAGAGAGACATTAAAAGGTTTTCACTTATATCACTTATAGGTTTTCGCAATGTCAATTACAATACACGCATCGTTGTTCAATAGAGTGATATTGAATGTAATAGAGTAATATTAGCACGAGAACGGCTGTTATTTGACGCTATTACGTGTCTACTAAGAAATATCTTTACAATGTCGTTCCAATGAACCCATGCAAATTAAATAGGTATCTCTCTCGAAGGAGATCAAAACGCGGGAGTCGCCGAGATAAATTGCACGGATTATACCGTTGGAATGCGATTGGTTAGTAGACTTCCAATAGTATCAATGAAACATCTCTTTCTGCACAAAAACCACTCTATCGAACAACAATGCATTTAAGAGACTCGCCCCTGTGGTCGGTCAATGAATCTTCTCCCAAACGATCAGCCAATCTTCAACCCAACATTGGCTCCAGTCAAGGCTTTAGCCGGCCTAGCGCCATGATTTATGTCGGACCGCAAGATTGTGTGTGGGGAAATAAATCTCACCGATATTAATATTGAAGCAACGCGTGCGGTCAGGGGTTGTGACTTGGATTATTGTGTGTGATTGGCTCGATAATGTGACGAGATAATAAGTTTACAAAGGTATAGATGAAGAAAATACTTTATTACGGGTACGTTATCCATTTCCACATACAATATAGGTTTATGAAGTTTTTTACGAAATGAATCTTTGGGAAACTTCATTTATGAAAATGGACATAGATTAGCTGAATGTCATCTGAAGAGGAAGGTGGTCCAAACAAGTACTTGCAAGCAAAAATTACAATAAGTACAGAATAATTTCAGTTGATAGCTCAACTACGTCCTTCACAGTGTATGTGTGAGTTTGTGTGAGGGTATACATGCATGAGAAACGAGTATTTAGGTAAAAACAACAAATTGGATACAAAATTTGTAGCACATTATACTACGTAGTACGCTACGAAAGATATGCCAGCTACGAAAAAGCGTAGCAGGAGCTACGAATCGATGTAGCAAGTGCTAGAAACATTTTGGATGCTTGTAATAAAACTCAAAACAAATAATAATAATATATTCCACACAACGCAATCTCTTGACCTGATCTCAAACTAGGATAGGCTGTGCTGTGGTGACTAGGCAAAGATGTCACAAACATGAAAATACACCTAGATTGAGGTCATTTGTACAAATTTGTAGGGCGGCCCCCAGTGGAAATCGAACCCACGACCTCTGTTTTGGTATCTAAGCGCCTTAACGGCTAGACCAATGAGGCAGTCATAATGGCAAATTTCTAACGTCAAAAACTCGAATATACTTCGCATTTATCCCATTAGGCTGGTTAAAAAGAGAGAAAGCCAGTGAAAAATGAAGGAAGAAATATTAAGAAAACAAATATATTGAGCGAACGAGGGTGGAAGGGCCGATAATGGATATCCTGGACGGATATGCTTCGACCAAATAGGAGATTTATTAGCAAAGGGCAAGATCAAAAGTACCTGAAACTGGCGTACGTGCATACAACGAGTTATGTTGGTGAAGTAAAAAAGACCTGGCAAGTGGCAGACCCTGGTATGTGCCTACCTCTCCGGGATACAGGTGTGAGTTTATATTATGTTGTTTTAAGCGACGGGGAGTAGTTAAACTGTACGTATACCAACGTTAAGCTGTTGGTGCCGGCTGCCGTCGATAGATGGCAGTCGTTAAGCCAAGTCAGAGGCCTTAGGGCGGCTTGACAACTTCTGACAGTAGACGAGCCACTAGTCTACAAGCCTCCACCAATCCGGACTTGGCCCCCGTGGTGGAGTATGGCCTATACCTTCCTCAGGGAAGAGTCCCGTGCCCCTCGGTGGGGACATAATGGGTTGATGATGATGATGATGATACCAATTTGAATAATATGTATCTGCGTTTCAGTTTTTTTGATACTATAAAAATTAAATAAGAATTGCATCGTTCTGTATCTAATGATCTATATAAATTCAGAAAAAATCTCTCACGAACCACTACCTCCGGAAGGTCACTCTTCCTCTATTTATTTTCAATAGACTACGTGGAATCAATGAATCTTTCTAATACCCTTGGATTGCCCATTATACTGATTGATAATACTATTTGCTTTTGTACTATTTACTGACCTTTCTACGTCGTAGTAAATGGGATTTTCACTGCTTTGTTCGATACTCTTAGCCAGAAATTGTAAGTTATGAGATTTATTTGTATAAGCCAGCCAGGCTTGTGCCAACGCGTTATTTATATGTTTGTGCGTGGGTAAGCTCTATCAAATGGATAATTTCAAAATCATCTTGTTTCATACTCATTCGTCATTGTTAGGTTTACGTATTCAAAGTGTAAGGGACACTATTTACTAAGACTTCCGCTGTCCGTCCGTCTGTCACCAGGCTGTATCTCATGAACCATGATAGTAAAAAAAAAAAATTTTCACAGATGATTTATTTTCGTTGCCCCTATAACAAAAAATACTAAAAATAGAATATAATAAATATTTAAGGGCAATGCATCCGATGCAAAAAACGTGCCGTATTTTGCTCAATGTTAATAACGGCAACAGGTAGACACTTGAGGTAGACATTCAAATATCGTATAGTTAATAGTACGGAACCCTTCGTGCTTGAGTCCGACTCGCACTTGGCCGATTTTTATTTATTTAGGTTCACATGATATAGGCACATGTAGGTATATGGCTGGTATTAGTATATGGCTGCCTTGTTCCAACGCTATCTGACAGCGTTATCTCTATGTTTATCCATGGGTAAGCTCTATCGAATGGATGACTCCAAAAACACTTTGGTTCGTATTGATTCGTTTTTTGTTTATTTTGATTGTGTTGTTACCAAATAAATGTTTTCTGTTCTATTCCATTCTTGCATCATGACATTTGCAGAGCTATCCATATATAAATTGTATAACTGACAATCCTGTCAATCAACTATTTATCGGATTATCCCTGGATAAGTATTTATATATTTACTTACTTATCCAGTGACCGAGCCGCCGTAAGAAATCTCAATTTGTATCAAATACAAACGATTTTTTTATGAATGTTGCTAACATGTCAACCTTCACGCTCATGCTCTCTTTAGTTTCCTCAAGCGTCATACTAAATGAATGAATGAATAAAGATTTGTATTCAGATAATTACAGAAAAATACAAAGGACATTGTCCATTTTCGGCTAAGCGTGGACAGAATGTACGAGGTAATACGAGCTAAGCACTGATTATAATTAATTCCCTAACGAATATTTTCGATTATCTAGTTGTGTCAATCGACAGTTAAAACTAAAAGGGAATTTATGTAAAACACTGTTCTAATTCAGTTGACCGGTCGGCATTTTAGTTTCGGTATTGCCAGGTGAAGAAAACTTAATAAACCACCCATTACACGGAAATCAGTTTGTGCTGTTTTAAACAGCACTTTTGTTACCTATGTATATTGTTTATTTTAAAGTACATAAATGCAATTGCATAAAAATAATACGAGCGTGATTCGTCGCTTTCAATCGTTCAAATGTACAAAAATATATATCTTGATTTGTGGGTAAACTACTTATTCATGGCAATACTAGACATAAGTAAAAAAAAAACACTTTCACGTAATCACGTTCACTGTAAACCACCGTTCGTTCAGTTTGCCGTTTCGTTAATTCGTGTTTTCTACTTTGGCTTTTTATAATATTATGTTTATATTATTTTTCAAAATAATGGCCGAGGAAGACAAGCAATCAAAGAATACTATTGCAACTGTTTGGTGGGCCGAAGGACAGTGGGTTGCTGTGCTCATGTAATGGCTATTATTTGGTTTCTAAGCTGGGCCAGGTATCAAGATAATACCTGCCCAGTTTTTAGAGTATATATTAATAGTATTTGAATCTGATTAATAAAAAAATACCTATTCAAAGGAAATGTAAGTTTATTTCAACATAACCTCTCAGTAGACATACAGGAAAAACTCACGGCATAGGCATATTGACACAAAATAATTAGTGCTATTGGTTTCTTACCAACCTATACTACAAAACCTAATAGTTAGTTTCGATTCAAATGTCTGTTCACGTTTAGCCGAAATGCCCATACAATGTGGACAATGTCCTTTGTATTTCGCGAACTGAATTTCTGTTTGTTAGCAGATGCTCTTGGTTTTACAACGAAAAACAAACATGATTTTGTTGTTAAATAAAAAACACCAACAACTTTGATAACAATAGGCTTTTTCATATTTCATGGCTTGTAAAACCTTGCAGTGGTTGTCACTCGAGAAGAATTTATTAATACCTGCAAGTCATTTAAACTCTGTCTTAGCCATAGGTACATACATACATTAACTCACGCCTGTATCCCAGAGGGATAGGCAGAGACCAGGGACTGCCACTTGCCACGATTCTGACAGATCACTTTCGCTTCCTCAACATTAGGTAGTCGCCTGCACGCACGCCGGTTTCGAGTATCTTTTGTCTTGCCCTTTGCTTATACATCCCCTATTTGGTCGAAGCTTGTCCGTCACGGTCGTCCCTTACTTACCCACATTTGCCCGATTTATTTGTTTCGTCAATCTTTCTTCTGTCATCCTCTCTATATGTCCATCCATAGGTTCCCCATAGGTAATTCTGCGAAATACTATTAACATTTTATGACCACTAATCCAAGCAAACCGCTGCCATAATTGCAATCAACGGAGCCAGATAGATCGTCGTTGTTTAACCAATCACATGAAAGCACACAGAAAGTCCGCTTTTTCCAGTCAGTCATAATTTTAACCTCCGGATTTTCGTTTGCTAACAGTTTGTTAATCTACTGTTAAGATCTACATTTCATTAAGTGTGCACTTTGGAAAACCGACAGTTGTGAACAGAAAATTGACAGATTGTTAGTGTACGAGAAACCGGGGATAAGGAGGGATTGTCACTTGCCGCCATCCTGACAGATCTCGATACTTATACTTATTGTGTGTTAAAAATGGCTTATCGAGAGGTGTTTCTACAGCTACGGTTAGTTCTTGGCTTTGAAACACTGTACATAATATAGAAAATGGTTTTTAATTTTTTATTTATAATTTTTATAATTATGTAAAAATTTGCATTCAGTACCAAATTCTTGACATTTTATATTAGATTAGATTAGTTTAGAATACTTTATTGTATACACCAGAAGACAAAATACATTAAAAGGCTTACGTTGACATTTTCTGTATTTAATTCAATTAATATTAGGGGTTAAAGTATGAAATTGCCGTTTTATTGTAATAGGTTCTTTGAATTGACATAGAATCTTCATGGTTTGAGGTTTTCGAATGAAACTTTTTTCAAATGGTTTCTATGATGTTATTTTTTTAAAAAATGTGAAACATTTGAATATCGACTTTCAATTGTTTTTGTTATTCAATTTAGACAAGAAAGATGGATGGATACTGCGAAAATTCGAGTGATTATGAGGCACCCATTTTTCGTATTTTTTTATTTTATTGATTTGACGCAAGTGAGTCAATATTGTGGGTAAGGTAACGTTAAACCATGCCGCTAATTCCTGGATAGTTTGACTAGGGTCGGCTTCCACTATCTCTCTTAATTCATCGTTATTCACCTGTGTGGGCGGTCTTCCTCGTGGCTCGTTCTTTAAGTCGAAATTTCCATCACGAAAGCGTTTAAACCAAAATCGCACGGTGCGTTCATTAGTAGACCCCTCTCCAAACGCAGCATTGATATTATTGCGGGCTGTTTCTGCCGCGTTAGTTCCGCGTCGGAACTCGTATTAAAAAATCACTCGAATTTTCGCAGTATCCATCTTTCTTGTCTAAACTGAATAACAAAAACAATTGAAAGTCGATATTCAAATGTTTCACATTTTTTAAAAAAAGAACATCATAGAAACCATTTGAAAAAAGTTTCATTCGAAAACCTCAAACCATGAAGATTCTATGTCAATTCAAAGAACCTATTGCAATAAAACGGCAATTTCATACTTTAACCCCTATTATTATTATTTTAATAGCTATAAATCACAACGTAATATTTGTCTTCTAATTTGACATGTAATGAATGTTATCAATAGTTTATGTCTATGTCTATGCTTTACTGAAACATTACGTTACCTTACGTTATAAGGTAAGCTAAAAGACTACATGGGTGAGCTTATTTCTATATGTTTTTTCCAGCCAACCAGATCCACTATGAAAGAGCAATTTGGAAAGATAGGGGAATGGTGTAGAATAGTTGGAGTAAAGCTGGGTGTTGCAGATTGGGACTTGCTGTATTTGGTTGTCACACATTCTCTTAAAAACTAAATTCAATGGCTTAAAGGGGTCTCTCTATCTTTGTTTAGACAAATTATGTTAATAAACAATAAATATGTGATCATATTCTATTTGTTGCACTAACCCGTGCTGAGGACAATTTAAAAAACCTATTTAGAGGATAAAAATTCCTCCCATGCTGGGACTTGACTCCGCGACCTCTCCCAACTGAGCTAATGGGCACCTCAGCACAGGTTAGTACATCAAATAGAATATAATCATGTAGGTATAGCGATATCATTCCGATGTAAAAACCTAACTGCAAATTGGGTTACTCGGGGCTGCAATTCTGCTTTCTCGGCTGATGTAAATTACTTCGGCGTATGTGGCTATCTGTAAGTAATACAGAGAAGTTTGTAAAGAGGCTCGAAATTTCACCAATGCCTGCACTTGCCCACTAGCTCAGTTGGGAGAGCGCTGGCACGGTTAGCCAGAGGTCGCGGGTTTAAGTCCCGGCATGGGTGGAATTTTTAGCCTCTAAATAGGTTTTTAAAATTAATATTTATTTATTTTTACTTACATAAATATTGCAACATGACAGTTATTAGGTACACCAGAGCGTTTTAATATTTTAACTGAGCACTACCTATCAAACATCTTCTAGCATTCTCTTAATAACCTTCATCACACTTATTTGAATCAATATATCAATTAACCTAGAATTTACCTAAATATATTAATATAACCAAAATAAAATTAAACTACCTACAATTAATATGGCTAAAACAATTTAGTTGGCGAGAGAGTTGGCATAAAATGACAGTAGAATGTAGGCGCAGCTACAAATATTATTTCGGCCTAGATTTTTTATATTTATGTGAAGGTTGTGACTCATATTGAAAATCAATAAATAATATTAATTATTTGCAAACAATACATAATCGTATTAATTATTAAGGAGCCTGTGAGGCTACACTTCCATAGATGTCGTAGAAAAATATTTACATTATTTATTTTAGTTTTATGTGCGAAAGATGGATGAAAATAGGGAAGTAGGTTGTTCTTGTTCAAATTCACTCTTTTGCAAGTAGCGTCTCTTATGCATCCATTGCTTAGGAGCACTATTGTGCCTACAAAACTGAGACACGTCAAATACTTAAAGATATGCATATCCTTTTAGTTGATGTAGTCACAATTTTGCAACTATTCGGACACATTTTCGCAGAAAAAAATGCATTCGTATATCAGAGCTGCGAGGCTACATGGCCACGGTAGTGTTATAAAAATAAGGGTTATAGAAAACACTTCATTATGGAGAAAGTTCTTTATTTTTTTTTAAGTCGTCGTCGATTGTTATTTTATCGTGAAATCAGTAAAAGCATTTTATTGCAAATTGATCTATACTTTGACTGACTTATATTTAGTGAACAGCTCCTACATTGCGCGTATCAAGTCCTGAACAATTCCATTCGTTTAACTGTCATATTCCATAGTAATTGCTATCGCAAATACCAGGATTCTGACACAATTTGGTGCGCATAGTTGGCCTTAGATTTCTGTCAACCTAAACAAAGTCGTCAAAGGGTGACTTCTCTTTAGTGCAATCTTATTTATGCTGAAGCAATTCTCCACCACATTGCGAACACAACACACGACGCAGGGCAAACTGGCGCAAACTAGTTATACCCACTATGAACTGCTAAGGATGTGAACAATAAAAAGGATGTAAGGTCAGAACATCTTGTTTCACCCAGGGTCATTGTGTAACCTAGTTTATTAGTACACAAGCAGCCAATGTACGTCCCATTGGTGGGCATAGGCCTTCTCTCAGAGAGGGAGTGTGGGCTTAGTTTCCACGCATGCCCAACGCGGATTACGAATTGCAGGTTTGTCAACACCTGATACACCTGAGTTTCCTCACGATGTTTCCCTTCACCGTTAGCGAGTGGTATTACTAGTACAAAGTCACAAATTATGTAAGTAACTCATTAAACAAAATCATTGGTGTCATTGTTTGCACTACCACCGTACACCATTTTAGGGTTGTTGGTTGGTATTACTCTGCCTCCTCTATCTGTCTGTCTGTCCATCTGTCCGACCTTTAAAGGGCTCTATCTTTAGAGCCGTAATAGGTAGCCAGTAGAAATTTTCATAGAACATGTGATATTACGACGGATTACTAAACAGATAATAAAATTTATTCTCTCTCTTAGAGAAGGCCTGTGCCTTACAGTGGGACGTATATAGGCTGCCTATGAATAAATTTTAAAAATAATAAAAATTAGGGGGTCTCTATGATACAACAAACGTGTTTTTTCGCCGTTTTTTTGTTTGTTTATGCTCTATCGTCTTAGGATTGTGGGACTTTTTACATAGATAGATAAATAGGTAGAGAACACTTTATTGCACAGCCAGGTGAAAGATATTATAATAATTCTAACGAGAAATAATAAAAAAAGCCAAGCGTTAATACGGAACCCTCGATGCGCGAGTCCGACTCGCATTTGGTAGGTTTTTTAATGGTCATTTCCTACTTGATCCGTTCATGCATAAACCTTGTGGCAGCTTAAATCGTAAGCTTATGTAACGATGGAGTATAACGTATGTAGAGACACACAGCAGACACTTTGCAACTACATAATTGTGGATAAATTGACGTAAAAAGCTTATTTACTGCAAGGCACAGAGCTTTGCTCAGAGAAAAGACGAGATACAGACTTCAGTATAGTTTAGAGCCGGTGCCAACTTACATGACGTGCTGGTACATTTTGGACACCGACTCAAAAATGTATGTCTACAATACCTACATCGAATTTAAAGGTCATATTCGTTAAAATTATTTCTGTGTTTTTAGTGATGTAATGTTTTGAAGTCGGTTTTTAGGGTTCCGTAACCGAAGGGTGCCAAACGGGACCCTATTACTAAGACTTCACTCTCCGTCTGTCTGTCGCCAGGCTGTATCTCATGAACCGTGACATCTAGGCAGTTGAAAATTTCACAGATGATGTATTTCTGTTGGTGCTATAACAAAAAATACTAAAACAGAATAAAATTAATATTTAAGGTGGCTCTCATACAACAAACGTATTTTTTTTTGCGTTTTTTGCTCGATATTAATAACGGCAACTCCCACCCAAACGGTAGCGGGAATCTAACTCACGACCTCCGGCATAGTAATCAGACGTTATACCGCTAGACCAATGACGCAGTCAAATTACAAAAACCTACAGATAATTATTTCTGCTAGTACTGAAATAAAATTTTATTATTTCTCGCAAATACATTCTACAGCTAGAGTGTTGCCCCGGCCTCCCGAACTAGGTATAGTACCCGTAGGTCGCTAAGCAGCGTGCTCCCCATTACATTGTTGGTATACAAATTAATGTACGTGAATACTTGGACTAACGTCTAACGTGAAATATAAAAAAAAGATACCAACACACATTACAAATGGAAAATTATGTTATGGTGTTATGCTAACTATAGCACACACCGGCAAAGTATGCTGACTTGGAGCCCCTTTTCTGTGATCACGGAGGCACCTGAGGCGTTTGGGGTCTGAGGTGGCTAGGTGCCACACATTACTGTATGGTACCGGCTGCCTTTGACTCTATATGCCTCACATGTTCTCTTCACGATTATTTTGTTTTATTTCTGTTTTGTTGACGTTCGTGTCTTTTGTTCGTGTACCTTTATAATTACATTGTGTTTCTGTGATAATTTAAATAAACTTCTTTCTTTCTTTCTATAATACAAGTTAATTAGGATCTACATCGGAGGCAGTTACTCATACAGCGACCCCACTGAGAGGTGCGCAATCGAAAAGGCTGGTAATATGAAATATAGTGTTATTTCCACTTCGACACACAGCGGCGGTTGCGACCGTCCTATTTCCGTTTGGCTTCGCTTGCCGGTCTACACATGCATGGTAACTTCACCCTTTAGTCAAAATACTCAAAGAATTGGTAATCAGCGTAGAAATCCGTGTGGCGCCAGATTAAGAATAGCGTCGCTCCATTTTCTTCGGTAGGTGTCGTAGAAGGCGACTAAGGAAATCAATTACCAGGAGACGGGCAGCAGCGTCTTCCTGAGATTCCAACCGCATACTGCAATCGCCAACCGGATCATGATGATGATGACAGGAATCCGCGGTGGGCACGCGTGGTAATTAAGCCCATACTCTCTCTCTCTCTCTGAGAGAAGGCCTGCCCTACACTGTGACGTATATAGGCTGCTTATGATACAAGATATACTTGAAATCTTTATTTATTCGTCATTAAGTGACAAAGCTCTTTCCTCTTATAGATTACCCGAACTTCACGTCTGTGTACAAACCCATGCCTTGCCTAGCGACGTGCCAAAATGATAGACAAGCTTTTCTGGCTGGAGCGAGTCGAGCTCATATTTGTGATACCCCGGGGGCTGAATAGCTTTTAGACGTAAGTGTACGACCTTATTTTAGATTATGATGTCAGGTACCAAATTCGGTTATATAAATAGGCGCTACAGTTAAAGAGATTGTGCGAAGAGTTAAGCGAGACTGAGACTGAGTTGATTCTGAAGTAGTGTGTAGACTGGAGAACATTATATTGCACACCAATTATAAGAACCTACATTTTAGAATGTTAAGATCTAACTCGATTCTATGTCATTTGTTCAAATTCCAAACTTAAACGGTGTTATTTATAAAAAAGAACGATTCCACTAAAACAGCCCCCAGTGAGACTTATGTCAGTCTTAAGACAGATCTTAACTATATGATTCATGAAGTCAAATCTCTACCCAGATGTCCCCCATCACAGGAATGAAGTGCAAATAAAAGGTCTTTCTCATTACATACCCATTATTGACACTCCATGCCAATAATTAGTTTTCTATGTGCCAATAATGTGTCAAGAGATGCCAATAAATGGTGCATATGCACATTTTACGATACGAGTAAATATTCTGTCTTTCATCATCATCAACCCATTATGTCCCCACCAAGGGGCACGGGTCTCTTCCCTGAGGAAGGTATAGGCCATACTCCACCACGGGGGCCAAGTCCGGATTGGTGGAGGCTTGTAGACTAGTGGCTCGTCTACTGTCAGAAGTTGTCAAGCCGCCCTAAGGCCTCTGACTTGGCTTAACGACTGCCATCTATCGACGGCAGCCGGCACCAACAGCTTAACGTGCCTTGCGAAGCACGGAACCGCTCGGAAAAATGCCACTATAGCGTTAGGCATAGACGGATTCTGTCTTTAGAAGCTAAAAACAGTTTTTTTTTAATAATATTTCATAATTTCTGAACGCATAATTAGAACAATTGTGTTATTAAATTTAGATTTTTACATATTTTGTTTTCGTACATCGCTTAAAGTGCCAATATATGAATGGTTTACCCTACTTATTAAGTCAATTGACTCAATCGTAATGATATTGTCAATCGAAAGCACGATCGAATCGTGCTTTCTGTTTTTTTTATCAATTGAATGTGACTCCTTTGTTTAATTAGCAACAAAAAGACTGTTGGCTTTTGGTGTCTAATTAAATACTAAGCGCTATTGGATCCGTTTAAAAACAAAGTCCAGCGATGCTCCCTACATTTCCTTGGAAACTGTTATACTAGAAACCGTACGATACTGATTTGTCACGTAACATCTTAGACCCCGTCTTTGTTTACCACCAGGCGTGACTGGGGTCAAGTGTCAACTTGTCCTAAAACAAAATCGACCGGGCAACTCACCTGTGTTGTTTTTAGTAGGTAATAGAAATACAACCATAGATAATTAATCTGTCTGCAAATCCGCAAAGCGCTTGTGGCTTATCAAGCACCACTTTTGGCTCCTTACGCGCCAGTTACCTTTTAGGATGCATGATATTGGTGCCTGAGGATCCCTGTTGTCTTACAATTTTGGAGGTCACCAGAAGATGCACTTGAGCAGTTAAATATTATCCTAAGTGCAGCTAGCTCTAAGTATTGGCGGACATACTTCCACCCAGTGATAGTAAAAAACATAGATGTCTAACTAGTGCTAAAAAATACCCCACGTTCAACTGTGGTAAGGCGGGCGGGGCTTGTCAATGGTTTTATCAAGCGGAACGAGTTCAGTATTACCCGGCAAAATATCAATGCACCTACCACCGTCAAACCGCCACCTTGCGAGGTTCCTAGATATTTCGAGGGGTTATTACATCATGAAATCAAGTCAATGGTTTGACGTCTTTGTATAAAACCAATCATAAGTTTACTATCGCCCAATAAAAGTTCACGTCGTCGGGCATGGCGCACAAAATGAACCAATCACAGAGTAATTTACTCTACATCACATCTTGCGCTCATTTCATTGGTACAGACTAATCGAGAGGACATGGGCCGTTTTTGAGATCGTAGTAAGTAGTAAACCGTCTCTGCCTACTCCTCCGAGATGCAGGAGTGAGTTTATGTAATGTAATGTAATGTATAGTTATCTTTAAGTTAAAAAAATAACCCTTTATGAGCTGCTTATATAGAGTTCCACAGAACAAGTTAAACTATTGCTGCAATAAGCGAGTGCCAATTCGGAAATAAAACGACCACCGACGTAACCCCTCGCAGAGTTGGCGAAAAGCCAATATATTTCGTGTCACTAAATGATACATGTATTCGTGTTATCTGCGATATCTGCTCTAGAACGAATGGGGTTTCAACGTCTGCGATGGTTTAGCGAGAAAATAGAGATTCGCCAACGTATCCATTTGAAAATAGTCAGTCTGCCAGCTTTGCCTCGTGTAAAAACACTGTTCGGGTGGAACTCTAAAACAATTCATCATTTCATTTTTGTTCTTCCAAATCGTCTGGCGGCTACGTTTCTTGTTTGCCAGAAGTGTTCTATATCAACTAACACACTTTATTATTATTCCGTATGTATATCTGATTGTATGTTTCCTCATACCTCCTCATTCAGTGGTCAGATCAATCTCAATCGATTCATCATAATTGCACCGATATCATAGGCCAGCTGCAACACAAAAGGAACGTGGGGCGGAGAAGTTGCGTCGTTAATTCAATTCAATTTCAAAAAAAATGTACTGAGGGAACAGGCCGTAGCCCATACAGAAGAGACGTGGCGAGGGCGCAATTTCTATGCAATGCGTCGCGTCATTCTCCACAACTAAATGTTACTTTTTCTTTCATAACTTGCCTCCGCTGTGGCTGCGGTATTGTAGGGTCCCAAAAAATTAACCAACCGCTGTAAATAAAATTATTTTCTCTTTGAAATGATTATAACAATTTGGACTGATCTGAATGATATAATATTAGGTTAGGTTTTCTTTATGCCAGATTAAAATTTATTGCTATATTTAGCCTATTTTTAAAGATTTGTATACTGTTTACGTTGTTTATGTCATGTTATGTTGTTTTTATGTTATGTTATATTAGGGGTTAAAGTATGAAATTGCCGTTTTATTGCAATAGGTTCTTTGAATTGACATAGAATCTTCATGGTTTGAGGTTTTCGAATGAAACTTTTTTCAAATGTTTCTATGATGTTCTTTTTTTAAAAAATGTAAAACATTTGAATATCGACTTTCAATTGTTTTTGTTATTCAATTTAGACAAGAAAGATGGATACTGCGAAAATTCGAGTGATTTTTTAATACGAGTTCCGACGCGGAACTAACGCGGCAGAAACAGCCCGCAATATCAATGCTGCGTTTGGAGAGGGGTCTACTAATGAACGTACCGTGCGATTTTGGTTTAAACGCTTTCGTGATGGAAATTTCGACTTAAAGAACGAGCCACGAGGAAGACTGCCCACACAGGTGAATAACGATGAATTAAGAGAGATAGTGGAAGCCGACCCTAGTCAAACTACCCAGGAATTAGCGGCATGGTTTAACGTTACCTTACCCATAATATTGACTCACTTGCGTTCAATCAATAAAATAAAAAAATACGAAAAATGGGTGCCTCATAATCACTCGAATTTTCGCAGTATCCATCTTTCTTGTCTAAATTGAATAACAAAAACAATTGAAAGTCGATATTCAAATGTTTCACATTTTTTAAAAAAAGAACATCATAGAAACCATTTGAAAAAAGTTTCATTCGAAAACCTCAAACCATGAAGATTCTATGTCAATTCAAAGAACCTATTTCAATAAAACGGCAATTTCATACTTTAACCCCTATTATTATTATTATGTTGTTAAAATTTAACTTTCCTTCACATTTACCGAGTGGTGTCGCTACTGAAAGTTTACAAATGTACGCAACTTAGATGTGTGCGTTTCATGATCATCATCACCCACTGCAGGACATAGGCCTCCCTCATAGTTTTCCAAGCTTCCCGGTCTTGTGCCGCCCATATCCGGCGACTCCCCGCCACCGTAACCAGGTCGTCAGACCACCTTGTGGGGGGCCTTTCCACACTGTGTCGTCCGGTCCGCGGTCGCCAGCTCGAAAAATTGCTCAGATGAAGTGACAGTGGGCGGGGCACATAGCTCGGAGAATTGATGGTCGTTGGGGCGGAAAACTTCTTACCTGGTGTGTGTTTATTTAACTTAATTTATAATCTATCCGTGACCGGCGTGCGTGCATGCAACGGCTAATGAATGATGATGAAGCGAAAGCGGTCTGTCCTCGTGACAAGTAGCAAACTCTGTTCTCTGCCTACCCCTCCAGGATACAGGCGTGAGTTTATTTAATGTAATGTTTGTTAGTATCTACTTAGTAGTACTATCTAAGCAGTGTCTTAGGCCTCTCATCACGCCAACATCACCGTACGTCCGCTACAGCCCACATATAGATCAAGGAGCGTGCCGCTGGGTAGTTAACACGTCCGCATCATAAATACGCTGAGTCGGATTTACTGCGCGTCTCTAAATGCGATAATGGCAATGAGGGTTGCTTCAAATAGGCGAGATTCATATTCGAACCTAGCCATGACTTACTTTTCTTTCTTGTTGAAAAGCTAAAGTAACGTGCTTTTTGGGAATTTGCAGTATTAACACTATTCATAGATATCATGTCTACGGTTTGTCTAACTGTGACGTCACGAGGCTACTGACGTCTTATTTGGAAACATTTAGAATTCAATGAAGAAACCAATGACGTTCTTTATTTAAATTAGATTTTGCTCATTTTCGTGAGGTACCGAAAAACATTCTTATATCGTTTTTTAGGGTTCCGCACCCGAAGGGTGCCAAACGGGACCCTATTACTAAGACTTCGCTGTCCGTCTGTCTGTCTATCTGTCACTAAGCTAACAAAAAGTACTAAAAAAAAATCAGCAAACGAGATTTTTTTTGCCTTTTTTTGCTCAATATTAATAACGGCAAAAGGTTGGAATATTCAAATGTTGTGTAGATAATGGTACGCGCGAATCTGAATCGCACTATTTATGTATAAAGTGTGTTTTTGGTAATAAATTTAGTTCAATTTTGAGGCAGGTTTTCTGTTGTAAATGAGCGAATGATAATGCTCTTTGAAACAACCTACTTAACACGAAACATGGAAACAAGTCTAGAGCCAAACAGAGTTGTTTGAATCTTCTAGCTTATAAATAATACATAGTAACAAGGGAACGCCTCAAACAGCTCAAACAAGTATAGTCTAGAACAGTCTAGATAGTATTCTGTGCACGCATCTCTGCGTAATTGGAATTCCTCACGAGATCTTACGTATTGGAACTGATATTTCAGTTGAAGTTACGTTATGTCTACGCTCGACATAACGTACCTAAATACGTTAAATAGCCTTATTAATATTTATAAACGCGAAAGTTTGTATGCATGGATGGATTTTTGTTACTGTTTCACGCAAAAACGGCTGAACGGTCCAGATGAAATTTTGCACAGAGATAGATTATAGTCTGGATTAGCACACAGGCTATTTTTTATCCCGGAAAAATACACATCAAAATTACCACGCGAACGAAGTCGCGGGCAACAGCTAGTTGTATATATTTATCCCTTTAAAATCTATTATTTACCTTATGCATGGACGGACTAAGGCGCGTTTTGCCTAAATGTCATTATTTATTCGCTTTGTACTTAGGACGTTGTTTGTATATTTAGCAAATTGCTTAATCCGCTTTATGCCTAGAACGGTGTCAGTCTATTTAGTAGATTGCTTGAATATTCGTCAGCGTAAGTCGCGTTTTGCGTTTTGTTTGATCTTTGAAAGGATCGCCAACATGCAAACTTCTTTAGTCGCTCTTATGTGTTGGCACTTGAAACTGACGTGTACCTACTAATGATAAATAAACATAATGGGTGTCATCGTCACTCATTATTAACACTTCATTTAAAAACTTCATTAGAAGACTAATATTTGCTGAACTGAAATTCAGGGCTCTTATTATTAAAAATGCGACATTATCGAAAGTAGCGAGATGATCGCTTGTCATTGTCAAAATCCGTGTCTCAATCCGTAAAAATCGGTATTGTCGCTATGAATTTCTAGCATTCATTAGTCAGTGGCAGGAAATTTCGAAACTATTCAAAAAAAGAACCGTATTTGTCGGAAGATTCGAGTGAATTGTCGGGCTCAAGGGCGACGTTAACGACCCTTCCGAACATATCGCTGCTTCATAGTATGGGCCCTGTATGTCTATGAAACTCTATGCCTTCCTCTCTTCAAATCTATATCGTAGTAGGTCTAACTAACTATTTGTCAAGTTCGCACTATGCGTAGTCACAACGCGACTTTGTCTACGCATAAGGTACACCAGTTCCAAAGGAAATTTCCTTGGTGTTAAGTACATGTACCTGCATTTACCTCCAATCTCAGACTTCCCATTAGCATTCTGACATAACATATCTTTGTACAATATTACCTTGGTAACAGCTACGTAAAATAACGTATTATAAAGACATAAAACATCTCACTTTAGTATTAGGCCATGGTCTAGAGAGAATCCTTATAATTTTATGACGACATCTGATTGGCGTGCTGTCGCATGAATGTCGGATCACTTTGACGTATCCTCGGCTTTATTTCAGGGTCTTTTGATTATTTCAGTAGTTTATTACAAGGTGTGACCTTCCGAATTATGTTGAAAGTTATTTCTTCAGATGTTGCGCTCCCAGAGCCGCAGTCCGAGTTGCTTACAACACGTAAAAACTTTTTTTTAATAGAAAATCTTTGAGAGTTCGAACCCATCACGGGAAACGACACTAGAAGATTTTTATTTATATATTTTTATATGTATTTTGTTTAATGTAATTGTGAGTAACACCTAACGTATGAAGGCAAAATCAAAGAAAAACATTAATTATTTACGGTTTTCTTTATTTTTCCCGTAATTAGCGCTATAATACAATTGCTTCTAGCCAAATTTCATGATTCTAGAATCAATACACCACACAACACGATCACTTGACCCAAACTGGGATTCCATGTGCTATGGTAACCAGGCAGGGACACCACAAACATGGAAATACACCCATATATTTTATTGCAGCTCCATTGGATTGCAGACCTGGCTATTTTAATATTAATTTCGACTTAATACCTCCACGCGTTCGTAAGAAGTAAGTTAGGCAGACGGACTAGGATGAGATCCTATAATGTTTCCGTTTTAACGGACTTCAAAGAAAGAGGAATCTTTTTTTATTGTGTTTCCCGACTAAATACTTGTCAACTATTGAATTAAATAGGGCAACCCCATTCAGTGTTACGATCGGTGTTAATATGTAGATAAGTGACATTCTTGGGAAAGAATTACCCTTTCTTCCATATCGGTATTGATATTTTCTTTCTACATCGTTCTTGCTTTATTCAATATTTTTGATAGAAAATTCTTACTTTGTGATGTTCAAAACGCTTGGTTGGGGAAAAAGTTTCTTCGCATTTTATATGAAAACTCAAGACTTTTTTTTTCATAGTTTACTTATATTTAATTACGGTATAGATGTGCCATTTTGTTCGATGACTTTTTGCCATCTTGTAGGTAGTGACATGATCCCGTTGCTGGAGAAATTTTGGGACTTCTGATAAGATCCTAGTGGAAGGAGCGAAAAAAACGCGTCAAGTAGTTTTGGCAGTCCTCTCTTGATTTTAATCTGACACTGCCAAAATAATTCTGAAGAGACCGAAACAGTTGGATATCCGAAAGTGCAAGCTCAGGGATGCATCAAAACCTCCCAGCAAAACTCTCTTCATTTTCGCTGAGTGGCTAAAGATGTGTGAGGTCTAGCGTTATCGTGATGAAAGAGTACACCCTTTTTATTGATCGATTCCGGCCGCTTTCTCTCAACTTATTGCTTTAATCTCATCAGTTATTGGCAGTAGAGATCCGAATCGATGGTTCTGCCCGCCCATAAACGCTCATAATTAATAATGCCCTTTCAATCCTACCATACACACAGCATCACCTTATTGCGAGTAACCCAGGTTTTGCCAGAGCCTGTGTAGCCTGACCGACCTTGACCACGACCTTTTTCGCACGTTCCTGTCGTACGTGATGTTACAAAACATTTAAAATGTATCGAATTTTTTCATTACCTTTATTATCCGGTTCAAATGCTCAACTGATACAACCTGATACCTGATACGCGTTACGCGACATTTATAAGCGCAGTGATGACTTGTAGGGTTAGAAAAACAGTCAGATAAATAATATTAGTCAGTTCATCTATTTTTTTGTAAGTATCAAGGCGACTAAAAGCTCTCGCCGTTCGTGAAAAACATAATGTAAAAAGAAATACTTCTGATGAAGTTGTTCCCGACAGCGTTGCTAACGGTACTGACAGGCGTCAGTTGACGTCATATGCCGCTCCATTCCAAACGGTCGTATCCTAACAGCGTTTGAACCGGACAACACAAATTTTGACAGAAAGAAAAACAAATGAAAATAGCAGGAAACAACATACCTATTACCAGATTGTTTCTTTTTTTGAAATGTAACCTTCTTAATATCATCAAAACCTGCCAGATACAAAAAGTAAAACCAAAGAGATTTTGTTACAAGTTCATACATACTACCTCTATAGTAATATGCAAAATGACGTTTTCTCAGACCTATTATTACTTTCTATTTCATGTTATCGACCTTATTAGTTTTATTACACCACATATCAAAGTAAACCTACTTCACAGTACCTACAACTGACCATTTTTCTGCAATTTCTAAAGCCCCCATAGTGGGTAGATATTGGGATTTGACTTTCTTAGTTACGCCGCACACTTATAAGGGAGAATTGATGAAGTTTGTAACCCATTTATGAATGAGCAATGAAACACTTCCCTTCGTATCTAGAAGTATTTCAGAGAGAATCAGTCAAGCAAACAGATAGTTCGTCAAGTAATTGCTAGCAGCCAGACAGACGGGCGTTTATTTTTTCATCAATTCACTCTATTTAAGTAAGGAGTACTTTGTTGGTTTTTCTCGACCTTTGGCCTCGATGGAAGAGCTTTTTTATTCGAGAACTTTGTTTCCGAAGTAAATAGAATCGAAAAGTGACATCATTTGTGGATGAATCTTCGTGCAGAAACTTTCCACTCGAAATTAAGCCTAGGAATAATAACAGAGTTATCTGCTGTTTATGCTATTGTTAACGTATGTACGCATAAATTAAAATTCATTTGTACAAAAATTTTACGTGACTAGTGTACAATTAAATATAACTTTTTCTTTCATAACTTACCTCCGCTGTGGCTGCTGTGTTGTACGGTCCCAAAAAATTTACCAACCGCTGTAAATAAAATTATTGTCTCTTTGAATGATTATAACAATTTGGACTGATCCAAATACGGTTTACGCCATGTTGTGTTGTTTTTATGTTATGTTATTATTATGTTGTAAAAATTTAACTGGTTCCTCACGATACAAGCTTAGCCTAGTAAGAACCCCATAATACCTTAATTCTTGTAGTTTTAAGTTTGAATTTCAATTTTATTTAATCTATTCTGGTCCTTAATCCGGCACTACACGGACGTCAAACAAAGTCTACAGCACAAAGTTACAAAAGACAGGTAATTAATGTAGACCAAACATTTCCGCGTGGCGCCGGATTAAGAAAAGCGTCACTCCATTTCATTTCGTGAATGTCGTAGAAGGCGACTAAGGAAATAAATTACCAGGAGACGGGTATCAGCGTCTTCCTGAGATTCCAACCGCATACTGCGATCGCCAACCCGCCTGCCAAGCGTGGCGATTATGGCAAAACCCTTCATGGTTAGGGAAAACCACGAGGGAGGCCTATGTCCTGCAGTGGGCGTCAAATGGCTGATGATGATGATGATTCTGGTCCTGTCTAAGTCAGATTAAGTGCCGCTTAAGTCACATTTCAGAATGTAATACCAGTCAGCCTTAGAGAATGTTTCAGGGTCGTACAACTGACCATTTTTGTGCAATTTCTAGAGCCCCCGTAGTGGGTAGATATTGGGATTTTGACTTTCTGCATATGCCCGCTGTTAAAATAAGATAAGCCAAAAATACTGTACAGTTTAAATAAGACAAAAATTATAGTAGGTAAATTTACTAAGGTTTGAAATGCTTTGGTGCATGACTGCACGGTCGGTACATCTTTGTTTCAAACATTCTGGTGCCTAAATGGTTTTAAACAGCGTCTTTTGAATCTTTGATTTTGAAGCCAAACGAAGAGCTACTCTTGACGCCACACGAGATGAAGTTAGATGTAGACCACCACCTGCCATAGAATACCATCACTTAAACGGAACTTACTTGTTGTCTGTACAACCGCACCTTTATAGCCATGATACGCTACATTAGTCTTATTCAAAATTCAAAATTCATTTATTTCAGGTTGCAAGACCCATATTGACAAAATAAAAATAAAAACAACAAAGAGAGACAACACTTACAGTACATACAAAACACATTCAAATTCACACTTCTATGTATGTATATGCCTGTCGCAGCAGTGCCGGATGTACGGGCAATCTATCCTATCCGCAATCATTGCCAGGGCGGTGTTGGTGCTGCCCCGCACCCTGCGCACCAGGGACGCTGCGCGCCGACGCATGCTCGCGTGAAAACAGTCCATGCGCGCCCACGCGAACATGCCCGAGGCGCTGCAGTAGCGAGGCAGCCTCAACACCGCCCTGAGCGCGTTATTGAATTGGACGCGTAGGGCACCGTAGGTCCTCTTATTATAGTCAGCCCACAGGCTGCACGTGTAAAATGATGTGCAATAGGCTTTAAAAAGCGTCAATTTTACTTCTGTCGAACAGCGTGCAAACCTGCGAGCTATCATATTTGCTCTCACCGATAGTGCCCTCTGCTCCCGTTCAATATCGGTATTATCTTTGAGATCGTCAGTGATCAGGTGACCGAGATATTTAAACATATGCACCTGTTCCAAAGGCACGCCCTTCAGGACAATAGGCGGTACTTTTTCGGGGCGCCTTGTACCTGCCGCAAAAACCATAAATTGACTTTTAGTTGCATTATATTTCAGCCCGTGACTAAGCGCATACTCCTCACAACACTGTAGAAGCTTTCTTATGCCACAGACCGACGCACTCAGCAGCACCATGTCATCTGCGTAACTCAGGTTATTCATGCTAACACCATCAACATAGCAACCAACATGCCGACTGCTGAGCGCGACAATCAGTGCATTCATGTACAGGTTAAACAATGCGGGAGAGGTTAGGCCCCCCTGCCTCACCCCGCACTCCATTAAATACGGTTCGGACATTGTGCCCGCCCACCTGACATTGTTGACCTGGTGCCTGTACCAATATTGTAATATATAAACCAATTCACGCGGAAAGCTGATAGCCTTCAGCTTCTCCCATAAGATGTCATAGGAGACCAGGTCAAATGCTTTTGACAAGTCAAGGAAGCACGCGTAGACTGGAGTCTTGCGATTCGTGTAGTATCCGACGGTATGCTTAAGACACAGTATTGCACTCTCGGTGGACAGATTAGGCCTAAACCCAAACTGATTATCATGTAACACTAGATACTTTTCTAACTGTGTATTAAGCATGGCGTCAAACACTTTTGCCATAATTATGAGAGCAGATAACCGACGCTCTTCCTAGCCGTAAAAGTTGCTGTAACCAAACCCGGTCAGAAATAATCATCACCATCACCAATTCGTATAAAAATAAGTGACTTTAAATGAGCGGTGGTAGACTAGTGGGTTGAACATTGAACTCTGAAGCGGGAGACCCAGGTTCGATTCCCAGTGCGGGCATGTACCTATAACTTTTCTTTCTAAGTTATGTACATTTGTGAAGTTATAGTAGCAATAATACCCACTCGCTAACGGTGAAGGAAAACATCGTGAGGAAACCTGGATGTCTGAGCTATTCACATACCTCAGCACTTGAAATCGCCAATCCGCGGTGGGCACGCGTGGTGATTAAGCCCATACTCTCTCTCTCTGAGAGAAGGCCTGTACCCTACAGTGGGACGTACCTATATAGGCTGATTATAAAATGAATCTTTCTCATTCGACCATTAAAATGCAAATCAGCTTCACGTCTCACAATAAAGTAGGTTAACACCCGAAGAACTTCCAACTCAAGTTATGAGTAAAAGAATTCGTAGACTAGCAATTAAATAAGTTTAATTCAGCTACGGAACTTTTGAACAACAAATCGAAAACTCTGGTGTGCTCGTCAAAAGAGACGTTAGAGCAGAAGTACTCAAGTTTTGTTGAAAACTATTCAGAACATAATTTGCCTATTGAGCCTATTTGGTTGGTATCTACCTAAAAAACGAAACGGTCATAGCGTTCAGGCTCCGTTCTGGACACATGCCTCTCAATAAATTTGTCTTTCTAATGAATATAACGTTCCGGATTAAGAATAGTGGCACTCCATTTCCTTCCGTGGATATCGTAGAAGGCGACTAAGGAAATCAATTACCAGGAGACGGGCGACAGCGTCTTCCTGAGATTCCAAGCGCATACTGCGATCGCCAACCCGCCTGTCAAGCGTGGCGATTATGGCAAAACCCCTCATGGTTATGAAAACCACGAAGTAGGCCTGGGTCTTGCAGTGGGCGTCAAGTGGCTGATGATGAAAAAATAAACAGCCTGAATTGCTCAAAATAAGATGCTGAGAAAGATTTATTTCATGTATTAATTATGTGTGTCCAGAACGAAACGAGAGAACTGTATGTCACGGCTCCAACTGAATTTGATGGATGTGAGAATGCTGTAGAGTATTCTATCCGAACCTTATAGCGGAGACGCCAGTATTATTTTTAAACTTGTTAAGGATAGCTTAGTAATAAGATCTATGTAGTTTTGATAATTGTATGGTTAGGTTACGATGGGGCCAACATGCTCGTTCTGCGAAAGAAGCCCCTAAATAATTTAGAAAAAAAAAATTCAGCTTCAGAGGCTGAACACACTAGCGACTACTTTCATCATTCAGCCACAAGAAGTCCACTGCTGGACATAGGCCTCCTCCATGGATTTCCAAAAAGACCGGTTGGAAGCGGCCTGCATCCAGCGTCTTCCTGCCACTTGGATGAGGTCATCTGTCCATCTTGTGGCTGGTCGTCCTACGCTGCGCTTGCCGATATGCGGTCTCCATTCGAGAACCCTTCGGCCCCATCGGCCATCAGTTCTGCGTGCTATGTGCCCCGCCCACTGCCACTTCAACTTACTAATCCGCTGGGCTATGTCGACGACTTTCGTTCGTCTACGAATCTCATCATTTCCGATTCGATCTCGTAGAGAAATTCCGAGCATAGCCCTTTCCATAGCTCGTTGCGTGACCTTGAGCTTTCTTATGAGGCCCATAGTTAGAGACCTACTAACTACGACTACTTTGCATGCAGTCAAATGCCCGCAGGGTTTACAGGGTGCAAGGTTATTTTTAAAAAGTGCAATTCCTGAAGCAGGTCGGTTAGAGTATATCATTTACAATTACAATTTAGAATGCTGAGGAATAGGCGAAATTCTGGTCCCAAACTAAGATACCCTGGTCCCAAAGTAAGATGCACAGGATATGATATGGTGACCAGGCAAGGACATCACAAACAAGGAAATGCATCGATACTGAGGCCATTTGTACAAATGTACGGTGGCCCCCAGAGGGATCGAACCCACGACTTCCGGCCTGGTAATCAGACGTGATACCGCTGGCTAGACCAACAAGGCAGTCAGTTACTCAGTATTATTTTTATCTTATAAATTTGTCAATTCTGTTTTTTCTGGATAAAAAAACTATCGTGATACGAGTTTTTAACATTTTTTTTAAGAAGTTTGTGTCGAAATGAATTAAAAGTGAAAAATCATGCTATCAAACCTTGTATTAGGAATCATGAATCTCAGAATCGTGCCCTAACATTATGTTTCCGGAAATATTTAGATATTTAGCGTTATGTGAAAAGTAATTGGCTTCTTTTCGTCTCCAAGCAAACATAAGGTCAGCGTAAATTTTCTTATGCCAATATCAAACCCAGGATCTGACGAAAAGAGGCCAGCGTTTCACCGATGTGCTACCATTGGTCGATATACACGTCTGCACTTATAACTTATAACCGTGTGAATATATCTCTACAATATAACTTTGTTAGAGGTCGACAGCTAATATTTCCATAAATTAAGTGACCTGGGACACCATTTTGGATAACACGCTGCTATAAACAAAGTGCACGGACTTGCAAGAAAATATCTAGTTTCGGCATCAAATATCAATTTTGAGGTTAGAATATTGTTTACTAAATTGGACAAGTAAGGATGAACAGACGTACGCACACTCTAATCCACGTTACTTTAAAGGCGACTTTGCTACAAAAAATATAGTCCTATACGTACTTATACCAAGTCGATGCTACTAAAACGTACTTAGGACGGTTTATGGAAGGTTTATGGTAGGAATTCTTATTACAAACCGGCTTTAACTCCACCTTAGGAGTGTTTTAGTGGAATCAAATTTTTATTAATAATACCTACTGTTAAATCTTGACCTCTCTATTTTTTACCTCCTGCTTAAGTTTGTACGTTTATAATATGTTTGTCAGGAATATCAGAACTGTGTTTCATAAAACTACAATTCATAGTTTATTATGACAATTTGATGCGTAGCCAATTAGTTTTCTTACTTGTCAATCTGTGAGTTCATCCGCTATGCAATATACATGGAATCGTCATATTATATCAAGAGATATACTTCTATATAAAGGGGCCTTGATGATTATTATTTTATATATTTTCAGGATTGAAAAAGCTATGATAAGGGTATAAATGATATCAAACAGTTTCACTGTAGTTCTCTTTAATCACTGTTTATGTAGGTATTTAAATAACAATTCTTTAGTACGTATGTCTAGGGTTCTTTACAGGAGATCGTTTCTGATAAAAACACTTTAAAGTATATCCTTACGCTATTTACAATATTCTAAATAAATTATATATTACTATAATTTTTGTTACGTGTTTTGTTTAGAAAACAATATTGGCCTTCTTATTTATGTAATATAAGAAAATGATACGTAACAGCCTGAATTTTTAGATGATTAGCTGTTGAGAAAGTGTTTAAAAAATTTATCACATGTTGAGAAAATAATGTTGAAATCTACACACAAAATTATTTATATAAATAAAAAGTTCTACTGTGTACGAACGAATACGAAGAAAATACGATTTTTAATTTTTATTTACATTTAGGCCAAATTCCACAAAGTAAGAAACGCTATTTTCAATAGTACACGAAAATCTTAAATGTCTATAGTATTTTAATACACGATACTCCTAAATACAATGAGATCTGGAATTCCATTTCCACGTATGTACTTAAATATAGTTTTTGAAAACCAAATCCGTCTTTAATTTGTTATGATTCTATAGTACGTGACACTTAATTACAGTTTCTTAATTATCATTAGAAATGACTATTTCAAATGAGGACTTTGTTTTCGTACTAAACTTGAATGAATAATATATAAAACTAAATCTGGTGGAATGAGAATTCTGATTTTTCAATATTCATGCTACCAACGCCACACAAATACATCGCATCTTTCAAATAGTTTGACAGAATTAATAAACCAGAGGTCTAGCCATTCAAATAGGCCATCCATTCACGCGAAACCGAACCTTATCGCTTACAACTTAGAACTCACACGGACAGCAAAGAACATCATTATTTGTCGTTTCACTATACATTACGCATTGTCTATGGAGTTCTCAGCGGGATCGACACCGTAGACTTGGCTGGAACACTGCTGTTGTGCCTGGCCCGCTTTTGGAACCAAGACCATTTGCTCAAGGTCACCCTGTTGACAACAGACATACATAGTTATAAAACTTTGGCATTTGCATCAACGTAATGAGATGATTTATAGAGCGAGATGATTTATAGAGGGTGAACGGACCACTTAGACGCTCCAGTGCCTGGGACATTGTTTTTTTCGATGGAGTAGGCTTACCCAGCATCTATATTATCCTGACATAGATGTAGAGTGTAACAATAACAACTTCCACGTTTATTCGATTATTTTATAGTTTTGTTAAACAGGTAAAAAACCCCTCCTTCTACGGAACCCTACACACTTTTGGCCGTTTTTTTTAAATAGAAAATTGAACAAGAAATTTTTAATAGTCGTAGTACAAAAGTTCTTGTAACTAACAAATTTTGACCGACGTTTTTCAGGAATTGCGCATTTTTGACAGAACTCTCTTTAAGATTGTATCATAATAAAATAATCAAATGTCAAGTAAAATAACCAAATCACCCCTTTTGTACCTTTCGTTTTTTCGTACTAGGTTTAGTCTACTCTGAGAGACATTAATAACTTACTAACATTGCACTGTTAATTAAAGAAAGGGACTGGACAACTATCCTATCATATTGTGTTAGTAAAAGGCCAATATTTAGTCTCTAACTGTGATGGAAAACATCATGAGGAAAACTGAGTATCTGAGGCGTTCACATACCTCAGCGCTTGAAATTGCCAATCCGCCGCGGCGGTGGGCACGCGTGGTAATGAAGCCCGCACTCTCTCTCTCTGAGAGAAGGCCTGTGCCCTGAAGTGGGACGTATATTATGATAGGCTACAAAAAATATATATTCAGTCCCTTTTTCAAATTAACAGTGCTATAACCAAAACGTCCGACAAATAATTCAACTTACTGTTAAGCGTCATAATACAATATGAACAGTATGATCGGTAGGTTTCCTCTTCCTTTGTGTCCAAGATCTCTTTTCTGCATATGTCTTATTAAATTAAATCGGGGAGGGATAAAAAGGACCTACGTAAATATTTGGCTGGAGTTCGTAATAAACTGGAACAAACTTCGCGATGGCCTTTCCTTGGGACTTTCTGCGTTCAACCAACGGCTAACGAAATTTGCGCTGAGTTGAACTGATTAGAGCAACTTAAGAAGCTGTATTCGGTAACTTTCCATAGAGTCCGCTGAGATTTTAAGCTCAACGGATGCATAGGCCTTGTTTAAGACGTTTTAGCTTTTAGGTTTTTTTTTTTAAATTAACTTTTTTTTCATTACAAGAACCGTTTCATATTAACGCTCTACAATAATGTGTGAATGAAATGAAATAAACTGAAAACCGTATCAATAATGAAACCACATTAAATAAGGAAAATCTTTGAATTGTCTATTGAATTTGAAACTATTGCTTTCAAACTTACTTAATTGTAATAGGCCTATTACAATTAAGTAAGTTTGAAAGAAATAGTTTCAAATATATATATATAGCCTATATATGTCCCACTGTAGGGCACAGGCCTCAAAGAGAGAGTATGGGCTTAATCACCACGCGTGCCCACCGCGGATTGGCGATTTCAAGCGCTGTGGTATGTGAATAGCTCAGACACCTAGGTTTCCTTACGATGTTTTCCTTCACATGTAACAGGGGCTAAAGTAAGGAGTGCTCGGTACTCAAGACGAGATTCACGCATCGCTTGGGTCCCTTTGCGAGGTTTTTTGAGGAGACACTGGTTTCACTCAAGATTTTCCTTCATTCACGTTTTTCTAAGACTGTAAAGAAGTGCTTTATTTATATTTATGTTTCGATGTCTAAGTAATGTTAAGAAGAGCTCCACTCAAGTGTAAAGTGAAAACCATCTCACGGAATGTAAACAGAATTTAATTCACCCAGTATACAGGGTAATTTCTAAAACGCACAGTTCCCGAACGAAACGTGCTGGTTACAGTTTGTTATTTATAATTTTATATTTTGACTTTCATATAAAAAAAAAACAATTTGTTATTCATAAGATTACGTAATAGCTTAATTAGTGAATTATAATTATAAAAAAAAAGTTTACGGTTTTTCCGATAACGAGTAGTCTTGTTTGATAGATAATGCTTAGAACTATAGGTATTAATTAGATGGACATTCTTATTTATGAGACAATAATTTACTGATAGCTGTCACAATGGCAGAGCATTTAAAGCGCGAATGTTGTAAAATTATATAATATTATATAATTCGAAATATTATTTAAAAAAAAAATTTTAGAAAAAACACGTAGAATAAAAATTGTTGCCAAACACAACCTCTAATTGGGGTGTATCAGTAATTGCACATTTTAATAGTAAAACTGTACCTAGGTGTTTAATATTATTTTAGAAAATATTTTTTTATATATATAATTAAAAGTTTTTTTTTGTGCCGTTTCTCCCAAACAGTATGTAAATTTAATCTAGGTGACAGAGCCCAATTTTGTGGGATTTCGTTTCTCCGACGATGTTGAGTGTGGTTATCAAGTCTTAAAAGCCAAACCCAATCGTAATTTTCTGATACCGCTGGAAGGACGAAGTGGCCAAAGACGCGAGATCCAGGCAAGCGACTGGCAGGGGACCGCTTAGGACAGAGCCATAGTTAGTTAGTTAGTTAGACCTGAGATTTCCGCACTTAGCCTCATGGTTGGGCCATTGTACGTAGCAAAGCTGTGAGCTCACTCCAGCCAGCCTATCTCCTTCCAGAAGGCCAGCAGTGCTCTGATGTCACTACAGGCCTCCTGAAGGGATCCCAGCTTCCCAATGATGGCGGTCCGTTGCTTTTCCACGTGATCACAGTGAATGGTGACGTGGGCGGGTGTTTCCTCTTCTTTGAGGCATCCCCGGCAAAGCGGGCTGTCGGTTAGTCCCATGTTGTGAAAATTTCTATTTAGTGAGCAGTGGCCTGTTAGGATTGCCACAGCTTTGCGCAGATTATCCCTTCTCAGACGCAGCAGGTTACGTGAAAGGCGTTTCGAGATCGTTGGTAGAGCCTTCTTGGCTTGTCTGCATTTGGTTTCTGTTCTCCAAAGTTCAGCATTCTGGCTTTCTGTTCGTGACCTCAGCCATTTTCTAAACTGGTTGTATGGGAGTGGGATCAGGGGTTCGGGTCCATCCACTGTAGTTTCAGAGCCTCTTCTAGCGAGTTCATCCGCAGCATCATTGCCCAAAGAGCCGCTATGACCCTTTATCCATTGTAAGGTGACTCGGTTGTTTGTTGACCGTTTTCCCAACTCATGGTGACACTCTAGTATCATGCTGTTGTTGGTGAGATTGCTGTTAAGTGCTTGTAGGATTGAGGCACTGTCCGAGACTATGCGTATTGCATAGTCTTGCACATTTCTTGTATTCAACAGTGCAATTGCTCTTGTTATACCTATGCATTCTGCCTGAAAAATTGTATTCAGAGTGCCAAGGGTTGTAGACATTTTTAGGTTTAGTTCATTGGAGAAAGCTCCTGCGCCCGTTCCTGTTTCGGTTTTGGAGCCGTCCGTATACACTCTGACTTCGTGTATACCCGAGTAGTCGGCTGGCTCCTGTTGTAGAACAGAGCCATGTGGCGACTTCATGTATCGGAGGTCAAGACCCACTTCGGGTCGCTGAGGCAGCTGGGTAATCAGAAATCAATAATTTATTTCAACGTAAAGAACTTACATTCTGTTTGCTGAATGTCAATGTACTATGTTAGCGGCTGCCTTCGGGCCGTATTTGTAGTGGAGAAAAAGGCAGCGGAAAAAAAAACTCCACTCTGACTATCTTTTCTCAAATCATCTTAAATTTATACATCAAAGCCTATATGATATGATATGATTCCGTGATAGCCACCAATAACTTTAAAAGCCAAAATAACACTTCTTACAAAAGTAGGAAAAACATTAATGCTGCGGCCAGACACACGAACAGCACCCGTTCACGAGCATAACGCAGGGGTAAGTTAGTAAGTAAGTACTTACAGAGAAGAGGTATCCGATAATGAGGTCGGCGTCCCTTGGTGTGTCGAGGGCATCCTTCTCCAACACGTCGGTGCGAAGCCACCGGCAGTCGACGTGCGCGCGCACCGTGTTGTCATCGTGGACGCTGTGAAACGTTAAACAGTCAATCTTTTTCTGTGGACGCTGCGGGATAGACAAACAGGCAATATTTTTCTGTGGACGCAGCGGGCCAGACGAACTGTGAATATTTTTCTGTGTACACTGCGGGCAGACCAACTGTCAATATTTGTCCGTAAAGGCAACGGGACCGACGAATTGTGAATATTTTTCTGTGGACACTGCGGGACAGCCGAACTGTCAATATTTTTCTGTGGACGCTGCGGGACCAATAAACTGTCAATATTTCTCCTTGGATGCTGCGGACAGACAAACAGTCAATATTTTTTTTATGAACGCAGCAGGGCAGACACACATTCAATATTTTTCTGTGGACGCAGCGGGCCAGACGAACTGTGAATATTTTTCTGTGCACACTGCGGGCAGACCAACTATCAATATTTGTCTGTAAACGCAACGGGACAGACGAACTGTCAATATTTTCTGTAAACACAACGGGACAAACGAATTGTGAATATTTTTCTGTGGACACTGCGGGACAGCTGAACTGTCAATATTTTTGTGTGGACGCTGCGGGACCGATAAACTGTCAATATATCTTCTTGGATGCTGCGGACAGACAAACAGTCAATATTTTTCTGTGAACGCTGCGGGACAGACGAACTGTCAATGTTTTTCCAGGTTGCTCATTTAAGGTATCTTTGAAAAAAATGCCTCTAACATAAATAATGCTGCCTTACAAAAAAAAAATTGTTACACTGCAATAATTAAAATAAATCTGACTAAAAAATAATTCCCATCGCCATGAATTTATTAACCGCTCCAAAATTCGACTATAAACTGAAACTGCAGTGTCTAATCGCGCTTTGTAAACTGTAACAAGAGAATGTGGCGTTAAAATTGGAGGCTTAATTTTACCGAAATCTCATGTGTTCATAGTTCAATTGTGTCAAGATCCTGATTCGAAAGATCCGGGTTCGGTCCCCGTCCATTCATTTTAAAGTCAACAGAAGTTCAGTTCAAAGCGTAGGTCGTAGTAAATATGTGTAAAATTGATTGCCTCGTTAGACCAGCGATATCACGAATGATTACCATGCCGGAGGTCGTCTCCACTGCGGGCCGCCGCAAATTTGTACAACTGGCCTCAGTCTGGGTGTATGTCCATGTTTGTGATGTCCTTACCTGGTTACCATAGCACAGGGTATCCTAGTTAGGGACCAGGTCAAGTTGCGTGGAAGTTATTATTATTACATAATAGTATCACCTATTTTTGTATTTTGTGTCTGTGTTTTTGAGCTTCGTCTAAAAACGAACTGATTTACGTACCTATTTGAAAAGTTACAATTTGGAGTAAAAAACTGGGTCATGTTTTAATTTAAATGAGAGATATACGTACAATTTTTCAGAGTCCGAAACTTTCGGAAGCTTTTTGCGACGATGACTATTACGATCCCAAAATCGTACACGAATTTGTTCTGAATCACTGGGCTTTCGGTTCAATCCCTTATGTTTCGTGCTTGAGATTGCTTGCTAGTTACTTAACGAATAAGATGTTGCAAATGCCTTTTACAAACGTGGTACGCGCAGGGAAATGAAAACTTTTATGCTAACTCGAGTAGTAGCTTCATTACAAATTTTCTCGAATTTTTTGTTAAAATTAAAGGATAACTTTACAGCGCGAAAGTTAATTTCAGTGTTTATAATTTCAGTGTTATAAACAGTTTAAACTTTAAATGAATCAAGTGGATAACTGTAAAGTTTAAATTGGAAGATCCTCCAGAACTTTATTAATTAACAACTTCACAAATTGATAGACATTTTATGCGCAGCAGGTATTCTGAGAGCGACAAATTTTAATGGCTTTTATTAAATTTTAATTTTAGACTACTACAGGGTGACATTGAATTCGAACGCCAAATTTTAAGGAGACAATCTAGCCACGATTTATATACATATGGTGCTTGTTTTGAAAGAAATGGGGAGCCAAAATATTTTTTTTTCTTTACCCAAACAATATCACAACGAAAAGTTATAAAAACCGGCCAAGTGCGAGTCGGACTCACGCACGATACAAAGATCGAGAAAAACGGCAACAAATCTCGTTTGTTGTATGGAAGCCCCCCTTAAACATCTATTTTATTTTAATTAAATCATTAATTTTTAAAGCGAATATAGAACTAAATATTTCGTGAATATTTTAAGCGTCTACCTGTTGCCGTTATTAACATCGAGCAAAAGACGGCAAAAAAATAACTTTTGTTGTATGGGAGCCCTCTTAAATATTTATTTTATTCTATTTCTAGTATTTGTTGTTATAGCGGCAACAGAAATACATCATCTGTGAAAATTTCAACTGCCCAGCTATCACAGTTCATGAGATACAGCCTTGTGACCGACAGACATATAGACGGACAGACAGACGGACAAACAGACAGAACGACAGACGCACAGTGTGAAGTCCTCGTAATAGGGTTCCGTTTGGCACCCTTCTGGTACGGAACCCTAAAAACCGAAAAAAGACTAAGGGCCGAGCGTTCGATCGGCGCTGGCCAACACAATTGTTCTTATAATTGTTTACGCATATCGAAGGACAGACTTTTAAACATTTAACACATTAGAAAACATTTTTCAATGTCATGGTACTTCCTACCACTTTGAATCTGGGTGTACAGTTTGGAGCAAAAGATCAGATTTGTCGTGGATCCTAAAAATACTGTTAACATGATTGAGAGATTGTACTAACACTTTTTGCAAATTTGATCTGTAAAAAAAGATATGATTGTTACTCCATGGACCCCCGTAAGCCATTCTCTCAATCTTGCTCTCCCAGAGAGAGAGGCTTCAGCAATTCAATTAACACTACTCAGGCCAACAGGGACCAGCGTCACAGGTTTGAGGATTTGCAAAGCATTTCCCATTAATCGAGACGAGAATTTCTCTGTGACGTGCAGATTTCATCACGACTCCCGTGTGCCTAGTGTGCGCTCAATATGACACACACTGTCTCTATCTTTGTCTTTGTTTGCTTTGTCTAGATCTGTTCTAGATATATCGCTTTTAGATACATAGAATTATCTTCTTCTTCGTGCCGTTTGCTATTAGATGTCGTCAGTCTTGCTTTTCGAGGCTTCTAATACAAACATGGAGCTGGTACTCAGTAGATATAATTCTCCAGTGACAGCAAAATAAAGGCAAAGCCTAAGAAGTCACTACGGCTAGCGTTAGGATATAAATAAGTCAGAACTCTTGTTTCAAAGGATTTTTTAACATAGGATGACAATTTTTCCCGCAGCTGTGCGTAGTAAGATTGGAAGAAAAATTGCTCCGACTGACTTAACTCCTGAACTGCCCTCGCGGAACGCAACGTATAGGTGACCCATACTAAGTTGGACACAGATCTGTGTCGCGGCAGACGACTGGTTAAGTTATGCGTTATAGCATGAGATATTAAAAAGAAACTTCCACACAACCCGTTCACTTGTTCAGGTCCCAAACTAGGATACCCTGTGCTATGGTAACCAGGCAAGGACATCAAAAATCTGAAAATACAGTCAAACTGAATACATTGCATTAATTACGGAATGAACGGAACGTGCCGTGTTGTTGCAAACATCTTGTTGTTATTGTCGGCGTCTATTTATTTAAAATAAAATGTAATTAGGAGTGGATCATCTTGTGATGCATATTTACATAAAGTGCACAGTGTAATCGTCGTAATTTGTGATTTTGGATGCTGGATTTGTGAGTACAAAGCTCAATTGTGTCATCAATATTGGTGGTCTGGATATGTAACGGCTGAGAGCCGAAAAGAGACAAAGATAATTGCGTCACGATGTCATTCGAAGCAACCAATGGGAGACCCCCATGCGCTGTCACTGTCACCCAACTTTGACGCTAGTGACGGATGTTGTTCCATTCCACGCCTATTGCTGTCGTCGGTGACTCTTCGCCGATGCGAGTGAGGTGCAGGCTCGCGTTGTATGGATGGTCCGGATTATGTCGGCCCGTTTGGTGGTCCGTCGCTGCTGCTTAGACTAATACTAGCGAGAGCTCACCGGTGGTGTCTAGTATGGGCTGTTTTTAAATCGGACTTGCTTGATGTTGCTGTTGCTGCGGTAGCTTACTAGCTTCTTCTATAAACCAATGCTTACTTCGTGCTTTTATTGCTTGTGAGTTTGACTTTGTACCTTTTTAGTGATTATACCGATTTATTTATATTTTGTTACACGTGCTGCGAAGCTGCGATTTGTTTGCCTTCATTTTATGTAATTACTTTTGACATATGTGATTAATACATTCCATTTAGTTACTATTATTGTATTATATGACGTTGTATTGTATGACGTGGATTATACTTTTTGACATTTTTAATATCTGACGCACGCACTCGTACCTAGTTGGTTTTAATGATTGACATGAAATTTATTTATATTTTGTCATACGTGCCGCGAAACTGCGTTTTTTTTTTGCCTTCATTATATGTAGTTAATTTTGACATCTGTGATTAATACATTTCATTTAGGTACCTACTATTATTGGGTGTATGACGTTTATTACAATTTTTGTCATTTTTAATATCCGACGCACGTACCAAGTTGATTTTAATGATTGACATTATATAGTTTTATTACCTACTGTTTACAAATATTATTTCTAGAATTGCTGGTAATTTGAAAAATTGACATTTTGTATCGACAATATAATTTTTAAGTGACTACCTAATGCATGGGATTTTTCTAGGTGTAGATTTTTGATTGGTTAATGACTTGTGTATACTCAATAGCTGGTTCCCATTTTTAGGAGCCCCTTTTTTGTTATGAATGTTTCTAGGGCGGTTTGCCCGCATTGCCCCGGCTCCTCAAGGCAGTTCGTGGTACCTCGGGGTCTGAGTGTTCACATTAGTCGGGTGCATAGGGGTGTCGTTTTGCAGCAGTCATCGACGAATGTGCAGGATGGTGTTGCCAGTAGTTCGCAGTCGTTGTTTGAGGACCTTCCGTTAATGAGAAGGGGGATCCGTGTTTTAAAGCATATCCCAAAAGGTGCGAGGTATTTGGCCGCGGGAAGACTGTCACAGGTCATAGAGAGATGCGTACAGTCAAATAGTTCACATGACTGGTTCGAATTACAGACTTTCGCGTACTCATGTCTCAGGGTCCCTTCCTCTGTCGACAGGGGCAGATCTCTAACGTCCAAGGTCAAGGAAAATATCACAGTTGGTGTTTTGGGTGATTCTCTGTCCGCGGATGACACGGCGCGCTGCGGGCCGGCTGGCAGAAGTGCTCTTTATAAAGTGGTAGAGTCCAAAGTCCACGACGGAGATTTGAGCGGGGCTGTTAGGATTTTGCTGTCGGACAGTTCTTTGGCGGATGAATGTGATGCTACGGTAGAGGCTCTTCGGCTTAAGCACCCTGCTCCTAGTCGGGACTTGGACTTTCCTCCAGAACCGAACCTCTCCAACGATTTTTTGACTGTGGAGGTGGCCGACGTGTCGCAAGCAATTGCTTCATTTAATAATTGTTCGGCAGGTGGCTTGGACGGTATTCGTCCGGAGCATCTCAAGGAGTTGACTTCACCGGCTGCTGGGGATAATGGGGCATCTCTTTTGCATTCGCTGTGCACTTTGGCGAACTTCATGCTAAAGGGCATGGTAAATAGGGAGGTGTGCCCGTTTCTCTATGGGGCATCTTTGTGTGCATTAAAAAAGAAGGATGGTGGCGTCCGGCCCATTGCTGTGGGTAGTGTACTCCGTCGTCTCGTAGCCAAGCTTGGCTGCTGTGCTGTTAAGAATGAAGCGGCAGCTCATTTGCAGCCACGGCAGTTGGGTTTTGGGGTACCTCTGGGGTGCGAGGCGGCCATTCATGCTACACGGTCTTTTGCCTACTCCAGGGATGGGTCGGATGACGTCATTTTTAAGGTTGACTTGGAGAATGCGTTTAATATGGTTGAGCGGGACACCATTTTAGACAAAGTTAAAGATCATGCCCCATCCCTGTTTCCCTTTCTTCACCAATGTTATGCAAGGCCCAGCAACTTGTTTTATGGCTGTACCCCTATATTGTCCCGGGTGGGGGCGCAGCAGGGTGACCCTCTGGGTCCTTTGATTTTTAGCCTAGCGATACAGGATGTGGTGTCGTCACTGAACTCACCATTGAACCTGTGGTACTTGGATGATGGCACTGCAGGTGGTAGCGTAGATGATGTCTTGGGGGATGTCGAGACCCTTGTTCGGGGCTTACGGTCCATTGGCCTTCGTGTGAATCCACAGAAGTGCGAACTTTTCGCTTGTTCGGGTCAGTTGGCTCCGGACGTACAAGGGCGGTTTGATGCATTGGTGCCGGGAGTAAAACTCTTGGACAAAGCCTCGTTTATGCTTCTGGGTGCACCGGTATTCCCTGAGGGGGTGCCATTGATGGTTTTGTCTAAGATGAGAGCGTTGGCGGAAACCAAACAGCATCTCAGTCACCTTTCATCTCATGTAGCTCTGTCTATTTTGCGCAGTTGTTTGTCAATGCCGAGACTGACATACACGCTGCGGACGGCCCCGGTTTGGTTATTTAGACAGGAGTCCCAGCGTTATGACGCTGTGCTGAAGGGTCTTTTAGAAGGGGTCCTCAATGTCAGCTTGTCTGGTGATCAATGGGCCCAGGCGGCGCTTCCGGTAAGGTATGGTGGGCTCGGCGTTCGGCGTTTGGGGGACGCGCAGTTGCCGGCTTTTTTGGCTTCGTCGCATGGGGTGTTACAGCTCGTCACTCGCATTTTGCAAATTGATGGTGACGGGTTTAGTGTTCCCCATGCGGCGGAGGCTTTACGGCTTTGGCAGGCTGCCTGTCCTGGTAGCGCGGTGCCGGAGCAGCCGGAACGCCAGCGCGCTTGGGATGAAGAGTTGTGCCGGACAACTCTGGAGACTCTTCTGATAACTAGTGCCGGTGCTGAACAGGCGCGATTGCGGGCGGTTTCCCGGCCGGAGTCCGGCTTGTGGTTGCACGCGTTGCCATCGCCGCAGTTGGGGACGTTGTTAGATGACGATTCATTGCGCGTGGCGGTGGCACTTCGCCTTGGGTGTTCCGTGTGCGAGCCACACTACTGTGTCTGTGGAGTGGAAGTGGATCGCCTGGGTCGTCACGGCCTTCACTGCGTGCGAAGTGCGGGTAGGCTCTCACGGCACCATGCGATAAATGACATTGTCCGGAGAGCGTTGGTTTTGGCTGACGTCCCTGCGGTTCTTGAGCCACCAGGGTTGTGCCGCAGTGATGGTAAGCGCCCGGACGGTCTCACCTTGGTGCCGTGGGAGAAAGGTCGGAGCCTTTTGTGGGACGCAACGTGCGTTTGCACTTTTGCGCCTTCCCATTTGGGTTTGACAGCTGCATCTGCAGGTGCCGCTGCTGAAGCGGCGGCTAAACTTAAGATAAGGAAATATAGCCAGCTTATGCTTCATTATTTGTTCGTCCCACTGGCTGTGGAAACGATGGGAGTATGGGGGGATGAGGGAAGAGTTTTCGTAAGGGAAATCGGTCGACGCCTGAGAAGTCGTGGGTATGACCATCGTTCCGGGGCATACCTGATGCAGAGGATTTCCCTGGCGGTGCAGCGGGGGAACGCTGCTAGCGTCATGGGAACTTTTGGATCAGGCGTGTCCCGGGGCGGTATATTTAATTAGTTTAATTTAATATTTAGTTTACTCCTTAGCAACAAAAAGTATGTGTGTAATATTTAGTTAAGTTATTAAAATGTAACAACCCTAAAACTTGTGAATCCTTTAAATAATATTGTTTAATGCCAAACATCTTTGTCTTCTAAATAATCCTTGATGTTATAGTAAGCCTTTTTGCACAGAATGTGCTTAACACATTTTTTAAATCGCGTTGGAGGTAACTCTAATATATCTTGAGGAATTTTGTTGTAGAACCTTATACAGTGCCCCATAAAGGATGTGTTAACTTTTGCAAGTCTAAATAGTGGAAATGACAATTTATGTTTATTTCTAGTATTAACATTATGGTGGCCACCAACATTTTCGAAGTCTTTGATATTTTTTCTAACGTACATAATATTTTCATAAATGTATTGACATGCAACTGTTAAAAAAAAAAAAAAAAAAAAAAAAAATTACATTATTCATTATTATGTACGGCGGCCCTCAGTGGGAATCGAAATCACGACCTCCAGCATGGTAATCAGACATAATACCGCTAGGCCAACGAGGCAGTCAACAAAACTTTTATCACTATGATGGAATTTTAAATCAATCGAAGGTTTGTGCTTATTCATGAGGAAACTTAACTATACTAAGTAATAGGTATACCACGAAACGAGCTCCCAAAGAAAATAGTCCTTAAGCGCCCTATGGTTAATGCGCGTGAACTTCAATAGCCACTGCATTAAGTAAACCTACCCTATAAAGCGGACCATCTTCGCTTATTGTTTCGCTTATCTCTAGCCGCGCGCATTGATCAATGAGAAGCAAGTATTGGTTTCCCTATGAGTTCGACTCATAGGGAAAACATACCTGATGTTAGTTATTTTCCACTGGAGCTGAGTTTATCCAACCCGAGAGTAACGGCTTAGTTTCGTTCACTTTTCAGAAAAAATGCAACTTATGGAAGTTTCACTTCAAAATGTCGCAGGTACAGGCAGTGAATTCACAATAAAATGTGCAACAGAGAAAACCTTGTAACGAACGCATGCTAGGCACGCAGGTGTAGGTTGAGAGCAAAAGAAACCGATACTCGTCTCGGGTGGCCAGATAGAATTTTAATCACGAGATGAGGCTTTTAATTAATACTGTGAATTGGTTTCATAGGCACGATGTATCAGGTGAAATGATTGAGGGTACGGGCTTTTAGGTTACGGTCTGGCGGGTTGCGAGCGATCGATACTCTTGTAATACAGCGTTTGCAAATTGTTCAGGTGCAAATTCAATAGGGCTGGTACCTACGTTAGGCAGTGGGTGAGCTTTGCTGTTGAGGCAACGCTGCCAGCCTTCTAGGTACTTTACCGGATTGTACAATTGTAGATAGATAGATAGAGAACACTTTATTGCACAACCAGGTGAAAGATATTACAAATAGTACCCATGTATGATTCACAATAAACACTCATTTCTCATTTCTGACAGCAGTGATTTGTCCTCAATTTTTGTCCTCAATGTTTTACCTAAATTATCAATCAATCAGCTCGAATTCATTCACTGTTGAAAATAGGCCTCTTTGGGCACGTCACTTCTTCGGCCGAGTAGTTGCTAGTTGATTTCTAGAATTTTATATTACAGTCTACAGTCTTATATATCTCAGTTTAGTGTATTGGACTAAATTCATGAGTTACATATGACTCATTACACATCTTCGGACATTCAACTCTCTAATATCGTGGATGTGGAAGAGTCGCAAAATACGTTGTATGGGGAAAGTGAAGTTTATATTCTTTTTTTGCACTAACCCGCGCTGAGGACAAATTTTGAAAACCTATTTAGAGGCTAAAAATTCCAGCCATGCCGGGACTTGAACCCGCGACCTCTGGCTAACCGTGCCAGCCGTGCCAGGCCCCAACCGAGGGGGCCGGGTCCGCGGGGCCCATTTCTTCCATCGCCGCGCCGCTGCCCGTATCGCCCCCGGATGCAAGACGTCCAGACGGTGCGGGACCTGATCTCGTACGATGTCATTGGGGGGCTGCGGGACAAGGAGGCTGCACCGACTCCGGCGGCGCTTCTATCCCTCACCAAGGGGATGGAGGCGCTGGCGGAGCGGTGCGAGAACCTCAAAACCGAAATCGGCGGTTTGGCGGGGGGTTCTTCTTCGAAACCGGATGCCGAGTGGGCGGAGGAGGTGAGGGGGGAGTTACGTGGGCTTCGCGAGCGGCTCGACAGGTAGAAGCCTGCGCCGCTCGCGGGGCCCGCTTTGGCCCCCTCCGTTGGCCCTCCCCGCCCTAATAACTGCCCCGCCACCGCCGCTGTCCCGCGGCTGCCGCAGCGAGATCGGGTCCCATTCCGATCCTACGCTCAGGTAGCTGGTGGTGGCGTCGACCGACCCCAGTAAATCCGCTGACGCGACTATCGCAGAAATAAAGGAGAAGGTCGACGTCATCGCCCTTGGTATCGGGGTCAGCGCGGTGAGGAAGCTGCGCAATAGCAAGGTGCTGCTCTCTTGCGACACCGACGAGGGCAGGGAGGTTTTCAAGAAGAAGCTGTCGGGGGCCCGTGGCCTCTTTACAGTCACCGAGCCCGCCGACAAGCGACCCCTGATTCGCCTCGTCGGTGTCGCAAGAGACGTCCCTGACGAGCAGGTGATGGCCGCCATCGAATCCCAGAATAGGGACTTGATGACGGGCGTCGCCTTCACCAGGGACGATTCCCGGGTCCTTAGGCGCACCAACGGGAGGAATGGTGCGCACTGCAATGTTATTATAGAGGTGACCCCTGAAATCTGGCGGCGCATGGAGGGTGCAAGGATAAGGCTGGGGTACCAGGTCGTGCTGGCAGTGGATCAGTCCCCTCTGGTGCAGTGCTACCGCTGCATGGGCTACGGACACACGGCACGCATTTGTCGTGCCGAAGCCAGGTGTGGCCGGTGCAGCGGCGAGCACCAAACCAAGGACTGTCCCCCGTCGGCGCGGGATGGAGACCCACGCTGCTGCCACTGCGGAAAGTGCCAGGGGCAGAGTCCTCGCACCCTGCATTCGCCGCGGATTGTCCCGAGCGTCTTCGCTGGGACAGCATAGCAAGACAGGCCATAAAGTACTGTTGATACGGGCACCTTGGCCCCCTTACAGTCTCGGGGTGCACTGGGTGCTGGGGTCGCCGACAGTGGCCGGAGTCCCGCGGGGGGGCCTCCTGGGGCGCGGCGGGGCGCGATCCGGTTGATGCAAATCAACATTGGTCGTTGCCGCGCCGCGTTCCACGAGGCTATCCAGGTGGCCATCGAGGGTGGCTACTCGGCCGTACTGATCCAGGAACCTTACACTGGATCGGTGGGCCGAGTGGACACCCGGTATACTTGTACACAAAAGATGGCCACTAGGGACAAACCGGTCAAGTCGGCTATCCTAGTACTCGACCCGGCCCTCTCTGTCGTCCAGGACGCCACCACAGTCACGGAGAACGTCGTGGCGGTGGTGGTGGAGTGGGACCGGCAGAAGATCGGCCTGGTCTCGGTGTACCTCGAGGGAGACCAAGACCTCACCCCTTACCTTCGTGACATCCAGGCCTTCATGGACCGCATGGGCACCAGTGCGGTCCTTCTTGGCGGGGATATTAACGCCAAAAGCCTTTGGTGGGGCTGCGAACGCGAAGACCAGAGAGGTACTCTGTTCTCCGAGTTCGCAGCCCAGGTGGATCTGCAGGTTCTCAACGAGGGAAGAGCGCCGACCTTTTACATCTGGCGGGGGGACAAGCTGTTTACTAGTATTGTAGACGTTACCCTCGCCACGTCGGCGCTCTTCCATCGAGTGAGGGGCTGGATGGTCCGTCCGGACCTCATCCCCTCCGCTCCCGATCATCGGGCGATTACGTTCGAGGTGGGGGTGGGGCCCGAGACGGAGCCGGACAGAGCCAGCGGATCCACCAGGCGTTACCACGCCGGGAAGGCCGACTGGGCTTCTTTTCGGGCCTCGTTCGTCGACCGTCTGGGTGACTGGACGGTCGAGGAAATCGAGGCTATCGAGACGCCTAGCGGTCTTGAGGAGGCCATTGGAAGGTACACAGCGGCGATTCACGGCGCGTGCGAGGATTCGATCCCTCTTCTGGCTCCACCAAAGGCACCCAAACGGGTGGTTTGGTGGAGCCATGAGTTACAGCTTAAAAAGCGAAAACTCATTACGCTGAGGGGTCGAATCCGGCACGCGAGTAGCCGCCGAAGGGACGGGGTGGTTGCGGAATATTTGGTGGCCAAGGAGGACTACAAGGCCGCCATTGAGGCGGCCAAGACCGCCAGCTGGGTGGAATTCTGCTCCAAGCAGCAGCATGAGAGCGTGTGGGACGGCATCTATAGGGTGCTAAGATGCGCCGCTCGTAGGAGGGAAGACACCCTCCTCAGCGGCGCGGATGGACGCGCCCTGGATGCCGTCGGTTCCACAGCTCTCATAGCTGATACATTCTTCCCGCCTGACGATCTTCAGTCCGAGTCTGATACTCATGCCCGTGTCAGGCAGGCAGTCGCCCGCATGGAGGATGAAGCCAGGGCCAAGCCGCGGGAGTTTATTCCCTTCTCCCAGCACGAGCTCTCGGGCGTCTTGAAGGGTATCCACCCTAAAAAGGCGCCCGGGGGGGACGGCCTCACGGCTGACATCTGCAGTGCGGCCATCAGGGCAAGAAATGATGTATTTGTTGCCCTGATGAACGCCTGCCTCTCTCTGGGATACTTCCCCAGGGACTGGAAGGCTGCGGTAGTCAAAATCCTGCCAAAGCCCAGCAGAGATGACTACTCGCAGCCGAAATCCTACAGGCCAATCGGGCTCCTGTCTGTCCTGGGGAGGATCCTAGAGAAGATGATGGCCGGGAGGCTTCTCTGGCAGCTCGGGGTGGGCGGAGGACTGAGCCCGCGCCAATATGGCTTTATGCCGCAGCGCAGCACGGAGGACGCTTTGTATGACGCTGTACAGCTCATAAGAGAACACGTCGGGCAGAAACGCATTGTCGGAGTCGTCTCCCTCGACATCGAGGGGGCTTTCGACAATGCGTGGTGGCCCGGAATAAAACACCAGATCTTGGCCACCGGATGCGACCAGTCTGTCTACCAACTTCTGTGCAGCTACCTGAGCGAAAGACAGGTCACAGTCAGGTACGCTGGGGCACACGTAGACAGACCTACTTCGAAAGGTTGCATCCAAGGCTCGACGTGCGGTCCACTGCTGTGGAACCTGTTACTGGACCCTTTGCTCCGGCGCGGTGGGGACCTTCGGGCTCACCTGCAGGCGTTCGCGGACGATATTTTAATTATCGCCGCGGCGCAGACTGTGGGTGAGCTCGAGGGCATCCTCAATGCCGCGCTGGACGCCGTGTCCGAGTGGGGAAAGGCGGCTAAGATGAGGTTCGCCGCTCGGAAGACCCAAGCTATGGTGGTCACCAGGAAGCGCGATGTAATCCCACCCAAGCTGAAGCTTGGAGGGGAGGACATCGTGTTCTCGGACAAGATCACCGTACTGGGTCTGACGATCGACAAGAACCTCAATTTTCTTAGCCACCTCAACAGGGTCTGCGGCAAAGCTATGGCTAGGTTCCAGATGGTGTCTAGAGCGGCCAGGGTGACTTGGGGCTTAAATACCGATATCGTCCGGCTGCTCTACACTACCGTCATCGAGCCTACCATCCTCTACGCGGCCAACGTCTGGGCGCCTGTCGCGCAACGCGCGGGGGTCAGAGCCTTACTCGACAGGGTGACCAGGGCCTTCGTGATCCGCATCGCGGCTGCCGTCCTCTTGGCGAGGATCCTCCCCCTCGACCTTAGGGCCGAGGAGGCCCTTCAGCTTTATGAGTTGAAGAGGGGGAGGCCCTTCGCCACGCTCCCGGGCCGGGAGGTCGAGCGCCGCTGCAGCCCGTTCACGCTGGCACACCCCGCTCTACGAACTTCAGTTGAGTTCGAGGAGGTGGCCAGCGTGGAGGAGCTCAGCAAGGTGCCCGACGATTGGGCCCGGGCCTATACGGACGGCAGCAAGATAGGGGGCAAAGTGGGCGGAGCGGTCACTCTGTGGAGGGATGGCGTTGAGGTCCGCACCAAGGGGTTCAGGCTGGAGGGATTCGCCTCCGTCTTCCAAGCGGAGATGGTGGCGATCTCCAAGGCTCTCGACCTCGTTGCCGCGGGTCCCGGTCCCGTCAGGGCGGGCGTCCTGAGCGACTCCAGATCTGCTCTGGAGTTGCTCAGGAACCCCTCACCCACACACCAGCTGGCCGTGAAAATTCACGGCCAGCTGGCTGACATCCGGGAAAACGGGGGCCTGATCCGGTTTTACTGGATCAAGGCCCATGTCGGGATCCCCGGCAACGAGCGGGCTGACGAGTTGGCCAAGAGGGCGGCGTTGTCTCGCAAGGACGCGGCAGCCTATGACCCGTATCCCGTCTCACATGCAAAATTGCAGGTGAGACGGGAGACGGTGGCAAAGTGGCAGGCCCGCTATAGCGAGTCTGCCACAGGCCGCGTCACCTCACTGTTCTTCCCGGACGTCGCATCGGCCCACAAAGTCCTTGGCAAATACACTATGTGTAATGCCAAGGCGCAGCTCCTGACGGGGCACGGCGGCTTTCGAGCGTACCTCCACAGGTTCAAGCTCGCGGGAAGTCCGTCCTGCATCTGTGATGACGTGACTCCCGAAACGCTGGAGCACCTGCTGGAGGAGTGCCCCCGTTTTGGAGCTGATCGGGCCGATTGCGAGATACTCCTGGGAGCAGCGGTGAGGTGCGAGGCATTCGCCGCCTTTATGGCCGACTCCAAGAGTCGAGAAGTCTTCTTGCCCTTCGCCCTGGCAGTGACAAAAGCGGCCTCCAAAGCAAATGGGGGCCGGACTTAAACTTGTTTTTATTTTTTACTTTTCTTTCTTTCATTTTTAATATATCATTATCCCCTACACATTTTATTTCCAGACGCGCCGGGCGAGAGGAGGGCGATTCAACTATTGTATAGATTTTTAAAATTGTAATGTTTTTACTTTTTACACTTTTATTTTTTACTTTGACATTTTAAACTTTTTATACTTTGACTTTCATGTTTTTAATCTTAATTTTTTGTCATTTTACATTTTAATATTCCGACATTTTTAACCACGCAATTCTTATTTTTATTGTTTAAATTTTATTTTAGAACCCCGGCGCCTTGCTTGTTACTACTCGTAAGAGTAGACAGAGACAAGGCGTCGGGGTTTATTAATTTTATTAATTTTAAATTTTAACTACATTATAATGTATATTTTATCATTTCATTGTATTTAATTTTAAGACATTTTCCTTTTATTTGTATACTTTTTACTTTTATCATAAGACATCTTATTTGTATAAGTTATCTTATTAATATAAGGACAGTTTTAATACAATGACTAAAGGACGCCACAAAATAAACAGTGGCGGAACCTTTTTTTAAAAAAAAAAAAAAAAACCGTGCCAGCGCTCTCCTAATTGAGCTAATGGGCAAGTGCAAGCATTGCCGAAATTTCGAACCTATTAACAAACTTTTCTGTATTACGTACAGGCAGCGACATCTGTCAGAAGCAATTTACATCACTTGCAGCCCCGAACAACCCACTTTGCGGTTAGGTTTTTAATCGGAATGATATCGCTGTACGTACATGATTATATTCTTTTTTTGCACTAACCCGTGCTGAGAACAATTTTAAAACCCTTTTTAGCCTCTAAATAGGTTTTTAAGACAGTGAAGTCGCAGACTGACCTTATAGCGATCTGATGCCACCGGAAGTCGTAAAGTGGCACTGCCAGGTAGATGGAGCGCGAGGCGCCCTCGCCGGCGTGCACCAGTCTGGCCACGCCCCTTCCGGTCAGCTCCAGCGAGAGGAACGAGCCGGTCCGCCTGCGCGAGCGCAGGGAGAACAGCGTGCCTTGCCCGTAGCCGCCGCTCTGGTCAGGAGTAGGTACTTCGATTGAGAATACTCTATTAAGATTACTATCAATTACATAACTTCTACACATAAAAAAAAATGTTTTCTTCTAAATGAAAAGTTAGCCTCATAGTTGGGCCATAAATACCTCACACACCAGGGTTTCTTTACGATGTTTTCCTACACAGTAAGCGAGTGGTATTGCTACTACAAATTAATTCATAAATGTACGTAACTTCGAAAAAAACTTAGTTACAATTACAAGTGTCAGTATCAAGCACATGCCGGGCTTCAAACCCATGACCTCCTGAATGTGAGGCCAGAGTTCTACCGTTGCGCTACCACAGCTTCTTGTAGATACATAATATAATCTATCTAAAGTGAAGCGCACTTTGTGCCAAAAAAGCTACTATAACATTAAAGATTATTTAGATGACAATGATGTCTGGAATTAAAGCCAGTTCAATGCATGAGTTTTAGAACATTTATATAAATCCTGTAAATTAAGGACTTGAAAAGACTAAGTTTGGAGTTTTTTTGTCCATTTTTTCTCCAAAATGATCTAGATTTTGAAATGGACACCTAGTTTAACTTGTAACGTTCATTAAGTCGCAGTTTCTGTGCTACTTTGAATAAAAAAATTTGATTTTGATTTTGATTTTAAAGAACACGAAAAAGCAAATTACACAGATATTTATCCTTAGGGTACAGTCGGTGGTCAGTAATTTTATTTTTATTTTATTTTATTTAATAAGGCACACCAACAGCATACATACAGAACATAGTAGAATCGTGTTATATAAAGATATATAATTACGCCTATGTACACCACTTATAGGTAAGCCCAACATTTATATGTAAATTAAGCTTACATCTTAAATGAGGTGATGTTACAAGGATGATAACTAAATATTCAATCAACTATACTGCCTCTGTATATACCAATTTCTTGAAATCATAACAGCAAAAATCACTGATATCTCAAAAAGGGAAGGGAAAAAGATTTCTTTAGATTAGAAAATCCCCTTTCCCCTTTTTTATATAATTATAGAGATATTTTGTTACTCCCCATATAAAGTAAATTTTTATCAATAAATAAAAACGCGGACCACGCCGCGCTTTAAAGCAAATAGAGTAGGTACTTATGTTATGTATATTTTCCGTAATAAAAACAAATTGTAAGGTATCTAAATTATTACGGTCTTATTTATTACAAGTTGATTCCTCTAAAACACTCTTAAGACAGAGTTAAGGCCGGTTCATGGGAGTAGTTCCTGTTATAAACTGGATTTAACTCCGTCTTAAGAGTATTTTAGTGGAATCAACTTTTTATAAAGAAGATCGTTCGATTATAATGCATTTTCAGAATCTCATCACTGATTCAGTCTTACTTTGCAACTTTATTTTCTTGGTAGCCATTAACGTTTTTAATTAGCAGATACCACGTAGAGCTCTAAAGTTATTATTTTACCGATACTTCGTCTACCGCTGCTTTTTATACAAATTCGTGTTGGGAATTGTGTAGCCAGAAATTGTATCTTCGGGAATGATAAATCAACGAAAGATAATTATGTCATGCGGGTTTTCTTCTTACCCTACGATTTCTGAATTGAGGATCTTACTAAGTAAATTTTCCTGTCCTTATTGTTTCATATTTTTCACGGCGTAACTGTTCTTTCACCTTTGTATCTTAAGATTTTTTGTAGTGGGCACGCGTGGTAATTAAGCCCATACTGTACTTCTGGGAGATGGCCTGTGCCTTGCAATAGAACGTACATGGGTAGGTATGCCTTTGGGCGCAAGCTCAAGGTATATTTGCTTGAACAGCAGAGACTATCCCGCCCGATTTTTCGCCGCTTCTGACTCTGATTTACTTTTACTTCTACTTTTACTATTTAGTAAAATGACCGACTATGTAATCGCATCAACTAAATCATAGGCCACCATTGCGTAATGTCGGGCATGTATTTACTTTTTATTTATTTTGGTGTGTATCCTCCCCTCTCTTCTCCTTCACTTATATTTCTTTCACTTATATTTACTTATTGAATTTAATTTATTATGGTGTTCCTTTATATTTCATACACATTAATTTAAAACTAATAATATATGTAAGTATTTTATGACGATATTTTATTTATTTTTTTTACTTTATTGCACCACGGCACGCACTCCGTAGTACAATTATGGGTTACCGTAGGCACTGACTGAAAATCAGCGCTGAGGGATCACTTCCTCAGCACAACGCTGAGTCAGCTGCCTTTTGTGGCAATGTAGATACACCACAGGCTACATCTATAGTCCTGTTTTATTTATTAGTTTTGTCTGTTGTGTATTTAGTTTTCCTTCTGTGTTGTGCATATTATGTTACTTATGTGCTTATTTTGTTTCTGTGATGTATCTTGTTGGTATAATAAATGTCTTTCTTCTTCTTCTTCTTCTTCTTCTTCTTCATGTGCTACACAAAAAATATTGTACTGACAAAAAATTCATTGGAGGTTAATCGAGAACTTAGGAACATTATTAGAAGGTTGATGAACATTGAGCTAATTCAAGTATTAATTAATTGATGAGCAATTTCAAGTTCTCAAGTTCTTGCCCGAGTGGTAAGAAGTGGCAGATGACCAAGAATGTTGGTCTGAAAAAGGCAAGGCACCATTGTCAAGAAGGTCACTTTAAAAAAAATAGTCTATTGTAAACTATTATTTTAAATCTCCTGAGATAGATAACTTTACTACGTTAAAATAATATGCAATTTATGCGTTTTGTTAAGAGTCGGGCCGTTCGCTTGTTGAAAAAAAAACCTTTCTGTTTTCTGCTACTAAAAAATGCTCTCTAACGATTTGTCTAACGGTGCTAAGATGACTGGCTTAGTTTGTCGCGTGGGCGACACACTTCCTTCCGCCCTATCATTTGCTCATACACAGTACACCGCTTCACCGATCTACTCAACTTTCTGGTGAATTTTTCATAAGCAATTACTTAGACAAATTCTATTATTCGAAATTATTCTAAAACGGCTCCATTCCGCCATAATAGCTTATAGTAACAGAACCCAATTTGAATCCATTAACCCGTTTCACTTTGTCCGTATTTTAGGTTTCATTTTAGGTAAAAAGAAACAGCCTAACGTTCTCACATAACCTTACAGCTAAGCGGGTACCTCGAGATCAATAATGTACGTAAAAGTGTGCCTGCTCGGGTTTCATTGCTCATAAATTGGTAATTTTATCGGAGATTCCTGCGACTTCAATGCCAAGCCGATGAAAGTTTTATGTGAGCCTGCTTATTTGAATTTACCTTTGCGTTTTCTGTATCTCCGCTTTCGGTGATTCCATTCGTTCGTTTATTCATTTTTCTTTATGAGTTTGGTATGCATTCAAACTTCATCATCATCATCATCATCAGTCATTTGACCCCACTGCGAGACACAGGCCTCACTTATGGTTTTCTAACCATGAAGGGTTTTGCCATAATCGCGACGCTTGGCAGGCGGGCTGGCGATCGCAGTATGAGGTTGGAATCTCAGGAAGACGCCGCTGCCCGTTTCATGGTAATTTATTTCCTTAAACGCCTGCTACGACGACCACGGAAAGAAATGCATTCAAACTTAACTAAGTTAGAAATAGTCAGCCCTCACCTCCGGCCTTAATCTGAGCGAGACGAAGAGCGTAAACTCTCTCGGAAACGTCCGACCGGCGGCGAAGAGTTCCGAGGACGCGATCCAAATGTAGGAATTCGGCCGAAGACTGAACGCGTGCGGGCGATCGCTGACGTGGCCCCAGCGGGCCTGTGAGGGATGGAAGTTGCGTCTGGCGCCTGGCGCTAGGGGATTCACTGCACCTGTTGATGTGAAAAGGAAAAGAGCGATTAAAATGTTACCAGTGTTTTCTCCAAGGAGTTAGAGGTATTTATTTATGAGCTTCTCCGTTAGATTTTTTACGATTAACATAAAGATTCTTATTTTAATGTAGAGCTCCGTGTGACTTTACAAGGGTAGTAATTTAAGGTGGCGTGTTGAGTAATGTAAGTGAGAGGTGTATAAGGATTATAGCAAGTAGCAAGTCTTTTCCTACTCCTCTTGGATACAAGTGTGAGTTTATTATATATAAATATTAAGTAATTTTAAATGTTAATAAAAACACATAATTCCCACAATCGCGCCAAGATTGATGAATGTATGTATTACTGTTTTGACGAAAGAGTATAAACAAAACAACTACGTTAGTTGTATGAAGAACCCTCTTATTTTTAATATATATTTTTAATTTATTACTTGTTAGGTAATCCGCTGTAATGAATGAATAAATGAATGATTTATTGCCACAAACAAACATGTTTACATACAATACGGTATTTGACACGATCGACAATTAATTATATCATATGCTCGATTAAAACAAAAATTACAAAATATCTCGGAAAAAATATCTCTTTTAGTCAATTACTGGTTATTACACTTTTTAAATAGATTAAACATAAAAAGAGTGCTTTGAAATGTGACGTCATAAGCCAGTATTTTCATACAAAATTCCGTTTTAAAAGTAACTCATTTGATATTTTGTCAAATACCCAAATATAGAAAAATAAAGGAGTGTGCGTGTAACAATGATACTATTTCTGCGTTTGCTGTTTCTATTCAGCGCAGGTTTCAAATCGCACCTCCACGCTGAATGAAGAAAACGTGTCATGCAGGTAGGGCTTACCGCTAAAAAAAACTTAAAACTACCAATTAAAAATGAATAAATAGATACATTTGTTTCCAACTAAGAAAATTATACAAATTCGAATAACACATAATTGTGTGAAAATTTCAACTGGCCACCTATTACGGTTCCAAGGACAGAGCCCTTTAAAGGTCGGACAGACGGACAGACAAACATACAGCGGAGTCAGTACTAGGGTCCCGTTTGGCACCCTTCGGGTACGGGAGCCTAAAAATGAATTCAAAGTAAATTATCCAAAATTAAATAAAAATAAATTTGGTAACTTACATTCCTTATTGCAAAAAGTAGCGAAAATTATACTATTTCCAATAGCACAGCACCAGCGCTGACGTGGCTTTTTCTTTGAGTTAGAGAATTTTAAGGGTATTTATTATTATTATTTTAATTCTTTATTGCAATAATTACATTGTAAGTGTACAAGGGCGTGCTTAATGCAAGAAGCATTCTCTTCCAGCAAACCTTTGGTTTTGAAGAGACTGGCGACGGGTAGTGTAAGAAGAAGATTAAATACAATAATAAACTTACGTAAACCTAGGGAAATACATTAACTTAGACTTAGTGGGGGGGGGGGATAATAGAAATTATTATAAACCTACATAAATGATAGTACATAAATAAATATCAATAAATAAATAACAACAAAAATACGTAGGTACATACATATTGAAGATAATTACAATTACTAAACACGATTACTTACATTATACCAATAAGCAATAAAATAAAATAACTGGTGATCGTTTACTGCCTATTCTGCAGATCAAGGAAGTGATAAAGAACTTTCTTTTTGAAAAATACCCTTAATTATATTTTAAAGATAACAATATTTTAATGAATATTTATTTAATGAACATAAATCCTATTTGAAGACCATGTAGATACTAGCCTCTGTGGTACTAGATATTATTTTTGCCAAAACAGCCGTTATCTAGATTTTTGGCCTCTAGTTCTACGGCTTAGGTGTTAAATATCTCGGGGTCCTGCTGTTTGACCAAAAGTCATTTGTCAAAATTACACTTGACAAACAATGTTTGCCAAAAAATGCTTTCGCCCATTGATCATTTTACTACTAATCATTTTACAAATGACTCACTTATCCAAATGATCAACACTTAAATTTACATTTTACAAATAATTATTTTACTTAATGAACATTTAACAACTGAGTTATCAGACAAAACTACTATTGGTCTAAAAACGTTTGATAAAATGTATTATTTGACAAATGTTTCGTTTATTAAAAAATAGGTAAATTTGGTTAGGTTAGGTTAGAACAGTGACCACAAAACGCGCGAGCCGAGCGAGCGAAGCGAGCGTGCCGCGGCAGCGGCCGGCGAAGCGCCAGAAAATACTACTGTTGATTTATGTATGGCCAATATTTTTAGATTACTAATGATGAACATTCATTTAAATTCATGATGATGACGATTCAATTAAAAATTAATTGAATGCCTAAGTATCTAATCTTGTAGCTTACCTGTAAATATAAAATGATACCAAATAATGCATTTATCCTCAAATGTCAGTGCAACAAATTCATGCTCACGGCGATACGCGGGTAGCGGAATAATTTACCCAACAGACTAAATCGTAATGTTGAAAAAAGAAGTGCAATTTTATAAAATAACATTTTGTTAAATGACATTTGGACAAATGCTTCATTTGCGAAACATATTATTTGGTGAAATTAAAAAAGGTCAATTGACATTTTAATATTCAAAACATTTAACAAATACAGTGTTTGCTAATGGATCATTTGCTAAGTGAGTTTTTGTAAGATGATACTTTTGTCAAATGTCTCGTTTGCCAAATGAACATTTGGTTAAACGTTGTTTGTCGAATGACCATTTGTCAATAATTTTTTGGTCAACCATTAGTAATCCAAATATCTCGAATACCACGATTGATATATTCAAATATAAATTAAATGCTACTTTTTGCAAATATTTAGCTTAATGTTATATTAGGGATATATAATGCTCTTTCAACCGCTCCCCCGGGAAACAGGGGAACGCTTTCGCTCGTACATTTAAAAGAATGAATATATTTTTGTCATAAAACTACATAATTAGGGTTCCGTACCTCAAAAGTATTAAACGGAACCTTTATAGGATCACTTTGTTGTCCATCCGTCCGTCCGTCCTTCCGTATGTCCGTCCGTCCGTCTTTCCGTCATCCGTCCATCCGTCCGTTCGTCTGTTCGTCAGTCCGTCTATTTGTCAAGACCTTTTATCTTGGGAACGCGTGGAGATATCGAGTGGAAATTAAAACCATATACGCAAGTGTACAGTCCCTTGAAGCTGTGAATAAATCAAACTTCCAAGTTAATGTAAAAAAAACGTGTGTGAGTCAGACTCGCGTACGAAGGGTTCCGTACCATTATCTATACAACATTTGAATATTTCAAGCGTGATAGACGCTGATTGCCGTTATTAATATCGAAAAAAAAATGGCAAAAAAATCACGTTTGTTGTATGGGAGCTCCACTAAATATTGATTTTATTCAGTTTTTAGTATTTTTTTTATTATTATAGCGGCAACAGAAATACATTATTTGTGAAAATTTCAACAGTCTAACTATTATTATTATACTTTATTGCACATAAGACATTTAACATTAGATTACATAAGAAATAACATGTACAAAGGCGAGCTATCACGGTTTATGAGATACAGCCTGGTGACAGACGGACGGACGGACAGCGAAGTCCCTTACCCTTTGGGTACGGAACCCTTAAAAAAAGATACGGCCGTTTGTGCCGCAAAAAATATATATTTCGACACTCAAGAGAGTCAAACTTTCCGTTGACCTAGAAATACGAAATGCAAGTAATATCGTCGTATACTACAAGTACAGTGAAAAATCTGAAAACTACACATTTGGAATTATATGACAAAAAAAACTTTTTGAAGTTCGGGAATAGCTCTGAAAAAACTGCGATACTCGATTCTTGAGCTATTTATAATGTGTAAGTACCTACAAATTTCTACGCAACATTCGGTGGGTGAGTCTGACTCGCATTTGTCCGGTTTTTTTTATTCTTTGGCATGAGAAACTACGAACTCCTCACGCCATTTTTATCTATCAACAACTTTTATCAAAATTAACATACTAATCCAAAATGTCCGTAATTTAATTTGCTAGTACCAACGTTTTCTACATTAGTCAAAAGTGTGAGAGCGGAGCTGTAAATCACCGACTTCTCATTCGGGTTTTCTAAGTTACGTAAATTGGTAAAGTTGTAGTAGCAATACCACTCGCTAACTTTGAAGAAAAACATCGTGAGGAAACCCTAGTGTCTGAGGTATTTACATACCTTAGAGCTTGCTACGTACAAAAGCCCAACTAGCAGGCTAAGAGTCTGGAAATCTCAGGTCTAACTAGAACTAGTCAAAAGTGCATTAAATCTTTTATAAACATTAAAAGTATGAGAATTTCCGAAAAAGAAGAAATCCGCACTATATGTATAACCCTCTTAAGAGGGTACCAAATCACTCGTTACTGAGAAAAAGGAAATGTTGATTAAAATGTTGGCAGTATTTTCTCTTGGGAAGTATGAGTGAGTTTCTTGTTACAAACATGTTATTTTACTCTGAGAAGAAAACATCTTGTTATCTTTTTAAAACAATATCAGTCGCAAATAAAACATGAAACATAAATTATCCAGTACAGGTGCAGTGAAATTCGAAAATTCAGAAAGTAATGTTACTTTGGTTTGGGCACATGGAGACTTCCCTTATCGGAAAAAAGATATTTAAAATGAAAGAAATATATCAAGCAAATTCGGGTAAAAGGGCCGGCGAGGGACGTCCCAGGTGGACATTCTTAAATAAATAAATAAACAATAACTTCAACACAAAACAATTATTTATCTGTGCGACGGTAACCTGGCAGATTTCTACTAAATAGCAAAATGCAAGATAAAAAGTACCCGAAATCGGCGTGCGTTCATGGAACGACTAATGAATATTGATCAAGCAAAAGAGATCTGTCAGGAAGAGGCCTACCCCTGCAGGATACAGTCGTGACTTTATGTTACGTTACGAGATCCAAGCTTCGAAAAATACAATTAAATGCTCAATAATAACTCTACTGCGAAATACTGAACATCATCATCATCAACCCATTATGTCCCCACCGAGGGGCACGGGTCTCTTCCCTGAGGAAGGTATAGGCCATACTCCACCACGGGGGCCAAGTCCGGATTGGTGGAGGCTTGTAGACTAGTGGCTCGTCTACTGTCAGAAGTTGTCAAGCCGCCCTAAGGCCTCTGACTTGGCTTAACGACTGCCATCTATCGACGGCAGCCGGCACCAACAGCTTAACGTGCCTTGCGAAGCACGGAACCGCTCGGAAAAATGCCACTAGCGTTAGGCATAGACGGCGACCCATCCATGCACTGAACGCGCCCTGTGTTGCTTAACCTTCGTGATCGTTTAAGATCACTCAGGCAGCCGGGGCTACGAGCGATTCTGAACATGATACGATATTATTATTAAGCCGAGCATGTAAAAAGTACTCCACAGTCTCATCTTGAGCGAGAAACTAAGGGATGCGGAAAGAGTAGAGGTAACGTTGGGTCATTCCACATCTACCTTTCTGTAATTGCGCATGCAAATTATTAAATAAATCTATGCACTATTCTGATTTTCAGTATAGTACAGTCGTTAGCATAACTTATCAGTTACGTAACAAGTTATAGCAATATAAAACCAGCTTTCTGTGCCACAACACAGGTAAATATGATATTAGGTACATAAATGTATTTTCTTTCAGTTTGAGCCACTTAGCGGGCAGTTTGGGCCCTTCAACGCACACTAGATTATTTGTAAAGGATGCATAGTGAAACCCTTATCGTTTCGTCATCTCCGTCCGTCTGTCTGTATGTCCGCGGCTTTGTTTTTTTTATAATAAAATTATTGGGCTTTTTGTCGTAACATATCCTGTAAAAATAACAACTATTACGATTCGAGAGGTAAGTCTACTTGACAAATAATACATACTTATATTATAGCCACATAAATACGGCTCTGTGGCCACCTTTTGGATATGAAAAAAAACTGACACGAAAAAAGATAGGATAGTATAGCAGATATAGGACAGACTTGTAAAACATGGAAGCGACAACCACTTCAAAATTTAATCAACAGGCTTTGCCTGAACTTCAAGACGCGGTACAAGGAATTCCAAAGTTAAAAACCGGACAAGTGCGAGTCGGACTCACCCACCGAGGGTTCCGTACAAATTTGTAGGTGGTTATAACATATTATAAATAGTTCAGGAATCGAGTCTAGCAGTTTTTCCGAGCTTTTCCCGAACTTCAAAGGCAATTTAAACAGTTTATGACTTTTCCCTGTACTTGTAGTATACGACGATATTACTTGCCAAATTTCATAGTCCTAGGTCAACGGAAGTAGCCTATAAATTTTGATTCCCTTGAGAGGGTCGAAATTAACGTTTTTTGCGGCATAAACGGCCGTTACTTTTTTACGTTTACTTAAAGTTTGATTTTTTTGCTCAGCTTTAAGGGACCTTAGACTTAAGTACATAATTTTAATTTCAACTGCTACCTCCACGCGTTTTCAAGATAGAGAGTCTTGACAGACAGACAGACGGACGGACGAACGGACGAACGGACGGACGGACAATAAAGTGATCCTGTAAGGGTTCCGTTTTTCCTTTTGAGGTACGGAACCCTAAAAATGCATGAAACCGCGGCTTTTTTGTTTCAATGGCGTAGCGAAAACTTTGCGGCTTCTAATCCTGAATTATTAATATTACGCATCCACCTTAGCTTGATCAAACTGGGAGCTTCTCTTGCGATCTTTGTACTTACTTGCGAAAAAGAGGGCGTTTTCACACGATAATAAATATAAGATGGCATAACTGTAGCTTTTTGTGTATTTGCACCTATTTTTTTTAACTAAGGTTTCATTTAATGTGGTCGTGTGTTCGATTCCTACTTGGTACTGCCGTACATTTGTACAAGTGGCTTCAGTCTGGGAGTATTGCCCTATTTCTGACGTATGCCTGGCTACCATAGGACAGAGTATCCTAGTTTGGGACCAGGACGAGTAATTGTGTTGTGTGGAAGTTTTTTTCATTTATTACGAATTTAATGTTTATTTGAGCTTGCGATTAAAATCTTTGATCGTTTCTTTCTGTACAAAGCGTCTATACCTAATTTATTCCGTTAAATTGAAGAAAATCTCACCCAGAATGTCAACTATTATTATGAATGCAAAATAATGTTTTACTTATAAGCTTCAACGGAAAAAGGGATTGACTATGATAGATAAATATTATATAGATGGTGAAAATTTTATTCTACTCAAAAAGGAAATTATACGTGGAGACATTTCTTAACCTAAGAGTACAGATAGCGGCCATATAAGTTAAAGTAATCTCTTCCAGGCAACCTTTTCTTGACAGGTTTTTAACGTGTTCTTAGCCGGCAAGTGATATAGGCTATATTTAATCCGAACAACAGACGAACAAGGTCGCAGGCACAGCTAGTGAAGCACACATTTGCAAATGGGACAAGCCCTTACCTCGTGTCTACGGCGCTCTCCAAACCAACTGCGTAGCGGTATCGCTTTTGATCTTGTTGGAAAATATTTGAGCAAGTACCTTTGGAAAACGTCTTTTCATCTTAACATTATTAATAGGGCTTCATATGTTGTAAGCCGGTAGCTGCTTTTTTAGGGTTCCGTGAGGGAGGTACAATAAACATTTTTTTTTCCAAAATTTTATTCTTAACTTTGTCGGCATAATAAATATGTATACATAGGTATATCAAATTACAGATTTCTAGTACCACCGGTCTTTGTGCTAGGCCGCGGACGGATAGACAGACAGACGGACACGGCGAAACTACAAGGGTTCCTTGTCGGACTTTCTTTGGAGAAACGTTTTTTTTTTATCTACGTAGTATCAGGAGTAATTTTTCGGAGTAATTTTTACCTCCAGGGGTTAGGAGGTTAATGAGGCCGATGGCCGAATCCCACAGAGAGCGAAGCTTGGAACAAGCCAATGATCCCCATGAAAAAGTCAGATGGGACAAAAGTTAGCGAAAGTTGAACATGAGTTATCCTACTCTGTGCAGGGCGAGACCATACAAGTTCTCCCGTGACAAGATCCACCGAAAAGCAGTTTTGGCCGAGCGCCACATTGACGATATTAGCCCTAATTTAAATATTTGTGTAGAATTTTATTACAATCAGAACATTAACAGATCCGTGCAATTGAATGTACGTTATATACTGCACAGAAATAAATATTTACTTGTCAATTTCAAAACTTAACATTAACGCAATGATAAGGTTTATAGCTTAGAGCTACATCTTGCAAACTTATGAAAAGTTTGAATAAAAAACGATCTTAAATCGAGCGCAATAATAGAGGTTTTGCATCTGTAGACTTACCTGCACAGTCGAAGGAGTTACAAGAGCGCGCTTGCCCCCCGTAGCCTTCGCAGGAAGCCGCGGAACAGTATCTTCTTCGAATCTGCTTGCCACCGCCGCAGGTTTTACTGCAGGCTCCCCATTCGCCCCAGCCGGCCCAACCTAGACAAAAAAACATTTATTAAATTTCAACGTACCTATAGGAGACGGTCTTAAATTAATGTAGTTGTTAAAAACCTATTTAGAGGCATAAAAAAAAATAAAAAAAAAATCTAGTTGTTTACAAATCTTAGCGATAAATTGCACACTACGAACCCACACTAGGCAAGCCTGTATTGCGGGTTACCATTGTCTTTAATATGTAACTTTATGCATGCGACCTCTTTTGATGCAAACATTTTATTTATCTATTATATTCGACGCTTCTTAAAACTGACAGCGAAGAAGACTCTAGAGAAACTCAATAAGCGAAATTATTAAGATTCAGACGACATTTAAAAACTGTCACAGATGGCCTCCAAAAAGCTTGGGACGTAAAAGCCGGTGTTGAACAATATTTTACGCCGGACTAATGAAATTTGAGCTTTGTATTCAATTTCGTCTGAAACATTTGAATGTCTGAACATTTGAATTTGAAGCAAAAGTTTTTGCCTGAAATTTTAAGGTAAAGAAGAATTCTCGATACGAATATCAATTTTGTAACAGATTCCACGAATAGAACATAATCGTAATTTCGTATTAGGTACTGCGGTGACCCATCCTGATATTTGTTCCAATTTCCTCCTTTTGTCTTTGATTGGCAAGCTCGCTAACGTAATACGCTCATGGAGTAAAGGAAGTGAGCAAGAATCTCGATCAAACGAAAAGAGCAGTAATACGTTCTAAGCCTCGTTATTTTTTTCTTGTAGGACCTTGCTTTATTTTAATTGTAATGTGTAGTTGTAAATATAATGAAATGTTACTTTTTGCTGTCACTGTCTGTTTCGAATTGAATTTCTATTTCAATAGCTTTCGTAATAAAATGAGATGTTATTTTTCACTATCACTAGCTGTTTCCAAGCAAAATATATTCATGATCGGTGGAGTATTTGAATTTTGTTGTAACCATGCAGTATATAACTGTCCTCATTGCTAGGAAATTAAAGGGATCTGCTTCCAAGGAAAAATTATGGTGACTCGCGTATTTGAATTTTCGAGCTCCATTTTTTTTTTTTCATCCTGATATTTTAAATATTATTAAATTAATATTTATAATACTAATATTATTATCAAATTAAAAAATATATATCCTACCTAATACCATAAAATAAAAAAAAAACAAAAACTTTTTTTAATAATGGAGCATCTTTAATCTCCCTGCTGAGAAATGTGTTATAGAACATATTATGGAGTACCTACTTAGTTCTACGTTCTTGGATTTACCGTCGCCACAGTGTGGGACTAGACCATTTATTTCTGTGCGCGTAAATATAACGGCTTTGTAGCAAACACAAGACAGTTTGACTAACTTCGTTCACGGCGCTACACTACAGCGTACCGTATTATTTTCTTTTTGTTACATCTTAGCCAGAAACATGCTTGGTAACAAGTCAATCAATACATTCCTTGGTAAAAAGATTTCTATTGAGGTTTGGCTACGTCTACGCTAGTGGTACAAAAGAAGGTCTTAATGAGGGCTTTACAAACTACTAATTATTCTACTTAAACTGACTACTGAAAACTGTTCTAAGAATCTAACTCTGAGTTTTATTTTTTTCATTTTATTTTATTCATTATACAAATCTACAGCACAAAGTTACAAAAGACAGGTAATTAATGTAGACTAAACATTTCCTTGTGGCGCCGGATTAAGAATAGCGTCACTCCATTTCCTTCCGTGGACGTCATAGAAGGCGACTAAGGAAATAAATTACCAGGAGACGGGCAGCAGCGTCTTCCTGAGATTCCAACTGCATACTGCGATCGCCAATCCGCCTGCCAAGCGTGGCGATTATGGCAAAACCCCCCATGGTTATGAAAACCACGAAGGAGGCCTGTACCCTGCAGTGGGCGTCAAGTGGCTTATGATGATGATGATGAAACATAGGCCAATTACGGACTAATAAAACTAGCTTTCTATTAAATCAGGAAAGTTTCACCCACGTGGGCGAAATCCTCGTCTTCTTTGAACAGCAATCAGTTTTACGATTTTCATTCACTTTTGTGAGACAGAAATAGAAAATAATCTTTATTGATTACCTGCCAGCCTCACCTTTTTGTGTTCCGAACCTAATACTACACCTACGACTTCTGTCTTTCTAGGTAGATATTTGCCTGTCCTAGCCTAGTGGGTAGAACATTGGACTCGGAAGCGAGAGACCCAGGTTGGATTCCCAGTGCGGGCATGTACCTATGACTTTATTTTCTGAGCTATGTACACTTGTGAAGTTATAGTAGCAAGACCACTCGCTAACCGTGAAGGAAAACATCGTGGGGAAACCTTAGTTCTGAGCTATTCACATACCTCAGCGCTTGAAATCACCAATTCGCGGTGGGCACGCATGGTGATTACGCCCATACTCTCTCTCTCTGAGAAAAGGCCTGTGCCCTACAGTGGGACGTATATAGGCTGCTTATGAGTTGCCTTTCTCTCAGACAATATTCTAAGATCTAAAAGCAAATAACTATCAGTGTTATGGAGCAGGCCATAGTCTTTAGACATATTTTTATAAACAAACATATTATGTCTGTATCGCCTCGAAGCCATGGATGGAAACTGAATCCATACAGCTTACAAAGTTTTTTTTTAAAGATCGGATTGGTCCTATACATAACACGAAGTAGAGCAGAGCTTATAAAAATATATCCATTTCGATAGTTGAAACTAAGCATCCAAAAACGATATAACGGAAAAAATATGGCCGAAATATTTGCTAATTTAATAACGATATTAATATAACGATATTTCGATATTTCCGAAAGGGCCATAGTACTGTAATACGCTATACTTTATTAAAACCCGGATTAAAGGGAAAATATTACTTTTATTGTAATCTTTTTCATCGATTCCCTAGCCTAGCTGGGGATCGACTGACTTCTAAAACAAAACGTAACGATTCCCTTCAAAATATTCAAAATAAGATAAGGCTTTGCCAGCCAGCTCCTATAAAGAGGAATCGTTACAGTAACATAGAACGTAGCGGCAAATTATACAGAAGACTGAGAAGTATAATTTGCCATTATGCTAAGCGTTTGTGGACTATGAGAAAGCCTTCGATTCGATCGAGTCTCTCCAGCGTTGCCGTATTGACTGTCGGCATATCGAGTTGCTGAAGTTCTTGTACAACAACGCCACTATGTCGGTCCGAGTACAGGAGCAGAATTCGAAGGCAATTCCATTAAAAAGGGCATGAGACAGGGAGACGTTATCTCTCCGAAACTGTTCATGAACGGACTGGAAGATGATCACTCACCTTCGATTTGCCGACGATATAGTAGTCATGGCAGAAACAATGGAAGACCTCGGCATAATGCTCGAAGACCTCAGCCGAGTTTCCCAGCGGGTGGGCCTTAAAATGAACATGGACAAAACGAAAGTCATGTCGAACGCCCGTGTTGTGCCCACCCCAATAACATTGGGGAACTCAACACTGGAAGTTGTAGACGAATACGTCTACTTACGATAAACAGTCCAAATAGGCCGGTCCAACTTCGTGAAAGAGGTCAATCATCGAATCTAACTCGGCTGGGAAGCATTCGGGAAACTTAGAAAACTCTTTTCGTCTAATATACCTCAATCGCTCAAGACAAAATTATAAAACCAGTGTGTGTTACCAGTGAAGACTTATGGCACTGAAACGTGGTCTCTCACTATGGGCCTCATAAGAAAGCTCAAGGTCACGCAACGAGCTATGGAAAGGGCTACGCTCGGAATTTCTCTACGAGATCGAATCAGTAATTATGAGATCCGTAGATAAACAAAAGTCGTCGACGTAGCCCAGCGGATAAGTAAGTTGAAGTGAAAATATCGTCGGCTACAACTTGATAGCTGCCACCTATCATGTACAATCAGCACTGACCTCTACCTGCACCATTCTATAGCACAAACTACTAAAGTAATAGTCAACATATTATATAACGAAATCATCACTTCTTCTAAATTGCTTTTAGTAATAAGGCTGCCAATAATACTGTACTTTTTTAGTAATTTGTAATTCCTGGTGTATATACAGTAAAGAATATTCTGTCTATTTATCTATCTATGACCAACCTTTACCAACCACCGAGAAGCTATGAGCCCTCATCAGCCCTGCGGTAGTTGAATCAACCCTCTTTTCAGATTTTAAAAGCTACCGCACGAACTGGAACAATAGCGACGGAGACTTAAGCCTATATACTCAGTGAATGAATTTTTTGCATTGTAATTTTTTTTTTATAACATGGCTATTTAATGTAATGTAGGGTTGAAATAAAATTTTTCATTTTTCATTTTGTATGTGTATTTTGTAAATAACATTGTAATATAGTATTAATATTTAAGTCAACATTTTAATATTTGTATACCACCTGCGTTGGTGCATCAAGTGCCACATAATTAATTTTTAACATCAATATGAATCGTTTTGCTGTCAAATAAATGAAATCAAATCAAAACTACCACACGAATTGGAACTATAGTGATGGAGACTTTAAAAGTCACCACACGTACTGGAACTACAGCGACAGAGACTTTAAAAGCTACCGCATGAACTGGAACTTTAAAAGTTACCAGCCAAACTGGAACTATAGCGACGGAGACTTTTAAAGCCACCACACGAACTGGGATTCTAAGGATAGCGATGAGAATATCTACCTACCTACCTACCTACCTACCCATATAAAAATGTATCCATTTGAATACTGCTGTTAAGTGGTACAATACACTGACTTATTGCAATTAAGATCTGTGCAAAAACCTGGCTGTGTGTATTCGAAAATAAATATTTTGAAGTTTGAAGAATGGTAAAAACTTGGTAGACTGGGCCGACGAATAAACGTCAGACCTCGTGCACGATTGAAAAAACCAGGGCAGCGCTCCTTCAAATCTGCCTAATGGGGAAGAGACTTAGTATTTGCATCCAAAGATCTGGAGAAACGCCCTCCGCATGAAAATAAAACTGATCTAAAGGACTTTTCAAAAAGCTTATACCGCCCCGTTGTGACATAAATTGCATGAAAGCTAAAATAAAATAGATAAAGATAAAAATACCAAGTGTCTAATCAGATCCTAGCCCTCGATCAAATTTCCAAAAAGACAACTGAAACCACTGCGCCAAAAACTTGACTGGATACTTCATAAACCAAAATCTTACAGCAGAAAATATGAACACTTTAATAATGTTCCTTTAGAGTTTCTCAAAATAATTGAAACATTGCTTGCGATTAGTAACATGGCCGAAAAATTACATTTTTATCCTATGAATAAATATCTTCGTAATTGTTTTCCGACTTATTTCCTTGTCTGGCAGAAGTAAACACAATCTCTTAGAGGAATTTCCCGGACCAATATTTACTAAAAGCCTGTTTCTGCGCTATAGGCATGTCATTTCCCGCTTTGGCAGACTATATTCTATTCATCCTATTTTACCTGACCCCTAATTTCTAAAAAGGCTTTGCTACTTTCATGTCAATCACTTGTAAAAGATTGCCAATTCGTCTTCTTACACAGGGTGAAACATAATTCTCATATACACCCGAGAATAGGATCATAATGTAGGTATTGAACTGTATTGAAGTGTCCATCATAAGCTCATCGTGACTAAATACCCCGTATGGAATTTGATGTATTAAAGCAGTGTTCCGCGAACTTTTTGTGTACCTATCTAATCAGAAAATTCCACAGGTACACTACAAATTAATATGGACTCTTATTTATATTCGAATTCTATGATATCTTTAAGTAATTAATGTATTGGTTTTTATTTTTTTTATTTTTACCTCTATTTTTAAGTTTTTTAGCAGTATGCGCTACCCGCATGCTGTGTTTTTTTTTTAATTTGATGTGGAAGTGCTATTCGAAAGCCAGCGCTGAACGCTGAAATAGTATCACTGTCACACAATCACTTCTCTGTCTATAACTATTGTAATGTAAGCATGTTTGTCACAATCAATCATTGATTCATTAATTGAAAATTGAATAACAAATTCCATAAGGGGCAAAAAATCGTAACCCAGTACAAGATTGTATCTCCGCTAAAAACGTTAAGCTTTGGCAAAACCTTGTCATTTTTCAGAGGCACACCAACTAATGACCACTTTACACCAGTGTGCCGCGGCACACACTTTGCGGAGCACTGTATGAAAGGATCAACTCACCGACAGCATTCCATATGGCGATGTCGACGCCCAAACTCCAGGGCACGGCGGCGGCAGTGGCTTCAAGCCACGGGCCGTCGGGCGGTGTGGTTTCTATGTCGACCGCGGGGTCGCTAACCCTTGAGAAGACCACCAGCTCCGACTGGGGCGAGGAGCTCCAGTTGAAGCAGTCTCGGACCGCGCTGGAGACCTTCAGGTTCACCTGCCTGGGGAAAAAATCATGTTGAGAAAATCAGCTCTAGAGTGTATGGGCCGGTTTCTTAATTGAGAATTTCACTGAGTAAATACTTAAGTAAAGTTCTGTCACGCTCTTATCCGAGAAAATAAAAGAGACAACACTACAGTTAAAAATTTACTTAGCGAAATTCTCAATTTAGAAACTGGCCCTATACCTGTGAAGCGGTTCAAGACGGCAATTAAAACTTTGACAGCAATAACATCCTAAAGCGTCATTTGGACCATTGAACGTTCTGTTCCGTTATTAATATCGAGAAAAAAAGGCAAAAAACCCGTTTATTGTATGGGAGCGCCCCTTAAATATTACTTTTCTTCTGTTTTTAGTATTTGTTGTTATAGCAACACCAGAAATACATCATCTGCGAAAATTTCAACTGTCTAACTATCACGGTTAATGAGATACAGCCTGGTGACAGACGGACGGACGAACGGACGGACAGCGGAGTCTGAGTAATAGGGTCTCTTACCCTTTGGATATGGAACCCTAAAAAATATATCAAGAAAAACACGCACTAAAAGGTAGAATTAAAAAATTCAACCAGGTACCGTGGTAACATACTTAAAAACAACTTAGGAATTGAAAATCTCCTCTTTTTTTTAAGGTCAGTAAAAAAGAGGAGTTGTCAATTCGATTGTTATTATAATCATTATGACAGGGTCTAAAATTTCCGCCTACATTGACATCCACACCTCATCCAAGTGAAAGATCAGCCTGAATTCTATTAACAGGGCCCTTATTATGAAGCAGCGATATGTTCGGAAGGGTCGTCAACGTCGCGCTTGAGCCCGACAATTCGCTCGAATCTAGCGACAAATACGGTTCTTTTTTGAATAGTTTCGAAATTTCCTGCCACTCAGTAATGAACGCTAGAAATACCTACATGGCACTTTGTTGTCCCAATGACGTCATATCATATTTTAAGATACGGATTTGCGACGATCTGACTACTTCCAATAATGTCGCATTTTTCATAATAAGGGTCCAGAGCCGAACGAGGATCTCGCAGGGCGTAATTAAATTCCCTTTCACTAGAGTGCTCACGTGAGCGGAATCCGTGATTGTCGGTTTATTAATTTTAGTGGGTGAACTACACAGAATTATGAATCAATACCGCGAAATGTCTATTGCGTTTGTACAGTTCACATTAACATTATTCAAATGGTATGTAGAGGTTTAATGAGACTCGAGCTTAGGATTTGACTGCTTGGTTGGTTTAACGGTACCACGTCTGATTATATCTCAGTTTGGGTGTATTTCCATGTTTGTGATGTCCTTGGCCGGTTAACATAGCACAGGGTATCCTAGTTAGGGATCAGGTCAAGTGATTGTGTTGTGAGTAAGTTTTTTTTCGACATTTTGATATCGCACGGATGAGTCTAATAATATTACATAGAACACGTTAATTAACGGTGCTATTAATAGAAACACGATTCCTTTAAACCACACAAACGCAGTTTAAATAGTCTGTGGCAAAGTCTTTCTCTTTACCACAGATTAGCTAAACTGCATTTGAGGAGTGTTTTAAGGACTCGTATTTTTATAAGTAAGACTGTATGCCATCACAGAGCAGTGCTAGCTCGGATTCAAAAAACGTTATTTTGAGTAGAAAGAGTAGTAGAGAACGTTGAGTAGAAAGTAATTTATATTAATAGCAATGAAAATAATTTCTATTTATAGCTATGTTCAGTGGCTAAGCCATTTAATCGATTTCTTGAATCCGCTTTTACTTAATTCAGACAGAGCGTCCCACGCTTTCTGTGTTATTCACTGATCATTACGCAACTGGGAAATTATCGAGAAAAGTGTGTATTAATATTTTTTTAAGCTGTTTTTACTTGACTAATAAAATTGTATAGCTGGAGCTAAAATATTTAATTATTGTGAAATAATGAGTTCCTGACAAATGTAGGTCTAGTAATAAATGCGATTAATGTTGGGGTATTTAAGAAAGTGGATTTACTCCGTGTTATATCATTTCACAGCCTTTTTATCTAGTTAAGGCTGTTCTTTCCCTGCGGCATCGCTTTCGCTCGCACAATCTAAAATATTTAATTATTGTGAAACAATGTGTTTCTGACAAATTTAGGTCAGAAACAGGTTTTTCTTAAGGTTTAACAAACATTTAATGTTCATATACTGAGTTTTGAGTTTTTTGTTTAAGAAAAAGGCCTATGCCCAACAGCGGGCTCCGTTTATGGATTGATTAGATAGATAGAGTTTCGATAGAGAAACATGACGTAAGACGTTAATCATTTTAGTGGGCAATCTAGGATTGTGTAAGATAGCAAAAATATGCCTCATATGTCCCAGATTATATGTTCAGACCAAATAATATCCTCAATAATAAATTGAAATTTATTTATTACAGAAAAGTTTAACAATTTACTTATCCCATTTTAGCATCATCATCATTAACCCATTATGTCCCCACCGAGGGGCACGGGTCCCTTCCCTGAGGAAGGCATAGGCCATACTCCACCACGGGGGCCAAGTCCGGATTGGTGGAGGCTTGTAGACTAGTGGCTCGTCTACTGTCAGAAGTTGTCAAGCCGCCCTAAGGCCTCTGACTTGGCTTAACGACTGCCATCTATCGACGGCAGCCGGCACCAACAGCTTAACGTGCCTTGCGAAGCACGGAACCGCTCGGAAAAATGCCACTAGCGTTATGCATAGACGGCGACCCATCCATGCACTGAACGCGCCCTGTGTTGCTTAACCTTCGTGATCGTTTAAGATCACTCAGGCAGCCGGGGCTATGAGCGATTCGTTTTAGCATAGTTGAAGAATAATAGGTCAACACTATTCTCTCTATTTTACATTAATAAAAAATGTTACAATGTGCGAGCGAGAGAAATGCTAAAAGTAGAATCAGTGTTAAGAAGTGGCTCTGGTTATTCCAAACCAGAAAAGACAGAAGGATGAAAATAATATATATATGTATGAGAATGTAGCCTATATACTTCCCACTTTAGGGCCCAGGCCTTCTCTCAGAGAGAGAGAGCTCAATCACCATGCGTGCCCACCGTGGGTTGGCAATTTCAAGCGCTGACGGACACTCAAGTCCTCACAATGGTTTCCTTCGCAATTAGCGAGTGGTATTGCTACTGTAACTTCACAAATGTACATAATTTAGAAAACAAAGTCATTGTTTCATGTCGGGATTCGAACCCACGACCTCCCAAATGAATAGCCGGCGTTCTACCGCTCCGCTACCACCGCTCTACCAGGCTCTACCACCAGCATGATAATCACAGTGATTGAGATATTGTACAGACACTTTTGCAAATACGATCTGTAAAAGAAGATATGATTTTTATTTAATTGGTAGCGCTAGTTAGCCCACTGGGTCCCAATAGTAAAAAGAGGTTAGGGTACATGGAAAATCTGAGGGTAGAGGTGTATTGCAAAAATCAAGCCTACTAGTATATTATTGTGCCTTATTATTTTGAACATTTTCTATTTCTATAATATTCTATAAATTCCATAGTAACGTGACATAGTGATTCATGTATATATCTAATATAGAAAATTCTCGTGTCATAGTTTTGTTATCGAACTCTTCCAAAATGGCTTCACCGATTTTTATGTTTTTTTTTTGTATATATTTGGTAGGTCTGAGAATAGGTCGTATGCTAATTAATATTGTAAAACAACGGTTGCCGAGTCAGCTAGTAAACCTATATAAGTCCCACTGCAGGGTACAGGCCTTCTCTCAGAGAGAGTATGCAGACACCGCGGATTGGCATGTGAACACCTCAGACGAGTGTCTAAACTTAGTAGTTATAAAACGCAAGAGTACCTACACTGAAAATGTACGGGTATTACGAGTACCGTAGTAATGTATGGAATCCAAAAGTTAAGATAAGTTAAGAATATTCTTATCCTCTCCTCAGAGTTCATGCTTACCTAAATTGAATAACATCTAATGTACAAAAATCTCATGTAATAGTGTTTGTTATCAAACTCCTCCGAAATGACTTCACCAATTTTTACGAAATTTTTCTGTAGATTTGTTAGGTATGAGGGTAGGTGGTAGGTTGATTAATATACTTAATATCAGCTAGTAATAACATATGCTCTTTCAGTATAAATACGTTACGTGAAACATTTTCAAACACTTAATCAGAAACACATTCGGGCTATAGCTTTTGTGTCTTTGTCGGAGCTTTGCGGAGAAATTGCTCCATTTGTATGTACAATTTGTTGTACATTCTGCTGTGAGATTTTCAAGGAGAGCTATTTGGCTTGTACTCAGTCTAGTTTTGTTGCGAATTAGACACAAGTCTTTATTCACTAACAGTAATTGTTATTTTGATTCTTGTTCAATTCAATTGAAATATTGTTATTCATTATAAAAACGAAATGTTTACTTAATGAACGTTAAAGTTGTTAACGTCAACTGAGCGCCGCAACTTTCGTAAAATCTGTCTTATTTATGTCCCCCTAATCAATCTCACATAACTTACAGCGTCATTTTAGCATCTTTAGAGGATTTTATTGCATCTAGTAACGTAGATAATTTTTACACATTAGTTAGGCGATTTTAACTTAATTGGAATTATACCGATAGGTCATGTAAGCCAGTACTGGTGAAAAATAGCTCTCAGATTGAGAGAAGTATCATTTACTCTTTATCAACAACGAAATCGTATTGATTTAACCGTGTTAAAAACTAACAATCGTATTTTGGATTTTTTTATCTTAAATAACGAGAATTGTTTTTGTAAGCATTCAATTACTCATTTACTTTTCCTGCGTCAGAGAGAAAAAACATATTTTTGCTGATTATTTGATATTATAGTGTTATTTGCATTAGTCCACTATTATTCAGTACCTAAATAGGTACCCAATCACTGGTCCTTTGAGAAAAGGTAAAATACATACTACCTGCCCTTAAATTTCTTCAAACGTTCAACTGCCGTACATATTTGCGTAAGAAGACGTCTTGGAATTGCAATTGGCCGTCTTTCGACGATCCAATTTCTATTTTTCACGATTTTCCTAATAGTTACAAAACCCTATCTCACTCCAACGCACCTGGATACCGCTTCAAAGAGGCTAACTAATAGGCTAGTAGTAGGGATATTGGTAGTGTGGATTGGAGTCCACTACTCTGTCACTTGTCAGCAGAATCCGCAACGGATATTTTCTATGAGACTAAAAAAAATAAGATAATAAAAACGAATTTTCCGACTACGACCGTCAGATCGTGTGAGTTTTCTATATGGTTTAACAAACCACTCATTCGTATTTTCAAAAATGAAGATAAATTTTGGAAAAACTATAAGAATATTATAGATTATGAGACTTTTTCAATTTTTCGTGAAAGATTTAAGCACCTTAACTATGAATGTTTTAATTTGTATATAGATTCTATTGAATAAGGTTTAAGAAAAAATGTTAAGGTATTTTGGTCTTTCATAGGTAACATGAAACATAAATCAGGTATCAAGGTTTTCAATGATACTTTCAGTATTCCACTGCAGGGTAGGGATCCAGAAAGGGCATGAAAAAGGTTTACAGTTAGAAATTTACTAATCTTCACCAACTATTTCTTGGGACGTATGGACAGACGTATTCAAGTAGACCCTGTATATACGGATTTCTGCAAGGCCTTACACGAGGTGGACTACATGTCGTTATTGCAAAAAAAATCTATTAATGGTATACGAGGGAATCTACTCAGATGGTCCAATCCTATGTCACAAACATGACCAAAGAGTAGTAATTAGTGGTTTTTCAACGGAAGTTATAACTGTTACTTTCGGGGTGCCCGAGGCTCAATTGTAGGACCTGTATTATTTATTAACCATATTAAATTTTAGAGTGTTTTGAACATAGTAAATTTATTTTTTATACGGATTACCTCAAAAGTTATTGTAATATTTTAAATACCGACGAACGTATTCTATTACAAGACCTAAAAACAAATTAAAAGTAAGCATACTCAAATGTAAGTCTATTACTTTCACAACAAAAAAATCAATGTCGGAAATCATACAATATTTACTATATTATATAAATTTGCTTGCAATATTTACTATAATATGGACTCCAGATCAGCGAGGCATATTTTAATTGTGATCTTATTAATGAACAGAACAAATGTGTATATGTACCTGAACGTGTGAAAAGTTAACAAACGCGCATAACAAACCCATACATTTGGAATGCTTTGGTTGTGACAGAGTTAATATGAGTGGCAAAATGTAATTTAAAATCAATTACAATTCCTAGATCCCTAATAATTGTAACTGATTCTAGAGGAGAATCGCATAAAGAATATGTATAAGTCACACTTCTAGCAAGGGGGTCTCATGCACTTAAGCATTGGTTCCCATGTTGTAGCTATGTTCCAACCATGATCTCTATTGAAATTTGGATGCCGGCGGATCTCTATTGCCTTGCGTATCATTCTAGGAAAGAAACGGTCCTCTCAGGCTAGAACTTAAACTTTATCAAAATTAATGAAGTGGTTGGTACCACTGAGTGTATGTTCACTGACTGCAGATCTACCAGAGCGTTTATGTTTCACGTCCGTCTTCACCCGTTCAGCTATGGTACGCTTAGTTTGGCCAATGTACGAGGAACCACATTCACAGTCAAGCTTGTATGCTCCTGCCTTCTGTAAGATACATTGTACTTCTGTTTGTTGTCCCCAATAAAGAAAATAATAAATAATAAAAGAAAAATTACTCATACAAATCGAGTATAAGCTGTGACGTCCAAAGGTGCGAATAGCGCCTCCTTTGTGTATTATTTGTAAGCTCTCCTTTCTCCTTTATTTTGAGTCAAGTTTGGCATACTGGCGGTGTGTGTTTTGGTATTTATTTCAACAAAAACAAATTTTAACAACTGTGAAACATGACAACGCCTTTGTAACTCCATGTAGCAACCTTGTCTCACCCCTATGGCCTTCTGTGAAGCGAAGCCTGAAGGGGAATTATGTCGTCAAGATAAGCTACAAAATTCAGTTTGCGCGACGGCATTTCTAAATTTTTATTTCCCAAGAGGCTTCCCTCCGTCGGAGTTAAATTAAATTAAACGCAAATTATTTTCCTCGAGTAAGCATCGTTAAAACCTTAATTATGTTTACTTTTATTGTACTAAGCTTTAAGGTGTAATTTAGCAAGGAAATTAGTTATTAAAATTAAGGTAGTCATTAGTTTAAGGTTTTCTGGGTGCTCTTGGAGGTGCTAACGTTTGAAATGTTATTATTGCAATAGCTTTGTTGTTCATTGTTTGTTAAAATTAGCTTTGTGCTGCATGAGGCACCGGTACTTTATTTTATCTTTTCCTCAATGGAGGTGTGGATAACATGTTTCTTCTTGGACATTGGGTCGAACTCACTAGGCCACTATTTTTTTTTTAAATCAAAGAACATCCTTTTAAATCACCTGTTATTTTTAGGCTCACTCTGTAACTTACTTAGTAAGAAGCAAATAAATGAATAAAGTATTATTGTTATTGTTTATTTGAGCACTGATAGCATGGTTAAGGCAATTGGCAATCCATCTCCATCTAAAAATATGTCACAGGCTCTAAAGTATTTGAGCGGTCACTTCATCTATCTAGTGTAGTGTGTAGTGCAGGAGGAATCATCTAACATAGATCCTTTTATGTGCCCTCTTTATGCGTCCCACCGCAGGGCATATAACTACTCTCAGAGAGAGAGTACGGGCTTAATTACCATGCGTGTCCACCGCGGATTGGCAATTTCAAGCGCTGGGGAATGTGAACACCTCATCATGCAGATTTCCTCACGATGTTTCCTTCACCGTTAGCGAATGGTGTTGCTACTACAACATCACAAATGTATGTAACAATGTCACACCGGGATTCGAACCCACGACCTCCCGAACGTGAGGCCGCCGTTCTACCGCTGCGCTACCACCGCACTTAAAAGGCCTCAACATTGAAAAGTATTTAGTCTTTTTAGGGTTCCGTACCTCAAAAAGAAAAACAGAACCCTTATAGGATCACTTTGTTGTCCGTCGGTCCGTCCGTCCGAATCAAAGTTTTTCATTGTAACTTTCATATTTTATGTGTCGCTTCTCTTGTGCAATAAAGATCTTATCTTATCTTATCTTAATGACATAAACTTACGCCTGTATCTTGGAGGGATGGGTGGTGTCAGTAAAAAAACATAAAAAACCTGGGACGTCCCTTACCGACTCTTCCACCCACATTCGCTCGATGTATTTGTTTCGTCAATCTTTCTTCAAATCTTACCTATCAGTAGTATTGTATGGACTGCCGGCATATCTCGAGACCGATGCCAGCTCTACTCCTCCTTTGTAGATGGACACTAGGGCTAGGTCCAGTGTTTTGATCTGAAACAAAAAATATATAGGTACACTAGTAAGAATTTTGACTAGAAGAAATTCGAATGAGGCATCATTCAATTCAATCATTCGATCTCGTGGATGTCGCTTCAGTAATTTTTCGCCACAGCGTACCATGGTAGGAAAGTTTTTCGCGACAAATGTTTGTCGCTCCGGTGTCATTCGACCTTGTGGATTTCGCTTCAATAATTCTTCGCCCCAGCGTACCACGCTGAAAGTTTTTCGCCGCAACGTTTGTTGCTACAGTGTCATTCGAAACTACGTACCGGCCCCGGACAAGACAGCATTCTCCCCGTAAGAACAGCCTTAAGTTAAAACATATTTTTAATTGTGTAGTTTCATTGTATTTTCAAATAATATAATAATTATAAAACTAAAGACTTTGGACGTTCATTTTGTTTCTATAGTGAATAAACTTTTTGAGTTCCATACTATCATTGCTTAAACAGAATAAAACCACTACAAAGAATACTCAATTCCACCGCAGACTCGTGCAATCAGAGAAATTAGCCAAGGCGCCCGCGGTCGCAGAGACAAATTACCTCATTATTGTTTTTCATTTGCACTAGATCCGGGCGGGGAAGTTTATGGTGCAGCGCGTCTGGGTAACAGAAAGACAACTTCATACATACATATACGCATAAACTCACACCTGTATCCCAGAAGTATAGGCAGAAACAGGGTCTGCCACTTGCCACAATCCTGATAGAACTCTTTTGCTTCATCAACATTCATTAGTTGTTGCATCATTCATTAGCAAAAAAATACTTTAAATCCCCACGTTTCGCCAAAGTTGCAGTAGCCGTGGTCACGGGTAGACTGAATAATCGCGAACTATCTATGAATATAGCGATTCTTCAGAAAATACCTACTAATATACAGAAATGTATGCGCAAATTTCTATCAAACATCTATCTGTCCCACGTGTCAAGGTGTATTTTAAGAACTACCCCCTTCAATGTATTGAAGAACGAAAGCCGGCCACATACAGACGGAAAATCGTTTCGGAATTTTGATTCGGGATTCGGAACGCAGTGAATTCATGCAAACTATAAACTTGCTACATGCGGCACATCATAATCTGCCGTATATATGTGGTAGGTCCAAAGGCTTGTATGAGTTTATTGCGTTCGGAATCCTGTATCGAAATTCCGAATCGAAATAATTCCGACTGTATGCGGCCACCCCAAGCATCTTTTTAGTTTTTTTTTTTTCAGCAAAGAAGTTTGCAATTTTGTTCCTTTTTCTTTTGTATTTATGGCCAGATTCTGCTAGTAAATGGGCTTCCCCTGCCAAGAAAATGTTGCAACTAATTTGTGCCAGTGTTTTATCGGCCTCGCCGCCGGCATCGGTCGTGTTGTTCGACGCTCGATAATAGCAACTGTTTACGTCCACTGTCTTTGCGTGAGAGTGGCTTGTCGAGACAAAGAAATTATATAAGGCTCAATTTTTATGTAACCCATAGGTATATGTCCCACTGCAGCTGCAACATCACGCTATTCCATAAAAAAGAGACATGGTATAGGCATGTAGCTCACAAAATTACGTACCAAAATTTTGTCGAAATAAAAATATAAAAACAGTACTTACTTATTTTTCTCAGGTCAATGCCCAATTGGCGGCCTTATTTCGTAAGATTTATGGAGTGGCAAACCCTTGTATCTGCCTACCCTTCTGGGATACGTGTGTGAGTTTATGTAAGATATTTATTAAAAGAGGTTTATTAAGCCCACATTAGAGCTAACGGGTAAAATACTTAATTAAAAACCGGCCAAAGGAACCCCGATTATTTGGTAAATAATAGCACAAAATAATTAACCGATATTTTATTTTATTTATTTTGGTTACTATAACATAGGTACAGGTGTAATGGATTCGGACCTCCTAAAACCTCCTAAGGTTTTTATTTACTAAATCGTTTGATTTAAACTACGCCAGCCGAAATACATTGAATTGTGATGTTTGATGAGTCAAACACTAGACAACTGTGTGCTTTCATAATAATAATCAAATTGAAATAGCACACTGTACCCTGAAACAACTTAATAGTTCAATAGGACAATCTCTTACTTAGTTTGCTTAATCCAAGGAATAGTTGGGTCAATATTGTACGAGTAGATTGGACAAAGCTATAGGTCTCTTTCAATAATATCGGCTTCGATATGCATTGTAGTAGCTGAGTATCCAATAAAGAGGCGCGCTGAAAACTAACTAACACGAAGAAAAAAATCTTATCCTCTTTTATAATAAATAAAAACAACAAAATGGCTCGTTCGAGCGGCTCACAGATTAATCGTATCTGCGCGAAAATATGACGAAATATGGAAATATGTATTAAATGAAATGAAATATCTCAAGCGCTCAGGTCTCCTCAGGATGTTTTCCTTTACAGTAAGCGAGTACATAAACATAAACATTTACATACAGGCACATACATTGCTTCTGGTCCCACACTAGGATACCCTGTGTCGTGGGAGCCAGAAACAACGACATCACAAACATGTAAACATCCAAGACCTGGGGTTTTTTTGTCCCCAGCCGGGATTCGAACCCGGGACCTCTCGCAGATGCAGATGCACTACCGCTGCGCCACGAGGTCGTCGTAATATTGTTACTACAACTTCACAAAATGTTACAAAGTTATTGGTTCATGTCGTATTTCGAACCCACGACCTTCCGAATGTGGGGCCGGCGTTCTACCGCTGCGCTACCACCGCTTTAGTGTTAAGGCTCTGCGACGACGGATTTGTATGGGACTTATTGCGCTGCGCGAGCGAATAGTCGGGGGAAAAGTGGGCGTTTTAGATTTTACAGAAATAGAAATCCTATTAATAGAATTTTGACGACCGACGTCATTAACACATTTTAGTGATCGTAATTTTGGTATATTTTTTATCATCCAAAAGTCAGTACAGCTCAAATAAAACCATATCTAGTGATAATTTAGACTCAAGTTTGCGATTTTTCTTAATTCTATGAATTATATATATATAGACCTTCCTCAGGGAAGAGACCCGTGCCCCTCGGTGGGGACATAATGGGTTGATGATTATATATATATATATATATATATATATATATATATATATATATATATATATATATATATATATATATATATATATATATTTCAGATTTTAAATACTAACCATTAGAGAGTAAAATTTATTTTAAAATACCTGATTTAGGGGCAATGTCGGAAAACCAGGCCTTATACAGTTGCTGTTTTTTCTCAATGTAGCCTATGTACTGCCGGGCCGCCTTCTCTCAGATAGAGTACTACAAATAATGGGTACAGATTTAATTGCAAGAAATTTACAGGCTAAATTGCTTGCTACACTACTTTAATGTATTCTATTCGCGGAACTATTAATACACAAGCGATCTCCATGGCCTTTGAAATTGGGTCAGAATGCGAGATGTTTAATTAATATATTGCGAATCAAAGGCATCGACATTCAAGGGCCAATCACCGAACCCCTTTCGGCAAAACGTACTAAAGACAATTGTGAGGTTTCTGGGTCGAACTGGCAAACGCAGCATAGGACGCCCAACAGCTCGCTGGAGCGACAATCTGAGGCAGATTGCTGGCAACTGCTGGATGAATGGCCGAGGATAGGAATAAGCGGCGTGCGTTGTAGGAGGCCTATGTCTAGCGGTGGACGGGCTGATTGATTGATGATGTATTAAAATGTAGCACGTATTCTCTTCCAACAGTGATACCTATGCTTCGTTAGTCTCAACGACTACTTAAATATGCGATAGGAACCGGTGACTTACATAATGAAGTATCTGGGACAGATATTTTTCATGGATTTTCCAAAGTGGTTTTTTGTCTAACAGAAAGATTAAATGTAAGTAATGAACAAAATTAGTGACAATAGTTCTCAACATTAATTTGCTTCACAAAAGAGGCAGTGAGCAGCAGTGGGCCTATTATGTGATGCTGATGATGATGATGAAGTGATGTTTTTGGGCCGTCTATTTGAATTGATGCAATTATAGAATCATCATTATCATCAGCCATTTGACGCCCACTGCAGAACATAGGCCTCCTTTGTGGTTATATAATATAAACGGCAATTATATAATATAAAAACAAGCGATCGTTTCCCCGACTGCCATGATTCAGGCTCGACCCAATGTGGTAGTCACTGTGTAATTATAAACACTGTTATAGTTATTTCCTGTTGAATTTATTATTTTTTATTATTTACACTTTCAACACCGACATAGATAGAGTGGCCATATGGTGTACCATAAACCAGATGGAACTAAACGTCTCTAAATGTCAGTTTATCAGGTTCACAAAAAAGAGAAAGCCAATTGAATCCAAATATAGTATCAATGGTATGTTTGTGGACCTGGTTGCACAAGTCCGCGACCTAGGTATCATCCTTGATTCAACACTAAGTTTCATACCTCACTTAAACTATGTCATAGGCAGGGCGGCTAAGATGTTGGCATTTGTCAAACGCAGTACCAAGGACTTCAAAAAGACAGGCACTAAAATACTTTTGTTTAATTCCCTAGTTCGTAGCGTATTGGAATACGGTACTGTTATCTGGAACCCGCATTACGAGGTGCATTCTAATCGCATCGAATCGATCCAACGTGTATTTACAAAACACCTTGCATATTTGTCACCGGGGATAAGTCACAGGTCCGCATATACTGATAGACTCACCCACTTTAAAATAGTGCATCTTTGGAAGCGCAGACGAATGAATGACCTTATTCTTTTGCATAAGATAATCAATGGCCAAGCGCTTTGCGAGGACCTACTAGAAAGTATATCTCTTCGAGTACCCAGGCCAAATTGTAGATAATTGAATAAGGACACTTTCTTTTTACCTCTCTGTAAAACCAATATGGGGAAAAATGCTCCCATATATAGAATGTTAAAAACATATAATGAATGTTGGAAGGAATATGATCTGGATATATTTTATGATAGACTGGGGTTTTTTAAATCTAAAATTTCTGGAATCGATCTTGGCTAGCTTTCAAGTTGTAATATTAATATTTATAAGTCTAATAATAGTCGTGGTAACAGTATTGTTGTTTATTAGAATAAGCCAATAGTGCGAACCTGTGAGTGCTGTGCGCACCTATAATTGGCACAAACGCCAGCCCTCTGTTAATTACGTTTAGTTAACCTTTAATGTGTTTGTGCTTTTGGTGTGCCTTAATAAATAAAATAAAATAAAATAAAACACTTAATCCGTTGCATATTCAGAAACTACACCTCAACAAACTGACTGCGGTTGAATTTCAAGGCTCCGTGCACTATTCCTGGCATTGTTATTTCGACGCTATTATAATGGGTATTGTGTTTGTAAGTTTGTTGGCATAGGTTTGGCTATTGTAAGCCGCCCTTCTACTCTCGACGTTATTGGGTTCAAATTGCGTCACAATTAAATGCAATAAGTCAGAAATAACTACTTGGTGAACGTTTTAGTCGCAAGAAATAGCATTGCGAGTAAACTTATTGGAACCTCAGAGTGCATCGAAAACTGAAAGCATATTTTGGCCAAACTGTTAAATAAATGTACTCAATTGTAATGCAAGTTGGCTAAATTAGTGTTGAGAGTAGAGGGGCGGGTCTGGTTTAATAACTTGCGTACATTAGTTTGTGCATATGGTTTGCTTAATTTATCATGTTATAATTAGTATACAGTAATAATATTAGAAATATTTATCATGTTAGTATTACACCGCAATACCTTTCATGCAAATTATTGCTTTGTACGTAGGTATTGAGAATCTTATCTTATTAGATAGTTTCTACCGGTTTCTCGTCCGCTAACATTCTATTAAGCTACTGTTACAGCTGAAAGTCGTTTTTTTTACGTGAAACTCAGTTCGAGGGTAATATGCAGAATATGGCGTGGCTGAATTGAAATGTGAAATTAATATCACAAACACAGCTCTTGATATTATGCTAACCTACATTTCCTGCAGGACATGTTTTCATTGCATGTGGTTTTAGCAAGTGACAGCCTACTACCGAACTGAAAGACGTTTCACGTCAAAAATTCGCTTGTAAGTGGTGTCTAAAATTTTAAATTGAAACTAAGATTAATAATAATTAATCCACATGCATGTAACATAATTCGTTTGGTAATAAATAATTTTTTACTTTACTTTACTTTACAAAGTCATCCCGTATCAGTGTACCTATCTTCTCACCTCAAAGTGTGTCTGCACTATAACAGCGCGGAACACGATGGTCGCATCCTGCACTCTGGTCTCCAGAGGACGCTCGGCAAACTTGGGACACAGGCTGTCACAGGTTATCGTCCGACACAGGAACACACACATAAACACTACCGTCGCCGCTTGCCTCCGGCCCGCCCCTTGCACAGTTGAAATCATGATTCTTGTCGATAGTTCTACATGTTTTTGTGTGCCTATCTTTGGTTGCGTATGGGTTTTGCTCGCCGCTTCTTGGCCCGGCTCGGCAATTGCATCTTGTGGCCTGGAACAAGGGAAAATGATCTTTATTGTTGAGGAAAAGGTCGCTGTTTCTTATGGTTTCAGTCTAAGAGAGCTGCACTGACCCTTGAAGCTCAGTGCTGTAACTGCATTTTCACTCGTTTGTTCTGTTACATCTGAGCAAAGTTACAATGTATTCTATGTAACGTCACGTCACATGTAATGATGAATCGTCAAAAGGCTTATAATCCATCTACGACCTGGCTGACAGTCACAGGTGACATGAGGAAAGTAGTTAAACGGATTTTAGGTTTTGCGTTATTTTATTGAAATTGTAATTATTTTACCGAGTTATATATAGTAAAGGGACTGACTGTGAGTGCCTTAAGAAGAAGAAAAAGAGCAAAATTCTGCCAAAATTTGCGTCACGAGATTTCTGGACGCCCACCGCCTAAGTAAGAAACTATGTGTCGGAATTGCAGTAGAAAACATATTATTATGTTATTAAATTAGCATATTGTTTTCCAGTTTTTTAGCAAAAATAAAGAAGTAAACAATTACCTTAACTCAATAGTCGTAGAAAAGAATATCAATCTTAATAATCACTCTAGATTCAACGTGCTAATGGAAATGGTGACTATTTTTAGGCTTTTAGTAGTTTGCAATTAGTTACGTCAGGTCCATGTCACGAGCTAAACTGGTCTTTGTCACGACAAAATGAAATTAGCTGAACATTCTAGGCTGGGAATACATTGTTATTTAACTTCAAAACGACTAGGCATTTATTTAGTCGTTCATTTGGCCGAGGTACAATTAAAATTAAATACAATCGTGTAGATATGACCCATAACAGGGCACAGGATTTCTCTCAGAGTTAGACTTTGGGCTTAATCACCACCTATGCCCACCGGATTAGCAATTTTTCTTTTTATCCGACTGCGGCGGGGCCCAAAAAGACTACAAAAAAATACATCTCTTAAATAAAGTACGGATTTATGTTGAGGGCCGTGAATTACTCGCGTCGCTCAGGATTCTAACACGCTACGCTCATGATTCAATCATCATGAAGCACTCCCTGCGGTCATGATTCAGTCGTTAGAATCCTTACTCGTGATTCATCTACGGCCCTCGCTTAAAATCCGTCCTTTATTCACTAATTGCATAATATACTATTTTTTATTTACAAAGAGTTACAATTTACAATTTATCATAAAAATCACAAATGTAAGTTAACTAAACACAGTTTAGTACACACGAACACATATATGTGCCCGTAAAAGTTTTATAATAAAATTTCTATTTATGATGGTACTGTTATAATCACCTTTCCCTAGAGACTGTATGCATGGGAGAGTGTGTGTACACGTGTAGCTTTTTCCCATGGCATGACGCAAGACCAGTCACTCCTTTTTTCAATTCAATATCCGGGCTCGTGAAAGACGGTCGTCTCTATTCTTCTATTTCCATTGTCCAATTTCATTATTTCAATAAACGTGTCAAGAAAATATCTTTTTTAAAAAGACTCTCCTGACCCGTAACAGTACCTAGGCCCTTTGCCGAGAGTAACCTTGCGCGCAGGCCAAGAGCAGGGGCGCAGAGGAGAGCGACCCCTGCTGAGTAGGCGGGACTCAAATTCAACAATGTAACTGCGAGGCACGTCTGTTGGTCCCGCCTGCTGGGTAGTTAATGCTAAGCAGTCAGAATGTTGGATATTTTTTTCCTATTTTAGTAATATCGTTATAGACATACAGTTTCTTTCTATTTGGAAAAAAACGCAGTATTTAAAAACAACCACTACACAAAGCAGCACCGCGACCGAAAAGTAACATTCCCATTAAATTATAAAGTAAACGATTCAACGTCCATAAATATGCAGTGAACTCACGGAAAAAAAAATTAAATACACTCGTAAATGAAGGCTTTCCACATACCCAGTAACCTGTGCCGGGATAATAAATTATTCATTTTCTATTACACGCTCTCCTGCGTTATTATGAATGACAGGCTGAGAAATCCTTTCTTACGTAAAGAAAGAAGAAATCTGCCTTATCATCCAAATACATTTATACTGGCCGGATCTGCCTCAGATGCCTCCAAAAATAAACTTTTTTATTTGTTTTTACGGTCCTAGCCTACACTGCGTCGTTACCAAGACGCATAAAACTTTATAACTTCTTGGTTAAGGGTGGATGTTTGGCTAGCGTGCAGTGACCAATTTAACTAGTACTGGTTATACAATAAAGTAATCTGAGAATTCAGAATTCAACAAAAAAATATTAGCTATTTTGGTATAGCAACAGCAACTCCATGTTACATTTCCTCGCTAACAGTAGGTAAAAGTATAGCCACTTAATTTCGACCATTGCTTAACACACGTCATCATAAAAATAGCACGTTTTTTATTCTATTTCCTTTGAAATTACCTCATTGGATCATAAAATCGGCTAGGAACTAGCATGAAATAGTCTACGAAATCCTTAAAAAATCAATAAATTGGTCGTCCTAAGATTCAACCTCGGAAAAAACGGGAAAATCAACAAATAATGTACAGAATCACAAAATAATAGTCAAGGTGCCAGTATGAGATAAGACCCAATCTATAAATCTATGGCTAAATTGATCTGAATAATTCCTCCATTAGGAATCCTTTCAGACAATCAAAGTTTCGCGATATGCCAATATACAGGCTACCATCCCCGCGAAACCTTGGTTCTTCTCGTTCCGTAACGCGGACAAAAAAGCAACATCCACAAATTGTCGCCTACGCTTAGGTTACGTTTGTTCCCCTGTATTCGCTATGTAAGTGTGGTATGGATGAATGGTCATAAGCAGCCTATATACTTCCCACTGTAGGGCACAGGCCTTCTCTCAAGAAGAGAGTATGGGCTTAATCAACACGCGTGCCCACCGTGGATTAGCGATTTTAGGCGCTGACGTATATGAATAGCTCAGGTTTCCTCACGATGTTTTCCTCCACCGTTAGCCAGTGGTATTGCTACTATAACTTTACAAATGTACATAACTTAGAAAATAAAGTCATAGGTACATGCCCGCACTGGGATTCGAACCTGGGTCTCTCGCTTCCGAGTCCAATTTTCTACCCACTAGATTACCACCGCACACGGAAAAAGGGTCACTGGATCATATCTTCTTCAACTGTCCAAAACTGACTTCTTCTTTTTATGATTTCCTTCCACCGTTCCTCTCCTAATAAATTTCCGATCGGTGTTGCCCCTGGTATTTTCTTCTCTTATTGAAGTTTCATGTGATTTATTTAAATGTAACAATATAAAATTATAGATATACAGGCCCTATGCGTTGTAAAAAGTTCTGACCTGGCGACCGCGGAATGGACGACGTAGCGTGGGTAGACTCCCCACTAGATGGTCTGACGACCTGGTTACGGAGGCGGGGAGTCGCTGGATGCGGGCGGCACAAGACCGGGAAGCTTGGAAAACCGTGTGGGAGGCCTATGTCCTGCAGTGGGCGTCGAATGGCTGATGATGATGATCATTCGGTGAAGAATAATTTCCTCAACTACCTGCCCTGTGCGAGTTGACTGTAGGAAAAAAAACTTGCCATCTCCACAAACCTGACAGTGGCAGAATCCTAGGGGTGCCATGAAATAGAATTGAATTGAAATCCATAGCTGGCGGGAATAGGTTGATATGTCAAAAATGTCAACTTTTCAGGGCTTCGATTTTAGTTTGGTATTAAATATTTAACTACTTTTAATTGTATCAATAATTATTTTATTGCATTTTTTTTATTATTTAACAAAATTATCAATTTCCTAAAACTGTCCGAATTTTGATTTATCACATTCTACATATAATTCTACTTATCAACTTCTTCCCATCAGTGACGGATATAAACGCTGCTTAAACGTAAAATCATACATACATAACGATAAAAAGTCCGTATAAAAGGATTTCATACCATTTTATTTTATCATTGAAATGGCACTTAAATGCACCCTCTTCTGCAGTTGAGTGGCACTTTATTGTTTCGATGATGCATATTTTCGGCATCGTCCATGAGATCGGAGCTATGGGAGGCAGATATTTTAGCCAGTTTTATGTCAAAAAATCAATATGTTCAAATTTATGCATAAAATTAATTGGAACCAACGATTTACGACCGTTTTGTGTAGCGTCTCATAAAATTTTAGCCATCACCAGTTTTTGCATTTTTGTAATAGCAGTAGACTTAACTGGTAGACAGTTCTTGATTTAATAAACATTAAGCTGGTTATAAAAAAATATCAAAATGATAATAATATGTTTCTTACAACAATAAAACTACCTAACTGTAGTAAAATCCATCAACATTGGACTAAGTTGGCTGCGCTTAGAACTTTTAATTTTTGCATTAATTTTTGGTATTTCGACATTTGCAATTAAAATATTAGCAGAAAGTGGCAACATTTCAGCAAGGCTAATTGTTAACTTTGTTGGTCTATTCATGTTTTAGAATAGTCATAGCACTAAACGTCCCAAAGTAGAGTAGTAGGTTTGGTTGAACTAGAAACTTCAACGGCCGAGGGAGTGATTGATGAAATGCGGACAAGAGTTCACGTTTTATCAATAACGTCGTTGTTTAGGTCCGTACATACAACTGCGATGCGACGTCGCATCGTAACAATCTGCGAGCTCGCGCAACGCATCGCAAGAACTTGCGTGTTGATTCGCATCGCCGTTCATAATAGTAACAAATGGATGAACCCAAGATCTTTTTCCTGAATGTCCTTAGCAATAACAGAAGTGAGCACTTAGTTTAGAAAACACGTTTAGTACGGTTGACGGTCGTCAAAGGAATGGTCACCCGAATCGTGGAATCGTCTGCGCAGTTTCCTGCATTGCGAATTCGCATCGCGCCGATTTAAAATTTTAGTGCAGGGAGCAATGAGGCAATCATTAACTGGTTTGGTTTGCAATAGCTGCTTTACTGATATTAAAAAAAAAAACATTATTGGTCCCCTACGTTTAAAAACGCCTACTCACCGTTCTATGGTGCTGCTTTATCGATTTTCAAAAGTATTTTACGTTATTCGCTCCCTCCGTTGCAATAATATCCACTCACCGAGTTCATGCTCTGCGTTGTATGCAATAATTAAGCCAAAAATATTGAATTTCACTCCGATAAGTCATGTTAATTAAGAACAATGTTGGCACTTCAAATAAACGAGCAAACATTATCCGCAATAGCACTCCACGCATTTTAAATGTAATGCTCCTCCGGTTACTGATTAATATATTTGCATTTGTCAACTGCGCAATGCTTAAGGACGTTTACATTTTTGATATTAACTTATTTGTTAATTTGTTTAAATTAAAGAGCGCTGGTAGTGGAGCTGTAGAATGCGGGCCCAACATTCAGGAGGTCGTGGGTTCCAATCCCAGCATGTACCAATAACTTTATTTTCTATGTTACGAATATTTGTGAAGTTATAGTAGCAATACCACTCGCTAACGGTGAAGGAACATCGTGAGGAAATCTGAATGTCTGAGGTGTTCACATGACTCAGCGCCTAAAATTGCCAATGCGCGATGGAATCACCCCGTACTCTCTCCCTGAGAGAAGATCTGTGACGTGCGGTGGGACGTATAAAAAGGCCATACAAAAAAGGCTCTATGTTGGATGATTCCTCCTGCACTACATAGGTACTACACTAGACAGGTGAAGTAACTGCTCAAGTGCTGTAGAGTCTGTGACTTATTTTTAGATGGAGTAGGATTGCCAATTGCCTTAACCATCCTGTCAGCTTAGGTGGGCACGCGTGGTGATATACTCGTATTCTATCACTGAGAAGGATTTTGTGCTCTGCAGCAATTGATTGCAGTACTGGTTATTGTAAAGGTACATAAAGTGAACTAACAATATAATTACATAAAGGTAGCATTTATATAGCAACAATCACACAATCTTCGTGAGTTAGAAATTCGTATCTTTTGAATATAGTACAATTGTAAGACTTTTATCCAACTTCCAAGCAAGTAGTCACAACTTCTTCGTAGAGTGTACATATTGCAAAACGAAGTGCTCTTTTATAAAACGTGCAAAATATGTGGCCTGTAAGTTGGAAACCAAATATTGGTTGTGAAGGGTTTTGCCATAATCGCCCCGCTTGGCAGGCGGGTTGGCGATCGCAGTATGCGGTTGGAATCTTAGGAAGATGCTACTGCCCGGCTTATGGTTATGTTCGAAGCTCGGAAAACCATGAGGGAGGCCTATGTCCTGCAGTGGGCGTTAAATGGCTGATTATGTTGATGATTGATTTTGAGTGATTTTGTAAGGCCTTCAATGCTTGCAGTATGCTTTGCCTGCATTTGTTCTATGTGTGTGACTCTTACTTCACTATGCATAGTGCTTAAATACGTCCCACTATATGGCTGATGGCCGTGAAGAACACTTCACGATTGTTTCGTTTTATTTCTGTTTTGTTGACGTTCGTGTCTTTTGTTTGTGTACCTTTATATGTTTACTTTATGTTTCTGTGACAATTTAAATAAATATCCTCTTTATTCCTTTCTTTCTTTCTTTTTTTCTTTCTTTCTTTCCTCCCTCCCTCCCTTCCTTCCTTCCTTATTATTATACTTTATTGTACACAAGAAAGAAATATCTTTCTTTCTTTCTTTAAACTTTGCAAGTGATTTATAATTTGGATGACAATACAGTAATTTGATGATGACGGGACCAGGAATTCTTCGAAAACTGCCTGTTTCAGTTATTAAACCGTAAATTTTTATTGTTTAACAATTTCAACAATATGTATTAAATAGATAAAGCTTAAACGGAAAACATCGTCAGTAATGCATTAAAAAATTAAAATAAAAAAGCGTGGGCGCTTTTTAACCAACTTCAAGAAAAGAGGAGATTCTCAGTTCGACGCGCAGGTTTCTTTGTTTTACGACTAACTATTGGTTTCGTTAAATTTCGAAATTTCGTGGATCTACTTTTAAATAATTTAGACTAAGGAGCCCGACGCTTTTCGGCTTAGCCACTGTACGTTACCAAACTGGAAAAATATTTTCTATGTTTTAGTGTATTATCGATAATAACTATTATTATAAATTTCTTGTTCTTACGTATATTATAGTCATGTGCTTACTTATAGAGCGTCTTCTATGGCAGTTTAAAGAAAGTGCTCTGCACAAATGTTGCCACTTTTTGGCAGTTAAAAGTGTCTTTGTTTTTCTTCGGTTTCATTCCTACGCACACGTATTTCTAAGTACATACTTAATATCTTCTTTGTAGCTGTCAGAAATAACTAACTTTATACCACACAAAAAGCAACTTGCTCAACATTATTCTTGCTTTAAACTCACTTAATTTCCACCTCTATGGCTCATGATATAAAGTCGTTCATGTAAGCTAAGCTCCTCGCTATAAGAACATTAGAGACATAAAAATCTGCCCCTCATTTGTTCCGTGACAAGGTCGATTTTTCACGGCACCTCTTAGCGCTCCGTTTTTCTTATGCCTGGACCTGACGTGCCGGCTGGGCGCAAAATTTTACACCGAAAAGTATAATGACGAAGTGTGGTAACTCCATAAGTATACTTTTTGGAGTTAAATATAGAAGGAAGAAATTTAAACGCATACCAAAATAAGCGTTTTAACTTTTTCTTAAATATCACTTACACAGATATTGAAATTTCATCAATGCTTATCGATAGTAACATAGTATAATAGCTTTTTGGAATCGATCAATTTGGTTTAAGATCCTAATTATTGCTGTAAAAATGCTAAAAGCAAATAAAGGCTGACTTATATGATCATCAGATAATGTGTTATCAGATTTTTGTTTCGCATTTCGCAAAATTCCCATAATATCGGCAGAAACATTATTTTTCAAGGCAAATTGGAAGTCACACAGGTAATTTATTAGAAAGTTAGTATCAGTTTTTATTCAATATTAAAATAAATTTCTGAAAAATTTACACTTAGGAAATTACCAAACATGGAATAGAAATTCGCTAACTGATTTACCAGCAGGATGGCAAAAGGTCGAGTGGTATAACCCCAGCTTTACCGCGTTTACTTATGAACGGGGGTGTTTGTCATATCTCGCATACTTGGCCCACATAGGCGTAGCTATGTGGGTAAGAATAATAATACGGCTTAATTTATCAAGATGATACGTACAGTATGAAAGCAGTGAAAAGGATTTGTATCCTTCTTAATTTGTGGCGTTGGAATTATCTCTAAACCTGTCACTCATAGTGAAATCTGCTAAAGACCTTCGAAAGAATGATGAGTCATAACGTACCCACGCTCATAGCAAATTGAGACTTAACCATTAAAAAGGTCTTTGTAAACACATATTTTTATGTCACGGCAACTTTGTAGTTTGCTGAAAAAAAAAGTTATTTGACATTAAATTATGCCGAAATACTTTGTGAATTCACCGCTCGCCATCGACGCGTGCGCTTTGATGCAAAAATAAAGTAATCGTAACTTCTGTCTCAAATTAATTCATTCGTCCATTTTTGAGTGTTTTAAATATACCTCTTCTAAATGAGACCTAGTTTGAAATCCTACAGGGATGGGTCCATAGGTTACAAATTACCCATTGCTCTTTTACGAAATTTTGCAGATGGGACAAATATTAAAGGAAAATTCTCTAACAAGCTTTCTCTCCAAACATAATATACAAAACATGACCCCCTCCTCCTCCGCTTTTGCAGTTCGGTTAAAAAGCCTCTCGACTGGCCATCAATCATAAAAGCGCCCGTAATTCCTCTCTACGGTACATTATTATGAAAAATGTGAGTTAGATTCTTTCAGCCCTGCTGATGTCAGATCGTTCATTTCCGATTGTGTGTTGTGCTCGGTAATTGACCGTGTAAACAAGCTCGGATAGAGCAACCTCTGGAAGCAGTATAATCTCATATTTAAGATTCAGCTTCCAGAGCTAGATTAATAATATATTTCTGTTTTTATAGAAAAAAAAACCGGACAAGACTCAGTGCTATTCGGACTTGCCCACTGCGGGTTCCGTACAAATTCGTAGGTACTTACATATTATAAATAGTCTAGCAGGTTTTCCGAGCTTTTGCCGAGCTTCAACGGCATTTTTTTATGATTAATTACAAATTATTTATGTAAGTACGTGTAGTTATGTATAGTATTAAAGTATGATATATGTAAGTTTATTATTATTATTACGTATATGTATGTGTATTAATATTCGTCTTTGCACCGACTACCCGTGTCTATTTCTCCTTCGGCAAATCTCCAATATGAGGTTGCCTGGAAGAAATTGCTATTAGCAATAAGGCCGCCAATTGTATCTTTTCTTTTGTCATTGCTGTTTCTGTAACATTTTTTTCCGGTATACAATAAAGAATATTCTTATCTTATCTTATCTTATCTTACAAATGTACAGTTTTAAAATTTTTCCCTGTGCTTGTAGTATACAGGTTCATAGTTCTAGGTCAACGGAAAGTACACTTTAAATTTTGATTCCCTTGAGAGTGTCGAAATATAGGTTTTTTGTAGCATAAACGGTCGTAACTTTTTTACATTTATAAGTTTGATTTTTTTACTGCTATAAGTGACTGTAGACCTGAGTATATAGTTTAAATTTCAGCTCGGAACCTCAACGCGTTTTTGAGATAAAGGGTCTTGACAGACAGATGGCAGACGGATGGACGGACAACAAAGTAAGTCCTATAAGGGTTCCGTTTTTCCTATTGAGGTACGGAACCCTAAAAATACCGTATAGGTTTATATTTCAGACAAAATAGACCAGTTTTCATTATTTCCCAACAAGCAAAATGTTTGTAAAGGTGTTAAATACGTCACAACACATGCTATGTCAGAAAGCCGTGATAGCCTAGTGGGTATAACATTGGACTCGGAAGCGAGAGACCCAGGTTCGATTCCCAGTGCGGGCATGTACCTATGACCTTCTTTTCTAAGTTATCTACATTCGTGAAGTTATAGCAGCAATACCACTTGCTAACTTTGAAGGAAAACATCGTGAGGAAACCTGAGTGTCTAAGCTATTCACATAACTCAGCGCTTGAAATCACCAATCCACGGTGGGCACGCGTCGTGAATAAGCCCATAATCTCTGTCTGAGAGAAGGCCTGCGCCCTACAGTGGGACGTATATGTCAAAAGTCCCCAATGATCCCGTTTGTGCGTTGTTTACTTTTGTGGCCTGTAATGACGTATTTAAGACCTGTAAGGACGTTCGCTCCGGGGCATATCTGAGCCAAAGGATTTCCCTCGCTGTGCAGCGCGGCAATGCGGCCAGTATCACGGGGACTTCTGGGCCGGATGTGGCTCGGAGCGATTTATTTGGTTAGGTCATATTATTAATTATTATTTGTTTTTAATCGTGTTTTGACATTGTATTATGAAAGTGAAAGTGAACTAAATTTATTGCCAAAACACACTTTATACATAAATATAGACATAAGCCCACAGGATATATAAATACACACACACACACACACACACACACACACACACACACACACACACACACACACACACACACACACACACACACACACACACACACACACACACACACACACACACACACACACATATATATATATATAATAGATTATTTTTAATTCTTTGTTTGTATTGTGTTTAATTTAATATATATATTTTTTGGAATTAATGTTAATAATGTTAATTGGTCGGTGCAGACGGTATAAAGATATACCGCGATTTAGGCTGGCAAAGGGGGTATTATGGGGCATTGTATACGGTCGCCTGAAACGCGAAAAAATATCTAAAGCACACTTTGTGCCAAAGGGGCTACTGGGCACGCCACTTCCTTCTGTCCTCGGCCATCCTTAACCAGCCACTGGCAGCAATCTGCCTCAGGGTCCTCATTATACGCACCAAATCCTGAGCGATTTTAATCGTCCAACTGTCAAATTAGTACGGAATTTAACAGTTAGACGATTGAAATTGGTCAGGATTCGGTGCGGGTAATATAGGAGCTGATCGTCGGTCCAGCGAGCTGATGGGCTCCGTACGCTACGTTCGCTGGTTCGTGGTCTCTACTAGAGAACCTTCCTTTGCACCCCATCGACCACAGATATCTCAGATATCTCAATATGCTCTGAGCCATCGGCCATCGGTTGTTTGGCGTATGTGACCAGCCTACTGGTTCTTAAGCCTGTTTATGAATTAACTCTGGGGCGTGCCGCGTGGTAGGAAACGAAACTGAACCGTCCTATAAAATACACTTTTGTAATACTATTACAAACCTAAGAAACGTAAGTTTTTCGGTCAGGCCCAAAATTGTTCTGCTCGTCCGGCTGAAGCTGATTAAAAGCTGAAGCCAAGATAGAATCAAAAAAATTAATTAAACCAAAAACGGTTATAGTAGCAATACCACTCGCTAACGGTTAAGGAAAACATCGTGAGGAAACCTGAGTGTCTGAGCTATTCACATACCTTAGCGCTTGAAATCGCCAATCCGCGGTGGGCACGCGTGGTGATTAAGCCCATACTCTCTCCCTGAGAGAAGGCTTGTGCCCTACAGTGGGACGTATATAGGCTGCTTATGTAAACCAAAAACCATTGAGGTGACAACCATATTTATTGCTAACCCAAGCCTAGGGCGTAGGGCAAGCAAGAGGGTAGTGTGTAGCGAATTTCAAATCCACGACAGTTATTTCAGTATTTGTACCTAATTTAAACCCGTTAGATTATGACCTTGGAAAGAAAGATTAAAAACCGTTGTACTGGTGGCCCAATGGGGTCATTTAGAATTCTACATTCTACAGATTAAGAGCTAATATACATTGTACCGAACCAAGAGCATCTGCCAACAAATTATTGTGCAGTTTGGCAGAAATAAAACTTCATCATCATCATCAGCCATTTGACGCCCACTGCAGGACATAGGCCTCCTTCGTGGTTTTCATAACCAAAAAACTTGAAATAAAACTTAACTGATGTATTTTTTTGTATTTATCTCAATAAAATCTTTAAAGAAACAGACGAAACTCATTTAAAGAGCCCTCGTATTTGTCTACTTCACAAAATCGATAGCCAACAAAGAAGGACAAAAGCAAGCTAATGTATTAATTTTCGTCCCTAAGATTTAAAGATTTATCGTACATTGTACAATCCCTAGTACTCAGATTAATGAGAAAAAAACCGGCCAAGTGCGAGTCGGAGTCCACATCGAAGGGTTCCATACCATTATCTGTACAACATTAAAATATTTCAAGTGTCTACCTGTTGCCGTTATTAATATCGAGCAAAAAACGGCAAAAAAATCACTTTTGTTACATACAACAAATCATAGGAGCACACCTTAAATATTTATTTTATTTTAATTGAATTATTTATTTTTAAAGTGAATATTCTGTGAATATTTGAAGTTACCTGATGCCGTTATTATTATCGAGCAAAAAAAATCACATTTGTTTGTACGGGTGCCCCACTTAAATATTTATTCTGTTTTTAGTTGTCGTTATAGCGGCAACAGAAATACATCATTTGTGAAAATGTCAACTGTCTAGCCATCACGGTCCATGAGATACAGCCTGGTGACAGACTTTGTCCCTTACCCTTTGGGCATGGAACCCTAAAAAAGGTTCCATGCCCAAAGGGTAAGCGTTTCTCTCAGAAGAAAAGCTAATTTTCCTAACAACGTTGGCAAATGAAACACAATATGAGACCCTACTTCCATCAAAGAATCAACAAAACATGGCATCAAGTAGAAGGACCAAATTTTCGCACTCTTTAGAACAGCTTCTATACAGATAAAGCTCGTATTGTGCAAGATAAAACTTCGATTGTAGATTTGCAATTAGATGTGACCTAAGAAGAGTGGTTTTCTTTTTAAGTAATTTACCCTCGGTTTCTCTCACTAACAAGCTGTTAATTTACTGTTTTTTGTAGGATAATAGGTAAACATATATAGGTAAATCAATGCCTCACGGCAAAATTTACGAAGAGTATGGATTGAGTTTCAACCTCAATGAGTTATTTTCGTAACTTCTAAGTAGTTTTTGAATTTGAAATTTGTCCCTTCATATCAAGTTTGAGGCTCGGTTGTTGTACATAAGTACAAAATGCGAAACTTGTATCTAATATAATTAAAAATCTCGTGTCACAGTGTTTGTTGTCGAACGGAAACGGCTTCCCCGATTTTAATGAATTTTCTTTTGGATATTGGTCCGTCTGAGAATAGGTTGTAGGCTAATTAATATGGCAAAACAACGTTTGCCCGCTCAGCTAGTTTTTAGGGCTCCGTAGTCCGACAAGGAACCCTTATAGTTTCGCCATGTCCGTCTGTCTGTCTGACTGTCTGACTGTCTGTCCGTCCGCGGCCTAGCGCAGACCGGTGGTACTAGAAAGCTGTAACTTGGTGTGTGTATACATATTTATCACGTCGACAAAGTTAAACAATAAAATGTTGGAAATTATTTTTTTTACTGTACCTCCCCTAACATAAAAAATGGGGATGATTTTTATTTCTCGTCTAACCCATCATATGTGGTATTCTTGAACAGGTCGTTGAAAAATGAAAAATATTGGAAGATAATTTTTCGATTTAGGGTTCTGTTTGCGAAATATTAAGCTTATAAGCGCAAATTTTTTTCGAGTAGGATGTCCCCCCCTTCTCCTGGCTAAACGGTTGATTGTAGAAACTTGAAAATAATCAAGGTAGTAGCACATAACATAATGAACGTGAAAGGAAAAGTATCACGACTAAGTAGGCTTTACTAGTTAGCGAGTAATAGGCAACCAACTTATAAAAGTAAAATTTCGTACAAAATAAAAAAAAAAAAACCCTCTTTCTACGGAGCCCTACATTGTGCGTGGCCTGGCACGCACTTGGCCGGTTTTATAAATTGTGTGTACTTTTTACTCGAATCACTTGCATTAAAGGTTTTACTAAAAGGCTGAATTTGCAAAATTAATTTATTTTTTGGAAGAGAAAGAACCCACACTCTCTCCCTGAGAGAAGGCATATGCCCTACAGTGGGACGTGTATAGGCTGCTTCTGTATGTATGTAAGTTTTTTATTATCTCTTTTGCATCTATAGCATCATGACAAAGGAGTGGACGAAAGCTGCTGTTTAACAATATGATGACATAAATTTAACTTAGACCTCATCTATTCTTCTATACTTATGTTGTTTTTCACTATAATCGTGTTCACATTTTGTTGTTAGCCCACGAAACAATAACAAAGCTGAATTGTTCTGTTGAGGATCAAATTGTTTGAGGAAACATTTACCAAAGCATCCCTCAAGTGGGAAAACGGCCCGACCGCGCTTCTGTTTTGAAATAACTTGGGATAAAGGTGCGTATTGACTTATAACATTGTCACTCAAAGTAAATTCAACTGTTTATTTTATTTGTTTTGCAGTTAATGGTATAAACAACAAAAAATACGAAAGACAGGCCTCCTTTCGTGTTGTTTCGTGTTAATTCACTCGGTTACTTTCTCTTCGCTTCATGAATTTTCCAAATGCATCCTAGTCTAGTATCTTACGCATAAAAAAGGGGTCAACCTCGGAATGTGAGACTACAAGCAAAATTTTCGTACATAACTTCATTGTGGTGTTCCAAAACTTGTCTCAAAAGTCTCATAAAATTTCGTGTCTACGTCGTAATTTATGACCATTTGTTTGCAAATTTTATGATTAAATTATAGTGCATATGACTATTGCGTAATTAAGTGCATGCACTAATACTAATTCACATTATTTGTACTTCCTTAGTAGGTATTTACAGAAAGAAAGGGGATCATAGCTCGTAAATCAAGATTTGTGAACCTGTCAATTGTTATATTATGCTATTGTTATACAATTTTATTTAGATGTCAATAAATTAGAATAAATAAATAAAAACGTAAAACTTAACTAAACACCATCATAATAGGTTATCAATGTCAATCATTTAAATAAATCTAAATGTCAATAATTGCAATGCATCAAAATGTCAATAGATTATAAGAATATAATTCCTCTTTCTCACAAATCGCTAGGCATTCTTTCTTAACATCCCTCCACTGACTAGCAAAGATATCGGCTTGTGGTGCTGCCGCATACAGCTGGTTCAGTCGAGCAATAGTTCGGTTCAGCGGAGACCAACGACGAGCGCACGATATATACAAGGTGAAAGGTAAAAACAAAACAGTTTTTGCCTCAATGATGATTTGCGAAAAAAAAAATATTTTTATGCTGTCAATCGTTTTTGAGAGAGTGGGCGGTGAGCGCGCAGTGCTCAGCCATACGGGTGTAGAAAATCGGGTTTGCCATGCACTTGTGTAATGGGCAAGCTTGCCTCAATGCTGTTTAATTGCAGTACACTTTGCATTACAGTACGTATGGCTGAGCGCTGTGCGCCCACCGCCCTCTATCTCAAAAACGGTTAAGCGCATAAAAAACGTTTAAAACAAAATTAGTCGCAAATTGTACGGTGCATAATTTTTGTAATAATTTGTTATCATCATTGAAGCAATATAAGCCGAAATAATCGCGAAACACCGTTTTGATTTTACATTTCACCTCGTATAACTTACGACGCAGACACGAATTCTTATGAGACGAAACTTTAGCTTATTATTTCTCATTCCACGGCTGATCGCTACTTTGACTGTACTGTCCAGTCTGTTATCGATGACATTCACAGCAGGCAATGGTCAGTAATGTGGAGGATAGTTTTCTCTTTCTCTTACTTCTTTGCAGCTTCAGGAAGGGTATGTGTTCTGTATTGTATTGTATTTAAAGATTTTATTAAAGAAAAAATAACGAAGGTTAACAAATTTGCCAAACTGCGCAGCAGTTTTTTGGCAGTTATTTACTTAAGTATTTGGCACTGTTGTAAACAATAATTTCTCAGAAATGTGTTGATGGCGAATTAAATGAAACAATCTTTTTCTTTACGTGCCGTCTCCATTGGAGGTTGGCAACAAAGGCTATAAACACAAATATAAAAACAAACGTCGGAAAATTGTAAAATGGAAAAGTAAACGAGTAAATATCCATTAAAATTCAGTTTAATTATGTCTATTGCTCGTGTTAACCTCAGAAAATACTATAAAAACAAACATTAAGTACCTAAATATATAGAAAAAAACGTAAGATAACACGAACGAAGGTTAGCTGGATAAAAATACTACCTAGTATTAAGCTCGCCTTTGTACAAAATTGATTTTTAGTGCACTAAAGAGTTCTTATCTAATCTAATCAATCAACAGGCGAATTTCTATACGATTTTTCTTTCAGCCAGCCAGATCCGTAATGAGACAGTAATTTTAAATAACTGATTGATATGATCGTGAGGAAGTTTTTTTTTTAACTCGTAATTTTAACTGATTTTCATCCAGGTTATTAAAAACCAACCTTTATATTTTGATTGCTTAATGTAAATATAGAAAAATAAAAATGAAAAATTATTTATTTATGGTTCCAATCTAAGTAGCAACTAAGTTACATAATTAGCTCAGGGTTGTTCGTTTGGTGTGATTACAATTAAATTAAGAAGAAATTAATCAGTGTCCCCTATACTATGCACAGCCTGTATCAGGTATAAAAATACTGAATGGGCAACTTGCGTCTAACTTAGATTGGAGTGACATTGCATTTAAAATATACAAATCATTGGGAAAAATTTAAAAATAAAAAAAATAAAATATTTTTTTCATGGTTTGTGACCCCGAAGGTCACAAAAAATGCGGAAAATGAAGTTACTCTAATAACAAAACCTCTCCTAGATTTAGTTTTTTCATTAAATTCTAAACGTTTTCGTATAACTTAAATATTGATAAACGCGGATTAGTATGTTGAAATGGCAGTGGGCGGGGCACATAGCACGCAGAACTGATGGCCGATGGGGCCGAAAAGTTCTCGAACGGAGACCACATATCGGCAAGCGCAGCGTAGGACGACCAGCCACAAGATGGACAGATGACCTCATGCATGTGGCAGAAAGGCGCTGGATGCAGGCCGCTTCCAACCGGTCTTTTTGGAAACCCATGGAGGAGGCCTGTGTCCAGCAGTGGCTGAATGATGATGATGATGATGATGATGATGATAAACGCTTCTCATATTATAAGGCGTCACGTGCAAGTTGTGACGTCATAGTTTGAGCCCGATTTGTATGTTGCGTTTTTGTACCACGTGACTGTACTGAGTTTTCAACAGGTTATATTATGAAAAGTAAGTCGTACAGAAAAAATTATCATGTTTATTTATCGCTTAAAACAGCCTCTCCGATTATATTAAAACATTTTTAGTACAAGTTCTCCATTGCGGTCGAGTGTTAAGCAAACAATAGGTTGGACGAACGTGCAGCCTCTGGATTGATAGTTTTAAGTAGTTGCGAGCACTCAGAGCCCTAACATGACGTAGATTCGGCCTTTGTCTGTGCTCGCCCAAGACAAGAACTCAAGACTCCATACGACAAAAGTGATATTTACTTTTATTTAAAAAGAACAAACAATTGTACAATACAGTCACAGCATTCTGGGCTCCCTGCCGCGGGACACCGATCTGGTGCAAGATTTTTACCTGTGAATACATACTTAATTAGATATTATGCATATTAGTATTAGTTTATGTTAATTAGTTTTTAAGTCATCATTATCAACATGATCAGCCATTTGACGCCCACTGCAGGACATAGGCCTCCTCATGGTTTTCCAAGCTTCCCGGTCTTGTGCCGCCCGCATCCAGCGACTCCCCGACACCATAACCAGGTCGTCAGACCATCTGGTGGGGCCTGCCCACGCTGCGTCGTCCGGTCCGCGGTCGCCATGAACTGTCTCCAGTATGTCCAGTATGAACTGTCTACTCGTTTATACCCGCTAAGTACATCGATGTTTCCGTGTGGCACCGGACTGGCAGCGTCGGATTAAGAATAGCGTCACTCCATTTCCTTCTGTGGATGTCGTAGAAGGCGACTAAGGAAATCAATTACGAGAAGACGGGCAGCAGCGTCTTCCTGAAATTCCAACCGCATACTGCGATCGCCAACCCGCCTGCCAAGCGTGGCGATTATGGCAAAACCCCTCATGGTTATGAAATCCACGAAGGATCTAATGATCAAAGGGCTAATGATGACATCGATGTTGCTAGACTGGTTTTTTATCAATTTATGCTTATATAAATTCATTACATATCATTTTACTTTATTTTTTTAAAACTACATTAAACGCATACAAAGCGCCTGTCATATTAAACCAGCATATCTTTTTACCATAAATATTTTTTATCTTGCCATTAAACAGTAAGCTGATGAATAACAAAAAATAATGCTACCTTGATACCCATAAATTCATAAATTTACTTAAGTATCTACTTTGCAAAGAGAATTTCTGGAAAACTCAGAGGTATTCTGTGGATATGGATTACAGTAAATGTTTTCCTACTACTTCTGCCGAATAATATTTATTTATAAAGAATTTTCTGCGTAGTTTGCTTTGTGTGCGAGAATATAGAAGAGAGCAGAGCAGAAATCACTTTGTGTACACGACCTCGTGGCGCAGCGGTAGTGCATCTGCATACTATGCGAGAGGTCCCGGGTTCGAATCCCGGCTGGGGACAAAAAAAAAAACCCCAGGTCTTGGATGTTTACATGTTTGTGATGTCGTTGTTTGTGGTTCCCACGACACAGGGTATCCTAGTGTGGGACCAGAAGCAATGTATGTGCCTGTATGTAAATGTTTAAAAAAAAAAAACTGTATTATATATCTTGTGCAATTAATATACTAATGTGCAACTGACACGAGAGTGCTCCACATACACCAGATACAATTAGATGTAAGATATAGTACCTACTACATCCTACAGTTACTGAAACAGCAGATGTGCTGACTATTTTTAGGGTTTCGTAGTCTGACAAGGAATCGGCGGTACAAGAAAGTTGTAATTTTCTTTTTTTTCTCGTCTACCTCATCATGTGTGGTATCGTTGGATTGGTCGTTGAAAAATATTGTAGGTGTAGCAAAATATTAGGCTTGAAAGCGCAAATTCTTGTAGGAGTAGGGCGTCTCCCCCCCCCCTCTCCTGGCATTATGTAGGAACTAAAGATGGGATTTCTACTCAGTACTTATCCGCCTGGGAGTAAATACTCAATCAACAAGAATACTCAGAAGACTGGAAAGGCCCTTGAGATGAGTTGTCTGTAATTAAAATGATAAGAAAAAATCAATGGCGTCACTTTTGTTTTTAAGTATTCTTAATAAGAACCACTAACAAAAACTATGTCCTTTTGTTTTTTGTTCTTACAAAGGATGTCACTTTAATATTTAACCCTTGGCTGTAGTGGTGAAAAAATATCACGGTTCTATAGTGGTGGGTCCATTGGACCCAGCAATTTTCAAATGTATGTGAAAAAAAACTTGAAAGTTGATTGAACATTTTTTCTTTAATTATATCTATTAACGTTTATAATTAACACAATGTTTCACACAAACAACAATAGGAACATCTCTTACAAAAACAGAGTTACAAAAAATATTAATTAAAAATAGGAAAAGCAATTAAAAAATTCAACTCTTCACTTTATAAAACGTTATCATATGTTCTTTCTGAAAATAGTAAAATAGTAACGACATAACCTCATATAAAAAAGACAGTCTTCCAACTTCGACAGTTCAAAGACAAGAATTGCACACAGTTTTTGCACAAGTCATGCAGATAGACGTCGGATTCTCACCTATTTCTTCAGTATCACTGCTCAATTCTTCATTCACCCACTGTTCTATTTGGTTTTCACTTGCCATGACGAACACCTGTATAAAAAACACAAAAAATATGCATTCGTAAAACTTTCACAAAATTAATAACGTAGCTATAGTGGTGGGTCCAATGGACCCAGGTGAAAGCCAGTACTTACCTTTCCAGCAGCAAGCGCAGCACGTCCGTTCTACACAATGCGCCTCGGCTTACTAACGGAAGGTACTGAGACGCGGAGGGACCTTCCTCACTCCTATTGTTTTCTACGCCTAGTTGAAAATGTTGCCTGGGTCCAATGGACCCACAACTATAGTTAAGGGTTAATGGCCAGTTATAATAAAAAACCTAAGCAAAAATGGTTCACCAATTTAAAATTTTGTTCCCCTATTTGTTCTGGGCATAATATAATAAAAGTTTAATCAAGATCAGGAAAATGTAAGTAGACTATCTAATAAAAAAAAAAATCCTTTGTTATTCTCATCTTAAAAACATTCACATTCTGATCCACGGGCGTAAAGCTTACTTGTCAAAAACCTTTACAAGAGGGCTGTCTTTCATGTCGGGTTTGCTACGAAAGTGGATACTTTACGTTTTTACAAGACTCTTTGATGCAACAAGCCCTCTTGTAGAGTAATCTGAGCAAATCACATGTAGAAAAATAAAATGGAAGAAGCAGTGCATATTAAAATGAAATATGACTATAGTACTAAGATGTTGTCAACAAGGACAAGCAAAGATTCATGGGCATATTTCTTTTACCTACCTACTAATTTAGCTAACGAGTAGGCTTTTAATTCCTTTCAAACAAAAATAATATTTGTGCACCTTGACGGGTAGAGCATGCTTGTGCCATAATTTTAAGTTACCACCTACATAATTTGTAATTACCGTGCTTTAGCAATTAAATATTCTTATTCTTATTCTTAAGGAATTTTGTCAAAGTTTTCCAGCCTTTAGAAAATTCATAAAACATTTCAACCCGCAATTTATTCTAAGAAAGAGAGCATTTTGATGTAAATTACGGACTGAAATTTTAAATGAATTAAATCTTAAAACCATAACAACGCTGAAAATACACGTCGACGTGATTTTTGATATTTTAATAATAACCCAAACCAAATATTGACTTTCCAGCAAATTTTATGGAGTGGAGTATTTTTGTGTCCACAATGCGAAATATTTCGTGTCTGGCGTTGCTTTTTCACACCTTGTTCATTGAATTTTCAATAAACGTAATTTGGTGAAAATTTCCGTTTCAGTAGGGAGTCAAATTTTCGTAAGTTTGCGTCCAAATTCTGATAAATCTCCGATATTTGGACGCAACTTTTCTCGTTATAAAAAAAAAGTTATATCGCCCAATTGACATAACAATAAAAGTCCATACAACAAGTACACCAGACGAAATTTCGGCACTTAAGTTATCTCGAAGAACGTTTAACAGCTTAAGATTTCAACTTTGAAGCAGACCCTAGCGAAACTTTATCAATAAAGGGCGGGTTTGAATAGACTCAACAGAGTCTCAGAAGACCTAATACAGGCAGTCGTCTTATCGCTTCCGGAGCACAATTTGATCAAGGCCGACTTGCACCACTTTCTTAAATGTGGCTCAAGTAGCATTTAACTAAAATTCTTTATACCAAAGTCGATTTACGAGTAAATGGCGACTTAAGTGACATTTCACTGGATTTTGACTATCGGACGCAACGATACAAACTAAAATAAAACGTAGGTAAATCATTTTTTGATTAAAAGAAACTTTGACTTTTGCATTTAGGTAATGAGACGATTTATGCAGCGTCCAGTGGTACCTTCACTCACACTCGGACGCTGCAGTGCCTGGAACATTTTTTTTAGATGGAGTAGGCTTTTCAAGCACCTATATTATCTTGGCAGCTCAGTCGGCCTAGCCTACAGGAAAGACAAGTCAATACGTGCGGAGCCAAACAAGCCGCGGGTTTCCTCACGATGTTTTCCTTCATAGTTAGCGTGTGCAATACTACTACAAATTCGCAGATTTACATAACTTTGAAAATAGACAAAGTCATAGGTACATGCCCGCACTGGGAATCGAACCTAGGTCTCTCGCTTCCGAGTCCATTGTTCTACTCACTGGGCTACCACCGCTTACTTACTTTCTAAATTATAGACTGCAGTGCAAACGGGCTTTCTTGCACTTGTATTCTGGTCCCTAATGTCGTAAGTGTTTAAGGATTATTTTAGATTGAAACCGTGCCTACCACACGCCGCCGCCGGCCCGCTGCAACGTGGAAAGACCATAACCCCCACGCCTGCTCACCGCGGATTAGCAGTTGCAAGCGCTGAGGTATGTGAATACTCCAGGTTTCCTCACGTTATTTTCCTTCACAGTTAGCGGGTAGTATCACTCTTCTTTTACTCAGAACTTTTATTAAAAAACCATTTTAAATTATTTCTGTGTAGGTTAAGTAAAACTTTATGTTATTTGTTTAAGCACACTCTCTTTGTTTATTTATTTAAGCTATCTATAATACGGCATAGCATAAGTATATAACTGTTTGAATCAACAGGCCCTAACTGAAAATCAGCGACGGTTAACTTGTTGACTCACAGCTGAGTTAGGTGCCTATTCAGTTACCTATTATTAAGTCTTTGTGATGTTATTCAATAACTGTAACAAATATGTATTATCCTCATTTTGGTAATTGAATAAATGTTTACTTTACTTTACTTTACTTTTACAACAATCTCATACAACAAACGTCCGTACCGAAGCAAAATTTGATCTGTGAAGAAACACCGTGAAGTGTCTGATATGCCTCAATTTGCAATTAACACGGCCCGGGGACCGCTTAGTTAAACATTTTTTTCTCTCTGAGAGATTTATTAGAAAAGGAAAGTTTGTTTAAAAAAGTGTGGATACAAAATACATTGTTTGTATGTAGTAAAGTTTGGAGTTGGTTTTTTTACCAGAAACACCAACAATTAAGAAAGGTAACCAGAGGCGGCGACTTATTTCAGTTAAGAAAAACAGGGAAACACTATTTCCCTTCGCCTTTAAAACATCCGACCGAAACAATACTCGAGTTAAGTGCCTTTCCTCGCAATAAATTAGGCCGGTGAATAACTTTCATTCGTGATGTTAACGTGATGCTCTCTATTGTTCGTCGGAATGTCTAATTCATTAATCTGTTAGCTCGGAATTTCGGTGAGACTTCTTTTGTGTATTCTATCGAGACGAGGAGCCGTTGTGATTTGTTACGGCGTGGCAATTAAGACAGCAGGTTCTTTGAAGTTTGAGTGCTGAGCCCTGGACAATACAAGAAAAGACGTTGCGAGGACGTGCGACGGTGGTGGGTAGTCAAAGTAATACGATATAAACAAAAACAGTACGCACATAGCGTCTTTTTTATCGTAAAGAGAATTGCGCCCGTGCCTCCATAAGAGATCAGTGTGAAAATACGGGTTTGGCCAGCAATATTTGTTTTATGTCAGCATACATACAAACATACATAGATAAACTCATGCCTGTATCCCAGAGGGGTAGGCAGAGACCAGGAACTGCCACTTTTCACGATCCTGACAGATCACTTTCGCTTTCTCAACATTCATTAGTCGTTGCTTGCACGCACGCCGGTTCCCGGTACTCGCCCCGCCGGCCGATTTCACGGATGAATACCATTCATCATCATCATCAGCCATTTGACGCCCACTGCAGGGCACAGGCCTCCCTCATAGTTTTCCAAGCTTCGAACATAACCATGAGGGGTTTTGCCATAATCGCCACGCTTGGCAGGCGGGTTGGCGTTGCTGCTGCCCGTCTCCTTACTTATACCCCAATAAATAAATGAAGTCTTGTACTTGTCTATAAGTCGATTTTATGCCCATTCCTAATGTAGACACGCTAGTGGAATATGGAGGGTGACCAAGACCTAAGTCTTGGTCAAGACCGACGACCTCGTGGCGCAGCGGTATAGCATCTGCATACCATGCGAGAGGTCCTGGGTTCGAATCCCGGCTGGGGACAAAAAAAAACCCCAGGTCTTGGATGTCTACATGTTTGTAATGTCGTTGTTTCTGGTTCCCACGACACAGGGTATCCTAGTGTGGGGCCAGAAGCAATGTATGTGCCTGTATGTAAATGTTTATGTTTAAGTTAATTCCCAAATAATAATTTCGTCTACACGAGCGAACCCGAGCGGCCATTCCCGTATGAACTTAGTTACAAACGTAAATATAATTGTGTGATATTGCTTCTAACCAGATTAGCAATAAATAATTAAATACATGAAAGCAAAAATTTTCCAAATGAAACAGTTAGGCAGTGGTTTTCACAGAATCCTTAAAAAATGACGGAGACTTGTGATATTAAGGAAACTGTTTTCTGGTTTTGCCTTGTTTCAACATGTTGTAGGTAGAATAAGGTATGTAATTATATTTTAGATCACATTCAGAATTTAACCTCAGCGTGATGAGATTGACGCTTCTAGAAACTAAAGCCTTTTACGAATTATTGAATTATCAAACTTCTCGTGTCCCGAATAATATTCTAGCCTAATAATCTAATACAAAATTACCATAATGTAATGCGTGCGCAGTAATACCGTACCGAAGTAGAATAATTCATTCACACACTAAAATTGTTTATGCATCACATTATTTAAATGCGCATAATGCCTGCTTACTCGTACCAACATAAAACAAACAAATATCGTAGCTTTTCTGCTTCTATGCATACAAAACACCCAGTTAGAGTAAAAACGGAAGGCTCATTCCAAAGTATGTACTTTGAGACTAGGCTCCAGGGATTACCCTGTGCTAACTAGAGCCACAAATGGAAAAAATCATATCTTCTTTAACGCTATGTTTTTTAAAAAGTGACTGTGATAGCTATTATTAGAACGTACATTCAAGAACCTAGGGTCAATAAGACTTGACAAACGGTAACGCAAAAACGGTTCCGGTAAAACGGCCGTTTTCGGGCAAAATTCTTTGAGGTGCTAGGTTCTTGGCCTCAGGTTCTATCTATCTATCTGTCTTCACAGCCCATGAAAGCCGCCCACTGTTGGGCATAGGCCTCTTATATGTCTTCTACGGTAAAAAAGCTATGTCACTCCAATTTAGGTTAGACGCAAGTTCCCCACTGCCACTATGTATAAAAAATTAACAGTATATCTATCGATCTCTTTGGCCCTTTACCTATGACCCGTAAACTTAATAGCTTCGTATCCGTCGTAACATGTTGTTTCTCCAAATAGTTCCCAATTAAACGACCAACTTCAGCTATCATCAGACACGTTTTAGAGAACCTTGTCGTTATGGTAAGTCTTATTTATTTATTCAGACAACTTATTTATAAAACGTCGTTTCCACTAAAATACTCTTAAGATAGAGTTAATGCTAATTTATGGCAGTAATTCCTGTTATAAGCCGGCTTTAACTCCATCTTTAGAATGTTTTCTTTTTACAAATAAGACTGTTAGTTTTACCTAAACACCTAATTGCAGCTTATTTCTGGAAACACAGCTTAAGTTAAAATTGGTTGATACGAGTACCTTCTTGGAACATTTTAACTCATGTCTTCCTCCAAATGCATGACAAAATTCAAAACAGAGATCTTCTGAGAAGCTAGTAAAGCGAGCTTAGAAAGAGCGCACTCTTGCACAGCACTAAACATTTTATAGCAAGCCCTAGTATGTAACTCCGGGCTCGGAAATATTTTAAAATGTTCCGGCGTGATATGTTTATGGCAACTTGCACTTTGTTGCCACGAAAAGTAGGCAGAAATTTAAAATAGGGGCGCGAAACTGTTTTGTCCATCGTGGAACTACTAAACAGAATATTAAAATCTTAAATAAAGAAGAACCAACTCATTTAGTGCATTCTACCCATTTTATCAGGAATTACGCATTTTGTTAGAGGTTTCGAAGAACTCTATGGGTTTTTTCTGTGGTGCGCAATTCCTGAAACTCTTTAATTAGGATAAGTGTTTTAAAAAAAAATTCGTTGCATGAGTTCTTCTCAGATTTTTTTAAATATCCGTATTTATAAAATTATATCAACTCTAGCCATGTTTCCAATTCTTTGAGTCACTTTTTGATTATAGAATTAATTTGTAGTAATTTGAATCAACGTATTAACAAAGGGAAAGAGAAAAAGGTACCCGAAACCGCGTGCGTGCATGCGACGATTAATAAAAGTGAATGTTGATGAATCGAAATATGTCAGAATAGTGGCAAGAGGCAAACCCTGGTATCTGCCTACTCCTGCGGGCTACAGGCGTGATTTTACGTAATGTAATGATTCGAAGTTTTGCCGGCAGCGATGTAATTCTTAGAACCGTTATGGAATACCCATAATTTCGATAAGTATACAAAAACCTCTCTCTGAGAGAAGGCCTGTGCCTTACTTATTATTACAATCACTAAAAATGTTAAATTGGGTGAGCGAGACAGCATGCTCCACGTAAGAGCAGCTTTAAGATGATTCGAGAAAAGATGGTTAGAATTAAAATTACTCACTCCATGCGGACGATGACAAAGGTTCGTTTGTACTTGAGAATTTGGACTTGAGAACGGCTCAATTCGTTTGGCAATAATTTTGGAAAACATTAAGGAAAAGAAAAAGTGACAAGGATATTTCGTAAATTCCGGGAAAACTGATTGTGCCTATTTCATGATATTTCACGCCTCAGATCATTGTCACACTGAAATACGTGTCAGCTAGTCTTTGGTAAATGTGAAACCCTCTGGAATTCCCAAGACACTGTGTCCAAAATCGTTCAAGTTTCCTGAAGGTCGAGTTTCGTAGTTTGACCGTTCGATGATTGAATGTTCCGTTCCTTCCACTTTGAAAGTTAACGTACGGCGGTAACTTTTTTCGCAAAATTGTACGAGGCAAATAATTGTTCCGGCGCGGGCAAATAATTGTTCCGGCGCGGGAAAATAATTGTTCCTTCATTTTGCACCTAGAGTTGGGGTCTAGGGGGCATTATGGGCGTAAATCAAATAGGTTATGTTTTTAGGGTTCCGTACCCGAATGGGGTCAAATGGGACCCTATTGCTTTGCGTACACTGTCTGTCCGTCTGTCCGAACTTTAAAGGGCTCTATCTCTGGAACAGTACTAAGTAGCCAGTTTAAATTTTCACAGGATATGTGTTATTACGGCGGATTACTTAACAAACAACAAAATTTAAAAATAATCAAAAAGATGTTTCTCCATACATCAAACGTGTTTTTCCGCGTGTTTTTTTATGCTCTATCGTAAAAACAAACAGGCATTCTACATATAGGCATTCTACTTGGCGTGATTGTGGGACTTATTGTATATCCTAACAAAAAATAATAAAAAATGCCAAAGCACGAGTACAGAAATCTCGGTGCGCCAGTCCGACTCGCACTTGTTCTTTAAATATGAGACTGGCGATGGCTGACTTCTGCGTTATGCTCGTGAACGGTGCTGTCCGTATGTCTCTGGCCGCAGCATTGGCACCGGTAGGATTGATATTTTCCTAACTTTGCTTCTTACTTACTAATGATTTATTGTTGATCTATAATAAAGACGATTTGAGAAAAGATGGTCAGGGTGAAGATTTTTTCGTTGTCTTTTTCTCCACTACAACTCGACCCGAAGACAGCGGATAGCATTGTACATTGACAGTAAAGTTAACAAACAGAATATAAATTGTTTACGTTGAAATAAACTTTGAAACCGAGGTAAAAGTGGTTTATTTTCAGACGCAACAGCCAAATTTTTTCCTTTTCATTGAGAGTAGTTAAAAAATCCATATACCTAATTGATAAACGAGTACCTATTACCCATTATTTATACTGCGTTTGGTGGCCTGCAATAGATACTGGTAAGATACAGTTGACAAATAGAGACAAGAAATAATAGATAGTCATAGTATTACACTTCCTAATGTCCATGTTGGACAAAGAAGCATGGCTCAAGGTGAAATTACAAATAACTAATCATCATCATTAGCCACTTGATGCCCATTACAGGCCATAGGCCTCCCTTGTGGTTTTCCAAGCTTCCCGGTCTTGTGCTGCCCGCATCTAGCGGCTCCCCGCCACCGTAACCAGGTCGTCAGACAATCTGGTGGGGGGCCTTCCCACTCTGCGTCGTCCGGCCCGCGGTCACTAGGTGAGAACTTTTTCGCCCCAAAGGCCATCAGTTCTCCGAGCTATGTGCCCCGCCCACTGCCACTTCAATTGAGCATGCGGCGGCATAAGACCGGGAAGCTTGGAAAACCATGAGGGAGGCCTATGTCCTGCAGTGGGCGTCAGATGGCTGATGATGATAATGATGATGTAAATACTAACCAAAAACACCTAATCTATGTAAATATATTGTTTTACTATATTCTAAAGCTAAAGAGGGGAGGGAAAGATGTTACACAGCTGAGAGACCTCATTAATTTGAGGCTCCATAAAAATATATCTAAATAAATAATTTTCGTTTTATTCCGGAGCGCCTGAAAGATAGTACACTAACAACCGTCGTACTCTTAAAACATAATGACAATGAATATTAAAACAAAAATTTTATACCTTTTTTTTTTAATTCAAATATATCTTTACCCCACAACGATATTGTTAAGTAAATCGAATAGTTTAACACCAAGATTTGCCCTCACAAAAGTACTTACTCAACAATCCCGCTAGAAAAAAGGACAATTTCAAATCCTGAGCACAAAACACTACCGGCCAGCACTCAAGTTCGAATGTTCGCAGAAATAAAGTCACAACACGGTGGGGTCAACGAGTCAGTACGCAACCCACGCCGGCAGTATCCGCTCCCGGCGGCGCTCGGCTGACGACTGACGCATCGGGGGTCGGTGTGATGTGTCCTTCCCTCAGACCGAAGTACTGTGGCCCGTCGTTTCTATTAACCCCGTTTAGGGTTTGCGGGGGTTTTTTGCCCGGCGACAATTCGACACCTAGTTGGGTAAGGTACTGGGGATAAATTAGTCAACATAAACAGTCTTATTTATAAGAAGTTGACTCTACTAAATGGAGTTAAAGTCGGTTTATAAGATTAAATCCGGCCATCATCATCAGCCTCCCTCATGGTTTTCCCTAACCACAAATGGTTTTGTCATAATCGCCACGCTTGGCAGGCGGGTTGGCAATCGCAGTATACGGTTGGAATCTCAGGAAGACGCTGCTGCCCGTCTCCTGGCCGTAAGCCGGCTTAATAAATTAGCTCCGTGTTGACAGTGTTTTAGTTGAATTGACTGTTTATAAATAAGACTGTTAGTGTTCTCTTTCAGAATGAGATACGACAGGTTAACAGAATACCTGTTAAGGTACGCAAATATTAGAGGAAAGAGGAAAAGGACTTAAATAGCCAAGTTAGAAGTAGAAGCAGGTATATACTTCTCATCATGGTGCAACTTCTTGCTTCTTCTTAAACTGCTGAAGAGATGCAACTTCTTTTGTGTCACTTAAGCGGACCACTCTGTATACAGCCAACCCGCCTGCCAAGCGTGGCGATTATGGCAAAACCCCTCATGGTTATGAAAACCACGAGGGAGGCCCATAGGCCCATATCCTGCAGTGGGCGTCAAATGGCTGATGATGATGATGATACAGCTACATAACAGTTTGCTGTGTGCAAGTAATCCTTGAAAGCGTATACCTGAACTTCGTGATATCTTCTTGTGTGCAATAAAGAATATTCTTATCTTATCTCATCTCGTCTCGTCTCGTCTCATCTTATCTTATCTTATCTTTATTGCTGATTCACTGAAGTGTTTTAAAAATAGACCAGAAAATTATATAACAAACCGGCCAAGTGCAAGTCAGACTCGCGCACGAAGGGTTTCACACAATTATCTATAAAAAAATTAAATATATTTTTAAGCGTCTACCTGTTACCGTTATTAATATCGAGCGAAAAACGACAAAAATCACGTTTTTTGTATGGTACCCCCGTTAAATATTTATTTTATTCCGTTTTTAGTATTTCTGGTTATAGCGGCAATAGAAATACATCATCTGTGAAAATTGCAACTGTCTAGCTATCACGGTTCATGAGATACAGCCTGGTGACGGACGGACGGACGGACGGACGGACGAACCCTTCGGGTACGGAACCCTAAAAAACAAAAACAATCAATTGCAATTATAAGATGTACTTACACGCATCAGCGTGCTAGTGTATCAACCACAACCACACGAAAGGAATGCGAGTCATCTTTAGAAGCCACTTAAGATCAATAAGATATGTGTCACATATCTTCAGCATATCGCCTCATGTTACTACGTGCTTGACAAGTAATTCAGATATTCTGTAATTTATTCCTACGTTAAAGTAAATCAGTCGCTATTCGTTACCCGACTGCAGCGGAGCCCAAAAGGGGGGTAATGTGTTTTTATGTATGTATGTAAGTATGTCCGATTTCATGTTCCCTCATAACTCCTTAAGCACAGTCCTTAACCAAGGATCAGATTTTGACAAAAAAGATCTCAATTGATAAATCGTGTATGCGCTATATCAAATCAACGCAAATCCAATAAAAAATCACTAAAAACACAAAAATAAAATACGAAATAAAAAATAACCAACAACGCGACTGCTGAATATTACCTGTAAGCAGGTCTGACCCAAATTCAACATTGTGATGCGTTGCGAGGTATTTAAGTTGGTCCCGGCTTCTTAGTAGTTAATGTTCAGCAGTTGGGTTATTTTTTATTTATGTTGTGAATCATTACTGAATGTTATTTACCTTCTATATAACTCAGTGAATTTCAGTCTTTACGCCGCGCTTACTTAATTTATGTAGAATGAAATTCTAAGAAATATGATTTTCACATATGTATTTCTCATTCCTCCGGGCTATGAAACAGGGTCCCTTCCTATACACGTCATTTAAGACATGGATTCCGGCTAGCCGCAGAGGGCCAGTACACCCATCCACCTGAGCCGTACATTGGTGAAGATCTTAAAGATATTAGAACTCAAACGACGGCAAGACAAAAAATGTTCATTGAATACTACTTCGAGAACGACGCTAGCTAAAGTTAGAAGTAGAAAAATTAAGCTGTGAAGAAAATTGTTCCCGATGAAATTGATTTATGATGGATACACTGAGATAATAAAGATAATCCTGGGATAATGTTAAAGATCCTGTGATGTCGAAGATAATCGGATCCTGTGAGGTCGTAGATATGTGCTGTTTCCAACCGCAGCGGTAAAAAAAACATAAAAGGTCAGCGCGTGACGCCTTCAAACAGCAGTTTCGTTATGATGAGATATGTTAGTAAAACTATATCTCTTATATCTCTGTAAATAACTGGCGTGCAATAGTGTTATCTGTCTATCTGTCTAAAATACTCCTTTTGATGATGTTAACCTGTCTTAATCCTAATTTCATTATCGAAAACCAGTCCCAAGTAAGGTGGAGACGTCGAAACAACGCAGAACCAACGGTTCTCCTTCTGCTCTCGCTAGTTAGTGGGAAATCTATAAATAGAATCCTGGAATAACATTAACATTAGTGGATTGTAACGTACACAAAATAAATAAAATACTTACCTAGATAACAATAATAAAATATCTCACGCGACAAGGAAATTCGGTTTTTTTTTTAAGTTGGTTTTGTTTAAAAAGACGCCCCTCTACTAAAATACACTTTGTTTCGCGGAAAACGGACCGATGCACTTTTTCCTTTACCACTTTACGAATTGTCTGCTGGCTAGCTTATTATTACACTCTCAGATTCTTCACTGATGGCTTGTCCTAAATAGCACAGTAGACGTGGGAAGTCTAGACTGCTAGGTCTAGTCAGAGGTTTGCACGCGCGACGAATGTTCAGGTGAACTGCTTCTCTCTCTCTGAATGCTGCGACCGAACTCCCGATGGAATCTCCCAAATTTACCAGCTCTCCTCGGTCCAAAGCTAGGCTCCACCCCCAAAAATACATTCATAAACAATTTTATTACCTACAAAAACCTTTAAATGACCTTTATGACCTGAAGTGGATCAAACCAAAAATGGCACAAAAACGCCAAAAACTTGAAAAGCCATTTAGATAACCGAACTTTTTAGACATTTTGAAATAAATTGAAATAATTTATTCACTTAAAACACAGTACAATGACAGAGTACAATTTTAAATTATAAATTAAAAAGAAACATGCAAGGAAAGCCCTTGCACTGCGTTTGTGAAAGGACCCGACTTAGCATTTGTCACAAAAGGGGTACCTTCTGTATCGCTGGTATTCTGTCGGCACCTAATAAGTAGAATAAATAAAAACAAAAGACACTCACAATAGATATTAGGAAAAATAAAATAATTAAATAATATAATAATAAGAATAAATATGTAAATTTCTAAATATATAAGAATATATTTTTAAATAAAATATAATAAATTAAATAAAGTAAATGAAAAGATTAAATAGGTTAGTTCGACCGATCTTATAGTAAATCAAGAGATCAAATAGGTTAGTTTTACTGATCTTAAGCGAGTTATTGTTATTAATTGATTTTGTTTTATATTCTTTTTTCGTTGGCATAACCTACTAATAAGCACGCCACAGCAGCAAAACGTACAGATGACACATATAATAGGGCAGAGCTATACAATTTCAACCATTCTGCTGGTCCTCCAACAACACTAACCTATAATGATTTTTGAATGATCCTAAAGTTGCCGTTTGCCGTTTGCCATTTGCCGGAGTATTTCCTATTCATCTCTAAAGCGCTAGGAATTTTAAGGCGATGTATAGGAAACCTGAAACTCTGTAGATTCTTAGTTTTGATAAATAATCGTGACAGTAGATAATGTAAGATAATTTATTTGTTACACCGACTACCCGTCTCTAATTTCTATCTTTTTTCCGTCTATGGTTGTCTGGAAGACATTGCTTGTGGTAATAAGGCTGCCAATTGTACTTCGATTTATTACATTTCTGTTAATTTAATTTCGATATACAATAAAGAATAGTCTATCTAGTGTTAATTCCATCATTGCACGTCTAATCGTTATTGAAATATTACAATCATAGTTACAGTACTTTTATATTTTGTTTATTTACCAAATCATCATCATCATTCAGCCAAAAGAAGTCCACTGCTGGACATAGGCCTCCTCCATGGATTTCCAAAAAGACCGGTTGGAAGCGGCTTGCATCTAGCGTCTTCCTGCCACTTGGATGACGTCGTCTGTCCATCTTGTGGCTGGTCGTCCTACGCTGCGCTTGCCGATATGTGGTCTCCATTACCAAATCTTAACCAAACCTAACACACAGCAACAATAGTTATTTTGGTAAGTATGCAAAGCGAGGTATTCATCAAAGGATAAAACCTGTTCCTCTCGAATGATCCGTCAACGTGTGGCGATGACACAAATTTCGTTGTTTCTTTGCTAGAGACTCTTGTAGAGTCCATAATCAATATTATTTACTGATTTATAGTACAGTCAAGTTGGGTAACATTGAATTTCCTTGCAACTTTGAATAAATATTGTCTTTGGAAAATTGCATACATAAAAACTTCTAAGGTAATAGAAAGACTAACGGTAAAAACCGGCCAAGTGCCACTTTTTACCGTTAGTCTTTCTATTACCTTAGAAGTTTTTATGTGTGCAATTTTCCAAAGACAATATTTATTCAAAGTTGCAAGGAAATTCAATGTTACCCAACTTGACTGTATAGATCCTAAGCTTGGGATAAATGTAAGCAGGGCTATATGTTAATGCTGTGTTAAGAGGTTTGGACTCGACTAATCTTGCTCCTACTACCTTCGCTTAAGATTGGCGTTTCTTTGGCAATTGGTACTACTAAACTGTACTTTCTTCCAAACTTGAGTTGATACTTATGGATTTTATTGCATCTGTGTGCATACGTGTGACACGGTTGGCTCTACATATGCGAGTCTAGATTTTATGGGTGAAGTTTTAAGATTCATTCTTCTTTATTCTTCGAATTTTCAGCCCCACCCAATTTAGGCGGTGCGTCACTTTCTAGGACTGAAATCAACCCCCTTAAGTTGAATGGTTCTTTAAGATCATTAACAGGTGACGTTACTTGTATTGATTTTAGAATTATCTTCCTGAAAATTGTACGAATGAAAGGGTTGCCCATTTGAAACGTGTCCAAATAATAATGGATAACCTTATGGTATTTTGCGTCATGGGCTACCTCTATGCTAGAACTTGCATTTTTCTTGTGCAATCCGAACAAGTCGGGGACCACTAGACTTTTGAAATTAACATTTCAGTGTATTGCCTATCGGCGGTTGAAGGGTTAAACATTATTTTTGCACAGGCTGTGAAACAACTTCACCTTAACCGTTAGCCTCCCTGGATCAGATTTCTTTGCCAAATTTTCCAACGTTCAACGCGTATATTCATTCGCCTGTCACAAAATTCACAAATAAAATTACCAGCAGCATTTCCTGTCAATAATATATTAATACTACTCCGCATCAAATTGAATTAGGGAACCATTACATCTTGTAGAAGCTCATGTGTCACTTTTGATGAATTGGTCCCAACGCCAAAGCATGAGTCTTAAATGGAATTTCCTTGTTCTGCGAGGATAATTTTAGACGGTATTTACGTAGGTAAAGACAAAACCGCCCAAGTGCGTGTCAGGCCACGCGCAGTGCAGGGTTCCGTAGAAAGAGGGGGTTTAATCTGCTTTACAGAACTAACCACTTCATCAAAAACATTTTCAATGGATTTTGTTCAAGCTAATCAAGTCTTAGGTTATTAAGCGTGGCGATAGATGGCGTTAGTCTGGCGAATTATTGAGTCTACAGTCGAATCTAGTAAAACTGTAAGTATCTGACAATTTTATAATAATACTCCTCGGCATCGAGGTGGGTCGCTCACGATGTCGGTTTAGGGGTCCTTAGGACCAAACCAGCCCCCAGGTGGTGTTTAGTGGGTAGGCGCACTTCCTGTGAGTCCCACATTGGCAGCACGGCCGGGCCCGTGCTGTTATGCATGAGCATTCACCACCTCCCTCCCCCGTGTCCTCCGGAGGGTGCCCTTTTTAGGGCTGAAAAATAATAATAATAATACCAACTTATAAAAAGAAAACTTCGTACAAAATCTGAATAAAAGCCTTGTAATAAAACAAGCAATCGCTCGGGTCGGGTCGCTCCCGATGTTGGTTTAGGGGTCCTTAGGACCAAAGCTAGCCCCAGGTGGTTTTTAGTGGGTAGGCACACTTTTTGTGAGTCCCACATTGGCAGCACGGCAGGCCGGGCCCGTGCTGTTATGCATGAGCATTCACCACGTCCATCCCCCGTGTCAAAAAAAAAATAATACACGATCATTTTCACCCCTATTGCTTGTTTTATCACAAGGCTTGTATCGAGGGATTTTTTGGGGCTTATTCATGGTCCTTCGAGCCGGATTGGACAAACTTACTCGTGTTGTCTTAAATACAAGGGAAACAATGAAAAGACCAGTGTCAAAACTAATCCCTTTACCTGTTAAAGATCGCTAGATCTGTTTTAGATGAATTAAGTTGTATATTTACAAAGCATGTTATGTTTACTTATTTTTATTTATATAAAAACTATTGTATGCCGTTTAAATTAGCTTTAAGGAAATTGTTAGTTCTGTTTACAATTTTAACTATACATTCGCTTTACACTTGTTGCCTTTTAATTTTACGTTGTTAAGGATTACATTTTATTGTTGTTACAAAATTAGAAGATGGTTCGATATAAGTGTTACTATGCTGACGCCAGTGTAGTGTAGTACGGTTCCGACCTATATCCGGCGCAGTCAACATACTGTCGCCTGCCCCGTAAATAGTCCGCAAAGAAGCCGAGCGTAGGGGGGTGCAACCCGCGTGAATATTTTGCAAAATATCAAGGTTTTATAAAATATTGTGAAATTTGTGCTTCAAGTACAATACTGATATCGTATCCTCCGAGAAATCATTATCCTATTAGAATGTTTATTTAATTTAACACATAAATGTAGTTTTATGCAATACTTATCAGACAGCGCCAATACAAAAATGCAGGAAAATCTTGACTAAAACAAATAAAAAAATGGTGATCTCATGTTTCAGTCATACAATGTGAGCTATACGTATAGCGTAAAATATTTATGCAAAAAACTACTTGAAATGTAACTCTCAAATGTTTACGGCTTTCCAGAATCACACCAAAACTAAACAAACAAATTATTTTATCAATTGGAATTCCTGAGATGGCCCTTGAACTTAAAACAACAATGGGGAAAATTTTCAAAAAGGTATAAAGTTGTGAATGGTGCTCCAGACATTGTCGGGAATGAATTCGAGTTTCCAATACAATAACTTCGTTGGAAACCTTTCCAATTCGGATGCCTAAATTTCACTGTAAACCGGGACCGTGTGCCAAATTATTTAAAAAACCAGCCAAGTGTGAGTCGGACTCGCGCACAAAGAGTTCCATACCATTATCACCCATTATCTGTACAACATTAGACAAAGATTGAATTTGAGAACGGCGCCATCTATAACCAACAAGAAGCGTTTAAAATTGACATTTAACGACATGACATCGGCGCGTGAAGGTTATATAGATAGCGAGCGCTGTCCTTAGACAACGTTTGTTGTATAAGAGCCCCCCTTAAATATTTTTTTATTCTGTTTTATAGCGGCAACAGAAATACATCATATCTGAAAATTTCAACTGCCTAGCTATCACGGTTCATGAGATACAGCCTGTCGACAGACAGACAGCCTGTCGACAGACAGACAGACTGACGGATAGACAGACAGACAGACGGACAGTGAAGTCTTAGTAGTAGGGTCCCGTTTGGCACCCTTCGGGTACAGAACCCTAAAAACTGGCCAAGTGCAAGTCGGGCCACGCGCAGGGTAGGGTTCCATAGAAGGAGGGGTCTTTTACCTTCTTTACAGAAGTAACAACTTTACCAAAGTAATTTTCAATGGAATTTGTACGAATTTTTCCTTTTATAAGTTAGTCGCCTAATACTCGTTAACTTGTAAAGCCAACTCACAATGATAATTCTCCTTTTAAATTCATTATAACTGTGTGCTACTACCCTGATTTTTTCACGTTTCTACTATCAACCGTTCTGCTATCGTTTATGAATCAAAACCAAACAATGTTTGTATGGAAATCGCCTCATTAAGCGCCCTCTTAAATATACCCCTAATTAAACACAGACGGTGAAATGTCATTTAAGTTTAAAATTTTCATTGCGATAGGGCTTGTGGTTTGTAAATTTAACACCAAACTTCGTTTGTATTGGAATCGATCGAATCATTATGCGCCCTCTTAAACATGCTCTAATTAGACACAGTCGGTGAACTGTCACTTAAGATTGAAACTTTTGCCGCTTAGCACCAATCACGAATTGAGATAGATCGTTCTATTCTATATCCCACTGAAGCGGTCGGGGCTCGATCAATCACCGAAAGCTCTACTCTCTATTTGACATTCGATCGATTCGGATGGAAAAGCCAGGATTATGTATGGTAAGTGACGTATGATTGACCTTGTCTATTTTTGTGGATCAGGACATATGTTATGATGGTCAGAAGTTCCTGAAGAACTTTAGAGAAGAAGAAGAAGAAGAAGAAAGACATTTATTATACCAACAAGATACATCACACTCAAAAAATAACTTTTAATAAATTCTTCTTTGAAAACTAAAAAAAACTTCTGAAAAATCGGGAATGTATGTATATTTAAACTTTTTACAATCCTAAATCTAAAAGTAACCAATTTGTAAAAAAAAATATTAAGAAGTTTAAGATCTTTCTTATTAAAAGTAGCTAAATTATTGACACTTATGAAATGGTTTCCAGAATTCGCGTTATTTTATTATTTTATTAGAAGGTGAAGAAACAGATACAAGCACAATGAAATATTTGAAAACAAACAGATACAAATAAAATATAGAGTAGGTACTGCATCCTTAGACCTTCACACTGAGAAGTATATAATACAAACATTGAAAAGATGACGCTAAAACAATAGGTGCTGTACTTAAATTAATCATAATTAGCAAAAGGTTACCCTACAACTTAACTTAAGCGATAACTGAACTTAAGTCAGCCTAAAAGTTTTTAATAAAACTAATTCAATAAAACATTTTATAAACGCTAGGAAGTGATGGGTTCAAATACCGGCACGACTTTGTTTTCAAAGTTACGTCTACTAATTTGAGAAGTTCTAACTGTGAAGGGAAACATTGTGAGAAAACCCGAGTCTTTGAGGTGTTTATATACCTCAGCACTTGAACCGCAAGCGCAGGTAAGCCAAAGTAATCTGCCCTTAGATAGGCAACTTCACCTATATAGATTAGTTAAGGATTGCTTTTAGGCGCTGTTAAGCATTGAGCATAAATAATGGTTTAAAGTCAAAAATACGTCAACATCAATATTTAGCACTCTATTCAGTGGCATTACGGGCGACTTTGCAAGGATGACCAGCTATCAAGTGTACCTAAGTACTTTTGTCTTAAATTCTGGTAATAAAAGTAAAAAGTAAAATGAAAGTAAAAGGTTCTTTATTGAGAAAATATTAACATATTTTAATGAATAAATTCATAGAGTTTCAGTGTAGACGCCTAGATTTCGATTACTAATAATCCATTAGGCTCGAAGCAAGACATTGCTTTGTACTACTGTACTGTACTACTAAAGTTTCTCTGAGATTGATTCTCAGAGAGACTCCATACTACTGAAGTCTCTCTGAGATGAATTGTGAAGAATAATGTTTTAGGTTAACAAGTGATTTTTCTTAAAGTTAACATTATTTTACAGTTTTTTTTATCGCTAACCTTTGCTGTATTTATGCAACGCATCCAACTGCAGGAATGTATGAGCCAGGGAGGTGTCAATTATCTTCGAAACGGTTCCCAAATCCAATGCATTGGAAGATATCTTCAAGATTGAGAGACATTAATATTAACGTAGATTACATCGCTCGGTGGTGGTATAAGCGATGGGATTGGAGTGATAGAACGCCGGCTTCTCATTTGAGAGGTTGTGGTTTTTGTTTTATCACTTTGTTTTATAAGTTACGTACATTTTCGAAGTTGTAGTAGCAGTACCACTCGCTAACGGTGAAAAAATCGTGAGGAAACCTGAGTGTCTGAGGTGTTCACATACCTCAACGCTTGAAATTGCCAATCCGTTGTGGGCACGCGTGGTAATTGAGCCCATACTCTCTCTCTCTCTGAGAGAAGGCCTGTGCCTCGCGGTGGGACGTATATAGGCTATATAAAAAAAAATCGCGCACCTGGGCTTTGCCGTTGATGTAGTTTTATCATCACGAAATCGATGTAGAAACTCAGTAGAATTCTCTGCGACCTTAATATTTCCTCGCGATGTGTGGGTCTCTGCATAAACCTTTACAATACTAAGGTAATTTTTAACGATAGGTCTTCATCGGTGGGCCACCTTCGAAGCTATCCGAGAACATAATGTAATGCCTACTAAGAGCAGACTATGAAACTTCGAGAAAGACGCTGGAAGAAGGATCCAGCTCGCTGTCCCGACGATGAGGCAGACTGCTGGCAGCGGTTGGATGAGGATGGCCGAAAGTGACGCACCTTGGGGTGATTTTTTTACGTAAGACACGCTCGTCTCTGTCTCACCTGACGATAAGTTTTAAAATCCGGTTAGGTGTGGCGTCACAAGACATTACGCCGAAACGCGACAAGTGGCTTGGCGGCATGTTTTAGTCCGGTGAGTGGTTACTAAAGAGGAAGGGTAGCCGTGGCCTAGGCCAACCACCAGTAATGCTACTCGTTTGGCACCACCTGGAGAGGGTATCGAGGTTAAGTCCGACGTCGTGAGCAGCTCCAATACCCTTAAATTTTTAAAGACCCTACACCTTTCCCTCCGTGGATGTCGTAGAAGGCGACGAAGGAAATACATTACTCAGGAGAAGGGCAGCAGCGTTTTCCTGAGATTCCAACCGCATACTGCGATCGCCAACCCGCCTGCCAAGCGTGGCGATTATGGCAAAACCCCTCGTGGTTAGGAAAACCACTAGGAGGCCTATGTCCTGCAGTGGGCGTCAAATAACTCATGATGATGATGATGATGACACCTTTAAAAAGAATCTCCTAAATGTTCTCAAATGAAGAGCGCATTATTCAATCCATCAGTCCACCGCTGGCCGTATGCCTGAAGTATTGTGGCATAAAAGTAATCGATGTCAATGTGTGTTATGCGCACACAGAAGGCTTTGTGCGACACATATTCGTAGTGTTTAGTTAGCAATAATTTTTATTTCAAATACCTTATAAGATCCGAGTTCGTAAATTTGTTAAGATTCGAGTTGTCGATTTTTTTACATTTCATTTTCGTAGCGTATAAAATAAGATAAGATGAGAATATTCTTTACAGTACATTAGAGCACACGACAGAAAAATTTCTAAAAATGCACAGCACTATTGGCGGCCTTATGGCTAAAAGAAATTTCTTCCAGACAACGCTAAGATAGAAAGTTGCTGAAGGAAAAATGCTAATTAATCACACTGTGTGCTTAATTCGAAAGTTATGGGCTAGATCAGAGTATGTTATTTCTTTTTTTGTCTGCAAGGCCGGGTTTTTCTGTAAAGCCGGCGATCTTAGTACACTCTGATGCAAAACGGCATTTATTGTCCTAGAATCACCGGTGTACAGAACAGAAGTAGCTTCTGAGTAGCAAAAATAGGTCACTCGGTCCGAGTGCACTAAGATCATGATAACGCGGCTTGAGGAGGCCCGCGGGAAGAGAAGCTATTCCCATACAAACGTAGTTACTTAAATTTGCATATGTTTATTATATCTTGTTAAGTAACTAGTAAAATAACAAAATTCATATTTACATATTTACAATAAATATTATCTATATATAAAAGAGACATCTAGACTGCTGCCGTTGGGGAGAGTTCCCAAGATACTGGCAGCATTACCTCTCTGGATGGCCAGGCTGATACGCTGACCGAGGTAGCTACTAGCTCTAGGGTCACCTGACAAGTCGATGAGGCGCATAGATATTTGGTTTTTATTTACAAACGACATGCAGAATTGCAATGAAACTCTGCCAATACGTTTCGAGGTCATAATCCGAGGTTTGATCGTGCTTAGAATTGGAAATGAACTTATGAAAAAGAAACTATAGCCTTGTGATTAGTTTCTATGAACAGTCTTACGAGGCCTGTGTATGAGGCTTTAATTTATTTTTTATTCTGTCATTCTCAGCGCAAACCTTAAGCTGTTTTATGTGTCAAATAAATAAATAAATCTCTGAGATTACTGAGGGATTAAATTAAAAGCCACAAGGATTAGGCGAGACACGAGTTGAAAATAAAAAACCAACCATTTAACAATTTCAGAAGCCATAATAAGTCACCCGGAATAGCCCTTCAGAGGGAACCTCTAAAGGCAATTTAATGAAATTTAATAATAAGAAACTCGCTTAAGCCGAGGCTTCTCAAATCACTTATTCTGCGCACGGAGTCATCGTACTCCACTCTTTTGTTATAACGTATCACGTAAAACAATTTTCCAGGAATCTTATACCGGAGTGTGGAATGAATACAATAGCGCCACTTTTTAAACCGTCTTACATGACCCCGGCGCTTTTTTGTTAATAAAAAGTTGGTGCCTTAAAGGGCCTGAAAAAAAGGGACACAAAAAAACGCTTAAAACAAAACTCGACCACTAAAATAATCTTAAGCAGGGCCTAGGAGATCCTTACTTAAGGTTCAGTTCGCTAGAAGAGGCTTGGAAACTACTTTAGAAGGACCTGGACCTCTACAAAATAGTTAAGGCTGCAAGCAGAAACACAGCATGCCGAAATATGGAAAATGAAAACGAAATGCAGTCATGCCAGACGGCTCAACCAACAATGTCGAAGCGTCTGAGGAGATTCAATCTGCGCAAAGCTGTGGCACTTATGACGGGCCACTGCCCACTGAATAAACAATTCCACACCATGGAACCAGACCGACAGCCCGCTATGTCGAAGATGCCTCAAGGATGATGAAACTCCCTCCCACGTGATTATCCACTGTGAGAGCGTGGAAGTGCAACGGACATCCACCATCGGAAAGCTGGGATCCCTTCGGGAGGGAAGCAGTAACATTGTTGCACTGCTGGCTTACTGGAAAGAGATTGGCTGGCCGGAGTGATCTCACAGCCCTGCTGCGTACAATGGCCCAACTAATTATCAATTAAATAATTCTCATAGTAATTCTCAATTCAGAAACCGGCCCTAAGTACGGAAATCATAGGACTAACTAACTAAGGTTGACCGTTTCCTTGATCTAGCGATTGACACGCTTGTCTAACCAAATAGATGTCGTAGGTTCAATTCCCACTGGAGGCCGCCGCAGTTGATTTGCACAAATGGCGTCAGTCTGGGTATAATGCCATGTTTGTGATGTCCTTGCCTGGATATCACAGGGTACCCTAGATTGGGATCAGGACAAGTGACCGTATTATGTGGAACATATTTATCCGTTAACCTTAGCAGACAACACTTAAGTTAAGAGCTTGCAGAGGTTAAGAAATTCAACAGTTTTTTCTTGCCTTTTTACAAGTCGGATTTTAAGTTTTACAATAACTTTTTTATTAAAACAATTGATTTTAGGAACCATTTTCAATTACAGGAGTTTTCTTGGTAATGCGGCACTATTAAATATGTTGTGCCGAATGAATGGATTTTGTACTGTGCCAAAGGTTGTGATAATATTAATAGTAATGTAATTAATTAGCCCTGTTCGATAAGTGCTTTGTGCAAATGAATTTGTGTTCAGCCGAGCACAATTACTCAGTTACATTATTACCCTTTACTCAGTTACATTATGAATATTCCCGGAAATCATCCAACTAGCTTTTAAGTCTCCAGCCTTTCATTAACCCGTCCCCATTTGAGGATACTTGCTTAAGTGCCCATATTTTTATATTGAGTTTGAGAACGCATTTCTCAAAAAAAGAGTTCTGATTTGCTGCCACATTAACGGATTATAAAAACAAATTATATAATGCTTTGATTGGATAGATTTAAATGAAGCCCTCATTTATAACTTTTGGCAGACTGGTGACTTGCAAAAAGTAAACCAATTCACTATACATTTTTGTTTATAAATCTTGTGTATTTATTTATTGCAGTTCGTAATTGCAATGGTGTTAGTATGTAATATAAGCTTAGTATATTTAGTACATTTATTTAATTTTACAGCATATTCATGGGTATTTATATAAGTAGTAATTATTATTTGTATTTATATAGTGACATGTATGTATGTACCACGTTCCGGGTGCCAAAGGAGGAATCATATGGTAACAACTGATAATCAGTTTTGCTGGTGTTATGCTAACTATAGCACACACCAGTAAAGTATGCTGAGTTGGATCCCCTTTTTTGTTGTCGCGAAGGCACCTGAGGCGTTTGGGGTCCGAGGTGGCTGGGTGCCATACATTACTGTATGGTACCCGGCTGCCTTTGACTCTATATGCCTGACATGTTCTCTTCACGATTGTTTTGTTTTATTTCTGTTTTGTTGACGTTCTTGTCTTTTGTTTGTGTACCTTTATGTTTATTTTGTGTTTCTGTGACAATTTAAATAAATATCCTCTCTCTTCTTTCTTTCTTTCTTTCTTTCTTTCTTTCTTTACACGTTTTTTGGAAGATTCACTTACCTATAGTCTTCACTTCACCATTCATTAGCAGCAACCAGTGCATACTGCCAGTTATGACCCACGGAGCCGAAATATAGGTACTGAGACAGTAGGACTAGTCCACCGTTTCAGAGTCACTCAGCGGGCTATGCTTGAAGTTTTTCTGATGAATCACAACTGGTCACAAGTGACTGACGACTGGCAGTGGGCTGCTCATATCTGCCAGAGAACAAATACCCCATTTGTACCCCACAGAGGTATTTGACTGAAAACCACGAAATGGCAAACACAGCGTAAGCCACCCACTAGCTCGCTGTACTGACGATCTGAAGCAGATTGATGCCAGCGTCTGGACGATAATAGCCGAGGGCAGAAAGAATTGCTATGCCTCGGGGAAACCTACGACCAGCAGTGGACAAATATGGGCTTTGACATGACGCAGATCTATTGCATCCATAATCAGCTGTGCGAGAAAAAAATTATGACAAACCCCTCATGGTTATGAATACCATGAGGGAGGCCTATGTCCTGCAGTGGGCGTCAAATGGCTGATGATGATGATGATGGTGAGGAAAAAATGGTGGTGGATTTTACTTACCTACATGCTTTATTTGGCGGTTGAAAATGTCTGACGCTTCCATGTCACGTCTGAACGCGGATGATGATGGCTAGGTACAGTTTCGGTGACGTATTGCTCGATTTTATCGAAGGTGTGATGAAAGAGCAGATGAAAGGTACAATACACCTCCTTCTTTGGTGGCTATTATGAGTTTAGGATGTCGTGGATGTCGTAGAAGGCGACTAAGGAAATAAATTACCAGGAGACGGGCAGCAGCGCCTTCCTAAGATTCCAACCGTATACTGCGATCGCCAACCCGCCTGCCAAGCGTGGCGACTATGGCAAAACCCTTCATGGTTAAAAACCATGAGGGAGGCCTATGCCCTGCAGTGGGCGTCAAACGGCTGATGATGATGATGAGTTTAGGTGGAGTCGTAGATATCTACCTTCCTATAATGTCAACTATAATGCTTTATAAACCACAAAACACAACATAGCTTTTTGTACTTTATTAAAGTCAACGTTTTGAGCAATATCACAATTGAGCCCATTGTCCCCAATTATTATTGAGGACGGCGTTTTTTTTTAGTTAAGGAATGAACATTTTTCAGATATTATTTGTTACCCAAACATTTTTTTTTAATCGTAAATACAAACTACTCGTTAACTTATAAAGCCTAAGTAGCCGTGATCGTTTTCCTTTTAAGTTCGTTATAGGTCGTTAAGCCAAGTCAGAGGCCTTAGGGCGGCTTGACAACTTCTGACAGTAGACGAGCCACTAGTCTACAAGCCTCCACCAATCCGGACTTGGCCCCCGTGGTGGAGTATGGCCTATACCTTCCTCAGGGAAGAGACCCGTGCCCCTCGGTGGGGACATAATGGGTTGATGATGATGATGATAGGTGCTACTACCCTGAATTTTTTCTCCATTCTTCAGTGAACCGTTTAGCCAGGAGGGGGGGAGCGGGGGAGGGGGGGGGGGGGCGCCCTACTCGAACAAAAATCTTTAAAGCTTAATATCTCGCAAACGGAACCCTTAATCAAAGAAATGGTCTCCCTACGCTCATAATGGCCTCCCTAATTTACGTGTAGGGGGGTAAAAAAACCTTTTTCTATGATTTTATTTTACCGTTTTGTCGGCGTCATCAAATTTGACGTGCATGTCAAATTTCAGCTTTCTTGTACTGTTTTGTTACTGTTCTTGTCTTGTACATCGTTTCTGAGCTAGGCCGCGGACAGGCAGACGGACTGACGGACATACGGACAGCCGGACAGACAGACTCACAGACAGACGGATGTACATGGCGAAACTACAAGGGTTCCTTATCGACTACGGAACCCTAAAAAGCTCTTACGAATGACAAACGAATTATTGTCTATCAGGAATCGTACGTTTTTTAAGTAGTCCCATTACGTATTTGTCATTTAGCATTCACTGGCAAGGTTCGTTTGGTCCTAGCTTTTAAGGACAGAAAAGCGCGCAAAGAGTAACAGACAATGCCTATACCAGACAAGGCACATTCTCTGTACGTTTCGACGAACAAACTGTTATTATTTGGCTCCGTACATTTAGGACGAAATTACTAATTACTGTCAAGCTATACAAAAGGCAGGAGAAACAATGTACGACGTTTCTTTGTTGCCGTCTGACAAAGGCCTTCTCTCCGTGTGGTATTTTGGCTTGTAATTTTAACACAATATATTTATTTTTAACTTGACTGTGTGTTCATCTAACATGCATATAATATCATCATCAGCCATTTGACGCCCACTGCAGGACATAGGCCTCCTTCGTGATTTTCATAACCATGAGGGGTTTTGCCATAATCGCCACGCTTGGTAGGCGGGTTGGCGATCGCAGTATGCGGTTGGAATCTCAGGAAGACGCTGCTGCCCGTCTCCTGGTAATTGATTTCCTTAGTCACCTTCTACGACATCCACGGAAGGAAATGGAGTAACGCTATTCTTAATCCGGCGCCACACGGCATATAACATACAACGAGTTATTTAAACATCTCTATAAATAACTTTAAATCCATTTCCTCAGCAGGTATAAATAAAATTTAAGGCTTTAATAAGGGCTAACCAATGAAAACAAATCACATCTTCGTTTGTATCCATTTTTCCAAAAAAGTGAACCACAGGATTTTCTGTATCAGTGATAGCGATTTTTAGAATCCACAACTTAGAACCTAGGGCCAAGGACCTAGCCCACAATTTCATTTACGCCAAAATCGGCCGTTTTCGCCAAAAACGATATTGTAGCCTAGATTCTTGAACCTAATCTCTAAGCTGTAGGTTCTAAATTGCTGTAAACAACACAGTCATTTTTGACGTTCACTTTTTTTGTTCATTGGCGACGCTAGTTAGCCCTTATTGAAGCCTTGAACACACAATTTAAAAGTCATCTATCGTATAAAAGATGACCTTGTGCTGGGTCGAAGAGGTGATGGGTCACCTCATCAATCACGCACCGGAACGACGGCTCGCCCGGTTTTATGACACTTAGGGCCTTTGCACAGGACGTTTTTTTGAACGCGCTGACGACAACGCAACCAGGACGCTCAGCAAACGCAAGGTCGCTGCTACGTTGTAACCTTTGCACACGATCGTTGCGTTGCGTAGTTTATAAAGGGGATTGTGCGGTATGGTGTTTCTTTTCATTTCATTTATTTATTCAATGACAACATGCATTGTGTATGAAATTATCTTAAAAAATGTTCTATGAAGAAATGAAAACTAACAATGAAAACAAACTTATAGCATTTACCAATGGGAAAAGTAATGTTAATAATGAACAATATCAATACGATACAATTTTACATGTCAGTGGATAGTAACCAATTTATTTTAAAATCTCACAGTAGGATACTTTGATAGAATATAGTTATTTATTGGTAGTGCCATTCAAGAAAACTTCTATAGAATAAAAACCCTTCTTTAATAAATAATTTTAATAAATAAATTAGTTGCTTAGAGCTTTCATAACTACGCAAGACTACGACAAGAAATTTCACTCAATAATGTTACCGTACAATGACTTTTGCAGATGCGTTACGTGACAGTGATGACTTGTAGGGTCAGAAAAACAGTCAGATGAATAATATTAATCAGTTAATTTATTTGTCATCGAATGTTGGACTACGTTATAATAGAACTCTACTTGACCACTCTAGAAACTTTGGGAAGTACCTAAAAAGACGTCGAAGGTACAAGAAAACTATATAACATTCTGGAAGTACCCAGAATCACATCGAAGATACTAGAAATAGGTTCTAGAAACTATCGAACAGTCCAGAATATCTTTCTATCTCTGTATAACTCTGTCTCTTTCTAGTACATAGATTATTCTGGAAGGTTCTCTTGTCTATACATACATAAGTACCTAACATGTAATCTATCTGCACCTAGCATCTAGATTATTCTACACAGTTTGACTGCAGTCTCGCCGTCCGTAACAAATACAGATAATTTAAAAAGAAATACTTCCGATGAAGTTGTATTCGTCACGCACGTGTCACGCGCCTTCCCGACAGCATTGCTAACGGTACTGACAGGCGTCAGTTGACGTCATATGCTGCTCCATTCTAAAAGCTCGTATCCTAACAACATTTGGACCGGATAATAATGTAAACTTGTAAAGTATGAGAGAGTTAATCATATTTTGATGTACCTACCTGAATACCTTTAGGGTTCTAATCTGTGTATTATACGAGGGCTTCATCATTTTCAGTAATTTACTGATGGTATTGTCAAGGGAAACATCGTGAGGAAACCTGAGTGTCTGAGGTGTTCACATTCCTCAGCGCTTGAAATTGCTAATCCGCCGTGGGCACGCGTGGTAATTAAGCTCATGCTCTCGGAGAGAAGGTCTGTGCCCTGCAGTGGGACATATATATAGGCACAATAACAAAAAAAAATAATATATCTAATATATAAAAATCTCGTGTTGCGATAAAGTGTTTAAATAAGTGTTTTGTTATCGAACTCCTCCGAAACGGCTTCACTGATTTTTATGATTTTTTTGTGTATATTTAGTAGATCTGAGAATAGATAGTAGGCTAATTTATATGGCGAAACCACGTTTCATAGGGTTGTGTGGAAGAAATTTCTTTTGGCCATAAGGCCTATTAGACCTGAATTTTTGCAAATTTTCATGTCGTATGTGCTCCAGTGTACAATAAGGAATATTCTTACCTTATCTTGTCTTATCTTTGCCGAGTCAGCAAGTATTTAATATTATACAGGCTGAAATAGGCTCTAAAATTGCACAAAGGTCCTGTTGTATATCAGCCTGTTATTTGTTTGGGGCCATACTGTTTCACCGTTATGTTTCGAATCGCAATAACGCGGAAGGATGAACGTTAAGGAGCTGAATTAGCAGGTACAGTACATAGCTACAATACGGTATTTGACACGATCAACAATAAATTATTTCATATGCTCGATTAAAACAAAAATTACAAAATATCTCGGAAAATATAATATCTCTTTTAGTCAATTACTAGTTGTTACAATTTTTAAATAGATTAAACATAAAAAGAGTGCTCTGAAATGTGACGTCATAAGCAAGTATTTTCCTACAAAATTCTGTTTTAAAAGTAACTCATTTGATATTTTGTCAAATACCCAATTTGATGGCCTAAGTAGCTTGTAAAGTGGAGCCCCGTTTTTAGCTGATTGTGAAAGTAAAAACCGGCCAAGAGCATGTCGGGTCATGCACAATGTGGGGCTCCGCAGAAAGATTGTTTTTTATCTGCTTCACAGAACTAACCACTTCAGCGAAGATATTTTCAGTGGATTTACTTTTGTTAGTCGGTTGCCTAATACTCGTTAACTAGTAAAGCCTACTTAGCCGTGATAATCGACCTCGTGGCGCAGCGGTAGTGCATCTGCATACCATGCGAGAGGTCCCGGGCTCGAATCCCGGCTGGGGACAAAAAAAACCCAGGTCCTGGATGTTTACATGTTTGTGATGTCGTTGCTTCTGGTTCCCACGACACAGGGTATCCTAGTGTAGGGCCAGAAGCAATGTATGTGCCTGTAAATGTTTATGTTAGGTTTAGGTTTATACTTTTCCTTTTAAGTGCAATATGTGTGCTACTACCCTGAATTTTTTCACGTTTCTACAATCAACCGTTTAGCTATAAGAGGGAGTGGTACAAAAATTTGCGCAACGATACCCCATATGATGGGGTAGACGAGAGAAAATAATCATCCCTACTTTTCATGGTAGAGGAGGTACAGTATAAAAGTAATTTCCAACATTTTATTGTTTAACTTTGAAGACCCCGGACCCGACCACCGGAGCCCAGCTCCACCGCCCAGGACCCGTCCGTTTCAATGCCTGGAGACGCTCCCGCGCAAATGGGCAAACGCCCAGAAGCCGCCTCCCCGCCTCGCGCTTCGGGCGAGTCGAGAGTGATTGAGCGAGTTGGTGTTCTATACACACCAAATTACAGCTTTCTAGTACCGCCGGTCTTTGCGCTAGGCCGCGGACGGGCAGACAGACGGACATGGCAAAACTATAAGGGTTCCTTGTCGGACTACGGAACCCTAAAAAAGGGCAATGTTTTCATTAAAATGTGAAAATTACTTTGCTAAATTCCGCCAAATCCATCCACAAGCACCATGCGGTTAGTTAATGCACCGCCCTCTCTCCCACTTTTTCAAGCAGAAGCAAGAAATAAACACACCACCATCGAAAACAATACTTGTGTGAAAAAAATGCGCTGCGACGCGTTTCGCGTCTAACACGGTACATAACATGGTGCTTGGGGATTTTGGCGGAATTTAGCAAAGTATTTTTCACATTTTAATGCTATTATGGATTTCCGCAAAGTAACGCCTGATTCCATACAGTATCGACAATGTTTTCGGCTAACCCGATTTAAAGAAATGAGGTGAAAAATACGAAAAAGTAACGACACACTAGCTATTATAACACCAAGACAAAAAAAATCCGTTTTTTATGTCAAATTTATGCTGGGTTAATATAGGTATCCCATGTCAACGGCGCAACAACGATGAATATGAGATTTTCTTTGTCAAAATCTGACCATTGGTTAATGAGTTATGGGAGAACACAGAATAGGGCATGTTTATAATATAATCATGCCCTATAAGAACGAGCATGCTAATACCATTAAACACAAGGTAAATAGATTATTCCACATTCCGTGTGGTGCCGGATTAAGAATAGCGTCACTTCATTTCCTTCCATGGATGTCGTAGAAGGCGACTAAGGAAATCAATAACCAGGAGACGGGCAGCAGCGTCTTCCTGAGACTCCAACCGCATACTGCGATCGCCAACCCGCCTGCCAAGCGTGGCGATTTTGGCAAAACCCCTCATGGTTATGAAACCCACGAAGGAGGCCTATGTCCTGCAGTGGGCGTCGAATGGCTGATGATGATGATGAAATAGATTATTCTGTTTTAGGGCTCCGTCACAGCAAGGTAATATCATTTGTATGGGAATTCTTTGCTCCTGGGCTCCAGGCCCCAGGCAGCTCTAGACGATATTTTTGAATTGTGAACAGTTTCGTTTGTTGCACCTCCGCTATCCTGCGGTAGAGTAACAGGATCATCTCGGGATCGAGAAGCGATTGTGCTTTATTGTCTCTATTATCTGTGCTTTTCCTGATTGCCTTCGTGCGATCAGGCTATCCTAAGGCTATCTCAGTAATGGAACCTTTGTTTGTTATGGAATTAAATATCGAGCTCTATTTTAATCCTTGAGAGTAGATGTCTGGTTTCACCAAAGTGACCATTCATAGCAAGGTTTTTTTATAGAACGTATGCCAAGTCCGGATCAATATTACCGGGTTTTTTGAACAATTAGCGAACACTTTATTACACAAAAAACGAAAAAATACAGATTTCCCTGAATGTGAGAGCAGAGACGTCGGTCTTACATCTTTGGATCCAACCCTTACAGATTTATCTTAGTTATAACTAGTTTTTGACCGTCACTCCTTTCACATGCAGTTTGTAAAACTATTAATGTATCTTGATTAAATGATAAAGTTATAGCCTAGTTGCGGCGATATCACAGAAAGAAAAGTTACAATAATTAAATAGCCGTAACTAGAAAACTAATTATAAAATGCTAATAAAGTATGAAAGCTACAATATTATTATTAAAGCCGCATCTATATGTATATACATATCCCTTAATATTGTTCTTGAGAAAAATTACAAGTATGTTTTTATATGTTTTTCCATTCTTACTGATACTAGGAATAAACATAAATTGTCATTTCCACGTTTTAGACTTGCAAAAGTTAATACATCCTTTATGGGGCACTGTGAACGGTTCTACAATAAGATTCCTCAAGATATATTAGAGTTACCACCGACGCGGTTTAAAAAATGTATTAAGCATACTCTGTGCCAAATAGCCTATTATAACATTTAGGATTATTTGGAAGATAAGGATGTCTGGTATTTAAATAATGTTAATAGGAACGATTGTATGTAGTGTAGTGTAACTTTAAGTTGAAAACTCTATTAATTAAGCAAACCTGTTTTGAAAAGAATAAATGTGGAATTTCTTTGTTAGCTTCTTCTCCGCATAATCTATTAATTGTGAAACTAACAGTTTTGACGTTCATTAAGTAAACATTTTGTTTTTATAGGGAATAAAAATTTTTGAATTTGACTTTATTAACAAAATTATTACCTACAAAGAGCAGTGACCTAAAAAGTCTATAGTGACGTACCTACTCGATGTTTTTTCTATTTTTACAATCCTACCTAGAACTGCCAGCAGCTAAACGTTTTAGAGCAAACAAGGTTTCCACCTGCACTGCGTTTTTTTTTTTGCTGCGGTGGTAATTCCACCCGACTGCGATGCAAATGAGGTATGTACGTATCTTTGATACCACCCAGAGGCTGAGACACTTGACTGATTTTGGTCACTGGCTGTATGAACCCACAAAAAATACAAAATGGCAAACGTTATCTATCATATTGTCGACCGAAGGTCACCAAAAAGTATCAAATTAAAAAAACTTGTATTTAAACAAAAAATAATAACTGATAAAACGTCTTAAGTAGGCCATTTGATTGTTCTATATTGTACCCGGGAATTGCATGAGGGATGAGTCTGTTTAATTTCCTACCTTAGCAGGCGGGACCAAAGAAAAATACAATAAACTTGGTCTAGTTTAAGACTTTTTAGCAGTAAGGCTTTTTGTTTCAATAACAATATTGTTTTAATTTGTCCGGCGTTCCGTATCACGGTCCATCAATCTGGAATTACGCGTTCCGTCCGATTCATCCGACGGCGATTGCTGGTCGGTTACACTCTGCTCTTACAATTTTCATTTTGTTGTATAACTGCGAGCATTGAAAGTAGTTAAGTGTTGGTATCACTCGGGGTCACCACTAAGTGGAATATCATGCCCAATCAGATTGAATCTGATTGGGATTCAATCTGATTGGGCGAATTAGGTAGAACACTATAACCGCGCTTACCAAACCTCGCCGTACTGGGTGAATTTGGGATTCTGAATTTGAAATTTTCTAAGGCTCCCAATTATTGGGATTAGGAAAAATAATTACAATTAATATAATTATTATAACGCCGCGATCGATCTGTTTGGAGTGGAAAAGAAAGTTTTACTTTAAAATGACGATTTAATTGTCAGTTGAAGTAGTTCTTTACGCACATAAACTTGCGCGTTTACGTGATTCTTGTTGAAACTATTTAGTTTACCTGCCAGCATTAAGAGTTCGAAATCGTCTCGAATATTTTTCCATGAAATGTGCCAATGTCACATCCTCCCGGCCTTCTGTTGGTTGTGGTATATTATTTCTCCTTATTTCTGACTTCTTGCTCGCCTGTCTGCTATAATTCGCAGTAGAGGACGTATTATATTTTAGTATTTTTTTAATGTCTTGCTCATAAAATTAAAATTAATCGTGATTAGACCCGTAGACCCGTTAAACGTAAACTATATTTCAATTTCGTGCTTAAGACCGGCTTTTCCGAGCGTGGTCGAGCGCGAACGAGCGATTTGTATGAGATTATTTCGCTGCGTGAGCGGATAGTTGGGGGGAAAAGTAGGCATTTTTTTAATTACTGAATTAAAAATATTATTAATAGATTTTCGAAGACCAACGTCACTAACACAATCAGTGATAGTCATTTTGGTATATTTTTTATTGTCAAAAACACAGTACAGCTCACAGTAAAACCATATCTAGTCATAATTCAGACTCAACTTCGTGTTTTTTTTTATTCTATAAATTTAAAAAAATATAAAAATAATGACCACCGGCCCTAGATAGGACATTGCAAAGTAATATTCATTACTTTTGGATTTTAAATACTAACCATTATAGAGCAAAAATAGTTTAAAACACCTGACTTAGGGGTACTGTCGGAGAACCCAGCTTCAAGCTTAAGTTACTACAACTGCGTTTTTTATATCATTGGTGAATTTGAAGTTGATCTCCCAGTAAAAACTGTTTGTAATCATGAGTAGAATAAAACTCTTAAGTTTTACTGGACCTTTCCACAACGAGCCGTAAAAATGAATTTTCATTCACCGTTGACAGTGCACGGAGGACGTAATGTCTAGGCCGCAGGTGCGCAGATCGAGTTTGATCGCTCTTTGTCAGTTCCTAAAGCCAGCTCCTCGGCGTAATTACTTACGTGCCGTGCGCGACCTTACCCTATTATCATAAGTTTGCTTTTGCCTTGACAAGGAAAGACGAGAACTTGTACAACAGTCGTCATTAGGAACAGAAGTGAGTATTTGTGAGAAATTTAATAGAATTTGGTAGCGATTCTCTTGGGTTTGTTTCAATTTGTAAAGTGGCTTTAGTTTTTTTAAGACAGAGAGATATCCATGTCGCTATTGGAAACACTTGTACGATCATTTCTAGAATTACTGATCAAAAGATTTAGATAAGCGTTTAGATTAGCCTTTCCGATTTCGCTTAAACATTACATAATGCAATTATCTTGTCTGCGCAAAAAATACAACGAACAAATAGTGACATCAGTTGGCGAAGATGTCTACTTGTTCAATGAAAATGCATTTAATTTTCAGGAAAGTTTAAAAGAAAATCTCAATACAATATGCAACTTTTTATTACAAATCGATACACCAACAAGCTAATTTTACAACAACCATTCTTATACCACGTCACTGACGCATTTGATTCAACTTCCCTCGAATCACCGCTTCAGGAATACGAAGTAGACTTATGATTTAGCAGGCCACTCAACCTCACTTTCCATAACATTTAAGTTGAACTTCTGCCGAGTCAATGACAAACTCAGATCACTTTTATGCTGTACCATAGACAAGAGCTCGTAGGTACCAGCGTCCTGAAGTTCTATGCCTCTGAACCCAATCGCGCAAGCTCTGAAGATATCCACTGCATTTAAGAAGAAGATGGTCGTTTTGGGAATGTTGGAGTTGGGGTAAGCTTCGTAAGTGATGCCGTTAGGGAAGATGACGTGGCACGATTGGAGAGTGTCAAACAAGGGCTTTGGTATGGTTATACTCCGTCCTATGAGGTCATTCATGATGTAGTTGACTTTTTGCTCCTCTAGAGTGATCAGTGATACGCTGTAGGCTGTGGATTAAACAATAAAGGTAGGTTTAGTGGTAGGGTCCCAGAGTTACCTTTGAGATTTAGTAGGTACCCTATAATATTTTTGTCTAGTTCACTGTTTATTAGCTCTAATTTCCACAGAATTGTTACACTTAGTTAAGTTGAGACTCTTACCGCACTGGTTATCCTAGTTATAAATTTGAAATTTGGGTATCAGAACAAGGGCGATTCTTAATAAAAAATCTGTTCATTCCATCCAATTTCGATTGCTTCATCTACATCCATTAGTCGTTACATGCACGCACGCTGGCTTCGGGTACTTTGCAAATTTTATATTAAAGTACCCATGGCGGTGTCCCACTGCTGGGCAAAGGCATCCTTTTGAGATTTCCACTCTTTTTTGTCTTTGGCCAACTCTTCCCACCCAGGTAAATATTTGGTCAGGTCGTCACATCATCACCGCCTCAATCTGCCACACGGCACCCAATCGGTAACGATTTTTGCCCACCTCTTCGGGTTCATACGTCTGACATGGCCAGCCCAGCTCCACTTGAGTTTAGCGGTCGCAACTCCAGCTTCAGTAGTTTTGGTTTTGCCGATAAAAAAAAATAAAAAAAATAATCATATTATCTTCGCAGGGCGGCTAGCAAGAGCTAGATGAGAGTAGCCGAGGACCGTACTCAGTGGCGTGCAATAGGAGAGGCCTATGTCCAGCAGTGGACAAGCATAGGCTGTGATGATGATGATGATGAATCATATTATAAATCTATAGGTATTTACCTTTAGCTACTAGAGCAAGAAATAATAGGGACACAATTTTGACAGCCATCTTGCCTCAAGTATTGACACTCAACAATTGCGATATCCGTTATAATCTCTTTACATTTATTCAAAAAATCACGGTATCTGCTACGTTCAGTTGCTAGTTCATTGAGATTATATTATCTTTATCATTATTTTGGCTGATATAACTTATTGACCTGACTTGGGGTAAATTTAAAGTGTTCAATTAATAAATGTAACTGTCGACGTTCCTGCACTATGCTTATCTTGAAATTTAAATTTTAAATTAGCCTTTCACTCAAAATTTATACTTTTAAATTCAACTTTTTCACTGATCACCTACGACTGATCCATTGCAACTATTTTTAACTGTCTATTTGGAACTTCCTTCCCCTTATTATTTATTTTATTTATACAGCGTATTTCAAAAAGGTCCGAGGAAATTGAAGGAGGTTTTTCTACTTACAAATACACAAATTTAAATCCTATAATATTTAAAAAAAAAGTACCAGCCATTTATAAGAAAATACAGGAATATTGATATCGCTTTAGCTAAAGTCATACATTCGCTAGAGCAATATCAAAATTTTATTTAAATGTTACCTGTATTAATGAAAACCGGCCACGCGCTGTTTAGGGTTCCCTAGAAAGAGGGGGTTTTATCTGCTTTACAGAACTAACAACTTCATCAAAGTCATTTTCAATGGATTTTGTACGAAATTTTCCTTTTATAAGTTGGTCGCCTATTACTCGTTAACTTGTAAAGCTTAATATTTCGCAAACGAAACCCTGACCTGAAAAATTATCTTCCTACACCCACAATATTTTTAAACGATCAATCCAACGATATCCCACACTATGCTGTAGATATCGTGTGGCGAGAGACAAAAATTACATCCCTAATGAAGATGTAGGAGCCTACCTTAAAAAAAATAAATCTCGATATTTATTTTATTTTGGGCGTAATATATATGTATATCTATGCCAAATTTCAGCTCTCTAGTACTTATAGTCTCTGTTCTAAGCCTCGGACAGACCGACGACGGAACCCTGAAAACGGAACCCTTCTGAAAAGCCAAGTATTTAAATATAGTACAAACTGCATACGTCACATAGTTTCATCATGTTCTCAACGTTCAAACCCTCATAAAATGTAGATCTAGTGTACGGTTAACCAATCATTACATTACATAAACACACGTTCGTATTACGGGTGGGCAGGCGGTTTGCCACTTGCCACGATATTGACAGACGTCCTTCGCTTAATAATATTCGTCGTAGTTGTATGCGCGCACGCCAGCTTCGGATACTTTTTATCTTGCCATATAAAGAAGCGATCAAAGAAAATATCACATTATAATCCTTTGATAATGAATACGTGATCAGATTAAAGCAATAGTATCATCTAGCTCAGCATTATAGTACATTAAGATACAAGTGTGCTAATTACACACGAGGCATTATTGTAAGCAAAATGTAAGCACCAGCCGTAGGCGAGCGCGGTAAGGAAGCTGAGTGTGTAATGATCAATGCACACAAGTTGCATGTGACGGTTTTCAACACGGTTGCGAGGAAAAACCACACTTGTATTGTTAGTAACTTGAAGTAGATATTTTTGATAATAATCAGCAGCAACTTTACCAAATATTAGGGGTTAAAGTATGAAATTGCCCTTTTATTGCAATAGGTTCTTTGAATTGACATAGAATCTTCATGGTTTGAGGTTTTCGAATGAAACTTATTTCAAATGGTTTCTATGATGTTCTTTTTTTTAAAAATGTGAAACATTTGAATATCGACTTTCAAGTGTTTTTGTTATTCAATTTAGACAAGAAAGATGGATACTGCGAAAATTCGAGTGATTATGAGGCACCCATTTTTCGTATTTTTTTATTTTATTGATTTGACGCAAGTGAGTCAATATTGTGGGTAAGATAACGTTAAACCATGTCGCTAATTCCTGGCTAGTTTGACTAGGGTCGGCTTCCACTATCTCTCTTAATTCATCGTTATTCACCTGTGTGGGCGGTCTTCCTCGTGGCTCGTTCTGTAAGTCGAAATTTCCATCACGAAAGCGTTTAAACCAAAATCGCACGGTGCGTTCATTAGTAAACCCCTCTCCGAACGCAGCATTGATATTGCGGGCTGTTTCTGCCGCGTTAGTTCCGCGTCGGAACTCGTATTCAAAAATCACTCGAATTTTCGCAGTATCCATCTTTCTTGTCTAAATTGAATAACAAAAACAATTGAAAGTCGATATACAAATGTTTCACATTTTTAAAAAAAAGAACATCATAGAAACCATTTGAAAAAAGTTTCATTCGAAAACCTCAAACCATGAAGATTCTATATCAATTCAAAGAACCTATTGTAATAAAACGGCAATTTCATACTTTAACCCCTATTATTTACGGAAAATGGCGCGTAAGTTTTGTTTTTTTTTGCGCGCCGCAGTTTCGATGCGCGCGCAGGTTCAATAAAGGCACAGGAAAAACCGGCTGTGCAGCCGGAGCAGCAGCAATATAAAATAAAACATTTTTGTTTCATCATCATCATAATCATCATCATCATCATTCAGCCACAAGAAGTCCACTGCTGGACGTAGGCCTCCTCCATGGATTTCCAAATTTTTGTTTATAAGTATATAATTTAATGTACATAATGAAATGTTTATTTATCATCGTAACCCTAAAACAAATTAATATTCGTAAAATATTCAATGTTCTTAGACATAAGGACATAGAGGCTCAAATTCAGCACCTTTTCCAACTGTGACTACTTAAAGCCATTCTGTATACTGATACGGAAACTTTGTTGATGTTTTTCTGTTTCCTGTTGTCTCCTTTTAAGGGACTCATATTCACTGTCATGAAATGTAAATATTCAAAGGATTTTCCATCTTCAAAAACACACACTAATCTCACACAAACACACATACAAATTAGTTTAAATCCGTATCAAACCAATCATACTTTACATTCACCATTACCTCTTTTCATTGCTAATACACCCACAAATATCTCACAAGTTATAAACGTTTTTATACCACAGCATTCACGCCACTTAATAAATAATCACAAATGTAATTATGTCAACTTCAAAATGTTACGCCTTATAACCACAATCGCAGTCTTTTTCACCTCATTTTATGGAAAAAAATTTACTTAATAATCTTAATGACATAGACTACAATAGTTTGGCACATTCTAGGATTTGCGACGTTGAGGATATTTGTAAACATATTAAAATAAAAGATAAGGATCTAACTATACTTTCATAAAACATAAGAAGTATTTACTGCAATATAGATGATTTTCAAGTAACTTTGGCAAATCTGAACTTTAAAGTGGACATCATTGTCCTGACTGAATGTTGGATTAACCCTAATAAAACAATACCTCACTTAGATGGATATACCCATTTTTCAACTACAAACCACCTAAACCAAAGCGATGGAGTAATTACCTACATAAATAACTCAATGAATGCTAAAGTAAGAGAAATTAATCTTGATCATGCATCCTGCCTACAAATACAAATAGGTTGTATCACTATTTTAGGAATATATCGGTCACCCTCAAACGCTAATGCTGAAATATTCATAGAGTCCCTGGAAGCGCACCTAGATACGATTAAAATGCATAAAGACCTAGTTCTAACTGGTGACATTAATTTTATTTTATTTTATTTTATTTTATTGGGGATAATAAACAGTTATACAATATCAACATGATTGACAAATAAGGGTAAGAAATAGAATAGGTAATAGTATAACCCACCACATTATCCACAGATTACTTTAAGCATTGAGGGAGAACAAAAAGAAATAATTACGCTAGAGAAACATAATTTTGTGTGCATTGTTACATACTTATTTAACAATAAGCAGAACATTATAAATTAATTACATATTATAGTTAGAAAAAAAAAAAAAAAAAAAAAAATTGTTTGATGATATTAATTAGGTAGCTATACACACCATAACCATAATAACGAGACAATGATAAAATGGAATTTGCATGGAACCGCTTGAGTACCTATGGAAACGTTTATGTTTATGAAGAACTTTTGTCTTGGCTAGCAAGAGCGAGGCAGATTTGACTTTTGAATTTAGAGGGTGAGAGGGAAAATATGTCTATATCCAAGAAATTCTTATTATAAGTTTCTACCAGACGTCGCAGAGGCGAGCGCACGCCAGAAATGGTCCGGCTTACACCGACAGCAAACAATTTATACACTCGTGCTGCTCGACGATGTATCTTATTTGGGACCAAGTAACACAAACCGTTGACAAGTTCGATGCAGTCGAAACTGTTATGGCATATGTTGTATAAAGTCATGACCTCCAGCAATTTGCGTCTATCTTCTAGGGACAGAATGCTGTATTTTTTTAGCAGATCTTTGTAAGGAATTGTGCGTGAGAAACATTTATAATGCATTGCCTTCAGGAATTTACGCTGGACTCTTTCGATGGCAGTGATATATTTGTTGAAATAAGGATTCCAGATAGGAACCGCGTATTCCAGTTGAGGTCTGACTATGGTTTTATAAAGATATAAGTATGTACTGGGCCTTCTGAAATCAATAGATGCTCGCAAGACAAATCCAAACATTTTGAACGCCTTATTTACTATTGTTTCTATGTGTTGATCTAATTGCAGCTTTGAGTCTAAGATTACGCCTAGATCACGTACTGTGGAAACTTCTTTTAGAGGAACATTACAAAGATAATATGGAAATTTTATGCAATTTTTCTTTTTAGTGAATGAAATGAAGTTACATTTTTTTATACTTAGATGTAATATTAACATTATTTCAAATACAACTGATGCTTCCCATGAGCGTACCAATAGGTCAAATTATCTTAATATGCTATCTACTAAAGGTCTACTTCCAGGACACCAATTACCCACACGAAATAAAAACTGCCTCGACCACTTTTTTCTTAAAATAAACAATAAAACTACGTCACCACGAATAGCCGTATTAAATACAACAGTAACAGACCACTCAATGATATTCTTACATTTAAAAAGCACTAAAACTACATATACATCCAAAAAAACACAATCTATTACAGATTACAATCGTGCTTTAATTAGTCTTACAAGTAAAAACCTCTCTAACCTACTTTTTAGTGATAATCCTAATTTTATCATAAATCATTTAATTAATGAATTAAAAAACTCCATAGAAGAAAACAGTACAGATTTAAAAATTCCTAAAAACAAACGCAACATTAAGCCATGGATTACTACGGGTATTTTACGCTGCATTAGAAACAGGAATAAAATGCAGAAAAGCCTCCGTAAAGATCCACTTAACAATATCCTCAATATTACTTACAAAAGGTACCGCAACTATTGCAATAAAATAATAAAAAAAGTAAAAAGAAAATACGAAAGAGAATTGCTGGCTAACTCAATTAATAACTCAAAATCTCTTTGGCACAATATTAAAAAAGTGACAAATTTGGTAAATAAAAAGACTAATTCTACAGAACTCTTAAATACTAAGACATCTCCGACCCAAGCTGTCAATTATGTAAACGATTACTTTGCAAATGTAGGTAAAAAACTGGCCGAAGAAAACTTAAAAAACCGTGCTTCCCGAGCATCTTTTGTCTCTCCCCTCACAGAACATAGTCAGGCATCATCCTTCGTTCTCTTGGACACAACCTGTGAGGAAGTTCACAATGTTCTTATGAGCCTAAAGTCAAGTAGTGCTCCAGGTTGGGACAAGGTGACGACGAAATTTCTTAAATTAGCTAATAAAATAATCGTCCCGGTGATCTGTCATTTAACAAACTTGTGTTTCAATAAAGGTATCTTCCCTTCAGCATTGAAACAAGCAATAATAACTCCAGTCTGTAAAGGTGGAGATGCAGGTGATGTTAACAATTATAGACCAATATCCGTACTCACTTCTTTATCAAAAATTATTGAAAAATTAATTAATACGCGACTTATCTCATTTCTGAACAAGTACAATATTCTATCCAACTCGCAATTTGGCTTCAGACAAGATAGGTCTACAGAAGATGCTATTGAGGCTTTGACTTCTTTAATTGTGAAACATCTAGATCAAAGGAAAAAGTGCTTGACCGTCTTTCTTGATCTGAAAAAAGCCTTCGACACGGTTTCACTTCCCATCCTCTGTCAGAAGCTCGAACTTATTGGCATAAGAGGAACACCTTTAAATCTGCTCAAGGACTACCTCGACTGTAGAACCCAATCTGTTAAGATCATAGAACACGTTAGTAATCAGGCTGACGTATTCTATGGCGTCCCTCAAGGCAGCGTGCTTGGCCCTACCCTCTTCTTAGTGTACATTAATGACCTCTGTGGCTTAAATCTAGACTATGGAAGTGTTTTCTCTTATGCCGATGACACAGCATTAGTATTTTCAGGTACCTCCTGGAATGATGTTAAGAGATGGAGTGAAATTGGACTGGCTAGGGTGGACAGCTGGCTACACAGTAACCTTCTTACGCTAAATACCAGCAAGACCAATTTTATATGTTTCTCCATCTATGATAACTCACAACCAGATGAAAACTTTGCCTTAAATATTCATCATTGTGCAAATAAGGGTAATGAGACCTGCGAATGTCCTGCCATAGATAAAGTAACTAAAACTAAATATCTAGGTGTTATAATAGACCAGCGTCTCTCTTGGCACTTACATTTAGAACTGGTAGCCGAGCGCCTGAGAAAACTTATCTGGATATTCAAAACATTACGACATATTGCACCTAAGGACCTGCTAATAAACATTTATGTTGCACTGGCACAGTCAATTATAAGCTATTGTATTCCTATCTGGGGCGGAGCCTCTAAGACCAAATTTCTCGAAGTTGAAAGAGCTCAGAGACTGTTACTGAAGGTTATGTTCTTCAAGCCACGAATATTCCCTACTAACCTATTATACACAACATACGACCTTCTAACTGTAAGACAGATATATATTCTCAAAGCTACACTAAGACAACACAAACAGTTAGTATATGTGCCAAATATTATTGAAAAAAGGCGCAAGGACCATTTTCTCCTTGTACCTGTTACTAAAACGGAGTTTGCTAGCCGGCAATATGCTAAAATGTCTTGCTACTTGTATAAACAAATTAACAAAATATTGGAAATTTACCCAACGACTCGCTTTGAATGTAAAAATCTTATTACTACTTGGATTAAGACACTAAATTATGAAGAAACGGAAGCCCTGTTAGTGGTAAAAAAATAATCGAATATACGTAAAATCACTTATAACAGTATAGGTATGACTCACACTTAACCAGCCTCACCCATTCATGCATTAACTCACCACTCATTACTCACCCTCTCTCCAGTTGGCTGATCCCGAACCCAAGACTGTAGTCGTAGGGGCTGGTTAGAGAACTTTCACGTAATTACACACACACACACACACCCTCACACACACACACACGCACACACACACACACACACACATACACACACCACACACACACACACACCACACACACACACCACACACACATATACAATCACACATAAAAATCCTTATTTCTTTTTCATACACTTAAGTATTTAATTTTTGCTAAAAGATAATTTCATTAACTAGATGAAAGTGAATGTTTTTAACTCGAGTACATGTATAAAAGGTAACAAATAGCTTCATTTATCTGAGGAAAAATTACATGTACCTTAAAGTCTAACTCAACAGTTTCTAACTTCACATTGTATTGTAATTGTATTGTATTGCTTCATCCACTATTTTTACAACACCATTCTAGATGTGGAGGAGCGGTGTCTGCTGCTACAGGTATTTTCATACTTACAAGTAGATACCGTCAATGTACGTAGTTTAAGATGTAGTGGATAACGAAATAAAGAATTTTGTATTTTGTATTTGTATTTGTATTGTATAAACTTTTGCTGAAATTTTAAAAAGAAATTGCTTATATCACGCACTTGTACTGTAATGTTTTTACAGCACAAGTATGGTAATATGTTGAACTATGAAATTAAAAACGGTGTAATAAGAGTAAATTTACGGGAAACTGTGTTTACTGAAAATAATGTGTTGAAAATGAATTTACAACGCTTTGATATCAGTTACACATTCACCCGGTTCGGGTACAATAAATAATAATCTATCTAACGGTAAACAATGCCTTATATCATTTTGCTTAGAATGCAGTGAGTGTCAAGCGGTATAGTTGACAGCACATTAACCTTTACATACCTGGTCTCTACTCACTCTAGGAACGTTACTGGCTACTTTTCATTTAAAATATAGAGTTTAATTGAGGTTGACTGTATCCATTCTCTTCGCTAAAATATGGCGTAACATAATAACATAACATAAACTCACGCCTGTATCCCGGAGGTGTAGGCAGAGATTAAGAGTCTGCCACTTGCCACGATCCTCACAGATCTCCTTCGTTAAATATGGCGCAGTAAAAATCTCAGGAAATCCCACTTTCGTGTTATTCCACTTTATTATACGCATTTCGAAATGATCAGTACAAACGCGAGAAGCCTCGAAATTTTGGTCGTGTCTTTGCATCCAAACTTACCGCCAGACCACCATCATATTTTATCGTCCAAAATTGAGATTCCTTCAAAATACCCAGCTAAAACTGAATTTAATCTAATCCATCTATCCATATTACCCCTGAACTGCCCTCGCAGAATGGAACGTATAGGTGGCCCATACTAAGTTGGACACAGATCTGTGTCGCGGCAGACGAGTGGTCCACTGTTGCACATCCTCAGCCATCCTCATCAACCAGCAATATTAAAAAATTAAATAAAAAAAAAAATATAACCTTCTGGAAAAAGGCTAGGCTGAAGTAGTTTCACAGCATCATCGTCAGCCATTTGACGCCCACTGCAGGACATAGGCCTCCTTCGTGGTTTTCATAACCATGAGGGGTTTTGCCATAATCGCCACGCTTTGCAGGCGGGTTGGCGATCGCAGTATGCGGTTGGAATTTCAGGAAGACGCTGCTGCCCGTCTCCTGGTAATCGATTTCCTTAGTCGCCTGTTACGACATCAACGGAAGGTAATGGAGTGACGCTATTCTTAATCCGGCGCCATACGGAATATTTCACAGCATAGCTACGTCCAATGGCCAACTTTGAGGTTGAGTGCAGAAATATTACTTAAATAAGTCTACGATAATTTGTTTGAAGAATGTAGGACATACAAGCTGGCAATTATGAATGTATTGCTATCTTTACGTTCTGCTGAAAATCAAACACTGCAAGGTCCTATAGTCTAATTAAAAACCTAGTAGCTATGGATGCAAACATCGTGAACAATGCGCTGTAGTCGAATTTCGGGACTTTTTTGTAGACTTAAGGTGGCACTGGGTGGAACAGGATCGTTCCAACCGCGCGATTGATCTCGCTTGATTGCATCGCTTGATGAATCTCTGCAACTTGCGCTACACTTTATTTTACCCTCTGCGCAGCTTTTTGTCTCACATGTGCTGGCAATACTGCGAAATTGAATGAATGAAGAAGGCTGACTGTACAATGAACGAATGCTGAATGAATGATTGACTTTAGTTTTTTTTTTTGTTCTCTCTGTCTGCGTACGCCCTCCGCTGCTAATTTGCAGGTCCTTTTTATTCTAAAGTTCTTAAACGAGAATAAACGCAAGGCTATCTACATGAACCTACGGCTTTTGCATCAGCACCAAATACAATCGATCTATCGTCTTTTCAACAGCATATTGAATGACCATATGTAAAACTCTTTTGAAATCTACATGAACCTACGGCTTTTGCATCAGCACCAAATACAATCGATCTATCGTCTTTTCAACAGCATATTGAATGACCATTATGTAAAACTCTTTTGAAATCTACATGAACCTACGGCTTTTGCATCAGCACCAAATACAATCGATCTATCGTCTTTTCAACAGCATATTGAATGACCATATGTAAAACTCTTTTGAAATCTGGAAACCTCTAACTTTTCGATCTTGGTTGATGCATAAACTTAAATTCATATTGAAATTGAAATTTAAAAAGTTTATTCCGACGCACACATAAAACCTTACAAATAATAAAACGCGAAAACAGTAAAAAATTGAACAGTAGAATATTGTCAGTGTAAAGGTCTAAGCTTTTTCTGTATGACTAAACGGCTAAGAAATCGATTCGTTCGGCGAAATTTATCGAATCGCCACACTGATCTAATAGTTATTCCTCGGAGATATCTCAGAGTAACGTCTGGGCAAGTGTCAGGCCGGTAGTTAGCGAAGTGGCGTGGCCTTAGCAACTGGCTAATAGAGTTTGCTGTTTGTTTAACTTGGTCTCAGCCTTCGAGAATGTCTGAATGTGGTGCCCGCTGTGGGGCTTTTATTTTTGGCGTTCCGTGCCCAGTGTGGGAAGTAAAAAGTTACTCAGTAATTTTATTTCATTTATTTGGGACAACTGTATACATTCACAGAAAAGAAAACATACATAACATGGTTATTGCACACCCACTTATAGTATGTCTCAGCATCTTAAACTTAACAAAACTATAGTACACAGCAATGTGATGTAAAGATATGGAATATATAGTTTAATAAAAAATACGCAATAAAGAAACTATTTAGGTAAACATGAATTAAAGATATTCACACAGCTTTCTTTTGAATTTCGATAAAGCACCATCAAACATTTATTAATTGTAGTTACTTAGGAACCCTCTGTTTTAGTAACAAGAGGTGATAGCCCAGTGGGTAGAACGATGGACTCGGAAGCGAGAGATCCGGGTTCGACTCCCAGTGCGAGCATGTGCCTATGACTTTGTTTATTTACAAAGCTACGTACACATGCAAATTTGTAGTAGCAATACCACACGCTAAGTGCGAAGGAAAACATCGTGAGGAAACCCGCGACTTGGTTGTTTTAGTAGAGGTCTGTTATTTATTCGAAATATTCTTTTCACTATGTTCAGCAAACGTAAATCAATCGAATAAATTGTAGGGAGCTCCGTGTCTACTCACCATGATTAAGCTCTGCGAATCAGAGCGAAACCTGGTCGGACTCTTCCGACAAAAAAACTAAGTAAGTGAGTCCGGAATTAAACTAATAAGATATAGTACAAGTTGACTTTATTCATGTACAGCCTTTATAACTAATTTGATGGCATTTACATAATTTACATAAAAGAATGAAAGAACGAATATGTAAAAGCAAAACAAAACTTATTGAGTATACATTAACCATCAAATTTAACCCACTAAATCTGACTGAGACGAAGCTTTTGAGAAAGTGTCCTCATAAAAAAACTGCTTTTTACAGTGAAATAACTGTACTCCTCCGTGAAAACCTATTTTCGGCCTTAGAATATTGTTACTGGCATTTACTCAAGCTCTAAGTTGTTTTTAAGCTGCTGGTTTCACGAATACACTAAAAGTAAAATAAATTACTGAACCCTCTTGATTTTACTCGACTCTTATGTTGACAAGTTAATTCTGTTAAGTAGGCTTCCATCTCTGAGCGAAGTGCCGTAAGCGAGTAGTTTTTATAGAAACGAAAGTTAGTGTTTACTTGTCTGCTTAAGTAAATCCATTTTGTGCTGCGTAAATTGCAGTTCTTGGCCTAAAAGCTTTTTATAAATAGTTACAAGTGAATTAGAATCGTCAGTATATACGAAGACCTCCGGAATAGAGGTATTTATACATGTACGCACGTACCCAATTATGTAGCTATGACTGACATAATAATACTTCGAACAAATAGGGGATGTATTAGCAAAGGACAAGATAAAAAGTACCCGAAACCGCCGTGCGTGCATGCAACGACTATAATTAATGTTCAGGAAGCGAAAATGATCTATCAGGATCGTGGCAAGTGGCAGTCCCTGGTCTCTGCCTACTCCTCTGAGATATAGGGGTGAGTTTATGTATGTATTTAATAATGATAAATTCCACACAACAGAATCACTTGTCCTGACCCAAACTAAGGTAGCCTGTGCTGTGGTAATTAGGAAAGGGCGTCACAAGCATAGTCACATCGCGTACACCCAGACTGAGGCCAATTGTACCAATGGACGGTGGCCCCCAATGGCAATCGAACCCACGACCTCCGGCATGGTAAACAGACGTGATACCGTGATACGTGATACAGTCAATATATCCTACTGATACTCAAAATTTAAAGTTTGGATCGATAGATGTTTCATAGCACTCATAAAGTGCTGATGAAGCATTTTTTTCAATAGGATACACGATTTTAAACAAGCAATTAGCGAACATCATCAGATCATGGGGATAGGCGAGAATGCACTACTTTTTCACGAAAAGAAGGCTGAAATATCAAAAGCTCCTATCAAAATGCAAATCACTCCATTCTACCACAAAACAGGCCTAGTTGGCCCAACCTAACACAGAAAAAAAACCGACTGCAAAAAAGATGGCAGGTGGACCAAGGCAGTAACGAATTGGTTGCAAAGAACCGAACGGCGTTTAGTAGGTAGACCGACAGCCCGATGGTCGGACGATGTGGTCAAGGCAGAGAGCCCGTGGATGCGAATGGCGAGAGACCAAAACTGATGGCGTGATGGGCAAAAGGGTATACCCAGGTATATCCTGCTAATAGGATGAAAGACTTACCTTCAAAAATGTCTAAAATTACTACCTACACTCAGTAAGCGAGACATCATAACATTTTTGAAGGTATGTCTTTCATATTCAGGTATATATTTACTAGCTGACCTGGCAAACGTTGTTTCGCCATATTAATCAGCCTACGACCTATTCTTGGACCTACCAAATATGCACAATAATATTCATATATCAAAAATTACATATGAGCTTAATCACCATGCGCGCCCACCTCGGATTTGCGATTTCGAGCTCTGAGCTTGGTGAATTCTCGTACCTCAGATACTCACGGTTTCCTCGCAATGTTTTCCTTCATCGGTAATTAGTTTTATTGCTACTACAAATCGCAAATGTGCGTTGCTTATAGAAAATAAAGTTATATGGTACAGGACCCAGGACCGCTCGGATAGACATTATTTTACCTATACGCTACAAATCACACCACAGAATCACACCGTTTACGTCGTTAGAAAAATCCGGTATTTTGTGTCTTATAACAAGTTTTTAAGGTTCCGTACCCAAAGGGAAAGGGATCCTATTAATAAGACTCCACTATCCAACTGTCTGTCTGTCTGTCTGTCTGTCTGTCTGTCGCTCACCAGGCGGTATCTCATGAATCGTGATAGCTAGACAGCTGAAATTTTCACAGTTGATGTATTTCTGTTGCCGCTATAACAATAAATACTAAAAACCGGCCAAATGCGAGTCGGACACGCGCACGAAAGGTTCCGTACCATTATCTATACAACATTAGACAAAGATCGAGACAAGATAGATTAGGTACATTGAGTACAGCGCCAACAAGAAACGTTTAACATTAGCATTTAACGACATGACATCGGCGCTGTGAAGGTTACATATATGGTCGCTAGATGGCGAGCGCTGTCTTTAGATGACGTTTCTTGTATGGGGATAAATGTTTAATATAAACGTGATCATGACGTTTGTTGCATGGGACGGGGCTCCCATACAACAAACGTGATTTTTTGCCATTTTTGCTCTATATTAATAACGGTAACAGGTAGATGCCTGAAATATTCAAATGTTGTATAGATAATGGTACAGAAATTGAGTCTCCGAACGTGAAAGTCCACTAGAAGGTTGAACTTGTTCACACCATCAAGATGCGAAAAGTAGCCTACCTAGGCGATGTACCCTACTGCGAAGCAAGAGATACTGGTTTGCTTCAGACTATTATGATAGCTAAGGTAAAATAAAAGAGAAGATCGTGAAGGAGAAGGACCGGTTAAAACAGCTGTATTAAATTTTTTTCACGACATAACATTACTCAGTGACTCTCGCGTTGCCTTACTCTTCATGCGACTATACTCACTTTGTTAAGCCGAGTGGCCTCAGGCTACATACATACACGAGAAGAACACAACCTTTCTCCTTTTCGAACTCGGGTGAAATTGGGTACCAACTTGCGCCCGCACTGCTCTTTGACTGGCGAGCGTGTGAGGTGTGGGTTAACAGCGAGCAGAATAATATTCGCAGAAGAATCTCTTGATTATTCCGTTATATTTTTAATACTTACCTATTAACATTCATAAACGAACCTTTTTTTAATATGGCCTATATACGTTCCACTACAGGGCACAGGCCTTCTCCCAGAGACAGAGTATGGGTTTAAGCCCACTGCGGCATTTCAAACGCTGATGTATGTGAACACCTCAGGCGCTCAGGTTTCCTCATGATGTTTGCCTTCACCGTTTACAAGTGGTATTGTGACGACATTTGCAAAGCGGTGGGCAGTGACTGGAAAAGAAGAGCCGAAGATCGGGCTCAGTGGTGTCTTGGGAGAGGCCTACGTCCAGCCGTAGACTAACACCGGCTGATTACGATGATGATGATGATAATGGTTGCTGCTACAACTTCAAATCTTCAAATAAAAAACCAATGAACTTAACCTTGGGAACAAAGTTCGAGTGTCCGAGGCATGACGTCAGGGAGGGAAACATTGATCTGTACGTACAGTCTACAGCAGGTCAACTTTTACACTTTTGTTTGCAAAGTCACCCGTAACGTACTGAGTAGAGTGCACGCGTGTAATGGTCAATATGCAGTCAACTGTACTTAATAAGTGGATTAGCAATTATTAACTGTAATCCAATTAACAGACCTTACCCGTTTCAGCCCAGAATTTTCATGAGTCTCAAAACATGGGACTCATATACACAGTATCTTTTTTTAACAAATTTACTAGTTTGGTAAACAAACATCACATAGAATCATAAAAATTCTTCTTCCCGCCATACCTCCTGCCAAACTTTTTGCGCCTCTTTCTAGGTGTTCCTTCTCCGAAAAACCTTACCGGTTCCTACATCCACCTACCGCTGACGTGAGGTCTGACCCTGCCCACCCGTCCTCCACAGACCCGCCGATGACGGCTAAGCCCGAGTAAAATAAAACTTTTGGAACGGTTTACACGGCACTGGACGGGTTAAACTGCCGGATTTGGGCGCGATTTTTACTTATTCCGTTGTGGTTTGGTGGGTTTTCAATAATGGCAGCAATGATAACCACTGCACTTCTACTCTTGGTGTTAACATGGATACATAAGTTTTTCAGTATGCACGTTACGGATGACTTTATGACGAGACTTTATCAGAGTCTGGATCGTGTCAAGTGGCAGTCCCTGATCTCTGCCTACCCCTCTGGGATACAGACGTGAGTTTATGTATGCATGTTATTATTGTAGAAATAGATTTTCAAAATCATACGTGCCTTTTATTTATCACATAGGCAAGCTCGTATTTCTGCACACGTTTCTTAAAACTATAGAAGTGATTAGTATTCCTAAACACTTTATAAAAATATGTTAGTGCGCGTAGACTACTGTTTTGCTTTTTTACATTTAAGTGTGTGTGTATGCAAGTGTAAATAAATAATTTATCTATCTATCTAAATTGAATCTCCACGTATAAGTAGTTGCTATTGTACTACAACGCATTAACGAAATGTAGGCCCCGGCGTGACGTTCGATGACCTAACAGAAAAGCACGTAACATCTGATGCCTCGTTTCCACTTACCATCATCTTCTGGGTAACATTTGTTAGCCTTTGACTTGAGGAAGCCCAAGTAAGAGCCTAAGAGCCTAACTTACATGACAGAAAACTTAGTAATCAGAGATGTAAAGGTTGATGAGCTGTAGACTGCACCGAAACAAAGAGATCGTTGGGTCCAGCACCGTCCAACTACAAGAAACTACGCTAAGCAATTACCAAAATGTAGCACTAACGGGAAGGCAAACTCGCCCTAGCCGTAATTCATTTAAAATGTACCTCTAGGTTTTTTACGGAGGCGAGAGCTTCGCATTTGCATTTGTATGCTTAGGATTTCAAAGGGGCAGGTTTGTGGACTTGATCAAAGCTAGGCCCCCCGCCTACCTACGATGAGGTGAGGTGACATGGATTTATCACGTTCTTTATCCAATGACTATATTAGGAGTCACGTATCTTCTTGGATCAGATGTCCGTAACTCCGTTGGTGAAGTCTCTTCCATAGAAACGTCGCCAATGATGCCAAAGGCAATCATAACAGTTCATACACAAACGATAATATACATAATCTCACGCCCGAAATCTGAAGGGGATGACACTTAATCATGGCGATTAGAGATGGAGCTCGCAACTTCGGTTGCACGAGACGAAAATCAGAGACGTGCAAACAACGACGTGAGCTCCGTCTCCGTCTCTCGCGTCCTCGTTTGTTCGAGACGAAGGTCAGAGACGAACAATCGACGATACGAGCTCCGTCTCAGTCTCTCGCATCATCGGTTGCCCGAGACGAAGGTCAGAGACGAGCAACCAATGATGCGAGCTCCGTCTCAGTCTCTCGCGTCGTCGGTTGCTCGAGATAACCGCCAGAACGGTCTCCGAAAACGGCTCTGACCCGTATTAAGCTCTGCAAATAAGAGCAAAACCTGGTCGGTCTATTCCGACAAAAACTCAAGTAAGTGATTCTGAAACTAAGTTAATAACGTAATGCAGTGCTTACAAGAAATATTTAGCTAGAAAAAAATTGGTGTTATTTAAAAAGATACGACGTCTTTGCCCTTACCACAGACTTTTTTTAAGCTGCTTTTGAGGAGTATTTTAAGAAATCATGTTTTTATAAATAAATTTTGTTTTGGTGATACTGGAAAATGCAGGCCTTGATGGTAGACTATTTTATCGCGCGATAAAATGGCTAAGACTCCATGCGACTTACTGCAAAGTTCACATCTTGACAAAATATATACTACAGTAGCTTATTATAAAATATGCACCGAGACAAAGTGCTCAGCTGAAAATTCGTGTAAGCTAGACTTTTGAACTGTACCGTTTCATCTCCATTTGGGTATTATTTGACTCGTATCGAGGCTGTGTAAATATCGCTACGAGTGAGTAATATCTTTTTGAATTCCTCAGCTAGGTCATACAACCATACAGTTTAGTCTATGTGTAAGTGTGTAACATGTTCTTGAAAATAAACGTTGTTATTTTTTTACAACAAAACTCAGGGCCCTATTATGAAGCAGCGATATGTTCGGAGAGGGTCGTCAACGTCGCGCTTGAGCCCGACAATTCACTCGAATCTAGCGACAAATACAGTCCTTTTTTAGGACAGTTTCAAAATTTCCTGCCACTGAGTAATGAACGCTAGAAATGCATAGCGATAATACCGATTTTTATGGATTGAGATACGGATTTTGACACTGATAAGCGTCCATCTCGTTACTCCCGATATGGTCGCATTTTTCATGTTGATGCTAGATGATTGTGTAAGGGATATAGGGATATCCAAAAAACGTGCAATTTCTGGGCACAACCTAGTCTCTGCTTACCCTTGGGGGATACAGGTGTAAGTCTCTATTTTTTTAACCCTAATATTTCGAGAGACATAAATATGAGAAAAAAAACTCACAACAATTTTTGTTTCGTAAAACTCTGTGTAGTGACTAGTGGCAATTACAACTCCTACCTACATTACAGGGAAACATCAGATTTGTTAACGACGAAAGCTTAAATGATCACTGTAAATACATTGTTAGAATAAATAAGTAAAAATAATAGTTGTAAGACATTAGATTTAAGCGTTACGAGAATAAATATATTTCTATTTGTTGTTTTGATGTGTAGCCTGTGCGAACCGAGCTCCGATTGAAGCAACTCGAGGCGCGCAGGCACCTATATTTAATACCTCGGTGAGGCGGGGGACCGCGGGCCGGCCAAAATAGTACAAAAACCTTATTAGAAAGTCCGCGGTCACCCAAATCATTATGTAAATAGACACTTGAGACCTAAGGTATTAAATAAGCATAGATTTAAGACAATAAATGTAAAATAAAACCTTTTTAATTGAAAATAAAGCCTGGCGGGGAAGGAGGGGCGAGGAAGGGGGCGGTGTGCGGCGCGGGGGCTGAGGCAAACCAAACTACAACAGGAGCCAGCCGACTACTCGGGTATACACGAAGTCAGAGTGTATACGGACGGCTCTAAAACCGAAACAGGAACGGGCGCAGGAGCTTTCTCCAATCAACTAAACCTAAAAATGTCTACAACCCTTGGCACCCTGAACACAATTTTTCAGGCAGAATGCATAGGTATAACAAGAGCAGTCGCACTGTTGAATACAAGAAATGTGCAAGACTATGCAATACGTATAGTCTCGGACAGTGCCTCAGTCCTACAAGCACTCAACAGCAATCTCACTAACAACAGCCTGATACTAGAGTGTCACCATGAGTTGGAAAAACTGTCAATAAACAACCGAGTCACCTTACAGTGGATAAAGGGCCATAGCGGCTCCTTGGGCAATGACGCTGCGGATGAACTCGCTAGAAGAGGCTCGGAAACTACAGTGGAAGGACCCGAACCCCTGATCCCACTCCCATACAACCAGCTTAGGAAATGGCTGAGGTCACGAACAGAAAGCCAGCATGCTGAACTTTGGAGAACGGAAACCAAATGCAGACAAGCCAAGGAGGCTCTACCGACGATTTCGAAACGTCTTTCACGTAGCCTGCTGCGTCTGAGAAGGGATAATCTCCGCAAAGCTGTGGCAATCATAACAGGACACTGTTCACTAAATAGACATTTTCACAACATGGGACTAACCGACAGCCCGCTTTGCCGGGGATGCCTCAAAGAAGAGGAAACACCCGCCCACGTGACCATTCACTGTGAAGGCGTGGAGGAGCAACGGACCGCCATCATTGGGAAGCTGGGATCCCTTCGGGAGGCCTGCAGTGACATCAGAGCACTGCTGGCCTTCTGGAAAGAGATAGGCTGGCTGGAGTGAGCTCACAGCTATGCTACGTACAATGGCCCAACCATGAGGCTAAGTGCGGAAATCTCAGGTCTAACTAACTAGACACTTAGAGACCTAAGGTATTAAATAAGCATAGATTTAAGACAATAAATGTAAAATAAAACCTTTTTAATTGAAAATAAAGCCTAGCGGGGAAGGAGGGACGAGGAAGGGGGCGGTGTGCGGCGCGGGGGCTGAGGCAAACAAAACTGGTCTCAGGCGGACCAATAAAAGGCGCGCGCGCGCCGCCGAAAAATTCATTCCCGATCGAGCTACAGCAGATGAAACACCAAGGCCTCCCTCTCGCCTCTCCGCCTGCAAACACTGAAGAAACTGCATTGTCATTTCAAGCCCTCTTCGCCATAAGAAAACCTACAGTCCACGCCGCGCCCCGCAATAAGTACACACAAATACGAATTGCGGGGTGCTCTATGTACATCGCGTACAAGATTCGTCAGCAAAATTTTAAAGGGACATTTTACCCATGTCAGCACTCGCTTAAAAAAAATTGGTTAGTAAATACTATATTACTGCAGCGGCCACAACAAAAGATGCATTGATGGACGAACGTGTAAATAGATGCGTAAGTCCATCAATGCCTAGTTGTGGCCAAGGCTTTCACAGTACTTTTCTCAAATAATGCGCGGAAATTAAAACTAAGTAGGTACATAATTAAAACCTAGGCAGTAGTTATTATTTTTTTAAATGAATGACGATTAATTAACAACAATATAATTTTTTGTGTTCATTTGCGTGTTCATTTGTTTTTTTCGCATATCGGACGTTAGAACTTTAATTATTTAACGTAAAATATATTATTTTTATTACCACAATACCTCGTATCGCTTTGATTTGTGTTTTCAGTTTCGTTTCGGTCACGTTGAAAATAGCGATTATCTAAAAAAATGTGATACGCTCAATTAATAATTTGAAAGTAATGACAAATCATTAATTAAACGTATCGCGTCAATAAGGGACCTGTTCCATGAAACTTAAATTCGTAGTTTATTATGACAATTCGATGTTCATTGCGTAGCCGAGTCTTTCTACTTGTTAATCTGTGGGTTGACCTACTTTGCAACGTCCATCGAATTGTCATAGTAAGCCATGAATTGCAGTTCTATGAAACAGGCCCCTGAACGCGACTTCAGAGCACCTACAACACGCTGCTCAGGGTACTTGCTGACAAGCCTGATATGCGACACTGGGTGAGTGTATACACGCATCCTAATAGAACTTAGTGTATTTTTTTTACCGGACGCCCCCGCGTAGTGTAACGGTGTAAATCTCTTTACACAATTTTCTTCATATTTATTTCGTTCTGTGTATTATTTTTAAATTAGAATTTAAAATTACGTCACTTACGTTACTAGGGTTTGACCGTACAAATTACGACCAAACCCTACAATTGACAGCATCGCCATCAAATTTCTTATTCTACTTGAGAAATTATCTTTTATTTGGTTTTTCTATTATTCATCGGAGTTTCCGAAATAAAACCACAGTTTTGAAGTTGTACATATTATAATATCTCGTATCAAGCTTTAGGTAGATAGAATATAGAATAATTTTTATTGTACACATAATTTACATTAACAGAAATAATAATAAGCAGCCTAAATACGTCCCACTGTAGGGAACAGGCCTTCTCTCAGGGAGAGAGTATAACAGAAATAATATTTAATTTGTGTTTTGTATAATCAAAAAATGTTTTTATTCAAAGTAACACAGAAACTGTGACTTTATGAACGTTACAGGTTAAACGAGGCGTCCATTTCAAAATCTAGAGCATTTTGGAGAAAACACAAATTATAACAATTAGTGCATATAGCTAAGCTACTAATATTTGTAAGCTTTTTTCCTAATACAAAATGAATACTTGTGTCTGAAATAAAACACATTTTAATTAATATCATTGTTTATCAAGACGAAAAGAACATTCTCCTAAAATATTGCAGACGATTTCTAATTCACCTTGTAGAAACGTGTCAGCACCTTCAGCATCCTCTCAATTTCGGGGTCGCGTCTTGTTTTTTTTCCTTTTTAGGGTTCCTTACCCGAAGGGTGCCAAACGGGACCCTATTACTAAGACTTCACTGTCCGTCTGTCGGTCTGTCTATCTTTCTGTCTGTCACCAGGATGTATCTCATGAATCGTGAGGCGGTTGAAATTTTCACAGATGATATATTTCTGATGCTCCCACACAACAAACGTTGTCTGAAGACAGCGCTCGCCATCTAGCGGCCATCTATGTAACCTTCACAGCGTCGATGTCATGTCGTTTAATGTCAATGTTAAACGCTTCTTGTTGGTTTCTATAGATGGCGCTGCTTTCAAATTCGATGTCGTATAGATAACGGTTCGTGAGCGAGTCCGACTCGCACTTGGCAGTTTTTTTTTTCTTTTTCTTACATACAGAGATGGCTGAAGCGTGTGTGTCAGCCCTAACACTACTTAATAATGCTAAACACTAGCCACGAAACTATTGCCGAGGCCTCAACCCTCCTCAGTAAATTATTCTGTAAAGTTCCCGGAACACTTAGTTATTGTTGTAGCCAAGACAAAGAACTTGGCTGAGAGAGTGCGCGATCGATCTTGCGGTGATAAGTTAGTTCGGCACTTCATGTTAGGCTAAGGAGGGTAAGTAGGCCATTCAATAAGCTATCGGAAGACTTGGGTTACTCGGGAGCAAGATACCTATGGCATGATACACTTATCAGGCAACTTCATCTATATCGTTTGTTTATTCATTTAACTTTTATTCACTTGTGGCGAGCACATGTCAACTCTGCGCGCGCACTATAAACTCCAACATTCCTACATCGCGCAAGCAAAATGTTTCACATGACATACCATAAATATAACGTCCGACAAAACATCAGTGGGACCGGCCGTCCCCAGGCATACGATCTGCTTGGCGGGAAATTTCCCTTTATAGTGGAAGAGCACGATCACCCGCTCTTCCCTATAGTGGTGACCCTCGACAGAACATTGTCAACCTTCCTTCGCTCTCGCAGCACCCCACATACAATCAGTCTCAAAGCAAGGCCAGCATCCTCTTCCCTCTCACCTCATCAGTTCCACTACAGTCAACGCACCGACTACTGGTACTGATGGTGATCTCCCCCAACCCCTCGGCACGGCAGCCACACAGCAACAGCGCACGTTGCCAGTGGTACAGCAGCCTTCACCGGTTCCTACCACATGCGCGGTCCCCATGGTACTGTCGCCGGTGAAGTGACTGTTAGCCGCTGAACACCCTCAACCGCTAGTCGACTCACTGACTCAGCGACTCCTGGCACTTGCAGGCTTTAGAGCACAGACTTCGATTCCTATCAGACCTAGCTATGCGTAGCTACGGTCTTGAAGGGGAGTGATATGGCGAGCACATGTCAACTCTGCGCGCGCACTATAAACTCCAACATTCCTACATCGCGCAAGCAAAATGTTTCACATGACATACCATAAATATAACGTCCGACAAAACATCAGTCGGACCGGCCGTCCCCAGGCATACGATCTGCCTGGCGGGAAATTTCCCTTCATAGTGGAAGAGCACGATCACCCGCTCTTCCCTATACACTTGGCTACTATTGTTTTCGAACTTGAACTTTCCTGAGTACAACATGTTATTAACTTACCCCCGGTTTCTCGTACACTAACAAGCTGTTAATCTACTGTTAACAGCTGTCAGTGTTTTTTTTTGTATGCAATTTGGTCAATTGACAGCTGTTAACAGTAGATTAACAGCGTGTTAGTGTAGGAGAAATGGGGAGGTTAGTCTCGGATTTACTTACTCGTATGTTTGTAGGAGAGTCCAAAAAGATTTCGCTTTGTAAGTTTAATCATAGTGAGCATATCATATTTTGTTAGGTAAGTACCTACTTCTACCAACTAAGTATTACACTTAAGATGATTTGAGAAAAGATCAGAGTGGATTTTTTTTTTTTTTTGGTGGCATTTTACAGCTACAACTGAACCCAAAGACGGTGGTTAACACTGATATTACACAAGCAGAATGTAATTTATTTGCGGTGAAATCAATTTTGGATTTCTGAGTAAAGACGGCTGACGGAGTCTGCGTCATCAATAGCTTGTTTTTAACGTCTCAATTTTGTTCGTCTCTCATCTGTTTGTCTGAATTATATTTGTTTATTAAGACAGGCTTACACTTGACCCCAGTATCACCTGATGGTAGACAAAGATGAGGTCTAAGACGACACGTGATCGCCCGTTAAATGCCAGTTATAATACCTTACAAATAACTTGGAATTTCTCTTATGGGGCCAAATCTTACGTAAGCAGTTATTTTTGATGATATGGGGGGACCTGGACGGTGATTAGGTCAGCAGTAGGTATTTATTTTGTTAATTTTTCGAATTTATTTCAAAATTTGCGAGATGACGTTTCAAATAGACAAATCGAAGATATACCAAAAACATGTCAATTGTGTGAAAAAAAATATCTGAAACTTTTGTTAAATTTAGAAATATTATGTGTGTTAAAGTTATCTATTATCAGCCTATTTCTTATTTCTAGACTTATAACTGCTGCTCATGAATCAATAAAAAAAACAGAATACATTAAAAGAAAACTTCATTCTTACTTCTAACAATGTTTACGTAAGCATGTTGTGTAAGAGCTTTATTTACTTTTACTGACGAGGGGTCATCATCAACATCAGCCATTTGACGCCCACTGCAGGACATAGGCCTCCCTCATGGTTTTTAACCACAAAGGGTTTTGCCATAATCGCCACGCTTGGCAGGCGGGTTGGCGATCGCAGTATATGGTTGGAATCTCAGGAAGACGCTGCTGCCCGTCTCCTGGTAATTTATTGCCTTAGTCGCCTTCTACGACATCCACGGAAGGAAATAGAGTGACGCTATTCTTAATCCGGCGCCACACGGAGTGGTAGGGGTAAGGCGGGTGAATAATTGTAATAAACCTGTTTCCGTAATACTTGAACGGCCCCTATGTGTCCATAGAAAACTCATCTGGACTGCGAGGTTACTCAGATTATATGTCTCAGGAGTGTGATACCTATAATCGAGAGATGTCAATCTAATCTCGCTCCCTCATTTACATTCTATATGGAACTTCTCTATCAATGAGCGAGATGCACGAATAATTTGCGGTTGCGAAAGCGGTGCCATAGTTTGTTTGGCTAACATCAGATGCATTCAGTCTACTCATCAATTCTATCAACTCACCAACTCGGAGAGCCACATGCATAAGCAACCTCTATACGTCCCACTGTAGGGCACAGGCCTTCTCTCTGTGAGAGAGTATGGGCTTAATCACCACGCGTGCCCACCGCAGATTGGCGATTTCAAGGGTATATGAATAGCTCAGATACTCAGGTTTACTCACGATGTTTTCCTTCACCGTTAGCGAGTGGTATTGCTACTATAACTTCACAAATGTACATAAGTTAGAAAACAAAATTATAGGTACATGCCCGCACTGGGAATCCAACCTGGGTCTCCCGCTTCCGAGTCCAATGTTCTACTCACTAGGCTACCACCGCCTGGAGGGCGGCATGAACTGGACACAAAGTAGCAAATATGCGTTGGAGACTTAAATCTAAACTTAAAAGATATGAGATATGATTAAAATCTAGTGTGTTCCAAAAATTAGAGATTTTAGATATGATTACTTCCTTCAAAAATATATTTTACGCAAGTCTAGTTATCACTCAGCAGATTAACTTTGATAGCATCTATCTACAGCGTGAATATGAAATCGTCAGCAATATTTTCGACTAATAGGTATTCTTTTTAGCACATTGTTGCTTATTTATTTATTGAGTAGCAAGCAACACGTGGTCTGCTGACGAAAATATTTTGCTGATCAAATATAAATTTTGCTGACAATTTAATTAGAGAGCTCTCAGGAGTCCAACGTACCCTGTTTTCACTTATGACATCACATTATTAATCTAAATATCAATCGAACGAAGACCAAAACACTGCTAGATTTATTTAATAAACATACAATTTTTGAGTAAAATAGAACCTATTTCCTATCAAACGGTATAGCAGTAAAATCAAATAGTCATTCAATTAAATTCAATGAACCTTTAACTCGTTAAATTTCAGGGGTTAAGCGCAAGCAGCAAATAATTACAAAATACTAGCTGACTTTCTCAAATCTGCCCGACATACACAAAAGTTTAAATAAAAATCGATGAAGCCGTTTCGGAGAAGTTCGATAACAAACACTATGACACGAGATTCTTATATATTAGATAAGTTATGCACAAAATCCATACTCAGACTCACTCACCATAATGCCATTATTGTTTTCTTCTCACTATTCTAAGCTTCGTCGATTCTACAATAAGATCCCTGAGGATATAATAAGCTTGCCAGAAACGCGGTTCAAAAAATGTGTGAAGCGCACTTTGTGCCAAAAAAGCTACTATAACATTAAAGATTACTTAGATGACAATGATGTCTGGAATTAAAGCCAGTTCAATGCATGAGTTTTAGAACATTTATATAAATCCTGTAAATTAAGGACTTGAAAAGACTAAGTTTGGAGTTTTTTTGTCCATTTTTTCTCCAAAATGATCTAGATTTTGAAATGGACACCTAGTTTAACTTGTAACGTTCATTAAGTCGCAGTTTCTGTGCTACTTTGAATAAAAAAATTTGATTTTGATTTTGATTTCTAAGACAGACATTCGTATCAGCTATCATCCACTGCAAACTATGTTATAGTCCAGCAATGCATAAAGTCACTGACTCTTATGTTTTGCTTCTGACCTCAAAAATAAAGTCTATTCAGTAAAAACAAGTACTTACCATAAAGAAAGCGCAAACAAAACAAAATCAGCGCCTCGAAATGACTAACCCCTCATTAAGCTGGTTCACAAATGGGCATTTCAGTGCTGGATTTTTTGCCGGAGCGCTTAAATCGCACGTCGCTACGTTTTGTGTGAAATTCGGTGTTCAGCGTATACAATGGGAGCTGACGAGGCGCTATTAGCATCTCAGTAGCATCATTAGAGTTGTTTCAGGGTTGGCAAGCGTCAGGTGCTAACGAAATGCTTTGTAAAGCGGGTTCTGTTGAATCAGTGATCTTTTCATTTGGCAATCTCGTATTTTATTTTAATTTACTATATTAGTTTGTAAAATAAGTAATAATCAATCGATAACATGCAGAATAGGCTTACGTTAGATCAGAATACTACGTATATCATTATTATATTAGTACTTATTTATTTATGTATTGTAGTTGTTTGTTATCTCATAAGTGGGTCTTTGTAAGTTTTTTTAACTTTATAGCCAATAAATATTTAAGTAGGTATATACATGGTACATATGTATGATTGTATAGGGTTAATAAACAATAGGTACTTAAGAATTATTTTACACTTCCCCCCCCTTCGTTTATAATGTTCGTATCACCACGTCAAGGGTTGACTGGAAGAGATTTCTTCTGAAATAAGCTCGCCATGTACACTTTTTATTTATTTTTTAAATGTTGTGTTTTATTTATGTCCTTTATGAGGGCAATAAAGTATAAAGTCAAGTACCTATATATAGACAAGCTTACAAAACAAAAGATCACTGGAACTAAACTAGTGTAAAATTTTCATAAATTTATTTCTGTCTGTAGTTAACTAGAAACTGATAATGGAAAAGACATGACTCTCATAGTAACGAAAATATTGATAGAGCAATAAATGTCAGTATTAACAACTTCCAAGCAACACAATCAGTTGACCTGGTCCCAACCTAGGATACCCTGTGCTATGGTAACCAGGCAAGGACATAACAAACATTGAAATACACCCAGACTGAGGCCATTTGTACAATTGTACGGCGGCCCCCAGTGGGCATCGAACCTACGACCTCTATCTTGGTAATAAGCGCCTTAACGGCTAGTCCAACGAGGCAGTCATCACTACTTTTCTTACTGTATCAATATTTTCGTAGACCAACAGCCAGATGTTCGGATGATGTGGTGAGGTCTGCAAAGGGCCCGTGGATGTGGACGGCAAAAGTCCTACACCTAGCAGTGGGCAGATGTGGGCTGATTATGATAATGAATAAAAGTCATCGTGGAAAGAGTGTAAACTTCTGAAGTGTAGTTGATTCACTCCATGAGGTCATAGTTTGAGCTGTTTTAAGCCCTTAAAATATTCATCAACCGTATCCATGACGTTTGCGTTTTTTTAAAAATTCCCGAAAAAACCCGTTTCCAAACAGTAAATGCACTTCGACCAAGATTTTCATTCGTTAGCCACTTTTGACTACCCCGGGAGGACGGGAGAAGGTACTATCTAGTATTAAGGTCGCCTTTGTACAGTTTTAGTGTTAAAGAATTTTTCAATCAATTAATGTGTCGAGATTCTCCTACCAACGTCTTCCGCAAACTGATTGCATAGTGTGTTGCAGGAACGTTCAGCGAAACTTAAGTGGATTATTCTTTAAACAACTTTTATTATGAGATCAACTTTCGTGATCCAAATAGTGTAGTACACACAGGTAGTACAGCTTATACTTTTTTGGGCGATTTCAAAAATGATCTCACGATAAAAGTTTACTAACTTCACAAATTTACGTAACCTAGAAAATAAAGTCATTAGTACATGCCGGGCTTAGAACTCACGAACTTCCGAATGAGAAGCCGGCAACACCGCTCCGCTACCACCGCTGGTAAACAAAATTTTGATTATTCTGAAATATAAATACAAAAATTTGCCAGTACTTACCACCGACGGCGGAACCCCGCAGTGAAACAAATCCCGGGAGTCAAACTGCCGACCTTTTCTATGAGCAGTCTGAATAGAGCGTATTATTTCTTCAGTTTGACGCTGTGGCCCTGGACTCAGCGACGCTATAAGAGGAGCGTGGAAGCAAAGCGACTGTATTTATAAATACACATAAACAAAAAAAATCTAATCAGCGTCCCGGTTTGGTCTCGTTCAAACATTAGAAAAAGCTTTATTATGCGATTCAAACGCTGTCAGGATACGACTTTTTGGAATGGAGCTGCAAGTGACGCCTGTCAGTGCCGTTAGAAACGCTATCGGGGAAGCGCGTGATACGTGAGTGACGAATACAAATTCGTCGGAAGTATTTCTTTTTAAATTATATTTGTATTATAAATTATATTAGGACGGCGAGAGTGTAGTCGACCTATGTAGAATAATCTAGATGCTAGGTGCAGATAGATTACGTGATAGGTACTTATGTATGTAGAGACAAGAGAACCTTCCAGAATATTCTATGGGCTAGATAGAGACGAAGCTATCTGTTAAACAGAGATAGAAAGACATTTTGGAATGTTCGATAGTATTCTAGAACCTATTTCTAGTTTTTTCAATGTGATTCTGGGCACTTCCAGAAGATATTCTGGAATGTTCTATAGTTTTATAGTACTTTCGACGTCTTTCTAGGTACTTCCCAAAGTTTCTAGACTGGTGAGAGCTTTGACCCTGATACTTGCAAAAAGTATATATAACTGATTAATATTATTCATCTGACTGTTTTTATGATCCTACAAGTCATCACTGTCGCGTAATGCAACTCCAAAAGGTCGCATCCCAACAGCATTTGAACCGGATAATAAAAAGTTTTCACTCAAAATATTTTTAACTTACTAATATTGTGAAAATCAGGTCCGATTGTAAACGTAATAACGTAATTAGCAGCGAAATATACAATTTCAAATCTCAAACCTCTAGTTTTGATTTGCAAAACAGAAAAAAATATACTGCTTTTTTCACTTTTTTATTCGTAGACCGAATCCCTTACTCGATGATAACATAAATGTCCGCAATAATTTTTTAAATTTCTGTTCGAATTTCAAAACGGAAAAAAGATAATGTTGGAATTTCCATAAAAAGCTGTTTTTCATTCGCGTTTTAAATTCATAATACTGGCCATTTTCCCTGCTTTGTACGCTGTGTTGTACGGGACCCCCATTACCCGAGAGAGCGAAAAAATTCAAACACAGCGCGCTTCTTTCAACCGCCTAGGTTTGATGGAAGAGCTTTATTCTACTTGAAAAACCTACTTTTATTTAGTACAAGATGTGAAAAGCAAATTTTGTATAATGTGTTGCTTTGGGACTAGGGAAAGAAATCCACAAGATAAATAAAAAAATAAAAAGCGGGTGGGGCTGTGTTTGGTTACACGGTCGTTGGCTTAACATGGTACGTCTATAAGTAAGCGGCAATTTTTAGGTCACGTGTTACGCGGCACTGGCGCCATCTAGCGGTAGCGCCATCTATCTAGTCAAGAAGATGAATAAATGAATGCACACTATGACACGTAGTTACAGAGTTACCAGCCCTCGCCGAAGCGACATGTTTTCACCACATGCGGTCTTAGCAAGTGACCCCCTAATACCGAACAAAAAGATTTTTACGTCAAAAAAACTTATCTTAGTAAGTACAGTCGATAAGGTATCATCGTTTAGGTATGCATGTTCCCGCATATCTAAGGGATGAAGTGCACTTCAACTGAAAAAAAAGAAGTTTAACCTTTATACCTTTCGCTCGTTGTGAACGAAAATATAGTGAGAGAACCACGACTTAATCGCTCCCACGTATTGACATTATATACAATATACAAAAAATGTCAACTGTGGACCAGGCGACTAAGCTGACAGGTGTTGGGCAAACCTACTCAGGTTTCTCTGCGGATTTCTGATTACTTTACATTTTATTTACTTTACATAGGTTGGTATTGCCACTAGGAGATTTGAGGCCTAAAGACTTTGTTACTGCTCTTGTAAACAAAACATAAGAGTTTTTAAGAAAAATGTAATTAAATCCAAAAAAAAGGGTTGCAATATATTTATCCGCTTAATCCTACTGCTACCCTATGCTTAATCTTCTTAATTAGAGGCCCTGAAAAACACCATAAAATAAAGCCTCTTACTCGGTAGGGACGGCAAACAAAATATTATCTTTAGTGAAATAAACCTTAAAATTATGTACAAATCCACAAAAAATAATACAAAAATATACGTTATAAATACAGAATTTGGGTCACTTATTTATGTATTGCTATAATTTTCTCTGATCCGTGTTAATAAAAAAAGGAATCCTCTGGTTTAAAATATACATACAATTTTTTTTTCATAAAACAATATGCCAGATACATAATGAGGCGTAATTACTAAAGAAAACGGATACTTGAAATATTTTTCTGCCCCTGGATGGCCGAGAATGATCTTCATGTATCTAGATTAAATACAATAGAATACATTTTTAGAATTAGTTAAAATAATTTTATAACCTACATAGTAAAATCCATCATTGGCTGCATGTAAAAAATATTAAGAACCTACTATTTACTGTAGTTGTATTGCTGTCGATTTCAATAAAATAAAATAAACAAATTACCCGGAGATAGCAACATATCTATTCAACAATTAATTTGTTATTGGTAATCTATTCTGTAAAACACTAGAGCTATTTCTAAAAACATGATTCGTCTGAAATAGTCCTCAAATGCAGTTTAAATAGTCTGTCGTAATCAACTCAAACTGCATTGTTTAATTAACAAGATTGTTTAATGAATCGTGAAATTTTAACTAATCTGGGCTCTTATTATGAAGCAGAGATATGTTCGGAAGGGTCGCAACGTCGCGCTTGAGCCCGACAATGCACTCGAATCTAGCGATAAATACTGTTCTTTTTTCGTTTAGTTTCGATTAAAACTATTAATTCAATTAATAATAATAAGGGCTCTGAGCCCATGTTATGCAACACTTCGTTAATTTGGGCAGTAGTAAAAAAATCAGAAATAAATCCAACAACTTCACTGCAGATGCTGGTGGGATCAACCTAGGTATGACTCAATGAGTCACATTGTTGAATTTAGTTCCTGCCTGCTTATTAGTCGTTTAGTAGGTTTTGAACAAACGAGCCAAACCCGCCACAGTCGGGTAAAAAACACATTTTTAACTCTATTCTACGTTCGCCCTACTGCAGGGCACAGGCATTTTCTCAGAGAGAGAGAGAGAGAGAGAGAGAGAGAGTAAGGACTTAATTACCACGCGAGCCCACCGCAGATTAGCAACTACAAGAACTGATACAAAAAATACAAAAGTGAGGTAAATTGCTACAAGAGTGGGGTTACCTCGTAAGAGATGACCTTGTTTCGCCATACCGGACCCCATCCATGGCTGTTAATGGGAAAACAAAACGGCCGTAGGGATTTTATTGTTTAGCAAAAAGTTTATCGGCTTACACACATTCGAAGGCCGGTGAGTGTAATAAAAGCGTGGGTGCAATAAATAAGAAGGACCAACACTAGACTGTCAAACTCGATTGTCAATAAGTTTTGAAAAGCAATCCGATAAGTAAATAAATTAGATTAGATTCGAACTCTTTATTGTACACACCTAGAAAAAAAAACATTAAAAGCCTTACATATCTAAGTTTTTCTGTATACAGTAGCTGTCTGAACGCAAAAGCGATCTCCTTCAGACACCTTTGGGATGGATAGAACTAAAGAGATCAAATTTAAGACGGGAAAGAAAGAGATAGAACCAATAAAAATAAACACATTTACTTAACGCTTCATATTTATGTCTATTCAGATGTTAAAAGCCCTCTTGCTGGGTGTTCGTCGCTGACTAATCCCCGGTTTCTCGTACACTAACAATCGGTAAATTTACTGTTGTCTTTTTGTATGCTCTTTGGCAATCTGACAGCTGTTACGAGTTGACTTACAGATTGTTAGTATACGAGATACTGGGGGTAAATTAAATAAATGCTAATAAATACATTCATAAACTTGCTTTTTGAATATATTAATGGAAAATGATACAGACTTGCAGTAAGCTGTATTATTTAAGGCAATTAACATCATAATTATTCGTGAGGAAACCTCAGTGTCTGTGGCAACCTCAGCGATTGAAATTGCCAATCCACGATGAGCACGCTTGGTATTTTAAGCCCATACTCTTTCTCTAAGAGAAGGCCTTGCAGTGGACATAGGCTACATAAAAAATATAATTATAACTCTAACCCAGCTTCTCCCGCCACCCGTTGGTGTGGCTAAAATAAAATATGAATTAGTATTAAGCCTGCCTATTGCACAAGTTCTATTTGATGCAATAAATAATTAAATAATAATAATAAGGTCGTAAAGATGCCATACCTGGGGCTACCAAGCGGCCAAAGAAAAAGAAGAAAGAAATGTTTATTATACCAACAAGACACATCACACAAAAAAAATCAATCAGATAAGTAATGTAATATGCACAACAACAGAAAGAAAACTAAATACACAACAGACAAAACAAATAAATAAAACAGGACAATTGACGTAGCCTGTGGTGTGTCTAAGTTGCCACAAAAGTCAGCTGACTCAGCGTTGTGCTAGGGAAGTGATTCCTCATTTGACTGGTTGAACGCCCCAGATATCGCTGGAAGGACGAAGTGGGTAAGGAACCACTTGAGCTCCAGGTTACCGCTACTAAAACTAGCAGAAGACCGCTCAGGACAGAGACGAGTGGCGACTTCTTGTATTGGAGGCCAGTACCGACTTCAGGTCACTGAGCGAGCAAAGTTTGTAAGCAATAAGCTCCCCCTTTAGATGGCGGTTCGCGCCATGACAGAAACTGGAGACCGAGACAGGAGACAGAGACAGGAGACCGCTACAAGTATCTCGGCCTATTCTGCATGTACTGTTGGTCGAGACCGAGACCCGAAGCTACTATTTACACACGTACATTCGCGACACGAGACACTACTGGTGCGGGGCGGAGACAGTCTTGCTGTCTCCGGTCTCCTGTCTCTGTCTCTTGTCTTGGTCTCCGGTCTCTGTCGCGACGCGAACCGCTACCTTAAGAGCAGGTAGGGTACGCAGAAGGACTGCTGACTCGCCTTTCATCGTGCTCTGTTTAAGCGATACCCTGCGAACAGTTTGAACTAAAAGCTTATCTCGCAATCAATAAGCCTATTGATCAGGATCCCTTGACAGTGTACCCGACCTATAAAAGTTCGTTAACATCCCACAACGAATTATAACAATCCGTGTAACAGATGGCCTGGGAAACGATCGGAATTGTAACGTTTTTATTACAAAGGCGGAAATGTACAACAATAACGACCTGTTTCGAAAGGCCCTAAATATTAGGACCTTTTTGCCTTTAGGGCCTGGAATTATGTAGGTAATAACTGTAGGATGTGCTCATGAACGATACGTTAATTTTATTGGGCTAATCTTTAAAGATTGTAACTCTAATAAAACTTCATTATTATAACTTCCAGTCTTACCAATGGTATTAAAACCTGAAACTGCTTCTTCAATGGTAAACGCTGGTCTCCACCTAGCTCTCCGTTATATAGGTGTAAGCTTATATACGCGTGTATGTTTCATTTAAATTACTTCCAAGAAGGAGAAATATAAATATATCTGTATTTATATGGTGTATTTCTATGTGTGTGATGTACTTGCCTGGTCACCATAGCACCTTGTGCTATGGTATGGTATCCTAGTCTGGGATCAGGAAGAGTCTTGTGTGAGATTTATTTGTTCATTAATTTTATTTGCTATTACACTTTTATTTTTGTTCTTATGAAAATTGAGCGCGTCATCATCTTCATCATCATCAGCCATTTGACGCCCACTGCAAGATATAGGTCTCCCTCGTGGTTTTCCAAGCTTCCCGGTCTTGTGCCGCCCACATCCAGCGACTATGGTGGGGGGCCTTCCCATACTTCGTCGTCCGGTCCACGGACGCCAGGAGCGCATCAAGTTTAAAGTTATTAAAATTGAGACGGTTTTTATTATAATGAAATTCTATATTATTATAATGAAAGAGCCACGAAGATTAGTGGCATAGTCTCAGTGGCGCCCTCTATATTTTTTTCAATGTCGTGGAGCACGATGAAACCTAGCTAGATCGATAGAGGACAAAAAAGTAAACAAGAAATTATAAAAGTCACCATGTCCTAAAGTGGCACGTTTAGGAGTTATTGAGCTTTGAAGTTTGTATGGAATTTCCACTAACTGAGTTTCATCACTGAATTTGTCACTTGATATGAGTTTTCTCGGGGATTCAAACCTACTTTGATGTTTTTTAAAGTCTGGTTAGCTATGTCTAGTAGGTACCTACCTACTTATATACATATATACATGAAAATATAGTATTATTCATGCATCCAATTCGTTCAATTCGATTAAAATTCAAAACATGTCAATATAAAACCTACAGTTTAATTAATATAGATAGGTTTAGGTGGTAGGTAGGTACCTATAAAAGACTTGGGGAATGAGGATATATGTATAAAAATGAATTCTGTCAGCCAATAATTACCTACCTACATTGAAGTGACATATGTTTACTATAAAACCATATTAAACATAGAAACAGGGATTAATCATATTTTCAGGTCTAACTACCTAATTATTGTTTAACTGCTAATATTTAATCAGATAATGCTTATAAAAGTATAAATGTTTCTTCCGGTACCTACCTACTTCTCCGATCAATAACTCGCTCACTGTTCGGTAGAATGATTTAATGATAAGTAATGCCTAATTGTATATTGTAATTAGTCTAGCAGCTAAGTGTAATTTGTAATTAAAATAAAGAAATATCTTGTGAATTTTCCTTTAAATACACTATTTTATTTATTTACCTGATAGGATTGATGAAAAGCAGATTTATAACTCTGGTAAAAGCTCCCGTAATACCCTCGCATTGTAAGCATCCTCGCTACGCTCGGGTGCCTTAATATACGGTATCTATAATAAACTGGGTGTTTTTTCTACGACTTATTTAGCAATTTAGTCAAGAATCGGCAACGAGGCACAGGTGCCAAGCATATAGTCCAGTATTTAGTGAAAAATGATTCAAAAGTTAAGTTTTATAAAAATCTCATACAAACTTCAAAGCTCAATAACTCCTAAACGTGCCACTTTAGGACATGGTGACTTTAATAATTTCTTGTTTACTTTTTTGTCCTCTATCGATCTAGCTAGGTTTCATCATGCTCCACGATATTGAAAAAAATATAATATATTATAGAGGCGCCACTATGAACTATGCCAGGCCCCATACAAAAATCTTCGTAGCTCTTTGTTAACCGTCACTTACTTTCTTTTCAAATCACGAATGGTTTTTGTAATGTATGTATGTAAAGTATCAAAATACTCGTTACATTTTTTTATCATGTTTATTTATTTAGAGGTTCTACATGAGAAGGAAACAGAAATAATACCTATAACAGAATAAAAAAATAATAGGCCTCTTAATAGAAAACTTGCACAAAAATTTTTTAGTCTCATTGTTGGCAGTTAAATAAGCATGGTTATTTTTTTCTTTACAATATTTCATAATAATATGTTATAAACTGTTGAAATAAAGTCACCTGGTACCAAAATGCCAAACTATAATGCCACAAAGTGCTTATGACGCCTTACAATATATGAAGCGTTTATCTATATTTGAGCCATATCATAAAATAATACTGTTATAATTCCGCAAATATTTTAAGAAAACTTCTAAAAATCGATGGAAAAACTCAATCTACTAAGAATTTTCTGATTTTAAGTTCGTACAGTACGGATTCTGATTTTAAGTAATATAGTACATTGACGTTCAGCAAGCAGAATGTAAATTCTTTACGTTGAAATAAAATTTTGATTGCTGAATGATTTCGTTTTTTGAGACCTGGAAAACCCCAAAAAACCATATTTTTATGGTTTTATTTTTTCTAAGCTTTTCCACATCTTCCGTAATGTCACTCCAGTCCAAGAGACCCCGCAAAACGGAGAAAAGTGGCGACTTCTTGTGTCGGAGGCCAAGACCTACTTCGCGTCGCTGTTCCAGCGGAGTAAGTAATCAAAGTTTGAGGCGAGTTCCCCATTCTATAGTCCTGTTTTATTTATTCGTTTTGTCTGTTGTGTATTTAGTTTTCTTTCTGTGTTGTGCATATTATGTTACTTATGTGCTTATTTTGTTTCTGTGATGTATCTTGTTGGTATAATAAATGTCTTTCTTCTTCTTCTTCTTCTTCTTCTTCTTCTTCTTCTTCTTCTTCTTCTTCTTCTTCTTCTTCATTGTCTAATGCGAAAGCAAAATGGCCCGCCCCAAAACAGACGGGCCGGGAAGCAACGAACGACAAACCTACCTTCCACATCCAGGCGCCGGTAAAGTACATAGATTAGTTTGTTATTCAGAACAGGAGTCTGGGGATTTAAAGGCAATTCCCTTTTTGATCTCTTCTGCGAAAACAACAGAGCACTGTCACGCTGGCAGACGGGCTCAACTTTGCATAAAATATTAGACAGACCCGCACGCTGATTTATTCCCGCCACAATGTCAAGACATTCCCTGTCTCCCGAAACCGGGGGAAAAAACACTTTTTAGGGACGCCCAGTGAATGGAGCGAAGGTCAAAGTAAATTGGCACAAAACCTGTCAGCGGAGGGTGGGCGGAAAATTAAATAATTCGAATAAACGCCAATAAAAAAAGCTTATCAAACTTCTTAGCTCGCGTGTCTACTGTGAAATTGGATTTTCGCTTTTATCGTGAACCAAGCGGTGTAGCTTAGCGGTAGAACGCTGGCTCGCATTCGGGAGGTCATAGGTTCGAATCCCGGCATGTACATTGAAGTTGTTGTAGCAATACCACTCGTGAAGGAACACATCGTGAGGAAACCTGAGTGTCTGAGATGTTCACATATCAGCGCCCAAAATTGTGAATCCGCGGTAGGCACGCGTGGTAATTAAGCCCATGCTCTCTCTCTGAGAGAACGCCTGTGCCCTGTAGTGGGACGTATATAGGTCACATAAAAAAAATCGTAAATGATTAAAAAAGCGTATTCCACATTGAGACGTGACGAAAAGTTTTGGATGGAATTATCAATGGAGCTTTGGCTTTCAGCATGTACTTTAATTCAATGGCGTATTAACGTAGAGTATATAAAAAATAGAGTTAGGTCGTATTAAAAAATATTTTAAATTCAGGATGGGTAAAAGTCGACAGCACAGTGACCTTAAGTTGACATACGTGAACACTTCAGTAGCCTCAGGCGAGGGTGAGTCACACTTGAACACTACGGTAGCGAGGGTAGGTCACACATGAACATTACAGCCACCTCACAGGCGAGGGTAGGTCACACGTTCACACTACAGTAGCCTTGTGACAGGCGAGGGTAGATCAAGTGTGGGTTGCACCAATACAGTACGGACATACATACATACATAAACACACGCCTATATCCCAGAGTGGTGGGCAGAGGCCAGGGACTGCCACTTGCCACGATCCTGACAGATCACTTTCGCTTCCTCAACTTTCATTAGTCGTTGCATGCACGCACGCGCCGGTTACCAATACAGTGTTATTATAAAAACACGATTCTCTAAAACATTCCTAAAATGCATTTTAAATAGTAATCCGTGTGGCGCCGGATTAAGAATAGCGCCACTCCATTTCCTTCCGTGGATGTCGTGGAAGGCGACTAAGGAAATACATTACCAGGAGACGGGCAGCAGCGTCTTCCTGAGATTCCAACCGTGTACTGCGATCGCCAACCCGCCTGCCAAGCGTGGCGATTATGGAAAAACCATGAGAGAGGCCTATGTCCTGCAGTGGGCGTTAAATGGCTGATGATGATGATGATTTCAAATAGTCTGTGGTAAAGTCATTCCCTTTAGGAAACGCCGCCATGCAGGACCGCCTTCGCGGACAGTTTTTTTCTGTTTTCGTTTCGTTTCATTTATAATTAAAATTTCAGTAATATTTTACGAGGTCACGTAAAATTTTCGCTGGGAACACATCAAGCCTTACGCAACATGTTAAGTGCACTCCAGCGAGACTTTTGAACAAGATTTTAAAAGCATCTGTCGATTGTAACAAAATTAAAAAATACAACTGTATTTTAAATGCAAAGAAAAATCTTAATCAAAATTCACTTCGTAAGCAAATCGTTCAACTTAACCCTCATATTAAATTCCAAAGAGCAATTTCAATAGAGTTTGAAGTCGATAAAACCTCCAAAAAGGATGTTTTAAAACGTCAGCCTCGTTACTGTCACTCATTGGATCTCTCCAATATCAGGCTAATCGCATAAGCTTCTGCAAAAAGCACTCAATTACTTAGCAGCGGTTAAGGAGAAGGGTGTTTTGCAATAAGGCTTGCCGCAGACTAATAAATATTACGTCGATCACAATTGAAGTTTGATTATAAATCCGACCCGTATTATAATTTGGTGTTCAGTTATTTGGTGCGTTACAATTTAGTAAATTTACAATGGTAACGGATAAACACGCATTAAATGTGTATGTTACCGTGGTAAAGGAGAATGATCAAAAACAGTCTATGTTGCGCTTTAAGCATTTATACCTCAAAATGTTTCTTTTTAAAAATGATTTCATTTTTTGATATTTGATAAATTAAAAGAATCAGGGGTTTAAAAGTAATAATTAAAAAATATCTGTATTGATTGTATAACTAAAAAACTTCAGTCAGTCAATACAGATTAGAAACAGATTACAGATTAAGTACATTATTTCAAAAATCGCAAATCGTGTACATACATAAAATGCGAAAGTGCAAACTTCAAACGGAGAGTTTTTGACGGGAATTCAAACGAGCGGTTTCATTACGCTTTTATTTTTGTAAATTGATTCCAGTGGATTTTATACTGTTTAATTAGTGTAGTTTATTGTTAAAATGACCATGTGTATAAACAATCCAACCAGCCTTTCTGGAAATCGTTGGGGGAGGCTTTTGTCCAGCAGTGGACGTCCAATGGCTGAAATGATGATGATGATGATGTATGAACAATATGTAGAATAAACAACTAAAATAAACCGCCATTGTGGGCTTAGGATAGTCTTGTCTCATGGGCTCAAAATTAAGATTTCTCGAAACTCCCATCTAATATTTTTATAATATTTTTCCTGCATAATCCAGAGCTAATTTCTTATAGTTTACCGTTGGTTTCATCAATGCGCAAGAAGACGCAAAAATAAACTGACTCCTATAGTAAATTGATCATTCTCCTTTACAACACTGTTAGGTACTGAATGAGTATTTGTCTCTTTCTCTCGCGATATAGACGGCAATATTGTATGAGTGAGAGGCAAATAGAATAATCTTTATTTCGCACATAAAAATACAATAGAATAAATTAAACTTAACATAAAATTAAAATTATTACAGTCTTACGTATTATGTACCAAATAGTGGTTCAGTCCCTTTCTTTGAATCAACAGTGGTGTACTTTTATATTGTTTCCAGTGGTGTGCAATGGGCATACTGAACTATAATTTAATTGCGTACTATATGACATTACTTTCGCTCGTAGCCCCGGCTGCCTGAGTGATCTTAAACGATCACGAAGGTTAAGCAACACAGGGCGCGTTCTGTGCATGGATCGGTCGCCGTCTGTGCCTAACGCTAGTGGCAATTTTCCGAGCGGTTCCGTGCTTCGCAAGGCACGTTAAGCTGTTGGTGCCGGCTGCCGTCGATAGATGGCAGTCGTTAAGCCAAGTCAGAGGCCTTAGGGCGGCTTGACAATTTCTGACAGTAGACGAGCCACTAGTCTACAAACCTCCACCAATCCGGACTTGGCCCCCGTGGTGGAGTATGGCCTATACCTTCCTCAGGGAAGAGACCCGTGCCCCTCGGTGGGGACATAATGGGTTGATGATGATGATGACATTACTTTGAATGACAGGATACGCAATAGTGTGATTAGAGAACGTTGTAGACTGAAAGAGGATGTGACAAGAATTGAGAAAGGAATGTTGCTTTGGTTTGGACATGTGGAGAGGGTGAAGGAAGAAAGATTGAGGAAGGAAAGAAGAAAGGGCCGGTAAGGGACGACTTAGACGGACATACTTCGACCAAATATGGGATGTATTAGCAAAGGGTAAGATAAAAGTACCCGAAACTGGCGTGCGCGCATGCAACGACTAATGAATGTTGAGGAAGCGAAAGTGATCTGTCAGGATCGTAGCAAGTGGGAGTCCCTGGTCTCTGCCTACCCCTCTGGGATACAGGCGTGAGTTTATGTTATGTTATGGTGTATATTTATATTGTTTCCAGTGGCATGCAATGGGCATACCTAATGAACTATAATCTAATTGCGTACTGTATGACATTACATTAGATAGGCTCACGCCTGTATCCCTAAGGGGTCGGGGTCTTTTTTTTTTTTTTCTTTTTTTTTAAAAAGGTTCCGCCACTATTGATCTTGTGGCGACCTTTAGTCTTTTTTGTAAAACTGTCATTTTATAAAATATTTGAATTAAGTTTATACATGTAAAAAATGTCTTATGTTAAAACTTTAAAATTAAATGTATACTAATAAAAAGTATCTTAATATGAAAAGTGTAATACAATAAAATATTCAGGAAATAAAATTTAAAATTACATTTATATACCCCGGCGCCTTTTCTCTGTCTACTCTTTCGAGTAGTGACAAGTAAGGCGCCGGGGTTCTAAAAGAAAATTAGACAATAAAATAAAAATTGTATAATTAAAATGTCAAAGTGTTAAAATGCAGAATTTAAAATGTCAAAATGTTAAAAAACAAAGAGAGTCAAAGTGTCAACAAATTAAAAAGTTAAAATGTATGGAAGACAGATTTGAAATAAAATATAAAAGTAAAAATATTAAAAAGATTTATACAATAATAATAAGGGGTCGGGGTCGCCTCATAAAATATTATGTAATAAAATACAGTTATAAAATACAAATATTATGTAACAAACTCACGCCTATATCCTGTAGGGGAATACGAGGGGAGAAGAAGATTTGAACTAAATAATGTACCCGACATTAAATAACGGCGAATAAAAAAATATATTATTTAATTAACATAGTTGTAACTTAAAAATTCGTCTGCGCTGAGCCTTAGATCTATTTTTCACTGAGAAGAAATAAATCGCTTCCAATTACTGAGATTAACTCAATTGCTCTAAGCTTTAACGGTACTAAGCTTGATCACTTTGCACTAATACTTAGGTTTTATGTTGGTACTAGGTGATTTAGTACGCAACGCATTGTGGACTGAAAGAGAATTTAGTGACTAGAGAAAAATTAATGCTTGATTTTGCTGACGCTACCTACCTCGAAATATAGTTCTCAATTGTTTATGGGCATTTCTCCACGGGGTCCGAACTTGACGGCCCGGCGCATAACATGTCCAGATTATCAAAATATAACCCTGCAAAAAATACTTCAGTATCCTCTAGGTCCTCGTCTACCTGGAGAACATGCAAACTTTGCTGAAAACCGTTTTCAACTCACAGAAAAAAAATCTGAAATGGCTGAAAATGACCTTCGGTGGCTTGTCCCCAACCCAAAACTTGACAATTTATAATTATTTCTATAAAACTCAGACTGTTTTCGGGGAATGTATTGATATTCACATATTGTCAGATAGTTAAAGTACCTCTCATTTAAATACCATAAGAATCTAAACAATAGTTCGCCTACAATACCAAGATGTTTGAGTGTCCCTTGCTTCTGCCTAAATCCGGTGGCACTTATGAACCAAGCGTTTCTTCGGTCGTAGATTACTCTAGGAATTTGCGGTGTGGACGAGCCATTTTGTCAGTCACGCCGCAGCGCCCGAGGACAACGGACGGGTGATTGAATGAAAGTCTTGGGAAATATCAGGGTAAGTAATTGATTCTTCAGATTTGGTCCAGGGCACACTTTGACTTCGGTGGAGGTGTTATTGGAAAAAATACTTATTGACTGTATAATCTAGTGCTTACTGTGGCTAATTTCTAGTGCCTTGAGCTGGGGTTGATACGTGGTGTTGTTTAAGAGTGAACTTGAAAAAACATATCTTTTCTGATTTCGGTTTTCCTGATTTCGGTGGCTTTTTGAGCACCGAAGTCAGAAAAACAACCACGGAAGTCAAATTTGCCTGATTTCAGTGTATTTCGTTTGACGTACGTTTATGTAGGTATGTACAGTAGGCTCTACATCAAGCTACTCTACCTACGACTCTATTTTCTTTGACAAGAGGTTGGCAATGCAACGAATCAAGGTACTTTGATCAGGCATTTACTGTACCTACCTATTAATTACATTGTACTCTGTGGCGTTTCCAAACAACACTGTTGAGTTAGATTTTTATCAAAGTTTTAAATGTATATAATACAATATAACATATTTTATCAGATTATCTGTCAAAAAAAAATTAAACACTGACAACATCTAATAAAAGTTCACAATGTTCGAGAATGTACTGTTTTTACAAACTGTAGAATTCAATTTATAGTTGCTGTGAGAAAGCACCATAGCCATCTGCAATTTAAAATTAAATACAACCCTGGATTAACATAAAACTAGGTACCTCAGTTACTATGTATTAAATGAAAGGTTGTAACAATAAAACATACCTATTTCAGCTGACCATGGAGCAAATAAAGAAAAAACAAGCTGCGAAAAAAAAAACAGGACCAAAAAGAAACAAAGAAATTGAAGGAGCATGCTAGGAAAGGAAGCATAAAGGAAGATGGAAGGGAAGATTGTAAAGCTATCTTTATCTGTATTTTGTATTACCTCATAAATTAAGTACAAAAGAAAATATTTTTAAAAAAGATATATTTTTTTCTTAGTAAGTTTTATCTTTATGTTAAATAAATATTTTCAGAAGACTGATTTAAGTTTGTAAAAAGTTTATGAAAAGTTATGTTTGTCGATTTTTTAATTACTCAATTACTATCATTGACAAGTACAAACCGTAGCATAAAAATAATAATAAAAACATACATTTGAATGTTTACACAATATTTTGTCTAAAAAGACTATTTTGCTAAGTAAATTTTATAATAAGGTTATCGACAATGTTAATAATGTTCATAAGACTGATTTAAGTTTTTATTTGATTATTATTAAAACACATTTTACCTACGTGGATTATTTTATGGCATTTGAAGTTGAGTAATGTTAAATTCGATTTTTATGAAAAAAAAAGTATGGAGGTAAAATTCGTATAGTATGTGTAATTTTGTTAAAATCTTTTATCTCTTTCATAACGAATTATGCCATGTTAAACCAAATAAAGGGTGTCTCGAATTGCTTTTTGTTTTTAGTGTAGTCACTTTATAAAAACAAGGCTGTACTGAAACAAAAATGTATAATTTACATACTTAATTGTTTGACTTTATTGCGTGTTTTGATAAAATTTTGCCACTTTTTTTTGGAAGGATTATCATTTTTCGTTCTAGAATAGTTAGCAAGAAATAGTTACCTACTCACGCACTTCGTGTTAGATTTTTGGCGCTTGCATGACGAGCTGACAGACTCACAAAATGAGAAAAACCGATTGAAAAAATGTGATTTTAGGTATAAGAAGTAGGTACTTTAGAGCTTAATAATGTATGTGAATTACAATAAAAAAGTTGATTGATTATATCCGCCCGGTTATTAATAAATTTATCCTCTTTTAATTTCTAGACAATGCTTAACATTACTGGTATCAAATTGTGACTTTGGCACGTTAAATGATTCTCTGGTCATTTTCTGATTCCAGTTAATTATTTCCTGATGTCAATCTGATTTCGGTACAGGTAGTAAGATTTCGGTGTTAGTTTTTCTGATTTCGGTGCTGGTAGTCTGATTCCGGTGTACAGTTTTCTGATTGCGGTGTAGTCTGATTTCGGTGATTTAAATATTTCGTTTTATAACCGAGAATCTGGCTACCCAAAATATATCATGTTTTATAGTTTTTAGCCCTTTATCCAAAACAATCGATAAAATTCCCGAAAGACGAAAAAAAAAACGACCACCGAAGTCAGCCATTTTTGCCTCTTCTGGAGAAATGCCTTTATGATTTCTTTCGCAATTAAAACTTTTTCTGTCACAAGTGCTATCTAATCTCATGTTTGTGATCCTAGGTTTTTTGTCGCGGGTTCTAAAAATCACTGTTAACATGTTTGTGTACAGACACTTTTTGCAAATACGATCTGTAAAAGGAGATATAATTTTTCTTTTCATTGGTGTTGCTAGTCAGCCTACTGGATCCCCTTAAGAAAAACATCTCAAAGTGAGTGAATTGAAGGAAATATACACCATCCTGCGACCACCACCACCTTGCGAGGAAACGTGACAGAATGTGTTATTATAGTAGTGTATGCAACTGTCATATAATGAAGAGTATTAAAACACGAGTGTGAGTTTATGAAACGAGCGCAGCGAGTTTCATAATAGTAACGAGTGTTTTAATACCCGTGTTATATGCAGTTGCATACACTACTTTATCTTCACTAATGAATTTGTCGGAGAGGTTTTTGAGATACGCAAGAATGACATTTTCAGAAAATGATGTAGTTTTCTTTTCGATCTTCCATGCCAAAAAGTTATTATATTCTTTTTCATATAATTTTCTAGATTTTTCTGGCAAAAGATTGTGAGTTAATTTTGTTGCCACTTCTAGAATATCCGGAGGCGTACAAATATCATCGTCGCTATCCATTTTTAACTTTTAATTTATTAAATTAAATTCACGCGTACGTGTATAATCACAGTGATTTTGCCGCCATTAAAATTTAACCAATGAGAGCGCAGCTGCGCGCTTCAATAAAACGCGACCAACCTGATTGGCCCTGCAATCAAGTTGGTCGCGTTTTATTGATGTTATAATGAGATTTTACGATATCGATGTGAATATTATACCATCATGTGAAATTGCTTAAATTGAGTGTTTTGTTGTCTGCGCTATAACAGTAGTATTGAAAACATAAGTAGAATGTTACAACATTAGTGTAGATAAAAATTATTTACTGCACTGGTAAATGTGATGATGTCGTTGTTTCTGGTTTCCACGACACAGGGTATCCTAGTGTGGGGCCAGAACCAATGTATGTGACTGTATGTAAATGTTTATGTTTAGTTGCAAAGTCGTCCGTAGTGCAACGGAGTAGAGTGCATGGATGTAAAGGATGATGTGCTGTCGACAGTACAAAGGCAAACTTGATGCTAACGGCGAAGAGTGGTGGTAGCCTAGTGGGTAGAACATTGGACTCGGAAGCGAGAGACCCATGTTCGGTTCTCAATGCGGGCGTGTACCTATGAATTTGTTTTCTAAGTTATGTACATGTTTGAAATTATGGTAGCAATACCACTAGCTAACTGTGAAGGAAAACATCGTGAGACAACCCGAGTGTCTAAGCTATTCACATACCTCAGCGCTTCAAATCGCCAATCCGCGGTGGGCACGTGTGGTAATTAAGCCCATACTCTCTCTCTGAGAGAAGGCCTGTGCCCTACAGTGGGACGTGTATAGGCTGCTTTAACTTTACTGTTGCTGAACTAGTAATATATGAGGTAGCGTTAAATTCTTATTAGTTTCGCAAATGAACAATTCATATCATTTTCATCTTCATCAGCTATTTAACGCCCACTGTTCATCAGCTATTTAATATCCTGACATAGACCTCTCTCATGGTTTTCATAACCATGAGGGGTTTTGCCATAATCGCCTCGCTTGGCAGGCGGGTTGAATTGAGGAATCTCAGGAAGACGCTGCTGCCCGTCTTCTGGTAATTTATTTCCTTAGTCGTCTTCTACGACATCCACGGAAGGAAATGGAGTGACGCTATTCTTAATCCGGCGCCACACGGATCATTTTAATTTAATTTAATTTTTATATAATAATCCACTTGCAGCTAACATTACATGATTATTGTTTTATTGTGCAGTTAAGAATTTTCACATCCAATTAATCCATGCTATTCTTCTATCTCTAAGAAAAAACCTCTGCCCTGCTGTGTACAAGGCAGCTTATGACCATTTTAAGCAACATTATTAAAGGAAACTTAGTTACACCACGGGCTGCATCACATATGTATACATCCTGTTTTATTTATGTGAATTGTCTGTTGTGTATTTACCTAGTTTTCTTTCTGTGTTTGTGCATATTGTGTTACTTATCTGTTTATTTTATTTCTGTGATGTGCCTCGTTGGTATAATAAACGACTTTCTTAATTTCATTATTAACAAGTACGTCATTGGACAAAGAAAATAATTATACTGGGGAAAATAATAACGGGCCTAAAATATTATGAAAATAATTGTGTAACTGAAGCGACGACGTGGCATTGGCGCTGTGTTGTGACTTAATTAAAAAGCCTCCCTCCGAAAAATACTGGAACAACGAAGGAAAATCGGGGATCGAACCTACCTACTGCTGACTCATCAGCAGGCCTAACATTTTTCCTTGATCGTTAAGCGAGTGCTATTGCTACTACAAATTCACTGAAGAAATGCGAAAATTTATTGTTATTTTCCATTATACCTATATTGCGCACAAACGTATTGTGCGCAAATACTTTATAGACGTCACGCCACAATAAACACTTCAGTAGGTATATATATATATATAGTCATAATTTGAATTAGCTGGAATTTTGTTATAAATGTCAAAAGTTTATTTTAAAGTGTGTAATTGGTTAATGATTACATTCCTTAGAAAAAATGATATCGCTCAAATGGTGGATTTTGAGACACCAATTTCCAGGTCGATTGATCTCCCGTTTTGATGAACAGGCCGTCTCAATCGCCAGATCTTTGGCGCTTTTTAAAATCTCGCATTTACCACAACAAACCACGAACCTTGCATGACTTGGAAGCTAACATTGAAGAAAAAATCACCAATTTGGAGCCAGATGTTTTGATGTGAAACAAGCGCAATTATGCATCAACTCGGGAGTAGGCCATGTGAGCGATATAATTTTTTCCAAGTAATGTAACCAATTATACACTTTCAAATAAACTTTATATAAAAACAGAGCTCTTTTCTTCAATCACAAAACGCCAAGTAATTCAAATTATGACATTACCTTTGCGCCACCCTTGAATATCAATTATTTTTGATACACAGTGTGGCTGGGACAGAATATCAGCGTTGTGAGTGCCCCCACAACGCTGGTGCTCGCCTCGGGGCTCAAAATGTATGGAACAGCTGATTCTTAGGGTCCCGTACTCGACGGGTGCCAAGCGGGCCCTATTACTAAAAATGCACTGTCCGTCTGTCTGTCACCAGGCTGTATCTCATGAACCGTGATAGCTAGAAAGTTGAAATTTTCACATATGATGTATTTCTGTGGCCGCTATAACATAAGTATTTAAGGGGGGCTCCCATACAACAAACGTAATTTTTTGCCGTTTTTTGCTCGATGTTAATAACGGCAACAGTTAAACGCTTGAAATATTAAAATGTTGTATAGATAATGGTACGGAACTGTTCATGCGTGGGTCCGACTCGCACTTGACTAGTTTTTTTTATTTTTAAAACGACAAAATTCACATTTTTTGTATGGGAGCCCTCCTTAAATATTTATTTTATTCGGTTTTTAGTATTTTTGGTATAGCGCCGACAGAAAAACATCATCAGTGAAAAATTCAACAGTCTATCTATCACGGTTCATGAGATACACCCTGATGACAGACGGACGGACGGACGGACAGCGGAGTCTTAGTTATAAGGTCCCTTTCCCTTTGGGCACGGAACCCTAAAAGGTGTTAAAATTGCAGTAGAACACGACTTAATAATTGACTTTTTTATTAAATCAATAAACCTTTATTTTCAGGAAACAGTACCAAGCATGACCACGCTCTCAATCCCTATTTACGTGATTGATAGATTATTATCTTTACGTCATTTCACAATTATCAACCAAATTCATTTAATTCAATAAGCCTTATTATAATATAAGCCCGTAAATATCATTAAAAATAAATTGCAATATTTTTATTAAATTATTATTGTTAATAGATTTTCATCTGACAGATGAAAATCTTTATGATGATAATCTTTGTGCTACTTCATAATTATCAACCAATTTCATTTAATTCAATAAATCTTATAATGTAATTAAAATTAATATTAGATTTATAAGCATGCACCTTAATATTGCCACGCCGTAGAGGGCATCATATATGATTTAAGTAATGTAATAATACCATCCTAGGTACAACATGACTGCAATGACTGAATATTAATAGAAATATGAATAGTAAGCCAAAAGAAAAGATGATTTTTTTTCATCGCCGCTGTAAGTGAACCACATGCAGCCTTTTCAACGTTCCGCATCGCTTAAACGGCTTAAACCCCAATAAGACCCTCTTCACACCCCTTTCCTTCCTCGTATGACCTACCAAATCACATGTTACCGATAATAATTTATTCCGGACGCGGCTGCCACCATTTTGCACCCCGTAAATCTCCCAAACGTCAAATAAGGCCAATGAAACCCGAATTTGTACGCGACCCAACGTAGACTACTTAGTGGGGATTTCACCTTGCATTTGTAAAATAAATTGCGGCGCTCTGCCTAGTTAAGTGTTTAGTAAAAACAAATTTAATGACTAATATACACATAACAATATAATGCAATAATAATTTAATTTATGCTTATTTTGACATTGAAATACCAAATTACTGCCAACTTATTCGTTTTTCCGAGTGCTGCACGTCAGTACGCTACCGGGTACTGACGGAAGACCAGCGCTGGAGTGGTCTGCCTCTCCAGCATATGCTGAGTCAGAGCGCCTTTGCTTTCACCACACCCACAAAATGCTCTCTCGTATTGTCTGTTGGTTTATGTTTGCTTATTTCTGTTACTCTTTTTGTGTGCTTTTTTGCTGTACGATTTTGCTTTGTGATTTTCTTTCTAATATGTTCTATATCTATGTGTGTGTGGAAATGCAAATAAATGGTTTTATCTATCTGTCTAAAAACTGAAATAAAAAATAATCAGCAACCTGACTGCTGAGCACTTAAAGCAGGCGGGATCAACCTAGGTGCCTCGCCATAAGTTACATTGTTGAAAGGGCGGGAGCCAAGCATTAGGTAAGGAGTCGGGTTGTTGGTTTTTTTAAATTTTCAGTTTTTTATTTTAGTGACTTTTTTTGGTTCCATTTATGCTGATTTTTAGGGTTCCGTGACTCAAAACGAAAAACAGAACCCTTGTAGGATCACTTTGTTGGCCGTCCGTCAGTCCGTCCATATGTCTGTCAAGACCCTTTATCTCGGGAACGCGTGAGGTACCGAGTTGGAATTAAACCCATATACTCAGGTCTACAGTCCCTTAAAGCTGTGAAAAATTCTTAGTTAAAAAAAAAAAAAAAAAAAAAACTTCGAAACTCAAGGGAATCAAAATTTACAGGGTACTTTCCGTTGATTTGGCAAGTAGTATCGTTGTATACTACAGGAATAGAATAAAATCTGAAACTATACATTTGTAATTAAATCATAAGAAAATTGTCTTTGAAGTTCGGGAAGATCTCGGAAAACTGCGATTTATAATACACAAGTACCTACAAATTTGTATGGAACCCTCGGTGGGCGAGTCTAACTCGCATTTGTCCGGTATTTATTTATATAGCCTATGAAACTCACACAAAAAGCGAATCGATAGAGATTTTATTTGTCAAAATCTGTCCATGGATTGAAAAGTTATGCGGGAACATAGAATCGGACATACTTACATGCATACATACGAGCTGACGAAACATATTAGTGAGCTCCGCTGCAGTCGGGTAACAAGTAGCAGTGGTTGGATGATATAGTTAGATACATAGATAGAGATAGAGAACACTTTATTGTACATAGAAAGCAGTAGTTATACAAATACAAAAGTATATTTTATTTTCTCAAGTACACAATGCACCTAATTGTTAATAAAGCGCCCAGCATAAGCATCTTACATTATGAAGTAGGAGAGAGAAGACCGAAATAGGGTTTTCCCGTGCTACGGATCTCCTGGCTTCTATTTGTTAAAACAGAAGGTACTGTTCTTAAAGTATACAGTATTTAAGTGCGCAATATTTAAGTTGCGACAGCGATAGGTCCATGGATGCAGATGGCAAGGGCTCGTAGGAGATAACATTTGGAGGAATAGGCCTATGCCCAGCAGTGGGCAGCTGTGTTCTAATGATGATGATGAAATATTGTGACATTCTGGCACTGCAGGCCTGCCGACACTATTCTTTCTACAGAAACAGAGAAGAATGTATTGTAGCAGGTAAGTTGTTAAATTAATTAGTAAAAATTGCAATGAAATTGTAAAGGTCAACCTTTACAATTTCATTGCAAAGACCATCTACCTATCTCGTAAAATATTTTTTTTATGTATATACGCCATTTAAAAAAAACGATCAAAATTCAATAAAAAAAACTAAATCTAGTAAGGTCTTCGTTATTAGTGTAACTTTATTTTTCACATTTTTTGTGACCCCGAAAACCTCGAAAAACATATTTTCTTTGTTTTATTTTTAAATTTTTCCTAACTTCTTATACGTAGGTATGTATTCTATGGTATAAAATCAATGTCACTCCAATCTAAGTTAGTCGCAAGTTCGCCCCAACTCCCTTCTTAAACCTACCCGATCGTTGGACCAACTACAGTTGGCTCTCGATATAGTTAATCGTCAAATTAAGAAGAAGAAGAAGAAAGACATTTATTATACCAACAAGATACATCACAGAAACAAAATAAGCACATAAGTAACATAATATGCACAACTACAGAAAGAAAACTGAATACACAACAGAAAAAACGAATAAATAAAACAGGACCATAGATGTATCCTGTGGTGTATCTACGTTGCCACAAAAGGCAGCTATATTTAAAATTGGAATTTGATTGGAGAACGTGGTGGACTGAAAGAAGATGTAATGATTAGAATTTAGAAAAAAACATATGGAATGAAAGTGTTCGGAAGGGCTAGTAAGGGACGACTCAAACGGGCAGAGGTACCTCGGCCAAATTGTTAGTATCATCATCAACCCATTATGTCCCCACCGAGGGGCACGGGTCTCTTCCCTGAGGAAGGTATAGGCCATACTCCACCACGGGGGCCAAGTCCGGATTAGTGGAGGCTAGTAGACTAGTGGCTCGTCTACTGTCAGAAGTTGTCAAGCCGCCCTAAGGCCTCTGACTTGGCTTAACGACTGCCATCTATCGATTGCAGCCGGCACCAACAGCTTAACGTGCCTTGCGAAGCACGGAACCGCTCGGAAAAATGCCACTAGCGTTAGGCATAGACGGCGACCCATCCATGCACTGAACGCGCCCTGTGTTGCTTAACCTTCGTGATCGTTTAAGATCACTCAGGCAGCCGGGGCTACGAGCGATTGACAGGCGTGAGTTTACGTAATGTGATGTAAAATAATCCATGTCGTAGGAGGCGACTAAGGAAATAAATTACCAGGAGACGGGCAGCATCGTCTTCCTGAGATTCCAACCGCATACTGCGATTGCCAACCCACCTGCCAAGCGTGGCGATTATGGCAAAATCCCTCATGGTTATGAAAACCACGAAGGAGGCCTATGTCCTGCAGTGGGCGTGAAATGGCTGATGATGATGATGAATATATCTAAAATAAAACTTCCTATTTCCAGAACAGGTCCACATTCCAACCCGAGTCTCAGTACTCGTTGCAGAACAATCGTATTCTCACAAAATAATATAAAAGCTTACAGCAATGGAATTTTGTTTGCAGGAAATACCTGAAGTACTTTTATACCGAAAAGCGGGGACAAATAAAATGGTTTGCCTTCTACTTCCTTAAAGTACGGTTAAGGTAAGGACACACCTGGTCGAAACTCGGTAGTACGGTTGACAGCAGGTAAATCTTTAAATTGTTGTTGCAATGTCGCTCTCAACCTAACTGATTAGAGTGCGTGTATGTAAATATTTATATTCTGTACTCTTAATGTAGTAACATGTAATTTAATTTAAAATCATCCGTGGGCTCTTTTTCTCAGCTATTTAGATAGATAGATAGGTATATAACACTTTATTGCACACCAGTAATTTACATAGATATAAGGTACTTCATTATATTACTTCTGTGTGGCGCCGGATTAAGAATAGCGTCACTCCGTTTCGTGGATGTCGTAGAAGGCGACTGAGGACATCAATTACCAGGAGACGGGCAGCAGCGTCTTCCTGAGATTCCAACCGCATACTGTGATCGCCAACCCGCCTGCCAAACGTGGCGATTATGGCAAAACCCCTCATGGTTATGAAAACCACGAAGGAGGCCAATGTCCTGCAGTGGGCGTCAAATGGCTGATGATGAAGGTACTTAATATCCAGTTCATAATAGTATGCAATTGGCGGTCTTATTGCGAAAAGCGATCTCTTCCAAACAGCCTGAAATTATTTAGCCAAAACTATCGATTTAATAAAATAACACAACACAATCACTGACACTCAATCACTCACTGAATTTGACTTGCCCCCTGTTTCTGGAACGCGTACAGTCTATCGATCTGCAGATAAGAGCGGTACCTACTTTTGTGTACACTGTTGTTACTTAATAGCTGTTATCACCTCCTATATACGCGCACCAAATTCTCAGCGATCACGATCGTCTAAATATCAAATTTGTGAAGTTATAGTAGCAGTACCACTCGCTAACTGTAAAGGAAAACATCGTGAGGAAACCTGAGTGTCTGAGCTATTCACGTACCTGAGCGCTTGAAATCGCCAATCCGCGGTGGGAACGCGTGGTGATTAAGCCCATACTCTCTCTCTGAGAGAAGGCCTGTGCCGTACAGTGGGACGTTTAAACGTAAAATTCCATACCATTTGCTAAAGCAAACGTCAGAATTCCGACAGGATTTGTGCGCGTACTTAGGCCTCTGTCTTAACAGTTTTTCAATGTACCAAGAACCGGAGTTTCTTCTTATTTTAAGTAAATGATTCCATGGGTGTGTCCTTACCCTAAGAAAAGGTTAACGTTACCTACGATGACTTTACTGAACTTTTGATATGAAGTAAAAACGAAAAAGTTACGTCGTTTGCGCAAGAATATTTTAAAAGCTGTGAAAATATAAATTTCGTCATCATCAGCCATTTGACGGCCACTGCCAGACATAGGCCTCATAACCATGAGGGGTTTTGGCATAATCGCCACGCTTGGTAGGCGGGTTGGCGATCGCAGTATGTGGTTCGAATATCAGGAAGACGCTGCTGCCAGTCTCCTGACAGTTTATTTCTTTAGTCGCCTTCTACGACATCCACGGGAGGAAATGGAATGACGCTATTCTTAATCCGGTGCCACACGGTTAAAAATAAACATAAATTTATTAGTGAGAAAATTATTATTTTGGAGATATTTTATTTTGCTATAGAACTCCCCTCAGAGGCAGTTTAGAAGAAGAAGAAGAAGAAGAACGACATTTATTATACCAACAAGATACATCACAGAAACAAAATAAGCACATAAGTAACATAATATGCACAACACAGTGTGTGGCGCCGGATTAAGAATAGCGTCACTCCATTTCCTTCCGTGGATGTCGCAGAAGGCGACTAAAGAATTAAATTACCAGGAGACGGGCAGCAGCATCTTCCTGAGATTCCAACCGTATACTGCGATCACCAACCCGCCTGCCAAGCGTGGCGATTATGGCAAAACCCTTCGTGGTTCTTATGAGGGAGGCCTATGTCCTGCAGTGGGCATCAAATGGCTGATGATGATGATGACATCTTTCCCTTTACCACATACTTTTTGAACTGCATCTGAGGAGTGTTTTAAGGAATAGTGTTAAAAACACTAATAAGTGCGATTAGAAATTTAACCTTAAATTTATAGCAGAAATCATTTATTTTAGAGCTACTTGTTAATTTATAGCGACGACATGTCTTTGGGTTTTTTGGTGATTTTCGTTCCTTTTAAGGAACCTTTAAATATGGTTAAAAAAATACATAAAGCAAGGACAAGAGCCCCGAAACATGAAAAATCCCCTTCAATCCTAGCAACATAATCCCCGAGCCCCGCGCCTACTGAAGGAGAAACTTCGCCCATGCCGTCACACTATTTCTCCCAACAGCCGATTGGCAAATTGGAATGCGGTGATATAGTTGCGTAAAAAGAAATAAAACCCGCCCCCACCGTTGTAAGGCCGGGATGCGAGCTTAGGCGAAGCATAGGCGGTTGATGTCCCTCCGCAGATCTGCCCTAATAATCGGCGCACAAAATCCTTGACGATTGCAATCGTCTAACTGTCAAAAGGATTCCACATTTGAACGGCAGGGTTGGACCTGTTTATTATGAGGACCTTGTGGCGAACAAAAACAATTTGGCAGATTTTATGAAATTCTGCCACGATCACTACTGGCACTAAAACTAAACTTTGGACTTTGCATCTAGTACGTAATGAGATGATTTATGCAGCGTCCAGTGGCACCTTCATTCACACTAGATGGGTGAAGGGACCATTCGGACGCTGCAGTGCCTGGGACACATTGGCACTACTACGACCGTACCTATATTAAGTTGATTGTAAAAAATATCGTATTTTATAGGGCCTTTAGCTTTAATATTTTAAGGTTCTCTTTTTTTCAAACTTTAGACTGATCTTTTACTAAACTGCTATGTACTTTTAAGATCCTTGTGAGCCATTACGAACCTTAGCATTTATTTTATGTTTTTGAGCCTGTGTATTAGAAGTTAAACCATGGAAAATAAACAAATATATAACTGTGAAAATCTATACTAATTGCCTTAGCAAACGTTAGGATTCTGACAGGATTTGGCCAGATTGGCTGGCAGAAATTTTTGTGTATAATAAAGTGTTCTCTATTTATCAATCAATCAATGTATCTATTTATCTAACACACTTTTCAATAGAATGATATAAGCGAAATAATAGTAGTTATTCTATTTCCTTGTCTACAAAGCAATATAAGTACAATATCATTCCAATGGCATAAATCCCGCTTGAATAGGCGTACCTGTCTCGCGAAGAAGATCGAGACTCGCGAGGTCCCGAGTTAAGCTGCACGGGTTATACCATTGGAACGCAATTGATCACTACTAATAGTGTCAATGAAATAACCGTTGGCGTACTAATATGACTCTATTGAACAACTATGCATTCTAAAGATTTGCCCCCAGAAGTTGAAGATCTTATTCGGCAAAACTTAAAGATTGATTTAAGGGTTATTAGAGAACACAGAATAGGACATAGGTGCATACATTTACACACATATAAGCCAAGAACATTAGTATCCTTTTGGACTCCGCCGCAACCAGGTAATAATGTTTTTCATTTTAATTTGCTTCACAAGTTCCGCTTACGCTGCAGTAGCCTCTGCTTTACGAGGCGTAGCCTAAAGCGGGCTCGGGAAGGAATGGCATTGCGCCAAAGAATGTCTTTATTGCTTGAAAGAATCCACTTTCCAGGAATTCAATAAGACCCTATCTATGTTCCGATTAAAACAAAAGACGAAACGGGTGCGGATTTTTTTCGCACGTTGATGTTGATTGATGTTATGAATCACTTTATTTCATTAAGAGACAGCAAAGAAATCCATTGGCCGCTGAAACTGATACTTCAATCAATCAGCTCGGACTCGTCCACTGCTGGGCCTCCCTTAAAAGGTACGACATATGTAGATCCTGGTGTACATACAATAAATAATATTCTATCTATCTATCTGTCCTCTACCATCCACATGCAACTGCTGCCAGCAATCTGCCCATCATCGGCCCAGCGAGCCAACGATCCTGTTTCATTCATATAACTACAATTCGGGGTTTATGATGACACTTCGATGTACATCGCACAGTCTTTTAACCCACAGATTAACGAGTAAATGCTGCTATGCAATGTGCCTCGAATCGTCAGAGTAAACTACGAATTGTAGTTTTATGAAACTTCAACTTGCTAGTCTCATAGGCTACGTCAATCACCTTAGTTCTTTGGCTAATTATTTCATTTATAATGTAAACCATCAAAGAGACCCCGGGAATAGCCAACACCATAGCACGCTTAGCAACCTTTAATCTGTGGACTAGTCCTGTCCACGTTTCTACTCCGTATGTCATATAGCGTATAGTTAGCATGCCGTCAAATGCCCGCATTTATAATATGTATTCAGAAAATTATTTTAACGTAAAAAACATACATTTTGGTAGCCCAGAAACCATGTGAGTTGCCGGCACGACGTTCCTGTAGCGGAGATTAAGGCAGCGAAGAAACTTTTATCAAATAAATTGGTAATGATTGCCATCACCAACTTAAAATACTAGGTAAAACCTATAGTATTCAACCCTCCCTTCGTAAGCCCCGATAACTGATATTTTGGCAAAAATCGCTTTTTTCTATAAATGGGTCTAATAATATAGCAATTGATGGCAAAATAAAAATTGGTGTTTAAACTGAGATAAAGGCCGATTTTGCAAGCGATTGTCGTAAACACCTTAGTGGGGTATTTTATGGACTTTCACAGCGATCCCCGCAGATATAACCAACCTTACTTAAAGTATAGTCACTGAAGTATAAAAATCCTATTTTAACCGTTTTTTATGTAACTATAACTTATCGAGGTTTACATATAAAGTAAACCCTGATAAATAGTAGTTGTCGGGATTTTTAAACGTAAATTTTTCATTTAATTTAGTACCTAATTTCTTCTAATAATCCGAAGGTTTCAAGAGCTATGATTCTTTTTACCTTTAAATGCGTCTACTGTAAAGTACCTACTTTAGTACATTTTACCTAAAATGTAGTAGGGGAGTCGATTTTAGGTTATTGATACTAGGTAAAATACTAGAATAAGTTATTGATAGCTTTATTTATATTTAGTAAGAAAACATGAATGCTACAGCTAGACACTTATGTTAAAATATACCGCGAAAGGCACCCCACGTGGCTGTGTTAATTCAACAGAAACCAAACGGACAAATTTTTGGATCGCTAATTATTATTATAAGGCTTTATTTATAGACCGAAGCAGGCAAAATCCTGACCTTTTGCCCAGTAGTGGGACACAAAAGAGGTTCAGTAAAGAAAAATATATAAACCAGATAGCTATAAGTAGATACATAAATAAATCCAGACGAAATCTTCCCGACACCTTCCCACGAAAACTCCGGCCGGAAAATGTGTGCTCACGCCTAATAGGGAAAGTTAGAAATTGCTCAAGTTTAATGGGATATTTAGGTATTGTGACAGTTTACAAGTACAAGCAGACAAGTTGGCAAAGTGCTCGCGTTGCTATTATAAGTGTCTCCCTTTAACAAGTAGGCCTGCACTCTGAAACGCAAATTTGCAGACCAAACCAATAAAAAACTCCGATTTAGTTGGTTCCGGCAGCGTCTAAAATCATCCACATACTCGTAGATACAAACAGATCATACAAGTGCCACCGCAGTATGCCCTGTGGCCTTCTCTGAGAGAGTTAGAGAGTGTACGGACCTAGTCGACACGTTTGCATACCGCAAGATTAGAAATGTAAAGCGTTATATGATCACCTCAGATCCTCATATTTCCTCACGATATCTTCCTCAACCTGCAACCCAAATATACGTAACTTACAAAACAAAGCCATGCCAGGATTCTAAGCTAGGCGCTTCTACTGCTAAAGTTCAAAGTTCAGTGCCTCCTATACAATATTACCTAAATTGTTTCCTCTGTTACGCGAAAGTTCATCATCACCATCGGCCATTTGACGTCCACTGCAGGACGTATCCCTCCTTCATGGCTTTCATAACCATGAGGGGTTTTGCCGTAATCGCCACGCTTGGCAGGCGGGTCGGCGATCGCAGTATGCTGTTGGAATCTCAGGAGGACGCTGCTGCCCGTCTCCTGGTAATTGATTTCCTTAGTCGCCTTCTACGACATCCACGGAAGGAAATGGAGTGACGCTATTCTTAATCCGGCGCCACACGGACACGCGAAAGTTACTAGAGGTAAATTATAGTTGAGAAGAAAAAATATTTTTGAATTAAGCGCATTTGGTCAAGCGGCAGGACGGATTATGGACTAAGTTGGTAACAGAGATGTTGGGTAGACCCACGGTGGATCAATGGCATTGCTAAAGCAACTGGATAAGAGTGGGCAGGACTGAGAGGGTTGGCATTACAAGGCCTTCGCCTAGAAGTGGGCGCGATGCCGGCGATTAGGACCGAATTCTTATTTTTCGATGTGTGTAATTGTTCAAATGATTATCTGGACGAACTCTTCCTTATGAAAATTCTTAATTTTACTAATTCTTAATTTTCCGAATTTTTCATATTCCTAATTATGGTTAGGACGAATGTTGTTTTTTTTTCAATAAAAAGTACAGTTAGCGATTTTGTGAATTGCTAAGTTGGCCTTTCTCGACCTCTTTCTTCACCTAACCGCTCCTATGCGGAACTCTTTGCGATAGTTTCGATAATCAGCTGGATAGTACCCACTACTGGGATAGATGAAGGTTTGATATTTAATACGCAAATGACACTTATTTAAATAGGTTATGTCTTATTTTAATAACGAAGAACCTAAAATGCGAATATTGTGCATGTAACGACTGATGAATGTTGAGGAAGCGAAAGTGATCTGTCAGGATCGTGGCAAGTGGCAGTCCCTGGTCTCTGCCTACCCCTCTGGGATACAGGCGTGAGTTTATGTTTGTATGTATGCATGTAAGAACCTAAAAACCTTTTATTTAATAACCACTTACGAAGCGGTGGTAGTGCAGCGGTAGAACACCGGCCTCACATTCGGGTTGTCATGGGTTCGAATCCCAACATGTGCCAATGACTTTGTTTTCGATGGAGTAGCGATTCCACTCTGCTAACTGTGAAGGAAAACAAACCAGGGCCTTTATTATGAAATATGCGACATTATCGGAAGTAGCGAGATGGTCGCAAATCCGTATCTCAAGATATGATATGACGTTATTGGGCCAACAAAGACCCATACATTTCTAGCGTTCATTACTCAGTGCCAGGAAAATTCGAAACTATTCCAAAAATAACCGTATTTGTCGCTAGATTCGAGTGAATTGTCGGGCTCCAGCACGACATTGACAACCCTTCCGAACATATCGCTGCTTCATGATAAGGGCCCTGAGTGTGAGGTGTTCACATACCTCAACGTTTAAAATTGTCATGCCAGCGGTGGTAGCCTAGTGGGTAGAATATTGGAATCGGAAGCGAGAGACCCAGTTTTGATTCCCAGTGTGGGCATGTAGCTATGGCTTTCTAAGTTATGTATATTTGTGAAGTTATAGTAGCAATACCACTCGCTAACGGTGAAGGAAAACATCGTGAGGAACCCTGAGTGTCTGAGCTATTCATATACCTCAGCGTTTGAAATCGCCAATCTGCGGTGGGCACGCGTGGTGATTATGCCCATACTGTCTCCCCGAGAGAAGGCCTGTGTTCTACAGTGGGACATATAAAGGGTGCTTATGTGTAATATTTTATATCTTTGGTCTACAAAAATAGTTTGTATACATCGAGAGACACCGAGTCTGGTACGCTGTGCTCAACTTCTTCGCCGTTTAATATAGAATCGGGAATCGTGAGATAATTTCAAAGAAAGGCCCTCGTGTGACAAGCCTTACAGACTACACTTTTAAACGTGAAATGCTTTGCTACTTTGTAAGAAACATTAATTATAATATTTTGCTGAACAATTCCTCGAGCCTATCAAAAACAACCCTTGAAGGCTTATGTTTGAAAACGTCTCGCTCTGAAAACTCGGCCGTAGTGTCAAACACAAACAGAATGAGGTTGCGACCTCCACAGAGGCCGGTCGGCCGAATATCGTCTGGCTGGAGAGGAAATTTTGAAGTTTGAATTTGTAATTCTAGCTTCTGAAACTGGCCAGTGACAATCTACACTGCCGTCGTTCACGACCTTTTTAGTATCAGTAAGATATGAGGAAACATAGTTTGATAATGTACTAATAAGCACAGATGAGATCTTTTTTATGAACCACGGTATTTTTGTTACTGTATGTTAGAACTGATATAGTATCTACTCCTTGTGCTGTTAATTTAAACAAAGTGATGACAATAAGCAATTTTTATTTTAAAGAATATTAAGAAATATACTTACACAACTCTCGCCTGTATGCCGGGGTAGACAGAGGCCAAGGTTTGCCATTTGCCACGCGATTCCTGACAAACCGCTTTTGCTTCATCTACATACATTATTTGCAGCATGTTTAACAAACAAACGAAAAAAACTCCGAGTGAGGCCACTGTTTTCCAAGGGACTAGGCAGGTATTTAATTAATTAATTATATTTTACTGCACACAAAACATTACATTAGAAATTACTTGTACAAAGGCAAGCTTATCTCTGTAAGAGATTTCTTCCAGCAAACTTATTTACTTTCGATACCGGACCCAGAAGGTAGGTAAGTTAGAACTTCATTATTTTACCGCGACAAAGAAGACGCCGCAACTTCGCGAGGCAAAACGAAAATCGCGAATATAAACTTTATTACACTATCGCTATGCAAAACCTCTTAGACAATTTATCTTCCTCTAGAGAAGTTGGTAACTTTCGGTGACAGAACGAGTTACGTCCAGAACAACACTTTATTCCGGTTTTATGTACGTAGAACATTGACCTTTTTTGGCGGGACATGAAAACGGTTTGACAGTAAGGTTAGTTGACGTTAAGCCGATTCTGTAGTATAAGAACATTATTTTTTAAAATTCCCACAACGTAATTATGCAACTTTAATTGCTAACAACAACAGTCTACAATGAAACGTCTTCTAGCAATTAAAATTGCACAAGTTTAATTGCTAGAAGACTTTTCATTATTAATGAAACGTCCTTCTGATGACCTCTCTGTCAAGAGCGTACCGACCAAGAAGAATACTCGTGAAAAGAAAAAGCATTTGTAAAGTCCCTTAAAAAAATTGTAATACATACATTAAATAAACTTGACTGCCTCGTTGGTCTAGCCGTTAATACGCTTAACTACCGAAATAGAGGTTGTGGATTCGATTCCCACTGGGGGCCGCCGAACATTTGTACAAATAGCGTCAGTCTGGGTGTATTTTATTAGCAAAGCGCAAGATAAAAAGTACCCGAAACCGACCTGCGTGCATGCGACGACTAATAAACGAATGTTGAAGCGAAATAGATCTTTCAGAATCGTGGCAACTGGCAGACCCCGGTCTCGGTCTACCCCTTCGGGATAAAAGCGTGAGTTTATGTTATGTTTCTTATGTTTTCATTTCCGTATATAACAGAGATTATACACTAAAATCCTTATTACCTATTCAGATCACTGATGAGAAGTTAGAATAAAGTGGTAAGATGCGACGAAACTTCTGTTTTACTCCATAGAGTATTGGGCTTCCAGCGACAGAAGTATTTAGTGGAGATATTAAGCCCAAGGAGAAATATCTGTTTTTCTTGCCAACAGAAATTAGTCTTTGAGAAATGTTGGAAAGCCTCTTTGAAGTGATTAGTAAGAAAATCGAAAATGGTATCAAGTGTCGATCGCGTACGTAGTCGGCTTTTACATGCATGCACTCTGCTCAGTTTAGTTGAGTTTGCGAATTTATTCGTAAGGGAAGGAAAACTTCCTAGAATCTAGGGTATTCACATAATATATTTCAGCAGTCGAAAATAGCGTTCCTTGGAGGAGGCTTATAATAATTAATGATGTTACTTCTCTGTTCAAATAACACAGATCCAATAATAATAAGAGGCAAAACCTATTAATTAATTTACCACACCTAACTTAAAATAATAGAAGGTATCGCTTTTTATCAATAAGTTAAGCTAAGCTTTCCTACGCTGGTCCGCTGCTGGACATAGGCCAAATATAGTATGCAGATAGTTTCGGGGTAAATCGATCTACCTAGGTTTCATTTTTATAAAACGTCGTTTTAGCCATGTTTTCAGGCAATGAAACACTGCTGAAATATCATTAGAATACGAAGGTAAATTTGCCATCATCTACAAGGTTGTAATGTACATGTGGAAAATCTGGCGATCCTGAAACCAAAAGACCCCGGTTCGAGCCTGTCTTCAGTTCGGATATTTTTTCTTTTTTCCCCTTTGGATTGTATCTAAATATGAATTATTAGCATTTCTTAAACTTTCGCAAAACTTACACTGTATAATTATAAAAAAAACACGATTAACAATAAAAAAAAGCGAGCAAAGCTCGGTCATCCAGATACTGCGTTATTATATGCGGATGTCCAGTAACGGACAAATGTGAGCTGATTGATTGATTAAACAGCAGAGGATTGTTAGCAGTTTATTCACATATTGTTGACGTCTGGATTAAGATATTCAACGAGCTACCTCTCTGTTTTTCCATCACAATGGAACATGCCAACTTTGACCGTGTAGGTGAAAAGGTCGGTAAGGGACGTCCTAGGCGGACGTACTGTGGGAGTTCCAAGTAGGGAATTTATTAGCGAAGTCATAGATAAAAATTACTCGAAACCGTGGACGAAGCGAAAGAGGTCGCTAAGGATCTTGGCGAGTAGCAAATCCTAGTCTCTGCCTAACCCTTTGGGACATAAACGTGAGTTTATTAAATGCAATCAACTCCATCCAAAGGTTGTATGAAATAAATCGCTCTAAGAAATAAATTCGCCAATTGTATACCACTTTTTTATGTATGTAGCCTATATTTCCCACAGACCTTCTCTCAGACATGGGTTTAATTAGCAAGCGTGCCTGCAATACAATACATCTGTATGTGAACACCTCAGATACTCGGGTTACCTCACGACGTTTTCCTTCATAATTAGCGAGTCGTATTGCTACCACAACTTGACAAATGTATGTAACTTGGTGGGATTCGAACGTAGGCTAAATATGAAGGAAAACGTCGTTAGGAAACCAGAGTGTCTTGCTTGTTTACCATTACTTAGATACTCGTATAATAAATAATTTTGTAATTCTTTCGTGGTTGTGTTATAAACTATATCTGTCTAATATAATAATTATGTAAGAACATGAACTTTGACACCTTCGAACTGATACAAATCGATACGACCAAATACCATTCCAACTGTAAATTACCAATTACTAGTGCGAAAATACGTGAAAAACAATATACGGCCCAAAAGCTGCGTCCGCCCACGCAGTGGTCCGAATAAATTAATTTCCGTAATGGAAAACAAATTACCAGAGAGCCGACTGAAACGTTGAATAGCGTGGAATGGACCCACCGGCGCGCCGCCACTAAAAATATTTGATGCATCCACTCTTTCTCAGGTACCTCAGCGCTTGAAATTGTCAATCCGCGGTGGGCACGCGTGGTGATTAAGCCCATACGCTCTCTCTGAGAGAAGGTCTGTGCCCTGCAGCGAGACTTCGTTTGGATCCAGTGGGGGGTTGATTTCCGACATTTTGTTCGAAACTCTGAATCTTAATTCGAAGTGGTGAGAAGTATTAATTAGCGTTAGCGTAGCATTAAAAATGTTTTCTATTGCAGTAAATATTTTTGAGCTAAAACTATCATAAGAGCACTATACATAATTTTCTTAATTCTGGAAACACTTACTTGAATTTCGGCTCGACATGACTCTTCGAATAGAAGCGAAACCTGGTCGGACTCTTCCGACAAACATTCAAGTAAGTGTAAAATTTATTAATTTTTAATTCAAGTGATTCCGGAATTAAGTTAGTAGCGTTAAATGCTTATGTGTCTGGTATCCGATAAGCTCGATTAGTCGCGCTTTGTAATTTTTAACCGACTTAAAAAAAGGAGGAGGTTATCAATTCGACGCGTTTTTTTTGCTATGTTCTTCCTTAACTCCGTCAAATCTTAACCGATTTCGACAATTCTTTTTTTGTTCGAACAGGTATAACGTCCCATTGGTCCAATTTTAATTTGGTGAAGATCTGATGGAGACTTTCAGAGATGGAGAGCAGTAAATAAGCCGTAATGGGGCCCATCCTTTAGTAATATCCGTATGTTTCATAAAATAGCGTGAAAGTAGTCCCAAGTTAATTTGGTGATGACATTCTTAGATGGAAATTTAGAACATCAAATTTTAAAGTAACGAATTAAGTAGGGTAAATTATGGTTATAAGGGACTTATTTATTTTTCTCCCGCTCCCCTACTAAAAACTGATAAATAAAAATTTTTAAATAAAAAATAATACCGACTTCGATGATAGAAGTCTCATGTCTTGGTCAAGATCATGGATCACGGATCCGGGTTTAATCCCAAACCATTAATTTTAAAGTTAAAATGAGGTTTTTGAAAGATTAAAATAGCATCTTTTTAGATGACTTTGATGAGTTCTTCTTCTTAAAGAGCCTCTCCATCACTGGAGGTTGGCAGTTAGATCTTTACAACGGTCTCTGTTCAATTGATCCGCGGTTTTAACACATAAAATAATTTGTTTTAGAGAATATAAATTAATTCAATTATTATTCTTTATTACAGCCACAAGATGGACAGATGACCTCATCCAAGTGGCAGGAAGGCGCTGGATGCAGGCCGTTTCCAACCCGTCTTTTTGGAAATCCATGGAGGAGGCCTATGACCAGCAGTGGACTTCTTGTGGCTGAATGATGATGATTATTATTAAAATGAAATGAAATGAAATGAGATGAGATGAGATGAGATGAGATGAGATGAGATGAGATGAGATGAGATGAGATGAGATGAGATGAGATGAGATGAGATGAGATGAGATGAGATGAGATGAGATGAGATGAGATGAGATGAGATGAGATGAGATGAGATGAGATGAGATGAGATGAGATGAGATGAGATGAGATGAGATGAGATGAGATGAGATGAGATGAGATGAAATTAAATGAATTTGTCTCCCAGAAATATGTTACAGCTATCTTTAAAATATAGAACATACAATCCAATTAAGTTCTATTATCATTATTCATTTTAAAGATCTAAGAATAAGCAGTGGTCCACACACTAGGCCGAGCCTTTCCTGTGGGGGCCGTGATTATAAATATAAAAAAAAACAATGTAGGTGTACCTAGTAACGAAACAGCGTTTAGCGCTTTTTAATGCAGGGCTTGGTGTTATGTGCAGTTATGTGTTTATGTGGTATTCTTTATTGCATACGAAACATTAAACGGGACTTTACATAAGTTGCAGTTTGAAACCTTTTTTTAATAACATGCATTAAAACTTAACCTTATTAAAGGCTGGATATTATTTGTGAATGAATGGTGATGAAGCGAAAGTGATCTGTCAGGATCGTGACAAGTAGCAGACCCCTCTGGGATACAGGCATGAGTTTATGTATGTATGTATATTACTTAATGAATCCGTGTTAAGTCTCTGTACTTACATACGTGCTGAAATTTAATGTTTTATGACAACAACAGTACGTATGATGTAACATTTACACACTACTAGTATATTCTGCATTGCAATTCGAATATAATCCAGAATGGCTGCATTGTAACATTAATGTTTTGTACAATTTTTTAAGGTCGCGGATTCAATGAAGCATTTAGGGGTTTTTCCTAATATGCAGTATTCTTTTCATCATCATCACCGATGTGACGCCCACTGCAGGACATAGGCCTCCCTCATGGTTTTTCAAGCTTCCTGGTCTTGTACCGCCCCCATCCAGCGACTCCCCGACGATGTATTTTTTTTTTCAAAGTTAATTATTAAACTTTTGACAAACAAACATTTTAAAAAGTAACTAGACTTCGTACAAAAAAGTTGTCTATGATTTTAATATGTTCTGTGAATTTTAAAAGACTTATCAACATTCCGAAAAAAATCCTAGGAGCTAGATAGAAATTCCCTTCAAGGGATTTTTTTTATCAAAGGGTTACTTTTATATAATGAAATCTTTCATGTGTATAAATAACCCTTAAATAAAAAAATCAAAAATATCTTCTATGCAATCCACGGTGGGCACGCGTGGTGATTGAGCCCACACTCTCCCCTGAGAGAAGGCCTGTGGCCTGCAGTGAGACGTATATAGGCTGCTTATGTATGCAATATACAAACTTCACTTAGATATAATAATTTCGGGCCAAAGCGAGATTCGAACCAGCGCCTCTAGCAAATCATCTAAGCCGTTCAGACCTCCCGTGGTCTCTGTAAAATGGTATATGGTATAGTAGAGCGAGGAATTTGTCTTTCTACGTGAAGTTTGTTGAGCAAGCCTAGCAAGGGATTCATTCTGAAAAATCAAATTATTAAAATATATAGTGGTTTACGTATTATTTAATTTGATTGGTGCAAGAAAGATGGGTTCACTTTGAAGATTCTATGTTCGAAGGATTCAAATGGGACGGTATTACGTATATCTATTACGTCTATCTGTCTGTTTGTCCGTCTGTCTTTCCTAAAACCGTAATAAGTCTGACCTCAGTCAGAGTGTATTTTCATGTTTCTGATATCCTTGTCCGGTTACCATAGCACAGGGCATCTATTTTGGGACCAAGACAAATTGGCTGTCCCAAAAAGAAACACAGTAAGGGACATTTATTGAGAATTGAGAAATAACCATGTTGGTTACTAGTTGGTTCCAGTAACCAATAGTGGAAAAATCTCGGTTTTGAAAAAAAGAAATCCCTTACCGTGTTTATTTTTGGAGCAGCCGAAATATAGCGGATTTCCAACAAAATTGAACAGTTGTGAATACAAAAACTAAAAAACCGATGTTTCAAAAATCACGTATGGGGACCCCATAATGAGGATCCCCAAGACAACAACAACAAATAATAAAAATTGGCACAGTCATATTTCCAGTAAGAATCTCGAACTGCATATTTTATTGCAAGAATTTATATTTATAACCCGCCTGCCGAGCGGGGCGATTATGGCAAAACCCCTCATGGTTATAAAAACCGAGGGAGGCCTATGTCCTGCAGTGGGCGTCAAAGGGCTGATGATGATATTTAGTCTGCCGTGCACAAGCTAAGCCGCCGTTATCTCCAAAAATCAACTTTCGAGTTATGCGCCCAAAAACCTGGGAAATAATAAAAATATATGCTACTTGATAACTATATATAATTTGACTACACTTGAGGTATAAAAAGATAGATCGTTTTGAGTAGATACTTTAAAAATAGCTTTACCTTTAATTAGTAACTATAAATTCAGCTTAACAAAAATATATATTTGGCGTTATTGAACACAATTATTGTTTAATTATTTAATAATTAGACTAACATAATGGCGTTTTTGAGGCCGAAAAGTTCTTGAATGGAGACCACATATCGGCAAGCGCAGCGTAGAACGACCAGCCACAAGATGGACAGATGAGGTCATCCAAGTGGCAGGAAGACGCTGGATGCAAGTCGCTTCCGACCTGTCTTTTTGCAAATCCATGGAGGAGGCCTATGTCCAGCAGTGGACTACTTGTGGCTGAATGATGATGATGAACGGCATTTTTTAGGTTTTATCTCTGAAAGTATAAAAGCTAAGTAAAATTGGGTTGGAGAGATCGACAGAGATTTTTTCTGATTCTTTCTGACTAAGATATCATCAAAAAGTCAAAATCGACTGGATGGTCGATAACGGCATTTTGGCTTGTGGATGTTTAGGCCTTTGATCCGAATAATTTAAACTTAATAAATTGTATTCCGAATTCCCCACGTTCGACATATTTTCAATGTAAAGACGAGGAACAATACCGAAACTCCGTTGGATTATGATAATGTGCGCGAATCAGGCGCCCCGCTGTTGTGCTGAACTCCTGCATTACAATACAGCAGCCAGTATTTGTTCAGGACTTTCTGATTGCCCGCTAGAGCTCTGTGGAGAATAGAATGCGGCAAATGGTCCTCTCCTGCCTTGACTGAAGCTTATTTCTTATTCGTTAAGTCACTTACTCACCAACTCTTCCAATCTCTCACTCACATATTAATTTTGTCATTATATTGATAAACACCATCACGTACTGACTTATTAAGACATACAGTTACTCGTTTATTTATGTTTAGTTTTATTTAGTTTATTTTTTATCCATATACAGACACAGAAATGACGGAAAAAATATTATCATCTGTGCAAATCAGACGCTCCACTGTTGTACTGAAATCCTGCATTACAATACCTGTCTGCCTGCTGGAGTTATGTAGTAAATATAATACTGCAAATCATCCTCTACAAAATTTACATATTAATTAATTCATTTATTTACACATGCATTGATTCATTCGTTCATTAATTCCTTCATTCGTTCGTTCGTTCATTCATTAATTCATTCAGTCGTTCATTCAATCATTCATTCACTCATTTATTCTTTCATTCATTCATTCAATCATGTATTACTTCATTAATTCAGTCAGTCAGTCAGTCATTCAGTCGGTTGGTCGGCCGGTCGGTCGGTCGATGGGTGTGATTATTGTGAAGCGAATCTTCTGTCTTCGTCCAACTTGTGATTCGACTCAGTGATTCTGTATGCAAATTATACTCGACTTTGGCCACGCGATACGTATTATTAGGGGAAACTTTTGTGTATGGAAACGCGGATTTGAAATATGGAGCGATAATGCTCTCGTAGAAGCGGTGGTAGCCTAGTGGGGAGAACATTGGACTCGGAAGCGGGAGACCCAGGTTCGATTCCCAGTGTGGGCATGTACCTATGACTTTTCTTCATAAGTTATGTACATTTGTGAAGTTTTAGTAGCAATACCACTCGCTAACGGCGAAGGAAAACATCGTGAGGAAACCTGGGTGTCTGAGCTATTCACATACCTCAGCGCTTGAAATCACCAATCCGCGGTGGGCACCCGTGGTGATTAAGCCCATACTCTCTCTCTGAGAGAAGGCCTGTGCCCTACAGTGGGACGTTTATAGGCTGCTTATGAAATACTTTCGTAGTCCATTTTAAATAATTATGAGAAGAATATTTTTTTATTACATAGGTATTATTATTTAAAGTAACCGAATCCGTGTAAGCACTCCGCTTGCATGTAACGAGTAATGAAGGCTATCAGGATCGTGGCAAGTGGCAAGCCATGGTATCTGACTACCCCTCCGGGTTACAGGCGTGAGTTTATGTGATGTTATAAGAATGAAATACTTGTTTTTGAAAACGTTGATTCAACAAGAAAAATACCGTGAAGCAAGTACCTAGTAAAAAGCTAAACCAACAAAGAGTTTTTAGTTCAACAGACAACATTTTCTTTTTTAGCATTGAATTTGATATTTTATTAAAGGAAACCGTCGTTCAATTTTCTGAAATAACAGCTAACATAGTTGCATTAAAACAAAGTTTTACACATTGGCGAGCTTAATGCTACTTAGTATTAGGGGTTAAAGTATGAAATTGCCGTTTTATTGCAATAGGTTCTTTGAATTGACATAGAATCTTCATGGTTTGAGGTTTTCGAATGAAACTTTTTTCAAATGGTTTCTATGATGTTCTTTTTTTAAAAAATGTGAAACATTTGAATATTGACTTTCAATTGTTTTTGTTATTCAATTTAGACAAGAAAGATGGATACTGCGAAAATTCGAGTGATTTTTTAATATGAGTTCCGACGCGGAACTAACGCGGCAGAAACAGCCCGCAATATCAATGCTGCGTTTGGAGAGGGGTCTACTAATGAACGCACCATGCGATTTTGGTTTAAACGCTTTCGTGATGGAAATTTCGACTTAAAGAACGAGCCACGAGGAAGACCGCCCACACAGGTGAATAACGATGAATTAAGAGAGATAGTGGAAGCCGACCCTAGTCAAACTACCCAGGAATTAGCGGCATGGTTTACGTTACCTTACCCACAATATTGACTCACTTGCATCAAATCAATAAAATAAAAAAATACGAAAAATAGGTGCCTCATGATTTGACTGATCTGCAGAAAGAAACGCGTGTTGAAACTTGTGTTGCCTTGTTGAACCGGTACAGAAATGAAGGAATATTGGATCGAATTGTAACATGTGATGAAAAGTGGATTCTTTATGATAACCGGAAAAGAAAAATGCAATGGCTGACCCCAGGTCAAATGCCACAACAGTATTAAAAAATCACTCGAATTTTCGCAGTATCCATCTTTCTTATTTATTATTTTAATTCTTTATTGCACTAATTACATTGTAAGTGTACAAGGGCGTGCTTAATGCAAGAAGCATTCTCTTCCAGCAAACCTTTGGTTTTGAAGAGACTGGCGACGGGTAGTGCAAGAAGAAGATTAAATACAATAATAAACTTACGTAAACCTAAATTTTCTAAAGTTTCTTGTCTAAATTGAATAACAAAAACAATAAAATTGAAAGTCGATATTCAAATGTTTCACATTTTTAAAAAAAGAACATCATAGAAACCATTTGAAAAAAGTTTCATTCGAAAACCTCAAACCATGAAGATTCTATGTCAATTCAAAGAACCTATTGCAATAAAACGGCAATTTCATACTTTAACCCTTATTATATATCGCAACGAATAAGAGTAAACTTTTTAGTAACGATCGTATGTTTTTTTTTTAAAGATTTTCGACCAGTATCAAATTGTTATTAAAATATTTTCTAAGAATAATAAGTTATTCATCCGTGTAGATTATACCAAAAGTAGCTGATCCGGCAAACGTTTTGCTATATTAATTAGCCTATGACCTATTCTGAGACCTACCAAATATACACAAAAAAATTCATAACAATTGGTGAAGCCGTTTCGGAGGAATCTTTCGTTACTAGAAGATGTCCACTCTAACCACCTATTCCAAAGGATCTTTTGGTCTGAGGTCATTAAAGTACTAGTAAGACCACTGACGTTACCAAATAGTTAACGTTGAGCTAGCCCATGCTTCTTTTAAAAAGGTTGCGAACGAATCTATTGATACAGAATACCTATTACTCATACGATACTGGTTGCATTGGGAAGATACAGTATCAACGACAATTTAGGGGTCTTGTGTTGTTCATAAAAGAAAGAGAAAGAGTGGATGGCCAAGGATCACCTGGAAAAGATCCATAGCCCAAGAGGCCACGTCGGTCGGCACTAGCTGGCCTGAATCGGAAGCTGACGCGAACCACCGTCACAAGTGGAAATCGGTAGATGTGGCCCTATACTTCCCTGGGAGTTAAAGGTGCGAAGAAGAAGAAAAAATATCGCTTATAAAATAAAGGCGTTGAATTTTTAAGTATCGGTGAAAGTTGCCTAGATACTAGGCAACTACTCTAGGAGATTTTAATCTGATAAATTTTACTGTAACCAATACTAAGTTTGAGATACTAAGAATCAAAACTGGTTAAGATTGCATGCTTATAATATTATAATTTTGTTTACTTAAGGGACCTTTGGGTCTATTTTTGTATACATATACTTTTGATTTGTTCCTGTTTGAATGTTTGTGTCCTAAATAAAATAAAATAAAATAAAAATATTCAACATGATCCATCGGCAAGAGATATATCGATACTGTTTTTTTATCTGTAACTATAAAACAGCCTCATTGCATTTGTTTTAAGCTTATAGGCAATGAAACCGTTCCCAATTCGTGATCTTTTCAGTGTCAGTATTTCAGCAGATGTGAGCTATGACTGCTATAATGTGCATTTCAACTTACAGACAAACTAACACCTGTATTCTGAAGGGGATGGCAGACACCAGGGTTTGCCACTTTTCACGATTTTAACAAAGCCTTTACGCTTCATCAACATTTATCAGTAGCTGCGTGCACGCTTGTTGGTTTCGAGTATTAGGGTTCCGTACCTCAAAAGGAAAAAACGGAACCCTTATAGGATCACTTTGTTATCCGTCCGTCCGTCCATCTATCTGTTAAGACCTTTTATTTCGGGAATGCGTTGAGGTATCGAGTTGAAATGAAAACCACTCGCTACAGTCCCTTGAAGCTGTGAGATAATAAGATTTTTTAATAGAAAATTTAACTCAATTTCGGATTTACTTACTTCCGCGGGCTCCATCTCTAGTCACTATGATCAAGTTCTGCGAATCAGAGCGAAATCTGGTCGATCGCTTCTTACAAAATTTCTGAATCCGGACTTAATAACATGCATTACGGAGGTGTAAAAAGGTGTAGAAAGGTATAGTTTTCGTGCGCTTTTTAATAGAATCTATGAGATATCATCGGATATCTGAAAATGCTTACAATTATTTGTGTGAAATAATAGAATGGACATTATTCTATGGCGCAAAATTATTTACCGGAAGCTGCGTCATTAGAACACGTAAACACGAACTTAACAAAATGATGTAAGCCCTGACATTACCCAAAATATTGATCTGTTAAAATCTCGTATAACGATTGTTGTTGTAAAACACAAACTCTTATTGACGTGTTTCAGGAATTTCGCATTTGTATAGGGTGGCCAACTTGGAGGTATACAACTTTTTTTTGCAAATTACTTTGTGCAGATACAGCAAATTTATTATGGAGCGTTTTACGACAGAACAACGTGTTTTAATTATTAAAACGTTTTACTCAACCCAATCATCATCATCATCATCATTCAGCCACAAGAAGTCCACTGCTGGACATAGGCCTCCTCCATGGATTTCCAAAAAGACCGGTTAGAAGCGGCCTGCATCCAGCGTCTTCCTGCCACTTGGATGAGGTCATCTGTCCATCTTGTGGCTGGTCGTCCTACGCTGCGCTTGCCGATATGCGGTCTCCATTCGAGAACCCTTCGGCCCCATCGGCCATCAGTTCTGCGTGCTATGTGCCCCGCCCACTGCCACTTCAACTTACTAATCCGCTGGGCTATGTCGACGACTTTCGTTCGTCTACGAATCTCATCATTTCTGATTCGATCTCGTAGAGAAATTCCGAGCATAGCCCTTTCCATAGCTCGTTGCGTGACCTTGAGCTTTCTTATGAGGCCCATAGTTAGAGACCACGTTTCAGTGCCATAAGTCATCACTGGTAACACACACTGGTTGTATAATTTTGTCTTGAGCGATTGAGGTATGTTAGACGAAAAGACTTTTCTAAGTTTCCCGAATGCTGCCCAGCCGAGTTGGATTCGACGATTGACCTCTTTCACGAAGTTGGACCGGCCTAGTTGGACTGTTTGTCCTAAGTAGACGTATTCGTCTACAACTTCGAGAGTCGTGTTCCCCAATGTTATTGGGGTGGGCACAACACGGGCGTTCGACATGACCTTCGTTTTGTCCATGTTCAACCCAATCATGTATTGCGGAAACTCTGAGAAAATTGCGGCCGATTTTTGGTAGAAATCACTTACCTTCGCGGCTAACAATAGCTCGTTTAGTGAATAAATTTGAGCAGTATGGCATTGTGACAGATAAAGCAGTTCCTCGTCGTGTCAGAAAGGCTCGTACAGAGCGGAATATCCAAATTGTGCGTCAAAGTGTAGCCGAAGAACCCACATTGTCTACCTACGTTCGCAACAACTCAGAATTAAGAGGACTTCTCTACAGACAATTTTGAAGAAAGACCTTTGTTTGTTTCCATATAAGGTACAGATAACTCAAGAACTTCGGCCTCGAGATCATGAATGCCGTTGTGATTACTGTAATGCTATGCTAACAAAGCTGGAAAGAGACCCAAACTTTCATCAAAAAATTGTTATGAGTGACGAAGCTCATTTCGACCTCAGCGGATTTGTTAATAAACAAAATTCTCGCTATTGGGGAGAAGAACAACTTTCTTTGATCCACGAACGACCACTGCATCCTCGTCGAGTAACAGTTTGGTGTGGAATTTGGTCAGGAGGGGTAGTTGGGCATTATTTCTTTGAATATGCTATTACAGTGAATGGAGATCGGTACCGTGAGATGATTATCAATTTTTTCTCGAATCAAGTGAATCAATTGGGCTTAGGAAACATGTGGTTTCAATAAGACGGGGCCACATGTCACAGGGCACGAACTACAGTAGAAACATTAAAAAGAATGTTTCCCGGTCGATTAATTTCGAGAAAGGGTGACATTGATTGGCCCCCAAGATCGCCTGATTTAACAGCTCCTGACTTTTTTCTGTGGGGCTATCTAAAGGGACGTATCTATGCTAACAGGCCAATGAATCTTCAGCAATTAAAACAAAATATTCGAGACACAGTCACGGAGATAACGCAGGAAATGTTTGAAAATGTGATGAAAAACGCGATGAAAAGGGTTCGCATCTGCGATGCTGCTAGAGGTGGACATTTGTCTGACATTATTTTTCATGTTTAACTGCCGGCCCTAAATGCTATATTTAACAAGGAATACTTAATATATTTTATATTTCATAGAATAAAATTACAAAACTAAAGTGTATACCTGTTATTTGGCCACCCTGTACTATTAAAATTTATTAATATTTTCTCAAAGAACTTTCTAATCAACATTACTTTCATTGGGTGACATTGGGCCCAGTCGAGCAATAACAAATTTTGAAGATATAAAACTGATAAGGGACGAGATGACCACTAATGTGGTGGTAGCCTATCTAAAAATATCACAAAAACATATACCATACGAAAAAAGCGGTGATAGCCTAGCGGGTAGCACATAGGACTCGGAAGCGGGAGACCCAGGTTCGATTTCCAGTGCAGGCATGTACCTATGACTTTGTTTTCTAAGTTATGTACATTTGTGAAGTTATAATAGCAATACCACTCGCTAAACGTGAAGGAAAACATCGTGAGGAAACCTGGGTGTCTGAGCTATTCACATAACTCAGCGCTTGAAGTCGCCAATCCGCAGTGGGAACGCCTGGTGATTAAGCCCAACTCCCTCTCTGAGAGAAGGCCTGTGCCCTACAGTGGGACGTAAGTAGGCTGCTTATGACAACTAACCCGGACACATATAAGCAAAAAAAAAATCAATTACATTTTGAACGTTTTCTAATAAGAGTCTAGCTACACACATAAAACCATTATTTTATTCGATAACTCAAATATAAGGCGCAAAAAAAAATTGTGACGTCATAATTTCGTATTCGATTTGCATAGTTTTTTAGCATCTGTAATGATTTTGCACCACGGGACTGAAATTACTTTTCAACGGGTAATACTGTTTAAAAGAGTGAGACAGAGATTCATCATCATCGTCAGCCATTCGATGCCCACTGGTTCCTCAGCCCCACAGGCCTCTCTCTATCGATTATTTATCATATAAGTATTTTTTTTTTTAGTTCTCCATTACGTATTTAAGAGGTAATCCAGTAGATTGAAAAGAGAAGGGCCTTCTCTACTTCACACGTACTGCGGATTTACGGCTGAGCAGTCCCCTTTGTCACGTCCTCCGTGTGCGGAATTTAATCGTTTCAGGCTCGAATGTGTCGGAAAAGAAACCGACACGCCCGGTTTGTTGGCACCGATATGAGGGGCGTTAAGGTGGATCCACACTACAGCCGACAAGTCTCGGCGAGAACACGCACCGTGAACTCCGCGCATCGTGAACTTAAGGCTGGGTTTCCGAGTGACTGATTTTGTATTGGACTTTTTGCGCTGCGCGAGCGAGTAGTTGGAAATATAGTAGGCATTTTTGAAATTACAGAAATGCACATCTTATTAACACAATTTTGATGACCGATCACTACGTGATCGGACAATTTCAGTGATAAACACGTTGGTATATTTTTATCAAGCTTACAAAATTATAAAATAATGACCGACGACCCTATAACATTGTAAAGTTTTTTTTTCAGATTGTACGTAGAGATTAGAAATTAAAATGTATTTTAAAACACCTATCTTACGGGTGTGCTCGAAGAACCCAGATTTTAGCCAATAAATCTCGGCTAGAACATGTACGACGAGTCTCTAAAATACATATAATATGTTCAATCCGTTAAAAATCAGTTTTATTATATTCTATATGGTTGTTTCATTGATACTGTGAGTAATCTAGTAATCAATCGCATACTAATGTTATAATCCTTGAAGCTTAACTCGGGCCTCGTTCGATACAATCTTCTTTGCGAGAGATGCCTATTTAATTTGCGTGGATTTTTCTACTGGAATAACATTTGGCTGCTATTGCTTCGTATACTACTAAATAGTGCCTCTAATAACAGCTATTGTCGCGCTTACATAATTCTATTGCTGTATGGTTCGACTCTATGGTCTGGTTTGTTGAAACCGATGAGAGCTGTCAAGGCGGCTCCATACTCAAGCCTAGCAGTGGTGAGAATACGCACAGTGAACTCCGCGCAACGTAAGACGCCGATAGCAGCTAAACGAGAATTACTTTCTTAACATTTTTTGCAAAATGTGCTTCGTATGAAGTAATGAAGAAAAATATGCCACTCTAAAGAATATTTCCGAAATAACTGTTGTTTCCGAAACACTTTATAATAGAAATCCCTTGACAAAATAAATCCGAAGCAAACTCCTTAACCGCTTATCATCCGTGTCACAGATCTGTGTCCAAGTTTATACAGACCATAAATACATCCCATTAGCGAGGGCAGTTGTTACTAACCAATCACAAACAAATTTAAGTCATTTACGAAAACTTATCGGTAATTTTATGGGAAACAACTCATTATAGTATAGGTACTTAAGAACACTGATGTTTCACATTTTCAATTAATCTACTAGCCAAAACTTTCATAAGCACTTAATTCCGTAAGCATTATTAACTTAATTCCGGAATCTCTTACTTGAATTTTTGTCGGAAGAGTCCGACCGGGGTCAAATAAGTGAATCCGGAATTAAGTTAATTTAATAGGCACTCTTTCATTAGTATCCACATCGAAAGGGGTGGCTGAAGATGGGATGTGGGATGCCTGTACTCTTAAGAAAGGCAGGTTTAAGTTCATGTAATATTATTTTCTTCGCGCTAGCGTTGCCCCAGCCAAGTGTAACGTTCACGGTTCGCCACGCCTAGTGTAGAGCCAACTTTGATGTCAGGCCTTAAATTCCCGGTTTCAACCTGTAAATTTCCTGTTTGGGCCGGTTTTTGGCGATGAATTTTGTTTTCCTGCCATTTTAGATGTATCAAATTGAGAATTGAGTAGGACAAGGTAAGCATTTGGCTGATTTTAATGTTCATAACAAAATTGTAACGCGTATATTAAACAGACAGCTATGGTAGCGCTATGGGCAGACCAATTCTCCTATGAAGTCCTGGGGTTCGAGTCTCACTCAACAGGTGCCGATGAATTTGTTTCTTAAGTAACGTGGAACACTCAGAAAGTTTCGCAGAAAAAAAATAATGCACTTTATTTACACACAAAAATAAAATAAAGTATCTATACATACATATTTTTTTATTAAATCCCTTCAAAATACTCTCCACCAGCCTCTATATAAAGTTTAATGCGCCTGAACCAGTTTTCGCAACACTTTTCCATATTCCGGCGACGAAAATGGTATCCCTTCTCGCAGATTTATTATTTGATTTTTCATTTAAATTTTATTACAACTTTTTTTCGCAATATTTTCTGAGTGGCCTGAATTTCTGAATTTCTAGTGGCGACATCACTAGCTAACTCTGAAAGAAAATCTTTTGAGGAAACCTGAATTTCAAGGGAAGTCATATAGAGGCATCAACAATGCAGACTTTTATGGTTGCTTTTATTTTCGGTATCAGCAAGCGTCTGCGACATACTCTAACTTAACTGTGTGATATGGACAACAAGACTATCGAAAAGGAATACGTCAAAAGTGTGTTAATATATCTTTGACATGTCTTCACCTATCTTGATCAAGTGCCCAACTTTCAGTTCGTTTACGAAGCATACCACGTGCATCCAGGCTGAAAGTTAATACATTTCCACAAGTGGTATTAAACATTTGGTTGCAACATTTTAGCACATCGATTGAAGTCCGCTTTGTTCATAAATGTCCTTTTGGGAGTAATGTTGTATCACAATCAAGTTGAATGCTCAGTTTCGTCGTTCGTGTTCCATTAGGGCAAACCCTAAGGCGCACACTACACGAGCAGTTCTTCCGCTGCGGCTAACCGTCACAGATTTAATCTTATATGGAAGCAGGAGACGCTCCGTGTAGTTTGCAGCATATAACTTCCACAATGTGATGCATTGCCCTCTTATTTCTCAGTTTAGCACTACCCCCACCTTCTCCGTCACCCTTTGCATACATACATCCATAAACTCACGCCTGTATCCCAGAGGGGTAGGTGGAGACCAGAGACTGCCACTTGCCACGATTCTGACAGATCACTTTCGCTTCCTCAACATTCAGTAGCCGTTGCATGCACGCACGCCGGTTTCGGGTACTCTTTATCTTGGTTTATTATCCTAGGATTATATTCAGCGACAAGTGATGTAAATTTCTTCGGCCAGATGTCGCTGCCTGTACATAATACAGAGAAGTTTGTAAAGAGGCTCGAACTTTCACTGATGCCTGCACTTGCCCATTAGCTCAGTTGCGAGAGCCCTGGCACGGTTAGCCAGAGGTCGCGGGTTCAAGTCCCGGCATGGGTGGAATATTTAGCCTGTAAATAGGTTTTAATTATCCTTTGGTCAGATAATAATAAAAAATTAATTAGTATTAAGCCCGCCTATTTGACGAATCCTATTTGGTGCAATAAATAATGCCAGTATTATTACTATTCTTTATTTGGAAATACCACACCACAAAATAACAAAAATATCTGCATTAAATGAATGTGACTATAAAGCCAAGAATAGATTTCACTTATAACGATAACTCTACAACGTATCAAGCAGTAGGAAAAAAAATGTATACATACAATAAATCTGGAATCGCCATATTGCGATGAGCCAAAATAATTCCGCCGGGTTAAACGGTGCGTGGAACGCTATAAGAAATAGTTTCTCTTTTCATATGTCTGTTAATTGTTCTACTTCATATGCGTTATAAAAATAAACTGGTAGTGCAATATCAAGAAAGAATAGTATACCATTTATTTGGGTGTGATAAATGAACTGAAATTATGAAATAGCGTGAAATTATTTTAGATTTTAATTCTGCTTTATGGAGTCACTGCACTGATTATCCAGTACAATGTCGTCAATGTCACGTGTTAAAAAACCTATTAGCCAATCACAATCAATAAGGTTCAGTCTGTGTGTGTGTATGTGTGTGTGTGTATGCTTAGTTGAATAGAACGTGTAGAAGAAGCCTTTCAAATGAGAAAAGATCTATTTCAGAGAAATGTGAATTGTCGGTGTTTATAAGCCGGGAAATTACCGCATGTTATCCGTAGTTCGGATTAAAGTATGGTGTGTGATGTGATGTATTAATTTAATGTGGCCCAGGAGTTGGGCTTTCTAATCTGCCAGAATATATCATAAAGAAGGAGCATTTCCAGTAGATTGCTGGGCACATCAGTACTTCCCTAATTTCCTGTTAAACTTAAGAACTTTCAAAAATATACCTACATACAATTGAGAAACAATGCATCAAACAAACAGTTTAGTGTGGGCCTGAAGATCTGTCACACAGGATCTTTCCTAGTATGGACTCCAGCCTCTCATATAGGAATAAGTCCTGATTACTGAAATTGTACCTACTATATGTTCTGATACCTCTGTGAGAAGGAAATAAACGAAATTACTCACTTACTTATATGAAATTTGTGTCTGCAACGGCTTACGACCGGATTCCCACCACGGGAGAACCGCTCGTGCAGCGCCTGGGCCTAACCCTAACCTATCTCCCACTAACCAGCTTGGCTCGCTGAAGCGGACAGCGCTCTAGTCGAATTGCAAATAGACCTTAGACGATGTAAATTAACGCAGCGCTCCAGCAGGCAGCGGCTGAATTAATTACACACGCCTCTGGATCAGGAGGCCTACTCGTAGTGACAGGAAAGTTTCGAATCTCCTTTTTTCTCCGTATATTTCACCCATTTAAAACGACATAATGAAAATTTTGCAAAAATTTGCTTTACTTGTATCAGAAATGTGGCATTGACGTATATATTAATCACGCTGCCGTTACAGTAGGATAAAATTTGCAATTTTTATTTTCTCGTCTACGCTATAGTGTGTGTAGTATCCTTAGATGGGTCGTTTAAAAATGTGAGTGTAGGGAAACCATTTTTCGATTTGCGGAATAATAGGCTTTAAAGCGCATTTTTTTTAAAGTACCCGAAACGCGTGCGTGCATTTAACGACTAATGAATGTTGAAGAAGCGAAAGTGATCTGTGGGGCGTCACCCCCCTCTCCCCCAACTAAACGGATGATTGTAAGAATGTGAAAAAAATTAGGGCAGTAGCACATATAATGAACTTGAAAGGAAAATTGTCAAGGCTAGGTAGGCTTTACAAGTTAACGAGTTATTTACTCGTAAACTTCGTACAAGTTCCATCGAAAATTACTTCGATAAAGTTGTTACTTCTTTAAATCTGGTAAAACCCCTACTTCTACGGAACTCTCCACTGCGGGTGGCCTGATACGCACTTGGCCGGTTTGTTACTGTATTTTCTGCAAAAACATAGTATTTATGAAACAGACAATTTTACTGTGCCATATTAGGATATTATCTATATTTTGGTCAATACTTTTCTTTAAAACATTCGTGCGGTCAAACAATTATGCGGTGCTCTTTATGAAAACACTATCCCTACAAAACACTTCTTAGGGGTAGTTTAAATAATCTGTAGTAACGTCTTTCCCTTTACCACAGGATATTTAAACTACCTCCGAGGACCGTTTTAAGGAATAGGGAACAACGTTCATATAACGTTCTAGTAACTGCTTGGTATCATGTTTCATTCTATAAGACTATTTTTTTTAAGTCCTGAGTTTTGTATTTTGTGCAATAAAGTGTAACAAACAAACAAACGAACGAACGAATGAACGAACGAACGAACGAACGAACGAACGAACGGACGGACGGACGGACGGACGGACGGATGAACGAACGAACGAACAAACAAACAAACAATGTATTGAAGCCAAGGACGTTCTTGATTGAAGCACACAAAAGTTATCTAAGTTACATACATGCATACACATATATAAACTCACGCCTGTATCCCAGAGAGGTAGGCAGCCACGATCCTGACAGATCACTTTCGCTTCCTCAACGTTCATTAGTCGTTGCAACGCACGCCGGTTTCGGGTACTTTTTATCTTGCCCTTTGCTAATACATCCCCTATTTGGTCGAAGTATGTCCGCCTGGGTCGTTACCACCCTTCCACCCACGTTCGCTCGATATATTTGTTTCGTCAATCCTTCGTCCTTCATCCTCTCCACATGACATGTGGAGAGGATGAAGGATTGTTCAAACCAACGCAACATTACTTTCTCAAGTCTAGTCACTACAGACAGCCTCCTTCACTCCACAACGTTCTCTAATCGAACTATTGCGTATCCTGTCATTCAATGTAACACCAGACATACTTCTCAAGGACCTCATTTCTACTGAATTAATCCTACTTTCTTACTTCTTTTGCCATACCCAAGTCTCGCTAACATACATAAGTGTTGCGACCAACTCCATTATGGATATCCAATTTAAGTTATTAAAATTAATAAAATAAAAATTATTTAAAAAATAAATGTTTAAATACAATTATTATCTAGCGACAGAATGAACACAGTTTATGTTATTATTAACATCAAATAACATCTCTTATAGAAAGTGGAGGTGACAATGAAAAACATGTATCTCCATTGTAACACAAATGGACATAAAACAATTATGGAGTAAAGTAAAGTAAAAAATTGTTTATTACACTAAGTACTGTACTGTTGTACTGGTGTACTGTACATTAGGTGTTGAAGAAAAACAAAATCACAAAAATACAGTAATACAATCGTGACACTAGTGCAAAAAGAGAAAAAGGCTCAGCAAAATGTTAGCCACAGGTGACCGGCGCTGGTTTCTTGCTGCACTTGATTCGCTGAGGTATGAGCAAATATATATGTCTCGCTTGCAATAAAGAATATTCTTATCTTATCTTATATATAGGTATTAGGTTACAGAAAAAAACGTGTAAATATGTTATGTAATACGTAATAAGAGTATCACGTAATAAATAATTATTATTTTACGCAGTATTTCTTCATTTTACTTGTCAGTTTATTAAGCTGTCATAACTCATTGGTGAGTGTTAAGGATTGTACAATACACCCGTATTTATTTCTCTTGAGTGTTAAATTCATGGTAGGGCACAATTTTAGCTAAACACTGTCATGTCATGTTTTTTCTTAGGGCGAGAAATAAAACGGGAGCAAGATATATTTACAGATATATTTACAAATTTACAAAGAGTGGATGTGGGTCACTAAAAACCTAGGTCGCTGTTCACTCGCGCACACTCTGTTGGGTTTCACAAAAACTAAAGATGCAGTACGATACCCCACTTCCCGCGCAGTTACTCGCACTACGTCCAGACAAAGTTAGCGTCCGTAACAAGGTGGCGACGTCCAGCCAAAGGGGTGCGTAGGAAAGAGTCAGAGTAGGCTCCCAGGGTTAAGTGACATTTATGGTTGGTTTACAAGTATATTAGTAAGTTTAGTTAAGACCTTTCATAAAGATAGTATTTGGCTACAAATGTCAACTGCTCGCGGGGTGTGGGCCGCGGTTACAAAACTTGATAGGTATGGACAATTCGATTCCACTTATTCACTTAAGGCTGGGTTATCCGACACTACCCCTAAATTAGGTATTTTGAAATATATTTTACACTCTAATAGTTAGTATTTAACATTTGCAAAAGGCCGTGGCCGTATAGCCGCCGGTCATTATTTTTACAAAATCAATAAAAAAAGCATCATCAAACACCATAAAAAAATCACGAAAATGAGTCTAAATTATCACTAGATATGGTTTTATTTGAGCTTTGAGTTTTAAATCAATTTTTTTTTTATCAAAACAACTATCACCTCAGAACACAAAAAGAAGACTATCACTAAATATGTTAGTGACGCCAGTCGTCAAAATTCTATTAATATAATTTGTATATCTGTAATTTCAAAAATGCCTACTATTCCCCCAACTTTTCGCTCGCGCAGCGCAATAAGTCCCATACAAATCCGTGCTCACGGAAAACCCAGCCTTAACCGTTAGCTAATCAAAGTTTTATTTGTAAATTTATTTACTGCTTGATCACTAAGCCAGCCGTTGTCACAAACAACTTTAAATATTAAACCTTATTACATTGAAATAAAGTAAAAATAAACAGTAAAAAATTCATACTAGCCATGCCCTATGAAGGTAATCACTACGAAACAAACACGGTTTTTTCGAAATTTTCGGCAGTTGCCTCTTTTTGAATCTGGGCATATTTTTATCTGCCTCATTTAGGGTGCGAGATGCGAATGATACGGGTCGCTCCACTCCGTCTTCACGGACTTGCAAGAATATCGCCCCTGACCCACTCGGCGACGCGTCCACTGTCAAAATTATTTTTGCTTCCGGGTTGAAATGTGCTAGAACTTTTTCCGATGCTAATAACTCTTTAATTGTTTTAAACGCATTGTCATGCTCCTGCGTCCAGTACCATTTGGTTCCCTTCTGTAACAAATTATACAGTGGACTAAGTACAGTTGAAGCAGAGGGAACGAAGTTCCTGTAATAATTTACCAATCCCCGAAGATTTGGAAGACTTTCAATCATGTTTGTCGTATGACTAATATGATGTCATTCATAGAACTTCCTCCATGCTCGCTAGCATGCAGTTTATTGCGCGCTGGAAGATAGCTGGCACGCTCGCCAAAGCGAACGCAAGAGGCGTGTACTTGAAAACACCTCGGTGTGTATTTATACAAGTGTACTTCTGAGATGCTTCGTCCAGCTCAAACTGTGCGTACGCTGGCGTACATAGTAAAGAGTTCATGTGCTGTCGGTAACGGATACTGTTCTATTGTAGCTGTTTATTTAATGAGACAGAATAATCTGCACACAGCCTGTTGAACCCGTTACGTTTGAAAACCGGCATTATTGGCACTAATCAACTCGCTGCAATATACTTACATGCAATAATCGATCTATCTCTTTGTTGACTTTGTCTTTTAAAGCATAGGCCATCGGGCGCGCTTTATAAAAAACAGGTTTAGCATCTTCTTTTACCTGTTATAGTATGACTTTGAAAAGAACAATTAAAAACCATTGTTATGGCGGCCCGATCGGGTCTTTTAGAATTCTACAGATTAAGATGCAATTTTACCGTGAATTTGTTGATTTGCCTAAATTGTTTGAAAACACGGTAGCAAAGGTGGATTGTTACTGAACAATAAGGGTCATCTGCCTTTTCAAGGCATCATTTCAGTTGCGTATGACATATACATTTAGAACACTCGTGTGACCACCTAAGACAACTCTAACCGTGCATTCCTACACAGTCGATGCTGTCCCCTGTATATGTGAGCAATCACTTGCTGGGTAACGATAATGGCAAATCTTTAAACGTCTACTGGTAGGTTTGTACTGAAATAGCCGTGACAGCAGACCCACTGTCGACCTGAAAATTCATTGGCACGCCCTGGACCAACACCCGTTCAGTCATCGGCTCCCCTCTAACAGAGCGAATCCCTGTTGGATACCCCGTTTCGCGGCGTTAAATTTGTATCTTCCACCGAATCCCCTTTTTTTCGGAGTGAAATGTTCATCCAAGCGTATGAGAATGACGTCATACAGTACAGTTTGAAAACCAACTTAAGGTGCAATCACTGAGTGCACTCAATAAAACAGCTCTTTTTTCACTTCATCCTTCACATCACTCTCGATAAACCTTTAAAAAAAGGCCTTTGAAAGTTTGCCAATACTGTGAATGATGGTCAAAACTGCTTAGGATTCCGAGTTGAGCCATGATTTTTCACTAACGCGGGTAGATCAACGTCGCCACTGATGAATCTGAATGAGGCGTGTAAGGGCGTGGACACATGTGTACGGTGCGGCGCCGGCCGCAGTGCCACGGCGCGGTGAAACGATCGTTTCAAAACATACTTGACTATGGACCGCGAAACACGTATTGTGCTCTTGCTATTGTTGAGACGACGAATGGAGAAAAAACAAAAACAAAGAAGTTATTGGGTGAATCCATACCTTTCTAGAATGAACCACGATGGAAGTCATTTTAAGAAGATATATGAAGCGTTGAAAATGTGTGGCGATGACATTATATTCCTCCTTCGTCTTGTCCCAAAGAACGGGACGTGCTTCCACTAGAGAAATTAAAAAGTCGATATCTAAATTTTCAGCCATTTTTTGGTAACGTGGGTAGGTACGTGAGCGCTATGCAATAGCAAAACACAAACAACCAAGCAGCGGTGCACCGTGTATCGCCGCGGCGCGCCGTACCGTGTTGCGGCGCCGCGACTTCTCCCGGCGGCGGTGCCGTGCCGTAACACGGTGGCGGCGCCGCGCCGGTAGTCATGGGGACGAGCCCTAAGTGAAGCGGCAGGTATAGGCTCACTGTTTATTAGTTTGCAAGCAAGACCAGGGCCCTTATTCTGAGGCAGCGATATGTTCAGAAGGGTCGTGAACGTCGCGCTTGAGCCCGACAATTCACTTGAATCTAGCGACAAATATGGTTCTTTTTTTGAATAGCTATTAATATTCAACTAAACTATTCAAAAAAAGAACCGCATTTGTCGCTAGATTCGAGTGAATTGTCGGGTTCAAATGCGACGTTGATGACCCTTCCGAACTTATCGCTGCTCTCTAATAAGGGCTCAGGTGGCACAGCCACCTACCTATCTATAGCTATCCATATTTTTATGCAATATAAATCTTCAGCAAATAATATTTAGAGGTTTATTAACTTGCCAACTCACAAATATTTAATAAATAATTTACAATATTTCCACAAAGCATCCCAAATTCCCAACAGAATTAGGTGGTTTACATTTAACGCCCTTACAAGCACCGTTTACATTTCATTATTCTGGCCCTAAAATTAATTGGCAAAAACTAAATATTTGCATTCCAACCTGGATGATAAATGGACGAGCTAGTCCACGAAATGAGAAGAGACTACTTTCAATTCAAATACTGCTTTAATTACGTGTTTTTACAATGAATTTTGGATAATAACGTTTCACACGACATATACGTCTAGCTTTTATTTGCAAGTTGCGGCAGGTGGGGTGATGTCGGGCCCCTTTCCTCTACTTCCTCTTTGTTTCGCCCGACGGCAAGTACAACGTTTACTCGCTTCTCACGTGAACATCTTCCCGGACCAATTGAAAACATCAGTTTTCAATTGGTAGGATACACACCTTGTTGACTGCCCGTTTTATTGTGCCTCTGGCAGTGGTTACGTCGGCGACTCTGTTGACATCATCTGGACCTGGATACAGTTTAGAGATACGCCCCAGGTGCCATGGAAGTTTGTCCTTCAGAATCATGAGGTCGTTGACTGCAAGCTCCAGGTACATTGTTTTCCTTGTAGTGCGCTGTTGCAGCTCCGCCACAAATTTTTTGCGCCATCTGTCCCAGAGTTGCTGCCGGATTTGCTTTATGCGTTAATATCTATTGAGTGATTGGGTCAGACACGCAAGGATAGCATCGACATTAGAGGCCGCCCAATGAGAAAATCCCTGGAGTTGTCACGTTATCGCGAGTTATGTGGAGGCACAACTCCTGGTAACGGAAGCTAAAGAAAATAAAAGAAAGATTTAAAACTGTAAAAGTAGGTATAATCTAAAACCAAACAAAAGAATGAATCTATCATCATCATTCAGCCACAAGAAGTCCACTGCTGGACGTAGGCTTCCTCCATGGATTTCCAAAAAGACCGGTTGGAAGCGGCTATCATCCAGCGTCTTCCTGCTACTCGGATGAGGTCATCTGTCCATCTTATGGCTGGTCGTCCTAATAAAAGTATAAAAAGGGACTAAACCAAGAAGGCGAGTTCTCGACACGAAGACTGGAGGACTCAGAGACACGATGTGGAAACAAGAAAGCGGCTATAGAGACGAGTAGGCAGGTCGTAGCGACGAGTAGACAGGCCGTGGAGACGAGTATGTTTTTCGAGAAGTTCCCAGATGTTCTTTCTCCTTCTCGCATTAAATACATAATTTCGATTTAAAATGCGAACAGTTTTCTAGAAGTCTCCATAGGCCAGAAGTTTTCAAAATCCGACTTCATTAGTATGACGGTTATTTGACATACTTTCGAAAAATATAGAATAATATTCAAATAAAATAAATATCTGACTGACAGTTGAACGTTGACAGTAAAGGAAAATACAATATTTATAATGTGAGAAAGTAAAAAAAATGTGTAGAAATACGTATTCGCTTTTAAAGTCACAGTTTCTGTGTTATTTTGAATAACAAAACTTTGATTTGATTTGTTTCACTACGTTGAGTGAAGTTTCTGTGCCGTACTGGAGTTCTGAATAAAGTAAAATATTGAACAATAAACAGTGGCTACTGGAGACGTCGTCGTTTAATTTTATTCTTGCCCAAAAATCGATGGCTAAACACTGCACAGTAATCAATCTTGCATGAACTTTATCTAGTTACGTTAGGGTCTACACAGATGGACTGCATTTCAATTGCAGCCGTTGGTACAACTGCATTCAAACTGTCTCTAAACTGCAAACAACTGCACTCAAACTGCATCGAGATTTGCAGTTTGCAGTCCAGATACAGTCTGAGTGCAGTTGTTTGTATTTCAGATGTATTTTGAATGCATTTGTTTGCTGTTTGGATGCAACCTGCAGTCTGTACTGTACAGTCTACACTGTAGACCCTTACGGGCAATTGCAAATTTGCAGTCCAGATGCAGTTTGAGTGCAGTTGTTTGCATTTCAGATGCATTTTGAATGCCGTTGTTTGCTGTTTGAATGCAATCTGCAGTCTGTACAGTCTGCACTGTAGAACCTTACGGGCAACTTCACAATTAAAATGTGCTGTACACTGTACTGCGAAATATTGTAGAATCTATTCACCTACTTTGTTAGGCCAACAATCAGAAGACCACAAATTTTTCGGTAGTTACATAAAGTATTATTCAAGAAAATTTTATCTTAATGAAAGCTATTGAATATTTATTGGGTACCTGGGTATCCGACAAAATCAAAATATTTTATTCATTGTAGCATGGACAATCAGAAATCATTAGAGTCGTGAGTTCGATTCCCATTGGGGGCCACCATACATTTGTACAAATGGCCTGAGTCTATGTTTGTGATGTCCTTGCCTGATTACCATAGCACAGGGTATCCTAGTTTGGGAGCAGGTTAAGTCATTGTGTTGTGTGGAAGTTATTTATTTATTTACATAATTATGTTAGAGTAACATTCCAGAAAATCATGATTTTTTTAAGGACTAGATGTCTCTATACCATCCTGACAGCTTCGTCGGCTAAGTTAATACATGCGGAGCCAACCAAGCCGCGATGGTATAGGTGCTGGGCAAGCCTATTCCATCTAAAAAACAATGTTCCAGTCACTGCACCCATCTACTGTGAGTGATGGTGCCACTGGACGCAGTATAAATCATCTCATTACGTAGATGCAAAGGCCAAAGTTTAGATGTACCTAGCCAAGATGTGCAGATTTGTTTCAGCAAAGATTTTCATTAAGATAAGACAACATGAATTCTGTGAATAAATTCCTCTTAACGTCTTGTGTTTATGTGTATCTTAAATATTTTGTACTACGTAGATAAACGCTACTTTAGTGGCTAAGCTTTTGTTCTCAAGTGCTTAGGAAGAGGGACATTCTCTTTAAAGGTATGAAATTGAATAAAAAGTGTAACTTCATTCAATACTCTACATTCAATCTTCTTTAATATATGTTACATACGAGTACATAGGTATAATACATACATCCATACATACATAAACTCACGCTACAGGCTACCCAGAGGGCTAGGTAGAGACCAGGGACTGCCACTTGCCACGATCTTGACAGATCACTTTCGCTTCCTCAGCGCTCATTAGTCGTTCCCTACACGCACGCCGGTTTCGGGTACTTTTTATCTGGCTCTTTGCTAAAACATCCCCTATTTGGTCGAAGTATGTTCGCCTGGGTCGTCCCTTACCGGCCCTTTCACCCATATTCGCTCGATATATTTGTTTCATAAATATTTCTTCCTTTATCCTCTTCACATGTCCACATCAACGCAACATTCGTTTCTCAATTTCTCAATACCGTATGTATTAAGGTATAATAAACAAAACCAAATAAAGTCACCGCTATTCACGGTGGGCACTGATCACTTAAGCTCATTCTACAACTTTCATATGCATAAGGAGACAATAGTGAGATACTGTAAAGCTCTGGTTTCCTCCAAAAGCGGTGACGTGTCAGCGGCGAAGATTGGCCACCTAGAACGAGTACCGCATAACAGAGCGGCGAAAATAATGTCCAAATGGGTTCCACAACAAAAGAAACCACGGAACAGGCCGAAAAAAAGGGGGAATGACTACATAGTGCAAGTAACTACTCCATAGTCCAAGTGATGTAAATCGTTTCAGCCAGATGTCGCTGCCTGTACGTAATACAGAGAAGTTTGTAAAGAGGCTCGAAATTTCACTGATGCCTTCACTTGCCCATTAGCTCAGTTGGGAGAGCGCTGGCACGGTTAGCCAGAGGTGGCGGGTTCGGGTCCCGGCATGGGTGGAATTTTTAGCCTCTAAATAGGTTTTTAAAATTAGTAGTAGTTAGTGCAACAAAAAGAATATATCAATATGCAATGGACCGAGCGAAATGGAGCAAAAATGTTAAAGAGGCCAAGACCCACACCGGTTTCTAGATTCTAGTTTCTAGAAATAAGTACATACTATAACTTTGAGAGAATACCTTGGACTGGGACGTATGTAGGGTGTAACCAAATCCCTATACTCTTCCGCATTAGGGGTTCTACTCGTCAATATTAATGACTTTTAGTATGATTTTTTTTGTTCACATTTAAAAACCTTTACATTTTTTTTATAAATGTCGCCAAACTTCATTGCAGTTTGTTGGCGTTGCGCTCTTATAACTTATGGTTTCCATTAATTCTTTTACTAATAATAATGACTTCCAACAAAATCACCTGTGCAGCTCTAGTAAATAACTTCTCCACTGTATGAAATCGTCCGATTTAACCTACTCCCAGGTGTCAAAAATACATACTTAATTTGACACCTCGGAAACATGAAAATGGGAAACCCAATACACCGGACAATTACGTAATAGAAAGGCTGGTCTCAAACTAGGCTACCCTGTGGTAGCTAGCCAAGATATCCTTGAAATCAAGTACGGCGGGCTCCAGTGAGAATCGAACCCACGATTCGATTCTCACTGTTTTGGTAGTCCAGCGTAGTAGCTCTTACACCAACGAGGCAGTCGCCACTGCCACTTTTACTAAGGGGCAACTTAAAAATTCTACGATAACATTTTGCGACAAATTATATCTTCTTCTTAATGTTTGTAAACGTTATAATTTTCCCCCAAACGTTAAATATTCCCCAACACCGCTCCCAGTTGAACTGGCTAAAGCGCGAGACTTACGGATGGGTCGTGGGGCGAGGGCCTTCGCTTGTCCTTGCTCTGCGTTCGTTCTTGGTCTGTGACTCTATACATCTTACCGTGCCCTCGCCCCACGTCCCATCTGTGTGTCATCTATCCGCTACCTCAGGAATGCCCACATCTTGACGCTCCTCTATGGCGTTCTTCACGACCCCTCCTCCCCCGTTATCTACGCCAACGTTTCGCCAGACGCGCATGGTCGCGTTCAGCGCTTATACAAAGATCTATTTCCTCAAGTCCCAGAGCACAATACGGCAGGTTAATTTTTTATAGTTTACCGTTGGTTTCATCAATGCGCAAGAAGATGCAAAAATAGACTAACTTCTGTTGTAAATTGATCATTCTCCTTTACGGCGGCCCCCCGTGGCTCGACCAACGAGCCAGGCCAGAATTTTAATAATAATAACAGGGCCTTACTCTGTGATAGTAAGCGACAATTGGAACGTCCAACACTTAAATGATTATACGTTCTACCAGTACACGTTAGGTAAGTAGGATTGACCCAATTAGAGCCAGACCGTTAGCTGGTAATTTAGTGACACTACAGTCGTCGGTACCGCAATAGGTACCGCGATATACGAGCGCGTTACTGTCTACACGCTTTCGAGCTTGTTAGAACTACGAGTACAGTCGACAAGAGAGCGACTTTAAATAATAATAACTTCCACACTTCCTTCCTTAGAGTTTCGATGATCGGTCAGTCAGTCAGTCAGTGAGTGAGTGACAAAATTATGAAAAAAATACTAGTTATAATTCTTAAATTACTGGTTCAAATTGAATGAAATTTTCAATATACCGTGTTTATGCAACGCATGCTTGGTTACTGAAAATTCTGGTTTCTAGTTTTATTCACAACGAAGTTATAGGGGGTCGAAAATGGCCTGAACTGTTTCGAGAAAAGGATGGTACGGTCGTGCCGCTTTTTTGCTTGACTTGGCCCCCAGCCATGGCCTGTGTCCTGCAGGCCTACATCATGGCTGATGATGTGGCGCTGATTTCGGGTAAAATTAATTTTACGAGATTTCAGCAAACTGACCTTACAAAAAAAACGAATTCCTGCGACTTTTACATCATCAAGTTTAGGCTAATAGAAGAGCTGCTTTTTATGCCAGAGCTGACCAGAGGGCGACCTTTTCTTCTACTTTATATTATGGAATATTAATGTGTAGGCAGTGTAACTGCACCAATAGCTAAGACAATCCCATAAGTCATTTGAGGGACGTGACCAATGCCTTCCCCAGCCGCAACAGTCTTCAAGTTTCCTATGGGAGTCCAACCAAAGATCTTTCTTTACGTTGTTGAATATGGTAAAGTTAAAAATATTTTCAACACTAGACAAGGTACAGTCCAATCATATTGTGTAATTGTTTTATCTGATTGTGCAATAAAATACTCTCTATCTATCTTTCTATCTGTCCTACGAATGTTTGCAAGTACTGAATTCCCTCAGTCTATTTTATAAGGCACGTGTAAGGACATGTCTGAAGTTCACATTTTCTTTAAAATGTAAAGTGGGTGTAAAACGTCGGGATTGACCAAGGAAATGTTAATTTACATAGCGTCGGCTGCAAGACTTTATGGACCGTAAAGTTGCAGTCTATTTAATTTCACGACGTGAATTTCATCACAAGCGTCTCTCCTATTCTTCTGGCACTTTTAGGCGCGACTTATGTATGTTGGAATGACCGCTTCGTAGTCCAAAATTAATGAGTATTTTTTAATCATAAGATGTCATCGTAAATAGTCATACGTTTAACGGGTCTAATCACGATTAATTATTAGGTTTCAGTAAACTTAACTACCGTAACTCACGACGATACAATCGTGACTACGTCAACTGTAACGTTGAGGAAACGTCGAGAATTAAGATCATTAAGTCTACCTAATAAGCGGTGGTAGTAGAACGCCGGCTTCTTGACTTGGTTTTCTAAGTTATGAAGTTACGTACATTTGTGAAGTTACAGTAGCAATACCAATCGCTAACTATGAAGGAAACCGTATTGAGAAAAACTGAGTATGTGAGGTGCTCACCTACCTCAGCGCTTGAAATTGCCAATCCGCGGTAGGCTCGAGTGGTGATTCAGCCCATGCCCTCCTGAAGCCTTGTACTATTATAGTTCTTGTATTATTATAATTCTGCCGTGATCACACCCGTTAAATGTATAACGGAATCCGACAATCAATTTGTGCGATACAATAAATAAGCCTAAAGGCTTCAGGCTGTACCACAGTTTTTGTTCTAAGAATCGATCTTCATCTATAATAAACTAACTGTCCGGCGAACTTCGTACCGCCACAGAATCCGTTTTTACGATTACGTAGTGGTTATATTCTCTTTGGATTATTGTTACCATGGCAACGCAATAAACAAATATCTTAGAGTTTGGCTTGAAAAAAGGTTACGGTAACAATAAAATATTATCCCACCGGAACATGTTACTGGGATATCAAGTATCCGATGATTTAACTCAGGTTCTCTATCTGTATGCCAAGTTTCATGTAATTCCGTTCAGCCGTTATTGCGTGACTGAGTAACAAACATCCAAACATCTTCACAAACTTTTACATTTATAAAATTAAGTAGGATTATGTTGCATCCGTCCATTCCAACAAGCTTTGGGGCTGTCTAGACCGTTTGAAATCTGCAGAACCGTTTGCCCCATCGAGCGTCTGTTCCTGGTAGTTGTGACCAGTCCTCTGCTACTTCGACTTTTTTGCATCGGAGCAGCTTATATTGGCTTATTTGTTTGGTAGATTACTCAATTCCTAGTAAGTTCTATTTTAAATAATTCTAGTATAAATCTTTACAACCCCCCTACTTATATCTGACAGTAAGGACGTCAGTGTTTTTTCTTTTGCATATGTAATGAACTTTCCTTCTGTGAGATTTCTAGTTGTGGCCAAGTTATCTTTCTTTTACATTTACGGCGCTCACAGATGAGATTTCGAATACTAAATTAAACTGGATAGCGTTAAATTTGGGAATTCGCGACGTAATCTCATTAGGGGCCGCGAGGGGAGAATGGGGAAAAATTCCGCATATAAAATATAAAATATAGAGCGTCTGTCACCAAGTTAGCTTTACATTGCTAATCATAGCCGCGTGCTTTATTACCGATGGTCCCGTTTGTTTGAAGTAGAGTAGGTATTGTTTTCAAACACAACACTGTCCGGAAACACGTTTGGGCATATGCAATACTTTGGAGCAAATGAGTACGCACAGAAGTACATGGATCACATCGATGAAATGTAGCAACAAAAGAAGTAAAATATAATCATCATCATCATCATTCAGCCACAAGAAGTCCACTGCTGGACATAGGCCTCCTCCATAGATTTCCAAAAGACCGGTTGGAAGCGGCCTGCATCCAGCGTCTTCCTGCCACTTGGATGAGGTCATCTGTCCATCTTGTGGCTGGTCGTCCTACGCTGCGCTTGCCGATATGTGGTCTCCATTCGAGAAGTTTTCGGCCCCAAAATATAACATTTGCATATTATCCATTAATTGCTTTTTAGTGCCGATGTATGATAACACCACGGATACTTAGGTTTCCTCGCTATGTTTTCCCTTCGCCGTTGCCAAATGGTATTGCTACTACGAATTTACAAACGTACATAACTTAGAAAATAAAGTCATTAATTTGTTTGTATATTCTGCAATCGAACTCAGAACATCTCTGCTACCGAAAATAGCAGTCCATAGGATGCTCGAAGCGAAAATACTTAAAGCCTGCGTACCAGAAAAAACACTTTAAGGCACCATGATTTTATTTTGTTTCTTTACTGCTTAGTCCTCCTTTTGGGACAAGATTATGATGACATTCACGTTTCCAGCTGTAATTGGACGTTGAGACTGTTTTTCCCTCTGTTTTAGAATTTTTGGGGACCCACTATAAGAAAGGGGATCGCTGCAGTGAAAGCAGAACATTTATAACCTCCTCAGGGGGCTCATGAGCGGTGGTAGCCTAGTGGGTAGAACACTGGACTCGGAAGCGGGAGACCCAGGTTCGATTCCCAGAGCGGGCATGTACCTATGACTTTTTTTCTAAGTTATGTACATTTGTGAAGTTATAGTAGCAATACAACTCGCTAATCGTGAAGGAAAACGTTGTGAGGAAACCTGAGTATCTGAGCTATTCATATACCTCAGCGCTTGAAATCGCCAATCCGCGGTGGGCACGCGTGGTGACTAAGCCCATACTGTCTTCCTGAGAGAAGGCCTGTGCCCTACAGTGGGATGTATACAGGCTGCTTATGCATGCAGGGGCCTCATTATATGCACCAAATCCTGAGCGATTCCAATCATCTAACTGGAAAATTCCACACTAATTTAAGAAGATTGAAATCGCCCAGGATTTATTGCGCGTAATATAGGTGCAGTCCTGACCTTGATGGTTAATAATGGGTTTCAATTGTTATTTTCAAGGTCAGAACTGAGGAGGTTAATAAAAATCGTCATAGTGTGGTCCTGCAGGTTGTTATGGACACGTATTACATTTTTATATCATCATCATCATCAGCCACCCGACGCCCACTGCAGGACACAGGCCTCCCTTAAGATTTTCCTAACCATGAAGAGTTTTGCCATAAGCGCCACGCTTGGCAGGCGGTTTGGCGATCGCAGTATGCTGTTGGAATCTCAGGAAGACGCTGCTGACCGTCTCCTGGTAATGTATTTCCTTAGTCGCCTTCTACGACATCTACGGAAGAAAATGGAGAAATTTCGAAATTTTTCTCAAATAAAATAAACTGAATGTCTTCTGTGTTCTTCTTTAAATGCAGTTATTATTTAAATATGAAGTCCGATTCCAAAATTTTAGCTTTATACAAAACATTATAGGAAAATATTTATGGAAAAATGCAATGGTTAATCTGTTGTTACGAGTATATGGTCTAAATAATATACATGTTTATTAGAAAATCCTATGCAGTAGTTGTCAAGGCCCATTTTTTATTAACCATATGAAGTTAGATAGAAAAAAAGATAGAGAATAGTTTATCTAATATATAAAAAAAGAAATGAATAAGAATAGAAAAAGCTGCCCTATCATTAGAATTAAGCTTAGCCACGTTTTGAAAATAAAAATTTACCTTTGTGCAATAACGTTAGTACATCGCCCTTTATATTATATTCCGGCCTGTATATCTTAATACCAGAACTACAATTATACAACGATAAACGATACAACTTAAATTCACTGCTTGCAACCTACAATCTACTACGGAACCTCAACTAGAGGTTAATTAGAATTTTTATTTTATTTACTCTAGGTCCTTATTTATTTAGGGAATCTAAGTGAAGACCTCTTTGTCTCAAACGTCTTTTTTACAAATGTATCAAAGTGTTTTCTAACAGATCTCTGTTATGTAAAGTGAGATTGGTCTGACCGTGAGTCGGTTGACTTGTCTTGACACTTAAGTGTATTTTATTATGAACGCTATTGCTTCCATAGTTAATTTGTCAACAGTTGTTACTTATAGAAAAAATGCAGTTATTAATTTACTTTTTACATTGGATTAAGTGTTTAAATTGTTCAGAGCGAGCCCGACGAATTTTTTACGCGCTTCTAAGCTCGTTTTGTAATATTTTTCAGTAGCGATGCAAACGCACTGCAGCATAGCATAATTATCTTTAGTTTCCATTTTTACGAAAGCGCTGCGCCCGCGCCCGTGAATCGCGTTCAAATCGCGATTTTATGTCGTCGTGGGCGATGGCTCTTATACTCCTAAGCATTTTTAATTATGCTACTTCTATGCTTTTACAATGGAGAACTTACACTAAAAATATTTTTATAAATAGGAGAGGACACGCTAAAAGATATATAAACGTGGTATTTTTTGTTTCTCTGCAACTAGTACTTTTTGAAATACTTAACTAATAAATACTTTAACCAGTCGAAATTCGGTATAGTCACGTGGTACTAAAGTGCGTCATATAAATCGACCTTACACTATGACGTCACTCCCTAACGTAACGAATTATAATGTAATGCGTTACGTTAGGTAGTGACGTCATAGTGTAAAGTCGATTTGTATGGCGCAGTTTAGTACCACGTGACTATACATCAACATCGTCATCAGCCATTTGACGCCCACTGCAGGACAAAGGCCTCCTTCGTGGTTTTCATAACCATAACCGCCTTATACTCGTATGTAGGAAGTGTTTATCAATATTTGAATATCTCGTAAAATAATATTTTATGAATGTAATCCCTCATAAGAAAACGTTCAGAATTCAATGACAAAACGAAATCTAATAAATTTTATGTTATTAGAGTACCTTTATTTTTCGCATATTTTGTGATCCCGAAAACCCCGAAAAAAATTATTTTAATTGCTTTATTTTTAAATTTTTCCTAGCTTTTTATACGATTTCTGTGGTATAAAAGCAATGTCACTCCAATTCAATTCAATTTAATTCAATTCAAATATTTTTATTCATTGTAAAAACAGAATGTTTACTTAATGAACGTCAAAGTTGTTAGTTTCACAATTAATGGATTATGTGGAGAAGAAACTAACAAAGAAACTCCACATTTATTCTTTTCAAAACACGTTTTAACTTAATTAACAGAGTTTTCAACTTAAAATATTAGTCATGAATGTGTTGAACACTAGTCACAATCGTCCTTTAAATAATATTAATCTACTGTTTAATGCCAAACATCTTTGTCTTCTAAGTAATCCTTGATGTTATAGTAAGCCTTTTTGCACAGAATGTGCTTAACACATTTTTTAAATCGCGTTGGAGGTAACTCTAATATATCTTGAGGAATTTTGTTGTAGAACCTTATACAGTGCCCCATAAAGGATGTGTTAACTTTTGCAAGTCTAAATAGTGGAAATGACAATTTATGTTTATTTCTAGTATTAAAATTATGGTGGCCACCAACATTTTCGAAGTCTTTGATATTTTTTCTAACGTACATAATATTTTCATAAATGTATTGACATGCAACTGTTAAGATGTTGGTTTCTTTGAAGAAATCTCTTAGCGAATCCCTACTACCTAACTTGTAAATAAATCGGATGGCTCTCTTCTGTAAGATGAAGATCGTCTCAATGTCTGCTGCCCGACCCCACAGTAGTATGCCGTAGGACATAATACTGTGGAAGTAACTAAAATAAACAAGCCTAGCAGTTGCAACGTCAGTGAGCTCTCTAATTCTTTTGACTGCATATGCTGCAGAACTAAGCCTGTGTGCTAGTTTTACAATATGGGGACCCCATTGCAATTTTGAATCGATTGTGATGCCTAGAAAAACGGTATCTTCTACAAATTCTAGTTTTTCTTTTCCGAGTACAATGTTGTTTTCAACTAATCTTACGTTTGGTAAGGTAAACTTTATACATTTTGTCTTTTTGGAATTTAGAAGCAGATTATTTGCCGTGAACCAATCCAACACACGCGAGAGAGCATCATTTGCATCGTCAAGATTATTTTCTTGTCTCTTAATTTTAAAAATAAGTGACGTGTCATCTGCAAATAATACTATCTCGGACATGTTTTGTACCATAAACGGCAAATCATTTACGTATACAAGGAAAAGGAACGGCCCCAAAATTGATCCCTGTGGTACTCCCATTTTTATTTGTGAACCTGTGGATTTTATACGATTTATGTCCGCTTTTTGAACCCTTCCTTTTAGATAAGATCTCATCAGTTCTAAACCTTTCCCCTTTACTCCGTAATGCTCTAGTTTTACCAAAAGTGTCTCGTGGTCCACGCAATCAAATGCCTTTGACAAGTCACAAAAAACACCTATAGCATCCCTACGATCCTCCCATGCACTATAAATATGTTTAACTAGCAAGACACCAGCGTCCGTCGTCGACCGTCCCTGCGTGAAGCCGAACTGCTGGTTATGGAGAAGTTGATAATTATTAAAGTGCGTAAGTAGTTGAACTAAAACAATCTTTTCGAATATTTTGCTCAATACGGGTAGGATCGAGACTGGTCTGAAATTTGTGGGATCATGCCTATCGCCACTTTTAAACAACGGAACGAGCCTACTGTATTTCATTAGGTCAGGGAATGAGCCCTCACCTACACATTTGTTAAAAATTTTTGCTAAATGAGAAGCGAGGACATCTATTACTGAACTAACTATGATTACTGACATTCCCCACAAATCTTCCGTTTTTTTAAGATTTAATAGTTTAAACGCTTTAATTACGCTATGGGGATTAATGAAGTCGAACGAAAACTCGTAACCGCACGAGGGGACATTGTCTTTTAATAAACTTGCAGCAAGATCAGGAGACGAATCTAAAGGAGCCGTAGTTTCAATTGGAACATTTGTAAAGAATTGTTCAAAGGCCGCAGCAATGTCCTCATTTGATGTTATTACTTTATCATCTATCTTTAGAGAAAATTCGCGATCTCCTGATTTGGCTTTACCAGTTTCCCTATTTATAATAGTCCAGATTGTTTTAGATTTATTTGAAGACTGGAGGATTTGTTTCTTTATATGTTCGCATTTAGCTTTGTGGCAGACGGCCCTGAATAATTTAGAATATAGTTTAACATACTCTATAAAACTGTGGTCATATGTGTATGTTTTTTTCTCATACAATGCATACAGTGTGTTTCTACTTTTTCGGATGCCCGCAGTGGCCCATTCATTAAACCCTACTTTATTTTCATTGCTAGGTAATTCTCTTAATTTAAAAACATTTTCAAAATGAACTGAAACGACTCTAAAGAAGTCTTCGTAATGGGCGTTAGCATTTAGGGTTTTACCTTTATGAGCAGTTAAGCTACTTTGAAGATGTAATTTAAATGATTCTAGTTTTTTACTTGTAATGGGCCTGCATAGAATAACTTGCTTAGATTTTTCTGAATCTATTTCAAAATTTACAATTTGACCACTGTGATCTGACTTTAAGCAATTCACTGTGGAGTAATCAAAAAAATTGCAATCGCAATAGACGTTATCGAGAAAAGTAGCAGTAGTTTCAGTAATCCTGGTGGGCTCTAAAAAAATATGGACTAAATTGAATGATTTAAAAATAATTTGTAATTTAGTTGTCAAAGGGGAATCTATTAGCAGGTCGATATTAAAATCACCACACACTATAACTTTCTTATTACTACTGGAAGCTACTTTTAATACATCCTCTAATACCGATTCGAATATACTGTAATCGCTGGTAGGGGGCCTGTATAAGCTTACTACAATGTGTTTAGACAATTCAACACATGACAGCTCAATTACTTTTTCAACAGAAAGCCTACAAATGTCTTTCCTTTGTTTAAATTTTAAACTATCTTTTACTAGTATTAAAGATCCCCCATGCAGTAAAGACTTTCTATTGTAGCAACTGGCTATTTGATAGTTATGTACAGTAAAATTCATTTGAGTCTCTAGTAGCCAGTGCTCTGTGACACAAAGTATGTCAACTTCATGTTGTTCTAAAAATAATTCTAACTCTAGTAACTTTCCAGAAAAGCCACCCTGTATGTTCTGATTAGCTAAAATTAATTTCTTTAGGGGGGGCTTTTCAGTGGTCTGCGCTGACAGTTTAAATCAGCAGTCAAGCTTAACTTATTTATGCTATGTTTTTTTAAAGCCTCCGAATACAGAGGTTTACTAGTAGAACTTTTTCTACAGTTTGTATTGACTACAGGTACCTGTTTTATTGTCTTAACAATAATTGGGTCGTAAATATTGAATGCCAACAATTTGGCAATCTGTCTCTTTGAAGAAAGGGGCACATGCATTGTGTCCCTAGTCAATATAAAATTTCGAATAAAGTTATTCGTATCAAAATAAAGTACTTGGTCTCTATGACCAAAGGTCATGTTATACAATAGCCGGTTAAGTTTACCTATCCGGGCATTCTGTGTCTCAGACAACGTTTTTGAATAGGGAAAAGCACAGATAATGATTTTCCTTACATTCAAAACTAATATGGACTCAAAGTAATTTATCAAGTCACTTTCTTGAATCCCTGTGCTGTTCCCCATTAATAATACAATAGTAGTATTTCTATCATATTGTTTGCTGAGCAAAGCGTTGACTAATTGCATATAAGAGGCATTAGGCATACATATGTTTTCTACATGCTGCTTTAAATTGAACTGCAGCCTGCTACCTAAACCTACACCTATCTTATCTGAAAAAATTATCGTCTTGTAAGAGGCATCATCACTGCTGGTCAATCTAGTCGTGGCTTGTCCATCAAGTTTTGCATCACAGGTTGATGGCATATTGGTCTCCACTGTCGCATTTGTTGGTGCAGGCGGTCCATTTTGCTCACCTCCATGCTGTTGTGCCAGATCCAGCAGTAAAGGGGCCAGTGTGTCGGGCACTGGGCATAGTGGAGACAAGCATGGCTTCTGACTGCCCGTTCCATTGCTCCGAGGCTGCATGGAGCTCAGCTGTATAGGGGCTGAGTGTGTAAGCACATTCGATGTTAGTGGCAGTGGTAACAAACTTGGTCTGTCTTCTGAGTCTTCCAAATCCTGGATAGAGTTGGACTCGACACGTTCCAGATTGCTTTTGCTGAGTGCAATCAACCCATTCATCGCTGAAATGCTGTCATTATACTGAGTTTGCGTAGCCGAGTACTTGCAGGTGATGTCCAGTAATTGATACTGCAGATCTTCGACTTGTAGTTGTAGTTCAGCCATCGCTAGCTCATGGTCCACGTTGCTGGTGAATAACTCCTTCTGACATTCAGCCATTTCCGTTTCTAACTGTAGTTTTTGACGGTGAATTGGTACACTTTCTAAACTCCTTCGGCTTCGTTTAATTAGTTTCTGTACCTTCTGAATGTACTTTTTTGTTTTAATATACTTCTTGATTTTGTTTACACTGTTCATTTTCATGCTACTGCTATTCTGCATAGTGCAAGACTTATCACTGGCTGTGGTAAGGTCGACAGTTGGTATCCCTGTGTCACTCATAACTTCATTATATAGAGCCATAGTTCTAGCGCTCTCTTTGTGTTGTTCCTGCTCACTTATTTGCTGAAGCTCGTGATGTGCCTCAGCAAGCTGGTGTTCAAGCGAGCGTATGCGCTGTAGCGCTACATCGTGGACATCATGGCATTTGTTAAATGATTTCACTTGATGTTGCAACTCATCCCGCTGGGCAATTAAGTCCTGGCACTGGATGTCCAATTCATTGAGCTCTTCTTTCAGTGCTGAGTTGGTTTTATTTTGTTTATGGATCTCCTCTTCACTTTCCTCTCGTTCTTGAAGAAGCGAGTCACACAGCTCCTTGCTCTTTTTGAGCTCGAGCAGGGTCGCCTTTAGCCTCAGCTCCATATCGCGTGCAGTCATCTTGCTTCGGGTCAGCATGCTACTGTTACCTGAAAAAAACCGGGAATCGGTGTCAGTATCTGACCGTGTAAGATGATATTGACTGATGACGATTTGATGGCACGTTTATAGGTGTTGAGTGTATGTTTGTGATGGCTGAGGCTAGTTGTTTTGTCTCAACTTCGCTTCCACTTTTCGTCAAGTAAAGAGAGCCAAAACCGAGCCGAAGTGTTTGTATGGGACGTGTCTCACGTACGTGAGGTTATTTACAGTTTGTTTAAGCAGTATTAAGTGTAGTATGAGGCGTAAAATACAGTATTAAAACAATACTTCCCCGATTTAGTCGTTGCAATTCGAACCGTTTGACAGTTCGGCCGCTCGGTACAATTATAGTACGTTTTTCTGGTATTATTTTGATTTTCGCTAGGAACTTTGATTCACACTTCACTACTATGTATTGCTAAATGAATTTACGTTCAACTGGACTCGAAATACACTAAAAATATCAATTATAATAAATAAAAACTACTGAGCTGCTTTTGAAGTCAGCTGTTCGGTCTGGGGTTGCCAGCCGAAAAAAAATCTAAGTAAGACGCAAGTTCCCCACAGGCCTTCTCTCAGAGACAGAGCATAAAACAAAATATTTTCACTAAAATCCAAAGCACTCCACCTAGAAATAGCTCCAATCCTCTCGTGATTCTTGTTACACAAGAAACAGTAGCTGCAATAGCTGCAACTGAACGCAGGGACTCAAGAGACTTTTGAAAGCCCTAAATAACAGGTATCCGATATATATTCCCACTTTACAATAGGTATATCGAAGACTTTTTGGACGAAAAGAATAGCCATCGTAAGTATTAGAAACGAGAAGAATCCCACGAACTTATTCAAATAAAGGCGAGTATACCTCGACTCCAAAGTCCGGAATAAATGAATATTGAATTTGTTTACGTAACCAAAACCGGGAATCGTCCGATAGCGATAGAATAAACGGCCTACTCCTTATTGATGCCAATTTGTGATGAGGTCTTTACTTGCAATTTGTAACGCCCGAACAATAATTTGAGCAAATGACTTCGATTTCGCATGGACGTATTTTGTATGTCATTGGCCGAGGATGCAAAATGTGACTGTGAATTCTTCAGACTTGGGTTTTGTAGAATTAAAAAATAATGGAGAACTAGCACAAAAGCACATACTCTCTCTCTCTCTCTAGCTACATAAGAAAAAACTTCATATTTCGCATCTTTTGAGACCCGTAAAAACCCGAAACAAATATATTCATGTTATCTGTCGGGCATTGCACACATGTTTCTTTTAATTATAAACCTTTTCTCTATTTTGTGCGTGCAACTGTGAATTATTAAATTATTACTGATCATAAGAAACTATTTGTAATATCTTTCACCTGGTTGTGCAATAAAGTGTTCTCTATCTCTATCTATCTATCTATCTATCATCATCAGCCATTTGACGCCCACTGTAGGACATAGGCCTCCTTCGTGGTTTTCATAACCATGAGGGGTTTTGGCATAATCGCCACGCTTGGCAGGCGGGTTGGCGATCGCAGAATCTCAGGAAGATGCTGCTGCCCGTCTCCTGGTAATTGATTTCCTTAGTCGCCTTCTACGACATCCACGGAAGGAAATGGAGTGACGCTATTCTTAATCCGGCGCCACACGGAAATTATTTTAAGGAAATTAAATTATTACTGTTGTTTCTTAACTTTTAAAGGCTTCGTCGACCAACAAGGGTGTAAAACAATAAAGGATAACATAAAAATCGTAACCGGCAAACATGAGCAGTGACTAACGAAGGTTCCTGAAGCGATAAAGCAATATCCTGATCTTGACAAGCCTTGGCAACTGTCTAACCCTCCCGGACACAGGCGTGTATTCATGTATAATATTATGAAGGGTTTCATTACAATTTCACATAAGAATGCATGCTCAGCTGAGTACTATGCTGAGAATATTCCTATGTGGTTTTCTAACAGCGCTGCTGGGAACAGACCAGGCGAACATTTCTCTATTTAAATTCCTGCTCGTAGAATCTGCATGTTATTGCTTCGTTCCGATATCTCGTGCTATTGTTACTCTAAATAGACTCCACTGGTAGACGGTTGCATGCAAATACGTTTTTAACCGATTGTGTGTTAAGTATGCATAACAAAATATTTTGCTCTCATTTTAGAGGCCACGTTAACATTTAAAAGCAAAGAAGATTTTTCTCTACATCTAATACTGTTAATATTTTAAATAAATGTCGAGAACGAAATTAAATAAAACGAAAAGTAAAAGTCATGTGGCTCTATACAAATCGGGTCAAACCAGTAACTTTTTATTGCTTTTTAAACTATTATTCATTCCCCGGCTACACATTTCGCTCATCCTGAACTACAACGACGTACACTTTTCATTTATCTCTCTGTGTTTCTCTTGCACTTTGTCAGCAATACCTCTTTTTCTTTCATTCTTCAGCTGTTATAAAGCCATCGAAAAATTGCTCTATGATCGATATTACCCTCCATCGCCTAGACTCTAGAAGTCTAGATGATTGACGGCAAGATTATGTCAAACGATGCTAAAATTACTAGCTTCCTATTCGCAATACAAAATCAGTAAAATTACTAAAGTTTCGAAGTCCCACATTTAAAACCGGAGCCGTTAGGTATTTTCTTAACAAGCTACTTGGCAAGTGATGTCCTTTATCCCTCGCTTTCGTGATTAAGGGAGCAAATGTTTGCACAATTAGGCGCGTTACAGGATATGTCCCGGTCAAGGCGGAGGCGTCCGGGGCCGCCTAATGGCTGTTTGCTTAATACAGCGGTGTTCAAACGTTTCGTGGGAAACGGGTGTCCCCAGTTCAATGCCCATTTTAGGCATTAAGATAATGGAATATAACAACGCAAGTAAGCGCCGTGTTATCCGTGGGTGTTGTGAACGTAGATAGAAGGGTATGGGGGTAGATACAAATACACTGTCTTATGCGCACATCAGTAGGCAGTGATGTAGGTGTCAGTCGATCATTGGACTTGGAGCCGGACGGTCGTGTCAGGACTGTACGTGAGCTAGCTAGTCAGTGTTACACTAACTAGTAGATATTATGTTGGTAAATGTAGAATTTAATCATATTATATGTATATTTCTTTTCAATCGACTTTTGTCTGGTTTACAAGGAAATAAAAATGTTTTTTTAATAATATGAATATCAAGAAAATGGTAATAGTGGTTTATCAGTCGCGGGTCACTAGGGAAATTATCAGTCCCTACCCCTCTGGGATACAGGCATTAGTTTATGTATGTTTGTATCAGGTGAATAAATGGTCTAGGTCGTAGATACCTTGATGTACATAGTTATTTCTGTATTTTAACGATTTCTACCAACGGTTCCTTTATATGTAAACAAAAGCTGAATGAAATGAAATATAACTAGGTAATGCTACGAAGACAATTTTATTGAATTATGTTTATTCCGAAATAGTAAAAATATTACTTAAGCTGTATCGGAGTTGTTTTTCTTTTGGAAGTCATGTGTTGACCCAATGACGATAAAGTTTGAAAGTCGCTGGTTTAGTACTAAGATCGTATTTCTCAATTTCGATCTTTCCAGTTCTGTTTAATTTCCCAAACAATCCGACAAAATTACAATACGTTTTTCTTTATTTTTTCCCCCAGTAAAAATGAGGGATCTTCGTATTTTATAATTTCTTTTCGCAATTTGGGCGTCCAACAAAGTATTCTAATAGCTAGCAACGTAATTGGGAGAGATAAATCACTTGCCTTCTTTTTAATTTTGACCAGTATCGGAAAAACGACTATGAATAGAATAAAATGACAAAATTAAGTCAATACATTTATGAAAATATAACATATGTTAGAAAAAACATCAGCAATTACGAAAATGTTGGGACCCATCACAATATTGATACTAGGATAAGTACTAACATAAATTGTCATTTCCACGTTTTAGACTTGCAAAAGTTAATACATCCTTTATGGGGCACTGTGTACGGTTCTACATTAAGATTCCTCAAGATATATTAGAGTTACCACCGACGCGGTTTAAAAAATGTATTAAGCATACTCTGTGCAAAAAAGCCTATTATAACATTAAGGATTATTTGGAAGACAATGATGTCTGGTATTTAAATAATGTTAACAGGAACGATTGTATCTAGTGTAGTGTAACTTTAAGTTGAAAACTCTGATAATTAAGCAAACCTGTTTTGAAAAGAATAAATGTGGAGTTTCTTTGTTAGCTTCTTCTCCGCATAATCTATTAATTGTGAAACTAACAGCTTTGACGTTCATTAAGTAAACATTTTGTTTTTATAGTGAATAAAAATGTTTGACTTTGACTTAACTTTTCTATATACAGGTGACTTTAAATTCGCGAACCGTTTTTAAGGGGAAATTATAACAATGATAAAAAATATGGAGCTAGTTTTGAAAAAAAAAAGATGCGTCAAAAGATATTTTTTTTTGTTATTGTTTGGGACCAGGGCAAGCTATTACGTTGTGTGAAAGGTATTAAAGTTATTTATTTAGTTATCATTCAATATTTCGACGGTCCACGTCTATATTTAAATATTGCGTTAGGGTTTTCAGCCAGGAAAATTTTGTTATTATGTACTTAAAATAATAGTAGTTAGTGTAAGTGTGTACTATTAGGACAAGGAACTCTCTTGCCAACTACTTTTCTGAGAACTACAAATGTAGTTCTCAGAAAAGTAGTTGGCAAGAGTGATGTGCAATAGAAAGTAATAATCTAATCAGATTAGATTATTACTTTCTGTTGCACACCAAAAATTACAAATATACATACAATAAACATATTCTAAGTATTTTCATACTGAAAACTGAGGTTCACTCCAGAAATTCCAGTGAATACAAAACTTATATTTCGATTTACTAATATGAGATGGACTGTATGTTTACCACTAAATTAAACTTACATATACACAGGATGGATAGGCAGAGACAAGAGTTCGCCACTTGCCACGATCCTAATAAGCCTCTTTCGCTTCATCAACATTCATTTATCATCATTCATAACGCTGCCGATTTCTTGCCTTTTTATCTTGGCCTAATCCATCCCCTACCAAATTTCGGTCGACGTTTGTCAGTCAGAGACGTCCCGGTCTTTTAAGCATATGCTCAATAAATTTACATTGTACACTAATTTAAATTTACATGGGGTAAGGAAACTTCGCTTTCATGTTGTGGGGGTATATTTTCATAATCATCCGGCGTTTGCGGCAGGTATTTCAATGGGACCATTGTTAGGTACGGGAAACTCCCGCCAAGAATTTCAATCGGGCCATGCCTGACGCGTTGTCTTTGAGGCCGGTGTTCGTACAATGCGCTCCATTTACCTTTGTATCTGTTTATAATTTGGTAGACGGTTTCTTAAGGTATATTCTCGTCATTACAGGACGTGCGGGCGCGTAGATACAACCCGGAATAATACTTGAGTACTTAGGGACTATTATTGAGCACCGAATAGGTGCCGTTACTTTTCTTTTCACTTAACTCAACAATAAAACTTTAAATCTGTAAATCCATATTTATTCAACACGTTAAGACATTAACTCAGCAAAAAGAAACCAAACTAAATTCAAAAACTGACAATAGAATAAAAAAACAATATCTATAAAAAGGAAAACTAAACAATAAAAAGGTCTGTCGTCAACACATAGTATGGGCTTATTTACCAAGCGTGCCCACCGCAGTTTGTTTTAGTACTCAAATTATCGTGATTTTATAATTATGTGGTAGTATTATTAAAACATTCACATGGAAGTTTTTATATTTCAAAATTTTTCTGAACGGAACATTTTTATAATTGATGCTAAAAATTCGCCCAACATCAACACATCGATTTTAGGCAAATTAGGACTGGGTGCCTTTGTAAACCCTTGTTCCAAGATCCGTTTTATTTCACTGAGGACTTGAGATAAATTAAAAACAACAAAGATTAAAGATTCAATCGTAAATAAATTAAAGATTCAATCGTAAATAAAACCACAGAGAATCAGCCATCTGTTTAAAAGTGATGTCACACGCTGTGATTGGTAATTCAACTTAATATGGCGGACATGGGATTGTTGTAGATTTTAATTATCAATCCCGCTCTTAATAAACAAATAAATACATAATTTTAGTGATTTTCAGTTACTGTCGTCATGCCAATTGCATGACTAAAAATCCCGTCAACCAGGTATGTATTCCTTTATCCCTGGATAAGTTTTTATCTATTTACTAACTTATCCAGTGACTTGGCGCAAGCCACTCTTACCCCCGGTTTCTCGTACACTAACAAGCTGTTAATCTACTGTTAAAAGCTGTCAGTGATTTTTTTTTGTGTGCACTATGGTCATTTCACAGCTGTTAACAGTAGATTAACAGCATTTTAGTGTACGAGAAACTGGGGGTTAGTCTGTCCTTCGATCTCCAAAACCCCTATTTGGTCAAATCCACTGGGATACTGCACGTCAAGAATTGCAATCAATTCTTGACGTGCACTGTAATTCCAAGTCGCGTCTACAAATTGGTCCCTCGGGCTGCAATATTGGAGCTTGACACGCCCGTGTTTCCGCCGCGCCACTGTGTACACACGCGGCTCATGTACACGTGCATTCAGCCAGCCACTCGACTGTCGCAAATAGCTTCGTGCACCTGATACCACATCCGTGTATGTGGCAAGACGTAGTACAAATTAAACAGTACGATTTTGCTCAGACTTGTCTTTGTTGATTTCTTTAACAAAATTAAAATATACAGCTATAAAAACAGAAATCTATTTCAAAAGCTAATCAAAACTACCTATTATATTCGTAGAAGCCGACTAAGGAAATCAATTACCAGGAGACGGGCAGCAGCATCTTCCTGAGATTCCAACCGCATACTGCGATCGCCAACCCGCCTGCCGAGCGTGGCGATTATGGCAAAACCCCTCATGGTTAGGAAAACCATGAGGGAGGCCTATGTCCTCCAGTGGGCGTGAAATGGCTGATAATGATGATGATGATCTTCTTTTTGTTGCACTAACCCGTGCTGAAGGCAATTTTAAAAACCTATTTAGAAGCCAAAAATTCCACCCATGCTGGGACTTGAACCCGCGACCTCTCTCACGGTTAGCCAGACGTCGCGGGTTCACATCCCGGCATGGGTGGAATTTTTAGCCTCTTAATAGGTTTTTAAAACTACTCATGTCATGAAAAAAAATGTATTCTGTAAATACGCGACACGCGACGGAAACGTGGCCGACCAAGGCGACGATGGCGGAACGACCTCACGATCTTTCTGCCGGGGTGGCAGGGAATGGCCGTTCACAGGGAGGAGTTGCCCTGTAGTGGGACAAAAATAACGTAATTAAAAAAATATGTGTAAATAAAGAGGGAAAACATACTTACTGACTAAACTGACGATCCTTAACTACGTAAGTGTGGAGCGAGACGACCGAATACTATGTTTTGACGTTTGTCTGCGCCATCGTAGAGGTTCACATCGATACGAGGTTTCATTATCTCTGACCGCCTCGTTGTTCTAGCCGTTAAGGCGCTTAGCTAAAACAGAGGTCGTGGGTTCGATTTCTACTGGGGGACGCCGTAAAATAAAGGAGTATATTCACGTTTGTGACGGCCTTGCCTGCTTACCAAAGCACAGGGTTTGTTTGGTAGTTTGGGGCCAGGTCAAGTGATTGTATTGTGTGGAAGTTATTATTGTTGCACATATTGCCATTCATTCTTCTTTTGTTCTTTCCTATGGTCATTACATTAAGCTCTTATTTCACGCACTGCTTAAACTAATGAACATGACACAATAATAATACATTCCACTTAAACACCATCTCTATACGGCCTAACCACCGTTTGTTACGAGAATTATCCCGTCCCGGTTTCTCATACAGTCAATTGATACAGACCTCTTTCACTTCATCAACATTCACTAGACTGCATGAACGCACGCCTGTTTTGGCTACTTTTTATTTTTCCCTTTGCTAATATATTCCCTATTTGGTCGAATTATGTCCGCCTGGGACGTCTCTTATCGGTCGTCCTACCCCCATTCGCTCGATACATTTCTATCGTCAATCTTTATTCCGTCATCCTCTCCATATCTTCAACCAACTCAACATTCCTTTCTCAAGTCTAGTCGCTACATCCTCTTTTAGTTCCCAACGTTCTCTAGTCAAACTATTAACTCTATTTATCCTATGCCTAAAGACTGACCTGTGTTTGAGGTCTTCACATAGCCACAGTGCTTGCAATCGCCAATCCGCAGCGGGCATGTGTGGTGATTGAGCTCATATTGTCTCTCTCTCTCTCTCTCTGAAAGAAGGCCGGTGCCCCGAAATAAAACGTATATTGGCTTGTCACGTATACCTATAAAAAAATATTTAATAATCGCAACTCAAGCCGGAAATCTATTTCCAAAGAGGTCCTTAGAAACTTGAGTTTAATGTGAAATTCTCTAACAATTTCCGCCCATTAATTACTCCGCATGCCAGTTTAATTAAAAATAACAACAGGTGAGGTATTCTCCTTTGTACAATGATTATAAAGTTTCCCTGCCAAAGTTCCCTGCCTTGCCTATGCCAGAGTTTCGCTGAGGATCAATCACGTATCGTAATTTTGGAATTATCTGCCTTATAAGCTGCGAGAATACGCCCCTAAGCCAACCTGTCTTCCTGATTTATTAACTAGGTAGATTAAGAAAATATAAGTTTGTACTGTTTTCGGTTTGGTGCAGTAAACTTTTGTAGTACATACTTTGTTTTTCCTTTTAGAATTTTACTAAATTATTCACACTGAATACATATATTTTTAGTGCAGTAAAACATAAATTAGTAAATTATGGAGTAAACTCACAGCTTATGACCCAACCATGAGGCTAACCCCCAGTTTCTCGTACACTAACATGCTGTTAATCTACTGTAACAGCTGTCAATTGACCAAAGTGCATACAAAAAAAACCACTGAAAGCTGTTAACAGTAGATTAACAGCTTGTTAGTGTACGAGAAACCGGGGGTGAGTGCGGAAATCTCAGGTCGAACTAACTAACTACTCAATTCCTGAAAAGTCGTAACGTTGATATTAAATGCCGCCCTTTTATTTATACTTATATTTTACTAAATTATTCTTCTTCTTTCTGGTCGTGTCCTCATGACTGAGGGATGTGACTATGGGTAGCTTCAGCCAACAACGCTCTCCATTTACAATCCATCTAAAAATGATAGCCATTCGCAATTTATTCACATATTATCCCGTGCCGATCACAATATTTGTTAAAAAAAATCTTCTCATCTTCTCTCTAATCTCTTCTAATCTTCTCTCTCAATTCCGCAACACATGCTGAGTCGAGTCCACTTAAGGGACTTAATACTGAAAACTCACAGCTGTTCTTATGCAAATTTTATGTTTATTATTATTGGTTTCTTGTTTTTGTTTTCTTTTTATTCGAATTTGGTTTTTAATGTTGTTAATCCGCCCATACTCTCTCATCTCTCACTGGGACGCATATAGGCTGATTATGATAATCCGTTCTCTTTCTTTTTGTATTTTTTTTTTAGTATTGTGTTTTTCTTTCTTTCTAATCTATTAATTATTATATTATTTTTTGTTCTCATCTATTGTAAATCGATAGATAACTAGGCGATTTAAGTTACGTGGGAAAGTTTCTGTATCGGATTATAACCAGAAAAGGATATCGCAAACATGGAAAAACACCCAGACTGAGGCCATTTGATGTGGTCATATCTAGAGCCACGAGCCAGTCGCAGGTCAATGATTCTTGTGAAAAACAATTAAAAAAAGTCTACTGAAAATCAAGTCTCTAACATCACGAAGCGAGCAAAGTCACCGACTGTGCTAGCGAGATTATAATTCGAAATAACTCCCGTCGAAGTTTCGCCTAAAAGTTGGAGTAGGTACTTCGGAAGGGTTTCCAAGTTTAATGAATGCTTGCTTACCGCGCGCGTCACGAATCCCTGCCTTGTGAAGAGAATCTTCTGGGCTGCTAACTTGATTGGAGTTTTGGTATCTCGAGATAGGCGTGCGTAAAATATAAAGATTTAAAGCTTCTCGTAGTACTGCAGACGATAGCAAAACTATATCCACACAATTCAATTATCGCTCTCTAAGTGCCAATGAGGACGTCCCGCGCCAACTGGTGGGCAGTAACTATTAAGCAGGTGGGACCAAATTCAACGTTGTGATCCATTGATGCTCATTGTACCTAGGTTGGTCCTGCCTGCTGTACTGTAACATACCCCAGCGTTAGAAATCACAAATCTGCGGTACGTCCGCATGGTCGTTTAACCCATCTCTAAAAGCCTGCGCCCCCAGAGACACGCATTTGGGCTTCTTTTACTATGATAGAAATTATAGTATAAGCCTCCCCAGTAGGACCGCGTGGTGTTTAAGCCCTGTAGTCTCTCGGATGGCTTGTGCCAAGCCCGGCCTTGGTATGTGTACTAGTAAATGCACCTTCAAGAACAAGTTCCAGTGAAATAAGCAGCAAACAGAAACTTTACCCTCCGCCTTGAATAATATTCTCCACACGGCAACGAATACGGAAAGAACTTTGTATCCTGATTGTAAAAGCAATATTTTACAGTGAAAAGGAGGCGACAGCCACCAAGGGAAAACGCAAGTTCCCAATTTAAATTTATAGCGTCGAATCCCCCATAAACGTGGGCTTCCCCTAAAAGCGAATATTGATTTGGTGAATAAGGTAAAGTGAAGTTTTATCGCGATCGGTGTTTGAAACTTTTGCTTGGCACTTCCTGGTTGTTAGGATTTCTGAGTGCATTTAGAAGTGCGATACTTCGCATGGTGTTTAACTTTTCTAGTCCTTTTTGTCACATATAACATAATAATTATTAGATACGTATCTTTTGTTACGAGCTCGGCACAGGAACAAAGCCGACTTTTCCTTAATTGATAGATTTACATTAACAGCGATTTACATTACCTTTTGGGAACATTGTTATAAATCGATGAAAATCGTTGAATTTTAACTATACCGAGTTGGAGTATCTCATTGGCTACCATTTACTTTCTACAATTTGAGTTTAAAAAGGATTTGGTCACACCAAAAAAAATCGTTTGTAAAAAGAGCAACATTGTTCTAAGAAAATTACTTAATTAATTTTTTTGTTTCTCAGTTAATTGTTAACAATTTCTTTTGAAACCCAAGATGAATACAAAAAATTGCATGTCTGTCTCTTTCCAGTATACAAAAAGTTTTGATAAAATTACTTGCTTTGTACCGCTAACGGTGAAGGAAAACATCGTGAGGAAACCTGGGTGTCTGAGCTATTCACATGCCTCAGCGCTTGAAATCGCCAATCCGCGGTGAGCACGCGTGGTGATTAAGCCCATACTCTCTCTCTGAGAGAAGGCCTGTGCCCTACAGTGGAACGTATATAGGCTGCTTATGATAGAATTGCTTTGTCGTATAGGTCGCACCACTCTCAGTATCAAAAAAACAGTTTGTCTCTATCATGAATCCATTGAAAAAAATCTCTATGCCATTTAGAACAAGATAAGCTGTCAAGCAGTGTTTAAATGACTGCTTTGTTTTAACCAGGGACATATATGTATATAAAAAAGTACGCTGAGTAGTTTCTAAGTTACTAACAATGCTAAGAAAAATCGCAAACGTATTTTTCCACCATCTAGCCGCAATGACTCAGTCTCATTTTCTCGTGCGCCTTAGATTGAAAACTGCCGTCCAATCCCACACCTCGGCACAAAGACTTTCATTTGCCCCCTCCGTCGTTTTAATCAGAGCTGGTAGTTCTAAAAGCAACACCATTGTAATGACGCGTCATTCTGTTGGATCTCATGCTTTGATCTTATTCAGATGAACTGGAGCATATTTTTAAGGTCACTCTGTCTAGGTTTTGGATCTATGTTTTGTCGGCTCTATCTCGTAAACGCTCTAATTTGCAGTGGACAATCATAAAATTTTACCTGTATTCTATCTCTATCGTTCTCCCACACTATCTATCTGTCTCTTTCTTTACCTCTCTCTCCCTTCTCAAATATATTAGGCCCTAAACTTTGCAATAAAGCTGCTTAATGCTTACGCTATCCATAAAGTTGAGTTATATCAATATAGGCAAAAATAAATATCTTCATTTAGTCGTTTGCTCATTAATAACAACAATTTTATTCAATTTACTTTATCGAACATGGACGCATTTTCAGAGACATTTTTGAAGAAATAGGGCTGAAGGCAGTTATGCCGCATATTCCGATACTCGAAAGGGAATTGACTGTAGGGTACCTATTATTTATCTAATTGTGGCAAGAATAAAATTTGGCAAGAAGGATAATCGTGTGGCACAAACGACGAAAAAGAAATCTGAAAACGTTAATTTGCAGTTTACACAAAAAAACTATTAAATACCTTATCTATGCCGGTGGTTTGTTTGGGAATATATATTTACTGTCATAAAAACCAACGGCAAAGATAAGGTTCGTACCTATATAGATACTTTTGAACTGTAAATGCATGTTTGTAATTGTTGGTTTACAACCGTGAGAGTGAAAGTCTTACTAGCACGCGTCCAGTTTTTTTTTATCAAATGGGATTGTTATCTGGGGTCGTACTGTAACAACCTTAGAAGTGTACCGATGATGTACTTTTTGTCTTTTGCTCTTTCATTTGTCATTGTGACGGGTTCTATTTGTTTCTGAAACAAATGTTAGGATGACTGTCTTTTAATGTTCTGGCATTTGTAGAGCTGTACCGAAATAATTGCTGTCCCCTGAAATGTGATTTTCTTTAATTTGTACAAAATCTCTTCAACGCTGGACAAAGCATCGATTTGGCCTCAGAGATAAGTTAATTGAGCTCAAATTATACGTCTCGCTTCGTACATGAAGACGACATCGTGTTAACTTTCAACAAACCAAATTTGAAGAAGCTAGGATACGCTGAGGCTAGCCTCACTTAGGTCTTGATACTCTGAGTATTCCGCGTGGCGCCGGATTAAGAATAGCGTCACTCCATTTCCTTCCGTGGATGTCGTAGAAGGCGACTAAGGAAATCAATTACCAGGAGACGGGCAGCAGCGTCTTTCTGAGATTCTGCGATCTCTGCATACTGCGATCGCCAACCCGCCTGCCAAGCGTGGCGATTACGGCAAAACCCCTCATGGTTATGAAAACCATGAGGGAGGCCTATGTCCTGCAGTGGGCGCCATATGGCTGATGATGATGATGATGATGACTCTGAGTAGTAATTCATAAGCCATCATAAACAGCCTCCATACGTCCCACTGTAGGGCACAGGCCTTCTCTCAGAGAGAGAGTATGGGCTTAATCACCACGCGTACCCACCGCGGATTGGCGATTTTAAGCGCTGAGGTATGTGAGTAGCTTGGACACTCAGGTTTCCTCACGATGTTTTCCTTCACAGTTAGCGAGTGGTATAGCTACTATAACTTCATAAATACACGTAACTTAGAAAAAAAGACATAGGTACATGCCCGCACAGGGAATCGAGCCTGGGTCTCTCGCTTCAGAGTTCAATGTACCCGCTAGGCTACCACCGCCCAATAGTAATTATGAAGCGAAACATTTACCTGGGCCGAGCTTCACAAAACTAAAATTCGTAGATTATTATGACAATTCGATATACATAATCATTGCGCAGTAGATTCTTCCTACTTGTTAATCTGTAGGTTAAACTACTTTGCAATATCCATCGAAATGGCATAGTAAACCGGGACTTGTAGTTCTACGAAACAGGTCCCTGGAAGAAAATTCCATGTGGCCACGTGCAAGTCCCGTCTGTGGACTCCAATAGGCCGAAGCAAGGATGACTATTTATCATGTTCAGGTTCAGGACACAGATGACAATAATCTAATGAGTTATGAGTCACTCCGCATTTTTCCGTGTGTACCTTAACATCTGCATTCAGAAAATGCTTAAGACTGCTAGTAGGTAGTAACAAAGTTAGCATTACCAAGTTTTGGGCCAAAACCTGCCTGCAACTTTTGTTATGACGCAGTCACTACAATTGTTGTCCTTAATCTTCTAAATTATTTTTAAAGGGCTTTATGATTATAACATTGAAGACAAAAAGGTGAAATAGAATATATTTATATTGATACAGGGTTTATCACTAGTTCAGGTGCCATCGTTTTTCCTTGAATATACTGTACATATGCACTGAAAGCATCAATACTATAGTGTAAGGAAGGAATTCGTTTTTAATGATGATTAATTACTGAATTTTTTTTCAAATCACGAGGGCGCAACTTTTTACGAAAACGCAAATAAATCGCAAGTTATTGTATTCTTAGGATAGTTAGATTTACTTACTGTACCATGGACAGAGAGGGATTTGCTATCTGCGTTACGAATTTCAAAACGATTCGTTGACGATTAATTATAATATCAATTAATTACGAAGAATCTCGTAGAGGATGTAGTGACAAGAATTGAGAAAGGAATGTTGCGTTGGTTTGGACATGTGGAGAGGATGAAGGAAGAAAGATTGACAAAACAAATATATCGAGCGAATGTGGATGGAAGGGCCGGTAAGGGACGACCCAGACGGACATACTTCGACCAAATGGGGGATGTATTAACAAAGGGCAAGACAAAAAGTACCCGAAACCGGCGTGCGTGCATGCAACGACTAATGAATGTTGAGGAAGCGAAAGTGATCTGTCAGGATCGTAGCAAGTGGCAGTCCCTGGTCTCTGCCTACCCCTCAGGGATACAGGCGTGAGTTTATGTTATGTTATGTTAATCTCGTGCAAGTCGGATAATCTCGGGGTCGCAAAACATAAGTATTATTATGTTCACTCAAATTTCATCTATCGAATAAAACCTCTCTAGGCGATTTATGTCGTGCGAAAAATGTTCCCGTAACGGGCTATAAGATGGAGTGGTAACACTGACTCCCGGTTTCTCGTGCACTTACAATCTGTTAAGGCTGTTCTTACGTGGAGCACGCTGTCTCGCTCGCACAATTTTTTTTTTTTGTGATTTCAATAAAATGAGTATACTTTTGATAAATGTGGTCGGAGGGTTTGATGGATAATCAAATTGCTGATATTCATGGCGTATTTTTGTTACAGTGTTCTAAGTTTTTGATTGGGTCTGGTTGATTCCAAAATTAATAATTTTGGGAACAACTTTTCTTTATTAAACACTACGTATATGAAAATAAAAATGTAATCAAAATGTCCAAAATTTAGTTATGCCTCAAACGCTCAGACCATATTTAATCTTATTTTGTGTGGTTTCCAAATCATCATACACATGTACAGTATTATTTATAGAAAGTATAAACACTAAAACACTCTTAAGACGGATTCAAAGCCGGCTCATAACAGGCATTCCTGCCACAAACCGGTTTTAACTCCGTTTTAGATTTTAGTGGAATCAACTTTTTGTATATAAGACTGGTAGTGTTCAAAATACTAAAAAGGCCATTTCCCTCGGAATTCCGGTCCGAGTCTGTCAAAAAGCCCAAAGTCAACCCTCCACCGTTCGGTCCAAGTTTCTGGCCCGCGGTTGATCGTAAGTCACTCGATATCCCGTACCGTGGACAGGACCATGCATAGAAAGTGGGACCTCACCCCAAATGAATCAGTGCACAGAAGTTGCTAACCTTCATGAGGGGTGTTGAGGATATGAACTTAAAGGAAAAACTTAAAAATAGGGTTTGTTTAGATTAGATTTCATTACATTAGAACACTGTATTGTACACACCAGAAAACAAAATACATTAAAAGGCTTTCATGTCTAAGTTTGTTTAGAGCGGGAATAACGAAATGAATAAAAGAAATGTTTATATCAAAAACAAGTATTTATTTATATGCACAAAAACGGAATAAAAAACATCGAAGTTACGTAAATATACCAAATTTTAGCCCAATTCGTTCCCGGAAGTGATTGTTTAGAGCAGAAATAACTTAAAATTAAAAAAAAAAGTCAAAAACAAACCTATATTTTAAATGAAGAGAAAAGGAAAAAATACACCAAGGCATTCATGAAATCATCGAAGTTACGTTGGTATACCAAATTTTAGCTCAATCGGTTCCGGGAAGCGGTTCAAATCTTCCTTTCAAGATTTGTAAACATAATTGTATACAAAATGTAAAGTTAAATAAAAGCTTGTAAAACATACTGTGGCAGTGAGTAACGCCATTGACGTGCAAAAGACCAAAAACAATAAAAGGATATATTAAAAAAATATATAAAATAGCTCCAAGGGGTAAAAAATATCGGCCAAGTGCGAGGCGAATCCGTGAATTAAGAGTTCCGTACCACCATATTATATAATTATATATACGGCTCAAAACAATTAGAGGAATAAGATTTCAAAGTGGAATAAAAAAAGTTCTTCTGCGTACCCAAAGGGTAAGGGATCCTATTACTAAGACGCCCCTGTCCGTCTGTCTGTCTGTCTGTCTGTCACTAGGCTGTATATTATGAACCGTGATAGCTAGACAGTTGAAATTTTCACAACAAATACTAAAAACAGAATAAAATAAATATTTAAGGGGGGCTCCCATGCAACAAACGTGATTATTTTGTCGTTTTTTTCTCGATATTAATAACGTCAACAGGTAGACGCTTTAAATATTCAAAATTTTGTATAGATGATGGTAAGGAACCCTTCGTGCGCGATTCCCACTCGCACATGGCCAGTTTTTTCTCAACTCGCAACAAGATTTGTCAACTCATTTTTTAGGCTTATCTGTGCTTCTGTACCTCAAAAGGTTCGTCTGTCCGTCCGTCTGTCTGTCTGTCAAGACCCTTTGTCTCGGGAATGCGTGGATGTATAAAGTTGAAATTAAAACCATATCAGTTCTACAATCCTTTGAAGCTGTGAAAAAATTAAACTTCTAAGTGTACGTGAAAAAAAGTTACGGCGTTTTATGCCGCAAAAAACGTATATTTGGACATTCTTAAGGGAACAACACTCCGAAGACTAGAAAGGCCACTTTCAAGTCTTCTGAGTGAGTTTTCTGTAGTTAACAATTTTAAGAAAATTCAATGACGTCACTTTGTTTTTAGTACTACGTAGACTCGGCCACCATATTAAGTACTACTAACAAAAACGCTGACGTTCTTTTGTTTTTCATTTTCGTAAAGAATGCCACTTTAATATTTAGTGGCCAGTTATAGTTGAAAACCTAAAGCAAAAGGTTTTAATTGACTTTGAAATCTTATTCCCTCAATGGTTTTGTGTAGTATATTATGACGTATTTAGAAGACATGTCTCGTGGGTTCGATTCCCACTGGGGGCCGCTATACATTTGTACAAATGGCCTCAGTCTGGGTGTATTTCCATGTTTGTGATCCTTGCCTGGTTACCATAGCGCAGGGTATCTAAGTTTGTTACCAGGTCAAGTGATTGTGTTGCGTGGAAGTTATTTATTCATTTAATGAAGTTTTTGACATGTTTATATAATATGATTTGTTATAATACTGTAATAACAAATAATATAAACCATCAAGCAAAGCATCGCATCGCTTTGGAAGCATCATATAAAGTTGGTAATAGACTCAGCCTAAAATAAAACTACAATTCACAGAGGCGCGTAGAAAGGACGTGGGATGAGAGCGCGGAGAAGAGGCGGCGTCCTTTTAATCCCTCCAGACGACCTTGTCTACTTCCTAACTTGACCACTTCCAAAGTTGTTCACTCCCTAACTTGACCACTTCCTAACTTGACCACTTCCAAAGTAGTCCATTTCCTAAATCGTTACTTCCTAACTTGAACGCTTTCTAACTTGTCCAGTTCTTAGTTTGTCTTCATCCTAACTTGACTATTTATTTTTATTTTCCTAACTTAACTTTTGTATTACAACATAGTAATGATACCTGTTTCTATGTACAGAGGCCTTCATACATACGTAGTTTGTTTCTTATTAGTTCTGGTTTAGTTTAAGCGAAATAATTTTTAATTGTTAATAAAGTTTACGTTAAGTTTTAATTTTTCTGTACTAATAAAATTAAGTTTAAAATTATTTTAGTTTTATTTTGGGTCAACTATTGTTAAATAGGAACTAGCTCAAGTTAAGGATCCGGAGTAGCTAGGAATAAAAAGTGGACACGTTAGAAGAGACTTAATAGGAAATGACGAGTGGGGAGTGGAAGTTTAGGAAGTAGACAAAAGTTGGAATTAAGGAGTGAAAATACAGGAAGATAAAAATGTAAGAGTGGACGAACTAGGAAATGGACCACTTTGAAAGTGGTCAAGTTAGGAAGTAGACACGGTCGTCCGGAGGGCTTTCAATTGACTGTCGTACAAAATGTACTGCAGTGATAGGACATAGCCCACATAGATAAGACCAGGCGGGGACGCGAACTCTACACAACGCGCCGCATCTTTTCCAATGTACATCGAATTATCATAATATGTAAAATCAATTCTTTGTGGGTTACCACAGATTAATGGTCGATGACCATGTACAAATCGCCCATGCAATGTACATCGAATTGTCATAGCTAACCATGAATTGTGGTTCGATGTCGCTACTGGTTTCTGCTGAGTGAAACTTCTATATCTTTCTATATTTCCCCTCACGGCGCTTTTAGAACATAAATTTTTCCACCTCGAAACTTTAGTAGATTAATATTTTCGTAGTCATTGTATTTTTAGGGATTCGCTGGACCACTCCATCCGTCGTTAGTGGAGCCAGCATGATAAAGCATTGAGGGTATGCTTCAATATTTTATCAATTTTATTCGTTTTGGCATTACTTACATACACACATAAACTCACGCCTGTATCCCAGAGGGGTAGGCAGACACCAGGAACTGCCACTTGCCATGATCCTGACAGATCACTTTCGCTTCCTCAACATTAATTAGTCGTTGCATCCACGCACACGGGTTTCGGGTACTTTTTATCCTGCCCTTTGCTAATACATCCCCTATTTGGTCGAAATATGTTCGCCTGGGACGTCCCTCACCAGCTCTTCCGCCCACATTGGCTCGATGTTTTTGTTTCGTCAATCTTTCTTCCTTCATCCTCTCCAAACCAACACAACATTCCTTTCTCAATTCTAGTCACTAGGTACATCCTCTTTCAGTCCACAACGTTCTCTAATCAAACTATTGCGTATCCTGTCATTCGAAAAAATACCAGACATACTTCTCAAGGACCTCATTTATATTGCATTAATCCTATTTTTATTGCTTCTTTACTTTACTTAGCATTTATTTATTTGGCATTACTTGTTTGTTGTAATCTCCTATATAATCTACTATGGAGTCCAATATAAATCTAATTGAGATTATCATCATCTTGTAGAAGACAGCCATCCGATTTAGGTATGCCACACACTCGCGCGGTTGGCATGACCTCGTCGGATCACAGCCAGACATCATCATCATCATCAGCCATTCGACGCCCACTGCAGGACATAGGCCTCCCTCGTGGTTTTCCAAGCTTCCCGGTCTTGTGCCGCCCGCATCCAGCGACTCCCCGCCACCGTAACCAGGTCGTCAGAACATCTGGTAGGGGACCTTCCCATGCTGCGTCGTCCGGTCCGCGGTCGCCAGGTCAGAACTTTTTCGCCCCACCGGCCATCAGTTCTCCGAGCTATGTCCCGCCCACTACCACTTCAACTGAGCAATTCTTCGAGCTATATCAGTAACTCGGGTTCTTCTGCGGATCTCCTCACTTTTAATTCGATCACGCAGTGAAACTCCTAACATAGCTCTCTCCATTGCTTCATCATCGTAAAGGCTACGAATAGTACATTACTTCAGAGGGAAGAAAGTGACTGTTCCATACCGAGATTATGGCATTTGCACCACGAGCTTGCGAGGGGCGCAAACCATTTGAGGTATGGAACTGTACTTTATCCTGAGGTATGTATAGTGCTTTTTATTACACCTACGAGGAAAATTATAGACATAAATGCATAGAAATGTTTATATTTAGTTAAAAGTACAATTATTAAAAGTGCAGTCATGCAGCCACTTCTTCCGTGATTCCGCGCGTTTTATATACAAAAATAATTTCGTTTTTAAGTTTCTGTATGCAACAAGGAGGTTGGTAACTGGTAAAAAAAAACTGTATGTGGCCAGTAACAACTTACTTGAAATTTAATTAGTAGACAGTTAAAGTCTCTTTTCACTTCTCATGCTCTAAAAGTTCGTCTTTATGTCGTGCGTAGGCGACATAAAGTCGCTTTTTATGCTCTAGAGCATAAAGTAAAATCTTCGTCGAAGACCAAGGCAATCGCTGCAACAGCCACACGAACATCTTTAACTTCATACAACAACCTCTTTATTTTATTTCGTTTCGTTCGTATTCTAAGACCAAGGCAAAGATACCAACAGCCAAAGTACACAATAAAACTTCATGAAATAAACTTATAATTTGTATTTCGTCTCATTTATTATTTTTTATATTTGTTTATTTTTCAATTTAGTAGATCAGTATAGTATTTAAGCCATAACAACAACTTATCATAGTTATAAAAAGAAAATGTTTTTATAACTGAGCAGTATGTAACGACCTTAAGTCAGGTGTCACGTCCCTACAGAAAAAAAAAAGAAAAAAAAGTTAATTGGCGGGAACCATAATTATTTTTACATGTTGCTGTTTCATTTCCTCGCAATCGAAGTGAAAAGTAGAGTGTACAACTCGTCCATAAAACCCATTTTACACTCGACTTTATATCTATCCTCGCTCGCAAGCTCGCTCGGATGGATAAACGTCTCGAGTAAAATGGTGCGTTTTATGCACTTGTTGTACAATCTACTATTGCAGTATGACTGCTGACAAATTAAAAAAAAACCGGGTATGTAATGAAATTTCATACATACTTCCCACCCTTGGGTTGGAAGGATTTTCATACAAACTTCCATACCTTGGGATGAAAGGATTTGAAGGGCGGGATAAAGGCGTTTCTTCCCTCTAATTGGTATAATTAGTATGTATTTTCAGAGCAGGTGTGATAAAAAAGTTTTTTTTTAAATAGCTGATTTAGTGTCCCACGGTGCTGGGCAGAAGCCTCCTTTTTAACTTTCCACTCCTCTCTGTCATCAGTCATCCGCTGCCAAAAATCGTGAGGTCGTCGCGCCATTTCCGCCTCGGTCGGCCACTTTTGCAGTATCCGTCGCAAACATTTGGATTACGTAAGCAGCCTGTTCCATAAATACGTAGCGTCACTCCATTTTCTCCCGTGGATGTCATAGAAGGTGACTAAGGAAATGAATAACCAGGAGACTGGCAGCAGCGTCTTTCTGAGATTCCAACCGCATACTGCGACCGCCAACCCGCCTGCCAAGCGTAGCGATTATGGCAAAACCCCTCATGGTTATGAAAACCATAGACCAATAGGCCAATGAGGGAGGCCTACGCCCTGCAGTGGGCGTCAAATGGGTGATGATGATGATGAAGCAGCCTATACAGGGTGTCCCAAAACTCGACGTCAACCCGAAGCCGGGTGAAAAGGCAAGTCAAGCTGGTTGTCAGAAAAATATAAAAAAAAATCTAAGTTGTATGATTTCAAAATTATAGGCATTTTTTTAAAAATCGCAAAATTACACACCCTGTGACAGTCTTTTTACTCCTGTTGCCACAAATCTTTACTTTTTCCAATTATTTTTTTTGCTATGTAACCCTGAATAATGCTTCTCTAAACTGTAATCAAAATTTTGAAACCAGCTGCTCTAGCTTGCATAAAAAATAGGACTTATTTCCTAGAAAAACTTTCAAAATAAAAAATTGCCTAGTTTTAACTGACTGTATTGAAAAAAAAATGTACTACGCGAGTTTGGCAAGTTATGTCAAAAGTTGGCGCATTTAGTAAAGATTCCAAAATGGTACAATACTTGGTAAATTGTAGCTGATAACATGGATAAAAAAAAATTTCCTGTAAAACCCAGTTTTTAACAAATTTTTCTTACTTGGTGAAAATGGCAAAACTTATTGCTTTTTACATTGGAGCCGATTCCAATGCACACACTGATTAAATTTAACTTAATTGTACCTGTGCTTGTCTATCATAAACCGATTGAAAAAACAGATTGTCCACTAAATTTAGTTTAGTTCTCTTTGTGTGTGGTATGAAATAGGCACCATTTTTTTGTAAAAGTTTAAATTTTAATTGACACAAAATTTTTAATACTAAGGTTTATTTATTAAATTTACAATAATTTTTAAAATGTTTCATGAGTGTACCAATACAACTATTTTTACTACAACAAATGTTCGAAATGTCTTCCTTCGGCGGCAATACAAGCCCGACATCTCTTTAAAAATGATCGAGCTATCTTTACTATGGCAAAGAATAGCAGAAGCAGCTGAATTCGTAAATAATGGACGATTCGCTCGAAAGATAGCTCGATCATTTTTAAAGAGATGTCGGGCTTGTATTGCCGCCGAAGGAAGACATTTCGAACATTTGTTGTAGTAAAAATAGTTGTATTGGTACATTCATGAAACATTTTAAAAATTATTGTAAATTTAATAAATAAACCTTAGTATTAAAAATTTCGCTCGTAGCCCCGGCTGCCTGAGTGATCTTAAACGATCACGAAGGTTAAGCAACACAGGGCGCGTTCAGTGCATGGATGGGTCGCCGTCTATGCCTAACGCTAGTGGCATTTTTCCGAGCGGTTCCGTGCTTCGCAAGGCACGTTAAGCTGTTGGTGCTGGCTGCCGTCGATAGATGGCAGTCGTTAAGCCAAGTCAGAGGCCTTAGGGCGGCTTGACAACTTCTGACAGTAGACGAGCCACTAGTCTACAAGCCTCCACCAATCCGGACTTGGCCCCCGTGGTGGAGTATGGCCTATATCTTCCTCAGGGAAGAGACCCGTGCCCCTCGGTGGGGACATAATGGGTTGATGATGATGATTAAAAATTTTGTGTCAATTTAAACTTTTACAAAAAAATGGTGCCTATTTCATACCACACACAAAGAGAACTAAACTAAATTTAGTGGACAATCTGTTTTTTCAATCGGTTTATGATAGACAAGCACAGGTACAATTAAGTTAAATTTAATCAGTGTGTGCATTGGAATCGGCTCCAATGTAAAAAGCAATAAGTTTTGCCATTTTCACCAAGTAAGAAAAATTTGTTAAAAACTGGGTTTTACAGGAAAAAATTTTTTTTATCCATGTTATCAGCTACAATTTACCAAGTATTATACCATTTTGGAATCTTTACTAAATGCGCCAACTTTTGACATAACTTGCCAAACTCGCGTAGTACATTTTTTTTTCAATACAGTCAGTTAAAACTAGGCAATTTTTTATTTTGAAAGTTTTTCTAGGAAATAAGTCCTATTTTTTATGCAAGCTAGAGCAGCTGGTTTCAAAATTTTGATTACAGTTTAGAGAAGCATTATTCAGGGTTACACAGCAAAAAAAATTATTGGAAAAAGTAAAGATTTGTGGCAACAGGAGTAAAAAGACTGTCACAGGTTGTGTAATTTTGAGATTTTTAAAAAAATGCCTATAATTTTGAAATCATACAACTTAGATTTTTTTTATATTTTTCTGACAACCAGCTTGACTTGCCTTTTCACCCGGCTCCGGGTTGACGTCGAGTTTTGGGACACCCTGTATACGTCCCACTGTAGGGCACAGGCCTCCTCTCAGCGAGAGAGTATGGGCTTAATAACCAGACGTGCCCACCGCGGATTGGCGACTTCAAGCGCTGAGGTATGCGAAGAGCTCAGACACTCAGGTTTCCTCACGATGTTTTCCCTCATAGTTAGCGAGTGGCATTGCATTGCATGTACATTTGTGAAGTTATAGTAGCAATACCACTCGTAAACATAACTTACATAAAAATTCAACAGTCTAATTTTTGAATTTAGGCCTTGTTCCAGACTTTTTCGCAGGCGGGTTTTGTTTTTGACATAAGTTTTTTTTAAACCAATCTTTTTGGTCGATTTCTACTAACAGCTGACGATGGCGTCCACCCATTCCGTTTTTGTTTCACCATTCTGTCATTACGCCATATAGCCAGTGACACCAGCGTCGCAGTACAATGCCCGACATATAAGTGAAACAAAATACCGCGCAATCGGGATGAGTTTACGATGGACACGTAATATGTTTGTTTTCTGACTGCCTCGTTGGTCTACTGGTTAAGGCGCCTAGCTACCAAAACAGAGGTCGTGGGTTCGATTTCCACTGTGGACCGCCGTACATTTTTACAAATGGCCTCAGTCTGGGTGTACTTTCATGTTTGTAACGTCCTTGACCAGGCAAGCTCAAGCCATAGCAAAGGGTATCTTAGTTTGGGATCAGGTCAATAGTGAACGTATTGTATGGAAGTTATTTATTTATTATTATATTTTAATTAAGCATTTATTAATTAGAATAAACAATGGTCTGAATAATTCTTCCTGCATCCGTCGCCAATGAGACCATAAATACGTCCATGCGAAGTCAAAATGACCTGTTTAAGTTATTTGTCGGGCATTTTACATTTCATTTCTATATCTGTGATGTGCTTGCCTGGTTACCAGAGCACAGGGTATCCTAGTTTGGCACCAGGGCAAGTGATTGTGTAGTGTGGAACTTATTAATTTATTTGACACCACATTTGTCAAAATCACCCTAGCAGGTTGTCGTTTTGTGTGGTTATATAGACATACACATATACACATACTTACAGGCAGAAAAATATAACCATCAAGCCTGAAAAGGCCTGAAAGGAAAATTCTCCGCTTTAATTTTTCTTTCACGAATCTCGGTCGCATATTTATAATTACAGTAAATACACTTTATACATGGTGCGAGATAAGGTTGACCCATAAAATGTTATTTAGATTAGAGTTAATCACCCTCCCACGGACCCTTCGTTAACCATTAGTTGAGAGGTTAATTACTTCATTATATCATTAACCCTGGATTTAAATAAAGTACGCCTTTGGTGTGTTTAGCTAGGTTATTCTCGAGCGATCCCAAATTAGTTGGACACGTGGTTTATTTCTCCTTTTGTCCTTCATACATGGCTAAAAAATTAATGAAAATACCATAGGATTTTTTCCCGAACGTCGCTTAGCCTATTTAGCAGGCTACACATTTCGTTTAGTTAAAAAAACAAATAATTGAACTTTTAACTAATGGTTGGAAACATAATCCAAAAGGAGTCAACGACTTCGACCAGTAAAGAAATAATGTTTTTACTGTGAATTTTAAAATTTAACAGATTTTTAAATGTCCACTACTCAAAACAGTATGTTTTGAAATGTTCCAGTAATAAATTTGATCGGTGCTACCAGGATTTATTAACTTAATTCATGTGGTCAGTCCATCTAGTTCGTTGTCTGCCCACACTTCTGCGCCCCCCCCCCCCCCCCCAGCTCTTCAGACTAGTATCTTTACATCCCATCTTTCGTCTTGGCATATGGCCTGCCCATTTCCACTTGTTAGGTACGATCCATCACATTGGCTATACAGGTGAGTTATTTTATCTATGTTAACTTAATTGCGGATTCACTTACTTGTCTGGCCTTGCCTTGACTTTTCCGACAAAAAAGCAAGGAAGTGAGTCCGGAATTAAGTTATTAACTTTTTAGTGCTTACGAAAATTTAGTTCAAGGGAAGTTATTAGGTTAGCCAGATAGTGCGAAAATAATTATTAAGTAATAAGATCCTGCGAAAATAATAGTAACAAAACTGTTTCATTTTCAATTTTAACTACTCATCAGTGTATGATACCCGAAACCGGCGTGCGTACATGCAACGACTAATGAATGTTGAGGAAGCGAAAGTGATCTGTCAGGACCGTGGCAAATGGCAGTCCCTGGCCTCTGCCTACCCCATGTATGATGTTGATCACCTTCTCTCAGAGAGAGGAGCGCTTATGTTATCTCGGGCCACTAATGACCGACCTTCCTGAGTCGAGACCGGGCAGACTTTTCCCAGCAGTCAGAACCATTACGAAGGCCTACGTAGAAAAAAGACAAAGGAAACCTACAAAACGCCTAGTTTACTGGTACTAAAATTATCCCTTCACTTGCGCTCGTATTTTATAGGGCAACAGATGTTGTCGAGAGAATCGTAAACCGTTCGAATGACATGATAAGACGAGCCCAAAGCTTTACAGTCGGGCAGTAAACTAGTAGGAGTCTTTGGCTCGATTATTAGGACCGAGAGGGAGTACTGATACTCAGCTCAAAGTAGTACAAATAAAAGATAGAATATAAGCGGACTATACTGATACACAAGCTGAATGACTGAGTAATTGGAAATAATAATAACTTCCACACAACACAACCACTTGTCCTGATTCCAAACTAGGTTACCCTGTGCTATGTTAACCAGGCAAAGACATCACGAATATTTAAATACACCCAGACTGAGGTTATTTGTACAAATGTACGCCGGCCCCCAGTGGAAATTGAACCCACGACCTCCGGCATGGTAATCAGACGTGATACCGCTAAACCAACGAAGCAGTCAAACGAAAAGTATTCTCATTTATCGATTTCAGTTGCACCGTTTTAAATATTGTAGCGATTCGGTATGTGTTCTGATTTTTATTACATTTTGTGTACGACATTTTTATGTTTATCATGCCTTTACATTTGTTATGATTTTAGTAGTGTACTGTTAAATAAGTGCTTTTCTTTATTCTAATAATAACGATAGTATGTACTTTATTAATTTATTTGCTTCTTACTAAGTAAGTTACAGAGTAAGCCTAAAAATAACAGGTGATACGGAAGGATGTTCTTTGATTTTAAAAATTCTTGATTCTCATATTTCAAGGATTAAAAATCCGTAGGTAAGTAATTGTAAAATTTGTTTACTTTTACGATTAATTACAGATTTTTAATAGATTTTAGTACTTACTAGTAAGTAGTAGTATTTCAGGCTGGATTCTCCGAGCGCACGGGTTTGTATTGGACTCATTGCGCTGCGCGAGCAAAAACTTGAGGGGAAAAGAAGACATTTTTGAAATTACAGAAATACAAATCCCATTAATAGAATTTTGACGACCGACGTCACCAACATAATCAATGATAGTCATTTTTTTATATTTTTTATTTTAAATAAAACCATAAAATCTAGTAATAATTTAGACCCATGTTCGCGATTTTTTTTTGATGCTATAAAGTTTCGAAAATCATAAAAATTATGACCGACGGCCCTAGATAATAAGGACATTAAGCCTCTAGTCTCTCTTCGATAAAAAAGCTTTATAGTTGGCGTATATAGGCTGCTTAATAGTATGTGAACAGCTGATAATTCTATCGCTATTTCGAAGCCGTCACGCAAAAATTGACCCTATCGGCGACACTTCGACCGAGTGGGATCTGTTATATTGTATCTACCCCCCTTGCACCTAAGCCTCGTCGTAGATATAGTCTGCGAGGTCGGTCACAATTCCCTTCTACTAAAGCACTCCTTAGAGTTGTGAAACCTCCTCCACAGACTATTTTAATTCGAGTTTTTCGAGTGTTTTCAGGAATCATGCTTTTATAAATGAGTCCGTTATTCTTTTTCCGGCAAGGACATCACAGTTTCACAGTAAGTGTGCCATCAAATCCGCTGCAAAGCCGCATACTCTGCAAGTGTCATCTTGACACATCCCCATTCTGCGGAGTTGTTTCCTTGCAGGGAAGTGTCCCGTCAGAGCACCTGTAAGCGCCCTCGCGCGACGTCGTCCTCCTCACAGAATAACTTTGTTGAGCCTGCGATTTCTTCACCAATGAAGTAGTCGGGATACTTGTCATTACGAATAAATTTTGCCATGAGGACAGCTTCTATACCATACTAACTATGATTTCGCCAAACAAGGAAAATCCGAGCAATAAGTGTTGTTCACAAGTTCTTTTGGAAAATCTCCCAAGCAACTTTAAAACTGTTAACGGGGAACAGAGAAGTTACCGGCGCAGTTATAAATTCTAATACAGCCGCTGGAAACCAATTCGCGGAACTTTTTTCGCCACAAAATATTCTTAGCTATAAATTATTTATAACTGTTACTGGCTCCGCTGTTTGCGGTCATTCTGTTGCCAAACGGCTTAAGTTTTTCTCTATGTTAAAAAGTACTCAGTTAATACAAATTTTCAGACTGAGGTAATGTTCTAATTGGTACTGTTTATATGACTGTTTACAGTTAATAATTATTATTATTATTAATTATTTATTGCACAAAGACAGTATACAAAAGGTGGACTTAATGCTAATGGCATTTTCTACCAGTCAACCTGCAGGAGGTTATTTAAGGACTATCTACATTACAACGGGTCGGTGACTTGCACAGCGGGCGCAACGATCCAAACAGAAATAAACCTTACATACTCGTACGGTTAGAGACTATAGTACCAGGGCAAAACAAAGCGCAGCCACGTGCGTCGGACGGGGGCTGACGGGCACGACCCGAGAACGTGCGTTTTAGCACATAGTCTCTGAGTCCGTAAATATATAAGCATTATTTTAGATTGTAATTGTATCACCTGCATGTCACCGGCCCGTTGTAACGTGGATCCCTAGTTGATTTGTGTAAATCGAAATTACAGTTTGAATTAATACCTTGTGATAATTTTCCAGTGCTCTTAAAATTCTACTCGCGGACGCTGATATCAAACCATGAATTACGGACCAGCATAGCATGAAGTTATTGTGCTAACGTTCCACTAGTAATACGTATCGAAGAACGTATGAAAGTTAAGAAGGTTTGTATTAGAAAATTTGACTCCAAATCACACACAAACAACTGAAAAGAGATGGATGAAATGTGTCACACTGATTGAATATAGGCTGGATTACCATAAACAATACATTTTGAATTCTAAATGATATAAAAAGAACGAATTTGCGGGAATGCCCGCAGGTATATTTATAATAAATTGTTCACCGGGGCAAACCCAGGAAAGTCATCACAGTAACACTAGACACCACTCCTGGGTCTTATTAAAGGTAGAGTCTTGCAACAGCCTGCACTTCACTCGGTACTAACAAGCTCCGTATCGTATTCCTCGTGCGATGTATTGCCAATTAGGACGACGTGAGTCTGAAATAGTTCAGCTTACAAAAAGCTTTCTGCATGCATCCTTTGGTTTGTAGAACTCGACTGACTTTGTTTCAGAGTTTGGTAATCTTTGAGAGTAATATTGTCAGCTAAGGAAAACAAAGAAAGTTTAAAACTCTGCATCGCGCAAGCAAAGTTTCTTCAGGAAGTGGTGTAAATAGAATGTTTTCAACGTTGTTGGTAGACTGAATACTTACAACTAGACTAAAAAACTCAAAAAAGAGTTCCATTGTCATTCTCATGGTATTATTTCTCACGTACTTACTGTGTAATGTTCTATAGTAGTTCGATAAGTGCTTAGACCTTCGACTCTTCAGCCATTGCATTAGTGCTATAATACTTTGCTCGATAAACTATGCAATAAGTGGACTTTAGGCGAATTTTAACGTAACTAACTTTAGACTTAATTTTTATCAGGAAATTCATTTACAAGACTTGATCGTATTTTTTTTAATTCGCCTTAACTTGCAAAGGAAAAGAAAATGAGTTGGGAAAAGTTCATTGAATTGCAGTTCCTCGATGAAGTGGAAACTTTCTCGCAAGAAAATAAACTATAGATAGTAAGCAACCATCTTCTCTGTGAATTTCTTTTTCAGGTGTTGAACCAACGACTCCAAATCAAAGCAAAGTGAAACGCATGCACGTAAATATTTAAGAAAACGCGAGAGTAACTTTAGGAACCTTTTTTATTCGTCTTTGTACTTGACATAGTCCTTTTTACATTTTTAAAATATTAGACACATAGAAAAAGTATAAAGGAAGTAAAAACATAAAAAAGGTTGGTTGGTCGGTCGGCAACACAAAGTATTTTTATTTAAAATTTAATGAACGTTACAAGTTAAAATAGGTCTCCTTTATTGCCAATCTAACACATTTATTACTAGCCAAAAGAGACGAGTAATGAGACGAGCATCTCGAAATAAGAGAACCACATTAATTCGTTTTTCAATATATTTTAATGTGCATGTATACTTTGGGTTTCCGTGTGGCGCCGGATTAAGAATAGCGTCACTCCATTTCCTCCCGTGGATGTCGTAGAAGGCGACTAAGGAAATAAATTACTAGGAGACGGGCAGCAGCGTCTTCCAGAGATTCCAACCAGTTCCAACCATACACTGCGATCGCCAAACCGCCTGCCGAGCGTGGCGATTATGGCAAAACCCCTCATGGTTAGTAAAACCGAGGGAGGCTTATGTCCTGCAGTGGGCGTCAAAGGGCTGATGATGTGATGATGATACTTTGGGTGTCAATCTAGCTTAAAACTAGAATGTACCCTATGGCATGCCTAATAAACAAAATAAAATGGATAGTTAGAGACCACTTTAAATGGAAATATTAATATTGTTGATCATTAAAATAATGCCCAGCAGTGGGCGTCTTTCATGGGCTGTACCTATGTATATAAAAATAGTCAAATAATGAAAATAAAATTCCTGCAACATTGTAATGCTAACTATTATAAATTCATGCTGAAATCAATTTTTTTAGTATGTTTTACTGAATTTTGAATCTCTGTCCCGACACAAAAACAGAGCGTGACTAAAACAATGTTATTTAAAGTGCGCCTCATAGTCAAACTATGTGTAAAAGCGTATAACTCGAAACACATGTTACACCCGACAACTGGAAGGCAAGGACCCTTTTGTCCCTTAGTTTGGTCTTGACGAAACTCGTGCTAAACTTACCCCCGGTATCTGGTACACTAACTGTCTGTAACTCTACTGTTAACACCTCTCAGCTTCCCAATCTGCATACAAAGAAAAAAAACACTGACAGTCGTTAACAGTAGCAATATAAGAAACCGACGGTAAGTAGTGCAACTTCTACTGCCGTATTCTTCGTATAATAATTTTTTTCGTTGCCTTGCTGAGGTTGTTTGAAGTTAAAACTATCTTCCCTTCCTTGCTCATGTGTCTCATTGATGTAATAGGGGCAATACCTCAGATCCGAGGAGGTCCAACTTCTGACCAGCCGACCAGCTACCTACTCTGTTACGAACAAACATAATCATATTTCCCCATAAAGCGGAAAGTTTCCAGCCAGAATGTTCTAAGTAAAGGATGCAGATATATTTTATGGAGGGAAGAATATTGAAGTTTGTTTAGTTTTTGGCTTGGGTTGCATACAAAATGCACGCAGTTAGGTTACGACTTTCACCAAACAGCTGAAATATAGGTCTCTACGTAAGAACTGCTTCATTGGGGTCGCGGATAAATTCTTGCTAACAATGCAGAGGCCGTAGATTTTCTTCCTTCAGGTGGTATTTGTCTCTTTTTAGCTGTTGTATTTTGTTGTGTGATTTTATTTTTTTGAGTATTGTGTCACCAAATAATTTCTTTCTTTCTTTCTTTTTAGGGTTCCGTACCTCAAAAGGAAAAAACGGAACCTTTATAGGATCACTTTGTTGTGAAAAAATCAAACTTCTAAGTACAAAAATGATACGGCCGTTTGTACTGCAAAAAACGTATATTTCGACACTCAAGGGAATCAAAATTTTCCTTTGACCTAGAACTATGAAATTTGGCAAGTAATATAGTCGTATACTACAAATTCCAACCGCATACTGCGATCGCCAACCCGCCTGCCAAGTGTGGTGATTATGGCAAAACCCTTCATGGTTTGTAAAACGATTAGGGAGGCCTATGTCCTGCAGTGGGCGTCAAATGGCTGATGATGATGATGATACTACAAATACACGGAAAAATCCGAACACTATACATTTTTTATTAAATCATTAAAAAAAAATCTTTGAATAACTAGTTCGGGAAAAGCTCGTCTTGTTTATGCTCTATCGTAAAAACGGTATACTTATTACATACAGGCATCAATCTTGGCGTGATAGTATTATATATGCCAACAAAAAATAATAAAAAACGGCCAAGCGCAAGTACGGTGCGAGAGTGCGAATCCTCGGTGCGCGAGACCGACTCGCACTTACCCGGTTTTTTTCCACCTTGTCTGTTAATTAGCAGGTGGCTGCAAATTAAGACTGGAGTTAATAATTTCGACGTTTATTTCGAAGACATCTTTTTTTTACAAAACAAACGACCCTGAAGGCACGTGGCGTGAAATCTACTCCACTTTAAAACAGAAATCTAAAGACCCTGGTCCTGTTCTCGCCATATAACGTTTCTGAAACGGGAGGTCACCACTCAGTTCTCCAAACAGATTGTACAGAGTTTTTCCATTATCGCGAAAAGACAGAAGGTTTTTTGTCAGGAACTTAAAGATTCATTAAGTCGTACATTAAGTCGTAGGCATAACAACGCAATTTAAATTTAACACTTAACATTTGACACTAAGGGCCAGTTTCTGAATTGAGAATTTCGCTAAGTAAATGGTTAACTGTATTCTGTCTCTTCAAATTTCTCTGAAAAGAGCGTGACAGTACGTTACTTACCTCGTGAAATTCTCAATTCAGAAACCGGCTCTAATACACTAGCAGGCGTTTTAAGAAATGAGAATTCCACTAAGTAAGTACATTGGTATTATTCTTTCTTGTCATTTTGTGAGGAATCAGATTTTAGACAGGAATTCTCAGTTCAGAAACAAGTTCATATTCTGGTTCTCTGGGGCATGAAACATGCCCGGATCTCCCTGGCAGTTCAACGTGGTAATACAGCCAGTGTTATGGAGACGTTGCGTCAGATATGGCCCGGAATGACAAAAAATTTTGCTTTTTATTTATTTATTAGCTTTGCCTTTTATGCTGTAAGTTCTTTATGTCAGACTTTTATAATGTGACCTGTTTAATCTCTTGACGATGCCCATGGTGAATTATAATTATTATTTTGTTTATTAATTTGTGTTTTTTATTTAATCCATTTAGAGCGAATAAACAAATTGTAGTGCAAGTTAATATTTGAGTTCAAAGTGAGACTTTCTAAATGTACGAGTAAGTATATCTTTATGAAATCTTGTAGGTTATTTTTGTATAAAATACAAAAATATCTAGTTCACGTATTCGTTATCAAATACATTTATATGTATTTATTTATTTTAAATTTTAAATTACTTTTTTTACAGCAGCTTACCTGCAACTCAGTAATTAAAAGCCCTGTAACACTAGTGATTTGCGAGTGATTTGAAAGCGATGCGATTGCGCAGCGAGCTCGCCGCGGTTGCTGACGACGCTGCGCCTGTCGCGTTGGCGTGCGCGTTTTTGATACTTTTTTTCGCTACGCAATCACGGCAAGCTCGCTGCGCAATCGCATCGCATTCAAATCGCTCGAAAATCGCTAGTGTGATCAAACCCTCGCTACCCTTCACTATTATTAATGAGCCAAAGTGATCGCACCAGCCAGAAATAGGTTAAATAAAATAGACTATGCTGGCTTAGCACACTTAAGTAATATCTTTGTATTCTGAACTGGACGGTTGCAACTTCTAGATGGACTTGCCGTGTCTTGTTATATCCGGCTTAGTGCACTTTTGGACTGAATGGGCCACTTCAGAGCTCGGATGAAAATGTACACACCTGAGGATTTTACGAATATTATCAACTGTATCAGCCTCTAAAAATATATTTATTTATTTAATATTAGGAAGACTAACAGCGCAAAATAAAGAGGAAGAAAATGTTAAAAAAAGTAAAAGGCTAATTTTAAGTATCAAGTTTTAGAAACATTTAAGTAGTACTTAATTGAACACTTTAATCTGTAGAATTCTAAAGGACGCGATCGGGCTACTATAACAATCGTTTGTAATTGTTCTTCTCAAAGTCATAATCTAATAGGTTAAGTAAAAATACTGCTTTAAAACAATAAAAAATACTTTATTTTAAGAATAAAGTTGCATAAAATTGAAATTATATGCACTAACTTTTCCCTCAAGCGAGTCATTTCCAAACTTGGCGTACACATTATATAGAGGATTATTCTCTAATAAACATTTAAGGTACCGCAGTAACTGTAGGTTAGCTCTATAGGTGGGAAATGTGTGACAAGTTGTGTGTTATACAAGCAGCCTATATACATCCCACTGTTTCCTCACGATGTTTTCCTTCACAGTTAGCGAGTGGTATTGCTACTATAACTTCACAAATGCACATAACTTAGAAAGAAAAGTCATAGGTACATGCCCGCACTGGGAATATAACCTGGGTCTCCCGCTTCCGAGTCCAATGTTCTACCCACTAGGCTACCACTGCAGTTGTGTGTTAATTAGTATGAAATCGAAAATCAAACTGGGAAGTCTGATTTATGATGACACCATCAAGATTAAGTCTAGGCCAAGTCTTCCCAAACTTATTTTGACTCCGACACCCTTAGGAGTTTTTCATTAGTTTGCGACGCCCTCTATTGATCTGATCACAAAGTACCGACCAGTGTAAGTTCTAGCCTAGCAACAGGCGCTATAGAAAATGTGCAAATAACACGCGGATAATAGGAAGCGTTTTCGGTGCTGTAGTGTAGCGTAAACTTACTTTAAACTGTTTATATACTTGCACATGTTTGTCACTTAGTTACCATAATATGCGGAGACTTATTTTTAGCTTATAAGATAAGAAGAATGTCTGGTGTTACTTTTAATGATATACGCAATAGTTTGATTGGAGAACGTTGTGGACTGAACAGTCCGTCACACAGACGATGTGTGACTAGAATTGAGAAAGGAATTGTACGGGCTAAGCACCGTGCATCGCTGCGTGTGCTGACATTGCATTGTTAGACACACTGTTACCGCCCGCCAGTCGGCTCGAGCCACTCGCCAAATACACACACACAACATTAACTACTTAACTTACAATGTAATTCTGTGAAGTGAATAAATAACTGATATGAAGAGATAAATTACTTCTTCTTTCACCACCGTCCGACATACAACATCAGTCTGCTGTGCGGCAGAGCGAGGTCTGCACACGCTCTTCTCTGCTCGTACAGGAATGTTGCGTTGGTTTGGACATGTGGAGAAGTTGAAGGACGAAAGATGACGAAACAAATATATCGAGCAAATGTGGGTTTAACAGTCGGTAAGGGACGACCCAGATGGACATATTTCGACCAAATAGGGGATGTATTAGCAAAGGGCCAGATAAAAAGTACCCGAAACCGGCGCGCGTGCCTGCAACGACTAATGAATGATGAGGAAGCGAAAGTGATCTATCGGGATCGTGGCAAGTGGCAGTCTCTGGTCTCTGCCTACCCCTCCAGGATATAGGCGTGAGTTTATGTATGTATGTATGTATGTGTAAGATATGATAAGAATATTGTTTATTGTGTACCGGTAAAAATGTTACAGAAACAGCAGTGACAAAAGAAAAGATGCAGTATTAGTAACAGCTTATAGTTACTCTCAGTGTCTCTCCATTTATAATTTAAGCGGCAAGTTTCCCAAATAAATAATAATAATAATAACATTTCTCACAAACTGAGAACAAAAACATAAAACCTTTGTAGATACGTAAAAATAAAAAAAGATTTATTTTCCTTTATTTGTTGGCTACTAGTGAGAAGGCTTGCTTGCTTTTCTAAGCTTTTCTATATGTAAGTACCTATCTACAGTATGGAACCCTCGGTTCGCGAGTGCGACTCGCACTTGGCCGCACTTTTTTATATTAATTGTTTACGCATATTGGATGACAGACTCTTAAGCATCTAACACATTAGAAAACATTTTTCAACGTTCCGGTACTTCCTACCACTTCGAATTTGGATTCACAGTTTGGTGCCAACGCATCAGTACGGCTAGCATCTGCATCGCCGATAACGCGTGCATGTCTCTTCGCGCGTTTGACAGCCAGATGCAGGAATCAGTATTGGTCAAATTGTATAGTGCGTCTATATTTAACAAACCTATCAAGAAAGCAAAAAAATAATTAATAAATACATAAAAAATTGTAACTAGTAATTAATTTTTTGTAAGTTTTTAGTTGTTTTAACATAACTATCTTAAGCCTATATGCAGCAGGGTTCTTGTTTGGTACTTTTAAATTAGTTATAAAGACATCTCATGTACAACAAGAAAGCTCAATAAATCTTATCTTATCTTAGCACAAGGGTCCTAGGACAAAATACAGCAAACAGCTCACGTCGACCGCGATTTTTCACGTCCCCTACACGTTTTTCGCGAAAATCTGTGCCCAAAAGTGCTCGCCGGATATGCAAATTCGCTTTGAACTCGTATTCTCTTCGGCGAAAAGGTCTACCAAAAAAAAAAACATAACATTGGTCTCAGAACTCATCCAGTCACTCGTGAAAAGGCCAAATTGGCTATTTGAAGTGGAAAGTATTTTATTTATGGCTCTCTTTTTCTTTCTTTTATTCGGTTTATAAATTATACGGGCCTGGGTGAGACTTGTGAATTTATTCTGTAATTGAAAAGAGAATAATATAAATGCATTTAAGTACTTAAAGCACGCGGTGGTAGCGCGGCCGGTAGAACTTGCCTCATGTGCAAGAGGTCGTGGGTTTGAACCCCCCGGCATGTAACAATGACTTTGCTTTCTAAGTTACGTACATTTGTGAATTTGTAGTAGCAATACCACTAGCGAAAAAGTTCTGACCTGGCACCCGCGGACCGGACGACGCAGCGTGTGAAGGCCCCCTACCAGATGGTCTGACGACCTGGTTACGGTGGCGGGGAGTTGCTGGATGCGGGCGGCACAAGACCGGGAAGCTTGGAGAACCATGAGGGAGGCCTATATCCTGCAGTGGACGTCGAATGGCTGATGATGATGATGATGATACCACTAGCTAACGATAAAAGACAACATAGTGAAACCTGAACCTACGGTAGTATATAGATAGTAGTCAGAATGACCCGTCACTTGGTGTATAATCGGCGCTTTATCGTTGAAATTGTGACGAATAATTGCTGCCCTGTTGCTCATATTTTAGAAGAAACAAAACATTTAAGGGTGGCCGGCCATCCTGAGGTCACCTAGCCAAGGTACCTAATTTGTGTGGAATCATTGAATGTTTCATTGACAAACCATTGCTTACAATTTGCTTCCTTCAAACTTTCAAAAGTCCGCTCCCGTAGCTATCATGAAAATAAATATATTGATAAATTCTATTTTCTTCTATTTATATTAAAGTCTATTTTGTGTTAATATTTTTTCTTCTTTTAAACCTGGCTGTCAAAAAAATAATTTTTATTACTTTCAGCTATAGATGTCGACATTACATCACTCTTAGACAGTGGTATCGTTTAACTTTAAAGTACCCATCATACCACCAGGGGTATGGCCAGGGGTACGGTGGGTCTGAAGGGTTTTATTTTTTTAGCCTCCAGAGTACGCAGATGTGAAACTGACTTAAAATCAAAATCGATTTTTTTTATTCAAAGTAGCACAGAAACTGCGACTTAATGAACGTTACAAGTTAAACTAGGTGTCCATTTCAAAATCTAGATCATTTCAAACTTAATCAAACTCCAAACTTAGTCTTTTCAAGTCCTTAATTTACAGGATTTATATAAATGTTCTAAAACTCATGCATTGAACTGGCTTTAATTCCAGACAACATTGTCATCTAAATAATCTTTAATTTTATAGTAGCTTTTTTGGCACAAAGTGTGCTTCACACATTTTTTGAACCGCGTTTCTGGCAAGCTTATTATATCCTCAGGGATCTCATTGTAGAAACGTATAGGATATAAAGGATGTATTAACCTTTGCCAGCCTAAATTTTGGGAACGAAAGTTTATGTCTATTTCTAGTATTTACATTGTGTTGGCTACCTACAGTTTTAAAGTCACTGATATTTTTCCTAACGTACATAATATTTTCATAGATATACTGACTAGCAACTGTTAAGATGTTAGTTTCTTTAAAGAAATCTCTTAACGAATCTCTATTTCCTAGCTTATATATGAATCTGATCGCTCTCTTCTGCAGGACGAAGATGGTCTCAATGTCTGCTGCCCGACCCCACAGTAGTATACCGTAGGACATAATACTATGGAAGTAACTAAAATAAACAAGCCTAGCAGTTGCGACATTTAGTTCCCGGATTCTTTTAACTGCGTATGCTGCAGAACTGAGCCTATTTGCCAATTTTCCTATATGAGGACCCCATTGAAGCTTTGCATCAATTGTGATACCCAGAAATACAGTTTCTTCTACAAGGTCTAGTTTATCATTCCCCAATATAACATTGCTGTCTTACCTATTACATGATAGGTATTGTTATCTATCCTACCTACTGAGATACATGGCAGATGTAGTTGGTCTCGCAGTATCAAGTCTGATTACCATGCCGAAGAACGTGGGTTCGATTCCCTACTCGGGGCCACCGTACTTTTGTAGGTACGAATGGTCTTGGTCTGGGCGAATTTCCATGTGCTTGGTTACGATAGCACAGTGTGTCCTAGACTCAGTTTAGAACCAGGGTCTCAATTGTTAGTGTATTGTAGTACTATGACAGATACATGGTCGGGTCACGTGGCGTGTTTTGTCATATGTTTTGCCATTGGCGCCTAGAAGGTTTGATACGTGTGCGCGCATGGGCTTGAAGCGGCAATGAAATAAAATCGGCGCGATCGTGCAGTTGTCATTGTACTGCAGCGCATTAGCAGAATCTAGGCTCAGGACAAGTGACTGTGTTGTGTACAAGTTATTGATTTATACGGTAAGGTTGCTGTTACGTCTATCATCCATTTTTCTCGCACATTCTGGCATTTATTTATTTTTTATTTATGTATACGTTGGATTATTGCTTTGCTAGATAATATTTTTTTTAATTTTTTTTATTTTTACATACAGGCACATACATTGCTTCTGGCCCCACACTAGGATACCCTGTGTCGTGGGAACCAGAAACAACGACATCACAAACATGTAAACATCCAAGACCTGGGGTTTTTTTTTTTGTCCCCAGCCGGGATTCGAACCCGGGACCTCTCGCATGGTATGCAAATGCACTACCGCTGCGCCACGAGGTCGTCAATGTCAATACAAACATTTAGTTATCCTACACTTAGTTTGTGATTCAGGAAATTTGCTACTTAAGGGGGTCCAGTGTCCGTGTGGCGCCGGATTAAGAATAGCGTCACTCCATTTCCTTCCGTGGATGTCGTAGAAGGTGACTAAGGAAATCAATTACCAAGAGACGGGCAGCAGCGTCTTCCTGAGATTCCAACCGCATACTGCGATCGCCAACCCACCTGCCAAGCGTGGCGATTATGGCAAAACCCGTCATGGTTATGAAAACTACGAAGGAGGCCTATGTCCTGCAGTGGGTGTCAAATGACTGATGATGAAGGGGATCCAGTGCGCTAACTAGCGCCACCAATGAAAAAAGTCATATCTTCTTTTACAGATTGTATTTGCAAAAAGTGTCAGTACAATCTCTTAACCATGTTAACAGAAATGTTTAAGACCCTCGACAAAGAACCTAGGATCACGAACGTGGGACTCGTGTTCCAAGGTTCACGGGTCATGTGAACTCGATCAAAATCCTTTGTGCAAATTATTTATCGAGCATTATAGAAATTGAAATAAGAAACAAAATAAAATAATTTTGGCTATATCAATTTTTATCGTAAATAGTTATCGTAGTGCATACTTATTTAAACTTATAAAGAATTTACATATACTACAATGTTAGGGCAAGCTATTGTAAAGTCACAATAGTTGGTAAGAAAGAAAAGGTTACACAAATTAAAATGCATACCTATCATTTGAATGGATGGAGTAAGTACTTTAAGTACCTCTTAACAGCCCCGTCCCTATCACAGCTCAGTTGACAGTGTCGTAAAATAAAAATAAATATTTATGTAAAAAATAACGTTTGCAGTTAACGCTACGATACATATTATCGGCCCGTTCATCAAGAATCCTTGCCGTTCATTTTACCGGAATATCGCATAATATGAGATACCACCTAGTCTTTCTTAACCTGCCTACTAAGTAAATTTTCCGATAAGTAAACTCCTAAGCGCACTGCATTTTTTTTCATTCCAGGCATCTTTCAAAACCTTGCCACCTCCATGTCCTTCATCCACAAACTCGTCCGGGCTTATGATGAGCATTGATTGGAATAGGTAGAAAATAAATATCTGCTACTGGCGAGCAGTTAAAAAACCGGCCACGTGCGAGTCGGACTCGCGCACGAAGGGTTCTGTACTATTATCTATGCAACATTTGAATATTTCAAGCGTCTACCTGTTGCCTTTATTGATATCGAGCAAAAAACGGCAAAAACATCACGTTTATTATATGGGAGCATCCCTTAGATATTTATTTTATTCTGTTTTAAGCATTTTTGGTTATAGTGGCAACAGAAATACATCATCTGTGAAAATTTCAACTGTCTATCTATCACGGTTCATAAGATACCGCCTAGTGACAGACGGACGGACAGCAGAGTCTTAGTAATCGGGTCCCTTACCCGGAACCCGATTACTACGGAACCCTAAAAACCATCAAATGCAATTAAGATAAGATAAGACAAGATAAAAAAGAATTTATTGCCTCATCAAAATTCTTGCACCATCCCAGCAAAAATCGTTGTTAGGTTCGGTATGTAATAAATATTTGCTCTGTTTCACCCCACGGTAAAGGGCTATGTTTAGAGCAGCATTTAAATGCGTCTAAACATAGCTGAACAACTTTGGGACAAGACTCCCCAGGGTAGCAGCGTAGTAGTCCGGCTTTAATCTGTGAGCCATCATGTCTTCCTTGCTCCAGCTTGTTAGAACAAGCAGCGTTTTGAAGCCAGTTGCCTTGCCGAGGCCTATGTCTTGCTCAATCCTGGAAGAAAGAGAACTTCATTAATTTAACATAATTTTGCCGAAATACAGAGGCTACTGGTGGACATATGCAACTTTCCTCGCATACCAACTCCCTTGGTCCCTTGCAATCTTGTTTTTAGCACCGGGTTGGTGGTCTGCCTACAGCCTGCCTACTCCGTAACTATTCAACGTATTGGGTTATCCATTTTAACGTGCCCGAAGTGTCAAAATATGTATGTATTTGACAGCTTGGAGTAGATTAATCATACGAGTCCATACAGTGGAGTATATTACGTTATAGCGCCCCAGATCGTCTACCCAATTTGGACACCACAGACCCATCCAATCTAACCCTTTTGTGTTTGCTTACCTTTTACATTATTTAAACACTAATGCGTCAAATATCTTAAGGAAATTTGGAGAACCGCAGAGAATATAAGCGAGTTATAATGTCAATACCAATAGCATTTCGGAATTTTTTGTAAAACCTTCTGAACTCTTCTTCATGTCTTTTAACAGTAAGTGTTCTGCTTATCAATACAAACGAGTTTTAGTTGTTTTATTTATTTATTTTCTTTGTTGTGTATTTAGTTTTCTTTCTGTTGTTCTGCATATCTGTTTATTTTGTTTCTGTGATATGTCTTGTTGGTATAATAAATATATTTCTTCTTCTTCTTCTAAATACGGGACCAACTCTAAATCTCAAAAAACCGGCCAAGTGCGAGTCGGACTCACGCACGAAGGGTTCCGTACCATTATCTATACAATAAAGAATATTCTATCTATCTATCTATCTATACAACATTAGACACAAAGATAAAAAAACAGTAAAAAAATCACTTTCGTTGTATGGGAGCCCCCCTTGAATAATTATTTTATTTTGTTTTTAGTATTTGTTGTTATAGCGGCAACAGAAATACATAATCTGTGAAAATCTCAACTCTCTAAATAGCTATCACGGTTCCTGAGATACAGCCTGGTGACAGACAGACAGACGGACGGACGGACAGACAGACTGCGAAGTCTTAGTAATAGGGTCTCGTTTTTACTCTTTGGGTACGGAACCCTAAACAGGCTATTTGGTCATTAAGTATGGGTAGTAAAAATGTGACCACACAACCCACTAAAATATAGAACAGTGTATTATTTTTAAAAGTAAACTGCAAGTAACATAAACATAACATAAACTCAAGCCTGTATCCTGGATGGGAAGGCAGAGATCACGGTCTGCCACTTGCCACGATCTTGACAGATCTCTTTCGCTTCATCAACATTGATTAGCCGTTTCATGTACGCACGCCGGTTTCGGGTAAGTATTAGCCAGTGGCGTAGCATAGGTCCAAATAGATTCATAGATCCATAGATTCCAAATTTGCCGCCCTCTTATTTTTGTAATCCATTATAAAAAATTTGGGCGTGGTAAAAAGAGTACTTTTATTAGTTTTATTGAATGATTTATTGAATTGAAAAGTGAAATTAACATTTTTTGACATAGGTCACAGAAAAATTACAGAGAAAACGTAATAGGTAGGTACCTGGGTATTTGGTAACATAAAAAAGACGAAAAAAACACTGAAATATTTTTTTTTTTTTATTTTTTTTTTTTTAACTGCCACCTCCGCAGCGCCGCCCCCGGCAAAGTGCCGCCCGGTGCGGACCGCACCCTCCGCCCCCCCCCCATGCTACGCCACTGGTATTAGGTAAATAAATTAAAACACACTTACATGTCACCAATGAACAGCACTCGATCCGGCCTCGTGATATTTGCCATGTTCATGGCAAACATACCAAAAGACTTATCAGGTTTTGCCAGCAGTACTGGTTGGCGCTTTGCCTCCTCTGCTACTATGTCTGTAAATACTCCAGTACCTATGAAAGTACAAAGGAAAACATACATTTACAGCTTCAGTCTAGGTGTATTTTCATGTTCAAGTCGTATCATATTTTGGGAGCAGTAGTAAGTGATTGTATTTTAGGAAAGTGATAAATAACATGATGAAGCTAACAAAGAAACGTCACGCTTATTATTTTCAAAAAAACTAATTAACTTAAGTAACAGAGTTTTTAATAACTGAAAAAAGTATTTTCACTTAGCAAAATTTTAATAACAAACTAGCTGAGCTAGCAAACTATTTGCCATATTAATTAGCCGGCAATCTGTTCTCAGACCTACCAAATACACACAAAAAAATCATACGAATCGGTGAAGCCGTTACGGGGGAGTTCGATAACAAACACTGATACGAGATTTTTATATATCACATAAGATTATACATTTTGGTGCCCAGCATGCGTTGTTTTCAGGTCGGACGTCAGGTTATTAATACACAGAATTTATGATCATGAATTGATCACAGAATTTATGAACATGAATTGATCACAGAGTTTATGAATAAACTGCCTCTTTACTCCAGTCTAGAATTTTTGTCCTATCTACTCCTGCAGATGTTGGCCGAGATCATCTCTCCATCATATCCTAGGCCAGCCACGAATTCAACTTCACAATTAAAATATAATAGTCATTAGTTATTACACTTAATTACTAGAACCTACATTGATCTCGCAATGCACCAACAAAAATGTACCATTTGCAGCAAAATGTGAATGTTGATCAGTTTTCAACTTTGAACGAATAGTCGCTCAAAGTTATACCGTGTTTTAAATAAATATTTAGCATACTTTTAATCCAGTAAAGTATTTAAGACGAGAAATTTCTGAATATCTGTGTAAAAATAAAATTTCTAGTTAAAATTAAAGAACTAGTTACAAGAGTAGTAATTTACGTTTTTGTTTGAATTCTATGTCACAAATAAAAATTCTGGAGTTAGCATTAAAAAAAGGTTTATCCTCCATTAGTTACAATCACGAAAATTTTAACAAAATACACACAAAAATATACACTTGAGATTACCAGCCTGACCCAAGATTTTAAGCATCCGAACTCCGTTTAAGCGAATAAACTTCAGAATTCTCCTTGAAATACTTATCCCTATTAGTAAGAAAAACCTTAGTGGCCCTTAAACCCTTGTTGCCAGGCAACGTAACTGAGCACCTAGTTAGCCTTTTGAATTTCTGGTTTGGTACCTTGGAACGTCGGAACGAATGTAGTTACTTATTGACCATACTAAACTTATTAATAGAATACTTTTTGGACAATGGACTTAGGAATACTACTATTGTTCAAATAAAAAATATTTATTGTGTAATGAATTCATCTTGTCATTTTCAATCGTTATTGTCAGCCGCCATCTTGAACGCTCGAATGAAACCCCACACTATGGTGTAGGCGAGAAAAAAAATTTTGGTGTAACCTAAACAAAATTGTTTTAATGATTTTATTCTACCTCGGCGTGACTAATATGTATTTGTTTGTCAAATTTCAGCTTTCTCGCACTAGTCGTCTCTGAGCTAGGCCGCGGACAGACAGACAGACGGGCGAACATGACGACACTATAAGGGTCCTACGTCGACTACGGAACCCTAAAATGCGCAATTTCTGAAAGACCAATTGCAGCTTGTGGTGAATTTTGTTCTATGAGTTTGTGACAGATTTTTATTTTTCAAACTCACATCGTTCTGCCGGGGTGGCAAGTGGTGGCCGGGTTAGGGAGTGGAAGACCAAACCCCCCCCCCAGCCCAGCAATGGGACATAGATTTAGCTGTTCGTTAGATTCGCACTTCACGCGCTCTATCAATGTATCGCAGCCACTAGTAGAACATTGCTCTACATAAAAGAATGTCCATTATATGATACATACAGTTAACCATTATCTATCAAACAACGTCACTACACGGCTCCCGACGCATAATGACCAATATTTTTTATTTGAAACACGCAAATTGACCAATACGCATAATGACTAATACGCGAAATGACCAATATTTTATTCCTAAAATAACCAATCCGCAGAATGACATACACCATTCAGAAAAACTGAATAAATTAAGTCGTAGAACAAAAGTTGTTGTACGTAACTAGATAAAGATAGATAAAGATAATTTATTTATTTAACAGCACAATACCGAAAACACAACATACAATACAACAACATGAAAACATAAAATAACAAAAAAATAAATGACAAGCTATAACAGCTGATATATTTCAGGAAATGCCGAATAATTCTATACATAAATAAGTTATTTATCTAATATATAAAATCTCCTGTCACAGTTCGAATGGGTTCGAATCCCGGCTGGGGACACCAAAACCCCAGGTTTACATGTTTGCGATGTCGCTGTTTCTGATTCCCACGACACAGGGAATCCTAGTGTGGGGCCAGAAGCAATGTATGTGCCTGTATGTAAATGTTTATGTTTACAGTGATTGTTCTCCAACTCCTCCGAAACGGCTTCGCCGATTTTCTTAGTAGGTCTGAGAATAAGTCGTAGGCTAATTAACATAGCAACACAACGTTTGCCGGGTCAGCTAGTATTTATATATTTTGCTATTTAACTCTGCGATCTCAGTAGACGCCAACGAAACCTTAGGCCCTGCGGGCGATTAAATTCAACATCAAAGCGCTACTCAGACTCACCAAGTGCCAGGCAGCCGGGCTTGGAGGGGACGTATCTGTCTGATGCCCCGCTGATAAGTAGTACCTCCGGCCGCTTGAGGTACGCCAAAGCCTTGTACAGCTTCGGCAGGTTGACTTTGAAGTCGCTGTCAAAAATCACTGCACCTATATCGGGATCATCGTCGAGATCGAAATCGTGGTACGAGTCGAAGCACTCGTCTGGCTGTAACAAGGGTCTTGGTGAGATAAAGGGTTACGGGTTACTCGAGTGGATAAATGTTTTGTTTTGTTTTTTCTTTTGTAAATGGCGAGGCACATATCCTACCCAGTCCTGGGGTGCGACCACGTAAGTCCTCCACTGTATGGAGTTGTCTGATTTAGCCTGCTCCGAACTGTCAAATACATACATACTTTGACACTTCGAATTAGTCTAAATGCTTAACCCAATAGAGTGAAAAGTTACGAGATACAAGAGCTGACCTTGAAAATAGTGGTTTTCAAGGTTAGTGGTGAGGAGTTTAATGAGAGCACGCTGAGCACTGTAATCCGCTACAGTGTAGTTTGTTTTTAAATTATTAATTTAATATAATTGATTATACTAGCTGCATTTCGTAATCAAAGGGAAAACAAAAAATCATTTTTATTGTGAAAAAAGTATTCCTCAAAATAAAATCATTATATTTTTGTGTCATGTTCTATAAAAAAAAACACGAGCAAGAGACACGGTTTTACAATGGTTATGTTTTTTAAAATTATACTCAGTAAAAAAATCGAAAGTCTCTAATTTTTAACTAGCTTTGATAATTTAAGGTAAAAACCCTTTGGTAATAATTTTTTTATTTCGTCAGGTAATTAATACTCCACTTTTTAGGCTAACTTGCACCAGTTCTTAAATGTCACTTAAGTTGCCATTTAAATCGATTTTCGTATGAAGAATTTTAGTTAAATGCTGTTCAAGCCACATTTAACGTCTTTATTTTACCTAATCTTTTTTGAAAATTTAATAAAACATCTGAGCGTTCCTTTAACCAAATAAACCCTCTTTTAAACGAGGTAATGCATGTGTGAATAGGAACGTTATTAGGTCAAATGATATTCCTTTATTATCTTGAAAACTACTTATCATCTGGGACTACGGTCACTAAGTAGGACAATGCGTATTGCGTTGCAACATTGACGTATTATTAACCTTTGGTATTATTACTATTTATCAATATATAATTTTATTCGCAATACGAACAAGAGAAAAAAAAAATGTTGTGCTATTAAACAAATCGTGTGTATCATAGATGCTGTTTTGATACGAAGTGTAACATAACGAATATACATAACATTATGTGAGCGATTGTGTTTGTGTTGCATAGAATTCTGGATGGTGTTTACCTTTTATGGTGGGTATTTTCTGTGTATAATTGTATGGGTTGCGTTGACTTTATTGTTTACCATAAAGTAACCATCCTTGTATTGTAAATAATGCGTAAACAGGGGCTTTAGTTGTGCTTAGCAATTACTTGAATCTACAGCTAAGCATAGGCCTTTTCTCCTTAACCTTAACCTACGCTTGATGGGTTTAATTAATTTACATTATAACAAACATTTTAGTACAAACTATAGGCTAATCAGAGACTCTATCTTAAGGCAATAAAGGATTAGTTTGAAGAGCTTTGTAGATAAGCCTTCTCTGATTTTGCTTGAGTAATAATCGAATGTTAGAGTCGTTCTTAACCACTTGAAAAGGTAAACCGAGATCTAAATACTTGCATACAAGATGGGTAAAGGTTTCCGAGCAACAATTGTGATATTTCATAAACTCAGAAAATCAGCTGATTATTTTATTGAATAAAGAATTGATCCATCAGCTCCGCAGCCGAAATTATACTCAGTTAGGCTATAAAACCAACATCAAGCCAGGTAACGTACCCAATACGGTATTTGCCACGATCAACAAGAAATTATTTCATATGCTCGATTAAAACAAAAATTACAAAATATCTCGGAAAATGTATCTCTTTTAGTCAATTACTAGTTATTACGATTTTTAAACAGATTAAACATAAAAAGAGTGCTCTGAAATGTGACGTCATAAGCCAGTATTTTCATAAAAAATTCCGTTTTAAAAGTAACTCATTTGATATTTTGTCAAATACTCAATTCTGATAAACAGCGATTTCTGTAGAGGTTCAAAGTACGTGGTTATTTTTAAAATGGGCAATCACTGATACTTGTGATGACATTTACGAATTTGCTTCTACGACTTTTTTAAATCATTAATTTAATTATAAATTACGAGCAGTGGTAGTCTAGTGTGTAGAACATTGGACTCGAAAGCGAGGGACCCAGGTTCGATTCCCAGTGCGGGCATGTACCTATGACTTTGTTTTCTAAGTTATGTACATTTGTGAAGTTACAGTAGCAATACCACACGCTAACGGTGAAGGAAAATATCGCGAGGAAACCTGAGTGTCTGAGCTATTCACATATCTCAGCGCTGGAAATCACCAATCCGCGGTGGGCACGCGTGGTTATTAAGCCCATACTCTCTCTCTCAGAGAAGGCCTGCACTGCCGGGACCTATATAGGCTGCTTATGAATTATAAATGAAATGCTTTTGTGTAAAAATTAAAATCGAATACTGCAAGTGCAAATTAAATTGCAAAGTAAACCCTGATATTCCGAAAAATATATATCTGAGAAAAAAAGTCCTAAAAAAAGTTGTCGCAACGCACAAACTCTAGCTCTAAACTAAAGCTCAAACCTATGTTTGTAAAACAATATGAACTCTCAATTGAAATAGCCAAACTATTAGAAAACACGCGAGCGACAAATGCCAAACGTTCAAGGCGCTTATAGATTGGCATAAAAATAGACAGAGTAGCTTCACCTGGAATGCAGTTCTTCAACCATAGTAGCATTTATGCGGTTTGCGATAATCGTGTCTGAGGTGAAACCTGCGTATCTCAGGTGACACTTGAGTGTCTGAGGTGAAACCTGAGTGTCTAAGGTGAAACCTGAGTGTGAGGTGAAATCTGAGTGTCTGAGGTGAAACCTGAGTGTCTGAGGTGGTCACATATCTACCTCAGCACTTCAAATTGCCAATCCGCAGTAGGCACGCGAGAAAATGGACAAAAAGCGGAATTTGTGTCGTGTATATCATGATATTAGACTATAACGAGTGGTGGCGTATATGATTAACTAGTTGAAGTGGCATATGGGCTTTCTGATCATGCTGCCTAGAAATTAATATTTATATGCCAAATTTTACCTAAGCCTTATATTGACTAAGAAGCAAAATGCCTAACTTACAATACGACTATGCAGCATTAGGACTAAGCCTTATAAACATAAATATAAACATAAACATTTACATAAAGGCACATACATTGCTTCTGGCCCCACGCTAGGATACCCTGTGTCGTGGGAACCAGAAATTACGACATCACAAACATGTAAACATCCAAGACCGGGTTTTTTTTTTGTCCCCAGCCGGGATTCGAACCCGGGACCTCTCGCATGGTATGCAGATGCACTACCGCTGCGTCACGAGGTCGTCAATCATTAAGACTTATTAAGACTTATTTTGACTATGAAGCGATCTGGAAGCGCCAGAATCATTTAGACTTATTTTGATTATGAAGCAATCTGGACCTTATATTAATTAATCCAACAGGACAATAGAATGAAGCACGACAACGACTTCTGTGCCCTACATAAAATATTAAATAGCAGTAATCATTTAATATAGTATTTCGTTGGAAACTCACATGAAAAGACCATTCTCTGTTGAAACTTTAGCTCTTATTGAATTCGAAGTTGTGAGGCGAAATTTTCAGTTTAATTTTGATTTTAATTTAGACGTGCTTCTTAGAACTAAATCTCATAGTTTTTCTGTTCGAAGTTATTTGGGAGCTACCGTGAAGTCTAGGGAAACAGTTGATAAATCTCTCTGATGAAAGTCAAATGTCAAAATATTATTTAAAACCATGTCGAATCTTTTGGTACTTTCGCCAGAATCATCTAGACTTTAATCTTTTCACATACATTGTATGGTGTTACAAAGAACTTTCTTCAATAACGATTAATAAAACCAACTTAAAATAAGTAGAAGTTAGACTGCTCAACTAGTTAATTTTTACTGTATTTTGAACTTTTCTTATTGAAAGTGGAACAGAAAAATAAAAAATAAAAATAGACACTTTTGCACATTTTGCAGCAGTATATAGCAAAATCAACAAAATTGACAAATGGCACTTTTCTTGCCGACTTAAAAAAAAAGAAAGTAAGAAAAGACATCACAATAATCACATACCTATTTCTTTCTTTTGTTTTTCCCACTGTGTAATTAAAAAAGACTTCTGGCCGACTATATAGTTACAAAGAGGAAAAGAAAGTCACTACCATGATCACCTTTTTTTTCCTATACAGTGATAAGCATAATTTCTCAAATTTTATGGATTTATCATGAAAATCAAATTGCTTGACGATATTGCTGGCAAAAACTCGTCGAAATCATGAGATCTACTCGTACAGATGACAGCACATTAAGCTTTACACGCGTGCACTCTACTCAGTTACGTTATGGGTGACTTTGCATTGCAACTAATATGTAAATGTTGATGTGCTGTCGATGGTACTTGTCCAGTTTTTAGCTTACCCCATATTTGCACTTGATACCGTTCTGTTCCAACACCCGTATGGTCTCGGGGCATGTGATGCAATACGCATGCTTGTTGAAGTCTAACGACTTCAAATATGAAGCGATGGCTGTTGATGGGATCGTGAGGTGGTCCTGAAATAGATCGGTGAGAACGGTCAAAAGTATACTTTTCGCGAGTTAACCCATACAAACAATACAAACAGATTTTCAAGAACGTTCTATGAGTTTTCGACCGATCTACGTTTAAAAATATGTCACTTCTCTTAACTGATGTTAATTGCAGAACATTTACATAATTTTTTTTCATAATTTTGTTTTTGTCGGATTCGAAAAAATGGTTATATAGTATAAAACTTTTATTCAAGGCAAGAAGGACGACATTTCTTCTTACCTACTCATTATTTAATTTTTTATTTGATGTGTAATGTAACAGTAATTTTGTTATGTTTTGATTTTGGGTAAAACTAAATCAATTGATAATCCTGGAAAACGCCATTTTCAACTGTAATTTTTCAATATTTTCAAAGTAATTCTCATAAGACGAGGTTCCCATCAAACATTTTTTACTTACAACTCCGTTTTCGATGCCAGCCGCGTCGAAGAGTTCTTTATAGTTCTCTTTTGTCCTGAGACTGTTGTTGGATACAAAATGCAAAGACTTTCCTAGTCGTTTCATGAGTTGGAAAAATTCGCCTGATCCTGATAATGGGGTTTTCATCCATATTACACCTGCAATAGAACATATTTTTATTTATACCACTACATTACCGATACAAGTACTACCTGGGTGTCGAGTATTTGCCCTTATTACATAAGCAATAGAGCACATTTTGGTTTGAAGAAAATGGTGTAGACGATCCAAAACAGTGTGTGCAGGTTAACTACTGTTTGAGACAAGCTGGAAAATATTATGACTTTTCCTCAAGTCAGCAGTCCTAGAGTTATTGTTGCAATAATTTAAAGCTGCGTCTAGCATCCTTGTCTCACACACACTGTAATTTTTTAAAATAATGACTATCATCATCATCAGCCATTTGACGCCCACTGCAGGACATAGGCCTCCCTCATGGTTTTCCAAGCTTGCCGGTCTCGTGCCGCCCGCATCCAGCAACTCCCCGCCACCATCATCTGGTGGGGGGCCTGCCCACGCTGCGTCGTCCGGTCCGCGGTCGCCAGGTCAGAACTTTTTCGCCCCAATGGCCATCAGTTCTCCGAGCTATGTGCCCTGCCCACTGCCACTTCAACTGAGCAATTCTTCGAGCTATATCAGTAACTTGAGTTAAATATACTTTTGTCAAATGTGGTCTTAGGCGTTGCTAAAAAGTAAAAAATCCGGCCAAGTGCGTGTACGTGTCGGGCCACGCGCAGTGTAGGGTTCCGCAGAAGGAGAGGTTTTTACCAGCTGTACGGAACCAACAACTTCATCGATGTTATTGTCAATGGAATTTGTACGAAGTTTTTTATTTTATTAGTTAGTCGCCCATTTCTCCTTAACTTTCATTATAATTATGTACCTACTACTGTCCTGAATTTTTTCACGTTTCTACAATCAACCGTGTATCCTTGGGGTTGCCTTTGGGGCATTTTGTTTTTAATTTTATGCTACCGATTTGTCGGCGTGATTAAATATGTATGTCTACGCTACATTACAGCTTTCTGGTACTAATCGTCTCTGAGCTAGGCCTCGGACAGGCAGACAGACAAACAAACGGGCGGACATGGCAAAACTATAAAAGTTCCTTGTCGACTACGGAAACCTAAGTAGGGACCTTTTGACCTACAAGTTGTTATCTTACACTCGCGTTTTGATACAGAGTAATGGCCACTAATATTAAGAATTTCATACATACTATTCAGAACTAAGTATGTACATGAAAATTAACACATGTCTAAAATGTCTGCAACTTTATAATCCAGTGACTTCTTAGACTCCATTTGTCAAAAGAAATCCTTATTTATGATTAAATAATTATGTTAGGATCTGCGAGTAGGACGGATGTCAGGCGTATAGTATTTGAATGTTTTCCTGGTGTACAAGTAAGCATATGTTGGTTTTCTCTTACATGGCAGTTCTTAATAATAAAGAATTTGCACTAAAACGTTTTAATAGAATAGGAGAGGACACATTAAACGACAAATAAAGGTGGTATATTTTTTTCTCTGCGACTAATAATACTGTTGATAGTTTAACCAGTCGAAAATTTTAAAACTGTAGGTATTCAACACAATGTAAATAGGTACTAGAAATAGACATAAACTTTCGTTCCCAAAATTTAGGCTGGCAAAGGTTAATACATCCTTTATGGGGCATTGTATACGTTTCTACAATAAGATCCCTGAAGATATAATAAGCTTGCCAGAAACGTGGTTCAAAAAATGTGTACCAAAAAGCTAGTATAACACTAAAGATTATTTAGATGACAATGATCTATGGAATTAAAGCCAGTTCAATGCATGAGTTCCAGGTTTTAGAACATTTATATAAACTGTGTTAGTAAAGGAGTTGAAAAGACTAAGTTTAGAGGTTTTTGTCCATTTTATCTCCAAAACGATCTACATTTTGAAATGGACACTTAGTTTAACTCGTAACGTTCATTAAGTTGCAGTTCCTGTGCTACTTTGAATAAAACATTTTTTGATTTGATTTGGTATGTATGAAGCGTTTATCAATATTTAAGTTATATCGTAAAACAATGTTTTTATGCATGTACACCTTTATAAGAAAACGTTCAGAATTCAATCTAACAAGTTTTATGTTATTAGCGTAACTTTATTTTTCGCTTACTTTGTGACCCCGGAAACACAGAAAAAAATATTTTTATAGTTTTATTTTTTAATTTTTCTAGGGTTTTATATATTTTCTGTGGTATAAAAGCAATGTCACTACAATCTAAGTTAGACGCAAGTTCCCCATTGCTACTTTGCTTTACAGCTGATCACAATATGCACCATAATGACATCACAAAATAAATAATACACCGTTATCCTTTCAGTCGTAGTCCTTAAAAATACATAATACATAGAATAATAACAGATAGAGTGATATTCTTTATAGTTCTCTGTAGATGAATATTATTCTTTATTTTATTACGTATCATAGTCTGGCAAACGAAAGCGTAACCTGAGATTGGCAGGAAATTAAAAAATATATTCATATGGTATCATCAGCTATACTAGGAAAAAGAAGATTTGATACTTGTTTATAAGGTCTTTACAATATTATGCTGCGTCTTCAAGAACAATAATTTCTTGCTGCTTAGGCACATTAAGCTTTTATACTCTCCGAGAGACATATTTGTGCAAGGGACAAGTAATAAAACTCATGGTATTTATCAACAACTAACTTAATCCTTTGCAGCTACGTAATGTGATGATTTATACAGCGTCCAGTGGCACCTTCACCTTCTACAGATACAGCTAAAACAGCTGATCAAGTACACTTAACGTCCAGATAACGATGCCGGCTCTAATGCTGGTAATAAACATTATGACCGAGAGTCAATAAAAGTTACATGTCACAATATTATTAACCTAACCACCAAGCAAAAGAGACAATGATCCCACTCACTCACCATCACAATCCGACAGCACATGATCAAACGAATCCAAAAACTGTTTAAACTCTTCCTTTGCCATGCTGTTCAAGTCCACAGGCCCTATAGAACCCGAAGCAGAAGATCCCATATTTATTTCCGTCTCACTTTGGCAAATGGACATCAGATTAGTAACTACTTTTTTCGGGTGCGCGCGTTTTGTAACAAATTGCTATATTACGTATGTTGTTGACAGAACACGTGTGCTCTTAACCTGAATTCGTACGGTACTGCGCTGGCGTCACAACTCGAGTCGATTATAGCGTGTAGGGTGCTACACACTGAACAAACGAAGGAAGTTAAAAGTAATGAATGCTATTTTTGGGAAGATTCGCGTGCGTGATGACCGATTATTCGGAGAATCCTATCGATTCTTTTTGTCTGCGGTATTTTGACGGAGAATTCGTCCATGGACTTATGTCACAGTGACATTTAATATCTCGAATCTGGAGTGACATTATGGCGTCGACTGAATTTTTATTTCTATGGCGAATATGGATTTTGGTGGCCAGTCTAACACGACAATGAAGTTCGATTGCAAAACTTTTTGATAATAAATTAAAAATCACTGACCTGCATGGTGTCACCTATTACCTACCTTAAAGTAACATTCGCATTCCTGGAGTTTAGTGACCAGTATTACAGAACCAAAGTCAAAGTGAAAAATTTTATTCACTATGTGGCGAGCACATGTCAACTCTGCGCGCGCACTATAAACTCCAACATTCCTACATCGCGCAAGCAAAATGTTTCACATGACATACCATAAATATAACGTCCGACGAACATTAGTCGGACCGGCCGTCCCCAGGCATACGATCTGCCTGGCGGGAAATTTCCCTTTATAGTGGAAGAGCACGATCACCCGCTCTTCCCTATAGTGGTGACCCCCGACAGAACATTGTCAACCTTCCTTCGCTCTCGCAGCACCCCACATACAATCAGTCTCAAAGCAAGGCCAGCATCCTCTTCCCTCTCACCTCATCAGTTCCACTACAGTCAACGCACCGACTACTGGTACTGATGGTGATCTCCCCCAACCCCTCGGCACGGCAGCCACACAGCAACAGCGCACGTTGCCAGTGGTACAGCAGCCTTCACCGGTTCCTACCACATGCGCGGTCCCCATGGTACTGTCGCCGGTGAAGTGACTGTTAGCCGCCGAACACCCTCAACCGCTAGTCGACTCACTGACTCAGCGACTCCTGGCACTTGTAGGCTTTAGAGCACAGACTTCGATTCCTATCAGACCTAGCTATGCGTAGCTACGGTCTTGAAGGGGAGTGATGTGGCGAGCACATGTCAACTCTGCGCGCGCACTATAAACTCCAACATTCCTACATCGCGCAAGCAAAATGTTTCACATGATGACATGACATACCATAAATATAACGTCCGACGAACATCAGTCGGACCGGCCGTCCCCAGGCATACGATCTGCCTGGCGGGAAATTTCCCTTTATAGTGGAAGAGCACGATCACCCGCTCTTCCCTATAACTATAAAAACAAAATGTTCACTAATGAATGTCAAAGTTGATAGTTTCACGATTATGCGGAGAAGAAGCTAACAAAGAAACTCCATATTTATTATTTTCAAGACAGATTTGCTTAATTAACAGAGTTTTGAACTTAAAATTACTCTACACTAGATACAATCGTCCCCATTAACATTAAACACCAGACATCTTTGTCTTCCAAATAATCCTTAATCTTATAATAGGTTTTTTTGCATAGGGTGTGCTTAACATATTTTTTAAACCGTGTCGGTGGTAAGTGTTATACATACATCTTGAGAAATTTTATTATAGAACCAAATACAGTGGCCCATAAAGGAGGTATTAACGTTTGCAAGTCTAAAACGTGGAAATGACAATTTATGTTTATTCCTAGTATCAATATTATGATGGCTACCACATGGCTACCAATATTTTCGAAATTGCTGATATTTTTCCTAACATAAGTTTATTATATTTTCATAAATTTATTGACTTACAACTGTTAAGATGGTTTTGTTACGAACTCTTAGTTTCTAATAATTATTTTGTTTCCAAATAATTATTTTGTTTTGTTTGTCAAGCAAAATCATATTTGAATTCCAGCGCGTCTGAATCACAATTACCACCACTATCATCATCATTGCCGATTTGAGGCCCACGGCAGGACATAGGCCTCCCTCATAGTTTTCCAAGTTTCCCGGCCACCCGCGTCCAGCGACTCCCCACCACCGTAACCAGGTCGTCAGACCATCTGGTGGGGGTCGTCCGGTCCTTGATCGCCAGGTCAGAACTTTTCTGCCCCATCCTGCCGCCCCCCCGTGAATCACAGTATGAATATCCAAATGCATACGAAGTTTTATTTTTTAAATGGTGTCTTATTTGTTCTTTCAGTGTAAACGTAGCAATTGCACGGGAACACAATGGTCGGGGTATCGATCGGAAACGCGTCTGGTAACCATGACCTTGGTTTTAATTTTTATCACACCATCACCTTTAGCCCGGAAGAGCAAATGCATGCCAACTTATCTGTAACATCTCCATGTACCCTAGCACTGTAGAGATAGAGTTCAAATTTCTTTAATTTTTAGTCTCGTTACGTCTCAAAGCTAAAGTTCTGGTGGTCTAGACTATCGTAGAATTACATTGAAAGGTAGAAACCAAGAAGCAATATCGTGTCGTACTATGAAATCGATTTCTAGGCATGATTACTTCATTAGGTCTCATGATTGGCTTTATTGCAAATTACCGGTGATTGTCATTTTACAATGACTTGTGTTTTGTCTACGAAATAAAATAACACTATACAGGGCGTACAAAAAATCTCTATATACAACCGAAAATGAGGGGAGAGGATTCTTTCACTAATGATTTTTTGATGATTCTTTCTTTTACTGGTGTAAAATTCAAAATAACGAAAAACTCGTTTAAAATATTGCTACCTGACATATTTCTAACTACACAATAGCATTCAATAGTATTATATTTAAATAAATACATTGTCGACCTGAGTACATGCAAGTTGAATTTTAGTTAGTTAAATCTACACAACACCTCCCTATAGGTAGGTAGATACCTAACAAACATTCAATCAGAAATCAATCATTTATTTCAACGTAAAGAATTTATATTCTGTTTGCTGTTACTACATTAGCCGCTGCCTTCGGGTCGTATTTGTAGTGGAGAGGCAGCGGGAAAAAAACTCCACTCTGATGGTCTTTTCTCAAATCATCTTAAACTTAATGCAACAGAGCCTATATGACAAGATTCCGTGATTGGCATCAACAACTTTAAAAGCCAAAACATTAGTTAATTTTCTTACAAAATTAGAAAATAACATTAATGCTGCGGCCAGATACACGAACAGCACCCGTTCACGAGCCTAACGCGGAGGTCAGCCATCACCAGTCTCAACCATTTTAGAGGGAGGTAGGTAACCCGGCCACCACGCAACCATTCGAATGACCTTTAGCAAACCTGCACATTGAGTTTTTGTCAGTTATAAAATGTGTGAAACTAAATAAATAATTATAATATTAATAATTAAATGACCACGAAATCGCAGTGGAATTGGTTTACTACCAACGGGTTACATCGTTCATATACTCCTCTTTTCTATAATAGGCTGTTTGAATTGAATGTTTAAATTTATTTTCAGACAAGGATAGAACATGTTCTGGAAGTATGTCGTAAAAACGAACGAAATAGCCCACAAACGATGTATTTACTTTGGTTAAGCGAAATTTAGAATAAGCAAGCTTATTTTTATTTCTAGTGTTTACGTTATGGACGTCCCTATTTAATTTGAACATTGTTATATTTTTACAGACATACATTATATTATCGAATATATTATATTGGCAAGTCGGTGAAAAACATTATATGTCTTTGAAACGCTCGCTTAGCGATTCCCTACTGCTTAAGTTGTAAATAGCTCCTAATGCTCTTTTTTGCAAACTAAATATTGTTTCTATATCTGCTGTCCGTCCCTATAATAACAAACTATTTGATATGATACTGTGAAAATAACTAAAATAGACCAGCCTCGCAGTCGATACGTCTGTAAGTTGCCTAATTTTTCTAACTGCAAATGCAGCTGAACTCAACCTACCCGATAACCTATTTCAATATGACAATTAGTTTAGACACGTGTCAAATTTTTTTAACATTTGGCAATGAAAACTTGACGCATTTTGTCATTTTCACATTTAACATCAGATTGTTCACCGTGAACGAGTTTAAAACTATAGATAGAGCATTGTTTACATCGTCAACATTACTTAAACCTCTCTAAGCTCATCAGCAAACAAGTGATAGTTTTTCTACTAAGTAGGGCAAATAATTTACGTAAACCAAAAAAAAGGAACGGTCCCAGTATATATGAGGGACTCCTAGTTTTTTATTAGATCCTGCGAATTTAACTCTATTAATAATTACTTTTAAGGTTTTGTGTATTTGAGCTAGTTGATAGTTGCTGGTCTCTGCCAACCCCTCTGGGATACAGGCGTGAGTTTATATATGTATGTATAAGTTCTTAGCTTATGTTCCAACCAATGTTGCTCTCTCTAAAATATTTTCTAAGTCCCGATGGGCGAAACATGTACAGGACATATTTCAATGGAACAACCTTGCATCTCATGTTTGAAAAATAAATACCTAATCTTTATCTTTATGTGATCACTCGGGCGTCGGGTGACTGGCATGGCCGGATATTTGGCCCAGTCAAGCGCATTTACAGAAAACAGTAAACACTAAAATAGACGCATCGCGTGCCACCAACGAATACGTCATTCTTTCAAGGTAGAACCACACTGATCCTACATACACTACGCACGCGATCTACGTCGGGAGATCGGTGTGCACACTTATCAAACGTAGGTACGTGATGCTTATTTGGCCTCAGGCACTGTGTTCGCTTCTCGGAGTGCACTACTACCACCTCTGTAAAATATTTCGAGTGAGCTTGAGAACGACTCACTGAGTCAGTCATTTTTTTAATAATATGCACGTGCCAAGAAAATAGAAAAAGAAGATTGTATCGTCACGATATTTAATCAATTTTTAACCGACTTCCAAAAAGGAGCAGGTTCTTAATTCGTTGGAATGTTCTTTTTTATGTTTGGTTCCCGATTACTCTAAGACGCGCGGACCGATTTAGAAAATTCTTTTTCCGTTTGAAATACTTTAGAGGTAGCACCATAGTCAATAAGTAAGAACTGATAATGGAATCCTGGGAAAATCGAGGAAACTCTTTAAATTTTTAAGGCACTCTTGAAGTGATTTGGGCTTTTATCTATAGACTCGTGCATTTGCTTTCGGAAAACACCATTTTGGGCAGTCGACGTCATAAAATATTTTTCTTATCTTCCTTATATTATAAATTTAAAATAAAAACCGACATGTAGACATTGTTCAAATATATTCAATAATATATTCGAATCGGATTCTAAAACGGAATACCGTTGTTTTCCGTATGAGGCCGCCCTAACTGTTCTGTGTTTCTAATCATACGAATTCAAGCAGCCAGACGGCACGTGGCGTCGTGTACGTCGCGTGTAATGAATCAGTGTAGTTCTAGCTTCAGGGATTGTAATTTTCCGTAGTATGTCAGTGAGCGTTCCCGCACTAGAGCGCTTGGGTTTAGCTAGACTTTTCTAAGTAACCGCTTATAAGTAGCGGTGGTACCTCAGTGACTAGACTAGTTGCACACAACATGCTTGAGGTCCTGGGTCCGGCGTTGCTGTTATCTTAAAGTGTTATGGCAGCAAAATCCAAAGTTCAATAACATGTTGTTTTATTTACATCCTGGGGATAATTAATAATAGAATCTATTATTTTCTTATTCATTATTCCTAGGATGTAAATAATACAACAACATGTTATTGAACTTCAGATTATGTAACGCATGTTTACTTAGTATTGAATTCATTATTATAATAGAAAAAAAAGTAAAGAAAAGTCTTTCGCAATAATTAGTTCGTATTTGACTGGTCTTAATGCAATATTAAAAGAGCACGACATCGACGACGCTGAGTCAGCTGCCTTTTGTGGCAATGTAGATACACCACAGGCTACATCTATAGTCCTGTTTTATTTATTCGTTTTGTCTGTTGTGTGTTTAGTTTTCCTTCTGTGTTGTGCATATTATGTTACTTATGTGCTTATTTTGTTTCTGTGATGTATCTTGTTGGTATAATAAATGTCTTTCTTCTTCTTCTTCTTCTTCTTCAATACGTCATCAGGCGAAATTCAACTTTACATCCTAATATATAAGAATCTCGTGTCATAGTGTTTGTTATCAAACTCCTCCGAAACTCCGAAATTCTTTGTGTATAAATTAATATGGCAAAACAACGTTTGGCGAATCGGCTAGTGTTATTATACTAGCTGGTGCACGTGACTTCGTCTGAGGTCGGGAGGGCAATATCTTTATAAATGATAGGTTATGTGTTATTCTGATGTATATTGCATAGCTTCATTAAAATCCATTCAGTGGCTTTTGCGTGAAAGTGTAACAAACATCCATACATACAAACTTTCGCGCTGATAATATTAGTTGGATTTAAAGCTCAGCTGTGTTCTCCTATCACTGTAAAACCTTAAATTATTCACGAAAGTTAAATTATTTGCATTATTCCTAACATAAAAGAAAACAATCTTCAGCTCAATTGCTGCTATGCTGCGAAAAAATCATTTTCATAATTAATGTTATAGTCCTCACTAAAGTTAAATTATTTGCATTCATAAGCAACCTATATACGTCCCACTGTAGGGCACAGGCCTTCTCTCAGAGAGAGAGTATTGGCTGAATCACCACGCGTGCCCACCACGGATTGGCGATTTCAAGCGCTAAGGTATGTGAATAGCTCAGACACCCAGGTTTCCTCACGATGTTTTCCTTCACAGTTGGCGAGTGGTATTGCTAACTATAACTTCACAAATGTACATAACTTAGAAAACAAAGTCATAGGTATATACCCGCACTGGGAATCGAACCTGGGTCTCCCGCTTTCGAGTCCAATGTCCCACTAGGCTACCACCGCGTCCATTAGGCTACTACAGCGTATTTGCATTATTCTTAACATAAACGAGAATAATTTTCAGCTCAATTGCTGCTATGCTGCGAAAATATCAGTTTCTTCATCATCATCAACCCATTATGTCCCCACCGAGGGGCACGGGTCTCTTCCCTGAGGAAGGTATAGGCCATACTCCACCACGGGGGCCAAGTCCGGATTGGTGGAGGCTTGTAGACTAGTGGCTCGTCTACTGTCAGAAGTTGTCAAGCCGCCCTAAGGCCTCTGACTTGGCTTAACGACTGCCATCTATCGACGGCAGCCGGCACCAACAGCTTAACGTGCCTTGCGAAGCACGGAACCGCTCGGAAAAATGCCACTAGCGTTAGGCATAGACGGCGACCCATCCATGCACTGAACGCGCCCAGTGTTGCTTAACCTTCGTGATCGTTTAAGATCACTCGGGCAGCCGGGGCTACGAGCGATTCTTCAGTTTCTTAATCATTAGTCCTCCAGAAAATAAGTGACCTAGGCTCTATGTAAGGAATAATGCAGGCACTACAAACTAACTTTTTCTTAAACATGCGCGGAAATATTGTCATTACTTTTAAATAAGGAACACGCGAAGTAGTATATTTACGTAGAATGAAAAACCAAAATCACTTCCCGGCGCGTTCTTTGAATTTGGAACGAAGAGCGCGCCGGCAATTTTGTATGAAACGGTGTGCTGTTTAATTTTAGAACTCTTTCATCTATCGTACACATTGCGTTCTCGTGGCTGTATAGACACAGATGCGTTTACCTTTCGGCACAAACTGTAAAATAAAAATTAAAATTGGCGGTAAAGCGGAGTTCGTTGTTATTTTCTTAATAAAATAATTAAAATGAGTTTCGATGATTCTGAAACTGAAAATGAAATGAACATTGACTGCACTCCACCAGATTTAAGATCGGAAGCTAAATTAGCGATGGAAAACCTGCTTCCAGCAAAATCAAAAGAAAATGTATTATGTAAAAGGCCCCTTTTTAATTCCTTGCATTTTTTTTAAGAAAAGCACTATATATGCCTCGGCCGAAAAGGCAATTGCCTGTCTCGTATCATTGAAGTCCTCGCCTGTGGCTCGGCCTTCAAACTCATACTCGACCTGCAATTGCCTATTTCGCTGCCTTTGCAATAATGTGCTATTACGACGGGGTGACAAATGGCCTCGCCTGAAAGAAAACTGTCAGCTATCATACATTTTATAAGGGCAAATATAGGTTTATGTGCTTAGCCAAAAACCACTACATGCTAAATAATACATCCGTCCTGCAAAAGATGGCATAGTGGGGTGTTTCCGGGCGTCTACCTGAAATGTACTGGAGGTCTGTAACTAACGTATTAACCTGGAATAGGAACAAAGCCGACTTATTCTAAATAACTTAGGGGGTTCTATTCAGTAGATTTACGACCAATAATAAATAATAACTTCCACACAGCACAATAACTTATCCTTGTCCCAAACTAGGATGCCCTGTGCTATGGTAACCAGGCAAGGATATCACAATCATGGAAATACACCAGACTGAGGACATGTGTCTAAATAAATTATAGGCGGCCCCCAGTACCCACGATCATGGTATTTTGACGTGATACCGTTAGACCGACGACGCAGTCAACAAGATAGTTGATAAAGAAAAAATATCTTAAAGTGATCCATATTAACATGATGGAGAGATGCAGACACTTTTTATAAATTCGATCTGTAAAAGATGATATCATGATTTTTTTGCTCGGTGGCGCTAGTGAGATACTCCCTGAAGCCCCTTAAATATTAAACATAATAGAAAACCTTTTTGACGTCGCGGAACTTCTTACAAACTTTGAATTTGGACCTACAGTTTCGAACCAAAGGTTGAAAATCCTTACTAATATTATAAACGCGAAAGTTTGTATGTTTGTTACTCTTTCACGCAAAAACGGCCGAACAGATCCGGATGAAATTTTGCACAGGGATATATTATAGTCTGAATTAGCACATAGGCTATTTTTTATCTCGGAAAAAAATACTCATCAAAATAACCACGCGATCGAAGTCGTGGGCAACAGCTAGTCACGAATAATTACAAATACGTTTTACGATTTCTGTTTAATAGATAAGACAGACAGATAAAAAGTTTATTTACTTTACCAATAACACACACTACAAATATGAGACAAAAAATTACACAGCTATATGTTAAGATAAGACAAAAATAGTAACAAAAATAGTGTAGTATGCAATACTGTTTATCATAATGAAAAGAAAATTCCCTCCTACTGCTAACAATTTCCAAATCACGCTGTAGTCACGGTATCATGAGGAGAGAGGCATTTAGTGTCTAGGTTTTGGAGTTTTACAACTCTTGGCAACGAATATACTGCACTAATGTCAAGGTTGTCTCAACTGATCATCGACCTAAGATTCGTGCACTCTATTCGGTTACGTTACGGTTACGTCGCCTTATGGGCGAAAGGCCTTCAGCGTCTCATAAATGCTTTTGTGAAAAGTCACAACATATCATATCTATTGATGTATACATGTAATAGGATAACCCATTTATGAAGAACCACAAAAGTTTTTTTTTTAACTCTGCGATTTATAATTAAAACACACCTTCAAAGTCATCACTTTCATTGCATCCATTTTACCGTTGTAAAAAACAGCTTCTTTGATGAATGTTGTAAATTATTGGTTAATAGCACTATGAATAAGTCATATATTTTTGGAAAGCTTGTTTAGCGAGCAATGTAAAAAAAAACTACTAAGTATTAAATTTTGGTTCATTTATTTTTTTGAGATTTTTTTCAAATATGCTTGAATTTTTTTCTTACTTTAAACTTTGAATAGAGTTTTCCATGTTATCGCTGCTTGCCGCTGTGGATTTGTTTGCATGAATAGGTTAATTACTTCATAAATAACCACGTACACAAATTTATTTTTGCTCCCTTTTTGCCCACCCATACAAAATTTTTGGAAACACTTAGCTAGGTCGTAAACGTGATAAAACTTAATGGACAGCGAAAACTGCCATTTTTTTGGAAAATTGTGTTTAGTGTTGATTTAAACAAATTATACATTTCTAAAAAGCCTATTTTGTAAACAAAAGTTACAAAACATTTTTTTTATCGTCTTCTATACCTACATGGGAAATTTTTTTAGCACACTTTCTTTACTCGTTTTTCTTTACTCGAAACTTCAAATAGTATTTTTATGCTACCACTGCTAGGTACTGTGGGTTTATTTCCATAAATTAGTTAAATACTTTATGTAAGACAAATTCATATACAGGGTGTCCCAAAAATAGTGTCAAGCGGGAGTCCAGAGTTGGAGCACCCTTAAGGGTATCCGAATCACCCCTATGTATGTTCCGCAATTTTTCGTAGTTTACAAGTTATGATATTTTTTGTATTTTTTTATCTCTGGACTTCTGCTTGATATTATTTTTTGGGACAGCCTCTATATATATTTAGCTTTTTTACGTTTTTCATTAATTAGGACCCAAAAGCACGAATTTTTTCGCAATTACGGCTATGGTTTAATTTTTTCTTTATTATTCTCACCAAAACTACATGCTATGTCGTTACGTGTCATAATGAAAAAAACGTGTGACCACAAAACAATAAGATAACAGCCACGATAAGGGACGTCTTTTTTTATGTTCCCACACTAATGAAATATCATTGATTGAGTTATCTATGATGATTGGAGTAAACAAAAATGTGATTTTTAAGAAATCACTTTGTATAAATGCACACGATTCTAATTTTAAAATACTAGCAAAGGCTGGTCAGTTTTATTAAATGTAAACATAAACATTTACATACAGGCACATACATTGCTTCTGGCCCGACACTAGGATACCCTGTGTCGTGGGAACCAGAAACAACGACATCACAGACATGTAAACATCCAAGACCTGGGGTTTTTTTTTTTAATTCCCAGCTGGGATTCGAACCCGGGACCTCTCGCATAGTGTGCAGATGCACTACCGCTGCGCCACGAGGTCGTCTGTATCAGGAAACTACATTATTCGGATATTTGAGAAGATGCTTCAGCTCTTTTAGAATAATAATTAAATGTTTCGATGTTACCAGTATCATTTTACGTTATTTTGATCACATATTTAGAAATGCAATTAATTAGTATTACCTCAAATCTTATCATGTTATCACTTTATTATGCATTTACAAAATAAGTAAATATGTGGTTTAAATATAAGCAGGTACATACTTAATATATAAAAAGGTTAAGTTTCAATTAAGGACCTAAAATGTAACTTTTGCAATTTTTTCTAATATTAAAGAAGTATTTTTTACCAGTTAATGTTTTTGTTTTTTTTAGCTATACTATCAAAGATAATTCGTGCAAATTTTTGTTGCATTGTCTTTACAAACAAGAAAGTTATAGATTTATGAGACGCTGAAGGCCATTCTCGCCCATAGTGCGTCGGACGTAATGGTCGGACGTAAGTTTTAAGTAGTTTATGTAATGTTATTTAATTTCATTTTTTTTTTTGTTTTTCTTATTATGGTATTTAACTTTTATGTGTAGGTATGTTTTACTTTTTTTTTAATTCGTTTAATGTGCACTCATTATTTCCCTACCTCCTTAAAATCATCGTCTCACAACTGATCTGGTTGGCTGGAAGAAATTTCTATAGAAATAAGCTCGCCTATGTACCCGTATTCTTATTGCTTTGTTTTTATGTTTAAAATATTTCTTTCTTGTGTACAATAAAGTATATCAATGGTCAACTTGCGTTCAGCTTTTTTGTGTTTTTTCCAGACAACATCGAAAAATTTAAAAAACATGCACTTTGAATTTTCTCACACTGCGATTTAGTACACAGGACCAACCTAGATACCTCGCAAATTGTTGAATTTGGGTCCCGTTGTTGGTTACTTTTTATTTCAGTTTTTTGTTTTTGTCTTTGTAGTGATTTTTTTTCATATTTGTTGGATTCATACTAATTTCATATAGCCTATAACTCTCGCGCAAACACGAACAAACGATCCAGATCTTATTTTTCAAAATCTCACCATTGGTTAAGGAGTTATGAGGGAACATAGAATCGGACAACCTTACATACATACATACGAGCCAAACACATTACCCTCTTTTTGGGCTTCGCCGCAGCATACGGATAATACTCGTAAGTACCACTGAAAGCTACCATGGAGGCGGTGGATGGAATACAAAAAAAACCGGCCAAGTGCGAGTCGGACTCGCGGATGAAGGGTTCGGTACCATTATCATTTTAGAAATATCGAATTTAACATTTAACGACATGACATCGGCGCTGTGAAGGTTAGCCGCTAGATGGCGAGCGCTGTTTTTAGACAACATTTGTTGTGCCCCCTTAAATATTTATTTTATTCTGTTTTTATTTATTTATTTATTTGTCGTTATAGCGGCAACAGAAGTACATTATCTGTGAATACCTACTGCCTAGCTATCACGGTTCATGAGATACAGCCTGGTAACGGACAGGCAGACAGACAGACGCACAGACAGACGGACAGTGCAGTCTTAGTAATAGGGTCCCGTTTGGCACCCTTCGGGTACGGAACCCTAAAAACGGAAACTTGAAAAGTACGAGTAAAAAATATAAGGAAACAGCAGTTCTATTTTCAAAATGGCACATAGAAAGTAGAGCCCCTAGAAAAGTCGACAGAGCCCTGATGGCATTAAAAATGTAGGGAAGTCGCCTGGAAACGGCGCGTCACGTCATTCCGAGCAGATTCCTTTGGCGACTTGACTGTGAATAGAACCAGACGTAAAGTTAAAAAAATTGTAGTGCACACATACATAAACTCACGCATGTATCCCAGAGCGGCAGGCATAGACCAGGAACTGCCACTTGCCACGATCCTGACATCTTCGATCACTTTTGCTTCCTCGACATTCATTAGTCGTTGCAAGTACGCACGCCGGTTTCGGGTACTTTTCATCGTGCCCTTTGCTAAGACATAATTTATTTAGTTGAAGTATGTCCACCTGGGACGTCCCTTACCAGTCCTTCCACCCACATTCGCTCGATGTATTTGTTTTATGAATATTTCTTCCTTTATTCAAGATTTGTAGTCGCGTACACTTTTACCTAAGACCTAAATAGGAAAAAATCTGCCAAGTGCGTGTCGGGCCACGCGCTGTCTAGAATTCCGTAGAAGGTTTTTCAACTTGCTTGTAGAACTAAAAACTTTACCAAAGCAATTTTCAATGGAATTTGTACGAAGTTCGAACTTCCTGTTATAAGTCGTCTATTACTTCTAAAGCTTAGCCTGCTTAGCCGTAATAATTTTCCTTTTAAGTTCATTTCATTTTCACGTTTGTACCATGAACCGTATAGACGGGGTACCCCCTGCTCTAACTACTCTAAAAATTCGCGCTTTAATACTTCATAGTTCGCAAACGGATCCCTAAATTGAACAGTGTTATTCCTACACTCACGAATATTTTTAAACAACCAATCCCACGATGCCCCACACTATGGTGTATGCGAGTCGCACCCCTATTTTAGGCGTGGAGAGGTACCCATTCACATAACACTTGAAATTGCCAATCCGCGGTGGGCAGGTATTAAAGCCCATACTCAATCCGCGGTGGGCATGCGTGGTATTTAAGGTACGAGTACTCTCTATTTATCTCTGAGAGAAGGCCTATGCCCTGCAGTGGGGCGTATACTTAGGCGACATAAAAAAAAACACAAAATTATAAAAACTATCGATTATACGAGTCGATCCATGATTTTTCAGTCTTCCACTGTGTTGCCATAGGCACATACGGAGTTGTTCGTATTTGCACCGACTTAATATGAATGGATAATCCGGAGTCGAATACGGATGACATTATGACTACACATTTTTAAATGGATTTCCGGTACTTACAGAGTTACCACGTATTTCTGAATTACTACGATGAACTACAATTTGTAGATCATTGTGATAATTCGATGTAAATTGCGAAGCCGATTGACGCATGGAATAACAAGAAAAAAGACTGCTAAGCAATGTACATCGAACTGTCATAATGACCTACGTAATTGTAGTTCAGCGTAGTAATTCAGAAATATGTGGTAACTCTGACAGTATCGGAGATCCATTTAAAAATGTGAGTTGTACTTTTATGAAACTCGGCCCTTGGACGGGGCTAATTGATTGATTGATTGACTCTATTGGCATTCAAGCGGATCAGCTGAACAACTGAAATCAAGTCTAGATGAACCAAAAAGTTTAGTACCTAGCTTGGAAGAAAACTTAACTCACAGTTTCGTCGATGTAAAAGTTGTAGGTATGTATACCTACATTCGGCATAAAAGGCAAAGAAAAATATAAACCAAAATAGGGAGCTACTCCGCGTGGGAGTGAATTAATTTGCGGCACCAACGTCTCCAACTTCTTAGCAATTTGCTAAAAATGCAAAATAGGCTTATAATGAAAACCGATCATTAATCATTCACGAGAACTCTCAAATCAACTTTGCATGAAATTGAGCAGAAGCTATTATTGCCCTAATAACGAGCACACCCAGCAAACCACGACCCCGCCATTTTCCGTTTTCCTAATGTTCTTCTTAGCGGAATGGTAGTCGGTATAGGTCTTCGTTAGGCTGGTCAAAAACCTTTGTGATCGACCTATGCTCTTATTGCCTTAATTGACACCCGAGTACGATATGCGGCGCTGGGCGCACATTTTATACTTAAACAAAATTCAGCATTAGAACAAGCACAATGCTGGGCACCAGCCTTCTCTCAGAGAGAGAAGTTAGCTTATTCACTGGCAAATGATGATGATGATGATGATTTTTTTCCGTGGATGTCGTAGAAGGCGACTAACGAAATCAATTGCCAGGAGACGGGGAGCAGCGCCTTCCTGAGATTCCAACCGCATACTGCGATCGCCAACCCGCCTGCCAAGCGTGGCGATTATGACATAACACCTCATGGTTATGAAAACCACGGAGGAGGCCCATGTCCTGCAGTGAGCCTTAAATGGCTGATGATGATGAACTTTATTGATTTCAGTAGTATTAATACTAGAGTGTGGCAACCGAAAGCGTGGCCTGGAATTTTGCTTAAAGTCTTTACATGGTACCACTAAATGACTGTCAGTGCTGTCGTATGACTGTTACCATTGTGACTTTGTGATACTTGTTGGCTGAATATTCATATTTATTGTGTAGATAATATTGTACCGTAAGAAGAGTTGAGAAACGGTGTACTGAGATGTTTTTTGTAATAAATTAACAAATTGTACGTGCATAAGTAATGCATAGGTATTTAGTTGATTTCAGATTTGTGCAGGAACCAAATATAATACTATCATTTTGTTAATATGAGATATTTTTTTATGTTCGTAGATAAGGCTTCAATGTGGCTATGTGGCAAGAGCTGGATGGGAGTAGCCGAGGACCGTGCTCAGTGGCGTGCAATAGAAGAGGCCTATGTCTAGCAGTGGATAATCATAGGCTCATGATGATGACCCTTTAGACATTCCTTCTTCTTCTTCTTCAGGTGCCTCTCCGGCTAGCGAAGGTTGGCAGTCAGCTCAGCATACTTCTCTCTGTCTCTCACTAAGTGAAAAAGTTCTGCTGCACTTGTAATTCCAGTCCATTCTCGCAGGTTCCTTAACCAAGATTTCCTTCTTCTGCCCACGCGTCTCTTTCCAGCAACTTTTCTTATCGTTATTAGTTGCAAGCCCTTACATTTCTGTTGCAAAATCACTGCTTACGTAACAGAGTTGATGGTAAATGTAACTAATTTCCTCTTTGACTGTTGTAATTGGCATAACTGTGATTTTTTTATTTAAATGTCATTTCATTTCATTTCTTTGTATTAATCTATAGAAAACGCCACTGGTTGTACAATAAAGTGATACATTGCCGTGTAAGACTTTTCTGTCTTGTAATTATATTGTACAATAATAATTGTTTGTTTTCTTTCAATAAATAAAAATGAAATGTTTTTTTTCTAGTACAGCTGATGATACCGTACGAATATATATTTTATATAACACCTGCTCGTCAATGGCATATTATGTGTCATGCAAACTCAACTTAAAGGTCTAGCCGGGTCATTATAAATGTACTGAATTTCATAATCCCCTAGGGAATTATGACATTTGAATTTGGAATGCAATCAACATTGAATATACGAGCTCCTTGCAATCCATGACCAAACGTCAAAATTAGAATAGAAACTTTTCATAGAGCCCTACACCAAGAAGAATTTATTCAAAATTAGAATGAAAACTTTTTCTTTTTAATTGTATTATGTTTTATTGCCTCGCAGTGTTTGTATAAAGTAGAGTATGCATTTTGGGGATAAAGCAGTGTATTTGTCTCGGGCGTTTTTGAACCCCTCGGCCTCGGGATTCTAGCTTTAACTCCCTCGCTTCGCTCGTGAGTTAACCCTAGGATCCCTCGTCCTTGGGGTTCAAAATATCGCCCGAGACATAATACACTGCTTTATCCCCTTAATGCATAATCTACTATTTTTAATTCTCGCCTATCTCTCAAGTTACGCTTTCGTTCGCCAGACACTATGAACATCAGTGCTACGAACTTAAACAGGGGTCTTCGGTAACCTGAAAGCTACCAAAGGCACTTCGTTTCAGCACTATATTGTAGAAGAAGAAGAAGAAAGATACCAACAAGACACATCACAGAAACAAAATAAGCAGATAAGTAACACAACAACAGAAAAAAGGCTAGCGGTGGTAGCCTAGTGGGTAGAACATCGGACTCGGAAGCGAGAGATCCAGGTTCGATCCCCGGTGCGGGCATGTACCTATGACGTGGTTTTCTAAGTTATATACATTTGTGAAGTTATAGTAGCAATAGCACTCGCTAATGATGAAGGAAAACATTGTGAGGAAACCTGAGTGTCTGAGCTACTTACATACATCAGCGCTTGAAATCGCCAATCCGCGGTGGGCACGCATGATGATTAAGCCCACACTCTCTCCCTGAGAGATGGCCTGTGCCCTACAGTGGGACGTATATAGGCTGCTTATGTAACAGACAAAACAAATAAATGAAATAGGACCATAGATGCAGCCTGTGATTGTGCCGATCAGCGATTGCCTTCTTTGCATTCGTTCAGTTGATCTAGAAAGAAAGAATGACATTTATTGGGACACATTAACACATCACAGGAAAAAAAAGGCATAACAAGTAACATAAAGAAGTACAAAGGAAAAACAAGTCTCACAAATACAACATAGGACAAGGCAAAGTCAGAGCGTGAGAGTACATCCTGTGGTGTGTCAAAGTTGCCACAAAGGGCATCTGACTCAGCATTGTGCTGAGGGTGTGAGCCCTCTACCCGTCATCAGATATTCAGGCTTCCTCACCCTGTGAGTGGTAATGTGCAGACCAAATACAAGAATGCAGAATTCTGGTAGTTCTACCTCGCACCTAGAGACTTCTTGGGCCGCCACTGCTGGGGCCGTCATACTGTATTCTGTACAATTGAATGTATTCAATCTGTATGCCTTTCCGTGTTTGTGACTGTGACCCCTTGTCTGGTTACTATACTCCATTCCACGAAACGAGCCCCGAAAGAAAATCGTCCATGTGCGCCCATTGGTTAATGCGCGTGACCTTCAATAGCCACTGTATTAAGTAAACCTGCCCTATGAAGCGGACCGTCTTCGCTTATTGTTTCGCTTATCTCTAGCCGCGCGCATTGTCCGATGAGATGCGAGTATTTGTTTCTCCAGGAGTTCGACTCGTGGAACGGAGAATGCTTGACAGGGTCACATCACACACACCACATCCTAGCATGGAAGCAGGGCCAGTGATTGTATTGAATGGATATTAATTATTTTATATTCATAGAGATATAATCAGATGGCCTTTATATAGAAAAATATAAATACAGCGATGAAGCGTTAGCCGTAGAGTTATGTTTAAGCATGGCGGCCTGCCCTATTGTCAGGTTCTTTGATGCCTCATGAAATGGGGCTAAAGCTCATAAATTTGGGAATTCGCAACATCATGCCTACTTCACAAAGCGCAGGGAATGGCTTTTCGCTGGTTGGATTTAGGCTCCTTCCGAGGCAACGGTTTGACGTTCACCGAATCGCTACAGAGTGGTTAGAAGAGTAAAATATTCCGTGTGAAATATCTTGCTTTTATCTGAAAAAAACATTTAACATGTTTGCACAATGTTAATTTATGTCCAAGTTTATTTTGTACTGCAATTTATTTTTATTTATTAATTATTTTAATACACTGACATTGATAAAAATCATACGATGCGGCGGACTTATGCCCGGTTCCTATATTCAAGAACGACTTGTTTTGCTTACGGATGGTTAAAATGTCTGCTCAAGTATTCCTCTTACAAACGGTTTCGAATAACCTACTGTACGATAAATGTATGGATCCTAACAATTTTTTAAACATCGACCAGCTATTCAAGTTACGGGACGCTTGTTAAGCATAAGTTACCGGTTACCAATAACGATTCGTTAAATATAGGAACCGGGCATAAATGCCATAAGCATTTTCTATCAGTCAACCGCAGCAGGTAAAGTACTATCAACTGTATTCTGTTTCGTAGACTTAGGTAATAAAATAAAATATATACAATAAAAAATAAACCTGTCAAAAGAACAGTTACAATTAATTACTTATATTATCGTTTATCGTACACCATGTCATTGCTACAGTAACTAATAACTTGCTGAGGAAGTAAATCAAAATGCCATCGTTAATTTAGTAAATTTTCAGCCGTGCTGACGCGCTAACTGCTTTAAGCATCGAGGCATTTTGTGTTGCAGAAAGACTTAAAGTGGGACTGGTTTTTTTTTTTTCGTTTAAGGCCCGATATTTGATAATAAGGAAATAGCAACACCTAGTGTTAGGTTCCATCTATATCATCTTTGAAATTACTTGGGGCCCAGGGGGGTCGCAAGAATTTTTACTTGCAAAGTGGTTCGCGTCTTCAAAAATATTGATGAACACAATCTTAGTGCATTATAGTACAATAACAGATACACGCCCTGGTCCCGTGATGTGTTTTTTCATACCATTGACGGCTAGAAGGTTTAATACGTACGTAGACTTGAAACAGCAATAAAATGAAATCGCAGCGTTGATGCAGTTGCCATTGCCCTGTAGTGGGATTTATTTAAGGGCTAGATAGTAAGATACATTAGATACATTATGACAAAAGAATTGTTTCGATACACATAAGTGATTGTAGTGGGATTTATTTAAGGGCTAGATTAGATAGTAAGATACATTAGATACATTATGATAAAAGAATTGTTTCGATACACATAAGTGATACATCAACCGTCTCATAATATGTACTCTCTATTTATTTGCGTTATGGGCAAATTTGTATTAAAAAAAATTGCGTGGTTTAGCTGCCTATTTTGTAAATTACCCAGTTTGAAAGGTTCTTTTCATCGCTTTCTTCGAAAAGCCGGCTCGTTACGGCTACTTCGAAAGCTTCATAAATTGAAATAAAAGGGACCGATCGTATATTGAAACGATCAATAAGTGTTGTATATCTTTTCAATAAAAAAAAATCTTCTTGACACAAAACTTAAATTTTTATAACGTATGCAACACAGACATAGACTTTGTTTACAAAAATTCAGCACTGCTCTCATGAGAAAGAGTATTTTCTGTATGGTCCCATTGATATTTAACAAAATCTCTAATAGCATTAAAGACCTAGAAAAGGATAAGTTAAAAATTAATTATTTATATTACTAATAGAAAAATGATATTATGAACGACTTTCTGTGTGATAAACAAATCTAATACAATTAAATCGTATTAGTAATTTTAGTTATTACGTGACATTTTAATAATTGTTTGCCTCTCTTGGACTTGTAATATTATTGAAATACCTTATTGCATGCCTGCATGAATATTCATATGCCCATGATGGGTAGAACATGGAAAGAACTTTACTATATTTAAGACCTTTTATATTCGTACCTATGTTCATGAATAAATAATTCTGATTCTGATTCTTAGGCATCGATACACCTTAGCTTAAAATTGTCAATACACGGTTGTCACGCGTGTTGATTAATTCCATCACGGTTTTTAACCATGAAGGGTTTTGCCATAATCGCCACGCTTGACAGGCGGGTTGGCGATCGCAGTATGCGGTTGGAATCTCAGGAAGACGCTGCTGCCCATCTCCTGGCAATTTATTTCCTTAGTCGCCTTCTACGACATCCACGGAAGGAAATGGAGGGACGATATTCTTAATCCGGCGCCACACGGATTAAGCCCATACGTAGCATGAATTAAGACTTAATTATGTAAAAAGTGTCTGCATATTCCGCCTCGCACTCATGTCACTCCTTTCCTAAATAGTGCGAATATTTCGAAAATGCAAGCGAGGCTAAAACTTCAGTTGGCTACTCTGCTGTTCGGAGTTATAAAAACGCATGTTCCTACCCACTTAATCCTAATCAATAAACTCACCTGGAGAAAATCGAGTCACACCGAAGGGATAAGGATAAGCCTAAAAGCCGCTGTCCTATGCTTCGGGACACTTAAGGGTACAGGATAGCAACCTGTACCATTAAGTATGCCGAAGCACAGGACAGCGGCTTTTCGGGGCAGTTTTAGGTACGCAGCAACCAAGTGCTGGAACAATATCCCACCGTCATTTCGTGATTATTTTATAATCAACTTTTCAAACCTACAAACAAATCAACCTTTAAAAACTGTTATAAGGCATATTTATTACAAGCACATATTGCTAATAACTGTTCCTTGGCTTGCGTACCTTAAGCACAGCGGTCCTCTTGCGTCTGCTTGGTCCTAGTGCGTAGAAATGGCGCACATCTCCGGCAATACAATTCACCGTCACTATACCGTTTTATTTTTTCACTTTTCATACATTGTTTATCTCTAATAAGCAATCAAATACACAATAGTGGAGTTTCTTTGATAGCTTCTTCTCCGCATAATCTATTAATTGTGAAACTAACAGCCTTGACGCTCATTAAGTAAACATTTTGTTTTTATAGTGAATAAAAATTTTTGACTTTGACTTTAACTACAATCATCATCATCAACCCATTATGTCCCCACCGAGGGGCACGGGTCCCTTCCCTGAGGAAGGTATAGGCCATACTCCACCACGGGGGCCAAGTCCGGATTGGTGGAGGCTTGTAGACTAGTGGCTCGTCTACTGTCAGAAGTTGTCAAGCCGCCCTAAGGCCTCTGACTTGGCTTTACGACTGCCATCTATCGACGGCACCCGGCACCAACAGCTTAACGTGCCTTGCGAAGCACGGAACCGCTCGGAAAAATGCCACTAGCGTTAGGCATAGACGGCGACCCATCCATGCACTGAACGCGCCCTGTGTTGCTTAACCTTCGTGATCGTTTTTAAGATCACTCAGGCAGCCGGGGCTACAATACATCACATTAATTACACTACACATGATACGCAAGCACTTTGTCACTGCATCAATTGTTTTGCACTACATTTTTATTTCTCTTTTTAGGTTTCCGTACCCGTAGGGTGTCAAATGGGACCAAATTACCAAGACTTCACTGTCCGTCTCTGTCTGTCTGTCTGTCTGTCACCAGACTGTATCTCATGAACCGTGATAGCTAGACAGTTGAAATTCTCACAAATGATGTATTTCTATTGCCGCTATGACAACCAATACTAAAAAAGGAATAAAATAAATATTTAAGGGGGGCTCCCATACAATAAAGGTAATTTTTTTTGCCGTTTTTGGGTCGATATTAATAACGCAACTGGTAGACGCTTGAAATATTCATACAATATTTAGTTGTATATTCGCTTCAAAAATAAATACTTAAATTGAAATAAATAATTTTAATTTAATTTAATAATAATTTAAGAGGGGCTGAAACGTGGTCTCTCACTATGTGCCTCATAAGAAGGCTCAAGGTCACGCAACGAGCTATGGAAAGGGCTATGCTCGGAATTTCTCTACAAATGATGAGATCCGTAGACGAACGAAAGTCGTCGACATAGCCCAGCGGATTAGTAAGTTGAAGTTGCAGTGGGCGGGGGCACATAGCACGCAGAACTGATGGCCGATGGGGCCGAAAAGTTCTCGAAGGGAGACCACATATCGGCAAGTGCAGCGTAGGACGACCAGCCACAAGATAAATTTCGATCTTTGTGTCTAATGGTACGGAACCCTTCGTGCGCGAGTCCGGCTCGCACTTGATCGGGTTTTTTTCTCTTTTTCTACACACCCGCGACTAACCGTAGTGTGGCAACGAAGGAATATCTGCGTTGTGGGTAGGTTCTTCGGTGCTCCTACAACACATGCTGAGTCGGGACCATTTTAAGGGCTCAATGCCTTGAACTGAATCATGAGCATTATGTAAAAGCCTGTTTGTATTTTTAGATAGATAGATAGAGAACACTTTATTGCACAACCAGGTGAAAGATATCACAAATAGTTTCTTATATCTAAGTAGTTGTATACAATTGGCAATACAATTAATACAATTTTTATTATTTTTTGTTTTCTTTTTACCATCAAATTTTTTTACTAAATTTTCTATAAATTATCCTGTGATCAACCTTCATATTTTCCGTTGTAAATTTGCCAGTGATGGAACTAAATAGAGTGCACATACGTGCTGTCGAATGTATGAGGAGATATTAATAATCGTGTACTTTGTCCGTTGTGTTATATGTTTTTATTTTTAGCATTTCTGTTGTATTATTCATAAAATGATTGTCTTGTTTTGCGTGCTGTGTCTTTAAATAAATGTTTTTTTCTCAAACATGCTTGGAAATTTGAGTATTATTTCGACTACCTTCTTCGAGATAAATCGAAATTGCTGTACTGGCCAATTACACGCAAGCAGCGGCCGGAAAAAGTTCTATGAAAATTCATAACTGTCGTTTTTTGCGGCCAAATAAATTACATACTAAACTCATATCTGTCGTGTTATTTAAAAATGAAACGATCTTTTACTCCTAACAATGCCAACCACGGAGGTAACTTATCAGAGGTTTTATTTAAATTTCGAACTGGCTTGGAAAGCTGGATATACCTATTGAGAAAAAAGACCACTTTAAGGCGGCAAAAATTATTGTTGTTCGTTCGTGGTTTGTCTGATTTTGAAAGTTTATTGAATTTAACAGAATGAGTTCAGGAGATGAAAATGACTGCGATTACCTTATTTTAACGCCACCAAAAATTCAAAAGGCGGCAAGAGCCGTAATATAAAACTTGTTACCGCCAAAATCGAAAGAATAGTATTTTTCTCAAACATGCTTGAAAATTTGAGCATTATTTCGACAACCTTCTTCGAGATAAATCGAAATTGCTGTACTGGCCAATTACACGCGAGCAGTGGCCGGAAAAAGTTTGATAAAAATTCATAACTGTCGTGTTTTGCGGTAAAATAAATTAGGTACATACGAAACTCATATCTGTCGTGTTATTTAAAAATGGAACGATCTTTTACTCCGAACAATGACAACCAATGAGGCAACTTATCAGAGGTTTTATTTAAATTTTGAACTGGCTTGCGATAGAAAGCTGGATATACCTATTAAAAAAAACACTTTAACGCGGCAAAAACAATTGTTGTTCGTTCGTGGTTTGTCTGATTTTGAAAGTTTATTGAATTTAACAGAATGAGTTCAAGTGATGAAAATGACGGAAATTTAAGAGGCGGCAAGAGCCGTAAAAGAAAACTTGTTACCGCCAAAATCGAAAGAAAAATATTTTTCAAATTAAAAGTTCTGCCTTAGTACTACCTACTTAGTTTTAATTTCCGCGCATTATTTGAGGAAAATCATATACAAGCCTTGGCCACAACTAGGCATTGATGGACTTATGGCTTCGCCTTGGCCCACATTTCCACGTTCGTCCATCAATGCCTCTTTTGCTGGCTGCTGCAGTAATATACTATATCTATCTAGATATCTGAAACCTGATTTTTCTAAAGGAAAAGAGGGCGATTTTCCAGCAACGCATTTGCGTCAGGCGTGCAAAGCAATGGAGTATCATATTAAATTTAATTGCAAACGCGGCCTTTTCAGTGCAACTTTGCGGGCTCTTCCAATTTCAACAACAAATTTTTAATTTTAATTTTCAACCATAAGAACGGTACACATATAAGAGTCAGTCTTGGTAATGTCATAGCACATGCCCTAAAGTATAAGAACAAATAATAAGAACAGGCCAATTGTGAGTCGGACTTCCGTTAGGCTCTATTCGGTAACATAAACGACACCGGTGGTAAACAATCATATGTTTTTAGGGTTCCGTAGTCCATCAAGGAACCCTGATAGTTTCGCCATATCCGTCTGTCTGTCTGTCCATCCGCGGCCTAGCGCAAAGACCGGTGGTACTAGAAAGCTGTAATTTGGTATGTGTATACATATTTATCACGCCAACAAAGTAAAAGAATAAAATGTTTGGAAATTTTTTTTACTGTTCCTCCCCTAATGTGAAAAGTGGGGATGATTTTTTTTTTCTCGTCCACCCTTCGTATGGGGCATCGTTGTAGTGGTCGTTAAAAAATATTGTGGGAGTAGGAATGCCATTTTTTCATTGTGGCGAAAATAAAATGTTGAAACCAGTTGGACCCTGCGTTGCAGCAAGGAAGGAAAGCACGGAAGGGGTCCCGTGTATAATGACGTCATTACTGTTAATGATATTACGCGACTTGACGTCAGCTCTGCAAGAACAGTTCCGCGAACGTGTGCCTCTATTTAGTGCGGGGGTTCATTTGATAGATAGGTAGATAGATAGAATTATTGATTTTTAGTCTCTGAACTAATCGATTAGTAGTTACAGACCTGGGATAGCTCTTAAATATGACAATTTCAGACACTATTTGATGAAGACTGTTTGAGACCAGGACAAGTGAATGTGCCGTGTGGAAGTTATTTATTTATTTTATTTTAAAAAACATCCAAATCGCTTTAAGTCTGACTTTTAAAATTTGATTTCTCCAGGATCGCATCATCAGATCCCGACTTGATGACTATGAAACCACCTGTTAATTATACCCTTTCAAAGAAAAAAATATTTTCCAAATCGGTTCACGCATCTTCGAGTAATCGGGAAACATGCATAAAAAAATTATAAAAAAGATTCCGATACATTGAGAGCCTCCTCCTTTATTGAAGTCGGTTAAAAACTTGTTGTAAATGAAAAACTCTACCGATATGTTTTAGGAATTGCGCATTTTATAAACAACATTGAATTTATTCGAGACTTCTTAATAACTTATATACTCTTCCCCAACTTAATTTTGTTTTTTTTTTGTTTTATTTATAAACTGATTTTTTCCTTTAGATAGGTCTCGATTCAATCCAAAGGAAGAAAATCATAACGTCCATCCAACAAGAATGCGTACAATAGGCGTAGTTTCAAACAGAAGAGAAATGACATATTTATAACCTAATATATTTAAGTACCAATATAGGGTTGCCAGGAAGAAATTGCTATCAGCAAGAAGGCCGCTATTTGTACATCTTCTTTTGTAACTATTGTTTCTGTAGTTGTTTTCTTGTGTGTACAATAAAGATAAACTAGGCTTAACTGATGACTGATGGTGAGGGTCGCTGGGCAGACCACCAGCCCGGTAGGCCGACGACATTGTGAAAGCGGCTGGGAAACGTTGGACGAGATCATTCGACGTACATTGCGTAGCAGATTCTACTTGTTAATCTGTGGTTTAATCAACTTTGCAATGTACCTACATCGAACTGTCGTAATAAACCATGAATTGTATTTTTATGAAATAGAAAAAGAAGAAGAATAAAGACATTTATCATACCAACAAGACACATCACAGAAACAAAATATGCAGATACGTAACATAATATGCACAATAACAGAAAGAAAACTTAATACACAACAGACAAAACAAATAAGTAAAACTGGACCATAGATGTAGCCTGTGGTGTGTCTAATTTGCCACAAAAGGCAGCTGACTCAGCGTTGTGCTGAGGAAGTGATCCCTCAGCGCTTCAGTCAGTATCAGTGCCATATCATCCGATAATAATAAAAAGAATAATTACATATGAACGCCCGCGAATATGTTAATATGTTGCCCGCGACTTCGTTCGCAATATGCAATAAAATATACATCGAAATTTGATCTATATTTTTCCGGAATACAAAAATTGTAACTCAAATATTTTTTTGTATTTATTACTAAAAAAAAATGTTTATATAATGAGCGTCAAAAAGTAGCCTATGTGTATTCTAAGTTGCCACAAAAGGCAAAGAATAGCAAATGACCGGATAGGTTGGCGTGAAAGAGAAGAGTCCTATGCCCAACAGCGGGCTCTGTTTATGGGCTGATTGGATAGATAAACTAAGTTGTGTTCTCTACTAAATAGCTGTCATTATAATTTTGTTGGTACATCTTAAATTCACGGGTCCATAGGGACCCGGTATTTTGAGGCCTCTGTGCTTCGGCCCTACGCACCGAAGCCTACAGCTCAGAGGCCTTTACCATTTACTCTAAATGTTATGGGTGCATCTGCCGGATGTAATCTCAGGATAAATATTACGAATCTACCCAGAGATAATATCTTATTATTACCATTGTCTACCATTAGCGTTTCTAGCCGTAGGTATTTGTGATTACCAACCCGTAACATAGTAATCCTTTTTTAACGCGGAAGTTGAAATTACTCGAACCGAAATCGTAACAAAGAACATCGCCGAAGAGCGCTGCAACTTTTTTATTACAGTGCCCGTAACACTTGTCGCGCGTCAGAAACTTCCCCTTCTGTGTTAATGAAACGGATACAGGTATAACGGCAACTCTGCAGCAGTATAAACGAACAATGTACAGTAAAATGGAAAGCTCCAACCAGAAGTTCTGGGGTCTGTTTCATAGTACTACAATCTACAATCATGGTTTAATATGACAATTCGATGTACATTGCAGAGCCTAATTACTAATCGACTACGCAATGCATGATAATTATTACTTAAAGAAGAAGAAGAAGAAGAAGAAGAAAGACATTTATTGGGACAAATTAACATATCACAAGAAAAAAAGGCATAACAAGTAGCACAAACAAGTACAAAGGAAAAACAAGTCACGTAAATACAAAATAATACAAGACAAAGTCAGAGCGTCAGAGTGCATCCTGTGATGTGTCAAAGTTGCCACAAAGGGCATCTGACTCAGAATTGTGCTGAGGGTGTGAGCTCTTAATATTTATATTGCACATAAGCTAATGTACAATATGGCGGACATAATATCCTTTGATTCTCGGCTACTATAATGTGTTGATTTGTAAAGTAACGCCCGACTCAGGGTACTTTCTACTCATCAACACGAACAACTTTTACTATCGGGTCAGCCTCGGAATCGCGAAAAAAAAACAGCTGTGCCATACTAAAATTCGATACCCACTAAACAAATTTATGGAACAGCTGATTTTATAGAGTTGGTCCCACAGTAAAAGATGTTCGTGTTGATGAGTAGAAAGGACCCTGAGTCGGGCGGTACTTTGCAAATCAACACCTTGTATAATGTACAATTTGTTAATTTGGAGTGTGGTTTCCGTTAAACAGAAAAAATAATGATAAAAAAATACCGAATTGTCACCATAAACAAGGAACTGTAGTTTTGGGAAACGTGGCCCTGACTACGCTTTAGGTTCTTTGGGATTGATTGAACCCGCAACTTCTCATGGGTTCGGGTCAATCAATCAAACGATCAAGCAGCTCGTACTCATCTACTGCTGGACATAGGCCTCCCCCAAGACATGCCACTTCTTTCCGTCCACGGCCATCCTCATCCAGCCGCTGCCAACTGGCTTTGGCAAGTTAAAGTGCCAGTGGGCTGGTCACATCTGCTGGAGAACCAATAGTCGATGGTTCAGAGGTTCTCGAGCGGATACCACGAACTGGCAAACGCAGCGTAGGGCGCCCACTGGCTCGCTGCGCTGGCGATCTGATCTTGAAAGCTCACGAGTTTCAGTAAAAATTCCTTTAATCTATCAATTCATTCTAAGTGCCTACAAAAACATCGTTTATTGGCTCAATTTTGATTGGGAGGCGCCGTGCGTAATGAAACACATAAAATATTTTTTGTTAATAAAATCAACTGGATTCTGTGTGTTTTGTTTGTATTTGTGATATTTTGGCCTGGTTATTTGGACCTGGATAATTAATCGTATTGTGCACATGTCATTATTATTAGAATTGAATGAATCTCTTAAAGTGGAGTTTCTGTACATTTCTGTGATGTGCTCCTACTTGAAAGCTTGCAACGTGAGACGTTGCTATGAACTGAAATGTAACTGCAGTTTTCAGCTCACTTTCACAACTTGCAAATGGTAAATGATTTTGTACGCTTTGGCCGCAGCCTTTGCAAATTTCTGTAATATTGCACTAATGCTGTGCAAAAAGATTTGGATAATATTAAAAATGAAAAGCAAAATAAAAAACCTATTTATTAATAATTTTTACAGACAGTTTACTGTGGTCGCCACGCCACGTTTATTTAAACTGTTGAAAGCACTTGTCCTTTACAGTTTTGTTAAAAAATTCATTGTACCTTAATGGACTATTCACTCTGCAATGGGCCGGCGATGAGCCTTAAATAAACGTTACTTTTAAAGTTAGAGACAGATGCAAAAAAACCCGGGCTCGGCCGGCCGACGAGCATGATAGAAACGAGCTTGCAGCTGCAAGAAAAAAAATATTAAGTTTATTTTTATTAATTTTAAAATTGAGGAAAGGGACTGGGCAACTATTTGCCTCTCACTCATACAATAGGCATACAAGAGCCAAATAATTGTTCAGTCCCTTTCTAAAACTATTCGCGCTATTGATATAGTTAGCCTCTTCTTCAGTACTTTATGTATCAGAAGATGAAATAAATACAATACCAAATCACAAATTGACTCGCAATTCCCTGAGACACCAGTATCAAGGTATATATTTGACCATTTCAGTGTCTGATTGAAGCGGCCGTAGACTCCAATACAAAGACACTGGAGGCCCGATCCTAAACTGGGGTCAAGTTTCCTTTTGAGAAACTAAAACCCTATGTGGTAAGAAACTAGGTAGTTTTTTCCTAGCGTGACATTTAGTTTTTTTTTTAGTTCCGTACGGAACCAGAAGGTAAGGGACGCTATTAATAAGACTCCATTGTCTGTCTGTCACCACGCTGTATCTCGTGAACCGTGATAGCTAGACAGTTCAAATTTTCACTGATATTTCAGTAGCCCCTGTAACAAAAAATACTCAAACAGAATAAAATAAATATTTAAAGGCGGCTCCTATGTTTTTCATCATCAATCCATTATGTCCTCACCGAGGGGCACGGGTCTCTTCCCTGAGAAAGGTATAGGCCATACTCCACCACGGGAGCCAAGTCCGGATTGGTGGAGGCTTGTAGACTAGTGGCTCGTCTACTGTCAGAAGTTGTCAAGCCGCCCTTAGGCCTCTGACTTGGCTTAACGACTGCCATCTGTCGACGGCAGCCGGCACCAACAGCTTAACGTGCCTTGCGAAGCACGGAACCGCTCGGAAAAATGCCACTAGCTCGGCCCTGGCTGCCTGAGTGATCTTAAACGATCACGAAGGTTAAGCAACACAGGGCGCGTTCAGTGCATGGATGGGTCGCCGTCTATGCCTAACGCTAGTGGCATTTTTTCCTATGTTTTTGCTTGATGTTAATAACGGCAACAGGTAGACGCTTGAAATATTCAAATGTTATATAGATAATGGTACCTACGGAACCTTCTTGCGCGAGTCCGACTCGCACTTGGCCGGTTTTTTCAAGCCGAAAAGGTCGGTCGGAGGCCGAGACTTCCTACTTGTTAATCTGTGGGTTAGTCGACTTTGCAATGTACATAGAATTGCCATAGTAAACCGTGAATTGTAGTTCTATGAAACAGGTCCCAGCTACCCGCAGTGACAGTAAGACCAGCCTAAGTAAAAGTACGACTGACGTCATCGTCAGGAAGCATGCAAGCCTAATCGTAAATGTACCTTTGTACCTACATACGCCAGGCCCCGTCAGTTGACGAGTTTAAAACTTCCATGAGCACTACTTCGAACTTCGGAGTAATAATCCTATTATATAAGTAAATTTTATGTAGTTGTGTTATAGTGTGTATTTTATATGTATTTGGTTTGTATCTTGTTATAATAACTATGTAATTTTATTGTAATATAGTTTATATAATTATTATTATTTATTCATTTTTGCCCAATAACTACCTACTGACAATCATCCTAACATTTGTTTCAGAAACAAATAGATAACAATCCCAATTGATAAAAAAAACTGGACGCGACTTTCACTCTCACGGCTGAACCAACAATTACAAACATATATTTACAGAATCACTCGTAGCCCCGGCTGCCTGAGTGATCTTAAACGATCACGAAGGTTAAGCAACACAGGGCGCGTTCAGTGCATGGATGGGTCGCCGTCTATGCCTAACGCTAGTGTCATTTTTCCGAGCGGTTCCGTGCTTCGCAAGGCACGTTAAGCTGTTGGTGCCGGCTGCCATCGATAGATGGCAGTCGTTAAGCCAAGTCAGAGGCCTTAGGGCGGCTTGACAACTTCTGACAGTAGACGAGCCACTAGTCTACAAGCCTCCACCAATCCGGACTTGGCCCCCGTGGTGGAGTATGGCCTATACCTTCCTCAGGGAAGAGACCCGTGCCCCTCGGTGGGGACATAATGGGTTGATGATGATGATTCATTTTTTATGTTTGTTCTTGCAATAAATCTTTCTTGGAACTACCCCTTGCATTATCCACATAACCCAAGGAAGAAAATACTTACTAGTATTAAGCTCGCCTTTGTACAAACACCCCTTTTATGATTGTATAAAAATATAAACATTTTTATGATTGTATAAAAATATAAACTTTTGAAAAATTGTGGTAAGTATTTTCTTCCAGCTAACCTTTGGTGCTGGGTACAGCGGTTAGTGGATATTATGTAGCGACGCTTTAGGGCCTCTGCACACGTCGGTTTTCGAACGCACGTGGAACGCAATCAGGACGCTCACCAAACGCAAGGCCGCTGGCATGTTGTAGTCTTTGCACACGATCCTTACGTTTGTAATTTGATAACGCGCAGAGGACGCCTTCAACAAAACCGTGCGTCGCCAGCGCATAAAAAAACATGCAGCCCGTGTACTGCGCTTTTTTGAAATTTTCATGTACGCAATTATGATCTAATGTGAAATATATGAAAATTAAGGAAACGGTGACCTAATTAAGGTTACAAATTGAACATAGGTGTCTATTTCAACCAAAATCTAGATTGTCATATATATTTTTAGAGCCTAACGTTTTCTCCATAGTACGGTCCGTACTTAGTAGAGCTCTTACCTCTGTTACCCTCTCTGTCTCTTTGATGCAGCCTGCATCCGTCCTACTGCAGGGCTCTCACAGAGAGAGTATGAGCTTAATTACCACGCGTGTCGGCTGTGGATTGACAATTTTAAGCTCTGAGGTATGCGAACACCTCAGACACTCAGGATTACTCATCTCACATGTGGATTATCCCGGCATGTACTTTGTTTCCTAAGTTACGTATTTTGTGAAGTTGTCCTAACAATACTGAAAACTGTTACTTGTAGAGCACCATATTAAATGAGCACTGAATAGCGATCTCTGTGTCAAGACAGCCTTATGAATGAAGCCCTTAGTGTCATTCCAATTAGAAAATACCCTTTCTGTCACTACCATAAAGCTTGTATAGGCCCGGGGGCACGGAATTTGCTTAGCGTCGACTGCTCGTTGACTCCTTTCTGAAAGGAGCGGAACCGAATTTACTTTGTTGAAACTCTAACCGCATGCTCGGCGCACAATGGGAAACTTACATCAAATTTACATTAGAACAATGATATTTTAATGTAAATATTGTAAATCTGAGTGTGTAAACTTCAAAAAAATAAGACAGTATAAATTTTTTTCTTGTTTTACAGGTTTTCAGGGCTAGGCCAATTTTAGATTAGATTAGAACTCTTTATGAAATTTTTAATGTATTTTTTTTTTGTATATTTTTTGTGATTTAAATTCTTTTAAGATGTGTACTGCCGTGTCATGACAAAACACTGTAATTTTAAAACAGGCATTTTCCAGAAAACGCAAAAAACATTTTGTTACGAAAATTACGCATAAATACGTCAAATATAAACAGATTACTTTGAAATTTTTATGTGTTTAATAATAGTACACAAAATTATGTGTGAGAATAGGGAACATGCCACGAAATCAGGTTAGAATGTCATTTTCTTTGTTCTTTGCACAATGAAAAACCTATTTAGAGGCTAAAAATTCCACCCATGCCGGGACTTGAACCCGCGACCTCTGGTCAACCGTGCCAGCGCTCTCCCAACTGAGCGTCGCATCTGGCTGAAGCAATTTACATCACTTGCAGCCTCGAGTTACCCGCTTTGCAGTTAGGTTTTTACATCGGTATGATATCGCTGTACCTACATGATTATATTCTTTTTGTTGTAGTAACCCTCACAACGCTCAATATTCTCCTCAGCACGGGTTAGTGGAACAAAAATAATATAATTCTTGCACAGTTCTTTGCCTTATGTAGCATTTTTTTATACCACGTGACTAGAATTACTTTTTGGTTACTTATATAACGTCTAACAAAAAAAAAATGGCCAAGTGCGAGTCGTACTCCTGCACCGAGGGTTCCGTACTCGCACTTGGCCGTTTTTATTATTTATGTTAGAATATAGTCCCACAATCAAGGCAAGTTTGATGCCTGTGTTGTATTACCGTTTTTACGATAGAGTATAAACAAAAAAACGGCAGTAAAACACGTGTGCTGTATGGATAATCCCCTTGTTTTTGAAATTTTGTAATTCGTTAGATAATCCGCCATAATAGCACATTTTCATAGTGACAATTTCTACTGGTTACCTATTATGGTTCTAAAGACAGAGGCCCTTAAATGTCGGACGGGCGGACAGACAGACAGACAGACAGCGGTGACAGAGTAATAGGGTCCCGTTTGGCACCCTTCGGGTACGGAACCCTAAAAAGATAACTATATTTTCTGGGGCAAACAGTAGGTGTATGATAGGATCTCAGTAATAAAATGTTACGGAAATCGGTTTTATTAGACTCATTGATTGATGAATGATTGCTCATGCTCATTCCATGGAAGAATGGACGGTCGCTGGTCTGGGACGCAACGTGCATAGATACCCTTGCACAGTTCCATAGCCAAGCGACCCCCTGCCATGCGAGCATCTAATGCAGAGTCCAGTAAGAGGCGCAAATATGCAGCCCTAGGTCAGGGCTACATATTTGTGCCTTTCGGGGTAGTGACTCTGGGGCCATGGTTCCGGAGGCGCGACTTCCCTCTAAAGAGATCTCATCGCGCCTGGTTGACGCCTCCGGAGACCCTAGGGCTGATGCCTACTTTGGCCAAAGTTCAAGCCTCGCTGTACAGAGGAACTCTACCGGCCGACAGCGATCCGGCTTAAATATTTTATTAAAATTAGAAACTAGGTTTAGGTTTGGTTTAGTTTTTATTCTTTTATTTTTTTATTTTTTTTTAAAATAAAAATAAAATAAAATAAATAAATATTGTAAGATAATATTTAATATTGTCATAAATATATTTTTTAATAATTTACACTGATATACTTCCTTTCTTATTTGAAATACTATTTTGTTTTATTTATTTCGATCAGTCGCTGCATGCACATACGCCAGTTTTGGGTACTATTTCACGAAATAACTGTTCTGTAAAGTAAGCTTGACCTTTATTTTCTAGTCTCTGGTATTTGATAGAAGTTATAAAGAAAGAAAGACGTTTATTGGGGCAAATTAACACAAAGGCATCATAGATAACAAGTCACATACATACAACATAATACAAGGCAAAGTCAGAGCGTCAGAGTGCATCCTGTGGTGTGTCAAAGTTGCCACAAATGGCATCTGACTCAGCATTGTGCTGAGAGTATGAGCCCTACTTAAGTTCGCAATACATTCCGCATAAATCAGCAAACAGTAAACTCCGAGCAACCCACATGTATGCTCGAAGAACAACCGAGGATTCTCCCTAATTACTGAAAACGTCATGTCATCAAACACGACGGAGCTCTAGAATTACGCTAATGATCTCCAAACACGAATGTAGGGGGTTGGGGGAGCTTTGCGTGTATGTAGATTATTGTGATATGTGAGACATTTCGGAACTTTATTTATCTTTATATACCAAACTGAGTAAATATATCCGGTAAATTTATTGTTTAAGGGTGAGGTTTAAGGGGATCCAGTGGATCTAACTAGCGTCGCCAATAACAAAAAAATCATATCTTTTTTAAAGATATAAATTGCAAAAAGTGTCTGTACAATCTCTCAATCATGTTAATAGTGTAAGACAACCTTGCACATTAACTAGAGCATTAACGCGAAAAACGGCCGTTTTTGGCACACATGCTATCTAGTTCCAGGGCCTCGATTCTGTTAGTGTATTGTAGTATAATGACAGATACACTGTCGGGTCACGTGACGTGTTTTTTCATACCATTGACGCCTAGAAGGTTTGACACGCGTGCCCGCGTAGACTTAAAGCAGCCATGGAAATGAAATCGCCATGTTCATGCAGTTGTCATGATACTACAATGCATTAACAGAATCCAGGCCCAGGTTCGTGATTCTAGGTTATTTGTCGTTGGTTTTAAAAATCACTTTTAACGTGATTGAGAGATTGTACAGACACTTTTTGCAAATACAATCTGTAAAAGAAGATATGACTTTTTTCATTGTTGGCGCTAGTTAGATCACGGGATCCTCTTAAGAATGAAATAGTTTTAAATATTTTTTGTGATTAAATGGTCCAATGTACCATATAAGGATTTTGACGTAGACAGTATATTTCAGATAAAAGTGACGTGTTAAACGTTTCCTTACCTACAATAAAAAGTCTTTGAGAAGTTCTCTGCCACTTTTTAATTTTTCTATCTGTTGCAAAATAATAATGAAAGAGTCTGAAAATTCCTTCGCAAAGAAAAGAGTATTATTTATTGTTTCTGATTAAGTTTTTTATATTATTATGACTAAGATTGCTCTAAGCACCCTTGAGATTTTTCTCAACCAAGCACGTTTTGTATCAAAGACGATCACGACATCCATAATGTTTAATATTGTTGGACGTCCTTCCAGTCTACTTCATTATTTGTTGAGAAAACTTTCGCAGAAGTACAATCGACTAAGTATTCTTTGAGGTTATGTCGATTAGTTTTACGATACCGTGGGCAATCACGCAATACAATACATGCAGCAAAAACGCCTCTATTTTATATCTTCCTCAGCCGCTGTATTTAACAGGTGGTAACTCAATGAAGAGTAGTGATAGCTCACTGGAGAGAGAGGCTAGCTCATTGAAGAGCGCTCGTAGCGCAAGATAAGATAAGATAAGACGAGACGAGACGAGACGAGATAAGATGAGATGAGATGAGATAAGATAACATAAGATAAAAATATTCTTTATTGTGCACCAGGAAAACACAAACATAAGATATTTACAAAAATACAGTACAATTGGTGGCTTTATTGCTTATAGCAATTTCTTCCAGACAACCAACAAGTAACCGAGAGTAGTGGTAGCTCACTTGAAGAGTGGTGGTAGCTCATGGAAGAGTGGTCTTAGCTCAGTGAAGAGTAGTAGTAACTCACTAAATAGTAGTCGTAGCTCAGTGATGAGTAGTAGTAACTCACTAAATAGTAGTCGTAGATCAGTGAAGATCAGTAATAGATTAGTGGTGAGATAAAAAATAGCTATTGTTCATAAGAAAAAGATACAATTTTGAGTACAGAATTATTGTGGATACAAATAATTATAACAAAAGCCTTTGAAATAAAAATATAAGGATGGCCCGTTGGCATCTATTCAAAGTTAGTGTTAAATTACGCCATCTCAAAGTGAAGAACGGTAACGGCTTAATAAGGAGCGGTAACAGTTTAGTCAAGAGATTTACTAGATATTTGTTGTGCGAACGTTGTTGAACGTTGCAAGAATACTGGCGTAATGATGAACGGTTTCACACTAGACGATAACTGCAATAAAAAATGACATTTAGTTTCATGTATTTGCAACGACCTTGGCCGGCCGTTGCATGAAGAAGCGGGTGGGGCTGTATCGGCTTACACAGTCGTTGGCTTAACTTGAAACGTCTTAGGAAGACTAACAGCTATTACAAGGTTATAATACAGAGAAAAATTAGGACACACTAAGCCAATTAGAAGTCTTCACAATTATAAGTAAATTAGATAAAGCGCAAACAGTTCACAGGCGATAACCACCATTTAGGTAGATACAAATATAATTACATGAAGAAAGGGAAACAAGAAAGCAGCAATTGATCAAATGAGATTGATTCAGTCCACGCTCCGCCCAGTTCAACAAGCTATGTGTCAAAAAACAACTGACCAAGCACGCGCCTCGCCTCACCCTGTTTAGTGTTAAACAAATCCAGGTCATAGTCGTCTGACATTATATTGAAATTCCTACTTGCACAAACGAGATAGGTGTTCTTCCTATAATTAGTAGATGCGTACGGGATATGTAAAATTGTTTTCTGTCGCAAGAGTTTAGATGGTACACGAATACATAATTGGGTCAAGAGATTGTGCATTGTGTTACGCGGCACTGGCGCTATCTAGCGACACGTGTTTCTTGACTCGTAACTTGGATCTGAGTAATGGCTACTTTGTTCTACTTAACAATATATTACACGCAGTTACCGAGTCACAGCCCTCACCGCGGCGACAAGTTTTCGTTGCAGGCGGTTTCACGTCACAATGTCGTGCAGTCACCGTTATCGTCCACTGTGAATCCGAACAATGTGCATTGACGGTTATCGGCCAATGTGAAACCGGGCATGGACTTCTTAAGTTGATTGTAGATCGGACTACACACGGCTGTCAGTGCGAATACCTGGCGTTTCTCACAGGCGCGCATGCTACCGTAAATTGAGTTCCGTACTCCCTGAGGTAATCCTGCCCGCTTTGTAAGTCTGCTGGTCACGATTTCTCTAAAACACATTCGCGGTAAGTGGATCTGAAGGTAGTGAAAATAAATTCACATGGGCCGATATGAACCAGACAGTAATCGGGACAATTGTGGGGTCGTTATTGCAACACAGTTCTATTAGCAAGCAATGCGTCTTTTAGATAAAAGATTTAAAGAAAATTTCAAGATTCCGTACCACAAAATTAAAAAACAGAACCATAATGTTTGTATGACTGCCTCGTTGGTCTAAACGGGGCAGTCATACCAATGTTATGGATGATAACGAAAACAATACTGAAACAGTAATGACTTTTAGTCCTGGGTCTAGAACCTGGGTCCTTAATCAATGATTATCGATCGTTGGTCCTAATAATCTCTATTTACATGATTCCAGGAATCGAAAGACACTTTTTGCAAAAACCCATGAACCTCATGGAGCCGCTTAGCGTCCGATTTTGCAGATATCCGGACCGGACAGCATTTGTCAATCTTCAATCAATTTACGATTAATTAACCACACCATAGACTGTCACATCGATCAACAGCGGCGTCCGGACATTGTGGATTTGAGCAAGGAACCTATTAATCACAAAATGTGTCCCACTGATGTAATCCATGGCTAGTAAACCGGGAGCCCATGATAAAATAGACAGCCATTTTCTCAAACTATTAATTGATCACACCATCATGTTAATGCCTCGTTGGTCCATATTATTGCACTTACTTAGATTGTATAGGCAGTGGAACGCCGGCCTCACATTCGGGAGGTCATGGGTTCAAATCTCGGCATGTACCAATGACTCTATTTTCTAAGTTACGTACATTTGTGAAGTTGTAGTAGCAATACCACTCGCTTAATGTGAAGGAAACCTAAGTGCCTGGGGCATTCACATGCCTAAGCGCTTGAAATTTCCAATCCGCGGTGGGCACGCGTGGTAATTAAACTCATACTCTCTCTCTGAAAGAAGGCCTGATTATTATAATATTACTAGCTTTTGCCTTTCGCTCAACCTGACAACGACATTTCGTAAATTTCCGTTCTTAATACAAAATATCGATGGGGATTTGTCCAATTAAATAACTCTTAGGATTTAAAATTTGTTAAACGATACATGAGTAAAGAATAATGGCCGCAAGAGCTGATGGCTTTGAAACTTTCACCGATTTGTTTTGGAGGCCCGTTCACACAAAACGTTTCAACTTCCGTTCAAATTTTTAACTGAAATAACGTGTGACATGGAACGTCTTGAAAGCGGAATTTAGGCGCGTAGCCCACTGATCTGGCGTCTGGCATGGGCATGGCGTAGATATCATCCTGTTTCATTCAAATACCGTACCAGACACACGGTCATAAGGTCATTATTTGAACACACTCAACGGCCTTTCGTCGGACGTGCTGTAGCACTCCATTTCGGCGCCCGCGCCCGATTGCAGTCAGTTCCAGGTCAGTTCGCAGTCAGTTCCTGCGCTCCACGCCTTTAATCGTAATGCCTGTGCCATGCCTGCGCCATGTCCGCACCAGGTCCGTGCCATGCCAGTGCCAGACGCCAGATCAGTGGGCTCCGCGCCTTGGATTGAAGCGAGTTTATTGATTGAAGGGAGTTGATTGTGCGTTTCTTTTTATATGAAAATATCGGACAGGTCCTCTCTAACAGAGAGAAAGAGAGGGAAGAAATAAGAAGAGAGAAGGCTCTGTTCCTCTTTCTTTTTGTCTTAACGTTTATCTTTGCCCTTTTTTGAGCTTAATATGGACTAACTGAGAAGGAAAAACATCATAAGAAAACTTGAGACTCATAAAATATTTAATACGCCATGGGCGCTCGTGATGTCGCAAGTCAGCAATGTAGTTGCTACCATAATTTCACAAATAGGAACATAGAGAAACTGAGTCTGATACCTATCTAAGTACATTAATATTTGCAATTTTTGCTTCTTGAAAAGTTATTTTGTAAATTTATTGTATGAATCTTTCGTTTAAATAACACAGTAGGTACATTAACATTCAGCATAAAGAATGTAAATCCTTTGCGTTGAAACAAATTATACATTTCTGATTTCTGATTTCCTCCAGACCCAACATTGTTTTTATCATCATCATCATCATCATTAGGCTACTGCTGCCCACTGCTGCGTATATGTCTCTTCCCCACAAATGCTATTTCTCACGGCCCCTTTCCATCCGCATCCACGGATCTTCCGCCGACAAACTATAATATTGTTTTACGATAACTAAACTTCCGCTCCCTAAACCAACGCTAATCCCATCTTGAAACCTCACCGCAAGGTTTTCTTGGGCGCGTTTCCGTCCCGCACGAGGCTACACTAATGAATTTCTGAAGCTTTTCCCTCCAATCAAACTTTTCTCGTTTAGGGATGATATATCCCGTCATCCCGGCCAAATCTCGTTTTGACGCCTCATCGCCGAATGTTTTAGTGGGCGCGCGCGCGCAAAAGTGCGGAGATCCGTCGTAGTTTGACGGAGTTCCAAGTAGGCTGCGATAAATGGGCACTGTGCAACTTTATCTCAGTTTCTGTAAGTTGGCTGAGAGCGGAAAACAAAAGAATGACCGTACCTTATTAACGAATTAACTCACCCATAGCCTACCTTTTTATTTTTCTTCAGCAACTTCAACAAACTCATGACAATAGGTCGCCTGTAAGAACATTTTATTTTCAATAAGGCTGCTAACGATACGTCGATCTTAATATTGACTCTAATTTTTCCTTATTTATGTACCTACATAACATCGTCATCAGCTATTTGACGGCCACTGCAGGACATAGGCCTCCCTCGTGGTTTTCATAACCATGAGGGGTTTTGCCATAATCATCACACATCACATATCAGGAAACATTAGAATCTACCCAATCACAAATATATCCGTGAAAAGTAAGTCTTCGAGAAATCTTTTCAAATTAAAGCTCCACAACAACCATGAACCCATAAAGTGGTCCGAAAGGGGTGAATAGCGGATAACCAATAGAATAAATATTAACGAAAAGGGATGGCTCGTTTTTACTTATTTCAGACCTTCTTAGCCTTCACATCCAGAATTACACACTAAACGGGTATAATCGCAATTATTTATAAGTTAAAATTTAAGTATCTTTCCCGGCGGTGGTCACGGGTAGACCGAAGTTGCGAGTTGCAAGATATATTAGAGTTACCTCCAACGCGATTTAAAAAATGTGTTAAGCACATTTTGTGCAAAAAGGCTTACTATAACATCAAGGATTATTTAGAAGACAAAGATGTTTGGCATTAAACAGTAGATTAATATTATTTAAAGGACGATTGTGACTAGTGTTCAACACATTCATGACTAATATTTTAAGTTGAAAACTCTGTTAATTAAGTTAAAACGTGTTTTGAAAAGAATAAATGTGGAGTTTCTTTGTTAGCTTCTTCTCCACATAATCCATTAATTGTGAAACTAACAACTTTGACGTTCATTAAGTAAACATTCTGTTTTTACAATGAATAAAAATATTTGAATTGAATTGAATTGAAGTACAGTCAATTATTGAAGTGTGTACTGTTGTTATCTTCACATATTAAAGTTATTGTACTTTTATCGACCGCGCGGTGAAATTTTTTATGTTAATCAACGATCACACCTACTGCTGGACATTCAGCCACTGTGACTGCTAGACAGAGCCTACCTACCCCAAGGCCCGACACTTTTATTTGTCTTAGGCCATTCGCGTTCAGCGGCTGCCAGCAATATTTCTTAGATGGTCAGTCTCCTTAATGTCTCCCAGCAATCTGCCTTACGTCATCAGTCAATTTAATGTGCATAGAATAATTTATGCACCAAAAAATGGACTCACTGAACAAAGAACGGAAAGTACCTAACCAAAAATAATGAGTAATTTTCCTCCCTGCATTTTTATGCTGCTCTTAAAAAGTCGTCTAATAAAAAATAACGCACGGACGGAACCCAAGACCATTTTAGTGCGCTGTTAACCGTTTCTTTTTAGGCAAGAAATTCGTTTACAAAGTAATCCCGAATGGGACAAGTAAAGTTTTAAAACGACATTCGCGGAGAGTCTCATTTTTTCTTAAGGGTTTGTTCTCAACCAGTTTGTTATTTTGTTCTATGCATATAAGGTATTTATGCGCAAGGAATGAAAAGATTCGATTTTGAAATCTAATAAGTATATAAAAATCTCGTGTCACAGTGTTTGTTATCGAACTCCTCCGAAACGACTTCACCGATTTTTGTGAATTTTCTTATGTATATTTGGTAGGCCTGAGAATAGGTTGTAGGCTAATTAATATGGCAAAACGTTTGTCGAGTCAGGTAGTAACTCTATAAATATATTCATGCGTAATACATTACGGAGAGCCTGTGGATGCGAATAGCGAGACCGCGAAAGATGGCGTGATGGGGAAAATACCCATACCCAGCAGTGGGCAGAGGTAGGCAGATGATGATTTCGTTTTTTATGTACAATAATGTGTTCTCTATCTATCTATTATGATGATGATGATGACAATAGGTACTTTTGACGAATTTTAATATTTAATATGGCGGCACTTGCCCGTCGGTAAGATAAGATGACGAGACCAATAAATTTATGGTTCATCATCATCATCATCAGCCATTTGACGCCCACTGTAGGACATAGACCTCCCTCATGGTTGTGCGTCTTTAAAAAGTGTATGTTAATATTTAAAAAGTTCAGTGAAAGTTCTGGGCTCAAATAGTATGTGATTATATATATTTTTTATAATAGTATGTGATTATATATATTTTTTAAATTACGGAAACTAAACAACTTTTTGTTTCTGATATCTCGTTTGTTTCGTTTTTCTAACGCTACTTTTCTTACTAAGACTAAGAAAAAAACGGCTCAGGTGTATAGTGCTTGACCTTGCTGCGTCATTGATTGTTACTACTTATGAACACACTTATTTGTCTAACAATACTAATTGTTCATCATCATCATCATCAGCCATTTGACGCCGACTGCAGGACATAGGCATCCCTCGTGGCTTTCCAAGCTAAAAGTAATTATGCTTTATACTAATGGTATAATTTCTAAAAACCTATTTTGAGGCTAAAAATTCCACCCATGCCGGGACTTGAACCCGCGACCTCTGGGTAACCGTGCCAGCGCTCTTCCAACTGAGTTAATGGGCAAGGGCGTCGGCGAAATTTCGAACCTCTTTACAAACTTCTCTGTGTACAGAGTACGTACAGAGATCGCGGGTTCAAGCGGGTTCGCGGGTCCGGCATGGGTGGAATTTTTAGCCTCCAAAAACGTTTTGAAAAATTGTTCTAAGTGGGGATTACTGCAACAAAGAAAAGTTAATGTATAGGTAATTTAATTATTAATTTAATTTTGTGAACAGTATAAAAATTCTCCCTGCATTATTTTTTCTGTTATAAATATGCCTAAGATAAAGGATACGTTAAAGTAACATAATTTAGGCAGCGCTTATTATAGTACCTATGCTTGCCTAGCTTATTATAAACGAACTGTAAAATATGATGAGTTTTTTTAGTGAAAATAAACAATTTATATATTATTGTTAATTCTTGCTGCGCGGGTTGGTGAGCGAAGTTCCATACAATTTCATACAAAGAATGCAAAAGTTCCTTACATTCAGTGCGGATAGGTGCGAGTACACTTTTATTGTTACCTCTCTGTCGCAGAAAGTTTCGGTGAAACTTATGAGTAGAATAACTATATAACCGAACCTTTCTTCAAGATGCTGCACAGGGAACCTTCCGTCTATGACGTCTGCTCTGCAGTTTTATAACACCCTTAATTTAAAAAGTTCATCCACTATTCGTGCAAAAAAGGGAGTTACGCGGCCGGAGTCTTAGACGAAAACCTCTTGCGACTTTTGTTTCGAAGGTCGAAACGTGGTTCAAACGTGGAGAAGGTAGACTCAGCGCGAGGGGATTTCTATACAAACGTAGTTTGATGTTGAGGCCATATTTGTCCATAGATAATAATAATAATAATAATAATAATAATCATCATCTTTATTTGACAGAAAATACACAGAAAAGCAAATTTAACATCTTGCTACAATATGGTATGACATTAAATTAAAGTTACTTGTCATTTACGATGCGTGCTTCTGATACCTGTGCTAGGAAAAAATCCTGTATTACAGATACCAGTGCCCTCCAAGTAATGTGTAAGCAACTTCGTAACGTATACAATAATAATGTGGTAAACAAGTTTTAAGAATCACTGTTAACAATACCAATGAGCTTCCACTGAAATTTTATAATGCTGGGCAAAAACATACCTTAAAACGTTTAAATTTAATTCCACAATATTTTTTTATTGCAAGTGTGTGTGTGTGTGTGTGTGTGTGTGTGTGTGTGTGTGTGTGTGTGTGTGTGTGTGTGTGTGTATGTGTGTGTGTGTATGTGTGTGTGTGTGTGTGCGTGCGTGTGCGCGTGCGTGCGTGTGCGCGTGCGTGCGTGCGCGCGTGCGTGCGTGCGTGCGTGCGTGCGTGCGTGCACCAAACAAAATAAAAACAATAATCCACAAGCATTACTTTATTATTGTTAGGAGATCTTCCGTTTCATCGTAAGTATAATTTAAAAATAGGTTAACTAAGACTTTTTTCAGATTATGAGAATTTAGATTTCGCAAATGACATAGTCTATTAAGTCTGTTATAAAGAAACCCTCCCAGAAACAGTCGAGACCTTTGTGCAAAGCTAGTGCGGAACATTTCAACTGTGAATATGATATCTTTGCGTCTATTTGATCTCCCCAAAGTACGTACATCAGATTTTTTGTGCTGACAAAGGATGCATTGCGTGATAAACAGTTGTCTGACAGAGAGAACTTTAGCCGTTTGATAAACAATAGAAGTTGGCGTACGAATAGGCAAGAAGTGACATATTTTAATGACTGCTCTTTGTGCTCTTTCAAGAAGAACTAGGTGGGACTTGGCCGCACCACCCCAGATTTCGATGCAATATCCTATAATAGATTGGCAAAGAGAAAGGTATATTAAACGCATAATTTTAGGTTCGGCTACATGGCGTATGTTTCTGAAGACTGATATTAGTTTCCTGACCCTAGAAGATAATTTTATAATATGGTCTTTAAAGGAAAGGTGTTTGTCTATTATAATTCCTAGGTATCTAATTGAATCAACTCTTTCAAGGGTTTGACATTTTGCGTTACAAATTGTGGATATACAGGCTATTGAATGGGCCTTAATACATAATTCATAACTTAAGGGTTGTGTTTGTGGAACAATTGAGAATGTTAAATATTTGGTCTTCTCAGCATTTAGGCTAAGTAAGTTACTGCCCAACCATTTGGTAACGATGTCAAATCCCCTTTGTGCTTGCCTAAATACTGTACTCCAGGAGACTGCCTGAAAGATCAGCGCTGTATCATCAGCGAACGAAATCAGGCTACCGTTTTGCAAATCAATATCACATAGAGAGTTAAGGTAAATTAAGAACAGTGTCGGCCCTAAAGTGCTTCCTTGGGGGACCCCATATTTTACTGGAAGTGAGTCACTTGTAGTGTCATTTACCTGTACACGCTGGTTTCTTACAGTTAAATAGTCCTTGAAAAGTTGGTGCTGTAAACCACGAATACCAATGTGTTCCATTTTATTTAACAAAAGTGGTATCGAAATAGTGTCAAAGGCTTTGCGAAGATCAAGAAATATGGCTAAGCAACGATCACCCTTGTCAAGACCCTTTACAATGGTATCTGTAAGTTTCGCCACTGCATCAGTTGTCGATTTCCCCTTACGGAAGCCGAACTGATTTGGTGAAAGCAATTTTTGTGATTCTAAGAAGTTAATTAGTTGTTTGTTAATAATTTTTTCAAGGACTTTAGAAATAGTCGAAAGTAGAGAGATCGGTCTGTAATTACTTAAATCAGATTTTTCGCCGGACTTATAGAGGGGGGTGATCACTGCTTTCTTTAGGGCATCAGGGAATACTCCAGAGGTGATTGACAAATTACAAATATGGGTGATAGGGCCAGCGAGGGATGTTAGATTGTTCTTTAGTAGTTTCGATGAAACTTTATCCCATCCGGATGATGCAGTATTTTTAAGTGATTTTATTGTCATTATAACTTCAGCGATATCAGTTTCAAGTAGAACTAAAGAATTACTATTTGGACTTTGGCTGCGGGGGGGTTTATGTGTAAACGAAGAAGTTTGTGTGGATTCTGTAATAATTTCTTCTGCAAGTTTTTCTCCTACACTAGCGAAGTATAGGTTGGCTTTGTTTACAGATTCAAGTGGGTCATTGGCCAGGGATAGAATGTCTTGCGAAGGAATTTCACGAGGCTTAAAACGCGCAATTTTATTAATGACTTGCCAAGTTTGTTTAATGCTTGTGGTAGTGGCCTTCTCTAATTCCGATTTTTCATATTGTCTTTTAATTTTTTTTAATAAATTATTACAATAATTTCTATAGCGTTTATATGTAATAGATAGAATTGTATTGGCAGGATCTTTTTTAGTTTTCTTGTGCATCTTATCCCTATTTTTCATACATCGCAGTAGACCTTGCGTGATCCAAGGCTTGATGGGAGTTTTACGTCTAGACAAAGTTATGACACTAGTATTATTGCAGATTATATTGTTTAAGGAATGAATCAAAATATCAGTAGCAGCATTACAGTCAGTTAATTCAAGAATAGGATCAAAACTGTGTTTTTTTATTTCGTCTGTGATGGCATTGTAGTCTACTTTAGTTTGTGTGTACTTTTTAAAGACTGTGCAATGTGTAAGCTCTAATGCAATACATACTGTATCGTGGTCTGTAAGACTATTGGTAATAATTAGTGTTTTAGAGTTTAAATTAGATTTCAAGATTATATGGTCGAGGCAGGAATTATTTCTAGTTGGTTTATCATGTGCCGGGAGCAGTCCATGGTATGCAGTGAGCTCTAGATAGTTAGGGGCCCGAGTATCATTTGAATTCGGAGAAATATCAATGTTTATGTCACCAATGATAATGATTGTTTTAAATTTTTGAATTGAAGTTAGCAAACTGTCGAGAGAATCCAAAAACCTATCTATCGTGACAAAAGATGGTGATCTATAGATGGAAATTAAAGCAATGTTATCATTAATCACCGAAACAATACAATTTGAGTCTTGAAAATTTGGTTCATATGAAAAGTGATCAATGTTACTTTTCATATAGACCACGACCCCATCGTTTTGGTTAAAATTTTTAGTAGTAGCAGTAGATATATAATTATCAAATGAGGGTAATTTAGAATTTGTGGGGCTATTCAGCCAACATTCAGTAAGAACAATTATATCGGGCTCTATTTGTGTTCTTTGTATAAGCGTATGAAGACCTAAAATATTACAAGAAATACTCCTGATATTTTGGGTGATAATTCTTAGTTGTTTCTTACTCCCAGCTAAAACCTGGGAACAATCTTCGGGATTACATGAATAAGATTGGGATACTTGAAAACTGTCTACACTCTCTATAAAACTATCTAAGTCATTCTCCATAACTTATTTTATAAAAATTACAGGCGCTGTTCATGGGCACTGTGAAGTAAAGACATATTTCACTATAGTGTTTACTGTATTTGAGTAGACAATAATCATACAATGAGGCCTTCTGTAGTGATTGATGATTGCCGTTCAAATTAAAGGGTATGAATATTATGTGGTATGTTTTGAAGTGTTTTTTCGTGTGTAAGTGAGATATTTTGTGAGTGATTTGTATTGTGTTTGTGATTGTGAAAAGAGTTTTCCCTGTGTTGCACGATTTAATAACATAGAAGCGCATGCATAATATAAAAGCAAATAACAAAATAATAAGAGCCAGTCATGCGGTTTTCAATTTGTGTAGGTTGGCTTCATTATCCACACGTATCTGTGGTGACCCCTCAGCCTTTCTTAGATATACCGTGCCATGTGAAGTCCAGCAGAAGCGGTAATTATTTTGTTTGGCAAATTCTCTAGCTAGATAAAAAAGCTTCCTGGTTTTGGGGGTTAGCACTTCCGAAACATATATGGGTCTTTTGGGCCCGCTGAGTTTTAGATGTTCTGTATTAAGTTTGAAATCTTTCCCTTTGTTGTTGTTAAAGCTTCTTGAGGACTGAAGTAGTGTATCCTTGAGTAGCGAGTTCGAGACTTCGAGTATGACGGGTTTATAAGACTCAGATTTTGTATTGATTCTGTAAACATCTTTGATGTCGTGCATCTCCATCGGAACTTCTAAGGCCTTTGCAAGATTATTAACCAATTTAACCAAGTCATTCTTTGACTCTCTGACGTTGTCTTTCGGCACGTTGCGAAATTCAATGCAATTTGATATATTTTTCCGTTCCAAAAGTTCAATTCTTTGTTCGAGGGACTGTATGTATTTTTGTTGGTCTTTGTTATAATTTTGTTGGCGTGTGAGTTCATCTTTAACATCATCATATTGTTTACATATCAATTCCATTGATGCTGTGATTTCAGCATTTTGCGCTTTTAATTCACTCATCGATGATTGTAATGATAGTTCAAGTGACTGACGCAATCTATCAAATTTTTGATCATTCTCATGGCTGGAAGCTGTGAATAGCATTCTAATCTGAGCCATAATATCCCTATTACTCTCATCAATTAATTCTTCGCTAAGTTTCCTTTTCGGCCTGGCTGTATTAAAGTTGGTTTCGCGGTCCCCTAATTTGTTAAACGCTGGTTCTGTTGTCTGGGAGACGGTAGAATCGGTAGAATCGCCGCCGTCTAATTTCCCTAATAGCTTATGCGTTGTTTGTGGCAACATTCGTTCCTCCGTTTTCGGTTTGTTGGTAGCTGGTATCACGGTAACTGCTGGAACCGGCGACGTTGGTGGTGTACGATGCATTTTCTTAGTTGATTTGTGACCAAACATTGAACAAAAAGTGAATGATAAAGTTTAGTTTCGCTGGATTCGATCCCGTGACAACTGCAAGTAAGGCGGGTCACCTAACCACTTAGTCACGGCGATATTGTAAGTAAGTGCGAAAACGTCGTACAGTATGCGCTGGAGTTGTGACGTAGTAGTCAACTTCGAGAACTGGTTTGTTCACTTACACAGTGGCTGATTGGGTGGTAGCTAATAAAATTTGCTTGTCACTCACGCAATCTTTGCATCCGAATTACTTTATTTCGTTTCAGCACCGATTTCACGTGTCACAGAGAGGTAGCAACTTAGCACTGGTATAAGTTATAGTCTTGAGGGATAATTTAGGTCAAGAAACGTCCTGCAAATAGTGTTTTTGGAATATTTAAGCAGAGCGACACAAAAACACGTCCGATGCTTAGCGCGTCAGCGGGGCGGGGCGTTGCATTGAAAGGCTAGATCGCGTAATGTAAATATTTTTCATATTTCATATATCAAACATGTTCATTGAGCTGGATGTACGTAGAAAATACAAAGGTACAAACAGCACGATAGCAAAGAAACTTCCAATTAGTTTTTTAGACAAATCGTATTTTGATCCATAAAAAATACAATAGCATTGTTATCACTAGGCTTAATATAGTAATCATAATAATAATAACTTCCACACTACAACCACTTCATCTGGTCCCAAACTAGGATACCCTGTGCTATGGTAATCAGGCAAGGAAGTCACACACATGAAAATACACCCAGACTGAGGCCATTTGTACAAATGTACGGCGGCCCCCAGTGGGAATCGAACCCATGACCTCTGTTCTGGTAACTAAGCGCCTTAACGGCTAAACCAACGAAGCAGTCAATTCTTTGTTGTTATTTTTCTTGCCGATATTTTTGTTTAAAAGTTTGTGTCTAGGTGCTAAAAAACTGTATGTAGTGGCGTCTCAAGAACGTTTTCCAGTAGTTAAAAAGCTACCTAATTGACAGCCAGAACACAATACCCGCAGCTCGCTGGACTGACAAACCGAGGCAGATTGCTGGCAGCGGCTGGATGAGGATGGCCGAGGATAGAAAAGAGTTCAGGCTGATTGATTTACATGCTACATTATCCACAAAAGCTTATACATACATAACATACATAAGCAGCCTATATACGCCCCACTGTAGGGCACAGGCCTTCTCTCAGGGAGAGAGTGTGGGCTTAATCGCCACGCGTGCCCACCGCGGATTGGCGATTTCAAGCGCTGAGGTACGTGAATAGCTCAGACACTCAGGTTTCCTCACGATGTTTTCCTTCACAGTTAGCGAGTGGTATAGCTTATGCTATGGTCCAAAACAAAACCTTATGTACTTATATGTACATGTATGTAGTTCTATGATTTGTTGAATGTGGACCTTAATTGTAACCAACAGAACAAACGTTTTAACAGTTCAATTAACTACACGTAGGAACGAACTTGTGAACATTTTAGAGGTGTTCCAGTTAAATCGCACAGTTTGATCCAATAGTCAACCTTTTAAATAATTTTGCATCGATACTGCATAGACGATATGTAGCGTCTATTATTGGTAATGCCTACCTAGCGATATGGATAAGATAATTCACTAACAAACAAAAGATATGATTTAGTTACTTAGCACTGATACAAGTTAAATAGCACAAAACATTTAGCATCAGTTAGCCTTAGTGCCGAAGAGTAATATGTTTGAAGGTAGTGTTTGTACATAAAATACGCAACTTAATAAAAAGAGGTAAGCAACCTACAAGACTTAATATTAGCACAAAAATCTTAAAATTTAAATACAAATGTCTGGTAAAGCTCGGTAAGGAAAACGTTTTTTACTAGACATAAGTCACCCAATGTTTCTATTAAATATATTTACGTTATCAAAACACAGTATAGCTGCGTTTTCACGATCTTAGTAGGCTCTGACCTGGTGACCTATTTTAGCTTCTCGGAAGCTACCCGATCTTAGTACAAAAATTGGCCGTTTTCATCAGATTGTAGTAAGATCGCCGGTATACATGATACAAGTTGCAACTTAGTAGCTAAAATAGGCCAGCTCCCGCTTTCCGAGCGTACTAAGACCGTGAAAACGCGGCATAGAGAAAAAAAAGATCTTTCTTTGTCTTGCGACTGGCGCGAGCCTCTTTATGGGAATAAGAAGGCTTCAGTAGAACAACAATAAAACTGTTTATTTTATAATATACAACAAAAGCCGTGTGGCACACTTCAGATGTACAACGCGAGGGGGCGCTCCAATCGAGTCATCGTTCCTTTTTCAAAACTCTTAAATTTATTTATTATGAGTATTAGTGGGAACACCTCAAATTTAGATATATATATATATATATACATATATATATATATATATATATATATATATATATATATATATATATATATATATATATATATATATATATATATATATATATATATACTCATAATAAATAAATTAATAAATATATATATAGGAAAGTTATGGCCATTTTTTTTATTCCAGGCCGTGCATCGTTCGGTCTACCGATGAATCATCACGTGAAAAAGGATCATAATTTGGGACAAAATAGCAAGAAAAGGAAGTTCCTGCGAAAAGTTTTTGTGACTGATGAGGGCAAACATTTGCTTTGCAGTTTGTTGTGTTGGTCGGCGGGCACATTCGATTTTGATTGAATTTTAGTTTTTGTTTCCTTTTCATTCCAAATTGCTTTTATATCCGTCTGTTTTTCTACTGACGTGATTTTAGCATCGTTTGAATTGAATTCAAATATTCTTTTTTTTGCACTAAAAACAATTTTGCACAAAGGCGAGCTTAATACTAGACAGTATTTTCGTTAACAAACGATCAAAAAAACATTCGAAACATAGATCGGAAAATGTGAGTTTTTTTTAAATCATTAATTACACAACAACGCAAATTTTAATATTAGATAAGATAACGTTTATTGAACCAAAAAAAAGTGTGGACATGTAGACAAAACAAAATTCGACTTATACAATATCTAGTACTAAAACATAGACTTACATAATAATATGTCTTTTATAGCATCTGCTACTGAACTAGGTTTATAGCCTATATTTCAGCAGCTGTATTTCTATGTTTTTTACGACCAACCAAAAGGCTTGACCGATTTTTTGTGTCAATTTTTTTTTGCTGTATTAAAATATTTAAAAATGTATAATAATATTATGAAATTAACCGTCGTGAATAAAACTTATTTTTAGGAAATTCCTCATACTGCTATAGATAACAATATAACACAGATAAAAAAAGGACACTAAAATCACTTTTGCAGATATTATTATTATAGATATTATTATTATTATTATATTATTATATTTTTTTTTAATTCGTTTAATGTGCACACATTATTCCCCTACCTCTTTAAAATCATCGTCTCACAACTGATTTGGTTGGCTGGAAGAAATTTCTATAGAAATAAGCTCGCCTATGTACCCGTTCTTATTGCTTTGTTGTATGTGTAACATATTTCTTTCTTGTGTACAATAAAGTAAAGAACTTTACCAACGAAATTATTCTTCTTCTTTTTGACGACTTCTGCAAGTTTTTCAGCGTCACCACCCACAAATACGTCCAAAGTGTAAAGCACCGGCACTCACGATGATTACGGACTTGTCTCACACTTCAGAGGTTTATCTATCAAGATGCTGCACGGTTAGCAGTGGCTCAACCCTTATACTGCCATGGTATCTATTAAAGAGACACAGATGGCCTTTTCGGATCTAGCCGTTTTAAATTACCCTACATTTTCGCTTAGTTGGACGTAACGCAGTAAGAAATAATCAAACGACAGGTTCGGAAATAAAATTCTGGAACTGACGGTCGATGCCTACCAGATGCCTTTTCCACAAAACTACAATTCATAGTTTATTATAACAATTCGATATACATTGCGTGGAGGAGACTTCCTACTTGTTATTTTGTGGGTTAGTCGACTTTGCAATGTACATCGAATTGCCATAGTAAACCATGAATTGTAGTTGTATGAAACAGGTCCCAGCTACCCGCAGTGACAGTAAGACCAGCCTAAGTAAAAGTACAACTGACGTCATCGTCAGGAAGCATGCAAGCCTAATCGTAAATGTACCTTTGTACCTACATACGCCAGGCCCCGTTCAGTTGACGTGTTTAAAACTAGAATCCATGAGTACTATTCCGAACTTCAGAGTATTAATCCTACTATATAAGTAAATTTTATGTAGTTACATTTATTGTGTTATAGTGTGTATATTTATGTGTATTTGGTATGTAACGTGTTATCATAACTATGTACTGTTATTATTTATTATTGTTTAAACCTACCTCAATAAATGTAAAAATATAATGTATATGTAAATTTATGAATAAGCAGCTCCTTAACTCAAAAATCTTTAAATATTAAGATTAGAAGTTAAGTTCATGCCATGTAATATATATAATTCTTTTTTGAAATAAACAGCTTAAATTTTTTTTTGCAATATATCTTTCTTAGCACTACCCCTTGCACTGTCCAGATAACCCAAGGTTAGTTGGAAGAAAATACTTATTAGTATTAAGTTTTTGTGATTGCCGAGATTTTACTATGTTTCAGCATCACGATCATGTAAAACGTAACAGTCTTCTGGGACTCAAACGGCATTAATTATTTAATACTTAACATAATTAACGTGCACACAAGTAAGCCAAAACTAAGAAGGAATACAGAATTGAAGCTTTTATGTCTCTCTTCACGTTTCAAAGTTTGCAACGTCAAGATCTTCTTTGCGACAGTGACAAGTTGGTAGTAAATAAGACCGGAAGCCTTGCCTGGCGGGTTAGGACTTTCAAATTGCCGTTTCAGGGTCCTAGGATAAAACACTGTAGACTTCTCAAACTAACACACTATGATATCCCCATAAAACAATCACCGACGAACTGAAGCTGACTTCTGACAGCGCAGTCGGCAAGATTTTCTTACATCGTTTGCAGTAGGCCCTTTGCCCAATGTATTCAAATAAGCAACTTCTTACCTAATTTAATTAGTACCAGTATGCTAAGCTACGCTTTTGGGCGATAAACAAATCGAATCTACACCCGTCTGGGGCGCAAAACAAAGTCAGCGCATAACGGCTTAAACTTTTGCAATTTGCGAGAAAAACTCGAGTATCGAACTAATAAATTCACTGAGCGCTTTTTACGCAGTGAATTTATACTGGGCGCTTTTTATGCAAACGGCCGGTTTTACATTAGACGGTAGCCGTGACTGCAGGCTATCGTGACCTGACTGCCTCGTAGTACCAGCTCGTTTATTTTCTCAATCCACAAATCTAGTGCAGTTTATGCAGATACAAATGGTAGATGCGATAGTAGAATTTGTGGAAGGCCTAAATCAGACCAGAGATCTGTATTCTATATTTACAGGCCCCCCAGCTCAAAATCTTTGTTAAATAAATATTGTGTGTTATTTGCAAGCCAATGACAGTCAAATGGAAAGGAAAGAGAAACTAAAAGTAAACAAAATTATCTAAAACTTTCCTACATTGTGTGTATGAGTGCGTGCGTGCGTGCGTGCGTACCTGCGGGCCTGCATGCGTTTGTGTGTGTGTGTGTGTGTGTATGTGTGTGTGTGTGGGTGTGTGTGTGTGGGTGTGTGTGAGAGTGAGTGTATGTATGTATATGTACTCTTATAAGCAAGCTTTAAACATTTGTTATTGATAAATGCTATGTGTTACATTCATTTATGATTATTATATTCTATTTCAAGTGTTTATCAAGATAATATTTTCTGAGTACCATGATAATGTAGGTTCTGTAAATAACTAGTAAGAAGCTGTTTTATTCTAAATTTAGTACTATTTATTATGTTAAGTATTTTGTTAAAGTAGTTTACATCCACGAAAAAAGAAGAAGCGCTGGGCAAAATTGGTTCTAACCAATGAAACTTTGCCAAGTTTCATCTCATGTAGGTATCATGCATACTCCCTGCTAGGGTTAATATATTGGTTACTGGGTTGTCCATTTATTAGGGAGTGCTTATGCACGATTGTAGTCATCATATAAAGTTGTCGAACTGACAACACTTTAGCTTCAGCATACAGTTGAACTGTTGGATGCAGTCGAGGTATTTCCATATTTGTGATACCCTTGCCCGGTTACCATAGCACAAGGCATCCAAATTTCGGACCAGGTCTAGTGATTGTGTTTTGTGGAGTTATTTGTTTATGTATCGTTGGACTAGTATTCATACAAAGTTTGCACAACGTTCGCACAACAGCCTTAGTAAATGTATAAAACTACCAGTCAAATAATGTCGTGTCGTTATCGTCCAATGTGAAAACGGCTAATCTTGAAAGTACAACTAAATTTACTATAACATAATTAATCAACTCGATATATTTCCATGTTTCGTTTTTTTTAAATATCTAATTTTGCCTTTTATTACTAAAATTTTCTAAATATAATATGAATCGTAAATTAGTAAAGTTATAATATAATATGCTTACTCAAATTTTGAACAGCTATTATTATTAATTAATGACATTAGTGGAACTGAGTTGTCTGAATAAAAATATATATTTCATATACCTCATATTTCATATGGCGTGTATAATTCTTATAGCTCTGAAACTATCATTTTGTTTGTTCTACTCCCTTCTCCCAATTAGTCCAGTCCATCCAAAGGTTGTCTGGAAGAGATCACTTTTAGTGATAAGGCCGCCATCTGTACTCTTAGGTTGAGAAATGTCTGTGTAATTTCCATTTTTACGTACAATAAAGTGTTCTCTATCTATCTATCTGGGTCCCGTAGAAAGAGGATTTTTTTATCTGTTGTTAGTTTTGTAAAGCAGATAAAACCCTACTTTCTACGATACTCTACACAGTGCGGGCCCGACACGCACTTGGCCGGTTTTTTATTCACTTTTGCCAACTGACAAGTTAACCGTGGATAAACAGATGGTCCGTGTGCGAGAAGTTGGGGGTTCCTGTACGACTTCGTTGTCGCTGGAGTCGGGTAAAAACCACAACGATGCAGCCTACATATGTCCCATTGTAGGGCACAAGCCTTCTCTCCGAGAGAGAGTGTAGGTTAATCACCACGCGTGCCCACAGCGGATTGGCAATTTCAAGCGCTGAGGTATGTGAACCATGTCCGAAAAGCCATATTATCTACATAACTCAGAATGCGAGCGAAGGGATGCGCCGAAAACGGCACCGAATACTTCAGCCGTAGGGCCGACCAAAGGCCCCGGTAGCCTTTGCATTGTATAGTTCAGTGCTTAAAATTGAAAATGGAATTGTTTATTTAAAGAAAAAAAACAAAAAATTGATCACCTCCTCCTTTTTTTAAGTGGGCTAAAAACAAAACAAACAACAGTTTACAAACTACATTACACAGTGTGTGTGTGTGCGTGTGCGTGTGCGTGTGCGTGTGCGTGTGTGTGTGTGTGTGTTTGTTTGTATGTGTTATCTGGATTTCGTGTTGAAGTTGATGTGATTAAATAAAAACTATTTTTTATATTACAAAAGCAAAAAACCATCTTTAACCTTGGTGTCTGCCTATCCCGTGAGTTTGTTTGTAAGTTGCGTGAGTTTATGACTAAATAGCTATCTTCACACTAAAATAAGTGGTCGTATTTTATTTAAACGCGAAGAAAAATTCTTGTAACAATAGAAAGTCTTTCGTCGAGGCCGAAAAGAGAAAGTTTTCCTTTAGACCTTATAATTAATTAGCCACGAAACTTGAAGTTCTCACCAACTTTTTTTCCCAATTAAATTCATTTTCTGTTACCCTTGTTTTAATAAAAGTAGCAAGAGTATGAAACTAATTAGCACTTTTATCTGTGCTTCTAACGAGTTTTTAAAGGGCTTCACTGTGTAAAGGTATGTTTATAATGAAGATCCTGTTATTAAATTTTGACAATGAAGCCCCGCCGGTTAATTAATCGTATACGTAACTACTATCTGACCCGGCAAACGTTGTTTTGCCGTATTAATTAGCCTACGAGCTGTTCTGAGACCTGCCAAATATAGACAGAAAAATCATAAAAATCGGTGAAGCCGTTTCGGAGAAGTTCGAAACAATTTGCGACACGAGATTTTTATACGAGTATATTAGATATAGGGTCTAACGTGGGTCTAACAAAAATATTTAAGAATATTTTTGTGGGGATTAAATAGTACTATCTATGAGATAAAGGATTTCATATATCGCTAAAATCGAAAAACATTAATTTGATATATCAATAACGTCTGACAGGAAATGCGCATATTGAAACTAACCCAGTAATCACTGTCAATTTTACTTTGAACAACTTGCACCAAGCCACTGGATAAGTAAGTAAATAGATAAATGCGTATCTAGGATAAAGAGCGGTGGTAGCCTAGTGGGTAGAACATTGGACTCGGAAGCGGGAGACCCAGGTTATGTACATTCAAGTTATGTACATTTGTGAAGTTATAGTAGCAATACCTCTCGCTAACTGTGAAGGAAAGCATCGTGAGGAAAACTGAGTGTCTGAGCTAGTCGCATACCTCAGCATTAGAAATCGCTAATCCGCTGTGGGCACGCGTGGTAATTAAGCCCATTCTCTCTCTCTCTCTCTCTCTTTCTCTCTCTCTCTGAGAGAGGGCCTGTGCCCTACAGTGGGACGTATATAGGCTGCTTATGTATCCAGGGATTAAGGAATACATAGCTGATTGACAGGGTTGCAAAACTCACGGCGCAAGACGTTTTTGGACTTCTTTACTAGATAGAGCTTAGCCGTGGATAAAGTGATAGATATTGCTGTCAGTTAGCGCTGGTGCAAGCTAGCCTGACAAAGCTAAAGATGACTCTTTTTTTTTCCATGTAGCTTATATACGTCCACTAGAGAGCACAGACCGTCTCTCACAGACAGAGAAAGAGAGAGAGAGAGAGAGAGAGCGAGAGAGAATAATTACTATTAGATATTAACTACTTTATTACCCGTTTTCCATTTAGCTAATTACACTAGCTGCATTGAAACTGAGCCATTTTCTACATATCTAAATAGCAGTGCACCTACCATGCGCGTCTAATTGTCCATAAGACCAAGGATGATGTACCTCTCTCAATAGGTACAGCACAGTATTTCATAGTATTTATTACTGATTGACACGCAAGAAAATGAGGCTATATAGTTGACGAATGTATAGGTTCATTGCTTTGTAACTAGAGATGTGTTAGTCAAAGTGAGAGTTTTTACTTATCATCATTCAGCCACAAAAAGTCCACTGCTGGACATAGGCCTCCTCCATGGATTTCCAAAAAGACCGGTTGGAAGCGGCCTGCATCCAGCGCCTTCCTGCCACTTGGATGAGGTCATCTGTGCATCTTGTGGCTGGTTGTCCTACGCTGCGCTTGCCGATATGTGGTCTCCATTCGAGAACTTTTCGGCCCCATCGGCCATCAGATCTGCGTGCTATGTGCCCCGCCCACTGCCACTTGAACTTACTAATCCGCTGGGCTATGTCGACGACTTTCGTTCGTCTACGGATCTCATAATTTCTGATTCGATTTCGTAGAGAAATTCCGAGCATAGCCCTTTCCATAGCTCGTTGCGTGACCTTGAGCCTTCTTATGAGGCCCATAGTGCGAGACCACGTTTCAGTGCCATAAGCCATCACTGGTAACACACACTGGTTGTATAATTTTGTCTTGAGCGATTGAGGTACATTAGACGAAAAGACTTTTCTAAGTTTCCCGAATGCTGCCCAGCCGAGTTGGATTCGACGATTGACCTCTTTCACGAAGTTGGACCGGCCTAGTTGGACTGTTTGTCCTAAGTAGACGTATTTGTCCTAAGTAGACGTATTTTTACTTAATTTCCCTAATTTAAATCAGGTTTTAGAAGCTTGCATACTGCCTGTCCACACAGATGCTGCCGAAACATGGACGCTCGCATAAGCTAATACTATAGAGAAAATTCAATTTTCACGAATCATGGCCACGGAGCGAGCTATGCTAAACATCTTTCTTGCCATGCTAGGTCATTAGGCATTCGTTTAGAAGAATCATTTTTCACGAATCCCGTTATAAAACTTTAATGTTCCGAGAGTCCTTTGAGTGATTTAATTATCGAACTCTAATTACAAAGTTTTCATTTTCGTCCAATAAGCATAATTTAAGTAGCAGAGGTCTAGTTTCAGTTCTCTGTTGGCGTCAAATATTCTCTTCAACGACGATAATTAAAAGAAGTGGAGTGGAAGCTGTGATTCATTTTTAGAATTCATATTGTGCCATCAACATATTTTTTTGTACAAAATTATTTTATTGCAATAAAGATTATTTTGTTCAATAAATTAAAGATTATCCTGTTTTAATATATTCATAAATGAGCAGAGTGCGAGGATAAGCTTAATCACCACGCAACCCCCCGCGAATTGACTATTTGAAGGTGCTGAGGCATGTGAAAACCTCAGGCACTAGGGTATCCACACGATACTTTCCTTCACAATTAGTGAGTAGTATTGATACTACGAATTCATAACTTAGATACATTTGATGGACCATGAATCCCAGCATTAGGCATTTAGATAGATAGAGGACACTTTATTGTACATAAAAAAGGAAATTACACAGATATTTCTTAACCTAAGAGTACAGATGGCGGCCTTATCACTAAAAGTGATCTCTTCCAGATGACCAAAGTACTTAACTTAGAATACAAAGTAATGTAATGTACAAAGTACGTAACTTAGAATACAAAGTCAGTCAGTAATGGCTGGTATTTTTGCACATAACTTAGAATACAAAGTCATTGGTAAATGCCTAATGCTAGGATTCATGGCCTATCACATGTGGAGCCAGCGTTTTACCATTACCATTGAAAATCGACAGTTAGGAATCAATTTTATTCTATTTTCTTCGCTTTCCCAGCGATCTGACTTCCCACCACAAAAAACTAGTGTTTCTATTGTTCCATAAGTTATTGTAAAAATACTGTGCTAGTTTTTCGCCCAAAATAATGGCACTTACTCAAGTGAATTGCTTTAAAACGACAAAGAAATTCTCGAAATTCTCACCTTGAATGTCATTGAATATCCAGCATAATTCTTTCTTCCCTTTAACAGAAATAAAACACGATCCTGAAAAGAAGACGCAAGTCATCCTGCGACAAAAAGCCCTTTGTTTCACCGACCGGGGCACACTCGATAAAATAAATTTTTCACTGGAACAAAAAAATATTAAGTTATGAAAAATGGCCAATTGCGAGTCGCACTCGCACACCGAGGGTTCCGTACTACCATGAGCATAATATTACGTCACAATAAAACATTTTCTTTCATTCAGTTAAGTTTATATTATTTAATGTGGTATTACGAGTCCACGCGGAGCTGACTGCCAACCTTCGCTAGTCGGAGAGGCACCATGAGAAGAAGAAGACAGGGTCAATAATTACAAAAATATCAAATTTCACAAGTGTGTATAAGATGTGTCTGTGTTTGTGTGTATGATTCCAGAATTAATAGTGTGTATAAAGTACACTTTGACAATAAATCCAGAACAAAAAAGGAAATAAAATCATGTTACTTGTATTTTTTCTTTCCCTTGTTTTTCCTTTTTTTATTATTTATTGGGCAATCCGCGACAGATTGCGTGATGTTAGAATAGACAGACAAATAGATACACAGACGGACGTAGGGTTCAGTTGGCGTCCGGACCCACCGCGACCCTTCGAGTTATTGTTTTTTATATATTTTTTTATATTGTTTATAAACGCCCCACTGCAGGGCACAGACCTTCTCTCAGAGAGAGAGAGTATTATATGGACTTAATTACCGCGCGTGCCCATCGCGGAATGGCAATTTCAAGCGCTGAGTTACCCTTCGACTACCGGACCCTAAAACCCAAGTTATGGCGTCAAGACTATAATGCCGTTTCCACGAGAAGAAGAAAAGGCACTCCAACTGGCATCAATAAAAGTTTATCACGATTTTATTTTCGAGAAATATTCCTTGGGATAAGGCGCATACGAATCTCGGGTAAATTGTCCTTACGGTCAGAGCGTGGTACAATACAGCTGTTGTACTCCTACGTTCACAAACCATATTATTGACATAATAAATATTATCTACCTACCAACTTTATTTTTCTTTCAACTCTATCCAATAACAACATAGCCTATACGTCCCACTGCAGGGCACAGGTCTTCTCTCAGAGATATAGTGTGTGAGTATTACTACTCGTGACCACCACGGACTGCCAATTTCAAAGGCATGTGAATACCTCAGGCACTCAGGTTTCCTCACGATGTTTTCCTTCACAGTTAGCGAGTGATATTACTACTGTAACTTCACAAACAAATGTAAGTACTTATAAAACAAAGTCTATTTCTTTTATTTCATCGTTTATTGGAAAACCAACGGCTTATACGAGAGGCATATTTACAAAAATGAGACGATTAATGTCAAAACCTAGGGCCCCATACACGGAACAATCCGTCGATACGATCAATCTGAAAGGATAATTATCGTGACGATCGATTGCTCAAAGTTTGCCGCTCACACACGAAACGATTGGTCGTCGCGATCGATCATTTACTCGTTTGACACGGAACGACAAAGACGTGCATAAAATGGAAAACGAACTTCTTTTCTTTACCTATGTGCCAGTAACTTTCGGCTGCATAGTTAGAAGCCGGCCGGGTGTAAGTCGGACTCACGCACGAAGGGTTCCGTACCATTATCTATACAACATTTATAGCGTCATGGGATCTTTTGGATCAGCCGTGTCCTGGGGCGGTAGTTTACTCCTTAGCTACAAAATGTATGTGTGTAATATTTAGTTAAGTTATTAAAATGTAACAACCCTAAAACTTGTGGAATGCAATAAAGATTGAATCTCAGATTACAACATTTCAATATTTCAAGCTTCTACCTGCTGCCGTTTTTAATATCGAGCAAAAAACGGCAAAAAATCACGTTTGTTGTATGTGAGCCCCCCATAAATATTTGTTTTTAGTATTTTGTTGTTATAGTGGCAATAGAAACAGCGGAGTCTTAGTAATAGGGTCCCTTACCCGTTGTGTACGGAACCCTAAAATAAAGTAATCTCGTCAATTATTTTCAAAGTTCGTGTGTGTGTGTGTGCCGTGTTCGCACGCACACGCACACACACACGCACACGCACACGCACACGCACACACTTGTACCATTTTGACATTGGTATCTTTTTGTTGTGCTAATTTATTTGGTTCAATAAATTAAAGATTATTTTGTTCAATAAACGATGCATGCAACCACTAATAAATGTTGATGAAGCGAAGGAGATCTGTCATTATCACGGTAAATTGCAGACCCTGGTCGCTGCCTGACTCTCCGGGATACAGGCGTGAGCTTATGTTACATATCCTTCTACGAGTAAGTAATTTTATCTTATAAAAGAGTAGGAGTAGGTATTTATGAACCGCGTACTTTGTTTATCCGAAGGCACTTCGGCGAAAAATAGCGTCTGGGCTGGTCTCATTAAAGTTGTGTCAAAATAAAACGCGTTCAACGCAAAAAGGCAACAATTTGATGGAAAAAGTCGCAGTGATAAGAAGTTAACATAGCCCTCGCGGGGGCCCACCTTTATTTCCCCGGATTGTCTCAGGGACCGGGAAAATTTCCCGTATTGTTCCCTTTTTTGGGGAGAAACAACGAAAAACAGCGAGACATAACCATTTATGATAATGCCGCGGAATTGGCGGGTTTCGGAGTGGACTTATCTGAATTGCAGTGTTCAACTCCATCGAGATTTCAATGTGGCGCAACGAACACAACTAGACATTTTGATCTTAAACCTCCACATGCCTTTTTTCCATTAAACGTGAGACAGATAGCTTTTCATTGCTTAGCAGTAATTATATTTACAGAGATAAGTTACTACCGACGTAAGATACTTTATATCTACAGGGTGACTTTGAACCCGTTCATCCATCGTCCATCTTAATATTTTCTTTTATTGTTTACGCATACCGGACGTCAGACTCTTAAGTATTTAAAATTTTTCAACGTTACGTTACTTCCTACGACTTGGATTTGTGTTCACATTTTGGAGACAAAGGTCGGAAACCACAATTATGTACAATATGTTGTACCATTACTGATAAATCATTGATAATACTGTTTTTTGCAATGAAAAGAACATTGTCTCAAAATCATCATCATCATCATCATCATCAGCCATTTGACGCCCACTGCAGGACATAGGCCTCCTTCGCAGTTTTCATAACCATGAGGGGTTTTGCCATAATCGCCACGCTTGGCAGGCGGGTTGGCGATCGCAGTATGTGGTGGGAATCTCAAGAAGACGCTGCTGCCCATCTCCTGGTAATTGATTTCCTTTTTTGCCTTCTACGACATCCACGGAAGGAAATGGAGTGACGTTATTCTTAATCCGGCGCCACACGGAAATACAATATATCTCAAAATACGGTAAACGAATTCAAAGTCACCCTATACTTAGTTCTTAATAGTAACCTTCACAAAATTCGTTCTTATCGCTAAAAGCGATCTCTTCCAGACAACATTAGGATGAACAAGACTGAAAGTAGGTGAGACTACTATGTTTGAGTAACTATAACGTTATCATCGCATCACTAATAATAAGTGTATACTTAATATACACTTATTGAAAAATTCATTTGAATCCAGCAAAATCACAAACCATTTTAGTGGGTGATTTATTGATCGAATTCAACGCTACAAAATATTTGCTTGATTTAAACCTACACGCTTCAATTCTAAATTAAATTGGGCAAATATTAGCAAACTCTCTCATCCGTGAAATAAACTAAAGTGTGTTGACTTGACAAAAACTCTATTATAGGTATATAACGCCTCAGGATAGAATGCTTTGGGTTCCGTTTTATGACGTCCAAATAGATAAGTGTTTTGTTTTTTCTAGAGGAGCATTTAAATTCTCTTTCATAATGTATATTCATTCGATGTGTAAAATTCACAATAAAGCGCAGAACCATTACAAACTAAACCTGAAATATAAGGTGCTTCGAGATAAATTTTACGCTGAACTGCACTGAATTTTAATGCTAAATTTGACACCTGCAGGACTCGACACCAAAAGAATTAACTAACCAACATAACCGGAATTAGTGATTACGTATAGAACTTGGCTTTGTCGAACAAGAGGTGGTTTACTTTTTGTAAATATGAGCAGCTTCTCTAATGAGGGTTTTCGGTTCCAGTTACTTGCAAAGTCGTAAATGCTCCCTTTATTAACAGGAATTTAACAACAATAAGATGATAACTAAGTAAGAGTTTTTATTTATCTGCCACTCAGCTTCAAAGAGCGGTGGTAGAGAGGTAGCCCAGTGGGTAGAACATTGGACTCGGAAACTAGAGACTCAGGTTCGATTCTCAGTGCGGACATGTACCTATAACTTTGTTTTGCAAGTTATGTACATTTGTGAAGTTATAGTAGCAATGCCACTCGCTAAGGGTAAAGGAAAACATCGTGAAGAAACCTGGGTTTCTGAGCTATTCACTGTGGCTATTCACGTACCTCAGTGGTTAAGCCCATACTCTCTCTCTGAGAGAAGGCCTGTGCCCTGCAGTGGGCTGTATATAGGCTGCTTATGTAGCTTCAAAACGTTTGTTGCTAACATCCCTGTCACACTAGCGATGTGCGAGCGATTTGGAAGCGATGAGATTGCGTAGCGTGCTTGCCGCGTTTTGGACACTCAGTAGTAAAATGAATTGATCTGACGAGTAAACACTTCTACTGCTGGCTTTGTTACTTCGAAGATGCAGAACACGCAACCAGATACAAGTCAACGACTAATCTGGGAAAATTCATTATCAAGTAATCGACTGGAAGAGAGTGACTACTATGTATCCCATGTAGCGGGACGATTTTTAACTTTAGTTATAAATAACTTTGTATCCATTGTATAAACGACGATTGTATCTCTAAACAATGCTATGTCCATCTACACACGAACGAGCTCTTTGATAGAACATTCGAATGCGATTGTACAAAATGGTGTCGACGTTGATAGTCACGGCGAGCTCGCTGCGCAATTGCATCGCTTTCAAATCGCTCGCAAATCGCTTGTGTGATAGGGTTCCAAATAACTACTAGATCCACATCTAAATAGCCCAAAACTTTATTTCGAGCACAGCCATAAACCAAACCTTGCAAGTATAGCTCAAATATAATGCTCTCAAAGCTTAGTCCAGGTTATTGTACCACTGGCTTTAGAAACGACTAGATTTTGGGGTTTCTATAGCCGAGTGTATTTTCTTAGGGAAACCCATATCCTTACTTATATATCAACGCGAAAGTTTGTATGTATGGATGGATGTTTGTTTTCACGTAAAAACGGCCGAACGGATCCGGACGAAATTTTGCACAGAGATAGATAATAGTCTGGATTAGCACATAGGCTATTTTTTATCCCGTAAAAATACACATCAAAATTACCACGCGAACGAAGTCGCGGGCAACAGCTAGTACACTATATTTTATAAGTAAATTGTGTATTCGATTGCTTGATACTTGGGTACTGGGTAGGCCTGACGATGATGATGCAAAAAGGTTTACAGGTTCGCAGTTGCATTGGCATAGCCCTATTTAAGCTAACGATATCACGGGGTTTACGGCTCATTTCACACGGGTCATTGTTGGTGATTGTAGTCATTTATTTAAAACAATACATTGCCTTAATTTGGTTAGTGGAACGTGGACGACCTAGCAGCTAAATTGGAAACAAACAATGCTCTATAAGTTAGGTACATGTGTGTTGATTTATATAAACTGTTCAAGTAGTATGTTTTCTTTTTAAATAAAAAATAATTTTTCGTTTTGTCTCATTTCAACGAGGAGTAAATTAAAAACTGTAAGGAATGCTACTCAAAAAACACGGTATTAAAGTAACGCATTGGGACGTACATGGGCTGTTTACGTACAATGTAGCATGCGTTTTTAATGAGACAATTTTGTGTAAATATTTATGAAATCTTTCATTTTTTATGATATTAAAATTGTAAACATAGGTACTAATTAATCAACTGTGCTATTACCATTTTATAGCAGGGCCAGATTTAAGAAGAGCAAACTCCCAGAATAAACTAGACTGCATAGTTTTTGACCGGGAAATGCTGGAAACCCGACCTTAAATTATTTTAATATTTTTCTCCGAGGCCATCTTTAATATTCTTCTTATACAGGGTATTATTCTAAATGGGGATTGCTTATTTTGTGAGGATAGTCCGATAAGATAAGTCATTTCATTGAACGCTGTAATCATAAATAAAAACTTATCAATGATTTCTTCTATTTTTGTTATTAAATATTTAACTTTTATTTCCTACATGTTCATACGCATGTGAATAACATGTAAAAAGAGATAGCATAATTTTATAAAATAAAAGAAAGTTTTTTTGTTCTGTTTCACAGATTTGAGCAATGTTGCCATAATTATATCTCATACATTTTTATACCCTAATATTTAATAAATAAATAAAATAAAAAGAACTTTATTCAAAAGTAACAAATTTGCTTCTTAACATAAGAGTAATTTAATTTAGCACACTTTTGAAATGGTCGGAGCCTCAGCATTAATGCTGTTTTTCAGTCTCCGCCGCGATTTTCTACACGTATTCTTTATAAATATTTGTTGATATTTTGCTTTTATGATATTTAAAAGAGACAGAAACAAGCAACATGATTATTTTCAATAATATGATGGATTTTTCTAAAACTCTCTTAGTATATAAAAAATCTACAATCTGAAAGATTATCGAACTGTCATGTAGCTTGTTTTTTTAATCTTATTTTATGATGCATTTCCGGTACAGTGAAGTACCTACTTTCCTTTCCTTTCCTACACAAATGCATTTTTAATTGAAAAATTGAGGAAAGCCAATCAAACCGTAATTTTCACTTGAGTTGCAAATGTATTAAAATATATATACAGCCTATAAACGTCCCACTGTACATATATATTAAAATATATATACAGCCTGTAAACGACCCACTGTAGGACACAGGCCTTCTCTCAGAGAGAGAGTATGGGCTTATTCACTACGCGTGCCCACCGCGGATTGGCGATTTCAAGCGTTGAGTTGTGGGAATAGCTCAGACACTCAGGTTTCCTCACGATGTTTTCCTTCACTGTTAGCGAGCGGTATTGCTACTATAACTTCACAAATGAACATAACTTAGAAAACAAACTCATAGTTACATGCTCGCACTGGAAATCGAACCTGGGTCTCTCGCTTCCGAATCCAATGTTCTTCCCACTAGGCTACCACCGCATAAAATTACATAATTAAGACAAAATGACAAAATGGCTGATCCTCCCTTAATCACGTCAATTTGAGTTTGAAATTTACGAAAAAAGTAATTTAGAAATTATTGTTCAATTAACATTCTTCAAATATTATCTTAATCTGCGGAATTCTTTATGACATGATGGGGCCACTATAATAATGGTTTTTAATGGTTAATTTCAAGGTCATAATCTTAAACTCGGATATTTAAGAAATTTCATGTACTTTTATTATGTATTGTGTGCAATAAAGAGTTTTAATCTTATCTAATCTAAAGTGATCTTATGACTTTTCTACTTAGTATTAGTGCTGTTTAATAGATATTGCTCAAAACAAAAATTTGCTCAACTCAAACTCTTTGAATTTGAAACGATTTGATCCACGACAAAGTTTCTAGAGCGCGTAAAGTGCGAATTCACCTATTCAGAAAATTATCAATCTGAGAAAAAACTCAGAATAAAAGTCGCTGTGTACGCTGCACTAATTATGACCTAGGAGGATAAATAAACAAATTTACCTATAACTTACGGTTAGGGGACATCCATAAAGTACCTACGTCACACTAATTTCCTGATTGTCTTACCACTCTCCCGTCCTTGTCACAGTTGGTCACATTTGTGAGACCTCCCCCCTCCCTAGTAGTGTGACGTCACATATTTTGCAATTTTACATCTATAAATTATTAAATTAAAACCTCATTTCCGAATTGTTTTTTGGTATCTTAATAGCATATCAAACGTTTGAAAAAATGTATAAAACAATTAATTATTCATTACATAATATTTTTGAAACGTGATGTCACGAAACTTAGGCACCCTCCCGCCCCTTGACGTGTGACGTACTTTATGGATGGTCCTTAGTGACGTGTTTCAAAAAAAGCGTATTTTAGAGGTAACCCTGTACAGTTTCTCCGTAGTTGAGCAACGCGAAACTTTCAGCCTGCAGAGAAGTTTCTTATTCCGGCAAATAAATTGGGCACATACAATTTTCCAAAGAAATATCTCCGGGGAGGTTTATGGACACTTGCTTATTTCATTTCAACTCGCGAACTCGATTGGCCGAATGCCAAATAGATTTATGGTATTCAATAATCCCACACCGGCTCTGGATAGTTTTACTTTAGATATCAATTTCTCAACGTTAGTGGCCATGTTGCCAGAAACGTGCCTACATGTTATTTTGTTTACCACCAAACTTGGAAAGTAAAAGTAGACGTAAAGAAGTCTCTGACGTCAGATTTCAAGGCGCTATTGCCTGAATCATCTATCTAATACCTTTAAACGAGCATATATAGATATAGTCTGAATCTCGGAAACGGCTTCAATGATTTTCATGAAATTTAGTATGCAGGGGGTTTCGGGGGCGATAAATCGATCTAGCTAGGTTTCATTTTTAGAAAACGTCGTTTTATCTATGTTTTCGGGCAATGAAAAATTGCTACAATATCATTAAAATACGAAGGTAAATTTCGGCACAAGTTTGTCATAGCTCAGGTGGGAAATCGGGCTGTCGCGAAACCAGAAGACCCCGGTTCGAGTCCAGATGTCTCCAGTTCGATTATTTTTTCCCCTTTTTTTCCCTGTTTTATCGTATCTAAATATTATTTCCAAAAAAAACAACGATAAACCAAAAAATGTCATCCGGGTACTGACTGTTAAAAAACGTCAAAAAAATTGGCTCAGCGCACAAATTAAAGGCAGTCTCCCATTTATTTCGCTTACACACACGCCAAAAGTTACCCGATAAAGTAACAATTCACGCGATCCGCCCAGAGTCGAAACGTGTGATGTGTCATTTTTATGGGTACCTCGATCCAGCCCTCCGCAGGGGGCCCAAACCAAATATTTATATTGTCCGAGAATGGGCTCGCACATTCCGCGCGATTTATGTTATGCCCTTTTCTATTAAAGGCAAGGGCGCCTCGTAAATAAAATGTGTACTGTCGACAGCAGGTCGACCTTTACTTTCTTGTCGCAAAGACGCCCTTAACTATTAGAGAGCATTTATGTATAATGTGATGTCGACTGCCGACCTCTGTTGAGAAGTCGCCCGTGTAAAAGCAATGCACGAATGTAAAAGTCACGTGCTGTTAGTTACGTGTTTATACTTTACGTTATTCCGTGTGGTGCCGAATTAAGAATAGCGTCACTCCATTTCCTACCGTGGATGTCGTAGAAGGCGACTAAGGAAATAAATTACCAGGAGACGGACAGCAGCGTCTTCCTGAGATTCCAACCGCATACTGCGATCGCCAACCCGCCTGCCAAGCGTGGCGATTATGGCAAAACCCTTTATGGTTAGGGAAAACCATGAGGGAGGCCTGTGTCCTGCAGTGGGCGTAAAGATGGCTGGTGATGATGATGATACTTTACGCGATTACCTTAAGGGCGATTTTGCATTGAAAATGTAAAATTAAATCATGTATTCTACTGCAAGCGGAAATAGATCGACTTCACGGAGCAGAAAACTCACACAAGATTACTTACAAACACAAAAACAAATTTTTTTATTAAAAAAAATTGCAAGCATGGTTTGCGTTGGTTACCACACTAGACGTAAATCTGTGCGGTGGTAACCAGGAGAAAGTTTGACTTCTAAGATCAGTTTGCTAACATCAACAGCTGTCACTGGCGTTGCAGTCGCTTAGGGTTTCCTGTAGTGATGTCAACCAATTACAATTTTTAGAACACTTGTAAAGGTTGAACAACTACAGTAAACGAAAGGTTTTTTTAAGTGTGACCTTAATCTAACTTTTCTATTTTATGTAAAAGATATAAATTATACAAAGGCATTTTTTGTTTCGTTTGTTTCTGCCTCGTTGGACTAGCCGTTAACTACCAAGACAGAGGTCGTGGGTTCTGTTTCCACTGGGGGCCGCCGTAAATTGTACAAATGGCCTCAGTGTGGGTGTATTTCCATGTTTGTGATGTCCGTGTCTGGTTACACAGGGTACTCTAGTTTGGGACCAGGTCAAGTGATTGTGTTGTGTGGAAGTTATTTAGGAAGTAAACGTTGAAGAAAAGAAAGAAAGAACTCATTTATTTGACGCCATAAGGAGTTAAGGACACACGCATAATTAACTTTTTGAAGTGCTATTTGACTGTACATAATAGTATTTTCAGTACAAAAATCTCGAAAGAAACAATTCCTTAATGTCAGTGGAGAATATTTACTGAAATTATGGGAGATCCATTCACGTTATCTGGCAATACCATAAGAACTTTGATGCCTCTTGTTACTAATTTTCTCCTGCCACCGTCCAGAAAGTTTTGTTCCGAAATCTGACATTTGGTAAAAACATGACAATGTGTTGTCTTATTTCAAGATTGGCAAATGTCAAATCTCGGAACACAAAGCAAAGATTCTGAAACACCTCTCGGCACTTGTACTTTTTGGTATAGAGAAGAGTGACGGCATGAAAAATTTCCGGATTTGAAAACCTTTAAAATGTCCTTTGTTTTTGTGGAACTCGTTTTTCTTTTTACTTTGGCTTCGTCATGCCGAGGACGGAGAGTGATACGGCTTTGTGTGAATGTAAAGTTATTTTGAAATCCTCTTTTCACGGCGGCTTTTTGTTCAAACTCTTTAGATTGACGTGCATGTCCATATTGTGTATGTATGTTCTTAGGGACCGTTCGTTTTCAGAAAGTAGCGAAAAGCTTCATAGTTTTTTAATTCTAGCAATTTCAGAGAGCAAATAAAACTGCATGGAATGAGTAATTTCCGAGATGATGAGTATCCTATGTCCTTCCCCGGGACTGAAACTATCTCCAAACCAAATTTCACCTAAATCGGTTCAGCCGTTATTGCGTGATTGAGTAACAAACATCCAAACATTCAAATATCTTCACAGACTTACACAATTATGTAGCAAGACTACAGTAAAAAAATGGGACATTGTTATTCGATTTCAGGTCTTTGAAATAAATTCATTGTTATTTGTATTTATCATCACTCGCAGCCACTTTTTCTCACAGAAATACGCAAATTGTATATTGGATAAGCTTTCAGAACTTTATACGGTAGAAGAACTGTGTTGCGAGCCTTAGTTTTTTACAAGTTACGTTTTTAATGTCATTATACTTTATTGGAAGTACACCAGGGGCATGTTTCATATAAGTACAATTTATGGTATGCTATGACAGTTCGATGTACATTGCAAAGCCGATTAACCCACAGATTAACAAGTAGACACTGCTACACAATGTACCTCGAATTGTCATAATAATCTACGAATAGTTTTATGAAACTTGGCCGGAGTTACATTTGAGACTATCGACTTAAAAGTTTGAGGAAGAAGATACATTGATACAATCCGTTGACTCGTGAGTTGAAGATCAATTACTTCAATGTGATTTTAATCATTTATCTGATCGAAACTACTCATAGCTTCTATCCAGTCAGTCAAAGTCGAACAAGCGAAGAACGCACAAAGTCACAAAAAACAAAACAACGTCAAACTTTGGGAACAACGATACCCTTTAAATAGTTTTTGCTCTCAGCCGGCGGCGTAAAGTGCAAATCTAATTCCCGCCGAGGCATTTTGGATAAGTTTAGTTTGTAAGTAAATTTTCTTCTTTATGTAACGGCGCGTGCGGCCGCGGTTGGGTGGTAAATGGGTGAGTGTTCGGGAACTATGGTGCCGGAAGTTACAGCATCTTAACCACCTGTTATTTTCAATAAGTTACCACTATACGATATGGCAAGAGAAACTGAATAGCGACTATAGACAAATAAGTTTTTCTTCTTACTTTTCTTGTGAATCTCCACAAAATTTAATGCGACGGGGCCAATGGTAAAATTACGTCATGTTGACAGTTGTCTAACCGGCCGTCCCGTTTGTATGCAATTTTTCCAACTGACAACTGGTAACAGCAGTGGATTAACACAGTGTTAGTATACTACAAATAGGGGTAAGTGTGACGGTAAGTCATTAACTGCACCTTCTCAAGGCAATGGAAGAAGTTCGCGTCTTTTGTAAGCACAGTTCGCTCCCGAGGGATAAATCAAAGTTCAGTATTTCTGAACTTGGCCGCAGCACTCACCTTTCGATGGAACGTAGAGTTTTGTCGCCAAATTACCTGCGCAATGTTTTGAGAGCTAGCAACTTGAAACTTCTTCCTCGTTTCTGATAACTTTGAAAAGTAATGGTATCATACCTACTGTAAATGTAGAATCGGTTTAATGACAGTTCTTGAGACATTCGTGGATTGTTACCAGACCAAATATTGTTTTACCTGTTTTTCAAATCAATTCAAATATTTTTATTCATTGTAAAAACAGAATGTTTACTTAATGAACGTCAGAGTTGTTAGTTTCAAAATTAATGGATTATGTGGAGAAGAAGCTAACAAAGAAACTCCACATTTATTCTTTTCAAAACACGTTTTAACTTAATTAACAGAGTTTTCAACTTAAAATATTAGTCATGAATGTGTTGAACACTAGTCACAATCGTCCTTTAAATAATATTAATCTACTGTTTAATGCCAAACATCTTTGTCTTCTAAATAATCCTTGATGTTATAGTAAGCCTTTTTGCACAAGATGTGCTTAACACATTTTTTAAATCGCGTTGGAGGTAACTCTAATATATCTTGAGGAATTTTGTTGTAGAACCTTATACAGTGCCCCATAAAGGATGTGTTAACTTTTGCAAGTCTAAATAGTGGAAATGACAATTTATGTTTATTTCTAGTATTAACATTATGGTGGCCACCAACATTTTCGAAGTCTTTGATATTTTTTCTAACGTACATAATATTTTCATAAATGTATTGACATGCAACTGTTAAGATGTTGGTTTCTTTGAAGAAATCTCTTAGCGAATCCCTACTACCTAACTTTCGAAATACACTCAACCAAAGTTCAACGTTCTTTATTTATTTTTATACTTATACACATCAAGTTTCAAGATAACTTTTTTATGATTGTTTTTTTGTTATATTCAAATTGTTTTTTAATCATAAAATCTTGAAACCACGTTTACAAATTATTGATACTAAAGAAACAATTTTCAGGTTTTGCGATAGTTAGATAACACGGTGTATAGATACAAATATAGATCCATGAGAAAACAATATAAGTATGATAAAATAAAATAATACATTAGTATCTGTGCTACAAACACGATGAAAGTTTTCACGAGATCTTGTGTAGGCCTATCAGTGTTAAAATTATTTGTATAAACACGATTCCTTAAAACACTCCTCAAATTTAGTATAAATAGTCTGTGGTAGTCTTCCCCCTAACCACAGACTATTTACAACGCATTTGAGTACTATCGACCAAATACCATGTATTAGCAAAGGGCAAGATAAAAAGTACTCGAGACCGGCGTGCGTGCATGCAAAGTGTCAGGATCATGTATATGTGTATGTTGAGTACCTACTATTTTAAAGAATAGTGTTTTATAAATTACACATGTATTTCTTAAGGAATACTAGCAGGCCTTCAATTATATCACGACTTTAGGGGCCTAGTGAGAGAATCTTGGGTATAGTTGGGCTCAAGTTTCCCAGACTTATTTTCTCTTCTTTCCAACTTCTTATCTACGATAATTTCTTTAGGGACAACCTTAATAACCGTCAATGTTAGAAACGACCTCTAGAACTGAAGTTTTTTGGCCTTAGCAGTATTCTTCGGATGTAAGACAGAAAATAATTAATTTACAGATAATTATTGTGTTTTTTCGTCATCATCATCATCATCATCATCATCAGCCATTTGACGCCCACTGCAGGACATAGGCTTCCCTTATTCGTCATCATCAAGAGTCTTCACATATGTTACAGATTATTCATTTATGCAGCATTTTTTGAGCATTTACGCTCGTGACTTAAAAGTCCTAATTCTGAACCTAAATCATTACGTATAATTAGCATATTTTCTTCAAAGAAAAAAAACCCTGGCGCAGTTTTAGGCGTGGGCCGCACATATGAGACGTGGGACGAGAACGAAGGGGTGCCGGCCGCGGTGAAGGGGTGCCGCGGTGCCCTTTCAATTAAGTTTCATACAAAATGTACTGATGCGATAGGACAGCTCATACATATAAGACGGGTTGAGGCCGCGAACTCTACACAATGCGTTGCTTCATCGCCCTATCCTCGCCCTACGTTCTGATTGTGTAACCCGTGTCTTATGAAAAAAAAAAACTAAAAAACTGGTTAATTTATTTTATTCAACTAGGCATCATAAAAATCTGTTTAGTAAAAATAGGTAGGTAAAGTAAAAAATGTCACACAGATATTGACCAAATCTATCTGGCACCACCTTAAAAATACCCCCTTCCTAACAAAAAAGAATGAGTAAAATCGGACAATGTGGTTAATAATTATAGCTCAACATACATTAAAGAGTTAAGGACTCATTGAGAATCTTTTTCTTAGTCGGTTAAAAAGCAACGAAAAAAACCCTCCAAGCGATTTCAAATGATGCTAAAACGACGCGGCTGTGTACTGAAATCTATTTATTTATTTATTTTCTTTATTAGGGACAACAAACAGAAGTACAATGTATTTTAAACAAATATCTTAAACGTAAACGAAATCGAAGCAAAGTTTTCGATAACTTCCTACCAAGATCTCTTCCTCTTCCATTCTTTTATCAATATATTGCTAATATTGGTAGAACAGTAGCTGATGTAATTGGGACAATAGCCCGGCACGCGCTGTGTGGTCACGTCCAACATTGCACGCTGCTCTCGCGAACTTCCCGTGTGTGTGGTTGGATCTAAAGGTGGTTCCCCACACAGGCCCAAGAGCCACCTAAATATGTCTAGTTAGACAGATCTTCTCTCAGAGAGAGTATGGACTTAATCACCACGCGTGCCCACCGCGGATTGGCAATTCCGAGCGCTGAGGTATGTGAACACCTCAGATACTCAAGTTTCCTCACGATGTTTTCCTCCATAGTTAGCGAGCGGTGTTGCTACTAAAACTTCACAAATGTACTTTATACTACACCTGCTTGGAAAGTACCTTGATACTTTATCAAATATACGGTAGAAAGTACGTCATTGCATATCGAACAAATATGCGGGGAGAAAACGCATCTGGGCGGGAGAGAAAAGTGTCTGAAAATCCATTTCTTACGTGGTTTTTCTCTTTTAATTTTGGGTAAGACTATGCGCCGGTAACCTAAATATCAAAAGCCAAAAAGTTTTTACAGTGAGTTTTTATCTCCAAGTTCGCAAAATGACACTGGCCACTAGCTGTGTGTTGGATGGTGTCGGGCTGGCAGTGCGACCCTGCGGCGGCAGGATAAACAATTTCAAAAAAGAACATGTGAAAATTGCAGACGCCATTGGCGCCATTTCCAATTTGTGTGTTGTTTGAGGATTCAGTTTTCGTAGAAAGTAAAATAAAACTATCAAGCAGGTGTAGTATAAAGCACTATGTATCACTCGAGAGAAACTGCGATTCTCGATCTCGGGTGTTTTAAAGCCCTCGCCTACGGCTCGGGTTTCAAACGACACCCTCGACGGTAATCGGTCACTTTCTCCTCTCGGTGAACAATGTACTATAACTTCGTCGAGGTGATGTCGCCGCGATTATCACCCTCGACGCCATTTTTTACAATTTCGTTCGACAGTCCGCCCCGCTCTACTTGAGTTGTATTAAAGATACGTGTGTAAGCGGACGTAGCATCGTCTAGAGGTTCAATCGTCATCGATACAATGGATACAAAGTAATTTATAACTAAAATTCATAATCGCCCTGTTATACGGGATACAGTAGTGGTCACTCTCTCCCAGTCGATTAATTGATAATTAACCCTCCTAGTTTTGTCGTTGACTTGTATCTGCTTTCGTTTCCTGCGTTTTCGAAGTAACAAAGTCAGCAGTACGTTCCTCGTCAGATCAATGCATTTTGAATGTGTCCTGAGTTTACTGAGCCAAAACGTAGATCGCACGCCGCGAGCTCGCCATGACGGCGCGGCGTCATCGCAGCGTCGTTGCGGAGTCGTCGCGGCGTGCTCGCCGCGTAATCGCTGTGCAATCGCATCGCTTTCAAATCGCTCGCAAATCGCTAGTGTGATAGGGCTGTTACTGGGTCCTCAAATAGAACTAAAGAACGGCCTCGTCCAATTTTGCTTACAGGAAATAGGGCTGAAATTAAGCCAAGCCCTCGGTAATTAAATCATGAATAGACCTGGAGATACTTTAACAATTTAGGGACAAAGCCCTCCTTGACGTTCTCCTAAAACAGAGTTTCTTAAAGTGGGATACGCAATCTCCTAGAGCCTATTCACTAAATCGATCAACTCGTATTATAGCGCTCTCTCCGTTTCACATTGGCATACCAATGATAAGGGCAAAATATTTGTCCGCCCCGGTCCTAAGCCTACCCAATCACAAGGTCTATTCATAATATTGTTCATTCGTGATTTCTGGCAAAGTGGTGTTAGTAGAGATTTTGGTTTTCTGAATATCTATTAATTTTGTCTTCCTATATTCTTTCTAGTATTTAATAACAAATTGCTTTTTACACAATTACTCACGAGGTTTTCCTTAACAGTCAACGAATGGTATTGCTAGTTACTACAAATTAACGAATTTACGTAGCTATCTAACTCCGGGGTTCGAACGCATGACCTGCGTGTGAGATTGGGGTCTACCTATATGCTATCTACCTACCGTATACCGATCTTAGCTACAAGCTTGTTTTATTAATTCGGACCCGAGTTTGAGAAACCCTGGTACAAAACAATTATCACCCAACCCTTCTATTAGCGGTCCGGAATGACAACCAGGTAGCTGAAGGTTTTCGGGATTACTTTGAGGATCCCTAACGGCTTTTGTACCTTTTGTATACGTAATCACTGTGCCGGTACTGGTGATTATTATTACACGCGACACGTCCGTTGCCATTTTGGCGCTGACATTGAAGAAAAGCACAGAAGGGACTTGTGACGAACGAAACGTTTTTCATTTGGTTAATGTGGTTTTTAGGGTTCCGTAGTCAACAAGGAACCTTTATAGTTTCGCCATGTCCGTCAGTCTGTCTTTCTGTCTGTCTGTTTGCTGTCCGCGGCTTAGCACAGAGACTATGAGTACTAGAGAGCTGAAATTTGGCATAGATATACATATTTATTACGCCGACAAAACGGTAAAATAATATCTGGAAAAAAAATTCAGGTTAGAGGTACCCTGAATTTCTTTTCCAGATATTATTCTACCTAAATTAAATTATTCTACCTATACCTATATTAAGTATGCAATTTTTTTTTACGCCTACACCATAGTGTGGGGTATTGTGGGATTGCTTACTTACTCCGCTGGCTCAGCAATTCGAAGTGGGTCTTGCCGTTCGACACAAGAAGTCGCCACTTGTCTCCGTCCTGCGCGATTTCTTGCCAGTCACCCGCCTGGAGCTCACGCAGGCCTTGGAAGGATCAAGTGGTCGAGTACCTGCATTGTTGGATTGGTCGCTTAAAATATCATAGGTGTAGAAAGATTATTTTTTGATTCAGGGTTCCGTTTGCGAAATATTAAGCTTTACAGCGCAATTTTTTATCTGAGTAGGGCGGGGACGCCCCCCCCCCCTCTCCTGGCTAAATGGTTGATTGTAGAAACGTCAAAAAATTCAGTGGAGTAGCTATTTGCTGAACTTAAAAAAAACTATAACGGCAAAGTGGGCTTCACCTACAAGTTAACGAGTGCGACCAACATACAACAGGAAAAAGGAAATTACAAAATCCAATCCATTACGTTAATGAAGTTTTTTCTTTTTCTAGGAACCCTGCACTTCGCGTGGCCCGACACGCACTTGGCCGCTTTTTCTTGTTACTTTTGACTAACATTAAACTAGCTAAGAAGCAACATTTTCAATTAATATGTATTAATTTACGGCCATTGCTAAAATGCACAATGCCTGAAGCATTTTTTTTTATAGTTATTATCTGCTGAGTTATGGCGATTTTCTAATGCCATTGTTATCCTACGCCAAGATATCATCATCATCAGCCATTTGACGCCCACTGCGATCGCAGTATGCGGTTGGAATCTCAGGAAGTCTTCGAAGATTCAAGAAGATTCCGCTGGACAAATCAATTAAAAGATTCAACCGAAGTAAATAAATAAATAAACCGAATCGCTATAACCTGGTGGAAGTTTATCGGTGGCATTAGAAAATTGTCAAAACTGGGTAGAGGATAACCGGTTGCCTTAGAAAATCGCTATAAGTCTGCAGAGCATGGCATTAGAAAATCGTCGTAACTTGGAAGAGGATGTCGTCAAATGGGCGTCAAATGGCTGATGATGATGATGATGAATTATGACGGTGGTTTACGATAATTGCATGCTTTTTAAGAGGTCATTAAATGTAAAATAATACATTGTAATAATAATACATCGTTAGTGAACCGACTTAATCGATCAGGAATCATCAGAAAACTCTTGTGTAAGTATTATATTTTCTATTTAATAGATAGGTTTTTAAAGTTTCTATTTCATTCACTCAGCTATTCGGTGCTCTGCAATTTAACTATATTTGCATGAAGCCGCGACTCTTAATGCCTCTTGTAGGAAACAAAAGTTTTATAATGGGTTAACTTCCTTACAGACCGAATCTGTGATGTAAAAATAGGGGTTTCTCTTCCAACTCGGCCTTTAAATTTGTATATCTAATATATTAATATCATCATCATCAACCCATTATGTCCCTGAGGGGCACGGGTCTCTTCCCTGAGGAAGGTATAGGCTATATTCCACCACGGGGGCCAAGTCCGGATTGGTGGAGGCTTGTAGACTAGTGGCTCGTCTACTGTCAGAAGTTGTCAAGTCGCCCTAAGGCCTCTGACTTGGCTTAACGACTGCCATCTATCGACGGCAGCCGGCACCAACAGCTTAACGTGCCTTGCGAAGCACGGAACCGCTCGGAAAAATGCCACTAGCGTTAGGCATAGACGGCGACCCATCCATGCACTGAACGCGCCCTGTGTTGCTTAACCTTCGTGATCGTTTAAGATCACTCAGGCAGCCGGGGCTACGAGCGATATATTATATTATCTAATAATTATTAATCCACTAAAGAAAAAATTTTGAAAATATTGTGACACTGTGACATTTTGAATTCCCTCCATTGACCAAGGTATAGTACAAATTCACAAGTTAGACTACAAAATATTTGAAAAACCGAGCCCCCTTTGCATCCATAAAGTAATTAAGTAATCTCAGAGAATAATACCGTGCTTGCGTGCACAGTACAAAGCGTAGCTAGGTCGATTGTTAAATGAAAATGGATCCGGGAGTGAGTGTAATTACTGGAAGCTGTTTGATGGCTTATTCCATAAGCTCTGAAAGCTAAGCTTTCCAGCCAGTTGCACTAAATTGTTTTAAGTGTGTAGCACTAAAACAAAACGTATAAACTTATTTTTTCAGGCAGTCTCCGTACGAGAGGTTTGGTCGTCAGTCAATCAATAAAATTAGTCTTTTGTTTTCCACTGCGGACATAGGCCTACCCTAAAGCTTCGGTCACACACAGCGACTAGTCACTGCGAGTGCACTCGCCGCGAATACTATTCGCTGCGACAATTCGCTGCCTGCCTGTCACACATAGCGAGTTCTACACGAGAGTTTCGACAGTGCGCATTCGCAGCGAGTAAAATTGACCATGCTCAATTCTATTCGCGGTGACTTCAACTCGCGGTGAGTGAATCTATTCGCAGCGAATAGCCTGTTACACACAGCGAATACTCGCGGCGCGTAGGCACTCGCAGCGATTAGTCGCTGTATGTGACCGAAGCATAAGGCAAATCTACTTCATTCTGCTCTCGGTCATCCTCTTCAAGCCGCTACCAGATCGTCGGTCAAGCGTGGCCCAGCACGCTTCATAAAACTTTTAGCGTTTCATAAAACTACAATTCATAGTTAATTATGACCTTTCGATACACAGCCGGTGCCGAGTCTTTCTACTTGTTATTCTGTGGGTTGTGCAATGTACATCGAATTGTCGTGGTAAGCAATAGTTAGAATTGTAGTTCTATTAAATCGGCATCCTCCACTGCGTATGGCAGTTCGGGGTCTCCATTCGAGAACTTCCACTTGACAATATAGCGCTACAGTTGAGTGCATCCATTTAATAATTTACAGGGTTATCTGTACAGTGCGCAATTCCTGAAATATGTCGGTTAGAGTTTGTCATTTAAAATAACTTATGTTCTTCTAATTTTCTGCTTTTGAATTATTTATTTTCTTATTTTCTGATTCTGCTGCGTTCAAATTTCCATTCAAAAATATGTTTGGTTTTTCTGCTTTGGAACGGCTGATTGTTATAGAAGGCTTAATAAAAACCATATATATATGCTGAAATCTGGGTGGGTGACCACAGTTATGTAATTAGTAATTAAATATGCCGTCTATTTAGATTATTATTTTTAAATATAGTCGTACAGTATAAAAAAACCGGACAAATGCGAGTCCAACTCGCTCACCGAGGGTTCCGTACAAATTTGTAGGTGATATGATAGCTGACATATTATAAATAGTTTAGGAATCGAGTCTCGCAGTTTTTCCGAGCTTTTTTCGGACTTCAAAGACCATTTTTTTATGATTTAATGACAAATATACAGTTTTCAGATTTTTCCCTATACTTGCAGTATAATACGATATTACTTGCCACTAAGAAAGTACACTATAAATTTTGATTCCCTGAGTGCTGAACTATACGTTTTTTGCCGGCAAAAACGGTCGTATCTTTTTTTTTACGTTAACTTTCGATATTTTTTACAGCTTCAAGGGACTGTAAATATGAGCATATGGTTTTAATTTCAACTCGACCTCCACTCGTTCCCGAGATAAAAATTCTTGACAAACAGACGGACGGACGGACAACAAAGTGACCTTATAAGGGTTCCATTTTTTTCTTTTGAGTTACGGAACCCTAAAAGATCGCGATCAATTTGTACCGCCTCTCCGTCTATCAGAACAGTGAAAACCGACTTCAAAACACTACAGCACTAAAAATATAGAAATAATTTAAACAAATATGACAATTAAATTCGAAATCGGTACGTACATGAAGGTATTGTAGAAGTATAATTTGAAAAAGTATAAAATGTACTTACCGACTTCAAATTTAAAGGTTATATTCGTTTAAATTATTTTCGTGTTTTTATTGCTGTAGCGTTTTGAATCCTAGCGAGAGTGGATACTATTAGTAAAGAATACGAACTTCAGATTAACAGAAGTAAGACCAAGCCGATGTTCATTGATAGAACTGGCACCTTGCAAAGAACCAACGAGCTGAGAGATCATCATGTTGAGGTACACAAATTTGTGTACCTAGGTTCGCAGCAATGACGGGGACTGCAAGCAAGAAGTGGTCAGAAGATCCCAGATGACAAAGTCTGCAGTAAAAAGGCCTAAGATGATTCGGAATAACAGAAGCATCAACCGCAAGACGAAGATGAAACTAATGCGGACCCTTATCTTCTCCATATTTCTATATGCCTCTGAAACCTGGACATTGAAGGCCCGTACTCTGAAAAGAATAGATGCGTTTGAAATGTGGTGCTGGCTTAGAATGCTCAGGATCTGATGAATGCCATCATCAGATCCTGACCATGGGACCACCTGTGAAGTCTACCCTTTCAAATAAAAAAAATAATTTTCCAAATCGTGCGTCTTCGAGTAATCGGGGAACATACAATTTAAAAATATGCTCTTACGGCAGACCCATTTCGACTGCGCGGATTTTTGTTTAAGTTATATTACGGACGTTGTAGAAACATTAACACTATGTTTCAATTTTTACAACCCAAACCGCGTTGGTCTAGGGGTTTAACGTTAAACTATCAAGACAGAGGTCGCGCGTCTGACTCCTGCTGGGTTCCGCCGTACTTTCGGTATTTTTTCGCGTTTTTCCTTCCTCATCTGGTAATCAAATCAGGTAGTGAAGATGACCACCGACGGGCTGTCATTGGTCGCCGATGTTCATGTAACGAAACGTAACCTTATAGAAAGAAAGAAAGAAAGTAAGAAAGAAAGAAAGAAAGAAAGAAAGAAAGAAAGAGAGAGAGAGAGAGATAGAAGACAAATTAACACATCACACGAAAGAAAGGCATAACAAGTAACATAAATACAAAAGATAAAAAAATCACATAAATACAAGATAAGGACATGATTATGGATTATTTTTTTATGAGATCGTGACGTCTCTGGCACATGGATAATAATCTGGATAGCGAAAGCGCTAATCTAGCCATAGACTTCTATAATTCTCATAACAGGTCGCCTGGATAACTCGATCCCAAGCCTCTTGTAATCGATTCCCTCCCAAGAATCGCATGCTAGTAACACGTTTCAATGACCACGAACCAGTCCCTTTTACGGTAGAGCCTCGATTTCCTCGAATAAACTACCTAGTCAGGGTCCAACCAGTCCCAGGTAAACTAAGCAGCTATGTCAGATTTGTATAGCATACCTGAAGAGCCAAAAGTAACCCATTTGGTGATCCGTATTTCTTAGAAATTACTACGTGTGTCAAGTTCTTCAGGTAAATCCTGGTACTCAATGTTATTGGTCAGGTAGCTAAACAAACTTCGGCAAGTAGTCTGGTGAGTTGTGAGCTCCGTTCCCGTGGTAATTTGTGTTACCTAGAAGGCAACCAAATGAGTCACCAATCAGGTAGCTCACTTAGCTTGTGAATGTACGAAAACCACCACTAACGCGTTGTCATTAAGGAACCGTCAGTACCAAAGTGATTTGAAACCGCAGGTAGATACTTATGGTCACGTAGCTATTGTCTTTTTGTTAACGGCTCTGAGGGTAAAATTTTAGTGTCAGTTAGTGGTCAAACGTTGTGGAGTGCAGTTCCTTTGCGAGCAGTGGAGGGGCTTTTTAATAAGTTAATCGCTGTTTATTATAGTTTCATATGAAGTGACTTTATTGAACTCTGTTGTACGGGATTGTAATTTAGTATGAAGTTAGTTTACCGAGTGTGATCGTGAAAAAATTGGTGAGTTTCCGCGTTTGCGATTCGACGCTTTTTATTGCTTTTTTAGCGTTATTTAATAGCTTAAAGGGTATTTATATAACCTTAATAGGCCTTAATAATCTGTAGGCCTGATACATTGAGCATACATACACACATAAACTCACGCCTGTATCCCAGAGGGGTAGGCAGAGAACAGGGACTGCCACATGACACGATCCTAACAGATCACTTTCGCTTCCTCAATATTCATTTGTCGTTGCATGCACACACGCCGGTTTCAGGTATATTTTATCTTGCCCTTTGCTAAACTATTGAGAAATTTATTGCTATTGTTAGTGTCTACGTCAAAGCAACAAACGGTTACTACTAAAAATGAATCCTATCACTGGTATTAAAGTGCTATAGCTGTATGATGAATAGGGTGTAATTAAAATTACAATACGTAACATAATGAAATAATAGGGGCAGTCGAGAACACACCAACCTATATCTGCTCCATTACGTCATAGCTAAGGTTATAATGCCCGACAAATAACTTGACCAAATGACTTTGACTTCGGGTGGACATATTTCGGGTCATATGGCGGAATATGATTTAGAATTTTTCGGACTTTACTTTCAAATTAACAAATAATTAAAAAATGTTTTATGCTTACGTGTCCGTCGCAAACCCATCGCGAATGCGCGGATTTTAGTTCAAGTTTTCTGCCGGGCATTATACATATTATAAACCAGCCAAGTACGAGAAGGGCTCGCGTACCGAGTGTTCTGCATCACCATAAATATAATGTTACTCCTTTAGCAAAAATATTTTTTCTTTTATTCAGTTTGGAACACTTAGCGGGAGTCCAACTCACGCTTGGCCTATTTTTATTTTATTTATTTTTTGTTACATCTTTTGTTCTATGATCAAATAGTTTTATATTTTTCATCAGATCAACGTAAAAGATGTCACACGCCTATAAAAAAAATCATGTGCCATACAATATCCACCAAAATTTTCGTCCAGAACATACTTATACTACAAGTAATAGTTCTAGTACTAGTTCTAGTACTACAACTAGTTCTAGTACTAGTTATAGTACTATTACTAGTACCAGAATTAGTAATTATAGTGGACGGCGTGAAAATTACATCAATTATGATGTATAACTTACCGACCGGTTTACGCTGGAGCAATTACAGAAAAAGAGGTTTAAGAAATCACATTTCTTATTTTTTTTTCGGTTGCTCCAAATAATGGAAGCGGGTACAGGCTTTAGTAATATCTGCTGGCTTATAAATCTACTTGAAACCTCAAATTAGACAATTTGCAAAATCAATCGAGTGCCAAATTATCTTATAGCTATTTCATCATAACAAAACTGCTAATACTACACACGTTTTTCACATTGCTGTCTGTTCAAGAACGATTTTACTGCTGAAACTAAGTTATCATCCCAAAACTCGCTCTAAAGCGGACTAGACTAAGCGCAAAGGTTAAATTCTGGTGCAAGTCTGCGTAGAGTGCAGTGCAATCGCTCGACGGGAGACAAACATACAAGAGGGTTTTCTTCCTAATGTGTATTCTTTCATTCGGTTGTAGAACCACAATTTTTCGTACAAATACAGGCCTGAGGCAAGTAATCGTACTGAACGACCTTTAGCTGCGTTTATTTGTCAGTCACATTACGAGGTGGCACTATCATCACCATCGTCAGCCCACTCGACACGCCATATCTCGCGATCTCTCGCCACTTCGCCATCCCCATCCAGGATATGACCACATCGTCCGACCATCATCGGGCAGTTGGTCTACCCAGTTCAACCTCTACATTTTTCGCATAATCATCTGAGGATGATGTTAAGACATAACGTAGTAATAATAAGTACTAACATAGTGTAAGCATATCTTTTTTGCTAACAACATTAATGTAAACGTGTATCTTTTTTGTTTGTGTATGGAGTGGTTGTTAAAGTCTGAAATAAATTTTATAATACTATAACTGATTAGAGTGCACATTTGTAAAGGTTGATGTGCTATCGAGTGTACAATGATAATTACTTGTACGCGTGAATTTCGTTTCATTGCCGCTTCATGTTTACGCGCGCACAACCAGTTTTCAACTGCATACAATGTATAACTCATAAATCGAATGGTCTTATAAAAACACGATTCCTTAAAATACTACTAAAATGAATTTCAAATATCTGTGGTAAAGAGGAAGACTACCACAGACTATTTAAACTGCATTTGAAGTTTTTTTAGACGTATCTTGTTTTTGTAAATGTCTTCGTAAGTTTTTGAGTAAACGTCGTTTTGGCAAAGTGTCAAACTAGAGTGCTTAAGAGGAGATTACCCGTAGCTTCTACACTACGCCCCTATGTACTAGCAGATGATAACATTATAAGGGTTGTCACAGGCAGGTGCAGCCGGGGAACTGAAATCTCAGATTACGTAATTGCGACGTGAATTCTAATGTTACAATGAATTTTGGCAGACGGAATTTCTGATTTTCGAATAAATTAGTTCTACTCTAGTACAAATAAAATCTACATAAAAAGTAAATTTGTATTGAGCACAACGTAATAATTATTATGAAACGAGGATGCACTGAAAAACTTTCTAAATAAAAAACTTAATCTCAATGTAACTTTGTGTCAGGTTCATTAGTAAAATATTTGCAGTATTATTTATAACACTCAAAATCAGACTCAACATTTTATTCACTAAAAAAAAACAAAATGGTTACTTAACGCACGTTAACGCGTACGTGTGATTATGTGGAGAAAAAGCTAACAAAGAAACACTGAGAAATAAAAATTAAAAAAATAGTTTTCACACTTTCATACTAAAATTTCCGATATACTTGGCAAAATAATGTATGTAATAAAGAGTTATCTATCTATATATAAACTGAAAGAGCACCCCCCGCAAGGGGGGCTCGGGAAACTTTAAAAAACTTTACCCCAGAACCTGTGGTGTTATGTTACGTTGCTTGTGAACTCAAGCAGCGGAGCACCATATTAATAACTTTTACAAACAGTTTGCAATAAAGTATGATTAAAATAAACCAAATTCGTTAGCTGTATTTGTCTTTAATTTGAGGATTTAATTCAGCGGCCTCATACGACCTCAACGATCTGTACTTTAAAAAAACCCCGCAGATACCCAACTGTCTCTCTATATTCAGACGCTGGCGTCCTTTCAGTGCGTCAACTTTTTATTTACAAACTGATGCAGACAACACATCGAAGCACAATCAATTCCCCCAACTACACAAGTATTCTGCAAAAGCGTGTCTATAAAATACCATTTAGACCAGACAAGACCTGAATTTGACTTACATTGTTGGTGACCCGGGTCTCACGCACCGGGGTTTTTAAACATAACATAACATAAACTCACGCCTGTATCCCTGAGGGGTAGGCAGAGACCAGGGACTGCCACTTGCTACGATCCTGACAGATCACTTTCGCTTCCTCAACATTCATTAGTCGTTGCATGCACGCACGCCGGTTTCGGTTACTTTTTATCTTGCCCTTTGTTAATACATCCCCTATTTGGGAGGTATCGGGGTTTTTGTAAATGATTTTTTCTGTAATTTACGGTTTTAGCTACTTTTCATTGGAAAGGTTATAAAATTTGATCTTTAATTGTCAATAAAACATAAGTATTTCATAAAAACAAATATATTTTATTAGCATTAGACAATATCTTTGGATGCACTAAAATTCTAAGGTATTTTAACAATGTTCTTTAAACTCAAAAAATTGCTATAATCTTAGTTATTTAACAATAAAATCAGGCTTAGTCAGTTTTATGACATTGGAAACATAAAATAAATACTTCTAACAAAAAAATATATAAATAGGTACAATGGTAAAATTACTCATCTTCAACAGCGAAACAGCCAGCAACGGCCAGCAACGCACGCGACGCTGTTGCGGGGTAGACTGGTAATAGGTGGCGTGGAATTAGGCAGCTACTCGAAACCACAGTGTAATTCGATGAACGGTGACAAAAATCGTAGCAAGTGGCAGTCCCTGGTCTCTGCCTACCCCTCTGGGATACAGGCGTGAGTTTATGTTATGTGACAAAAATATTTGATTTCTTTTAACTACCCGGCCTCACAGACATATAGGTCACCAATGACGGGTTAATATTTATGATATTCTTCTCCATAGTACATTATAGAAGGATTTGGTGGCGTGCGTGCTTGCAACGGCTAATTAATGTTGAGGAAGCGAAAGTGCTCTGTCAGGATCGTGGCAAATGGCAGTCCCTGGTCTCTGCGTAGCCCTCTGGGGTACAGGCGTGAGTTTATGGACGGATGGATAAAGTATTTATCATCCAATGCAATTAGTCCTCAGCCATTTGCGAGGTATTGGTTAAAATTGTTCTCAGAAGTAAGCTCATTATTAACGCAGGCGTGTGCCAATTATCCTAGATTATGTATCTATACAATGAATCTGGATAAAATTGAAAATGAACTGTGTTTGTATGAATTTTTTGGCTAATTAAGACACAAATATGCAACTGGTGTTTTTCTCATGTCTTTATTTTTTATGTAAATTGGAAATATAAAAACCTCTTGGTTTTAAAAAAGGCTGATATTTTTAATTCTTGGTTTATTTGTAGCGTAGTCATATATAAAATTAATTAATTGGTGCTGCAGTAGTAAAGAAATATGACGATTCTCAGAGATGCGTCACGTTTTCTGATGAGCAATCACTTTTTTAAATTTGCTAATAACATTAATTACAAATTTAAGATATTGATAACATGCAGTAGACTTAGCCTTTATTCTACCGTTTTATTGACGTGATTAATTTGTACATAGTTATATATAATAAGTTCAGCTATCTGGTATTAATCATCCTTGGGCTATGCCGCGGACAGACAGACAGACAAAAAGAAATAAACAAAAATTCTTATAGGAATTTCAAATATTTTTTAAGCCATTAATGATTGTCTTAGAATAGATTGCGCATTTTAATTTGTAAAATCAAAAAAGAACCCGATCGGGCCACCATAACAATGGTTTTTAATTGTTCATTCCAAGGTTATAATCTAACAGGCAATACGACGCTGTATTCGGAACACCCATACATACTTTTAACACTATCTTGGGTAACGTACAAATGAGTCAAAGTGACTCACTGTTTTTAATTGACACTGAAAAATACAAAACAAAAGGTTTCCCTGACATGCGGCCAGGCATGGAACAAAAGACTTTGTTATTGATGCTTTAACGTGGCTTAGTTCGCTATAGAATGTTTTACAATACATCTACATACCACAGTACTTAATGCAAAAATTAATATAATGAACTTGTCTGCGTAGTACAGTAGCATCGTCTCCAGTTGAATTAATTTGCTACCATAAGGGTCTGTGAAATATATAATACTAGCTGTCCCGGCGAACTTTGTACCACCACAGAATCCGTATTATACGATTCTTGCACAACGCCGTCTATTTTATACTTAAAATAAATATTATCCCAGGGAACGCATTTAAATATTATACAATGGGAACGCATTACGCAAGAAGGAAATTCGGGTCTTTGTCTATCTGTACCCCAAGTTTCATGTAAATCCGATCAGCCGTTATTGAGTAACAAACATCCAAACATCCAAACCTCCATACGTCCAAACATCTTCAAAAACTTTCACACTTATAATATTAGTAGGATTTTCACCCTACACATCCCATCTCACTTGTGAATGCGATAGTTTGTACGTCAATCAAGCTGGAATGTCTGAACGGGTATGATGATAACACATATGACACAATACGTTGCTACGTTACTGAGAACATGTTCTTGACATAGAACATTTTTTTGCAAAATTTGCAGCATAATAGAGAATAAGTTCCATTTAATTACAACATCTAGACAATAAGCACATGACATACATGTAAATCAATATATCGGCAATTAAGGCAATACGTAATTAAGCACCCTTATCTAATGACATTCTAACTGTCTCGAAAAGGTTTTTAATGAGCAAAAATGTCACCGTATTTTGCTGTTGCAATTAATTGTGTAACGTTTTTGATAGGTTTTTTTCTAATGATAATTGTTGGGTAAATCACGTGTGTCGTCATTAGTAGTTAAGAACATGTTTATGACCATTTTTTTCTTCTGTTACAGATCGATCGCGATGTCACCTAACGTGAATAGTGAGCCATTTGAGCAGCCAACAACATTGCAAGAGGCCATCAACATCATCAAATTCCTAACTACAACCCACAAGTTCGAAATGGCTAAACTCAGAGAGTCTTATCAGAAGCAAGCTGAAGTGATAAGAAAACTAGAAGCCAACAGAAAAAAAGAACTAGAATACCTATCTAATGAACTACACAAATACGAAGAGAGCCTAGCTGTACGAACTGAGTCTGTCTCGAAGCAATTAGCTGAAAAGGATGAAATAATACAAAACCAGATAGAAATGATTGAAGAACTAACTGCAAAAGTAAAAGACTACGAAGAAAGTATTACAAAACTACGAGAAAGTTATTCAGTACCAGAAATAACTATCCTGAATGTGGATTCAAATTCAGATTCAGGCATCGCAATGGAAAACGAAGAGAGCCTCACCAAAAACGAATCGGAGTCAAAACCTGAAACCAAAACTAGAAAATGCAGACGTTTCGCCGATTCCATTAGCTTTCTTCGCCGCGTTGACTTCTCGCCAATGAAATATAAGCCTAGCGGCCGCCATGGTACGACAAAAAGCCCCAAAAAAGAGGACTCATCAAGAAAACATAGCCTAGACGTACCATTCACTGAAACGAAAGTTCTAGAAAGGCACCCAATGCGAAACAGACATATGAGTGACGACGATAGACCAATCTCTACTGAGGTTTCCTTTGACGGTTCTATGGAATCCTTTGTATTGACGCCGAAGAAAATGAACGACAGTATGAACAACCATTTTTCCGATGATGGCAGCGATGATACGACGGAAGAAGTCTTCGATAGGGTCATGACAAGGAGTAGCGTAAGAAGATCAGTGAAAGCCAATCCTAAATATAAGAAAATTAGTCGGACCAAAGCGAAATTGTTAGAACAAGTCAAAGTCAATATTGTAGACTGATTAAAAAATATGAAATTATTTTGTAATGAGGATGGAGATTAATAAATCGAGAAATAATTGTAATACTGTATTGGTTCCACTTTACAGTGAGATCGGTGAAACAAAATCTTTTTTAGAAAATATTAGTCGCACCAAATCGAAATCATTGAAGAAGTCAAAGTAAATATCTATATATTAACTTTGACCTGCTTCACTTAGGGCCAATTTCAGAACTGAGAATTTCACTAAGTAAGTTGTTAACTGTAGTGCTGTCTCTTTTATTTTCTCAGAAAATTCCGTGATAGAACGTTACTCAAGTGAAATTCTCAATTCAGAAACCGGCCCTTAAACTAATAAAAAAGTATCAATTGTGACGAAATTCATTTTCTAGATCATAAAATCAGTATTGTTTTTAAAGTTAAATTCTGTGTTTTGTGACAATGTAATTTGTATCAGATTAGTAAATCAAGATGATGATTATTTTTAAAATGTGTATGTTCCTTTTTTCATTAAAAATTGTCGCGAGTCATTCGTGTAAAATTTTATCATTCTGTTTTCTTACAAGCCGAACTACCTTTACTGAGCAACAAACATACGGCTATTCAGGGTGGACATCATTTGAAGTTTATGATTATGAAATTGGATTCGCTCACTTGTTAGAATATAGCTACAGAAATACACCTTTGGAGAAAAACCACAAAATCGATTGTCTTAATAAAATGAACAGTGAGAAATGATACTTTTCTTGTTGACTGTATAATTTTCCAAAATCATAGAATACAATTTGCAATTTGAAGCAAATCTAAACTGCATTCAATGACTTTGGAAAAATACACTCGACAATAAAAGTGCCATTTCTTGCTTTCCTTTTATTAAGATCGATTCTACTATTCAGTTCGATGTGGTATCAGAAAAGTTCAGGTCGTACCCCTTGCTACACCATCTCAAATTGCCATCCAGTATAAAAGAACATAATATTTTACTTTTGTGACCCACTAACACTTCCACATATTCATATCCAAACGAATGGAGCTGGAAAATGACTGATCTCCTAGAGGCCCCGGGAAAAATATGCAAGGTCGAGCGGGACCCGGCAAAATGTAAATATTTGGCTCCGGAGGGTCGGGAAGGGTAGCTCTAAAAATGAATCATACCCGACAAATAAATAATAGTGGCTTTCCCGACCGCTTTAGGTATAACAGTCGACAGCGACTCAACCTTTACATTAGATTCAAAGTCACCCGTAACGCAACGGAGTAAAGTGCGCGAGTGTAAAGGTTGGATGTGCTGTCTACTGTACCCGATTCGAAAAGTAAAGTACGCCGTGAATGACTTGGGATTCCGGGACTGCTCTACGAATTCCTACAAAGATTTGATTTGAGTGGATCATTGTTATTTACCTTGATTAATCCGGTCATCGGTCAAAGGAATTTTTATACCGATATAGTAACAAAAGTGGCTGTCCGTGACAACGCCGTTCTTGTAGAAAAGTGTGCATGGCGAGGTTATTTCAGCAGATATCTCTTCCAACCAACACTTGATGTAGTGATACGAAAAATGTAAACTTAAAAAATTAAGCTTATTCTAAGCAGAGTTAAATATATATATATATTGCATTGCAGTAGCTTTCTACAACCTCCAATAGATGGCGCTGTTTTTATCGATAAAAACTACAAGACTACGTAAAGTTACACTAGCAATCTTTTAATCAGCTGTCAGCTGTCAGTTGGTGGTTTGTGTGTTTGGGTGGCTGTATCTTAATCTTGGCTAAAGTACAAAAAAAACAAAAAATAACTTACATATTTTAACATACTTATTAGTGTACGACTAACTGGGAAAAGACATATTTTGTGGATAATAAAAAAATAGTACATTATTGCAAAGGCAGCGAAATAGGCAATTGCAGGTTAAGTATGAGTTTGAAGGCCGAGCCACAGGCGAGGACTTCAATGATACGAGACAAGCAATTGCCATTTCGGCCGAGGCATATATAGTGCTTTTCTTAAAAAATGCAAGGAATTAAAAAGGGGCCTTTTACATAATAAATTTTGTTTTAATTTAGCTGGAAGCAGGTTTTCCATCGCTAATTTAGCTTCCGATCTGGTGGAGTGCAGTCAATGTTCATTTCATTTTCACTTTCAGAATCATGGGAACTCATTTTAATTATTTTATTAACAAAATAAACACGAACTCCGCTTTAACGCCAATTTTTATTTTTATTTTACAGTTTATGCCGAAAGGTAAACGCATCTGTGGCTAGACAGCCACGAGAATGCAATGTGTACGATAGATGAAAGAGTTCTAAATTCAAACAGCACACCGTTTCATACAACATTGCCGGCGCGCTCTTCGTTCCAAATTCAAAGAACGCGCCGGGAAGTGATTTTGATTTTTCAGTCTACGTAAATATGATACTACGCGTACCTATTCTTTATTCAAAATTAATGACAATATTTCCGCGCATGTTTAAGAAAAATTGTTTTTTGTAAGTTTTTCGTTCTTCTGTTTATGAAAAAGCTTTTTCTGAATGTTCTTATTTTGTGTACCTTGATTGAATAAAGTGCATAAATTTTCATCTAAAGCACTATCTCAGAGGCAACAATAAGGGCAACAATAAGATATGCCCCACCACTCCGCGGCATACAATAACAGTAACTTTCATTGAGAATGTTTAAACAAAAATACTTCTACAAACGCGCCTGTTATGTGAAGTATAAACTTTGTTGTTCAAGAACAAATTTATTATTATCCTTTGTTCTTCCGTGGCAGAGCGTTCGCACCGCACTGTTATCCTACTTAATATTATAAATGTGAAAGTTTGAGAAGATGTTTGGATGTTTGTTACTCAATGAAGCAATAACGGCTGAACGGAATTTCATAAAGCTTAGCATACAGATAGACAAAGATCTTTAATTGAGACAAAGGATACTCGTAATTGATATCCCGGTAATGCGTTCCCGTGGGATAATATTTTATTGTTACCGTAACCTTTTTTCAAGCCAAACTCTGAGATATTTATTTTTTGCGTTGCCATGGTAACAAGAATCATATAAACGGCTTTTGTGGCGGTACAAAGTTCGCCGCGGTACCTAGTTTAAAATAAGGGTTTAGTTACATGGGAATTGATTGTCAGGTAGATTCAATACGACGTTATAATTTCAAGTACTAAATCCTAAGCGATTATATTCCTGCTATCCGCAGCCTCTTCAATTCCAGTGGATTTGATGTTTCACTTCACTTAATTTTGTTTCGTTCCGTTCTGTTCCATGCCGTTCCCTTCCCTTCCGTTCCTATTCGTTCCATTCCGTTCCGTCCCTTCCATCCGTTCTTTTCCGTTTCGTTCCATTACATCACTACGTTCATTTCACTTCACCAGTCAAGCGAGTAGTGAAAAAGGTATGCCTGCAGTCGGACGTAAGTATTAAGATTTTTTAGGCGCTGCAGTACATGTCATATTTGGGAGTATAAAACATAGCTCCATGTACATAATACTAAAAGATTGTTTTCGACTGTGCCTACGATATGTCATAGTATTCTTAAAATAAATGGCCCGTGAAACACGAAAATCCGTGCAAATATAAACCATACGAGACTACAAACAAAAATTGACTTTATCTCACTACGAATAGGGTTATAAAGATAAAACTTGGTACGTTGGTAAAACGATAGGCAACGTTCGAAACTTGAAAGTTGGGATTCACTTAGCTGCAACATGGACGTTACGAAGCTTCTCTTTTCAATGCGCAGATTTAGTTCAGTGACTGTTCTCAAGCTAGGCCCGATGTCACAATCTGAACACTAAACTTTGTTCAAATCAAAATTAAGCGCCGGTTGAAATCATAGTAGGAGGATGTCGTCATAACTGACGTGCCGCTGGAAAGGCTCCTAGCGGCACGGGTTTCATCACGAACGGATAAAATTATCTTGATACATGTGATTATATGATATGTGATTATATTCTTTTTTTTTTGTTGCACTAACCCGTGCTGAGAACAATTTTAAAACCTATTTAGAGGCTAAAAAGGTACGTAATAGAGAGAAGTTTGTAAAGAGGCTCGGAATTTCGCCGATGCCTGCACTTACCCATTAGCTCAGTTGGGAGAGCGCTGGCACGGTTAGCCAGAGGGTTCAAGTCCCAGTATGGGTGAAAATTTTAGCCTCTAAATAGGTTTCTAAAACATAAATATGTGCACGGATTCCGTTGATAAAAAAATAATTTAAGAATGACACATAGAATTTCTGGAACATTTCCAGCGCTCCCAAGATTCCCGGTAACGGCACATCTGGTAGATACATATTTATTAAAATAATTCAAGTTCTACTTATGAGTTTTTCAAATGGAAAATTCGCTTTAATGTAGATCCAGCAAGAGCCAGTACACTTGAAAACGTGAACAAACTAAATCCCGATCACGAATTTGCTTCAGAGTATGTCGATAACATAATAATATAATAATAACTTCCACACAATACAATCACTTGACCTGGTCCCAAACTAGGATACCCTGTGCTCTGGCAACCAGGCAAGGACGTTACAAATACGAAAGTACACCCAGACTGAGGCCATGTGTACAAATATAAGGCGGCCCCCAGTGGGAATGGAGCCTACGACCTCTGTTATATAAATGCTGTAATGGCTATACGAATATAAACGACGTACAAGTTTTGTTTGAGTTTTGCGATTCAGTTTCGCTTGAAAAGTATATACCATCTGACTACGCTTCGAAAACATCTGTTTTTCTTCCAAGTTGTTGAGAGAAGATTCCATACTATTTACAAGGACATTTTGTGCAAATAAACTTCTACACCTGGTAATATATGGTTATTTTGATCTGCACTTTTCTCCACATTGACATTCAACTATTGTAAATTCTGTGAATTCTTTCTCGATCCTTTAAATTCTCTCTCCACATTGACATTCAACAGAATATAAATTCTTTACGTTGAAATACATTTCTGATTTCTGCAATATACAACGTACCTAACCAGACCTAACTCTACTCTGACCATCTTTCCTCAAGTCATTATAATGCAGCCTTTAGGCCCCACTGATGTAGCGCACGTGCCTTCTCGTAGAAAGTATAGAACCCTCCTTTTTGGAAAGATAGAAGGGCATTAAAATGTGAAAATAACTTTGCTAAATTCCACCAAACTCCCACAAGCACCATCATCATCATCAGCCATTTGACGCCCACTGCAGGACACAGGCCTCCTTCGTGGTTTTCATAACCATGAGAGGTTTTGCCATAATCGCCACGCTTGGCAAGCGGGTTGGCGATCGCAGTATGCGGTTGGAATCTCAGGAAGACGCTACCTACTGCCCGTTTGGTGATTTCCTTAGTCGCCTCACAAGCACCATGCAGTTAGTTAATGCAACGCCCTCCCTCCCACTTTTTCAAGCAGAAGCAAGACACAAACACACCACTACCGACATCAATACTTGTGTGAAAAAATGCGTTGCGACGCGTTTCTCCTGTAACACGAGGCCTCCTCAGGCTGTGGTGGTCGGAATAAAAGGGTTTTTAATACAGGTTGCAGTATTGTAGCTTGGTATTTTATTATTATTTACAATAATAATGACAAAATATGCTTGTAATAAAAGGCAAAACAGCGGAGCCCGAAAATAGACCAATTAAAATGTGAAATTATAGCATTTAATTTTTCAGCTCAAACTAATGGCTCGTTTCGGCAATTTAACGCCTGAAACGTGCCCATACGGTTCTGTGGCTGCAATTTCATTGTGTTAAAATGTTGACCAGTTCTTTTTTAGGGTTCCATTGGTAGTACTTTATTACACAACTACAGAAGCGTTCTTTTAGTTTATCTACATTAACATTAAACATAAAGAGGAAGTGTTAATATGTTTGTATGTAGGGGGAGTACTTAACCGATTTAAAAAGGCCTTTCACCAGTACTTAGAATGGACTTTTAGGATGGATATAGGCTATGACTAATCTGTTCACCACGCGAATGTAGTCGCGGGCACTGCTATATGTTATATTAGATAAACACTCTTTATTGTACAATTCGAGAACTTTTTGGCCCCATTTGCCATAAGTTCTGCGTGCTTTGTGCCCCGCCCACTGCCACGTTTGCCATTTCTGATTCGATCTTGTCATCACTGGTAACACACACTGGTTGTATAATTCTGTCTTGAGCGATGAGGTTCTCTAGGTTCACTCTAGGACATAGGCCTCCTTCGTGGTTTTCATAAACACGAGGGGTTTTGCCATAATCGCCACGCTTGGCAGGCGGTTTGTTGTTTGTCAGGTTGTTTGTTGACAGTTTTTTCGACTCGTGCTGATACTGCAGTATTAGGCTGTTTGCGAGTTGTTAAGTGCCTTGTGGGCGGATACTACATTAAAAAGAAAAAAATATAGATTTTAATTTGACGCCGTACGGAACCCGAGTAAGTTTTTAACATGCTCGCGGTCTCGTTTTTATTCCCCGTTTCTTTTCAACCAGCTCTGTGCATTTTTTGCAAACGGAGCGTAAGGCCTTTGTTTTCCCTTTGGTATTGTTTTAGCGTGATATCGGTGTAGTTCGTGTAGCTTAGGTTGCAGGGACTATGAGTGTATAAGCCGATGAAACCGCCAAGCACAAAAAGGTTGTTTTTTTCCGTTATATTCTCATAACACGTTATATTTTCATTATATTCTCGCGCAAGGCCTTTTCGCTAGATGACGACAGACGAGGCCTATGGCCAGCCATACGGAAGGGCAAAGACGCGACGCGTTGTACTCCGATAATAAAAGAAAAAATTTATAACTTTTCCATTGAATTATGAACGTTTTCTAATCAGTGGCAGTCCCTGGTCTCTGCCTACCCCTCTGGGATACAGGCGTGAGTTTATGTTATGTTATGTTGATGTTTTCTAATAAGGTTTTAGACGCACAAAACATTATATTACAAGATATAACATTATATTGTTACATTATATTAACGATTGATGAGTTCTTCTTACACAATAAGCGCCACTCGCAACTTGTGACGTCACAGTTTACGTCCGAACTCTCCGGAGCGTTTTTGTACCGCATAAAAATTACATTTGACAGTTGCAGTTATTAGCTGCAGAGAAAAATCTTTATCACGCTTGTTTATTTTTTAACATGGCCTCTCCAATGAGACAACAATTTTTGTTGCAACTTCTCCATTCGTACCGCAGTTCTTGCATGAACTCATATGCAGGGCCGTTTTTTCATAAAATACAATCTATAGTGTGGTTTAATCGACTTTGCAATTGACATCGAATGGTCAAAGTAAACCAGTATCAAAGTACAATTGTAGTTTTGGCGCCAGGTCCTACATCCCTGCACTTCCTTGTTCACATTACACTGCCTGTCACGTAACATCCAGCGCTAGAACTGCTCTAACGAGCGTCCATTGTACGCTACCATTTTTATTCTAGTTACTGCACTCGTGGAAATATCAGTATTTCTTTCAAGAAGAAAGGGAGGGATGAAAGGTCCGTACCTACCAGACATGAATACGGATGATTTGGAATTCATGACATGTATTTTTAGGGATCCGTACCCAAAGAGTAAGGGACCTTATTACTAAGACTCCAGTGTCCGTCTGTCTGTCTGTCACCAGGCTGTATCTCACGAACCGTGATAGCTAGACAGTTAAAATTTTCACAGATGGTGTATTTCTGGTTGCCGCTATAACAACAAATACTAAAAACTAGCCAAGTGCGACGCGGACTTGCGCACAAAGGGTTCCGTATCATCTTATAAGTAGGTTTATGTAACTTTTAAATTTTATAGGCAATATATATATATATATATATGGTACATATGTATGATTGTATTGGGTTAACATATAGTACTTAATAATTATTGTACACTTTCCTCCCTTGTTTATAATGCTCGTATCACCACATCAAGGGTTGCCTGGAAGAGATTTCAGAAGTATAAAGTATATACAACATTAGACAAAGATCGAGACAAGATAGATTAGGTACATTGAGAACAGCGCCATCTATAGAAACCAACAAGAAGCGTTTAACATTGACATTTAACGATATGACATCGGCGCTGTGAAAGTTACATAGATGGGTACGAAACCCTAAAAACAGAATAAAATATATATTTACGAGGGGCTCCCATACAACAAACGTGATTTTTTGCCGTTTTTTGCTAGATATTAATAAAGGCAACAGGTAGATGTTTGAAATATTCAAATTTTGTATAGATGTACGGAAATGGTACGGAACCGTTTATTCGCGAGTCCGACTCGCACTTGGCCGGTTTTTTTCTTATTATATATAAGCCGTGAGTCTGGATTTTTCTTCATGTATCTCATGTCTAGGGAATGCAATCCCGCAAGATAATTTCAGTCCAGGTATTTGCAGGAATAAGCCGTCTTAGTCCCGCTGGCTCCAGGTATCTGCGGGATCCAGCAGGGTAGACTTAGTCCTCTGAAACCAATCGTAATAAAGAACCAGTAGACCTCGTTTCCATGGTTATAAATTTAACCAACATTAAATATCAAGCTTTTTGGTACCTTAGAAATTATTTATTATACTTTAAGACTAGGGAATGTAATCCCGCGAGATAATTTCAATGTAGGTATTTGCGGGACTGGACCGTCTTAGGCTACCTCGCCCACGGCGACTTTTGTAGTGATGCTGTCGCGCGTTTCGTAAACGCGCAACAGCATCGCTACGAACGCGCTTTAGTCGCATTTGCAACGCGCTGCAGAAGCGATGCCAATGCGCTACTAACGCGCTACAGCATCGCGACTGTATCGATGCAAATGCGTGACCGTGTCGGACGACATCGGGAGGAGAACGGAGGAAGAGTGGCGCGTGAGTAGTGCAACACAGATAGATCGAGAGTGCTGTTGTCCAACGTCGGACATACTTACACACATACATATATAGATACATGCGAGCTAAACACATTACCCTCCTTTTGGGCTCCGCTGCAGTCGGGTAATTAAAAAGAAACACGTTTGTATGCTCAGTTATGATCGTTTTCCAGTATCCTATGCTTCTGTAACTTCGACACTACAGTAGTTCCTCTGTTGATAATACTTCCAGTCACTGACGCTCCCAACTAACTGTTTAAAACTACGGATCACCAGTTCATCGACAACTTGGATACAGTCGACTCCATCCACTGTCTTCCCTTTTTACTCAATACTCGAACTTAACTCTCAGTTAGCTAGAGTTAAAATAGAGTGACGACGTGATTTCCAACTGCAATATAGTAAAGTGGCAGTTCCGGACGCGAACGTCGTTTAAAAAGATGGACGTTAGAAGAAACCTTCCGGTCTTGGTAGTACGTGGATCACGCGAAGGTGTACCTACTTTATGGTATATCAACATGCAGTTGTTTTGCGCTAATATAATAGTACGGGTCATGTATATAGTACGGTCAAGGTCATCATCATCATTCAGCCACAAGAAGTCCACTGCTGGACATAGGCCTTCTCCATGGATTTCCAAAAAGACCGGTTGGAAGCGGCCTGCATCCAGCGCCTTCCTGCCACTTGGATGAGGTCAAGGTATATTCTCGAACTGATCTAAATCGCCAAGAGCGATTCAAATTACATTCGACAGATTTGTGTACGATACTGTTAGTATTTAATTTATTACCTAAACTTTCGGGCAGTCCTGTAAAACTATTTATCTACTCTGATACTATAATACAAAGAAAACAAAACTATTATGACGATCATTACGCATAGGCCAAAAATAAAAATAAAAAAGGTTTATTACGATGCAGGTCTTGTATGGGCTTTTTAATCATATTTAAACAAAGTTTGGTTCTGTTTGTAAAATAATATAGTTTTTGTGTAAAAACATGTCTGAAAGCGAGGATAGTGGTAATTGTACACCACCAGACATTCTGGAAGCTGCGTCAAACATTACTATGAACCTGTTACCGGCGAAATCTAGGAGCAACTATAATAAATGTTACCACGAGTTCATGGAATGGAAAATGAATAAAAATGTATTACAGTATGAGAGTAGATAAAGTAGTGTATGACACTGTACATAACTTGGTCTTATAACACTTGTGTGATACTATAAAAAAACTCGTGTTATAAGAAACCTTATTATGCAACAGTATCATCATCATCATCATCATCATTCAGCCACAAGAAGTCCACTGCTGGACATAGGCCTCCTCCATGGATTTCCAAAAAGACCGGTTGGAAGCGGCCTGCATCCAGCGTCTTCCTGCCACTTGAATGACGTCATCTGTCCATCTTGTGGCTGGTCGTCCCACGCTGCGCTTGCCGATATGTGGTCTCCATTCGAGATCGAATCAGAAATGATGAGATCCGTAGACGAACGAAAGTCGTCGACATAGCCCAGCGGATTAGTAACAGTATCATAAACGACTAAAATTTTTGTTGATGAACCTCGGAATTTGTCTATGTGGGTACCGTTTGTGTCGATCAAAGGAAACCCGTCTATATCCAGGTATAATTGCGCATATGCAGTACCCAGGAAGACAATTAGCTAGATTGATCCTTTAGATTAATTCCCCATGCGTACAAAGATTAATTCCTCATACGCAAGATTAATTCCCCATACGCTAGACTAATTCCCCATATGCTATATTAATTCCCCATACGTACTATGACAAACGCAAGCGAAGCTGCGGGGATCCCCTAGCCAATTTATAATTCTCTTCTACATTCGGGATTTTCTGCTGATCAATTTTTTATTTTTGAATATTTTGTTTACTGCTCAAGTTTGCGAGGTAATGTGTAACATAACTGCTGCAAAATGTTTCCATGCTAACGGAGGCACCAAAATAAATTTAAATAAAAAATAACAACCGACTTCATAACACTACAGCACTAAAAAGTTAGAAATCATTTAAAATAATACCTTTAAATTAGAAGTATGTATAATGTGCCCACAATATATGTCCTGGTCATGAAACTGGGCACCGACTACAAATTATACCTCGACAATACCTACATGTATACATACGTCTAATTTAAAGGCATTCTTTTAAATTGTTTCAAACTTTTTATTGCTGTAGTATTCTGATGTCGGTTTTTATTTATTTTCATTTTTTTTCAATTGTTTTTGGGGGTGCGGCTGAAAAATAAACAAGTTCCTCGTAACCATAATTTACCTTATAAACATAACAATACATTTAAATTTAATTCGTTGCTGTAAAATTTGAAATTAACAATTTTCATCTCCGAAAGTCCACCAGAACATCACCAAGTTACCTTGGGACTTCTTACACTATTACTAAAGGATGGGCCCCATTAGACCTTATTTACTGCTGTCCATTGAAGAGTTCCGTTCTCCATCTCCGAAAGTCTTCATCAGATCTTCACCAAATTAAAATGGGATCAATGAGACTTTATATCTAATCGAAAAAAAAGAATTGTGAAAATCGGTTAAGATTTCACGGAGTTATGCGAAAACATAGCCAAAAAAAACATATTGATAAGCTCCTCCTTTTTTGAAGTCGATAAAAAAACCTCTCCTAAAATATCACCTAGACACGAAGAATGACTAACTACCTTTTCAGAAGACTATGAAGCTCTTAAAAAACATACCGGTCTGCGGATTCCATCTGTTGGTGTAACCGCTAGAAACCTACCAAAGGCTAAAACGACACGAGAGGAAACGAGACAGTGTTAGAAAGCATTATCCGAGATAATAAAGATTGTTTCCATCCCTTCCATTTTGACCCTTATGGTTAATCTAATAAGAATAACGACTACGTTGACGTGAAAGCCGTTTTGTCAGAATATTTTTTTTTACCCACATGAAAGAGGAGATTGAAAATGATGATGGAAAATGGCATGCTAGGCGCGTTTCGGCGTAGGTACAGTGTGAATCTAATGAAAGAATATTTCTTTGTTAAAAGTACGGTAGTTGATATTATCTAACAGTAAAAAATCTACATACATCGATGATTTTCATCGTAACGGTAATAACCTTATCTTAGTCTAATATTTAATGTGATGTGAGGTAGTTTTTTCCTACTACCCCTTATTTGATGTTGACGTAAACAACGATTTGATTTGTCGTTTATAAATCCTCCTCGTAACCACTCAACTGTTCAACGCCAATTATAATAGTACAAAGTAAATATCGTACACCGTTAATTGCGTCGTTTCCTGATTATATAATTGATTAAGTAATTTAAGCAGTGGTTCACAATATTCTAGGTAAGTCCAACACTTTCAAATACCTTCGCTAACTAGCAATGGCTCATTTTCAAATCACCAAACCGTTACCATTTCTAAAACAAACTTCAAACTCATTCCAGAAAGACCAAAATGGAATACAAACCGCAAAGCAAGAAACCTCAGTGCGCGCACACGACTTCCAAGCAATGTTGCTACGAATCAGTATTGGCTCTTGTCTCTCAGACGATAACTGCCTTACCGAGCCAGCTAATGTGCAGACATAGGCGTCATCAACTAATGAAATCTGGAAAGAGGGTCCTTCAAACCGCTGCAACACATCCCGAAGACACTCATCCCACAAATTCATCGAGCATCTACTCCCAAGCCTTGAAATGTAGCCCTTATGAACTAGACTACAACCCGTATAATACTCTGGACGTTACCGAGCAATATAAAGCCTGGTCAACCGCTGCCAGCACGCCTATTATAACCGCGTTGCAGCGAATACCGGTTATAGATTCAACAGAGATTGTTCCCCAAGCCTACCCTCTAACAACGCCGCAGCAAGTCCTAGTTCCCACTCAGGGACCCGTATGCTCGCAATACACAACTAGAAAATGCAAAAGTCAAAGGCTCTACAAAGAACAGTGTATACATGAGCACGGTAATTGTAACAACAATCAAGGCGAAACTGATGGTAATGTTTCTTGCATTAACGCTACACAAATTGAGGAATGTTTGAATAAGTCAATGTTGGAGAACACAGAAATACTTAACAACATGACCAATTCCAACACAGAGGAGAATGAAGAAAAGAAACAAGAAGATACACTAAAGAAGGGTGACTTAGAAGCTGCTCTGGATGAATATTTCAAACTGCCTGAAGATTTATTCCACTGCCCCAGAAAACTTAATATAATGGACCCAAATGAAATCATAGACGAAATATGTTTGGAAAAAATGTCGAGCCAGGACTTTATGTGGCTTTTAGACTTGGAACTGGGCCACCCTAAAAAGTCTACCAGTAATTTCTTCGCCACCTATGATGTGCAAAACAATGTGATTGTCTCGACCGAATTGCCTACAACGATGCATCCAGGTTTCGCCAAATGTAGTGAACAGTTTAGAAAAACATTGCTGTTTTATTACGACTCTATTATATCGTCATGGTATTTAGGATTCGCCACTTATTATGGTGACTACTCTGTTACCCGTTTCCAAGAATGGTTGACGAAAGTTATGAATGCCTACGGAATGAGTTGGCGTTGATTTGGCATACGTTTAGATTTAACGGCACATTATAAATGTTTGTGTTGATAAAGTGAAAGACGTTTGTCAGAATCGTGGCAAGAGCCAAACCTTAGTTTCTGCCCCTTTTCTGGATATAGGCGTAAGTTTGTGTTATTTTTTTAAATGTTTGTTTGACACACTTTAAATATTAATTTATAGCATGTTCTAGCTGAGAAAATTGTTTTTAAAATATAACATTATTCATACCTAATTGCATGTATTTTAGTTTAGTACACACTTTTGCCGATTGGCACCACTTTTTAAATTAATGTCACTTAGGTCGCCATTTAAATCGACTTTTGTATGAAGAATTTTAGTTAAATGCTGTTTAAGCCACATTTAAGAAAGTGGTGCACGTCGGCCTTACAAAAGGTTTCGAATAAGTAGTCTTTATAGAAAGTAAACGAGTTGTTTCCGCAAAGTTTTGGTTTTAAATTGGCTTTCTAGGGTGAAAATTAACACTATAATTTTCTACCAGTTATTCCTCTTATCTGTTCTGAACGACCTAATGGTAGGTCCCTAATGGCCTGCCCGTAATTTGTGGTCTAAGCTAGACAGGGACCCCTACTCTGAAATCAAAATAGGCAACTTACCTACCTTCCGCTCCAAGATTTGAGAGTGTATCCTGATTTCGTGTACGTTAATAATCTGTTGACTGTTTTCCGTTTTATTAGAGTTCCGTACCTCGAAAGGAAAGAGTGAAACCCTTATATCCGTATTAATTTGGTTGTCTATTCCGTCCGTCCGTCTGTCTGTTAAAATAAAAGAGAGTTTGAAATTATGTTAAATACGCCTTTGGTAGCGGTAACAAATTCAAGATTCTAAGTCAACTTTATAAAGAATAATATTGTAAACAATAATATTATAAACATATTATGTTTATTTACGTCACTAATTAAATACAATAAAACTCACAATGAAAACCCGTTAAGTAGTTCCCATTAATCTGAAATACGAAAAGAAATTCATGACAATAAATATAATGAAAAATGTAATGATTATTTATTTAAAACATATAACTTATATTTAAAAAAATATCATTGCCTGCCATTGCAAGACTCGAAGAAACAATAAACTGTGAATTGTAGTTTTATGAAACGTTGCCTAGGTTACACAATATCGTTAGTGAAATATCCCGAGTAGAGGCCCGGAGGAAGACTGGTGGTAGGTAACTTATTCACCTAACTGTGCCAACGCTATCTACTCGCACAGCTCGTGTTCTGAAATAATATTGTCAGCAATGTAAATTCGTTAGAAAGGTGGCCAGTTACTTCAAGGTAGCTCTTATTACGTGCCTTTTAATTGTGATTATTTTTTTAAGGTTCCGTACCCAAAGTGCCTACTCTTATTTACGTACATAAAGTAAGTAAATAAGAGTAGGTAAGTCGTATCAAAATCCATATCTGTCTTGTTTAAAATTCGTCCATGAATCCCTCTTTTGCTGGCCACCGCAGTAATGTACTATATTGGTCTTCCCCCCGATTACAGGTTTTAAAACCTTTCTCTCAAATAATGTGTGCCTTCAGATAAATAAGAATTGGAAGCAATTTCAATTCATGTCAGAAACGAGCTACATGATCAAATTTGCGTAATCCGTGTATGAAGCGGATACCCAAATTCTGTAGTTATTCGAGTTTGTCTAGCAGCTCCTCATTATCACCCAAGTAGCAGCGTAGTCAGCGTAATTCAGCGTAGTCGAGAAGGGGAAGAAGAAGAAACTGGGCAAGAGTAATTTTAGTTTTAATTTGGAGAAATGGCGATTTTTAAGGCACCGCAGCGAATGGAAATCTGTAAAGACGCGCTGATTGACTTCACTGTCAAAGAGCACTCCCAAGTTTGCATAGACAATGGGGGTGCCGTCAAAGAGGACCGCAGGAACCACTGTTTGCTTTATTAGCAACTTGTAAAATCGGCGGATTCACTAAAAGTCCGAAATTTTGAGCCCAGTTTTGAATGCGCGCAATATCAACGTTGATAGCATCAACAGTAGAGACAAACTCATCCAATTCAAAATGCCTGTAGAGCTGCAAGTCGTCTAGGGATTCAGTGACGGAGATAAAAAATACCTATAGAAAATAGGAGTGGGGATAGGAAATAGGACCCGCGGCACCCAGGAATGCTCGTAGTGAGGTCACAGTAATCCGAGGGAGTCTTGTCGGAGCGTATGCGCTGCTGTTGACCCCGGAAATGGGTATCGAACCATTTTATTACAGGAGGAGATGCGTTAAGAGGATCAAGGAAAGCAAAGAGGATGTCGAGGTCAACACTGTTGAAGGCACTGCTGAAGTCAAGAAGTGTCAGCACTGTGAGTTGCCTATTGTCTTTGGCGAGACGTATGCCATCTGTGACCTTCAACAGTGCCGTAACTGTGCTGTGACCAGGACAGAAACAGAAATGGAAACGGTTAACGAGGTTGATAGCGAAAGCTGGATTCGATTCGATTTTCCTCAAAAAGTTTTCCGATGGGAGTCTTTCCGATATACCTTAATCGAAAACATTACGACAAATGGGCATCTATATAGTCGTTGTGTGGAGTTTTTTTTAGTCTTAAAGATTCAGTGTCGGTTTGATTCTACCTTATCTAAAACATGCATCGCATAGATGTGTATAGTAAACTAGGTTTTAGGTTCTATAAATGGTTCAAGCCGGCTTGATATCTAGTTAGCTTTGTTCTTAGTCTTTTGGGTTCACTGTAAGGTGGTGTAAGTTTGATTTTACTTCTTCAAAAAGCGACTTTTAAACCTTATTAGTAGTAAAACTATTGGCGTGTTAAAATATTGGCCTCCCGCCCACCTACTCGCGCGGTGGTTCCGGATGGCTCCCGGTCTAAATCGGCTCAGGATCCGCCATTCCGCCAAGGAACAACTAGCGGTTTCCGTTAATCAAAAAATGCAGGGTTCCCATACAACAGGTGCCTTGTATTTCCCGGACTATGTTGTGATCAATTATTTGGATTATCGAACGAACAGATAGCGTGCGATAATGAGAGGTTCACGGTAGACTTGAGAACTTTTCCATATTATTATTATTATTTTGGTTACCAAAATAATCATACCAGTAAAAAGGTTGTATTTATATTTTTCCGTTTTGGCAGTGTTTGACAGTGCGGTTTAGATTTAAGTAATTTAAGATCAAACAAAACATAATGCTGTTAGTCTTCCTAATAATAAATAAATAAAACAAAAGGAGAATAAAACACTGGGACATAAGTCAATAATTTCATTATTTTAATCATTAACAAAAATCATTGTGCAAAACGAAGTCAACGTCATCATAAAATAACATTCAAACAAACAAAATATAATTTTCATAAAGCACCTACTTTAGTAAGTTTTTATGAATTGTGTGATTTGGTAATTATTTCACAATTAATATTACTATGACAAAAATATATACTTAGCGAAATTTTTACAATACTACCTACTTACTTATTTAGCTTTGCCAAATTTTACTTATTTGCCTAAATAACTAAAATGCTGAATACAAAAGTGTAAAAATAGAAAAAGCGTACCTATTTACAAATAATAATTACGTTCTTGTGTAACACGTATAGAGATTAGTTTATAAAGTAATACTGTAACAAATTTACAAAAAGCATAAATTAAGGGCAAGAAACTACTGAGTATTTACAAAACGAAAAGCTATCTATAATAAACTCACATTACAAAAACAAAACAACAAAAAAGCTTACATAAACAATGCAAAAATATACAATTTGTCTTATATCGAAACCTAAGAGTGCGAGACGCATTTACACAAAATGTATTCTCTGTAAGTCTATCCGCATCAAGATGGTCTTCCTTGTTTTCTTTGCACATAAAAAGCTCTTTGCAAGGAGGAAAATAATGTAAATACGGACAGCCTTCTTACTCGTAAACTGTAGTAAGTCCTTGTAACTTAAGTCTCCTTTGACATAACAGGCCCTTGGGGCGCTTATAAAGTCCAATCGAATATTTTCTCGGAGAATCAAATGCTACATCACTAATCTCTTTGCTGATTCAATGCTGGCAGTTTGGATACCGAATAAGCAAAAAAAACCTGTTTCTGGATCTTCGGTAGAACACAATTACAACCTCATTAGGTACTGGCATATTACTTTGAATTTCTATCAAAAAAATTTTTAAAATGGAACACGTATTCATGATCATGCTACATAATTACGCACCGCGAAAACACTGCAAGTAAACGGCCCGCGTGAAACTTAACAAACACAAAACGTGTTTCACAGAACGTCAAATACTGCCAACATTTCGTATGTTATGTTTGGAATAGGGAATACCAAATGTAGGTAGGTGTTTCAGTAAATTACTTAGAATAAAAAACGCCTCAGAAAATGTTGAACTCTTATCAACATTTTTGAACGTTTCACAGTATTAGTGTCACTTTTTCATCATTGTTCGATTTGTTTCGTTTCTTCTTCACGTCACTTAAACTACATTATTCAGTCTATAAAACTTTTTTTATTTGTTGATAGGACTTTGACATTTACAGTCGATTTTCCCGGCGGTTCCCACGCCCCAGCCATTGCTGAAAGGTTCTTTCACCTTTCTTGTTAAAAACCAGCTGCAAGTCATCCAGCCGAACTCTTTATGTAGTTACAGTCTGCAGTATCCACGGCACGAATTTGGATATCCGCGTACACACGCCTGGCAAGTTGGCTTCACCGCAGCCTATGCCCCAGCTGATTATTCCTGCCAGGAAGTACCGGGAGTCCTTGCCTTTCACCTGAAATAGAAAAAAATAAAACACTTAGTGTTGAGGTTTTTTCATGAGTTCGAATTCGGGCAAGTAAAATATTTAGTAAGTACCCATACAAAAGCCTATTTAGAGGCTAAAAATTCCACCCATGCCGGAACTTGAACCCGCAACCTCTGGTTATTCGTGCCAGCGCTCTCCCAACTGAGCCAATGGGCAAGTGCAAGCATCGGCGAAATTTCGAGCCTCTTTACAAACGTCTCTGTATTACGTAGAGAGAAGTTGCACGTACAGAGCGCTGGCACGGTTAGCCAGAGGTTGCTGGTTCAAGTCCCGCCATGGGTAGAAATTTTAGCCTCTAAATAGGTTTTTAAAATTGTCCTCAGGACGGGTTAGTGCAACAAAAAGAATATGAGTACCCATGTTACAAATGTTTTTGTAATTACTCGATTGATATTGAAATATTTCAGAGTGGCTCACTGTTTATTCATAAAACGCGGGTACCTCAAGAGGACCAAAGCCCAAAAAGCTATTATTACTAATAAAATTAACTAATTATGATTATGCAAAGGATGCACGTTAATGCTGCCAGAGTTATAGGCACCTTTGGTTCGGATATACTCCGGGGCGGTTTGATTGACTGATTTTATACTGTTTGTATTGTGTGTGTATGTGATTTTTTGAGTTGTTCATTTTTGTGTAAATAATAGTTTTAATATTTGACATAACACTCGTGGCTGTGATATTGTAAATTGAAAACTAGCTGTAAATAGTGATATTATTAAATAAACAATGTTTTTCCATTAATTATTAATAACTGAATTATTTGCCTAACCGATAAATCATGAGGCTAAGGAACAACTCACAATTCATCATCATCATCATCAGCTCCCTCTACCCACTGCTGGCTATAAGCCTTTAAAGGACTCCAGGAGTAACAATCGCGCCATCGAGGAAAAAATCATATATTTTTTTAAAGATCGAATTTGCATAAAGTGTCTGCATAATCTCTCAATAATATCGCCGTGAACCTAAGGCAAAAAAACCTAGGACTAGAAAGTATTAACACCATAAACGGCCGTTTTCCTACCTAGTCCCAGGTTCGTGATCCCAGGTTCTTTGTCGTCGGTCCTAAAAATCACTGTTAACATGATTGAGAGATTGTACTGACACTTTTTGCAAATACGATCTGTAAAAGATTTTTTTATTTTTTTATTGGTGGCGCAGTTAGCCCACTAGCTCCCTTAAATAGAATTATTGTAAGTTTATTACTAATTGTAGCTTTACGAAATAGGATCCTAAGATCGCTCTGTCAAGTAGCCATATTTCAAGATGCTATTCAAATCCAAATGAAACAACAAATTGAGCTACTGAGACAGATCTCATAGGCATAAAAGAGCGCTTTGTTAGTGCGGTGCTAAGTTAGTAAATATATCTGTTGTTACGTGCAACAACATACATTTTAATTTACATATGTTATATTACAGTAAGACACACTTTTTTATTCACACTGAATGTGATACAGCTAGGATTACACAAGATAGAATACCCTTTTTTCAGGGTCTTTTTTTGTAATGACACCAAAAAGACTCTCAAACTGCGTACACGACAATTATTTTAATAGTCTCTGTTTTTCCAGCGTTCACATTTCGCTTCTCAGACTGAGAATTGCGGCTTGGGACTACAATTCCTTTTTAAATGCACAACGAAATGTCAAGAGAGACTTTAGCGCTGTTGTGGTGTTTCTGTAAACGCTTTCTCGGTTTTACGTGCAAGTATTTATGAACCTACGTTCCGGTTAACTCATGATATTGGAATACTTTTGAGAGCGAGTGAAACTTGAAGGTTCTCGGGACTGTTTTCAGGGGAAATTGATACCTAGATAAATATTTCATTACAATCCAATACATCAGCCTATATTTGTCAACCGGTAGGCAAAGGCCTCCTTCCAGGTACGCCACAGCTTTGTATCCTCGGCCATACTCATCCAGCAGACAGCGGCAATCTGCCTCAGATCATCCGCCCACTAAGCGGGTGGGCATCCTATTCAGCTTGTGGCATTCGAGAAACTACTTAACGGTAACAGTCGACTCCGGTCATTGGTCAAACCTTGGTCATAAAATTGCGTCAAAGATACTTAGGTCACAGCCAGTCACACAGCATGCTCAGCTACTTTGAATCGGTGGACTGATCCTACCGTTAGTGTTTATGCTTAGGTTTGAGCGCACTGGATCAGATCGGATAAACTAGTTAATCCCTTGGCAGTAATAAGAATCAGCAAGTTAGTTATAGACGAACTCAGTATAAAAACGCCTATGTATTGTAATAATATCGAAAAAAGCTTTCAGCCTATTTGGGCACATAATGCCTCTGCCCCAGGCATAGTTTGGAGATTGGACAATCACTGGCCAGGTGGAAAGCAAACGTACCCGAGCTTAACGGACTACGAACGCAGGAACTGATCAAAACAGTACCAAGTGATTTATATGACAGGAAACCTGTCGCTGTGGAAATAGGCGAACTATGATCGAGATCCTCAGCTAGATATAAATAAATCCATCAGCATTAGACATAATAGAAGATGATCCTCTTACTATTCATTATTATTTTTAGTAAGTTCATTGTACCTCTGTTAGGTATATATATGTATGTATGCATTTATTTATTTATTGACCTTGTATATAATTATGACCCCTCCCCCGCCCCCCTAGTTTTATATTTTATTTTTCTTGTATTTAAGTAATTTATGTACTTATAGTATGTATCGTGCATTGCCCAAGCTACACTATCCACAAACCCAAGGTTGACTGGAAGAAAATGCTATTTAGCATTAAGTACGCCTTTGTAAGAAAATTGTTTTCTATGCAATAAAGAATTTAATAATAATTATAATAATAATAATCCTCTCTGAGAATCCTCTCAGGTAGACCACTCTTTTCTCTCCTCAGCCATCCTTATCTAGCCACTACCAGCAAACTGCCCTAGATCATCAATCCAGAGAGCTTTTTTCGAGTTCTCCAGTTCGTGATAAGATGCTCACCTGCAAAGGCCCACCGGAGTCTCCCTGGCAGGAGTCATGGCCACCCCGCTCGTGGCCCGCGCACAAGAATATGTCCGGGATGAACTCGTGGCGTCCCGCCCGCAAGAACATCGACTTGCAGCGCTCGTTCGACACTATTGGCACTTGTACCTGAAATTTCGGAGGTCAAAGTCAAATGCCAGCTTTTTCATAAGTGAAATTACTTTTTTTTTGTCTGTAGTGAAGAAATACGTAGATTACTTTATGTAGGGTTAAATAAAATATCTTTTATAACAGCTCCACTGATAAGAACGCCTTCAGCATTGGCTCAAAGCTAGATAAATCAGATTTTTTGTTTTACTGTTGCTGGCTCAGCATTTGCTCAAATAAAGATTCTTCCTCTACCTTACCAACTTATCCAATTTATATCATGATTTGAAACGGATTTACAGTTTAATTTCAAAATAGAACACAATCAATCAGAAGTAGATTATTGTGAAGAGTACAGATTAATGCTTTCTTGAAAAAAAAAAAGCTTAATTAAATTCTAAATAATCCTAATAATAATCAGGTCATTGAAGTCAAGTGCAAACTCAGACCTTATTCGAGCGTTAGAGAGCATCGCGTTACTTCGCTCAATTTAAAAAGCGCGACGTTACCGCCATGCGGCTCCACTTAAAGTTCCGAAACACAAAAGTGTCCAACGTTTCTTACCTCTTGCAGCACAGATGGCAGCACACCGCCCTCAGAAAGCCGCCCCCACCCAGTCACTGTGGCATTCTCGCCCACCAGCAGATCGTCAGACGCCGGCAAGCATATTGGCGCTATGTGCGGGGCAAACTGCACAGGTGCCTCTAGCTTCACTAGTGCCAGATCATACTCGTAGGTGAAGAAGTTGTACTTCGGATGGACGGCCTTTCTAGCGACGCCACGCTCCACGTAAGGGTACTGTTCGGAGACGGAGGAGAAGTCGTATTCGCCGACGCGTATCCGGATTTGTGAGGTCAGGAGGCTGGAATTGGGAGAATATGCTGGTTAGGTTAGATATTCTGGGTGCACCAATCGGTTACAGACAAGCGCCTGTATTATGTAGGTCTCCGCTGGGATGACGTACATTTTATTAATTTGGAAACGGGCCTTTGCACACCACTATCAGAAACGCAAGGATCATGTGCAAAGGCTACAACGTGCCGGCGGCATTGCGTTTGCTGAGCGACGTAATTGTGATCAACGTACATCGTCAGCGCATTTAAAAATCGTCGTGCGCAAAGGCCTTTACAATTGATAACCTCTAAGAATTTGGAGAACCTAACAGAACACGCGCGTTGTACTATGGTGTACCATGAATTTTGGGTGGTTTGAAAGCCATAGCATATGGAACGGGCCTAAACAATAGATATCAAACAAGCTAGTTTGTTTTTTTCAAAAAGGCACTTTACAAAAATATCTTGACACCAACTCGAATCTGTGAGAACCATTAGTAGCCAGCCAGAGCGGTGCGTGCGGGTCATTGTTCTCAGTAGACGGAGAGGCGGTACTAATTATTGTTTGTGAATTTTTCGAAACAAGATTTCTCAAATCGAAACTATTTCTCAACTCATATTTATTTTGGGTCTATACTTAAAATAAAATAGTCTAAGATTTTTTTGCTAGTAAGCGGGTATCTCAGAGGTGGTCTCATATACATTTGATTAAGATCCGTTGACGGGATGCATGAGGAAATTATTCAACTCTTCAATTAGTATAGTTATCTATTATTGGTTGGTTGGCTAGAATAAAGTACTAAGTATTTAGTATTAAGAGATTTTTTTTTAATGTGGTTTTTTAAAACAAAACGAGCGTATTCGATAGAGATTGCTTCGCCACGTTCAATTTGCTATGACTTTCATCCCATCAAACCATCCCAAATTTATGGTGTATATGGCGCCGCCAACTGGTAAAATTACCCGTCGAATTAACTGCCTAGGAAGTTCATTAGGCGGCGGCATCCAATTAAAAGGCTAAAGTTCATTCAGCCTTATGATTGAAAGAAACATTCTATAACCTGGTTAGCCAAGTAAACTTTAGTACTAGACGGCGTCTGCTTTGGTAGGGTGACCAAGATACAGTACAATTCACCCGTCACCAAGACAACTGCAACATCCCCAAAACGTCGGAAATTATGGTAATTCTGTTTACTATGCAAAAAATTTGAATCCAAACCGGTAATATACAACTACGCAAAAAATTTTAAACCGAACTGTTAGGGGACAAATCACCTGTGGCAAGTCACCTTTATAAAATAACAGTTGCTTAACTTATGCAAAATAATTAATAAGAGGTCAGATGAATCTGAATAATCGAAATTGCAGCAAAATACTCTAATTTTTTATTTATGAAATTAATTTATTAGTAATTTATCAAGGGTAATTTCTGTAGCCGAGAAGTGTTATTTAATAAATAAACGAAAAAAGATATTGCCTTTCAGTTCTATTTCAACCAAATAGTTGAAAATAAAACTTTTATGTAGACTATATAGATTTAGGTGCAGCTGTTGCGACGAAGCCAACTTGAAAAATAACAATTTAAACTAGATGGCGGCTCTTTATTTAGCCTTTAATAAAAAGGTTGGTTTTCGATCAGGCAAGTAGTCAAACGTGCTTTAGACTGTGCTTTACTACAATTGCCAGCAATGTAATTTAATGCCGCCGCCTAATAAACTTCCTAGACGTTAAATTGGACAGCTGATTAAATCAGTTAAATCAAAATGGTGAACCTCCTCCTCTTATTGAAGAAGTCTGTTAAAAATACACGATTTTGGTTAACAGTAATTTTTTTTCACAAATTACTAAATTGAGCAGCAGAATAATCGAACTGAGCAGCAGAAATTCTAAATTAGTCAGCAGAAAATTCCAAATTGATCAGCAGAAAATTCCAAATTGATCAACCCATAAACCGTTTTGTCGGCGGATCGTGAGTTACGTTACACGTGTTAAGTTTTGGTATGCTGTAAAATTTACATTGATAAGCAATTACTTCCCTATAATTAGTTATCTTACTTAAATAACATACTTTGTTGCTAGGCATAATTGTAGACAAAGACAAGTGCCAATTAAATAAATGTAAGATGGGAAAACCTCATCGCATGAGCTTTTTTAACGGAGAATCTAGGTAAATTATGCATAAACCGTTATGCTAAAGCAGTACTATAAAAAGAAAAGAATAACCTTTCAGCTTCACAAAGTACAAAACGTAAACATAATATCCCTTGAAAGCGATATATTATACGAAAGAATATTCCACCAAGATTTTCGAGAAACAATTTCTTCCTCCGCAAATCTACTTACTTGAATAAGAATTTCATACTCGATGACTCGAGACGGAAAAAAAACATCGAAACATTTCTACGTCTATCAAAGTAAGGGGTTGTCCCTACTCAAACGTGGGTCTGTGGACATGCCCTGAGGGTACCTTAATATTTCTGTTAAGTAATAGAGTTCAACAAGAAAATACATCGTATTTTTCTTTGATATCAACTTTTACTTGCTTGTTTTAATGAAGCTTCTGCAGAGAAAAATTCTTTCAGAACGAATGTTCTCCGTGGTAAAATTTCGTGGAAAAAGATTTGTTTTTAGGGTTCCGTGCCCAAAGGGTAAGGGTACCCTATTACTAAGACTCCGCTGTCCGTCTGTCACCAGGCTGTATCTCATGAACCGTGATAGTTAGACAATTGAAATTTCACAGATGATGTATTTCTATTGCCGCTATAACAACATAATTATATTAAAGACAGAATAAAATAAATATTTAAGGGAGGTTCCCATAAAACAAACGTAATTTTTTGCCGTTTTTTGCTCGATATTAATAACGGCAACAGGTAGACGCTTGAAATATTCAAACGTATAGATAATGGTACGGAACCCTTCGTGCGCGAGTCCGACTCGCACTTGGCCTGTTTTATTTTTGTAAGAGATAAAACCTTTACATTTATACTAGATGTTAAACAGTTACAAGTGGCAACTTTGACAGTAATGATGCTTCCACGTACACAGTGATTGTTCTAAGTGGATTTCATTTATTACTCTTATTAGGAAAACATCCTTGAGTCAAGCGACAGATGGCATTTTGGGAGAAAGACCTGTACCATAGTCCGCACAGGTCGTGGGTTCAAATCGTGACATGTACCAATGACATTGCTGTCTATGTTAAGTGCATTTGTGAATATAAAAAATCGATAGCCGTCGCTAACTGTGAAGTAAAACATTATGAGGAAACTTGAGTGGCTGAGATGTTCACATACTATCATGTGAGTAAGCATGCATGGTGGGCCATTAAGCCCATAAAATCTCTCTCTGGAAGAAAGTTTATGGTCTGCCTTAAAAAATTGTTTGTGCAGTAGTGGGATGTATAGTTCGCACAAATCTTTTTGGCGGTTACGTGAACATAGTCATAGATCGTTTGCACATCGCTGTCTTGTTGTCTTTACCGTGTATCTGTAAGTAATTGAGGTAGTGTGATGCGTAGTAAATTACTATTAGTCAATTAATAAAGTAGTCAATTACTCACACAGACAGTAAGCGATGTGCAAACGATATGTGGCTATGTTCACGTTACCGCCAAAAAGATTTGTGCGAACTATACATCCCACTACTGCACAAACAATGTTTTAAGGCAGGGCTTATACTGAAACTTTCTCCCAGAGAGAGATTTTATGGGCTTAATCACCCACCATGCACGCCCACCCACATGAAACATCTCAGCCACTCAAGTTTCCTCATAATATTTTACTTGACAGTTAGCGATTGTTATCGATTTTTTATATATTTACAAATGCACTTAACATAGACAGCAAAGATAAGATAAGATAAGATAAGAATATTCTTTATTGTATACCGGAAACAAATGTTACAGAAACAGCAATGACAAAAGAAAAGATACAATTGGCGTATAGCAAAGTCATTGGTATATGCCACAATTTGAACCCACGACCTGTCGAAAAGATTTTTTAATTTTTTTATGTCTCTTATCCAAAAATACACACAGAGAAAAAAATTTCGAAGGATATTTTTAATACGTATGGAAGATTATATATCGTTCTAATCCATGAACATAAGTCTGCGGAAACTTTGGCCAGAGTACGCTGTAAAAGTTTGCTTTAAACTCGCTAACTAAACCTACCTGGCTTCCTAGCGACATTATTAAAGTCTTTACATTTCCCGGGAACTTACCTACTTGTTAGTTTTATTCTGAGCACAACCGGGGTAGTGTTTTAAATGTTGCTTTGAAACCATTTCAAACTAACTCAATTAAATTTCAAGATTCCGAGCTTGCCTTTTGGTACTTATTTAACATCGTTTGAGTGTTTATGTTGTCCTAAATCGACTAAAGCGTTTTATTTTGTTATTTGATAGCAACCAAACACAGAAAGGAAATTAAAATCTTTTTCAGCCGTGACTGCGCTACAGTTTTACCGAGAATGTCGCAAGTTACACCACCACAAATTCAAATAAATAAAGAATAATAATTATTATTATTATCTTAATTCCGGATTCAATTACTCGACTTTAGTTACATGCTTGTCGGAAAAAATCGACCAGATCAGCTTTAGTTTTACGATTGTAATAATAATAAAATTTTGTCATTGTTTCAGGGAAAGGTAGATACTTATTTTCTAGCATTCTACAAGTATAGCTGTAAGTTTGGAAAGGATTTTTGATGCATCAAAAATTGTTTTAAGCACGTAATTTTCTTAGTACCCCCGTACTTCAATGCCCTTTTGTTAAATTATCCTTACAAGCATCACTTCAACCGTCTTCCCTGACTCGTCCATCATTTTATTATTACTTTATTTTGTTTGTTTAGTAATTCAACAGGCTCTTAAATTTACAAAAAACATTTAGCTTGAATTTACCAAAACTACAGCCTGTATTTTCTTATGTAGCCTATATACGTCCCACTGCAGGACATTTCCTTCTCTAAGAGAGAGAGAGAGAGAGAGAGAGAGAGACTGGGCTTAATTACCACGCGTGCCCACCACGGATTGGCAACTTTAAATGCTGCTCAGGTTTCCTCAGGATGTTTTCTTTCACGGTTAGCGAGTGGCATTGGTACAACTTCACAAATGAACGTACAGCCTGTATAAATACATACATAGACTGGTAAAACCATAACCCTTCGTTTAGGCCCCACCGTAGTCAGGCAAATGAGGAAACTCACTCGTCTACGCAGTGGCCCGCGGTGGCGATCCAGCCCTCGTTGACGATGGCGCCGCCACACCTATGGGTGGACGAGAAGCCGAAGAACGAGTTGCGCCGGACGGAGACCTGCCACGGCCATCGGCCGAAGCTGGAGTCCTTCCCGCCCATGATGCGCGTTTCCGGCCTGGGCCACATGGAGGTCACTCCACACTCTGGAATTGGTGGGAGAACTGTGAGTATCGTAACCGACGACTCTGTATTATAATGCAGCCTATACACCTCGAATTTTGAGTGGTTTGAAAGCCATAGCAAATTAAACGTGCCTAGAAACAAGCTCTTGAATAGTCAAAGTCAAAGTCAAAAATTTTTATTCACTATAAAAACAAAATGTTTACTTAATGAACGTCAAAACTGTTAGTTTCACAATTAATAGATATAACAATAAGCTAGTTTGTTTAAAAAAAAGGCATTTGCAATCTTTTAGAACAATTAGTTGCCACACAGAGCAGTGCGTGCCCGCCACGGGTCTGCGGGTCATTTCCTGATAGACTGAGAGGGTAGGTACAAATTTCTCGCAGATTTTACGAAACACGATTTTATTTACGTCTTTACCTCAAAGTAATAGACTAAATAAATTGCATTTTTAATTACAAATTACATAAACGCGGCTTTAAATTTTTTTAATATTTTTTTAGGGTTCCGTACTCGAAGGGTGCCAAACCGGACCCATACTAAGACTTCACGTATGTCTGTCTGTCACCAGGCTGTATCTCATGAACCGTGAACTGCCTAGGCAGTTGAAATTTTGACAAATAATGTATTTCTGTTTCCGGTATAACAAATACTAAAAACAGAATAAAATAAATATTGAAGAGGGGCACCCATACAAGAAACGTAATTTTTTGCTGTTGTTTGCTCGATATTAATAACGGCAACAGATAGACGCTTGAAATATTCACAGAATATTTAATTCGATATTCGCTTCAAAAATAATTAATTAAATTAAAATAAAATAAATATTTAAGGGGGCTCCCATACAACAAACGTGATTTTTTGCCGTTTTTCTCGATATTTGTGTCTAATGTTGTATCGATAATAGTACGGAACCCTTCTTGCGCGAGTCCGATTCGCACTTGGTCGGTTTTTTAATTACTTAACACAGATTCCAGCGTGCATACGTAAAATAAAATAAACTTACAATAATCACTTGCCCTGGTCCCAAACCAGGCAAGGCCATCACAAACACGGGAATACATCCAGACTGAGGAAATTTCTACAAATCAACTACGGTGGCCTCCAGTAGGAATCGAACCCTCGACCTCTGTTTTGGTAGTTAAGAGTGTGAACCTCAAGACGAACGAGGCAGTTCCACTGAAGGGCAAAGGCCACATTCGTTTTATTTAGCTCACTAAGCCCTTTTCACAAATCACTGAGTTCAATAAGTCAAATTAAATATCAGTGAGTTCAGTGAGCTATATGGAATTAATTTTCTAGTCTACATTGACGCCTAAATAAGTAATTAAAAACTTGTTTACAAGCATAAGACCGCCTCGTTGGTCTAGCGGTATCACGTCTGCTTACGATTAAAAGGAATCTCCCTGTAATTGCAGCAACGTGAAGATGTTTGTTGTAATACGACACAATTTTGTGCTTACGTTCGCAATTTCTAGACATTGCAACTGACGTATTTACAACAACAACCTATTTACGCACGTTGTACCAGGTTCGCAAATGGTAGGTACTAGAAAAGAAAAGATAACGCTCTACTGTCAATCTTTTTACACGTGCAGCCTGTGAGCCGGCTGTACTCAGAGGGCGCTCAGCGCTCTTTGCGTACATTAAAACAATATCTTTAGGATGCTGTTGGGGCTGCCTCGGTACTGCAGTGGCTCGGGCATGTCCGTGGAGGCCCACACAGACGGCTTTCATGCCATAATGCGCAAGCGTGCGGAGACCCTGCTAGGCCGCATCCGTGGCAGTGCCCATGGCCTCCTGCAGGTATTGGCGGACAGGCCGGACAGTCCAGAAGCATTTGTATAGCTTATATGTCTTAAAGATAAGTAATACCAAATACCAGTTTTTTTAATTAAGTATTTTTTAAGCCTGCTCGAATAGTTTTTATCTCTAGTTTAGTTTTAGTTTTTAGGGTTACTAAAAACACTATGGATCTCTGTTTTATCCGAAATAAATGTTTTTATTATTGTTATTTAAGGTCAAAAGCCTAGTTTTATATCGCAAAAAGCTTAAAATTTAAATTTGAATGTTTGTTTGATACCCCTTTAACAACAATCCACCTTTCATCGTGTCCTAACACCTTGACTCGGAGAAGTTTATGACTGCAGTCACAGCGCTGCAAAATTTTCGGTCAAAATCATTAAGTGAAGTCTCTATCATAGAGTAACCTATATAATGGTCTCTATCGTTTGCCATCGATATGCTAAAGGTAATACGATAACCAGCCAATCAGAGCACACTGAACAATGTCAATAAATAATCCTGATTGGTACACTGAACCGTTTGGTTGGATACGTTCGTTTGTTCACCTCGGTCTGTACCAGTACTACAAGACAAAGAGATTACCATATTGACATACAAAAGTAAATACATAAACTCACGCCTGTGTCCCGGGGGAGTAGGCAGACAGTAGGTTCTGACACTAGCCATAATCCTGAAAAATCTCTTCCGTTTCATCAATCATTCGTAAGTCGCTGCACGCACGCCAGTTTCTGGTGCCATAATTATACCCCTATATGTGAAATCTACTATCCCTAGGCAAAGATACACTCACCAACACTGTTTGCGGCCGACGTCGTTTGCATCGGCGCCGCCGTCGTCACCTCCTCCGTTTTATTTATCATATTGTACGCCGGATCCTTCGGCTTCAAGTAGTTTTTATGCGGCTTGCTGGTAGTCGTTGTGAACTTCTTTGTGGGCTTGGGCTTGCTGGCTGGCTTCTCCCAGCCTGAAGGCCGGGGCTTGGTGATGAAGGAAGGTTCCGTCGTCGCCTGCCAGTGTAGAGTGTTCATGTTGCTCGGGCGAGACATCCATTGGGCTGGAAATGGTAAAGTTTAGGATTAAAAAGCTGTGTAGTTGAATTATTAGAGTAATTTACGTGGAAATAATAAGATTAGTAAGATCAAAGTTTGTTGTAAAAGGAAATATTTTTCTAAGTGGGCATTTATGGCCGTGAAACCTTGCAATACTGACTCTATACGCGCGTTGTAGAGATACACAAGTAGATCACTTATGGGCTAGATGTATGGAAATATAGGACGGGTTTTGTGCCACTTTTGGGCGCAAGACATGTTTCAACAGAATAAAGTCACCTTGCATAACATTGCCATAAAAAATATCGAATAGGGGCTAATAATAAAGAAAGGGCAACGAGTAGGAAGCAAACTATTCTCGTACTGCCTTGTACAATAGGTACTCCTACTTAGGTAGCTTGAATCCCAGACTGAAATTATTAAACGCTTCATTTAAAAATAGCGCCATCTATACCAAATATTAGGAACCAACTCACCTGACGGTATGCTATTATCCGCATGCTGCTCGGGCACCGCGTTCGGCCGCGCCCCACCTACGTTCGGACTAGAAGAAATCTTGTTGTGTGGACTAGCATCCTGGGCGCTATTTACATTATTTTGGTACTTATTTACACTGTTATGCATTATTTTATTAACTATATCACTGTTTTGTTCGTTTCCTAGCGAAGGAAGGTTTAGCTCTGGTGGTCTATAGCTGTAGGACGGAGCGCCATCTATTGGCTTTGTCATGAACGACGGCCTCTGTGTTTCGAAGCCCGGCCTCGAAATTGTTTGTGTAGAGACCTCTGGAACGAAGACGGTTGTGCTTGGGGCGCTAGATGGCTCTGAATACGGCTTTTCCGTGACTGTGACTGGGCTCGGGGTTTCTGGAAGCAGATGAAGGAAAACGTGAGAAAATGTCAGAAATTGTTCTAAACTCAGAGAAAAATCATAGACAGCTTGTGCCGATTATTTTGAATAGTACAGAAGCCATTAAACTAAGAAGTTCTCAAAACTAGGTAGTTGGCCTGTTTACTCTAGTTTTTTCTATTCCCTTTTCTGGTGTATATTGTAGAATATTCTTATCTTATCCTATTGTAACAACTGTTGCTCGAATTAGTAAACTCTGATCTAACGAAAATTCATGAGCTAAAAAGGAAAGTGTGGTTAGGTTAGGTTAGGTTAGTTAGACTGATAAGGTCCAGCTGGTATTTACACTGTCAAATTATAATGATTAGGTTATATTAGATACGCCGAAGAACCGATGGTCGACGGGGTGCTAAGGTTATATTCATAATATATCTACTTTATTGCACACGAAACATTGAACAGGTCCAAGTTTCTCGAGGGGAGACCATGAATAGTCAAACGCAGCGTTGGACGCCCACCAGCTCGCTGGACCAACGATCTGAGGCAGATTGCTGGCAGCTGGACGAGATGGTCAAGGACAGAAAGAAGTGGCGTACCTTCAGCCTAATTTGGCTGATTGTTTAATTGATTGTGCTGTGCAAAATGACAAAATCCAACGGACCTGTGACAGGGGGCAGCCGGCAGCAGCTCCCGAACATGAATCCGTCGACGCAGACGCCTGTGTGGACGCCCCCCGCTCGGTTGCACTCCTGCACCCACATGCAGGCACCACGCGCGCCGCCCGCCGTGCACGACTTGCGCGACATCTGGTAGCCTGGAGAAGAGGAGAAGATGGTACCAAATTTAAACAACTTTGTTTACAAGAGTATGAAGTACCTCAGGCACTCCAGTTTTCTCACGATGTTTCCCTTCACGGTTGGCGATTAATATAGCTACTAAAAATTGACAAATGTACGTAATTTAGAAAACAAAGTCAATGGTGTATGCGCCGGGGTTCGCGTTGATCTCCCGATTTGATCCAGGGTTCTACCGTTGGGCTACTACCGCATCCTATGTAAATAGTACCTTCATCATCATCATCATCATCATCATCATCAGCCATTTGACGCCCACTGCTGGACATAGGCCTCCCTCACGGTTTTTCTAACCATGACGGGTTTTGCCGTAATCGCCACGCTTGGCAGGCGGGTTGGCGATCGCAGTATGCAGTTGCAATCTCGGGAAGACGCTGCTGCCCGTCTCCTGGTAATTGATTCGCCTTCTACGACATCAACGGAAGGAAATGGAGTAACGCTATTCTTAATCTGGCGCCACACGGATTTACGAGTAGAAAACAAACAGATACCTCGCACATATAAGCAGCAAGGATCCCAAATGAAGTCTTCGCAAACTACAACAATACAATAATTAATCTATTCCGATGCCGACAACAAAAGGGCTATGCTACAACGAAGCAACCCATCCGATTAACTCCACTCTAACGATCTAATCTACAAGTCACATGGGCAAGGACTTATGAAGAGACAGAGGGACAATACAATTTTCGTAACAGTAGACCTACTCAGGTATCCGAAATAAATTCCAGCATGGATACGACGCCGTGAAATGTTAAAAGTCACGACTTTCCAGCACATTACTTGACCAATTCTGTCATTCTATCGCCACAAAACGCGTGACTCGTACAATCGTACTACCCATGCTGAAATCCATTAGGTAGTCTGGAAGAAATTGCCCTTACCAAGGAAATAATAATAAATTGTTAAAAGAAATTCATTCACTCACTACTAGCGTTTTGGTTCAGATATGCTTTAAATTAACGAAGCATTATTATTATTGTTGTGCTCAGAATCTATATAAATATTTACGTCATATATTATGGTATACAATAAAGAATATTCTCTGGTGAGTATATTATAGAACATTTTTGTGATTTCAGAACCGGAAGGCGTGGTTTGGCAGTTACAATAGGGTTTAGCCCGGCCAAGACCTATGTGAGAGAAATGGCTGGCTGGTATTTTTGTTTGGATTTTCTATAGCAGCTAAGAGTTCCCAGTGGATTAGGCCAATTCAGCTTGAATTTCACCGTAGAATCTGAACTGGGTACGGACGGGATTCTTCATAAACGATATGATTCTCAGTTTTAATATTTAACTCTATTCTAAAACAGAGTGTGATACTGAAGAAGCTCCCACAGGTTGTCACGAAGAAAATGCTTTTAGCAATAAGGCCACCAATTGTACCCGGTATATGCACATATTTTGATTCGTGTACCGTGGTGTACAGTAAAGATTATTCTTGTCCTATCTTTCCCATGACCTTTCAGAATATTTGAATCCAAACCTAAACTCAGTGCCTGGACCTAGATGAGACGTGGATTGATCGACCGTTAGCATAGACCATGTGTTTCCCGTGGATAAGACTCATCATCATCATCATCAGCCATTTGACGCCCACTGCAGGACATAGGCCTCCCTCATAGTTTTCCTAACCATGAAGGGTTTTGCCATGATCGCCACGCTTGGCAGGCGGGTTGGCGAACGCAGCATGCGGTTGGAATCTCTGGAAGACGCTGCTGCCCTTTCCTGGCAATTTATTTCGATAAGACTCAGTGCCCATTTTTTCTACTCAAACTTAGGCGTACTTTGGTTTGTCACTAATCTAAGTTTTCTAAGCTTTTAAAGATGGCAATCACGGAATCATGTCATATATATTTGTACGCCTTATTGGCTAAACATAGCGCACATTTGATTTATAAGACCATGCATGTATTGTATACCTATGTTTGACAAATAAAGTATATGTATCTGTATCTGTATCTGTATCTGTATCTGTATCTGTATCTGTATCTGTATCTGTATCTGTATCTGTATCTGTATCTGTATCTGTATCTGTATCTGTATCTGTATCTGTATCTGTATCTGTATCTGTATCTGTATCTGTATCTGTATCTGTATCTGTATCTGTATCTGTATCTGTATCTGTATCTGTATCTGTATCTGTATCTGTATCTGTATCTGTATCTGTATCTGTATCTGTATCTGTAGGTATCTGTATCTGTATCTGTATATGTATCTGTATCTGTATCTGTATCTGTATAGGCTTTGATGTATTAAGTTTAAGATGATTCGAGAAGTGATGGTCAGAGGAGTTTTTTTCCCGCTGCCTTTTTCTGTGCTGCTAATACGACCCGAAGGCAGCGGCTACCATAGTAACATTGACATTCAGCAAACATAATGTAAATTCTTTACGTTGAAATAAATTATTGATGTCTGATTTCTGATTTCTTTAAAATTACATGAGGTTTGTACATTTTCTTAATTACGCGCATTCAGTGAAGTTGGCTCTAATCTGAGAGATTTGTAAGCACCTCCTCCGGTAATTAAACTCAAGCGCAGCCTTCTGAATTTCCCTACCTCGTGCCGTCCATAAATTACAAGGTATAAACGCTCAATAAATTCTGCGCGGAGGCAAGATTCAGTCATTGCCAAAGGCGCAAACTCCCGATACATCTCGGTACCGTAATGCGCATAAAAGGCGTACAGATTTTCCAATTGAAGGTCCGGCTTAGCTGCAACAAATTTGCGTTGCGTTTTTCTCCCGAAGATTCTACTATGCAACAAATTAATGTTTTTATTTTGAAAACACAATACAAATAATGTTTATTGCTCCTTCCACAACCCAACGTATTTATAGTGATATAGCCAACCAAGACGCGAGTGTCCTCACGATGTTTTCCTTCACCGTTAGCATGTTTTATTGCTACCATAAATTCGCAGATGTACGTAACTTTGAAAATAAACAAAGTCATAGGTATATGCCCGCACTGGGAATCGAACCTGGCCAACACCAGTTACCGTAGATTTCAGTAATTTATTTATTTTATGAGGCACGCCAATAGTATACCTAGCAAACAAAACAGTACAGTAGGGTTAAAAGTATATAAATACGCGTATTTACACTACTTATATGTAATCACAACAATTATATAAATTAGCTAGCTGACTCGGAAAACGTTGTTTTGCCATATTAATATTAGCCTACGACCTATTCTCAGATCTACCCAATATACAAAAGAAAAATCATATAATTCGGTGAAGCCGCTTCGAAGGGATTCGATAACAAATACTGTGACACGAGGTTTTTCTATATTAGATTAATCTTACATCGTTACAGTCAAGATTTTACAGATTTAATAACTAAATAATGAACTTACCAACTATACCGCCTGCCTGTGTATAGTTTGTAATGTCGTGTTAGACCAATGTAAAGTTAAGTGAATATGCTTGCCCAGTCTGGCACCGCTCAGCCCATTCCAAATCAGTGGACGTAGCACTCAATGAAACGTGCCGGATCATCACTGGTTGCCTCAAACTGACCCCGGTACAGCTGCTATTCCCACTGGCAGGCATCGCGCCACCTGCGGTCCGAAGAGAGGTGGGTGGCTCCCTTGAGAAGTACAAAGAGTCGACAGAACCTAGGCACCCTTTGTACGGATACATAGCGGCACGCCCCCGACTAAAAAGCCGAAAAAGCTTTTTGGTCACTGCAACAGCCACAGCAAACGGTCCGGCCAAAAGAGTCAAGTTGTGGCCTGACTCGGCTCCTGCTTCCGATTTCGTAGAGGCCAAAGAGGCGCTGCCACCGGGACGCAATTTACCATGGGCGACTTGGAAGTCAGTAAACAGACTTCGCACTCAGGTCGGCAGATGTAGAAATAACTTATGCAGGTGGGGCTACATGGGTGAGGAGCGGAATCACTGCTGTTGCGGAATCCCCCCTCAGACTATGGAGCACCTCTCTGAGTGTCCCATGTGCCCGTTCACATGCACTCGAGAGGACTTACTGGAGGCCACAGACGCTGGAGTGGGCGGGGTCAAGTTCTGGGCCAATAAAATGTAATTGGTTTTGTCACTGACACAATTTTTAGAATGTAAAGATGCAGCAAGTGGCGAGCATTCGCACTTGTTGCAGTAGAACTGCGCCTTAAGGGGTTTAGAATAAACGGCTCAGCCGTGAGTTCTGATAAAATTCAGTTAGCGTTTCGACTCGGCCGGTAGTAAATTGTGGACGTCATAAATAAAGTTATCTCTACGGATTTGGTGCTGATATTTTGTGAAGTAGAACTGTGAATAGACACGTTTCCGTTTCCAAAACGGGAGGGTAGCGACGCTGAATTATTCATAATCATGCGCAAGAATCCGTCATGGGATGAGCCACAGATTCGAAAAACTGACAAATTGTTATATGATCAAGAGGTTTGTTCACAGACCATACACATAAATATCATACAATTACAATTGACTTTGTCAAAAAGTTCTTGCAGGAAAAAGTCTCAATATTATGAAAATCGCTCTTTCAGGAGTTTTACTAATATAATACATACTGCATCTATATATGTTGATGTGCTGTCGACTGTACTGTAGTCAAGTACTTTAATAAAAGGAAGATATTTGCAAAAATAAATTAATTTTTATTTGTAACTTTTCGTCGTACATCGACTAGCCTAGCTGGGGATCGACTGACACCTAAAACAAAACCTAACGATTCCCTTCAAAATATTTAAATATGACTATATGGCTATGCCAGCCAGCTACTACAAAGAGGAATCGTTACAGTTTTTACAATAAATCTATTCTTAAATTACATACCTCTTCAACCAAAACCATTAATCCTACCATGTGTGCCTCTGTAATCGACTTAAATTTAATTCTACATTGCGTGGCAGCATTTTACCTCCCATTCAGTCAGATGAAATCAATTAATACTTGTCTGAATTGTCCAAAGTCGATCGAAGGCACTAAAACAACTGGCTTAATTAGAACTCCGTCTGTAGGTAAGTAATTAAATTCAACTATTAACAATTAATAGGTTTGGTCTCTGGTTTTGTAGTTTCAAATGTTATGGTGCACCGTTGGTGACATAACATCACGACGTTACATAATGAGGTGCCCCTTTCCACCCGACTGCGCAAACACAGAAGGGTTATATTTTTCGCACGTATGTATGTAGAGGTATGTATCATGTTTCTTTATGACCACGTAGACGCCCAATGGCTGGACCAATTTTGACAAATGAGGTGTCAAGTATCGAGTCGATGTCAAGTCGCGTCTTGCGACGTGATTGACAATGTCTACATTACATCACGAAGATAACGCACAAGCGGTAACAGGAATACCAGAAAGCCAGAACTCGTGGGTTCGCTCGAGCTCAATTGTACAAATAGTTTTAATCTGGCTATATCCATGGATAATTATCCACGTTTGTCATGTCCCCGCCTGGTTACCATAGTACAATATTCCTAGTTTAGGACCAGGGCAAATTATTGTATTGTTTCGAAGTTAATATTGACTGAAAATCCTTTATTGCACAATAAAAAAACGAGCATAATACTAATCAGTATTCTCTTACACCTAACTCATTATTATTATTATTGACCGTTAATAAAAACAAAATCTGTGAACTGGTAGCAAAACACTTATCTAAGTTACTGTAAACACTAGATTTCTCATTATTGTAGCTTAGAGAGCAATGAAAACACATCCTCAATCAATAGCTCATATCCCTTAGAGTTTTCTTATTGTACACTCTATGAAGAAGGCTAAGAACAGGCCTGGGAACACAAAACTTGTGCAAAAGCTTCAATGTATTGTACTACGCTTCGGTAGGAAATGACGCATCCCTTTTAATGCTTAAACGGGATATTGGATATGTGTGGGGTCTACTCTAAATGTGTGAAGGGTCAAGCACTGGAAATTACATCACTTAAAAAAATATTACAACATTTTTGTTATGTAATAATTTTGAATTACGTAAATACCGTCAGTATCCGAATCAATAGTTTATTTAAATTAAGTATTTCAGTGAGAACATCGTTAGATATCGTTTCCGTTTCTTATCGTCTTGTCGTTTTGTGTTTGAGAAATCTGAAAAGAAGGGATCATAGTAAAGTTTACTAGATGAAATTCGAAATTCAGAAAAAGACGATAAATATGTGGTAACGTCAAACATCGGTCTCTAAACTTTCGGGTAAGCAACCGTCAACCTACCACCATCATATAGGTTTACAAATTCACAGGTGTGATTATTCAAAGTGTTACTGATGTAACGCAAAACTTGAAAATTGTTTTTCAGTATCCATTATTTACTTATTCATCATCATCATCATCATCAGCCCACGTCTGCCCACTGCATTTTACCCATCACGCCATCTTTCGCGGTCTCTCGCCATGTGCATCCATGGGCCCCATTACTTATTCAAATGTTCAAAATTTTCAAGTTCTGTTTTTTATTTTCCATATAAATTGACGGCGTCAAGATTTAAAATTGTATGAAAAATGAAACGTTTGGAACATATGCTTATTGAATGTAGTGCGGTATTTATTTATTTATTTAGAGATCTCTATTAAACCAACCGCTATCAACATAGAATTTGATGTAGTTATTTCAATAACACATTTTAAATAATCATAATATACTAATAAGTGTTGTCATCTATTTCACAATTCGTCAGATAGGTATACCCCAAGTTGTTACAGAGTAGAGGCCTCCGGTCTGAGGTTTAGTAATTACGCCAGAATAGGTTTTGTTCCAGACAGCGATGATAATTACGAAAGTCAAATTAAAGGCCTATGGACTGCTTAATTAATGCTAAAAGAACCCTCGAAGAGATCAGCGAGTCGATTAGGTCGAAAATGTCAAAGGTTTTATTAGCTGAAATAATTTAAGGGATGTCCCGATGTTTATTGAAAATAAAAGGTCAACAAAGCCTTATCATAATAATTTATTTATGCGTTTTGCTACATAAGTAGCGTAATAGAAAGAAATAGTTATTTGTTATGCAAGGCTGCAAAGTTAATTTTTGGCGCGAGTACCTTGTATTGAAACCTGAGCAAGCGAAGGATTCTAGGATTGAGCCACGAGCGAAGCGAGTGGTTCAAATATAGAATCCTGAGCGTAGCGAGGGTTTCAAAGGTACGAGACGCTAAATAACTTTGCTGCCGAGCGCAATACACAACTTTTCACCTCACTAAAGCGAGGAAAATGTTAGGTGCAAGAAAAACTGTTTTATTAAATATTAAATTACTGTTTATTTATTTCAAAAATTAAAAGTAAAATTACTACAATTGGTAATATTGAAAGTTAATTTTTTTTTTTTAAATCAAATTTTCTTGCCGGCCAGTGCGATTCTTTAAATGAGGCTGGCGCATGACATAAAACAAGTATTTGCATTTCAATCATCAATGGACTGGCTGCAGAGAATATAAACTATTACGAAACCAATGAGGTTCTATATATATGTAATTTATTGTACGAAACCTTTATTCAATAAAAATATTCGAATTTTAAAAACACTTTCCACGCTAGCGGATAAAGTGCGATTTTCCACGCAGATTTCGAATGATAAACAGAGCTTTTACGAGCGAGTGAGGTGAAAAAAATATTGTCACGTTTCAGTGAATAAAAAATTTCACTAAAAACTCGTGCAGTTGATACAAATTTTCATTAGTTTCAGAGTCCACTGTACATTAATAAATGAAGTTTCTCTTAGTTTAAAATTGACTTACAACGCTACTTATTTATAGCAGTGCAATACTTCAAAAATAACACTCAAAACCTCTTTGCAAAAATCCAGGAACGAATGAAAAACTGACCACTTAATTTTTCAAACACGAGAACATTATAAAGTTATGTGAACACTTCCGTTTGCAAAATCCATAGGCGTGTAGTGACGACATAATAATGATGTCCATAGTTTGCAGTACAATTACACAACTAGCATTGTTCACCGCCGTAACACTCCGTAAAACTGTTCAAATAATTCCGGTACATACTGGTACATACACACGTAATGTAATGTTTGAATAAAACTTAGATCGCCTTTGAATTGAATTTCGAACGTGCTGCTATAAAATACGGTTTGATTTTGTTCGTCTCCGCACCGGCACTCGAATTTAAAAAGAAGCTCTGCTGTATGCAGACTCTTTTGTTTTTGCCATCTCTCTTTTTTTATTGCGCAGGGCCGAAGAATTTTTCGGCCAGTACTTTGGACCTGTTTGTTTGAGATTTTCAGGCCGTGACGGTGGCCTTAAAAAGGTTTTACTTTGGAACGACATTGTTTTGTTCGCATCGCGCTTAAGATGGTTGCAAAATTAATTCGACGACAGACAACAAAGGCCACCGTGAAGTGAAGTCATTTTAGCCCTACTATAGGATACAGTTATGCCAACATAAAATAAACAGAGAAGACCTTATGTAATAGGGGTTAAAGTATGAAATTGCCGTTTTATTGCAATATGTTCTTTGAATTGACATAGAATCTTCATGGTTTGAGGTTTTCGAATGAAACTTTTTTCAAATGGTTTCTATGATGTTCTTTTTTTAAAAAATGTGAAACATTTGAATATTGACTTTCAATTGTTTTTGTTATTCAATTTAGACAAGAAAGATGGATACTGCGAAAATTCGTATGATTATGAGGCACCCATTTTTCGTATTTTTTTATTTTATTGATTTGACGCAAGTGAGTCAATATTGTGGGTAAGGTAACGTTAAACCATGCCTCTAATTCCTGGGTAGTTTGACTAGGGTCGGCTTCCACTATCTCTCTTAATTCATCGTTATTCACCTGTGTGGGCGGTCTTCCTCGTGGCTCGTTCTTTAAGTCGAAATTTCCATCACGAAAGCGTTTAAACCAAAATCGCACGGTGCGTTCATTAGTAGATCCCTCTCCAAACGCAGCATTGATATTGCGGGCTGTTTCTGCCGCGTTAGTTCCGCGTCGGAACTCGTATTCAAAAATCACTCGAATTTTGAATACGATTTGAAAAAAGTTTCATTCGAAAACCTCAAACCATGAAGATTCTATGTCAATTCAAAGAACCTATTGCAATAAAACGGCAATTTCATACTTTAACCCCTAATATTTTCTTGGCAAATACTAGCCTCAATCTGTCTCCACTTTTCGTAGGCATACCGATAGCATGCCTACGAATTGCTTAGTAAACGTATAATATACAACTAAAAAATTACCGTTTTTTCAGGCAGTTGACCATGTTCATAAACGGCTTAGTGGATTTCCATCAAACATGGCTGAGAAACATTAAAAAACACCGTGAGACACATAGAAATGGCGTGGGCGCGCAAAAAACTCGTCGTCCATCCAATTCACTTTCATACAAAATGTACTGAAGGGATGAAGCCCACACAGAAGAGACGGGGCGACGACTCTTTTCTATGTGGCCCACGTCCTATATCGAATTGTCATAATAGACTATGAATTGTAGTTTTATTAAACGCGACCCTGGCACGTCACGTTTGGTCAATTTAGTTCAATTTAGACACGTCATAGCCTTGCTCTACTTCTCCTTCCTTCTTCCATATATTCTTTATAAAATTTTCATGACCTAGCAAGTGTCCCAGCATCTTGCCCCTTCTTGTCACAACAATAAGGATTACAAACAATTGAAGAAGTACGAAAAGCTATGTAACTTTTAAGCCCTGTATCTGTCCATGTGGACGTTTGCCGCGAGAATATTTAAGCCGGGAAATGTCCGTTGAAGGCTTTAGCTAATTCGCCCGAGGACGCGCGGCGACCTCGAATGAATATTTAGCACCGTGTGACAGTGACATGCGAATAGGGCTACCAGCTCTAAAAATTAGATTTATGGACTAAATTTCTGATTTTTCAGTACGTTTTCAGACGTTTTGTGATAATGTTTTAAGCACTGTGCAAACTCATTGGGGGCAGAGAAAACATAAAAAATATGCGGTCAATAAATTTTACTAATACCGTGTGTAACCGAAACGCTTCATCTTCATCGGCATAAATAATTTTCAATGTGGGATAACTTAAATCAGGAAAAAACTATTACAGGGTGACTTTGAATTCGTTCGCCGTATTTTGAGGGTATGTTCTTTTCATTGTGAAAATGTTATTATTATTAATGATTAATAAGTAATGGTAATACGTATTGGTAAATATTCGTCACCTTTGGCTCCAAACTGTGAATTCATGTTTGAAGCGGTAGGAAGTACCGTAAAGTTGAAAAATGTTTTCTAATATGTTAAATGATTATGATTCTGAAGTCCGATATGTGTAAACAATTAAAAAAACAATTAAGTTGGCCGGCGCCGACCATAAACATAGTTTTTATTTTTTATTATTATCGAACATAGTTTTTATTTTTTATTATTTTTACTATTCAACCATTCAAAACTAGCACCATATGTTTCTAAATCATGGTTAGAATGTTCCATTACAATACGTTGAACTAATTCAAAGTCACCCTGTAGATTCTCCATGTTGAACATACATCCATGTTGATTCTATGTCAATTCAAAGAACCTATAGCTGCCTATATACCTACGTCCCACTGTAGGGCACAGGCCTTCTCTCAGGGAGAGAGTATGGGCTTAATCACCACGCGTGCCCACCACGGATTGGCGATTTCAAGCGCTGAGATATGTGAATAGCTCAGACACTCAGGTTTCCTCATGTTTTCCTTCACCGTTAGCGAGTGGTATCGCTACTACAACTTCACAAATGTACATAACTTAGAAAACAAAATCATAGGTACATGCCCGCACTGGGAATCGAATCTGGGTCTCTCGCTTCCGAGTCCAATGTTCTACCATCTACATTGAACATAGGCTACCACCGCTCTACATTGAACGTACACACATACGCACCCGAAGAAGAGAAATACGATTGTACCGTAGGTGGGGTATGGAAATGCCAATATTTTTTCCACGATCTCCTCAAAGAAATAGTTGTTCGCATTGATGACTAGAACCCCTCCGGGGCAAAATAGGATTATGATATTATTATAATCTATTTATTTCAAATATTCGGTACAAATCTATTTATTTGTTAATTTCTAACAGAGGGGCACTAATGGACATGTTCAATAAATTCCTGCGATCTGATAACCCTACATGCGAATACAGTCAAGGCACATGAAGAGCTTTTGCGCCGATGACTCTTATGCTAAGCGCTGTAAGCGCTACTGGGGGAAAATTTATCTGGTTGCAGCTGTATAAAGTTGGTGGATGGACAGGCGGGACGGTAATTAATATGAATAGAATAAAAAACATAATCCCATCAAAATAGAATTGTGAAAAAGGGACCAAGAAGGATACAAAGAAAAAGATTACGTATGCAAGATTGTCGGTTTCGCTGATAAAAAAGAGATTTGTATGGATATCAAGTTCCAAGGAAGTTCTGTAATCATAAGATCATAAGTTTTCTTAGGTAAAAATATTCACAAACAGTTCGTCCATAATTAATAGCAAGTCAGAAAAACATAGGTAAAACCAGAATAACTCCTCGAACGATGACGTTGGTTCAGAGCGCATCATCATCATTCAGCTACAAGAAGTCCACTGCTGGACATAGGTCTCCTCGATGGATTTCCAAAAAGATCGGTTGGAAGCGGCTTGCATCCAGCGTCTTCCTGCACAATTTGTCCTAAATGAAGGTTGCTGTTACACCTGACGTGTTGTCTCGCTCGCACATTGTAACATTTTTTATGATTGTAATAAAATTTGTATACTTTTGATAAATTTGCTCTGGGGATTCGATAAATAATAAAATGACGCATATTGGAGACATATTTTTAACCTTGTACCTAGTTTCCAATTGAGAAAATTTAATACCTAATTTAATAGAAGCCAACACAGAGGAGACGGGGCGAGGGCGCGCTTTCTATACAACGCGTCGCGACTTTTCCGCACCCCCACCCCACGTCCCTTCTGTGTGGCCCCTGGCTAGGGGTAATAGGAACATCACATCACCCGTAGATCCCCATAAAGCTTCAATAGTAGTCACAGCCAACGGTTTATGTGAAGTTTAAATATTGATGAACCTGCAAATGCATGTACAGTTAATTTGTGTTGCATTTCATTTTGTTGCGGTGGAATAAACTTATTTCATGTAGCTAGGTAAGTTTGTCCGTTTGGTTATAAAACGATAACTTTAAACTTGATTTGATTTGAAAATTCTTTATTGCACAATAAATCAATCTGCACGAAGGCGAGCTTAATACTAAAAAGTATTTTCTTTCGGCAAATCATGGACGATGTGGATAGAGGACAGGTTAGTGCCATTAACTTTTTTAGAAAATCGGCCAAGTGCAAGTAGAACTCGCGCACGAAGGGTTCCGTACCAATTATACAACATTAGAATATTTCAAGCGTCTACCTGTTGCCGTTATTAATATCGAGCAAAAAACGCCAAAAAATCACGTTTGTTGTATGGGAGCCCCCTTTTAATATTAATTTTATTCTGTTTTTAGTATTTGCTGTTATAGCTATCATCATCAACGCCCACTGCAGGACACAGGCCTCCCTCATGGTTTTCTAACCATGAAGGGTTTTGCCATAATTGCCACGCTTAGCAGGCGGGTTGGCGATCGCAGTATGCGGTTGGAATCTCAGGAAGACGCTGCTGTCCGTTTCCTGGTAATTTAATTCCTTAGTCGCCTTCTACGACATTCACGGAAGGAAATGGAGTGACGCTATTCTTAATCCGGCGCCACACGGAACGTTATAGCTCGTTAGCACGTTATAGCGATCATCTGTGAATATTTCAACTGTCTTACTATCTCGGTTCATGAGATACAGCCTTGTGACTGACGGACGGAGGATAGACGGATGGATAGCTGCAGTCTTAGTAATATTACCCTTTGGGTACGGAACACTAAAAACCGTCTTTCGTGTCCCTCGTAAACTCATCCCGACTGCGCAGATTTTTGTTTCAAGTTATCTGTCTTGTCTGGGATTATAGCATCCGGGTTAACATGGCAGTGGAGTTTTGTTATAGTAATAACATATTTTAAATGTTTCCCTCTTTTTCAAAACCAAAATATTACGAAGAGAGATCAGGAAAAATAGCAATTTAAACAAAAAAAAAATAAGTACGCAAAGGAAGCTTTCACTTCAGAAACATGTCGCGTGACTCGATCGTGAATCTGTCATTGTGATAGTGCAGCCTATGTAGATGCATGTAGAGCACAGGCCTTCTCTCAGAGGGAGAGAGTATGGGCTTAATCACCATGCGTGCCCACCACGGATTGGCGATTTCAAGCGTTAATGTGTGTGAACACCTCCTCACGATGTTTTCCTTCACCATATCCGTACCGACCCGACTCCGGACTTTTCTTTTATATGCCCTACATGCAGTCGGGCTTGCCGCTCTCGAATCGAACTTTTTAGACATTCGAAAAAGTATCAAACTCTTAGGCACTGCTTAAATCGTCCATATCGGACGCAAAGGCCTGTGATGAGCTACTAAAAATTCACAAATGTACGTAACTAAGGAACCAAAGTCATGGTACGTGCGGACACCCCAGGGTTTGAACCACCGACCTCTTGAACGCAAGGCAAGTGTTCTACCGACCGCGCTACCACCGCGGCAGTACATTCGAGAGCAATCTTGTGACATTTTTGTTGCTAAGTCACCCGTGATGTGACTGAGTGGAGCGCATGCGTCTAAAGGTCGACTGTACTAGCAAAATAGATGTTTAGCTATTCCACTCACGGTTATATTACACCATTGCCTCTGAAGGTGAAAGTGTCTCCCGGGCCCATCGGACGCTGTGCGCATTGTGAATTGGTCTTTCATTCATAGAGATATTTTATTCATAATAACGTCAGCGGTCACACCATTTTTTGGGTTCCGCATCTGAATCGTGCCTCCCCTATAAATATGCCTACGACGTCAGTCTGACTATCTAATTATACATTTAATGGGTCTAATCTATTATGCTAGGTGAAGAGAATTATAATTACGTTTAAGCATCGCCACATAGTATGTGTACCGTGTATATATTACGGCATCATCATCATCAGCGATTTGACGCCCACTGCAGGACATAGGCCTCCTTCGTGGTTTTCATAACCATGAGGGGTTTTGCCATAATCGCCACGCTTGGCAGGCGGGTTGGCGATCGCAGTGTGCGGTTGGAATCGCAGGAAGACGCTGCTGCCCGTCTAATGGTAATTGATTTCCATAGTCGCCGTCTACCACATCCACGGAAGGAAATGGAGTGACGCTATTCTTAATCCGGCGCCACACGGAATTACGGCATATACATTATAGTATATTATATTTATGCCGTAATTCCGGTTAGACATACGGCATATACGGCACATATATGCCGTATGTCTAACCTAGAAAGGACTAATTCTCTTTAACCACAAAAGACCGCTTTACACAGAATATGGTATTGTTACGGTAAAACTAACCTATTAATAAATATTAAGTAAGTAGCTACAGCTGTCCGTGTGGCGCCGGATTAAGATGTCCGTGTGGCGCCGGATTAAGAATTGCGTCACTCCGTTTTTTTCCGTGGATGTTGTAGAAGGCGACTAAGGAAATCAATTACTAGGAGACGGGCAGCAGCGTCTTCCTGAGATTCCAACCGCATACTGCGATCGCCAACCCGCCTGCCAAGCGTGGCGATTATGGCAAAACCCCTCATGGTTTTGAAAACCACGAAGGAGGCCTATGTCCTGCAGTGGGCGTCAAATAGCTGATGATGAAGTAGCTACATTACTCGCATCACAACAGAATTATAATATTTCCTCATTTAGGCAAAACTCCGCAGACATTACTCAGTTAGCCGACAAACTTTCCGAGAAAATTTAATCAAATTGGATAAACACAGGTGTTCTTGTGAATAAGTTATTACTGAAGTTAAGAAATATTTGGTAATGTGAGATTGGAAAACAGTTTTCTAAATTTTATCTCAGCACAGAGGCAAACACGATCCCTTGAAGTGATTTAGTTTTAATAGAAAATCCTTTATAGTAAAATAAGCCTTCACCATACATATTCGTTTTACCTAATTTATGATAAATTTATTTAGCAAAGGAACCGAAACCTTTAAGACAAAACTAATCATAATTTGTAGCGCCACAGATATTTTCTTTCGTTTGATTAATCACCCCGTTCTTTCAAAGTAGGTTTTGGAATTAAAATTACCCGAAGAAAACTTTTATCGAAGTAAAATAAATTATTGGCTTTCCTTCGAGATTACCAACTTTGATTAATTTAGAACGAAATCTATGTCCTTCATCTTACCCTCTAAGATCTTTGATTTAAAATCCACATTTACGCTAAAAAATCATAGTACTTTGTCATTTTATTTTGTCTTATCTCTGTCTGTCTGGCTTTGCTTTGCTGTGACACATTGTTTGCGTCTTTTATTGTCCAAAATACAAATACAACCACATTTCGTCATAATTTAGACCCATGATTTTTTTTATCCAGTCAAGTTAAAAAATCATAGAAATAATGACCGACGCCCCCATATAGGTCATTGCAATTAGAAATCAATATGAATTTCAACTTTAAGAATATACGATCCGTTCCTATATTACGTGCACCAAATCCTGAGTGATTCCAATGGTCTACCTGTCAAATTAGTATGGACTTTGAGAGTTGACTACTGGACTCACTCAGGATTTGCAGCGCATAGTTAAGCCTCTGTTTGATGAATGTCTTTAGCCTCTAAATAAGTAACACGTATTTGTTCTGATTTTACTACTCCGATTAGATTACATTAGAACTCTTTATTGTACGTACACACCAGAAAACAAAACACATTAAGAGGCTTACATATCTAAGTTTTGCCGTACACAAACGTTTTTGCCGTACTGCCGATACTAACCATTAGAGAATGTATTTTAAAACACGTGTATTTGTGTACGGCCGGATAATTCAGCCATTCTGTCGTATGTGCATTTGCTCGCCTTACCTAACAAGTAATGGTTGAGGAAACTACAGATTCTTTTGTCAAGTAATTCGTATGTTGTTGAAAGCGCCTTCAAAGACCACGGACTCTTCCTATGTCTTTGTTCCAATCTGAGGAGACTACTCAGAATTTGAATTGCATTGAGCAATTTTGCTATAGAGGAATTTCACAAATGCGGAATTCTGGTCCTTAGATATCAAGATATCGTAGGCAATTAGGTTATTTCGTCTATTTACAATTGGCTCAGTTTACAAACGCCCGCTTAGTTACAACATTCCGATTGAAAAATTGTAAATGCATTCAATTCCATAACGTGCTATATATTTCGAGGTGACTACGATTTGAGAACAAGAATAATTTCAAACTGGCAAGGAGTTTAAGCACTCATTCGTTTGCAATATGCCGAAGGCAAATTGTAGCCCTCAGCATATTACAAGCGGACGAGTGCTTATGAATAGATGACGCCGTTGGCCTAATCGCTCACTTTATATATTTGTGTTTTTTCTGGTGTGCAATAAAAAATATTCTTATCTTATCTTATCTTATCCCACAGCTTTACTATAACAACATCAAACGCGCATTCTTTTGATTTGTTTGTAACTTCTAAGTTTTGAGACTAGAGGCCCTGTTTCAAATAGCCATTATCTCGTGTAATTTGGATTCATGTGTGTTTGTTATCTAACTGCAAATTGGATGTATCCTATTGCAAATTTTGAAGTAAATTTTCATTGTAAGGAAGTCAAGGTTATGCTTTTTACCAGTCTCTATAATAGGCACTGACTATAGTGTCTCGTAGGCACTGACTGAAAAATCAGCGCTGAGAAATCACTTCCTCGGTACAACGCTGAGTCAGCTGAGTGACAACTTAGACACACCATAGGCTACATCTACGGTAGTGTTTTGTTTATTTGATTTAATTGTTGTGTATTTAGTTTACTTTCTGTTGTTGTGCATATTATGTTTTATTTTGTTTCTGTGATGTGTCTTTTTGGTATAATAAATATCTTTCCTTCTTTCATTAAATATATATTTTTTATCATTTAGGAAAGAAGGTGTAAATTACTGCCGGAAAACCAGCGGATAGCAATATTTTGTCCATAAAAGGGTTCAAAAAAGGATTAAGGGTTAACAAATGCGCAATTCCTACTGCACCCCTATTGGGATTTGAGTTTTAAAACAACTTTTGCTGTGTAAGCTTTTCCTCTATCATATATTTCGAAATATCGGGGTTAATATTAAATTTTAAAAGGGAATATTAAAACTCTACGCTCTTTAAACGTCACAGCTTCCAGTAAATTGCGCCCATTCTGCTTAACACGTTTAAGCATTGTATTGTATCAAACAGTACAAAACAAACTAGAAAACCTTGCATAACAGAAAAACTGTAAAACATTGTTTTTTAATTTAAATCAATCACTTTTTTTTGCAAGTTACATACATTTGTGAAGTTATAGTAGATAGAGACACACACACATAAAGCAATAAGTATATAAAAATTGATGACATACAATAGTTTAGGTACAAGTACAACCTTATCTTACAAACTAACATATATGTATAAACATAAAGTCATATGGCACTTTTAGGCCATATATGGTTGTGCCACAAAAGCCCAAAAGGCCGTATCTCAGCATTATAAATATCCACTTTAATTAAGCAGATATTTTACTGATTTTCAGCTACAGCCAGAGTGTGAGAACGGCGATGATAGATATTTATAGATAACCATAACATGTTTAAAATAAAAAATTGGACAAATCAAACCATAACACATAACAAGAAAAAACGCTCTGTACATTAAATATATTAGAATTTCGTTATAATCAAGGTCTATTGATTTCATTCTTCATATTGATTTGTGTAATTAGTGTTGTTGTTTTGTTGTTCTGTATAATTAATAGTCGTTATACCTCTAGTTATTTAATTATTTATATCATTTCATTATTTACCAATTTATTAACAATAATTATTTACACAATATTTTTTAATTTAATACTTGAACGTCAATCCACGGATACTTAGTTTAAAGTTTTGAAAAACAGGCAAATTTGTCACTGTCATGAAACCGCCACCTACGTCAAGAGCTTAGGAACTCCCAGTTAGCAATACCATTAGGTAAATGTGAAGGGAAACATCGTGAGGAAACCTGAGTGTCTATGGTGTTTACATATCTCGGCGCTTTAAATTACCAATCCGCGGTGGGCACGCGTGGTAATTAAGCCCATACTCTCTCTCTGAGAGTAGAACTGAGCCTTGCAGTGGGATACACATAGGCTACATAAAAAAACCGGACAAGTGCGAGTCGGACTCGCCCACCGATGGTTCTGTACAAATTTGTAGGTACCGAGCTTTTCCCGAATCTAAGCCAATGGAAAGCATCCTACAAATTTTGATTCCCTAGTGTCGAAATACCTATACGTTTCTTGCGGCATAAACAGCCGTAACTTTCTTTTACGTTAACTTAGAAGTTTGATTGATTAACAGATATACGTACGGATGAACGGACGGACGGACAGACAACAAAGCGATCCTATAAAGGTTCCGTTTTTCCTTTTGAGGTAAAGAACCCTAAAAATACGACTTGCGTGCATTGTGCGTTTTTAAGTGAAATGTTTTAAAATTAATTTGTTTCAATATTATTTAAAAAAAGCTATTATCAGTTTCACAATGAATAAATCAGCCTATAGCTACACTCAATTTGCAGAGGAAATTTAAAAGTTACTACGTAATAAATCTTAATAAGTAATTCTTTGAGTATGTAAGTAAGTACGTATCTTAATAAAGTAATAACCATAATACAAAACAGCATTAAGACTGCTACGAGGTACATCAAAGAAGAACACCAATTTCCTGAAGGGTAAACTTGACACAAAAGCTACTCGTATAACAGCCCTATCACACTAGCGATTCACGAGCGATTTGAAAGTGAAGCAATTGCGCAGCGTGCTCGCAGCGATTGCGCAGCGTGCTCGCAGTGATTGCGCAGCGTGCGATCCGTGTATTGGACACTCAGTAGCAAAATAGATTGATCTGACAAGGTAACACTACTGCTGGTTTTGTTATTTCGAAGACGGAAGAAACGAAAGCAGATATAAGTCAACGACGCATCTGGGAGGATTCATTATCAAGTAATCGACTGGAAGAGAGCAACTATTATGTTTACTAGATAACGAGACGATTTTGAATTTTAGTTATAACCTTGTATCCATTGTACCAGCGACGCTTGAATCTCTTAACTATGCTACGTCCGCTTATACATGTATCTTTGATATGCTTCAAGTGGGGCGGAGCGGACTGTCCAACGCGATTGTACAACGCACGGCGTAGCGTCATCGCGGCGTCACGGCATATAATTCTAGGCAATCGCATCGCTTTGAAATGGCTCGCAAATCAGTAGTGTGAAAGGGCTCTTAAAATGTTGCAGAACCATCCGCATTGTATTTATCTTACTTAATTAATTTCCTACTTACTTTCTCCTTTCGCCTACTCATAATTACATTAATGCTTAAATACGCGTATAGAGTTGTGCATTTATGATGCCTGTTGGTCTAGCGGTTTTAATGTGAGTCTGAGGTAAGCGTAGGTTTGATTAACATCTTCACAACTGATTAAATAAAAAATTTAAAAATTGTTATTTTAGTATCGATAAATGAAATAACATTCCAATGAGCAACAGTTTCAAATCCTCAACATACATTCTTGTAACTTGATGGGTTCAATTTGCTTTAAAAATAAAAATAAACTTAAATATTCCGAACTTAATTCCGGAACCACATACTTATATTTTTGTCAGAAGAATCCGAGACGGAGCTTACGTCATCGCTTGCTTGTCTCCGGAATTAAGTTAAGAATGTGTATGTAGTGCTTACGAAAGTTTTAGTTCTAAAAGTAAAAAATTTAAACTTTTATTAAAACTGCTTTAATAACATCGATACTAAAGAAACTGTTTTCAGCCTTAGCGTTATTTCAACAAGTCTATCATGGACCAGGTGGAAGGAAAGAGAAGGCCAGGCAGGAGAAAGATGTCATGGTTGTGCAACATCAAGGAGTGGACTGGTGTTAAATCCGCGGAGGAGCTGTTCAGAATTGCGCTGAACAGAGACCGTTGCAAAGAGCTGACTGCCAACCTTCAGTGATGGAGAAGCACTTTAAGAAGAAGGAGAACAAGTTCTGGTCAAGAAAGTGGAAGTGGAAGTGAAAGTGAAAACCATTGTGACACAAATGACCATAACACAAAAATAAAACAAAGTTACGGAGAGAAACGAGAACACAAAAATAATAGTATCTACCTAATACAATCATGCCGAAGACAAGTGTGTTACTACAGAAAAAGGCTGCAGCTCAGCAAAATGCTAGCCAAAGGCGACTAGCGCTGGTTTCCTGCTGCACCTGATTCAAGAAAGAATAACGATAATTTTTCAATCATGACGGCAACAAACTTCGTATATCGAAGATAAATAAACAGCTGCACTATGTACATCTATATTAAACTTATACGGTAAGATAAGATAAGATAAGATAAGAATATTCTTTATTGTATACCGGAAAAAAATGTTACAGAAACAGCAATGACAAAAGAAAAGATACAATTGGCGGCCTTATTGCTAATAGCAATTTCTTCCAGGCAATGTCCTCAGAGGCATAGACTATTTTAGCTGTCTTTGAGGAGTGTCTTAAGGAACCGTGCTTTATACATAAAAACGTTTTCGTGTAAAGGTGTAAACCTCTTTACACCATTTTTTGTATATTTCTTTCATTTTGTCTTATCATTTGTAATCAAAATTTAAAATTACGTCACCCACTCTAGATTTCTTTTGGATTTTCATTGCTGCTTTACCGATTGACGAGATTTTGTCTCGACAGAATTACTGACAACCTTACCTACTTGTAAATTATCTTTTATTCCGTTTTAAATCGAAGTTTTCTATTATTTATCAAATAAAGCACTTTTGGAGGGTATATATAATTTAAGGATGTATAAAATGTAAACCAGCCTATCATTTACCTACACTCCCACAAGTGTAAGCAGCTCTAACCAATCCGCCTCAGACCCTCGGTCCAGCGAGTGGTGTCCCCTTGAGAACCTTTGCACCTCGTTGAGATTCTGCCAATCTTATAATAATTACTTATTATAACCCAATACAAAGTGCCTTCGAGAGGGCACTCTATCATTTATCATTACTTACGATAAAAAGAGATTTCTTAGCTACCTTGTTAGCGCTGCATTGTACATTTACCATTATTTACCTCTCAGCTATTACCTGCTCAGCTTTGAGCCATAATTTCAGCTTCACATCACATCATCACATCTCAAAACCTTTAATCACGTTTCATCTTTGGTAACTATATCTTTCCCTTTCTCTCGACTGTTTGTTAAAAGAGACGGGATGTAGAAATCGACGAGTTTTTCAAGGAAAACTGTGGTGGATAAAGTGTTGACTACCATTAAATTCCAAGGACGGTTAGCGTCCAGAACCGGTTCCCTGTAAGCTATGTTTAATAAACAAGAACGTTAAAATATGGAAGCTGAATAAATTTGCAGATTTGGTTTCGAAACTGTGGGTATAATTTGGTATTTTGATTCCGATACATATTCAAGGAGGCTCTATTTCACGGTTGGCTGGATAGGTTTGCTTTATAACACGAATAATTTAGTAAAGTAATTGAATAACGTCTCGCTCATTTCTATTATGCCTTTCTTGTTATGCCTTTTCTTTCTTGTGATAACTATGTTAATTTGTCCTAATAAATGTCTTTATACTACACTTATTCAGAAAACTGTCTCATTGCCCGTTCATAAGCTGGTTACAATGTTCGTCATTTCGCCCTTATAAATTTGCGGCGGGAAAAGTTACATGGAATTTCATTTCTGCCCTCCGTAGCAGAGCAGGAATGTTGCATGAAAATCGATTACTCCCCTGCCAGCGTTTTTTTCTTTTTTAGCGGCGAACATAAAAAAATACTAACGTCAAATCTCAAAAAGGTTTTATTAAATATCAAATAATTAGAAAAAAGAGGTAAATTTTTTTTTGTACTCGATTTTCAATGAAAAGAGGCTGGCAACCGTTTTATGCACTACGGAAACAAACAAGCGCGGCAATTTCTTTTGTTTTGTTATATTTTGCTTTTTACTAAATTAATAATTTAACAGTACGCTTTTAATTATTCTAAATAATATTATTTTCCTCGTAAGTGAGAAAGTTGGAATTCTGTTCGAGAGAATGTTTAAGCCCGATGCACAGCGGAGGTTTGTCGTTGATCGTTTTCTCCCCTCGGTGTACAATGTACTATTCTTTCTTTCTTTCTTTTATACAGTAATATTATGTTAACAAGAGGCAAATAGTTATTCAATATTTTGATTTCATTAACCGATATTACAGAGATTTTTTTCCGTATTTACTTTAACTGCAACCCAATTAGATCAAAATACCGTCTATCCTCGAAATCCCCTAAAAAATATAAAGTTTGAACGCTACAAGTTTCTGAACTGCGAATATCACTAAGTAAATACTTAAGTTTAGTTATGTCTCTTAAGACGTTTGAAAAAAAACGAGCCCTGCAGATGCCAAGTATTGCTTATGAAAGTTTTAGTCCGAAATAAGTAAAAAAAAACCGGCCAAGTGCGAGTTTGACTCACGCATGGAGGACTCCGTACCATTATCTATAGTACATTTGAAAATTTTTAGCGTCTACCTGTTGCCGTTATTAATATCGAGAAAAAAACTGCAAAAAAAATCACGTATGTTGTATGGAACCCCCTTTAAATATTTATTTTATTCTGTTTTTAGTATTCCCTTTGTAATAGCGGCAATAGAAATACATCATTTGTGAAAGTTTCAACTTTCTGTCACGGTTCGTGAGATACAGCCTGGTGACAGACGGACGGACAGACGGGCGGACGGACGGACAGCGGAGTCTTAGTAATAGGGTCCCTTACCCTTTGGTTACGGAACCCTAATGAAAGTACGCCTACCTCACATTCAAGAGATCGTGGGTTCGAACCCCGGCAAGTGCCAATGAGTCTGTTTTGAGTTACGTACATTTACTGTGAAAGCAAACATCTGAATGCCCGATGTGTTCACATACCTTAGCGCTTGAAATTGCCAACTCGCGGTGAGCACGCGTGGTGACTAAGCCTGTATTCTCTCTTTCTCTGAGAAAAGGCCTGCGGCCTGCAGAGGAATGTATACAGGGTGCATTATTAGTGAAATTCGCCATTTACAATATAACCAAATCCCAAGCAATTGCGAACGCCGGCAAAGCTTGTAGGTGAAATAAAATAGAGAATCAGGCAGGCACCCACCGAGTTTCTCGATTCTACAAATGTAATCGGGATTTACATTCGATTATTATTCGTTATCAGAAGTAGTCGGATATAAATTGAGAGCTGAGGTAGGCAGACCTGCGAAACAGTGTGAAAGTAATAGAAGCTTCATGTGCGCCTTATGTTGATAGAGACTGGATATTCAGTCGAAATATCTTAAGGCCCTTATGTGAGGCGCCACATGCAGTAAAACTAGAGTGCCGTGCCAACAATGGAAAAAAAGCATATCTCTTAGTGGTTTAGTGATTTTATTTTTTAGGACACACGACCGAGAACCTACATAGAATCTCGAACCCGAGAGTAGATGACATTTATGCCAAAAATTGCCGTTTTTAGCGTTAACGTTATATATATATAAGCCTGAGTTTTGTTTGAGGTTCGCGGGCGTGGGCCCTAAAACTCACTATTAACATGATTGAGAGATTGGTCTGACACTTTTTGCAAAGATTATCTACACAGAAACATAATTTATTTTTCTATTATTGTATTTAAGCGTGTTTGTTTGTGGCAATAAATCATTCATTAGTTCATTCATTAGTTCATTCATTCGTTCATTCATTCATTCATTCATTCATTAAGTGTGATGATGATTTCACACTGCTCATGCTAGGTACATGCATTAGGAGTGTAAAATCGCATAACTAAATGTACAATATCATTGATATCTACATCTATTTGTGGCAACCTACCCTAGTGTGTTCTAATAATTCTGGAGATTTCCGCACTCAGCCTCATAGTTGGGCCATCGTACGTACGTAGCAAGTGATGAGGTATATAAATATACACTAGGATTTCCTTACGATATTTTCCTTCGCCGTTAGCGAGTGGTATTGCTACTATAACTTCACAAACGTACGTAACTTAGTAAACAAAGCCATTGGTACGTAACATGCCGGGATTCGAACCCACGACCTCCTGAATGAGAAGCCGGCGTTCTACCGCTCCGCTAGCATCGCTCCTATGTACCTACCCTAACCCAAACATGTACAAAGAGAGCCGTCTGTGACTGTGTGTTCTATGTTAAGAACCTGTGGTTCACATATTTCAAATGTGGGCGGGGTTGAGACTGAACTCCAATTAATGTGTTCGATACGAATTATTGACGGATCTATTGGAGGAAGGTATCGTTACGTACGGTGGACAGCTGATCCACCTTTATGTTGTCGTTGCAAAGTAGCCCTTAAAGTAAATGAATTGATTGCTAGCTTGAAAACGTGAACTTGAATAGAATAGAACACATACATACATAAGCAGCCTATATACGTCCCACTGTAGGGCACAGGCCTTCTCTCAGGGGGAGAGTGTGGGCTTAATCACATCGGATTGGCGATTTCAAGCGCTGAGGTATATGAATGGCTCAGACACTCAGGTTTCCTCACGATGTTTTCCTTCACGGTTAGCGAGTGGTATTGCTACTATAACTTCACAAATGTACCTACATAAGTTAAAAAACCAAGTCATAGGTATATGTCCGCACTGGGGATCGAACTTGGGTCTCTCGCTTCCGAGTCCGATGTTCTACGCACTAGGCTACCACCGCTATAGAATAGAACACATTCATTGGCGTATTTTGTAACGATTTTTTATTGTAATTTACGTACATTTGTGGATTTTTAGTAACAGTATTACTCGCTAACTGTGAAGAAATACGTCGTGAGAAAATCTGAGGGGCAGAGAATTCACAGGTATTCCTTTGAAATTACGAAAAGGCGATGGGAACGCGGGGTAACTTAGCCTAAACTCTCTCTATATCTCTCTTTCTGAGAAAAGGCCTGCGCATTGCAGTAGAACATGTATCCTACTAATATTATAAATATGAAAGTTTTTGAAGATTTTAAAAACCTCTTTAGAGGCTTAAATTCCACCCATGCCGGGACTTGAACCCGCGATCTCTAGCTAACCGTGCCAGCGCTCTCCCAACTGAGCTAATGGGCATGTGCAGGCTGGCACTTGCTACGTTCCTGACAGATCACTTTCACTTTCTTTGTACATTTTTAAAAAACAGTGCGTTACTGCAATGAGTTCGATATTTTGCTCTATCTTACTTGTCTGAAGCGTGAAGAAAATTCTGCAACCTCGTCTGTCTCGATTGTACGAGATTTATTTTCGTCTAGACAATCTTATTTGTTAGTAAGCCCACGTCTTCCCAAAACACAAGCTTGAGCCCGATTTCCATTAAGAAACCAGCAATTTTATTTGGAAGAAAAGCATAGAGTTCTTTTTCAGATGTCAGGACCAATTTGGCTGATTTAGGAAATAAAACCTCCTTTCTAAAGATAAGAAGATATATCTGTACCTTCTTTTCTTTACCTATCAAGGTAAATAGATAGATAAATAGAATATACTTTATTGTACACATAAATCCCGGTTCAATTTCCGGTAATTCATGGTTAAGAAAACCATGAGGGGGGCCTATGGCCAGGGCGCGTTCAGTGCATGGATGGGTCGCCGTCTATGCCTAACGCTAGTGGCATTTTTCCGAGCGGTTCCGTGCTGCTTCGCAAGGCACGTTAAGCTGTTGGTGCCGGCTGCCGTCGATAGATGGCAGTCGTTAAGCCAAGTCAGAGTCCTTAGGGCGGCTTGATAACTTCTGACAGTAGACGAGCCACTAGTCTACAAGCCTCTACCAATCCGGACTTGGCCCCCGTGGTGGAGTATGGCCTATAACTTCCTCAGGGAAGAGACCCGTGCCCCTCGGTGGGGACATAATGGGTTGATGATGTCCTGCAGTGGGCGTCAAAGGGCTGATGATGATGATGACACATAAATTCCATAACAGAAATTTAATAAAATTAAGTACAATATATACATCGTAGTATGCGAAAGGAAATTTACACTAAGAGTGGCTTGCGCCAAGTCAAGAAGATAAGTAAGTAAATAGAGAAATACGTATCTAAAAGAATATGTAACGACAGAATTGTCAGTCACAACATAATATAAGCTCGCGCCTGTATCCGGAGGGGTAGGCAGAAACCTGGGTTTGCCAGTTGTCAATCATACAGTTCAATTCAGCGCTGCAAATGTCACGGTGCGAGACGTTAGTGTTACTTCATGGATAGTGCTTACCCTTGCATAAACTGACAGACAGTACCATCAGATAAGTTTAGCACAAGCCAGCTTAAGTAATTCAGTCACCTAAATAAAATCAGAACGTGTTAAAAACACGTACGTGGGCGTAACGTATTACAAAGAAAAGAAACAGTTCTAATTTTATATACTGTCTCATTTAATACTAAACGGCACCCGATGAGCATCCATCTTATGCGACGCCAGAACAAAAAAAGAAAATAACAAAGAAACAAAACATTAGGTGAATCGCAAGAAAAATTTTGACCCTCTACCATGAGTTGCGATTACCTAGTGGAGTTTTGTATCGTACTTAATTATATTTTATTGTATGATGAAATATTCTCAGAAAAATGTAAATATAATAGAATAATGTACTTAAGGGTATCCAGTAAGCTAACTAGCGCCACGAATGAAAAACAAATCATAATTATCGTCTTTTACAGATCGTATTTGCAAAAAGTGTCAGTACAATCTCTCAATAATGTTAACTGATTTTTAGGACCCACGACAAAGAACCTAGGCGTAATGCTACCTAAGGTAATGCCTTAGATTCACGGCGAGAGGTCCTAAAAATCACTATTAACATGATTGAGAGATCGTGATCTGCAAAAAAGATCTGATCTTTATTCCTCAGTGGCGCTAGAGTTACTCTCTGGAGCCCCTGAATAGAATATATTCTTTCATGTTCAATGAAATATGCAGAAATACCAGTAATTACGTACACATTTTCATAATAATTTATGGTTGGTTTTGGCTGTATCCGAGAGATTAAACTTTTTAAGGACTTCAAATTATTTGAAACTGTGGCGAGCACATGTCAACTCTGCGCGCGCACTATAAACTCCAACATTCCTGCATCGCGCAAGCAAAATGTTTCACATGACATACCATAAATACAGCGTCCGACGGACATCAGTCGGACCGGCCGTCCCCAGGCATACGATCTGCCTGGCGGGAAATTTCCCTTTATAGTGGAAGAGCACGATCACCCGCTCTTCCCTATAGAAACTACCATTTCAAGTCGTTCATTAACATTTTTTCGTGTCGTTACACCCAACTTATCACTAATTCAATCTCCATGGTGAACTAATCATGATTGCTATAAGAAAGAAGTATCAATTAGGGCAAGGCATAGTCGAATGAGCGATGAGTGGGTGGAAGCAAGAACATAAAGTATTGCACAAAATAACAATCATTATTATCGCATGGTCGTACAATATGCCCCTTAAAAATTATTGAAGGCAATAAAGGCTTAGAGCGTCTGCAGTAAGGCTGATAATCGAGCAAAGGCTTAAAGGTGCTTGTAATCTGTACGAATGATGGACGATCCTTGATATAAAATCCTACAAGACTGTGGTGACTTGCAGCTTCTAACCAAATAGTAAGAAACTTAGGTCACTGGAGATTCAGTCACTGGAGCCACCAAACGTACTGTTATAATATGAAATTGATTACGCGTGTTTCAGGTCGTTAACAAAAAACCGGACATGTGCGAGTCGGACTCGCCCACCGAGTTTTCCGTACAAATTTGTAGGTACTTACATACATAATAATCGAGGAATCGACTCTCGCAGTTTTTCCGAGCTTTTCCCGGATTTCGACAATTTTTTTTATGATTTATTTACAAACGTATAGTTTTCAAATTTTTCCCTGTTCTTGTAGTAGAAGGCAATATTACTTGCCAAATTTCATAGTTCTAGGTCAACGGAAAGTACCCTATAAATTTTGATTCCCTTGGGTGTCGAAATATACGTTTTTTGCGGCATAAACGGCCGTTTCTTATTTTTTACAACTTCAAGGGACTGAAGACCTGAGATATTTCAGCTCAATACCTCCATGCGTCGCCGAGATAAAGGGTCTTGACAGACGGATGGACGGACGGACAACAAAGTGATCTTATAAGCGTTCCGTTGTTTCCTAAAAAGTACCTGAAACTGGCGTGCGTGTATGCGCAACTAGTGAATGGGAATATAGGGCAAAATCTGGAATATTTTTAAGTAAAATATTAAAAAAATGTCTTTGGAATCTCCATTTTTCTCGATTATTGAACTATTTATAATATCCGAGTAAGTACAAATTTGTACGGAATCCTCGGTGAGCGAGGCCGACTCGCACTTATCCGGTTTTTATGTTTTTGACCTTAAATTAACATTGGTAGAATTTATTTATAAAGCATCTCGTTGTAACTTCTCCTTCCAACATCGGTCATATTATTGTTTCTTCAAAAATATGACCAGCCCACTGGCACATCAGCGTGCTTATCTTAGCGGCAGAGGTTGTGCCAAAGAGCTTGTCTAAAGAAAATCCGTGTATGGCATGTTTTCTTCTAACTCTTCATAGTAATCCAGTGGTGTCTAATTCTTCTTCTTAAAGTGCCTCTCCATCACTGTAGGTTGGCAGTCAGCTCCTTACACTGCTCTAATTCAGTGCAACTGTGAACCACTCTTCCGCGGTTTTAAGTCCCCGGCCACTCCTTCATGTTGCACAGCCATCACATCCTTCTCCTACCAGGACTTCTCTTTCCTTCCACCTTGCCGGTCGTAATTTTCTGCAGCTAATGGTAGCTTTTGCTTTGTGATTTATTTCATCATCAACATCAGCCATTTGACGCCCACTGCAGGACATAGGCCTCCCTCATGGTTTTCATAACCTTGAGGGGTTTTGCCATAATCGCCACGCTTCGCAGGCGGGTTGGCGATCGCAGTATGCGGTTTGAATCTCAGGAAGACGCTGCTGCTCGTCTCCTGGTAATTTATTTCCTTAGTCGCCTTCTACGCCATCCACGGGAGGAAGTGGAGTGACGCTATTCTTAATCCGGCGCCACACGGATGTGATCTATTTGGCCGGATCTAATTAAAGTGGCTTCCACAACAAAGTTTCACCGCAAAGCAATACGGTGACTTTTTCTTATAATCAGCTCACACATACGTACAGTAGGTGTTTTTTCACCACCGGTTTGCGGTTTTCCTATGATGTCAAATTCTCTGCACGCTAAACAGAACGACTGCTGCTAAACTGGGTGCAAAAAGACAAATAAACCTCAAGATTATTGGTCCGTTTACACCAGGGCTGCGTTTCATAAAACTACAGTTCATTGTTTATTATAACAATTCAATGAATATTGCGAAGCCGATTAATACTTGTAAGTCTTTCTACTTGTTAATATGCGAGTTGATCAGCTATGCAATTTACATCGAATTGTCATGGTAAATCATTAATTGTATTTCTATGAAATGGGGTCCAGGAAAACAAAACCAGTAACATTATTTATAGAGTAAGAAAGTACAAATGGCGACCAATTCCTTGCAAACACAAAAGCAGTGGTAGCCTAGTGGGTAGAACATGGCACTCGTAAGTGAGAGACCCCGGTTCGGTTCTCAATGCGGGCATGTACCTATGACTTGGTTTTCACAGTTATGTACATTTGTGAAGTTATAGTAGCAATACCACTCGCTAACGGTGGAGGAAAACATGGTGAGGAAACCTGAGTATCTGAGCTATTCACATACCTCAGCGCTTAAAATCGCCAATCGGCGGTGGGCAAGCGTGGTGATTAAGCCCATACTCTCTCCCTGAGAGAAGGCATGTGCCCTGCAGTGGGACGTATATAGGCTGCTTATGTACACAAAAGCAGTACCTACCTAAGTAATTGATTAAGTTTTATTTCCCAGTAATGACAATAACTTCCACACAACACAATAACTTGTCCTGGTCCCAAACTAGGATACCCTAATAAATTCGGTTGTTTTGGCCACCCTACAGCTTGACTAGGAATCAAGGTTTACACTTTAAATGTGCTGCATGTTACAAATTTCCTCACGATATTTCCCTACAAAGCTAACTACCGATAAATGAATCTTCTATCCGTCTCTGTAACATGACGTCACTATTGCATTAGCAGAGTTGAATAACTCTACGGTACCGTGTAACCATAGTAACGACTTAATCTGAGCAATATTAGTCGCTGTCATACAAATAAAACAACTGGGTAGAATGCAATGGCGGTACGTGGTTAGCTGGTGTGGAGGTGGATAATATATTATAAGAAGTTAATTTATCCTATGCGATAGGCTAGGCCCTATGCCAAATTTAATGACAGATCGATTACATGTTTTTTTATTATTATTAAGATTAATTACCTATTAATTATATTAAAAGATGTAAGACCCAAAAAATTAGTATTCTAATTATCAATACAAAGAACTATTACAAGACCAACCTTAATTCTCTTAAATTATACAGAAATTCCAAAATTTTGTGCAAAAAGCTGCAATTTTATTATTTCACAGTTTTTCTCATATTTTCTTTGTACTGAAGAGTAAAATAACCGACTTAAGTTTTACTGCAACGTTGCGTATTATGGACGTAATGCAAGGCGGCCTTTTTATCAATTCAATTTCAAGCAATCAATTCAAAAAAGGCAAATAGCTAATGTTTTTAGCGCACTAAAAGTCTGTTTAAATATCTGGAAAAAAGACTTTAAGAAAAACACACACTAAAAAGAAGATATCGATGACTTTCTCATGGGTTTCGTTCACAGATTTCAACGAAATTTATATGGTACCATCCTGGAGTAAGCCTATTTTTTAACGATAAAATAATTAATTTAATCAGATAACGTGATAAACAATAATCTCTAAACAAACATAAAAAAATATACGGATGAATTTTTCTTTTTTTCAAGTCTCACAAAAAGTATAAACAAACAAAAATAACAAAAGTGACGTGGGTGCAGAAAGAAGAAGAGAAGGCAGTACAGACAATAGCGTATCAATCTTTACATATATACACTCTTGAAGTGGAAATTAAATGTATTCGCGCGCCTTGAAGTGGAAACAAAATAAATTCGGCCCATTCATCCAATTTTTTACAGAATCTAGGCCCTGGGTTTGTACTCTAACTCATATAGGTTGTCGCAGTAGGGTTAGTGGGGTGCGATCCGTTGTAATGAAAGAAGGTATCCAGGGGTACGGTGTATTTACAATATAATGGTAAGGAAAGGCACATCAATAAAATTAATGTGCCTTTGAAATATTATTAATTTCGTAGATAAAAATACAGGATACGCAGGATAAGGTGATAGACGTGTTGTAATAAAATTTGATAATAAAGATGGATCTCGTTTACGTCCACTTAGTTCGGAGGCTGAGGAATATCTCTCTGTACATACGTCCGAACACTGCGGCACATGTCATAAAATAGTTGAATTTGGAATAGTAGATGGCCGAAAATGATAAAAGAAGCAACGAGGCGATTACCTCGTTACAATACCCCGTCTGCCCCGGAAAAAAAATCATGGGACCTTAAGTCCTGATGGTTTTTTTTATGTACAGGAAATGAGGTGAATGAGGGTGTAAAGTAATGGATGACATGAGTGATAATAATTTAGAAATGAATTATGCTATTTATAATGAGTATTTTACATGAGAGACGATTCAAACTTACATACAACTAACATTCATCTAACACTCATACTTCAATCTTTCGAACTATTTTGGTTATCTCTATATATAACCAAAATATGCCTTGTATTGGAGTACCATGTAAATAATCATCATAATACTCGAAAAATCGCTCTCAAGTGGTATTATGGCTTTTTCCAGTTACCATCCGCTGATATTTTATTAAATGATGAAATAGATTAAGATTTATACAATATATACAAGGTAGTGACATTAAGAATGTCCAGTATATAATGATGTATTAAGTAATACAAGTTAAGTGGTATGTTTACCACATAAGATAAGATAAGAATATTCTTTATCAAGATAAGACGTTCAAGAATAATTCTTGACGGAAAAGTTCCTTGTTAAGAGCTGGTAACTTACTGGAACGTAAGTACCTAGCAAAAAGGATTAATAAGTGATAAAGTTAATAATCATAAAACGATATATAATGACTGGCCTAAAAGGGTAATGAGATGGAGATGAGAAAACTAATATTTCTTTTATATACAAAAATGTACAATAGGTAGAAGTAAGTTCGGAGAAAAGTATGTTATGAAAAATAGGAGGCCAAATAATTTGTGTCGAATGGGAAATTGAACAAGTAGTTGTTCTAATTTTGAATTTTGGGAATAGGTTTCAAGTCTCTTACGTGCCAACGTCCGAGTGGTTTTCCGGACATGTCAGCGAGAACGTAAATGAGGGGTGAAATCTTTTTGGTAATTATGCATTTTACAAATTTGGGTGCTAGTTTGGCCGAATAATATTTATTTGCGTTACTGATTGGATAATTATGTTTCCAAACGACATCATTTTCGTTGAATTCGAAATGTTGATGGTGTTTGTTATAGGACGAAGAGTTAATTTGATGCGCTCTCCAAAGTCGAGCTTGAACTTCTGAAAAAACAGGTTGAAGAAGTCCGAGGTTGTCTGCAAATTCGTCTCGTGGTGCGAAAATAATGTCATCTGTGAGATCTGAATGTTTATAGATCGACCCACATGTGACTAATTCACGACCAAAGGCAAGGAATGCAGGAGTATACTTAGTTATTTCATTAACTGAAGTATTAATAGCAAATTGGATTTTATGTAAGTTTCGATCCCAAGTTCTGTGGTCATTCTCTACGAATGATGATACAGCTGTCATTATTGTTTTATTGTATCGTTCGACTGTATTTACTTGCGGACAATACCGGGGAGTATAATGAATTTTAGGGACCTTATAGGACTGGAACAAGTCTGTTATTTCTTGACTAGTAAATTGGGGACCATTATCAAGAATTACAGTTTGCGGTATACCATAGGTAAGAAAAACTAGGTTTTCTAGTATATGTGCAACAACGGAGGAAGTAGCTCGTTTTATTGCAAATAGGAGACAATATTTTGAGAAACAGCATGTTACAACAAATATGTATTTGTTATGTTTCAGGGTTGTCGGTAAGGGACCGATGATGTCAATCGAAATACATTGAAAAGGACGAGAGCATTGTTTAGGTTTACCCATGAGACCAAATTTAGTTTGATTTTGATGTTTATAGGATAAGCAAGTTTCGCATTTAGAAATGAAATTAGAAACATCTTTGTACATGCCTGGCCAAAAATATTTCATTTTCAGTCTTTGGTATGTTTTGAAAATTCCAAAGTGAGCACATGTTGGAGTGGAGTGATTCTCAGTAATAATTGGAACTCTGTATTCGAGTGGAATAACTTCTTTCCAATTGTATTCAGATTGAAGTAAAGAATTTGTTTGGCCGTATCTGTATAATTTATTATTTTGTATAATGTAGTCTGGGGTGGTGTTAGGATTTGTGCTACACTTAGCGTAAATATTATTATACCAGTCGTCGTGAGTATGTGAGCTATCGTAGTTAATAATGCTTATTGGGATAGAACGAGACAACGCGTCAGGAACTAAGTGGTCTTTACCGCGTTTATGTTTAATTTCAAAGTTATATGCTGATAAACGGATACTCCATCGGGCTAGTCGTCCACTTGGATTGTCTAGATGGAGGAACCATTGTAATGCTGAATGATCGGTATAAATGGTGAACTTTTGACCGTTGTCTAAATAGCAACGCCAATGTTCTAAGGACAGAATAACGCTTAGTAACTCTCTTTCAGTTATAGAGTAATTCTTTTGAGGACCTGTAAGGGCTTTACTCATATAGGCTATGGGTTTTTCAATACCATTGAATTCTTGGGTAAGCATAGCACCAATGGCAAAACTAGAAGAATCGCAATGAACTGCAAATGGTTTGGTGAAGTCTGGGCAAGCGAGAATGGGAGTGGAGATGAGAGCTTCTTTTATGTTTTTGAAAGCTTTATCTGCATCGGCAGTCCATTTAAAGGGTGGGGCTTTCTTTGAAGTTGATGTAAGTTTAGTGAGAGGTGCAACTTTAGTGCTGAAATCTGGGATAAAACGTCTATACCAGCTAGCTGTCCCTAAAAACTTTTTTACTTCTCGTCGAGTAGTGGGAGCGGGAATATCGAGAATAGCTTTAACTTTATCTGGGTCGGTTTGAAGGCCATGCTCGTTAATAATATAACCTAAATATTTAAGTTCCTTTCTAAAGAATGAGCATTTTGAAAAATTTACAGTTATGTTAGTTTGAGCAAGTCTTTGCTGGACTTTATTTAGTAAATCAATGTGTTCTTCGAACGTCTTGCTAATAATTACTATGTCATCTAAGTAGGTGAAAACTGAATTATCTAGATTTTCTGATGGTAATAGTGTATCCATAAAGCGTTGTTGTGTGGCTGGGGCATTTGTTAGACCAAAAGGCATTACAAGGAACATATACATTCCGCGACCTGGTACATAGAAAGCAGTCTTGGGTCGGTCTGAAGGACGTAATGGTATTTCCCAAAAGGCTTTGGCTATATCAATAGAAGATAAAATTTTTGCGTCTTTAAGGTTGTCTAAGATATCAGAAATAAAAGGAAGTTTATAAGCATCTTTACGGGTAATGGAATTTAATTTGCGGCTATCCACACAAAAACGCCATGTGCCGTCCTTCTTAGGCGTGATTATGACAGGATTTAACCACGGGCTTTCGCAAGGTTCGATGACATTCAATTTAAGCATTTCATCTACTTCTTTGCATAGGGCTTTCTGTTTTTCAGGTGAAAGTCTATAGCAACGCTGTCGTATAGGAAGATGATCTCCTGTGTCTATGTGGTGTTCTATGAGGTGTGTTTTACCTAATGGTTGGGATTCTGTTGAAATATTTTGAAACTGTCGGATAATAGTATCAGCAATCAGACGCTGTGTGTCTGTAAGAGTGTCGTAGTGAGCAACATGTTGAGAAGTTGTATCAACAACTAATGTATCGATACGTTTGTTAGAAAAAGAAGTTAACGTTTGGAGAATGTCTGGGGCTAGGTTGAACATCTTCCAGAAGTCAATGCCCAGGATTAAAGGTTGGTTTACTGAGGGTATGACATGAGCAGTAATAATTGCTATTTTTTCTTTAAAAATAAGAGGTAGTTGAATAGTACCAATGGAGTGTATTGATTGTCCATTAGCTACTGTGCCTGTAATCTTGTGATTCTTATCGAGTATGTAGCCATAGGCTAAGAGAATTTCATGGGAATTATTCCCTAAAATTGTGATAGCACTTCCACTATCTAAAAGACCGCATAAAGTTATGTTGTTTGATTTAACATTTATATAAGGCCTTTCGTCATTATTATTCTTAGTAAATAGTGTTGTAGATGTATTATACGAAGTCATAAATAATTTAAGTGTATTGAGCCAAAGGTTCCATTCTGCAGTGGTTGTTTTTGGTATCTTACTTTTCTCCTTTATTAGTTTTTTGAATGTTTATGACAGTTTGTACACTTTGGATAAGTGATGTTTAGTTTGCCGCAACGAAAGCAAACTATATCTTTACTAGTACAATTATTTAGCTCGTGATTATTTGTTCTACAACGCGGGCAAGAGAAACGTAATGTAGGTTTAGACTGAGGTGTAATCGTATGGACTGTGCTTTGAGGTGTGAATGGAAAAGGTGGTATATGAGGACTATGAAAAGTATCAGAAGTTTGCATAATATTGCAACTCTCATACCATTTGCAAGATTTAAATAATTGATCTAGGGTTACAATGTCGGTAGGTAACAGTCTAGAGCTATATATAGGACTCAAATTTCTACGTAGAATATCTATTTTCGATTTTTCAGATAATGGTTCGTGTAATTTGGAAAAAAGTGCTTCCATTGCCGAGAAGTATATGATTATTCGCTCGTTTGGTTTTTGTTTACGTGAGTGAATAGTTTGTGTAAGTTTGAAATCATGATCGTAAATTTCAAAATCTTCAATTAATTTTTGTTTAAATGTTTGCCAATTTGTAATTGTGGATTTCTTGGCTCTGTACCAGTCTAGAGCAGGGCCCGATAAACAATCATATAGATAATTATGTAATCTTTTGTGGTCGATGTTACGCGCTACTGCGAACTCTTCAATCTTAGTAATAAAATCATGAGGACAGCTATCACCTTTGAAATTAAACCTTTTTAGGTCTGTGGGACGGTTGTCGGTTAAATTTGTTAATTTCTGAGCAAGCAGATCGAAATCAGTGCGGGGCTGTATCAAAGAGGTCGCTGATTCATAATTAGAACTATTTGTTGACATTTGTATGTCATTGAATTTTTGTTGACATTGTGTCAAATTCTCACAAATATTTTTAAAATTGTTTAAAAGATCTGTACTTGCCTCAGTAGAAATGGAAAGACGGTTTATTCTATTTGAAATGTGAATTAAATATGTTCGGATTTTGTCATTATGTATGCTGTTAGAAGAAGCAAGAAGGGTACGTGCTGAAACCATTGTGAGGCATTTCTCCACCTCCTCAATGTCTTGTTCAGGCGAATACGGACTGGATTCGACGGTATAAGGAGTGTCCACAAGAGGATGTAATAGTTGGCGCAAGTCATCAGCTGTTGCAGAACTTGGAAAAGAAACTGACCGGAGTTTTAGTTCATATATCAATTCTGGCTTATTTAGAAATGTGGGATTCATTGTGAACTACTGTGAAATAGTTTAATTTAATTGTGGTAAAATATGACCAGTGTAATTTAAGTTATTAAAATTATTTCTGAAATCGTTATTACCGGTGTTTTGAGTTCAACCGTAACTAGTCCGGAGACCTCTAGATAGTCGACCTCAAAGGTCCTAGGAAGGCCTCTTTTCTAGTTTAGATTGTGTGTAGGATACACTGAGGGTATTCCCCAACAGCACTGCCCGTACGTGTTTGATGACACTCACTTTGGTGACTCGTACGAGTTTTAAGAACATCAAAGGTTGTGTCAAAATTGTGATGATTCCTTTGGGAATCTCGTTTAGTGTTTCTGTATGTATTATGTTTTGTGTATTATTTTGTTAAGTGTCTTGTAGGAGTACTGTTAGCGCGGTAGACTACTACAGACGTTGGCATAAAGAGTAAGAAATATTAGTTTGATTAGAGATTGGGTGGGTATGGATGAAGATATGGTATAGGGTATAAAGTAAATAAGTATTAAAAATTAAAGTCTCTAGGCCGAAAGAAGATCTAAAATGGTGACGGTGATGTTAAAATCTTTTTGAATTTGGAAAAGGTTAAGAGGACAAAATTAAGAAAGAATAAAATAAAATATTATTAATAAAAATCTTGGGAACCGGGTGGTGAACAGGAGCGTGGGTTGTGCTTGATCGTGGGTTCGGTGCTCGAAAGAAGGCGTTTTCTTCTTTCTTCTTAGATTACGTTGGGCGCCAGTGTCGCAGTAGGGTTAGTGGGGTGCGATCCGTTGTAATGAAAGAAGGTATCCAGGGGTACGGTGTATTTACAATATAATGGTAAGGAAAGGCACATCAATAAAATTAATGTGCCTTTGAAATATTATTAATTTCGTAGATAAAAATACAGGATACGCAGGATAAGGTGATAGACGTGTTGTAATAAAATTTGATAATAAAGATGGATCTCGTTTACGTCCACTTAGTTCGGAGGCTGAGGAATATCTCTCTGTACATACGTCCGAACACTGCGGCACATGTCATAAAATAGTTGAATTTGGAATAGTAGATGGCCGAAAATGATAAAAGAAGCAACGAGGCGATTACCTCGTTACAAGGTACACTAAAAGCTATGTCTATGAGGGCTCCCAAGAAGTTTGTAATCTTTTCAAAACATTTTTTGCGTCTGTGTATGAATCTGATATTTCGAGCAGTACTCAGTCAGGCTATCAATACGGCAGTAATAATGACAATAATGAGTCTGATAGTGGAAAAATTCACAAAATCCACCTTAGTGTCAACCTGGTAGCAGAATACCTCAAGCGGGTAGATGAGTCGAAGGGAGCCGGTAGCGATCACATTCCTGCGTATTTTATCAAAATATGTGCATTGCCCCTACCGACGCCTTTATTCCATATATTCAATAACTCTATTCGGGAAGGAGTTTTTCCAACTACCTGGAACAACGCATTGATCTCTCCAATTTTTAAGTCTGGCAATAAAAATGACGTGCAAAATTATAGGCCAATTAGTAAGCTTCCCATATTTGGCAAAGTTTTCGAAAAGATTATTTTCGACCAGATTTCTTTTGCCATCGACACTCTGTCGGAAAGTCAACACGGCTTTTTGGCGGGACGTTCAGTTATGTCCAATTTAGCCACATTTACTAGCAAAATTCATGAGCATATGGAGAGTGGATACCAAGTCGATGTTATATACACCGATTACTCCAAGGCCTTCGATCGAGTAGATCATAATGTTCTTGCAAGAAAATTGTGGAGTATAGGAGTGATCGGTGATTTACACCGATGGATCTGTTCCTACATCAAGAACCGGCACCAAACAGTTGTAGTGAATGGCTGTCGATCTGAGGATATTCTTGTTCCTTCAGGAGTTCCTCAAGGATCCCATTTAGGACCCCTATTTTTTATCCTTTTTATAAATGACATTGAGCATTGTTTTAGGAATTCAGACTGCATTATCTACGCTGACGACATGAAATTATTCAAGAAAATTTGTACTAATAATGATACATTACAGTTGCAAAATGATTTAGACGAATTGTCAATTTACTGCTCTAAAAATAAACTTTCGCTCAATGGAAAGAAATGCCGAAAAATTACTTTCACCAGAAAAAAAAACTAAATTTATTTTGATTACAATATAGGGGGTACGATTGTTGAAGAGGTAAGCATTATAAGAGATCTGATTCTTGATACAGAACTTTCTTACATACCGCACATTGATAATATTGTACAAAAAGCTTTTAAAATGCTAGGATTTATTTTACGTCTTTCAAAAGAGTTTAAAAATTTGTCAACCCTAAAAGTGTTGTTTTATGCTTACGTGCGAAGCCAACTTGAGTATTGTTCCTTGATCTGGAATCCTATCTACAGTATTCATTCGTCTAGGATTGAAAGCATTCAAAAAAAATTCTCACGCCATTTAAACTATCGCCAAAGAGTTGTCGATAACAATTATGACAGTACCATTAAACGGTTTGGCATGGTTTCTCTGAGTAACAGACGTACAATCACAGATGTTATGTTTCTTTACGGACTAGTGAATGGATTGATTGATTGCCCTAGGTTACTATCGTTGTTATCATTCAGGGTCCCAAGAGCGTCAACCAGAATAAAGTTACTTTTTCAAGTTCCATTCAGCCGCAGCAATTATGGGCAAAATAGCGTAATTCAACGAATCATGAGCACGTACAATAAGTACTTTAATGATATTGATTTATTTTATTTAAGTAAGGAATCTTTTAGGCGTCACGTCTACAAAGAGATAAAAGCATGATCACTTATATGTATACTATCTTTTTTTTTCATTCTTTCATTCTTTTTGCGTGTCAGATTTTTATAAAGTCTTTTAATGTTAACCTATAATTGGGCCTTATATTTAACCTTTATTATGTATTTTTTATGTTTTATCGTATCTGTTGGTTTTCTAATAAATAAATAAATAAATAAATAAATAAACATGTTTTTCGTTTAAATGAATAAAATTAATAAAAACTGTGACAGCCGGTTTACCCACGGCGCGATTAACGCTTAACAAACAAGCTGTCTCCACGCCATCGCAGCACCGGTAGCGCACAATTACGCGCGAAACGTGCGGTAGACGACCTTACCACTATGTCTTGTACTGCGACCTTACTCCTTTGTCCCATAACCAACAGCATTGTACAGTCAACAGTACCTCAACCTCCACATCCGTGCACTCTACATTACGGGTGAATTTGCAACTAAAATATAAATCGACTGGACTATACTGTGATAAATGACATGCAATTTTTTCAAGTTTCTTTAGTTGAAACCTCTAAAGTTTAAATGGTTAGTCAGTCCCCCTAATTAAGCTAAAGTCGTGGGCACGACTGTTAGTAGCTGTGAATGATGATTACTATTACATAAAATTTAAGTTACATATAGGTAATTCTCTCGTCAATATGAATTTCATATTGGAAATAAAAGTGATTCTGTTCTGTGAAAGTTTTTTTTTTTTTAATCCGATATTTAAAACTGCTAATGTAACTTGTGTTCTAATCTAATAAAGAAATTAAAAAATTATTTTAACGCAAAGAATTTACATTCTGTTTGCTGAAAATTAATGTAAAATGTAAGCAGCTGCCTTCGGGCCATAGATAGATAGATATAATATTCTTTATTAAAAAAAAAACACTTTTTTTTTTCAAAAAAACACTTTTTTTTTTTCAAAAAAACACTTTTTAACTTAATTAACAGAGTTTTCAACTTCAAATATTAGTCATGAATGTGTTGAACACTAGTCACAATCGTCCTTTAAGTAAGTAAGTAAGTAATTTATTTGACAATACATACAGTACAAGTTTCAATATAATATATTAGGTATTGTATGTGCACATATGAGATTTACATATGAGAATTATTGGCGGTCTTATTACTAAAAGCAATTTCTTCCAGACAGCCATAAAAAAATCAATCGATGCTTGATGAGCAAACTTTTCTTATATTATGTTCTTAGATTATCTTATAAATTACAATGATTACAGAATTATAATTGTGAACCAACTCTACACTGTGGGCGGTTACGATTAAAACACCGTTATATAATAATTACTTGTAAAGCTCTTTATTGTTATCGCGTGATGGAAGTATGAATTTCTACAAGCATCACCGTTTTTCTCGAAAGGTGACGTATTGAGCCTACTGTAAACGTGCTGCAGGGTGCATGCCCTCTCTTATTTATTGGAATAAAAAAAAAACATGTCCATATTTTACCGTTTTTCAACTCTCATATTTTAACTGTCTTGTAATTTGGGAAATATCTCCTATTGCAATAATTGTCCAGGATTTTAGCATTGTCTAGAAATCTGTGACATCTAGGAATAAAATAGTATTTATTTTGTTTTGTTAACGCAAAGGTATCCCAGAGAGGTAGGCAGACGCTAGGGTTTTCCATTGCCAAGATCCTGACAAACACTTCGCTTCATTAAACCAAAAATTGCATAATATATTTTTTAAAATTACACAACTTTATCCGGTCCTCGCAATACCGCCTTGCTTAGTGTGGAAATCTTAGTTTCACGTGTACCCGCTTTTTTATGCTGTTATTATGTTTAGTTTGTGGTTGTAATTTGTTTGTTTGAATAATAATATAGCACATAGCATTTCGCTTGAAATCGCCAATCAGCGGTGGGCACGCGTTTTGATTAAGCCCGTACTCTCTCCCTGAGAGAAGGCCTGTGCCCTACAGTGGGACGTACATAGGCTGCTTATGTAGCATTTTAAAACAGTCTCGTCGATTGAACTGTTAAACGTGTTAAAAACACATGTGGAGTTTCTTTGCTAGCTTCTTTTCCACGTATTAATTCTGAAATAACACCTTTGGCGTTTATTAAGTAAAATATTTGTTTATAAAATAAAAAAACTTTTGAATTTGATCCATAAAATTCCGGATCTACAGAATATAATCCATCTGTAAGTCAGTATGACTCAGTCAGGACACGACAGAAATGCCGTGACTTGATGGAAGATCGATTTTACCGCTTTTTACTCCAATCACGGACCACTTTGGGCTGAATGGAAAGAGATTAACGGCATTCAATTCGTTGAAAGAAAATTGCGTAATCAATCTGAGGTGGTTTTTTGGCTTCTTTTTTTGCGCGCAAAAGTCAACATTGCCGGCTTCAACTGTTCTCATTGGGCTTGATATTTTGATCTTTACTAAATGGTTTACCACTTTATTGTGTAGCCTAGTACGTGAACATTTTAGAAACACTTGAACAAAATCATATTTTTTCAATAAAACTTTTTTTTTCTTTTTGGTCTTCACCTATTGAAAAATTCCAATCTATCAAATGATACTAAATTTACTGGCTTAGTTAAGAAAATGATTCTGTAATCAGGATCAACTGAAAAATACTTCATAAAATCGCAGTAATAGATGACTGTACAATTGCTAAGAAATATTAGCTTTTTCCCGCAACTTTGCAAGGGCAGAAGAATGATTTCTACGTACAAAATCTTCAAAAATCCCTTAGTAGACCTCTAGAGTACTCGACCCACATATTTTTCAGTTAGTCAATCCCTAGCGTCTTAAAGTAAGCAAAGGCACTGATTCATTTAATTGCAGAAACAATTGTACAATATGTTCGTAATAACACAAAAAAAATATAGTTTATTAGTTTTAACCGTTATAGGTACTACGAATGGGATCGGAACGGAGGCCCCAAGTTGCCAAAACTGAACTTAAATCTGAAGTTCTTTTTTCGAATTAATTATGATGACTTGCGATCAGGCTGCTAAAATAAGGATGAACCCAACCAAGTTTAGCATACCATTGTTAGCTTAAACTTCATTTGGTTACAAGGACTATTTAATTCAATCGGTTTTTGTACAATTGTCGCTATTACACAGTAACGAGTCAACTGTACATTTGGATTTACAGTTATGCAAACATAGGATTAGTGAAGCCACTTTATTTTATTTGTGTTTTATGCATGTAATTGTGATTCTACAAGAAAGGTAAAAGTATAAAATTGGTAACATAAAAACCCGACGAATCATCCGAAAGATAAATAAATTAGGATGATAGTAGATCCGACAGCACATCGACCTTTACAAGCGAACTCTATCTTGGTAGTAAGAGCCTTAAAGGCTAGTCCAACGAGGCAGTCAAAGTTTGTGTAAACGACGAATCTCTAAAATGCATAGGTGTTCAATAGAGTTGTATTAGTGAAGCCATGGTTGTTTCTTCGCGCGAGATGCCTATTTAATTTGCGGTGGTAGCCTAGTAGGTAGAACATCGGACTCGGAAGCGAGAGACCCAGGCTCGATCCCCAGTGCGGGCACGTACCTATGACTTGGTTTTCTAAGTTATGTACATTTGTGAAGTCATAGTAGCAATACCAATCGCTAACGGTGAAGGAAAACATCGTGAGGAAATCTGAGTATCTGAGCTATTAAGAGCCGGAACAGTGGGACGTATATAGGCTGCTTATGTTACGTATGTATACACTTGGAATGTCATTATACTGCTACTGTCCAGTAGACTACCAAATAGAGACAAATAACAGCTATTGTCATGATAATATAATTCTATTCAAAAACTGTGTGTTTGTTAGGGTGTAGGCCCTGTAGTAATTGAATGCTAGCATGAATTCAGACAAGGTAAGAAGTTTTTATAACTCCCCTTTACGTCTTCAAAGTGAAAAGGACCCCTTTGTGAGTCATCGCAAAAGAAAATTGCATTGAAAAATGTTCGCCGCATCAAGAAACTTTTATTGCATTCTCTTAGTGCGAACTCCTGCAGCAGGAGGCTTTAGAGGCCGGGTAAATTAGCACCGGCGAAAAAATTATACATCGCACAGAGAGGCTTGGACGTGGTAAACTCTACCCATTATCTCCGTGTTACATAGGATGTAACAAACTCTTCATAAGCATCAGAATATACTAATAATTCCACTCGTCAATACAAATATTGTTTTACTATGAAGACAATTTCGATATTGGGGAAAAAATGACAAATGTTCCACACATTGATGCCGTAGACTGTATCTTTAGTAACAGCCGTTTTTATGCAACCGCTACTCGACTGCTAATGAGCCAATTTTGTGTGAAAGGAAGATAGTATCCAGAGAACTATAGCTCCTCCAGGAATGCCAGCAGCTTCTTAATGTCAATGCAGGCCTCCCGTAGTGTCCCCGGGCATCCGAGGAGAGCCGTCCGTTGTCTGGCCACCCCAGAGCATTCCAGCAGCACATGAACAGCCATCTCCTCTGCGTCCATGTAGGCTTTGCACAGAGGACTGTCTGTTGCACCTACTATGAAAAGGCTTTATTGTGGGCTGATGTTGCGTGCCTCACGATGTCCCGCCATTTCTCTCGGCTAGATACCGCTCTGGTACATTGATGTAGCAATTGCGATTGTGTCATGGTGTAATTTATTTCACCCAATCTCAATAAGGTCGAAAAGTACTAGAGTTTTTTTATACCCCTAAAAAGACAAGCCGTGTGGCGTCGGATTAAGAATAGCATCACTCCATTTCCTTCCGTGGATGTCGTAGAAGGCGACTAAGGAAATCAATTACCAGGAGACGGGCAGCAGCGTCTTCCTGAGATTCTAACCGCATACCAACCCGCCGATCGCATCGCATCGCCAACCCGCCTGCCAAGCGTGGCGATTATGGCAAAACCCCTCATGGTTATGAAAACCACGAGGGAGGCCTATGTCCTGCAGTGGGCGTCAAATGGCTGATGATGATGATGAAAAAGCCAATCTAGCGAATTTTCTGGACGTATTGCTCACAAAACTTCGGCGCAAAATGTGACTAAGAAAGATGTCCTAAAGGAAGTACACTGTCTGCGAATACCGATTGAATGACGAAGTAATTTTTGATACAATAAGGAACCGCTATGGCCTTCCATGTAAGCTGGCAAATTGGTTGTCGTTAAGACGGACGTGGATTGCATTTCGATCGTCGGTTTGTGAATGAGAGGAGCACTTTGTAGCGATAACGTCTCACTTTGACCTCCGGTTTCTCGTGCACTAACAATTTATTTCTACTGTTAACAGCTGTCATTTGTATTTAATTTGTATGCACTTTGGCGTACGAAAAACAGGAGCTAGTGCAGGATAGCATAGTAGGTATATCAAAATGTGTACACAACAGTAAGTCACGTATGTGTATCTTAGAATTGTCCATGTTACATGTAGGAAACAGGGGATGTTTTAGCAAAGGGCAAGATAAAAAGTACCCGAAACCGGCGTGCATGCATGCAACGACTAATGAATGTTGAGGAAGCGAAAGTGATCTGTCAGGATCGTGGCAAGTAGCAGTCCCTGGTCTCTGCCTACCCCTCTGGGATAGAGGCGTGTGTTTATGTATGTTTGTGTATGTTTGTACATTCAAGAAAATAATGAAGTTAGGATTTTAGAATTTTCTTTGCCTAATTTAATTATTAATAAAAAAACTATTTGTCTGCATAAAAAATTTTAAATTACTAGACACACTTACATCTCTCATTGTTGTGTACACATTTTTGTATAATATGATTCCGGTAACAACAATTAAAGTATGGAAAAGTCTATAAATCGTCAAAATTTAGTTAACTGATTTTTTTTTACATCGAGATATCCTTAGGTTAATGCATCTTTTCTGAGATAGGATTCTCGTTAATATAGTCGTGTATTTAGGTACGTTAAGTTAGGTAGGTACGTTAGGGTTCCGTACCCGAAGGGTGCCAAACGGGACCCTATTACTAAAACTTCACTGTTCGTCTGTCTGTCGCCACGCTGTATCTCACGAACCGTGATAGCTAGGCAGTTGAAAATTTCACAGATGATGTATTTCTATTGCCGCTATAGGAAAAAATACTAAAAATAGAATAAAATAAATATTTATGGGGAGGGGGCTCTCATACAACAAAACTAATTTTTTCCCGTTTTTTTGCTCGATATTAAAAGCCGCAACAGTTAGATGCTTGAAATATTCACAGAATATTAAGTTCTGTATTCGCTTCAAAAATAAACAATAAAATAAATATTTAAGGTTGGCTCCCATACAACAAACGTGATTTTTTGCCGTTTTTTCCCGATTGTTGTGTCTAATGTTGTATAGATAATGGTACGGAACCCTTTGTGCATGAGTCCGACTCGCACTTGTCCGGTTTTTTTTATACCCGTGATTCCTGTATCCAAGCCTCATCCATCAATAATGTCTAACTACAAGGCGTCTGCGATGCCGGCGCTCGATCAGCTTGATTAATAGATGAGACGTCAAGCTCTCTTACACTTAACTACTTCGATTCATCCTAAAAGGCGTTAGTTATCTAGCTCTCTTTTAAGTAATGAAAAGGTTTGATGAGGACTTCACTTGCTGTAACTTGGCAGTTAAGGCTTTTCACGATTCGACGTCGATTTTGTTCCAGACTCAGAAGTTGCGAGCGCGTAAAAGCCACTGACACGCCACACGAGTCCGTGTGGCGCTGGATTAAAAATAGCGTCGCTCCATTTCCTTCCGTGGATGTCGTAGAAGGCGACTAAGGAAATAAATTACCAGGAGACGGGCAGCAGCGTCTTCCTGAGATTCCAACTCGTCCGCCAAGCGTGGCGATTATGGCAAAACCCCTTATGGCTAGGAAAACCATGAGGGAGGCCTATGTCCTGCAGTGGGCATCAAATGGCTGATGATGATGATGATGAAAAGCCACTGCCTCCCTATTCATAAACGAAAGTCTTCATTCATGACTGCACTTTTATCCTACACTGACCAGGGCCCCGATTCTGTTAGTGCATTGTAGTATAATGACAGGTACACTGTCGGGTCACGTGACGTGTTTTCTCGTACCATTGACGCCTAAAAGGTTTGATAGGGGTTCCCGCGGAGACTTAAAGCAGCCATGAAATGAAATCGCCATGTTCATGAAGTTGTCATGTTACTACAATGCATTAAGAGAATCTAGGCCCTGGTGCCGTGCCGGTCATTCTCATATCTTTTTTCCGCTAGTCCAAAGTTGTATTTGTAAGAGGAACTTTTAACAGTCAAAACAATTCACAAATATCAATTAAATCTTTTGAGCAACAAGTAAGTAATGGTTGGCATTTGATACAAAATTGAGCGCGAAATAATCGAATAGAGCAGTAGAGAATTCTAAGCTGATCAGTAGAACACACCAAATTGATCAGCACAGCAGCACTATCAACAGCGGTGGTAGCCTAGTAGGTAGAACATCGGACTCGGAAGCGAGAGACCCAGCTTCGATTCCCAGTGCGGGCATGTACCTATGACTTTGTTTTCTAAGTTATGTACATTTGTGACGTTATAGTAGCAATACCACACGCTAACTGTGAAGGAAAACATCGTGAGGACACCTGAGTGTCTGAGCTATTCACATACCTCAGTGCTTGAAATCGCCAATCCGCGGTGGGCACGCGTGGTGATTAAGCCCATACTCTCTCCTTGAGAGAAGGCCTGTGCCCTACAGTGGGACGCATATAGGCTGATTATGCTTATGCTTCCACAAAACACAACCACTCATCCCGGTCCCAAACTAAGATACCCTGTGGTATGGTCACCAGGCATCACAAACTTGGAAATACACTCAGACTGAGGCCATTTTTTTTTTTTTGTGTATCGCTCGTAGCCCCGGCTGCCTGAGTGATCTTAAACGATCACGAAGGTTAAGCAACACAGGGCGCGTTCAGTGCATGGACGGGTCGCCGTCTATGCCTAACGCTAGTGGCATTTTTCCGAGCGGTTCCGTGCTTCGCAAGGCACGTTAAGCTGTTGGTGCCGGCTGCCGTCGATAGATGGCAGTCGTTAAGCCAAGTCAGAGGCCTTAGGGCGGCTTGACAACTTCTGACAGTAGACGAGCCACTAGTCTACAAGCCTCCACCAATCCGGACTTGGCCCCCGTGGTGGAGTATGGCCTATACCTTCCTCAGGGAAGAGACCCGTGCCCCTCGGTGGGGACATAATGGGTTGATGATGAGGTCATTTGTACAAATGTACGGGGGCCCCCAGTTATAAACCAACATTATTACCTACTATACTTTTTTATACTTTATTGTACACAAGAAATAAATATTTTGCACATAAAAACAAAGTAATAAGAACGGGTACATAGGCGAGCTTATTTCTATAGAAATTTCTTCCAGCCAACCAGATCAGTCGTGGGACGAAGGTTTTAACGAGGTAGGGAAATAATATGTGCACATTAAAGGAATTAAAAAAAGTAATGACATAATAATAACAATGTAAACATACACATAAAAAATTAAATACCATAATAAAGAAAACGAAATAAATCAAATAAAATAACATTACATGGACAACTTACAACTATGTATAAATAAGGAATAAATTATACACAATAATATATCCTACTAACTATATTATAGATAAATTATAATATTACCAAAGAGATAGGAGGTGCTCTTTCAGCTTGAACTTAAAGAGTGCAACAGATGGACAATCTCTTATGGTCTTGGGCAGAGTGTTCCACAATGTTGTTCAATGATTGTCTACTATGTTGGTTTTTGTGAATAAAAATATAATAAAAATAATTAGTTCCCCTTACTTAATCGTCGTAGCGTCGTCAGCCGAGGTGAGTGAACTGCACACAGCTAAGTAAATGGGGAGCGTTTCACTTTCAACCACATAACAGTAAGCCAACCGTTGGCATGGTAACCGCCGACCGTAAATTACAAGCATTGTATTAAAACCATGGAGCTCAGCCGCTTTTGCCCGACTGCGAAGCAAACGGTCACCCTTTCCGCATATGTACGTATGTATGTTTCTTCGCAGAGCGGCTGGCAAGAGCTGGACGAGAGTAGCCGAGGACGGTGCTCAGTGGCGTGCAATAGGAGAGGCCTATGTCCAGCAGGGGACGATCATAGGCTGATAATGATGATGATGCTTGTGACTAGATGAGTGGGTCAACTTCGAGGGTGGATAGAATTAAAGATATTTGTGACGTGAATTGCGAGTGCCATTAGGCATTACGACGGGGTAGTGAAAAAAGGAAATGGCGGATGTCACCTGTTAAAAATTATACAAGACTGCTAAATAGTTTCAATCAAACAAAAACTTACTATAAAACCCGATAACTCGACAGCTAAAGAGTCGCAGCAGATGTAAATTTATGCAGATAAGTACCTACAGTCGATGGCACATCAACATTTGCACTTTTGTTGCAAAGCAGCCCGTAAAGTAGCTGTATGTCAAGTTGTGCTCATAGCTGTCTTTTTGTCAAATGCAACGCACTGTACTGTTGACAGCAAGATGTGCTGTCAACTGTACGTTGCATTTTTAACCACAGTAGGCTGATTGAGGAAACTACTTTTTAGTAGTCTGGTTTTTGTTTTTATCACTCTGCGAATGTAATCTCTGTTCACAGTTTTGCTTTTTTGCGTGTGGCTATACTCAAAAGTTTTATTTATGCTAATTATTACTTTTTATTTTGGCCAGCCAAAAACATTATCGTAAATCTTCCAGTATCATCTTTTTAGTGGTAGGTATAATGTTAATAGGCAGAGTTTAAATAAAACAAGCGTGGGAAAATGCTTCGGCTCCGATGTTTTATTTGGTGCTAAACTGTAACAGACTGTAAAGATTATTTAAGTTAATGTCTAGCAATTTTTTCATGCTGCTTTGGAAACAACTGGGGCTTTCAGAGGACAACCTTTATATAATAGGTAGTTCGTCTGTGGAATGTGGGCAGAAGGGAAGGTAAGGACTGTCCCAGGCGGACGTACTAAGACCAAATAGGGGAAGTATCAGTATTTTATTTTACCTAATAAATAACCGCGATTAGATCCGTTTAATATATACCTGTGCAGCGGATGTATAAGCAAAAGGAAAGATAAAAGGTACCCGAAACCGGCATGCATATATGCAACGTTGTTGTTGCCTACCCCTCCGGGTACAGGCGTATGTTTATAAAATGTAATTGTGTCGTCATCTGAGGAACCTAGGGCTTGAACTACCGCTCTAGGGCATATCTGATGCAGAGGTTTGCTGTTGTGCTTGTATTTTTATGGGAACTTTTGAGTCGAATATGCCTCCGGGCGGTTTGATTGAGTGATTTTATATTAATTGTGTTTATTTTTATATTTTAGTTTGCTGGCGTTTCCATAGTTTTAATTTTTGACAAAAAAAATGTGGATTTGTCACATTTAAGAAAAGATCCAATTTTACGATGTGATGAAGTTGGCAGAGGTCCGCGATAGATGAGGGCAGAAAGCGTTAGGGCGCTCATACACGGGCGGCACTTTGCGGACGACAGTGCCAGCTGCAGCCTGCGGCCCTTTGTCGCCGTCATGTCAGCGTCAAATATCCGCGATTCTAGCCAGCTTTTCGTCCTGGTCCCAAACTTAGATATTTGGATACCGTGTGCTATGGTAACCAGCGATATGTTCGGAAGGGTCGTCAACGTTGCGCTTGAGCCCGACAATTCACTCGAATCTAGCGACAAATACGGTTCTTTTTTTGGATAGTGTCGAAATTTCCTGCCACTGACATTCGCGTGAATTGTCGGGCTCCGGCGCGACGTTGACGACCCTTTCGAACATATTGCTGCTTTATATAAGAGCCGAGGCAAGGACATCGTTAACATGAATATACCCAAACTAAGCCCACCACTACACATCAAGTACGTGGGTCTCCAATGGGAATCAAACACACGACCTCTGTTTTCATCGTCAGCCATTTGACGCCCACTGCAGGACATAGGCCTCCCTCATGGTTTTCTAAGCTTCCCGGTCTTGTGCCGCCAGCATCCAGTGACTCCCCGCCACTGTAACCATCTGGTGGGGGGCCTTCCCACCTCTGCTTTGGTAGGCTAGCCTTGCTGGTCTACCGGTATCACGTCTGATTGTATGTGATATCCTTGCTTGGTGACCACAGCACATGGTATCCTACTTTGGGACTAGGACAAATGATTGTGTTCTGTGGAAGTTATTATTTTTATTAAGAGATATTCTGGAGCGCTAGAACTCTGCTTAGTTTGACTCTTCTTTAATAGAGTAAAACTAATGATGTCACACATATTAGTTGGGTGTAATAAATGTTTTATTACTAAGAAATCGTAGGGAAACTCGAGTAGTGGGTTAAATGATTTGCAAGACCGGTACTTGCCTTGTAAAGCCGTGTTCACGGTGAAATGTCGTTTAAAAATAGGGCTGTTATTCTGCTGTGGATTACTATTAATAATAAATAATAACTTGCTGTGTGTAGAAGAACAACAACTTGTTCTGGACCTAAACTAGGATACCCTGTTCTATGGTACTCAGGTAAGGACATGTTCTATTTCTTTCAAGTTTTCAAGTACCGTCTCCTATCGGAGGTTGGCAACCAATATTTGGTATGTTGCAACGTGCGATAGCCGACTATCTTGCATATATACAAATATATCCAGACTGAGGTCATTTCATGGTTTTTCAAGCTTCCCGGTTTTGTACCGCCCGTATCCAGCGACTCTCTGCCACCGCAACCAGGTTGTCAGATCATCTGATGGGTGGCCTGCCCACGCTGCGTCATCCGGTCCGCCGCTTATGACCTGCAGTGGCCGTCAAATGGCTGATGATGATGATGACGAGGCTGTTTGTGAACTACGGTGGCCTCCAGTGGGAATCGAACCCACAACCTGTTATTGGTAGTCAAGCGTGTTAACTGCTAGACCAACGAGGCAGTCATTAATGTAACTTTCGATCTACATACAACACAGACATTTTAATCCCAAGGCTACCTAAAATTCATTATCTACTGGAGTCGGCGCCCGATAAAAAATATTAATGCTTTAGGAGCACCCAATGTATGATGATATAAGTAAATAACAACATTCAAACAGTTTTCGCACTTAAAATCTAAAGTACATGCGGATTTTGTGAAGATTTGCGTCAAATTTCCACGCGAACGAAGTCGCGGGCAACACCAAGTAATGCAACGTGCGAGCGGGATAGGTCCCAGAAGTTGACAGTTGATCAAATAATTTAATTCCAAAACCACAGCGCAGTGTGAACATAGCCTTTTCTGTAACTAGGTCTATTCCATAAAATGTTAACTCGATAGCGAATGTTGTAATCATTTCATTAAACACTAACGATTTCCCATTAAAACCCATGTCGGTTATCAGTTATCTGGCTCGGAAATACGTCCATTATCATCAGTCGTGAACCTTTACGGGGCCGAATATTAAAATAATAAAGGCCTTCTCTCAGAGAGCGAGAGAGATTACGGGCTTAATTGTCACGCGTGCCCGTGAACACCTCAGAAGCTCTGGTTTGGATTTCCTCAGTACATGCAGTTTCCAACTCCAAGAGGACGGTTTTCAAGTGTTTTTTACGAAAACCGAAAAAGCAAACCCGTGAAGTGAAGACGGTGAAGTAAAACATCTTGAGGAAACCTTAGTTAGTAAGGTGTTCATATGCCTCAGCGCTTGAAATTGCCAATCCGCTGTGGGCACGCGTGGTGATTAAGTCCATGCTCTCTCTCTTGAAGGCCTGTGCCCTGCAGTGAGAAGTATATAGGCTAAATTCATAGGATGGCTGTAATTCATACATTTCCTACAACTTTTTCATACATAATTTTCGACTAGCACTTTCTGAGAAAACCTGTAGATGATCAGTCAGTTAGTCAGTGAGTATACCGGATTGTAGCTTTATATATTGATAAGTATATAATAAAAAAAAATAGTTGAAAGATTAGTTACAGTAGGTTGGTTAATGAAGTAAAGTTATGACTGCGTGTGCCCATAAAATTGTTGATTGTCTGGGGTCCTCGTGCCACTGAAATAAGTACAATTTTGGCAACACTTACTTTAGGCGTCTGATGAAAGATGTATTTTGAAGGCGTCATAAAATAACAAGCAGTTGTCACGGCATTTCGGAATTTAAATAAATACCGGTTTTGTGTCCATGATTTTATATGTACTCGTATCAGCCAGAATTTCTTCAATACTCTTAACTTGAACAATATATAGTTCTCATGACTTGGAAAAATGTAACTTAGTGACTACTCTTTTTATCTTACATGTTTATCAATTCTGTTTTTTCTTCTAAGTAAATAAAATTAAGCAAAGAGTTCCAATATCAGGTTTTAATACCTTATTATTACAAACACATAGATACATTTCGTGACTAGAAAACTGATGGCATAAAAGCAGTGTTTACATATGCAAATGGTATTGTCATTTGATATCCATTACATTTTAGTATCGTATCATATTATACACACTTTCTTTTAGATGTAGAGTAAAAAGTCAGTATCGCAATAACAATACAGACAACAAGGCCTTTCTTGAACTTCAGTTTCTAATGTCACTTGAACGTTCTGACATTGGAAAATTGTTTCATTGAATGGATATCACGCACTTAAATTATTTCTTGTAATAAAACGGTTCATTTTATGTTAAGTTAATAAATCTTAACTTAAATCTTGAGAAGTGTGTAGAATTTTCTATACACTTCTCAAGATTTAAGTTTAAGCTATAGATCCTATGCCTATTCTACAGATAACTTGATATCACTGTGCAGTCCTAGATCAACCTAATGTATTGTAATGATGACAATAAATCAGCTAACATCGTCCTGTATTTCAGCACTCAAGCGTTACAGTTAAGTAATCTTGTACCGACCTACATCTACGACCAGATTGTGTCAGGCATAAAAGAAAAGAAGAAATGAAAACGACTGGCCTAAATAGGAGAAAAAACATCTCGGCGTGAAAAGACACAAACGGGAGAATGGCGCGGCATGCGTTATTTTTTTGCATTGCATCGCTCCATGTCAACGTACAGGGGCTCACCACGAGTAGCGGTCTTTTCGTGTGGTGGTAGATGAAAGGGCAAAGTAAACAAAACTTCATTATTTTATGTTTTTAATCATTGCACTTAAGCAAACATAACGGTAAAATTTCATCGGCTTTTTATGTTTGGCTGTATATAATATAGAACCCCTAACATTAACATATTGAATGAACAACTAACCTTTATCGAATTATGCTTATGGCCTAACATTGAAAGAAAGTTAATCAATCTTCACAAATGTTTTATAGGGTTATTAAATGAAATTATTGTTAGTTTTATTTTGCAAAACTTGAAAATTAGAGGTTCGTCCACCCATTGGTGTTTTTTATATGGAGTATGGCCAGTTGACAGCGTTTAACTGTAGATAAACACATTGTTAGTGTAAGAAAAACAGGGGTTCAGTGGTCCTGCATAAAATATATGGAGCAGAGCAACCAACTCATGGCTCGCCCGCTAAACACTTCAGCTATTGAGGCAGCATTATTGCGGTTCCTGAACGCATTATCAACTGTTTCTATCATTCGCCTAACATTTTCTCACGTCATGCTTTGTGGCTTAACACTGCCGCTGGGTTTTCTAATACGTGGCCTGTCTTACTTCGGAGACCTGAGTGGACAGATGATTTGATAAACTTGGAAATGGTATTTTCAAACTAAAACTTTCTTAAGCACTACATTTTATATGTAATAGGAATACAATGCGTTATGTGGACAGTTCAGTGCAGGTAATCTGAAGTGACAGGGTTATGTTTTACCTACAATTCATTATAAAATTTTATTATCACTTCACAACCAACATTTCTCAATGTTTCATTTTACAACCAAAGATTCATTTGATATGCAGTAATTTAAAAAATTCTTTATTTATGGTAATGTTTGAAAGACAAACTCGTGCCCTGTTTTTTGACTTGGGAGAACTGTATCTTAGATCATATTAGTATAACTTTGTCAATTTAACGCATTTATGTTAAGAAAAATTAACTAATGTTTTGATGCCAAGTGACATTATAAGAAAGAATTACTGTATGAGATGTAAGGTTTGTGAAACATTTTTATATGGAATTTCGAGTTTTGAAATTAATGATATATTTGCATTCGGTTGCTTTCTGTCTGGAAATTTGTTTTTTAATAACTGCCGGTCATTTGAAGGGGCCCCGAAAGGGCATTGCCATTTTTAACTGTAAATTTACTTATAATGACTTACTAAAGATCTGACAAATCTACAAATGACAAATCTTTATAGCCTACTTGTACCGCGACTTTCATCTTCATCATCTTCAGCCATTTGACGCCCACTGCAGGACATAGGCCTCCCTCATGGTTTTCTTAACCATGAAGGGTTTTGCCAAAATCGCCACGCTTGGCAGGCGGGTTGGCGATCGCAGTATGCGGTTGGAATCTCAGGAAGACGCTGCTGCCCGTCTCCTGGTAATGTATTTCCTTAGTCGCCTTCTACGACATCCACGGAACCGCGACCTTGTTTGCATGGGATTCTGGTAGTCTTCTTTGTTTTTAATCCCGGGTGTTAGTGTACCCAATTTCATCCAAAATCCTCCCGGCAGGAGACCGCGGAGAACAGGCCAAGTGGCGACTTCTTGTGTCGGAAGCCTACACCCACTTCGGGTCGCTGAGCCAGCGTAGTAAATAAATATTCTCCTTAATAAATTGTTTTTTTTTTGTTTCATAATTCAAAGCAGTGCTGCAAGCAAATTTTCACAAGAATCTTGTCAAATTCATGAGCTGTACCGATTTGTTGCGTTAACTTTTTCCAATGTATAAGTAATATTAATCATTGTGTTCGTGTTCATTGTCTCTTTGTAAAACAGTTGCTTTATTGTTTGTTTATTTTAATCTTAGAACTAAATCTAGAATCCTGTATTGCGCCTTATACTTATATATTATATTAAGTATTACCTATCTGTGGAAATTGGCAAAATGTACTATGTTGACTCTAATATTTTTTTATCTTATAAGTTTGTCAATTCTGTTTTTTTCTCCTTGAATCATCATCATCAGCCTTTTGACGCCCACTGCAGGCCATAGGCCTCCTTCGTGGCTTTTATGACCATGAAGGGTTACCCCCATAACCCCTCTCCTTGAATAAATAAATAAATTAGTAAAATAATAAAATTATATTAACATATTGATAGTATATTATTCGTAACATACGGGAAGACAAACGAACGACCCATTAATACGGTACCGCATAGCACACGCAACGATGCACAACTGGCCTTCCATTTACATTTAATAAGATATTTACCTCGGTAATACCCGGGAAAAGGTTAATCTTTTGAGACTGATCGATTGATCCTGTTACGAAAAATGACAAATCGGAAAAATGTGACCCTAATAATTACAAGTCGAGATAAAAGAGTAATTTCAAGGTTCAGAAAGTGATTTACAGGCTTGATTAACTCAATAACGGAATCACTTACTTGAATTTTTGTGGGAAGAATCCGACCAGGTTTCGCTCTTATCCGAAGAGCTTAATCATTGTGAGTAGAGACGGAGCTCGCGTCGTCGATTCCTCGTTTCCGACTGTCAGAGACGAGCAACCGAATGTTACGAACGTTTTACGGTCTTATTTATAATAAACTCGATTCCTTAAAAAACTTCAAAAACGCAGATTAAAATAGTCTGTGGTGGAGATTTTACAAGGAAAATATGTCACAGTTTAAATAAACAGAGTTTTAGATTGGTTTTAGAGGAATCGTGTTTGTATAAATAAGGCCATTCGTTTCAAAATTTACAGACTTGTTATTAAAATGCCTGACTATAATATCCATGCATGGGAAGCGGTTTTATACGTCCCATTGCGTGGTATAGGCCTTCACTCACTCATTCGCCAAAAATTTAGGATCTTATGCACTATAATTGTTTAATTGTACTTGTATCTGTTTCTTCACCTTCTAATAAAATGCATATCGAATGTATAAAAATCTAGTATAACAGTGTTTGCAATCGACCTCCTCCGAAACAACTTCACTGATTCTTATGAATTGTTTTATATAAATTTAGTTTTATTAATTTCAGTCTATTCCAAATAAAATATCGTACTAATAATAGGGATTAAAGTATGAAATTGCCGTTTTATTGCAATGGGTTCTTTGAATTGACATAGAATCTTCATGGTTTGAGGTTTTCGAATGAAACTTTTTTCAAATGGTTTCTATGATGTTCTTTTTTTAAAACATTTGAATATCGACTTTCAATTGTTTTTGTTATTCAATTTAGACAAGAAAGATGGATACTGCGAAAATTCGAGTGATTTTTGAATACGAGTTCCGACGCGGAACTAATGCGGCAGAAACAGCCCGCAATATCAATGCTAGTGAGAGATAGTGGAAGCCGACCCTAGTCAAACTACCCAGGAATTAGCGGCATGGTTTAACGTTACCTTACCCACAATATTGACTCACTGCGTCAAATCAATAAAATAAAAAAATACGAAAAATTGGTGCCTCATAATCACTCGAATTTTCGTAGTATCTATCTTTCTTGTCTAAATTGAATAACAAAAACAATTGAAAGTCGATATTCAAATGTTTCACATTTTTTAAAAAAAGAACATCATAGAAACCATTTGAAAAAAGTTTCATTCGAAAACCTCAAACCATGAAGATTCTATGTCAATTCAAAGAACCTATTGCAAAAAAACGGCAATTTCATACTTTAACCCCTAATATTATAAATGTGAAAGTTTGTGAAACTGTTTGGATGTTTCTTACTAAATCACGCAATAACGGCTGAATGGATTTACATGAAGATTGGCGTACAGATAGACAAAGATCTTGATATCCCGATAATGCGTCCCCGTGGGATAGTATTTATTTCAAGTTTAAAATATATAAGGCGAACGAACGTTACGTTTTATTTAAAAATAGATGAAGTTGTGCAAGAGGCGTATAAACGGATTCTGTGGCGATACGAAATTCACCGGGATAGCTAGTAAGGTCATAATGCGAAGCCGCGGGCGTGGGTTTTCCTTACTAGGTTTTATCTACATATTAGCAAATAAATAATATAGTGGTTTTAGTTTTTAGCACAATAGTAAGACGACGTCGTAAGTGAAAGCAAGTTTTAACGTGTCGATTTTTTTAATTTATGAGACCAATAAAATGATTATGGCTTGATGGAAGCATACAATTCTGGTGAACTCTGGGTTCTTAGGATTTTTACGACTAGTAGACGAACCAATGGTACTATCGTTTCGTGGTTTCATAGTTAAGAACTCCCATTCCCAAGAAAGTCATCCATAGCCATAACTCTTAATAATGTTTAAATCTTAACAGATTAAATTATTATATAAGCCCCGAAGCTTATGTTTATTGATTTTATATATTTTAAGTTTCAAATATATTTATAGTCAGCCTTGGATTAGATTAGTCAGTCAACCTTTAAATCCGTGAACTCTACTCGGTTATATGACGGGCGATTTTGCAACTAAAATGTAAAGGCTATCTATCGACTGTAGATACAATTAATCTGTACGAAAACGTATATAATTTAAAAAAATTGTTAAGTACCATTTGTAGCAGCCAAACATTTACATTATTGATGCAAAGTCACGCGTAACATATAATATATAATAATTTCGTGTCACAGTGTTTGTCAATGAACTCCTCCGAAACGGCTTTACCAACTTTTATGATTTTTTTTGTGTTTATACAGTAGGTAGACTAATTAATATGACAAAACAACGTTTTCCGATGTAAAAATTTTTGTATAGGTATGTCTGAGGTATGAACACCTCAGACAGTCAGGTGTCTCACAATGTTTTCCTTCACAGTCAGCAAATGGTATTGCTACTATTGCTACACAAATGTACGTAACTTAGAAAACAATGTCATTGGTACATGCCGGGAATCTAACCCACGACCTCTCGGATGTGAGGCCGGCGTTCCACCGCTCCGCTACTACCGCTCTTTACATGACCAGTTTTGTAAGATTTTTTCCTTTTTTAAGTTGATCACCTATCACTACTTACCTTGCAAAGCCCACTTAGCCTTGACAGTTTTCCTTTTAAGTTCATTATCGTTTAATTTTTCACGTTTCAACGTATTTCAACGTTAATTCAACGGAATTAAGATTTAACGCTTTCGCATATTGTTTTGTCGGCGTGATTAATTAATCTATGCCAAATTTCAGCTTTTTAGTACTTGTCTCTGTGCTAAGCCGCGGACAGACAGACAGAAGGACATGGCGAAACTATAAGGGTTCCTTGTTGACTACGGAACCCTAAAATAGGGGGTTCTACTCGTCTGCGAAATTGCGAAGAAAGTTTCAGCTGCTGTTCTATACGTTGCTGTTCTGTTCGTTACGATGGAAAAGCTGATATTTTTTCTCGCGACTTCCAAGTGTCCTCCATATAAAAAGTTTGTTCGTAACAAGAAAGACCTAAGTCGAAAATTAGGAAAATCATTGCTTTCAAATAAAGTTCGGGAGGAGATACACACACACATACACAATGCATGTTAGTTTTATAATATTAAGCAAACTTTATTTCACTTCTTGTAACAACTCTCCAATAATGCCACCACTGTTTAATCACTAACTAGGATTTGTCGTAAAAGGCACGGGCCTGCTGCTATTAATACGGGCTACTTAGTAACCTAGCTATAGCAGCAGATACCAACCAGTTTCGTTCACGTTTTTCTATTTATATTTAAACAGTTAAGTGAATGTACATCATCCCTGTAACTATCAATAAAGTTACTATTATTATTATGATTATTAAATCGCTCTTAGCAAAAGCGATTCGTTAATTAACTGATGATAGGTATTGGGTACATGTATATCATTTGTAGGGTGACATTTGCCGAAATAAGGTAAAATTACTCTTGAAGCAGACAAAATTCCTATTTGTAACTACAATTTGCCTAACCGACTAAGCACTGTTTTCAATATTAATCCATTCATAGATATTTAAGTCTACTGTCTGTTAATATTTAACATATTTTAAAGTTTTAGAAAGACTAGTCCAAATATAGCTCTCAGTCTGCTGACCTTTCGATAGCAGTCAAATTATAGCTGTTAGATGCCTTCTTTTTGTCGATAAAGTGTATGGTAAACGTCCATAAGCCTTACACGGGCGGTAACTTTTGTATGCAGACAAAACCATGCCAAAACCGCGTTAACTGCTCAAAATAGCCGCAGGTTGGTCAAAATCCGCATATCGGCCCAACAGCGTCGATTTCATCTGAGTGGCGACCGACTGTCTCATAACACTCGAACATTAATTCTGTACAATCGGGCACATAAGCTTCTAAGGCTCAAAATTAATTTTGTTTACTTTTTACTTTTGGAACAGCCTGCACTCAAATTATGCGCACTATTACTACTTATCCCAGTTTGAGAGCCACAGCCTGCACTCAAATCATGCGCACTATTACTACTTATCCTAGTTTGAGAGCCACAGCCTGCACTCAAATTATGCGCACTATAACTACTTATCCTAGTTTGAGAGCTACAGCCTGCACTCAAATTATGCGCACTTTTACTACTTATCCTAGTTTGAGAGCCACAGCCTGCACTCAAATCATGCGCACTATAACTACTTATCCTAGTTTGAGAGCTACAGCCTGCACTCAAATTATGCGCACTTTTACTACTTATCCTAGTTTGAGAGCCACAGCCTGCACTCAAATTATGCGCACTTTTACTACTTATCCTAGTTTGAGAGCCACAGCCTGAACTCAAATTATGCGCACTTTTACTACTTATCCTAGTTTGAGAGCCACAGCCTGAACTCAAATTATGCGCACTTTTACTACTTATCCTAGTTTGAGAGCCACCAGTAGCAACTACCTTTTTTTTCTTAACTGTCTTACAATAAAGATTTTTTTTTTCCACAAGTGGACTTTTTATTTACTCACATTTACATGAGTCCATATCATAATATCAACCGAGCTCAAAACTAAGTAAAGGCCATCTTCAAACTATAAATATCAGCAGTTCCATAAACATAACACTTAATAAATGATTCGAAACATATTTTTAACGTTCCATAATTTGAAAGAGAAAAACTGAATCCTCATAGATTTATTTTGTCCGTCCATCCGTCTGTCTGTCAGTCCGTTTGTCTGCCTCATGGTTTTTGGCTTAGACACTAGACACTACAAAGTGCATTTTAAGTATCATATTATTGTACCTTTGCAAAACCAAAAGGCCAAACATAATTTAAAGAGCATTATCCTAATGTTAAGAACACAGGTGCGAATGGAGTTTTATAGTCAATTGTAAACTGGTAAGTAGAAGGAGTAAAATAGATGGAGCCAAGTTATTGGTCACTTTCTACGCCAACAGATTTGGTCAGATATCGATTTTTATTAGTAGAAAACATGATCAACTGGTTTTGTAATAAAACTCGGTCTTATATTTCTAGGTGGTCTCTTCCAACAGTGACACTTATTTTATTACAATTATAAATGCGAAGGTTTGGACACAATGGACGTTTGTCACTCAGTCACGTCAGAACCGCTGAACGGGGCTAGATTAAATTTAAAATATGGATTATAGTCTGAAATAGTTCAAAGGCTAGTTTTTATCCCGGAAAAATACACATACAAATTTACACGCAAACAAAGTTGTGGGCCTCAGCTAATCGAATTTAATAATTATTGTAATTGGGTTCGTATTCATTTATTAGTTTATCCCCGAATATTTGTATGTTTATATAGTCACTTAAGACACCCTTAACACTTATGACTCTATACAACTAGTGCCAAATGTTTTAATCGGAAGAAAACACCATATTTCGTTTTACTGCCTAGAAAAGAGGCTATGCCCTATATGCTCCATATTAAACTGGCCAACTTTTGTTTCACATCTCAAATTAATAGTCGGCTCATTAGTGACCAAGTCGTGTCTTAAATATAATCTGAGCTTATTAATATGCCATGTTGTTTTAATTCTCTATCACCTTTATAGTTAAAATGGATGAACTTTTTAATTAATCAACGTGACTAAGATCAGCCAATTAAAATTAAATGATCGTTAAAAACTAAGTTGAAAATTCTAATTCGGCAACGATTCGTGCGGAATCCATTTGAACTCTTTTAACTCACTCTCTTATCTTATTTATAACTTAAAGGCTCGCATAAAAAGAAATATATTGATTGACATTTTCAACGACTCGCTCAAGCTGACTTGCGCTTGCGCTACCTGATACTCATCCATTTATCGAGGAATAAGCTCCATCCAGTGAATAAGTCCAAAAACATCTCGCACCATGATATTTTCGGAGCTATCCACAGATGAATTGTATGACTGACAGCGCTATAAATTGGCGGTTTATTCGATTATCCGAGGATACGTATTTATTTATTTACTTACTTATCCAGTGGCTTGATATAAGTCGTTGTCAGAGTGTTCGGGAATAAAATCACCCAGACCGTCAAAACATATATCTGCATGCGAATGGATGTGGACTGTGATGGACTGGGAGAGTTTACACTGAATTAGTTATTAAGTTTCAAAATAGTATATTTCACATTTCATTTCGCCAATAATATCCAATTTTATTTATCTGTACACAATGCTATTAATTTAACCGACATTTCGCTAAAAACATCGTGAGGAAAGCTGAGTGTCTTATTCACATACCTCTTGAAATCGCTTGGTGATTGAGCCCATACTCTCTCCCTAAGAGAAGGCCTGTGCCTTACCTGTGGGACGTATATAAGGTGCTTATGTTGTGTGATCAGCACAAAATTCCAAATTTATCAGCTTTCAAATCGTTGCGTTAAATTAAATTAATGTATTTGCTGACTGTGTTTGATTTATTTGTGTATATATCTATCTATGAGGCTAAGTGCAGAAAACACAGGTATAACTAAATGCAAACGCACATAAATAAAATATATATAACATAAGCTCACGTCCGTATCCCGAAGAGGTAGGCAGAGACCAGGGTCCGCCACTTGCCACGATCCTGACAGATCTCTTTCGCTTCATCAACTTTCATTGGTCGTCGCATGCACGCACGCCGGTTTCGGTTACTTTTAAGTACATAAATATCTTAAATATATCGAAGTTGTGGACGCTAAATTAGTAGTTGATTCATATTTTATTTAGCAGCTAACCGGTTGTTTATCCGCCCAGTAGCGGGTTTCTATTTAACCAATTGTTTTGTTCATTAAGGTGAAACGAAGAAAATGGGTGGCGCCTAGGATTGAAACGGAATAGGACGTGATATTTGCCCCTATTTTACTCGTAAGGTCCGGTATAAAGCTCACAAGCAAACAACCAATTGGCATTGATTTCCTTGATCAATCATTTTAATAAAATTATATTGGCGAGAAACCTATCTTAGAAAAAACGCAATAACCTTAGAGTAAGTCGATGTAAAAAAAGAAAATTTGCCTCAATTTTGACGATTTACAAAGTTTTCCAATGCCTTAATGGTTGTCACTGGAATCATATTATCCAAAAATACCCACAGAACAATGAGTCTCATAAGTATTACAATTTTACATGTTTTTCCCTTAGTAGATGTTTAAAATTCAATGAAAAAACTTAATCTAATAGTGTTTTAGGGTTCCGTAGTCGACAAGGAACCCTTAGAGTTTCGCCATGTCCGTTCGTCTGTCTGTCCGCGGCCAAGCTCAGAGACTGTTAGAACATGAAAGCTGAAATTTGGCATTGACATATTATCGCGCCGACAAAACGGTTGAATAAAATCTTAGAATTTTTTTTAGGGTACCCGCCTACATCTAAATCGCCTACGCCGTAGTGGGTACCGTTGGATTTGTCACTTTAAAATATGTAGAAATATGTGGGTGTAGAAAGACCGTTTTTCGATTTAGGGTTACGAAATATTAAGCTTTAAAGCGCAAATTTTTTGTCCGAGTAGGGCGTCCCCCCCTCTCCATCCCTCTTCTGGCTAAACGGTTGATTCTGGAAGCGTGAAAAAATTTAGAGTAGTAGCACATTTAATGAACTTAAAAGGACATTTATCACGGCTAAGTAGGCCTTACAAGTTAACGAGTAATAGCCGACCAAGTTATTAAAGGAAAACTTCGTACAAAATCCGTTGAAAATTACGTTTTTCTACAGAACCGCACTTGCACTTGGCGAGTTTTTAATTCTTAAAAGTAACTTAATTTTTGACTCTGGGGACCAGTAAAAACCCGACCAGAAAAAATATTTCTTATGTTTTGTTCTACGACCTTTTCTAGGTCTATGACGTAAACAGAACGCTAATCCAATTTTGGTGCGTTTTACCCATTTATAAACCGGTCACTATAGGGAGGAATGCGAAGGGTCAAACAGGCCTACTCCCGTCATTTAAGCCTACCTACCGTTTGTAGGTGCGCAATTGAAATCGGGTCCATTGTGCCAAATGAGATTAGATAAACACCGTCAGGCTTTCAATTCCCGTTTCGATTTCTAACTGAAGCGGCTCTTGTACCAGCCCTATGAAGATGAATTGATACGGAGTCTGTAGGAAGGGGTGATGAATTGAATACAGTTAGGAAAAGGTCCGTCGGACTTTAAGGCGTGCTCTATTCATGTGTTCGATAGAAACTACCGTTACAACGGGAAATATTAAAATAAATATTTGATTGCAACAAATTCAGCAAAAAAGTAATCATAAAATTATTTTAATTAGCAGTAATTAATTTTTTTATGGTAAGCCATGGTCTCTGCATAAAATCCGGGATACCGGCGTGAGTTAATATTTTTTTGCATTAGATGAGTTTAATACGTTAGAACAAGGTAAGTGTTCTAAACCCTTGCAGTAGCCCCTTGGCGAATATTTTTTCATCCTTGTACAAAACCATTTGCGATCGGAACTTTGTAGAAATATAATAATTGAACATTATTTATTCAGTTTATTCGCGGACTGGTTACGTACAAGGACGTACAAGGATGAAAAAATATTAGATCGCTACTAGTTACTTGGTTTTTACTATAACAATCAGTGTCGAAAACTGATACAAAGTTTATTTACTTATTATTTATTATAATAGGAAAACTTACAGCTATCAAAAAGATACATTACAATTGAAACAAAAACAGAGTAGAAATATTATTGTAGTCTTTGTAGAAAATGCTTAAGTAGGTACATAATGACAGGAAATAACATTTCACTCGCTCCAAAACAAATAGTCACTCAATACAATACCTCATCCGTTTCAAGTTTTTAAAATACCACCTACCCATTTAGCAAACAAAGGTTAGTAAACTGCTTAGATACAAGTAAAACGGTGCGTTAAATGCTCACGAACGGTGAAAGCTTACAAATTCACGCCGATTCCGCGCAAAATGATGCCCTTGATATAAGTCATAAAGATAACATTACAGCCTAGTTCCAGCCTAGTGGTATACAGAAAGTCTAGACAAGAGCACTTCAAATGATGGACGGTGTTTGGAAAAAAATATCGAGTGATTCGATTAAAACGTGCACGCGCATTCGATTACCGATTAATAGATTCGAACAACTAACAACCGCCGATTGACTGCAATTGATCGATTGACTTGATTTTCAAAATTCAAAACAAGGTAGGTAGTAGGTACACAAGATAACATAATACAAGAATATTATTTATTAAACATCGGAAAAAACAACAAACACAAAATATTTACAAAGATACATAGTACAACATAGGTGCAATAAAAACTATAGTTAAATGTTTTCAGGCTACACGCCTCGTTAAACTTTAAGGGCGAATTGCACCAATGTCTTAAATGTGGCCTAAACAGCATTTTACTCAAACTCTTCATACAAAAGTCGATTTAAATGGCGATGAAGTGGCGCAAGTCGGCCTAAAAATACTGACCAACTAACTACATTTTAATCATATATTTATATTGATACAATTGCTAATATTGCAAACGCATCCAAGCTATCGAATATGTGGTTAGATGGTAACACACACGCGATTGAACTATCGCATACACACACCCCGCGTACTGATGCAGGCAGATACCGCAGCAGCAGCCGCTGTATATGCTGCTGCAGATCCAGTGTCATGAGCATTTTAGCGCATTCTAGTGCGTAGGAAGCGGGGTGTTGCTTAAACGCAATTGCGGAAATGCGCTGCATTAGATTGTATGCTTGTGCGCATACTGAACACAAGACAAACATACGAAGCGCAAGTTAAATGACTAATAAGTATGACTAGTCTGCCTTTGCCTGGTTACCTTGCCTGTTACACGTTGTTGCGTAAAAGTTATTATTATTATTAATTGTTCGATTGTTCAATTGTGATTCGATTTTTATCAACTTTTTCGAATATAGTTGAATTCATTCGACTGTTAATATCGTATTACCGCCCTCGTTACTTCAATATGAAAATAGAAAAGTTAATTTATACATTAGTTTAATGGTACCGAAGAGAAAACAGCCAACCTGGGGCAAGCTCGGTGAAATGACAATCTGAAGCATATTAGATAGTTAGATAAAAACATCTATTTAACGACACAATACTCAAAACATGACATAAACATTTTAAACATAATACAATAGAAATGCTAACATATTGGCAGTGGTGCCTGGATGAAAGTGGCCGAGGACAGAACAAAGTGAGGTGCTTGGGGGAATCTACGCCTAGTATTGGACGATTGTGGGCTGATAGATTGGATTAAGTATTTTTCAATAACAATTTTGTTCACAGGGAAATATTATTTATTATTTTACAAACAGGTTACTCTATCACAATAATGTAGACGAATAAGGTAAACATCCTTAAATCTGACTTGTTTATTGAGACTAATGCAAAACCATTTCTGCAGTATTCAATAAGCAAACGTTTACAATTCTCATTAATTTTTTTATTTGAATAACTTGTTGTATAACGTGTACAATAAAATACCCTTTCATTAAAGTGGCGATTTATATCCCAAACAAAACTTTAAAATGTTTTACGAGCTGCGACACACTTTAGCGCTATGTTTAACAACTTTACTGACTATCACAACCTACGAATTGTTGAATCTACCTTCGCTTAAATCTACCTTGCTTGGGTTTTATTATCATTTGTGTATTACCTACTATAGAATAAAGGATGCAAAGAAGTCGCCCTCAATGCGAGATGTAAACTGTACAACTCCTTGACCGCTCTTCCAATGAACAGCGTGATTGTGAAATCTTTAGCAATGCTTTAAAGGAATGAGAGAATTTATTACGATAAACAGTGACTTAACAGTAGTGGTAAGTCATATTCGGGAATTTCGTCCTTTGGTTCGAAAGTGTAAGTCAAAATTCAGGAAGTTCGTGATGTCAAAAAACCTGCCAAGTGGAATTCGGATTCATTACCATATCTATACAAAATTTGAATATTTCAAGCGTCTACCTTTTGCCGTTATTAATATCAAGCAAAAAAAAAACGGCAAAAAATCACGTTTGTTGTTGTTGTTTGTTGCCCCCCTTAAATATTTATTTTATTCTGTTTTTGGTATTTTTTGTTATAGCGGCAACAGAAATATATCATCTGTGAAAATTTCAACTATCTATATGTCACAGTTCATGAGATACAGCCTGGTGACAGACAGACAGACAGATGGACAGTGGAGTCTTAGTAATAGGTCTCTTTGGGTATGGAAACCTAAAAAACTATGTATTATGTTAAATGTTTCAAGAGTGTATCGTCCGATATGCTTAAACGAGTGAATAAAACTTAAATTAAAAATTTCAAAAACCCCCGACACAAAAAAGCTAACTCTTAAAAAGTAAAACCACATGTCGTTAATTTCATCCAAATCAAAGCAATAAAATTATTGGCAGCCATTTTTTCCGCCATTTTGTTTTTTTTTATCGCACATAATTTGCCCAGGGTGTACGTTATTTTAGTCAAAGCACCATCCCTATATCTCTTACTGTTTCGTCAGGCAGTTGACCATGTCCATAAACGGCTGACTGGATTTCCATCAAACATGGCTTAGAACCATCTCGATCAATCTAGCTTTCAATAAGAAAAAACCGCATTGAAATCGCTTGATCCGTTTAGGCGCTACGACGGAACGTACAGACGCACCCTTACAACACCCCTCTTTGCGTTGCGTCGGGGGTTAAAAACAACTGAATTGGCCCGCGCCAACCATATTATTAACACAATCGAACCATGTTATTTTCTCGAGTTTTATTACTTTTCGTTCTGATATTATTGTTATTGAACTACGTCAATGGTGTCTTGACGTGCGCCCAATGTGCTCGCACTTTCCGAGCCAAGATCGGCTACACCAGTCACCTGAGGGCACACTACCAGCGAAACCCTCAACCATAAAGAAATGAGAGTCTATAGAGAGGATATAGGTATATAAACATAGACATAAGGGGACATTCTAACCATGATTTAGAAGCATATGGTGCTAGTTTTGAAAAAATGGCGCGTCTAAAACCTGTTACCCGAAACTACTTCAATATATTACCCGAAACTACTATATATATTGAAGTAGTTTCGGGTAACAGGTTTTAGACGCGCCATTTTTTAAAAACTAGCACCATATGCTTCTAAATCATGGTTAGAATGTCCCCTTAAAAATCTTCGAACGAATTCGAAACCACCCTGTAGTTAAAATGGTATTTCCCTTTACCCAAAACTGTTTTAACTGCATTTGAAGAATGTTTTAGAGGAATTGTGTTTTTTTATGTATTTATATATTCTTAAGAGCCTTAGGCCGACTTGCACCACTGTTTAAATGGCACTTTAGTCGCCATTTAAATCGACTTTTGCATGAAGAATTTTAGTCAAATGCTGTTTAGGCATATATAAGAAATTGGTGGAAGTCGGCCTTGGTTTCTTTTTACCGCAAACTACTTAAACTGACTTTGACGAGTGTTTCAAAGGAATAAGATAAGATAAGAATATTCTTTATTGTACGAAGAAAAACACAAACATGAAATATTTACAAAACTGCAGTACAATTGGCGGCCTTATTGCTTATAGCAATTTCTTCCAGGCAACCGACGATGGAGAGTTGCTGAAGGAAAAGTGAGGAATCGTGTTTTATAAATAGCACCGTAACAATTTACGTCTTAATTTTGCAGTGACTTTAGTATGTAGCTAGAAAAGCCTCATCTTGCTCGAGAATTCGGTATTTGACACGATCAACAATAAATTATTTCATATGCTCGATTAAAATAAAATTACAAAATATCTCGGAAAATGTATCTCTTTTTTTGTCAATTACTACTTATTAATTAAACATAAAAAGAGTGCTCTGAAATGTGACTTCATAAGCCAGTATTTTCATACACAATTCCGTTTTAAAAGTAACTCATTTGATATTTTGTCAAATACCCAATTCGTTTGAATAAGGCCTCCTGCCCTTCTCTAGCTCGTGTCAGTACTGAATAAACTCTAACTAAGCCGCCTCGTAAAACTTAACAATGCAGTAATTTAGGGCACACGCTTAAATAATGCTTATCATTACGCTATCTCCTTTGAAGGCTTGGCACGGCGTAATAAACGTACGGTGGTAAAACCGCCATTTTATCTGGTTAGTTAAGTAAAAGTAACGCCATGTATTTGACATTAGAGGTCTCAGATAGAGAGATTTAAGACTCGACTAGCCTATATACGTCCCACTGCAGGGCACAGGCCTTCTCTCAGAGAGAGAGTATGGACTAAATTACCACACGTGCCCACCGCGGATTAGCAATTTCAATCGCGTTATGTGAATACCACAGACACTCAGGTTTCCTCACGATGTTTTCCTTCACGGTGAGCGAGTGGTATTGCTACTAGGGTACAACTTCACAAACGTACGTAACTTCTTCATGGGATAGTAAATTAAATAAATAATAAATTATTATTATTATAGTAAAGAAAAAAATCTTATTTTATTACATGAATTTGCAAAGGTAAAGTGAGATCTTTCCCAGCATATCACACCTTCTCATGTTCAATCAGAAATTTATTTGAACTTTAAAAAAATACATGCTCTTTGTTGAATGATAATGACATGAAAAAAGCAGCACTCCACTAAGATATTGTTTTCACAAAACATGAACGAACAAACGAATAGGTAAATGAAAAGCTACATACTTTGCTAACAATAAATCACCGATAATTCAGGCAATTTTTATGGCATATTTAACCGTTAGGCTAACAGTCTTTCTGGCCAAACGTACATAGGTTTCCGACTTCTTCATATAGGCCTAACGTTCCTCGGTCAAACATTCATTCGACTTACGTTTTTCGGCGAAACATTATTCCACTCCAACGTCCATAAGCAGCCTATATAATTTACGTCCCACTATAGGGCACAGGCCTCTTCTCAGGGAGAGAGTATGGGCTCAACCACCAAGCGATTTCAAGCGCTGAGGTATGTGAATAGTTTAGACACTCAGGTTTCCTTAAGATGTTTCCTTCACCGTTAGCGAGTGGTATTGCTACTATAACTTCACAAATGTACATTACTTAGGAAACAAAGTCATAGGTACATGCCCGCACTGGGGAATCGAACCTAGTTCTCTCGCTTCCGAGTCCAATGTTCTACCCACGAGACTACCACCACTCGTGTGTGTACTTGTTCCATCATCGAAGGCTTCATAATCACTGGTAGATTTCACTGCGAGAATCGTTTACGACGATTAGCAATTGGCAACCAGTCATTAACATCATTTATGTCAACCTAGCCAACTGAAGCAGTTTGTTTGCTGTCCACGACCATAACTTAACGGGCTAAAGAAAGCTACAATTTGTCAAAGCATTCATTTAACATCGATGTCACAGGGAAACATCGCGCGTCAATACAGAAGGATGGCATCGACTCGTATTCTGTCACTACGGAGGTAAAACTTTAAACGACAACCCTGTCAAATAATGCTACTAAGCATTAAGCTCGCCTAATATTAATTTTGGGAAATGAATATTTTTGTATTGGTATTTTCGTAACCATTATACATTATTAACTTAATTCCGGAACCAGTTACTTGATTATTTGTCGGAAGAGTCCGACCACAAGATTAGATAAGATAAGATAATCATTTATTAAATTGCCACAACAAAGATATATTAAGCTCTTTGAGTAAGAGCAAAACCTGGTCGGACTTTTACGAAAACAATTCAAGTACCTAAACGATTCCGGAGTAGTGAGGAGGCAGTTTCAATCTGACTGATAGTTTTAGTAGCTTTCTGCATCTCCCTATACGTAGTAGTTGACCATGTTCTTTGAAAAAACGGGCTTGTGTAAGTATCAAGTTCTATCAAAGTATATGCAAAACGCGGTGGTAGCCTAGTGGGTAGAACATTGGACTCGGAAGCGGGAGACCCAGGTTCGATTCCCAATGCGGGCATGTACCTATGACTTTTCTTTCTAAGTTATGTACGTTTCTGAAGTTATAGTAGCAATACCACTCGCTAACGGTGAAGGAAAACATCGTGAGGAAACCTGGGTGTCTGAGCTATTCACATACCTCAGCGCTTGAAATCGCCAATCCGCGGTGGGCACGCGTGGTGATTAAGCCCATACTCTCTCTCTCTCTCTCTCTCTGAGAGAAGGCCTGTGCCCTACAGTGGGACGTATATAGGCTGCTTATGATGATATGCAAAGCAAAATTAGTTTTGTCCTTACTTAGAACAATTAGCTTAACTACATGACCTTCAACCATTGGGACACTTTAATAATAAAGTTTTCATGTAGTTTTTCCGGCTGAATTCGACTGTATAAGCCTCACATGTTCTCTTCACGATTTTTTTGTTTTTATTTTTGTTTTGTTGACGTTCGTGTATTTTGTTTGTGTACTTTCGTGTTTACTTTGTGTTTCTGTGACAATTTAAATAAATTTCTTTCTTCTTTCTTAATACTGGCATCCTAGGCATTACTTCTATGCTGCAACGTCGCGTCGTTAAGTAAATTTTATATTTTTATAACGGAGTCATACTCCTACTTAATATATAATTGGAACATAATCAGACAAGTGATCTGCCAGGAAAATGGCAAGTGGCAGTCCCTGGTATCTGCCTACTCCTCTGGGATACAGGCGTGAGTTTGTGTATGTATTTAGAACATAGATTACTCAATCGTATTTGAAATGAAAATGAGTAAAAAGAGTCCTACTACTTACCACTACATTTCTTACAAGTAAAAAACGTTAAAATTTCAACTGGATTCCTAATACAGATCAAGGTTACATCTTTATATGGGTCAAACCGATTCACAGACATATAAACCGACAGACGGACGGACGAACGGACAACTGATGGACGGGAAGGACCGACGACGGACGGACGCACGGATCAACGGATGTATAAATTAACGGCCTTATTTATAAGAAAACACGATTCCTCTTAAGCTCTCGTCAGAGGCAATTTATTTAATGTGTGGATACGTCTTTTCCTTTTAAAATCTCCACGATAGACTATTTTAAGAAAATGAAACTTGAATTGTGTGGAAACTTGTACACAATGGCAATAGTACTTCTGCCATTTGCAGTTACTTATTTATAAGAAAATATGGTCGCAGAGGAAATTATAAACCATCTTCGGAAGACGGTGGTCCGTTACTTGATTTACATAGGACATAAGTTTCCCACCTAGACATGTGTGTTAAGTGACACATAAATAACACACGTAGAATAAACATTAAATTATCTACCGACATGGAAGAAAGCAATAGTATGATAATCATGTTCAACAGAGATAGCGTAGTGATTATTTTATTATGAAATTTTATTGTCGACTAAGCCGATTTATGAAACTATTGACAAACCAAATGGGATTGCTTGGAATTAGTTTCTTGGTTTACGAAACATATAACAGAAGCAGCTCTTGCATTAACAAAAAAACCGGCCAAGTGCGAGTTGGACTCACGCACGAAGGGTTCCGTACCATTATCTATATAAAATTTGAATTAATATTTATAATTAATATCGAGCAAAAACCGGCAAAAAAATCACGTTTGTTGCATGAAAGCCCCCTGAAATATTTATTTTATTCTGGTTTTAGTATTTATTGTTATAGCGGCATCATCATTGAAAATTTCAACTGTCTGTCATGAGATAAACCCTGGTGACAGACGGACGGACAGTTGAGTCTTATTAATAGGGTCCCTTACCCTTTGGGTACGGAACCCTAAAAATTAAAAAAATATATATATATATTTATCGCGCTTATACACGGGCGGCACGTGTGCTAACTGCAGCCGTTGACACTCGTCAACGGCAGGCGTCGCGCTGACGCGGATATTCGTCGCTGACATGTCGGCTACTGCCGTCGGTGCGTCGACGAGTGCCGACGGCTGCAGTTGGCACCCGTGCCACCCGTGTTCATAAGCAGCATACGTCCCACTGTAGGGCACAGGCCTTCTCTCAGAGAGAGAGAGTTGGGCTTAATCACCACGCGTGCCTACCGCGGATTGGCGATTTCAAGCGCCGAGGTATGTGAATAGCTCAGACACTCAGGTTTCCTCACGATGTTTTCCTTCACCGTTAGCGAGTGGTATTGCTACTATAACTTCAGAAACGTACATAACTTAGAAAGAAAAGTCATAGGTACATGCCCGCACTGGGAATCGAACCTGGGTCTCCCGCTTCCGAGTCCAATGTTCTACCCACTAGGCTACCACCGCCCGTGTACCGACTACATATTGTAGGTACTATTCAACTGAATCTAACTTTGTACGTACCTTACTGAAATAAACATAAACATTTACATACAGGCTCATACATTGCGTCTGGCCCCACACTAGTGTTATGAGAACCAGAAACAACGACATCACAAACATGTAAACATCCAAGACCTGGGGTTTTTTTTTGTCCCCAGCCAGGATTCGAACCCAGGACCTCTCGCATGGTATGCAGACGCACTACCGCTGCGCCACGAGGTCGTTAAATGAATTGTTTATACTAATTTGTTTATCCTCTGCTACAGACCCCGCTTCACGCTACCGCTATGAACGGTTTTGTCTTTCTATCGACTAGCGTCATCTCGTTTTGTTGTATTACATTACACAAACTCACGCCCGCCACGCCCGGAGAGGTAGACAGAGACCAGGGTTAACCACTTGCCACGATCCTGACGGACCTCTTTCGCTTCATCAATATTCATTAGTCGTTGCATGCAAGCACGCTGGTTTCGGGTACTTTTATCTTGCCCTTTGCTAATACCGTTCCCTATTTGTCCAAAGCATATCCGCCTAGAATCTCCCTTACGTCCCTAGAAGGGCCGGCCTTCTAGCCACATTAGCTCAACATTTCTTTCGTTAATATTGCTTATTTCATCTTTTCCATGTGTCCAAGCTAACCCATCATTCCTTTCTATTGAGAAAAAAATTGAGAAGTTGTCGTTAGCTCAAAAAGAAAAAACCGGACAAGTGCGAATCGGACTCGCCCAACGATGGTTCCGTACAAATTTGTAGGTACTACATGTTATAAATAATTCAGGAATCGAGTCTCGCAGTTTTTTCCGAGCTTTTCCCGAACTTCAAAGACATTTTTTTTTTATTATTTATTTACAAATATATAGTTTCATATTTTTCCTTCTATTTGTAGTTTAAGACGATGTTACTTGCCAAATTTCATGGTTCTAGGTCACCGGAAAGTACCCTATAAATTTTGATTTCCTTGAGTGTCAAAATAAACGTTTTTGCAGCATAAACGGCCATATCTTTTTATGTTAAATAAGAAGTTTGATTTTTTCACAGCTTCGAGGGACTGTAGACCTGAGTACATGGAATTTCAACTCGATACCTTCACGTGTTACACAGACAAAAGGTCTTGACAGACAGACGGACGGACGGTCCACAAAGTGATCCTATAAGGGTTCCGTTTTTCCTTTTGAGGTGCGAAACTCTAAAAAGTCCCTATTTTTAGAATAACACTAGTAAGTGATCAAAACTGTTATAGTAATCAAAACCTATAGGGCATCTCCCGTTCACCTAGAACAACGTCGGAGAATTTGGAGAATTTGGTTGAAGTATATCTGTCTGGGACGTCCCTTACCGACCCTTCCACCCACATTCGCTCTCTTTGCTTTACTCCGACTGCAAGATTGCGTAGCGCCACATGATAGAAAGAGAAAAAAAGTTTATTACGGTGATGTGCGGCTAGAACAGGAGGTATTTTCAGGAGAAGTTTTTAGGATGTTAAGTAAGACAGATAGCTAGCTAAAGTAAGTAAGATAGATAGTATAACTATTTCAAACGTAGTTTCTAGGATTTAAAGACAGATGGCTCCACAAAAGGAAATGACTCGAAGGAAGAGTATCCGCTTCGTAGGAAATCCGAAGCTTTCCTCAATAAAACATTGTAGGATGCGCATTTCACCTCCGAAGAGAAACGATGGGAGACCAACTAAGTCGGGAACTCAGTGAAAACGCACTTTAAAAAACAAAAACTTACAATAAAAATATTAAACCCGACAGTTGAAAAGTCTCCAAACCGAGCGGAAATCCATTTTCATTTTCAGTCAGAGCTGACAGGAACTTTTATTCTATTTATAAAGTAAGTTTGATCTCGCTCCAGTCAATCAATCAGTCCACTACTGGGCCTAGGCCTCCCCAAGGTACGCCACTTCTTTCTATCCTCGGCTATCCTCATCCAGCCGTTGCCAGGAATCTGCCATAAAATCGAAATTGACCGAGTTTTAGTCATAAAGGTACCCTATAATTGGTGGCCCTACTTTAGTAATCAATATAAATGTGCTCATTTACATAAATAAACGTACAATTTGTAAGTTTCTTTATACAATAAACCACAATAATAATAATTCTTTTTTCAGACCAATAACCATACAGGCGATACAAAATAACAAAAATAGTACATAGCTAAACTTACGTACACACGCGTACAAATATAACCGTCCTATGCGTTTGCAGCCGGTTAAAAACTTAATGATCGCTATAAAGTGCGGGTAAACGATCGTTTTACTCGACCATCTCCGTTTCCTAAGACGACTTGCGTAGTTCAAACAACAGAAGGGACGTGCCTTTCCACTGGAGAGATTGAGGTGTTTCTCTTCAAATGAATTGCTAAGGATGGCCTGCACCTGGTCTCCGGATAAATAAGTAAACAGATAAATACGTATCGAGGAATAAACGAATAAAAAGCTAATTGGGAGGCTTGTTGGTCATATAATATTTCTCATACATAGTCATAATAGACTCTAACGTAGGATCCCTAGCTGAGTTCCAGAGATCAAGCAAGATCGCGTGTTAACAAATTATAATACGGTATTTGACACGATCAACAATAAATTGGCCTAGCGGTTGACATGCCTGGCTACCAAAACAGAGGTTATGGTTTTAAGTTTTATTTTATTTTATTTTTATTTATTAGAGAAAACAAACAGTTGTACAAACACATTAATGTAACTTAGGAATAACATAAACACTATATAATTGTACAACCAGCAGTTTTAAAATAAATACTGATATACGTATAAGCAAATAATTTGTGACTTGTTTCTCAATGCATTTTGTTTCATTTACGTTTACTGTTCATTTGCTCAAATGTACTGTTATAAATAAAATTACGTGCGACATCCCAACAAAAATGTAAATACGTAAACGTCTACCCTTTTTATACCCATTGGAACTTTGATGAAGCGAAAGAGGTTTACCATCATCGTGGCAAATATCAAACTCTGCTCTCTGCTTACGCTTACCTATATAGTCAACTAACTGGATATTTTATTTTATTACTTAGATAGATATTTAGATATATTATAATGTAACAGTAAGGGTAATCGTATCAATCTTATAACACCTCCTGGCGAAAATACATTACATTAGAAAACAATAAAATTCTGTGGGTACAGTTGACAGCACATCAACTTTCACACGCGTGTACTCTACTCGGTTACATTAAGGTTCACTTTGCAAGTAAAATGTAAAGGTTGATGTGCTGTCGACTTTACCTGTATCAACTTCTTAGCCTCTCAGACCTGTGCTTTGTCAGGTGTTGAATGAAATCGAACTGGTTTCGCTTTCGTCGGCCGGCGGGGTCGGGGAGCGGCATTTATAGAGACGTGTACCGGCCCGGCCCGATAGCTGTAGGAACTCCATGGACGTGCATTTAGTAGGAAGGTTAGGAAGGGGCAAACGAAAACGTGACTTCTAGCGCACACTAACTATCCAGCTACTTTTTACATAATATAAATGTTATCTAACTTTTATAAGCCATTATGGTATCTAAAAATCAGCCAGATAAATCAAATTAAATATGCTGGCAATTTTTATTCGAAGCTGGATCCTGTGATAAAAAAGTTCTTATCAATCCCATCAAAAAAAACTTTACAATTCTACACTAACCAATGCTGAAGAATAGAGAACTACAAGTGAAAAATCGTCATCAGGAAGTCATTAATTGTAGCATGATATAGCATGATATACAATGGTACCAGCTGCTTCTTTGCACTGGCAGCCCCGAAAAGCAAGATATCCGAATTGGTTGCGAACTTATAGGTGACGGCACATAATGAAAGAAAGGCCTTAATTTTTTTATGTGATTACCTACTCGACAACGAACGAAACAAACATTACGATTTTGTAAACCAACGTCACCCTAGTAATGTACTATCGCCCATGCACCACGCGTCGCCTCGGACATTCCCGCTCAGTCGCCCAATTGACTCGTCCGTCACTTTCCTTGGCTCTTACTGAGCTTTTGGAGGGCCTTAAGAGAGCCTTTAGTGGCCCTAAACAACCAAGAGTAAACTCTCAGGCAGTTAAGGCTGTGTCTTCAGAGATATAACGCTCGAGCGGAGCGGAAATTATATGATTTTTTTAGAGCTATTTTAATGTTACGTCCAGTTGACTCACCTGTCAGTTTCGTTGGCTGTTATTGAGTCTGTTAGGGGCCTTTTATCGCACGTAAGGTAAAGCTGTGCGCTTAGAAATATCAGACGCTTGAGCGGATTGGAAAATCTAATTTAAATTAATCTCGTGTCGCGGTGTTTGTTATCGAACTCCTCCAAAACGGCTTCACCGATTTTCACGAAATTTTGTGGATATATTTGGCTAGGCTCTGTCTGAGTCTTCAGAGGGCCTTTGTCAGCCCTTCGCTCTTAGATGGGTTTAGACTGTGCCCTTAGAAATAAAAAAAGCTTAAGCGGAGCAGGAATTGTTAGATTTATAGATAGTTTATTTCATGGCAATAGTATTTTATAAAAATACATTTTAGAGCAATTACATCATGCCCACTGTGACTAGAAGATTTTTTTGCTTGGGTCTTATTGTATTCTTAGCGTGGTTTTACTCACAGTTTAGGTGAAGCACTGACCTTAAAAACAGCGGAAGCATAATATGTAACTTTTCTTAAACATGCGCGGAAATATTGTCATTACTTTTGAATAAAGAACACGCGAAGTATCATATTTACGTAGACTGAAAAACCAAAATCACTTCCCGGCGCGTTCTTTGAATTTGGAACGAAGAGCGCGCCGGCAATGTTGTATGAAACGGTGTGCTGTTTGAATTTAGAACTCTCATCTATCGTAACACATTACGTTCTCGTGGCTGTATAGCCACAGATGCATTTACCTTTCGGCACAAACTGTAAAATAAAAATAACAATTGGCGGTAAAGCGGAGTTCGTTGTTATTTTGTTAATAAAATAATTAAAATGAGTTCCGATGATTCTGAAAATGAAAATGAAGTGAACATTGACTGCACTCCACCAGATTTAAGATCGGAAGCTAAATTAGCGATGGAAAACCTGCTTCCAGCAGAATCAAAGAAAATTTGTTATGTAAAAGGCCGCTTTTTAATTCCTTGCATTTTTTTAAGAAAATAACTTTTGTCGTTGTAAGCTTACTTATATGACCGTAGCTTTATACTCCTCGGACGCAAAGATGATTACATGGCAAATAGAATGGCCCTTGTCTGCATAACGCCTCTATTATCATAGTAATTATCTTCTCATAGCGCAAGCGTTTTGTTTACATTACATTCACACATAGTGAAAGAATGAAAGTTGTGTTTAAATTACGGCAAAAGAATAACCAACCGGTCCCCATCAATGTCCCTATGTGTCTGTCTGTCTATCTACCTCTCTTACTTTGAAATGGTTTTGTCACTACAGGTTTGGTTTGAAATGGTTTTATATTTAATAGGTAGCCAGTTTACATTTTTGCAGAATTGACAAGCAATCGAAAACACTTAAAAGTAACGGGGTATATATTATACGTAGAATACAAGAATTGTGATTTTTTATTTTTGTTTTTATTCTACCTTACAGAGTAAAAACAAAAAAAAATACTTTATATACAAATGTTGAACTTAGTGTCATTTTTAGTGTAATATTTTTGGTATGACAACCACTAATAATAAAAATACCAAATTATAATTTTCTGATTCTAAGTAATAGTGGTCTGGAAAAAATATTCCCAATCGTCTGTATAATTTTATTTTATTTTCAATTTAATTTCTGGCGTACAGTAAAGAATATTTTACTAATCCTCGTGATTCTGTCGCCTTGAGACTAAAAGAAAATATTATAGCAAATTACTACACGGCCATGTCTGATAGCGGGTTAAACTGTATAGAGACAGAGATATCTATCCAAAAAGAGAGATCTTCCAAATTCTCTTCAAAATTAACGGATTTCACTATGATGACATTATCAAAATGGTACAGCAGCTCTCCTTACTATAGCTACCACCTACAGCAATAAAATATAGTCAAATCTAATACAACAACCCTAAATTGGATTCCAGAAAACCTACCCTTACCTATCAAACCGAATCTTCGTACCATGGACGGTATTTAACGTTATAACACACTAGCTCTTATTTCACGAAATACAAACGAGATTGTTTAACCAAAAAGTGTAGACCCTAGTTTGCCTGTCTGTACAGACGTACAAAGACATTCCACATTCTGATAAAATGAGGACCCTTCTCCATGTAGACGGATTATCTTTCAATATCCAAGAAGGGTTTCAGACCTTTATTAGCTAAGATGGATCGCCGGGCCTTGGTTGGACAAAGCAATCCATTACACTCGTGTGACCCTCACAAACTATATTAAATATTTACGCATTATTATATTTTTTTTTGTTGCACTAACCCGTGCTGAAGACAATTTTAAATCCAAGTCTGGGACTTGGATAGGTTTTTAATATTTACACATTGCTGTAACAATAAGGGATCGCCTAGTAACGGTTAAATTGGGACTCAGATAAAGACCTTATGAAAGAAAGCTCGTATAAAATACATCATTCATAATTTATATGCTCCTTAAGGCCTGTCTCCTGCTCGTATTTTATCACGAAACATTACACAAAACATTCTGTTTTCTTTGCGCAAAACATTTTCGTTGCTAGGGGCAGCAAAATAAAAAGTTAATTTGGCGCATTGAAAACCGATTGTTTTGTGTAATGTTGCCTGATAAAACACGAGCACGAGACCCGGCTTTAGACCTGACATTATAAGATTTTTATATGAAACATCAGTATTTTTATCCTGCACTCGTCGATAGTTGTTAATAATGTGAAATGTGTCGTGGACATACTGACAAACGGGAAATTTATTCAATTACAGGGAATTGTTAAATAGTACATTTCAAATTGCAGTGAATTGTCAAAGATTGAAATACAAAATAACACAGTATATTTTAATTTGCAGCAAATCGTCGAAGAACGAAGTATGTAATAAATTATAGTAAATTTTAAATAACTTCCCGACTTCGTCATGAAATGTATCTCAATATATTCCAAAATTAAAAAGGGTTACTTATATTTCATTTCATCCAGCTTTTCCATTGATTTAAACAAATCTTTGAATAGATCGGTAAAATTGTGCGGGAAGCAGTGTCTGATGTGTTTTTTTACACCTTCGAGCGATTTATTTTGACAAAAAGCTGACTAGTTTAAATATACATACAATTGTGTAAAAAAGTTTAATGAATGAATTAATGAATGAAAATATTTATTTCAGACCTGGGTCCATATTTGACAATAATAACAGCAATAAAAATGGTGTTACAGATAAATTTGGAAAAATGTTGAGTTGAGTTGAGAAACATTGCGTTTAAGTTTTAAATATTTATGCCGCGTTTACTTATAAATTGGTAAGGTAATAAAAGGAAAGCGTGCAAAAGTATGCCTTAATGCTTACTGTAATATGGCTCACCATTGCCCGCCCGAGGTGCTGAGCGGACGGGCGCGGCCCACGCGAGCAGGGCCACTGCCCACCACCATGTCATCACAACCGATCCTGTTGACAACAGAAAAATACTTTTTAAATATGAATACCTCTTTTTCTTTCAAGGGGAAAATACTGGTCAGTCGCTTTAAAAATTAAAAGGAAATAAAGTCACAACATTTTCGCGAAGCAAAACATGAATAAGTTTTTTCTTCAAGGGGAAAAGACTAGGTGCTTTTAAAATTACAAAGAAATCAAAGATAAAAATATCACCTAAGCAAGATTCACTGTCCATAACAGTGTTTGAATTTGTATTTTCAAAAATGTATTTCACATGCACGGTACGAAAAAAATGAAATACCTATTTAATAGGCATTGCAAATTCTCTTAACACAAAATGAAAACAAAGGAAATCGCAAGTCTTTCCTGAAAAATATGAAATAAGGTATTATTTGTCAATTTTCATTACATAAACACTACAAAAGTTTCAATAAATCCAAATTTAGAAGCAAGCAGCTATGTGATGATAGCAGTCCAAGTTTAATAAAGTAACAGATGAATGTGTTTCTTCACCTACAGCGTACTCTATCCACAACCGTGTCATCTATAAAACCGAGACAAATGTCTAGCGTTTGTAATAAAATTTAAGGCTCCATTTTCAGGGCTTTTACGACCAGCGCTGCCTTTAAAGGCTTTAGAGTCTAGAAACGCGTTGTAAGTGTGCATTTTCTCTGATGCTGCCGATAGGCTGTACAGATAAACCTACTTCTTTTAAAGGTAGCTTGTCAAGGCCGTTAAATAGAAAATTGAGCAATCTAAGTGTCATTTAAATCTAACTTTTAAAATGTTTCCATTTAGCCCAGTTCAGAAACAAAACAACAGACTTGTCCTCAGTTGCGCATCGGTTCTTTTAAGTAGATTTACGTTACGTGAACCTACTAAAAAAAAAAAATTAATCTTGCAACCGGCTCATTCCATGTATAATGTAATAAATTGCAAATTTTAATATGTAAAATTTTAGTTAAATCTAAAAGTAAGTATCACACTTTTCATTTTATATTTTTTTCTTAACTATAGAAGTTAAAGATTTAAAATAAAAAAACGTTTATCAACTAATTTTATCAGCTTTCTTTTAAACTGTACTGCAAAATAAAACTTTTTTTCCAGCCCTTTTTATTTCTAAATTATATCTTGTGTACATAAAAAGTTATTGCAATTTTAAAAGTGTGATACTTAGTTTTGCAGGCCAGTGTAGTTATAGCATCATAAAGAGAAACATATTTTGTGTTTAGGTTCCAAGTTTCAAAAGGATTTATTCTCAATACATACAAGCCCTCTCTCAGAGAGAGTATGGGCTTAATCACCACGCGTGCCCACCGCGGATTGGCGATGTCAAGCGCTAACGTATATAAATCTGAGGTTTCGCTACTATACGGTATTGCTACTATAACTTCACAAATGTACCTAACTTATGTCGGGAATTGAACTTGGGTCTTTCACTTCCCAGTCCAATTTTCTACCCACTAGGCTACTATGAGGTTATTATTATAGTTAAAAATCTCTATTGCACTGTTAAAAAATAAAAAGTACAAAGGCGAACTGGATGCTAATAACGTTTTTGTAAAAACAGTTGAGCCAGTGGTGTTATAGAAAAAAGAAATGTATTCATGTGTAGCAAGACCTTCGAAAAATGTCTCTAGGCAATTTAGGACGTGCTTTGGGACTCGTCCATGTGGCGCCGGATTAAGAATAGCCATTTCCTTCGGTGGATGTCGTAGAAGGCGGCTAAGAAAATTACCAGGAGACGGGCAGCAGCGTCTTCCTGAGATTGCAGGAACCCGCCTGCCAAGCGTGGCGATTATGGCAAAACTCCTCACGGTTATGAAACCATGAGGGAGGCCTATGTCTTGCAGTGGGCGTCAAATGGCTGATGGTGATGATGGGACTCGTCCACTTGTCGAATACTGTAAGTACGTAGGCATTGGGAGGTCTAGTCCAGCAGTCACAATCAATCAATCTGCTCGTACTCGACGTACGAGAGGATTGATTGATTTATTGATTGATTCATATTAAGTTCTAAGTGTGAAGATCTAAGGATGGAGTATTTTCAAATGTTTAACTGTACTTGTATCTGTTTCTTCACCTTCTAATAAAATAAATAAATGTTACCCAGGATGGAGGATTCTTCTTCAGAGCTTTATCGCTTCAACCATTAAGAAGTTATACATACAGAACAAAAACTCCCGCCTGCATCCCTGAGAGGCAAGCAGAGACCAGACGCCACTTGCCGCGATCATGACAAATTGTGGCTGGGTGCCATACATTACTGTATGGTACCCGGCTGCCTTCGATTTTATATGCCGCACATGTTCTCTTTGCCATTGTTTTGTGTTTATTTTTGTTTTTTTGACGTCCATTTATTTTGTTTGTGTACTTTTGTATTTAAAAAACCTATTTATACAAGGGCGGCTGGTAAGAGCTGGATGAGAGTAGCCGAGGACCGTGCTCGGTGGCGTGCTATAGGAGAGGCCTTCGTCCAGCAGTGAGCAAGCATAGGTTGATGATGATTTATACAATAGATAGATAGATAAATAATTTATTCACATAAGACACACACACGTATATAAAGCAAAGTAATACAAATCAATTCAAAAGTCACAATACGAAGAAAGAATATAACAAAACAATAACATACAGAAAAAAGCAAAAACACACTGGAAATTAGCCAGACACGGTACGACAAGGGTACAAAAGTGACCAACGTAGGTGTGGCAAATGTGAATGGGCTCCGACTCAGCATGTGCTGAAAGTCCAGGAAGAACTTCAGCGCTGATATTCTGCCGGTACCTGGGAGCGGCATGCAGCGCCAGGAGAGCTGAGGTGAGGTGGTCGAATTGTTATCAGACCGGATTAAATAATGTAATGTCACGTTGCAAATATTGAAATAAATTGTATTTACATGTTTACTTTGTGTTTCTGTGACAATTTAAAAAAATGTCCTCTCTCTCTCTCTCTCTCTTTAGTATTAAAAAATCATCATTATTGAGCTTCTCAAGCGGAAATACTTAAGTTATTACCTATCGACACTGCAATAAAATCGTTTACATTAATAATAATACATTTAATTGCACTTTCTTTCTCGATACACGCGTAGCAAATTACGTAATTCCAGATCAAACATAATGATAGCATGCAAGCAATATGTAATCTTGGAGAAAATGCATTAAATATTATAATAATCGCGATGCAGTGTATACTCAGTGCCAGATAAACTTCTACTAAATAAGAATTTTAGGGTTGGATACCTCACATACATTCATGTACTCGCGCCGGACCGCTCGGAGGCTACCCCTCCGGAATACAGGCGCGAGTTTATGAATGTAAGAGAGACCAATGTTTACCTCTTGCCACGATACTGAAAAACGTCTTTAGTTTTACTAACATTAATTAGCTGCATGCACTCACGCCGGTATTGGGTAGGTTTTATCTTGCCCTTCGCTAATACATTCCCTATTCGTCCAAAGTATGTACGCCTGGAACGTCCCTTACGTCCCTTGAAGGGCCAACCTTCTACCCACATTAGCTCGACATATTTCTCCCTTCCATATATCTAAGCTAATGCATCATTTCTTTCTATTGAGAAAAAATTGAGATATTGTCGATACCTCAAAGACAAAAGGATTCCCTATTCTTAGAATATCATTTACTATCAAAACTTATAGGATATCTCCCATTGACTTACAATTACGTAATTTAGGAATAAAACAAGATTCACAATACAATTAAAAGGTAACAAGCTATCTTGAATCAATGATATGAAGCTGGATAGATAGCTGGATAGTTTTTTTTCGTATACATAAAGAGTACGAGCATTTGGCACACAGTATGTGTACGACTGGATGACAGCGCGTTCAATATAATTATAGAGCAAACGATAATTATCGTTATTATAATAACATTCGCTTAGCAACTAAAATAGGTAGATCAGAGCACAATTTAACAAATAGATCGATACAGAGAGTCGTATTATATATATATATATATATATATATATATACTAATGAATGAATGAACTAGTGAATGTTGAGGAAGCGAAAGTGATCTGTCAGGATCGTAGCGAGTGGCAGTCCCTGGTCTCTGCCTACCCCTCTGGGATACAGGCGTGAGTTTATATTATGTTATGTTATTACTCTGTAAATTACTGGTGTGCAATAAAGTGTTATCTATCCATCTAGCTATCTACAAATTAAATACTTGGGCAATATTGGAACGTCAACTCTCCATTATTTGAATCTATGAGTATTTTTAAGTATGTCCGTACTTTCTCTCAAACATTAATTTGTTTGTTCATTACGCAACATTCCCACGAAGCTATTACCAATATCACCGAAAATGCCACGAGTAAAGACAACGGTCAAATTACCAAAAGAAAGTTGAAGTACTCAAGTAAAAATATGTCAAGCGTCGAGACACAGCGTTCTTAAAACCGAGCCCATAATCAAAGCTCGTAAAAATTTTAATACCTTTCGATTAAGAGAACCTTTTTACGGGACCTTATCGCTCACAAAAATGTATTTAACGTTGCATAACATCGCAGGGGTATTCAACCGTAAACCAGATGCATGAACTTTGTCAATAAGTATACCTAGTTCGTAGGCTATTGCGTTCGTTTTTACAACAGAATTCCAGAACATAAATAGAACAGAAAATAAATTTAAAACATTCATTAAAAAATCGCTATGTAAAAAAGCCTATTATAGAATAGACGAGTATATGAACGATATAAGCCCTTGGTAGTAAGCCAATTCCACTGCGATTTCATTGTTATTTAATTATTAATATTATAATTTATTTAATTTTAAAACCGTGTACTGACGACGTGATTGCACATTAATAACTATAGCACACATTTTATAGCTGACAAGAACTCAATCTGCAGGTTTGCTAAAGGTCATTCGAATGGTGGCGTGGTGGCCGGGTCACCTATCTCCCTCTAAAATGGTTGAGACTGGTGATGGCTGACCCCTGCGTTATGCTCGTGAACGGGTGCTGTTCGTGTGTCTGGCCGCAGCATTACTGTTTTATCTTCTTTTGTAAGAAGTGTTATTTTGGCTTTTAAAGTTATTAGTGGCTATCACGGAATCATATCATATAGGCTTTGATGTATAAGTTTAAGATGATTTGAGAAAAGATGGTCAGAGTGGAGTTTTTTTTCCCGCTGCCTTTTTCTCCACTACAAATACGGCCCGAAGGCAGCGGCTAACATAGTAACATAGTACATTGACATTCAGCAAACAGAATGTAAATTCTTTACGTTGAAATAAATTATTGATTTCTGATTTCTACACGTTGCATACAGTTTAACGTTTGTCCGCTCCAGAGATGGTAATAAATTATTTTTTTTGTTTGTTTGTTTAATTAGTTATTAAAAATTAAGTCCTATTCTGTAATGAAGATAAATATTTTTTTATTTAATCTTATTAAGTGAGCTAAGAATTCGTATTTTTTCTAAATGTTTTAATTTGATATTTTATGAGGCAGCTTATTTATTTAATGTTAGGGAATTCAACAACAAAATACTTATGGTTTTCCTTCACAGTTGGCGAGTAAGATAAACGAGTAAAGTAATTGACCAAAATATTCAGTCAGAAAAAAGTTTATCTCATTGTGTGCGGTGTGTGTGTGATGTGCTTCACATTTCACAAGAAGGGAAAATGAGTCATTGTTTCGTTGATCGGCAAATGACTATACATAGTTCTAGATTTGACAGGTCACAAGTCTAATCTCGATTGTATTGAATCAAGAACTGCGTGTATGAAAAGGTTGATGAGTAAAGATTGATTAGCTGTGAACTATACAGTCAATAAGGTCGTTACATTTTTGTTACAAAGTCGCGTAACGTAACTGATTAGAGTACCCGTATGTAAAGGTTGATGTGCTGTCAAACCAACCGCGTTTTACATCGTATTTGCATTAGAAAACTCTCAATTTTACCCATTTTGTCACATAGACTAAAGTCTGTTTTTTAATTCGATGCAAAAAAAGGCAGTTTTACCGTTCTAAAATGTATAGCTCTACTCGGTAGATTTTTGTATTACTGTATTAAAAAGTTAGACTCGTGTGACCGAAAACCTTATTGCATCAAAGACATTAATATTTAGTTACTCATAAAATAAAATTATTTAAAAAAACACTAACGTAGCTCACACATTTTTTTGGGAAGTATAATGGGGTTATTAGGTTTTTACGCAGTGGCAACACTTGGATATTGATAACCTTGGGTTTAAGGTTTGAGTGTTTGACACATTCATGAAGACTTAATTTATTTTCAAGCATTCCGTTTTTTTTCGTGGTTCCGCGAATGTTGTTTCCCGTGTTCCCCTGTGATTTCGACAATTTTGGCTAGTTTTTCGAGTCCACTTGATACAACGTGTGTAAGAGATTTGTATTGTACGTATAAAAGTTCGTTTTACTCTTATTTTGATAACAGAGCTTTTTATTGGCATAGATTTTATTGGAACCTTAGATTTGTGGCCGACACAAATGATGGCGTTATTTATCTGCGATATTTGTTTTTCACACAATATCCAACATGCAACCCGCGTTCACACACGACTGTGGTTGGATTTAGTATAGAACAAGATACCGCGCGATATAGTATTATTTATAGCCGTCATCTGTCACGACCTTTAAAAAATAAACAGAGTACGTCAACAAATGTTAAGGGTTGTGATGGTGTACGACCCCGGCACATGTCAAAGTGACAGTATTTTCTTTTTGCAAACCCATAGAATGTTAGTAGGTACAGTGAACCGTATATCAACGTTTTCTCATTTCATTCAGCTTTTCTTTCGATGTTTAGATGCAAACCAACGAGTGGGCCCAGTTGGCTTAGAATGAACGCCTCAAATATGGCGAAATAGACAAATTTTCGTGCCATCCCGCGCTCATCCGCTATCTGAGCGCGGGATGGAGTATTTCCTGTCTAGACGAAAGCCTTTCTCGAGGCGTGTTAGCATGACGCCTCGATTAAGGCGAAATAGATAAAGACTCGTACCATCCTGCTCTCATCCGCTGAGTGAGCGCAGAATGGAGTGATTCCTGACTAGTGAAAAGCCTCTCTCCAGGCGTCCATAGTAAGCGAAAAGTGAATTGTTTTACACCTCCATTTTACATACAGCCTAAAGTTAAGTACTTTATTTGCGATTTCCACTGAAGGGTAGTTCGACGTAAAGTTTTAATTCGTTTTGAGTTAGTTACACTTTTATTACGATCTGAGGCAGATTGCTGGATGAGAATTGCCGAGAACAGAAGGAAGCGGCGAACTTTATATGGAAATTACTACCCGGAACTACATACATACATAAATACATACATAAACTCACGCCTGTATCTCAGAGGAGTAGGCGGAGACCAGGGACTGACACTTGCCACGTTCCTGACAGATCACTTTCGCTTCCTTAACATTAATTAGTCGTTGCAAGCACGCACCCCGGTTTCGGGTACTTTTTATCATGCCCTTTGCTAATACATCCTCTATTTGGTCGAAGTACGTCCACCTGGGACGTCCCTTACTGGCCCTTTCACCCACATTCGCTCGATATATTTGTTTCGTCGATCTTTCGTTTTCGGAACTAACCCGGACACAAAACATTATTTTATAATCAGTTTTTCTAAAAGCAAACATCATAAATCTCATTAATTACGACAGCCAATGACCAATGAGATGCGAGAGTTCGACTCGTGGAATGGAGTATAGAACTGGCTGCACCTCCGTTTACCATACCTATCTATGAACTATTCTGATAAAGAACTTTCCATTTAAAAATATCGGTGTCTTCATTATCCTTCTTAGCGTAGTGATGGCAAATGAGGGTTACCGTAGTAAGTAGATTTGCTTATCAGCGTGAGGAGGTATACAATATATCCCACTGTGGGACACAGCCTTCTCTTATAGAGAGAGATGAGCTTATTCACCACGCGTGCCCACCGCGGATCGGCGATTTCAAGCGCTGAGGTACATATGTGAATAGCTCAGACACTCAGGTTTCCTCATGATGTTATCCTTCACCTTTAGCGAGTGGTATTGCTGCTATAACTTCGCAAATTTACATAACTTAGAAAACAAAGGGTACATGTCGAGATAAAGGATGTTTATACGTGTATATAAAGCATCATATAAGGGTGCTTATAAAATAGTATCCAAATTTGTTTTACTTCATCTCACTAACATATACCAAGTCATTCACGAGTTTACTAACTATTTAAAAGCTCATACAATTTGTATCTACAAAGTAGACGGTTTTTGCTCATGTTTACGGCAGCCTCATAAAAGTGAAAGTAACTATGGCAGTAAGCTTTCCTCGCTTCGTCTCCCAATATCTACGATAATGCGAGTGTGTTTTATGATTCGAGATCGATTCCGAGCTCTTCCCGGTTTTATAGTAAGTAGGTTTTCATCATCATCAGCCTATGCTTGTCCACTGCTGGACATAGGTCTCTCCTATTGCACGCCACTGAGCACGGTCCTCGGCTATTCTCATCCAGCTCTTGCCAGCCGCCCTGCGAAGAGCATCGCGTAGGTTTTACTCGCAATCAAGTCTTTCCTAATGTTTCAAGCCAACAATAAAGGTTTGGGACTGAAATCTGCGAAGTCGGGATGAGCTTGCGATGGATACTTTTTTATGGAGCCTATATACGTCCCACTGCAAGGAACAGGCCTTCTCGTAAGAGATTTTTTTTTACTATTTGCTAATTTGACTAAACTAACGTCTAAATCGAAGTCCAATGTGAAGTCAAAGTCGTGGTCAAGTCAAGTTTATGTCAGGCATTATAAATAGATAGAGAACACTTTATTGAACCACCAGAAGAAAGAATTACAAGGCTTTCTTATATCTAAGTAGTAGTATACAATTGACGATCTTACCGCTTAAGCTATTTCTTCCAGTCAACGTTTGGATATCAACTCATGGACATGGAAGAAGGTACAAGAAAAGTGTGACGTTTACGGAACTGTGTCAAAGTTGAAATAACTCCACATCTTTTGTCATAATTATCAACACTTTCCACGTAAGGATAATGAGCAGAAATCGGAATAGGCCAAATATGAATGCGTACATTGGCCACCAAATATAATCCTGAAATTGGTTACCGGAGGATGCAGATCAACTTATGTATAGGATTTGGGTGCGGCAGAAAAATCAAGAAATTAGGATTAATACAGTAAAGAGTATTACTTTGAATGACAGGCTACACAATAGTGTGACTAGAGAACGTTAGGGAACTTAAAAATGATGTAGTTATCAGAAATGAGAAAGAATTGTTGCGCTGATTTGAACATAATATAGAGCAGATGAAGAATGATAGATTGAGAGAAGAAATATGTCGAGAGAATGTGAGTGCACAGACTGGGTAGCGACGTACTATATATACGGGTATTTATTAACGAAGGACAACATAAAAATACACGAAACCTGCATGCGTGCATGCAGTGACTAATGAATACGAAGAGGTTGAAGAGGTTCGTGGCAAGTGGAAAACTTTGGTTTCTGCCTACCTCCATGGAATGCAAGCATGAGGATACGTAATATACCTAAGTATGTAGATAAGTTGAGCAACTAAAGTTCATTAATCTTTAAGTGTGTTCATATATTTTTTCGGTCCAGGATCCCGGGATTATATAATCTAGAAGTCTATGAATTTCAACTAGAACAATTTAACTCACCGATTCAACAATTTTAACAGTCCCTTCTAATATCTCCTCACAGAAGGCATTTATATTCTTCCAATTCCGGTCACTGTTTAAGATACAACACCAATATCAGATTCATTCCACATTTTATTTGTAATCGTAAAACCCTACGGACGATATTGGAATTTTCGGATAACTACATATCCAAGTTTATTGTTCCTGATAATGATTTGTGCCATTTGTTTTCAAGTACCCTGTAAAAACAGGCACATGATAACGACCAGGGAGATGAATCTGCTAAATACATACTTTCTCAGTAGAGAAAAGAACAAAGATTCCATGAAAAGGCCTACCTATATCTAACAGTGAAATAATAGGTGAGCTAATAATGATGATTCAACAGAGTGATATTTCACATCGGAAGATAGCCGTAACCAAAGAGTATGTAATCACTACGTTATAAGAGTCGGCACTTGCTAACAACACGTTTTCAAAATTATGAACGTAGTTTGTACCAACCTAACAAAAAATAGTATAATACCAACATGAGAATGAAATTGCAAAACATTAGTGATGGACTGCTTATCGATATCGATAAAAAAAAATTCGAGACCTCTCCTCTTACCTCATTTTCATGCTTTGGAAATTAAAGTAGGCGATAAATCCCAACACAGTAGGTCAACTCAATTATTTCGAGTATGACATGGTGTGAATGGATTATTGCTTACTTTCATAATGAAAAAGGCATTTTTTTAAATCAAATCATTTATTTAGCATCAAGTGTAGAAAACTTAATGTCACCAATGCGTCACGTCGCTATCAAAACTTTGCACTTTGGTCGAATTTCAGATCTTTGGAGTCTGCAACAAACAAAACAATAAGTCAAAAAATTTATTATCTATACCATATTTATTTGAGGCTGAGACAAAATGAAACTTTTTAATACTTTTAAAATATACTGTCTGATAATGTTGTATACGTAATTTTTTTTATAAAGTATTAAATCTAATTCAATCTGTGTTAAATCAATTTACTAATTTCTTAGTGTAAAAACCGAAATAATATTTTTCGACAATGAAAATGGTCTAAAGAGTACTGAAAAGTTGTTTACACTTTGTCTCAGCCCCAAATAAATATGGTATAGGTACTGCTAATAATAATAATGTCAAGGAACGTTTGTATCACCTGTTTACTATTTTGCTATACTTTGAGCTTGCGAAATTTTATTTGCGTTTGCGGTAATTTCTTCTGCCTTTATGAAATCAAAATTATATATTTGACATTGTCTTCGATTAAATTTTTTTACAATTAAGGCAATCATTCTCTCCGTCATATAACGGTGGCTATTACAGCTCCACCATGCAAATCTTCATTGCCTGTCGCTTTAACCCATAAGCGGCATCTAGAATACAAAACAAAGCGGTGCAATGTATTTTTAAAAATATAAAACAAAACTGAATGCTTTGAGCAAAATAAAACAACATAAGTCATTTCTGTTCTTGCTGTGTGGTGTTCGACGTTAAAAATTAAGTAGTTGTGATCAATTTTAGACAGCATGTAGAAATATCTGGCAGAAATCAATCGTCCAAAATATCGATAAAAAAATGTACCACATGGGTACCGCACTACAACCGGCGTTAATTTAAATTTGTCAAAATTTTAAATTGTTCTAAATAATTCAGTTGTTTTATCCAAGCGCATTAAATAAATATCAAAATTTGCGTACATTTATTATGATAAACTTGCTAATTTTACCTGTTTGGCTCCAGTGGTTATCTGGCTAAGAATATGCCAGACGTACATTAATTTCTAATGCCACAAATTTCACATTTACTCAATGCTTTTCCTCCCATATTTCTTGTTTAATCACTTTTCACGCACTACACCTATTTCTAAAGTTAAAATAAATAAAATAATGCCACACAAAAACAACAAACGAACAAAATTACCGGCCATTTGCAAAATACGTAATACCAACATTAGATTTCACATATAACCCGACTTAATTGTAAATCATGATACATCTACGTGATTCACTGCGGAGTTAATGCCTTTTGTTTTAGCAGGATTATATTTTTTGTTTCATTGTTGGCACAAAGTACGTTCATAATATTTTTTGTATGGAGTGACGAGGGCCTGGCCGTAACAATAAAACTAGCTTCATATATTGATTTGGCCTGGATTGGGCGTTGTATGAACAAAATAAAAAGTAAATACATGGGACTTTATTCATCACTCAAGTTCGAATACAGAAGTTTTTATATAAATAGGTGCATGAGTACACTTAAAATACATGTGTGATAAAAAGGACAGAGTCTCAGCGTAATTGCTGTCTTACGACTCTGCCTGGGTATGATAGCAGACTACATAATGCACCTAGAAACCGAGAAATAGAATCATTGTTTTAAAAAGTTAAGTGGTTATTAAAAATGTCATACAGTCATCGTTTTTGTCCGATGGGAAACCATCCAATAGCAGTTTTAAGGACACTGTCCTAGGGCTGTTTTATTGACACTGTCCAATGGCTATTTTTTCGAGAATATTCTTTTCACACCTCCTGCTCGACAATGCCTTATTACGTACCGTCAAATATCATCGTAAAGCATGGCCTTGTCTCTCGAGGGCAATAATAATGAAGAATTTCCCTAGGGAATAAAGTGATTTGAATTTAGAATGTCAAAATTCGCATGAAAACTATGGAGAAGCCCCGCATTGCAATTCGAAATTCGAATTGTTGTTCGAAACTCACCTCTTTTTTTTCTTTTTTTTCTGAAATACTGTGTCCTGTGACCGCGCGAAACACCAACAAAAAAAAGAAAAAAAGGCGCGAATTGCAAATACGAATTTAAAAGTTATATTCAATTTAAGTTGCTAAGCCGTAAAAGAGTGTGGACTTTATATTTAATTTCAGGTTTTAATACATATTTTCAACTTATGCAGCCCTGTCTTTTTATTGTCTCCCAGATGGTGTGAAAAGTAGAGTATTCACCTCTAGAATAAAACATGTCTTAGTCTCGGGCGGTATGAACCCCTCGCTTCACTCAGGACTCTACATAACTCCCTCGCCTCGCTCAGGAGTTAAAATTTAACTCCCTCGCTGCGCTCGCGAGTTAGCTCGGAGTCCTTCGCTCCGCTCAGGGTTCAATATGCCGCCCATGACATAATACATGGTTTTATTCCCTTAGTACATAATCTACTATTTCGTTTTTATAAATAGCACGAATAACAAATATAACATATTTGTCAATATTCGTGATTTCCGTCCCTTGGTTCGAAACTGTGAATCTAAATCAAATAAATTATAATTTCTGTTGTTGTTGTATCTCAATTTGCATGTCAAATTATTTTTAAGTGGATAAATATCCTCGTGCTCTCACAGGGTGCCAAGTACCTTAACAAATTACATTTACCAGCTGTGATATTGTCACGACTTAAGTATATATATTGATTACTAGATGACCCCGTGAACTTCGTATTACCGACGTCAACCGTTTTTTTTTCTCACCGTTTAAACCTTCCCTGGACTTCCACAAATATATAAAAACAACAATTAGCCAAATCGGCCTAGCCATTCTCGAGTTTTAGTGAGACTAACGAACAGCAATTCATTTTTATATATAAGAGAAGATTCTAATTAAATCCCTTCAATGGCTGAAAATCTGTAGAATTGTAAATGACCCAATCGGACCACAATAACAATGGTTTTTAATTGTTCTTTTCAAGGTCCCAATCTAACAGGTTCAATGCTGAAACTTATTAAATAAATGGAGCATGAAAAACTTGGCTTAATAATTAAGATAATTATTATCAATAACACACAAGGTATGACAATTAACACTGGTAGCTATTACCACACCTATCTTTGTTGCTAATTAACAAATAACAAAATATATTCGATCATACTCACTTTCTATGCTTACTGTAGAAACTAACAGATAAACATCGTGTTTTCAATAAGAGTGATGTTCGGAATTTTTATTGTTTCACAAAGATACGAAGAGGGATCCGGTATCGCTGTATTGGAGACGTTTTATTACCTTACAAGTCGGTTAAGGAATATTGGAATCACATGCTTTTTTGTGATACACGATTTGCTCATATAGTTCACACTTGGGCTTGGAAATTTGACGGATCACATAAGAAAAGAGACGTTTCGCCAATGTAACAGAGTTATTGAAATAGTTATTTTGTAATGGTTGGTTATTTCCCGTCTGCGCAGCCGGTGATCGAAGAACTTCAGGAAGCGTTGAGTGCAAATTACTTAACAGAAAATTAACACTTTATGCTGCACAGCGCTATGCAGATTACCTGCAACCACTGAAGCCTTAAAAGGGCACCAAAGAAAGAGCTGAACTGAACTACTGTTCTTCTTATTATGATCGACGTATGTGCTAATTCTTATGACAAACATGCAGAAAGTCCGTTGGAGTGGAGACAGCTTCTCTTTAAAACACGATATCTGCACTTTTTGTCGCCATGTTGCCAGGAAGTTACACGCAACATCACAGACGCATTTGTGTATTTTTAAGGCGATAAAATCCATTTTCCCTCTAATAAACATGACTATGCCGTACCATATACGATTTCCCTGTATGTAAATAAAATCGTTGATAGAAATAATCAAAATACGGAATATTTTTTCGTCTCTCAAGCTATTTTTGTTAGTTCCAGGTCGTTCATTCATGTGATTGATTCAATAAATACCCATCCCTATTATAGAGTTATTAACATTGATCGTGTTTCAATTAATAGTTTGTTAACATTCAGGAAAAATGTCTTTGGTACGGAGTATACGTACTCTTACAATTTGAAGTAGAAGGCGCCTCGACTTGTCCATTTGTTTAATGGAACGTAACTCACGCGTCCAACCAACCGCAATGGTGTTTTGTACCTTAAAACAGTAGCCGCAAAGCCTGTTTCTCTTCGCATTAGGACGGCGAATGGTGGTCAATGCGTATAACAATCGGGGGACGTGAAAATAATTATAGATCTACAAACCGAAGTGAAACTTCGAAAATACTTTCGTTCTTTCGATAACTACTCGCTACTCGATTCCGGCGCATTCGGTATTGCTTTCGTTTCGCGACTTAATCCATCAGTGCACATTTATCTCATCATTTAGCCACAAGAAGTCCACTGCTGAACATAGGCCTCCTCAATGGATTTCTAAAAAGACCGGTTGGAAGCGGCTTGTATCCAGCGTCTTCCTGCCACTTAGATAAGGTCATCTGTCCATCTTGTGGCTGGTCATCCTACGCTGCGCTTGCTGATATGTGGTCTCCATTCGAGAACTTTTCGGCCCCATCGGCCATCAGTTCTGCGTGCTATGTGCCCCGCCCACTTTCAACTAACTAATCCGCTGGGCTATGTCGACGACTTTCGTTCGTTTACGTTTATCTATTACTGGATATTTAAGGCATTCCCCAAGGGACGCTATTCCTGGCGGGGACTTTCCAGCCTAACGTATACATTCACACTTTCTCACAGGAAGACAGGGTATAATCACCACGCGTGCCCACCTCGGATTAATAATGATTTCAAGCGCTGAAGTACACCTGTTTCCTCACGATGTGTCCCTTCATAGTTGGCGAGTGGTAATGTAACTAAAAATTCACTGTATGTTACTTAAAAAACCAAGTCTTCGGTTGATGTCGGTATCGGACCAAGGCCCTCTCTCTCAAATCTATAAATATAATGACGATAGTCATTACAACAGACCAGCGACGTGCGGGCGCAACGATATAGACTAAAATAAACCTTAAATCTATTTACTTTAGAGTCTACAATACTAGTGCAAAAAAAGTCCGGCACCGTGCGGCCGACATGCTTTTTTGCACGTAGTCTCGTCGTAGTCTCTAACTTCGTTAGTACTTAAGGATTATTTTAGATTGAAATCGTGCCGTCCGCACCTCGACGGCCCGTTGTAACGTCGGCAGACATTAATTTTTTTTGTAGCCTGTATCCATCCCACTGCAGGGCAGAGGCCTTCTCTCAGAGAGAGAGTATAGGCTTAATTAATACTACGCATGCCCACTGCGGATTAGCAATTTCAAGCGCTGAGGTACGTGAACACCTCCGACGCTCAGGTGTCCTCACGATGTTTTCCTTCACAGATAGCGAGTGGTATTGCTATTATAACTTCACAAATTTAGGTACGTTATACATATTATACATATTTTTTTAAATGAATGCACGCACGTGTAATAATCAATGTACCGTTGACTGTACGAACTTTACACAGACTTCGTTAACAGACCGATATCGGACCCGAGCGCTCGGGAATCGGTTAAGGAAAATCGGAAGCGTTTTAAGGTGCCATTAACCACATCGCACGATATATTTAACGGTTGTAAAGCGAAATTGTAGACGCCCCCTGCGCATGGGGCTATCATTAATGGCCGCTAATGTTTGTTCCACTAATTCTGTAATAAGTCACTCGATACGTGCAATTTCCCGCGGTTTAAACTGGAACACTACTGGTGCGATTTCGACAACGAAAGTTCAGGGTCGCAGCGTGGTTGCGGCCGTGAATCCGTGCGCTTTGCCGTGTTTAATCAGGGCCGCTTTTCATAAAACTACAATTAGTAGTTTATTATGACGATTTTTTCGATGAATTCGATGTTAATCAAGTAGTTGATTAGTAAAATTTGTCTTCTTTCTTATTCATTTATAGGTTAAATGTATGGTCATAGTAAACAATGAATTATAATTCTGTGAAATGGAGCCCGGTTCGCTTTGATGTGTGTTTTCACTCAAATGCGAAAGCAAAGAAGGGTTATATTTTTCGCGCGTATGTATGAATGTTCCTTTATTACCACGCAGAGGTTAAGCGGCTTTACTTCTTTATCTTTATTGAAGACGAGACTTTTTAGCAATCGGTTTTTTTACAGTAATTTCGGAATGAAGACGGCCTACCCAATATAATACTACTGTCTAGTAGGAATTTAAAGACAAATTAAGGAAGGAAGGATTAAGGAAGAATTTGCACGGATATTTATTCATTAATTTTTTTTCATTTAATTCACTTTAACATAAAATTAGACAAAGAGTTTTGTGGCAATAAATGTCGGGACGTAAAGTTTATTTGCTGCGTTTTTATTACAGACTTTCGAGTTTCGAGAGTTCATTTTCAGTGCTTTTACTAATTAGACCTACCTATAACGTTTTATTGGCATAACGTCATACCCGGAAAGTATTTCTTCAGTATTATCAGTTAAGCCACTAGCAGTAAGGCCCCTCGCCCACGGCGACTTTTTGTAGTGATGCTGTCGCGCGTTTTGTAAACGCGCAACAGCATCGCTACGAAGGAAATGGAGTGACGCTATTCTTAATCCGGCGCCACGCAGACTTCTACGACATCCACGCAAGGAAACTTTGCAATTAACGCATAGATAAAGAACAAATTTCACCGACTTCAGCATAGTTTTGAAAAGCAAATAAATGGTGTCGACGTGCCTTAACTAAAGGTCATAATGATAAAAAAATATTTAAATCACTTGCTAATAAATCAACTTTTTTCCAATTACAAAAAAATTTGCTAAGAGAGTAGGGGCTTAATAACCACGTGTGCCAACCGCGGATTGGCAATTTCAAGCGCTGAGGTGTATGAACACCTCAGACACTTAGGTTTGCTCACGATGTTTTCCTTCACTGTTAGCGAGTGGTATTGCTACTATAACTTCACAAATGTACGTAGCTTAGACAAGTCATTGGTACCCTGTGCCCTGTGAGATGGTTATAGGCTACATGAAAAAATATTAGGGGTTAAAGTATGAAATTGCCGTTTTATTGCAATAGGTTCTTTGAATTGACATAGAATCTTCATGGTTTGAGGTTTTCGAATGAAACTTTTTTCAAATGGTTTCTATGATGTTCTTTTTTTAAAAAATGTGAAACATTTTAATATCGACTTTCAATTGTTTTTGTTATTCAATTTAGACAAGAAAGATGGATACTGCGAAAATTCGATTGATTTTTGAATACCTAAGTATTGGTGTAGAAAATGATTGCTATTGACAATAAAGAGTTTACTGTTGGACCTCTGTGTTTGCAGATACGCGCGATTATACATTTATTTCCAGTAATCGGAACCGGAAATCAGAGTATAAACTTGGTGAGGAGTCATAACTTGATGCTTTTAAAACCAATAAATGAATTAATTTTTACTGTATCCCGGATACTCTGATAAACAAAATTACTCAAATATTTCGAATACTTCATACCGTCACATAAATTTACTATTTGATACCATCGATTAAAATTCCAGGTTCTCGAAACAATCTACGTTAAATATCATTGGCCTAAACTTGATCTACTTACTCCGACAATAAGCTAATAGTATGTATTTTATAACACAGTTTTCATCGATTCCGGCATTAAAAAAAATTAAATTATTTTTTTAATTGTTAATCATATTTTTTTCCGGTTATGCTATAAAGTGTTCGCTGTCTATCTATCTAATTAATATATTTGTGGGTATACAAAACTTGATGATATGCAAATCACTTTGTGAACCGCATACGTATGTTATATGACCTAATAAATTAATATCAGCAGCCTACACACGGTTAGGGCATACGTGTAGGGCACAGGCCTTCTCTCAGTGAGAGAGAGAGAGAGAGAGAGAGAGAGAGAGAGAAAGAGAGAGATAATATGGACTTAATCACCACGCGAGCCCAACTTGGACTGGCGATTAGATTTCCGTCGCCGAAGTAACAACGTATAAAGTAAAGAAACAAAATATTGGCCATCAGTGACGCCCAAAGTCCGTTTCTTCACTCAGTGACACGCGAAAATGTAAATACACCGCGGAGACAAGGGGCGTCCCTAACTGACGGCTTTCCATGTATTAGCCTCAGCCATGGCCTAATGGGCTTGCTTGACATGCGAATTGTGAATTTTCGCGCGCATCTTTTGTTGTGTAGGGTCACCATCTAGGCCTGAGAAGTTTTTTTTTTTTTTTTTTTCGGTACCTGCCTGTCATCCAAAGCTTAAGATGTCACTGTCATTGAGAATCGACCTCGTGACATTTAAGTCACGTGCTTGGAGAAAAAAATTGCTGCGATATTTGGTGAGTGCATGCCAAAAATTTTAGTTAATGTGTAAAAAAATGTGTGAATAAAATAAATATTCGCTCATTTCTGCAGATATCAGCAATATTTTTGTAACAATATTTTCTTGACATACGCGCATCGCTTTCACTTCTTCTTGCTAAAGGTAAAACATTTTATTACTATTTCGGTTACGTATCAGCGCACAAACTTAGTAGCTAACATTCTTTTACATTAGTTTATGGTCATGTATCAAAAAAATTGCAGCATGTATTTGGCAATTTTAAAATAAATATCCAGCAAAACTGGATTTTTTTTTGCACACATTGCACCTTATGAACAAGGATGGCAGTAATTATGTTAAAAAAGACGATTCTTGATATCCTATATGGATATCAAGAATCGTCTTGTGATATATATAATGTACCATGGGAAAACTTGGGTTAAAATGGCCAATTCACGATGGGCCATTGCGAACTAAGCCCATCTCGTTCTGAAGGAAGACCTATGCCTTGCAACGACACTTGTATAGTTAAGCTTAGTTTAAGAATATTCTCTACCGTTTCTTCCTTACTAATTTAGTACAGATATATAGGTAAATAGAGATAAAGAACACTTTATTGCACAACCAGGAGAAAGAATTACAAATAGTTAATAGTTTTTAAACAAATAGTGGTATACCATTGGCGGTCTTATACCTTAGAGCGATCTCTTCCAGACAACCTTTAGATGGAGTGGATTACAGAAATAATATAGTCGGTAGATGGATGTACAATAGTCTAGATGGATGTAATAGAGTCTCCCAAAAATTCCACTGCAGATACACCCCAACGCATATCTCGCACTTTCACAAACCCTCGTCTGCGAAATGATTGACAGCAACATTATATCAACGCAGTAAGACGCAGGCCGACGGAAGAAGGAAATTGTCTTCCGGAAAACAGTTTAATGGCTCTAAATCATCTGTTGCAAATCTACCTATATTTTAAAACTATTAACTCGTAAACGCTAATAGACATTAGTTACAAGTGACAATAAATTTAAAACAAATTTATTGTCATTTTACAAAAGTCTTAAAACTTCATCGTAAATATTAGAAAGTTTTTTTATTACTGCTATATAATTTGTCAAAGTTAGAAACGATGATATTATGGGCAATTTTAAAATAACCTCGATCACCAAAAAAAGCCCACTGAGACGCGGCTGAGATAGTACGGCCATGATGAGATGAGAAAACAACCATGTATAGATCCCAAATATAAGGAGAGGCAGAGGACGTCCACAGACTATCTGTTGGTCCACCGTAACAAAAGACTTGGAACGAGCCCAATTGAGCGAACAGACAACACGGGACTAAAATCTTAGAGCTATAAAACGAGGAGAGCCGACCCTAAATAATGGGAAGGAGAAAGAGTAAAAGAAGAACTTTAACATTGTTATTTGACAAAATTGAATTATTTATTAAATTAACAAAATTAAACATGAGAGTTATTGTGATTTATTTAATAACCTGGACTGATTTTATACAAAAATGTTCATTCAAGTTTTAATCATGCACCTATATATACAGATTGTTCACAAAATGTTATCAGCTTTTATCAAATCTTTTGCTTCTAATCTAGTTCTCGCCTGTTTAAAGCGATCTTGACCGATTGAAAGCAAATCCATCGACCATTGTGCGGCCGTACCAAGATCAACCGTTTCCTATAAAGAATCAATAGACAGCCTAGTTACAGTAAACTGTCGGTATGCTTATCTATCGACGGAATTCTTGAGAATTCTTACGAATATTTTGCCTTTTGTTAGGGTTGCTATGTTGGTTATACCTACAGAATAACAAAAAAAATAGTGTTTGAAAGCCACTTGCATCGTCGAAAGCATATAATGTTATGTATCTACGGATTAATTAGAAGAGTGGTTCCAAAACTTTTCACAAAATCCCGTGATACAAAAGAGTGTTTCTTTTATACGAAAATTTTCTCGGCCATTGTCAAAGTTTCGTTCAATATTGTTAAAAATGTCTTCAACGTTGTCAAACCCCCAGCGAGATTGACATAACTCCGTGTCACTCTCGGTGGAGAATCCTACGTCATTCTACTACTCTTCGTTAAGAAGGTTTACGGTTTGTATACGCTCCTCACTTTCACTCAGACGATCCGCGACAAAGTGTTGAATAGCCATTGTCGGTTGTGATTGCTTAACCTACGACTATTGGTCGTATAATGGTTGTACAATAATCGTACAATGGCTTTCGCGGTGTTTACGGAAGCCGTTTTGTTGTCAAAACGTGATGTTTAACATTTGGTTACGGGTATTATCGTTGTCCATTTTTTTTATTTTTTGGTTGACTTTTGGTGACCTTTCTACAAATAATGGTTGAGAGCAACTAACAAATATATTTTGACATTTGCGTAAACCTTTTATTATCTCGCCACAACATTGAGATCAGATATTCTCGTAAATTTTAAAGAATCCGTTTATTAAATACGACTTTGAATGTTTTATTGCCTATATTATTGATTAATTAGCAGACTCGCTAATTCGTCGTCCATCAGAACATAATTTTATGGCCTCCGCCGAAAGATAAGTCACCCGGGGCAATTAATAAGAAATTAATTTTTGAATTTGGAATTCATCATCGCTTTATTTTTCTTCTGCGTAATTAACCAGTGCCGTTAACCCATAAAGTAAAATGGCCATAACGTTATGGCGAAAACGGCCGCCGCCGGCGCGACAAAAATGTGTCAGTGGCACAACGAACGATAAGGTGGATTTCTACTGTATCGGCTTAAGGTGCGGTCGGTCGTGGAAGTTTTCTTCTATAAAGCCGCGTTTCACTTTAGTAAGGAAAACTGTACTTTTGGTTTGAGTTTATAGAATAGAATAGAATAGAATAGAAACAGTTTATTTGTTGCACACCAAACACACAAAAGAATTTTAACACAGAGTCAACCAAAGAAATACATATATAGTTAAAACTAAGTTTACATATACAGCCGTATGTGAAAACTGTGTGTCGTCGTGGCAACAAATGGGTACCAGACTCAGCATGTGCTACGGGTTATCCCGTAACGCTGATATTCTGTCAGGACCCAGGGTGACACTCACGAGAATCAGCAAAACAGAAAATTTTAAGAAACAAGCAAAAGCACAAACAATCACCCAAGTTATATTATTATTAATGGAAACAAAGTGACTGTTCAATAAAACATCTACCTATATAAAATATATATTATGATTATTAGGTTTCTGATGCATTGTACTCCACCTTCCCTTACCCTCCGAATTTTGTTATCCTTATAAGATATTGACTCTGTTCATATATTATGTCCCTAATGTACAAAATAAAATACAAAAGTGTTATCTTAACAAAATTAACAAACAGCGAACTTAAACTACTCTTCACATTCAATAAAAAGCAAAACCACCTTACTCCTTGATCAGACCTCCAGATCCGATCTATATAAATTAAACATCAGGCAAACGTAACACTTAGGTATAAATGTTACCTTTTAAGTAACTTGTTAAACAAAATAAAATCGCAACATGCAGAATAAGACGAAACTAAGCAAGAAAACCCGGCAGATAGATACATTGTAAATACCAATGTTCTTATTTTCTATTTAACCTCATCAAGCTCTCGTACTGAGGCAAACAAAACATTTCCATCAACAACAGTTCGACAGGTTGTATATATATATATACACATACATACACACACATACATACATATATATATATATATATACATACATATATATACATACATACACATACATATATACATACATAACACATACATACATACACACTCATATATACATATATATACACTTACACACACATATACATAAACATATGCATACATATACACACACACATTCACATAAATACATATACATATATATAAGTATTAATCTGGACCATTTATTTATTTATTTATTACTTGGTTTTCCGTATAGGGCTAATTGGGCTTTTTTGGGCTTTTTAGGGCATATCACACTGTGCTAAGGGCATACTTCTTCCGGCAAGCTTTTGATTATTTAAAAGATAGATCTTTAATTGTGATTTGAAACTATGCTTTGACTTAATGCTTCTAAGGGGCGGGGGAAGGTTATTCCAGCACTTTGATGCAGCGTATTTGAAACTGCCCCTAAAAGCTGCAGTCTTATGCTGAGGACAGACGATAATGCCCATTCTAACACTGCGCAGATGTTGACTATGGGTGGCAGTTGACCATTCTATCCTACTACTAAGGTACTTTGGGGCACCAGTTTTAGTAATACCAAATAGGAGACAGGCAAGGTGATATGTGCATCGACTCTTCATATTGAGAATATTTCCATTATTTAAAAATGGAGTGATGTGTGATCTAGGAGGGATACGGAAACAATAGCGGGCACAGGCATTTTGAATGCGCTGTATAAGTCGCATGGACCTTGCGTATAGGCAAGGACCGTACACTGCGATGCAGTAATTAAGTTTTGACAAAACTAAAGCCTCAGTAAGCCTCACTCGTAGTTCCTCACTCAAAAAGTTGCGAATACGATAGAGAACACTTAGTCGATAGAAACAACTCCTTGTCAGCTCGGTGACATGACTTTCGAAACGCAGTTCTTCGTCAATGATAACCCCCAGATTTCTAGCTTCATTTACCCTCTCTACTGGCACGTTCATTATACAAACTGGAGTTGTTGCAGATTGTATTCCCTGTATTTGGTGCTTGCTACCAATTATCATGTACTTTGATTTCAGGGGGTTTAATACTAGTGCATTTTTGGTGGACCATGCGGATATGCGATTGAGGTCTGCATTAAGTTTTTCAATTGCACTATCTGCTTCGCTAGGTGAACAGTCTATATAAATCTGTAGATCGTCGGCGTATATGTGATACTTACAATGCTTGATGCTCTTTACTACGTCACTACTATAGAGAATGAAAAGGAGCGGACCCAGAATTGATCCCTGAGGAATACCACTATTCAAAACGGCAACTCGAGATGTTAGGCAGGTGCCATTGCGCTTATGTAGGACCACCTGCTGTCGTCTGTCATTCAAATAACTATCAAACCATTTGACTGTATCAACATCGAAACCATAGAATGAAAGCTTAGAAAGTAACAAGTTGATATTTATACAATCAAATGCTCTTGAAAAATCCAGCAAGGCCAAAATTGTCCCCTTACCTCTATCACGGGAAGTGAGCATGTCGTCCACAACAGCAAGTAAGGCCGTATTAGTACTACGTCCCTTTCGAAAACCAGACTGAACCTCCGGTAAAATACCATTTTGTTCAAGATAAGTAGCAGTTTGGATATAGACAACTTTTTCGAGTAACTTTGAGATGTACGGTAATATACTAATTGGCCGTAGTTCCTTCAGATCGGATGGGTTATTCGACTTGGGTATAGGCTTAACCAATGCGGTCTTCCAAGAATTAGGAAATTTATGTTGTAAAATTGACCTGTTTATGATCCGTGTGATGATGCTTAGTGTTGTTGGAAGGGTCATTATTATCATATCCATAGTTAGTCTATCTGACCCCTCCGCATTAGACCTAAGGTGATGAATTATGTGTGCTACAAGACTTTCATCAACGGTGGACAATTTAAAAGAAGAATTACTAAATCTATTAAATTCAAAAAATGTTAGTTCTGAGAAAGAGACTTCCCTATTACCCGGAATATTTAAAAAGTGCTCATTCATATCGTCAGGATTATTAAAGTGATCGGGAATGACCGGGCGATTACGGAAATTTACCCCAACTGTCTCCTTAAGATTTTTCCACAGTGCTTTTGTGTTTTTCAAGTTGCCCTTTATATAACTCTCAAAATAAGCCCGTTTCTCGAAAACCAAAGATGAGTTTACTAAATGTTTCAGTTCAATGTACGATACCCTCGACTTCTCGGACTTATCTTTGCGAAAAGCTTGATGAGCCTGATCACGGAGCTTCATCATGAAACTAACATTACTTGTCAGCCAGGGAATCTTTTGCTTCTTTATAACTTTCTTTTTCACAGGAGCAAGTAAGTCAAAGAGGTTTAGCAACCGATCATTAAAACTTACACACATTTCTTCTACAGATTCTGCTTCATCTAGCGCACTCCAATCTATGAGATTAAGTTCACGATCGAAATTTACGCAGTTTATGTTTCTAAGCGGTCTGTATGAAATACACGTTGGAATTGTTTTTTCTTTCCTAACCTTAACCTCAACATAAACCATGGCATGGTGATTTAGGTCAGGAATATAATCCACTAGAACACTATGTACTCCTGCACGGGAACAAATAAGGTCTATTAGTGTTGCACTATTTTCCAAAAAATGAGTAGGTTCAGATACGTGATTATTAAGATTCGTGTAATGTAGAAAGTCACAAAGCTGCTTTGAGTCACTCGACTCTGAGTCCAACAAATTTATATTGAAATCACCCATAAGAATTAATTTGTCGTATTGAGCAAAAGAGGCGACCGATTCAGTGAGAGCATCGATGAAAACGCTGACACTTACCCACTGTGGCCTATAGGCAGTGCCAATTATAAACCTAATGGAATTTATATTCATAGATATCCACATTTGCTCGATATAAGTCTCTGAGGGTGGATGAGCACAAGTTCTGACGTTAATCCCTTCCCTAATGTAGAAACCAACTCCTCCGCCCCTAGCGGCCACTGACCGCGGGCGAGGCACGTGACGCAGCCGATATCCCGGGACAGACGGTGCCTTAGCCTCTTGACCACTGTGAAGCCATGTTTCATTAATAGCTAGAACGTCAGGAGCATGGCGTTGAAGAGCTACAACAAATTCATCATGCTTCGTACCTAGCGACTGCGCGTTAAAAAGACCAAACTTAATATAATTCAATTTTACCATCTTATTAAGAAAATTACATTCAGACATAGCATGGCGGACCTCTTTAGATTATACTCCTCACGTATGCAATCGGTAGGCACAAAATAAACGAGATTGTAATATTGTAAACATTTTTTTGATTTTTTTGAATTAACTATATGGAAGAACGTAAATAAATTGCAACAATTAACTCCAGCCAAGCCGTGATAACATGCCCCAAAACGCAGGTTACCAAATGCCACTTTGCAGACTTTGCGATACAGTTTAAGCGATAGTCGATAAAAATATATTTTTACTATGTTTGAAAAGTATACCACGCCCTCGACAAACAGAACCCGAAGTAAAGCTAAAATGTTTGGAGATGGAAATGTTATAGTGTTTCCTAAATGGTTACAAGGGTAATACGTCAAGTGTGACCATGGTAGAAGTGATTCACATATTATTATAATGAATACAGCGTAATACAATTGAGAAAGTAACGTGGCGGTGATTATGCATTTTTTTACTTTATATAAAAATGAAATACTGTTAGCCGATTTAAAGATATATACAGATTTAACGGGATGTTGAGGTCGTAGATCTAACTGGTATGGACTGAAAAACCCGTTCAATATCTTCTTCAGTTCTGATGCGATAGTGCGGCTTTCCGGATTCTTGGCGAGTAAAAATACGACCTTCTCTCGTCCAAACATACCGCCATCCCTTCAACTTTCCCATTTCGCGTGACTTATTAAAAAGCTGCCTGTTTAGCCGTGTTAGGCGTTCATTTATGTAGTATCGGCGCGGGGGGCCAGGTAGGTCGCAATCAGCTGTTGTGACGAGGCGGCGCACACGAGCTTGGCCCAACAGGCTATCACGCAGCACTCGACGTGCCAGTCGCACCGCGATGGGTCGAGGGCGCGGAGCTCCAGCCGCTGGGTCCTCGGCCACACGGATGGGCCCCGCCCGGGCAGCATGCACCACGTCGCGCAACTCCAGCTCCACTCCCAGTTGTGTGGCTATTAGTGAGACTAAATGCATTGGATTTTCTCCCTTTGTCTCCGGGATACCGGTTATATCGATATCGTTCGCGAGTAGCTCCTGCTCCCTGTCGTTAAGGTCGAGTTTTAATTGTTCAACTGTCACCTGAAGGGAAGTAAAACCACTCATGCAACGCTCAATATTATTCATACGCGACTCCATAGTGTCAATGCGCTGGTTGGCAGAAGTTAGTGCAGCTGAGAAAAATGACATTTGTGATGCCAGCTGAGCCATTTGATCGCGTGTGGCGCGCATTTCCTCTCGGAATAGGCGGAGTTCCAGAGCTACGTCAACCTCATCCGTGATGTTAGTCGCTGTCGCGTTGACGGAGGTGTCCATCAATTCACTAGCCCCGCTGCCACTGACACTGCCGCCGCCCCCGGAAATAACAGTATCCTCTGTACTGATTGGGTTGGAGGTTTTATCACAGCCGCGACACAGACATCCTCTGTGGTTTTGTACACCGCAGGTGGTACAGGTAATTACATCGGCTAGGGACATGAAGCGACCACAGGAGGAGCAATTTTGTACCATAATTGCAAAGTTTCGTTGAAAGTAATAGTAAATTTTCACACGACACTTAAACTGGAGGGTAAGTGTGAAATAGTTCACGGGAGATCTAGACTTCCCTGCAGGATAACACCAGAACGAAAGCACGGCGACTCACACAAACACTAGATGGGCTATATTTTATTGAACACAACACAATGTGATGGAAAGACAGAGTTTAGAGCTTATAGTTTTTGTGATAGAATTTAATCAACAGCACCAATATCGTTGACACTCGTGACGTCTCACCGTACTCCCCTTATATAAGTGTTTTGTTGCTATTGGTGGCGCTGTTCGTGCCCAAATTACGTCAGGTATCAGTAATATGTTTATAGTCTAACTTCAGCAGGAAAAATATAAAAAGAATAGTTCGGTCACGGAAATGGTAACCACTCTTTACACAATACTTGCTCCACTGAGTTAAGTTGCTGGCAATTTTTGCAACTTAAATGTGAAGTTTGATCATCTATCTGTCAACTGCATATATTTTTCTCTATTTTATCAGTCATTATTTTTATTGAATAATTTATTAATTACCAATAATATATAATCTAGTACTCTCAATATTCTGAAAGCATTGACAACATTTCCAAATCCTAATCCGCATTTTGTAGACCATTTCATAAAACGTAACTGTTTACTACGTTAGCTTTTACAGTTTTAGTAGGAGACTCCCAAACCTCTCTTCACGGCCATTGTTTTATTGAGTCCTTATTACCTTTGTCACAAAAAGCTGCCAATGACGGATTAATGTACACATACAAGTGATAATTAGCACGTGTCGACAAAAACTCGCGCAGTTTAGAGGCGCCTTTACCCGCCTTCAATCTATCCTCGCAGGCGAAGTTACCAGTTGCCGCATAGAATGACAACACGCGGACAAACATCAACGCATTGGCGTCTAACGCTGGCGCTTCACTTGGCTATTTGTATGCGCGTATTTGCCGACGATTTCGAACACTTTGCAGCTTTTACAAAATCAGTGCTAATCAGGCAGTGCCAACGTCCTGCAGGTATTGTCGGACAGGCCGGACTGTCCAATATGAAAGCGTCTGGATAGACTACATGTTTTAAAAAAAGAAGTAAAATGTAAATAAGTCAAATATCAGATTTTAAATTAAGTATTTTTTAAGCCTGGCATAGTTTTTACTTCTAGTTCAGTTTTAGTTTTTAAGCCTACTAACTACACTATGGATCTCTGTTCTATCCGAAATAAATGTTTTATTATTATTATCCTCATCACTCGTCAGAAAACCCGGCAATAGCAAATAGGCAAATAAGGCAGACAAGTGAGGTGCCGGCTTAAGATCCACATTAGATAGATAGATAAATAGATAGAGAACACTTTATTGTACATAAAATGGAAATTACACAGATATTTCTTAACCTAAGGCCCGGTTTCTGAGTTGGGAATTTTACTAAGTAATTACTTAAGTTGCGTTCTGTCACGCTCTTTTTTGAGAAATTCGAAGAGACGGCACTACAGTTAACTATTTACTTGGCGAAATTCTCAATTCAGAAACTGGCCCTAAGAGTACAGATGGCGGCCTTATCTTACACTAACATACAAGATAGATAGATAGATAGTTAGATAGAATATTCATTATTGTACAAGGTTTCCTCTAATATGCTCCATATCTGAAACATGTAAATTAGAGCTTGTGTTTTGCAGCAACGTTTGTTCTTCAATTTTTACACAGATTTTTCGAAATAACCAGGTTATAATTTTCCGCCCTCCGCTAAATCATTGTTCTACAGAAGAATGTCTATTCTATTTTAATCTGTCATAAGCGTATAAATGTGTATAAATGGCCTCAGTCCGGATGTAGTTCCATGTTTGCAACGTCCAAACAATTTTTATTATGAGATCAACTTTGAAACCGCTCCTGCACTTCGGGTATTAACAAAGTTATTGATAACTCTCGTGTGCACTACAGTCGACGGCACGTAGTACATTTATGTTGCAAAGTCGTCCTTAACGTAACTCATTAGAGTGCACATTTGTAAAGGTTGAACTGTACGTCTTTATACGTGCCAGAAACTTAAGTTATCGAACTTGCGTCTAATAGACGATAAGTACCATTGCTATATATAAAAATTTCATTGACCGATGAGTTAATTTAACGTTATGAACCCAAATACGTTTGCGGTGCGCCTTAAAGAACATTCATCAATGAATAAATTTCATTTCCCGTAAAAAGGCTAGAGTCTGGTTTATTACCTACTTTAATTAAGAGGGAAATTGTTGGATCATAAATTAAGTAAAACGAAAGTGGAAAACATTATCAAGATAATATGCTATACTAAGTGTTTAGATCAGTATACGGTGCGGTTGTAAAATGATGAATTGGGTGATTCAATAAGATTTACAGCTACGCCTTTATTATCTGAAAGCCGAAAACCTCGCACCAATATGGACAGAGCTCGTAAACTCATACTTAAGAGGTTAATTAAACTGTCAAATAAAAAGTGAAATCTGTTAACTATGAACCAGAGTACAATTTGAACACCTTATAATAATGGGAGCGGGGGTTTTACAATTGTAATGAAATTGTTACAGCTGCAACCAAGATTTCATCTGGGTGGGATTCATTTTAATTTTACCCATGCAAATGCACTAGATTAGAGACAAACATACTATGTATTAAATCCAGATCATAATTATTTATGTTTAACGTACCAAATTTCTTAAAATAAGTTCAACAGCTTAAGTGCTTAATGTCGTCAATTGTACTTTATTATTGTTAAGTCTCAAATGTCATTCTTGGTGTACATACAATTGAAAATATTCTATCTATCTGTCTAAGTGTAAAATATTCCTACAATTCTACAATTTTTACGTTTACAAAAATTTGTATCAATGAAATTTGTATTTAACTTTATTAACAGTTTCACTTTTAACTTTAGTAACTTTATTAACATAAAGTTAAGAGAAACCTTTAATCCCCTGCCGTATTGATAAATGAACCGATAATAGAGTGTTGCTTGTAAAAACACGACTCCTTAAAATGGTCAGAGGTAGCTTAAATAGTCTCTGGTAAAAAAACATCACCATATAGATAGATAGAAAGATAGATAATACTTTATTGCACACCAGTAATTTACGTATATTATTTAAACTATCTAGGAGAAGTGTTTTAGAGTAGGTACACTAAACTCTACTCTGACAAAAAATGTTGAATGTGACTTTGACTTTCAATAAGCAAACGTTACTTGTCACTAGTGTTGGGTTCATTTATGTTATCTCGCACACATAAATATCTACCTTTATCTGCATCCCTACTAGGCTTATTTTAATTAGATGCTCTTTGCAAGTAAGGTGCAATTGCGAATCTCCTGTTGACAGAAACCGTAATTGATGATGAAAGACGCAAGATTTCTTCATTAATCCGTAATGCTCACATCTAAGGAACCGGTGCTTCCGCCCAGTGCATTCAGACTAAACATACATTTCCCTTCTTAAACATATTTGGTGTAAAGATGGTATTTGAAAACCAGCGCTGTTCACACACACTTACTATTATTGTCATGTAATGTTGTACAATTACTATTATTGTCATGTAATGCATGTTTGTTAGTGTCAATAAAACAATTGACTGGCACGTTGGTACAGCGGTATAACGTGTGATTACCATGGAAGTTCGTGGGTTCGATTCTCACTGGGGGCCGCCGCCGTACATTTGTACAAATGGACTCAGAGTGGCTGTATTTCCATGTTTGTGGTGTCATTGCCTAGTTAAGAATGTCACAAAGAAAAAAGTTATAAAGGATGATATTATTGGTTTAAAAAGTAATAATATAACGTTTTTGCAGATAAATAAACAAACCATATAGTTTGTTGATCAGATAGTTGCTCAGGGTATCCTAGTTTGGGACCAGGTCAAGTGATTGTGTTTTGTGAATCTTATTATTATTATTATTCAATTCATTTTACCTCGCTCTACACCAATATACTATTTTTAAACGATCGTCCGCTAGGTCTAAGTCCACCCTGTCTTTTCTAAACAAGATTATAAAGCTAATTACGTGCTGGTAATCCAATAGCAATAGGATTAAATAGGTAATTTCTTTTCTAATTAAAACACGAAAAGGGCACAAATTAGCCAATCACCAGCGCGAATAAGGCGATGGCATGTCGGTGATAATACCGTAGGAGTACCGTGTTATTTCCTGGGCAATTAACTGCCCACTTCAGAAGCTGTTCGCATTCATCTTCGTCACTATTTACTACGTTTTTGTTCATTACATTTCATAAACTCGGAGGGTTGGCAGAGACCAGGGTTTGCCAGTTGCCACGAACCTGTCATACAAATGTAAATTTGGGAATTATTGGCTGCATATTAATCTTGGATTTATTTGCTCATTGATCTTAAAAAACAGTCAGATAGACTCTTAATGCACTTTATTTTTAGTGCAAGCGAGTATTTCGAATTCAAAACTCATCCTTATCCAGCCGATAAGCTAAATATTAACTGTAAAAACGCACCACACGAATTTGGCTCAGACTGCGTCATACGATTCTCATACAAATAATGTTTCTATGACAAAACGTTCACAATTGTATGAAGAAACTAAATTTATTAAGCTTTTATTATTAGCGTAACACGGTTTTCGCATTTTTGGAAAACTAAAACCCACAAAAAATATATTTAAGGTTTTATCTTTAATTTTTTTTCTGAGCTCTTCTGAGGCATTTACGGTTGGGTATGCCAATCCAGTGTCACTCCAATCTAAGCTTATTATTATCAATTATTGACTGCACACAAGAAAATTTACAAAAGGTGGATTTAGTGCTAGCGGCGTTTTCTACCAGTCAACCCACAGGAGATACAGGAGACGCAAATATTGGGGTGATATAAATACTTATACCTAAACTAGCTGACTTGGAAAACGTTGTTTTGCAATATTAATACGACCTAATAGCCTACGACCTACTCTCAGACCTACCAAATATACACAAAAAAATTCATAAACATCTGTGAAACCGTTTCGGAGGAGTCCGATAACAAACACTGTTACACCAGATTTTTATATATCAGATGTGTTCTAAGTTTGAGACAAGTTCCCCATCAGTGCCCTGCGTTTGAGAACCTTTGAGACAAGTTCCCCATCTGTGCCCTGCGCTCGAGAACCTTTAAAGTCTAGCTCAACTCAATCAGTAAGTCACAGTCTCCGCTTTAACCCGCTTAAGTGGCAGCTCTTTCAGTTCACTAGGTTGCCACAGATAAACCCATATCGAGGTAGATATATGGTAAGGTCCAGTCAACTTTCCAACTAATGACGGACTGACGATCTGGCCCTAGATTCTGCTAATGCAAAGTTCAAGAAACCTACCGTCTTCTGTGACAGTGTTTTTCATTCACAAACACATGTGGTTGTTTGACTGCCTCGTTGATCTACCGGCATCACGTTTTATCACCTTGCCGGAGGTCGTGGGTTCGATTTTCACTAGGGAATTGTTTGTTTGTTTGAAGATTGTTATTGAAATACATACAAAAATTCATCAGTTTTATTTTAGCTGCCGTAAATTTGTACAAATGGCCTCAGACTGGGTGTATTTCCATGTTTGTGATGTCCTTGTCTGGTTAAGAATGTCACAAATAAAAAGTTTTAAAGAATGATATTATCGGTTTAAAAAGTAATAATATAACGGTTTTGCAGATAAATAAACAAACCATATAGTTTGGTGATAATAAAATTGGTTTTGATACTTTTTCTCCCCCAATACTTCTTCAAAAACTACTTTCAATTGGCCTAAATCATAGTCAAAATGCCCCTTAAAATTTCGCTAACAAATCTAATACCTTTAACCGAGCAATTCTTGTATATATGTATATATACTACTAAATCTCGGAGGCGGCTATAACTATTTGCATGAAATTTAGTATGCCGAGGGTTTCGGGGGCGATAAATCGATCTAGGTAGGTTTCGTTTTCAGAAATCGTCGTTTCATCCGTGCTTTTAGTCAATGAAAAACTGCTACAATATCATTAAAATTCGAAGGCAAATTTCGCCACCATCTACAAGGTTGTAAGTTCTCACTCAGTTCGAGTCCAGATGTCTCCAGTTCGAGTATTTTTTCCATTTTTTTTTTTCATCGTATCTAAGTATAATTTCCACAAAATGAACCAAACGATGAACCAAAAAAAAAACTGAGCACGGTCATCCAGGTACTTTATCTCTAATCTGAGAATGATCATCCGTTCACATGAATGATAATATCATTACATGTAGAGCTTAGGGCTCCATAGGTAACGTTGCATGTAAGTAAGGGAGTTAGCCCCTTGGTTTCTTTGATACACCGATTAAATTGGCGTAGCACGATGTTTTAAGCTGTGCGTGAACTTTTACATTGCCAACAGGTCCTCGCTAACTGCGAAGGAAAACATCGTGAGGAAGCCCTAATCTGAGGTGTCACCAGGCTCACTAATTTGTCACTAATTCGTGGCGGGCTCGCATGATGCCTACCTACACTCTCTTTCTGAGAGAAAGCCTGGGCCGTGCAATGTAGGCTGCTTATGCGCACTGGTGCAGCATTAAGTAATAGATGCGACTATCAATAATAATAATAATTATAAATTAACAATACTAATAATTATGTAAGCGTACTACAAATGAACAAAGGAGAATGATCAAAAACAGTCTATGCTGCGCTTTAAGTATTTATACCTCAAAATGTTTCTTTTGAAAAATTATTTCATAGTTCTATTTGATAAATTAAAAGAATCAGGGGTTTAAAAGTAATAATTAAAAAACATCTGTATTGATTGTATAACTAAAAAAACTTTAGTCAGTCAATACAGATTAGATTACATGGGCTCAAAATTAAGATTTCTCTAAGCTCCCATCTAATATTTTCATAAAATTTTTCCTGCATAATCCAGAGCTAATTTCTTATAGATTAACGTTGGTTTCATCAATGCGCAAGAAGACGCAAAAATAGACTAACTCCTATAGTAAATTGATCATTCTCCTTTACATTGTATAGCCTCACGCCTGGATCCCGGAGGGGTTGGCAGAGACCATGATTTGCCACGTTTGTACGGCAAGTGTACCACAATCCTGACAAACCTCTGTCGCTGCAACGGGACATATGTAACCTACTTATGCGAAGAGCTGCAGCAGCGACAGATGCGATTATCCTATGGTAGCAAATCTACTAGGAAAGGCCTTTAGGGCCGAGTCTAACTACTTAGCTGTGTCAAATAGTGGTGGTAATAGCTCTTTTCCAGGCTTTCAAAGCCTTATTCGGGTACGGTAAGCTACGCCGCACCCGAGAGATAAAAAAGTTGCAGTTCCGATAGCCCGCAAGGTATTAAGGTGCTCACAGCCGTCAATGACCTTGGGCATAGAAATTGGCGGGTAGAATCTTTCTCCTCGCATGTCGCCTTGTAACCATAGCAACATGTAATACTTAAGGGGACCCAGTGAGCAGTGGACTTCTTGTGGCTGAATGATGATGATGATTTGCAAAAAGTCTCAGTACAATCTCTCAATCATTTTAACAGTGTTTTTTAGGACTCACAACAAAGAACGTAGGATCACGAATCTGAGACTAGATAGCATTTATGCCAAAAACGGCCGTTCCTGGCGTTAATGCTCCTAGTCCTAGGTTTTTTTACCCTGGGTTCACGGCCGTAGGTCCTACAAATCGCTATTAATATAATTGACAGATTATACTGACACTTTTTGCAAATTTGATCTGTAAAAAAGATATGATTTTATTTTCCTCGGTGGCGCTAGTGTTACTCCCTGGAGTCCCGCAGGAGACTTATCGCAGATAAACTAAGTATATGTATGACGAAAAAAAAATGTCTATAATGGCCGTTCTTTTAGATAGATAGAGAACACTTTATTGCACAACCAGGTGAAAGATATTACAAATAGTTTCTTATATCTAAGTAGTGGTATACAATTGGCGGTCTTATCGCTTAGAGCGATCTCTTCCAGACAACCTTTGGATGGAGAGGATTACAGCAAGAATATAGTCGGTAGATGGATTTTATTATCTAGCAAAGCCTGAAATTGCATTTTTCAATAGTTTACAATACGGTATTTGACACGATCAACAATAAATTATTTCATATGCTCGATTAAAACAAAAATTACAAAATATCTCGGAAAATGTATCTCTTTTAGTCAATTACTGGTTATTACAATTTTTAAATAGATTAAACATAAAAAGAGTGCTCTGAAATGTGACGTCATAAGCCAGTATTTTCATACAAAATTCCGTTTTAAAAGTAACTCATTTGATATTTTGTCAAATACCCAATTGAAACGCCGTAATTAAATTTTACATAATAAATAATCGCGATTCGATCCGTTCATTATATAACTGAGTATACAATGTATTCTCTTATTATTAAAAATGTTAGAGTGTGCAAGCGAAACGGAATTGGGCGGGCCTGTTTCATAAAATTACAATTCACGGTTTACTATGACAAGTCGAGGTACATTGCACAGTCGATTAATCCACATATTGACAAGTAAACGCTGCTACGCAATGTAAATCGAATAGTCATAACAAAGTACGAATTGCTACGAAGATTTATGAAACTCGGTCCAGACGTAAATGCAGCCTTAACACTGAGCTTTGGAGCCTGGAGGCTTACCACAAGCACTATTAGAAGTTATTTTTAAGCCTTATAAAAAACTGCCCTGCTTAATGGTACCATGAGCCATACAATCGCAGCGCTGTTAACTATAAGACGTTCACCGTCTAATCAACGCTGCTACCGTACTATAAGGTCAGTTTCGCGCGCTCGCAGCGCTGCTGAACTGTCATTCTTAGCAGTTATTTATACGTTATTCTTGAGCAGCTTTTAAAACCCTGCTAAGCGAATTATTGTTTAATTAACGTATTAAAATGAGTGATGAAGAAATTTTATGGTTTTGGAGGATGATACGTTTTTCGCAATAGGGAGGAAAAAGCGTGGCGTAAAATTATACGACTGCAGATTAATCCATTCGAAGTTTACGAAGAATTGTATTATGTTCGAAGGTATCGACTTTCTAAGGTTTTAGTGGTAAATCTGTGCGAAGACATTAGAGCTTTGTTACCGGTGCCAACGAAATCCACAGATTTATCCGTGGAGACGAAGATGAGTTCTATTCCTCTATGTATTTTGTGGACAGAAAATAAACAAATATGTTATCTTATCTTATTTTATTCATAATAAAAAATAAGATATATTTCATCATAATTCAGTCAGCCCAACTCTGCCCATTGCTGGGTATTTGATCCTATATCAAGTCATAGAAACTTCTTATTGGCTCGAACTTTAGTCGCATTGCAAATATTTGTTTTAGGTACATATTAAAACCTTTTCATCATCATCATCATCAGCCTTATGACACCCACTGCAAGACATAGGCCTCCACGCTTAGCAGGCGGGTCGGCGATCGCAGTATGCGGTTGGAATCTCAGGAAGACGCTGCTGCCCGCCTCTTGATAATTTATAACCTCGTAACTCTTTAGGATTGCTGAAAGTAGTCTGAACCGACACCGCGACACCACTTCATTTCCTTCAAAATCGTATTTTAGCAAAAACCTTTTTTATCAATTCAAAAACTTCTTCAAACATATTTTGACGTAAACAAAAACAACTTTCGAGACACGTTAAAAAACGTAATTTTTAAGTAATGTAGAACTTAAGAAAATTTTTTTTTAGTACACTATAGCAGCAGTTTATTTTGAACATTGAAAATAAACTGCCCTGCTTTTGTCCTGCTAACATCGAGATTGTGGTAAGCCTCCTGTACTTTTGTTCCACTACAAAGAAGGCATTCATACCGTAAAAGTGCATTATTTGTAAAGTGCGGTGTTGCCACACTTGGGGAGGTCTTTTCACACAAATACTTTTTCTAGACTCACGGTAAAATAGCAACAAAACCAGTTGTCACCTACTTTAGTTCGTTAACGGTTTACTACAAAATTTAGTGAAAAGTATCTAGGCATGTAGGCTTTCTCTCACATAGAGAGAGAATATGGGCTTAATTACCAAGCGTGCCCACCGCCACGCTAGTTCCTATAATTAGGTATTTAAAGTTGAAATCTAATTCACAAATTCGTGGCAAGTGGCAAACCGAAGGCAGAGACTAGTCTCTGCCTACCCCTCCGGGATATAAGCGTGAGTTTATGTAATGTAATGTACAATTGTGCTTAGACTAAACAAAGCAGATTAAAACTCGAAAACATTGTAACTTTTAGTCTTATGTTTGCGTTTCTTGTACGCAATAAATAATATTCTTATCTTATCTTATATTTGTTCGCCTCGCTGACTGGAAGCTAATGGGGCATTGGAGGATGAAGCCCGAGCGCCTGAGGTGTTCACTTTCCCTCCAAATGCCCAAGCCGCGGTGGGTGCGCTTGTTTATTAAGCCCATACTCTCTCTCTCTCTGAGGCGCGAGACACACAGATGGGACGCGGGGCGAGGGCGTTAATATGTATAGCGTCACAGCCAACAGTCCTTGCTCTGCGGTTGCTTTTGGTCTCTGACTCTATACATCTTTATATTCTTTTTATTGCACTAACCCGTGGTGAGGACAATTTTAAAAACCCGCGACCTCTGGCTAAGCGTGCACGGTTTGCGGGTTCAAGTCCCCGCATGGGTGGAGTTTTTAGCCTCTGAATAGGTTTCTATACATCTTACCGCGCCCTCGCCCTACGTCCCATCTGTCTGACTCGCGCCTGAGAGGAGGCCTGTGCCTTACAGTAGGACGTACATAGGACGCGTTATTAATACTATTCCAAATTCTTTCAGGCCTTTACGCGTAATTGAGTAATAAAGACCAGAAACGAGATTAAAAATATTATTGGAATTAAAATACCATGTAAGAAAGTCCGCAGAGGTGTCTAGGAAACCTCGCCTTGAATTTCTCCTTCGTTTGATCGGTTTTGTAATACAATACAAATTTTAGTGCCGTGCTAACGTATTGGGAGCAATAAATCGTAGTTATGAAGCTTTTGAAACTTTAAGGTGCTTGCAGGCGAGCGGTTACATAGAACTCGCATTTGAGTTTTTCAAAAGTAACAATTAACTAAGATTTTAGAGAGTAGGAATTGACAAAGTTATAAAAAAGCGAAATACTACAAAACATTGCATGGAATATTTTTTCATAACATTCTTAGTTAATTGTTAAAGAATATTTTTGAAACTCGAAAAAAAATTGTGAGTTTCATTATAATTATGGTACAATAATTTGCAATTCATTCGTATTTCGTAAAGAAAGGTCACGATGATCGCGATTTTGCAAATAAATAAATTTTACTTTGCCTATTTTTTTTAACCAACTTCAAAAAAGGAGGAGGTTAGCAATTCGACGCGTATATATATATTTTTTTATTTGGCTATGTTCCTCCATAACTCCGTCAAATCTTAACCGATTTCGACAACTCTTTTTTTGTTCGAACAGATATAACATCCCATTGGTCCCATTTTAATTTGGTGAAGATCTGATGAAGACTTTCAGAGATGGAGAATGGAACTCTTCAATGGACAGCAGTAAATAAGCCCTAAAAGGGCCCATCCTTTAGTAATATCCGTATGTTTCATAAAATACCATAAAAGTAGTCCCAAGTTAATTTGGTGATGTTCTGGTGAAGACTTTCGGAGATTTAGAACATCAAATTTTAAAGGAACGAATCATGTACGGTAAATTATGGTTATAAGGGACTTGTTTATTTTTCTCCCGCTCCTCCACTAAAAACTGAAAAATAAAAAAAAATTATAAAAAATAAAAACCGACTTCGAAACACTACAGCAATAAAACGATAGAAATAATTTAAATAATTAGAAGTATTCATACATGTAGGTATTTTTAGAAGTATAATTTGTAGTCGGTGCCCAGTTTCATGACCAGTACATATATTTGGGCACCGACTACTTCTAATTATTTAAATTATTTCTATCTTTTTAGTGCTGTCGTGTTTCGAAGTCGGTTTTTATTTTTAATTTAATTTATTTTTCAAATCCACAGTACTCACAATGACTGGCCCAAAAAGTGAACGCGCACCTTAACACTGCTAGCGGTATTATTTTACATCACGATGTGTTGAGAGAAACGAAAGTGATTTATTGTTAAGTTATTGTAAGTTAAATGTTGTATTTCTCAGCGGTTAACTATACTTACGCGACGGTTATTGTGTTGGAAGATATCGTGACTTCTCCTTGTACTGTGCCATCGTTTAGTGATACTTACAAAAGCAGGATTTATGTAGAATAATAGGGTAAAAAGTATCTTCTTATTGATATTTTCGCTATTGTTTCTGAAGAGTATCTTGCGGGTAGGCAGAGATATGAAATAAAACCATATAATTACAACAACAAAAACTAAAACTAAAACTAAGTACCATCCTATTGCTACCAACCAGGTGAATCTCAAAATACCTTACAGTTTCGAGCAGGAATTTCGACAGCAAAGGAAAATACTGATTTCATAAATGTAGTATTAAAATATTTCAAATCATAGACTAACCTCTATTTATATTACATTAGCCTATAATGAGATCTATTAGGATATCTAACTATAAGGAGTCCTGAATATGAATCTTGTACAATTTTTCCGTATTCGGATAAAAGCTTTTAAACTTTTGCTCGTTACCTGAAACGTGTATGATTTGAGTATGTGTACTCCGAAACTCATTTCAAATGTTATTTCAAGGTCCTGTATCTATAAAATTTTACCACTCTGGGAACGTCTACCGCCGCATCGACGTAATTTCCACCGGCCATATTGGCAAGTTCCCATAGTTACTGTAATACTACGGTGCAAGTTCACTTCGGATGCTTCTTTAAAACGCCCGGGGCGGTACGGGCAGAAAAATATGAGTACAGAAGAACTGAGCAACTATAGCCAAACATTATTTATTAGTATTTGACTGTTTGACGTCGATACTATTAGTGATAGTCAACTGTCTAAATGTACATTTCAAAACTAGTACATTACATACATCAACATCATGATTTACAAATAAAATAATTTGCGTAACTTTACAATTTTAATTTATTATATTCTTTATTGCAAACCATAAACTCGAAAAATAATTACATAATACTGCTACTAGGGCGAACTTGGGCGAACGAGATCTTTTTCAGCCAACCTTATCATAGGGCATATCACAAAATAAATAAAACAGAACAAAAACACTTTGTCGTATAAATAAATTTAGTTATAGAATCTATTTAATTGGAGGTAGGATAGAGGAGACGTGATCACCTAGTGACAAAAGTTCGAAAAATATAAATTACAAGCTGACTTGGCAAACGTTGTTTTGCGATATTAATCAGCCTACGACATATTCTCAGATCTACCAAATATACACAAAAAAAACTTTATAAAAATCGGTTCCGGAGGAGTTCGATAACGAACACTGTGATTCGAGATTCTTCTATATTAAATTAAGAAAAAATATATAAATACTGATTAGTAGTTGCAGATATTCGGCAAAAAAACTAAGTCTAAGATGTAGGTACAGGAATCACAAGGCTATAATTGAGATCAGCGGGCCATTTGGTCAGGTGGGAAGATGGAGTGACAAAGGCAGCCACTGAATGTTGGCTAAGAACGGGTTAACGGTCGGTGGGCAGACCACCAGCCCAGTGAGCCGGTGGCTAGGCAACATTGGACGAGACTACACTTCATAGGTTTAGGTACTTAACTAAAGGTGATCCATCTGGATAAGTGTTTTTATTGAAATATATCCTTTTTAAATCAAAATATTTACAAATTAAATGTAATTTTCTGAAATTACATTTTATTTCACATTGAATTGGTAATTTGTAACAATTTTGATCTAATAAGTGTAGATTTCAATAAAAAAAGTCTCATCATCATCATCGTTCAGCGGACAAGAGGTCCACTGCTGGACATAGGCCTCCTCCATGGATTTCCAGAAAGACCGGTTAGAAGCGGCTTGCATCCAGCGTCTTCCTGCCACTTAGATGAGGTCATCTGTCCATCTTGTGGCTGGTCATCCTACGCTGCGCTTGCCGATACGTGGTCTCCATTCGAGACCTTTTCGGCCCCATCGGCCATCAGTTCTGCGTGCTATGTGCCCCGCCCACTGCCACTTCAACTTATTAATCTGCTGGGCTATGTCGACGACTTTCATTCGTCTACGGATCTCATCATTTCTGATTCGATCTCGTAGAGAAATTCCGAGCATAGCCCTTTCCAAGACAAAATTATACAACCAGTGTGTGTTACCAGTGATGACTTATGGCACTGAAACGTGGTCTCTCACTATGGGCCTCATAAGAAGGCTCAAGGTCACGCAAAAAAGTCTGTCATAGATAAATTTTGACAATTGCATTCCGGTTCTTCTATGGCTGTAAGCGCCATCTATGAATTGCTTTATGAATTTGTGCTGAATACGGCTCATTGTGTTTGTTACTTACACATTCTGTTATCTCTTTCTGTTTATCTACGCTTTTTTTCCTCTGTGATCTAGGTAACCGGATTTGCACTCTATTTGAAAGCCCGAAAATTTTATTTAAATAATTAATTAATTTCAATTTGCATCTCAATTAATTTCTCAAGTTTCTAGAATGATTCCCGCATCCTATTTTTCATTGAAATCACTCGTTTATTTTATTACAGAGTAACAATTTTCTCACAGTGCGAAGTAGCATTGTTCGTGTTAGTCATTATTTCTACATTGATTTCCATTATTTTTAAAGAGCTTTTCAATGGGTCTCATTCGGTAAACGCGGGTATTTGACCGCAGACTGAGCAACCATTAGTGCGTACTGCGTATTAAGGATCTCACAAACCAAAGCGGTCGCTGTGGTGATGGCAGTGGTCATTTACTGCAGTAGTATCTATATGGATGTATCGAAACCCATGCGTTCTGACCGCGAACGCAGCAATAATTTGTTTAGCAGTCAATTAATAAATCGCGGCCAGAAAACGTTACTTCGAATTTTTCCATACAAAAAGTACTGCAGTACATGACCGCCATCGCTACCGCGATCGTGACTGCTTTAGTTTGTGAGTTCCTTTAGTGGAAGTGAGTCTTCTGGTAAATTTTTGTTTTGCCACAAAGCCGATGCCACAGCAGCGGTGTAAGTGAGATATTATTTATTTCCATCGTTGGAATATAATGCTCAGTGGCTGATCAATAAAGATTTAAACGTTTATCGCTAAGTATCTCTGAGATGGGGGCGATTGTCGTGTTCCAATTTACGGTTGCGATATTGATGTTTTAAATTGTAAGTGTTTGTACTATCATATTTTTACGTGCAGCTGACAGCAGGTCATTCTCTATATTTTTGTTTCGGAGTCGCCTTTAAATTAACTCATTAGATTGCACGTAGGTAAGGGTTGATGTGCTGTCGACTGTACAGTCAGCAACCCCTTGTATTTTCTACAGTAATTTTTGTTTCATATTCGCCCGTAACGTAACTAAGTAAGAAACACGCAAATAAAGAGTTGGTATAAATGATAATTGTGGGCGAAATTCTTACATACATAAACTCAAGCTTTTCAAAGTGGTAAGCAGGGTTTGTGAGTTCATACCACTTGCCACGATCTTGACAAGCTTCTTTCGAGCCATTAGTATGGCCACAAGGGAAGGGTTCGTGATAATTTTAAAGAAAATTCAAGCCTAGCGCTTAATTTTTTTTCCCAGAAAAAATGTTTTTCACTATGAATCAAGGCTAAATAGGAAACGACTAGCTTTATGCTGCAATATTTCACCATCTTTTAAGAGTAGAAAACTAGATATTATAAATATTACGTGTTTTTTAAATAATGCAAAACCTTGATCCCGTTTCCTTAACGTCAATAAATTTAACAACATACTTCCAATATATCTGTTAATGTAATCTCTGTGTACAATAAAGAATATTCTATCTATCTATCTATCCAATAAACAAAAGTTTCAAATTATCAACATTATTATTTTTATTAAATTTGTCACTATCAATTTGTATGAAAAATAAGAAAATATAACAAATTTATGGAGACTTTAAATATTTTATGGTTTGAGTTGAATTTATCGATGTTGAAGAAACGAAGTTTACGAGTATCCTAGGATCGTGGTCTATAGGAAATCATGGTCTCTGACTTCCTCTCGATGACACAACGTTGATTTAAGTATGAAAATACCTCAACATCAATCATGGTTCATGCAAAATCTCACCCTTCCATACAAAATACGAGTACCATTCAATATTCTGTACGCATAACACAGTGAAAGTAGTTTAGGCTCTTGACCTTTGTAGTGTAATGATATGCGGGTATAGGTAGTTTGCCGCAATGTGGGCTCTGTCTTTGCATGGGTACTTAGTAGGGCCTTGGTGTCATGTGTTAAGCATAATTTGCAACAACATTACGCAGAAACATTTCAACCCAAAAATTCCTAAGTTGCGAGAAAAACACTTTCTTCCAAACGCTTTCTTTTTTATTCATATCTTTAATCGCTATAAAAAATGTATGAGTAAAAATAAAGAAAAATATCTGTTATAATGTCATAAAAAGGCGTTTTTTCTCGAAAGTCACTTACTGTAGCTTAGAATGTTTCTGAGTTACACAGTCAAATTGCAAGACAGATAGTACAAATCCACTGTACTGTATCAATCCAAAATACACGGATACGGATTTTACTAGTTTAGTAGATGGAGAAACATGATCATAAACTTTTAAGTTAATACTTCACTTTACCAATGCGATTGAGGGAAATGTTATTTCTTTTTATTTAATTTTTCGACTAAGGATATTAAAAAAAACTCAAGTAAAAGACAAAAAGGAATCAATTTTATTTATTCTCTAACTTGGCTTACCAAAATCACAGTCAAACCTGACCATCAATCCACGTTCCTTTTTTTCTGTCCTCAGCAATTTTCTTTTGATCATTGGTTAAAAAATTCAGCAAAAACTATTTAGTTTCTTAAACCCTACTTCAATTAAGAGCCTGAAGTTTGGTTTTCATTTATAAATAACACTTTCACCCTACGAATTAAAACGCCTTTCTCGACAAAACATCTATACCCTAACTAAAACTGTACTAAATCTTTGGTCATCCTAACTGTCATGATAATATTGGGAACCCAAGGTTCACTAATAGTAGAATTATGTTAGATGCTTAATGTGTTGAACTTAACAGCTGTAATATGATAAGGCCTAATAATTCAAGTGCAAAATGTATAGGAAAATAAACCGAAGATATTTTGCCTTTCATTCATAGGTTTTAGAAGATTGTTCAAGACGTTTGTTAGTGGTATTTTTCAAAACACACAAGCATAAATTCATCATCATCCACCCATTATGTCCCCACCGAGGGGCACGGGTCTCTTCCCTGAGGAAGGTATAGGCCACGGGGGCCAAGTGGAGGCTTGTAGACTAGTGGCTCGTCTACTGTAAGTTGTACTAAAACTGCTTTCTTTGTAAATTGTTCCGAAAAACTAACGTTCCCAAGATCCTTGGATAATTTGAAATTCGTCTGAGAGTTGATTCTTTCCTCTATGTCACATAAACTTCTATTTATATCGCACTAGCTGACCCGACAAGCCTCTTATCGTCTCATAATAAAAAAAATCGTGATTTTTTTTCTCAATCCTTTCTAGCCGTTTTTGAGTTACATAATTATGTTGTTACTAACCCGATTTTGTTTCATACTATTAATGTTCTTCTTGACCATGACTGAGAGACAACTCTACGGGTGGTTCTCGCAACCAATGCTTCCCATTCGGTCCGTTTATGCGCCTTATGAATGGGCATTTTTGGGTCCCGTGGCTTCTCTTGTGGTGCCCAAATGCCCACCCATCGCATTAGTGCTCGACCTCTGCTTTTAATATAAAATGTGAAGGCTACGAAAACTACTGTCAAGCTTAAAAAGTTACGATGACGTCATTCATTACGTTGCTTGTAAGGGCCGCCCGGCTGTATAATGACCTTCCGGTTTCGATAGTGGCGCTCACCAGTTCCCGTTATATTTAAAACCAGAGTAAAAGAATTATTTCTGTCTAATTAAGTAATTTTGCTGTAAGTATCTATTCACTTCTCTTCATATATATGTAGGTATATCACCTTTTTGTTGTCCAGATCACACACTTGTTATAAGCCACTATTTATGTAAGTACGTGTTATGTATAGTATCCAATAATAATAATCTTACATTATATCATAATTATTATGATATAATGTAAGATTATTATTATTCATCATCATCATTATCATCATCATCAACCATTTGACATCCACTGCAGGACACGGGCCTCCCTCGTGGTTTTCACAACCATGAGGGGTCTTGCCATTATTGCCACGCTTGGCAGACGGGTTGGCGATCGCAGTATGCGCTTGGAATCTCAGGAAGACGCTGCTGCCCGTCTCCTGGTAATTGATTTCGTTAGTCGCCTTCTACGACATCCACGGGAGGAAATGGAGTGACGCTATTCTTAATCCGGCGCCACACGGATTATTATTATTACGTATAATTATGTATGTCTATTAATATTCGTATTTGCACCGACTACCCGTGTCTATTTCTCCGTCGGCAAATTCTCCGATATGAAGTTGCCTGGAAGAAATTTCTATTAGCAATAAGTTTCTGTTTCTATAACATGTCTTCCGGTATACAATAAAGAATATTCTTATCTATCTTATCTTATGTTGATTATTTCAAAGACAATTCATAACAGGAATTCTCAAAACGCGGCAAACAAGGCGATTAATCATAACCGACCGCCCTCATCAAGTAGGTAGTGCAACAAGCTTCAAGTAAACCTTTGATAAAGCCTTCGAGCAACATGCTTTCGATTCATTTCATTGCAATATACTATCGCCAATAGCTTTTACTGATTATTAAGAAATATGACGATACACAAACTGCCCCAGTGAAATCGTGATTTCTAGAAACGGCCAATCTGTTGGCTGATTATGATCGCGCTCTCTCTGAAGTCATTAAGGAGCCCTTGTGAGTCAGTCCTGCCAGTTATAATTGTTCAGCCACCATGCCTAGCATGCTTTAAATAGCTGCTGCAATTAAGGTAGCGATATAATGAAAATAAAGAAACATTCGGCCTTACATTCGGAAGGTCATGGGTTCGAATGCCGGCATGTACCAATGACTTTGTTTTATAAGTTACGTACATTTGTGAAGTTGTAGTAGCAATACGACTCGCTAACGGTGAAGGTAAACCTCGCAAGGAAACCTGAGTGTCTGTGCTGTTCACATACCAAAGCGCTTTACATTGCCAATCCGCAGTGGGCACGCGTGGTAACTAAGCCCATACTCTCTCTCTCTTTCTCTCTGAGAGAAGGCCTGTGCCCTGCAGAGGGACATATATAGGCTACATAAAAAGATAAGCAAAATAAATAAAGAGTTCTGTTTCACTATACGTAGAGCATATTTACGCTACATTTGTAAGTAATTAGTACCTTATTCCGTAAATACCAGGAGCTCTATTTTTGAATCACTCGTATCGCGTCGAGCGCTCGATTTCTACTGATTTTCGTTCGACATCTGAAATTCCGTATTTTTTAATCACTCGAACTGCAACGAATGGTCCTTACCACTCGTCTCGCATGGCGATCGGTAGATTAATTGTCAAAAAACGATTTCGACATTTCGTTAGAACACAAACCAAAATGACAGTAGTAGTGTTTTGTTTGTATCAAAAGACAAAGATTTTTTATTTAAACAGCCAATAAAACAGTGTTTTACGTTCCGTTTCTGTTACGGTAGTTTCCGGTTTTTTTAATTTCTGCGTGGAATGGATAAAATACAATACTTCAAATTGTACTGGCAACACTTCAGGCGAACGATTCAAAAATACGGAAAAACGACATCATGCGACTTAGAATACGAGTGTGACTTAAGTCGCATTCGACAATACAATTTTATACGAGTGATTCAAAAATAGAGCTCCAGTTCATGCTGGTCGTAAGACATATTTTTGGTAGAGACAGCATGTTACCGACGTGATAGAAAAAAAAATCGCTTTGCCCAGTAGCAGGCTCTGTTCAACCCATGAGGGTTGAATGGCTAGATAAAATAACAAATTTCCGCCTCTCCTGTACCTGCGGGATGACTGGTAGAAAAAGTCGTTAAAATTTAGTCCACCTTTTGTACATTTTGTGCCATAAATAATTAATAAAAATAATAATAAAATTATACCACCATGCGTGCATACATATTATACAAGCATGTACCAAAAAGTACATACTTGAAAATGAAAATAATCATTCTGTATTGTTAAAATTATTTTGTTGCATCCTATCTCCTTAACTAGGTGAAAAACCTACATCTTACGAGAGGGTAATTAAACAAAAACGTTAAAAGTGCGTACATACATAGTCGAGATACATAACATTACATAAACTCACGCCTGTATCCCGGAGGGGCAGGCAGAGACTGTTTGCCACTTGCCACGATCCTGGCCCGGGTACTTTTTATCTTTCCATTTGCTAATGGGATGATTTGGATTATTTGGTCAAAGTATGTCCGCCCAGGATGTCTCTTACTGGTCCTTCAGCCCACATTCGCTCGATATATTTATTTCGTTAATCTAACTTTCCGTCGCTAACTTTGAACACTGTCAATCATCATAACCAGGGCCCTTATTATGAAGCAGCGATATGTTCGGAAGGTTCGTCAACGTCGCGCTTCGACAACGTATTTGTCCTAGCGACAAGATATTGTTCTTTTTTTGAATAGTTTCATAATTTTCTGCCGAGGAATGAACGCTAGAAATACATGGCTCTTTGTTAGCCCAATGACGTCATATCATATCTTGAGATATAGATTTGCGACCATCTCGCTACTTCCGATAATGTCGCATTTTTCATAATGAGGGCCCAGAGTTCTCACTATATAGATTACCGTCGGGTGTGGGAACCAACGGAATACTCTTGATTGTTAATAAGGACCATTTACTATATCAATACCAAGGCTAATCATATTTTTATGTAGTTGTAAAAATTTATTAAGGGGCCATTCAAGTATTACGTAAGCACTACAGGGGAGCGGGGGTCTTTGCATTGCTTATTTTTGATGACATGGGGGGTGGGGGGACTGAATGGCGATTACTTCAGCAGTAGGTATTTATTATTCTACTTTTCGGATTTTGTACAAAACTTTGCGAGATGTCGTTTCAGATAGACAAATCCAAGTTTTTTTATATCTAGACTTATTACTGCTGCTCATGAATCAGTATAAAAAAACACATAAAAAATGCATATACCGATGTTTACGTAAGCATGGAACAGGGTGGTAAGAGCGTTGCTTCCCCCTTCCCCCTTATTACATATACTTGAACGGCCCCTTAGTGGTTTAAATATATATTTTTTTATCTTTTAAAATCCTTTCCATATGTTCAAGTCAACAAGATACATCAATAATAACATTGAATCATTGAATTTTAATTCAATGTAACAAATCATATTCAACCGCATGGAATGGACCTCTTAAAGATAGTACACGCATGCCTATATCTATTCTCCCATGAAGCACTATGCAAAGAATTCTTAATATTCCAGATAATTTACGGTCATATCACACCAGTTGTATATTCCATGCATCCTGATAAGACTCAAACTATTGTCAAACATTTATGCAAACACAAAACACAAACTGAAGACAGTTTGAAAGTCAAAATAAAACCACATTCATGCCAACCATCTAGACTACGATCCTGTATAGACGAATATAAAAAGAGTCAAGATATCTAAATATACCTGTGAAAATTAGTAGCTTATTTCAAACCTTACATGTGGACGAAAATAATTGCCCATGTCATTCTGTGTACCTATAGACATAACATTCAATAACTAAAAAAAATATACTCTCTCAAATTATAACTTACATTCGACAGCGCATCAACCTTTACAACCGTGCACTCTAATCAGTCACGTTAAGGACGACTTTGCAACAAAGATGTAAAGGTTGTTTTAGTTTTTCCTGGATTATCTCTTTTCTTATTCTGCTACTTGTTCCTTTTAACAGAATATAATAAACTGCTTAATTTAGACAATAAAGGAGAATGCAGATATCCGAGCCGAATAAAAATCAGTGCTTTCAAGTTGCTCATCATAAGCAGCCTATATACGTCCCACTATAGGGGCACAGGCCTTCTCTCAGGGAGACAGTATGAACTTAATCACCACGCGTGCCCACCGCGGCTTGGCGATTTCAAGCGCTGAGGTATGTGAATAGCTCAGACACGCAGGTTTCCTCACGATGTTTTCCTTCACCGTTAGCGAGTGGTATTGCTACTATAACTTCACATGTACATAACTTAGAAAACAAAGTCATAGGTACATGCTTGCACTGGGAATCGAACCTGTGTCTCTCGCTTCCGAGCCCAATGTTCTACCCACTAGGCTACCACCGCTCTTACAAGTTGCTCACACGTACCTGATGTCTAAGTTTATCTATAACATTTTTTTACTCATCTAAGTTTCTGTGCAAACCGTGATAAGACATAGAGACACCTCTATACCTTTTTTTTGTACCTTTTTCGTATTACTTTACCAAGCAAAAATTCCCGTATTACCTCTCTTGTCTTACGTGTAGAAAAGACTTTTTCCCTATCTCCTAAGAGCGCTAACGAGCTCAAGTGTTATGTTGGTCAACACACTTGGAAAAAATTTTATCCGACCAAGTTGAGGGACTATAGCTCTAAAGCTTGCTCTGGAATTATTGTTTGGTCATTCTATGAATTCCGATGACCTTTGATTTGACAATTCCATACACTGGCGGGGTGTTTGCTTCAACTGCCTCATTGGTCTAACAGTGGCACGTTTAAATACTATTCAAGAGGTCGTGAGCACGATTCCCGCTCGGGGCCGCCGTAAAAGTACAAATTTATTTGTGCAAATTAACTCTGTCCAAGCGTTTTTCCTTGTTTGTCCTTGTCTATCTTTATCCAAATTGCAAGGTACCTATTCATTGAATTTTACGTAAGATAAATAGATTATTAATAATAACAGTAATAGATTAAGTACTTTTTATATTTATCCCACGCGAACGAAGTCGCGGGCACCAAGAAGGTCACATAATAAGTGTTTTTCTCTAAATGGCGCCAAAAAACTCCAGCACATCACAATGTAAATAATGCAAGATTCAAGTTTTTTTTCATTCCTTATTTTTTTCTTTTTGATTTTCTCTTGTGCCAGATACTAAAACGGTCAGCCTCTGGAGGCTTCACTTTTATGGGGCAATTGTTTTCACATCGCGAGATCAATGTTTCTCAGAATACGCCCGCTGCTTTATTGCCTTTAAAGTAACCGTTCCAGAAACCGCAAACTTTAACGTCCGATATGCTAAAAATCGATTTTTTTAACGAGCCAGACCGATGGCTGCCTGAGACATAAATCCGCGCCTCGCGGGACATGAAACGTACGAAAGTTTTAATGGCGGCCAAAAAAGCGGGAAATCACGACTGCTATAAAATTTATGATAACCTAAAAATGCGTGTGTCTCGAAAGAATGTAAATAAATGGCCACGAAATTGGAGCAAATACTCTTTGTAATTTGCTGTATTAAGACAAAATTTAATTACCTTTTTTCACTTCGCTATCACACACAAGCGGCACAATGTTTCTGCCCGAATGACTACCCGCACCGCGAGCTATGTATCGAATCGAAATCGAACTAAACGAGAATAGTACTCGATACAATCTCGGCACGAGAGAACGGAAATATTTAATTTCACCGCGCAACGTCCCGCTATTTCTTTTGTCTGCATGTCAGGCCAATATTTGGAAATACTCGTGTCTCCTGGAATTTCCCTCCAAATCTCTTTCAGATGATCTATAATCTTCACTCGTGATATTCCGTTACAGAATCAGCGGACTTTCTCTGATGAAACGAACGATCTGCGAACACTGGCCGTCAGACACGAAAGTGATGTTTTAATAGAAAAAAAGTAAGTGACGGTCGACCGAAAGAAAGAAGAAATCAATCGAAGACGTCACGACGCCATTTGAAAATAGAACTTTGTGTTTTTTTAAAGAGTTAAACTGAAAACAATGCGGTCACTCCGAGACAAAAACGGTGTTCACTCTATTGTCACGAAAAATAAAGGAATCAGATGAATGAAAAGATGTACCTAAATTGAAATTTCTAGTCTCGTTCTACAGTTTTGCACTTTTTTAGATTTTATTTAATACAAATTGAGGAAGCTCATCGTATGCGGGTCATAAACAAAATGAAAAAAAATAATACGACCCCTTCTAATATACTCAATTCAGACTCATATCGACGGTAAAATTCTATCGGCCTTTTGGTAATGTAATAAAGCTACACCCGTAATATTCAAAGGCAGCTTTCATCTTTCAGAAATTGTTTTGCATATCCGTTTTCCGCGATTCGTTACTTTCTTTTCATATGTATATCTGAGTACCAATAAACGATTAATAAAAATAATAACTTCCATACAACACAATCACTTATCTTGGCCCTTAGCTAGGATGCCCGGTGCTATTTCAACGAGGTACGAGACATCACAAACATGGGAATAAACCCAGATCATTTGAACAAATCCAGTACGGCGGCTTCCAACGGGAATCGAACACACGACCTAGTAAGGCGTGTAACCGCTAGACCAACGAGGTAGATAAATTCGCTTACTCATGCCTATATATCAGAGGGGTAGGTAGAGACCAGGGTTTGCTACCTGCCACGATCCTGACACACCTTTTTCAGCTCATCAATATTCATAGATCACAGATGGATTGGATTCATAGGTAGGTTACACCACTTTTCATATTGTATTTGAACTGAAAAAATCTTTATTGCACCAAAAATGTTTCTACAAAATTGAGCTTAATACTATTTCTTATGTTCTCCCAGGTAACCTTCGGTAATGTGAACAGTGGATCGGGTAATACCAGAAAAACAAACATCGGTACATAATATGCATGTACCTAAGTGTTGTTATAGAGCTTTGTTAAGAGAACAATATAATAGAGCCACAAAAGTAAACGAATTAAATCTGTTTGTTTCGGAAGAGGGCAGATAGACCCATTTTCCGCTATTCATAAAATTACGAGACTAAAACTTTTGCAAATCTTCCAACATAAAAATTAATTGGTTCCACCTATCAGCCTAATTGCCCAAATCGAATCGAGTGACTCATTTTTTTTTATTTGAGCAATATGCATGCCACGGTCCGACATTAATTATCATAAGTTGAAGGATTAGCATCTCATTTCCTTTTTATTTAATAAAAATCTGTCAATCGATATGAATATTATTCATTAAAGGCAAATGAAGTAGAATACCGAATGAAACTGTTAATCTATCCAATAATAGAAGATATTCAAATTAAAATATCTTATTGATATCAATCACCAGCTCAACAACCAATTGGATTAGTTTAATTCTTGATGAAAAGCGAGGCGAATATGATTTTTTTCGACCCCTCCGGCAAATGATTGATAGTAAATTCTTTATTGCATAATAAAAAGTTTTGTGCATGTGTACTTGACTCTAGTGAGAACAGAAAGACAGTTAAAGTGGAAGAAACAAAAGACCGGGAAGACAGCGAAGATCCAGAGCTAGTCTAGGGAGGCATTAATCGGACTAAAGTAAAAACCGATACGAATCAACGTCAGAAGTGAGCATTGGTCCCCCTAGGAGTTATAGAACCACAGAAAAATTGGTAGGTAGTTACGACAATTAGGAAACTGCTCGAACTGCAAGTAGTTTTTGAACGACGGGTGTACAAGTACTAATTGACATTCTTCAAATTATATTTCGTCGGCTTATTGCAAGAACTCATTGATCGACATATTCACTATTGGGAGAAAAGGGACTTTCTAGTTGTGTTTCCTCCTCCTTATTCCCTATAACATCGTTAAAATAATGCCTGATACTAAAACACTACTATTGCATCATTGTTCAATTCATCTCTATGTCCATACCTTTAAAAAAAGCGGTTAGTGAGTTTTTGCAGTTAATGACTTCTTGCAATAAGCCGACGATTTATTTCATGTGAGAACTGGGCCAAAACTAAAAATGCATCGAAAAAGTGAAATTCGACGCTTCCAAATTAGTGCCCGAAAGTATCTATAAAAATATCAGTCGGTTAGTTTTCTATTGATCCAGTATTGAACTCTGACATCAATAAAGATATAGTGTCCATTAAGACATGCTTATTAGGATAATTAATTAACAACTTTCTGTCTTTCCGTGTTAACGATAGTGTCTAGACGGTCTAAATCTAGATTTTTGGCGGCAATAAAAACTGTAGCATATTTATGAAATCCAATTAGTTTATGCCACAGCTAAATTAGCTTGGTATTAAAATGCGATTCATTAATGGAATAACAATGTTCTACCCTTACTTCCCAATAACGTATGCGTGCACATTGACGTAGTCAATCACCGGACTGAAAAAATAACGCTGCGACACAAAATAACAAAAGTCTGTCACTGACATTTGAACAACATCTGAACATTTTCGAACTAAACCTTACGCAAGCACAAAACATTATTAACTCAATACCGGATAAATTTACTAGGTTTTTTGTCAGAAGAGTCCAACCAGTATTCGCTCTGATTTACAGAGCTTTCGCAGAGAGCAGAGAACAAAACCAAGTAAGTTTATCCGGTATTTATTTAATAACATCTGAAAACGCTGCACTTCTAACTTATTTTTTTCAATTGAAAACGATCCCTTTATTTAACTGTTAACGCCGTAAAAGTGTTCCTATTTAAATTTTAATCTGTAAGCCCCGAAAAAGCTCTCCTAAACATTATCTAGATGAGTCACTTTGTTTGACTATTAAAGTCAAAGTAATTAAACTAGTTTCCAACTCCAGAGAGCATAATTTATATTCTGCGCATCCAAGTGACAAGACGTGGGTACAAAACAAACTGATCTGAAAGGTTGGGGGCGACCATTTCGAAAAAACTGTTTCCCGATCTTCCGTTATGTTAGACGAGAAAGCATGTATGGTTGCCATAGCACAAGGTATCCTAGTTTAGGACCAGCACGGGCAGTACGATGGCACGAGTCACGCGTTTTGTGGCGCTAAAATGTCGAAGTTGACAATTAATGTAACGGAATGTCGCGACTATTGACATTGTAAAACGCGCGAGTAATGTCGCCGTACGACCCTAGCAGGACAAGTGATTGTGTTGTGTGGAAGTTATTTATTTATTTCATATTTGGCAGACCGCAATATCTACAGTATCATTTAAATACGAATATAAACGCCACTATCTACAAGGCTGTAATAGCTCAGGTAGGAAATCGCACTGTTCCGAAACCAGAAGACCCCGGTTCGAGTCCAGATGTCTCCAGTTCAATTAATCTTTGCCCATTTTTCCATCGTATCTGAATATTGTCTTCCAAAAAATACGATTAACCAAAAAAATATACCGAGCAAAGCTCGGTCATCCAGGTACTTTCTTTTATCCACTACATGTAATATGTAACGAATACCTGTCACTCGCGTTAACAAAATTAAGTGCTTACCTACCACAAAAGCGTTAAACTAGTGGGTTGAACTTGTACTAAAAAAGTAAGACTTCGAATCAAAACGTATGAAGTTCGCATGAAACATGTGTAGAGAGCTGCACGTCTGTTTTAGCGTTTTTCTGTGACGTGTGAAGTTATTTATCACTTCATTATACGTTGTTGTCTCATTGAGGCTAATTCGCCTTATTAATCGGGCTATTGGGTCAGCGAATTTTTCTTTTCTTTTTTCTACATTACTTTGCATGTATTTCGTCAAACTGACACATTATTACGAAGCGAAAGTATGAAGATTAAAATGTTAATTTTATTATTCTAAAGAACCGCTTCGCTTTGTCTTTAAAATGTAAAACAGTTTCAATTTCGGCGCAGTTCAAAAGAGGCGAGCTTTTTATGACCTCCAACTCGGATTGACTCTACATTTAGGATATATTAAAACAGTATATATATACAGGTTAGCTCATTAGATACGTATGTATAGGCGTTAATTCATAAAGGAGATACAGTTGAAAACATAAATCAGTCCCAAATAAAGGCAATAGTGCAACGTGTCATCGAAATAACTCAAAATCTGAAAACGGTTTCTTCGAACGATTCTTCAGTATGGATAATAAAAATTAGAAATACTGTTTCTTGATTTTCATATAAATTGACCGCACCTAGATTCAATATTGACGGTCGAAATCATTATTGGAACATTTCAAAATATACCGTCTTGATTAATTGACGTTTAAAAATGTGTAATATTTTAAAGTTCATAGAAAAATCATTGTTTTTTTCCTGGTCGAAGTCGTATTATAATATTAAAAATCTACTTAGATCTACTTAGTCTACAGCACGGGTTAGTGCAACAAAAAGAATATAATCGTATTATAATAGTTACAATTAAAGTTTGACTTGTACCATTAGTGATTAGCAAAATCTTAAATTTTTAATAATTCCGCATACTTAACTCAAAACACGTGATTTTGGAGATGTTCCGGTAATAATTCCGACCGACGATATTGTAAGCCAAATAAAAAAATTAAATTAAGAATTTTAAACTTAGAGGGGCTGCCACACATTTGTACAAATGACCATAGCACAGGATATCGTAGTTTGTGACCAGGACAAGTGATGTGTTGTGTCGAATTTACGTTTTATTTTTATTTAAACGGTTTTCAGGTTGTTTGTTATGTAGCCTACTAATATTATAAATGAGAAAGTTTATGAAGATGTTTGGATGTTTGGAGGTTTGAATATTTGGATGTTTGTTACTCCATCACGCAATAACGGCTGAAAGGATTTACACAAACATATAGACAAAGACCTGAATTGAGACATAGAATACTTGATATTCCGGTAATGCGTTCCCGTGGGATAATATATATTTTAAGTTTAAAATATATGGCGTTGTTCGAGCAAACGTTTTGTTTTAAAAAGAGAGGGTGTTGTGCAAGAATCGTATACCTAAACGGATTCTGTAGCGGTACGAAGTTCGCCGGGATAGCTAGTAATTCATATAAAAAAGGCAATATAATGTTATCAAATCACTCGCATTAAATGTCACAACACAATCCAATTTCCAGTTTCACTTGCGACATTTTGAAGCCTCTGAATAAAATAAAACTTTTTTTTAATAATAAAACACACTGACCCAATGCTGGATAAAAGCCCTACTAGACTAGGGCAAAATTAAGAGAAAAACCAATCTTAAATAAATCGTCGATCTCTAAAGGACCAGTTGTCTCACAGTCAGCAAAAGTTCCAGACTTTACTTTGTTTGGCGTCCATTATTGGTCATCAACACAGTCAGCAAAAGGCAAGTAAACATTATTCAACGCAAATTAAAAGAGACTTCACCCACGGTGACGCGCGCGTTTGTTTTGCTTCCATAAAAACGGCAGCAAAACATTTGCAAAGCTGCGGCGCGTTGGCGTCGCTTCTCAAAAATGTTAGGAAACGCGAATCAGAAGCGCGTATGAACGCCGTCGTCTCAAAGGGCAACTATTTCACACAAAACCTCCCAGTGTATTCAGGAATTTTACATTCGTGTACTCTACGGAGTCACGTTACTGGCGACGACACAACAAAAATGTAAAGGTAAAGCTTCTGAATATGCTGATTGAGAGCGTACCTTCCAAATAGCAAAAGAGTGATTAGCCTAGGTGTCGCAGGAGGTCCAGTCAATAGCACATGAACCTGTGGTAAGGGTGCCCGCTATTAAACATTACAGTAAAAAATTTCAAATTCGCCCGATGCGGCGCGGGTCGGTGAGCGAGTTTTCATAAGACGTGGGCACATAGGAATTTAAGGACCTGGAGCGAGGGCGCGGAAAAGACGCGACGCGTTGTATAGAGTTCGCGTCCTCGCCCCGACTTATCTGTATGTGCTGTGCTTCCCATCCCATCGCTTCAGTATATTTTGGTTAAAAGTGAATTGAAAAGACGCCGCGCCGCGTCTTTTCTTAAGACTGACAACTTTAGGTACATATTTTTTTTCTTACAATAACCACTTTTTAATTCTTAATTGTAGCCCCACTTCGGGTCGCTGAGCCAGAGGATTAAGTTGATCAGCAGGTCAATCTAGACAATTTGCAAATTTTCCCCTGAACGCGAAAAATAAAAAAACAAAAAATTAAAACGTAACTGCTTAGAGTGCACGTTTATAATATTTTATGTTCTGTCGACTCTACATCGATATGAATCTTCAGTACCGAGGGTGGGTGTTGCCTTCCGTTCGTATTGGCGATATGACAAATAAAGGCTATTTGTCTATGAAATTATTGCCGCCATTATTTTATGCGGCGCATGCCGCCGATATTCCGATCTCAGTAATAGCTGTTGCGGGTTTAAGCCTTATTTTACGTTGTTCTAGTAAAAGGAATAGAAGACAGATATATAGAGTATTTACCAGAAATTTTAGAGTGGTTATAAAAAGTTGATTCCACAAAAACGCTCTTAAGATGCAGCTAAAGCTAGTTTATGCGAGGAATTCCTGTTATATACCGGCTTTAACTCCGTGTTAATATTATTTTAGTGGAATCTACTTTTCATAAATAAGACCGGCAGATAACTTGAACGAAAATACAGTCGGGATGAGTTTGCGATGGATACGTGAGTAAACTGTTTTTAATTATTTGTAAATTTACTAAACTGACTTTCGTAGAATTCTACGCCCCCGCCAATGAGACCCGAAAAAGGTTATTGGTCAAGTTATTTGTCGGGCATTATATCCATTTTCAAAGATATGCAGCATGATATGCTTACATGTTATGTAGCTAAGTAGCATAGGATATATTTAAAGCTTCAGCCAATTCTAAAGCTTCAATATAAGTTTTTCCTATTAGTCAGATTTTTTATTATTGTTTTTTATGTTTAATAAATGCTAAGCATTAAGCGAACACAAACGTACAAGATAATGAATGGGAATAAGGTGACTAAACTGTGTCTAGTTTAGACGTAAATAAAAAAACAGCTAATCCACTTGAGACAATGAAGAGAACGAAGTAAAATGTATGTTAGCCATTAGGATAAACCATATAATCTTTCTGCGTCAAATGGCTTACCCCCAGTTTCTCGTACACTAACACGCTGTTAATCTACTGTTAACAGCTGTCAATTGAAAAAAGTGCATACAAAAAAAACCACTGACAGCTGTTAACAGTAGATTAACAGCTTGTTAGTGTACGAGAAACCGGGAGTTAGTCTTGTGAGACCAGGAGATTTTTATAATGAAATAGAAAGTTCAAAAAATTATTGTGAAAGCTGAAATTTGTCACTGAACTAGATTATCTATGTTAATTGCAATTTGAATAATTACTATCAATTTAATCAGAGAAAACTGATGTAATATAATTAGTTATCGATTTGTGACAGGATTGTGGTAAGTGGCCAACCTTGTTGTCTGTCTATCTTTCCGGGGTATATGTGTGAATTTACTTAAATATCAATACAATATTTGACACGATCAACAATAAATTATTTAACATGCTCGATTAAAACAAAAACTACAAAACATCTCGGAAAATGTATCTCTTTTAGTCAATTACTAGTTAAATAGATTAAACATAAAAAGAGTGCTCTGAAATGTGACGTCATAAGCAAGTATTTTCATACAACATTCCGTTTTAAAGGTAACTCATTTGATATTTTGTCAAATACCCAATTGGACTAAATTCGTGGTTGAATCGGGATGGCTGAGGCCAGCAGAAGTGGCGTGCCATGGGGGTGCCTGTGTTCAGCAGTGGACAAATATGGGCTGATAGATTAGATAAAAATATGTATAAACGATAAAGATATGGGATAAACGTCGTCGCACCAGCTGAGCCACTACCTTTTGCCTTATTTTACGTCATCACTAGTTAAGCCTTACTTTGTTATAAGGTTATTTTTTTCTGATGAGGCAATAAATACTTCTTTTTTTTAAGTAAAGTCAGCATTTTCGGACCACATCATTGTGTGAAATTAATTTAATTCACAGTTAAGACCGAGAGTTTTCAGATAGTTTAATTCGATAACCATTAATGTATTCGCACAGAAGGCAGTAGTTACACGTGTTCTATTTTTTCCGATTGCCGATTCTAGCGTTAATTCCGGAGATCTTTACACAACAAAGATAGAGCGATAAAAAGTATATAGCAATGGCACGGCAGTACCATTTAAATGAACAGTTAGTTACGTATCGATCGATTATAATCGACGAAATCGATTGCTACTTCATTACGTTAGTTCCGTTCTCCCCATAGACCAAGGAAAGTTGTAGACTTGTTCTATAAACAATTTCTAGAATAAGATGAAAGAAACTGCTGAAGCTGCGAAAAAAAAATGTCGATATCTCCAAGCTAAAAATTACCACAGCCATGTACAGTCACCTATCTCCATTTTCGATGCGAGGCCGCCCGTAACGTAACTGAAAAGTGTGCACGCTTTTCAATTACGTAAAGGACGTGCAGTCGACTGTACGTTGACAGCTGATTAACCTGTACTTACAGTATGACGACTGTACTTACTTACAGTAATGTACAGTGTACTTACAGTAAGACTGTACAGATGGTGCAGATTCGTTCTGGTAATAGAAGGACGAAAACTTCAACACTAGTGCTGTTAAAATTTGAAAATTTCACCCTAATATAAGTTCATTGATTTTTATAGTGCATGTAATTCTAAGAGTGTTTTTTTACGCTTCATCAAAGGGTTATCTGACTTTCTTTCATAATAACGTCATTATAGAAAGTTTTCGCCTAGTATGGCGGTCACAGTAAATACTTGTCTGTGTATTTCTAATCTGAATAAACAATTTCAATTTATTTATAAGAAGCAAAAATAGGTACTTACTCGTCACTACCCACTTAGCATTTCAGAGTTCGTCTTAGTGCAAATTGTTTCCATAAAGTCTTAGGGCCATACTACACGGTTGGTTCTCCCGCCGCGGAAATCCGCAGCCGACACAATTTAGTATGAACGTTGTACCAAGCAATCTACACGCGCGGCTTCTCGCCGCGGTCGCATGCGGTTCACAGGCGGGGAAAAATCGACCGCGACATGTAGCGTCCAACCGCCGCGGATAGCCGCGACTTCAAACTACACGACGGCGTTTTTTTACTTGCTAATCATAATGATAAGCTAAGATAATGTTAGAGAGATCGTTGTGAGAGGTTGTCTCTAGTTCTGTAACGATTTGGTGTCTACTGTAAAGTTACAAGAACTTTGTAAATAAATAAATAAATAAATTATATTAATATAAGAGCCAGAAGCGCAGTTATCAATGGCGGATAAAAGACAGCGATAAATCGATTTCCGTGTAGTTCTTGAAAGGTTTCCCGCGGCGGGAGAACCGCCCGTGTAGCCTCATCATCAACCCATTATGTCCCCACCGAGGGGCACGGGTCTCTTCCCTGAGGAAGGTATAGGCCATACTCCACCACGGGGGCCAAGTCCGGATTGGTGGAGGCTTGTAGACTAGTGGCTCGTCTACTGTCAGAAGTTGTCAAGCCGCCCTAAGGCCTCTGACTTGGCTTAACGACTGCCATCTATCGACGGCAGCCGGCACCAACAGCTTAACGTGCCTTGCGAAGCACGGAACCGCTCGGAAAAATCCCACTAGCGTTAGGCATAGATGGCGACCCATCCATGCACTGAACGCGCCCTGTGTTGCTTAACCTTCGTGATCGTTTAAGATCACTCAGGCAGCCGGGGCTACGAGCGAGCGTGTAGCCTCGGCCTTCGACAAAACTTCAAATAAAGACTTTAAAATTATATGATGTAGGTACAGTGTCGATTAGATTTTGTTGTCTATACTTCCCTTCCCACTCATTACATGAAGAGTGATTAAATCATTCGATTTAAACGATTATTAATCGGCCTTTTTGTTCTTTGTTGCAATAAAACAAAGTGGTTCAAAAACAACCTCCTACAGTAGGAGTACTAGGCATGCGGCTGCGTCTGCTTACAACAAAATCCCAGTCGAAATTAAATCTCTCTGGGGTAATCGGTTCATAGAGGCTTTAAAAAAATATCTATTGGAAATGTGTCCCTATAATCTGTCAGAATTTTATAACCATGTAAAATCCAATTAATTTAAGAAAAGATTAATATTTTTGTAATTATTGAATGAATACTATTATAATTTATTGTGATATGGGTATTGTTATATAATTTTATTTGTAATTTTAAATTAATTGAACTTTTTTCTAATGTAATCTTTAATACCGTATTTTTTACATTTTACAATTAAGTACACACTTGCTATGCCGTTATCGGTAAAATTACACTGTGCAATATTTAACTCTAAGTAACATCTGAACTTACTGTAATTTATGACAATAAAGATTGAATTGAATTGAATTGGTTTACGCTTTTATAGTAATCATAGTCGTGACAAAAAATATTTCCGGAAAGCAAAGGAACAAATGTCTCTCTCTGTCTACTGTGTAAAGTATTGTAATAACAACATTGAACAACTCGAGACATTGTAGTTTTTAGGGGTAGCACATTATAAGGAACTTAAAGGAAAACTATCACGGCTAACTAAGCTTTACATGTTAAGAATTAATAGGCGACCAACTTATAAAAGGTAAACTTCGAAAAAAAAATCCCTTTAAAGTTTCTTTGATGAAGTTGTTAGTTCTGTGAAGCATATAGTTAAAAAAATCCCTACACTGCGCGTGGTTCGACAGGCACTTGGTTGGTCTTTAATTGTTCTTTCTCCAGGTTTTCTTAGACTAGCCAGTTGCAAGTTCTCCAATGACTTTCTCATCTTTCTGTTAAATAAAAAAAAAGTTAAGGCAATTCGCAAAAATCACATTAGAATTCGCGAGGCGGCATCGGTAAATTAATTGCTGTCGACGCAAAAACAGACGGTTGCAACTGTTGCACAACAATCAGCCACCGTTGCGTAAAACGTTGAAATAAAAAGCGAGTGCTTTTCTTAGTTTCACTTTCACTCACTTCTCTCTAAAGGCATAATTGGTAGGATTTGTTAGATGCAGCGATTAGCGTAGTCATGGACGCATGGTATTGAAGTTTGTTTATTTTTCTCTTATTATTTTACTGTCAACGCCTATGAGTTTCGATTTCACTTTTTATGACGGGCTTCTCAGTTTGTTTACGTAATGACCCTTTAATTTAATAGGTCAAAAGACTTTCAATTTCAATTACAATGATGATCCATTAGTGTGTGAATTTATTTAGCCAGTCGCGGTTTACGTTTTCATTTACTGTATACTTGAAATTTCGTTTAGCATACCAATAAAATAAACATGTCAAGTGCAAGGTGTTACCTAGCAAAACAAACAGAAAAACTTCACTTTACTTCTTTGGTAGAGCTTTCTTCGTTTCGAAGCGCGTGAGGCAACAAAACTACATCTACTATCTCAGAGATAAGAGCGGTTTGCTAATACAAACCTTAGTGTTAAAATCCCAATTTTATTTCAATTCTAAAATGGGACTAAGTATTTTACTTTTAGTAATAGGCGGTGGTAGGTAGAACCTCTGACTCGGAAGTGGGAGACCCAGGTTCGTTCCCCGGTGCGGGCATGTACTTATGACTTGGTTTTCTAAGTTATGTACATTTGTGAAGATATAGTAGCAATACCACTCGCTAACGGTGAAGGAAAACATCGTGAGGAAACCTGAGTGTCTGAGCTATTCACATACCTCAGCGCTTGAAATCGCCAATCCGCGATGGGCACGCGTGGTGATTAAGCCTATACTCTCTCCCTGAGACGCCTGTGCCCTACAGTGGGAAGTATATAGGCTGCTTATGTAATAAAACCGACAATTGCTGTACTGTATTATTGTTTAATTCTCATTTGTAATTCCTGATGTACCTACTATAAAGAATATTCTATTTATCTATCTCTTTTGACGACACGACGTTTCAGTCAACATATTTTTTGTATGTACAACACGGTCACATTAACTAGAGACTTGACGTTGATACAATAATGTCCAAAACAAATACCAAAATGACAGAAAACTAAGCAAATTATCGATAGTATGGTCAGTATCTTTGTAACCAATACGTGTGTCGATAATTTGCTTAGTTTTCTATCATTTTGGTATTTGTTTTGGACATTATTGTATCAACGTCAAGTCTCTAGTTAATGTGACCGTGTTGTAGTCTAAGTACGTCTCACTGTAGGGCACAGGCATTCTCATAGATAGAGAGTTCGGGCTTAATTACCAGGCGTGCCCACCGCGGATTGGCAATTTCAAGCGCTCAGGTATGTGAACACCTCGGACACTCAGGTTTTCTCACGATGTTTTCTTTCACAGTTAGCGTATGGTACTGCTACTACCACTTGACAAATGTACGTAACTTAGAAAACAGTTATTAGTACCTGCCTGGATTCGAACCTAGGACTTCCTGAATGTGAAGCACGTGTTCTACTGCTGCGCTACCAATGGTCCCACAACACGTTTCAAAAAACCATAGTCATTTCTACACGACCTCCTGCATGTGTGGCAAATATTCTACCGACCGCGCAGTAAGGCCACTACAAATCCAATTTCACCCTGTAGCAGCTTCATCGTCATCATCAGCCATTTGACGCCCACTGCAGGACATAGGCCTCCCTCATGGTTTTCCAAGCTTCCCGGTCTTATGCCGCTTGCATCCAGCGACTCCCAGCCACCGCAACAAGTTTGTCAGACCATCTGGTGGGGGGCCTGCCCACGCTGCGTCTTCCGTTGTACCATCTTACGAACAACAAATTACGCTGACACGACCTCTCGCGATCGCTATCGGTTCCCGTAAGCCCCATTCAACATGGCTACCTGGAAACTATCAACGATGCTTATCGCATGTCTTTGTTAAGCCGAAAATTTACGCCGGCTAATGAAACGTTCACTTACGGCGTAGGGAAACACCGTGAGCAGACCTTACTGTCGGAGTTACTTTCTTTGTTATGATCCCCAGTACTTCTAAACTTGTAAGTGCCTAAAATGCCGCCGACCGATTCAGAAGTGTGTTTGGGTCATCCCGAATGACGTAAAATAGACATCAACCTTAACATCTATGCCTGTTCAGGTATGTTAGGTACACCTGTTCAGTTATGTTAGGGGCGACTGTAAAACTAAAATACACGGTGTTCTTTATAAAAACACGATTCCTTAAAACACTCCATAAACGCCCTATAAATGGTATGTGGGTAGGGGCTTAGCAAGAGAAAGACTTATTTGTCAAAACATTCTGTACATGGTTTGCCTATCGGGACTTACAAAATATTTTTTATAGGTACGTACATGGCAGTCGCATTTTATTTTTGAAATAATAAGCATTTTTAGGGTTCCGTACCCGTAGGGTGCCATACGCGACCTTATTACTAAGACATCACTGTCCGTCTATTTGTCTGTCCGTCTGTCTGTGTGTCCATCTGTCTGTCACCAGGCTTTGTCTCATAAACCGTGACAGCTAGGGAGTGATGACAATGATGTCTAGAATTAATGCATGAGTTACAGGTTTTAGAATATTTATGTAAATTCTGTTAATTAAGGACTTTAAAAGACTAAGTTTGGACTTTTATTGTCTATTTTTTCTTCAAAATGATTTGGATTTTGAAATAGACACCTAGTTTAACTTGTAACGTTCATTAAGTCGCAGTTTCTGTGCTACTTTGAATAAAAAAAAATTATTGATTGATTGATGTATTGATTGAGTTGAAATTTTCACAGATGGTGTATTTCTGTTGCCGCAGAATAAAATAAATATTTAAGGGGGGCTCCCATAAAACAAACGCGATTTTTTTCCGTTTTTTTCGTGATTTTTGTGTCTAATAAATGTTGTATTTATGATGGTAAAGAACCCTTCGTAGGCGAGTCCGACTCGCACTTGGCCGGTTTTTTTATATATGCAGATGCTGGTAAGGATAAAACGTCTAATTTATAAACTATCCCAAAGCCATGCCATTTATTTTACCTCGAGTATATCGAGGTAAAATAAAGATTTATTCAATCTCAAATTCTATCTGGGCGAACGGAAAGTTCTTAGTGGCATATAAAATATCCAGTTTACTCCTGGACGGTAACTTAATAATTCACAGCTGAAGCTGAATAATTCACAGCTAGGTATAGAGTTCCGCGGTATTAAACAGTTTTGAGTGTATGAAACACTTTGAACACCGACATTCGCCTTTAGCGATGAGACCGCCATTTTTATACGGCTAAACTTAGATATGTAAACCTTCTAATGTTATTTTCTTATTATTTTGGTTTTCTCATGTTTCCAGTTAAGAGTTCTAATCTAATCTAATTAATTCACCAATGTGGACACTATAGACATGTAACCTGGGTGTCTTTAAAACTAGAGTCAACCGACATTTAACAGGTAAACACGTAACATCTCAGAACCGGTCTTCATTTACCGTCAACCTGTCCGAAATAAAATAAAAAAGTGTCTTAAAGTTGACAGCTCTGCTGCTCAAGCTTTACATTTTCGTTGCAAACTCGCCCGCAACGAAACTACAGCAGACAGCGCATATGAAGGTTCAAGTGCCGTTGACTATACGTGTATTAAGAAGTTTGTCTTTATTAGTTTTAAAAAATGTTTTTGTCAATCCAGTGTATATGATCGTAAAATACCATACATACTTCCATACATATGCGTGAAAGTAATAACGTTCCATTCAAGCAAATGGAACCTTATTATTTTGCAAACGGGAAAAAACAGACATGAGACGCAATTCGACTTTATAAGATAAAATGTCTGCAATAATTGATCTCTAAACTAAATAGTGTTCTAAATATAATAAGTACTAAAAAGGGTCTTTTGTAGAATAAGTGAGGGGAAAGATCCTCTTTAATTTTGTCTCATTGTTCCTAAATATGAGGACCAATTTAAGGAGTTTTTCTATATCAAATGTGTATGTATACTTTGGGTGTCAATCTAGTTTAACACTCGAACATATTACAATATGTTTTATTAGGATTGTTGCCTGTTTTACATACCTAATAAACAAAATAATTGACTATTACAAAAGACATAAACGCGCGCGCATAAACTTTTTTTACTACAATTCCTTTGCTGAAGTCGAATAATGTGCTGTTCGATCAATCAGTCTAGCGATTAACACGCTTGACTACTAAAACAGAGGTCGTGGGTTCGATTCCCGTTTGCGGCAACCGTACTTCATAAGCAGCCTATATACGTCCCACTGTAGGGCACGGGCCTTCTCTCAGGTAGAGAGTATGGGCTTAATCACCACGCGTGCCCACCGCGGATTGGTGATTTCACTCGCTGAGGTATGTGAATAGCACAGACACTCAGGTTTCCTCATGATGTTTTCCTTCACCGTTAGCGAGTGGTATTGCTACTATAACTTCACAAATGTTCATAACTTAGATAACAAACTCATAGGTACATGCTCGCACTGGGAATCGAACCCGGATCTCTCGCTTCCGAGTCCAATGTTCTACCCACTAGGCTACCAGCGCTCATACCATACGGCTACCAGCGCCGTACTCGATTTGTACAAATGGCCACAGTTTAGGTGTATTTCAATTTTCGTGATGTCTCTGCCTGGTTACCATAACACAGGAAAATTTTGGAACCAGGACTAGTGATTGTGTTGTGTGTAAGTTATTATTCTTATTATCGACGTACTGACAGAGCCCAGACGTCTGGCGCACCCTGGGCAACAATCAGCAACAACAATCTAACCCTAATCGGTAAATCCTTTCATTAAGATGGAAAACTCAAGTCCAGCCTTGAAGCCGGCGCAATCGACACGCTAAGAATTTATTATTTATAAGTATTCGATAGAGCACAATTTATCGCACTCGAATGTCAGAAAATGAAATTTCAAATTAAACTCAAATCAAAGTCTTACGGCTCAACTCAAAATTCAATCAATGAATTTACGAGTTCTGTTTTGTCTGCCGCATATACATACACAAGTGACGTATTATTGAAATAACTAAAAACTCCAAAACCATTTCTTCGATATCTATAATAAAACCACTTTTCTTGATTTAATAATTTAAAACATAAATTTAATTAAATTTCTTTTTTTTACTTAGCCTCTTTTGTATCCCACTGCCTTATATATTAAATTAAGAAAAACTATATTTTAGGTGAAAGTTTGTTTGTTACACTTTATAGCACGAAATACAAAATAAGTTACTTATCTAGTGCAAGTATCAGGGAAACCACGATAGCTGACAATGATAGAAAGATTCTACAAATTTTTTGGAGCATCATACGAAATCAGCTGAGTTTTGTCGTTCAATAGTTTAGAAAACTTTATTTTTCCCTTTGGCTTATATAAGTATGTATACATAAATATAAAAAAAATAATCACGCGTCTATATCCTTGACGGGCAGAGACCAAGATTTGGATTTGGACATTTTTCTTTTGGAGAATTTATAATTTAAAAATTTAATTTATAGTTTTAAACAATCATAGCTCAGTTATAATACTATTGTTATCGATAATACAAAAATATTATCGTTATATAATTAATTATAAATATAATTACTTATTATTAAAACGTGTAGTAAATGATGAAGAATTTTTTTCTCTCTAATGGTAGAGCTAGTTAGCTCCGGGTAGCCAGAACCCTAAGCCGGTAGCCAGCAGCGGGTGTTCGCCTAACCGACTTGGGGCACAAAGCGTCAGTGCGGACAGACCGTCTGCAATTCCGCCGAAAGTGAAAACCGTTCGACCTTAAAACGTATACAAACAGTCGCGTGAAAGAGTTGGCGGGGTATTCCCATCTGATTGATGGTTAAATAACAGATCACCTGGGCTGCATTAAAAATTTCATATTTTACAATTCATATTTTTAATAATAACTTTCACACAACACAATCACTTGATCTGGTCCCAAATTATGATACCCTGTGCTGTGGTAACCAGGCAAGGAAATACGGAAATACACCCAGACTGAGACCATTTGTACAAATGTACGGCAGCCCCCAATGGGAATCGAAGAGCGAAGACGAACTCTATCTTGGTAGTAAGCGCCTTGAAGGCTGGTCCAACGAGGCAGTCTTAAATGAATATAGTTTATTATGACACATCGATGTACATTGCTTAGCCGATAAGTACAATTAGTTTTCCTACTTGTTATCGTAAGACGATATACACGATTATTTTTTAAATGCGCAATTCCCGAAATATAATGGTTAGAGTTTTTCATTTCCAACAACTTTTGTTCTATGATTTTTGGATTCTTTATTGTCAAATTTTCCATTTAAAAATATATTATTGTGACGGTTTTTTGTTTAAGTATGGCGCTGTTTGAGAAGTAGTGCCTAAAATCATATATGTTAAATAGAATAGACATTCTTAAAAACCTATTTAGAGGCTGAAAATTCCACCAATGCCGGGACTTGAACCCGCGACCTCTGGCTAACCGTGCCAGCGCTTTCTATTGCACACCAGTAATTTATAGAGATAAAAACATTAATTCGGCTACATAGGAAAAAATTACCAAGGGAATAGGAACCTAGCTCTAAGATCAGTTCGGAGCGCGCTGTTCAAACAGAATCGCTTCGAGGCCCACAAAAACAAACAGTGGCGGCACGTCCCGGCACAAAAAGAGCTTCCCAAAGAAAGTGCTCCGACCACTCTATACCAATCTCCTTTTGTACAGCCAACCGGAAAAATTGCCTAATAACATCAACTGATAGGAAAATAAACACAGAATAATGGCCGCTTTTGACAAAGCAAAATGGGCGTTTTGTCATCAGATTGTATGGTGGGAGCACAAAACAAACTCGACAGATGTACCGCTGAGTAAGATCGTTGTCAGAAGAATACGAAACAATGCATTGAGTATTTGGCGTACTCAATTTAACTACTAGCTGACCTCGCAAACATTGTTTTGCCATATTAATAAAATTAGCCTACGACCTCTTCTAGACCTACCAAATATACACAAAATAGTATATTTCATTACAAGTGTGGAAAGGCTGTCATTGCAAAGAGTTCCGACAAATGTCTACCCGAGCCGAGGCGCAGCCGAAGGCGAGGGTTGACAGTCGGAACAAGTTGCAATGACGGTTCCGCACGTGTACTGAACGACTATTTTTAATACAGTTGCGAAAAAATGAAAAACTATTTGCTTTTTTCTCTTCTCTCCACGCAATAAATTCGTCGTATGTAGATATGTAGCGACTTTTTGACTTTTCCGGTAAAATGTTCTCCGAAGATAAGATAAGATAAGAATATTCTTTATTGTATACCGGAAAAAAATGTTACAGAAACAGCAATGACAAAAGAAAAGATACAATTGGCGGCCTTATTGCTAATAGCAATTTCTTCCAGGCAACCTCATATTGGAGATTTTCCGAAGCATTTTGTGCAATTATACTGAGTTCCGGTGGTGTTAATTCAAAAAAACTAGGGTCGAAATTACTCATCTTGTGCAACAAACAACTAAACTCGCAAAGAAAATTTCTGAAAAATGGCGCAAATATAAGCAGTTTTTTTTTTCTTCTTCACCCATTCTGGTAGGCAAAGGAAACTATGCCCATACAGCCAAGTCTTCAGTAGAAGTTTTTTATTGATATGAAATGAAAATGAAATTTAATGAGATGAATAAATTAAATGAAACCTAACCAAACTCATTCAATCAAATAATTAAATCTGATATTGAAACAAATTAGTAGCTTCTTTTTAGAAATATACGTATTTGCATGAATCATAAAAACTTCTATGATTTTTTTTTAGTAAAAACTTCATGGATGGTTATTATTTTTAATAGACATTATTTTGACAGTTGGGAAAGAGAACGCACGAGTGCGGGAAAGGTAAAAAAAAAGCACGAGTGTGTAAAAGCCCACATCCCGAACGCTATACGTCCCTGCAATACGCCACTTTTTGAGCAACTGTATTAAAAAAATCATAAAAATCAGTGAAGCTGTTTCGCAGGAGTTCTATAACAAACACTGTGATATGAGATTTTCATATATTAGATGCATGAGAGTCGGACTCGCGCACGAAGGGTTCCGTATCTATACAACATTTGACTATTTCCAGAAACGGAAAAAAATCACGTTTGCTGTACGGGAGCCCCCCTTAAATATTTATTTTATTCTGTTTTCAGTAATTGATGTTAAAGCCTCAACAGAAATACATTATCGTGAAAATTTCAACTGTTTAACTATCACGGTTCATGAGATAGTGCAGCCTGGTAACAGACGGACGGATGTAGTGACGGACAGCAGAGTCTTAGTAATAGGGTCTGTTACACTTCGGGTACGGAACCCTAAAAAAGGTGCATCAATTATATGGTGGTAATTTATTTATTTATTAGAAAACCAACAGACACGATAAAACATAAAAAATACATAACAAAAATTAAATATAAGGCCCAATTATAGGTTAACATTAAAAGACTTTATAAAAATCTGACACTCAAAAATAATGAAGGAATGAAAAAAGATAGTATACATATAGGTGATCAAGCTTTTATCCCTTTGTAGACGTGACTCCTAAAAGATTCCTTACTAAAATAAAATAAATCAATATCATTAAAGAACTTATTGTAAGCGCTCATGATTCGTTGAATTACGCTATTTTGCCCATAATTGCTGCGGCTGAATAGAACTTGAAAAAGTAATTTTATTCTGGTTGACGCTCTTGGGACCCTGAATGATAACAACGATAGTAACCTAGGGCAATCAATCAGTCCATTTACTATATATACTATACGGTAAATAAGAACAGCATGAGCAGCCTCTCTATGTCTCGCTGCAAGGTACAGAGACTGTCTCACACTCCCTCTCTATCCCATACTCGGTTTCAGAGAGAAACCCTTGTGGCACCCTCCCTCATAGAAGGAGAGAATGGGCTTAATCACCAAGCGAGCCCACCGCGGATTGACACTAATTCACAAATAAACATAACGTTACTCATGTACATATCGGTACTGCACTCGAACTCTCGGATGTGAAATAAAAATGGAACCCTGAAACAAACAGGCAAGTTCAACACATTATAATACAATAATACTACTGCAGTAAATTACATATGTGTGGTTCTCCACCGCGCCACCGCGTTGGTGTGTGTCATCCTCTACTTGAAAAGTACTTATAACACAGTATGTCATCAGTACAATGGTTGAACCGCTGCACACTCATATCCCTTATTATACGGAAATAATAAAATTTATTTCTAGCCTGTTGTTGGCAACTGAAAAAAAAAACATTTTAATATTTTTTATTTCGAAATGGCTATCAGTCTTTCTGTTGCCCAACAGGTAACTATTTTGTTACTGTCTGGAGCAATCAAACCGTCGTTTTATAGTTTCATCTGACGGGACCTACATGATTTCGTCTCGATTGAATTGTACTGTTATGTTTGCAAATAAAGTAAATTCGTTGTTTTGCGGCTTTTGTCTAACGAAAACCAATTCCGAGGGGTCTGTGTATTTGTGTACAGTTGGCAGCACATCGAACTTTACATGCGTGCACTTTGTTCAGTTGCGTCATGGGCAACTTTGTAATAAAAACGTAAAAGTAGAAGTTTTGTCGACCGTACCATTCATGGAGATTAGATATAATAATATCAACTAGTAAAGGTTACACTTCTTGTTACCTGCTACTTACTACTTACATAGTCTATATCTTACTCTATATAGTTATTATAGTGTACTCTGTATCTTACATGTCTTTAGGTCATGAACTCTGGTGTACAATAAAGAATATTGTTATCTTATCTTACATACTGTTAGGACAATTTATTGTACACATTAGTGAGCCTGGTATGAAACTGGTGGCGCTATCTTTAAAGTTACCATGTGACCTCTGTCGGTTTGACGTCTGCCATGTATTACAATATTCTGTGACAGCCATCAAACTAACAATGTCATCGCTTGTCAGCTTAATTTCCGTTTCCGATTTAAATGATATTCTGTGTTATCTATTATTTTTTCAATCGGTAACACCGAGGTCGATTTAGTTTAAAAATAAGGTGACTTTTGAATGTAAACAGTAGAAAACGGTGGAATGGTAAACAATCAGAATAACAAACATTTTTGTAAGCCGAAGCAGTTGAAATTTTTCTTCGTTCTAACAATACATAACTTAACTACTTTCAAACATGACTGCTAGACAAATTCCGGGAAATCGTTAAGAAAATACAATAATCAGGTCTATGTAACAATCGATAATTTGAAAAAACGATCAGTTTCGGTAAGTACTAAATAGCTACTTAGATACTTAATTTTTTTTAATAATTATTCTGATTTTTTCAAGCTTTTCACTGAAATTCCGCAGCTGAACCTCACTTTTAACTTTAACCGTAGTTTTCTAAAAACTTTGCGGCTTATTAATATAAACAAACGCCTCCGAACAGTATTTACAAGTCTCTATTGTTTAGTTCTACTAAGAACGACGCAAAAATATTTCCCTACCGCGATGCAGGCGCGACCCACCTATCTGGGCAGCGCCATCTGTGACACGAAATATGAACAAATTATACGCTCCCAAGTTAACCGTCGCCCGCTTCATAGCGCCCTCATGAAATATTCAAGAGTCGCGGTGGACGTGGAAAGCGCATAATAAGAACTACAGAGGAACGCAAGCGCAGTGTTGCGCTCCCACGAGCTCAGCGGATTTACAATCTAGAATCCATACTAGACTACCCCTTCCACTCTCCTCATCAACGTGGGTTGGCTGGAAGAAAATACTTTTTAGAATTAAGCTCGCCTCAGTGGTAGCCTAGAGGGTAGAACATTGGACTCGGAAGCGGGAGACCCAAGTTCGATTGCCAGTGCGTTCATGTACCTATAACTTTGTTTTCTAACTTATGTACATTTGCGAAGTTTTAGTAGCAATACCACTTGGTGAAGGAAAACATCATGAGGAAACCTGAGTGTCTGAGCTATTCGCATACCTCAGCGCTTGAAATCGCCAATCCGCGGTGGGCACGCATGGTGATTAAGCCCATCCTCTCTCTCTGAGAGAAGGCCTCTGCCCTACAGTGGGACGTATATAGGCTGCTTATGATCATTAAGCTCGCCTTTGTACAAATTTGTTTTAGTGCAATAAATATTTTTTCATTCATTCAATCAATCAATCAGCCCGTAATTGTTCACTGCTGTACTTAGGCCTGCTCAAGGCACGCCATTTCATTCATTCATTCCATATTGAACTAGGCTTGGTGTAGAAACCTATGCGATATTATATCCTTTGCGGGTCAATCATTAGCAAAATACGTCGTCAAAACCTGCAATGGATTTCATCATCATCAGCCATTTGACACCCACTGCAGGATATAGGCCTCCCTCATGGTTTTCATAACCATGAGGGGGTTTTGCCATATTCGCCACGCTTGGCAAGCGGGTTGGCGATCGCAGTATGCGGTTGGAATCTCAGGAAGACGCTGCTGTCCGTCTCCTGGTAATTTATTTCCTCAGTCGCCTCCTACGACATCCACGGGAGGAAATGGAGTGACGCTATTCTTAATCCGGCGCCACACGAATGAATATCATATAATATCCAAAATAGTCCGTGTTGTAATATTAACCATAGCAAATGAGGTTTGTCGGGATCGTGGCAAGTGGCAAATTGTAGTCTCTCTGGATACAGGCGTGAGTTTGTGTAAAGTGTATGTATTGATCTTAGCAGGTCTATGGACGGTTGGCGACCTGATTAGTTATGGGCGTGAGAGAATGATAACGAGAACTTGAAATTCGTAAAAATGTGTGATTAATATTTATTGGAATAATTGGCAGTAAAGGCGTAGAACGACCAGCCACAAGATGGACAGATGACCTCATCCAAGTGGCAGGAAGACGCTGGATGCAAGCCGCTTTCAACCGGTCTTTTTGGAAATCCATGGAGGAGGCTTATGTCCAGCAGTGCACATCTTGTGGCTGAATGATGATGATGAAAGGCAGTAAACGTGTGGATTACAGTGAATAAATGAGTGAAATTTATTGGTACGGTACATCAGCTGATGAGGTAGAGTATTCTAACAACACCACTTCTAAATGGGTTAAAGCTATTAGAAGTTGTGGAGGAATACTGAAAAAGAGAAACATACTTACATGCCCATAACCCACCTATTTTGTCGTTCTTAACACATCTTTTCTTTACAAGTAGTATAAAAACTTGGTGTATATTCGATAATTATGTACAGTTGACAGCACATCAGCCTTTACACGCGTGCACTCTACTAGGTTCCGTGTGGCGCCGGATTGAGAATAGCGTCACTACATTTCCTTCCGTGGATGTCTTAGAAGGCGACTAATGAAATAAATTACCAGGAGACGGGCAGCGGCATCTTCCTGAGAGTCCAACCGCATACTGCGATCGCCAACCCGCCTGCCAAGCGTGGCGATTATGGCAAAACCCTTCATAGTTAGAAAACCATGAGGGAGGCCTGCAGTGGACGTCAAATGGCTGGTGATGATGATGATGATGATGACTCTACTAGGTTACGTTACGGGTGACTTTGCAACTAAATATTGACCTGCCGTCGACTGTACGTGATAATATAATGCTTGACTATCCTTCTGATATAGTACCTAGTTATTTATTTTGTCTGAAACGCTCAGCTCGTTCGCTTAAAAAAACTGCTGGACTATCTCGACCAAAGGAACCGCGCGAAAATATAGTAAAGTTCTCCAAATAGATAAATGAAGGTAAGTTAATAAGTAAACGTAATCGGTTAGTATGCCTGTTGCGTCGAGTTTCACATAAAGATACAGCACCTGTTAATTTTGCTCTGTCTGCTTGTAGTTTACTGGGAACATAATGTTTCCGATTTATTTTTTTTGCGAAAAGCATAATAATAACTTCCGCAACTTAACACAATCACTTGACTTGATCCCAAACTAGGATACCCTGTGCTACGGTAACCAGGCAAGGACCGGACACCCAGACTGAGGCCATTTCTACAAATCGTACAGCGGACCCCAGTGGGAATCGAACCCACGACCTCTAACTTGATATTAAGGGCCTTAACGTCAATTCCAACGAGGCAGTCTAATAAACAGGTGCATTACGCTTTTTGCAAAAAAAAAAGGCCGATTTTGTGTCGCCAAATAGCTTTTAGTTAGTCTCTTTGGCGGGCAATACAAAACTGTTACTTTTTCGACTATAAACGGTTGATAGAGCCCAAAGGATAGAACAAGTTACTCTAAATCGAGTTAAAGACAGTGCAGACATCTTGCGATAAAATTGATCAGAATCTACAATCAACCAAAGGAGAAGGGGAGAATTAACACGAGTTATTAGATGCAAATAAACACTTAATAAACAGCATCAGATATCGATTAATATTAAGATAGTAATGATGATGAAGTTTCTCAATTGAAGCTATTAAGATGCAATAAAGAGCGCGAGCGCTTTGACACAAATATCACTTTCTAGTTCTAAAAATTCGATCGTATCTCAGAGCTAGCTCGTTCAGCGTTTAGGCACCAATTTATCATACGCATCTCACCACGCACATGGCAGTAATAAGATCAGATTGTGAAACGCTCTCGGAATTCCACGAAACTGACTCTCTCACCACAACGCAAAGCAAACAGAAGTTTACAAATTATACTTTTGTTTACTGTGACTTACGGTGATAGTACAATGCAATAAAGGAAAGATTACAAAGTTATTTGTCGAACATGAGTTCATGACGAACTTCATTTCCGAGCTTTTCACAAAACATTGATAAAATTTCCCATTTTGACCGCCGATCCCGTAAGTCGTAGGCATTGCCCATGATGTATAAATAGAAGAAGGGTTCGATTACGGAAAAACGGATTTTCATCAGTAAATCTTTTTTTTTATATAGCCTATAAACGTCCCACTGCAGAACACATGCCTTCTCTAAGAGAGAAGTCTTTTATGTGTAAGCTAAAAATAGGATCCTAAACATGTCCCAAAATCTACATCTTGTAGGCTTTCTTTTAAAAACATTACCTTCTAAAAAACTATAATTTAATAAACATGCTCGGGTAACAGTTACACACACACACACACACACACACACACACGCACACGCACACGCACACACACACACACACACACACACACACACACACACACACACACACACACACACACACACACACACACACACACACAACGCATTTTTATTACCTAGTTCTAACCTCATTTAAGTTTTTTCATTAAATATCAATATATTAACAAGGTACATTAATTGTGTAAATGTAAATTAGTGTATTGAAGTCTGTTGACCTTGAAAATGTAAAATGTTTTTCGGAGGAGCACTGCTTATCCTAAACCACAGGTTTTAACCTTTTTTAGGGAGCAGGGTACCACTGCCTTAGTGATAAGGTCACTGTAAAATGTTCCTTGAATAAATTATCTTATCTTATCTTATCTTATCTTATCTATCTTATGGTTTATCAATTTCGAGTTTGAATTTATGACCATTGTTAGCCAAATAAAAATCAGAAAAAACAAGTAGTAGTATTTTTATTTATTTATCTGGTCTGCTGTAGCGTTGGTAACGCAATCGGTAGAATGCTTACCTCACATTCAGGAGGTTGTAGGTTCGAAACGCGACGCATAATACCATGACTTTGTTTTGTAAGTTACGTAGATTTGTAAATTTATAGTAGCAATACCACTTGCTAACAGTAAATAAATTATGAGGAAACCCGAAAGCCGAGGTGTTCACGTATGTATCTCAGGGGTTGAAATCGCTAATGCGCGGTGGGCACGCGTGGTCAATAAGCCCATGCTCTCTCTCTGTGAGAAAGCCTGCCCTACAGTAAGATGTATTTAGGCTGCATCATCACCATCATCTGGTCTGCATAGTGACTGTTGGCAACCGTATCAACTCTATTGTGTATATCTATCTCTCGGTTAGCCTACAGATCGGCACTACCACAGAACAGAGAAAATAAGTTAGAATTGCCCTAGCGCGTATTTTGTACGGGAACCGCCACGGCACTACGTTCACTGATGATTGTATTGGGTTAACATAATAGTACTTAATAATTATTGTACACTTTCCCTCCTTATTCATAATGTTCGTATCGCCACATCAAGGGTTGGCTGGAAGAGATTTCTGCTGAAATAAGCTCGCCATGTAAACTTTTTTATTTTTCTGTAAATGTGTTTTATTTATGTGTTTTTATGTGTGCACTAAAGTATAAAGTAGTTAGTTTGTGACAACAGCGCGTCATCGAATCGTGTGAATCGAACATCGCTCGTGCGTAGATGTCGCTATATTTTTTCAATCATTTATAAGGAGCTGCTTCACTAACCCAGCTAGAATGTTGATCGTCTGCACGTATCGGTTGATACATCGTTAGCAACAGAAATCTATCGTAAGAGTAACTACTCGTACGATTTCTGTTTGCAGTATGGACGAGATTAACCTCCTTAGTCCTGACCTTGAAGACCACTGTTATTTTTCAACTGTTTTTTGTTACTAAGGAGGTTAAAAGGAGAGCGAGGGAGTAAAAAACGGGGAAAGGCATGTGCCTAACAATGGGCTATATTAAACAAAAACCGGCCTTCTAGTTCTAGGTTAGTTGACCATCCCTCGTTTAAAATTTTAATGTAACAAAGAGGTTTAATCTCGGTTTTATACTTTCAGAAACAAGCGTGAGTTTATGTATAGGTAGATGAGCTTGAATAAGTTAACGTGTTCAACGCTGATTTTGCAATTACATTGCCTGAACAATTGGTCTTGCCCACGCCCGGCTATAAAACGCTGTTAAACTCAAAGAGGTACCTGGTCAACGTCAATTTTGCAATTCCATTAAACATACAAGATTTGGCCGAGGCCGACCAAATCTTGTATGTTTAATATGTTTAGGGTGCTGTACAAATTAAATAGTGACGAACCGTGTGCGCGGGCGGCATGCATGGGTCGTGCGCGCGCGCTCGCCGCGCATCACCGCACCCCGTGCCTGGCTGCGGGAGTCCTGCCAACGAGAGAATATCAGATTAGTACCTATTACAGAAGAAAACTCCATACGAAAAAATATTCTAATATATAAAAATCTGGTGTCACAGTGTTTGTCATCGAACTCCTTCGTAACGGCTTCGCCGATTTTTATGATTTTTTTTTTGTGTAATTTTGGTAGGTCTTAGAATAGGTCGTAAGCTAATTAATATGGCAAAACAACGTTTGCCGAGTCAACTAATAATAATATAAGTTGAGATTTTTTTATTAATTGTTATGATTTGTATTGAATGTAATTTTAATTTCCTGAAAAAAACAACGAAAAAAGGTTAGAGTTAAACGTCCGACAAACAATTTTTGACGACTTTTGTTCAATTTTCCATTTTTTTTTTTAAATAAATTGTGTGTTTTTGCTGTTTTTCTGATTTGTAGTGACTTGGAGCTTTTTAATAGATAATATAATGCTTAAAACCATGTGTTGCATATGATGGACCTTGTTCTGTGCAGAAAAATATTAAAAATGAAGGCTGTGGCATTGGTAGAGTGCGTAAAGCGCAAATAATATTTTATCATATTATGATAACATTATGTTCACTCACTAACACTAAAAATGCATAAACTTTCCCTCAATCTCTATTTTGTATTTTAGAAAACCTTACCATTGTAATATTGTAATTTTTATTTTTATTTTTTTGCTACCTTTATCACCTTATTATACTGATCATTTGTAAGTAATGAGTATCTATCCCAAATGCTCTGGGCCATCTTTCTTGTACGACTGTCACTCTGCGATACGGTGGAAAGGCCAGTGCAGGTGACAGTTGTCATTTGGGAAACATCCTCTACTTTAGGATTTGTCTCGTTGTGAACATTTACATCGAAACTCATTGAATAAAAATTTTTTTTAAACAAAAACTCTAATTGAGGTGTTTCAGAAGTTGCGCCAAATAACCCCCGTATTTATACCGTATCAGTTCGAGACCTTTAGCGTGCATCCAACTCACACTTGGCTGTTTTTGTTATTATCTTTTGATCTGCTATAGAATACACTAGATAGGACACTAAGGACGACTTCTTAAATGTCACTTAAGTCGCCATTTCAATTGACTTTTGTATGAAGCGGTTTTAAATTTTTAAACGCTTTTTAAGCTACACTTAAGATAATGGTGCAAGTCGGCCTATGTTTGACATTTATTACCCATTTTACTCCAGAGAAAAAAATACAGGCAATATTATATACTTGACCTAAAAAGATATCTACATTTCATCGCTACAGTTGCGAAACATGAAAATAAAAAAAATAAAAATACATAAGTTTAACTTTCTCTCTTAGTGTGTCCTGTAGTAGGACGTGTATAGGCTACACAAAAAGCTTAATTACTGATAGTGTCATAATAAAGTTATAGCAGTAATACCACTCGCTAACTGTAAAGGAAAACATCGTGAGGAAACCTCAGTGTTTAAGGTGTTCCCATACCTAAGGCGCTTGAAATTTGCCAATCCGCTGTGGACATGTGCCTTGCAGTGAGACGTATACTGTAATAATTTTGGGTGGTTTGAAAGACATAGCAAAATGAACGTGCCCGACAACAGCTATCTAATACGCTACAATGTTTTTTTTAAATGCACTTTTCAAAAATAACTCGACGCGAACTCGAATATATTAGAACCATTAATAGCCATCCAGAGCGGTGCGTGCGCGCCGCGGGTCCGCGGGTCATTGTTCTGTTAGACGGAGAGGCGGTATTTTTGGCGCATTTATTTTAAACAAGATTTCTCAACAATTTTTTATTTACGTCTATATTTAAAACTAATAAGTAGTTTAAAGAGATGCCATGTATGTTTACATTCTGACACAAACATGATGTGACATAAATACAATGTGAACTTTTGCCATTTTGTCACCGCACCATTTTAAGCATTAAACTTTAGACATTTCGTCACTTACACATTCGAACCCTTTAGACATTCCGTCACGTGAACAGCCATATCCCGGAAGGTGTTTAAATACTAATAACATAACCGCAGCTTTCAAACCACCCATAAATGAGCGTGTATAGGCTACATAAAAAAAAAAAAAAAATGCTAACAGTGTTATACCTAATTATTGTACATTGTGGTTGCCCCGCGCCCGATCAGTTTGACGTTTTGCGGTACGTCCCGGATAAGCACGTTTTTGCGACGACGGTGTAACATGTGTTACTGTGAATTCGCTGGTCCCGTTACACTGCATTGTGGCGTTCGTCTCTCGTTGATCTTTTAATCAATTGTGCATGATTACTTTTTCTGGGTCGCGCTGTTATGTCCGTGATTATTTTAGAGATGCGCAAGTAAGCCGCTGTGTTGTCGTCAAAGCGTGTTATTAAATTGAAAAGAAAAATTGTTTATACTACACCTGCTTGGAAAGTACCTTGATACTTTATCAAACTTACGGTAGAAAGTACGTCATTGCATATCGAACAAATATGCGGGGAGAAAACGCATCTGAGCGGGAGAGAAAAGTGTATGAAAATCCATTTCTTACGTGGTTTTTCTTTTTTAATTTTGGGTAAGACTATGCGCCGGTAACCTAAATATCAAAAGCCAAAAAGTTTTTACAGTGAGTTTTTATCTCCAAGTTCGCAAAATGACACTGGCCACTAGCTGTGTGTTGGATGGTGTCGGGCTGGCAGTGCGACCCTGCGGCGGCAGGATAAACAATTTGAAAAAAGAACATGTGAAAATTGCAGACGCCATTTGGCGCCATTTCCAATTTGTGTGTTGTTTGAGGATCCAATTTTCGTAGAAAGTAAAATAAAACTATCAAAATGATAAGTAGTGATAGTGATGATGAAGCAGGTGTAGTATAAAGCACTATGTATCACTCGAGAGAAACTGCGATTCCCGGTCTCGGGTGTTTAATGTCGGGTGTCTGGAACGACACCCTCGACGGTAATCGGTCATTTTCTCCTCTCGGTGAACAATGTACTATTATTGCACTAAAAAAAAATCCACAAAGGCGAGCTTAATACTAGTGATGACTTGCTTTAAATACTTTATTCCGGATTCTCTTACTTGGATCTTAATTTTATTTAATTCACCTTTTATCTGGAGTAATTTTTTTTTTTTACTGTCATAGTCAGGAAAATTATATTAGCCACTAGGTGACTCGGCTAACGTTGTTTTGCCTATTAATGGCCTACGACCTATTTTCAGATCTTCCGCAGAGGGCAAAATATTCTTCTGTGATCCATCACAGTATCTGTCAAAGCTCTGCCCTTTACGGATATTAAAGAGCACTTTTTTTGCCACTTTCCCTCTTATGTTCAAAGCAGCAAGAAACGCTAAGACGGGTATCAGCTTTGACGGTAGATCTCAGATGACCTTTAGTTGCCTTAAGAGACACGAATGAGAACTTTTTGTGCGACGTGTAAGTCGCCTATTCAATTGTAAATGTAAATGGAACCGCACTGTACTGTAATGCGATATGGAAACACCTTTCTATGCTAAAGCTTACTTACGCTGTACAGCTAAATCGCAGCCCATTTTATTAACTATTTTTTTATGTCGTTGTTGTTCTACGACAGAAATCTCAAAGTCAATTATTTTGTTTATTGCATGCTTTTAATTACAGAAACTAAGTTAATTATTTATTTATTTATTTATTTATTAATAGAACAAATTGACGAAGAAAGTCATGATTAGATTTGTATGACAGGTAAAGAAAGTTATTAAATTATTAGTGTAAATTAACTGCTTATGTCTCAGTCATTCGGCAGCTGCAAAACTCAAAATTATATGATGCTTTAGAATTCGTAATAGCATTCATAATCCTTGAAAGATGAATTCAGTTAGTACTTTCTTCTTCGAAACTGTAACCCTAAGTAGAAACTAGTTGTAGCTACGGAAGTTAGACTTGTATAATTTATTTTGAACTTTTCACTCAGTATTTCTCAAGATGTCTCATCTGCCGACAGTCTTTTGAATTACGTAGAAAAGTTGTGTAAGGACTTTCCTCCACCAGATTTTCTTTTCCCAAGTTTAAACGTTTAATGTTATTACTTTGACAAATCTTGGATCGTTCTTAATATCTCCTTCGAAAAGTTTATGCTATCAATTAGTTTCTGCTACCTATAAGCTATAAGATTGTTATTTCTAAAATGTGCAATTCCTGAGACACCCCAATAATACTCGGAATAGTAACTTCCACACAACACAATCACTTGTCCTGGTCCCAAACTAGGATAACCTAATATTATTATTATGGTAACCAGGCAACGACACCACAAACATGGAAATTCATCCAAACTGAGATCATTTGTGCAAATGTACGGCGGCCCCTAGTGGGAAACGAACCCACGACCTCCGGTACCGTAATCAGTCGTGATACCGCTAGACCAACGAGGGAATTAGAGTAGTATTTGGTTAAAAAAAAAAAATTCTCGGATAATATTTATTGAAATATCGGATTTTTATTGAAACCAAAATATTTGGAATATTCGTAGAATATAAATTGATGTAAACGTAAAACTCTGACTGACATGTTCCAACAGTTGCGCATGTTAGAAAAAACTCTGTATAAGTTAATCACTGTTTCCATGTCGTAACTCGTAATATCAAAATAAAGAAAAGAGGTCAAGAAAAGTAATCACCACAACAAATCACATACAGACGATAACAATTAAAACTCTACAACGGAACGAAAAATCACCCACAAGGTAGATACCAGAGCTCTGCGTCGACACTAAGCCAAATTGCCCATGCAAATTGAATGGCAGTGGTCTTTCTTAATACTTGTAACAGAAATACCACAGACTCATAAACGCACTGAATTCAGAAAAATACGGAACAAACGTCTGTATAAATATTATATTATATTTGTACTAATACTAGAATAAGATCAACTTTGAGACTTCCGTTTCCTGTCTATTTCTCTTGTTTGAGACTTAGGAAACAGCTTCATAATTATTTCTATGACCAACATAATTTTGAAAAATTAAGTTTCTGTTTTTGGGCATCCTATATCTACTTCTTTTTGGCGCAACGTAAACTTTCTTTATAATATCAATATATAAGTTCAGAAAATTTGGTCGATCTGAAACAGTGTTAATCTAATATATAAAAATCTCGTGTCACAGTGTTTGTTTTCGAACTCATCCGAAACGGCTTCACCGATTTTTATGAATATTTTTGTGTACATTTGGTAGGTCTGAGAATAGGTCGTAGGCTAATTAATACGGCAAAACAACGTTTTCCAGGTCAGCTAGTAATTTATGAGGTATAAGATAAATGGCATTGCATTTTGTATATTGAAGGGATCCTTAAAAAACGTTATGCAGCTAAAGGAAGTCTGCTCGTTTGGTACGCGTGTGTGTGGCTTTGAAAAAAAAATTGTTTGAGCATTCTTTTCAACTTGCCATTGGACAGCTGACGTATGATTGTCACTCACTCTTCCATTACTATTGGGAGTGTTGAGTATTCTTTTCAGCTAGTTATTCGACAGCTGACGTAGCGCAGATTTTACTCACTCTTCCAGTACTTTCAGCTTGTGATTATATAGCTGACGTAACGCTGATTGTCACTCACTCTTCGATTACTATTAGGAGGGTTGAGTATTGTTTACAGTTTCTGATAGGATAGCTGACGTAGCTCTGATCTTCACGCCTCCAGGGTGAGCAGAGCAAACGTTTTCTATCCTCAACAATTAATTTCCAGCAACGCCAGTCTTCTGCGCAGCTTGTGCATGTGTGATCGTCACGAATTAAGTCATTGCCGGCAACGGCACACGCTTTACCGTTGCCCAGGCGATGTATCAATATCGCATCAGTGCTATTGGAGAGAACCACTCCCGTATATGCCTCCTGTATAATGCACATTCAGAGACAGCTAAGGGTATGCCTTACTGTTCTATATTGACACTTCAGTTGCGGGTAGTAAGAGACACGGAATAGTGTCAGTTATCGGCTGGATGTTGGAATTAAATCGAGCCATTTGCTACTACGCAGAGCCTCTAGGCCGTAATTGTGTAATATTATTGTTATTCCGTGTATCCTTTATTCGTACAAGTTCTTAAAAAAAATACAGCTTTATTCTTGATTTGTTTACTTTATTATGACTAATAAAATACATATGGCCTTATTTATAAAAACACGATTCGTCTAAAGCATTCTTAAGAGGCAGTCTATTTATTCTGTGGTTACGACTTTTCCTTGTAAAATCGTGTTTTTTTTATAAATAACACCGTTTGTCTTTATAAAAAAAACTACACCAGTACCATAACTTGGTATTGATTCTTGATCTATAGGAATTATTAACTACTTAAGTAAACTGCTAAGTTCTAATAACTAAAGATGGGTCACTGATGTTTTTCATCATCATCATCATCATCAGCCACTTGACGCCAACTGCAAGACATAAGCCTCCCTCATGGTTGTCATAACTATGATGATGATGATGTTTTGCTTACGCTGCCAAAACACTCGAGCTTTACAATCACTAGTTAAAACCCCTTCGATTGCGACACAATTATTCACCGTTATTGAACAAAACCGAACCTCGTTGTAACTATCAATTGCCTTTCCAAAGGTACGTTTCTACGCTAATATATTGCAGGATGCTAGATTAGACCAGCGTGTGTGGCCTTCAGCCTCCCCGAGTTTATGTCTGTGTCATTGGCTTTTGATTTTACTACGTCTGCGCCTGGTTTATGACTTTGGATGTGCGATTTGATTCGCGGACTTACGAGATTTTCATGCGGTGTTTCTGGGGCTTCATTAGTAGAGTAATTTACGTCTAAATAATTTTCTGTATTTTACAGGTTTCACAGGATCGTGGCAAGTTGCAAATTCTGGTATCTGCCTACCCCTCCAGGATAAAATTGAGTTAGCGTTTTACAGCAACTTATTACCTTTCACGTGGTCTAAAAGGGCCTCCCCCGTTTTAGACCAAGATTTTCGGTCACTTTCCACCTCTGTCCACTCCGGCAAGAGTTTGTCGAGATCATCCCGCCATCGTCTTCTCGGCCGCCATCGTCTTCTTTTTATTTTTTGAGTTTAAAATAATATATTACTATTACTTAATTATTTCATTTAAGTCTCTCTGAGAGAAGTAAGCTATATAAAAAATCAATAAATAATTTTAAATAATATTTAATCGCGCTTATAGTACAGTAAGTAACCAGTATCACATCATCATCAGCCATTTGACGCCCACTGCAGGACATAGGCCTCCTTCTAACCATGAGGGGTTTTGCCATTATCACAACGCTTGGCAGACGGGTTGGCGCTCGCAGTATGCGGTTGGAATCTCAGGAAGACGATGCTGCCCGTCTCCTGGTAATTTATTTCCTTAGTCGCCTTATACGACATTCATGGGAGGAAATGGAGCGACGCTATTCTTAATCTGGCGCCACACGGATCACAGTATAACACAGTATCACTACCTCCGGTAAAGCATTGTCCTTCGCACAAGTATGTATTTGTATATGCATCCATAAACTTAGAGGTAGGCAGAGACCAGGGTCTGCCACTTGCCATGATCTTTATAAACCTTTTTGATTCATTAACATTCAACAGAAGCACGTTATATTGTTAGGGTTCCGTACCCAAAGGGTGTCAAACGGGACCCTATTACTAAAACTTCCGTGTCCGTCTGTCTGTCACCAGGCTGTATCTCATGAACGGTGATAGCTAGGCAGTTGAAATTTTCACAGGTGATGTAGAAATACATGCTATGACAACAAATACTAAAAATAGAATAAAATAAATATTTAAAGGGGGCTCCCAAGGCTCCCGTACAAGAAACGTATTTTTTGCCGTTTTTTGCTCGATGTTAATAACGGCAAAAGGTAGGCGACTAAATCCTCGGAATATTTAGTTCTATATTTGCTTCAAAAATAAATCATTAAATTAAAATATATATTTTAGGGGGGGCTCCCGTACAAAAAACATGAGTTTTTGCAGTTTTTTCACGATCTTTGTGTCTTGTGTTGTATGGATATAATACGGAACTCTCCGTGCGCGAGTCCGACTCGACTTGACCGGTTTTTGTAATTCATGTTTTAAGACTTCAGAGAGCGTCATTCAAAAATACCATACCTTAAGACACTCCTCAGCGGCAGTTTAAATAGCCTGTGGCAAAGGAAAAACGTAACCACCGATTCATGTTTTTTTATAAATAAGACCTTTTTTCAATAATTATGTAGGGTGAATCAAAATCTCTTATCTGCCATTCCCTTCCTTTTTCGGGTAGATAAGAGATTTTGATACCGGCCTGGGTAGGACATTTTCGAAATCGCGACAAAATGGTAAGTTGTATACTAATTTATACTGACAAGTAAACCTCCACTTAATTATGATTGATTAACGTTTTCTTGCGGTGAAGGAAACGATCGTGACGAAACCTGAGTGTCTAAGGTGTTCACATACCTCAGCGCTTGAAATTGCCAATCTACGATGACGACGCGTCGTAATTAAGCTCATACTTTCTCTCTCTCTCTCTCTCTCTCTCTCTCTCTCTCCCTCTCTGAGAGAAGGCCTGTGCCCTGCAGTGGGACATTTTCTCATACTATACAGAGTTTGATATCGTCCGAAAATGTTTCTTTTACTTTTTTTAAATAATCTAAACATAATTATCAACTCAAATTTATTCATTGAGGATGTCTAGTTACCTACCACCACAAAGTTTAAAAATAATCGTTACACTGGGTCAGTGAAAATGCTCCGACTTTCTCGAGGCAAACTTATACTGAATCATTTCCATTTCTTTTCGCTATAAAACCGTATATTGACGCAACAATGTTTAGCCTGCTGAAGTGTCAGATTTACTGTTAAATGATTCCATAACTGGTGTTGGCAAAAACCACTCTTACCCTTTTAGTATTACTGTTGAACTTCCATTGGTATTACTAGACTGATATTATGGTTAAGACTAGGTAGCCGAGTGCGTGTCAAGACGGATATTTTATTTATTTATCTTATTTACTAGTAACCTCCCGTGGCTTCAGTCGACTTGTTTTCAGAATATGCAACGGAGATGTATATTTGAGATCACCTAATATGACTTTGTCTTGTCCGAATGCACTTGGCCAGTTTTTTACAATTTCTATATAGGTATTGACACTGTGAATAGTATTGTAAATTACTGGTGTGCAATAAAGAGTGATCTATCTATTATAATAGTATTGGTGAACATTAAAATGTCCATCTAATATATAAAAATCTCGCGTCACAGTGTTCGTTATCAAACGCCTCCGAAACCGCTTCACTGATTTTCATGATTTTCATGATTTTCTTTTCGTATATTTGGTAGGTGTGGGAAGAGGTTGCAGGCTAATAATATGGCAAAATAGCGTTTGTGGGGTCAGCTAGCATATTTATATGTCTATCGACTTCGATTTTCTTTTTTCACAGTCTTAGCTAACTGTGATGGAAAACATCGTAACAAAACCTTAGTGTCTGAGGTTTTGCGCTTGAAATTGCCAATCCGCGATGGGCGACCGTGGTGATTAAGCACATTTTCTCCCCGTGAGAGAAGGCATGGCCTCTTACAGTAGGACGTGTACTGTATAGGCTGCATTATACTATGTATCCTCTCTACAAACATGATAGAAATCCTGGGCTAAAAGATATTGGATTTTTTAAATGCTAAAGTAAATCAAGATAGCCCCTAAGTCTTAAATTATTTTATCAAATGTTCAGAGGGTGGAGTAACGTAACAATGACAAAGATTATATACGTAATATCGATCGAATGATCGCATCCGTGAATGGGTATTTTATTTTAGGAGCTTTGCAAAAAGTGTCTATACCATCTCTCAATCACGTTAATAGTGATTTTTAGGACTCATGGCCGTGAACCTAAACAAAAAAAAAACCGGCCAAGTGCGTGTTGGGCCACGCGCAATGTGCGGTTCCGTAGAAAGAGGGTTTTTTTTATCTGCTTTACAGAACTAACAACTTCATCGAAGTAATTTTCAATGGATTTTGTACGAAATTTTACTTTTATAGGTTGGTTGCCTGTTACTCGTTAACTAGTAAAGCCAACTTAGCCGTGATACTTTTCCTTTTAAGTTAATAATATGTGCTAACTACCTTGAATTTTTTCACATTTCTACAATCAACGGTTTAGCCAGGAGAGGGAGAGACCCTCTACTCGGACAAAAATTTGCGCTTTAAAGCTTAACATTTCGCAAACGGAATCCTAAATCAAAAAATGGTTTTCCTACACCCACAATATTTTTCACCGACCAATCCAACGATGCCCTACATGATGGGGTAGACAACAATAAAATCATCCCCACTTTTCATGTTAGGGGGTACCGGAAAAAAAAAACCCACATTTTATTCTTTAGATTTATCAGCGTGATAAATATGTATACATATATTTAATTACAGCTTTCTAGTAGCTAGCCCGCGAACGGACAGACAGACAGACGGACAAGGCGAAACTATAAGGGTTCCTTGTCGGACTAAGGAACCCTAAAAACCTAGGACTAGATAGCAATAGGACCCCCTTAACGTGATTGAGAGATTGCACGGGCACTTTTTGCAAATACGACCTGTAAAAGAAGATATGATTTTTTTTTCGTTAGTTAGTTATCCCACTTAAGTGTATGTATCACTGAATGTTGATGAAGCAAAAGAGGTTTATCACGAACGTGGCAAATGGCGAATCCTAATCTCTTCTACCCCTCCGGGATACAAGCGTGAGCATACGTTATTTTATGTCTTGGTTTGCTTATTTATTTACGACACGAGGCCGAGGGCCTGCTTTTCGCGAGCAACTGGACGCGTGCGTGATTTATATCTAACTTCAGAGATAGAGCTACCTTAATTATCCAATATTTTTGTAATTTAATGGAAGGAAAAAAATATGTTTATTTACGAACACAATAGCTACTAAAAACATGCATACAAAGAGAAAGAGAACGGATTAACAACAATGAACCAAAAGTCGAACAATAAGAAAACAAATAAAATAAACACAACGTGCGTAAAAATAAAAAATAAATATAAAACAATAGTGATAAAAATTTGCATAAGAGCAACTATTGTTTTTCAGTATTGAGTCCCTAAAGTGGACTCGACTCAGCATGTGTTGCGGGAGTGTCACCTACCCACAACTCTGGTATTCTATCGAGACCACTTTGCGGTTATAGGTACGCCGTGATTCATCCTAACCAGCTACCAAATATCTAACAAATTACCATGTTTCATGGCATATATTGATAAATAATAAAATAATAACACATTTATTTCAGGTGGACAGAAAACGTAAATTTGCTACGCAGTTTATTCAACGGCTCATCAATTTGACACCAATTCAAGTTAGCCAGACAGTGGATGGATCCGATAATACCAGTAATAATAAAAAGAATAAGCCACTATCCACATAATCCAAAGTTAGCTGGAAAAAAATACTCATTATTATTAAGCTCGCCTTTATAGAAATATGTTTATTGTGCAATAAAAAAACTTATCTTATCTCACAATGAATCACATATGAACCTTCACGAACTTTTTAATAACAATTAGACTTACTTCCGGTTTTTGTACACAATATTGATAAATAAGTTGGCCAAAGTGGATCCAAAAAGAAAAGTGACAGCAGTTAACAATAACTTTACTTGTCTTATTTTAAAAACAGGATTCCTTAAAACACTCGATAAACGCCGATTAAAATAGTCTGTGGCGGAGATTTTAAAAGGAAAAGACGTAACCGCAGATTAAACAAACTGTCTCTAAGGAATGACTCACAGGAATCGCGTTTTTAGGGTTGTTTTAGTGTACCTCCCCTGTACCTAAATTAGGGATGCAATTTTTTTTCTCGCCTACTCCATAGTGGGGTACCGTTAGATTGGTCTTTGAAAAATATTGTGGATGTAGGCAGAACATTTTTCGTTTTAGAGCTCCGGTTGTGAAATATTAAGCTTCCCCCCCCCCATACCAGCTAAACGGTTGATTGTAAAAACGTGAAAAATTCAGGTTAGTAACACATAACTATTATGAACTCAAAATAAAAACTATCACGGCTAAGTAGGCTTTACTAGTTAACGAGCAATAGACGACCAACTTATAAAAGGAAAACTTCGTACAAAATCAATTGAACATAACTTCGATGAAGTTGTTATTTCCGTAAAGCAGATAAAAAACTCTCTTTCTTCGGAACCCTACATTGCGCGTGGCCCGACACGCACTTGTTATAAATAAGGCTGCAAATGTATAATCATTTTTTTCGCGATTCCGAAGTTTTCCCGACATAAAGGTTGTCCGTATTGACTTGTAGATTTTTGAGCTGCTGCCCCTGCTGATAGAATTAAACAAACTAATGTGTCATAGTGAATTTTAATCAGACAGGAAACGTAATTTTCTACAAATGTAAAACAAATAATTTATCCAATAATAATTACAGGAAGCAAAAAGTCTCAGAGGCAGAGGAAAATTTTATAAGACCTCGTAAAATTACAACCCTACGTACAAGAACACAACCGGGTACTGTAGACTCAGCAACGCAAGAAAGTAGTTCGTCTAGTTTGATTCTAGCACCTGTCACCTTTGAATTAAGAGCTCTTCGGGCACAAGATACGAATATTCTGATGCTACCCCAGTTAAAGCCCAGCGCAGAGTGATTTTAATAGCGCAATTAGTTTCACAGATAAACTGTAAGTGTATGAGGGAACTAATGAATATTTCACCGGCACCTATTAAGGGTAATGTGAAATTGATAATAATAATGCCAATTACAATAGCTTGGGGCCAATCGGATCGAAGTCTACCGGTTACCGGTGCTACAGATAATTTTAATTAAGATTCCACTTGGAATAATATTTCGAGGCATAGTGGATCGGAATTAATTGTTTTAAATCGAAAATATGGCGAAAACTAATTTAAAGTATTTCTTCCGTCTCATGGCTGATGTAGATGGTATCAGAATTAATGCTCAAGGTAAAAATTTTACACAGTTCTCGCAATAACGTTAAATTGTACACCTTCTTTTGTGCAATAAGAATTAATAGTAATAACTCCTTTTTCTGATTTAAGAATATGAGTTCGACAAAGCTACATAGAAAGAACGTAGAAAGACACATCTTGCATCGAAACGAACATAAAAAATATTCACTAATACTCACACTTCGCGTGGTCGTCAAAGGTGGAGATGACGGGTCGATCGCTCAACCTTTTTGTCCGGATGGGAGAGGATGGCGCAAGACAGAGAAAAGTGGAGAATCATGGGGAGACCTTTGCTCAGCAGTGAGACACAAACTCGGCTTACTAAAAAAACTGTCGCTTCACGTGGCTTTTTCTATTCACGTATTTACCGACGATTAACACCTGTCACATTTCTTTTCTACACCTGTACGCATCATCATTATGTTTGTACCTACCCATATTTCACAAGTAAAGTATTTGTATTTTTGTTGCAGGTTTTGCTAAATCAGTGCTAAAGATCCGCCAAAATAACCCGGCAAAGAACGGTTAATATAATCATCATATTAACTGTATAATATAAATTATCAACGCGTCGTCGGTAGAAAAAAAATCTTCGACAAAATCAAACGTACAAATCTTTACATATTATATGAAAGCAGATTTTCTTTCCCCCTTCACTTCGCACTATACTTAAGCAAGATAAGCCATCAGCATTCATTTATCAAGAGTCGATTCCAGTTCTTTTTGTTTTGTCTAAGGCTAGTGTGTAGTCAGGTTTCGTTTTTTTACCTTCATAACACGCTCCTTAATGGAACTAGTTTCCAACGGAGAGAGAAAACGAAAGTCCTTAGATGTACTCTTTTTTTTTCAAATCGAGTTATTTACTTTGTTTCACGTTGGTATCTAGGTTTACTATTTGCTAGAAAACAGATCTACCTGTTTGTGAGATTGCTAGCAGGTACAGGGTTGCATAGTAAATAAGCACTTTACATTTTCTGCCTCATTAATTAATGTTAACTTTGGTTAAGTCGACAAATAATATAATTTAGAAGTATCACCTAGTCCACTTACTTTTTTCTTGCATTATTTCTGTTAATATTTACTTTATCATAGTACCAACTTCAAGTTCAAGAGTTTCAGTTATCTAATTTATTTTCCTTATTACCGTTAGAATTTCCTATAAAAGGTACACTTTATTCACAATAAGCTATAAGACCGAAGAGCAATCTATGTGACTGTTAAAATCTGCCTTTCTCGTGTTCCCCGTTCAATATAAAGGGGTAAACTAACAAAACCCACTACAGCAGAAGAACAAGGTTGCTTTGATCTTCATGTTTAAGTTCCGATATTTGAAATACCTACTGACATTTCATAAAAGATAGACTACATCCGTAGTGTAAAAATTGGAAACTTGAGTCGAGCTTAGCACGCTTTGTTCCTCAATGAACGTCATAAATTAAACATAGGTATTAATTTCAACCAAGATCCAGATTGTTTTGGAGAAAAAAGGAGAACAAAACTCCAAATACTTATGGCCTTATTTATAAAAACACAATTCCTCTGAAGCACTAGCGAAACTATAAGGGTTCCTTGTCGACTAAGGAACCCTAAAAACGCGATTCCTCTGAGTCATTCCTCAGAGGCAGTTTATTTAATCTGTGGTTACGTGTTTTCCTTGTAAAATCTCCACCACAGAATATTTTAATCGGCGTTTATCGAGTGTTTCAAGGAATAGTGTTTTTACAAAAAGGCTGTTAGTCTTTTGAAATCTCGTCTTTTAAACCTGATTCATACATTGAACTGGCTTTAATTCCAGACAGCTTTGTTATCTTAATACCTTTAAATGGTATAATAACCTTGTGCTTAATACTTGTTAAATATTTAGAGGTCTTATTGCAAAATCACATATATTCCCCAAAGGGAACGAACCAACATACTGTCGCTATATAATCTCTCTTCCTTTCACCAATACTATGATCGATTTATTCTGAAATTTTTATATTATTAATGACATTCTTTAAAATTTTAAGAGATGTAGTCCTAGTAACAAAGCAGGCAATGACTCCACTTTTGTCAGCGTTTGCCCAAGACAACTCCATACAAAAAAAGTCTCTGAGCCAAGTATAGACAAAACGCTTGCTGTATTAATCGTACTGGTGTGAGAATAACGTGGAGAAAAGCTGAAAAGATCCTTCTCTTATATTTATTTTGTAGTAGTTCCATCTAGTTGGAGTATTTCATTGCTTGTAATCATCTCGCAGTGATTTGCTACTACCTCATTCTAATATGGTTACAAACTACTGGTTTTACTTGAGATCTTCACCTTCAATATCTTCACATTGAGATCTACGGTCTCCAGATGAGAAGAAGTTTCTGAAGTCACTCAGGAATCTGGTGAAACTAGGTCTTTAAGGTTTCTTATTGACGAGAAGGTCGCCACAGTAGCTGACTCCTGTTCTAAAGGTTAACGTTCAGCCTACTAGTGTTGTCTATATGCTAGAAGGCTATTTTTACTCTTAAAGATTTTTTGCGCAATTTTGAACTTTAACGACCCTACGATCTCGACTATTGGTTATGGTTAGCGGGCAACTCTGAATAGAATTTCTTTTTATGGTGCTAATAATAAAGACGTTCAATATATATCTATTACTCTACACGTTATAGTTGACTTTAGCTTCAATTCAATTAATCGTTTATTTTACCTAGAATTAATTTAAAAAAAATACTCATTCTAAATAAAACTAGAATTTACTGTCAATACTATCTTGCTATAAAAAAGTTTGGCTGCATTTACGCAACAGGATTTTTTTAATTTTACGAATAATTTTTCTTACATTTCTCTTTTAAACGGAAAGGCTCATGAACCCAAAATTTTAATTGCAATCTCGGCATCTTCGCCGCGCCGTTCTTACAGGCCGCATTTCGCCCAGTTTCCAGCTAAATAAATGACGATTTTTAATAGCCAGCCAGTTAACAGCAGTCTGCGGGTCGGCTCACATTCTAACTCTCACTAAGCAGCGAGCTACTAACACACTCACATAATCTCCGAGCCTCCGGCGCGCTCCGGCGATTTCGTGTGCAGTTTTTTTGCACGCGATTTCTCTAAATAATTTAAATACCCCGACTCTTGTTGGATGTTTATCGCGCGCTTGGATTACTGCACGAGGGGTACCACCGGCCTGTCATCTCCGGCAACTGGTTTAGTAATTTATTTACGCCGACCCGTTTCCACCGCAGGAGTTTTCAATAAAATCTAACCCAACCACTCGGGCCTAATAACAATCATGATAGACATCCTATCCGCAGACCTCATCCTTGCCCATTTAACTAGAATCTCAACGTTCAAATTACTGACGCAGATAATCAAAATAAATAGCATTACTAGCATTACATTTTCGATAATAAAACGAAACTTACGCCCGACACGATGTTGTCAGAATTATCCAAGAAAACCTCACGAGCACAAAACCATATCACTGGCACAATCGAGCGAGAATTCGAAAAAAAATCGGGGAACACAGTTCGCGTAATCAGCTGTGGTTGCTAAGCAACTGGCGGACGAGCAACCCGAGCGCGCAAGTCGGACGAACGCGCGGAGGCGACTGGCGTCGGTTCTTGACTGCTTGGATGCGCGTGCGACGATCGGGGTGAAAGAAATGGTGGAAACGCCGTCCGACGGTCTCGTCTGGTGCATTAGTATTTTGGGAAATGCTGCAATGTAGTGTGGAAACAATTGAATTATTCGCGGTGTCTGCGGATGGAAGTGACAAAGCTCTGCAATAAGATGTGTGTGATGAAGAAAGAATGGAAGTGAGGAAATTCAGGCGTTAAGACAATGCTAGTAGGGACAAATTGCTCTGATTAGTTCGGCCTAGTCATTAAGGTGAAGATTATTTCTTAAACTACCTATAATCAACGCGCAAATGTTATAATTTACGAATTCAATTGAGGGTTGACTGCAACAATTCAATGTGTAAGGTATCAAAAAGAAAAAGGTTATCTCTTTAATTACGTAGCTAATAGAATTAATGTTCCCATAGCAACATAGACTAGCGGTGATAATGATGCCGAAATTTATGGAACAAGAAACATTAAATAAATAGACTAAAATCTTAATCAGCCATTCAGGAAACCAAAAGATAGTTATTAACTATTCGCTACATCCTGTCCCTCTCCTCTCAACATTATTATGTTCCAATTGCACCACAATTAAATACAGTATATCAGAAAATAACGGCTTAGTAAATATTTCATTTATTTGAAATAATGTTTGACTTATTGAAATTTTAACTAAAATCATTTATCAATCAATTAGAAACTATCGGAAACTAAAACCATTAATTAATCAATCAGCCCGTAATCCACCGCTGCTGGACATAGGCCTCTTCCGAGGCACGCCACTTCTTCCTGTCCTCGGCTATCCGCATCCAGCCGGTGCAGGCAATCTCTTAAGACCATACATACATACATACATACATACATACATACATACATGCATACATACATACATACATACATTCATACATACATACATACATACATACATACATACATACATACATACATACATACAGATCACTTTCGCTTCCTCAAAATTTTATTATTTTATTAAATAAACGCACTAAATAGTAACGCAAGTTGGGCAAACTAGCATCGAGAGGCGTAGGGAGGCTGGTCATAGCGTAATGGATTCCTAAATGTAGTCAAGTTCATTAGCCGTAACGATATTATTCTAAAATCTTAAATTAATATAAGGCCGTTGAAAACTGAAGCATATCATTGCTATTATGTCTTTGGTGTTTCTTTATCCGCAGACAACAAAAAAAGACAATCTCATTTTTAAACTCGTGACTAAACTTTTTCATGGCTTTTCAAGTTATTGCTTATTCCCGGTACAAATTAAAATAACTAAAATTTTAAAACTCTGTATTAAGTAGTCATTTAAAATATCGGGTGGGCTATTTAACTCAATAATCATAGTTGCAATTCTTTTTTTCTGGCTGCGCAATAAATCGTTCTCTATCTATCTGAATTGAATAGATCTTCAAGCAAACGGGCATTAGTCACATAATCTCACAACCATACCAACATGACTGGCGGTGAAGAAAATCGTCCGCGTTATGGCAGTAGGTTTAGTCAGCATGACTGGAATATTGATTCTCCATTAGCCAACCTACGATAAATAATTTGACAGAGATAATAAGGAGATTTATATTAGATATAGATGAAGAAATTCAACGTTTACTTGTGCTTTGTGCTGTTAAAACACATACGCACACATATTCACCAAAACATAAACACACAGACACACACGCACGCACGCACGCACGCACGCACACACACACACACACACAACAAGAGCGGTACAGAACACAGGACACTTTTCGATAATATGAACCGATGCTATTCTGCCAAAACTGACCACCATTAAACCCAACTTCGCTTTCATTTCGCCCCAACGGAGAGTTAATAAAAAGCAGTTTCTATTGCCGCTCGGCGCCATTCGAGAGAGCAAAAAGGAAACAGTCGTGAAATTGGAAACAAAAGGCACCGGAAAATTTCCACCAGTCGAAGCAATATTACGGAGAGGCAAGCACACAAATAAAGACCTCAGAACGACAGCTTTAGGACTTAGCCAATATTTTGTGACCTGACACGAAATAGAACACAAGCTACATTGATTTCTAATACAAGTTTTAGGGACCCGTACCCAAAGGGCGCGAAACGGGCCCCTAATAATATGCCTGCAACATCTGCCTTCAAAAGGTTAAGCCTGTGGTGGTTTTAACCTACTTCAAAAAAGTTCTTAATTCGACGCGTATATTCCTTTTTTTTTCTATGTTCCCGCATAATCCGTCTTAACTGATTTCGACTAGTGGCTCGTCTACTGTCAGAAGTTGTCAAGCCGCCCTAAGGCCTCTGACTTGGCTTAACGACTGCCATCTATCGACGGCAGCCGGCACCAACAGCTTAACGTGCCTTGCGAAGCACGGAACCACTCGGAAAAATGCCACTAGCGTTAGGCATAGACGGCGACCCATCCATGCACTGAACGCGCCCAGTGTTGCTTAACCTTCGTGATCGTTTAAGATCACTCAGGCAGCCGGGGCTACGAGCGATTCCCGCATAATCCGTCTTAACCGATTTCGACAATAATTCTTTTATTTGAATAGATATAACGTCCCATTGGTCCCATTTTAATTTTGTGAAGATATGCCGAAGACTTTCAGAGATGGAGAACGGAACTCTTCAATGGAGAGCAGTAAATAAGGCCTAATGGGTCCCCTCTTTTAGTGATACGCATATGTTTCATAAAATATAGCGTAAAAGTAGTCGAAGAGTAATTTGGTGATGTTCTGTTGTAAACTAACAATCTATTAAGCTACCATTAACAGCTGTCAGATGGCCAAAAAAAACTACAGGCAGCTGTTAACATTACAGTAGCCTATTATGACGTACGAGTAACCGGGAGTGTAGCTCTTAAACCGTAATAGGTAAAGTAGTTCAATGAATCACAAAATAGGGCGGCATTGGCAAAATATATCGTGCATGAGTCTTTATGATGGATTGCCCAAATAACAAAATAAGGGGGTCCCCATGCAAGTAAAGTGGTTTATTTGATTGTTTTTTCTGTTTGCTCTAATATACTATTAACATACTATTAAGCCCGCTAATTGTAAATTTTTTTCTGGTAAAATAAAGAATTTTAATAATAATACAAATGTAAAATTAGGTGTGATTTTAGTGGAGTAACCAATACCGGGACAAATAAGGACGAGCTTGAATTAAAGGCGCAAAATCAACCGCTATTAAAATCTGTTTTGAGCGTCCTATCTACATAATATAGCTAGAAGAAGAAGAAAGACATTTATTATACCAACAAGATAATACCTTTCTATACATATCTGAGATCTATATTTCGAGGGACGACACATCGATCTAGCTAGGTTTTATTTTTAGAAAACGTCGTTTTATCCTTGTTTTTAGGCAATGAAAACCTGCTAAAATGTCATTAGAATACGAAGGTAAATTTCGCCACCATCTACAAGGTGGTAATAGCTCAGGTCGGAAGTCGGGCGGTCCCCAAATCGGAAGACGCCGTTTCGAGCCGGTCTCCAGTCCGATTTTTTTTCCTTATTTCATCGTATCTAAATATAATTTCCAAAACACACGATTTGCCAAAAAAATACCGAGCAAAGCTCGGTTATCCAGGTACTATCCCTGATGAGAGATGACAGGAACTAATGATGATGATGATGATGATAGTGGAGTAATAGCGCCTCGAGAGTTTCTATACATGTAGGTAGTTATACGCAATATATATTTGTTTTATCCATGTCGGGATCCTTACCAGGAGTCTGGCTTCCCCGCAGCAAGCTATACAATAACCTCTACGATATTTTACAAGGTACAGCTTTAGACTGGTTTAGATCAAAGAAAGATCAATTACGTGATTGGCAATCTTTCAAAACCGCACTCTTAACCGATTTTGATATAGTTAACCACGACTATAAATTGAAGAAGGCTATTGATGCACAATGAACGTGTAATTCAATATTTCACAGCTATGCAATCACTACTTTCAAAATTACACGACCCCCTACAGAAAAAGAAAAAAATATACGATTCGCCGAAATTTACTACAAAAATACGCGCAGTCAGTTACGTTAAGGGTGACTTTGCAACAAAAATTTAAAGGTTTAACTGCTGTCCACTCAGAAATCAGAAATCAATCATTTATATCAAAGTTTGCAAATTTACATTATGTTTGCTGAATTTCCATGTGCTATGCAATAGATACTTCTGTCTTCATTTATTTTGTATTGTATCAAATCGGCGTAAGATGCAGTGAAAGTGTTCGCCTATTAGCCGAATCCAGCGTAATCGTTGTCATTAACTTATTACAAGAAGCTAGTTCTGTAGTTTGGACCTGTCATTAACTATACCCATAATATAATTAACTTAATTCCGCAATCACTTAAAAATACATCCTAAATATTTGTGCCACTAATGAACCAAAATATGTCATTGGAAGAAAATCAATTTCGCAAATTTTCGTCTCTTTTAATTTTAGTGTGTAATGAGACTTTCCTAAATTTGGAAAATGTGAAGATGTTAGAGCCCTATCACACTAGCGATTTGCGAACGATTTGAAAGCCGTGACGATGTTACGACAACGCTGCGTAATCGCGGCGAATTCGCTGCGATTATTACCGTCGGCGTCATTTTGTACAATCACGTTCGACAGTCCGACAGCCTGTCCCACTTCAGTCATATCAAAGATAGGAGTGTAAGCGGACGTAGCATCGCTTAGAGGTACAATCGTCGTTGATACAATGGATACACAGTTATTTAAATTTAAATCTTGAAAATACGCAGTGGTCATGCACGTTCGTTTAATTAAACCCATACTATCTCTTTCTTTCTCGTTTTATTTATGTCTCTTTATCTTTCTTTGAGAGAAGTCTGCCACGTAGTAATCTTTCTGTAAGTGGAGCACACAAATACTTATTTTGTGATTAATGAACCAGATTAATGAACCTCCATTTCCTTCCGTGGATGTTGTAGAAGGCGACTAAGGAAATACATTACCAGAAGACGGGCAGCAGCGTTTTCCTCAGATTCCAACCGCATACTGCGATCGCCAACCTGCCTGCCAAGCGTAGCGTAGGTTAGGAAAACGATATCCTCATATGATATCAACTCATATCCTGCAGTGGGCTTCAAGTGGCTGATGGTGATGATGATGCGACCATTTATAGTACAAAATTTTTTTACTGACGATATTATCTCAAGTCTTCATTATAGTAACTTCCCCTGTCCACTGAACTATTACTGTCATTGTCAGAAAGTCCCCAAAATTTTCTGACAGTGACAGTGTTTACATCCCACGAAACAAAATTTGTTTGGGATTATGCTACTTACCTGACAATCAGAAAATAGCAGAAACATGACCGAAAGACACCAATGCGTGTATGCATGTATTGTAATCCCACCTGCATTGTCATGTAATTAAGAAAATTAAAACGACGGAACCAAGACACTTAACAAAATTTTTAACAAGTTCTCATTTTTTCAGCCCATTTTGATCAAGAGTCAATCACCTTAGAGAAAGAGCAATCTCTGTCAGTAACCTGTCATATCAGTCTGCCACAAATTTTTACACAGTCATGACATTGTCATGACACCGTCATAGCCATAGAGCTAATAGACTTCCGTTAAGCTTGAGAAAAAAGAAAAGTCACGTGACAATAAGATTGCTTTGAGACAGTTTGGTACTTAGATAATATCTGTGGTGACGAATGATAAAACAGAAGACTTTTCTACTTCAACATTAGTCACCGATCGGAACTCATATTTGGTGGTCAAAAGTAATTTAAATTTACTGAATTAACAACATAGGCGCTTAAACAAATCAGCGTCTTTTATGATATAATGAAGTATCTATGATTTTTTGATGCGAATAACGGTTTGTATGAAATTGATTTCTATGATGAATAAATCAAATAGGTACTTATAAACCTTTCCATAAATATGGCTAATGATGGGCTCTTCTACCACTAAAATATGAAACATTATTTGTCAAGACACTGCATCTACACATAATGCCTACATCTTCTGTGATCACGGTAAGATGACTGCAATGTATTTCGCTCAGACAACTTTTAGTCACGACAAGTGATATGAGAAGCAATTAATCTATATCGTCTATCATAAGCACCTGGCTGGAGAGCTATTTTACAACATAATTTCTTTACGAATGGAGGTCACCGTAAGCGCGTCTCGATAGATGGATCACTCGTGGTATATTAGACCTAGTGAATGTTAGTGCTATTAGAAAATAATTTGCTGATCTTGGCTGATGGTTAATTTCGAAATTGTTAGGTAATCAAACTTTTCTCTTTCTGTGGCTGCTGACAGTAATTTTCTATCACATTAGAGCTTAGGCATTTTGATGTGTTTGGAACTCGGTTTCACTAACCGTTAAAATGGTTTTAGTATTCATGAGAAACTTTTTTGTCTAAGTAGAACATTTTAACTTTGTTACTTGAATTGATATACATTATCGATCCAAAATTAGAAAGCACCAATCTTTTACATAATATGACAGTCACTATTATTCGTACTCTTGAAGACCATAAGACGGAGAAATAATCAATACTTCGGTCATATCACGCGCATCCATAAGTACAATCAACTGCAACGCATTCTGCAAGGGAAAATCAAGGGACGAAGGAGACCAGCCGGAGAAGAACATCGTAGCTTCAAAATCTTGCAGAGTGGTTTAGCACGAGAATTGTAAAACTCTTCCGAGCCGCGACATCACGGGACAAAGTAGCCACAACAGTAGCCGACCTTCGATCCGATAGAAGATGGCACTAAAACCAGAAGAAGATTATTCGTCCCACAAGAGAAGAGCAACTTTTATTATAGGGCAGACTTTGAAATCACTAAAAAGCAGCTATTCCGTGCTATTTGAAGTCAGGAGTATGTATCTTCTATACCCTATGTTTATGTGTAGAAGCGAGACTTGAATATTGTACAAGATTCAAGAAATCAGGATTACTGCAGTAGAAATTAACTACTCTGTCACAAGTTCAAATCTGGTATGGTCTCTGCCTACCCCTAAGGGACACAGGAATGAGACGAGTGTGATGTGGTACTCTAGAATACCAGACAAAATAATCAATAATGCTGTTAGTGACAAAGTGACTAGCATTAAGAAGGGAATGTTGCGTTGCTTTATATATATGGAGAGGACAAAAGAACAAGCGGTGACTCAAGAAATATAACGAGCAAATATGGATGGAAGGGCTAGTATGCGATGATGCAACCAGACATTATGTCGCAAAAATAAGGTATGAATTATAGGAAAGCAAGATCAAAAGTACCCCAAACAGGCGATCGTATATGCAGCGACTAATTAGTATTGATGACAGTTTGTCAGGATCGTGGCAGTGTCAAAAAGTAATCTCTGTCTACCCCTCTGAGATACGTGCATGAGTTTATGTATCGAAGCGATCTCTATTGTATAACTTGCTCGTATTGAAATGAAAAAAAAAACTTTATTGTAAAACAGGGTTACAAAAATGGTTACTGGCTCCCAAATTAAGATTCCTTGTGCTATGAGAAACTTTTGTAAAAAAATAATAACTTATTGATGAGTGTAAATACCTCTTTTCGGGTTATTTTGATAGTGTCAAAGGACCCAAAATTAGAAATGACAAAAATCATCACTTCGCTTGGGGACACCCTCGAAAATACATTACAAAAAACCAGTTCAATACATTCTCCAATTAAATGAATAAGTGCTTCATTACTCCTCACAAAGCCTGCTAAAAACAAACTATTAATTTAATGCGACGGCGTTAACTTTATATCATCAAGCTCCAAGCACGCGTTTATTGTTTCAGCGACGTAAAAGTTAATTAGTTCTCGTTTTCACATCGTCTCAGACTCCAACTTGGTGTTAGTACTTTCTACAACGTTATGGCAGTCGGAGGACATTTCGCTTCTTTACTGTTTTCGGGGTTCCTTGGCCAGTGGGAAAAGTTCACTTTGATCATCTCTCTTAAGACAAGGTAAGATAAGAATATTGTTTATTGCTCTGGTGTATACAATTACATAGACCATAGTCTCTCTTCTTCAATCCAATGCTACCCACCACAATGCTGAGTGTAGATCCCTTCCAATGCACGCCATTCTCTTTGACCTTGTGCTTTGCTTTTCCTGCCATTTTAACCGGAGGCCTAATTCAGCGCACCACTGACGTTTGCGAAAGCAATTAGTATGAAATATGATGAAATGAAATGAAAGAAAATAATATAAGAGGATGGGCAAGTGTCGAGCTGCGGCCACGTACTTTGTTGGTAATTTGAAGTTTTTTCTAATACACATACATCTGTGGTGACACATGCTGTGTATAGCTAACATAATAGCGATACCCGATATGTTAGCCATACGACAGAGCTCGCCAGTAGTCCCTAACCGGTAGGCCAATGTAAACGTGTGTATTAATAAACGTTATTATTTGGGATCCTTTGGTTTGTCCTCAATCTCCAAGCAGATCCCTACATTGGTGACCCCGACGCCTTCGCCACGATCAAATATGGGTTTTGAGCAAAGTAAAATCAAGAATAAAGAAGACGAATTCGCGGCTAGTATTAGCGCGAAGCACATAGAATTCGAAAACCGAATGAGCAATTTCAACATAATTTTAATAGCCATTGTATCACTCGTAGCATGTATAGTGCTGTATGCATTGTGGCGGCTGGGTAACAGGAAAATGAAAGCCTGGGTTAAGGACCAGGCAGCGGGGCAGCCCAACCCCGCGGTGCGCGCTATGGCCGCGCAGCAGGCCCATGCGGCCGCGGCGGGGTACGCGTGAGTGCGTCAGTGTCAGTGCAGTGTTATAAAAGTGTAGTTTAAAAAAAAGTGTAGTTTAACGGGTTCGAAAAATTTTTTTTTCGTAAGGCGGGGCCTGCTGTGGTGACACATGCTGTGTATAGCTAACATATAGCGATACCCGATATGTTAGCCATACGACAGAGCTCGCCAGTAGTCTCTAACCGGTAGGCCAATGTAAACGTTATTATTTGGGATCCTTTGGTTTGTCCTCAATCTCCAACCAGATCCCGACACATCATTGGTGTAATGTGGAGTTTTTCTAAAGGTCTATCCACATGATAAAGGGTCGGCGAGGTGCGGATGCCACGATTACGATCTAAAATGATCCTAAAATACTTACGAAGATGAAGAAGAGAACAAGTGCAAAAAAAGCCCACAACGTGCCCGTCGACCGCACGTGACTGGGCTTTTTTTTCGAATTTATCGTTTATTTGTGGCATTAAGTCCGCTACATTGTACGATTTTTTTAAGTGCAATAAAAGTATCAATAAATAAATAAATTGTCTCTATCCTCAAAAGTATTTAAGGTTTATTTTAGTTTTTGTCTTTGCGCCCGCTAGCCGGCCCGTTTTAATCGGGATTGTCCGTCATACACTTTCTTTATTCGTTCGGTTCCGTTGTATTTTATTGTACTCTATTATTTGTAACTAGAGTATTTATTTATACTATTGTGAAATTGAAACACTGAAGTTCCCACAAAATATGTAAGTATAATTAGTTTTAATTTCACTTCCAAGAACTGATCTTGTCAAGAATGTCTTCCGAGATTTGCCCCTAATGCCACCGAAATCGATGATCTAACCTCAGCACCATTGACCCGAATATCATGCGGTTTATTTCCGACAGACACCCGCCGTCCGCATATTGCGATCCATTACGCCCCAACACATTTTAGAGACCCCAAATTTCATACAAAATCTATTACAATCTAGATCAACAGCCGTTACCTACACTTTAACTGCCTCCGGCCAGATTGGTTGTCTGTAAGTTGAAGTAAGCAGTACCGAAAGACAGGTAGCCAAAGAAGAGAGAGAAGTGGTGAGAGCAACCCCGTGTCAGATTGCTGTTGTGAAGCCGCAATACGTCATGTCGCGGTGTCAGGTGACGTATTAATACGTGACATGACATGGTTGTCAAGTCAGGTGTTGGATTTGTAACATGCGTTAAAGTCGTGCATACAGACTGACCTATAAAACAAAAATCAAGCTATAACTGTTTAAAAAACACTTCTAATCACACCCTTCTTTTTGGAGGCTGGGCCCTTATTATGAAGCAGTGATATGTCCGTGCAATAGGAGAGGCCTATGTCCAGCAGTGGACAAGCGTAGGCCGATGATGATGATGATGAAGATATGTTCTGAGGGGTCGTCAAAGTTCACAATTCACTCGTATCTAGAAGAAGTACCTAGAGAAGAGTCTCTGGGATGTAAATTGGTTTTATATGTATGTACAGTTAACCAAAATAAATTGCTAATCGCGATTATTTATAAGGTAAAATTTTTCTAATTACCTTAGATTTAATTATGAGCATCGCGAGTCATTAAAAAATACCAAAACAAATTATTTCATAGTTAGAAAAGGTACCTTCTTCGCGTTCATACACACGGACCCAAACGTCAACAGCACATCAATCTTTACATACGTGCACTCTAATCAGTTACGTTAAGGGCAACTTTGCAACAAAAATGTAAAGGTCACACTGCTGTCGACTTTACATAGCACTAGCCAAACATATGAAAAAGAAAACAAAAACAAACAAATCCTTTGTTTAATTTTTCCTCTGCAAAAGCGTACAACTTACTTAAAGTTGTTAGCAAACACTTCACTTTTAAAAGGATATACACAAGGATCCAGCAAAGAGAAAGTCAAACGAACTTGTATTATATTTAAGTGTACGTATGACTAATTGGAAGGACCCCGCAAACAAAAGTTGCGTAAGATGTTATTTGTGCAATTTACCTCTATGCGTAACATAACAGTAGGATGCCTCATTTTGGTGGTAGTCAACCTTTCTGATAGTAAGAGAATATTTTCATCATATCGTGGCATATTATTTATTGGCACTAATTGTTATGACCTAAATAAGGTTATTAAGGTTATTTTTATACAAACTATATTACGTATACGTTATTGCACACGAAAACACAATCAGGGAATATGACATAAGAAATTACATGTACAAGGGCAAGCTTATAATTTCTTCGTCATCATCATCATCACTGCAGGACATAGGCCTCCCTCATGGTTTTCCAAACTTCCTGGTCTTGTGCCGCCCGCATCCGCATCTCTTAATTCTCCGTCGCTAACGATTACAATATCGTGAGTAAGCGTTATGGGGTGTGAAGGGACTAACTAAGGGACAGTTACAAAAACCAGGCCAAGTGCGAGTCGGACTCGCGGTTTATCTATTAGATACAACATTAGAAACAAAGATCTGGATCTTTGTTTCTAATGTTGTATCTAATAGATAATGCGCGAAAAACTATCACGTTTGTTGTATGGGAGCCCCCCTTAAATATTTATTTTTAAGCGAATATAGAACAAAATATTCTGTAAATATTTCAAGCCTCTAATTGTTGCCGTTATTAATATCGAGCAAAAAAGTAACGTTTTTTGTATGGGAGCCCTCCTTAAATATTTATTTTATTCTGTTTTTAGTATTTGTTGTTATAGCGGCAACAGAAATACATCAGCTGTGAAAATTCCAACTACCTAGCTACCACGGTTCATGAGATACAGCCTGGTGACAGACAGACAAACAGACAGACAGACGGACAGTGAAGTCTTAGTAATAGGGTCCCGCACCCTTCGGGTACGGTTCCCTAAAAAACATGTCTTCTGTTACGAACAGAAATATCAATAATGGTAACAGCAACTTTTACTGCACCTTACAACCTAGAACCTAGGGCCAAGAACCCAGAACTATTATCATAAAATAACGAAAATTCTTGTAAAATATAATGGTCCCTAGAAGATAAAACATTGAAATACGTTCATTATAAAATATTATGATTTTTTTGCTAGCTAGCCCGGGTTGACCCCTCAAGGTGGTTGAATACTCAGTGCTTGAAATCACTAATCCGATATCGATAAGCGTGATGGTTACGCCTATATATCTCTCTCTCTAAGAGAAGACCTGTGCCCTGCGGTGGGCGTATTTATATCTAGGCTATTACATACTTATTAGCTCCTAAGCTACTCGGCTTGCAATATTTACCCAGCGTCTCTACCTAAACTAGTTTTGCATCTAACACAAGAGTGGGTTTTCGACCTCTTTGCCAAGTTGAACTAGGACAAAAGTGGCAGGAATTCCCAAGGACAGCTATGTCCCTCGCACATACCTAATGAGGCGTTTACACCAAGCGAAGGTTGCTCCTAGATACAAGAAACTGTCCCCACAACTATTTACTTGAATATTCTTCTTCTTAGCGTGTCGCTGGGAAAACATTTTTTTATTAATAAATTATTTATCTACCTATCCATTCACTCTCTATTAAGGGTCTCCATGGAGTAACACTATCGCCAGTGAAGAAAAAAGTCATATCTTTTTGTACAGATCGAATTTGCAAAGAAGTGTCTGTACAATCTCTCAATCGTGTTAATAGTGATTTTTAATACTCACGGCTAGCAATAACGCCGAAAACGGCCGTTTTTAGCATAAATGCTGTCTAATCCCAGGTTCGTGATCCTAGGTTCTTTGTCATGGGTTCTAAAAATCACTATTAACATAATTGAGAGATTGTACAAACAATTTTTGCAAATAGAATCTGTGAAAAATATATGATTAAATAGAGGATCCCCTTGAACAGTTGCGGCCCAGAATTTTGCGACTTCGTTATTGGAAGAAGTATTTAGAAGGCTTATAGAACAATAGGCAACCAAGGCTATTGAAGACGTTGGCAGAAGACATGAACCTTCGCCTCGCTAACGACATCTTACTGTTTACTCAAACCGCATCTGAGCTTGAAAGGATGCCACAAGAGCACACTATGGCAACATTAAGGCCTTATTATTATTTTTATTTGTTCAAGGAGAAAAAACAGAATTGACAAACTTCAAGATAAAAAAATATTAGAGTCAATATATGGACAATATAGGGTTGGAGTCTGTATCAACAGATATAAAACCCAAGTCAAGACTCGAGCGCAAAATTAAGGTGGACGGACAGGAGATACTTTATGTAGACAAGTGCATTTACTTGGGCTGGTCAGTAAGCTTCCAAAACAGGCAAGGCAAAGAAATCGATCACCTGAAAGTCATCATCATCATCAGCCATTTAACGCCCACTGCAGGACATAGACCTTCTTCGTGGTTTTTATAACCATAAGGGGTTTTGCCATAATCGCCACGCTTGGCAGGCGGGTTGGCGATCGCAGTATACGGTTGGAATCTCAGGAAGACGCTGCTGCCCGTCTCCAATTGATTTCCGTAGTTGCCTTCTATGACATCCACGGAAGGAAGTGGAGTGACGCTATTCTTAATCCAGCGCCACACGGATAAAAAATCCATATTTGCTTACAATATTGAAAAAAGTTAACTAAGATATTGTAAGCTAAGTTAGTCCTTGGCGTAAAAGAGGGACGGTGTTCAAAGGTTCATTCTAGTTACCCTACATGTATTCCTCGGGTGATACCTCACTAGCAGTAGACCCCACATAGACCTAGACTCCAAATAACTACCCACCAAGCGAGCCAAGCGATTCGTATGTGCTTTTAAATGGCCTCAGTTTGATTATTTTTCCAAAGCGCGCAGGGGGCTCGCACCCTAGTTTCAATATATGTTTATAAAATAACGCAGAAACTGGAAACAGTTTCTTCGGTATCGATAGTTAAATCACTCTCAACAACCAAAAGATTAAAATTCTTCATTGACAGCGTCGTCTCATTTTAAACTGTTATTTACTAAAATTTGATTAATTTTATTGTTACTGCTGAAACGGTTCAGGTTTCGAGTTATTTTAATAAAACTTTTTAGACTGACAAAGGCAAACTCAAGGATGTCGTATGTAAAGACTCTGATCTTCTTTATGGTAGGCCATAATTACGATCAAATGCTTAAGGACCTGCTCTTCTAGTCTCAAAGCGTCATCATAACATAGCAAAGAACTGGAATTGTAATATTAACAGGAATCAGCTGTCCCCAATCTAGCGGATTCTTCGGATGCCTCTACGGCCATTATTTCAGCACACATAACTCCTTTGTTTAACACTCAGGGCTCCAGTGCAAAATGTGAAGAGGGAGAAGGATTGGTCTATGTCCACTGAACTGCTGAAAATGTACAAAATTGTTGGGTACTGTTTGTTATATTGTGTTTAGCTTATTTGCGAAAAACCTGCCATTGACATTATTTTCAGCCTATTACATTAGTAAGGTCCTATTACATTAGCCAGTCTCTGCTGATTTTGTATTGCATCAGTTTAATCCAAAAAAGACAAATTTCAGTTAAATCCAATTTGTACTAGCTCTGCCCGTGATTTTGTGCACTTCATTCGCTGTTCAGAGTGTTCCATCTTTGTGCCATATGTCATCCAAATCCGTACATGCAAAGTTACATGTACAATCAACAATCGGTTGTTATTACTATCTTGCACTCTGTCCAACGTTTTGCGATACAGGCGTGAGTTTAAAATATTGCAAGTCCAACTACAACGCTTTACAATATAATGAGGGAAGTTTCTGTTCGTCACTAGTCGCTGACTCAGTGCTGTGGTAATGGGCATCCTGCTTTCACTAATTATCTTGTTCGCCCTATTAAAATCTAAGCTCTGAATAGTTTTTACTTTGTGTTAGTTATATCGTGTCTCTTATCTATTCAAATTAAAGCGCCTCTAATTAGGCTGGTTTGCGCTTGTTCGAGTCGTACTTGGCTAAAGCAGGGGTTTGCCTTGATATGCCAAATGAGTTAACGAATAGCGACTTTAAAAAACTTAAGCCATTTATATCTATATCCTTTACTCGATTGCGGTGGGTCGCAAAAAGGAGGGTAATGTGTTTGGCCCGTATGTATGCATGTAAGTATGTCCGATCTGATTATATTATCTAACATAACTCCTAAACAAATGGTCAAATAACATCTTGACAAATAAATCTCAATAGTTGTCATAGGCTATATGCGGCCATATTATTAAATCAGCATAAATTCAACAAAAAAAAAACAAAAACTTTATAAATCTATTTACAAGAAGTTCTCAACTTTGTTACAAGATGGCGCTGCTATTACTAAAAATCAGGATGGACCCCAATTCAATATTGTGTATGACTCATTGCGAGGTACCTTGACTGCCTCGTTGGTCTAGCCGTTAAGGCGCTTAGCTACCAAAACAGAGGTCGTGGGTTCGATTCCCACTGGGGGCAGCCGTACATTTGTGCAAATGGCCTCAGTCTGGGTGTATTTTCATGTTTGTGACGTCCTTGCCTGGTCACCATAGCACAGGGTATTCTAGTTCCGGACCAGGTCAAGTGATTGCATTGTGTGGAAGTTATTAAGGAAGTTACCTTGATAACTTGTTGGCAGGTTGATCCTGCCGGTCGGGTTGGTGGATATTTTTTATCTCAATGTTTTACTAAGATGGCGAACCTCGAGTGATGCTATTAGGAGGTATTAATTATATCTGTAGGTACTAGATGATTTATATACCTTAAGCAAAGCAAAATTGTTACATAATGAACCTATTATAGGAGTTGCCACAAAACTGTGTGTAAAGGTATGTATGTAGGTATATATTAATCTACAGGTATATATTATTTAAATATGTGTATTTAGCCTGTATGTATGCAAATTTTATGAAGTATTTTATAGTAAGTTTAAGTTTTTTTTATGAATGTCTACAAACCTATGTTATTATATAACTTATGTACACCAACCTACTCTCTTCATCTTACAGTCCTATCCATCCTAAGGTTGTCTGGAAGAGTATAATATGTAACTTAGATATTTATGATTTTTCATGTATCTTTATAATTTATGGTGTGCAATAAAGAGTATTAATCTAATCTAATAAATCACTAGCGTAGATGTATAAGGGGATGGTGTGATGTGCCTCTACACTACTTCAAGGACCTATCAATCTATTATGCTATGCCTATGCTATTTGTTATCAGTGATTGAAAAGAAAAGCACGGTCAAGGTAACAAATGATGAGTACTTAATCTAACTAAACATGCCTATCTTAACCTACGCACGCAAAGTTCCTAATATCTAAGTGGCTTTATGCCTCACCGGTTTTTATTACTACACTTCACGCTTCCCTAGCACATTGACCTGGGGGAGGAAAATACCCGGGATGCTCGGTAGCGAAAGTGGACCGGAGCCCCCACTTGCGCCCGTCTACGTGCCTGTTCATGGTGGCAGGTTCCGTGAAGGCTGGCTGCTACGCGCTGCAAGCTTGTAGCACCCGTGCCTTATGGAGTCTGCTACTGGCAGGAGATTTCGAAACTATTCAAAAAAAGAACCGTATTTGTCGCTAGATTTAAGTGAATTCTCGGGCTCAACGTTGGCGACCCTTCCGAACATATCGCTGCTTCATAATAAGGGCCCAAGGTCCTGCCGCCAGTCACCCTCCCGCAAGGCCCGTGCACGACTGGATACCGCAGATCGCACTCCGAGCCCACCTGACGACAGACTACTACGAGGTTGTCTTCTCGACTCGCCCGAAGGGCGAGGCGGGGAGGCGGCTTCTGGGCATCGGCCATGTTATTTAATCACATGTTATCACAATGTTATTTAATTTTGTGCAATAAAGTTTAACAAACAAACGAACTGCATTTTTCTGTAACTTTTATTGGTAAGGTTACTTTATTGTCTCTTTGGGAACTTTTGACAAGACCCGGCTGGCAACACTGGGTTACGTATGGGTACGTTCCCTTATACATACGATCCGTGCCACGCTAATAGTCAAGCGACCATTGCGTGCTAACATTTTTTTATACTTTAATAACCCATTTTTTCTTGATTTTCCAGCAAAATTGTATGAATAAAGTGGTTTGTTTTGTTTTCGACACAATTTTTTTAAACACTCAGTTTACATCACAGGCAAGGCTTCTTGCATAGAAAGAGCTTACTTACCACGCATGCCCACCAAGGATGGGAGATTTGAAGCGCGGAGGTATGTGAACACCACAGGCAGCCGGGTTTCCTCACGATGACAAATAGCGGACATTAATCGGGCTATCACGCTAACGAGTGCAGATAGCAATCGCCGCGATTTCGAATTGTGCGTCACGGCCGCCGCGGAGCTTCGTGGCTTCTCTGGTAGAGGGGCCATGGGTTCAATAAAGTGCGGTACATATTTGATAGGATAAAAGTAAGCCGGCCATTTTAGGACCGCTGTGAACCTTTTGCAAGGGACCCAAAAAAAACGCTCAAGTGCGAGTATGTGAGCAATAAAGTAGATATATTATACCTTACGTGCTTAGCAACTTTTCTTTCATTCAGTTTCAAAAATATATTTTCTTTCACCCGACCAACACTCGGAATTTTTTTCTCATTTCTTGTTATACCTTAATGACCAAATTTCACCTTTACATCTATTGCAAATTTTACGATAGAGAGAAAACAAAAAACCGAACAAAAATCACGTTTCTTCTATGGGATTGGAGACAACCCATTTTTTCTAATTTAAATTTTTATTATTTGTTGTGCAGATTGCCATGATGAATATTTTGTGACAATTTCAACTTACTATCTCGGTAACAGAACCTTAAAAAAGAAAACAAATAAAAACGTGACGTTTTGTAAAAATTTAATTTATTTGTTTTCTTTGGGGCATTTTTAACATTAAAAGTTGCCAAATATTATGTTTTCAGACATTTCAACACATTATGTATTATATATTACGCATTTATAAAAACACGTTTCTTTAATACACTCCTTAAACAATTCCATAATCTAAAATATGGAGTGCCACGGCGCAGCACATTAGGGCCGCTTTTGTTTATTGTATATATATAAATGATTTACAAAAGGCAACCTCTCAACTCAATCCATTACGTTATTTGCTAACGATAGTACAGCACCAATAAAAAAATAAGGACATAAATAGTTACGAATCTGACATAAATAATTCTTTGACATCAGTAATATCTTGGCTTGACACTAACAATTTAGAAATTTAATAAAGTAAAACAAATATAACACATTTTCATGAAAGACCAAAAAAATCTTCTGACATTACATTAAGTAATGAAATTATTATTATTAATACATTTATTGCACATAAGTAAAAAATACAATTATAACAAATGAAGCGGAAACTGCCCGTTACCTAGGCCTAACAATTGATTAAAAAAAAAGTTAGTAGTTCTGCACATATTATCTTCAAGCCAATAAAAGCTTAAGAGTTATAAGAATTTACATTGGGTCCTACATTTCTATGTGACCCTAATACTTTTAGCGGCGCCACAGATACATCTGATTTTATCTCTATTGTCTAATCAGAAGCAAAATATTCTACAAATCTGTAAAGTATGTTACGACACGTCCGTTACATCCGTAAGTTGTGTCGACCAATAGCGACACAAATTATGGATAAATTGTTGCCTAAAGATTTGAAAACGGTGACGTTTCATCCGAAGAACATATTTTGCGGATGAATTGACGCCTATTAATTTGAAAAGGCTGACATTTCATCCGAGGATGAAATATTTTGCGGATTAGTCACCTAAGTCGACAATAATAATTAGATACAAATTTATTTAAGATAAGGTTAAAAAAATGTTAATTGACAAATGTTTTTATTATCTCCATAAATTTGTGAATGACAAATTTTTCTTTATCATTTTGTTTTTGTGTACTTTGACTTCTTTTGCACATAAGGGCTAATCACCGTTGACATTATTTGACATTTGATTTTTATTTTGTTTCTTGTGATTTTACTTTAGTTTTTTTTTTAAACTTGTCCGTTCATGGCGGGCCTCTCTTATTTGCACGCTACTCTTGATAAAACATGTTGGAGCGAAATTAACATGACAATGTTATCTTTAGCACCTTAATAATAACATGCATTATTGTACTATTATTGAAACAATGTTTATGCAAATAAATTTATCTTTATGTGTATCTTTATCTTTCACTTTTGTTTGAATATGTAGAGGAAAAGACTGTTTAAACCGCATTTAAGGTGTGTTTAAGAGGAATCGTGTTTTATAAATAACAGCGTTAGATGCAAACCAGACTACCAACATTATTAGATATCGGCAAAGACAGAGTCGTTCAGGAGAATTTCTGTTCAACGCACGGTCACCCTATCCCAAGATGCCTTCAGGTTTAATTGCACCTAATAGAGAGCACTATCTCGATTCTTTCTCGGCTTGTTAGCGCTAGGGCAGCCGATAGCCATCGAGATTTATTTAATAACATAACAGCAGGCGGCGACTACAAAGCTCGGCTAAACGTGAGTATACACATTGGGCGTTGATCGGTTCTGATCGGACAATGGATACGCGTGACTCGTGTGCGTGACTCGTGTGACAGATACGGAATCCTTTTAAGTATCTACTTAAGTATGTAACAGCACAGTCCCAATGATCTTTGCCTTATAAATAAAAGTTTAGTTTTGTATATTTTTCGAAAAAGTAGGTTATTAAGACACAAGGCCTAATATTTTGATGCTCACGTTAATTTTTAAAGCGAAAGAGAACAATCTGCGTGTAGCAAACCGAAAGTACATCATTGACTGAGAGAAAGCTTACAAACTCAATGGCAGGCTATCAACTTCTAGTGATGTTATTACTGGAATTCTGTGAATAATTGTAGATTTTTCATGACAGTTTTTTGAAACTGAAAGCTTTTAAAAAAAAGATCTAAATATCTTTGCAGCATTAATAGTGCAACTTCCAGTACTTAAGTTGAAGTAAGCTTTTTAGAGAATACCAAGCATCTAACTAATGTAACCCCATCCTACCTCAAAGAGCGATTTGATTTTCTCCACTCCTCTCACAGCCTATCTCTTCGCTCATTCCAAACTCTACTCCTTAAGGTCCCTTCCCACCGTACCAACTTTTACGACTCTTCTTTCTCTGTGCAATCTGTTCGACTATGGAATGCTCTGCCAGAGGAAGTGCGAAAAGCAAAGTCCCTTCCTATTTTCAAAGAATTGGTAAAGTCTCACTATCTCGCTGAAAACCTGTAATGCTGTTGCTATGATTCTCTATGTAGTAACCATAGTAAGTCTTGTCTGTTGTCTGTTGTCTGTTTATATGTAAAATTTATGTATTAGTATATTATAATGATATATATGTTTGTATAGTATATATTTGTATTCTCTGGTTAGTTTAAGTATTTTATTAAATATGTATGAATATTAGAAGTAATTCAGTTTATGTACATTTTTTCCCCATCTATTTCATGTACACCTACCTACCTACTCTCTTCATCAGTTCTATCCATCCTAAGGTTGTCTGGAAGAGATCGCTTTTAGCGATTACCGCCAATTGTATACGGCAAAACTTAGACATGTAAGCCTTTTAATGTATTTTGCTTTCTGGTGTATACAATAAAGTGTTCTAATCTAATCTAATCTAATGTAAAAATTACTGCCTGAATTGCCAGATACTGGGTTTACCTCTGATCCTACCTATGAGTTCGCTCTTTTACGTCCATTTGAAGATATTACAACCGTTTGAAAACAGCACCAGTTCGGCCTTATGCGGACTCAGGGACGATCTCACAGTTAATAATAAGCCATGAGATGTCAGCTCTTACCCTCATAGAAGGGCCATTGTACAGGACCAGGCTGCGAGACTATTTCAACCTGGCTTTTCCACGACCACGGAGTGAACTGTCACATGGGCGAATGTCTCCTCTGCTTTTAAGCACTAGATCTTGTCTCAAACTTAGATTGGGTGACATTGTTTTGATCCCTTCTGGCGCCATCGTGACGGACTTTTCGTCGAGGAAATAATAACCTTTGTACGATACCGGTTTCTAACAAAGCATTTTTTTTTCACATACGTAATCACGGTATCGAGAGAGACATCGAAATAACCATTAAAATATTTTCTTAAGTATTTCGCAGGTTTCGAAAAATGTGAAAAATTTAGTTACCTATTCCAATTAAACTTATTGGATTTAGTTTTCTAACAAGGGTATAGAAACAGTCTATCTTATCTAATCAGTCCGCAAACAGAGCTTACTGTTGGGCATAGGCCTCTTCCCTTTCATGCCAACCCATCCGGTCCCTTGCCAGTCTCGTCCAATGTTTCCCAGCCGCTTTCACAATGTTGTCGACCCACTGGGCCGGTGGTCTTCCCACCGACCATCGACCCGTCGGAAACATTATTACGAGATAACTCAAATATTGATAACTTCTTCATACAATATGCCCTTTTCTGACTGCCATTAAGATTCTTTCACCGTTAAGACTTCACTCTAGATAATGTTATGATCTTTTGTATTACAGACTTTGCCCAAATAAAGAAAGACTAGTAAGGGGAAGAGGTTTCAATGATATCGATATAAAGGGTACAATAAACTGTACATCCGAAAGTGGCGGGTACGAACTTTTACCATTGAGAAAACTTCGGTGTTTCTACTGGTCAATACGAAAAACTTTTATCAGCATGGGTAATACGACGACGCTAGTCGAGTTTTAAATGTCAAAAGTCCTACTTTCCAGTACATTAATTATCAAATTCTGACTCTTAGCGCCACAAAACGCGTGACTCGTGCTATCGTCATCCAGTCACCCATTATGTCCCCACCGAGGGGCACGGGTCTCTTCCCTGAGGAAGGTATAGGCCATACTCCACCACGGGGGCCAAGTCCGGATTGGTGGAGGCTTGTAGACTAGTGGCTCGTCTACTGTCAGAAGTTTCAAGCCGCCCTAAGGCCTCTGACTTGGCTTAACGACTGCCATCTATCGACGGCAGCCGGCACCAACAGCTTAACGTGCCTTGCGAAGCACGGAACCGCTCGGAAAAATGCCACTAGCGTTAGGCATAGACGGCGACCCATCCATCTACTGAACGCGCCCTGTGTTGCTTAACCTTCGTGATCGTTTAAGATCACTCAGGCAGCCGGGGCTGCGATCGATTCGTGCCATCGTACTATCGCCAAAAAAATATCAGCTGCTTCATACATCTTAATGCTGCAGGTACGTGAGCAGGTACTTTAGTATGAGACGACCGGGCCGAGTTTCATAAAACTACAATTCCGCAGTTTATTATGACAATTACATTACTTAGCGTAGCCGAGACCTCCTACTTGTTAATCTGTGGCTTAATCGACTTTGCAATGTCTATCGAATTGTCATAGTACACCATGAATTGTAGTTATATGAAACAGGCCCCTGATATTCTTTTCGCGATTTCGAAGTTTTCCGAAAATTTTAAGATGTAGGTAAGTTCATGGGGGTTTTGTTTCACCCTTATTAGATCAACAATGAACAACAGAGTACAGTCAGTGAGATACCTAGTAGAGGAAACAATAGGCTATTTGACAGTATAAAAAAAAAGTTAAATTATAAGTAAAACTAAATTAAGGCATTTTAAATTTAAAAATAATAATAATAATAATAACAACTTTTCAGTAAAAAAAAATTAATAATTGTGTTCCACAGAATACTATCAGTTGACCTAATCGATCGATCATCTATCCAAAAAACCAGGATAAAACTTGATAATTTTGTATCTGCAGCTGATGACGTCACAAGTCAGTACCTGTCAGCATCTGTCAAGTTTGGCGGCGCCGGATTAAGAATAGCGTCACTACGTTTCCTTCCGTGGATGTCGTAGAAGGTGGAAGAGAAATAAGAAAGTATATTCGATAAGAAAATCAATTACCAGGAGGGTGACATTGTAATTTTTTGTACCATGAGGTACCTTTCAAATAAAGATTTTTTAAAAATTACCAGGAGACTGGCAGCAGCCTCTTCCTGAGATCCCATCCGCATACTGCGATCGCCAACTCGCCTGCCAAGCGTAGCGATTATGGCAAAACCCCTCATGGTTATGAAAACCACGAAGGAGGCCTATGTCCTGCAGTGGGTGTCAATGGCTGATGATGATGATGATGAATATTTAAAAGTTCCCACTCTGGGTTCCCCCCCACCAGATGGCGTTACAGTCAATTTTAGTAGGTGCCCCTCTTTTTTTCTATGGAGTCTACATTCTTCCTAGAAGTATTGTTCTGTGGAGTTGAGGTTTGCTTATTGACGTCAATGATTTCTGTGCGACGCCATATTGCCCAAGATAACGTTTTGGCGGCTTATTTTAGAAGTAAATTTTTATTTGCCTTTTTTTTTAAAGAATACACGAAATAATTTCAAATTACCACTTTATGAGCACTTAATGAACACCAACAAAAAAATCTAAGGCTATCGTCCCTTTCAGGGCTGCCAGTACAAATAATGAACCTGTTCAAACCGTTGCAATAAGTTGTGCAGACATGATGATATCGTTGGTCTCCCAGATCTCCTTGCTTCCTCATATTAGACTACGTGAAATGAAGCCTTTATTCCTCCATCCTTCCATCCGTTATTTATTAGGGATTTGTTAAGAGATTTCTTTAAAGAAACTAACATCCTCACAGTTGCATGTCAGTATATCTATGATAATATTATGTACGTCAGGAAAAATATCAGTAACTTTAAAACTGTTGGTAGCCATTCTAGCCAATATCTTAATGTAAATACTATAAATAAACATAAAATTTCGTTCCCAAGATTCAGGCTGGTAAAGGTTAATACATCCTTTATGGGGCATTGTATACGTTTCTACAATAAGATCCCTGAAGATATAATAAGCTTGCCAGAAACGTGGTTCGAAAAGTGTGTGCCTTTGTGCCAAAAGGGCTACTATAACATTAAAGATTATTTAGAAGACAAAGATGTCTGGAATTAAGGCCAGTTCAATGCATTACTACTAGGTTTAAGAATAATATGTAAACTATGTTATTGTTTGGAATCAGGCGTTACTTTGCGGAAATCCACAATAGCATTAAAATGTGAAAATTACTTTGCTAAATTCCGCCAAAATCCCACAAGCACCATGCGGTTAGTTAATGCATCGCCCTCCCTCACACTTTTTCAAGCAGAAACAAACACCACCACCGACAACGTATTTTTGTGACAAGTATTGGTGTCGGTGGTGGTGGGTGGGTCGATTTGAAGGATTTTTTTTTTTGTGTTTTTGCTGATAGGCAGCTTGTTAAAATTGCAGAGTGATAAGAACAATGAAATGTAGTAATTAGGTTTTTTATTCAATATAACTTATAGCCCTCTACCTGCGTTTGAAATTTCAAAAATCTTGATTTTTCTAACCAAATACAAGTGATTAATAAATTAAAATTAAACAAGTTAACTCCATATAAAATACGTTTTATTATTATTCAAACAATGTTTATCAATATTTAGAACAGACATTTACATTTTAACCGACACATTGCGATAAAAAATATATGTCAATCAGAGGAAAATCTCCCATTTTAGCACCTGAATTCGGCCTTACAATCAACAACGACATTAGAGATCTAGACTGAATTTTCGTACCGATAAGACCGTCACGCGCTTTCTCTCCTGCTACTGTGATAGAATCTTCAGTAACCAGCTTCACACAGCGCTCCACTACTAGCACCAAGCTGTGGAGCGCTGTGTGACAGGGAAATTTGGAAAATTCTAAACTTATAGTAGTTTTATTACGCAACATTTGCAGAAAAGTCGAGTCTGAAATCCTGTGAAACATAGGAGGTGAGGTCACTGATAACTTGTTCCAATGAATAATTTCAAGGTAATCGCTCGCACTGAAGTTTAGTTGTGGTATTTTGAATATTCTCAATTTACTGGGCGATTCTTTTCGAGCTTTAATTATACGCCTCAGGGCCAATTCCCTCACAAATTCTCTGTCATCTGTTATCATGGCTAACAGAAGATTTTCGGGGTGAGCACAGAATGCATTTCGTTGGATCACGGGATCTACGACTGACCTAACTTCTTCTGATAAGCATCTCGAGTATTGCATCAAGTTGAAAAGATGTTTGGGCCCCATTTCACAAGAAGAATGACGTTTGATCTGAAACCATATGGGGGCGTATACTTTAATTATGTAGTCAATCAATACTCGTAATTGTTGAGATGGATCATTGGTTCCTATGTAAAGGCATAATATGCGGTTTGCAGTGGTAAGCCAACGAGAATGAGACATATTTCCCGGCTGTCGTCTGTTAGCAAGTTCTTCACTACAATCACCAGATGCCACTGCACGAGATATTTCGAACATATATTTTTGGTCGGTGCTCAAACTTTTCGTGGCTTCTTCGTCCTGGGCCTGAACGTTTCCTGTCACAGGTACAAATTTCTTTACAGACAGATTTTCACAAGTTTCCAGTGCTTTGCCGATGGGACCAGAGAACGCACTAGGTCCACTTGTCCGTCCATCTAGGTAGCTAAATAAATGTCTCAATGGTAATTCATTAGCGTGAAGTTGACAAATGAACCATTGTAGAGGTCTTTTCAAACGTAACTCCATATGACGTATAGCTCCAGACTTCCATCCAGTATTATACCATCACATCCAACGCATTTGAGATCGTCCAAGGTAACATTTTTACAGTCAAGAAAGTCTAGGATTGAATCACATATTCCCTTTCCAGTACCAATGCGTGGTGTTGTATGTCTTAAATAGTGAGATTTAGGTTCGTGTATCAGTGAAATGTGCTCTTTCAGTACCACTCGTCGATAGAAACGGCCTTTTTTCTTTTCGATCAGTAAGGTTTTATCTTTGCGACCGTCAGAAATCAGAAATCTTCGGGCCGTATTTGCAGTGGAGAAAAAGGCAGCGGGAAATAAAACTCCACTCTGACCATCTTTTCTCAAATCATCTTAAACTTATACATCAAAGATATGATTCCGTGATAGCCACCAATAACTTTAAAAGCCAAAATAACACTTCTTACAAAAGTAGGAAAAACATTAATGCTGCGGCCAGACACACGAACAGCACCCGTTCACGAGCATAACGCAGGGATAAGCCATCACCAGTCTCAACCATTTTAGAGGGAGATAGGTGACCCGGCCACCACGCCACCATTCGAATGACCTTTAGCAAAACCTGCAGATTGAGTTTTTGTCAGTAGGTAACACATTCGCACTTAATACAATGGGTGTTCCAAAGATGGGACAATTTACGGCGCTTCGAGTTTTCAACACTTTTGAACTCATTCTGAAAAAGTTTATTTGACACAAAAGTAATATGTACCAATTCCACTTCTAATTAACTGGAAATAAAAGGGAAATACAGACCAAATGAGCCTTTTTTAACAGGAGACAAATCAATCATGCAAACTCTTTAAAAATAATAGTGGCTTTCCCGAGTCAAGGTTACGAGTGCACTGCAAAATTCTAGGAATTTTCATGTTATGCAAGTGTATCTATCTCGGTCTCTAATGAGTGCACGAAGCGGCAACCTTGCATATTGCTTATGACATTATACCATGTTACAAAAAATGTACGATGTATGCAGTGAAAGTGATAAAACGTAGAAGTAAACCAAATTTAAAGTGGAGTCGAAAATAAGCTTTTTTCGTTTTATTTAGGTACCGTTAGAGGGCTAAAAGTTATATGGGATAATTTTTTCTGATTTTTTTATTATTATTATCACCCAATGCAACTTTTGAGACCTACCCGTACTTCGTTTTCGACATTTGATAAAATCGACCCACCCTGGTGGTGTGTTTGTTTCTTGCTTCTGCTTAAAAAAATGGGAGGGATGGCGGTGCATTAACTAATCGCATGGTGCTTGTGGGATTTTGGCGGAATTTAGCAAAGTAATTTTCACATTTTAATGCTGAACTATGTTAATTAAGAAACATATATACTTGAAAAGATTAAGTTTGGAGTTTTTTACCATTACTTCCCCAAAATGATCTAGATTCTTAAATGGACACCTAATTTTACTTGTAGTGTTCAATAAATCACAGATTCTGCGATTTTGAATTTATTCAAAGAACTGAGGAATAATGAAAGCAAAAATAAAAGAAACACCTACAACTCCCTAACCTTAAGGGTGAAACTGCGATACCAAATTGAAACACCTAAAAGTAAAGCTGTGATGTACTCGTACAAAATTGGTTTTTCGAAAACAATTTCCTGTAATTCCTTGTAATAGGAAAACCAATCAAATTCACAAAGAGATTCATTCAACATCACCTTCTCGGAAAGCCTTTGACAAGTGACTCGGAAAATTAATGAAATGCTGGCTGTTCATCAGCTAAAATCTTTTGATTATTCGCGTTTTGGCTAAGATGTATCCCAACAAAAACATTTTCATGTAAAATGTTGCCAAGACAAGACCATACACCTCGCACTGTTAAAAAGTCAGATCTCATGTAGAGCCAAGCTTCTAACTCTAAACACCCTAACTCTACAAGCCCTAACTTCCCAAATTTTACACCTTAGTCAAAATATGCGGCTTGGCCGTTCATTTATTCATATATAATATGTATAATATATTACTGTTCATTACTTTTCTGTTACACAATAGTTTTGAAGGAAGGGCTTGTAGAGTTTGGGTGTGCAGAGTTTTTGTTGGAATTTTACTTCTTTTTTGTAAGTTGATTATAACTATATGTTTTTTATTTCTCTTTCGTCTAATTTAAAGGGTGATTTAGAAAAAATCTTGAAATATTTATTTCATTACTATATATATAACATGGAGTACCTATATAAATTTTCAGACCTCCAACATTTGCGGAAGTCTCATACAAACTTCCATCCCCTAGTTTAAGGGATTGGGGGGTAAAAGTCCAAGCTTTCGAATTTTCTTCTTTTTTGTGTACTAATACTAGCTTACACACCAAATTTCAACTTTCTAGGAATTCAGGAAGTACCCTATAAATTTTGTTGGTCATCAGTGAGTCAGTGACGAAATCGGGTATTTTTTAAGATGTCTGTTCACTGTTTTACTACTGAAACACTGTTTATTTTAACGTATTTATTACGCTGACCAGGCACTGCAAGCAATTATGGAGCGATAATGGAACTAATTTCATCGGACCTGCTAAGGAGTTAAAACAACTCTTACAAAAGGGAGACAAAAATATATCCAGAGACGTAGCCGAGACTCTGACGAATACTGGTACTACCTGCCATTTCATACCGCCTAAATCACCAAATTTCGGGGGTCTTTGGGTAGCGGCGATCAAGTCGGTAAAGTTCCACCTCACAAGAGTCATCGAAGAGAGCACCCTCACCTATGAGGAGATGGCAACACTTTTGGCCCAAGTGGAAGCGTGCTTGAACTCACGGCCATTATGTAGAGACATGACTACTTCAGATACACTAACGCCATTGACACCGGGACACTTCTTGGTCGGAGAGAGTCTGGTTGGTATATCGGAGCCTAGTTTGGAACAGGCAAACATCAATTTAATGACGCGATGGCAGCTGGTACAACGTATGGCTTAACATTTCTGGCAAAGATGGAGGGCTGAGTACTTGCACACCCTCCAGCATCGGTACAAGTGGAAGAATCCTGTACCCATCCCCAAGAAGGAAGATATCGTGATCCTAAAGGAGGAGAACCTTCCCCCTACGAAGTGGCTTTTGGGGAAAACTATAGAAGTGCATCCGGGAACGGACGATAAAGTGCGTGTCATTACAGTGCAGTGTAAAAACCATACTAAATATACTCGACCATTGTCTAAAATTGTAATGCTTCCGACCGACTTGATCGCCGCTTCCCAAAGACCCCCGAAATTTGGTGATATTGGCGGTATGAAATGCCAGGTAGTACCAGTATTCGCCAGAATCTCGGCTACGTCTCTGGATATATTTTTCTCTCCCTTTTGTAAGAGTTTAACTTCTTAGCAGCGCCGATGAAATTAGTTCCATTATCGCTCCATAATTGCTTGCAGTGCCCTCGGCGTGCGACAAATCTTCTGAAGGCAGCAAGAAAAGCATTTGTTGTCATATCCGTTACGGCTTCTATATGCACGGCTCGCGTGACCATACAGACAAATAGGCATATATAGCCCTTTGTTGATTTGCAACCTCTTCTCTTTGACATTCGGATCTGAACAGGGCCAACATAGTCGACGTCACTGCTTTCAAAGGCACGTGCTGGATTGACTCTACAGGCCGGTAGTTGCCCTATCATCTGCTGATTGGTTGTTGGTTTGTAGCGGATGCATACAACGCATCTTTTTATGTATTGTTTGACTTCTCTTTTAGCATTTAGGATGTGAAATTGAGATCTCAAAACTGCCAATGTCAATTGATTTCCACCATGCAAGGAGTTATGGTGGGCTTCCTGCACTATTAGACCAGCAAGGTGACAGCTACCAGGCACAATATACGGATGTCTTTCAGTGTAATTCATGGGAGCGTTCTGGAGTCTTCCGCCTACTCTTAATACCCCATTCTTGTCTATAAAAGGGGAAAAGAGATGCTAACACACCTTTCTTCGAAACCTTTCCTTCTTTCTTTATCTATCTAATTTCTTCTGAAAATGACATATTTTGGTAGTATTTAATACATGTCTCTAGGGCTTCTGTTATTTCCTTTACGTTTAGTATTTTAGGATCATCATCATCCGTCAACTGTTTTCTTGTTACTCTTCGGCAATATGCAATAATTCTCTTAACTTTAGTGTTTTGTTTTTTGTTACAAATTTTTCCTTTCTCCATTTCTGTTTCAGGTACTGTCAACTTCTTCGTATCTGCTTTCTCTTTCAGCCAACTTGGTGGCAAGGGCCACCAAAGCTTACTCTGAATCAACTCTTGTGCACTGATTCCTCTCGATGGTAAATCTGCGGGGTTGTCCCCTGACCGGACGTGTCTCCAATTAGTATTATCAAGAGTTTGGATTATCTCGGAGACTCTGTTGGCAACAAAAGTCTGTCATTGGGTGTGATTGAAGCCAGGCACGGACTATTGTACTGTCTGTCCAAGCATATACTTTTTCCTTTTCGATCTTCAAAACGACTGTCAAATCATTCAAGAGCTTGGTGAACAACGTGGCGGCGCATAACTCAGTGGAGCAACTCTCGATCTTGCTGCAATAAGTTGAATGTGAACTGTGCCGTCTTGATCGGTGGTTTTAAGACAAGCCACTGCAGCGTATGCAACCATCGATGCATCGGCGAAGCCGTGTAATTCTGTGTCCTTGTTTGTTGTGCTAGTGTGAAACCATCTGTTCAAGGAAACTGATTCTAGCGTATTTAAATGTTTTCTGAAATCTTCCCATTCTTCAGCTAACCCTTTAGAAAGTTCTTGGTCCCAGTCCGCTTCTGAGAGCCAACGTTTTTGGATTAGAATCTTGGCAGTTATCAGTACTGGCGCTAACCAACCGAATGGATCGAATAAACGAGTCAACTGCGATAAAATTGATCTCTTTGTTGGCGGTAAATGATCTTCAGGTAAGTGAACAATGAATTTGAATGTGTCATCTTGTCGATTCCATGTGAGACCAAGGATTTTAATCACTTTGTCCATTTTGATCTCCAGACTCTTCTTATCCACTCCCTTTTGCTTCTGTATTGTTTCTAGCAATTCAGTCGAGTTGCTTGACCACTTTTGAGTTTCGAAACCACCTAACTTAAGCAATTCATTGACTTCGTTGTAGACTATCTTAGCTTCTTCTACATTTTCAGCGCCCGTCATCAGGTCATCCATATAAAAGGATTGTTTCACAATTTCAGCAGCGGTCGGATATTTATGTTGTTCATCGCTTGCCAGTTGGTGAAGAGTTCTCACAGCAAGGTACGGTGCCGATGCAGTACCGAATGTCACGGTAAGTAATTTGTAGCTTTTCATATCCTTTTCCGGGTCAATGCGCCAGATTATTCTCTTCAGCTCTGTGTGATGTGGTGCGTAATTCACTTGTCTATACATTTTAACGATATCTGCCACAATGCAGATTCTGTGTATTCTCCACCTGATCAGTAAGGTACGTAAATCTGGCTGTAAAATAGGTCCGACTAGCAAATGGTCACTAAGGGATGAACCATTGTAGCCATTGGAGGAAGCATTGAAGAGTACGCGAACCTTGGTAGTGTCTTTATCTTCTCGGAACACCGCGTGATGTGGTAGGTATATAGATAGGTTATCAGTATCAATGACCTTCTCCATTGTGTCCGAGCTCTTCATATTCCTCGATCACCTTTGTATACTCAGTCTTCAATTTATCATTCTTTTCGAATTGTCTTTCTAATTGTTGAAATCTTTTTATTGCAATCTGTTTTGTAATGCCACATTTGTTTACTACTTCTTCTAGACTCTCTTTCATGGGTAACTGAACTACGTATTTTCCGGTATTATCTCTGTCTGTTGTTTTTTCATAGATTTGTTCACATAACTCTTCATTTTTAGTCATCATCTTTTTGTTTGTATAAGAGTCGTTCTCCAGTTCCCAAAACTTCTTTAATAGGTCATTTTATAGTATGTGTGTATGCAGACTGACCACTCTCTTCCCTTTAGCGTTGATAGCGGAAGTCTCACCCGACAGAATCCAACCCAAATGCGTCGCCTGTGCTATTATTCCAGATGGACCTTTTATCAATCAATAATTTTGCTGTATTCGGCTGCACCAAGCAAAATATCTACCTTGCTCGGCGTGTTAAATGTCGGATTGGCCAGTGTTAATGACTCCAGTTTTTCCCAGCTCAGATCAACATCTGTTGATGGTAAGTATGTAGTCAGTGCTGTTATTACATATGCTTGTACTTGAATAGTGAAGGTTGGATCGTTTCTTGACTTCAAGGTAAATTCTATTAAACATTTAATAGATTTGATGCCTTCGCCAATGCCGGAAACCGCGCCGTTGATTCTTTTTCGTTTCAGTCCTAGCGATTGAACCATATTCTCGGTGACGAACGAGGCTTGTGAGCCCTGGTCAACTAAGGCGCGGAAGACGTGTATCCTGCCATTTCCCGAAGGAACGTCAACCAATGCCGTTGCGAGTAAAACATGTTGACCGGGTTGTTCATGTTGTATGGAGAAATGTGCAGTAACATTAGTTTTCTCCCCTAGGTCTTTGCGTCTATTCTCATCTTGTTTCTCATAATTGTCTCCCTGAGAGAAGGCCCGTGCCCTACAGAGGGACGTATATAGGCTGCTTATGTATGAGGGTGAACTAATTTGGTAAGGTCGGCCCTATGTTTATATTTAATTCTATTAATCTTATACTAGCAGGTATCCTATCGGCTTAAATAGATTAACCTGTTATTTGCCTAAGGCACTTACTTTAATTAGTACCAACTTTATGTTATGAATCTTTGTTACGCTATAAATTGTTTTAATAAACTTGAAAAAAAAAATTGTGTTGGTGACGTTTCGAACCTATTTTATTTAATTACTAAAAACTAAAACTTAGGCCTTTGCATCTACGTAATGAAATGATTTATACCTTCGTACCAGTGGCACCTTCAGTCACACTAGGTGAGTGAAGGGACCACTCGGACGCTGGAGTGCCTGGGACATGCCTTCTCCATTTAATTACTGAACTCCTACTAAAACTAGTGCTAGTGTGTTTCTTCCGTCTGGCGTCCATAAAACACTTGGCTAACTTGCAGATCAAGATTTATTTTATGCATCTCGTGAAAAAGTAAAATATAATCTTAATAAAAAAAATAATAAAAAATAAAAACCGACTTTAGAACACTACAGCATCAACAACAAAACACTAGTGTTTTGAAGTCGGTTTCTATTTTTCATTTATTTATTTTTATTTTTCCATTTTCTGTAGGGGAGTGGGATAAAAATAAACAAGTCCCTTATAACCATAATTTACCCTACTTAATTTTTTCGCTGTAAAATTTTAAGTTCTCAATTTCCATCTCCGAAAGTCTTCACCAGATACTACCCTACCCTACCCTACCCTACCCTACCCTACCCTACCCTACCCTGGGACTACTTTTACGCTATTTTCTTAAACATACGGATATTACCAAGGGATGGGCCCCATTAGGCCTTATGAACTATTGTTCATTGAAAAGTTCCTTTCTCCATCTCTGAGTCTTCATCAGATCTTCGTTAAATTAAAATCGGACCAATGGGACGTTATATCTATTCGAACGACAAAAAGAGTTGTCGAAATCGGTTAAGATTTGACGGAGTTATGCGTGAACATAGCTAAAAAAAGAAATAAAATATACATATACGCGTCGAATTGATAACCTCGTCGTTTTTTGAGGCTGATTAAAAAATTTATCGCAGGCAAAAAAAAATAGTTATTATAAAATAAGCCCTTAATTGGCCTATGTTCAACTTTTTATTAGTATTTTATAATATTAATATTTTTGTCAATAAACAAAATATAAATAAAAGAAATAAATAAATTACTTAGCGAAAGTTGGCATAATCAGGGTCCAGTTTACAATTCAAAAATGTTACATAACTTTTAGTGACGTTTCGAACCTCTTTTAAGCACTAAATTCCTCCTGAAACTATAGTCCACCGTCTGGCCTCCATAATACACTATCAAGCTATCTGGTAAATGAAGCCTTACTTTAAGCGTAAAAAAATTCATAAAAGTATTAATAAACATAAATCGCAGCCAATTACTTCGCGAAAATTTGCATAATTAGGTCATGTTTGCCTCTCTGTTTGTTTGCGTAGCACTGTTTGCATTATGCCAATGGACTGATATGTTACAGGCTGTTGAATCAGGATTACGCTTTCTAGGTCCACATTATAGCCGAAAGAAAGAAAGTGCACCATACTGTCATTTGGACCGGGTCATATTAGATCCACTTCGTTGAACCCATTTTTATCTCTTTCCTTTTGCCGCATACTTTGAGAGAGAGAGAGAGAGAGAGAGAAAACGATAGCAAACAACATAAAAACAGCATAAACAGCATATATTATCAAATTGTAATAATTAATGCATTTACGTTTATAAGCTACATGAAAAAAAAATTACGCCATTAGAAATCGTACGCTCGGAGAGTGGCCTTAAGATTGTTTTTCGCTTTGTCTTCTCCTCTTTTTCGTTTTCGGATGTTTACCGCGCTAAGTTTTTGGACGTGTGTAAGTTCTGCTTTTGGCTACGCTTACACACCTGCGACTCTTTCTAATCTAGGAACGTTTAGTTCTGAAATTAAAAGGATAATAAAAGGATCACTTTCACTTTCACTTTGAGTAAAGACAACACTTTAATGCACACTAGTAATTTTTAAGTAATTTCTTCTAATGTTTATGTCTTTTACAACCTTTGCAGATTCTCTATTTACTTACGAAAAACGGAAATTTATTTTTTATTTTCAAGATTTGGCACTTGGCTGACCTTGATCATTCTTTATTTTGTAGCCTTTATTATGTAATTCTCCACTGTGTTAGGTTATCCGTCTTACCGTATAAGAAGTATCAATATACGTATTGTATATACTTGACAGCTGAAGTGGCCTAAAATTAAAATTGACATCATTCAACAACTGGAAGACTTACATTTAGACTTATCCGTGGCCTATATGACGTTCAACAAGAAACATTATTTTTTTCACGTTTTAACAGTGAAATCTTAACATAAACAAAGTCGGGTTAGTAACTCTATTTATAACTCAGGAATGGCAAGTTCTATTTTCATGACTTGTGCTTGTTAATTGCCTTCCTTTCCGAATAATAACAATACATTTATGAATATATTATGAAAAATCAGCAATTTTGAAAATAATTATCAATTTTGAAAACCGTATTGTATACGGTTCTACAATAACATTCCTCAAGATACATTAGAGTTACCACCGACGCAGCTTAAAAAATATTTTAAGCATTCTCTGTGCATAAAAGCCTATAATAACATAAAATATTATTTGGAAGACAAAGCTGTCTGGTATTTAAATATTGTCAACGATTTTTACTTTCAGTTGAAAACTCTCTTAATTAAGTTAAATCATGTTTTGTTTCTGTCAGGATCGTGGCAAGTGGCAGTCCCTGGTCTCTGCCTACCCCTCTGGAATACAGGCGTGAGTTTATGTATGTATGTATGTTTTGAAACGAATAAATGTGGAGTTTCTTTGTCAGCTTCTTCTCCACAAAAACTATTGATTGTGAAACTAACTGCTTTGACGTTCATTATAGTGAATAAAATTTTTGAGTTTTGAGTTAGAATAGCAGAATAACCTTTTTAAATATGTGAAAAATTAATGAAAAACTACACAGAAAATTATTTTTCTCATACATGTACGACACGGTTTGCTTTTGTTTCTCGAGAACGGCACATTTATTGATTCTGAGGTGGTACGAAGTTCGCCGGGGCAGCTAGTAACTTTATAAAAACGGTCCCAAATGCGAACGTTGGGATAACCTCGGTTACAGGGGTCCAAACCCGAAAAATTTCTACATTAATGCCCTTCACCTAGAGCGCGTTACGATTGTTAACTATTATAGCGACCGACAATTATCTTTTCATTGTATAATGTTATTCGATTATGAAATCTTTGAACAAATAAACATCACCACAATTTACATTATTGGGAAGAAAGAGTAATGAAAGATATATCGAGCGAATGTAGTTGGAAGGGCCGATAAGGAACGCCCTAGGTGGACGTCTCGAACAAATGGATATAAGTGCTGGGCAAGCCTACTTCATCTAAAAAACAATGCTGGTACTGAATTGTCCGAGTGGTCCCTTCACTCATCTAGTGTGAGTGAAGGTGCCAATGGATGCTTTATAATCATCACTCATCTCATTGCGTAGATGCAAAGGCCAAAGTTTTTTGATGAGGCGAAAGAAGTATATAATATAGGAGTGAGTTTATGTATGTATGCATTTAACAGCATTTGTGACGAAAACAGATAGAATATTCTTTATTGTACACCAGGTATTAGTGATAAGTATTTTCTTCCAGACACGCACTGACTGAAAATATGATAGGAGTTGAGAGACAGAGATCGCTGTCAAATTTGGTTCCGGCCAAGCAAATTAGTTTTTTCCTCCTCATTTTCTATACGAAGTCTTTAACAGTCGCCGTGAACGAACTCGGTCGGAGAGAATCATCAGCATCATCTGCTAAAATAAAATTAAACAATAACTCCTTTTTTCGCTTTCATCATCAACCCGTTATGTCCCCACCAAGGGGCACGGGTCTCTTCCCTGAGGAAGGTATAGGCCTTTTTCGCTTAAAATCTACAATTCATTCTGAAAGAATGACCCGATTTTGACGATACTTTTAGTTACTAACTAATCTGTATGTGCAGTGGCTTAAACAGTATAAGGCATATTGAAATCGGTCAACATCTTTATATAAAAAAACCCTAATTTGTGGCTGTAAAAACGCACACGGTGAGTAAGGTTACATGCGCCAAATTATACAGAATTGGAGACTATTTGTACCTTGAGGCTGCAAATAGTCTTCAATTTACTGAGAACGGACTTAAAAAGAAGGAGAAAGTTCTTAATTCGTCCATATTTTTTATGTAGCCTAAATACATCCCACGGGACAGGCCTTCTCTCAGAGAGAGAGTATGGGCTTAAATACCCGGCGTGCCCTCGTGAACACCTCAGACAATCAGATTTCGTCACGATGTTTTTATGTCTGTCCAGCAGCTCTTTAACACGTTGTACGATTTAACTAATTATTTTCTATTACAAAGAAGCTACCTCAAGGGTGGTCCCATATATATTTAGTCAAGATCTTTGGATAAGATCTGTGAGAAAATTATCGAACTCTTCTTTTTAGCGCGTGTTTTTCTTGAAGCCGTTTTGAAAATAAAACTATTTTTAGTAGTTTTACATTTGGATTCCTCTAGCTGGCACATTGTAATAGTTAGAATAGAATAGAGAAGAAAACGTTTTATTCACAAATAAATTTAACATATCCTTAAAGCTGAGATACATTGGTAACCCCGAACATTTTAAACAATTTATAGTTCGAGCTCCTGACTATGAAAATAAAAATTGAAAACCTTACTTATTTTCATTGTAGCCACTGCGCCTTCTCTTACATTTGACCCCTGTCATGCCTGATGGTAAACAAATACCGGGTCCCAGATGTTTCATGCGGCAAGGCGTGTGAATTCCTCAGACACACAGGTTTCAATTACTTTAACCGATTTCCGCAAAAACAGCCGCTTTGGCGATAATCTTTCAAAATCGTTTTGGCCCCCAGTTCTAGGCTAATAGCCTAAAACAAATGTTGTTCTAAAAATCTTTTACCTATTACCAAATATCTATTACCATTATTGAGATCTATGATACTCACTTTTAGCAAAAACTTTTTTATGTCCCGCTGCAGGGCACAGGCCTTCTCTCAGAGAGAGTGTATGGGTTTAATCACCGCGCGTGCTCACCGCGGATTGGCAATTTCAAGCGCTGAGGTGTGTGAACACCTCAGACACTCAGGTTTCCTCACGATGTTTTCCTTCACCGTTAGCGAGTGGTATTCCTACCATAATTTGACAAATGTACGTAACTTAGAAAACAAAGTCATTGGTACATGCCGGGCTTCGAACCCACGACCTCCCGAATGAGAAGCCGGTGTTCTACCGCTCCGCAACCACCGCATCCTCGAAATTGCCAATCCGCGGTGGATTCGCGCGCCGCGCGGTGATTAAGCCTGTATTCTCTTTGGGAGAAGGCCTGTACCCCACAGTAAGACGTATCTAGGGTACATCATACGTCGCGGGGTTCGATTGCCAGTGTGAGCCGCCGTACATTTGTATAAATGGCCTCACTCTGGGTGTATTTCCGTGTTTGCTTGTCTGGTCACCATAGCACTTGATATCCTAGTTCTTGGGGCCAGGACAAGTGACTGTGCTGTGTGGAAGTTATTATTATTATTTATATTGTATTAGTCAGCACCTAAAGTAGAATGGTAACGCCGTACCTCTGGTTCAATTCTTCAGTGCTTTCACCGAGGCCTTCCGATGAAAGCATGTGAAAATGCCAATTACACTGATGTCTTTATTATTTCAACCCGCCGCCGTTTGTCAGTCGCACAAGCGGCTGTAATTGGCATGTGGACTCATAATTGGCGAGCCTCTGGCTTTTATTGTTGTTTTTCGGTTTTAAACATGCTTATTTGCTGGTTTCTCCCTATTATCGGGTGCTGTAATAATTTTGGGGAAGGCTGCGTGGGTAAAGTTGGGTTGGTTTGTTTTGTATTGTAAATATTAAGAACTAAAAAATACCGGACAAGTGCGAATCTGACTTGGCCACAGAGGGTGCCGTACAAATTTCTACTTACATATTATAAATAGTTCAGGAATTGAGTGTCGCAGTTTCATCGAGCTCTTCCTGAACTTCAAAGATATTTTTTTTATGATTTAATTACAAATGTTCCGTGTGGCACCGGATTAAGAATAGCGACACTCCATTTCCTTCCGTGGATGTCGTAGAAGGCCACTAAGGAAATCAAATACCAGGAGACGGGCCGCAGCGTCTTCCTGAGAATCCAACCGCATACAGCGATCGCCAACCCGCCTGCTAAGCGTGGCGATTATGGCAACCCCCTCATGGCTATGAAAACCACGAAGGAGGCCTATGCCCTGCAGTGGGCGTCAAATGGCTGATGATGATGAATTACAAATTTCAGATTTTCTCCTGTATTTGTATAGTACGACGATATTACTTTACAAATTTCATAGTTCTAAGTCAACCGACAGTACCCCATAAATTTTCATTCCTATACGTTTTATGCTGCACAAACGGCCGTAACTTTTTTTACGTTAATTTAGACGTTTCATTTTTTTACAGCTTCAAGGGACTGTAGACTTGAGTATATGGTTTTAATATCAACTTGATACCTTCACGCGTTTTTGAGATAAAGGGTCTTGACGGACATCAAAGTTATCCTATAAGGGTTCCGTTTTTTCTTTTGACGTACGGAATCCTAAAAATATTGAAGGTGTTTTTTTATTAGGTGTTCTTATTTCCTAAGTTTTTACATAGAGTGCCCTATTATTTTTAGGGTGGAATATTAATTGTATTCCGGTTTTAAACATGCTTATTTGCTGGTTTCACCATAGTATCGAGTGCTGTAAACATTTTGGGGAAGGCTGCGTGGATAAAGTTCGGTTGGTTTGTTTTTGGATAGTAATGCCAATTTTATTTTGAGCTAAAAATGTTACCTAAGGTGTTTTTTTGTTCTTATTAACTTTATACATAGACTTCGTACCAACGGAGTTGACGTTATGGTTGAATGATTATGTATCACATACTACAGGGGGACTTCGAATTCCTTCATGATTTTTAGATAATACCTACCAGTTTTGAAAAATTACGACGAAAAAATTTTTTTTGCTAACCTTTACGTCACCTTAAGCATACACAAACAATGTCAGCACGAAGCGTAATAATAAAAAGTACGTTCGAGCGCTTTATGGTTGGCGCTGACCAACTCATTGGTTCTTTCACTTGTTTGCACTTAACGTCGACGGACTCTTATACATCTAACATAATGCAAAACATTTTTAACGCTACAGGACTTCTTACCACTTTCAATTTTGATTTACAGTTTCCGACCAAAGATTGGGTATCACGATTATTTTGAAATGTTACTATAGTCAGTAATAATATCCTGTTTATCATAATAAAAAATCCCTCATAATATTGCTAACGTAAAATCCTTACGATGGTATTATTGTGATAGGCAACACGTGTATACGTTTGTCAAAAGCCGCTGTTACATAGACCCATCGTCAACACAGACGCCTAGACCTAGTTTCGCCTCCTGTTAAAAACCCACAGAACATAGTGTAAAAACCTCACCTACACAAAACGATCTATTTTCCATGCACAGTTTGGTGTACTATTAAATAGTAATTGTTTTGTAAAGATAAAAAAAACAGTTTCGTTACGAGAGGAAGTAAAGTATAATAGTAGTTTATGCAACTGTCGTATAAGAGAGATTCAGAATACGAGTATGGGTTAATAGTATCACACAAGTATTCTAATATCGTTTTATATGCAGTTGCATACACTACTTTATCTTCACTCATTTATAAATGAAAGTAAAGTAAACAAGAAAGGCAATTAATTATTTTCCATTTTTTTAGCCGCACAGAAAATTTTTTAAACTAATAAATGATCTCAGTATTGGTGAATCAGATGAAAAATTCACAGAAAAGTTTACTGCAAGGAGAATTTTAAAGATTTATTTTACGACGCAGGCTAGCAGAAATTCTCATACAAAATTTGTATCGTAATTGAATTTTTACAGTTGTCTGTGAAATAACACTAGACCTAATTCGAATCTTACGACATGAGTGTAGATAAATTATGTTTTGAGCATTTAAAACCGATTGTTTTGTGTAATATAATAACTTGAAAAACACGAGTAGGAAACTCAGCTTCATGAAGTGATTTGAAATGTCGATACTCGACATCTCACGACCGCAGCAGGCCGGTCAATCTTTCGACCGACTAGAGTGGCGCTGGAGAAAGCATTGCGTTTATGAAAAGAATAGTGTTGCGGTGGTTTAATTAGCGGGGCCCGCGCGCGCACGCTCTGGTTGTCGCCTGCGCGCGCGCATATTCTGTTCCGGTGGCTGTGTTACGATTCTGATGCGACACCGACTTGAGAAAGGGCGTGGGATTCTAATTTGAAATGGTTATGTGCTATTCCATCATTTGATCGGATATGGTTTTGTTTATGCATTTTATTCATTCATTATAAAATTAAATAAATTATGTGGGTTAAGATGAAGAGTTTTCTTTTCATTCCTAAAAGATATTTGTAGCTATGAAATTATGCTTATCCTTAGTCTTTAGCTTCTGTTTTGCTCGTGCAGATTTCAAGTAAAAACGTAAAGTAAAAAAAGTTAATATTAAAAACCACAGTACACAGATATTTTCATTCCATTGCCGTTTCATCAAATTGGCGTTTCATTTGAGGCGAATGTGATAAAACATCTAATAAATACACTGATACTTCAGAATGACGTGAATGTTGACAACTACGAATGATTTTGCTTAGGTATGGTACTTATTCCAAAAGACTGTCAGAAAAAGCCTCTGAATTAACCTAATTGCTTGGTGAGCATCCCCATCAAACGCTGAACATCTTCTACATAATCATTCAACCTTTTGGTCTTCCTCATTATATAGTTTTATTATTATGTCATAATTTTCAATGCTCTGGAGACCAGCGTACTCTGCTCCAACTAGTGCGAGATCAGCTTCGAAACAACTGGAAGAAAATTGTGAAGGTGGCCAAGACTCACAAAGGGGTATTACACCGGCGGAAGTAACCCAACTTGCTAAAGGCGCCACAAAAAGCCGACTTAAGGCTTTACTGTTTGAAAAAGAGCTCAGCTCAGTTTGCTGGAAGAGTTAGTTACCTCCTTTAGGGCCCCTTTAGGGATTGAGCGGTTACCGAAGGGTTATACACCGTGTTATGCAACTGCAAGAGTTAGTTTTCCACTATGTACTAATTGGTAAGTAAGTTCTAATTGGTTTCAATGAGCCGTTTTCAGCACAAATTCACAAAGCACTTCATAGATGGCGCTTATAGGCGTGCACATACAAGAACAGGGACACGTCTGTCAAATTTTGCTTAGCGCAGATTAATTTTGACAGCCGTATTCCGGTTCTTCTATGGCCACGCCTGTAAGCGCCATCTATGAATTGCTTTGTGAATTTGTACTGAAAACGGCTCATTGTCGCCACACCCAGAACAGAATAGGCCTGCGAGCTCGGTCGCGGGCGCGACGCGAAGCGCGAACCGCCAAACGATATTCTGCACAGATAAACAGCGCATACAACAGCCGTTTATGTTACTGCCACGGACTTAGTGGGGGCAGAAGCGAAGCGGGAACGCACGATTGGATAAAAGGGATGTCCAACAATAACCTGAACCAAATCTCATTTCTGGTGAAGGAGAATCTCATGTGAACTTCTTTATCACGGAATATAGTAAGTTATTTATTTGTTCTGCTTGTAACTTTTTGTAATATTATCCCCCCATGAGAGTTGTTTTGTCAATCTCACTACACTCTCAGGGGGACGGAGGGGGGTGTTTACATTAGTAAAAACACGTCACATTGAAGGATCTTATCTACTAAGCTTCTAGAGAAGAATAAGAAAAAAAGGTGAAAGTGAAACTATATCTCCGTTGTGGTCCACCCATGAGTGAACCTAGTATTTTATTACGTCTACTCAATACCAAGACTTGTTTTCCTCTATATGGGCAGGTTGCTATTTGATTACAAATCGTTGTTTTAAGTCTTTACGTCCATATAATATGCCTAAATCAAGTTTACATCGATTAAACGACGAAGTGCGTGTACAAGTAAAATCATATGAATAACAGGCGAGAAAGGTGAAAATGTAACAATATTAAAAGTCGCTAGTGGTTGCACAGATCGCATAAAGTAGAGTTAAAGTTTTGGTATGTGTTGTAGAGGCCTAGAAAAATAGTTTAATTGCTTACTTAGGTACTCCGCTGGCTCAGCGACTCAAAGTCGGTATTGGCCTCCGACACAAGAAGTCGCCACTTGTCTCGGTCCTGCGCGATCTTCCAGTTGCCCGCCTGGAACTCACCCAGATCCTTAGCCACTACATCCTTCCAGCGATATTTGGGGCGGCCGACCGGCCTTGGCCACTTGTTAGCCCCCTCTTTACCGCCCGATCCTCTCTCATCATTTCTAAGTGACCGAGCCGACTGAGACCTGATTTCCGAACCTAACATCATCGGAGAAACGAAATCCCACCAAAATTATTTTATTTAATTTACTTAATTTGGTTTGGATGGCAAGTCAACGCGTTAAATATAAATTATATGGCCCTTAATGTCTCTCAAAGAGAAAACTGCACTTTAGTAAGGCAAACTTGGTATTTATACTAGGTAGGTAGATACTTGTGTGTAAAAGTCGCGAATAAATCGGAGCGGTGGTACCCTAGTGGGTAGAACGTTAGACTCGGAAGCGAGAGACCCAGGTACGATTCCCAGTGCGGGCATGTACTATATGTTATGTTGTTTCCTAAGTTATGTAAATTTGTGAAGTTATAGTAGCAATGCCACTCGCTAACTGTGAAGGAAAACATCGTGAGGAAACCTGAGTGTCTGAGCTATTCACTTACTTCAGCGCTTGAAATCGCCAATCCGCGGTGGGCACGCGTGGTAATTAAGCCCATACTCTCTCTCCGAGAGAAGGCATGTGCCCTACAGTGGGACGTATATAGGGTGCTTATGTAAAATTCGCGAATAAATAGTACAGCTTCTCCGTCTATCAGAACAATGGATCGCGGACACCCGGCACGCACGCACCGCTGTGCCGCGCCGGAATCTCATAGATTCGAGTTTGTGTCGTCAAATTTTTGGAACGTGTCTTTTGTATAAAAACAAAATAGCATATTCGATAGCTATTGTTAAGACACGTTTATTTTGCTACGGCTTTCAAGTAGGGTTGCCAACCCTACTATATAATATAGTATCCTACTATATTAGGGGCTTAAATACTTTATTTCTAAAAAATATAGTAGGCGAAACTACTATATTTTGCGTAAAGCGGAACCCAGCCTTAATCTTTTTCTATAGCTCGCTCTTCAAGTCTAAGTCCGTGAATCGCGCGGCACGACTGCCTCTATTTTTTGCTATTGTTTTACCATTATTTTGCCATCTACTATATTTTTAGAGGTAATAGCTTCGAAAATACTATATGTATAAGCGTCAAGCTTCTACCTTAAGCAGGTTGCGTGCCAGCAGCAACAGCCTCCTGGTCGTGATTGCCGAGCGATACGACACACGATTTTTAAAGCATTGGTGTCGATCTCATGTAAATAAAATAAATAATAGTAAGTAAGTAGTTTCTAAATACTAAAAATAGATTGTGTGTAATAAAACTATGGATTTGTAATCTGAAATAATATACATATTTGTTAGAAAAAAAGTTGGCAACCCTACTTTCAAACCACCCAAAAATCATGGTTATTGATAACAGTCCGCGGTGTCTGTGGCCTCCAGAACGCGCCATAAACTGTTCCGACGATCTATCTACCGCGCACCCCGACACACCGTATCCAATTAGCAATTTGAAACTTGAACTTTCATTGTTTAACTGTTTAAGATGTTAGATTTGCACGTCACCGGTACTAAGCTGGCTGTATCGATCGTAATTAGATAAACTGAACAGGCACTGCAACTTATTATAAACCAGCTTCGAAACTGAATAGCAGGCAATGGTTAACCCTACCGTATGGCTACCGTACCTATGGTAAATCAATTCAGTTTTTGAGGTTACAAAAACTAATAATAATATGTTCATTTTCTCAATCCATTACATATTTTTCCCGTTCTGGACATCTTGCTTCTTATGTATATTTTATTTTTATTACTTTGGACGAAACATTTGTGGATGTACTGTTTTTTATCTTGTAATATTGTATAAATCGAATTATTTTATTCATTAGATATCAATAGTACTGCATCCACAAATCAAGTGCAGTTTATATAAATGCAAATGGCAGATGCAATAGTAGAATTTGAGGAAAGACTTGAAAGACTAAAAACTTTCGTTCCCAAAATTTAGGCTGGCAAACGTTAATACGAGCCTTTATGGGGCACTGTATACTTTTCTACAATAAGATCCCTGAGGATATAATAAGCTTGCCAGAAACGCGGTTCAAAAAATGTGTAAAGCACACTTTGTGCCAAAAAAGCTTCTATAACATTAAAGATTATTTAGATGACAATGATGTCTGGAATCTGTCATCGCTCGTAGCCCCGGCTGCCTGAGTGATCTTAAACGATCACGAAGGTTAAGAAACACTGGGCGCGTTCAGTGCATGGATGGGTCGCCGTCTATGCCTAACGCTAGTGGCATTTTTCCGAGCGGTTCCGTGCTTCGCAAGGCACGTTAAGCTGTTGGTGCCGGCTGCCGTCGATAGATAGCAGTCGTTAAGCCAAGCCAGAGGCCTTAGGGCGGCTTGACAACTTCTGACAGTAGACGAGCCACTAGTCTACAAGCCTCCACCAATCCGGACTTGGCCCCCGTGGTGGAGTATGGCCTATACCTTCCTCAGGGAAGAGACCCGTGCCCCTCGGTGGGGACATAATGGGTTGATGATGATGATGTCTGGAATTAAAGCCAGTTCAATGCATGAGTTTTAGAATATTTATTTAAATCCTGTAAATTAAGGACTTGAAAAGACTAAGTTTGGAGTTTTTTTGTCCATTTTTTCTCCAAAATGATCTAGATTTTGAAATGGACACCTAGTTTAACTTGTAACGTTCATTAAGTCGCAGTTTCTGTGCTACTTTGAATAAAAAATTTTGATTTTGATTTTTTAATCCCCATAAGGCTTGAAATCGCCGATTCGCGGTGAGCACGCGTGATGCTTATGCCCAAACTCTCACTAAGAGAAGGTCTGCGCCCTGCAGTGGGACATATACGAGGTGTTATAACGCAAAACCTACAAACCGTTTCTTCAGTATTTTAAACTTTCGCTTATTGGAAGTGGTTTATTATCGTTAGCGAAAAAACATTTCAGAGACACGTTCCGTAACAAAGACATAAATAAATATATAATAAGCAGTCTGGTACGGCGGTGCCGGTGGTAGCGGAGCGGAAGAACGAAGCCGGCCTCACATTCAAAAGGTAGTGGGTTCGAATCCCAGCATGTACCAATGACTTTGTTTTCTAAATTAGGGACCATCCATAAAGTACGTCACACGTTAAGAGGCGGGCAGGGGGTCGACAAAGTGTGACGTTGTGTGACAAGGGGCGGGAGGGCTCCCCTAAGTTTCGTGACGTCACATTCCAAAAATATAATTAATTACTAGTAATGTATTGTGTTTTGTTATTTTCTTTAAATGTTTGTATATTGGCACTGCTGTTTAATTTATTAATTTCTGAATGTAAAATTGCAAAATAGGTGACGACGCATTAAGGAAGGGTGGGGGGGGGTCTCACTTATGTGACCAATTGTGACAAGGACGGGGGAGGGGTCAAAAATCACGAAGTTAGTGTGACGTACTTTATGGATGACCCCTTACGTACATTTGTGAAGTTATAGTAGCAATACCACTCGCTAACTTTGAAGATAAACATCGTGAGGAAACCTGAGTGTTTGAGGTGTTCACATATCTCAACGCTCGAAATTGGCAGCCGAACCGCAGTGGGTACGCGTGTTAATTAAGCCTATACCTACTCTGAGAGAAGACCTGAACCCAGCAGTGGGCTGCTTATGTAAGTATGATATTGACGATAGGTATTTTCTCCCCCAGATAGTAATGGTGCACCTCGGGTATGCTACGCTAATCATCCGTCTAAGTTTCTATTTCGCTGTCGATTGGAAATAAGAAAGTGATGCATTAGCGGCTTCCATGCCGTTAGCGACACCACCCATAAAATAAACTACTTAGAGGGTCTATTCTAAATTGAAGTTTACTTAACCTGTTGACTTACTTACTCCACTGGCTCAGCGACCTGACGTAGCCACTTGTCTCTCTGTCCTGTGCACTCTCCTGCCGGTCACCTGCCTGGACCTCACGCAGGTCCTTGGCCACTTCGTCCTTCCATAGCGACATGAGTGAGTGCATGCATTTACGGATATGACACGCTGTCGACTGCATTAAACAGTGCTTGCTTCAATGTTTACATGCTTCATGTTATTATTATTGCATATTGTCTTTGTATTACGCTCTATGTATGTACCTACATGTACATGTAGCCGTATGTATCTAGCCATATTGCGCCGAATTAAGAATAGCGTCACTCCATTTCCTTCCGTGGATGTCGTAGAAGGTGACTAAGGAAATCAATTACCAGGAGACGGGCAGCAGCGTCTTCCTGAGATTCCAACCGTATACTGCGATCGCCAACCCGCCTGCCAAGCGTGGCGATTATGGCAAAACCCCTCATGGTCATGAAAACCACGAAGGAGGCGTATGTCCTGCAGTGGCCGTCAAATGGCTGATGATGATGTACCTATATGTGCAAGTGCAAATAAATAATTTATCTATCTATCATATCTGGGGAGGGCAACCGGTCTTTGCTCGCTCGGTAGCCCCAGGTATGCTCTCTTTACTGCCCGATCCTCTCCCATCTTGTAGCCTGCTTAGGTGTGTTTACATTGGAGGATTACATAGTCATGCATGTCAGGGCCTAGCGTCAATTAAACGCATAATTGTTTAATTCAGTGACAATGAGCACGGCAATTGCTGTTATTTTAACAAAATTATTTAAGTTTTGTCTTCCTCGATTAACTTCTAACTTTCGTTCGCGTCATTTAAACTCCTGCCACTACAATGGGAGCCAAAAATGTTTGAAGAGAATGCCAATATGATAGGCGTGGCAATGAAAATCATTTGATAGCAAAAATAAATTTGTTCTCTACGAAACTGTAGCATGTAAAATACCCGATGTACAGAGATTGAACTTCTTAACTTAATAACTCTGATTCAGTGGTGCGTTAACTATTACAACCCTATCCAATGCATCAGCCCTTATTAGTCTACTGCTGGTCATAGGCCTTCTCTAAGGTCTGCCACTCCTTTCTGTTATCACTCAGCCACCACCAGCTTCAATCCACCAAACTATGAGTCATTATGGCGTTATAAGTCAGTTTGGGCCTGTTTTGTAGTAATATACACAGTTATTGACCGGTAATAGAGTTCCTTTAAAATATTGAGGGTCAACTACTTTTTTAACTTAAACTTAACTAGGTATTTTGAAACATTCGTTTCGTCAAAAGGGTTAACCCAATAGCGTAGACAGTTACGTAATAGGATGAACTGTTCACGCGGTACTCCTCAAACGATGATACGTCTCTTAGCGTGCCCTGCGTGTTCAAACGAGTGCACTCGAGAAGAGCCGTAGCAAAGATCCTATTTTCCCATGATATTATTTCCACGTTCACGCTTCCGCAATTTTGGATTGAAACTTCTATATCATTCTAGTATCCACACCAAAATTTATTGTCTCTTGATACAACATGTAATATACATGTAGCTGTTTCGAGACTTACATTTCTCTTATTTGTAAGCCCTTAGACATAATGGGATCGGGACTAGAAACAAGTTGGGGAAAGGTATAATACCCATTCCACTAGTGAATTGCCGTTCGCGATTTGCCTAGATAGGTTACTGATATTAGGTGCCATACTCGTAAACAGAAGTCTACTACGAAATCGCATGCAAAACTTTTTTATTCGTGGAAAAAAGATTACGTTGGGAATTACTTTTGAGATTTAATCATTGTGAAGACAGGACATTTAGTAAAACCATAGTATAGGATAAAGATAAAGATATTTATTTGTGAAACATGAGTATGCATAGATGGTACAATAATAAATATTTGTTCTGCATGTTTTATCATTGTAGACATACACATTTTTGGTAGGAGACTAAGCCTATCGTCATTATTTGCCTCATATTTAAACTCTACATTATCCTGCCTGTCCAAGAATTGAAACTGGTTCTTTTATTAGGGTTCCGTACCCGAAGGGTGCCAAACGGGACCCTATTACTAAGACTTCACTGTCCGTCTGTCTGTCTGTCACCAAGCTGTATTTCATGAACCGTGATAGCTAGGTAGTTGTAAGTTTCGCAGATGATGTATTTATATTGCAGCTATAACATAAATACTAAAAACAGAATAAAATAAATATTTAAGGGGGGCTCCCATACAACAAACGTTGTCTAAAGACAGCGCTCGCTATGTAACCTTCACAACGCCGATGTCACGTCGTTAAATGTCAATGTTAAACGCTTCTTGTTGGTTTCTATAGATGGCGCTGTTCTCAAATTCGATCTTTGATTTTGTTTTGCATTCAGTGACTAGAAAGTTTTAATTATTTTTCGCTAGAAAGTTCCTGGTTTCTTACTAGCTATGTAAAAATTATAAAAAATAAGTCACGTAGTAGTGTGCGTGGGTGCGTTCCCTAAGGAGCTATCTCAAGACTGAGATGCTCTAAAACGAAATGCTCTAGCCGTAAGAAATAGTAGCGATTTGTCTGGCATATCACGCAAATTACAAGAATATACTACACCAGTAATGTATGACTCACAATTTATACCGATTTTATGGCAGCAGCTGCTCCTAATGGAAAGAAAAGCCTCTCAGAGTAATGTTAGCAATGATTTACGTCACGTATCTTTTGCTGATACGTTTTTCACAGGCACTTGGCTTAAGTGACCCCGCAAGATGCCTGCAATTTATTTCAATTCGAATACCATTTTTCACTTGTCGGTCCGACAAAATTTTAGGTCTTATTAGTAGTTTTGAAGAAAATCGTTTATCTAAACCTTCTACTAAGTACCTAATACACATTTTCACTATTTACATCTAGGTTATTATAACTGTATATGTTTGTAAGTTTGTAGGTTTTTATGTAGGGGGTAATCTCTGAAAGAACTTAACCGATTTAAAAAAATCTTCACGATGCTATGTCCATCTATACCTAGGCTAATCCGTTTACCACGCGAACGTAGTCGCGGGCAATGTTAGTATATAAAACATCCTATATACGTCCCACTGAAGGGCACAGGCCTTCTCTCAAAGACAGATTACTTACCACCTACATAATTACATTATAATTATACTTTACTCTTTTATAAAAATCTAAAGAAAATCACTTTTCCAAGAAGCTGAGCTAATCAACACTGTTTTTTTTGCTGAAAAGCCTTGGTAAGCGAACCTGCCAGTCTTGCAGGAAAAATTAGGCAGAAGATAAATGGTAAGCGACCTCTTTCTTAGCAAGAAAATAAAATACTTAGTTACTTTAAGAAAAACCGTTGCGTTATTTGAGGATTTTCTCTTTTTGATAGCCCTGTTTACCCCGTAGATTATGCGACTAAAATAAGCGTAACCTTAGGTAGAGCCCTCGACACATATTTTGTCTATAAGAAAACAATAACGTGAAATCGTCCGAACTAACTCAGGGTCATAGCTCTTAATCATGTCGCTAATAAATTAATCGCTCTCTCAAACCAGAGGTGTTTTAAAATTTATCACAGGCTTGCTGAGCTGATAGCATAGTTATGAATTCATACTTTAATTAGGCTTTAGGTACCAACAAAAGCCCGAGTAACGGTCCCAAAAAATATTATTACTTGGAATGATAAACTGTCGCTTCCAAGCCAAAATTAAGCACCGAAGGGACTTTTATGTGGCCCGGAATGTAACCCCAAAATTATGCCGAAATAATGAGAAAATACTAGACTACAGCTACGTGGAATTGCGTCGTAAATGTAATAAAGGCTTTACCTAGTCATACGTCGTTGCGGCTGGAAACTGTGTGAATCTCACACAAAGCCCGTTGGAATTTTGTCGCCTCCAAAATCCTTCGTTTTTCAGACCCGCCACAACCCAATTTCTTTGGTGCTTTGGCGTGAAAACGTATCACCCAATGCTCGCGTTGCGTAAGAACCGCTAACTGTCTCCAATGGACTGGAAAGCAAGGTCTGTTGGTAGCCACCTTTGTATTATAGCGGTGTCGTTCTCATTAGGACCAGTCGAAACAATACCACAGGAAGGAAACGACCGGACACGGGAGAACTATCACAAGCACTGGCAGCCCCGTTCCACCGAATTTAACCTTACTATAAAACAGCGTTGTTGCAACAAAATGGCATCAGTCGTTCAGCGATCAGACCATCGGCAAAATGTCGAGAAGATTTCTTGTGTTCCTCGCTCTCGTGGCCGCGACATCGGCGGAGATTAAAAGTGCATTCTCTAAAGTGGAATTATCTGATGAAAAAACCCCATACGATTACGTGAAAGAGCGGCTTGACGCTATCGGGATCGACGCACGATCTGGATTGCCTCTCTCGAACACCTATGAAGTAGAAGAAAATGAAGATTATCCTGAACAGATCGAAGGAGCTGCTTCCACTATTCTTAACACGGGTATTGGTGGCGTGGGCGTCGGCGGGCTTGGCTTAGGCCAAGGCATAGGATTCGGAGGCCTAGGAGGCTTAGGCCAAGGCTTGGGCATTGGCTACGGTGGGATTGGCGGTGTCGGAGGAGCAGGACTTGGTCAGGGAGTGGGTGGTGTTGGCATTGGCGGAGTTGGCGTTGGTGGTATAGCCAACGGTGGCATTGGTCTGATCAACCAGGGCATAGGTGTAGGCGGCATCGGTGTAGGAGGTCTCGGAGGGTTAGGTGGTGGTTTGCTGTACCATCCTTTGCTCGGGGCCCAAGTCGGAGGAGGCTATATTGACAAAAAAGCTTACGATGCAGCTCAAAAGAAAGGAGCAGATGAAAACGTAGAGAAATTAGAAAAGAAAGCTGAAGAAGAGATAAAGCAGGGCCAGCAAGGATACCAGCAAGCCGCGGCGGTAGCCAAGGGTGAAAAGGGAGATTCCAGTTTTTACAAAGACGAAGAAGCAAAGAAGAAAGCTGCCGGCGACGAAAAATTCTACGAAGGTGGACAGAAGTTTGACAAACATGGTATGTGAGCAATAACTGATGTAACTTTGCGCACAACATATCTGAACAAATTCTTTCGTTTTCTAAGAAGAAAAAACAGAGAGTGAGAGTTTCTCACTCTGTTTTTTCGTAAGCACTTAATATTTACACACATGAAAAGGTGACAGGCTTCGCTCTTCTCAGCCCCTATATTACGTGCACTAAATTCTGACGGATTCTTGACTTTTTCTATATCGATCATCAAGGAGTAGACAGCTAAATCGCTAGGAATCTTACAAAATTCCCTCTTTCCCTACATACAATTTACCGAAACATTACAGAGGTAATTCATAAACACACCTCTATTATCCAGTGTTAAAATGACCATACGAACGCACTTTTCTTCTTTTCACCCTTTTTTCGACTTTCTCAGGCGCAAACGAGGAGCAACACAAGACCGGCAAAAGTCACAAAAAGGGTCACGTGAGCAAGGGTTTCAAGTCATCCAGCAGTAAGAATGAGGAGGAGAAATCTGAGTCATTCTACGACGAGGCCCATGACGAGGGTGACCACAAAGTCGTAGGGACAAACGCTGGATCGTTTGGGGAGCAGGCACAGCAAGGGTTCAAGGGAGCCCACGAAGAGAAAGTAAGTACAGCTGAAAATCATTAGACTTCAAAAAATACACTGGTACTTATTATTTTACGTTTTAGTAAAACATACTTAATGTTTTCACTTAGTATTAGCGAAAAAGATAGGTTTCTTCTATGGTGAATAAATAGGTAGGTAAAGCAAGTTTTTTTAATATGAAGAAAATCTCAAGGGTCTCATTAAGAGCTGTTTTTTATTAATCGATCCGTCGGTAAAGTTTACCTACTATAACTGAAAATTTTCAACTATCTGTAAGTTTATTTATCGATGGATCGTTAACTATAGATAGATAGATAACTCTTCATTGCACACCAGTAATTCAAAGTTTGGTGTGTGCCATTGATCATGTTATTGGTTTGATGTTCTTAGTGGCAGCTTTATGTTTAATTTTGTTTCTATGTTTCAAATCAGCGGATAGTTTCGGTGAATGTTGTTGTTTTCTGATGCATCTAATATGTGGTTTTGCTTCCTAAGGTGCTGGATGCGAACGCACAAGGAAAGGAGGGGCACCACGTCTCCGCTCAGAAGTTCGACGATTCTAAGGCTAACAAGGTTGGTGGAATACTTGGTTAAAATTTAGGAATGTGTTGCTATGTTGATGATGAACATGTGTTAGTGCGTTTTTAATACTGAGCTTTTAAGAACATCTTTATATAAAAACATGTACTTGTTAGTGCAGATGTACTCGGTCAAATCAGAATAGTTTAATTTCGGAAGGACTTATCTTCCCAAACAATCTGCGGTGATTTTAAAGTATGTCTCATATCGAAATATCAAAGTATGACACAACCATTATCCTGCAGGGCGAATTCCTGCAAAAAGACTACAAGGGAGGCGCAGAGCAGCTGGAAAAGTTCAACAACCTCGGGGCCCACTCCATCCATGGCCATCAAGAGGCCAGCGGTGGCTACCAGCAGAACAAGGGGATCCTGCCTATACATCGCCGACGTTGATGGGCTAACGGACTGAATTTTGAGCAATTGTTTTTTTGAGTTTTACATGACATTCATATAAAAATTGGATGGTGTTTTATTTGTTTGTGAGGGGGAGTGTGATTGAAAATAAGTGGTAGGTACTGAGAGGCTGAAAAGGAATTTGCTGCAGTGGGTGGTTTCAGATGGCTACAAAACATTCGTATTAAAATTGTTTTATTTGTTGGTGCGTTGAAGATAAGTGAAATTTATATTTCTACGTAACATTGATTCAGATGCCTAGCCACAGTATATATCGGGTAATGATGCATGTTTTATTACATTCACTACAAAAATTGAGTTAAAAAATTCTAGTGGTCTAAGGACCAGAAGAATAACAAAGATTATTGAGGTACAGGGTGAGCAAAAAAAAACATGTCTAGACGTATACAAGTAGATTCGTATATAAAGAATGAAACTACCAATTTTAAGACTCTAACGAGCACTTATACTTACGAACTAGCGGTCAATATCTGAAAACAAATAATCATCATCATCATCATCATCATCATCAGCCATTTGACGCCCACTGCAGGACATAGGCCTCCCTCATGGTTTTTAACCATGAAGGGTTTTGTCATAATCGCCACGCTTGGCAGGCGGGTTGGCGATCGCAGAATACGGTTGGAATCTCAGGAAGACGCTGCTGCCCGTCTCCTGGTAATTGATTTCCTTAGTCCCAAATAATGAAACCAGTTAATTAAGACAAGTTTATTCAAATTATAGGTACAAGCAAAAGTAGACAAATTCTGAACAATCACACATGCAACACAAATCAAGCCAAACAAATCAACATGTAACATCAAATTCTGAACAATCACACATGCAACAAAAATCAAGCCAAAAAAATCAACAAGAAAATCAGTATTTATTCCACAATCTTCATGGTACTTTTGTTCCTCGTCAAATGACACTTTCCTCGTCCGTTGCAATAAGCGAGACTTGGCGACAGTGGCAACAGGTCACCGTTCGATAGGTACCCTGACTCATTGCTGTCTGAACTGAGGAAGGACCTAGAAAATAAATCATGCAATGTCGTTGCGGAACTTGGCGTTAATGCAATTTTTGCTATGCATTTCTGCGGCCAGATTATGATGCCATTGGAGTTTTTGCGGCGTCTCGTGCATTACTAGGTTTTAGTCGAGGTGCTTGGATGACCTATTGAAAACGCATGGGTGAAAGGCAAAATAGAGATAATATGTGAAGTTTAAAATCGACACGCAGTTAGAAGTTAGCGGGTTAAGACGGAATTTCGAGATTTGCTACATGATGACAACACAGAGAATTACATATACATAAGCAGCCTATATACGTCCCACTGTAGGGCACACGCCTTCTCTCAGGGAGAGAGTATGGGCTTAATCACCACGCGTGCCCATCGCGGGTTGGCGATTTCAAGCGCTGAGGTATGTGAATAGCTCAGACACTCAGGTTTCCTCACGATGTTTTCCTTCACTGTCCGCGTGTGGTATTGCTACTATAACTTCACAAATGTACATAACTAAGAAAACCAAGCCATAGGTACATGCCCGCACTGGGGATCGAACCTGGGTCTCTCGCTTCCGAGTCCGATGTTCTACCACTAGGCTATCACCGCTGTGAGAATTACATATAAGTTAAACTTATAGTTTCGTAACAAGCGTGTTACTAAAAACAATCACGCATTTAATAATATTTGTAAATCAAATAACGCAACTTGGATTCGGGACGAGTACTGGGTAGGCACGATCATCTTGGCCCTACCTCATAGAACTACAAATTCAAGACTTACTTAGGCAATTCGATGTACATTGCGTAGCTGACTAACCTAGAGATTAACAAGTCGGAAGATTCGGCTACGTATGTACATCACATAGTCATAATAAACTATGAATTGTAGTTTTATGAAACTCGGCCCTGCATGATAAACGTTTTAGACAAGCATGATAACAGTTTAGGAATGCCAAGTACATCTCATTTGACATTCGCATTTAATTATGGTGGTGATCGCTGGATACGCGACGTTCTCGTCATCTGGCATCTGACATGCTCAAATGAAACGTCGTCGACAGTTTTAGCCTGAGCGGATGATAATAACCACAGATATATCATGCTCTTAGATAATAATTAATAACTAATACTTAATAATAACCTCCAAACAACACAATTACTTGTGCTGGTCGCAATCTAGGATAGCCTGTGCCATGGTAACCGGTTAAGGACATCACAAACATGGAAATACACCCAGAACGATAGATTAAAATACATGGAGATAAACAGCTAGATCCCGTTTATCAAACGAAAACGTTTTTTCATGTACTCTTAGCCTCCGTGGTCTTATCAAACTACCGAGATGTATGAAGTTTGTTTATCAAGATGTAAGAAATAGCTAAAACATAGCAGCTAATCTATAAGTATTTATGTAGACTTGTATATAATGACTTTAGGCCAAATTCAGCACGATTCAATTCCTACGCTGTTTCCTTACCAGTGGTAAAGATGGGCGAGGCCTCAGGGGAGGGCTAAGCCCAGCAGTGGACCGGTGTTAAAACCGCGGAGGAGTTGTTCAGAGTTGCACTGAACAGACACGTTGTAAACAGCTGACTAAACCTCCAGTGATTTAGAGGCACATTAAGAATCGTTATCCATGTACAAAGCTCCATCAATATATTTGTCAACTGTTTAAATTTGACCGCTCTTCTATTCAGCTAAAAGTTATCTGTCGGTATATGTAGTACCTGGCAGATAGTTTGACCAAAAATCCGCGCAGTCGGGATATGCGATGTGCACGCAAAATTGTACGTCCCACATATCTCGTAATTTCATCATAAGCAGCCTATATACCTCCCACTGTAGGGCACAGGCCTTCTCTCAGAGAGCGTGCTACCACGGATTGGCGATTTCAAAGCGCTGAGCTATAGCTATAGCTCTGACACCCAGGTTTCCTCACGATGTTTTCTTTCACCGTTAGCGAGTGGTATTACTACTATAACTTCACAAATGTACATAACTTAGAAAACCAAGTCATAGGTACATGCCCGCACTGGGAATCGAACCTGGGTCTCCCGCGTCCGAGTCCAATGTTCTACCCACTAGGCTACCACCGCTTCTTCCGTCCGTAATTTCATCATGTAATTTCTATGTACAATAAAGAATATTCTATCTATCTTGCATTGTCCGCCAATGAGACCCGAAATACGTCATGTGCAGTCAAAGTCATTTGGTCAAGCTAATTGCCGGGCATTATGACTCGGTAGTCTTTTTACGGTACGGAAAACGGCCATCAGACAGATAGCATAATTCGCAGTGCGTTCGCAAAGCAGTGCTTTGAAGGAATACCGTTATTTGTCACTTAGATTCTTTAAAAAGTTGGAGTACCCGACGGATTCCGGGGTGGGTGGCGTGAACACGGTTGAAGAGATTCTCCCGGAAACGACGGACGTGGTAGAACGCTGAAAGGAGTTGTATTTGTGAAATAAATATTGCTTACCTATATTCTTTTTGTTGCACTAACCCGTGCTGAGGACAATTTTAAAAACTGGCACGGTTAGCCAGATGTCACGGGTTCAAGTCCCGGCATGGGTGGAATTTTTAGCCTCCAAATAGGTTTTTAAATGTTGCTTATCGGCTTCATATGATCATACAAGATTTTCATACTGCCCGTAGGACTTTATGCTTCAACGTAAATAATGCATTGCGCATTTAAAATATTTGATTAATTCTTCTATGAAATGAGATTTTTATGTTCCTAGAGGAAGTTATAAGCGATTCAGGCATCCCCTCTCGCTCCCACATTATACCATTTTTGACCAACGTAAAAAATAGTATAAATGAGTATGCAACAATAGTAGATTGTACAACAAGTGCATAAAACGCACCATTTTACTCGAGACGTTTATCCATCCGAGCGAGCTTGCGAGCGAGGATAGATATAAAGTCGAGTGTAAAATGGGTTTTATGGACGAGTTGTACACTCTACTTTTCACTTCGATTGCGAGGAAATGAAACAGCAACATCTTTATCTTCACTAATGCAATTAATCAAACAACAAATTTATTAAATTAAATTCACGCGTACGTGTATAATCACAGTGGTTTTGCCGCCATTAAAATTTAACCAATGAGAGCGCAGCTTCAATAAAGCGCGACCAACCTGATTGGCCGATTGCCTTGGTCTTCGACGAAGATTTTACTTTATGCTCTAGAGCATAAAAAGCGACTTTATGTCGCCTACGCACGACATAAAGACGAACTTTTAGAGCATGAGAAGTGAAAAAATATTGAGGTTGACCAGTTGTCGACTGTACATAAATACGGAACCCTAAAAAAGAAATAAAAACAGGGAATTCCTCGGTTGGAAATTATAAACTCAAATAAAAACTTCAGATTTCGTTAAAACAGCATTGGTATTGAAATTAATTCATAGAATCCTAAAGAATTGAGCTACGAAGATTTTTGTATGGGGCCTGGCATAGTTCATAGTGGCGCCCTCTATATTTTTTTCAATATCGTGGAGCATGATGAAACCTAGCTAGATCGATAGAGGACAAAAAAGTAAACAAGAAATTATTAAGGTCACCATGTCCTAAAGTGGCACGTTTAGGAGTTATTGAGCTTTGAAGTTTGTATGGAATTTCCACTAACTGAGTTTCATCACTGAATTTGTCACTTGATATGAGTTTTCTCGGGGATTCAAACCTACTTTGATGTTTCTTCGGTTTCATCGTGCTCCACGACATTGAAAAAAATATAGAGGGCGCCACTGAGACTATGCCACTAATCTTCGTGGCTCTTTACATCTCGTTTTCGTAATGATAACTGAATTCGGCTTGGAGATGAAAACTTCAAGGCTTCCATCGTTCTATTTTCCTCGTCTTTGTTATAGAAGGAATGGTTTTCTCGACAACAGATTGGGAGCAAAATTATGAATTGGAATGGAACATAATGGAAATTTCCACACCAACTCACGGTTAAAAACGCCTTTCCTTTTTAGGGAAAGGTGCTTTGGTCGACGTTACCACAGCCCCATGCGTTATTTGTTTACATGTGAAATGAATATAATATTTTATTTTGTTTAGAATTAAATTATTTTTCAGTCTTTAAAAATCAAACACCACATCATAAGAAAACAATATATTTCTTCGTTGAATTCTAAGCCATATTTTGTAACGTGCGGAATTGGGTATTTGACAAAATATCAAATGAGTTACTTTTAAAACGGAATTTTGTATGAAAATACTGGCTTATGACGTCACATTTAAGAGCACTCTTTTTATGTTTAATCTATTTAAAAATTGTGATAACTAGTAATTGACTAAAAGAGATACATTTTCCGAGATATTTTGCGATTTTTGTTTTAATCGAGCATATGAAATAATTTAATGTTGATCGTGTCAAATACCGTATTGGCGTCGATATAAGGGAGCCGGCTATTGGCATCTCTAGGGTTATTTTTCACTGAGCCACTCTGACTGATATGTGGGATTCGGTGTAGCAGACCATCGCTTTCCAGGGCCAGCCCTCCACCCCGTTGAAAAAACCGACGATACACCAACGGCGGGCGGCACAAGACTGGGAAGCTTGGAAAACCATGAGGGAGGCCTATGACCTGCAGTCGGCGTCAAATGGCTGATGATGATGAGATCAACGGCAGAGGTACGCTGATGGTAATGATGAAGTAAGTTAAAAGATTACCTGACTCTGAACACTGCCCGATGATCGTTGCTTTGTCACCCGGGTCGGTGTCACGAGGTTGGACTGATAATTCTGTTGATACACACCAACTTATTATTTATAGTGTTATTATCATGCAAGTCAAGTAGATAAAGAAGTTCCGTTTAGCAACATACTATGTATGAACCACATTAAGAAAAATTAAATGCAGAAAAATTACAGCTGGCTTGGGAAAGTTTTTGCTTTATGCATAAACAGGCCCTAGGTAATATGTATCTTGTTGGTATAATAAATGTCTTTCTTCTTCTTCTTCTTCTTCTTCTTATCTTCAAATTTCTCATTCGGACTACTCAGACTAATGTGCTACAATCTAAAATAACTGTTCCTCTTACTACATATTTTTATGATATTACAATGTTGATTCAAAAACGCTTATTATCAATTTACTTAATGGAAAAGAAATAGTTCATCAAGTGGGCCTTCTTTCTATATAGATAGGTCAATAATTAATATAATAAGGTTACGAAGGCAGTTAGATAATATTGTATTTACAAACTGTATTAGTTGGGATTCCCCTATTCAAGTTTGCAGGAAAATGCCTTATCGCATCTTCGTAGGATATAGATAACACTGATCACTTACACACTTTTGGGGGTCACATATCTAATTATTTCCATAGATAGTGTTCACTTATTTTAATTGTTACAGCCAACTGATTAATTACTTGCTAATAATATTTATAAATTACCACTTATCCGCTATCGCTCGAGATCGGTTGTCATTTCATGGCAATCTTTTTGTGTAATACCTAGTTCTCGCGAAACAGGTCCGCCTAGTGCGAAGAACACCAGTAAGCAACTATGAGTATTTAGTGGCAATCTTTTTTAAACCTACCTACCCACATTAAGTTAAGTCTATTCATGTCACTAGGACCTAACCTTTTTTGTAAATAAAATTTGATTTGATTTGACATAACTAAAAATTTGCATGGCAACTTAAGGGGCTAACTAGCGCCACCAATGAAAATAAAATCATATCTTCTTTTATTTACAGATCTAATTTGCAAAAAGTCTACGTAAAATCTCTCAACTATGTTGATAGTGATATTTAGGACCCACGGCCGTGAACCTAAGGCAAAAAACCTAGCACTAGATAGCATAAACGCCAAAAGCGGCCGTTCTTGGCATAAATGCTACCTATCTAGTCTCAGGTTCGTGATCCTATGTTCTTTGTTGTGAGTCCTAAAAAACACAATTAAAATGATTGAGAGATTGTACTGAGACTTTCAAGATTAATGACGTCCCCTTTTTGCCAAAACGGGCTTTGAACTGAAGACCAACTTGTTATGATAAATTCCTATTAAACTTCTAACAACTAAAATTAGGTATAATATTTCAATTACGTATGCAGGCATGACCTAGGACAAGCTTAGGTCATTCATATGCATGAATGACTCAAATGTATGCACATTTAGCAGCATATTGAGCAAAGATTCTTGCATATACAACGACCAGTGGCAACTGCTACCTACACAAGTACCCATTCCGATGCTGCAGTGCCTGGGATATATATATTTTTAAATAGGTTTGCCTAGCACCACTCAGCTTAGACGGTTTAATCCACAGAAAAGAGAACACAATTAGGTGAGGAGCTAGCTAAGTCGCGGATTTCGTCACGATGTTGTTCTGCAAGTTTTCGAGTGGTCACCGTAACTGATACGCTAAAGCCACAGGATTTTTCTGGGACGATGTATACATAAGCAGCCTATATACGTCCCACTGCAGGGCACAGGACTTCTCTCAGGGAGAGAGTATGGGCTTAATCACCACGCGTGCCCACCACGGATTGGCGATTTCAAGCGCTGAGGCATGTGAATAGCTCAGACACTCAGGTTTCCTCACGATGTTTTCCTTTGCGAGGCTACCACCGCATAAAATACGATGGTCAGTGGAGTGTAAAGGTTCTCTAGTGGAGACCACGAACTGGCTAACGCAGCCACCAGCTTGCTGGACCGACGATCTGAGGCAGATTACCGGCGACGGCCGGATGAGGTTAGCCGAGGACAGGATGAAGTAACGTGCCTACGTCCAGTTGTGGACGAGTATCGGATGATTGATGCATTGGAGTTCACGTAAAGGAATAAGTTTACGTTATACCTAAGTACCTAGATTGATTTATAGGTAAAATATACATCCCGCTTACATTGAAAGGCGTAGATTTGGACGGCCGCTTGTAGCTGGGCGTGCACTGAACGAAACTTGGCGACAGATTGCTTCCGGTGGGTGATATTGGGATGTTGAACGGCGATATTTGTTCTAGACATAGACAAATCAAATTAATAGAATAGTCGACGAAATTTTACAAGCTTGACATGTTGGTATGGCTGCACTCGGCAAGCAGATAGAGCATTTCTTTCTCTATCATAACTTTGAGCAATAATATTTACATCTTATTAGGTTTTTGCAGGTATTTAGTTTATGCAATTATAAAAATTATTGTATAAGATTGTTGTTGCTAGTGTAGTTAGTTTTCACAAAACTTAAATAATATTTATTTATTTATTTAATACGGTGATATTACAGAAACATGCCACTTATTCTAAACATAGATGATAAAAATATGTACTAGGCATGCATAAAACATATATCTAACTAAGTAATTCGTAGTAAATCATAGTTTATTATGCCATTTCGATGTACATTGCCAATTCTTCCTTGTTAATCTGTCCGTGAATCGACATTGCAAAGTCGAATTGTCATAGTAAACCATGGATTTCAGTTCTATGAAATTTTTATGGTTATTAGCTGCAACCTAGGAGGCCTACCACGGTAATGCTACTCGTATAGTACAGTTAGTCCGCAATGACAGTTGCTTGTCCTAGCAGTTTCTCGTCGAACTCTACTCTCTACACTGTAAAGGACAACTCACACCTATCCGCACCGAGGTATCACCGAGACAGTCATTTGGAGCCTGCGTTGCGGTTTCGAACAATTTTACCCGATTTTGGGTAATTTGTATAGGTAATTTTATTAGATGAATATGCACCATCAAGCGGTCGCGCGGCGCACAATCCGATGTGGTCTGAACACACACAGATAAAAAGGTAACTCAATAGACTCACTGTTCGATTGATTCGCTAGCTGCGCCTCAAGGCTCCTTATCGTCTTAGCGTAGTCCTTCAGCTGTTTATGCTGCTTCTGGCAAAGTTCCGTCATCCGCTTGAGCTCCGTCCGGGCTGTGTAGAACTTCTTTGTCTGTTGGGGGTGTTGCTTTACTATGTGTAATAAATAACAGCTGTTCCATAGGTTTTAATCCCGCGAGTGGTAATTTTAGTACTTATCATCATCATCAGCATCATCATCATCATCATCAGCCCACCTCTGCCCACTGCTGGGTATAGGCCTTTTCCCGTCACGCCATCTTTCGCGGTCTCTCGCCATTCGCATCCACGGGCCCCCTGCCGACCTCCACATCGTCCGACCATCGGGCTGTTGGTCTACCGACCGACCGCCGCCCGGTTCTCGGCCGCCACTCCGTTACTGCCCTGCTCCACTTGCCGTCTTCCCACCTCGCCAGGCGGGAAGCATATTTGTCGCTAAGATATGAATAGTATAAGCAACGTTAAGCCCCCAATAACATTATAATATTTTCTCGATTTCGAAGTTATCCCCGTACGAAAAGTTGTTCGTATTGACGGGTAGAACTCGCCATTTTCGGATGTATATATTTACACCCTGTATATATATATATGTATACTCACGCCTGTATATCGGAGGGGTGGGCAGAAACCAGGGCCTCTTGGCCAGCTATCAAAAGAACTGTAGTAATGATGCAGAAGGAAAACATCGCAGTCCGTCCCAAATAAAATGTAACGGTGGATGGTTTTGTAGTTAATGCAATGAATATATAAGTATGTATAAGAATGTATCAGTCACAGATTAAATGCTATTTTCAGGCTTTCATTCAATAAACTTGGGGAATACCCAAAGTTTGTTTAATTATAGCACTATACCGATAGATAGTTCAGAATAAGCAGATAGAGAAACAGCTTATGGACACCAAAAAATCTTTACACGAATTTTCTTAATTCTAAGTAGTACATAACAGCTATTCTAGCTAAGAGTAGCAAATAGTAAAAAAATAAGAGATTACGTAGTAAATAGTAAAAAGACTACAAAAATGAAAGGGATTGAGTACCTACTTCGGGCAGGAATTTGGCAGAACCACGAAGCCAGGTTTCATTGAAACATTAAGAAATTTAACTTAGCTTTTCTAAATTTTCCCTGTGTTTAAAGGAAAACTTCATCTGTAAGTTACCTGGTTGCGTTAAAATTCAAATTCTTACTATTTGAAAAGAGCCTCGAGTCGAAATAGAAAATGGAAATGATTTCCCTTTAATTTTAAGTGTTTCTAAAGTTAAAAGTGCAGTGAATAATGAATAAAAATGCTTACATTTCTAAGAAAAATCAAAACGTTTGCTTACCGACTGAAGTAAGTAAGATAGTAGTCTACGCCTATGTTGCCTTTGAAACTGTAAAACTTCGCAAGACTTCCTAATTATTTCCTCGGGATCCGTAAAATAGTCCTGAATTTCAGGTTTCATCTGAAAATGTACAGCACTGTCAAGCACCTACTTATAAATAACTTTGTAACGAGTTTTTGAAAGTTATTAAAAGTTACTCACATCGGCGACTAGCGGCATTAAGGAGCATGGTGCACAGCAAATTAGGCAAGTACTTTCTTTGGCTCCTAAAACACAAGCATTTTCCGCTTTATTTAATTAAATCACTGCATTCATTGTATCTAGAACATTATGCTATGACTGCGTGCTTACCCACTTATAAGTACTTACCATTCCCCAAACAGTTGTTGCAAAACATATGGCCGCATGATGTCAACTGTAATGTCAACCCTGTTTCCAACTGAGAAAAACATTTATTACAATGAATCCAATCCATAACAATCAACGCGAATCGAAGAATTTAATTGCTGTCACAAAAACAAAAAAGTAAATACATTTTCAAATTACATCCGCCATCACTTTTTACTATGTTTTTTTTGTCAGTGAATTTTTTTCTTTTTATTTTTTGATGCATCCGAAAAATATCAAGACAAACAACAAAAAAGTTTGCATCTAGGTTCTGACCTTCTTGGACGAATGCCATACAAAAATTATTGCACATATTCTTTCCCCGTCAACTACCTATATGGTATTTTTGTATTCGGCCAGTACTTCTTTACTGAATGAAAGATTTTTATGACAAAAATTCTTTAAATCCAAATTCCATGAGGTCCAACCAGATCAATTGGGAACTGTGATCTAACTCAGATTGGAGTGATATTGTTTTTAGACATATTATAAAAACTAATAAAAATAAAAAAATAAACCACAAAATATTTTTTCAGCGTTTTCGGGATCACAAAAAAGCGAAAAATAAAGTTACTATAATAATAAAAAAACATATTAGATTTAGTTTTTTCATTGAATTTTAAACGTTTTGTTATAAAGGTGTAGATGCATAAAAGCATTATTTTACGAAATAACTCAAATATTTATAAACGCTTCATACATTATAAAGTTGTGATATACGATTGTTATAAAGTCTCAAGTTGAGACGTTATAGTCTAAGCCCGATTTGTATAGCGCGTTTTCGTACCATGTGACTGTATTGACTTTTCGACAGGTTATAATAGGGGTTAAAGTATGAAATTGGCGTTTTATTGCAATAGGTTCTTTGAATTGACATAGAATCTTCATGGTTTGAGGTTTTCGAATGAAACTTTTTTCAAATGGTTTCTATGATGTTCTTTTTTTAAAAAATGTGAAACATTTGAATATCGACTTTCAATTGTTTTTGTTATTCAATTTAGGCAAAAAAGATGGATACTGCGAAAATTCGAGTGATTATGAGGCACCCATTTTTCGTATTTTTTTATTTTATTGATTTGACGCAAGTGAGTCAATATTGTGGGTAAGGTAACGTTAAACCATGCCGCTAATTCCTGGGTAGTTTGACTAGGGTCGGCTTCCACTATCTCTCTTAATTCATCGTTATTCACCTGTGTGGGCGGTCTTCCTCGTGGCTCGTTCTTTAACTCGAAATTTCCATCACGAAAGCGTTTAAACCAAAATCGCACGGTGCGTTCATTAGTAGACCCCTCTCCAAACGCAGCATTGATATTCCGGGCTGTTTCTGCCGCGTTAGTTCCGCGTCGGAACTCGTATTCAAAAATCACTCGAATTTTCGCAGTATCCATCTTTCTTGTCTAAATTGAATAACAAAAACAATTGAAAGTCGATATTCAAATGTTTCACATTTTTTAAAAAAAGAACATCATAGAAACCATTTGAAAAAAGTTTCATTCAAAAACCTCAAACCATGAAGATTCTATGTCAATTCAAAGAACCTATTGCAATAAAACGGCAATTTCATACTTTAACCCCTAATATTATGAAAAGTATTAGTCGTAGAAAATTTTACGTTTATTTACCTTTTAACGTGGCCTCTCCGATTATACAAAAAGTTTTTTTAGTGCAAGTTCTCCTTTTTTTTCGATTAAGTATGTAATTTTTCGACGCCTTTAAATTTTGATGCGCCTCAAGGCTCCTTATTGCCTTAGCGTAGTCCTTCAGCTGTTTATGCTGCTTCTGGCAAAGTTCCATCATCCGCCTGAGCTCCGTGCGGGCTGTGTAGAACTTCTTTGTCTATTGGGGGTTTTGCTTATTACACATAGTAATGTGTAATAAATAACAGCTGTTCCATAGTCTTAGAGAGAAAAAATGCCACGTTTATTTACCTTTTAACGTGGCCTCTCCGATTATACAAGAAGATTTTGTAGTGCGAGTTCTCCTTTCTTTTCGATTAAGTATGTAATTTTTCGACGCCCCTTAAATTGCTGATGACGCTTCATTTCAATTACAAAAATTCAATAAAATTGCGAAATAAATGCAAAAGTAACAAAAAACTATGTTGCTTGTATCAGTATTAATGTATTGTAGATAACAATATGAAAAAAAAATTGGAAATTACCTACTATGAATTTTTCGAAAGCTGTCATCGGCATTCTTTCAGAAAAACAGAAAAATCAGGTCTAAAGGCTGGTTTACATTTGCTAAATTTCCGTGCTATTTAAGCATTGATTTTTAAGCATGCTAAATAAAAGAGTGCTAAAAAAAGACGCCGATTTACATTTGCTATTCTTTTTTCATCATAAAAGATAGAAAATGCGAAGAAAGCACTCGCATTGCAAGTCGAAAATATGGAATCTCTAATAATTTTGCAAGCTGTTGAAATAATATCAGTTATTGGCTGAACGCCTGAAAAGCAGGATACTTAACAGATTAAAGTTTTTTCAATTTCTGCATACGCATTGTCTCTTAGAATTTTGTTTTTGTAGCTTTCACTGTAGGAATCCCACAGGCACTCATGTTTTTCATATTCGTTTATTAGTTTAATTGTTAAATCGCGTGTCCATTTTACTTGCGACGCCATTTTTGTTGCTTTTTTTTAAAGCACAGATCATGGATAAAAAATCTGACCATCAGTCAGATTTTTTTGCCTGCTAAAAAGGAAAGCGTATTTACATTTGCTAAATGCATGCTTTTTTAGTATGGTCTAAAAAAGCGTGCTAAAAAAGTATAAAAAAATAGCAAATGTAAACCAGCCATAAGAATAAATCATCCAGGGTATTTTCTATAATCTCCTTCTTATTCAATCAAAACAAGCAAGTTAAAGACGCTTGGCGAACGATGACTCTTGGCTCCGCAACTGGACACGCTAGTCACTGGGCACGTAGCACTATGCAAATACTCGAAAAATAAATTAACAGATTTCGTGCCTCACACGACTATCGAGCACGTTGGAAATGAAGAGAGTCATAAATGTCACTTGAAAAATTTTGTTCTGACTTTTTGACTTCTTTCAAAAAGGTTAGGCTACAGGGCAAACCCTTAACGCTTCGTTTTAGGCTCAAATTGTATATGACTAAATTTTCCACAGGATTTTTTCACAAATTTTTGATATCATTCTTCGTTTCCAAAGTATCGAATGCCAAAATAAAAAATTCGGAAAAAAAAATTCCCATATTTCGGCCATAACTTTTTTCTTTTTTGACTTTCTCGAATAATTTTTTTGTAACTTACAGCTCTCGTAAATACGCGTCTTTTGAGCCGTTTTTGAATATCACATCTCCACAACTTGCACTTTTTCGTGAAATCGGAGCAAGGGGATCGCACTTTTTCGTGAAATCGGAGCTTACACTGGAGCGAACGAAACGACATTTCCAATGTCAAAAATTGAGATGTAAAAATTCCTAGAAAGTGTGATTGAAATCACGCATTACCTGAAAACTGTTTCTTCAGTGTCGATAACTAAATCACTTCCTTTACTCAAGCATAGATTTTTCTGTTTTTACAATGAATAAAAATATTTGAATTGAATTTAATGTACTTAACATTTAAAAATCTCTTTTTTTATCATTTTTCAACCGTCTTCAAACTTGACATTTGACGCAGTCAATAATATAAAATTGAGTATTTTGGCTTATGATTCAGGAGCCTCCGTAAGGTTCCCTAGTGCCACCAATAAAAAAAATACTTTTTCTTTTATAGGTCGTTTAGCAGTTTCTTGAATAAAAAAAATGCTACAATCCACAAATTAAGCCAAACTTCACGTTGAAACACTGTGAGTATGATTTAATTCAGTAGCGAAGCTTGAATTATGAAAATATTATTGTGTGTGATTATTTGAGCGTAAAGTGAAAAAAAAATCGATCACTTCTGAGACTTAATTAACTCTACATCTCGCGACAAAGATGCCTGCCTCGAATATAAAAAGAAACTCGTCACACCTACTCAACAGTGTCGTCGTAGTGCGCGAATGGTCGGGCGGCCCTTGACCATATAATCCGTGACCATGATAGTGAAAATAGGCATATTTGCCATAGTGCTGCTAGCCGCACAGTATGCCGAAGCGAAAACTGCCTGTATGTTTGTTGATAGAGCTTTATGTTATCATATTAAAGCAATATTGGTGAATTGAACCGGTCTTTCGTAACATTGTTTGTCTGCCGACGTAATCTTTTTTTAACCTAGACATTGATTAAGTTTTGACCCGTATCGATCGTCGTATGGCATTGTACTAATTGTATGGTAAATCCTTGGGTTTCTAGACAAAATCTGCGTTGCCTCGCAGTATCTGAAGGCATGTCAAGACATGCTGGACGTTGAGACCAAAAGCAAAGCGGCATTAGAATGTATACCGGCCAGAGACAGGTTTGTAAATTATACAATTATCAACCTATCTAGGTACTGTCTATCAGTTTGTACAGTCATTTTTGTTGTGAATATTTTGGTCGTATTAAAGTGGCGTAGAATGCATGTGTGTAAAGGTTGATGTTTTGTCAACTGTACCCGCTGACGACTGTAATATTCATAAATATATTTACAAATAATAAAAACGTTATACTTAATCTAAAGTTGTAGTACCTAACTACATAAATTATTAATGAGGAAGTAATGGCTACAGTCGACAGCAGCTCGACCTTTACATTTTCCTTACAAAATCACCCGTAAAGTAACTGTGTAGAGTGCTCGTGTGTAGGTAAAGGTTGACGTGCTGTCAACTGTACCGTAGATGCCTTACTTATCATAATATTCATATCATATCAGTTTAAAGATCAGAAATCATCTTAGTAAATTAGTTTCACCCTCTTTTGGAAGTTTTTTTAGTGTCGGTATATAAGGTACAGACAACAGGTATTGTATATTTGCAAAATGCCCGTGACGTAACAGAGTGATTTCACGCCAATAACATTTTATTAAAAATGTGCTGTTGAGTGTAAATCGTTGAAAGTGTGTTATTTTCTTAATAATTTGGCGCGTAACTAACGTAAAAAATCACTGCAGGGTCGAGTGCCTGAACCTGGTGCAACAAAGACAAGCGGATCTGGTTCCAGTCGACCCTGAAGATATGTACGTGGCCTCCAAGATTCCCAATCAGGACTTCGTGTTGTTCCAAGAGTACAGAACAAACGAAGAACCGGACGGTAAGGTTGCGCGCGCATTTAACGCCGGCCATGTTTGTTTTTGCTCCTTTTATTGTTTATCTAGTCTCTGCACACTGGCTCAGAATAAAAAAAAGTTAGTAGAGTCGGTCTCTTGTATGAAGTTACATTAATAAGCAGCTTATTTTACGTCCCACTGAAGGGTACAGGCCTTCTCTCAGAGAGAAGTACATTAAGAAAATAAATCGAGACATATTATTGTCTCCAATTTTTTCAGACATGTCTTTGCGCAATTAAAAAACCCAAAAAAGAAATTAAGTCACTTTCGAAAAAAAAGTTTGAAGATAATTAAGGTGCGGTGGGAGAAAAGTTTTAGAATTTTTGTTTTTTAACCGACTTCAAAAAAGGAGGAGGTTCTCAATTCGACGAGTATATAATATATTTTTTTTTCGCTATGTTCTGGCTAGATGTCAACAATTCTTTTTTTGTTCGTATAGATATAGCGTCTCATTGGTCCCATTTTGATTTGGTGAAGATCTGATGAAGACTTTCATAAAGGGAGAATGGAACTCTTCAATGGGCAGCAGTAAATAAGGCCCAATGGGGCACATCCTTTAGTAAGATGCATATTTTTCATAAAATATAGCGTAAAAGTACTCCCAAGGTAGTTTGGTAATTTTTGGAGCGTAGGGGATCTCAAAAAGTTGAAAAAATAAAATAAAAAATAAAAACGAACTTCAAAACACTACAGTACAAAAAAATTAGAAACAATTGAAAAGAATACCTTTCATTTAGAAGTATGTATGTAGGTATTGTAGAGGCAGTTTAAATAGTCTGTGATAAAGAGAAAGACGTAACTACAGGATACTTAAACTGCTTCTGAGGAGTGTTTAAGAGGCATCGTGTTTTTGTTAGGTATTTTTAAATAACACCGTTAGAGTATTTAGAGTACTTCTATCTATGATATTATACAACTCTCTACCTTTCACGCCCATTATTTAATGTGTTTAAAACTTATACGTCCATCGGAGTTATGTCTCGACTTAATCATTTGACCTCTCTTGACTGATACAACTAGACAGCGATTGCAGTTGCGTATTGTTTGTCAACTGAGCTTTTCATACAATTGTTTTATTTGACCACAAGGGTCATTATAAACTGGTTGTAAGTAGTTATTGCACCATCGGTGAAAGTTCTCGGAAGTGCGCCAGACGTCAACATTGTTTATTGGACTTTAATGAACTGAGACAGATCGGTCTCCATGCTTTTAATCCGTTGTCGTATGTTGTTTGTAAGCAAGACGTGTTCATGAAGATGTAGGTAGTTTCCTGCACAGGAAATAAGCAAACGAAGTTTTTAAGGTTCACTCAAATAAACTCGACGTTGTTATTTTGGAGAAAAGAACGGATGCAAAATAGTTCATTAAACTTCAACTATATTGAGAATGTAAATTTAGCTTCACAATATGAATTCACTATTACATCCATAGGTAGTCTGAAAAAATGTGTGATCCATGAAGTAATAGGTACTATCCCTCAAAACTATTTAGTTTATACTTACCTAGTAATGTAAATTAATATAAACTGAAATTGAAAAAAAAAATTTGTCACATTACATTAAAAAAAAGATTATAATTATAAATAATTCTAAACTTAGGGATATTGATAAAAAGGGGTTTACTCAGCATAAATTAAAAGTACATTGTTACCCTAGGAGTGAAAGTAAGTCTCTACGAATATAAGGAAAGTAAAAATAAAAACATGAATTAGCTAAAATGTTAATACATTTCTGCTATACGGAGGTACAAATAAAACTCTACAACTCGAAAAAACAAATGAAGATGGGATTACCGCTTTCCCGCTTTTTTTTCTCTCGTCGCTGGCTATCTGAAATTGGAAAAGTTGAAACATGGTTCAACAGAAACTTAAATAGAAAGAAGAAAATAGAACTAGTTTTTTTAAAAATAATTTGACAGCTGTCGGTTGAAAACGATTCTCCCTAGGGTTGAAAAGTATTACTTTCACCCAGTTCTCAGGCAACTTCAGAGCTACTTTCCGAATGTGAATAATGAAAATGTATTTTTAACACAGTTGCTCAAAAAGTGGCGTACCTATTGCAGCAACGTATAGCGTTCGGGATGTGGGCTATTACATACTCGAGCTTTTCTTTACCTTTTCCGAACTCGTGCGTTCTCTTTCCCAACTGTCAAAAGTGTCTATTAAAAAGCAAAAAAACCAACCACGAAGTTTTTACTAAAAAAAATTCATAGAAGTTTTTATGATTCATGCAAATATTTCTAAAAAGAAGCTACTAATTTGTTTCAATATCAGATTTAATGATTTGATTCAATGAGTTAGGTTAGGTTTCATTTCATTTCATCTCATCAAATTTCATTTTCATTTAATATAAAAAAAAACTGCTGAAGACTTGGCTGTATGGTCATAGTTCCCTTTGCCTACCTAGAATGGGTGAAGAAACAAAAAACTCTGCTTATATTGTTTTACGGTTGGCGCCATTTTCCAAAAATTTTCTTTATTAAATTGCTTCATTTTTTTCGCAACTGTATTATAAATAGTTGTTCAGTACACGTGCGGAACCGTCATTGCAACTTGTTCCGACTGTCAACCCTCGCCTTCGGTTTAAAAAATCCGGCCAAGTGCGAGTCGGCCTCGCGCTGAGGAATCACTTCCTCAGCACAACGCTGCCTCAAAGAGTATGTAATCACTACGTTATAAGAGTCGGCACTTGCTAACAACGCGCGGGGGTCAGAGCCTTGCTCGACAGGGTGACCAGGGCCTTCGCGATCCGTATCGCGAAGGCCCACCGCACCACCTCCTACACAGCTGCCGTCCTCTTGGCGAGGATCCTCCCCCTCGACCTTAGGGCCGAGGAAGCTCTCCAGCTTTATGAGTTGAAGAGGGGGAGGCCCTTCGCCACGCTCCCGGGCCGGGAAGTCGAGCGCCGCTGCAGCCCGTTCACGCTGGCACACCCCGCTCTACGAACTTCAGTTGAGTTCGAGGAGGTGGCCAGCGTGGAGGAGCTCAGCAAGGTGCCCGACGATTGGGCCCGGGCCTATACGGACGGCAGCAAGATAGGGGGCAAAGTGGGCGGAGCGGTCACTCTGTGGAGAGATGGCGTTGAGGTCCGCACCAAGGGGTTCAGGCTGGAGGGATTCGCCTCCGTCTTCCAAGCGGAGATGGTGGCGATCTCCAAGGCTCTCGACCTCGTTGCCGCGGGTTCCGGTCCCGTCAGGGCGGGCGTCCTGAGCGACTCCAGATCTGCTCTGGAGTTGCTCAGGAACCCCTCACCCACACACCAGCTGGCCGTGAAAATTCACGGCCAGCTGGCTGACATCCGGGAAAACGGGGGCCTGATCCGGTTTTACTGGATCAAGGCCCACGTCGGGATCCCCGGCAACGAGCGGGCTGACGAGTTGGCCAAGAGGGCGGCGTTGTCTCGCAAGGACGCGGCAGCCTATGACCCGTATCCCGTCTCACATGCAAAATTGCATGTGAGACGGGAGACGGTGGCAAAGTGGCAGGCCCGCTACAGCGAGTCTGCCACAGGCCGCGTCACCTCACTGTTCTTCCCGGAAGTCGCATCGGCCCACAAAGTCCTTGGCAAATACACAATGTGTAATGCCAAGGCGCAGCTCCTGACGGGGCACGGCGGCTTTCGAGCGTACCTCCACAGGTTCAAGCTCGCGGGGAGTCCGTCCTGCATTTGTGATGACGTGACTCCCGAAACGCTGGAGCACCTGCTGGAGGAGTGCCCCCGTTTTGGAGCTGCTCGGGCCGATTGCGAGATACTCCTGGGAGCAGCGGTGAGGTGCGAGGCATTCGCCGCCTTCATGGCCGACTCCAAGAGTCGAGAAGTCTTCTTGCCCTTCGCCCTGGCAGTGACGAAAGCGGCTTGCAAGGCTAATGGGGGTCGGATTTGAACTTATCGTTATTGTCATTTTTACTTTTATTTTTACACTTTTACTTTTTACTTTTTACTCTCCATTACCATTTTAACATCAGTTCCCACACATTTTTATTTTTCCAGACGCGCCGGGCGAGAGGAAGGCGATTGAATTTTTGTACAAATCTCTTTTACTATTTACTATTTTATATTGACACTTTTATACATTTTAACATTTCAACTTGTTTACATTTTTTACCTTTTATGTTTTTAATTTCCTGACATTTTACATTTCAATATTCTGACTTTTTAATTATGTAATTTTATTCTTTTATTATATAACTCTCATATTAGAACCCCGGCGCCTTGCTTGACTCTACTCACAGGAGTAGACAGAGACAAGGCGTCGGGGCATAAATCACATTTTATAATTTTAATATAGTTTTAACATCAAGACATTTTATTATATACATCTAATTTTAACTTTTTATCATAGGACATTTTTGAATTGCATAATTTTAATTTTAAGAGTTTTTAATAATATGACTTTTTTATTGTATAATTTTAACTTCAGACAAAGGATATTTTTATTACATAACTACTACAATTTTAAGAAAGAAACAAAGGTCGCCACAAAATAAATAGTGGCGGATCCGGCTTATTTAAAAAAAAAAAAAAAAAAAACAACACGTTTTCAAAATTATGAACGTAGTTTGTACCAACCTAACAAAAAATAGTATAATACCAACATGAGAATGAAATTGCAAAACATTAGTGATGGACTGCTTATCGATATCGATAAAAAAAAATCGAGACGTCTCTCCCCTTACCTCATTTTCATGCTTTGAAAATTAAAGTAGGCGATAAATCCCAACACAGTAGGTCAACACAATTATTTCGAGTATGACATGGTGTGAATGGATTATCGCTTACTTTCATAATGAAAAAGGCATTTTTTTAAATCAAATCATTTATTTAGCATCAGGTGTAGAAAACAATGTCACCAATGCGTCACGTCGCTATCAAAACTTTGCACTTTGGTCGAATTTCAGATCTTTTGAGTCTGCAACAAACAAAACAATAAGTCAAAAATATATTATCTATACCGCAAAATTGAGCAAAATAAAACAACATAAATCATTTCTGTTCTTGCTGTGTGGTGTTCGACGTTTAAAATTAAGTAGTTGTGATCAATTTTAGACAGCATGTAGAAATCAATCGTCCAAAATATCGATAAAAAAAAGTAGCACATGGGTACCGCACTACAACCGGCGTTAATTTAAATTTGTCAAAATCGTAAATTGTTCTAAATAATTCAGTTGTTTTATCCAAGCGCATTAAATAAATATCAAATTTTGCGTACATTTATTATGATAAACATGCTAATTTTACCTGTTTGGCTCCAGTGGATATCTGGTTAAGAATATGCCAGACGTACATTAATTTCTGACTCTTCTAATGCCACAAATTTCACATTTCCTCAATGCTTTTCCTCCCATATTTCTTGTTTAATCACTTTTCACGCACTACACCTATTGCTAAAGTTAAAATAAATAAAATAATGCCACACAAAAACGACAAACGAACAAAATTACCGGCAATTTGCAAAATACGTAATACCAACATTACCAACATTAGATTTCACATATAACCCGACTTAATTTTAAATCATGATACATCTACGTGATTCATTGCGGAGTTAATGCCTTTTGTTTTAGCAGGATTATATTTTTTGTTTCAATGTTGGCACAAAGTACGTTCATAATATTTTTTGTATGAAGTGACGAGGGCCTGAGCTGCCTGTTGTGGCAACTTAGATACACCACAGGCTACAGCTATGGTCCTGTTTTCTTTATTCATTTTGTCTGGTGTGTATTTAGTTTTCTTTCTGTTGTTGTGCATTTATGTTACTTATCTGCTTATTTTGTTTCTGTGATGTATCTTGTTGGTATAATAAATGTCTTTCTTCTTCTTCTTCTTCTTCAAAGGTTTCCGAACCATTATCTATACAACATTACATACAAAGATCGAGAAAAAACGGCAAAAATCACGTTTGTTGTATGGAGGCCCTTAAATATTTATTTTATTTTAATTAAATTATTTATTTTTGAAGCAAATATAGAACTAAATATTCTGTGAATATTTCAAGCGTCTACCTGTTGCAATTATTATATCGAGCAAAAAACGGCAAAAAAATTACGTTTGTTGTATGGGAGACCCCTTAAACATTTATCTTATTCTGTTTTTAGTATTTGTTATATTTGCCAAAAAAAATAAATAGGTGCATCATCTGTGAAAATTTCCACCGCCTAGCTATAACGGTTCATGAGATACAGCCATAGACAGACCGACTGACGGACAGACAGACAGACAGACAGTGAAGTCTTAGTAATAGGGTCCCGTTTGGCACCCTTCGGGTTCGGAACCCTAAAAACTAGCTGACTCGGCAAGCGCTGTTTTCCAATTAAGAATTAGCCTACGACCCATTCTCAGACCTACCAAGTATAACAAAAAATTTCACAAAAATCTGTGAAGTTGTTTCGGAGGAGTTCGATAACAAACAATGCGACACGAGATGTTTATATAGGTATTAGATATCGGTTCATAACAACAGAACGAACACGTATTAATTATCACACACAATAGGATAGTTTAACTCAGAAAAATTGTAGGTATTGCCCTGCGGGCATCATAAAAAGAAAAAAAACTAACAAAAACAAAACCGGCCAAGTGCATGTCGGGCCACGCGCAGTGTAGGGTTTCGTAGAAAGAGGCGTTTTATCTGCTTTACAGAACTAACCACTTCATGGACGTAATTTTCAAAGGATTTTGTACGAAGCTTTCCTTTTATAAGTTGGTCTTCTATTACTCGTTAACTTTTGAAACCTACTTAGCCGTGATAGGTTTCCTTTTAAATTCTTTATTGTATGTGCAGTAGCACAGTTTCTACAATCAACTGTTTAGCCAGGAGAGGAGGGGACGCCTTCGCTTCCTTCGCTTTAATATTTTTAAACGACCAATCTAACGATACCCCACACTATGGTATAGGCGAGAAAAAAAATTGTATCCATAATTTAGGTGTAGGGTACCTCCTGTACGCTGAAAAAAAATTTTTTAAACATTTACTTTTTAAATTTAGATAGTGTATTTTAACCTACGAAAGAATAGCATTAAAGTGTCACTTAAAAGTAGACAATAGTAGCCATGTAATAAGGATGAAAAAACTAAAAGCTGACCAACTTTTTTCCCACGCCATATCATAAATAAAGATTTAGGAAACAAAATAAAACAACCCGCTTCTATTTAGCTTAAAACTACTTAACTCTTACCATAATGGCAAAAGTTTGGTCTATAACACGTTCTCGTATGCTTCGGTAGTCCACCTTAAGTGTTTTAGAACTCTTATTCGAGTTAAGAGCTCTTTTAGTGATCTCTATTTCTAGCTTTCATCGCTTTTTCTTGACTCCAACAATTAATCTATAGATATATTAGTTGGTGCTTAAACTTTATGGATCCTGCTGATTCCGCTTGAATAATGCTTACAAAAATGGGGTCGTATCGTGAACTTTCGGTCACGGGAGGGTTTACAGGTTTCCTCACAATGTTATCGTCGCCGCTTCGTACAGTCAACAACTCATCAACCTTTACATTATGTACACTCTAATCAGTTACATTAAGGGCGACTTTAAGCAACAAAGTGTAAAGGTCGAACTGCTTTCGACTGTACTATTTATGCGAAATGCTTTAGATATAATTATTCTAGCTTACTACATACTTCAAAGCCTGTCGCCCGTAATGAATATAAGAATGCACAAAAAAAATTCAAAAATTTAAAATTCAAAAATTTTTATTCATACTAAGACAAAAACTGTGAGTTATTGAACGTTACAAGTAAAACTAAGTGTCCTTTTCAAAATCTAGATCATTTGGAGAAAAAACGGACGAACGGTTGTATAGATAGATAGAGAACACTCTATTGTACAATAATAACCTAATAATGCCCAGCACATAACTTGACCAAATGAATGACTGATTGCGCTTGGACGTATTTCGGATCTTATTGGCAGGGTCAAATTAACAACTCATCCGGTCTACGCGGATTATATTGGTCAAGTTACGTGCCGCGCATTATTATTAGGAGTATCTACTTCTCACAATTGTTTCACGCCATTTATATTTTCTTTCAATTTCCGACGAAGGTAGACACTTAAATAAGTTTGTAGTCAAACCTAAAGTTTTGGCAGTACCTCCATTAAGATAAGACAACTTATTTATTTCCACAAGACACGCACACGTACACAAAGCATTACATATCTGTACGTGAGAGGTATAGAGTAGTATGCGCCAAAGTGCAATTTTGCAGGAGAGTTCCTACTTTTTGTTATTGGACTTGCCTGATCAGAGTCAGATGTATCTGAACTGGTTTCTGGTACATGTCTTTGTAGAGGGCGCCGACGATTTCGTCTTGGAGGACTACTACCAGCTGAACTCTCGGTCACACTATTTGGGATATAATCGCCTTCATTTTCTGTTCCAGAAAAATCAGATCCGGACGTAGACTCATTATGAGTATGAGTTATTATATTTTGTAGATCCTCATAAACGACGGGTTGTACTGAGAACAGTCCTACTTCGCTGCGAAACTCTTCTAGCTGCATGTTTATGTTATCTGAAGAAAAAAAATGTAAATTAGTTCCGTTTCGGCAACAGAGAAATTGTATTAATATTTTTATACCTAGCTAGTTAATAGCATGATTGATACCTTGAGAAATATCGATCTCGGAAGACTGCGCGTGGTTTTGTGGAGAAATCTCATCTGAAGATGCTTCTGCCTGTGTGATGACTTTATTGGAAGACTGCGCGTTGCGTTGTGAAGAAGTCTCACATCTTTGTAGAGAGTGCCGGCGATCTTGTCTTGGGGGACTACTACCAGCTGAACTCTCGGTCACACTATTTGGGATATAATCGGCTTCATTTTCTGTTCCAGAAAAATCAAATGCGGACGTAGACTCATTATGAGGAATTATATTTTGTAAATCGTCATAAACGACTGGTTGTACTGAGAACAGTCCTACTTCGCTGCGAAACTCTTGCTGCATGTTTATGTTATCTGAAAAAAAAATTCAAATGAGATCCATTTCGGCAACAGAGAAATTGTTTTACTAATACCTCGCTAATTAGTAGGCACGTTAGATACCTTGGGAAATATCGATGTCGGAAGACTGCCCGTGATTTTGTGGAAAAGTCTCATGTGCAGATTCCTCTGCCTGTATGATTGATGACTTCATTGTCGGCCTGAGGCACCGTTGATATGTTAGTACCCAATTCATTCCGCTGTATATCTGTGTCATCTGTAAATTAAAAAAAGTAGGTTAAGTATGAAACCTAAATAAATAGGTACTACATCCCTAAAAGGGCAGATTCTGTACATGAAACTAAACAACTTCTGTTTTACAACTTTGTGATTATTTTATTTAGAATATCAATGAGCAGTAGACACCCAAAAATTAGATGCATTGTTGTTTGCATGATATTGACTTTGAAATGTGAACACATGGTGACTAATAATTTGAGGTTAGGCACTTACCGAAACTTTCGTCATTGCTAAATCTTGAATGCCGCTTATCCAATGCAAGTTTACACAACACATGTCCTCTTGAACTCATTATAAAGAGAAAAACATGATTTGTTTAGTATCCTTTACGACAAAAACAGTGTTATCTCTGTGTCACTGACAGAGCACTGATGTGCCGCATTAAAGGTATACAGTATTAAGTCCCACATAATATTGTAGCACATTATGATTTGAGAGGCAAACAGTCGTAAGGTTACTTGAGTTTGTTTACCACTCAGCAGTTTCAGACATACGTCTGTATAACAGTGTGTTATTTCATTATGTAGGCGCGCTAGGACTTACTGTCATATACCATTCGATTGATAATTTTATTGTGATTTTTTTCGTGTACTTAAGTCAATATGGGCCAAAATGGACTTAATATCCTATACCTCTCACGTACAGATATTAAGTCACAAAGTAACGTACCTAATGATGACTGTATGAGTATTTTTTTTTATCTTTGCAGCGGAATTCCGCTACGAAGCTGTCATCGTGGTGAAGAAGGATTTGCCAATCAACAACTTGGATCAACTCAAAGGACTGAAGTCATGCCATACTGGTGTCAACAGAAATGTTGGCTACAAGGTAAATAAGGATTCAAGAAGATACATCGTAACTAAACTCAACCCAAGCCTGGAATCCTAGTCAAACTTTTCAAAGAGGAACTTACCTACGTAAAGTTAGAAAGTGGAGCCCCAAGTAGGATTGGATGACGTGAGCAGTAGACACTTACCAAAAAACTTTACGCTTTCCTCATCGGCCTTCACATCTTTTTAGGGTTCCGTACCTCAAAAGGAAAAAACGTAACCCTTATAGGATCACTTTGCTGTGCGTCCGTCCATCTGTCTGTCAAGACCCTTTATCTCGGGAACGCGTGTAGAGGTTTCGAGTTAAAATTAAAACCATATACTCAGGTCTACAGTCTCTTATAGTTGTGAAAAAAAAACAAATTTCTAAGTTAATGTAAAAAAGAGGCCTTTTATGCCGCAAAAACCGGATATTTCGACACTCAAGGGCACTTCTGTTGACCTAGAACAATGAAATTTGGCAAGTAATATCTTCTTATATTTACCTACGAAAAGTACAGGGAACAATCTGAAAACTATACATATACATATAATTAAATTGTCTTAAATTGTTAAAAAAATGTCTTTGAAGTTCGGCAAAATCTCGGAAAAAACTGCGAGGCTCGATTCCTGAACTATTTATAATATGTAAGTACCTACAATTTTGTACCGAACAGCTCTCTAATGTGAGCCCGCCGTTCTATCGCTACGCGACCTCTGCAGATTTATACTGCTACGCTACCCCCGCAGTTCGCTACGCTAACACCGCAGATCACATCTACAGCGGGAATTAAAAATCGGTAGCAATATTTTAAGGGAATGCTCTTCTTATTATAATGATCACTCATATTAATTACATTCTTTTTGTTGTGCTAACCCGTGCTGAGGACAATTTCAAAAACCTATTTAGAGGCTAAAAAATCCACCCATGCCGGGACTTGAGTTCTATCTGTATGTAATACAGAGAAGTTTGTAAAGAGTTTCGAAATTTCGCCTATGCCTGCACTTGCCTATTAACTCAGTTGGGAGAGCGCTGGCACGGTTATCCAGAGGTCGCGGGTTCAAGTCCCGGCAAGGGTGGAATTGTTAGCCTCTAAATAGGTTTTTAAAGCTCATATTAATGTTATTATTTAAAATTACCTAGACGTAACATTTTTGTAAATATACTTGATTTTTTCCAATCTCATATTAAAATTGTAGGAAACATCGCAGCTTGAAAAACGTTTTCTATTAAATGTTTACCAATACGTATAAAGGCCGGCACCGACCCGAAGACACTAGAACCATAGTTTATTTTTATTACTTTCGTGCGGTCGTGCTAAATTTATATAGGTAAGCGAAGTAAGCTTCAGAAATTCCAAGGTGAAATATGAAGTATTCAGTAATGAATACGTAGCTTTTGCACTCCTATAAAGTTTTCATCCCTCGACTTCATGCAACGCTAAATCGCAGCTATATACCTAAGCTGAAAGCTTTAAATCAATATTCGACGAAAACATTTGAAAGTCTGATACGCGCGGTAGGAATCTACCTGACCCAGATCTATAAAGTCGCAAAGAATGTTTTTAAATCCTAGCTATCTATCATGCCGGGTGCCTACACCGAGTAATGGAATGAAAGAACGTTCACGATTCGATGAATACATAAATAAAATAATACAGAAATCAAAAATTTATTTCAACGTAAACAATTTACATTGTGTTTGCTGAATGTCAATGTACAATGTTAGCCACTACCTTTGGGCCTTACCTATTTGTAGTGGAGAAAAAGGCAGCGGGAAAAAAAAAACCTCCACTCTGACCATCTTTTTTCAAATCAACTTAACCTTAATACATCAGATATGATAAGATTCCATGATCGCCATCAATAACTTTAAAAGTCCAAATATCAGTAAATTTTCTTACAAAAGTAGGAAAAACAGCGGCCAGACACACGAACAGCACCCGTTGACGAGCATAACGCAGGGGTCAGCCATCACCACTCTCACCAGTAATAATAGGTACATAATAATATAAATAAGCTCGCCTATGTACTCGTTTATGTTAACAGAATTATCTCCTGTGTATGTTTCTTGCTTTGTGTACAATAAAGTACCAATACCTACATAGACGTTACTGCAAAAGCAACCGAACTTTTCCATTTTCACCAACCAAACTCAAGACAAAACCCTAGTACCTAACCCTTAAGTGACTTCCGTCGTTGGCTTATAACTTGAGGTCAATTTTTTAGCCTATTCTACGCCATAAAGACGATTGGTCCAGTGTAGGTATATAGTCTCATTGGCATTCTATCTACGAAAGCATTATGCCAGGTTATCTAGAGTTTTTTTAGCCCCGTGCCTCAGTTTGCATCTTTCATGAGCAAAGCGCGTATAAGAAGTGTACGAGCCGAGAATAGTTAAACAGCCTTCGGTTATGTAGGCATTTGCGTGGTTCTTGTCAAACAAAATTAAATCACCTACGCCTTGTGAAAAACATCTACATTAGCATTACTCGAACATTTCATCATAATATTTCATTTGTTTGCAATTGAATCGTGTGATTTTAAAACAACACAAGTCACATATGTTTTTAAAATAACACTTGTCCATTTTTTTTTTATTAAATTATTTACACCTACCTATTGATTTACCTACATTAGAAAAAAAATTGTAGTTTATTCATACAGAAATCAATATAATATGCTAAAATATTGCTGTTGTAGATATTAGTATTTGAATAAAACAGTTTTTTTCTATTTCCTGCAAAGCTGTAATGAAAGGACATGTGTCGTTTTAAAATCACACGATTCAATTAGCCTAGTGCATCGTGGACCTTTTTAGTTTTAACCCTCCTTTAGAGGTAAATGTAGAGGGTAAGGCGAGTTAAGACCGTACTTTTATTTTGCTTCTCTCTCGCTCGCACATTATAACATTTTAATGAATAGGTGTAAGGAAATACGTAAGCAGAAAAATATGTAATAATATTGAATTTTTAAATTCAATGGTAATAATGAATAACACATCCCATTGCAGGGCACATGCCTTCTCTCAGAGAGAGAGGGAGAATATTTACGAATTGTGCCCGCTAAATCGTTCGTCGTTTCCTACGAGACATTCCCACGGGACATTCTATTTTACACCACTGAAAATCCCCACCAAGATGCGTTTAGTACCTGAAAAAGTCCAGGAAAAATGTGCCGCTCCACCCTTTAGTTTGTGGAAATGGCATCAGTCTGGGTGTATTTCCATGATTGTGGTTACCTTGCCTGTTTACCACAGCACAGGGTATCCTAGTTGGGGACAAGTGATTGTGTTGTTATTTTACTTCGAAAAATGTTTGTTAGCTGATCGAACGACTGTTTTGCTGATCGAATATTTATTTTAGTTCACGGCTTTCATTACTTATTTATACGACTTCTCAGATTCCTCTCACCATGCTGATGAAGCGAGCTGTGTTCCCGAAGATGAACGACCTCAGCATATCGCCCAAGGAGAACGAGTTGAAGGCTCTCTCCACCTTCTTCAGCCAGTCTTGCATCGTCGGCCAGTGGTCACCGGACCCGAAAACTAATTCTTTCTGGAGTAAGTGCTTTTTTAAATACATCTGCTAATGGACGCTGTGTCCATATGACCAAGTCTCGGTATTTCGCGCACACCTTAAGTGGGTTCCGATTCGGCTCCGCCGGAATGCACATACTGTTTCATCTCAATCCAGATACCCTATCCTACATCAAAGAGCGATTTGATTTTCTCCACTCCAGCCTATCTCTTCGCTCATCCCAAACTCTACTTCTTAAGGTCCCTTTCCACCGTACCAACTTTTACGACTCTTCTTTCACTGTGCAATCCGTTCAACTATGGAATGTCTTGCTAGAGGAAGTGCGAAAAGCAAAGGCCCTTCCTATTTTCAAAGGAATGGAAATTCTCACTATCTCGCTGAAAACTTGTAATGATGTTGCTATGTTCTCTATTATAGTACCTAACTATAGTACCTAAGTTTTGTCTGTTGTTTGTTTATATGTAAAATGTGTGTATATATTAGTATAATATAATTATAAATGTTGTTTGTATGGTATATATTTGTATTTTATGGTTAGTTTGAGTATTTTATGAAATAGTACCTGGATGAGTTTTTTTTTGTGTTTTTTATACATCTTTACAATATTTTAAAAGCATTTGGTTTTATATCAGCTTACTTTTTCGAAAAATATATATTAAATTAGATTTTAAAAAGTTATTTATTTCACTGAGAAATTAATTATATCGTTAGTAAAAGGAGACACACTAATTACACACTCTTCAGCTTTGTCTTTCAGCTCAATGATGTGATCGGTATACTTACACTGGAACCCTAAATATATTCAACTGCATGTCTACCATTCGCATCCCTTGCCCCTCAGAAACCAAATACAGCCATCTGTGTTCCCTCTGCGAGCACCCGGCTCAGTGCGACTATCCTGACAACTTCAGCGGGTACGAGGGCGCAATAAGGTGTTTGGCGCACAACGGAGGGCAAGTGGCCTTCACCAAGGTCATCTACGTCCGCAAGTTCTTCGGAGTAAGTTATTTCTACTACCAACAATGTTAGCAATAACGATAGGTCAACTTAGGTCATTCCAGCTTGGACTGATCGAAATAAGTGGATGCCTCGTGATAAACCAGTTTGTCTTATTTCATTAGCGAATAGAGATGCTGCCTAAGAACATTATTGATGATGCTCTAAACTGTCCAGGAAAAATGTTATCTAGGCAAGATAAGCACAATATAATTAAACATGGAAGTTCATCGTCAATATTAAATTCTTATGGGACACACCCCACCGCGCCTATCCAATTATTTTCGGAATAAAAACAAACAATCACCTATATTAGGAATTAGGATTGGATATCAAGGCTTAGAACCCTCTTAAAACAGTGCATATTGAGATTGTAGGGACTTTATATTTATTAGACCATGTCAAGACCTTTGTCCGACCCAAGATCATAACCTCTAACATTATTCTACTTACGAAGTTACAACCTAACCTAATCCAGCTTATTAAGTTTGCCCTATATCAACAAAACTAAGCTTTCCAAGTATGTTATGAAACAATGTTACACCCCAATTAACTTATATCTATTCCATTCAATTTGAGATTCTTGCGAATTAATAATTTGCATGTTAAAGGAATCGGCGCAATGTGTGTGAATAATCAGTGTCCCTACATTCACCAGAGGCATTTTAAGAAGAGTGCTCATCTGTATTGGCTTTACTGTATTCAATAGATAAGTGGGACAAATATTTATGGAACTAAATAAAGTCTGATCACCTCATTGGCGTGACACGGAAGTTGTATCAAATCCGCTCAATATATTATGTAACATCGACAACTTGCTACTTTCCAATCCGCATAATCCCGGGCAGTCCTTCCTCATTCAAACAATATTCATGCCTTCGCACGGAGGACAGAAAAATCCAATGTGAATCATTGTAATAGACCGCCAAAATAAGCATAACGTCCATTGCAGCTTCCAGTCGGCACGACACCGGCCAGTCAGTCCTCGGAGAACCCTGACGACTTCGCCTACCTCTGCGTTGATGGTAGCAAGGTCCCGGTAAGGGAGAAGGCCTGCTCCTGGGCCGCAAGACCCTGGCAAGGTCTTCTAGGACACCAGGATATCCTGGCCAAGATATCGCCGCTAAGGGAGAAGATTAAGCAGCTGGCCGCTGTTGGTAAGTCAGATATTAATGTGGAGCTAACGATAAAATTGACTCTTTTCACGTATTCGGGTAAGCCTCTGTTATGTGGGGTAAACCACTACCTTACATCATCTACTATCCAGGTGATAGTGGGAAAAGAGGCATTAAGAGTCATTGACAGCCTAGATGAAGTTTAGTAAAGATGTTATGTTGAGCTAATGACCAGTCTTCAGAACAGAAGAGGTATGAGAAACCGGCTACAACTTGTAGCCGTGATAGTTTTCCTTTTAAGTTTATTATTGCCCTGATTTTTTTTTGCATTTCTACAATCAACCGTTTAGCCAGAAGAGGGGGGAGACGCCTTACTCGGTCAAAAATTGCGGTTTAAAGCTTAATATTTCGCAAACGAAACCCTAAATAAAACAATGGTCAGCCTACACACACAATATTTTTAAATGACCAATCCAACGTATTGCATCCCTAATTTAGGAGTAAAAAAAATTCTTTAAAGATTTATTCTACCGTTTTGTCGGCGTGATGAATATGTATGTCTATGCTAAATTTGAGTTTTATAGTACTAAAGGTCTCTGAGCTAGGGCGCGGAAAGAGTGACAGACGGACTATAAGGGTTCCTTGTCGACTACGGAACCCTAAAAAGGGAAGATACCCAGCAGAGTTTTAGGGATAGTATTATACACATCAGTATAGGGGGGCCTGTCTAGTTCCTGTCCCAGGATGTTGGGCTGCGAACGCGCTTCGGAATTACACTTTTTGGACGATCGCCTTTTAATTACCAGCCCCTTGGCAAATTACCCTAGATACACCAAGCCAACACACCTTAGAATTTCGTCTTTGTTCGAAATAAAACACTATACCATTGCAGGAGCAACCTCGAAGGCGCAGTGGTTCGACAAGGTCCTCGGCCTATCCGAGAAGATTCACTACGTCGCCGACAATATTCCCATCAAGCCGGTGGACTATTTGAAGAAGGCCAACTACACTGAAGTTATTGAGAGGGGACATGGGCCTCCAGAACATGTTGTCAGGTAAAAAAACAACTATTTTGTACTCGTTGTACCAGAATATAAAAGAACTGTTGGGAAAGCTGCCAAGTAAACTTACAAAGTAAACCCAAAGCTTTTATTTACCAACACATTGGTTTTGTGTCCGATTCCTACGGCGTATTCGTAATGCGTATAGCATTGGTGTAGAACCTGACAAGTAAAAGCGAGATGGCACGACGTTTTATCGCGTCGTGGCGCTCGATGGAGTGGTGGTTCTCTGTTCTGTGGTGGTGCCCCCGGGCAGGTTTTTGGTTTGCTGCACACATGCAGTGAGATTCGATGTTGCAGGCCATCGCTTTTCAGTGCCTAATTACCAAAATGCGCCTCTTATTCTTTGGCCAATCGTGGCCTCCTTTATTGATTTGCATGATTATGATTCGGATATTTGTTATGGATCGTTTTTGCAAAAAGTGTATTTAGTTTGCTTTCTGTTGTTGTGCATATTATGTTACTTATCTGTTTAGTTTGTTTCTGTGATGATTTTAGTGATTTTAGATAGTGATTTTAGAGCCCACGACCGAGAACCTGAGATTACGGACCTGGGACTAGATAGCCTTTATGCCAGAAACGGGTGTTTTGTCGTTAATGCTATCTAGTCCTGGGTTTTTGCCTTAGTTTCACGGCTGTGGATCCTAAAAAGAGATTGAACTGAGACTTTTTGCAAAAAGATCTATTAGCAATAAGGCCGCCAATTGTATCTTTTCTTTTGTCATTGCTGTTTCTGTAACATTTTTTTCCGGTATACAATAAAGAATATTCTTATCTTATCTTAATAAAGATACGATTTCGTACCTCAAAAGCAAAAACGCAACCCTTATAGGATCACTTTGTTATCGGTCCGTCCGTCCGTATTAAAATCATATACTCAGGTCTACAGTCCCTTGAAGCTGTGAAAAAAAACAAAAAGTTAACGTAAAAAAGTTAAGGCCGTTTTTATGCCGCAAAAAACGTATGTTTCTATACTCTCAAGAGAATCAACATTTTATAGGGTACTTTCCGTTGACCTAGAATTATGTAATTTGGTAAGTAGATAATATCAATACTAGGTACAAGTGCAGGGAAAAATCTGAAAATTATAAGTTTGTAATTAAATCTTAAAAAATTGTCTTTGAAGTTCGGGAAAGGGTCGGAAATACGGAAACCTCGGTGGGCGAGTCCGGCTCGCACTTGTCCGGTTATTTTTTTGTCCATTGATGGCGCTAGTGTTACCGCATGGACCTTAGCCCTTAAATACATGTCATGGTGTAATAGATCCCACTTTAAATTGAACCATATCACTTTGAAATAAAGTCCAAAACCAATGAAAAATTAAGGCTTAACCAGGCACGGGTATGAAATCAAAGTAAATTCAAGACAGATCGATGAAATCAAAGTAAATTCAATGTCACAGATGCAACGTCCCCTATGTGGTACATATTCAGATCTTTTTCTCGCACACGTAAACCATCTCTCACTTAACCATTCCGTTTCCCAGGCTCTGTGTGACGTCGAGCGTGGCCCTGGCGAAGTGTCGCGCGATGTCGGTGTTCGCTTTCAGCCGAGACATCCGCCCGAGGCTCGACTGCGTGCAAGAGGCCTCTGAAGAGGACTGCCTCAAAAGCGTACGTGTTTGAACTTTAAACTGGAAAAACGGAATAGTCGATTCAAAGGTTATGTCATCGCAGCCAACGGAACTAGACCGCGACAGTTTTACCAAGTGGGATCTGTTGTGTTTACTTAGCTGGTGTCCTGTCCGTTGGTTACTGGTGAGTTGAAAACAGTGGATCGGGTGGAGTAGGTATTCCACATGGCTGAAAATTCTGAACATTTATGCGAATACAGCTACTGACGTTCCATTACAACTTTTCCTTTTTGTTTTTACGATACAATTGCAGTCGAAACGTGTTTTTAACTATTATAAAGGGTATGTTACTATATCACGTAAAACAAGATTTTTTTTTTGGGACGTCCCAAACGATACGTCGCTTTTCTGAAGCTATCACGTTACATTGCAGGCGAAGTGGCTAGTCATAATTTTACTCAGGTATGTACCTCAATGCATACTATAAAATAATTTAAAGAAGATTTTAATGCGTATTGTCCTCTGCGGAAAATCTTATTACTCTCAAGTAGACATGCAAAATCAAGAGGCCGTAGAGGACTTTCGAGGTTTCTTCGACAGTTCTGCAGCGGTTAAGTATTTGAGCCGGTCCTCTTGTTAACGTCCTCAGTCCTGGCCCTGAAAATAACAACGGTTTTCAATTGTTATTTTCAAGGTCTGGGGTGCGACCACTAAAGTCCTCCACTGTATGGAGTTGCCTGATTTAGCCTACTTCGAACTATCAAATACATACATATTTTGACACTTTGGAGTGGTTTATATTGAAAGTTACGTGATACAAGGGCTGGACTGAGGATGTTAACTTCAAGGTTAACTTAACTTCTCCAGGGATTTTTTACTAGTATTTAAGTAGAACATAACATAACATAAACTCACGCCGGTATCCCAGAGGGGTAGGCAGTGACCAGGGACTGTAAAATATATCGAGCGAATGTGGGTGGAAGGGCTGGTAAGGGACGTCCCCAGGCGGACATACTTCAACCAAATAGGGGATGTATTAGCAAAGGGCAAGATAAAAAGTACCCGAAACCGGCGTGCGGGCATGCAACGACTAATGAATATTGATGAAGCGAAAGTGATCTGCCAGGATCGTGAAGAAGAACACTGTTATTTTAATGGGTCAAGCGAGAGATTTTCTTAGCAGATTTAGATTTTAATACGATAAAAAGGGTAGAATTAGTTTTTTTTAATGACTCACAATGCCCATCTCAGTGTTCTGTGATGCCCATTAAATGGGTCTAACCGCAATAAAATAAATAATCGCGGTTAGACCCGTTTAATATATTACCTACTAGAATTTGTTTGATACCGATATTTCGTTTCGTTTCGGATGACGAGATTGCGTGACTTTTGATGCGGATTATCTTCAAAGGGTATGTTTTCTCAAGTACTTTCTGAACTTTGAGAGGCTCAACCGTCAAAGGGATAATCGTTGGGCCAAAGAAAATTGACGACTTATTCAGTGAATGTTTCCTTTCATACGTACGTCCCGATGCTTATTGGAGCATCCAAGTTTCTATTCAATTTCGCCTTTTCTTCAATACAATCTGCCTGGTCGGTCTTGATGTAAGTAGCTTGCTTACGGATATAGAAGAAGATGGTTCAATCCTGGTTCCTGGTGTACATGCAATAAAGAATATTCTATCTATCTAGGAATGACCGAATCCAGAATACCACTCTGCGCTCCAAAACCAAAGTCACAGATGTTGGAGCTGCGACCGCAAAGTTAAAATGGAATTGGGCGGGCCACGTAAATTGTATGGACCTAGAGAGATGGGCAAATATTGCCACTGACTGGGTCCCACGCGACGGATACCGCAAAAAGTGGACGACCAGGGCGGTGATAGCGGAATGACCCCACAAACTTTCTGCCGGGGTGGCAGGGAATGGCCGGTGACGGGAGTGGAGAGCTGAAGGGGAGGTCTTTGCCCAGCAGTTAATTTAAAAACAACTATCTATCTATAAATCCCCATAAGAGCCAATGTATACGTATTCAATTGAGTATCAATTGCATCCAAACATAATGCAGATCAGCGATAAACTTAGTTTGTATCCTCTTACATGGAGAGGCGATTCGAGCGAATCGGCTACAACTTCGCGAGATATGAAATGACGTTGTTCATTCAGCCTCGCGTGTTTGTAATGTTCTTGCTCCAATCCTATTTCCGCCCCTAAAAAGCGTGAGTAATAAGGTTATAAGTACGAACCGGTAGACGTAGCGTGGAAAGCCCGCCCTGTGCACCGAGGATGTCAGCAGACCCCCGGTAGTGGCTGGATCAGTTTTTTGTTTTAAGACAGGATATCACTTGACCACAGTCTCGCTTGATATCATGGAGCTTGCTTCTTAAGTGCCATTTTTTGTCGTAAATTTTTTATAATTTTTTGTCCGAGTAGGGCATCGTCGTTCTCCTTCTCTACTGGCTAAACAGAAGATTGTAGAAACGTGAAAAATTTCAGTGCAGTAGCACAAATAATTAACTTAAAAGGAAAACTATGACGACTAGGCAGGCTTTACAAGTTAACGAGTAATAGGCGACCAACTTATAAAAGGAAAACTTCGTACAAAATCCATTGAAAATTACGTTGATGAAGTTGTTCGTTATGTAAAGCAGATAAAAACCGCCTCTTTCTACGGAGCCCTACATTGCGCGTTACCCGACGCGCACTTGGCCGATTCTTACTCTATCTTACAGCGAGGTTAAACGTCACCATTATAATATCTGTCCGTGCAGGTTCAAGACAACGGCTCGGACTTGGCCTCAGCAGACGACATGCGAGTGGCGACCGCTGCGAAGATATACAACCTACACCCGGTCTTCCACGAGGTGTATGGAGAGAAGAAGGCGCCCAAATACGCCGTGGCCGTGGTCAAAAAGAATACGCAACAGAATAAGATCGAAGACTACAGGGGGAAGAGGTGATTAACAGCAAATGGGGAACTTGCGGCAAACTTAGATAGGAGTGACGTTGTTTTTATGCCGTAGCAAACAAAAATAAGGGCAAACATTTTTTTTTTTTTAGGATTTTACAGTCTCAAAAAATGCCAAAAATCGAGTAACTCTAATAATCAAAACACTTTTTAGATTCAGTTTTTACATTGAATACTAAATATTTTCTTGAAAGGCTGTAATAGACGATTCACAGACGACGACTTATTATTATTTTTTGTTGAAATCGCAACCAGCCGATGCCGACAAATTCTGCCAAAGTCACGAGACGACTTGTCGAATCAAATTAGTATGGCATTTGACAGTTAGACGATTGGATCTTTTTGTATTTCAGATCCTGCCACAACCCCTATGGAAGCTTCAGCGGTCTTCATGCGCCTCTGTACTATCTCGTCAACAAAAAGTTGATTACTGGCCAGGTAAAAAGAGTTTTCATCAGTATTGTACAGACGATAGCAGTTCCAACTCTAATCAGATACGTTACGGGAAACAGTGGTAAACTGGTAACGCATCGGTCGAATCGTCGCACATAGGCAGATTTAGACTATTGAAATCCCAGCACATAAGTAGAGTTAGACTTGACTTGGTTTTCCAAGTTACGTACATAATTGTGAACTAGAGTACCTACCTGAGGTCTTCAGATACCTTCGAGGCGGAAAACTCAGGTCTTATCTAACTAACTACGTTACGGGTGTATTTGCAAGAAAAATGTAAAGGTTGATCAGCTATCAACTGGACTACTACAGCTTAGATCAGCGTGCTTAGAGCACCACATCAATCATTCAGATTTTAATTAGGATTTTGCTTCTGAAATTATACCGAGATAACAAAGTTATACCATACCGCGTTGCAATGCCATTTTGTAAGTGTCGAACTATATAGTTACCTACCTACTCAAAATGAGTCAGAATTACAGTGCCATCCAGATCTGTCGATTTTTCGCACCCATTCATAAAGTTGCTTTTTATTTTTATTTCAGTGCGTCCAAGGTTTGGGAGAATTCTTCTCGGGAGGTTCCTGTCTACCAGGAGTGGACAAGTTAGAAAACAATCCAACAGGTACCTACATACAACCTGCACCCACCGTCAGAACACTACAGCACTAAAACACAGAAATAATTTAACATTTTAATTTTCCTTATTTGTAACTGAGTGGTATGCCTTTTCTTCCTTGTGATGTGTTAAATTGTTACAATAAATGTCTTTATTTCTTTCTTTAAACGAATATGACATATAAATTCGAAGTCTATACGTACATGAAGATATTGTAGAAGTAGTTATAATTTGGAGAAGTATAATATGTACGTACCGACTTCAAATTTAAAGGTCATAATCGTTTAAATTATTTCTTTCTTTTTATAGAAGCCGGTATTTTTAGTATTTTTTGTTAGGTATAGCGGCAACAGAAATACATCATCAGTGAAAAAGTCAACTGTATAGCTATCAAGGTTCATGAGATACAGCCTGGTGACAGGCAGACGGACAGTGAAGTCTTAGTAATAGGGTTTGCCCTTTGGGTACGGAACCCTAAAAAACACCCGAATCGCTTCAATTGCGCCTTTAAAATTTGAAGAGTTTCCTCGATTTCTCCAGGATCCCATCATCAGTTCCTGACTTGTTGGGACCACCTGTGAAGTCTACCCTTTCAAACAAAAAAGAATTTCCCAAATCGATCCGGGCGTCTTCGAGTAATCAGGGAACATACATAAAAAATTAAAAAAGATTCCGACGAATTGGGAACCTCGTCCTTTTTTAAAGTCGGTTAAAGACTACTTTCAAACAAACGGCACACTGTAAAATCGACTCTACTTTGCAGGTAGTAACGTCGGCAACTTGAAGAAGCAATGTGGCAGTGATAACGCACCATTGAAATGCTTGCAAGATGGCAGAGGAGACATAGCTTTCGTGTCAAGTAAGTTGGATAATTTTCATACATTTCCTTACAAACTAGAATTTCTACTCTAGCCCCGGCAGCACGAGCGAGCCCCTATATAAATTTAAATGCCCCTATATCCCTTCGGCCGTTAAGGTAACCGGAGTTTGGAAACCGGTTTCTTAAAAGGATTTTTTTATCCTTCTACGTAACTGGTTTCCTATATTTTTTTATCCTTCTACGTAGCTGGTTTCCTAAAAGTACTATGTTTATGTTATTTTAGCCACCTACGAAACTAATAACCGGATTGCAGAAGAAATGGTTATTGGAATTGAGTATTGTATTTAAATAATAATTGTTTTTGTAAAACCGTAATTATACCATTTATGTGTGGTTTATTTCAAATCTATGAATTTAATAATAACATTTATAATATAAAATCAATTCATTAACAAACATAAAAACAAATAACTTCCTTAGTTGGAAATTAAAATAAAAATTCGCATGATGAAATAATTTCAAAACAGGTATACAAAGGAGATTACTTATTCAGTTACATAGAAGTATAAAAAAATCTTTAAAGGGAACCAGTTACGCAGAAGAATAAAAAAGTCTTTATAGGAAACCAGTTACGTAGAAGGATAAAAAAAATCTTTTAGGAAACTGGTTTCCAAACTCCGGTTACCTTAACGGCCGAAGGGCCCTATATGCATCATCCGCGATACAGACAAGGAATCGCCCCATCTCACGCTCCCGTAGCAGATGAGAACGGGATGGTGCGAGCCTTTGTCTATTCACGCGCAAGGTACAAAGGCTTATGCCACTGGGGGGTATAAGACTTCATGGAGAGTTTGTGTTTTACAACTTTTTTGTTCTAAGAATTACAGCTTAGTCGATCTAGCCCACAGAAAAGACAAGTCAATACGAGCGGAGCCAACCAAGCCGTGGGTTTCCTCACGATGTTTTCCTTCACTTTTAGCGTGTAGTATTGCTACTACAAATGGTATAGGTGCTGGGCAAGCCTACTAGAAGCGGTGGTAGCCTAGTGGGTAGAACATTGGACTCGGAAGCGGGAGACCCAGGTTCGATTCCCAGTGCGGGCATGTACCTTTGCCTTTGTTTTCTAAGTCATGTACATTTGTGAAGTTATAGTAGCAATACCACTCGCTAACGGTGAAGGAAAAAATAGTGAGGAAACCTGGGTGTCTGCGCCCTGTCACGCTCTTCACTGAGAAATTCGAAGAGACAGCACTACAGTTAACTATTTACTTAGCGAAATTCTCCATTCAGAAACTGGCCCCTATTGTCGTGAATTAGGGTCACCCCGTACACTTTAATTTGGTTACAATCAACTTCTGGGGTTTTTAACTTGGGATCTTACTTTTTGCAGGCGCAGACCTTGCTGGATTGAACTCATCTCAATATGAACTCCTGTGCCTGAATAGAGAAAATGGCGGACGTGACACTTTAAACAACTACCCTACATGTAACATCGCCATGGCACCATCGAGGACTTGGCTTTCAGCTAAAGATTTCCAGTCTGACGTTTCAATAGCACACACTCCATTGAGTTTGGCTGAACTTTTGGACAAGCAAATATATTTGTTCAATATCTATGGAGAGTTTTTGAAGAACAACAACATTATTTTCAATGTATGTGTATTTCCTCTTTTTTTGTTACAATTTTTGTTTACACATTTTGTTTCTTCTAAATAATATTGAACATTCACTTACATATTGTGCTTTTAGTACCTTTACTTAAATTACAATTCAGAATTATTTCGCAGGTAATAAAGCATAACATTATTTTGAATTTTTACAGAATGCTGCAACTGGATTGGCAACAACGGAAAAATTGGATTTTGACAATTTCAAAGCAATTCATGATGTACTTTCTACATGTGGTGTGGCATGAAATCAATATAAATTCTTTGTATACATTTATAAATAATGTTCCTTTACAAAGAAACAGAAATCATTGAATTTATCAAGTAGTAAGAGTTAAGGGAACATTGAGTAAGTAACTGTGCCATTGTAAGTAGGTATTTGAAAAGACTATGAGAAAACATTAAAGTCTAATATTGAATTACAAACAATTTTATTCCACTATATAAATAAGAGTATAAATAAATTACGTCATTAAAAGGAAATGTCACCGTCAGAATTAACATTTTGTACCTTATATTGTAATACCTATTTACAATGCAGCCAGCGCTACTGAGAGAACAAGAGTTCCGGCCAGCATAGCATAACCGGTAGCATAAACCTCCTTGATGGTTAAGCCCTTACCTGTGTCCCAGTACAAATGCCTAATACCATTGACAAAATGGTAGCTGAACGGAACGGCTAACACTGCCTTTGCCATTAGAAGAGTGGCTGGAGACAGGTTAAGACCCTCAATCATGGTGATGTAGTGGGAAATGTCATTGGGAAGCACCAGGGCACCAACACCAAGCACCGTAAAGTATCCTGTCAGCATCATTCCTGCGAAAAAGTTTAACTTTATCAAGAGGATAAACAGGTGCACTAAGTACTGTGTAAGACAAATAGGAATTCCTTTTTCGTCAGAAAAAAAAACAGCCTATAATTTATTCTGACGAAAAAGGAATCTGCCGAATGTGTCTGAAATCCATTTTTAAGGGTTTTACTAATTGAGCATACAACCTTCAAATTAACAGAACTACAGTTTTTGAGCGATATCACCCAGACTGTGGACACACAGGTTAAATAAGAACTGAACTAAAATAAGATGTATAAACCATATCCACACAAAAAATATTCCTATTTCAAATATTAAAGTAGGTTTTCATTGTAGTGGCTGTGATCAGCTGCCATGCTTAAAAAAATGTATTTGTGAACTTAAGACTCTGTGTTTAGAACAAAACAGAAAATATGTTTACATTGTACTTACCAGTAATACGATGCGTAATTGACAGCATGCTCGTCAGCTGCGGTGAATAGATAGTCAGATGGGGAGACAGGGGTCTCGACAGACGTTCATTCTTATCATCATAGTGTTCCAGCTTGGGCTCTTCAAAGCGCTTGTATGTCACTTTAGGTATGCTAGCCGCCTGAGCATAGCTTACTTTGTTCAAAGCGGAGGGAAACCTACCTAGAGTTGCTAAGAATTGCTTGTTACCAATTCTGAAAGAAAATTGTAAGTTAAAAGATTTATTATAGGCGAAATGTTGATATTGCTGCATAAGTAGCCAGACAGCGCGATACGCCCTATTGTGGCACTAAAATGTCAAAAGTTACGACAGTATGTACATTATCAAAGTCGGACATTTTAGCACCACAAAACGAGCGACTAATACCATCATGCTACCTTTGCTGGAAATGAGTACAGGAATGTTGTTATTGGCATTGTACAGCAAAGTGTAGACATTACATAATATTTGTAAACGTATTTACCTGCCCCAGCAAAAGAAAGCCATGCTGTTTCGGTTGTTAGATATTATAGCCGTCGTAGCCTTCTGGAACAAGGAGGATTTTCATGAGTTTTGATAGAGGAATGGGAAATAAAAGAAATTTCGCAAGACACACAACACACTACACTTACCACTGAGTCTGACGAACTGTCAAAATTTTGGTTTTGACAGCGAGTTATACGACACGTTCCAGTTCACCTATACTTGACACAAATCTTGTATGGAATTCCTTGTATTAAACCAAAAATATATAATATGAAAAAACTATAAAAAATAGTGTTTATGTCCTGGATGGGTATGTATTGTTTATTTCATTAATTAACTATGGTGGCTTTAACAGATTCGAATATTTCAAGTCTTCCTACGCGCATATTTCTACTACACTTCGGAACAAATTTCAACTTCACTTCATAGACAAACTAGGTCTTCATTCAAACATTCGTTCAATATTTTTGCAGACAGACAATGCGTAGTATCTCTATATAGTCTGTGCAGACAACCAAAGAAAAAAGTTTTCAAAGAAATTGCTGCAATTTTGTTTTCGAAATAATTTAATTTGGACCTGACTGAATGTTCCAATATAGTCTTCTCTTACTGTCGTGTGTTGTGGCCAGGGCAAGCAGCAACGTGGCCTCTAAATCGATGGCATTGAAAGCCGTCGATTTCGAAGTTTTCGGCAGAGTTCAAGGAGTCTTCTTTCGGAAGGTACCTACCTAATATAAGTATATCTGCGCCTATTTTTGCTCTCTTAAAGGTCGGCAATGACCTATGGTCTCTAAATATCCCTCTAGACTACAGGCATCACACTGCTTATCTATTACTAAGATTTGGTAAGGATGGAGAGCATTATTTTGTTGTTTCAGTATACGAAGGATCAAGCTGATAAACTGAGTCTGAGAGGTTGGTGCATGAACACTGATCAAGGCACCGTCCTAGGGCATATTGAAGGGAGTAACGATAAGATTGAGCTCATGTAAGTACTGCCAGAATAATTTTATTTACAATGGAATTCTGGTAAAATACTACCGAGTAGTATTTTACCGCACGCAGAACTGATGGCCGATGGGGCCGAAAAGTTCTCGAATGGAGACCACATATCGGCAAGCGCAGCGTGGGACGACCAGCCACAAGATGGACAGATGACGTCATTCAAGTGGCAGGAAGACGCTGGATGCAGGCCGCTTCCAACCGGTCTTTTTGGAAATCCATGGAGGAGGCCTATGTCCAGCAGTGGACTTCTTGTGGCTGAATGATGATGATGACTACCGAGTCTTAAACTTGTATGATGTGTTACTTTTTTATTGATAGACTAAATACCCAAAAATGTTATGTCATGTTGCTTGTATGGGGACACCCCTCAGTTATTATTACATAATAAACACCCCTCAGTTATTATTACATAATAAAGTGTCACGCTGGACACATAAGCAATTTATTTTTAACATACTTCAAAAAAAGGAGGTGGCTCTATGTTCTCGCATAACTCTGTCAAATCTGAACCTTATTAATATTATAAAATTAAATATTATTTACGTTAGGAAAAATATCAATAAGAATTGTAATAATAATAGGTAGCCAACACAATGTAATTACTAGAAATAGCCATAAAGTTTTATTCTCAAAATTTAGGCTGGCATGTGTAAAGCACACTGTGCCAAAAGGGCTACTATAGAGTTTTTTAATATTGGTGTTAAAAATTTTTTTTTTAATTTTTTTGTTTCTATTGTTTTTATCTTATGTAATTCCTGGTGTACATACAATAAAGAATATTCTATCTGTCTAGCTAATGATATTTTTATACAATATCAATATTTTTTTTACCAATTCCATTATGTATAAAAAAAAATTTTCTCCATACTCATATAATATACCATATTTCTCTGGTTTATGTTTCTGTTGTTAGTTTATTTCCTTAAGTGTATGTCCTAATTATTTGTTCTAGGATGCACTGGCTGAAATCAACTGGAAGTCCTAGCAGCTCAATAGACAAGGCTGTGTTTAAGAATCAAAAAGATATCACAAAGTATGAATTCAATGACTTTCAAATTAGGCGGTAGGTGCAGTGTAATTTAATTTTTATTTATTTATTACCGGAATGTGTATTATTAGTAGGTACCTGCTGCAAAGTGAAATATACCCCGTGACATTATAAAATTTCGTTTATCCTATGAAGATATGAGAAGTGAATAAAAGTTACAAAAACATAATAACTTCCAGAGTTTTTCTCTTGATTCTGTAGTTAATTTATCATCTCTAATTTCTAAAATAAAGCAGGTACTTGTAATTTCTGAACAGGCAAAGAAGTCACGGATTCACTAATTCACTTTCCCTAAAAATAAGCCAGTCCAGTTTTATTTATTTCATTCACACATTAATTGCACAAACCTAGTAAAATTTACTAAAGCAATGCAACCAGAATTAATTCCTGTTTATGTTACAAAACACGGCTCTTCCGGAGTCTTCCTTCCTGATTAAGATCTTTTATTCATTAACCTTGATATTGAAGTTGCCATCAATTTACACAAGCAAAAGACAGCGAAAAGATACAATAGGTACCTAAAGAGACAACTCTTGGAGCATCAAAATAGTTGGAGAAAATCTCTGAAATCAAATAACTCGTCATTCTGCCCCTTGTTTACTTGAGAGTGAAAACCATCTGTTGGCTAATAATAGACGAAGATGACCTTGAATGGTTTTAAGGGGGAGATTTCTTGCATTAAGGGTGGGAAGGTAGGTGTAATGTAGCGTCGAGTCAGTAACCCGGGCCTGCGTTATTGATGGGCCCACGCGGCGGCGCCGGGATGTGGGTCAAGCGTAGTGTTGGCCCACTGGAGTTTGTTAATCGATATATGGCTCCTATCGCCGTTTGCGGACCCCTGAATTTACCGACGGTGGCTTGCTTGGTGGCTGTAAGGATTGGGGCCCTAACTAAATAGTAAAAAATATAATAAGTGACCTGGATGAAATTTGGCGCAGAGATAGATTAGTTATAGTGTGGAATAGCACATAGGGTTATTTCTATCCCAGAAAAATACACATCAATATTTCCACGCGAACGAAGTCGCGGGCAACAGCTACATATATTACAGGTATGGTAGTCAACGGCCAGGGCTCTGAGCTCTTGGGCCCCGGGTCACGGCTCCGGCCAGCTCCTTGGTTGCTACGACCCTGTTTACCTATCTACTCATTACAGAGGCTCCTTATTCATAGCTTTGTGAGGCGCCCGTGTCATCATCATCAGCCATTTCACGCCCACTGCAGGACATACCTAGGCCTCCTTCGTGGTTTTCATAACCATGAGGGGTTTTGCCATAATCGCCACGCTTGGCAGGCGGGTTGGCGATCGCAGTATGCGGTTGGAATCTCAAGAAGACGCTGCTGCCCGTCTCCCGGTAATTGATTTCCTTAGTCGCCTTCTACGACATCCACGGAAGGAAATGGTGTGATGCCACACGGATGTTGAAGTATGTTTACGTAGAGCAAACACCGCACCAATGTCCAAGAGTATATTTTGCATGGGACCTGCAATATACAATAAGCTGTCGAGCGCCCTGCGAGAGTTGAAAATGGGCCTGCGCTCCTGTAGAGTGGGGATAATTACTATCGAGTCAGCGGCTCGTTTCAAACTATGCAGGAGAAAGATTTCAACACCGTTGACGTGAAAAGGGTCAAAAATTTCTTTCATTAGTCCTGTTAACAGGTGAAACGAAATGTAGCAGAAGCTCGAAATGGTTCGCGTAATAGAACAGAAGGCAGATGCGTCGCCCATTTTACTTTGAACTTGGCTGGCGGTGTGGATATCAGATTAATAGTGTAGAGATGATGTGAAGGAATATTTGGGTATTTTGACTTTTCTGTAGCGTTTCAAGAAGTTGAGAATTCAAAAAAGTATATACATAAACATAAACATTTACATACAGGCACATACATTGCTTCTGGCCCCACACTAGGATACCCTGTGTCGTGGGAACCAGAAACAACGATATTATTATTATATATTATGTAGTTAATGAAAGTGGTGAGACTTTTATGAGCTTTCATTTCAAAAACCGTAGATTCACTGTATTCGAGATATACCTACTTAAGCGATAAACCCAGGAATAAGACCTTTGTGCCCCCCAGGCTATGTTCACTCACTAAGCACTCAGAACATTTTTTGGTTCTTGTCGTCTATTGAGTGGACTAATTCTTCGAAGAGATTAGATTCTGATGGAAATTCATGCATATTTATTCAAAACCGCAAAATAACACCTTTGCCTGCGAAAAAATGTCCCAAAAAGATACCCGAAACATCGAGCAGCCTCCACCCCCGACGATCGATAGCCACCCCCCGCCGCGTCACATCACTACCGGCCAGAGGGGATTCGAGGAGAGGGCCGCGCGCAGCCGCCACTGCGCCCGCGAGCAGCAGCGATGGCGGACGCACCGCCCGAGGTCCTCGAGCTGAACGTCGGTGGTGTGCATTACGCCACCACGCGAGAGACCGTACTCCGCGAACCAGACTCCTTGCCCGCCAGCGCGCTAGCCGACTCAGACCACCCGCGCGACGCCCGCGGACGGATCTTCTTCGACCGCGACGGTGTCCTGTTCCGCTACGTGCTCGACTATTTGCGCGACGGTGGCCTCGTGCTCCCCGAATGCTTCCGTGAACACAAGCGCTTGGCCCGCGAGGCGAGGCACTACCGCCTCCCCGGCCTCGAGAACGCCGTGAAGGAGGCCGACCCGAAGCCGCCAAACCGCGAGCGCGGCTGCATCACCGTCGGGTACAGAGGGAGCTTCGCGTTCGGCAGAGACGGCCTCGCGGATGTCAAGTTCCGGAAGCTGAGCAGGATCCTCGTCTGTGGGAAGGTGACGCTGTGCCGCGATGTGTTCGGGGAGACGCTGAACGAATCTCGGGATCCGGATCATGGATTGGCTGACAGGTACACGTCGCGTTTCTTCTTGAAGCACTCGTTCATCGAGCAAGCGTTCGACAATTTGCAGGAGAACGGCTTCAAATTGACGGCGAGCTGCGGCAGCGGCACAGCGGGCGGTGCGGCCGAGCTGAAGCCAGGAGTTGACTCCGAGGAAAACCGCTGGAATCATTACAACGAATTCGTCTTCGTGCGGGAGTAAGATCTGTACTGTTTACGAATGTCTTTACAATATCCTCAGCCCGAAAAATCGGTGCACTCTCCGGAGTTGGCCGAAAAGTTGGTGCGTTCATTAGAAATCTTTGCAGAATAAATCTGATATCGCGTAGAGCATTTTTATCTCTCATAATGACTGGTAAATTTAAAACAAACCTACACCAACTGAAATTCAGTTAAATGGATATTTAGCTAGATAATAAATAGGTGATTAATTAACGGTATTTGTGTAACAAATAGATAAAATTATAATATGTATGATAGAGGTACATAGCTGCCTGTTAATGAAAATGTTATCTGTTAGAAATTAAGAGTTCAGTACATATTTCTCGAGGAAGATTTATAAGAACACGGGATATATAAAGTGGGCCAATATTATGCCAAAAAACCATAGTCTCCCTTGGAAGCCCATGAAAATGTTTAATTAAAAGTGAAAATTAAATCAGATGTAAGTAATGTAATTAATCTACTCTACCGTGTGTTGTGATCATATATTTTGTCTAGTATTTTTTCTACTACTTTAAGACCAACTTTCTATTTATTGAAAGCTTCCTTACATTATTTTATATCGGATATAACATTTACATGCTATATTTAACGTAGTATTAACATGAACATAAACAATCTCATCTAAGAATTTGAAATTATATGTACTTATAGTGATTTTGTTTAAAACTGATCTGAATCACTTATTCTTCTGAAAGTAAGCTATGAAAAATTTTATCTATTTTTTGTGTACATTGTTTGGGGATGTTTTATCGCTTGTCCAAATTGTTGCATAGTTCTAAAACCCTTCGCATTTTTATTCGACCGAGTTTCAATGAATTTCGATTACCTCATTAATCCTGTCATCATCATCATCAACCCATTATGTCCCCACCGAGGGGCACGGGTCTCTTCCCTGAGGAAGGTATAGGCCATACTCCACCACGGGGGCCAAGTCCGGATTGGTTATTCCATTAATCCTGTGCAAAGGCAAAAATATTCGCTGAACCAGGTCTGACAACAGGCTGAGGGTACCTCCCTCAGCCTAGTTTTACATGACTCGAGTGCCAAAACAAAACAGAGTGTATGGCAGCGTGTTTTCAGGGTTTACGTACATGTTAATGTATTTACGCAAAACTTAAATACCGTATCTTCAGTATGTATCGATAAAATTAAATCACTTCCACAAAGCAAAAGTTGAAAATTGTCACGCGGTCAATTTGTTTAAAATTAAAAATATTCTGCAACATGATAACTTTAAGAAACTTTTACAGTACCTTTATGTTACAAAAAGTTGATTTACATAACATGTCATCCCGGGTAACATAGGTACCGACCTAAACTTTTCGTTGCAAAATGTTGATTTACCAAAATATGTTATCCCGGGTAGCATAGAGTAGGTACCTAAACTGACAATTTTATTGTCTTTGTTGTTTTTGTACTAAGAAGATCTATTATTATTATGATTATTTACATAACAGGCGTTTTTCATATATATTAGATGATTTTTACAGCGTCTAGCGGCAACTTCTACCCATACTAGATATGTGAAGTGGCCGCTCAAACCCCGTAGTGCCTGGGGCAGGTTTTCCCCATCAAAAAACAGAATTAATGTTTTTTCGAAAAAAAAATATTGGTGTTGGAACGCCAAACTTTTCAACAAACGTAGGCAAGTCAAGTTCGCGTGACCAAAAAAGCATTTTGAACTGTGACCCGAAACTTACTTCATTACTTGACAGTAGAGTCGCGAAGTTATTAACGAAGCACCAAAGATCATTATCGGACGTCTGTCTAAATGGAAGGAAAGCCAACAAGGAAAGCCAGTCGGCCGGTCAGATCTGCCGAAGAACCAATATTCGATGTGGTAGAAACACCTCGAGTGGAGACCACTAACTGGCAAACGCAGCGTAGGACACCCACCAGCTCGCTGGACGGCGGCGGCGGGATAAGGATGGCCATGGATACTCGTAGAAAGAAGTGGCAAAATAAGATTTCTTTGCATCAACTTCCGGGACCTTCTTTATACAGGGAAATAGCACGTTCAGATTTTGTCACGATGCCTTCATTGTAAATTATGTAATTGTCTTTTCGCGCATCCTTAGTATTTTATTTTAGTACGACGGTAAAGTATGCTATTCAGTTGAATTTGAGCCTTTATATCGATCGATGTAAAATGTAACTAAATACCTACCTTTATCGTTGTTGAATATTCTGATAACTAAGCTTCCAGAGATGTATGTTTTCTGTCCACACATTAGATTAATACTAAGCCTTAGAATTCTTCCATAATACTTTTTAGGGCTAAGCTCGCCTTTGTGCAGATTCTTTTCTCGTGCAATAAAGAATTTTCAAATCAAATCAAAATAATAGTTGCTCTTCCTTCAAACGTTTATTACGGCTACAAGCTGCATTTTCGATTAAATCTTAGAATTCGTCTAATCTACCAAGTTTATATTTTTGGACTTACCTTTGATATGATACCTTACCTGTTCGTAAAATTAGGAAAAATACCTCTCGATATTTTAAAGAAAAACTGCGGGAATGTTTTCTATTGTTATCAGTTATTAAAATGTAGGAACATCTAATAAAAAATATGACTTACATGTTATTCTAATAGTTAGGTAGGTACTTGTTTCAGTGGATTTGTATACTTAATTCATTATTCTCATGGAAGTAGTTTGTTTGATCTGTAAGGTCTATCATCGTGTAAAGTAAATAAATTTAGGAGTTTTATGTAACTCATATAATGTTATTAATTATGTAATGTTATTTTAGGTAGTTCAATCTTTATGTAATACCTAACTGAAACTGCGAAATATACATTATTGATCATTCGATGGTCCGTTTGCCTTTTGGCGTGTAACTAAAGGGTGAATTTCGTGGAAGGGGTTATTTGGGGTACCCCAGAGGTTTGTCTAAGTACAATACCTACCTAACATTTACATAATGTCGACCACTGTGCCACTATTTACTGAATACAAACGAAATGTAGCGAAACCCGTTTAACCTCACTGTAGCGTTCGTTTAAGAAAAGGTAAAGCAAGAAAGCCTTGAAACCAAATGGATAATATTTCTTGCCAGAGGCAAGCGGGCCATCATAACTTTTTGGGAATATAATATTAGGCGTAATCCAACATTAAAGAGACTACCTGAGTAAACTCAATCCAGAATATAATTCAGGCATTTCGAGAGGGGTAAAAGTCAACATTTCAACCCTTTTACGTATATATTTTTCTCGTAGAACTAACTCTACGAAAATGAAAACAGTGTTGAAACTGTATTTAAATAGTAGGATTTCTAAAACAAAATAGTACGTAGTTTTGGGAATAAAATTTAGTACAAAAAGTTTTTTTTTTTTTTGTTATCCCCACAAGCAACTTCACTTGTCCTGGGCCCAAACTAGGATACCCTGTGCTATGGTAACCAGGCAAGGACGTCACAAACATTAATGTACACCTAGACGTGCCCAGACTGTGGCCATTTGTACAATTGTGCGGCGGGCCCCAGTGGGTATCGAACCCACGACCTCTATTTTGGTAGCTAAGCGCCAGGCCACTAATTTTTAAAATCAAAGAACATCCTTTTATATCACCTGTTATTTTTAGGCTCACTCTGTAACTTACTTAGTAAGAAGCAAACAAATGAATAAAGTATTATTAACGACTAGACCAACGAGGCAGTCAGGCAGTCTTATTTATGAAAACATAATGCAGCCTATGTACGTCCAACTATAGGACACAGGCCTACCCTCAGAGAAAAAGAGAGTTGGTGCCACAGATCTATCCCCTGTGTGGTATGTGTCTGCCGCGGATTATTTAAAACGCTCCTTAAACGCGGTTTAAATAGTTTGTGGTAAAAGTGAAAGATTTTACCACAGACAATTTAAACTGCATTTGAGGAATGTTTTAGAGAAATCGTGTTTTTGTAAATACCTACCACCCTTATATTATAATACTTTTTGCTAGATATAAACAAACTATTAATATTTGAAATCCGTCAAAGATCAGAAATTCAAAATAGGAATGGGTGTTGCTTGAATAAAAGATACGGTTCATCATCATCATCATCAGCCGTTTGACACCCACTGCAGGACTTAGGCCTCTCTCATGGTTTTCATAACCATTAATTACTTTAATAAACGACTGTCTAAAGCACACTTGACAATTTGTTATAGACATTTAAAACTGAACATGCACTAAATTTACATAACATAACAAGCAGCCTATAATATACGTCCCACTGTAGGGCACAGGCCCTCTCTCAGGGAGAGAGTATGGGCTTAATCACCACGCGTGTCCACCGCGGATTGGCGTTTTCAAGCGCTGAGGTATGTGAATAGCTCAGATACTCAGGTTTCCTCACGATGTTTTCTTTCACCGTTAGCGAGTGGTATTGCTACTATAACACTAAATACCTATATACACTAAAAATTAAGGCTAATAGCTCCATTGCAAATTAGAATTAATGCATAATAAATTCATTTTTAGGTATTTTTACTAAAAATATTTTCGGTATCTTCGTAATTTAAGGTATAAGTAGTATTAGTATACAATACCTATTTTGAGCTTGATCCCACAGAATCGTAAATAGTCTAATCTAGCACAGAGACATAGACAACAAAGAATTTACATACGAGTTTATGCCCCAAAGCCGTAAGCTTTGCTGGATCATACTCATACATAACATAAAATATTCATTGCCAATGTTTTTGATATCATTCCTTTGGGCTTTCGTGCGTACGAATTTCGTTTGTAGGCCAATCTGTCTATAATGCCGGATCTAAAAGCAAAACAGGTTCAGCGACTGCGATTTACTGCCTTCGATTCAGACCAAAAATATATCTACGGCGAGGTTGCTAGTGCGTTTTTGTCGGGTTGCCGTAGTCAACAAGGAACCCTGATAGTTTCGCCATGTCCGACCGTCTGTCTCTCTGTTTGTCTGTCCTCGGCTTAGCGCAGAGACGATAAATACTGGATAGCTGAAATTTGGCATAGTCAAACATATTTATTACGCGGACAAAACGGTAGAATAAATACTTGAAAACAACATTTTGTTTGGTTCTCCCCTTACCCAAATTAGGGATGCATTTTTTTCTCGCCTACACCATAGTGTGCGGTATCGTTGGATTGGTCGCTTAAAAATATGGTGGGTGTAGGTTTGCAAAATATATTATTAAGCTTTAAACCGCAATTTCTTGTCAGAGTAGGTCCCCCCGCCCCCTCTCCCGACTAAACGGTTGACACTCAATAGACACGTTAAAAAATTATGGACAATAGCACATATAAGGAAAACTATCACGGCTAAGTAGGCTTTACCAGTTAACGAGTAATAGGCGACCAACTTATAAAAGGAAAACTTCGTACAAAATCCATTGAAAATTACTTTAATGAAGTTGTTAGTTTTGCAAAGCAGATAAAAAACCCCTCTTTCCACGGAACCCTCCACTGCGCGTGGCCCGACACGCACTTGGCTGGTTTTTATTCTTGTTTTCAATCCAAAGTAGCTGTAAACGAAAGAGATCTGTCAGGATCGTGGCAAGTGGCAGACCCTGGTCTCTGCCTGCCCCTCAGGGATACAGGCGTGAATTTATGTTTGCTGTAAGTTCCCTCGACTTTATGAGGGTAAAACTCCACTTAGCTATCTTTTACAATCCACCTTTTATTAACCGACTTCAAAAAAGGAGGAGGTTATCAATTCGACGCGTACCTATATTTTTTTTATTTTTTTATTTGGCTATGTTCTTCCATAACTCCGTCAAATCTTAACCGATTTCGACAGTTCTTTTTTTTCGAACAGGTATAACGTCCCATTGGTCCCATTTTAATTTAGTGAAGATCTGATGGAGACTTTCAGAGACGGAGAACGGAACTCTTCAATGGATAGAAGTAAATAAGCCCTATTGGGGTCCATCCTTTAGTAATATCCGTATGTTTCATAAAATAGCGTAAAAGTAGTCCCAAGTTAATTTGGTCATGTTCTGGTGAAGACTTTCGGAGATGGAAATTTAGAACATCAAATTTTAAAGCAACAATTAAGGGTAAATTATGGTTATAAGGGACTTATTTATTTTTCTCCCGCTCCCCCACTAAAAAATTTTAAATAAAATATAAAAACCGACTTCAAAACACTACAGCACTAAAAAGTTAGAAATAATTTAAATAAATAGGTATTGTAGAAGTATAATTTGTAGTCGGTGCCCAGTTTCAAGACCAGAACATATATTTTGGGCACCGGCTCCAAATTATACTCCTACAATACCTACATGTATAAATTTCTAACTTTTTAGTGCTGTAGTGTTTCGAAGTCGGTTTTTATTTTTTATTTATATTTATTTATTTTTATTTATTTATTTATTTATATATACCTCTATATAAGCAACCTTTCTTAAATCCATATGGTAGTGTGTAATATACATACTAGACGAGGTATCAACGATTAGTCTCCGTCTTTTTTAGGGTTCTGTACCCGAAGGGTGCCAACGGAACTCTGACTGTCTGTCTGTCTGTCCGTCTGACCAAAGGATTTTTTCTCGGAATAGGAATGTGCACGGCCGTAGCCAGGTACGGGCAGTACTCCGACCGAGTCTTGCCTTAGCGGGGCAGCTGCCCAGGCTCGGTCGGAGTACTTCCGAACCCAAGAGCGGGCCCGGCCTCTCGAAGGGCAGGGGGTGCGTCGTAACTGGGCGCCTTTATCTTCTAAGTCTTGTCTATTTTGGTTTTGTAACCCTTCGGCCCCTTTGAAGATCTTCGGTCAGAGCAATCCTTGTACGAAAATACTACTGGTTCATGTCTGAATTGCAAAGTTTTCTGGCGCAGATATCTTCTGTTGCGTTAGCAGATATCTTTTTTTTTTTATCAGACTAAGTACGAGGTTATTTTTAACAAACGAAATTCCTGAAACTATTCAGCTTGGAACACAGATCGCCGTTCGTTCGGCCCCTTGGAGATCTTCGGTCAGGTCAATCCTTGTGGAAAAATTCTACTAGTTCATACCCAAACTGAAATTATTCGGAAAAGCTTTATAGGTTTTGTGATGTTACTGCAATATGCAATTGGAATCAGTAAAATATGACACATTATTCATATAATTCTTCTTTGTAGGATAATTTCCCTGAGGCTCAGACATGATTTTGCACTATAAGTTTACAGTGCAAGAAATAATAAAAATAAATTTTATTGTTTTTTATTTTTATTTAGACAACTTGGGTTCCATTATGTTAACCCTAATATTTCGAAATTAATCTGAGAAAAATTCAATAAACTAGTTGACATGTTTCAGGAATGCTGCATTATTAAAATAACCTTGTATACTATACTGAAAACCTTGGCAGTTAGGATAAACACGGTAAATTTCCGGGCGCGCTTTTCCGACTACATTAGGATAGAACCAACTTTACCTAAGAAAAACCGCGGATATTATTGATATAGAAATAAAGTAAATACCTATATTTTTATGGAGCCCAATTTTTGGAGTATTAAAGTAGACAGACTGATAGATAGAGAACACTTTATGAATTGTACATAAAGTAATGTATATTATTATAATAAGTTTTACTTTGCCTGCCAACAAAACCCTGGCTATTATGGCGGATAACCCAACCGTTTAATAACATTTATATATACATTTAAAAGAGTTCATTGCAATTGGCGTCCTTATTACTAAGAATATTTTCGTTTAGACAGCCATTGATGGACACGTCTAAATGGCTACATTGCGTGTTGGTAACCAAAAGATTTTCCTTGGTTAACCCCACATCTATTTGGAAAAAATACAGCCTAAAACTGGCCAACTGCGTGTCGAGACGTTCTTGGTGTGGAGCCACGCGTAGTGTAGGGATCCATAGACAGGTTGGTTGATTGACAATATAGGATTTTATATGGATGTAGGGCAAATATTTTTTTAAACATTTTAATCTGTCGTTAAGTCGGCGTAATTCATATGTTGCCAAATTTTTGCTTTCTAGTACTATTCCTCTCTGAGCTAAAGAGCGGACAGGCAGATAGACAGACGGACATGGCGAAACTACAAGTGTTCCTTGTTAACTACGGAACCCTAAAAGGGGTGTAAATTACGATGAAATGAAAGAACGTCAGGCACAGGTGAAATTTTTCCGCAATTACACCTTATTTTTCGTCAACAAATTGTCCCCTCGTCTCATATACTTACAATCTGCTAAGTGCCGACGCAAAAACGTGATTTTAGACGGCGACGCGCCTTTTGTGTCCCTTATTTAGCCGCCATAGAAATGGTCTGGGTATATAAATGGCAGCTTAGGTACATTCATTCCATTCCATTTGATACCTAACACTCACGCTATCTCGAAATCGAATGCCGATGAAATGGTGTGGCGGGAATCACGAAACGAAAGCTCGACATTGAAATGGTGTAGTAGAAAGAGTACAGGCACCCCTTCTGGGGGCGAGTCTCTGAAATGCGTACTAGCATAATTAAATAAATTACCAGGAGGCGGGCAGCAGCGTCTTCCTAAGATTCCAACCGCATACTGCGATCGCCAACCCGCCCTGCCAAGCGTGGCGATTATGGCAAACCCCTTCATGGTTAGAAAACCATGTTGGAGGCCTATATCCTGCAGTGGGCGTCAAATGGCTGATGATGATGATGATAATTCAATGGTACTAGTTACGTTTTCAATAGAGTGATAATTAAAACTTTATTTATTTATTTTGAGTTTATATAAAATTATTGTGTTGCCAAAATAAATTAAAAAAATTGGAAAATATTTTTGGAACGTAATTTAATATTTTTTTGTCGAGGGTAGTAAACTAACAGTTATGCTTTCAAAAATACGCCTGTCACCTCAGTCTACAGACCACGGCACTTGCAAAAGTACCGAAACGACGGAAAATTGTAAAATGAAAAAATAAACGAGTAAATATTCGTGCAAATTCAGTTTTTATTATGTCTAGTGCTCGTGTTAACCTTAGAAAATACTGTTATTAGTAGAGCAATGGTTGTTTCATTGACTGGTGGTTTCTCATTGAAGCCACTGTGGTCCATGTTGTGGCGGCTCGGAACATGTCAAGTGCCTATCTGAAACCATTCAGCAAGGTCACTAAAATAAACTTCTTTAACATCAAAATTTCGCTGGGAAAACAATCACTTCTTAGGGTTCCGTACCCGAAGGGTGCCAAATGGGACCCTATTACTAAGATTTCACTGTCCGTCTGTCTGTCTGTCAGTCTATCTATCTGTCTGTCAACAGGCTGTATCTCATCATCATCATCAGCCATTTGACGCCCACTGCATGACATAGGGCTCCTTCGTGGTTTTCATAACCATGAGGGATTTTGCCATAATCGCCACGCTTGGCAGATGGGTTGGCGATCGCAGTATGCGGATGGAATCTCGGAAAAACCCTGCTGCCTGTCTCCTGGTAATTTATTTCCTTAGTCGCCTTCTACGACATCCACGGAATCAAATGGAGTGACTCTATCCTTAATCCGGCGCCACAAGGCTGTATCTCATGAACCGTGATAGTTAGGCAAGTGAAATTTTCACCGATGATGTATTTCTGTTACCGCTATAACAACAAATACTAAAAACAGAATAAAATAAAAAAGGGGGGCTCGCAAACAACAAACGTATTTTTTGCCGTTTTTCGCTTGATATTAATAACGGCAACAGGTAGACGCTTGAAATATTTACAGAATATTTAGTTTTATATTCGCTTCAAAAATAAACAATTAAATTAAAATAAATATTTAAGGTGGGCCCCCATACAACAAAAGTGATTTTTTTGTCGGTTTTTCCCAATCTTTGTGTCTAATGTTGTATAGATAATGGTGCGGAACCCTTCGTGTGCGATTCCGACTCGCACTTGGCCGGTTTTTTTTTTTTTTTTTTGCTTACTAAAATAAAAGAAAAGTTAGCGAATAATAGACGCGTAATTTTCAGCGTTCTTAGGTAGAGCGCGGACCTAAAGTATTTAATAAACCAGCGCTACGTTTCTTTTTTGAAATCCCGCTGCGCTGTAAAATTTCATATAAAATTTCTAAGCGAAAGCTTCAAAATTTCGATAAGGTTCCATGGAAAAAAATATTTGGTATACGATAATAGGTACCTATGCAAAAACAATGAGACTGATCCTGAAAATCGTCTAAGCCGTTAATTTCCCCAGACATGGCTCATTTGCGTGTTCATAATGATGCAGAAAGTAGATAGGACCTACCTACGTGGGTTTTAGGACGGCATTAAAAATTACACTCGGTAATTCAATCAATTGAATCTGGTTTAATGAACATTCCATTCTTTCAAATTATCTACTGACTATAAAAAAACTTCAGTGTGAAGTTCTTCTGTGATCGCTTATTAAAATCACCTGTATTTTTTCCAGATATTTGGGTCGGAACCTCAGCTAGGTACCTACTCAATTTTCAGGAAAATCACAAAAGTAATACCATCCCCTTAAATATATCAGTAACACGGTGGCAAATGCTCTTTGTATCTTGATTCCTAAACTTATTAGAACAGGGTTCAATATCGCTCCGGTGTTCGACAGACACCGTGGTAACCTAGGTGGGTACATTTGTTGGAATTTTATTGGTTCTGCGCAGTTAGAGCCGATTTGTCAATTTCGAATACTTACCTACCTAGAAATACATTGTTACCCAACGACGAGAGCCTAGGTACAAAAAAGCAACAAACAGAAGGACATCTTAGCTTTTAATTAATCGATTTCATGGGCGTGAAAAGAAGGGCTTACTTTACATTATTTTGTTTCTCGATACCTTTGCCAACACCATCTAACTCAGAGAATCCCGAAGCTCTGATGCAGTCCTGCTTTCTCTTCTCTGGCAACTTAACTTGGTTTTAACAAACATAACATCAACTCACGCCTGTATCCCGGTGGGGTAGGCAGAGACCACTATTTTGCCACTTGCAGGACCCTGACAAGCCTCTTTCTGACTTACTTTTTACGTTGTTTTTATTTCTGTCTCGAATTCTTTCGACGTCACCCTGTAGGTGACATAGAAAGAATTCGTTAATATTTTAAGGGGGCATTCCGACTATAATTTAGGACACAACACCTTGAGTACCAAAAATTACTTCTCATACAAAATCTATAAAAATATTTGCTTCGGTTGTCTTATGGTCGGCGCCGGTCAACTCAATTGTTATTTTACTTTAGTGTAATTCTTACATAAACATAAATATTATATCTGTATCCCAGGGGTGAAGGCAAAGACCAAGGTTTGCCACGATAGGTCCTGGAAAACGTCTTCTGCTTCATCAACATTTATCGTTGGTCTTTGAATGCACGGACGCCGCCGGTGTCATTGATTTCAACCAATTTCAAAATTATGAAACCCTTGGCCATCGGTATGCGAGATTTAAAAAAAAATACCTCGCGTCTGGCTCTAAAGATGGCATGACAGGAAAAAGGCTACTCAGAAGTGGGCAGATTTCTTAACACGAACGAGACAGATTGTAGGGAAATTATCCATTATGGCTGAAAATTATATCACTCGCTAAGACAGGAAACCTGAGTTCCCGCTGTCTCCAGTTAGGTATTGTTTTTGTGCCCTGCTTTGGAATTGGAACATAAAGCCTGATTCAAAGCGGTGTATATAGTTTGTTGAAATGAGATCTGCTTTAAACTTACCGTAGGTAAAGCTTTTGTGATACAGTGGGTAGTCTTTATCAGGGACGCATGAGGTCAAGCGAAAACCTCTCGGTGCTCGGAATCGGTCAAGTCAGACAACATGTAGAAATGTATTTCGTGTAGAAGAGATATCAGGCGTGATTATTTCTTGACCACGAGTACTTAACTTCGGCACAGCCACCTTCACACTATGAGTTCAATGAGTGTTTTTGCCGCTATATTAAAAATGTGGTTGAATCAACGACAATCAACGTAAAACATCCTAGCAAACAACCTCAGGTACAGTATTTCTGAAATATGTCAGTAAGGTTCCAGAAATAAAGCAGGTTGACGAGCGGAACTAGGAACTTGCTAGTTTGATTCAACTTGTATCAAGCTTCTTAGCTTGTTTAGGGTTCCGTACCAAAAGGGGTAAGGCACCCTATTACGTAGACTCCACTATCCGTCTGTCTGTCTGGCTGTCTGTCAAAAAAATTGAAATGTTGAAATTTTTACTGATGATGTATTTCTGTTGCCGCTATGACAACAAATACTGAAAACCGGCCAAATGCGAGTCGGAGTCGCGGACGAAGGGTTCCGTAACAGATAGCTATACAACTTTAGACAAAGATCGAGTTTGAGAACAGTTCCATCTACAGAAACCAATAAGAAGCGTTTAACATGGACATTTAACGACATGACATCGGCGCTGTGAAGGTTACATACATGGCCGCTAGATGTCGAGCGCTGTCTTTAGACAACGTTTGTTGTATGGGAGCCCCCCTTAAATATTTATTTTATGTTGTTTTTAGGGTAGACAACAAACGTTGTCTAAAGACAGCGCTCGCCATCTAGCGGCCATCTATGTAACCATCATAGCGCCGAGGTTATGTTGTTAAATGTCAATGGCAAACGCTTCCTGTTGGTTTCTATAGATGACGCTGTTCTCAATGTATCTAATCTATCTTGTCTCGATCTTTGTCTAATGTTGTATAGATAATGGCATGGAACCCTTTGTGCTCGAGTCCGACTCGCACTTTGGCCGGTTCTCTTATAACTACGGCAAAGCCAAAGGGTTTAGGATTTTAAAATTCTGTATATAAAAATACATTATATATTATGTATGTATTGTATTTACGGATGTTCCACCGCAGCGCCTAAACTAATCTGGAATTTGTGAATCGATTTAAAGATATCAATCGATTAGTTATTATGGCCCGGGTGGATATCCTAGAGTATAAGTAGGTATTATATTTGTATGGTTGACCTAGGCTACGTTTTATACAGTTATTCGTAGATTTAATAGAGAATTTATGTGGTCGATATTACGTTAAAAACGTAGAGGTCTCTGAATTTTTGACGTGAAACGTCTTTCAGGTCGGCAGTAGGGGGTCACTTGCTAAAACCGAAGTCCGAATGCAAAATGAAAACCTGTCGCCTCGACGAGGGCTGTAACTACGCATCGGGCGCACTTCATTTATATATCGTTGAGTAGAACTAAGTAGCCATTACTCGGATCCTCTTTTGCCGCTAGAGAGTGCCAGTGCCGCCTAAACACCACGATACAGCCCCAACCGCTTTTTTTGCTTTTTCCGGTGGGATATCAAATGAAGGAGAAAATTCTGAGTTCATAAATAGCTACATCATCATCATCAGCCATTTGACGCCCACTGCAGGACACAGGCCTCCTTCATGGTTTTCATAACCATGAGGGGTTTTGCCATAATCGTCACGCTTGGCAGGCGGGTTGGCGATCGCAGTATGCGGTTGGAATCTCAGGAAGACGCTGCTGCCCGCCTCCTGGTATTTGATTTCCTTAGTCGCCTTTTACGACATCCACGGAAGGAAGTGGAGTGACGCTATTCTTAATCCGGCGCCACACGGAATTACCAAGTGATATTTTTTAAACAAGAAGGTGGCCTGCTTTGTTTTGGTGGTAGTACAACACAACACGAATGACACTTAATCCTGCAATTGCTAATACCTAAGCCTTGCCCCTAAGCACCATCTTACCATAATCTCGCCCTATAAAATATGCATACCGAGCCGAGCCTCGCCTCGCCAATAACCGCCTTGTAACCTCCAGCCTTTCTCCGTAGCTATAAATACAATATGTCTATTGCAAAATGCCGCCTTCAACCACACTTCATTAGTCTCTGGGTGCTCCCTTTGATCCGTATATATACTCTTACCACCTACCTAAACAGGTCCGTAGTTAGGTTAAGGTTCGCGTTTGGAAATCTTAGATCTATTCTCTAGGTATTTGATATTAGCTACCTAATTTTACCGTCAAAATTAATCCTGCCTCTGCACAATCGGCAGCACTTCCACCTTCATACACGTGCACTCTAATCAGTTGCTTTAAAGGCGGCTTTGCAGTAAAAAATGTAAAGGTCGTCCTGCTGTCGACTGTAGTCTTAATGTTATTGCGCTCCAAATTGCGCCACACACAATGCAATTTATGTCGGAAATTGCGACTTCGTAAACGTTTTAGTTATTAGGAATTGCATTATAAATATTTATTGAAACTGCATCGGAAACTAAAAGCATATTTTCACACAATTATTTCATTTTATTTTATTTATTTAACAGAAATTCGTTTATTTAACAGAGATGTTACCTACAAAATGTTTGCGGTTGTCATAAAACCTAGTTTACATCTGCAAGTGGAAGTCCTGCTAAATAAGGAAATAAGCAATATTCAAACTTCGAACCAAACCATCTAACTAAACCCTTCAAACGGTGTCAACCTGTCTCGCTCGGCAATCACCAAAAGAGATGACCTAGAAAGCTTTCTGGGCCAAAAAAATGTCGACGCAAGTCTATTCTATAATTCTCTCCAGTCAAAAGATTAAAGTGTCGGGGAGAATAAGAAGCCTGGTAAGTACTATGCACTGACTAACCCTTTGCAGGTACGTCCCTGGAGGCATCTGTGTTCAATGTATTAATAACAACGACCCATTTTGCTCCAAAGGCCCCGAAATTTCGTCCCAGCTTGTATATAGAAGATTTGCCTCACACAATCAACTGTGAGGGTTACCGGTAGCTCTTATGCTTAGTAGCACAGGCGCCGATATCGAGCAACAAGAGGTATCTCCAAGTGTCGTCGAGTTACATGACGAGTTAACTACTGACGTTGCGTCGAACACAATGCAAAGTAATCTTCTTCAGTCCTTTAACTCCTAGAGAGGGTAAGGACTTAACTTAGGGCCTGTGTTCAGTCCTTAATTCCGCTAGTTAGGCACTTCTGTCGGTGGTCCGCGGCAGCTTCCAATTCAGTAAACAGAGGCTCGATGTGTAGGCATGCTACCTCGGCCGGGTAGGTTTTTCATTCGTAGTTTATTTATTTAAATGAGGTCCTTGAGAAATATGTCTGGTGTTACTTGGTATGACAGGATACGCAATAGTTTGATTAGAGAACGTTGTGGGCTGAAAGAGGATGTCGTGATTAGAATCGAGAAAGGAATGTTGCGTTGGTTTGGACATGACAAATGTGGAGAGGATGAAGGATGTGGGTGGAAGAGCCGGCAAGGGACGTCCCAGGCGGACATACTTACCAAATAGGGGAAGAATTAACAAAGGGCAAGATAAAAAGTACCCGAAACCGGCGTGCGTGCATGCAACGACTAATGAATGTTGAGGAAGCGAAAGTGATCTGTCAGCAGGATCGTGGCAATTGGCAGTCCCTAGTCTCTGCCTACCCCTCTGGGATACAGGCGTGAGTTTATGTATATATGTATGTATGTGTTTATTATGACAGTTAGATGCACTTACATTCTTCTTCTTCTTGGTCGGTACGCTCTTGACAAAGCGGTCGTGATTCTCATGGGTCGCGTAATTAAGTAGGTATGTAAATGTTGGTTTTCTGTGCCGACATAGGTAAACATAGAGACTGTGTATTTTGGATGATTGAATATGGAAATAGGCAGTGGACGGCTTCCGTAATAATCGAGTTTGAATGAGTAATAACTAATAACCTATCCGCCCTAATTTAGGTAGGCTAACATTGTCTACCCTAGTAATCTCAATACCCGGGACGCTCAGCTTTTACGTGTTTACTTTAGAGTACCTACATATTTTACGTAGGATGTATTTGGATGTAAAGGGCGAGATAAAAAGTACCGAAACCGGAAACCGGTGCGTGCATTGCATTGCAGCAATTAATGAATACCTATTGATGAAGCGAAATAGATTCCGTATGGCGCCGCGCGCTGAATTAAGAATAGCGTCACTACATTTCTTTATCAGGATCGTGGCAAGTGACAAACCCTGGTCTCTGCCTACCCTCCCGGAATACAAGCGGGAGTTTTCTCGCTCGCTCTTGTATCCCGGTAGGCAGAAACCAGGGTTTGCCACTTGCCACGATCCTGATAAACCTATTTCATCATCATCATCACATCAGCCGTTTGACGCCCACTGCAGGACATAGACCTCCCTTGTGGTTTTCATAACCATGAAAGGTTTTGCGATAATCACCACGCTTGGCAGGGGCGGGTTGGCGATCGCAGTATGCGGTTGGAATCTCAGGAAGACGCTGCTGCCCGTCTACTGGTAATTGATTTCCTTAGTCGCCTTCTACGACATCCACGGAAGGAAATTGAGTGACGCTATTCCTAATCCGGCGCCACACAGAATCTATTTCATCATCATCATTCAGCCACAAGAAGTCCACTGCTGGACATAGGCCTCCTCCATGGATTTCCAAAAAGACCGGTTGGAAGCGGCCTGCATCCAGCGCCTTACTGCCAATTGAATGAGGTCATCTGTCCATCTTGTGGCTGGTCGTCCTACGCTGCGCTTGCCAAGAATAGTTTTATGAAACGCGGCCCAGGGTGCCGATGGGGCCGAAAAGTTCTCGAATGGAGACCACATACTGATGGCCGCATCGGCCATCAGTTCTGCGTGCCCCGCCCACTGCCACTTCAACATACTAATCCGCTCTATTTAATCAATCAATCTATTTTGCTTCATCAATATTCACCCTTTCACGCAAAAACTTGAAACTTTACAATAATATAGCTTATAATGTGACGGCTAGAGCCCGAAGTGCGGCTACACCTAGTTTTAGCCGGTTAGAACTAGGTGTAGCCAGTTCCTCTTGGTATAATATCATAAATATATTGTGTTAATTGTCCAAAATATAACTAATAGTACTAATCCTGCGCAGACGAAGTCGCGGGGCACTAGCTAGTTGTCATAATAAACATAAATTGTAGTTCTATGAAATAGAGCCCCGGTCTCTCAACGTCTCAACTGTCAACGTGATCGAGAGATTGTAGGTACGTACTTTAACTCAATGTCTGCAACAAAACTTTTCTGTTCTATTTATAATTCACACTCTAACAGAAAAGTTAGGTACCTACCTATTTACCTACTTCACCTGGTTAAAACTTACTTAGTTATAATATATCACCCAGGGCCATTATATTTCCCTACTCACACATATAGAGACATTTCATCTAAAGTGCCAGGGTACCTAGTCTATCAAAGTACCTACCTAACTCTGTAAATATTTAGCAACTCGAGTGGCAGGCCCGCTAGTCTACACTAGCATTACTTTACCTACGAGGCTACATAGAGCCTATCAGGGATGGCAAACCAGTGGAACGCGTGCCACTGATGGTACGTGTTGACAAAATATAGTGGGCACGCGCAACGATTGAGAAAATAACAAAATTCACTTGGAAATGCAACGGACGCTCGCGTATTTATCATACTTAATTGTAATGCATGTTAGTAAATGATGATATTTGAGTTATTATAGTTGATATTATTTAGGTTCCCATTAATCCGTAAGTCATATTTATTTAATGGCACATCAAAAAAAAATATTTTTTTTAAATTACACGTTCATCCATAACAGTTCGCCATCTCAACCCTTGTATCACGTAACTTTCTACCCTATCGGGTTTTAGACGACACCAAAGTGTCAAAGGAGAATGATCAATTTACTATACGAGTTAGTCTATTTTTGGGCCTTCTTGCGCATTGATGAAACCAACGGTAAACTATAAGAAATTAGCTCTGGATTATGCAGGAAAAATATTATGAAAATATTAGATGGGAGTTTCGAGAAATCTTAATTTTGAGCTCATGTTTTGAGGTTATGACAACTTTGGTGGTTTGGTGTTATTTTGGGTTGGCATTGGCACCTAGTCAGTTTGAATTATAAACATAGGTCATTATTAGGTAGGTATGGTTAGTTAAGTAAGAATTCTGTATAAAATACAAAATATATATGACTATATCGCTGCAAAAAGTCGCAGTGTTTAAAGGAGCCTAATGGGGGACAAAGAGATAACTCTGAAAAATAAGCACAAACAGTCTTAGGTCCTGCGCACAATTGAGACAAGACTATCCTAAGCCCACAATGGCGGTTTATTTTAGTTATTTATTCCACATATTGTTCATCATCATCATCATTTCAGCCATTGGACGTCCACTGCTGGACAAAAGCCTCCCCCAACGATTTCCAGAAGGGGCCGGTTGGATTGTTCATACACATGGTCATTTTAACAATAAACTACACTAATTAAACAGTATAAAATACACTGGAATTAAAACCGCTCGTTTGAATTCCCGTCAAATACTCCCCGTTTGCAGTTTGCGCTTTCGCATTTTATGTATGTACACGATTTGCGATTTTTGCAATAATGTAATCTAATCTGTGTTTGTAATCTGTATTGGTTGACTGAAGTTTTTTAGTTATACAATCAATACAGATATTTTTTAATTATTACTTTTAAACCCCTGATTCTTTAATTTATCAAATAGAACTATTAAATCATTTTTCAAAAGAAACATTTTGAGGTATAAATGCTTAAAGCGCAACATAGACTGTTTTTTATCATTCTCCTTTGTATATACTTATTTGACAGTTCGGAGTAGACTAAATCAGACAACTGCATACATACAGCGGAGAACTTACGTGGTCGCATCCCTGGCCTACGTAGAGTCGTTCGTTAGCAACCATTAGTATGGTGGGCTTTTACTCAACTTGCTATACTGGCCCCATTTCACAGAACTAAGTAAGTACAATTCATAGTTGATTTTCATGGTTTCATTCGATGCAGGGTATATTGCATATCGATAAAACCACAGATTATGTACTAATAAGTGGGAAGTACGCAATTTACATCGAAACTATAAATTGGTGACTTTTTTTACTGCCTCGTTGGTCTAGCGGTATCACGTCTGATTATCATGCCGGAGGTCGTGGGTTAGAATTCCACTGGAGGTAACCGTACATTAATGTACAAATGGCCTCAGTCTGGGTGTATTTCCTTGTTTGTTATGTGCTTACCATAGCACAATACCCGTGGATACATCCTAGTTTGGGACTAGGACATGGTGATTGTGTTGTGTAGAAGTAACATTTTATATATGGTAGTTTTATGAAACGCGGCCCAGATGCCTATTATGCGCACCAAATCATGTCGGAATCTTGACTTTTGCACCAGCAATTAGTATAGAATTTGACAGTTACGCGGTTGGAATCATTAAGGATTTGACAAACCCAATTATCGGAGCAGTAGGACATCTGCCTTCCTATTCCGTAACTGTCCACTCTATTGGGTTATCCATTTTGACATAGTGCCAAAATGTATGTAGGTATTTCACGGTTCGGGGTAGATTCAATCGAACGAGTCCATACAGAAAAGTTACGTAATAGGTCACCTGGATAGCTAACCGCTGGTTATCATTGAGTAAATACACACTGTGGCAAACCCTAGCCCTCCGGGATACAGGCGTGAGTTTATGTAGCGATTTCCCGTACATTATGACTATTTTTATTTGGATTCAAATTATTGGGACGTGCATTATTGCCTTCGAATTTGCAACAAAAATGTAGGTAAAGCTCGACCTGCTCTCGACTGCACAGCCTAAGTAAAGTTAACAATTAACTCTAACGATCTGTGGAGCGTTCACGGTATTATAGAGTCCCTGGAGTGGAAAACTGTGAACTTGCGAGCAACATTTTGCCAAGTAACTGCCCAGATTTCCTAGAAACTTAGCTAAACTTATATAGCTGTACACTGAGTGACTGTTATGTAGGTACATGTAATTGATTACTGTCTGCCGACGTCAAAGTCTATCGGTTCTGGCGACAGCAATTACATTACATTTTTGTTGCAGTCTTGTATGAAGCTGACCTGTTGTCGAACCTATAGAAAAGAAAAGTTTGAAAATGTCTCGAAGATAAGTTGCTTTGTGTTTTTAGGAAGGCATCACAATTTTCTTTTCCTCAGTATGTTTTCCCTGACGGTTAGCGAGTGGTATTATGCTACTAAAAATTCGCAAATCTATGTATCAACTTAGAAAACAAATTAGAATGTTATATTTAGACCTCTCAAATGAAAATTTACATTTACCCACACTTACCCCTATAGATGCAAAATTTACATGTATCTTGGAGAAAATTTAACTGTTGGTGCTCATTTAATAGTTTACGTTATTTTTAATTTTTTTTTGAGAGATAAGATAAGAATATTCTTTATTGTATACCGGAAAAAAATGTTACAGATACAGCAGAAGATATGTTAAGTATATCATAGGAATATTAATAGAGTGAGAACAAAATATAAAAAAGAATGATTAGATACCTACATAATCTTCTGCTACATATACTTTTGGTGGTAAAGAAAATAAACTATTTGTAAACTAGCATGTGGTATTGAGCCAATGTGAAAAAACTTTTTTTCTTTTTTTGCGCTCAGCGACTCTCTGTAAATTATTTTATATCCTTAACCTAACCTCTAAGGCTTTTGGTGAAAATTAGCGTCGGCAGTGGAGCATGTTCCCTGACGACTTTTAAAGTCGTAAATTAATGCTCAGCCTAAAGACACCTAAATTAGGTGACTTTAGGCTGAGCATGAGGCCTTTTGCCTAGTTTTAAGATTTTTTTTTAGTTAGGTACGTATTAGGTACTTTATTTCCTTTTTGTTGGCAATAAAGACAATTTCAGCCGTAACGTGCGTCCACGTAGGTCGCCAAGGTCAGTTGTTTCTGGCGGCCTTCCGTAAGCCGGGGATTCTTCGCACCCCCTGCCATTGCCGTGACCGCCGCCTTGATCAGGAATAGCAGGGCGACCGGGAACTAGTGGCCGTGGTCCGTTCTGATTTGCCATAAGATTATTTGCTCGTAATTGCCACGCTGAGCAGGCGGGTTGGCAATCGCAGATCGTATGTAATACGTGCCAATGTCGCTGCTGCCCGACACCGGTACGGCCCGTATGTGCTGGGTAGCAATATGCACAGTTATTCTCTTAAGTTGCCTTTTACGACACCCACGAGAAGATTATGGGGGAGTGCTATTCTTAAGCCGGCACTCCACGACCAACCTGCTGTCGGCTGTACATTAATTTCTGCACGTTAATTTCATAAAAGCAGGTAGGGTCAACGAACTACCCACCTCAGAAACTGATTATAACTTTAAGTTCTAGGTCTCGCAAAGTCGCAGCTCAAAGGAAGTGTATTATAATTAAAGCTGCAGTAAGCAAACTCTATGCCCCTATAACAACCCTTTGAGAGGTTACCTATTTAGCAAAACCCCTGCTCCGCCACGCACGGTGACCATTAAGGAACGTTTCAAACCAAAGTAAACCTTAAATACTTTTATCTAAAGTACTAGCGCAAAAAAGCCCGGCCACGTTGAGCCACATGCATGCCTGCACTTGTATGTATTCTTTAACTTTAAGTTTAAAAGGAGGAAAGTATTTAGATTGAAATTGAGCTCAGCGATCAGTCCTAAAAACTATGCTAAGGGCGCGTACATATCCTACCAATGCACTTTTAACCGAATGCAAAGTGCTATCAGTTCGCCAACTTTTCATTTTTAGAGTGGGCTTAAACAAGCACCGTGAGATTATCAACACTCCAGAGTACAAGGGACTCCTGTCTCGTAGAGTGTTTAGGACGCCTGTCCCAATCACAAAAACCAAATTTGCACAGAGATTTCAGAGTTTTCTAAGTCCTTACCTCTACAACAAAGCTGTTAAGCAATGTAATTTAAAGCAAGCCTCAGTAGCTGAGGCTAAGAAGCTTATACAAGAATGGTTGTCTCAACTAAACTATGACCAAACTGAGGCTCTACTTAACGTCTAAAACTCGACTCCATCTATTATCCATATATACAGTACAGTATTTTCAGTATGTATGTGTGTGTGTGTGTGTGTGTGTGTGTGTGTGTGTGTGTGTGTGTGTGTGTGTGTGTGTGTGTGTATGTATATGTATATTTTAATGTGTGTGTGTATGTATGTGTTTGTATGTGTATATACTATAATTATATATCCAACGAATTCCTTGTTTGATTTAATTCAATTTAATTTGATTTGATTCAATTCGATTTAATTTATTTGATTTAGTTTAATTTAATTTTATATGATCTAACTTTCCATTGCATTTCTTAAGAAAAAAAATAAGAATTATAATGTACACTAACAATAAATCACGCAATATCAGCACTGCACGTCTAAATGACAATACTATTTTGTGTAAAATGTCGTCGCCCACGATACAGACTCAGCCTAGTGTGGGGACACGGCCACCACTACCTAATGTTATCTAAATATTATTGTTAATTATGTTTTAAATTGAAACTAAGATTAATAATAATTAATCCACATGCATGTAACATAATTCATTTGGTAATAAATAATTTTTAACTTTTACTTTTTAAATCTAATCGCCCGCACGTTCGCCGGCCAATACCAGATGATAGGACGGTCCCTCCAAAACATGACCTTATACCGTTCTTGAACATAGCGCACGATTATGAGTGTGCGTCATCTCACCCCTTGTCGAAGCGGGAGAGGTAGATTGCATAAGTAATCTAAAATGAACTCTAAGCCCTTGCGATAGGAACGGGAGCCTAAAACACAAAAGTTGACTCGCCGTCGTGTGTACACTTAGGTAACTAACTGAAGTTTTACTTATTTGTTTCACGGCCGAGTTAATTTCTCAGAAAGCTTTTTGTGGCGCACAAGCCTGAAGTAAGTAGGTATTTTTAGTGGAACGGAAAGTAGGTTAGATAGTACAAACCAGAGCACAAAGTTTAATTCAGTAATAGGTCTTGGAAGTATCGTCCTTAAGCATTTAGTTCCAGTCTGGCGGATAGTGTTCACTCTGAAGGGTGCAGGGTCGTATTCCAGGGTGTTTCTGTAGAATCTGATTTGTAGACAAGGTAGTTTTCAAGAAACATCCTATGAGTACCAATCTACGTTGCCTCAGTTGCTCTAGCGAATGTACGAAACAGGTGATATTTTTATCGCGATTTCAGGATTGTTCCCATAATAGTAGTAGGTAATTTGTATTGATGAGTAGAAAAACCCCGTACCGTTTTAACCGTACTAGGTAGCCACCTACTTGTCACAGAACAACTCTTTTAGCGGATCGCCCAACACAATAATATGAAACGTTACAAATTTATTTTTTCTCAGTCTGTAAATAGTGAGAACCTATAGACAAAAACCGAGGACTAGACGCTAAAAACAGCCGCTTTTTGGCATAAATGCTATCTACTCCCAGGTCTTCCATCCTAGTTTCTCGGTCGTGGGTCCGAAAAATCACTATTGTTTTGCTGTTGATCTGCAAGACATGATTTTTCCAGTGGTGGCGCGCTAGTGAACCGCTAGCAATCTCTCAATCATATTGATAGTGATTTAAAGAACCTATAGCCGAGAATCTAAGAGTATGGACCTGAGACTAGATAGCATTTGCGCCAGAAACGGCCGTTTTTGGCGTTAATGCTATCTAGTCCTAGGTTCACGGCCATGGGGCCTAAAAATCACTATAAATATGATTAAGAGATTGATCTGACAAAATCGATCTGTTAAAGAAAATATGATTTTTTTCGGTTGGGGTGCTAGTGAACCTCATGAAGCCCCTTAAAGAAACCCTAAGTACGAGCCTGTACAAGTCTAGTTTACCTAGTCTACCTCACAGTAGGCTCCCTTAGCAGCAGATCTCATTTATGTTTCAAAGGCGTATCCACGGAGAATACGCGTCTGGACGACCGATTTTATTAGCTACATGGCCTTTTGACGTAATTAGATTTGGCCCTAAGGAAATGCTGCTCGCTCTAGACAGCATTCAATCTAAAAGGTGCCCCAGACAGTATTTTAAGTAGATCTAGGCTTAGTTCTTTAGACGAGGCTTCCAAAGTGAGGCTAAATTTCTCCATTGGAGAGTCTACGCCACGTACCTGTGTTTTGTATAATTATTCAGATTCAACCGATTTATAGAAAGACGATTCCTCTAAAACACCCCTCAAATGAAGTTTAAATAGTCTGTGGTAAAGTCTTCCCTTTACTAACCTTTATATTTAAACTGCATTTGAGTAGTGTTTTAAGTAATCGTGTTTTTATAAATCCAACTGTTATAGCACGGTTGAAAGAAAAGGTCTGAATAATTATAAAACAGGTAGGTAGGTGGCGTAGGTAGACACCCCAATGGAGTTTAGGCTCAGTTTGTATAATATTTAATTTCATTCGACTTTGGCGAGCAGTGAGTAAACAAATCGTTGATGGAAATCGTTAAAACATAGTCATTATTTTTTTTTTTTTGTTGCACTAACCCGAGGACAATTATTTAAAAACCTATTTAGAGGCTAAAAATTCCACCCATGCCGGGACTTGAACCCGCGACCTCTGGCTAACCGTGCCAGAGGTAGTGGCACTTGTGAAGCGATTATAGAAGTTAGAAGAATAAGAAGATATATAAAACTATCAGAGACGGAGCAGTTACAAAGAAAAACAATGTAAAAGTGGCGGCCTTATTGCCAATAGCAATTTCTTTCAGGCAACCTTATGTTGGAAAGATTTTTGTAGTTAAGATAATTAGTAGGTAGGTAGTTTGAGGAAGGACTAGGTCACACAAATGTAAAAGTGACAATGAAGAAGACAAAAGGGTCAATATATTACCTACACCTAAAATTGGAGCGCAGATCATGTACATTACATTAGTTTTTATTTCACTTCAAATACAAGCACTATTTCCGAAGTTATAACAAAAAGTTTCATTAAGCCCTTCAAACCCTCATGCTATGACGTCAAACCCCGTGCTGTGTTCTGTGCCCCGTTCAGCCCGCGACCGCGACCCGGGGCACGCGCGGCGCTCGGTCCGGTGTGACCCTACTAAATTACGCGCGTCTCGTTTAATTTTGTTTCGATCGTCTTCGTTTTCCTATTACCTATCATAGTGTGCTTGTACCTACTTCAGAGAAATAATATAAATTAGCCTTTATATCCGATCACACTAAAGTGAAACGTGTAGTGTGTAGAATGGAAGGTTTTCTAAAAGGTCAGTTTGATGGTGGCACAATATTTCATGAATAATCAGGATTTTACCGCTGCCGAAATTCGTGGAATAAAGGTGAAAAGGTAGTTATTCATTTTTTTATTTCATTGTTTCATTTAGTAGCGCCTATTATGGGCGGCGATAAAATATACTAGGTACTCGCAATCAACATCCTTTCATGCACAGCTGAACTTTTTGAATCACTTATTTACAAACACATATTTAATCAAGTTAAACCGCAGCTCTCTGACAAACAGCACGGATTCGTAAAAAATAGGTCCACAATTACTAATCTTTTAGAGTATAAACAATTTTTGTGTTCCTCTTTTGCTTCAGGTGGACAAGTTGACGCGATCTATACTGATTTCTGTAAGGCGTTCGATAAAGTTAATCACGTCATCTTAGGTCGTAAGATAAGGTCCTTTGGAATACACGGCTGCTTATTGCGCTGGGTTGACTCATATCTGCAGAACAGAAGCCAGCTGGTGGCAATTAAGGGCTATCTTTCTTCACCTGTTTCTATATTATCGGGGGTTCCACAAGGTTCCCATCTTGGACCCTTATTTTTTATAATGTTCATAAACGACTTAGTTGATCGGATATCGAGCCAGTGTTTGTTATATGCTGATGATCTAAAGATATATGCCGAGGTAAAGAATGATAAAGACTGTCTAGTGCTACAAAACGACCTCCGTCACCTGTTGAACTGGTGTGCAATTAACAAAATGAGCCTCAACGTAAGCAAATGCTTTGTTATCTCGTTTACAAAAAAACGCGTTAATAAAATCTTATACAGCTATACGTTGGATGGCGTCCCCCTGGACCGAAAGACTGTCGCTAAGGACCTCGGTGTACTATTTGATTCAGAACTTTCATTTCGACAGCATTATGAGCATATAACCAAGAGATCTCGTCAACTACTTGGCTTTTTAATTCGAAATACAAAAGGTTTCAAAAAGTCTCGGAGTCTCATTTATCTCTTCCAGACTCTTATAAGAAGTGTGCTTGAATATGGATGCCAAATATGGTCCCCCTTTTATGCCGTTCACATCAATAACATTGACAGTATTCAAAACAAAATGCTAAAAATATTATCGTATCGGCATGGTATGGGACGCACGCTATTAAATTATGAACAACGCCTGAGAAAATTTAACCTTGTTTCCTTAGAAAATCGCAGAAAAATTCTTGATCTCAAACTACTTCACAAGATCCTACATTCTAAGATAGATTCTCCCTTCTTGGTTAGTCTCCTCAACATCAATTGTTATTTTAGAACCCGTAAATACAGACCATTTCACCTGCGCGTGTATAAGAACAACACCTCGTATTACAACCCTATTTCTAGAATGTGTCGTCTATATAACAACCTCTTCGCCGAATTTCCTGGTATTGACATATTTGAACCAAGGCCTTCAAAATTCATCAAAATTATTAGTTTTATAATATCTAACCCGTCTTCGTCCAACGCTTTACCCATTAATTAAATAATTAAAGCTGCTTCAGTTCTAAATTATCTACTTTATGTCAATTTAGGCTTAATGTTTTAGATTAAGTACTGCATATCCCACTTCCATTTTGGCAAACTTCTATGTTTACATACCTTGGACTACAGTCCAGAACACAAATAGTTTATTTCTAAGTTTATTTTGTATAACAATCGACTGTATTCTGTTTTGTAGACTCAATAAAATAAAATAAAAAATAAAAAAAATAAAATCTCGAGGTTGTCGATGATTATTTTATGTGTTTTGATACTTCTGACAAAATATTGACTTATTTATAGTGAGAACAAAATATTTTCATAATTGTATATTTTGCGGCCCGCCAATACAGTCGGTTGACAAGCACTGCATGCATTGCGTTGCATATTAAAAAAAAGGCCGCGCGCTAAAGCTCGATTGCCCGCGCGCGTGTCAGCTCCGCACATAAAAACAACACCGACCAACGAAACTTGACCGCAAGCCGGCAACCCCCCCGTCGCGTGCGGCAGCTGCGTCAAGTTTCGTTAAGTCGGTGTTGGTTTTACGTGTGGACCAGACCAGTCTAACTTGAGCTCTTACGTCATACGTGTGCGGGCACCGCAGGTTTTATGTTAAAATATAGGTAGTTCAGTGAAAACATACCTAATGAGAGTATGGGCTTAATCTTCTCTCCCTGAGAGATGGCCTGTGCCCTACAGTGGTATATAGGCTGCTTATTATATTACCTAAGGATTCAAAATTATTGAGCCTTTCAGTATGCCAGCACTTTATTTATCTTCTAATAAGTTGTACCTACTAACTTATTAGAAGATAAATACAGTTCGTCAGGCTTATTTACATAGGTACTAGGTAGTAGGCAAGATACCTATTTAAACAATTAAAAGTAGACAAGTAGGTAGGTTAAGCAGGTCAAATGTGGCAAGGATAAGTAGAGAAGGATAAACTTATTATTAACAAATACTTTTAACATCGAAATGGTCTTCACAGCAGTGCGCTTCAGTTTTAGGGCCTATTGAATCAACTCTTTTGACGGCTGTCATCCACTTTGTCCTCATTTTTGGGTCCTCAGGAACATAAAAAAGAGGTGTTTTAACTGTTGAATTGAAGCACTGAGGCCCAATACAGTATTTTTTTCCATTTTCACCACAGGGAACTTTATAATTTTAATTTTTACTGCGCAGCGGCGTGCGAACGAGAGCGCGCGCTACCAAAGCGCGACTGTCAAATGACCGGGGGTGTGACGTCATCGGCTAGTGAGCGCCCGCCCACGTTGTTAAAAACCTTCGGCCGGAAATACGCACTTTGATTGTAAATATCTCAGCCATTGTTTAAGATTATGAAAAAGTAAAAATTTTGCTAGCTTTTCATTTGTACAGAAATTTATTCCAAAAGCTTGTTTTTAAAAACATGTACCCTGTAATAGTCTAACTCTTGAATACTCTCCGAAATATCCTGCATTGTGCGATGCTTAAATTTCTTCGGAGGCAAGCGTGAAAACTCACTTGGAAACCATCTTTTTGCCAGCTCTTTTATAGTGCTGACGTCTATAATCCTATAGTGTAAATAGGAGTTGAAACAAGGCATGTACTTTTGCAAGAAGAGCCGGTCCATGTAGACGGAGTTTCCTGCTAGTGGACACCTGCCCTCAGGCACATGAGATTTGATGAATTGAAGCACTTGCTCCTCTGCCTGGGTGACCGAGATAGTCGACTTTCGGCTAGCCTCCGTCAAACCACTCTGAAAAGGAAATTCAATTCATTTTAAATTCTACATAAGAACAGGGAATTATTGGCATTTAGCTTACTGATAAATACCTAGAGCTGAACTCCAATAACCCCCCAGCACTGACGTTTAATCTAGATGAAACAATTGTTTCTTATTACATTAACCCTAGACACCTAACCTTCGCCGTTTCGACAAATACGTGACAGAAAAATTGTTGTATCTATTTGGTGCATGTGCAGATAGCTGTGGTGTCTCTTGTCAACTCAGAGTTCATCACGGCTTAGAGGCAACGAATTCCGGCAGCCAAATACCTACTATTCTTATTCGAAATTTTACAAAAATACGTACAGTATCGCAATTTTTGGTGAACATAAAATTCTTTTTATACTGAGTAGGCATAAAAAAGTTTTTTTTTTCTAATGTCTACTATTTAAGTTTTGTCCATAAAATGTACAACCTGAGTGTACAACTAATGTTTTAAATTTCTGTTTTAATAAAATTTTTCATAAGAATGTAGAAACTGTAGAAACAAGTGCCATTTTAAACACAAAGAAAAATAAATAAGAGTATGTGATAAATAACAACAAATTATTTTATTAAAAAATATAAAAACCTCAGTGCAATAAAAAGTACCAAAAACATAAAAGTTTTATTTAAAAGTTAACACTTCAAAAAACATTCGTTGAATTGACTTATTATGGGGTATGTGAGAAAGTTAGGTGTATAGGGTTAACTTAGCACTAGTCAACGAAATAGACAATAAGGTTACTGATAGGTTCCATTGATGTAAGAACTGACTTGGCACACTCTTAAGAACATTGTAACTGAATGAGCCAGGTGTATTTTGTCGCACCCTAAGTACACATATTGAATTAACACGAGCTTAGCAATGTAATAAGGAAGAGCGGGATATTTGTAACACAGGTTTCGAGTTAGTAAAGACCTCCAACAACATATAAACTGTAACAGTTGCTCATTTAATAAAGATTTTACTAACTGGATCATTTTTGCCAAGATCATACAAAGTCACAAAGACAGTGAAGAATAGGGTTAAAATAACCTCTTCTGGTTTTTAGAAGAGGTTATGTTTACATTTCATTATAACAAGATTCCTTAAAAAAAAAACCCTCAAAAAGCAGCCTGTGGTAAAGGAAAGAGGTATAACCACAGATTATTTAAACTGCCTCCGAGGAGTGTTTCAGAGGAATGTGTATATATAAATAACAGTGTTTATGGTTGGTGGGTAAAGTTGGGGGCAGGTTGCAGGTTGGGGTGTATGCATGGGGGCAATATAGGAGCATTAAGGACGCAAAAATTAAGCTTCTTAATAGGTACCTCACCGTGTTGAGCGATGCACCACTCGTTCATCGTATCTAAGACGTGATCGGGCTGATGTACGATGATGTTAGGGCCTGTGGCCAACACTTTTAGTTGGGCATCAGTCACCAAGCAAGATATCTCTAGTATTTGATCCTTGTTTATATCAAGGCCCGTCATCTCCAAGTCTACCCATACTATGCGCTTAGCGCCTTCCTTGATGGACTGTCCCATTTTACTTCTTTGTGTCATATCTGAGGAAAGAGAAATGTGGCGAGAAAACGAGAAGGAATGGAGATAAATTGAGGAGAACGACAACTTACTTGTCAAATGTGGTCGAAGTAAGCTGGCAGAGGTCCTAGAGAAATGGTTGTTGAGGACGGCAAGGATATTGCGAGATAAATTCATTTATTAAATTTTAAAAAATCTAAGCACAGCCAAGACTTTTTTTTTTTAAAACGTTTATTGGCTATTGGATTGGATACAGAGTCCGCCTACAGCCAAGACCTTTTTTTTTTAAAAACGTTTATTAGCTATTGGATACAGAGTCCTTAATTAGGTATTATTACGAATGATGGTTTACAATTTTCCTAATTAGGATTATGTACATAAAACAGCCAAGACCTTATGCAGTGTTGCCAGATGCTAGCCGGCCAATTTCGCCAAAATTTTGAAAAATAGTCGCCCTAAAATCGCCTAAGTTCTCGTAGCCCAAATCGCCTAAATTTTCAGCTTAATAGCCTCAATAAAATGATTTTTTTGAATTGTGGCGCTCATAGTTAATTTTGTACGCAGGTGTTTTCTAAAATTATCTCAATTAATCTTAAGAATGTAAAAATAATTTTTAAGTATGATTACTGGTCCGTCTTAGCAATTAATATTCATTGCACCCTTATACCGCTACGACAAATAAAAAAAACGAAAAGATCAATAAACAAAGATACACTTACCTAATAAATACATATAATTTCTTTTGATTTCCCAAGTAGCCCAAAAGTCGCCGAAAATAAAATTGAGATAGCCCAATTGTCGCCCGGTCGCCAACTGCAATTTTTGATCGCCAATTCACCCTCGGAGATAGCCCAAATGGCGATAAATCGCCTCATCTGGCATCCCTTCTGTTTTATGGACTCTGCATTCATTAATTATTTTTTTTATTTAGTTTAACAGCTCTGGGTACAAACCCTTCTGAACTAAGCCTTGCTTCACTTCATTCAATATTATTATTCACTATATTATTTTAACAGATTTCATAAGTCACAGTGTTGCCACAGGCTGGCCAGCGAATATAGCCAAAATTCGGAAAATTAGTCGCCCAAAAATCGCAAGGCGCGAGAAACAGATGGGACGTGGGGCGAGGGCGCGGTAAGATGTATAGAGTTACAGACCAAGTGCGACCGCAGAGCAAGGACTGTGGTCCGTGACACAGAGAATATAATCACTACGTGTCCGTGACTCAAGTCGTATGGCTCGTAGGGCCTTGGGGGTGGCAACTGTCAAAAAATTCAAAATGGAGGATGTCCCGTTTTCTTCACTATTTGTATGGGAAAAGCACAATATTTGTAATTATTAAACCCCAGATATGTGTAGCATCTTTTTTCGAAAAAATCAGTGCCTACGCATTTACTGCTCAGTTTGCAATACAAAAACTGTGGCTCCTAAACAATTTAGAGAAAGTAAATCGATTATCAAGAAGTTTATAGGATATTATTCCAGTGAACAAATACCAAACAAATATTTCTATGCAGGTAAATACAAATAATGTAATAAAATACATTCAGAATCATTGTTTAAGTTATGTTTTATCATTCTTGTTTGTTTTCAGGTCCGCATCTTTCACTCTCGCTAAAAAAGCGGAGGCAGTGTTTAGGTACCTAGACTGTTAAACCTAAAAACAACAAATGCAAGCCTTGATATTAATAATTCAACCCATTTGGCAAATGTAAAGCCAGCTATTATTGCTGCAATTGTATGTGAAGTAAAACAATGTTCCTGAGTAATTGTAAACATCGGTTATATTTAATAAAATCATAATCATACATTGTAACCCGCATTTCTTTGGGCCTAAGCCCATATCTCAAAATAGGTAAGCAGCAGCACTTAATTACCCAGAGCCTGCCCATACCATTGAACTGGGCAGATCTGAATAGATATCAATACGTCTGATAGGAATTTACTTGTTTCCGATAGGAACCTTCAAGTAGTAGTCCCGCAGCATCATTTTACGCTCATAAAGCTGCTTTTTCTCCAAACTAGAATAAAATTAAGAGAGTTCATGTAGAAACAGTATGATTTTATGAGTTTATATGGTACATAGTGTGGATGATTTTACAACGATTTTTGATGTTTCTGAGAATCTTTCTTAAGTAAATTTCACATTTTACACTTTATAATCAATAAATCAACCCGTAAAGAGGTATTTAATTAAAGGTGTGCAATTATTTCTGCAAGAAATGTTTAAAATATATTTTTGTGGTTACCTTGGTATTACAGTCTGTATTCCTTTTGCGGTACACAAAACTTTGCTTTTTCAATTTTGGTATAAACTATAGCTTTCCCTTTTTTAGTGAAAAGCATTTCATGACGTTTTTATGTTGACTTTCCATAAAAAAAATCGGAAAATAAGCAACACTTATAAAACAAAACGAACATTGTCGGGGCAAATCTCAGTGGCGCCATCTATAATTAGTTTCGTGTTGCATTCCCCATTTAGAAATAATAGGGGTTAAAGTATGAAATTGCCGTTTTATTGCAATAGGTTCTTTGAATTGACATAGAATCTTCATGGTTTGATGTTTTCGAATGAAACTTTTTTCAAATGGTTTCTATGATGTTCTTTTTTTAAAAAATGTGAAACATTTGAATATCGACTTTCAATTGTTTTTGTTATTCAATTTAGACAAGAAAGATGGATACTGCGAAAATTCGAGTGATTTTTGAATACGAGTTCCGACGCGGAACTAACGCGGCAGAAACAGCCCGCAATATCAATGCTGCGTTTGGAGAGGGGTCTACTAATGAACGCACCGTGCGATTTTGGTTTAAACGCTTTCGTGATGGAAATTTCGACTTAAAGAACGAGCCACGAGGAAGACCGCCCACACAGGTGAATAACGATGAATTAAGAGAGATAGTGGAAGCCGACCCTAGTCAAACTACCCAGGAATTAGCGGCATGGTTTAACGTTACCTTACCCACAATATTGACTCACTTGCGTCAAATCAATAAAATTAAAAAATACGAAAACGATCTTCACCATTATTGCTCCACGACAACGCGAGACCTCACACAGCACGAGAAACCATTTTGACCCTTCAGGAACTGCAGTTAGAAACCATTCGTCATCCTCCGTATTCACCAGACCTTGCTCCAACGGACTACCATTTTTTTCGTGATTTGGACAATTATCTACGTGACAAGAAGTTTTCTTCCCAGGAGGCAGTACAAAATGCTTTCACACAGTTTGTGCAGTCTAGATCATCGGAGTTCTATCGCAAAGGCATTAATGACCTTCCCATTAGATGGCAGCAATGTATAGATAATAATGGCAACTATTTTGATTAAATAAATTTGTTAAAAATTAAAAAAATAAACAATTTAGTTTTTCAGTACAAATCGGCAATTTCATACTTTAACCCCTAATACCTATAAGTTAAGTTTTTTTTTAAACAAGAACGCTTGTAGTTATGTACGCATCAGCTTTTTTAATTCTCTCAATTTTGCAATTTTATAGAAAAATCAAAAATATTATATACTGTAAAATTATATCGAAATCAGATAAGAAATAACGAAGTTTAGTGCACAGGTTCGAAAAACGGGCGCAAACTGACGCCATACGCTTGACACGTCACAGGGTCCGATGAACCGTGCACTTTGTTGCCGCGTACAAACTAGCATCTTTGGAAAGAAATGTTTGACGTTTTGTTTTTCGAAACTCGATTTTACTGCTTAAACAGAAATGCTAATGCCGATCGGGTCCTTTAGAAGATAGATTACAGAAACTTTTTGCAAATACGATCTGTAATTTTTTTTCCCATGGTGGCGCTAGCGTTACTATATGGAGGGCTCCATCCATCTCCAGCTCTAAAATCTCTCAATCACGTTAAAAGTAATGATTTTAAGGACCAATGGTCGTGAACCTAAGGCAATATAGACCTATAACTAGATAGCATATTCCTTTAGGTCCGTGGTCCTATGTTCTCGGTCCTAAAAATCACTATTAACATGATGGAGATATTGTACTGGCACTTTTTGAAAATATGATCTGTAAAAAAAGACGATCTGTGTGATTTTTTCCCTTGGTGGCGTTAGTATTACTCTATGAAGCCCTCTCGTAAGATAAAAAGATAAAGATAAAAAGTATTTATTGTCTCATCAGAAAAAAAACTCATAAGCAGCCTATAGTATACGACCCACTGTAGGGCACAGGTCTTCTCTCAGAGAGAGAGTATGGGCTTAATCACTACGCGTGCCCACCGGGGGACTGGAGATTTCAAGCGCTGAGGTATGCGAGTAGCTCAGACACTTAGGTTTCCTCACGATGATTTTCTTCACAGAGTGGCATTGCTACTATATTACTACTATAGAGTCGTCGATGAGAAACATAAAAACTAAAAACCTAAATTACTGGCATTTTGCAGATGGTACGAAGTTTCTATTTGCACTTAAAAAAAAAGTTTTGTATTTAATTTAGAAACACAAACAAATTTTCCAACTAATGTGTGTAGTGAATGAAAGGCGGTACGTCTATCTCATAGCGCGTTTATTGGGAGACTGCCTAGCAAAACAATGTGCATCTTACCCTACACTTCACTTCCACCCTTAGTAACTACTCACCCTTAAAATATTCAACTTAAAAACTAATTTTCCATTTGAGTTTCACTGGGACAGGTGCATACTTAACTTAGTTAACACAACTTATCTCAAGGTAGGTAGTGAATTCTCATTTACATTCTGAAATGTTTACTTCAAAATTACAATATAATGCAAATTATAGTACATTTTATAACAAGGGAAAGAACTTTAAATCTGGCTGGCGATGGCCACGCCACTAAAAATAAAAACAAAAAGCCTTACAATCAAAAAACATCGTCAATGCCATAACGACGTGGTGGTACCCGATTTTCACGGATAGGGTCACCGACGACGGCGGGCGCGGCGCTCTCTACCGGCGTCGGTGGTGGCGCCGACGCATGCGCTGGCGCAGCCGGGGACTCCGGCCCAGTGCGCGCGCCCGGCCGCACCATCGCCCCTCCCGCGACACCCGCGCTCCCCCGCAGTGCCGCTGCCTCGTGATCCGAGCCCGACGCCTCCGCCGGCGCCGGCAGCACCACCGCCCACACCCCCGACCGACCGGGCCTTTGTGGGGACCGCAAGATTGACTCTGTTCCGTCTCCACCGTGAAGTTGCTTAATTTGGTCGATATGCCTATGTATCTCGGTCCCATTCCTATCTTTTATTAAATAGTCTGTGTCGCTGCGCCTTTGAATCACCTCTCCCGGTAACCACTTTGGTCCTGGCCTGTAATTGCGGTACCATACTTTGGACACAGCAACATCGCGTTCTACCCCACCTGCGGCGGTAATTTGTCTACGCTGTGACTCCCTTACATGTTCCTCATGGTCAGGTTTTAGTTTGTCCAATCGTGTTCGCAGCTTACGATTTTGCAAAAGTTTTGCAGGTGACTCACCTGTTGTGTTATGCTCCGTGTTGCGATAGATAAGCAGAAACCGACATAAGGCCGTGTGTACCGATTGTATTATTGCTTTTTTAATAACCTTTTTACAAAGTTTGACAGCGTTCTCCGCTGCACCATTGGATGATGGGTGGTAAGGCGCGGTAAACAGCTGTTCAATTCCGTTATCCCGCAAAAAACTACCAAATTCCGCGCTCGAGAACGGTGGTCCATTATCGCTAACTATTTGCTTTGGTAAGCCAAATCGTGCAAACATGTCCCTTAGTTTTGTAATAATATTTCTTGCCGTAGTTGTACTTACTTCTATTACCTCGATCCATTTAGAATAGGAGTCTACCACGACTAAATAGGTGACGCCCCCAATTGGTCCCATGAAGTCGAGGTGGAGTCGCGTCCACGGGCGGCCCGTCCACGGCCACGAGTGCGGCGCGTGCGCGGGCGGCGCACACCTCGCACTCGCGACACACGGCCTCCACGTCCTCGTCGACCCCCGGCCACCAAACATAACTACGCGCGAGTGCTTTTGTTTTTACGATTCCCATGTGTGAATCGTGCAGCTCAGCTAGTACGCTTTTCCTGCCTTCATTCGGTATTACTACCCGATGACCCCACATCTTTGCGCCTATTGAAATAAGGTTTCAACTCGCGTATTTCCACCTCGTTCGGCCAACCGTCATTTATGTAACCTATAACCCGACTAAGCAGAGAATCCCTGCCAGTTAAACTTTTCAACCTATTATAGTCGAGTAACAATGCCTCCGATGCAAAATGCAAATGAGTTTGCTCGGGAATTTGATAAATGTTCTCACTATGTACCCTCTTTATATGCCTTAATCATACGTGATAAACAGTCGGCCGTGTTTTGTTCAGTGTTAACATACTCAATATTGAAATCGTAGGCAGACAAAAGTAATGCCCATCTTTGCAGTCTGCTCGCTGTCATGTTAGGTATACCTTTCGAAAATACTAACTAAGGGTTTATGATCTGTGCGTAAGAAAAACCGTCTACCATACAAGTACTGGTGAAACTTTTTTACTGCATAAAAGATGGCTAATGCTTCTTTATGGATCTGGCTATAGTTTTTTTCCGCCTCTGACAAGGCCCGCGACGCGTATGCTACCGGCAGCTCGCGGCCCACTGGGTCACGCTGCACCAGCACCGCGCCCAGCCCGTGCGCGCTTGCGTCACACGTCAACACCACCTCGCGGGATAAGTTGTAGTGACTCATCACCTCGGCACTTGATAACAATTGTTTAACCGTCTCGAAAGCTACTTTCTGTTTTCTCTCCCAAACCCAATCACTACACAAATTCCCCATTAGTTCATATGTTGCTTCCCCCACCAATGAAATAAACGTGGGAACTTTTAGTTCTTCTTTTATTTCGTTCACCAAAAAATACATTTCTAGGCGTTCACAGTAAGAAGTCCAATTTCCACTCGCGGCGTCGAAATCGCCTAACTTGCCCGCCATTTTAAAAAAAACAGCCTCGTCAGCCACTGCAGTGAATGAAAGGCGATACGTCTATCTCATAGCGCGTTTATTGGGAGACTGCCTAGCAAAACAATGTGCATCTTACCCTACACTTCAATGTGCTAATTTTTTACCGAGAATATTTTTGTCTGTTTTACGGGAACAAAAAAACTCCGATTTTTAAGTACTCATACCTCAGTAAACATATTTGATACTCAGGTGTTATCGTCTACTATTTGATAATATTGTCTTTCGTCACAGCTTTCTGTTTATGCTAAAAAAATGGGCTCATACAAAAATCGAGCTCAAAAAACACTGTGGCACTGGGCACCTGGAATCGCGCTGGGCGCATTTTAAAATTGCCTAAGTTGAAACTTCTCTAACGTTCTCATTTCTTAGTGGATTTGAGTAATTCAAAAAGTAGTTTGCCTAAATTTTTGTGCTACATTCGGCCTAGTACTTGGAAGTACTTGAATATTTTAGAATGATCTTTATTAAGATTATACATGTATGTAATAATAAAAACACTTTTTTTTACGAAAATTACAAGTTAGTGCTTTTTATATCCATCGAAAGCACCACGACAAATAAAAAAGAACGTTAAATCAATAAATTAAAACACGATTACTTAAAGACACATAGAAGTAGTTTGTTCTGATTTCACAAGTAGTCCAAAAGTTGCCGAAAAGAGACAGCCCGATTGGTGACTGGTGGCCGATTGTGTTTTAGTTGCCATTTCGCCTTCCGAAATAACTCAAATTACGATAAATCACTACGTCTGGCAGCACTGCCAGCCCACAGATTAAGAATATATACTACCACAGCACAATATAACCTTATTTCTATAAACACCCCATAAATGCCTTGTAAACTTTATGATTGCAGTAAATGATGATGATGGTGATGATGACGCTATTACTATCAACAATATCAGTGCAAACCTCGCTTGCACGTGCGTCGAATGAATGAAGAAACTAAATTTCACGATTATAATCCCATAATTCGATTGTTTCATTGGCAGGCCGTACACTATCAATCTAGATCGCGATTGCATAGATTTGTTCGCGATCATGGATAATGGTCCAATACCAATTGTCCAATGCTTCCAATACCGTGAGAGCTTCGTCTCACGGTATTAGAAGCGTTGGGCAAGGATAAGACTTACCTATGACCGTCTCCTGGAAGCTCTAGAGGCACGTTACGGTGACAATCACCTAGAGCACGTGTTCAGAGCTCAACTGAAGGACAGAACTCAGGTTCGTAATGAGTCCTTACAAAAGTGGGCCCTAGAAGTAGAAAAATTGGTCCGGAAGGCGTACCAGGATTTGTCAGCCACATTTGTGGATGGAATGCTAGTACAAGCATTCATAGATGGAATTCGGGACCTTGAAGCCTGAAAAATGCACTTGCCCATGCCCTTGAGGTAGAAGCTGTACGTCAGTACCAGACGCGATCCTTCAAAGTCCGCGAAGTTGTGGCTAGGGATCCGATTGCTCCGCCTCGTGAAAATGGGCTTCGATAATGACTGGTGGTCAAAAATATGTCCCAGTTATGATCACACACGGCCCGGCGGGAACAGTATGGTCGTCAAAGGAGAAATTGGTGGAATACCATGTCACCTTACTATCGACACCGGAGCTTCTCGGACTGTGGCAGTTCTAGACTGCTCAAACATCTAACCAGAGATCATCTAGTCCGACCAATGCACTTTCAGCTGCACACTGCTACCGGCCAGTAGATTTCCATCCAAGGGAAGCAAGAGTGTCAGTGAAGATTGGAGAAAAGACATAATGGCACGAGGAAATCAGGGGTTATGAAGTTCGTATGGAAGGTGGAGTGAGTGGACATGTCTTTTGTGCTAGAAAGACGATACTCCAACCGATATCGCAAGCCCTAGTTCCGGTGAAATTACCATATTATGTTACAAGACATGGAACTCAACGCTGCGCATTAGTAGAAAAGGTTAGTAAGCCGTGGATGCCAGCTCGCACGGTGGTAACAACGTCAACTGCAGCATTTATAAGAGTCCTAAATCTAAGTGATACTCAACATGTTCTTAGAAAAAGAACCCTTAGTGGATCGTGTGAGGAAATTTTTTGGATTCGACGTTGTCATGAGCCAAATGAGAGCGACGAACCTGGAAAAGTTGTGGACATCGGAAAGTTACTGGATGACTGCCAAAACGATCTCACGAAAGAAGAGCTTCTGAAGGCGCATACCTACCTAATCTACTGATGCGCACTTGATCACGATCAGCGGATCGTGATCTTGATTTCAAAATATCTACATATTTTGTGTTCATATTGATCAATCCGTCAATCTACATAACAACACATAACATAACATAAACTCACGCCTGTATCCCAGAGGGGTAGGCAGAGACCAGGGACTGTCACTTGCTTCGATCCTGACAAATCACTTTCGCTTCCCCAACATTCATTAGTCGTTGCATGCACGCACGCCGGTTTCGGGTACTTTTTATCCGTCAATCTACCTAGTACATTATCGATCTGGATCGCGGTCATTGATTTTGATCGCAGGTCGCGATATAGAATGAAAGAGAATGTCTGTGCTTGGACCTTTTAGACGAGGCCAATAGACGAGACAATCGAGTAAGCCAGGCGAATATTGGCTTCGTGTGAATGGAACCAGGCGAATGCATTGGATTGTCCCAAGCTTATAGCTTATGCCAGTCGAGTGAATTAGAACGATTTCGAATTTGCTGGCGCTAGTGCTTCCCCCACTACTTTCCCATTGGATTGGCTTGTGTATTGGCTTCATGTGAAACGTGTTTCCGTCCCGGGCGAGTAAGCCAGTCCAATACATGTCATGTCGTACGTGTTGTTTTATTGAAGAGATTTTGCATATCCAAAATCTCTTCATGCATTAGCTTAATAACATTTTTGAACGTAGCTCTTAAAGCAATTTTACGTCTGTCCATCGTTAATAGAAATGAATTTTATTTACTTTACTTATTTATATCGGTATCGACTGGCTTGTGTGTGAACGACATGAAGAAAATTTTGCGTTTTTCACTGGATTGGCTTACTAGACTCGCTTATTGGATTGTCTCGCCTATTGGCCTCGTCTAAAAGGTCCATAAGGCTGGCTGCCATACATCAACGTTAATCCGTTGTATCATTTCATGTTGTAAAGGAAAACAAAGTTGACAAAATTTCCTCAACGTTTTGTTGAATAAAGGCATATAATAGGACCCTCCTATTGGTTTATTCGGTTTATTTCTCAAGAGCCGCATTACGATTGGTGCAATAGTAAAACACAAAACAACATTGTATGAATCTTTCTGCACCGTTTCATTGATAGCCAAAGCCAACTAATATCCAGTCAATTTCAGTCAAATGAAAACCGATTTATTATCAAGTGTCATCGTGTGGAAAACTTGATTTGTTTTTACTTAAATTTTACCCTAATTTTAACGTTAAAATCTTCGCAAAACTATCAGCTATGAACAGAATAATATTCTCTCAGTGCCGGTGCTTAAATAAATCATGTAAGGTCAAAGTTTTTCCTAATTTCTGCTTCGAAGGATTAAATTAGTTTAACCTAAACTATCGGGGTTCTAAGTGGAAAAAAGACTAATGTGTTGTGATTTCACAGCGTAATTTACGATATACTGTTTCCGTAGACCTTGAATAGTTCAACGCTATATTTATGGCCCTTATTTGGTAATTTCAGTGACATGAATATTCCATTCATAATAATGTAATTTCTCGATGGTTTATGCAATCGGTGAACATTGATCTCGCACCTGTCGCGACAATTTTACCTTGTATTAATTCTGGCGGTAAACTAACCGCCTGTAACTGTAAATAATTAGAATGTTTTCATTGTCTTACTTTTTTCCTCTTCGGACCTTAAATCACAACCTATTTTCACAATGGTTATAAACGGTTTGAAACTGCTACCAATATCAATTTCTGTTGGCAATCAAAAGTAGACAAAAATGTGTGGATTCATAATTTTAGTTTTGAAATTACTTTTCTTTTTGGCGTATTCTATGTAGACTAAGACACGTTATGTACATTAAGACACATTATATAGACTAAGCTTCATAGACAGCCTATATACGTCCCACTGTAGGGCACAGGTCTTCTCTCAGAGAGAGAGAGTAAGCTTGCTATGATTGTTTTACGAACAAACAAATCACATTAACTTCTTGGAGCCCATCTATTGTTTTTAAAATTCCATGCCCAAAAGGTTAATTAATTCATATTGATGCCTTTCTAGTATCACTACGGGAACCACGGCAATATCAAAATGTACAGTACATAGCACTCTCAAGATCTTTAAGCTATTACACATCACGAGGGTTTGAGCTTCAAAATGACATCACCCAAAAGCCACTTCTCAGTACTAGGGGTTACTTCGTCCTACCTACCATAAGGCAACTGTCTACAACCAGGTCCTTATTTGAGAAAGAACCATTAAAACCTTCTTCGAAAGTTGAAGCCACAGTTGAAACGATAAAAAATCAAGTTCCTCAAAAAGAGGTCAAGAAGAAAAGTCTAAAGACACGAATCATGGATGAACTCCGACACTATTACCATGGTTTTCGACTATTGTTCATAGCCATCCGAGTATCAACATCATTGGCATTCAGGATTTTAAAGGGAGAGCAGTTAACACGGAGAGAACACAAACTGCTAGTCACCACTATAGGTGACACGATCAGATTGGTGCCATTCATTGTTTTCATTCTTGTACCCTTCTTGGAATTCACTCTACCATTATTCATCAAGTTATTTCCAAACATGTTACCTTCAACATTTGAAAGCACAGATCAGAAGGAGGCCAAGTTGAAGCAACATCTGAAAGTCAAGCTTGAAATGGCTAAGTTCTTCCAAGAGACACTTGACCAAATGGCCCCGCAAGCCAGCAACAGGCACTCAGAGCTAGCCAAGGAGTTTTCAAGTTTCTTCAATAGAATAAGAACATCCGGCGATGTCGCAACCAGTGAAGAAATCATGAAGTTTTCAAAACTGTTTGAAGACGAAATCACTCTGGACTCTCTGGGACGGCCACACTTAGTTGCTCTATGCCGAGTCCTCAACTGTACCAGTATCGGCACCAGTGCTATGTTGCGGTTCAATCTCCGAATGAAGCTGCGTTCGTTAGCTGCTGACGACAAGATGATAGCCAAGGAGGGAGTAGACTCCTTGAACTTGGGCGAGCTTCAGCAGGCATGCAAAAACCGCGGTATGAGAGCGTACGGTGTGTCAGAGGAGCGTCTCAAGAAAGAACTACGGAACTGGCTGGATTTATCACTTAATGAGAAGGTTCCCCAGTCGCTACTGCTCCTTTCACGAGCTCTGATGGTACCGGACCATGTACCGACAACATACAAGCTCAAGGCGACTATTTCGGCATTGCCCGAAGAGCTTGTCACGCAGACTAAAGCGGCCATTGGAGAAAAGGAGGGTAAAATTGACTTCAAGGTAAGGAGATTCATATTATATTATTTATTATGAACTATAAAGACAATTTATGTTTATTTGTTGTTATGTACTTACTATAGATATCCGTGTATAATAAGTACATAATTATTTTACAGATAGAATGTTGTGATTATTGATTACTTATAAATATTTGGTCTTTTCAGTCCATAATTTCATCTTATGCTAGATGACAGTAGGCCTGTCGCCTGAATTTTTATAAGCTAAGCCATTTTTATCTAGCTGGTAGTGCCAATCCGCTCAAATATAGGCATCCTTCGCTGCTCGCGCTAATACCAGGCGTAAAGTATTGAATCATCGTCAATACAAACTTTTACTTAAAAAAACCACAGTGGATCCACTTTTGGTCAATGGCCATGAAAGAATAACACTTAAAGGCGAAAATACTAGGGTTGGGACGGGAAGGCCTCGAAGTCGCCGCTCAAGATCTATTACAAAGGCCCTATGTCCCTGATGAGGTGCCGCAGAAACATCATCATCAGTCCACCTCTGCCCACTGCTGGGTGTAGGCCTTTTCCCCATCAAGCCGTCTTTCGCGGTCTCGCCATTCGCATCAACGAGCCCTTTGGCGACTTGGCCACATAGTCCGACCATCGGGCCGCCACTCCGTTACTGCCCAGGTCCAGCTGCCATCTTCCCGCCTCGCCAAGAATCCCGCCCTGCCAGGTATCCCGCCCTGCCAGGTATCCCGCCCAACGCCAGTGCTTCAGACTCGAGATATAACCACAGTTACATGATATAAGTCAGTAACCAAATGAACATTTCCATTTCAGACCAAAGCGGAAGCCATCAAGCTCGAAGAGCTCAGGATCAAGGAAGAGAAGAAAGAGATGCAAGAGGCCGAACGGGAGAAGCAAATCCTGGATGCGCGAAAGAAAGAGAAGGAAGAACTGAAAGACAGAGCACCGATCATCGATGTGGAATCGGCCCCATCTGCTGTTGACATGGCGCCAGTCTTGAATGTGGATGCTCCCAAAGAGAAACCTGAAAAATCTGAAGAGGGTCTGTCTGGCAAGGATATTGAGGTCATTGAGGATGCCTTGGAGAAATTGGGTAAGTTTATATTTTTTTAAATTTATTAATACAGCAGCAGCATTAAGCTGAAGAAGAAGTGTTCTGGGATTGTTTGTCTATTCTTCTCTAAACAGGTTTTCCCAGAAAGTCCCATATTTCAGTGGGACTTCTACTCACAAATACATGGTCAGGGGTAAGTAGTAGTTGAACCTGAGATTTCCGCAATTAGCCTAATCACGCGCGTGCTCTGCACATGGGCCATTGTGTAAAGCAGGCGCGGTATGTGAAACCTCGGGTTTCCTCACGATGTTGTTCATCGCCGTTAGCAATGTATTGAAGAAGAAGAAGAAGAAGAAAAAACATTTATTATAAAAACAGTGCACACGCCACAATAACAAAACAAAAAAACAACAAAGAAAATATTTCAACCGAAATGTTATAAAAAAGAAAGGAAAGCGAACGGTCACGGCGTGTCACTGCTGCTATAAAATTGGCAACTGACTCAGCAGTATGCTGAGGGTCAAGCCTTCAGCGCTGATTTTCAGTCAGTGCCAGGAGTTTCCCCGCGAGCGTCACATACCGCGGTGTGGTACAACCGTGAGCAATACTTTAAATAGTAGAATGCAATGTAATACAGAATAGTAATTATATGCAATAGGATACGTATTATGTATACAGTATGAAACATATACTTAAATTGTTTTTATGAAGTCACTGAATAAACTACGATATACTCAAATAAAATCATATACAAATGAATAAAGGTATATAGCCAGCTTAAAGCATGTTTAAAAATTATGAATATAATTAAATTTATATGTACATAAATATATATACATATATAGGTATACTTAATTAAAGAAAAATAAATAAAAATATATAGATATATACAATATTGCCTGGCCCTACCATGCGATTACAGGCTCGTGTCTGTTTTTGCGGCGAGAGGTTGGAAGGGAAGGGAGTGGCGGTTTCTGATGCTCCAGCAAATATGCTCTGAGCTTGCGCCCAAAAGCACATCCACTGGACGCTTCACGGATTGGAGGGGAATGTCGTTCCAACACTTGGACGCCGCAAACCTGAAACTACCACGGAAAGCCATGGTCCGATGCGCCGGTGTCAGGATCCGTTCCTTGTGCACATACCGTTGTCTGGTGGACCATTCAAGCTTTGCGAACAAATAAGATGGGGTTTTTGTCCGTATCACACCAAAGAGTAGTTTGGCAAGGTGCAGATGCCGACGTGCCTCCATATTCAGAAGCTTTGCTGCGTCCAAGTATGGGCTGACGTGAGATCTAGGAGGGATTTTGAAACAGAAACGTGCACATGCGTTTTGCACACGTTGGATCAACCTTTTTGTCCTACCAAGTATACAGCCACCATAGACGACGTCACAGTAGTTCAATCTGGATAATATTAGTGATTCACCGAGCCTGACACGCAAATCAGTGCTCAGGTAATCGCGTGTGTTATAAAGAATCTTAAGGCGATAGAAACAATTACTGACTACGTTTCTGATATGATTTTCAAAACGGAGTTCACCATCCATCAGTAAACCAAGATTTTTTGCTTCCATAACCCTTTCTACTGGTTCACCCCTGATGACTATATTTTCGGAGGCTAAGGTTTGTATCGTATTATGGATTTGATGTTTAGTACCAAGTACCATGTACTTAGACTTACCAGGGTTTAGCACAAGACAGCTCCTGTCAGACCGTGATGCTACGCGATCTAGATCGCTGTTGATGGATTGGACAGCGGTCTTTATGTCGGTACAGTGGAGATGTATAGCTGTGTGTCATCTGCATAAAGATGACACATGCTGGTTTCCACGACCGAGGCGATATCTGCAGTATATAGAATAAATAAAAGGGGTGCTAAAATAGACCCTTGAGGCACACCCCTTGTTAAACGTTTCGTCGAGGAAAACAACACGGTACCATCGCTTTTTTCCAATCCAACAACTTGCGCACGGCCCGAAAGGTAGCTGTCAAACCACCGTACCGTGGCACTATCAAATCCATAATATGTCATTTTAGATAGTAAGAGGGAGGTATTGGTAGTACAAACGACAGCACATCAATCATAAATAAGTGTATCTTACATAAGTAAGTGCACTCCATCTAATTACGTTATTATGGACAATCTTGCAACCAACCAGCTTTATTAATTCACTAGATAACATTATCATCATCATCAGCCATTTGACGCCCACTGCAGGACATAGGCCTCCCTCATGATTTTCTCAGCTTCCCGCTCTTGTGCCGGCCGCATCCAGTGACTCCCCGCCACTGTAACCAGGTCGTAAGACCATCTGGGGGGGGCCTGCCCACGCTGCGTCGTCCGGTCCGCGGTAGCCAGGTCACAACTTTTTCGCCCCAACGGCCATCAGTTCTCCGAGCTATATGCCTCGCCTACTACCACATCAACTGAGCAATTCTTCGAGCTATATGTAACTCGGGTTCTTCTAGATAACATACAGCCCATGTACATCCTGATGGTCCATTGATGAAAGAATTTTTAAAGTCGGAAATCGGAGATAACCACTACCAAACTTTACCACTCGATACTATTAGTATTACTACAGATGGGTCAAGCACCGAAACTGTTCATGTTTCAGATAGGTCAATAAACTAATGTTTCCCTCTAGACAAAGAGTTCATTCTACCTCACTGTGCTATTCATATTTTTTAACATTATTATTATTTCTGTGTCAAAGAGAGTTTGTTTACTTTGCAAAATATTGGCAAGCCTCCCAATGCTCTTACTCAACACTCAGTTTACATTTTGGCATGTTATTTTTGAAGTTCAAGTTCATTCCCATTTCTAAGAAGCTCTAAATAAAGGCGCCAACATATGTTTTATATTATTATAACTTCATTTAAGTTCTAAAAGTGAATTCAATCAAACAGAGCCTTTAATGCATTGCAGTACAATGACAACTGCACAAACAAGTTCATTCTAATTTAGTTATTTGACGCTTTAAGTCTTCGCGCGTACGCGCGTTACAGCGTCAAAGAGAGGAAAAAACATGTCAGGTGACCCGACCGTGGATCTGTCATTGTTATAATGCACTGAGACAATCGAGACCCAGATAGAGAACACTATTGTACATCACAAACCAAAAATTCAAAGGGAATTTCTTATCCGAACAGTACAGACAGACTATAAATACCTGCTATTCTGTAGAAAAACAACTCCATACAATGGCTGATCAATCGTCACATTTTTCTTTCAAAGTCGCCAGTGGCGTAACTGAGTAGAGGATACGCCTATAAAGGTTGATGTGCTATCGACTATGCCAATAACGCTGGATTTAGACCTAAACAATATAGTTGTTACCCAGTAAATTTTGTGATAATTGTAATACATCGTAGATTGATGTCTCGACGGACTTAAGTTAAAAGCTGTATTATTTATCAATATTATCGGGCGACCTTCCAAACTCGGTCCCAGACATGATTAAAAAGTTAATGGCCAAGTAACATTGAATTTACCTCTACTCGTTACTACAGTATTGGGTCATACAACTTTAGCACTGTTTGCTGTGGAGCTGCCTTTAAGTCAGACATCTGATAAGGATCAGAAGATTACAGCTAGTTTAGCAAGAAGCATTGTTATGTTATATCTGTAATCTGTAGTACAATGGAACAAGAATAACATGAAAAAGGAGGAGGTTATCAATTCGACGGGTATATATATTTTTTTGCTATGTTTTCGCATAACTCCGTCAAATCTGAACCGATTTCGACAATTCTGTTTGAATAGATATAACGTCCCATCATCCCATTTTGATTTTGTGAAGATCTGATGGAGACTTTCAAAGATGGAGAACGGAACTCTTCAATGGACAGCAGTAAATAAGGCCTAATATGGCCCATCCTTTAGTAATATCGGTATATTTTATAAAATAGCGCAAAAATAGTCCCAAGTTAATTTGGTGATGTTCTGGTGAAGACTTTCGGATATGGAAATTGAGAACATAAAATTTTAAAGCAACGAAATATAAGGGACTTGTTTATTTTTCTCCCGCCGCCCCACTAAAAATTGAAAAATAAAAATAAAAACAAAAACCAACTTCGAAACACTACATCACTAAAAAGTTTCAAATAATTTAAATAATTAGAAGTATGTATACATGTAGGTATTGTAGAAGTATAATTTGTAGTCGGTTTTTATTTTTTATTTAAAATTTTTAACTTAAAAGTTTATTCCGTAATCTAAAAAAAACAAAAAATTTGTTCTATTGCAGTTGTTCAATAAGCGCAGAAATGGCTTTTATTTGACACTATTTTGTATTCGACTAAACAACGCTTTGCATTCTCGATCAAATGCTGTAGTAATAATTATAACCCCTTGAGGAACGTAACGCACGAGACACCTAGTTATGATGCTTGGTTATAGATAGATAGATAGAATATTCTTTATTGTACACATAGATTACATTAACAGAAATTCAATAAATCGCAGTACAATTGGCGGCCTTATTAGAATACCATTTATACCATTGTAAATGGTATTCTAATAAGGTTATACCATTAGAATAGAATGCGATTGGTTACTGGTTACTGATTGATGATTGGTCAATTGCGAGGACATCACAAACATGGAAATACACCCAGACTTTGTACAAATCTATTATGGCGGCCGCCAGTGGGAATCGAATCCATGACCTTCTTTTTTTTTGCAGTCAAACGTGTTAACCACTTGACCTACGAGGCAGTCACTAAAACGTAATAAAATAGAACATCTCGTCCCACAGGGCTGCGTATCATAAAACAATTCATAGTTTATTATGAAACTTTGTTGTTTTCATTGCGTAGCCTAGATTTCATACCTGTTAATCTGTGGGTTAATCGACTCAGCAATGTACATCGAATTCTCAAAGTGAACCATGAATTTTGGTTCTATTCAGTGGTCTCGAACGCCATAGTGTGAAATCGGTAGAGTTGCCCACTAAAATCGGTATATCGTCCACTTGCGACGACAGTGTGACATCTCGAGTTATTCGATTTTTCGTTTTGCCGAAATTCTGAATCGCTATCACGCGTTCTCTTATCTACAAAAACAGGGTATTTTTTTGACCAAAAACAAGAACACTACGAGAAAAAAAGACAAAATATAACTTTATAGCGCTATCTCGTTTGGCAATCTAGTTGGCTTCGATACCGTGACAGTTCAGTTGCCACCTGTGCTGCGAGATGAGAGTTGCTCTTCGTTTCCTTCAAAAACGTGACATCTCGAGGTTACCACGGTATTGGAGACAAAGGTAAGTCTTTTACACATTTTCATTAAATTCGACAATGGGGCAAGTTAAACTTATCACCCTGTTCTTGTAAATCATAAAGCAAAGTTGATGAGATATATTTTTAATGTCACGTTGTTCTTGAAAGATAATCAAAGTAATTGCGCGACATCTTAAATAGTATCATTGTAGATGATGAATATTTTTCTTACATTACAAATATGTTGTGAGTCAACTGTTGATGTCTTGTTTTTGCAGAAAACATTTAAATAAAATTGAATGGTATGTCCGCTTGTCACGTTGTAAGCGCTAAACAGTAATATTAAACTCAGTTATTTTTACAGATGGGCACTTGGTCTAAACTAATATTGCAATTAGCGCAAAGCAAAATGGATAATAATTTGCCCAGCAGCAGCAATCTTGTCGCTCCTAACAACCCGGACTTACAAACTGTGAATCACGATAAAATAGGACCGAAGCAAAATATGGATAGTTAATTTCTCAGTGGCAACCTAGTCACTCCCAATAACCCGGATTTACAAACAGTGAATGACGATGACATTGTTGCTAAGTTATTTTAATGTCATATTTATACATATAGTACCTACCTAAACTAAAGACAAAAATTGTAAACAATAATTGTTAGAAACCTATTTAGAGGCTAAAAATTCCACCCATGCCGGGACTTGAACCCGCGTTACTGGCTAACCGTGCCAGCGCTCTCCCAACTGAGCTAATGGGCATGTGAAGGCATCAGTGAAATTTCGAGCCTCTAGGCAGCGACATCTGGCCGAAGCAATTTACAGTACTTGCAGCCCCGAGTAACCCACTTTGCAGTTAGGTTTTAACATCGGAACTGATATTGGAACTGTTGACAAATGAATTTTACAATTCACAAGGATGAAGACCAGAAAGTCATAAAAACGTCTGAAATTAAAGGAGTTCGAGTGCAAAAAGATGATCCTCATGCGATCTACTATCGCATTTCTTACGCGGATCAAATGAAGAGATATGTGGTTATAAAAAAGAAGGCCGTCAATGAAGGCTTTGAATGGAAAACCTGGATTGGCAGAAAATAAGAAAAATTATCTTTATCACTATTAAATGGTAACCACATTCCTGGCTATTACAGGTCATTTGTAAAGTTTTAGCTACAAAACATAGATATTAGGAGTATAAATCTTAGAATTTGATACTAATATAATATATTTTTTAGAAATAAATAAAAAAACCAATGAGAGAATGTAGAGGCGAAGCCAAAAATGTAATAAGACTGATTTTAAGGATGGATGAATCTCTATAGTGTTCCTATGTTTGTAATTGTCTGATAGTGAGCTATAACGACAAGGTTACAAAAATAGAGCCTATTTTCCTACTAGGTAGGTATCATCATCATCATCATCAGCCCTTTGATGCCCACTGCAGGACATAAGCCTGCCTCATGGTTTTCATAACCATGAGGGGTTTTGCCGTAGGTATACAATTTACCTATAGATCTGTTTATTTTATTGTTTGACTGTGCTTTGGGTAAAGCTATAAAAGCTAGAATTTCCATAATGTTGTTATGTTTTCAATTTGTGCGTTAATAATTTGAGCACCTAATTTGTGATTTTTGATAACTAGTAATTTGTGATAGCCTATTTTGTCCTAGTTAAGAGTACTTGATACTAAAACCAATATTTCTCTTTAGTGTAAAGGTCTTAAGTTGTTTGTTTTTATAACTGTTTACCAAAATTGTTTGTTTTTGAGAGATTTAGTTTATTTCGATAAAGTTTAAATTTTAGAACACAAGGAAGGAAAACTGTTCACATGCATAAATAGGTATGTACAGTGTACACTATACTTTAAAAAGTGCCTAATTAGATATTTTTGATAAGTTTAAGTGTATTTAAACGTTCGAGAGCAAAACGAAAGCCTTCGAAAGTAATTATTACTTTTTCGACTGATTATTTTGTTCGTTAAATAAAAAACATATTTCCAGGATCAATGTTTCATTTTAATAAAACCTATACAAAAATCATTTTTTACATCATCTTCAACGTGACATCTCAACTTGCCACCATGCATAATATAAATTTTACTACAAAAACGTGATATCTTTTCCCATTTTTTTTTAATCGCTTTTAATTACTTTATTAAGACAAAAATTATTATTTTAAAATGTATATTTGAATTCATAAATAGTTGACCTTTAATCGTTCCATATACAATAAGACTATTCTGCCAATACCTTCAGAGTTTTGCTCATTCAAAAGTTATAAAGTCGTTTCCTGAAAAATTGCTGTTTTTGAAATATCACACTGTCGTCGCAAGTGGACGATATAACAAAAAATACATTTTAATAAATATTTTTACCTTGTTTAACTAGTTTGCCCGGTTTTTGAGAATTTGTCACAGTAAATGATGATATCTTCGGTTGAGATTTTATATTCTTTGATGACACCAAGTGTGCCTGTGAAGAACTATGTTTCTTTTGAGCGTCCTTCGTCCTTATTACATCTTTTACAATAGGCATAGCTAATGCCTTTACGACTATCTTGCAATAACTAACTTCTCATTGTCTAGGTCCATACTTACTACTGAAGGATTTCCCCTGACCTAAAATGCGTAAAACAGATATGAAAAAGGTTGCCAACTAAGGTATATCAAAATCGGTAGAAAAATCGGAATAACTGGGTATTTGACAAAATATCAAATGAGTTACTTTTAAAACGGAATTTTGTATGAAAATACTGGCTTATGACGTCACATTTCAGAGCACTCTTTGTATGTTTAATCTATTTAAAAATTGTAATAACTAGTAATTGACTAAAAGAGATACATTTTCCGAGATATTTTGTCATTTTTGTTTTAATCGAGCATGTGAAATAATTTATTGTTGATCGTGTCAAATACATAATTATGGGTATTCTCTGAAATCGTGGAAAAATCGTCGCATTTCGATATTTCGGTAGGACAGATCGGTAGAAATACCGAAAAATCGGGAGGTTTGAGACCACTGGTTCTATTAAATAGGGCCCTGTTTTCTGCCATACAGCTCGATGATACCCAACCGTTCTCCATTTGCAGCGGAACAGAAGAAGTCCCTGCTTCTCGAGAAGGAGAGCATTTCGGAGCTGAAGGGAGAACTTTCGGACTACAGGGAGGACGTGAAAGAGATGCAAGAGATCGTCGAGACCAAGCAAGCCGATCTCAAGCTTACTAAGGGCGCACGAAGGTACGTATTCGCATACTCGATCTGAGTCCTATAGAATTGGTGGCAATCTGTGTTTCGGGCAATATGCAAAAAATTACGGAGGGGTTAAGGGGTAAAAAAAAAAAGTAAAAAAATATTTATTGCTCATACATAACTTAAAAGTAAGTACATTTTCTATTACACACTAGTTGAACCCGTATCGTGGGTTTAAGTTTTATTGTTATGACATTTTATATGTATGACATATTGTTTTTTTTTTTATTGACATTAGTAATTATTTGACATTTGTAAGTTTATAGCAGCCTAAGTCTTAGTTATATTTTATTTTATTTCACTTAACTTTTTTTTTTTAATTGACATTCGTAATTACTTGACATTTGTAATTTTAATGTGGCCTCTGTAGCAAGAAGTTACCATTCGCTTACGTACCTTTCAGGAATAGGTAATCTTTTACCGCCACGTAAAGCAAAGTATCGTTATAAGAAAACTCTCATTTTGGCAAAAACTGTTTACTTATTTTAACAAAACAAATCTAAACATGTATTTTCACACACAACAAAAACTAGCATTTTACTAAAAAACACTTTGACATTATAATATTATACTTACGTATAGAACACCTCTTTATATGACGAACTCCGATTTGGACCAACTGCTACCAAGTGAATTTGCAGTTCGTCCAGATTTTAGGACCAACTGCGTATTGGACCAAACGCTTACTGGACAAACCGCGACTTGGACTAACTGCATGTAGGACGAACGGCTAACAAATCAACAAGCACAATAACATAAAGAAATTGGCGAAACATTGTCGATTTATAGCCCATTCACATTCCTTCCATCCATCGTAAGATATGATATAAAACTTACCTCAAACTTAGATAAAAAAAATTAAATCTCAAAAAATGCGAAAGAAAAGAAAGCTTACTCTAATGATTAAAAGAATATTAGTGTTAGTTTTTTTCATTTAATTCTAAACGTTTTTAACCGTGCAAACTAAAATAAACCTAATTATTAGGTTACAGACAAAACTCGGCCCCGTCCCGAACCGTGGGTCGGGTTTTGTTGCTCTCTACCTTATAAGCTTCAATATTATTTTAGAATGATGTGTTGAAAATCTGAGGCAGATTGCTGTCAGCGGCTGGAAGAGGATGGCCGAGGACAGAAAGAAGTGGCAGTGGACGAATACGGGCTGATTGAGTGATTGATTGAGTGATTGATTGAGTGAGTGATTGATCGATTGCTTAATTTTTTTTTGGCGTCCGCACTTTATATCGGTTTGGATTCGGATAGACCTTTTATCGGTTCCATACGTCTTCCAGGTTGTACCGCGCCGTGAACAACATGATCGGCAAGCTTGATGCGGCGCTCCTCGAACTGGAATCGAAGGAAAAGGCTCTCAAAACCACCTTGGAGCAAGTCAGCACTGAGCCACAGAAAGCGAAGGTAGGTCCAACTCGGGATTTGAGGTTAGCCGCTCGGTATTTCTGACAGGTATTTGTACTTAGTTCATCAACAATGAGTGCATTTGTTCTCATGTTGTACATATCAGCGATTTTTAGTTCTAACTTCGACAAATATCTTCCTACTTCATATTATTTTCGTTTTAAGACGGCCGCGGCGGCGACGGGATGGAAAACAAGCCAAGTATTGCAATTCGAACTAGCTACTTTGACAGAATAACGTTACTTGCGATGTGATGTGATTTAGTAGGTAGTGTTTTTTTTTTTGTGGTACTAGGCTGTTCTGTCTTCTAGTAAATAGTTAAATCAACCTGGAGACTATTTTTTGTTTGTATAAGTATCCTCTATCCATGTTTACCACTGTCATCGTGCGACGAAACATGAACAAAATTCAAAGTAGCGGCGGTTGGATATAATATGCCAGCTTCCATAGAAAAATGCACAACCCCCTTTCATAGTTCTAGGTCAACGGAGAGTACCCTATAATTGAGAGTACCCTATGATTCCCTTGAGTGTCGAAATAAACGCTTTCTTGCGGCATAAACGGCCGTATTTTATTTACGTTAACTTAGAAGTTTGATTTTTTCACAGACTCAAGGGACTGTAGACCTGGGTATATGGTTTTAATTTCAACTCTATACCTCCACCCCTTGATAGACAGATGGATAGACGGACGGACGGACGGACGGACGGACGGAAAGTTATTATTTTGGGGTATGGAACCCTAATAAAATTATTGATTGAAGTGAGACGGGACCAACCAGTCTACATTAAATTATCACCATCTTCTCTTTTACTTTTAAAACAGAAGGTGATGATAATTTAATTTGCACCATCTTCTCTTATTCGAATTACCATCTCCTCTGTTCTCGGTAGCGAGAATAAAAGTTTACTGTCTTCTCTGCTCTCAGAAGCAGCAATAAATGTTTACCGTCTTCTCTGCTCTCAGAAGCAGCAATAAATGTTTACCGTCTTCTCTGCTCTCAGGAGCAGCAACAAATGTTTACCGTCTTCTCTGTTACCAGGAGCAGCTGATCCAGATCGACGAGCTTATGCACTCCATCAAAAGCCTTCAGAAGGTACCAGACGAGGCCAAGCTGAAGCTCATTCAGGACGTTCTAGGCCGGCTCGACGACGACTTCGATGGGCAGCTCAAAGTTGATGACGTGCTCAAGGTGAGCCCAATATTTATTTATTTATTGGTACTTTTATTGCACTTCCATTAAGAAAATCGTACAATTCGGCGGACTTAGTGCCATAAGCATTTTCTACCAGTCAACTGCAAAGGGTAGAGAAAAGAGTTGGTAGGCGTGCAAAAAAAAAATTAAATAAAATTTCAAAACATACTTATTTACGATGCAACTAAATCAACTTACACATAAAACAATATAATATATTAAAATAAGTTAAAATAAGAATATAAGGCTATATATCTCGCTCTGGAATAGAATACATATTATATAATTCGTATAATTTACGATACATACGAAAAAGAAATATGATTAAAAGTAGAGGACATTCAACTGAAAGACCCTCATCATGAGGAGGGGCTAAGGGAGGGTGGGGTAACACTTCTTGAGGAACTGTTCCCGCACAAGGGCTTTGAAAGAATATTGTCTATCCACATTCGTCTATCCACAAGGTGCATAGGCCCAGGAGAAGAGGAAACCCCCGCCCTTGTGACTATTCACTGTAATTATAATAATAAATAAAATCGTTTACTTTACAAAATGTTTACAGTAACATAATCGGACAAGAACTTCCTTTTAAGTAGGAAATAAATGTATCAGGAAGCTCCGCTCTTCCACACTTGGACGTGGCATCTATTCTTGGTCTTACACATACATTATTTGATATTACCTAAAGCATAATATGACACTAATCGACTTAGTTTTCTAGGTAATTATTAGCGTATCTGTGCATGTATAGTGAGATCGTGGGTCGCCGACCACCTTCATTAGTTTAGATTTATTCATAATTATGAAATTACATGTCAGTATCTTATTTTGGTTTTTAAGTAGCGTATATACGCCGGGCACAGGCCTTATCAGAGTGAGAATATGGGTTTAATGCCTACCTCGGCTTGGCAATATTAAGCGCATTTAATTTAATATCTTATGATTAATTATTATTGGTAAGCTAGGATCCCTTAAGGAGGCCATCAGTAACATTGGAGCATGACTGGCTTTCTGGAAAGGAATAGGCTGGCTGGAGTGATCACACAGCCTTGCTACGTACAATGGCCCAAATATGAGGAGCACATGACACAAAAATTTGAAAAATACACAGTACAATTAGCGGCCTTAATATTCGTAAGTTTCCTTGTCCCTATTCAAAACATTAATACCAGCCAATCTTTTCACTGTATCCGTTTTAAAAACCTATTTAGAGGCTAAAAATTCCACCCATGCCGGGACTTGAACCCGCGACTTCTGGCTAACCGTGCCAGCGCTCTCCCAACTGAGCTAATGGGCAAGTGCAGGCATCAGCGAAATTTCGAGCCTCTTTACAAACTTCTCTGTATTACGTATCCGTTTTGTCGTGACGTGTGAAGGTTACTGGGTTTGTTTCGGTGCGTTGACCTAGAAAGTGGAGCGGTAGGATGTTTTTCAACATGAACGACTGATTAACATAATCCGCGACGGTCAGATAAGAAGTGATTGCTGATAGAGTCGATATTTCTGGAGGTCGGTCGGCTTCGAATAGACTCTATTCACCTGTATGACTATATCGTTAGTTATGTATACGTTTAACGGGACTAATCGCCAATGTTTATTTTAGATAATAAAGTTTCACAGCACACTCACGTTTTAGTTGCAAAGTCGCCTGTAACGTTACTGAGTAGAGTGCTGTCGTTTTTACATACTTTTCTACAGCAATGTTAATTTTGTAATTGTGCCTTCAGAACCCTGAGGGCTCGCACTACTCTCATTTGTTAGTTTTTTTCCACTAAAGTTAAGGCATTGTTAGAATAAAAGTCCGTGGGGAATTTCGAAATGCTTTCAACGTGCGTAGATCTTCAAAGGATTATTTTATTTGATCCTGGAAACTCAAGTAAAAAAAAATGCTTCGTTTTCTCTTAACAAAGGGGTAACTCGCACCAAATACAACCCATAACGGCACACAAAACGGGCTCAAACTATGATGTCACACCTTGCACGTAACGCCTTAGAATGTATGTAGCGTTTATAAATATTTTTAGTTATCTCGTAAAATAACGTTTTTATCTACACCCTTATTAAAAAACGTATAGAATTTAGTGAAAACTAACGGCCTTCCTCCACCAATCCGGACTTGGCCCCCGTGGTGGAGTATGGCCTATACCTTCCTCAGGGAAGAGACCCGTGCCCCTCGGTGGGGACATAATGGGTTGATGATGATAACGGCCTTAAAGCAGGAGTGCTTTGAAGGAATCTTGTTTTATCAATTTTATTTAATCTGTGGTTACGACCTTTTCCTTATAAAGTCTCTACCACAGAGTTTTTTTTTTCCTCAGTTTTCCTGTGTTTCCTATGGTATAAAGCAATGTCACTACAATTTTAGTTTCCAATTGATTACACAGCCGATACGTATGACGGACTATAACGCACTAAATAAGATATGTTCAAAGCTTTGTATGATTAAGCCATTCAAAGCTTAAGGTTGTATTCAAATAAACTCAAATTATTAAGGTCACTCATGTAAGCGCTGTCAGCGGAGAATATAACAATGTGTGAGCGGCTCATACAACCTAACTCCCTCTCCGCCCGACAGATGCTGGAGATAATCGGCAACGAGAGCGTCAACCTCTCCGAGAACCAGATGCAGGAGCTAATTGAGCTTCTGGACAAGGAGGAAGTGCTCGAGGTGGAGAGCAAGATACAGAAGGCACTGGAAAAGGCGGCCGTCGCGGCAAGAAAGCAGGAGGGGCCGTCGGAGACACGGGGAAAGGTAACTGCACTAGGATATATCAAAGAAAAAAACGACATAGCCCACCGAATTAGCACGCCGAAGTGGCAGTGGGCCGGCCATATCAGCCGAACAACTGATAACCGATGGGGTAAACGAGTTCTCGAGTGGAGACCGCGGATCGGTAAACGTAGTTTAGGACGTTGGCAAGAGCTGGATGAGAGTAGCCGAGGACCGTGCTCAGTGGCTTGCAATAGGAGAGGCCTATGTCCAGCGGTGGACAAGCGTAGGGTGAGGATGATGATGATGAATCAGTAGCCTGAATACGCCCCACTGCAGGACACAGGCCCCTTTCTCAGAGAGAGAGAGAGAGAGAGAGAGAAAGAGAGAGAGAGAGAGAGAGAGAGAGAGAGAGAGTGGGGTGGGGCGTATTCAGGCTACTGAATCATCATCATCATCATCAGCCTACGCTTGTCCACTGGGAGATGCATCCCAAGGGAGATGTCAACACATGGTGATATACATCATTCTTCTTCCATGTGTACGACGAGGCAGGTAAAGGAAAACATTGTGAGTGTCTGAAGTGTTCACAAGCCTTAGCGCTTGAAATTGTCAATCCGCGATAGGCACGCGTGGTGACGGTGTATATTTCCTTCACGTGCCTCGTCATACACATGGAAGAAGAATGGTGGAAATCACCATGTGTGTTGACATCTCCCTTCTACTCTTTTTGGATAGAACTGTAATTTTTTCGGGAAACCTCTCGTTTTCAAAACTTAACTTGAGCAACAATGGCCCAACTATGAGGCTAAGATGTAAGATGGTTGCTGGTGTTCAATGCAACTTATTATCTAAATTGCCATCATTCCAGAACCTATTCGACCTAATACGCGAGGCGCAGCGGCGGAGAGAACTGAAAAAGGCGGGGGCGAACCTTGCGGAGCAAACGCAGGCGCCGCCCACAATAGCCAAGCCCGACGGCATCGTGACGAAACCCGACGGCAAACGGCCCGAGCAGTAGAGGCGCCGTATATTTATAAATTATTCGAAACCTGTAAATACGGAAGTGAGTGGGTTAACTGGAGCTGACTTCGCGCGCGAGTGACGTCATTCCGGTCAAACGGCGATGTTTGACTACAAAGAAATGTAAATGTAGTCACCACAGAAATGAAAATGGCCAGCTAGTTACGGGTTTGGTGAACTGTGCTTTAGGGCTTTATGGTTTGGTCCTTCGAATAAAAGAAAAGATAGATGGTTATTACAGCGTCCAGTGGCAACGCATTTTTATACTAGATAGGTGATGTTACCACCTAGACATAGTAGTGACTTCCACTTTTATAATGACATGCTATTTCGCCTTTGAAACTGAAATCAGATTGACACTAAACTTGCTAAACTCTGCTTATGCTTCGGTCACACACAGTGACTAATCGCTGCGAGTGCCTAATAGCCGCGAGTATTCGCTGTGGGTGACAGGCTATTCGCTGCGAATAGATTCACTCGCCGCAAGTTGAAGTCGCCGCGACTGGAATTGAGCATGTTTAATTTTAGTCGCTTCGAATGAAGTTCTCGTGTAGAACTCGCTGTGTGTGACAGGCAGGCAACGAATATTCGCTGCGACTAGTATTCTTGGCGAGTGCACTCGCAGCGATTAGTCGCTGTGTGTGCCCGAAGCTTTAGTGACGAACTGTTTATGGTGTAATCGCACAAGAGGTGCAGAGTTCGAGCAAGAGCCAAAAGGTTACTTACAGAATGACTGTCCTCCCGAACGACAATGAAATAAATCTTAGATTATATTAAGACTGCCTCGTTGGTCTATCGATATCACGTCAGATTACTATGCCGGAGATCGTGGGCCACTGGGAGCCTCCGTACATTGGGTATAATTCCGTTATTGTAATGTCCTTGCCTGGTTACCATAGCACAGGGTATCCTAGTTTGGGACCAGGACAAGTGATTGTTTTGTATGAAAGTTATTATTTACTACACAACCTGACAGAACCTGACATGTATGACTTCTCCAGTAGTCCACAAGCCAATGCTAAATGGTACTAAAGCATAAGTTGCAAGAAACACAGTTGTAAATGCGTCTTTTAGCCTTCTTACGCGTTTGTGCGTCAAACAGTGTAGCGATGGCGTTTGATAGAGTACACTAATATGTATTGTATAGTGGTTTTTGGTGACTGATCTTTCTTAGACCTGATACTATGGGCGTGGTATACGGAACAGATGAGAGTTAATAATATTCCAGATTTTGTATGTTGTGTATGGGGATGTTCTGGATATTGTTGTTTATTATAGCGTTCCCTTGACAATAAGCATTTTTTGTAAACCTCCTAATCCAGATATAATATAATGTATATAACACTTGATTAACTAGCAATGATTTTCTTTATTCCACTCAGTACAAATTCTGCCATTTCATCGATTCTCTTATTTATCTTTTTTTGTTTGTACCAGATATTTAATTGTTAAGTATGATGTTTATGCATTTCTGTGATCGCTACATGTCGCTACTCAGTCATAAGAGTTATTTTTATGTTATTTTAGTTTTGTAGTCACTTAAAAAGTTATGCACAAATTAATGTCTCGCTTCAACATTATAGATACCTATGGAAACGTTACACTGTTGGTAGGCAAGCATTTAGTTAACAACCGTTACGAGACTTCTATTTCATTTTGGATTTTCATAGCAGTTTATTGTAGTTTATTTTTATTTTATATGAATAAAATTATGAAAGTTTAGGTTTATGCTGTTAGTAGCTATTCAAAATCTGTAAGTAATATATTGTAATACTATTTCAATACGTTTATGCTATTGCATATTGACTAAATAAAAGCGCATACTTAATTAATTCATCGGAGGTCGAAGTTGAAAATGTTTTTTTAAAAAGAAATCCTACTGCTAAACTTACAGGTACATAATAACCGTGCTGAGGAACTACATAAAGTAAGAAAATAAAATGTGTAACGCAATTTAATTGTTTTTTTATCCTCTTACATTAAATGTAATGTCGCCTAACCTTGCTTTACTATCATCGAGATTAGAAAATCTCGGTGATAGTGAAGCAAGCTTAGCCGAAAGAAGGATGTTTGTTGAATACCAGTGCAATTATATTAAATTCCTATACCACTATGCCAATTAACCCAAATTCATCTACTAAATGAGGATACGCATTCCGATCATAAAATCACGATGCCTGTATCGTTAGAATGTGGCCTTTTGTAATAGGTAAGTAATCTAAGGACATCCATCACTAGGAAGCATAAAAGAAGCACTAGGTTACAAAAAAAACTGACATTCAAGCTTCCCGCTTGTTTATGGCACGCGAATGAATGCTACATCCGGTCTCAAAGCACCTATGCTATTGGCCAATTTTTTTACAATCTCAATATAATAGTTTGTCGGCCAATCAGTGACGGAGATTGCTTACGTTGTTCGCCATGTTTAATGATTTTGAAAATAGACACGACCCCATTGGTCAATCTACAGTACAGAAACGTCATTCAATTTTGACGGCGTTGCGCAAAAATCTACATTACTCTCACTCGCTGGCTGCCATGTTTTTTTTCATGTGGGGTGTGTGTAAAGTTTTAACATGGTAATTTAACCCCACAAAACTGCAAAAGGTAAGATAATATTAATTTTATCTTGTATTTAATGTCCGCCAAACGCGGAAGTAAGTCGCGCATCTTCAGTGAAAGTGCATCATGTAATACTGTCACCTTCTTGTGAAATTGTTGTAATGAATGACTCAGTACAAAATAAACGGGCAAGGTTATTGCGCCTGATTCGCGCAAACTCCTTTGTTGATAACATTGGGCTTGGTAATATTGCAGCTCAATGGGGCCATCGAAGGTGCTACACATTAGTTGCCCACCCGTTTTCTAGCTCAGTGACGTTTTGGCGCCATCATCGTATCGACTCGACCCAATTGGCGCGCTGGGCAGGCGTGAAGCATCATTCCCTCGCTTGGGAATGCCAAACAATGACCGCCCGCTAATATTTACATATTGCAGGTAGTACATAACTACTCATTAGGTTGATGTATAATTTTTGTTATTGCAGATACCAGGTGTACGTCATTTGGCTAACAGCTAGTGACAATGCGATCGCACACACAATACTAAACGAGTCAGCCGCTGTTTTATACTTTTATTTAACAAATCGAACCCCTAGCAAAGAGCAGGCCAAAGAAACTAAGAATGTATTAGTTGTGAGGCATACAGAAGGATCGATTTTAATTAAACGGCCCACGGCGATTGTATAATGGACCCACGATTAATGAGCACCATACTGAAGTTCGATGACGGCATGCCTTACCCCGAGCAGGATGCGTAAACACAAACGGGTGAGACAGGCTCAAGCCTGCGAGCCCGCTGTGCTCCATCTACGTACCTCCCCCTTCATCTGATAACACTTCTACAGGTAAGAACATTATCTTATAAATACGCTATCTTCATTCATTATCTTGTACATTTATTTATAGACTGCACCTGTGTCCCATTGTTCTAAGAAAATTGATTATTACAATTATTTTAATAGAGACTATTGACTAGTGTTGTCCACAAATAGCTTAGAGACAGTCTTTTATGCAAATGCAATCTTTTTAACAAATTTGAACGACTATTTGGAAGTTATTTGGCCCATTACAATGGAATTATTTGAATAACAAGTATTTAAGTAAGCATCTAATGACTTGTTATTAGTTAATTAGTCCAAAGTAGGAAATGCAATCCCGCAAGATAATTTCAATCTAGATATTTGTGGCACGGTATTTGCGGAATGCAGGGTGGACTTAGTCATCTGAAATCAATCATAATAAAGAACTAATATAGCTTGTTTTCATGGTTTTAAAATTACAATTTTAAATAAGCTTCTTCGTACATTAGAAATTGTTTATTAATACTTTTTGACATAAAGATAAAATAAAACAAAAATATTTACTGAGCAGAATAAAACTTAACAAGTATAAAGTAACCCCCAAACAAAATTAAATTGTGCCTTGGGGCTCAGTGATCCATTTAGGGTGAACTAAGGCATAAATTAACACATGAATTGCCATAACAACATAAATATCAGACATACATTGACATAATCACGCCTTGTAAACATCAGAAGCATAAATTACCAGTCATTTAAATATCACAGTTTTCAAATTGACACAGCACACGCGCGACAAGAACACGTGTGATCTACAAGTTTGTTATCCCGCCAGTCCAGTGGGCTCCTGCAAAATTTTCAATGGAGATTAGTTATTTATTTAGTTATTATTTCGAGATCCCGGGATTGCATTCCCTAGTCCAAAGTATTAGCCTTATTTCTTAATGTAAGTGAACTATAATATAATATGGTCTTGTCACCTCTGCTTAGTAGTTGCAAAGTATTGCTAGATTAATGTTTATTTTTTGTTGTCGCCCCAAAGGACATGAAGTGTTCAGTGACTCAGGGGGCTCATAACTGTGGGATAAACGTGAAGATGGTTAACCATAAGAGTCCGTATAGAAAGGTCGGTTATTTCACTTTTAAACATTTTTTTCACTTTTCCTAGGCAACAAGATTGTATTTCATAAGGCAGCTAATTTGAAATGTAGCTTGGATTGTGGCAACCTACTTTTTTAGTACATTTTCTAAGTTTGCAATCAAAATTCACCAGTATAATTGTGTTGTTGCCTATGAAATTAGTTGCACTTAGTGGTAGTGTTATGGTGTTGCCCTGTTCTTGATTATTGCACCTTTTAGTTTGTGGGAGTGATTGTTTGTTTTTATTTATTTAGTTAGGGGTTTAGTCATCTTTTATTACACCCATGTCATTTATGTTTAAATTGCCCTATACATGCTTATTTAATATGTGTCATTTATCTATGTTTATTGTAGTTGCATTGTAAGTTACACAGATTATAATGAATCTATTGTTTTGTGCCCTATTCACAGAATACCATTTAGAATGAATTTAGTTAAAAGAGTGTGTTTACTTATCAACTTAATTTAATTGTAAATAAATACACAGTAATTTCTTTGTTTTGAGTGAATAAACAAAGAAACTGATATGGCTGTAATATAAAGAGTTATAACTCACAATTAAAATATATATTTTTTTAACCAAAATAAGCAACATCAATATTTTTCTTTCCAGGAACCAGATTTTGACAATATTGTCGACCAACTGTGCACAAGACTTCAGGACATCAAAGACCACGATAGCCCTAACAAGGTAGGCATGCGCTTGGATCCCCCAGAGCATACAGAAGCTGTCCAAAAGTATTATGCTGCGTTTCCGGCTCTAAAGAAAGGTGAAGAGTCACCACAGCAGTACTATTTGCCTCCACCAGCTTGGTGTCGCAAGTCAGCTCACGATAATACGCAAGTCAAGATGCAAAGCAGCCTGTCAGTGTCAAAAGAGTTCAATAATCACAAAAACAAGAAGATTCCATCGGGGAAAGAGCGTCGCAATTCGTATCACAGTCAGAGGAAGAGCAACAAGAAGCGTTGTCACAACTACAGCCGGTCATTTGAGAGCAAAGAGAACCTGCCCGAATGGGTCACGCATGAGGGTGTCTGGGACATGGAGACTCAGGACCCGATCAAGGAGTTCATCAAAGCGATCGCGTTAGACGAAGGCTACGGTACGTGTGAAAATACGGTCACTGACGAGATACGCGAAATTACGCAGCTCAACGTCAGAATGAACGAGAACAAGGTCCCCGACTGGGACGACGGCCTGGACCTGGAGTCCGAGTGGGTCATCACTGACGATCTGGTCCCCCGCGAGCGCTCGGCGAAGGAGGAGGAAATTTATGCGAAGTTCGAGGCCAAGTTCAATCGTAGTATCGAGGCTCTGTGGTCCAACGACCAAGCCAACACGCCTGATGATGAGTACCAGGATCTGCCCATCGATTTCCAAGATCTGCTTGCTTCCCCCTCGGACAATCAGTTTGCTGAGCCTACCGCTGATAAGTGCAGTCTGATACCCCTCAGTGAGAGTATCTGGTCGAACGACGCTTATGACAGTTTCCTGGGGCTTCACCATGTGGAGACTCCGACCAGGAGCGTAGAACTTCTGCATGATCGCTTCAAGCCTCTCAACTTGACCGACGACGTGCACAAAGCTGAGCCAAAGCCCAAGACGCCAATACAAGTCGTTCAAGAGGCGGAGCCGTTTTCGCTCTACAGCTATGAGGGAATATACGAGGCCGTGCCGACGGTGTCTGATGTAATGCGCTCCCTGACCGCTATCAACCACTGCAAGAACTCCAGCTCTTTCGCTGAGGTCATCCCACGTAGACCGGGCGAACGCGCCAATACGACCGTCGTAGAGAAGGTCGACAAAAGTCTCCCCGTAGAAGATGAGGACGAACGCGAGGATTTGCTGATTTCCGATAAGACGCACTTCCGCCCTATCCGCAAAGAGGGGGAGACTGCCGAAGTAGCCGGCAGTGGCTACGCCGACGGGGACACTTTCGACATTCGCGGGGAGTTAGAGGCGGTGCATTTCCACCGCAGCGATTCAGGCTTCATGTATCTGGAAACTGAAGTAGAGTCACCGAAGCGTTACCTCGAGTATCGCACGCGGAGCATTGACTACAGCCGGCTGAACCTCACAGAAGCGCAGCGTTGTGGCAACGACATGAGCAACATGGTCGACCGGGACTTCAAGCTGAAATTCCCAGTACGGATGATGGAGAAGGGTGTGCAGACGGAGGATGAGGTGGAGAGTGACGAGGGCGATGCGAGGGCCGCCTGGGCCTGCGATGAGTGCGGGCGGCGTGGTGGGGCGAAGAAGATGCGTCAGAGCGGTATAGAGAGCATATGGAGCGACGCTGATTACTGCGGCCATTGTTCGGTGGGGGCCGAGCAGGCGACGGTGCCGGCTCCGGACGAGTTGTCTCGCGAGTGGGAGGAGTTGTTGTCCGATATAAGTGCCGCGCACGCTCAGTATGCGACTGAGGCCACGATAGTCGAGGGCGGGGCGGACAGGAAGCGGCGGCACAGCGCGGCCCTCCGCTGCCGTCCGCACGCCGCCTGCACACATCCGCACGCCCCTTTCCTCCACTGTGCCGGCTCGGACCGCCCGCTGACACGTTAGGAACGCACCGTGACATGGCTGGAGACTTGACTGAGACCGCCGCTGAAAATTGATCTCTAGACGTGGGTCTTATGATTGGAAAGAGGTCCTCAGCAAGCAGACGAGATTTTATCCCACCAGTTTGATCCGGCCTCTGAATGTAAGATATAGCTTTTATGTGAGAGGTTTAGTTAGTTGGTCGGTAGTTGTGGAGGTTAACATCATTATTGTCAGTTGATTTCCCTTGTAGGGTTTCCAAGGTTATTAGACTTGTCTTGTTCAACAGCTTCTTTCTATTATCTTATTCAGAGGTGCCTAGTTTGAAACTCAAGCTTTACATCTAAATTGGATTTAAAACTTGAATTTTTAAATTAGTTTTAACTGGCTAGGATTGATAGTAATGATGTTGAAATCTCAGCAAGTGATGGTTATGTCTCCGGCTGCAATTAGTCTATTGACAGTGTTGGCTGAATGATCTATTCAGGTAGTTTAATGTTATTATTTTGTGAGCTAATGCACTCTTCTGATTCCAGCACCACTTGGACACATATACAGTGAAGTTACATACACTTTATTTTTGCATTGTAGTTGGTTGTCTTGGCATAGAATCATATTGGCTTCACACAATCATTAAATTTTAATAAAAAAAAATCCTTGCTGTTTAGTAAAGTCACTTGTATGGTGTATAAGAAACTCGTAACAATAATGGTTCATATTTTTCCTTCAGAATCTATGCCGATACATTTTTTATCCATATTGCAGTTTGTTGACAAAACTTGTTATGACAAGTTACTTATTTTATTACCTGTTAGGATGCTATTTGAAGGCTACATAGTAATGAAGTATTTTTCCTTGTATCGGGATCTATGTTAAAGTAATACAACTCAAACTTTACTGCAGTGGTTCCTAATTGGAATAGAAATACTTAAATGTTAGCAAATCCTTATCGGGGTATCGCAAATATGTATTTAAAAGAAATAAATGGAAAAAATCCAGGTTAACTGTCACTTCATGAAATGTTTGCATTGAATCAGAAGTGCTAACATATCTTTAAAAAAAAAGATGAATGTATAATTATACTATGGAGATGGGAGGGAGTATAAATATAGTTCATTAATTTAGTTCAATTTTTTTGTAGTGTTTTCATAAGAAATGCTTTATGGAATGCTCTTACTTAAGAAACATGTTAACTAATCAAAAGTTGTGCATACCATTGGTATTCTTATTTATTGTACAGAAAGATCTGTAGAATAGATTCGGGCAATACTGCTAGGTCGTGTAGAGAATTTATTTCTGAAAAAGATTGTATTTCTACAGGTTTTCCTGTCCATTTAAAAACACAACAACTGAAAATAATGTTATATTGTTTTGGAATTGTGCTATAGGTACTAGCATTCCATATTAAGCAAGGACGATTCTAATATAATTCTTACAATAATATCGTCCTAAAGTTGTTCAAAATTGTTAATGTAAATTGTAGATAGACGCCGGTAACTTTATTTTTGTTACTAATTTTTCCTTTTGTCTGGCGGACTTCAGAAATTGTATGTATAAAAAAAATAATGTTTTTCTTTTTTACTTTAACAAAACAAAAGCGTTTTGCAAAATATCTTTCGTTAGATATACACACGTGAGAGTTTTTCAAGGACGGTTTGGTGATTTGTTTGTCCGTGGTCGTTAGCTGATGATGGGCCGGCTTGGTTCGGGTCAGTGTAGTGACATGTGGCCACATAGGCCGTGGACAGTGCGAGACGCCGGGGTTCCCCCATGTGCTGGACAAGTTAAAGTTTGCATTGTGCTCTACGATAAATCGCTGCGAGCGCAGTTTCAAGACCTCACGCAGCCACGCAAACTGTAAATACGATGGAGCACCTTTGGTTTTTGATAAAAGTCGTGTTCCGCTCTGTGGAGTCTTGGAAGGCGCTCGCCAATTTTTGTAACATAATTTACGACTCCAAATATGAATTGCTCTGCTGCAGTTCATGTAGGTGTAACTGTTATTATAGTTTATTTAAAAGCATAAGATACATTGTATGTTATATTTTCGTATTATTTCATTTTATAATGGTTGTTAGGTGGGACGCAAATTACAGGGCTGTCTTCGTGACAGGCACGCCATCTATCCTAGTGCACTCTAAGTAGATCTAATGGCTCTGTACGTTGCCCCTTATATTTATCCGGTTACGAAAACAAGGGAGGGTTATTTATTCTCCTTCAGCGTTGTAATTACACTTTCATATAAAACATTTAATATTTGTGCGAACTTTGCTACTGATGTGTCGTGTTTTATATATTTTATTTTCTGTAGTGTGATTTACTTGTTTGTGATCCGATAACAGTAACTGAAAACGATAAAAACTAAATAAAAAAATATCTTATTAAAGTTCGTAACAAGTTGCATTGGAAAGCTAATAAATAATGTATATATATTAGTATATGAGAAATAATTGTAGAAAACTTCTTTTTCAGTTGTTATTGTTATGTATTTTGCGATTATGATTGTTTCCATATCTAAAGACTGGATTACGGAATGTGTTTTTCTGTTTGTAACTTATCTAGCGGACTGTTTTGTAGACACACGCTGCTTAGATATGGGAATCAACATTATATTTTAATACATAATACCATCATTGTTCTATGTTATGTGACAATTGCAAATAGTTAACTCGAACCCTGTTTATTTTTATATTCATAAGAGTAACCGAATTTCCATTATTATTTCTGTCATTCATTCACTAAGTTTTATATATTGTACTTATTCCATTTTTAAAATATTTGCTAAATGATACCTTAAAAAAAATATAAAAAAAATACAAAAATAGAAACGTGTCAAGTATGCAAGATATTATGTTTGATTAGTGATTAATCTGATATAATGTAATGCTCTTGATTGTCCGCAATCATCCGAAACATCTAAGGAGCGAAAGTTGTTTTTTTTGTAGAAAACTCAACTTGAAATACAGCTAAGGCTGTATATAATCAGGGACAGGCCTTAGTCTATAGAACACCTATTTGTAATGTAAAATGATGGGATGATAAAGAGTTGCGTAGGCTTGCTAACATCAGATGGAGTTAGTCCCTGAAAACCACGTCCGTGCATAGGAAATTAACCACAAAACAAATACTAATATTTACAAATACTTTTGACAAGAGCACAAGAGCTGAATTTTGTCTAGTGGTAAAGTTTCTAAGCACAGGTAACGAGAATTCACTTAACATTTCGTGGTTTTAAATAGTGTTGTATCGATTTATTGTAATACAATTATCACACGCAGAATATGTGTAATCAGTCGACATAAATACATGTCTTTGCAATATCTTTGTTGGTTCGTTGAGATGAGGTAGGATTGGTTAGGTTCTAAGGGGAAGAGGGACCATCTTTGTAACGAATGACGGGGCCCAATCTGTTGGGATTGGTCCCATTTGCATATCCTTTCGGGGATTCATTGTCGTATAGAACATAGACGACTCATCTCAACTTAATAACACAGCTTGTAACTGATTAACCTTTGGTTACAAGCACATTTGTTAGTCTCCGTATCGAAATGTAAAAAAAAAACGTTTCTTTCTGATCATTAATTCATTAGCTAATAAAGAAGAAAAAAAAATAACCAGGGTAGTAGCACGTAGAAGGGATTTCACATTATTTCAAAGTATTGTTTCCGAATTTAAGTCGATCAGACAAATCATTTTAGTAATTACGCTACATATTGTATGTTAAAAATAAAAATAAATCACGTGTTAAATGTATTCCTTGCATGTAAAAAAAATTCAGAAGTGTATCCCTGATAATAGTTACCATTTTTTCGTATTTTAGAATATGCTTACTACTCTGGAACTTGCCATCTTTGGGAAGAAAATAAAAATAATACGATCCATAAGCATGTTTTATTTCGTATACGGCGTTGGCTTACGGTGTCTGGAAGATTGTGCTATTACCAAGGCCTTGGACTTGTGCCTTCACAACTTTTATTCAACTGTACAAAAATGCTAAATTGTTAGGCCCTTCAAAATAGATGAGTTCCACTATGGGGCCGTCCATATATTACGTCATTCTAAATTAGGGGGGGGGGGGGGGGGGGGGTTTGTCTGCGGATGACGGTAAATGATATGGGGGGGGGGGGTGTTTCGAAATTGACGTCATTCTTATAGTTTATTTTTCACGTACAAAAAGATTATTTCTAAAAAGAAATTTCTTCCAGCACACCTAGTAAAATACTAGCTGCCCGCCCCGGCTTCGCCTGTGGTACTATCCAAAGAAAAGTAAAAAATAAGTAATATTATATCAATGATTATTGCCAAAGTAAAAATAATAAAAGGTGATTCTATAACCAAGTGTTTTAATCATATAATACCCTATTTTTCTCAAATCTGCAATGTTTTATTTTGTCAAACTAGTAATGACGTCAATTTTGGGAGAAGGGGGGGGGGTCATTAAGAAATGACGATAGGATGATTATAGGGGGGGGGGGTCTAAAATCTGAAAAAATTGATGACGTAATTTATGGACGGCCCCTATGCAGGATTACCGCAAAAATGTCATAACTCCTTAAATACACCGGAGTTCGTGATTGTTGTTCTATGTATTTGACGGATTTAATTTTTCGAAAAATAGTAAAAATTTTATGACGAATTTCATGTAATTATTGTAATTAAGCCCATACTCTCTCTCTCAGAGAGAAAACCTGTGCCCTGCAGTGGGGCGTAGTATATATGATAAGATAAGAATATTTCTTTATTATATACGAGAAACAAAATAGACATAAAATGTGAAAGTTACATTGAAAAGTACAGTGGGCGGCCTTATTGCTAACAGCAATTTCTTCCAGACAACCTTGTGACGGAAAGGTTGCCGAAGGAGAACGAGAGACGGGTAGTTGGTGCAAATGCGAATAATACATAAAAAGAAAAGTGCTTATTGAAAATATCGGGTCTAACAATATCGCAGCCTCTGGGGTAAATACCTTCATAGAAGAATGCCCATTCTATATTCAACACGTAGGTATGTAATGGCTTTGAGCATATCTCAAACAGCACCAAATATATATATTACTACGATGACATTCTAAATTTGCATGTTTCGGGAATGGCGCATTTTTTAGATAACCCTGTATGACAAAGTTGAAACAATTTTTTCAGAAACCGTGTACATTCGACAGCAACCTTTACATTGTTTTATGGGCGATTTAAAGAAAAAATCATTTTCATTGTTTTGATTGACGAAATAACGAATATATGTGAGTGAAAGGGGCGTCCCGTCTACTTATTATTATTATTATTTTATTTTTACATTTGGAGATCTTACAGCTTACAGTAGTAAAATACAGTAAGTAAATTAATGACACAAAACAGCCATGGGTTAGTCTCGCAGTTAGCACTAAATTTAAAAGAGGGTTCTAATTTTGGTTAGGTTAATTGTTGCTTCTTCAATGTTTAAATTATTAATACTTTAAATTGATACAGAGCTAGATGATGTTACATGCAGATCAAGAAAAAAGTATTGTATTTCTTACAGAGATCTGAGTTGTTGTACAGAGAGAGCAGGGTTGTTCACAGCCTCAACGAAGTTGTCCACAAAGAGTTTGATTAATTCGTTGCGTTTCGTACTAAACAAGTCTACGCTATTGCTTATTGAGTTAAATAGGTTACATGCTCGGATCAGAAAGGAATTTTGCCTATAGTTGGTCCTCGCGCGGGGAACATACAAATAGGGGATTTATTACCAAAGGGGAAGGAATAATCCAAACAAAAAGTACCCGAAAGCGGCGTGCGTGCATGCAACGACTAAAACGTGAACGTGATCTGTCAGGATCGTGGCAAATGGCAGTCCATGGTGTCTGCCCCCTTCAGACCCACCGTACCCCTGGCCATACCCCTGGAGGGTCTTTAAAGTTACACGATACCACTGACTACTAGTGATGCGATGTCGACATCTATAGCTGAAAGTAATAAAAATTATTTTGACTGAGTCACATTTAAAAGAAGAATAAATATTAACACGTATAAAACAGGAAGATTTTAAATTAGACAGAAAAGCATTCGCATTACATAATGGAATGTGCATTTTCTATTACTTATGTATGTAGATAATCATGCGATAGATATGTAGGTCACCGCTAGTGACATACACCCGGTGGTACCGTTTAACTTTAAAAGACCCACCGTACCACCAGGGGTACGGTGGGTCGGAAGCGGTGTCTGCCTACCTCTCTGGGATACAGGCGTGAGTTTATGTATGTATGTATTAACGTTCATCAACTGTCGATGAATTTCCTGTATCTGACTACAGTCGTTTCTACAGGTGTTTATACTTTTAGATGGGGACGCCCTACTCTAGCAATGCGCTTTAAACGGATCGCTAAATCGAAAAATGGTTTTCCTACACTCACAACTTATACAAGTCACAGTTATAGTAGCAAAACCACTCGCTAACTGTGAAGGAAAACATCGTGAGGAAACCTGAGTGAGCTATTCACATACCTACCTCAGCGCTTGAAATCGCCAATCCGCGGTGGGCACGCGTGGTGATTAAGCCCATACTCTCTCCCTGAGAGAAGGCCTGTGCCCTGCAGTAGGACGTATATAGGCTGCTTGCTTATGTATGTATACACTCACAATATTTTTAAACGACCAATCCAACGATACCCACACTGGTGTAGGCGAGAAAAAAATTGCATCCCTAATTTAGGTGTAGGTAGTAGGTAGGGGAGGTATACTACCTACTACCTAGCCTATTTTTTTAAAGATTTTGTGCTTTTGTTTTGTCGGCGTGATTAATATGTATATAAACGCCAAATTCAGTTTTCTAGTACTTGTCTCTGTGCTAAGCCGCGGACAGACAGACATACGGACGGACATGGCGAAACTATAAGGGTAGGTACCTTGTTGACTAGGGAACCCTAAAAATGCTCTACGGCTCTACGAAGCATGTCGGCGTGGGCGGTTCGTCAGCGTCGAAACATCATCATCATCATCGACCCATTATGTCCCCACCGAGGGGCACGGGTCTCTTCCCTGAGGAAGGTATAGGCCATACTCCACCACGGGGGCCAAGTCCGGATTGGTGGAGGCTTGTAGACTAGTGGCTCGTCTACTGTCAGAAGTTGTCAAGCCGCCCTAAGGCCTCTGACTTGGCTTAACGACTGCCATCTATCGACGGCAGCCGGCACCAACAGCTTAACGTGCCTCGAAACATACATGATGTTAATTCAGTGGGATGAGAGGGATTTATGCCATAAGAACGACAGAGGAGTGCAGCCCTCCGTAACTGTCTGCTGTGTTGGTTTTTCCATTTCTCGTTTCCAAAGTGTCAAAATATGTATGTATTAGACAGTTGGGTTCAATCTGACGAGTCGATACAGTGAGAAGTCCTTATGTAGCACCCTGTATGGAATGTGTAGCGCAACCAGTCAGGGCAAATTTATTATTATCCGCCCAGTGAGGCTCATTCAGACATCGAGATATTGGATTTCCAAGTACCTAAGGCAGTTGGAGTACAAAAATTAGAGCATATTACTTTTGTAAATTACTCAAATCCATCAAGAGATGATAAATTGTATAAATAGAAATACCTATAAATACCTATCCATAAATATTATAAAAACAGACGCTTTATTTCTGCCGTAAGCATAAGAAAAATACTGTACGTCCTTCAAAGTCTTAAATGTACAACGCCCAGTGTCACCTGTAGGTGACATCCCCCTTAAACAAAGTGGGTAGTTAATTTCTTTTTAGGGTTCCGTACCCAAAGGGTGCTTTTTTTAAATATTTTTTCGTCTTAACCAAATGTTTATATATCACTTAATATAAAAAGTAATGAAAAATCTTTATTAAATTGGTCATGCGAATTGAAGAATAAAAGTATTTATTAAAATACTCTGTGGTGGAGATTTTACAAGGAAAAGTCGTAAACATAGATTTAATTAACTGCCTCTTAGCACTCCTTTAGAGGAATCGTTTATAAATAAGGCCGTAAGTGCGTAATTAGAAGCTTATCTCTGGCACAACTTATACGTGACCCTAAATGAGCAATTCCTGAGAAATCCAAATTTCCCATTAGTTTTGTTTTACAACCGCTTTTGTTCTAAGAGTTTTTTTTCTAAGATGTAGGTTTGGTGAAATATTAGGGCTGGCGTATGGCGTAACTTTATTAGATTCACGTTAAGGGAGCTCTACCAACGTCGCAGCCTCCGGTAAATCAAGAAGAACTTCCATTTAAAAATGGAAAAAATACAAAAGAGAATTTTAAACTTCTGCTTATTGGATGTGGTTTAATTAATTTATCGATATCGAAGAAACGGTTCTTAACTTTTGCGTTGTTTCAATGAAACGAAAAATATCAATTGCCGGGATCAAAATAAAATCAAATTCCTTTTCAACGGGGTACCTACTTAACATTTTCAAACACTGAGACGTGAGGATATTTCTGAATAGACGAATTCGAATCTCCACAAAAAAGCTGGGTAGGCAACCCATTCACAGCTTTGGAAGTCTCAAGAATTAGAACAGCAAACAAATCGACCAATAGTGGGAAGGAGCCCGAATCTGGCTGGTTGCGACTCCTGCGTGCCATCCTTGTCGCCGCAGCGCGGCAGAAAGAGAAGGTGCGATACAAAAACCTTGGCCAGACAGACTTTCGTCTATTGAATCTTGTGAGTCGCGAGCCGGTTAGCGGTCCAGTATCAGTATACTATACAGCGGTATAACCTAACAAACGGCTTTTGCTCCATCGCCTAAAAACAAAAATATAACTCCCCCAGGCTGATTTGGTTAGCTGAACTCTGTGAGGTGAATGAGACTGTTACCAGTACAAAACAAGTGTGTGCCCAACGGTTTCAGAGTTTCTTTTTATGGTGAGTGGTGTGATACCTTGTTTTTAACTTTAATTTTGTAACTTCCAATTGATTGAATAGAAAAGTGCCTATGATTTGCTGTTAATATGTCCGTTTGGTTGGCGACCGGCATCTACGTAGGTAGAGTGCTTCGGTGTGAGAAAAAAAAATTGCGTAGAGATCATCGATTATGGATGGCATTTCGAACGAAAAAAAGATTGAAAAAGGCTGGGTCTGCCTCACTAGCTAAGCTATCTATAGGTAGGTACTTTAACTCAAAAGTTCTCATAATCGGTTAGGTTTAAGTTAATGAAGTGTCTACTCGAGTTGATTCCCTAGAATTCGAATTCAATTCACTTTTCCAACTATTGAATTTTATGACCTGAATTTGACGTATTAATTTTGAATTTTATTAAGTTCAAGTTAAAGGGTCACTACCTATTCAGGCCCAGAGAAAAAATGTGTGAGGACTATGAAGTGAGGATATTTGGCGTAATAATTATAGGTATGTACCTAATCCTTCTTTTTCCCTGCTTATTAATCGTACCTATATTATTACTACTTTTACCTATCTTCTTCTTTCTGTGCCTCTTGGTCTTTAACGCTGGCTACATCCAACCTATCTATTAGATTATAATTTAGCTAATACCAGCCACTTGTTCCTATTGCTATTAAGTACGCTTGCAGAATTTTGAGATTCATACATACATAAAGTCACGCCTGTATCCCGGAGCGGTAGGCAGATACTAGAGTTGCCAGGGTGTGCACCCTATGTCAGAAAGACTCTAGGTAATTATATATAGACCGGTACTGGGTATCAAACCTGTGACCTCACATATTACTGGCGTACCACCCAAAACATTGTTTTGCGAAATATTTGATGAAACATAATAGGGATCATAGGAATCCTACTTGCTTGAAGGCCCAACAAACACCCCTCAAAGTTTATTGTCCGCGTCCAGCAAGTAAAATCCACATATTACCTCTATTGGAATTCCAGCTTGACCGACTCCTGGATCTGTTTCCTGAAACTACTATGGAGAACTTGCAAAAAATATATCTCATTGGAGACGCCAATGAGATATGAAAAAATAAGGATGTACACACATAAATAATAATAAAGATTTTCCATTTTTCCCCCGTGGCACTATAGCTTGGCACTACTTGTAGTCTCTACAGTGAATATTTTTCATAATACTGAAATAATTTTGGGTGGTTTGAAAGATATGACATAATGAATGTGCCTGACAATAGCTATCGAATGCGCTAGCTTATTTCGTCAAAAAGCGCACTTTGAAAAAATTGTTCGACACAAACTCGAATCTATTTTAACCTCTAGTAGCCATCCAGAGCGGTGCGTGCGCGCCGCGGGTCCGCGGGTCATTGTTCGGAGGCGGTAGTAATTTGTTGGCGCATTTTTTAAACAAGATTTCTCAACGCAAAACATGATTTTCACAACTTTTTTTTTTAAATTATTTATGTCTATACGTACTTAAAAGTAATAGTCCAAATAGATGCAATTTTTACCACCACCCAGAAATGAGTGTGTATAACCTATCGAAAAGTAATTCTAGTCACGTGGTACAAATACGCGCCATAAAAATCAGGCTCAAGCTATGACGTCACACGGTGCTCTTAACACCTTATAATCGATGAATCGTTTATCAAGTTATCTCGTAAAATAATGTTAGGAATCGTTTTTAATGAAAAAATTAGATCTAGGTAATAAGTTTTTTTAGCATTGCAAAAAATCTCTAAAGATTTTTTGCATTTCGGCGACCTGTAAAACCCTGAAATTATCTTTTATTGAAATTATAATTTATCTTTTAATTTTTTCTGAGATTTGCAGACCGTCCCAATAATGCGAAAAAACTATTTCATAGAATTCTAAACGTTTGCTAATAACGGTAGACTAATGAAAACATTATTCTATGGTATGAAAACGATGTTACTCCAATCTAAGTTTGAGGCAAGTACCTATCCCGTTGTGTTATTTTCGCACAACCAACCCATTTTGTGAGTAGTTGAGCAAACTTCACTGACAAATTGGAGCTTTCCAAACTTAGATTAACTATGTTTCTTTCTGACGGTCTTATTCATAAAAACGTGATTCCTCTGAAACAACCCCCAGAGGCAGTTTATTCATTCTGTGGTTAGGTCTTTTCCCTTTACCACACACAGTTTAAACTCCCTCTGAGGAGTGTCTTAAGGTATCGTGTTTTTATAAATAAGACCGTAAATTTATAATAATAGTAAGTACACACGCTCACGGGTGTGTTTTATGTATAAGACAGTAATAAGAACAATAAGAATAAGAATATTTATTGGCTAAAGCACGGTAATTACAATTTATGTAGGTGGTAACTTAAAATTATGGCACAAGCATGCTCTACCCGTCAGGGTGCGCAAATATTATTTTTGTTTTAAAAAACAAAAACCTACTTACTTGTTAGCTAAATTAGTAGGTAGATAAAAAAATATGTACGTAAATCTCTGCACAGTAATAACAATAAAAGAAGAACCTGAGATCAATGGACCTTTTAAGAAGTCCTTTACACTATAATACATTTTGTCTATGAGATTTGTATAGGTACCCTATAATACTGTTTTAAATTTTGTGAGAGGTAGCTCCGAAATGTTTTGTGGCAAATGATTGAATAATTTTATTGCCAAACAATATGAGTTACGCGAGTGTAGAGCTAATGATTGTGCTCTGGCACATGTAAGTTTATTTCCATTCCTACCTCTTCCGTTATATATTTCGTTATTCTTTTTAAAGATTTGTGGGTATCTTTTTACAAATATACATACCTCATAAATGTAAAGACTAGAAAATGGTAATATATTCAGAGTTTTCAAACTATAACTTCCGTAATATTCAGAGTTTTGAAGAGCTGTAAACCCTATGTAGGCAACTTGCCCCAGTAAGAGCCCTGACACATTTTTTTGCACTTTGAGCGCTTTTTCAATATCAACGGAGTTACCCACAGAACAGAGAAAATTGTTACCCATAGAATCAGACAGCAGTATCTGAGGATTGACGATACATAGCCGTGATACGCTCTCGAGGCTGGAAAGTATCTCTGTTAATATGTGGTTTCCAGTTGCAGTATTTGTCTATCTCTAGGCATAGGAATACTGTCGTATCAACTTCTTCTATACTATTGTTACACCTTGTATTGTTATTATGTTTTATATGTAGGTTTACTGTTAGAACCGCATTAGTTTTGTTTTGCTTATATTTAAATCATCTTCTGTTAGCCAATCAGTTACATGCTTTACTACTGTATTTATTTCACTTACTAGTATAGCTTTTTTGTTTTTTATAAGAAGAGTGGTGTCATTTGCGAAAATAATGCAGTCATACTCTGTTATGTTTGGGAGATCTTTTATGTATAATAAGAAAAAGGACCCAAAACGCTTCCTCGTTTTATATTTGTATCGGAAACATTTCTTTTCTTTGTCAATAATTTACTCTATTAATTTCGACACATTGTTGTCTATTATTTAAGTAACTTTGTATCCATTCTAGACATTTACCCCTTATGCCATATTGAGAAAGCTTTTCACATGTCCAGAAAGACTCCTGCTAGTGTACCTTTTTTGTCTAGCCTTTCTGTTATAATTTTTATTAAATTTTCATTTATACCAGTGTAGTAGAACGGCTTTTTCGAAAGCCAAATTGTTCTTGCGTAAGTATTTTGTAATGAATTAAGAAACTATAAATTTTATTGTACGTAGCCTTTTTCAGTAGGTACCTTTGAGAGAATATGTAATTAGTAAGTAAAAATGGCATATATTTAGACTATTAATTTTAAGTTAGACGTAAATAAACAAAAAAAATCTTGTTTCGAGTTGACAAATCTTGTTTAAAAAACCGGCCAAGTGCGAGTCGGACTCACGCACAAAGGGTTCCGTACTATTATCTATACAACATTAGACACAAAGTTAAAAAAAACAGCAACAAAATCACGTTTGTTGTATGGGGGCCCCTTAAATAATTATTTTATTTTGTTTGTTGAAATACATAATCTGTGAAAATTTCAACTCTCTAGCTCTCACGGTTCTTGAGATACAGCCTGGTGACAGACAGACGGACAGACGGACGGACGGACGGACGGACAGACATACAGCGAAGTCTTAGTAATAGGGTCCCGTTTTTACCCTTTGGGTACGGAATCCTAATAAATGCGGCAACAATTACGAGTAGTACCGCCTCTCCGTCCAATAAAGAGGTTTCCAAACTTATTTCGTCTTACGCCCACTTTGAAAATCACGTCACAGTTTGAAAAACACTGGCTTATAGCTTTAATAATAGCTTTACGAAACTGGGCACATGAGGCCTGGCTTAAAGGGGGCGACGAGCGGAGCGGGCCACAACAGAAACGTTCACAAATCAGACGCCGTTGCTCATTAGAGCCCTCGGTTGAGCTCGAGATAGCCTCGCAAGTAATGACACATGGTGTCTTCCCGACGGTGGACCTGCACAGACTACCGTTGGACCCACTAGCGTCGGTGTAGGTACATTTTCTGATAATACGGTAAACATGGTCCTTGACTCAAAATGAAGATGGGTTAATTCCGTATTTCTTGCACCACCTGTGGTTGGCTAGCAGAAAATACCAATAACATTAAGTCCGCCACATTGCCATTATATATTTTTACTTATGTGCAATGGGAGGCCTATGTCCTCCAGTGGGCGTCAAATGGCTGATGATGATGACGATGCGTTATGTGCAATAAACGTATTATTAATAATAAAGTAGTTACCTGCAAAACCCCACATAAAAGTTAAAAACCGGACAAGTACGAGTCGAACTCGCTAGCCGAGTGTTCCTTACAAATTTATAGGAACTTACATAATTATCATAAATAGTTCAGGAATCGGGTCTCGCAGTTTTTCCGAGCTTTTTCCGAACTTCAGAGAATAATTTTAACTATACATTTGTAGTATAGTTTTCAGATTTTACCCTGTACTTGCAGTATAAGACGATATTACTTGCTAAATTTCATAGTTCTAGGTCAACGGAAAGTACCTTATAAATTTTGATTCCCTTGAGTGTCGAAATATACGTTTGCGGCATAAACGGCGGTATCTTTTTTTACGTTAACGCAGAAGTTTCATTTTTTCACAGCTAAAAGGGACTGTATAATATTGACCTGAGTATATGGTTTTCATTTCAACTCTATACCTCCACGCGTTCCCGAGATGAAGAGTCTTGACAGACAGACAGACGGACGGACGGACGGACGGACGGACGGACGGCCGGACGGACGGACGGATGGACGGACAAAGTGATCCTATAAGGGTTCCGTTTTTTTCCTTTTGAGGTACGGAACACTAAAAAGGCAAAAAATGTTCCCAAAAATGTGAAAAATTTTGTTAGGTAGGTTACCTACTCTAAAAATTAAAATCTTGTAGTTAAGAGCGTTTTCGTACCACGTGAGTAGACCTGCCTTTCCACAGGTTATACCTATGTATTAGGAAAAGCCACGACATTTACTGCAGTAGTATTTATATGGACGTTTGTATGGACCGCCACCGTAACCGCGTTGGTGTGTTTCATTCTTCAGTTGTAAAGAAAAATCTTCATCAGGCTTTTTTATCATTTAAGAACCATTTTGCATCATTCGCTTGATCATTATTCGAATGAGAGCCAACATTTTTGGAGAATGAACTGCATACTTACATGCAATGGAACTGCATGATGTGTTATTTTTCAGGGGCCAGGGACGTTTTACCCTAGCACAATATTTTATTTATGACGGTCCAATCTTCTACTCCCAATGAGGTCACCAGTTCAGCCGCCCACGATATCAGAACGGGCAGGTACTTATGTGTGTCATACATGTGTAATTAAATTAACCATTGTTCGCGTGGTTCCATAAAGTTTCCTATAACTGCCGCAGTGTTCTTTGCCGATACGAAACGAGATCTTCTGATATTGGTTGATAGGTAACATCGTGAGATTTCCATTTTTTTTTATAAAAATGGCCGTCCCATCTAGTATAAAGTGGAAAGCTGCTAGAGTTAGCTGTATTTTAAAAATGCAATATCCTGAACCTCCTTAATTAGAGTTTGTTTTCGTTCTAGGATTTTGGTTTTTATATTTTTACGTTTTTTAATTTTAATTTTGAGAAAATTGTCTGATAGACAGTGCTTAAAACAATATTTCATGTGTTAAAAAGGATGAAAAAAAGAATGTCAGTTGCTCCATATCAAAGATAAGATAAGAATATTCTTTATTGCACCAGGAAAAACACAACGAAGTTACCACTTGCGGCTTATATATTTTTCCATACTTAAAATTGTTCGTACAGATTTTCTGATGTATTTTTTTACACCCTGTACGTTACTCAAGCAATAAACCCATCAATCAGCCAGCGTTCGTCCATTGCTGGACATAGCCCTCCTCCAAGGCATGCCACTTCTGTCCTGGCCTTCCTCATCCAGCCGCTGCCAGCAATAAGCCTCAGATCGTCGGTTATATTACCCAAACTTTAGATAAAATCGAAGGCTCCCAGATGGTATGTGCACATATCTACCTATACAATTGGATCAAGTTGCATTGCATCTTATCTGAAGCATCTCAGCTTTACAGTATCGGAACAAAAGAAGTGCTGAGTTGTGCAAGAGATCTCGTGTTTTAGGCATTACCTACGCGTTTGGGTTCTTCCTAGTGGATCAAAAATATCTCGTTTTTAGAAGTAACTTTTGTATTTATTATAATTTGTAGTGAAGTTGATGAAAGTATGTTCAAATTTTACTATGTAGGTACCAGTCTTAATTTAATTTTTATTTGTAATGTTTTTTATTTATGCCGACTTGCACCACTTCTTAAATGTCACTTAAGTCGCCATTTAAATCGAATTTTGCAGGAAGAATTTTAGGTAAATGCTGTTAAAGCCACATTTATGAAAGTGGTGCTAGTCTGCCTTAAAAAATTAGTATTCTCATGCTATGCTGTAAATCTGATCGTAATTCAAAATGTTGTCTCTTTTCTCTAGTTCCCATAGCACCGGTTTATCTTGCTAGTCCATCTTATGAGAATTCTTATCAATAAAGATATGTATAACAGGCCCACCACCAGACGTCTATCCGCTAAAGGAATGACAAGAATGGGGAGTTTAGGGACTATGTGCGCCAAATTATCTCTACAAAGTTTTATTTTTAAATCAAGATACGGAATTTTAAGTCTAACAGCTCAGGAGGTAATAGAAAAATGTTTTTGTCGAAACTTAACACGCAGTATACAAAGCCTGTTTTTAAGAAAATACGCAAAAATAAATATACTATATTTTGAATATTTTAATATTATTTTGTATGAGGTATATTATTAGTAACGTAATGAAGTACAGCTCACTGCAAGGTGATTGAGCTGGCAAACATGTTCATAAAATTTAGGCAGCGCCTCTTTTTGTCATTGCGCCCTTTTTTCGCGCCATCTTCCATGAAATTCTATTTCTTCTTCTTGTCTCGTCACTAATGGTTGGCCGTCACCAATGGAGGTTCCGAGCACCGTGAAATTAGTGGAGTTCCACCGTTTTTTACCAGCAAAGACACGAAGACATTCAGAAAATTTCGGAAACGTCCTTTGGTTCAACGGGAATAGTCCTGTATTTCCTTTGCGTTGCATAATCTAATCTGCACAGGCCTAAAGCGATCCTTTCATGCTTCAATCTCGTGGATTATCCGTTTACGTCACCCATCGTACCGTCTAGTGAATGGGAGAAATCGTTCTATTTATTAGTTAGGCGTAGGAAATTCAGAGGCTGATGGGATCCTAACTCTAGATTCAATCTCGCCGGAGAAAGTGCCATAACTATTAGCGTATCTTTGTCTAAATAGGTCCGATCTTTGACCTAGATTCGCGGTGGGTCTTAGATACTTAGCGCTTTTCTCTCTTCTATTTTGTGTCCATAGATATACGTTTAAGGGGCTAGCGCCACCAGTAAAAAGAAAATTCCCTTCCAGATAATTTTGGCAGTGTCTTTTTATTCTCTCAATCGTGTTGGAACTTGTCGGTTATCCTGGTATTAGCTAACCGCGATATATTTAACGATGATGTATAACATTCGCGAGTTAATAAGTCGCTCTTCCTTTTATTTTATTTATTTTAATTCTTTATTGCACTAATTACATTGTAAGTGTACAAGGGCGTGCTTAATGCAAGAAACATTCTCTTCCAGCAAACCTTTGGTTTTGAAGAGACTGGCGACGGGTAGTGCAAGAAGAAGATTAAATACAATAATAAACTTACGTAAACCTAGGGAAATACATTAACTTAGACTTAGTGGGGGGGGGATAATAGAAATTATTATAAACCTACATAAATGATAGTACATAAATAAATATGAATAAATAAATAACAACAAAAATACGTACATAGGTACATATTGAAGATAATTACTATTACTAAACACGACTTTCATACCAATAAGCAATAAAATAAAATAACTGGTGATCGTTTACTGTCTATTCTGCAGATCAAGGAAGTGATAAAGAACTTTCTTTTTGAAAATCTCCAGGGTTGAAGCCTGACGAATGTCCAGAGGCAGGCTGTTCCACAAGCGAATCGCAGTCACGGTAAAAGAATTAGAATATCCCGCCGCATTATGCTCTGGGGTGCGGAGATGAAGAATCCGGGACGACCGCATAGAGCGGGCGTCACTGTGGAGAAATAGTCCTTTTGGCATTGTAACGTATTTAATTATTGTAAAATGTAACTGTCAAATTTGTATGGAATGCCTGTATTTAAGACGTTTGACCCAATGTAGCGTCCCCCATCGCACTACTCAATAATTTATATTAGGTATACTCCTACCAAGATGCTAATATTTATACGGCCTATACTCGCCGATTTCTGGGTGGTTCGAAAACCGAGGTTAGGTAATTAGTAATTAAATATGCCATCTATTTAGACTATTTCTTTTAAGTATAGACGTAAATAAAAAATAATATAGTTGAGAAATCTTGTTTCGAGTTGAGAAATCTAATTTGAAAAAATGCGCGAATAATTAGTACCGCATCTCCGTCTATCAAAACAATGGTTTGTACTGTAACAATGGCACGCGGACTCGCGGCCACAGAACACATCTCGCGGCGCACACGCACCGCTCTGTCTGGCTATTTTTGAGATATTTTTGAAAAGTGCGTTTTTTAAAAAACAAACTACTTCTCCAAAATTTGAAGTGATTCGAGAGTCCATCAGTCAAACCGGTTCCAAGACTCATTTAAATCGACAGATATGATCTACTTTAAATATATCGACTTAACCTTTAGCAGAGAAGGTCTAGTCAAGTAAAGTAATATGTAGTTACTTAGTTAGATATCGGCTCATATCAAATACCAAGTTCGCGTCGGTCACGCGTATTCCCAGTAGAAACCATCGATGTGTAAAAGATCAAAACTAATTTGTGTTGGAATATTGCTTGAACTTTGTCTGGTAGACAGAAGGCTCTACGTAGTTACACATTGAACAGGGTGTACTGGCGATTGTTTATTTTTGAAAAACTTATTTCACATTGGCGTAAAATTCCTCCACAAGGAAATTTTAAACTAGATAGGAAACTAAGAAAGTACCTAAATAAACCCGTATCGCTCGTAGCCCCGGCTGCCTGAGTGATCTTAAACGATCACGAAGGTTAAGCAACACTGGGCGCGTTCAGTGCATGGATGGGTCGCCGTCTATGCCTAACACTAGTGGCATTTTTCCGAGCGGTTCCGTGCTTCGCAAGGCACGTTAAGCTGTTGGTGCCGGCTGCCGTCGATAGATGGCAGTCGTTAAGCCAAGTCAGAGGCCTTAGGGCGGCTTGACAACTTCTGACAGTAGACGAGTCACTAGTCTACAAGCCTCCACCAATCCGGACTTGGCCCCCGTGGTGGAGTATGGCCTATACCTTCCTCAGGGAAGAGACCCGTGCCCCTCGGTGGGGACATAATGGGTTGATGATGATGAAATAAACCCGTAATGCCATCGATATCGAAAAAAATTGCTTTTCACTTTTTCATTGATTTTATTATATTTGTTACTCATCGTCAAGGCAATACGCTTGCATTGGCAAAATTAACCACAAGAGAGACTAAACATCGCGGATCCCAGAGCAAAAATCTTCTACAAGTAGGAACTATAGTTCGTTCTCTTCAGATTCCTGCACAAATCTGTTAAAACAGTTACAACAAAGACAGACTGAATAAGTGAAATTCTCATTTCAGATACCTACGGTCCTATTAGATACTTTGCGTGGTTAATTAGTTAGTGGCTAATGGATTCGCACGAAGGATATTGCGTGAGATTAATAATAAAGGCGTCGCTTTAATTACTATGGCCTTACTTTTATTAATGCACTAATGAGGGCGTTTCAAAGCATCATTAAAAAAAAAACATTACCGCAAGTTACCGATAGATGGTGCTGACAACACATAATATGTCAAAATTGACGTTGCTTGCTTGTTTCGTTGACGAGAGGAGATTATTTGTTCTGAGGGAGAGATGTTTAGCCCCTATATTACGCGCACCAAATCCTGAGCGATTCCAATCGTCTAACTGTCAAATTAGTATGGAATTTGACAGTTACGCGATTGGAATCGCTCAGGATTCGGTGCGCGTAATCGAGCCACTGATTATCACAGATTAATAACTATGTACAAGATTTAAAACATATGATGACATTTGGTCTCCTTGCAGCGCCATCTAGTTTGTTTAATGAAACTCAACTGACAGCTGTCATTGAAAAGCCCTCATTGTCCGGACCAAATTATTTGGTGCACTTTTAGGTCCGTAAAAAGTACAGTCGACATCACATAATTTTTAAACTCCACTCGAGATATTTCTTTAAGGGGATCCAGGGAGCTAATTAGCGCCACCAATGAAAAAGAATTCATATCTTACTTATTTGCAAAAAAGTGTCAGTACAATCTCTCAGTCATGTTAACAGTGATTTTAAGACCCACGACAAAGAACCTAGGATCACGAACTTGGGACTAAATAGCATATGCATAAAGGCGTCGGGATAAAGGCATGCGGGACTAGATAGCATTTACGCCAAAACGGCTGTTTCTGGCGTTAATGCTATCTAGTCCTCGGTTTTTTGCCTTAGGTTCACGGCAAAATTACGTTCAAAATTACTTCGTTGAGGTTGTTGGTTTTGTAAGGCTGGTAAATCTCTCCTTCTACGGAACCCTACACTGCGCGTGGCCCGACACCCACTTGGCCGGTATTTTCTTTGTTCACACCTAGACAAAAGCGAAATGAAACAAAATACACTTAACTAATCGACATAGGATAATTACACTGATGTGAAGTGCAAATCCCAGTAACGCAAAAAGATGCTTCAACAGTAAAGCTCCAGCCGTAGCTCTAGCTGTGTTAATTTGTCTCAATAAATGCCTTTCTTCTTCTTCTTCTTCTTCTTGTAATAGTCGGTCGTCTGTCAAGCATCATCCCCGATAGCGCAATGGCCTTAAACATTTAGTCCGTCTTAACAGCTCAAGCCTAACGTTGACTTATAGCGCAAAAATACGCAAAGGCTGCTCCGAAGTTGGTATCAGACACAGGGCCTAGCCGTGCGAGCGTGTCACTAAAAAGGATGCACTTTGTCACTAATCAGGACTGTTTTATAGGACTTACTCTCAGAGAAAGCGACAAGAGAGTTATAATTATAAGCGTCTCACTCCAGGGTAGGCGCGGCCTTTCTCTACTTACTAGGAGGGTCCAGCTCCTGTACTTTATTTATAAAATTATAATGAAATAAACAATTTGAAATTTGATTTGAAATTTCTCACTATAACACAATCAGGGAATAGGTACATTACTTACTTACTACCTTTTATCGTAACTTTCATATTTTATGTCTCGCTTCTTGTGTGCAATAAAGAAGATTCTTATCTTATCTTTTATCCAGTGGCCCCTGATCTAGGACATAGGCCTTTATAAAAGGTCTCCCACTTGCTGGGGTCTTGAGCGACGAATTCGAGGTCTCCCCATCCCAGTACTAGTGTTTTCGCCTCTAACCTCACTGATATGTGCCTGGACTCCAGACCACACATGGCAACCTCTCCTTCCCGGAGGTTATAGGAAATAGTAAAAAGTACGAACTAGGCTTAGAAAAAAATTAACTAAATTATTTAATCGAGTGAAGAGATTTATCTTTTCTTTAAATCCTCACAGAAAAGATGCAACGACTATTCAATAGAACTATAGGGTTTTAATGAAATATGCGCTAAAGAAAAATTATGAGTTAAAACTAGCAAGGAGGTTGAATATTTTTTGGCAGGCGCAAACATCCAGGTGGTGGTAGCCTAGTGGGTAGAACATTGGACTCGAAAGCGGGAGACCCAGGTTCGATTCCCAGTGCGGGCATGTACCTATGACTTTGTTTTCTAAGTTATGTACATTTGTGAAGTTATAGTAGCAATACCACTCGCTAACGGTGAAGGAAAACATCGTGAGTAAACCTGAGTGTCTGAGCTATTCATATACCTCAGCGCTTGAAATCGCCAATCCGCGGTGGGCACGCGTGGTGATTAAGCCCATACTCTCTCCCTGAGAGAAGGCCTGTGCCCTACAGTGGGACGTATATTATAGGCTGCTTATGCTATTCTTATGCTAAACATCCAGATTCCTTACTTCACAATGGATCCCAATTCAAAGTTTTGGAAGATAAACCCCACCTTCTCGACGCGAGCACCGCCAAAGCACCAAGTCACGCGGTCGACGGCAATTCTACGAGATAATCTAGAAAGACGGATGAGTCACGACCAATCGCTGGATTTATCGTCGAATCTGAAATCTGGTGACCCATGGTCTTCATAGTATTTGCTAAGACGGACTGGTAACCAGGAGGGTGGTAGTCGGCCAAATGGGCTCCCTTTGTCAAGCTCTACGCCGAAGTATTCGGCACAAAATAGGTGAACGTGCAAGTTTTGCTCCAAGTTGAAAGCTCAGGCTCCGCGGGGGAGTTAAGGGATTGAGAAGAGAAAGAAGGGCCGGGCGGACATACTTTGACCAAATAGGGGTGATATTAGCAAAGAGCAAGATAAAAAGTACCCGAAACCGGCGTGCGTGCATGCAACGATTAATGAATGTTGAGAAAGCGAATGTGATCTGTCAGGATTGTGGCAGGTGGCAGTCCGTGGTCTCTGCCTACCCCTCTGGGATACAGGCGTGAGTTTATGTATGTGTATGTATGTAAGAGAAAGAAAGAATGGTGATTTTAAATAATGGTGTAATTCTCGGCAGACAACTTGAACAAAGATCCGCGCAGTCAGAATGAGTGCGATGAACATTAAATCGTAAGAGCAATCATATTATTTGATGATTTGTTCTTTACTCTAACGTACTCTCTATCACGCCATCTTTCGCGGTCTCTCGCCATTCGATGTTGTCAGGTGAGCCGGGGGGGACGTGGATTATTTGTTAATTTAACTGAAAGCCTAAAAAAATTCTAATGCACATCCCGCGTCCCCCGGCCAAATAGACCCGAAATATTTTTGAAGGACTTCGTGTAAGTCCATGTGAAGTCAAAGTCATTAATTCTAGATTCCAGTTATTTGTCGGGCATACATTTAGTTACTCAATTGTTTTCTTCTGCTGAATAACTAAACACACAAAAGATTCTAGCAGCTGCTGCAGCGCGGGAACGACCGTCCTAAACATAATTTCAGAGGGGTCACAATAAAAAACTCTTTAGCAATAAAAAACTCTGCATGTGATTAAAAATATCTGCAAATAAGTGACTCGACACTGAGTTAGTGAGTTTTTGCGCTTACAGAAAATCTTGTCCGGCAATGCGCCTAATTACGGATGAAAATGGGTACAACTATTAACTTTACCGACTGATGGTCTTCAAATAGTTTGCTCTATGATGCTAGAAGATGTTTGATAGGTATAGTGCTCAGTTATAATATTTTAACATCATCATCATCATCATTCAGCCACAAGAAGTCCACTACTGGACATAGGCCTCCCCCATATTTTAACGCTTTGGTGTTATTACTGTTATGTTGCAATATTTATGTAAATAAAATTAATACTTACTAAACGATTTTGCGATAGTAACTATGAACATATCATGCTATAAATTGCTAATTTTAACTTTAAAAAATGTTCAAATAACTTCAAACTGAAGTTGGGGAATGAATTACCGTTTGAAAATTGCCTAACACGCACTATAATCCGTAAGTCCATTCGTCTTTACTCTCTCCCTGAGGGAAGGCCTGTGCCCTACAATGGGACGTATATAGGCTGCTTATGATTGAAAATTGTACAAAATTGAAGCGAAGAACTCTATTACACATCTGGAAATATTCTTGCGTGTCGAGACTTTGGGGGCCGCAGGGCACGATTGTGGACAGAAAACAAAGCTATAGACGTTCTGTATTCTGTGCGCGTCTTACTATCTTTTAGTCAGTTTCTTGTTTTGTCTGCGTTAGCGGTGGCGCAATTGGCGCACGGGGCGCCGCCAAAGAAACGTTACATTCTTAAGCGTTTGTTTTTTTTGTCTTTAGTAGGATTTTTTTGTAGATGGCAAAGTTTGGCGGTTCGTTTGGTGTATGTTTTAGGCCTTTAGAATAAAAAAATAAAATGAAAATTCAAACAGACGTCTGTGGCCTAATTATGCGTACCAAATCTCCAAAAAACTGTCAAATTAGTATGGAATTTGACTGTTAGACGATTGGAATCGCGCAGGATTTGATGCGCATCATTAGGCCACAGACGTCTGTTGGAATTTTTATTTAGTTTTTTTATTTTGCCCTTTTATGAATCTGAGTGATTCTTCATTTTTTTTTTTATTTATCCATAAAGATTCTAAAACAGTTGATAGTAGTTCAACCTTTTAATTTTAGTTGCAAGGTCTCCCGTAACGTTACTTAGTAGAGCGCACGACTGTAAAGGTTCATGTGCTGACATTGAAATAACACAAACCTTTTCTTCAGTACTTATGATATAATTAAAACACTCCACTTCAAAACGCGTCTGTTAGACAATTAATTTTCATTTTAAAATTAGTCATTCAATCTTGAAAGCTTGAAGAATATTGCCAATAGTACGTAAATAAACCAGTTCCAATAAGCCAAAGAGTTCCAATAAAAACAAATAGTAAGTATTAGAATGTTTTGGTCCTTAAAAGTGGTTTAGGTAATTTAAATAGATACTGAAGAAATGATTTGTAAGGTTTTGCGTTATTTCAATAACATCTTGTATTTCGTCCTTTAATCATTATAATACTTATGAGTAGACAATGCAGTAATGTTTAAGATTAGTTAAATAAATAATCTAAGCTGTAGTAACACATGCAGATATCACATGCTGCCCTTCCACTATGTTCAGCCGCCACCGTGAAATAAATACTTATAATATTTCTTAATTGATTAAGTAATGTTTTTCCTACCTCAAATTCGATATACCTTCCAAACTCCACGTTCCAAGAAGACTCAGTAAGCTACAAGCAATAAACAACCGCCTCCCACAATACAGTCACTTTCACGGGTGGCCGACTCTGTCCAGGCTTGGTGCCACTTTGCTATGCTCCTATTTATTAGTCGCTTATAGATGCACGAATCACGAAGCTAAAGTGGAGATGGGCGGGACATCTAGCTAGACAAGAAGACGGACGGTGGACGAAGGCAAACACAGAGTGGTGGCCGAGAACTGGCCGCGTCGTTCGTTGGGTAGTCCCCCTTCCCGATGGCTTGATGATATTAAGAAGGCGGCAGGAAGGCATTGGACAAGATTAGGTCATTATTTCCGATTTATTGTATTTTATCGTAGCGCAATTTTGATCGCAATAACGACGAGAGTAGGTGCCAGAAAGAGTTTACCAGTACAGTTTCGAAATACAAACTTTAATTTATACAATCTAGAAATCTCCGAGTTGAAGTTTATGAAGTAGATTCCCGACCGTTGTTAATTATCAACATTTTCAAAGTTTCGTAAATAAGAGACAGTGAAGTGTAGCAAATACGAAACTGTGGCAAACTGAAAACGAGCCCGGCCCAGCTCTGCCTATAGTGCAGTCCAGCCGAACAGGTGACATAAATAAGCTGTTATCTCAACTCAGATCAGCTGTGCTGTGGGCATCGCAGACCTCCTCGTGTAAAACGAGGCTCGGTGTACGTTACTTCGTTTGGTTACCTACATTGTATATAACTGATAGGCACGGGTGAGTTTCGTGGACTCTATTTGGAGAGTCCACGAAACTCGTCCGCGTATTTATCGGGAAAGCAAAAGCCAATACAAAAGACAATAAAACATTTAGTGATAGTCTCTTGGGCAGGCTTGAATCGGATATTAATATCTAATATCGATTTCAATGGAGGCCTAAGGCCATCGGTTATAATTTCGCGATGAATAGAGCGCCACGCCCCTCTACAGGAAGACCAACGCTCAAAGTTGGATGTCGTTGAAGGCGACTAAGGAAATATAATTACCAGGAGACGGGCAGCAGCGTATTCCTGTATTTCTGAGATTCCAGCCGCATACTGCGATCGCCAACCCGCCTGGCAAGCGTGGCGATTATGGCAAAACCCTTCATGGCTAGGAAAACCATGAGGGAGGCCTGTGTCCTGCAGTGGGTGTCAAATGGCTGATGATGATACCAAACGGATAACGTTTGAGATTTTTATTTATTACTAACTGACTCGGCAAACGTTGTTTTGCCACATTAAAGATTTTAATAAAAATCTGTGAAGCCGTCTCGGAGGAGTTCGATAAAAAACACTGTGACACGAGATTTTTATATATTGGATTAATTAATATAAGTTCGCATTCCTAATCTATAATTTTATGCTATGCAATGATTTGTGTTACGTTTATGTATGTGTGTGTGTGTGTGTGTGTATCTCAAAGCGCAAATGAATTTCTTATCTATCTATCCTTACTTTGAGCCAGTTCAATGTTAATGAAATATTATTCAATAATGTATTCCAATTTGCCACAACTCCAGAAAACTACCTTCAGAAAGACAAAATACTGAAATAGTAACCTGAAACAATAACACATTAATTAAAAAATACCGAAGCCAACTAGTCACACTGTCCAATCTACGTATCCTATTTCATAGCAGCGAAATGAGTACATATTTCATTTTCGATTCTACGAAGACTAATTTTAATCGCCTAGCCAGTTTCAAGTAACAAGTCAATTTTGACCCCGTATCGAGTTTCAGTCATATTTATTTCATGTCTAAATGTGATTACTAAACGCTGCTTTTTGTGTTAATTTATGGGCCTTGCCACAAAATAAATAGGAATCAGAAGCGGGACCAATTGTAATTTCAATAGAAACTAGCAACTGGAAAATACATAGCTATTGGTCAACATATTTCTACGAATTAGGATTTTCTTTCACTGTTCCTACCTTCTCCTTGCGATTCCTCTCCAAAGGAGGTTAGTTAAATTATACTCCCTTTGGGTCTACGATACTGGCCACTGCTAAAAATGAGAAGTCTCAAAAGATGTTTCTTTTTTTAGCAGAACTGACCTAGGCGGCAAATCTTAGTTCTTTTGCCTCGCGGGATGTGTCCTCTATGGCCGTATGTCCTATATGGACAACAGTATTCTGTAAAAATATTCATATTTTTTTTTTGCAATTTTGTTAACTGCGATAATTTAACGATGAATGAGAGAACTGAAGTCCTTCTGTTGCTGTAATTATTTTGTGACCCACCGAACTCGGTTTTATGGGATCTGTTATCTGCCTGGCGGACACGTTTGATATACCTACAGTTTGCGTATTTTTATTAGTCTCAATGACATTTATCTATGCAAAGTGCGGTCAGCCGATGTTGATGGCGCTAGAGAGAAAATTTGAAAAAGGATAATTTTAGAGAAAAGCTTGACATACCCCCTTACTCATAATGACTGACTGAGTAAGCATATCAACAAAAAATCAACTGAAATACGCTCGACGTATTCACAATAAAATAAAAGTACAATAAAATTCTGAATTATATAATTGTTTTTTATTTTTTTTTTAAATTATAACACAGAGTTAGTAGACACATCGTAGATGCAATTTTAGGAAGCTGCATTTAAGTTATCTCGTAAAATTATGTGTTATCCTTATAAGAATTCAATAGAAAAACTTAATCTAGTAATATTTTTATTATCATTTTGAATCTTCCCATTTTTTTAAAACTGTAAATTCCCGAAAAATATGTATTTACTGTTGTAAGCAATACAAAAGAAGACAAGATAAGAATATTCTTTATCGCACACGAGAAGCGAGACATAAAATATGAAAGTAACATATACACAAACGTATTTTTTTGTGTCCTTTATTATTTAAATAAGTACAATGTCATTCCAACCTCGAAGAAAGTTTTCCATCTACTCTCTTTCACATTGCAAAGCACTTCTATCCCAATTTGGCACCAGAATAAGTGATATGGTTACACTGTCTTTGACCAAGAAAACATCAGCACAGACGGACGACGTCCGTCTCAGACTTTCGATATCAATCAAAGTCGGCTGCATCTTTGCCAAAATTTATTAATGTCCAGATTATTAATCTTGGAACATCAACTTGCTAGCATTTATGTAGATTGGTGCAAATGAGAAACTTCCAAGTCTAGCATGGCTAGGTATTCTAGATTTCCACAAAATAGGACAACAGAAGATTAACTCCACATATCGACATTTGCTTACTTTATTCGAGCAACAAGTTTAAGCGAAGTGTAAGACAATAGTAGGTACCAGAAACCGACGTGCTAATGAATGTTGATGAAGTGGAAGAGGTTTGTCGGGATCGTGGTAAACCCGGGTAAATGACAGCTTAAAGTAGCCAATCAGCACGGTCATGAATATGGAACAGCCAATCAGCGTTCGCGGTTTGTAATACGAGATCGATGTGAAAGAATCTCCCTAGTGTAAAGACATATTTTCGCGAGCATTCTCTTCATATAAGTATTTTGCAATGTACCTAAAGCTTGCACAATGTACCTAGAGCTTATCTAGGTCAATAGGGAGCTCGACAAGTAGACAGAACTACAGTTAGTTCTGTTCTCTCTCTCTTCTTCAGCCAATGGCACCCAATGCTGAGTGTACGTCTCTTTTATTGCACGCAATTTACTTCGGCCTTGGGCTTTTCTCATCCAGTCTTTTCCTGCCACTTTGACCAAATCGTCAGTCCATCTCATTGGTTGCCGGCCCACACTTCTGCGCCTATCTCTAGGTCTCCAGAATAGCACTTTTACGCCCCATCTTTTGTTTTGTTTACGGCGTATAACTATGGCCTGCCCATTTCCACTTCTTACGGGCAATGACCGTAGTTCTGCCTATCTGTAAATGTAATCCTCATGCAAACAAAAGAAGCCTAATTTAGTCTTACATCTTTAGGGGACATCTGGGCCCTATTTCAAAGAACTACAATTCATGTTTTACTATGACAATTCGATGTACATTGCAAAGTCGATTAACTCGCAGATTAACAAGTAGAGGGACTCGGCTACGCATCGTACATCGAATAATCATAATAAACTATGAATTTTAGTTTATCAATGTGATCGATGTAATCAAGTCGTCAGAGGGCCAGTGGGTGCGAATGGCGGGAGACCGCAAAAGATATCGTAATGGGAAAAAAGCAGCAGTGGGCAGAAGTGACACTTAGGTACCTTTTTTGTGAGTGGAACTTCTGCAGTGCAGCATCCCGCCCGCGGGGTGAAGGAACGACCTCGATCGTCAACGGTTTGATCGCTAATTTGAATAGCCTCACAATACGCATCCGCTTCGGCGTCGTACCTAATTTTATTGAGAGGTTATGCGACATGTTTTTCTTGTTTCTTTCCAAATGTTTAGCCGTCGGACGGCGCTTGTTAGGGGTACCCGAAGGTGCCAAATGTTACCCTATTACTATACGAGTACGCATGATTGTCCATCTAACTTATGGGCTTTATCGCATGAACCGTGCAATTTTATTAGAGCGAGCAATGTCCAACCTTTTTCTATGTATGAGGCTGGCCCCCACCCGCCGCCCTCGTACTCCTAGGAGGGGCAGCCAAGTGTTTAGTGACTGAAAATTCTTTCTATGAATCGCAGGAAGCTGAATTTTCTGGCCCATATTTACAACATCCGCAACCCAAAAGTTTAATCATTTGATGTCCTTGTTATCGCCCTACACCTTTTACAACAACGAGATGTAAATCTAAGCAACTACAACCGCTAAATGTAACCTGTGTTTTTAACACAATAAATTCAGTCATCCATTTATTTATTACACCTCCAATCTTTGTTAGATTTCTCCACCTAACCCGAACTCAATCCTTTCAGGTACACCCGCAATGCCCAGCGCTCCTGCCTGAGCACGCGATGGGCCCGAACGAGGGCCCGCGCCCCCGGGGGCCCCGTCCGAGGACCCCCGAGCTGCCCCCGCTGCCACCCCCGATACAGCCCTGCAGCGGATTCCTCGGGAATGTGAGTTTTCTTCTTCTTGTGTTGCCATGTCCTTTGGAAGTCTGCTATTATTTTGGCTACTTAGTCCCGTAAATGTGCACTTTTTACACAAGGTTATTACCTATCGAGCAAAAAACGGCAAAAATAATACGTTTGCTTCCCCTTCAATATTTATTTTATTTTGTTTTTAGTATTTGTTATAGCGGCAACAGAAATACATCATCTGTGAAAATTTCAACTGTATTGACTATCACGGATCATGAGATACAGCCTGGTAACAGACGGACGAATGGACGGACGGACAGCGGAGTCTTACTAATAGGGTCCCTTATCATTTGGGTACGGAACCGTAAAAATCAACAAACTAATGCGATTTAAAGAAAAAAAGGCCTTTTAAACGTCACGCGCACGTTGTGGCCATATTGATACGTTCCTTCTTGTGCGAAACTCTAAAAAGTGTCTATCTTCTACAAGTAAGAAAAGCCATAACTCTCCCGCGAAGTAGGGCGAGTGGCGCAGCGTATAATCTGATTCTATAACGATTTGCTCAGCCAAGTGCAAGCTGGATCGCCTATCTAAGCCTAGGTATTGTAATTTATGAGGAGGTACAGGGTTGGCAGCCTAAAACCCTGTATTTTCCCATTGATTAATCAGCAGTCCTGTGTTCTTAACGAGATTTGGACCGTGCTGCGCAAAAATATTCCAACCCACAATAACTAAGTACCTTTCGAGAAAAACGCTTTTTTATGTAAGTATACCATTGTTTTGTTCCATGTTTTTGTTCAGATATTTTTAAAGAAAGAAGAAAGATTGACAAAACAAATATATCGAGCGAATGTGGATGGAAGGGCCGGTAAGGGACGACCCAGACGGACATACTTTGACCAAATAGAGGATGTATTAACAAAGGGCAAGATAAAAAGTACCCGAAACCGGCGTGCGTGCATGCAACGACTAATGAGTGTTGAGGAAGCGAAAGTGATCTGTCAGGATCGTAGCAAGTGGCAGTCCCTGGTCTCTGCCTACCCCTCTGGGATACAGGCGTGAGTTTATGTTATGTTATATTTTTAAACACTTAAATTTTAAGCACGTCTGAAGAAAACATGGAAGAAAACAGTATTATACATTTGCCTCTTTGGTCTAGCGGTATCACGTCTGACTGATTACCATGCCGGAGGTCGTGGGTTCGATAGCCACTGGGAGCCGCCGTACATTTGTACAAATGTACTCAGTCTGGGTGTATTTCCACGTTAGTGATGTCCTTGCCTGGTTAAGCACAGGGTATCCTAATTTGCTACCAGACCAGGAAAAGCGATTGTGTTGTGTGGAAGTTATTATTAATAATATTATAATAAGCATTTTTATAAAGTGACTTATTGTGGGTTGGATTGTTTTTGCGTAACACGGTTCATTTGTGACTCACAAAGTTACACGTAGGAAAAGCGTGGGATCCCGTTCCTTTAACAGTTAAATAGGTATATAATAAGTTAGGCAATTTATGTTGTCATTCCATGTGAAGTTTGTTTGTATTGATATCCAGGATAAGTGTTACTGGCATGGAGTTTAATAATAGTAGATTATGTACTAAGGGAATAAAACCATGTATTATGTCATGGGCGGCATATTGAACCCTGAGCGGAGCGAAGGACTCCGAGTTAACTCGCGAGCGCAGCGAGGGAGTTAAATTTTAACTCCTGAGCGAAGCGAGGGAGTTATGTAGAGTCCTGAGTGAAGCGAGGGGTTCATACCGCCCGAGACTAAGACATGTTTTATTCCAGAGGTGAATACTCTACTTTTCACACCATCTGGGAGACAATAAAAAGACAGGGCTGCATAAGTTGAAAATATGTATTAAAACCTGAAATTAAATATAATGTCCACACTCTTTTACGGCTTAGCAACTTAAATTGAATATAACTTTTAAATTCGTATTTGCAATTCGCGCCTTTTTTTCTTTTTTTTGTTGGTGTTTCGCACGGTCACAGGACACAGTATTTCAGAAAAAAAAGAAAAAAAGAGGTGAGTTTCGAACAACAATTCGAATTTCGAATTGCAATGCGGGGCTTCTCCATAGTTTTCATGCGAATTTTGACATTCTAAATTCAAATCACTTTATTCCCTAGGGAAATTCTTCATTATTATTGCCCTCGAGAGACAAGGCCATGCTTTACGATGATATTTGACGGTACGTAATAAGGCATTGTCGAGCAGGAGGTGTGAAAAGTTGGTTTTGCCCTTAGACCTTGCCCACTTCCCACGGCGGCAACCCTAATCCCCGAACGACGGCCGGCGGCGGCGCAAGCGCAGATTATGAGCAGTGCAATCTTCTTACGCTCATAAATTGCGCGCGTTGAGGCTGAGGCGCGCTTGACTTGACTTGATGTCCGGCGAAAGTAGGAGGGGACGGAAGAACCGCTTCTTTTGCACTTACACTCAGCTGCCTGTTTGTTAAAACTACAATACATGGGTTACTATGACAATTCGATGTACATTGCAAAGTGAATTAACCTAATTATTAACAAGTAGGAAGACTGCTCCGCGATGTCCATCGAATTGTCATAATAAATTACGAATTGTCATAGTATTATGAAACTTGCCTCAGGTTGGTAATTTTATCTAGGTACCTGAACCGTTGTAGTAAAGTACTAGCAAAAAATCGTAGGGAACCACTTTGTTGGTTGTTGGTTTTTGATCCTTATCAGCAGCAGAATCGATTGATGGCGACATAAAAAATAGACTTTTCTTGACGACTGTATATATTTTCCAAAATCTGTGAAAGCAGCCTTGTTAGTCCAGTGATTTCCGCACTTATCTCCTTATTTGGACCATAATACGCAGTAGGGCTTTGAGATCACTCCAGCCGGTGTTTATCTTTCCAGAAAGCCAACAGTGCTCTAATATCACTTCCTAATATTCATCTTTCTTTAGGTGTGCCTCAAGGAAGAGAAATCACCCAGCATAACGTACAGTACCATACATAACATACATATAAGCAGCCTATATACGTCCCGCTGTACGGCACAGGCCTTCTCTCAGGGAGAGAGTATGGGCTTGGCTTGGGCTTGGGCACGCGTGCCCACCGCGGATTGGCGATTTCAAGCGCTGAGGTATGTGAATAGCTCCGACACTCAGTTATCCTCACGATGTTTTCCTTCACTATTAGCGAGTGGTATTGCTACTATAACTTCACAAATGTATACATAACTTGAAAAACCCAGTCATAGGGACATGCCCGCACTGGGAATAAACCTGGGTCTTTCGCTTCCGAAAGACCCAGGTTCGCTTCGCATAGTCCCATGGTGAAGTGTTCATTCAGTGACCAGTGAAAGGACTTAGTGACTGCTCATAAAGTTAAATGTGCAGAACGTTTCCCAGTAGCTACAATTTTTCGGGTCATTTCTGTTGCTTCTCCCCATCATTGGAGTTGGCATGAGATGAGTCTACTGTTTTTCTAACACTTTACCTCTACTAGCCAAGGGTCTGACCATCTAACAGAGGCGTTTTCTGGCGTTTCTCACGACCAGCGAGCGGCGACTTAACTGTGTCATACATAACATAACATAACGTTACCTTTGTTACTATGAGCTCTTGCCTACAGGTCTCTTTCGGAGGCGTTTGCTTTGTTGTGATTGATAATACCGAGCGAATCTAATACATTTCATGCTCAGGGGCCGAATTACGCGCAAGAAATCCATACTAATTTGACAGTTAGACGATTAGAATCGCTCAGGATTTTGAGCGCGTTACATAGGGGTACATCTCTGACGGGTTTGGCAGAGACTGACTACATTAAAATAAAATGGATCGAGTGTTGTCTGCCGCGTCTGTAATTCGTTTTTCTATCAACGCACAAATCGTGAGTTCATTTCCAGCAGGGGTTGGTATTAGTAGAAATGTCCTTAGTCTCGTTGTGTTTCTCTCTTAGAGAGAGAAAGAAAACATGGGAGTATAAGACTGAACTTCCCGCCCGATGATTTCCTTCACATTAGCGAAGTTACGCAACTATACGGGCAAAAAATTCTATTGCATCCCGATAACATCGCGGCTACCTTCCTAGCTAATTAAAATGCACTAATTGGCGGAACCTCCAGTTAACTGTAGGATCCATATCGTTCTTTACCGTCTGCAAACTATTTCTGGTGCTCTAAAGTGCGTCTTGTTGCGTGTGTCATAAGGAATATTGCACTACATTTAGGACCTACTGATATTGTACCTTCCACACTATATGAGGCTCTCCGTAGAGCGTAACAGATACCTTCACGCTACTTGGGCAGGCGAATTAAAGGGGTGTTTTAAGAAACTCTATGTGGATCTTAAAGTGTCATGTGAGGTGTGCCTTTATTTTTAGGCTGGTGGGATCTTAACTGTTCTATTGTGTAATTCTGGCCAGATTTCGTTCTATCTACTTGCCTCGTTGCCTAACGGTATCACGTCTGATTACCATGCCGGAGGTCATGGATTCGATTCCCTCTGGGTGACGCCGTATATTTGTACAAATGACCTCAGTCTGGGTGTATTTCCATGTTTGTGATGTCCTTGCCTGGTTACCACAGCACAGGGTATCCTAGTTTGGGACCAGGACAGTGATTGTGTTGTGTGGAAGTTATTTAATTGTTTATATTTATTTCGAAATACCTAATATGCCTTTTGGCGACTTAGGTCTATCAGGAAAAATGACTAGGTATACAAATGACTAGAACGTGTCATTGCCAAGAAAGGAAATTGGAGAGATTAACTAAGTATAAAAATGCCGATATTAAAAAAAAAGTCGAAGATGATTATTACCTAAGTAAGACGAATTTGATTTAAATTCATGTTTAGAAAATCGTAATTATCATTTAGAACATTTTTGTAAAGGATTGTTGACATTTTTATACTTAGACGTTGTGGATCATAATCTTGCCAAAATAATATGTTTACATTTTTAAATATTGGGATTTCTATACTTATACTTTCTGGGTTATAGACATTTTTACATACTGACATTTGTAAATATCGTCATTTCTATATGTCGGCATAAATAGCGGAGCCTTTGACAATTTAATTTTATAACTTCGACATTTTTATACCTAGTCGTTTTTTCTGATAGACCTAAGTCGCCAAAAGTCTAATATTATGTTACTGTCGATTTTTCAAAGCAACTAATTTCTGAACCTTGATGTTCAGGTGGACGACTAACTTATACTGTCAGGAATAGATAACATTAAAAAAAACACTATACAACTAGATTTTGTTGTGTTTGTGTCCTAGTTTTTGGCCAGGACAGGTGATTTCTTGTCCTGGCCAAAACCTAGGATACCGTGAGATATGGTAAACAGACAAAGACATCATAATTATTATCCAAGAATTAAACTGAGGCCGGTGCAGCATCCTCCACGCGCTCCGATCACAGTCCAAGAAAAGGACATCAGAAGCATGGAAAAGCGTCCAGATTGAGACCGTTTGCGGCAAAGCCCTCAGGGACGAGTCAGAGGAACGGGTATCATTGAAAAGATCAGCGAAGAGTATAGTTTTGGTGGAATCTAAAATCTTAATAATAATATAATCATAATGTACAAAAGGTAATGTCATAAGTGGCGCAAAGTTTGAAAGTGTAATTGGTAACATTACTCGGAAAAAATTATATCGCTCAAATAGCCACCTCCCGAGTTGATGCATAATTGCGCTCGTTTTACAGCATTTTGAATTGTTGCTCGCAAAACATCTGGCTCCAAATTGGCGATTTCTTCTTCAATCAGCTTTCACATCTTGTAAGGTTCGTGGTTTGTTGTGGTAAACGCGAAATTTTGAAAAGCCCCAAAGGAAGAAATCCGGTCCTGTTAGATATGGCGATCTGGATGGCCAGTTCAAATCTCCAAAACGGGAGATCAATCCACCTGGAAATTCATTATCATCATCAGCCAATTGACGCCCACTGCAGGACACAGGCCTCCTTCGTGGCTTTCATAACCATGAGGGGTTTTGCCATAATCGCCACGCTTGGCAGGCGGATTGGCGATCGCGCGAGTATGCGGTTGGAATCTCAGGAAGAAGATGCTGCCCATCTCCTGGTAATTGATTTCCTTCGTCGCCTTCTACGACATCCACCGAGGTCCACCTCACCGGTCCCGAAATTGTTGTATTAAAATTTAATTAATTAATTAATTAATTAATTAATTTGCCGACCATGTTTGATTTATTTGCTGATGGCGTGTTGCTCATTTATTTATTCTGCTGCCCACTGCTGCGTCTCTTGCCACCCTCGGCCGACTCAACGACATCGTCCGACCATCGATCGGGCCACTGGTCTGCCCACAGACCGGCGTCCTGTTCTTTGCTGCCGCTCTGTGACTGCCCTGGGCCTAGATTCTGTTAATGCATTGTAGTATCATGACAACTGCATGAACATGGCGATTTCATTTCATGGCTGCTTTAAGTCTACGCGGGCACGCGTATCAAACCTTCTAGGCGTCAATGGTATGAAAAAACACGTCACGTGACCCGACAGTGTATCTGTCATTATACTACAATACACTAACAGAATCAAGGCCCTGGTCCACCTGCCGTATTCCCGCCTCGCCAGGTGACCCGCCCATTTCCATTTTAGTCTCGAGACTCTCTCGCCGCTGTCGTCGGCCTTTGTCCGGCGACGGATGGCAATATTGGGTAAACGCTTTTTGCTGATCAAATATTCGATTTGAAAATATATCTGCACAAAGGCGAGCTTAATACTCAAAAGTATTTTCTTCCAGCTAACCGTGGGTGATGTGGATATTTATATTTGTAAATATTTATTTGGCTGATCATTTAACGCCAGAGGGACAAGGCTAATCCCCGGTTTCTCGTACACTAACAATCTGTTAATTTACTATTAACCACTCGTCTGCCGCGACACAGATCTGTGTCCAACTTAGTATGGGCCACCTATACGTTGCGTTCCGCAAGGGCAGTTCAGGAGTTAAGTCTATTAGTTGCCAAAGTGCATACAAAAAAGCAACTGACAGCTGTTGAAAGTAGATTAATAGATTGTTAGTGTACGGGAAACCGGGGGTAAGCGTATGATAACAGATCAATGCAAAAACATCAGTTCCAGATGATCTGTTTCTCGCCAACCAGCAGTTTCTAAGTCAGAACTGATTGATGTGGCGCTCACTACTTCCTCAGAACTTGTCTATCATCACAATAAACTTTCGACGGAGAAATCTCCCCGTCATTTTTCACTTATTTCAAACTAAGTATATCGAGAAAGATGGCGGACACTGACGATATCTTAAGCCTCTACATCTACATGTTAAAGATTATTTATTGTGTCTAATGCCACACTTAAACCAGATGACTGAAGTGGCCACTCTTTAGACACTGTGACTAAAGTATATATTTCATATTATGTAGTGTTAATACATTTGTCAGTTCGGAACAAATAGTAAATAATTAATAAATATAAATAAATAACTTCCACACAACACAATCACTTGACCTGGCCCAAACTAGTAAACCCGGGCTATGGTAACAGGCTAGGACATCACAAACATGGAAATACATTCAGACTGAGGGAATTTGTTTGGCGGCCCCCAGCGGGAATCGAACGCACCTAGTAAGCGCCTTAATGGCTAGTCCAACGAGGCAGTTGAAGTGCATATATACTTGGTGTAGGTACTTGATCTACACATTGGAGTGTAGACAGTTTGCCATACAGTGTTTCTTTGCTACACACTCATAAGAGTACGATAGACACTCTGCTCCATCGAAAGACGAACTCTATCGAAGGATTTTTTTAAAACGCTCGAAAAGTACAAACTTTTGAAAACAAAAAAAAACCGGTCAAGTGCGAGTCGGACTAGCGCACGAAGGGTTCCATTCAGCCACAAGAAGTCCACTGTGAACATAGGCCTCCTCCATGGATTTCCAAAAAGACCGGTTGGAAGCGGCTTGCATCCAGCGTCTTCCTGCCACTTGGATGAGGTCATCTGTCCATCTTGTGGCTGGCCGTCCTACGCTGCGCTTGCCGATATGTGGTCTCCATTCTCCTTAAATAGTTATTTTATTTTAATTTAATTATTTATTAATAAAGCGAATATGGAACTTAATGTTCTGTGAATATTGTAAGCGTCTACCTGTTACCGTTATTAATATCGAGCAAAAAACGGCAAAAAAATTGCGTTTGTTGTATGGGAACCTCCTTAAATATTTATTCCGTTTTTAGTATTTTTTGTTATAGCGGCAACAGAAATACATCATCTGTGAAAATTTTAACTGCCTAGCTATCACGGTTCATGAGATACAGCCTGGTGACAGACAGACAGACAGATACACGGACGGACAGTGAAGTCTTAGTGGATGGTTCCGTTTGGCACCCTTCGGATACGGAACCCTAGAAATGACAATCGCTCAATGTTCCAGTTTCAAAAAAGAATTGTCTTAAGGGCACTTTTTGGAGGCACTAAACTTAGTAGAAACAATTACGATCGAAAAGCACTCCATTTAAAAAAAAGTCAACTGTATGAGTGTGTGAGTCTATCTCGTATCTACCCACATTTCGTCTCATTAATTGTGTGGTTCGATCGCGGACGGAACTGGGCCTGAATGGGTGCTCCGCGACAGTGACTGATGGCGGCGCAGGCGCTCCTGGGGCTGCTAATTGGCGATCTGCATAGACCGCCCACGACTAACATTTTGCTACTTACCTACAGGGTGTATCGAAATATCCTTTGAATGTCAATGAGTTACTCATACCTAGTAGAGGAGATATATCAAATAAGTTTGAGTAACAAAAGTTGCAGCCAAATAGCTCATTGGGTCTATGACAGGCGTAGTTACAAGGTAATGATTTATGTCTATAGAATTAACAAAAACTCCATCATCACTTTCGTTCGTTCGCATTCGCTCAATACCCCGCATTTTTTTTCTTTCATGACATTGACCATAATATCTCACGGTCCTTTCCATTTTCTTAGGCGTAGCTGAAGTGAAGACCATAAACTCTATAATTGTAGAGTCAGGTATAATAGGTGTTGTTGTCCGATGCTAGCACTTACACCCCCGTGATAAGGGTCACCGTGTCTAATTGTAGCCGACTGTACCTCTAGCTCTACATACGAGCTCGCAGCCATAGCAATCAAAGCGCAAAAAGGCCCACGAGTTTATAGACCTCGGAGAGACCGTATAATTTCTTACTTGCGCGCCGCGTGCGCAGCGTAACAAACGAGGCACAAAGGGTCGAATCAAATGCAATCGATCAGCCGACACTTTTTATATTACATATTTATCTTATTACTTTAAACCACAAATTCCTCTAAATACTATATACTAAGAATTTCGGAGACAGCTCCAATCAAATTTTGTATGCAACGGGTTTCAGGGGCGATCAATATATCTAGCTGGGTTTCATTCTAAGTGAACCTCGTTTTAAGGCGTAAAAAATTGCTACCTACGTAATATCATTAGAGTTTCACCATCGATAACGTTTTAATAGCTTAGAAACAAGAAGAATTTTGATAGAATCCCTATAAGTATTTTTTTGATGATTGAATTTGTAGATGATTGGCAAACTGAATCGTACGTTCGTTTCAGTCTGAACCCACCATAATCACTTTACCAGAGTTGATATTGTGAGCACACCATAAATCTACTCTGGTAAACTTGAACCGAATCGCTTTTACCATTGTCACAATGTCGCCTATTAAGCAATTGTAGCGGTACGTGCACGTACGGGTACAACTCTTCGTAACTACCCTTCGTAAGCCCTATCACACTGGCGATTTGCGAGCGATTTGAAAGCGATGCGATTGCGCATCGAACTCGCCGCGATTGGGCAGCGATTGCACAGCGAGCACGCTGCGACGACGCCGCGGCGACCGCGATGACGTCAGATCACTCCATTTTGCGACTGAGTGTCCAAAACGCGGATAGCACGCTGCGAGCTCGCCGCGCAATGGCGGCGAGCTCGCTGCGCAATCGAATCGCTTTCAAATTGCGCGAAAATACCTAGTGTGATAGGGCTGTAAAGGCCCGAGATACCTGGTGATTTTGGCATTATTGAAGGTAATGCCAAGTACGAGATATGGAACACAAATTGTCAATCAATGAGCTATCATTACCCTGTGCTTCTGCGTATCATTAAACATTATGGTGCGGCGGCAGCGCTCGCGCATATCCTGTCCAACACCGGACACCGCGCTAGATCCTCGGGCGCATGCGCATGAGGCTTAAATAAAAGCCTGAGAGCTGAGCATTAACGTTTGTGGGAGTGCTAGGGCTTGTTTTGTTTCCGTGCCGCTCCCACAAGTTGGCCAACACACCGTCACTCATGATGTCACTGTAAACAACAAGTTTACCCGACTTATTGTTCTTATTATTCCCTCACTTTGACGCCTATGAACAAGACTTATAGAAGAAGAATAAGAAAAAAAAAATTGTAGCCAGATAACACATCTCGAGGAAAGAACATACAAACATAACATTCGATAAAATATCACAAAACACTGGACAAATAAGATACAATACAAATATTCTTATTTCTCAATTCATAAATCAATTACAGTTGGATGGTAGATGCAAGATTTGACATTTGTGGAAAAACTGGAGCCTAAACTCTGTGATCGGGGATCTGTATTTTAGGCCATTGCGCGAACATTTCATCATAATAAGGCCGCCAGTTATACTGTATCTTTGTAAATATTTTATTTTGTGTTTTTCCTGGTACAACAAAGAATATTCTTATCTTATCTTAACATTTTATTAAGTGCTGTTACGGTAACTGTCCAATGTGAAACCAGGCAATGGATTTTGATAAACCGCTTTCGGGCAACTCACGCCTGTATCCCGGAGGGATAGGCAGATGTTTGACAAAGCATCGTGGCAAGCGGCATACCCCTCCGGAATACAAGCGTGAGTTGATGTACTTATTACGTGTATAATGCAGCTTATGTATGCCCCACTGTAGGGCACAGGCCTTCTCTTAGAGAGAGAGTATATGGGCTTAATCACCACGCGTCGCCACCGTAGATTAGGAATTTCAAGCGCTGAGGTATATCAAAACCTCAGACACTCAGGTGTCCTCAGGATGTTTTCCTTCATCGTTCGCGAGTGGTATTGCTACTATATCTTCACAAATGTACGAAACTTACCCCCGGTTTCTCGTACACTAACAAGCTATTAATCTACTGTTAACAGCTGTCAGTGGTTTTTTTGTATACTCTTTGGTCAATTGACAGCTGTTAACAGTAGATTAACAGCGTGTTAGTGTACGAGAAACTAGGGTTAAGTAAACAAACTCGTTGGTACATGCCGGGATTCGGACCCACGACCTGCCGAATGCTCTCAATGAAGCCGGCGCTCAACTGCTCCGCTACCACCGCTCTTTAGTAGGTGTGGTAACTTATAATATGGAAGCAAAGCAATAAGAGACTTCCAGAATACCCCCCTCACACAATTCAAAAGCGACGTTTTTGCCGAGAATTTCAGTATTCAGGTGGTGGCACAGAGGGCTCCCTTTATTGGCCGTTTAGAGCTCGTGGTCTCGAGCCAGACGAGACAATGCCGCGCCAGCAGGCACGATTGACCTGGCGACTCCATTGTATGGACTGGCATACAGTGTCGGTGTCACCTTCTCTCTACACGCTTGGTTATTATTTAATAAATAAATAATACATTGTTTATTTTCAGTAATATAACTTAACCTTTTACTTTGTTTATGGTGTCCGGATTAAGAATAGCGTCACTCCATTTCCTCCCGTGGATGTCGTAGAAGGTGACTAAGGAAATAAATTACCAGGAGACGGGCAGCAGCGTCATCCTGAGATTCCAACCGCATACTGCGATCGCCAACCCGCCTGCCAAGCGTGGCGATTATGGCAAAATTATCCAATTAGGTTAGGAAAACCACGAGGGAGGCCTATGTCCTGCAGTGGGCGTCAAAGGGCTGATGATGATGGTGATGATGATGATGGTGTCCACTCTATCAGACTGAAATTATCCGTTGCTGGACACAGGCCACCGCTAAGATAGTTAGTTAGTTGATACAATCCGCTCTAAAAATTTCTAGAAAATATTTTTGATTGGCTGAATGTGTGAGTAGCCTTAGGCTCTAAGTTTAGTAAGTAACAGACAAAATATCGAAATAGTATCAGATTTGTAACGTAATTCTGAACGGGCATGCAAAGTCCCTGTAAGGTTTTGGGGAAGAGTTTAGAGAACAGAATGAATCTGTTATTTCCGTGGGCCTCTTTCACCTACCTACAAAGTTTTCGGAAGAAAATACCTCCTTTCACGCTACCACGCTAAGACTGAAATGGTAAATAATCCCTGGTCAAGCCTTGGGCTCAGAAGTCAGGCATTGTATGCAACTTAGTACCGATTTTATACACTTTATTTTTTATTCCAGGCCATTTGGGCACCGACCAGTGCCTTTATTACAATGGGCTTTAGAGGCGATTCTAGTTCAATCCAGTCGCCCAGTTATTTGAAAACGGTTTAGGAACAAAAGGTGTAAACAACGAAGCGTTTTTGTAGGCCTATCATAATCTTGACGTTACGTTATTAATACGAATACGGTACCGCTAATTATCGCGGAAAATAGATGAAACAAATGTCACCCGAAAGATAATTCTGTCAATAAAAGTCGATAGCAGTTATATCTCTTGCAACCATGACAACACATAGTAAAAATTAATTTCGAAAAAAACTGGTAAGAATAAGGCAAGAAAAAGTCACAGCAGAGTACAGTCGATAGCTGGGCCGAGTTTCATAAAACTACAATTCACATTTCATTATGACAATTCAATGTATATTTTGGGTCACCGAGACTTCCTACTTGTAAATTCTGCGGGTTGATTGGCTTTAAACGTGAACACTTACGACATTTACATACGTGTATTCTAAGCAGATCGTAGAAAGATTTATGTGCAACTTATCTACTTCTTCATCCTTCTGTGCCTCTCCACTAATGGAGGTTAGCCACCAGCTCAACACATTCTTCTTCATTTCTTGCCAAGCGAAACTTGTCTTCAACGCTACATGCGTCCATTCCCTGATGTTTGTCAGCCACGACGTCTCTGTTTCTGAGCTTATCGACCGTACAAATTCTAAGCGGCATGTTTACTACATCTCTCAACACATTATCAACGCTGCAGTTTGTGATAGGCACACGGACGATGGTAGCTCAATAACTATTGAGTGGAGGGTTGTAGGTTCAAGCTCAGTGCGTCACAAAGGAGGCTGGTTCATAAAGAGTGAAATAAAATGTAACATGCTTATGCGTTTAAAATAATATGACGGACGTAAAGTGATTTTAACTGGACGTAAATAGGGTGTTTTCAAATCAATAAACTGTCAGAACGAGATGAACAAAGCCTTTTTAAGCCGTGTATGATAATGTTTGTACTGTTTTACTATACAGAGTGGACTTAAGGTTATGGACAAAAGAAAATGAGAGAGTCAGGAATATCAAATCAATATACAGGGTGGCCTCGAAATAATGAATAAAAAAAATGAGAGAGCCGATGGGCCAGGTTTCCTGCTCGTGTTTTCATTTTATGCAAATTTACACAAAATAGGAACCGTTTGTGGATTGCTGATCAAAATGCACAAAGCATTATTTTACGGATAAATAACGACAATAATTTATTACATATAAAAAAAAATCACACGCATGTATCCATATTATATTAGTAACAAAAAGTTTAAGATTATGTATCTTAGCTATCCTTACTAATATTATTAACGCGAAAGTTTGTATGTATGGATGGATGTTTGTTATTCTTATACGCAAAAACGGCTGAACGGATCTGGATGAAATTTTGCACAGAGATAGATTATAGTCTGGAAAAATACACATCAAAATTACCACGCGAACCAGGTCGCCGGAAACAGCTAGTGTACTATAAAAATGTTTATTATTACCCTATGTCTTATTTATTTATAAGGAAACATGATAAATAACAACTACACTAATTCGCCAAATTGCTAATGCATCGGATTGATTTTTAATTGATCATTGTTTTTAATTTGATTATTTTTTGGATTGATTTTTGTATAACTTTTAACAGGAGGTACCTGCTTTAAGTTATTAGTGCTCTTACGATTTACAATCGCAATCCCATCAATTTGTGCCCCAGCCGTAGCCCGGTGAAGTGGTCGGCCGTAAGTGTGTCGACGAGTTCGTGAGCGGCCTACTTGTACACTTGTGCTGCGGGGTATACAGGGTGTCACAAAAATTAAATTCCCTTATCCAACGTGTTAACCAAAACCTGAAGACTGTTTCTTCAGTGTCGATAGTCAGGCCACTTCCATTAAGTAATCGTTTAAAATTGTAAATTTTTTGTTTGTTAATTACACAATCTTGGGGTGAATTTTTTTGGAAGTGGTTTAATTTAAATGATTTGCGTTATTTTAATAACTTGATGTATATCGGAAATAATGTAGTCGCCAATACGAATAACTTCTGCTATGGGATAAACTTCGAAATCACGAAAGAATTTAAGCACTATACATTCTTTCGCGATTTTAATATTTCATTACAAGACATTTTTATGCGTAGATGATAATTTTACATTACATAAAATTACGCCTGTATCCTGGAGGGGTAGGCTGAGACCAGGGTCTACCACTAGTAATTTTGGTTTTAGTGTATTGAATTTTAGTGAACAGCTGATAATTTTTTTGCAATTTAAGTTTTGTCCCATTTTTCGGATAGATATGGGGATTTTGTTACACCCTGTAGAGTATCCTCAAATACAGTGTAGAGTGTATATGTTGTGGTAGATATATAGAGTCGGTTAAATTGTTGTCTTTCTAAGTGTTTCAGGTATATCAGCTGTGCCACACTAGTTTTATGAAAATGAAAATCAAAGGGTTTTTTCTTTGTTACAGTCGACAGCGCATGAACCTTTACGTTTTTGTTGCAATGGCACCCTTAACGTTACTGACTAGAGTGCACGCATGTAAATATTATTACAGCTGCATGGGTAGTACGATGGCACGGGTCACGCGTTTTGCTAAAATGTCTTAATTTGACAATTAATGTACTGGAAAGTCGCGACTTTTGACATTTCAAATGCGCGACTAGCGTCCTCGTACAACCCAGGATGAAGGCCACTGAAGAGCTGAGACATCTCATATGAGATAATAATAATATAATAATAATAAATTGTTTATTGAAAAAAGATATGGTTACATAGTAATACATCTACATTAAGTTATTCAATAGAAAAAACATAACATAAAATGTACTTGGGTAAATGTCTGCTGCCATAGCTAGGCTCACATGTGGCCGCTATCGCATCGTCAATATCGGATTCTTTTTAGTTTCTCAATCATATAAATAGTAATTCTTAGGACCCACGACTCGGAACTAGGAGCTGAAACCAAGCGTTTTTCAAGGAAATGCTTACTAGTCCTAGGTTTTGGCTATGAGTTCTCGTTATACAATTAAATAAAAATCGTTGAAAAATACTTATAGAACAAAAGTTATTGCCAAATACAAACTTTAATCGGGGTGTCCCAGGAGTTGCGCATTTTAGAAATCAGCCTGTAGAGGTAACCCTGTATAAGCCACTAAAATGTATTGACATCGTCAAACCAGTGTTGACCACTTTCTTACGACAAGCCATTGCTCGTCTCTCAACATTGTCTTCAACAAATCCATCCTTCACCCTTTGTCCGTCTAAAACAAGAGGCCTAAGATTTATGCGTTTCTCGGACCCATTCAGTCTGGTAACAAATCATATTTTACGTCGCTCGCGCTTCGCAATTTGTCAGTGAAATAATAAGGGTCTAGACGGACGGACGACTCTAAAGAGCGGGAATAACTGATAGGACATCGCCCTTTCAGCTAGAAAAATACAGTCGGACGCATCCATAGTCCGTGCTGCCAGATGCCGACCGGCAGTAACGCCAAAATGTGGAAAAAAGTCACCCAAATGTCGCCGGAAAAAATTTAAAATAACTCATAACTTTTTATTGGCATACGTATTTGTACAAGCTGTTAAATAACAATCTAATGTGTCGGTAGTTTGGTAAAATAACAAATTTAGCCCAATTGGCCATGTCACTTATTTTTTATATACTACGTTTTTTGTAATTTATTTCGAAAATATGGACCATTTTAGGAAACTAATTTCGTTATTTTTGAATTTTATTCATTATTTCTATTTTAAATATTTTTCTAAAATTTTGTGGTATGTGACGTCATCAGAGCATGATTAAAGAGATAGTCTTTGCCTGCATAAAAAAAAAAACAAATGTCATTAACGTCAGTTGGTTTGGTCGGCTAACCTCAAAATAAAACCGAAAAACGACATTCTGTGAAACCGACACTTCAACACGTTGACATTTCGTTTTTCTTTTTTGTAAGACAAAGTATTAATAATCAAACTGCCTTTGCGGACATCATACAAAAGTCATTTAAGGTCAAATTTTTATTGAATGTCTTAAAAAATATAGACTTATTTACAAATGTGATAAATAGGAATTTTTGTACGGAAAGCAAAATTCTCGAAATGGATTTGAGATTTCCGTTCATATTAAAAAAATTTGCATGGCCAATTGGCTGTCGGTGGATTCAGCGGAATGCATTTTTTAGCCGCCGTCCACCTTCCGAGACAGTCCAATTCGCGATCAATCGCCGCGTCTGGCAATACTGTCCACAGGTCGCAAGTTACAAGCCCCTTTTCACGATCTTAGGCCGATATTCAGAAACGATTTTGAGCGTGAGCTCAATGTGAGTCCGGGTCTTCCAACTGTCAAAATGAAAGTCTCAGGGATATTTTGTATTCACAGTTGAGTTTGAGATAACAAAAATTGAGCGCAAGCTAAGCTGAGACTGAGTAGTGGATTTCGGCGACTTAGCTCAGACTCAAGGTGGCAATGACGAAGAAAGTAGCGACACCTGTAGGCAATTCGAGAACTCTAAATAACCTGTGGCTGTGGTGAAGTAACCTTTTTTTTATTCACAATTTGACATTTTGCATGCTCATTTTCCTTCGAAAAGTTAAATTGTGTTTTTAGAGTAATGAGAAGTCAAAATAAAGTATAACCGCGCGTAAAAAGTTTCCACATATGTTGCCATCTCATTCACTCCTGTGGATTATTGTATGCCTTTCATGTAGCTTTAACAGATAATATAAACCGGTAACGTCAAAAACTGTACCACAGATTACACGCTCACGTAAGTTTAGCTAGAGCTGTGGCTTAGCTGAGTTCGAGTCGAGATATTGACTGTGAATACAAAATTCTTGAGTCTTTGTTGAGATTGCTCAGCCGATGCTCAGCTTAGTGCTCGTTAAGTGTAGCTCAACGCTGTGTTTCTGAATATCGGCCTTAGTGCACTCGGGCTGTCTGGCTTACTCGGAAGCTGCGCTATTATCTTGTACAGTACACCGGCGACCTTAGTAGGTACACTTTGATAACGCCAGACCGTGTTCTATTCGTCCTACCAACCTATATTACGCGCACCAAATCCAGAATGATTCCAATCGTCTAACAGTCAAATTCAATACTAATTGCTATCGCAAAAGTTCTGACAGGATTTTATGCACATACCTAATTAGGCCCACTATTGAGTACACTATTGAGTACGCTTCAGTTTACAGGCGTTCTGTTATAAATAACAATAATATTATTAATTCTTTATAGCACAAAGATAGTGAGCAAGAGGTGGACTTAATGCGAATGGCTTTTTCTACCAGCCAACCCAAAAATTGGGGTGGGCGTGCAAAAAAGAAAGAGATAAAAATACTGTTATAGACTTATAATAGAGCTGTAACGAGTAAGCCTTTTTTAAAATCTGGCTTCAGCGGTTCATTTCCGTTGTCCAATAGTAGACACGAATGGTACCTAAGCATTTACATAAAGTATCTATCTGCATAACACACTTACCTACAATGTTTTTGAATTTTCTGTTCATTATTCTCAAGCGTGTGGCACCGGATTAAGAATAGCGTCACTCCATTTCCTTCCGTGGATGTCGTAGAAGGCGACTAAGGAAATACATTACCAGGAGACGGGCAGCAGCGTTTTCCTGAGATTCCAACCGCATACTGCAATCGCCAACCCGCCTGCCAAGCGTGGCGATTATGGCAAAACCCCTCATGATTAGAAAAACCATGAGGGAGGCTATGTCCTGCAGTGGGCGTCAAATGGCTGATGATGATTCTCAAGCAAAAATACCCAAAATATGTACCACTGAAAAAAACCTCGTTAGAACTTCCGAAACATCCCGATCCTATGTCATCTCTTACTGGCGAGTGCCACGGAAGCCTACTAAGAAGAGAGAAAAAAACATTTGTTTTGTGACATAAAAACGAACAATAAAACAACATTTAGACAGATCTAAGAAAATAACAAAACTACTGTGGGTAACAGTAAAAGAAAATAATATATATAATAAATATTTGTAATATTTTTCACCTCGTTGTGCACAATAAAGTGTTCTCTGTCTATCTATCTACCAACATAAAAAATTCAAATAATAAAATAACCTGCGATTACAACCTGAAATTACACAGATTCGTATTTTTGTATCAGACGAAAAAAATGGGTAAAAAACTGGTCAAGTGCGAGTCGGACTCGCGCACGAAGGTTTCCGTACCATTATCTATACAACATTATACAAAGATCGAATTTGTGAACAGCGCCATTTATAGAAACCAAAAAGAAGCGTTTAACATTGACATTTAACGACAAGACATCGTGCTGTGAAGGTTACATAGATGGCCGCTAGATGGCGAGCGCTGTCTTTAGACAAACGTTTGTTGTATGGGAGCACCCCTTAAATATTTATTTTGTTCTGTTTTTAGTATTTGTTATTATAGCGGCAATAGAAATACATCATCTGTGAAAATTTCAGCTGCCTAGCTATCACGGTTCATGAGATAGGTATAGCCTGGTGACAAACAGACAGACAGCAGACAGACAGACAGACAGACAGACAGACAGACAGACAGGACAGACAGACCGACAGACAGACGGACAGTGAAGTCTTAGTAATAGGGTCCCGTTTGGCACCCTTCGGGTACGGAGCCCTAATAATAGGGTTCCGTTCGGCACCCTTCGGGTACGGAACCCTAAAAAGTCCGTTGAGTCGAAAAAGTTTTGACCTGGCGACCGCGGACCGGACGACGCAACGTGGGCAGGCCCCTCACCAGATGGTCTGGCAACCTGGTTGCGGTAGCGGGGACTCGCTGGATGCGGGCGGTACAACACCGGGAAGCTTGGAAAACCATGAGAGAGGCCTTTGTCCTGCAGTGGGCGTGAAATGGCTGATGATGATGGTGATATGTGTGTGTGTAAATATACGGCTCCGTACCGTAAGTCATAAACCCATTCCGCCTACAGATCTTTCACTGGCGAACTGATATTTAAATCTGTTGTATGAGGTAGAGTTGTGATTGTTCTAAGGCTGATCATTCCGTTACTCAGTAGATCTTCTACGATTTCCTCATATTAGCATACAGGCATACAGTGAGGCAAAATAAACTTTCGCTATTCTTGCAAGCAGTGACGGAGTGACGGATGATCAATAGGACACTTTGAAAAATCGCTAGAGGTACAGATATGAATGAAAGCTTTTACGTACTATCGGTTACACAAGTGGCTTGTTAATGTGTAGATAGATGCTGTTTATTTAAAATTACCAATTAAATAACTAATCTGCGTTCTGGGTTACTTGTGCAGTCGCCCCTTGCAGTCTCTATTTCATTAAATCACTTACTTCAGCTTTACACGGTTCAAATGAGATCAGCTGGTAGGGAAGTGGACCATGAAACTGTCAAATTCAACAGTTCCTTGAGAGGGCTGATCAAAACATGTAAAACTAACTGATAAAACCTAAGCTAACTCCATCAAAAATATGCATCCGAGCACCCACTTATTTTAGCTCACTCGGTCCAAACGCACTAAGATCATGAAAGCCGTGATATTAACCAACTAAACGAGTCGAATGCCTATTTATTTCTTTAATTAATCCAAAAATATTGGAATGAAAGAATATTGAAACGTCCAAATACAGAATATAGTACCTTCAGATTACATATTTGCTTCTCGCTCGCACGATATAAAAGGAATTATGAGTGAGCTTTTCAAACATGTTTTTTTTTATTTAACCAAGATACAATTTAAATGAATTGTGTCTTAGACCGTGATCGAGGAATGAAAGTGAAAATCGTCGTTCACTCGAGTGAACCTTCTTATCCACCTCATTTCGCCCTAATGGTCTGTATCCGTTTTGTATCCGCCTGTACAATGCAGCCTCCGTGCAGTGAAAGTCGATGTACAGCCTACAAATAAGAATAACGTCCATAATTCGGACACGCCACGGCTTTGCGCGTTGAAAGTGCCCGGCAGATGTGCTGTGTTGATAAATATCGTGTTGTTATATCTTTTGTTTACTTTCTATGAATTTGGCTCTACCTTGCCAGTAGATATGATTTTATCTTACCTATACTAGGGGTATTCATACGTAAGTACCCCCTGAACCCAACCCAAATGTTTGCTCCCAAGATTTAGGCAGGCAAAGGTTAATAATGCGTCCTTTATGGCGCATTGTATATGGTTCTACAATAAAATCCCTGGAGATATAATAAGCTTGCCATAACATTAGTCATTCTTTAGATAACAACGATGTCTGACATTAAAGCTAGTTCATTGCAGGAGTTCTAAGTTTTAGAATAATAAATAAAAGACCCAACATTTAAAAGACTGAGTTTGGATTTTTTTTTGTCAATTTTTCTCCAAAATGATCTAGGTCTTGAAATCCGCACCTATGTTTAACAAGTACCAATCAATGGTGGTGGTAGCCTAGTGGGTAGAACCTTGGACTCGGAAGTGGGAGGCCCAGGTTCGATCCCCGGTGCGGGCATGTACCTATGACTTGGTTTTCTAAGTCATGTACATTTGTGAAGTTATAGTAGCAATACCACTCGCTAACGGTGAAGGAAAACATCGCGAGGAAACCTGAGTGTCTGAGCTATTCACATACCTCAGCGCTTGAAATCGCCAATCCGCGGTGGGCACGCGTGGTGATTAAGCCCATACTCTCTCCCTGAGAGAAGGCCTGTGCCCTGCAGTGGGACGTATATAGGCTGCTTATGTAATCAATGGTGGTGAAACGGCCGTTTTTGGCGTTCATGCTGTCTAGTCCTAGGTTTTTTGCCTTAGGTTCACGGCCGTGGATCCTAAAATCACTGTTAACGTGATTGATTGTACAGTCAATGTTTAAAATACGATCTGTAAAAGAAGATTGTTTTTTTTTATTGATGGCCCGAGTTATCTATCTATAAATCATCTCACATAGATGGATAAGGTCTAAATTATAAAATGTTAGTGTAATTTACCACCATATAGCATGTTTACATTCCAACGATCGTACTTTTCTCGGGCGGGCGTGCGCAGAGTCCATAACTCTAAAATAGAGGCCTTGATACGTCATCTACTTTTCCATTCAGAACACCAATTTCCCCACCTATTCTATTAACCTAGAAAAGGCCTTCCCTATCGCATCACGATATCCATAGGCTGCAACGGCAGTGAGAAAAGGATGCAGTAGCACAAGTCGGATCAAAAAACACGCGTTGTAAAAGTGTGCCAAGTTCCAAAACTATCACGTTACAGTAATTTTCGTAATAAATCGTAAATCCATAAATTAAATACAATCAGATCACCGTATACAAAATGTTTCAGGTTTAATGTAGAGAGTAAAGTTAGAGAAAGAGTAATAAATAATCAAAGGTTTTCTCTGCTTGCCAAGTTTTAAGAATCTGTATAAATTAAATATGTAATATTTAACTCCAGCGCATTAATATGGTTCTAGCGCATTAATTTCAGATCTGTGTCCAACTTAGTATGGGCCACCTATACGTTCCATTCCGCGAGGGCAGTTCAGAGGTTAAGTAGGAACTCAGTTACATGAGTAGAGTAAGTTTTTCGTTTGGTGAGATGATGAGGTTTAGATGAATTAATCAGTGAATGAATTAATATCGAGACTTAGTGGCTTTATATAGAAAGATGATATATAATCTTTGTGTGTTTGAGATTACAACACTAGTGCAAATGAAGCCCGGCCACGTGCGGCTGATGGGCAGCTGACGGGCAGCTGACGGGCACGTCACGCAATAAGGCTTTTTTGCACTCATATTGAAGTTTCTAAATTCGTAAGTACTTTTATGTATTATTTAAGATTAATATCGTGCGCCCATTGTATTGTGGTTAGTCCTTAAGACGTTACGCTTAGCTTGTTTACTTGGCTCGGGCGCACTACCGTGCACAATGATCTAAGATTAGACCTAGACATTTACAGGGCGTGAAAGTGCCTAAGGCATATAACTGTTCCATTCTTTGGTGTATTTTAGTCAAAGCTTGTCTTACTTATTATAAGCACTTGACTTTAGGCTTTACTCGCGTACTACAGGTATTTCATAAACAAAGTCGCAGACAAAACAATATTTATCGTTTTCAATATTTAAAGTTATAAAGTGTTTTTACTAGCTGTGCCCGCGACTCCGTTCGCGCAGTATTTTGCTAAAAAAGCAAAACACGAACCGACAGACAGAACAAACAGACATTCGCATTTATAATATGAGCAGGGAAGTAGGGATACTGATACTGACACTATATGATTTCAGCTGTACATTCAAAAACGCGGTTGACACGTTTGACTACCAAAACCGAGGTCGTGGGTTCGATTCCCGCTGGATGCCCCTTTTACTTGATTTATAAAAATGGGCTCAGTTTGGTGTTTTGCCATGTTTGTAATGGCACCCTTGCCAGGCTACCAAAGCAAAAAGTATCCTAGTTTGGGACCAGGGCAAGTTATTGTGTTGTGTGGAAGTTATCTATTCATTACAATATTGGTATAATATCCTATGCAATGCATCACGGCTTGCAATCCGTAATACAATTACGTGTTGTTACCATAGGCACTGACTGAAAATCAACGCTGAGGGCTTACTACCTCAGCACAACGCTGATTCAGCTGTCTTTTGTGGCAACTTAGACACACCACAATTATTGTGGTGTGTCTAAGTATATGTATTTTTTTGTTTTGTCTTTGTGTAGTGTATTTCAATTTCCTTCTGTTGTTGTTCATATTATGTTACTTACATACATACATAAACTCACGCCTGTATCCCAGAGGGGTAGGCAAAGATCAGGGATTGCCACTTGCCCCGATCCTGACAGATCACGTTCGCTTCCTCAACATCCATTAGTCGTTGCATGCACGCACGCCGGTTTCAGGTATTTTTTATCTTGCCCTTTGCTAATACATCCCCTATTTGGTCGAAGTATATCCGCCTGGGACATCTGTTTACTTATCTCTTTATTTGGTTTGTGATGTGTCTTATTTTTATAATCTTCTCTTTTTGTTATAATCTGTCTTTTTCTGTCTTTCTTTCAAATTCCACAAGCTCAAGCCGCTATCATGTACCGCATGTGACAAGTGAAACACACTCTGGTATGTCTGCTTAATACACCTTGTACAAGATCTCCATCCGAAAGTTTATGTCCACCTTATTCACCCAAAGTTAATAGCCACTTATTCACTTTTACCGCATCATGAAACATTCTTCTCCAATCGAACTTTCTTACGTTCTTCGACATAAGGTTTGAAATCCAACTGCAGTTTATCCCACGTGGGCAACCGGCTGTTTTTTCGGCATAGCCATATATCTTGATCGGTGCAGCTACCGGCAATGAGATTCTGGTCAATGGGTCAGTGGTTAGTTTGATACTCGACTCTCAAACCTTGCACGCCCAATGCAGATGACTTATGCACTTTCTCCTTCACTAGGTGGGTGAAGTGACCTTTTAATTTATGGCGGCTAGAGGGTCTTGACCGAGTGCACAACAAATTGGTGGTTTGATCGCCTTGTAGTATTTTTCAGTGGTAAACGTTGGTCTCTGCCTACCCCATGGGGATGCAGGCGTGAGTTTATGTATGTGAGAATTATTTTCTTTGTTACTGTTAGTTATCATTTCTGGATTTGATTGATGTTACGTTTCAAAAACATATCTAAACTTGAAAACTAAATAGACTTATAGAAGAAGAAATAGAAACCTAACTGCAACGACTAATGAATGTTGATGGAGCCAATGAGGTTTGCCAGGATCGTGGCAAGTGGCAAACCCTGGTCTCTGACTACCCCTCCAGGATACAGGTGTGAGTTTATGTAATGTAATGCATGAAAATTGAAGTTACCTGCTCCGGGCAACAATTTAAATTGTAAACCGAGCTGTACCAGGCACTACTAGATTGCCTAAACTAGGTAGTAGAGGTAGGAGTTGGCACTAGACAGCATATGAATAATATGGGTGGCAAAGATGTTAAAGGACTACGTTTTCTTCTATATTCATATAAGTCGCTGTCAGTGTTTTCCAGTCACGGTGTCTGAACAGTCCACAATCGAACATTAACCTTTACACACGTACGTGCACTCTAATCGGATACGATACGGGCGACTTTGCATCATTAATGTAAAGGTTGACTTTTGTAGAGACATTTGAATGAACCTAGATATGTTGAATGTGGTACCTAAGTATGCAATAGTATACTGGGTAACGTAACCGACTAGAGTATGTGTAAATATTGTTTTGCTGTCGATTGTACAGACATCGTGACTGGAAAACTCTGGCACCGGCTTATATGCATAGCTGGGCACCGTTAATCAAATAGTTAACTTCATTGATCGCTAATCCGTTACTAAAATAGTCAACTTCGTTAGTGTTACATTTCGGAAGATTTAACGCAAGTTAACGCTAACCGTTAATCCGTTAACATGTAAAAATTGCATTTTTATATCGTTGCGTTAGTGGTTCTGGGTTAACAGCTTAGGAACAAAAAAAGACGTGAATAACGAATTTCTAAGTTGTTAACCCAGATTGAGGTGTCTAATTTAGTCATCTAGCATAACGTGGCCCTTCATGAACAATAACATGTTGAAATTCTTTGAAAAAAATCCCTTTAGCAAATCAAGCAAAAAAAAAAAAACACTCGTCACTCTATGCGCCAAAGCTTATAATGAAACGATCAAACAAATCATATGAATCCAATTTCTTCGCAGTTTTCTCATTCACATGTACACGCCGGCAATACATACATCCTACCTTATTTCGATTGATTCGTGGCCTGAAAGTACTTATCAGAAAGTTTTTCGCGTGCGGTATCTTTTCGGTAAATAGTAGGTACTGGATTAACAATTAGCGGACTGGGGGATTTTTATTTTCATTTTTTAAGGTTAACTTAAAAGTTAATCCGTTAGTCCAAAATGTTAACTACGTTAATTAATGATTAACGGTTTAATGAGTTAACGCCCAGCTATTCTCCTACATACATACGTACTCCTTACATCTATTCCACCCAAACATAGCATTTTAGAGATAATCAGAGTGCATCTAGTCTGCTACATACTCGTTCTTATTATAAACTTACAGTAGACGTGTCCATAACTCCAGAGCTGTCAGCACTAACTTCATTAAGTTGCCTTTTGTATCGTCTCCCCGGGATTGGTACTAAATTAGTACTAGGGGCCTACTACGACCGCTTCGTAATCTAGAGCGAAACAGTTACAGGGAAGTCTTTACTAAGTAGTTTAAGTCTTTACCATTAAAATTTAAATTTAAACGCTCTGTTTTGTCTCTAAAATGTTATTCCTACTCAAAATTACATGTGTGTTATATTATGCACTAGTTGTAATTTGTTTTGTACGCCAAAGAAATAAAATAAATTTCTACAGTACCACCCCCGCTCTAATTAGGACCGTGTTATAAATAAATGAACTGTCACGATGAATTGTCAATAACTCACAGCAATTTGTGCAAATTGGACCGTAGGATGTCTCCAGCAATTCGCTTCGGCGATTTTCTTTAATTTCGGTCCGTTCCCGCCATTGTACCTTATGTGTTGTTACCGTAAAATCTGTTCTACGCAATTAGGTCGTATTTAATTGTAAAGACTGATTTAAACACGCATTGTTTCGTGTAATCTAATGTAATTTGCCCTGAAACACTTTGATTGGACAGATTTATTCGTATCAGTTGTGTTTGTAGGACAAATGTGGCGTCACTTTTGACGTAGGTAATAGTTTCCAGAATTTGAATCTCAATAGCAACATCCGTAAACTTATACAATTATGTTTCAGAAATAAACTATTCGTCTTAATTAATTTCCAAATATTTATGAACCTGTTTACTTTTTCCATCAGAATATACCTATTGTTAACCACTTAATTCACCATAAGGAACTTTCACCGTTTTTAAGCTAAATTCTATTTTTACTATTAGGGCTCCTGTTTATGGATTGAAACGTTTTTTTTTGTTCCGAGTGAGTTGTTCCACTTTACCTAGCAGTTTTATTTCGCATCAAGATACTGTTTAGCTCAAAAATAGTTTTTTGAGAAGTTTGCTTAAACAATGATCATCGTTACTTTAAATTCTTCTAAGACATAAAAATAGTTTTAGAATTTTTTACTGTGTAACGGAAACTCCACACTTACTTTACCGTCGCTTGAAATTAAAAGTTAATTACTCACACATTTATTTCGCAAACTTCATAGAGCGTTCGTCTCAGGTTCTTGAAGCGCACATAATTATTTCAAATTGCCATTAAAAACTCAGACAATCGTACATTGTGTCGGCAGGCAGTCAAGCGTTGTGCGAACTTGAACTTACCAAGCTTGAGTTTTATACGTAACTACAAACTACAAACATGCAGTGGGACGACTTTGGTAAGTTCTTAGTGTTTAAAATGTGTGTATGTATGTGTGTGTGTGCGTGCGTGCGTGGGTGCGTGCGTGCGTGCGTGCGTGCGTGCGTGCGTGCGTGCATGCATGCGTGCGTGTGTGTATGTGTGTGTGTAACTTCGTTTTAGATAACATACATCTTAGGTATGTGTTAATACAGGACATGGTACCTATATGTGCCAAATTTTAACCACAACCATCCAGGCGTTTATGTGACCCAATGCTAAATCTTTTTTCGGAAGAAGGCTTGTGCCCTGCCGAGTATCTATGAAACGTCTTATTGTACAAAAATAGTACAAAAACTTGATACCGTTTCTTCAGTATCAAACCGCTTCCAATAACGAAAAGCTTAAAATTCCCATTTTTAGAGTTCCGTAGTCCGACAAGGAACCCTTATAGTTTCGCCATGTCCGTCTGTCTCTCTGTCTGTCCGTCCACGGCCTAGCGCAAAGACCGGTGGTACTAGAAAGCTGTACCACGTATTTATCACGACGACAAAGTTACAATGTTGGAAATTAACATGAGAAGTGGGGATGATATTTGTAAATATTGTAGCAAGACCGTTTTTCGATTTTGGGTTACGTTTGCGAAATATTAAGCTTTAAAGCGCAATTTTTTGTCAGAGTAGGGTGTCCCCCCCCTCTCCTGGTTAAGCGGTTGATTCTAGAAAAGTGAAAAAATTCAGGGTAATAGCAGTATAATGAACTTGAAAGGAACAGTATCACGGCTAAGTAGGCTTTACTAGTTAACGAGTAATAGGCCACCAAGTTATGAAAGTAAAACTTTGTACAAAATCCATTGAAATTGATTTCGATGAAGTTGTTAGTTCTGTAACAGATAAAAAAACCTCTTTCTACGGAACCCTACATTGCGCGTGGCCTGACACGCACTTGACTGGTTTTTCTTGTATAAAATATTTTTCATCATCATCAGCCCACATCTACCCACTGCTGGGTATAAGCACTTCCCCATCACGCCGTCTTACGCGATTTCTCGCCATCCGCATCCACGGGCGTTCTGCCAACGTGACCACATCGTCCGACCATCAGGCTGTTGGGTTTTTTTCATACCATCTTCAAACTTGACGCGGTCAATATGAATGAAAATCTTAATCTTTTGATTATTAGAAGTGTTTCAATATCGATATGAAAGAAAAGGTTTTCGAGTTTTGAGTTATTTCAATAACATTTCGGCATGGGATAGGGTTATTACATTGTAATCGTTTTGTAATCTTCCGGTCGGTTGTAGATTGTTGTTGAATGAACGTATACTTCCACCATTGAAAATTTTAATTGTTAGATTATATCTCGCCTTGGAATATTAAATATCAAGCGTTGAGTTGAATTCAACGTTGAATTATGAGACGTTAAAAAAATTAATTACATACCTACCTAAGCAATTTTTTTCGCAAATGTACTGGCAGCATTTCCACTAAAGAGTTTAGGTTCTATACTGATTTCAACAATGACATTCGAATTAGAAAGAAATTGACAAAAAATCAAATGGCTAGCAATAATTCTGGAGTCAAATAATACGCCTATACCCATTCGTTATACATTTGATCGTATCAAGGTGTTCGTTTCCCACAGCTTCTTTCTTCCATTGTGATGAGAACCGATTTTTTAGACGCTCAAACAATCGATGGTATTTTTCTTTGTAATTGCGGAACTCATTACACGTAGAACCTATTTTATTTATGACCAAAGAGGTTGGATTCTACTGCGATAAAGTAGAATTTAGGGCCGTAGTGATACAGTGCTCTTACCTCTTGAGATCCCACTTGAGTGCCCATTTTAAGATACTGCTCGAAACAACGCAGCAACTTCACGGCGAATTCAAGAACTTCTATTTAACCGACTTCAAAAAAGGAGGAGGTTATCAATTCGACGCGTATATTATATATACATATATATATATATTTATATATTTTTTGGCTATGTTCTCGCATAACTCCGTTAAATCTTAACCAATTTCGACAATTCTTTTTTGTTCGAATAGATATAACGTCCCATTGGTACCATTTAAATTAGGTGAAGATTTGATGGCGAGTTTCAGTGATGGATAACGGAAGTAGTCTAGTAGTCCCAAGGTAATTTGGTGATGTTCTAATGAAGACTTTCGGAGATGGAAATTGAGAACTTCAAATTTTAAATTTTGAATTAAGTAGGGTAAATTATGGTCATAACGGACTTGTTTATTTTTCTCCCGTTCACCCACAAAAAATTGAAAAATAAATAAATCAAATGAAAAATAAAAACCGACTTCAAAACACTACAGCACTAAAAAGTTAGAAATAATTTAAAAGAATACCTTTAAATTAGAAGTATGTACGTATTTTAGTAGCATAATTTGTAGTCGGTGCCCAGTTTCATGACCAGGACATGTATTTTGGGCGCCGACTAAAAATTATATTTCTACAATACCTACATGTATACATAGTACTAATTTAAAGGTATTCTTTGAAATTATTTCTAACTTTTTAGTGCTGTAGCGTTTTGGAGTCGGTTTTTATTTTTTATTTAATAAATTTTTATGTAGCATATATACACCCCACTGCAGGGCACAGGGCTGCTCTCAGAGAGAGTACGGGCTTAATTACCATGTCCACTCAGGTTTCCTCACGATGATTTCCTTCACAATTAGCGAATGGTATTGCTATTAAAGCTTCACAAATGTACGTACGTTAGAAAACAAAGTCTTTGGATCATGCCGGGATTCGAACCCACGACCTCCCGAATGTGAGGCCGGCGCACCGCTTTATTATACGACTCTTACATCAGTAATGTATTCCGTCGACTGTGTGTAAATATGAACGAAGTGATGTTGATTAATCACTTAAAAAATGTTTGAAAAACAATTTTACAAGTAGTGAGATCTTAGGTATACAGAGTCATTACAATCTGGATTGACTTACGAGTAGATTAGGTTCAGGAGTGATCTGAGAACTATTAAATTCTATTTAGGGATAGAAAATTGTCTGTGCCTTCACAGTTTCTCTTCTCCGCTGCTTTTAACACAAACTAAATACTACTATTGCTAAACTAAGTATTGACACTATGTGATCAGAGTGAACTTTCTTGTTCATCTTCTCTAAATAACCTTATCAATCTAACTTTATTTCTGTGACTAGTCGACAGCTGACTTTGAACTCTATATTAGAGACGTAGAGTTGAATTCAGATTGTCAGTCTTAAAGTAGATGCACTGTCGACTACACCTACAAGTTCCTACCTACTCTAGCCAACAATAGGGTCAGCGAGCCAAGTGGCTGCTCAAGATATGAAGGGCTCCCTTCACAGTACGAGGAAGTACAAGCGACCCACATATGGCCCAACATGACCGTTACGCAAACGCCTCAATCGAGCGGGAAAACGGAGGGAAAGGGGCCAAAGGTAAATAGGTACTTGTGTTAGCCAAATTGGCTAAAAGTCACGACTCCGTTTCCATACAAAGTTGCTCCGATTTGACCCCACAATGCGAAGGTGTTGCGATGTTGAAAGGTTCATAAAGTAAGGAATTAGACTAAACATCCTTTTTTGCTTTAGTCTACAGTAAATAAACCTGTCTCCGGATATTACTGCTAAGTAATAAGAGTAGATAAAAGATCTGCGAAAAGAACACTAAGATTTTCATAACTGTAATGTCCTTGCCTGGTTGCCATAGCACAGGGTATCTTAGTTTCGGCCCAGGACAAGTTATTGTGTGGTGTGGAAGTTATTGTTATTATTACAGGTGTCAGTTGTTAAGCTGAAGAAAACGGAGTGCTTCTGCTGATTATAACAATGTGATTGACAAACTAGCTCTCTATCTGTCTATCTAAATTAAGTCTCTCTTGCATTTCCATCACTGGAGGTTGGGAGTCAGCTCTGCGTTGTTTTATATTCGGAGCTGACTCCCAACCAACACACGAAATGCACTCCCAACCAGCACACACCAACCCTGATCTCCACTGTGGGACACGCACGGAATTTCCCCGTGCCGCCAGTAGCGCATCAAAGAACCGTCCGCGGAGCCGTGGGCGATCCCGTGACCCCAGGGCTCCGGCTGATTGCAGCGCGGAAGTAGCGCCGTGGTCTGTTCCAAGTCATCATCATCACCATCAGCCATTTGACGCCCACTGCAGGACATAGGCCTCCTTCGTGGCTTTCATAACCAAGTAACATAGTTTATCATGAAAATGAAATGTATTAAAACTTTCGTAAGCACTACTACACATTATTATCTCAATTCCGGATTCACTTACTTGATTTTTCGTCCGCTCCGTCTCTATTCACCATGATGAAGCTCTGCGAATACGAGCGAAACCCTGGTCGGACTCTTTCGTCTAAAAATCAATTTCCGGAATTAAGATAATAATTAAATGTGTAGTCCTTAGCAGATTATACTTGTTAATATGTGGGTTAATCGCTTTGCAATTTACATAGAATTGTCTTAGTAAACCATGAATTGGTAGTTCTATGAAGTAGGCCCCAGGAAAGTGCAGGATTCCTAGCTTCGCAGTGAAATGGGAAGCCCCTTATTTTCCCAAACAAATAATGTAAAAAAGGACACGGTTTTCTATATTTAGTTATTATTTATTATAGGAAAAAAAAACACAGTGAATATTATTAATTTATGATTGATTTGACCCCCATATTAAAAAAATCCAAAGATTGTCTGGAAGAGATCGATCTAAGCGATAAGACTGCCAATACTAGGTATACTAACTGCATATACATGACCTAAGAAAATGTGTGTTAAAATACTATTGGTGTCCAATTCCCTACCAATCTGACACATAATATTCTGTGACATTTTCGACGGGCTATACATATATAACGGTTCAAGAGACAAAGCCCATCATAGGTCATACAGCAGAGAGACGTATACATGCATTAACAGGGTCATGTTGGCACCCTTCATGTACGGAACCCTAAAAAGAATTACAGACACCTCTCTATCTATCACAATCACAACACAAGTGGCAAAATACAGACCAGGCAGCCACCTCTTTTGCCTTCGATATTAGGGTTTAAAGGTTAACCGCCAATCCATTGAGATAACCGGTACAATTTAGTTCTTGGGTGTGGTTCGAAATTATATTGTGTAGGCACCGAAATGTGTAATAATAATAATAATCGTGTGTATAACTATCTTCTACGTATAGCCGTTGGCGATCCAATGACTCATTGCAGGCAGGTTAGATTAGAACCTTCTTTCTATAGAATGTTTTAAGTTCTCAGTACATAAATCGTTTATTACGAAATGAACCGAGCTATATTGTAGTTGGGAGGGCCGGCCGGTAAGAGACGTGCCAGACGGATATGTGTTGACCGAATAGGAAAAGCGAAGGGCAGGATAAATATACACGAAATTCGTCATGCAGCGGCTAATGAATGTTGACGAGGCGAGGTTTGTCAGGATTGTGGCAAGTGGCAAACCGCTGCTTCTGTAGTCCCAAACATTGAGCATCTAATTGGCAGGCTCATGAACGAATTTCGGTCATTTGAAGTACGTCAAATGACTGAGCCTGGATAGGCTCTATTTGTGCCCAAAGCACTTTTACGCAAAGCAAGGATTTTAAAAGATATTATGGTGACTCATTGAGGCTGCTAACTTTACATCTAGTTCGCAGAAACATTAATATCGGCTGTATTTTTATGTAGCCTGTATTCGTCCCACTTCAGGGCACAGGCCTTCTCTCAGAGAGAGAGTATGGGCTTAATCACTAAGCGTGCCCACCTTGGATTGGCAAATTTCAAGCGCTGAGGTATGTGAACACCTCAGACACTCAGGTTTCCCCACGATGTTTTATCGGCTGTATATTGAGTTAAAATTTGTAATATGTCGTGTACTTGTTCGTTAATAGAGTCCCTCTATATTCCAAGTTTCATAACAGTGTTTCAGTATAAGCTGAGAAAACATACCCTACCTGTTTATTGTTGAGACTAGCAATTTAACGCTTTTTTAATAAAAAAAATCGGCTACAAGTTACAAAACACAAACATGATAGTTTTAGTTTGTTCTTGGAACAATGAATTATACATTTAATCTTGCCTCTTGTTAAAACAAAAAAGTCCTGAAAAGTTATTTAAGCTTAGGTAACCTCAAGAAAACTTTTCCGATGCCGAACACCAAGAATAGAGTTTCAATAGAGTTAGTCCCAAACTAGGATGCCCTGTGCTATACACCCAATACACCCAGACTGAGGCCATTTGTAAAAATGTACGGCGGCACCCAGTGGGAATCGAACCAACGACCTCCGGTATGGTAGTCAAGACGTGATATCGCTAGACCAACGGGGGAGTCGAACGTGCTTATATCTAAGTGGTGACAGATTTTATCTCAAGACTACATGGTTTTGCATAGCTGATGTCAGACGGCTAATAAATAAAACACTTCTTATCGTTACATTTTGTTTTAGGTAGCCTTATTTAAACGTTTACAAATTTCCTGCAACAAAATCTTCGATATTTTCTATAGCAAACCGTGTATGAACCGCCTAATAAAACCGAGCAGGGCACACATCGGAGTGGAGTTCAGATTGCCTTGGTAATTTCACGGTGGATTTGCTTGTGTACTCGTTTGACTGAGAGTATCCGGGACTCAATTTTGAATAGAACTTTAATAGCAATTCGATGCTGTGTGCACCAATATTTTTGCTAGTCAATCAACTTTTACTATGGGAAGAGCATCAAAATCAAATGTTGTGGATGCCTATAACTGGGATGCATATCTTCCAGTAATTTAAGAATAAACTGTGTTATAAGTGTATAAGTTTATATGTAGTATGTTGGCGTTCCTCATCAAATAAGTAAATAAAGCTTCACAGCCGTAAAGTTTAACGGTCTTATTTATAAAAAAAGGCGATTCTACTAAAACAACCCTCAGTGAGACTTTTGTCTGTCTTAAGACAGATCTTAACTGAATTATGATTTATAAAGTCAAATCTCTAAATTAATTAAGCTATAAGCCCTCCGCAACTAGTCTCATTAAATGTCCCTTAACCCTACTTTAAGCAGTGTCTTTAATCTGTGATGTGCACTCTGCACCACATGAGTCAATGAATTTCAAACACAAAAAGCCGTTTTTCTGTGCTACCAGATATGGCTAAAAATTGCAATTGCATCTACTTTTCTTCGTTTTAGTAGGTACATTTTCGATATTTTCCATCGTGCTTTAAGTTTCGTCAATTCAACTTCGAATATAAAAAAAATATAAAAATAAATAAATGCAATAAAAGTATCAATAAATAAATAAGAGTATTTAAGGTCTCTATGGTTGCACCCACACGTCCCCGCCCGTTGTTATTTGGATCGATTATACTAATCAAAAACAACTTTTATCATGGGACCTACTCCGGAATAGCGAAAATTCCTACGCTGCACTAGTCTTAAATGTAACGTGTAATAAAATAATTTAAGGTAGGTAGAAAAAAGAAAATATAGTAAAAAATCCTCACAACCATATTTTTTATCTAGCTTATACGTTCCACTACAGGGCACAGGCCTTCTCTCAGAGAGAGAGAGAGAGAGAGTATGGGCTTAATCACCATGCGTGCCCACCACGGATTGGCAATTTCAAGCGCTGAGGTGTGTAAACACCTGTAGCCAGCTGGGTAACGAAATAACAAAAGACTTAGCGGAATTTCACACAAAACTACAACGGGACAAGTGTAAGTGAGGTAGCAACAGTGTTGCTAACTCGGATTTTGAAAAAGGCGTCTTCCACGTTAGAAAATTACGTAGAATACGGTATTTGACACGATCAACAATAAATTATTTCATATGCTCGATTAAAACAAAAGTTACAAAATATCTCGGGGGGCTAGAATACCTTAAAAGGCACAAGAAAAACAAAAAAAAAATTCTTACCTGGTGTAGGGATGGTTTAGGCTTGGATAATGAACGCAACTGTTTTGCCGTCTGCGTAAAAGTAAATGCCCGCCACAGAGAAAACGCCGGCTCGCATTACTTTTTTATCGTTGCAAGTGGGAGCCGTTGGCTGCATAGATCATACAGCCTAGAGGTTCTATCATTCTACACAGGTGTCAACGACAACCGTCGCCGAATAAGAGTTAAAAAAATAAAATATATTCCCATTACAAACGATGATAATATTTTTCACGATTTCAGAGTTAGTCCTTTAGCAAAAGCTGTTTGTAGATTAACTCCATTAAGTTCTACAAAATTGTTGATCCACTAATGGCTCTATCAATGCCATAACTCATGTGTCTTGACAATCTATGTCAATAAATAAGCCTAAAACAAAAACGAACATTTTTAATGAAGAACACTTTATATCTGGGACCCGCATGGCAGTTAGTGTGGCTAATACGCTGTAGCAATCTTGATAGGTACTTAAGCCGGATAAGTGTTTCCAATTTGTACTGACTGTCGCATAGATGTCGTCTATGACCTTTTTAATCCGAAAATGGTGAAGATTTGTGAATTTGTTGTAGCAATACGTCAAACCTGAGAGCCTGTTGTTCACATGCCTCAGCGCTCGAGATTACCAAACCGCAATGTACTGGCTAATGTGTGTTTTTTGTGCGTAATAAATAAAAATAAGATAAAATCCACATTGGGCAAGCGGATAAATCACCAACCGCAGAGTTTATACTTATGCATACTCTCTATCTCTCTCTCTGAGAAAAGGCCTGTGCTCTATCATGTGACGTTTACAGGGTTACCTATCGCTAAAATGCGCAATTAATGAAACACTCCAATTATTACAGTTTGTGTTTTACAAGTTTTGTTCTACGAGCTTTTTTAAGATTTATAATTATGTTTCGAAATATCAGGGTTGGCATAATTTTATTAAATTCGTCGCTCTCTACGTGCTCTACCAATGTCGCAGCGTTCAGTAAATCATTTTCCGGCATAGAAATAAATCTATTATATTTAACACTGGCTTTAACAATTATCTAACAAACAGCGCCACCACAAAAATTCGGAAATATCTATTTTTTTATATGGAGAAAAAAAAAATTTGTTACAAAAGATGTAGATAAATGACGTAACGGACGTGTTTTAGGCATATATCTTTGTACAGGCTGCATAAGCAGCCTATATACGTCCCACTGTAGGGCACAGGCCTTCTCTCAGAGAGAGAGTACAGGCTGCATTGTTACCGATATATATGGGTAGCTTTCGGCTCGGACGCCAGTATTGCAAGACTCCGTAGAGCCTGCAGGGCAAAAGTCCCAAAGCCAAATCCCAAAGTCACTTGTTCACCGTCACCGCCCTGTCTCGCCGGGCGGCTCGTGAACGTCGGTCACGTCTTTACGCACACTCGTGTCTCCTGCGCTTGTCTGTCCGTTTATCACTTGCTCAAACCTGCCACTAGCTGAGCTGCCTGAGACTGATCCAGTTTTAGGCCTCACGGAGCGATTCTCATACAAACGAACCTAAGTTGGTTTTAATTTACAAACGAAAGGCTGGATCGCAATGAAAGTTTGCCGGTACGTTTAGAGGACACAAATCGAGATTTTATCCTATTAGAATTGGAAATGAGTTTCATCAAAAAGAAATTGTAGCCTTGACAATAGTTTCTATGAAAAGTCTCATGTGGCTATAATTTATTTTTTATTCTGTTATTCTTAAGTACGAGCAAACCTTGATTTGTTTGCTCTAAACATATTGGTAAAGTCTCATTGAGGTCCGGTATGTCGTTTCTGAATTAAAATCGAGCTATGCTTGTGTGGGAATTGCTCCTTGAGACATTACAACGGGCTGGTAACATACGGGCGGCACGATTTAAATCTAAAATAATCCTCAAACACTTACGAAGTTAGACACTACAAAACAAATAAAAGTGCAAAAAAAGCTTGCTGCCGTGACGTGCTCGTCAGTCGCCCGGCATCTGCAAGTGGCCGGGATTGTTTTGTGCTAGTATTGTAGTCTCTATACTTAAAAGTATTTTAGGTTTATTTTACTAGCAGTTTGTATTATTGTGCCTGTACGTCCATGGCCCGTCGTAATGTGGATAGTCCCTTAGGCCGTTTCCATAGTGGTACGACGAGATGAATTTAGAAACATGCAATGATTGTGTGATTATAGGTACAGAAATATTGTAAAAATTATAAGAAAATAAAAGTGCAGTGCCTATGTGTAAGAAGGATTGACCGAATCTGGAACACCACGCTCCGCTCCAGGACCAAAATCGCTGATGTCGGAGCCGTGACCGCAAAGCTGAAGTGGAACTGGGGAGGGCACGTCAGTCGTATGGGCCCGGACAGGTGTGCGAAAATTGTCACTGATTGGGCTCCACGTTACGGATATCGCAGACGTGGTCGGCCAAGGCGAAGATGGCGGGACGATCTCTCGAACTTTTTGCCTGGATGGGAGAGGATCGCTCAGGACAGAGAGAAGTGGAGGATCATGGGGGAGGCCTTTGCGCAGCAGTGGAACACAAATCCGGCTAAGTAAAAAAAAAAAGAAAATAACCTCCTCCTTTTGAAGCCGGTTAGTAACATTTTATTTAAAATCTCCGGTGGTTTCCCTACTGGACATGGGTAACCACTAGATATAGAGACATCCTAATAAAATATTTAAATAAAAAATAAAAACTGACTTCGAAACACTACAGCACTAAAAAGTTAGAAGTAATTTAAATAATTAGAAGTATGTATACATGTAGGTATTGTAGAAGTATAATTTGGAGTCGGTGTCCAAAATATATGTGCTGGTCATGAAACTGTTGTGTTTCGAAGTCGATTTTTATTTTTTATTTAAAAATTTTTATTTTTCAATTTTTTGTGGGGGAGCGAGAGAAAAATATACGTGTCCCCTATAACCACAATTTACCCTACTTAATTCGTTGCTCTAAATTTGATGTTCTGAATTTCCATCTCCGAAAGTCTTCACCAGATCATCACCTTATTACTAAAGGATGGGCCCCATTAGGCCCTTATTTACTGCTGTCCATTGAAGAGCTCCGTTCTCCATCTCCGAAAGTCTTCAACAGATCTTCACCAAATTAAAATAGGACCAATGGGACGTTATATCTATTCGAACAAACAAAAAATTGTCGAAATCGGTTAAGATTTGACGGAGCTATGGAGGAACATAGCCAAAAAAAATATATATACGCGTCGAATTGATAACCTCCTCCTTTTTTGAAGTCGGTTAAAAACTATGATTGTCGACATCATTTACTTAAATGAAACTAACTTTTAAGTTCTTTTCTAAGAAACAAATACCTATCTTTGAACCTCACCTAAACCAGATTTTTCATGCTAACTACCTAATATAATGCGCCATAATTTCTGCTCATAACACGTGAATTTCGCACTTTTAAGGGTGCGTGCTGTCGAAACGGGAATCTCTAGAAAGTGGTCATAAAAACCAGATTACGTCGAATTTGCGAGTGAAACCCTGTTGCCTGCTACGCACGTGTTTTAGATCGAAGCCCGATTACCCTTAATTGCTTTATTTTGTTCTGTTTTTTCGTCTGAACGTGGAGAGTACAAGGATGTGGTTACATACACCTGTATTTTACAATTCCACCGGCTTCTCTTGGTCATGCTAGAAATGCAAATAGGTTTTTCACGTGTCACCTACGAGAAAACACAATAGTTGCTTACTTTAGAGAGTTATGGGATGATAGCACGTTTTTACACGGAGTTAACGAGGTTTAGTGTGTTTCAAAGTATCGTGAAAACTACAGACTTTACTAAGTTAAGGGGTGTTATTTCAGAACTCTCCCTCGACGCCACGAAGTCACAATTTCCCAACGTTTCCCAACTTAATTTTATTCTAAATCAGGCTGCAATAATATTACTCCTTGACATTTTGGATAAAGACGGAGTTGAATTCAGACTGCCATGTGTGTAGTAAAAGTCGTCAGCAGATTAAGGTCTACATTTTTATCGATAAGTCGCCCATAAGAACATTCTAAATAAGTAGAGTGTAGGTGCGTATGTAGACTGTACGTGTACAGTGTAATAGTAGATTTTACAACAAGTGCACATAACGAACCATTTTTATCCGAGACTCACAGTAATGTCGAGGATAAAATGGTTTTGTGGACGAGTTCTAAACTGTTCTTTTCACTTTGATTGCGAGGAAACAAAACAGTGAAGAATTGAAGAAATTAATAAACGCATGAAAAACAAGAGCTGTTTCCGGCCGCTTTATTTTTTAAAAATCTTGGACTGCAGACCTATACAGCCTACTATTAAATTAATTTTGTAATAATAATTTTCTTAAATTAATTAAATAACCTACCGTACTTGAATAAAAATTTTAATATCTTTTATGTCCTAAAACACATAAGGCAAATAAATTACAGTAAATATTATAAAATAACAAATTCTACCTACGAACTTTTTATTGCGTTTGGCTGTATGGCTCATTTTCTTTGCCTTAATACAGATACATTTATGAGTAGATACGTTAATGCACTTGTGCACAAAATTCGATTTTGTGCAGCCTATATCCTGCACAAATAAGCACTTTCAGAGCATGAGAAGTGAAACATGTTATAGTGTTTAATTTTTAAATTCAGTGATTAATAATAAGTTAAGGTAGTTACATAATCTAAATAAATGTAATGAACCTGTGGTAAGGGTCACTGTGCTGTCCACTATATCATCTGAAAAGAAGTGACAAACGGATATTGAAATTGGATTTCCCAAATAGGCTTCTTCTTCCCTTTGCGGCCCTTCTAAGAGGAAAGAAACAATCGGCACGATACACTCTGAAACCCAATTATGAAGCAGTAAAAACACGGAGCGAAGTCGGAACTCCTTGAAGCCTATTAATAATGAATCGCCATGAGATAACAGTCACAAAGGCACTTCTTTTGTTTTTTTCTTTAAACCGGTGATTTAGAATCGTCGCCGGCGCCACTGTCACAAACTAAGAACACGCAGAAATCACCAGTAATAGATACGAATATCGGCCTCTATATTATGCGTACCAAATATGGACGGATTCTTGACGTTTTCTATCTCAATTATCAATATATATATATATAGGCGCTGTGAAGGTTACATAGATGGCCGCTAGATGGCGAGCGCTGTCTTTGGACAACGTTTGTTATATGGGAGCCCCCTTAAATATTTATTTTATTCTGATTTTAGTATTTGTTGTTATAACTGCCTCACGGTTCATGAGATACATACTGATGACAGACAGACAGACGGACAGTGGAGTCTTAGTTATAGGGTCCCTTGCCCCTTTGGATACGGAACCCCATAAACAGGAGTTATATGGGCCTCTTGTTGAAAATCAATACCTAACCACACAATAAAAAGTAAATGCGACTAAACTAAAATTCTTGCAACAAAATTCGTTCCTTGAAGTTTAATTTTGCTGTTGGACCCATCAAATTACCACTTAGTGGTTCTTCTGTGCTAAGCATTTTCGTCGCCATATTGCGCTTGCGATCCGACGGCCGATAAGCGGCGCACGCGCATCCAAGCCTTCTATAGAGGTACGGGATTCTTTATATTCCCTGTTTTATCGATAAATTGGATCTTCTGCTTAGAACCTGGGTTGTAAAGTACTAGATGTTTCCTTTTTCACACAGCAAATTAATTGGTCTATTAAACGTGAATGCTTCGAAGTACCAGGATGGTACTTAAGAAATACGGATTATTTGATTTTATGAATATTGGACAGATTAATTATTCTATCAAATGATAACTAAACTTCTGTTTTCTTTCTTTGCTTCAAAACATCTGCTCTTTAAAATTCAAAATGAACGTCAATACTTCGGATACAGTCATTATTACAATATACCAGTAATATGTATGTATGATATGAATACATAATATTCCGTAACAGCTACGAATATTCCTTTAAGATTTAACATTGACCGGGTCAAACTTATTAATTTCTAATAGAAATTCAATGAATTTAAGTCATCATCATCATCAGCCTATGCTTGTCCACTGCTGGACATAGGCCTCTCCTATTGCACGCCACTGAGCACGGTCCTCGGCTACTCTCATCCAGCTCTTGCCAACGTCCTAAACTACGTTTACCGATCCGCGGTCTCCACTCGAGAACTCGTCTACCCCATCGGTTATCAGTTCTCGGATGATATGATGGCCGGCCCACTTCAGGATGCTAATTCGGTTAAATTTAAGTCATCACCATCATTAAATCCTCTGCTAAATCATTGAAGACTCCAATAAATCTATGAAGAGTTACTAAATTCGTGAAGAAAGCTCGTAACTTTTAATTTGGTTTATCGATCTCCTACTATCCCATTCCCATCCCTACGACATCCCTTTATTGTAAACGCGGCAGGCGCCGCATTATATCTATCCATCAAGATACTATCGGTTAAATTTAGATGGATAGAGAGGATTGCATAAAATTTCTCTGTCATTCCTTATGCTGGCATTGCCAAGAACGCAATGTTATTCGCCCAAGTTCCCACAGTAAGAATGTATTTATCGATTGTTTTGTCTTCTTATAATTTGTCGTACGGTCTATCACTAGAGAAACTATTTAACTCGTTGGTCTAGCGGTATATCGTCTGATTACCATGCTGGAGGTCGTAGGTTCGATTCCCACTGGGGGCCGCCGTACATTTATACAAATAGCCTTAGAGTTTGTATATTTCTCTGTTTGTGACGTCCTTGTCTGGTTATCACAGCACAGGGTATCCTAGTTTGGGACTAGGACAAGTGATTGTTTTGTGTGGAAGTTATTATTATTATTAAAATTATAGCACTTACAGAGGATTTGTGCCTGTGTAGATAGACTTGGAAACCCGTAAAGTGGTACCTACTGATACTCATCGTACGGTTTAATAACAGCAATAGTTGGTAATGAGCGTGTCCATACTCTGCTTTAATATAAAACGGCCCTTTTTATATAAATTGGACCAACTTCGATTAAAGTTCGATTAAACGTGCGAATCAATTCGACGCGTATATATATATATATATATATACATATTTTCTATGTTCCTCCATAACTCCGTCAAATCTTAACCGATTTCGACAATTCTTTTTTTGTTCGAACAGATATAATTTTTTATTTTCTTCTCTGTTAGTATTGGTAAAACATCAATTCGTCTGCTGCCAGTTCCAAAGCCAGCGCTGCTGGACAGTTAGTTAGTAGCTGGTACAGTGGACAGCAGCAGGTCAACCTTTATATTTTTATAGCTGGGTAGAGTGCACGCGCGTAAAGGTTGACGTACTGTCGGCTGTACCAGCTGTCTACAAACTGTCCAGCAGCGTTAGCTTTGAAACCTGTAGAGACAATCTGACTGTAGAGATAGTGAAAAGTAATAGAATCCCAAACGGCATGCAGGTTTTATTTGAAATTTCAGAAATATGTACTCACACTTACAGTAGTCTTTGCTGCGAACTCGTCCACAACGCGATGAGTAGGGTGCACGCATGTGAAGATAAAGATTGATGTGCGTTACCATTGTACGAATGTATCTTTTAATGGAAAAGAGTCATGTTGGTGGTCTAACTAACTGAAAATGAAAGTGAAAAACCTTTATTTGAACACATGCATAAGCAGCCGATATACGTCTCACTGTAGGGCACAAGCCTTCTCTCAGGGAGAGAGTATGGGCTTAATCACCACGCGTGCCCACCGCGGATTGGGGATTTCAAGCGCTGAGGTATGTGAATAGCTCAAACATTCAGGTTTCCTCACGATGTTTTCATCACAGTTAGCGAGTGGTATTGCTACTAAAACTTCACTTAGAAAACTAAGTCATAGGTACATGCCCGCACTGGGAATCGAAGCTTGATTTCTCGCTTCCGAGTCCAATGTTCTACCCACTAGGCTACCAGCTCTCTTATTATAACACAAAGGACCATAACACATAAAAAAACGAAGTAATAAGTAAATAAGTCTAATGAATGGGCGAAGAGAGGGCTTGTACCTCACTGGCCTGTGATTTACAGCGTAAAAAGGTTTACTTGGTTCAACTCATTTCCAGAAAAAAAAAACTCGTGCAATCTCAGGATCACCGGACGCTATAGAGATAATTTACATGAAAATGCTTATTGAAGAAAGCTTACAAGGCTTATTTAACTAACATTTACTTTTTACTGAACAAGGCACAATATTCAACGAAGAGATCAACTTAAGCCTTAAGTAAACTACAAATATTTACCTGAATCGCAGGCAAATACGACCTTTAAGACCTTAAACTTAGGAACTTAGGCCAATGCGAATAACTTTGTAATTTTGTTATGGATTGTAGTTTTACGTTTTTGCTCTATTTCTGAGTTCATGGCTCACGATCTCGGAACAATGGCTACAGTTGCAAACCACCGCAACGTGAGCTGATTTTATGACCTTTCTCCTATTAGAAATAGAAGCTACATTGGCACTGGATTAGTATGGTCTATTGTATAAACATACAGGTTATACAACGCGACATGGTGCAATTCTCTGCACAATGTGTACTTTATGCCGACAGTGCGTGAGAGATCAGATCGGAACGTTTTGTTTTGATAAACTCATTGGCGTATTTTAAGATTTGGCGCCCCCCAGGGTTGTTGCCGCATAAATTAACAAAAGTGCTCATCGGTTCCATACTACCTCCAAATATCCAGTATCCCTTCCATGAATGTAGATGTAAAATGTAAAGTTGCACTACTTAAATGTCGCTTAAATTTCATTTTACTAAAATTCTTTCCAAAGTCAACGTGCGCGCATGCAGCGTCTAGTGATTGTTGATGAAGCGAAAGAGATTTGTCAGGATCGTGTCAAGTGGAAACCCTGGTCTCTGCCTACCCCTTCGGGATACTGACGTGAGTTTATGTATGTAGGTATGTAAAATTCTTTATACAAAATTCAATTTGGTTGGCTACTAAAGTGTCCTTTAAAAAGTGGTGTAAGTCGGCCTAAGTTACTTTGCAGCCTAAGTTACCTATTTTTACTAAGTGCAGCGTACTTAATTGCCGTTCTGTTCCTGCCCTCCGAGATTCAGGCGTAAGTTTAGAAGAAGAAGAAAAAGAGACATGATAAATAAATAAATTATAGGTACTCCTGTCTCTTCAGATTTCTCATAAAAGTCTGAGACAGACTACTTGATAGACAAATTGATAACTGTGTTATGTTTAAAATGAAATTAAAGAAACAAAATACATTTATTATGACAACGGGAAGGTTTGTGTTGTGTATTTCAGAAATAACCCTTATAAGTATACTAAGTGGGATTCTTAATTCAGAAACCGACGTTAAGCGTTCAAGAGACTCTGTTTTTTTAGGCCCATAATATGAGAATACAATTTTCTGTAGTAGCCTGCGTATTTGAATTACTTTTTATGTTTTTAGGTTAATTGACTCTACAGAAAAAACTTGAATCCCAATCGATGGGGTCAAGTCGATTTCGACCTACGAACTTGGCTTCCATTGAGCTGGGTCCGCCTGCCGCTTGCCACTCATTCAGTCCCCGCTCACTAGCCGCGCCTGAGCCGTCGGATACGTAAACTATACAATACAACATTCAACGCGTCTCGCGCGTTCGAAGTGGCTGTTCGAGAGTCGTGTCGTTGCCCGTTTTACGGTTTATTTTTTTTCTTAACTCACGCCCTCAGGTTTTGGCGGGAAATATTGGAACGTTTTTTTGGACTGTTAATGAATGAAAGTGCCTTGGTTTTCTGTGAATAGAGTTTGTAAATAGTTTTTTTTAAATAAAACGATTCAAAGGGTGCTGCTGAGATGACGTCTCTATACCACGAGGTGAGTGCTCGACATTTCACAGGCATTTAAAAGGTTTTGTTGAGTAAAGTAATTAGTTGTGTAACTGGATTCTGCCCCTACCGTTGTTTAAACTTTTAGCAATTTTTTTTTCAATCGACGCGTGGCTAATGATGGATGTGAACAAGGGATAGAAACCTTTTTCCATGTCATTATTTTTTATAGTCAGCCTTTTTTTTAATAAAGAAATTTGTGACGTAAAATATTTTATTCGCAAAATAGGGCATACGTTTAAGACTTCGTAATTGGACATTCGTAGTCAAGTGAAGGTGTAGGAAAAGCCATTTACAAGAACCATTTAGCTCTAAGTTAGTTGATAAGCCGTGTGATAGGTAACTTGACTCACTTTTCACTACAGGTTCCGCCTGGCTCACCTACTTTTACGTGGATTAATAGTATCATCATAAATATCTAATGACGATACGATACGATACGAATACCTTTAGGCCCGTAACTTTATACGTCCCTATCATAGACTAGACACAACAATAAAACCTGAGTGAACATTTGAACATTGCCGACTTCATTCAAGTGTCCTATAAATATCCAATTTCACAAGTGGCATCAAAATGCTTGTTTTGCTGAGTAAATTGATTACTGCTGAATGGTTGTTTGGGCGGACTTAAGCTTAAGAAGCATTTGAAGTAAACCGATATCAATAAAATATTCAAGAACCTTCGAAAACTTACACGCCCGGCCTTCTTTCAGACACTTCATTCATTGTCCCATGTAACAAATCAGAATCTTACAATGATCATATAAGAAACATGTGTGTATGGTCAACCAATTCTCAACCAATTCTAGTTAGCGATGCTTCGGTGGGAATACTTTGCTTTGTAACCTCTACAGTGAAACGATCACGACCTGCAGTTCCGACTGTAGATCTCGGTTAGCTATTGATTGGTCTTTGAATGGAAGTGTGTCAATATTTACAGCCGTCAGTTCTCACTTGGAAGGTTTCGGTTCTGTGTGCGAGAAGCAAGTTCACGGGCAGGTTTTAGTACAGTCGACAGCAGGGCAACCTTTACGTGTTGGTTGCAAAGACGTTCTTAACGTAACAGTAACAAATTGAGTGTGTAGTCAACTTGATTGCGTAGCCGTTGTGCTATTGTGGGCTGTACAAAGTTACTAGAAAAAGTGGTTGAGTTATATAAAAAATATTTTTAAAACAGAACTCTGTGAAATGAGTTTAATTTTACATTTCGCTCATAGGTATAGTCTGCAGCACGTCGAGTTTTTTACTCTGCGCACACCTTCCATTAAGGGCGTCTTTGCAACAAAAATGTTAAGGTTGAACTATGAAAAATGGACCGTTGATGTAAAGGTACCTACCCAGGGAAAAAAACTGGCCAAGTGCGAGTCGGACTCGCGCACGAATGGTTCCGTGCCATTATCTATACATTTGAATATTTCAAGCGTCTACCTGTTGCCGTTATTGGCACCCTTCGGGTACGGAACCCTAAAAATTACATTCAGATATTAGACATGTGGATAGGTAATAGTGATCCTTGCTAACAATATTCGCCATGGTCGTGTTGGATGAGTCAACAACAGTGTCTTCTGTTGGCAATCTGAGAAGACTATACTACCAACCTTTTTGGTTTTTAAGAAACTGTTATTGCTGCAAGTCAACAGCACATGGACCTTTACATCCATACACTTTATTTAGTTTCATCACGGGCAATATCGCTACAAAAATCGTAAAGGTTAATGTGCTTTCGAGTGTACCTACGGAGAGACTATTCTGCGAACCTTTTTGTTTTTAAATGCCTATTATTGTTGTGCAGTCAACAGCTCATCAACCTTTAAATCCATACATTTTATTGAGTAACGTCGTAAAGTACATGGCCCGTAGGCTACTTGCAACTGAAATGTAAAGGTTGATGTGCTGTGCTACTTAATTCAGTTTTAATAACAGGGTTTATTTCTGGTGATATTGCTTTGGCTGTTTCTTTTATTTATTTGAACATAAAAGTGATAATTTTGTTCGTTTGGAGTCGAAATTTGATCATTTATGATAAATGACCTTAGAACCGATGACTAATTAACTTCTCTTTTTGTAGCTTTATGAACGGTTATTTTATTTCCACAAGACCTACGTCTGTTTTTAATCGTATTGTCATGTTTTGCTAATCTTGACCGTTACATGTTCAATATTTACATTTACGCATTTCCGCGGTATCGATATTCGTGAGATAAGTCAACATAACTGATATCACTATCACCTTATAGAACATTCCCTTTTTATTGCTTTTCTTATATTCCACATTTAAATACTCACTTTTCGTGGCCTTAAAATGAAAACGTTCGATGAACCAATATAATTTATATCTTCGTGAAAACCTATGATTAACCATTCGATAGCAGCCCGTATCATCAATTATACCAAATAACTTTTAGTTGTAGAATGTGTGTCGCATCAAAGTATTTCTAATAGCGGCCCAGCAAGATAGATGGTTTTAATGGCCCGGTGTTGTTCTACAGAATTTCTAATAAACACTTTCACTTGTTCATGTTCAGTCAAAATTGTGATAATGTTCACGATAGGCCTCATTATCTCGTGGTTCGAAAGCTCGCCCGTATCCATCCTCTGCATTTATCTGCCTACTTTCTTTCTCGCCATTATTTCTGTATTGTACGTCATTATCGAATATAACGATAACAATTACATTCAATATTAACAAACTTAAGTTGCTCATTGCTCTTTGGCTGTAGGTAATGACTATTTCTTTTTGTTTTTTGGTGGTTTCGTCTTTATGGTTTCCGCACTCTGATGGTTTGGTATTGTGAAGGAAGTCTCTTTTTTGATGTCCATAGTTATAAGAATTACCAGTTTTTCATTGAATATATTGTGCCATTAACTCGGCAACAGCTGTGAAAAAGCGAGTTTCTGTTAATTCTGATATCTTATGTCAATGCCTACTACATTTTAAATACACGTGCTAATTTAAAAACCGGCCCTAAAGTAGAGTTGAAAATTCTTGTCAAGAGCTTTCTAAAATATGTGCTTTAACGGAACCTTAAAATACGTTTGTGATAATTATCCACTTACGATGTAAATAATGTGTCATTTATCACATATCCATAAACGATACTCTTTGTTGGTTAACCACAAGGCATGGGCTGTTTTAGAAAGTGGCATGTCTCTAACTGTTTGTTACAAAAAATATATGCTTGATGAACGTGTCAAGCAAGTAACTCCCCTTATCAAGCCATTGAACTTATCGCGTCCTAAATAGGTACCTATTTAGTGAATTATTAAAAACGTTCCATGATCCATCGTGTTAAATAATAATTCAAGACTTAATTTGGGCAATTTAAGAGGCTATTCCCGATCCTTTCTGACATTCCGCCGCAAACACCCAATGAACTTGAAATTCTACCAAGGAAGAATCCAGTGAAGTTTCGGCATCTCAGACTCAGGATTCAAAGAATAGGTCCCTACATGACGGCGAATTTACATGTCGATGACGTCACTGACATGGTGGTGGTGACTCACGCGCATTTGACCACAGATCGTCTGGGCATGGACCTGGCTGCCCATTATTATTATTGCTATAGTTTGAATTCGACGGCGGCGATTCGAATCGAATTCATATTGTTAGTTCAGTGATTGTATAAACCCTTGAATTTGCTATATTGTTCATGTTAAATGCAGTTTCTGTAGAGTACTTGATCAACATTTTAAATTAACAAAAGAATGTAAATTATTGTTTTGAGAGTTTCTCATGAACTTTACTATTGTAGAGACAAAAGATTTAATATTTTTGTAAAGCTAATAATATAATAAAACTCAAGACTTATATAAAAAAACTGAAATTACAAAAGTAGAAATCCAAACAATCGGACAATTAGTTAAAGCCAGCTAACCCATTGTCTGTTTCAGTTTAGAAATAGCCTCGTACAAAATATTTTACACTATGATCATCATCTAGCTGTAAAAATAGTAAAGGCATGAACAGTCACGCGGGGCATCCCATTGTGAAGTTAGAATATTTATTAAGTTACATACTTTTGAAATATAAAACGTATCGTTTTGTCTTTTATTTTTTCGCAGAGAGCCCTGCCTATACTATAACTCTTGCTGCATAAATTACCTCACCAATTTAACTGTTAAGATAAGATAAGAATATTCTTTATTGTACCAGGAAAAACACAACATAAAATATTTATAAAGATACAGTACAATTGGCGACCTTATTGCTAATAGGTAATATTTACTGTTTTGTCTAACATTGTTACTGACATTATTTTGTATTTATACGGGTATTCTTTGCCATTATACGCGTCCTTTCGACACGCCATTCAATAGTTCGAGGCCAAAAAGCCTATCTCAATAGATGCCGGCCAGGATTTTTGTTTTGTCATTCATTATTGCCTTTGGCTTTGTGCTGACTTCATAATTCGCCGGTGCGTGTTTTCCTTTTCATGTTTTGCCATCTAATTAATTAATGTTGCTTTCGGAGTGATTGTCTACAGCTTTAATAGTGGTTTCAATAGTTACTTCCCATCCGTAGACTGTAACCATAATCTATCTCTCCTATTTGAGAATCTCTACAAAAGGATATGTCGCTCTCAAATTCAACGTTGCTTAACAACCTGGTTACCAAATAGAGACGACATTCTTAGTCCTTCGCTTTTATCTCCACCAATAAGCGGTAATTAGTCATTACTAAATGGTTAAGTCTTGTCTCCTCCAGCGTGGGAGTCTTGTCTAATTGAAGCTCGAACGATTTTAACGATTATAAACAGATTAATGATGCTTACCGTGAAGAAATCTCTGCGCTGTAGTTCACCAAGTCGAGAATGACGCATGGATAATAAGAAATTAGAGTCACACGCTTAATTAGATGCTCCCACTGTGGTGTTTGTTTGGGCGGATGATAAGTTGATGGGTTTGTTAATGGATTTCAGTAAGCACTCTATTGCGGAATAAAGCTGTTCAATGTTTGTACTTAAGGGGCTCCAGGAAGTAACAATAGCTGACTTTGCGAAAAAACTCTAAATAATCTCTCAATCATGTTAATAGAGATTTTTAGCACCCATGGCCGTGAACCTAAAGCAAAAAACCTAGGACTAAATAGCATTAAGGCCAAAAACGGCCGTTTTTGGCATAAACGCTATTTACTCCCCGGTTCCTGATCCTAGGTTCTTTGTTGTGTGTCCTAAAAATCACTGTTAACATGATTGATATAGTTTTTAAATAGGATCTGTAAAAGAAGATATGTTTTTTTTTCATTGGTGGCGCTAGTTAGCCTACTGATCACCTTAACGTTGTTATTTTATTTGTATGGAAGTCAAAAGTGTAAGTTGCTAGGTTTATCCTACAAGATATTCATCTAGTAAATGAAAAAGGTACAACAGAATGGGCAATTTATCACAATTTTAACCACAATCTTCATTTATAAGGTAGGCATAATTCACACCACACTTGCTCGCCCACAGCATCTAATGTGGATCACCAAAAAGACGTAAAATAAACAGCCAGTTTGATACAGTTTTTTTTATGGCTCACCAAAAAAAACGACATAATTTGGTCGTAAAACCATTCTGTTTTGCCATCGCTCTGTCGATGTTGTTGCTTTTCCACCCACATTGTTAGGTTGGTGATAATCAACGCTAAACAGGCGAGGTTTAACCGCAAGAAATTTCGAACGATTAGCATAAAGATATTCCGGTCAACGATTATGGCGATTGAGATGACGAACCGTTTTATAGCTCAGTTTCTTATTGTTTTAAAGAGGTCCTTGAAAAAACTCAAACAAAAAATGTCAGGAACCTCAAGCAATATCGACTTATCGGAGATGTTAGTCAATTACCAAAGTTGCATGTTATCATAAAGTATTATTGCAGTTTCATCAACATTTTGTAAATATTAATCTTTGGCTGAAACATATTAATCACCTATGTATATTATACATGTCAATTCTAAGAATAAGTGATTATTAAAACTCTTGAAACCGTGTCAAAATTTAGTAACTAATAATATTTGCATAATATCTGATAATATTTGTATGTGAAACTTTGATAAGTAGGTTTAGTATTTGTGTTTTTGGAGTTTTGAACTCGGCCTTGAGGTTGCTCATTAAATTTTATCACGGCACGTCTTTTTACATCACATATTGCATAACCTTGCATTGTTTACCTTCGTATCAGTTTGCGAATAATGACACAAAAATTTCGATAGCTCTGATTTTATGCTTGTATTTAAAAAAAACGTCGCAGCCCACCATTCCCACCAGCTAAAATATAACCTCATTGTCCTAAATCAGCGGATAGATAAGTATCTCATCTAACGATACGATCTCCATGACAATAACCCCAAATACCGGCAGCCGGGCACTTTCTAAATGACCTTTGCAGAAGCCTAAGTAATGTTGTACAGGGATATAAGCCAAGGCTATCCAGATTCGTTTTAGTACCGGACTCATTCAAGATCCGGTGGTCACGAACACTCAGGTACAGTAGATTACCTACCTACTATCAGTATTTCTTTGTTTTTGCATTTCCATACCGAATCCATGACGATGCTCTATTGGCGATCTTTTATTTCTTGTAAATATTTATAAGCACAATTGTTTTTAAGAGTTTCTCCGATGTTGACTTTTGCATTTAATTGAAGGCGATTGACATTTGTCGGATGACACAAATCTTGAACAAACAGAGCGTTATGGTCTTGTTGGTCTTGTGAAATATCTGGAGGTTTATCTCTCCTATTGTTGCAAATATCACGATTTCGGAGATACAGTTGTTGAGGATGAGAATTTGCAGGGTCCGTTGTTCGAACTTGTTCACGGTCGTACGGTCACGACCGCCTCTTCATCACAAAACAAAAAGAAACCGAAAGATAGAAACAGTAGCTCATTATTACTTACTAATGGATGACGCCAAACAGTCGCCAGCATTTCACAGACGAATCTCAAACTCGCATCATACACATGTTAACTTGGTTATATTTTTAGTTGCTGGATGGAGGAGGCTATTCGAGATTAATTCTTTTTGTATGCCTTCGCAGTGAGCTTTTTGGAAATGTTTGTGGTTTCATACTGGCTTAGCTTTTTTGCTTGATTGAGTCCAAGTCTGCGAAATTAGTACCATGTGATTCTTATCTGTTCCTATTATTTATTTTGACAATAGCAGCATCTCTCAGGTGCCTCAAACTCATATAACAACTTAATCGTCATCGACCTGAAACTGTCTCTCTTAAATAAACAAGTAAAAAAGAAAACTACCTCCGACCCAACGATACGAAAGAACCTCGTCTCTCACAGGCCTCTTCGTCTTTTTTTATCATGTGTCCCATTTCCTTCGCATATCCGTAAGTTTATTTTTAAAACCTGGTCTTTACTTTATGCAAATAGCCTGAAAGCTCTGACCCAGAAACCAGTCGGACGTTAAAGTAAGAAGTCACAGAGGACCCGTTCCTTTAAACAGGTGACTGTAACCATTTTCATTTAGCATTTCTATATTTTACTAAGTAGGTATAATTGTTATCCGAAGCACATGACTTGATAAGGGTTACAAAAGGGTATACGCTCTGTCTCTCACTCTTCCTTTATTGTTTGTCTGATCCAGTATTTATGAGGAGAATATTTTGTCTCCTATTTTAATTTAAGTTTGTTTTTGACTGAATACACCGATATGAAAATTTTTGTGCAATCGTGGGCACCAGATACAACCCATTTGCTGTGTGTAATATTAATAGAACATTTTTTGCTGAATTAATTACGTACGCCTTCGCGAAGATTTTGTTTTGTGATTATCTCGAAACAATTGATAACTTTCTATTGATGAAGCAATTTTGTATTTTGTAACATTGAGACTATAATAATATTATGTATTTATTAAGAGTTATGCAGATTTTTATATCATCAATTTTTGCTTGATACTACATTATCAAAAAATGTTTACTGTTAAAGTATGTAAATTAAATTATTAACTTAATACGGATACACTCACTTGAATGTTTGTCGGGAGAGTCCGACCAGGAAATTCACTAAATTAAATTGTTGCAAATCTGAGTGTGACAAATTCTGAAGAGCTTACATCGCCACGACTTAGACGAACTCACACAAGTATTATATTTCCTAGAATCACCAAGTTTAGCGAGCCAAAACAAACCGAGTGCAATCGACACCATTCGCCAGACATCTCTCATCGCTAGCCGGTTAGCGGCTATCAACTCCGGCGCATCAGCGACCACCGGCGGCGTATTTTGCATATCGTTCACGGTACGCTATCTCGCTAACTTGTTGCAGTTACCTGTTGTGGTGCAAATGTGTTGGCGCAGAAGCTCACGCACATCCATGATTCTGTCTTAGGCCTACTCAATACTGACAACGTTTGAGCAACAAACACTATGTATCTTCAGTACACACCAAATCGATGTCAGCAATTTTTGTCATAAAATCATAAAAATGTGGTTGGTATGATTTCGTTTGTTTTGATTGACCTATGAATCTTGGCATGTTTTTTTACGAAGCAGTTTTAAGAAACAGTCAGTTTCAGTGTGTATATATATATTTAAATAAACATTAACATTAACTCACGCCTGTATTCCGGAGGGGTAGGGCTACCAAGTTTAAATATATTTGAAATTAATTTCTTTATACATGTAAATTTCAATTGGTCTCAGTAGGATACCATTTCTACATTAGATTTGAATATTCGTTCTTATTAATAAAAACACGATTCCTCTAAATCAATCCTCAGAGTATGTTTAAATAATCTTTAGTTACGTTTTTTCCCCTTTGCCACAGAGTGTTTAAACTGCCTCTAAGGAGTGTTTTAAGGAATCGCGTTTTTATAATTAAGCCCGTATGACTATTATTGTAAACTTCACTAACCCTTCAGTACTCTCCCTTAGAAATCACAAATTAGAAATTTAATTGAACGTAAAGTCTTCACATTCTGAAAGAATATACAATGGCAGGCCGCTTCTAACCGGTCTTTTTGGAAATCCATGGAGGACGCCTATGTCCAGCAGTGGACTTTTTGTGGCTGAATGATGATACAATGCAGTGTAAGCTGCCTTCGGATGGAATTTGTAATCGAGAAAAAGGCGGCGAAAAACTCCACTCTCATCATTTCTCAAATTAAATGTCCCCCATACATCATGTTGTATATTCGTTGGTACTAGCATCAGTTGACCTACCTCTAACTCCACAGGTGTTTACAGTTGCATATAGATTACTTCAAACTTAGCTGAAGGTAGTCCTTCTATGAAATACTTAGGTAGTACGTTTGTGGTACGTGCCACTTCGATGCAGGGACCGTTAGAACTCGTCCTTTTTAGTGCTTGTCTGATGTCTTCGTCTTGTGGTTCTCCCCTAGGTGTTTATTGTTCTTGTGTTGTATATAGTTGTTATCTGCACTAATTAAAAAAAAGGACGTTTCTAAGTTAGGACGTTGGAGATGATCTCCGAAACTACACTAATATTATAAAGAGCTATAGTATGAATGTAGGAGGAGGTAATTTCTGAAACTACTCGTCTAATTACAATTATTCTTTTACAAATATTTCTAATTTAGTGTTCCGCACAACGTAAGTTGGGGTCGTGAATTTTTTTTGTGATTTCATCTATTCTAATATTGGCATTTTACATGGGCTTTATTGTTATGCCAAGGAGTTGGTTGTCACATAAATAATTTCACTTAGTAAAAAGCATCCATCACATACCCGTTTCCTTAACCCAGACCCTCGTATGTATTAAAGAGTTGCCCGTAGTGTTGCACATGTATGTGGATCTGTAATGCTCTGGATTATTCACGGTTGTCTAATCGCTGTGTCAAGCAAGAAGAAACCAATGTTACAGAAGAACGTCTAAGAATGTGCTTTCATATTTGACTTTTAATTGCTTTAACTGATTCGTCTGAAATATTTAAGTTCCTAATGCCTACATGTTAATGAACTTCGATGAGATAATTTCTGTGTGGTGCCGGATTAAGAATAGCGTCACTCCATTTCATTCCGTGGATGTCGTAGAAGGCGACTAAGGAAATAAATTACCAAGAGACGGGCAGCAGCGTCTTCCTGAGATTCCAACCGCATACTGCGATCGCCAACCCGCCTGCCAAGCGTGGCGATTATGGCAAAACCCTTCGTGGTTAGGGAAAAGCATGAGGGTGGCCTATGTCCTGCAGTGGGTGTAAAACGGCTGATGATGATGATGAGATAAGTGTTCGGCTACTCTACAAAGCTCTAAAATATTGTAATTATATCTTATTATTTGAAGTAGGTTATCTGTAGTGTTGTTCGTTTGTGCCTAATAGCAGTCGAGTTGTTGATGACAGTACTTATGTCGCCTACGTGCAGTTGATAATTTGTAGACAGCTCTATTTATTAACAGTTTATAAAGCACTGTGACGTGATAAAATTGCAACGTTTGTTTATAGAGATTTAAGAGGTGCTTGGAAAGTATCTCTTCAAATGGATGTTTCAAACAGAACCTCTTTTATCTCTTCTATTACTCAATATATTTACTCAATTGTCTTTATAGCGTTTCTCCTACTCAATTTATTTCTTTCTTCTTGAAATATGTATAATTTGGAGAATTCACTGTTGCATAGTTACTAACACAATTACTTGTTGGTCCCAAGCCATCATAATAGGTAAGTTAAATTTATCAATTCTCCAATTCCGCAAATAGCTTTGCAGACAACAATGCCCAAATACACAATCCAAACAAACAACGTTCAATCACAATGGCGGCGGGTGAATAAAACGATCTTCTTAATGAAGTTTGTACACACTTTGTACACGAGCATATCACTCTCGCTTTCTATACCGAGACGATGTAGGTAGGTGTCAGTCTGGCCTCTTGATTAAAATTCTTGTGGCGCAGTGTTATTGCACATACAATGGGAAGATGCAGAAGGCTCTACTTTTATTAGAAAGCTTACCTTATATGCACCGAATAATAGAAATGTGAATTTTTGACGTAATGCATATCATGCAGCTTATAGCATGCGAGAAGTTATAAAAGTGAGAGTCGCGTTATTGAAAAATTTGTTGCGGCGCGAGATTAATTTCTGCTCCGGTAGTGAGGCATTCGTAAATGTAAGTTATTGTGTGTGTTAGTACAAATTAGTTGTGACTTGCTTGTGATAATAACAAATAAAATATCAATAGTAGAGGTACTAGTACACGCCACCAGAACCCCTACTCAATTGGCGTTAGGATACTATTGGTCTCGGAAAACCTACCAACGGCGTATATACACTCTACTTGTCGAAGGTAATGTAAAAAAAATTGTTGGTGTGAGCAGCGGTTGTTATTGAATAAAGGCCAAGCGTACTTCTAACATTACCTCCTTTGTGCTTATTGTGATTCAAAAAGGCTTCTGCGTGCTCCAATCAGGCTTTTATTGCCTGCATTCTCGGCCAGAGAACTCAATGCTTCTCTTTAAGGAATCGCAACGAGACGAGATCAAACAAAGCATGCAGAAATGTGCAAAGTGCGACAAAGTATGATCAAAGGGTTTAATGGTTACTCAAGTATCAGAATGTACTCAGTACTCAGACTTAAATGAAATAAGATGTATGAGCAAGGAAATGAGTCTCCTCCGTCTTGAGACACAGGAGTAGTCGTGTAATTTACTTCCCAGCAAAATAAAAAAAACAAAATATTCTACCAATCTTACGAACGATCATATTTAACATTGTTTTGGATCGAAAAGGGCGTTTAATCAAGACGCTGTCTTTATTCCAATAAAATGTTTCGGTGCTTTGCAGTTCAGATGTTAAAAGCAAAAATTAGAGAATATTCTGATACGCTACCAAATCTCCCACCGAAATCCCAGAATCTAATCACACACCTTATTTTAAAACGATAATCAAATTCGCAACGTGAGTTGGCTTCGATTGAATAAAAAATTAGCAACTGGGTAGTAGACAATTGGTAAAAATCAAGTAGGTATCAATCATTCGTTTTTAAAGAGATGTGTCTAGTTAGACTCAACACCGACATTAGATGGTCAAAAGCCTATCATTAAGCGAGATTCATTAGTTTTATGACATCGAAAAGCTTCGTTGTACCTACTTAATTTTATTACCGTTCGGTATCTGAAGAATGTGATGCAAAATTACCACAAAATTGTTTACATACCATGAACTTTCGCAATGCGTCGACAACACATACTCGTAGATTTTGTTTCTATTTAAATTTTATACCGTCCATGTCTTGCTCAAAAGAATGTTCCAAAGTAAAAAAATTACGGGTTCATCACCTGCCAACTGTACTACGCACATTCCGCACCTACGCACCTACAAAAATAACACTTCTTTTTACAACCCTATTGTTAGGATGCGTCGTACTTACAACGATCTGGTGGCAGACAACAAAGATGTAGACATAGATATTTTTCAGAGCTTTTACGTCTTTATAAAAGCTGTCCGAGGCGCCCTCAGAGCACCCTGAGAAAATAAAATAAAATAAAGTAAATTAATCCTAAGGGTAATTAAGTTAAGGTTAAAATTACAAGTAGTCTAAATGCATGCTAGGTACACAAGTTTAGGGTCATAGGCTAGATCTGATCTGTAATGTATGTAAAATTTGGTAAATGTGTCTGTAACCTGTTTTGTGTTCTAAATAAAATAAAATAAAAAAAAAAAATAAAAAAAAATTCCAGCGATTTAATTTACTCTTACTCGCACATCATTAATTTTTGTGACCGAAGTATGCATGCTGCACCGACAAGAGTCTTTACATACCATGATGACGTGGTGACGCACATTATTACAACAATTTTCAGCGTCCCCAAATAATTACTAATATCTGATACCGAGCAGATTATTAAGGTCTTAGTTTGAAACTCAGTGGTGTATGCAAGCATTTAAGTATTGACTTCCTTCCGACAGTCGTTTGTTTGTCTCTCTTCTTGTCATTAAACGATTTGTATTGAATAGCAAAAGTGATGTTCACCTATCAATTCTAATATGCGCCTTTCCGTTTCAATAAGCTTATTGTCATTCAGCTCAATAGCTATATTGTTTTTGATGAAACCGTTATGTATTTGTTTATCCCATTGTTTTTTCTTTCACCATGTGAAAGTTTGATATTCTTAGGTATCTACTTACTTACCTTTCTAGTAAATGTTATGCAGGTTATGGCCGAGCTAAAAACCTTTGCTTAACAAGCAAAGTCTGTCTTTTAAAATGTGCATCAGACACGATGGCTTATTTAATGTGACAGTTTCGTCCGAATCAGATTTTTCTTCTTTGCCTTGAAGAGGACAGACCAATTTCCGGTCGGTCATCCTGAACCTCCGATAAGCTTGCAGACTACAGACAAACGGTCTCCCGTCCACAAGCTAAAATGCCGTTATCGACCATCCAGTCGATTTCGACTTTTTGATGGCATCTTAATCAAAAAAGAAATCTCTATCGATCATCATCATCATCATCATCATCATCTGCCTATGCTTGTCCACTGCTGGACATAGGCCTCTCCTATTGCACGCCACTGAGCACGGTCGTCGGCTACTCTCATCCAGCTCTTGCCAGCCGCCCTGTGAAGATCATCGCTCCACTGAGTCTGAGGACGTCCTACACTACGTTTACAGATCCGCGGTATCCACTCAAGAACTCGTCTACCCCATCGGTTATCAGTTCCTCCGCTCGAACTCGAAATAGATAGTTTTCTCCCCTCTGTGTACAATGTACTAAAGTGGCTCACAGTTGTTGCGTGTTTTTTAACCGACTTCTGTCTCAATAAATTAATTTAGTTTTGAACGCTTGTAATTTTTTGGTCTGTGTAAAGAAACACAAACAGATGAATGTAGCGAATAATTTAAAACCGCGCGCAAAATCGGGTTCTTTGCAATAAGTGGGAGGCTTCTAACAATATCTGATAATGTCCGTGTAATGTACGCCCACGAGGCGAACAATAGACGCTGTGTTGTGCAAAACTAATGCCTTCATCGAGAATTACCAATCATCAAGCCGTTGCATTGGAGGAAATCTTGACTCGTTGATTGATGACCGATTTTATTGGATTACTCAGGTATTTGCTCATGGTCGGGTGTGACTGTGAGCGCAATCATCTATACTCGACTAACCCCCGGTTTCTCGTACACTAACAAGCTGTTAATCTACTGTCAACAGCTGTCAGTGGTTTTTTTTGTATGCACTTTGGTAAATACTACTTGACTTATAAGACAAGTAGGTTATATAGATAGATAGGTAGATAGAACGCTTTGTTGTTATCTTATTGTACGCCAGGGCGGAATTTCGTGGAACCACTTACAATACATGGTGTACTATGACAATTCGATGTAGGTACATTGCATAGCCGATTAATCCACAGAATAACAAGGAAAAAGACCATATAATTGTACTATTCGGCTCCACGACGGAAACCAACGATATTGTTTTTGAAGTAAAACTTTCGTATTTGAAAATTCAACTAAGCTATTCCAGAATTAAGTTAATAACGATATTGTCGGAGAATTTAATAACGATATTCTCGGAGCATTTAAGATCGATATTGTCGGGGTATTTAATGAAGATATTGTCGGAGTATTTAATAATAATGTTGTCGGAGTATTTAAGAGATGCAGCGTATCAATAGAATCGAACGTAATTCCTGGTGCAAATACAAACATAATTTTCTATTCTATTCTAAATCGCCTATAGCAATTTTTCAAGGAAGGCAAAAGGCAATTTTTTTTATTAAAACCCTGACCGTGAAATGAAAACGCGAATAAATCGCAAATCATTGTACCATACTAAAATTGAGTGATGCATTTTTTGAATTGAACTGAAACCGTTACGATTTGAGTTTCAAGAAAATTCGTTTACAAATTGGTAACTGAGAAATAATAAAAAATATTATAAAATCTTAAGAAAATTTTTAATCGAAAACGGCCGGTTGCAAGATGTCATAAAGAACAAAGAGAGTCCAGCTAATGTAGCGATAAATCGGGTTCTGGGTTCAGTTAACATGAAACTGGGCTTAAATAGATCCTTAACTAACTGGTAGTAACATAGATAAGAACCATACAATAACATAAGGTTCACAGCAACGTAATTTTGCAATAAGTTGTTGCCTTCGGTTTCCAATGAACTAGTCTTAATTTTGAGTGGATCTTCTATGCTCTTCCTATTGTTGTTATGAATAGTCCACATTAGTGAAATACTGGGGACCTTGGCATACATAGACCGCTAGAAGTACAACTAACACGTCGTGGTCGTGACGATCGCATAAATAATGCGATTAAACTCACTCACGAGCGCAGTAATTTCAGCACTTGAATTATGGACGAAGAAATTTATGTGGCCAACAAGGTTAGCGCCTTGTAAAGCAATTATTAGGCGAAAGCACAAGGAGATGGAACTCATAAAGTTCGCATCACCAAGGAGCGAAAAGTAGCCTACTTAGGTCACATGCTGCGAAGCAAAGGATGCCGTTTGCTGCAGACCATTATGATGGGCAAGGTGGAAGGAAAGAGAAAGCCGGGAAGTAGAAGGATGTTATAGCTGAGCAGCATCAAGGACCGATGGTAAAACCGCAAAAGAATTGTTCAGAGTTGCACTAAACAGAGAGCGTTATAAAGAGCTGACTGCCAACTCCAGTGATGGAGAGGCACGTTAAGAAGACGAAAGTAAGTAATTATTGCTGGTGTTATGAGTTGTTAACACCCCAAACCTTCCGTAGGGTAATAATTATAAGGAAATAGATATCAATTGTGATCTCAAATCTAATACTACTCTCGATAAAAACCATGTTTTATGCAAAGCTCATCCACATAACACCATCATCCAGTCCCCCTAACATGCGCTTGTAAAAGAGAAATTCAAACGAAAAAGTGTTATGCAGCGAGATGCTATGAGCATAACGATTACTTCTGTAATCGAACCCACAACCTCTTCGCTAAAAATCAGCGCTTAACCGGTAGGCATACAAGACAGAAGACTTTAACAAAGTTGAAAACTTTCTCTTGATGTTAGTAGGGCGAAATTCTCAATTCAGAAACTGGCGGTGTAACTCGCCGGTCAAACCTTGAGTAACCATGTAGAAAATAGAAAATAACGATGAAGTATTGAAAAAATTGCACGTTCGTGTAAACAGAGACAAAGTTGCTTCAACGACAGCACCGATTAACATACAATAGGTGGAAACAATTGCATTAACAAGAATAGATTAAAACTTGAAATAGCTTGAGATTCGAATTCGCCTGAGGCTAAAGAGGATCTCTCTGAGGAATTTAAAAAGTATTTACTCAATATTAAAACAAAATCTCGACTGTGTGACACTTCCGTCGTCAATTAACTTTCATTTGACAACTCATTTGTTAAAGTGGGTCCAGCCATTTGACCCCTGCGCGGTCAAAAAGAAACAATCACATAGCGTAGACTTAAAAAATTAACAACATTCGGACAGTTGTTGATAATTCTTTAAGACTACCCTAACCATTCCACCTAATTCATTAACGAAAGGTTCTACTTTCAGTTTTAAGTTCAAAGTTTCAGTTTTCAAAGTTCTACTTTCAGTTTCCATTGCTTTCGCTGCAGCGTACATTCGCTGTTACGTAATTATCTGCTGAGAACATTCGCAACATACGCTGTACCTAACGTACTTCGCAGCTATGTACTTTCGCTGTAACGTACACCGCTGTACCGTACTTCACAGTAACATAATGGAGTCTCCTTTGGCGCCTTACCCCCAGTTTCTCGTACACTAACACGCTGTTAATCTATTGTTAACAGCTGTCAATTTACCAAAGTGCATACAAAAAAAACCACTGACAGCTGTTGACAGTAGATTAACAGCGTGTTAGTGTACGAGAAACTGGGGGTAAGGCGCCAAAGGAGACTCCATTATGTTACTGTGAAGTACGGTACAGCGGTGTACGTTACAGCGAAAGTACATAGCTGCGAAGTACGTTAGGTACAGCGTATGTTGCGAATGTTCTCAGCAGATAATTACGTAACAGCGAATGTACGCTGCAGCGAAAGCAATGGAAACTGAAAGTAGAACTTTGAAAACTGAAACTTTGAACTTAAAACTGAAAGTAGAACCTTTCGTTAATGAATTAGGTGGAATGGTTAGGGTAGTCTTAAAGAATTATCAACAACTGTCCGAATGTTGTTAATTTTTTAAGTCTACGCTATGTGATTGTTTCTTTTTGACCGCGCAGGGGTCAAATGGCTGGACCCACTTTAACAAATGAGTTGTCAAATGAAAGTTAATTGACGACGGAAGTGTCACACAGTCGAGATTTTGTTTTAATATTGAGTAAATACTTTTTAAATTCCTCAGAGAGATCCTCTTTAGCCTCAGGCGAATTCGAATCTCAAGCTATTTCAAGTTTTAATCTATTCTTGTTAATGCAATTGTTTCCACCTATTGTATGTTAATCGGTGCTGTCGTTGAAGCAACTTTGTCTCTGTTTACACGAACGTGCAATTTTTTCAATACTTCATCGTTATTTTCTATTTTCTACATGGTTACTCAAGGTTTGACCGGCGAGTTACACCGCCAGTTTCTGAATTGAGAATTTCGCCCTACTAACATCAAGAGAAAGTTTTCAACTTTGTTAAAGTCTTCTGTCTTGTATGCCTACCGGTTAAGCGCTGATTTTTAGCGAAGAGGTTGTGGGTTCGATTACAGAAGTAATCGTTATGCTCATAGCATCTCGCTGCATAACACTTTTTCGTTTGAATTTCTCTTTTACAAGCGCATGTTAGGGGGACTGGATGATGGTGTTATGTGGATGAGCTTTGCATAAAACATGGTTTTTATCGAGAGTAGTATTAGATTTGAGATCACAATTGATATCTATTTCCTTATAATTATTACCCTACGGAAGGTTTGGGGTGTTAACAACTCATAACACCAGCAATAATTACTTACTTTCGTCTTCTTAACGTGCCTCTCCATCACTGGAGTTGGCAGTCAGCTCTTTATAACGCTCTCTGTTTAGTGCAACTCTGAACAATTCTTTTGCGGTTTTACCATCGGTCCTTGATGCTGCTCAGCTATAACATCCTTCTACTTCCCGGCTTTCTCTTTCCTTCCACCTTGCCCATCATAATGGTCTGCAGCAAACGGCATCCTTTGCTTCGCAGCATGTGACCTAAGTAGGCTACTTTTCGCTCCTTGGTGATGCGAACTTTATGAGTTCCATCTCCTTGTGCTTTCGCCTAATAATTGCTTTACAAGGCGCTAACCTTGTTGGCCACATAAATTTCTTCGTCCATAATTCAAGTGCTGAAATTACTGCGCTCGTGAGTGAGTTTAATCGCATTATTTATGCGATCGTCACGACCACGACGTGTTAGTTGTACTTCTAGCGGTCTATGTATGCCAAGGTCCCCAGTATTTCACTAATGTGGACTATTCATAACAACAATAGGAAGAGCATAGAAGATCCACTCAAAATTAAGACTAGTTCATTGGAAACCGAAGGCAACAACTTATTGCAAAATTACGTTGCTGTGAACCTTATGTTATTGTATGGTTCTTATCTATGTTACTACCAGTTAGTTAAGGATCTATTTAAGCCCAGTTTCATGTTAACTGAACCCAGAACCCGATTTATCGCTACATTAGCTGGACTCTCTTTGTTCTTTATGACATCTTGCAACCGGCCGTTTTCGATTAAAAATTTTCTTAAGATTTTATAATATTTTTTATTATTTCTCAGTTACCAATTTGTAAACGAATTTTCTTGAAACTCAAATCGTAACGGTTTCAGTTCAATTCAAAAAATGCATCACTCAATTTTAGTATGGTACAATGATTTGCGATTTATTCGCGTTTTCATTTCACGGTCAGGGTTTTAATAAAAAAAATTGCCTTTTGCCTTCCTTGAAAAATTGCTATAGGCGATTTAGAATAGAATAGAAAATTATGTTTGTATTTGCACCAGGAATTACGTTCGATTCTATTGATACGCTGCATCTCTTAAATACTCCGACAACATTATTATTAAATACTCCGACAATATCTTCATTAAATACCCCGACAATATCGATCTTAAATGCTCCGAGAATATCGTTATTAAATTCTCCGACAATATCGTTATTAACTTAATTCTGGAATAGCTTAGTTGAATTTTCAAATACGAAAGTTTTACTTCAAAAACAATATCGTTGGTTTCCGTCGTGGAGCCGAATAGTACAATTATATGGTCTTTTTCCTTGTTATTCTGTGGATTAATCGGCTATGCAATGTACCTACATCGAATTGTCATAGTACACCATGTATTGTAAGTGGTTCCACGAAATTCCGCCCTGGCGTACAATAAGATAACAACAAAGCGTTCTATCTACCTATCTATCTATATAACCTACTTGTCTTATAAGTCAGCAATAAAGGTAATACCACAGTAGTAAGTATTCATACTTTCCACAGCTGTTGTAGTTTTCATACCACAGTGACCATTTAATCAAAGTCGTTTGCGTATTGAAGAGTAAGTACAGACAGGCGATATAAATTGACTTACCCACTCTACTCCGTTTCATTATCGCCTTGTTTTAGGTCGAAAGATTACACACGAAACTTACATTTTGCCTGTCAATTGTTACCGAGATAATCGAAAACTTTCACAACTTGACCTATCATCTCAAATCTGACCTAAACAAAAAACTCCGTTGCACCAACGATACATTTTGCTCTATCGGTGTTAGCTATCTCTGTTTGATAAGCTGGGCATACGGCAACAGCAATAGAAGAACCGCTTCATTCGTCTTGATCTTCATCATCGTTATGCATCCCTGGTCTTGAGTCATCATTCATTCATTCATTCATTCATTCATACGCTTCCGTCCACATGCCGCTACTGGCTTAAATCATCAGTCATCAGCATTTCGAAGAAATTTATAACAACAAATTTTGGGACAACATTCCGCCTCCTATTAGAGATTCCCCTTCTATTAATCGCTTTAAATTTCAATTCAAACAATGTTTATTAACTATACAAACTATTACTATTAACGAACCCACGGATATTTTACATCTATCATCATCATCATCAACCCATTATGTCCCCACCGAGGGGCACGGGTCTCTTCCCTGAGGAAGGTATAGGCCATACTCCACCACGGGGGCCAAGTCCGGATTGGTGGAGGCTTGTAGACTAGTGGCTCGTCTACTGTCAGATACATATATACAAAATACAAAATCTTTATTTTCGTGAACTGCTTAATTTAACGGTACATAGTATCTGGAGCCACCTTTTAAGCATGTAGAATCCTGTACTAGGTGACACCGCGCTTCCATAGCTCAAAAACTTAGTTTAATTTGATATTTTACTTATTTTAAAGATTACTTTTATGACAAAATTATTTAAAGATAAAAGTGTAAAGCTCAGCCAGGTGAGTGTTTTATGTGTTTAGGTAGAACATAATCATATGTGTGTGTGTGTGTGTGTGTGTGTGTGTGTGTGTGTGTGTGTGTGTGTGTGTGTGTGTGTGTGTGTGTGTGTGTGTGTGTGTGTGTGTGTGTGTGTGTGTGTGTGTGTGTGTGTGTGTGTGTGTAGTGTGTAGTGTGTGTGTATGTGTGTCTGCTCGATGAAACGTTATTTTAATTGCTCTAATAATGTTTCAGTATCATCATAATTTAGACTATACAACCATTGTACTATAGTTTTTTTTATTTTATTATATAAGAAAGACGATTGCGCGTTATACTGCATTCTCGCAAATTTTGTTCGCGTTGAAGGTGTTTTTACTACAATATAATTTCTTCTTTTATTTTTAGGTAATATATTAAAGGAGAATGATCAAAAACAGTCTATGTTGCGCTTTAAGCATTTATACCTCAAAATGTTTCTTTTGAAAAATGATTTCATAGTTCCATTTGATAAATTAAAAGAATCAGGGGTTTAAAAGTAATAATTAAAAAATATCTGTATTGATTGTATAACTAAAAAACTTCAGTCAGTCAATACAGATTACAAACACAGATTAGATTACATTATTGCAAAAATCGCAAATCGTGTACATACCTAAAATGCGAAAGTGCAAACTGCAAATGGGGAGTTTTTGACGGGAATTCAAAAGAACGGTTTTATTACGCTTTTATTTTTGCAAATTGATTCCAGTGGATTGTATACTGTTTAATTAGTGTAGTTTATTGTTAAAATGACCTCTCATTATTGGCTTAAATAACTATTTGGTAAGAGCACGCATAAAGTCAAGGCATGTCAGTGGACGCACATACTTTGTTTACATTTTGGTAAACCGAGATACTGACACAGCGAACACATTGAGCTCTTTGGTGGGCTATTGCTGCAATTGCATTGTAGGCAAAAGAACAGTAGGATGTTGCACTCACGTGATGACAGTGGTGTGGTACTTGAGCTGGGGACGATTTAATGATATAAATGCCCCAGCTCCTTTCTTAGATAATATATTTTAAGAGGGTATTTAAATAAAAAATGTTATATTACTTACAAGACCTCGTTTTATTTTAATTTTTTTTCTTCTTAGACATGCCTATGACTTTTTTTTAAAGATATAATATTGCAAACTGTCGTACAGATATGCGATAATATTAGACAAACCCTATTACTTATTGCATGAAACCTACGGATATTTTGTATTTTATACAGAATTATTACTTAGCACTAACTGGTTTATTACCTACCTAATAATGACCTATGTTTGTAATTCAAACTGACTAGGTGCCAATGCCAACCCAAAATAACACCAAACCACCAAAGTTGTCATAACCTCAAAACATGGGCTCAAAATTAAGATTTCTCGAAACTCCCATCTAATATTTTCATAATATTTTTCCTGCATAATCCAGAGCTAATTTCTTATAGTTTACCGTTGGTTTCATCAATGCGCAAGAAGACGCAAAAATAGACTAACTCCTATAGTAAATTGATCATTCTCCTTTATTTCTTTGTTAGGTTGGTCTGACAATCTTACAAAGATTGGTAAAAATGTATCGAGCTAACGTGGGTGGAAGGGCCGGTAAGGGACGACCTAGACCGACATACTTCGATCAAATAGGGGATGCATTAGCAAATGTCAAGATAAAAAGTACCCGAAACCGGCGTGCGTGCATGCAACGACTAATGAATGCTAAGGAAGCGAAAGTGATCTGTCAGGATCGTAGCAAGTGGCAGTCCCTGATCTCTGCCTACCCCTCTGGGAGACAGGCGTGAGTTTATGTATGTATGTACGTAAATGTATTCATATTTATATTTTGATTACCGTACTTATACACAATATGTCGTCATTAAAAAGCCCTAATCAGGTCATGTAGTTTTTAGTTTTAGATACATAGATTATTAGTTTAAGTTTTAGTAATAAGCTTTCAGGCATCTAACTCCCGTAGCTCTGCTACGGCATTAAGCTGAACGGAAACCTTTTTGTACTTTTATATTTATTTTAGTTACATATCTAGATTTATTGTTTAAGTTTTAGTAATAAGCTTGACGCCGTAGCTCTGCTCCGGCATCAAGCTGAGCGGAAACCTTTTTGGTACTTCTGCGCGTGGTGATACTCTCTCCCTGAGAGAAGGCCTGTGCCCTACAGTGGGTCGTATATAGGCTTTTTTCTTTATGTTATGTTATGTAGTGTATTCAATAATGCATAAGTACCAAATAAATATTTTCTACTTCTATTATTCTTCTTCTTTTATTCTCAGCCATCCTCATACAATTAACTTGTAGAAGGACTAATCGTTCTAATCAGCTACGCAATGTTCATATCGAATTTTCATGACAAACTATGAATTTTAGTTTTACAAATAGCCCAGATGCCAGCAGCTGTCAATCAGTACGTGTCAGTACGTGGTACTTCTGCGTGTAGATGTGACGGTCGTTTCCCGGCTGGGAGTCCACTTTCGACTACTTTCTCCTGTCCACAAAAAGACGACCGCGCGACCTGTTGTCCGAAGTCCGCGACGCACTATCGGTTCAACTGAAGTCAAGCGCACTTGGATAAAACGACTTTTTTAACAAAAACAAAACCGACCTCAAGAAAATCCGCACTGAAAACAAGAGTTCACTGACTTACTCATGGATCCCAATAAGACAACTTGACTCAATATGTGTATATGGGACAAACCCGGAGGAACCCCATTTTTAACAATTAAAATAATTAATGAAATCAGATAAAGTGGTGAAGAATTATCACTGAACATACATAAAGAAGCTATACGGACAAATTGAGACCACCTCCATTTTTTGAAGTCAGTTAAAATGCGGCCATTTGAGGGGGCACCTACGAGTACGTGTGCTCATTTTTGGCCTTGTACTGTTAACATTACATTATATAAACTCACGCCTATATCCCGAGAGGGTAGGCAAAGACGACGGTTTGCCACTTGCTACGATCCTGACAAACCTCCAATATAATTTTTTTTATTAAATATCGCACTGGTAATATAAATCTGAATCTTTTGGATGTTTATCACATATAAAACGCTTAATGTACGAGCCGCCGTACATATGTACAAATGGCATCAGTCTGGGTGTATGTTTGTGATGTCCTTGCTTGGTTACCACAGCACAGAGTATCCTAGTTTGGGACCAGGTCAAGTTTGTGTTGTATGGAAGTTATTATTATTATTAATAATAATACTTGCGGCTCTAATACTATCTATCAACTATTAATTAATCATCATCATCAACCCATTATGTCCCCACCGAGGGGCACGGGTCTCTTCCCTGAGGAAGGTATAGGCCATACTCCACCACGGGGGCCAAGTCCGGATTGGTGGACTATCAATTAATATCTATTTCTATATTGCTTTTAATTGAAATAAATTGAATTAAACAATTGGAAAGTAGATCAAAAAATTTTGTTCAAAAAAAGTTCATGTAAATACTTAGTGATTGTCAAACTCTAATTGACAGGAATAGCGCATTTTTGAAATAATCCTGCACATAATTATCAACTTACTTCTGTGTCCAGGAGGAACCACTAAACGTAGTATAGAAGTCTACAGTATAATAAATAATTAATAAATACACATAACAAAGACCTAGGTTTTTCTGGTAGAATCATGTCACTGTAGTAACTAGGGTAGAGAAAGAGTCTGGAAAGAACAACGAACAAACGCTCTGCTGCTGGTGTTTGTTTTCATTTTTCAGCCATCGTCGGCCATTCACCCGCATTGTGCGATTGATTGCCGTCGTCGGCTTTCTGTTCGTCTTTTCCTCAAACATTACTAACAGAAGAACTGCCTTCGGCTCGTTAGGCATTCTTCTACCTTCTTGGAATTATACCTGGATTATTCAAATGTCGATGAAGCTTTCAAAACATTTATGTAACGTAACATACCAGCATTTTTAATCACACTGTGTTATCTATTTCACGTATCTGTGATTTCACGTTTATGCTGTTAGAAACAAAACATGCTTAGTTTTTGTGATTGGAATGAAACGAGATTGGCATTCTTAGGGTGATTGAACTGTACCTAACAGAAAAATAGCCATAAAAATACTTGCTTTAAACTTGTTTCATTATTAGGATGTTACCTGTGTGAATCCGCGTAAGTGTTTTCTAAAAATAAATGAAATAGAAGATTTTCAAGATTTTTAGTTACTGATAATAACTTTGGTATCCGGCAGTTTTCATACCGAGTAAACATTTGTTCCATATTCAAATGTCTTATCACGAGTGGTCTTTGTTTCGCTCCGCAGAACCCCGGAGAACGACGCAGAGCGATCTGCGTAGGACATCTGTCCTTCTGCACGTTTTCCTGTCATATTTTTGCCGATAACATGGTACCAATTTTATTTGACTGCAAAAGTTATGTCAGCGAGTCGATTCGTCATATCCGGTTCGGCCGGTCGGGCGTTTTATGGCCCATCGTTGGGTTTCAAGGTTAGGGAGTAAACAATAGGGTCTGTCTGAGGCATTGCAGTGACCTAACCCCGTCTAGGGTTATGTCAAATAGGATGAAATTACAGGTTTCAAACTCGAGACCGGTTGACTGCTTCGCTGGAGTGAGTTGGGAGGATTCGTGGCGAATTTAAAAAAATATATGTTTTTTTTTTCATAGCACCACTCTTACGCTAATATAATATGTAACAAAAATGTATTATTTTTGCTTTGTTGCATCCTCTCAAAAAGGTTCCGATTTTATTGATACTTACTTGAATTAACCCTTAGAGTTGTGCTCCTAAAGTCGTCGATAACCAACGATCGTCGGTCGTCGGTTCGATTCCAGCAGGGAATCGCCGAACATTGATTTGTATGAATGGTTTCAAAAGGAGTTACTGATTGACTGCGTAATTGGAAAATAAGTTAGCGCTGCATACCAACGCAGAGGTTCCAGGTTCGATTTCCGCAGGGCACGAACGGCCTTTGTCTAAGTGTTTTTAATGTGTATCGCCCTTGCCTGGTTATCATAGGGTGTCATAGTTTGGGATCGACAATCGTGATTTGTGGAAGTTTATGAAGCGAAAGAGGTTTCATAATCATATCATAAGCAGCCTATATACGTCCCACTGCAGGGCACAGGCCTTCTCTCGGGAGAGATTATGGGCTTAATCACCACGCGTGCCCACCGCGGATTGGCGATTTCAAGCGCTGTGGTATGTAAATAGCTCAGTCACTCAGGTTTATTCACGAGGTTTTCCTTCACGGTTAGCGAGTGGTATCGCTACTTCACAGATGTACATAACGTAGAAAACAAAGTCATAGGTAGGTATATACCCGCACTGGGAATAAAACCTGGGTCTCCCGCTTTTGACAAGAGAGGTTAAAAGAAAGAAGAAAAGAGGTTTGCCAGGATCAAACCCATTTTTCTTGAGCAATAAAGTATAATAACGAATCGATCGAGTGCCTTACCATCACTATCCCTGAACTGTTCTCATCTCACTGAGATACTAATCTTCATGTAAACAAGCATCTTCATAGTTTACGCTATGATTGCAGTTGTTCCCCCTCGTGAGTCTATTCAAGGGTGACCCCTAAATTAATTGCATAGTCATTCCAACGAGGGTGTGTCGAATTCGACCAGCAGCTGTTATGTGATCCCTTTATTTTTTGCTTCCTACATCTGCATGTCACGTGTCGAAATGAACCATACATCTTCTTGTGTGAAAAAGATCTCCCATCCCGATTGACAATCTAAATTCAACTCTTTGCCTTCACGTTAAGACCGACCTGAAACGGTCGACACTGTACTACAGTTTCCACGCACACGAGTCAACTTAGATAACGGCGACGACGTGAGCTGGCGACTGTACTAGGTATCTAATTTTGTTGGAAGTTAGCACAGGCTCATTCTTTGTATTTCAGACTCATTAGAGCAGTGGTTTATAACCTGCGGTCCGCGGACCACAAGTGGGCTGTAAGAGCCGCAAGAATAGGCCGCGGAACCAGAGGGAGGGGCCGGACGCGCATATAAAATGATTGCCAATTAATAGTCGTTTTGAAAGACTTCCTCTTTCCTGTCAAAAGCGTTGACTCTTCATGAGACATCTCGCTCCCGAAACCGCGCACTGGGTGATTCCTCTGTGAGATCCTGCAAGCTGCACTGTGGAGCTTCAGGGCCGTCATAAAGATGCTATACTGTTTTTGCAGCACCAAACCGGAACTATCTATACTAATGACACCTATCTGTAAAAATGAAAATATTTATTAGAACTTTAATTTCCGAGTGCGAAACCTCATTTCGTGTTATTCTTGCTAACAACCAAGCAATCAAAGTGATCCTTGGTCGACAAAAGGTTAGGAGGCAGTGCCTGTGAGTCAATTGCAAGATCTTACACGTGTTGCTTTGGGAGCTGCCTTGAAAATTTAGAAAAAAACTTTGCGAAAAAATTGGCTGCACAGAAAAACTGTGTTTTGCTCCGGCTGGTAACGACAAAGAAATAATAAGGCTTAATTACCGCGCGTATATTATCTGGATTTTTTCTTTAATCAACTACGTATACCACACTAATGCCCGGTACGGGAACATTTTTCACTTTACTTAAATCGCTTATTATAGGTGGCTGAAGTAAAGAGGTTCTATTAAGTGAACACACATACATATGTACATAAAATCACGCCTATATCCCAGAAGGGTAGACAGAGACCAGGGACTGTCACTTGCCACGATCCTGACAGATCACTTGACCGGTACGAGTCTTTTTTGTGAAAATTAAATAAATAGCAATTTTTACTTGTGTTTATATCTGGTTATGGCATCAAGGAGGTGGTGTCATTTCCTACCTACGTTATTAGTTTCAAAGGGATTCGTTAACAAATAACTAAGAATCCTTTTCTTCACTACATATATGGCCCCGGCAGCGGCTAAAAGAATTTAAATTCTTTACTTTGAAATAAATTTTTGATTTCTGATTTCTGAATCGAGCAAAATTGTAAGAATTTTAGAGCAGTAAATTTTATAAAATATGCAATTGTTTTTATATATCTCAGTTTATTATAAAGGAATTTCAGCCTTTTGAAACTCATAATGTAAGTAGATAAAATATGCCTGGTATTTCCACGATGTAGAAAATGTTCTCATAAATAAACTGTAAACCTATGCTAAAGTTACTGGCTGCAAATAAAAGTACAAAGTTCGCGTTTCGAATACGTTCGAACTTTCATAGGCGAGTTTTCGTTTGGAACTCCAAAAAATACATTACTTATTTAAATTTTAAAAAAGATATTGTTTCGACCGGTTTGCAATAATGTTCCTATGCCATGTACGGATTGCAAATAGTTAACATTAGTTAGCTTAGTGCTCGTATAGTTAGTCGAAGGCACGTTCAGATACTTCTATGTCGCATAACAGTTGTTGCCCAAGGATGAACACAACATTACTCTTGTTGAGGTCTGTAATCAGTTAATTTACGGCCATGTTGCAGATCTTGCAGCGATCGGCGTGCGGCGGCATCGGCCTTTGTTGTGATGAATTATTGTAACATTATCATTCGGTATTAACGCTTAATTTAATTTTATATTCGATTTACGAGGTAACCCAACTATAAAATCAATATTAACAATTATTGTTTTATTGTTTTCCTCGTCGCAAAAGTAGGTCACGTCAGCTTTAATCTCCTTGGTGAAGCGCAAATTTTGCGGACGCCATTTTTAAAAAGTATTTTTAAATATGGCGTGCGTGACGCATCGGAATGGGACGTTCGAAAAGGAATTTCGGAATTAAATTCACCGTCCCGAATGCGGCATGCAACCCGAAAATGTTGTTAAAAGCCCTGGAAATTATTCATAATTCCGCTCATACGCCGCGCGAGTGTAAATCTCTGATGATAAAGGCCTGGGATACAGCCGGAGGCGGTTTTTAAAGAGAACATCGATTAGGTGCCCCTTTCTCTCGTATTATGTTAGAACGGAACGGGTGTTCCTTTCTTGCTTAAATGGACATGGACGTCTCCATTGAACCCATTTATCACCGTATGCGAACTCATTGTTTTGTTGATGATCCATTCTGTTTGAAAGGCCGCATTTCTTCATGCAGAAATTTCTTGGTAAATTGTACCATACACATGTGGAGTTTAAATGGAGCGCGGACGTTTATCAATTGAAAGAAGAAATCTAAATCTAGGATAGGGAACCTAGCGGGTTATTCACTAAACTAAATTTAGTTTAGTAAACCAAACTCCAGTTAAGAATTCTTTATACCTACTATCATTTACTATTAATAAAATCATTTTGTTCATTGATGTTTCGGTTACAAACAGTGATGTAAACCTCTTTGGTCACAAACTCCTAATATCCGCCTCTGCCCATTTGCCTGTCCAAATTTTTGAAGGTTCAAAGTTAAGGCCGTACGGGACCAGAGCCTCTGTTAGTCCACAGAACACGTGGTCCAGTGGTCCGGAGCGTGGGATTTCGCCCGCGGTGTCGCAAATCTATTATTACCAGCACCAGGTTGTTTAGTGACATGCAAATTTCGATTTTTGCAACTGATTAGCGATTAGTCTGTGGGCGGATCGCGTGTGAATAGGTCCTTAGTTTGCAGGGGCAATTAGTCGGGATGCCTTTTGCGAAGTTGCATTGTATGGGAAAGATAATTTGGATTTAGAGTACCAAGTATTGACAAGTACAACCACATTAGAATTTAGCACGGAGCATCACAGATAGTCATCGTTAAAAACATAGATGTCTAACTAGCGCTAAAAATGACCCCACGTTCAATTGTAGGAAGGCGAGCGGGGCTTGTCAATTGTGTTACCAATCGGAGCGAGTTCAGTACTACCCGGCAAAATATCTAGGCACCTGCCACCGCCATCTTGCGAGGTACCTAGATATTTCGGCGGGTTATACATCACGTAGTCAATGGTTTGACGTTTTTGTACTAAAGCAATCATAAGTTGCGCTGTCATTTACTATCGCCCAATCAACGTTCACGTCGTCACGCATGGCGCACAGAATGAACCAATCACAACGTGATTTACTCTAAAGCACATCTTGCGCTCATTTCATTGGTACGGACATGGGCAATTTTTGAGAGTGAATTTTTTAGGAAGAAATACTTCCGTGGTTTTTTTATTCGTAGGTTTTTATAGTAATTAGTGAAATAATGAGGAGTTATTATTGTAAAACGGACTTTTTGGGACTTATCTAGACGTTTTCCATAAAGTAACGAAATAATGAATATAATTTTTTGGGATTAGATAATTATACTTCTTACTGTTGAAACTCGGTTTGAGTTCCTCAAAAATGTTCGAATAGGCGTTTTCTTGATGAAAGAGTCGAGGTCTAATGACCATGCGTTCTCAATACGCTATAAGCGCCGAACACCTCAAAATCATAAAGCCTAGATTTTCGAGTCGATTTTATTTTCCCGACGCTTCAAGTATACACGCATACGCATTTTATTCACCTGACCCGATTGTGAATCTGTCACTGATGCGCTATCAGAATCGGGGCCCAGATTTCCTCGTAAACTCATGACTTCATTACTCAAAGCCAAGCTAATACGGACAAAAACCACCGCTACTCAGAGTGTCATAAGAGCCACTGCGGCTCCTGTATCATCTAAATCACGTCTATTGATAAACCCACCGCCACCCAGGTGGAAAGCGACAGGTTCCAAAGTAGGTCGAGCGATCTAATTGTACTGACGGGTGCTAAAGGGCAAATCATCTCGGATTGTCGAAGATTCGTCATTGTTGGCAACAAGTTTTCATAATTATCGTTACAAGTTACAGCAGATATTTAAAATAATTTTACACATTTATATGAGTGTTCATAATATATGTTCTATTGCAGGGCACAGGCCTTCTCTACGAGAGAGATTATGTGCCCACCGCAGATTGGCGATTTCATATATTTACCTGTGACATAATTAAGAAAAACTATTGGTGTTGCACAAAGTATACTTTAAAGTAGTATCTATATCTAATATATAAAAATCTTGTATCACAGTGTTTGTTATTTCGTTATTGTGTTCGAAATGGCTTCATAAATTTTTATTAAATTTTTGTGTATATTTGGTAGGTCTGAGAATAGGTCGTAGGTAATTAATATGGCAAGACAACGTTTGCCGAGTCAGCTAGTAATATATAAAAAACTCGTGTCACCGTGTTTGTTATCGAACTCCTCCGAAGCGACTTTACAGATGCTTATGATTTTTTTGTGTATTTTTGATAGGTCTGAGATTAGGTCGTAGGCTAATTAATATGGCGCAATAACGTTTGCCGAATCAGCTAGTATTGTATAAATATTGTAATTTTTGAACTTTCGGGAACTGAAAATTATTGATTAAATAGATAACCAATAAATTACACCACTTAGCATGACTTGTCCCTGTCTCAATTGAGTTGTATGGAATCACTTTTGTCACTAATTGTACGTTAAGGTCGCAGAGTAGAAGATGCATCGCGAACCAGATATGGTAATCGCCGCTGAAGTTTCCTGATTCCTAGTCTGGACCTTACTCAAGTTACCTAGACCTAGGCCTGTGAACTGAAGAGTGGTGTGAAATTGGTTACATTACATCAAAGGCCTAGGTCCTAGGTCCGCTAGAACTTGGCGGACCAATTTTTGGTCCGACCTTCCGAATTTACAAATTGTCGCCAATTAGATGTAATAATCGTGCATGTAAACTGAATGAATAAATTTTAAAAAGAAAAATACGCAAAACCTAATTTTTTTTGCTTCCCCAGGCAATGAAAATGTTTTTTGCATGAAAAACGGATTGCAGGTATATTGTAAAGTTTTTGAGCCACAGACTTCCGTAGAACAGGTATGTGAAGTGTTCTGATTTATTGATATTTTCTGTCGTGTTAGCTGAAGAGGAAGAGATTGTAACATAGAACTTACTACCTTTAAATGACTAACAACGGGAGATAAATCTTTTACTACTGACATACCTATAATGTTTATTATCCTGTGAACTGTCAGTTTTATCGATTTAATTCTGTTTCTTACCGTGGGTCGGTCCTTAAGTATTGAGATAGATAAATTGATAGAGGACTCTTTATTGTATATAAAAAGGAAATTACAGATATTTCTTAACCTAAGAGTACAGCGGCCTTATCGCTAAAAGTTTTCTCTTCTAGACAACCATTGTTCTTATTATTATGATTTATTTACTTCTAATAACGCTTTTACTAGTGAGATCGCTTTTGAGCGCGCTGTCGAGTTGCTGTTTTGACAGCATATTGAAACAAGAACTCAAAAGCGGTATTAGAGGTAAGATCGCTTTATTTATACAACTCTATAAGCAATCAAGATAATAATAGAAAGTAGAGATCTACAAGGCGTAATTAGGTACGCTACGCATCACCCATATCCGAAATTACTAGAGCCTCATGCCTTGGGCAGTTTTTTGTCTAGCTCAAGGTTCCCAATCGTCACGGTGAGTAACCGTTCAACATCATTGCTCCTCCGGCATGTCTGTCGCTGCGTGTAGACCAACCGAACGTGTGCTAACTTAACTGGCATTGTGTATGAGTATCATCATTCATCAGCCATTAGACGTCCACTGCAGGGTACAGGTCTCCCTTATGGTTTTCCAAGTCTTGCCTGGTCTTGTGCTGCCCGCATCCAGCGACTCCCCGCCATCGTAACCAGGTCGTCAGACCATCTCGGCTGTCCCAAAAATAAACCCAGTAAGAGACCTTTTTTTTTCAAAACCGAGATATTTCCACTATTGGTATTGGAACCAACTAGTAACTAATAGGAGTATTTCTCAGTTTGGAAAAAAAAAATCCCTTACAGTGTTTATTTTTGGGACAGCCGATCTGCTAGGGGGCCTGCCCAGCGTCTGCGTCGTCCGGTCAGCGGTCGCCATTAGTATGTATTAGTGTAGGGCATCTCTACGTATGTAACATACATACTTTTTAGCGTAGCCTATATACGTCCCGTTGCAGGGCACAGGCCTTCTCTCTGAGAGAGAGTATAGGCTTGCCCACCGCGGATTGGGAATTTCAAGCGCTGAGGAATGTGAATACCTCAAACACTCAGATTTCCTCACGATGTTTTCCTTCACGGTTAGTAAGCGAGTGGTATCTATTGCTAGCACAACTTCACAAATGTACGTAACTTAAAAAACAACGTCTAAGGCACATCCAGCTTATTATTTTAAGCACTGAAGCATCTGGGCCTCTATTCTGTTAATGCATTATAATACAATTTCAGATACACGGTGGTCACGTGACGTGTTTTTTCATACCACGGACACCTATAAGGTTAAGGTATACGTGTGCAAAGACTTGAAGCGGCAATGAAATGAAGTCGGCGCATTCATGCAGATTTCATTGTACTGCAATCACAGATGCAATGCAATGCGTAACAGAATTTAGGCCCAGACTTATCACTGAACTTCACCAAGGGGCGCACTTGCCGGTTCACTTAGAACTCCGGTTAATGACAAACGAAGCCTAGTTTGCTCGATGAAATTGGTACTTAATCGTAATCTGGATTTAAAGAACTATTGTTATTATTAATACTACGGAGGTCAATAAGTTCACTTGCTTTCGTGACTTCATCACGCATTCGTTCACGTTCCTTCGTTCGCGTTCGGTAGGTTAGTCTCGGCATGTGATTACTCAGAGAAGGCTTGATCGCCAGTAAGTAAGTTCGTTGACGAGAGGTGAGCCTTGAGAAAATTTGGATGGTATACATTACAGCCCGACCAAAAAATTGAATTCTCCAGTGGAACTGATCAGGCCTGAATGTTGTTGCCGACGTATTTAAAGAGCTGCTCTGAGTTGACTTCTTCTTAATGGTTAAAATTATACAGCAAATTAAATGAAAAATTGAAAAGAAACCGGGCGAGACCGGCAAGAAAAATACAGAGACAGAGAAATATTCCCAGAGTGGCTTGACAGCAGAGTGGCGTGACCGCAGTCACAGAGTAAAAACCAATATGACCGCAACAGGAACCTAGTTAATTATTTGACCAAAAATTCAGTTAGTTTAATAAGGTATAAATATATTAAGGTATAAAATTGAAAAGCTAAAACAGATAAAGCCATTTCGGTTAAAAAGGATTATTTTGAAAATGCGAAATTCTGAAAATTTCGAAAATAACTTTTGTTCTACGACTTTAGAATTTTCTTTGCTCAATTTGGCTTTGTCCAAAAATATAGATTTGATGATTTTTTACGGTTTTGCTCAAAATAATTTTACCTTTTTATCTTATACCTCGTGTATACAAGAGCGACGTCTCTCTTGTATACATGACGTATAAAAATAAATATTTTATGAATAAGTGAATGAATTCGCTTCGGCTCTCTCTATCTCATTTTCTGCTAAGTTTAATTTTCTCTATATAACTTTTAAAGTTGGCTCTTTCTATTCTCTCTCTAAATCCACCTTATGCACCGTCCACCCAAGTTTGCACATCGAGGGTTCACCTCTCGGCAAAAGAACTGAGATGACTACCCAATGCATCGGATGATTTGCTTGTCTAAAAAACGTGGTGAATTTTCGTCCGGACACGGTCTAGGTTGTTTGTGGGTTTTGAATGCCTGAGTAGTGATCGATAATTATTGACATTTTTGATTGGAGAGCTGGATCGTTCGAGTTTCTCGTCGATGTACCTCGAGTTAAAAAGTTAATGACATTGTATTATTACCTATACTTTATAGCACGCGATACATTTAACATGTACAAAGGCGAGCTCTACAAGAGATTTCTTCAACAATTTCAATGTCTTATTGCAGGTTTTTGTCATAATTATGATTAAAATGTCGAGCAAAAGTGCAGCGAGTAATGAATCGAAAGAGGTTAGTCAGTATTGTGGCAAGTGGTAATCCATGATCTCTGCCTACACCTGCACGTTACAGGCGTGATGTATTTGCGTCGAGTTATTTTCAGTAATTCGGTATTTGACTCGATCAACATTAAATTATTTCATATGCTCGATTAAAACAAAAATTACAAAATATCTCGGAAAATGTAACTCTTTTAATCAATTGCTAGTTATTACAATTTTTTAAAATAGATTTAACATAGAGTGCTCTGAAATATGACGTCATAAACCAGCATGTTCATGCAAAATTCCGTTTTAAAAGTATAATATTTTGTCAAATACTAAATAGTAGGGCGTTTTACATCAGATTATATCTCGCTCTGTCTCTCCCTCACTATCTGTCTCGTTTTAGCCTTTCTTCTCTTTCTCACTCTTTAAGAACAGTAACTAAAGTTCACAGCTGATCTTTTCGTTACACTGTCGCCCGTAACGTAATTGAGTAGAGTAGAGTGCATGCATGAAAAGGTCGACGTGCTGTTCACAGTGTTTTTTTTTTCTTTTACGTTACAATTTGCAATAAAGACTTATTTGTCGTCATATCCATTTTGACGTTTCCAAAGTGTCAAAATATGTATGTAATTGACAGTTCGGAGTAGGTTAAAACGTACGAGTCCATGAAGTGGAGAAGTTACGTAGTAGCGCCCCAGGTGACGACTGTACGCTATTACCTACTTTATTTTTAGGGTTCCGTAGCTCAAAAGGAAATAATGGAACCCGTCCGACCGTCCGTCTGCCTGTCAAGACCCTTTATTTCAGGAACGCGTGGAGGTATCGAGTTGAATTTAAAAGCATATTATACTCAGCCTGCAGTACCTTGAAGTTGTGAAAAAATCAAACTTCTACGTTAAAGTAATAAAAAGTTACGGCCCTTTATACCGTAAAAAGGTATATTTCGACACTCTACAGGGAATCAAAATTTATAGAGTATTTTCCTTAGACCTAGAGCTATGAAATTTCGTAAGTAATACCGTCTTATAGTTACAAGTATAGGAAAAAATCTGAAACTATACATTTGTAATGAAATTATAAAAAAAATGTTTTTGAATATCGGGAAAAGCTCGGAAATAACTGCGAGACTCGATTACTGAACTATTTATAATATGTAAACCTACAAATTTGTACGGAACCCTCGGTGGGCGAGTCCGACTCGCACTTGTCCGGTTTTTTTATGAGTAAACTTCAAAATCATAACAAACCAATCTCTGAGACACAAGTGCATAAGCTACAGCTAATGGAGCCATAACTCTACTATCTGCCTTTGTTCGTCACGGAATTGACATTTTGGTACGAGTAAGTGCGGGGAATCTCACCATTGCAGCTCTTATCACTAAAAGCATAAGTGCGAGAAGCGAACAAAAAGGTCTAACTGGAATTAAACTGTTCGTACTTAGTGGGTACGCGCTCACGCAACCACGATTTAAAGGTCGACATTCGTAGCACGAAGATTTTAAATCCAGACTACGATTGAGAACCAATTTCACCGAGCAAACTAAATGTCAATTCAATTCAAATATTTTTATCCATTATAAAAACAGAACGTTTACTTAATGAACGTCAAGGTGGTTAGTTTCACAATAAATAGATTAGGTATGAGGAGAAGAAGCTAACAAAGAAACTTCACATTTATTCTTTTCAAAAAGTTTTAACTTAATTAACAGAGTTTTCAACTCAAATATTATTTCTTATGAATAAGTTGAACACCAGACGCAATCGTCCACTAATTACCCCTCTATTAACATAAATCTACAGTTTAATACCAGACTAAGGGCCAGTTTCTGAATTGAGAATTTCGCTAAGTAAATGGTTAACTGTAGCGCTGTCTCTTCAAATTTCTCAGAAAAGAGCGTGACAGAACGTTACTTAAGTATTTACTCAGTGGAATTCTCAATTCAGAAACCGGCCCATACCTATTTGATTCCTAAATATCATTGATGATCAGGAAGCTTTTTTGCAAAGAGTGTGCTTAACACATCACATTATTTTTTTTTTAAGGCAACTCGAATCGGTCCTGTCTTGGACGACTACTTCTGCCAATTAAACCGTGTTGGAGGAGTCCTGTCATTTGTCACTATCCGAAATTTAGTTTTTTGTTTTTATTAGGCCTCTACCAATGTCACACACAGCCTCCGGTGGATCGTTGTCCTACAATAAGATCCCTGAGGATATAATAACCTTGCCAGAGAGGTAAAGCACACTTTGTGCCAAAAAAGCTACTATAACATTAAAGATTATTTAGATGACAATGATGTCTGGAATCAAAGCCAGTTTAGTGCATGAGTTCTAGGTTTTAGAATATTTATATAAACTCTGTTAATTAAGGACTTTGAAAAGACTAAGTTTGGAGTTTTTTTTATCCATTTTTTTTCGAAAATGGTCTGGATTTCGGAATGGACACCAGTTTAACTTGTAACGTTCATTAAGTCGCAGTTCCTGTGCTACTTCGAATAAAAATTTTTTTATTGATTTGATTGATTGAAGAATATCAATTTTACTTAAGACGTTCTATTTTAATTTACACCGGATTTTTCAATTATCAGATAAAACTAATGTTTTCAATGTCTTGTCGTATGATTTAACTTTTATCTGTCTATTGAAATATGGCCCTTTATAGTAATATCTTTAAAGCACTGCACCGCTACAAAGCAAAATTCCCTTAAATTACATAAATAAACTCCTTAAATTACTTTAAGCAAATATGCTGTAAATGACAAACTCGGACGTATTTCAGGAATTGCGCGTTTTAGAATTAACCTTGTATAAGAATAAGTCGCCTTATTCGGATAAAAATGGTTCAAGAGATCTTCCACTCAACTTTCGGTATTCAGAAATGTATACCTGAAGGTTTCATCACCTCTAACGAATAAAGAGGTTGTCATTGGTTATGTGACTATTACATGTATGTATTCTAAGGCGTTCGTACATAATCGAAAACTCGACTACTGCTGAAGCAATCAAGGAAATAATTAAAGTAATCGTTTCCCCAGATTGGTTTCTTTGAGCTCTGCACTTCTAATATCGTGGTATTACTTTGTTATAGTAGCATTTAACTTAACACTAAGCACGTATACTGGTACATCCATTAGATACGCTCACTGAATAGATAAATTGTTGTAAAGGCCGCTTACAGTGCATAAGCGGTGCGGCAACAGGAGCGTTCGTAGTGAGCGAGTAAGGTGGCGAGGCAAAATTAGATTATAACTTATTGTTTTGTGACGCTGAAAAGGGTATACTTTTAGCTCCAGTCGGTCAGTGACGCAAAAGTTTTTACTACTTTCGTGTCGTTATAAGAACACGCACCCTTTTTATTTATTACGCGTTTTAGGAGCTAAGAATTAGATTTTTGTGGTAACTAAGGACCAATTTCAGTAAATCGAACTTCAGTTTTAGAAATTTAACAATAAAGTAACTAAAACTTAACTAACGTTCGTTAATATAATTTCGTCTATATTTTCGCAAAGTAGAGTTAGATAGATCCTAATTTTTCTCTTTCTCTTGTCTCCAGGGCAAATCCGTGATCCGGCCAATAGCATTCAAGCCGCTCGGTGGGAGGTTGTCAGCTGGTGGGGAGAGATATGGCTCCACACCAGTTCTGGCCAGCCGGCCGCCCTCACATATGACTCTTTACGGCAGTAAGTGTTTAAATTTATCTTTATTGTAATAGTTGGATAGACGCTGATTGATTTGTTTCCAGGTTCTAAGAATCAAGAAGAATCCTTTATCTATTTATTTGGAAGAAGGCTTCCCTTCTTCCTGCAGTGAAATATTTTCCAACGTAAATTACAAACATAGGGAATTATCAAGAAATACACTAATTTACGAGGTCTCCTGCAATACAAAAAAACCAAATTTGACATCATACTCTGTTTGACATCTTACAGTTCTTGCTCCATCTTGGTTAACGGAGATTAAATTTTGTAGCTAAATTGTGTGCTGATTGAGGATATGTATAGTTATTTGTAGAAATACATATTCATATTCCAGGTTCATCAGACGTCCGCGAGGCCCGGTGGTGCGGTTCGCCGCAGCCTGCATCTCTGTCCGCTCTGCCACCCGCTTCGCTCCCCGCTCCGCTCCACCACAGACACCACTCCGCTATCGTGTGAGTAGTCTAGCCTCCTCCGCTAGGAATCTGCATTGTGTTTACTTTGTTTTTTGTTAACCGCCGTGTGGTCTCGTGAGACTGAAGCGGTTTTTACCAGGTTTTTATGGCGAACGTTGGAAAATGTGGATGTTGGTAGCGACGATGATAGTTCTTATCGCCACAGTGATAAATGTGAATATAGGAGAAAAAAATCTTGTCATCGGGTTTGGCGAACTGCAATGTGATATTACACATAATGAAGCAATGAAACAGCGGGAGTTTTGCGAGTGTGTTTGGAAGATGGGTTTCTATAACTTGCAAATTAATGTAGTCAGAATAACACAAATAGCTACGGGTTGGATACCGATACCGAACCATCCAAAAGCCACTACGGTGCAAATATGAATGGAGTGTCAAAGTCGTGACTCCGATGAGGAAATGCGTCCGTTATGTAACTGACTCGACTTGCAGTAGTATCACTATTTACGTCATAGTTAGTACTTCTATTTGACTTTGTAATTGTGGGCGAGAATACTAAATAGTTTCCGTCCGAGGTCTGAAGAAAAGATACAGGGTGTAGTAAAAAAAAACCGGACAAGTGCGAGTCGGACTCGCCCACCGAGGGTTCCGTACAAATTTTTAGGTACTTACACAATAATATTTATTATAGTCTCGCAGCTTTTCCCGAACTTCAAAGACAATTTTTTTATGATTTAATTACAAATGTACAGTTTTCAGATTTTTCAATGTAATTGTAGTACTTATAGACAATATTCTCAAAGTTCTAGGTCTACGCAAAGTACCGTATAAATTTTGATTCCCTTGAGAATGTCGAAATATACGTTTTTTGTGGCATAAACGGCCGTAACCTTTTTTCGTTAACTTAGAAGTTACGTTTTTTCACAGCTTCAAGGGACTGTAGACCTGAGTACCTATATGGTTTTAATTTCAATTCGATACCTCCACGCGTTCCCGAGTTAAAGGTCTTGATTCCTCTAAAACACTCTTCAAACTGTGCGGAATTAGATCAATTATGTCTTTATAAATAAGTAGCATTAAGCTCGCCTATGTGCAAAATTGTTTGCTTAAATGCAATAATGGATTTTAATAATAATAATAAATAAGAGTCTATGAGTGCTGTCAAGAACTTTAGATGCTAAAACATTAAATTTGTCACTTTTTTACCTATATACACACAACATAAACTCACGCCTGTACCCCGGACGGGTAGGCAAGGCAGAGACCAGGCTCTGACATAAAAACTTTTCTGCTTTTTTAGGGTTCCGTAGTCCGACAAGGTCGGTCTGTCTGTCCGTCCACTGCCTAGCGCGAAGACCGGTGGTACTAGAAAGCTGTAATTTGGTGTGTGTATATATATTTTTTATTCCGTGTGGCGCCGGATTAAGAATAGCGTCACTCCATTTCCTTCCGTGGATGTCATAGACTAAGGAAATCAATTACCAGGAGACGGGCAACAGCGTCTTCCTGAGATTCCAACCGCATACCTACTGCGATCGCCAACCCGCCTGCCAAGCGTGGCGATTATGGCAGAACCCCTCTTGGTCATGAAAACCACGAAGGAGGCCTATGTCCTGCAGTGGGCGTCAAATGGCTGATGATGATACATATTTATCACGCCGACAAAGTAAAAGAATAATAATGTTGGAAAAAAATATTTTCCTGTACCTCCCTTAATATGAAAGATGGGGATGATTTTTTTTTTCTCGTCTACCCCGTCATGTGGGGCATCATTAGATTGGTCGTTGAAAAATATTGTGGGTGTAGGAAGACATTTTTTTAATTTAGGGTTCTGTTTGCGAAATATTAAAAGTTAAAGCGCAAATTTTTATCCGAGTCTCCCCACGGCTCCTGCCTAACTAAACGGCTGATTGTAGAACCGTGAAAAACGTTGCGCGTGGCCCGACACGCAATTGGCCGGTTTTTATTTTTGCTTTTCACACAAAAGCAAGAAAATGTTGCGGCCAAGCTTTAGCTATCTCACGCCAATCGCCACTTCTGCAAAAATAAATGACTTCATTGCCACTTTTTGCTCATAATCGCTTTCCTGTAGTCAGCAAGCAAAATTGCTAGCGATGATATGATCCAGTATTTTTTGACTCGCCAACAGTATTGTTTTTATGTGCTTTTTAGTGCAATAAGGTGTTTAAAGGATAATGATAAAAGAATTATATAGATAGACCATTTTATACATTGGTGTAACGGTTTCACTTACTTTTCTTAACGTCGTCGGGATAGCCGATTCAAGCCGAGTTCCCAGGAACCTGGTTCTCGCTTTTTTGGTGAAATCGCCCCTTAGGAGGTATTGAGGGTGGAGCGGTCACACTTTTTTGCATTACGTTTGCAAAAATGCATTTATAATTTCGGCTTCCGAAAAGTTCTTCTTTCTTATAAATTCTCAAGCATTCTTGTAGAAAACCCAATTTTACCACGAAATGCAATGTGAAAAATCGTAGCGCTGTTTTTTACTTACACTCCGTAAGTTATGCATCTATTGCGCGCTAACATTTTTGATAATTTATATGCTATCTTTTTTTATGTAAGTAAGTATAGTAATTTTAGATGTCGAGCTTTCGGGTCGACAGTCAGTATTTATAGGTAAATACCCTGTGTCATGTGAGTGGTGAGTTTAGGCAACCCTATCACATCGAAATATCATCCCCAGGGATATCTGAGTAATGAGTTAGGGTTGTCAACGCTCTATAAATCTTCTTCGACAGAAATAACTACCTAACTTAGCTGGCCTTACCACAACTTAGCGGAAGCGGCAAAAGCAGCGTAGGACGCCCACGCTCGCTAGACCGACGGTCTGAGGCAGATTGCTGATAGTGGCTGGGTGAAGATGGCTGAGGACAGAAGGAAATCGTGTGCCTAGTGGGGGAGGCCTACGTCAACAGTGGACAAATACGAGCCGATCAATTGATACGGGGGCCACAGAATTTTAAAAGTGGAATAGAATCAACGACCTGGTTACCTTAGCTGAGGGTATCCTCTGCTAATAAGGTTGCCAATTGTACTGTCCTATATTATTGTTTAATTCTCATATGTAATTCCTCGTGTACATACGATAAAGAATATTCTATCTATCTATCTATCCTACTTTGAGACCAGGACAAGTGATTGTGTTGTGTGGAAGTTATTATTATTATTATTACCTTCGTTTTGGTAGTCAATTGTGTTATCCACTAAAGCAACGAAGCAGTCAATTAGAGCAACGTTATATGACGTCGAGTTTTCTGTCAGTTGTCCAGTTTTTTCGTTGACTAATAGTTGATAATCTCACACATTATGCGGATGACACTTAAGTGTCGCTGACGAAACCGATTTCAGATCAAATACCAATTCGTTCTGGAATATTAAGTATTAGCCTATATTCTATGACGTAAGTTTTAATAGTAACATTGCGGAACATGTACATATGAAATTGCATGCAAAATATGGGTTTTAGACGACTGCATTACATTGTCTAACAAAAAATAGGTTTATCATAGTTTTTTCTTCAAATGTACAAGCGAAACAATACGGCTCCGATATAATGATCGTACGGTCAGTAGTTCATAATGTTGTTTTACCCAACTGCGGAAGAAAAGAATGTGTTTTTCGCCGGAGTGTGTATATCACCGAGGCCTACCGGATTTTGATGAAATAGTTGGTAAATATATTTCCTTATTTATTAATTGAATGTGTCGTTTCTAAACTCCTGAAAAATTGAGATAGCGTTGGTAGGTTTTTGAAACGCAGATTAATGAAAATAGAGTACCTACCTACTAACCATTAAATCGATAATAAAGTCGACGACAGCACATGAACTTTTACATGCATACACTCTACTCAGCTACGTTACAGGTGACTTTGCAAAAAAATGTCGACTGAACTAGTACTAAGAAGGTTAGAACTAAGAAGGTTAGAATTTAGAACCTTTTTCTTAGAACTGCTTTTTAGTTTTATGACCTCTTAGGACTAATACTATGGAGGTTCGTATACTAATTTCAGTAATCATCTACATCTACATTTTGATGTACGGTCAACACAATCTCCATGACGAGGTTAAAAACGACAACGACGACCCTAATCTTAGGTATCGTCTCACAACACAATTTCTCCAAAACACTCTTCAAATGCAGTTGAAAGGGTCTTTCCCTATACTGTTTGAGCACGTTTTGGAGGGATCTCGTTTTTATACATGATACTGTTTCTTAGTCCTTGGATCCTATGTGTTCCGATTCGTAACTTTTCAGATTACGTGTTATCTTGCCATGACGAGTTTGATTTATTTCTGGTTTTGTGAGTGAGAAATTTAATGGACGACAAGATAAAAATGTTTTGATATAATTAAAGGCTATGTTCTATATGGCTATGTAAAAGATAAATAATGGTTAAGTTGTTTTCTTTACAACTAATAACTAATACATTTTAGAATATAAACTGTCGAAAAGTAATTCTAGTCCTTATCATTATTTAAGAGTCTTCCAAAGGTTTCAAATCAAATCAAATCAAATCAATTTTTTTTATTCAAAGTAGCACAGAAACTGCGACTTAATGAACGTTAAAAGTCAAACTAGGTGTCCATTTCAAAATCTAGATCATTTTGGAGAAAAAAATGGACAAAAAAACTCCAAACTTAGTCTTTTCAAGTCCTTAATTTACAGAATTTATATAGATATTCTAGAACCTGGAACTCATGCATTGAACTGGCTTTAGTTCCAGACAGCTTTACACATTTTTTGAACAGCGTTTCTGGCAAGCTTATTATATCCTCAGGGATCTTATTGTAGAAACGTATACAATGCCCCATAAAGGATGTATTAACCTTTGCCAGTCTAAATTTTGGGAACGAAAGTTTATGTGTATTTCTAGTATTTACATTGTGTTGGCTACCTACAGTTTTAAAGTTACTGATATTTTTCCTAACGTACATAATATTTTCATAGATATACTGACTAGCAACTGTAAGGCTGTTAGTTTCTTTAAAGAAATCTCTTAACGAATCTCTATTGCCTAGCTTATATATGAATCTGATCGCTCTCTTCTGCAGGACGAAGATGGTTTGTTTTTGGATTGCTTCTTGGTAGTGTTTTAATTACAGATACTGATGAAACTGTTTTCAGATAGGTATTTCGTTATTTCTATAAGACGTTGTATAGAATTATTTATTATACTTATATGAAGCCATTTTACAGGTCGGTTTTTATATTTTAGTTTTTGTCCTGTGATTTAGTCCTTTTGCGCGTGTAATTTGTTACTGAATGTATAAAAGTATTATTTATTTGTGTGAATTCGCAAGAGTAATGAGTTTTCTGTTTAGATTACGAGTTTTTGCACCATTTGGATTTAATTGCCAGAATCATTGCGCGAGTTTTGGATGTAATTATTTAAATACCGATTATAATTGCTCGCCGTAAAGTAATTATTTTGTTATGGTAGCCATAAAAATAAAATTATGTGAAGGTAAGTTCACTATGTTCGATGAGCAATATTAGTCTGCGAATCGACAATATATATTATGAAATTTTTTATAATACACGGCGATTCTACTCATAATTCGAAAAAACCTTTGCTCTTTCTGCAATTTTGTTTAGTACGATAAAAAATACGGTATCTAGTACAATTCAGGCGTCATAAAAAAAATTTAACGTTTTTATATAAAAAAAAAACTTATAGAATAAAATAAGGTATGGTACATCCTCAAGGTTTCCCTATAGATACAGTCGACAGCACTTCGAACTTTTCATACGAGCACTCTATAATCAGTTATGTTAAGGACGACTTTGCAACAAAAATGTAGGGGTTGACCTGGGCTCTATTTCATGGAACTACAATTCATTTGCTATTACAATTCTATGTGCATTGCAATGTCGATTGACCCACAGATTAACATGCAGGAAGGCAGGACTCGGTTACGCAATATACATCGAATTGTCATAATAAACTATGAATTGTAGTTTAATGAAACACTGCACTAGTACCATCCAGTCACCCTCTCCCCAAGTTAAAATGTCATTGACACAATACATTAGAGCAACGTTCTTGGCAGTTCTTGTCAGTGGCTCAATTAATCCATTTCGTTTTTAATTACCAACTACACTAGCTTACAGTTGCAGCCAAACGATGAGAAGACTGGCGGTATAGGTCTTCATGATGTTAGTAGGAAGTGAGGGGTCAAGTTAGTCTGGTGATAATATGATGAGGACTTGCGTGACGGGACTGTTCGTAAGAACTTCTCTAAACTTATGAATGGGTGGCTGGGTGATTGCGCTGGGCGGTGGGGCCGTAAAATGCTGCTGTCGCTCGATTATTTTAGGACTGTTTGGAAGATTTTATCGTGTCCTAATTTGTTTAGCAATTTTGCTATGTATTTAGGGAGTTTGAAGACAAAAAGCAATAACGCGAAAAAATACAGATTATTTTATCGTATTAAGATTTACTAATTACGTTACAGAAAATAATAATCTATTATCTCCATTATGACTTTCGAAAGAAGATTAAAAAGGATAACAGATAACTGACGAGAAACATCAAAACTTGTTATAAGTACGGAATTTTCTTAGTACTTTGTTGGCCTTTTTTATAATTTTGCTAATTAGTCAGTTAGTACAGTGGTCCGCACATCATCCTTTATACGAGTGCAGTTTACTCTGTTATGTTACAGGTGACTTTGCAATAAAAGTGTAAAGATTGACCTGCTGTCGACTGTACTGTACATGCCTATCTATTTCATTAATACCATAACTTGATTCAATAATTAAATATTTTGCGATTCATTATTCACGAAAATACTCGCACCGGACGCAAGTCTAAAAGGAAACTTTGTATCTCTAGGTCCAACTAACGTAAATTTATCAAATATAACCTAGGAGATTTTGTATACCATAAAAATGTTTCGGAACTCAACTTTTACTTTAAGGTTTATTTTATTGTTCGTGAGGGGATTAGTTTGAGCATTGATGTAAAAATATTAAAGTAAATAATAAATAAATATAATAATATAATTTTGTTTCTACGTAACAAAAATGTAAATAATTATTAAGCTTAAATTTATTTCATTCTTGTACATAAAATATACAGCTTGATGTACATAATACAAATTACATTCACGTACCCCAATCAGTTTAAGTTTTTAGCCGAGAATTTAATAATCCCATAAAAGACCGATTAAAGCATCTCTTAGATGAGCAAAAACACAGTTCCATCAGTTGCATCAATGCGTTACAAATATTGCAGCAACATCTTAGCCCCGCAAGCTCATCGACTCAGGCGCAGCGAGCGAGTGGACTCATCCGTGCGATATGACGAGCAAGCGTAGTAGTGTAACCGCACGCGACACCGTTCAAACGTACATCGCGCTTACTGAGTTTCCAGTCAGTCGCAGACTGAGAAAAATCCTGCATCGCGCCAGTAAAATTTTATAAAGCCAGAATTTACGACTACTTAGTGGCTGTAAGTGGCAACTATAAAAAATTCGCTGTGTAAAATTGGTTTGAGTTGTGAGTGTTGAATGAAATGGGGTTATTGGACCTGTGCTAATTTTTGGATTGGATCTATTAAAATGATTACGGGAATGTTAAGGTAAGAAGCCTTTCATAACAATAGCCAATAATAATTGTCCTTGTGGTAGGTAAGGCACACTTTTGCTTGCGGGTGAAGATAGAAAAGAAACTACTTTTGACGTTATGACGGATTTATTGCAACTGAACTTTGGTTGACTCTTGAGCGAGACAAAAGATGAAATTAGAGCATAGCAGATATTAAATAGGCATAGCTATGTACACACTAGGTACGTTCATGCATGGCTTTTGATCTGTGAAATCAAATTTTGGACTAAACAATAATTATGTATTCTAAAATAGTTTGTGATGCAGGACCTACGCCTTTTAGTTATTAAAACATACAGTATAAGAGTTGACCTCGGACAAAAATATTGCATCGTTGTGTTGTTAACTGAACATGCGTAGCTAACGAAGTTTGCTAGCTACGAAGTTTTGGGCTAAATTTATTTACTTTTTAGGGTTCCGTGACTCCGCTGTCCGTCTATCCGTCCGTCCGTCTGTCACCAGGCTCCATCTCACGAACCGTGATAGTGAGGCCGTTGAAATTTTCACAAATGATGTATTTCTGTTGCCGCTATAGGTAAAAATACTAAAATCAGAATAAAATTAATATTTAAGGGGGGCTCCCATACAATAAACGGGATTTTATTTTCCATTTTTTGCTCGATATTAATAACGGCAAAAAGGTAGACGCTTGAAATATTCAAATGTTGTATAGATAATGGTACAGAACCCTTGGTGCGCGAGTCCGACTCGCACTTGACCGGTTTTTCTTTTTTTGTTGATATGCTATATTATTTAATTTTCGTTTTCAACTACCCACATCCTTTTGTGAAGTACGCTGAAATTATTGAGATAATTTATTCAATTACGACCACAACTGACGAAAATGCGAGGTTCTGGTCTGATAATATCTAGGCTAGATTTGACTTCGAAAACTGAGTTTTTGCCAGCAAAAATACTGTTTTGTAACTTTGACTTTCTTTTGGCTTGGCTTCAGTTGACGCTTCTCTGTATTCCGTAAAGACGTGAAGAGCGAGACCGATGCTGACGACTCATAGCGCACGGGACATGCTGTGCCTGCTGGGCCCTATGACAATTCGATGTACATTGCACAGCCAATTACCCCACAGATTAACACCAATGAAAATTGAATTGTCATAATAATCTTTTACTGTAGTTTTATGAAACACGGCTGACAGTACAGGTGACAGCTGTTCAGCCTTTACAGTTTTATTGCGAATTCGCCCGTAAGTTAACTTAGTAGAGTGTACACTGATGTGCTGTCTACTACACCTAGGCACTGATAGCAGCTTCCGTCAGCCCTATTGTGCACTTTGCGCAACCTTCCGTTCACGGTCTGCAATAATTGCAATATGAATGACTCATGCTTCCACGATAAACTATAGCGTAATCAGAGGTACCTTGGATCTCATTAGAATTTGAGTCTGTGAGGTCTTAATGGTATTCAAATAAATGGACTGATTAGCTAGCAAACGTATGTTATCATCATAATGACGTGGAAAAGTTTGTCGTCTGCGTCTGAGATTGCGCGTTTCAGATACACCACAGGCTACATCTATGGTCCTGTTTTATTTATTCGTTTTATCTGTTGTGTATTTAGTTTTCTTTCTGTTGTTGTGCATATTATGTTACTTATCTGCTTATTTTGTTTCTGTGAATGTATCTTGTTGGTATAACAAATGTCTTTCTTCTTCTTCTTTTTTAAATGTTATTGCTTTTCGTGCCTAGCGTTAGTGCCAAGCCAACAAATAGTATACAATAGCCAAGTCGACAGTTTTTCTTATTCTTTTTTAACTGACTTCAAGAAAACAGAAGGTGCTCAATCGTAGGTATATATTTTTTATGTACTTTTTGTTTAGCGATAACTCTTTACGTTGTCTGACTTCATTCTTTCTTTTTTTGTTAGGAAGGGGTACCTCTAGGGTGGTTCCATATAAATTTGGTAAGGTCTGTTGAAGGGATCCATGAAAAAGTCATAGAACACTTCTTTTTAATGCATGCTTTTTTAAGTCAGTTTTTTTTTTGTTATAAAAAGTTGTAATTTTTTGTACCGTTTCAATTAATGTGGGCTTGATTTTCTTAGTTGCCTACTAGCCACACTATACTTGAAGGTAGGCTATTTTCTTGAAGGTGGTGATGGATGGAAATAAACTGGAAGCAAATATCAGGAACAATATTCGTATAAGGGTATTCTTATATTCACAGTAGGGCAGCGGTGCGTTCGCATATTGTAAAAGCAAGAAATCATCTATTTAACGTACACATACGTAGGTTATATAGATATTACAATAGAAGCTGCCAGTTGAATCTAAACTTCAGTTGGGGCATAATATGGTGAGAAATCGTCAGACCTCGGATGCTGTAGTACATAACAAGAGACTGATAAGTACCTAGATGTACTAGGGAACTACGCGCCGCTGCCTCCAACGGATTTGCATATGTTCATGAATAGAGCCTGATGATGAAACTTAATATTCAGATGAGTTCACTAGCGCCACGAATGGAAGAACCGGCCAAGTGCGAGTTGCACTCGCTCACGAAAGGTTCCGTACCATTATCTATACAACATTTGAATATTTCAAGCGTCGATCTGTTGCCGTTATTAATATCGAGCAAAAAACGGCAAAAAATCACGTTTTCTTGGAGCCCCCCTTAAATATTTATTTTATTCTGTTTTTAGTATTTCTTGTAATAGCGGCAACAGAAATACATCATCTGTGAAAATTTCAACTGTCTAGGTATCATGGTTCATGAGATACAGCCTGGTGACGACGGACGGATGAACAGCGGATTCTTAGTAATAGGGCTAAGGCGGACCCTTACCCTTGAGGTACGGAACCCTAAAAACGGCCGTGTTTGGCGCTAATGCTATCTAGTCCTAGGTTTTTTGCCTCTCGTTTTCGCCCATAGGTCCGAGACTGAGATGAGAAGACGTGATTGAGAGATAGTCACACATTTTTCAAAAACGATCTGTATAAGAAGATTTTTCATTTTATTTCTCATTGACCCTTCTGGATCCCCTTAACCAGAGGCAGACTCGCAGTCTTTGCCGTCCTTGGCCGCGTACTACCACTAGCTGGCCCCACCCTTTATTTACTGACCTACATAAGATATGAATTTTCTGTAACATATCCCGGTATCCGCGTCATCGTATTGTTTTTCTTATAACATAACATAAACTCATGCCGTTATCCCAGAGAGGTAGGCAAAGACCAGTGACTGCCACTTGCTACGATCCTGACAGATCACTTTCGCTTCCTCAACATTCATTAGTCGTTGCATGCACGCACGCCGGTTTCGGGTACTTTTTATTTTGCCCTTTGCTAATACATCCCCTATTTGGTCGAAGTATGTCCGTCTGGGTCGTCCCTTACCGGCCCTTCCATCCACATTCGCTCGATATATTTGTTTTGTCAATCTTTCTTCCTTCATCCTCTCCACGTCCAAACCAACGCAACATTCCTTTCTCAATTCTTGTCACTACATCCTCTTTCAGTCCACAACGTTCTCTCATCACACTATTGCGTATCCTGTCATTCAAAGTAACACCAGACATACTTCTCAAGGACCTCATTTCTACTGCATTAAACCTACTATGTATTGTTTTTCTCGTTCTCATATAATTTGCATCATCCCTCGCGAGTTAGTGAATTTTCCGTGATTGGCCGCCCCAATATCAATTCCTAATTTACATTAATTCATCCTATTTTACAAAATTACTATATATGTTACAAATGCGGAAAAAAAGGCTGCAAAGTTAATGATATACTTCAACCATGGCTATCTAGAGGTAGAGTAGCTCAGAGACTGTAATAAACAAGCCTTTACAAATTGGTATGTGGTCACGTAAATACATACATGTTACATTCATAGCTACATTATTTATAGCGTGTAATATTTTACCGCATAGTTGAAGTAATTAACGTTGTAAATTGCAAAAAAAATATCACACATGGCGTAGCAATTCATAGAGAGCTTGAATTCAGAGGTCGCTAACTTATGTTGCAATGGCAATAACGTTTATACAGGGTGATAAAAGCTTTCGGCTATGTAATGCTTGGTTGAAAGCTGCAAAGGTAGGTATGTTGTTAGAATAATTGAATGAGTACTCCCTTCTTTTTATGGAACTAAACTCGCGATATACATACCCGTTTTTAAGAGAACTTATGACCTCGAAAAATAGATGAGAATAATAAGACTACCGAGAAAAATCCACAGATTCAGTATATTTCAAGGTATTTCAGGTGATAACGGGAACGTCTATAATGACACCTAAATTACTGAGTTTCCGACACCCTGTATTAATTAACACCACAAATTGACCCTGCCACAGTTTTGACAGATCCATTGTAAAGTGGGTCAAGTGGCATAATAATTTTATGGTTCCATTTTTAACGTTACGTTTCGGCTTTATAGCCGGCGTGTGTGAAATCAAATTGCAAACTCTACTATTCGTCTCGTACCGTTCCGTCCGTCTTTCATAATCTTTGCCTTTAGTTAATCATTATCCTACTTATTAAATATCCTAATAATATTACAAATTTTAAAGTTTGTGAAGATGTTTGGATGTTTGTTACTCAATGACGCAATAACGGCTGAACGGATTTAGATGAAATTTGGTATAGAGATAGTTTGTGTCCCATAGGACATAGGATAATTTTCATCCCGGAAATTACCCGTTTCACAAAGTCGCGGTTAAAAGCTGGTATATTGTAAGAATGTCTGTTCCATTTAACACGTTAGCTTTTAAGCTTTATCTATCAAATAGGGCCACTCCAAAACAGGAAACGCATAAACATAATAAATTTTGTTTTGGGAAAAAAAGAGTTAAAAAAAGCTATAAATAACAGTCTCTAACCGACATGTTTCTTTAATTCGCATATTAGAAGTAACCCTGTATGACTACAGATATTTAAATTGATTAAATATATTAGTTAATTAGCTTAAAGTTTAATTACTCATGGGTAGAACAACAGACACAATCATTCTCCAAATATATGTTAACACTATCGTAGAGTTTAATAGCAGACATCTTTGTCTTCTACATAATCCTTTTTTTTCACAGATTTTTAAATGGCGCCTTTTTTTTAAACGATTTTAAAATTGTATAAGTTTCTACAGTGCGTATTAACCTTTGCAAGTCAAAAATGTGACGTAAGATATGATAAAGTCCGGTTGTGAAGCATACCTTCATACATTAGTTGCGTTGTAGGCTTATGTTTTTTCCATATGTCGAAGACTTTTATTTACAAGTCAAATTATAATCTTGTAGAGTAATCACATTTCATGCACTATATCAGGTCAAATTATTTTATAAGTTGATAGGTATGTTAAATTATACCCTGCGAGACAGGATTTCCGCCATTGAAATAAATAATAATAAATAATAAATAAATCTTTATTTACTATATAGGTGAGACATGAAAGTATCTATATGTATGTAAACAATCTTAAAGTTAACAATATTCAACAATACAATTTTACACTGCGGCCCCACACTAGGCAAGCCTGTATCGTGGGTACCATACTAGAGGTAAGCATAATGGTTCGAAATCCACCCATCTACCCAAAAAAGAGATCCGTGAAACACCCCTTTTCTAAATTGATTCCGTTCCGTTAGGTTCCCTGCCTATCCCGTTACAGCCAGATTGTATTTGCGCAATCCTCGCTCGCCTGTTTAATTCCAGCATTAATCTGAAATCTACTTATTCAGGTAACCGTACACGGTGCTTAACATATTATTTTATCCGCGATACACGGCCCGGGGGATATGGAGCATGGAGCCAGTGAGATTGTGCCGTGAAATGGGAACTTACAGAAGCTCTAAGCAGCTGCGATGAAAGAAAGAAAAGTATTTATTGCAGAAAATTAACAAGAGAAGAACAAACATCCAATAGTTATAAATAAGAAAGAAAATGGAGCTCATAGAAATACACAGAGAACGGGACAAGTCAGAACATACATCCTCTGGTGTGTCAGAGTTGCTACAAAGAGCATCTGACTCAGCATTATGCTGAACGTTTCAGGCCTCAGCGCTGGTTTTCAGTCAGTGCCCGCGGTAATTGACGTGTATATTACAAAGTGGTGCGTAACAAACGAACATAAGAAAAATATGATCGCCTAAAAGGCCCCGAAAAGAAGTTCCAGGGCCCTGTTTTATAAATGACAATTAGTAATAAAAATAAACTTACAATGACAGTCACTTCTTCCAAACCCACCAATCGTGACGCTAGGTTGGGCGCAAAGCATTGACAATTGCAAGTTTAATACTAATTGCATGTTTAGGAAACAGGGTCCTACACTCCTCTACCCTCGCATAAGCCATATAGGTAAGGAGCTTCATTTCATCGTGTATAACTAATTAGTACACTAGCACACTGCTCCGACAACGCACTACTCCGATATCATTGAAGTACGTGATGTTATAATAAATAAATAAACTATGTACTTCAATTTCAAGTATTCCTTCTGTCTCTACTTACCTTTCTCTACACTTTCCACGGCACGATTTGGCTAAACTTGCCAAACGAAAGTGACCCTTAACACCGCCTTATAAGGTGTACAAGAGTGTCACAAAGATCCCAGGAACAAAAGTCACCGGGTGTAAAGGAAGCGATTTAAATTTCCAAACACGCTATTAGAATCGAATGCACACGCTCCATGTTGCAGTGTAAATGTTGGAACAAACACACGAGTTTTTGTTGTTCACTCGACATTATAGAAATAATTTAAATAGATTTAAAACAATTACGGTCGTAAAATTATTGTACAGAGTGTAACAAAATGCCCATTACATCCGAAAATGGAGGCCGCTGGCCATACAGAAGAGAAGTGGTGGCAAGGGTGCGGAAAAGACGCGACGCGTTGCATAGAGTTCGCGCCCTCGGCAAAGCCTTGTCTCTTCTGTGTCCCGTCCCTTCCGTACCTTGTTACCCTATATTTTGAATTGGAAAGACGACACTCTTTTCCACTTGCTCGCCCCACGTTCCTTCTGTGTGGCCAGGGCGGAGGGTTCTAGGCTTCTAGTCGTCACTACGAGCAGCTTTGTCTGTGAAGAAAACTTACCTAAACTTAAATTACCTACAATAATATCAGCTGTTCCATACATTTTAATGCCGGAGGTATGTATCTCTATTATTATTATCGATTGATAAGAAAACATGAAACAATTACACAAAATTGCCAGACTTATTATACAGTATGATGCAGCAGCTATTATTCCCGATTTTGACGATTTAACGAACGTTAGATACATTATTTTTTAAATCAGTTTCACACCAGCAGTTGGTGACCTTTTTAGGGTGCCGTACCCGAAGGGTGCCAAACGGGATCCTATTGCTCTGCCTCCGCTGTCTGTCTGGCCGTCCATCCGACCTTTAAAACCGCTCTGTCTTTGTTGCCGTACCTAATAGGTTGAAAATAAAAAAAGGCAGTTGTTAACAAATAATAAGAAATAATAAAATTTTAAACATAATAAAAAATAAGGGTGTTCCCCATACAACAAACGTGTTTTTCGCCGTTTTTAAGGTTCCGTACACCGTACAAATAAAACGGAACTCTTATAGGATCACTCGTGTGTCTGTCTGTCCGTCCGTCTGTCACAGCCAATTTGCTCCGAATCTATTAGACCAAATCAGGTGAAATTTGGTAGGATGGTGACCCAAACACAGATGTGCAAAGTAAAAAATATATATATATATATATATTTTTTTTAAATAAGGGTCATTTTCGGGGGACAAATTACGGAAATCCAAAATAAATTTTTGCAAAACTTACTGTGTCATATATCAAAAGGGCTCGATATGAGGATCTCAAATATGTATTATTATTATTCTAATTACCAGGAGACGGGCAGCAGCGCCTTCCTGAGATTCCAGGCGCATACTGCGATCGCCAACCTGCCTGTCAAGCGTGGCGATTATGGCAAAACCCTTCATGGTTATCAAAACCACGAAGGAGGCCTACGTCCTGCAGTGGGCGTGAAATGGCTGATGATGATGATGATGATTATTCTAAAATAAATAGTTTTGATTTTATTCATGAAAGAAGACGAACATTGACCATTAAAACTACTGAAACTGATATATATATATAACCCTCGTAACGGTTTTTTTGCCTTGCCGCGGAGGCACAATGTACTCTTATGTATGGTTGTGGTATCTTTCTCATTTTTGTTATCATTATGTTATTTTTGTGTGCTCTATTGTGGCAATCTAAATAAATGTATTTCATCTTTCTACCTTTTTCTTAGTTATGACAGTTTTCGTAGTGTCGATTCTCCATGGAAAGGTTCCAAACAAAACGGTTGTATTCAGCTTCCAGCCTGCCAACGGCGTTGTTTCCAGAATGTTTGATGCATCCAAACACTCTCGATAGCCCTCAAAATAAATCCACAGCAGGCTGCTGACCCAAAGAACTTGACGCCCTAACGGGTACTTTATAAGATAGGAATCATTTCCCATTGTATCAAAGGTCTGGCAAATCATACGGAGGTCACTTTGGTGTCGGACCTCAGTCACGGTTTCTCCACACTTTGCATCTAACTACCTGCACTGTACAGTGAATGGCAAAGAAGGAATTTACCGTATCTGCTACCTACGGCTGCAATTCCTGATATACACACAATAAAGAATATTCTATCTATCTATCTGTGCTTTCCTTCTACTTCATTCGCAACTTCGCTGTGTCTTCGCCTCTTTCATCATCATCAACCCATTATGTCCCCACCGAGGGGCACGGGTCTCTTCCCTGAGAAAGGTATAGGCCATACTCCACCAAGGGGGCCAAGTCCCGATTGGTGGAGGCTTGTAGACTAGTGGCTCGTCTACTGTCAGAAGTTGTCAAGCCGCCTTAAGGCCTCTGACTTGGCTTAACGACTGCCATCTATCGACGGCAGCCGGCACCAACAGCTTAACGTGCCTTGCGAAGCACGGAACCGCTCGGACAAATGCCACTAGCGTTAGGCATAGACGGCGACCTATCCATGCACTAACCTAACGCGCCCTGTGTTGCTTAACCTTCGTGATCGTTTAAGATCAATCAGGCAGCCGGGGCTACGAGCCTCTATACTCTAAGTTTTATTTAAATAATTTCAGCAATATCGACAATACATTTCCGCCATTCCACTGAATTCTCCATACCACACACCTATACATTGCCCAAATTCTGTTAATGCAAAAATACGTGAAACCACTATCAAGCCACTGGCTGTGACACATGTTTTTATTGCAATGCCGCTACAAGTTCTCTCGCACAAACGCGTGAAGTCTTTGTGGCGTAAATGTATTTAAAATATCCTTCTAAGATGGTTTTGTCTGATTTTCCACTGTTATTGTAAATTTTCGTGTTAAAACAATAAGCCAAGATCTTAATTCGCCGTTCGCGGGGATCCTTTCATATCTAAGATCTGTCGAGTCGACAACTCTATCTTTACCTACACTACTATAATCTGAATACGAGAGATATGTTCCCGATAAGTAAGACAAAGCCAAAGACAAAGCGAAAGCGCTTTAGACACCCTAAAGTCTAGAGCGCTTTCGCTGAACCTAAGTAGTTCATAAGCAGCCTATAAACGTCCCACGGTAGGGCACACGCCTTCTCTCAGAGAGAGAGTATGGACTTTGTCACCACGCGTGCGTGACATTAGAGGATATTCAGGTTTCCTCACGATGATTCACGATGATCATAGATTTCCTACCTAAGTAGTAAATCAAAGTAATTAAAGATACAATAGCGGGCACTGGACTGCAGATATTTAGTGCTGATGAAAACGCCGTTGGTTCAACTGGATGTGAGTTTATCCTTGTATGCGAACACAAGAAATTTAGACAGGAAGAGCAAATTAGATCGATCAAGGACGACGGACGCACGCAGGGAGACAGATTCGTCAATCATTAATTCATCATTGACTCAGCCAACTTCATACACACAATGTTGCGGTCTCAGAGCATCTGTGGTTGCAGTATTGCAGTATAGCAATCTCAAATACACCTCTTTCGTATAAGCAGTAGGTACCGTCCTCCTCGGTCCACTGCCGAAGCAGAACGCTCACGAGGCGAGACGCCCGCAGGTCTAGCACGCACTCCATATAGCACGATTAGTAAAAGAACGTAACTGAACAACTATTTAAAATAAATAAAAAATATTCTAAATGGTATAATTTGCCTTTCGTTCACTTAATACTGCTGTTTATGTTGCTGTGTGTGAGCGAAAGGCAAATAGTTTTTCAATTACTTACTTTCTTTAAATAGGTAAAAGTTTTATACACGGGCTTTAGCTTTGGTGTCATCCATCCATCACCATCATCACTTTATATACTTAAATAAATTTATTTTTTATTAAGACAAACTAGGTTATTATATACCTAATTAATTGTTTTTATTTATATTTACACAGTCTGAATAATAAATAAATGATAAAATTAATTAAAATTTTATCACTTTCCTCGGTTGGACAACATCCTCTTCATCCATGCATGCTACGAGTATCTTGTCCAAATCAGTTTTATCCAGTTTTGCATTATGATTCGAACTCCATACTTCATGAGCGGAGTACGTGCTAGGCACACAAACTGATTGCCACACTTATGCCACGATTGCACCAATGTGTGGTGTAAAGTCTGGGACAGACTCAGACCTTCCTTATTCGATACTAGCATTTAAGACAAGCACGATAAGGCCAGCTAGTGACGGCTTGTCGCCGATGGTATTCTGGAATGAAAAAGTTATGATCTACGGAACAACGGCACTGTGCACTTGAAACTGTTGTAATAAAAGCCATCATCATAGGCCTTTGCGTCCATTACGGAATATTTAACACAGTACAAATAAAGATGTAAGAGGTACACTTTTACAATTACTGAGAAGCCCGACTCAGGAGCGGCAGGCCCTTCTGCATATAGGACACACAAAGGAAGACTCTGGAGTCGGGTCAGTAAGGATTTGGTGCCTCCTGGCTCCTTTATCTGCCAGTACCGAGCAGGTCGGCCTTAAAAGCCTCCATGTTACGCTTGACGCAATCTTTAAAGCGAAGTAGATAGGTACTCGCAGCGGTCGAGGAGGTTTTTGGGCTGTTCGAGATAATTTTGTGAAAATACTCGTAGGTATTTCATTACATTTATTTAAGTAAGTTCTATGACGGAACTAGAAAACCGTAAGGTAGATTCACGTATTGTCAAGATACATGTAGGGGTATTTATAACATTTACCGCCTGTTTCCTGAATATAATGAGATAGTTAAATAGGTAGGTTAAATACCTGCCTATTTAACTAAGTGAAATTCCCAATTTAGAGAGAAGTAAAACAAGAGCCAATGTATACCAAAATTTAAAAAACAAATAAGAATCTTGAAATTCTTCGAGGCGAGTTTTAAAACTAACCTAATTCAAATCTCAATTATGGGACAGAAGTGCAAAAACGTAACGTATCTACATTCACGAATCGTCAAGACAAGTAGATACTTAGAGCATATTTGGCCACCGAGAGGTTTTGAGTAGGTACTATAAATTCTTCTTCTTCTCTCTTCTTTGTCTTTACACCATCCTATTATTTGCTGGCGGCTCTCCTCGTTCTTTTTCTCCAGGATTTTCTGTCCTGAATTTTGTATTCGCTCAACTGGGCTTGCTCCTTTGCTACCGTGGACCACCAGGTAGTTGACGTCCTCTACCTCTTTTGATGTTTGGATCTGTGGGGCCTGTTTGACAACATGGTTGTCTTCTCGTCTCATCATATGTCTGTAGCATCTAAGCCGTGTCTCAGTGAGCTTCGCTTCTTCTACTTTATTTAATTTTACGGGTACGTAGAGGATAACGAATGAGCTAACGGTCAGACGGTAGGATCGAAGATGGAAGGCAGTCACAGTGTGGTGGCCGGGGTTGGGTCGATCGTTATGTAGGCAGACCAGCGATCTAGGCCTCGGTATAATGACAGGTACACTGTCGGGTCACGTGACGTGTCTTTTCGTACGCCATTGACGCCTAGAAGGTTTGATACGTGTGCCCGCGTAGACTTAAAGCAGCCATGAAATTAAATCGCCATGTTCATGCAGTTGTCATATTACTACAATGCATTAACAGAATCTAGGCCCTGATGGGACGATGGCATTACTAAAGCCTTCGGAAAGCAATGGACTGGTTTGGCAGGGGATCGAGGGGGTTGGAGTGACAGGTAAGAGGCGTATGCACAGCAGTGGACCCTTTTCTTCGGCTGGATAGATAGGAGACGATATAAAGATCAAACATAACAACATAATATAAAGTTACGTCTGTATTCCGGATGGGTAGGCAGAAGTACCAGGGGCTGCCACTTGCCACGATCCTGACAGATCTTTTTCGCATCATCGACATTCATTAGTCGTTGCATGCATCCACGTCGGTTTCGGGAAGAAGACCAAAACGTACTGAAAAACGTATGCCAACGAATAACTACCACATACATAAGTAGCCAAAATAACTGCGCCCAAGTTAGCATCGGTTAACTTTTATACCTCCCGTAAAGACACCGCATCAGTAGTGGCGATAAACGCACGGAAGTAAAATAAGTAAACAATATTAACCGACACTTCGCCATCTTATATTGCCACAAAAGTAAGTTAACACAGAAGGTACAATTCACAGACAGATACAATAATTCTGATTTACGAGGCTGACACGCCAGCTCCCTGTTAGTCTGGATACGAATGAAATAGAAGAAAGACAAAGCGCGCCACTGGTATTGAGTGAATAATTAGACAAAAACATATTTACTAAAGCTAGTATATTAATTGATGAATACATTTCAGCCATGTAAATTCAATACATAACGTAAATTTGATTTCCTATTTTAAGAGGTAAGGTCAAGGGCCATTTTTTATCAAGGGATTTCGATTATAATGCGTTTCGGAGACAACAGTCTTTTTAGGAATATTCCCAATAAATCGCATTTTTTCACTACAATATAGGTACTAACCAGATTTTACTAAAAAAAAATTCAAGTAAGGCTCAATTGGCTCAATTGACTTTTACCAGCACCTTAAGGGCAGAATCGTTTTATCGGCGAAATTCTTAAATTACGAGAAAGAGAATTGTAGTGAAGTGTACGAGTTTTGACTGCCTGGCACGTTGACACGCCTGACTACCAAAACAGAGGTCTTGGGTTGGCACGTTGACACGCTTGACTACCAAAACAAAGGTCGTGGGTTGGCACATTGACACGCTTGACTAGCAAAACAGAGGTCGTGGGTTGGCACGTTGACATGCTTGACTACCAAAACAGAGGTCGTGGGTTAGCACGTTGACACGCTTGACTACCAAAACAGAGGTCGTGGGTTGGCACGGTGACATGCTTGACTAGCAAAACAGAGGTCAAGGCAGGTCCACTTGAATTGTACAAATGGCTTCAGTCTGGGTGTATTTCCATGTCTATTATGTCCTTCCCTGGTTACCAAAGCGATTTAACTTTCTGTATCTGTTACGTCCGCGCATATCATTCCGTTTCGCAAGTTAACCAACTTAAGAGGATCATGATGAATATATGGGAGTCTTATGGAAGCTTAAAAAAGTCTGCTGCAAATTTATATCATGTTTCATTTCCGATGCAACATTTCGGTTAAGTCCTCGCCGACATAGTGGGATTACATTAATTTTAATCAGATTAGTAAGAACTTCGTTATTGGGATCGGTTCCAGTTCCAGTCCTTTCTTAAAACTTTTGCAAGTGGGTTACAAATACGGCTTCAGTACTGCAGGCACAAACGATCCATCGATAGATACTAACAATTAAAATTTTACCGTTCTTCGTTACAAATTAGTTAATTAATTAATAGCTTTTTTCTTGCATTCATCATCAACCCATTATGTCCCCACCGAGGGGCACGGGTCTCTTCCCTGAGGAAGGTATAGGCCATACTCCACCACGGGGGCCAAGTCCGGATTGGTGGAGGCTTGTAGACTAGTGGCTCGTCTACGATCAGAAGTTGTCAAGCCGCCCTAAGGCCTCTGACTTGGCTTAACGACTGCCATCTATCGACGGCAGCCGGCACCAACAGCTTAACGTGCCTTGCGAAGCACGGAACCGCGGCATAACGGTTTATAACGGCAACAGAAATACATCTGTGAAAGTTTCAACTGCCTAGCTATCACTGTTCATGAGATACAGCCTGGTGACAGACAGACAGACAGACAGACGGACAGACATACAGACAGACAGACGGACAGTGAAGTCAGTTTGGCACCCTTCGTGTACGGAACCCTAAAGAGGCAACCTGTCGACGAGCGATTGTCCCGAAAAAACTTCGCTACTGGAAAAGTTTCACTTCTTCATCAAAAACTCCGCCAAGACCTAACTAGAACCCTTCTCCTGTTTCCAGAACGAAGTCCAGCTCGACGATGCTGACCACAGCTGAGGGCAAGGAACCTGCGCCGGCGCCGTCCCCGGCCGACTCCGGCGTCTCCGAGCTGGAGAGAGATGGCCGCCACTCAGAAGACCATCACCACGATTACAGGTGAGAGAGAGAAACTGCCTAGGCCGTCTCATAAAACTACCCTTCATGGTTTACTATGACAATTCGATGAAACTACATTGCAGAGCCGATTAACCCACGAATTAACAAGTAGTAAGACTCGGATATAATGATTGATCGATGTACGGCTACGATGTAAGTACATCAATCAATTACCCATCAGCCCGTATTCGTCCACTCCTGTAAATATTCCTTCCAAAGCGTGCCACTTCTTTCTGTCCTCCTCGGCCATCCTCATCCAGCCGCTGCCCGCAATCTGCCCCAGATCGACGGCCCAGCGAGCGGATGGCGTCCTACGCTGCGTTTGCCAGTTCTCCACTCGCGAACCTTTGCACATCATCCCCAATGTACATTTATTAGTTAATTTTCGTAATAAACTATGAATAAGCTCAATTCAATGAGGGCTTTTCAAAACAACATAAAAAAAAATACAGTACCGCAAGTTACCGATAGATGGTGCTGACGTCACATAATATGTCAAAATTTACATGACGTCACTGTACCTTCTCTGCGGTTTCTGTCAAGTTGCTCGCTTGTTTCGTTGACGAGAGGAGAGATGTGTAGATTATCACAGAGTAATAACGATGTACAATATTTAAAATGAATGATGACATTTGTTCTCCTTGCAGCGCCATCTAGTTCTTTTTTAATGAAACTCAACTGACAGCTGTCATTGAAAAGCCCTCAATGACAGTTCTATGCACATTGCGGAGCAGAGTGTGCCTTGTTAGTCTGTGGGTAATGGACTTTGCAATGTATGTCGAATTGTCATAGTAAACCGAATCGTATTTCTTTGACATAGGGCACCGGCTTCAGATATTTGACGTCATTGGGTGTCAGAGCAGGTAGAAAGCACCGCCAAGTGCTCATTGAAATTATTATCGGCAAACGTTGTTTTGTCATAGGTAGGTATTAATTATGTAGCTGAGAAGTAAAGAATAACAACCGCCGAATTTAAACATTTTCACGACGAGCATTTAAAAGTCTGCGGCGGCGGGACTTTTCACTATGACTTAGGTACTATTATTTTATTCTGAATAAATCAAAATATTGCGGATAGGACTTGTTACTTCATGGAGTAAACATTCAAGAAGCAAAATCTGTAAAAAAAACGATTTAAAAAGAAAGTGGACTTATTATTATTTACCTGTCGGCTTCAGAATTGGCCTATAAGACCTACCGAATATACACAAAAAAAAACATAAAATCGGTGAAGCCGTTTCGGAGACTTTAATAACAAACACTGTGACACGAGATTTTTATGTATTAGATTGTTGACCTGGCTAAAGAAGAATGAGGTACCTGATTATAGTAGGTAATCGACTGTGAGTGTGAGCATTGTTCTCTGCCCTTGACCGTGACCCATATCATTACACGCATGCCCACTTCTTAAGGTACAAAGTAACAACTTCTATTTAGAGTACCTTAATTGCCCACTTAGATTCAAGGACTGGTCTAGGAATTAACTACAACTATTCACAACGAGTAATGTTTTTTCGTAGAGTAAAATGACTTGTGTAGAAAATTCAGTAGTTCTATGAATGATTTTTTGATTGATCGGTTCTATATGCTTTTCTTTTCCGCCCTCTGCTGGTCATAGCTAAAGGGCTTCTCTTTCCTTTCACTCTCGAGAGGGTCGACGATGCTAAAGCCTCACGTTGGATATACCCTAAGGATCACGTTGACTTGAAAGAGACATCAACTAGCAGTTTTCAACTGCACTAGGCACTACAGCTCCGGACTAAATATACTATATTGATCGCTGTGAAGAGGCGTATTATGTCCAACATAGGTCAAACAATTCCACCTATTCATCAGCCCTTTGTAGGTATGTCTACTGGACATAGGCCTTCCCTAACGAAAATTAGGTGGCCTACCAGTTTGCTGGACCGTCAATTTGAAGCCGAGGACAGAAAGAAGCGGACGAACTGAAAAAAGTCATCAATTTAAGTGTCTTAAAATACAACCGAACCGCCTACCTACTCTTTATTCCACCTCCTGCCGTTCACTGGTAGAAAATCTTCATGGCATTAAGTCCGCCATGTCGTTGCTCATTTAGATTGAGTACAATAAAGATATTAGTAAATAATTAAAATACTTCAAACGACCCCACTTCTGATAATTATTCTTTAAATATTACAACGAGTGAGGTCTCCCTTAGTAACAACGAATATTTTTCTCCAATTTCAGCACATCAGAGCGCCTGCGCGCACACGAGGTGCGCGTACGCGCGTCCCGTGGCCTTACGCTGCAGGGGTATGGGGCGCGAGGGGGGCAGGACGGGCGGGAGGCTGAGCTGGCGCGGCTGCGGAGAGACCGCGCGCTGCTGAGACAACGGCTCGAGGACACCGAGTGGAGCCTCTGCCAGAGGGCGGGGGAAATATCGCTGCTCAAGACGCAGCTCAAGGATGCACAGGTAATTACTTACCTGACAATCTCTGAGTCCATAGAGGACTGAGAATTTGTATTTGGAAGCGTGGAAGATGAAATGCCGACGATAGCTTCATCTAGAATCGATAGAGCCTTTAAAGCTGCGTTCACAAAGAGTAGTCAAAGGCCGCGCATAAAACTGTAGGCGCGTACAGAGCGCTCACAATTTTGTATTTTAAGACGAAATATTAGCACTTGGAAATATTTTAAAGATCATTGGATCGCAATCTTTTATTTACCATAACGAATGAGACCAACGCAGGCCGAAATCAATCTTAAAATAATTTTCAACTTGTTGAATCTTCGCATTTTGAAGAATCTATATAATTCAAGTCAGTCTGCGCACAGAGGTTACAATTAGTAATCAATTAGGGTCTCGGGATGGGGGAGGGGTGCGGAGAGACCGGGCGCTGTTCAGACTCAGGCTCCAGGATTTCGAGTGGATTCTCTGCCAGAGGGCTGGGCAAATATCGGTACAAATTCGCAACTCAAGTTATGGGCGCGCACGGTGCGCCCTCAATTTTTACATTTTAGCCCAGAATATTTCACTTCAAAATATTGTACAGACAGATCATTCGGATCAGCAACTCTTTACTACAAGAGGCGCACGAGCGAAACACAGAAAAATAACTGGTAATTATTGAAACGATATTTCTTCTCTCTCTATCTCTCTCTCTTTCTCTTTCCTTATCACCGGGGAGGCAAACCCCAAACTTGGATTGCAGAATGGACATCAAAGCTTTTGTTCTGCGTGCAATACGACTTGCCTTGGTGCAGAAAGCGCGTCGGTTCACGGCTAGTAGAAAGATGATCTTTGATGACGGTTTCCTGTGTAGGTACCTCTTGCCTAACCGATTATTTCCCTCAATTTCCAGAACGAACAAACAGCGAAGGGCCACGAGTACCTAACACTGAAAGCCGACTGCCGACAACTCCGAGAGGCCCTCGATAAGAAGGAAAAAGACATCATGAGACTCCGAACAGAATCCGAGGAGAAGGACAAAACCGTGAACAGGCTTCAGACCCAAGTTGACCGACTAACCAACGACCTAATGGAAAGCGTCTCCGATCTCACCAAGACGAAAGAGACCAGCAAACTTGAGATCGAAAGACTAAAAACCGAACTGAAGGAGCTAAGACAGGAACTATCCGACGTTTCCCTCAGCGGCTACGAGGGAATTGAATGCGGCAGAACCATGAGGGGCATCTACGACGTCTGCAAAACGAACGAGTACCACTGGTCTTCCTCCGACAGCGCTCTAGAAGACGCCGAAGTGCAAAGACTGAACGGAGAACTCCCGGACTCGTGCACTGAACCTTGCCAAACAAACGCCGTAGTGGAGCGACTCAAGTGCGAGCTGGAAAGCAAAGAAGCTCAATTCAACGTAGAAAGAAGAAAGTGGTCCGATGAGAAGGACAAAGTACTGAGATACCAGAAGCAGCTACAGTTGAACTACGTGCAGATGTTCCGGCGATCGCGAACTCTAGAAGCTGAAGTCGATAGCCTAAGACTGGAGCTAGAATTGAGCAATAAGAATGCGAAAAACCTGAACTCAAAGCACGGTAAGACAACGATCGAATTGTAGAATACCAATGACAGCGTCGACGGATAATACTATTGCATTTTGGCATTTTGTACATAGCGCGCTAAGGTTTAGCTTTAGGTCCTTGGTTGATTGAAGCTTTGTTTAAGCACTAGAAAAGTGGAACGTAAGTCAGGAAAGTATAGTAAATGAGACTCTTGAATTAACTAGGATTCTCCGCACTAGGCTGGCCTAATAATAGTTCTTAAACTACCTGACTTCGGACGTAAAATAATACTCAACGCTAAGTAACAATTGTCACACAATGGCTTAAATTATTGTAAAATTTGTACTTTTTTAAGTTAGAGTAACGTATCCTCTATTAGAATTCGTATTGTAGGTGTTACAAGATATTCTCCCTAAGTTATTGTAGATAATTTAATTAATAAAAGCCCTATTTTTCCCTGAGTATTGGATTTTCATTGAAATGTTTTGCTCGTCTAGAATTATTGCTATTAGGCGGTTATTCTAAAATTCAAACAAATATTTATAGTGAAATAAGTGATACATTTTAGCAAGCACACATTGCATTTAAAAATACTGGAGCAGACCCTTATACTAAACTTGCATCCAGTGGCGTAACTATAGGGTGGCAGGGCTGGCAAACTGCCTCGGGCCCCGGACCTGAGGGGGCCCCCGACCTGAGGGGGGTCCCGACCTGAGGGGGGCCCCGACCTGAGGGAGGCCCCAAACTATGAGGCCGCGAGCTCAAGAATAACTTACAATTTTTAACAAAAATTTGTAATAATTACAATGTTTATATATGAGTACTTCAAATCAATTAAAGTTGGGCCATAATATATACTACAACTAAAGACCACCTATTTTTTTTTTATTTTTACTGGGAGGGCCCCATACAATCAACTCTCCACAGGCCTCAGATGGTACCTCAGATGGTACAGTTACGCTACTGCTTGCATCACCTATAATTACACAGTAACGAACACTTAGAAAATACCTCTTAAAACTGAAGTAAAGCTAATTTGAGTACACAACTAATGAGATCAGGATTCGTTTCGTCGATTTGTTTCCTCGAAAATTCGAATATTTTTTGGGATTGGATTTAAGTAGTCGAATGAGAAAAATTAACAGCCAGCTCCGAAGATCCTAGCCGTCTAGAACTTTGACCTGAGGTTAGCTAAGCCCAGGTTACGACCGCGGAATGTAAAACCATCGCCGAACTTCGTATGTTCGGGCCCCACGTTGTTACGCACCGTTTTGGAGGGCTCCACCTGTAACAAGACAACGCTGAAGATTCTCGAGTCTTATAAAATAAGTAATGCGGATGTTCAATACCGGTAGGGGTTGTAGCAGGTAGGCAGGTTCTTTCTTATAATTAAAAAGACAAAGGCGTCAGACATTTTCCCTTTTTAGACGACATTTTACATCTCCCTCTCATTCTTATAACATTTTAGCGTAGCAATTCTGTTGAATATCAATAAATTGGAATATCAATAAATAATCATCATCATCATCAACCCATAGCAGTCCACTGCAGGACATGGGTCTCTACCTGTATGGGAGGTTTTGCCGTAATCTCCACGCTTGGCAGGCGGATTGGAGATCGCAGTGCTTGGTGGTCTGTGTCACAGGTCAAATAATAAATAAAGATATTCGAGCGTCGCATGCCGACTCTATCTAGTTAAGAAACAGAGTCGGCCTGCGGCCCTATCAGTAACATCACAGGGTAACATTCTAGCGTCGCATGCACTCTCTTTCTCTTTTGACATTCCAGCAACGCAGGCCAACTCTCTCAGAATGTGGAAATTCTAGATAATATAAGAACATCCTAGAGCTGGCCAACGGAGAACTTTCACTAAAAAATGTTTTCATATAATCAGAGAGATCATGGTAACAGATAATTAAATTTGGTATTTTTTTCGGTTAGACTAAATAAACTTTATTTTTCGCATTTTCTGTGACCCCGAAAATCCCGAAAAAAATATTTTTATTCTTTTATTTTTAAAGTTTTCCTAAGTATTTATATGATTTCTATGGTATAAAAACAATGTCACTCCAATCAAAGTGAGACGCAAGTTCCCCGTTCTCTCTTTTGAAATTACAGCGTCACAGGCAGACTCACTCTGGTGACATTCTAGCGCCGCAGGCTTTCCCTCCGGGAGTAGCGACAGAACTAGGTAACGAAGCGGGTAAAGCTTCGGTCACACACAGCGACTAATCGCTGCGAGTGCACTGACCGCGAATGCTAGTCGCTGAATTCGCTGTCTGACACATACGGAGTTCTAAACGAGAATATCGACCGTCAGTGCGCATTCGCAGTGAGTAAAATTGAACATACTCAATTCTAGTCGCGGCGACTTCAATTCGCGAACAAACTCAACCAATTTGCAGCGAATAGTCTGTCACACACAGCTAATACTCGCGGCGATTAGTCGCTGTGTGTGATCGCAGCATTAGATAGATAGATAAATCTTTTAATTACATAAGACACACACGTATACAAATCATAAACACATATTAATAGAAGAAACAGCACAAATAAAACAAATAGAAGCACACATGAAGAGCAAAAGCATTTAGATTTGAACGTAGGTGGGGCAAATGGGACAAACTTCAGCGCTGATATAATATAACGTTCTTGTATAATATCTAAGCTTGCCAGAATCGCGGTTCAAAAAATGTGTAAAGCACACTTTGTGCCAAAAGGGCTTCTATACCTAACATTAAAGATTATTTAGATGACAATGGTGTCTAGAATTTGTGCCAGTCAAATGGATGAGTTCCAGGTTTTAGAATATTTATATAATATCTGTTAATGAAAGACTTAAAAAGACTAAGTTTGGTCCATTTTTTCTCCAAAATTATCTAGATTTTGAAATGGACACCTAGTTTAACTTGTAAAGTTCATTAAGTCGCAGTTTCGGTGCTGCTTTGAATAAAAAAAAACATGATTTGATTTGATTTGATCTGATATTCTGCCGGTACCCGGTGTGAGCGGCAAGAAGCGCCAGAGGTGAGGTAGTCAATTTGGTAGACCGGAGTAACGTTACGAACCTGCGTAACGTCGGCGACGAGCGGCCGCCGCCGCCATCGGTACCACCAGTACTCGACGCCGAGCGTGACGCACGCCAGCCCTATGCCCATGAAGATCACGATGAACACGCCCCCTATGTTCTGGATCGAGATGCCGTCCGATTGGTCGTCCTGCTTCTCGCATTTCATGGCGGCCGGGTTGTTGTTCCACCAGTTTTCCTTTAGTTTCTCCAGCTTGCGCTTGTTGAGGAGCTGGAGGATCCTGGAACGTTCGCGGAAAAACATTTCAGTTAGAAACTGGCAGGACTGAGTTTCAGTCATAAGCTACTCTTGGTGTGCATCTTTCTATCTCTCTTCTCCTTATCATTTCACTTCACTTATGTTTACTCATTGAATTTAGTTTATGTCAAATAAATTAGAAATGTCACAGCACAAAATAAATTTAGTTTATTATGGTCTTCCTATGTATTTCACACATATTATGTATGTATTTTATGACGATATTCTTTACTTTATTGTATGTACATTATTGCATTTGTTTTAATTCTTTTTTAATGCACCACGGCATGCACACCGTAGTTATGAGTTACCGTAGGCAATGACTGAAAATCAGAGCTGACGGACCACTTCCTCAACACAAAGCTCAGCTACATTTATGCGGTCCGGTTTTATTTATTTGATTTGTCTGTTGCGTATTTAGTTTTATTTCTGTTGTTATGCATATTATGTTACTAATCTGTGTATTTTGTTTCTGGCGATGTTGTTAGTAAAATTACTAAAATTTGTCCAGCACGGGTTAGGTTAGGTTACAAAATATAATCATGTAGGTACAGCGATATCATTCCGATGTAAAAACCTTACTGCAAAGTGGGTTACTCGGGGCTGCAAGTGATGTATATGGCTTCGGCCAGATGTCGCTGCCTGTACGTAATACAGAGAAGTTTGTAAAGAGGCTCGAAATTTCGCCGACGACGGCTGCACTTGCCCATTAAGCTCAGTTGGAAGGGCGCTGGCACGATTAGCCAGAAGTCGGGTTCAAGTCCCGGCATGGGTGGAATTTTTAGCCTCTAAATAGATTTTTAAGAATATAGGCTACATGAAAAGAAAACAATTGTATTCTGAACAGCGTTTCAACTGAACAGTTCAGCGAAGATAAAAATTCAAAAACTTTTTATGTATATCGGTACTCGTTGGGATGGCAATAGTTTATTAAAACCCATTGTGAATACAAGAATTCAAAATAGTATATTGCATCTAGACAACTTTCATCTTATATAGGTATATACCTATAAATGTTGTTCTAGGTAAAGTATACAAGATTACAATTGCAGCCTCAAAGCAATACCCGCGGAACGTCTAATTAAAAAAGACTTTAGGTAGATAGTCTACCTACCTTGCTGCACAGACTAAGTTATAAGGTAATGGATACGACGAATCGATTTCATTGAAGACAAACACAATAGCGAAGGCTAAGCCATGTATTTTCCTTTTATTACTTCAAAGTAATAATAATACATCGTGTAGGTAGCCGTTAACTTTTACATTTCATTATTACGTTCGAATCGTTCTTATACTCAAGGGATAGGTAGAGTCGAATTGAGATTGACCGTATAAAGTTCGATGTGATGTCACATGTGGGATCACTTTCTCAGCACAACGCTGAGTCTGCCTTTTGTGGCAACTTAGATAGGTACACCACAGACTACATCTATGGTCCTGTTTTACCTGTATTATGTGATTTGGAAGCTAAACCCGTAAACAGTAGACTTATATTGAAGGGGTACTCCTGGGCTGAACTTGTAAGTTATTAGGTTTAGCTTGAGAGGTGCTTTTTCAGTGTAGGCCTACCAGATAAAATACTGTTCGTATTATAGAGTGTACTCCCAAAAATCACACATAAACCTCACAGGTTTCAGTGGTTTTGTTTGTTTTATTCGTTTTGTCTGTTGTGTATTTAGTTTTCTTTCTTATGTTGTGCATATTATGTTACCTATCTGCTTATTTTGTTTCTGTGATGTATCTTGTTGGTATAATAAATGTCTTTCTTCTTCTTCTTCTTCACATGTACTTCGACTTAAAATGTAGAAGTACATGTGACAGGGTCTTCATTGCCAGCTACTCAAGTTGTTCGCATTTATCCCAGAAGGATATTTGGATGCTTTGTGACTCACGAAAAATAAAAACAGAATATCCAAGACTCGGCACAACTCAAAATGTGGAAAGTGGTCGCCAAAATTCGTGCAAGGGAAAGCTAGGTGACGAGTTCCTAATATTCGTTCCGATTATGCGCCAAATGCAACGCTCTGCTTGTAGGATCTCGTCCGTAGATTTATTTATGGTCATCTTGTGCAATAAAGAATTTTAATTATTATTAAAAATATTTATTGCATTTATTGCACAAGATGAACTTAATGCTAACAGCATTATTTCCCAGTTGACCGGTTCGCATCGGTGCTCGTCCTCTGCTTCTTTTCCCGTCTGAATCTCTATTTTAATCTCTATTCTACTCACGCGTTGTTAAACTGGTCCTTGAGCGGGGAGCCCTGCTGGACGGCGATGGCGTAAGGCTTGCGGGAGAACTCGTCACCCACCATCTGCAGGTCGCAGTTGGTCAAAACGTGGTATCGCACATCCGTCGCATCGCCCAACCACGCAAAGCCTGGAAGGAGGCGATTCCACATGAAAAGACTCGGTCGAGCGGAGCAATACTTAAAGATAGATATAAATAATTGTATTCTTTTTGTTGCACTAACCCGTGCTGAGGATAATTTTAAAAACCTATTTAGAGGCTAAAAATTCCACGACCTCGGGCTAACCGTGTCAGCGCTCTCCCAACTGAGCTCACAAACTTCTCTGTATTACGTACAGGCATCGAGAGGCTCGAAATTTCGCTGATGCCTGCACTTGCCCATTAGCTCAGTTGGGAGAACGCTGGCACGGTTAGCCAGAGGTCGCGGGTTCAAGTCCTGGCATGGGTGGAATTTTTAGCCTCTAAATAGGTTTTTAAAATAGATAGAAATAGTTTATTTCGAAGACTTGTAAGGAAGTCAACGCTACATGCGCGAGGTTCTTGACAGCTTATGTTTGCCCTTAATAGCTAAAGTTGTCACAAATGTGTAACTGTGAAAAGTGCGCGCCTGTCACTCTGCCACCATGGTAATAGACGCATTCTCCTTACAGTGAAACATTGGTGGCAACTTCAGCTATCAAATTCAGATATAAGATAAGATAAGAATATTCTTTATTGTACCAGGAAAAACACAAACATGAAATGTAATGACATAGGTAAGTGGTCAAAACCTCGCGCTAGTAGCGTTCACTTAGTTACTTCGAAATAAACTAATTCTATCAGTAGACTAGCGGTCTTATTTACAAAAAAAAACACGAGTCCTCTAAAACACTCTCCATGGGCAGTTTAAAAAAGCCTGTGGTTAAGTTTCCCCTTTACTACAGACTCTTTAAACTGCCTCTGAGGAGTGTTTATAGGAATAATGTTTTTATAAATGAGACCGTAACGTAAGGAACGTGTTGAACGTGAAGGATCGGCGTTGGAGAGACGACATAGAGGCTATCGCGGGTAAAACCTGGACTAGACAGGCCAAAGATAGAGAAGCTTGGCACCAAATGGAGGAGGCCTTCGTCCTAAAGTGGACATCACAATAATTTTAGTTAAATATTAAATAAATAAAATAAAGCTATAAATATAATAACATAAATACCTAGTTAATTTTATCGATTGAATGAATTTTTTATATGGACATTTTAATTTTTAATTTTAATATTAATTTTTAATTGCTACTAATCATGAATTTTGTTGATAATATTGATATAAAGTTTGATTAATACATGCATGAAACTTAAATAGATTTTATTGATTGTATAAGAACCTAATCGAATTTTCTCGAATTTAAACCATATTATTATTATCAATGCACGAAATGTAACATTTATTGAAACGGAAATTAATTTAAAAGTAATTTCTTCTACAATTATTATGAGTTCAAACATGCACATAATTGGATAGTAATACTTAATAGATATTTTATGAAATGTAAAATAATTTGTGAAATAAAAGGCTATATTATTATTATTATTATTATTATTAACGTAAGGAACTGTTGGATTTGTCACCTCGTTCAAGAGTTTAACTGCATTGGTCAACGTTGACCAATAAATATTACCTATTGTAGGCACAAAAAACATCACAGCCAACAGCGGTAGGCCAACCTCGTGATTTGTAACCTTTTCCAATGAATTCCCAACGACAAATTACTACTAGGGATATCACAGACCACGATCTGTATCCGTGAGGGATATGGTCACCAAAAGGACAATTGTCCACTGTCCGGCACACATCTTGATGTACTTGTCACTGACAGGGTAGTTCCACACCTTCGAAATAAACTATACCTATCTAGGCATCATCATCAGCCATTAGACGCCCACTGCAGGACCTAAGCCTCCTTCGTTGTTTTCATAACCATGAGGGGTTTTGCCATAATCGCCACGCTTGGCAGGCAGGTTGGCGATCGCAGTATGCGGTTGGAATCTCAGGAAGATGCTGCTGCCCGTCTCCTGGTAATTTATTTCCTTGGTCGCCTTCTACGACATCCACGGAAGGAATGGAGTGACGCTATTCTTAATCCGGCACCACACGGGCAGCACCATCTAAGCATCGCACTGTTTATCACATCATTTATCAACAGATACAACTGCATTGGTCCACGTTGACCCATACATATTACCTACTCTAGGTACAAGAAACATCGTAGCAAACTAAGGTAGGCCGACTATGAATTGCAGTTCTATGATACAGGCTCCTGGAAAGCAAAACTGTGGGACCGGCCAGTGAAGAAACGCCTAAATAGATCATGGCGAACCTTCGCTGGAGCTCTTGGAGTTGCCCACGCGCTGCTCGGCCTCTTCTATGGCGTTGGGCAGGCCGGCCTCCTTCATCGCTTGACACATTCTGCTGTACTTTGAAAATCCGCCTAAATAGATTATGACATACCTTCACTGGAGCTCTTACAGTCGCGCACTCGCTGCTCGGCCTCGGAGTTGGGCAGGCCGGCCTCCTTCATCGTTCGCCACATCTTGTTGTACGCTGAAAAACCGCCCAAATAGATTATAACATACCTTCGCTGGAGCTCTTGGAGTCGCGCACCCGCTGCACGGCCTCCTCTATGGAGTTGGGCAGGCCTGCCTCCTTCATCGCTTGCCACATCTTGCTGTACTTGTCGCTGACCGGGTAGTCCCACACCGCCAACTTCGCGCGCTCCACGTCGCTCAGGCTGTCGTTTAGGCTCATCTCCTTCCAAATCCTGGAGCAATTTGACATATCTTATCGAATATAAGTTATGTAAGAACCGTGTTAACATGTAACTGTGCACAGTATCCAATAAACTCCATGAAGACCTGAACATCAACTTCTACATTCTTCATCCACTACTGCCCTACAACCTACCGCATCTGCTGTGCGACAGATGAGAGTTTTACTCTACTTTACAGTTTTATGCTCTCCTGTGCTCATACAGCGGATTTGCCTGTCACAGAGAACGTATTTCAAACTCAATAGGTAATCCCAGCAAAAGTGTAATTTGGTTGTGTTAATGAATACTTTTTTATTTTTTTAATGACTTCTCAGACGCTATAGTGCTAAGGGACATATGTTTGGGGCAGAAGAAGATCCCTTCACCTTCACAGTCCTGCCAGCTATTTAGGTATTCTATTGACAATACCCAACTAGAAAGTTCGGTTTAGGTGAAAATATTTGCTAAATTAAATTAGTTTATTGCAGTAATCCTCAGCAGTAATCACATTTCTATTTTACTTTACTTTAAAAATTGAAGATAGCAAGACCTGTCACGAATAAACAGATTCGAAGAACCAAATAATTCATAAACTAATTTACTCTTATTAGATGTGGCATAAGAGCGATTGAAATATTTGAGTTTAATTTTCTTTCTGAACTCAAAAGGCATTTCGGTTGTGCATGTCTGGTATATCCTTATGCAACAAAATGCTCATGTAGTTTATTTTGTACACTTACAATACACCAGTTTTTTACTGCTTCTCAGACTTTCCAAGGTTCGCTGAAAGAAATCTCTTTCCGAGATAAGCTCGCCTTTGTAATGTTATTTCTTATGTAAAGTCCTCTTAAATGTTGCGTGTGCAATAAAGTATAATTAGCTAATTAAAATGCTCCGCCGGCCGTGAGTGACTGTTTGAGTAACGTGATGGCATGACGTCATTTTGTGGGAAATCAACACTGTTATCGCGAGTGAATTTTATAGAATGCCTAATCAGTTTGACCGATAACAAAACGTTTCTTGCCAGTCGTTTGCAAACGCAAGCTATGTAATCAGTTTAACTAGGTAGAGTATGGCGCGTTTTTCTGCTGAGATTAAAACTTTTTTCGTGCAAGTTCTCCATCGACAGCACATCAACCTTTACATGTCAGTTGCAGTCACTCGTACCGTACGTAACGCAACGGTGTAGAGGTATGCATGTAAAGGTTGATATGCTGTTGACTGAACAGTGAAGTGCAGTCAGTCTACAGTCTACATTAACCTTCACTTTGCAACAAAAATGTGTGCTGAAGTTTTTTATGAGCGAAGCTGAGATTTCCGCATTTGGGTGCTTGAACATTTAAAGGCCGTCGCGGACGTAGCTATAATATATATTATAGCTCATCATATCTCGATATATTTTCCCTAGTAATCTGCGAAAGACCACAGACGGAGCTATAATATATATTTCTCTGACGTCACCAAAATATGTATCGTCGATATACCTATTTTGGCATTGCGCTTGCAACGACGACTACAGCAGACCGAAAGAGGGCAAAAATATAAGTATATAATAGTACCTATAGCTCCCGTGTGGTTTTATTTTTTCCAATGACCATTTATCCTTCAGTTTTATATTTAGCATACTTCTTTCCATGTTTTGTTGACAAACTTTAATTTTCTGAAGGAGTTCTTTAGTCAGTGACCACGTTTGGCAAGCATATGTCAGACATGGCAGAACACAAATATTATATACTTTGGACTTCTCTATCATTGGTATGTCTTTGTTTTTCAATACCTCTTTTAGCGACCAGTATCTGTTCCAAGTGTTTTTTATTCTTCTTTCAATTTCTTTCGCCATTTGGTTGGTTGGTGATATTAGCTGTCCTAGGTAAATGTACTCTTCTACATATTCAATCACCTCATTTTCAACAGTAATTTTTTCTTTTGTCCTGTTGGTCATGATCTTTGTTTTGCTGGTATTCATGTTTAGACCGGCTTTCTTGCTTTGTGCTGCAGGATAAATGGTCATTGGAAAAAATAAGAAAAATAACAAAAGTTGTTGATGTAACCAAGAAGGTGAAGCAGCTGAAGTTCAGGTGGACAGGGCACATAATGAGAGAACAGACGGAAAAATGGACGAGAGAAGTAACCGAATGGTACCCAAGAGAAGGAAAGAGAAAAAGAGGAAGACCTATAAGGAGATGGGAGGATGATTTACCCAGTGGATGGAGAGTCACAGCCAGGGATAAAGAGAAGTGGAAAGCCCTAGAGGAGGCCTATGTCGGAAGACAACCTGACTTTGAAGTCGTTGCCGAAGTTGGCATGTAGCAAAAAAAAAAATAAATAAAACAACGAAATGCATGTTATATTTAATTCGAGTCAACTAATGTTTAATTTAAAAATTTATTCAATTGTAATTTAATATAATTTAATTGTGAATCAATGTCAGCGAAATAAAGGCTATTTTTATTATTATTTATTTATATAGCTCCCGTGTGGTTGCTTGCTATACTATATATATCTCGGTATATTTATACATATTATAGCTACGTCTGTGACGGGCTTAAAACGGTGCTCTTTGCTCCGCGAAATAAAAGCTTATCCGTTCGTAGTCAGGGCAGAGGAGCCGCTCAGCGAAAAGTACTGAATCTTGTACAGTTTCTATAGATCGTACGTCCCGTGACACGTGCGAGTATGTACAGGCGTACCCAGCCACAAGACCTAATTGCATAACATTTTCATCCGTAATTTCTCTTTTGGCAGCCATACACTGAGCTTTAAAGCTCCTAAAAGTAATGACATATTATTATCATGACATATCTCTAAACACGGTCTGTTCGTGGAAGAAAAGGCTTCGAAAAAAAGCTACTTACTCGTAAAACCTGACTTCAATATTGGCCATCCGCTCGAAGTACGTCATGGCTGAGGAGCCGTTCAGTGGAGCGTACTGGATCTTGTACTGCTTGGACAGGTCGTCCAAAGACTCTATGGGCGTGTCCAGGCGGGATACCGTGAGGAAAGCCGCAAGGTTCGCCGTGTACGAGGCTATGATGATGAAGCTGTGAAGGTGATATTAAAATTCATTCAATCAATCAACCCTTATTCGTCCACTGCTGGACATAGGCCTCCCCCAAGGCAGGCTTCTTCTCTCCGTCCTCGGCCATCTTCATCCAGCCACTGCCAGCAATCTGCCTCAGAGCGGCGGTCCAGCGAGCTGGTGAACGTCTTATGCTGCGTTCCCAGTTCGTGGTCTCCACTCAAGAACCTTTGCACCGCATCATCCATCAGTTCATCGACATATATGGCCAGCTCACTGCCACTTCAATTTGCTAATCTTATTTATTTATTTATTCAGATTGGAGAATCATCAGCTTACAAATCTATAGTTGATCTTACAATAGGTAACAAAGAGCTAATAACAGATTCTCGCTTATACCTAGATATAGCATAACAAAAAGTGTATGGACTTCATGCTTCATCAAACATAAAATATACATTAATCACGAATTAATTACATGAAATGAATTCATTCTTTTGAGCCCTCTGAATCTGTATTTCACACATCACAATCAGTTGCCCAGGGCGGCAATTCTGTTAGGACAAAGGATAGAACACCAAGTCTTTGGTATAATATGCCGGGATTCGAATCCGCGACCTCGCCCACGTGAGGCTACCACTGATGGATCCAATACCGACGACTAACAATTATGGTTGCCCCGGGGTGCTCGGAGTGATACGAATTTTATTAAATACTCAATTTTAAATGCAAATCCGACCGTAACCTTCGTACTGGACGTCTAGAACACAATCAAGGCCACAGACAAATGATAGAATGTAGGTATTTTTTCGAGAAGTGGGCTTTAGTAAGTAGATTTTTAGGGTTCCGTACCCGAAGGGTACCAATCGGGACCCTATTACTAAGACTTTACTGTCCGTCTGTCTGTCTATCCGTCTGTCTGTCTGTCTGTCTGTCACCAGGCTGTATCTCATGAACCGTGATAGCTAGGCAGTTGCACTTTTCACAGATGATGTGTTTCTGTTGCCACTATAACAACAAATACTACAAACAGAATAAAATACAACAACAAACATTGTCTAAAGACAGCGCTCGCCATCTAACGTAGCCTTTACAGGGCCATGTCATGTCGTTAAATATCAATGTTAAACGCTGCTTGTTGGTTTCTATAGATGGCGCTGTTCTCAAATTCGATCTTTGTCTAATGTTGTATAGATAATGGTACGGAACCCTTCATGCGCGAGTCCGACTCGCACTTGGCCGGTTTTTTATTATTTTTCGTTATTATAATAAGTCCCAAAATCACGCCAATTTTGATGCTTGTATGGATTACCGATTTTACGACAGAGCATAAACAAAACGAGCTTTTACCGAACTTCAGACAATTTTTTTAATGATTTAATTACAAATATAGTTAGAGTTTTCCGATTTTTTCCTGTACGTAAAGTATAAGACGACATCACTCGCCAAATTTCATAGTTCTAGGTCAACGGAAAGTACCCTATAAATTTTGATTCCCTTGAGTGTCGAAATATACGTTTTTTTTTTGTAGCGTAAACGGCCGTAACTTTTTTTTACGTTAACTTGAAAGTTTGATCTTTTCACAGCATTAAGGGACTGTAGCGTAGGGCGAGGCGGGAAGACGGCAAGTGGACCAGGGCAATCACAGGTCAGTGGGCAGACCAGCGGCCCGATGGTGAGACCATATTTTTGAGTCGGCGGATGGTCCATGGATGGGGATGGCAAGAGACCGTGAGTTATGGCATTTAGGGGAAAAGGCCTATACCCAGCAGTGGGCAGCGGTAGGCTGATGATGATGATGATGATGATATTATTGTTCCATATTCACAAATAATATGGCAAATAAGTAGTAATTATTTTTTGTTTGTGCCTTACATGCCGTTTTCACGCTGTCTGTTTAATACTTTAAACATCAAGGCTAGCTAGAAGCAATTTCTCTTGAAATAACTCCGCCCTTGCTCATAGTCTAAGACAATAATGTTCTTAAGCGCTAAATTTTGTATTTTGTGCAATAAAGTGTAACAAACATGAAGGGACTGTAGACTTGAGTACATATATGGTTATAATTTCAACTCGATACGAGTACCTCCACGAGCTCCTAAGATAGATGATCGTGACAGAAGGACGAAAACGGACGGACGGACAACAAAGTGATCCTATAAGGGTTCCATGTTTTTCTTTCGAGGTACGGGACCCTAAAAATCGTAAAAATACTGAAAGTAACAACATCTGGGCCCTATTTTATAGAAATACGATTCATAGTTTACTATGCCGATTCAATGTACATTGCAAAGTCGATTAACCCACAGATTAACAAGAAGGAAGACTCAGCTATGCAATGTAGGTACATCGAACTGTCATAACAATCTACGATTGCAGTTTTATGGAACGCAGCCTAGGTCTTAGCTCATTAAGTTCATCTCATTGATTCATTAAATAATGCCTACCATTATTGTCGACTTTCACAATATTTAAGAAATCGTTTGTATACATCCAGGGACAGAGATTCTGGGAGGGAGTGTAGTGTACCTCGCACGGTTTACGCTCCACACGACACACAGACGCGAGGGTCAACGCTCGGCAAAATGCCTACATCGGCCAATCAAAAATGCAAGAACTACAGAGTCGACGAACTCATTAAAAGATACTTCCGTTGAAAAATGTAAACGAATTATTTTCGTAGTGTTCATACTCAAATTATTTCGGAATTTAGAAAGGAATCGTTTATAGACAATATGGGCCGAGCCACGGGTTTTCACCATTGGCGCGAAATTGAAATTGAGACTTTTCATGGACTCAGCTGCAGCTGAATGCTATGAGAACTTACTTTTTTTTTCGATTTTCTGAGAAGTGATATGCTACGGGAAGATAGCATAATTATCATTTTTTTAATTGACTTTTTTTAATGTAAAAACGCCAGAACGATTTCTGAAAAGCATCAGTAACTATAGAACTCGGCTGCATGCGACAAGAACTCTCATTTATTTTTGATATGCTGGAAAATGATGTGCTAAGTTCACTAACGTGACTTAAGAAGAAGTATATTTTTACACCAACAGTAAACATACATAATAAATAAGAAACATAGATAAAAAGAGAAAATAAAATCAAACAATTTTTACAAACATCGCGGTGTCTCTGATGCTGCTAAAGGCATCTGGCTCAGCTTTTGCTACCGCCTAAAGGTTGATCGGCTGCAGACTATGTAATAGTGTCCCAAAACCAACTTAAGGCTGGGTTCTCCGAGGGAAAAGTAGACATTTTTTAAATTAGAGAAACACAAATAAAAGAATTTTGGCGAGCAACGCCGTCACTAACACACTCAAGGATAGTCATTTCGGTACATTTTTTATTATCCAAAACACAGTACAGCTCAAATAAAACCATATTTATGTAGTGATAAATTAGACTCACGTCCGCGACTTTTTTTGATGCTATAAAGTTTAGAAACTAACCGGGTAAAGTAGAAACCAACTAAAGTTTAGAAACCGGCCCTAGATAGGACATGGAAAGTATTTGTTTTTCATGTTTTAAATACTAACTATTAGAACAAGAAGAAGAATAAGAATAAACTTTATTTGACAACATTACAAAGAATTCGGCTGACCCAAATATAAACACAGTAAGGGACATTTTTTTTCAAAACCGAGATATTTCCGCTATTGGTTACTGGAACCAACTAGTAACCAATCTGAGTATTTCTCAGTTTTGAAAAAAATGTCCCTTACTGTGTTTATATTTCGGACAGCCGAATTGCATACAGTAGGTACTTACATAATCAAGTAGAGAGGGTACATAATCAAGTAGAGAGAGTAAACTGTACTTTAAAACACCTGATTTAGGGGTAAAGTCGGAAAACCCAGCGTTAAGTCGTTTTTTTTTTTAAATACATATCCTCATATTTTATAACTTCTACGTCAAAACAACTGTAATAGTAAATAGATTGTTTAGCAGGGAGCAAACACCTATTTTTAAGGCGAGAGTGTTCCTTTGAATCCAGAGCGGAGCGAAGGATTATAGAGTAGAATCCCGAGCGTAGCGAGCGATTCTAAAGTAGAATACTGAGCGCAGCGAGGGTTTCAAAGTACACCACTCGAGCTTAAAATAGTGTTGCTCCCGAGGTGGGCACTACTTTTTATCACCCTCTACGAAAAAATAAGTAAGTGCAACTTATGAATAAGAATAGAATAGTACGTTTGTGCCACATTTTTAGCGTCCGATACAATGTTCTCGGAAGTTATCGAAAAAAAAACTTTTTCTGAGTATGAATATATGGTACAGTACCTAATAAATAAATGTTCTGCATGTTTTGTCACTGTATAAATACAAATTTTAATAATAGGGAGCACCGTTTATTATTATATGGTCAATAATCGCAAAAAAAATATTTGTTATTATTTGATAACAAAGAAAATTAGAACAATGTCCGATACCAAAAAAATATATAAATGTCAAAATCGTTTTAAGTACTTAAAAGTAAGATAATGCATGTCAAACTTAGAACTAGGTATGTCAAGTGTGTAAAACGTAGAAGAATTTCAATCTTCTAAAAAAATACAAAATCGTGCTCGCCCAAAATCTTTGATGCGCCATTGATAACGTCATCATTAAGCAAACATCCACTCAAAGGTCAGCCGACCGCAAATAATCGAGGCCTACTTCAAATGATGTCATACAAAACTTATCCAGCCCCTTCAGCACGACGCCGCGATAAACGTTTTGTCGTCCCATGGCATTAAAGCTAGCTTGCTTTTTTTCTCTACGTAAAGAAAGATGGCGCTACGCTACCAGGAGAAAACGTTTATATATATATTTTAACTTTTTTCGTTCATAACGTCCCCATTAAAATAAAAATAAGTCGCCCAATCAGCCACACGTAACTGCCAGTACCCGTCCGGATCGGACAGACTTCGTCACCTTCTGTCAGCACTTCGCAGCCTCCTTAGGGCGTCAGTGACGTCACACAGATCCAGAGGCACTCACAGAGTAGGTACATATATCCTTTTTTATCTTAAACTTCCTTGTATTTTTATTTCTTTTTTAACCGGCTTCAAAAAAAGTTTTAGTGCTTTGCATATGTTTTTTTTATTTTTTTCTAAGCGTCCACACTAAAAATTAAAAAACTCACCCGAAAAGCCACCAGGTAGCTGCCAGTAACCGTCCAGAAAGGTTCTTCGGCGCTTCGCCGCCTCCTTGGGGCGTCAGTGAGGTCATGCAGAACCAGAGGCATTCTTTCAGGGTGAACTCTCTCTTCTCCTCATCGTCCTTGTATTTTTCCCGGTTGTTCTGGAAGCTATAGGGACTCCATTTGTCAAAGACCCACATCAGGAAGCTGGAACGAGGGTAAAAGAAAGGTATTGTAAAATTTTTGAGACAATGTAATAATGGCATGGCAGCCAGTGACAGCAGTACCGACAGCTCAAGCAAGCTAGTAAGTGAGTTATACATTTGTTTTCCTTTTAATTATTTAGTTAGAGCATCTTAGGTAGATTTAAGGGAACCAGCGGTCCAACTAGCGCCACCAGTGAAAGAAAATCATGTCTTCTTTTACAGATCGTATTTGCAAACTGTACAATCTCGCAATCATGTTAACAGTGATTTTTAGGACCCACGACAATTAACCCGGGATCCAGGCCCCAGGGGCTCCAGCGAGTAAGACTAGCGCCACAGTGGAAAACAAATCATATATTTCTACTTTTTGACCCACACACACACATTTAATATGTCTATGTATGTACCTGTCTACAAATTTGTACGGAACCTAAGTTAGTACCCAAAATGGCAAATAACAGGAGCATATTTCCGAAATAATTATGTTTTATTCGTGTAATTTTATGTGTGCAATAAAGTATAAAGTATGTTTTAGATCATGAAATCACGCCTTCAAAATGAAACTACTGTATTGAGAGACACGCTTTTGCATATAATAATATTATCTTAACTTTGGAAAGACTGATACTGACATCCGTGGAACTCCCAGGGCAATATTTCATAGAATTAAATTTCACGGTTTAGTATGACCTGAAGTGTGTAGATTTGGCTACGCAATTTACATCGAATTGTCATAATAAAGTATGAATTGTAGTTTTATGAAACGCGGCCCTGTACTCAACCTTATGTTCACTTGACGTCCGTGAGTGACCTCGTATCATATCCCGCTGCAAAACACTGGAGTTATTTTTAAATTCCCGTAAAACGTCAATTAGAGTTGGTTTTTACAACAACATTGTCCAACATTGAGTTAGAAAATGAAGAAAGAAAGATTGGCTAAAGAAATCATCATCGAGCGAATGTGGCGAAGGGCAATATAATTACTTTTTGGGTACGGAACCCCAAAAAGTAGCCGAAACCGGCGTGCGCGCATGCAACGACTAGGTAATTAATGTTGATGAAGCGAAAGAGTACTGCCGGGATCATGGCAAGTGGCAAACCCTGGTCTCTGCCTACCCCTCCGGGATACGGGCGTGAGTTTATGTAATGTAAAATAATGTATGCCATAATAAACTATGAATTTCAGTTACATTAAACGCAGCCCTGGCGTACGGGCAAGCCAGATATTTATTCTAAACGTTTTCTAATAAGGATTTAGACTCATAGAAACAGTATTTTACGAAATAATTCAAATATCGATTATGAAAAGTCATAAAGAAAAAGTTTTTCTCGTAGAGAAAGAAATTAATTCCAATTATCCTTTAACATGGCCTCTCCAATGAGATTGAAACATTTTTTGTGCAATCGCGATCGCGACTTGCCTCATGCTACCTACCTATCTTCGTTATTTTCTATCTTCGTTACGCTTACTCCTAGTTTCTCGTTGTCTAATAATCTAAAACAAGCAATTTTTGAAACTCGTAAAGTCCCGAAAAAGATATTTTTATGGTTTAATTTTAATCACACCAATATAATTTAAAGTTCCGGTTCGACGTTAGGTCCGGATTTAGCTATGGCGTATGCGTATGTACAGTCTACATTCAGCACCCGAACACATTTTGGTCGATACAGGCTTTTCTGCCGAACATGATAAGAGTTAGAGTAGACAGTCTAGCTGTCACTCACTGTACAGCCACTCTCAGCCGTTAGAGGGTGACTTGATACTTGACCATTTATGTCCACGCAGTAAAGGTTGGAGGTTGTTGATATAACTATGACACACTTTGGTACTACTTCTAGTCTCGTCACAGTATCTACGGAGTTTAGACTCTATTTGCCATACAATTAAGTTTTACTTTACGGTAATTCCGCCAATCCCAGTACATATTGTAGTTTTTTCCAGTATGACGAGTCAGTCTTAATAGCTCAAGCGGTTACCCCACTATAGACCGTAGCCATAGGCGATATAAGGGAGCGAATTGAACAAAAGAGGTAAGAGAGTACCCCATCCGTGTGCACATATCTGACAGTACTAAGTTGACCTCGTTTCACAAAGTCAAGATAAGAAATAATGGAAAATGTTACGGGGAGGGCGCCACGTGTGCGTGTGTGAGTGGTGTGACCATTTACTTACCTACTTCGGTACCTACAAGGGCTGCCACGTGTCCGGGTTTGCTCGGAATCGTGGCAGCCCTGATGGGCCAAAGACCAGGAATCTGATTGCCAGGGGCGGATCCAGCCCTCAAAAGCAGTGGTGGTCACAACCACACAAAAATTGGCCAAGTGTGTAAGAACTCGCTTATAATCGATAAGATCATATCCTTTGTATGTGCATTCATACAAAGGAGATGTTTACAAAATATAATGACACCTTGGCCAAGATTTTGTACAGTGTATAGTTCCGCGTGGGCAAAGCCGTGGGGCAAACACTAGTAAATCTACAAAAATAATAAATGTGTGTTTTGCACATCATAATGTCACATTTAGGCCGACTTGCACCACTTTCTTAAATGTGGCTTAACAGCATTTAACTAAAATTCTTCATACAAAAGTCGATTTAAAGGGCGACCTAAGTGACATTTAAGAAGAGGTGCAAGCCGGCCTTAGAACCTTAACTACAGAACCGATTTTGATGAAATTTGTTCAACTTCAAATCTTACTCGGTTAGGTAGTCTATTAGGGTTGTGGGCATGCCCATCGTGCCCACACCGTGGATCCGCGCTTGCTGATTGCCCCGGCTCCGGGCTAACATTATAATCCTCCGGGTCCGTAGATTATTTCTTTATTTATATAAATATACTCGATGTATAAAATTACTAATATATATAGCTACAATCCGGTATACTCACTGACTGACTGACTGATCATCTATAGATTTCCTCGGAAACGGTAAGAGCTACGTGAAAATTTTGTATGAGAAAGTTGTAGGAAATGTATGATATACAGCCATCCTATGAAGCCGATTTTTGAATTTCGAACGCCTTCTCCTATACAAATAGGCTAACTCTTTTGTTTACCGGCCGATTTGGATGAAATTTGGAACGGGTGTTTGTTACGTGATCTAATTTAAAAAAAAATTTTTGACCGTTCGAAATTCAAAATAGGGGCGAGAATATGGCCGCCCGAAAAATCGACCTCTGCGCAAAAAAGTCGGCAGCCAACTGGGCACATGCTGGAGACGTGCCCTAAACGGCATCGGGTTGTCAAAAGACCCAGGTATATGAGAAAAAACGGACATTTTGACATTTCAAGATGGCGGCCGAGATATCGACGATTGAAAATGAGAAAATTTTGTATGGAGATTTGTACTGAAAATCGACTTTTAGTATAAAATTTCAAGCAAAAGTCAGATGGGACAATTTTTCGAGGCCGAAACGGGCATGAGGAACCCCGCCACGGCGAGGCCGAAGGCCGAGCTCCGTTCAGGCCGAGGCCGAAGGCCGAGACTATACATTTTCCGGCGAACAAGCAACAACGCAAAAGCCAGATGGGACAAACTTGCGAGGCCGAAGGCCGAGCTCCGCGAAGCGGGCCCCAGGAACCCCGCCGCGGCGAGGCCGAAGGCCGAGCTCCGTTCAGGCCGAGGCCGAAGGCCGAGACCATACATGTTCCCACTTATCAAATCCCTACCCCAAGTGTCTAGCGAGACCCTAGGCCGAGCGCCGCGGAGAGTGAAGCTCGGAGCGGCTGGGGGTTGGCGCGCGAAGCGCGCAGGGGGTTCACCCCCTAGTTACTAATATATATAGCTGCAATCCGGTATACTCACTGACTGACTGACTGACTGATCATCTATAGGTTTCCTCGGAAACGGTAAGAGTTACGTGAAAATTTTGTATGAGAAAGTTGTAGGGAATGTATGATATACAGCCATCCTATGAAGCCGATTTTTGAATTTCGAACGCATTCTCCCATACAAATGGGCTAACTTTTTTGTTTACCGGCCGATTTGGATGAAATTTAAAACGGGTGTTGGTTACGTGATCTAATTTAAAAAAAAAAATTTGAACGTTCGAAATTCAAAATAGGGGCGAGAATATAGCTGCCCAAAAAATCGACCTCTGCGCAAAAAAGTCGGCAGCCAACTGGGCATATGCTGGAGACGTGCCCTAAACGGCATCGGGCTGTCAAAGGACCCGGGTATATGAGAAAAATCGGACATTTTGGATTTTCAAAATGGCGGCCGAGATATCGACGATTGAAAATGAAAAAAATTTGTATGGAGAATTTGTACTGAAAATCGACTTTTAGTACAAAATTTTAAACAAAGATGAATTTATACTATAAATCCATAAGAGGCGTCGAAGGCCATGATACAGGCTCCCAGCATGTACCAACGACTTTGTTTTCTAAGTTAAGTACATTTGTGAAGTCATCGTAACAATACCACTCGCTGACGGAGGATACCTAAGTGTCTGAGGTGTTCACGCACCTCAGCGCTTAAATTTCCAATCCGCTGTGGGCACGCGTGATGATTAAGCCCGTACTCTCTCTCTCTCTCTCTCTCTGAGAGAAGGCCTGTGCCCTGCATTGATACGTAACAGACTACATTAAAAATATCTACGTATATTATAAAGAATGTGTAGTAAGGGGTCAATATAATAACGTCTTTCCCGAAATCTGCGGGCCCGACATTTTTAAAGGTGGTAGCCCTAGTATCTACCTGCACCGCCCTGCACGGTTATTGATTACATACTGGATGCCCTATTTATTGTCTATCGAAGCTTTGGGGGGCTTACAAAGAGCTTACTACACGACAGAAAAAAATATTCAATCAAAGAAGCGCGAAGATTCTGAGAATCTTAGGCCCGGTTTCTCAATTGAGAATTACACTAAGTAAACACTTCAGTAACGTTCTGTCACGCTCTTTTCTCAGGAATTAGAAGAGACAACACTACAGTTAACTATTTACTTAGCGAAATTCTCAATCCAGAAACTAGTCCTTATAAGCCAGTAACGCCAGGATCAAATTGCAATTCTCTGCGAATCAATTTGTAATTTTCTACTTCGCTAGTTGCTGGTCAAAAAACTTTCATTGCTATCCAAAGCCGTAGTTTTTGCTGATTGTTTAAATAAGCGAAAAAGTATAATGCAAGGCAGATAACTTGAACAAAAATCCGCACAGTTGAAATTGATAAGTAAGAGCAAAATTATTTTCTTACTTATTTGTTTATTTGACTAAAGCCGAATAATTGTCGTATCAGTCACATCCCTCGTCCCCCGCTAATTAGACCAGAAATACGATACATACGTCTATGAGAATTCAAAGTCATTTGGTCAGATTATTTAGGAGGCATTATACCCGTTTTTAGGGTTCCGTAGTACGACAAGGATCCCTTATAATTTCGCCATGTCCGTCTGTCTGTCTGTCCGTCCGCGGCCTAGCACAAGGACTAGAAAGCTGTAATTTGGTATGTGTATACATACTTAGTACGCCGATAAAGTTAAAGAATAAAATGTTGGAAAATACCTCCCCTAACATGAAAATGATTTATTTTTTCTCGTCTACTCCATCATGTGGGGTATCGTTAGATTGGTCGTTGAAAAATATTGTGGGTGTAGGAAGACTATTTTTTTATTTAGGGTTAAGAATTAAATCGCTAATTTTTTTGTTCAAATAGGGCGCCCCCCCCCCCCCCCTTACTAGTTAACGAGTAATAGGCAACCAACTTATAAAAGTAACATTTCGTACAAAATCCATTAAAAATTACTGATGAAGTTGTTAGTTCTGTAAAGCAGATTAAAAAAAAACCCTCTTTCTACGGAACCCTACATTGCGCGTGGCCCGACACCTACTTGGCCGGTTTTTTCTAATAACATAACACAGGTGATACCTAAAGTCATGGAAAGGTGAATCATGGTGGGTGACGCATTTTTCTGATGAGTTAGGTATTTCAAAACATGGTGAAACAAAACGCCATGTCGAGCAAGTAGGCACCCAGGAATGAAAGTCAACGTCGTTCTCTAATGCTGTGTAAGGAATTTGAGAAGGGAAGTGGGCGTCGGCGGAGGCTTTATCAGGATTCGTCAAGCCAAACGGAAGACCGCCTGTTACCCAAAGGGTAAGGGACCCGACTCCACTGTCCGTCTGTCTGTCTGTCATTAACCGTGATAGCTAGACAGTTGCAATTTTCACAGATGATGTATTTCTGTTGCCGCTATAACAACAAATACTACAAACAGATTAAAATAAATACTTAACAGGTACCCGTACAACAAACGTGATTTTTTTGCCGTTTTTTACTCGATGCAATTTTTGATACGATTTTGTGCTTGAAATATTCAAATATTGTTCAGATAATGGTAGGGAACCCTCCGTGCGCGAGTCCGACTCACACTTGACCAGTTTTTTTTGTAGCTTTTCTTTCCTTACAATTGTGTTTTGTTTGTTTACTCGGTGTTTTTGTAGCAATTTAAATCAATGTCTTTATTCTTTCTTTCAAACAAATCTAATCTACCAATCTACACTGATCAACTCGCGGGTCACCTGCATGCTAACCTAACCTAACATAACACAACCAACTAATCGGAAAATGAACTTCACTTAGCTTCAGCCTGAATTAATACATTCACATCTGTGTCAAAGTTCCGCGTGGAATAGCGCCCCATTTGTAGACCTTTTACTGATAAATGAACGTTTACTTACTACGTTTAATCCCTTCGTAGAGTCGATTAGTTATTTGGAAGAAGCTCGTTCGCTTCAACAACATTCATTAGTGCATACACGCACCCCGGTTTCGGGTATTTTGATCTTGCCCTTCGCTATTATATGCCCTACTTGGTCAAATCAATCGATAGACCCAGAACCCAGACCCAGGTTTGATTCCCAGTGCGGGCATCTATGACTTCGTTTTCTAAGTTATGTACATTTGTGAAGTTATAGTAGCAATACCACTCGCTAACGGTAAAGGAAAACATCGTGAGGAAACCTGAGTGTCAGAGCTATTCACGTACCTCAGCGCTTGAAATCTTCAATCCCAAACTCTCTCCCTGAGAGAAGGCGTGTGCCCTACAATGGGACCAAATTCAATGGTGGGACGTATATTAGGCTGCTTATGAATCGGTAGACTGGGTAAAGTAGACTTACCTCGTAAAGAAGTAGGCGGCCAGTATAGAGAGCCAGACGTCGTTCTCCAACACCGTGAGGAACTTAAAGAGGGAGGTGGGCGTACGCGGCAGCTTCATCAGGATCGTGATGCCGACCAGGTCGTAATAAGGGACCGTGAAGTCCACCACATTCTCTCTCTCTGCCATTACGGAGAGAGAGGTCAGACCTGTTTTTTTTTTAGATACTTTTTACCGATTTCACAACCAAATTTTATCACAATTACGTGTCAATATTTCAATGTTATAAAATTTAATGGTCACTTACCTATATCAGCCCTCTTCTCAATAAGCTCCTTCACAATGCCGTTCCAGTTGCCATTGTCGTCCATCACACCGAAGTTGTTGTCTGGCGCGAGGGTGATCTCGTAATCAAACTTAACTATCTGACGGATCTCCTCTATGAGGTCGATGCAGTAGCCCTTGAAGCCCTTTGGTGCCTCGTCGTCGCGGATTATGAAGGGCTGTTGCTAGGGAGAGAAATTAGGAAGTTATTAACAGCTGGTCAACCTTTATATGCTTCACTGTGGACTTTGAACCGTTCTAGAAGTCAAATTCCGTAAAATATTACTGCTCTAAAGCCCTATTTGACTGCACAAAATCAAAAATCAAAATCAAATTTTTTTATTCAAAGTAGCACAGAAACTGCGACTTAATGAACGTTACAAGTTAAACTAGGTGTCCATTTCAAAATCTAGATCATTTTGGAGAAAAAATGGACAAAAAAACTCCAAACTTAGTCTTTTCAAGTCCTTAATTTACAGGATTTATATAAATGTTCTAAAACTCATGCATTGAACTGGCTTTAATTCCAGACATCATTGTCATCTAAATAATCTTTAATGTTATAGTAGCTTTTTTGGCACAAAGTGCGCTTCACACATTTTTTGAACCGCGTTTCTGGCAAGCTTATTATATCCTCAGGGATCTTATTGTAGAAACGTATACAATGCCCCATAAAGGATGTATTAACCTTTGCCAGCCTAAATTTTGGGAACGAAAGTTTATGTCTATTTCTAGTATTTACATTGTGTTGGCTACCTACAGTTTTAAAGTCACTGATATTTTTCCTAACATACATAATATTTTCATAGATATACTGACTAGCAACTGTTAGGATGTTGGTTTCTTTAAAGAAATCTCTTAACGAATCTCTATTGCCTAGCTTATATATGAATCTGATCGCTCTCTTCTGCAGGACGAAGATGGTCTCAATGTCTGCAGCCCGACCCCACAGTAGTATACCATAGGACATAATACTATGGAAGTAACTAAAATAAACAAGCCTAGCAGTTGCGACATCAGTTAGTTCCCGGATTCTTTTAACTGCGTATGCTGCAGAACTGAGCCTATTTGCCAATTTTCCTATATGAGGACCCCATTGAAGCTTTGAATCAATTGTGATACCCAGAAATACAGTTTCTTCTACAAGGTCTAGTTTATCATTCCCCAATATAACATTGCTGTCAACCATTTTGACATTTGGTAGTGTAAATTTTATACATTTTGTCTTTTTTGAATTTAATAATAAGTTATTAGAAGTAAACCAATATAGTACCTTAGAGAGAGCATTATTTGTACCCGCAAGGTCATTTTCTTGTCTCTTAATCTTAAAAATAAGTGACGTGTCATCTGCAAACAATACTATCTCTGACATATTTTGAACCATGAACGGCAAATCATTTACATATACGAGGAAAAGGAACGGCCCCAAAATAGATCCCTGTGGCACTCCCATCTTAACCTCCGACCCGGATGATTTAGTCCTATTTATGTCAGCTTTTTGAACCCTCCCTTCTAAATATGATCTCATAAGTTTTAAGCTCCTCCCATTCACTCCGTAGTGTTTTAATTTTAAGAGAAGTGTTTTATGGTCCACGCAGTCAAATGCCTTCGACAAGTCACAGAAAACACCTATAGCATCCTTCCGATCCTCCCATGCACTAAATATATGTTTAACTAATGTGACACCAGCATCCGTCGTAGACCGCCCTTGCGTGAAACCGAATTGCTCACTATGAAAAAGTTGATAATTATTAAAGTGTGTAAGTAGTTGACCTAGAACTATTTTCTCGAATATTTTACTCAAAACGGGTAGAACCGAGACTGGTCTGAAATTTGTGGGATCTTGCCTGTCGCCGCTTTTAAATAAAGGAACGAGCCTACTATATTTCATTAGGTCAGGGAATGTACCCTCATCTAAACATTTGTTAAAGATTCTGGCCAAATGGGGTGCTAGGACATCGATTACTGAGCTAACTATTATTACTGACATACCCCACAGGTCTTCAGTTTTTTTAAGATTTAGCACAAGAAGGCCAATGTGCAAGCGACTTCCACGAAGGCTGCCATACCAAATACGTAGCTTGATAGACAGGATGCCTACTTAGGTAAAGGTATGTAAGATAGGTCACTCTTTACTTATCCTTGAAAGGCCAAATTAAACTATTTGCGCTTGGGAAAAGACGAAACATTGGAACAACTTCTTATAGTACCAAGCCACACCGAAAGTAGGTATTACAAAAAAAAATTATGTAGGAGAGACTGGCCAGCTATAATCTATTTTGAAAATATTATTATTTATAAGTAAGAATAGGTTCTAGTTTCAAAATTTCTCTCCACATTTTTTGCGAGCTAATTTATCGTGTCTCATAAAAATCAAAATCAAAATCAAATTTTTTTATTCAAAGTAGCACAGAAACTGCGACTTAATGAACGTTACAAGTTAAACTAGGTGTCCATTTCAAAATCTAGATCATTTTGGAGAAAAAATGGACAAACAAACTCCAAACTTAGTCTTTTCAAGTCCTTAATTTACAGGATTTATGTAAATGTTCTAAAACTCATGCATTGAACTGGCTTTAATTCCAGACATCATTGTCATCTAAATAATCTTTAATGTTATAGTAGCTTTTTTGGCACAAAGTGCTCTTCACACATTTTTTGAACCGCGTTTCTGGCAAGCTTATTATATCTTCAGGGATCTTATTGTAGAAACGTATACATTCCCAAAATTTAGGCTGGCAAAGGTTAATACAAAGGATGTATTAACCTTTGCCAGCCTAAATTTTGGGAACGAAAGTTTATGTCTATTTCTAGTATTTACATTGTGTTGGCTACCTACAGTTTTAAAGTCACTGATATTTTTCCTAACATACATAATATTTTCATAGATATACTGACTAGCAACTGTTAGGATGTTAGTTTCTTTAAAGAAATCGTAATGATCGTAATTCGTACGATAGACTTCAAACGCCATTGATGGATGATGGAACTTCTACGGCAACAGTGTAGGTATCGTTGGTTTGGTTATCGCGGTCGACTCACTTTGGGGGATAAAGAAAGAAGTGGTCGCCCTTATATGGCTGTTACGGAAGAAAACATGCTAGCAGTGAAAAAAATTATTCAAAGCAATAGGCGAGTTACGTATCAGGAGATTTCGCACATATTGTAGATTAGATCGGGAATTCACGAGATTCTACACGTGCATGTACGCGTGAGGAGGATAGTTTCACGCTCGATGCCGCACAATTATCTCTGTACCTATAGTCTGTGCGCACAACCTCACCGACGCTCAGAAGCAGGGCCGATAGCAGGGTGATATGTGAAGTTTGTGAAAGAAGTACATATAAGTTTTCTCTGTTGTGACTTGAGCAACATGCGACCAAACACATGGCTCCACGGGCGACTGCTCCACCACGACAACGCGCTCAACGAGGCACTTCTTGGACAGCACGCCGGTCAAAATCCTGGGTCACCTCCTTACAGCCCTGACCTACCACCGCGTGACTTCTTTTTATTCCCGAAAAAAAAATCAGCTCAAAGGGATACAATTCTCGTCGCCGGAAGTTGCGCTGTCAGCGTTCCAGCAGGCTGTAAACGAGGTGCCTGCGGCGGACTGGAATGAATGAATGGATGGCGGACAGTGTTTCTAAAATTGGTTCAGACGCATGAAACTTGTATAGAGGCTGGTGGAGAGTACTTTCAAAAGATTTAATAAAAAAAATATTTACATATAGAAATATAAAATATTTACTTTACTTTATTTTCGCAAATCTTTCTGAGTGTGCCACGTACTCGTAGGTATAGGTACGTGCCGAAACATTTTCAACGTAATTATAATATACCAACGCCATTATTTTCATTGGAAGATCTGAATTTAACATTATAGGTACCTACTTATAATCCTTATTTAGGTAGATAAGCTAACAAAAATAAGAATACGCTGCTCTTTATTTACTTGCAGCAGCTAGGTACGTTATGAACGATTGAAAACGTAAAACCAGATCTACTGTTTCGTCCGAAATGTACAGTGGATAGGACATCAACATTTATACACGTATACTCTGCTCAGTTACGCTACGAGCGACTTTGCAACAAAAATATAAAGGCTGACCTGCTGTCGAATGTATACGTACATGTGTAAGATTCTGAAATTGCCTGTCTATTACAAGATTAGGAGTGACCCAGGTTACTTACTTGAGTTGTGATAAGAGTCTAACCTAGGTACCTTATAATGCTATTATGCTACCATATGATTGTGTAACCAAGTAACGTGGTAACAAGACCGTAACAACCAACCGATCATCACAATACAACGGACCATCCTACGAGGAAAATAAGTAGGTAGATGGGAACTTAAGTCCCATGAAAGTAGATGCCACTCAAAAGCAAAGGAGAAAGACCTGTAGTAGGAGATATAACATTAATCATTGTTTCATAAGGAGCCTATATACGTCCCACTGTAGGGCACAGGCCTTCTCTCAGAGAGAGTATGGGCTTAATCACTACGATTTCAAGCGCTGAGGTATGTAAATAGCTTATACACTCAGGTTTCCTCACGATGTTTTCCTTCACCGTTAGCGAATGGTATTGCTACTATAATTTCACAAATGTACATAACTTAGAAAACAAAGTCATAGGTACATGCCCGCACTGGGAATCGAACCTGGGTCTCCCGCTTCCGAGTCCAATGTTCTACCCACTAGGCTACCACCACCGCTTCAATCATTGTTTCTGTCGAAGTAAATTTCTCATTTCTCACGATAATTTATCCCCATCTTCATTGGTTGTCTTCGCCAATTATTTCAGGAATCCCCGTACCTGTATCATCACATTGAGGTCATTATTGCACAAATCAATGCGCGGCGATTGGAGTAAACGTACCCACGATTTCGGGTTCAATCGAAAGGATTAGAGTGGATGTTATCGTTAATGAAAGAGCTAATAATGTATTTTGTTTTCTGGTGTGCACAATAAAGTGTTCTAATCTAATATTTAAAGGAAGAATGACTCGCAGTAATATTAGCAATCCCTTACTCGAATATTATGTAGATATCCCTAACTGGGCATTGAGACAAGATCATCTTAAAACTCGTCGTGCAACTGAATAGCGTCCCAGTCGTTAGCAGCCAAGCATTGTCGCAAGCAGGTGTCAACAATGCCGCAGTACACAAAAGATGCTAATGCGCCGCAGTAATTTCGGAGCTCAAGAGCACACAACGTAACGTACGAATTTGCCAACAAAGGAACGCCGTCATGGAATGGCATACCTACCTACATCCAGTCTCCACTTGATCAAATAGTCTAAAAAAGAACTCTCGACTGGAGTTCAGTGACTTGTAGGTCTTTTGCAGAAAACAGGTAAGAATGAAATGGGCTAGCTAGCAAGCCCAATGGCAATCTGACCTTCAATGCACATGATATGCCCCACTGACCCAGTAGATAAGGGAGCGCGAGCGTTTATTAGGTGGTGGGCCATTTAGCCTATTAGGACCTGACCCCTTAACCTTCTAGATACCAGGTTTGATACCTCTATTATATATAAATAAATAAATAAACAAATAAATAAAATCTTTCTTCAATAACCAGCGGTTATATGTACCTAGTTTACAGATACCCCGCTTTTCCTTATGACATTGCTAAGCTTAATGAGTAAAGTACATTTTTAATGCTGTATTATATTTAGATTTACATGCATGCAGAAGGAATTGAAAACTATCATAAATTAAAACTTAGAATCTTTGATTTTTTAAATGTAGAATTAAGAACAGAAAAATTGTGTGTGCGTGCGTGTATGTGTGACTGATTATTGTCACCATTTTTAACAGTACAAGGGGGCGTAAAGTAATATGAGAGGAAAATATTTATGCTATGTACCTATGCTATGCTATGCTGTGATGAGGAGTGCTTCAGTAGAGTCATAATCTAGTTGGCTCAATCAAGCGTGGATTAGATTTTTGACATTGTGAGAGCAAAATATTCAATAACTTGTTAGCTTTATAATATAGACGCTTGGAACAGTCATTGAATTGATGCTTTCGGCCGCTTAAACAGCTTTGGGAACCAAGTTACGCAACCAGCTGTGAAACAGGAACCCTAGACAGCGAGTCTCTAACGCTGTTTGGCAAATCCTTTCACTACTCATGTTTTTGGTCTTTCTGATAAGTCTGATAGATGTATTGCATAGACGAGAGTTGCTGCAACTATCGATCAATAAAGAAACTTACCTCGACAGTCACAACTCGGTAGACCAACTGCGCTGAGTAGTCACTCATGTTTTCAGGGTCACTCAACGACAAAGTGCTGGCTAGCCCTGCCTTCCAAGACCCTAGAGACCGGCTACCGATCGAGGCGCCATCTTTCACGGTGACAGCCGACAACTCAGTGTTAAACTCCATGTAACTTCTTCCGTTCATCGGGTCGTCTTCGGGAATGAAAAGCGGGGCGTACGTTGGGATTTCTTTGACCTAGAAATGGAATCGTGCTTAGGAAGCGAGACCAGCTCATTTCAGACGGGGTAGCCTTTTGGATTCGATAAGTACTGAAAAAAGGCTTAAGGATGCCTAAACATGCCCGATGAAGTTCGATGCCAGCAAAGCTGTTAATTTCTACTAAAAACACACCTCCTGAAAAGCCGATTTAAGATCCAAGGATCTGTTGGGCGTGTTCTTGCCATCGTAGTCGTCGCACGTTATGTATCGCATGTCGTTTGGCCACTTGCCAGAGTCCAGCAGTGATCTGGAACCATATAAAATGTTCAACTCTATCGCCTGACTGTTAAAATTAGAGTATTTTACACGTGGCGCTTTCAACCGTTCTGACATTGAACTAATAAGCACGTTAATTACTTGATGGCTAAAAAGGTACGTAGCGAGAGATCGAAATAGAAAGCGGAAGTGATCTCGGGCTCCCCATTCATGCTGTACGTTGTCTTTATCTTTCCTAAACGGTCCCTGCTCTTGGCATCTGGCGTAGGTCGGAGATAAACGATCGTGGCGTCTTTACAGCCGCAGCTAATGTCCCCCTTGTCGAGAGATAGAGCGAACCACGCCGTCTTTCTTCCGAAGTATTGGTTCTCATCCGCCGCGTCTAGAACGTTCTTTATGGTCCTCAAACTCCCTAGGACAAAGAAGTTGACAATATCCAGCTCTCGTAGGCTCTTCAGCTGATTTTTAATCTCGTCTCTGTTGAAGCTTTTTACAGGCGTGATGACGTGTCTCGTCGGTATGTTTTGTAGCAGCGACTTGTATTTGTGGTCCATTACTGTAACGTTAAAATTATTTAAAGAGAACCTACCTATTTAAAACTGAAAAACGTGCAAAACATGGTTCTAGGGTTTACCCACATGACGCTCAACAAAACAATTTAATTACTAAAATGACTGACCGAAAAACTCGTCGAATATAATGGCAGCGTTTGTAATGTCTTGCTTCGTAACTATGGCCCTTATCGCTTCAGGCAAAATATCCGCTGGCGGCATAACTTGTAGCATAAACTTGGTCTGATTAGTGGTCAAAGACCTCCATTGTCTCAAGTCCCCCATTTGCCCAAAAGATCCCGAAATAGTGGGTAGGGATAGGGCAGACGTGAATGATTTGATGGTCTCTGACCCTATGCCAGTCATGGTGAAGTCCAAAACGACGTGAGGAGATTTTTTCGATAGAATCATGTCGTTGTACTTTCTGCAAACTGCAAGAAAACATCCGATATTCTAGCTAGACTATAGGTACTCGAGCTAACAGGCAAACACCCGAAATAAACACAATTTCCTCCACAAGCCCCTTTGTCAGTCTTGGTCCCTCATTAAAATAATTTATTCTGTAGGTACCTACTACGAACACTTACCATTCTCCAAGAAGGCCTTGGCATCAGTTCTGTTGCCGACCACGATGACCGGGTCCACGGCCAAGCCCAAACTTGGATTCCGTCGTACATACTCCTTGGCCACTTCAAACGCTTTTTCAGCCAGTGCGTTGCTCTCCTCGTTCACTAGTACTGCAAAAAGAAACAAATGGCGGTCATCGCCAGTCATACGAGGAAGATGGCAGAATCAGACGACCTCACTGATGTCATAAAATCACATCAATTTACTTACGGACGTTGATATTCTGCGTAGTCTGAGAAACACTGAACTGAAAAAACCGCAAGAGAATCAATGTAAATAGCCCACTCATTACGGCCATTTTCTGGTCACATTAGTTTTTCATTTTGGATTTCTTCTCCGCTGATGTGCAAGGGTTTCCATGGGCAGTCTGTGCCCTACTGAACTTAATATCTCATCAGAGACACGTATGTGATTGTGTACAGTAAAGTTGCCACGGCGATGCCCGACCTTGGTATTTATGTGGTTTATTGATATGGCCATCATGATGGATTATTAGTTTTACCCCGCTTTGATGTACACCTAAAGTTGTAGGTTGTGTATTCAGTGTACATAATTTAATTAAAAAGGATAGCAACATGCTTTGAGACGTAACTATAATTAATGAAATTACTGACTTAGCAGCAGATACACAGGTTGAATGAAAATAATAGAATCTTGGTTGGACTGTTTTATTGCCAAACATTTTACACTAACTTCACATTAGAGAAAGTGTTAAATCTGTACATGCTACGTACTATAAAATCTATTACTAAATGTACTTTGAAATAAGACATCGTGTCTGAAGTGGTTAGTCTGAAAAAAGTTAAGTCAGAATCTTAACAATTAAATCCCCTAGAACACATGTTATTTTTTAGTTTTGGCAATAAAAAAGATTCGTTTCCATAGGTGTAATCTTTCATTCGAGTTTGTTTTATCACATATCAATGAAAATTAAGAAAATAAGTTACAAAACATTGGATATATGAAAAATAAAGATGTCAAATAGGATACAAAATAGCATGAACAATATTATGTCATATGAACTATCACCTTGTCGAATTTGAACTTTTAATTTTCCAATATTATGTTACAGTTACATTGTAAACTTTTTTTTCCTGTAAAGCAGTTGAAACCGCCTCATACCATAAACCCTGTTAGACTAAATTTTAAGTAAGTACTATTCTTTCGCTTGTATGGTATGATGGCAAAGATTTCCTCTGATTTAAGTACTAAGATGACACAAATCTGACAAAATGATTACGCTGATTCACAATGCTATGTATTCAAAATACTGAAGGAATGTTTTAAAAGGTAATATGCTTATGAAAAATATAAAGTGCGATATTTTACTGCTAACTTAAATTTTACAACTGAATTATTTATCTAAACATTTAAACCTTAGTCTTAGAATAATTTGTTGTATTTCCATTCAGTTAATCAGAAGCTGTTTAAAGAAACGCGTCGTTCACAGAACGGATGCGAATTGATTTCACACTGGGTGAATTACTTTGGCAGTACATAACTGGTGAAATACTTATCAATACCAATGTAAAACGATTCAATTCAAAATCCCATCTACTGTCTGTTGAAATAGACATCAATAGTCGAAGCAGCATACAACACCTACTCATTGTATCCTCAATGTTCAGTTAACTACAATGCACAGTAAGTCATCAAACCGACAGTCCCAACATTAATTTACACTTTACAGGTACTTTTCAGGTAGGCTTAATCAATACACACTGTATTAATTGAAAGACTTAAAACATAGCTGTCGCAAAAGATCTCAACTCAATCTTCGGTAAATATTTCGTTATATATGTAAATTTGGTATAGTCAAGGGGCAATCAAAAGGATATGTGCAGTATAATCAGTTAGTGTGAGAGTTGAACTCTAATGCGCAGTTGCATTGCAGTAAACCAAGCTAGATCTGAGACTAATAGAACTTAGGCTGCTGCTTCTTCCGCCTCTTTGGGCGCCTCTTCCTCCTCCACTACTTTCGCCTTCTTCTCAGGTGTGGTCTTCTCGGTGGTGCCATTGTCAGCTGTGGATTTCCTCTTCACAGCAGCACCATTTTGTTCTACAAAAAAAAAAGAAAGAAAGTTAGGTACAATTAAATATTGTGAGTAAAGTTAGGGTATCAACTTCTCCGCTTGCGACTGGAATAGACAGAGTATCACTAAAATGATTTGATTCCACAATCAAGGTATAAATCTAATACACTAATTATTATTTTTGTTATGGAACAAGTGTAAGTGATCTCTATTTTAAACACAAATAAATTTAGAATTGAAAGAACTTTTTGATTTCATGATATAGGTACATAGCTCATTAGTCCATACAAAAAAAAATATCCCTCAGCGAAATAAAAAAGGCTACAATGTTAAGTCTGCATGCATATAGAATTTGTTAGACAATTTACAAGACACATTTGAATTTTTGTATGTACCAAAGTGCTACATTCCTATAAGAATATACAAGTCACATAAAACAAAAAAGCAGTAACATCCAGTGTGTTTCTTCTGGATGATGCTTTTGCTTTTATATGACTCATATATGCTACATGAATATGCCTAAGTCTAGTAAAGAAAGAGGTAACCAACCTCTTTTCTCATAGGATAGGCCATAACAAAAGGAAAAAAAATCTCACCTTTCGCATCACCATTTTCAGAGGCGTCGTTGCTTTCCTCGGCGTCATTGCTCTCTTCAGCATCTCCGTTTTCGGCGGGAGACTCCTCTGGGACATCCCCGCTTCCATTCTCCTTGCCGTTGCTCTCGACTGCTGCGACCTTTTTCGCGGGAGACTTCTTCACAGGAGACTCTTTAGACACCTCAGTTGAGCTCACCTCCTCGGGCGCGACTTCCCTGGAAAGATAACGATGAAACTGTGAGTTACACACTAACCCGTGGTTCAGAACATTTATATCGTAATGGCCTACCTTGGTCTAGCATAGAATGTAGTAAAGTACTGTTTTGCGAATTAGTCCCGCTTAGTATAACTAGAACGCCGTAGCGTGAGGCTAGGTACGTCAAAACAATAGATATGAACGTAGATAAACGCGGTTGGGAGCCAGTGCAAAAGGAAGTCTTGAGACAAAAAGTGGCGGTTACGCAAGGCTGCACGTGCGAAAGTTGCATGCACTTGCGGAAACCGAACGTAAACACGATTACAGAATGCGTTATGCGCTTCAGTACGTAGGTACTTCATAGGTATGAAGTTGTATAGATAGACAAACGACCAGCGTTAAAAATAACCAATGACAACACTGCGCGCCGCGTCCCTCTTGATAACGTAACCACCTTGCAAAACTCTCAGGTCGCCGTGGCGGTAGGTTTTCAAAATGAGCGCGCGCCGCGCGACGCCGAAGCGCCGCCCGGCACGCCGCGCAACCTAGCCGCGCCATCTTGGAAGCGGGCCCGCGCGCCTTCGAGCGGCGTGCTTTTTAGCAAAATCTAAATACACCTTCGGCATTCGAAACTACGCAGTCTAAAACAGTTTACAAACACATCTCACAACACTAAGTCCCGCTAAAGCTATGAAAGAGCAATACAACAAAACAACTTTTTCCCGCGTGTACCTACCTCGTCGGCGTTAGTCCTTCACTATGACAAAACTAACCAATTATGAATGCACTATTGCGGAAATATTTATGAAACTAACACTGAACACAAAATGCACATTACAGATTCGTAAGGCAAGTAATATAACAGAATCTACACTAAAAAACGGAAGCCATTTTGATCACGTTTTTGAAACCGCCAAATAAAAAAGTGCAATAAACTTCTTGAAAATGACACATGAATTTATTATTTAGGTGACTTACTTGGTTTCGACTGCAGCGTCTGCCATTTTTATTAGTTTAATTTGACAATAACTTAGAATAAATTACAACGCGCGTGCTTTGCACAACGAACGACACTCCGCACTTTACAAAAGACGGCGACAGAATGATGGAGGGAGGAGGGGAATAAAAAAATTGCCGCGCGTCGCGTCGAACTGTGGTGAAGTTGGTGCAAGTACTTCATTCATTGAGATAGCATTACATGAAACCTAACAAATGAAAAGAGATGGCATAACTTCCGCAGGTCTCACTTAAAAGACCTTGAAGCCACCGGAAAATCGTGCGTGAGTACGATACAGGTAGGGAGAATGGTAGATAGTGATGTGTAATGATGAAATTTTTTCCAATTACTTAAAAAAACGTTTTTGAATGTACTATTAGGTTTTTTGTTTTTATTAAAAAGTCATCTCATTTATGAAAACACAATATAAAATTAAGTCAATAGTTGCATAACATTGCATAACATAATTATTATGTCTTGATTGTAATAAAAAAATAATTTTGTTTCAGAAATAGGTTAATGATATCACCTAACAGTTCTGCTCAACCTGAAGATACCGATAGTTGTCAGGGCAGATTCCCAAAACCGATATAAGCTATATTGAATTATATTTAACGCTCGTTTAACTTTGAAAATAATGGTTTCATCCGAAAAATTTATGTGAATTTTCTCCTTGCTATTGGTCGCACTGTACAAATTAGACTACAAAAAGTAATCGATTAGTTTTTGAAATAACCGGTAGCTATCGGTTTTGTGGAAAACCGGGTTTTACCGTTTTTTTTATAGAATTAGTTACATCACTAATGGTACATTAGTTTCTCAGTTGTTATATAGCTTATAGGAATTATAACACAAACCAACGAAAACGACAACCGTGTTACTAGTATTAGTAATAATTTAGGAGCGGGCTTAAACACAGAATCGATGGATTTAAACGGCCATCGCAGACAAAGGAAAACCCTAAGCTAGGTCTAAATTTAGTTGCACAAAACATACAGGGTTTTTCCGGCAAAGACAATTTAATAGAACTATTTTTAGAGGATTTAATGTAGATATTTTGTGTTTAACAGAGCACTGGCTGAAACAACCTGAAATGTCTTTCACTTTAAAAGACTATTTAGCAGTAAGTACTTTTAACCGACAGCACGCAATAAGAGGTTCAATGATAATTGTAAAAAGTAGTTAAAAATGAAAGAAAGAAAAGACATTGTCAGTTTATCTGTTGAACGCTTAATTGAGATCTCGTGAGTGGAATTGGATAGGTACATAGTTATGTGTGTTTATAGGCCACCACAATCGAATTATAATGAATTTGAATTAGTTATGGAAGACGCCTTAAAACGCCTATTTACTAGCAATAAGAGCATATTAGTATGTGGTGACTTCAATATAGATTTGTTAGTTGATAGTTCACTGAAAACTAAACTCACTAGTCTGTTCGGTCATTTAATTTACATTATTTATTTACTGAACCCACTAGGACAACAGCTACTAGCGCTACTTGCATAGATAACGTTTTTTGTAATGCGAGATTTTCTTTTTATTTATTTTTTTCATTATTTCCTAGCCGCTGCATAGATGGCGCTGAACTTGGTGAGTTACTGCAAGGAACGGAACGTCACATAATTTTTTTATTATATTTCACTTGGATGTAACTTTAGATCATAAAACGAAACTTACAAATGACATTGTCACATCACAAGTACATATCGTTCCAAATTGATCCATTCACGTTATCGCAATATCCATTGTCGTGAATTTCGGAACGGCTATCATAGACGCCCACGCCCGCGAATACGTGAGCAATCTGAAGTGCGTTCCGATTTACCCATGACCGCTCACGGTCGCAAATCGGAACGCACGGCTAGTAACGTAGTCAGTTCAGCACCACCTGGAGGCTTACCACAAGCACTATTAGAAGTTATTTTTAAGCCTTATAAAAAACTGCCCTGCTTAATGGTACCATGAGCCATACAATCGCAGCGCTGTTAACTGTAAGACGTTCATCGTCTAATCAACGCTGCTACCGTACTATAAGCTCAATTTTGCGCGCTCGCAGCGCTGCTGAACTGTCATTCTTAGCAGTTATTTATATGTTACTCTTGAGCAGCTTTTAAAACCCTGCTAAGCGAATTATTGTTTAATTTACGTATTAAAATGAGTGATGACGAAATTTTATGGTTTTGGAGGATGATACGTTTTTCGCAATAGGGAGAAAAAAGCGTGGCGTAAAATTATACGACTGCAGAGTAATGCATTCGAAGTTTACGATGAATTGTATTATATTCGGAGGTATCGACTTTCTAAGGTTTTAGTGGAAAATATGTGCGAAGACATGAGAGTTTTGTTACCGGTGCCAACGAAATCCACAGATTTATCCGTGGAGACGAAGATGAGCTCTATTCCTCTATGTATTTTGTGGACAGAAAATAAACAAATATGTTATCTTATCTTATTTTATTCATAATAAAAAATAATTTATATTTCATCATAATTCAGTCAGCCCAACTCTGCTCATTGCTGGGTATATGATCCTATATCCAGTCATAGAAACTTCTTATTGGCTCGAACTTTAGTCGCATTGCAAATATTTGTTTTAGATATTAAAACTCTTTCATCATCATCATCATCAGCCTTTTGATGGTTATGAAAACCATGAGGGATTTTGCCATAATCGCCACGCTTAGCAGGCGGGTTGGCGATCGCAGTATGAGGTTGGAATCTCAGGAAGACGCTGCTGCCCGCCTCTCGGTAATTTATAACCTCGTAACTCTTTAGGATTGCTGAAAGTAGTCTAAACCGACACCGCGACACCACTTCTTTTTCTTTAAAATCGTAGTTTAGCAAAAACCTTTTTTATCAATTCAAAAACTTCTTCAAACATATTTTGACGTAAACAAAAATAACTTTCGAGGCACGTTAAAAAACGTAATTTTTAAGTAATTTAGATCTTTCAACGTTTTTTTCCGCAGCAGTTTATTTTATTTTTCCATAACTTGTTTTCAACTTTTATCTGCACAGTGAGCAGTGCTGCTACACATGTTTTTTATTACATTTTTCACAATCAAAATGTTTTATTTTTATTTCTTAATAAAAACGGTATTTACCGGCAAATTATCATATTTGGTTTTCGAACGCACGCAACATTTAAGGCAAACAGGCCAGAGAAAACCTTTTTTTTTTAGCAGGTTTATTGCAGGCCTACTTACTTCGGCTCATGGTACACTATAGCAGCAGTTTATTTTGAACATTGAAAATAAACTGCCCTGCTTGTGTCTTGCTAACTTTGAGATTGTGGTAAGCCTCCTGCAGAGTTCTTGGGAACTACTTTTTTTTCTTAATTTTCAAAAAGAATACCTCCCATTGTCAATTTATAGAAAAAAAGGTCATACATAATTTAGAGTCCGATCATAACGGGTTATGGGCAGCTCTACCGTCAGTACTAGAAAAACCTTGTAGGTACCTAACGAAGTAATTTGTAGGCCAATAACAGAAAAAAAAAATTGAATTATTTAAAAGAAAATTAGGCACACAGTTACATTCGTTAAATTTTGATAGTACTGATCCGAATACATTATATTATGAAGTGTTTTCGACTGTTTCCGACCATATCAAAAGAATTTGAACAGATACGAGTATTTAACGTAAAAAAAATTACATGGTTAAATCGCGGTTTTTCAAAATAGGCAACGCCAGGTTTACATAGAAGTAGGAAAAGGCTTTATGAATTGTATTAAGAGAAACAATTTAATCACGATCCGACGTTCAGAGACTATGTTAAAAAATATTCAAAAACGTTTAGGCAAACTTGTTTAGCAGCCAAATCCATTAGCATAAGTAAACAAATTATGGCGTCAACTAATAAAATCAAAACAGTCTGGCAAGTAATTAGCAAAGAGACAGGCAAAACGAGACCTAGAGACCAGATATTTGCTTTAAAGGTAGAAGGGAATTTAGTCAATTCAAAAGAAGACATAGCAGAAATATTTGAAGATTTCTTTAAAAACATAGGTACCCCTCAAAATAACGGCTAGCTTAAATTCTTCCCCTCACTCAGCCGAAACTTTACTTCTGGAAAGTACATGCAAAGCTGACTTCCAATTCACCCATATAAGTCCCTTTGTTATTGTCAAAATATTTAAAGAGTTAAACTTAAAAAAACCGAAGATTTGTGGGGATTATCGGTTAAACTTATATCCACGGTTATCCATATTCTAGCACCTTACCTTGCTACAATTTTTAATAAATGCATTTACCAGGGAACCTTTCCTAATCTATTAAAGTTAAGTAAAATTATTTAAATCTTGTTTAAATCTGGCGATAGTGAAGATCCCAATAATTTCAGACCAATGGGCAGACCGGTCCTAAGTAAAGTTTTTGAGAACTTAAGTTTGCATCAATTGCAGACTCATTTTAGTATAAATAAACTATTTCATAAGAAACAGTTTGGATTTCCGAAGGGCCGCTCAACGACGGACGCAGGCATAGCATTAATAAAGCACATCTTTGATGCGTGGGAGGAGGCGCAGGATGCCATCGGGGTGTTCTGTGACCTGTCCAAGGCGTTTGATTGCGTCGACCACGAAACGCTCCTCATAAAATTACACCGATATGGTTTTAGTAATAAATCGCTGGCTCTTCTTCGATCTTACGTAACAGACAGAACCCTAAAAGTAGATATTAATAGAGTTAAATCCTCAGGATCTAATGTGAAAGTAGGAGTTCCTCAATGTTCTATACTAGGACCGTTCCTTTTTTTGGTTTACGTAAATGATTTGCCCTACCTAGTAGAAAAACTATCGCAGATAGTACTGTTTGCTGATGATACTTCCTTAATTTTTAAAGTAAAGAGAGGTTTAGGTAATGTTGACGATTTAAACAATGCTCTATCTAAACTGGTACACGGTGAACAATTTGATGTTAAATGCGAAAAAGACAAAATGCGTCAAGTTCTCCTTGCCCAATGTTAAAAATGTTGACACGTGTCTAAAAATATCTGGTGAGACATTAGAGCTGGTAGAGTCCACACAATTTTTAGGCATAACAATAGACTCAAAACTGCATCGGGGTCCGCATATTGAAAAACTATCGGGTAGGTTGAGTTCAGCTGCATTTGCAGTTAGAAAAATTAGGCAATTTACAGACAAATCGACTGCGAGGCTGGTCTATTTTAGTTATTTTCACAGTATCATGTCATATGGGCTGTTATTATGGGGCCGGGCAGCAGATATAGAAACAATATTTATTTTGCAAAAAAGAGCAGTAAGAGCAATTTACAACTTAAGCAGTAGGTAATCGCTAAGGGAGCGTTTCAAAGAAATAGGAATTCTTACACTGGCTTGCCAATATATATTCGATAATATAATGTAGGTATGTCCGTAAAAATATAACAATGTTCAAATTAAATAGGGACGTCCATAACGTAAACACTAGAAATAGAAATAAGCTTGCTTATTCTAAATTTCGTTTAGCCAAGGTAAATACATCGTTCGTAGGCTATTGCGTTCGTTTTTACAACAGAATTCCAGAACATGTTCTATCCTTGTCTGAAAAGAAATTTAAAACATTCATTAAAACATCGCTATGTAAAAAGCCTATTATAGAATAGACGAGTATATGAACGATATAAGTCCTTGGTAGTAAGCCAATTCCACTGCGGTTTCATTGTTATTTAATTATTAATATTATAATTTATTTAGTTTTAAAACTGTGTACTGACGACGTGATTGCACATTAATAACTATAGTAGCACACATTTTATAGCTGACAAGAACTCAATCTGCAGGTTTGCTAAAGGTCATTCGAATGGTGGCGTGGTGGCCGGGTCACCTATCTCCCTCTAAAATGGTTGAGACTGGTGATGGCTGACCCCTGCGTTATGCTCGTGAACGGGTGCTGTTCGTGTGTCTGGCCGCAGCATTAATATTTTCCTACTTTTGTAAGAAGTGTTATTTTGGCTTTTAAAGTTATAGGTGGCTATCACGGAATCATATCATATAGGCTTTGATGTATAAGTTTAAGATGATTTGAGAAAAGATGGTCAGAGTAGAGTTTTTTTTCCCGCTGCCTTTTTCTCCACTACAAATACGGCCCGAAGGCAGCGGCTAACACAGTAACATAGTACATGACATTCAGCAAACAGAATGTAAATTCTTTACGTTGAAATAAATTATTGATTTCTGATTTCCGTTTCTCGCCTTCTCACCCGACCGTATCGTCCTACCAACTTCGATAAAAAGAACATAGGTAGGTACCTAATTTGAATTTTCCAATGGATTAGTACCTACGTAATACCTATAATGTATACGAATTGAGTAATAAGTACAATTGTTACTACTTTATGTTACGTAGTCGATAAAACATCTTTAGTTGCAAGGTTGCAACATAACGATACCTACAGTCTTGTTATTTTTTAGCAAGGCTTGTCCGTACATTCCTTGAATTCATTCAGCTGATGATGCTGAAAGCAAAATACTACTTACCTACATAAAGTTAAGAAGGTTCAGCAAAATGAAGCAGCTTTATCAATTAAAAATGCTGCTTGGTAGGAATATCTGTTTATGTTATTTAAATTATTGTAGAAAAGAGCTGCACTTATATAGCTTCCTCTACACGGTGGGCTAACATGGGCAAATTATTGTGCCATGCCATCGGAAAAAGGGCCGTCTTCGTCACACACAGCGACTAATGAATGCCTGCCTGCATTGAGTTAAAGTAGGTACTTACTAGAATATCGACCGTCAGTACGCATTCGCAGCCGGTAAAATTGAACATACTCAATTCTAGTCGCAGGGGCCATCTGATGGGGGACTTCCGTGGGAATCGAATAAAATTAAAAATATCGCCGATTATCTGTCTTCCAGCTTTTTCTATGTTAGGTTAGGTACAGTACACAGCAGGCCAACCTTTAAATTTTTCTTGCGATGTCGTCCTTAACGAAACTGATTGGATTGTTAACCTTCTCTGATCTGTCAAATACGTACAATTTTGACGCTTCAAAAGAGTCAAAATGCATAACCCTGTGCAGTGGACAGTTACGTAGACACGAACGGGCGACCCGGCTCGCCCCAGCTCGCCCGTTCTCAGACAGTAAATGAAATTCAAAATGCAATATACACTAATGGGGATCTTGCGTCTAACTTATATTGGACACACTAATGGGGAACTTGCGTCTAGCTTATATTGGAGTGACATTGCTTTTATATCATAGAAATCACATAAAAACTTAGGAAAATTAAAAAAAATAAAACACTAAGATATTTTTTTCTGGGTTTTCGGGGTCATAAAAAATGCAAAAAATAATTTTACTCTAATAACAAAAACCTCATTAGATTTAGATTTTCCATTAAACTTTGAACGTTTTCTTATAAGGGCACAAAAATATAATTTTACGAGAACTCAAATATTGATAAACGCTTCATACATTATAAGCCGTTATGTGCAGGTTATGACGTCATACTAACGTAACACTTGAGTATTTTGACTTATCTTCAGCTTATATTAAGAAAAGTATTAACAGCAGAGAAAAAAAAAACACATAATATCTCTTAGCATGGTCTCTCCGATTATATTTAAAAAAATTGCGCAAGGTCTCTCCATCCACAAAATAATTATATACCTTTTATAAGTAATTCGTGCCAAATGCACTTTTCCTGGATGTAAACAGAGAGTTTGGTGCTTTCTGGTCACGCAAAATATAGATTTTTGATCTAGTTTATAAATATAAAAACACTAAACATAATTATATGGCCCTTTGCATTTATTTTATTTTGAAGAAGACTAACAGCATAATGTGTAATACAGAATAACAGTAGAGTAGCATAAGAAACACTTTACTGCGTTGCCTTCTCAATTGTCATCGAAACCAAATCTTTGAATCATCTACCACAACCACAACACAGATCAACATTCAGCATGAAGACCAAGGGCTCTCTATTGCATTCATTTATTCACCATTCATTTAATTAAATTTTTTTTATTCATTATTTTTTCTATTCCATTCTTTATTTTATTATTTTCTCTATTTATATTCTATGCTCTCTATTTGTATTCCATTCCGTCTATTTATATTCTATTCTATTAGGTATATTCTATCTTGTATCTATTTTATTCTATCAGTGCAATCACTACTTTTAAAAATTTTGCTTTGTTACAGCTCCATTCAATCTGTTGTTATTTGAACAATGCTTTTTACCGTTTTCAAAAAAGGACGAGGTTCTCAATTCGTCGGATAGAAAATTCTTTTTTTGTTTGAGAGCGTAGCCTTCACAAGTGGTTCCATAGTTATAAAGTCAGGATCTGATGGTGGGATCCTAGAGAAATCAAGGGAACTCTACAAATTTTAAAGGCACACTTGAAGCGATTTGGGTGTTTTATACTGGCTGTGACTCGTGCATTTTCTATCTGAAAACACAATTTGACGGAGTCGTAGTGATAGTCACAAAAGATCGTGAAATAAAAGAAACTAAATTTAAAAATGCCCACTTCAAAACCATGACCTTTAAATTCGATGTAGCTATTACAGAAATATATTTTGGAGTCGGTGCCCAAAAGGTAAGGTCATATTCGTTTAAATTATTTCTGTGTTTTTAGTGCTCTATAGTGTTTTGAAGTCGGTTTTTAGGGTTCCTTACACCGTATAAAAAATGAAACCCTTATAGGATCACTCGTGCGTCTGTCAGTACGTCTGTCACAGCCAATTTGCTCCGAATCTACAGGGCCAAATCAGGTGAAATTTCGTAGGATGGTGTTATCCTATGATCCAAACACAGATGTGCAAAGTAATTAAACTATTTTTTTTAATAACGGTCATTTTTGGGGGACAAATTAGAAAATAAAAAAAGTTTTGCAAACCTTACTGTGTCATAATAATATATCAAATTAAAGGGCTCATTATGAGGATCTCAAATATATGTTTCTTATTGTTGTAAAATAAATAGTTTTTATTTTATTCATGAAAGCAGACCATTCCCCTCCCTGACCCCCAAAACTACTGAGCCTAAAATTTTGAAAAATATACAAAATACCTTTTTCGCCTCTAAATAGGTTTTTAAAAGTGTCCTCAGCGCGGGTTAGTGCAACAAAAACAATATAATACAAAATATAGTTAATTGCTTGTAGATTACAGGAGAAGCTATAAGAATTCTATCAATTAAATTACGTTCTCTTACGGAAAATAGTTCACTAAAACACCGCTATATAGCGCTATCGCGCCTTACTGTGAGGATTTCAAATGAATGAATAAAAACATTTGATTTTGGCACTGTACGCAACCCCACGCGAGTTCAACACACAATTGGGTGGTTATTTTTTTATTTTCTTTATTTGTCGCAATATTTAAGATATTTGGAATAAAAAGTATAGCAAAATCTTAAAAATCACTTGGACGAACAGATAGACGTACAAAAACTAGCGGTCTCTTTTTAATCGATTTCAAAAAAGGAGGAGGTTATCAATTCGACGCGTATATATAATATTTTGGCTATGTTCCTCCATAATAATAAACACGATTCCATTTAAACAATTCTCAGAGACAACGGAATACAGACATAATAGCCATCTAGTTATGGTTTAGTCCTAGCCCAGGACCTAACACAACTAAATGGCTATTATTTTCTAAGCTGATATATTTTAAACCTAGGTCTCTTAGGTTTTTGATTGAGTGAGGTTTTACATCCAGTCCGTGTGGCGCCGGATTAAGAATAGCGTCACTCCATTAAGAATACGACATTTCCTTCCGTGGATGTCGTAGAAGGCGACTAAGGAAATAAATTACCAGGAGACGGGCATGGCAGCAGCGTCTTTCTGAGATTCCAAGTAATTCCAACCGCATACTGCGATCGCCAACCCGCCTGCCAAGCGTGGCGATTATGGCAAAACCCTTCAGAGTTAGAAAACCATGAGGAAGGCCTATGTCCTGCAGTGGGCGTGAAATGGCTGATGATGATGATATATTACATCCAGTAAACTTGCATCAGACACACAGTATATTCACTTGCAAGAATTCACTGGGCAAAACGGCCAGCCAAGCCGGCATCAGGCCAATATGAACTTTAAGCGAGACGAATGGGCTATGCGATTCTCCACTTTAACTTGATAGCAATAAGGTATGGCAACAGCAACGCGTAAATTGGAACGCGTGGCGTATGGACTGTGTGTGTCACGGTTTAGGTCGTTGGCTTTTGAAAGAAATCTTGGCAAAGTACGACAGCGACGACGACGAGGTGATTTCGTCAGAATTTTGAAGATTCGTGATTTAATAATAGGAATACGCCGATTCAAAACACTTTCTCTAAACGTAACATTTTTTTTAAATACTTACTTAAAATAAGATTCAAGAAATAGAAAATGGGGATGGGAGTTTCTTGAATCAATGAGGCATTATGGATTATGTACGACCTACAAGGCTAAATCCTAACTATTATATATTTAATTCCATCTAGCTATCATTGTTATTATTTAAAATTTTACACCTCTTTTTACCAATTTCTTGACTTTGTTTTTTCTTTACTCCTTGACCAAAGCTAAATGATACGACATAAAATATAGACAGATTTTCTCTAATTCAACGAGTGTCAATACTTATCAATGCTTTGTTTCCACATAGAGAAAGTTTTATCAATGTTTTGTTTACACATAGGGAGAGTTTATCTGATATGGAGTATAAGTCCCTTTTTTATAAAACAACAATTCATGGTTAACTATGATAATTCGACGTACATGGTAAAGTCGATTAACCCACACATTTAACAAAACGACTCTGCTACGCTATGTACCTCGAATTGTTATAACAAACTAGGTAGGTACGAATTGTAGTTTTATGAAACTCTGCCCAGGTATTGCAGAATATCCTCTGGGGCCTCATTATGCGCACCAAACCCTGAGCGATTCCAATCGTCTAACTGTCAAATTCCATACTAATTTGACAGTTAGACGATTGGAATTGCTCAGGATTTGGTGCACGTAATATAGGGGCTGATCATCAATTAAAGTTTTTCGATTTTAGGACCGAAATTTATGTCACTGTAAGTTAGATGGGACTTTTCTTCGTTATATTTTTTACGAGTGGCGCCACCTTGTGACTATCTAAGAGAACTACCAAATAATTCAGGCCACACAGAATTTAGCATAATAATAATATTATATAACGTGACGTTATGCGATAAGAACCACTTTTATTGTTCTCTGCACCTAGACTAGTTGTATACAATAGGTTATTGAGATAACTATAGTTGTCGAAATGTAAGAAGCCCAGTTGACAGCTACACAAAAATGCATTTTTCAATGCAGTTGCACGTTTAGTTTTCTTTTTTGTGTAACAAAATTATGCGGAAACCGACTCTTTATTTCACGCGTGAAATAAAACAGTATTCACGCGTGAAATAAAGTAATTTTTTAAAGTTTTTGACTCTGTGGTACATGGTGCAAGTCATTAAAAAATTACAAAGATGCAAGGAGGTTTTGCTGCCAAAAAAAAAACAATTATTTATAAGTGTAAAGGGACACACCTGTATTTTCCTATGGTTGACTATGGAAATAGTGGCGGAGGTCCCTATTTGAAATAAAATACTTAAAGACATATGTACTCACATTAATTTATATTTATACTTGTCACATCGTCAATTAGTTAGCATTATTACAGTGAATAATCTGCAGAAGATAATTAAGTAATTTTCTTTACAAAATTACAAAGCTACGTCCTTCCCGCCGAAAAACGATAAGCCAAGGTACGTAGTGGTTATATTCTCTTTGGCCAAGGTGGGTGGTGCCTCCCTTTCCTTTTTACAGTGACGTCATCACAATGGCCATAGATGCCATAGCCATCACATAGATAGCCAAGCAATTTTCCGTACTAGTAAATTAGTCAAATTAAATACTCTTAAGTTGTTATGAATACAATAAAGTTCCACTATTAACAGGTACCTAGGTATTTAAGTCCTAAAGCGTCGTTGACATAAGTATGCGCGCTCTAGCTATAATTAATTAATGATGATAAACACCATACTTAACACATAAGATTCTTGATTATCTCATTTAAAAATACGTGTTTTGTTTACGCAAACAAAAATATTTTTCACATTATTGGCTGTATGTACCTATACTGTGCCTAAGCCTCAAGAAAAAAGCACGCCATTTTGTTGTAAATAGGCCTTGGTGAAATAAAATTACTTTATTATACTTATTTTTTTGTTGTATTTCCTCGCAAAATGCATTGAAAAATGTTGTAAGATACTTGAGCGTAAAAGGTTTTTATCCGAATGCGTGCCAATGAAAATTTGGCACTTATTCGTATAAAACCTTACTTTCCGCACGTGTATCTTAAATAACTATTACTTGGGATTTACTTGAACAGATACATAAAAAGACACATACTCTGGCATATCATTTAACGCTCGAAAGAAAAAACAGATTTTGTAGCCCGAAAAGTTAGGTACTCGTAGTTTAGATTTTTAATGTTTTTGATCTCAAACTAGGTAGGTTAGATTCTATTGTTTTTGTAGCTGTCAAAACGGGCTTATTATATTTTGACGACTTTAATAATAACAACAATAGGCAGCAGAGTAACCTAATCAACGCCAAGTAAAGCGGTGGTCTGCCCCCCTCCCTTTACTTTTTTTAGGGTTCCGTACCCAAAGGGTATGGGACTCTATTGCCAAGACTACACTGTCCGTCTGTCTATGTGTCTGTGCGTCTGTCTATCGCCAGGCTGTGTCTCATGAACCGTGATAGCTAGACAGCTGACATTTTCACAGATGATATAGGTAATTAGGAAGTAGGTAAGTCATATAGGTAGGAAGCATAAGCAGCCTATATTATATGTCCCACTGTAGGGCACAGGCTTTCTCTCAGGGAGAGAGTATGGGCTTAATCACCACGCGTGCCCACCGCGGATTGGCGATTTCAACCGCTGACGTATATGAATAGCTCTGACACTCAGGTTTCCTCACGATGTTTTCCTTCACCGTTAGCGAGTGGTATTGCTACCATAATTTCACAAATGTCCATAACTTAGAAAACAAAGTCAGGATAGGTACATGCCCGCACTAGGAATCGAACCATAGGAACTAATAGGTAGGAAGGCGACTAATTAAATAAATTACCAGGAGAAGGAGAACAGCGTCTTGCTGAGATTCCAACCACATACTGCGATCGCCAACCCGCCTGCCAAGCGTGGCGATTATGGAAAAACCCTTCATGGCCCACTGCAAGACCTAGGCCTAGGTCTTGCAGTGGGCGTCAAATGGCTGATGATGATGATATAGGTAGTTCTGTTGCCGCTATAACACCACATACTAAAAATAGAATTAAATAAACATTGAAGGGGGCTAAAACGTGATTTTTTTGCCATTTTTCGCTCGATATTAATAACAGCACCAGGTACACGCTTCAAATATTCAAATGTTGTATAGATAATGTTACGGAACTCTTCGTGCGCTAGTCCGACTTGCACTTGGCCGATTTTTTTATTAAGTTCCCAATTTATGCTTTAAGTTCCCAATGCGCTGTAAACGTTGTTTTTGTCTTTAATTGAGGCGTAATTTTTAACGCAATAACGTTGCAATGAGAGGGGGGTTGCTATGCCACCTCTACAGTGGTGTCACAGTACAAAATAAAGAGTGGTGTGGCGCAGTGCAAAAGATCTTGATTAACATTTGTAACTCGATCAAGGTTGTTCCACCCGTGACTACCTGAGTTGGTCGGTTGCCTTGTACAGACGACTACTATGTTAGCATTTACATTTTCGTTGCAATGTCACCTGTATAGCACAGGCATAACAGAGTGGAGACGGCATTCAAGGGGGCGACCAATGGATAAAAAAAAAAACAGTAAATTAAGTATAGGTATTTATTATAATTCTTTTTGTTGCACTAATCCGTGCTAAGGACAATTTTAAAAACCTACCATTCCCACTCTAAAAGGCAGAATAAAAAAAACCGGCCAAGTGCGTGTCGGGCCACGCGCAATGTAGGGTTCCGTAGAAAGAGGGCTTTTTTCTGCTTTACAGAACTAACAACTTCATCGAAATAATTTTCAACGGATTTTGTACGTTTTACTTTTATAAGTTGGTTGCCTATTACTCGTTAACTAATAAAGCCTACTTAGCCGTGATACTGTTCCTTTCAAGTTCAAGTTCATTGTATTATGCGCCGCTACCCTGAATTTTTTCACGTTTCTACAATCAACCGTTTAGCCAAGAGAGAGAGAGAGAGGGGGGGGACATCTTTTCTCGAATTCATGGTATAAAGTATAGTGTGTCCGCGCAAATCTTTTTGGCGGTAACGTGAACATAGTCACAGATCGTTTGCACATAGCTTACTGTCTTTACAGTGTATGTGTGAGTAATTGACTACTTTAGTAATTGACTAATAGTAATTTACTATGCATCACACTACGTCAATTACTCACACATACACTGTAAAGACAGCAAGCGATGTGCAAACGATCTGTGACTATGTTCACGTTACCGTCAAAAAGATTTGTGCGGACTATATATGCAATGCAACTCTTGAATAAAGTGGTACGGATTTACCTACATTGAGGGCCATGAATCACTTGCGTCGCTCAGAATTCAAACAGAATCACTCCCTAGGGTCGTGATTCAGTCGTTAGAATCCTTCACTGGCTCGTGATTCATCTATGGCCCTCGCTTTAAATCCGTCCTTTGTTCACTAATTATCATATTATAATATATTTTATCTACACTCATATCATAATCTTCAAATTAAGAATTCAAAGGTAAACACATATTGACAGGCTTTAAACAATACATACATAACTTTAAAGAAAATAAAAAAAAAGTGTAATATAAAGTTACATTGAAGGTCAGATTTTTCACTTTATGTTACAGTTATTTTTTTTAAAGTGTTGCTGTGATCACGGAACAACACTTAAGTTTTTTTTTTAATGTCAAAAGTTGACTCTATAAAAAACCTAATTTCATTTTCGTGGTACCAAAAGTGCAACTAAAAATACCTAAAATTGCGCGCGCAAAACTGAGTGCAGACGATTGAATGTCAAGATCATCGATAAAGTCAAGATACATACTTTAGTCGAAATTGCGCCATTTTGTTTCAAAAATTTCATTTCCTTTGATTCCTTACTTTGAAGATTAAGACATGAGTGTAGATAAAGTAGTGTATGAGACTGACTGCACGTAACTTGGTATTAAAACACTCGCCAATGCTATTAAAAAACTCGCCAAGGCTCGTTTTTTAACATCTCGCTCGTGTTTTAATAACCCTCATTATGTGACAGTCACATAAACTACTATTTTTGTAATATATGCACGGTTTTGCAAAAAGTGAACGTCTTATCAATAACTTCACACACGGCAGCTATAATGTAAAGATGTATATTATAGCACGATACATCTCATTGCATCTTTGCATAGAAATCGTCAGGAGACCACACACGAAAGCTATAATGTATATTTTTAAATCTTCGTATCTTATGATACAGAGCGATACGAAAATATACATTTATATTTTGATACATATTAATCTCAATACATATCCGTAGACTACAATAATATAATATAAAACTATAATAATATACCTATATGATATCTCTTCGAAAAGGATGTTCAAAAAGTTTCTGTGATAGACTTTCATTTCTTCACACAGCAAGTCGTTCTTCGGAAGATATACTTTTTTGCGTGTTTTTCTTATTTTTCTATTAATATATTATCTTCTTAATTAATTAGACCATGATTTTTTTCTTTTTTTTGGCTATGTTCTCGCATAATTCCGTCAAATCTTAACAGATTTCGACAATTATTTTTTTGTTCGAATAGACGATATATCGATATAACGTCCCATTGGTCTCATTTCAATTTGGTGAAGATCTGACGAAGACTTTCAGAGATGGAGAACGGAACTCTTCAATGGATATCAGTATGTTTAATAAAATGGCGTAAAAGTAGTCCCAAGGCAATTTAGTTAGTGATGTTCTGGTGAAGACTTTCGCAGATGGAAATTTAGAACTTCTCGGTCTTCTTCTGTAAATTATGGGTAAGTATAAGGGATTTGTTTAAATTTCACCGGCTCCCCCACTAAAAATTGAGCAATAAATACTTCTAAATAAAAAATAAAAACCGATTTCAAAACACTGCAGCACTAAAAAGTTAGAAATAATTTAAAAGAATAGCTTTAAATTAGAAGTATGTATACAAGGTATTGTAGAACTATAATTTGTAGTCGGTGCCCAGTTTCATGACCAGCACATATATTTTGGGCACCGAATACAAATTATACTCCTACAAGACCTACATGTATTCAAGTTTATAAATCTAACAGGAACACTCAACAAAATAGAAAACATTTATCAACGCTACAGGAAAAATATATATGTACTTTCTTATTTCGCACGCCTTTGTCGGTCAAAAATCTCATTGCAAGCGCGTAAAGGTGGAGGTGAAGTCTACTGTACACTGTAGTACAGTACATGATGGGTACGGTACCTACATTGGTGGTAACTACTCGGGCTTAATGTGTGTAGGGCTACCAATCGCATTCCCATATAGCCATTTTTGGTAACTTGTCGTAACCGTTACGAAACTTAGAGTCGACTCTGACTTATTCCCGACACATAATCTCGTCGCCGTTATGTAATTGTGCAGTTGCCGCAACCAGAAACGGGGAACAGTCGACACAGGAACATTTGGTCACAAATTTACGTCGCCGTGTCGTAACATTTTACCATATTTTAACCAGAGTTCGCATTCATTCATTCATTCATTCGCTCATTTCATTTGACTTGTGTCACTTGTGTTGTGTAAGAAGCTACGAGCACTTTAAAAAAATAAATAAGATAACGCCATCTTAATCGAGGTAAGTAGAAATAGTTTTAAGGTTTTAATGCTTTTTTTAGTTTAATAATGCTCAAATCGTAATGGTAAAGAAATAGACTGTGTAATTTTGTCAAATAGGTTGAAATTGCGCAACGCGCCACATTATTATCACAATTTTAATATGTTGGTGAAATGTAAACATTAATTATTTGTAAATACCCAGTGCTCAAATGCATTTAATTGTTTATTATAGTTAATATCGGTACTAATAATAATCTATTTTTGCAATATTAAACAACATAATTCATAGATTTCGAAAGAAAAATATGTTGTTTGGTACTTAAAAATATTCTCGTCACAACCAGTCACAAAGTTACGATAATGCGTCGACATGTTGCTTAAAGTCGTCACAAAGTTACTGAATTTATAAAATGGTTTCTTAATTGTTTTGCTTTCAGCGTTTCCCAAAGTATTGACCAGCAAAATGCCATACTGCATTGTCTTGACTAAAGGCTTGTTCCAAGCACATGGATAAAAGAAAACGTCCTTTTTTGGCCAAGATTTAAGAAAACTTGTGAGTTGGAGCTAATAAGACGAAACGAAAATAGTGTACCGGACGAATTTTGGCAAAAATTACCATGTAAAGTCAAAGCCAGTGGAATCGACACATTTACGGAAGGCCTTAAAATGGAAAAGCTCTTTTCCAACATGATTCACACAGACTATTGCATCTACGTAGTGAGATATTTTATACAGCGTCCAGTGGCACCTTCACTCACGCAAGATGGGTGAAGGGACGACTCGGACGCTGCAGTGCCTGGGACATTGTTTTTTAGATGGAGTAGGCTTACCCAGCACCTATACCATCCTGACAGCTTAGTCGGCCTAGTTTCCTGGAAAGACAAGTCAATACGGGTTTCCTCATGATATTTTCCATCACGGTTAGCCTGCGGTATTGCTACTATAAATTGACAGATGTACGTAACTTCAGAGCCTGAGTGTGTTGATTAAATAACAAAATTTATGTTAATTCATATTTTTTCAGAAGGCCATACTCCAAACACAAAAAGGAGTTCTATGATATCTTCTAAATCAGTAACTACTCTCTGATGTGAAAATACATGATGTCATGGATTTAAAAAATGAGTGCAAACATGAGTAGTGACAACTTACTTAATTCTCATTTTTTTCAAAAAATAAAATAAAAATATTTTTTGTGAAGCAAAATTTCAAATTGAAAGGACGACTGTAATGACAAATTATGTTGATTATTGATTGATGATAATTATAAAAGTGTTTAAAATGTTAAGTATTTTTTTTTAAAGACTTGTGGAACTATTATGACCATTCTAACTCGCAACATGAATCTATTAAAGTAAAAATTGGCCTGTTTAATTTGTTAAGGGGCTATGATTTTGAAATAAAAGTTGTACCTTTTCTTACCTTTGGCTGCACTAAATTGGCTGATAAAAAAGTACCTACGTATTAAATAGAAATAAATATCTTACTTGTACTTAAGCAATTTTGGTTTGTTATTTTGTTAACTCTCCTGTAAAAAGTAGAAGTCAGTCGAAATGTGTTTTTTGGTTCTTTACTAATTTTTTTTTATTTTAATTCAAGAAAACAACGTTCACCAAACAAAGGAAATGTTTGAGACTGACTGGTTTTAGTGACGTTTATTTGTGCAAGTTAGGTTATCTAGTATTCCGAAACATTGACGTAACGGTAACGACATAAGTTACCATCCTGTTACGACACATTGTTACCACTTTTGTACACTAGTTGCAAACTAAACGCAAAGTGTATACAATGTGTGGACACAGATTATTGTGCATTATGTCGACACAGCGACCACACACGGTTACTCAAACTAAGTTCGGTAACATTGTTACTGCACTGTTACAACAGCTTTTAACCAAAACCCGACACAGTCGCAATGGGTCGTAACAGTTACGGAACTGCTGCGACTTGTTACGTCTATTAAAAAACTGCGACCAAAAATGGCTATATGGGTTGTTTTAAACTTGTGGTTTTAAAACTAGGTAAAGTAAAATCGTTAGGATATAAATCGACCCATATGATGGGGTAGCAATATGAACAACCACAGCCAAGGAAGCTTGGCTCCCAAGATATTTTTATGTACAGCTCGTCAAGAAGTGGGAACCCAGGTACATAGTAAAAATTAAAGAGAACAGTAATAATTTTGCTCAGACTTTTCGTCTTTGTCTGTTAACTTCTTTTACTTTGTGAGTTATAAAAGCCGTTTCATTTAAAAATTACGTGGAGTGCTTCAAATAAAGAAAGTAAATTAGCAGAATTTTCGGTAAAACTATTATTGCGGTCTTCTTTATAAGAACACGATTCCTTCAAACAGTCCTCAGAGGCAGTTCAGGCAGTTCAAATAGTCTGTGGCAAAGGGAAAAACGTCACCACACCACAGATTTAAACTACCTATGAGGAGCGTTTTAGAGGAATCGCGTTTTTATTATTAACACCGTATGTGTATGGCTGAGAAACTTTCAAAATTGAAGTTTCACTTCCGGTTCACTTTTTTATCCCGCTATTTTTATTAATTATATTAATTACGTTTGTTTATTAATCTCAAGCAAAAATATCCACCGGTGGACAACGTTATAAACCCATTTTTAGGTTCGAGACGTGTGATTTGAATGAAGTCAATGAAGTGCGGAAAGACAAAAAAAAATGAATCGATTAAAAGAAATTAGTTACGCAAGAGGCCGTTTGGCAGCACATTGCACAAACATTATTTATTGCTCTACACACGCAGCGCGGCGCAACTGGACTGCGCAGCCCAGTGCTGCCACCAATAGGAACCTTGGGAAACTTTCATGAATGTAGCCGAACGAAAAAATACGTATTGCGTTTGGTAGTTTTTGTCAGACGTGTGTGGTGTTGAATTTTTTTTATTAGATTTAGCGGTAATACGAATGGATATACAAATTAACGTGTCAAATTTGAAAACCCGCTCAAGAAAAAAACTTCAAGGCTGTATGGTTGATGCACAACAAAAAAAGAGATCGCCTTAGTATTTAATTAAACTCAACTCAACTTTTTTAATGCTATTAGCGCACCGGTATGTTTTTCCTTTTGCGGCCAATCGTAAATTCTGTATTTGTTGTTCGTAATTTGTTAAATTTATGGTGTTGTTGTTAGTAAAAAAGGCATTTTTACTTTTCTTTTACTTTTAGATTCTAACTAACGATAATTTGTTGTCACTTATATTGTTAATGCTCATGCTTACCTTGAACGGGGCTTGTGTAGTAAAGTAACCCATACGTAACAGAGTAGAAGGCACGCATGTCCATCTAGTATAAGCAGAATATTTAAGCCCCAGGTTTGCCCACCGCGAATTGGCGCTTATGTATGTGAACATCTTAGACTAAGGTTTGCTCGTGGTTTTTTTCTTCACAGTTAGCTAATGATGTTGCTACTATATATTCACAAATAAATGTATTATAGATGAGTATTGGTACACGCCGAGATTTAAACTCACGACCTCATGAATGTGATGCCAACGTTCTATTGTTGCGCTAACACCGATGGCCGTAAATAATTTTAGGAACCCTTGGTTCACGTTTTTCTTTCATTAAAGAGTAAAAAGACTACAATTTAACAGCTACAATGTCGAAAAAAATGTATATTTTTATTCTTTGCACCGCGTTGGGCGCCTAATGTAATGAGGGGGGGTCGCTAAGGTGTATTGAAACGACGTAAACTTCGCACAAGTATTATATATTGTGTGACGCCACCATCAATTCTCTGATGACTTAAAAACTACACCGTGTGTATCTAACGGCCATCGGTGTTAGCGCAACAATAGAACGTTGGCATCACATTCATGAGATCGTGAGTTTAAATCTCGGCGTGTACCAATACTCATCTATATTACATTTATTTGTGAATTTATAGTAGCAACATCATTAGCCAACTGTGAAGAAAAAAACCACGAGCAAACGTTAGTCTAAGATGTACATACATAAGCGCCAATTCGCGGTGGGCAAACCTGGGGCTTAAATATTCTGCTTATAGTAGATGGACATGCGTGCCTTCTACTCTGTTACGTATGGGTTACTTTACTACACAAGCCCCGTTCAAGGTAAGTATGAGCATTAACAATATAAGTGACAACAAATTATCGTTAGTTAGAATCTAAAAGTAAAAGAAAAGTAAAAATGCCTTTTTTACTAACAGCAACACCATAAATTTGACAAATTACGAACAACAAATACAGAATTTAAGGTTGGCAGCAAAAGGAAAAACATAGCGGTGCGCTAATAGCATTAAAAAAGCACTGACTGAATACTCTCAATATTACGATAACATTGTCGTCTGTACTTCTCATTTTTATTAAAATTTAACCGACTGGACAAAATTTATTAGGTTACAAATGTGTTTGTGGTAGAAATAATAATTGTGTGCTGACAACCCTATGGTAGAATATGCACCACCCGTGAGTAAAATCGTCCTATTCGGTCATCCGTTCGGTCGCTCGATCTCGCTCTGTCGCTGTCGATTGAGCCCGGTGGTGGAGGCCATTTTCTTTTTGTGAATGTGACGAAATCTTTATTGGAATTTTTGTACTCAAAATCGTGTCAATGTGTGCCTGTATCGAGTGCCGTTTGTGACGTGTGGATCGCCTCTTTAGAATTGAGAATGTACGTGTTTCAAATTGGTTTGTGTTGTTGACCTGGCCCGTTTGTTCCACGGCCGTGCACAGGCAAGGCAGGGATCGATTATTGCAATAAGGCGGCCCTCCAAATAACGGCGATTCGTGCTCAATTCCCGTGCGTGGTCTGAGCCATGGGCAACAATGCTGCCACCGCCAATAAGAAGGTGGACGCCGCCGAAAGCGTCAAGGAGTTCCTCGACCAGGCAAAAGAGGACTTTGAGGAGAAATGGAAGAAGAATCCTACCAACACCGCCGGACTGAACGACTTCGAGCGGATAAAGACACTCGGCACGGGCTCATTCGGCCGAGTCATGATAGTCCAACATAAGCCGACGAAAGAGTACTATGCCATGAAAATACTCGACAAACAAAAAGTGGTGAAATTGAAACAGGTGGAGCATACGCTCAACGAAAAGCGGATCTTGCAGGCGATAAACTTCCCGTTCCTGGTGAGTCTCAAGTTCCACTTCAAGGACAACTCCAACCTGTACATGGTGCTGGAGTACGTTCCTGGTGGGGAGATGTTCTCGCACCTGCGCAAGGTCGGCCGCTTCTCCGAGCCACACTCGCGCTTCTATGCGGCGCAAATTGTCCTCGCCTTCGAGTACTTGCACTATTTGGACCTCATCTACCGGGATCTCAAGCCCGAGAACCTACTCATAGATTCGCAGGGCTACCTCAAAGTCACCGATTTCGGTTTCGCAAAGCGCGTCAAAGGCCGCACGTGGACGCTGTGTGGCACGCCCGAGTACCTTGCGCCTGAGATTATACTCTCGAAAGGCTACAACAAGGCCGTGGACTGGTGGGCGCTTGGCGTTCTTGTTTATGAGATGGCCGCTGGCTACCCACCTTTCTTCGCCGATCAGCCCATCCAGATTTACGAAAAAATCGTCTCGGGCAAAGTACGGTTCCCCTCGCACTTCGGCTCTGACCTCAAAGATCTTTTGCGCAACCTCCTCCAGGTCGATCTAACGAAACGCTACGGTAATCTGAAGGCCGGTGTTAACGATATCAAAGGCCACAAGTGGTTCGCGAGCACCGACTGGATTGCCGTCTTCCAAAAGAAGATCGAGGCGCCGTTTATCCCCCGCTGCAAGGGGCCCGGTGACACAAGCAACTTTGATGATTATGAGGAAGAGGCGCTGCGTATTTCGTCGACTGAGAAGTGCGCGAAAGAGTTCGCAGAGTTCTGAGCGGTCAGGCGATGCCTGCCTGCGGACACTCCCGTGAGTAGGTATTTTGTGTCAGTGCGCCTTCCATTCTGTCCTCGCGATGGAAGGGATGTGAGTGTGAGTTGGTGCCGGCCACCTTGTGTGACAATGGACGCTGTGGCGCCCGCGCGCCGGCCCCTCAGGTGGGTCAAGTATGGAGTGTAGGTGAATTGATAGTAGAACTAATTTCCGAATTTTCGGTGGCGTTCATTTGCTTAGTGCCCTTGAGTCGTTGGTACAGCATAGAGCAGTTAGCGAGAGCTCAAGACCCCCCTTTTACTGGTGATGTCCTCTTGAGATGCATTGCTACTGATGTATGTAGCCAGTACCTATAGATTTTGTTCTCTCAATGGATTATGTTCAGTACCATCATTGGAAGCTGTTGGATAAAATTGTTTATGAATGCTGTTGAAGTTTAATGTTTTATAAGAATTTTGAGTTTTCAACACGTCAATTGATCAAAGTTTTCTTAAATAATTCTTTACATGGTACTTTGCTATCATCATCATCAACATCACTTCTTACTTATTATAAGTTAAGGGCTACTAATTATTTTAAATATATACTACGAATAATTTTCCTTGGTAATTTTATAGGAGACTCGAAGGAATACCTACATGTTTTATTAATTGACATTTTGTTATTGATTTTTAAGTTGTGTTGTTATAATGTTTGATATTTTATTTTGTAGCTGTATTGTGCATCAACAATTCAACAAAAGAGATTAATTTATTGTATCAGTAGTTTCAATCGTGCAATTTGACTTACCTATGTGTTCGTGATCTGATGAATGCGTTTATTTGAATTTAAATGTAATATTTGTATAGTTCCTTATTTTGTAGTGTGATAGCTATTTTATATCTGAACACATGATGTACACCTTGCACTCAGACTATGTCCATCGAAAAGTCCAGCTGTAATGTCAAACTTATTGCTAGCATCAGTTTTAATAATATAGCAATAACTTCTTCAATTATCTGACTGTCTAAACACACAACTCTTCGAATAGAAACAATATTCACACTATATACAGTTAACAAAAGTCCCTTGCATAACATAAACAGACATGCATTTGACATCGTTGGTTCGCACCAAGTTTATCTTGTGTATTAAGTAATATTGTTTTCACTAGAAGAGGCTTATGTGAACATTCTTCAATGCCAGTTTGGCAATATCTTGTCAGAGACTGATGTTATCAATAAGTATTTAGGTGATAGGTAATAATCAATCTAATCAATCAAATTGCTACGCTTTACTCACCAGCGCAGGTGGTTCCCGTTTACCCTCTATTCCGTTTTTCCATTTTTCCGTTTTTTCATTTTATTTCTACCAATCTGTCTAAACGCAAATAGCACCCTGTGGCATGTGTCTTGTAACAGGAGTGTTTATAATTTCGCGTGACCTAAAGCCATAACATGTATAGTTATTTGAAGTAATAATGGAAATTGGAAATATGGGAACCACTCCCAGTTTTTGGCGTGAGTTAGTTATCTGTCAGCGGAAAATAGTGGTGTTTATCATAAAGTTTGTTAGCTAAATAGATGTAGGAATTTGATCCAGGCTGTACAAATAAATTAGTTATTTGTAGTTTACATTTTACATTGTGAAAACATTTGTGCGAAACTGTGGTAATAGTTTTAGGTTGGATATTTTTTGAATGGATACTTAAAACTTAGCCACTGTATGTTTATAATTTCCCAATTCTGTCTGTGTAACCTGAAGCTATTGCATGATTGTCAATGTCTGTATTAGATAAATCTAAACAATATACAATGCTATAAAATTCAATGAAATCATATCAGAATATTTAATAGTAATCTTTAAAAATCCATCACCTGGCAGTTCTTATTAAAATAGCTAGGTAATTTCAAAAACAAAAACAATTTTGATAATAACACAACAAGTTACAACCTCGTAATTGTAAATAAATTATTGTGACGTCTATAAAAGACAAACCTCTGTTTTAACAACAATGTCTGAAATGGTGAAATGTCAAAATGTCAAAAGTAAATGAAATGGTAAACAAAAGGACATTGGTTTTCGAGAACAAAATGTAATTTTAAGGATCTTGGAAAATACATGAAGACACAAAATCTACCTATTTAACTTTCTGTGCCATAAGTTGTGTCAGATATAAAATTTATGTAGTAAGCTCAATACTATGAATTCCTAGGTTGCTATACCATTAAGTAATGCAGTTTTTAATAGTTATTTTAAAGGTGTTTTTAAATATTGATTTACATTGATACTTTCGTATAATATCTACATTATATCATACATATTGGCCATCGTTGAATTTACTATTTGTATCGTGAGTAGCTAGTCAATTTGTTATATATTTTCCCTACTCTCGGTGTTTTGGGCTGGAGTTTATTAATATTTAGTTCGTTTTCATAAGATTAATTAAGATTAGTTATAAGTGCAAGCTTTTGAGGTTATTTAGTTCTTCATGCTGTCATGATGTCGTTGCTCGAAGGTCTAGGATTCGTTATGAACTGGCCACTTTAAATAAAATAAAATAAATAAATAAACAATATTTGTTCTCGCACTGTACTTTCAGACCATTGTGCTGTTGAGTCTCATCGACTCGAGTGTTTCTCACGTGAGAAGTAAAGGAAATCTTAATTTCTATTGTCTCGGTGAGCGTTATTATCTAATAATATTCCCAATCAATCGAGCTTCTCAATGACATTCACCGTTTAGACATTGTTTAACAAGCATTTCAAGGTATATAAACGCTACTTAGTATATTCTGAAGCAAATGTTTCCTTATGTGCATATTATATGTATAGTCTCAGAGCATTTTTTTATTATTGTATAAAATATTATAGTAAGAACTTTCTGACGTGTACCCTTTGTTAATTACTACTTTATCGTTTATAATTTTAGAGTGATTGTTTCCCCAGTAACAATTAGGAGGTTTGATATCAGCTTCGATGACAGAGACCCTTCATTCCACTAGCTTCACGACTTGCTCATCGACACGCAATGTGGAAGTTCTAATGTGAACATTTTAAAACGCCATTTTGGATATTATAATATTATTATTAGTGTATTTGCAGGCAGTCGTCTTTTTATAATCTGCATATTTTTATTAAAATGTTCACGTCTAGATCTATATTTATTAAATATCGAGTGCCTATAGCATTGAAAGTTCAAGTGTAAAAAATACAGTTAATTTCAGCAATTATTTGTCACCATGTATTGATCTTCCATAAAATTACGATGAAATTAAAATATCGATGTAACAGTATTGAATCGTATTTGATTTTTAACACTCGATAATATCTTATTTCGTTAACTAACGTACCTATCCAATTTTGACGGCCATTCATGTATGTATTACAATCACAGTTAGTCTTCAAAAGGGACGAGTTTGACTTATATTGCACGTGGGATGCCAATGCTCTTTAATGTGTAGCTTCCTAATAAAAACTGAACATGATGTTCCATCCAACTCGTCCGCACTTCATCATTGTTAAAACTAAAAGTATTTGTGAGCCACCGGGATTTGCACAGCGTTTTCCACATCTTTATTCACAGCTTCAAAAAGTGTAAAGTAAAAAATTGGATGGGCGCCCGTTGTGAGGTGAATGTTACATGGATTGTCTTACGTAGCGAAACACCTGTTTGGGTGCCTGCCAGAAATGTCTAATACAAGCGATTAAATATCTACTTTATGGAGTTATTATCAGAAAGGATATTCATCATCAGAGCAATCAAAGCGCAGACACACATAGCTGTCCGTATCGTCCTGCATACAACACCCCACAGAACAACAGTTTTAGGGTTCCGTAGTCGACAACGCCATGTCCGTCCGTATATCTGTCTGTCCACGGCCTGGCTCAGACAATTAGTACTAGAAAGCTGAAATTTGGTATAGAATTACATGTTATCTCGCCGATAAAACGGTAGAATAAAAGGTTTAGAAAATATCTAAGGAACCCATGCTACACTAAAATAATGATGCAATTTTTTTCTCGCCGACACCACAGTGTGGGGTATCGTTAAATTTGTGTAAAAATATTGTGGGTGTAGGAAGACCATTTTTCGATTTAGGGTTCCGTTTGCCAAATATTAAGCAAATTTTTGTCGGAGTAGGGCGCCCCCCCCCCCTCCCCACTCCCGGCTTAACGGTTGATTAAAGAAACGAAAAAAATCAGGACAGTATCACATATAATGTGTAATGAACTTTAAAGGAACACTCACGGCTAAGTAGGCTTTACAAGTTATCGAGTAATAGGCGACCAGCTTAAGTAGGTAGGTACAAAATCCATGATTGAAAATTACTTTGAAGAAGTTGTTAGTTCTGTAAAGCAGATAAAACCCCTCTTTCACCGGAACCCTACGCGGCGAGTGGCCCGACACGCACTTGGCCGGTTTTTATTTACCTACGGCCAGTTGGCATGTTCAAAATGTGTGCTCGTCTGCTCGACTAAGGCCTAACCTTGAAGCCCGCCCAGTACAAAGACAAGTGTATCTTATTAAAAACTTGATTTGCGAAATCGTGTGTGTGTTACTAATAAAACACTAATGATTGTACCTCCCGCGTACAGCACATTTATGTCGTTGTTAATAAAGAAATACTTAAAATTGACAAACTAGTGTCATTACAAGGCAATCTCCTGACTAGTAAGAATGCAAACGACAAAGATGATTAGGTATTTCATCTTTGTTAGCACCTCATCGCCACAATCACCACGGAAAGTATAAAAATGGAATCACAAATATATATTTTTTTAATGTTAACAAAGATTTTATATTCTGTTTGTTCCATGTCAATGTACAAAGCAGCGCCTTGGGTTCGAATTTGTAGCGGAGAAAAAGGCAGCGTAAGAAATGTAGGGAAACTATCACAAGGTTTTCGTTTTCATTATAAAATACTCCTCTTCACATTATATAATGATGAGGAATCCAGTCAGTAACAGCACAGGCGTTCGTTATTACGAACCTACTGTTATATCTTACAGCAATTATCAGAATTGTTTACCTACTTTGTAGTAAACCTTTGCCTACTCGTGTTCGTGTAGTTAGCGGAACGATTCTAGTCACCTCCCTGTCGCAATAGGTAGCAAGGTACGTATGTACTGTCGGCGAGTTTTATTTTTATTCGATATTCGCTCTTATGCCTTGCATCTTAGGAGTGTTGATGGACGTAATATTGCTGAAAATATTCCCATGCGGCGCTCGGCAGTCGATTGTCATACCACGACCGACACCGCGTGAAAATTATCAGGCGTGACTTTGATATTCAAATCAACTGTTAGTATCATCTTTTGTTATCGCTCGAAAAAATTAAGGAGGTAGCTTGCTGTTACATGTAGTTTGCACATTCTATGACAGTAGGTACTGAGAGTTTTGGCGATCAGCCAAAGAAAAATGCGTTAAGGGGCTCCATAGAGTAACACTAGCGCCCACCGAGGGTAATAATGATAACATTTTTTATAGATTGTTTTTGCATAAAGTGTCGCTCAAAGTTGCAAATTCGATCTGTAAAAAAGATATGATTTTTTTTTTCCCGGTGGCGGGCGCTAGTGAGTAACACTGCCTACACTAACCTGGAGCCCCTTAAGGAATCGTGTTTTCTATAAATAAGATTGCTAGGTTATTGATCATGGTTTCTAGGCTGTAGGTTAAACAAAAAGCTATCACCATTATTGTTTTATGATTTTCACTTTTTCCAAAAACGTATTATTTTTAGGGTTCCGTACCCAAAGGGTAAGGTCCGTCTGTCTGTCTGTCACCAGGCTGTATTCCATGAACTGTGATAGCTAGACAGTTGTAATTTACACTGATAATGTATTTCTGTTGCCGCTATAACAACAAAATATTAAAATAAATATTTACGGGGAGCTCCCATACAACAAACGCATTTTTTTGCCGTTTTTTGCTCGATATTAATAACGGCAACAGGTAGACGCTTGAAATATTCAAATGTTGTATAGATAATTGTACGGAACCCTTCGTGCGCGAGTCTGACTCGCACTTGGCCGGTTTTTTTACATTGGTGGAGCTAGTCAGCTCCGGGTCGGCCCTTAAGTTTTAAAATCTGAGTTCAAAATCATTATCTTCATTTTATATTTAAGATTAAGACTGTCAGTGACCAGTGACAATGACCGAGAGGCAAATATTAGTTCAATTATCCTTCTTTGAGTAATTGTGTTATATGCATTAGTTAATGGATCACGCGTACGTGTTGCGTATAATTAAACCCCGGTTTCTCATGTGCTAACAAACTGTTAATCTGCTGTTAACAGCTGTCAGTTGGTTAAATTACATGCAAATAAAAAAATACAACTGACAGCTATTAACACTAGAATAACAGTTTATTAGTGTACGAGAAACCGGGGGTTAGTGTTGTAACTTGTAACTCGCTCTCCATAGGCGCGGAACGTTGCAAATTACCACAAATTCCCACTTTGAACATTACACACAAATGTCTAACAATACAATATTGTGGCCGTTTAAGCTTTGCCTTGAAAATAATTATGGGGCAACATGTGGAAAAATTAGCGTACACATACTACTACGCTCCCTACACACACTGATGCAGACCAAGTAGAAATTAAACATCTGGCATCATTTCAGTTAATAATACAATACATTCTGTCTTCTGAATTTTGATATCATCAAGGTATCTCAATCGATATTCAGCGTTAACAGCAGTTACCGATACCGATGAACATCTTGGTCTAAAAAGGAGGCCTTTGCCCTGCAGTGGGACACCCACCCATGCCATGTTACGGAATAGCATAAGCAGCCTATATACTTCCCAATGAAGGGCACAGGCCTTCTCTCAGGGAGAGAGTATGGGCTTAATCACCACGCGTGCCCACCGCGGAGTGGCGATTTCAAGCGCTGCGGTATGTGAATAGCTCAAACACTCAGGTTTCCTCACGATGTTTTCCTTCACCGTTTGCTATTGGTATTGCTACTATACGAGTAACTTCACAAATGTACATAACTTAGAAAATAAAGTCATAGGTACATGCCCGCACTGGGAATCTAACCTGGGTCTCCCGCTTCCGAGTCCAATGTTCTACCCACTAGGCTACCACCGCCTATGGAATGGAGGACATAAACGATAGCGATACAAGTAGGGCCTGATTCATGGGAGGGCAATTGGGGCTGCAGCCCCGGGGCCTCCCCGTGAGAGGGACCCCAGATAGAAAGTTATCGACAAATTTTTCTGCCTAACGCCTCTAATGATGAAGCTAATTTGTTCAAATTGTAATTATAGGCATCCACTCCTTTGTTACCGCAGGTCATCCACACCTCTTAATCCGGCCCTGGATATTAGCTAGTAGCTCTCATAGACATTATCCATTTAGGGGCCCAGTGAGCTAACTAGCGCAACCAATGAAAAAAAAAAATGTCTTCTTTTACAGATCGTATTTGCAAAACGTGTCTGTACAATGTCTCAATCATGTCAACAGTGATTTTTAGGACCCACGCGAAAGAAACTAGGATCACAAACCTATTTAGGACAATGCCCATTGTCATACTAAACCATTAATTGTGTGTAGTTCTTGCAATAAAGATCTTAGCGCTGTTAGGCCGTCTAGAAGTGGTAGAAGTGCGAGTGAGACGGGGCAACTAGGTATTATCGCTGTATCGACATCTATGCAAAGATCATGCTAAGCCAGCATGCACTGAATGCATGATAAGTAGGTAGGTAGGTACTTGATGTGTTGATGCAGGCCAATTTGTATGAATAAAAAGTAAAATAAGTACCTACATATAAAGATTTAAAACTTTTGGTTATTTGAAGTGACGCTGAAGAAACGTCAGTTGTCAAGTGAATAAAGGTTGGGAACCACTGTTATTTTTGTTTAGCTTCTTTCGCACGGCTCCGTCGTCACACTCCATGAAGAGGGTGTGGCTTAGTGGACGCAAATTTTGTCCCAGTGGTAGAAGTCATGCGTAAAGAAGAGTATAATTTATTTATTTGTTTATTAATTTTTAATTATTTAAGACAACAAACAGTTGTACAAAAATATTAGTGCAACTTATCAATAGAAATATTAAATGTGCAACCAGCAGCGTTTACTAAAGATTTTTTTAAATTATAAGTACAAATTTAATTAGGCACAGCAGAACCTTGATCTAAGGTTCAGATGACTACAAAAACCACAGGGATACGCATTTACACTCGTACGGCCTTATTTATAAGACCTCGATTCTTTAAAACACTTCAAAAACGCTGACTAAAATAGTCTGTGGTGGAGATTTTACAAGGAAAAGATGTAGCCACAGAATAAATAAACAGAGTTTTAGATTGGTTTTAGAGGAATCGTATCTTTATAGATAAGGCCGTAAGGATATAGGTACGCCATTTAACGTTTATCAACTCAAAAAATATCACCCGAGGTAAGTAGGTAACGTAGCCAGCATAGGTACTATCCCTGCCCTAGTATGCTGGCTATGTCATCACTCTAGAGGAAGTGACGATCTGAACCTAGTATTTTATATTATTATTGTTTGTTAACATTATTCAGGCACTGCAGCGTCCGAGTGGTGAAAGGTCACCCACCTAGTGTGAGTGAAGGTGCCACTGGACGACGTATAAATCATTTCTTTACGTATATGCAAAGGCCAAAGTTTTTTTAAACTATAACGATATCCATAAAAAATAGACATATCACCCTCTATTATCTACTTCCTGACTTACAATATGTTACCTAGCCAAGTAACTACCTTACTAATTTGTGAAATGCACAGTCTCCGAGCCGAATTTGCGTGTTTCGCGGTAGATAAAGTCTAGAAGCATTGGTCCGACTATCTTATCGACCTGATAACGGAAAGTCGCTCTGCAGGGCACCACTCGAGGTCGCGCTCTCCGATCTTTACTCAATGAGGTGATTTCGGAGCGGTAATTTGGAAAAAAACTTATTGTACAAACAAAGATAAGTTGAATTTGAAACCTCTGGAGGTGGTGGTGAGGTGGAGACCCCTCTATTCCGCCCCTGCTGATATTAAAGGGCTCCACGTAGTAACAATGGCGCCACTGCAGGAAAAAAATCATATCCTTTTTCACAGATCGTTTTTGCGAAAAGTGTTATTACGAGTACAATCTCTCAGTCACGTTTTAGTGATTTTTAGGACCCACGACCGAGAGTCTAGATCGTTAACGCTATCTAGTCCTAGGTAAAGTCGAGTTCAAAAGTCGGGTGGAAAACCCTTTATTAAACTTTGTGGTTCCACGTCGCGGTTCCAGGGTCGTTAATTACCGTCCATTTTATCTTCGCGCAGCACATACGAATATTGGTAAATACTCACAAATTAACACATTATGTAGGCAGCAAAATCAACTTTTTGTAAAAGATCCTCAGAGATTCGAGTTTTTTGCTTGTACGCTTAGTAAATTTTATCCAGATCAAACTTGATCCAGTTAGTTTCAACGTCATCCAAAACTTAATTCTAATATCTTTTATTGTCACTTTAGTTCCTAATTGATGGTTATGCCAACTTGTAGTATTTAAGTCTTACATGATACGTGTTGTAAATGCTGTGTTTTTCAGAAATTGGATTCACACTGTAGCTTGACTTATTGTGAATTGTTTTTACATTTGTATAGTTGAGCTTCTGTTGAAAAACCTAATAAATAAATAAATAATACACCAAAACTAATTCTTATTCTCGACGTAGTATATAGGTACTAAGTATTATAAATAACACTTCTATAACATTTCTAACGTCAACATAAGGGATTCGTCCATCTAGTTATCCTATTAGTTATACAATATAACAGAATGGACGAAAGTCTTATTTGTTATACTGCTCAATATAACTTATTGGATTCGAAATAAATAATAGAGGTTTGTCCATGTAGTTATACCTACATATAAACAGCTATAAATTAAACAACGAAATCTATATTCAAAGGAGTTCTGTATTATACTCCTGGCTACTAATAAGTACAATGACGTTATAAATTTATGACTCTATGGATGTTAGTGTCATTGGAAATTTATTTATACTACATAGGTAGGTACGTAATTTTCTCGGAATATTTTGTTAGTCACTATCCTGCATTTTAAGAAAAACCGTAATTAAAATGGAAGGTGTTCCTAGACCTTCTCGTAGCCTGGACGAAAAACTCCGCTTTATTAAAAGATGACGGGGTCTGGTTTTGTACATGACATCTACATCATCATCATCAGCCCTTTGACGCCCACTGCAGGACATAGGCCTCCCTCATGGTTTTCATAACTATGAGGAGTTTTTCCATAATCGCCACGCTTGGCAGGCGGTTTGGCGATCGCAGTATGCGGTTGGGATCTCAGGAAGACGCTGCTGCCCGTCTCCTGCTAACTGACTTCCTTAGTCGCCTTCTACAACATCCACGAAAGGAAATGGAGTGATGCTATTCTTAATCCGGCGCCACACAGGAGATCGATATTTTCCGATTTATACCCTAGAAGAAGGGGTGAATTTTTGTTTGATTAACAACTTCTTTATTTTTAATTTTTCATGATAAATTGTTATAAACAAAGTAGTTACAACATTCAATTTTCTACAATTGTGGTTCTTATCTTAGGACGACCAAAATTGCAGGAAATTTAATTTCAAGCAACTTTGGTTATAACAATTTTTCGTTTAAAAATCGAAAAACATCGATCCTACCAGAAAAATTATAAGAACCAAAAGAAATTGGATTTTAAACAACTTTGTTTATAACCATGCTTCACGTGAAATTGACAATAAACGTCATAATGGAATCATAAGATTTTTTTTTAATCTTATTTATTTTATAAGCCATACATACATCGAATGATTAAGTCGGCTGCAATCATAAGCTTTTACCCACCTCTTTCCGTTCGAAAATAAACGAGTTTTTAATCAAACAAAATTACCCTTTCTTTTGTGGTACGTATAAACAGAAATATTTTTCCTTTTTTTCCACAAAATGGCTTTTTTGTCTAGTTTGCGGTAAATTAATACTATGAAATTGACAGTCGTACTAAGGAATTGTCATGACATTTTAACTGCTGACTCACTAAAAAAGCGTGTTATCTGAGAAATATCTACGAGTTACATGTTTTTTGCCCCTTCAAATAAATAGCCAATAGTCCTACAGTAATTAGTCTGTATAATATGATAAGATTAATTCTGTATCGTGTTTGTCGACTGTGGACATTTTAATAACAAAATGTGTGCGTGACTGCGCGGGTTTTTCTTGATTACCTATTTTTATTACTGTCTTAAGTTGTAAGAAATGCGATTCAGTAGTCAATCTTGTAAATTATTGCGTTACTAGTTTTAAATCAGGTTGCGGTGCGGTGCCAAGTCAAAATTCAATCAATATGTCATTGACTTCACTGATGTGGACAGTGAAATAGCAAAGCAGAGATGAATTTCTGTTGGCATTTGTTTTGGATTCCCTTGAATTCCGGATTTAGTTCCGAATTCGAATTTAAAAGCCGGCCAAGTGTGTATCGTGCCGGGTAGTGTAAGGTTCCGTAGAAGGAGGGGTTTTTTACCTACTTTACGGAGCTTCACAACTTCATCAAATTTTTAAGAAATTTTCGTTAGCCCGGAATGGAGGGGAGAGGGGGGGAACGCCCTTCTCTACCAAAAACTGGTTATCCTACACCTAAATTAAGGGTGCCAATTTTTTTTCTCGCTTACACCATAGTGTGGGGTATTGTTGAATTGATCGTTTAAAATATTGTGGGTGCAAAAACGTCATTTCTCAATTTAAGCTTTCGTTTGCGAAATATTAAGCTTTAAAGCGCAATTTTTTGTCAGAGTAAGGCGTTCCTCCCTCTCCCGGCTGAACGGTTGATTGATTGTAGAAATGTGAAAAAATTCAGGGCAGTAGCACATAAAATATAATGAACTATTTGGCCGTGATAGTTTTCCTTTTAAGTTGTAAAGCCTATTTAGGCTTTACAAGTTAACGAGTAATAGGCGATAAACTCATAAAGGAAAACTTCGTACACAATCTATTGAAAGAGATTGTGAAAGAGGTCAACCGTCGAATCCAACTCGGCTGGGCAGCATTCGGGAAACTTAGAAAAGTCTTTTCGTCTAATATTCCTCAATCGCTCAAGACAAAATTATGCAACCAGTGATGACTTATGGCACTGAAACGTGGTCTCTCACTATGAGCCTCATAAGAAGGCTCAAGGTCACGCAACGAGCTATGGAAAGGGCTATGCTCGGAATTTCTCTACGAGGTCGAATCAGAAATGATGAGATCCGTAGACGAACGAAAGTCGTCGACATAGCCCAGCGGATTAGTAAGTTGAAGTGGCAGTGGGCGGGGCACATAGCACGCAGCACTGATGGCCGATGGGGCCGAAAAGTTCTCGAATGGAGACCACATATCGGCAAGCGCAGCGTAGGACGACCAGCCACAAGATGGATAGGTGACCTCATTCAAGCCAAAACTCCCAAAATCGCGATTCGCGGCGGATTCGGCGCAGCGCACCGCTACGGACGTATGAGCCTCTTCTAATGGTGCGCGTCGGTGCGAGCTAGAGTTGCCAACCCTACTATATAATATAGTATCCTACTATATTAGGGGCTCAAATACATAATATATATAGTAGGCGAAACTACTATATTTTGCGTAAAGCGGAAGACAGCCTTAATCTTTTTCTAAAGCTCGCTCTTCAAGTCTGAGTCCGTGATTTTTTTTACTATTTTTTACCATTATTTTGCCATCTACTATATTTTTAGAGGTAATAGCTTCAAAAATACAATATTTGTTAGAAAAATGTTGGCAACCCTAGTGCGAGCGCGCACGTCGATCCTATTTTTTGTAGGTAAGTTTCAAGCAGATTTATGACCACTATGACCAACTGTTGATCACATTATGACCATTTTCATGGGTTTGCATTTGGTATAATTGCGATCGTATTTTTAAGTTGTTTAACATGTCGTGACAATTTTAATTGTGTGGTATGATGTTTATCGTATGTGTTTGGTTGTTAATCACATTGCGACCATTTTAAAGATCGATGTTCATACTAGTTAGAAGACAAAAATGTTTCTTCAAGTTAGTAATTTACAGCTTTATAGTGATAATTTCTATTCAGTATTAGGTATTTAACAATTTTTTTGTAAGGAATGAAATTATCGGCCAAGTGTAAGGTTACACCAGTACAGTTGTAAGATTCTTTAGTTAAAGACAATTTTGTCCTTTATTATTTTGTTATTGAGTATTAAATTTATTATATTCAGTCGCGAAATGGAATAAACTAATTATATTTTTGGGGACTGGCAACCCAAAAGTTTGACCGGTGAGGTTTTTTTGATGATCGGGGGTTTTTTGGGGGTTTTGGGCGGAATGGTGGAAAAAACGGTGATGCATGTAGATAGTTTATATAATAAAGGTGTAGGCTAATATGTACTAAGTTTAAGGATTTAGTTTCAGGTTTGGATACTTATTGAAGAATTATTTTACAGAGTGGTGATACGTAATATCACAGTCCATTGAAAGTCACCTTAAGAGATATACAAATGAGTATTTTTGGGGAGGCCCAACCTACAAAGCCGTGGAACAACTGAATGACATCGTCCGTTCCCATCTCTGCGTCCTGGCGACTTGGCACCGGTTCAACAACACCAAACTGCTCTATTTCTGCGTGACATTGCTCTTGCACGCCGACGCGCAAGGACGTGGTGGCGTGTTTATTTTTGTTATGTTTTTGTGATGTGTTTCGGCGCTTCCGCTTCTTTCTGGGGAGGCCAGACTGCTTTTCGTTGAGCATACACGCCTGGAGAAAGGCTTTTCTCTAGACAGGGATCACCCCATCCTGCGTTAAGGCAGCGGATGAGGGCGGGATGGCGCAGCTTTTGGGATGTTGTTACCTTGGCAATAAATAATTTGTATTTGTCCGACCAAAATTCCACTTGCGCAGTCTCTGTTGCTACCTATCCTCGACTACGCAGATGCCAGCTATCTTGATTTGACCGAAGAACAACTTAATAAACTTGAGCGCCTCCAAAACTTCGCTATAAGGTTCATATTTGGCGTACGTAAATATGACCACGTCTCTGAATTCCGCGCTAAGCTCTAGTGGCTTCCTATCCATTTTCGTAGGAATGCTCACATCCTCTCTCTTCTCTACTCAATACTGTTCAATCCAGACACCCCTTCCTATCTCAAAGAGTGCTTCACCTGTACCTAGTGATTCTCACAGCCGGGCATTGCGGTCTGATCAGAACCTGCCGCTGAAGACTCCGACTCACTCGACGAGGTTGTTCAGCGACTCATTTACTGTAACGACCGCTCGGCTGTGGAATGATCTGCCGGTTTTAATAAGGCGCTCTCCCTCCCCAGCTGTCTTTAAAAACAAAGTAAAGGAGTTCTATCTGTCTCTAAGAGTATAATATTTGTGCATTTATCTACGAGTATTTTGTGTTTCTTTTTTCTCCTTCATGTAGGTATAATATAATTTATTCCCTCCTCGTGTAGATTTTTATTATAACTTATTTATGTATGTTTATCATAACTACATATGTAATGGTTTATGTAGGTATATTGTTATTTATATAAGTATGTATTTTAATATTCATAATTGGATCGACTACCCGTCTCTCTTTCCTTCAGAATTTTTCCATCATACAGTTGTCTGGAAGAATTTGCTATTAGCAATAAGGCCGCCAATTGTACTGTATAAATATTTTATGTTGCGTTTTTCCTGGTACAATAAAGAATATTCTTGTCTTATAACTGGTATTGTATTTGTCCTTTTTTTGTAGCGTGCAAGTTCTGAGAATAGTTCGTTCAGCATGCTCATGCTCATGCTCACCTCGACAAAGGCTTTGTTCTAGACAGGGATCGCCACATCCCTCTGCACTCACGTAGTGGGTGAGAGCGGGATGGATTGCGCGAGTCTTTGTCTATTTCACCTTTCTCGACGCGTGCAAGTTTAGCTCGCATGCACGTTCCCCCGATGCCCTACCACCGCAACCAGATTTAATGTTGGTTACGGGCGTAGGGCAAAATAATGAAAACTACTAAAAATGCTGTGTTACGGTACGATTGGCACGAATCATTATTGTAATAACTAAACTGTCTTTAGGCAAATCCCTCTAGAAAGTTTCAGGTCTACAGAGTGATTTTGAAATCGTTAGTATTAATTTAAGGGAATGTTCTTTTCATTATGATTCATAATAATATTAACGATTTAAAAGATATGGTAAGTACAAAGTTTTTGTATTTATTCGTGATTTCCGAACTTTGGTTCCAAATTGTGAATCTCGATTGTGTGTTTTCTATGACGGTGAAAGAACAATGGAGTTGGCCTTGGCCGGAGAAAAACCATAAGATATTCGAACCGTAGTTTTTATTTTTGTTACTTTTCGTGAACATAGTATTTCTTTGAAAAACGGAAACGAGATAATGTAAAAATTGCATGTATGTTTTATAGAATAAACAATTTTTTTTTACGGGAGTAATGATGTACCAAACTACGATGACCGCCTTAGCATTTTTAATATGACTTGTTTATCTTATCTACGTAAACAAAAGGATCTTGTATACTTACACAAAATTATTATGGGTTAAAGTATGAAATTGCCGTTTTATTGCAATAGGTTCTTTGAATTGACATAGAATCTTCATGGTTTGAGGTTTTCGAATGAAACTTTTTTCAAATGGTTTCTATGATGTTCTTTTTTTAAAAAATGTGAAACATTTGAATATCGACTTTCAATTGTTTTTGTTATTCAATTTAGACAAGAAAGATGGATACTGCGAAAATTCGAGTGATTTTTGAATACGAGTTCCGACGCGGAACTAACGCGGCAGAAACAGCCCGCAATATCAATGCTGCGTTTGGAGAGGGGTCTACTAACATGTTACATGTTACAATTCGATCCAATATTCCTTCATTTCTGTACCGGTTCAACAAGGCAACACAAGTTTCAACACGCGTTTCTTTCTGCAGATCAGTCAAATCATGAGGCACCCATTTTTCGTATTTTTTTATTTTATTGATTTGACGCAAGTGAGTCAATATTGTGGGTAAGGTAACGTTAAACCATGCCGCTAATTCCTGGGTAGTTTGACTAGGGTCGGCTTCCACTATCTCTCTTAATTCATCGTTATTCACCTGTGTGGGCGGTCTTCCTCGTGGCTCGTTCTTTAAGTCGAAATTTCCATCACGAAAGCGTTTAAACCAAAATCGCACGGTGCGTTCATCAGTAGACCCCTCTCCAAACGCAGCATTGATATTGCGGGCTGTTTCTGCCGCGTTAGTTCCGCGTCGGAACTCGTATTCAAAAATCACTCGAATTTTCGCAGTATCCATCTTTCTTGTCTAAATTGAATAACAAAAACAATTGAAAGTCGATATTCAAATGTTTCACATTTTTTAAAAAAAGAACATCATAGAAACCATTTGAAAAAAGTTTTATTCGAAAACCTCAAACCATGAAGATTCTATGTCAATTCAAAGAACCTATTGCAATAAAACGGCAATTTCATACTTTAACCCCTATCATTAACTGCTCTCTTGATTCCCCTGGTTTAGTTTCTTCCATAAATCGCAGTACTCGTATTAACCCAAAACGCCTGTTTAAAAATAACACCTCCTTTTATAATCCAGTGGTACGCATGTGTCGCCTCTTTAATTCTGTTTCCGTAATTTGTAAAGATCTTGATATATTAATGGGCCTCAAATCATTTAGAAGTAAATGCCGAAAGGCCATCTACTCACCATGATCTCAGTGAAATAGTGTCTTTGTTATTTTAACTCTTAAAAATTAATATAAAATTGTTTGTTTAAAGTTTTATTTACTTTAGAATATATTTTAAATCATCATCATCATCAGCCATTTGACGCCCACTGCAGGGCACAGGCCTCCTTCGTGGTTTTCATAACCATGAGGGGTTTTGCCATAATCGCCACGCTTGGCAGGCGGGTTGGCGATCGCAGTATGCGGTTGGAATCTCAGGAAGACGCTGCTGCCCGTCTCCTGGTAATTGATTTCCTTAGTCGCCTTCATCCACGGAAGGAAATGGAGTGACGCTATTCTTAATCCGGCGCCACGCGGAAAATTCGGCGCCACGCGGAAAATCCGGCGCCACGCGGAAAATGTGTAGTTTTTAGATTTTGTTTTTATGCCTAAAGGAACGTATGAGCATGTTTTGGGGGGCAGTCAAGATCTGAACCATAAACCTGTAATTTTTTTTCTGATTGTCACCTGTTCTACTAACTTAATAAATAAAATAAATAATGAATTTTTTTTTCAATACTATGGAAGTCAGGAATTTCATAACAGGGATTGATAAGATGAATGCATAACCTAGTATGAGCAAACAACTTTTCCGTATTTTATCAAGTATTCCAATGTTACATGTAGAGCAAAGCTGAATGAAATGAAATTTATATTAAGGAGGTAAGTAGCCCTCTTTTTTTAAACAAGTGCCTTATGTCTCTATATCATGGTTAGAATCTCCCCGTACAATTTTTGATGACCACTTGTCACGGTGTCACCCAGTAGATAACAGAGCTATTTGTGATCCCGCTGATTACATTTTCTTTTTGGGCCCACGCAGCTGGCTCCCTGCGTAATCTAGCCATTTTCGTTTGTCTTCCCTTTATACTTCTGGAATAGCGCCGTACAGGAAGCTAGAAACGAATGTCTCAACCCTTAACCTTTGGTTAAGTAGAGTAGAGAACTGCACAAAAACATTATCTCATGTCAAGATCATTATCTGATTTTTACCTTATAATATTATCTCACAAAAACGGAAATTACACAGATATTTCTAAATTTAAGTGTGTAGACGGCGCGGTCTTATCACTGAAAGTGATCTCTGTAATAACTTAACTCCGCATTCACTTAAGTACTAGTAAGTTTTAAAAACTGAATTTGCACAGATCCTTTATCTTTTCATTTTACAATTTTCCGACGTTTCGGTACTTTTGCAAGTGCCGTGGTCTCGGTAGACTGGACCAGTAGGTAAATATCCGTGCAAATTCACTTTTTACTATGTCTAGTGCTCGTGTCAACCTTAGAAAATACTTTACTAGTAATTTTGTACGAAGAGTTCGACCAGGGTTTATAATGGATTAAAACTTTCGTAAGCTTGTAGTAAAAAAAGGGATCTCTTCCAGACAATCAAACTTTATAATAGACAGAATGTAAACGACGAAACAAACAATTTTTTAACCGACTTCAACATAAAGGAGGACGTTCTCAGTTCGTCCCCCCCCTAGGTTAGATTCAACTTAGTCAAAAATCTTGGTATTGATTAGAGAGCACCACTAAGGCCGATTTGCTGATAATTGCTGTCATTGTAAAGAGCTCTTTGCAGCACCCCTTCATCTACCGCTTCAACAACTTCATACATAAGGAGTTGACCGCCACGGTTGTGCTTGGGAACTATTTATATTTGATCAGGTACAAAAAACAGCAAAGAAGTAATTCGGTAATAGTGAGTGGTCAGCAAATAATTCTAATATGTTTAGGTTTAGCAAATAAATTAATGTTAGACCGTTTAATAGTTAGAATTTACTGCTGACCAATTTACAATTTACTGCTGATCAAGTTAGAATTTTTTGATGACTCGTGATCCTCATACATAGTAATATAATATTAAACGGGTCTAACTCTGATTATTTATTAGGTAAAATTTAATTACCTTAGATTCCCGTGATCCGTGACACGGCAGCTGCCAAGTTGCCGAAACGTCGGGAATCTAAGGTAATTAAATTTTACCTAAGAAATTATCGCGGTTAGACCCGTTTAATATTGAAATTAAAAAAAATATATATTTATCGCATAAAATTACATTTAAAAAATCATAATAATATAAATAATTGTAAACTTAGGGATATTGATAAAAAGGGGTTTGCTCAGCATAGATGTTGTGTTAGATACAACGCTGATTTTCAGCAAGTCCCTGTTAAATTTTCGATATAATAAAATTAAATAATAACAATTACCATTACAATATATTATTAAGTTACAAGTGACTGTTGACTCATTTAGACTTTACTGCTGATCGATTTAGAATTTAGCTGCTGATTAATTTGGACAATTTTTCTGATCAATTTGTAATTTTATGCCGATCGATTTGGAATTTTCTGCTGTCAAAGCTGCTGAAAAGACAGATTTTATTATCGACCAAAACTGACTATTGATCTTAAAACCTATTTAGAGGCTAAAAATTCCACCCATGCCGGGACTTGAACCCGCGACCTCTGGCTTAGGTACCGTACCAGCGCTCTCCCAAAACTGAGCTAATGGGCAAGTGCAGGCATCGGCTATTGATAGTTTAAATTATATGTCCCCTTTACGCTTGCCCTCCTCGAGTAAATAATAGTCCACATGCTTTACGCTTGCCCTCCTCGAGTAAATAATAGTCCACATGCCAACACGTTATTTGGCCTGTTACCAACTCTTATCTAATAAGGCCTCTGTCCGAATTAATCTTGCATCTCTGTCAAACTCACCCGAGTTTCGTACACTCAAAGTTAGTGTTGGCTAGGTCACGTAGCTCGTATCGCGCACGGTACAAGTGCGTCTTTTGAAATCTCCCGATTTAGCTATCTGTACGTTATCAGTATCTGCAGCGTTATCGTGAAATCTATGATTAATCGCAAAAACTATGGCACGAATAATGTTTGACCACTGATTACGTGTTAGGTTGGAGTAATAAGGTGGCAACTAAATTGGTTAGACCAATCAATAGCAAGATGGGTGACTATTTAAGTTAGATTAAAGTGTTACTTAGGTCATATAATTGAGCAGGTGTATTATACGGGGTTATTTCTAAAATGCGCAATTCCTGAAACACGTAAGATTATGCTTTTAAAATAACTTTTGTAATGTGTTGTAGAAGTGTGTGTGAATGTTATGAACAAAGAAACGAAATGGACGAAAACTCGTCTATTTATTATTAAAGAGTACACCTTTGAGTTTTTTCGAAGGTTGATATGTTTCAAGGCTTACATAAATTTATTATATCCGCGTTTTCAGTACGATGTTAATCTACTGCCAATGTCGCAGCCCCCAGTAAGTCTATCAGACATCGCCACTGTGAAATAGAAATGAAAAAACCGGACAAGTGCGAGTCGGATTAGCCCACCGAGGGTTCTGTACAGATTTATAGGTACCTACTTACATATTATAAATAGTTCAGGAATCGAGTCTCGCAGGTGTTTCCGAGCTTTTCCCGAACTTCAAAGACAATTTTTTTATGATTTAATTGCAAATGTATAGTTTTCAGATTCTTCCCTGTACTTGTAGTATAAAACGATAATAATTGCCAAATTCCATAGTTCTAGGTCAACGAAAAGTATCCTGTAAATTTTGATTCCCTCGAGTGTCAGGATGGCGGTATTTTTTTACGCTAACTTAGAAGTTTCAACTCAGTACCTCTACGCGTTCCCGAGATAAAGGGTCTTGACAGGCAGACGGGCGGGCGGTGTGATCACATGAAGGTTCCGTTTTTTCCATTTGAGGTACGAAACCCTAAAAAACATTAGTTTAACAAAAGACGTAGGTAAACGACAAACTGTAATAGGCGAATTAAAGGACTTACGCATTTTAGAGGTAGGTAAGACAGATAGATAGATAGATAAAACATTTATTTGCATCTGCAACTATATATATTTTCAGACAAATTATCTCCGTACAAGGCTGCGACCGTCCGACGCGGTTGTAGCAATACATAAGCAGCCTGTAACTCAGCCGCCAGATTATGCATACAAAATCCTGACGGAAAGAGTGGGGCACATAGGTAGGACTTATGGGTGGGGTGAAGTCGCGGCGTCCTTTCAATTCACTTCCATATAAAATGTACTTAAGGCCCTGGCCACACAGAAGGGACGTGGGGCAAGGGCGCGGAAAAGACGCGACGCGTTGCATAGAGTTTGCGCTCTCGCCCCATGTCTTCTGTGTGGACTTCGTCCCGTCCCTACGGTACATTTTCTATGAAAGTGGATTGGAATACGACGCGTCTTTTCCACGCCCTCGCGCCACGTCCCTTCTGTGTGGCCAGGGCCGAAGCGATGGGCGGAAAGAAGACCACACAGAACAGGGGTGCTACTACGTAACTTCTCTACTGTATCGCCTCGTCCGATTTTACTTACTCCGAAGTGTCAAAATACGTACAGTACACATTCGGAAGCATTGAGTTAAAGTACTACGTTCGGAAGTATCAAAATGGATAACCCGATACAGTGGATAGCTACGGAATTGGAGGGCATTCTGCGATTTGCATTACTGCACATTTTGCGACTTACACATCGATCGACGGATCCGATATAATAACTTCGTACGAAGCCACCGCTGGCTGCCAGTAACGCCACATTACAAATAAAGAGTATCACTGGCAGCTAGCAATGGCTTGGTATTGGCCTTGTAGGTATATACAGTTTTTTATGCCAAGCCAGCGCTGGCTCACCGTGCGTGCGAGAATAGAGCGCCCGTCTATTTTTCAAGCCATTGAACTCCGCCCGCTAACCCCTCAACCCTCGCGCCAGCCATGTGCGCGTTTGTTTTTGTTTCAAATTTCTGCGACAAGATGCAGGCTTTCTGGCTTCATCTAAACAACACGAGCCAAGCCAGCGGTGGCTTGTCTGCAGAACTGGCGCCAGCGCACTGGCTTCGTATTTTATTTTTATTTTATTTTATTCCGTAACACGAAGCTCACAGCACAAATATAATTAGGATGGACAATTTAGATTAGACTATGCATAGGCCAATTACGAGCTTTTTTATATGGTTACAAACACAAATGGTAAGTGTTTTATGAAAAACATTAAATGCATGCAAAGTGAACGAAAATCAAAAACTATACTTTCAATAAAAATTACTTATAAAATTACTAAGGGGGGTTGAGTTTGCGCGTGTGTGTTTGTGTGTGTGTGTATGTGTGTGTGTGTGTGTGTGTGTGTGTGTGTGTGCGTGCGTGCGTGCGTGAGTGCGTGCGTGCGTGCGTGCGTGCGTGCGTGCGTGCGTGCGTGCGTGCGTGCGTGCGTGCGTGCGTGCGTGCGTGCGTGTGTGTGTGTGTGTGTGTGTGTGTGTGTGTGTGTGTGTGTTAAAAATGTCAATGTACAAACCATACACGCCATCCATTGGTTTTATCTATATTTAGCTCATAGTTTTGTTAGTCTACCAGAGGTTCTGTTAGTATGCGGTTTTACCGTCTAATTATACTTTATATTAAACAGGACATTACATAAGCCAGGCCACACATAAGGGGCGAGGAAAAGACGCAACGTGCGTTGTATAGAAATCGCGCCCCCCCGCCCCGTCTTCTCTTCTGCGTGGGCTTCGTCCCGTTCCTTCAGTACATTTTGTATGATGTGAACGACGCGTCTTTTCCGCGCCCCCGTCCCAGGTCCCTTCTGTGTGACCTCTGGCTAAGAAGAACTTGTAAAAAGGCCATCTTATCTCTGTGAGAGATTTCTTCCAGTAAACCTTGGAGAGTCGTCCTACACTAAATGTGGCGCTAACCCCCGGTTTCTCGTACTTAAAATCTGTTAATCTATCGTTATAGCACTGTCAGTATAAGAAAGGGACTGGATAACTGTTTAGTTACACATTTAACGGGTCTAATCGCGATAATTTGTAAGGTAAATTACTATAAATATTGTTATTACTGAATAACTGTTTATTTTATTTATTAAACATACAAAACAGAGATTAACCAGTACAGAGATTTCCCTCTTTGTCACACAATATGGACGGCCTCACTGTAAAAGTGATAATCAAATAGTTGTCCCTTTATTTAATTACTAATTTAGCACTAAATTAAACAAATAAAATAAAAAAAAACTTTTTTTTAAATATTTTATTCTATCGTCTTGTCGGCGTGGTAAATATGTATGTCTATGCCAAATTTCAGCTTTCATAGTAACTTAACAGTATTTAACAGTATTTATTTAATTTCACTAATTCAATAGCATTGAAATTGGCCATCAAAATCACACCTTCATGTGATGACATCATTAAGAAAGAAATGTTGTATTGTATTAAAAAGTCTTGGCTTAGATAAAAACCGGCTCAGCGCGAGTCGCACTCGCGCACGAAGGGTTCCGTACCATTATCTATACAACATTAGACAAAGATCGAATTTGAGACAACAAAAAAGCGTTTAACATTGACATTTAACGACATGACATCGGCGCTGTGAAGGTCACATAGATGGGTGCTAGATGGCGAGCGCTGTCTTTAGACAACGGTTGTTGTATGGCAGCCCCCATTAAATATTTATTTTATTCCGTTTTTAGTATTTGTTGTTATAGCGGCAACAGAAATACATCAGCTGTAAAATCTTCAACTGCCTAGCTATCACGGTTCATGACATACAGCCTAGTGACAGACAGACAGACGGACAGTACGAAACCCTAATAAAAAAATACAGAATCTTTATTTCGTTAGCTTCCTGATTTTTGGATAATTTAATCCTTAATTTAGGCTTGCCTTTGGTTGGAAGGATTTGGCTGTTATTTTTAGAGTAAATTACTAGAGTAATAATTTTGGTATCTGCGAATTATTCACTTTTAAAAACCTATTTACTTGTTCGCTGTATAAAAACCAACTGAGCCTGTTATCCATGTGAGTATATCGTATGCAATTAAGTATTTTATTTCAAGGATTTCTGCTATTTCCATGGTGAAACATAGGCAAATACGGTTTTATCCTTACAATATGTATTATGTTCGTTAAGCGTCATGCACTACGGCAGTCAGTCATGCATAATTCTTGTGTTCTCAAGTCACTCCATTGTCTACCCTAACTTACCTTTTGTTCACCCACAGGCTTGCTTATACTTACCTACTTATTACCTAGGTGGCTAGAGCGAGTTTCGGCTGCGAGGTGCGAGACGTATCGAGGCACGTTTGTCGACACGTTCGTGAGTGATAGAACTTGCCTCAAAAATTACAGGTATATTATTGTATTATTTTTTACAAAATTACAAAAAAAAAATCAAATAAGTCCGTAATATACTAGTAATACAGTAAAACTGTTGCTTATATGTGTTTAATTGTACAGTTATTTATTTCTGTATATTATTATTTAAGTTTAGGTACGATACATAACAGGTAATTATATGTATCACATTAATAGACAATAACGTCAGAGCACACATAGGTACCGTAGTGGAAAGGGACAATATCAAGTTGACCCCAAGTTTTAACAGTAGGTCCAAAAGGTGCAAGTGCAACGTAGCCGTATTCCTAAGTCTTTACGTCAGTCTATCTCAAGACTGACGTCTTTCTTTGTACAAACCGAACGCGTGCGTGGGTACAAGCTAGACGTAAACTGACGCAATGGACTACTAAACAAATGCGGTAAATAAGTCAACGTTCCGCTAGAACATAAGAAGTTCCGAGATGATAGTTGATAGTTCAATTATTGTAAAGCTACTCACTATAGGTGGCCCCGTCGGACTTGTTTCGGAATGCCAGTGTATGTCCGGGCCAAGGAATGTTGCATTGCATTGCATTACATAAACATATAACGATTCTTATAAATAACCTGCTATGTTACGAAAATAGGCCCTGTGCACTGACAATAAGTTCAGATAACGTAGGTTAAATCTTAATCTTATAATCTTACCCGTAATCAATCAATTAGCATGTGCTCGTCCACTGCTGGACATAGATAGAACATTCTTTATTGCATGTGCACCGGAATTACATATGAGAATTAAACATAGGCCTTACCCAAGGCACGCCACTTCCTTCTGTCCTTAACCGGGAATATTTTGCGAAACTTCTTTCATTTCAGTATACCTCGATACCGAATTGAAAGAAGTATTGCAAAATATTCCCGGTCATTCCTCGGAATTCCTTTTTTTTTTTATCAAACCGCTACAATGAAGGTCATGCGCGAACCTATATCAAAATCCTTCACAACGATCACGCTGTGATCACGTTCTTGCCTTCATAACACATGTTATCATTATTTTGTGTCTTTTTTATAATATTATACCTACTATCACTTTCGGGGACGCATTTTGTGGTGTATAGGCTTCTTAAATGAAAATGTATTTTTTTCGTTTAGCCTCTTTTGTGTCCCAGTGCTGGGCAAAGGCCATCATTCCATCTCTGCAAGTCCCAAGCCATCTCGCATCACAACAGCAAGAATCGATATCTTCGCCATGGTTTGCCGCGATGTCGTCGGTGTCCATTTTGAGCGTAAATCATAAATTGTGTAATAAACTTGTACCCTCAATTTAATTAATAACGGCCTATCTACCTGTAATTGCAATGTGCCTATCTACCCGACAGTCTTATTACTATTGTATCCTACCATATGTTATTTTAAAGTAATATTTTACAGTACATTACATTAACTCACGCCTGTATTGGAGCAGTAGACAGAGACCAGGGTTTGCCACGATCCTGACAGACCTCTTTCGCGTCATCAGCATTCATTAGCCGTCGCATGCACCCAAGCCGGTTTCGGGTACTTTTTATCTTGCCCTTTGCTAATACATCCCATAATACATTATTAACCGACCGGGATATTCTCTAAGACCGACCAGGGGCCTAACTATGCGCACCAAATCGTGAGCGATTCCAATGGTCTAACTGTCAAATTTCATACAAATTTGACAGTTAGACCATTGGAATCGTCATGGGTAGTACTATGGCAGGAGTCACGCGTTTTGTGTCATGTCAGAATTCTAGAATTAAGGTACTGGAATGTCGCGACTTTTGACATTTAAAACCCGCGACTAGCGTCGCAGTACTACCCAGGCAGTATTTAAATAAAAAAACCGGCCAATTGCGTGTTGGACTCGCGCATGAAGGGTTCCGTACCGTATCATTATCATGAAATACAGCTTGGTGACAGACAGACAGACAGACGGACAGTGAAGTCTTAGTAATAGGGTCCCGTTTGGCACCCTTCGGGTACGGAACCCTAATAAATGGCCCTTGCATCTACGAAAGGAATGAGATGATTTATACAGCATCCAGTGGCACCTTTACTCACACGATACAGCTGGTATCGCTTAGATTACATAACATACATACATAAGCAGCCTAGTATATACGTCCCACTGTAGGGCACAGGCCTTCTCTCAGAGAGAGAGAGTATATTCGCAGACGGTATTATCCTGTTGGCGGAGCAAATAAACAATTACTTATTATCATTTTCTGAGCACAACACTGAGTCAGCTGCCTTTTGTGGTAACTTAGTCACACCACAGGCTACATATATGGTCCTGTTTTATTTATTCGTTTCGTCTGTTGTGTACTTAGTTTTCTTTTTGTTGTTGTGCATATTATCAAAAAATCAAAATCAATTTTTTTTATTCAAAGTAGCACAGAAACTGCGACTTAATGAACGTTACAAGTTAAACTAGGTGTCCATTTCAAAATCTAGATCATTTTGGAGAAAAAATGGACAAAAAAAACTCCAAACTTAGTCTTTTCATGTCCTTAATTTACAGGATTTATATAAATGTTCTAAAACTCATGCATTGAACTGACTTTAATTCCAGACATCTATTGTCATCTAAATAATCTTTAATGTTATAGTAGCTTTTTTGGCACAAAGTGCGCTTCACACATTTTTTGAACCGCGTTTCTGGCAAGCTTATTATATCTTCAGGGATCTTACTGTAGAAACGTATACAATGCCTCATAAAGGATGTATTAACCTTTGCCAGCCTATTGTTACTTGTGTTACTTATTGTTTATTTTGTTTCTGTGATGTGTCTTTGTTGGTATAAATGTCTTTCTTATTTTTCTTCTTACAACCACCAGCTATGATATGGTAAGACCACAAATAAATTAAGGTTAATTTGATGTAAATAACAGGTTTTATGATCCCAAATTCTAATGAAGAAGACCCGACCGGGCCGTACCGCGGGGAAACCCGATTTAGAGAGGTCTACGACGTCACAAGGAAAAAGGAAAGGGCTCAGGTTGAGTTGCAAAGGGAAAAGGTTGTACCATCTTCAGACGGTTAATAACGATAGTTAATTAATTTCATTGCTTCTTTGCTAAATAGGAACAGAGTAGGTCTAATCAAATACGCCTCTGTTAGTAACCTACTGAGTTCACCCCGTTTTGTGAGATGGTATAACCTTGGTCCACTCGTTAGGAAAGTCCGTGTGGAGAAAACCAGTGAAACGGAATGTGATTTGTACTAAAAGGAAATGAAGGAACGTGGCTTAGCTGGAGAAAATGCTATCTAGTATACTATGACAATATTGTACAATGAATTTTTTTTTTCCATTTAATTCAACATTGAGTTATGACTTCATTGCCATTTAAACCGCACATTTTCATCCGTAGTCTTTCTAAGCAGTTATGATATTGTACGATGTAAACTTGCTGTACATCTAAATGTACTATGTCTTATTATCTTTCGGAAGGGTATAGTGCGTCTCCTTTTATGTCATATCCATAAGGTACCCCATTAGCAACAACCCAAATAACCTTTATCGTCTAAGGATAAGGTGCAATTCGCCAAAGACGCTTGTTATGAAACGTTTTCATACGTTTAAGTGCTTTAAATAAAACCTGATCGAATTTCTTGTAAGTATTTTATGTTTTGTGTTGTAGCCGGCATCCCCTTGGGCAATTAAAAGAGAGGACGGCCAAAGATCACCTGGAAAAGATCCGCCTAAGAGGCCAAGTCGATCGGCACGAGCTGGCCTGTATTGGTGTTACAGGACTGAAGAAGAAGATTGTCACCGTCAACTGGTTAAACTAGCTAGCATTCAATCCCTGGGTTTACTAAGTAGGTTGCGGCATCCTATTACCTACATGGCTAGCCCTTACAACTTTTTACAAGCAAAAAGTACAGCACAACATGAGCACTTCATTCACTTCACCTATCTAGCATACGTTGAAATTGCCACTAAACGCTACATAAAATATTTACTGCATCTACTACTATAGATATAACAGGCACATTTATTGTAGGCAAAAATCACTCCAGCAATCAACAAACAAATCGTTTCGCATCAAATCCCGCAGCTGTTGTCAAGCTAAGATTTCTGACGTCACCGCTGACGTCATCAGTACCGGCTTGGCATACGCGTTGGCAATTAAAACGGTTTGATTTGTGCTTTAGTAATTATGATTTGTGAATTTGAATGAATTTGTGCTGTTTTCCCCGTGGTGACGGGAGTTTTTGGAATAACGTAACCGGAAATCCATTTCTTCAGTACCGATCAGTGATTAAACCACTTCCAATAAGCAAAAGTTTAAAGTTCTCAATTTCAGGGCTTGAACTTAAATAATGGTCGACGATCGCGAGGCGCCGAGTGGAGACGAATGGGTTATATTATACCATTAGAATGCGACTGGTTACTAGACTACCGATAGTTAAATGTCAATTAAACAATCATTACTGTAACATGCATGACTCTTTTGAACAACTTTGCATTTTAAAGACTCGCCCCCCTCGCATCTGTTTGTACCTCTGTAGATACAAATATGTATTAAAAAATTCTTATTATTTGTATTAGCTGGCTTTTACTTCCAAATTAAATAAGGTTTATTAAATTACCTTATTCAGTTTCGAGTTTTCGACTAAAATAGTCTGATATCGCTGTCGATAATGTGAGTGTGTTACTCCATAGGGTATCTTCAGGAAATATGGGAGATACTACAAAACTAAATAGCTTGTATTCCGGAGAGATAGGACGAGAATAAGGTTTGCCGTAGGTTTGTTTGATTGTTTTATTTAATGCGTTCTGTTCTGGTAGTTGGGTCAAATCCACATTAGTTTCCGCGATGAAACTATTGGCCAAGCTATACGGATTTAGAGTTACTGGATGATAGAATTTTTCCGGACATGTCTGGATTGAGGACTTTTCTGATGACATTAACAAAAATAAAGGTAGGTACCCTTTCTAGGACGGATGTGCGTGACCAAACTCTATGTGATGTCGGTAAATGTGACGGTTTTTTGATACCTCCTGTACCGACATCATATAAAGTTAAGCATTTCGACGTTTTGAATCCTGTGGCGAAAATCGATACAAATCGACAACTAACAGTGTACTAATAAGTTTTTTACTTTCCTCTGACACTACATAAATAATAATTTATGATTTGTCTATCTATCTATATCCTCTGCCGGGAAATCAGGAAAAAAAAATTTGTCCGGAAATTTTCAAGCACACATATAAACCGACGTTTTTATTTTCTAAAATTTTGACTGCTTCCTTTGAGTCCGCACAAAAAATCGGATTACTTGCGGAAAAAACAGGAATGTCCAAAAACCTCGGTTACCTACACACAAAAACCGGATATTTGCGGAAAATCAGGAATATCCGGAAACCTTACTTTTGGATCTGGTAACCCTATAAGGGTGCAACGACCGTCTTCAGAATATTTTCCCGCATCATCGATCAATTCCATCGCTCTACATTTAGACGGCTTGTATAATGTTCCCGTGCCTCTAACGGTAGCGGTAGGTATTGAATTAACAAAATAAACTTGAAAACATCAGATGTAGGTTAGGGATACCGCCAGTTTTTATACTTTTTTTTGTAATTGTAGTGAGCCATTTTCTTTTAAACTTCTTGTTTTATACCATATTTATGAATTACTAAGTGAAAACTAGAAGGGGGGGGGGGGGGCTTGGCATATACTACGGGTGATCAACGAGGAGGGGAGGGGGGTAAAAGTTGTAAAACATGGGTCACGCACGTAGTACGGGTACGTTAAGGGACCACTCCTGGGATTTGCTATTTCGCGAATGCCAAGTTTACCCGGATTTAGTAGTAGTCTTAAGACTATTGTAGAACGATCCCTGGTATTTGTTTCATTGTGTGGTCACCTTTTGTGGCGTATTTTCGTAGTATTAATATGCAATGACTATCTTAGTAATTATGCGATCTATCGATATTGTAAGTTTCGATTTTTTGTAGAAATTTGTACTAAATGGCAAGAATACTTGGGTTTCTGGTATTCTCTTCGTAAAAAAGTTACCACAGTAATACATTGGAGTAGACGTGTGGATCGAGGGACCAGCTTCACACGTAGCTATCTCGAAATTGCGTCTATGTATTTCCTCATTTCTTTTCACAAAATGCTTTAAGAGTTCTACTAAAACCTTATCAGAAAATACCAGAGAAAAATATCAGCCGTTTCATACTTTTCCGGAAGCGGTAAATCACCTAACCTTCCTTTGCTTTTGCTGTGCCGGACATAGGCCTTCCCTTCATTTCCCCAAGGGACGTCACTTCTTTCTGTCCTCAGCCATCCTCACCTAGCCGCTGTCAGCAATCTGTTGCTCAGCGTTCTGTGAAACGGGCTATACTCATATTGCTCATGCTCAGTGTCCCTTTGATGGATGACATCAGAAATGAGACAGTTCGCCAAAGAACTAAGGTGATCGACACATCCTATAAGATTATGAAGGTTTACTAATGTATTGCCAAAAATCGTTTCCCAAAGTATTACTTCCCAAACTATTTTCCGCAAATTATCACTTGGCAAAAAAACATTTCTCAAAACAACTTAAAGCAAATAAACAGTTAGCAAAAGTTATTATGGCAAGTTATTGTTTACCAAATATATACTTGGTCAAAATTTTCTTACTTAACCTACTTTCGGTTTTTGTCGCAGTTCGTTTTTGTGGGGTCGCAGTTCTAATCTAACTTAACCCACTTTTCTGGTAGCAGTTGGTGTCTGTGGGGGGTCACAGTTCTAACCTAACCTAACCCACTTTTCTGGTAACAGTTCGTGTCTGTGGGGGTCGCAGTTCTAACCTAACCTAACCCACTTTTCTGGTAACAGTTGGTGTCTGTGGGGGGTCACAGTTCTAACCTAACCTAACCCACTTTTTTGTCTTAATAAAACTTGACGCAGTAAAATTATGCGAAATGATAATTTGACCAAATGAATAAAATGCGAAATGAAAACTTGCTAAAGTTTCATTTGGGAAATGAAACTGATGCCATAAGTTTATTGGGAAGTAAAATTTGGTGAAAAATACTTTGGCTAAACGGCGGTATCCCGATTATGAAGTTGAAGTTGCAGTGGGCTGGTCCCATCTACCGAGGAACCGATGAACCGATGTCTATGGGGTACAAAGGTTCTCGGGTGGAGATCATGAACTAGCAAACGCAGAATAGGACACCGACCAGTTCGCTGGACCGACGATTATCTTTTTATTTTAGGTCAAAATCAAATCAGAGTAGCGGATGCCATCTAGGTATCTGAATATCATTGAATTTTGTTAAGTATACATGCTTTAAACATCGAATTTGAAAAAAAATGGAAACATTCATCAGTAGTAGCAGCTCACAAGCGGTGTCTCGAGGGATCGGTCAACTGACTGCGCCATGTTTAAATGTTAAATTCCCCAATAACGCCCGACTGCCAATTTACATAGTCTAAACCATTTGCATTATGAATAGCCGTGCGTAACGAAGTTTTCACGCTTATCTCGCGACACGCCTAGCGACTGTCGCACCTACTCTTTGGCAAAGGAAATAATAAAAAATATTTAGCAAAAAGTAGAACAAATGACAAACTGTAACCGACATGTTTCAGGAATTGCGCATTTTAGAAGTAACCCTGTAGTATGTTTCGAAGACTTCTGATATGGATACCTCCTCAGGATAACGCAATCGTAATTAAACCTATTTACAAACCAATCTTTTGCAATCAGCCGATATTTTTCGCCACAGCAGGACGTAAAATGGATGCCGTCAGAAATTGCAGAATTTCCGCACCCGTTTCATTCACGTAATATCCTGTTGAAGGAAAGGGAATAATAAAATTGATTATAATTATTATCATTAAAACACAAAACCCGACTGCTAAGAAATCTTAAATAAGGCGTAGACGAGTCTGTTGTATTTTTAACAGACTCGGTCTTCGACAGCACCTCTCATTTGGATTTTTGGAGATAAGTTAATTTGCCTGATTAGGTTGAAAACTTTTCAGGATATTTATTTTTATTATTCAGGATATGCTTAGGTTTTATGTAAGTATTCGATATTTTTTGTGAAATCATATCAGTAATGTGACAACTGGCGTCCACGATTTTGTTTTTTCATAATAATGCCAGTGACATCACATACCTTCCATTTCACACCTCGTTATTCAAAATCAGTCAGGCCGTTTTTCCGTTTGTTTGTGCTCATAATGAAACATACATACGCGTGAAAAACAACCCCCCTTTTCTTTCGCAATCGTGAAAAAACCTAACAAAGTCTACTGCTTCCATCTTTCTTTTGATGACATCGACTACTACGTCTACGTCCCACTAAACTGCCATGTTATGCCATTCTTGCGACCATTACAATCGGGTCGCGGGACACACGTGTGTTCCGAGACCCGATTGTCATACGTGCTCATTTCTACTGCATAAACCGAAAGACTTTATCAAATAGTAGACGAGAACACCAGCGCAGAGTGCCAAATATGTTTAGTTAATAAGATGAGTACTTGAAAATCGGACTTTTTTCCGTGAAACATAAAAAATATTACGTGGTCAAAATTTGGCATGCGAGTTGAAAAATTTATTTGTGTTCCTAAAGTACTTGCAAAGCCTTATTATACCTACACCAAATTTTGGGTGATTTAAAAGCCATTGCAAAATAAATGTGCTTTAACAATAGCTGTCGAATACGCTAGTTTGTGTTTTTTTTAAACGTCACTTTCCAAAAATATCTCGACACAAACGTTTTTGGGAGATGTTAATAACGGCAACATGTAGACGCTTGAAATATTCACAGAATATTTGGTGCTATGTTCGTTTTAAAATAGATAATTAAATAAAAATAAAATAAATATTTAAGGGACATACAACAAATACAATAAACGTGATTTTTTGCGAGTTTTTCTCGATCTTTGTGTCTAATGTTGTATAGATAATGGTACGGAACCATTCGTGCGCGAGTCCGACTCGCACTTGGCCGGATTTTAATATTATGTGTCTAATAAAATATTTCTAACGAATTCCAAATCACGCTGTAAATGCACGCCATGGCGTGATATATACATGATGTACCTCTTCAGTCTAGATTATGTGTTGTCGAACTAACCCACTGCGCCAAATTGAAGCAATTCACGTGTCGGAGTCGTAAACTATAATTTGCTAAAGTGATACAAGTTGAAGCAATTTCATTGAAACGTATAAACCGTATGATTGAATACGAAGTCCTCGAGCACTGAAATATATTTTTGAAACATTTGTCTCTATTATTTGTTTTATTATACATATTTATTTGGTGTAAAAAAACAGATCACAACCATTACACGATTTAAAAGTAACATATTAATATGACATGAGTACTAAGTTGTAGTCTAAAGCGTGCACACACAACATCGCCACAAACAGTATTTTAAACGTTTTGACTCCCTTTGTATGGCTTGGCTGGCGTGCGCTTTCCGGTCACTAATTTTTAGGGTTCCGTACCCAAAGGGTAAAAACAGGACCCTATTACTAAGACTTCGCTGTCTGTCTGTCCGTCCGTCCGTCCGTCTGTCCGTCTGTCTGTCACTAGGCTGTATCTCAAGAACCGTGATAGCTAAAGAGTTGAAATTTTTACAGATTATGTATTTATGTTGCCTCTATAACAACAAATACTAAAAACAAAATAAAATAATTATTTAAGGGGGGCTCCCATTGCCGTTATTTTTGCTGTTTTTTTACCTTTGTGTCTAATGTTGTACAGATAATGGTACGGAACCCTTCGTGCGCGAGTCCGACTCGCACTTGGCCCGTTTTTTTATAATACTGATATAATACAAAGCTTTATTGGAAACCGATTTTACAAAAAAAAACGCAATAAGCTAAGATGTAAAAAATTGGCATTGACGTGGTGCAAGTTGGCCTTAAAAGTGTTTTTGAGTTAGAAATAAATTATTATCAAGAAAAAATAATAATTCAATCTAATAAAATACTTGAACTAAAATCCCCCCACATCCAAAATGTAAGTAAGTAAGTTATTTATTTATTTGTGACATAAAAGTCTTATACTAGACTAAAACTAGGTGGTGACAAAGTACATGTTTGGTTTATCATTTAAGTTATTTAGCATCCGCTGCTGTGCTAGGTTCATCACCTGTATTACAGCAGACAGCGCCTACCTCCTCCGTTTACAAAAACTACTACCAAAAATTCTTATGGGTTTGATAGCACGATGCCCTTTATAGCACATTGTCACTTTTATTATTGTTAATGCAATCAGTAGCACAATGCCAACTACATAATACAATCTTCATAAGTGAGTGAGATCGCACAAAGCCTATTGGTATAAGATTTGTTTTGTCGCACGATACTCACTTTTATAGTGTGCAATAGGTACTTTAAATGCGTGGATTGCCACCGATTTGTACAGTCAAGAACAAAAAACGAAAACTTTTTATAATTATTAAAGTGGGCATGGTGCGATCTAATGTATGAAGATTTACAAAGGTTGTCATTGTGCTACCGATTGAATGGAAATGATATAAAAGTAACAAAGTACGATAGTGGGCATCGTGCTATCAAACCGTTGGTTTGGTTTTAACAAAAACTGTAAATTACTGAAATGGCAATGTGACCGTAGAGACCGATAAGCCCTTGTATCACGTAACTTAGCACTCTATAGGGCTCCAGGGAGTAACACTAGCGCCAGCGCCACCGAGGAAAAAAATCATATCTTTTTTAGGGTTCCGTACTCAAAGGGTAAAAACGGGACCCTATTACTAAGACTTCGCTGTCTGTCTGGCCGTCCGTCCGCCCGTCTGTCTGTCACCAGGCCGTATCTCAAGAACCGTGATAGCTAGAGAGTTGAAATTTTCACAGATTATGTATTTCTGTTGCCGCTATAACAAAAAATACTAAAAACAAAATAAAATAATTATTTAAGGGGGGCTCCCATACAACAACTGTGATTTTTTTGCTGTTTTTTTATCTTTCTGTCTAATGTTGTATAGATAATGGTACGGAACCCTTCGTGCGCGAGTCCGACTCGCACCTGGCCGGTTTTTTACAGGTCGAATTTGCAAAAAGTGTCTGAACCTTCTCAATCACGTTTATAGTGATTTTTAGGACCCATGGAATCAAGGGCTCAGCACCGAAACCTTATTTTAACTAAAGCGATGGAATACATGCGCCATCCCGAAATCGGTCATTTTGAATTTTTCTTGACAATTCTCCACATTACATTAATAAATAAAAAAAATTAAAGAAAAATTACACGCGAACAAAGTTAGGTTTTCGTTTTGGCACCCTCCTCGAGATGGTACTTTAGGGTCGCCCCTCCTTAGTAAAATAACATAAACCTACCCACGCAAGTCCAACACCGCCTATTCGAGGTGACTCGGATAAAAATATTTACTCCTAAAAAATTAATCCAATCTTCACTTGACCTTTTCTGAGTCGAATGTAGCTGAAAAAAAACCGGCCAAGTGCGAATCGGACTCGCGCACGAAGAGTTCCGTACTATTTATCTATAGATAGAAAGATAGATAGAGAACATTTTATTGCACGACCAGGTGAAAGAATTACACATAGTTTCTATTACAACATTAGACAAAGATCGAGACAAGATAGATTAGGTACATTGAGAACAGCGCCATCGATAGAACGCAACAAGAAGCGTTTAACATTGAGATTTAACCACATAACATCGGCGCTGTTAAGGTTACATAGATGGCCGCTAGATGGCGAGCGCTGTCTTTAGACAACGTTTGTTGTATGGGAGGGGTACGTATTGCAATGTCGAAAATAAAAAAAACTAACGTAAACCAACCTACGTCTAAAATCCCTATAATCTAAATACCTAATCATTTTAAATACCTGAGCAACTAACACCTACCTACGAAGTACCTAAGTATAAAATCCCGATTAGACTAAATATCTGATGATTAAAATATCTACAGTTATTATACACCCAAGTTAGATACACCAACATTTGAAATACCAAATTATCAAAATACCTAATGTAGTACGTAAACTACCTGTGACCAAATTGATTTCGACAGTAGTATATAAAAGTAATTAATATGGTGAGTTCACAAGCAACCTAACATAACCTAACTACAGGTTTTGGGACGAAGTGTTTTTTTATGGCGAGCCCCGTCTGCACCCCCCCTGGTTTGTTTCAAAACCATAGGCTTTTTCAGTTTATTATTTTTTATACATATTGGAGGGAATCTTTATTTTCAAAACCGGCCAATTGTTCTTTGGGCCACGCGCACTGTAGGTTTCCGTAGAAAGAGGGTTTTTTTTATCTGCTTTACAGAGCTAACAACTTCATCAATGCCATTTTCAATGGATTTTGTACGAAAATTTACTTTTATAATTGGTTGCCTATTACTCATTAACTAGTAAAGCCTAGGACAATTTTAAAAACTTATATAGAGGCTAAAAATTCCACCCATGCCGTCACTTAACCCAGAGGTCGCGGGTTCAAGTCCCGGCATAGGTGGAATTTTTAGCCTCTAAATAGGTTTTTAAAATTGTCCTCAGCACGGATTAGTGCAAAAAAAAAGAACATAAGCATGTAGGTACAGCGATATCACTCCGATATGAACCCAACTGCATAAAAGTGGGTACTCGAAGCTGCAGGTGATGTAAATTACTTCAGCCAGATGTCGCTGCCTGTACGTAATACAGACAAGTTTGTAAAGAGGTTCGAAATTTCGCCGATGCCTGCACATGCCCATTAGCTCAGTAGGGAGAGCGCTGGCACGGTCAGCTAGAGGTCGTGGGTTCAAGTCCCGGCATGGGTGGAATTTTTAGCCTCTAAATTGGTTTTTAAACTTGTTCTCAGCACGGATTAGTGCAACAAAAAGAATATAGCAAAGCGTACTTCGCCGTGATAGTTTTTTTTTAAGTTATTTATAATATGTGCTACTACCTTGAATTTTTTCACGTTTCTGCAATCAACCGTTTAGCCAGGAGACGGGGGGGGGGGGGGGGGGGGAAGGAGAAATAGACAGAACCCTAAACCACACCCACAATATTTTTCAACGACCAATCCAACAATATCCCACACTATGGTGTAGGCGAGAAAAATTGCATCCCTAATTTAGGTTTAGGGGAGATACTCTATTAAAATTTTGATTCGAGGTTTTATTCTACCGTTTGTCGGCGTTATAAATATGTACATCTAAGCCAAATTTCAGCTCTCAACTACTTGCCGTCTCTGTGCTAAGCCGCAGTCGGACAGACAGACAGACAGACCGACATGACGAAACTATAAGGGTTCCTTGTCCACTACGGAACCCTAAAAAGGGTACGTATTGCAATGTCGAATCGCTCGGTAGAACCGCTAGGATATTTTAGCTCATACTACTGCTCATGCTGGTACTTAGATCGCTATTTTTCATTTTGGTCAATTAACTGTAAGGTAAACCTATTTTAGGAACTTTTTCCTACATAGGAATTTCAAGTTTAAGCTTTATCAACTTCAGTGACATATCCAAAAAAATTTTTACTGAGGCCATTTGCAAAATTCAACTGCGGTGGTCTCTGTTTTGGTGTTACCGCTAGACCAACGAGACTTTACCTAGATTTTACGTGGATTTTGATGTAGATTAGAAGCTATAGTAGCGTAATTTGATTACAATCCAATCTATGTATTTACTCAATATAATATTACACAATGTACACATAATAATATAATGCAATAATAATTTAATTTATGCTTATTTTGACATTGAAATACCAAATTACTGCCAATTTATTCGTTTTTCCGAGTGCTGCACGTCGGTACACTACCGGGTACTGACGGAAGACCAGCGCTGGAGTGGTCTGCCTCTCCAGCATATGCTGAGTCAGAGCCCCTTTGCTTTTACCACACCTACAAAATGCTCTCTCGTATTGTCTATTGATTTGTGTTTACTTATTTCTGTTACTCTTTTTGTGTGCTTACTTGCTGTACGATTTTGCTTTGTAATTTTCTTTATATGTTCTGTATCTATGTGTGTGTGGAAATGCAAATAAATGGTTTTATCTATCTATCTATCTATCTATCAATTAGGGAATGAAATCCCGGGATACCGGGAAATAATTTTTGCGGGACTAATCTCGGTTGAAAATTTTGCGGGATCCCACTGGACTGGGTGGGATTACAAAGAAGCGCAGATACTCGGCGCGCGGCTGCGGCGTGTGCTTGTCAATTTGATAATTGTGATCTTTAAGTGACTAACGTAAATGTATGTTTCTGAATGGTTTCTGATGACTAACGTAAATGTATGTTTGGCGGTCTCGTGGTGCAGCGGTAGTGCATCTGTACACCATGCGAGAGGTCCCGGGTTCGAATCCCGGCTGGGGACAGAAAAAACCCCAGGTCATGGATGTTTACATGTTTGTGATGTCGTTGTTTCAGGTTCCCACGACACAGGGTATCCTAGTGTGGGGCCAGAAGCAATGTAGGTGCCTGTATATAAATGTTTATGTTTATGTTTGATGTTTACATTACGTGACACAATCAATGTATGTTTCTGATATTTATGTTATTATGTCAATTTATATTTTAATCTAAAAGTATTAATAAACTATTTGTAATGTGCCAAAAAACTTATCTAATTTTGGTTAAATTAAAACCATGAAAACGAGGTCCATTAGTTCTTTGTTACGATTGATTTCAGAGGACTTAAGTCTACCTGGATCCCGCAAACGTCTGGATCCAGCGGGACTAAGACGTTTCAGTCCCGCAAATACCTGGATTGAAATTATATGGATTGCATTCCCTACTCTCGTCTTGTACTAGTTAATGACTGTTTCATCATCATCATCATCAACCCATTATGTCCCCACCGAGGGGCACGGGTCTCTTCCCTGAGGAAGGTATAGGCCATACTCCACCACGGGGGCCAAGTCCGGATTGGTGAAGACTTGTAGACTAGTGGCTCGTCTACTGCCAGAAGTTGTCAAGCCGCCCTAAGGCCTCTGACTTGGCTTAACGACTGCCATCTATCGACGGCAGCCGGCACCAACAGCTTAACGTGCCTTGCGAAGCACGGAACCGCTCGGAAAAATGCCACTAGCGTTAAGCATAGACGGCGACCCATCCATGCACTGAACGCGCCCTGTGTTGCTTAACCTTCGTGATCGTTTAAGATCACTCAGGCAGCCGGGGCTACGAGCGATTCAGTTTAGATTCAGCTACGACTGTTTCATATGTTACGTATATTATGAATTTCAAGTAGTGATATCACTCGCTAACGGTGACAGAAATACTTACAATTAAGTGCTTGAAACCACCACTCGCGGTGGGCACGAGTGGTGATTAAGCTCATACTCTCTCTCTGAGAGAAGGAATGTGCCCTGCAGTGAGACGTACGAATTGAACAAGGGAATTCCCCATATCCGTATATTCGTATATCCGAAAATAGGGCCTTCTACTCGTCGAATTCGAAATTTTGAAAAGTACATCACATGCTCCATCCTTTTTTATGTTACAGCTGCTAACTTGCAGCACTTGATATCACGTATGTTTGCCTTGCCGGAGGTCGTGGGTTCGATTCCCATTGGACACCGTCGTGCATTTGAGTCTGGCTGTGTTTCCATGTTTGTGATCTCCTTACCCGGTTACCATAGCACAGGGCATCTTAGATTGGAACCAGGACAAGTGGTTGTGATTGAGGTTATTATTATTATTACGGAACAGCTTGTTTTTATCAGTTCGTATTGACTAGAAGACCCCTCCATTTTCAGATATTTCAAGGCGCAGGCCAAGTTCTCGGCCGGCCCGCGCTGTGCATATGTTTACACGAAGCGATTCGAGCACTTCGTAGTGTCAGCAGCACAAACAAATTATTAGAACCTACACATATGCAGATCCTGACAAAAATCTAAAATCTTAAAAATTTTATCTATAGGGTGAACGTGTTATATAGGGTGGTAAGTTGAGACGGTGTATTAAGTGCTACTATGTAATCCGTTCTAGGTAGAAAAAAACTTTGTTAGGTGTGATCAACAGAAAATAAAATTAAACTATTTTATTACTATAGGATCGTGGCAAGTAGCAGTCCCTGGTCTCTGCCTACCCCACTGGGATACAGGCGTGAGTTTATGTATATATGTATTTCTACAATGGCCATTCTCGTTTCTATGCACTATTTAATTTTAAAGCAACATATTTTTTCCAATTCCGCGAAGACAACGAACTTGGCAAGTTCTTATCAAGTAGTTTTTTGGGACGAGAAGTTGGCCAGTTTTTTTTACATTATGTTTTGGTGAGATATGGGTATTTTGTTACACCCTGTAGGTATAAGCCGTCCCTGGAATGGGTCAATACGCACAGAACTAACTAGGTCGCAGCCCGAGGGTCCCGGCACGATGTTTTTCTTCCAGTCAGCGGGACCTGTGTGCTTTGATAAAAGAGCTGAAATAGCGGCGGAGACAAAGCTTTTCAGGAAATATGGGACACGTCTTTGCTAGATGCGCTTGTAGGAAACTGTGTACCGGGTAGGGTGACCATTGTTTGCGGCAGTAAGTAGGATGAAGGTGTCTATGACAAGGTGTCTTTTACGGTACAAGTAAGATTGAGGATACAAAATAACAGGTGAATTTATTATATAAAGAAAAAAAAATTAATTACATAATACGCTTCTGTCGGTAATGCACTCAAAACTTAGGCGCTTTGTTTATTTACTTTTTTAATATATTATGTACTTATATTTAACTTTATAATTTTTGACTCATTTTTTACCCGGAACTAACTAGGAGCTAGTTAATACTAATGGAATGAAATCATATACGTACGTGAACTGAGGCGTACTACATAATTTTCCGTACCAAAGTTATAGTTCGAAAGTCATAAATATTTTTTATTACATAAGGCCGCATGGCCACCCTACTCGTCTACCAAAGGAGCTATTGTCTCGGCTACAATACTTTGCTTCCCACGTGGCGAGCAATTTGCGACACCCTACAGCTAGTTTCTAGCTAAACGTCGACTCAACTAGCTAGTTGATTCGCCCGTACCAATAGTTCTATTTTTTTTAATAATTTTATTCGAGAAAATAGGAAATTTTGAGCGCCTCGGCTGAGCGTTCGAATTTCGATTTGGGCTGCTTTAATAAATTTTTAAAGCGAGAAAAAAAGATGCTGTGCATACGAAACCGGAAGTACGTCATGCACGGAAGTACGCCATCAACTAAAAATAATCCTAATTTCTGCGCACCCGTAGAAGAAGTTATGGTCTTTTCCTGAGTACCAAATGTCTTGGTGATTTTTATACAAAAATTTTAAACCTTTCAGACACAACGTGTGAAGCGAACGATAGAAGGTTGAATGAAACTCATGCACTCACAAAAATACAAGAAATCAGTAAATATTATTAATTTCTGATTGTAGTATTATCTGGAAGCCCCGGCTCGCTAGACTGACGATCTGAGGCAGGTTGGTGGGCTGGATGAGGATGGCAGGACAGGAGGAAGTGGAGTGCCTTAGGGGAGGCTTATGTGCAGCAGCGGACGAGTACGGGATGGCTCATTGAATCTGAAAATGTTATGTAACGGGGTTTTACTAAACGGCACTAACATTCGCTGAAACAAAGACATCACATTGTACAAGGCTATTATTAAAATGCGCTATTCTGAAAACATGACACTCTAATTGACGTGTTGCAGCGATCGCATGTTTTACGACCACCATTCTTTTTATGAGTTTTTTCTCAGACTGATATATTTCAAAATATCGGCGTTTACACATATTTATGAAACCCGCCCTGTTACGACTGTATAACAAAGAACGCCCTATTATGACAATAAAACAAACAGATGAAGTGCGAGTCGGACTCGAGTGGAGAGGGTTCCGTACGATTATTATTATTAAACTCTACATGACCTTATCGACCGTATACTTAATGATGTACAGTCGACAGTAGGTCAACATTTACAATTTTGTTGCAAAGTCACCTTCAAAGTAACTGATTAGAGTGCATGGGTTGAAGTGACGTCGATTTTATCAAATTTAAGCTATTTCAGAGAGAATAGAAAAACGAGATTGTAACTGATTAGAGTGCATGGGTTGAAGTGACGTCGATTTTATCAAATTTAAGCTATTTCAGAGAGAATAGAAAAACGAGGTATCGGGGAGGTTGACGTAACGGTGAAGAGGCCTAATCCCAACAGAGGGCGTCTTTCATGGATTTTAAAGACAAATCGGCTCTAGCTTGTGACACACACCGACCGACACAGATCGCTTAATGGCTCCATTTTCCCATAAGTATCTACTGAACCCTAAAAATCTAATACTATCCGCTCCGCGTAAATGCCCAGGGGAACAACGATGTCTTCTTTGAGAAGAATTGCTTGAATTTTAAATTAATGATGGAGACGAAAATACACTGGCATTTTGCCTGCGGAAAAACGACGTTCTTTTGTTTCGAAATCTATTTGATGTTTGTATTAGCGATGAAATTAAATCAGTAATAGCTTTTCATTTTCGCTGAATTGATTTATTTATTAATTGTTATTTTGGCAACAAAACGTCATGGTTTACAAGTAGGTACAGAGGACAGTACAGCAATCTTGGCCCTCGAGCACTTTACTCAGATACGTTACGGATGATTTTGCAGCAAAAATGTAAAGGTTGATTCTGGTGTCGATTGTACAAACGATAGAAATGTATATAGCAAAAAATAAAAAAGACTTAAGGTGACTTAAGGCTGTTCATACGTGGAGCGTGTGGTCCCGCTCGCACAATTTATCATTTTTTAATATTGTAATAATATGAGTAAAATTTTGATATATGTGATCTCTGCGTTAGATGTATAATTAACTTACGGACACTTTAAATATATTTTTGTATTCCTATTCGTAGTTTTTAATAAGTAAAGAAAAGTTGTTTCCAAAGTTATTAATTTTGGAATCAAATTTTCTCAGTCAAAAACTTAGTACAGGATAAGAAAAATATGCCTTGAATATCCATCAAACCCTCAGACCATATTCATCAAAAGTATACTCATTTTATTAAAATCACAAAAAATTCTAAATTGTAAAAACCTATTAAGAGGCTAAAAATCTAAATTCTAAATTGTGTAAGCACGGCAGCATGCTATACGTAAGAACAGCCATAAGGTGTTACCCATTTATAAAATGACACGATTCCTTCAAAACACTCTAACTAGATTTGAAGTGTCTTAAGAAACCTTTTTTTTTTCGTGTTTTTGAAATTAAGCCTATTAAAATTCAAATAAAAACAATGACTAATTATTTAGGGATTACCCGTTTATGGTAACTACATACACAACTCCTAATGTTTATGATTCATGCATGTAAGAATGTACACTGTTTAACAAAGTAAAAATTTGGATTTGCTTGTCTTGTTCTTTTTCGAGTAACCGGATTTTGCATAGGTAGTTACGCGTTTTTAAATCGAGACTTCACAGACTTCCCAGTACGTTTATTGTCAAATTGTGACATGCTGATTACAACCGGGGATCGCCCTAAACCTGCTTTGATTTGTACAAAATTTGGCGATCTCCATATTTGTGATGTGCTCGTCTGGTACAAATACAACAGGGCACTCTAGTTTGGGACCAGGGGTGCGACCACGTAAGTCATCCACTGTATGAAGTTGTCTGATTTAGCCTACGCCGAACTGTCAAGTACATACATATTTTGACAATTTGGAGTCGTCTAAATGCTAACCCGATAGAGTGGAAAGTTACGTGATACAAGGGGAGCGGCCAGTCTCTAAAGTTCATAGTTGTTTACTACAACAGGGTACTCTAGTTTGGGACCAGGGGTGCGACCTCGTAAGTCATCCCTATTGAACAATAGAGGACTTCATCCGTTATCCGTTTGTGAAACAGTAAGCTTTAAAGCGCACATTTTTGTTAGTTTAGGGCGCCTCTCCCCCCTTTTCCGGCTAAACGGTTAATTGAAGGAATGTGAAAAAATTCAGGGCCGTAGCAAATATAATTAATTTAAAAGGAAAACTATCACGGCTAAGTAGGCTTTACAAGTTAAAGAGTAATAGGCGACCGACTTATTCCTATTAACTTAGTGGTTAAGTGCAATAAAAGTATTAAATATAAGAAAAGGAAAAATTTTAAAAAAATACATGATAAAGCTGTTAGTTCCGTAAAGCAGGTAAAAAATTCCTGCTATTAAGTTACTGTGCGTGACCCGACATGCACTTGGCCGGTTTTATTCAAATCGTTTCTGCAAAAAGTGTCTTCCAATTCTCTCAATCAAGTGAAAAGTGACTACGAATGAAAAACCAACCCAAAACGAGGTATAATTTCCGCTAGTTTTTAACGGTAGTTTTTGACGAAAATGCTATTTAGTGCCAGATCTTTGATCCTAGGTTCTTGGCCGTAGCTCTTAAAATCACTTACGTGATTGAGAGAATTGAAAGACACTTTTTGCAAAAAATGATCTGTAAATGAAGACATGATTGTTTTTTATCACTGTTGGCGCTAGTGAACTTCCTGGTATCCTCCCTTTAGTACGTAAATCTAATATATAAAAATCTCGTGCCACAGTGTTTGTTATCGAACTCCTCCGAAACGCGTTCACCGATTTTTGTGATTTTTTTTGTGCATATTTGGTAGGTCTGATATACTAAAAATATAACTAATTTTACAAATGTTCAACTTTAAATTCAATATCTTTGGTAGTTTAGAAGTTAGCGTGGCTTGTACTAAAAAAAAAAATGCATTCAATGGCTTTTACAGCAAAAATGTACTAAAATTATTGCAGCATAAGTATAATTCAAAATAATGTCTTTCACGACAAAAATGAAGTAGCATCATTTACAACATATTGTAAGTAAAAAACTGTTATTGTTGCAACTCCCTGGCATGACACTGGGCAATATGCATGAAGGATAATGATCGCTGGAATACGTCTCATGTATCCAACAATAGCCCTCTCACTTACACTTACGGACAAAGACTTATTGAAGACAGAGAAAGACGAAATTCAAGAGATTTCTTAGTTTAGACACGAGGTGGAGTTACAAACTAAAAGGAGTGGCAAGTCAGCATCATTCTTAATTTAGAATACACGTTATAAGTTGCCTTTGGGTATTCGTCTCACTGCAGGGCACAGGCTTTCTCCCAGAGAGAGGGAACAAGAGGGTATGGGCTTAATATGGATTTCAAGCGCTCAGGTTTCCTCACGACATTTCCCTTCAAGATTAGCCAGTGATTTTGCTACTATACATTTACAAATGTACGTAACGAAGAAAACAAAGTCATTGGTACTAGTCTGAATCAAACCAGGACCTTTACAATCGGAGTCATGGGGTCTACCACCTACCGATGCGTTTATTACATGTTTATTATTTTTTATGCTAGGTTTACGCTGAGTTTAACTATGTATTTCTGATAATAATTATCTTTGATGAACAGAAAAAAATATCACAAATATTTGGCGGCTAGTTTCTGAATTGAATATTTACCATTTAAATAGTTACCTGCGTAAATATCGTTCTGTCTACTTTGAGAAATCTGAAGTGACAATCACTTTAAATACCTGCTTAAGTCTTTACTCAGTGACATTCTTAATTTTTATTGCACCGATTCTTTTCGCAGTCATAGAATTGAACTCAATTGTCATGTTATGTAGTACCCGCATGAACCGTTACATGCTTGTACCCTACTCAATTACGTTAAGGGTCTTTTTGGACAATAATGTAACTTAGATCAATCACCTGTCATGCCAGTTGTATGTTGTGCTTCTGTTCTTATTTTTAGTGGGTCTGCTTTTAAGAAAACCTAATAAAAACGGTATGGTAGGCATAAATCAATAACTTGTAAAAGAAGATTTCGAAGAATAAGCTACTTCGCTACAATTAGGAATTTCCAAGAGTAAAGTAGTGTGTTATAAACATGACTTGTTATTTTAACCAACATTGGCGTTTAATTCAACCACAATAACAATTTAACATCTCTACACGGCTCTACTAACTTAAGCTCTACTGGTAAGAAAATAAAGATCATAAGAAATGGTGTTACGGGTTAAACTTGCTAGACCTACGAATTGGTATCAATTAATAACATCAATACGTTTATGATGATAAATGCTGTTGTGTGTGACACAGCGGCGTCAAATTCTAAATTTGAATTTTGCAGTACGTACGACATTTTGATTTCCTTTTAGGTTTTTTTCGTTCTTTTTTTAGGTTTTTCAGCCAGTATCAATTAAGAAAACATTATTTACGGCCTGGACGGGTAAGTAGGAGGGAAACAGCGTAATACAACGGAAAGTAGTATCTCGACTGAATATTAAATTAGCCGAACTTTATATTCTGTTTGCAGTGTTGCGTTACTTACAGTTTGATTTTGCTTGCTTTATTAGAGCATACTCGATACACTAGTGGTATGCGTGTACAGTCATCAGTAAAATAAGACTAAAATTTGTGAAATATTTGTGCCTTAAAATCTCAAAGACAATAAGATAATATTCGACATATTCTCGAAGAAGTAACCTTATACCTACGAACTTTAGCACATCAGTAACTAGCAGGATTAACAGGCTAACTTGCATCGCTTCTGAAATGTCTCATAAGTATTTAGCGGTTTAAAGGGAATTCTGTAACAAGAAATTAATTGATTTACTACTCAATACTACAACAATACAGCCCCTGTTTCTCATCGTCACGCGAACAATCTGTTAATCTGCTGTTAACAGCTTACGTTGCAGTATTAAAAAATCAAAAGCTGACAGCCCTTAACAGTAAATTAAAAGACTTACCCCCAGTTTCTCGTACACTAACACGCTGTTAATCTACTGTTAACAGCTGTCAATTGACCAAAGTGCATACAAAAAACCACTGACAGCTGTTAACAGTAGATTAACAGCTTGTTAGTGTACGAGAAACCGTGGGTTAGGGCCGGTTTCTGAATTGAGAAATTCACTAAGTAAATATTTAAGTAACGTTCTGTCACGCTCTTTTCTGAGAACTTTGAAGAGACAGCACTACAGTTAATCATTTAGTTAGCGACATTCTCATTTCAGAAACTGGCCATTAGTGTTCTATAAACCGCGAATAGAGTTCCTTTTTCCACAAAATATTTTGCAAGCTAATTAATTTGTACTAGTCATAATCTTAGGAAGAAAAGCCACACAAATATCAACGTGTACTATACTCACAAAGAGTCATTAAATAAAATACCTATCGCAAAACCTAACAAAGTTAGTTCAGAATTGAGATAAAAGGATAAATGTATTTTTTTCGGGTTCCGTACCCGAAAGGTGCCAAACGGGACCCTATACTAGGACTTCACTGTCCGTTTGTCTGTCTGTCTGTCTGTCACCAGGCTGTATCTCGTGAACCGTGATAACTAGGCAGTTGAAATATTCTGTTGTCGCTATAACAACAAATACTAAAAACAGAATAAAATTAATATTTAAGGGGAGCTCCCATATAACAAACGTTCTTTGCTGTTTTTTGCTCGATAATAACGGCACCAGGTAGACGCTTGAAATGTTCACAGAATATTTAGTTTTATATTCGCTTCAAAAATAAATAATTAAATTGCAATAAAATAAATATTTAAGGGGGCTCTCGTACAACAAACATGATTTTTGCGGTTTTTTTCTCGACCTTTGTTGTAATATTGTAAAGTCTTTGTCTAATGTTGTATAGATAATGGTACGGAACCCTTCGTGCGCGAGTTCGACTCGCACTTGGCCGGTTTTTTAATTTATTTATCACCACTCGATAACTGTAAAGGAAAAGGAGGAGTGCTTGTATTTGAGCACTAAAATGTAAAAAACCAACCATCGTGAGGGAATCTGAGTGTCTATGTTGTTCACACATCTCAACGCTTGAAATTGGGCACGTGTGGCAATTAAGCCCATATTCTCCCTCTAAGAAAAGCCGGTGCTCTACAGTGGAACGTGTATAGGCTACTTAAAATAAAATTAAATGCATAAATTTTGTTCACAAAGTTATTCGTAACGTTTTTTGCCTCGCCTGTACGTTGTCTATGTCTGACTGTGAGCTCACGTGACGCGTCTGTTTGGCGTGTTGACGTAACGCGCGCGATTTCTGCCATCCGATGTGCGAATGACGCTTGTTTTCTTTTCTTACAATATCACGACGCGCACAGCTGGCTGAAAAGAAAAGCCGGGTTCAGAAAATGAGATCGTCTATGTTTTGGTGAAAGAAAATGCTGGCTGAAAATAAGTATTTAGGTAACAGTTATTAATTGAATAAAAACAAAAAAAAAACTTGATGTGGGTACATACATAAATGCTAAATATTCCAGTTTCAAGTCTTTATTTTTCAATTTTGAATAGTTTCTCTTCATAGAATTCTGTAACCCAGTGGTTCCTAACCCTTTTCAGCCGCGGACCCCCAAGGAAATCAAGCAAAATGCCAAGGACCCCTGAGTAAAAAAAAGATGCAATTTTCAGACAATATTTTATTTTAGTATTTCTTCATTAAATTAAAAAACAAAAACCAAACGTTTTCGTAGAAAAACCTTAATGAGAAGGTTGGTGCTGCTTTTTTGCAACTAAGCCAGATATGTTCGGGTTGATATTATTACTCAATTGCAATCTCAAATCAGATGCCACATGTAACCTGTTCCTGTATTTGTTTTTGATGTACACCAGAGTAGAGAATGCCTTTTCACATAGGTACGTGGCAAATGTTTCAGTGCTTCTTCTGAGACTTCCTTATATCTTTTTTTATATTAACCCAGAAACTACACAAGGAGCGTTCTTTGAAATTACGTTTCAAGGCAGAATCACCCGTTATTTAACACCGTTGTCAAGCGAGTTATATCAGAAACATCTGTGGTGAAAGGGTCTGATAACCAATTTTTATTTTTGTCAGGTTCTGAAAAATAATTCCGCAACGAAGACTTGAAAGCGCGGAGGGCAATACCCACTGGCGCTCGTTTGCCGCGCTCAGTAAGCGTAATAATAACGAGATGTTAATGCTCTAAGTCTGTAAGATAGATGCGTATGAGACCGCGGACCCCCAAACATATGCTCGCGGACTCCCAGGGGTCCGCGGACCACAGGTTAGGAAACAATGCTGTAACCGTAGCGAAGTGTTGATGTTGTGTTTTTATTTGACAATCTGTCGGCATGTTGCTAGGCAGTTCGCACATTGCAAAGTACGGAAGACCTTGTTAACTTCGGTAAGAGAAGGGTGTGCTGAAGAATGACATTGCAATGTATAATGTCTTTATGTAAAAAGTGAACCTCATATGGTCAATAATCTATTTTTAGAACCCATTGCCTAGAACCTAGGGTCAATAACCTTAAAGCATTTTTGCAAAAAAATGTATTTACCGGAAATTGATTAACATACTAGGTTATTCATTGGCCATAGGTTCTGTTGGGTTCTGAAAATAACTATCAGAGTAATAACTCTCAATATCTCAACAGCTATTGATGATGTTCACTTTTTGCAAAACGTTTTGTAAAAGAAGATATGACTTTCCTCCTTTGGTGGCGCTAGTTACCCTAACAATAGTAACAACTAAACCTTCGTTTGTAGACAATGATTCATCATTCATAAGCGGCCTAATATATGTCCCAATGTAGGGCACAGGCCTTCTCTGAGAGAGAGAGAGAGAGAGTATGGGCGTAATTACCACGCGCGCCCACCGCGGATTGGCGATTTCAAGCGCTGAGGTATGTGAATAACTCAGACACTCAGGTTTCCATACGATGTTTTCGTGCACGGTTAGCGAGTGGTATTGCTATTATAACTTCAAAAATGTACATAACTTAGAAAACAAAGTCATAGGCACATGCCCGCACTGGGAATCGAACCTGGGTCTCTAATTATTGACTCATTATATCCATAATGGTGTGCTAGTCCCTACACTTATGTATGGTAGCGGGACTTGGGTATGGTAAAAGTATCAAGAAAGTAGGATTAATGCAGTAGAAATGAGGTCTTTGAGAAGTATGTCTGGTGTTACTTTGAATGACAGTATACGCAATAGTTTGATTAGAGAACGTTGTGGACTAAAAGAGTCACTATGACTAGATTTGAGAAATGAATGTTACATTGGTTTGGACATGTGGAGAGGATGAAGGAAAAAAGATTGATGAAACAAATATTATATCGAGTCCAGGGGATCCCAGGTGGACATACTTCGACCAAATAAGGGATTTATTGACAAAGGGCAAGACAAAAAGTACCCGAAACCGGCGTGCGTGCATGCAACGACTAATGAATGTTGATGAAGCGGAAGGAATCTGTCAGGGTCTTGGCAAGTGGCATTCGCTGGTCTCTGCCTACCCCGCCGGGATACAGGCGTGAGTTTATGTTATCTTTATGTTCATGCGAAAAAACAAAACCTACATGAAAATGACAGCTCTGTCGATGCCGTTTTTATTGACTAGACTCGTTTTTAAATTGGGAATGGAACGACCTCGGCTGAAGTAATTGAAAAAGGCAGACAGGTATGACAGATGAAATAGGAGGAGGGTTAGAATCGTCTATCTATTTTTGCGTTGTCCTCTAGTTCAGGAAAAAAATTACTGAGTGAAAGTACAGAAGAATACCATGTTGAGCGCGTCCACTAATATTATGAAAGTGTGGGCATTGTATTTTTTGTAAAAAGCGCCACTTTTGAGGTTTAACAGGCGCATAGGATACTTTTTCTCTCTCTGAGAGGAGGCCTGCGCCCTGCACTGGGACGTATATAGGCTGCTTATATATAGGATACTCTTTACCAGAGTGGTATGGCTAGATTTGAATAAATCGATAGTAGAGAATGGTAACATCGTAGAGTCATCATTTACCGGCAAATATTCAGGGGCCTGTTTCATAGAAATACAAAAAAGGAGGAGTTTATTTGGCTATGTTCTCGCATAACTCCGTCAAATCTTAACCGATTTCGACAATTCTTTTTTGTTTGAATAGATATAACGTCCCATTCATCATCAGCCATTTGACGCCCACTGCAGGACATAGGCCTCCTTCGTGGTTTTTATAACCACGAGGGGTTTTGCCATAATCGCCACGCTCTTGGTAGGCGGGTTGGCGATCGCAGTATGCTGTGGGAATCTCAGGAAGACGCTGCTGCCCGTCTCCATTTCCTTAGTCTTCTAAGTCTTCTTAGTCTCCTTAGTGACGCTATTCTTAATCCGGCGCCAGGTTCGAATGTTCAAAATGAATGTATTATAGTTATTATAGCTAAAAACATTTTCGAAGTCTTTAATATTTTTTCGAACGTAAATAATATTTTCATAAATATTTTGACTTCATCTTCAGGGATCTTACTGTAGAAGCGTATTTTGCCCCATAAAGCATGACCCTTGCCTGCGTAAATCTTAGGAACGAAAGTTTACTGTTTTAAAGTTACTAATTTACTAATTGTAAAAGAATGAGTATATTTTTTATGTGATCCATGGCAGCATAAAAAAATAAAACAATGTATATTTTCATTTAAATACTAACATACACATATTACATACTTATATCCTGATCCTCATCAGATACATAGGGCCTTTATAAAAGATTTCCAATACTGGGGTCTTGAGCGGCGACTTCGAGGTCTTCCCATCCCAAACCAAGTGTTTCCGCTTTCACATTTTCAACAGTTTTAGGGTTAACAGTTAAAATGGCTCATACTTTTATTTTACTGTAACCAATACTAAGTTTGAAATACTAAGAATCAAATTAGTTAAGATTGCATGCTTATACTCGTAATATTATAATTTTGTTTACTTAAGGGACCTCCAGGTCTATTGTTGTACACATATACTTTTTTATTTTTTTCCTGTATGACTATTTGCGTCCTAAATAAAGTAAAATAAATAAATAAACAATTATTTGTGACCTTTGCGTTTTAGTATTATGTAGTCGCCAAAGAACCCTTATAGTTTCGCCTTGACAGACCTCTGTCTGTCTGTCCGCGGCCTAGCTCAGAGAGGATTAGTACTAGAAAGCTGATATTTCGCATGGAGATACATATTAATCAAACCGACAAAACGGTAGATCAAAATCTTAAAAAAACAATCAACTTATAAAAAGAAAACTTCGTACAAATTCCATTGAAAATTACGTCGATGAAGTTGTTACTTCTGTAAAGCTGGTAAATACCCCTCCTTCTACAGAACCCTACAATGCGCGTGGCCCGAGACGTACTCGGCCCGTTTTTTACTTTTTAGGGTTCCGTCCCCGAAGAGTGCCAAAAGGGCCCTATATGACTCTGCCTCCGCTGTCTGTCCGTCTGTCCGACCTTTAAGGGCCTTGGAACCGTAATAGGTAGCCAGTTGAAATTTTCACAGAATATCAGCAGCCGTCGACAGGCAGACGCGGACATTTGACGCTGACATGTCGGTGACTGCCGTCGATGCGTCGACAGCTGCCGTTGGCACTGTCGTTCACAACGTGCCGTCCGTGTATAAGCGCCCTTATAGTTTCGCCATGTCCGTCCGTCTGTCTGTTCGTCCGGGGCCTTGCTCAGAGCCGATTAGTACTAGAAAGCTAAAACTTGGCATAGACATACATATGAATCACGCCGATAAAACGGTAGAATAAAATCTAAAAACAAAAAATTGTGTTTACGGTTCCCCCTACACCTAAATTAGGGATGCAATTTTTTTCTCGCCTGCACCATAGTGTGAGGTTTTATTTATTTATTTTATTTTATTTTATTAAGGATATCAACAGCGAAAACCAATAATTTGATCACAATAATAAAGAAACAGTTCACAAGGCCAATAAAAGACATCCACATATAGGCAGTTCATAATTACTAGAAATATACCACAATAGCGCTCAGCAATATAAAAATATAAGCATTTTTTAATTATTACAATAAATATATGAATTGATCGTTCAAAAATATTGTGGGTGTCGGAAGACCATTTTTTGATTTAGGGTTCCGTTTGCAAAATATGAAGCTTTACAGCGCAATTTTTTGTCCGAGTAGGGCGTCCTCCCCTCCTCTTGCTAAACGGTTGATTGTAGAAACGTGAAAAATTCCAGGGTAGTAGCACGTACAATGAACTTAAAAGGAAAACTATCACGGCTAAGTAGGCTTTACACTTTAACGAGTAATAGGCGACCAACTTACTAGTATAAAAGGAAAACTTATTGAAAATTACGTTGATGAAGTTGTTAGTTCTGTAAAGCAGATAAAATCTCCTCTTTCTACGGAACCCTATGTTTGAAAAAAAAAAATGGACTTTCTGTTAAACTGTTGTCTACTTTTTGCGGTTCAATGGTATTCTTATTACGAATGCATTCGAATGATCCTTTTATGTTAATTTTTAAGGCAACTTTTGATAGTCTAGGCACCTAAACTGTATTTTTACGACTGAAGTTTAAACCAGCTTATAAAAAATTTGCATGATAGTAATCTAAGTACGCTCAATTTGAAGTTTTACGATTGTATTCAAAGTTTCAACTTTTAGGCAAAACGATTATGGTACCTAATATGGTGCGAAACAAAGGCATGTTTTTCTAAATAAGTAACCGGCTGAATGCAAGCCGGCCTCCCAAACCGAGAGGCTTAATCCGTGGCCGGGTTTTTAGGGTTCCGTAGTCAACAAGAAACCCTTATAGTTTCGCCATGTCCGACCGTCTGTCTGTCTGTCCGTCTGTCTGTCCGCGGCAGTAAACGGTTGATTGTAGAAAGGTGAAAAAATTCAGGGTAGTAGCACATATAATGAACTTAAAAGTAAAACTATCACGGCTAAGTAGTCTTTACAAGTTACCAAGTAATAGGTGACCAACTTATGTAAAGGAAAACTTCGTACAAAATCCATTGAAAATTACGTTGATGAAGTTATTGTTCTGTAAAGCAGACAAAATCCCGTCTCTCTACGGAACCCTACATTGCGCGTGGCCCGACATGCACTTGGCCGGTTTTTTTAATTGTTATCAATGAAAAGGCATCGAATGGTAGCTCCACACTCTCTCGGAGGCAAGGCGAGGCGACGCGTTGGCGAGAATGTGGATGAAGCTCTCGCCTCCGCTCGTGTCACCTCGCCTCGCCTCAGAGAGTGTTGATGGCGAACACTCTTGTAGCCTCCGCTCGCGGCCGCTCGTGCGAGAGCCTCCACGAGATGCAAGAGGGGAGGCGAGGCGAGAGTGTGGAGCTACCTTAATAAAAACGTAAAACTGTGTAGCTGCAGAAGTTTACAATAATAAATTGTCGTTAATACTACAAGAAATGAACTAGACACACATATACCTACAAGTTTGATGCTTTTGTATGATACTAACGTTTTTTTTACGAGAATGCCCTCAAGAATACACAAGATCTTTTACAACTAAATTTAGAATTTACTTTAAATATTATTATTTGGCCGTGTCCGTGTAGCGCCGGATTAAGAATAGCGTCACTCCATTTCCTTCCGTGGATGTGGTAGAAGGCGACTAAGGAAATAAATTACCAGGAGACGGGCAGCAGCGTTTTCCTGAGATTCCAACAGCATACTGCGATCGCCAACCGGCCGGCCTGCCAAGCGTGGCGATAATGGCAAAACCCCTTCATAGTTAGAAAACTATGAGGGCCCTGGCTCCTAAAATCACAATTAACATCATTTAGAGCCCCTTTTGCAAAAACGATTCGTTTAAAGCTAACCTTATGGAGCTCATAAAGTTGTCTCGGATATTAAATAAACAGCTTCCATCTACTATTACTGTTGTACAGTATATATTATAATATTAAATATTATAATATCTACCTACGTGTTGACATCGTAGTCGTCAGCGAAATTTTAACAGACTCCTAAAAATTTATCATAATTTTATTATTTAATTAATTTTAGGGGCTCAATACTTTAAACCCGAGCTTGAAAATGTAAACGGTGGTAAATTTATATTTTTCTCTATTTATCTAGTAATTTTGTGTTTTCTTCATAATTGTGTCGCTGTAACAAGTTATGGTATTATATGTTTACATGTTGTTGTATTGTATGTTGTGTTTTCAGTATTGTGCCGTTAAATAAATGAATTATCTATCTATCTATTTATATTTTTCAACGCTACGGTTCTTCCTACCACTTTGCATTTGGATTCATTGTTTTGAATCAAAACTATTCCTTATTTCTACTATTCCGAACTCAATTATCAATAAGCCTATTCCGGAATTACTTGGATATTGGTCGGAAGATTCCGACCAGGCTTTCGCTCTGATTCGCGGAGCTAATGATAGATAATGTGGAGTCTTTCTCGTGAAAGTTTTAGTTTAAAAATGTCTTCTACTATTACTGTTAAATCGTTAATGTTACTCGTTATCAAAACGGAAAGTATATTTCCTCAAAACATTGCTAACAATTTCAAATTAATAGTTCCAAGATAAAACGTTTCCACTTTACCCCATCCCTAGAAGAAGAAGAAGATAGACATTTATTATACCAACAAAATACATCACAGAAACAAAATAAGCAGATACGAGTAAGTAACATAATATGCATAACAACAGAAAGAAAACTAAATAGGCAACAGACAAAACGAATAAATACATAATATGCATAACAACAGAAAGAAAACTAAATAGGCAACAGACAAAACGAATAAATAAAACAGGACCATAGATGTAGCCTGTGGTGTATCTAAGTTGCCACAAAAGGCAGCTGACTCAGCGTTGTGCTGAGGAAGTGATCCCTCAGCGCTGATTTTTCATTCAGTGCCTACGGTAACCTTTTCAGTACTGTGATTGTTTTGCAACTCGCCTGGGACTGTTTCTATGGTAATGAAAATTATCCGATTTATTACTTTACTAGTACTAGTTACTAGATAAAGCTTTTAGAGATCTCTAGTTTCATACTATTACAATGACGCTTAGATCACCTATATCTTCAGACTTCAAACTGTTGTTTTATTGTACGAATCTGACCTTAATGCCGCTCATTATAAGATGGCAACGTGTCGTCTCAGACAGCCACCCAGATTGGGTACACTACGATATTTGCACACAAATTACAGGATTACTTTTTCTTTAGGGTTCCTGTGTCCGTCTTGTGATACCCGAAAATATTGCTTATCGTACGTACAATAAGTGCGAGTTGGATCCAAAATGTGAATAAACGAAGTTGAATGCTGTTGAAGAAAGATACGTTTGTGACTTTGAAAAAAAGTGGTTCGGGGGTTTGAGACTTTTTTCTGAATGTTTTGTCTATACGTGTCAGTCAAGTGCGAGTTGGATTCGTGCACGAAGGGTTGCGTACCAGTTTCATCTATTGCAAAAACATGAACAGTTTAAACAAACGAACAGTTTATTTTTTACAAGTAACATGGACTCCGTATAGCAAGTTTTGTTACATATTTATTAAAGGAACAACTCTGAAATTGCAAAAAATTACGAGTATCAGCTGTTTCAGACATCCAGAGCAAGTATCAAAATTTAGTTGAATATTCATATCAGTGTTGGTGCCATATTGAAAGTTGTTTATATTGATAAGTAGAATAAGTACCGTTTTAGGTTCTACCGAATCTTTCTTTTCTTTCTGTATATTTTTAATTAACCTTACTGTGTTGCTTGTACCGATCATCAGGGACCAAAAAGATAATCTTCATTTTTAGGGTTCTGTACCCGAAGGGTGCCAAACGGGACCCTATTACTAAGACTTCACTGTCCTTCTGTCTGTCTGTCCGTCTGTCTGTCTGTCTGTCTGTCTGTCTGTCTGTCTGTCTGTCCGTCCGTCCGTCCGTCCGTCCGAGTGGCATAATCGCGACACTTGGCAGGCGGGTTGGCGATCGTAGTATGCGGTTGGAATCTCAGGAAGACGCTGCTGCCCGGCTCCTGGTAATTGTATTCCTTAATCGCCTTCTACGACATCCTCGGAAGGAAAAGGAGTGGCGCTATTCTTAATCCGGCGCCACAAGGCTGATTGATTGATCCCAAATTGTACGGAACCTTCCACTGAGCCTATGAACGGCACGTAGTCCTCTTCAGTGTATTTTGGCAAACATCCATTGAGGAACACTTAGCCTACGCATCTGGGCATGGGAGTACGTGGATCGAATGGCAATACAATGTGCCGACTGTGGCTAAACTTTGATGGTCGAAGTCATTTGGAAAAAAACAACATATTAATATTAAACATAAACATAAATCTTTTGACTAGCCCTTGGGTTGTTAATAATATAACAAGTCGATAAAAAAAAGAAACGGCCTTCAGAATACGCAGTTAGCCGAAACTATAAATAATTATTTTAAGATTACTTCTCCCTTTTTAATTCTTAAAAATAGGGTGTGCACTTATATTATTTTCTAAATTCTCGCAATTTAGCGCTACCTGAGTGTGACGGTTCAATGACGTTCACTGTTCAGAAAAAAGTGCGCCTAAAGAAGTTTTCACTTCAAAACGGGCCAAGTGCGTGTCGGGGCACGCGCAGTGCAGGGTTCCGTAGAAAGAGGGGTTTTATCTGCTTCACAGAACCAACAACTTCATCAACGCAATTTTCAATGCATTTTGTACGAAGTTTTCCTTTTGTAAGCTGGTCGCCTGTTACTCGTTAACTTGTACAGCCTACTTAGACTTGACAGTTTTCCTTTTGAGTTCGTTGTATTTGCTACTAGCCTGAATTTTTTCACGTTTCTGCAATCAGCCGTTTAGCCAGATTAGTTAAGATTTTATACTACCGTTTTGTCGGCGTGATTGATACGTATGTCTATGTCAAATTTCTGCTTTTTCGTACCATTCGTCTGTGAGCTAGGCCGCGGACAGACAGACGGACAGACAGACGGACGGATGTGGTGAAACTATAAGGGTTCCTTGTCGAACCCTAAAGGAACCCTAAAAACCAGCCAAGTGCTAGACGGACTCGCCCGTACGCAGTACATGTGTAACAAAATCTCCATACCTATTTGAAAATGAGGGGTTAAGTAAGACTTTCAACGTACTTGTTACGGTACATGAGATCTAAAGAGTTATTTCTCAAATGCGCCATTTCTGAAACGTGTCGGTAAGAGTTCGTCATTTACATTCGGCTTTATAGTGGCGCTGTTTGCTAGATAATGCTAACAATCATATCTGTTAAGAGTTTCAGATCTGAAAATTTTGTATTTTGAAAATTTTGAGGCAGTGAAAAAAACCTATTATAAAAATTACTCCATAACATTTCAATTATCTTTGAGTATTTCATTAACGGAGAACCAGTCATGAAAGAATGAGTTGAATATACATGTTTTTGTATAAAAATAAGCAAACTGCGATAATTTAATGACAATTTGACTTATTAAATGTGCTTAGTCCGCCGACCCTAGAAATAGAATGGACATTCCTCTACAGGACATTAATTTACTGAAAAAAAAAAAAAAACCAATTAATGAATAAAAATCGGAGAAAACTCTTAGAACGAAAGTCCTCTGGCCAACCGTGCCAGAGGTTTTTTAAAATTGTCCTCAGCACGGGTTAGTGCACCAAAAAGAATATAACGAAAGTTGTTGCCAAGCACAAACTCTTATTTGGGTGTCTCAGGAATTGCGCACTTTAGAAATAACTTTTTTTTTTTCACTATGAAAACAAAATGTTTACTTAATGAACGTCAAAGCTGTTAGTTTCACAATTAATAGATTATGCGGAGAAGAAGCTAACAAAGAAACTCCACATTTATTCTTTTCAAAACAGGTTTGCTTAATTAACAGAGTTTTCAACTTAAAGTTACACTACACTAGATACAATCCTTCCTGTTAACATTATTTAAATACCTGACATCCTTGTCTTCCAAATAATCCTTAATGTTATAATAGGCTTTTTTGCACAGAGTATGCTTAATACCTTTTTTAAACCGCGTCGGTAGTAATATATCTTGAGGAATCTTATTGTAGAACCGTACACAGTGCCCCATAAAAGATGTTTTAACTTTTGCAAGTCTAAAACGTGGAAATGACAATTTATGTTTACTCCTAGTATCCATATTGTGATGGCTACCAACATTTTCGAAATTGCTGATGTTTTTTCTAACATACATTATATTTTATCATTATAACTCTATACCCTAGCAAGCACAAAACGGTGTAGAAACTCAACTGATTGACAAGAGCGCAAGGGCAAGCTAGTCTGTCAGTGTCTACATGAAGCTGTGACAATCCACTGTAGGTGTGTTAAGTGGAAAGGGAGCTCGGCAACGTAATTATACTTATGTACTTAGCAGCAACACGGAACCCGGAGTAATTGAGCGGTCGTCAATAAGCGTAATTATGTGGTTCTCAGATAAAACAGTGAAGGTGTGGCGAAGTGAGCACGGCGTTGGACTAGAAATTGGATATTTAAAGGGTCAGCTCAAAGAAACGCCGTGTTATTTATAAAAAAAACCGGCCAAGTGCGAGTCAGACTCGCGCACGAATGGTTCCGTACCATTATCTATACAACATTAGACACAAAGATCGAGAAAAAACGGCAAAAAATCGCGTTTGTTGTATGGGAGCCCCCCTTAAATATTTCATCATCATCATCATCAGCCATTTGAGGTCCATTGCAGGACATAGGCCACCTTCGTGGTTTTCATAACCTTGAGCGGTTTTGCCATAATAAATTGTAGTTTTATGAAACTCAGCCCAGGGGTGCTATTCCGTACCAAATCATTTGAGCAGTACCTAATCATTTTGCACATCGTATATTTATTTTGCTCATCATCATCATCATCATCAGCCATTTGACGCCCACTCCAGGACATAGGCCTCCTTCGTGGCTTTCATAACCATGAGGGGTTATGCCATAATCGCCACGCTCGGCAAGCGGGTTGGCGATCGCAGTATGCGGTTGAAATCTCAGGAAGACGCTGCTGCCCGCCTCATGGTAATTGATATCTTTAGTCGTCTTCTACGACATCCACGGAAGGAAATGGAGTGACGCTATTCTTAATCCGGCGCCAAACGGAACCACCAAATAACTATTACCTACTCTGACCAAAATTCGCAAAATTTGACTAAAAAGCCCCCCTGTTCGAGGGCTAAACTTCTCGTCTGAATCGCGGAATCTCAAGGCTCTGCGTTAAAAACGAAAAATAATACATACACAAAATTAAGTCACCCAGGTGTAAGAACACCGCAAGTAGTGTAAGTAGTTTTTAAGGGTACATCCGTCCAGTGCCCATTCGGCTTAAAAATTACGAATCAACAGCGTGTAATTAACACACAGTCCATTACTCGTGCCTTGTTTACAATACAAGAGCTTATAACCCTTACGCCTGAGTTACAAATAGTTAGCCAGAGTTCTATAAATGTGCTAAATATGTTGGAGCCGAAGCACTAACGAGTTTAACTACGAACTAATCACCGGAGTGTCGCATCAGTCAAAATAAATAAAAATAAATCAGTTGCGACTTTGCGAAACGCGCGCCACTTTTAATACGGTATAAGGAGACATGGTTTTCTGCTCTCAAAATCCACAGATATCTGAGGATTGGAAAGGGAGGCCTATGCCCATGAGGGAGGCCTATGTCCTGCAGTTTGCTTCAAATGGCTGATGATGATCTGAGACGACCTCGTGGCGCAGCGGTAGTGCATCTGCATACCATGCGAGAGGTCCCGGGTTCGAATCCCGGCTGGGGGACAAAAAAAAACCCAGGTCTTGGATGTTTACATGTTCGTGATGTCGTTGTTTCTGGTTCCCACGACACAGGGTATCCTAGTGTGGGGCCAGAAGCAATGTATGTGTTTGCTTATGTGTTTTATTATCCATATTACAGCCGGTATTCACATCACTCGTTTATGTTACCTGTGTTGTCTAATTGTTTAATTCTTCATTTCGATAAAGTATAGAAGTACCAAGTAAAATAGACTTTAGATACCTTTAAGATTTAGAGCCTACAATGTTAGCGCATAAATAAATAATGCCGAGAACGTGCGGCCGCGCTGACGACGGGCACGCACTTCGCAATTATTCAAGAATTATTCTATAGGGTGACTTTGAACTAATTCACCCGGGACGTTCCAACCATGAATTGGAAACATATGGGGCTAATTTTGAAAAAAAAATGACGTGTCAAAAAACTTTGTTTTTGTTAACCAAAATTACTTATTTAAGCATCAACAATCAATATCAGGACGAAAAGTGATAAAAATCGAAAAAAACTATGGTTCGAGCGTCTTATGGTCGGCGCCGGCTAACTCAATAGTTCTTTTGATTATTTAGGCATATCGGACGACAGACTTTAAAGCATTTAACATATGACAAAATATTTTTAAACGTCATGGTATTTCCTACCTCTTCGAATTTAGATTTACAGTTTGGTGCCTAAGGACGAACCGAATATTGACAAATATGTTACTTACTGAAAAATCATTAATAATACGTTTTTTCGCAATGAAAAGAACATTCCCTCAAAATATTGCCAACGATCTCAAAATCACCCTGTAGACACCCGCACGTCGCCGATCCTTTGAAACGGTGGATAGAAATTTGTGAGTTGATCTCTATCAACCCTATCTCTATAGGGCTCGCGGAAGTTCCGTTTTTAAATCGTGTTGCCCACTGGCCCGTCGTCAAGGTTTACACCTTTAAGGTTTACCCACGTTACAACGGTAATTAATGTTTATTTTAGTTTATATCGCGGCACGGGTCTGTTGTAATGTGGTTAGTCCTTAACCTAACTCCTGGCTCTCAAAAACTACAGTTTCAATTCTGAACTCATTTAAGAGTGCCATGAATCCCTTATGAAGGTAGGTACAAACAACAACCTTACCTTACACTGGATCAAGGGGAAACGACGCAGCGAATAAGCGTACGCTAGGTGACTCTGAGTCACAGCAGAGGCTGTGGTAGTGGGTCCGGACCCCTCGTCCCTTTGCCCTTCTGCCAACTAAAAACATGGTTAAGTAAACGCACTAATAGGTTACACAATGACAACTGGACCTCACGCATGGATTGCTGACAAGCCAGAGCAGCAACGCTCGGCATAAACCCTCGCTTGTTCAGTTGCCTGCTACGCCTGAACAAGGCGCAACTCCGCATTTTAACGGGAGCTCTCACAGGTCACGGTTATTATAATAAACATATTTTTAAAATAGGTGCTATAGACAGTCCTCTATGCAGAGCATGCATGGATGCAGAAGAAACAGCCGCTCACGTGCTGGTGGAATGCACGAGGTGGCCAGACAATGGACGGCTCTCCTCGGAAGCCGTAAAATAGCTGCTGGCGTTCCTGGAGGAGCTGGGGTGGCAAGAATAGTTCTTAGATGCTAACTTTCTTTCACGCAAAATAGGCTCTTTAGAAGTCGAGTTGCGGAAATCGCCACCAATACCAATACCATAGTCCTTAACTCTGTCTAGTTTAGTACTTTGTTATTTTGGCGAGTTGCGAAATGAACTTGTCGACCCTGACATCCGCAAATGCAGTCGGGTTATAGGTACCAGCCGTGGGTGTAAGATGTTTTTGGTGTTGCAGAATTTTGTTTTTTGTGATTGTAAAAATAAACACTTCATGAATGTGGTCTGAAGGTTTGCTAGATAATAAAATTACGGTAATTTTAGGTACAGTTTTGGTTTTCCTTTACTTAGATTCTGATGAAGATAAGTGGTTTTCAAAATTATTAATCAAGTCAAATTTTCTCAATCAAACACTGGGTACTTATATGGTGAAAAAAAAATGTATTAAATGTTCGTAATTTTATTATCTAGCAAATCATTAAGCCAAGTTTCTTGAGAGACGACATGCCTGACGTAACAGCTGGTTGTAACGGTGGTAGCGCGTCGGTAGAACGTTTGCCTCACATTCGAGACGTCCTGAGTTTGATTCCGCACCGATGACTGATTTCTAAGTTATGACGCGCATCTGTCAAAATAGAGGGATCCGTCGATCGATGTGCAAGCCGCAAAATGTGCACTAATGCAAATCGCAGAAGGTGCAGGTCGCAATATGTGCAAATCGCAGAAGGTGCAGGTCGCAATATGTGCAAATCGTTAAATGTGCAGGTCGCTATATGATGAAATCGTAAAATGTGCACTTATTTACACTATACTCATACACGCAGGTCCGATCCACGGCGAGTAGAGGTAATCCGATGGGTTATCCGGGTTAATCAAATTTTACCTAACAAATAATAGCGAAGGGCAAGATAAAAAGTACCCGAAACCGGCGTGCGTGCATGCAACGACTATTGAATATTGTAGAAGTGAAAGTGATATGTCAGGATCGTAGCAAGTGGCAGTCCCTGGTCTCTGCCTACCCCTCTGGGATACAGGCGTGAGTTTATGTATGTATGTATGTATGTAAATACTAGCGATAAGACACGTTCAATATTGCTTATAACCGAATGAGTAGGATAAAGTGAGGCTTAGACATTCTCTTGACAAAGGTCAGTCAGATAGGCCAATATTACCAAATGACGCGTACCTACGCCCGTGACCTTATATGAAATGACGCCACACATGACGTGGTAGCACTGGCTACCGAACTTCGGATTAATTTTCTTAAAGCCGACGCCACACTTTGCCACTCGTATTTGCGTATTTGGCAAATATTGACCATCCTTTGCCGGGATTTCTGACAAATCTTTATAACTGTAAAAAACGAAAAATACGCTTACACGAATAGCCAAGTGAAGCGCCCGCATAAAAGAAAAGTGTACCGAAATTCTTTATTTGTACTGTGCCGAAATGCTATAAAAACCCGCAGATACAAAATACAATACAAATACAGAAGTCTTTATTTTCTTTTTCTTCAATATTTTTCGGTACATACTAGCTGGACTAGAGTCCAGGTCCAGAAACACTAGCGCCACCGGGGTAAAAATCGTAGCTTTTCTTACAGATCAAATTTGCAAAACCTGTCAGTGCAATCTCTCAATCAAGTTAACAGTGATTTTTAGGAATGTGTGTCTAAAAACTCGAAAAACTCCATTCCTCTAAAGCATTCATAATCTTCTTGTATAATATCGGCGGCTTATTGCAAGACGTCATTAACTGCAAAAGCTCACTAACCGCTTTTTTTAAAGGTATGGACACATAGATGTATTGAACAATGATACAATAGTGGTGTTTTAGTATCAGGCATTATTTTAACGATGTTATAGGGAATAAGGAGGAAGAAATACAACCATTAACTAACACGAAATATAAAGTCCTTTTTCTCCCAATAGTGAATATGTCGGTTAATTATTATTAATCGTTTATTTCGGATCATAAAATCCATATAACTTAACCTAATCTTAAAAAAACATAGGTAAAAAATATTATAAATTAACTAATTACTTAAAACATAATCAATCAATCAACTGATCAATTAATTAATTAATTAATCAGTTGACCGACTAATATGCATCTTCTCAAAATGATGCCACATAGGGCAATCTGGCCTGTCAGCCAAAACCTGTAGGATACCGCTGCCACTCGTTTACGCATTATGGCGTGAAAGCCGTGCAAACATGCCTGAGGCACTGCAGTACCGCGGCAGCCCCACCAGTTAATGAGTTCTTGCAATAAGCCGACGATATGGTATAATAAGGATCACGCTGCCAAGCATCTGCCTGGGCGACCAGAGCAATCATCTTACGACCAGACTTACCAAGACGCGTAATGTTATTTCAGGCAAAAGTTATGGATTGTAACCTTGAGTTGTCTTGTCTACAGCCCTTCTAAGTAGAATCGTATAGAAAGTCATAGCATATCCCGCTTATAAAATAAATACAAATATATATAAATCAAATACAAAGTAAAATGTGAAGAAACCGGTCACGTGCAAGACTGTCTCGCAAATCGAGATTTCCCTACGACTACAGAATATATTTTATTTAATTTCGATATTACTTATATTCTTTTTGTTGCACTAATCCGTGCTGAGTACAATTTTTAAAAACCTAAGAGGCGAAGATTACAGTCGTGTAGGTACAGCGATATCATAATCAGCCATTTTGACGCCCACTGCAGGACATGGCTTCCTTCGTGGTTTTCATAACCATGAGGAGTTTTGCCATGATGGCCACGCTTGGCAGGCGGGTTGGAATCTCAGGAAGACGCTGCTGCAGCGATATCATTCCGATGTAAAACCTAACTGCAACATCGGTGCACGGGGTACGGACGCTGCCTGAACGTAATGCGGAGAAGTTTGTAAAGAGGTTTGAAATTTTGCCGATTCCTGCACCTGTCCATTAGCTCAGTTGGGAGAGCGCTGGCACGGTTAGCTAGAGGTCGCGGGTTCAAGTCCCAGTATGGGTGGAATTTTTAGCCTCTAAATAGGTTTTTAGATAATGTTGTCAGAGCCCTATTTCATAGAACTACAATTCATGGTTTACTATGACAACACGATGTACATTGCAAAGCTGATTAACCACAGATTAACAAATAGGAAGACTCGGCTAGGCAATGTACATCGAATTGTCATAGTAAAATATGAATCGTAATTTCATGAAACGCGGCCTTGTCAGCGTTGGCGCAACCCAACCTAAGGTTGTTAAGGAAGTCACAAACCAAAGCGATCGTGGTTGGGGTGGTGGTAGCGGTAATTTACTGCACAGTAGTAGGTATTTGTATGGACGTATTGGAACCCAGCGTCCTGACTGCGACCGCAACAATCGTTTGTTTAGCGTTCAATCAATTAATCGTGGTCAGAATGCATTTGGTTTGAATACGTCCATAATACTGCTGCAGTAAATGACCGCCCCATCTGTCACCGCGACCACTTGGATTTGTGAGCTCCTTTAGTGTCCGGAGTGAGGCTTCTAGAATCTTTCTTAAGCAGATAGATAGCCCGCCCGCGCATCCCACGCTCGTTGGGATTTTTTTAACTCAATTCCTGAAATACTTTCGCTGTTATTATATTGTGTTCATTCCTTTTTGAGCTCTCTTTCTTATACTTATAACATTGACAGATCTACAGAGTGATATCAAAGTCGTTAGCAAAATTTAAAGGGGATTTTTTTATGTGATAAAAAAATATGTGTTTAATATAGAACTTCACCGTGGGAAAACTTGGAATTATTTAAATACCTCGGGACTTAAAGTCACCAATCCGCGATGGGAACGAATCTCTCACCAAAAAGGGCCTGTGTGCTGTATGTTTTCCGCAGAATGTGTACAGGTCTCCATTTTTATCCGAATATTCTATGTGTTAGCACGTTTACTACTAGAAAAACTTAGGAATCTCGGATTTTTCGCACATTTTAAAATTTCATGTCATAGGTGGTAAGGTGGTAGGTGGTTGACAAAGAACTAAGGTGACTTATATAGATAAGATTAGCAAACTGAAGTGGCAGTGGGCTGGTCACGTATGCCTAAGGCCGGTTAAAGTGCTCCGCCGACCGTCGGTGCGTACGTTCCGTCCTCACGATACGCATTAACCGACCGTTAATGGGAAGAATATACGCGTGCGTACGGTCGGTCCAGCACTAACGATTTTTAAATTTTCATATAAATGACAAGCGCAACTGACGTACGCACCGGTCGGTGGAACACTAAAACCGGCCTAAGAACCGATGGTCGATGGGGTGCAAAAGTTCTCAAGTAGAGACCACGAACTGGTTAACGCAGCGTAGGACGCCCACCAACTTGCTGTACCGACGATCTGAGGCGGATTGCTCGCAGTGGCTGGATGAGGTTGGCCGATGACAGATGGAAGTTGCGTGCCTTCGGAGCGGCCTATTGCCTATAGGCCTACGGGCTGATTGAGGTGCTAACTTTAGTCTACGTAAGCAGCCTATATACGTCCCACTGTAGGGCACAGGCCTTCTCTCAGGGAGAGAGTAATCAGCGCTTGAAATCGCCAGTCCGCGGTGGGCACGCGTGGTGATTACGCCCATACTCTCTCCCTGAGAGAAGGCCTGTGGCTACAGTGGGACGTACATAGGCTGCTTATGTAAAAAGTGGTCCTGGCCTTTCATTTTCAAATATGTGTAACATTTACAAGCTAACTCATTCACTCTATCACAGGGAATCGTAGTTTGGGGCCAGCCTTTCTAGCGCGTAACCCTCCACTTTATCGGGTTAACCGTGTTGACGACTCCACAAAGTGCCAAAATATGTATGTATCTGACTGTGGTTCGGAGTAAGTTAAATAGGACAACTCCATACAGTGGAGGACTTGCGTTAGTAGCGCCCTTGAACAAGTGAGTTGTGTGGAAGTTATTATTTCAGTATTTTGTAAAGTTAACACGAGCACCAGACATAATTAAAACTGAATTTGCACGGATATTTACTCGTTTCTTTTTTCATTTTTAAGTAAACGAGTGAATATCCGTGCAAATTCAGTTTTTATTAAGTTATTATTAAGGATTTTTTGTTACCTAAGTTTTTCAATAAGTTACTTAATATTTATTGCATTCCACAAGTTACTATATATATGTGATGTATGAACTGGACACTTTAGGGCACGCAACATTATAATTATAGGACGCATTTATAAAGTAAGCCTATGTAACTTTAATTGTAATTAATTTCTTTTTTTTCTAATTTTACACTTAAATAAAATAATATTTGCCAAATACGCAAATACAAGGCTTCAGAGAGTACCATTAGGTATAATGCCTTTTCTCACTAATGAAAGGAAAGGGTCATTATTACGTTAACACCTTCATTCTCTCGCTTGAAAACGAACACCTCAATTTGCCTAAAGCGTTTTCCAAAATGGCGTCGGTGACGTCACGCGCGAATAATGGCGGGCTGCGTGCACAAACAATTCTCCTGTGTCGCACAAGTTGCGAAGACACAAAAGGACCATCACGCATGAACCAAATGATTTAGCCCAATTTTACATCTTTGCTATATCGTCTCGTCAATGGTCAACATTTTTCTTTAAATCATTAGAAATGCGGTCGAGCGAAAGGAATACCAAAAGGGAAGTTTGTATTTATGGACTTGAATCGGTTTGCGGTCTTGAACTTAGCCAATATCTATGGCGGTACCACTACAGGGCAAAGGGGAACTATCTCGGCCTCTATCTTCATCTAGAAATGTCCTAGACCAACCTAGGTCATTACCCGCGACTGTGACTAAAGTGAAGAAACAGCAAAATACATTTTCAGACTACTACTCGCGTAAGTACAGTCACTAGAGAAGTGGTTCCCAACCTGTTGTCAGGTGGTCCTATAGCGCATATAAAAGTGTTGCCAATGAATGGACATTTTTAACACATCCATGTCGATGATACCATCTGTTGAACAACAATATATTTAAAATAATTTTAAGTAAACAACTTTTATTTTCCGTGCTTTTTGGGGTTCTGTACCCAAGGGACCCTAATACTAAGACTCCACTGTCCATCTGTCTGTCTATCACCAGCTGTATGTAATAGCTAGATAACAAAAAATACTAAAAACAGAATAAAATAGATACTCCCATACAATAAACGTGTTTTTTTTGCTCGATATTAATAACGGAAACAGGTAGACGCTTGAAATATTCAAATGTTGTATAGATAATGGTACGGAACCCTTCGTGCGCGAGACCGACTCGCACTTGGCCGTTTTTTATGTTTTGTGTTGTTTAAATGTGTGATCGGAAGAATACAGAATATTATTACTGACAATTAAGGTTTTCAGTATCGATAAACTAAACCACTTCGCTTCGGCTAATAACAAAACAATCAAAGTGGTCTTTGAACTTCAATTGGCTAAAGGTTAGGAACCACTGTACTGAGTAAAGTAAGTTGTCTGATAACAGTTTCTCAGTTTTTTTTTTGTGATATGTCCTCTCCTCTACGCACAGCGCGCAGTGATCCGGAAAAGCCTGTAAAACGTGAAAACTTTTCCTTTCTTTTCGTCTTTGAAGGGAGCAACAAAACATCGTATAATTGGCGTAGGCTATTTCTTTTCTCTCCCTGAGCCTTCTCGGCTGGAGCCTGCAGTGAAACGTTTGCAGGCTGCTCAGGGGCTGTTTATTTATTACATAGGACGATAAAATTGACGTGGATAAAGCGAAAACGGTTGTCATGGCAGGTGGCTAACCCTGGTCCCTGTCTACTCCTCCAGGACACAGCAGTGAGTTTATGTAATGTAAGTAAGACAAATATAATATGCTAGCTGACCACGCAAGCGTTGTTTTGCCATATTAATTAGTCTACGACCATCTAGTGTGAGTGAAGGTGCCACCAGGCGCTGTATAAATCTCTCATTTATTACTTGTATAAATCTCTCAAAAATCTCATCACATAGATGCAAAGGCTTTTTGTTAGCCTACGAACTATTGTCCGACAAAAATACACAAAAATTCTAATAAAACGCTGTGAAGCCGTTTGGGAGGACTTCGATAATAAACACTGTGACACGAGATTATTATATATTAAGATAAGATAAGATAAGATGAGATGAGATGAGATGAGATGAGATGAGATGAGATGAGATGAGATGAGATGAGATGAGATGAGATGAGATGAGATGAGATGAGATGAGATGAGATGAGTCGAGATGAGATGAGTCGAGATGAGATGAGATGAGATGAGATGAGATGAGATGAGATGAGATGAGATGAGATGAGATGAGATGAGATGAGATGAGATGAGATGAGATGAGATGAGATGAGATGAGATGAGATGAGATGAGATGAGATGAGATGAGATGAGATGAGATGAGATGAGATGAGATGAGATGAGATGATGTTTTATTTACACACCAAAACACACATTTACATACTTAGGCAAAATTAACACCTAAAACGCCTAAAAAATAAAAACATAAAGATAAAAAGTAAAAAGACACTAAACACTAGATTAGATTAAGTGGTGTTATGTTCGGTGCGAATCCGACTGCACTTGACCGGCTTTTTTATACATTTAGTGCCTTGACAAAAGCTGTCACCCTCACCCCTCTATTTTTATCACCCTGTATTTCTGTTGCCTTCATGCAGCGCCTGTCACGCACACCCAGGGCTGTCATTTGTCAAGCTAAGCACGCATGAACGGAGGGACAAACAAAACGCGTGTTTACTTATTTGTCTGTGCATCCATTCTATCCATTTATCAGTTTCACAGGTACATAAATGTTGGTATCGATCTCGTGTTCATACCATACCGATGATTACATTAGCGATTGAAAGGGGTATGTCGGTAGGGGTATTTCTAAAGGGCGGACATTATAGAGGGATACGGACAGGGCCGGATTAAGCATTCTTGAGGCCTATGGTGGCCTTTCCCACTAGTAATGCGGCTTTCACTTGTTCCACCCTTTCACCTCTAATCCTTATCTTGCACTCAGTCATTTCATACTAGAGCAATAACGTGTTCGCTATCTATTTATTTATAATGTGGGAAAATTTCAGCTGACGACTACAAGAGATACGGCCCTTTAAGGCGCGAGACACACAGATGGGACGTGGGGCGAGGGGGCGGTAAGATGTATAGAGTCACAGACCAAAAGCGACCGCGGAACAAAGACTGTCATGTGGTCTGTGACTATACATATTACCGCGCCCTCGCTCCACGTCCCATCTGTGTGTCTCGCGGCTATAGGTACAACAGAAAAACGTACGGTAGGGCGACTGCAAATAAGTATACTCGGAAACCGAATGAAATCTATCTGTATTTCAAATCTGTTTTTAGGGTTCTATATCCGAAGGGTGCCAGCGGTACTCTATTCCTATCCAATGCTGTCTGTCTCTTTGTGTAGCTTACTTTTGAAGGATTCTGTTTTCAAAATGGTCGGAGTGGAGTTTTTTCCCGCTGCATTTTTCACTGCAAATGCGGCTCGAAGGCAGCGACTAACATAATATGTACATTGTACATCGTTATTTTAGTGTACTCGAATTGTTGACTGATAGTGTAGTAGGTAGATATTTTGACCCAAAATTTGTTTTGACATGGTTTTTACTTTATTAGTTTTATTTATTTGTTTGAAAAACTGACATGGCGCCAAAGACCGACGCGTAAGGCATGTTGCGCAATTATAACCATCCCGCAACACGCAACAGCAGCATTTAGGGGCAGTTTCCGCTACCAAGCAACTAAATGCTGGAATAATATTCCTCTACCAATCCGTTCATTACCAACTTTAGGATCATTCAAAAATCATTATAGGTTAGTGTTGTTGGAGGACCAGCAGAATGATTGAAATTGTATAGCTCTGTCCTATTAGATGTGTCATTTGTAGTTGGTTTTGCTGCTGTGGTGCGCTTATTAGTAGGTTATGCCAACGAAAAAAGAAAATAAAACAAAATTAATTAATTACAATAACTCTCTTAAGATCGGTAAAACTAACCTAAGTATTTCATCTTTTCATTTACTTTAAGATCGGTCGAACTAACCTATTTAATCTTATCATTTACTTTATTTAATTTATTATATTATATTTAAAAATGAAACTATCCTCCTCACGCAACGCACGTGCAGAATCTCGTGAAGGCTTCCCGATCCAATCTGCAGTATGTGCTGAATCTCCTAATACTTAACTCGCCTATTGTCTTGGATTACATTTTCAGCGTTAGCAAGTCCGTAACAGCCGTCAAATGGCAACCACTTCTTTCTTCATCCCACAAAGTTAGTCGATCGCGCTTGAATTCCTTATACCAACGATACACGGTTGCCTTGGAAGGGCTTTCATCCATGAATACCGTTTGAAGTTTATCGTACGATTCGTCCGGTTTCAGGCGACACTTGAAATCGTACAAAATCATAGCACAAAATGTTCCATTACTTCCACTAGTTCCAGATCCATCTTTGAATGAGACACGATAATTTAAATTAGCTCGAATAAAATTGTGGAGACTAATTTTGAAATTAGAAAGTTCCTATTTTTAAGCGTAAATAATAATATTTTCAAAATTGGTTATAGCTGGCCAGTCTCCCATACATAAAAACTTTTTTCGCAGTACTTTCTGAATGGCCTGATATTTATTCTGGAAAGGAAATACAAAAACATCAGTCAGTCAAAATAAGGGTGCAACGAAAGTAAAAAAAAAAACAAATATTGTAAAAAAATTGTTTACAAAAAATGATTTTTTAACTTTTTTTTTTAATTTTTATTGTACCTATTTATGCAAAGAAATAAAAAAAACACCTTAGTGTAGTACACAATTTTGTTTTTTCTTTTGTTTTTGTTTTTGCTCTATCGCAAAAATGGTTGTACCTCTACATACTAGTGTTAATCTTGGTGTTTATTAGAGTTCATCATTAGCCCACCTCTGCAGAATATTTGGTAGGCCTTTTCTCCATCACGCCACATCCCTATGGTATTATAACATAATGATAAAAATGGACAAATGTGAAAATATATTTTTTTAAATACGTATTGCATTATATTACAGAGCCCTCAGTGCACGGGTCCAGCTCGCACTTGGTCGATTTTCCGTTAGAATTTCCAAGTAGGTTCAATGAAAAACTAAATAATAACATGTTACGACATTGTTACAATTAGTAGGTACGGCCAGCAACTCCATCAATACAATCGATAGATGAACCAACCAATCTTTGCATGGCATGATATTCAGTTTGTAAAAAGTATGGGATTTTGTTTTTTTTTCCTAAAATATTATATAAAAAAAACCGGACAAATACGAGTCGGACTCGCCCACCGAGAGTTCCGTACAAATTTGTAGGTACAGAAAAAATAAAAAAACGGATCCCTTATAGGGTTTCTTTTGAGGTACGGTACCCTAATCACACAATATTGGTAGAACTACCCACCGACTGACTGACCAACCGGCCGACCGACCGATTGATTGATTGATTGATTGATTGACTGATTGATTGATTGATTGATTGATTGATTCTGTTAAATGTTTTCATCAACATTTTTTGTCACTGAGTAGAGTCGCAGTCTAGTTAGTTTAAATTTAAAGCTGCTGCTGCTAGTCGGGCTTTAGGCTACTGTTACGTCTGGCATCCGTCTAGCTCGAACATTCTGATTTCTTTAGCATAAGCAGCCTATATACGTCCCACTGTAGGGCACAGGCCTTCCCTCAGCGAGAGAGTATGGGCTGATTGCTTTAATAATCGTAAAAAATGAGAATACTTTTGAAATATGTTGTCTGAAATTTATGAGACTAAAATTAAGGACGTTACATATTAGGTGAGCGGAATACAATAGAACAAAAATTGTTGTAAAGCACCTACTGCACTTGATAGAGCTAATTCTACTTGCCTTACAAAATAAATAACTGAGAGACAAATTTTGTCTGCAGTCCGAATACCTAACCATAACATTTCTTTTCGAAAATTATCGTTTCGAAAGCAATTATCTCTTATAAGTGAAATTGGTCTGAGGAGAATATATAACTACTTTCATCCTGGTAAGGGAACATTTTTCACTTGACCTAAATCACGTCAACTGGACATAGTAAAGCTAGTAGTTTTTTCTTGCAAGTTGTGACCGGAGTTCAGTAATGCAATAAATTGCAAAAAAATCATTGTATTAAATATGGCCAAGGTATTTTTTTTTTAAGTTAGCCGGGTTTGTGTCCCACTGCTCGGCCATTTCCCAGAAGATCTTTTACTCCTCCCTGTCTTGAGGTATTGTCACTCATTCGAGCAAAAAAGTTGGGAGTTAGGTAGTCCCGCTATCTCCGCCTTGGTACCTATCACGAAGAGAAATATTGTTTTCTATTTGTGTTATGAGTTCGTCGACAATGAACTGGGAATTCGACAATATTACAAAACGGGCGACAAGGTACTAAGAAAATTACGTTTTCACTTCTCATGCTCTGAAAGTGCTTATTTGTGCAGGCTACACAAAATAGAATTTTGTGCACAAGTGCAGTGCATTAACGTATTTACTCATAAATGTATCTGTATTAAGGCATAGAAAATGAGTCATACAGCCAAACACAATAAGTAGTTCATAGATAGAATTTGTTATTTTATCGTAGCAAGTGGCAGTCCCTGGTCTCTGCCTACCCCTCTTGGATACAGGCGTGAGTTTGTGTTATGTTATGTGTTATAATATTTACTTTAATGTATTTGCCTTATGTGTTTTTTAAGACATAAAAAACAAAAGCACAATATATTAATTGTGTAAATTAGTGTATTGCAGTCTGTTGACCTTGAAAATGTAAAATGTTTTTCGGAGGAGCACTGCTTATCCTAAACCACGGGTTTTAACCTTTTTTAGGGAGCAGGGTACCACTGCCTTAGTGATAAGGTCACTGTAAAATTTTCCTTGAATAAATTATCTTATCTATCTATCTTAAAATTTAAATTGAAGTACGGTAGGTCATTTAATTAATTTAAGAAAATTATTATTACAAAATGAATTTAATGGTACTGTATAGCTGCTGTATAGGTCTGCAAGCTTAATATCAATTTCGTAAGATTTGAAAAAAATAAAGCTGTGGGAAGCTGTTTCGTGCGTTTATTAATTTCTTCAATTTGATAAATTATACTGCTGTTTTATTTCCTCGCAATCGAAGTGATCGAGCAGAGTTTATGACTGGACCACAAAACCATTTTATCCTCGACATTACTATCAGCCCTCGCCTTCGGCTCGGGCTGCTAAAAGTCTCGGATGACAATGGTTCGTTTTGTGCACTTGTAAAATCTACTAATAATACTATTTGAAAACTATTTTTTTAAATATTTTATCTTCACGTATCGTAAAGCCATCGAAAATTCCTATGGATAATCTGTTAAACCATTCTTTGCTGACTCTACATATCGACAACGTATAATGCGCTTCGTTCTGATGTAATTCCAGCAATATCTACTCGGTGCAATTTGGTTGACTTTCATTTACCGGCTTCGGTAGAGTGATCCGACTGAATCATTTACCGTGCAATAATGTTATCCTACACTTGTCTTTTGTGTTTCATTTACTTGTTTACCTTCAGTAACGGGTCTAAAGAGTCCCGCAGATACAATGAAGAGGAAGAGTTTGAGTTGTATCGGTATCTCAACGTGACTCCGGCTGATGTGCAATTGTTCGAATATAGAGAAAGACACAAGGTCAGTTTTTAGATTTATGTGCCTAGAAAGTTTCCGCTTTTCTGTCATAAGTTAAGGGTTGCTGAATAGAAACATAAGGCTGTATGTAGAAAGCACTTTCAGTATCAACCTCCATCTAGGACTCATTTTTCACAACGTATAATCTCTTGACCAGTTGCCATATAGGCAGACCACTACAGATTTTTCGAAATTCGGTGAATATTGTCGACGTTCCCATAAAATTTGTAACCCAAACAGGAACTTATGAATTTATAGGTATTTGCGTACTTCAAAATGTATAAGAAAGTGGTTCGGTTCTATCTAAAGAGTAAAGTTATAACACTAAAATTCCATTTCAGGTACCACCACTACTCACAACCAGTGCTGGAAAACCAGTGGACATTAGAGAAACCTTTACATTGAATAGTGAACTGCTAACTAATGCCTTCTTCATTGACACCTTAAAACATGCCGTACAAGAGAAAATACCCGAAAGAGTCGTCCATGCTAGAGGCACCGGCGCGTTCGGTTATCTAGAAGTCACACATGACATCACTAAGTACTGTAAAGCCAAGCTCTTTGAGAAAGTAGGAAAAATAACGCCTCTTGCAGCGAGGTTCTCTACTGCAGTGCAAAACGCGGGAGGCAACGAAGTTACTAGGGACATTAAAGGTTTTGTAATGAAGTTCTATACGGAAGACGGGAATTTAGATTTGTTAAACTTACAAATTCCAGTTTACCTTTACAGGGATCCGATTTTATTCGGTTCGTCTATCAGGTCCCTCAAAAGAAATCCCAAGACAAATTTGAGAGATGTCCAAGAAATGATGGACTTTGCGACTTTGCAACCAAAGGCTTTGCATGTTTTGGTGAGATTAGCTTCGCCTGCGGGCCTTCCAAAGAATTATAGGCAAATGGATGTATTCCCGATTCATACATTTGAATTGAATAATGCTCAAGGAGAAAGTTTTTTTGTGAGGTTCAAATTCCTATCAAACCAAGGAGTTGCAGGCTTGACAAATGAAGAAGCAATACCCATAGGAGGTCGGGACCCAGATTTTTACACCAGAGATCTCTACAATGCCATCGAAAGAAAGGAGTATCCCTCGTGGAGAATGGAGATGGACATCATGACGCTGGAAGAAATAGAAAAAGCTAATTTTGATCCCTTTGACGTCACCAGAACATGGCCCAATGGTACTTATAAAACAGTACCTATTGGAATAATTGTTATCAACAGGAATGTTGACAACTTCTTCGCTCAAGTAGAACAGGCAGCATATAATCCTGTTAACTTAGTGCCTGGAATTCCTGGGCCTATAGATCAACTGTTTAAAGGCAGAGTCTTAGCCTACACTGATACTCAGGTTCACCGCCTTGGAATCAACAGGAATCTAATTGATGTCAATTGTCCAATATATAGACAGACTTACAATCGTGATGGACATCCGCCAGTACTTGAAAATATGAGAGACACACCTAATTATTATCCTAATTCCTTTCACGGTCCCGAAGCTACAGTCGATGAAAGTAAGCCAAAGCGTTTGAAGATCATAGAAAGCAACGCTGTGGACTTGAGTCCGGTAGCTGAATACTTTCACCATGAGCTGGCTGAGTGGGAAAGAGAGTTTGTCATCAATAACCTTGCTGCGACAGTGGTCAGAATAGTACCACCAATAAAGGAGAGATTCTTGAAGTTGCTTCTGGAAGCGGATAAAATATTGGGCGAAAGAGTAATAAAGCGAGCTGAGGAGATTGATAAAGATGTTAATCGCCCTGGCCTCGATAACAGACCTACTGATGGTCCGCCGATGATGGATGGGCTGGGCTTACACTTACATCCTTCTAAGTGAAGTTCTCATTTTAGTGTAATGTAGTTCTGACTAGTTAAATAGCGGTATGAATTGTTCGAGCTTTGACTGAACAGAGTTTTGGCTGGTTTCTGAATTGTGGGTTTCACTAAGTAAATATTTAAACATTATTTTGTCTCGTTCTTCCGTGAGAAATCTGAAGAGTCATAACAATGAGTTAATTTGAAAAAAAAATGTTCAACAATAAAGTGCTTTATAAATTTCTAATATTTAGAGAAGTGTTTACTTAGCGAAATTCTTAACTGAGCATTGTGCAGATAGCCAATTTGCTAATTGATTTGTTTCACTTAAAAATCCAGACTTAAGCAAGCATACTGAAAATTATTACTATGGTGTTTAACAGACGTATTTTTTTTTCATTTTACAACATTAAGAAATGGAAGTGGGGAGTAAATAAGCACACAAATTGCAGAAGGCAATGTATATTGACGACAAATGAAAAAGGCGATTTCGTGACGATTAGAAATTTGTACGAATTACATTTTTTTATATTTCGTGTTTTCTTCAGTTGATTAAGTTGCCCGTTCAAATCCCATGTGCAAGGTTTCTGTGGGCTATATAAAAAATCGAGTCTTTAATTTTTGGACGTGGTCTCCACTCGAGAGCCTTTGTACCAAATCGACTATTAGTTCTTCGGCAGATATGACTAGCCCATCGCAATTCAACTTGCTCCTACTGGTAGGAGCATAAGGACATATTGGTCCTCGTGCTCCTACTAGCAGGAGAACCGAGTAGGAGCAAGTAGAAACGCCGCTAATGTCGATCACTTTAGTTCGTTGGCGACATTGAATTTTTAAAATTCAATGGTTGGCGATATGTCTCATTTCAAATTAAATACCGAAATTAATGGTATATCAATAAAAATAGAGAGGCATTAAAGAGGGCAGAAAGAAAGTTACCGAGGCTGTCACAGTTTATTCGTAGGGCGTAACACATTTTAATGTGGGTGGGAATAAATGTAATCATTGGCTTCTCTCTATTGCTGGAGCTAACTTCCACCACCATATTTGGCAGAAAAATCGATGGAATGAAGCCAAATGTTAGACAACAATTTGTACAAACATTATCAAAGCATCTTCGTGAAAGGTGGGTGTTTCAAACGTTCACTGGAAGCATTTACAATGTTATTTGAAGCTCATCTTTATTTTTAAGAATGTCCCTTCAGCAAGTTATGCATGAAATATTTTATGACACATCCCGGATGGATAAGCAGAAGTATAAACCATTCCAGGTTCCAATGCTCTGTATTTGAAAGGATGAATGAGAAAGAAAGAAAAATACGCAACTCGTATAAGATCACTTTGTTGTTCGCGCGACTAACCGACCGTATTACACTCAGCGACTCTTACACTTGGTTTTTCGTACGTTGTTAATCTACAGCGTTGTCAGTAGCATTTTTTACAAGCACTTTGGCCGACCGACAACTGCTACCAGTAGACTAACAGATTGTTAGTGTACGAGTAGTGTAAAAACTTGTAGGCGATATCATTCCGATGTAAAACCTAACAGCGTACAAGTGGGCACTCGGGGCTGCAAGTGATGTAAATTACTTCAGCCAGATGTCGCTGTCTGTACGTAATACAGAAAAGTTTGTAAAGGGGTTCGAAATTTCGCCGATGCCTGCACTTGCCCATTAGATCAGTTGGAAGAGCACTGGCACGGTTAGCCAGAGGTCGCGGGTTCAAGTCCCAGTATGGGTGGAATTTTTAATCTCTTAATAAGATTTTTAAAACTTTGTTACCTGTCAGAACAGATTGGATATGTACGACATAATGCCATTTGGTTTTGTAAGAAAGGTACACTTTTAAAAACTAATAATTGTCTCAGCAACATTCAAGCTAAAAAAACATTATTCGTACTTCATGCGTCACAGTAATTAAGTAGAAAACTGCATTCTACAGCATCGCAATCCCATACTGAATTCAAAAGGAAAGCCTGAGCTTTTCTCAGCTCAACTCCTTTTGACATTCCAGTATTTATTCATACCGTGAGACCACTATTGACTCACAACGGCATCCCGTTCTCATCACACTTGCATCAATGGTGTAAGATTCAAACTAACTTGCAGTGGAGGTAAAGATAAGTTGGCTTTTGCGGGGTTGAGCTTGCAAAGAGAGGTTAAGCGCGCCGTAGCTATAACTCTATAAGTCGTCGTTTCGCTCTTACGTCGGAAAATATTGACTGCAGCCTGTAGTCTGCAGGCGGTTACCTGAAGAGGCAGTGGGCTATTCAAGTCTGCAAAAGAACTGCCTAATCCACTCAATATTTTCACCTTTGTTGTTTGCTGTCTATAGTTAGCCAGCCTTAATTAGGATAAGAACATTTTAAAAATGAGGTCTACTGGTAGTACAGTCGCAACGTAATGTAGTGAGCCGACCGGGGCCTGAGGTGTAATACACGCATAGTTCTTCAATAAAATGATAAAAGCACGACAATAACTCTGTTAGTTGCCTCTATTTGGAATTCTACTAAGCAACAGCAGCACAGTGCCATTCCAACGGTATAACGTTTTTTATTGGTGTTTTGAAATTGTCAACCACATCTTAGTACTTATTAGAATATTACTTTCTCTTTTGTTTTATTAGATGTGGACCTTTTCTCACATGTAACCATTACTTATAGTTAATCCTACTTACACCATGTAAATGCGGAACAAGTGAAATAAATAAATTTTAAATTTCAATTTCAATAACCCGTGCAATTTAAATAGAACGACCAAGATGGAATCGCGCGAGGCACCGAGTTAAGTTGCACGGGTTATACCACTGGAAGGCTACTGGAGGATTACTGGACTACCACTGGAAGGATTACTGGACTACCAATTGTCAATGAAACAACCTTTGCCATACTAATATGATTCTACTATGCATGTCAGAGAGTTGCTCCCCAATTCGCTGGACTGATGATCAAAAACGGATACCCGATAGGGTGGCTGGTAGCCAGATTAGAAAAATGTGGTGTTGTATAAAAAAATTGAGAATTTTAACCTCTTAAATATTAGACGTGGATTAGTTATCGATATCGAAGTTTTTAGGTATCGGGTAGTTTCGATAACATATTGTATAGTGCGCTATGCAGCCTCTCTGCAGTCGCTAAAGCCACAATGGACCTGTAGGTCTATAAGGCGCCCCCTAGATCCAGCTGGTGCATAAGGCGCCTCCTTGTAGACCCGCTATGTAGGCCTAGGGCCTTCATTATTCACTAACAAAATTTAAACATGTTGGTTGGTGAAAGTAATCAAACACATGCTTTATTTTTTTAATATGACTCAGTACAAAACATTGAGATAGTTTTATGTTCGTGGTCACATCACGCTTCCCTCTACGTTGGCAGCTAATTATCGTTAAGTCACTTCTTTGGCCAGTTTCAGATTGGACGATAACGGTGACTACATGAATACTAGTCCACACAACGTTCGTAATTCACACCAAATGCACTTCAAATAGGAAATCTGTAAAACTGTACTGTTCTAAAAACACAAGTTGTCCAAAAATATAAAATATTGGACATTTTATGTTTCTGGACAACTTTACTCGTTAGGGTTCCATAGTCGATAAGTAACCCTTAAAGTTTCGCCATGTCAGTCTGTCTGTCTGTCCGCGGCCTAGCTCAGAGACGATTAGTACTAGAAAGCTAAAATTCTGCATAGACATATATATTAACCACGCCGACAAACACTAACGAGTAATAGGCAACCAACTTACAAAATTTCGTACAAAATCCATTGAAAATGACTTCGATGAAGGTGTTATGTAAAGCAGATAAAAAAACCCTATTTCTACAGAACCCTACATTGCGCGTGCCCCGACACGCACTTGGCCGGTTTTTTTAAATACTTACGTAGCTTTAGAAGATTAGGAGTAATATTTAGGTGTTACAAGAACATTTTGTACGATTAGTTCATGTGGCGTTTCGAGCGAGAGCGCCATCTGTAGTGTATATTTTGCGCGCGAGGTACTCTACTCAACTATACAAAATGGCGATGAGTAAGTATTACGCGAGCGTTCGAGAGGATAGTTCGAATTTTAAAATGCATATGACCTTTTTTTCTTTGGACATGATAACGCTTGGGTTTGCTGGTTCCATCCTTTGCTTACCTTACCTTGTGTTACTCTTTTAATAAACATTTTTTTACGGACTCTGTCAAAGACAGAAACTTAATTCTTGTAATATTTCAATGTTATGAATTGCCAATCGAAGCTTAAGGTGAGACGATTCCCATATACATGAACTTTTTCAACTTTGTTGAAAATTTTACATAATAATTATAGAGAGAAATTAAATCTGTTTGCATGAATTTAGATTTTTATTTGTGCCAATATACAGTTTCTTAAAAAAATCTGTGGCTTAATAGCTTAAATGAGTTCGTCAATTTAGTCCATACAAACATTATTGATCTTATTTAACTTATTAAACTACTGTTTTATTCAAGGAAATATGTAGTGGCGCAAATAAAAATCTTATTTAATGCAGACAGACATAATTTCAGTGTATAATTATAACTTTTTTTAACAAATTTGGAAAAAAACATTTGTATGGGAACCATCCCACCTTAAGCAGTTTTAACAGGGTTGGTCAAAAATCCCATTAACTTTCTGGAAGAGTGTGGTTACAGACTACTTTATATCGATAGATGACTCTCTTCATTGCACAGCACATCAGTAATCATAGTTGTAGAGATAAGGTGTGTTAGGTACTTTAATTCCTCTAATCGAAACATCATTTGAAACAGCGAAAAAATTAATAACAATAAAAAAACACGCTATAGTCTTCTCAGGTGATATAGCTCTAATGGTTTCAACGTAAATAGCACGTCAACTTAAATATTTTAGATACAAAGTCACCTATAAAGTGACTGAGTAGAGTGCACACATATTACACACAATAGCCTATTGTGTCTAATAATTACCTTAATGTTTCCTCACGATGTTTTCCTTCACAGTTAGCGAGTGGTATTACTACTACAAATTTACAAATGTACGCAACTTACAAAACTAAGTCGTTGGGGTTCGGACCCACGACCTCCCGAATGCGAGGCCAGCTTTCTTATCTATGCGCTACCACCGCTTACTTCTAATAATAACCTCTGATGTATTATAATATAACGTTGTGATGACTGGAACAAGTCTGGAGCAAACATGCATCATGTTTTCGTAATCATTCAGAAAGCCACTAATATTTTACGTTCACTCTTGAGAGTGATTAAGGCCTATGAATCGTATACCCACGTATTTCACGAAATAATTTAGACTGCGGACATTCGCGCGTGTCCCAATATTTGCTTGCACATGTTAAAACATAAATCTAAACGCTGTCTTTCAGATAATATCGCCTGCAACTGCTTGCCAACGCCGACTAGATTATTCAACATTAAACGATGAATTTCATGTAACTTTAAGAGTGACTGTAGACCTGTGTTACATTTTAACACTATTTAATTATTTTAAAATCAAATAGCGTCCACGTTCTGCCAAGCAGCCACGGTGATATTCTTATATCGTTCCCAAACTAGGATACCCTGTGCTATGTGCCATTTAACCAGTTACAATAAGCATAAGTTTAAAATTATATATATATTTTTTTATATTTCGTACATTTCGAAATAATGCGGTCAATTTGTATTCTAACAAAAAAAATCTAACTTCTGTTTATTGCAAGTGTAAAATCACCTTTAGGTTAACGTGCAAAATCTTATTATAATATGAATGTTTAGGCAAATGTATCTTGGCAGATCTCCTCGCAAACAATGTCTTTCCACAAGAATAACTTCATCATGAGAAAACATCTTTGAATTACCACGTTATGTTGTATTACTCCTGAAGTCACTGGAGGGTTATAAATTGTGAATGTAATATTTGCGTACCTCTACCTGTTTGTGTCTGTCTGAAAAGTGTTTCTCTGTAAAAATGAAAATATATTTACTTAGGTATGGCCTCGGTCTGAGTGTTTTCATCTTTCTGATGGTGTCATCTGTGCCCTATTTCATAGAGCTACAATTCATGGTTTGCTATGACAATTCGAAGTTCATTGCAAAGTCGATTAACCCACAGACAAACAAGTACATATCGTACTTACAAGTACATACATCATCATCATAAGTTATTTGACGCCCACCGCAGGACATAGGCCTCCATCATGTTTTTTTATAACCATGAAGGGTTTTGCCATAATCGCCTCGTTTAACAGGCGGGTTGGCGATCGCAGTATGCGGTTGGAATCTCAGGAAGATGCTGCTGCCCGTCTCCTGGTAATTGATTTCCTTTCTACGACATCCACGGAAAGAAATGGAGATCGGCTACATCGAATTATAATAATTAAATATGTATTGTAGTTTTATGAAACGCGGTTTTATGAGACGTATTAAAATAGCTCTTCATTTTATTTATTCTATTCACATCTTAACTATAACTTACGATTAATTTTACGGATAGTAACTAACTATATACTAGAGTTGCAACTGAGGAACGGACGTAGTAGAAGTGTGGGGCGCGAGATACACAGATGGGCCGTGGGGCGAGGATGCTGTAAGATGTATAGAGTCAAAGACAGCGACCGCAGAGCAAGGACTGTGGTCTGTGACTCTATACATCTTATCGCGCCCTCGCTCCATGTCCCATATGTGTGTCTCGCACCTAGGTCGACCCACTGGGGGTTGGTGGTGCAATTCAGAAGCGACTGGCGCTTGCATGAAGAGGCCCATTTTCATATCGAAGGGCTGAAGAAGATGATGAATTGGTCTTTAAAATTGCTACTTTAGACCTAAGAAAATCTTTTATTCACTTTAAAACTAATAGTTGTGCAACGAACTCGGATCCTCTATATCAGAATCTTGATCTATATCAGACCACGCCGGTGAAACTAAGCAAGACATTTTAGAGCAATTTTACAGCACATCTCGTTAAAATTTATGAAACGCGATTAGACATTGAAGCTAGAAACCATCTATTTTAAAGCTCTGTGTTAATCTATAGTGACGGACACTTTTTTGTAGATGTATTTTTATTTATTTTATTGCAGTGTAACAATTTTTTCGAAGTGGTTTTATTTATTTTAAAATAATTATTTTTATGGTGAGAACCACTACAATTTCTAAAGAGTCTGTCAATGGGTCCCGTTGTAAATCCAGAGGCCTGTAACTTTTCCGTTTCAACATATTGCGTTTTTTAGCCTCAGAGCATGTTTTAGCCTACCAAATGTGCGAAAACGGGCGCAAAAGCTACTCGTCCTTTATTAATAGCTTTCACGTTACTAATATATTATTTTTACTATACCAGAAGACACTGGATATTTTGCTACGGTTGTCCTCAATCCCTCACAGATATTGACATCAAACAGGCTACACGAATCGTCGATCTTCAAGTTATCTCTGGGATAAGTTATATAATATACTCCTAGAGATAATTCAGTGTACCGAAATAGCGTTGTTTATCGTGCTGATTTTATCTGCTTGTTCTCTACACGGTGAGATAGGTCAAGGATGGTCTTAGTTGTTTTGTTGCTGTAAAAAAATGTCTTTGATTAAATAAGTAGGCAGTGGAAACTGTATTCCGCTGAGTTACGGGTTTTTATTGTATTTTTTCGCTACTTTTACATTCATGAGTAACATATTTTTTTGCCTGATACATAAAATGTACAGAAATCATTCATTCAAAAATGTAGCAATAGATTATTTTAAAACAAAATAAACGATGTCTCAAAGCGTATAAAAATACAGACTTTCTGTTATTTCATTAAAAATAAGTGGGTGGATAGAGCTAATATATCTGACGTAGATACCCAATTTTGTTTACATTTTTCAGTTTTTCATGCTTAATTAAATTCATTTTCAGCTTGCATGTTCATTTCTATGTCGCAATAAACATTACGTTAGCACATTCAGACGTACTCGTCAGCCTCAATGTGGTAGGAAAGGAAGTCCAGGGGCCTAATTATGCCCACCAAATCCTGTCGGAATCCTGAGGCGCGAGACACATAAATGGGACGTGCGGTGAGGCCGCGGTAAGATCTATAGAGTTACAGACCAAGAGCGACCCTCAAGGACTGTGCGTGGTCTTTGACTCTATACATCTTACCGCGCCCTCGCCCCACGTCCCATCTGTGTGTCTCGCGCCTAACGTTTGCGATAGCAATTAGTATGGAATTTGACAGTTAGAAGATTGCGCCCGCGCGCAATATAGGAGCTGCTTAAATTTACTAAAAGTTAAAAGAGCTAAAAAGCTTACAGTTGGCTAAACATTGCTAAGGTAAATGCTGGTCAGCAATACCGTACAGTCCACCGGTTTTATTTATAAAAACAATATTCCTCTAAAACACTCCTCAGAGGCAGTTTAAATGATCTGTGGTTACGTCTTTCCCTTTACCACAGACGATTTAAACTGCCTCTGATGAGTGTTTTAAGGAATCGTGTTGTTATAAATAAGACCGTTATTTTATTAAAAGTAAATTTCACTAAGGAGGAGTTAAAACGGTTTCAAATCCCCATGTTATTACAGCTATAACCCCTCAACAGCGTAAATTAACTTTGAACTGTCCGATAAGTCTATTTACAGCACAGAATCGAGCATTAAACAAAAACCTTGCCGTTGATTAGAAGGTTTGTTTAATTACAGTGTAACAATTTTTTCACAGTGCGAAAGAGCATTATTTACGTTAGAGTCTTTATTTTCGTAGTGATTTCTATTATGTTAAAAGAGGATTTAAATGAATCCCTCTTTATGGCCAGCAGTGCAGTATGATGCAGGATATATCAACAAAACGTATTGTCCATAATGTATAGGCTATAGTCCACAAATAAACACGATTCACCGAAATCCTTTGGCATTATAAATAATATACAGCGTCTACTGCGTTAGTTTGGACGTATAGGTAATCTTTTTCGTGTTCGTGAGTCAGGTTTGTTTATGTGTGAGTATGTTTTCATTGATGAGCTGGGTCTGTGATTCTCAAACTAAAATTCACCACAACAGAGGTCGTGGCTTCGATGCCCGCTAAATGCCACCATAATTTATTAATATAAAAATAATAATTCCGCACAGCACAATCACTTGACCTGGTCCCAAACTAGGATACCCTGTGCTATGGTAACCAGGCAAGGATATCACAAACATGGAAATACACCAGACTGAGGCCATTTGTTCAAATGTACGGCGGCTCCCAGTGGGAATCGAACCCACGACCTCTATCTTGGTAGTAAGCGCCCTAACGGCTAGTCCATCAAGTTCGTATTTGTACGAACGGCCTCAGTCTGGGTGTATTTCCGTGTTTGTGATGTCCTTGCCTGGTTACAATGGTACAGGGTATCCCAGCTTGGGAACCAGGACAAGTGTTGTGTGGGAGGAATTATTATAGTTTTGTTAGTAAGGTAAGTAGGTAGGTAAAGACAAATTATTACTTCGAAATCACGAAAAAAGTATCAGCTATTACATACTAAACTTCATTACAGCCAAATCGATTTTAGAGTCGGTGCCAGTTAATTTCTTGCACCACCTGCGGTTGACTGGTAGAAAATGCTTGTTTATAGCATTAAGTCCGCCACATTAACATTGTATTTTTTTAACTTATGTGCAATATACGTAATTATAATAATAAAATGTATTTGTATTGATGAGTACAATAAACCTCAGGAGAAAGCTAAGTCGATTTGGCGAAGGGTTGCTAAAACCACATGTTGAGAATCAGAGATCTACCAGACAGGTATTTTACCTGTAAACGCGGCGTTCAGTTTACAAGACTGCACTTGGATAATACTATGACTCATAGGGAAAACGGTTTAATTTTGGATCAATCTTTTTGGAGTATTCCGGTGCTTGAAAAAGTACTTACAGTCTTATTTCGAGAATGCGCTCTTTAAAACTTGATGAGCATTTTAAAGTGTCGTGATGTGCAGAGATATCATTATATAAATCATGTTTTAGTAAGATCTTGTTGTAAAATAATATGTAAGTATCAAAAGACTGTTTCAATTTTTTTGTCCATTTTTTTCTCCAAAATGATCTAGATTTTGAAATACACACCTAGTTTAACTTGTAACGCTAATTTCACCGTTTCTGTGTGATTTTCAATAATTTAATTTGATTTTTTTTCCAGGACAATTTTAATTCTATATAAAAATAGCGTTTAGAGGCAACGATTTTCTATAATACATCCCCTATTTGGTCGAAGTATGTTCGCCTGGGTAGTCCCTTGCCGGCCCATCCACCCACATTCGCTCGACATATTTGGTTCGTCAATCTTTCTTCCTTCATCCTCCCCATATGTCCAAACCAACGCAACATTCCTTTCTCAATTCTAGTCACTACACCCTCTTTCAGTCCACAACGTACCCGAAACCGGCGTGCGTGCATGCAACGAATAATGAATGTTGAGGAAGCGAAAGGCATCTATCGGGATCGTGGCAATGGCAAGTGGCAGTCCCTGGTCTCTGCCTAACCCTCTGGGATACAGGCGTGAGTGTTTATGTATGTGTATGTATGTAGGTATGTATTTTTATGAATAAGACTGATAGTGTTTGTTGTTACACAGTTTGTCTGCGCATTGATATACGTTGGATGAATTCTGTTTGGATGAATACTTTCATTTAAAAAAAGTTGTCTGTAGAATCAATCATTCTATTAAATCATGAACGACTTTTTCGTACCAAGTCAAGATACCTCAAATAATTACTTTATTTTATCCCGAATTCACTCGACATTTTCATGAGTTTGACGGCGAAGATATAACATTATTCCTCGCTATCGCTCGCTAAACCTGAACTTGACCTTGTATTGACCAATCGAAGTTTCTATTAAGTCGGTTATCAACTCGATCTCCAATATCGACCTTCTTAAATTGATTGACGGACTTGACTTAACCTATGTCCCCTGGGTGGGACAAAGGGTATACGTCCACTGTGCTCCACCATATCGGCCCTTCTTAGGCTGCGCTCTTCGCCGTGAGGCACATAGGAAGGACGTGGGACGTGGTCACGGAAAACATAGGGGGGCCTTTCAATTCACTTTCGTAGAAAATGTACAGACGCCACTGGACATAGCCCACACAGAACAGACGGGGCGAGGACGCGAACTCCATACAACGCGTCGCGTCTTTTCTGCGCCCTCGTCCCACGTCCTTCCTGTGTGCCCCATGCATTCAACTCAAGCCACGTTACAGTTTCACGACGACTTTGGGCTTGGCTTTGGGATCATGGCGTGCATAATAGGTTTTGATACACTTGTTTTCGCCGCCGCACTTGACGAGGTCATGAGTTGGCCATTAGGCCGATCTAGAGTTAACCGGCATTTAACAGTTAAGCACGCAACATTTATTTATTGATATTTTAATGAACTTTTTATGTAGCCTATATTCGTCTCACTGCAGGACACAGCCTTCTCTCAGAGAGAGAGAGTATAGGCTGAATTACCACCGTGGATTGGCAATTTCAAGCGCAGAAGTATGCGAATACCTCAGACACTCAGGTTTCCCCACGATGTTTTCCTTCGCCGTTAGCGAGTGGTATTGCGAGTATAACTTCACAAATGTACGTAACTTAGAAAACAAAGTCATTGGTCATTGAGATATTTCAGGGATTGCGCATTTTAGAAATAACCCTGTATATAATCTTCCTTACCTATTTACTTATACTATTTTTGGCCCACAAAAATTTAAGACCAAAGGGGCGTCGTGTTTGCTCAAAATAAAATGCTTTGTTTCTATTTTGCACTCTTTGAGAGTGCAGTGCATCCGTCAGATGCTAAAATATAATTGTTTTCGTACTTGCGGGTCAAAACATGTTAGAAAATATATCAAGCAATATAAACCGTGTTTTGTCCTACCGTCGTTAATGAAAAACAAAAAGCCGGCCAAGTGCATGTTGGACTCGCGCATGAAGGGTTCCGTACCATTATCTATATAACATTGGACACAAAGATCGAGAAAAAACGGCAAAAAATCGTGTTTGTTGAGTGGGAGCCCCCCTTAAATATTTATTTTATTTTAATTTGATTGTTTATTTTTAAAGAAAATATAAACCTGAATATTCTGTGAATATTGCAAGCGTCTACTTGTTGCCGTTATTAATATCGTGCAAAAAACGGCAAAAAAAAAACGTTTCTTGTATTGGAGCCCCTCGTAAATATTTATTTTATTCTGTCTTCGGTATTTGTTGTTATAGCAGCAACAGAAATACATCGTCTGTGAAAATTTCAACTGCCTAGCTATCACGGTTCATGAGATACAGCCTGGTGACAGACAGCCAGACAGACATACAGACGGCCAGTGAAGTCTTAGTAATAGGGTCCCTTCGGATACGGTACCCTAAGAAAACGTCCGTTCTTGTCATTAATGCTGTCTAGTAATAGGTTCTTGTCCCTATAGGTTCTATGCTATCGATTCTTAAAATAGCTGTTACTGCTATTGAGTTAAGATATCTGTTTCAAATGTTTTACTCAAAACGGATTTTATTGATTTTGTTCCAACCTCAAGTATTTACTGAGTTAAATTCCAAACTCATAAATCCATGACGTTTACTGTTTTACATAAAACGTGAGAAAAGTTTTTGAAGTTATACTGAGTATAAGACCGAGATGGCAATATCCAGGGACTTTTTATTTTAGGTAGAGTCTACTTATATTGGGTATAGAGCAAAAATCGCATTGTTTACCCATGATGCGTCTCTTTTGTCATATCATTATCATTCTTTCGAAACACCGTGACATGACGGGCACAGTGTATCCTAACTATCTATCCCATATAGACACATATGAGTGTATACCCTTTTAAGTATACCCTTTCCACTACATTGGGCCCGGCCGCCGCGGGGGCGGAGGGGGCGAGGGGGCAAGGGTGGAGGCGACACGTTTTCCGAAACAACGGGCTTGGAATGACCATTTAAAAGGTAACAGACTCATTGGGATGGGAAATTTCGGATCTGGTTTTTGTGTTCAACCCAGTTTTGTCCAATGTGGAATTCCGGCGCTTCATCGTCATCATCATCACAACAAGTCCACTGCTGGACATAGGCCTCCTTCATGGATTTCCAAAAAGACGGGTTGGAAGCGGCTTGCATCCAGCGTCTGCGCTTCACTTGGTTAATATTTGTCGTAGTTGCCGACGATTTATTATACGTTGCCATGTTTTTGAATCTCTGTTACTGATTGTTAATATTTGTCAAAACACAAATACGAGTGGCCAATAGAGCGCCGGTTTAACACGGTGACAATAGCTGTGCACCTGGATTGACATCGGCGCTCTAGTACGGTGTGCGAAACAAATAAACCAAATTATCGAAACCCGTATAATAGAAAACGAAGGCGTTAGCCGTATTGGGGCGCTACGTAAGTTTTCTACCTGTAACTGTATGGAGTTGTCCGATTTAACCTACTCCGAACTGTCATATTTTGACATATTATTACACATATTTTGACATTTTGGAATCGTCAAAATAACAGAGTGGACAGTTATAGGAGGTTAAGGGGGTTCACGGAGTAACACTAGCGCCACCGAAGAAAAAACAATTATATGTTTTTTTTCAGATCGAATTTGCAAAAAGCGTCAGTACAATCTCTCAATCATGTTAACAGTGATTTTTAGGACCCAGGACAAAGAACCTAGGATCACGAACCTGGGACTAGATTGCATTTATGCCGCAAACGGCCTTTTCTGGCGTTAATCCTATCTAGTCCTAGGTTTTTTGCCTTAGGTTCATGACCATGGTGAGGGTCATGGGTCCTAAAAATCACTATCAAGATGATTGAGAGATTTACTGACGCTCGCTTTTTGCAAATTTGATCTGTAAAAATAGTAGTTTATGTGACTGTCACATAATGAGGGTTAACTCGCGAATGCTATTAAAAAACTCGCCAAGGCTCGTTTTTTAAAATCTCGCTCGTGTTTTAATACCAAGTTATGTGCAGTCTCATACACTACTTTATCTACCCTCATGTCTTAATCTTCAAAGTAAGGAATCAAAAGAAAACACGTTTGACAAGCTTTGTACTATACATAAATCTACGGTTATTTTTGAATCAAAATGGCGCAATTTCGACAAAAGTATCTTGACATTCAATCGTCTGCACTCAGTTTTGCGCGCGCAATTTTAGGTATTTTTAGTTGCACTTTTGGTACCACGAAAATGAAATTAGGTTTTTTATAGTCAACTATTGACATATAAAAAAAAAACTTAAGTTTTGTTCCGTGATCACAGCAACACTTTAAAAAAATAACTGTAACATAAAGTGAAAAATCTGACCTTTAATGTAATTTTATATTACACTTTTTTTTTAATTTTCTTTAAAGTTATGTACTGTTTAAAGCCTGTCAATATGTGTTTACCTTTGAGTTCTTAATTTGAAGATTATGATATGATTGTAGATAATAGTACATTGTTCACCGAGAGGAGAAAGTGACCGATTACAGTCGAGGGTGTCGTTTGAAGCTCGAGCCGTAGGCGAGGGCTTTAAAACACCCGAGATCGGGAATCGCAGTTTCTCTCGAGTGATACATAGTGCTTTATACTACACCTACAAGGAAAATTAAAAACGAAATCTTTACTAATTGAAATTTATATTGAAATTGTTGCAGTTAGTGAACAAATTGGAAATGGCGCCAATGGCGTCTGCAATTTTCACATGTTCTTTTTTCAAATTGTTTATCCTGCCGCCGCAGGGTCGCACTGCCAGCCCGACACCATCCAACACACAGCTAGTGGCCAGTGTCATTTTGCGAACTTGGAGATAAAAACTCACTGTAAAAACTTTTTGGCTTTTGATATTTAGGTTACCGGCGCATAGTCTTACCCAAAATTAAAAAAGAAAAACCACGTAAGAAATGGATTTTCATACACTCTTCTCTCCCGCTCAGATGCGTTTTCTCCCCGCATATTTGTTCGATATGCAATGACGTACTTTCTACCGTAAATTTGATAAAGTATCAAGGTACTTTCCAAGCAGGTGTAGTATAAAAGATATTATATGATTTTTTTCCTCGGTGGCGTTAGTGTTACCCCCTGAACCCCCTTAAGGGGGAAGCAGAAAGGGCGTTGCATGTCAGCTGGGTGCGTTCGTCAGTTTATTATTAATTTATTATAAGCAACTTCATTCGACCGGAGAGGCAAGTGAACAGGAACAAAGGCGTCGTCTTAAAACCATTCTGAGCTTACAGCAGTCCGTAGGATAAACAATTTAGAACATATGGGTTCAAATCCATTTAGAATCTGCCATCTATTTACATAATCCCCGTTGACGGGAAGAAAATGCTGCTTATAAACACGCTTATTTATTCTCATTCCGGTGACGCTATGTTTATCATATTGTTGCGTCAATAGCGGGGCTTAGAGGAATCTTGCGGTTAACACCGGAATCCATATTGCGTCCAAATCAATTCTCCGGTTTTTTTGCAAATTTTGTTGCTTTTCTCGCCGGCGAACGAAAAAAAGTTTTGGGGGAGGGTTGTATGAATAGGTAATTAAACACGAGCCTATTTAGATTTTTATCATGATGATGATGATACAGCCTATTTATCCCACTGTAGGACACAGGCCGTCGCTCGAGAGAGAGAGAGAGAGAGAGATAGAAAGAGAGTATGGACTTAATCACCACGCATGCCCACCGCGGATTGGCTATTGAATTTTTTTTATCATATTAGATAAATGTTCTTTAAGATTTAAAGCTTCTGCTTCCTAAAAAACGGATGAGACCTTGTAGGTTAGGCTGTAGTACTCATCCTTGGTTAAATGTCACATTATCGTAATTTAATAATAAAAAGTGGATTGTCTCAAGTAAGTGCATTCGTAATTTCGATCTGATTTTTGTATTAATAAAATAAAATAAATAAAAAAGCCATTTATTCTACTACTTACTTAAAACTTTTTACAATAATTGGTTAATCATGCATTATACTTTATAATATTATGTGGTTGAATGTTGTTTTAAAATAAAATAACAATAATTTATAACATTAAGATTGAGTATATAAATATAATATTATCACTATTTAATAAACTGCCTTACATGTAGAAATATCATTCGAAATTATATTTATTTATTTAGTTGTTTTGTACAATATTATAGATCGCTATAATCATTATTTTAGTATTATTATATTTTATCATTGTATATTATTATTAATGTTTTATCTAAAAAATAAAATAAATTGATGTAAACTAAGTAGAAGTCGCCTCCTCGGCGTAGGCCTCCCCCATTTCCTTCCAGTATTGTCTGTCTCTGGCTTTGGTCATCCAATTAGGTCCTAATCTATGTAGAAAGACATCTGCCCAACGTTTTTTCTGGCGTCCTCGTGATCTTGTACAGTCTCTAGGGATCCATTCCGTTATCTTCTTCGTCCATCTATCGTTAGCCATGCGGCATACATGCCCTGACCAATTCCATTTAAGTAACCTTATTCGTGTTGTAATATCTGTAACTCTGGTAATTTTTCTAAGTTTATGGTTAGTTAATCTGTCCGACAATCGTATTCCTAACATGCTTCTTTCCATTTTACGTTGACATATTGCTAGCTTATTTTCATCACATTTTCTTAATGACCAACTCTGACACGCGTATGTCAAACAAGGAAAGATCGCTATATCGAAGAGTTTTTTCTTGATTTTGATGTTGATTGACTTATTTTTCATAATTTCTTTTAAGCCCCAGTATTTTTTCCAAGCTATAGCGATTCGTCGATTTACTTCTTCCTCAGTGTGATGTTCGAATGAGAATATGTTAATATAATAATAATAATACAAATAAATAATAGACATTTACATACAGGCACATACATTGCTTCTGGCCCCACACTAGGATACCCTGTGTCGTGGGAACCAGAAACAACGACATCACAAACATCCAAGACCTGGGGTTTTTTTTTGTCCCCAGCCGGGTTTCGAACCCGGGACCTCTCACATGGTATGCAGATGCACTACCGCTGCGCTACGAGGTCGTTCTATTTTGTACATGTGTCATTTTTACAATTTGTTTATCATTAATATTACGATATATTCACGTTTCATCTATTTGTGATAACTTTTTATACCTAAAACAAAAGAAAATAAATTACTGCGGTATACCGTTGTATCATCGGTATAAGGAGACATACTGTGACACATTCATTTGCTTATAATATTGAATATAATCCCTTGTTAAACTTATCAAGTTTTAGTAGAATTTGAAATAACGATTAATATTACAAACCCAAAACCTATTTCCGTGGTATACTTTATGCTCTAGAAATCATATTAGGTTATGAAAACTGTTAAGTGCAAAATTACTGTTTCTTAGAAAGATAAAAAAAATGCATTTTGTAATTATCAAAAAGCTGTTAAATATCGTGTAGCTATAAACTTGAGTCTTACGTATCATAAACAAAACACTGTCATTCGATTGATTTAGCTTTATTTGTTATGTATAAAAATGTTGATGGATCGGAATAAGGACAATCGTTTTCAAAATAAGAAAGGTTTTGTGAATAATTAAGTGTTTATCATCTATCTTTCTAAATCTATAACATTATAGTAGAGAGTGTCGTAACATCCAAATTGGCAAAACCAATATGATAAATAAACATTGTACTTACCTAGTTGATTTCACAATTTTTTGGGAAAGATAATAATATTCATTGTACGGAACCACAATACATAGCTTACCCTCGGTATTATGCGTCGACTACCGCAATAGCTGCTACCTTAATCATACCTCGGTAATAGGGAAAATCGGCTTGCCAAGTTTACCCACTTAATTATTTTTTCCAAAGTAACATAATTTAAGAAATATAAAGTATAAAATCCATTGTTGCTGAAAAAAGATGAAAATTAATTTGTTTAAAATTGATCTTTACGCTTAGAAATGCTTATTTTTCATTCATACTTTCAAATATTGCCATTTACCTCAGTAATAGGATGTTTTACCTTATATTATCTTCTTAAGAAACCTCATTGACTTTTGCAGCTTTGTTTTAGAAAACGAATTTACAATTTCAACGTGCAATGTACTCGTATTATTTTTTGACATTCCATAAACAATAAACAAAACCATATCATTCTATCATCATCATCATTCTCATCTCATAAGTAGTTTGGTATTTTGCAAATAATAGTAATATAGCATTTAAGATGAGACAAATCCATATTTACTAACAAAATAATAATAAAAACCGACTTTAAAACACTATAGCACTAAAATCTGAGAAATAATTTAAACAGATATGACCTATAGATTCGGTGTAGGTATTGTAGAAGTATAGTTTGCAGCCAAGTTACAAGACCAGCACATACATTTTGGCCACCGACACCAAAATATATTTCTACAATACCTACATCGAATTTAAATGTCATATTCGTTTGAATTATTTCTCTGTTTTAGTGCTGTAGTGTTTTGAAGTCAGTTTTTAATTTTATTTAAAAAATCTCGATTTTTTGTGAAAACTCCACCTACGACTCCGCCAAATTGTGTTTTCCGAAACAAATGCACGAGTCACTATAAAAGAAAAACCGACCAAGTTCGAGTCGGACTCGCGCACGAAGGGTTCCGTACCATTATCTATATACAACATTAGACAAAGATCGAATTTGAGAACAGCGCCATCTATAGAAACCAACATGCATCGTTTAACATTGACATTTAATGACGTGATATAGGCGCTGCGAAGGTTACATAGATGGCCGATAGATGGCGAGCGTTGTCTTTAGACAACGTTTGTTGTGTGGGAGCCCCCCTTAAACACTTATTTTATTCTGTTTTTACTATTTGTTGTCATAGCGGCAAGATAAATACACCATCTGTGAAAATTTCAACTACCTAGCTATCACGGGTCATGAGATACAGCCTGGTGACAGAGGGACAGACATACAGACGGACAATGAAGTCTTAGTAATAGGGTCCCGTTTGGCACCCTTCGGGTACGGAACCCTAAAAACACTCAAATCGCTTCAGGTGTGTCTTGAAATTTGAAGAGTTCCCTCGATTTCTCCAGGATCCCATCATCAGAACCTGACTTGGTGACTGTGGGACCACCTGTGAAGTCTACTCCTTCAAACAAAATTTTTTTTTTCCAAATCGGTCCACGCGTTTTCCAGTAATTGGAGTTCCCCAATTATATAGATAAAAAATTAATAACATCCCGACGAATTGAAAACCTCCTCCTTTTTTGAAGTCGGTCAAAAATAACACTTAATAAGACATCAAATCTCAATACAATAAGTACGTAAACAAAAAAACAGACACTGCACAAAATTATTAACAGACTTGATCTCTATTTTGATACATTGAAGAAAAGCTCAGACTAACTTTACTGCTCTATGGTACATATTCACTTTCATCGTTCAATCGTTACCGATGTGATGAAGAATGCGAACGTTTTGTTGAAGCACAACCATCCTTAAGGCACTAAAAGGCCCTTAAGTACATAATTACATAACGAATTCACCGCCCACAAAGCCGGGCTCTTTCTAAATCCTGCCCAGATATTCATCTCCGTCTATCACTCGCTGAAACGATCGAGTTTCAGCTGATAGTAAGCCTTTGGGGGACTATTCTTTGATACCTAAAAAGCCCTACGTAGGGTTTATACAAGTTAAGTCTGTAGTTTCAGCTTTAGTAAAAGAGCGGTGTTATTCTGAAAAAGAAACGATTTTCGTATGCGAGATTTACAGTTTCTCATACACTAACACGCTCTTAATCTACTGTTAACAGCTGTCAATTGACCAAAGTCCATAAAAAAAAACCACTGACAGCTGTTAAGCTTGTTAGTGTACGAGAAACTGGGGAGTGTTTTTACGGTCTGAAATATGAATAGGGAGATTCAAACCTTTATGCCGTTCAAAGTTGCAGTTTGTTCTGTGTGTGTTTATTTCTATGGCAATTTACGATTCGATTGAGAGCTTTTATTAAATTAATAACGAACCATCGAACCATATTCTACCCCCATATCTATCGATCTCGAATATGGAGATGTTTGAATTTAATATTAATGACATAGTAGGATGAATAATATTAATGTTCGCTCGAATATCGACGTCGCATCTTTGGGACAATATAAGTAGCATCATAAATTCAATGGTAGCATGTAATAGTCGACAGCAGTTCAAATAGGGTCGGCAGACTCAGCCCCTATTGTTTTTGAAAAGGCGCATCTGGGGGCAGTATGGTCAAGTATGTATGATCCGTAGATTTAAAAGTTACACAATTTTTCCTCTAAATCGTCTAAACATCTTCTAAACTACAGTAGCTACAAACATGAAATTTGGTATAATCTTTAAACTTGGTAATCTTAGCCCCTCCGCATTTTTTTTGCTATGCGACATAAGTGACTTCAAAGATAGAGCAGGGTCGAAAAGTGCTCGAATGGCTTCGTGTAAATAAGTATATGCACATTGCGGGCCGGCGAGAACTTGGCCTGTGCGCCTTGATTGGTTCAATAGCAACAGCTTGCTTTTAATGTCGGCTTAAACGCGAATATTTGTTAGCTGCCGTCACTGAATAGATACATCAGCTAGTTACATGGTTTTTGGCGTACATACTTGTGTTTTCAGTTCTAGAAATGTTATTGAGCGTCCGCCATTTTTTCAAGGCATATTTTTGCGTTGTTTCGTCTTCGGGTGACAAAAGCAACTGTAAACTGTGTCTGTACAGCATTAATACAGCGCGACTATAGAAAATTTGCAATTGGTTACGGCGTGTTTACCGTGAATATTTCGCGATACTACAAGCCAATATTTTTGAAAACATTATGTTAAAGTTTGAATTAAGACTTTGACTTATGATTGTAAAGTGACAGATAATATTAATTTTTATTTCAACAAACCAATTATTGCATTCGTGATCTTAGTAATTTTGTCTAATATATATATACTTCATGTTACCATGTCAATGAACTCTTTCAGCCTTATTTATAAAAACACGATTCCTCTTAAACCAATCTAAAACTGTTTATTTAATCTGTGGCTAAATCTTTTCCTTGTAAAATTTCCAAAGGATACAAAATTGATTGAAAATTACCTTATAGCGTTTATTACATCGAAAAGTGTAAAGAAAAAAATGCATAAATATAAAAAATATCATAAATCGTGCATAAATAACTCAAGGTCCAAGGATGGTGAAAAGCATGTCACAAAATCGGGTCTAACAATTACTGCGTCAAGAGAACCAGAGAGTATCGGCTGGTTTCTGAATTGAGAAATTTACTAAGTAAATACTTAAGTAACGTTCTGTCATGGTCTTTTCTGAGAAATTCGAAGAGACAGCACTACAGTAAAGTTAACTATTTACATAGTGAAATTCTCAATTAAGAAACTGGCCCTAAGTCATGTAATATGCTTATATGGCTATAACCTGAACGGAACGGAATGAAATTATTTGTGAAATGAAATTAAATAAATAAAATAAAATAAATCAATCAGCCCTCACTCGTCCACTGCTGGCCTTCCTCATCCAGCCGCTGCCAGCAATATGCCTCTGATCGTCAGATCCAGCGAGCTGGTGGACGTCCTACGCTGCGTTTTCCAGTTTGTGGTCTCGACTCGAGAACGTTTAGACCCCATCGACTATTAGTTCTTCTGCAAAAGTGACCAGCCCATTGCCAATTCAACTTATTATGTGAATCACCTTAGTTATTTGGCGAATAGCCCTAAGCAGCCCATATACGTCCCCCTGTAGGGCACAGGCCTTCTCTCAGGGAGAGAGTATGGGCTTAATCACCACGCGTGCCCACCGCGGATTGGCGATTTCAAGCGCTCAGGTATGTGAATAGCTCAGACACTCAGGTTTCCTCACGATTTTTTCCTTCACCGTTAGCGAGTGGTATTGCTGCTATAACTTCACAAATGTACATAACTTAGAAAACAGACATAGGTACATGCCCGCACTGGGAATCGACAAAACTTTTGTAACCCGTACAAAAAAACGTCAAAGTTCACCTCAGTTTGGAGAAAAGCTCAAGGTGAAACGTGACCGCAATACGTTAGGTGCCTACGTATTTAATTTCTTCTCGTTTTGTGTTTTCAACGACAAACTTTGGGCGGGGATCGTTTATAATAGCACCACGATGTATAAAATACGAGAAAGTCCATTCCTTTACCACCGTGAGGTAATATTAATTGTTTGGCATGTGTGCCAAACACAGATTTAGGTTCCCTCAGGAACAAACAATCATTTCACTAGGAATGCAGAATGAATAAAATGTTTAATATGTGCCTAATTGTGTAACTATGATTTTATAGACGTGATTTTATATACGTAAACTGCAGAAAACGCCACTATTGATGGGTGCACCGTGAAGGAAAACATAGTGAGGAAATCTGAGTGTCTGAGGAGCTTGATATTGCTAATCCGCGGTGGGCACGCGTGGTAATTAAGCCCATACTCTCTCACTGAGAGAAGGCCTGTGCCGTACAAAAGGAGTTATATATGCTGAATTATTATAAAACTATTGGCTGACTGGGCAAAAGTTACACTAATATTTTTATGAACATCTGTATGTTTTTTTTTCAAATAAATGAACATAAAATAAAATGAACGTATAAAACGCGCACTGACCAGGACAATTACGTTCTTGTGCTGTTTTAATTCTCTTCTTTTTGAAGTTCCGTGACGGAAGTACGATAAGTAGGGCTGCCTGCAATGGAAAATCAACCTTAAAGACGTCTGTCTTGGTAGTCAAGCGTGTAAACCTATACACCTGGTCCTAAAGTCTGATAGTTATCTAATCTAATACTCACATAGTTTTTCAATATAATGATATAAGCACGACGATAGTGGTTATTTGCATCTATTTGGTAGATTACAGAGCAATAGCAGCACAATGTCATTCCAATGGTATAACCCACGCAAATTAAAAAGGCATCTCTCGCGAACAAGATCGAAGCACGCGAGGCACCGAGTTATGTTGCACGGGTTATACCATTGGAATGCGATTGGTTACTAGACTACCAATAGTGTCAATGAACAACCATTACAGTAGTCATCATCATCATCATCATCATTCAGCGACAAGAAGTCCACTGCTGGACATAGGCCTCCTCCATGGATTTCCAAAAAGACCGGTTGGAAGCGGCCTGCATCCAGCGCCTTCCTGCCACTTGGATGAGGTCATCTGTCCATCTTGTGGCTGGTCGTCCTACGCTGCGCTTGCCGATATGTGGTCTCCATTCGAGAACTTTTCGGCCCCATTACAGTAGTAATATGACTCTATTGAATCACTATGTTTTTTAGAGACCACAGGAAGCCACCTAAAACAAAAGAAAAAGTCGAGGGAGGCCCATACTTCCCAAAAAATGTTTTTTTAGGTTGTTTTTACTTTCGCGCAGTGGCAAAAACGGTAATAATCAAGTGCCAAACTTAGTATGTTCCTATAGTGGATAGATAGATAGAAATTATTATTATATTATTAGTATGAAAAAAATAATAATAAAAATGGTAAGTAATATATCAAAATATGAAAATTATAATTATAATTGGTTGATTGGTCATACTTATAATAGAATAACAATAGAGGGTGCTTCTAAACTTGCATATAAAATTGCATTAAACTGGGCGTTAGCGTGAGATTTTATCTTCTGCCACTTCCTAATCTGTGAAAAAACTTCTAATTGTCCCTGAAATTCCTTTGGCGCCTGGGCGACGGCTGCTCCCTGGAAGGTACATTTTTGGACAATTTTTGTTCAAAAAACGGTCTTAAGCCACGAGCAATAAGAGCTGGCTGAGTGTGCTTTAGCAACGCCCCTCATAGTTTGGGAAAAAAGCGTTATAAATTTTACCTCAATTCGTTAGCAACAATTTCTATACTTAAAATTCCTGACGTAGGAGCGAAGGCTGCTGGTACGTCTGCAATGGCATACTGTCTGACACGTGCAAACGTGTAATTTTTTTAACTATTGTAAAAAATAACGAGTATAATATTTACAAATGTGCATAAAACTACAAATGAATGTTGATGAAGCGAGAGAGGTTAGTCTGGATCGTGGCGAGTGGCAAAATCTGCTCTCTGCCTACCCCTTCGGAGTACAGGCGTGAGTTAATGTAAAGAGTAAAGTAGCCTCTAAGCGGGTCCTCTTAAAATTCAGCAATATAGAGCGATTTTGAAGCCCTCAACATGACAGGAACCTGTGCTTGGGCACCAGGCTCGGTTCAAGGTCGAACTTTGTGTAAGTCACCTTGGGCCAAAAATATACGAGTACTAGATAAATACGTACAAGGCTGGATCAAATAGAAGATGTATGCTTTCCTTACCTTTGTCTATTTTAGGTGAATTTAGGCCTCCGTTTGAAAACGTTGGTTGCTAACCTCCGATAGGAGACTGCACATAAAGAAGAAGTTTGAAAACGTATTCAGATAGCCGATGGGGCCAGATACTGTTTAGTTAGAAAACAGAGTTTTTATAATAACCAGAATCACCTATTGTCAGTCATCATAGTTTTGGTAGAGGTGGTTCAGTTTGTATAAAAAAATATATTTTACACTCGTAAAGTTAAATGAAAATCATCATCATCATCATTCAGCCACAAGAAGTCCACTGCTGGACATAGGCCTCCTCCATGGATTTCCAAAAATACCGGTTGGAAGCGGCCTGCATCCAGCGTCTTCCTGCCACTTGGATTAGGTCATCTGTCCATCTTGTGGCTGGTCGTCCTACGCTGCGCTTCGCCGATATGTGGTCTCCATTCGAGAACTTTTCGGCCCCATCGGCCATCAGTTCTGCGTGCTACGAAAATGATTTTATTCAAAGTAGTAGCAAAGTGTACCGGTCGACGAGTCGACGCCTGCAGTTGGCACACGTGCCGCCCGTGTATAAGCGCCCTTAGTTGTCCATTTCGAAGTCTACATATATCATTTTGTAGATAAAATTGACAAAAAGACAGCTTCTTATCTGCTTATTATTAGTAGTGATTTAAATTATCGATACTGTTTCTTGTATTGCGTAACCAACACCTTTTTTGTGGATGCTTTAGAAAATAATTCAGCATCGACGCAAAGGCTTTAAGTGGGTCTTCAGTTCTATCCAAAAATATGCCTACACAGAGAACGTCCTAAAAAGGCACAATAACAAACAGGCAAAGCCCCGCCCCCCGAGGTCGTATTCGTCCACAGTGCCTAAATCCAGTGCTTAGGGCCGCTACACACAATAACCGTACAAGTGAGGAGTCACGCCCTTAACCCTAGACACCTAACCTTCTCACATACCCCATAATACCTAACCATTCGTCAATTTGACGACCATTTTTTGAAGTGTTAAGTTTTAAATGAAATATTTTTTACCCCCATTCAGTACAAATATTAATTTTATCTTCACCATAAATTGCGATATTGTATTTATAGTTATAGTTTTGTAGAATTTCGAAAAAAAAAAAATAGTACTTGGCTGCCGGAATTCATTCTGCCCCTCTTCTCTCTTCTCGCCAAGCCGTGACGAACACCGAGTTGACAAGAGACACCAGGTTATCCGCTCACGCATCAAAAGGATACAAGATTTTTTCTATCGCGTATTCGTCGAAACGATGAAGGTTAGGTGTCTAGGGTTAAGGTGACGAAAAAACCACTAGGTACAAACCTATTTTAACTTTGCAGGTACAAAAAAAAAATTTAAAAAAAGTTTTTTTAACCGACATCAAAAAAGAAGGTTCTCAATTCGTCCGTATATTTTTATGAATGTTCAGCGATGTTTCAATGGAATTGAATTGAAGAATCCTTTATTGTACACCAAAAATATGATATTTCTACAAAGGCGAGTAGTTTCTTCCAGCTAACCTATGCGTACCTAACCAATTTTTTCACTACATTGTACGGTTTCATTGTTTTTTTTTTGTTTGGAACTCAAGGGTGGTCCCATATTTCGGTCTTGTTCCATTTTGTTTTGCTGTGAGACCTTTTTACTTGCCAAATTTCAAGATTCTTGGTCGACAGGAAGTAAAACACACAACGGAAATTTAGAAAATGCAACATTTGCACTAATGGCCTCAGTCTGGGTGTCTTTCTATGTTTGTGATGTCCTTATCTGGTTACCATAGTACAGGGGATCCTAGTTTGAAACCAGGACAAGTAATTGAGAACAAGAACATTTGAAAAGACGAAGCTCCAATGCAAGTTCCCCATTAGAGTTTGTCAATGGGGAACTTGCGTCTAACTTAGATTGGAGTGAAATTTCTTTTACACCAAAGAAATCATATAAAACTTCAAATAAAAATATTTTTTTCGGGGTTTTCGGGGTCAAAAAAATATTTGATGTTACCTTTTACAGGCCTAGGCCGCGTTTTTTGATGCTTTTATTGCGTGAATCGAATTGTCATAGTAAACCTTGAATTGTAGTTCTCTGAATTAGGGCCTTGTAGGTATCCAGATAAGAGTGTGGCCTCCCTAAGCTCCGCAGGGTATCGATCGCAGCCTTAACCTTGCCGGGCGATCGCCCGTTCGCGCTATGATTTTGTCTGGAGTATATTGCGTGTATCTCAGGAAACGTTTACGTGTGTTGGTTACAGTTGTTTTATTGTAGGGATAATGTACAAATGGGCAACCCGGGGCTAACTAGCCACCAATGGAACAACTCAAATCTTCTTTTATAATACGTTTTTGCAAAGTCTCGTTAATTGTGATAGCCATTTTTAAACTTAGGTGCCTATATAGCCTGGAACGTCGGGCCGAGAATCCAGGACTGTGTCAAAACGGCCGTATTAAGGGGAAATGTATTGTCGTATTAGAAAACGTGATACGTTTCCGTACCTCAAAAGGAAAAAAAACGGAGCCCTTATAGGATCGCTTTGTTGTCCGTCCATGGTTCCGTCCGTCTGTCGAGCAAGACCCTTTCCCCCAGTTTCTCGTATACTAACACGCTGTTAATATACTGTTAACAGCTGTCAATTGACCAGAGTGCATAAAAAAAAACCACAGACAGCTGTTAACAGATGATTAACAGCTTGTTAGTGTACGAGAAACCGGGGGTATATCTCGGGAATGAGTGGAGGTATCGAGTTGAAATTAAAACCATGTACTCAAATCTACAGTTCCTTGAAGCTGTTATAGGGTACTTTCCGTTGACCTAGAACTGTGAAAATTGGCAAGTATTATCGTCTTATACTACAAGCACAGGAAATAATCTGAAAACTATACATTTATAATGAAATCCAGGATTAAGTTCAGGAAAAACTCGGAATAAACTGCGAGACTCGATTCCTGAACTATTTATAATATGTAAGTACCTACAAATTTGTACGGAATCCTCGGTGTCCAAGTCCGTCTGACAGTAACTGCCACTGACCGAACAACAGTCGTTCGGTTTTTTTGTGGTGGCACTAGTTTGCCTCCCACTTTGCACCCTAAACCTCATCCGAGTCAGCTGCCATGTTATTTCGCCATAAAACACAACCCTCCTTTGGTTTCGTAGTCATATAAAAAGTATTTAAAGTAAAGTTTTATGGACTTATTTATCAAAATACGATTCTTCTAACACACCACAGAGGCAGTTTAAATAATCTTACGTTTTTCCCTTTACCACAGACTATTTAATCTGCCTCTGAGGAGTGTTTTAAGGAACCGTGCTTTTTATAAATAAGACCGTTACATTGCTTAGGTAGAATCGGCAGTACGTGTTGTAGTTAAAAAAAGGTGTTAAAGTTAAGTTCTCACGGGCCAGCCAATAGGCATTTTATTTTCGCTTACTTATAGTCAACTAGCTCTCGTAATATTAGACTGAAAGATATTTATTTTATTTTATTAGGGTAAACAAACAATTATACAATGAGTGGTAACAGCAACTTAGGTAACAATTAAGTATTTTAAGTAATTGTACAACCAGCAAGCAGCAACGATATGGAGAGCTAATGGACTTAAATTTGAGACCACGAATGTGTATTGAGTGTCTGTTTATCTATTTGTTTTGGAGTGAGTGAAATATTGTTCTTAGGCATTTTCTACAACAATATTGCTACCAGTGAAAACTTGTCATCGGCTCCCTCTCTTTATTTCAATTGTAATCTATCTTTTTCATAGCTGTACGTTTTCCTATTATAATAAAATAAAAATAAAAGGAAGGCCCTTGCGCACCAGTAGGTCACAGATGGGGCTTCGTTAAAATAATTCGGAAACACCAAAATTCCAAAGCTTTCACAAGAAACCAAGATTTTTTTTCCAAATTAATAGGCGAAGGTGAAACAAAAAGTATTGGAAAGTATTATTCAGATAAATTGCTACGACTTCAGCTTAGGTACCTACTCGCGTTTCGTTCAATGGGGACTAGTAAATGAAGCGATACAGTTTTGTTGGAATAAAATACGCAGAGAGTAGGTAGAGAGCTTTTGGCAAGCTTAAAAGGATAACTAATTTCCAAGATCATTCTTTAACTGTTTGACCCAAAAACCTTCTTAATCTAATATTGATATCAAATCTAAATAATTTTAGAGGTATTTTTTTTTCACAAATCAAATATAACTTTGTCTTGTCAATCAGCACTTAGACTCGAACTAACGATAATTAACATTCAGTGGGTAAGCCAAAAAGCATTTTTATATCGTTTAAATAATTTCATACATGTGCCTATAAATTAATTTAGACAAAGCGTCCCACACTTTTTGGCTTAACCACTGAATGTTGCGTATTGTTTAGTTTTATTATAGTTTATTTATTAAATATCAAACTAAAAAAATGCCTGTGTTGAAGGAGGTTTCTCGCGAACTTTCGAAAAACATTTAAAACCTCCTTGCAATGGATATTCAAAATCAAACACTGCTGGCTGGCTGGCACTCTAATAGGTAAATTTTTATTTAATGACCAGTATACTAAAAATAGAGCGGTGGTAGCCTAGTGGGTAGAACCTCGGACTCGGAAGTGGGAGACCCAGGTTCGATCCTCGGTGCGGGCATGTACCTATAAATTGGTTTTCTAAGTTATGTACATTTGTGAAGTTATAGTAGCTATAGCACTCGCTAACGTGAAGGAAAACATCGTGAGGAAACCTGAGTGTCTGAGCTATTCACATACCTCAGCGCTTGAAATCACCAATCCGCGGTGGGCACGCGTGGTGATTAAGCCCATACTCTCTCCCTGAGAGAAGGCCTGTGCCCTACAGTGGGACGTATATAGGCTGCTTATGTATACTATAAATTACTATCGAGAATGTTACTTATGAAGTAAGTACGTCAGTATTGTTGTCAAGGTAATATAAACTTAACCCTATCATTAAATCGCAAAGTGGTAGTAATATTTTAAGGTTTTGCTGGTGCTTTAGGCTATTCTTAGCCACGCTCCAGCCCGCAAATAATTTTATTCAACAAAGAAGATGATGAAGAAGAAAAGACATTTATTATAACATCAAGACACATCACAGATGTTAAACTCAGGACATTTCCACTGAAGATTTCCTCACAAAGTTATCTCCAATCGCCAATTAGAATGCGCAAGCGGTACATAAATCCCACGCTGTATAAGCCATTGTTTAGGCTGTGTTGTGACGGTGAGGGAATTTTCCATCCCCCTCCCGGTTATGGGCTTGAACCCTTATACCTCACAAATGTAAGACTTTCACCAGTTAACAATATTGTGTACCTACATAAAAGAACTACTGTCATGACTAGAATTAATGAAGTAATTTATAAAACGAAAGTAATAAAACAGGATGGTATGAGAAGCCTACTCCATCTAAAACAATGTCCCAGGCACTGCAACGACCGAGTGGTCCCTTCACACATCTAGTGTGAGTGAAGGTGCCACTGGACGCTGCATAAATCATCACACTACATAGATGCAAAGGCCGAAGTTTTTAATAACATGTCTTTCAGTTCGGTTCGGTCGCCTCGGCGAGGCCTGTAACTCTGTAACTATGCGTCGTGTGCAATTCATTTAGGGTAGACTTCCGTGCATCGCGGCCGATCGCAGCCGCGCGCGATAGATCGCGTGCGACTGACGCGCGCGGCTGATGCGACAATAGTTATTGTATGAAAATGTATGGCGCCGCTTTTGTCGTCTGCCGCACGCGTCCCTTGCAGACTCTGGAAACAGCGCCATACATTTTCATATAATGACTATTGCCGCATCAGCCGCACGTACGATCAGTCGCGCGCGGCTGCGATCGGCCGCGATGCACGGAAGTCTACCTTTAGATCCCATTGACTTGTGCCGCTAGATGGCATCAGTGCCGCGTAACCACCCAAGTAACAAACTTTTATTTCAGGGCTAAACACCCAAGTAACATGGGTCCACGCAACCCGTCCCACACTCCTTTACGCACTTCCCAGCAAGGTCACCTCTCCTGACTGAAACAAGTTATATGACCGGAAACAACGCTTTCAATCTGAGAGGGAAAAGTTCGCGTTTTACCTTGTTGGCGGAAATTTTTGGTAAGTCGGCAGTGATGCACAGCACATGCATGTGGTATGTTGGGATAGGCAGGATTCTGTTTGGAGTTTCCAAAGATTTTCGTGAGCTTAAAAAAAATCTCTTATTTTTCGGCTCTTAAAACCTGCAAAGGAAGGAGGGAGATTCACCCTGGGTTTCCGATATAAGAATCTCAGGTTAACCTCTGGTTTCAAGAACTTAACATTAATTTTGGTGTAAAAAGACAACTTCGTACTCTATTCTACTATGGAACGGTTTTTTAGGGTTCCGTACCCGAAGGGTGCCAAACGGGACCCCATTACTAAGACTGCACTGTCCATCTATCTGTCTGTCACCAGGCTTTATCTCAAGAACCGTGATAGCTAGGCAGTTGAAATTTTCACAGATGGTGTATTTCTGTATCGCTATAATAGAAAATTCTGAAAACAGAATAAAATAAATATTTAAGGGTTGCTCCCATACAACAAACGTATTTTTTTGCCGTTTTTTTGCTCGATATTAATAACGGAAACAGGTAGAATCAAGAAATGAAATTCAAATATTCACAGAATATTTAGTTCTATATTCGCTTTAAAAACAAAAAAATAATTAAAATAAAATAAATAGTTAAGGGAGGCTCCCATACAACACGTGTGATTTTTTGCGGTTTTTTCTCGATCTTTGTGTCTAATGTTGCATAGATAATGGTACAGAACCCTTCGTGCGCGAGTCCGACTCGCACTTGGCCGGTTTTTTCTCACTCCCCAAAATGTAACTACCGAACAAACTTCCTTCTAGTTCAATCAAGCTGACTACTGGAACTGGTCGACATGTAAACAAACTATTGATAGAAATCATATGTGTCCTTAAAATACGGGAAGCGATAATGTCTATCATGTTGTTTGCTCGTCCCGAGACCATTCATCTCATTAATTCTTTAAATATAAGCCCCAAAATTTCTTGACGATCAACTTAGTATTAAAAAAAATTGTTTACACCCCGACCAAAAGTGGGTGAAATTAAATATATCTGTATTCGAGTACGAACAAACCAGAAACTGGGATGGTATGTAGGTACAAGATGCATACACTTTCATAATCAAACGAATAACTAAGTACCTTGAAACCTCGTGGTTACCTCACGATAGTTCATTATTCATAACATGTTACTACAATAATTATCGGAAGTCACGCTCCACATTTTTTCGTCTAATTATAGCTTCGACAATACTCCTTGGCACCCACCCATGAGGTTAAATCGTGTTCACTCAGAGGTCACCAAAAGTTACGTTTGTATTGTGGAGACCATGAAAGTAATCGATTTGAAGGTCGCTCGAACATCGACCCCCGAAACAGTTGATGTAAAAATACCCCAATAACGTCGCCCTGCTTACAGTGGTAGTAAAGGAACTCTGACTAACGTTTATTGGGATGTATTTGTGTTGTAATCGTACGGATAGACAGTAAAATTTTTACGTCCCTAGTTTCAGTTTCGAACTGATAGATAGGAGTACCTTTCGACTCCCGAATTCCCATGTATTGGGAGTCAATAGATATGCAGAGACTGAATGATCACTTAGTACCTAGTAAATACAGGATTTTTCCTAGCAAAAGTATCAGAAGCACGCATCCAAAATATATGTGACACTAATTTTAAAAACCTATTTAGAGGCAAAAAATTCCACCCACGCCGGGACTGGAACCCGCGACCTCTGGCTAACCGTGCCAGAATATAATCTGTGACACTAGTTTGACGTCCTGACATATTACAATAAGATGTAAAAATTTTTTTTTATTTGCTTAATAAAGATTTATTTTTATTTATTTATGTAGCCTATATAAGTTCCACTGCAGGGCACCGGCCTTGTCTCAGAGAGAGAGAGAGTATGGGCTTAATTAAAACGCGTGCCCACCACAAATTTCGGGTTGGCAATTTAAAGCGCTGAAGTGCTACTATAACTAGCAAATTTACGTAGCTATGTAAAAATCATTAGTCAAAATAAGTTTTATTTTATTACTTGTTATTTATATTATTGTTGTTATTATTATAAGTAAGATAAGATAAGAATATTCTTTATTGTATACCGGAAAAAATGTTACAGAAACAGCAATGATAAAAGAAAACACACAATTGTCGGCCTTATTGCTAATAGCAATTTCTTCCAGGCAACCTATTCTCTTAATACTCTAAAGACTATAGTCTCACAATTAAAGTTTAAATACCTGTATTCTTTGACTTATCGAAGGCATTTGATAGTGAAAACATGAAAACACGGTAAAAAAAGAAAATAGAAGAAAAGAGAAAAGAAGAAAAAAGAGGTTCGACATTTCGCGACGCCTGCACTTGCCCATTAGCTCAGTTGGGAGAGCGCTGGCACGGTTAGCCAGAGTTCGCGGGTTCAAGTCACGGCATGGGTGGAATTTTTAGCCTCTAAATAGGTTTTTAAAAATAAGTTTCGTTATTATATTTAGTTTTTCCGTTGTTCTATCTATCAAATAAATTTCTCCAATATCTGTATTAAAAATTGACTATCAGTCAGTACGTCAAGTAAGTTCAATTGGACACACATCATACACAACACGAGCTACAAGCAACCTACTTACAATTTTATTACAGCCTTCCACATTTCGCCGCGCGTGTGTCGAAGACCTTAAATAAGATCGTAATCGGCAATTTATTTGAAGGAGTCCCCAAGTGTAATTAAAACATTTTTACGACGAGTAGATGTTTTCGTCCAAGCTTGGCTTACATTTGTAGGCCATAGTAAAGCCATGTAACATAGTCGTGCTACTTTGTTAAAATGTACACAAGTACTTGTACAGGCCCTAGGGTCTAAAGCCGGGTTTTGACGGTCTTAGTACACTCGGACCGTGTGCGTACAGTTTTAGTTGATTAAGACGACGCACTCGGTCCGCTCGGTCTATGCCTAACGCTAGTGGCATTTTTCCGAGCGGTTCCGTGCTTCGCAAGGCACGTTAAGCTGTTGGTGCCGGCTGCCGTCGATAGATGGCAGTCGTTAAGCCAAGTCAGAGGCCTTAGGGCGGCATGACAACTTCTGACAGTAGACGAGCCACTAGTCTACAAGCCTCCACCAATCCGGACTTGGCCCCCGTGGTGGAGTATGGCCTATACCTTCCTCAGGGAAGAGACCCGTGCCCCTCGGTGGGGACATAATGGGTTGATGATGATGATGACTCGGTCCGAGCGCACTGACCGTCGTCATAATCAACTAAAACTGTACGCACACGATCCGAGCGTACTAAGATCGTCATCATCATCAGCCATTTGACGCCCACTGCAGGACATAGGCCTGCCTCATGGTTCTCCTAACCATGAAGGGTATTGCCATAATTGCCACGCTTGGCAGGCGGGTTGGCGAAGATTGACTAAGACTTAGTCGGAGACTAAGATCGTCAAAACCCGGCATTACATAGTTTTTCAATAGCACTAGATAAGCACGACCATTTGGTAGTCTACAAAGCAATAGCAGTACAATGTCATTCCAGTCCATCTCTCGCGAGGAATATCGAATCGCGCGAGGCGCCGAGTTAAGTTGCACGGGTTATACTACTCATTGCGATTGATTACTAGACTACTACTAGACTACAGAATCGCTCGTAGCCCCGGCTGCCTGAGTGATCTTAAACGATCACGAAGGTTAAGCAACACAGGGCGCGTTCAGTGCATGGATGGGTCGCTGTCTATGCCTAACGCTAGTGGCATTTTTCCGAGCGGTTCCGTGCTTCGCCAGGCACGTTAAGCTGTTGGTGCCGGCTGCCGTCGATAGATGGCAGTCGTTAAGCCAAGTCAGAGGCCTTAGGGCGGCTTGACAACTTCTGACAGTAGACGAGCCACTAGTCTACAAGCCTCCACCAATCCGGACTTGGCCCCCGTGGTGGAGTATGGCCTATACCTTCCTCAGGGAAGAGACCCGTGCCCCTTGGTTGGGACATAATGGGTTAATGATGATGACTAGACTACAAATAGTGGCAATGAATAGGAATCTATTGAACAACTATGCATTTAAGAGACTCGCCCCCCTGGTCCAAAAATGAGGAGATCTACGAACAACTTTATTGCTATGAGGAAAACTTTGAAATTGCAAAAAAATTCCCGTGTCCCATATTAGCGGTCAGGGACCAATTCCTACAAACGTACAGTCTGTTCATCCTTATTGTCCAATTTAGTTAACAATATTCTAACCTCAAAATTGACATTTGATGGCGAAACTAGATATTTTCTTGCAAGTTCGTGCACTTTGTTTATAAACATAGCAGCGTGTTATCCAGAATGGTGTCCCAGGTTACTTTATTTATGGGATTACGGCAGTTTTCGACTAAAAAGTCATACTTTGCGGGTAGAATCTTGTTTACTAAATTTGACAAGTAAGGATGAATAGACTATAGTTTCGTTTTTATTTACAAACGACATGCCGGATTGCAATGAAACTTTGCCAATACGTTTAGAGGACACCAATCGAGGTTTCATGGTGCTTTAAATTAGAAATAAACCTGTCAAAAAGAAATTATAGCCTTGCGAATAGTTTCTACGAAAAGTTTTATGAGGCTATAATTTCTTCTTTATTCTGTTACGTCTTCGTGTGTAATTTCCGGGATGAAAAGTATCATTATGTCCTTCCCCGGGACACAAACTTCATCTGAGTACGTTCAGACCAAATTTCATCTGAATAGGTTCGGCCGTTATTGCGTGATTGAGTAACAAACATTCAAAACTTTCACATTTATAATATTAGTAGGATTCTCAGTTGTAACCACGATCGCACGTGTTGCACGTATTGGCAAAGTTTTATTGCGATCCCGGCATGTCGTAAGTTTGTATCCTACGCAATAAGTAATAAGTATTAAGGTAAAGTAGACGGTTCGAAGCAATTCTTTAAGTGAAACATTTCTTAATTTTTTGAAGATTTTGACCAGCTTTCTTACCCGACAAGTAAAGGCCTCAATATGTTGTATCAAGGTAAAATGCTCATCGACAATAATGCCCAGGTATTTTATTAGTTTAGATCTAGATAGAGCAAGACAGTAGCAAACTAGATTAGAATTGGGTAACAAATTACACGTATGGGCTTTTAAAAGCAAATCAGGACCTATATTTAGAAATTACTTTTTAGTCGGATGTATTTTTATCATAGAGGGTTCATTTTATTGTAATGTAATATTTTATTCGTAGTGCGAAGTTACATAATTTATGTTAATCCTTAAAATAAAAAAAAAATATGTAACTTCGCACTACGATACCCCGAAATGGGTACCTTATTATACTTACCCGTGGAAATTCTAACGAATATTCCTCTGAAAATAAATAATGTTCTCTCTGGCAAAGTAAGCCCTCATCAAGGATTAACTAAAACGGGACTAAAAGCCCACGATGACTTTTATTCGCGCTTCTGAATCGCGATTTGCGACATTCGTGATAAGCGATGCAAACGCGCTGCTGCCGCATAGCATATTGTTTTTTTGCTTCCGTTTTTGTTGAAGCGGTGCATAGGTGGGCGGCGGCCACGATGACTTTTATTCGCGCTTCTGAATCGCGATTTGTGACATTCGTAAGCAGCGATGCAAACGCGCTGCCGCACAGCATAATATTATGTTTTGCTTCCGTTTTTGTTGAAGGTACGCGTGAATCGCGATTTAGAATTGTTAACAGTGACAGAACATTTAATTGAATTAGTTAGTTGTGAGCCTTACCTGCATGATACAAATCATCGTAAGTTTTAAAAAATCGGCCAAGTGCGTGTCTGGCCACGCGCACTGTAGGTACAGTACAAATAAAGAGTGTAGGGTTACGTAGAAAGAGGGGTTTCTTATCTGCTTTACTGAACTAACAACTTCATCAAAGTAATTTTCAATGGGTTTTGTACGACGTTTTCCTTTTATAAGATGGTCGCCTATTACTCGTTAACTTTTAAAGTCTACTTAGGTTCATAATATGTGCACTGAATTTTTCACGTTTCTATAATCAACCAGTTTAGCCAGGAGAAATTTGCAAAAATTTGCAATTTAAAGCTTAATATTTCGCAAACGGAGCCCTAAATCAAGAAATAGTCCTCCTACACCAACAATATTTTTCAACGACGAATCCAACGATACTCTCTCCCTGAGAGAAGGCCTGTGCCCTACAGTGGGACGTATATAGGCTGCTTATGAATCCAACGATATCCCACACTATGGTGTAGGCGAGAAAAACAATTCTTTTTTAGAGGTACCTCCCCTATCCCTAATTTAGGTATAGGGGAGGTACCCTTAAAAATTTTTTTTCGAGGTTTTATTCTAGTATTTTGTCGGCGTTATAAATATGTATATCTAAGCCAAATTTAAGCACTCTAGTACTTACCGTCTCTGATCAAAGCCGCGGATGGACAGACAGTCAGACAGACGGACGGACATGGCGAAACTATAAGGGTTCCTTGTCCACTGCGGAACCTTAAAACACTCCATAAACGCCCATTAAAATAGTCTGTGGAGAAGATTTAACAAGGAAAAGACGTAACCACAGATTAAATAAACTCCCTCTGAGGACTGCTTTAAAGGAATAATAACATAACATAACATAACATAAACTCACGCCTGTATCCCAGAGGGGTAGGCAGAGACCAGGGACTGCCACTTGCTACGATCCTGACAGATCACTTTCGCTTCCTCAACACTCATTAGTCGTTGCATGCACGCACGCCGGTTTCGGGTACTAGGAATAAGGAAAGGAATAATGTTTTTTTTTTTATAAATAAGGCTTTTAAAGTCATCGTGGGCGATGCCTCTAAGCCCGACTGAAGGTAAGCGTATCACGGCTTTAATATTCAGTAGTTTCATTACGCCCACACGTTTTCACTTCGTTTTTGCTAAGCTTGAGCAAGAAGGATAGCGAATATTTTGGTAATTTGCTCATATACGGGGTGGTGCAGAAAGGTTCAGTAGAAGAACCGTGGTGTTTTTGCTCATTACAAACTTTTATTAGGGGATCAACGCTAAAATCACGAAAACTAATATCAAGTGGTTGTTCGACACGATTCGTATGGAACAAACAACTGTTAAAACAACTGACATTTTCTTCGCGATTTAAGAGAGGGCAATCCTCCACCCATAAGCAAAGTTGCAGGTACTATTTCCCTGGATATGAAGAAACTAATCAACAATGATGGTGAGTAGGGTGGGGATACCGCCGTTTAGCCAAAGTATTTTTCGCCAAATTTTACTTCCTAATAAACTTATGGCATCAGTTTCATTTCCCAAATGAAACTTTAGCAAGTTTTCATTTCGCATTTTATTCATTTGGTCAAATTATCATTTCGCATAATTTTACTGCGTCAAGTTTTATTAAGACAAACGTTTATTATGCTAACGTTTTATTTTGGCAAGTGTTATATAGCAAATAATTGTTTGATTAAATTTATATTCCGCATTTTGTTTGTTAGGTCAGTACACATAAGCAAAAATAGGTTCGGTGTTAGTTCTTTTTTTTTATATAAAAGCGAAAAAAAATATTTCACTAAAAAACTTAGTTTTGTGTCAAACTTAAACAAGGTTGGTGCATGGAAAAGTCATAGGTACCCTACATTATGATATGGCAAAACGTGGGATACCGCCGTTTTTGCCAAACGATACTTTTGACTGAATAATGCTTGGTAAAATGAATTTTGACCAAGTATTTATTTGGTAAACAATAACTTGCCATAATAACTTTTGCTAACTGTTTATTTGCTTTAAGTTGTTTTGAGAAATGTTTTTTTGCCAAGTGATAATTTGCGGAAAATAGTTTGGGAAGTAATACTTTGGGAAACGATTTTTGGCAATACATTAGTAAACCAGTAGGGTGAGTAGGGACGACTCGAGCTCTGTTCCTACTCATTATGATTAAGCTCTGCGAATCAGAGTGAAACCCTGGTCGGAATCTTCCGACAAGAATCAAGCAAGTAAATCCGGAACTAAGTTAATAAGTGGTTTATCATAAACAAGCGGTGGCGTCCTAGTTGGTTGAACGTTGGACTCAGAAGCGAGAGATCCATGACTTTATTTTCTAAGTTATGTACACATGTCAAGTCATAGTAGCAATACCACTCGCTTACGGCGAGGTAACCGGAGCGTCTGAGCTATTCACCCAGCGTTTGAAATCGCCAGTCCGCGGTGGGCACGCGTGGTGATTAAGCCCATACTCTGTCTCTGAGAGAAGGCCTGTGCCCTACGGTGGGACCTTTATAGGCTGCTTAATATGTTATGTTATGTATCATAAGCCCCCGAAACCGGCGTGCGCGCATGCAGTAACTGCTTCAATATTTATTTTATTCGGTTTTTAGTATTTTTGTTATAGTGGCAATAGATACAGCATCATCTGAAAAATTTCAACTGCCTGGATATCACGGTTCATGAGACACAGCCTGGTGACAGACAGACAGATGGACAAACAGACAGACAGATGGACAGACAGATGGACAGTGAAGTTTTAGTAATAGGGTCCCGTTTGCCACCCTTCGGGTACGGAACCCTAAAAATTACTCTCTGCATGATATGCAAATTCTACTTGGTTTCATTAAATTCCGATTTATTTCCATTCATTTGTAGAAACGTGCCGCTCGCAGTTAAAAAATAATAATTTTCCTTTGTGTTCAAATAATATAAGGCAAAAATGCTTTAAGCGATTTAAGACAAGATAATCTGTCGAACGATGCTGAAATGACTGGGTTATAAACGAGAAACGTAAAATATTCTATATCGATCTTTACATTAGCAATCTCAAATCAACTCTATGCCTTTGCTTTAAAAATGGTAACGTCCAAATGTAAAGGCTGGTCAGCTCCTGCTTTCCTTATCTTATGTAATACCTACCGAACTACTATTTGTAACGCTTACAGGGCTTCTAATGACATTGAACTTGCCCTGAGGGAGGGCCGTGACGTCACCAGCCGGGGTGGGAAGAGGAGGGGTGTAGGCCCTCCCACTCTACCTTCAAATCAACTCGCGCAGAATTTCGGCTACCTACGCATTTCGTTGCAGACAATAGGCTGTTATAGGGAGTAGCCTCCGCTGCACAGCACCGCTATAGACCATTTTGTCTCCCTATTGACTAGCATTGTCTCGCTTTAAAAGGCTGACGAAAACCCTGGTGGTGTGGGCTCGAATGAAAGACCAGAAAGATATGGCACGTAAATAAATTTAAAGATGTAACAGAGGAATAATTGCCAAAATTAGGCGACAATGGTTATTTCGAGGAGTAACTTCGGCATTTTTATCGAAGGATTTCGTTTATGATGCGATTCAGAGACAAGGATGTTTTCAGAAATGTTCTATCCTCAAAATAAAATTTTTTTCACTACTAATACTGATGAGATTTTGTTGAAAGATTGTTAAAATGAAGAATTAAAAAAAAATTTAATAAAAGAATTTTGCTTCAATTGGCTGTTAACAACGACCTCTTATTCACTAGGTACGTAAAGCAAGATGCAGCTACAACGGGAAGATTACTACAGAAAGATGAAAACCGTTTTCCCGATAACATGCAGCGGTGGATGGCTGTATTAAATAAAAAGAGAAGGAATCTTGTGCCCCTAGTCAACAGTATTTAGGAAGCGTTGTCCTGTCGAAAATACAGGAAATGATTTAGAACGTCTGGGATTTACACTGGGCCGGGTTTACATTATAGGACTTATTATTAGTAAAATAAAATTGAGTGGGTAAGAATAATCTGGATGTATGAATATTGGTAAAAAATCTCTTGAATACGTAATAACCAGGAAGAGTTAAGATAAAAAGTACCCGAAACTGCCGCGCGGTGCATGCGCGATTAATGGATGTTGGTAAAGCGAATAGGTTTGTCTGCCTACCCCTACAAGATACAGGACTTATATTGAGATTGTATAAGTATTACGGAAAGTACCTACACGACTTTTTGCTTTAATTAAGATGTCAAGCTTTTTTCTTGTTTACTGAGAGGTTTCCAGTCCAAAACTTCCTAGTACCTATTTTTACCAACAGGTAAACATATTTAATAATTTTAAACACCTTGTCGATACCTGCTTGTACTCTAATCAATTACAGTGCGAAAATGTGATTAATCAGCTATTCGCTTAGTATGTATAACTACCGCATCATCAGCATACAAAAATACATAATGAGAAAACCTCATCTAAGTGGCAGGAAGGCGCTGGATGCAGGCCGCTTCCAACCGGTCTTTTTGGAAATCCATGGAGGAGGCCTATGTCCAGCAGTAGACTTCTTGTGGCTGAATGATGATGATCATGTATAACTACGCTTCTAAACTATGTCCTAAATTTATTCTATGTTTATTTCATTACCCAGAACCTCGAAACCTTGTGCTAGGCTGAATCACTGCTAGAGTCTCGCAAAACTTTATTTGCGCTAATGTGGTTAAAGTAATTGATGAGCGGTGGGCACGCGCAGTGATTAAGCCCATACTCTCTCTCTTAGAGAAGGCGTGTGTCCTACAATGGGACGTATGGGGGCTGTATTATGTTTTTACGGAGTCTACACAAATTTTGTTAAATAGGTATACATATATATATATGCGGGACAAGGGGTTGACCGTTAAACATATTGTGGGCCTAACGTGGGAATCAAGCAAAGAACACCAGTTTCAGTTCACACTTTAATTAATCACTGCAAATAATTAATTAGTCACCTGATAGCACTCAGTACTTGTACGGAACGAGGGACAGTTCCAAGGTGTTCATTCGGCGCAACTCCAACGTAGACTGGCTGTTGAGTCGCCGACAGGCACCGAGACTCTGTCGAAGCGCGTCACGCCGGTAGGGGGCGCTTGACAAACACGTGATACGCTTGACGTTCCGAACAACCGCCATTTTGTGCCGGATACGACATATATATTTGTTTTTTTTTTCGATAACAATGGATAAAGCCCGCATGCACTTTGCCCGCCTTCGACGGAGAGAAAGTTTTGACCTCATTTATAAAACGTTTATTTTTTGTTAACGAGAACGGTTCTACCTAGTATCCCTGTTTGCCTAGGATAAAACCAGAGCCTTGATTCATGTAACTTAACTTATTATTATTCATTAATACATTGGACTCAAGTTGTACGTATAGGTGAATCGTAAAACAAACAAAGAAGTATATTTGTGAATGCATTTTGAAGTTGTGGTGACAAGTACTACGAGATGTGATTCACATACAATTGTGAGTAGAGTGATGATATCAGTCATGTGACACACCGGTTTAGTGACAATTATTGTAAGTTTATTACGAATTGTAACATTATGGAACAGGGCCCTGGTTTATATTGGGTTCATTTCGATGTTTTTTAGCGCGCTAAATTAAAGTCTAGCGTCGGTGGTAGCCTAGAGGTTAGAACAGCGTCGGTGGTAGCCTAGTGGGTAGAACATTGGACTCGGAAGCGGGAGACCCAGGTTCGATTCCCAGTGCGGGCATGTACCTATGACTTTGTTTTCTAAGTTACGTACATTTGTGAAGTTACAGTAGCAATACCACTCGCTAACGGTGAAGGAAAAACATCGTAAGGAAACCTGAGTGTCTGAGCTATTCATATACCTCAGCGCTTGAAATCGCCAATCCGCGGTGGGCACGCGTGGTGATTAAGCCCATACTCTCTCCCTGAGAGAAGGCCTGTGCCCTACAGTGGGACGTATATAGGCTGCTTATGAAATTAAAATCTTCCGAAATAAAGCATACCTTGATAAAGCATATCTTTAATAACTTGCGATGCTCGTGCATTGAGTTATTCGGGTTTAAAAGTGATTATTTATTAGGTAAACCAACATTGGGACTTAGGGTAATTAAGTTTACCTAATAACTTCTATGCTGGTTGAGGTTTGCATTTTCTAGTTAAAAAACGCGAAAATATTGTCATATATATACTTATTTGTCTGATTACGTTATTTTTAGTACGAAGTACGATCACACAACTGACTATGAAACATATTTTTAGCACGCAAAAAAAGCATAGCACATGGTAATTTGCTAATTGCGTGCTTTTTGCATGATAACATAAAATAATGGAAATAAAGTAACGTAAACCATTTAACCAACCTGTAACATAAACTCAAATTGTTAGTGAGTGTATAATTATCATGAATCTTCATTCACTGGAAATACTGTTTTACTACCGAATTCACGTAAAGAAGTTCAGATTTCCCCACGATGTTTTAAGACGAGCATATCTAACACGAGCAGAGAGGCAATTACGAGCTTGATTTATGAGTCACTTAGGCTGAGGTACGAAGGTGGGCGGGTACAGAGAAAATATCTGAAAGTAACCTTTTAGATGCGATTCCCTACTTTATGCAGTACAGGATAAGAGCTGCGTCAAGTAGCCTTCGTTTTTCTTTGCATATAAATAGTAGCACCAGTAAGAAAAAAAGTAGTAAAAATTGTGTTCAAAATCGCTTTTTTCCAAAGGGCGGGCGCAGGGGCTTGATATCTTTTTAGGATTCCGTAGTCGACAAGAAACCCTATAGTTTCGTCATGTCCGTCCGTCTGTCTGTCTCTCTGCGGCCTAGCTCAGAGACAATTAGAACACTAAAGCTGAAATTTGGAGAAGAAGAAGAAGAAAGGCATTTGTTATACCAACAAGACACATCACAGAAGCAAAATAAGCAGATAAGTAACATGATATGCACAACAACAGAAAGAAAACTAAATACAGAACAGACAAAACAAGTAAATAAAACAGGACCATAGACATAAACATATTTGGCATAGACATACATATTAAACACTCCGACAAAACAGTAGAATAAAATCTTTAAAAAAAAATTTGTTGGGTACTCCTACACCTAAATTAAGGATGCAATGTTTTTTGTCGAGTACAGCATAGTGTGGAGTTTCATTGGATTGGTCGTTTAAAAATATTGTAGATGTACAAAGATCATTTTTTGATTTAGGGTTCCCTTTGCGAAATATTAAGCCTTAAGGCGCTAATTTTCGGCCGACAGGGACGTCCCTCCCCGTCTGCTGGCTAAAGGGCTGATTGTAGAAACGTAAAATTAAGAATAGTAGCACATATAATTAACTTAAAAAGAAATCTATCACGGCCTATGTCTAAACTTAGACATTTAAGCCTTTTAATGTATTTTGTTTTCTGGTGTGTACAATAAAGTGTTCTAATCTAATCTAATCTAATCTAATCTAAAGTCCAAAATATTCGAATTCTGTTTTACTAACAGACCGAATATTCGAACAAAACGAATATTCGAAGCCCTAGACTTACATAGGCTGCGCATTATACAGGACTACCTCAAAAATGCACAATTTCTGAAATATGTAATTTCAGTTTCTCATTTACAACTTTTGTCCTGTGACTGTTAAATTATGAATATTACTTACGGGTTCTCTGGTTTGTGGCACTGTTTGATAGATAGTGTTCTCTATCTCTATCTATCTATATATAATGCTTGAAACTGCGCGTGTAACAGGGATATTCTTATACGTACGATGATTTACCGGAGGCTCCCGCGTTGGCAGAGCGTGCGAAAAGAAAAATTTAAAATTCTAAAAGAGAGAATATAATATTTTTTTCTTTGCATTCAGGGTTGTTTTAAGCAAAGCATCTTTCACTCGCCCATTGTAACGCTTTTAATCATGATGATCTGAGGCTTTCCTATAAAGTTTCGGACCACATTCATCAAAAGTTTATTTTCCAGACTCCAGATTCCAGACGTAGGTAACAGCTGCCTTAATTTACAAATTCGTACTTAGTTTTCCATCTACTCAGCTATTCGTGATCCAAAACTAAAGCGCTAACGTTTGAATTGAGGTTTTCACTAATTAAAACGTGAAATCCTCTTACCATAAGCCGGTTTGAAAGTAATGGAAACTACCACCGAGATCCGATAGCGGCGAAGAGATTTACTACGCGCACCGTACAGGAAAAAAGGTGAGCACTAATAGCCTTATTTTCAAAAGCACGATTTCTCTAAAACTCCGTTTATTTAATCTGTGGCTACCTCTTTTCTTTGTAAAATCTCCACCACGGACAATTTAAATCTTTAAAATTTAAAGAATCGAGTTTTTATAAATAAGACCGTAAAAATCAAACTTGATTCACGTATAGGCATTCATGAGGTGTTTGTATTCTACCTACCTTAAATAAGGTCCGTGGCAGTGGGCGGGCCCATAGCACGCAGGACTGATGCCTGATGGGGCCGAAAAGTTCTCGAATGGAGACCACATATCGGCAAGCGCAGCGTAGGACGACCAGCCACAAGATGGACAGATGACCTCATCCAAGTGGCAGGAAGACGCTGGATGCAAGCCGCTTCCAACCGGTCTTTTTGGAAATCCACGGAGGAGGCCTATGTTGAGCAGTGGACTTCTTGTGGCTGAATGATGATGATGATAATTTATGAGCACCAAATTGTGACTAATCCCTGACGTTTGCTTAGCGCATAATAAGGCAAAAGTTAAAGTAAAAATGTTTTATGTTTAACTGTTTCAATATTTATTTCGGTACGGTGTATCACTTGGATTACGCTTACTTAGTGCTTAAGTGAGACAGATATGTTTTATTGTAATGGCTTGGCACTCATGGAGTCTTAATTTGAATTATATCTATCTTTACCTATAGACTGCCCACGCTAGATGGGATGTATAGCTAGGCTATACAAACTGGGATGCATAACAGTGGCATGGCAGATAACTGGTTGGTCCGTATTAATAGAGCTCTCTTACTTTTGAGAACGCTCTTGTGCGCGCTGTTAAGTCGTTGTTTAGTTTCGAACAGTGTTGTGAAATGGGCACTCCAGGGCCCTGTTTCATGTAACTTAACTTGACAGTCTGACTTATTTGTCTGACTCAGTCAACCTAAGAGCTGGGGAGTGCCGAAATCCAGCGTTGGTTACTACCTGGTTGTAGCCGACATGTTAGCTGATCTCCAATTACCTTAATGGTTAGACGCAGTCTAAAAAAATGGAAATCTCTGCTATCATTGTTTTTTGAAATCCTTGGTGTTTTCTATTCTTTTTATTCTATTCTATATCCCCTAGACGGGACAGAGGGCGTCCACAGATTTCCTCCATCGCGATCGGTCTTGAGCTTCACGCTTCACCTCGCTCCACGTCATTCCAATGGTCGCCGCTTCTGCCAACGCGGTGCGACACCATCCAGGTTTGACGGGGTTGGCCACGCTTTCTTTTCCCTTGGGGATTCCAGTCCAAAGCTTGCTTGGGTATGTGACCGGGAACCCTTCGGAGCGTGTGGCAAATCCATCTCCATTTGCGGCGCTTGACAGAAATTTGTCAGTAAACAATTTAACAGTCATAGTAAATAATGCGTTTCAAAAAGAATTTACAAATGTCGCGTAATTTGTTTCGTAAAACAGCAGTTTTGACCGGCAGACACGTAAAGTACTACGAAATGTCACATATGGGTGGAGCATAGTTGGTCTATAATCGTATTGTAAAATCTATGTAACCTATGTTCAAGTAAATAAAATTGATTAATTGATGAATTGCAGTTCTATGAAACAGGCCCCAAGGTGTTCCTTTTCTGAAACTTTCCTGTTAGTTAACACTCTACTCTTATTAGTCTATTTACAACGAGAGACATTGTCATAAGAAATTTGAGCTCTTTTTAATAACTTTGCAAGTTCCGAAGGTGTTTTCAACTCAGCTCGAATACCGTTTTGACTGGGAACGAATGCTCTTCGGAATTTAAAATGCTTACTTCAGAAATGCGTACGCAGACCTTTTCAATGGAAATTTTTTAACCCACGTGTGTAAAATAATTTGTTGTACAAACTCAAGAAGCACTAACAAATCAGTGTTTGTGCTTTTTTAAATGAATTTAGAAAAAAGTGGACCGACTTAAAGATTTGTGTTTGCTTCAAGCTTTCTATCATTTAGCATTAATTTTCTGTCAGAGAGAGCGAGAGAGATAGCGGGGTTAAAAGAGCAAGGCACCTCTCCCTTACTTCTAACAAGGAGAGTTTCTAGTTCGATGTTACGATGCTACGAACTACAGTAGTAACCTAAGTTATGTCAGTAACCTAAGTTATGTCAGTAACCAAAGTCTCCCAGCATGGTCTTGCCATTTGCATGAATTGAATTGATTTATTGCCGCGAAGAAAGATTGTATAAAGTAACACTAGTAATTTTACAACAGATAGTGTGACGATGGCACTCTGTGTTTCAAAAAGCACCTTTACACCAAATAAAAAAACCTACCATGCAGTTAGGGCTTACCTAACAAATTTAACTAGTAAATAAAAAAACCGGCCAAGTGCGAGTCGGACTCGCGCACCGAGGGTTCCGTACAAACCTGCAATGTCAACAACATTTTTTCACGGGTTAAAGGCAATTAGATCTAAGTATTTGATATGAATTTCAACTTGATAGCTCTACGCGTTCATGAGGAAAAAAGTAATAAGTTTATATTTATTAAAAAATATATATTTTGTAACTAAAAATTTAAGGTTTTCGGAATTTTTCCTTTATGTGTGCTATAAAACGTTGCTTCATGCCAAATTTCAAGATTCTAGGTCGACTGGAAGTACCCTTTAGGTTTTGATTCCCTTGCGAGTACTTGCGAGTTTCAAAATATGCAGCTTAAATTGCTGTTTCTTTTGATTGCGTTGACATAGAAGTTAGATTTTGTTACAGCTTAAAGGTATTATAGACCTGAGTATTTGGTATGAATTTCAATTTAATACCTCTACGCGTTTATGAGGAAATGGGTAGTAAGTTTAAAATTATTAAAAAAAAATATATTATGTGATGTAACTAAAAATTTATGATTTTCGTAATTTTTCCTTTATCTATGCTATAAGACGTTGCTTCGTACCAAATTTCAAGATTCTGAGTTCACGGGAAGCACCCTGTAGGTTTTGATTCCCTTGCAAGTGTCGAAAATTTGCGGCATAAACGGCTGTATCTTTTGATTGCGTTGGCTTAGAAGTTTGATTTTTTCACAGCTTCAAGGGACAGTAGACTTGAGTAATTGATATAAATTTCAGCTTCATACCTCCACGCGTTCCTGAGAAAAAGGGTCTTGACAGACGGACGGACGGACGGACAGACGGACAACAAAGTGATCCTATAAGGGTTCCGTTTTTTCCTTTTGAGGTACGGAACCCTAAAAACCGGCCAAGTGCGAGTCGGACTCGCGCACCGAGTTAGAATATATTATAATAAGTCCCACAATCACGTCAAGTTCGATACCTGTATGTATTACCGTTTTTACTACAGAGCATAAACAAAAAAACGTCGACAGAGCACGTTTGTTGTATAGAGAGCCCGTCTTATTTTTTATTATTTTTTTTATTTGTAAGGGAATAATACATATTCTGTGAAAATTTCAACTGGCTACCTGTTACGGTTTCAAAAATAGAGCCCTTTAAATGTCGGACTTACGGACAGACAGACAGACGGACAGACAAGAGGACAGACAGACAGACAGCGGAGGCAGAGTAATAGGGTCCCGTTTGGCTCCCTTCCGGTACGGAACCCTAAAAACAATATCGGTCTTATTTAAAAAAAAATTGATCTTACTAAACCACTCTTAAGACCTACGTCTACTACTTAAAGCCGATTTTTGGGAAGAATTCCTCTTATAAGCCGGCTTTAACTCCGTCTTAAGAATGTTTTAGTGGAATCGACTTTCTATATACCTACACTTAAAGCGACTCACTCATATAGGTTGATTTGCATGGTAACAAAGCATGGTAACAATAACCTTCCTCTTCACAAGGCGCCTTATGAAATGGCGTGAAATAAAAAAAGCTATTTGGTTCGTCACAAATTAGGCGATAAAAAAAATATCAAATTTAAGACTCATATCAATCTGAAGACTCAGATAAACGACCAAAGTTATGCGCCATGCCAATACATACGAGTACTAGGAAGTTGTACCAACCCACCCCCGTAATTTAAAATATTAAACCCCGTTGAGGCAAATAAAAGTTACTATGATGCAAAACAGTCTAATGGCCAACTGTGATCGTCTAGTTTTAATCGGTAGAACCCTGCGTTGTGATCGTATACGTAACCCTAGCCCTTTTAAGGTATCTGAGATTGAAAGCAAATGCTCGAGCGCAAAAGTATATAATTAACAAATAAAGATCTAGTTAATTTTCTTTAAATTGAAATTAAAGGTCGAGTTAACTCGGTTTGCTATCAAAGTTAAGTAGAGAGATTGAGTTAATTCCGTCCTACATTGAAAAGGTTAAGTAAAGCCCTAACAAGAATGAAAATTAGAAATTTTAATGTTTAAGTGTTGAATAAGTTTGCTATTTAAAGTAGAATATAGAACAGTTTAAACCGGTATGGAACATTGTGTAAGAACAGATAAAAGAAGTAGGTCATTACAACAATATTATTGTAAATAATATTATTATAATGTTCAACGAACATTTTCGTCACTAAAGTCCGCTAGTAATTTGATTGAAGCGATGGCAAATAGAAATTATAAGCATGAAGCGCAGTTAATGCAGAATAAAGTTTAAATTTATAATATAATAGATAAAGTGAAAGTTAACTAACACAAATCTAGTTAAAAGTACTTGACTCAGAGACGGGATCCGGACTAAAAGAAACTCAGTTCTTCAACCAAAGGCTGGGTCTTTCACACCGTATGCTCATCATTGTCCCACTGTACATAGTTTTATCTATAACTAGATTCATGGATATACATAACATTTCAATTGCGTTTGCCAAATGCAGGCAATCCAGTGAAAACTGACCGTAGGAAGATTTATAAAAGGTGCTTTCAACGTATGAACAGTCATCAGGTCGTAGAATAGTATAGGGTTGTGATATCAAAGGCATGGTACATCGGAGAAAATTCAATCCGGAAAGCCTGGATATAATGGATGACTGGTCAAACGAAGTTTTAGCAACTAGCGAATAACGCTCATTGTGTAGAAGTGGTCAGCCTCACTAAAGATTGCAAGCATTAATAGCAGCAATAGCACAAATGTTTAAAAATAAACAATTCTAGATTGTTTGATCCAATGAAAGGAAATTATTCCTTGAAACTCTGAATAGGTAGATAACTTTCGTATGGTCCAGCCATTATACACAAAACTCAACGGTATCAAATACCTAGGAGATAACTCTACTAAAAGTATGTAACCCGGACGTGTATGTTGGAAAAAGTCTATTCAAGACGTCACAACAATGGACTGAACCAACGAAGTCTATTAGAGCTCCAAGCAGCAAGTATCCCAAATATCATTAGACCAAACAAGGCAGAGCACAGAATATTATTGAAGTAAAGAGATAAGCAAGTTTAAATATTATTCAAATTAAAAAGGTTTACGCCTTAAGATCTAACAACCACAACATTCCATAACGGTTTTTGTCATAATGTCAATAAAGACTATTTTATTTATCGGATCCTTCGCCCTATAGCATACTCATTTCCATTGCTCGATAGATTGTTAAACTCTCAATATAAAACGGCACTCAACCTCAACGCTATAAGGATAGAGTCACGTAAGCGAGATGCGGCGCAAAATATTGAAGGTAGGTGCGTAAAAAGATAATCAGTAATACGTAGGTTGTTAATCAGGGTTTTAAAAGATAATGTCAATGTCGATTTGGTTTTATTACATCTAGGTTTTATATTAATAATAATTTGATGCCATTTTCAGACCTCCCAAATCAAAGTTTCGATAGGCGAGAAATCAAAGTTCAGTAGTTAATTTTAATGTAAGTAAACAAGGCACGAACTTACATCCTTACTTATTAGATCTTCGTTTACAAGTCAACGCTAACGTGGTATAATAGTTTCTAACGTCCAACAGGACTCGAACCACTACGTTTTCATTAATAAGATGCCGTAGCAACCTAAGCAGCGGAAGAAATTAGAGCAAGTAACTAAACGTTTCATTGATTTATGTTTGAAGGGTTCCGTAAGCGAAAATAGTAAAATATTAGTTAAATTACGAGTCACTTTTAATAGTTGGAGTAAAAGGCTAGAATAGTAAGGTGTTAGATAGTTAAGAGTCACTTTTAGTATTTTGAGAATAAAAGCTAACTTACTGAAAATATTTCATTTATACACAGCAAATTTCACTGTTCATAATAAGAATGGAGGAATAAACATCTAACACATTTGGCACTTCTGAATAATTAAAATTTGGTTGTCTACTTTAGCTTTTACTTAATTAGTTTATAGGATTTTGTCAGAGCTTATTTATTTTAACGGAATTTAATGTTAGACCTTTGCACAGGACGTTACAAAATAATATTGCTGTCAATATTGAAAAATAAAGCTATTGGATTACTTACTTTTTGGTACGGAAATAAATCGCTATTTATTGTCCTACTTAATGACCGCATTGCTAAGGTGGGGAATCGGGGAAATACTTACGCTCTCATCATACAACTGGATACCCTGAAAGAAAAGGGGGAGCCTGCCTAATTCTTCCCAACCCCGTAAGCTAATTTAACCACCCATCAATTGTTTCAGCAAAGCAAACCCCATTTACATTTAATCGTGTATATGTGTGAGTGCCTATGGTGTCTCCCTAGTCACATCTATTTCCTACTTCTATCCTCCCTAACTCCGGAAACCCAGACTGTTTCAAATCACTCGGTAACTTGACACAGTTAGCTTTCAGACTTTCTGGCCGGCCAGAGTGTGTAGCCTAGGATGTGTATGCGCGGGTGGTTTTATGGGTTCGGTAACCACCCGCAAGGTAAGAATATACGAAATATAATACATAAATATGTTACGGGTGCAAAGTGCCAGAGGGCTAGAATCGTCTGTCACTCAGGGTAAGCAGGGGGAAAATTGCTACACCACGAATGCTAACGGAAGAAGATCTAACACCGTATTCACAAGAAGCGTTTTAACCCAATCTCCAAACAAGATAATTAATCTCTAATTATCTCAATTCAAAATTAATATTATAATAATTATTTTTTTTACTAAATTAAATTTGGAACGCCTCCGGTGAAGGGATTCTTTAAACCTTTCGACCCAAGCAGACTCAGATTCAGCCGTAGCATAGTAAGCAGAGCTAGATTTTGGGTTCCTTAGTCCATTAATTTAAACTTCTTAAGGCCCCCAAGTGAATTCGCTCTAAATTCACACGTTTGTATACTGAAACTCAATTACCACTAGCTAGTGGAATTAAGTTAAAGTAATAAGTAGAATTAAATTCGAACAAAACTCTGAAAGCTATGACGCAAGCATGATACGAATAACCTCGTATGGCCTCACCGAGCCTTGGTTATTTGACAAAGGCTGGACACACGGACTATCCTTAGCATACCTTTGCCACCGAGAGTTTTCTTTTGTACAAATTTATTTCCCATAAACGTAGTACTGTGGAGAAAAAGGATTAGTTCACATTTTATTACGCGAAAGCTACCCTAATTACTAAGGCTGAAAACCCTATTTTACGCGGAAAACTTCTAGCTAAATGTACGAAAGATTCAGGAACCGAAAACCGTTTCTAACCTTAACACTTTTACTTTCAAATCAACTCCCTAGCTTCGAGAGCAACTCTAAACCTGAAACTTCACACCAGAGCTGATAGTCTGGGACGCAATGCCCACAGGTGATGTTAGGTAACAAATCCAAAGCCACTCTCCTATTTTCGAATTTAAATGCAAACGAAACTCCCTAATGCTAATAAATTCGCTGAAAATGGCGAATTTCCCTACGAGCGTAACGGATGTATTTACTGTTCAATTCTCTAGTCTGGAATCCTCCCGCGCGTTTGGCCCTCGGCCTTTTTATATGATTTCACTCAGATTTCACCAGTCGACCTGACACATGAAACAATAGTACGGGTTCATAAATAAGTATCATCCTTATTGGTTTTAGTCGGGTGGCGTGATGTTTTATTGGCGCCGCTCTGTCGGGGAAAAAAAGTAACTTCTGCGCGAATACCCGCATCTACGAGTGGGTAGGAAAACATTTTCGGTGCCGGCTCCGACCGCTTGTTATTCTTTGGATATAAGTTCAATTTATTTAACTAACTCGTTATTTCTCAAATATTCCCCTCCTTTCAGTCTTATATGTTGTGAGTATGCTACACAGGCAGGTCCGTTACAATCAACCCCCAAAATTTGTAGAAGAACCGACGAATACAAATTTTATACAAACAAGGACATGGTATCTGTGATAGCTCTCACAATGGCCCCTATCTTCTTCTAATATACCTGTTGCAATATTGTCCCACATGTCTGTCATGATGTGTGTGTATTTAAACCAAATACTTCAGATATTTTTCAGTTAGAAAGTTTAGATAACGCAGCCTGAATTAATTATCTCAGCATCCATGAATGGCCTGTCAGTCAAAACTCCGTAATCAACGACCCTGGTTGCGAGGCAGAGTTACCGAAAGTCAATCCGGTATAAATTACGTCCTTTGGCTGCCCCAACGTCAGGCACGGCTTTCGTGTGAGAGAGGACGCACCCCAAAACGTAATTTCCGTCTACGAAATTTCGATACTAACAATCAGCAAGCTTTCCAAGTCCACCGATCTAATAACCAAACAGTCATTAATTCTAATCTTTCCATTTCAAATATCATTATATTTGGAGAATGTGCAGTGTTTAATTCCCGTGTAGAGTGAAGGTTCCAAATACCAAATTATACTATTTAAACTAAATGATGCTTTGCATCCAGCAAAGGAAAACGGTATTTGAACCCTTTTGAGGTGCGTGTATGTCGGCATGGGACCGTACTACGACAGGCTATCTACGTTTAACACTTCGCCAAACCTTAGGCCTCCCAATCATTCCCCACTTTCACACTCTTCTTTTGCACGCCATACTTCAATCATCTATCATCGACTCAAATAAGCAATATCATTCCCTTCTGCATACCTAGTATTATTGTTATTTGTTTAATTTTACAGCGAAGATCTAAAGATTTAGCGAACAGCGATAACCGTGGATTTATTTTATTTTGTTGTAACCTAGCGAGTTTAATTTATTTTATAGGCAATACTGAATATTATTTATAGGAAGTAGTCGGAAGTACTTATCTCAATAACCGTTTTGGAATGGATTGTGATAGAATTTAAAATTAAAGTAAAATACCCTTAATTAACTTATAGTTTAACATGCGGTTACCTCTCAAAACCAATACCTTATTACCTTTCAAAACCGTTTTAATTACCTGGTTTAAGAAGTACAGTCAACGACGAAAATTAAATAATCAACTTTAAATCCCGATTAGATTGATATGCTTCCGTATTTTATTAAAAATAAAATTTAAATAAATTAAAATCAAAAGTTTGGCTTAATGAGAATGTTCAATTATCTACTTTTATCGTTTACTGTACGCGGATGGTTAAATGAAACGAAGTGTTTATTTATTAATTTTTTATTTTGCTTTTTTACTATAAGTACACTAAGAATTAAAATAAACAAAGGTTTGTTTTTTTTTTTTTTAGTTTATTATTTAATAAATTAGTCTATTATATTTATTACGAAATTTACGAATTGTCGTGAATAAAATATAGGAAATCCTTTTAAATCAACGAAACTTTAGCAAATTGAAGAAATCCGAACTCTAAATGAATCATTATAAAGAATGAATTTATTTACGCAACCGCTATACGAAGACTACCTAATTACGCAATGCTAGATTCTTAATAATACTGTAATAGCAACTCCCCGTCGAGAAACCTTTTGTTAATTTTATATTAAGTTTTATTGCAACCCCCCAAATGAAAAGCTAGTTTCCGCGAAATGGAATATTATATCGAATGTAAAAATTGATATCAATCCCCAGCATGAAAATATTTTGAAAATTAATTATAATTATCAACAAATTAAAATAATAATGATCTCTCTCAATAACAAATGTTAATTAATATGCAGAACAAGTTTTATTAAAGTATTAAACCGAAAATATTCCTTAAGTTGATTTAAAATCGTGGAAATATTTTTAACAACCCCCCATAAAGAAGAACTTTGGTTAACTAATGTAATTTTTTTTTTAAATTACTTTTTAAATTTTTTTTTTAACTTCCCGTTGAAATGAAATATTCTCGATTACTAATAAAAATTAAATATTCTCGATTACTAATAATAACAAGTTAATTAAATGTTAACTCAATTTTCATTCAATTCCTATGATCTGTGCGTAGTAGGTACTACCTCTCGACCAACTGCATCCTACTGAGTACTGTGTTCAAGCAACAACGTCCACTAGCAGTCTATAAATGGGTGACCACCAGTAGTATACGATACACCCTTATTTCCCCGTTTTCATCTCGTCAATATTAAATCCTCTCAACTTAGTTTGGAGCGTATTGTGTTTTAAATCGCTTAGTTAAATTATTTTCTGTAAACTACATAGTTCATATTATTAATCCCAATGTTGATTCAAAATTAAATTGCATATTAAATACATTTTTTTTTTAGATTATGTAAATTTGAAATACTGATTTAACTCATACTAATTTTAACAGTACTACATAACTATATTTTTTTTTCAGCTCATATTATAAAATATAGACGATATAAAAGCCGTATAAAAGCGCCATCTAGTGCATGTACCATGAACCTTTTCAACCCTACAATCGTCAATATGTCTGATGTATTGACCTGATTGCTACGCGAAGGAAGTGCAGGTTTAGTCGTACCTACATAACTTTACGATAGTTAAATTGTTATCTTCATACGGTTCATATCCAAACTTATTTTTATTTAATTTTAAATTGACTCCAAAAAATGAGGAATTTATTAATTCGACCTACGTTTATTTTACCAGTATGTTACGCGATTACTTAATGTAATAAAATTATGAATTAAATTTAATGGTTCTATTCCCGTTTGTCAGACAATACTTCAGAAGCGATACCATTAAAACTTAACGAAGTATATTTAACGCTTTTTGAATAATCTTGTAAATAAAGTAGGTAACATAGGTACTCAGAATGATAGGTATCCTTTTAGGTAAAGTTTGAGTCGCTCGGCAACCCCCCGAGTATAAAACCTTTAGGTAGATACTATATTGAACTATTTGATTTAAATTAGCTACCTAAATCCGATATAACCTTAGTTCAAAGCTTAGACAATAGAAATAGAACGAGATTGACAAAGTCATGATAAGGGCAACCCCCCACACATAATACTTTTGTTGCAATTTACTTAATATTCACCTGTTAGTTTATTTAGATAAAATGATTGCTTACTTTTAAAACTAATGTCATCATCAGTAAGAAATATTGCTTTAAGCCGGGCCTATTAGGTATTTTGTTTAACGCGGAACTAAATTTAGACTGATTTGAAAAGTTGTCTTAAGTGGAATGTACAATTGTACATACCAAGTAAGGACCGAATAAATAAATTTTGAATTGTTTTATTACTTGTTTTCGCTCTTTTTACTACGTTTTCCTATGTACTACATATTTCTGAAAGTTTTAGTTTAAATCAAAGTTTATTGGTTTTTATTTTCAAATACTAAGTAATTAATCTAATTTTGTTTTAAAATTTGAACTCGTACATTCGCTGCCAATCCCAATGTTTCTACCTTTTCCATTTCACGAACAACAAATTGTGGCATAAAGCCAACAATAATTAAATGAAATAAGAATATTCTGCATCATAAAACATATATAAACTATTCAATCTCGTATCAAAATATCATGGTCACGGTAACACCATATTGTACCAACCCACCCCCGTAATTTAAAATATTAAACCCCGTTGAGGCAAATAAAAGTTACTATGATGCAAAACAGTCTAATGGCCAACTGTGATCGTCTAGTTTTAATCGGTAGAACCCTGCGTTGTGATCGTATACGTAACCCTAGCCCTTTTAAGGTATCTGAGATTGAAAGCAAATGCTCGAGCGCAAAAGTATATAATTAACAAATAAAGATCTAGTTAATTTTCTTTAAATTGAAATTAAAGGTCGAGTTAACTCGGTTTGCTATCAAAGTTAAGTAGAGAGATTGAGTTAATTCCGTCCTACATTGAAAAGGTTAAGTAAAGCCCTAACAAGAATGAAAATTAGAAATTTTAATGTTTAAGTGTTGAATAAGTTTGCTATTTAAAGTAGAATATAGAACAGTTTAAACCGGTATGGAACATTGTGTAAGAACAGATAAAAGAAGTAGGTCATTACAACAATATTATTGTTAATAATATTATTATAATGTTCAACGAACATTTTCGTCACTAAAGTCCGCTAGTAATTTGATTGAAGCGATGGCAAATAGAAATTATAAGCATGAAGCGCAGTTAATGCAGAATAAAGTTTAAATTTATAATATAATAGATAAAGTGAAAGTTAACTAACACAAATCTAGTTAAAAGTACTTGACTCAGAGACGGGATCCGGACTAAAAGAAACTCAGTTCTTCAACCAAAGGCTGGGTCTTTCACACCGTATGCTCATCATTGTCCCACTGTACATAGTTTTATCTATAACTAGATTCATGGATATACATAACATTTCAATTGCGTTTGCCAAATGCAGGCAATCCAGTGAAAACTGACCGTAGGAAGATTTATAAAAGGTGCTTTCAACGTATGAACAGTCATCAGGTCGTAGAATAGTATAGGGTTGTGATATCAAAGGCATGGTACATCGGAGAAAATTCAATCCGGAAAGCCTGGATATAATGGATGACTGGTCAAACGAAGTTTTAGCAACTAGCGAATAACGCTCATTGTGTAGAAGTGGTCAGCCTCACAAAAGATTGCAAGCATTAATAGCAGCAATAGCACAAATGTTTAAAAATAAACAATTCTAGATTGTTTGATCCAATGAAAGGAAATTATTCCTTGAAACTCTGAATAGGTAGATAACTTTCGTATGGTCCAGCCATTATACACAAAACTCAACGGTATCAAATACCTAGGAGATAACTCTACTAAAAGTATGTAACCCGGACGTGTATGTTGGAAAAAGTCTATTCAAGACGTCACAACAATGGACTGAACCAACGAAGTCTATTAGAGCTCCAAGCAGCAAGTATCCCAAATATCATTAGACCAAACAAGGCAGAGCACAGAATATTATTGAAGTAAAGAGATAAGCAAGTTTAAATATTATTCAAATTAAAAAGGTTTACGCCTTAAGATCTAACAACCACAACATTCCATAACGGTTTTTGTCATAATGTCAATAAAGACTATTTTATTTATCGGATCCTTCGCCCTATAGCATACTCATTTCCATTGCTCGATAGATTGTTAAACTCTCAATATAAAACGGCACTCAACCTCAACGCTATAAGGATAGATTCACGTAAGCGAGATGCGGCGCAAAATATTGAAGGTAGGTGCGTAAAAAGATAATCAGTAATACGTAGGTTGTTAATCAGGGTTTTAAAAGATAATGTCAATGTCGATTTGGTTTTATTACATCTAGGTTTTATATTAATAATAATTTGATGCCATTTTCAGACCTCCCAAATCAAAGTTTCGATAGGCGAGAAATCAAAGTTCAGTAGTTAATTTTAATGTAAGTAAACAAGGCACGAACTTACATCCTTACTTATTAGATCTTCGTTTACAAGTCAACGCTAACGTGGTATAATAGTTTCTAACGTCCAACAGGACTCGAACCACTACGTTTTCATTAATAAGATGCCGTAGCAACCTAAGCAGCGGAAGAAATTAGAGCAAGTAACTAAACGTTTCATTGATTTATGTTTGAAGGGTTCCGTAAGCGAAAATAGTAAAATATTAGTTAAATTACGAGTCACTTTTAATAGTTGGAGTAAAAGGCTAGAATAGTAAGGTGTTAGATAGTTAAGAGTCACTTTTAGTATTTTGAGAATAAAAGCTAACTTACTGAAAATATTTCATTTATACACAGCAAATTTCACTGTTCATAATAAGAATGGAGGAATAAACATCTAACACATTTGGCACTTCTGAATAATTAAAATTTGGTTGTCTACTTTAGCTTTTACTTAATTAGTTTATAGGATTTTGTCAGAGCTTATTTATTTTAACGGAATTTAATGTTAGACCTTTGCACAGGACGTTACAAAATAATATTGCTGTCAATATTGAAAAATAAAGCTATTGGATTACTTACTTTTTGGTACGGAAATAAATCGCTATTTATTGTCCTACTTAATGACCGCATTGCTAAGGTGGGGAATCGGGGAAATACTTACGCTCTCATCATACAACTGGATACCCTGAAAGAAAAGGGGGAGCCTGCCTAATTCTTCCCAACCCCGTAAGCTAATTTAACCACCCATCAATTGTTTCAGCAAAGCAAACCCCATTTACATTTAATCGTGTATATGTGTGAGTGCCTATGGTGTCTCCCTAGTCACATCTATTTCCTACTTCTATCCTCCCTAACTCCGGAAACCCAGACTGTTTCAAATCACTCGGTAACTTGACACAGTTAGCTTTCAGACTTTCTGGCCGGCCAGAGTGTGTAGCCTAGGATGTGTATGCGCGGGTGGTTTTATGGGTTCGGTAACCACCCGCAAGGTAAGAATATACGAAATATAATACATAAATATGTTACGGGTGCAAAGTGCCAGAGGGCTAGAATCGTCTGTCACTCAGGGTAAGCAGGGGGAAAATTGCTACACCACGAATGCTAACGGAAGAAGATCTAACACCGTATTCACAAGAAGCGTTTTAACCCAATCTCCAAACAAGATAATTAATCTCTAATTATCTCAATTCAAAATTAATATTATAATAATTATTTTTTTTACTAAATTAAATTTGGAACGCCTCCGGTGAAGGGATTCTTTAAACCTTTCGACCCAAGCAGACTCAGATTCAGCCGTAGCATAGTAAGCAGAGCTAGATTTTGGGTTCCTTAGTCCATTAATTTAAACTTCTTAAGGCCCCCAAGTGAATTCGCTCTAAATTCACACGTTTGTATACTGAAACTCAATTACCACTAGCTAGTGGAATTAAGTTAAAGTAATAAGTAGAATTAAATTCGAACAAAACTCTGAAAGCTATGACGCAAGCATGATACGAATAACCTCGTATGGCCTCACCGAGCCTTGGTTATTTGACAAAGGCTGGACACACGGACTATCCTTAGCATACCTTTGCCACCGAGAGTTTTCTTTTGTACAAATTTATTTCCCATAAACGTAGTACTGTGGAGAAAAAGGATTAGTTCACATTTTATTACGCGAAAGCTACCCTAATTACTAAGGCTGAAAACCCTATTTTACGCGGAAAACTTCTAGCTAAATGTACGAAAGATTCAGGAACCGAAAACCGTTTCTAACCTTAACACTTTTACTTTCAAATCAACTCCCTAGCTTCGAGAGCAACTCTAAACCTGAAACTTCACACCAGAGCTGATAGTCTGGGACGCAATGCCCACAGGTGATGTTAGGTAACAAATCCAAAGCCACTCTCCTATTTTCGAATTTAAATGCAAACGAAACTCCCTAATGCTAATAAATTCGCTGAAAATGGCGAATTTCCCTACGAGCGTAACGGATGTATTTACTGTTCAATTCTCTAGTCTGGAATCCTCCCGCGCGTTTGGCCCTCGGCCTTTTTATATGATTTCACTCAGATTTCACCAGTCGACCTGACACATGAAACAATAGTACGGGTTCATAAATAAGTATCATCCTTATTGGTTTTAGTCGGGTGGCGTGATGTTTTATTGGCGCCGCTCTGTCGGGGAAAAAAAGTAACTTCTGCGCGAATACCCGCATCTACGAGTGGGTAGGAAAACATTTTCGGTGCCGGCTCCGACCGCTTGTTATTCTTTGGATATAAGTTCAATTTATTTAACTAACTCGTTATTTCTCAAATATTCCCCTCCTTTCAGTCTTATATGTTGTGAGTATGCTACACAGGCAGGTCCGTTACAAAGTGACTCGTCCAGCATTTCGCGTCAATCACGTGAAGCCGGGTACCGGCAGAATATCAGCGCTGAAGTTCTTCCTGGACTTTCAGCACATGCTGAGTCGGAGCCCATTCACATTTGCCACGCCTACGTTGGTGACTTTTGTACCCCTGTCGTACCGTGTCTGGCTAATTTCCAGTGTGTTTTTTGCTTTTTTCTGTATGTTATTGTTTTGTTATATTCTTTCTTCGTATTGTGACTTTTGAATTGATTTGTATTACTTTGCTTTATATACGTGTGTGTGTCTTATGTGAATAAATTATTTATCTATCTATCTATCTATTTATCTTTGAAACGGGATTAACATTCTTGGTGTTTTAAATACTGTTTATAAAAAACTGAAATAAAATATAACCAACAACCGACTGCTGAGCATTAACTACTGAGCAGGCGGGGGACCAACCTAGGTAACGCGCAATGAGTTACATTGTTGAATTTGGGTCCCGCCTGCTCAGTAGTTAATGCTCAGCAGTCGGGTTGTTGGTTATTTTTTATTTCAGTTTTTTATTTTCGTCTTTTTGGTAATTTTTAATTTTTTTTGTTGACTTTATCATGAATTCATTTAGGCCATGACACTCGCGCAAACACTACAAATTGATTGAGATATTATTTGTCCAAATCTGTGAAGGAAGTGGAGGAAGAAAGAATAACGAAAAAAATATATTAAGTGAATGTGGGTGGAAGGGCCGATAAGGGTCCCAGGTGGACATACTTCTACCACATAGGGGATGTATTAGTAATGGGCAAGATTGAAAGTACCCGAAACCGGCAAGGGTGCGGCGTCCGTGCGTGCATGCAAGGACTAATGGATGTTGAGGAAGCGAAAGTGATCTATCAGGATCGTGGCAAGTGGCAGTCCCTGGTCTCTGCCTACCCCTCTGGAATACAGGCGTGAGTTTATGTATGTATGTATGGACTGAAATTGGCTGACGCCGGGGGAATTTGTTTATGGCATAACACGGTTGGAGTTTTCAAACACTGCCGGAGGACATTACATCCTTCGTTTGTCATCAGTACGTTTGACGAGGCTATAAGTCAGCTGCTATCAAATGCACTCGCCTCAAACGAGTCGCGTGTAACAAAACGACAGTCTCAGATACGATTGTCTTTATGACGTCATAAAATCTGCCCAAGGGTGAAGACGTACGGGACTTTTCAGACTTTGTATTGATTGAGAAGCTTCTAGTTGGATCTAGCTAATCATGTCATGTCTTAGATTTTTGACACTGCGAGGTGTTACAAAGATTTGATGTAGGTCTTACTGGTGGTTGTATAATTCTTTTAATATTTTTTCGGGATTTTTTCCGGTTCGGTTAGCACTGTACAGAAATCTAGGATAATGCCATCTCGCTTTCAGTCGCTGCGTAAAGAAAGTTTAACTATAGGTACTATTTAGGTACCCGGACCGTGATATAGCGACTGACAAATTAAGGAAACGTCTACTTGCTTGACCCATCTTCTTTATGTGCCGTCGTTCTTTATGCTCCGTTGGCAACCAATTCGGGTAGGTTTCTTGTTTTTCGGGGCAGTCAATACAAACAAGGAGCTGGTACTCTTTTTGCACCATTGGCGTAAGTTGTATAGCCATGATATCGTACATTTACAGCTTATTTAGCTGTCTTATAAAACCGTTTAAACTAACTTGACACTTTGTGTTAGTGACACCTCAGTTTCATCATCACCATCAGCCATTTGACGCCCGCTGCAGGACATAGGCCTCCCTCGTGGGTTCCAAGCTTCCCGGCCTTGTGCCGCATCTAGCGACTCCCCGTCACCGTAACCAGGTCGTCGACGCCTCAGTTTAAACGGTTTTAAAACATTTAAAAACCTGTCATGATAGAAACTAATTGTAGTTATAAAGAGGACATTGTACATGCTAGTATATTAAGCATAAGCGCGGTTTGTGTTAGATATTCCGCTATTCAATTTCCGCTTAAAGTTTAAGGAAGCTGTTGTATCTAGGTAGAACAAAGTTCTTCCTTCAATCCATCGCCTTTTGTCTCAAAGGCCTGAATTCCCAATCAATAAGGAGACAGATCTTGGAAAGTTGAAAGTTTATTTTAGGTCCATCCCCATTTGAGTTTCACCGCTAACTTCAGGGGTTGAATGTGCATTTTGCCCTGGCGTTGGGTGAAAAGTGGAAATAGGTTACCCGAGGTCGCTCTGTCTCACTCCAATTCATTTTAATTAGTCCCTAGATTGTTAGGTCACAGAAATATTATGACAGGAGTACGGTCCTCATACTAACACGAGTGGTACTGCCATCTTCGTACGGAATGTGATAACTGCATATAAAAAACACAATTAATACCCACGTCGTCACAGTGTGCACGGCGTGACATTTCCTGATTTATTTTATTTTACTTCAATAAAATTTTCATTATGATTTTCAAACAGTTACAAATGTTACGGCAGTAATCACTACGATCATAACCAAACGATAGTAAATTATTTCTTGTACTGTTCCAGGCTGTAAGTTGATAAAGCTGGATTGCTCAAGAATTGTTAATAGAGTAACACCTTTGCATGAAACTAGTGTAGACAAGAAACAAAAACTGCCCCTATATTACCCACACCAAATCCTGAACGATTTCAATCGTCTAACTGTAAAATTTCATACAAATTGCTCTCGCAAATTCAGGATTCCGACAGAATTTGGTGCGCATATTTAGGCCCCAGTTCTTTGTTTGATAAAGAAGTGCCTTTGGTATAAGTAGAGTGTGTGATGACAAGTGTAAAGGTCAGAAGTAACAAATCTGAGGAGATCTGTATGCTTAATGCTAAGGGTAGAGCCAAGACTACTAATTTAAGTCCTAGGATTCCACAATTGTATTGTGCCTAACTAGATCAGCGAGGTCGAGCCAGATCCGGGTTGAATATGACATAGCGTAAACTGGTTAGGTGTTGGGACTGAGGCCGAGATTAGATGTCTAATTCAAACAGAGGTGACATGCACTGACTGTTTAATTAAAGCTGAGATATGACTCAGGAAAATTTGTCGCCCTTTATGTCACTAAATAAAAACTGATTTCAGAATACAATAATAATTTGGAGTTGGTGTCAAGCTGCTTGACCAGAACGTAAACACAGACTCCAAATGTTTATTACACCGGGTCGGCAGCGTGCGACCGGCATGATTTCAGTCTAAAATAATCTTTAAATACTTACTTAGGAGCGTAGAGACCACAATAATTGCGCAAAAAGAAGCCGTGCGGCCGACGAGCACGTCACGGGAACGGACCTTTTTGCACTCTTGAAATCGCCGGCCCGTTGTAACTTGGATATATTTTATTAGGGTGATTTAGCTGCAAACATACTTTAGCTATCATAAAAATGTCAAGATTCGAAGTCTGTAAATTTGGTTGGTTGTCAAGGTGAATTATTTATTGATAAAAGACACTATAAGTGCCCTATTGCCCATTTATTGATCGAACGACCTAGGTATTTAATACATACATTCAGTTAGATAGTGACTAGTAGATTTAGATCCAACAACCGAATTCAGCACAGCACAATAAACTTTACTCGCGTGTGCCCTCAATTACGGTTGTAAAAAAAGGGGGTTGAAGGGGTTCAAAAAGTTGCTAAAAGCATCACATGATTAATGGACGTCCCCTAAATTACAAAAGTTTTATCCGTAATTTGTTTACGAATGAGTTTCTATTTCTGAGAAACATTCTTTGAATTATTTCAAAGAATGTTTCTGAGTATCTTTGTTTTTTTTTAATCTTAAATTTATTTCTAAGTAAAGAATTTGCATTCTATTTATTGAATGTTAATCTATACATATAATAAATCACGCAAAAACCACCGAACGGAATGAAGTAACCCCACCAGAATTATAGCTTAGGTTCCCGTGTAACATATAGGCTACATAACATCACGCTTAAGTCCATAAGGGGTTAAAAAAATCATCATAAGGTGTGAGGTCATTGAACAATGGTTTTACCACAATGATGGAAAATTTAACCAGGTTACGAAGAATCAGTCACTACATGTCAGAAATATCCTTACATGTCACCGTGGGAATCACAATTATCGACAGGTTATGCAAAAACCGGAGTACTGATCGACAGTGTATGCAAAAACGGTTTATGAAAGAAGTCACAATTAGGGTTCTGTATTCAACGGGTAAGGGACCCTATTACAAAAACTCCACTGTTCGTCTGTCTGTTTGTCTCTCCCCAGGCTGTATCTCATGAACCGTGTTATCCAGACAGTTAAATTTTAACAGATGATGTATTTCTGTTGCCGCTACAACAATAAATAGTAAAAACAGAATAAAATAAATATTTATGTGGGGCTCCCATACATCAAACGTGAATTTTTGCGGTCTTTTGCTCGATATTAATAACGGCAACAGGTAGACGCTTGAAATATTCAAATTTTGTATAGATAATGGTACGGAATCCTTTGTGCGCGAGTCTGACCTGCACTTGGCCGGTTTTTTTTTTCAGTTATCCTTTGTTCCGTACTAACTTAGGTTAGCCGGTAGCATGAAGCTCGCCTTTGTGCAAAAATGTGTGTTTAAATGCCATAAACGATTTTAATAATAATAATAAACTTAAAACATCCTGGGAGACGATAAATGTAAATTAAAATTAATTTTTTGATGCTTTTTATGCATAATATGTTTAAGTGATCCGATAATCCCTGCTTTCAGCTACGTGGGTCGCGGTCTATATAGACTATATTGATTTGTTTGGGCTATTAAAATCGAGGTCGGATTACAATAAAAATATCACAGCGGTCGTCTGGCTAAGACTAATTTGTTTGTCCGACGGACACTAAAAACCGGCCAAGTGCGAGTCGGACTCACACACCGAGGGTTGCGGAACGCAATAAATACAATATAAATAATAATAAAATCTACACCACACAATCACTTATCCTAGTCCCAAAATAAAACATGAAAAAAGGTTAGGAATTCTGCCATAACAAATTTAATAGAAAATTTCAACAAGCTATAATTCCCGGCAGATAAATTAACCAAAAAACCGCGCAGTCGCCATGAGTTTGCTAATGCCGCACATTATACCTTTTATGATTCAATAGCTAAACCTCCGGTTTATTGTGCACTCATCTGATCTCTTACTCTACTGTTAAGAGCTGTTCTGTCAGTGCGCCATAGTGCATATAAAAAAGCAACTGACAGCGGTTGACAGTAGATTAACAGCATGTTAGTGTACGAGAAGTCGGGGGTAAGCCTTTTAAAAGTCAGAGAGATAGACGTCGTGTTTCTGTAGATAGATAGAATATTCTTTATCGTACACCAGTAATTACAATTAAACCTTAAAAAAATATTGATAAACTCAGAAAGCTAGTTTGGGAGCCAGTAACCATTCTTCTGACCCTTTTCTAAATAAAGTTTTTTTTCATTTTCCATTGACGGAAAAGACGTAAGGACCTTGTGGATCCTGAAGTTACGGACGGTGTACAATAAAAAAATATTCTTATCTTATCAAAGAATTGCTCAGTTGAAGTGCCAGTGGGGGGGGCACGTAGCTTGGAGAACTGATGGCCGTTGGGGCGGAAAAGTTCCGACCTGGCGACCGCGGACCGGACGAAGCAGCGTGGGCAGGCTCCCCACCATCTGACGACCTGGTTACGGTGGCGGGGAGTCGCTGGATGCGGGCGACACGTGGGGCGACACAATACCAGGAAGCTTGGAAAACCATGAGGGAGGCCTATGTCCTGCAGTGGGCATCAAATGGCTGATGATGACGATGATGATGATTATCTTACCTTAGTAAGGTCTACCGTTGTTAGATTTCTGGTACGGAACCTTGAAAACTGTCATCACGAACGGGCCTGTGCAGTCGCAAATCGGCTCTACAACTAAGCTAGATGACGTATATCAGCGTCTAGTGGCCAACATCGTGAGGAAACCTGAGTGACTAAGGTGTTCACATGCCCTAGTAAAGAGTTATCAATAAACAGTTGCAATAAAGAGTTATATCTATCTGTGTATCGATCTATCGAGCTATCCATCCATTTATCCGACTAACCGTCCGTCAGGCTATCTACATATCTTAGTATCCGGGGTGCGCACGCGGCCAATACTGTCTTTTTCTCTCTGTGACCTGCAGAAAGTCCTATTAGGTTATACAGGGTTATTTAAAAAATGCCCAATTCCTGAACTAAACTAAGATGTAGTTTGAGTTTATCATTACTACAACTTTTGTTCTACTTTGAAATTTATTCTTAGTTTATGCATTTTTCGAAAAAATGCGACACTAAAAAGAAAAAGTGCGTGTCAGGTCACGCGCAGTACCCTACACTTTCTGTGGAAAGAGGGAGTTTAATGTGCATTACAGAACTAACAACTTCAGCAACGTAATTTTCAATGGATTTTGTACGAAGTTTTCTTTTTATAAGTCGGTCGACTATTACTCTTCAACTTGTAAAGCCTACTTAGTCGTGACAGTTTTCCTTTTAAATTTATTATATTTACGTGCGTTATACTGTTATATTTACCGTTTAGCACGGGGTGGGGGGGAGGGGGCTGATCCACCTTACCCCCACATACCCTGACTATGCGACAATGATATGTAGAGTCTGACCAAAAAGGTGCCTATGTTTAACTGTATCGCGCACGAAGTCATAGTTTCTGCGCTACTTTTTAAGAAAATATTTTGAATTTTGACTTTTTGATTTAGTTATCGATATGGTCGGAGCTTAAAAGGTGTGTGATAAGGACCCTCAAGACTTGCATTTATTATTTTATGCTTGTTTCTCAACGTCAATTTATTTATACAGGGTCTAACGAAAATAGAAAATAGACAAAAAAATATTTTTTCGGAGCTCGAACAGTATGTGAGAAGGATTTCATTTTTATTATTTGTTATTATTTCGATTTTTTCGTTAAGCTAATGTTACTTTTCCTACTAAAATTAAGGTAACGCAGCAAGATCTATAAGAGCGATAGCGTTAGCATAACAATACTATCGAAATAAAAAAAAAATTGTTCTATTTCCGTGTTAATTTATAAATGAGATCACTAAAACATACTATTTGATCCGCGAAAATATCGTTACCTATGTTTGTTAGACCCTGTATAAATAACATGACTCGCCTCACTCGCCTGTCGGTTGAGATAGAAGCATAGAAGAATAAGTGCAAGATTTCCCAGTGACTTCTGACCTCTTTCTTGTAAGTACCAGTGATGCATTTGTAATAATATTATTACAGTAGTACCTACAAATAGAAAAAACATAGAAATATTTCTTCACACAAAATTCACGGTCCCAGACCTCTCGATTAGTTTTTACCAATGAAATGAGCGAACGCTGTGCTGGAGAGTAAATCGCTCTGTGATTGGTTCACCTGTACGCCATGCGTGACGACGTGAACGTTGATTGGGCGTTAGTAAGTGACAGCGTAACTGATGATTGGTTTAATACAAAAACGTCAAACCATTGACGTAATTGACGTTTAAGCCGTCGAAATATCTAGTTACCTTACAAGATGGCGGTCTGGAGGTGGCAGGTGCATATAATATATTCACCCGGGTAATAATACTGAGCTTGCTCCGATTGGTGGGGTCATTTTTTGCGCTAGTCAGACCTCTATGTTTTTAACTATCACTGGTTAGAACTAACAAGGAGGTTATAGACTTTTTGGTAGGCGCCAACAGTGGAGAACTTTCACAAAAATATCATCATCAGCCATTTGACGCCTACTGCAGGATCTAGGCCTCCCTCATAGTTTTCTTAACCATGAGGGGTTTCGCCATAATCGCCACGCTTGCCAGGCGAGTTGGCGATCGCCGTATGCGGTTGGAATCTCAGGAAGACGCGGCAGCCCGTCCCCTTGTAATTATTATTATTATTATGGGGGAATAAAAAAGATAATAGTCTCGTCTGACCAAAATGACCAGACGGACGCCCCTCCAGCTGAGGAGTCCAAGCGGCCGGAGGGCGACAACGAGAGAAAACGTCGGACTATCCGGGCTGTATCAAGCAGCACCGCCTTCTGCATGGTTATTATTATTATTATGAATACGTTTATTGCACATAAGTAAAAAATACAATGGCAATGAGGCGGACTTAATGATAGTAATTCATTTCCTTTGTCGCCTTCTACGACATCGAAGGAAGGAGATGGAATTACGCTATTGTTAATCCGGTGCAACACGGCACAAAAAATGTTTTATTATAATCGGAGGCGCCATGTTAAAAGATAAATAAGAGTGGTTATTTTTTTTCTGTTAGACTATTTTATAGTGTGATCCGCCGAAAAGCCATTCTAGTCACGTGGTGCAAAAGCGCCTCATACAAATCGGACTCAAGCTATGACGTCACAAATTGCACGTAAAACCATCTATCGTATGAAGCATTTATCATTATTCTAGTTATCTCGTAAAATAATATCTACACCCTTTTTAGAATATGTTGAGAATTCAATGAAGAAACGAAATCTAATAGGTATGTTTTTTATTATTAGAGTAGGTACATACTTAACTTGATTTTTCGCATTGCTTGGGACCCCAAAAACCCCGAAAAATATATTTAAATGCTTTTATTTTTTTTAATTTTCTGGAGTTTTTGTCTGTTTACAATGAGTTTGAGTTTGACACAAGTTCCCCATTAATTTGTTATTTTTTTTTCGTATCTGCACATTGCATTGAGCCAACAACAAATTGATCAGTGACGAATTAATGTGATGAATCATCAGAATCACATCATCGTTCGGCATCCAAAACCGCGAACGTGACTTTTATAAATTTTATAGGAGACACTATGAACTTTAGAAATCATACCGGTCGTACACATACTAAAAATTCGAAATAGTGGTTTTTAGACTAACTTAAACCATAATAGTCCAAAAATCATTATTTCGAAATTTTTGACGATATAAAAATGTGGGCCCCAAGAGGCATAGGTACAACATTCCGGTGCATCAGAGAAAAACAAAGAGAAACCTAATTATTCGAAGTAGTAGGTAATACTTCTGTGCAAGCATTGTATCTGTTGGAACGTGGGGTGGGAGCGGCCGGGCGTATGCACAACGCCCTGTTTTCACACCAACTTAACTTGACCTGCCACTCCTCCGCTTGGTTTAAAGAACAGGGATGGATGTAGGTGACACGGGAGGTCAAGGTAACCGGGCGTGTTAGCGCTCTATTTGGAATGCTTTCCTACATGGATGTTATATGGTGAAACATGTTGTAATACTACAATAATTATATAATATATCCTAAGAGGTAATCGAGATATTATGAAATTGAAATAAAAATAAAACAAAAGTAGAAAAAGGAATTCCCGTACCGGGAATCGAACCCGAGCCTCCTGGGTGAAAGCCAGGTATCCTAGCCACTAGACCATACGGGAGATGTCAACTAATGTCAAATAGTTTAATACTAGCTAAATTTACTAACTTATTAATATACCGTAAAAGTATATTCTTTTGAATTAAAAATGTGGTAAAACACTATGTACATACCTCATTTAAATTATAAAAATAAACAATGAATACGAGATTGATAAAAACAAGAAAAATATTTACAAAATACTCAGTACCTCAGCACGTACACGTGGCACCATCTAGTGTAATTTATTGGCACTAAATTACTCGGCTCTCCATGAGTAGAATTCAGCAACTCAGCTTTGTGAATTATGACAAGTTATAGTTCAAAGATATTTTGATAGATGTCGCTATTTAGTACTGCATTTTTCGAAGGTCGCCTGCATAGATTAGAGTTGCTCGGTAGTAGGTAGTACTGCTCGCCTGGGCCGCGTTTCATAAAACAAGGGATTCAATGAGCTAACTAGCCTATGAAAAAAAATCATAATCTTCTTTTACAGATCGTATTTGCAAAAAGTGTTTGTACAATGAAAGGTGAAAGGAAATACAATAGGGCCCTGTTGTTAACAGAAGACGAGCCTTGTTAGATGTTGCGTTGTGTGCTTACCCGGGAGTGTGCTTACCCCATACCCTCTTTCATATACCATGACCAAGATGACAATTCGATGTGCATTGTGTGTTCGAAGGAAGACTCGGCTACGCAGTGTACAGTAGAAAACACGTAACATTTTTTATGTGTGCACTCTACTCTGTTACGTAACGGGTCATTTTGCTACAAAAATGTTACAGTTGACTTGCTGTTGGATGTATATCGAATTGTCATAATAGTCTATGGATTGGAATTTTAAGAAACACAGCGTAGGTATGATCATAAGCGTAATGCGGTACGCCGACAACAGGTCAACCTTAACCTTTTTGTTGCAAAATCGCCCTTAACGTCAACGATTAGAGTGCACGTATGTTGATGTGATGTCGACTCTACAGTCGACCGCAGCGCAGATTAAACTTCACATTTCGGTTTTTATTACTGTTTGTATGGTACCTATCGGTAAAGAATTGAATTTCAACCGACAATGCAACGTTAATAAAAATTACTTGTTAAACTTTTTATCAAAGAAACAGGTTTGAAATAACAAAAGTACCGTTTAATAACTTAATTAGTCTTTTAAAATTTATGTAAGATGATCTACATGAGGGAGGCCTATGACCTGCAGTGGGCGTCAAATAGCTGATGATGATGATGATCTAAACAGCGTCTAGTAAAAACTTCTACCTATAAACAATATAAGTCAAGGAAATTACCACTCAGACGCTTGCCTGTAGTAACTGGTACATATTTTTACATGCAGTAGAATCTTCTCAGCTTGACAAAAATCGTCGCTTAGCAACAACACCGCTCAGTTTGATTTGAATCCCCTTGGGTGCATTTTTTTTTCAGACTTAAGCATTCAGACTAATCACCGGTGTATACCTAACACCGCGCAAATATTTTTTTCTATGCAGTACCTACCGCAGAAACTGTTTCATAAACAGCCTATATACCTACGTCCCACTGCAGGGCACAGGCGTTCTCTCAGAGAGAGAGTATAATGATTAATCATCACGCGCGACCACCGCGGATTGGAGACTTCAAGCGCTGAGATATGTGAATAGCTCAGGCTTTCTCACGGTGTTTTCTTTCACGGTTAGCGAGTAGTATTGCTACTATACCTAACTTCACAAATGTACATAACTTAGACAACAAAGCCATAGGTACATGCCCGCACTGGGAATCGAACCTGGGTCTCTCAAAAAGCCCAAAGACTACTTACTAGGCTACCACCGCTCCAGTAATTGTTTACGAAAATTAAAAAGGTTTTGTTTCTCATGTAAAGGAAGAATAATCACCACGCGTACCTACCGCGGATTGGCGATTTCAAGCGCTGAGGAATAACCGTGAATAACTCAGACACTCAGGTTTCCTCATGATGTTTTCCTTCACAGGTAGTCAGTGATATTGCTACTAAATTTCACAAATGTACATAACTTAGAAAACAAAGTCATGGGTACCGCACTGGAATCGAGCCTGGTTCTCTCGCTTCCGAGTCCAATGTTTTACTCACTAGGCTACCACCGCTCTTGAATGGTATAACCATTAATTTTTTTTAATCAGCTCCCCAAGGGCTAGCCAATGAAAAACTACCTTATAAAATAGTGAATTATATCTTCTTTTATTGTAAAAAATGGTAAGGAAACCCGCACGGATTGACTTATCTTTCGTGTGGGCTAGGCCGACTAAGCTGTCAGATGCTGGGCAAGACTACTCCATCTAAAAAACTCCCTTCACCCATCCATTGTGCTTGGGTGCCACTGGACTTATAGCGCCCAGTGGCGCCTTCACTTTTATAAAGTCGTGATATAAATCGTCTCTTTACCTAGATACAAAGGCCAAATTATTGCAACCTAGAGCCTGGCACATTTATTTATGACCATTAAATAACTTAGTAAATATACTGTAAATATTACCTACACAAAATGTTGCTATGCCGCAAAGGGTCCATTATGATAGTTATAACTCTATGAACTCTACCAACACCTTGTAAACTCATGGTTGCAATAAATGATGATGATAACGATGATGACGTAGGTCAAAGAACCTTTAAAGGACTTTAAAGATTTTTTTTTTGCCAAAACGGCCCTTTTTAGAGGCTTTAAGTTCTAGAAATCGCTGTCACCTTTATTGAGACTTATGATCACATTATGCAAAATCGTGTTATGAACATTGGTGGCGCTCTAGTAAGCTCTGGGTCGCCACGTTGCTCTCGGCCGCTTTGACAACCAAGTTTCGCAAGCAGTTGTGAAACAGGAACCCTTCCTCTAAATGTATATATAGTTTTTTTTTGTTTTCTGGTTTTATTAAAAGACTAGTGAGCTATTATGAATCTTTCTTTATTTTGTAACAATAACTCTAGACAGGAGGTATTTATCATTTATGCATGTATTAAATAATATAACTAGGCTCTAGACAAAGAAAACCTTAAATTAAGATGACTTTAAATTATGTATAAAATTAATAAGGAATGACTAGTTATCACTGAATCTAATTACATTTTATCATTAAGCGTTTGACATGACACTAAATTTTCAGGACGATACATTTTGCACGTAAAACATGGATTTTTTTAGATTACTTCACATAGAGGCATTAAATACATTTTGTAAGTAAGAATAAAAATACCATAGTTTTTTTCTTCTACATATTGACTAGATCCTTCTACAAAGAGATGATGTAGGTATGTAGGTAGGTACGTAGGTTGTATGTTTAGATTTAGGTAAGTACTGAGCGATGAAAGCGATCTTAGAAAATAAATTTTCTAGGTGATGATGTACTTATAATAGTTTAAATAGGTGATCTTTTTTTCATACGAAAGAGAAAGAAATTACTTAACCAACCAATAGACAAATTGAAGTACCTTCTTACTCTTTATTGTAAAATAAATGCAAAGTATGCGATAAATAAATACGTTATTAAAGTGTAACTAAACAACGGTGCTGACTAGTAGCAATATATTTAACAATATATTTTTGTGATTAGGTAAGTTTGTTTGACACTTGCTTAGGTAGACCTACCTACGTTTTATACGGTTAGTTACAATTTTACATATTATTATTTTATTACTTTCTATTTCCACGGATTCTTTTGTCTGTGTTCATAATAAATACCCTTGAATCTTGATTCTGAGTTAACAATATATTTTATTGATCCGTACATAAACAACAGATGGCGTTCTTTGAATTAAAATTATATAAAAAAATATATAGTTCCTGTTCTGGACAACAGGTGGTGCTACGGTTGTGTCCTATTGTATGAATGGTTGATGTAGAGTTAGCAATCGTTGTTTTATTGCGCGGTGTCCCTGCGCCTCCTTCCGGGTCCACCAGCGAAATTGGCCGCTGCCAACCCCATAAGGTGCTTAGCTTGAAGGGCACCGGAGTAGCCTCGACTTAGGCCAAGGTCCAGCGCACGTTTTTCGCTGAAAATTGCCAGAATAATTTCGAGTCAGCGCATGCAAAAAAGTTTAGCGTTCCCATAATTCTAGGTACTTGGTGACTTTTCTACCTTATATATAATAGTAGATTATGCATTAAGGGGATAAAGCAGTGTATTATGTCTCGAGCGATATTTTGAACCCCAAGGACGAGGGATCCTAGGGTTAACTCACGAGCGAAGCGAGGGAGTTAAAGCTAGAATCCCGAGGCCGAGGGGTTCAAAAACGCCTGAGACAAATACACTGCTTTATCCCCAAAATGCATACTCTATATAAACACTGCGAGGCAATAAAACATAATACAATTAAAAAGAAAGTTTGTTTGTTTTTTAGTGGCAAATTCTTCTTCATGCAGGTTTCTATGAAAAGTTTCATTCTAATTTTGAATACATTCTCCTTGATTTAGGGCTCTATGAAAAGTTTTCATTCTAATTTTGAATAAATTCTTCTTGGTGTAGGGCTCTATGAAAAGTTTATATTCTAATTTTGACGTTTGGTCATGGATTGCAAGGAGCTCGTATATTCAATGTTGATTGCATTCCAAATTCAAATGTCATAATTCCCTAGGGGATTATGAAATTCAGTACATTTATAATGACCCGGCTAGACCATAGGACACAAATGACTTGCTTTAAGTTGAGTTTGCATGACACATAATATGCCATTGACGAGCAGGTGTTATATAAAATTAATAATGCTAGGCCATGTAGCACGGCCGTTGTATCGGGTCCAATAGCGGAAGATATAATAGCACTATCTCGCTTTTTATTGCGGGTAAGAGCAAGATAGCGTGACAACAAATTGTCATATTGAAAAAAAAAAAATGTCCCTTGCTATGTTTATTTTTAGGACAGCCGAGTGGTCGTGCCCCCTGGGCTGGTACAGTCGATAACACATTGACGTTTACAGACGTGCACTCTACTCAGTTATGTATCTTATGGCGCTTTACTTGGCTATTCGTATTTGCCAACGATTTATACTAAATTGCAGGTTATACAAAACCAGTGCTAATGATTCGTCAGAGAACCCAGCAACGGATTGTTAATATTAGTCAAATACGCAAATACGATTGGCCGAGTGAAGTGCCGGACATACGGTTGACTTGGCAACAAAATGTAAGGGCTATTCAAAATGAAAAGCGGTGTTAGGGGTCGCCACATGAAATTTGAAATTGTCGACAAAAAAAGAAACAAATATACAGGTCGTGTGATAGTACGAAAGGCTTGAAAAATAATAAAAAAACAAAGAAATAAATAGCAATGTTATCAAAGGTTGTCATAATCCACATAATGGGTTATGGTTTAAGGGGCTCCAGGGAGTAACACTAGCGCCACTCAGGAAAAAAAAAATCATATCTTTATTACAGATCGAATTTGAAAAAAGTGTCTGTACGATCTCTCAATCATGTTACTAGTGATTTTTGGGACCCATGACCGAGGATCTAGGGATGACGAACCTGGAAACAGATAGCTTAGTCCTCTGTAAGAAAACCGTTGAGATGAACAAGGGCCCTTCTTTGTCGTGGGTCCTAAAAATGACTGTAAGCATGATTGAAAGACTGTACAGACGCTTTTTGCAAATACGATCTGTAAAAGAAGGTATGATTTTTTTTTTATCGGGGCCAACTACCCACTGGATCCTCTTAAGCTAAGTATCTGCTTGTAAGTCATGCATGAAGCCCGTTGGGTCTTCAAAAGAAGAGGGGCTGGCCTAACCCACGTGGTAGAAAGGCCTAAACGAAGTTCGATAAGCAACTAACAGGCAAGCTTAGACTAGGTAAAGCATTACGAAGACGTACCTAGTAATGTCATCTTTAAAACTGGAAAAGACGAAAGACACACGTTAAAAATGAAGTGGAAATATGGAAATAACAGTCAGAAAGTACTTGAAATTATGTAATAAGAGGACATGCTGACAATGTGATCCGTCCACCAGAAACGTCAGAAAGATGCAAAAAGCGTTGGTGCGTTTGTTCCCAGTTTGCCTCGTTCCCAGATCGCAAAATTTTATTGTTCTGAGTTTTACGGAAATATATTTTTAAATTATTGAGTAAATTAAATTTTTAGTAACTTAAGAATTTTACAGTAACAGTAAGATAAAATTAAAATCTTATTTATGAAAATCGATTCCACTAAAACACTCTTGATGTGGAATCGAAACGGTCCCTAAAATAGGATCATCATCATCAGCTCATCGCTGGCTGCTGCTGGGTAAAGGCATTTCCCCCCAAACGCCATCTCTCACGGTCCCTTGCCATCCGCATCCACGGACTTTCCGCCGACTTCCTTATAGTATAAATAAGACTAAATTTACTGCGTTCATTATGATTTCCATAGAGTGTTGAATAAAGTCATGGAACTTCATTAAATTTAAAATGTAAAATTATCTTCCAAACACAAAAAAATCTGTATCGATAAAAAAACCATGCCCACTTTTCGATTGATTCTTAACTGCGTTTAAATTTTCAAGTTTGTAGGTACCGAAAACTGGAAACAGTAAAAAAGAAAATTTGAAATATATGTTTAGTTTTGCGAATGGTCAACTCCTTTAAGTAAAAAGTCTGCGCCGAATAGGCAAGAGTAGCAAACTGGGAACAATCCGTGGGCAGTCTCACGTTTCCATCTTGCGTTCGATCTGGATGAGGTTCCCAAGGCGGTTCAGCAGGTCCATGATCTCCTCCGGCTCGTACTGCCCGTTACGGTCGTAGATCAAATGGCTGGAACGCAAAAAGAGGCATTAGTTCCAAGAGGTTAAAACTGCTTTTCACCAGGTACAATGGCCGATAGATAACTAGCGGTTTATTGTACATGTGTATAGGGAAGAGCGGGTGATCGTGCTCTTCCACTATAAAGGGAAATTTCCCACCAGGCAGATCGTATGCCTGGGGACGGCCAGTCCGACTAATGTTCGTCGGATTTATGGTATATCATGTGAAACATTTTGCTTGCGGGATGCAGGAATGTTGGAGTTTATAGTGCGCGCGCAGAGTTAACATGTGCTCGCCATACATGTAAAAAATGTAGAATTGGTGGCCCTAATACTAAATAGTGTTTAATTCTAGCCAACCAATAGGTAACGTGGAGAGAGTGGGGGTGCCAAACGGTGGAATGATATTTTTTATGTAATTGGTTTTAAAATAAACTTTTAAAATTAATTTGCAGATGACAAGGGTCCATGAGAGATGGCATTTGGGGAAAAAGGCCTATATCCAGCATTGGGCAGCAGTGGGCTGATGATGATTATGGTGATGAGATAACTTGAACAAGAATCCGCGCAGTCGAGACGACACTGAAACTCGAAATTCGTCCATGCGAAAACAAAGTAATTTATTTATTATCGGGCACTGATGGGATTTCCCAATGATTTAAACTGGCAACCCGCCCCGCGGGCGACGACGGCGGGGCCTGAGGAGGAGAGGGGGTGCGCGCCCGCGCCGCACCGCGCTGCGGCTGCGGCATTCGGGAAACATCCCAATTACGAGTAGTGCTCGCTCGCGTTTTGTAACAACTTCTAATGTGTGAGTTTTATTCCGATTGATATTTTTCGAAATTATATATTATAGAAAGTGGAGGAAAAGCGGGAGATTGTGTAAACGGTGCCTTGTACTCCTTCATGGGTAGCCAAAACTTCTCCAAAAGAGCTAGATTGGTTTCCCAATTCATAATGGAGTGCTGGTCCCAACATTAATGTATGGTACCGAGACTTGGGTATGGCAAAAAAATTAAGAAAGTAGGATTAATGCAGTAGAAATGAGGTCCTTGAGAAGTATGTGTGGTGTTACTTTGAATGACATGACAGGATACGCAATAGTTTGATTAGAGATCGTTGCGGACGTAGTGACGTAGTGACTAGAATTGAGAAAGGAATGTTGCGTTGGTTTGGACATGTGGAGAGGATGAAGGAAGAAAGATTGACGAAACAAATATATCGAGCGAATGTGGGTGAAAGGGCCGGTACGGGACGTCCCAGGCGGACAAACTTCGACCAAATAGGCTTATTAGCAAAGAGCAAGATAAAAAGTACCCGAAACCGGCGCGCGTGCATGCAAAGACTAATGAATGTTAATGAAGCGAAAGTGATCTGGCAGGATCGTGGTAAGTGGCAGTCCCTGGTCTCTGCCTACCCCTCTGGGTTACGGGCGTGACTTTATGCTATGCTATGCTATTTTTTGAAATATCAGGTTTTACATAATTTTAATACATTCGCACTTTAAGCGCTCTCGACCAATGTCGAAGACTAGTAAATCTTTGTCCTGTATAGAATAAAGTATAATCAGTGATCGGAGTAGGTATATTGATTTTTCGTACTTGCATCCTGATATCATAATATGGACATGCAGTTTTTCTTAAATTCTTATACGTCATCGCCATTGTCATCGTTACCATTTGTTTTTGTAAATGGTAATGATGAAATATGAACGGTAATGATGTAATGTGTGTTATTTAGTTTAAAACATTATGAAAAATGAGCAATAAGTGTATGTAATAATTTATGACATACATTCATTGCTCATGTTTCATTATATTACTATCGTCGTCTAACACTTATAATGTGTTAAGCTATATTTCAGTATTACTAAATTAAAATATCAGATTAAGGCAGAATTTGTATAAGTAAAACACACATGAAATCATTACCATTTACAAAAAACAAATGGTAATGATGACAATGGCGATGACGTTTAAGACTTTAAGAAAAATGTCATGTCCATGTTATGATATCATGATGCAAGTACGAAACATCAATATACCTACATACTCCGATCACTGATTATAATACTTGTACTTAACTAATTTCCTCTTTGACTGTTGTTTTCAGCATAATTGTGAGTTTTTATTTTCCACGAGTGTGTCTTTGTATTAATCTATAGAAGACGCCATTGTTTGTACAAGTACATAATATATATCCAAGTATGATTTTTCTGACTTGTAACTATATTGAACAATTGTTTGTTTTCTTTCAACAAATAAAAATAAAATAAAATAATGCTAATTTAACAATAATGATTGGTGAACAATTAGAAAAATGTACTTTTCCTGAAACGATCACATTTTTCAAGGAATAGGTCGAAACAAATCACCCTGTACATAGAGGTAAATATTTATGTTTATTTTACTAGCGGTCCCTCCATCCTGTATACGTCAACAACATGTCACAGGAACCAGAAAAATATTGTTTTTATCTACCACAACGGAAAAGGGATGCTAAGGCCGGCCGCAAACATACGTTTTCCGCACACGTTTTCCGCATTCGTTTTTCGTATTCGGGTTCTCGAGTGCTTTGACATTGACTACCGCATACACAGGTCTTTTTTCCGTTCGGTAAATTCAAAAGAACTTGAACATGAAGAAAAAACTAACGTCTGCGCTAGGCTCGCGGAATTACGAATCAGTATTCCGCATTAAGAAAACGAAAACGGAAAACGAATGTATGCGGCCAGCTTAAAAGTATTGAGATACGTATAAATTAAATCTTTTGTTCCCGTAATAGCAAATCAAATCAATTCATATTGCGTCAAACAATTGTCACTGTGACAATCGGTTAGCTCAGATGTTGTAGTTCCTAGGACTGCGTAATTTTGTTTGTTGGAAAAACTTCCTTATATCTACGGGAATAGGTACCGGGGGTAGGCTGCTGTGGGTACCAAGAGAAGCGTGGCTAGCACAGAGCAAACGAGCAGGCAGCTTGTGGGGCGCACCATCCTGGAATAGAGGAAAAGAGATGGGTCAAAATAAGATAAGAATTACCCCTATTATTATCCTTCACACACGCGCATACATCATTCACCAACTAAAAACATACACACACATACACCCACTTTTTCCTGTATTTTAATATTAAGTTAAAATGTCACTGCATTTTACTGTTCGTATGTATAGCGCTTAAAGGCCGTCCACTGTCGTTCAGAGGATCACTGGCTCCCATAATACAGATTTTTCTAGCTTGGGAGTCAGAAGACTCGCTAACTTTGTTATTTTGAGCCGTCTGTTTACTCTTGCTTTATGTTTATTTAATGTGGCTATAAAATAAAGTAATTCTTATTCTTAACAAGAAACAGATGCATGAAACGACGCCGGTATCCCGGACATGTTGATCAAACCATTGATAGGTTTCGTAAAACTACGGCAAGCAATAATGCCTATCAATCAAGTTATAATAAAACTGAATTTGAACGGATATTTACTCGCAAGTGCACTTGCAAAACTACCGAAACGTCGGAAAATTGTAAAATGGAGCAGTAAACGAGTCCGAAATATCCGTTCGAATTCAGTACTGTTATGTCTAGTGCTCGTGTTAACTTCAGAAAATATTAGGGGTTAAAGTATGAAATTGCCGTTTAATTGCAATAGGTTCTTTGAATTGACATAGAATCTTCATGGTTTGAGGTTTTCGAATGAAACTTTTTTCAAATGATTTCTATGATGTTCTTCTTTTAAAAAATGTGAAACATTTGAATATCGACTTTCAATGGTTTTTGTTATTCAATTTAGACAAGAAAGATCGATACTGCGAAAATTCGAGTGATTTTTGAATACGAGTTCCGACGCGGAACTAACGCGGCAGAAACAGCCCGCAATATCAATGCTGCGTTTGGAGAGGGGTCTACTAATGAACGCACCGTGCGATTTTGGTTTAAACGCTTTCGTGATGGAAATTTCGACTTAAAGAACGAGCCACGAGGAAGACCGCCCACACAGGTGAATAACGATGAATTAAGAGAGATAGTGGAAGCCGACCCTAGTCAAACTACCCAGGAATTAGCGGCATGGTTTAACGTTACCTTACCCACAATATTGACTCACTTGCGTCAAATCAATAAAATAAAAAAATACGAAAAATGGGTGCCTCATGATTTGACTGATCTGCAGAAAGAAACGCGTGTTGAAACTTGTGTTGCCTTGTTGAACCGGTACAGAAATGAAGGAATATTGGATCGAATTGTAACATGTGATGAAAAGTGGATTCTTTATGATAACCGGAAAAGAAAAATGCAATGGCTGACCCCAGGTCAAATGCCACAACAGTATTCAAAAATCACTCGAATTTTCGCAGTATCCATCTTTCTTGTCTAAATTGAATAACAAAAACAATTGAAAGTCGATATTCAAATGTTTCACATTTTTTTAAAAAAGAACATCTTAGAAACCATTTGAAAAAAGTTTCATTCGAAAACCTCAAACCATGAAGATTCTATGTCAATTCAAAGAACCTATTGCAATAAAACGGCAATTTCATACTTTAACCCCTATTACTATGCCTCTCAAGTTGTCTGTTCGTCTTAGGTCATTCTTTTAGCTCATATCAACTCCTATTGTCAATTTCTCGCCTTTGATAGCACAATTATTTTTTTCACCCATACCAATGCCGATTGAAACGAACTATACGTCTGTGCCGTAAAGCCGTACAGCGAAATAGTGTAAATAATGCTCTAAGACTTACAATGTTACCATGATAGGAAGCGAAAATCTGCGTAAGCTATACAATATCACGTTCAAGTAAATTCTGTGTGTAAGAGGCTTCTTGAGGTTCTATACAAAAAACATATAATAATAATAACTGGCCTGAGGTTATCGGTCGTGGGTCCTAGAAATTACTACTATACTACTCTTGAGAGAAGATATCATTTTTCTTTCGTTGGCGGTGATATTTAACTTCATGGAGCTTCTTATGTTCAAGTAAGTGCCTCTTTAAACTTAAGGTTAATATCGCCATAATAATGCAGCTCATTGCGTGTCACTGAGAGAAAGTGTGCACATCGCGGATTGGGGATTTCCAACGCTGAGGTATTTAAACCCCTTAGAAACTCAGTTTTCCTCACGGTGTTTTCCTTCAATGGCAAGTGGTATTGCTACTACAAATTCATAAATGTACGTAACATAGTAAACAAACGTAAGCTTTGGTAGATGCGGACACACCGGGTTTCGAACCCACGACCTCTTCAATGTGAGGAAAGCGTTCTACCGACCGTGCTACGAATAAGATAAGACAAGTATATTCTTTGTGCGGTGCGGTGGTTGCGAAGAGGTAGAACGCCGGCTTCTCATTCGGGAGGTGGTGGGTTCGAATCCTGGCATGTAATTTGTTTTCTGAGTTACCTTTGCGAAGTTAAAGTAACAATACCACTAGCTACCTGTAAAGGAAGACATCGTGCGGATACCTGAGTGTCTGAGGTGTTCACATACTTCAGCGTTTGAAATCGCTAGTCCGCGGTGGGCACGTGTAGTGTTTAAGCCCATACGCTCTCTCTGAGAGAAGGCCTGTGCCCTAAAATGGGACGTATATAGCCTGTTTATGTATGTATGTGTACATTCTTTACTATACATTAGAGCATAGATAGAGCTATCTATCTTCATATCTTCACAACGAATGTACCGCATTTTATCTACAGTTGAAATGAATTGCTCTAGCTACGTCAGAACCGCTTAGATTCTAAGCCAACATTTCTAATGTTTTAGGATTTCCAGAGTAAAAAGGCAATAATAGAGCTTCCACAAATGTAATCTAGAATAACGTTACGCGATTGGTAATCTGAAAAGGGTTGACATTTCTCTTTTGGGTAAAAAATTGAGACTAATGCGACCGTTCAAACAAGACTTTAAACGAATTAGGATCACCGAACATTTAGTTGAATGAAAACGAAGCATTATTCACAAACTGTGTTACTGATATTTTTATTTCAGTTTCAATATTAATAACTTCCACGCAATATGGGGTAGACGAGTTCTCGAGTGGAGACCGCGGATCGGTAAACGTAGTGTAGGACGTCCTCAGACTCGGTGGAGCGATGATCTTCGCAAGGCGGCTGGCAAAAGCTGGATGAGAAAAGCCGAGGACCGTGCTCAGTGGCGTGCTATAGGAGAGGCCTATGTCCAGCAGTGGACAAGCATAGGCTGATGATGATGATGATGATGACGCAACACAATCCCAAAATGGTCCTAACTAGTTGTATATGGAAAAACTTAGTGTAAAGCTTTTAACGTATTTTTTTTCTTTTGTGTTCAATAAAGATTCTAATTTAGTCTGTAATTCATTCGAATTTATGCTCTATTTGATGACTTTGGTATAGGTGCTGGGCAAGCCTACTTCATCTAAACACAATGTCCCAGGCACTGCAGCGTCCGAGCGGTCCCTTCAGCCATCTAGTATGAGTGAAGGTGCCACTGGACGCTGTATAAATCATCGCATTACGTAGATGAGATAAAAAAAAATGTTGATGTTGAGGGATAGCATATTTGGCATGGAATTGAAGTAGTCTTCATTAGTTCGCAAAGGTTACAGGTAGGTATTTAAAATTAACGGTCGGTAAGCATGTTGTGTGTTAGTTAAAACATCGCACAAGGGCAGGAGGCGTGAAACGGTTGTACCTAAACTTTGAAGCTGGAATTTAGTAGGGGAGTTTTACTTTATATTTTGGAAAGTCACGAACAGTTTAGAACAATTTTGAAGCCGGATTATTTTGGACACATTCTAGCATTTTTAATTATTGTTAAAAAAAATATACTGTTGATAAATGTGTTCTAAAGCATTTTCTAAGGCTATCTAGCATTTTTTTTATTTAGATGGTAATAAGATTAAAAATTTTGGAAAGAACCTTTTTTTCCCAAATGTATTTAAAACTTCCGTAACTGACATCATCAGCCACTCGACGCCCACTGCAGGGCACAGGCCTCCCTCGTGGTTTTCACAACCATGAGGGGTTTTGCTATAATCGCCACGCTTGGCAGGCGGGTTGGCGATCGCAGTATGCGGTTGGAATCTCAGGAAGACGCTGCCACCCGTCTACTGGTAATTTATTTCCTTAGTCGCCTTCTACGACGATGTTAAAAATACCTGAAATGCCTCCTGTTCTTTTAAATTCCTACGCGATTCCTCTAAAGCACGCCTCAGATGCATTTTAATAATCTGCGGTTACGTTTTTCAAAACAGGACCGCTAGCCTTTCATTTAACACGCGCCTAACTGCTAGAACTGTGGGTCATTACCGCCAATGGCGGAGCATAGCAATAATCGGACTGGAAAAGTTGGTAATTACTTAGATCCTGGTAACACTAGAAGTCGGCGTGCACATTGAACATGGCTATTAGATAATAATAATGGTATTAGTATAAGTACCAGAATGTAAAACTAAAACTAAGTCTTTAAGAATGCGATGCAAATATTTTGCGCAACCTTCAGAGCGTGGGTGTACCATTGCAGAACAAGGGTTTCCTCCCTTACAGCCCAGTATAATAAAGAAATAATAACTTCCACACTTCCAATAATAAATTATTACTAGGTTTATACTCATAATAACTTCCAATTTGGTCTTTTTGCCAGTCCTTTCAGGAGAGGGAGATCGCCAAACGGATCCAACTGAGATAGGTTGCCTTCAGAAAGCTTGATGATGTCATCAAAGCTAAAATCCCGCAATGCCTGAAGACTAAGGCATTTAAATTAATTCATATTGCCCATCCTCACATATGGTGCCAAAATATGGACACTCACAAAGGCACATATTATGGAGAAAAGTCAAGTTGCACAACGGGCCATGGAGCGAGCCATGCTAGGCATCTCTCTAGTCGATCGTGTGCGCAACGTCGTAATTCGACAGGAAACCATAGTGGAAGAAGTGGGCGAATCACGAAACTTTTTGGTTTGACAAGAAGACGGACGGTGGACGAACCGAGTGGTGGCCGACAACTGGCCGTCGTTCGGAGCAGGGGACCGGCGAGGTTGGCGTGACGATGAAGAGGCCTATGGCCAAAAATGGGCGTCTTTCATTGGCTATATAGATAAGTAGATAGAACTTCCACACATCACAATCACTTGTCCTAGTCCTAAACTAGGATAGCACATCACAAACATGGAAATACACCCAGACTGAGGCCATTTATACACATGAACGACGGCTCCCAGTAAGAATCTAACTCATGACCTCCGGCGTGGTAATCAGACGTCATACCGCTAGACCAACAAGGCAGTCGTAGAGAGTATGATAGAGTGTTCAGAGTGTTATGTAATGAGTGCGTTTGGATTATTTCCTCCTTTTTTCAATAAATTTCTATCTTTCAAAAGTTTTACCAACAAAATATCACAAAAATCTGATTTCTAAACAATACCTCAAACTTCTAAATCAGTTCAAGCATTTTTAAGTTTAAATAAATGGAATCGGAGGAGTACGATCCCTAAACACACTAAACTCTTATATTGTTTGAACAGTTCGTGTAACAATACTAGAATATTACCTAACAAATAATGAATGAAACGAGGTTACTTTACTACGAATTGGGATTTCCCATATAATTTTATTGAAACTGAATTGAATAAAGTATTTACAGAGTCCAACATAGGATCTCAGCTACCAATAAATACCTTGTGCGCAAAGCCCTTTCAATGAGTTATCGGTTCGTAAGGCTTTTCGGGAGCTAAAGGGTACAAAAAGGGTTCGCTAGAGTCTTAGAGCATGAGCTGTCACGTAACGAATACGATTCAATTTCTATGTTGTGCCAAATGTTAATGGGCAAGTTTACTGCCGGTTCCGAGCGTGATTAATATACTGTGCTCTATTTTATGAAATGGACTACAATTAGTGGTTTACCCACAGATTAACAAGTAGGAAGACTAACTCAGTTACTAGTCAGCTATGCAATTTGCATCACATTTACATAATAAACTGTGAATTGTGGTTCTATGGAACGCGGCCCAGGTTGACGGTTACGTGCGTGATAGTACGTGAACCCAATGGGCCTAAGCCTAAGGCACTGTTCCAGCCTACATTTATATAATAATAATAATATATGTAGAGCGGTGGTAGCCTAGTAGAGCGGTGGTAGCCTAGTGGGTAGAACATTGGACTCGGAAGCGGGAGACCCACGATCGATTCCCAGTGCGGGCATGTACCTATGATTTTTCTTTGTAAGTTATGTACATTTGTGAAGTTAGTAGCAATACGACTCGCTAGCGGTGAAGGAAAACATCGTGAGGAAACCTAGGCTATTCACATACCTCAGCGCTTGAAATCGCCAATCCGCGGTGGGCATGAGAGAAGGCCTGTGCCTTACAGTGGGACGTATAAAGGCTGCTTATGATAAAAATAAATAAAAATTAGTTACATACTTAATTTAATTAATGTCTTTTGTCTGCGTTTGTGTAATAATTGATGCCATTAAAAACATTACTTGTAAAAGTCTCGCAACTCAGTTCTTGTAAGTATCGCAAAAAGTTGTGGGATCCATGTAATACCAAGTCGGTTAATTTATTCAGCCCCTACTTAAAGACCCTTCCGTCTTATGTTATTGCGTAATTAGCGAACCTAACAACATCTTATACTTAGTGACCGTATCAATATCAAAAATATTTTATGTTTTAAATAAATAGATTGACTTTGGCACAAGATCCCGAATCAAGATTTGCTCAACAAAATGTCACGAAAAATTAAGTTCAGAGGTCTTACGCCCGTATTCTTTTCCAAGCAGAAAACTCACGTGACTACCAAATTCGCTCCCACCAGCACGTTCTCACGGGCAACACTGCTAGAGCTACTGAGCATTGACGTTCAAAGCCATCCTTGTATGTACGTGTAAATATCAATTATAATCCCTCTAATCTGGCCCTATCGTAGCTGCTCAGTTTTGCGTGACATCTACACGTACTTCGGTGGCTAATGAGATTACAATCACCGGACGCAGTGTGGGATCTGACAGAAATTTCGTGGGGCACCGGCTTTCTCTTACCTCTAGTTTCCCGTACACTAACAGTCCGATAACCTACAGCTAACAGATGTCAGTTGGCAAAAGTGTATAAAAAAAACTGACAGATGTTATTTGGAGACTAACAGACTGTTAGCGTACGAGACACCGCCGGGGGTTGGGGAAGAAGCGTGCCCACTGCGATTTCAAGCGAGTTACTGACACAATAATATAAAATATAATATTAAATTAGAAGGAAGTGGCGTGCCAATGCCCAAAAGTGGGCGAGTACGGGCTGCTTGATAATATTTCACAGGATTCTGTGGGGTTGCAGCTGGGTTTTTCTCCCAGAACTATCCAAAATGCTTGGAATATGTACGGTATTTGACACAATCAACAATAAATTATTTCATATGCTCGATTGAAACAAAAATTACAAAATATCTCGGAAAATGTATCTCTTTTAAGTCAATTACTAGTTATTACAATTTTTTAAATAGATTAAACATAAAAAGAGTGCTCTTAAATGTGACGTCATAAGCCAGTATTTTCGTACAACATTCCGTTTTAAAAGTAACTTATTTGATATTTTGTCAAATACCCAATTATTTCCAAGAGACAGGTACAGTTGCCAGAAGACCTTGTTCAGGTAGACTTGGGGCTACAGTTGCTTCAGAGGACCAATGCATAAGTATAATAATACCCGTCAAACTCGACACTAGATAGAAGCTTCTGCCATTTCACAATCTATAAAGGACTTATTCCATGTGTACCGGATGTTTATGTTGTAACGCAAATTGTTATGGAAAATCTGGTACGATTTACACCCATAGTTGATATTTTGGGGACTTTTGCCGGATAATGGCTTTTTTGGTACCGATCCACCTCACCTGTTTCGCGGTGAGGTGGATTTTGCCTATTTGTAACTAATTCAGTCACAACTACATCTCCATATTATGCATCTGAAAATGAAGGGTGCTACTTATCATTTAGGAACATTTCAAAGTTTTCTCCGTACTTTAAAGTTGTTTTGGACATAATGGAGAGGATGAAGAAAGAAAGATTGACGGCAAATGCGGGTGGGAGTGCCGGTAAAGGACGTCCCAGGCGGACATACTTCGATCAAATACGGGATGTATTAGCAAAGGACAAGATAAAAAACCGGCGTGCATCCGTGCAACTACGAATGAATATTGATAAAGCGAAAGAGATCTGTCGGGAGCGTGGCAAGTGGCAGACCCTGGTCTCTGCCTGCCACTCTGGAATACAGGCGTGAGTTTATGCCAGGTTACGTTCAAGTTGCTCGCGGTAGTAGGAGAACCCACTATTTGCGTATGTAAGTATATGTAGATTGTGCTTTGAGTCTTTTTCTCACGCCTACAAAATTCCTTCCTTAAGACGGCAGCACTATTGAAACAACATTCGCACAATGGCCTTAGTAAATTTATGAAACTACCAGTCCGATGATGTCGTGTCGTTACGGTAATCGTTAAATGTGAAACCGACCAGTGCCGTGATTTTCATTTTTATTTTATTTTCAGTTTATTAAGGAAACCAACAGCTTAAATTAACAATAGTAGCTTAAGTGTAGTGCAGTAACAATGTTCTAAAGCCAATAATAGGATTCCACAGATTAACAAGTTAGTTGTATATTAAAAATTCAAACCTATTAAACTTTTTTTTAATACATATTATGACAATTTATGTAATTAAGTTACATTTCGTTGGTAAGTACCTACCTAATATTTAGGTTGTCCTTTAAATTTTTTTGTCTTTTTTAGCTTTTGTATTTTGTTCATTCATTTCTTCAATATCACAATTTCCCAATTATGTAAGAACCAAAATAATATGTTTGTGCCCGGTTTACTCAAAACAGAACCTTTTTAATAAATAAGGCTTTTGGTAGGTAGTTATATCTATCTAATCAGTTATTTTTGTATATGACACACAAGTTGACTCGGCAAACGTTGTTTTGCCATAATCATTAGCCAACGACCTATTCCCAGACCTACCAAATATACAGAAAAATAATAATAAAAATCGGTGAAGCCATTTCGGAGAAATTCGATGCCAAACACTGTGACACAACATAACATAACATAAACTCACGCCTGTATCCCAGAGGGGTAGGCAGAGACCAGGGACTGCCACTTGCTACGATCCTGACAGATCTCTTTCGCTTCCTCAACACTCATTAGTCGTTGCATGCACGCACGCCGGTTTCGGGTACTTTTTATCTGGCCCTTTGTTAATACATCCTCTATTTGGTCAAAGTATGTCCGTCTGGGTCGTCCCTTACCGGCCCTTCCATCCACATTCGCTCGATATATTTGACACAAGATTTTTATATATGTATTAGATATTTCGGCGCTACAAGGTCTATTAATAAAGTTTAAAGTATTGTATAAACATATTTTTGTAATTAAAGACTGTTTGTTGCCAAAGTAATTTTTTTTTCTTATAGCATGCACGAAAATTAAATATGATGCATAAAAATAAAATAAGTACAAGCCGATGGTATAGGGTGATAAACTCAGCGTATGCTGCAGGAAGGCTGTACGTGTGTTCAGCGCTGTTTTTCAGCTTTCCCCCTTGTGAAAAGTTAAGTAAACACTTGTGATTTGTCTTGTTGCAAATAGCAGAAACATAACAGTGACGTGCGATAATCTAAATGAAAATAAATAAACTTTACGATCCAGTTCTAGTAATAACCTGGTTCTATTTTTAGTTCGACTGGAGATTTCCGCACTAAGGGTCGGTTTCTGTATTGAGAATTTCACTAAGTAAATACTTCAGCCTGTACGAGATTAGGATGGCCCTGAAACAGCTCAAGAATAACAAGGCACCAGGAGAGGACGGAATCACATCAGAGCTACTGAAAGCGGGTGGAACACCAGTACTTAAAGTCCTTCAGAAGCTCTTCAATTCCGTCGTGCTCGAAGGAAAAACGCCAGAAGCATGGAACAGAGGTGTGGTGACGCTGTTCTTCAAGAAAGGGGATAACTCTCTATTGAAGAACTACCGACCCATCTCGCTTCTGAGCCATGTTTATAAGCTGTTTTCGAGGGTCCTCACGAATCGTCTCGAACGCAGGTTTGATGACTTCCAGCCTCCCGAACAAGCCGGTTTCCGAAAGGGCTTTAGTACCATAGACCACATTCACACGCTGCGGCAAATTATACAGAAGACTGAGGAGTATAATTTGCCATTCTGCTTAGCGTTTGTGGACTATGAGAAAGCCTTCGATTCGATCGAGACATGGGCAGTGCTCGAGTCTCTCCAGCGTTGCCGTATTGACTATCGGTATATCGAGGTGCTGAAGTGCTTGTACAACAGCGCCACCATGTCGGTCCGAGTACAGGAGCAGAATTCGGAGGCAATTCCATTGAGAAGAGGCGTGAGACAGGGAGACGTTATCTCTCCGAAACTGTTCACGAACGCACTGGAAGATGCCTTCAAGCTTCTGGAATGGCAGGGACGCGGCATCAATATCAATGGCGAGTACATCACGCACCTTCGATTTGCCGACGATATAGTAGTCATGGCAGAAACGATGGAAGACCTCGGCATAATGCTCGACGACCTCAGTCGAGTTTCCCAACGTGTGGGCCTTAAAATGAACATGGACAAAACGAAGGTCATGTCGAACGCCCGTGTTGTGCCCACCCCAATAACATTGGGGAACACGACTCTCGAAGTTGTAGACGAATACGTCTACTTAGGACAAACAGTCCAACTAGGCCGGTCCAACTTCGTGAAAGAGGTCAATCGTCGAATCCAACTCGGCTGGGCAGCTTTCGGGAAACTTAGAAAAGTCTTTTCGTCTAATATACCTCAATCGCTCAAGACAAAATTATACAACCAGTGTGTGTTACCAGTGATGACTTATGGCACTGAAACGTGGTCTCTCACTATGGGCCTCATAAGAAGGCTCAAGGTCACGCAACGAGCTATGGAAAGGGCTATGCTCGGAATTTCTCTACGAGATCGAATCAGAAATGATGAGATCCGTAGACGAACGAAAGTCGTCGACATAGCCCAGCGGATTAGTAAGTTGAAGTGGCAGTGGGCGGGGCACATAGCACGCAGAACTGATGGCCGATGGGGCCGAAAAGTTCTCGAATGGAGACCACATATCGGCAAGCGCAGCGTGGGACGACCAGCCACAAGATGTACAGATGACGTCATTCAAGTGGCAGGAAGACGCTGGATGCAGGCCGCTTCCAACCGGTCTTTTTGGAAATCCACGGAGGAGGCCTATGTCCAGCAGTGGACTTCTTGTGGCTGAATGATGAAATACTTAAGTAACGTTCTGTCACGCTCTTTTCCGAGAAATTCGAAGAAACAGCACTACAGTTAACTATTCACTTAGCGAAATTCTCAATTCAGAAACTGGCCCTTAACCTCATAGTTGGGCCATTGTACGTAGTAAGTGCTGAGGTTTGTGAATACCTGAGATACTAGGGTATCTTCACGATTTTTTTCCTTCAGCGTTAGCGAGTGGTATTGCTTTATAACTTTACAAATGAACGTAATTTTGAAATAAAGTACATGCCGGGATTCACGACCTCTCGAATGAGAAGCCGGCGTTCTACCGCTCCGCTAACACCGCTGTTCCAGTAACAGCCAATGTATTCAAATAAAATGGAACACAGACAAATTCATTGTAAAGCAAAATCGGAGCGCGCAACGTAACACAAATGTCAGTAACATTTTTCAACGCCTATTTGAAAAAAGTTGATGCAAACATTGACACTTCGACAGTGTTGTTAACTCACTAATCGACCAATTTAACATTATGTAGGCTTACCACCTTAGTCTTAAGAAAATAGAGGCTATATTTCTCTGTACCAAAGGTTACGAAAAGTTGGCGCGGATCAACTGAATGCCTTTGTGAAATCGTGTCTGCCTTACCTAGCTTCGTTTGTACCGGAACCAGGGGTACAACTAGAGACTATTATGTACTACTTCGTACTGTTTGGCACAAAAGTGGAAACACATTGGTACGTAAAAGTTTAAAATGTAGCTCTTGGCAATATTTGTTACAGTCTCTATAGTTTGTCAAAATTTTATTAGCTATTACCCGCGGTTTCGTCGCATGGAAATTTTGATGTGTATTTTTCTAGGATAACAGGTAGCCTTAGCACATACTCGTAGGCTACTTGTTATCCTGTGAAAATCCAGATCCAATAAAATATTCCAATAAGATATAGTTCCAAACTATATTTCATCTCTGTGCCAAATTTCATCCAGATCCGTTCAGCCGTTCTGGCGTGATTGAGTAACAAACATCCATACAAACTTTTGAGTTTATAATAGTAGTAAGATCAAATTAATTTATGAAACAATAGTTACTTTTATGTGGCACTATAATTTTTCACGCAGTTGCTCTTAAATTGACTCTTATTACACCGTTTTTAGTTTAATAATTCAGCATATTACCATACTTGCGCTGTAGAAATATTACCGTACAAGTTTAGTGTTGTAATAAAAACCTTTTTTAATTTCAGCAAAAGTTTATGTAAAAAAACATTGAATATTTTGGGTTGAGTATTGGCAGTGGACTGTAGGTGAAAACTCACAGGGGTCTGATTTCCCTCAGTTTTATTGCACAAGCGATGAACACACAAAAAATTATTACGGCAATGTTCTTGTCTATTAGGCGCCACGAAAAGAAGAGAAAATTAAAAAATTAAGGAGCAACAATGTTGCTATATTTAATGTTGCCAACTGAATATTTTACGAATATTAAATGATTTTAGGGTTAAGATGACAAATAAGCATTTTTTTTCTTCATAAAATAGTATATTTATAAACACAAATTAACTTAACTATCGTATTTAGAAACATGAATTTATAGTTTATTTTGTTTTTTATATTGCCGCTTCTCCGGCTGAACAGCCATTTTCCATAAATCTTTGCTAAAGTGCTGCTGTGTGGTTAATTACTATCAAAAATGTCTACTTCAAGTTACTAACAATACAAGTTTGTTTTTTCCTCGCAATTGTGTTGAAAAACGTCGTATGCAACTCGTGTTAATTGATCATTACACACTCAGCTTCCTTACCGCGCTTACAATAATGCCTTGTGTGTAATTAATGACCAACTTAGCAAACTTGTGTCATAATGTACTGTAATGTTATTACTGTTCTACTGAAGCTGCTTATAATGATTAATTTATTGTTTTTTCATGTAGTCAACTGAGTATTCGTAACGTTTTACTAATGACGGGATTTTTTTTTCTAGTGCCAAGACCACATTTCAGAAGAGTCAGAAGAATACACACTCATTATTATACAATCGTTAAAAATGACAGAATTTGTGAGCGAGAAGGACTGCTAAGGCTATCAGAGAATATCTGTACCATGCACTGAGAATGCTTCGTTGAGTTTTGTCACCATCTGTACCGAATAGACAAAGTAGAGTTTCAGAAACCTTGCGTTGGTTCAACGAGGCAACTTTCTATATGTCTGTTGACCGTTCAGTTTTGATTTCAACACTGCAATTCGAGAATGACAAAATTAGTTAGTACGTAGTAACGCTGAAGTACTTCTTCGCGATGTTTTCCTTCATGGTAGCTCCACACTCTCGCCTCGCCTCGCCTCTCGCACCTCGTGGAGGCTCTCGCACGAGCGGCCGCGAGAGGAGGCAACAAGAGTGCTAGCCATCCGCACTCTCCGAGGTGAGGCGAGGTAACACGAGCGGACGCCAGAGCTTCTCCTTGCCTGTGTGGAGCTACCATCAGAGTTAGCGACTGGTATTATCACTAAAAGTTCACTACTTCACTGCATATCCGACTTCCATTGTGGCAAACCTCTATGTTTACTTACCTTGGACTGCAGTCCAGAACACAAAAATTTTATGTCTGAATTTATTTTGTAAAACACTCGACTGTATTCAGTTTTGTAGACTTAATAAAATTAAATAAATAAAGTCATTGATACATGCCGAAATATCTAACTTAGGACCTTTCTAAGAGGCAAGCGTTCATGCGCTCCCACCTCTCACTTGGTGGTTTGTATTGACGATCTATATTTCATTTGTTTCGCACCACTTTGTAATATACACGTCAATTACCGCGGGCACTGACTGAAAACCTGCGCTGAGGGCTCACACCCTCAGCACAATGCTGAGTCAGATGCCCTTTGTGGCAACTTTCGCACACCACAGGATGCACCCTGCCTGCCAATAAATGTATTTCTTTCTTTCTGTCTTTATTTCTTTAAATACCGATTATACGAGTAGTATCGATGTGATGTCGACCACGACACGATTGCACAACTACGATAAACATTTCGCTGAAAAGACAATCGCTAAAATAATGTATCAACCAATTCAACAATAAGCAACGAATACTCTGAAAGTCATCACATAAGTACACGTTCACCGTTTCTGCATATAAAAGCCTTCCACAAAGCCGAGTATATATACCGTATATCTAGTTCAAAGAAAATAACGACTTTCGCTTGTCACTGTGAAAAGGTGCACTGTCTGTGAAACGATAAGACACACTGCATTCGTATTAAATCCATAGTGAGTGACAAGGCATTTACAATGTATTATTGGAATAAACACCGACCAAGTGCGTGTCAGGCCACGCGTAGTGTAGGGTTCTGTGATGGGCCGCCAAAATTTTCGGATTGAGAATGAGAGGTTTTTGATTAGTATTATGAATATGTCAGAGACGGTAACGTGCAAAATCGAAACGTAAGGTATCATGTTCTAAATGTTAAGGGTGAACTTGTGTACCTATCCTGTAATTGTGAGTATTTCAAAAGAGTGGTCGCAGTGGTGTTTGTTCCGTTGCTTCACAATTGTGCGTAGTTTGGAAGTAGCGGCTGGAGTCAAAAACCCATTAAAGCAAGACGCAATATATTGAATGTTTTTCTGTGAACGTAACCTCGAGTTACCGTAACTGCCTACTATAATGAGGCAATCAAATGCATAGGACCCGAGACATCCTGATAACGACGATGATGAACCTGTGCAACGTGTGGTAATGCTGTCGGCAGATAAATAGTGCAACTTGTTTCTCTACCGCAAAGTCTTATTACTCTGTTTCATTCACCGCCATCAAATCATTCACCTCCATCTCCATCTCTCCCGCCAGCTCTATCTAACTGCTACTCCCTCTCCCACCGACTCTCTACTACAAACATAATATTCATTGAGTTCACGTTTACTTTATCAAAGTAATTTTAATGTAATTTGTACGAAGTTTTCCTTTTATAAGTGGGTAGAATACTACTTGTCAACTTGTACAGCCTACTTAGCTGTGATAGTTTTCCTTTTAATGTTATGTGTCCTGGATTTTTTTCGCAAAACACATACCTACTTACATTTTTATAAACTTTCTGATTCACGTGTTAGTGAGCCTCAGTGAATTGATTTTCATAATAAAACATAGCGTTCTCAAGGGATCGCCGAAGTGCGTTATACACGCGGATAATTTAGCCAGCCTCGGACGATTGGGCATCTACCCAAACCACACCACAGTTTATAAAAAAAAACATAATAGGTTCTGCCCAATATCAACACGCGTACACTTTGCTCAGTTATATTTCGAGCGGCTCTGGAACACCATTACATATTTAAATTTAAATACAGTGCCCCAAAAGGATGTATACATCGTGGAAATGACAATTTATGTTTATTCCTAGTATCAACATTATGATGGCTACCAATATTTTCCAAAGCTGATATTTTTCTAATTAAGAAAGTTAATCTATAGCTGACTGTACAACGATGCTAAAGCCTTTTCGGCAATAGTAGCTACAGTATCAGAGCAAAGATTTACTTTGCTAGTGCAGTGAAAAAAAGGCACTTATAAGAATTCCTGTTTTTTTTCAAGTTAAGATAAGATAAGAATATTCTTTATTGTACCAGGAAAGACACAAAAATATCTACAAAAATACAGTACAATTGGCGGCCTTATTGCTTATAGCAATTTCTTCCAGGCAACCGTCGACGGACAGTTGCTGAAGGAAAAGTGAGACGGGTAGTCGATGCAAATATGAATATTGATCTACACACTTATACTTAATAATAATATACCTACTTAAATAAACCTTTACATACTATAGGTATAACAATTGGAAACACACATAAGTTACAATAAAGTTCTACCAGAGGACAAAAGAAAAGACATTGGTTAATTGAAAGACCCAAAACCATGAAAACTAAACATGACGTCATGTGTGTGACCACTTGTTAAAAGTTAATAGTAAAAGCTATTGGAATTGAGAGTGCAGTGGTTTTCTTATATACTTGTAACGCTAAAATTATAAGTAAATGCACATCTGTGAGTAAATGTATAGCTTAGTCTCTTTCTTTGCCTATCAATATATTTTGTGTGCAGAAAAGGATAGTTTTGTCTCCAGAGAGTTGAATAATAAAATTGAGCAGATTGCAAAAGTTCCACCTGGAAATTATTATTTATTACAAAGCGGGCAAAGTTAACCTTCGAATAGTTTACACTAAGCTCGAGCTGGAAAAGTTGTGATTTATAGGTGCTTTCACGATCGAGTTTTTAATTTTAGTCACATAAGCAGCCTATAATGGTCCCACTGTAGGGCACAGGCCTTCTTTCAGAGAGAGAGAGAGAGATTATGGGCTTAATCACCACGCGTGCCCACCGCGGATTGACGATTTCAAGCGCTGAGGTATGTGAATAGACACTCAGGTTTCCTCACGATGCTTTTCCTTCACTGTTAGCAAGTGGTATTGCTACTATAACTTCACAAATGTACATAACTTAGAAAAGAAGTCATAGGTACATGCCCGCACTGGGAATCGAACCTGGGTTTCTCGCTTCCGAGCCCACTGTTCTACCCACTAGGCTAATCGCCTAGAAATGAGAAATGCACGCTAATTTTAGTTAACAATTTTTATTATTGCGTTGATTTGTGTAGAAGTATCAAAAGTACACAATAAATAGTCGTATTATTCTTCTTGATTTTATTAGTATTTATTCACCATATCGTGCCAATTTAACACTCTTTGTAACAGTATGTCATGCTCCTTTTGTCAAAAATAAAATGATTTGATTTGATTTGAATTTAAGGGTTACGGGGGCCACCGTACATTTTTACAAATGGCCTTATTCTGGGCCCTTATTATGAAAAATGCGACATTATCGGAAGTAGCGAGATGGTCGAAAATCCGTATCTCAAGATATGATATGACGTCATTGGGCTAACAAAGAGCCATGCATTTCTAGCGTTTATTACTCAGTGTCAGGAAATTTCGAAACTACACAAAAAACCGGCCAAGTGCGTGTCGGGCCACGCACAATGTAGGGTTCCGTAGAAAGATGTTTTTTTTTAAATCTGCTTTACAGAACTAACAACTTCATGGAAGTAGTTTTCAATGGATTTTGTACGAAATTTTACTTTTATAACTTGGTTGCCTATTACTCGTTAACTAGCAAAGCCTACTTAGCCGTGATACTTTTCCTTTTAGGTTCATTATACGTGCTACTACCCTGAATTTTTTCACGTTTCTACAACTAACCGTTTAGCCAGGAGTGGGGAGGCGACGCCCTACTCACACAAAAATTTGCGCTTTAAAGCTTAATATTTCGCAAACGGAACCCTAAATCAAAAAATGGCCCTCCTACACTCACAATATTTTTCACGACCAATCCAACGATGGCCAATACGATGGGGTAGACGAGAAAAAAAATCATCGAAGTTAGGGGAGGTATGAGAAAAAAAAATTTTCAACATTTTATTCTTTAACTTTGTCGGCGTGATAAATATGTATACACATATCAAATTACAGCTTTCTAATGCCACGGGTCTTTGCGCTAGGCCGCGGACGGACAGACAGACAGACGGACATGGCGAAACTATAAGGGTTCCTTGTCGGACTACGGAACCCTAAAAAGAATTACCGCTCTATTTGTCGCTAGATTCGAGTGAATTGTCGGGCTCAAGCGCGACGTTGACGACCCTTCCGAACGTATCGCTCGCTGCTTCATAATAAGGGCCCTGGGCGTATTTCCATATTTTCGATGCCTGGTTATCATTGCGCAGGGTATCCTAGTTTGGGACCTGCCCTTCTACTCTGAACGCAAATTTTACTAACTTGTGTCACAATTATTGAGAACATTTATTTAATAGTTTGGCCAAAATATGCTTTCAGTTTCCGATCTGCTCTGGAGTTCCAAAAAGTTTAAAGTTTTTTCTTACAACAAAATCGTTTACTAAGTCGATATTTCTGACTTATTGTATTTAATTGTGACGCAATTTGAACCCAATTACGTCGTGTATAGAGGGCACGATTGTATAGAGAGAAGTGATTGTTCTGTGTGGAAGTTATTATTATTATTACGGGTCCCGTGGTGGGTACGCGTGTCCATACTTTCTCTTTGAGAGAAGGCCTGTGCCGTGTAATATAGGCTACATATTAAAAGGATTACGAAAGAAAGAGAGAACAGAAAATAGAAATAGACGATGACTTTTTTTTCAGTATGTTAACATGATTTTCACTTTGATATTAATTAAATTAAATTTTGATCCTAACTGGATCTTGTATAAGTTGATTTTTTTTTTTTGCCGTTACCCACATTTCGGCTAATATTGTGTTGTCGGGTGACTGTTGTATTTTGTTTTGTGATTTTATGTTTTTGAGTATTGTGTCGTCAAATAAATATATATCTTTCTTTCTTTTTTTACCACGCATAAATCCAGTGCCCTTAATCACCTAGAGCATTTTATCTCTACTATGTTTCGTTAACCTACTCGTCCACAGCTGGACATAGGCCTTCCCCAAGTACCCTGCTTCCTTATGTCCTCAACCGTTCTCATCCTGCCGCTGCCAGCGATCTGGCTCAGATCGTCGGTCCACGAGCTGGTGAGCATTCTACGCTGCAGCAGTTCAGTTCAGTTAAAACTTTTTCATTTCCTTTTTTTTATCTACCGAATATCTTGTAGGCGATTCGGATCCCGTAAAATGTTTCCGTGTTGGGCTATCTAATCTAACACTTATTGCAGTGACGCTTCTTCTTAATTTTTACTACTAATACTACTTGATAAATAATACTTGAGTTTCCTTACATACTCTATAAATGACCCAATAACCTACACGGCCCAAAAAGACAGATAAGAAAACATTAAAGCAATGGTTCCTAGCATTTTAATCTCGTTACAACGAAAATCTAGTGGTGAAACTGCTTTACCCCCATTAATAAACAGAGACACTGATAGACACACAAGTCTTCAGTGCGACAGAGCGCAACTCACGTGGCGCTTATCTGTCATTACCATAGCACAGGGTAACCTAATTTGGGACCAGGAGAAGTGATTGTATTGTGTAGAATAACCATTTTACCCCGATGGGGGTGATTACTTCCAGGTTCGGAGAGTTGCCAGCCTCAAATTGTTCAAGCGGCGGACGCCTCAAGAAAACATATCTCGGAACAGCAAAATATTCACCGCTTTCCATTCGGCGCAGATTTATTTGGTGCCGGGAACATTGTAAGTTGTAATGAAACCCTTAATATTGTTTTTTTATTAACCATCGTCGGGTTTTACGGGGTGCCGACGCGGGAGACGCGATTGTTTTCTGAAATCTGCTGTTTTATTGCTGTTAAAGGTTATTATTTTAAAATATTTTGATTTGTAAGTCGATAGCGATTTGGTAATATTTTTTGTGCGCTTCCGACAATATTAAATATAATGAATAACTAAAGCAAAAACTAAAGCTATTCTATCTATAATTTTTTTTTGTATGCTACGTTGTGCTGTCTACGCAGTTTTTTATGTGGTCATAATGTTTTGTATTGATTTCTAACTAGCGTGAAGATGGTGATTAGAAGAAATTGTGGTTTTTTATTTAATATAAAGCATTAAAATTACTTAACCTAAACTTACTGACTCCCATCAATTTGTGAAAACACCATTTCTATCAATCATAATCGTAATGGTAGATCATCGCTTTTACATTGGGATATTGTTACGGAATACTTCAATCTCGCTGGAAATCGGTAACAGGTAAGGTGAATTACGTGTGAAGGATAGAAGCGGTGAAAGCCTAGTGGAAAGAACATTGGATTCGGAAGCGAGAGACCCAGGTTAGATTCCCAGTGCGGGCATGTACCCTATGACTTTGTTTTCTAAGTTATGTAAATTTGTGAAGTGCGCACTGGGAATCAAACCCGGGTCTCCCGCTTCCGAGTCCATTGTTCTACCCACTGGGCTACTACCGGTTAGCCCCCATATTAAGCAAAAATTTACTTGACTAGCCATTTTCCGAGCTCCGATGAAGTGAACGAGGAATAATTTGTCGTCTGTAATAATTTATAATCTGGTGGCGATCCTCCACTTGGGACTGGAAACAGTTGAACGCTGCATAAGCATAATCAGCCTATATACGTCCCACTGTAGGGCACAGGCCTTCTCTCCGGGAGAGAGTATGGGCTTAATCACCACGCGTGCCCACCGCGGATTGGCGATTTCAAGCGCTGAGGTATGTGAATAGCTCAGATACTCAGGTCTCCTCACGATGTTTTCCTTCACCGTTAGCGAGTGGTATTGCTACTATAACTTCACAAATGTACATAACTTAGAAAACAAAGTCATAGGTACATGCCCGCACTTGGGATCGAACTTGGGTCTCTCTTCCGAGTCCGATGTTCTACCCACTAGGCTACCAACGCTTTATAATCATTGCTTGATTTAAATTTAACATTACTTAATAATACTTAAATCCAGCTTTAAAAACGAGTGGATGCAATTTGTCAAATCTTTCAAAATCGTTGATTAATTACTAATCTAATCATTTAATAATTTTATTAAGCATCTTACTGACTCGACAGACGTTATGCTGTTCACTGTTAAGGTTTTAGGGATTTTAGGGTTTTTTGCAGATTTCGCAATCGTATCGATAGTATTATAATTATTAGCAATAAGGCCGTCCATTGTACTTTTTCATTGTAACTTTCATATTTTATGTCTCGCTTCTTGTGTGCAATAAAGAATATTCTTATCTTATCTTATCTTATAAGCCACAATAAATATTTCAATAAAGAACATAATGGAGAAACTCAACTTCGATATGTCACTTGCACTTGACACTTGCACGTATTGGGATTATTTTGATAATTTCGGTAAATGAGTGTCAAACATGATTCGGTCTCATTAGGACATTTACAGATATAATTTGACATAACCAGTCGCCCACTACTGAATCCTTTGTGGATTCTTTGTGGAACTTAGTTGTTAGGAAAATTAAAAAAGAATAGAAAAATAATCAGTGTGGTGAAATTGAAAGTGAAATTATCTTTATTGCCAACAAAAATTAAGTAAGGTACAATAACTGAAAAACCAGTATAAATTACTAGCGTTGCTTACTTAGGTGATTATTGTATTTTATCTTGGCTTTTTTACCAATTTATTTTATTTTACTTATATACTTAACATTCCAAGGTCGATTTTCTTCCGTGCTCTTTTAAAGAAACATATTTCTGTAAAGCGACATAATTATGGTAATAGGCTAGTAATTACTTAATTAATTCAAGTACTAGCCAGCTTAATATCTCCGCTGTCTGAAGAATGAACAGCATTCAACTCCGTTCGTGAGTTCTAGAGCGCTCTGCTCACTAGGGTGGTATGACAAAAAGAAACAAATTATTATTGGCCTGTCTGACATTCGGGAGGTCGTGGGTTCGAACCCGGGCGCATGTAGCAATGACTTTGTTTTGTAAGTTACGTACATTTGTGAATTTTGGACACTTCTGGAACATTAAACTGGAATAGGAGGGCTCATTTTGCGACGAATGAATCGTTAGGGAATGGATTCATTAAGGCAGCGTTGAAGACTTGTTTTGCTTAAGAAAAATTTGAGAAGACTAGCTTAGAAAGCTGACATCCCACCTCCTAATGGAGGTGTAGAGGCTCAAGAAGAAGATCTAAGCATACTAAGCCAAAGCATATGCTATCTATGACCCACTTCAGGCGCATGTTTTCTCTCAGAGATATTGACTTCTTTACCACGTGCGCCTACTTTTCTAGAGAATCTGAGAATTTCTTATGTTAAGAGGGACACACTGTGGCGTTAGCTCGATAGTAAGTATTTACTCTCAGATGGAAAAATTCTGAGTAGGAATCTCATCTGTAATACCCGTTTCTGCTCAATATTAGCCATTTCAAATATATTTAAAATAATAATATGTTTGAAATATGTATGATCAAATATGCTTTGTGAAACACGGTGAGGGCTGATGATGGCACTTGAAGGTGGGCATAGAAGAGTCGACGACATAGCCCAGCGGATTAGTAAGTTGAAGTGAGAACTGATGGCCGATGGGGCCGAAAATTTCTCGAATAGAGACCACATATCGGCAAGCGCAGCGTAGGATGACCATCCACAAGATGGACAGATGACCTCATCCAAGTGGCAGGAAGACGCTGGATGCAAGCCGCTTCCAACCGGTCTCTTTGGAACTCTATGGAGGAGGCCTATGTCCAACAGTGGACTTCTTGTGGCTGAATGATGATTATGACTGACGAAAGAGTTAGGTGGTTGAAAAGAGCTGCCAATTTGACGCTGTTTTGATCGACTGTCCAATCTGTTCGACCTTTCTTTACTATCGATCGATCTGATTACATCTCTTCGGCGTCGAGAAACAGCGCTGAAAAGTTTGCTCGGGGGTTAAAATTAAGTGCCGCTTGAAAATTTTCTCACGTACCCGAACCAGCTGATGTGATGGCTTGAAATGGTCTCTGTTTTGCAAACTCATTAGTTTGCGTGTTTAGAGAGCCATTTTGTTAATTCAGTTTTTCTTTGCGTAGAATTTCACAACGAGTACCCAGACGAATTATTTAGTATGCTAATTGACAGTTTTAGACTTGTCGATTACGGATTTGAAAGCCCTTCTCGTCGTTTATAAGCAGCCTATATACGCCCCACTGTAGGGCACAGGCCTTCTCTCGGAGAGAGAGTATGGGCTTAATCACCACGCACGCCCACCGCGGATTGGCGATTTCAAGCACTGAGGTATGTGAATAGTTCAGACACTCAGGTTTCCTCACGATGTTTTCCTTCACGGTTAGCGAGTGGTATTGCTACTATAACTTCATAAAATGTACATAACTTAGAAAACAAAGTCATAGTACGCTGTTGCAGACAAAGACTCGCGCCATTCCGCTCTCATCCGCTAAGTGAGGACGCAGACGGGGCGAATCTAACAGTCTTGTTTATAAAAAACACGATGGCTCAAAGCACTCATCAGTTGCGGTTAAAATAGTCTGCGATAATCCACAAATGATTTATACTGCCTTTGAGGAGTCATCATCAACCCATTATGCCCCCACCGAGGGGCACGGGTTCTTCCCTGAGGAAGGTATAGGCCATACTCCACCACGGGGGCCAAGTCCGGATTGGTGGAGGCTTGTAGACTAGTGGCTCGTCTACTGTCAGAAGTTGTCAAGCCGCCCTAAGGCCTCTGACTTGGCTTAACGACTGCCAACGCGCCCTGTGTTGCTTAACCTTCGTGATCGTTTAAGATCACTCAGGCAGCCGGGGCTGCGAGCGATTCAGGATTGAGGAGTGATCTAGAGAAATTGTGTTTTCATAAATAAGGCCGTAAGTTTATTTCTCGCGCGCGGAACTCATGCTCTTGGGCCAAGGCTGACTTGGTATGTCGTGTCATGGGTGAAACTCTTGTTGACTCTAAACTTCACAGAGGAGTAACTGGATTTTAAAATAAAGACGGCTAATTAGGTTTTTTGGGGAGACGAAAGAAGGTACCATCTTTAGCAATCCTAAGCGTTAAGGTTTTTTTTAAAAATTTTTTAGGAATCGATGTGTTGATCTAATTATCTAATTCCCAGGCGGTTTCTAGGGTCACCTATTGTATTGGTCCACGTGACAATTTTAGAGAATTTTCCGTCAACAATTTTCTGTGCTCTAAAGTATGCAAATAAATTTTATCATCATAACAATCTTCAAATATCCCACGGACAACAAAGCGCCAACTCGACTGTGAGTTTACGCAACAAATTCACAACTCCTTATGCAAGTTTCAGACCAAAGACGGACAGATGAAATAAGTACTTGAACATTTCTCCCCGTAACAAAAATAAATTAACATAACAGGGGAATAATTTGTTCCTCACTTCAGTTACACGGAAAATGGCAGTGTTTTGAATCCGGGACAAAAAAATGTAATTTGTGGTTCTGAAAGCATGTTTTTAGGGTTCCGTACCTGGAGGGTTCCAAACGGGACCCTATTACTAAGACTTCACTGTCCGCCTGTCTGTCTGTCTGTCACCAGGCTGCATCTCATGAACCGTGATAGCTAGGAAGTTGCAATTTTCACAGATGATGTATTTCTATTGCCGCTATAACAACAAATATTAAAAACAGAATAAAATGAATATTTAAGGGGGTCTCCCATACAACAAACTTTATATTTTTGCTCGATATTAATAACGGTAACAGGTAGACGCTTCAAATATTCACAGAATATTTAGTTCTATATTCGCTTCAAAAATAAATAATGTCAATATCCATTTATAAAAAGGCGTTGATCCATTTATAAAAAGGCGTTGATCAAACCCCAAACTTTTTGCTGGCAAAGTGGCTAGTCACAATCACAACTGATTAAACCCATTGCAGTGATTTTTTTTTCGACTAAAAGTAGTTCGTATAGACGAATAGAAATTCCCATTTCCGGATGAAATCAGAAATCAAAAATTTATTTCAACGTAAAGAATTTACATTCTCTTTGCTGAGTGTCAATGTACTATGTTAACCGCTGCCTTCGGGTCGATTTGTAGCAAAGAAAAAGGCAGTGAAAAAAAAACTCCACTCTGACCATCATTTCTCAAATCATCTCAGTTTCTACCTACATGATAAACATTGCACGATTGCCATCAATAACTTAAAATACGAAAACTAATGTAAAATAGCGGTGGTAGCCTAGTGGGTAGAACATCGGACTTGGAAGCGAGAGACCCAGATTCGATCCCCAGTGCGAGCATGTACCTAGGACTTGGTTTTCTATGTTATGTACATTTGTGAAGTTATAGTAGCAATACCACTCGCTAACGGTGAAGGAAAACATCGTGAGGAAACCTGAGTGTCTGAGCTATTCACATACCTCAGCGCTTAAAATCGCCAATCCGCGGTGGGCACGCCTGGTGATTATCCTCCCTGAGAGAAGGCCTGTGCCCTACAGTGGGACGTATATGGGCTGCTTATGTAATGTAAAATGTCTTACATAAGTAGGAAAACCTTAATTCCGCGGCCAGACACATGTACAGCACCCGTTCACGAGCATAACGCAGGAGTTAGATTTTATGATTTGAAATGCTGTTTCGGGGAAATACCATCTGTCGCTAGTTATTTCCCCAAAACATACTTTTCGTGATAATTTTCATGAATAAAATATAAGGTTCTAGTACGGTTTCTGGTATCCCCCGAGAATCGTTTTTGCGGCAATGGAAAAAATATTCAATTTCTGTGGCGTCAAACTTTTGCTCCCTGTGGTATGACCTACAATATTTTCAATTTTCATGAAATCTCAACGAACGAATGTAGGAATTAAAATAACCACACTGCCAATCTGAATTGAACTCTTTGCGTTTATGATAAGAGTTTTACTCTAAGGTACATTTAATTTGTAGTACCAATACCGACGTAGGCGTGCGTGCGTGTAGTTTAATTAATGTTTATGAAGCGAAAGTTATGGTCTATGCCTACCCCTCCTATGCGATACAGGCGTGAGTTTATGTATGATGTGTAACAATACCACTCGCTAACTGTATAGGAAAATGTCGTGGAGGGACCCGCTGGCTTAAGGCAACTAAAGCGAGAGAATGGGAAAGCTTACTCTATCTAAAAATATGCCCCAGGCACTGCAGCGTCTGAGCGGTCACTTTACCTAGGTATCCAGTGTAGGTAGAAGTTGCCACTACATCTATGTTCGATGATTTATATTGCATCAAGTAGCCTAGTAGAATCTGCATAAATCATCGAATGTAGATGTAAAAGGCCTATATTGTCGATATTTACTCATAAGTCCATAATGAGAGAATTATACAGTTTGTACTTTATTGCACACATAAAAACACATGAATAAAACACACATTTACAGAAAAAAATAATCTAGATTCAATGGAGAGCTTATGAAAAATCATAACTGAAACTCAATGCGTACTACTCGATGTAACTTTCAAGGCTAAGGAAACTATATTTCGTTTCATTCTGCTTTGGAGTGGGTTTAAATAAAATCAAAGTCACGAAATTGAATTTAAGAAATAATAGTCGGTAGTTATGATCTTAATTTGCTTACGTTACATTGAGTATTTCATTCTTCAACTAACATAATGTAAATTCTTTACGTTATAACACATTTCAGATTTATGAAATTCTTTATTGCAAATAATAAATTACAAAATTAACTATATAGCATTGTTACAAAGGCCAACTTATCTTTAAGGGAGATCTCTTCCAGCCAACCTTAGGATAGAGTGTTTAAACTGAGATAACGGGAAGAAGGGAGAAATATTTATAACTACATAAATAAGATGATATACTTACACATACATATATACTTATACGTACCTACATAAACCTATAATATTTGTTGAATTAATGAGATGAATGAATTACCTATAACGAGAAAATAACTTGACAGACATAATATTGCTTTCCGTATTTTAATTCTATTAACAGTTTGTTTACATGTAGACCAAAACTGAATGAAATGAACCAAATGGGCTGTTCTGTCAAAATGTTCCTGATACTGACAACTCCATTACATAAAATCATAATATAACTGGTTTCTACCAGAAAGAAAGAGAAAGTCACCATGGAGTAAACTATAACGAACTTAACTAAGAAGGTGGGTAAGTGTAACTTATAAACAAGTCTCAAACTAAGTTACCTACTTCTTAGCCCGCCAAGTATCGACTTAGGATGTATCAATTGCTGCAAGCGACATTCTGGTCGAAAATTTGTGTCAAAAATGTGAAAACACCATCCGACAGAGGAAAAAAATCTTCGATCTGTTATGACGTAGACTTATATGGCTGTTTTGCTGATCTAAGCAACCTACTTTATTATTTTATTTTATTATTTTCTAAATGCAAACCTTGCATCTGCTTCGGCTTGCACTCAACGTTGCATCAGCCAAGGCTTCTTTAAAAATTATCGCTTTACAAAAAGTAGTTCCATTACAACTTTGATCGGTTTAACATCGAAATCCGCGCGGAGTCAGAGTCCAAATTCGGGAGTTGTGTTTAAAGTGAAATAAAGTGTTGTGTAGATAAATTTGTGTTTTTTAAAAAGACTCCACTACGAGACACTCTAACAGATCGCAATGTCCCTTACAGCAATTTATACTTCCGCAGTCGATGGATTACAAAACATATCCATACTAGTCGTGGTAGTAACTCCACGGATTTAATGAGTATGAGGACAACAGACCCAAAAGCATGTTAAAACTAGGTGAGTACGTACTCAATCTTACCGACTGACAATGAATAATAAAATTCACTTGATTGATTGGATTTATTGATGGATGAACAACGTTTGAATTAGTAATAAATTGCTCTCCTTCAACCATCAAGCGGCTTGTGTTAAAAAGTGATAAAATGTCAATTATTATTAATACCTTTATTTTAAGCATTAAACTGCCTCGCATTAAGGCGCTTACTACCAAGATAGAGGTCGTGGGTTCGATTCCTACTGGGGGCCGTACATTTGTACAAATGGCCTCAATCTGGGTGTATTTTCATGTTTGTGATGTACTTGCCTGGTTACCATAGCACAGGGTATCCTCGTTTGGAAGCACGTCAAGTGATTGTGTTGCGTTGAAGTTATTATTATTATTATCATTAAATTAAAAAAAATCTTACTATCAATCGTAATTCCGAAGACTGCGCTATAAACGTCTTATAATCTAAAATAAAAGATTGATCAGAATTATCTTGTGTACGTTCTCAAATTCCCAAAAGTCTCTAAATCGTCAAATTCCCAATTTATGAAGCAAACGTTACCTTTTCAATATCCAATCAGTGAAATAATAAAATAAACCGACAGACCAATTGGACAAACGTAAAAGGCACCGCAGTTGAATTTCTCACGTGATCTCTTTCATTTGAACGTTATCCGATAGTTTTTAGAGACCCGTGGTGATTTCAGATATTCCTATCAGCCAGTGACGCGTTCTTTTATTCGTAGCTTTATAAACCCATGATAGCTCGACCAAACCATTGTTGCAAATGAAGGCATTCGATATTTTATTTATATCATCAGTGTAGAATTTATAATGCACATAACCAAAGTATCTGAGTGTTTAAGTTTAAAAGAAATTGTTTCGTAAAAATTTTACAGCTGGCTGGCGAACCTTTGCACTGTAATCATAAACGACAGAAAGAAGCATTCAAAACCTACTTGCTTATATTTTATTCAATACACACACTGGCAAGTTAGTTAAAAAAAGAAATATAATATTTACTTTTTTTTTTTAATATGGCTGATCAGTTGCACAAATTACAAACCATGAAGGTTTTAAGGAGCTACACTAGAAGGAGCTAACTAGAGCCACTCAAGGAAAAAAAATAATTTCTCTTATAGTATAGTTGAATGATTATCAAGTTACCATCTTTGTAACATCACTTCATTTACGATGTAAGCTTAATTTTTATAAATGTTGTGCTTAACCTATAAGTGGTGTACATACACGTAATTATATCTTTTTATAACACTATTTTACTATGTTATGTATATATGCTGTTGGTATGCCTAATAAAATAAAATAAAATAAAATACAATACCTTTTTGAAAAAAGTGGAAAAGAAAATTGACAGAACCAAGTCTTTTCGGACCACACAATTTACAAATTTTCTTTCCCGTGAGAGCTATTTCATGGACACTGGTCACACTGAACACAATTTTTATTCATTGGACAAATGGATACGTGAACGAAACCTTTGGACTGAATCTCCACTAACGGATTTCCTTTAATAGGATTGGAACTATCGAACTATAGGCATTCAGAGGATACGCGCGAAAAGTTATGGAAACTTTGGAAACCGAGTGACTGGTTTGGAATATCCCTAGATTTTCATTGTTTGCTTAAATTCTATTGCAATAAAAATTTCATTTTTATTGAGATAGTACCTATTAAAACAAAGTTTATTGCAGGTGGACTGCGCTCAGTAACCAAGTTAATATTTAATCGTTATGGCTTGAGATATTACTACTTTATAACCCCAATAGGGTGTAAAATGAGTTTGAAATACAAATCTACGTAAATTTACCCAGGTAGAATTTAGTTTATGTTTTTATCTGTATGTCGTCTTAGATCGATGGCAAAAATTTACATAATCTTCTCTCTCTCTGAGAGAAAGCTCTGCAGTGGGACGTATACAGGCTACATAAAAAAAACATAATTATGTTTTGAAAGTATTTGTTTTGTTGAGCAACGACAACTGCTCAAAGTCACATCATGTTAAAAGCATCAACCGTCCCGTGTCAAGCGTCCTGTCAATTGTACCAAGGTAGTTAGGTCCTTACAGGACCGTTTAAACTCTAACTGTGAAGGAACAGATCATGAAGAAATCTGAGTGCCAGAGGAATATACGAACCTAAGGGTGGCTTGCTCCATGTCACTGGATTAATAAGCAAATAGATAAATTCGTATCGAAGTACAAACGAATAGATAGCTAATTGACAGGCCCTGGATTGTTAGTCAAGGATAGCTCTGCAAATGTCAACGTGCAAGACGTTTTTGTACTCATTCATTGGATAGAGATAGACAGTGCTGTCAGAAGGGTTGGCACAAGGGTTGGCACGAACCTAAACAACAGAAATCCGAGTTTAGCACCCGCGGACATAATGCTGATACTCGCTCTTTTTTTGAGAAAAAAATGTAACGAAACGATTACCTGTTTATGCTTAACTGTTTTGCAGATAGTTGCACAAATCTCAATTGGGGAATACATTGGAATTTCAATCTAAATCTGTTTTATTAGAGTGGCATTCAGGTAATTCTAATCCCACATATATGCATACTAATTTTATGAATCAGTTCCCAAAAGGTGCCCACAACAATAAAATTATTTTAATCTGACCTTAAATGGACACTGTCCCACCGTTGACCTTCAATCTAGTTTAAAGCCTGCCACACACATTCGTAATAATCTGGCTGGGATATACATGGTCCGACCGCACTAGTGTGTGGATCTAATTTTATTCACGAATACTTATTTTATCTTAATTAATTTGGCAAACCCTGGTCCCTGCCTACCTATTTATGAACATCAAATTTCCTGCGGAATATGCCGAAAAGTTTGACGTAACAGTTGATAGCTCATAAACCATGCGTACGCTTTACTCAGTTACGTTACTTTTGACTGCTTCAAATATGTAAATGTTGATTTGGTACTAGATTGATCTGCGTAAACGGAGACCAATGTGGCCCACGCAGAGCGGTTTGAATGAGGAAATTTTAGGACGCGTTGGGCGCAAATTGCGGAAAGACCTCTTCTTTACTTAAAGTTAGAGTTACCCGGTTGGGTGGCGTTCGGTCTATAATAGGCTTTCAGTCTCATTTATAAAAACGCCATTTCTTAAAACACTCCTCTGAGACAGTTTATATAATTTGTTGTAAGGGAAAGTTAACCACAGATTACCTAACCTGCCTCTGCGGAGTGTTTTAGAGGAATTGTATGTTTATACGAACGCATCTGTTTGCTTGACTATCAACTATTTGCGGAAACCTTCAACCGCTGCTCACTGGGCAAACGCTTTTTCCCCCAAATACCATCTCAGTCAGTGGGCAAACCAGCAGCCCGATAGTCGGACAACATTTTTATAGAGGTAAAAATTATTTCAATGTGCGGTGGCAAAATTTTCGACACGCATCAGGGTTTTATGAAAACTACAATTCGTAGTTTATTATGACAATTCGAGGTACATTGCGTAGCACAGTCTACTTGTTATTCTGTGGATTAAACGTCTTTGTAAAATACATCGAAGCTTCATAGTAAACCATGAATTGCAGTTCTATAAAACAGGCCCCACGATGGCGTGATGAGTTTCTTGACAGCTAACTATGATTTTGTTAAGGCAACGATTATAATAACATTATAAAAACTCTGAAGAAAGTACATATTTTAGTCTTTTCCCCCTATTAAAAATGGGTCAAATAATGTGGAATTTCTCACATATCCCGACTGAAAACTTGACAGCGACTTCGTGGAACTGCTAACAATTTGAGTAGACTTTCCTCAACCGCTACATAATTTTCCGCTCCACAAATACATCTGAGAGTAAAATCATCTACATACTCGTACATCTGAAAGTACAGCCTTCGTAGCGATAAATACCGTGAATTTTCTACAGTAAGTGATATTCATACGATACCTACACAACTATTTCACTTCCATAAAATGCATTCATTTATTTATTGAATCATACTTTATTGCACACGAAACGTTGAGCAAGACATTATATAAGAAACAAGATGTACAAAAGCGATCTTATGAAGAAGAAGAAAAACTGCAAAAATCCCTAACAATAACCTACTTTAAGCAAAAATAAATACACTACATAAACTAAAATAGTTTATTAATACTTTTTTGCACCTAAAATTCATGTACAAGACTAAGGGCCGGTTTCTGAATTTCACTAAGCAAATACTTAAGTAACGTTCTGTCACGCTCTTTTTTGAGAAATTCGAAGAGACATACTACTACAGTTAATTAACTATTTACTTAGCTAAATTCTCAATTCAGAAACTGGCCCTTAATGCCCTGCCATTAATTGATGTTAGTCAATTAATTTGTATGACAATATAAAAAAATGGCGGCAAGGCGCTGGATGCCGGCCGCTTCCAACCGGTCTTTTTGGAAAACCATGGAGGAGGCCTATGTCCAGCAGTGGACCTCTTGTGGCTGAATGATGATAAAAAAATGACTTAAGTATGTTTTCAGTAGAATTAAGCCTTGTATCATGTTTAAAAATATGAGATAGTTTGCAGAAACTAAACAGAAGCAGCTTTTGTCGACAATGCACTCAAAAGAAGAAAATAATTTGCCTGGTTTCTCAATATTCAGTGCCTGCGCCAAGTTTTGGCTTAGGCACTGAGATCTTACTGTTTTAGTTTTTTCACTATAAAATACCTTGAAATCTCTATGAATGCATTGCTAATATTGTGATTGGTAATGTATTCTAGTCTAAAGTTGTAGCTTTAAAACGTTTCGCTTCGACAATCAAACCGCAAGAGACTTGGCCAACGTAACGAGAGACTAACGTAACGAACCATGTAGGTATTCGTACCTAACTCATGCTCTATCTCAATTCAATGTCCCGCGGACGTAAATAAACTGCGTTGCGTTTGTTTGAGTTTTTATTGAATTGATGAATTTATCCATTAATTAAATACAAAACACAATATTATTTTCGTATGCCTGTTTTTAGTTAAAGTAACTTGCAACCGGTATGTTTATAGATTACGTTTTGTAATGTCAAAATAGTAAAATTAAATACAACTTTTTTTTTCAATTTAAGTTTCACTCTTGTATACCCCAATTATATTTACAGTAAGTTTTGCATTTAAATACATGATTTTCTATTCCGTCAAATATAGTAAACATAATAAATATGAATTAAATCCTATACAAAATTCATTCGTCAAAATTTAGCAAAATTCTCATATATATCCGAAAATAATTCCCCCTATTCTCGGAGAAATATGAGAATTTTACTTTGTTTTTTACACATCATTGCGATCAACTTTTACGATGGGGATAACTTTGCAATCGCGTAAAAAATATCAGCTCGTTGCCATCTCTACTCGCCACGATTGAGCTCTGCGTATCAGCGGGAAACCTGGTCGGACTCTTCCGACAAAGTGAATCCAAAATTAAGCTAATAATAAATATCAGATTTTTATGTCATAGGTCATAACTTTACTACGGAATAACTGATATATTTTTTTGTTACTGTAGCAAAAGTCGTTTGTATAAATAAGTAGAACATTTTGGATTGTTATGGCAATGTATATTGTTTGTACACCCTGTATATTACGATACCATATTGAAGAACGTTTATTAAGAGGTGAGGAGACGACGGCCGCCGTCTCAATCACGATTATTATCAATCACCTGTTTCATCGTTATCTTCCGCGGATCATTGAATTGCAATCGACTTTACCTAGCGTCCATGTATGTGTATGATCAATCGAAGTGGGGAACAATTGAAGCAGAAATGAGGTAGCTTGCAGCTCTCCCCTTGAGGTTTCTTTTTGAAGAAAAATGTCGGAGAAAGCTTTGAAAAGACGGATATAATCAAGAAAACGAAAATCTCTTGTGTATTTTCATCGATAGTCATATTCAGTTTTTCGTTGAGCGTGTTTTATTTTGCACCCTTCGGGTACGGAACCCTAAAAATGAGAATAGAGTAGATTTTATTATGTACAAAAAATGCTGTACGGAAGTCCCCAATGTCACTTGCAATTTGCAGTAGCTCTAGCGCGGTCTAAAAAATAACATCAAAGTTATTGCCTCATTTCTAGATTGCGCGCCTAAAGTAAATTGTGATTTGCGCGGTCCATTTCGCGAGGCCAAATTTCATTGTTTTCATTATTTGGGAAGCCAGAGGTCTAGAAACCCGTTGTCGTTTATGATTTAACAACGTTGGACTGTGTTCTTGTTAGTAACGCTATTGATTTCAGTGCGTTAGTCACTTCAGTATCTTGCTCAATCCGTGTTACATTAAAAAAAAATACTTCAAGAAAAAAATGCCCAGAAAGAAATTATAAATCATAATAAAAATGACGAGGTAAAAAATTATTCGCCCAAATTCGTTGCGCGTACAAGATGCATTTGCAAATTGAAGAGCTTTTTTCATGTTCTTTCTTCCCATCTTCAAATATTCAAATCTTGACAAAATTTATGTGGAACTTTTGAACCAACTTTTGAACAAGAATACAAATTATGAGAGAATTTTGAACCAGCTTTTGAACAAAAATACAAATTATGAAAGAATTATATCTTAAAATACATAAAAATCTGCCTAAGATCGTCAGTTGAGCGACTGATGGACGTCTTACGTCATATTTGCCAGTTCGTGGTGTTCACTCGTGAAACTTTGTGCTCCATCCACCCATCGGACTGATCGTCTGTAGACCTTGGATCTGAGGCAGATTGCTGACAACGGCTGGGTGAGGATGGCTGAGGTCAGAAAGACGTGGCTTGTCTTGGGGGAGGCGTATTTCCAGCAGTAGACGAGTACGGACGGATTGATTTTGATGATGGCGATGATAAATAAACAAAATGTGCAGACGAATTGAGAACCTCTTCCTTTTTAGTCGGTTAATAAAGTTTAAAGAATGGCACATAGTGTTTGGGTCATAAGTTAGTTTTTTAATTGAACACTCTGAAGATCATCCAATGCCTTCTCTCAGCAAGAAAAACGGTCAGGCGATTCAGGCGAAAAAATTCTGAGAAATGTACCTTCACTTGGCAAGCCAGTAACAAAAATAACTTTACCTAACTCGGCGAACAACATTTAGAATCACTGCCCGGATCAAGCCATCCTCCGATAAACCTCTAAAGTAGACTCTAAAGCCAAGAGATTTAGTTTTACGGCTTTAGTGAAATAAAAATGTCTATAACGCGTGGTATTGCGTGGTAACAAGACATTCTGGTAGACCGGAAGGCAACTCTGAACTTACCACGTGTTTGAGATAAAAAAGTATTACAAAAAAATAAAACGACGGCTGGTTTAAGCTGCGTTTTCACGATCTTAGTAGGCTCGGACAGAGTGATACATTTTTGCCACTCGGAAGCTGCTCGTGTCGTCTACACCGGCCATCTTATGGAAAGAGATGGAAACGGCCATTTTTTTCACTCAGACCGCGTTCTACTCGTCTCACCCCCGGTTTCTCATACACTAACAAGCTGTTAATCTATTGTTAACAGCGGTCAGTGTTTTTTTTTTGTATGCACTTTGGTCAATTGACAGCTGTTAACAGTAGATTAACAGCGTGTTAGTGTACGAGAAACCGGGGGTCAGCTACTAAGATGAAATCGCGAAAACAAAATTGCGCCAATAGGTAGTTAGCTTTTTTTATTTTTTCGTTAATGGTTATTTAGAAGAATTGTTCTTGTACTAGAATTGTACTTTATTATTGTTTAATAATAAAACAGTCACTTTTACGGGTCACAAAATAGAAAACTCTGTGCTAAAGTAACCAGACAAGGGCATCACAAACATGGAAAAAACCCTTTAATTCTAAGTCTTGTCTTAAATGTAATTCCTGGTATATAATAAATAATATCATACCTATCCTATCTAAACAGACGCACTCAATTGTAAAGCAAGTTGTCCAAATCAACGTTGAGAATTCAGGTGCATATTACGACAGCTCAACCAAGTCATTGCAGGAACGGAGACGCGCGCTAGAGCTAGCAATAAATCCAATCTACCTAATTAATTACGTCCTGATACACGGATAATTCGTTGATAGCAAATATTAATCTGAAAACCTGTCGGCGGGTGAAAATGGTTGTGACGGTGTGCTTAGCGATAAATATAAATAGGCTCATAATGAGTTTTGGAAACTGTGATGTGAGTTATTTTCATACCCATGTCGTTATAAAAAGGCAATGGACGTCTCAACTTCAGTGAGTGTTACATCGGGCTCTAGAGTCTAATAAAGGTATCGTTGTTCAATAGATTGATCTTAGCACGACAGTGGCTCGTTATTGTTTATTAAACAATAGTACTGCGATGACATTCCAATGGTACAACCCGCGCAAATTAAATAGACATCTCTCGCGAAGGAGATCGAATCGCGCGAGGCGTCGAGTTAAGTTGCATGGGTTACCATTGGAAAGCGATTGGTTAGTAGACTACCAACATTTTTGACTGCCTCGTTGGACTAGCCGATAAGACGCTTAGCTACCAAAACAGAAGTCGTGGGTTCGATTCCCACTTGTACATTTGTACAAATGGCCTCAGTCTGGGTGTATTTTCATGTTTGCCTGGTTACCATAGTACAGGGTATCCTAGTCTGGGTTCTACTAAGTACAATATATCTAACATTAGGTAGCCACTCAATTAGTTTTTCTCTTTTACTACTGTAAAATACACTAATACCATCACCACAGGCTACATCTATGGTCCTGTTTTATTTATTCGTTTTGTCTGTTGTGTATTTAGTTTTCTTTCTGTTGTTGTGCATATTATGTTACTTATCTGCTTATTTTGTTTCTGTGATGTATCTTGTTGGTATAATAAATGTCTTTCTTCTTCTTCTTCTTCTTCTAAAAATTGATAAATAAACAATTTTTTTTTTTCAATTTTTAATTAAGCACAGTGACAAAGTTATACAATATATTCCCTTCTGCCAAACTGTATTGCAGTTTAACGGCAGACACTCTCAGTAAATAATAATATGTTGAGATACAATTCTAAAATCTATTATTATTATTTTTAAGTTCACAAAAATGTTAATATCTAGGTAGTCTAATAATAAGTTGTACTGCGACGGCATTCCGGCTCGGATGCCCATGCAACCGCCATTCCACACTATCTTAATTTTTGTAGAGACTAAGCATACCAGAATAACATAGGCATTTGGAGAGATTTGTATCTTCTGCAAATCCTCGTGGAGGGTGAGCAGAAATACGAAGACTTTTCGACAGAAAATCATACGTTAGTACGTTGCTTGCTCTATAGTTAGGACAAGTTATATTTTTATTTTTTTCTCCACTACAACTCGACCGTGGTTAACATAGTAAATTGACATCCAACAAACAGAGTGTAAATTATGTGCGTTGAAATGTTCTTATTTAAAAAAAAAACAAAGGACGGATGATATAATAAAAAGTAATTTAAGAAGGTGGCATTAAATACTTTTTGCAGGCGCAAATAGCATCCTTCCTACTATATAATATTATAAATATGAAAGTTTGTGAAGATGTTTGGATGTTTGTTACGTTTGATGCGTGATTGACACGCAATAACGGCTGAACGGATTCACATGAAACTTGGCGCGCAGATAGACAAAGAACTGAATTGAGACATAGCGGACTTGATATCCCGGTAATGCGTTCCCGTAGCATAATATTTATTTTAAGTTTAAAATAGATGGCGTTGTGCAAGCGAACGTTGTGTTTTAAAAATAGATGGTAGTGCAAGAATCGTATAAATGAATAAATGTACGAAGTTCGCCGGGACAGCTAGTAGGCCATAGAACAATGTGTGTCTGCTAAGTAAATGTATGAGAGCCTAATTAATCTTAGCCCAAAATTAATTGCGTGAAGTGTTTCCGTTGAAGCGATCACCCGCTGTGTGTTGTGACGACCCTATTAGTCTTTATGTACAATAAAGAATATTCTATCTATCTATCTTTGTTAAAATATTTGATGACCCCGTAAAGCAGATATTCCTAAACGAACAAGTATTTCTTGAGTTAAAAGTAATACTCGTATTAATGCACAGATTTTAGGGTTTGGTGCAATGCCATTTTTTTGCCCGAATGGCAAAATTTTGTTAGTCGCAACTTTGTTTCAGATACATTTGCTTAAATACAACATGTCACTGTGTGATTTTCAACTGATTTTATGCGCCAGCCTCATTTAAAGAATCGCACTGGCCGGCAAGAAAATTTGATTTAAAAAAAAAACTTTAAAATTTTCTTCTCTTTATTGAATTCACTTTACTTCCATTATTTTGGTTTGTTTTTTGATAAAATCGAAAGAAATCATAAAATATGAGCGAACTATTAAAACTGTTTTTCTTGCACCTAACATTTTCCTCGCTTTAGTGAGGTGAAAAGTTGTGTGTTGCGCTCGGCAGCAAAGTCATTTAGCGTCTCGTACCTTTGAAACCCTCGCTACGCTCAGGATTCTATATTTGAACCACTCGCTTCGCTCGTGGCTCAATCCTAGAATCCTTCGCTTGCTCAGGTTTCAATACAAGGTACTCGCGCCAAAAATTAACTTTGCAGCCTTGCATAACAAATAACTATTATTTTGTTTTCTAAACTTAATTTTTTTTAATGTTCATTTATGTTATAGGAGAAATAAATGTTTTTTACTTTCACTTTACTAATGTAATTCCTTTTTCACACAAACACAGACGTTGCCTACTTGAAAGCGTGGAAAAGTATCCGTCTCGCGAGGACTCATGTTCCAACAGAAATGGAAAAACAATCGCTGTTGTTTTAGCCGCCGTAAAAACGGACCACGGTTTCTTAGAAAAATATATTTCGATGTAAGGAGTATGAGGGTAGTAAGGTCAGAATTAGGGATGGAATTGTATTTGTACGGTAAAGGATCCACAAAAAATTTTTTTTTTATTTGCTTTAGTACAGTACAGGCCTGTCCCCTATAGTGGGACGAATATGCGGTTGGAATCCCAGGAAGCCGCTGCTGCCCGTCTCCTGGTAATGTATATCCTTAGTCGCCTTCAATGACATCCACGGAAGGAAATGGAGTGACGCTATTCTTAATCCGGTGCCATACGGATAATGTGATCACACTAAAATCATGTGACATGAATAAGTATGCTAAATTTCAGAGTCGTTTTAGGAGATTTTAAGACTGATGGTTGAAGACTGCAGTATTAGCGCAGAAAAGCATGTCTGGCCACATTCATTATTATTATTATGTAGTAATACTATTTTTTTAAAGCTTTGGCAACTAGGGCCATCAAATTAAACATAAACTGAAAAATATGACTCTTCCTGACATCTATTGGCAAGTGGTAATACTATTTTAAAGCATTGGCAACATAATGACAATTCTAGACATACCCGCATTATAGTATGGAAGGAAGTATTAGGTTAAGACCCGATTTCTTAAAAAAAAACTATGATTATAAATATGTAAATATACTTACGTAATTGATTGATAAACTGTATAAAAGTAAGTACTTGTTCCTAATAAAATGTTAAACTAACTGCATTCGTGATTTTTAATTTAAATAACCAGTTCATATTTTTTATTATTATGTCGGTAAAATCGAAAAATATTGTTCATATTTCATCAGTATGTAATTCGTATCACATAATTTCCAAAAAAACGATTAACAAAAAAAAACCGAGCTAAGATCGGTCACCCAGGTACTTATTTATCATCATCATCATCAGCCATATGACGCCCACTGCAGGACATAGGTGTCCTTCGTGGTTTTCATAACCATGAGGGGTTTTGCCATAATCGCCACGCTTGGCAGGCGGGTTGGCGATCGCAGTATGCGGTTGGAACTTATTTTTGTGTTCTGAGGGTTGGAATCTCAGGAAGACGCTGCTGCCCGTCTCCTGGTATAATTGATTCGAATAGGAGGGCTGGACAATTGATTATTTTTGTTTTTATGTAGGTCCTTTATACAGCCTATATACGGTCCATCGCAGAGCACAGGCCTCCTCTCAGAGAGAGAGAGTAAGGGCCGGCCTAGGCTACAATTTAGTTTTTGTGGAAAATGGCCGTTTTCGCCAAAAACTAAATTGTAGCCTAGATTCTTGAACCTAATTTCTAAGCTGTAGGTTCTAAAAATTGCTGTTACCAACACAGACATTTTTGTCGTTCACTTTTTTGCTAAAACGGACTGTGAAAGAAAATGTGATTTTTTGTTCACTGGCGGCGCTAGTTAGCCCTTATTAAAGCCTTAAGCTATTAGGTGCACAGAGCCATGTTCCCTGAAGTGAACTGTCGAAATAAAACTCTGCGCAATCCATCACCGATACGCCGATTCATTGAGTGATTGATTAGCTCTAGTGTTTGTAGCAAAAGTAAAGCCTCCTTGTGACCACCACCTGTGCTCTCGGACTTATAGAGTACTCGTTATATTAATAATAACTTCCATAGGTACAACTCAATCAACATCATGATCGACAAATCAATAACGCGATGGTAGCGCAGCGGTAGAAAGCCGGCTCCTCTTCCGGGAGGTTGTGTGTTCTAATCCCGGCACGTACCAATGAATTTGTTTTCTTAGTGACGTACATTTGTGTGGTCACTAAGAAAACAAATTCATGAGGTGCTCAAATACCTCAGCGCTTGAAATTGCCAATCCGCGGTGTCAGGAGTGGTAATTAATCCCTTACTCTCTCTCTCTCTCTCTCTGAGAGGCCTGTGCCCTGCGATGGACCGTATATAGGCTGTATAAAGGACCTACATAAAAACAAAAATAATCAATTGTCCAGCCCTCCTATTCGAAGTGTTAAAAAGTGTATGTATTTGACAGTCCGGAGTAGGTTAAATCGGACTAGTCCATACAGTGGAGAAGTTACGTAGTAGCGTCCTAGGTCCCAAAACAGGAGACCCTATGCTAAGTTAACCAGACAACGACACCATAAACATGGGAATGCACCAAGACTGAGGTCATTTGAACGATCGCCTGTAAGGCTCCAATGCTAGTATTCATTTTATATCCCGGATCGCTAACAGGTTAAATAAACTTTTGTCACCTAAAATACGCGAATCATTCCAAGATGTGTAAGAAAATAAATTAGAAGATAATTTAAGACTCATATTATAGTATCTACGAGACCGTTAGCGACATTCTGATGCCTGATAAAGCTTTGTATACTAGAACGCCTAAACGATTTTAAAATTTTTGCCCGACTGCCTTGTTGGTGTAGCGGTATCATGTCTCATCACCGTGCCAGAGGTCGCGTGTTTGATTTTTACTGCGGGCAGCCGTACGATTGTTTAAAAGGCTGGGTGTTTTTCCGTCTTAGATGTTTCATGTCCTTGTCTGGTTACCATAGCACAGGGTACCCTAGTTTGAGACCAGGACGGGTGATTGTGTCGAGTGGAAGACATCATTATCGTTATTAAAAAAAACAACAGAGCAAAATATTTTATGAACGAAAAATACACCCGAAGCATTTTTGTAAGTTTTAAAAAAGAGATTTCCGCTCTTATTTTTTTCAGCGCAATCCTAAGGCGAATTACATTACCTTAGTTACGTTAGCGGGACAAGTTTCCCGGTTACAATAGAACCTTCTGGTGATCCACTTAGATGAGTGATAAAAAAGGCAGAGGGGTCACCAGTACGTCGGATGTTTTAGTATTTAAACCCATCGCTCCTGGAAGGCTGTGGGTTTCATTAAAATATAAATGAATAATTTCGGGCGAGAAAAATTCGACTACTTTCAAAATGTGAGACAAGGTTTTTGGCTGTGACGTCATGGGCTAGAAAAATTACAGCTTTGTATGAAATTTCATGGACAAAACGGTTAAATGTCAGAAATCGTAACTATTAAGTAAACGAAATTTACGGCACTTCAGAATGTTTTGTGTTTTATTGATTCAAAAAAGTTGTTCAGTGCTTTTCTTTGGTGTTTCTCCTCTGTTTCATATTTTCATGTGGCACCTCTAATTATTGGTTTTGGTTTTTTTTTCGGTATGAAAAAGTATTTCAGTGAGCAAGGAATTCAATTGGCAGAATTTGAATATTTTAGAAAAAAAAGTTGAATAACCTCGGTAATATTCTAGTTACAAGTGTTAGGTCTTAAAAGTTGGGCCAAGTTCCTTATTTTAGATCATAAATGAAAGAAAAATTCTTCAACTGCGAAACAAACAGATTGTTCGAAATCAGCACAATAGTAGGTATCAATCAGAAGCAAAGTAGGCAATCAAGTGCGAGCCATTGTCTTTTTTCTCATTTATTCACAAATCGTTCAAAATCAGAACAATGGCCAGTATTATAAAGAAAAGTGTAAAACCACAGCCAGCATTATACCTACCAATGAATTAGTTTTCCAAAAAACGTTACCAACTTAATAACAGAAGCAATACGTAAAAGTAGTTAGCAAGATCAAACTAAACAAAATTCGTTCTTTAATAATTAATGAAAATACTATCTCTCTGTAAGCTTCTACATGAGTGAGTGAATTTGCACTTGGCAACTCCTGTTGACATAATTAGGTTCTCGTTAGAGGGCGCTGGTGTTTAAATTAATCTGCAAGTTTCAATTCCATTGCTTGTCCGTAAATTAACGCTATTAAATTTATTTTCCCCAAGGAGCCTAAAGTTCCTTGTTTGTATTCCTGTCAGCTGACACATAGACAGTAATATAACAAATATTGTATAGTTGTATACCACCAATCTTAACTTAAATCTTATTTCTATGTCTTTTTTATTATATAAGTTAGTACTAACTAATCAATCTTGTGGTAGCGGTGGTAGCATAGTGGGTAGAACATGGGACTCGGAAGCGGAAGACCCAGGTTCGATTCACAGTGCGAGCATGTACCTATGACTTTATTTTCTAAGTTATGTACATTTGTGAAGTTATAGTATTCATATAGCTCAGCGCTTGAAATCGCCAATCCGCGGTGGGCACGCGTGGTGATTAAGCCCTGTGCCCTACAGTGGGACGTATATAGGCTGCTTATTCAATCAATCTTTACAGGCTAAGCCGTACATCACATTGTAATCCAATATGACTGTTTTTTCTTTTGTATATTGTATACTCGTGAGAGGGGGATCTTTTGTCTTTAGAGTACAGCTCTATTTCAGTCTCTGCAGCTCGATTTTCGTTAAGTATTTATGATCTCATTTAGATGTTACTTAAGACCAGGTACTGGTGTGAAAGTGAGGGTGCGATCCCGTGCACGTGAAAGTTGAGACAGCAGTAGGTCGCGCGTAATGCGCCCCGAGCGTAAGTAATTTGAGGGTTTTGATTAATTAAAAAAAAGTGAGACTTAAGAAGAAAATAAAACCTTGTCAAGTTCCGTAAATGCTAATTGCTTATTCAGTGAAAAAAAAAATTAAGACTCTAGGTTAAAGTAGTACGAAGTTAGTAGTATTAAAGTGAAATAAACGGTCCTACTTTAAAATTAATTTGTCATTAGAAAATATTATCCAATCGCGTCTTTGTTCTTAACAGGTTCTGGGTTCTCTGTTCTGTGATATAGTGGTAATAGAAATCAATATTGACATACAATGCTTATTAAAACTACACGAAAATCCTTCGGCCGGTACCCGTATGAGAATATAATATTATGAATGTTTTTTCGGATATATATATATATATATATATATATATATATATATATATATATATTAGATTTTATATACTAATCATTAGAGAGTGAAATGTATTTTAAAACACCTCATTTCGGGGTAATGTTGGAGAACCCAGCTTTAAGGAGTTTTTTATGCCTCAGTTGTGACGAAAGGTCCCTCTTTCTTTAGTTCTCCACTCCATCCGGTTTGTGGCCACTTCCGGCGAACCCGAAAGATAATATTATCCAACCATTATTTTGAATGTAAATGTTTATGAACATTTTGGAAGTCGGATTGCTCAATAACATAAACAGCTGAAAGCTTTTGGTTAAAATTGTATTAATCCATTTTACAGTCGACAGCACATCAACCATTACATACGTATACTCTAATCAGTTACGCTAAGGACGACTTTGCAACAAATATGTAAAGCTTAACCTGCTGTCGACTGCAATTTATTCTTTTTTTTTAGTTTCACGCTACTAATCGCGATTGAGTGGTTTTCTTTCTATACTAAAATTCAACGTGGATTAAAATCCCGCATTTTTAAAACGCATTATAATCTTTATATCTATAAATGCGTCTGACCGCTAGCGTTCAACTCTAACCGGTTGGACTTTTCCGACAAAAAATGTATCCGAAAAAACATTCATAATATTATATTCTCATACGGGTACCGGCCGAAGGATTTTCGTGCAGTTTTAAGAAGCATTGTATGTCAATATTGATTTTTATTACCACTATATCACAGAACAGAGAACCCAGAACCTGTTAAGAACAAAGACGCGATTGGATAATATTTTCTAATGACAAATTAATTTTAAAGTAGGACCGTTTATTTCACTTTAATACTACTAACTTCGTACTACTTTAACCTAGAGTCTTAATTTTTTCACTGAATAAGCAATTAGCATTTACGGAACTTGACAAGGTTTTATTTTCTTCTTAAGTCTCACTTTTTTTTAATTAATCAAAACCCTCAAATTACCTACGCTCGGGGCGCATCGACCTTTGCTGTCTCAACTTTCACGTGCACGGGATCGCACCCTCACTTTCACACCAGTACCTGGTCTTAAGTAATAAATAAAGTATATCGCAATATATCAATGTTAGTGGTGCCGTCCGTCGTCAAAATTCTATTACCTAATTTGTATTTCTGTAACTTCGAAAATGCCTAATTTTCCCCCAACTATTCGCTCGCGCAGCGCAATAAGTCCCATACAAATCCGTGCGCTCGGAACACCCGGCCTTAAAACAGGTTGTAAATTACCGTTATCACTATCCAATATATAAATGTGTTTAATAAAAGTGTATGTTATCAATTGTCCTCCGAAACGGCTTCACCGATTTTTATTAAATTTGTTGTGTATATTTGTTAGGTCTGAGAAGAGGTCGTAGGCAAATTAATATGGAAAAACAACATTTGCCGAGTCAGCTACCGAAATATATTATTCCGGAAATGGAGGGGTTTGATTCATCAAAAAGAATAATGGTCTTTTTGTAAAAACACGATCCCTCTAAACGATCCGCAGAGGCAGTTTAAATTAATCCGTGGTTACGTCTTTCCCTGAACCACAGACTAATTAAACTGAATCTGAGGAGTGTTTTAAGGAAATGTATTTACTAAAGAAAATCTTGAGAAAATATTAGCTATTCTAATAATCGGTCAACATGGTCACATATAATGTTTGGCAAATACGACGACAGCATAGCTCAGAGGATATCACGTACGCGTTATTGGAGGAATATTTGGACCACTCAGTGCCATAAATCAGTTGTTGGCGCCTAATAATATGACGCCATCATTCTTCAAGAGTAATGACGGGGGACGACAGTGGTAAGCCGTTTAGCGGCATTCAACTGCTTTGTTGGTCTGGCTGTGGTCGCTAGTCTATCACGGGTTTGATTCCTGTAGAGTACAGGCTGAGCGTCCATGCGGCGACTAATGAACGTTCATGAAGAGTTTTCGAACTAAAACTTTCGTAAGCACTACACATTAAGTTAATAATGTCGATGAAGAGAATGAGCTTCATCAGGATCGTAGTTAGCAGCAATTTCTGTTCCCTGCCTACCTTACCAAGGTAGGCGTGAGGTTATTTGTATAAATAGCAACTTTCAACAATACCTTAGTAAGTTTAATATCATCTCTGATACAGACTTACGGCCTTATTTATAAAAACAGGATTCCTCTAAAGCACTCCTAAGAGGCAGCTCATTTCATCTGTGGTTACGACTTTTCTTTGTAAAATCTCCACCACAGACTATTTTAATGGGCGTTTTAAGGAATCCTGTTTTTTTATAAATGAGTAATCTTATTTAAAATACGAAAAGTCTAGTAAAGTTTTTAAAAAAACAGTACTTTGTCAATAAATATTGACCTAAATGGAATTTTTGACAAAACCCACCTGGGAGAGGACTTTCTTGGAAAAACTGAAATCCGAGCTAAATTTGAGAACCGACAATATGCAGAAACTAAACCGGAAAACGGATGCTTTCAACATGACACTTTTTTAATAATAATAACTTCCACACAACACAATCACTTGTCCTGGTCCCAAACTAGGATACCCTGTGCTATGGTAACCAGGCAAGGAGATCACAAACATGGAAGACCCAGACTGAGGCCATTTGTACAAATGTTCGGCGCCCCCCAGTGGGAATCGAACCCGCGACCTCTACCTTGGTAGTAAGCGCCTTAACGGCTATTCCAACAAGGCAGTCAGTAACCTAAACAACGTATAATTGACGTAATTTCTTTTGGAATTTGATCTTGGAAAATTCACGCTTTACATAAAGATGTAAGATTCAAAGCAAAACGGAAACCATTATCAGGGTCCCTAGATATTGTTACAGGAGTATTTCGTAAATTGCGTAGTTAAAGTGTGATGTTACGCGTACATTTAACGGAACATCAACTTTTACACCGTAAAATGAACTCTACTGACCTTAACATAAGAATGGTTTAAATTTTACCGGACAAGTGTGAGTAGGCTTAGTGGTTGTGAATAAACGGTTATAAAATTCACTTTGCAGTCGTCAATGTTCTCTCTTATGCCTCACGCGTATTTGTAGAAAAAGAAGAAAGACATTTATTGTACCAACAACATACATTACAGAAACAAAATAAGCAGATGAGTATAATAACATGCACAACAACAGAAAGAAAAGTAAATACACAACAGACAAAACAAATAAATAAAACGGGACCATAGATGTAGCCTGTGGTGTGTCTAAGTTGCCACAAAAGGCAGCTGACTCAGCGTTGTGCCGAGGATGTGATCCCTCAGCGCTGATTTTCAGTCAGTGCCTACGGTAACTCGTAATTGTATTACGGAGTGCGTGCCGTGGTGCGTTTAAGAAGAAAACAGATGCAATAACATTATACATTATTTGCATTGCGTATTTTGCACATATTAACCATCCATTTCCGAGTTTTCTTAGCCTGTAATGCATTTTAAATCGTAGCCAAACACGCGAATACGAATAGGGAAGCGAAGCGCCAGCATACAACCGAACTGGAATCGTTTGCGAGTTTTTAAATATTTTTTCATAAGTCGCAAAATATGTGATATGTAAAAGATAGTGTTTATTATTAGTTCAGATGTCATCGATTTTCCTGTAATGTAAATACGCACTATACTCCGTTCCACTAGTCGAACTCCTAGGGAACAGAATACTCGCGTCTCATTGGCTAGACATAAGCGAAACAATAAGCGAATGGAGTGTAGTAGCATTAATACTTTAGTGTAAGGAATGTATTACCTTTACTTTTAATTAATAAAAAATACTAAATGACTGAATAGAACGGTGGTAGCCCAGCGGTAGAACGCTGGCGTCATATTCGAGAGGTCGCGGGTTCGAATCCCGGCATGTACCAATGACTTTTTTTTCTAAGTTAGGTACGTACAAATGTTTAGTAGCAAATCACTTGCTAACCGTGAAAGGAAACATCGTGAGAAAACCTTAATTTCTGAGGTATTCACACACCTCAGTGCTTGCTACGTATGCTGCAAAGACCCACTAAAATTCAAGTGCGGAAATCCCAGGTCCAACTAAAACTACGAGTCCCAAAGTAACAGTCGTAGTAAATGACAATCTGGCATAATTCAGGAATTGTGCATTTTTGAAATTACAACTGAAGAGTAAAAGTTGTGTTCAATATTGTGACCTCAATTAATGAAATCAAAATCAAAGTTTTTTTTTTAATTGAAAATACCACAAGGATACGGTGACACACCAACGCGGTGACGGTGGCAGTCCATACGAAATACTACTGCCGTAAATTATTTATGTATACCGCCACCGCCACTGCCACCACCACTGCCTTCGTGTGTGTCATCCTACAGGAACTGTGACTTATTGAACGTTACAAGTAAGCCTAGGTGTCCATTTCAAAATCTAGATATTTTTGGTGAAAAAATGGACAAAAAAACTTCAAACTTAGCCTTTTCAAATAATATGCTCCTTAATTAACAGAGTTTATATATTATTATTAAGTGATCTTTCAGGATCCTGGCAAGTGGCAGCTACTGGTCTCTGCCTACCCCTCTGGGATACAGGCATGAGTCTATGTATGTATGTACATATTATTATAAAACATCAGTACTAATGCATTGAACTGAATGAGCCGGTGAATGGCGCCAAAAATATTACTTTCCTTATGTTTCTTATGTAACAATCGCCCGTAGATAAACATCGCTTAGGTGCCATATAATGTAACATGAGACCCCACTCTACGGTACAAACAATAGTACCATCGTCTTCACCTTGTCGGCTTTTACACGGACCCTATGGGCAGACATTGTGGTTTGCGTGACCTATAAGGAAAATTTGAAAGGAAATGAACGTGCAGTTGACTTGTCTACTCCGTTTTGTGCGGTAATCGACCTTATATCACGCGCTATAAGAGCCACTGTTATATGGCCAGCGCGGCGCTGAGATGTAGGGAGTAGGGAGTAGGGTAGAAAGTCGGCTGTACTGCGATTTTAGATGGTTTTAGAGATATCGTATCGTGGGCGCTTTATTTGGCTATTCTTATTCGCGTCGTTGCCAATTTATATTACCTTGCAAGTTTTGCATTGCACGTATTGCAGGTAATCGAATCTATCACCTCTGTTTTTGGTGGTTAAGCGTGTGACGCGCTAAACTAACGAGGCAGTCGACAAGCTTTCTCGAAAAGTTCACTCTACGACAATAGTTGCACTAACCAACAGATGTTCACGGATCTGATGAAAACATTAATTTTGTTAAATTACTAGCTGACTCGGAAAACGTTACTTTGCCGTATTAATTTACCTAAGACTTACTCTCAGACATAGCAAACATACACATATAAATTCATAAAAATCGGTGAAGCCGTTTCGGCGGAGTTCGATAACAGATACTGTGACACGAGCTTTTTATCATTATATTTATTTATACAAACTACGGTGGTAGTTCGTATAAATAAATATGCCGTGAAGCGGTGGTAGCCTAGTGGGTAGAACATTGGACTTGGAAGCGGGAGACCCAGGTTCGATTCCCAGTGCGGGCATGTATCTATGACTTTGTTTTCTAATTTATGTACATTTGTGAAGTAATAGTAGCAATACCACTCGCTAACGGTGAAGGAAAAACATCGTGAGGAAACCTGAGTGACTGAGCTATTCACATACCTCAGCGCTTGAAATCACCAATCCGCGGTGGGCACGCGTGGTGATTAACCCCAACTCTCTCTCTGAGAGAAGGCCTGTGCCCTACAGTGGGACGTATATAGGCTGCTTATGATACAAACTACAAAAATAGAGATTCTTAATTTGAAAATAGACAAGACTGTGTGATTACTTTCATACTAAACATAAAGATTGTCAGAGTAGAGTTTTCTTGCTGGCTTTTTCTCCCCTGTAACTCGCCTCAAGACAGTGGATAACATTGCACACTGACATTCAACCAATTCTTCACGTTGAAATAAATTTTTGCGTCCTGATTTCTGAAACAAAAGCTAAAATACCTAAACAAATCGTGTTTTCGTCTGTATTTCATTTACTGTGGCATCTTAACAAACAAGTTAGAAAAACTGGCAACAGACCGTCATAGCCGTCTGTATGAACGAAATACATTATTGATTACGGTGCCAAATAAACAAAAGTATTGCTGTTTTTGAGCTTATAGTAAGCTCAAATAACTAAAATATTACTGAATCATTCACATGGAAAAAACAAAACTTTATATTGTGGAAAAAAGATGGAAGACTCTATCTAAGCAAATCTGTTATAAATGTCATTTTAATGTTTGATAGCGGTGATAGCCTGGTGGGTGGAACATTAGACTCGGAAGCCAGAGACCCAGGTTCGATTCCCACCTATGACTTTGTTATCTAAGTTATGTACATTTATGAAGTTATAGTAGCAATACCACTCGCTAACGGTGAAGGATATCAATTAGCCTACGATATGTTCTCAAACCAAATACACACAAAAAACTCATAAAAATCGATGGAGCCGTTTGGTAACAAACACTGTGACACGATTTCTATACATTAGATTAATAAGTTCATAAATATTTACATAAGCAGCCTTTAAACGTCGAACTGTAGGGCACAGGCCTTCTCTCAGAGAGAGAGTATGGGCTTAATCACCACGCATGCCCACCTTGGATTGGCGATTTCAAGCGCTGAGGTATGTGTATAGCTCAGACACTCAGGTTTCCTCACGATGTTTTGCCTTCACCGTTAGCGAGTGGTATTGCTACTATAACTTCACAAATGTAAATAATTTAGATAACAAAGTCATAGTTACATGCCCGCACTGGGAGTCGAACCTGGGTCTCTCGCTTCCGAGTCCAACGTTCTACCCACTAGGGTAACACCGCTGTTTACTTTGTTTACGCTGTTTACCTACGCTACTTACTATTGATCTTTGAATATACAATATTTTAGTACAAACATACGTTCGAGATTGAATTAATTAAGAAACACAATCGCTTTGGAAATAACCTGAAGCAAAACACAATTTGTGCTTTGCAAATGGAAAATGTCTCGTGCGGTTTGGACCGCAGTCCAAGCACGAAGAAAATGGAAACACGAGTAAATATAGTCCGCACAGATCTTTTTGGCGGTAACGTGAATATAGTCACAGATCGGTTGCGCATCGCTTACTGTCTTTACAGTGCATGTGTGAATAATTGACGTAGTGTGATGCGTTGTAAATTACTATTAGTCAATTACTAAAGTGGTCAATTACTTACACATACACTGTAAAGACTGTAAGCGATGTGCAAACGATCTGTGACTATGTTCACATTACCGTCAAAAAAATCTGTGCGTACTATACTTAGGTACAGGCTATAGTAGCACATAACTCATTTCAGACGTCGCTGTTGATACTTAGATAAGGTGGAAAATTGAATGAAGTTTAACAATAATAACCCCCACACTACACAATCACTTATCCTGGAACCCAATCTAGGATACCCTGTGCTACAATAACCGGATAAGAAGATCACAAATAAAGAAATACATTCAGATTGTCATTATTTGTAAGAATCAAGTACGCCGGCCTCCAGTGGGAATCGAACCTGTGACCCCTGTTTTTGGTAGCCAAGCGTGTTGACCGCTAGACCAACGAAGCAGCCATAATGGTACGTGTACAGTCGACAAGAAATGGACACCTATGCTACCTATGCCTTTTACGTTGCAAAATGTATTTTTTATCATCACGCAACTCAACTCTAGCCGTGTGGCGCCGGATTAAGAATAGCGTCACTCCTTTTCCTCCCGTGGATGTCGTAGAAGGCGACTAAGGAAAATAAATTACCAGGAGACGGGCAGCAGCGTCTACCTGACATTCCAACCGCATACTGCGATCGCCAACCCGCCTGCCAAGCGTTTCGATTATGGCAAAACCCCTCATGGTTATGAAAACCATGAGGGAGGCCTATGTCCTGCAGTGGGCGTCAAGGGGCTGATGATGATGATGATGAACTGTACTTCACTTGTAAAGATATATACGGAAATTTATTTATTTTCTAATCCTTTTGGAACGAAGACTTGGAAGAATCACCCATAACTACGCAAGCTCAGAGTCTATTCGCTCTTCGAAAAAGAGCGAAATGTTGTCGGACTCATCCCACGAATATTCAAGTAAGTTACACATGTGAAGTTATAGTAGCAATTCCACTCGCTAACGGTGAAGGAAACCGTGACGAAACCTGAGTGTCTGAGCTATTCAATTCACATTCAGCGCTTTCAATCGCCAATCCGCGGTGGGCACGCGTGGTGATTAAGCCCATTCTCTCTCCTGAGAGAAGGCCTGTACCCTACAGTGGGACGTATATAGGCTGCTTATGCATGTTATGTATATATGTAGGTACCTAGATACCGCTCTTTCACATTAAGAATAACATAATTAAGGGCAATGTAAAATGCTTTAAAAATGATATCCAGCTAAAACTCATATACCTAGGTGTTTAAATAATGTTCTTTTACGAGACCAACGTTCGCGTTGTTAAAAAAGTATTACAACGAATGCCAGGTATTTTTAATCCTCATAAAATGTTGCAAAAGTTTTCGACTAAACTGAAATAAAAGCGTCAGTATATGTCCATGTAAAATTTATGTAACTTAGTTCTTTATTTATAAAGTCTTGAAATTATGATGAATTTTCGACAGCGATAAATTATTGCTTAGAATCTTGAGTTACCAAAATCAGGCAAAATATTTGTGACACTAGATCTAAATTGTAATAAACTTTAGAAATACTGTCAATACAATAAAATAATACTTTAAATTCTGCCTCGTCCTTGGCCAACGGTAACCAACGGTAATCATGGTTGATTATCATGACAGCAGTTGTTGGTTTGATTCTGACTGAAGACCGTGGTACAATAATTTGTACATATTACCACAATCTGGTCTTTTGTGATTTACTAGTCTTATTAAATATCACATGATGTTCTAGTTTGGTACCAGCACCACGATTGTGTATCTTTTACCATCTGACAATAAAGCAAAAAATTAAAAATTATAGTTATTTCACTCTTTCCGGCAATTATATGGCTCAATATCAGTGTCAAGCTTTGGATATCCGCTCAAATGCAGTATCTACTATGTGTGTAGGACAAGTGATAATAGTAAGAGCTTCCACACAACACAGTCACTTGTCCTGGTCCCAAACTAGGATATCTTGTACCACGGTAATCAAGGAAAAACCTCAAAAGCATGGAAATACACCCAGACTGAGGCCATTCGTACAAATGCACGGCAGCTCCCAGTAGGAATCGACCAAGACCTCCGGGACGGTAATCAGACGTGATACCGGTAGACCAACGAGCCAGTCAAATAGATTGTATTATAAGTATGTAATGTTATTTTATGATGTTAGGAAATGAAGCTTTCAACCATGAAAACTACATTGCAAGGGCTTGTATATTGTATAAAGATCCTTCCTGTAGGTGTGAAACAGCGCAACACGCAAAAATACTTGTTTACTTTGGACGAAATATTCATGGGAAGAAATGAAGTTACTAAGTAACAAGTGCATGTAGATTAATATCTTTCAAGGATATTACTCTGATTAACATATTTGAAATATGTACAACAGATTGACTGCCTAAATCATCAAACTTCCCACTGGATCCTAAATGAACTTTCGATCTAATGAACAATCAATGTATCCGTCATATATGAACAATCTCATTATGCCATTGAAGGTGTAACATACGGATCCACTTTCAAAGAGGCAACATAGGGGATTTCTAGTAAGGACACAAGCATCATGGCAAAACAATCTTGTACTATTTCTACCCAATTGCGCCTACGTCGCGTCGTAGTGACGCGATGACGTCAGCGCTACGACGTAGCTGTACGTAGCATGCTTTAGCTACGCTTGCCTACATTCATGTCCCCGCGGTCCCCGCCTTTTGACTCGTTGACGTAGCGGTTAAACGATTTTGGACCAACGAAGGAATCGTCAGTTTGATTCCCGAGGGGCTATGCGGTATGTTGCTTTGAAAAATAGGCTCAGTTTGAATGAGGGTTGGGTTTTTCGCGCGTATGTATGCACGTTTCTTTATCCACATGCCCAAAGCAATTACATATAATATTAGGATGTATTAGCAAAGGGCAAGATAAAAAGTACCCGAAACCGGCGCGCGCGCATGCAACGTCTAATGATTGTTGAGGTAGCGAAAGTGATCAGCCAGGATCATGGCAAGTGGCAGCCCCTGGTCTCTGCCTACCGCTCTGGGATACAGGCGTGAGTTTATGTATGTATGTATGTATGTATGTATGTTGTAGAAATGTGATTCATTAAGAAATCAATTCCATTTACAGAATACAGTGTTTACTTTTCGGTACCAAACTTGGGTCAAAGAAGAAAGCAGGACCTCACTGAAGTTTCATTATTACCTTTTGAGCCCCTGCTCAGCGGCAGGTTATGTTATCATGTTACCTACCTATTAAGTGCTCCAACATAAAAGACCAATCTCATAAAGTCTTTACTTAAAGCCAATGGCAGAATGCAAATTCTCCTTTTAAGATTTGACGTGACGCTCTCTTCAGATATTTAGTTTCTGCGAACAAGCCGTTTAAAATTGCATTTAAAGAAAGAAGAACTGATTTTTCTAAGGATATTGCCAAATGACATAAATTAAGGACTAGAACACTAAGTCAATATTTTACCGAAAACCGGACAAGTACGAGTTGGACTCGCCCACCGAGGGCTCCGTACAAATTTCCAGGTACGTACATATTATAAATAGTTCAGGAATCAGTCTCGCTGTTTTTTCCGGGCTTTTCCCGAACTTCAAATACTTTTTTTATGATTTAATTAGAAATGAATAGTTTTCAGATTTTTCTCTGTTTGTTGCATAAGACGATCGAGCCAAATTTCATAGTTCTAGGTCAACGGAAAGTACCCTATAACTTTTGATTCCCTTGAGTGTCGAAATATACGTTTTTTGCGGCATAAAGGATCGTATATTTTTTTTACGTTAACGTAGCAGTTTGATTTTTTCCCAGCTTCTAGGGACTGTAGATTTGGGTATATGATTCACGCATTCCCGAGATAAAGGGTCTTGACAGGCAGACGGACGGATGGACAATAAATTAATACGATAAAGGTTCCGGTTTTTCCTTTTGAGGTACGGAACTCTAAAAAGTAACAAAACGCAACGATCAAGCGACTGACTGTGTTCAGTCAAATCTAAATTCTACGTGCATAATTTCTCTTGCAAATCTATTTATGCGTGTCATTATTTTAATACAGACTTTTCTTCTTCAAAGCAACCTTCTGATACTTTATTTGTGTAAAAGAACTATAAACGCTACCATCCATACTTGGCTGTTTATAAACTTATTTTAACCTCTACTGTGAACCTACCCAGCGTGGTAATTGCAGGAAAAACGCGCCTATGGCCAGCATGTCTTTATAGCGTGCCTTTGAGAGGCCTATATTCAGCAGTGGATAAACATTAAGCATAAAGTGATCCATTCAGATCACGGAATAAACATCTAACATTAAAACACGAATAAGAACCCAGACTATCAATGGCCAGGTTTTTCTCCTTTTAAAATTTGTTTTAAGGTTCCGTAGGTACTCAAAGCTTTTTTATTACGATAACTAAGGCTCTATTACTAAGACTCCGCTGTCCGTCCCTCCGTGCGTCCGTCCGTCTGTCACCAGGCTGTATCTCATGAACCGTGATAGTTAGTCAGTTGAAATTTTCACAGATGATATATTTCTGTTGCTGCTATAACAACAATTACTAAAAACAGAATAAAATAAATATTTAAGGGAGCTCCCATACATCATCATCAACCCATTATGTCCCCACCGAGGGGCACGGGTCTCTTCCCTGAGGAAGTTATAGGCCATACTCCACCACGGGGGCCAAGTCCGGATTGGTGGAGCAACCATATCCCATACAACAAACGTGTTTTTTTGCCGTTTTTTGCGCGATATTAATAACGGCAACAGGTATACGCTTGAAATGTTCAAATATTGTAAATATAATGTAATGGTACGACGCCCTTCGTGTGCGAATCTGACTCGCACTTGGCCGGTTTTTTGATTCCATACTTTTTAGTATTCTTTACCTAGTCTAGGTTACAGTTATACTTTTTTAAACTTTCGTGGTCGGGTTTTTCGTAATTAAAATAACTTTTTTTTATTATCTATCATGTAGAGACACTGTTAAAATGTCTAATATCTTTGCTCCCCTCTTAGCGTCTTGGGGTGTCATCTCGAACGATCGCGGACGTAAAAGCTCATCTCACCGCGACTTAGTGCTAATGCAATAAACCGAATTGGACCATTTTAACCTGGCCTTAACCAGTTTGTTGCTTGCCTACCTGACCTTGCATGACGTTTAGAAGGAAAATAAACAGAAAAGTACTTTCGGGTATCCTGTGATGGCAGAATGCGTGCTGATTAGCTATTATAACATTAAAGATGATTAAGATGACAATGATGTCTGGAATTAGCCAGTTCAATGCATGAGTTCCAGGTTTTAGAATATTTATATAAACTCTGTTAATTAAGGACTTAAAAAGACTAAGTGTTTCCCTTTTTTCTCAAAAATGATCTTGATTTTGAAATGGAAACCTAGTTTAACTTGTAACGTTCATTAAGGCGCAGTTTCTGTGCTAGAATATGCATAGCCGATTCACCCACAGATTCACTACTAATTGTACTAATCGGCAGCGTTTGGCGGACATCTGTTACAAATACCGGCTTGTTTACAATTTTAGGAGGTAGTACAATATTTTGGGCAAAGCTGCATATGAACAATTTTCTTCAGTTATTAATAACTTAACACCTGATAAACTTACTTGGTTGTTTGTCGGAAGAGTCCGACCAGGTTCGTCAGGAATCTTTCGACATAAAACCAAGTAAGTTTATCCGGCGTTAAGTTAATAATTTGTAGCGCTTACGAAAGTTTCAGTTCAAAAATTCTCTTCCGCTCCTGAACTAGGTTCTAAGCCTGTATCTTAGGCGACAGTGCTCTTCGATATTCAATAGAGTATGTTGGTAGCTTGGACAGGTATGAGTGAATAACAAATACTAAGTTGAATAATAACGGTTTCAGTTATAAAAAACACGATTCCTTAAAACGCCGAACATAATAGACTGTGGTGGAGATTTTACAAGGAAACGTCGTAACCACAGATTAAATAAACTGCCTCTTAGGAGTGCTTTAGAGGAATCGTGTCTTTAAATAACGCCGTAAGAGCTTAGAGAGCTAGAAGGTTACTTAACCCGACAGATAACTTAAATAAAAATCCGCACATTTGGTTCGTGTTTGCGACGGACATGTAAGAGAATATTTTTTTTATTATTTGTTAATTAATGGTATAAATTGTTGACTATACCAAAGTCCGAAGAATTCTTGGTATTCGCGAGATCGCGTTCCAGCCGATGTTTCCCGAAATACGCCCTTACAAAGACAAATAATTTAACGAAAGTTATTTGTCAGGTATTGGTAGTTGGTTAGCTGGTGTATGAATTTGAACCTCTGAAATCCGAAATCAATAACGTCAACGTCAAGAATTTACATTTTGTTTGCTCAATTTCAATGTACTATGTTACTGTGGTAGCATTCTATGATCTAAACTGAATGTTCGCTATTCCTTCCTTCCGAACAATCGTCGCGCCTCTACCGGCGGCGTGGCACTCTTTACTCGGTAAAATTTACGCGAGTGAAAAATTCAAGGAAAATTAAAGCATCCCACGCTCTTTTTGTTATTTTGTACTGCATATCAATCAATCAAAATGTTTTTATTTAAAATAACTTTGGAAAAGTCACAGTCTTTATGAACGTTACAAGTTAACTCGGTGTCCATTTCAAAATTATTTTTCAGATAATTTAATTTTGGAGAAAAAGTGGACAAAAAAGCTTCAAACTCAGTCTTTTCAAATTAGGTTCTTAATTAACATAGTCTACATATTATTATAGAATGACATGTCAACTCATGCATTGAACTGGCTTTAATTCTAGACATCTTTGTCATCCTAATAATCTGTAATCTTGTAGCCCTTTTGGCACGAAGTGTGATAATATAAATATATATGTATTGTATACTAACTTACTCGGCAAACGTTGTTTTGCCATATTAATAACCTATGACCTACACAAAAAAATCATAAAAATCGGTGAAGCCGTTTCAGAGGAGATCGATAACACACACTGTGATACGAGATTTTTACATATTAAACATCTCATGTAAGAAACCCTCTTTACACGAGTCGAACTCGCTCTTTGCCATATTGACCTTTAAAATCACTACCAAAAATACAAATACAATACAAATACAAATATCTTTATTGAGAAATACAATTTGCCACTATGCAATTTGAAACCCTTGCTCCCAAACTAGGATTACCTGTGCGTCAGGAGCAAGTGACTTCCCTTAAATATGTGTACAGTACAATGCAAATTAGTGCAAAATAATAGAGACAAATCAAGATAAACTAGGTATACAAGAAGAACCAACAAAATCAAAACCAAGTGGTTGGTAGGCTATTATAAGGTAACCATAGGTTATTTTTAAGTTTCGAAGGTTGAGTTTTGAAGGTATAAATAACTAACTTAAATTTGTATGCATGCTTATTGTAGTTTAGTGCTGGAGAAGAGTGTGTTTGTGTGTGTGTGTGTGTGTGTGTGTGTGTGTGTGTGTGTGTGTGTGTGTGTGTGTGTGTGTTTGTGAGCCCTTTATTTATATATATGTTTTATTATTTAATCTTCTATAAAGATAATGGAGTATTATTTGTGTAAAAAAAATATCCTAAGCTTGTCGGTACTTAATATCAAGGCCATAAAAAGAACCGAAATAAGGTCCACGTAATATTGCAAACATTGTAAACATTCACGTGTCCCCATGGACGAACATTTCTGCCCCGTATTATGTTTGGTTTACTGATTACGTACCATAGACATATCAACGCAAAGACATAGAGTGTCGATCGAAAGCGTGGCGACACGCACACATAAATGTAGGTAACTTGTGTGTGCCTAAGCGGATTTTAGTAAGTGGCGGCTTAAAGCCGGCGCTTTGTGTAGTCTCTAATAATATCGAAGGCTTGTGGCAGAATAAGTCAGAAATTTTATCAGAACTTTACCGCTCAACACACTGCGACGTTATTGTGCATTCAAGAAACGAAACTCAGCTCCGCCCTAACATTCCTGGACTCACGCTTATTGCCGACACCTGTAGTAAGTGACGTTCGCAGATACGCACATATACGCATTAATAGTGTAATGCTAACAACCGGCTACGCTACGACCTTGTCCAGAAGGAGCGAATTCGCCGCGTATCGTCTCGCGCGAATTCATACGTGCGTCAGCGAGGTACCTACTATGCGCCAATACACCGCGTCCACAAGCATCGCGCGAATTAAAATACGCGCGTAAATCGCGTGAATTAAGTTAGACGGACCGTAGGAGTTTATAAAAATACTTTATTTATCCAACAGAGTGACCACTAGGGTCTTTACTAATACAATATTGCTTATTCTAAGATGCTATCGATATTTATAGTAACTATAATGAATGGTTAGCAATAAATCATTGACGTATGTAGCCTAGTTAGGAGAAGTGCTGACAAAGGACATTTGGAGTGGTTGGTCCACCTTAACTCCTCCCCCCTTAAGAGAGAAATTATCTGAAGACAAAGAAGTGGGTTTCGGAGAATTTCGATTTATACAGTATGTATATGTCCTGAATTTAATACATAGTAAGAATACTAGGATTATTATTATAAAATACAGTAAAATGGTCCATACACTAATGTTTTTCACTATGTAGATAAAATCGTCCGAACTGTTTTCACTCACTTTAAACTTAGCACTGTTGATAACGTCTTTTATGTCGCTGAAATCCACGTTTTGCAGGTCCAGTTGTTTCCCTTCTTGCCTGATGTAAATTAGCGTCATCAATGGTTTCACTGATTTTTGAAAACAAAATACTCCTCAAATGTTGAACCCTATGACAAAATTCTGAATAGCTTTCATTCCTATTTCTTTTTATTGACTCTAATTCCATTGCCAGACATTCTTCGGACCTTGGGTCACCAAAGTGTTGGGTCAGGAGCTGTTTCAGTTCAACCCATGTTTGGATTAGTTCCCGTTCCCCCACTAGATTAGCGGCTTCCCCAGAAAGTCTACTGGTTATAACGTGGAACAAATATACGTTCTGTACATTACCCCCTTGGAAAGTTTGCAGAATGTATTCACATTTCTTTATAAAAAGTGGTAATAACCTTGTGTCCCCGTCAAATTCTGGAATAATTTTTACCATTTCCATGGGAACTCGCACAATATTCTCCATTGTGGCTAAGGTTTTTAAAAAAAAAATTTGCTGAAAATTTAAGAGTTTACCTATGAACTAAAAAAACGGTATTCAAGAAAATTGTATTCTCGAATAACGTACTATCTATACGAAATTTTCAAGGCGTTTTCTAATCCCTACAACACGTATAAATATTATGGGATAACGGCGGGAAAGAGCAAAGGGATGGTGAAAAGGTTTACTCACAGCCCCGTAGCTCCCATGTCCTTCCGGAATATTGTAAATCCTCTCTGGTTCGGTCCTGGTCCTGGTCCTAGTCCTGGTGGCGTCGCTGCTTGGCTGCTCAAGAACTTCGGCTCGGTTTCCACTTAATAGATTTATTTGTTCGGTGATCTCAACTTAACCGTAGAAACGGACGATGGATGTACGTACGGAAACGACAACCCAACTTATGAGATCCTACCGGCTGCGCCAATTAAGTTAGACGGACCGTAGGAGTTTATAAAAATACTTTATTTATCCAACAGAGTGACCACTAGGGTCTTTACTAATACAATATTGCTTATTCTAAGATGCTATCGATATTTATAGTAACTATAATGAATGGTTAGCAATAAATCATTGACGTATGTAGCCTAGTTAGGAGAAGTGCTGACAAAGGACATTTGGAGTGGTTGGTCCACCTTAACTCGTGCACTTCGCCGGACTCTCGACAAGGTCTAAGTTGCCTCACTTTGGAGGCTCTAACTACGGTTCTACACCTCATAATAATTCTATGTTACCTACGATCTTGATCGAAAATATTTACAAGGTTTCTCTTTCGAAATACCGACCTTATTAAGAACATCTTAATGGTCACTTCCCTTGTTTACCTCTAAATTGCGCAATTCCTGTGGCACCCCAATGATTATGATATACAACTTGTGTTCTATAATGCAGCCTATATACGCCCGAGAGACAGCATGGACCTACTCGTGCCCACCGTGTAAGCCTCAGGCACTCAGGTTTTCACAAGATATTTTCCTTCACGGTCAAATCTTGGTGATACCATAACCAGGATAATTTCTGAGACAGTAAGACAAATTCTTTCATACTCGGAGATTCTTTTTACTTATTCCCGAAAACAATTATATCGTACTAGCTGTTGCCCGCGACTTCATTCGCGTAGTAATTTTGATGTGTATTTTTCCGGGATAAAAAATAGCATATGTACTAATTCAGACTATAATCTATCCACATTTAAACCTTTTAATGTATTTTGTTTTCTGGTGTGTACAATAAAGTGTTTTTAATCTAATCTAATCTAATCTAATCTCTGTGCAAAATTTCATCCGGATCCGTTCAGCCGTGTTTGCGTGAAAGAGTTACAAACATCCACCCATACATACAAACTTTCGCGTTTATAATATTAGTAAGGATATTTATGTGAAACAAAAGTCAAACGATTTAATCGTAAAGAACGTAATTATTTACTTTTACTTTACCTTTACCCTACTTTACCTTACCTTGAAAATGTCCGCTATTATCTAGTTAATTTGTGTGATCTCACTTGACCGGTTTCTATTTACTCTACTTGTGTAAATGACAAAATGTACAGGGACTCTTTTCGAATTAGACGGAGCTTGTTTGTTGTTTGGTTTGTGTATGTTTTTGGAACTCCGGTGTTCTAACTGAAGTTTTACTTTACACTGAAAAAGTTGTGTTTTTCCCGCTCGTATCATAAGCAGCCTATATACCTCCCACTGTAGGGCACGGGCCTTCTCTCAGGGAGAGAGTATGGGCTTAATCACCACGCGTGCCCACCGCGGATTAGTGATTTCAATAGCTCATACACTCAGGTTTCCTCACGATGTTCCTTCACAGTTAGCGAATGGTATTGCTACATACATTACACGAATCTGTGACTGTAGAGGAACACATCGAAAACACCCACGAATTAGTTGGTACCGCTTGTGAGGGTATCCCGTGGATTAGGCTTATTGCAATGTTACAATGGGCGCTATGCGAATGGGCAATGGGCAAGTAACTTACCGAAGGCTGCGACATTGGTACTGTAATAAAAGCGCGAATGTCATGAAAATAAGTAAAATATTATGGGAAAAAAATACCTGAGAACTCATAGTGCAAAACTTGTGGTGATTCTTATAGCTATTGCACATTTTAAAACAACCCTGTATAACAAAGTAATTTTCGCTGGGTTAGCTTTGATCACTACACTCAAGGTATAACATTTTTATAATTTATTATTATTATTATAAATGATGTAATTATGTCCCAGGCGGACATACTTCGACCAAATAGGGGATGTATTAGCAAAAGGGGCAGATAAAAAGTACCCGAAACCGGCGTGCGTGCGTTCAACGACTAATGAACGTTGAGGAAGCGAAAGTGATCTGTCAGGATCGTAGCAAGTGGCAGTCCCTGGTCTCTGCCTACCGTGTGGGATACAGGCGTTAGTTTACGTATGTATGTATTATTATTATTCTTCTAATTTCCGAGAATTATTATTAACTTAGAACGTTTCGTTGACACAATAGGGCGCCTTCGCTTTTGTCTTCTTTCGCATTCTAAGAGCACTCATTCCACTGTGATACATGCTAGTTAAAGATATGGCATTCTTTTCTGTTTTTTGTTTTAGATTTGTCATCATTATTTTGTCTTTATGTGACAGAAGAAACGATTTTGGGACACCTGTTACATCAAAATAATTTTATGCACAACCTCAAAGAAGGAAGCTATTTTAGCAAAGTTAAAGAGAAGGTGGATGTCGTGACATACTAGGGTATCATAGAACTGCGACAGGAGTAAGGGGACGATACTGCACCGACAAGAGTCTAACTCATAAATACAATAATGATAGTATTTTCTGAGGTTAACACGAGCACTAGACATAAGAAAACTGTTCTGAATTTTAAAGGAAATTTACTCGTTTACTTTTCCATTTTACAATTTTCCGACGTTAATGCTTTCAAAAAGACCACTGTCACCTGTCAAATATCCGTTAAAATTCAGTTTATTTACAATAATGATGTATTTGACGTGAAACATCTTTCATTTCGGTAGACAGTAGTGGGCCACTTGGTACAACCGCATGCAACGAAAACATGTCACCTCGGCAAGGGCTGTAACTCTGTAACTACGTGTCGTGTGCAATTCATTTATATACCGTTGAGTAGAAAAAAGTTGTCATTACTCAGATCCTCTTGACTGGTGGCGCAAGATGGTGCCAGGGCCGCGTAACACATTTACCTGCCCGTTAAAAAGCGGGTGGGTCTGTGTCGGCAATTCGACATCTTATTAAATTATATCACTTATAAATTCTATTGCATCATCATCATCAGCCATTTGACGCCCACTGCAGGACATAGGTCTCCCTGATGGTTTTCCTAACCATGAGGGGTTTAGCAGGCGGGTTGGCGATCGCAGTATGTGGTTGGATTCTCGCTGCTGCCCGTCTCCTGGTAATGTATTTCCTTAGTCACCTTCTACGACATCCACGGAAGGAAATGGAGTGACGCTATTCTTAATCTGGCGCCACACGGAAAATTCTATTAACATGGCCCAAAACCGGCATGCGTGCAGCGTCTAATGAATGTTGATAAAGCGAAAGAGATTTGTCAGGATCGTGGCAAATACCGAATCCAGATCTCTGATGACCCCTCCGGAATGCAGGTGTGAGTCTATGAATGTGAAATGCATTTACATAACTCGCTCATCCTAGCTTCTAAGCAGTGGAAAGAATCCCCTTCAATGTCTCGCTTAACACGACCATTCCCGCTGCTTTACACTGTGTATCTTGGTAATGTCCCCATTAAAGCTTGCGAGTGCAAAACTGTACCTGAATGCTTTATGCATATGGTTTAATTTACAATAGATTGCTTAGTAAGACTGTTCGTTGTGTTGGAGATATTTGTGCATTGTTTTAAAAAGAACATTCGTTTACTACTTATCAACAAAACAGTTTCGTGGTGAAAATCGGTTGAATGCACTTATTGAAAAAAGGTATTAAAATTTATTTTCAAAATGTAGAGCTGCATTTTATGACATCGACAACTTTTGACAGTAAGGCATCCTAAAATTCGTACAATTGTGGACATTTTATATTTATTGTATATTGGTAACTTGTTACAAGTAGTCTATTCAGTATTTGCAATAAATATTTCGTGGCGCTAACCGTTCCACTATTCACATAATCCAAGGTTAGTTGGAAGGCACTACTTATTAGTATTACCTTGTACAAATATTTTGATAATGCACTAAATAATTTTTCAATTTGAATCCAATAAAGTAACTCTGAGGATCTACACTTAAGTGCTTATAGTGAAACTGCGAAAACCATATTTTAAGATACTCACAAGACACCTGTAACAGTAAAACACTGCTGGCCTGAGATCGTGAGGCCAAAATGTTAAGAACGTGCTAAATGTTCAACAGTCGTATTTTTTACAGAGATAAACTCTGAAATGAAAAATAAATGCCTTACGGTGTAAACTAACCTGACCCGTCACTTATTAAATACAAGCCTTTACCAATTACAGGTTAGAGTGTTCAATTTAAGTATATGTTTTATACTGTATACATAATACGTATCCTATTGTATATAATTATTATTCTGTATTACATAGTATTCTACTATATATAGTATTGCTCACGGTTGTACCACACCGCGGTATGTGACGCTAGCGGGGTAACTCCTGGCACTGACTGAAAATCAGCGCTGAAGGCTTGACCCTCAGCATACTGCTGAGTCAGTTGCCATTTATAGCAGCAGTGACACGCCGTGACCTTTCGTTTTCCTTTCTTTTTTATAACATTTCTGTTGAAATATTTTCTTGGTTGTTTTTTGTTTTGTTATTGTGGCGTGTGCACTGTTTTATAATAAATATTTTTTTCTTCTTTCTTATTCTTCTTCAATTATTAATGCTGTCCAAAAAAAATCATACTTTATTACAAAAAATATCCTCACCTAATTTAATAAATTGTCACTATATTGAGTTTACAAACAATCAGCATCTATTTTGATGAGTATTTATTTATCTTGGGAACAATTTATCTATTTCAGGGTTTATGTACTTTGTTGAGTATTCATTTCTGTTGAGAATCTTCTATGTATTTTGGTAGAGCCAATTTGGCTCTTTGGGTCGAAAAAATATTACACCCGTTGAAGCAGACTTCACGTGACCAGCAATGACCACACTATCGTTGTAAACGATGCAAAATCCAAGTAAGGGCAAAAACAACATAGGTACATTGCAATGAGTTATATTGGTTTTCAATTCATTCATTTTTTTTTTCAATTCAATTCATTGTTTTTCAAGTCATTCAGAAAGACCTTTAATACGAAACCATTGTTTGATTGCGAATCACTCCGTATCTAGTTTCTAATTTCTGTGGGTTTATTTTCGTCTTATATACTGTCTACAGTTGCTTTTACCCCAAATTATTTGCAATTGAGACCGATAGTTAACTGAGTAAAGTGGACGTATACAAAGATAATGTGCGTTCGGTGAACGTTAAAAAAAATGTTTTTTTTTGTGAAAGTAAGATATTTGGTATTCTGAGTCACCAGTTAAGTCGATGACAGCTTAGTCAATTTCATGTTAAGCCTGTGGACAGAAGGTTTGGCGATGACAAGGTATTTTCACTGTAAAATGCAATGAAAAATGAGTTGGTGACGTGAGCTGTTCATTCATCATTTATTTTAGCTTATCCGCTATTCACACGAGGGAATATAGGAATACGCTTAGTGAGCTGAAGCGAAATGGGTTAAAGTTTAGTTCTGTAAAGTGATCTTTGTGAATTTATTAGGTACGTATTTAAAAAAAACAGAACTCTTTAACCTAAGATCAATGTTAATCGTGCACTCAAAATTTTCTATTTGAAACAAATAGCGATATCAAAGTACGGTCCAAAAAATACATTTAAAAAATCAGTTTAACGATTATATAATCACAGGGCTTACGTAACATGACAATTATGATACTTTAATATTAACCTGTGTAAGAAATCGATCATTAGAATTAATATTGCCACCTTTAGTACCAGTTTTTAGGGTTCCGTAACTGAAGGGTGCCAAACGGGACCCTATTACTAAGACTTCGCTGTCCGTCTGTCTGTATGTCTGTCTGTATGTCTGTCTGTCCGTCTGTCGCTCTGTCTGTCTGTCACTAGGCTGTATCTTATGAACTGTGATAGCTAGGCAGTTGAAATTTTCACAGATGATGAATTTCCGTTGCCGCTATAACAAAAAATACTAAAAGCAGAATAAAATAAATATTTAAGAGGGGCTCCCATGCAACAATAAATTTTTTGCTCAATGTTAATGACGGCAACTGGCAGACGCTTGAAATATTCACAGAATATTAAGTTCTTCAACCAAAATTAAATTAAATTAATAATTATTATCCCATACAATAAACGAGATTTTTTGGCGTTTTTTTCCGATCTTTGTGCCTAATTTTGTACGGAACCCTTCGTGCGCGAGTCCGACTCGCCCTTGGACGGTTTTTTTTTGTGTAATTTATTCCTTATATTTTTATTATTCAGGTAGCAAAATTGGAAAGTGGAATTTGTAGATTTTTTTTTGTAGTTACATCAAGACGCTTTATTTTTTCCGTTAAATTGGCACGCAGCAAAATAATTTCCACAAAATTTAGGCAACAACACGGAGTGATTTTAATTTAAAAGGGCCTTTTGGTCTTAAAAAGGGTTGTACTTTTAAGAATACCATCGAATTAAGCACCTTTGATTTGTAGAAAATTACAGGGAAGATTCTTGTGCTATTCGATATATGACCAAAGAGTATTTCATTTGGTACAGGAATTGAATTGTTTAGACGTAACTAGTGGCTATTGGGTTCTCTGGAAGAGATCGCTTTTAACGACAGGACCACCAATTGTATAGGGCAAAACTTACAAATGTAAGGCTTTTGATGTTTTTTTTTTCTCTGGCGTGTACAAAAAATAGTTCTAATCTAAATGTTCTGGGGACGAAACATTATTAACTTATGTAATTATTCATTGAACCCACGGCTGCATCGTTATTGATATTACAATAATGAAGCTAATAAATTATTAAAAAGCGATTAAATCAGTTAGACGTACTATTTTTGATAACTCACGATTAACTAATCGCGATTGATAATTAAAAAAAAATTGTTCCCGACTTTAAATGTATCTATGCGTGAACATAGAGAATAATTAAAAGTTACTATTACTTGAAAGCATAAAACGGTCGACTCAGTAAATGTCTACCAGGCATTTTACTGATTTATGATATCAACCGTAACTATTAATTTTTCTGTTTGTGAAAGCTTATATAAGGAAATAAACTACCAGGAAACGGGCAGCAGCATCTTCCTGAGATTCCAACCGCATACTGTGATCGCCAACCCGCCTGCCAAGCGTGGCGATGGCAAAACCCTTCATGGTTAGAAAATCATGAGGGAGGCCTATGTCCTGCAGTGGGCGTCAAATGGCTGATGATGAAAGCTTATATCAGATTTTTTAAACTTATTACGAGAGCGGCTTTTTTAATAAAATCTTACCGAATAATAACATCCAGCGAAGCCACAGAGAAAGGCTACCTAAGTATTGTTTGCACGACAAGTTTTTCAAAGAAAACTACAGAAAGAAAATTAGTTTCATGTCCCTAGAGGTTGCTCTGTGGAATGTCGGTATTTTTCCACGCTTTAAACATGGCTCTTGCGTGTTGATGATTTTAAAAAAATGTGTCTAGAAAATGTGTCTTTAGAAACATATTTGCAGTTTTTATCACTAGCGGAACCCTGACATATTCTGCAGTAATTACTCCATGTTATTATGTTTATTTTATTTATATATTTATTGGGTTGTAGAAAAACCATAAAGTAGGAAACCATGATCATAACTAAGGACTAGCAATGGACCGGATGGATTGGGCGTGAAAGAAGCCTATGCCTAATAATGGGATCTGATAGTTAGATAGATAAATAGAAAAAACCGGCCAAGTGCGAGTCGGACTCGCGCACGATAGGTTCCATACCATTATCTATACAACATTAGACAAAGATCGAATTTGAGAACAGCTCCATCTATAGAAACCAGCAAGAAACGTTTAACATCGACATTTAATGACATGACATCTGCGCTGTCAGGGTTACATAGATGGCCGCTAGATGGCGAGCGCTGTCTTTAGACAACGTTTGTTGTATGGGAGCCCCCCCTTAAATATTTATTTTATTCTGTTTTTAGTATTTGTTGTTATAGAAAGAAAGAAGAAAGAAAGATATATTTATTTGACGGCAAAATACTCAAAAACATAAAATCACAAAACAAAATACAACAGTCACCAGTAAACACAACGGCAAAAAAAAAATATCTACATTTAATTATCAAAATTATTAAATAACTATAGCGGCAACAGATAGTTCCTGAGACACAGCCTGGTGACAGACAGACAGACAGACGGACAGACAGATAGACGGAGAGACAGACAGACGGAGAGACAGACAGACGAACAGTGAAGTCTTAGTAATAGCCCCATTTGGCATCCTTCGGGTACGGAACCCTAAAAACCATGGACAAAAAACTGGAAATGTAAGGTACATTGTACATAGTAGTTACAAAGAGTTATTGAAAGATTTTCACTTATAGCAACATTTTAATTGTTCAGAACATAAGTGTTCTACCTAATTAATTTTATTTCTGTCTCATTATTCATTATTACAAATTTTTCAAAGTAGCATACCGAGGCCGTTTCCCTGTCTAATATTGTAATTATTTAATCTACCAATTGGAGCCACTGCAGTGACGTGGAGTGTCCGTACAGCAACTACCCCACACGTCAATTTCATACATCCTGGTGCATGTGACTTGCCATCGCTCGATAGTTACGTAAAATTCACTTGGTACATGTACACTTTTTGTTTCATAGGGGTGAAAAGTGCCTAATTACCTTCTCTGTCGTGCGTAATTAGAAGGGTAGCCAAAAAAGTGAACACAACAAGGTCAACTCGAGTAAATGAGTTCCGTCGATTTTTAAATTTCTATAAAAAAATGCCCGCCAAGTGCGTGTCGGGCCAAGCGCAAGGTAGGGTTCCATCTGCTTATCTGCTTATTGCGGGGTATTATCTGCTTTACAGAGCGGAGCTAACAACTTCATTGTAATTTCATAATAATTTTTAATTGATTTTGTACGAAGTTTTCCTCTTATAAGTGGCCTGTTACTCGTTTACTTGTAAAGCTCACTTAGCCGTGATAGATTTCCTTATACTCGTAAGTTCATTACATATGCTACTACTCCGGATTTTTTCACGTTTCTACAAACCACCCGTGGTTACCCTTTAGCCAGGAAATTTGCTGTTTAAAGCTTAATATTTCTTAAGCGAAACCCTAAATAAAAAAATGTTCTTTCTACACCCACAATATTTTTGAACGAGCAATCCAACGATAACTCATACCATGGTGTAGGCGAGAAAAAAAATGCATCTCTAATTTCCGTGTAAGGGGCTGTACGCTAAAACCGCGCTAAAGATTTTTTCTACCGCTTTATCTTCACAATTAATATGTATGTCTTTGCCAAATTTCAGCTTTCTAGTACTAATCGTCTCTGAGCTAGGCCGTGGAAAGACAGATAGACAGACTGACAGTTAGACAGACAGACAGACAGACAGACAGACGGTCGGACGGACGGACGGACGGACGGACGAACATGGCGAAACTATAAGGGTTCCTTGTTGACTGCGGAATCTTAAAAACTTGTTTTGACATAAAAATAAATATGTACCTTTTCAAATTCTGACATGTACATACATAACATAGCATTTGGTTTAGATTTTTTTTGTGGCCGGCTACAAACGCGATTGGCTCGTCAAACCAATACGAGAAAAATTACATTACCATTTAATCTTTGTTTCTAGAAAGGGCAAATAAAATCACCTTTTGACGTGTTACTCACGCGCAATATTTACTCTCGCTGCCTGCTTGTATCAAAGCATATCCTGAATATTGCCTCATAACACAACCTACGTAGATTAATTACACTCAATATTTATACAAGCAGCTTTCGCATATAACCTGTTTCATAAACGAAATAATGGAATGGATGGTTTGCCCAAAAAAGTATAAAATGAGTTTCCTACGAATAAATCTAAAGTATTACTTATGCAGAACTAGCTGTGCCTGCGGCTTCGTTTGCAATGCAATAGGAAAAACAGTCTATGTCTTAAAAACCTATTTAGAGGCTAAAAATTCCACCCATGCCGGGACTTGAACCCGCGACCTCTGGCTAACCGTGCCAGCGCTCTCCCAACTGAGCTAATGGGCAAGTGCAGGCATCGGCGAAATTTCGAGCCTCTTTACAAACTTCTCTGTATTACGTACAGGCAGCGACATCTGGCAATTTACATCACTTGCAGCCCCGAGTAACCACTTTGCATTTAGGTTTTTGCATCGGAATTATATCGCTGTACCTTCATTATAGCGGCTGATACTATCAAAAAAATATGACAGGCCACTAGAAGGTTGAATGGCTATCAATAGTAAACAATACGACACTATCACAGAAATAGGAGTAACTGTCACCCCGGTAATAAATACGACATAACACTGGAATTAGAACTGCTCTCACTATCACTGGATAAATATATGACAGGCCACTGGATCTAGAACGGCTGTCATTGTCACCGGAAAAATATATGATAAAAATAGTTGTCGCTGTCGCTGAAAAAAATACAGGGCCATTGAAATTAGAACGGCGTTCAGTGTCATTGGAAAAGATAGATAGATAGATAAAAAAATATGACGGGCCACTAAATTTAGAATGGCTATCACTGGTAAGAAATTAAAAATACTACTACTGGAATAAGAACGACTGCTACTGTTACTGCTATAAATATTAAAGTCCACTTTAATAGAATTGCTGTCATTATCGCTGACTAAAAAATAGCAGGCCACTGAAATTAGAATGGATGATACTGTCCGTGGGAAAAAAATATGACAGGTCACTAGAATCAGAACGGCTTTAAGAATAAAATATGACAAGGCAAACCTTTTGTCTTTATAGTGTTAGCATTCCGTTTGTTGTGTCGACGCTAAGTTCGCGCGACGCTAGACAAAATGTTGAATATCCAACTCATTCCAGATATGGCTTTGTTGCGGAGACCGCGTATCTACAAAGGGGCTGATAAAGGACGCCGCTTCTGCTTAGAACACGGTAAGTACTGGGAAGGTACTGAAATAGATTTAGCTAAGACTATGTAAATTGAAGCTGAGATCCTGTGTATTATTGATGGGGTGTAGATCCCGGAGGGAGAAAGACATTTCGCTGAGATATCATTAGGCCAAGAACACATATGTAAAAACGCTGTAAGTTACGCCTCTTTTACGCGGTAATATTTTGACAGCAACATACCATATTCCATCTAAATCCGCTCAGCCGTTATTGCGTGATTGAGTAACTAACATCCAAACATGTTCATAAACTTTCACATTTATAATATTAGTAGGAGTAGTACAAGTAGAATTTAACACCACATCATCATCATCATCATCATCAGCCATTTGACGCCCACTGCAGGACATAGGCCTCCCTCATGGTTTTCCTAACAATGAGGGGTTTTGCCACCACACACCACAAAAAATTATATAACAAGAAGTAACAGTGGTAGCGGAGCGGTAGAACGCCGGCTTCTCATTCGGGAGGTAGTGGGTTCGAATCCCGGCATGTACCAATGAGTTGGTTTTCTAATTTACGTACAGGATGTCTCGAAGAAATTGCTGTTATAATAAAGCCACCCATTGTACTTTTTTCATGTAACCTTTATTTATGTCTCTTGTTTCTTGTGCCCATTAAAGAACATTCTTATCTTATTTTACATTTGTGGCGAGTGGTGTTTCTACTATAACTTCACAAATGTAAGATAAGATAAGAATATTCTTTATTTCACACAAGAAACAAGAGAATAAAGAAAAAAGAAAAAAAATTATAGAAAAAAAAATATCGATACAAAAATATCACGGACGAATTGAGTACGTCCTCCTTTACTGAAGTCGGTTAACAACATTGAAATATAAGAAACGCATAGGGTAATTTTTTGGGCACTTAATTTTTTACTTGAAAAAGACACAAGCTATTTGAATTTTTACATTTACCTAGTACCTATACCAAGAGAAACGTTTCAGCGACGTCGGCCACATTCCATTCAATGCACTGATGCATTTCCTTGAACTTGAGATGCTCATTCATACTGTCAGTCTTCACAGGGCGTCCAACGGCTAGGCGACGCGAAAAGAAAGAACCTTACCTATCTACAGGGTGACTCAAAATTTATTCACTGTCTTTTCAAGGTGAAAGAAAGACAGACATTTATTGTAAAAAATTAACATATTACCACAAGAAAATACATGGAAAAAACAACTCACAGAAATACACGATAGTACAGGACAAAGTCAGAGCGTACATCCTGTGAAGTAAAGGTTGAGTTGCATTCTAACCACTGATTTTAAAACAAATGTGGACACAAAAAAACTCTGCCTTTATGCCAAAAAGTATTTCGTTTAATCATATCGAGGGGTGAAAGGCTAATTGCTTTAAGCGACATTTTGTGAACTTTAGAGGAGAGCGTTTTAAAGTTTTGAAAAAAGAAAAAAAAATCGTAGTAAATCAGGTTTTTGTTTAATTTAGATTCTAAGTATACAGTTCTTTTGGAAATTAAATTTTTCATCAGATATTGTAGTTTTCAATCAAATGGATCAACGGGTTACAGAAATAAATGTCGCTTGAGTCCAAAATGCTCGTATGCTCTTTTTTTTAGGGTAAGGCAAAAATACTTAAGCGACGGTTGCCCTTGTTTTTGGAGTAAGACCAAATGCTTTAAGATACAACAACTATCATGATTAGTGGAGGACTAAATAAGTCAAGGAGCTCGTAGTCGTGGTTTTCGAGTAGAGCTAATTGATTGAACTACCTAGCTATAGGTGAAATAGATTACATCTAATTAGTTGAAATACCAGTTCCATTCTTATTTAGAAACAGGAAAAATGACTTAAGCAATGATCACTATTCTAATCTCGTTGACTTAAATCATCATAATTTTGAACTTTGGTTGAATTTGGCGGTTGAATCCATAACTAAAATGTAACCGCATCAAAATTGGAGCAGCATTCATTATGAGATTTATGAGTTTTCGTTGATGTTTGGCGAGAATAAAACAAAAAGTTAAAGGAACAAAGTGTTTATTTATTAAATCATCAAAATTAGATAAACATTGAAGTTAAAGAAATTCTTAACCATTTCTAATTGGAGTTATCATTCACTACTATTATTTTTAATAATTATAACCTACTAATACTGTAACAATCAGTCAGTTATGTTCTTAATAAGAAATCACAGAAAACTATTAGGTCGATAAATTCTTTGCACAAATATCGTTTAACAATAAATTATGCTTAATGTTCATAAAGTCAGCCTCAAAAATTTAAGATCTTAATTGAGGATACTTAATTAAACCGAAATACATGAGTTACACAGGTTTAAAAGCTTACTTACCAATAATCTTCTTGCGCGTGACTCAAAAACAACGCGTGCGTCCGGCCTCCGTCACGGTTCGGCGATGACTGAAGCGCCCCCCGCGCGTGCGCCCCTTTATTCCCGAGAAGTTCTAAGCGCAACGCAAAGATTATACCTACGTCTTAAAGGACATCGTTCAACTAGTGTCATAGAAAAATGAATTTGCTGAACAGACGTTCGTTACTAATTGTAAAACAGGATAATTGATTCAAGTACAAACACTATTAATAATTTTTGAATTAAGCGACTGTTTATTGTAAAAAATGTAGGCCATAATTATCTCAAACGACCTGCTCTCTTGAATTTTCGAAGAGGGTAAATACTTTAAATGACTGCTCTTAACATAAAATAGAGCAAATATAATTGATTCAAAGGCCATACTTTATTTATTTTTGGGGAGGGCTATTTGATTCAAACGACATTTCCTATATGTTTTTGTGGAGAGCTAATTGCCTCAAGCGACAAGCTTATATTTTTTTTGTGGCGGGCTAATTGCTTTAAATAACAATTGTTTGTGTATTCTGAGGCAAGCTAAGTGATTCAACCTACTATCTTCTTTTAGTATAGAAACAGCAAAAAAGCGTTAACAACCATTTGAGTTTAAATACGAGAAAGGCAAAATGAGTTAACCAACTACCTACAGTATCTTAACATAGCTCAAGTCAACCATGTTTTAAAAAAAGGCACTTTTTGTGTCAGTTGAGTCAGTAGCGGTGTAAAAATCAGCGTCAAATCTAATTGCCTCAAGCGCCAAAAAAGTGCACAGATCGGCATGAAACCCGGCTCAAAAGACGTAGAAAAATTTGCTGATTCCGAATATATATATAACTCAATATCGCCCATGGTGTCGCTTAAAGCAATTAGCCTTTCACCCCTCGATATAGGTATTATCGTATTGAGCGGTGATAGGGGAGCGGTAGAATGCCAGCTTCTCATACGGGAGGTCGTGGGTTCGAATCCCGGCATGTACCAATGACTTTGTTTTCTAAGTTACCTACATTTGTGAAGTTATAGTAGCAATACCACGCTAACTGTGAAGGAAAACACCGTGAGGAAACCTGAGTGTCTGAGGTGTTCACATACCTCAGCGATTGAAATTGCTAATGTAATTAAGCCTGTACTCTCTCTCTCTCTCTGAGACAAGGCCTATGCCTTGCAGTGGGACGTACAAAGGCTACGTACTAGTACAAAAATATTATAAACAAAAACATTACAATAAAACTGAAAGAAAACACGCTGCGATTCTTTGTACAACTTCGGTCCGAGAAATTAAAATTCCAAGTAACTGGTCAAAATTGCAATAAACGCCTTACAATAAAATCACTCCTACAGGCAATTTCATAAGGACTTAAATTATAAAACATGCGAGGCCACTAGACTCTTAAGTAATAGGGGTTAAAGTATGAAATTGCCGTTTTATTGCAATAGGTTCTTTGAATTGACATAGAATCTTCATGGTTTGAGGTTTTCGAATGAAACTTTTTTCAGATGGTTTCTATGATGTTCTTTTTTTAAAAAATGTGAAACATTTGAATATCGACTTTCAATTGTTTTTGTTATTCAATTTAGACAAGAAAGATGGATACTGCGAAAATTCGAGTGATTTTTGAATACGAGTTCCGACGCGGAACTAACGCGGCAGAAACAGCCCGCAATATCAATGCTGCGTTTGGAGAGGGGTCTACTAATGAACGCACCGTGCGATTTTGGTTTAAACGCTTTCGTGATGGAAATTTCGACTTAAAGAACGAGCCACGAGGAACACCGCCCACACAGGTGAATAATGATGAATTAAGACAGATAGTGGAAGCCGACCATAGTCAAACTACCCAGGAATTAGCGGCATGGTTTAACGTTACCTTACCCACAATATTGACTCACTTGCGTCAAATCAATAAAATAAAAAAATATGAAAAATGGGTGCCTCATAATCACTCGAATTTTCGCAGTATCCATCTTTCTTGTCTAAATTGAATAACAAAAACAATTGAAAGTCGATATTCAAATGTTTCACATTTAAAAAAAAAAGAACCTCATAGAAACCATTTGAAAAAAGTTTCATTCGAAAACCTCAAACCATGAAGATTCTATGTCAATTCAAAGAACCTATTGCAATAAAACGGCAATTTCATACTTTAACCCCTATTACTTAAATGAAAACCTCCTTTGTCGTTTTCATAACCATGAGGGGTTTTGCCATAGTCTGTAAGCAAGATTACCTATGGCAAAACCCCTTATGGTTACGAAAACTACGAAGGAGGCCTATGTCCTGCAATGGGGGTCAAATGGCTGATGATGATGGTGATACCTAAGTGCCTCTGGTTTATCTGCAAAGAACGCCTACGTCCCCATTTTAAATGAAAAAAAAATTATGTCTCCGTATCATTAAAACGATATCGAGCTGGGGCAGGTGAACCAAGTAATGACATTTCGAGTTTTCAATCGAACCATTACACTTCTAGAACTGAAAGTATACGCATTTAATAATCCAAAGGCAAAAGATAAGATTAGAATATTCTTTATTGTACAAAAGGAAAAACACAAACATAAAATATTTACAAACTTTATTTAATGAATTATTTACTAATTATTGAATTTAGGTATAGTTTAATTTATTTTTATACATAAAACGTTTATTCCACATGAGTAATAATTATTATGGCAATGCGGCAAACTTAATGCTACAAGCATTCTGTAGCAGTCAACCGCATGAGGTGTAAAAAATAACTAGTAGAGTTTAGTACCTTGTTTATTGTTTTAGATGTTCATATTATGCATATAAATAAAGATTGTTATTTGACTTTTGTGAGACTATGTACAAATGGAGTTGGGCGGGCATTTAGTTAGACGGGGAGACGGCCGGTAGGCTAAGGAAGCCGTTGAATGGTGGCCAAGAACGGGTTGACGGTTTCTGGGGAGACCACCAGCCCTGGTGGACCGACGATTTTAAAAACCTATTTAGAGGCTAAAAATTCCACCCATGCCGGAACTTGAACCAGGTCTTTGCCCAAATTGCCCAACAGTGGGCGCTGTTTATGGGCTGATTAGATAGAATAAGAACCTTTTTACTTCACAGCGGCATGACAAACTACTCACGGGAGTCGTAAAAATAATAATTTTACAGAAAACCTCCTCACATTTCGTCTTTAAAGATGAATATTCTTGATATTCTTGATGAAGATTTTTCGCTGCAACTAATATTACAACCTGTCAAAAACGAATTCTTTTCACGTGGTACCAAAACGTTCGATACAAATCGAACGTAAAGTACGACGTCAGAAGTTGCTAGGGTTCCTAAATAATGCATTTTTCGTACTAAAACGTAAGTGAATCCAGAACTATGTTAATAATATGATGCAGTTATCGATATTTTTGAGTTATCACGTAAAACAATGTTGTATGTCTATTCACTCTTTCAACCTTTGCAATTCAATGGTAAAACTAAATCTAATAAGTTATTATTCAGAACAGTGAAGTCACGAAAAAAATATTTTATTGTTTTATTTTTGTGAGTTTTTCAGTTTTCTCAATGCTACAAATTCTGCAATAACGAGGCATGTTTCCCATAACACTCGCGTGGACTTCGCTGTAATTTCTGCTTTCAATATCATAAAGTGACCATAATTTGTATTTCTGCACTTTGTAAACACAATATCTTTTATCTTTTTTTTATGGTTTTCAAACAGATACTTCTTACTTTTGCTTGCACTTTCAAGCCATTTCAAGTAAGTTTGGTTATTTAACCACGCATTTGCGGAAAAAAACTAATTGCCTGCCTGCAGTTCTTAATTTTTCCTTGATACCTAAAACTATGGTATAGTCAAATATGTGGCAAACATATTACATTGTATATTTTATATAAGGGTAAAGAATAACTTTTACTGATTAATGCCAGTGCACATATGTATAAATAGTTCCTTAACTTCAGAACAGATACTAAGCGTTTCTACGCAATCAAACTATGAGCTAGTATATACCTACTACGTCCATAGAACGGTTACGGCTTAGGCAATACTTAACAAAGCCTAGGACTTAGGTTTTTATCCTAGGTTGGTTGATTAAGTTTGTTGTATGGACTTTCTACGACTTTTTTTGGCCAGAGATGCTTCAAATAAATGTATTAGATATAAATATATGATATACAGGTTGTTTCTAATATACGCCATTCCTGGAACACCCCAATCAGAGGTTATGTTTTACTACAACTTTTGTTTTGTGAGTCTTTTCTTAGATTAACAGGTATATTGTTTTTTTAATGTCTGGGTTTTACAAAATTTTATACAATTCGCTCATTACGCACTATAAAAATATCATAGTCTTTATTAGATCATTGGTCTACTTAGAAGAATGTCGATTTAATGCAACACAAATGGTTATGTAAGCATTTATTTACAAAACAATGCCACTACAATGTGAAAAAACGCGAAAATTATAATTTTTTTTTCTAGAAATGGTAAATTAGTCAATAAAAAATGGTAGAACAATAGTTGTCAGCGATATTTTTCAGAAACTGCGCATTCAGAAATAACCCTGTATAAGAATGTTTAAATGAGACGTTTTCTTATTAGTCTTATACGTAGTACGACGCTTTATTAAAATTTTGGTTGATTTGATTTGTGTCTTGTTTTGTAAGAAATTAGCGAGATTTACATCTTCAGTGTCACTCTACATGATGTGTTCATCAATTAATACCAAAATTAGAAATAAATAGATATTTTGTTATTCATTTAGGTACTGATAGAATTTAAGTTCGGTTTGATTATACCTTCCTCTAAGACTGATTCAGTTTTTCAAACGCCTTTAACTAGTAAGAACTATACAGTCAGTCTTTTTTATATAGGGTAAAATGTTTGATTCTCCGCAAACCTACGTCAGCATTTAAGTCTGTGTATTCATAAGGTAACGTGGGATTTCAAGACTTCTACAATAGCTATAAAACCACGCGCTCCAAACTTCCTTACGACTTTAGAACAAAACCGTTTTGAGCTTAATAAAACTTTTTGACCCGATGAGGTTCTTTAATAAAGATCTTTTGTTCTTCATCATAATTATATTTGTTACTTTATCATAATCAAGAATACGTTCCCAAATTGTCATCGAAAAGACGGAAATAATTCAATAGCACAATATCCTGTTACGATTGACTTGTCTTATATAATACATAGAAAATTTATACGAATCGACTTTACCGGAAATAGACAGTTTTCTCACTCGCGGCGAAGAAAAACTTTTTCGCACGATATGTCATTTAATTGATTGTTTTAAAACTTATCAAAAACACTTTCAAAGAGTTATCCGTACTTTTTGCCTCAAAATCGTATCAATGTTTTCCGTCACATAAAATTTAGACTTTCCACCGCCCTGAAAATACAACGATCACTTCTAAAAAAGCGTAATATTATTCACTTACATGATAAAAATCTGCGACGTCGGTGGTCGAGCCTGGAATCACAGATGGGCAGCTTCCACGACGGGCAACAAGTGTTGTTCTGCCGCCGCCCGCCCAAGTCACCACTTATATACGGGCCGAGGGCGCCGCCCAGTGCAGCTTTCGCCACCAATCATCATAACATTCTAACTCGGTTTGCATTTTCAATTTCGGGAACTCGAGAATTAGGTCCCGAGGCTAGGCTCCCGAACTTGTCTGAATGGAGATTTTATTTTGAATTTGGGATTCGGCGAGTTTTCGTTGCATAATCATTTGTTGATGGCCAGTATTTAATATTAAACAGTTATAACATAAGTTTTTTGTAAAAAATATTAGGGCCTTGCTTATCAACAATTTTCTCATACAAACGTAGTATAGAAATCATTTATTAAGAGGTATTTATATTGTAGAAAGAATAACGAGTGATATTTTGTACAGTTATATTTCTGGCTTTATGAAACTTCGAATGCTAAAATATCACTTAAAGGTACTAAAATTAAAATTCTAAAATCAATCAAACCACTTTCTTATTTCAATTAGTTTTCTTTTTGTTACGAGTATGTTATGAATAAAGTCCTGTTGTATCAACTCTTTATAAAATAAATTCAAAAACATTGCCTTAATTATAAAAAAAAAACACTTTTTTCACAACCCTGAAATTGGCCAAATATTCGTTGCAGTAGCAATTTTGTTTTGTAGCCTATATACCTACGTCTCACTGCAGCGCACAGCACATGCCTTCTCAGAGAGAGAGAGAGAGAGAGAGAGAGAGAGAGAGTATGGGCTTAATTACCACTCGTGCCTTGTCGTACCACTCGCTAACTGTGGAGGAAAACATCTTGAGGAAACCTAAGTGCCTGAGGTTTTCACATACCTCAGCGCTTAAAATTCCTAATCCGGGCCATGCGTAATGATTAATTACACTCTCTCTGAGAGAAGGCCTGTGCCCCACACTGTAGGACATAATTATATAGGCTTCAATCAATCAGTAAGCTCGTGCGTGTCCACTGCTGGACATAGGTCTCACCCGAGGCACGCTTAATCACCACGCGTTTCTTCAGTATCGACAAAACACTCGATGGATAAGCAAATGTTTTATGTGTATAAACAGGATACCTCTAAAACGTTCCACAAATGCAGTTTATATAGTCTTAGATAAAGGGCAACATCATATAGACGGCATTTGACCTTGCCTGGTTACCATAGCACAGGTGTCGTAGTTTCGGACCAGGACAGGTGATTGTGTTGTGTGGAAGTTTTTTTTTTCAAGAAAAATAAAATTGAGAATAGTAAACTTTTGCTTCTCGACAGTGGTTTAGTTTTTGCTATTGACGAAACGGCTTCAAAATTTCTTGAAATGTATTTTTATTTTTCCGCAATTAGTAATTTTAAAGTTTTCGAGGTAGTAAAAGTGGTTCATATTGACGTATTGATAGCCCCCTATTTTAAGATGACGAGAATTCGCTACACCCTGTTGAGGCCTATTTGCCTATTCACATAAACGCAAACGGTGTGCATCCCTGGTGCGGAGAGTCCGGGCCAGCAGCAATAGCACCCTGAATGAGTTTGCGAGCATGTTCGATTTAAAGTATATGAACCACTGCTCAATGGTGCATGTACATCATCAACCCATTATGTCCCCACCGAGGGGCACGGGTCTCTTCCCTGAGGAAGGTATAGGCCATACTCCACCACGGGGGCCAAGTCCGGATTGGTGGAGGCTTGTAGACTAGTGGCTCGTCTACTGTCAGAAGTTGTCAAGCCGCCCTAAGGCCTCTGACTTGGCTTAACGACTGCCATCTATCGACGGCAGCCGGCATCAACAGCTACACCCACCAACACCCTTGCGAAGCAGGGAACCGCTCGGAAAAATGCTACTAGCGTTAGGCATAAACGGCGACCCATCCATGCACTGAACGCGCCCTGTGTTGCTTAACCTTCGTGATCGTTTAAGATCACTCAGGCAGCCGGGGCTACGAGCGATTCATATACCGCACAATAAAAATATGTGATATCTGTTTAAGAATATTTATTTCATTTACTAACACTGCTCTATTGTATCTCTGTTAGTATTATAATTTTTATGATACTTGTTGGTTGAAATAAACGGTTTAATAATTTTGTTAATAATAATAAATACCTATTATATTTGTAAGTAGAAACGTTGGTCTGTCAGGATTATTTATTTATTCTGTTGTATTTATAGAGTATTGTATATTTACTGTGCCACAAGCCTTCTTTTAAAGAGATAGAGAGAGAGAGAGAGAGCCACACGTACTCACCGCGGATTGCCGATTGCAAGCAATGAGGTAATCAGACAGTCTGGTTTCCTCACGATGCTCAGTTAGCGAGTAACGATAGTGGCATGCTAAATATCAATTCTCAAGAATTTGTTATCGTTAAAATGGCGCCGTGTATGAACGAATAATGAATGTTGATGAGGCGCAAGAGGTTTTTCAGGATTGTGCTAATGGCAGACTCTGTTCTCTGCCTATCCCTCCCGGATACAGGCGTGAGTTCGTGTAACGTAAGCTTTGGATATTTCTGAATGACAAAATTAATTTTGTATTCTCCAGGTTCACTTTTACAGTAATTGTGCTAAATCATCTACGTGACATGTTGTAGGCTTCTGTCAACTTTATTAACTCCTGTAAAGTAAAGAGTTCACCATACCTTTGATTCATTAACATTTGGCGTGTCGATAAACGCGGCCATTATTTTGGAACAAGGTAGACATTTACCAGTAAAAAGATTGCTTTCTTATTGATAAATGCCATATCTTGATGGAATAGACTGCAAATTGCGTTAAACTTTACTTTTATTTTATTCAATAACCTAATATTGATATAGGTACATGCTATATTTCTTCCTTTGCAGTTAATTAAGTAGTATTATCAATTTGTGATTTTACCTTTAAGCAACATATGAACTTAGTTCAGTTTCGGTAGAAATTTGAACTGTTTTGTATGGAATCTAAGGTTTCCCAGGGAACAATGGACAATAATTCAAGTAAAGTCAAACTTCTACTAGAACTTCAGGACTCATTTAATCTATAACAAATTTAAAAAAGGGGACCAATCTAGGTACCTTGCAAGGAGTTGCATTGGTGGATTTAAGTCCCATCTGCTCAGTAGTTAATGCTCAGCAGTCAGGTTGTTGGTTATTTTTTATTTCAGTGTTTTATTTTTGTCTTTTTAGTGATTTTTATTTTTTTTTGTCTTCACACTTCCGCAAACATGACGAATCCATAGAGATCTTATTTTTCAAAATCTGACCATGGGTTAATGAGTTATCAGGGAACATAGAATCGGAAATACATACATGCGAGCCAAAAATACAAATTATCCTCCTTTTGGGCTCCGCCGCAATCGGGTAAAATATACATCTCATTTTTATAGCTTATAATCAGCAAACATACATAATCTCTCGCAAAAAGAGAGTTGGAGAGCGTCATAGTCGTATTTTAAAACGATTTTATTAGCTTTCAGTTCAATGCATTAGTTCTAGATTGTAGAAGAATATGAAAACTCTGTTAATTAAGGAACATAATATTTGAAGAGACTAAGTTTGGAGTTTTTTTGTCTATTTTTTCTCCAAAATGGGCACCTAGTTTTAATTCTAAGCTTCTGTATTCTTCTAAGCTTCTGGTTTCTTGTACACTAACCATTTGTTAATCCAGATCAGTTAACAGCTGTCAGTTGTTTTTTTTTTAAACACTTTGGCCCATTTGGCCCATAGAACGCAAAATATTGCGGGTGCAGGAAGATCTTTTTAGAGATCCGTACTCAAAGGGTAAGGGTAATACTAAGACTCCACTGTAATGTATCTGTGAAAATTGCAACAGTCTTACTATCACGGTTCTTGAGATACAGCCTGGTGCCAGGTGGGCGGAGGGACGGACGGACAGCGGAGTCTTAGTAATAGGGTCCCTTACCCTTTGGGTAAGGAACCCTAAAAAAAACAATAATCTTACGAAAAAAAATTGGACATTGTGCCTCCGTGGCAACAAAAAAGGTCACCAAGTCAGCATGCAGCGGCGGTGGTAGCCTAGTGGGTAGAAAATTGGACTTGGAAGCGGGAGACCCAGGTTCGATTCCCAGTGCAGGCATGTACCTATGACTTTGTTTTCTAAGTTATGTACATTTGTGAAGTTATAGTAGCAATACCACTCGCTAACGGTGAAGGAAAACATCGTGAGGAAACCTGGGTGTCTGAGCTATTCACATGCCTCAGCGCTTGAAATCGCCAATCCGCGGTGGGCACGCGTGGTGATTAAGCTCATACTCTCTCTGAGAGAAGGCCTGTGCCCTACAGTGGGACGTATATAGGCTGCTTATGAAGTCAGCATGCATTGCTGGTGTGTGCTGTGAACAACACATCACCAGAAAAACTAATTTTTAGTTGGGACCGTTTGAATTTTTAAAACTTAACTTAAAAGGAAAACTATCACGACTAAGTAGGCTTTACAAGTTAACGAGTAATAGGCGACCAACGTCTAGTCTTCACGTCGCCAATCCCACAGAGTCTAAAGACGAAAGTTTTCAATCAGTGCGTCCTACCCGTCATGACATACGATGCCGAAACGTGGACACTCACGGTGGGGCTGGTCAACAAATTTAAAGTCGCTCAGAGTGCTATGGAAAGGGCTATGCTCGGGGTTTCTCTGAAAGATCGAATTCGAAACGTGGTGATCCGACAGAGAAGCAAAGTCACCGACATAGTCCACCGAATTTGCATGCTGATGTGGCAGTGGGCCGGCCATATCACCCGAAGAACTGATAAACGATGGGGTAGACGAGTTCTTGAGTGGAGACCGCGGATCTGTAAACGTAGTGTAGGACGTTCTCAGACTAGGTGGAGCGATGATCTTCGCAGGGCGGCTGGCAAGAGCTGGATGAGAGTAGCCGAGGACCGTGCTCAGTGGCGTGCAATAGGAGGGGCCTATGTCCAGCAGTGGACAAGCGTAGGCCGATGTTGGTGATGATGATGAGGCGACCAACTAATAAAAGGAAAATTTTGTACAATATCCATTGAATATTACGTTGATGCAATTGTTAGTTCTCTAAAGCAGATAAAGCCCCCTCTTTCTACGGAACCTTACACTGCGCGTGGCCCGACACGCACTTGGCCGGTGTTTTTATTTGTTTTCGATTTTAAGAAGAAGAAATACATTTATTTATCCCCACACAGACATTACACAAGGCATAGGAAACAAGGAAAAACGGACAAGGCAAAAGACTAAACAAAAAATAAAGGGGCACAGGGGCTGTGTAAAAAGAGGCTACGTACAAAGGGGCTTTGCCCATGCGGCGGTAAAACGGCCTCAGGCTCAGTATTTTCAAGCAAGTACCTCGGAAGAAAAAGGTACCTACTACCGAATCACCCAGGTACTATCAAGGCAACCTATTAAACATTTCACTCATCAATCACCTGCCCCTATGACAATAAGGTGTATTATTCCGCGCTATTCTTTGACCAGAGACAATGGCATTCTAGCGAGGCCGGCGAATGTGATGGAGGTAGTTGAAGCGGGCAAAAGACTCATTAGGGGTCATCCATAAAGTACGTCACACTAATTTTGTGATTTTTTGACCCCTCCCCCGTCCTTGTCACAGTTGGTCACATTTGTGAGACCCGCCCGTCTGCAATGGTCACATTTGTAAGATCCTTATTGCAGATAGCATTTTTGGGTTTGGGAGAGTATATTGACAATTTGTGACGTGGTGAATTGAATCAAGTTTTAGTAGGTCTCTTATTTATAAAAGTATGCACCCTTAGAACACTCTTCAAAAGCCGTTGAAGTTGGTCTTTCCCTTTGCAACAGATGATTCAGATTTTATTTGAGGTGTGTTTTAGAGGAATAAGCTTTTTATCAGTAACTACGTCCATTTTTATAATATTAGTGTAGATGACGCAATTTTGCCAAAACAAAACAGTTGATCCTATCCTGGTCCTGGTCCTATCCTCTAGGACGTCATCATCATCAGCCATTTGACGCCCACTGCAGGACATAGGCCTCCCTCATGGTTTCCCAAGCTTCCCGGTCTTGTGCCGCCCGCATCCAGCGACTCCCTGCCACCGTAACCAGGTCGTCGGACCATATGGTGGGGGTTCGCGTCCGGTCCGCGGTCGCCAGGTCAGAACTTTTTCGCCCCAACGGCCATGAGTTCTCTGGACTATGTGCCCCGCCCACAGCCACTTCAACTGAGCAATTCTTTGAGCTATATTAGTAACTCGGGTTCTTTTGCGGATCTCCTCATTTCTGATTCGATCACGCAGTGGACTTAGAGCATAGAATAGGAACCTAGAAATAGTTATTTTCCTAATCACATGGAGTCTCATCATGATCATTATCATCATCAGCCCACCGCTGCCCACTGCCGGGTATAGGCCTCTTCCCCCAAATTCCATCACCCTCCGCCATAGACTCCGACATGGAGTCTAGGTAGTCTTAAAATTGCTGTTACCATTATTGTAAGAAAAGTGAATTTACTGATGTTTTGGCATTTAAAGTTATTGTCACAATCATCATCATCATCATCATCAGCCATTTGACGCCCACTGCAGGACATAAGCCTCCCTCATGATTTTCCAAGCTTCTCGGTCTTGTGCCGCCCGCGTCCAGCAATGAAGTTATTGTCAAGTAGCTAGTAATGATGACCATGTTTTGTCAAATCATATTAAACATTATGCATCAGGCATTATTTTTAACATCATTTGAGGAAACATGGTTAGAGTCATATTTTTTCCGTTGCTTTTTCTCTACGACCCGACCGCTGCGGCTAACATTGTATATTGACATTCAACGAACAGAATGTAAATTCTTCACATTGAAGTAACTTTCTAATTGAGGTTTTTGAGGTTCAGTGTATGCGAAATCGCAGTAATATAAAAGAAAACCTGTTTTTTGGCACCTTCTTGAACTATTGTCTAATTAGCTCCGAATAAATAGATTGATAGATCACGCTTGTGCAACAGCACACCCAGAAAATAAGAATTACTGTGATAAGAATAGATCATACCCGAGCTGAGACCTCTGCGCCTAGCTAGCGAATCACCGGCGACGATGGGTAAACAAAAGAGGAAGATGATTGGAAGTAAATGTGCCGACGGCGCCCACGTAGCGTATGCGACATATTTTATGTGCGTACGCACGTCCGCTTCTAGGATCCGCCCTGACCTTCCTGGAGAGGGGTGGTGGGATTGAAAAGTCTTTTAATAACTACAATAGACTACACAAAGACAATGTGTGTCGAACGAAATTCCGGTTAAAAGCGAGGCGATACGTAATATCGTATCGTAACGGATTGTAGTAAGTAACGTTCGAATCACGCACACGCATATTGCAACACTGACAACCGGCAACGCGAAGCATTCCAATTTTGCTACCAACTTGTTGCCTCACTTTGGAACTACGGTTCTACATTATAATAATTCTATGAATAACAACATTTAATAGTAACAAGCGGTGGTAGCGCCGTCGGTAGAACGCTTGCTTCACATTCAAGAGGTTGCAGGTTCGGGCAAGGCGCATGTATAATTTTGTTTTTTATTTTATTTACTAGATGTGCCTGCAACTTCGTTTGCATTGGGTTAGAAAATGAGTTGCCTTTATCTCTTAACCCAGGTCATGATCTTTCTCCATTCTACATTTCTTCCCTCGAGACCATCCCTCGACCGCGCGGTTGTATTAGAGCATTACTTTACGGGTGACATTTTCAGCGGTCCCGCTTGAATCACTGTCTAAATATCAAAATAGCATTCTGCGAAACATACCATACATAGTTTGGATGTTCATCTACATGCAGAGCATATAAGTTTTTAAAAATACCTTCTAAAACACATTGATAAAAAAAATCTAATAGGCTTCAAATCTGACATTCTGTGGCGCATACCTTACCAGAATCTAACATGGTAAACATTCCTTCTCACTAAGGCATAAAGTCGATTTCTAGCTGTCAATGTAAAGATTGATATGCGTAAAGTGTGTACAGTGACATCGCCAACCAACAGTGTAACCACAATCTACAAACAAGACGGACTACTCAACGCAGATTTTATAGCTCCATCAAGTGACTTGCCTGGATAGTAATACGGAATGAATTGCGCGCCGGGGCACTAAGACGATGCCGTGAGGCGAACTGCTAATTCCTATTATAGGCGCCTCGCTTGGCCAGTATATTTGCGTATCTCACAAATATTAACCATCATATTTTTAACCGACTTCAAAACAGGATGAGATTCTCAATTCGTCCTAATCTTTTTGTTTTTTTTTATGTATGTTCCCAATTTGGAAAAGTCGTTTATTTTTTGAGACTAATCTTGAGCACTGGTCGTGTAAAACCTGCAATGTATTATAAATGTATAATACATTTCCTTTTTTACGTCCAATAAAGTGTTCTCTATCTATCTATCTATCTAAAAGAAGGTGCTGGTATTACATAACACAGGTTTGTAGCCTACTATGAATACCAAGAAACTATTACTACGCATACCAATAAACCAATGTACCATATAATATTTAATAAGTGACTTGTACTTGTACTTTGGACGAATAAACTTTATCTTATCTTATCTTCTGTAAATACGCGAATACGAATATCCAAGTGAAGCGCCAGCAAATAATTAAATTGATTGTATTGATACTCTCCTAAGAAAAAGCGTACTCTCGAAGGACATAAACAAGCAGGCAAGCAAACCTTGCTGTTTTTTGTAAAATTTCCTAAACTTTTCGATGGAATAAGTGTGAACATAGGAAGGTTTTGTAAAAACTGATTAGTGAGCCTAATGCAGCTTGTTGAACAGTAGTGCCAAAAAACGAAAACAGAAATTCGTTAAAATTGGACATTGGCTGTTCTTGTAAAAAGCGCTTCTGTCCCACTGAGGGGGACATGCCTTCTTTCAGAGAGAGAGAGAGAGAGAGAGAGAGAAGTAAAATAAATAAACTGTATATACTTATATGTACAGAATAATGCGAACCCGATACCAATAATGTCTTGTAGCGCCATCTGTCGGGGAACTTTTAGACTGGGGAAAAATGAAACAGAAATCTCTCCACCAGTTTTGAATGTTAAATGAATAGAGGAAAATGGATTGTGATTGTGACACAGCTGAGCACGCTTAGGCACATAAACGCGCGTAGCGCAATGTTGCTATAGGTACTAATAATGTGGAATATAGGTAAAAATAATTCCACATCGTTTATTGTAAGTACCTAAAAATGCTTATCCGGGAGTTTTTACTGCTTGTCTTGAACCGCGTAACAAAATTTGGTAGGGGGTCAAAATGTAATCCTGTATTTCTCTTTAATTACTGTTAGTAGAGATACTCCATCGAGCGTATCATTGTACAGTAAAAGGTATCGGGCTCCAGAGCACGCAGTAAAGCACCAACGCGATGGAGCGACCAAGTTAATTCCTCTGTGGGCAGGCCGCTGAATGGATGTACTAGCTCAGCCAGCATCTAACCGAAACGAATGGCAAGACATCATGAGGCACGCAATACCAGCCTGCAATAAAGCGTTTTCTTGACGGCCACGGCCGCTTTGACAAGAGCGTACCGAACAATAAGTAAAAGAGAGACAGTCATTCATCATCATCATCAGCCATTTGACGCCGACTGCAGGACATAGGCCTCCTTAGTGGTTTTCATAACCACGAGGGGGTTTGCCATAATCGGGTGGTAATTGGTGACAGGTAATTAGCCTGTATGTATTTATTTTGTAGGTATTCATGTATATTATGTACATATAAACTGCTGCTTATATGTATTAATGTTGTATTTATTTTTTAGGGTATTCATGTAAGTATATTATTGGTACAATATGTAATTATAAGTACTTATATTCTCGTAATCTCTCGCTGTAGATATTTGTTACTTCACATAGCATTATATTTCAGATTCTCCTTTTTTTTCATCCACCTACCGACTATATTATTGCTGCAATCCACTCCATCCAAAGGTTGTCTGAAAGAGATTGTTCTAAGCGATAAGACCGCCAATTGTATACCACTACTTAGATATAAGAAACTATTTGTAATATCTTTCACCTTGTTGTGCAATAAAGTGTTCTCTATCTATCTATCTATCTAGTCGAAACAATTCGTCTCCAAAAGACATTCTTATACTTAGAATAGAACATTCTTATAAGTACCTACATATGTTCTTATCTAACCGGAGCCAAATAACGCCTCTCATAAATGAAGTAATTCATTTCGAGTCTAGTAGGTGTCGCTAAGTAGGTATTTCTTCACTTGTAGGGATCTGCCTACAGTGTTGCCACGTTAGTGGATTTTCCACTAAAACTGGTGGTTTCGACCTCCGCTTTAGTGGTGAAAGATTGTTTTTAGTGGCTAGCGGATTTTTCTAGTGGTTTAGTAAAATTGACTATAATTGAGCTAGTAACCACTCTTTTAACCCTTTTCTAAATAAAGTTTTTTTCATTTTCATTTTTTCATTTTTCAATTACTATCAATATACTATCACTCAATATCGCTAAGCCGTGTTTGGAAATATTTAGCAAAAATATACTAAAAACAAGCAATGTACATAAATAACCCTTACTATTACTTAATAAAATATTTTATAGTTATTTTGAAATATATTTTATTTAATAAAAAACAATTAGTAAATCTACATGAACATCAAATTGTTCAATAACAAACCGGTATTGATATGGATCACTTGAGCTACCTCTAGTAGATTGTTTACAACTAGTTTGCGGTTAGCTCAATGGTTTCAATTTTAAATACTAGTTTCAGTTTGTTTCTATTATTGAATTATAATTTTCTTCGTAAAAAACAAACCGCTATTTTATTTCTATTTTATTCTATTTCTACTCGTCTACTTCAGATGATACATTTTGGTCTGCCTCATCATCGCCGGTTCCCGATTTTTTTTAACTGCGATTGGAATTGTAGGTATATTCATTACAGCATTTTTCTTCCAATCCAATAAGATTATTTTGTTTGAAGTCGGTTTTTTGTCTTTATCGACTTGCATACTAATAAGTAGTAATAATAATAGGTCTTTCACAATATTTGTTGAATTATTCAGTCTAGTGACAACTTTTACCTGCTATAGATACCTGGATGAAATGATGAGATGAAGAGATGCAGCGCTGACGATAGAACGCTTGTCTCACATTCAAGAGTTTGAACCCCGTCCAATGTACCAATGACTTTGTTTTTAGGGTTCCGTACTCAAAGGGTGCCAAACGAGACCCTATTACTAAGACAGACAAACCGACTTCACTGTCTGTCACCGCAGGCTGTATCTCATGAACCGTGATAGCTAGGCAGTTGAATTTTTCACAGATGATGTATTTATAGTGCCGCTATAACAAAACATTCTAAAAATAGAATAAAATAAATATTTAAGGGGGCTCCCATACAAACGTTATTTTTTTGTCGTTTTTTGCTCGATATTAATAACGGCAACAGATAGACGCTTGAAATATTCACAGAATGTTTAGTTCTATATTGGCTTCAAAAATAGACCATCATCATCATCATCAGCCATTTGACGCTCACTGCAGGACGTAGGCCTCCCTCGTGGTTTTCATAACCATGAAATAAAAAAGAAAAAAGATAATTAAATTAAAATAACGAAAATATTTAAGGGGGGCTCCCATACAAAAAACATGATTTTTGCCGTTTTTTCTCGATCTTTGTGTCTACTAATGTTGTACAGATAATGGATTCGGCACCATCGTGCGCGATTCCGATTCGCACTTGGCCGATTTTTCTTTAAGTTACGTCCATCTTTGAATTTTTCGAACAATACCATTCGCTATCTGTGAAGTAAAATATCCGGAGGAAACCTGAGTGGCTGAGGTGTTGACGTACCTCAGCGTTCAAAATCACCTGTCCACGGTGGGCACGCTGGTGATAAAACCCCTTATTCTCTCCCCGAGAGAAGCGCCTGTGCCCTGCGTATATAGGATGAATTACTATCTAAACCCGAAACAGCTTAAAATAGCGGTTGCTCAATCCATTTATTTAATTAATTACAATTGCAGAACAAATCCGGTCCAAAAACAAATCATAACTGGTGACTTAGCCGCCAAAGAAAACTATACGACAGGAGAGGTCACCAAGTGTAGCCACTTTGGTGGTTCCATTAAAGTTTTAACTTGTATTGGCAATAACACTTGGAGCTGTCAATAAAACTAAGTGATAAGATTTTAATACAATAGGTATCAATTTAGCATGCCTCTCATACAAAGTAACCGCTATACAAAGTCATCCCCACACAAAGTTGTTTTGGTCCCAAATGCTGAGAACTGATAAGAAAGCAGAGCCAAATAACCTCCAGTTAAGTAAATAGGGTGTAACATAATCCCTTCATCTTCTCGAGAACAGAGTTGAACCTTCTACTTCCTCATCTTACGAATAATAAAAATTATTACAATTATTATTTTTTAGGGTTCCGTAGTCCGACAAGGAACAATTATAGTTTCGCCATGTCCGTCTGTCTGTCGGTCCGTACGCGGCCTAGCGCAAAGACCGGTGGTACTAGAAAGCTGTAATTCGATATGTGTATAAATATTTATCACGCCGACAATGTTAAAGAAGTTCGTACAAAATCCATTGAAAATGACTTCGATGAGGTTGTTAGTTCTGTAAAGCCGATGAAGAAACCCTCTTTCTACGGAACCCTACATTGCATGTGGCCCGACACGCACTTGGTCAGTTTTTTTACTTTTTATTTTAAGTAGCTTATGTACCTCTCTCAGAGAGAGAGAGAGAGAGAGAGAGTATGGGCTTAATAACCATGCGTGCCCACCGCGGATTGGCAATTTCAAGCGCAGAGGTATGTGAACACCGCAAACCGTCAGGTTTCCTCACGATTTTTTCCTTCACGGTAAAAAAGTTATGCATTACGAAAAGAATGACATACGTTAAAAAATATGCGTTTCAAAATTAATTAAATAAGATAACCACACAAACAACCCTACACACTGAGCGACACAAGTGCGTCACAGGGTAATCGCACAATTCGCGGCGACCATAATCGCCGCGTTTACGGCCGATAAACGCGGCGTGACGTGAGCCTATGGCGGGCTAGGCTGGGGGCACACCACGCCGTAGACCAGGGCCGAGTTTCATAAAACTACAATTCGTTTCGAGGTACAGTGTTAATCTGTGGGTTGATCGGCTTTGCAATGTACATCGAATTGTCATCGTAAACCATGATTTGTAGTCCCCTGGGGGGCAAGTCTACGAACTGCATAGTTGTTCAATAGAGTCATATTGGTACGGTATTGGTGGTTTCATTGATACTCTTGGTAGTCTAGTAACCGATCGCATTTCAATGGTATACCCGTGCAACTTAACTAGGTGCCTTACGCGATTCGATCTTTTTCGCGAGAGATTTCTATTTAATTTGCGCAGGTTAAACCATTGGAATGACATTGTACTATATGCTAACAGCTGTTGTCGTGCTTAAAAACTATAGACTATAAGGCTAGGCACAGAACATATGGACATCAATATGGACGAATGAAAATTGCTTGGATTGAATAACCTTTCCAGCACAGATATATTTTTTTATTTTTGGGCAAAAACAACTATCAGTTTGTTTGTAAATAAAAACTAGAATTTCATTAAAATTCGGCAAGAAGGAAAGTTTTTCGCGGTATTTTCTCAATTACTGAAAAAAATATTAATTTTTATTTATATGTATAAAGAAATACTTTTGTTATTAGAAACTTAATTTAGCTGTTAAGTTGTATAGAAAACATACTTTTGAAAGTTAATTTTTTTATGATTTCAAAACCCTAAAGGTGCGATTCTAGTACGCAGTTATTCAATTTTCATTTTTATAAAATCTAAAATAACTGATTTTTGATGAAAATGCTATCAAATTTATTTGATATCATATTTAATTTACATTTACGAGTTTCGAGTAAGTTCTGAAATAAAATAACAAAAAAATCTATATAGGACAAAAAGACGCTTGGTGTGTCTCTAGCTTCGCAAAGGAAGATAGTCGCCGTGGTACTGTCGTCAGCTGGTCAACCTCAACATTTTTGTTGCAAATTCACCCGTAACGCAACTGCGTACAGTTCATGCATGTAAAGTTCGACTGTACATCACTCTTGTGGATACTTCAATCGGTCGTCTCCGGACGCATAAAAGTGTCTCCTCTAATATCCCTCAATGCATAGTCATTACGTTTTATCTAAAACACTTCCACTTGTTTACATGATTGTATTATTTTCAACGCCTACATATTATACAACGTGTTAATTTGTAAAGTAACGCCCGACTCAGGGTACTTTCTACTCATCAACACGAACAACTTTTAATGTCGGGTCAACCTCGAAATCGCGAAAAAATAACAGCTGTGCCATACTAAAATTCGGTACAGACTGAACAAATCGTATTGAACAGCGGATTTTTAGGGTTCCGTAGTCGACAAGGAACCCTTATAGTTTCGCCATGTCCGTCCGTCCGCGGCTTAGCACAGAGGCGGTAAGTACTAGAAAGCTGAAATTTGGCTTAGAGGTACATATTTATAACGCCAACAAAACGGTAGAATCATCATCATCATCATCATTCAGCCAAAAGACGTCCACTGCTGGACATAGGCCTCCTCCATGGATTTCCAAAAAGACCGTAGAATAAAACCTCGAAAAATTTTTTTATACCGTAACCGTATAAAAAATTAACCCCTACACCTAAATTAGGGATGCATTTTTTTTTCTCGCCTACACCATTATAGTGTGGGATAGAAAAATATTGTGGGTATAGGAAGACCATTATTTGATTTAGGGTTGCGTTTTCGAAATATGAAGTTTTAAAAAAATTCAGGGTAGTAATTACAGTGAACTTAAAAGGAATATCACGGCTGATTAGGCTTTACTAGTTAACGAGTAATAAGCAAAAGACTTATAAAAGTAAAATTTCGTACAAAATCTATTAAAAATGACTTCGATGAAGTTGTTTATTAATTTATTTTAATTGTTAATTGCACTAATTACATTGTAAGTGTACAAGGGCGTGCTTGGCGTGTTGTTACTTCTGCTTCTGTAAAGCAGATAAAAAAACACTCTTTTTACGGAACCCTACATAGCGTGTGGCCCGAGACGCACCTAGCGGTTTTTATTTTTTATTTTAGAGTTGGTCCCATAGTAAAAGTTGTTCGTATTGATAAGTAGAATTGCCCTGAGTCGGAACATCAACTTTGCAACTCTAATGTAAAGTCCGAGCTCCTGTTGACTTTACACAGTCATACTCGAGAGCAATGAATCCGGGAGAGTTAAAATCTTTCAAATTTTACAAATGAAATTAAATCATAAAGGCATTCTTCATTTGTGCGATATCAATTATTTAGTAAATAAAATAAAGACTACTTTTGCAACATAAGTGTCCTAAATTTATATCATCAAAATATAATACATACATACACTCACGCCTGTATCCCAGAGGGGTAGGCAGAGACCAGGGACTGCCACTTGCCACGATCCTGCCTGACAGATCACTTTCGCTTTCGATCAAATAATAGATAATGTTTTGACATATTAAAATAACAAAATAAAAATGTTCAATTCTGTCGCAAAACCAAAATGCTAATTAGATTTTTTTTCTAATAATTTAATCTTTAATTTTTAACAAAAACCCATTAACAAAAGATTTCTTGTTTACATTTATTTTTTGCTAAAGGTCACATTTTTTAATTTTATTTTAATTGCTATAACTTTATTATTCAATGACATTGTATATCACTAACATAAATTACTTTTATTTCATTTTACTTAGATAACATTCTTCTTTATATGAAGGATTTTATAACATAACATAACATAAACTCACGCCTGTATCCCAGAAGGGTAGGCAGAGACCAGGGACTGCCACTTGCTACGATCCTGAGTTTCGCTTCCTCAACATTAATTAGTCGTTGCATGCACGCACGCCGGTTTCGGGTACTTTTTATCTTGCCCTTTGTTAATACATCCCCTATTTGGTTGAAGTATGTCCGTCTGGGTCGTCCCTTACCGGCCCTTCCATCCACATTCGCTCGATATATTTGAATTGTCAATCTTTCTTCCTTCATCCTCTCTCCACATGTCCAAGCCAACGCAACATTCCTTTCACAATTCTTGTCACTACATCCTCTTTCAAGGATTTTATAATTGAGTATAATCTATTGACCCATCCGTTTTCATTGCCCTCGAAGGCCTGGGGCACACTGGAAGAACGGGATGAGGGCGCGGAAAAGACCCGACGCGTTTTACAGCCCCGGCCCACACGGAAGAGACGAGGCGAGGGGGCGCCGTTTCTATACAACGCGTCGCGTCTTTACTGCGCCCCGCCCCGCGACTCTTGTGTATATGTAGGCATAGAGTTCGCGTCCTCGCTCTGTCTCTTCTGTGTGAGCTTTGTCTAAGGACGCCACGTTTCAGTATATACATTGTAATCTACGGCCACGTCTTTTCCGCGCCCTCGTCCTTACCAATGTCCCCCACGCCGAAGATCGACTGTATAATTTTTTGTTTGGACTTTCCATACTAAGCATCTAACGCCATCTAGCTTAAATTTCAGGAACCAATAAGCTTCCGTAAGCGACAAGCGTTTGTTTTCATTAGGTATTTGTCCAGTTTCCAAAGGTGACGCTAGGCAAACATAACAATAATTAATATGAATAAATAATGTTTGTTTTGATCATCGTTTACCAGCTTTATGGAGAAACCGTCGTACGTGAATCATTTTCTCAGAACCTAATCTAAATGAACACGATTCAAATTAAGGGCCCGTATCAAGCAAAAAAATTTTTCATAAATTTTTTTTTACTTTTCAGTAAAATTAATTGTTGTTAACAGGGTTTTGTGCTATCCAAGTAAAATATTATTTATTTCAGAAGATAGAAACTGCACTTTCACTTTGAACTTATATGCCCAACTGTTATACGTCGAGACGACCTTTCACCTTGAGGCATCATCATCATCATCGGCCTACGCTTGTCCACTGCTAGACATAGGCCTCTCCTATTGCACTCCACTGAGGACGGTCCTCGGCTACTCTCATCCAGCTCTTGCCAGCCGCCCTGCGAAAATCATCGCTCCACCGAGTCTGAGGATGTCCTACACTACGTTTACCGATCCGCGGTCTCCACTCAAGAACTCGTCAACCCAATCGGTTATCAGTTCTTCGGGTGATATGACCGGCCCACTGCCACTTCAGAATGCTGATTCGGTGGGCTATGTCGGTGACTTTGGTTCTCTGTCGGATCATCTCGTTTCAAATTCGATCTTTCAGAGAAACCCCGAGCATAGCCCTTTCCATAGCACGCTGAGCGACTTTAAATTTGTGGACCAGCCACACGATGAGTGTCCTAGCGCTGAGAGCGTTATCGCACTGCGCAGTTAGAGAGATCCTCTGTATCAGAATTGCCCTGAGCGGTTATCAAAACCATGGTTACTCAAGCGTTGCCATGAAAAATAGTGCTAGATTATAGTGCTTAATTCTTGTCTATTAAAAGGTCTCAAAGAAATAACTCTTACTGGCATATGTATAAATGTCATATGTACCCACTCTTATTGACTATTATACTATTATTGACTATAGAACGAACCAACGAATGAATTAATGCATCCGTTGGTTCGTTCGTTGTTCTGTTCGTTCATGCTTTCGTGCATATGTTCAAAAGTGTTGGTTGTGGTTCAATGCTCTGCGAAGAACACGCAGATGATGAGGAGAAATAACTATAACTCCTACTTAGTCTTAAACAGCTGAATCTCACTTTAGCGATGTCAACACAATATTTTTATAGGAACAATGACATCTTGACTCGCAAAGATAAAACATAATATTATAGAATACAACAGAAAGTCTGGTCACTACCTCCTCTAAATTCACCTCTAAATCCGTTTCTCTCCGGTCGAAGCGAAAGAGAATACCTATTTGCTTACCACTGAACTACTGAAAAACTCAATTGATACTTGAAAAACCGTATAACAAATCGGAAATCAAGAAATAAAAATAACATATATTTGATCGAAAAAAAATTGTACCAATTCATAACTTTATTGCAACTTTAGATGTACGGATTTACATTCTGTTTGTTAATTGTCAATGCTTAATATTATCCGCTGTATTAATAGTAAAATCTTTGAGTGCGCTGTCAAGTTGCTGTTTTGTTTTGAACAGCAGCTTGAAATGGGCACTCAGGAGCAATAGTCAGAAAATACAATTTAGTTCTAAGAAAAATTCAAATTAAATTAAAAAGATTAAAATATCTTAATTTTCGTACAAATAGATTCTAGGAATGCTGTGTTTGAATTGACCTAATCGCTAGCGATAAGTCATATTTACAAGTTGTATCATGCTTGCGTTCTTGCTCTTGGATTTCAGTTATTAATACCTAAAACCTTTATACACCGTGCTCTAATACTTCTGTTTCTTCTTTATTACAGACAGAACAACTTATTTATGAAAGCAAACGGGAGATATCGAAAGTAATTTATAATGTTGTGACTGCAATTTCCGATGAATTCGTTTTGTTGTCTTCGTTTGTATCGGTCGGTTTTACCTCCTTGCAATTTCTTATTGAAAAAATGTTCAAGTATTGTGTTGCTATAAGCTTGTGTGTCTTGGTGAGTTTCTTACACAAGGTGAAACGATTTCAGGCATTTCCACGAGAGTTTCTAGAATCGATTTCTACTATACTTCAAGGTTTTTAATAACTTCAAAACGATGGGAGAAGGGCCGTTACTTTAAGGTTTTATTAAAGTGCCCCAGTGTTACCTTTGACATCGCTCCGCATAGGTGGAATGGCGGCACGAGTGGCGGGTTTTGTTGCGCTAAAATGTCATGAAGATTTTTTTGTAGAGATTTTTATTCAGATAAATATATGAGTTGTATTTCTGCCATACTGCATACAAGTTTGTTGGCAGATGCTCTGGGTTTTACAATTTATATTGTTCTTAAATACTAGGGACGAATACTAAAAATAGCTGTCAGATACCTGAAACTCCCTGCACTCTACCTCTTGCTTGCCCTACGACTAACTTCTCTAAGACTTTTCATACCTATGTTAAACAAAATATTTACAGCTCGTTAAACAGGGAAGTCACAGCTTTTAAGGTGCTCAAATATCAAATGACTCCACTTTCCAGTAAATTGATTGTCTAATTCTAACATTTTAGTGGCACAAAAAGCACTAGAAAACGATCTCACATCTAAGAGAGATTTATTCATACGGCCTTTAGTAGTGAAATAATTGACATTTCGATGGTGTAAAATGTATAAATGTATTAATTCGAGTCTATTTATGTATCTATAATAACCCATGAAAGACGCCCACTGTTGGGCATAGGCCTCTTCAACGTCACTACAACCACGACAGTCCTCTGCTAACTAATTAACTCGAGTAATTTTAGCAATTTCATTGGAGTGTTGTATATTTTCCAAATGTTTGCTTTTTATATTTTTGATTCAGAGCGTCTGATTGATTCAGAGTCTTACCATTAGATATTTAAAAATGTTTGTTCTTGAAATTGTAAGAAACTAGGGCTCAATTTATTTAACATAATAATAATATACGATTTACATTCCCATTTAAATGATAATTTTGTATATGAAATATATAAAACCGGGCGGGGCTGTGTCAGGTTACACGGCTGTTGGCTAAACGTAAAACGTCTATAAGCAATCGTAAATTTTTAGCTCTAACTAGGCAATGTGTTACGAATCACTGGCGCCATCTAGCGGCACGAATAAAGATGATCTAAGTAATGGTTACCTCGCTCCACTCGACGATGAATAAATAAATTGCACACGACACGCGTTACAGAGTTACAGCGCTCGCCGAGGGGACATGTTTTCGTTGCATATGGTTTTAGCAATTGTCCTCTTACTACCGAACTTAAAGAGGTCTCACATCAATAAATCGTTTCACCTTGAGTCTTGCATTATTAGTCCCTTCAGTCCTTGATATACGAGTAATCGCTTGCTTATTTAGGCTGTACTTTTCTTGCTCTTCAGATGGTTTGCGGAGATCTATTGCGACAAGAGAAGCGCAGAGGAGTGACGTTGGTAAGCGTACATTTATGAATAGGTACAATATATTAAACATATTCCGTACTTACATTTTTTATGTAGCCTATATACTTGCCACTGCAGGCCTTCTCTCAAAGCGATAGTGTGCTCTTGTAATAACCACGCGTGCCCACCGCGGATTGGCAATTTCAAGCGCGGAAGTATGTGGACACCTCAGACACTCTGATTTCTACGCGATGTTTTCCTTCACCGTTGGCGAGTAGCATTGCTACTACAATTTACAAACTGACGCCCGACCCGAAAATTACGCATAATGGACACCAAAACAAACTACTTTACCTTTAGAGTTTTGGTAGGAAATTGATAAAAATGTTGGGTTATTAAAATATTAAAATTTTTAGAACGCAATGGACGCGTGAATTTCAGCGCTTTCATGGCGTGGTGTGCAAGTGTAAAATAGCGCTATGCTTGTTTGAGATCCCGATGTTTTAAATACATTGCGCGTTAAAATTTCAAATTAATTATTAATAAAAAAATCTTCAATTAATTTCTTCAACGAACTTACAAAACGACGTGAAATCCCACCAAAAACATTTTCATGTAAAATGTTGCCTAGACGAGGCCATATACCTTGCACTGTGAAAAAGTTATCATACAGATCTCATATAGAGCCAGGCTTCTAACTCTACACGATCTAACTCTAAAAGCCCTAACTTCACAAACTCAACACTGTAGTCAAAATATGTGCCTTAGCCATTTTTTTACCACCATAACTATTGTATAACAGAAAAGTAATGAACAGTAATAAATTGAATATATATAAACTCATATTAGGGCGTGTAGAGTCAGAAGCTTGGCTCTACAAGAGATCTGATAACTATGTGACAGTGCGAGGCATATGGCCTCCTCTTGGGAACATTTTACATGAATATGTTTTTGATGGATAGGCTTTATAAGTTAACGAGTTATTATTATTGTTAAATTCTCATATGTAATTCCTGGTGTACATACAATAAAGAATATTCTATCTAGCTATCTATCTATCTAACGAGTAATAGGCGACTAACTAATAAAAGGAAAACTTCATAGAAAATCAATTGAAAATTACTCTGATGTAGTGGTTAGTTCTGTAAAGCAGATAAAAATCCCCACTTTCTACGGAACACTACACTGCGCGTGGCCCGACACGTACTTGGCTCGTTTTTTTTTCTTTAATAGAAACAATTTATAAATATCTTGATACTCTCAGAAACCGATATCCGCATGCTGCGATATCCCGGAGATGGGCGACCCAAAATACTTGGCTGAATGTACAACCACCCCCAAACTTCAAGGCCCGGTAAGTTGTTTACTAGATATTCGTCAAATAATTAATAAATAAACTTCCACACAATACAATCACTTCTTATCCCGGTCCCAAACTAGGGCATTACAAACATGGAAAATCTTCACATTCATTCGTTTCATTGGACATTGTCGTGTTTCGTATACATTGCGCTCTGAAATTTAAAATTCACTTTAAAGGTTTAAAATGTCGATTTTTAAAATTTTGCAAAAAATGTAATAAGTTTTGACCCTCAATCAATTCAAAGACGTTAATTTCTCCGGCAAGTAATCTGTAAAAGAAAATCGCAATGATGCAAGAATACGTGGGTCATGGAAAGGGCGTTATTTTATTACATTAACATCCAGTATAATGATGATTGTTGAAAAAACATAATATTATAGCTTGCCTTTTCTGCTGAACATTTATTTCACAAAATATATTAAAACTAAATAACATAAGACAATAAAAGGAAACACCGGCCAAATGCGAGCCGGATTCGCGTACCAAGGGTTCCGTACCACCTTAATTTTTTATAGGATTAATAAAATTATCTACCAGTTTGTTTTTAAATTCCAAATAACGCCATCTAGCGTCCGGTGGTAGAACTAATATTCATTTAAATTTATAGTGCAGTTAGTAAAGCGTTTAGTGAGGCCGGCTCACGCTTGGCCGTTTTTTATTATTTGTTGCTAGAATATAAAATTATTCCCACAATCGCGCCAAGTTTAATGCCTGTATGTATTACCGTTTCTACGATAGAGCATAAACAAAAAAAAAAACGGTGAAAAACAAGTTTATTGTATGGAGACACCTTTATTTTTTATTACGTTTTAAATTTTATTATTTGTTAGGTAATCCGCCGTAATAACACATTATCTGTTTGAACTGGCTACCTATTACGGTTTCAAAAATAGAGCCCTTTAAAGGTTGGACGGACGGACGGACAGACAAAAGACAGACAGCGGAGGCAAAGTAATAGACTCCCGTTTGGCACCCTTCGTGTACGGATTCACTCCATAACATCCATACGATCCTTACCTGACTTTGACTAGTCGTTTGAAAAACACGCGACCTTTATGTCAGCATTGTACGACTGTTTAGTCGGGTAATTGGTGCCATTTTCGCATCCCGTAAACGTCATCAATAGTTTTACACTACCAGCTCATTCTACAGACAGTGGACAAAAAACGTCCCTGTAACTACTATACGACACAAAATTGTTAGTTGCATTTTCAATCACACTATTTTTTCCGCAGTGCAACGACATACAGTGTGTGTTCGAGAAATCCGGATTCCTCATAGACAAGCAGACTTTGAACAAGGAAGCGTACAGGGCCCACCTGCTCAAATGGTCGGAGAACCACAAGGGATGGTCCGATTCCGTCGACAAGGCCATTAAGGATTGTGTCGACAAGGAACTGAGGCAGTATTTGGACTACCCGTGCAGGGCGTATGACGTGTTTACTTGTACTGGGATTGCTATGTTGAAAGTAAGGACGTTTTTTGTTGCATAAGAAGCCATTTCATGTGCCACTGTCGGGTAGAGGCTAAAGGCTTTCTCAGAAAGGGTGACAGCAGAAAAACTGCAAAACAAATTGCTTATTTTATGTATTAATTATGTTGTATATATGTGTATAGAATATATTTATGTTGCTTGTCCAGGAAAATCATCATCATCATCATCAGCCATTTGACGCCCACTGCAGGACATAGGCCTCCCTCATGGGTTTCATAATCATGAGGGGTTTTGCCATAATGTTAGTTGGGGTCAGTTGCCTCGTGGTTAACCAGTTGACAAGCTTGCCTAAGTTGGCAAACCATTTCAGATGAACCCTGCCAGGTGGAGCTATGCTCTAGATACCTAATTCGAAATAATCCAGGAAAATAGTAAGTTCTAATCTATCGAAATCACTGACAGCATTACTAGTCCAGCGATTCAAAGTCGCTCAGCGTGCTATGGAACGGGCTATGCTCGGAGTCTCTTTGATGGTTCACACACATCAGAAATTACACAATCTGCTGAAGAACTAAGGTGACTGACATAGCCTATAAGATTACCAAGCTGAAGTGGCAGTGGGCTGGTCACATATGACGAAGAACAGATGGTCTATGGGGTGCAAAGGTTCTCGAGTGGAGACCACGAACTGACAAACGCACCTTTGGATGGCCACCAGCTCGCTGGACCAATGATCTGAGGCAGATTGCTGGCAGTGGCTGGATGAGGATGGCAGAGGACAGAAGGAAGTGGAGTGCTTGAGGGAAGCCTATGTCCGGCAGTGGACGAGTCCGGGCTGATCGATTGATTGATTTATTGATCTAAACTATGTAATAAGATCATAAAACCAGAGCCCACTCTTGGGCATAAGCCTCTGAAAGAGATTTCATGCCAAACTTCACGGTCAGTTGCTATTCTCGTCCATTGTTTTTCAAACGTCCTCACAGTTCTAGCAAAAATCATAAAATAAAAATAGATAAGTATTAATGTAAATATGGAAAATGCTAGTTAATGTTAACATTTTATAATTTTTTTTTTCAGAAATGTCCCAACGATTCTTGGAAATGCTGAATGGAGTTAACGTGATGATTGATATTTTCATGACTATTTCAGTACATAAATTTATTGATTCTCCAGAACGATTGTCAATAATTAAATTGTATTATGATAAAAAAAAATTATAAACCAAACTACACTTCAGAAACCAACCAATTTTTTCAATTACATTCACTGCAACTCAGCCTTTATGTTATGGACCAAATTAGTTTATTTACTTAAAACCCGAAGTCATCGTACCTTTAAAGTACCGTTTTAAGCCAAAAACATTTTCACGTCAAATTCCAGTACGGATTTTTAGGTACAAGTATAGCACTAGTAAAAGAAAGGAACTAAATAACTGTTTAGCTATACATTTAATAGGTCTAATCGCGATTATTTATGAGGTTAACTATTAAATTATTATTATTGAATAACTGTTTGCCTCTCTCTAACAATATGGAGGGCAATTGTTTTGTTCAAAACATTCCCCTTTCATCATTCCAGCGCCATCTATCTACGTTGGTAGCAACTCGTTCGTAATTGTGTTTTTTGTTCGATATCTGTAACACGGGGGCCGCAAAATGTCTTATTCGTAAAATTTCCGAGTTTCAACTGTGCTTGGCATTGACATAATGATCCTTTAAATAAACCAGATTGAAATATAATGCTAGGCTTGGTTTTAATCTTATTTTTATGCAACGCCTGGTATAAAAACTATAACCAACTATGCTTTAGAGTTAAATTATTGCATAGAACACTTTGCGAATAGGATATTTGCGTTCCGGAGACTTTGCGACTCGGTCATTTAGCGACTAGGACTTTTTACAACTAAGACATTTTGCGACTAAGACATTCGGTGGCCAGGAAATATTTTGGGAATACGGAATTTTGCGACTAGGTCATTTGGTATCTAGGACATTTTGCTACTAGGACATTTTGCGACCTTTAAACCGAACTCGAATCTTTTCACAGGCATAATAATAATAATAAATAACAAAAAAAAATTCTTCGATACATTGTAGAGAAGGAAATTTTACATCTAGTGATTATTTTTTCTGTGCATCTAACCTTATTTTGTGAAATAACCTAAAGAAATCATAATAGAGTGTCAAATTCAACAAATCACTAAAAAGTAAACATCTAAACACGCAAAGAGGTTCGTGAACTTTGCGTATTCATTCTTCAATTACTAACTTATCCTCATTCAAAAATATTGAACGAACCAGCATAAGTCCCCTAACATAACGCCTAAATTCCTTCATACGAAACTGCATGTGAAAAATTGCTAAAATAACGCAGATTGGTGACAGGCGCCTTCCAAGGTTCGTCGCGGCATTGTAGTTTCAAACAATGGCGATTCCGGTCGTTGACCGGTCCATACAAACAGTAAGACACCTGAGTGTCACCAGTCAAAGGTGAGATTACGACAGTTTGACACTAATCCACTGTACCGTGGTAAGGGACTTCATCTCCTTGAGTACATCCGAGTAATTATCCACAGATACTGGTAACACACATTTGGGTTTATTCTGATGATGATCATTGTAATTGGGGTTAAAGTTGCGTGCGCGTGTGCCATGCATGTGTAAAACTTACATCTTTGCATCTCTGCTAGGTGAATTATACGGTCTGTAATGAGATGAGATGATTTATAGAGCGTCCAGTGGCACCATTACTCACCCTATATGGGTGAAAGGACCACTCGGACGGTGCAGTGGTTTTTAGATGGAGTAAGCTTTCCCAGCACCTAAGATGGTATACGGTTTGTAGTGTAGTGGTAACTCCTTCTTTCATAAAGCCCTCGCCTCACTTGGCCACTTGTATGTTTTTAAATTTATTGACTTGCGTTTTATCGTAGAGTTTTATATACTTTTATTAAACTATTCGCCAAACTTTGTGGCAGTTTGTTGGCGAATTAATCGCACTCTTACTATATTTTTTAAGATTATATAAAATCAATCTTATACCCTATCCTCATCAATATGAACAAGGACTCTAGGAATACCATCATCATCATCATCATCAGTCATTTGACGCCCACTGCCTCCCTCATGGTTTTCTAAGCTTCCCGGTCTTGTGCCCCCCCGCATCCAGTGACTCCCCGCCACCGTAACCAGGTCGTCAGACCGTCTGGCCATCAGGAATACCATAAAGAATACTAAAGCAAAATAGAAACGGATAATAAGTAAGAGTAGTACGAACCAACGATTACAAATTTTTAATTCTTAAGTACTAAAGAAATCAACTCCATTCTAAGTTCATTGGTCTTGAAAGCGACCAATGACCGTTTGCCTTGGAATTTAAATAAAAAAATAAACGAACAGGACTTCATTCGTCACTCAGGATTCAGTTCAAATACAAAAGTTGGCTCGGAATCGGCAAACACAGCGCCCGCCAGGAACCTATTTCATAAAACTAAAATTCGAGGCTTACTATGTCAATTCGATGTGCATTGCGAAGCCGATTAAACTACAGACTAACAAGTACACACGACGACGCAAAGTACCTACATCGAGTTGTCATAATAAACTATGAAATGTTATACAACGCGGCAAAGCGACAACCTGCAGCAGATGGCCGGTGGCTGGTGAATGATGATGGCCGAGGACAGAAAGACGTGGCGTACATTAGGAGAGGCTTCATTAGTGGGCAAAATGAGGACTGATTGATTAAATTGGACTACAATTTGTAGGCGACGCACCTTTATGTCAAGCCTCTAAAGAAAGATAAAGTAGGTAATAAAACTTTCGTAAGCCCTACACATTATTAACTGAATTCCGGATTCACTTACTTGCTTTTATGTCGGACGAGTCGGACCAGGTTTCGCTCTGTTTTGCAGAGTAGAGACGGAGCTCAAGCAAGTGAATCCGGAATTAAGTTAGTAAAGAATAAGTAAGTATTTGCGACGACTTTTATACAGGTTGTTGATGTGTAAAGTGACGCTCGTGTCAGGGGTATTTTTACTCATCAATATGGCAAAGCTGTAAGGGTTCCGTGTCGACTGCGGAACCCTAAAATGACGCTTTTACATGTAGATCGGAACCTCACCCCGACGATGTCAGCCCATGCGCAGTGTAGGGTTCCGTAGGAAGAAGGGGTTTTATCTGATTTACATAACTAACAACTTCATCAACGTAATTCTTCGATGGATTTTGTACGAAGTTTTCCTTTTAAAAGTTAGTCTCTGCTAAAAGTTAGTACCTACTACTCTTTAACTTGTAAAGCCTTGTGATTAATACGTATGTCTGTATGTATGTCTATGCCAAATTTCAGCTTCCTCCCACTTATCGTCTCTGAGCTAGGCCGCGGACAGACAGATGGACAGAGGGACAGACAGATGTACGGACATGGCGAATATATAAGGGTTCCTTGTCGACTACGGAACCCTAAAAAGTGGTACATTGAGATTCGAATCCACGACTAATTATGCATGTGAGGCACGATTTCCACCAGTGAGCTACCACCCCTTTGATGATATCTAGTAAAAAAAACCAGTCAAGTGCGAGTCAGACTTGCGCAAGGAGAGTTCCATACCATTAACATTACAATAGGAACAGTACAACATTAGACACAAAGATCGGAAAAAACGGCAAAAAGTCACGTTTGTTGTGTGGCTCTTTAATATTTATTTTATTTTAATTTAATTGTTTAGTTTTGAAGCGAATATAGAACAAAATATTCTGTGAATATTTCAAGCGTCTACCTATTGCCGTTATTAAGATCGAGCAAAAAAATACGTTTGTTGTATGTGAGCCCCCCTTAAACAATTATTTTATTCTATTTTTATTTATTTGTTGGTATTCGTTGTTATGGCGGCAACAGAAATACATCATCTGTGAAAATTTCAAATGCCTAGCTATCACGTTTCATGAGATACAGCCTGGTGACATACAGACTGACATATCTATCGACAGATGGACAGACAGACAGACAGACAGACAGACGGACAGTGAAGTCGTAGCAATAGAGTCCTGCTTGGCACCCTTCGGCTACGGAACCCTAAAAAACAAGATCACGTCGGAAATGCTAACGACAACGGGCGTTGCGCTCCCTAACGAGGTCAAATTGCAAGCTAACGACCTATTAGCGGCTGCAACACTTAATAGTGCAGATATAAATATAACGCTTCACAATAACAAAGATAAAGATAATGCCGGTGAAAAGGGAATGTTGCACAGTGCAATGTCACTGCAGATGATAACGCAAGTCTGAGAAAACAATGCTTGAATGTATTACAACAATGAGCTGTGTAACAAAACAAATCGGCTGTAAGAAAATGGTTTATCGATTTTATTCATTGAACATACCTAATTATTAACAATGATCTGGCCCTCAACTCAATATCGACTAACTCACTTTAGAAACTGTATTTACAGATCGTATTTACACAAAATGCTTTGGCAGCGGAGCGGTAGAACGCCGGCTTCTCGTTCGGGAGGTTTGTAGGTTCAAATCCCTGCATGTACCAATGACTTGGTTTTCTGAGTACATTTGAGAAATTATAGTAGCAATACCATTTGCTAACGTGGTCACATACCTCAGCGCTTGAAATTGCCAATCCGCGGTGGGCACACGTGGTGATTAAGCCCATACTCACTCCCTGAGAGAAGGCCTGTGCGCTGCAGTGGGACATATATAGACTGCACTATATATATTGTGGTGTGTACCTATCACCTATCACATGGTGATTCGATTTTTTACTAACTTAGAAAAAATCGAATCACCATGTAGTGACGGACGTCCATAATGTATATATAGCGTTTTCGATCTTTCAAATCAAAGAAACAAGTTTCTTAAATTTAATATCTACAGCAACATCTAAATTTTATGTATTTAAAGCGATTTATTATGGTTTTCTGAGAGTAGACCTGTGTCCTACAATGGGAAGTACGTATAAGACGGCTTATAACGTCAAAAACAGCGCAGATCTCCACACTCGTGTGCCCCCTCCTTTCAACTAAATGTTTGACATGGGATATGTTCATTTGATATGTTCATCATCATTGGTCATTTGACGCCCACTGCAGGACATATGCCTCCCTCATGGTTTTCCAAGCTTCCCGGTCTTATGCCGCCCGCATTCAGCGACACCCCACCACCGTAACCAGGTGGTCAGACCATCTGGTGGGCGGCCCTCCCACGCTGCGTCGTCCCGATTTTTAAATTGGCGAGGCTATGCAGATTCAGTTCAATCGATAGTGTACTCCGAAAACAACGCTAAAGTACATTGGTTCGACATAATATCATTGAATTTTAGAATTCAAAGACAATATACAATGTGTAAAACTGCGATGTTCCATATTCTCAAAGGTGAACACAAATAAATAATAATAACTTCTTTGTTAACAAAAAAACGACTTCAATAAAAACACACACCAAAATGAAGAGCTCGATGACTTTCTCACGGATCTCATGAAAAGACCTTGACCAAACTTATAATAATAATCACCCCATGGTGGTCCTTCAGTACCTCCAGAGGAACCTTCTTTCTAACCAAAAAAAATATTAATGGAATCGGACATCGTAGTAACTAATTATCGCTTAATATAAAAATATAAATGGTCCTTCTAATAAAAAAATTATTAACTGAATCAGAAAACGTGGTAAAGAATTATCACTTAACTTAAACAAAATAAAACTGCGGTGAGACAGTAGTCTTTCAATCCTTAAAATTAATTATCTGTAAAATGACCGATTTATTTATACCAATGTAACATCGTTCGTTGTAGTTATCTGTGGAAACTTTTAATGACTGTCTGTTATTATCTCAGCATTGTAATATTATATTTTTTAGTCACTAGTTTTCCTAAAGAATGAATAAATAAATTTAAAAAAAACTATAACTGCTTTTTTCCTCTGTGTAACGGCGAAGGAGAACCTCTTCCTTACTTTGGAGTCCGTTAAGAAGAAACCCAAAGAATTTGTTCTTATATAACCTTTGGACATTTTATTCATTTTACTACTTTTATCGGTCCGAACTCCATTTCCTTCCGTGGATGTCGTAGAAGGCGACTAAGTAAATAAATTACCAGGAGACGGGCAGCAGCGTCTTCCTGAGATTCCAACCAAATACTGCGATCGCCAACCCGCCTGCCAAGCGTGGCGATTATGGCACAACGCCTCATGGTTATGAAAACCACGAAGGAGGCCTATGTCCTGCAGTGGGCGTCAAATGGCTAATGATGATAATGATCGGTCCGAAATCCTCAAAAGGGGGAAGGGAGATCTGAAGTCAACCGTTTTTGTTGTTGTTGCTGTCCCACTCTCGGTGATGTAATTCTAGCGGTCTCTTTAATAAAAACACTATTCCTCTAAAACACTCCTCAAAGACAGCTATATAATCTGTTACGTTTCTCCCTTTGCCACAGACTATTTAGACTGCCTCTGAGGATTGTTTCAAGGAATCGTGTTTTTACAATAAAGAATATTCTATCTATCTATCTATCTAATTAACAATCTACCCATCGCTCGCTGAAACCTTGTATCCTATCCACAAATGAAAGTGGTTTATTTCTGTTTTCTTGAATATGCAAATTTGTGAATAGTCTTCATCGCCTAGTAACATGAATTTATTATATCTGTGAATATGTTAAGCTTGCAGAATTAGCTCTGTATGAACTCATCCATGTTGAAGGTCAGATAGCTTACCTGCAGCAAAATTGTCACGGAAGTACACAAATAATATTGTAAAATAACATAACAACCAACCAAACTGTCAACTTAACCAACATACAACTGAGCGAGTATCTTTAACAACATAAGTCAATGTAGAGTTTATGAGAGGATAAACTATCCTTTATTTTCGAGAATGTTTCAATGTTTATTTTTGTCATAACACACACATACGTAAATTTATTACAGCGGTGCGGTGGTAGCCTAGTGGGTAGACCACGGGACTCGGAAGCGAGAGACCCAGGTTCAATTCCCAGTCCGGGCATTTGATGCCCGGGCACCTATGACTTTGTTTTCTAAGTTATGTACATTTGTGAAGTTATAGTAGCAATACCACTCGCTAACTGTGAAGAAAAACATTGTGAGGAAACCTGAGAGTATGAGCTATTCACATACCTCAGCGCTTGAAATCGCCAATCCGCGGTGGGCACGCGTGGTGATTAAGCCTTCTCTCCCTGAGAGAAGGCCTGTGCCCTACAGTGGGACGTATATTATAGGCTGCTTATGTAAGTTTATTAGCCAGTGGACTGGACTTCCAGTGTCAGACATTGATTCCGAGAAATTCCGCTCAATCAGCTCCAACCGGTGATGTATGTATGTCTGCAAATGGTTTCATTCGCCAATACCTTCTATCTATCTATCTAATCAGCCCATAAAAAGATCCCACTGCTGGGCACAGGCCTCGTATGCTCAGCAGCGGGCATCATTCTCTTTCACGACACCTATCCGGTCCTTTACTAGTGTGATCCAATGTTTCTCAGCCACTTTCACAATTTCGTCGGTCCACCGGCGGTTTGTTACATAATTCAGTAAATATAAAACATTTTTTAATTACTTAATTTACATTTTGTGTGTTTTGGCAATAAATGTTCACGACGCTTTCGTGAACACAAATAAGTGTTATGATTTCCAGCACTGAATTTACCTCAGTAGTCAGTTTTTTCTACGTGATAATTTATAAACAGTTCGCACTCATCAGTGACGATTACGTGGTGTTTACTCGAAATCAGAACGTTGATTGCTTCACATGATTATGTATGTAATGACTGCTATGGAGCGGATGTATACTTGTGATGATTAGTTTGTGATAACTAAAACGTAGAGCTAGGTATTGACAGGTAGCGATGAATGTGGAAGTCCCTAAGATAATCGCGCATGAAATCCCACCCACTCATCTAGTGTGAGTGAAGGTGCCACTGGACGCTGTATGCATCAACTCATACGTAGATGCAAAGGCCAAAGTTTTAAGTTTCTATTTGTATAAATAAGACTGAGGCTCTGTTTTAACTCCATCCTACCTACGTAATGCTTCGGTCACACACACTGCGAGTGCAGTCGCCGCGATTACTAGTCGCAGTAACAATTCGCTGCCTGCCTGTCACACAGCAAGTTCTGCACGAGAATTTCGACTGTCAGCACACATTCGCAGCGAGTAAAATTAGTCGCGGCGACTTCAACTCGCGCCGACTGAATCTTTACGCAGCGGTTAGCCTGTCGCACACAGCGAATACTCGCGGCGAGAAGGCACTCGCAGCGATTGATCGATGTGTGTGACCGAAGCATAATAGTTATGGTAGTAGTGTTGGTTAGCTAGCTGCCTTTGATCCCATATTTAATTTAATTTTATTTATTTAACAGAAATCCACAGCAATACAATTACAGTAAACAATCATCATCATCATCATCATTCAGCCATAAGAAGCCCACTGCTGGACATAAGCAAACAATAGGTTCTTAATAATTTTTACATGCAGCCAATAATGGATATTAATGAATAATAGTAGGTTACAAAATTATATTGTACTTTTTTAACTAATTCTAAAAATGTATTCTATTCTATTGGATACATTTTTGTTGCAGTTAACTTTTATTATCTCTTAAGTGGATAAATGGATTACGATATTCCCTAATACCTTAAATAATAAATTCGCTCTCTATAGATTTTCGTGCAGAAAAACTACCTACATAAATAATCAAGTTGCATCGAGTAGCTTAGGTACATCCCAAGAATAGTAAAGTTAATTGCCCACATATTTACCGTCATTAGACGCCCATTGTCTTTGTTCATGGACTTTGTAGTGTTATTTTACAGGTTTCACTGATTCTTAAGAAGATTTCATATGACATCATCATTACCTGTTGGTACCATTTTGTGTATGGCGACTAAAAGTGATTTAAGGGGATACCAGCTACTCTCACTACAATAATTTTATTGACTGTACTCGCCACTTCAGTCTACCGTGACCGACCACGGTGCGTCGGGAATTAAGATAATTAAATTTTATCTGCTAAATAAACATAAACTCACGCCAGATACATAGAAACCGGCACGAGGTTGCGGGTAAGTGCCCGCAAGTGCGTTCAGTCCTAAGGGACAGGAGATAAGTCTCCTGTTCCTCGTAAACTGTAACTTGGTAAACTTGACCAAATTACATACCTTAAAAACTGGACAGGTGCGAGTCGGAATCGCCCACCGAGGGTTCCGTACAAATTTTTAGGTACGTCCCACCTTAGGGCACAGGCCTCCTCTTAGAGAGAAAGTACCTACATATAGGCCAGTAGAAATCGACACTAAAAAACCCTAAATTCGCAAAGCACGATGTAGTGCTGCATTTTTGGTATGTTGTTTGGATCAGTTAGGGTGATGTAAATCCCAATTTGCAACTTCGAAAAAGTTGTGCTCGCTGCGCACCGCGTGATAAACTGCGAAAATTTGGGACATTTTTCACTTTTTGCTCTAAAAGTCATAAACTATGCGTTTCCGACAAGTAACATTCACTACATAAATGAAGCTAATTAAATTTTCAACAATTTAAGCCTAACCGCAGCTCTCTAAACCTTATAACAACTAAGCTGTGGCCTTTCAAAGATAGACAGTTTTTCCCGAAAATTTGAAATTTTTAGTTTTGCTCCCGTTTGAAGCAAAATATTGGCAAAACCGCTCGTTCTATGAGAAGGTCGTAAAATAAAGTTGCAGAAAATTTAATTTTCTTTTATTACAGCACAACACAATGACTCACAATCTGCATATCAAAACATAAGCTGGGAGTGCCTCCACGCGGTGAAGGCGGTAACAGTGTAAACTGGCTAAAACTCCCATCAACTAAACAAATGCCTTCGGGCTTATGTTTTGGTTTTGATTTTTGCACAAGATAGTAATTGGAAGTAGCCTACCCGGTAACGCAGGGGAGCAGCCAAAAAACTATTATCTTATTAACGCGAACGAAGTCAGGCTAAATAGTCATCAAAATGTCGGTTCCACCGGGAGTCTGCTTTGTGTGTCGGCTGGCACTCAAGGAAGGTGACAGTACAGTGGTAATTGTAAAAAAACGTGGCATCCAAACTCTAAACTCTAACTCTAATAGTGGCTGGGAGTAGAGATGGACCCCATCGAATGGGGTTGGGAAATGAGCTCTTGCGGCCTTATTCCAATAACAACCCACAAAGAGCCAGCCCCGCCACAGCTTCTCAAAATCATAGCCTGCAAATGTAAAAAGGGATGCAGGGGGGCATGCACTTGCTTAAAAGATGGGCTCAAATGCTCGGCTTTATGCTTAAACTGCTCAGGAAAGTCATGCCATAACGTCGCCTTGATTTTGATAGATGAAGATGATAATGATCCCGAGGAAGCTGAGGAAGAACAGGAAAGTGAAGAGCCTTACGAACCAGAGGAACGTGACAAACCTGAGGAGGAAGGAGAAATTGAACCTCAACCAAAAAAAAAAAACGCCGAGTGACTGCAGCTTCTTAAACATTTAATTTGCGTATAATCTTTTTTCCTACTTTCCCAAATTTTGTACTTTTGTTAATTACCTATCCTGCAAATGAAAAAGTATTATCCTTTTTATGATTTTATATGCCCTCAGTTTCAATTCTTTAAAAATCTATTTCTACCTTCTTTTTGTTTTTCAGATATTGTGAGTGAACTATTTGTCTCACAGACTTTGTTCTATGATTTAATGAAAGAAAATTAAATGCACTACAAATTTATTATACGACCTTCTCATAGAACGAGCGGTTTTTGCCAATATTTTGCTTCAAACGGGAGCAAAACTAAAAATTTCAATATTTCGGGAAAAACGAACCATCTTCGAATGGCCACAGTTTAGTCGTTATAAGGTTTAGAGAGCTGCAATTAGGCTTAAATTGTTGCAAATTTAATAACCTTCATTTGTGTAGTGAATGTTACTTGTCGGAAACGCATAGTTTATGACTTTTAGAGCAAAAAGTGAAAAAAGTCCAAAATTTTCGCAGTTTATCACGTGGTGCGCAGCGAGCACAACTTTTTCGAAGTTGCAAATTGGGATTTACATCACCCTAACTGATCCAAACAACATACTAAAAATGCAGCACTACATCGTGCTTTGCGAATTTAATGTTAATTTCTACTGGCCTAATATTAGTTTGAGCTTTTCCCGAACTTCAGAGACAATTTTTTAAATGATTTAATTACAAGTGTATAGTTTTCAGATTTTTCCCTGTATTTGTAGTATAAGACAAAATTGCTTCTCAAATTTCATAGTTCTAGGTCAACGGAAAGTACCCTATAAATTTGAATTTCCTTGAGTGTCAAAATATACGTTTTTTGCGGTATAAACGGCCGTATTTTTCGTTAACTTAGAAATTTGATTTTTTCACAGATTCAAGGAACTGTAGACCTGAGTAAATGGTTTTAATTTCATCTCGATACCTCCTCCACGCGTTCCCGAGATAAAGGGTATTGACAGACGGACGGACGGACGAAGGGCTCCGTTTTTTCATTTTGAGTTACGGAACCCTAAAAACAACTGACAGCTGTTAACAGCAGTTTAACAGATTGTGAGTGTATGGGAACACGAGGGTTAGTTGTATATAATATATGTTGCACAGGTACTTTATACTTAAAAGGGAATCCCAGCAAAAGTGTATGTTAGCAATAGAATCCAACAAAGATGAATAAATATTTATGTATTTTTTTTGTTCAAATACAAAATATTATTTTACAAAATGCGAAAATATTGTATTTCATTGTAACTTTAATACAAATATCTTACGGCCTTATTAAAAAAAAAACTATTCTATAAAACGAGGAGTGTTTAAATAGTCTCTGGTAAAGAGAAAAACGTAATCACTGATTACTTAAACTGCCTCTAAGGAGAAACATCAGAAGAATCGTGTTCTTATAAATACTACTTCATGGATAGTATATATAAGTATCTACTAGTAAGTATAAAAATACCTGTAACAGTTGACACCGCTCCTCCTTAACTAGAACTGTGTTATAAAAATAGTGGATGAAACCAACACAAGTGAAGAACATTATCTACTTATCTTGAACGTATACCAAAAGTAAGAACCTACTTTTAACGAGCTGCTCGCCCAAAGTTGGTGGACTACTTTAGTAGTCAATTAAATGCTAATTTGCACAGTCTTGAAAAGGAAGTCCAGAAATGTGCCTGACTATACAGATAAACTAGGATGTCCCTGAAATTAATTTGACTGTCTCGTTGGTCTAGCGGTATTCGTGTCCATCAGGATAGAGGTCGTGGGTTCGATTCCCGCTTGAGGTCCTCGTATTTTGATTGGTTTTGTGTTTTGATTTCCCATGTTTGTGATGTCCTTGTCCAATGGGTATCCTAGTTTGTGACCAACATAAGTAATTGTGTTGGGTTTGTGACAAGCATACATGATTATTTTGTCTGGACGTTATTTATTAATTATTATAAATGGTGATAAAAACATCTTTGCTTCCATGACGTCAAAGCGATTCGAGGTCAAAAGGGCCCTTCTTAATCTGCTGATTAATTTATTCCTAAAACAAGATAAAGCTCACCGTGAGGTGGACTGTAGACGGTGGATCAACCATTACATTTTGAACTGGATCATTCTTACGTTTGAAGCACAGAGTCGTACCTACATAATTTGACAAATAAACGTTGACATTATACTACCAATGGAACCTACACATGTAACTCTGTTACTTAAAGAACTAGTCAACGCTAAATTAATTAAGTCCAAACATTTCACAAACGTGTCTAACAATGCTCTCTCGAAGACACAGGCATTCTCTCAGAGAGAGATTAAAGGATCAGTTAAGTTCTGTAGAACGACATCTCACAGTAAAAGTACTAGCCATGCAGGAGTTTCCGTATACAACAAATTACCAATAAATATCAAGCTTCTCCCTGATGATCGATTCCTCAAGGCATTAAAAGAATACTTGCTACGTGTTACGTGTCCCTATAATCTGAACGGATACTATTGCTATAATTGCCAAAATTGCTAAAATTGATTTTAATGCTGAAATTTTACTGATTTATTATTTAATGACCTATTAATTATTGTGCCTAATGTTATTATTATTTATTATATTAATTCTACATTGTGAAATTATCAAATTGCTATGCCACTATCGATAAAATTACACTTTTACCACAATTTTTATACGCATAATTATTATAGTGCACTGTAATTTATTGTAATAAAATTAATTTCATTGAATTGAATTGAAATTGATTATGGGCTGGATTTGTGATCGGTAACCACGGTGCTTTCAAGTGGTAAAATATGTGAGCGATCGTTAGCGATTCCACTCACTAATTTTTATGAATTCACCGTGTACTTAACTTAGAAAATAAAGTTTATGTCATCTCTTTATTTGAATAAATGATCTCATTCTGGCTGTAACTATTTTATAATACTTTTCTTTTTTTATTTTCTAATAATCCATATTTGAATTTTGTAAAATATTTAATTTAAAACAATATTATGTAACAAATTATATTTAAATAACGACAGATCGCGATGGCTAAAGGTAAAGGAAAACATCGTGAGGAAACCTGAGGTGTTCACATATCTCAGCGCTTGATTGCCAATCCGCGGTGGGCACGCGTGGTAATTAAGCCCATACTCTCTCTCTGAGAGAAGGTCTGTGCCCTGCAGTGGGACGAATATAGGCTACATAAAAAAGTGGCGACGGTGTCCCCACACTAACGTCTACCACAGCAATCAAGCACGCCACATTAACTTAAGTTCCTCTGAAAGCCCAACACAAGAATCTACATTTTTGGTCTCTATAGGGCGAGTCAACAATCTACACGGCGACTCCAAAAACTCAGCTCCGCAAATCAATTGCATTTCCTAATCCCCCACGGCGTAGACACCTTGATTGCTTCCCGTGTGGCACACAATGGCCATGGCCGCCGCTAGAAGGTATATAACCGGCTGACACTACGTCACACCATCATTCTGTGTTGTACCACCATTGGAAACATGCTGAGGTTTAGTGCTGTCCTGATAGCTGTCGTGGCTGTGCAGGTGAGGATTTTGTTGAATAATAATATTAATCTCCACAAGACACAATATTGTATCCACAAGATATCCTGTGCTATGTAACCAGGCAAATCGTACAAATCAAGTACCGCGGCCTCCAGTGGGAATCGAACCCAGGTCCTAAATTTTGAGTCAAGTTAGCTACCCGCTAATCCAAAGACGTAAACAAAATTAGTTAAATGTTAGTTAAAGTGTGGTTAAGGGCGCATTTTTGTTGGATTTTAAGAGATACCATTGCCAGGTGTTTGGTCTCGATGTGACAGTGGAAAGCGCAGTGATAGTAACCTTTTCAAAATTTTCCTGTGTAACAAAGGCAACCGATAGGCTAAGAGTTCGCTTCTGAATTGAAAATGTCACAAATTAATTAAATATCGTAATTTTTCAAATCTTTTAAAAAATATCTAATTTAAAAACCTTTTACGTTATGCGTTCTGTTGTCAAGTAGTTGAAATTGTTGTTGGATTAAAACCCTAGGTCTTGGTTTTAATTTTCAAAAGAGTCGTATAATATATAAAATAAAATAATAAAAATACCTATGTAAATATAAACAGTCTATATAACTACGGGGCATATACCTACCTTCAGGGACTGATTTTGTGCAGATTGGCGATTTCAAGCGCTAAGAATGTGTTTTCTTCATCATTAGTAAGTGGTATTACTGGCATAAATTCACAAAAAATACTTTCTTGATGATCTCTGAAATCTCAATTGTTATAGATAGATAATTTTAGATAGAATATTTATCACATTTATCTCACAACCAGAAAAATAAAATTACAAAATATGCTATATCAGCTATCAATACCTGCACTCCTACAATTGCTTATGAGTTTCCAGAATTGGGTTATTTTTTGTAATAAAATGTGAAAATCATATATGAGTTTCATAACAAAACAGTTTTTCATAAGTGTTGATCATCTCTCTGAGAGAAGACCTGTGCCCTACAGTGGGACGTATAGAGGCTGCTTATGTACATTGAAGTCGATTCTTCTCTTTTAAATAACAATGAAATAATAAATAGGCTTTGAAACACAAACTGGGCCCTTATTATGAAAAATGCGACTCTATTGGAAGTAGCGAGATGGTCGCTTGTCAGTGTCAAAATCCGTGGCCCTTATTATGAAACCTGCGACATTCTCGGAAGGGTCGTCAACGTCGCGCTTGAGCCCTACAATACACTCGAATCTAGCGATGACGATGAAACCAACTATGTTTCAGATGGGGAGTGCCCAAGGGCCTCCCGGACCACCCCCACCACCCCAGTGCAGGGGCCCCCCACCTGGAGTGGTAAGTTCCTCACGTCCATTTGTATTCTGGAAGCCCAAATCTATATCTATGCACAATCATAGTCGAAAGCACATTAACCTTTATATAAAGCTTGATGGGAATTCGGTATTTGATACGATCAACAATAAATTATTTCATATGCTCGATTAAAACAAAAATTACAAAATATCTCGGCAAATGTATCTCTTTTAGTCAATTACAGTTATTACAATTTTGAAATAGATTAAAAATTAAAAGAGTGCTCTGAAATGTGACGTCATAAACCAATATTTTCATACAAAATTCTGTTATAAAAGTAACTCATTTGATATTTTGTCAAATACCCAATTACGCATTTTAGAAATAATAGCAGTTATAATATCGTGTACTATACACGAATCGCTCGTAGCCCCGGCTGCCTGAGTGATCTTAATAAACGATCACGAAGATTAAGCAACACTAGGCGCGTTCAGTGCATGGATGGGTCGCCGTCTATGCCTAACGCTAGTGGCATTTTTCCGAGCGGTTCCGTGCTTCGCAAGGCACGTTAAGCTGTTGGTGCCGGCTGCCGTCGATAGATGGCAGTCATTAAGCCAAGTCAGAGGCCTTAGGGCGGCTTGACAACTTCTGACAGTAGACGAGCCACTAGTCTACAAGCCTCCACCAATCCGGACTTGGCCCCCGTGGTGGAGTATGGCCTATACCTTCCTCAGGGAAGAGACCCGTGCCCCTCGGTGGGGACATAATGGGTTGATGATGTGTGATGTGTACTATACACGAAGATCTAACATACTCAAATTTCCTCGCGATGTTTTCCTTATACTATTGTAAACTACTTATTGTCAAATACTCACGTGCCTAACGCTACCTCAGGACAAACCACACGAATGCTGCAAGATCCCCCCGTTCTTCACAGAAGAGGATCTGAAAGAATGCGGCTTTGAAAAGATGGGAGGTGAGGGACCGAGAGGTCCCCCTCCCCAGGGCCCTCCACAAGGACCCCCTGACGTAAGTGCACCGTAGGTTAAAAGTTTTAAATTATGAAAATCAAAAACAGAACTCAACCATTCGGCTAATAGTCACAAAACATTACCTGTCTTATTAAAAAAAATCGATCCCACTAAAACACTCTTAAAAGACGGAGTTAAGACCGGTTTATGAAAAGAATAAAAATAAGAAGAATAAACAATTCCTGTCGTAAACTGGCATTAACTCCGTCTTAAGATTGTTTTATTGGGATCGACTTTTTATAAATAAGATAGAGAGAAAGATAGATAGAGAACACTTTATTATACATAAAAAAGGAAATTATACAGTTGTTTGTGTGTAACAAAAAGCAAATATGAACGCTGAAAAAATAGCGTACACACAACATTTTCTTCTGCACAATAATTTCAAATGATCCAAAATACCGATTGGTGTTACGTTGACCCAATAGCAGAGGTTTTTATGAGACCACAATAATTTCAAATAGTTACAAATGTCGATTTTTTTTTCCGTTGGCCTAGTTTTAATACATTTCATGAGGCCTATGATTATTAGTGATTATTGTACTACAAAACAATTTTACCCCTACGTATTAAACATAGTGTAACAAATGGTGTATCTTTCGACCTATGGAAAAGGGTAGGTTTTACTAGTCCTTAACGTTTACTATGGTGCCAACGTCACAACAGAAAATAAATTATGAGCTGTAATTAATCTTTGTCTAATGGTGTGTAGATGAACTGAACCCTTAGTGCGCGAGTCCGACTCGCACTTGGCCGGTTTTTTTTCCAAATTATCTATATCTTGAAATAGACACCCAGTAACTTGTAACGTTCATTAAGCCTCAGTTTCTGTGTTACTTTAAACAAAAACATTTTGATTTTGTGGCCTATTTTGATTTTGAGACTAGGGACCACATTATTTATTATCTATTATACCAATAACTAAATAGAAGCTAGGTGGCTTATTCACTAACTATGGTCATATTTAAATTAAAAAGAGTCAGCGTGAAACTATCAAGCTATAATAAACTCCTTGCGAGATTTAAAATACTCCTAGAAACAGACAATAAAGAGTCTTTCATTCTATTTAATCCAGTGCACCAAGCAAACGTGCATACTGAAGAAATACGCCCTGACATCCGAGGACGAGACGGTCGACAAGGATGCGCTGATCAACTTCATGAGTGACTACGCTAAGAGCCACCCTGAGTTCGCCTCTGCCATCGATGTGGCAAAGGAGCGCTGCGTCGGCAAAGAGATCCCTGGCCCGCCCCATATATGCGAGGCTAACAAGCTCGTCTTCTGCGTTACTCATACTATGTTCGAGGTTAGTAAAGTAGCTGAGTATACCCCTGTCACTGATTTAACCAAGCAAACGAACTCTGAGGGAGCCCTACACCGGCAAAGCTATCCCTGGCCCGCCCTATATGTTCGAGGCCAACTGGGTAGCCCTGAGTACACTTATGTTATTTATTTTACGAAGAAAAAGAAGCCTTTACCTCAGTTTATTCGAAAAAATTATTGAAAAAATTTAGGATACAATAGTGCGCAGTAGAACGTGAAAAAGGTAAATAAACAGGCCCTATTTCTTCTTAGCGTATCGAGGACAAACGAGGTTCGAATTTGTAGTGAAAGTATTTGATAATCAGCGTAAGGAGCCTTATTTAGAAAGGCCCTACCTTAGCGTTAATTATCTTTGAGTTAATCGAGAAAATATTAATCAATCGCGTTTTCCTTTCTGTAATGTTCTTAATAACAAGGATATAACCATTTGCTAATACGTCTGAAATGTATGCATGCCTAAGGACTTCGGAAATTCTCTTAAAACGGACAGGAGTTTGCATCCTAATACTAATAACAATGCGTGATTCTCTTTCTCTCCGTGTTTTTTTTTATGCTTCAAGCTCATCAATTTGTAGAAAGTAGTATGTAAAATAATTTATACCAGTAAATACAAATTATTTCGGTGTTGAGAGAAATTGAAGTGCCGAAATAATTTGAATAGGTATAGGTCAAATGACTTTGCACTGGTACTTGATCAGGTGTGAATTTACGAGTATGTGTCTCAGAAGATGAGCTTTCGGTAGAAAACCTTCATGCTTGTTATTTTTTCTACTTAAGCTTAAGCTTTACTTCATATCTTATTCTTTTCCAGGAATGTCCGAAGTGGGAGGAGAGAGACGGCTGTGATGTCCTGAAGAAGCAAATGGAGGAGTGCAAGCCCTTTTTCCCGCACTAGAGCTAGAAGCAAGACCAAGAAGAAACTGCTTCTAGCCTTCAGGATCGTCGTTTACAAGAAGTTCTAAGAATAACTAAACAAATTGTTGAAATTCAAATAGAGCATTTATATCAGATTTAGATTAGTTTTGTTTTTCTTTGCAAATCGTAGGCAGAGTCAAAAGCTATAGTTACGGCTACAGCACACCTGAAACACTATTAACTTAATTGCGAAATTCCGACAAAATATCAAGTAAGTAATTCCGGAAGTTAATAATATGATGTAGGTACTTGCGTAGTGCTTACAAAACTTTTAGATGGAAAGAACACCTGATACAGACATTCATTGGGTTACAGGCACAACACTAGTGGAATAAGAGGAGACACTTATGGGTCCTGAAATCTTGTTGGATAAGTAAGTGAAATGAGTAGGAAATATTTATCTTCAGTTAAAAATTCATTTTATCTTAATTATCTCGAAGGTGCTTACTTACTAAATCCGATCAAAGCTAATATTGGCATTACTCGGGTATGCCACATAATGAAGTCTCGATTTGCTCTACTACGAATTTCGACATTTTACTCTTGTTTCTCTGTAGGTACTTAAAGAGGTGACGACGCAGCGGTAGCGCATTTGCCTACCATGCAGGAGGTCCCGGGTCGAATCCCGGCTAGAGGCAAAAAAGCCCCAGGTCTTGGATGTTTACATGTTTGTAATCTCGTTGTTTCTGGTTCCCATGACACAGGATATCCTAGTGTGGGGCCAGAAGCAATGTAGGTGCCTGTCTCTTATCTTTAGTCGTGTCACAGAGAATACCAATATCAGAAATTGCTGCAGGTTTAATTATTGCAAACGCTGAAGTGTTGAGAGTACGATAAAATAAAACTTAACTCCAGTGAATATTGCGTACTATCACAGCTTCATGAGACAGTACAGTCCAACGTCAAACTTCAAGAATATCCAATAACTTAGTGAAATTATAAAGTTATTTGACATCTCAGGGCCCGTACACAAAACTGCGATGCGACGTCGAGTTTTGTGTACGGGGCCTTACCAGAGTATTCGACATTGGTCGAGAGTGCGTAAAGGACCTGTACACAAAACTGCGATGCGACGTCGCATCGTACAATTCTGCGAGTTCGCGCGACGCATTGCAAGAACTTGCGAATTGATTGGCATCAGCGAGCATAATAGTAATAAATGGATTAACTCAAAATCTTTTTTGTTTCTTTTCCTGTATCTGTTTAGCAATAACAGAAGTGAGCACTCCTTTTTACGATCCATGTCACGACCTAGCTTACAAAATACGGGAATGGAAGGAAGTAACGACCACCCGAATCGCGGAAGGGCTTGCCTTGCTTCACGAAATGCATCGCAGCAATTCATGTCGCAGTTTTCTGCGTTGCGAATTCGCAACGCGCCGATTCGCAGTTTTGTGTACGGAGCATTCATCAAGCTGCTCGAAGACACTCAGGCCTTTTTAGATCGGCTAAGTATAAATAGCTAAGATGCATTCTGTTTCTGCATGCATTTTGTGGTCGCCGTTCTGATATAGGGAGATTTGGCCGTTGACTTTTCGGCAGATGTTACTGCCTCTTCCTGTTGTCATGTATGTTACTGTCGTTTTATCATATGTTTATATAGATGCTATTGCAGTCGTTGTCAACAATGAAAGTAAAAATATATAAATAGTGTAGAATAACTTAATAAGTTCAAACATAAATTATTTTCTTGTAATGACAGACGGACAGATACAGACGTAGATAGTTCTTTTTTGGACTCCACATCCATATTTCCACAGTCATATCCCTATAATAAGGACCATATTTGTCACCTCTCAAAACTACGTGATTTGTCTCTTAATTTTTTTGTTCTCTTGGGAAAATATTAACTTTCAAAAACTTTAAAAATATTTAAAAAAAAATGAACGACAGCTGCTCACTGCGCGACAATATAAGTACCTCAGATTATTCGGCTGTTTTGCAATTCCCGCGCCAAATGCTATTACCAACTTGCAGTTACGAAACACTAATGAGAGTGTCTTCGAATTCCGGAAAATTATCAACCGGTATCTTTCAATATGTAGGTACCTACTTTCCTGAACGTTTAATGTTATTTGATCTCTATTTAATAACTGGGTCTCTATTCTGTTAGTCCATTTACAGCCATTGGCAAATACACGGTAGAGTCACTTGACATATTTGTTCATCCCATTAACGCCTAGAAGGTTTAGATAAGATAAAAATATGTTTTATTGTACACCAGAACACATGACATAACAATAATAATAAATTTATATGTGTGGTGTACGTGGCTTAATATTGTGTTCGTGCGTAGACTTGCAGCAGCAATGAAATAAATTCGCAATGCAGTCCCGATGCTTACAGCGATGATAAAATGCAATTCTGCAATCAATATCGACCGTGCCGTGGTTCATGACAGCTGAAATACATGAATATATGAGGATGAACACTGTCAAGGAGGAAATACGCACTGCCTCAGCAAAATATAAAACCAGGCTTCTACGTCACCCTCATCACTTGGCATCAAGCCTTTTAACGGCACATCATATCAAGCGTCTTACTCTTAAGCCCTAACCTCGTAAGACTTAACCTAACCTAACCTTTTTTGTGTCGGAGGGGTAATCTGTAACAGATACCCGGCTCGGGGCAAACTCCGGGTTAAATGGGTCTCGCACCCACTAGAACCCCTCCGGTGTTCCTTGCTACGTGACTTATAGTTACACCTCCGCAGCTCAGCTGGCGACCCCGTCCCCACCTTTTGCGTTTCCGCATGGGGTAGCGGTGGGGAGCCATATGCGCTCCGCTACCCTTATCCTCTTCATCATGGCAATCATCACATCTTGTATGTTGTGCTGGTCGCACCAGTTACGATGGTGGGACACACGTGTGGTGGCGCCCGCCCCACGTCGATTCAGCACGATCCAAGCACCATTCATCCATCACCTAGTATTATTACATACCATTCCGATCGTGGGGCGAACGTGTGGTGACGCCCAGCCTACCACGGTCTGGCTGGCAGATGAATGCATGGCTCGTGAACATCTTAGACATTCAAGTTTCATCACCGTTAGCGAGTGATATTGCTCCTATAACTTCACAAATGTACGTAACTTAGAACATTTTATATATATTTTATATATATGAAGGAAGATATGTTCCTTCAGAACTCCGTCAAATCTTAGCCGATTTCGACAATTCTTTTTTTGTTCGAATAAATATAACAACAAATTGGTCACTTTTTAATTTGGTGAAGAACTGATGAAGACTTTCAGAGATGGAGAACGAAACTCTTCAATGGACAGCAGTAAATAAGGCTTCATCTTCATCATCATCAGCCATCCGACGCCCACTGCAGGATATAGGCCTCCCTCATGGTTTTCTAACCATAATGAGTTTTGCCATAATCGCTGCGCTTGGCAGGCGGGTTGGCGATCGCAGTATGCGGTTGGAATCTGAGGAAGACGCTGCTGCCCGTTTCCTGGTAATTTATTTCCTTAGTCGCCTTCTACGACATCCACGTAAGGAAATGGAGTGACGCTATTCTTAATCCGGCGCCACACGGAATAAGGCCTAATGCGGCCCATCCTTTAGTAATATGCATAATATGTTTCATAACATAATACACCGCGTAAAAGTGGTCCCAGGGTAATTTGGTGAAATTTAAATGCTCGTCATGAAAAGTTTTGAATTTGGCGGTTATTATTCTTTACCTCTCAGCTACAGAATTCTTTAGCAGAATCTAGGCCCTGCTATGGTAGTTAAAGAGATCATTCCGGGTTTTCATAACACAAGATGTTTTATAAAATAGATGTTACCAATATTTTGGTAGTGCTGACACTCATTACTGTTTGAGGAGGTGATCAGACGACATGGATTACACGATAACCAAGCTTGTTGTACATCTTTTGTTCGCTTTGAAATGTGTAAGTGAAACGTTAAATTGATAATAAGTTATGATAATAAGTTATGTCTAAGTTATGACGATACCAAAAATATGTTAAACAAACCATCCTAAGATTATAAAATATGAGAGCAACTAACCGGATAAGTATCCCTATTTAACTACCCTATTTATCTACTAATAACTCTAACTATTAGTATATTAAATAATAATATTTATTATGGTATCGCTCGTAGCCCCGGCCGCCTGAGTGATCTTAAACGATCACGAAGGTTAAGCAACACAGGGCGCGTTCAGTGCATGGATGGGTCGCCGTCTATGCCTAACGCTAGTGGCATTTTTCCGAGCGGTTCCGTGCTTCGCAAGGCACGTTAAGCTGTTGGTGCCGGCTGCCGTCGATAGATGGCAGTCGTTAAGCCAAGTCAGAGGCCTTAGGGCGGCTTGACAACTTCTGACAGTAGACGAGCCACTAGTCTACAAGCCTCCACCAATCCGGACTTGGCCCCCGTGGTGGAGTATGGCCTATACCTTCCTCAGGGAAGAGACCCGTGCCCCTCGGTGGGGACATAATGGGTTGATGATGATGATGATGATTATGATATATCAATTTACCTAATCATAGTTTAAGTTATAATTTAGCTAATCATAGTTTTTATTTATGTATTCGTGTGTGTATGTTTGTTTATATTTATGTATGCATGTAAGTATATTACATTTGAGTATCCAAACACTTTATATATTAAATTATTTTCAAACTTCTACTCACAACACAAACATTAACGTCAAATCGCTCTGTTCGTGGCCACACCTTTATCCGGTCCCCGCGATACAGGCTTACCTAGTGTGGGGATCTCAGTTTCACATCTACCCGCTCTTTTTAAAACTGTTAGATTAGATTAGAAAACTTTATTGTACACACCAGAAAACAAAATACATTAAAGGCTTACATGTCTGTTGTTAATTTTAGTTTGTGATTGTAATTTGTTTAATAATAATAAAATATGATAAAATAATTGTTCATTTATCTTATCTTATCTTAGCCCTTATCACATTTGCATTTTCAGCTGCGTCCTTTGTCTTGCCCTTAATTTCTTAAACGAGGGCAAGATATCTCTTAGGATAGGTAACATCTACCTTAGACGGGCACCTCAGGATGGTTCAGAAAGGTCCAGTGAGTCAGTAAATGGATGGTTCAGAAAGAATCAGTTCTTATCATTATTACAAGTTTTTTTCAACCAAATCTGAAACAACGAGCAATCATTGAAATTTGATTATGGAAATTGAAAATTTAAATATTTATTTTATCCGCTGATATAATCCGCTGAAATTTCAAACCGACTTTAAAACACAGAAATAATTTAAACGAATATGACCTTTAAATTCAATCAAGCTGTACTTCTACAAATAAGTATTGTAGAACTACAGTTTGGTTTAGATGCCAAGTTACACGACCGGCACATATATTTCTACAATACGTACATCGAATTTATAGGTCATATTCGTTTAAATTATTTTGTGTTTTCAGTGCTATAGTGTTTTGAAGTCAGTTATATTTTTTTTTAGTTAATTTCACGATTTTCTGTGATTATTACTATCACAATTATTTCTTAACCTAAGAGTAACAGACTATAAATAACACCGAAATCGGTTCAAGTGTGCTTTTAAAATTTGAAGAGTGCCCTCGAATTCTCCGAAATCCCTTCACCAGATTCTGACTTTATAACTTTGGGACTACCTGGAAAAAGAACTTTTTGCAAAAAAAAAAAGAACTTTCCAAATCGGTCCACGCGTAAAAGTGCATAAAAAAAGATTCCGACGAATTGAGAACCTTCTCCTTTTTTGAAGTCGGTTAAAAAGATGTTTATATTCATAAGTAGAAGTGTTTTACCGATGTTACTGACTTCAAGGGCGCAGTTTCAATTCATAGTCTTCATTCGATTTCTTGCCCAAACCATAGAGATGTATTGGTGACTTTTCAGGGAGATGCGGAATTCCCGAAAGAGGCATTCAGTTTACCGCCAAAGGACCTGATGCCCCAACAGTGTTTCATGCAGCCAGATTTAATGGTAATGTTTTATCATATCGTACTTTAATTTTTCAGATCACGCCAGTAAAATTAAACTTGATCGGCAAAATTAAGGCAGTTAGATAGTCCTGTCGAGTGCGACAAAGCCTTACCAAGTATTATTTTTTCGTGAATGTTAGAGATCTACCTGTTCGATCACGCCTGGTTACGCCTTAGTTTCATTACTTGGTAGGTGGGTGTCGCAGCTGTCGCTTGACGTACCAGGCTGTTGAAGAACTGGCTTGTGACACGGAGTATGTGGAAGATGCTATACAGGCAAGAGTCTAACTCTTAAATATAATGACAAAGAGGTTCGTGAACTTTCGATTGCTCTCATTTAACCTCATAGCATAACCTTATTCGTTGGTTTAGGGGTCTACTACAACCCAAATATGGATAGTCCATTCAGACAATGTACTCGTTACGCATATGCTATCGCCTTATACATTTATACATATATTATTTGCGTAGATAATGTGTATTTCACGTGGCATAGGTTTATGTAGTTTGTTGAACGCTACGACTGTTGAGAACCTTTCTAACAACCACTGACAAATCACTAGCTTAGCTGGTGATTATCACGCCTATTAACTTAGTTTCATTACTCGGTTCCAGGCCAACCAGTGTTGTATTTTCCCGCCGTTCTTCAAGCGCAACATTTCTGTAACCTGCGGAGGATCCGCTCAATTTCACCAGTTCCATAACCATACCGGGCAGAATATCGCATTGATGAGGAGAGGCTATCGCGGTGTGAGTCATCTATTCGTGTTATAATTATAATAATCTTCCACACAACACAATTACTTGTCCTGGTCCTAAACTAGGCTACCCTGTGCTACATGGTAATCAAGCAAATCAAATTGTAGTATCACCGACCTACTGAGACGAGAAAGTCTCACCAGTCCGGCCACCGGAATAAACAACCGCACACTTTGCCAGTCTCGTCTACTTCACAATCTTGACCTAACGATCACCCTGCCGATTGCTTTCGTTTAATATTCATCTATTAACTTTTAGTAACTTTTCACCTTCTGTCTTTTCACCATAATACCCTCACCTACACTCTTGTTTAGTGATATTTGTACTGACTGGTTGGACGACAAAGGTCCTTAACACCTCAACTTCCTGCCTTTTTATGGTAATTCGAAAAGACAGTGGCAGGAAAATTCTCGGTAATCAAATACTATAAAATCGTTAAATTTAGTAATTTTCATATTCCAGTGCAACCATTGGCGCTGCGTTCTCAAGCGATACGGACTCATAGACCCGAAAGACAGCAATGAAATCGTCGATGACGTAAAATACTTCCTTTACTTGGATCAGTGGGCTATGTACAACAAGGTTAAAGTATTTTTTTTGTTCATTTCTCTCTCCCACCTCTCCTTCTCTTTATCTTTATTGATTAATAAATTATACTTCAATGCATACAAAAAAATAACTGGACATTACATAAAAAATAACACGTACAAAGCCGAATTTATGTATCTATCTCACTCTCTTTTATAAAAGGCATTTCCACTGAAGTCGGACGTGAAGTAGAACATGTCAACTGAAGTGGGACATATGTAGAAAGGACATCAAACATCTTATGTGTGGTTACCCCCTCCAGGTATTCGCTCAGATCCTGTGGGACGCCAAGATCACTTGCAAGCAGATGCATCAGGTCTGGTTTCCGCTGAAAGCCTGCACCTTTTTCGCCTTCCAGTCTTGTATTCGACATTATATAACTTTGGTAAGCTTAATGATATATTGCTGGAGGCACGAAGTTGCTTAGAACCTACATGAGCCTTCGGCAGAAAGAGAAATTGTGTAGTCTGTCGGAGACCAACGTCCATTTTGGGCCGCTGATCCAACGGAGTAAGTACAGGTTTAGCCTCATTATGTACTTTACTTTGAGCAGAGTCTTACTGTTTAGTTACTAGAAAACTTATTAATTCATAATTCGATAAATGAACAAGATTTTGGTGAATACACCCTGATAATTTTCGGTGTGGTAATTTATTACAAAAGGAGATGATGTGTTTGCCTCGTTTGTATATATGTCCGAATCTATGTTCCCTTTACATTTGGTCAAATAAGATCTCAATCTACTCGTCATATATTCGCAGGTATACTACATATCATATACTACATGAAATCATCATAAATTCCACAAAAGAAATAATTCTTGATTGGTTTTGCAACAAGTTCCCCACTTATATCACGCTATTACTATTAAATAAATTGCTAGTGTTTACTCATCACTACATGGCGCTGCTACTATTGCTGAAATAAAAAGGAAAAAATAGAAACTACAATAAAAACTAACAAAAAATCCCGTCTGCTAGTGTTCTACTATAGACGGGACCTTTAAAGGGCGGAAAATTTAACGTTGTAATTGTGAGTCATTATTATTATTATTGATTCTTTTTTGCACAAAAGATAGTACACAGAAGGTGGACTTAATGCTAAGGAAATTAATTACCAGGAGACGGGCAGCAGCGTTTTCCTGAGATTCCAACCGCATACCGCGATCGCCAACCCGCCTGCCAAGCGTGGCGATTACGGCAAAACCCCTCGTGGTTATGAGAACCATGAAGGAGGCCTATGTCCTGCAGTGGGCGTCGAATGGCTGACGATGATGATGATGAATGCTAATGCTTACTCATCATCGTACTAGGTTGGTCCCGCCTACTTTGTAGTTAATAGTCAGCCAGCGGAATTATTGTTATTTTTTGTATTATGTTGGAATTATTGGTATTCTCCTGCTCGAAAGTGTCTATTCTGAAGTCAGAGAGGTCTTATTTCTTATTTACTTTGAATAAAAACTAGTGTGTTGTAATTTCAGAACTGTCCAAGCGTCTTAGATATACCGGTCTGTCGACAGTGGAAAGCGTTCTACGCTCAATGCCACAAATGGTATGACACGATGAGAAAATAAGATTGACCAACGAATTAATGACAATAATTTCTATTATAACATTGGTTTTATTTACTTCATAATTGTTTAATCAAACCTAAGTTTAATAATAATGTTTGTTTGAAACATTGAGTTTATACATCTAAAAATTAAAACTAAGATAGTAAGAATTACTATTAATCTTACGTTACTATTAATCTTACGTTTTACGAAATGGAATACAGATACCGCAAACCAAATTCACGCAACTTTACAATGCTATACTTAGTGCTATAATAGTACATTACATAACTAGGGCCGTAAAATAAAGAAAGGCCGATATCGCAGAAGTTTAAGACCCGAGCCGCAGGCGAGGATCATAAAATAAATGAGGGCTTTCTATTGTAGAGTCCGTGTTGTGTACACAGTTTTATGTCGTCACTTGGCCTCAAAGTGGGTTTTCCCGTACGCGTAGCGGGCAGAAAAAACCCGCTTTTTGGGCCAGGTATGGCATAAAATAATTTCTCTATTGAATAAGGTTATCTACCTAATGAGTTTTTAGAGAGCTAAAACCTACAAGACAATGTTATTGCAATTCAGCGAGCGGTATCTGTAGTAAAAGGTACAATATTCATACTATCGGGCTGAACTTCACGCGCCAAGCCAAATGCATACCATTAAACTAATACTGTCACGTAAACGCTCATTTGAACCCACATGCTCACCGAAATATCACACTCTTCCCTTTAAAAAGTCCACTTAATATCAACTATACTTAGAACAGTCTGTGCTATGTAGTTCACGGAAGAAGCCGTGGGTTATATCTTCCAACATATAGGATCATACCAGAAGGATTGTGCCTCACGAAATACAGGAACGGTCTGTCAAATTTCAGCCTAGCTGGTTGAGCATTCCTGGCTGGTAGTCGTGCCTGTCTTGGCCTAAGGTGAAGTGGTAAATGCATAGCTTCGCCCACATCATGGGGATCGTGGAAAGCACGCTGGTAGTCTCTGGGTTCATCCCATCCGTTTGCCCATCTAGATGTCCTCCTTCTTCTCATCACCTGCAAGTTCTCTGGGTACTCTTCAATATGATGCTGTTCTCCTATAACATCCTCTCCGCAAGTCACGAAGGTCGTTTGCTGTACCATGTCGGAAAGGTACAGGTCTTTTGAAGGTCCATTCAGTCCTCCTAAGTCCGCATGATCCACGTTGAATATATCTTTTAGGCCCATAGCTTTGAGGGTTTGGGAAACGTTGAAGATCGACTTGTGTGAAAATCGCGGGATTTGTAGCTCTAGACCAATCCTTGGAAGTAATGTTCGTAGTAAACGATTCCAAGAAGGCGTTGTTGGGTTGGAGTCAAGAAGTCTCTTTTCCAACGCCTCTAAGTCTTCCGCATGAACAACGTTGCCTTGTTGTCCAGGCATGAGGAATAAAGTACTGATGATGGAGTTGGTGCTACCTAAGGCAGCAGCTGTGGCGTCTAACACAGGGTCGTAGCCAGCAAGGAATCCCTTTTTGTATACTACAGCAGGTACTGGGACCAATCGTCTCTGGCGCACATTCGGGGAGACTACGAAGTACATCTCGCCGTCTCGACCGTCAACGGAAGTGCCAGTGCAGTCGGTCTGAAAGTGAAAAAGTTTTAAGGCTTATTTATTTCGTTTTCTACTAGTCGCACGTCCGAAATATTACTAGATATATTTAATAGAAAAAGATCTATGCGAACTTCGGATTTTACTGTTGGATGATGCAGGGCATAGATGGATGGATTCTAGTTGCAAAGCCCATGATAAAGTGGATCAGCAAAGATTCGCTGTATCAACAACAATTAATGATAAAGTTCTGGTAAGCAAATAGACTGCCACCGTATTGTACAGTATACTAAAATAGTATTTGGGACATGTTTTATTCCTTCTGTTTGAATACGTTGATAGCGTATGTTACGTACGTAAATGCTGGTAGGTAATTTGAGTTTTGTTTACTAACCTGGAAAACATTAGCCGAAAATGCTGCTAAAGGTGGTTGCATCGTGATGCTATTAGTTTTCATATACTCCGCAATCCTTCCCCAGCTGTACCTCTTGACCAGTAGATTTGTCCTTCTTCTTATGATATCACTAATGAATTTGAAGTTTACTTCTTCTACATGACCATTGTAGAAGTGTTGAGCTCTTTCTTTGTAGAATGTTAAGATTTTACCCTTATCTCTGTCACTGTATAACTCTCTGATGAAGGCAGAAACTATAACGCCACCTTCTGGGGTGGTTTCTATAGAATCTGATATGTTTTTCAATGTGAAATGTGGATTGAATGTTACCATGTCATCTAGTTTTAAAATATCATTCATTTCACCAGATGTTGCGCCTCTAGCGCCCATGAACATCATAGCCAGCATCGATGTAACCGAATAAGGAGATAAAACAAAGCTTCGTTTCTTGTCGATATTTTCCGTCAATGAGTTCCAGTATCTAAAAGCTAATTCATTACAAAGCTCTGTGAACTGAGCTACGTCTTCTCCCATATCTTTCGTTGTCACTTCTAAGCCCTGATTTTCTTTAGAGACATCTAGTATTATATCTTTGTTGTATTCTTCAGAATCTGCTAGGAAATTGTTATCACCTTTCACTTTGTCTTTCGGTATTTCATTATCGTTTGGTGGTTTGACAGTGGAAATAAGTTTCCAAGAACTGTTTCTATCGTTAACTAGTTCTTTGTCATCTATGTTGACCTTTTGTATCTTCTTCTTAAATTCGTCTATTTTAGGTCTGGGATCAGAAATCTTATCCTCAATAACTTCCAATTTATCACTTATGTGGACTTTATTTAAAATACTTGGCTTTTCGATATGTTTTTCCGAACTCGATTCAAAGTTAATTCTGTTCTGTATACTCACTTCTGGAATTGGTACTTTCTCACCATTGCTTGGGATAGGTTTTTTTGACTCGACAATTTTTTCAGCAGAAGGTTTGTTTTTGTTATGTGATTCAAGTTTTTCAGCTTCTTGGGTAGGTAGCTTAACTTTCTCAGAGGGTATTTTTGATTGAACGCTTGGAACTTTTACTTTGACTGAATCGTTTTCAAGTGTGTTAGGGTTAGATTTAGCAGGTTCTTTTGCAGGTTCAGGAGTTGATTGGCTATCACTACTTACTGTGTTAATTTGGATAAATTTATCAGCTGGCTCTTTTGACTCGTTTATTTTTATTGTTTCGTATTCTGATGTTGTAGGTGCTGTAGTTGACGTTATTACTTCAATTTCAGATTTTTTAGTTTCAGATTTTACTGTATTGCTCATTATTTCTTTTTTCTGAGAGATTGGAATAGAAGTTTGTATTAAATTTTCAGTAGTTGTCAGTAATTTTTCAGTAGTGGATTTAACCTCTTCGTTGCTAGGAGCTTCTGAATTTTGTATAATATTTTGCGGATTTTGATGAACAATTTGAGATAAAAGATCCCCTACAGATTCTGATAAGATAGGATCCATGGTTCCAGCATTCACAGACGTTTCTGTTACAAACATACTAACGTCGTCTTTAATTTCGATTTGCTCTTTATTCATTTCATTGACACTGTCTTTATTTTGCACGAAATTAACTGGTTTCACATCGACTTGAAACTTTTCTTTCTCCGAAACTACAGGTGGATCAATAGTAGAAATTTTCACGAAGTTATCTACAGCATCATTGTTTCCTAGTACATTTTCTGTAGTTTTTAAATCAGTAATATTTGATTCAGTTGGTATGTCTAATTCTATGTTCTCTTTGCTTTCAAGATCCAAACCTCCTGTCTTCGAAGTATCAATCAAATTACTGTTAGAAGTAATGGGATAATTATTACCAAGGTCTGAAGTTATTTGACTTATACTTTGGGCAATATCAAAAATGGGGACAGGAGGCTCATTTTCTTGCATATTATTGATTGTTAAAGGCAAGTCTGATGGTACAGGTTTGGATTCGTTCTCTGTTGACATTAATTCAGTTGATGAGATAGCAGTTGATGGTGAAACTGACTGCGTAGTTACTGTAGTAGCATTTTCACTTCTATCAATACCTTGTGAATATGACGTTACAGTAGTTGAAATATTCTGAACGGGCTTGTACGTTGTAATAATGGGTGTGGATTCTGTAGATACATATGCAGTAGATGAGACTCTATTAAAAGTAACAGACCTCTTTGTCGTACTCGAAAAAGATGCAGTTGTCTTTGGTGCCTGTGTAGACTTTAAAGTCGTTCTTTCTGATGTAACATAAGCAACAGTGGATACTGGAACAAAGGAGCTTAATTGCTCTTGAGTAGTGATTCTTTCCGTCGAACTATGTCTTTTAGCTGTAGCTGGATCAAAGGTATCTATCTTGTCAAAGTTATCCGAGTCCTTTGAATTGGAGATAGTGAATTTACTCGTCGTAGATTTGAACGTGGTTGGTCTTGGTGCCAACGTACTTGGAACAATAGGTTGCGTGGTAGTACTTATTCGTGGTCTCGACGTTGTAATACTTTGCGTATTCTCGACGGCTGCGGTCGTAGGTCTTGATTTTTCAGTAGTTGTCGAAGTAGTGCGAGGTTTAGCGGTCGTTGTTGTAGTTGGTTTCTCTGTTGTTGTTGTGGTGGTAGTAGTAGTTGTTGTCGTGGTGGTTGATGTTGTAGGTTTTGCAGAAGTTGTTGTTGAGCTCGTAGTTCTTGGCTTAGGAGTGGTAGTCGTAGTTGAGGTAGTCGTACGAGGCCTAGCAGTGGTTGTTGTTTTTGGTGTTGTAGTCGTCGTTGTGGTAGTGCTTGTTGTTCTAGGTCTAGAAGTTGTAGTGGTTGTTGATGTTGTTCTTGGTTTAGCAGTAGTAGTGGTTGTTGATGTGGTTTTTGGCATAGTAGTAGTTGTTGTTGATGTTGTTTTCGGCATAGTAGTAGTGGTTGATGTTGTTGTAGGTTTGGCAGCAGTAGTTGTCGGCGGACTTGAACTGACTTCGCTGAAGGTTTGCAATTTCTCTGTAGACAACTCAAAAGACTCATATTTTGAAGTAGCCGCACTGCTAGATAGCAAGTTTTCGCCTTCTTTGCCAAGTGAGTTCTCGTCATTCGATTGTTCCAATTCCAGCGTATCAGTCTCGGGAACGGCATGGGTGTTGGAAGTCTTTTCAGGTGTGATATCATCTCCGGTATTTCCGAAAATTGTCGGCAAAATAAGGCTCCATGAATCAGAAACGTCGGGCGTGTCCAAGGTGGTAAGCGTAGGTGGGTTATTTTTCTGCGCTTCCATCTGCGCCTTCAGCACGTTTTGCACGTTTGTCACCACATTGTGAACCTTCGTGAACGGCGCCTGGCTGAAGTTGAAAGCTATATTTGGCTGATCGTCGTTCGCAAACGTCACCATGTGCCCATCGTTGCCTTCCCCTGCTGCAACGATAGCTTGTATCTCTTCGAGAGTCATCAATCTCTTGACAAGTTCACCAGACTCGTCGAAAGTGTAAAACTCGTATCGGTCTGGGGTCAGCAGGTTACTCGGGCTACCAACTGGGGCAGGTCCCGCTGAGGGGGGAGGGATCTTGTTGCCGACTGCATCAGCGATGAACGGCAGCTTCGACCGCCTGGAATGTAGAACAAGAAATGTGTTATTATTTTGGATAAAAAAACTTTTAAAGGAAAAATGCAATACAAGTCTAATACCAGAGATTCTGCAAGGAGAAATTGTTTTACTACTATTATTGCGAAAATTTGGATGGATAGATGTTTGGTAATTTGACACAGAGATAAATTCAAATTTATGCGCGAACATGGTTGAATTGCAAGCAACAACTAGTAAAAGATTAATTATTTGCCAAAAAATATTTACTATGGAATGTTACCCATAACATGGCAGAAAGTGTAGATCAGATACTAAAGAGTGAAAAATATTTTTTTATAGTAAAATAGCATTTTCTTCTAATTTTTATTCGTAGCTCAAATAAGGGTCTAACCTAATAAATCGTCTGAACTATCGGTACCTGCGTATACTTCAGTTTCGCTTTCGATTTCTACTTTTTAACCCACGTAGGTACCTATCTGTAATGCCCTAAGATACAGGATACATTTAAGGCTGGCATAAAACAAGTGTTGACTAAACTAGTTTAAGTTTATGCAACCGTTGTTTTCATCATCATCATCATCAGCATAATGCTTGTCCACTGCTGGACATAGGCCTCTCCTAAATTGCACGCCACTGAGCACGGTCCTCGGCTACTCTCATCCAGCTCTTGTCATCGTATGGCAAGTCAGAACCGTTGTTTTATGCTTGCCTAATTAGTTTGAAACAAACTGTAGAAGATGTTAAGTTCCATTAACAAAAATAAACATTTTATTATTATTAAATGATATAGAAAATATTTATTTGTTTTTTAGGGTTCCGTACCCAAAAGGTAAGGGACCCACCCTATTACTAAGACTCCACTGTCCGTCGTCTGTCTGTCTGTCACCAGGCTGCATCTCATGAATCGTGATAGCTAGACAGTTGAAATTTTCACAGATAATGTATTTCTGTTAATGAAAATACTAAAAACCGAATAAAATAAATATTTAGGGGGGCTCCCATACAACAAACGTGATTTTTTGCCGTTATTTTGTTAACGGCAACAGGCTTGAAATATTCAAATGTTGCATGGATAATGGTATGAATCCCTTCGTGCGCGAATCCGACTCGCACTTGGCCGGTTTTATTTTATATCTGATGCCACGCCTCAGGCACGTAAGGCGAGACGAGGCTTTTTAGTAAATAGAATACTATATTCTTTAAATCCAATTCTTTACTAATTTTCGCGCTCTATCTTCCTACTCTTTCATTCATACACACACCGACAGTGACGAATCAGGCTTGAGTGTCAGCCTCTTCATGATTTGAACCCAGGGCCGATGCGCTTTTCTAAGATAAGGTAAGAATAAGTATTTTTTATTGGAAATAAGAAAAAAACACAGAAATAAAAGTTACAATGAAAAACCGGCCAATTGCGCGTTGGGCCACCCGCAATGTAGGGTTCCGTAAAAGGAGGGGTTTTCACCTGCTATACCTACAGAACTAACAACTTCATCAAAGTAATTCTCAATGTAATTTGTGCGAATTTTTTCTTTTATACGTAGATCGCCTATGACTCGTTAACTTGTAAAGCCTTAATAGATTTCCTTTTAGGTTCATTATATGTGCTACTGACCTAAATTTTTTAAACGTTCTTCAATCAACCATTCAGCCAGGAGGGGGCGAACCTACTCTGATGAAAACTTGCGCTTTACAGGTTAATATTAATTTCATAAACGGAACCCTAAATTAAAGAGTGGTTTCCCCACACCCACAATATTTTTAAACGACCAATCCAACGATATCCTAAACTACGACGTAGGCGACAAAAATAAAATCGCATCCCTAATATTTAGGTGTAGAGGGGGTAGTAGTATTTTTTTTCGAGAAATTATTCCACCGTTTTGTCGGCGTAATGTTATCGGCATGCCAAATTTCAGCCCTCTAGTACTTATCGTCTTTTTGCTAGCCGCGGACAGACAAACAGACAGGCAGAGTGACGGACATGGCGAAACTAAAGGGTTCTTTGTTGACTACGAAACCCAAAAAAGATAGGTATGTGGCCTTATTACTAACAGCAATAATTTTATTATCTCTTTCTTTCTCTAATCTACAGTGTCATTGATCAAGTTTTTAATTAGTCTGTAAGAAGTGTAGAACGTCTGTCTTATTGGTCTTATTCATTGATTCATTCATTCATTCATTCATTCATTCAAGTCAACATCAACACGCGTAGACTCATAATAGGCACTGCGTACCGGCCGCCTTGGGTGAACGTTGATATTTTCTTGGACGCCTTGACGGAATCCATTGCGTCCTTTACTTGTTACGATCATCTTGTACTCTTGGGTGATTTTAACATAAATTTACTGTGTACTCAGGACCTCCATTCTAATAAACTGCGCTTATTTCTTGAGTCTTTGAGCCTGAAAAACTGTGTCACGGAACCTACGCATTACACCTCACATAGTCACTCTCTAATAGATTTAATCTGTACTGACGCGCCTATCGACAGTGTGTCTATAATGAAAGTAGCGGAGCTTGGTGGCCATGCTATGATAACTGCCAGCATGAAGATAAAAAAACCGGTCACCCCGGCGAAGAAATTCACATTCAGGCCTTTAAAAAATATAATTCAGTCTGCCTTTGATCTTGATTTATCACGAATACCCTGGCACTTGATACCTATGGATATAGACTATAATTTGAATACCGCTGTGTCTTTTTTCAACCAACTTATCATTTCATTGTTTAATCGTCACGCTCCAGTAAAAACCATCTCAATTAAGGAACAAATAAAACCGTGGCTAACGCCCAATGTTCGTCACATTATGTACCTCCGGGATAAGGCGCATTGCAAATATCTTCGTTCCAAGTCTGAACAGATTAAGTCCGTGTACAAAGATTTAAAACACTTCGTTAATATTAGTATGCACTTTGAAAAAAAGGCTTACTACGAACATTACATTAACTGCAACTTACATAATGGCAAAGTCCTGTGGAAAAATCTAAAGAAATTTGTCCTACCCGACCAAAAATATTGTCCCCTACCGGACCATTTGCAATGTCCCGATCTCATTAATAATAATTTTTTGAATATTCCGCATAATAATGAATTTAATATTTCCTCTTTGACATTTTTCTTATCCAATAGATACCATAATAATAACTTATTTAATTTAATTACTACTGACGAAACAACAATTTTAAAAATAATTTTGGATATTACTTCTAATGCTCAAGGTGCTGACAGTATTAATAGGGATATGGTTTTGTTAAGTCTTCCTCATTCCCTTAGCACCATCACTAATTTGATCAATAAGTCAATTTTATCTGGTATTGTTCCCGACCAATGGAAAATTGCCACTGTAAAGCCGCTGCCCAAAAATAGCAATCCCTCTAACTTGAATGATCTGAGGCCGATCAGTATATTACCATACCTGTCAAAAATTTTGGAAAAAGTCGTTTACAATCAGATGGTGACTTACTGCGAGGTCAATGGCATTTTACCCGTCCATCAGTCCGGCTTTCGCAGAAACCATAGTACTTCCACAGCATTGCTTGATGTTATAGATGGTATTTTGGGTGCACAAGACAAAGGAAAGGGTACAATCTTGGCACTATTGGATTTTTCAAAAGCATTTGACTCTCTAAACCTTGACTTACTGCTTGCTAAACTACACTATTACGGTTTCCACAATAAAACACTTGCTTGGTTTCGGAGTTACTTATCTGACCGTTATCAACAAGTAATTTTGCAGATGTCGGACGGTTCGGAATTGAAGTCGGAACTACGTCACGTGTCTAGAGGTGTTCCTCAAGGTTCAATCCTTGGTCCGCTCCTCTTCACAATATACTCTGCGGATATTGTGTGGGGCATTGAGTCATGCAAACATCACATCTACGCTGATGACCTTCAAATTTATATTTCCACTGATCTCGACAATCTTACACAATCTGTGAAGTATATTAATGATGACCTGGAACGCATTTCAAATTGGTGCGATAGTAACTGCTTGCTACTTAACCAAAAAAAGTCCAAGGTAATGGTTCTGGGTTCCAAAAGTCAGAAGGAAAAAATTTTGGCATTAAATCCAGTAATTTATATTAAGACTGAGCGTCTCGAGTTTGTTAACGAAGCGCGAAATCTGGGCGTGATAATGGATAGTGACCTTAGGTTCGAGAAGCATGCAGTGGAGGTCGCAAGGAACTGTTTCTTCAGACTAAGAATTTTATACTCGCTACGCAGGTTTCTGAGTGTAAATACTCGAGCTCTCCTTTGCGATACACTAATAATGTCCAAGCTGAACTATGCCTTGACTGCCTACGGACCTTGTTTATTTGCAAAGACCCATAAACTTTTGCAACGTGTCCAAAACGCTTGCGTCCGCTTTTGCTATGACATACCAGCTCGGGCACATATCACACCATATATTAATAATGCGGACTTATTAAAAATGGGTAATAGGATAAAGTTATTTATGGCAACTTTATTATTTGGAATTATTAAAACTCAGAAACCAACGTATCTATACGAAAAATTAATTTGGCGTTGGTCTAGGATAGGTGACAGCAACAAAATCAGAGCATGTTCAAACCCGCTTGGTGTGCCTGAACATCGAACTGCCGCCTTCCGCGGTAGCTTTCGATTTCAGGCCACCAAGTGCTGGAATGACATCCCTCCACCCTTAAGACAGCTTAACTCTAAGGATAGCTTTAAAGTCAAATATAAAAAGGTTCTCCTTGAATCGCAGAAGTCGGTCCCTCATTGACCAACTACTTTTTTTGATTTCTTTATAATTTTTACTACGCACTCATCCACGAGTTAATTATTTATTTATTTTCTCAATTAAATTATAATGTAATCCTATTTATATTTTTGACATGTGTCTAATTAATTAATTATTATTATAAATGGACATACACAATTGTTGGGCATTACTTCGTCACGAAGCATGCACTTAAATAAATAAATATTAAATACTATATCATAATTCGACATATTACTATCACAATGACATTTATTCAATATGTACTTATTTCATTTAATATACCGTTAATGCTATCATTAATAATTTATACTTTGACATTTGAATATCCAATTGCTGCCGATTCATTTATTTATTTATTAACCTGATTTCGTTTCCGAGTGCTGCACGTCAGCGCTTTACTGGGTACTGACGGAAGACCAGCGCTGGAGTGGTCTGCCTCTTCAGCATATGCTGAGTCAGAGCCCCTTTGCATTTGCCACACCCACAAATCGTTTTCTCGTATTCTGTTGTTTTGCCTGTGCTTGCATTTTTGTGCTCTCTGTTTGTCTCAATGTTGTAAAATTGTGCTCTGTTTTCTCTTGTGCAACTATTTCTTGTATTTAAATTGTTGTTTATGTGTGTGTACGCAGATGCAAATAAATGTTTTATCTATCTATCTATCTATCATTTTGAAATTGTTAGCAACATTTTTTCGTTATTATAAATAAATTAACAGTAATTAACATAACATAAACATTTACATACAGGCACATACATTGCATAACATATTACTAAATATTCGTGATTTTCAACCCTCTGGTTTGAAACTGTATGGTAAGTTTATGTCATTTGATATTTGTATAAACAAGTGAAACAACTATACGTTTTTTTCCGTCGACTATACGTTTTTTTCGATATTTATTACTTTTCATCCAAATAGCCTTTGTTTATTAAATGCTTAAGTGAAGTTATTTTGGGTAACAAAATATTTTTATAAACGCGCTGTTCTTTTTTCAAAAATATCTCTATATGTTTCTAAATCATTGTTAGAATGTCCCCTTAAAACGTCTAACGAATTCGAAGTTACCCCGTAGTGAAGTAAACGGTATCTATTGAACGATTACCTGTCTTCAACCACATCCTCAGCAAGGACAGTGGCCACCAGCAGCAGCAGCCAAAGTGTTCGCGCCATCACTGCGTGCCGACGCATGCGTAGGCTGGGACTGAAAGGAAAGAAACGGAAGTTAGAGGGGCTGAATTAGGGCTCAATTTCCGTGTGGCGCCGGATTAAGAATAGCGTCACTCCATTTCCTTCCATGGATGTCGTAGAAGGCGACTAAGGAAATCAATTACCAGGAAAAGGGCAGCAGCGTTTTCCTGAGATTCCAACCGCATACTGCGATCGCCAACCCGCCTGCCAAGAGCGCGGCGATTATGGCATAACCCCTCATGGTTATGAAAACCATGAAGGAGGCCTATGTCCTGCAGTGGGCGTGAAATGGCTGATGATGATGATGATGAATTAGGACAGTTCAGTTAATGTCTGTTCTTTTTTTGTAACTCCCTTAGCACAAGTTTGTCCTACCTACTTTTGCAATTCATCGTGTGTACATTTATATTAATAAAGATATTGGTATTTGTTGTTAGGGACATTAGATCCACATTAGAAAAGGCATGCACTGGAGTCGCATTTTTTATTTAGGTTCCGTTTGCGAAATAATGAGCTTTAAAGCGCAATTTTTTGTCCGAGTAGGGCGTCCGTTGTTTGTATAAACGTGAAAAAATTCAGAATGATAGCACATATCATCATCAACCCATTATGTCCCCACCGAGGGGCACGGGTCTCTTCCCTGAGGAAGGTATAGGCCATACTCCACCACGGGGGCCAAGTCCGGATTGGTGGAGGCTTGTAGACTAGTGGCTCGTCTACTGTCAGAAGTTGTCAAGCCGCCCTAAGGCCTCTGACTTGGCTTAACGACTGCCGTCTATCGACGGCAGCCGGCACCAACAGCTTAACGTGCCTTGCGAAGCACGGAACCGCTCGGAAAAATGCCACTAGCACATATAATAAAATTAAAAGGAAAACTATCACGGCTAAGTAGGCTTTACAAGTTAACAAGGAATAGGCGACCAACTTATAAAAGGACAACTTCGTACAAAATCCATTGAAAATTACGTTGATGAAGTTATTAGTTCTGTAAAGCAGATAAAACCCTATCTTTCTACGGAACCCTACACTGCCCGTGGCCCGACACGCAATTGGTCGGTATTTTTACGTTTCCGAAGTGTCATATATTGATTTGACAGTTCGGAGTAGGTTTGACTGAAAATCAACGCTGAGGGATCACTTCCTCAGCACAGCACTGAGTCACCTGCCTTTTGTGGCAACTTAGACAAACCGCAGGCTACATCTATGTTCATGTTTTATTTATTTCATTTGTATGTTGTATATTTAGTTTTCTTTCTATTGGTGTGCGTCTTATGTTACTTATTTGTTTATTTTGTTTCTGTAATGTGTCTTGTTGGTATAATAAATGTCTTTCTTTCTTTTTTTTAAATCGTACGGGTCCTTACAGAATAAAAAAATCTAATCTTGCTTCTCTATCATGGAACTTTCCACTGGGTAGAATGACGTAAATTTTTACTTTTTTAGACCACTCCAGATGTCAAATACATTATTTTGATATTCTGAAAAAGTGAAGATGGATTAACCAATACAGTGGACAGTTTCGTAATAGCGCGGTCTGTTCTCCTATTCCGGAATTGTCCACTGTATTAGTAAATAAAGCTTTTCTTGCTCACCAACCACCCGCACGACTACTTTATTAAAACTTTGGCCTTTGCATCTACTTAATGAGATGATTTCTAAAGCGTCCAGTGGCACCTTCACACACACTAGATGAGTGAAGGGACTACTCGGACACTGCAGTGCCTGGGACGTTGTTTTTTTAGATGGAGTAGGCTTGCCCAGCACCTATACCACCCTGACGGCTTAGTCGGCCTTGCCCACAGGAAAGACAAGTCAATACGTGCGGAGTCAACCAAGCCGCGGCTTTCCTCACGACACAATGTTTTCCTTCACGGTTAGCGTGTGGTATCGCTACAACAGTACTACATATTCACAGATGTAGGTACCTACCTAACTATGAAAATAAGCGAAGTCGGATAATGAGTATATGTCAACAATAATATGTTCAGTCAATTCATTACCATAGTATAATCTGTGCTACTTCAAAAGTAAAAGCGGTGAGGAAACTAGGGAAACTCAAAATCAAGATAAAGGAGACCTTTTCTTTCTCCTCGTACTCGAAGAAAACTGGCCCCAACACAATAAGCGAGACATAAAAATGCACCAGTCCATCTTAAACGCGACACAACAAAGAAAAACTATCTCTCAGCTCGAATCTCGAGTGAACTGTGTCGATTTACGGTAAAAATCGTCAGAAAAAAAGGTTTTTTTCCCGGAGAGTTGCAAAATACAGCGGCGACATCGGTCATTGTCGCCGACGCTGGATAAATCGGCGTTCTCTTGGGAGGTACGGTTGAACTTCGCTGTAAATCTAGGAAAACGGAATCTCTCCCGCGGGAGTGGCTTACAAAGGCTGCACTAGGGCAGCTCATAAACAGCGTTTGAGGCTTGACAGGATGCAAACAAGCTTTGGTCAGAGATTTCACTTCTGGCTAGGTCCTAGGTTATATAATAAAATACCAGAGGATAATAAAGGAGTGTCTACAAAAAGGTAATAAGAAACTTAATCTTGGATTTGTGACATGGGTATTACCACAGAACATAGGAATATTACAGATGCGGAAAAGCTTGTAATGGATATTATTTCGTAACTGCATGATATTTGTTTATGTTTTATATATTATTATTTTATTCTCTATCGTATGTATAGCATTTATGTAATTTGAATTTTGAGTTAATAGTTGTTTATTCTGTATTAGGTTAGTGTATGTGTATATTATGCGAAGTATATTACTATGTGTCAAAAATGATTCTTTAACACTGCCTCTACACAGAAATCGATAGTGGAATCGGATCACTTAAGCACGGGCTTGCCTAATGAAATATTCAGGCACTTACTGCATTCGAAAACATATACTTTGTGAAGAAAAAATAAATAATAACAAAAAAGGGTACAAAGTACTGTTTTAACAAAAGGCAACGACTTCAAGAAAAACACGCACTAAGCAGAAAAGTTCTTTGACTTTCTCGTAGATCTCATCAGCAGGTCTTGACAAAATTTGTATGTTAATAACTTAATTTCGCATTCACTTACTTGCTTTTTTGTCGGAAGAGTCCGACCAACTTTCGCTCTGATTCGCAGAGCTCCGTCTTTACTCACCATGATTAATTAAAAAAAAGTACTTTATTTAAGGTTCCGTACTCGAAGGGTGCCAAACGGAACCCTTTTACTCTGCCTCCGCTCTGTTTTGCCTGTCTGTCCGTCTGTCCGACCTTTAAAGGGCTCTATCTTTAGAACCGTAATAGGTAGAGAGTTGAAATTTTCACAGAATATTATGTGTTATTAAGTCAGATTACCTAAGAAATAATAAAATTTTAAAAATAATAAAAAATAAGGGGGTGTCTTCATACAAAAAACGTGTTTTTTGCCATTTTTTTGTTTGTGCTCTATCGTAAAAACGGTAATACACACAGGTATCAAACTTAACATCACTGTGGGGCTTAGTATTTATTCTAATGACAAATAATAAAAAACGGCTAAGCGCGAGTACGGAATCCTCAGTGCACGAGTCCAACTCGCACTTGGCCGGTTTTTAATTAAAATTAACGTAAGAATTTTCAAAAGTCGAAGAACAAGATATTGTGACTAACTTGATACCAACATGTTTCAGGAATTGCGCATTTTAGAGTTACCTTATATAAGTGACAACATCGGATGAGAATACCATGTTTCTGAACACATTTGTCACTAACATTGTTATGTCGGCGGGCGCAACCAAATTATTGAGGTCGCTTCTTGTTTCAGTTTTTCGATAGAGCACGGCCATTGGAGTTTTTTATTTTCTTGACGTTTGAGTAGTTAATGATTTGACGATTTTAGTTTCATAGAGATCGTATCAGACAGGCGCTATTCTATACTATTAGCGCCCGCAGGGCTTTTGGATTTTCAGCCTAGCACGCCCAACAGCTCGCTGGACCGACGCGACGTTCTGAGGCAGTTTGCTGGCATCAGCTGGATCTGAATAGCCAAGGACAGTAAGAAGTGGCGTGTTTTGGGGAGGCCTATGACCAGCAGTGAACAAGTACGGGCTGAATGATTGTTGGATTTTGTAGGGGCCGTGCTATCTTGAGCTGTACTATAGTATAACGGAAGGTTCTGGCATCGACATAAATGGCGAGTACATCACTCACGTTCGATTCGCCGATGCCATAGTGATTATGGCTGAAACCCTGGAAGATTTTAGTTTAATGCTCAATAACCTGCACAGAGCTTTTAACAGAGTGGGTCTTAAAAATGAACATGGACAAGACTAAGATGTGAGTAAGATAATTTCGAACTCCCATGTAGCACCCACTCCTACCAACGTTGGCGGCTCTGACCCCGAAGTTGTCGACCACTATGTATACCTGGGACAAACAGTCCAGTTAGGCAAGTCCAGCTTCGAGAAAGAGGTCACTCGTCGAATCCAACTGGGATGGGCAGCGTTCGGAAAACTAAACCACATTTTCGCATCCAAAATACCTCAGTGTCTCAAGACAAAGGTGTATAAGAATGTGTGTTGCCATAGATGTGAGACCTGGTCTCTGAATATGGGCCTCATAAGGCTCATAAATGTTGATGGGCTGTCGACTGGATATTAACTTTTTAGTTGCATTTTTTTTCTTATGGAACGGAACCCTCGTGTTACTCTCAAGTCTAGCGAGGCAATCGCCTCACCTCTAGACCAACAAGGCAACGAACACCGACAAAACATTGAACTTCCCACTTCCCAGGCCTGCGACCGCTAACTTAATGGCGCCCCCACACCTTCCTAGAGGTATATTACCATTGAAATGGCAACCTGAGAGCATAATATTAGCTCATAACATTGCCGCGAGTGTGTGCAATTAACATTTTTTCCGCAAATAAGCGTCGAGTCGGGCGGTTCGACGACCTGGTGGCGTGGTGCAAGTTAGAAGAGACGGCGATTGGGTATTAAGGTCTATCCACGTTGCAATGGGCCCAGACGTGAGAGCGCAATACACTAAAATAATATAAAAAAAACGGCCAAGTGCGAGTCGGACTCGCGCACCGAGGGTTCCGTACAAACCTGCAATGTCAACAACATTTTTTCACGGGTTAAAGGCAATTAGATCTAAGTATTTGATATGAATTTCAACTTGATAGCTCTACGCGTTCATGAGGAAAAAAGTAATAAGTTTATATTTATTAAAAAATATATATTTTGTAATGTAACTAAAAATTTAAGGTTTTCGGAATTTTTCCTTTATGTGTGCTATAAAACGTTGCTTCATGCCAAATTTCAAGATTCTAGGTCGACTGGAAGTACCCTTTAGGTTTTGATTCCCTTGCGAGTACTTGCGAGTTTCAAAATATGCAGCTTAAATTGCTGTTTCTTTTGATTGCGTTGACATAGAAGTTAGATTTTGTTACAGCTTAAAGGTATTATAAATCTGAGTATTTGGTATGAATTTCAATTTAATACCTCTACGCGTTTATGAGGAAATGGGTAGTAAGTTTAAAATTATTAAAAAAATATATATTATGTGATGTAACTAAAAATTTATGGTTTTCGTAATTTTTCCTTTATCTATGCTATAAGACGTTGCTTCGTACCAAATTTCAAGATTCTGAGTTCACGGGAAGCACCCTGTAGGTTTTGATTCCCTTGCAAGTGTCGAAAATTTGCGGCATAAACGGCTGTATCTTTTGATTGCGTTGGCTTAGAAGTTTGATTTTTTCACAGCTTCAAGGGACAGTAGACCTGAGTAATTGATATAAATTTCAGCTTCATACCTCCACGCGTTCCTGAGAAAAAGGGTCTTGACAGACGGACGGACGGACGGACAGACGGACAACAAAGTGATCCTATAAGGGTTCCGTTTTTTCCTTTTGAGGTACGGAACCCTAAAAACCAAAATAAAACAAACAGCTATATGACAACCTATATGAAATCAAATCAGAGTTGTTTAGGTTTTGTATGATGATATTTTTTACTTCATTTTATGTATGTTATTGCATTTGTTTTAATTATTTTTAAATGCACTACGGCACGCACTCCGTAGCACAATTATTAGTTAACGTGGGCACTGACTGAAAATCGGTGCTGAGGGATCACTTCCTCAGCACAACGCTGAGTCAGCTGCCTTTTATTTATTTATTTGTGGCAACTTAGACACACCACACCTACATCTATGGTCCTGTTTTATTTATTTAATTTGTCTGTTGTGTACAGTCAAGTTGGGTAACATTGAACTTCCTTGCAACTTTGAATAAATATTGTCTTTGGAAAATTGCACACATAAAAGCTTCTAAGGTAATAGAGAGACTAACGGTAAAAACTGGCACTTGGCCGGTTTTTACCGTTAGTCTTTCTATGTACCTTAGAAGTTTTTATGTGTGCAATTTTCCAAAGACAATATTTATTCAAAGTTGCAAGGAAATTCAATGTTACCCAACTTGACTGTATTTCGTTTTCTTTCTGTTGTTGTGCGTAACATGTAAATTATCTGTTTATTTGGTTACTGTGATGTGTCTTGTTGGTATAAAAAATGTCTTTCTTTCTTTCTTTTCTCAGTACCTACAGGCTGAGCTTGAAAATTCAACACCATCGTCTGGGTCGTATTGGTTTTTATACGTAGCAGTAGCCTATTAGTTCTTATTGGTTACTTCAGAGAGGTCCCGTATAGTTTAAGGGGGTCATTTTCCCATCAATACTATTACAGTCTTATTTATAAAACACAATTCCTTAAAAAACTGTTCAAATAAATGCAATTAAAGTCTTTCCCGTTGCGGCAGACTATAGAAACTGCATTTAAACACACCGCACGTGTATTTTAGACGAATAAGTAAGTACATAATTAAATTAGTACAATTTTTTTTTTACCATCTCCTCCCGCCCATGCCTTGCGCCGGCCAACCTGCTGCGAGGCGACAGCCCGTCAGGTACCGTTACGCGGCGCGTTTACTTTCAACCTAGACCTTGCCCGGCTCTTCTGATGCTTGGCGCTGTTAAACATTGTTGTGGGCACCACTGCGCTGGGTCTGAGCGCTTCGGAACCTTCTTCATCCACACAAAAGCAGCCTAAGGGATGGTAACGCGTTCGTTAGAACGTTTGCTATGTACCAATGACTTTGTTTTTTTAAGATACGCGCGTTAGTGAGTTTGCCGTATCAATGCCTCTCACTAATGGTGAAGAAAAATATCGCCAGGAAAGCTGAGTACCTGAGGTGTTCACACATCAGCGCATGCCAACTCAGCATGGTTGTGGTCAGCTCTTTGCTGGCTCTGAGCGCTTCAGAACCTCCTTCATTCACACATAAGTAGCTTATACATGGTTCAGGCTCTAAGCGCTTCGGAACTGCTTTCATCCACACATTAGCAGCGCCTACTAAGCATGGTTGTGGGCAGCTCTCTGCTGACTCCGAGCGTTACGGAATCTTCTTCATCCAAGTATCCTAAACAGCGTTACCTAGTAAATTACAATTGGAGTGAATCTTTTACAAAAGCTTTCGTGTATGAGTTTTAAAAACATTTCATTGACGGAAAATGGTTTTCCAACTTTTCAAAATATATATTTTTGTCTTCTTACCATTTTCGACTTTGTAGGGTTGCTGTTTGACAGGTAATGCTTAGAGCCATATGTTTTAAACAGAATGGACATTTTAATAAAATCATAAATATAAATAAATAAATAAATAAAATAACAACAATAAATTCACCATGGGCATCGTCAAGAGATTAAATAAGTCGCATTGTAAAAGTCACTCCATTTCCTTCCGTTGATATCGTAGAAGGCGACTAAGGAAATAAATTACCAGGAGACGGGCAGCAGCGTCTTCCTGAGATTCCAACCGCATACTGCGATCGCCAACCCGCCTGGCAAGCGTGGCGATTATGGCAATACCCTAGCGAGGCCTATGTCCTGCAGTGGGCGTCAAATAGCTAATGATGATGATGATTATAAAAGTCCAATAGCATAAAAAGCAAAGCTGTTAAGCACAACAATATTCAAGCAGACATTCTTATCTTAACTTATCGGAAGCTGCGACATGATAAACCGCACATTTAAGTAAATTATAAAATTATTCATAAAGGGTTGTCAGGATCCTGGTGTCTGCCTACCCCAACGGAATGCACTCATGTCACTTCACATATCTACAGGGTGACTTTGATTTCATTCACCGCATGTTGAGGGAATGTTCTTTTCAATGTGAAAAACAGTATTATTAATTATTTATCAGTAATGGCAAAACATTTTTGTAAATATTCGTGATTTCCGACCTTTGGCTCCAAACTGAGAATCCAAATTCGAAGTGGTAGGAATTACCGTAACGTTGCAAAAAGTTTTCTTATATGTTAAATGCTTAAGAGTCTGACGTCCGATATATATGCGTAAACAATTAAAAAACCAATTGAGTTAGCCGGCGCCGACCATAAGACGCTCAAAACATAGTTTTTTTTACTTTTCGTCCTTATATTGTTTGTTTAGGCTTACATTAAGTAATTTTGGGTAAAAAAACATATTTTTCGACGCGTTATTTTTTCAAGACTATATACTACTTGCCCCATGACTCAGCATACAAGGACCTAACTTTACCTGGCGTTCATATCTAAGAAGCACTCGAGCGCTGTCGACGCAGCCTGGTGTTATCAAAAAGCATTGTCATGGTCCCTCTAATGGTGCCAGCGAGATGTGGGTCATTATTGACTCTAGATATTTTGTGCGTTTACTTAGACTGTTACTTGCAGGTTGCGTGCCATTAGTGTTTCTAGTGCATTGAGTGCTTTTGGCGATTAGAACTAAGTATCTTGCAGTGAAATATACATCTACTTTTAGAATCTATAGTACAGTACTTGGCTCGCAGTAGCGGGTTGTGGCACTGCTGCACTTGAATTGCATCTAGGTAACATTGAAGTAGAGGAATCTCGCTCCAAAATTAGTGGAACAGTATATTGGTATAGTATAACTTCCACACGACACAATGACTTGTTCTGGTCCCAAACTAGGATACCCTGTGCTATAGTAACCGGGCAAGGACATCACAAACATGGGAATACACTCAGACTGAAGCCATTTGTACAAATGTGTGGCCCCCCGAGAGGTACAGATAGGTAGAGTATTTGCGGTTCCTCTCTCTAGTACACTAAATGATAGACTAACTTCATTGTACGAGATTACCTACATTTTATAGTAACAGTAACAGAAAGCTTGTCTTTTCATCCACATTCATATTCAAGTTTTTATGATATTTATCTTAGAAGCAAAACATAATACCGTAAAATTGGTCAAATCCTTGTTTAATCCTTAGTAACAGCGCGTCATAAAATCATTCCTTTCCAGTCTTATGATTCAACGGCGCAATGTAAGTGTTTGAAATAAAATCATCCTTTAAAACTTGTTCGGAACAAGTTCAACTGGTTGTAAAGTTACGTGGCGTTGCAAGAAGATGAACTAAAAAGCGTGACAGCCTTATTAAGTATTGACATAAGAGTTTATTTGGAATGGCAACGCGTCAGTGATTGTGCATGTAAGGACATAATACTATTACAACTTTACTTTTATACGAGTTCATTAACGCTGCGCTCTTCGTACCAAGATCAGACAACTCACTCGAAACGCAATTTTAACTTAAACATTCGTTACTTAAACAAAAAGTTACCTACTTCCCCGAATATGATACTTGTACAATTTATCATTTCAAGAGTTATTCGTTATCTCATTCCTTTTAAGATTTTTCAGAACCGTGGCAAACCCTGGTCTTAACCTGCCCCTCCGGCAGTTCATTGATTTGAGTTATGTGGTAGTGGACTTGTCACTGTCACAAAACTCCACTGGTAAGTTTTTTTCCCGCTGCCTTTTTCTCCACTACATAAGGCCCGAAGGCAGCGGCTAACATAGTACATTGGCATTCAACAAACAGAATGTAAATTCTTTACGTCGAAATAAATGATTGATTTCTGATTTCATATCCACCGAAAATATTTTGGCGTAAGGTGCTTGAGTGAAAACCACAAATCGGCATATGCAGCGTGGGAAGCCCAGAAGAAAATTAGTAGTGGATGAGAATGGCCGAGGACAGAAAGACGTGGAGTGCCTATGTCCAGCAGTAAACCAATACGGACTGATTGATTGGTGCCAAGCCAAGCAACGGTTTCCGAACTGAGAACGCATATACTCAAAAATCTGGCTGATGTTTCTTTTTTAATCTGAAGAAACGGAACGATCTTATGTGAAGTGGTCAATTCATAAATCGACTGCTGGTCACTTAATTAAAATATTTATAAGATCTGCAATAGCTATTATCCAAATTAAACATTACTCCATACGTAGTCTCTAATTTCCCAAGCACATACAGTGCCGAAAAATTAGACAATCGGGCCTCATTCTTGCTCTTTTGTTAGTAATTGCACCACAGCATATTCTTCTTATTCAAGTAGACCAGAGAATTGAAAGAGGCTGCCTCAGTTTCATATCATTTGATTGACAGATGACATAACCTGTTGCAATTCGGGAGTGTTATAGGAACAATGGAATGCATGCAGCTTCTTTGTGTTACATATACAATCAGAATACGTTTCATTATAGGTTAATGAACGAAAATAATTGAACAAGTCTTTGCCTTTAGCTCACACAATGCATGTTGTTTGTAACGCTTTATTGGGCAATAAAAATATATAAATAAAACTCAAATAGCAAGTGCCAAAAATTGCGCGCAAAGGCGGATTTATTTCAACAGAAATTTTGTGTGACTTGTGATTTTGAGAGAAAATTATTTTTTTGGTTACTATTCTCAGAGATAAACAGATAAATATCTGATTAACAGAGTTATCAGTCATACAAATTGTCTATAGATAGCTCAGCAAATTTCATGGTGCAAGACGTTTTTGGACTTATTCACGGGACACTAAACTGGATAGCGCTTACCCATGGATATACGGATAGATATTCCTGTCAGATGACGTTTGCGTAAGCCAGCCTATCAATATCAATAGGCTGGCTTGCGCAAACGTCATCTGAGAGGAATATCTATCAGTTTATCCATGGGTAAGCGCTATCCAGTTTAGAAGAATGAGGCAGAGAGATACTTAGCATTGATTCCGTTTGTTCTGATTGGTCTTTACATAATAATGCAGTCCCACTGTAGGGCACAGGCCTTCTCTTGAAAGGGTATGGGCTTAACCACCACGCGTGCTCACCGCGGATTGACAACATCAAGCGCTGAGTGAACACCTCTGACACCCAGGTTTCCTCACGATGTTTTCCTTCAAATTTAGCGAGTGGTATCGCTACTACAAATTCACAAATGTACGTAACTTAGAAAACAAAGTCATTAGTACATTCACGGGGTTCTAACCCACGACCTCCCGAATGTGAGGCCGGCGTTCTACCGCTTCGATAATACTGCTCTTTATATGCGTGAGATCTACTACTTAATTGGCCCAAGACAGAAACAACTGGGCCGCGTTTCATAAAACTACATAGGTATACTTGACAAACAAAATAGTCCATGTGCGCCTATTGGTTAATACGCTTGACCTTCAATAACGGACCGTCTTCGCTTATTGTTTCGCTTATCTCTAGCCGCGCGCATGGACAAATGAGATGCGAGTATTTGGTTTGACATTCCGATGTACATTGCGCAGCCTAGTCTTCCTACTTGTTAATCTGTGGGTTAATCCGCTTTGCAATGTACATCGAATTTTCATAGTAAACCATGGACTGTAGTTCTATGAAATAGGCGTCTTGTCCGAGTCCGGGAAGGCCTTTGCCCAGCAGTGGGACACAGAAGAGACTACGTAAAAAAATGTATGAAATGTACTGAAGCTTGCACACTTGCGGACCTTCGCGGAAACGTGCTCGGTCAGGGACCAGGGGCGCTACTACGTAAGTCTTCCACTGTACCTATGGAGTTTTCTGATTTAACCAACTCCGAACTGTCAAATACATACATATTTTGACACGTTGGAGTCGGCAAAATGGTTAACCCGATAGAGTTGCATAGTTACGTGATACAAGGGCTGATTCAAGTGTCCTCAGTCTGGGTGAAAATCCATCTTTATGATGTCCTTGTCCGGTTACCATAGTTTCCATAGTATCCTAGTATTAAATATTATTTCACTCTGTGAACATAATGTTTTTAATCGACAATAGTTTTTTCTTAACTGATTAGTCTATGAAGGTGATTCTCTTTCTCTTTTAAAAAAAATATATGTACATCTCTCTCAATCTCTCTCTCGCTGTGTCTGTAACCAAGTGCGTGCTAAAATAAAAGTCTGCCTATAATCACAGAGAAAAAAACTATAATTAATAAAAGTTTTATTGGCTAGGAGGGCAATAATCCTTCCAACATATTAAAAATCACAACACCTAGTTTAGAGCATGGGCAGGTTGTGTGGAAGTTATTATTGTCATTGCGGCCAAGTTGACGTTGAGCTAAGAAAGAATAACACTGAGAGTCTCAGCCCGAGACATTTTATCGCCTACACATTTTGTGTATTTTCCACGTTGCGAAAATAAGTTTTTACGGGACGCAGCGCTTGGAACTCTTGAAATACCTCTGCTCTACCTTTATGTTAGTCTCTAGGGTGATGTGAAATGAAATTGAAACGTATGCGGATTCCGTTATCATGTTACATGCAAAGTCTTTCCTCGTATAAGGCACTATGCCGAGGTTATATTCTTCTTTATCTTAAGCCCGTGATAAATATGCTAGTTATTCGCAAAAATGTAGACACAGTTAAATACCAGTAGAGGTAGTAGAGGCAAAGGTAGCTCGACAAGGCACGTAGCAGGCGTTGAAGTATGTGAACACCTCGAGCTCTCAGATTTCCTCACAATGTTTTCGTTTACAGTTAACGAGAGGTGTCGCTACAACAAATTCACAAAATGACTTACAATGTAACTTAGAATGTAACTATTCCGCCGTGGACACGCGTGGTGATTAAGCCCATACTCTCTTTCTCAGAGAAGCCTTGTGCCCTGCAGTGGGACATACATAGGCTGCGTGTGTCGTAACTTAAGCCAGGTTTTGACGGTCTTAGTACGCTCGGACCGTGTGCGTACAGGTTCAAATGATTATAACGACAATTTGACGACGCACTCGGTCCGAGCGCACTGGCCGTCATCATAATCAACTAAAACTGTACGCACACGGTCCGAGCGTGCTAAGACCGTCAAATTTCGACTTTGGACTACAAAGTCGAGCAGGGATCGACTTTGTAGTCCAAAGTCGATCCTTGCTCAAATGGTCTGTTCACTGCGCTACGCGTTTAAAAATGTTTATCGATGAGTTTCATTTTTCCTCTCAGAGTTAACAGTTAGTCAAAGCTATTTCTATCAAAACACGTTTGGTTTGCACAATAGAGAAACACAAAACGAGAAAGCAAGTTTGTTAGTGACTCTATTTGACTATTATCCGTTTGAAACCGGCCATTCTCAGACTCTTTGCGAGCATTTTTACTGAAAACACGACGTGTTTTATCTTAGGAGCCAGTCGTTTGATGTATCATAGAAGAAAAAGTAATCGGGGTTCCACACTGATAACGAGGCATACCACCAGATTAAAAGTTTAAAGATAAATAAAACTTACAATAATAATATTAAATTCCATAGAACACAATCACTTGTCTTGTTCCTACCTAAAATAAACTGTTCAAACGAAGAAAGATAAAATAGCGTAATTAAATAATTTCACATCTGAATCCCGGAGTACCCCTCTAGGCAGGGACCAGGTATTGCCAAGATCCTTGGCAAATCTCTTTGGCCTCATAAAAAATAATTAGTCGCTTCACGCACGTACGGCGGTTTCGGGTGTAAGCACTTATAAGTAAATATTTTTATTGCTTTATTAAAAATCGATGGCAAACTGACGAATAAAAAGGATTTGGTGTAAGGAAACAAAGCTAATTACGCACGAGGCCGTCAATGTTTTATCTAATCAAGAGTACTAGCGGCTAGCTTTAAGTAATGTATACACCTAAAAAGGTAGACCCTGGTGATCTATTCTGTATAATAAATTATAAGCAACCGCTTAAATGTAACCCATGTTCTAGCACAATAAAATTTATAAATATTATGATAATTTGCATGAATCAAATTCATTCATTCATTCACTGCCATCATCAAAGAACCGACAGCATAACAAGCATTACACGTGTGCACTGTACTCGTTTGCCGAGGCGCCTCACACGTGGCCTGCTGCGTCTGAGAAGATGCGACCTGCGCAAAGCAGTGGCACTTATGACGGGCTGAATAAACGCACACTGAATAAACACTTCCACACCATGGCACTGACCGACAGCACGCTATGCCGGGGATGCCTCAAGAAAGACGTTACACCCGCCCACGTAACTATTCACTGAGAGAGCGTGGAAGTGCACTGGACATCCGTCATTGGAAAGCGGGGTCCCTTCTGGCGGCCAGTAGTAACATTGAAGCAATGCTATCTTTCTGGAAAGATATTGGCTGGGTGGAGTGTTTTCACAGCCGAGCCGGCTAAGTGCGGAAACCACAGGACAAACTAAACAAGTTCGATGAGCTGTCAATTGTACCTTCTGTCTGTCTCCACTCGATGTCGCCCGTTTGACGTCGGGACAAAACGGACAATCAAAACGTTTATCGACGTTCCGTTTTACGGACGCTCTAGTCGTCGCTCGTAAACTTTGTGGAACGGAATGCAATCGCCCGCGTAGCGAATACATTGTCGTTGATACGTATGAATATTATGTTTGCTTAACAATAGAAATAAATTTACTCATGTAGTTTTAGTAACAACGGTGAGTTATTTACTTCGTGCCTGATACCACAAGTTACCCGTGAAGAAAACAATAGTAAGGAAATCTGAGTGGTCACAAATCTCAGCACTTGAGATTCGCCAATATCTGGTGGGCTTGCTTGGTGATTAAACCCTTAATCTATCTCTCTCCTTTACTCTGAGATAAGGACTAGGCTGTATAGTAGCAATTATAATTTTTTAATTTTTCATATAATCTTGAAACTTGACGCGAACTATTTGTATATAACAAATGAAAAAAATGTAGCATAGAATAAAAATGTACATACGATAAGATAAGATAAAAAAGTATTTATTACCTCATACACACATAGAGCCAAACACATCACTCTGCTTTTGGGCTTCGCCGCAGTCGGGTAAATAGCCTGTGGTGAAGATTTTACAAGGAAAAGACGTAATCACAGATTAAATAAACTGCGTCTGAAGAGTGCTTTAGAGAAATCGTGTTTTTATAAATAAGACAGCAGTATAGCTGCAACTCAGCTCGATTCACTTAGCAGTACGATAATGGACCGTTTCACAACCGTAACGACACGACCACACGACATCATCGGACTGGTAGTTACGGCCGTGGTACCAAGGGTTGTGCGAACGTTTTATAAAAAAAACTGAAATTGAAATTGACGACCTCGTGGCGCAGCGGTAGTGCATCTGCATACCATGCGAGAGGTCCTGGGTTCGAATCCCGGCTGGGGACAAAAAAAAACCCCAGGTCTTGGATGTTTACATGTTTGTGATGTCGTTGTTTCTGGTTCCCACAACACAGGGTATCCTAGTGTGGGGCCAGAACCAATGTATGTGCCTGTATGTAAATGTTTATGTTTTTATGTTTATGTTTATGAAATAAAAAATAACAAACTACCAGACTGCTGAACATTAACTTCTAAGTAGGCGGGACCAACGCTTGACTTATGTTCCGCCGGTTCATGCACAGCATTCGGTTTGTTTGTTATTTTCTATTTATTTTTTTAGTCTTTTAGGGTTCCGTAGTCAACAAGGAACCGTTATAGTTTCACCATGTCTGTCTGTCTGTCTGTATGTATATCCACGGCTTAGCACAGAGACAACTAGTACTAGAAAGCTGAAATTCGGCATATATATACATTTTAATCTCGCCGACAAAACGGTCGTATCAAATCTTAAAAATTAAATTTTGGATACCTCTCCTACACCTAAATTAGAGATGCATTTTTTTCTTGCCTACACCACGTTGGATGGTTCGTTTAAAAAAATTGTGAGTATAGGAAGACCATTTTTCGATTTAGGGGTCCGTTTGCGAAATATTAAGCTTTAAAGCGCAAGTTTTTGTTGAGTAGGGCGTCCGCCCCCCTCTATTACCACGCGTTTCCACCGCAGGTCGGCAATTTCAAGCGCTGAGGTAAGTATGTTAACACCCCAGAGACTCAGGTTTCCTCACGATATTTTCCCTCACAGTTAGCGAGTGGTATTGCTAATAGAGAGAGCGAAGAGCGGTGGTAGCCCAGTGGTTAGAACATTGGACTCGGAAGCGAGAGACCCAGGTTCGATTCCCGGTGCGAGCATGTACCTATGACTTTGTTTTCTAAATTATGTACATTTGTGAAGTTATAGCAGCTATACCCCTCGCTGACGCTGAAGGAAAACATCGTGAGGAAACCTGAGCGTCTGAGCTATTCACACACCTCAGCTTTTTAAATCGCCAATCCGCTGTGGGCACGCGTGGTGATTAAGCCCACACTCTCCCTGAGCGAAGGCCTGTGCTATACAGCGGGACGTATATTGGCTGATAATGATAATAATAATAATAATAATGAATTGCTAATAGAACTAGTCCAACGATATCGCGCAGTTACAGTTATAGCCGAATGTGAAACCGACCAGGCATAAGGCCCCACTATCCTAAATGCAGCAGCCGTCGTAAAAGCTCTAGAACTGGGTAAATGGGCTGTAGCGCACATGTTGAGAGACTTGCAGCTTTCTTTCCCCATTTGTCCGTGGTGTTCGGGAGAAGGTGTTCTATTGCCGCGTGGTCTTCGTGAGTCATCATTGACTTGAATTCAATTCAATTGGGATTTGATGAAGTCACCGACTGAACCTAATATTTATATATTTATTTAATTTTATTTGGTGTACAAAACAGATCACAACTATCATTTACGTATGCATGTATGTTTGCACCGAATCCATACATAGGTACGTTAATGGCAGTGGAGCATCTTACCTGACGATTTCAGGCTAAGCAAGAGGCCTTTTGCCAAATTTAGTTTTTTAAGAATTTTATTTTATTTATTTTTATTTTTATTTATTGAAAGAAAACAAACAATTGTACAATATGGTTAAATACATAGAATAATTACATTTACACTATGTAATTGCACAACCAGCAGCAACCATTTCTGTTATAAGTTTATATTTTTTTACAATAACTGCGATTTCACGTTTCACTTTTTTACATATATAGGTACATACATGCATACATGAATTTTCAAGTTACGAATTACGGATCACAAACAAACTTCACATTCAAATCGTGATAAGTACAGAAAGAGAAATTTAGCGGAATCGGTGTGAGACCCAAATGGCTTATTTGATACAAGCATATCAAGTTTGTTCATGGAATGATCTGGGAACTTGGAAATAAGTATCTAAGATGCAGTTTGAATTCTCTAAAGAAGCGCTATTTTAAGAAAAAAAATACCATTCAATTTTTTGCATTAATACTGAGTACTAAAACGGCAGATGTAATGGGTTCGACTTCCATTGGAGGCCGCTGTACCTGATTTATGCGAATGGCCTCAGTCTGTGTGTATTTCCACGGTTGTGATGTCCTTGCCTGGTTGCCAAACAGGGTAACCTAGTTTGGGACCAGGACAAGTGATTTTGTGTTGCGTGGAAGTTATTTTATTTCATTTAGTATTTTAACTGTCTCAAGTGTCATGAAAACACCATGTTTGTGTGCACCACGTTTTGTCGAATCAGTTAATGGAATAGTCTGAGACAATGCTTGTCGAATCTATTTGGTATTCGGAAACGTACCATGTCGTGAGTGTCGTGGCTTAGTATTTCCTTTTTTTACTACATTGGCACTTGTTGGGTTTGTTGGGTCTGTTTGCCTGGTCTGAAGGGCATTATTTTTGCTAATTTTTCTACTAAAATTCATATTTTTCTACTAAAAAGGCGGGTGGGGCTATGTGGGGCTACACGGCCGTTTAACGTGAAACGTCTATAAGCAAGCGTAAGATTTTAGCTTAAGCTGCACACTGTGTTACGCGGCATTGGCGCCATCTAGCGGCACGAATAAAGAGGATCTGAGTAATGACTACTTTGTGCTACTCAACGATATATAAATAAATTTCACACGACATACGGAGTTACAGCCCTCTTGATGTGCTGTTGACTGTAACCAATAAAACCCAAGGAATTACGACTATCGTTAGCTCGATTTGTGACTTCATACTCAGCGAGCTCCTGACGCTGACTGTTCTACAAGAGATTAAAAGCACAGTATCCTGTGTTGGTGCGGCGGTGGTAGCCTAGTGGATAGAACCTCGGACTCGGAAGTGGAAGACCCAGGTTCGATCCCCGGTGCGGGCATGTACCTATGACTTGGTTTTCTAAGTTATGTACATTTGTGAAGTTATAGTAGCAATAACACTCGCTAACGGTGAAGGAAAACATCGGGAGGAAACCTAAGTGTCTGAGCTATTCACATACCTCAGCGCTTGAAATCAATTCAAAAAAATACTTTATTGCACAAGAGGTGTTTGTACAAAGGCGAGCTTAATACTAGTAAGTATTTTCTTCCAGCTAACCTTGGGTTATGTGGATAGTGCAAGGGGTAGTGCCAAGAAAGATTTATTCCAAGAACAAAGATAAAAAAAAAGAATAAATAATAATAATTATATAAACTATATTACAATAAAATTACATAGTTATTATAACAAGATACATACCAAATACATATAAAATACACACTATAATACAAAAAACACAACTACATAAAAATTACTTATATAATAGGATTATTACTCTGAAATTCGAAGTAGTGCTCGTGGATTCTACTTTTAAACACGTCGACTGACGGGGCCTGGCGTATGTACAGGGGTAGCGCGTTCCACAAGCGCACCGCTGTCACAGTGAAAGAATTCGAATAGCCTACCGTACCATGCACGGGGATGTCTAGAAGCAGGTCTTTGCATGGATGCTGAAATCGGCAATCTGCGGTGGGCACGCGTGGTGATTAAGCCCATACTTTCTCCCTGAGAGAAGGCCTGTGCCCTACAGTGGGACCTATATAGGCTGCTTATGTATCCTGTGTTTAAATCCAGGGCCCATTCGGAAGGGTTGTCAACGTAGCACTTGAGCCCGACAATTCACTCGAATCTAGCGACAAATATATCAGTACATCAACTTTTAAACCCTTGCACTCACTAGAGCAAATGTAAACATTACAAGATAATAACATTCTTTATTGCACACAAGAGATATAAATAAAGATTACAATGAAAAAATTTACAATGAGCGGACTTATTTCTAACAGCAATTTCTTCCAGACAACCTTGCGATGGAAAGGTTGCCGAGGGAGAAAGGGTAGTTGGCGCAAATACGAATAATACATACTTATGCTTAATAATAAAAGTACATAAATCTTACTTAAATAGTTGTTATAAACGAATAGGTACATAAATAAGTTATAATAGGTACCTCGTATTATTGTCAATTATTGTACCTCATTGTTCATATTATTTATCTGTTTATTTTGTTTCTGTGATATGTCTTGTTATAACACTTAAAGGTGTTCTCGTACCTATCTGCCGACTGTACACAAACGCGACGCGGATATTAGCAATCCCAGGTGGGATATTGAAGTATTTTACTTCCAGGGCCCTGTTTCATAAAGCTACACTCGTATTGGCAGTCGAGCCTGGAGCTTCGTCGTTCAAAAATATAATAAACCTGATATTTTTCATACTCTTTTATATTAAATTTAACAATGCCATTTCAAACACAAGTCGCTTTCCCGCTTATTTTGTTAGCTATTTAGCCATTATTGTTCATAGCGAAATTTTTGAAAGTAAACTGTAATAAAGTCATTTAAAAAATTTTGTATTCTTTAACTAATGCTTAACTTTAAGTTATTTCAATTTTACATCGCGCTGTAATTTAGTGGCTGCATAGAAAGTTGGAACATCGTTCATCAGAAATGTAAAAAGACAGCTTTGACAGCTGTTGAAAACGATTCTCCGTAGGGCTAAAAAGTATTACTTTCGACTCCCTCTTCAGGCAAATTCAGACCTGCTTTCCATATGAAAAATGAAAAATATTTTTTATCACATCTATTTAAAAAGACCTAGTTTAGTCCTCGTTGATCCCTAGGGATGAAAAGTGAAATGAATTTGAAATGTGGATGTTTCTAGTAAAAGTTCTAATTACCAAAGAGATCAATCACTAACATTGTATAACTGGATGTATGACAAAGAAACCGCGCGCGAGCCAAATTAAAAAAAAAGTATGTAAAAAAAATAAAAGACCCGCGAAATGGATTCCTCCGCATTTGTTCGTACTTGTTTGCATACTGAAATTCGGATTTTCCTTAGGTTTTATACTAAATAAGTGTGTCTTCAAGTAGGTAGTGAGAATGAAAATATTCTATAAACTCCAGAAAACATTGTATCGGACGCTAAAAATGTAGTACAAACGTTCTATTCTACTCTTATTCATAAGTTGCACTTACTTATTTTTTCATAGAGGGTGATAAAAAGTAGTGTCCACCTCGGGAGCAACACTATTTTAAGCTCGAGTGGTGTACATTGCACTCTGAGCGCAGCTCAGGATTCAAAGTACACCACTTTTACATTTAGTGGCTGAGTACACCACTAGCTGAGTACTCAAAATACACCACTTTGAATCCTTTGAATACTTTCACCCCTTTCATTCGGCCTGGATTCGGAGCCTATAAGTATTTGTTCCAGTCTGAGGTCCACGTAATATTTTGCCTATGAGTTTTCTGGAGGCATTATGGGGGACCGTAATAGATATTCGTTTTATTAGCGTTTTATTCTGCAGCTCATATTAGGTACCGTTGATGATTTGGTTGAAAATATTACTGTAAATTCACGGTTTACGCGCTGTACCAAAGTCCTATAATCCTATTTAGTAACATATTTAACACAGGTTTGAAGCATTATCTATCAAATATATGTTTTTAAAAAAATGAAAAAAAAAAGTTGTTTTAGGGCGCTTATACACGGGCCGCACGTGTGCCAACTGCAGCCGTCGACACTCTTCGACGGCAGCCGGCGACACTCTTCGATGGCAGCCGGCGACAGGCCGACGGCAGTCGCCGACATGTCAACGTCGAATATCCGGGTCAGCGCATCGACGACGACTGCCTTAAATTACAAACTCTAACCAACATGTTTCAGGAATGGCGCATTGTAGCAATAAGGATCAGGATGATGATTTACAATTTCCATCGCATGTCGCAACTTCGCAATTTAATGTAAGTTAAGATGTCAGCTTTCATTCACATGTGACCTCGGAATCAGCAAGATAGTCTGAATCTAATGCATTTGTAGATAATGCAAGGTTTGTCAATTATAATGAAGTAAGTATAGTTTAGTTTTTAGTAGGGTGAATACATAGTGTAACAAAATCCCCCATTTAAAAATATCAACATAAAGTTAAAATAAAACCTGCGGCATTAACTTCCACACTTCCAAATGTATCATCATCATCATCAGCCATTTGACTCCCACTGCAGGACATAGGCCTCCCTCATGGTTTTTAACCATAAGGGGAATTGCCATAATCGCCACGCTTGGCAGGCGGGTTGGCGATCGCAGTATGCGGTTGGAATCTCAGGAAGACGCTGCTGCCCGTCTTCTGGTAATTTATTCCCTTAGTCGCCTTCTACGACATCCACGGGAGGAAATGGAGTGACTCTATTCTTAATCCGGCGCCACACGGACGCCGTATCCAAATGTATAGAACAGCTGATTTATTTTTTTGTGACTAGAAGTAGTTTGTATTGACGGCTAGAAAAATTCATTTTCGTATGTATAAGGGGTATGGGGATTTTATTACACACTGTATATGGTTTCCTAAAGCTCTTACTCTACAGTGACTTAAATTGGTCTCTGGCCTTGAGAAATGATTCGCTCTACGCTAAGTGAACTTACATTTCGCAAGCCAGATGCTTGATTGACTCTGTTCCAGACAATCTCAGACAGTCAACAAACTTTGCCACAGACAGAGTCGGACAATATTGGAACCGAGGACAGTAAAACAAAGAACATTCCAGTACATTTAAACTCAACTACTGAACCCATTTTGATGAAATTTTTCTTCAAATCTTATTCGGTTCGGTAGTCTTCTATTAGGGTTGTGGGCATGCCCATGGTGCCCAAAACGGTGGACCCGCGCTTGGATGGCACGGTCACTATAGCAATTTGTTGCTTTTGTTATTTTTCAATACCAACAATATAATAATAGCACAATGCCAACTATTACAAATCTTCATGAGTGAGATTGCACTATGCCTAAAATAGCATAAAGCAAACCGTTAGCATAAAGGGTTTGTTTAGTCACGTTTTGTGTAGTCGCACAATGCTCACTTTTACTGTCTACAATACTTCTTACATCGCACCATGGCCACTTTAATTATAAAAAGTTTTCGTCTTTTGTTACTGACTGTTCAAATTGGTGTCAATCCACGCAATTGCCACCAATTTGTACGGTCAGTAACAAAAGACGAAACCTTTTTATAATTAAAGTTGTCATGGTGCGATCTAATGCACGAACATTTGCAAAAGTTGTCATTGCGCTACCGATTGCGAGCTTCACGCTATTAAACAAATAAAAGTACGGGAGCCCTGTGCGGATATCGAACACACAATCTCTGTGTTGGAAATGTAGATAGTGTGAAACTACTCGAATCGCCGGAAGAACAAGATTGTCACATACAAATTCAGAAAATCAGCGTTTTTAAAGAGTACCCGAAACCAGCGTGCGTACATGCAGCGACAAAAGTGGCAAATCCCGGCCTTTGCCTACCCCCTCGGGATACAGGCGTGAGTGTATGTATGTAAAGATTACCGAATACCTTCATCGTCTATCTGTAATCGATAATAAAGATAAATTAAAAGATACTACAATAATAATTTTATGTTGCTCTTTTATTAGATTTCACCCATAAAACTGTATTGAAATAAGCCGTAATGATTTGGTCTGCACACAGTCTTACAGCTTATCTGTTTATTTTAAACTGACTTTATTGCTAAATCCATCTAGATAGATATACAACCTAATCAGATAGACCCTTAACGTCCAACCAAAACACAGTAATTACATCGTTTATAAAAGAAATGGCTTTAATAAAATATTAATCCTCAAAAACCATTACTGTTAAGAATTTTCTCAGCCAAGCCTCAACACACTGTGCAATTTTTGCAGCTTTAAAACCCAAAATGTTTTCTACGAGAAGTTTCGTAAGTTTGTATTTCAATGTAATAAAAGTCTCAAAAAAGCGTAATTTAAAAGGATGCTTAAGCGCTTTCTTTTAAGCAGTTCCATCTATCTACATCCTATGCTTTAGTCTCAGAAAGTACTATTGAAACTGTTAGTTTTGTAGATTGTGTATGATAAAACTGAATTTTAACGGATATTTACTCGTTTACTTTTCCATTTTACAATTTTCCGACGTTTCGGTACTTTTGCAAGTGCCGTGGTCTCGGTAGACTGAGGTGACAGGCGTCTTTTTGAAAGTATTAGCTGTTAGTTTACTACCGTCGGCAGAAATTATTAAATTACGTTCCAAAAATATCTTGGCAAATTTTTAAATTGAAATTGACACTACCATAGTTTTATATTAATTCAAAAATACTGATTATTTAAATTAGATTATAAAATTAATAAATTTGTCAAACTGCATTAGCAGTTTGGCAAACTGATCAAATATATATAAATAAATAATTAACAACTCAACAGAATTAAATTAAAAATATTTTTGCCTCTAAATAGACAATTCTATCTTGATAAATAGAATTTGAATCAGCCCTCACTCGTCTTTTAGGGACTAGATTATGGTAATTCATTGTATTACAGATCGAATCAGAAATGATGAGATCCGTAGACGAACGAAAGTCGTCGACATAGCCCAGCGGATTAGTAAGTTGAAGTGGCAGTGGGTGGGGCACATAGCACGCAGAACTGGATGGCCGATGGGGCCGAAAAGTTCTCAAATGGAGACCACATATCGGCAAGCGCAGCGTAGGACGACCAGCCACAAGATGGACAGATGACCTCATCCAAGTGGCAGGAAGGCGCTGGATGCAGGCCGCTTCCAACCGGTCTTTTTGGAAATACATGGAGGAGGCCTATGTCCAGCAGTGGACTTCTTGTGGCTGAATGATGATTGTATTACAATCGACAGTACGTCTACCTTTACATACTTGCACTCTAATCAGTTACGCTAAGGGCGACATTGCAACAAAAATTTAAAGTTTGACCTGCTGTCGACAGTAAAAAAGTTCTGATAGTTCTTCATAGTACAATACACGGTCGAGTCGAGTGACGCATTTTTCAAACCACTGACGCCTAGAAGGTTTGATAAATGTGCGCGTAGACTTAAAGCTGCAATGAAATGTAATCGCCGTGCTCATGCAGTTGTCATTGTACTGCAATGAACAGAATCTACGCTCTGCTTGATAGAGGAATGTCCATAGCCTTAATTCTTTAGCGAAATGTTTCCATGTGTAGCTATGCAACAAATAGTCTGCTATTTTTACGTAGAAATCATATGTCACTATAACTGGGGAATCACACACGTTCGACGTTTCACGTAATCGTGGCCGACATTATTCGTTTATCGGATACAATTAGATTATAGCATGTTCATCTAGACGGTAATTGCTGACACCAAACGAAAGTGGAGGCTGACAGCTGCGAAATTGTTAGAGCGATAACGTAAGAAAATATAGTATTCCCCCGGTATTTCGAAAAATACTTTGAAAAAACTCTTGGACATAGGTTGTTATAGACAGACTTTGGTTGGGGTGTTTCAGGAATTATGCATTTTCAAGGTAAGCCTGTACAGGTCCTATGTTACGCTAACCGTACTAGACCGATTCACTAAAGAAGGTCTTATCTATAACTTATTGATTTTTTTTCTAGCTTACAATTAATCATACCTACGTACGTCCCACTGCAGTGCACCCGCTGTCTCTCAGAGAGAGACTGTGGGTTTAATCTCCGTGAGTGCCCATGTTGAATTGGTGATTTTGAACGTAGATGTTTTGAGCAGTTTTTTTTTTTCTACGTTACCGAAACAAACTTGATCTGAGAAATCACTTCAAAAGAAATCTTTTTTCACGACCGTGAAATCGAAGGCAAAGTTTTGTAGCAATTTGTTAGCAAGCCAGTTGATACACTTAAATATCTTCATTACACTTACTGAAGACTCTTTTCGCAGTATAATAAATTATCTTTCAAAATTCTCACTTTCTTATGAATGCCTTGTTGGTCTAGAGGTATAGCGTCTGATTAATATGCCGGGTCTTGGGTTCCATCCCACTGGGGGCCGCCGTACAGATGGTTTGTGACGTCATTGCCTGGTTACCATAGCACAGGGTATCTTAGTTTGGGACGAGGACAAATATTGTGTTATATACGTTTTGTTGCACTAGGCCCGTGCTGAGGACAATTTAAAAAACCTATAGAACAGAGAAGTTTCGAAATTTCGCCGATGCCTGCACTTGCCCATTCGCTCAGTTGGGAGAGCGCTGGCACGGTGAGCCAGAGGTCGCGGGTTCAAGTCCCGGCATGGGTGGAATTTTTAGCCTCTAAATAGGTTTTTAAAATATTGTGTTGTGTGGATATTATCATTAATGATTACTAGGACGAGCTGAGATGGTCCCTTTGGTTTTATAAGGGCGTTGTTTAATTGTCTAGTTTTTTTATGGAACTCATGTCATTACACAGGAGTTAAAAGGAACCTGAATGGACAAAAACAAATGCCGATACGAACCAAAGAGGATGTCACCCTTCCTTTTTTATGTGTTCAAAATTAATAAATAAGCTTTGTAAATAAATGTTATGTTTGAGTTTTTCCTGGTACAATAAATAATAATCTTATCTTATTTTTAAAATAATAACATTGTAGTGATTTTCCACACGACACTTTCCTTAAAATCAAGGCTGGAAACAGTGTTTGCGCAGACCATCGGTCGGCGTAGCTATATCTATCTATGCAAGTCGATGAACGCGCACACAGCTACGCTGACAGTACGCGCGTGATTTGGTACGTGGTCGAGCACTGTTTCCAGCCTTACTATTAATTTTTAGCAGCAATGACAAAAATAACGGAGTCCAAGGGGGGCATTTTACGTACTCCAATTCTCAGAGACACGTCTCTCCTGACCACATTTTATTGCCCTTGATGGCAGGAATGAAGATATTAGAAGCCTGGGGCCAACACTCGTTACACTTTTAGTACCTGCTTGCATAGAGTAAACGTTTACGTCTGTAACGCTAAAACTAGGTTTAGGACCAATTTTTCATTAGTCAAATAAAACTTAACGTGAGAATAAATTGCTTGCTATCACTGTCTAAATCATACGACAAGACAGTGACAACATCAGTTTTATTCACGAGTTAGGTACTTTTTATCTGAAAAATACGGTCTTAGTCAACTAAGTCCAAGTGGTCCGGAGATATGAGATCATAACTCCGGAGGCGTTCGGAAATTGTTAGTCCGGTACAAATATACAAACACCCAATAGCATTTTTGTGATTTTTACATTATTAAATATACTAGCTATAGGTACTTAATAATTTCTATGTGTGTAGTGTTTATCTGTAATTTATTTTTCATTTAGTTTAATACAATCCCTGTCCTCTTTTCAGCATTAAAGGATGTCGCTAATATTAATGAAACTTATAAATAAAATAGATAATTGGTTAGTACTTTGCGCCTCTTAATTTACTTTGTGCTCACTCACACAATTGTGCTCAGAGCCAAGAGTTTAAAAGACGTATCGTTGTTTAATAGATTCATATTAACACGACAGTTGTTGTTTTTTGACCTTATTTTGTAGTCTACTAAACTATTGCATTACAATGTCCAATGGTATATATAACCAATGGTATAGATATCTAATTGAGCGAGGCGCCAAGCTGAGTTGCATGGGCTATACCTTAGAGCATTGAATTATCTGTGGGCTATACCATTGGAACGCGATTGGTTAGTAAACTACCAATTATGTCAATGAAACAACTATAACCGTTCTAATACATACATAAACTCACGCCTGTATCCCAGAAGGGTAAGCAGAGACCAGGGACTGCCACTGGCCACGATCCTGACAGATCACTTTCGCTTCCTCAACATTCATTAGTCGTTGCATGCACGCACCTCGGTTTCGGGTACTTTTTATCTTGCCCTTTGATATTATCCCCTAGTTCTAATATCGCTCTATTAAATAAATTTACATTTAAGCGACCCGCTCTCCAGAATCCTAGAACTATACACCATTCCACGGAACAAGCTCCCAAATAAAATCGTCCATGTGCGCCCAGTGCTTAATGGGCGTGACCTTCAATAGCCACTGCATTAAGTAAACTATCCTATGAAGGGGAACGTCTTTGCTTATTGTTTCGCTTATCTCTAGCCGCACGCATTGACCAATTAGATGCGAGTATTTCGTTACCTAGGAGTTCGACTCGTGGACCGGAGTCTAAGTTTAACCATTAAACCAGGCCCTTAATTGCAAGTTCAATGTTCGCGGAAGTAGGTCTCGTCGGTGGTCTGTTTACCCACTTCGTCGCATCGATTGCTGCACGCTTAACCCAATTTCTCTTCCTTTTCGCAAATCTGTACCTTTTACGTATATTTTTATAAAGTTGCAATTTCTTTCGATTTAAAATGCGACGATTTCGATTGTGCCTTTGTTGAGTTCCGTCTACTTGAAAAGGAAACAGTCATGTTATTATGAAGGTCAGAATTGCGTAAAGTAGAAGTTTTATTCGATAAAGTTGTTTATTTACATTATAAACAGCCGAATAGACCAAAATCGAACAAAACCGAAACCGGTTTCGGTTTGTATGTAGGTACATTTTTTATTTAATATTTTTTTTGTAATTGAAATGTTAGGTCACTAATATTCTAAGACGTCTATATTTCCCAATATGAAATCTAAAGGTACTCAATAAAGCCCAATATTTTACGGACTTCATCCGGGCTTTGAGCATTGTGTAAATCAAAGAGTCATTATTTCGCTTTGTGCCTAATTTCTAGAAATCCTTACGGCTCTAGCTTACGATCCATCAGTGAAGTGGGTTTCATTGTGAAATAATAATGAGACTTTCACTAATTTAGAGCTACTATTCTGAAATGTAAAATCACGATTGTGTTTCGAGTACCTACGCGAGGTCTGTAAACTTTAAGCAGTTTGCAGATGTTGCGTGTCTGTGAACATGGCCTCATTTCATTGAACTAAAATTCATGGTTTACTGTGACAATTCGATGTACATGCAGCAGATTAAAAAGTAGAAAAACGAATTACTATAATCGGCTCCGCAACGTATGAGTACATCGAATCTGATAATCATAGTAAACTATGAGTTGCAGTTTTATGAAACGTGGCGCAGGTCGTAGAGGCATGAATGTTTTACTCACCCACCCACCCAGACTCTTGTGTGCTAACAATAAAAAATAAATAAATAAAAAATAAAAAAAACTTCCATACAACACAATAACTTGTCCTGGTCCCAAACTAGGATACCCTGTACCATGGCAACCAGGCAAGGACATCACAAACATGGAAATACAAGCAGACTGAGGCCATTTGTACAAATTGTGAAACCAAAATGCTGACATAACGTCAAGTTCTAGTAATACTTAGTACCTAGTTATCGGTTTCTAGTCTGTTAAAACTAAATTATTCCATTACGGAGTAATAAGAACGAACTTAAATTCAGATGAAAGTTCTAGAACTTTTGTCTGACAGCCCATAATGGCAGCTCAACTTTTTTATCCAATTCCACGATTTTTACTCAAAGTCTTTCTGCTAGGAGATCACGATAAACCTTTTTCTTTTAAAGACTTTTACGACGGGGATTTCTGGCGTAAGTTTTACTGAGATTGTATGAAGTATAAACGTACAAAGTACGAGAAGATTTTACGGTGTTTTTTCGTAAGATATTTTTCTCAGTTATGTTCAATTCAATTCAAAAATTCGCGCATCGAAGAATGTGAAATGTGCGTTGCTTCAAGAAACTCAAGAAAAAAAATAAAATGTTATTCTACTAATGAATACAAACACAAATACAAAGGATTATGTTATCAAATTTGGAAAGACTACTTCGATGAAAAATCTAGGAAGAAATGCATTTGGTATAAGACCATGCACACTGAGCCGCCTCACGTTCCCTGGTTTGCCAGTGTGAGACTGAAAAGGCGTTATATTATATCTGCACATAGACTTAGAACTGGCCATATGCCATTAAATAAATTCAATTTCCTCATGGGCAAAATCCTTAGCCCAAACTGTGAAACTTGCAACACGGTGGAAGACGTGCAACATATACTTTTGGAATGTACCAAGTATTCAGAGCAAAGAGCGGAAATTATAGCCGAATTAAAGTTAAATGTAATTGATATTGGTACATTCCAGAGCGTGGTGCACGAATCTTCCTCAAGTGCAGCTTTATTAATATATAAAATGTTAGATAGTAAATCGTTATAAGTTAGTAATTATATTTAGAGTAAAAAGTAAATACTGTATGTACTTATAATAGTAATAATCTAGATAAGTTAGTGTAAGAATACATATTCTGATTTGGTCTGATGGGGCTGACATGATCACATGGTGATCAAAGCCTCTTAATAAAACAAAGATTAAAAAAAAATGAATACAAACAACTTTAATTAAGAGACGAACACTGACATCGCCATAAAATAAAAAACTAAAAACTAGCTGACTTGGCAAATGTTGTTTTGCCATATTGATTAGAATACAACCTATTCTCAGAAATACCATAACACACAAAAAAATTAATAAAATTCGGTGAAGCCGTTTCGGAGGAGTTCGATAACTAACACTGTGACACGAGTTAGTTATCTTTTTAAATATTAGATAAAAAATGCACTTTTTATGTCATTAGTGCAAACACAGACTTTTGACCATACCGTCTCTCGTCTAAAATAACTAGTCATAAGAAATAACATTAAACTTATTTCAAGTTTAGAGCGCACCGCATCGGAAACTAAGGACACTTTTTGGCCAAATTATCAAATAAACGTACCCATTTGTAACACAAAATTTGCGTCGAGAATACGGGGACTGGACATTAATTACAGTGTAAACACCCGGTATCGTACCACTAAAATCAGGGTAAAAAGGGGTAAAACGACCTCAGCGTCACCAAGATAGCCGCACGTGCTAAGCAACACATAACTCTAGTAAATGACCTATCTGCGCTATCTCACGTAGACTAAAATAACGGAAAATTGCCACGCCATGTCCCTGGCCCAACCGAGCTGAGAGACACTGCTACCGTCTCAAGACCTTCTCGTACAGTAGCAATCTGTTCATCTGATTTTTTTTTTATTGTATTCACTTTGGCTAACAGAAAGCTGTTAACAGTAGATAAAAAAATTGTTAGCGTACGAAAAACAGGAGGTAAGTTTGATTAGTGTACAGTTAAGTCTAAATCGATTCACACAAATTCTTAGTCAGCCAGCTGCCTTATAGCCACTAGTGACCTATGTCCTAAGTTCTAGTGGGTGTTTCAGAAAATATTTAGCGAATATAAATATGAAACTGATGATAATTTTTTTTCTATTTCGCGCTTCCTCTAATAATAAAAATGCATGTATTAATCAGTAAAAATAGTGCTAGCTTGTGTACTAATATCATGCCAGGTTTCAGCGTTAACAGCGTTTCAATTGGCTGATATATTGGCACATCGCCAACACGACAAGTGATACCATCGCCAGTTTAAAGCTAATACTGGCCGGCTACTCGGCAGTTAATGACGGAAGCAGTATACCCTAATACCGTAGCACGGTAGATAGAAATATACGGAGCGGACACCTTTGGGACAGGTTTGGCTGAATTTAATTCCGGCGCAGCAGCTGAGGGATTAAATAAAATTTTGTGACGAACTTTATATCTCCAACGTACCTCCAGCATTCGGTCTATACAAAGTATAATTAATCCGCCATTGGTGACCTATATGTCTGCGAGACCGGGTACTTAAAAGAAATCAAATATTTTTGTTACCGTTCATCGTTCAGTGTACTGTGGTTTCGAGTAGCTGCCTAATTCCACGCCACCTACCGCCAGTCTACCCAGAAACAGCGTCGCGTGCGTTGCTGGCCGTTGCTGGCTGTTTTGCTGTTGAGTGATGAGTGATTTTAGTATTGTATTTAATTTTTTTGTTACAAGTGTTACCATTTATTTTATTTTATGTTTCCAATGTCATAAGACTGACTAAGCCTGATTTTATTGTTAAATAACTAAGATTATTGCTATTTTTTGAGTTTAAGAAAACATTGTTAAAATACCTTAGAATTTTAGTGCATCCAAAGATATTGTCTAATGCTAATAAAAGATATTTGTTTTATGAAATACTTATGTTTAATTGACCATTAAAATTCAAATTTTATAAGCTTTCCAATGAAAGGTAGCATAAACCGTAAATTACAGAAACAATCGTAGTCAATAACCCCGGTGCATGAGACCGGCGTCACCAACAATGTAAGTCAAATTCACGTCACCAATGGCGGGTTAAAATAACACTGAGCCTGAAAAACGTCTCTTCAGTATCGTTTATTGAACCACTTCCAATAAGCAAAGCTATGCAAACAACAGTGTAATTAGGTGCTACAGCCTGATAAATGCTTCCTACACCATGGCTGTGTTTTGGTTCATATTTGTGAAGTTTATGTCAAATAAACACTTCTAAAAATCAAATCAAACTGGCCAGCGGTGGTCAGCGGAGCGGTAGAACGCCGGCTTCTCATTCGGGAGGTCATGGGTTCGACTTTGTTTTCTAATTTACGTATATTTGTGAACTTGTAGCAATGCCACTCGCTTTTCCTTCACGAAAACATCGTGAGGATACCCGAGTGTCTGGGGTGCTCAGATCCGCGGTGATTAAGCCCACCCTCTCTCTCTGAGAGAAGGCCTGTGCTCTGCAGCGGGGCGTATATAGGCTACATAAAAAACCAGCCAAGTGCGAGTCGGACTCGTGCGCGAAGGGTTCCGTAACATTTTCTATACAATATTAGACACAAAGATCGAGAAAAAACGGCAAAACATCACGTTTGTCGTATGGGAGCCCCCCTTAAATATAAATTTTATTTTAATTTCATTATTTATTTTTGAAGCGAATCTAGAACTAATATTGTAATATTTTACAAATATTTCAAGCGTCTACCTGTTGCATTTATTAATATCGAGCAAAAAACGGCAAAAAAGTACGTTTGTTGTATGGGAGCCCACCTTAAATATTAGGGGTTAAAGTATGAAATTGCCGTTTTATTGCAATAGGTTCTTTGAATTGACATAGAATCTTCATGGTTTGAGGTTTTCGAATGAAACTTTTTTCAAATGGTTTCTATGATGTTCTTTTTTTAAAAAATGTGAAACATTTGAACATCGACTTTCAATTGTTTTTGTTATTCAATTTAGACAAGAAAGATGGATACTGCGAAAATTCGAGTGATTTTTGAATACGAGTTCCGACGTGGAACTAACGCGGCAGAAACAGCTCGCAATATCAATGCTGCGTTTGGAGAGGGGTCTACTAATGAACGCACCGTGCGATTTTGGTTTAAACGCTTTCGTGATGGAAATTTCGACTTAAAGAACGAGCCACGAGGAAGACCGCCCACACAGGTGAATAACGATGAATTAAGAGATATAGTGGAAGCCGACCCTAGTCAAACTACCCAGGAATTAGCGGCATTGTTTAACGTTACCTTACCCACAATATTGACTCACTTGCGTCAAATCAATAAAATAAAAAAATACGAAAAACGGGTGCCTCATAATCACTCGAATTTTCGCAGTATCCATCTATCTTGTCTAAATTGAATAACAAAAACAATTGAAAGTCGATATTCAAATGTTTCACATTTTTTAAAAAAAGAACATCATAGAAACCATTTGAAAAAAGTTTCATTCGAAAACCTCAAACCATGAATATTCTATGTCAATTCAAAGAACCTATTGCAATAAAACGGCAATTTCATACTTTAACCCCTATTATTTATTTTACTCTTTTGTTTGTATTTTTTATTATAGTGGCAACAGGAATACATCATAGCTATCACGATTCATGAGATACAGCCTGTTGACAGACAGTCAGACATACAGACAGACAGTGAAGTCTTAGTAATAGGGTACCCTTCGGGTACGGAACCTTAAAAATCAAATCAATCTGTTAATCTATTGTCAACAGCTGTCAGTTGACGAAAATACATACAATAAAATACCACTATTAAAAACTATCAGCTGTTAACAGTAAATTAACAATTTGTTAATGAAAAAGTCGGTGGTTAGTCGCTAACCAGCAACAAATTACCGATGGTATCGACAAACTTCTCAACAATTTTAAGGAAGGTGGTAGAAACTACATCAAACGTCTTTTAGATACTAAAGCTTTGTGTGGAAGATATTATTTTTTATTTGTTACTACGGCGAACTTCGTACCGCCACAGAATCCGTTTATACGATTCTTGCACAACGCCATCTATTTTTAAATCACAACCTTCGCTAGCACTACGCCATCTATTTTAAACTTAACTTAAACATTACCAAGATACCAAGTATGCTTGTCTCAATTCAGGTCATTGTCTATCTGTACGCCAAGTTTCATGTAAATCCGTTCAGCCGTTATTGCGTGATTGAGTAACAAGCATCCAAACATCTTCACAAACTTTCACATTTATAATATTATATATTATAAATGTGGTTTAAGTAAGTTTATATACTTTTCAACTCGTATTTTTTAATTGCATCGACTACCCGTCTCTAACTTCTTTCTTGTCTCCTCCTATGGTTGCCTGGAAGAAATTGCTTGTAGTAATAAGGCCGCCAATTGTACTGCGATTTATTGAATTTCTGTTGATGTAATATCTGCGTACAATAAAGAATATTATATCTCTATATATAACAGGATTTATTTATTTACTATGGATATGGATACTTAGCTGTTCACTGTAAATAATGTCAAATGGTAAGACGATACGTTGTGCAAAATAAATTCTTCTACTGAACCATTAATATCCCTTTGGGGAAGGAACCTTCAAACTAATCACTGGAACGTACCTTATGAAAACCGATAGCCTAAGCACTTAGCTTACCCAGTCAGAATGTGATAAATGATAGTGGTGTTTATTACTCTCACGATAAAGCTTATAGCACCGAAACAGAATGTCGCTATCAAACAGTAGCAAAGATAATATTGCGAAAAGGTTGTTACCTGTTAAAAAAAAAACATGATAAGTATTTTTATGTAGCCTATATTCGTCCCACTGCAGGGCACAGGCCTTCTCTCAGAGAGAGAGAGAGTATGGGCTTGATCACCACGCGTTCCCACCGCAGATTCGCAATTTCAAGCGTTGAGGTATGTGAACACCTCAGACACTCAGGTTTCCTCACGATGTTTTCCTTCACGGTTAGCGAGTGGTATTGCTACTATAACTTCACAAATGTAAGTAACTTAGGAAACAATGTCATTGGTACATGCCGAGATTTGAACCCACGACCTCCCGAATGAGAAGATACCACCGCTCTTTGATAAAGAGCTTTCATGATAAGTAGGTATACTACGGAGAATATAAATAAAAGAAAAAAAAAACATAGCTTTATACACAAATGGATATTAATTGTATACTAAGTAATATACAACATATGTATAGAACACATTCTTCATGAATGTAATAGTATTAAAATAACATAGTATAAAAATACGTGCAACTTTTTATACATTAATTACATAAGCTTATTCAACGTATAGAAATGTACATCATAACACATATAACATATAAAAGTATAATACGTATTACAATAAAAGTTAGATATAAGTTCATAAAACATTGCAACAAATTGAATATAAACATCTGTACACACACACAAAAAAAAGAACTAAAACATTGCAGGCGCAGTTTACAAATGTGAACGTACGCAAATATTACGTATACGAATGAATGTCTGCGTCAATTGGTCAGTTTATTACACTTTTCTGCTTCTTATCGGACGGTCCGAGCGTACTAAGACCGTCAAAACCCGGCTTTATTGAAAATGACATTAATTAGTACAGTTTGTTTTTGTCCGGCTAGAAATAAATAGATTGGAATTTTCTGTATTGCAGATTAACGTTCTGCTTTGCTTTGTGTAGTAATCGATAGGTTACTTAACTATCTCGAGTAAGTCTTCTGTAAGCAATTGCTTTGCTATGTGCAGCAAGCAATGGATGAAAGACTCACTTCCCACTAGTGACAGGGTAAGCTATGATACCGTTCGTTGGGGAGGCATCCACGGAGTGTTAGATAATGTTGTTATATTGTTTCTAAGAGGCCATAAAATGTAATGTAATTTAACCATATCGTTGTGGGTAGCCTTCGTAGATGGTCGAAGATTTTTTAGCAGCTTAGGGCCAGTTTCTGAATTGAAAATTTCACATTAGTAACGTTCTGACACGCTCTTTTCTGAGAAAATAAAAGAGACAGCACTACAGATAAATATTTACTTAGCGAAATCCTCAATTCAGAAACTGGCCCTTAGACAGTGTAAGTTAGACTAACAGACAGATTTATGCACAAAATCCTATCATTGCTTGATTTCTACAGAGTCTGTGCCTGCCTTGTTAGTCTAGCGGTCTGTGTTCGATTCCCTGTCTGGGTGATTTTCCATGTTTGTGATGTATTTGTCCGGCTACACCGTAGACCAAGGTGTTCTAGTTTGTGACCATAACAAATGATTGTGTTGTATTAAGTTATGAACTTGTTCATGTGAGCAAACGTGGCATGAATATACACCGAGTTTAAAGCTTAAATTCTATTAGTATATTAGGTTTATTTTAGGTTGAGTCAAATCGACTCAACTAAATCACACCAGAGAAAGAGCCCAACCCGCTGAGAGCTGTTAACTTAGACCGGTATGAAGTCAGCTTTAAGGCTTCACCGACCGATATAAAAAAACTGGAAAAAGCACCGGCGTCCTGCCAAGTTCTCGTTAGGCACTCGTTACTATCTAGATCTACGTTCCTATCTCGAATACAAGCCTGACTCAGCGCTGCTGCTAGGCTTTCAAGCGCTTCAGTAAGCTGTGCTAGATAACTTGGCATCCTTTCCTAAGACAACATTTCTTACCAGTTGCAACTATCTTCCTGTTAGTGAATAATCGAACAATGGGTACACGGTCGGGTCTTCTGATCTATTTTTTTCATACCAATGACGCCTATACAGTTGTCAAACATTTTATATTTCCGAAATCAAACATTTTCATCAGCGTTTGTTTGTTGAAAGGATCTATATAAATATAAGCAATGTGGTTGCTTATATTAATATCAATCTTTTCAACAAACATTATGTAACTAACCGCTATATGTAACCCATGTTCTAGCTAGAACAATAAAATTCATTCATTCATTCATTCATTGATTCATTCATTCATTCATTCATTGAATCGGGCATTATAGCTATCAACTCAGAAAGTCATTAACCACTCGTCTGCCGCGACACAGATCTGTGTCCAACTTAGTATGGGCCACCTATACGTTGCGTTCTGCGAGGGCAGTTCAGGAGTTAAATGTCATGGTACGTTTATGTTACAATATGTCAGCGCTCCAGCGCCCGATGTTAGGAGACAGGGGACTGACTGTAGGGGACACTCAACAAGGGGTCCTTGAGAAGGAAACGCTACCGCAGCTTCATTAGTTATCAGGGGGATCGCTATGTCACTACAGCCATTGTTGTGCGGATAATCTGGAGAATCTGGACTATTTTCTTCCTAGTTTTCGGTATTCACCTCTCTGTTGTTTATGAGAGAGCGTAAGTAAGGGATCGGTAAAAACGCTCGCTTTATATTCGGGGGATCCTATGTTCAACCCATGGCTTTGAATAATAAGTACCACTAGCTAGTGAAGAAAAACATAATAGGGAAACGTGAGTGTGTTCACATACGTCAGCGCTTATTATCTCGAATCCGTGGAGGGCACGCGTGGTGATTAAAGCGGGGTGTGGTCCACTATCGCCACCAATAAAAAAAATAGAAGAAGAAGAAGAAAGACATTTATTATACTAACAAGATACATAACAGAAACAAAATAAGCAGATAAGTAACATATTATGCACAACAACAGAAAGAAAACTAAATACACAACAGACAAAACGAATAAATAAAACGGGACCCTAGATGTAGCCTGTGGTGTATCTAAGTTGCCACAAAAGGCAGCTGACTCAGCGTTGTGCTGAGGAAGTTATCCCTGAGCGCTGATTTTCAGTCAGTGCCTACGGTAACCCATAATTGTTCGTATCTTCTTTCTTTTTTTGTAGCCATAAACCTACGTAGCCCATATACCTAATGTAGATATGTTGTAGCCCATATACCTACTGCAGGGCACAGGCCTTCTCTCAGAGAGAGAGAAAAGTTGTGAATTTATAGTAGCAACCCTCGCTAACGGTGAAGGAAAACATCGTGAGTACACCTGAGTGTCTGTGGTGTTCGCATACCTTAGCACTTGAAATTGCCAATCCGCGGTGCACGTGGTAATTAAGCCCATCTTTTACAGATCCTCTTTGCAAAAAAAGTGTCGAATCAAGCTCTCAGTCATGTTCATAGTGATTTTTGGGACCCATTGCCGAAACCTATGGCAAAAAACCCATGTTGATCAAAAACGGTAGTTTATGACATAAATTCTTTCTAGTCCCAGATAGTCCCAGATCCCAGGTACAAGATTGATCGGACACTTTTTGCAAAAAAGATTTTTTCTTTCCTCGATGGCGCTAGTGATCCTCTCAAACTGGCAGGCACTCGAAGACACAGGTCTTCTCTCAGAGAGTGAGAAAGTGCAGTACAATTTCACAACACAAATCAAAGAATCAAATTCAAGCAGTGTAAAACAACAGGTCTATAAATTTCGCTCATTTTCTAAGCTCCCAAGTACCCACGTCGGTTTTAAACCACACGTCTAGTCAACTAGATACAACCACAAACCCATTATACAACTCGAGGCAACTGATAGGCAATATCGATAAGCGATGGCTCTCAATGGGTTTTTATTACGGATAATAGAGCTGTTAAATCGGGCAAGATTTTCTCGATAAAGATTGTCTCGAGAAGCTCTTTGCTGGTTTGATGCGCTTGGTTTTCGCCTTAAATTGAAGGTTTGTCTTGTCTTGTTAAAGACTTGCTCTCTATCTCTCAATTAAAAGTATTATTTCTCATTAGTATACGCTATTTTATAGTACAGAAACTTTTCTCCTCTGAAGTCGTTTAGTAATATTTAATAAGCGTAAGTTTAATTACTATTTATCGCAAAGAACTTTAAAAATTTGTAGTTGTTTTACTTTTTATCAAACTAAAATATGTTGACGAAATAACGAAACGTTTGTAAGTCGCCCACGACACATGCCTAGCCTAGCGTGAGGACACCATTGTACTAAAATACCCCTTTGTTTAGTACAAAAATGTCTACAACTATATATTTGCAATTTTTTTATAAACGATTTGGATTTTTTTTTTATTTGATTTGACTTCATGTGATGAAATATTTACACATTTGGATTGTCTAGTCATGCGTAACCAGACACCAGATGTCTCCTTAGCTCCAGTAAGGGTCGCCCCGCACGCGGTAAAGAAAATCATCATCAATCATTATTATCAAATTAAATGGAAGTATTTTTTGAGGTAGGTCAGCAGCGCACCTTGATGCTGACGACGACGGTAGTCCTTATCGCGGTATGGTCGTCCATGACGCCGAGAAGATGCATTAATTTGCAAATTGTCTATTCAAATTCGGATTGCTCCGTAGGAATCCGTTTTTAATGCATTTTTTTTTTTATTTTGCTTCCCTTAGCAACGAAAGTTTTTTGGAAATGAAAAATGGACTGCTTTGTGTAATGTTTTAGCAGGGCGCAGGCTTTTACGTACACCAATTACCTAGTTGCCGATTTTCAGACAAAGCATTTCATCATGTGCAATAGACGAAGAGGGACCGCCTGGATTCATGTGGTAGTACCTACAAAATGTAGAACAAAAGGGTCCAATAACAGAGAGGAGCTAACAAAAATATGTTTAAACTGTCTTTAGTTTCATTTTCTTGCAAACATAATTCAGGAAACGCGTACTTGATGTGTCATCATCATCAGCCATTCGACGCCCGCTGCAGGACATAGGCCTCCTTCATGGTTTTCATAACCATGAGGGGTTTTGCCATAATCGCCACGCTTGGCAGGCGGGTTGGCGATCGCAGTATGCGGTTGGAATCTCAGGAAGACGCTGCTGCCCGTCTCCTGGTAATTGATTTCCTTAGTCGCCTTCTACGACATCCACGGGGGGAAATGGAGTGACACTATTCTTAAAGGTTTAGTTAAAAAAATATGCTCATTATCTTAAAACAATTTAAAAATAAACGGCCAAGTGCAAGTCTTACTCACGCACCGAAAGTTCCATGCCACTGCTTAGTTATTTATCAAAACTTACTTTCTAAAATCTATGCCACAGCTGATCAACCTTTCCATCTTAGTTAATATCACAAACACTTAAAGTCGAATTTTAATTGTTGTGTCAGTATAATCGATGTCCTGTGATGGAAGTACCTGAGTACAGGCGGCATTAGCTCGACATTTAGATTCTTGTTGCAAAGCCGCCCGTAGCGTTAAGTTCGATGTGCTGTCGACTGTATCCAAACAGAACACTCCAGCGTATTGAATTATTAAGGCGATATTACACGGTTCAATCAAATTGAAGCTATTCTATTGAAAAAAATTGAACATTGAACGACTTTACCTATTTACACGTTTCAACCAAATTGATCATTTACGACATTCAATATTAATTTTAGCGATGTCGCGCTAACAACTGGTATGCGCCAGAGTGTCACTAATCTGCGATTATTTAAATATTTAGAATATAATGAAAAAAAGAAAAATATACTTTTTATTTATAACTTTATGTCCTCTCCCGTGACTCCGTTAATATTTCAGTCTTCTTTTAATAACCTTTCATCCTCACGCTGGTTCCTGATTTATAATTTTGTGATTTTATCACACACACCCTCATATGTTTGAAAAGGTTCCAAAAATTGCGCCACGGGATTGCCACGCCACTTTAAAACAAAACATCGGCCAATCGTTCAATCTCCGTGTTTACACCTTTCAAGCGCATTGAATGATTGTCAATATTGAGTCAATTTCTTAGTAGTACTTAACTACTTTTGTCATGCATGCAGTTTATCTATAATTAGTTATACATCTAGTTCAACGTAACCACATATATGCTCTTAGCACGTAAGGATGTATATACTGCTGATAAACTTGATTAAATAAATAAATTGCATTGAAAACGGTGGTCGAAACATAGCTTTCAAGGAAATTGCGCAATAGCATTGAAATGTATTTTGACTAGTGAAGCAATGAAATAAAATTGAAAGCAATATTGAAGCGAAATTGAACCGTGTAATATCGCCTTTCCCTTAGGCCATGGCCGCCCCGCGCTCGAAGCATTGCACATGCATTACAAATATGTACCGCGTTTGGCAAAATATTTCTCATAGCATTCGAATTTGCTCGATTGCAAAAATATCCCTAATGTATGCGCTGCATTTTTAAAGCTGGATCTTTGCCAACGAACCTCGTCTGCTCTTTCCCTATAAGTTATAAGCCCTTATATCTGGTTTAGGTGATTTATATAGTGCCTATAACGTGATTTTTAAATCCTTAGCAGTATTTGATTTAATGTTCTTTCCATTGTAGTAAACAGTATTATTAATAAATTGACAATAAAGGTATAACATAATTGTAAATGTTCGTGATTTTTCGGCCCTTGTTTCGAAACTGTAAGTCCAAATTCAAAGTGGTAGAATGTAACGTTACGTTGAAAATTGATTTCTGTTATGTTAAATGTTTAAGGGCCGGTTTCTGAATTGAGAATTTCACTGAGTAAATAGTTAAGTAACGTTCTGTCACGCTCTATTACTATTACTTAGCGAAATTCTCAATTCAGAAACTGGCCCTAAGAGTCTGCCGTCCGATACCTACGCGGATAACATTGGGTTAGCCGGCGCCGATCATGAGTTCTAGATGTTAATGTAGAAACATATTGTACCCATCAAACTCCTCAAACACACATTAAAATTTGTAGATTGAACCACACTATACTACTCTCTTCCATACAAAATTTTTATACCTCTAGAGAATGTAGGTATCTGAAGCAGCTGATATTTTTAAGCGATCTCAGACTTTGTGACTTTTTTTAATCTCATTTTTAATCTGTCAGAGAGCGAGGAAGAAAAAAGAGAATATGGGCTTAACCATGTGAGGCCACTTAGTAATACAGGATTACATAAGCAACCTATATACGTCCTACTGTAGGGCATAGGCCTTCTCTCAGGGAGAGAGTATGGGCTTTTTTCACCACGCGTGCCCACCGCGGATTGGCGATTTCAGGCGCTGAGGTATTTGAATAGCAGACACTCAGGTTTCCTCACCATGTTTTCCTTAACAGTTAGCGACTGGTATTGCTACTATAACTTCATAAATGTACATAACTTAGAAAACATAGTCGTAGGTACATGCCCGCCCTGGGAATCGAACCTGGGTCTGTCGCTTCAGAGTCCAATGTTCTGCCCACTAGGCTACCACCGCTCCTAGGATATATAGGATTAGTTCACAAAAAAAGATTAAACGGGCATCATGATAATAACTTCACACAAAGAAGCCTTTCACCGTGTAAGTTATTTGTACTGTGGTGTAAGTAAAGACATCAGAATGTGCTGGAAATAAATAAACCTCAAATTCTCGCAAACCTTCAAACTAAACGTATTTATTCAAAATGCAATAAAACATTATTAACTTTAAAAGTATAGAAGCTGAGTTGAGTGTGTATGACAATAGTATAAGCATGGTCGGGGACTTCTATACATATAATAAATCGGTAAATTTTGTCTCTGTCTGACATTGTCTGTCTCACTCTGTTTCTTTGTGCGCGCATCACGCAAAAACCACTGAAGGGATTTGAATAAAACTTACCAATGGGGACCTGATAACATACAACTGCGGGCACCGGCGAGACGATATAGTTGCTTTTTATGTATGTATGTCTGTTAATTATCTTAATTACAAAGCGTTACAAAAACTTGGCTAATTCAACATCGATCGTATATTATGATTTATTAAAAAGTTATAAAAGTGCCGAATTAGTTCAGTCCAATCTAATCTATCATTCCAACGCCAATCCAATATTTATGTTGGGCATAAGCTTGCCCAATGCACGCCACATCTTTTTCTTCTCGACATCCTCATCCAGCCGCTACCACCAACCTGCCTTACATCGTCGGTCCAGTGAGCTGGTGAAAGGCAATATTTCGCAAACAGATCCAAATGACAAGTCACTGTTATATTGAACCTTCTATGCCACGAGCATGGGTGGTAACATCACATGGGCGAAACCACTGCTGTTGCGGAGTCTTCCCTCAGACTATGGAGCACCTCTCTGTGTTTCCTTTGTGCCAGTCCAAATGCACTCGAGATAACTTTGGAGGCCAAAGACGCTGAAGTGCGCATGGCCGAGTTCTGGGCCAATCAAATCTAACTGGTTTGGTCACCAAAGCGATAGGGTGGATAGTAACACGACGCGAGTAGCACGTTGGTACATTAAAAGCGCGTCTTTCCTATGTATTTATTGTCAAATTCTGACGTTTTAGCGCCACAAAACGCGTGACTGATACTTTCGTACCACCTATGAGTTTAAGCGGGCGACAAGCTGCGCTGACACGAGACGGCGTGGTGAGGTAGGATAATCATTCATCATCATTCAGCCACAAGAAGTCCACTGCTGAACATAGGCCTCCTCCATGGATTTCCAAAAAGACCAGTTGGAAGCGGCATCCAGCGTCTTTCTGCCACTTGGATGAGGTCATATGTCCATCTTGTGGCTGGTCATCCTACGCTGCGCTTGCCGATACGTGGTCTCCATTCGAGAACTGTCCGGTCCCATCGGCCATCAATTCTGCTTCTGCGTGCTATGTGCCCCGCCTTGCCACTTCAACTTACTAATCCGCCGGGCTATGTCGACGACTTTCGTTCGTGTACGGATCTCATCATTTCTGATTCAATCTCGTAGAGAAATTCCGAGCATAGCCCCATAGCCCTTTCGATAGCTCGTTGCGTGACCTTGAGCTTTCTTATGAGGCCCATAGTGAGAGACCACGGTTCAGTGCCACAAGTCATCACTGGTTGAATAATTTTGTCTTGAGCGATTGAGGTATCATCATAAGCAGCCTATATACGTCCCACTGTAGGGCACAGGCCTCTCTCTCTGAGAGAGTATATTGAGGTATATTGGACGAAAAAACTTTTCTAAGTTTCCCGAATACTGCCCAGCCGAGTTGGATGGAAAAGGTCTCAAGGGATGAAATTTAGAACGGAGATAGACCATGGCCTTGAAAGGCACCTCATATTCTAATCAAACACGAACGTAGTCGCGGGCACAGCTAGTTTAGAATACTTTGTAACCTCTTTCCAGTATCCCGTCAGAGACTGTCAAAGTAAATTCGTCGAGCCCGGAGCGTTTTCGAGGAGTTAAGCGCTTCATGAGAGAATATTTCTCAAACTTTGGGACACGAAGAAAATCTTAAAGCTGTATAAGTGATATTTTGTTCTGCGCTAAGGATATAATAAAGACGAGTGAGTAGATATGCATTTTTCTTTGTAGGTAGTTTGCTTTGTTATAAATTTCATGCAACCGTGTTATAAGTTATAACGGGTCTAATCGCGATTGTTTATAAGGTAAACTCAATTTCCGTAATTATTGAGGCGGCCGCCTCGGAGCAATTTCTAAACAAAAGTAGTTTTATTTTAATTCAAAAACAACATGCCGGATCTCCATGACACTTTACCGATATGTTTAGAGGACAAAAATCAAGGTTTGATTGGGCTGGCAAGTGAGAATAACAGAATAAAAAATAATAATAAATAATTAAGTCTGGGTGTATTTCCATGTTTGTGATGTCCTTGCCTGGTTACCAAAGCACAGGGTATCTTAGTTTTTGACCAGGTCAAGTGATTGTGTTGTGTCAAGTCAAGTGACCGCATACGCATTTGAGAATAGTTTTAAAGAATCGTGGTTTCATAAATAGGACTGCGAATAAAATTGTTTTAACGCCTCATGTGTGAATAAGCTAAACGAAATAATTTATAAGTCAGGATAAGCAAAAATATAAAAATGCTGGTTTATTCTTACCATCAGTTTATTCTCAGTGCCTATATTTTTATAACACACTGGCCGTAAAACATCGCAGAAAATGCAAAATGCATATCGTGTCAAAAACGGCGGCGAGCGCAAAAGCGAGTTAATAATATTTCAGTAAATTCCTACGTTTTACAACCTACAACAAAAACTCTTTTATGGAGGCTTCATTCTGTATTCTATTATTTGTTTATGATCTTTTGTTTCTCGGGATTTTATTCTTTTCCATACCTATTGCTGTCGAGATAGGCAGAGAGCAAAAGAAATTTAGTAACATCAGAACAAACTTACTTATATTTTATTTTTGTTAACGGTTTTTGTATTATGCAGTAAAGTGTAACAAACAGATAAACAAAATCCAATAGTAGAAGGTTCAACTCGTCAGTACAAAAACCTATTAAATCTATTATTAAATCGATTAGAGCGATTTATTTATGGCCTTATGACAGCTGAATATTAAAAAAACTTTTATTGAAAAAAAAATATCACGTTTTTTGTAAAACCCTGGTGGGGCTAAAGCACGCGCCACCACACATGTCCCTCTGAGAAGACCTTGTGCGTATTGACATAAGAACGAAAATGTCTTAGCTCAATAGACTTCAGTGGTGGCGCGGACTTTACCTTGATGACATATTTTATGAATCATACACCAATTACTAAAGGATTGCTCCAATCAGGCTCAATTTGCTGCTCTCCATTGAAGAGTTCCGTTCTCCATCTCCGAAAGTCTTCATCAGATCTTCACCAAATTAAAATGGGACCAATCGGACGTTACATCTCTTCAAACAAAAAATAATAATTGTCTCTTAAGGCTCTTGAACGCCAGAACAACATAGTGCTACAATGTGGCATGCTACAAATGGCGGCATCCGGCTCCTTGTCGCATGCTACAATCGCCAATATCATGCGGCCGGTGTAGCATGCCGCAGTCTATTTTACGCCGAGGCAACATCGTGTTCGGATACAAGCTGCGACAGTCTGCCACATGACGCAAGATGTTGCTATGCCGCACGTTTCTTGCCACAATGTGCGACATTTTTAGTTATTGTAGCATGTTGCCCCGGCGTAAATGTGCCTTTACCCGAACCGTAATAAACCCTGCGAAAGGCCGGTTTTACACTTAGGCGATAACCGCAACGACACGACATCATCGGACTGGTAATTTAATACATTTAAAAAAGTCGTTGTGCGAACGTTGTATGAACACTAGTCCAACGATGTCACGTAGTTACGGTTATATCGTCAGATGTGAAATTGGCTATAGTCAACAATACGGGCTATACTAATTATGCTATATGACTCTGCAGTATACTCGAAGGAAGATCAACATTTGATGATCTTGTTGATCTCTATCCAACTCTAGTTAGATACTCACCTGTAATGTAACTGAGTAGACTACACGCTTGTAAAAAGAGATATGCTGTCAAAAGTATGTGGTAGGTTCATTTGATGCCATAGTCGACCCTAGTCAAACTACCCAGGAATTAGCGGCATGGTTTAACGTTACCTTACCCACAATATTGACTCACTTGCGTCAAATCAATAAAATAAAAAAATACGAAAAATGGGTGCCTCATAATCACTCGAATTTTCGCAGTATCCATCTTTCTTGTCTAAATTGAATAACAAAAACAATTGAAAGTCGATATTCAAATGTTTCACATTTTTTAAAAAAAGAACATCATAGAAACCATTTGAAAAAAGTTTCATTCGAAAACCTCAAACCATGAAGATTCTATGTCAATTCAAAGAACCTATTGCAATAAAACGGCAATTTCATACTTTAACCCCTAATATTAACTTCCTAATTTAAAATTTCAATTTCCCGGTACATTTCTGATAATAATTTTTTTTCGGTGAAATGAGTTCAAAGACCAAAAATGTGTAAGTTGTCAAACTTAAGCTACAATTTAAACTTAAACTTCCAGTTTCAAAGTTGAATTTTAATTACACTTCGGGAAGAGACTAAGCCAGACCCTTTGTACTTTTCATAGATTATTCCATGTGGAGGCAGGACCTTAAGTAATGTTTGAATAATGTTTGCTAGATAGGCGAACTAAGATACCTGTGTTTATTTATTGTCTCAATACTGTGTCAACAAAGCCAATATTCGATTTTATTTGCCTGTTCTGATATGCCGAACTCAGTCAACATACAAAATTTCTGGAGCAGCATATTTTGAGATACCTTGTGCAATTTTGATCTTCCTTAATATTTTTACGTTGTTTTACTTAATATATTTCTACAGATGATTTGCGATCAAATATAATCATAGTTGCTTGGTTAAAAATACAAAGCTAATCCATGAAATATATTATTATTATTATTATTATAGCCATTTATTTTCCCAAACAAATTGTCTTTTTTTTTTTTTTTTTTGCAATACTTTAAAATTAAAATTACAAATAAATTAAAATACATGCATTAATAAAATAAAATTGATAAATTATGTAACATATTAATTAGATCATGCAACTTCAACTTCAGTTAGATGATTGTGTAATATTAATAACACATTTTGAAAAAATATTTTATTTAGTTTGGGACACCCATAGATGGGTGTAGGCCTCCTCCATCCCGTTCCATATATCTCTATTTAGTGCAGTCCTGGTCCAGGTGTGACCTGCCAGCTGTTGTATGTCGTCACGCCAGCGGCGGCGCGGGCGGCCGCGCGGTCTGCGCGTCTCTCTCAGGTGCCAATGCAGCACTCGCTCACTCCAGCGTTCGTCTGTTCTTCGTGTCACGTGGCCTGCCCATCTCCATTTCAGGCGACACGCCATCTCTACCGCATCAATTACTTTGGTCTTTGCTCTTATATGCTCGTGACGTATTCTATCACTCAGTTTCAGATTCAGCATACTCCTTTCGGCAGCTCTTTGAATATATGTTACACACAATATACATAAAACCGTTTTGTATTCTGAATCTTGATGAACTGAAGGAACTTTAGCAGGACCATGACCAGTATCGATAATATCATTAAATAAATTTCAACAAGCAAAAGTGTACAATTTTTTTATATATATTTTTTATTTTCTCTATTATCTTGACTTGAGAGATGTTGCCACTTTAATTTGAATTCGTATAAAAATTTCTTAAATCGTAAAGTTTAAAGCTGTGCTTCAATTGAAAGTGGTCAACTTTTCGATACCGAAAAAGATTTTTCTTTTTACACAACTGTTTTTAGTTTATCCATTCTTTATACCACACCCTCTACATATATATCTATAATACACATAGATCTACTGAGTGTGGTATAGTTGTGTTCTTAAAATATTATCTTCTTTTCATGTTCAGCTGCATTTCACCTCGTGTAACGTTATGACGGCTCCTAAAATATTCAAATCTTTCTGCAGCCCAAATGGCACAAAATTGTACGTGTAAGGTTTGGATATTTTGTCTTCTTATATACTTGCTTAGATACTATTGTTTTATTTAATGAAACAGAGCCGGTTTGAAAATACTTTCAGTTATAAATATCTGAATTGAATACTGGCCACCTTTTATTTTTATTGTGAAAATAAACTGCTGTTCTGACCCAGCTGTCTATACCTCTTTTGTTTTTGACAAGTTCAATTTGTTTTCGCGTTCCATTTTCAAATTTTCCCAAACAAAGGTGAGAACACATTATGCTGTGGCCGGAATTACAATTTCACGTCTTCTGTGTCGCTGTTGGCTTTCGCAACTCGTTTATTCGTTTCCCCGTACACTGCACTAATGAGCGACTTGACTCCGTTCTCGTGTGCACTTGCCTTTATGTTTGTTTACTTCCATAAATTTTCTGGCGCCTTTGTTCTCTTTTTCTTTGGCCAAGTGGTCTTTCTTCGCGATCAGACTGGAATTAAAGACGACCATCTTTAGAAGTGATTGTCTGATTCTCTAGTGCTTAATAAAATAAAGTATATGAAAGTATATATGTTCCTCAACATTATAGAGTTTGTCTTAACTTCTTTAGTCCAAAGACGCTTTAGCTTTTAGTGATAGGACAGGCAATTGTTTACGGCAAAGCTTAGATATGTAAGACTTCTAATGCACATTTTTCTCTGGTGTGTACAATAAAGAGTTCTACTCTAATCCAAGGAGCCAATAAACTAATACATATCTACATAAACTCACGTCTGTATATTGGAGGGGTAAGCAAAGACCAAGGTTTGTCTCTTACCACAATCCTGATAAACCTCGTTGGCTTCATCAACATCATTCATCATTCATTGCTGCGTCCTACGTCCTATTTATCCGCCCTAGGCGCATACGTCCCCTGTTTGGTCGACGTATATCCGGTTAGGTCGTCCCTCACCAACCCTTCCACCCACGTTCACTGGATTGGATAACACAAGAATTAAAATACATTACTTATCTTTTCGTATTCCGAAAAATTCAAGTGAATTTGCTGCTGCTCCCAAAAAACCAGTTGCCGTATTTTTTTCGAGCACAGCATCAAATCAATTGAATTATTCATGAAATAATAATGTTTCCTTTCGTAACTTCTTGCTACATTAACGATGATATTATCTACAATAACCGTCATACTTCTAAGACAATCATCAAGGCTTGAGGAGTGTTTTAAGGTATCGTGTTTTTTTGTAAATAACAATGTGAGAGCCTAGGCATTCAGCTACAGATTTAAAAATATGTATATTATTAACGTTATTCCGGATTCACTTATTTGGTCGGACTCTTCCGAAAAAAAAGCAAGTGAATCCGGAATAATGTTAATAATGTGTAGTGGGTACGAAAGTTTTAGTTCGAACAAAAATTATCGCCCAATATACTACCGACATTCCACCGTACGTATTTTCTCCTTCGTATTGAAGAAGAGAGGCCAATTTAATTATAACTCGAGCAGCAAGTTTTAGTTCGAAAGCTGCAATCAACGTTTTGTTTTGATCTCCGGTTCTTCGTTAATTAGGAACGTCCTCGTTGATATTTCACTGAGAATTGGCAGCAAACCTCGCAAACTGTAAAACTCTACCGGCTTTATTTATAAAAACACCATGCCTCCTAAAGCACTCCTAAGAGGCAGTCTATTTAATCTGTGGCACCGACTTTTCCTTGTGCAATCTCCAACACAGACTATTTTAATCGGCGTTTTAAGGAATCGTGTTTTTTTATAAATAAGACCGTTAACTTTTAAAAAAATCGGTTAATTGAGAGTCAGACTCGCGTACGAAAGATTCCGTACCACTATGTACGACATTAGACACAAAGATCGAGAAAAAGCCGCAAAAAAAATCACGTTTCTTGTATGGGAGCCCAAGTTAAATATTTACTTGATTTTAATTTAATTACTTATATTTGAAGCAAATATAGAACTAAATATTCTGTGAATATTTCAAGCGACAAAAGAATTACGTTTGTTGTATAGGAGCCCCTTAAATATTTATTTTATTCTTTTTTTAGTATTATTTATTACAGCGGCGACAGAAATACATCATCTGTGAAAATTTCAACTACCTAGCTATAGATTTTAAGCACGAATCGATTTATCTATACGCTTCAAGCATTTAGACTAAGCAGCGGCAAAATTGTAGCATCGCGCAAATAATTTTTGTTTTTTGAAGTTTTTTGTCTCTCCTGTAAAGTATTATCCGTTCCACGAGTCGAACTCCTAGAGAACAAATACTCACATCTCACTGGTGAATGCGCTCGGCTAAAGATAAGCGAAACAATAAGTGAAGACTGTCCGCTTCATAGGGTAGATTTACATGCTGGCGCTATAGGCTAGTGGCTATTGAAGGTCACGCGCATAGACGATGTTCTTTGGGAGCTCGTTTCGTTAAAAGGAGTATAGGAGACAACGACTTGTGCGGTTTTGTTTGCTAAGCGATGATATTTGTTTATTAATCGCATCTAAATCTGTTGAAACGTAATATCAAACATGTACGATGAGCTGTTAATAAATCGCAAAATCCGTTTTAGTACGTATCGATAAATTAAACCACTTCTAATGCAGCAGCAAAAGTTTACAATTTTTATTGGTTATTCTTCACTCAAATTGTTTCAAATTCCAAGATTATTCAGATTTTTTTCTTTTGCTTACTCGAAGCGGTTTAATTACGGATTCCAAAGAAACGGTTTTCATGTTTTGCGTTATTTTAATAAGTTGTTCCGTGTGGCGCCGGATTAAGAATAACGTCACTCCATTTCCTTCCCTGGATGTCGTAGAAGGCGACTAAGGAAATCAACTACCAGGAGACGGGCAGCAGCGTCCTCCTGAGATTCCAACCGCATACTGCGATCGCCAACCCGCCTACCAAGCGTGGCGATTATCGCAAAACCCCTCGTGGTTATGAAAACCGCGAAGGAGGCCTATGTCCTGCAGTGGGTGTCAAATGGCTGATGATGAATAAGTTGTTTGTCCAACCTATTAAAAAAACATTTGTTTAAATGTTTGTATTACGGCTGAACAGATTAAAACGCAATAAAATATCCTTAAAACGATTCTTAACAGTCTCCCTAAAAATAAAAAAAAAATTTAGAATCATTGCAATCTAATTCTGCAATACTGATTTCAAAAGCCAAATCCTCGGCAAAACTTTTGAAACTGGCGTTTTATAGCAAAGACGTCACTCGGTGAAGTGCAGGAAATGAACACGGCAAAATGAAATAAAAGAGGAGCGAACGGAATCGACGACGCCGGCGGAGAGGAAGCTAATAAAAACGGGAGGCTACCCTCAAAACTGCTTCAGTCTATACTTAAAAAACATGCCACTAAAAAAACATGCCGCTAAGAAAAACATGCCGCTAAGAAAAACATGCCGCTAAGAAAAATGAAAATAATGAAAATGGTCAACGTCATGAAAGAAAGTTCCCCGCCAGCCATAGTTTCCCGGGGACTCTGGGGACGAGGTTATATTTATGGTATTCCATATGAAACGCTGCATGCGCGGTTCAGGAATGTGGGCTTATGCACGCAGCGCGCAGAGTTGACATGTGCTCACTAAATGTGCTGTTGATCACACGATAGGAATAATTTTTTTATGAATTACAAATTTTAGTCCTCATAAACTCGAGCAGAGTATACGTAATTCAGCTTCACCGATAGACTGGAGCTGAGTATTCCCGATGCACCGTCACCGACCTGAGAAAAAATATTCAGTTTCGTTCACTCGCTACATAAATCAAGATATAGCTGTCATATCGTCCGCTATTCCGATGACTCGATGATGGACTCGATGACTTATGACGTACACCTATAACTAGATAGATAGACCGATCGAGAGTAGTCCCCGTGACGGCAGAAGATGGGCTGATGCCCTAAATTGACTGGATTTATTATTGAAGTCGTGACTTGAACGTTGTTGGGCAACTAGAATTAAAGTTATTGGCGGCCGATATATTTATAAATTAAGGCCCTAGACTTTTAGTACCCAGTTAAGGGTTAGAGAGGTGAAAACTTGATAATATACAGGTTGTAAGAAAATTCCCACGTAAATTTGAAAGTGGTTGTACTCGTTAATACGAATAAATTTTACTATAGAATTAACTTCGAAATTACAACAAAATTGCTGATAATTTTTTCTCGATTTCGAAGTTACTTCCACCTCCATTAAAATGTATAGGATAGGTTGATAATGTCGAGTGTTTCCTCAAAGTGGACAATAATTGAACCATTTCCTTCCAGAAGCGAAAAAAATAAAACACCTTTTTTTTTATTCAAACGCGGCAAATTTTCATACTGTGTGCATAATATATATAAAGAGATGTTTACATTTGCTTATGTATTGGAAGTGATTTATTTCTAGTGGCCTCCCTTACGTGTTTTAACCCGCTGTATACTATCTGCAAAATAAATAATTATCGGATATAGGTACTGAATTATTTTCAGGTTTCAACTCTTCAAGAATACGTTGTTTAAATTGCTTAAGTCTCGAAGATCTTGATTCAGATGAATCATCGGATTTTAGTGTCAAATTATTAAAGGAAGATAGAAAGACATTTATTGTAACAATTTAACACATAACAAGAAAGAAAAGGCATACCATTCATAGTCACAAATAATGAAAAGAAAAACAATTTACACAAATACAAGATTAGGATGCAAAGTGTTTCGAATCAACTCTATATTTATCCTTCAGAAGTTAACGGTAAAAACATTAACAATTCCCTCTATAGCTCTGTAATTTTCCTTAACTTTATCCCATCGCAAATAAATAAGTAAAATTTTCAGCCAGTTTGGTGTTTATCCATCATACCCCATCATTCATTAATGGCCAATTCAAATTCAAATTCCTCCGATTAAAATACACAGGAAAAAGAAAAAGTAAATAAAACAGAGCGATGAAATCAGAGACAAATTGAAATAAATAATTTATCTCGGTCTATTTAAACAAGCACTTAAATATTCGGCCCGGAAAAACTCCGTGGACAGAGCTCGTATTTTTTTATCCTTGAACAAAAACCGCGGTTTTCATTTAATAGAAAGCTCAATAGAAAGCGGTTTTCATTTAATAGAAAGCAAAAATATTTGAAGTGTCTTGGTAGCAGTAGCTGGCAAAAAACCCCATGTAATTGTACAATTTGTACCCAAATGCTTTGTACGGTACTAACAAAATGATAGCTGAGGTCCACTCATGATCGCGCCGTCGATATCTTTTACGTGACACCTCTTTTGACAAAATCTGTCCAGCTCTTTGGCCTATGCGTGGTCAGGCATACATATATAACTACTCGCTAACTCAGCAAACGTTGTTTTGTCATATTAATTAGCCTATGACCTGTTCTCAGATCTGCCAAATATAAACATAAAATAATCATAACTAATTTTGCTTTGTTTTCGCAGTCGGGTAAAAACAGAGGAGATTTTTTGCAGGGAAACTTTGGAAATGTAACTTCATAATACTTTGGAATGCGTTTTTAATGGTAAAATATTGTAAAGGCAGCAGCAAAAGTACGTGTTACCATTTGTAATTCTTACTTCTGGTTCTACAATAAAATGTTCTCTATCTATCTATCTCTCTATATGTATAAATTGAACAGATATGGCTCTAGATCTTTTGAATTCCCTAAAACACTTCATACCTAGGCCTAGTAAGTGCTTTGTAGTACAATGACAACTTCATGTACGCGCTGATTCCATTTCATTGCCGCTTCATGTCTACGCATATGCACCAAATTTGTTGCATAATCACTCGTAAGTTAACCAATTATCGTAGGTATAAGTACAAAAAGTTTGATGTACTTTCGACCGTACTGTCCAGTTCAATGAAACTAATTTCATATTTTTCACATCATCGAAACGCTTACCCATCGACGCGACGCGTTGAAATTGCTAGCGCTCAGAACTACTAGGTACTACATATTGTGTGTGGATTGGTAGGTATGTGTGTTCGCAGCGGCTCCCACAATACTGGGTCCAGTCCGCCCCTAATGGAAACACGTACAGGGTTATAATGACTTTCTGGGGGGCAAAAACACGCGCCGTGTTTTGTGAGAGAGTTGCATTGCAGCCAGCCAGCTGCAGGGTTGCCAGATGCGGGAAGGCCGACTCACAGACTAATTTACTTTCGCATGTATCTATGCAGCCCATTAGAGCCCTCTTCTGGGCATAAGCCTTTTCCCTCTCACGCCAACTCTCTTGGTCTCCTGCCAATCTCATCCATTTATTTTGGCCTAGGTACCAAGCTAAAGATAAAAGATAAAGATATTATTTTAAAAACCTATTTAGAGGCTAAAAATTCCACCCATGCCGGGACTTGAACCCGCGACCTCTGGCTAACCGTGCCAGCGCTCTCCCAACTGAGCTAATGGGCAAGTGCAGGCATCAGTATTTTGAGCCTCTTTACAAACTTCTCTGTATTACGTACAGGGGGACTGCAAGTGATGTAAATTGCTTCGGCCAGATGTCGCTGCCTGTAATATAAGATACTCGTATTATTTGTGAAACACGAGTATGATGATAATTATGTACAATAATTAATATTTGTTCAGCATATTTTGTGATTGTAGACATACAACTTTTAAATGTTCAAATATAATGTCATTAAAAATAATCGTTTTACAAAAGCAGAGTGCTTATATGAGACTAATTGTAGTGATTCAGGAAAGTAAGCATGGTCTCTTACTTTCATTAATTTCTTCCTTTGTTTATTTTATTTATTGTAGTGTCTTTATTGCAATTAACAATACGTCAATTAATGCTTTATTTGTTTTAATAACATTCTGCGTACGTGCTTGCGTATCAAAATATCTAGTTTGAAAAGTAGAGTTAAGAAATCTGTAACTTACTGAGGGAAAAAACGCCAAATGACAGAAGAAAAAACCGGCATTACTATTGCGTATCCTGTCACTCAAAGTAACACCAAACAATTCTCAAGGACCTCATTTCTACCAAATTAATCCTACTTTCTTGCTTCTTTTGCCATACCCATGTCTCGGTACCATAGATAAGTGTTGGGAAGTTTTATAATTATATAGAATGGATCACTAAGCTCTCCCTTGTATAGAGAAGTTGCCAGAGCGTCTCCAAAACACAGAAATTACTGAATGAAACTTTGGACACGAAAAGTTACGACATTTTGATGCGTGAATCCTTGCATCGGTCTGGCAGCCCTAGCAAGGTGGCTTTGTTAGAATTACACGTGTTATTACTTTAGTCGAATACTCGGTTACGAGAAAAGATGTCTGCTTTGCTTTAGCTGTTTGGGGTTTTTCACTGAGTAGAATTTTGTTCCCGTAGCGCGAAGAAACCTATGGAACTCCACAAGGGGTTCTACTGAAACTTCCCGTCTTGCTTCCGTTGAAGTTGTTCTACTTAAATTTTCCGTAACTAAAATCGTATTCCTATAAATAAGACCGTTACTCTTTTGTAGGAAGAATTTTAGTTAAATACTACTCAAGCCACGTTTAAGAAAATGCTGTTAGACAGCCTAAATGTACCACGTATACAAAGATGGATCATTCCACCTAGTTCTATTGGACAGTTCGATGATAGAACTAGTGAGACTTTTTTACCATTAGTTCTATTTCAATGGAACAGCCCGAGAATAGAACTAGTGGTACTTTTTTCTCACTTGTTCTATCAATAGAAATTGTTGACCAAAATAGAACTAATGAGACTGAACTTTATGGATCTTCCCATTAGTTCGATGCACTTTAAAAATAATTTTAGATAAAAACCGGACAAGAAGTAGCGACTGTCTAACATGTTTGCATTTCAAGTTGTTTGCATTTTAATTTTAATTGTTATTTATTACTAATGTTGTTACTTACCCTACTCTATCCGTTAAAAAAGTTGGCTTGACAGTACTCGTAGCCCGAACACTAAAGACAAATGTTACCACCTAAATCCTTACCTATTTATGTAGTTTATATACGTCCCACTGCAGGGCACGGGTCTTCTCTCAGAGTGAGAGAGAGAGAGAGAGAGAGAGAGAGAGAGTACGGGCTCAATCACCACGCGTGCCCACCGCAGATTGGAAATTTCAAGCGCTGAGGTGTATGAACACCTCAGACAATCAGGTTTCCTCACGATGTTTCCTTCACCGTTAGCGAGTGGTATTGCTACTGTAACTTCACAAATATTCGTAACTTAGGAAACAAAGTCATTGGTACATGCCGGGATTCGAACCCACCACCTCCCGAATGAGAACCCGGCGTTCTACCGCTCCGCTACCGCCGCTTGTCGCTATACTACACTATACTATGACACTGTACTATGACACTATACTGCACCAAAACAAAACCGGCCAAGTGCGAGTTGGACTCGCACACGAAGGGTTCCGTACCATTCTCTATACAAAATTGGAATATTTCGTCGCCTAAGTTTAAGCGTCTACCTATTGCCGTTATTAATATCGAGCAAAAACGGCAAAAAAAATCACGTTGTTGTGTGGGAGCCCCTTTCATATTTATTTTATTCTGTTTTTAGTGGCGGTTTTTATAGCGGCAACAGAAATACATCATCTGTGAAAATTTCAACGGTCTAACTATCACGGTTCATGAGATACAGCCTGGTGACAGGTGGACGGACAGCGGAGTCTTAGTAATAGTAAGATAAAGACAAAGATCAGAATATTTATTGGTGAAGCACGAGGACATTAAAGAGGTGGTAAAGGCAGCGGTTCAAATAAAAAAATATAACCATAAAAAATACTCCCACACAACACAATCACCTGTCTTGGTCCTAAACTAGGACAAGTTGTGCTATGGTAACCAGACAAGGACATGGAAAATACATGGAAATCATCATCATCATCAACCCATTATGTCCCCACCGAGGGGCACGGGTCTCTTCCCTGAGGAAGATATAGGCCATACTCCACCACGGGGGCCAAGTCCGTATTGGTGGAACCTTGTAGACTAGTGGCTCGTCTACTGTCAGAAGTTGTCAAGCCGCCCTAAGGCCTCTGACTTGGCTTAACGACTGCCATCTACCGCCGGCAGCCGGCACCAACAGCTTAACGTGCCTTGCGAAGCACGGAACCGCTCGGAAAAATGCCACTAGCGTTAGGCATAGACGGCGACCCATCCATGCACTGAACGCGCCCTGTGTTGCTTAACCTTCGTGATCGTTTAAGATCACTCAGGCAGCCGGGGCTACGAGCGACATGGAAATACACCCACCTAAATACTAGACGGAGGCTAAGCCAAATTGTGAACTACACAAAAAGTTCTTCAGGTCCAAGAGAAAAAATTAGTCTGCCCATGCTTAAGCTCCCGCACTTGAGCTTCGTTGTTTAAATTTAAGTTACTCTACTTACTTAAAAGCGTAACAAAGAAAAGCTGAGAAGTAAAATGAAAAATTTCCAGGCTCTGGTAATTCGCTGAGTTGAACCTTCGTTACAATAAGTATGCATAGAAGGACGGATGCGTTTACCTCATAGCTATTACAACCAAGAACGATTTTTTTATATTTTCACAAGCATATTTTGACGGAAAAGTAATCTTTGAACGTACTCACTAACTTTTCGTTACATAATTTTCTGAGGTGCTACTACGAAATACCAAGATTCGTGTTGAACATCGTGACAACATCTGACAGCTGATATTTTGGATTACCTATGTGCAACAGCAATCGGCAAATGTCAAAATTTAACTGAAATTTGGTAATTTATTTTGAATTTCGTAATACTTGTAGCAGACAGCCGAACAATTTAAGCTGGTTACATTTACATCACACCTCTATACATATGTGTGATAATCACTTTCAGTACAAGTTTACCAAAAGATCAATTTTAACACAAGTTCACCAAAAGATCAATTTTAGTACAAGTTTACCCAAAAGATCCTATGACGCTAGCAGCGTTCCCCCGCTGCACCGCCACGGAAATCCTTTGCATTGGGTATGCCCTGGAACGATGTTCATACCCACATTTTCCTATATTCTTGAGCGAACTGATTCAAGTAATCTTTTAATATACTTTTTCTGAACACTGAATGAAATTGTACCGCCACGTTCTGGTCGGTGACGCTGAATCGCGTATACTCGGCTGCAGTCGGTCGGTGACGCTGAATCAGATATACTCGGCATCAGTTCGTCGACACTAAATTTGAAAATCATCGAGGTTTTCACTTCTATTGTGTGGTCATATACATGAACTCTGTCTTACGTATCCGACAGTAAGATAATACGAGGTCAAATATATTTCGAATTTTCCTGTCAAGGTCATATGAACTTCTGTTCTGACTGAACTTTTTATGTCGTGCTCTGATGTACTATAAATAATATTCTTATCTTAAGATAAGATTACCTTAACTTTTTTATATGCATTTAAGCATTTTGAGCTTTCTCTGCATGCTTAGCTCAACGGACCTTCTGTGTTTCTTATACATTGCGGTTGAGAGCGGTTAGTAGATAATTGTAACGTAATACTTTTAGGTGGAGTGAACTACAGTCTGAGAAAGTTATTTATGAAGTGTTACAGTGTTAAAAATACAAACTTTTACGGTTTGTTTTGGTAGACTATACAGTATACTAAACATGACTTAGAGCATACTTAGAGGCTGAAAATTCCACCCATGCCGGGACTTGACCCCTCTGGCTAACTGTGCGGGTTCAAGTCCCGGTATGAACGGAATTTTTAGTCTCCAAATAGGTTTTTAAAATTCTCCTCAGTACGGGTTAGTGCAACAAAAAGAATATATCTAATGACTTAAGAGCAATCTTAACAAAATCTTGTTAAGATTAGTCTAAGTAAAAAACTTTGTCGTGTTAAACATTGGAGCTTTTCCGAGAGTATTTGTGGTCTCACCTTTTTCAGGCATTGACTTCCGATTTTCCGTTTTCCGACTTTAATTTTCCGCAACAATATGGTAATAGCGCGTAATAACAATGCAAACGCACATCATTTTATAAATCCACCTTTTCCGCTCAATAAATCTTCTTTTATGAATTATGGTGACAGTTAACAATTAATAAAGTCGACGGCATTATTTTTATGGGTAGTAAATTGCTAGTTAATAACATTTTCTAAAGACCATACAGACGTTTGACCTCACAAAGTCCTCTTCAAGCTTTCATTTTCTCTAGCGTTCCCAAGACGTGGTCCGAGAGAGATGTGACCTGAATTCTTAGTTATGAAACGCGCCATTCATAAGGGATTCCGGAGGTATCCAATTTTTAAAACATCTCTAGGGCGCCGTACGTTTCAGCATTATGTTAGTTTGCGACCGTCTTTGCATAACTGATGCTACTTTACGACGCTTCGACGGAATATTCTCGCTCTTTGTGAAATTTTTGTAAAGATAGATGTCTTTTTTCCTTGAAAGCGTTTCCGGGAGAGTGATTCTACGCTGTAGGTGAGCAAATCCAGTGACATTCGAGCCAGCTTTTAAAAATGGACCGTAATGTAAGCGGATGCTTATAGCATTAAGTCCGCCACATTGCCATTGTATTTTTTTACTTATGTGCAATAAACATATTAATAATAATAATAATAATGATACATGAGTGAGTACGGGCAAAAACTGGCGAGAGAAACCTGCATAACATAAGCAGCCTATATACGTCCCACTGCAGGGCACAGGCCTTCTCTCAGGGAGAGAGTATGGGCTTAATCACCACGCGTGCCCACCGCGGATTGGCGATTTCAAGCGCTGAGGTATGGGAATAGTTCAGACACTCAGGTTTCACCATTAGCGAGTGGTATTGCTACTATTGTGAAGTTTCACAAATTCAGAAATGTACATAACTTAGAAAACCAAGTCATAGGTATATGCCCGCACTGGGGATCGAACCTGGGTCTCTCGCTTTCGAGTCCGATGTTCTACCCACTAGGCTACCAACCTGCATAAAGCAGTAGATAAATGTCGGCTAATGGATTAGATTCAGATTATAGGCACTTATAAACTTAAAACCTATTGGAAGCCTTGGTGGCTTCAAATAGGTGTTGACATTGTAGGGGGCACCTTTATAGGCACTATAAAATAGTCACACACAAGTAGTAGATGCTTGATTAAAACTTTCTTTGGACCTCAAAAAATATTATGACGCAATGAAAATGAATGCACTTTCCGTGAACCTACGTCCTACTTTGAAACCGCACTAAATCCCATAAAAACATACGTGTCACGATTAGCGCCGGTTGACCCTTAGCTGCCCCACTGAGAAAATTGCGCAATTACAAGAAGCGATGAAGTAAAGAGGCAGTGTTCCGTAATCTATCACTGCAGATGCGTTCTCGATTCCACCGGACAAATTGAGGTATCGCATGTCAAACATACTGCCACGATAGCTAAACACCATTGTGAAGAACAGCTCAATTCTATCGGTCCACGGCAACGGTATTGTTAAGGAATCATCGAGCATCGGAATCCGACTGCCTCGTTGGACTAGCCGTTAAAGCGCTTATTACCAAGATAGAGGTCGTGGGTTCGTTACCCACTGGGGGTTTCCCACTGCCGTACATTCCTGCTTCACGCATGCAGTGTTTACATGACATACCATAAATATAAGGTCCGACAAACAACAGTCGGATCGGCCGACCGTCCGTCAGGTCCTCAGACGTACGATCTGGTTGGCGAGAAATTTCCTTTTATAGTGGAAGATACTCTTCTATACCTCAAAATTGCACCTACCATTTCTATAACTCCGTTGCCGCGAGCGTTAACAGATGGGTGTGTCGGAATGCTCCCGAGAACCAACTGGCTGGATTTGTCTATAGTTGGAAACGGCAGTAGGCAGTTAAAATCGACTGTACGTGGAAAGCAGAATATTGTACTACATAGCGAGCTTTGGGAGAGTCCAAACCACGTATGTAACGAATAACTCGTCTAGCCTACGGTGTCTTGGCCAAAGGTGAAGATGAGATTGATGATAAGGAACCGAGACTTGATCTTGAAAAATATGATTTCAATGTGTTTGGTTTACTGAAGACCGCACGTATTTAATAACCTATCGGTTTTTTTATTTACCTACCTGTCAAAGGTACCTCGCTGTTGTCGTTTATTTTCCGAATTTTCCTCTCTGCCATCTAGGATGATGTTTAAATAAACATAATGTTGATAATTTAAAAAAATTCAGATTCGTCTGGTGGTTGCAATAACGTAAGGATTTTTGTATGCTTGTGAATGATTTTATCAGTGTTTTAGCTAGAATTTTTTATAGTAAAGTTATAAGTACAGTGTTTTCTTTAGAGCTTCATTATTTTTTGTAAGCGACTAGAGGCAAGCTCTAACTACACAAATGCAGTGACCATTCAGAAGCTGCAAGGCCTGGGACAGATTCCTCAGCAGATGTATTGTATATTATTATATCTTGTAATCTTATACCACATTATACACTGCATGATTCATTTGTATAGTTACGTGACTACACTATTGTGACTACACAATTAAAAATACGACTGGTGACGGACTTTTAAATGTTTTCCGCTAAAACATTAATAAAAAAAAAACCACTTAACGAAAACACGCACTAAAACGAAGACTTCGATTATTTTCTCATTGATTTCATTAACAAATCCTGAAGGTACCCAAAAAATTGTGAAATCGGACAACGTGGTAAAGAATTATCGCTGAACATACAAAAAAATATGCGGACGAATTGGGAATTTTTTAAATCGGTAAGAACAAATATGACTTTCTGTGCAGCACTAATGTTATGCCAGTGCACTGCAACGGAAACAAAGAATACAAAACTTATTTAACTTTTCGAAGTTAACGACCTAACTCTATTTCCATCTCATCTGCCGTAGAAGGAAAAAAACCGGCCAAGTGCGAGTCGGACTTGTGCACCAAGGGTTCCATATACTGGCTGATTTCTGAGTGGTTTGAAAGCCGCGGTTAGTAATAAGTAATAAAAATGGCATCTATTACTTTAAAGTATAGACGTAAATAAAAAAAAAATTGCTGAAAAATCTTTTTTCGCGTTAAGAAATATTTCTTTTAAAAATGCGCAAACAATTTTATTAGTACCGCCTCTCCCCTTAACAGAACAATGACCACGCATGCACCGCTCTGGATGGCTACTAATGCTTCTGATAGATTCGAGTTTGTGTCGAGATATTATTGAAAAGTACATTTTTTTTAAAGTAACTAGTGTATTCGATGGCTAAATTGACAGTTATGCTGTCTTTGCTATGTCTTTCAAACCACCCTAAATTAATGTATATAATACTTAGCGAATCGTGTTTTCTTTTATTCCGCTCGGGATCTTTAGCGGGAGTCCGACTTACGTTTGGTCGGTTTTTATTATTTGTAGTCTATAACTACTACGTGGTAGCTTCGGTAAGACGCCTGGCTCATATTCAAGAGGTCTTGGGTTCGGACCCCGCCGCATGTACAGGCGTCAGCACATCAACCTTTACATTATCATCATCATCAGCCATTTGACGCTCCTTCGTGGTTTTCATAACCATAAGGGGTTTTGCCATAATCGCCACGCTTGGCAGGCGGGTTGGCAATCGCAGTATGCGGTTGGAATCTCAGGAAGACGCTGCTGCCTGTCTCCTGGCAATTGATTTCCCTAGTCGCCTTCTACGACATCCACGGAAGGAGTGACGCCGTTCTTAATCCGACGCCACACACAACCTTTAGATACGTGCACTCTAATCAGTTACGTTAAGGGCAACTTTGCAATTAATCGTTACCGAAGTTACGTAGATTTGTGAGTTTGTAGTGGCAATACCACTCGTGAGGACACCTGAGTGCCTTTAAGGGGCTATTCATTTTATTATTTGTTGGGCAATCCGTCATTATTACACATATTCCAACAAATAAAGCCTTATATAGGTCGGACGGGCAGACAGACAGACGTCGTAGGCGTATTGATAGGATCCCTTCAGGTGTGGAACTCTAAAAAGTGATGGAAACAACCTCTTCGTGATTCGATCACGAAGATTATTAGGGACGGAAAGGAAGTTTTCCAAATGTCGAAGAATTTATAGTAGCTGGGACGTCTGCCATATAAATGACCCTAACAATCGATGGAACGAAAGAGCTTTGTCAGGATCCTGGCAAGTGGCACACCCTGGCCTCTGCCTACCCTCCCGGGATACGAGCGTGTGTTTATGTATAGTCCGCAGAGATCTTTTTGGCGGTAACGTGAACATAGTCACAGATCGCTTACATATCGCTTACTGTCTTTACAGCGTATGTGTGAGTAACTGAGGTAGTGTGATGCGTAGTAAATTACTATGATGACTAAAGTAGTCAATTACTCGAACATACACTGTAAAGACAGTAAGCGATGTGCAAACGATCATGTTCACGTTACCGCCAAAAAGATTTGTGCGGACTATATATGTTATGGACCAAGTGATTAATGCGGGCATTATTAATTATGTCTAGCTCTATCGGGCAATATATGTCTGCTATGTATTTGTTGCTATCAAATCGGAAATTTTAATTTGGTAGTGATAATTCGACAGTCTAACTCAAAATAGCGGAACTTGAATGGTTTGGATATTTATTTCTTAATCACGTTTTTTTCATAATTTGAAAGTTTCCTACAATAAAATTTGTTCGTTTTGACCTCTATTTTTGGATGAATGGGGATTCTTCACACCTTGTATATTGATTAGAGCTCTAGTCTGCAGTCTCAGGCTTGGCTATAACTGGTCTTTTATGGAATTGCTGCCTAGTTTCTTTTCTACTATTTAAGTTAGAATTTCTTCATAATTAATATTAATTTTTTCGAGTCCTATAATTAATCAATCCAAGTCAGCAAATACCCTATAAAATCATTGGGGTAATTATGAAATATCTAGCGTTAGCTTTGACGGATATTAATGCTTGGTCATGCTTTCAACTCAATCGTAGATTTAAAGAGGCATTATTATCTTGATTCTACGAAGTAGGCTAGCCTGGGGCTCGAGTCTTTGACTGCATTATAGTACAAATATCAGATTCATTATCAGACATTGATCAGATAATGATGCCTATATCATCGAAAAAATGCCGATAACTTCACAAATGTACGTAAATTAGAGAAAAAAGTTATTGGTACATGCCGGGATTCGAATTCACTACCTCCCGAATGTGATTCTGAAAGAAGCGTCAAATGAACTGAAATCCATGGGACACTTATAAAATGGTTGTATACGGCAAGCCCTAACATGTCACAGGAATTGCTACTTAAGAGTCAACTTTGTGTACCAGGCATTGTAGCTACGTGCATTGTTAACCTTTGACTGTAATAATAAATATTAGTTTGTTTTACGTGTAAATATTTCCTTCTTGTGTACAATGAAGTATAATAACAAGTATAATAATAAATGTTTTATTTCAGGCAGCAAGGTCCAATATTGTTTCGCACTATTATTATTATTAATTCTTTATTGCACAAAGACAGTGTACATAAGGTGGACTTAATTCTAATGGTATTTTCTACCAGTCAACCTGCAGGAGGTTTAGGAGAGGCAAAAATTGAGGTAGGCGTGCAAAAAAGAAAGTGATAAAGGTACTTATAAGTACCTAATGTATTATAAGGAGAGGGGCACCTATAAAAATAACTACTAATTTATTAAGATTATAAATTGCTAATTAAATTAAGTTAAGTTAAAAAATACCTTAATATTAATTTACTAACTATTAAATATGAAAATTAATATTTAATGGCCAGTATCGATCTGACATTTTGAGCTACAAAGAAGTAAAATTCCTGAAGGTACTCCTTCATTGAATTTCAACAGTAATTCCTTTCTTTTAGAAATTCCGACTGTCGGCGTTGGTTGGTTAGTCTCCGTTATATAAATAATATAAAATCATCCGAAGGCCCGACTGAGGGAGCCAAATATTGACTCTACATTTCCACGAACACGGGTGCTTTGTGAGTTGCACGCTTTAAAATTCACTGCCGTTTTGCTCAGCCAGCGTTTACTTGCGGATCTGCTTGAGTTACAAAAATCATGGTACAAATATAATGGCTCTAATAAAAATAATGCTACTCCAGACTGTGGAAAAAATGTCACACTGCAACAAAATAAACCCCCTATATTAAAAATACATCTGGCTACAAAATAATTTCCACTGCTAGAATCTATTAAGCAGCACAAATAGATGGTTCTTACTAGTTAGTAGCTTAGTTGGTAAAAGCGCTGGCTTGGTCTGCAAGAGGCGCTGATTCAAATGCCGGTTTTGTTTTTCTGTGTGATTTTTGTTTGTACGAATAATATGCGCATATAGTTGATTCATTCACCAGGGCCGCGTTTGAAACTACAATTCATAGTTAATTAAGACAGTTCGATGTACATTGCGTTGCCGAGTCTTCCTGCTTGTTAATTTGTGGTTTAATCGACTCTTCAATGCAGGCAAACGGCCATAGTAAACCGAAAATTTTAGTCCAAGGAAATAGGGCCCAGCCTAGTAACGGCCCATGTAGAAAGAGGTTGCGTAAAAGAAAAAACATTCTTCTACCGCAACTACCTAGTTGTCAAAAAAGAAGAAAAAGTCCCATTTCAGCGGCTGAAAGGAAGCAAACATTCAGGGGCCTATTTCATAGAACACCAGGCTGCTATGACAATTCGATGTGCGTTGCATAGCCGATTAGCCAACAGATTAATAAGTGAAAAGCCTAATCGTACTAATGGCTACGCACCCATAGGGTTTTATCTTATCTTACGTTATCTTATCTGGGAATTAGTAGTACTGTAGTAGCAATACCACACGCTAACCGGCGTTTCCACTTGCTCCTACTCGATTCTCCTACTGGTAGGAGGATATTGTCACCTATTAATTACTAGTCTGACAAAGGCAATCCGATAAAACGGCGTCGAGAGGATCTCGTTAGTGATACTTTAATAATGAATACCCAAATGTCGCTGCTACTTGGCGAAATTTTTTTTTTTTTTTTTAAATACCAAGATGATTTTATAAAATTTTGATTCTATAAAAGTTTATTTTATTCTGTACTTAAATGTACTAACTACATTTATAAGGTCACGATAGGAACATAAGGATATATTGGTCCCCGTGCTCCTACCAGTAGGAGAACCGAGTAGGAGCAAGTGGAAACGGTCACGCTCACGGTGAAGGATAACATTGTGTCATGAGGAAACCCGCGGCTTGGTTGGCTCCGCATGTATTGACTTGTCTTTCCTGTGGGCTAGGCCGACTAAGCTGTCAGGATGGTATAGGTGCTGTTCAAGCCTACTCCATCTAAAAAACAATGTCCCCGGATCTGCAGCGTCCGAGTGGTCCCTTCACCTATCGAGTGTGAGTGATGGTGCCACTGGACGCCGTATAAATCATCTCATTACGTAGATGCAAAGGTCAAAGTTTTAATAAAGTAGTCGTGCGGGGGCCGACATCAGGTAAACGTCGTCCTAGTGGGATCGGGTTAGTCCATCTAGTTATACTGTTAGTTATTCTACCCTTAAGCATTTTGATGACCCCTAAGTGTCAAAATATGTATGTATTTGACAGTTCAGAGTATAGTCCATACTTCCGTAGTAGCGTCCCTGTTGCGTCTGCCCCTTGACCTTTCACTTAAGCCTAATCGAAGATGTACTCAACGATGTCACGCCCTTTACGGAAAGGTTTCGGCACCTTTCTTCCGGTTTGGGGTAAGCCATTCCCAGAAGACTCATTCTTTTTCCGGCAAGGACCTCACAGTCGCACAGTACGTGTACCATCGAATCCACTTCAAAACCGCATTAACTCATGGGGTTCTCGGCCACGCAATGTACATCGAGTTGTTTAGTAAACCATGTGTTGTAGTTCTCCGAAATAGGGCTCTGGTGTTGTTGTTATCGAATGTAAGTTATGGAACAGGTGCAATTTACTTACCGACTACATTACACCCTATATAAGCAACCCAGAGAGAACCGGCCCCACAGCTTCAGTGCAGTTTTACTGTTCAATTTAAACTTGAAACATAAAACGCGAGTGCTCGAAACAAACAAAACAATAATGATTGTTGGTGGAGTTCTCAATGATGCGGCTTATTGTCGGCTTTGGAATGAGGCTCGCTCCGCGGAGTTGTAAGGCTACTGTAACGTCTGGCATGCTGTTCTGCTCGCACAATCTAAAATGTTTAGTGATGGTCCGGCGCTTTGGTAACCTACAAAATTACAGAGTTTTAAAATACATTTTTGTTTTCCTATACTCACAGCCTTATTTATAAAAAGTCACTTCCACTAAAACGCTCTTAAGATTGAGATGAAGCCGGTTTATGTGATGATTTACTGGTATGAACCGGCTTCAAATCCATCTTAATTGCGTTTTAGGGGAATCTACTTTTTTATAAATAAGTCTGTTAGTTTTTGATTTTAATTAATAGTCGTTGATTCCAAAATTATTAATTTTTCTATCAAACTTTCTCAGTCAAAACATAATCCTTACTAATATTATAAACGCGAAAGTTTGTATGTATGGATGGATGTTTGTTACTCTTTGACGCAAAAACGGCTGAACGGATCCGAATGAAATTTTGCACAGAGATAGATTATAGATACACATCTCAATTACCATGCGTACGAAGTCGCGGGCAACAGGTAGTATATAATCATCATCATCATCAGCCCCTTGACGTCCACTGCAGGACACAGGCCTCCCTCATGGTTTTCATAACCATCAGGGGTTTTGCCATAATCGCCACGCTTGGCAGGCGGGTTGGCGATCGCAGTATACGGTTGGAATCTCAGGAAGACGCTGCTACCCGTCTCCTGGTAATTGATTTCCTTAGTCGACTTCTACGACATCCACGGAAGGAAATGGAGTATATAATAACTGTCAGTAATTTAGTTTTCTAGCAAAGCCTCAGACCACATTTATGAAAGTAAACTTATTTATTTACAATCATTTAAAATGTTAGACTGTGTGATCAAGACGGCATGCCAGACGTAACACCAGCCTTAATACTCGGTAGGTTTTTCGCACTAAGTAACCTGCTGTAGTTTCGGAGACTAAGTTTTAATCCGCGCCCCGTTGCCAAAACTTCTGTAAGGTACCTGCAACTGTAGGCAGTAGTACGGTGGTAAAACACTAACTAAAACCGGCCAAGTGCGAGTCGGACTCGCGCACGAAGGGTTTCGTACAATTATCTATACAACCTTAGACAAAGATCGAGACAGCGCCATCTATAGAAACCAACAAGAAAACTATACATTTGTAATTAAATCATTAAAAAAATTGTCTTTGAAAAAACTCCGAGACTTGATTCCTGAACGATTTATAATATGTAAATACCTATTTACTAAATTTGTATGGAACCCTCGATGGGACAGTCCAGCTCGCACTTGTCCGGTTTTTTCATAGTAGGAGGGAGAAAGCCATCATCGGTAAAAGATAAGACTCTTTTGTGTTGTTACAATCGAAGGCTTAACGAAGGCCTAGGTCCAGTAAAACATATTTAATAAAAAAAAAGTGTCACTAAGAACTAGCTTGGTATTTAAGCCTTTGAAACAAATTCAAAATTGTATTCATTTGTGTAAATCTGTTATTAGCTTTAAAATTTAGTTTAACATTATATAATTACTATACTGAAGTTAAAATTAAGCCCTGGTTTCCTTAAAATAAAATAAAATATTTTTTATTTCTTGCCTCTTTCGAGAAACTTCAAAAATATTTGTCGATTGCTCGTCAGCTTAGCCAAAAACGATTTCAACGAATTACTCAATATAAACTTTTAAATGTTGATACATCGAAAGGTTCAGTCGAGAGCAGGTCAACCGTTACATTTTAGTTGCAAAGTCGCCTGTAACGTAACTAAGTAGAGTGCATCTGTCGATGTACTGCCAACTGTACAGTCGACAGAACATAGTCCATTACAATCGTGCACTCTACTCAGTTACATTACAGGTGAATTTGCAACTAAAATATAAAGGTTGATATGCTGCGGACTGTACCATAGCCAATACCTAACACACCGGCTAGTGCTCTCGAATGTTATTCTTGGTGTACATACATTAAGGAATATTCTATCTATATATGTTTTGTAATTTTACTGTACTTTTATATGCTTTGTAGTAGCTCTTAAAATGCAGTTAGTGGGCTAAAAGCTGTCTAAATTTAAGCTCGAAAATTGAGCGGGCAAAGGCCGTCTCCGTCCCAATTTTTCCTGCACCGCATTGCAGCTACAGATTAACGGTTTATAAAACACTGTCTGACTTTAGTCGCGTGGGACTCGAGTATAAACATTACATTACTACAAAGCCTCTATTTTTTCATCATACTCTCTTTATCTCTCTGAGAGAAGAGAAGAAGATGGGACGTAGACAGGTTAATTTCTCTGATTCGTAATTCTTAAAACATTTTGGTTAGAGTTTGCCCTTTATAAGCACTTTCGTTCTACAACTTTTGAAAATATTTAGTTCAATTTTCCATTTTCTGCTTTGTAGAGACGCTGTTTTGTAGGTAATACTAAATACCATGTTATATATTTAATAGGATGGTCACTGTTCTATGCAACATTAAGCATACAATCATCAAAATATCTTAACTTAAACAATCTTAACTACAAAAAAACTAAGCATCCACACCTCTAAGCTTGTATATCTTTACATTTCTAATACTAGCGGGATTAGACGCAATTAATCCATACTGTGAGAGTCACGAAACATCTTTCCCTAGACTAGAACAATTGGATGAAGCAATCGTCAGATTATTAGGTCACCGGTATTTCGTATAATGGTAACCTAACAAGATATTATGCATAATGGGGTACAGTACTTTCATAATGGATTCGGTTCGCATGGAAATTTGGAAGAATATCTAGTTTCGTTATCTAGTTGTGTTGTCTCTCTTTTGGCTCTTGTTTTCTCTTTTAGTTGACTACGTCTTATTACGCTTCATTATCATCACAAAGGTCGTTGGTTCGATTCCCGTTGGAGGCCACCGTACTTAATTTGGATCTAATGCAGTGTCTGTAAGAGTAGCACAAAGCGGGTTTCATAATCAGCCTATATGCGTCCCACTGTAGGGCACAGGCCTTCTCTCAAGGAGAGAGTATGGGCTTAATCACCACGCGTGCCCACCGCGGATTGGCGATTTCAAGCGCTGAGGTATGTGAATAGCTCAGACACTCAGGTTTCCTCACGATGTTTTCCTTCACGGTTAGCGTGTGGTATTGCTATTATAACTTCACAATGTACATGACTTAGAAAACCAAGTCGTAGGTACATGCCCGCACTTGGGATCGAACCTGGGTCTCTCGCTTCCGAGTCCGATGTTCTACCCACTAGGCTACCAACGCTCTCAAAGCGGGTTAACCGTTTTTAATCTGAGAATTTTGATGTCAAAGATGCACCTCGCTCTGGTTGGCCTGTTACGGATAAAACGGAAGACATTTTTTAAAAAGTGGAGCAAGATCAGTTGTTACGACATAGCTGAAGTACCGGGAATTAACCACAAAACAGTTTTGACCCATTTGAGAAAAGCTGGGTACACAAAAAAGCTCAGTATTTGGGTACCACACGAGCTCACTGAAAGAAACCTAATGAACCGTTTACTCATTTGTGTTTCTTTATTGAGGCGTAATGAAACCGAACCGTTTTTGAAGAGATTGATAACTTGTGATGAAAAGTGGATAACGTACGATAAGAACGTGCGAAAAAGGTCGTGGTCAAAGGTTGTTCAGGCTTCAAAGACTGGCAAAACCCAGATTAACTCGCAATAAGGTGATGCTGTGTGTATAGTGGGATTGCGCGTGCGCGTTTTTTCGCGAGGCATTACAAGAACCAATGCCGGTAAGAGAGCTCCATTGTACCGAATGTGTGATACCTACAATATTTCGTTTACAGAAGTCGACTTATTTTACTTTTCCAAGTACCGTTGTAAACAAATGTTTATTTCTATTTTGAGAAATTTGTGATACTTGCATAGTCCTTGATGTAACATAAATGATTGTTTGTGTATGTGTCTCTTTCTAAAATAGTTAGTTGCTTTAGTGCTTGTTCATTTTGATCTTAGAACTTAATCTAAAGTCCTGTATTGCGCCTCTTACTTATTTATTATATTAAGTATTACCTATCTGTGGGAAATGCTGAGGAATTGGCAAAATGTACTATATTGACTCTAATATTTTTTATACTATAAGTTTGTCAATTCTGTTTTTTCTCCTTAAATAAATAAATAAATAAATTGGAAGGGCATTGTTCATTATGAGCTTTTACGGCCGGGCAGAACCGGCGATTCGGATCTCTACTGTCAACAGCTGATGAGATTAAAGCAAGAAGTTGAGGGAAAGCGACCGGAATTGATGAATAGAAAGGGTGTGATCTTTCATTAAGATAACGCTAGACCTCACACATCTTTAGCCACTCAGCAAAAATTAAGAGAGTTTGGCTGGGAGGTGTTAATGCATCCGCTATATAGCCCTGACATTGCACCTTCAGATTTCCACCAATTTCGGTGTCTTCAGAATTCTTTAGGCAGTGTCAGGTTAACATCAAAAGAGGACTGCCAAAACTACTTGACGCGTTTATTTGATCAGTAGTCCCAGAATTTCTACAGCAACGGGATTATTTCACTGCCTGCAAGATGGCAAAATGTCATCGAACAAATTGGCACATACATTCTGTGATTAAATGTAAATAAACTTTGAAAAAAAATGTTTTCAGTGTTCATATAAAATGCGAAGAAACTTTTTCGCCAACCTAATATTTCACGGCAGACATTGGGAAGAATTATCAAATTTAAACTGCCGGTAAGCATAATTTGACGGCCCCAATGTAAATAATCGTAACTGCATACATGCAACTTTACAGGAGAGCAATTTGAAGTTAAATCCTGCCAAAAAAGAGAGAAGGTATGTGCCTTGCAGTGGGACGTATATAGGGTTCATAAGTTCATTAAAAAAAACTAATTGAAAAGTTGTTTTAGGGATACTTAATATTACGGGAACAAATTTAATACTTACTATCGAAATTGGTGCAGGCCTAACTCAATGCGTACCAAATCCGTAATTTTATTTTATCCACGAGTTCAAGATATTTACAAGTCGGGCAAATTGAGAGGCCGGTATCGAATAGAATATCAGTCCAATAATATCTAGCCATTAAAAATTTAAAATTAGTATGGAATTTGACAGTTAGACGATTGGAATCGCTCAGGATTTGGTGCGCCTAATTATGCCCAAGGTATATATTTTTGCAATTTTTTTACGTTTTCGTTGAGTCATTTAAACGTAATGGCATGCGAAACAAATGTAATGTATAAACTTTTGTATTTATAATGGGTGCGCGGCAGGTCGATCTCAAACAATAATCCAGTCTTTCAACGTTTGTATCAAAATTATGTTTTATCAGTGGGATGGATGACCTTTCTTATTATTATTATTATTAGAATTCTTTACAGCACTTATAAAAATAAAAGCACAAATGCGAACTTAATGCTAAAAGCACTGTCTTCCAGTTAACCTCGGTTTTGTGGGGATTTCAATAGAGGTAGTGCTTGCAAACGTAAACACAATATAACTTTGGTAAGAAATAATAAGTGCCAACTTAGCACGCAAATTCTAATTAGTGCCCAACTGAACGGTGTGGGCACACCGACGGAGAACGGTGTGCCCACACCGTTCTCTGTCCACAGAGGTAACTAATTACCTCATGGGGTGAAATGTTTTTAGCGATTTAAGACACAATCTTGTTTGAAAAACATGATCGGTTACGTTTACAAAACGTTTACAAGTAGCAAAAGGTGAAATAGTTGTTAACGATAGTTCGATAATATTAATATGTTATTAACATTGTGTACCAACATTATTTTAAATAAAAAAACCTTTCTTAATTATTTTATGTTGCATTTTTGCACTTCATACATATTTAGAGCTTTTTACATTTAAACCTCTATAATCCGGTCTCTAGCCATATCTTTTCTGCTACGGGTGCATATTAGGTCGAAGAGTAAACAGAAAAGTAGGTCGTAAGTTATTTCACGTCTCCGCTAACAGTATGTCAATAGATAAAATAACTACAATTCAAATTCGTCATAGTTCGTTGACCTCGATGGTTTTACTCGTAAAAAATACGTATTATTAATATTTAATGCAAACTTTTGACACTTGCCATTAAGCAACTAGTTTTCGGAATGAATAATTTAAAAAGTTAACAGTATTTTTCGAATATTCGAAAATTTTCATAATTAGGGTTAGCAAACACTTCGTTAAAGCTGATTAAATTTTAAATTTGATTAATTGGTTAAATTTTAAATGACTTACAGGAGTGACCCAATATAACTTCTGGTCAGATTTAGCGTAAATAACGATGTTTTATGGCGCTATAACTCCGCAACGGTCACAAAAAGGGACCGCGAACGAAAACTCCTGCGGCAAATTGCAAACACAACGGATAACTAAAACTAACAAAAACTTTTATGTTCTTCACGTATATATTTTTTATTACAACCAGTGATGATAGATATGTACTCACCTATTTCTTTTTTTTTTTCATTTTCAACCACATATTTGATAGAAAAATGAATAAAAAATACAAAATAAACTTACCAAAACAGTCCGCCGGAGAAACCGAAAAAAGAAAAAAATTCTCGCTATTCTAACTCCGAACTAAAACATTTTCAAAAATCGAATCCGAAAACACAAGATGCCTCTATTCTTTTTTGAAACGTTTAAAAATCGAACGGTTTACTTTTAATCGGCGACGATATCGCGAGACGTCCGCTCGGAAACCTCTTTTGCCGCGCACGAGCGTTCAGAAGTATAGTCTGTACAACACTGAGAGGCTTTTGCTCGTCTGGGAGGCTTCACGGGTGCCCTGCGGCGATCGCGGCACTCGATTACGTCCCTCGACTCCGGGGCCGATTTATCACTTCAGTATCTATGTTGCCATTGCCACCGAAGTTATCAACTGTGCCAGTGAATTTCGCATCCCTTCGGTCTCGCGACACGTTTGGAAATTTTGAGAGCGGAGTTAGTCAGTGTATCGCTCGGGGTTGGTTCCGTAAATTACGTTTTTGTTTTCGAACTCTACATCGGGAATTCGCGCGTTGGGCCCTTTGAAAAGGCCAACAGTATTGTTGCCGAATCTAATGTTCAATTCAAAACTACTGGTTCTAACTGAACGCAAGACAGTGAGCTACGCTTTGACTATAATAAAAAGAATTTGACGTAACATTACATTGACTTTCTTATTGGTCTAGTGGTAATCATTTGATTACCACGCCAGAGGTCATGGGTTTGGGAACCACTGGAGGCCGCTGTACTTCGACATGATTGTGCAAATGGCCTTAGTCTGGGTGTCATTACATGTTTGTGATGTCCTTGTCTGGTTCCCATATGACAGGTTATCTCAGTTTGGGACCAGGAAAAGTGATTGTGTTGTGTGATGTTACAAATAATTCTGTAATATTACGAGTACAAGCTAGAAGTCTAGAAGTTAGGAGAGGAGAGGAAGTGAGTTAATTTGCAGAGTCTTCGACGTTGTCGAGGCTGTACACGCTAGTTTCCGCAGCATGCAGATTTTCTGAGATTGCTTTATAAAGCCCGCATTTGAGTATACGCCAACCGCCGCCGCCGCCGCCGGTGTCTCGGTTGGCAACCGGCGGGCACGCATCATGCGCACCCAAATACAAATATAACGTAAAATTTCAGAACGAATAGAACGGGGCGATTGTGCATTTTCATTTTTTTTATCTAGCCTCAATTGTGTCCTACTCCTGGACAAACTTATGCTAAGAAAAAATTAAAACACGTTCTTAGGAACAAGTTAAGAAGATAAGAATATTCTTTATTGTACACTAGAGCCCATGACATAAAAATTTTAAAAATGCACAGTACAATTGGCGGCCTTATTGCTAAAAGCAATTTCTAAAATAACAAGCGTACTGAAACTACCTTCCCTAAGTCGGGCGTCATTTACCAAAACCACATCCTTGGGTTGGAAATAAGTAGCAAATTGAACGCGCCAAAGAATAGCTTTTTTTAAAAAAATGTAAATTTCCATAATTATCTCAATACAAACTCAAATCTATAAGAACCATTAGTAGCCAGAGCGGATTCAGTTTGTCAACTCGAAATAACATATCTCAATATATTTGTTTATTTTACGTCTATACTTAAAATTAATAGTTTAGATTGCATTTGAAATTACATAATCCCGGCTTTCAAACCACCCAGATTTCAGCCTGAGTAGTGTAACATGGCCTTAAACAAACTGTAGACTTGAACTCTACTCATTCAGAAAGCAACCCACGTCACGTTGACGTACAGCATGTTGTAGAGACTGCACTGCCCGCTTTTCGCTCGACCATGGCCACTCCATCGCGGACTTATACAAATTGTCCTCGACCCTGTGCCGAAAACACCCTGCATTCTCTTCCGTTACATTGCTTACACCAAATAATATGCCCTCTATATTATTTTCTTTGCATTTGATCGCACCTCTTCAACAAAATTAACGAGAAATCCACTAGGTAAGAAAAATAAAAGAAATTGAAACTCATCCAGAGAGGGATTTCTGTTTGGGAGGACTCGAAACAAAATGGCAGTGAAATATATGTAAGAGATTTCTTGTAGCTTTTCGTTACGCGTCGAGGAACGTATCATATTAGAAGGTTGAAAACGATATCGACAGTATGACAGAATGTATTAAAATCTAAATCAGATAATAATATTAATAAATTCGTTTATTCGTAAAACAATATCAAACTACAATAATTGCGTCGGAGCCCTGTACTAAGCCCAAATACCCCGCTGCCCCTCCTATTTTCTTTTTTTAAAGTTATTTAATGAACAAAAGCTTACAAAATTTAATCGACAACCCAATCTTGCGACAACCACATGCATGACGTTTGAATGAAAAAATTACAATGCAACACATTCAAAAACTAAACAAATAATTATTTAAAATTAGTTGCAGGCAAAAATTGTCATTGTATTTTCATTACACAATGACTTAAATTAATGCAAGAGTGGATTGTGTGTGTATGAGTTATGTGTGAGAGTGTGTGTTTGTGTGCAAAGGGTGTGTGAGTATGTGTATGTAAATCTATGACAAAATATGTCGTGAGGAATCAAGTTTCGCTTAAATTCTATAGTCATCAGAAACTATCAGCCTAATAAACTAACCGATTCCGAAAAGCTAGGAACCGTCATAACATCATAGAGCCTTAAAAGGTTCAGGCCGTACAGGATACGTAATACAGAGAAGTTTGTAAAGAGGTTGAAATTTCGCCGATGCCTGAACTTGCCCATTAGCTCAGTTGGGAGAGCGCTGGCACGGTTAGCCAGAGGTCGCGGGTTCAAGCCCCGGCATGTGTGAATTTCTAGCCTCTAAATAGATTTTTAAAAATTGTCCTCAGCACGGATTAGTGCAACAAAAAGAATAGAATTCGACGTATATTGCGTAGCCCTTTAGTACAATAGTCTTCCTACTTGTTAACATGGGTAAATCGGCCATGCAATGTATATCGAATTGACATAGTAAATCACGAATTGTTCTTTTATAAATTGGGGTCTGGTCATTGGTTGCAAAGACTACCTTAACGTAACTGATTACAGTGCATGTATGTAAAGGTTTATGTGCTGTCGTCCCACTGCGGTACGTACTTCTCTCAGAAAGAGAGAGAATATGAGCCTTATTTAATCCACGCTTATCCACCGGAGGTGTTCTAGTTAGACCTGAGATTTCTGCACTTAGGGCCGGTTTCTGAATGGAGAATTTCACTAAGTCAATACTTAAGTAACGTTCTGTCACGCTCTTTTCTGAGAAATTCGAAGATACAGTACTACAGTTAGCTATTTACTTAGCGTAATTCTTAATTCAGAAACTGGCCCTTAGCCTCATAGTTGGGCTATTGTAAAGAAAGAAAGAAAGAAAGACAAATTATTGGGACAAATTAACACATCACAAGAAAAAAAGGCATAGCAAGCGCTAAGCAATGTAAATACGAGTACCTCAGACACTGGGGTTTAACCACAATGTTTTCCTTCACTGTTAGCGTGTGGTATCGCTTGATACTACAACTTCACAAATGTACGTAACTTAGAAAATAAAGACCGTGGTATAAGCGAGGATTCGAACCCACGACCTCCCGAACGAGAAGCCGTTCTACCGCTCCGCTACCACCGCTCGTGGAGATTTCATATGCCGAAATGCTAGGAATGCCAAGGAAAACGCCTGCACCGTGCACACTAGGGGATTGAGCTCGCACATTGTACTCGTATTTCGTGATTCAACCCTCGGTGTAGCATCTGCTAGATGTACGGCTGACCTGATATTTGGATCATGTACTGAGGGAGCGGGAGGTCGAAACATGACTGGAAATGGATCGCCGTCAGTGTTGGCAACTACAAAATTAAATGTAGCAGTGTTGCTTGTAGCATGTTTTTAGAGATCTGTACTCGTGTAAGGATGCCAACGGTACCCTATTACTACGCTCATAACGACGGTATGTATGACCTAAACGAGGCTTTTTCTCTTAAACTGTGATAGGTGAAATCTCCAATACGCTAGTGAGTCAACTCGCATCAAAATTGATAGAAAAAATGTTTATTTCCTGTAGTACTTGTCCTATAGAAGTTGAATTTGTCCATAAAAGTAGAAGATGGCTGTTGAAATTCTAAGTTTAAGAATCTTGTTTTTAATCTTTGAGTTGAAACGCCACAAACGCTATTCACCGTGGTAGTCACGTCTGACGTCTGTTCATGAAAGTTGAATTTAATATTAAAGCTTTGTAGTTTGTTAACCCCCAAAAATTCAATATTTTTTACAAACTAGTTGAATAATTTAAAAAAGCATCCAATAGCGTATTGGCAAAAAATACACCCGGGGTTCGAAATTTTACATTGGCATCTCTGCCCTGATTTTGACTCATAAAGAAGACCATTCCACTGTCTGACAGACGCATATTTTGACACTCACAGCGAACGTTAAGCTGACAAAAGATGTCTGACTCCAAAGCACACTTCTTCGGTGCAAACCCATTAAAACCGTGAACAATATTCGCATTTGCAATATTAATTAGAATGACTATACGGACTTTCCTGCCATTCATTGTCTCGCAAATTGTCACAGCATGTGTGTAGCAGAGGGTCCGTACCTTAGAATTACTAGGCTAGAAGAAGAGCTTTATACTTGCATAAGGCAGACACACAACAACGGGCGAGTCGTGCGGGTGATACGATTCCAACCCAAAATAATCCTTAAAAACTTACGAAGTTAGAGACTACAATACAAGTCTCGTCGCCCGCCCGTAGTGGGAACGGCAGCACAGGGCTTTCTTATTTCACTTTACAATATTACAAGCTTATCTTTGCAATTTGTTTCTACGAGAGATATATTGAAATAAGTACATACATTTCAACACCAAAGTGAGTAATTTTTTGTTAAGAACCTTAAGGTGCGAGTCCTACTTGCGCTTTCATTTTATCTATTAATGCCAAAGCCCACATAAAAAAAAATATGTCGCAGCGTCGAAACAAATGTTTCCCCAATATTCCTTGTACAGTCGACAGCCGGTCAAATCGCCCTTGACGTAACTGATTAGGGTGCACGTATGTAAAGGTTGATGTGCTGTCGATTGTACCACTGTTGGGCAAAGGCTTCCCCAAAGTCAGTCCAAAGTTTTCGGACCTAGGCCACCTCAGACCATCATCTCTCCACCCAGCCGGCCTCGACTTCAAGGTCTGTCTTGAGTAGAAAACAATAAATAAATAAATAAAATTGAGTTTATTCGGTAAATGAAACAGTAAAACAATACAAAAACTTTACAGAGACATCTTCGCTGCACTTTTTAAACAAATTCTTAGCATAAGCAGTCCATATACGTCCCACTGTAGGGCACAGGCCTTCTCTCAGAGAGAGAGTATGGGCTTAATCACCAATTCTTACTTTGTAACATATCCGGAGATGCCCACACTAGGCATCGCCTGTAACGTGGAGATCGCAGGGCAAATTACCATACGAAATTGTGCAGATTATAAGTAGGTACAGTATCCAGCTGTGCATTGGTGAAACGTCATAATAATTATTACAAATAAAATAGTAAAACAATAAAATTTAAATAACAAATTAAGCGATGGTAGCCTAGTAGGTAGAACATTGGACTCGGAAGCGGGAGACCCAGGTTCGATTCCCAGTGCGGGCATGTACCTATGACTTTGTTTTCTAAGTTATGTACATTTGTGAAGTTATTAGCAATACCACTTGCTAGCGGTGAAGGAAAACATCGTGAGGAAACCTGGGTGTCTGAGCTATTCACATGCCTCAGCGCTTGAAATCGCCAATCCGCGGTGGGCACGCGTGGTGATTAAGCCCATACTCTCTCCTCTCTCTCTGAGAGTAGGCCTGTGCCCTACAGTGGGACGTATATAGGCTGCTTATGAACAAATTAAATTAGCAGTAACCAATAATAATTAATGGTGATATTGAGTACAACACGCAAATAAACTTAAGCAATAAAAGTATCAATAAATAAATAAATAAATAAAACATAAGAATAAGTACCTATGTTGGATTAGATTAAATTCCAATTAAATAGAGAGGCATACTCAGTATAAGCGGCCATTCTGTGCGTACCTCTGGTTTTGATTCTTCTGTGGCCTTAGTCTCCACCAGCCCATTCATGTATTCAAAGGCGTCGAGTCCAACGAAAGTAAATTTCACCATTATGGACTAACCTGAATACATCATAAATGAGGCGTGCACTCTCTGTACAATACAACTAGAAAAACCGATTCCATTCGTGATACCTACCTCGTTTTCCGAACTTTCCGAACGGTTGACCAAAAACTGAAATAAAAAATTACCAATAACCCGACTGCTGAGCATTAACTGCTAAACAGGCGGGACCAACCTGGGTATGTTGCAATGAGTTTCATTTGTGAATTTCGGTCCCGCCTACTTAGTGATAATGCTCAGCAGTGGGGTAAAATCAAATACTATATCTTCATTTTATAAAATGTGCCCTCTTCAAAATGGGTATCTAACAGCTTAGACGTCCGTCGATTAAATATTTTATTTTTATAATGAATAAAATTTTTGAAATTCAATTTTTGAAGATGACTGTACATTATATTTCTGTGGCGCGAACGTCCCGGGGGCTAACTATACAGCCAAACTGCCGCATTCATATATCCTGGAGCTAGTTGCTTGAGAATTCATATGAGTTTTTGTGGCAATTCTGTAGGGAGGACTGCGTATGCCATTTGTGTCTCTATACGACAGTAGTATAGAAATTACTAAAAAACGCTATGCTATATATTATACGTCCCACTTCAGCAGGGCACTTACTTTCTCTCAGATAAAGTATGAGCTTTATCCGTAGGTACGTAAATCAGCGACATCAAGAGCTAAATACTTATGTCAATACTTCAGAGACTCAGGGTAAGTACCCTTAAAGTTAAGAGTTTAAAACCGTGTACTATAAAAGTTTATCAAACTATTAATCGACCATTCTAGGAATGCCTTGGGTTGGGCACTCCCAACCCAAGGTATTCCTAGAATGGTCGATTAATAGTTTGAAAAACCAAAAAAAAAATTAAAAAAAACCAAAGACTTTTGTCAAATGTTTTAATCGCTAGCTCGCCATCTAGCCTCAGATCTTTTCCCAATACACTTATTTAGACTTATTTAGATAGAAAAATGGTCTCTTGCACTTACAGAGTCCAGGGTCTCGTATTATGTCCCCAAGTTTCCTCGAAACCGCAAAATACTCAAAAAAACAAAGCTCAATTTCATGGTGTCTAAAGTAGAGCACTAGATCACAAAACAGTTGGTTCCCATGGCAATTACAGCAAAAAAGTGCACGATTTACAAATAAGGCAAAACCATAAACCTCGAAACCTCTAACTACGGGGGGACTTACACCAAGCGAGCAAGAGCGAGAACAAATGGCGGTGATTCGACACTATCGAAGATGACTGAATTAACTATTTATAACCTTATTTGGATTCAGAAAATCCATGAAGCACTCTTAAGCCAATCTCGTTCTTATGCCACACGCAACAATAGTTACGGATCCGTAAAGACCGATTGTAAGGACCACATTATTCATTATTTCTGCACACTATTTCTGTACACACCTAATACTTAATGGCTATACTTACAGCACAGAAAGGTAAAGCAATATCTTGTAAAGCAAGAAGTACTTAGTTTCTACTTACGTCCTTATACTTTAGTTTGAATCAGAACTGTAATCAGTAGTTAGAAATTTAACCAAAGAATCAAAAAATCTTAAAACAAAAGTTGTTGTAAATGACAAACTGTAATTGACATGTTTCAGAAATTGTGCATTTTAGACTTAACCTTGGATCGAATTTGGGGGAGGCGAGGTAAAATCAGTTTCTCTGACAGATAGGTGGTAGTACCTAATAGGTAGGTAGGGTAACAAGATTGGAAAAGTTAGAATCCATTTTTCGAACGGTTGTTTCTTGAGCAGATGTGACAATTGGTTCGCCAATGAAATAAAGTGGGCTTGCACTGCCACTAGTATTTTGGTGAATTGTCTTTTTTCACGGAAATCGTTCGCGACATGTACGCCTGGTGTAAATCCACCATAACTGGTGACACCTTTAGAGTCAACCGCTAATTGCTAGCACACCGAGACGGGTAGAATTAAAAATAAATACTTACAAAAGGAGAAATAAACTAACTAAAGCAAACTCTGGCCGCCGTAGATTTGGGAAAAAAAGATGGTGTCGAAGGCGTTGATAAGGTACTGTTAGGTTGCAAAGGCTTTAAAAGAAGGTATTATTTTAATAACCTTTTTTTTTTCTACAGGGAAGAGCGGATAATCATACTCTTCATGCTCTTTCAGTATAAAGCAAAATTTGTCAATTATGTAGTGCGCACGCAGTGTTGACATGCACATGCTTGCCACACTTCTTTATGTGATGGATGATCTGTTCAGGGTGTAAAAAATACTTATTTATTTATCCAATAGTGGGAGTTTTACTTGTCAATGCGAAGGACTTTCACAAGGACATAAACTTAGAAATCGCAAAAAAAAAATTATCCGCTCTCCTATACATTTTAATGCCGTAACTTTAGTACGAAACAGCTGATATTTATTCTCTATTTCGAAGTTGTCAGAATAGACAAACCTCCCGTTTTCTGGCAGATATGAGTATTTTGTTATACAGTCTATGCAGTTACTACCTACACTAGATAAGAGATGTGACGAGACAGATGGTGTAGTGCCTTGGGCATATGGAGTAGCTTGCAAGCCAGCTAGACTATCGTCGGCTTAAGGCTGCTGTTACGTGGAGCATTATGTCTCGCTCGCACAATTTACCATTTTTTAATATTGTAATAATATTAATAAACTTCTGATAAATGTGGTGATGATAATTAAATTGCGGATATTAAAGGCATATTTTTCTTATCCCGTAAAAGTTTTGATTGAAAAAATTTGATACCAAAATTCTTAATTTTAAGCTACCTGTAGGAAAACAAAAATATATTTAAAGTGCCCGTAATTTAGTTATACTTAGGTACATTAAACCCTCAGACCTCATTTACTAAAAGTTTACACATATTTTTTATTTATTTATTTTATTTTATTTTATTTAGGACACAAACAGTCAAACAGGAAAAAATAAAAAGTATATGTAAACAAAAATAGACCTGGAGGTCTATTGCGATCTTAACCAGTTATTATTAGATAGTAAAAACAAATTCATAATAAAAATAAGTTTTACGGATATTTACTCGTTTTTTTTTTTCATTTTACAATTTTCCGACGTTTCGGTACTTTTGCAAGTGCCGTGGTCTCGGTAGACTGAGGTGACAGGTGTCTTTTTGAAAGTATTAACTGTTAGTTTACTACCCTCAGAAAAAAATATCAAGTTACGTTCCAAAAATATTTTGGCAGTTTTTTAAAATTTAAATTGTAAAAACAATAATTTTATATAAACTCAAAAATATTGATTATTAGTTATTGAAATTAAAATTTAATCTACAAAACAATTTCTCTAAATAAACTCAAAAATATTGATTATTAGTTATTGAAATTAAAATTAAATCTACAGTCACACTTCTAGCAAGGGGATCTCATGCACTTGAGCACTGGTTCCCATGCTGTAGCTATGTTCCCACCACGATCTCTATTGAAGTTTGGGTGCCGGCAAATCTCTATTGCCTCGCGTATCATTCTAGGAAAGAAACGGTCCTCTCGGGCCAGAACTTGAACTTTATCAAAATGAATGTACTGCTGAGTGTATGTTATTGCAATATTAAATTATTTTAAATTGTGCGAGCGAGACAGCACGCTCCACGTAAGAACAGTCTTAAATTCGCGCTTTACACGTTGTACCAATGTTGTAGCCTCTGATAAATCACTGTCGTATACACATAGAAGAACGAGCATTCTATTCAACACATGGTAAAACATTATCTAAATAGCGCTAGCGTAAAATACAAGAAAAAATATTTTAAAAATTTAACAAAACTTTTCGAAAGTCGTAGAACAGAAGTTAGTGTAAATGACAGACTTTATTAACCTGTTTCAGGAATTGCGCATTTTTGAGATCTGTACATTCAAAAATATACGTACCTGCTAGCCCGCAACTTCGACTGAGTGGAGTTAGGAATGGCAAGCTGCTTATGCTTACCGATGCTGATGTATTGTATTGGATTCCGTCCAGGTACTAACAAATTCTCTATCAGACAGTACGAAAAAACGTATCGTCTCTTGCTCATCATAAAACTTGCGAGTCACGTCACCAGCGAAATTTATGTAAATTGGACCTTAATTTTATCACCCAAAAAGCTTTCCACTGGACCAAATAATCTTTATCTCTTTCCACCGTCCTATGATAGGAAAGGGAAAGGCGTAAAATTCCACGTCGAGTTTAAGTTGTCATCATTGAATCCTGTTCATGTCATTTACTTGGGAGCCCTATCAATTCACGTATTTGCTGTACATCGGCGTCACTTATTACAACTACGTCTCTTTCCTTTACTTTGCGAGTAAAAAGGAAAGGAAATCTTGAATTTAAATCGTTTCTCATGGATCACGAAGGCACGAGACTTGAGGGTCCCTAAGTGCTTAGAAATTCGCTGACTTATTTACAGGTAGGTAGCATTCAATCCAGGTAGGCAGGTAGGGCACAGAAACGAAGAGAAACGAAAGGTTTGACCAACTAGGGTAATTCTCTGACAATAAACTTTACCTCAACTCTCTCACTCCTTGAGAGACGTTCTCTGTTCTGCATAAGACGTGTATAGGATGCTTTTATAGAGTCTTATCAAAATCGGTAAGCATACCTACGATATTTTCGGACGTCGAATAGTCTGTCGACAGCAGGTCAACCAATGCAATGTCGCCCGTAACGTAACTGAATGCATGCGTGTAAAGGTCGATGTGCTGTCGCCTGTATATGATACGGATCTCATTTATAAAAGGTCAATACAAATACAAACATATTGCTAGATATAACAATAGCATATTATTGGTATCACGTCTGATTACCATGCCGGAGGTCGTGGGTTCGATTCCCACTAGAGGCCGCCGTACATTTGTACAAATTGCCTCAGTGTGGGTGTCTTTCCATTCCGTGACTTCAATTATCTCTTAAGAGTGTTTTAGTGGACTCGAACTTTTATAAATAAAGCCGTTAATGTTTCATACGCTAGGCTAGAGAATAAAATGTTATGGGACAGTTGCAATTTTGTTTTTATATTTGGGACCTGCTGGCTCTTTGGTTTAAGCGTGAGTGTGTATGGAAGGGGACTTTTTGTGCCACCCCTCGTGGAAGAGAGGTCTCCCGCTTTAATTTGTGCCTAATAAAAACGTTCCGAACGTGACTCGGAATTTTAAGCGTATTTAGAGCATTGCTTTGCTCCGGTTGAGTCAATCCGTCGCTCGTGATCTAATTTTACCTTTTTAGGTAGAAATCTCCGTGTTTCTTTTTTCTCTCCAGACAAATTTGTCACCTCACCAAAAACAGGCAAGGCAAGTAGATACAAGTAGATCACTCTCAGATAGATCTAGATGCTACAAATCAACTTGATGCACTAGATCTGTTCACAACTCACGAGTCAAGGGATTGTATCATTGTGTGTCAATGAAACAACCATTGCCGTACTAATAATAATAGTAGTAATAATAACTTCCACACAACACAATCACTTGTACTGGTCCCAAACTAGGTTATCCTGTGCTGTGGTAATCAAGCACTGACATCACAAACGAGGAAATACACCCAGACTGAGGCCATTTGTGCAAATTTACGGCGGCCCCCAGTGGAAATCGAACCCACGACTTCCGGCCTGGTAATCACACGTGATACCGCTATACCAACGAGGCAGTCAACTAGGAAACATCACTCCATTGAATAAGTATTTAAAAGACTCGTCCCGCTGATTAGACAGGAAGACGGAGACGGTGGTCGTAGGCTGTCACAGTGACGGACAAAAACTTGACGTTCGTTCGGTCGGTAGACAAACCTGAAGGGTCGATGACATTAAGATGGTGGCATGAGGGCAATGCACAACATTGGCAGAGGGCCAAGAAGGTTGGCGTGACGGTGAAGAGGCTTGTGCCCAACAGTGGGCGTCTGTCATGGGCAGGAAGAGAAGAGACTTGTTTATATACAGCTCTGCAGAATTTTATAGGAGGTATTACAGCAACATATCTCCTAAAAATGTAAACAAACCGCTATTTGTAAATTTGAAACTAATAAAAATAATTTTATAAGTATGGGCTGTATAGATTGTACAGATAGAAGACGACCACGGGACCTTGCCTTCTACCAATCTAGGAGGTTAACACGTTCACAGTTCAGTTGGCCCAATGTGGCTTGCGTCCCGTCTGACTTCGCTCTCAAGTTCTTCTTACCACATTGAAAATTAATGAAACTGAAAAAACTTTATTGTAAAACGGTTACAAAAAATGGTTACTGGCTCCAAAACCAGAATTCACTGTGCTATGGATAGCCACATTGGCATCACCATCATCATTCAGCCACAAGAAGTCCACTGCTGAACATAGGCCTCCTCCATGGATTTCCAAAAAGACCGGTTGAAAGCGGCTAGCATCCAGCGTCTTCCTGCCACTTGGATGAGGCTGGGCTGGTCGTCCTACGCTGCGCTTGCCGATATGTGGTCTCCATTCGAGAACTTTCCGGTCCCATCGGCCATCAGTTCTGCGTGCTATGTGCCCCGCCCACTGCCACTTCAACTTACTAATCCGCTGGGCTACGTCGACGACATTCGTTCGTCTACGGATCTCATCATTTCTGATTCGATCTCGTAGAGAAATTTCGAGCATAGCCCTTTCCATAGCTCGTTGCGTGACCTTGATCTTTCTTATGAGGCCCATAGTGAGAGACCACGTTTCAGTGCCATAAGTCATCACTGGTAACACACACTGGTTGTATAATTTTGTCTTGAGCGATTGAGGTATATTAGACGAAAAGACTTTTCTAAGTTTCCCGAATGCTGCCCAGCCGAGTTGGATTCGACGATTGACCTCTTTCACGAAGTTGGACCGGCCTAGTTGGACTGTGTGTCCTAAGTAGACGTATTCGTCTACAACTTCAAGCGTCGAGTTCCCCAATGTTATTGGGGTGGGCACAACACGGGCGTTCGACATGACCTTCGTTTTGTCCATGTTCATCTTAAGGCCAACCCTTTGGGAAACTCGACTGAGGTCTTCGAGCATTATGCTGAGGTCTTCCATCGTTTCTGCCATGACTACTATATCGTCGGCAAATCGAAGGTGAGTGATGAACTCTATTTTTCTATTTTTACCAATGATATTAATACTTTTGTATAGAGACTGTGATCGTGTTCAGACTTCTAGCAGTGTTAGGTACTGTAAACTATATTTTGATCGGTAACAGTTTTCTCCTACGGTACTGCGCATTAAAAAGTAGCGGTCGAGAGCACTGCGATACCGTACCGTCACGCCTGATTCACTTTTTGGAGTCACCAGACGGGGCTACCATGAGTACGATGCAGTGGGAACGCGACAAAACTGCCTGCATCGACGGAAGGCATTGTTGCTTCTAAGAAGTTTCTAAGCTCGTACATTTTAAAATAAACCTATAACCTACTAAATGATACAATAAAATTCCGTTATTCATGCTAGTTTGGAGCTCAGCCGCCAAATAAGACATTTTTTTGTTACTATAGACATATTTTTTTTAAACCGTGTGGCGCCGAATTAAGAATAGCGTCACTCCATTTCCTCCCGTGGATGTCGTAGAAGGCGACTAAGGAAATAAATTACCAGGAAACGGGCAGCAGCGTCTTCCTGGCATTCCAACCGCATACTGCGATCGCCAACCCGCCTGCCAATCTTGGCGATTATGGCAAAACCCCTCATGGTTATGAAAACCATGGGGGAGGGCTATGTTCTGCAGTGGGCGTCAAGGGGCTGATGATGATGATGATGATAGACATTTTAAATGGGAAAATACACAAGAGTCATACTATTTATTTTATTTCAAGATTGGCACAAACAGCATAAGTTGTTAGTACAGTTATTAATATTGAATTGACGAATCGTAGCATCGTGTAAATTCGTGTACAATATAACCTGGTTCACAGAAGAAAGGGATCAGCTAATTGCCTTTCGCTGACAGAATATTACCGTCTGTGTGTGAGTGAGAGATAAATATTTGCCAAATTCATTTCTTCTATGTTGCGGATTGTAAACACCTTCATCATAAGGAACAAAGTGCATACATATACTACGATTCATGTTAACAACCCAGCACTAACCCACGGAAACCATAATCGTCGCTTCCAACACGGAAAAAAGTTATATTTTTTTTTATTAGAGCACCGATTTTCCGCATCGGACGAAATATACCGGTTCCAAATCACACTCCAGAATCGCAGAAGAAATGCAACAGAAGGACTGTTCACTCCAATTGTACTCAAACAGAGTATTGAATGAAATGCTCCACATTTTAAAATTTTATACTTTTTAACCGACTTCAAAAAAGGAGGATGTTATCAATTCGACGCGTATTATTTTTTTTTTATTTGGCTAATTCCTCCATAACTCCGTCAAATCTTAACCGATTCCGACAATTCTTTTTTTGTTCGAACAGATATAACGTCCTATTGGTCCCATTTTAATTTGGTGAAGATCTGATGAAGACTTTCAGAGATGGAGAACGGAACTCTTCAATGGACAGCAGTAAATAAGCCCTAATGGGGCCCATCCTTTAGTAATATTCGTATGTTTCATAAAATAGCGTAAAAGTAGTCCCAAGTTAATTTGGTGATGTTCTGGTGAAGACTTTCGGAGATTTAGAACACCAAATTTTAAAGGAACGAATCATGTACGGTAAATTATGGTTATAAGGGACTTGTTTATTTTTCTCCCGCTCCTCCACTAAAAAGTGAAAAATAAAAAAAATTAAAAACCGACTTCGAAACACTACAGCACTAAAAAGATAGAAATAATTTAAATAATTAGAAGTATTTATACATGTAGGTATTGTAGAAGTATAATTTGTAGTCGGTGCCCAGTTTCATGACCAGCACATATATTTGGACACCGACTTCAGATTATACTTCTAGAATACCTACATGTATAAATACTTCTAATTATTTTAATTATTTATATAGTTAAAATAATTAGAAGTATTTAATTATATCTTTTTAGTGCTGTAGTGTTTCGAAGTCCGTATTTATTTTTTATTTATTTAAAAACCTATTTAGAGGCTAAAAATTCCACCCATGCCGGGACTTGAACCCGCGACCTCTGGCATACCGTGCCAGTGCTCTCCCAACTAAGCCAATGGGCAAGTGCAGGCATCAACGAAATTTCGAGCCTCTTTACAAACTTCTCTGTATTACGTAGGTACAGGCAGCGACATCTGGCTGAAGCAATTTACATCACTTGCAGCCCCGAGTAACCCACTTTGCAGTTAGGTTTTTACATCGGAATGATATCGAGGCACCTAAATTATTATATTATTTTTGTTGGACTAACCCATGCTGAGGACAATTTTAAAAACCTATTTAGAGGCTAAAAATAGGTTTTAAAATTGTCCTCAGCACGGGTTAGTGCAACAAAAAGAATATAATTTTATACTCTTGTTTTTTTTAGTACATAATGACTTGATGTACTTGAAGCAAAGTGTCTTTAGCTTTCTTTGTTGATCCCTGCAACGGAACTTAGTGATTTTGTTGTGTGGAAGTTATTATTAGTATTATTATAGAGTCAGCAACAATTACCTACATTTTATTTAAGCCATATACCTATTGCAATTTCTACAATACTAAAGTTTACTGGAAGATAATGTTGTTAAGTTTAAGTTCGCCTATGTACTTTTATTTACAAGTTAAATAAAGAATATCAATAATAATAATTACAACTACCTCACTCTAGCACTTAAAACATAAGTGTGGCTATCGAACAAAAAGCAATAACTCCGCTAGCGCCTTCTGTGGTCCTTTTGTTTGTACATTTTAGTCACAGAATAGTTCTACTGCGTCTAACGGAATAGACACAGCTGATCCAATGGAAAAGGTAAATAGAGAACCGTGGAAAATGTACACACTCACTGTGAGAAAACGTTTTGCAGGAAAAAATGTAAAATTATAGAACAGCCGGGAGCATGTAGTGTTGGAGGGATTTAATTTAACTTTGAATTTTTTTTGAGATTGCTTGGGTCATACGAATCGCAATAAATCCGTGGTTGACTGGTATAAAAAGCTTATAGCATTTACTCGCCGCTTTACTTTTAATATTGTATATTTCTTACTTACGTGCTGTAAACGTGTTAATAATAATAATAATTAAGTATAGTACAGTCTACAGCAGATCAACCCTTACATGCGTGCACTCCACTCACTAACGTTACGGGCGACTTTGCGACAAAACTGTAAAAGTTAACCTGTTAGGCAAGTTCTTCTGTTAGATCCCTACAAATCGTCTGAGATCGAAAGGGTGTTGTCACCTTTATTATCACAGTTTTCTGTTCTCTGAAACAAACATTACAAGACTTAAACCAAACTCAAGGGATAGACCTAATACCTACAAGATAGATATGCCCGGCCGGCCAGTTGACCAAAAATCCGCGTAGCGGGCTCAGTTCACCTTGAAGTCTGATTGAGAGATTGTACAGACAATTTTTGCAAATTCGATCTGTGAAAAACGACATCATTTTCTTTGCTGGGTGACGCTACTGTTACCCCTTGGTGCTTAAGAGCAAAAATTGCTTAATTATTTGTTCATCATCATCATCATCAGCCTATGCGTGTCCGCTGCTGGACATAGGCCTCTCCTATAGCACGCCACTGAGCACGGTCCTCGGCTACTCTCATCCAACTCCTGCCAGCCGCCCTGCGAAGATCATCGCTCTACCGAGTCTGAGGACGTCCCACACTACGTTTACCGATCCGCGGTCTCCACTCGAGAACTCGTCTACCCCATCGGTTATCGGTTCTTCGGATGATATGGCCGGCCCACTGCCACTTCAGCATGCTAATTCGGTGGGCTATGTCGGTGACTGGTTCTCTGTCGGATCACCTCGTTTCGAATTCGATCTGTCAGAGAAACCCCGAGCATAGCCCTTTCCATAGCACGCTGAGCGACTTTAAATTTGTGGACCAGCCCCACCGTGAGTGTCCACGTTTCGGCAACATATGTCATGACGGGTAGGACGCACTGATTGAAGACTTTCGTCTTGAGTTATTAGTTATATATTGAGTTATATATCTTCGAATTATTTGTTAATTCGACTAAACTAATGCCCGAAAAATTTTGCTCATATCTTGTCCACTCTCTACAATATGTTGAATAACACTTGCTCCCCTTCCTTTCTCAGGGACCGCTTTGTTCATCTCCACAGTGACGCCCGCGCTATGCGGTCGTCCCGGATTCTTCATCTCCGCACCCCAGAGCATAATGCGGCGGGATATTCTAATTCTTTTACCGTGACTGCGATTCGCTTGTGGAACAGCCTGCCTCTGGACATTCGTCAGGCTTTGACCCTGGAGATTTTCAAAAGGAAAGTTTTTTATCACTTCCTTGATCTGCAGAATAGGCAGTAAACGATCACCAGTTATTTTATTTTATTGCTTATTGGTATATAAGTTATCGTGTTTAGTAATTATCTTCAATATGTATGTAGGTATTTTTGTTGTTATTTATCTTTTTATGTACTATCATTTATGTAGGTTTATAATAATTTCTATTATCCTCTAGTCTAAGTTAATGTATTTCCCTAGGTTTACGTAAGTTTATTATTGTATTTAATCTTCTTTTTGCACTACCTATCGCCAGTCCCTTCAATACCAAAGGTTTGCTGGAATAGAATGCTTCTTTCATTAAGCACGTCCTTGTACCTACACTTACAATGTAATTAGTGCAATAAAGAATTAAAATAAAATAAATAAGAATTTTAAGCCCCAGTTTCTCGTACACTAACAATCTATTAATCTACTATTAACGGCTGCCAGTAGTTTCTTTCTGTATACAGTTTGTCTAACTGACAACTGTTAACAGTAGAATATTATCAGAGAAACTGGGTGTAAGTTCCGCAGGAAAACCGCCATCAGTGTGACCCGAAATACGTACCTGCGCAGTGAAAGCCATTCGGTCAAGTTATGTACCGGGCATTATATATAACCTTAAATGAATTATTCCCTAAAGTTTAATTAAAACCGAGATTAATGGGCTTCAGTTCGGGATCGCTTTCAGCCCGATGAATAGTTTAGATAATTGAGTGGATTGTGTAAGTATTTAGGCACCAGATTTGGCTTCAGCTTGCCTTAACAATAGATTTAATAGATCCAACTTCGAGAGCTGCTTCATACTAAAGTTATGAATTAACTTTTATGTTTTTAGTATCTATAGCTGTGCTATATATTTGTATGGAAAAGTATATATATGTATATAGGTATATTGTTAATTTTTTTTTTATTTAGGAAAACTTTAATTTATTTTCTTTTAGAATAACCTAATGTAAATGTATTACAATGTAACCATTACTTTCAATAAACAATTATTATTGGGGTTAAAGTATGAAATTGCCGTTTTATTGCAATAGGTTCTTTGAATTGACATAGAATCTTCATGGTTTGAGGTTTTCGAATGAAACTTTTTTCAAATGGTTTCTATGATGTTATTTTTTTAAAAAATGTGAAACATTTGAATATCGACTTTCAATTGTTTTTGTTATTCAATTTAGACAAGAAAGATGGATACTGCGAAAATTCGAGTGATTTTTGAATACGAGTTCCGACGCGGAACTAACGCGGCAGAAACAGCCCGCAATATCAATGCTGCGTTTGGAGAGGGGTCTACTAATGAACGCACCGTGCGATTTTGGTTTAAACGCTTTCGTGATGGAAATTTCGACTTAAAGAACGAGCCACGAGGAAGACCGCCCACACAGGTGAATAACGATGAATTAAGAGAGATAGTGGAAGCCGACCCTAGTCAAACTACCCAGGAATTAGCGGCATGGTTTAACGTTACCTTACCCACAATATTGACTCACTTGCGTCAAATCAATAAAATAAAAAAATACGAAAAATGGGTGCCTCATGATTTGACTGATCTGCAGAAAGAAACGCGTGTTGAAACTTGTGTTGCCTTGTTGAACCGGTACAGAAATGAAGGAATATTGGATCGAATTGTAACACGTGATGAAAAGTGGATTCTTTATGATAACCGGAAAAGAAAAATGCAATGGCTGACCCCAGGTCAAATGCCACAACAGTATTCAAAAATCACTCGAATTTTCGCAGTATCCATCTTTCTTCTCTAAATTTAATAACAAAAACAATTGAAAGTCGATACCTATTCAAATGTTTCACATTTTTTAAAAAAAGAACATTATAGAAACCATTAGAAAAAAGCTTCATTCGAAAACCTCAAACCATGAAGATTCTATGTCAATTCAAAGAACCTATTGCAATAAAACGGCAATTTCATACTTTAACCCCTATTATTATTATTTAGTGTCAATATATTTTATTTAGCTATTATAATTAAGGTTGAAAAAATACCTTAGTAGGAGTGGACCCCTAGTATGTACAGTCGACAGCACCTCAACCGTTACATTTTAGTTGCAAAGTGGCCTGTAACGTAAATGACTAGAGTGCATAGATGTATAGTTTGATGTGCTGTCGTGATTCGTAATGACTCTCGAGAAAAGCTTATAGACGTGGCTCAGAAGTGAGATGGGTCTATAATTATTCACATAGGTAATTTATAGGTACTGTAGGTACATCAACCGCTATAGCCATCCGACTGAACAGACCAACTAGAAAATAAGTCACCGAGGGATCGAGGAATATTGCTTTGTAGTTTAAAACGTACGTACTCGACTACATACTGCGGTTCTACCCCTTCGGAGCTTATAGCTTCGCAAGAATTTTTCTTAAAACGTTTACGTCGCCACGGAGAAACTAAAAAGAGCTAACGGTGCAGCTTTACGACTAGACTTAAAGAAAATACCGGCGCAAAATCTGGGCTGAAATGTGTATACGGTTTTATAACACGGGCGGGAACATAAACCGTATCGAGACAAAAGCTCGTTAAGGAACGCTACTTCTTAGTAAATTATGTAGGGAAATGCAGAAAGGCCGCCTTGTTTGTTACTTAAAACGCAGACGCATTAGATTAATAAACTTGTGGTTTTTTTTTTAGCCTATATACGTCCCACTGCAGGGCCAGGCCTTCTCTAAGAGAGAGATAATATTTTCCTCACGATGTTTACCTTCAACGTTACCTAGTGTTATTGCTACTACCACTTCACAGATGTCAGTAACTTAGAAACATTCCGCATGGAATGAGTAATTTCCGGGAGGAAAGGTGTGTCCTATGTCCTTCCCCGGAACTCAACCTATCTCCATACCGAATTTCATCTAAATCCGTTTAGCCGTTATTACGTAATTGAGTAACAAACATCGAAACATCTTCACAAACTTTCACATTTATAAAATTAGTAGGATAACACCAATGTGTTTATTTTACATCACGTCTGATTACCATGCCTTAGGGCGGCTTGACAACTTCTGTCAGTAGACGAGCCACTAGTCTACAAGCCTCCACCAATCCGGACTTGGCCCCCGTGGTGGAGTATGGCCTATACCTTCCTCAGGGAAGAGACCCGTGCCCCGCGGTGGGGACATAATGGGTTGATGATGAGGTCATGGGTTCGATTCCCACTTGGGGTCGCCGTACACATGGCCTCAGTCTGGGTGTATTTCCATGTTTGAGATGTCCTTGCCTGGTTATCATAGCACAGGGTATCCTACTTTGGGTCCAGGTCAAGTGATTGTGTTGTGTGGAAGTTATTATTATTATTTCAGGAATTAAGTATTCTTGAAATAACTTTGTAGTCATCAAAACAGACCTTCTATTTACACCAACTTTATGTTTCAATGTAAGCTAAACTTCGCTGACAAACACTATAGACGTTATGCTCATGATATAAAGTCTGAAATACCAATGGATCTAGGCTAGTTTACAAAGGCCGACACAAGAATTGTAATAAATTGCACAATGGCAAGCACACCTTTAATAATCAGATGAAAAAAACTAAACCGATGTATAAAGCTCATCATTCTCAGACCACCTCACAATGCTTAAGACCCATTCGGATCAAAATTGTAGCTCGCAAAAAGCTCGAGTCACAAATAACGAACCACAACCTTAAAATGGCAATAAAATCCATTGTATCATGTAAAAATAAAAGAAAAAAATTAAAAACTTACAGTCTTATTTATAAAAGCTCGATTCCTTAAGACACTTCCAAAACGCCGATTGAAATGGTCTGTGATGGAGATTTTACAATGAAAAGATGTAGACAGAAAACTAAGCAAATTATCGATAGTATGGTCAGTATCTTTGTAACCAATACGTGTGTCGATAATTTGCTTAGTTTTCTATCATTTTGGTATTTGTTTTGGACATTATTGTATCAACGTCAAGTCTCTAGTTAATGTGACCGTGTTGTATATGGGGATTTTCCGATGGATTCCGGGGTCCCATTCCGGGGATTCCGTGTGGCGCCGGATTAAGAATAGCGCCACTATCTTCGCTAAGACAGAACGAGCAATCCAACGCGTTCAAAACGCATGCGCCAGGTTTTGCTTCTCTATTCCAAAGCGGGCACATGTTACACCCTTTTTAAATGCAAAAGGAATGCTAAAAATGGAAGCAAGAAGACACATGCACTTGGCAAATTTAGTTCATAAGATTGTCCATAGAAAGAGACCTTGGTTCCTATTTAGAAAATTTATCTGGGCAAATGATAACTATACTCGCAATATTCGCAGAAGGCATTTGAACCTGATGCTAATACCAAGACACAAGTCAGCGGGCTTTAGAGGCAGTTTTAAGTATGCAGCTGCAAAGATCTGGAACAACCTGCCTCCACCCTTACGAGAATTTATGACCACTGTAAGTTTCAAGAAACACCTAAAAGTTTTACTTATCGACCAACAAAAGTCTTTGCAGCTGTAAAGCAGTCGCTGTTACACATATTAACTAATAACTAAATTAAAATGTGGAACTCCAAACCAGTCACGCACGGTTTTACATACCTATTCGAAAAATTTTACTGTATTTATTAAAATTTAATTTATGCCTAAATAAATGGTTTTGACTTGATATAATTTTCGATTCTAATGCTGAATTTTGATAAATTTGTATTAAATCTTAATATCAATTAAAATTTCTTTCCAACTTTATTTAATTAAGTACAATTTAATTTATATAATTTACATAATAATAATATAATCAATTTAAATTTCTTTTAGTTCCAATCAAATTTCATTTCTATTGCTCTTTTAAAAATTATTTTAATAAATTTATACATCACAAGTTTGTATGTTGTAAATCATGTCATAATTTTTATAAAACGATTGGTGCATTGGACTGTATTCAGCATTGTTAAATTATAATTTTTTTAAAGATTTTTTAAAAAAAAAATGCGAATAAAGGGGACGGGCTGAAAACCAGCGCTACTGACTATGCATGCAGTCATAGCAATAAGCTGAGCCCCTTCCCTTTTGCCATAAAAATAAAAATACTCACTGATTTTTATGATGTAAATTGATTTTATGGTAAATAAATATTTTCACTTTCAACTTTCAACACTCCATCTCCTTCCGTGGATGTCGTAGAAGGCGACTAAGGAAATAAATTACCAGGAGACGGGCAGCAGCTTTCTTTCTGAGAATCCAACCGCATACTGCGATCGCCAACCCGCCTGCCAAGCGTGGCGATTATGGCAAAACCACTATGGTTATGAAAACCATGAGGGAGGCCTCTGCCCTGCAGTGGGCGTCAAATGGCTGATGATGATGGGGATTTTGTTACACCCTGTATTATTAGGTACATTATCCTCCTCTGTCTTGTTATGTTGTTATTTTCAAAGACAGGACTGAGGAGGTTACAGACCGGTAAATTAAATATAAAATGAACACAGCCTAAAATTTACAATACAATTTACTGGTTTACCGGATAATGTATGAAAATGAAAAATATGAAAACGCTCTTATTGACCATAGTTATGCCAGAAATACATAATAGTGAGCTCTGAAAGGAAACCCTGTATCGCAGGTACTTTGAGGGTATTAACATAACTGTAAAGTAACACTATTCTTAAACTAACAAACAGGACAAAGTAATTAAAAACTCAACAAAATAGTGAGTATTTTCATGTATGTAATATGTAGTAACTTCCACACAATACAATCACTTGCCCTGGTCCCAAACTAGGATACCCTGTGCTATGGTAACCAGGCAAGGATGGTATGGTAAAATGGCTAGTCTGAGTATTGATTTAGACCTACAACAGATAAATAAACCTGCAACATGCCTTTTGCCTTATTTTATACCATAATAACCTAGTTAAGCCTTAATTTATTTTAAGTTGTTTTCTGATGATAGTATTTTCTGAGGTTAACACGAGCACTAGACATAATAAAACTGAATTTTAACGGATATTTACTCGTTTACAGTAAATATCTAGTAGTAAACTAACAGTTAATGCTTTCAAAAAGACGCCTGTCACCTCAGTCTACCGAGACCACCGCACTTGCAAAAGTACCGAAACGTCGGAAATTTGTAAAATGGAAAAGTAAACAAGTAAATATCCGTTAAAATTCAGTTTTATTATATTTTTTGATGAGGCAATAAATACTTTTTTATCTTATCTTATCTATCAACATAACAATAATTTTGAATAATGCTTAAAGTATTCAGTTGAATTTAGATTATATTGTGTACCATTCAGCCTTTACAAAAAGGAGGCCAAATCTTTAGACCCAGTGGGTCACACACCCCTTTCTCACGAGATGCCGGCAGATAACTGTGGTCTCCGCACGCTATGAAACCTCGCGCAAAAAAGGTCAAATTCTGTGCATATTCATTCAATTATGTAACGTCACCTTAGCGCCTGCTCTATGCTTAACTAGGTGCTAAATTCAGAACATGTGTTCTGAGGTGCTAAATGTGGAAAGAGAGAAATTAGTGGGACTTGAGTTTCTACGTTAATGAAACTAGTATTGCTTGTGTTATGATCCTGTAGTCAGAAAATAAAAACTGTTGCGACTTAGGAACGAGTATAAGGACATTTAGTCATTCTTATTGTAATACTCATGTAATTTGGAAATAGCCTGGCTACCCATAGCACGGGCGACCCTAGTTTGGGAGCGAGTTTTACAATACAGATTTTTCAGTTTTATTTTAATTTTCATTGCTGGTTTAAGAAGAAAAAAGAGCTCCGTTTAACCAGAATTAAGAGTAAATCGTGTCGTTAGTTTGTAATATATAATATACAATGGATTTCATTTATTACGACCATGTTTGGAGCGACCATTTACCTATAGCGACGTTAAATCTAAGTACCTTGAATATAAAGCATACTTTAGTACAAAACTCATGTGGCTATAGCGGCTTTGGATGTAACGCCGAGTTCGGGTGTCGCGACTGTTTTTAATTAATCATTTGTAACAAATTCCTAGAAATCCCATGCAGGTATTGCGACCGGAGTCGGCCGCCAAAGACACAAAGATTTCTTTCTTTCACAAACATTCATTATCTTTTGTTTACATCCACACACATGGTCAGCAAGTGCGGAGACCTTTACCTTTTGTTTATAGATATCAGCTAAGTAGGTAGGGAAGCGTGGACGTTTCGGGTTAAATTTATGGTCCGGTTACAAACTGATATTCTGAGTAGCAACTGGGTTTTAGCTGTGGTTTTAGTAAACTTTTGAATAAGTTTGCCTGCTAGACGCACATTCACTGTTACAGAAAAGGAGGAAATCATTTCAAAATTTAAAAACGGTGAAAACAATGCTGATTTTTGCAAAAAAACACATTTTAAAATGTACCAGTGAATAACTATGTGTGCAAATATTTTCAATAATAAATTAATTTAAACTATACAGTGTACGTGTCTGTATCTCTTTACGTCTGTAACGACTTCCGGATATAAGGACAAAAAAATAGAGTGGTCCCTTCATCGTCGTTATACCCGAAATCCACTGTATGTCGCAAATACTGACATCAGCGTATATTTATCGGTCTCAGAACTGGATTTTGTTTCTTTTTCCGTTCACTGTGTACATCCAGCTATAATTAGGGTACTAAAACAGTAGACCTTATTAAATCAAGCTCGTCGAGGCTGGATGTACAGTTGACACCACATAAACCTTTATACGTATGCACTCTAGTCAGTTACATTAAGGGTGACTCAGCAACAAAAATGTAAAGGTTGACCTGCTGTCGACTGCACATAAGTGTGTACAGTCCACAGCACTTACACTGACAATCCAAATTCAAGACTAATTTTGGAGTTTTTTCGTCCATTTTTCTCCAAAATGATCTAGATTTTGAAATGGACACCTAGTTTAACTCGTAACGTTCATTAAGTCACAGTTTATGTGCTACTTTGAATGAAAAAGAATTGATTTCATTTGATTCAACTATATGTCTGTATCCGTGTGGCACCGGATTAAGAATAGCGTCACTCCATTTCCTTCCATGGATGTCGTAGAAAGCGATTAAGGAAATAAATTACCAGAAAACGGGCAGCAGCTTCTTCCTAATATTCCAACCGCATACTGCGATCTCCAACCCGCCTGCCAAGCGTGGCGATTATGGCAAAACCCCTCATGGTTATAAAAACCACGAAGGAGGCCTATGTCCTGTAGTGGGCGTTAAATGGCTGATGATGATGATATTATCCTTGCGAAAAGACCGGACTAAAGTCCAAAGTGCCAAGGGTGCCTGCTGTCGATTGTACACATATTATTATGTACGATTGTCCACGGCCTTCGGTGACAAAAGACGAATGGGACTTTCTCTGAGACGAATCTTGAACAAATCAACGTTGCTAATTGCATTTTGTGTGAAGTGTCTAAAAGCCTTTTAGGACCTGGATAAATAACTCATTCACTTGTTGTTAACAATTTGTTACATTAGGCGTAATTATATTATCGCAGGTATGATGTAAAGTAAACTTTGTGTAAGGGGTATTGTTAACCCCTGACACAACATTAAAAAAACCTTTATCGGCATGACAATAATTGTGAAATAAAAATTTTGCATTTTGTTTGAGATGGATCACCACAAATCAAAAATGGACTTAGATGGACTAACTTATTTTCAGCTCAGGAAGCCACCACTAGTCACAATTTCATAGGAACATTACCGTTCCCCTTCGTCCACTAGAAAGAACTTTAAATCCCTTTTCCTCGAATCAGAAATATTCAAATACGTAACATAGAAAACAAAGCCGTTGGTACATGCCGGGATTCGAACACATGACCTCTCGAACGTGGAGCTAGCGTTCTACCGTTGCTCTACAAAAGCTTTCCAAGCTTATTAGGGTCAAAACTGATTGGTCCACTTGACCCACTTTTCCCTGAAATAACATTTCTGACTCTGTGCCAATAATTAACCTCCTTTTTGAGGAAAACCTTATAAAATCAGATGACATTGACATATGTTTTTGATACAATCTGACATAAATCATTTTTCAACATTCTTGTCTTGCCTTTGTATTGTGTTCAATGTGTTTTTGTATTTTTATTACTTGTTATTTATCATAAAAATCAGAAACCGCTCTGGTCGTTGCTGGAAGGTACTCGTATGTAAATAAAACGATACCCTTAGATGTGACACATGTAAAAAAACTTACACTGAAGGAAGCGTGAATCTCGAAAACGTATAAAAAATATCCTCCAGTTTGAGTTTACATACTTCGTCCGCGTGGAATTTAGGTACAGGGTGTTTGGTGCATCGTTTGTCAAATTGAATTTACCGAAAAGAGGGGTCATTTAACCTGATTGTTTGGATGTTTGTCATAGTGGGTTTGCCTCAAACTTAGGTTATGCTGGCATTGTTTACTGTAGAGGACATAGAAAAACTAAAAAAGTGGGTATTTTTAAATAAAAAAAATATATAAAAATATTACCTGTGAAAAATTACGAAAAATAAATTAATCAAATAATAAATACTTATTAGATTTAAATGGAGTAGGCTTGCCCAGCACCTATACCATACTGACAGCTTAGACGGCCTAATCCACAAGAAAAATAAGTCAATACGTGCAGACCCAACAAGCCGCGGATTTCCTCACAAAAAACAATAGCCCAGGCACCGCAGCGTCCGAGTGGTCTCTTCACTCATTTAGTGTGTGTGAAGGTGCCACCGGACGCTGTATAAATCATCTCATTACGTAGATGGAAAGGCCAAAGTTTATTAGATCTGGGGGCCAGAGAAGTACCCTATACCCTACCCTAAGTCACAGGTAAATTTAGAAAAAAGTCCATAAACATTGTGCTGTCGACTAATGTCATGAAAGATAAAACGGCAAAAACTTCGATCAAAGTTGTCTAGAAGAGATCGCTTTTAGCGATAAGACCGCCAATTGTATACGGCAAAACTTAGACATGTAAGCATTTTAATGTATTTTGTTTTCTGGTGTGTACACGAGTGCTTTTCGGTCCCCTAGGGGAGCAAAAATAGGGGATCCTAGTGGAATAAGTGCTGACAACCGGCCACGTTAAGCATGCCAATTTGGCTAACAATTTGCTGCCTCACATTGAAGGCTCTGGTTGCGGTTCTATACTATAACAATTCTATGACGTTGATCATTTTCTACCATTCGCCTTTACTTTCCTATAGACGGTTTCACTCTCGTGTCGGTAAATAAATAATGCATTCACCGTGCGGCCCAGGATTCGACCGTGACCGCGCCAAGTGTGACGCGAATACAAAGGGGCTGTATGGTGCATTTCACTCGGATTTCCAATGTTCTTGGGTTTATAAGCTCTTAGGGTGTATGCACATAACAGCGGGCATTGCCGTGCGGTCGCAATGTTATTAATATATTAATCTAAAACCGCCCTAACACCGTAATTCTAAACTTTTTAGCGCAATATCGAAAAGCGTTATTACCTAAAAGTTAATAATGCCATCTTTCGGAATTGGCGCGGTAGTGTAACACTGTCGTAACAAACAAAAATAATATTTTTTTCTCCTAATGGTTTGAGAGACCGAGAAAAGATGTCCTTGACCTGTTTCCTGTTCCTTAAAATATTCCTTGGAAAGTATCTGACGTGCAATGAATAAAGCTTTCTTTTGACTCGAATCACTAGTAGTAGAATGTTACAAAACGTCCGATCAACTTGTAATGTTGTCCTATTTTTCCTAAAAGTGGGGTATTTATCCATCAATATAAAAAAACGTACTATTGAAACAACGCTTAAACCTTAAAACAATTTCTTCAGTATCGACAATTATTTTGTTATAGAAATTGACCGCACTATATCCAAGTATGTATAAAACTTTTGCTTATTTTGGAACAACTTCGAAATCATAAAAAAATATATTTGCAGGTTTTAAACTTTAGTACTCTGATTTCAAAGTTATTTGTATTAATATGTAGAGCCTCGCATAGAGCGCTAAGCACCCGTTCTGCAGCCGCTAATGCGAAAAGCCTTGGGTATTACTGACTCTATGTAATACTATGGTATTACATAGAGTCAGTAATACCCAAGTTCTATGGAACCAGTAATACCAGAAAGATTTTACCGTTTCTCTACACATAGTTATTTCTAAAATGCGTAATTCGTGAAACTTGGTTAGGTTAGGTTAGGTTAAATTTTTTTCATTACTTTCGATTTTTTTTTTATTCATGTTCCGTATTTTAAAAAAAGTATTATCTCATACTGTTTTTCTGGCTTTGAGTGGAGCTGTTTCATAGATATTAGAATACTTAAAACCATATGCGTTTGCAAGTGCCGTGGTCTCGGTAGACTGAGGTGACAGGCGTCTATTTGAAAGCATTAACTGTTAGTTTACTACTAAATATACAGTTAATACTGTTAGTTAATCCTAATCTTTAGTTAATATTTTATCCGTTCAAATTCAGTTATTACTATGTATAGTGCTCGTGTTAACCTTAGAAAATACTACTATATGCGTTCGTTAGAATGGACATATTACTTTGAATTTTTGAATTTTTTGAATTTTTCGTAATTTATTGGCTATAAGTTACGTATTACAACTAGGGCTACGATATTAAGTTACACACTAACGTAAGTCCCTGACTCCTAAACTAGAGCAACCTGTATCTTAGGAGTCAGTTCCTTCCTTTTTAGATGTAGCACTTTTTACTTTTATTACTCTCTGGTAAAGAAAATCTAATGAAGAATTTAAAAAAGAAACAAAATAAAGGAATAAAAATAATAAATTAACTGCCTGCAGAAAGTTTGTGTGTGTGCGCGTGTGTGTGTGTGTGTGTATGTGTGTGTGTGTGTGTGTGTGTATGTGTGTGTGTGTGTGTGTGTGTATGTGCGTGTGTGTGTGTATGCGTGTGTGCGTGAGAGTATGTGCCGAGTGCTCGTATAGAACGGTAAGCCCGTTTTACAAATATGCATGTCCTGTTTTTATATTTTTACTTTAGTATAGTGAAAAGTGATTCGTTGTAAAACAATGATCTACTGAAAGCTGCGATATTAGTAGAACGCATAAAGTACAAATAAAATAATTTAAACCCTTGTATTTCGAAAAATAAATATCTGAAAAAAACTAAGATAAAAAGTATTTACCAAACACACCCTAATTAGCGTGTCTTAGGAATTGCGCATTTTAGAAATAACCTTGTATACAGATGGAGCCTCTGGGTCTATAAAGCACCATTTGTTGCTTTAGCAGCTGCAGAAGGATTGTATTGTTGAAGACTGTTTTTTACAGATTTGCGCTGGTCGATTTGAACTTAGATCTTACTTCTGTTTATTTAACCGTTGTATTCGGGAGGTACCAGCTCCTCTTAAAATACCGATTAGTCGTGGTCTCTTAATTATGGCAATAATTTTGGGGATCGAATCTTGTTTAGGATAAACGTCGGTACATACCTTTTAAATCAACTCGCCGTTGAAATAAACTAAAAGTTTATCGTAATATTTTGTACGTACAACGTGTAGGTAGGTACTTTTTATCAGAGTAATAACTTTCATATTAAACTCCCTTATTTAAAATAGAGAATAACAACGTAGGTACCTCTATTTTCCAGTTAGTTATTGGAGTAATTTGTGAGAAATTATGTTTATTGACTTCCAGGATACAACCATTTTGTGTTCGGAAATAGTATCTATATTGAACGGTGAAAATGGCGCATAAAAACCGTAATTCCTCCGGGTAAGTTTCTACTTAAGGTCTATCCACGCTACGGTAGGTTGGCGACGCGTCGTGCGGGTGACACGATTTCAATCTAAAATAATCCTTATGGTCGTGAAATTAGAGACTAGAAAAGAAGGCCGTCCCCGTGTCGTGCCGGCCCACGTGGCCGGGCTTTTTTTGTACTGGTATTGTGGTTTCTAACCCTACATGTATTTAAGGTTTATTTTAGTACGTATTTTCGCATCCACACGTCGCTGGCCCGTTGTAATGTGGATAGTCCGTTACATCGTAACCATAATCAGCCTATAAAGGGTGTAACAAAACTGAATCACTGTGTTATCCTGTCTGTCTGACAAGAGCCTTTTCCTGGGGAAAGTATGAAGAGATCAAGTTGAATTTAATGTCAAATACTAAGACCAATTGTCGCTTAAACCTTCTACATCAACGCAATCAAAAGATATGACCATTTATGTCATGCTGGGTACCTACAGATCAACCGTACTGATGCGAACGAACGGTTTAGTGAGTCAATCAGGGGTGCGAACACGTTAGTCCTCCAGTGTATGGAGTTGTCTGATATAACCTACTGCGAACTGTCAAATACATACATATTTTGACACTTTCGAGTCGTCTAAATGCTTAACCCGTTAGAGTTGACAGTTACGAGATATAAAGGCTGGAGCCTAATTATGCGCACCAAATCCTGTCGAAATCCTGACGGTTGCGATAGCAACTAGTATGGAATTTGACAGTTACACGATTGGAATCGTTCAGGATATGCTGCGCGTAATAGAAGCAGGGCACACAGAACGGTCGTCGACCAATGCTGATTAAATTATTCTTGTTGCACTAACCCATGCTAAGGACAATTTTAAAAACCTAACAGCTCAGTTGGGAGAGCGCTTGCACGGTGAGCCAGAGGTCGCGGGTTTAAGTCCTGGCATGGGTGGAATTTTTAGCCTCTAAATAGGTTTTTAAAACAATGCTGATTAGCTCATTAAAATGACAGGTGCACTATCAGGTCATGACAGATACATGGTCAGGTCACAAGACGTTTTTTGTCATACCATTGATGACTAGGTGTTACGTGTGCAGTGTGTGCGTAAACTGTGCTTTCATGCAGTTGTCGTTCTACTATAGATCCAGGCTGTTCGCGGTTGATCTGAGCCCGGCATGACATTTTTTAAACTCATTACCTATCCTTGAGCAACAACCAACAAGCTTCTGACGCTTATTGGCAACTCTTTCACAACCTCTTTTATATAAGGCACTTCCCGTTGATGCGGCGCCTCACTTGAACACTCGTATTTGCGTGTTTGGCAAATATTAAACCAATAGTTAACTTTGTAATCGTTTGTTCTGAACTCTTTCATGTTTTCACAGGGCATCTCGAGGTTCTCAGTGGGAGTCCTTACTGAGGAAGTTCTCAGAAGCCCACAAAGTGGAATGCAAGTAAGTGCCACATCTAACTATAGAGCGTAAAGTAAAATAAGGCAGTCAGATCTGCCAAATTTCGAGCCCAAACTATTTAGTGTAGTCTGTATCGTTAACCATCTAAGAAGAAGAGCGTAACTGACGACGACTTGCAAATGCGGATTTACTCAGTAAGTGAGTGAGATTTCTGTTTTCTTTTCCAATCCAATCAGTTGGTCGCTCAGTACTGAGAATTGTATGATATGATATAACCGGGAAGTCTATCCTTGACTTGTTGAGTGCTCTCCATCCGGGCTTGTCACCCATAGCGTGGACCGTCTGATGGATTCTCAGTTCTGTGCCCCTGGTGATCTTCCGCCCAATTACGCACACCAAATCCTAATTGAGAAATCTCACATCTGGAATACATCAGGACTTGGTGCGCATTGTACAAGGACTGGTCACTGCATTTAGTTCGCCTTAAGCCGTGACTGGTTGTTACAGGCAGCATAAAGGTGCAATTTAATATCAAATCACGTCTTCCAGGTCAGTGTCAGTGCAAATCCCGCGGGTGCAGCGCTCCGCAAAGCACTACCCGACCGGCAGTCATTACGAGGGCGAGTGGAGTGTGCTGGGCATGAGCGGGCAAGGCGTTTACACGCTTCCTAATGGTATGACTCCTCTACCTGATAAAACCAAAGAAATCGTTAAGACAAGACAATACATTACCTACGTTACATTACGTTCCTTTACTTCCTTTCATTACGTGATATAACATCGCATTACATTACATAAACTCACTTAAGTAATTTTATTGGCCATTACTTCCAGAGACATACCTAGTACATTTTAAGACATATTTTAGGTCAACATAAATCGTAGGTCCCTGACTCCTAAGCTAGAGGGTAACCTATATGTCAAAGTTAGTGTGTTAGCATGTACCTACTCGTATGTGTATGTGATATTTGAGTGTGTATGTGATATTTGAGTTTTTATGATGTAGGGCATGTGTGTATAGCAGGAGTTCCCAAACTATTTTCACCGTGGCACCCTTGTTGTGCTAAAAAAATTCGCGGCACACCTACTCTTAAAGTGGCTTGACTGCTTTAGAAAACAAGAAAACACAATGCAGTTTAATGCTCATTTACCTTTAATGTGAAGAATGAAACTGTTTTAGTGAATTTTTATTTGAAACAAAAGAAGCACTACCACCACAAAATGGCCGACGACTCGTCGTCGTCAGTGTTGCCATACTATAAAAAATAAAATTTGACTATATACTTGATTCGATTTTTTTTGTGAAAAATTAAGTGTCGACACTGCTGGCTAATGCCTGCGGCACATCTGGCACAAGCTCGCTGCACTCCAGGGTGCCGCGGCACGTACTTTGGGAATCTCTGGTGTATAGTATGGTAAGGCCCTTTTGGAGTTGTAACGGTTACGAAACAAATCCGGTTTCCAGGTGTAATCTACAAGGGCGAGCTCGAGGATGGCCAGTTTCACGGCAAGGGAGAGCTGCAGTACCCCAGCGGGGTGCTGCTCAAGGGCAAATGGGTGTGGGGCGAGATGGTCGAGCGGACGCTGTTCTTCGACGACGGGCTCGAGTACAGCGAGGTCGACTGGAAGTACTGCAAGATGCCCGATCGAAGGTACTTAGCCAAGTTAATTATTACGAAAAACGTCACTGCTGCAGTAATATCTAATATATAAAAATCTCGTGGCACAGTGCTTGTATCATCATCATCATCATCAGCCCCTTGACATCCACTGCAAGACACAGGCCTCCCTCATAGTTTTCATAACCGTGAGGGGTTTTGCCGTAATCGCCACGCTTGGCAGGCGGGTTGGCGATCCCAGTAGATACGCTTGGAATCTCAGGAAGACGGTGCTGCCTGTCTCCTGGTAATTGATTTCCTAAGTCGCCTTCTACGACATCCACGGGAGGAAATGGAGTGACGCTATTCTTAATCCGGCGCCACACGGGTGCTTGTTATCGAACTCCTCCAAAACGCCTTTACCAACTTTTATGATTTTTTTTTTGTGTAGGTATATTGGTAGGACTGAGCACCGAGTCAGCTAGTATAGATACAGATTTGGAGAGATTGAAGGTTATAGTACGTATGTGCCTGAATACCCGTCTTTAATTTTAATCAGATAGACGGTTTGTTCTTTCATTAACCCCAAGCAAAGAGAAAAGCATCGTAGGCGTGTTGGTAGTGTTGGCGTAGATATTAAAGACGGAGATGATCGAGAGTAATTAAATTTATGTACAAGAGAAAACCTTTTAGCAAAACCGACAGGATTCTTTCACAGGCATCTAACCGTTGACGCTCGTTGCCATGACTACACGCGCGCGCAGAGTAATGCGCTGCGTCCGCTGCACGAGCCCCGTATCCATGGCATGGGTGGCGGAGAGGTCGCCACATCACTCCCCCGCTTAGACCGTTGCTACGGTCGATAGTAGTCTGGGAATGTTACTTTGCGGCCACTTTTCGTTGATCGTTTCGGAACGACTTCGCTGTCTTCGTCGGCGTCTGCGGTCGATTTGATTTGGTTGTCGTTCGCGATGTGGCCGGTTTTAGTCGATCGACACTGTTTGCTCTCAGACAGCCGATATTTTGCAGCTTCTACGCAACACCTTGTGTGGCCCACTATATGCTGGCTGAAAGGAACGGTGCGCCGGACCCTGTCGGAGGAAGACATGTGACGACGTGCTTAGGTCCTTGGGTACGTAGAAGATGCGTCTTTAAGCGTGGCACGATGTCGCTTGTGGGGCGATTTGGCTCATCTGGTTTTTCAAACGGCATGCGAAATCGGTGATGTCGACTGGAGCAGATGGTACAGGGGAGAAAAACTGTCCCAGTAAGCGGAGTGGTTCGCCATAGACCAGCTCTGCGGCAGAGGATTGGATTTCTTCTTTCCACGCGCTGCGGATGCCTAGCAGCACGAGTGGGAGTACTTCGGTCCAGCGGTCGATGGCGTGGCAGGCAATGGCAGCCTTGAGCTGCCGATGGAGCCTCTCCACGAGCCCGTTAGCAGCGGCATGGTATGCCGTGGTTGTGTGGTGCGTGGCTCCCAAGTGTACCGAGAGCGCCTTGAAGAGGTGCGACTCGAACTGCCGCCTGCGGTTGGTGTGGTGATGTTGTCGGGGCAGCCAAAGCGGGCAACCCAGCCCGACACGAAGGCGGACTCTGCGGAGATGTCCTGCAGTGGGTATGCCTCAGGCCAACCACTGAAACGGTTGACAATGGTGAGGCGATACCTAAAACCACACGAAATTGGTAAAGGGCCGACGATGTCCATATGAACTTTCCCAATGGTGCGCTTGTATGTCTGTAGATCTTAAATTTCTGGCACTGCAAGCATTCTTTGGTCATTCTGCGACAGTCCTTGTTCATGCCCGGCCAAATAAACCTTTGCGCTACTAATCGTGCTGTTGCCTTTGCTCCTGGGTGGCTGAGATTGTGCAGACTGTCAAATGCCTGTCGGCGAAATTGAGATGTGACGAAAGGCCTTGCTTGATCTGTTGATTTATCACAATATATCTCAGTATCTGTGTGAGGTATTCTGACCTTTTGAAGCTTGAGAGATGAACCGCTCTGGAGTAGTTCTTGAAGTTCGCTATCCGTTTGTTGGGCGCTGGCAAGGGACTGGTAATCGAAAGTTGTATCTGAGATCTCCTCGATGCGTTGAGAGTGCGTCAGCTATGACGTTCTCCGTTCCGGTTACAAACTGTATATCTGTGCTAAATTGGCCTATATAATCCAAATATCTGAATTGCCTTGGAGAACAGTTGTCTCGACTTGTGCTGTAGACAAACGTTAAAGGCTTGTGCTCGGTATAAATCGTGAAAGGGCGCACCTCGACCATGTGTCTAAAATATTTTATGGCTTCGTAAATTGCCAGGAGCTCCCTGTCGTAGGGACTGTACTTTGCTTGGGACGGACTTAGCTTCCTTGAGAAGAATGCTAAGGGTTGCCGGTTGTTTTCCCGGCGTTGTTGTAGTACCGCTCCGATCGCTTTATCTGAGGCGTCTGTTTGAATGGAGAGCTCTACGTTTGCGTCAGGGTGAGCTAACAATGCTGCTTGTGACAGGTTTGACTTACAAAGCTCGAAGGATTTAGTCTGCTCTCCGGTAAAGTGGACTGGAGTTGATGCTTTCGTTTTAGGGCCTGCAAGCCCCCGTGGTGGAGTATGGCCTATACCTTCCTCAGGGAAGAGACCCGTGCCCCTCGGTGGGGACATAATGGGTTGATGATGATGAAGTAAAACGTTCAAAAGCGCTTGAATAGCTACTGCTCCAGGTAGGAAACGTCGATAGCAGTTAATCATTCCTAGAAAGCGTCAGAGCTCTTTGACTGTCGTGGGTATTGGGTAATATCGTATTGCTTCGGCCTTAGATTCCAACGGACGGACGCCAGCCGCAGACACAGTGTACCCGAGGAATGTTACCTCTGGCTGACCAAATACACATTTATTTGTGTTGATAACTACGCCGTAGTCATGCAAGCGCTGGAAAAGTGTCTTTAGGTGCTCATAATGTTGTGATTCCGACTCAGAATAAATAAGTATATCGTCGATGTATCCATAACAAAAATCTAGATCTTTGAGCATTTCGTCGATAAATCTTTGAAAGGTTTGTCCTGCGTTACGTAGGCCAAATGTCATCATGGGGAACTCAAATAGGCCGAACGGTGTGGTTATTGCAGTTTTTTGTATATCCTCTTTATACACCAGAATTTGATTAAAGGCCTTAACTAAGTCGATTGTGCTAAACACCTGGTTCCCTGCAAGTTGGTAGGCAAAATCCTGTATGTGCCTCACCGGGTAGCGATCCGGAATTGTGTGTGCATTCAATGCTCTATAGTCGCCGCATGGCCGCCAGCCGTTGTTCTTTTTCCGAGCCAAGTGAAGGGGTGATGACCACGAACTTTCAGATCTTCTTGCGGTGCCGCAGGCTTGCATCTCATCAAACTCCTTCTTCGCAATCTTGAGCCTCTCAGGATCTAGACGACGTGGGTGGCTAGCGACTGGAGGTCTGGGTGTTGTGCGGATGTGATGCAGCGTGTTGTGCTTTGGAGTGCCAGGCTTACCAGCTGGTCTGGTAATGTCAGGGTACTCGCGTAGTAGCAGGTGGTAGCGTGTGCCTTCTGTAGTAGTGCGGACGGATTCTATGGCCTCTGTGCCCGATTGTTGCTGCGCAGGAACGATGAGTGATGTTAAACCGTCGACGAGGCGCTGGTTCCGGCAAACGACTAAAAGGTTGTAGTGGCCTAGAAAGTCGACACCGATGATTGGCTTTGTGACATCAGCCAAGATAAAGCGCCACTTGAAGTCTCGCCGAATTCCAAGGTTTAAGTGCAGATTGATGTGGCCGTATGTTGATATAACGGTACCGTTTGCGGCGTGCAGCTGGTACTTTGACTTGGTCCGCATAGAAGCTCTAACGGCTGTTTTCGGAAAAACGCACACGTCGGAGCCCGTATCAATTAGGTACTGCCTCTTAGACTCGCGGTCTGTGATGAAAAGTCGGCCTGTTGTATTTGGGCAACTGCTTTCGGCCACTAGCAGCTGCCGCAGGCTTTTTCCGCCTGGAAGCTGCATGGCTCTTTGCACTTATTTGCTGTCTCTCCTTAAGTGAAATGGTACCAACAGTGGGAGTGCTTATCTGGGTATGAGCGTGAGCGAGATCTTTGGCGGCTGCTGGAGTGCGAGCGTGATTGGCTCCTACTCCGGTTCTGCCGTAGAGGATCGTTCTGTAGTGTTGGCGTAGATATTAAAGGCGGAGATGATCGAGAGTAATTATATTTATGTACGAGAGAAAACCTTTTAGTAAAAACGACAGGATTCTTTCACAGGCATCTAACTGTTGACGCTCGCTGCCATGACTACACGCGCGCGCAGAGTAATGCGCTGCGTCCGCTGCACGAGCCCGGTATCCATGGCATGGGTGGCGGAGAGGTCGCCAGAGAATATTCCAACAATATTTGCCAAACTAGGGGGTGAACCCCCTGCGCGCTTCGCGCGCCAACCCCCAGCCGCTCCGAGCTTCGCTCTCCGCGGCGCTCGGCCTAGGGCCTCGCTAGACACTTAGGGGTTGGGATTTGATAGGTGGGAACATGTATGGTCTCGGCCTTCGGCCTCGGCCTGGACGGAGCTCGGCCTTCGGCCTCGCCGCGGCGGGGCTCCTGGTGCCCGCTTTGCGGAGCTCGGCCTTCGGCCTCGCAAGTTTCTCCCATCTGGCTTTTGCGTTGTTGCTTGTTCGCCGAAAATGTATAGTCTCGGCCTGAACGGAGCTCGGCCTTCGGCCTCGCCGCGGCGGGGTTCCTGGTGCCCGCTTCGCGGAGCTCGGCCTTCGGCCTCGCAAGTTTGTCCCATCTGGCTTCTGCGTTGTTGCTTGTTCGCCGGAAAATGTATAGTCTCGGCCTTCGGCCTCGGCCTGAACGGAGCTCGGCCTTCGGCCTCGCCGCGGCGAGGTTCCTCATCCCCGCTTCGGCCTCGAAAAATTGTTCTTTTGAAAAAATTTTCATCTTTGTTTAAAATTTTGTACTAAAAGTCGATCTTCGGTACAAATTCTCCATACAAAATTTTTTCATTTTCAATCGTCGATACCTCGGCCGCCATCTTGAAAACCCAAAATGTCCGATTTTTCTCATATACCCGGGTCCTTTGACAACCCGATGCCGTTTAGGGCACGTCTCCAGCATGTGCCCAGTTGGCTGCCGACTTTTTTGCGCAGAGGTCGATTTTTCGGGCGGCCATATTCTCGCCCCTATTTTGAATTTCGAACGTTCAAATTTTTTTTTTTAAATTAGATCACGAATCAAACGCCCGTTTCAAATTTCATCCAAATCGGCCGGTAAACAAAAAAGTTAGCCCATTTGTATAGGAGAAGGCGTTCGAAATTCAAAAATCGGCTTCATAGGATGGCTGTATATCATACATTTCCTACAACTTTCTCATACAAAATTTTCACGTAACTCTTACCGTTTCCGAGGAAACCTATAGATGATCAGTCAGTCAGTCAGTCAGTCAGTCAGTGAGTATACCGGATTGTAGCTATATATATTAGTAAAGTAACTAGGGGGTGAACCCCCTGCGCGCTTACGCGCGCCAACCCCCAGCCGCTCCGAGCTTCGCTCTCCGCGGCGCTCGGCCTAGGGCCTCGCTAGACACTTGACGTTGGGATTGTTTGAGTGGGAACATGTATGGTCTCGGCCTTCGGCCTCGGCCTGAACGGAGCTCGGCCTTCGGCCTCGCCGCGGCGGTGTTCCTCGGGCCCGCTTCGCGGAGCTCGGCCTTCGGCCTCGCAAGTTTGTCCCATCTGGCTTTTGCGTTGGTGCTTGTTCGCCGGAAGATGTATAGTCTCGGCCTTCGGCCTCGGCCTAAACGGAGCTCGGCCTTCGGCCTCGCCGCGGCGGTGTTCCTGGGGCCCGCTTCGCGGAGCTCGGCCTTCGGCCTCGCAAGTTTGTCCCATCTGGCTTTTGCATTGTTGCTTGTTCGCCGTAAAATGTATAGTCTCGGCCTTCGGCCTCGGCCTGAACGGAGCTCGGCCTTCGGCCTCGCCGCGGCGAGGTTCCTCGTCCCCGTTTCAGCCTCGAAAAATTGCTTTTTTGAAAAAAATTTCATCTTAGTTTAAAATTTTGTACTAAAAGTCTATTTTCAGTACAAATTCTCCATACAAAATTTTCTCATTTTCAATCGTCGATATCTCGGCCGCCATTTTGAAAATCCGAAATGTCCGATTTTTCTCATATACCTGGGTCCTTTGACAACCCGATGCCGTTTAGGGCACGTCTCCAGCATGTGCCCAGTTGGCTGCCGACTTTTTTGCGCAGAGGTCGATTTTTCGGGCGGCCATATTCTCGCCCCTATTTTGAATTTCGAACGTTCAAAATTTTTTTTCACAATTAGATCACGAACTAAAATTCCGTTTAAAATTTCATCCAAATCGGCCGGTAAACAAAAGAGTTAGCCCGTTTGTATAGGAGAACGCGTTCGAAATTCAAAAATCGGCTTCATAGGATGGCTGTAATTCATACATTTCCTACAACTTTTTCATACATCATTTTCCTCTAGCTATTGTCATTTCGGAGAAAACGTATGGATGAGTCAGTCAGTGAGTATACCGGATTGTAGCTTTATATATATATAAACTAGGGGGTGAACCCCCTGCGCGCTTACGCGCGCCAACCCCCAGCCGCTCCGAGCTTCGCTCTCCGCGGCGCTCGGCCTAGGGCCTCGCTAGACACTTGACGTTGGGATTGTTTGAGTGGGAACATGTATGGTCTCGGCCTTCGGCCTCGGCCTGGACGGAGCTCGGCCTTCGGCCTCGCCGCAGCGGGGTTCTTCGTGCCCGCTTCGCGGAGCTCGGCCTCCGGCCTCGCAAGTTTGTCCCATCTGGCTTTTGCGTTGTTGCTTGTTCGCCGAAAATGTATAGTCTCGGCCTTCGGCCTCGGCCTGAACGGAGCTCGGCCTTCGGCCTCGCCGCGGCGGGGTTCCTGGGGCCCGCTTCGCGGAGCTCGGCCTTCGGCCTCGCAAGTTTGTCCCATCTGGCTTTTGCGTTGTTGCTTGTTCGCCGGAAAATGTGTGGTTTCGGCCTTCGGCCTCGGCCTGAACGGAGCTCGGCCTTCGGCCTCGCCGCGGCGAGGTTCCTCGTCCCTGCTTCGGCCTCGAAAAATTATTTATTTCAAAAATTGTTCATTTTTGTTTAAAATTTTGTACTAAAAGTCGATTTTCAGTACAAATTCTCCATACAAAATTTTCTCATTTTCAATCGTCGATATCTCGGCCGCCATCTTGAAATGTCAAAATGTCCGATTTTTCTCATATACCTGGGTCCTTTGACGACCCGATGCCGTTTAGGGCACGTCTCCAGCATGTGCCCAGTTGGCTGCCGACTTTTTTGCGCAGAGGTCGATTTTTCGGGCGGCCATATTCTCGCCCCTATTTTGAATTTCGAACGTTCAAAATTTTTTTTCACAATTAGATCACGAAACAAACAACTATTCCAAATTTCATCCAAATCGGCCGGTAAACAAAAGAGTTGGCCCATTTGTATAGGAGAAGGCGTTCGAAATTCAAAAATTGGCTTCATAGGATGGCTGTATATCATACATTCCCTACAACTTTCTCATACAAAATTTTCACGTAACTCTTACCGTTTCCGAGGAAACCTATAGATGATCAGTCAGTCAGTCAGTCAGTGAGTATACCGGATTGTAGCTATATATATTAGTAACTAGGGGGTGAACCCCCTGCGCGCTTACGCGCGCCAACCCCCAGCCGCTCCGAGCTTCGCTCTCCGCGGCGCTCGGCCTAGGGCCTCGCTAGACACTTGACGTTGGGATTGTTTGAGTGGGAACATGTATGGTCTCGGCCTTCGGCCTCGGCCTGGACGGAGCTCGGCCTTCGGCCTCGCCACGGCGGGGCTCCTGGTGCCCGCTTCGCGGAGCTCGGCCTTCGGCCTCGCAAGTTTCTCCCATCTGGCTTTTGCGTTGTTGCTTGTTCGCCGAAAATGTATAGTCTCGGCCTTCGGCCTCGGCCTGAACGGAGCTCGGCCTTCGGCCTCGCCGCGGCGGGGTTCCTGGTGCCCGCTTCGCGGAGCTCGGCCTTCGGCCTCGCAAGTTTGTCCCATCTGGCTTTTGCGTTGTTGCTTGTTCGCCGGAAAATGTATAGTCTCGGCCTTCGGCCTCGGCCTGAACGGAGCTCGGCCTTCGGCCTCGCCGCGGCGAGGTTCCTCGTCCCCGCTTCGGCCTCGAAAAATTGCTTTTTTGAAAAAAATTTCATCTTCGTTTAAAATTTTGTACTAAAAGTCTATTTTCAGTACAAATTCTCCATACAAAATTTTCTCATTTTCAATCGTCGATATCTCGGCCGCCATCTTGAAATGTCAAAATGTCAGATTTTTCTCATATACCTGGGTCCTTTGACAACCCGATGCCGTTTAGAGCACGTCTCCAGCATGTGCCCAGTTGGCTGCCGACTTTTTTGCGCAGAGGTCGATTTTTTGGGCGGCCATATTCTCGCCCCTATTTTGAATTTCGAACGACCGATAGGGGAACCGAAAATGGCGTGCCGAAAAAAAGTCCGCTTTAAAATTTGATCGAAATCGGCCGGTAAACAAAAAAGTTAGCCCATTTGTATAGGAGAAGGCGTTCGAAATTCAAAAATCGGCTTCATAGGATGGCTGTAATTCATACATTTCCTACAACTTTGTCATACATCATTTTCCTCTAGCTATTGTCATTTCGGAGAAAACGTATGGATGAGTCAGTCAGTGAGTATACCGCATTGTAGCTTTATATATATATAACTAGGGGGTGAACCCCCTGCGCGCTTACGCGCGCCAACCCCCAGCCGCTCCGAGCTTCGCTCTCCGCGGCGCTCGGCTTAGGGCCTCGCTAGACACTTGACGTTGGGATTGTTTGAGTGGGAACATGTATGGTCTCGGCCTTCGGCCTCGGCCTGGACGGAGCTCGGCCTTCGGCCTCGCCGCGGCGGGGCTCCTGGTGCCCGCTTCGCGGAGCTCGGCCTTCGGCCTCGCAAGTTTCTCCCATCTGGCTTTTGCGTTGTTGCTTGTTCGCCGAAAATGTATAGTCTCGGCCTTCGGCCTCGGCCTGAACGGAGCTCGGCCTTCGGCCTCGCCGCGGCGGGGTTCCTGGTGCCCGCTTCGCGGAGCTCGGCCTTCGGCCTCGCAAGTTTGTCCCATCTGGCTTTTGCGTTGTTGCTTGTTCGCCGGAAAATGTATAGTCTCGGCCTTCGGCCTCGGCCTGAACGGAGCTCGGCCTTCGGCCTCGCCGCGGCGAGGTTCCTCGTCCCCGCTTCAGCCTCGAAAAATTGCTTTTTTGAAAAAAATTTCATCTTCGTTTAAAATTTTGTACTAAAAGTCTATTTTCAGTACAAATTCTCCATACAAAATTTTCTCATTTTCATATCTCGGCCGCCATTTTGAAAATCCGAAATGTCCGATTTTTCTCATATACCTGGGTCCTTTGACAACCCGATGCCGTTTAGGGCACGTCTCCAGCATGTGCCCAGTTGGCTGCCGACTTTTTTGCGCAGAGGTCGATTTTTCGGGCGGCCATATTCTCGCCCCTATTTTGAATTTCGAACGTTCAAAATTTTTTTTCACAATTAGATCACGAACTAAACGTCCGTTCAAAATTTCATCCAAATCGGCCGGTAAACAAAAAAGTTAGCCCATTTGTATAGGAGAAGGCGTTCGAAATTCAAAAATCGGCTTCATAGGATGGCTGTAATTCATACATTTCCTACAACTTTGTCATACATCATTTTCCTCTAGCTATTGTCATTTCGGAGAAAACGTATGGATGAGTCAGTCAGTGAGTATACCGGATTGTAGCTTTATATATATATAATAATAAATATATATATATATATATAAATATATATATATATATAAATAATATATAATAGGCTATTTGACAGGTTTCTGAAAACCGTCCTAGATTTTTTTGTTGGTGTTCATTGAGTGCTCGGAAAGTGATAATTTTAAATTGTTTTGTAAATTCAACAAAATTGTGTGCCTTACCCACGAAGCGCAATATTTCTAAGTCGCAAACTTAAATGTGTAAAGAAATTGTTCATTACGATATGAACAGCACTTAATATGCCTTCAGGGCCCCATTTCATAGAAATACAATTCACGGTTTACTATGACAATTCGGTGTACATTGCATAGCCGATTAACCCTCAGACTCACAAGTAGGAAGTCTAAAGTAGAATTCTATGAAACTTGTAGTTTTTGTAAACAAACCATTTTTCCTAATTTTCTCGATGAGTTTATGTAGAATTTCCATGAAAATGGTTCCAACTTAGGCGGCACCTATTCATGTTTATAATTCACTGCATATACCACAAAAATATTCAATCACTACCTTATAAAAGAGGAAAAAATACCGAAGCGGCAAGAAATTCAGAAATATATTTCTAACAGCTGTATTTTTTGTCTTATCGATGGTCTATGTTGTCTTTGAAAGTTAGTGATGTCCAGTAAATTCAAAATTCAAAAGCATTTTATTATTGCTCTTTGAATCATCGTGATATTGACATTGGTGAAAATATAAGAAAATAAACATAAACCGGTAACAAACGGTAAGTTTTATTGTTTTTTATGGCAATATCTAATCGGCTTGTTTGTTTGCTTGTTTGACGTTGACGCGCCTTCTTTTCACTCGTTTATTGTTTTTCATGGCGTGTACGCATACTCTGATCTCTTGTGTGTTTGGTATTTTGACGACTTGGCTTCTCTTACTGGATTTATTGGATTTGAAATTAAAGCTAATCTAATAGCAAAAATAGACAAAAACAAATATAAAAAAATGTACGTCGATGAGTTAGCAGCGTCAAAAAATGTGACAGTTTTGCGCCTTCCGCCTTATCATTGTGAGTTAAACCCCATCGAATTAATATGGGCCCAAGTTAAGGGTTTCGTGGGAAGGAACAATAAGACCTTCAAAATGAACGACGTGAAGACGTTAGATGGTGGTTTGGCGCGAATCGGTGCGGAGCAGGGCAATGCGGCTACGCATTGTCATCAAAGAGGAAGAAAAAATAAAAGAACTTGACGGGATAATGGACAGAAATACAGACGCCCTGACGGAACCATTTATAATTAACGTGGGCGGTGATGACTCTAGCAGCGACTCGATGGAATATTATAGCGATGAATCAAATAAAGAAAATTAACATTATGAACAACATTTTTTAATTATTTATCCCATCACTATCTAGTCAATCTATCCAAAGACAATGACAATATGGCGTTTTGTTTACAAAGATTACAAGTTTCATAGAATTCTACTTTAATTGTACTAATCCGCTATGTACCTACACGATGTAGGTATATAGGACACTCATAGGAAACCTTTAATTTTATTTTCTCAAACATGCTTGTTAATTTGAGCATGATTTTGACAACATTCTTGGAAATAAATTGTCTGTACCTACTGGCCAAATAACTGCGAGCAGCGGCCGGCAAAAGTTGTATTACATGCAAATCCATATTATCTGTCGTGTTTTAGCGGCCAAATAAATTACATGTAGTAGACTCATATCAATTTAAAAATGGAACGATCTTTTACTCCGAAACATGGCAACCAAGGAGGTAATTATCAAAAGTTTTGTATATAAATTTTGAACTGGCGTGCAAATAGAAAGCTGTTTTGAAAAAAAACAAATGAACACTTTAACGCGGGAATAATTTATTGTTCTTTGTTGTTTGTCATTCATTTTGAAAAGAAAAGTTCTAACTTAGTTTTAATTTATCGAGCGAATGTGGATGGAAGGGCCGGTAAGGGACGACCCAGACGGACATACTTTGACCAAATAGAGGATGTATTAACAAAGGGCAAGATAAAAAGTTCCCGAAACCGGCGTGCGTGCATGCAACGACTAATGAATGTTGAGGAAGCGAAAGTGATCTGTCAGGATCGTAGCAAGTGGCAGTCCCTGGTCTCTGCCTACCCCTCTGGGATACAGGCGTGAGTTTATGTTATGTTATGTTAGTTTTAATTTCCGCGCATTATTTGAGAAAAGTAGGTACTATGCAAGCCTTGACGACAACTAGGCAGTGGTGGACTTATGTATGTGTGCAGGTTGTTTCCTTACTAAAAGTAGGTACCTCTTTTTTTATATGTACCTATGTATATATTTATTAATATAAAATAACATGTTAAATTAATTATAATAAGGCACAACAAAACCAATTGCTTAGTTTGACTGTGGGTGCAGTCTCGTTTACAATAGTTTTTCCGCAGATTTTACATAGCATAGTACTAAGAATAACTTAACTAAATTCTTGAAAGTTGTATTTCGCTAACAGTTCATAGCACTTTGCTTAGTTTGTACTAAGAAGTAGAGCAATCGCCTATAAAGATGTAGAGGATCTTTCTGGAGCTCCCAGCAAAGTGCTTAGTAAAGTAAATGCGCCATGTCTCAATGGAATGACGAAAATTACTTTTCCACGTTGTTTTGCTTACAAAAATGGACAGTTATAAATTGCCCTCTGCGGAAATGGCTGTCATTTCTTTATTCTTTATGCTCATCTCGGCTGCTACAATTATTTATCTTTTTTGTGGGCTTGATTGTAATAGGTTGAGAATATCTTGAGAAGAATCTTTTCGACGTCGGGTTTAACCAGTTTACTTTTCAATAAATTGTACCTACACATTTTCTATTACTTAAATGGTGAACAAATCCAATTAAAATCTTTACTCAATAGAAAGAGACCCGAATGCTTCCGAGTAGGTATAACAAAATGTCAAAATGGTTCCATAAAAAGTTTGACGAGGCGGTTAAATATTTTAAGCTGTTCTACGCATTAGCAAATGACACTATGGTGGCATGTTTGTCATGCTTTTTGTCCTTTTCTCTAACATCATGACGTCAGGACATGAGGCGAAGACGGGACGAAGACATAAAGCAATGTATAGAATTCTCGACTTCGCTCGTTTTATCTGCGTGGGTTATGTATGTCCCACCGCTTTAGTACATTTTGTATGAAAGTCAATTGAATGGACGCTGCGTCTGCGCGTCGTCCTCGGCCCACGTCTCACCTGTGTGTCTCATCCTTCAAACGTCTTCTTTCCAGATTCACGATCGAGTACAACAAAGGCCTGCAACCGTACAACCGGACGTTCATGACGGCGGACCAGCCCACCCGACCCGTCCCGGCTGGCTTCTTCGACACCGGCGACGGCTTCTTCTGCCCCACCACGAAGATGGTCTACCGTGCAGACGACCTCACTGCTATTGTAAGGTATGTGCCCTTTTCCAGGTTCGTTATAGCCAACAAGCCACAAGGGGTTCTCGAGACTATAAACCGCAAAACGCAGTGTAGGACACCAGTTCGCCGGATCCGATCTCGAACCTATATTCAGATCTTGAGATCGGATGGCAGAAGTTTTGATTTATTGCGCTTTTTTTTTCATATACAAGTAACGCAACCCCTTTCCTTTCAAACAACATTTATACCAGATACCGGCGTGAGTGCATTCAGCGTCTAGTGGTTGACAAAGTGGCAAAACGAGGGCTTGGGTTCTGTTAAAGGCATTGAATTACAACTGTATGAAGGTGTCGATTTCATTTGATTCCCGTTTCACGTCTATGCGCGCACACGTATCAAACCTTCGAGGCAATAATGGTGTGAAAAGACACGTCATGGGACCCAACCGTGTATCTGTTGTAGGCACTAATCCACCGAAAGAATCGAGGCCCTAGTATCTGCCAAGCCATTATAGACGTGAGTTTTGAAAGTTACATTGAAAACCTTTACAAGCCCCATCTGTGACGCAGGGCGCCCGCAAAGGAAGAGCAGAAGTGGATAGTGGAGAACTGCCGCACGAGTCCCCTTGAGATCGCTGGACCTCGCCCCGACCTCTACGAGGCCTGGCAAAAGCCCGACATCGATCCCATAGACACCCCAGAGCCCGTGGTGGCCTCGCGACGCCCCACGCCCCCTTACTCCAAGAACCAAGACTTAGAGAAGGAAATTGTAAGTTTACACCTCGCGTGGACGCGCCACAGCAATAGTTATACCTCGTCCTGCTGCACTAACACCGACTGCTACTGTTACGAGGAGTTGGACTACAGCAAATTATGTTGCTTGAATAAGAAGTGTACATGCCACGTAGGACGCTGCTGCAGCAACGTGGATTGCGTGTGCGATCAGGAGGTAGAAGTGCCCCCGAGGCAGGTAAAGAGCGCGCATGTGCGTGGCGCCATCTATGACAGCCGTTGATCTGGCGGACAAAAGAACTAACTGTGTTATTTATAAAACACGATTCCTTAAAACACTTCTCAGAGGCAGTTTAGATAGGTAGTCTATTGTAAATGGAAATACGAAACCACATCTAATATAAACTTCCTCTGAGGAGTGTTTTAGAGGAATTGTGTTTCTATGAATATAAAGTTTAAACAACACAAAAAAGGAAATTACGTAGATATTAACGGGTGTTGGTCGTGGTACACCTCGTCAGTTCACCTACTCGTATGTGGCCCACGAACAAAATATTGTAATAGCTAACTTTCACGGGTTATAACATTGGAATGCGATTCGCTAGTAGACAACAAAAGCGTCAATAAAGCAACCATTGCCATATTTATTAAACAACTGTGCTTAGTAGACTCTAGGTCAGCGCCACTCAACCTCCGAACCATAAATGGTCCGTGAGAGCCTCGGGAGTGTACCACAAAAGGGTCTTTGCATGAAGAAAACGGTGTTGCATATAAACGAGTTTCCAATAAATAGAGATTTTGAAAGCCACGTGTGTTAAAAAAGATAGGTTGAATACATCCACGCCGATGACCATCAACTCGACTGGAATAATATGTGTAAAATTATTTAAGTAGTCACACAAGTTTTGTTTTTCGTGGCTTTCTGGTTGTATGCTGCTTTATCTTGTTATTCAAACAATGCGATACCAGAAAAACCGGTTTTCTAGTATCAATATGTACTTCTTGTAAGCCACAGTAAAATTGACAATTTATTTTTTTATAAAAAACCCTTGGAAATCGTCCAGTTTCAAGAAAGTAAGAGAAATAAACTATAGAGATTAAACTTTATTAGACGTGGTTTAACATATCGATACTGAAAAACTCACTCATGGTTCGTCCTAACGACAAAACAATCAAAGTGGTCCTTAATTAACCAAAGGTTAGGAAATACTACGTCCTGTAGGTTAGTATTTATTAAGTTAATTGTTATAAGGTTTTCTTAGAAGCGTAGAATGTTAAGTAAATTATGTTTTAATTTAATTTTTGTTGTAGCACACATGATGCACACGTTTTATTTCATGCCCTTCAAGTTGTGGTCAAGTGACTATTAAGTTATCTTTACTTTGTAAGACGTAGTTAGTATGCCATTATTGTTATTTAAATTTTCTCAAACAGCCATAATTTTAAGTGAAGCTTAATTTAATAAGCTTCTAGTTGATATAAAGTTACTATAACAGTCACTAAAATAAATAAAATTAGTGTTTCATTTTTTAATATTTTTTTAGTGACTGTTGACTACGGCAAACACAGAAAGAGTCTGTGTGTTATTTTTTAATAAACGAAGGTTTACGTTATAATTAAATCTTTTTCTTTTTTCTTTTTCACGGTCAACTTAGAACTGCATTCATTATAGCCGGTTCGTCAAACGTACAGGCAAGGAGAAAATCAATTTCAGGTATTTTTTTTTTTTATTACCCACCAACAATTTCTTTTACTTTTTTCTGCATACTCAGCTCGTACATCCGGATCTCTTATCTTAATATTTTTCATATCAATTAGATAATATATTAATAAGTGCATAAATCCCGCTTGTTTTGATTAAAACAGTTCATTTTCTCCAGGAACTTGGAGTAATGAGCCTCCTTCTCGATGAGGATTCTTCGGATGAAGATTATTTTCCAATAGCCTGAGGGAACTTCTGAAATTCAGAATGAAGAAACACAAGAGTATGATATGTTTAAAACTATTTACTTTAAAGTATTAGCTAAGTAAACGAATTACTGTGCAATCCACTTTTCGTACCTGTTATGATTTCATTTTAGATAATCGTTGTTTTAGTTGGTACGAACATCTACCTACTTAGTTATAGTTTTTTATCTCCTAATTTTTTTATATTAATACAATAAATAAATCTAGTTTTTAGTGTATAGTACCTTTTATTTACGAATAAAATTCCACAACAACATTTTTAGGATGAGTATTTTTCTTTTGTATTTATTATTCCGATCTGTACGATGCTTTGGGTGGCTCCAGATTAGGTGCGCATCAAGTTTTGCGTACAGACAGACGGTGTTATTAATTTACAAAAACACGCTTCCTCTAAAAACTCCTCAGAGGCAGTTTAAATAATCTGTAGATGTTTGTGAATGCCCATTCGATTTAATACTTACTATCAGACTGCGCTACTATAAGGGTAAAGCAGAAAAACCGAAAAAGTAGATAAAATTTGAAACAAATAAAAACAAAAACCTATTTAGAGGCAAAAAATTCCACCCATGCCGGGACTTGAACCCGCGACCTCTGGCTAACAGTGCCTGGCACGGTAAAATAGGTTTAAATAGGTTTTTAAAATTGTCCTCAGTATGGGTTAGTGCAACAAAAAGAATAAAAACGATGTCAATTATTATGGAGTTCAGAATTCAGACAGACTACACACTTTTTACATCGAATTATAAACCATAAATAGGTATCTACTCGCATTCAAACTGAAGGACCAACTTTCAGCGAATAGTTCTCTGAACAAGTTTTCTGCTGTATGCAATGCGATATTAGTTAGACCTAAAATTTCCGTACTTACCCCCTGTTTCGCGTGTACTAACGATCTGTTAACAGCTTTTTCGTATGAACTTTGGCCAACTTACAGCTGACTTTAATTTTTGTGCCCTGATGTCACTGCACACCTCCTGAAGGGATCCCAGCTTCTCAATGATGGTTGCTCATTGGTTTTCCACGGTCTCACAGTGAATGGTCACGCGTGCTGGTGTTTCCTCTTCCTTGAGGCATCACACGCACAGCATAGCATTGCATGCCTGGATTGCTCATCGTGGATGGGCGATCCAGGCATGCGATGGTATGCGTACACAGACACTCGTTTCTTCATGATATTTTCCTTCGACGTTAGCGAGTGGAATTAACAAATACAAATTTGGAAATAATTAGAAATGATCCGAATTTCACCCAGGACCTCACGCATATCTAACCAACCTGGTATAACGAATAGCGTTATCACTGCGCAGTTGGCTAAGGCAAATTAAATGTTACCAGGTTTGTATTTAGGCATGTATTTCCTCCGCAGCTACGGAAGATGAGGTCGAGTGAGGATGATAAGAGCTCAGAGGCGTGCGGCCTACTGTGGCATCATCGGCCGACCATTACTTTCGACCCCACCATGACTGAGCTGCTAGAGAGTGAGGTCAAGACTTCAGAACCCTCTTTCACCAATTACTTCATACCCTCAGCTTTCATTAAAGAAGACGAGGCACACCAACTGACTTTCTTGACGTGTCAAAACGATGACGATTATACGTGCAACGCCCTTTCGGATGAATTCTGAAGGTCTTAAAGCGAAATCGGACGGTTCACATTTCCCTCATTTCTTTCTGCAGCTTTCACTAATCGTTTAAAAACAGATAGTGAACAGATCCACCAATGAAATATTCTAGAATTAAAGAAGTAACATTTAAACACACGATAAACGTACATTCAGAATCCGTCACTCAATTTTACTAGAGTATAGTGGATAGAGTCGACAATATGTGCGACTGCATCTGAACTGCAATTTGGCAGTTGAAAGACCCTAAAGTCTCTATTCCTTTTGTTCAGATACGCTGAGGATAAGGCTTTGGCCGAAAGAGGTAGATAATCTTTAAGGTGAAATTATATTTCCCATCCTTACAAGCCTCCCGAGTTATATCCTCATCGTAATAAATAAACAATTAACACCTAATAAACAAACGTAATATTTGCTAAAAAGCGATACCAATTTCATTCTTGCTAGCCACCATTTCGTTTCAGCAAAAAATTATTGTTGAAATGTAGTCCGTCTGTCCAGACCCTAGACAGACGGGTTGCATTTCAACTACTTTAGTTTCTTTTTTAACGTTTGGATCATCAGATTTTTAGAGGAAATTTTCTCATAATAATTATGTACCTACTTTATTTTGAGAACACTTTATCTCATTTACTCGCTCAGTTGATTGAGTACCATTTTATAGTCTTTTGGATGTCTATTAAACAATGTATGTACATAAAATATTACTTTAAACTGCTTTTTTTCTTCATTTTATTTTCGAAGTAAATACCTAGGTACCTAGTTTTATTTGTTTTTTCATTTGATTTCTTCTGATTTACAAAAATAAAACTTCTAAGAGACAGAATGTAAAGCTTTTTCTGCTGTTGACTGTACAGAAAAAGTAGGTTGACCTTTTCCTTTTAAAGGTTGATGTGCTGTCGACTGTGCATACCTACAAGAATTACCTACAAGGGTTATTATTTCGGTTCTGTTCTGTTATAGCTAGGTATATGATTATGACCTTGAAAAAGAACAACTAAAAACCATCGTTATGGTGGTCCGATCGGCCCGTTTAGAATTCTACGGATTAATAAGAAAATAAATATTTCCCGGGCCAGAAATACCCAAGGAAAAGCGAAACTAATTATAACTTACAATTACGGGGGAATGCTAGAGACAGAAATGTCCAATTTTGTCAGAACATTAATTGCAATCTGGAACCAGTGGAAGACTCGTGAGTCTCGGGACCACCCGCCACTGAATTACTTATTCTCAATCGGCAATCTCCTTGTTGTCCTCGGTGCAAGAATATTAACTGACTCATCTCTCTCTTGGGTGTAGGGTTGCCAGGCCCAAAAATTTAAAAGTTTGACTCAGCTTCATATTTAGCCGCACATTTAGCCCTGACGTCCCAGGCGGACATACTTCGATCAAATAAGTTTCCTATTATAGTAAAATAAAATAAAATCATTGCGGCGGATGAGATCATTTTCTTATTAGGTCACTTTCGGAGTAGGTCACTGTCAGGTGACCTACTCCGAACTATATGTACAGTCCGAATACTAGGTGTACAGTCAGACACCTTTGCTTTGAAACTCCAAATGGAACTCGATAAAATGTAGGTACTCTACATTTTTATCGAGTATTAACACCTAATAGGGATTGTATTAGCAAAGGGCAAGATCAAAAGTACCCGAAACCGTTATGCGTGTATGCAACTTCTAATGGAAACGAAAGAGGTCTGTCAGAATCGTGGCAAGTGGCAGATCCCGAAGGGCCCCCAGGCGAGAGTTTGTTTGTTATTTAACTCTGCTTTCCCGGGCGCACAGACAGATGGAATTAATATTACTAGTTAACCTCAAAAATGCACAACTCCCAGGTACTATTGAACAACTTTTGTTATACGATCTTTGAAATGTTTTGTTCATTTTTTCAATATTTTTTTCCATTATATTTTACGGTTTTCTTCTTTTTAGTAGCGTTGTTTCAAAGTTGGCATAGAATGAACATTCTTCTACTTATGTCAACAATTTTCCGTAGGGTTCGACAATGGTAGAGTCCGTAAAGCACGAATTCAATAAGTACAAACTCCAATTGGGGTGTTAACCCATCGATTTATATAACCCTGTATTTATGGCGGTACAGTCGAAAGCACATCAGCCTTTACATGCATGCACTCTACGCAGTACGCGAGTTTGACTTGTATTGTATGGCCGTTTTTTTTTTAATATAACGATGACAATGGATGCAATAGCGATTTGTTACCTGGTTTTTTAGGTAATCAGGGCGTTGTTCGTGACGGCATGGGCAGACAGACCTCATTAGTTTTGCGAAAGATAAGTGAAGCAAAACAGCTAAATATATAGCTCAGGGCTAGTCTGCAAAAGCACGACACTATTTTGTACCTTGGCGATATTTACTCTTATTTGCTGCTTAACGCCATAATTTTGTATACGCTGTTGTCAATGAGGTTAAACGTTTGACGATAGCTAGGGTGGCGATGGCGGTCTCTTTCGACACAAAAGGGATTATCGCGTTTCTGCGCTGCGTTGATGAGGCTACAGTGGGGTAGCTGGGGTTTGTCATCTGTCATTGGAGAACGTGTAGAGTTGATTTGATTTTGTTTTTTAGCTGTGGTCTTGAGTTAGGAGGTTGTTTGTTGTTTAGGAGTAGCTCATAAAATACAACAAAGCAGCTTCGACATCCATCTTTGCTTTCCAATCCAAATAAATTCCTTGATTGATTTCAAGGAATGAAAACGTCGTATGAAAATTATTTCAAACGACGTCCATGTTGAATTCACAAAAATCACAGATTAGGATTTTTTTTTAATTTAACGCCATTATTATTGCCATTGAATATTAAACACCAATGCAGCCAACAGAAATATCGCGTTTTTTAACGCGCTAATTTTCCGACTTAATTAATGCGTTTATAGTCATTCATCATAAGCAGCCTATAATATATGTCCCACTGTAGGGCACAGGCCTTCTCTCAGATAGAGTATGGGCTTAATCTTAATCACCACGCGTGCCCACCGCGAATCAGCGATTTCAAGCGCTGAGGTATGTGAATAACTCAGAAACCCAGGTTTCCTCACGATGTTTCCCTTCACCGTTAGTGAGTGGTATTGCTACTATAACTTCACAAATGTACATAACTTAGAAAACAAAGTCATAGGTACATGCCCGCACTGGGAATCGAACCTGGGTCTCCCGCTTCCGAGTCCAATGTTCTACCCACTAAGCTACTACGGTTCATGGCCATTAAGCATTTCATCAATCCAAACCTTTTTCCAAGATCTATGTCGTGAGATATTATAGAACATTGTTTCCTACCCTGTAGTTCGCAGACCCCTGGGGGTCCGCGAGCATATGTTTGGGGGTCTTACTTAGAGCATTAACATCTCGTAATTATTACGATTACTGAGCGCGGCAAACGAGCGCCAGTGGGCATTGCCCTCCGCGCTCTCATGGCTTCGTTGCGGAATTATTTTTCAGAACCTGACAAAAAAAAATTGGATAGCAGACCCTTTCACCACACATGTTTCTGATATAACTGGCTTGACAACGGTGCAAGAAAACCAATTAATAGAAATATCGTGTGATTCTGCCTTGAAACGTAATTTCAAAGAACGCTCCTTGTGTAGTTTCTGGGTGAATATAAAAAAAATCTGATTTCCTTGGGGATCCGCGGCTGGAAAAGGTTAGGAACCGCTGTTATAGAAAACTAGCTGTCCCGGCGAACTGCGTACCGCCAGTTTGGCTTGAAAAAAGGTTACGGTAACAATAACATATGATAATATAATATTCCAGTTAGATATAACTGGAACCTATTATCGGGATATCAAGTAATCATCATCATCATCATCAGCCACTTCACGCCCACTGCAGGACACAGGCCTCCCTCATAGTTTTCCTAACCTATGTCTCAATTCTGATCTTTGTCTATCTTTATGCCAAGGTTCATGTAACTCCGTGCAGCCATTATTGCTTGATCGGATTGAGTAACAAACATCCAAACTTCTTCACAAACTTTCACATTTAACATATGAGAGAGAGAGAGAGAGAGAGAGAGAGAGAGAGAGAGAGACAATTTATTTAACGGCACAATACTCCAAACATAAACAAAACGATAGCATATTAGTAGGATTTGTAAAATTGTGTTTTAAATAAGATGTACTGATATACATCAAAATTACATTCATTCCAATGAAGATACAGACCGATCGATACAGAAAGATACGTACATAATATAGACAAGCCCTTCTATCAAGTAACTATCCACTCTATCGGGTGAACCATTTTGACGACTCCTAATTTCAAAATATGTAGGTATGTATTTGACAGTTCGGAGTAGGCAACTCAACACAGTGGAGGACTTACGTAGTAGCGCCGTTATCTAATACATAAAAATCTCGTGTCACAGTGTTTGTTTGTTATCGAACTCCTCTGAAACGGCTGCACCGATTAGGTCGCAGGCTAATTGATATGACAAAACAACGTTTGCCGAGTCAGCTAGTAGACGATAAGATTTTTTTAATACAGTTGCTCAAAAAGAGGCGTATTGCAGGGACGTATAGCGTTCGGGATGTGGGCTATTACACACTCGTGCTTTTTTTTTACCTTTCCCGCACTCGTGCGTTCTCTTTCCCAACTGTCAAAATAATGTCTATTAAAAAGAATAACCAACCATGAAGTTTTTACTAAAAAAAATCATAGAAGTTTTTATGATTCATGCAAATACGTATATTTCTAAAAAGAAGCTACTAATTTGTTTCAATATCAGATTTAATTATTTGATTGAATGAGTTTGGTTAGGTTTCATCTCATTAAATTTCATTTTCATTTCATATCAATAAAAAACTTCTACTGAAGACTTGGCTGTATGGGCATAGTTTCCTTTGCCTACCAGAATGGGTGAAGAAGAAAAAAAAACTGCTTATATTCTACGGTTGGCGCCATTTTTCAGAAATTTTCTTTGCGAGTTTAGTTGTTTGTTGCACAAAATGAGTAATTTCGACCCTAGTTTTTTTGAATTAACACCACCGGAACTCAGTATAATTGCACAAAATGCTTCGGAGAACATTTTACCGGAAAAGTCAAAAAGTCGCTACATATCTACATACGACGAATTTATTGCGTGGAGAGAAGAGAAAAAAGCAAATAGTTTTTCATTTTTTCGCAACTGTATTAAAAATAGTCGTTCAGTACACGTGCGGAACCGTCATTGCAACTTGTTCCGACTGTCAACCCTCGCCTTCGGCTGCGCCTTGGCTCGGGTAGACATTTGTCGGAACTCTTTGCAATGACAGCCTTTCCACACTTGTAATGAAATATACTAATTTAATACAGTTGCTCAAAAAGTGGCGTATTGCAGGGACGTATAGCGTTCGGGATGTGGGCTATTACACACTCGTGCTTTTTTTTTACCTTTCCCGCACTCGTGCGTTCTCTTTCCCAACTGTCAAAATAATGTCTTTTAAAAAGAATAACCAACCATGAAGTTTTTATTAAAAAAAATCATAGAAGTTTTTATGATTCGTGCAAATACGTATATTTCTAAAAAGAAGCTACTAATTTGTTTCAATATCAGATTTAATTATTTGATTGAATGAGTTTGGTTAGGTTTCATTTAATTTATTCATCTCATTAAATTTAATTTTCATTTCATATCAATAAAAAACTTCTACTGAAGACTTGGTTGTATGGGCATAGTTCCCTTTGCCTACCAGAATGGGTGAAGAAAAAAAAAACTCTGCTTATATTCTACGGTTGGCGCCATTTTTCAGAAATTTTCTTTGCGAGTTTAGTTGTTTGTTGCACAAGATGAGTAATTTCGACCCTAGTTTTTTTGAATTAACACCATCGGAACGCAGTATAATTTGCACAAAATGCTTCGGAGAACATTTTACCGGAAAAGTCAAAAAGTCGCTACATATCTACATACGACGAATACTGCATGGAGAGAAGAGAAAAAAGCAAATAGTTTTTCATTTTTTCGCAACTGTATTAAAAATAGTCGTTCAGTACACGTGCGGAACCGTCATTGCAACTTGTTCCGACTGTCAACCCTCGCCTTCGGCTGCGCCTCGGCTCGGGTAGACATTTGTCGGAACTCTTTGCAATGACAGCCTTTCCGCACTTGTAATGAAATATACTATTTTTAATACAGTTGCTCAAAAAGTGGCGTATTGCAGGGACGTATAGCGTTCGGGATGTGGGCTATTACACACTCGTGCTTTTTTTACCTTTCCCGCACTCGTGCGTTCTCTTTCCCAACTGTCAAAATAATGTCTATTAAAAAGAATAACCAACCATGAAGTTTTTACTAAAAAGAATCATAGAAGTTTTTATGATTCATGCAAATACGTATATTTCTAAAAAGAAGCTACTAATTTGTTTCAATATCAGATTTAATTATTTGATTGAATGAGTTAGGTTAGGTTTCTTTTCATTTCATCTCATTAAATTTCATTTTCATTTCATATCAATAAAAAACTTCTACTGAAGACTTGGCTGTATGGGCATAGTTTCCTTTGCCTACCAGAATGGGTGAAGAAGAAAAAAAAACTGCTTATAATCTACGGTTGGCGCCATTTTTCAGAAATTTTCTTTGCGAGTTTAGTTGTTTGTTGCACAAAATGAGTAATTTCGACCCTAGTTTTTTTTAATTAACACCACCGGAACTCAGTATAATTGCACAAAATGCTTCGGAGAACATTTTACCGGAAAAGTCAAAAAGTCGCTACATATCTACATACGACGAATTTATTGCGTGGAGAGAAGAGAAAAAAGCAAATAGTTTTTCATTTTTTCGCAACTGTATTAAAAATAGTCGTTCAGTACACGTGCGGAACCGTCATTGCAACTTGTTCCGACTGTCAACCCTCGCCTTCGGCTGCGCCTCGGCTCGGGTAGACATTTGTCGGAACTCGTTGCAATAACAGCCTTTCCACACTTGTAATGAAATATACTATTATGCCATACCTGGCCAAAAAGCGGGTTTTTCCGCCCGCTACGCGTACGGGAAAACCCACTTTCAGGCCAAGTGACGGCATAAAATTGTGACACAACACGGGCTGTAAAATAGAAAGCCCTCTATCGCATATTTATGACCCTTGCCTGCGGCTCGGGCATTAAACTTCTGCGATATCGGCCTTTCTTTATTTTACGGCCCTAGTTATGTAATGTACTATTAAACTACGAGTGTTATAGATAGAGATAGATGACACTTTATTGCGCCCTAGAAATTATTTACTTACAGGATTTTTCCATTCATTCGCAGTAGTACCATTGCCTGGTTCTATGATGGAACTACTGCGAATTTGTTTTCCGTTCATGCGCACAAGCCCAAACGATGGAACTACTGCGAATACTAAAACTTTGGTGTCGGTGATAATTTTGTAAACATTTGGTTTAGTTAAACATCACCAATCCGTGTGGCGCCGGATTAAGAATAGCGTCACTCCATTTCCTTCCGAGGATATCGTAGAAGGCGACTAAGGAAATTCATAAGGTACCAGGAGACGGGCAGCAGCGTTTTCCTGAGATTCCAACCGCATACTGCGATCGCCAACCCGCCTGCCAAGCGATGCGATTATGGCAAAACCCTTTATGGTTAGGGAAACCATGAGGGAGGCCTATGCCCTGCAGTGGGCGTCAAATGGCTCTTGATGATGATTGATGAAACATTACCAATAATATATATTTTTTAGCCCTGGCTTTTTGCAGTTACTTTCTAATATTTTCAAGGCAATGATCTTTTAACTAGATAAATTCCCCTTAACAGTGGTGTAAGGGACACACCCGTGTTCTCCTATGTTTGACTATGGAAATTGTGGCAGAGGTCCCTATTTGAAATAAAATACTTAGACATAGGTACCTCACATTTATATTTAGACTTTTCGTATTGTCAATTAGTGAATAATCCACAGAAAATAAAATTATTACTCGAGTAATTTACTTCACAAAATTACAACTACGTTCGTTCCATCCCACCAAAAGTATAGTGACGTCATCACATGAAGGTTTCATGCACCCTTTTTTGAAGTCGGTTAAAAATCAGGCAAATCAAACCCAATCACTCCAGTCCGCTTGGTACTCCACTCTGCTTGTGACAAAAAGTCATGTACCTGTGAAGTCATCAGTAGAGTGGAATCAATAGAAACACTCTCATCCTTGTGTATTATCCTTGTGTGAGTCTATCATCACGTACGGTATCTCAGCCTGGGGCGGAATGGGAATAACACCAATGCTAGAGTTAGAGCGAGCGCAAAGGGGCGTCCTCAAGGTTATGCTCAAAAAGCTCTATAGACACCCCACTGCGAGCTAATGCGAAGAGGCAGCCGTGCTGACCGTACGTCAGCTCTACATTCTTAGGGCCTCTCTGATTTCTCTTCTTCAACAAGGAGTTTTCAGAATAGGTACCTGTGCCATAAAAGCGAACAGTATTTGCACATCACTTCCCTGAGTTCATAATTATCCTTGATGCTCCCTTACATCTACAACAAAATCGTTAAGTCCTGTGACATATTATTATTAAATCTTGCTATTTTTCAAACAAAACAAATTATAAAAAATGGCTATCGACACTATCTTATAGAGGAACGGGAACTTTGCTATTAATATTAAAATAAAATAATCGCAAATCTACACAATTGTAATAAATATTTGTACATCTCTATAATATTTACGTGAGTATAATATGTATGTATATGTCTGTAAATAGTATATATTTATGTAGAGTAATATAGCATAGGAAACCTGTCTGTTCTACATAAACCTCACCTGGTAAACGCGATACAGGCTTGACCTAGTGCGGGGACCGCAATCGATCCTACGATTCTTAATTACCTACAATAATAAATATTTTTTTGCATAAACAAAGTTATTCATTTATTTTTTTATAATAAATATTTGCGTAAAACGAAACGTTAATAATGTCGCCACAATGTTGCCCTTCTTGAATTATTCCTTGAATCTAGGAAAACTAAAAAATAAATCTGCAATTATACCCAGTCAACATTGTTGAGTGCGGTATTGGTATCGAATGTTTCATGCTTTTAGGCTCGTTCTGTAAAAACTTATTTTATCTCGACAATCACAGTAAAGTCACTAGCTGTCACCGGTTTCATCCGTTTCTCGTACACTAACAATTTGTTGACCTGCTTATCATTTGTCAGTATTTTTTTTTGTATGCACTCTTGCCAACTTCAGCTGTTAACAGTACATTAACAGATTGTTAGATAGTGTACGAAAAAGTGGGGATAACGCTAGTACATGGTCCTAAAAACCCGGAAATGCTTTCCTCTTTCTTAAAAATACACGGTGTTATTTATTTTTTAACACACGATTCCTTAAAACACTTCATAAACTCCACTTGGCTGTGTTAGAGTCTTTACAAAAGAAAGTCTTTATTACATACTATTTATACGAGTACTACATATGTTTACGGAGTGTTCGGGATTCGTGTTTTTATTATAAATAGCATCGATAGACTTTATGTACATATGACAGCTGGTCGTCTTTACATTTTAGTTGCAAATTCACCCGTAAGGTAACTGAGTATATATGCAGAGATGTAAATGTTCATTTGCTGTCGACTGTACATACAACTTGCGTGTCATATTTCTAATTTCTATTCCTATTCCTAATTACCTATTCTGTCCTCCCTATATCACTCACCATTAAAATCAGAGCCAAGAACACGAATGCCAAATTTGTACTAGTAAGATTCCAAGGACTTAAAATTTTTTCAAAAAGTACTGATCTTACTTATGGCTATTAGATGGCAGTGTGTGCGTGATCATTTACCTTCGGTGCCTAACTCGGCCTGATGTCGGTAACAGTAAAAAACCGGCCAAGTGCGTGTCGGGCCACGCACAATGTAGGATTCCGTAGAAAAAGGGTTGTTTTATCTTCTTTACCGAACTAACAACATTGCCGAAGTCATTTTCAATGGATTTTGTACGAAATTTTACTTTTATAAGATGGTTGCCTATTACTCGTTAACTAGTAAAGCCTACCCGTCATACTTTTCTTTTTTAAGTTCATTATAATGTGCTACTACCCTGAATTTATTCACGTTCCTACAATCTTAGCAAGGAGAGGGGGGGGGGGGGGGGGACGCCGTACTCGTACAAAAATTTGCGCTTTAAAGCTTAATATTTTGCAAACGGAACCCTACATCAAAAATGGTCTTCCTCCACCCACAATATTTTTCAACTACTAATCTAACGATATCCCACACTATGGTGTAGGTAAGAAAAAAAAATCATCCCTAATTTAGGTGTACGGGGAGGAACACTTACAAAAAAAATATATAGTTTTTCGAGGTTTCATTCTATCGTTTTGTTGGCGTTAAATATGTACATCTAAGCCAAATTTCAGCTCACTAGTACTTAAAAAAAATTAAATTTTAAATTATAAGCTGTTTATTTCAAAAAATTATATATATTACATGGCATGAACTTAACTTCTAATCTTAATATTTACTTCTCTGTGCTAAGCCGCAGATGGACAGACGGACGGACAAACACACGGACATGGCGAAACTATAAGGGTTCCTTGTTCACTTCGGAATCCTCGTCTCGTTTTAGATTATTTTCTCTGCGGTTTTAGTTCAAAAATCAGCACCTATCAAAATTACAAATTTTCACAGACAGACCGGAAAAATCAAATTACAATCTCAACTTTTACTTCCTGGTTGCCCTACCATGTATAACCTGCCAGCTACGTTCGGCGTTCGTAGATCGAACGATAAGGTTCAAACATGCGCGCGCCAGACTAACGGCTGTGTGAATGTGGTGCTGGTGTAGAGTCAACGGTTGACTGTCAACCCCACATCTTAATGCCATCTGAAACGCAGCCATAGCCATTGACAGCTAAAAATGTTACATCACTAAATTGTTACGGGCAACACTGAATTAAAAAAAAAAAACAGTTTGACTTTGACGTGCTGCCGTGCTCATTGTGTTCTGTGGCCGTGCTGCTGTGCGGTTGGGTACATGTGTTCTGTGTGTGCGGTGTGGAAAATCGTTCGTGGTCTTTTCACCAAAATAATCGATACGGTTTTGTCACAACAATTCGCAGTCCGTAGCTTAAGAAAAAAAAATATTATATCAAATTACCTTTCTATCTTGTAGCTCCCAGTGTTTATCACTTTTCGCTTTTCTTTGGTGCCATTCATTTTGCTTGAAAGCCGTGGCCTTTTCGTCAGGTCAGATTTTATTCTGCCATTCGTCTGTTTAAATTGCTCTTTTCTGTGTAATGCCTTTACAATGAAGTGCCACTACGAAGTACTGAACGTAGTGAAGGAGGCTTCCGCCGGTGAGATAAAGACAGCTTACAGAAAGCTAGCCTTACAATGGCACCCGGACAAGAACTTGGATAATCTGGTAGAAGCAAAGGAGCATTTTCAGCTGGTGCAGAATGCTTACGAAGTCCTGTCTGATCCACAGGAGCGAGCCTGGTAAGTTCTCAAAGTTTAAAAAAATAGGAGAAAGACATTAAGTACATTCATATGTATGTTTTTATTGTGCAATAAATTGTAACAAACAAACTTAAACTCATACCTGTATTCGGAGGTAGACAGAGACCCGGGTTTGCTACTCGCCACAGTCCTGGCAAACCTCTTTCGTTTCACCAATATTCAGAGAGTTGCTGCAGAAATTTGTCAGTTGTCTGCCATTGGTTTATAATATTGGTGATCGGAAATAGTTTATTAGGGTTCTGTATCCAAAGGATACCACTCTAAAGGGCTGTGTAGGTTCGTGAGTAAAGGTTGTATCTCTTGAATAATTGTAATAAACATAGCAAGTTGAAATTTTAACAGAATATAGTTAGACCTGAGATTTCCGCACTTAGCCTCATAGTTGGGCCGTTGTACATAGCAAGCACTAAGGTATGTAAATACCTCAGATACTAGGGTTTCCTTACAGTTGTCCTTCACCATTAGCGAGTGGTATTGCTACTATAACTTCACAAATGTACGTAAATTAGAAAAAAAAGTCATTGGTACATGCTGGGATTTGAAAAAACAACCTCCCGAATGAGAAGCTGGCGTTCTACCACTCCGCTACATTATAATAAAAAATAATATATTATAATAAAAACTGAATTTGAATGGATTTGTATGTATAATGTAAAATGGGATATTTGGAAAACTGTAAAATGAAATAGTAAACGAGTAAATATCCATCCAAATTCAGTTTTTGTTATGCCTAGTGCTCATGTTAACCTTATAAAATACCAACAATATCTTATGTTATTATGGTGGCACAATAAATTTGGAATCCTCTGAGAGAATTTTGTTAAAGAGTCTCTTTAACTGACTCATTAATTACTATTTCCTTCTTACTGTGCCCACAAAGCTCTTTATTTTTCACTCCAGAGAAGTTAAAAATTTGATATTCTTATTGGGCAAATTCCAGGTATGACAACCACAGGGAGCAGTTGTTGCGTGGAGCTGGTAGCTCGTACAATGATGACAGCCTCGATGTTTACCCATATTTCACTCCGTCCTGCTACAAAGGGTTTGGTGACAATCCCCAGAGCTTCTATGGAGTTTATGCTGAGGTAAGATTTGCATTCATTTCTTAACCTTTTGACTTGCATTGGGATAGATTTATACCTTGATGGCCGTCCCTATGGATACCACTTTGATACTGACTAGATCTATTCCAGTCACAATCTATGAAGCTATCTATCACATCTGTTCTTTCTATAATTTTTCATGCGCTGAAAGGTTAAAGTTCGGTGTACAGGGTGTGTCTTTATAAAGTGCACATATCAAAATGAGGGAAACTACACACAACTTCATGGATGGAAAAATTATAAAAAAAAATCGATAAATTTTTTATGAATATTTAAAAATTTTTAGTTGCAGCTGCTATTCCTGTCTAAATAAATTGTTATAACATTTGAATTTTCTATCACAATGGAATAAATTTGGTATAATTGTTAATAACATGCCGTACTTATAACGTAACAATTTCTAAACAATTAAACGCCATAAATGTAGACTAACGAGGTATTTGACGAAAAAAAATTTTTTTTTTCATAACTTTACTGTTTAAAAAAGCCCATGCACATCGTTTTGCTACGCCCATTGTTTATCAGGTAGAGACCTTTTTGGGTGAGTCACTGTAATGGCGCCCGAGCCGTAGTCAAGGAGGTTGTTTAACATTCTTAACTGTAGTATGGATGGCCCAGTCGAAGAGACTATCGAATGTTGAGCTTTGCTACGCCCATTGTTTATCAGGTACAGACCTTTTTAGGTGAGTCACTGTAGTGGCGCCAGGGCCGTAGTCAAGGACCCCTACGGCATACAATGTCTCATTCAGTATTATCATCCTATAATGTCCTCATTCAGTATTATTCTCATCTTATAAAACCATTTTAATAAGATTTCATTTTAAAATGTCTGCATCCTATATTGTCTCCATTTGAAAATGACCTCCCGGTATCGCACAATCAGAACTTGACAATACAGAATGTGCAAGACCTTCATTACCTTCAAACTTTAATAACTCTATTATTCCTAGAGCACTGGTTTCTACGGAGAAATTATTTGACAGCTGGCACAGTCGGCACCAGCTACAACAAAACTTATTTGTGTAAATAGGTTAATCTTAAGAGGTTTGATATGAGAAGATACACTTACGCTATATTGAACAAAAAGCATTTATATTTTTACGTAAAACCTATAAAAATGGAAATTATATTTACGAAAAATCAAAAAGGCCGTGATTTGTTAATATATAGAGAAAATCAATATAATCTGTGTAAAATAAATAAGTCTGGCACTTCAAGATGGAGATGTGTATCGAGAGACGATTGCTCCTCAACTGTGACATTAAATTCATTACGAAATGCTGTCTTACGCTCGGATAAACATTCTTGTGTACCTTATACCGAAAAAACACAAATATTCCTTTTTATTCATGCTTGCAAACAGGAAGTATGCAATGATTTTAGGCCTATTCAACAGGTTTTTGAAGACATGGTAGTTAAGTTCAAGAATGAGAAACGAATTGAGATTTGTGATATACCACTGTTTTCATCAGTAAGATGTACGCTTTACAAATGCCGTAAGGACTTCCTAGGGGTCCAAAAGTTAACGAATAAGTTAGAAGAGACTATCGTACCAGAATCACTTGGTAAAGAACCCTTCAGACCCACCGTACCCCTGGCCATACCCGTGGCCATACCCCTGGTGGTATAGTGGGTCTTTTAAAGTTAAACGATACCACTGACTTCTAGTGAGTTTAACCGATGACGAAGGCAAAGATAAAATTTTGATTTTTTGCTCTCAATCTTCAAGTAAAATGCTAAAGACAATGAAAAGTAATGAAGCATCCTTCTATGGCGACGGAACGTTCAAAAGTTGTCCTAAGCCATTCTACCAAATGTTCACTGTGCATTTGGATTATAAATCAAGTCAGAACACAACAGTTATTGACAATGTAGCATTAGGACTGTTTAGGATGAAGACATTGTAATATAGAGACAATACAGGATTCCCTGAAACAGTTCTATGGATGGATGAAGCTCTATTCACGAGAGACGGCATCGTAAGCTGTCTTAATTTACATAAATGGTATCCAAAAGGACAAAACCCTAAGCTGAAAAGGGCTGGATCGACCGATACCTAAGGCTTTTTTTTGTGGCTGGCGCGTTCCCCTTATCTTACGGCGCTCGACTATTTTTTATGGGGGACAATGAAACAAAAGGTGTAAAGCAGTCCTTTAAACAGCGAGGCGGTAGGTACTCGAAGAAAGAGTTTTGGGTTTTGCAAATTAAGTTAGAAATGACCCTGAACAAACGATTCGTAAGGCAACGCAGCAAAATTTTGCATCGCGCTACAATGTGTTTGCAGCAACGGGGTGGTTATTTTGAACATTTGATGCACTAGGGCCCAGTGATTACGCTGTTTTTAATTGGTTAAATATAATACGTGATTTATATACATAGATAAATACTTTTCTTTTATTCCTAAAAATGTAGTTCTCTCTAACTTGCCACTCGATTTTACACGATGGGAATCTAACAGACGTTATTAAAAAAATACCAACAGTTAGTCGAACGACGAAATTCGGTACCAACGATAAGATATCGTTGTCCTGCTCCAACTCTACGAGTGTAAGCAACAACGATATCTCATCAATCAAAAACAGCTTCCGCTACGCACCGCTAGGTGGACCGTTTTTTTACTATAAGCAACTATTCGATCGGCGCGTCGATCAATCCATGGTATAATAATAGATCAATCGAATAGTCAACTCACGGTCGGCGCACTGGTATTATTTATTAATAGAAAATAAAAAATAACAATTTTAAATCAAAACTTCAACATCAAATATCTCAGCTCCGAGACACTTTAGAGCAATAATGTTTTTTGTTTTCTACTCGTTTAGAAGCCCTCTTTCGATTTATAAAGGTTTGGTTGGTGGCCGCGATTTCGAAAAAATGGGCGTGGCCAAATGGGCGTGGCTAATTTAGGGAGCTGGGATGTCACATGGCATTTTACCTATTTTTACCTCACATGACACTAGTACTGAAACTGGTCACGTTGTCTCTCGACATAGGGCTTCTCCACGCTCTTCTAAAGCTCGGTGGCTGATCATCCTGCCATCGTTTTTGTGGTCTTCCTCCCCTCCTTTTCCCGGCTCTTTGGCTATATTCTATTATCCTTTTGGTTTTCACATAACAGAGAAATGGACCAAAATTATAATAGAATATAGCCCAAGAGACAGACAGGAAAAGGAGGAGAGAAAGACTGTTATTTGTAGCAAGATTTATTTAAATTTGTTTCTGTTTCACTCATTCAAGGACAACAAAACACCCTTAGCAGCAAGACATTTCATAACACCCATTGCATGTTCCATGGTTATTATGTAACAATCAGGGGGCTTATTCTGTTAAGACCAGTCTATTGATTGATCAGTGTAATGAAAGACCAAAGTATACTGTTGGTATTAGAGATTGCAAATGAGCCTATTTCTCCTAAAGAGAGTATTCTTTTTTATAGTCAATCGAAAAACACAGACTTAGACAGATATTTGAAATACATTTACGACACGAAGAGACCAAGCAAAGCAAACAAACACAACTTAAAGACAGTGGCTTGACAATGGTGTCTCACACTTTTGCGCTAACAGAATCTACGACGCTGCCCAATTGCCCATGCATATGATATATTAATATATTATATATTAATGTCATTAACCTAACCTGAACTACTCAACTGTTCACATGGAAATACCTAAAAGAGCTATGTTGGAATTGTGCAAATTGATCATGTTGTCTTCTCATTTATCTTTATTTAAAACTGACCATCCTCGTATATCGTGCTCTTCCACTATAAAGGGAAATTTCCCGCCAGGCAGATCGTATGCCTGGGGACGGCCGGTCCAACTGATGTTCGTCGGACGTTATATTTATCGTATGTCATGTGAAACATTTTGCTTGCGCGATGTAGGAATTTTGGAGTTTATAGTGCGCGCGCAGAGTTGACATGTGCTCGCCACATCACTCCCCTTCAAGACCGTAGCTACGCATAGCTAGGTCTGATAGGAATCGAAGTCTGTGCTCTAAAGCCTGCAAGTGCCAGGAGTCGCTGAGTCAGTGAGTAGACTAGCGGTTGAGGGTGTTCGGCGGCTAACAGTCACTTCACCGGCGACAGTACCATGGGGACCGCGCATGTGGTAGGAACCGGTGAAGGCTGCTGTACCACTGGCAACGTGCGCTGTTGCTGTGTGGCTGCCGTGCCGAGGGGTTGGGGGAGATCACCATCAGTACCAGTAGTCGGTGCGTTGACTGTAGTGGAACTGATGAGGTGAGAGGGAAGAGGATGCTGGCCTTGCTTTGAGACTGATTGTATGTGGGGTGCTGCGAGAGCGAAGGAAGGTTGACAATGTTCTGTAAGGTGTCACCACTATAGGGAAGAGCGGGTGATCGTGCTCTTCCACTATAAAGGGAATATTTCCCGCCAGGCAGATCGTATGCCTGGGGACGGCCGGTCCAACTGATGTTCGTCGGACGTTATATTTATCGTATGTCATGTGAAACATTTTGCTTGCGCGATGTAGGAATTTTGGAGTTTATAGTGCGCGCGCAGAGTTGACATGTGCTCGCCACACTCGTGACTTCATTTGTTTACGACTCGTTTTTGTATTTGTGTGTACTTGTGTTAAGTTCCTGTAGTCTTAAGATAAGAGCTATTGTGAGTAAGTGGACTAATTCAAAAGCAAATTGGGTTTGTAATTATTATTGCAAAACTAATCTGGAAGTAGCCTGGCTTCCTATAGTACAGGGAATCCCAGTTTGGGAGCCAGTTACCATTAATGTAACTCTGTAATTTGAAAGCCATTCAGCATGTTACAACTAGGTAGATTCAAAACTGTATAATAAAATAGTAGTTGAAGTCAGTTAACTTGTTCACGGCCAGTGAACACCTATGCAATAAAAAATTGAACATGCTAGTATCTGCAAACAATTAGATGGCACTGATTTAAACGGAAAACTTTCTTGCAGGTTTTCTCCAAACTGGCTGCTGAGGAGACAGATTTCCTGGAGGATCCAGAAGATGTGAACGCCATTCCCAAGTTTGGCAACTCTACTACAGCGTACGAGCAAGTACACGAGTTCTACGCCTACTGGATGTCTTTCGCTACTAATAAAAGTGAGTGCTTGCGATTCCGTTCATGTGAAATTTGGATAGTAATTTTTTTTCTTCGACATTTTGTCACCGAGACAATGCGAAACCTGAAAACTGTTTCTTCAGTATCAGTAATAAAATCACTTCGAGGAAAATTTTGTTTTTAATTTTTCATCCAATCTTGAAATGTTATGCAGTAATTTTCCATAAAACTTACGTTTTATTATTGGAAGTGGTTCGGTTTATTTATTGATTGGAAACGGTTTTAAGGTTTTGCAGTATGTATTTCTATAATACATTGTGAGTCAATCTAGCCGAAACATAATTGATGATATCAAAGTACCCGAAACCGGCGTGCGAGCATGCGACTATTAACAAGTGTAGATGAAGTGAAGGAGGTCTGTCAGGATTGTGGCAAGTGGCAAACCCTAGTCTCTGCCTACCCCTCCGGGATACAGGCGTGAATTTTTATGTAATATAATGTAATTATGTCAATCGTTTGACGCCAAATAAGATCTAAATTTATTCAACTACTTTGTGACAAAAATCTCATTCAATACTAATGTGTTTCAGCCATATTCATTCCATTGCACATCAAAATTCTCACAGCGAGATGATAGTTGCCAATTGCCATTGCAGAATTAGTTATGTATCTTATTTTAAACTCTTCCTCACGCAATTCCCATAGGTTTTTATTTACAAAGCCAATGAAACTTTACCTGTATCTTTAAAGGAATAAACTAATTTAAAAAAATATTTAAGCCTTGTGAAAAGTTTATATGTAAAGGCTGTCTAATTTCTCTTTATTTATTTATTCAGAATTCTAAACACGACATGTGTCCTCTTAAAAGATTGGCTTCGGAAGTTTTGTTGATTTAGTTGGCATGTTGTCTATAAATTACAAGCAAACTATGTTTGTATGAGAATTGCCGCTTGAGGAACTCTGAATAGTGTGATAACACCTAACCCTGCGTCGGTCGTATAAGTATGTAACGTATGTATGTATGCTCTCTTCTCAACCTCGTAGAGAAGTTTTCACTAGACATCCTCAGTCCTGACCTTGAAAATAACAACGGTTTTCAATTGTTATTTTTATGGTCAGGGGCCTGATTATGCGCACCAAAGCATGTCGGAATCCTGATGTTTGCGAGAGCAAATTGTGGGAATTGTTCAGGATTTGGTGCGCGTAATATAGGGGCAGGACTGAGGAGGTTAAAAAAATCCATCCGCAGGCTTCGTCTGGCTGGACCAGTACGAGATCTCGCAAGGCGACAACCGGCGCGTGATTAAGCTGATGGAAAAGGAGAACAACAAGATCCGACAGCGCGCGCGGCGCGAGCGCAACGAGGAGATCCGGCGGCTCGTCAGCTTCGTGCGGAGGAAGGACAAACGGGTGCAGGAGCACGCGAGGCAGCTGCAAGAGAAGGCTGAGGAGAATAGGAAGAAGGCGAGTGGTGTAAATGCTCTATAAGTTTGCTCAGCGCTCGCTCAAATCTAGGGCGTACTGTCAATAAATTGATCGTCAATCGGCGTTCGAGATAATCCAATTAACAATGGCTACGCCTATTCTACGCAATTGATGGACGTATTGATAATTGATTGATCAGTTGGTCGATCATTCTTGTGATCTTGTCGGGAGTGAATCTGATTCGTATGTGTATTTGCTCACTGAGCTGATTGTAGCCCATAGCTAGAAGGAATATACCCACTAGAAAAAGAATTTAGTTTAGAAAACATCAAGATTCGGCGTCTCGTCAACTTCGTGCGGAGGAAGGGTAATCGATGGCATGATCATGCGAGAGCTGTTTGTTAATTTATAGCTTTGTTTTTAATTATTTCGCAGTCGGTTGTACTTTTATTATAGGTTTATTTTATTTTTAACAAGGTTTTCACAGGCTGAAGTAGCGTTGGAATCATTCTTAAAGTACTCTCCTTTATTTTTAAAAACGTCCCTTAATAAAAATAAATTCACTTAAAAATAAAGTACTGAAGCCGCTCACGTTTCATCTAACTTTCGTTACAGGCCGAGCAACTTCGCCGCGAGCGCATAATCAAACGGCAGAAGGAAATAGAAGAGGCGAAGAAACTAGAGGGCGAGTCCTCCTTCATCAAGAGTGAAGAGTACCAGAAGAAACTGAGCGAAATAGAGTCGCTTCTGGTCGAGGAGTTCGGCATCAGCTCGGAGGATGACACGATCAGCGAGGGCGGTATGGAGAGCTCCAACGAGGAGAGCTCCAAAACCGAGGAGGTAAGTCGCAAAACTTTCGACAAACAACCGAGTCACCCTATAATGGATGACTTTTAAATACATTTTTGTCTTCGTACACTTCAATCGATTCGTCGTATATGCGCGGGTGGCATATACCAAATTAAAAAAGCTATACGAAATCAGCATAAAGCCAACAAAAAATAAATAAATCCCTAAAGAGCGAAAATAAAAAACTGAAAAATAAAAAATTACCAACAACCCGCGGCGGGACCGGGACAAATTCAATATTGTGACACGTTTCTTGGTTGGCCCCGCCTGCTTAGTAATTAATAGACAGCAGTCGCGTTGTTGGTTATTTTTTTTAATGACAGGCCTTTTTTCCAGGCTAGCGAAGCCTCGAAGACTACACCCAAAGCTGCCCAGAATAAGGCGCAGGCTATCAAGAATCTGTACTGCACGGCCTGCGACAAATTGTTCAAGAACGTCAAGTCGTTCGAGAATCACGAGAACAGCAAGAAACACAAGGAAAACGTAGCGAATATGCAGCTGGTTGATGACGTGGAGATCTCAGACGGTGAGTCTTATTTTTAATTGACTTCAAAAACGGAGGATGTTCTCAATTCGACGCGTGTATATATATATAATATATATATATATTTTTTTTTTTCTTTTATTTTTTTTTTTTTTTTTTTCATTTAAGTAATTTATATTTTTCTTATAACTTTTTCACCACAAACTAACTATTTTTGTATCTGGGTAGAGTAATTTGCCCTGCACTTATACTTTCATATTTTACGTCTCGCTTCTTGTGTGCAATAAAGAATATTCTTTTCCTTCTTCTTTGCTTAGCCAGTAATCAGAAATCAGTCTAATTCACATGAAAGAAAAGGAGAGCTATGCTGTGCCGAGCTGACAGCCGACAGGTTCCCTCACGATATTTTCCGTCACAGTAGCACTTTTTAGGGTTCCGTAGTCCGACCAGGAACCCTTCTAGTTTCTCCATGTCCGTCCGCGGCCTAGCGCAAAGACCGGTGGTACTAGAAAGCTGTAATTTAGTATGTGTATACATATTTATCACGCCAACAACGTTAAAGAATATACTGTTGGACAATTTATTTTTCTCCTGTATCTCCCCTAACATGGAAAGTGGGGATGATTTTTTTCTCGTCTACCCCATCATGTGGAGCAATGTTTGGATCGTTTGTCGTCGGACAGACAGACGGTCATGGCGAAACTATAGTACTATCCTTGTCGGACTACGGAACCCTAGAAATCGATAGAGCCGTTTATACATCCTTTTAGGCGTATATTTCCATACATACGCCCAAAAAATAGAAACTGCGTCCGCAGTCTGGTGAAAACAGTTAATGTTCAATGATCTATTATTATGAGAGGAAGCTCAGGTTTATCTGCACTTATGTCCAGTAAAGTTGTAATTTGTGATATTATTGACTTGATTGATGGATTTTTAAGTCTTTATTATTGATATAACAAAACACAGTCATGTCTTAAACTATGAATTATTATCAGGCTAAAACACCTATTTAAACTTTTTGCATAGAATGGGAACTTATCACAACAATAATTTTAAAAACCTATTTAGAGGCTAAAAATTCCACCCATGCCGGGACTTGAACCAGCGACCTCTGGCTAACCGTGCCTCGCACGCCCAGTCACCCACCAGTTCCACCCAGTCCCGGCATGGGTGGAATTTTTAGCCTCTAAATAGGTTTTTAAAGTTGTCGTCGGCACGGGTTAGTGCAACAAAAAGAATATAAACAACAATATTTACTTAGTGTAGCATTTCTTGCTATAATTTATGCAATTTATTCGAAGAGAGGTAGTGATCCACAACTGAGATTTTTCTCATTCACTCTTGTTAGTAAGTATGAGAGCAATATAGATAAGTCATTTCCTTTCAGCCGCTGAAGAAGAAAATAAGGAAGTAGAAGAAATTATAATTCAAGAAGACGTAGAAGGCAGTGTCAATGGTGAATTGGACGAGGAAAAAGAGAATATAGGAAATTCCACATCAGATATAGACGACAATGATAAGAGGGAGACGCTTAGTGACGATTCTGATAAAGTACAGGTGAGTGAGTGGCAGGTTTCAATCAATCAGGTTTTAATCTCGTTGGAGAGGCCAAGTTATAGGACAATCGTGGTAATTTTTTTCTCTGATAATTTTCATATAAAAAATTATTAAAAAAATTACCTGTGGAAAAATTATTCTACAGGGTGATTTTGAAATCGTTTATTTTATAATATCGTAATGTTTTGAGGGAATGTTATTTTCATTGTGAAAACATTTATTGATATAAATCAAGTAGTGGTATAACATATTTGTGACCTTTGGCTCCAAACTGAGAATCGATATTCAGTGGTAGGAAGCACCATAACATTGAAAAATGTTTTCTAATACGTTAAATGCTTAAGAGTCGTCGTCTAATATGCGTAAATAATTTAGTTGGCCGGCGCCGCCCAAAAGAAGCTCGAACCATAGTTTTTTTCGATATTTATTACTTTTCGTAATGTTTGTTTATGCTGAAGTGAAGTAATTTCGAGTAACAAAAATTTTTGTTTTTTTTTTTCACGCGTAATTGTTATCAAAACTAGCAGCATATTTTTCTAAATCATGTGTAGAATGCCCTCTTCAAAGACGGTGTATGAATGCAAAGTCAGCCTGTAGTCAAGTGGTACACAAACGCGCCATGCAAGTCGGGCTCAAAGTACGACGTCACAACGTGCTCATAACGCCTTATAATGTTTGAAGCGAATGTGTGAATGTCTGAAGCGTTTATCAATATTTAAGTTATCTCTTAAAATAATGTTTTTATGAGTCTGCACTCTTATTAGAAAATTATTAGAATTCAATAACAAAACTAAATGAAATAAGTTTTTTATTATTTTATTATATTAGAGAAACTTTATTTTCCGCATTTTTTGCAATCTGCAGAACCCCCAAAGGGATATTTTAATTTTTCTGAGTTCGATGGTATGAAAACAGTCACTTGTCAATCTAATTTTGATGAAAGTTCCCAATTTCACTAACGGACTCCTTATGGTCTGAAAACCGATTACATGTCAGTAAAACATTGAATTTTCTCAGTAAAATCAGAAAAACAGATTCCAGTTCAGTAAATTTTGTTAAGCAAATCTCTGTACACCTTATATTTTTCTTAGTGTCTTCTCAACTAGGAAAACATCCTTATTTTTCTTAACACATTGTTCCAGGCTCTGCCCAAGAGTCAGAAAAAGAAGAAGAACAAGAAAAAGACATTTATACCAATGGCAGAGAGCGAAGGCAACGACAGTCATGACGAGATGAGCTTCAACGAAATAGAGGGCCCCTCGCGCAGTAGGAAAGCCAAGAAATTCAACATGCTCAAAAGCCAGATACAAGCAAAGAAAGAGGCTGATCTCAAAAAAGGATCACAATCTCAAACCTCCACAGAAAACATAGCTGAAGTCTCAAGTACTACACCGACCGATGATGTATTGGGTGACAGCAATGCCGTTCCCAAAGATAGACCACACTTACCACACCTACAGACAAAAATGCAAAGGAATATCAAAGCTAAGAAGCCAATTGATAGAAAATCTTGGAAAGCCAAGACGGTAGATGAGGACGGCATGGAAATCAATCTGAGGTGTGCTGTTTGTAACACAGATTTTCCTTCTAAAAACAAATTGTTTGAACACTTGAAAAAGACTGGCCACTCTGTGGCATTGCCTCAAACCAGTTCCTCACACCTATCCCAGACTTGCTCTAGTAAGAAAGGTAAACGGGGCAATAGATAAACATGCAATGAATTTAGATAGGGTGCAATATATGAAAGATATGTACACTTAAGTCATAATTGTGATTTAATTTTACTCTCTAAGTTTAAGAGAAACTTTATCAATTTATTTACAGTGTAATGTTATATTAAAAATAATGTGATCATTGTCATTAAACTATGTCTAACTACAATATAAATGGAATAATTTTATTTTTAGTAACACCTAACACACTTAACATTTTATATTCACCTTTTGTGCTATAAGCACTAACTTAAATAGAAGTATGTTATGCCTGATTTCACCGACTTACGGCCTACTTGACAGTTTCACCAGTTTATCCATCACAATATGATTTTTTTTATATCTACCATTGACTCAGTCTTTATCAGATGGGTTCTTGAGGGTAAGTCACTTATAAGTTTCCTAGGTATGGTACGATTGGTTGGTGAAAACAGGCATACACACACAAGACACTGAAGTAACAGACATTCATTCAAACTCAGGTATGTCTGAGAAGCTATACCCTGGATACTCTCTAAATGCACAGTATGCTATTCTTACATGATAAGCACCAGGCAAAAACATAATGCCGCCTAAAACTATGATTGGCCATAGACGGTCCGAATACTTAGTGTCTATAACACCTGAAACTATTAAGCTCCCAACCACTAAAAGTACACTGCCAACAATGAAAAGGAATGTAGCTAGAGAGATAGCCTTCCAGGGTATCTTTGGTGGTGGGCATTCAAACTGAGCATCTGAGAAGCCGCTGTCATCACTCGGAACCTTGAAGTAGCCATCATGCTGTCTGCCGAATCGAAACCGAGACATTTTCGAGCGTTTCACGTAGTCTGAAAGATATTAAAATAGCATTTAGAGTGGAGAAAGGGGCACCCAGTATCTCGAAGTATATCATGTACTTTTATTATGTAGTGTGCAATAGTGTCCCCAACTTTACCCACCAATCGTTTTTATGTAATCTAATGAGAGCGAATAAAAAAACCCTTGTAGTTTTGTTTATTTACGATGGTGAGTTCATTGTTTGGTTTATATTCATCACTGTATTCACGTGCTATGATTTACATGTACCTTCTTGGGCACTGATGGTACTAGGTAGTGAAATACTAAAAGTAGAGCGCTAATTGATGCACAAGCATAAGTTGCAGTTAGCACAAATTACAGAAAAGTGATTCTTGCGACACACCATGAAAATTCTATCCTATTCTTTACGAAACCGAACCGTGCCACAGACACAGAAGAGGCCACAGACGATGTAGATATAGGCTTCGGTCTGTAATGGTCTGTGAACTATGGTCCAGTGTTGCCAGATGGGGAGATTGCAAATGCTGTAGCAGTGCTTAAAAACGCTTTTTATCTAAAAAAGCGGGATTCCATATTTACATCGATTTTATATAGGCACCTAGTCACTTCATGCGCTGATTCTATTATTGATGTTTTTGATTGTTTATTCATACAAGCAAAAGGCAATAGGTAATAGCTATGTGAATCCAACAAACGTATGTAAGGTAAGTTCTTATTATTTCTATAACAGGAATTAAAATGCCCTACCCAGCGAGACTTTTTTTGTGACAGAATTTTATTTTCCGATCCGGAGGTTCAAGCAGATTTAAAAAAAGCGGAATCGCCACGGCCTAAAGCGGAAAGAGGATCCATTGTCAAAAAGGCGGGAAAAAAAGCGTACAAGCTGTGTATCTGGCAACGCTGCTATGGTCCGCTTGGTCCGTCCGTCATGATTTTGACGTTTAAATTTTTCTTCGGAAACGGTTCGGTTCGTTCACGTCGCAGTAACATTTCTGAAAACCGCACTATACCTCTATGACCTATGACATTATAGAGCATGCCTGCAACAGCGATACTTTACTAACAAACGACTTTTGAGATAAACAGCTAGCCTAGTGTTAAACAACTAACGAGCTTCTTAACCTTAGTTTTGGTCCGTGTCAACTATACACGACCTTTCTTTCCAAAAATATACTAGAAAACATAATAATGAGGGTATCTATGCTATAACTTCCGGGTTAGGCACACACATATTTTTTTCCTTATAAAATATTATATGGAGGAACTTAAAATACATAAAGAATGTTTGCAACTACTTGTATACAAATAAACTTGAAATATACAAATTATTATAATTTTCATAGAAAACACAGTTTTAAAAAGAGGTACCTAGTATCAAAAGAGTACCTACCTAATATTTGTTATCTATCTATCTATTAATTATTAATACCTTTAAACGAGCAATTCTTGTATGTGTCGTAGCCATATCGTATGATGTGGTTAGCCATATCACGAAATGTGTCCTTAACATGAAAAGGCCAAGTCAAACTGGCCGTATCGTTTAAGTATCAACGTTTGACGATATGGCAATCTACGTTTTGCCATATCATAAGTTTGACATATTTACTGCATTGAGCTGAAATATAGATTGAAGATGCCTAACGTATTTAGTGTTTTGGTGCATTTGAACCTTATAGGTTGATTAAAATACCAATAAAAGAAGCAACAGTTTATATTTTATCACTCGTAAAATACAATGCGGTACAATGATTACAACAAAATGAGATTGCTGCCCTACTTTCCTCATTTTGCAGTATTTACGGGAATATTGCCGTCACTAGAAATGTTTTCTGTCGCCTCCATGGTAGAAATACACAACAAATTAACATCAGCGCCTCTAACGGTGGATGATGGAAGTACCTACCTAGGTATTTTACGATATGGCCGCTAACGTTTGGCCGCATCATGAAATAGTCATGCATTTCGCTATTCAAATCGTCAAACGTCGGTCGCTCATTGATCTGGCTAAGCCATTTCATAATACGGCCAGTTTGACTTGGCCTTTTCATGAAAAGGACACATTTCGTGATATGGCTAACCACATCATGATATGGTCAATTCTATGATATGGCTACGACATATATATATATATAATATTCAGAATCTTGGAAATGGTTCCAACGATTTTCATGAAATTTAGTATGCTCTCCCCCCAAACCCGACGCACAAAATGGTGTAACTTTTTACCAAACAATACATGGACTGTATAGAACAGTTTGGAGCTGAAGGAATACTCTTATTTTGGATGTTGAGGTTAGGCCGTTTTTGGGCTAATTGCACCATACTAAAAACATCGTTTTATCCGTGTTTTCAGGCAATGAAAACCTACTAAAATGTCATTAGAATACGAAGGTAAATTTCGACACTATCTACAAGGTTGTAAAAGCGCAGGTGGGGAATCGAGCGGTCCCGAAACCAGAAGACGGCCGGTTCGAGCCTGTCTCCAGTCCGATTACTTTTTCCTTTTTCCCCTTTTTTTCATCGTATCTAAATATAATTTCCAAAAAAACACGATTAACAAAAAAAATAGTCATCCAGATACTTTATATACTTAAACAAGTTATAAAACATTATAAAGCTGATGTCATTTCATCAAATAACAGGGCTCATATAAGGTAACATTCCATAAATGGTCAATATTAGTGATGTGAATGTCCACAATATCTCGATTGTACAAATTTTTTTTTCAAATATCTAGTTTTTAGTAGTTTGTTTTTTTGCGACCGCTTTTTTATTGTCATCAAGTTACAATTGACACGCCTTCTATGTGCTAGGCAAAATAAGGAAAGTTTGTTTGTTTTTGCCGTTAGGGGCAGGTACCCCAGTTTGCCCTCACAATATGTATACAACAATTATTTCTTTACACGAAAACGATTTGTCAGTTACAGCTTGCCAAGATATAGTAGAAATTAAAGAGTACGATTTTACTCAGACTTTCTGTCTTTGTCAGATAATTTCTATTACTTACACGAGATACAAAAATAAGCATCTAAAGCCACTAGGGAAATAAAAAGGCATATTTGTTTAAATAAAGGAAGTACCTAAATGATCTGAATTTTTGAACACGGAAAGTTTCACTTCCGGTTTCAAAATTGTATTGCTAAGCTCTAAATTCTTTTCAACGTTGGAAAACTACATTGCATCCTAACTACTTTTTAACAATGTTGGTCTTTGTTGCACTGATTGTATTAATAGAGCTGTACTCACTCAACTCACCTTTAATATGTTGGAGAAAATAAGTCATCGATTATCACACACCAACTGAAACAACGTAAAAATTTTGGATAGTTGGGCACCTACATCAACAGCTGAACTTTTACACATTGGTTGAACTTAAGGTTGATGGGGCCTAATTATGCGCACCAAATCCTGAGCGATTCCAATCGTCTAACTGTCAAATGCCATACTAATTTGACAGTTAGACGATTGGAATCGCTCAGGATTTGGTGCGCGTAATATAGAGGCTGATATCAATTACTGTTGTAAAGTCGGCAGCACATGAACCTTCACATTTCAGTAGCAAAGTTGCCCGTGACGTAACTGAGTAGAGTATAGATACGGATGTGTTGGTTGATGTGCTGTCACATATAAATTCATATAATTTATTTGATTGTGAAAAATATAGACAATAAATGCACTTTCTGTTTCTTTTTAATTGGTTTTAATAAATTCACTTCCTACGTCATTTACAACTGCGACTTCTTACAGGAGCGGGAATGCCATGTTTGTGCAGTAACCTTGACACAATGCGGGTGTTGGTACGCAGCAGGACCGGCCCCTATACTATCCAAAATAAAATCTCGAACAAAAACAGCTATCATGACGTCTGGTAAGAAAGTCACATAACTTTGAATTTGTAACTTTAAATTTTCGTTTCTTTTTTGAACACTTTCAGTTCTTACTTAGGGGGTTAATAAGAAAGAGCCAATAGCTAAGCTTCCAGTAGTTTCTGATGATGATGACTTTTATGCAAATGATGGATACCTTCGGTCGCATTATGTATCACCGGTCGATAAAATTAATGTATATTTTTTTTACTTTAAAGGCATTGCAATAGTAAAATATAGTCTTTAGTAATCTCTCTACCAATATGTTTGACGGCCACCAAAATGGACCAATATTATCTAGTTAGTACTTACCTACTTGAAAATTATCATCCAATATTTTATGTTAAACTAAGCAGTTTAATATGATTAAACATTTACTGTCCATTTATATTCAAAAAGCAAAATTTCAATGCTTTTAATATTTTAAAAAAATCGGCTTAGCAACAGCCATAACCCAGTGCGGGCTTTTCAGATGTCCGCTGGATCGCCGCCAAAACAAAGGAAGCGGACTGCAGCTGTGGTAAGTATTATGTTTGACCAAAGCAACGGTGAAAGTGGCGCCAATCAATAACAGAACCATCGAACAGCTGATCTGCGTTTTAATAAAATAGGTACCTGACACGGCCATCAAGATTATTCCAATTTTCTGATCCACAGGTCCTTTAAAATTTCCGCAAATAAAATTAGGGAGTTATTGTAAAAATAATCTAACGATACCGCAAAATCTATGTAGTCTTTTAATTTTAGGAACGGTTACACAAAAAATCTTGAGAGTTTTGATTGAAATAAATATACGTAATCAAGTAGGTAACAAGATTTAAAAACACCTGGAGATAAAGGCTCACCTTGGAATTTTTTTAATGCAAATGGATGACGATAATCACAAGCGGAATAAATAAGCTGCGGATGGTTTATCAGGTCCCGCGGTAGGGTTGCAGGACGCAGGCGCGCGTGCGTGCGCAACCCCGCCTGTCAGCAAGGTTGCCGCGGCCATTACGCCGAGAGAGACCACCGAAGCTACACCCTTGTGCGCCCAGCTAGCTCCGCAGAGCAACGCCGGCCCCTCGGGCCTGGGAGCGACTCTAGGCGCCTTAAAAAGCACCAGCCGCCTCCACACCACCCTCCCATCGACCGCGAGTGGCCGAAGACGCCAGCGTCCGACACCAAGGCCAGCCGGCTTAAGGTACGTTACGTTTGTATGATTTAAATGATCCCCTTGACTGTTCTTTATTTGCGTTGCAGCAGCTGAGGAGTCTAAAGGCAGTTGAATGTGTGTTTTGTGTTAGGGGTGATTGTGGTCGTGAGGATGAGTAATGGAGTTGATTCCGCCGCATTATGACAAAAAATTGGTTGATACACAAAGGTAGGTATAGCTTTCGTGGGCCTACTCCATTTGGGAATATCAATCACCTTGTTATACTTCTTTTGAAAGGCAATAGTAAAATTATATTTACATACTATTAACATTGGAAATGCTCATTGGAAAATGGTGATCTCCTTCTTCTAAACCATGTGTTCCATAAGGATGAGTGAGACGAGCTGTTGTCAAGGGAAATCCACTCAGATTATAAACTTACAATATTAAGCATTCGTCTTTACTTTACCAACTTTTGCTAGGAAAATGCGTCAGAGAAAAGGGGTTACATAAAATTGTTCCGGTAACTTTGAGAATCATCTAAATTCGGAAGGTTACCCGGTTTATTTAATTTTACAAGTATGCAGTCTTTTCTTATACAGATATTAGAGATCAAAAATGTCAGTGTAATATGTAAGCCGCTGCCTTCGAGAAGAAAGAAAGCGGGAGTGGAGAAAACGACAGCGGGGACAAAAAAAATCCAATCTGACCGTCCTTTCTCAAATCATCTTAAACCTACATTATGTATTAGCGTAAAGCGGAAGATCGCCCAGCGTGGAGACTACTAGTGCAGGGCAGTGTGGACGAGTTTGAAAGGAGGAGACTGCTCGACTTAGATGCCAAGCGCGACGAGCTAAAGGCCCGACCACCGGCGGCCATACAATATAACTACGTCAATGGTGTCTTGACGTGCGCCCAATGTGCTCGCACTTTCCGAGCCAAGACTGGCACACCAGCGAAACCCTCAACCATAAAGAAATGAGAGTCCTGTATGCGGTCGCTATGGCCGAACACGGCTAGGAGGATATATAAGTATATATAATACATTATGTATTAATGTCAGTTGCTACCTATATGATAAGATTCCATGAATGCAGTCTGAAACTATTTAGAGCTTGGTAAAAAAAAAAAACGTTAAGAAAGGAAGAGAAACTTCTCTAATTGTTTAAATTGTTTTCCTGAAAATATAGATTAATTTTATATCCTTGATTTAAAGATAATACAAGTTTTATGAAACTGTTTTAGATTTTAGTTTTTATACCTCATATAAAAAAAAATAATTAACTGACAAAGACATAGTCTGAGCAAAATAATACTCTTTGTCGATCAACATACTAAATGTACTAATTCTCATCAACCTGTAATTTTTTTGTAGCAATCGCCGTATTTACCTAGTTTTAAAAAACGATCACCCGGTCGTCCCGGTCCCTAGTCTAGACGCTTAGGTAAGCCTTTTGTCATTCCATGCGAAATGCGTGGAACGTTAGTGGTCCTAAACTCCTTACATAATAAATTGTGGTCTTAGGAGATTTGCACCTACGATATATATACTAACGGTGTTATTTATAAAAACACGAAATAACACTCGATAAACTCCAATTTAAATAATCTGTTCCCTCATTCTTCCTAACCTAACCTTGCACGGTATTGTGGGCTCCTTTATTTTCATTGCAATTGGGATAAATGCTTAAAAGAGAGATTATTTATTAACGTCTCTTTTTGGGGCTGGCATTGCTGAGTACGTAAGACAAACAGCTCATGAAAATTATACGTCTCGGCAAATAAAAAAATATTTATCATAAATATACGTAGTTTTGCTTTATGCGTCGTAAATTTATCCATAATAAATTAACTGTTGGGAGTGCTTTAGATGAATCGTGTTTTTTTGATTATTCATCATCATCATCATCATCAGCCACCTGTCGCCCACTGCAGGGCATAGGCCTCCTTCGTGGTTTTCATGACCATGAGGGGTTTTGCCATAATTGCCACGCTTGGCAGGCGGGTTGGCGATCGCAGTATACGGTTGGAATCTCAGGAAGACGCTGCTGCCCGTCTCCTAGTAATTGATTTCCTTAGTCGCCTTCTACGACATCCACGGAAGGAAATGGAGTACCTAACGCTATTCTTAATCCGGCGCCACACGGAATAACAGATTATTATCTTATTCTTATTTGTTTGTCGCTTTTTTAAAAACAGATTATAAAGATATTATATTGTGGTCTGAGAGTTACATAAAAAACTGGACAAGTGCGTACCGGGCCTCGCGCCGTGTAGGGTTTCGTAGGAGTGGTTTTTTACCTGCTTTACTATCAACTACATCAAAGTAATTTTCAGTAGAATTTGTAAGAAGTTTCCCTTTTATAAGTATTAAGTACCTAAGTTGCCTATTACTCATTTACTTGTAAAGCCTACTTAGCCGTGCTAGTTTTCCTTTTAATTTCATTATACCTACTGCCCTGAAATTTTTCACATTTCTATAATCAACCGTTTAACCGGGAGAGGAGGGGACGCCCTACTAGAACAAAAATTTGCGCTTCAAAATTTAATATTTTGCAAACGGATTCCTTATTCGAAAAATGGAAAAACATATCTAGACGACCAATCCAACGATACCTTACACTATGGTGATGGCGAGATTTTTTTTTTTAAGATCTTTATCGTAGCTTTACGGAGCCTACCGTGTTGCCGGCGTGATTAATATGGTATATATAAATATCTATGCTAAATTTCAGCTTTCTAGTACTAGTCGTCACTGTGCTATGCCGCGGACAGACAGATGAATGGACAGACAGCCACAAGGACGGACAAACAGACAGACAGACGAACGGACGGACTGACATAGTGAAACTATAAGGGTTTCTTGTTGACTACGGACCCCTTAAAAGGGATTTTTAGTCAGGAGAGCTAGAGTTTGGTTAGTAAAAACGTGCACTATATTATTCTATAATGTTCTCATTATGGTTTTCTCTTAAATTTTAAATGGTTTCCTTGATTCTATATAATTATTTTGATGTTGTTTTAATCTCGTAGTGGAAATAAATTTAATTTTTTTTCCAACCTCTTTCTGGGGCGTAACATACTGATTGCAGTATCCAGGTAATTTGGCACTGCTTCGAAGGCTGTGGTGGACGTCAGCGCTTCTAGGTCGCCAGTGCCTCTGGGACGCCAGCCAAGGATTTCATTAACTAGTTTCATTAGATACCTACACTATCCATCTCAATTACTCACTAACCACTTTACAAATAAACATGAAATAAAGTTACATCAAGTGGATGCTGATATGCAGATTATTGCAGATGGGTCTCAACTCACAGTTTCAGCATTTTAAGAAAACGGCATTTCTTAAGGTTTTTTCTAGACTCGGATGTACCACCAATCTTAAACTGTAAGATCTATAATTTGCACAAACTACATAAAGTAGCATAAAGAATGTATTATGTAGGTATGGATTATAAGGATTATAATTATTTAAAAAATCCTTAAAAAACTTAAAGCTTTAGTACCAAGAAGGCTCATAAAGCTAATTGTTATTAAAAAAATATTTCTTTCATACTTTTATGCTACACTTTGAATTTCGAATATGGTGTGCCTACTAAACAAACTAAAACTGCGACCCGGAAGTTCGTTTAGAAGTACCTACGCCATATTAATCACATAAACTCACCCTGTATCATCGATGCCCTGTATCTTGGAAGTATAGGCAGAGACCAGGGTTTGTCAGTTGCCACGATCAACGTTTATTGGCCGCTGCAATCACACAAGCCGGTTTCAGTAAATTCCGAAGTCCTATTCGATTTTAGTGGCTACTTCCGCGGTGACTTAGGGATGTAGTTTATTTCATACCTACATTTACATTAATTTAAGCATGATAAAAAAAATACCTATATTATCATAAAATAATATAAAAAATATATCGCGATTAGACTCGTCAAATGTATTTAAACTATGTATCAGCATCGCAAAAAATATTATTCCATCGATATTGCGGTAAGAGAATGGACGAGATTGACTTATCAAAATTTATTCAAGATACTTTACCACCAACCAATAGGCTTTGGTTGGACTGTTAAATTCTGCCGTATGATCTGCTTAAATTTATAAAATCTACCTATAATTCTAGTGATACACAATAATAATTACAGAATTAGCTAAAACTTACCCATAAAACATTGCCTGTTTCTGTTTTTCATAACGTAACTAGCGCCGTGTCGAAGACGGAATGCGATAAATTATAAAGTATAAATGCGTCCTTTTGACTTGAAAATAATGTCCTATATTTATGCTGTGGGAACGGTAATGGGCCAAAGTGCGATCCGAGGGCACCGCAGTCCCTCAAGGACTTTTAGCGCCTAGCGACAGCGCCGATTCAACCGCTACCTGCACGTACCCACTACAGAATGAAAGGAGCAAAGTTGTTTTAACAAATTGGCTTTCGAAGTTTAAAATTAAAATTAGAACTGGAAAATTAGATTTCCCGAAACCCGTGGAAACTCGTGTATTATCTGCATCATGGCAGACATTCTATCCAAACGCGCTATGCCTCAGAGATAAACGAATTAGGCCCTAATGCCCTAAGTGCTACTTCTACCTCGATACCCTAAATTTTAGGGGATTGACGTGGAAGTATGCAATTAGTATCGTACGCCGAACATTTATTTCCAAGAAACTTTACCAAAATTTTCAAGATTTATTTTAGAAACCTAATTTAAAAATTCTTCGTATTACCAATGAATTCGAAACATCGGATCGCAAGTAAGCGAGGCGCTAGGTAATGGGATCCAATATAAAAGCTTTTAAAATAAATAAATCGCTGTAAAAGTAATGAATGACTAACATAAAATAATTAATGCTACTTCACACTCTGAAAAAATAACATCCTAATAAAAATAATCCAATTACTCAGTTGCTTAATTTTACCGAAGTCTGATCTCTTGATAGCTCAGTAGCATTGTGCCATCAAGATGATGATACGGATGATCCGGGTTCGGCCTCCAACTTTTCATTTTAAAGTTAGTAGAAAGTTAAAAGTAGCAATTTTAAATGATTGGTTTATAGTCGTTATTCGTGGAACTATAGAGCAATTTATTTATTTTAAAGATCACAAGTGGTAAAGCTCTATTTGAAACTATACATTTATTCATATCACCTAGTTTATTTAAAGGTAGACGTGCTGTCTAAACTAACAGTTTATCTATAAACATACAAATCGATTTTATTAAATTTTATTAAAATTCATTTGTAAATTACAAAACCTACCGCTTCCTTTAGATTTAAAGAACTAAATTGTAGAGAAAATTTACCCAGTTACGTGGATAAGACAAAAAAATGTTTTAATGTACTTTTTTATCCTAGATTTGTTACATATTTACGTCATAGTGACTGTTTTTCTAAAGTTATAGGTACCTTTGTCGACAGTAAACGACCTAATACTTAATCTATGTCCAATTTATATAATACTAGCTTTTGCCCGCGACTTCGTCCGCATGGAATGAGTAATTTCCGGGATAAAAAGGATCCATGTCCTTCCACGAGACTCAATCTATCTCCACATCAATTTACATCTAAATCCGTTCATCCGTTATTGCGTGATTAAGTAACAAACATCCAAACATCTACACAAAGTTTAACATTTAAAATTATATTTAAATATATATATGTATATGTATATATATATATATATATATATATATATTATAGTAGGATTTTTTATAATATAATGTGAGAATACGGCAGCGTAGTTAGAGTCTAGTATTTCGTGAAAATAAGATTCATTAATCTCCCGCCTGGCTAAAAAGTTGTACTGTAAAAGTAATGGACAACACTATTGGATGCACTTCTTAACAAACACCTTGGAGAAATACCTCTTCACTCTGGTCAGTTCGGTTTCTGGTCAGGTCTCTCAACCGACACTGCAATATATTACTTACTTAAAGAGTACCGTTCAGTACTATACTAGGAGACAGACACCTGTTCTGGCGTGCTTCCTAGACCTATCCAAGGCTTTTGACCTTGTTTCGTCTGATGTTCTGTGGGAGAAGCTGAGTACCACATCTGCGCCCAAGGAGCTCACTACCATTCTTAAATACTGGTACCTAAGGCAGAAAAATCAGGTTAGATGGGGAGATGCTTTATCAGATGTGTACGAGCTGGCGTGCGGAGTGAGACAGAGGGGACTCACCTTGCCCACTCTCTTCAGCATTTACATGAATGATCTGATCGTTGAGCTCAGCAGCTTGCATGCGGGATGCTATGTAGACGACGTCGCTATGAACAACATAAGCTATGCTTATGACATGGTGCTGCTGAACCCAACGATCAGCTGACTAAGAAAAATGATAAGTGTATGCGAGAAGTACGCACTGAAAGACGGCATGAAATACAACGCCAAAAAAATGTGAGCTTCTTGTTTTCAAAGCCAGTCGCAAATGCCCTGATATACCTATTGCCATCACTGTCCATTAACGGAACTGAAGTGAAGAGAGTGTCTCACTTAAAATATCTCGGGCACATAGTGACAGATACTCTGAGCGGTGACCTCGATATTGAGCGTGAGCGCAGGGCGCTGTGTCGGTCCGATGTAACATGGTCGCCGGCAGGTTTGCTAGGTGTTTAAAAGAAGTAAAGTTGACCCTATTTAGAGGGTTCTGCCAGACATTTTACACCTGTGGCCTGTGGGTGAACTACACGCATAGGGTCTACAGCGCCCTACACGTGCAATATAATAATACCCTCAGGATGCTGTTGGGGTTGCCTCGCTGGTGTAGTGCATCAACAATGTTCGCTGAGGCGCACGTGGACGATTTTTTTTTTCAATCATCCGTAAGCGGACCACCTCCCTCATGCGCAGAAGCAGGTCCAGTGACAACAGCGTCCTGAGAACCCTATCTGAAAAATTTGATAGCCCAATTCTGCAGCACTGGATGGAAAAACTAATTAGTTCTCATCTAGTGCGGTAGAAAGTTAGATTTTCTTTGTTTTTTACTGTTAGTTTTTAAGATGAATTCTATATGTTGGCCATTGTAGCCAAGTGATTAAAAGTTAATTAAAAAATTTGTAGTTTTAATTTTTTATGTGTTTTTATGGTTTTTTGCTTTAGTGCCGTTGTCTTATATAAATACATATGTAAACCAAATTTTTTTCAGTTGAAAATAATAGTTATTCTTTTATATACCTAGTTGTTGAGGCTGCAACGATCATAATACTTCGAAAAAAATCAATCTGTGAAACTTCATAAGTAAAAGCATATTTCAGGAATTGTTCATTTCAAAAATAACCCTGTAGATAATATATTATATTCTTTTTGTTGCACTAACCCGTGCTGAGGACAATTTTGAAAACCTATTTAGAGGCTAAAATTTCCACCCATGCCGGGACTTGAACCCGCGACCTCTGGCTCACCGTGCCAGCGCTCTCCCAACTGAGCCAATGGGCAAGTGCTAGCATCAATGAAATTTCGAGCCTCTTTACAAACTTCTCTGTATTACGTACAGGCAGCAACATCTGACCGAAGCGATTTACATCACTTGCAGCCCCGAGTAACCCACTTTGCAGTTAGGTTTTTACATCGGAATGATATCGCTGTACCTACATGATTATATTCTTTTTGTTGCACTAACCCGTCCTGAAGACAATTTTAAAAACCTATTTAAACCTGCAACAAAAAGAATATAATCAGTTCCGCCCCGACTTCAAATTACCCCGAAAACACACAATAAAGGTTGTGCACCTGCCCGCAAAGATTTTGAACCTAAAAGCCCCTTCCGTAGTTTGAATTGCCTTTTAAAATAATAAAAATATTTTGTCTGTTGAAATTGTTGTTTTTAACCAACTTCCGCGGAGCCCAAAAGGAGGGTAATGTGTTTGGCGCGCATTACTCTGTGTAAAAAGTATCGGGAATATGTCAGTAAAAAGACCCGCGTAAAAGAGGTTGTTTTAATTTTTTACTGCATGTTGGTAGCACTGTACTGATTTACCGCGCAAAATTTGAGCGGGATCTGTCATTTAGTTTTTTTAACTGCACTTTTTGTTGGTCATAGTTTTGAGTCCTCGGCGATTTTTACAAATATTGTTGAACAAAGAGTGTGCCTTAAATTTTGTGTTTCGAATGAAATTTCATGTAGTGAGTCGCTAAAATAGGTATTGCAAATCACAATCAAATACAGCGAATCGTCAAATCAAAAACAAGGGCATATGAATGGTAGAAAGCTTTTAAAGAAGGCTGAGAAGTAGTAGTGGACTTCCTTCGTTCTGGCACACCTTCGACGGCTACGAACAAAGAAAACATCGATAGAATGTAGAAGCTAGTGCTCGAAGTGAGTCTCACAGAGTTGGCTAATGAGGTGAACATATCTTTTAAGTCCGTTCACAACATTAAGCTGGGTCCACACCAAACGATCCATTTTGGATCGACGATCCCGCAATCCGCGATCCTGATCCGTGGCGCGTGGATCATGGATCGCACTTATGCGAAGTTGTAAATTTTAGCGATCCTGTCGGGGTGCTCCAAGACGCTCCAGCCGATCCACACTGATCCATTCAGTCGAACTTTATTCTCGCTATGGAGTCACACGAGCATCGCCACCGGTGACAAATACCGTAGCAGCAACAACCTATATTTTTCTAAAATATTTACGAGACAAAGAACGAAAACAAAAAAGAAAGTACTGGGTGAAAACTATCTATAACAACGGGTTAGAATATGGGACTCGGCTTTACCAAGAGTTTGCTAGAGCTGGAGCTGAAACTAATTTTGTTCAGATCACGGACTTCGGATCCAGTTACACGACTTTGTTTTTCTCGGAATTTTTCTCTTCTGTAGCCCCCAGACAAAGATTTAATTTTTTTCTGCAATTCTCCAACTGGAATATCGTCCATTTCACGACTAATCTGCCGCCACGCATCTTCTCTCACACCTCTATTAGTGTAACTGTTTTCGTTTGGATCCCATAAACATTTACGGTCTTTGTACAGTGATATTAAACAACAACTTTGCGAATTGTCCATAGCGTTCATAAACAACCTGTCGCCCGATCGCCCGAATCACGTCCACACCGCGCACGCCAAAAGACTGAGGCCCCTTTGAGGCAGGACAAAAAACCGACAAGAAATGGATCTAACTTTGCGGCTTGGATCGCGCGAGGCGCGTCCACACCAAGCGCTCCGGGGCGCGCTCCGTACCGCGTGCGATCGGAGCGCGTTGGAGCGTTTGGTGTGGACCCGGCTGACATTTTAGGCATGAAACGCGTCGCTGCTCGACTACTTACAAAAGAGCTCAAAAACGAGCTGAAACCGAAACGTTTTGTCAAAAACTAAGAATTTATTATATTAGGGGTTAAAGTATGAAATTGCCGTTTTATTGCAATAGGTTCTTTGAATTGATATAGAATCTTCATGGTTTGAGGTTTTCGAATGAAACTTTTTTCAAATGGTTTCTATGATGTTCTTTTTTTAAAAAATGTGAAACATTTGAATATCGAATATTGAATATCAACAAGGCAACACAAGTTTCAACACGCGTTTCTTTCTGCAGATCAGTCAAATCATGAGGCACCCATTTTTCGTATTTTTTTATTTTATTGATTTGACGCAAGTGAGTCAATATTGTGGGTAAGGTAACGTTAAACCATGCCGCTAATTCCTGGGTAGTTTGACTAGGGTCGGCTTCCACTATCTCTCTTAATTCATCGTTATTCACCTGTGTGGGCGGTCTTCCTAGTGGCTCGTTCTTTAAGTCGAAATTTCCATCACGAAAGCGTTTAAACCAAAATCGCACGGTGCGTTCATTAGTAGACCCCTCTCCAAACGCAGCATTGATATTGCGGGCTGTTTCTGCCGCGTTAGTTCCGCGTCGGAACTCGTATTCAAAAATCACTCGAATTTTCGCAGTATCCATCTTTCTTGTCTAAATTGAATAACAAAAACAATTGAAAGTCGATATTCAAATGTTTCACATTTTAAAAAAAAAAACATCATAGAAACCATTTGAAAAAAGTTTCATTCGAAAACCTCAAACCATGAAGATTCTATGTCAATTCAAAGAATCTATTGCAATAAAACGGCAATTTCATACTTTAACCCCTATTACCTACATCCGAAGCCAAAAAACTAATCAAAATAACTCTCATAAATTTATTAACGCAAAGAAAATGAGCCATACAGCCAAACACAAAAAGAAGTTCATAGATAGAATTTTTTATTTTATAATATTTACTTTAATTTATTTGCCTTATGTGTTTTTTAAGACATAAAAGATATTAAAATTTAAATTCAAGTACGGTAGGTTATTTAATTGATTTAAGAAAAATATTATAAAATTAATTTAATAGGTCTGCAGCCCAAGCTGCAGAAGTCGTAAGATTAAAAAAAAATAAAGCGGCGGGAAACAGCTCTTGTTTTTTATTATTGATCTTCAGGTTCATACTATTTTTTCAATACCTACCTACCTAACCTTGTAGTTTGTTAAACCTGACACGTGTTTGTGGTACAGGTAGAGCATGCATCGTCGTACGTTGCTTTGCCTTTGCATGCAGGAAAACTGTCCAACCTTGACCTGACATTGCACCGGTTACTAATAACGTTAATACTGCAACAACACGATTAGGGTGTTATATGCTTCAGGGTGGATTTGCATCGAATACTCTAACTATGCAATTAACTAGCCGGCTAGATTGTTAAATCGGTGCGCAGCGGATAATTTATAACAGCGTTTCGCACATTCCACTATTAATCTAGTGGTGGTAGGCTGGTAGGATATCAGTGTGATGTAGGTTTCTACTATTTCTAAATTCCCGGCAGCAAAATTAAATGATGATGATGATGATGAAAATTAATCAGGAATCTTGACTGCATCCACTGCATCTTGACTCAAGATGCAGTGGACGTGTAAGAACTGATGGATTGTATTAGATTTGTTTTACGACCTTCTGTCGAATTTATTTGTTCTACTGGAGAGAAGGTGTAAGGCATTAGAAAACCTAGTAGGTAGGTACCTACCTAATTTTGTTTGGGGAAAAAAATGGGTGTGCGTTATAGAAATAAGGCGTGGGTCTTTAAAGGCTGTCCTCAGTGTGACCTGGTGTGACCTGTTCGGTCGAAAGGTGAGGATGGCATTTATATTGTCTGGATGCAGTAAAGAGGCATGGGAACAAGAAAAAATCCATATCTTATATAGAACCTAAGTCAGCAATCTAACAAAGTTTTGTTAAGTCAGTATTGCAGAAAATTAAATAGGAAATGGATTAAATATGAAAATGGGCGTCGATATAAATAAGCTCTACATTATAAACTATTGATGATAAGTAGTACCATAAAGTTAACATGAAACAGAGGTTGTATAGGTAACATAGGAAGTAGTTATCCAATTCCACCTACTCGTATTATAAAATATAGCCTAACGTGAAGGTAAAAACATGGTAAGCTAGCTTTCCATGTTTGTGATGAACTTGCCTTACCATAGAACAGGGTATCCTAGTTTGGGACTAGGACAAAAATTGTGTTGTGTCTTGTTATTATTATTACCACAGGTAATTTAAATTGCCTCTGAGAAGTGTTTCAGAGTAACCGTGTTTTTGCGAATAGGACCTTTTATTTAGAGCGAAATTTTGTTTCAGAGATGGAAATCGTGCCCGAGGGGAAAAACTTTCGATTGGTAAAAGAAGACGAGCTCCCAGCTGTGGCGGATATCTTGGTGCAGTATTTGCCTGAGTCATTGAAGGTGCGTGCTCTGCCTGGTTAAATCAATTTACATACATACATAAACTCACGCCTGTATCCCAGAGGGGTACTAGGCAGAGACCAGAGACTGCCACTTGCCACGATCCTGATAGATCACTTTCGCTTCATCGTCATTAATTAGTCGTTGCATGCACGCACGCCGGTTTCGGGTACTTTTTATCTTGCCCTTTGCTAATACATCCCCTATTTGCTCGAAGTTTGTCCACCTGGGACGACCCTTACTGGCCCTTCCAACCACATTCGCTCGATTTATTTGTTTCGTCAATCATTCTTCCTTCATCCTTCCGGCCGCCATCGCAACTCCTCTCCACATGTCCTAACCAACAAATCAATTTACTGCTATTAGATATTAATACGTTCATTAAACAAAAGTAATGAATCTGCAATCGCAATGCAGCGGACTTAATACTATAACCACTTCATACCAGTTGACCACACGAGATAGAAGAAATTAACTGGGAGCCATACTAAATTTAAAAGATAAATACACTAGACAAAAAACCGGAAAAATGAGAGTCGGACTCGCCTACCGAGGGTTACGTACAAATTTGTAGCCTCGACGTTTTTCCGAGCTTTCCCGAATTTCAAAGACTATTTTTTTGTGATTTAATTACAAATAGTATTCAGATTTTTCTCCGTACTTGTAGTATGCAACGATATTACTTGCCAAATTTCATAGTTCTGCGTTAAGGGAACGTGCCCTATAAATTTTGATTCCCTTGAGAGTATCGAAAACGTAGGTATCTACGTTTTTTGGGGCATAAACGGGTGTAACATTTTTTATGTTAGTTTTAGAAGTTTTATTCATAGCTTCAAAGACACTGTAGACCTGAGTATATGGTTTTAATTTCAACTCCATACCTCCACGCGTTCCCGAGATAAAGGGTCTCGACAGACACATGGACGGACGGACGGACGGACGGACGGACTGACGGACAACAAAGCGATCCTATAAGGGTTCCGTTTTTCCTTTTGAGGTACGGAACCCTAAAAAGCAAAGTAGGCTCGCCCATTTGCTCGTTTATATTACGCTTATGTTGTTTGTAAATATTTATTTCTTTGTGCACAATAAATTATACGAATAATACACTTACATACCTAAGTTAAACTTTATGTAGAGTTAGAGCGGTTTCGCACTACGTCCGATCCGAATCCGATCCGAGCGCGTGAAAATACGGTCTGAAGTAGTCGTAGAACTATTTCTATGATAATTTACGCACTAGATCCGGCTTCCGTCATCCACAATGTCTCTCCGTCATCCGTGAATCTCCATTTCGGATAAGATTATTGACGGGCTGAAGTAGCCTATAGTATTTTTTGTATGAACGCTCGCGCACTGCGTCCGAACCGAATCCGAACCGCATACGAGCAGAGAGGCAGCCGGCGGTGGGGTATGTGGCAGGGGCGGGGGCGCGGCGCATGCAGTTTAGTACCTACAATGTCAATGCCAGAAGTTGACGCCGATTGAAAGAACTCATGATCAACGACGTGAACGTGCAAATCTGCTGTGTGTGGCCGTATGCGTGGCCCCGTCACCCCTGAACTGCTTGGATTTAGATCAGAGATCGGACAAATGCGTAAGCAATATCCGAATTCGGTCCGAGATTTCTAGATCCGAATTTTCACGGATTTGGATCAGACGTAGTGCGAAACTGCTGTTATTGTCATTGAAATGCATTTTTTATTGGACAAAACACAGTCAACAATCAGATGAGATACTTATTTAATCCTAAAGTACCTACTTAAATGACGTATCAATGCCAAAAGACGCCGGATTTTTCAGTCGCTCCTACTAAGTGAAGGAAGTTATCTGACTGTTGGCAACTGTTATCTCAGAAGCCTTATTCTGTAACTTTCATAGATTTAAGGTACGTCCATATTAACTTTTAACTGGGAGGATTTTTCCAATTTTGGCATCTCCGAACTGTCAAACACTTTAATTCGACACTTCGGAGTTGTTAAAAATCTTAAATTAAAATAAAAAGCTTTCTTTAGTTTATTTTTTTTATTTTTCAGTTTTTAGTGGGGGAGCGGGAGAGAAGTAAACATATCCCTTATATCCACTACTTACTTGATTCTTTGGTTTAACATTTGAAGTTCTCAATTTCCATCTCCGAATGAAACATACACATATTACTAAAGGATTTTAGGCCTTATTTATCTACTGCAGTTCATTGAAGAGTTCCGTTCTCAATCTCTGAAAGTCTTCATTAGAGGCCTAATTACGCACACCAAATCCTGCCGGAATCCTGACGTTTGCGATACCAATCAGTATGGAATTTAACAGTTAGACGATTGGAATCGCTCAGGATTTGGTGAGATCTTCACCAAATTAAAAAGGTACCAATTAGACATTATATTAGTTAAGATTTGACGGAGTTATGTGTGAACATAGCAAAAAAAAGGAATATACGCGTCGAATTGATAATCTTCTCCTTTTTTGAAGTCGGTTAAAAATGGGAATCGAAGAGTGTACCTTCACTGACGTATATATCTGTTACCTACAGCTATCGACTGTACCGCACATATAACTGATACACAAAATGGGCAATGTCTTTATCCTCATTATACTGTCTTGTCCTGTCTCAATGTCCACTTTTGAGTTGACATTGTTGATTGAGTTGACTAACTCAATTGTGAATGTAACTGAGTAATAAAATAATAGAGCAAAAATACCAACTATTTCCTTGAACAACCTCGGACGAATTTTATGGAACATTTTCGTGCTATACCTAAGACCACCGCATTGCGTGTTTAGGTCTCTAAGGCTGGAAATAGGGTGATGTGACTGGCCAAGCAGAAAAAGTCAGGCCAGAAAAAAGGTGTCGTGTAGAAAAAAGTTTTATATGGAATATTAATTATATAGTTACGTCAAAATTTAAAAAAATGTAACCATGAGCATTGCGTGAGCTCGTTTAAAGTAACGTGACGATTTGTGTACAGTTTCTAATTGCGTAGGATTGAACAGTCGCATCAAGCCTATCATTAATTATAATAGGTACCTAAGTATTTATTTTTATTCTTACAGTTTCACCAGACCATACAAACATACTTGAACAACAAGGTGTGGGACTTCAACTTTTACGTTTCCAAAAACTGGCCGGAAGAACCGATTTGTCTGCATTTCCCGGGGTGTACAAGTTCCGTAAGTTATAGTCACTTGCAGCCCCGAGCAACCCACTTTGCAGTTAGGTTTTTACATCGGAATGATATCGCTGTACCTACATGATTATATTATTTTTGTTGCACTAACCCGTGCTGAAGACAATTTTAAAAACCTATTTAAACCTGCAACAAAAAGAATATAATCATGCAGGTACAGCGATATCATTCCGATGTAAAAACCTAACTGCAAAGTGGGTTGCTCGGGGCTGCAAGTGATGTAAATCGCTTCGGTCAGATGTCGCTGCCTGAACGTAATACAGAGAAGTTTGTAAAGAGGCTCGAAATTTCATCAGTGCTTTTTTTTTAAATTTATTGACTTACTTTGGTATCGCAGAGTTTTAAATTTTATAAATTATTCGCCAAACTGCGTGGCAGTTTGTTGACGAATTAATCGCACTCTTTTAACATTTTAAAAAAAATAGTATTAGGTAAAAATAAACTAAATTTTAAAGTTTTAAAGTACAGTCGATAGCGGATCCCTCCCATACATGCTTACTCTGTATTCGGTCATATTACCAGTGACTATGCAACACAATGCAAAGGTTGCACTTGCCCATTAGCTCAGTTGGGAGAGCGCTGGCACGGTGAGCCAGAGGTCGCGGGTTCAAGCCCCGGCATGGATGGAATTTTTAGCCTCTAAATAGGTTTTTAAAACGTACTATAATGTTTTACCAAAACAACGAAAACGAATTTTGCGATAATTTTCGAGAAAAAAATCTTCCGGTGCGCTTGTTAGCAAGGCGGAATACTGGTGCCATGACTTCTCTGTTTACAGCTAGACGGAAAGGTCGGCATGAGTGGCATTTTAACGCTTCACGCTGTCGTGAGCGTTTGCCTCAAGGGGTCTTTATGACGAGCGAGGGTCCATCCAGTTTTTAAATGTTGACGGAGGAATTGTCGTTCAGTATAAGAAACTTTGACTATTACCCCGCCTTGACTTTTACCTTTTACCGCCTTTGACCTGTGACCTAATTGAAGATTTTGAGTTTAGTAGGTATTAGTACTTCTTTCTGTCCTCAGCCATCCTCATTCACCCACTTTGTCTTGCCCTGCATTTTTCTTCGGTAAAAATAATTGGCGTTCTTTGGGGGAGCTGGACGAATGTGGGCTGATGGGTTATATTGGTGCTTAATAAGACTTTAAGTTTAGGATGAATATCTTCTTCCAGGTTTCGTCGTATCTTTTTTCCTAACGATATGAAATCACATATGCAGAGTTTGAGAACAATTAGTTGCACCATCAAGCGAAATGCCTAGCTGTCAAAAACTTCCAAAATATAAGATTTAAAATTTAATCAAGGAAATGATTTCACCCTACAGCCTAACAGCGAAAATATCTACGGAAGTGTCACCGCATTCTGCCCATCCGATCGAGCTGAGTTGATCGACCTGATTATTTCGGACGACCTCCTCATAAATCCGACGTTGCCATTGTACCTGAACTTCACCCATAAGGCCATCGTCGATCGCTTCGAGCAGCACTATGAGGCTCATGACAAGATTACCGGTGACGTCTACGTGTGCGAGACTCCACCGTCGGATATTGGTGCTGAAGAGTAAGTAGATTGATCTTACTTTTGCAGCCTTTTTACGAGGTATGCATAGTGGTGATTCGTGGCGTGACTGCAAGCTGTTTCTGAAATCCATTGAAATACTAAGGCGTAGGCACCTATGATATAGGACTGCGCGTTGTGATAAGTGCAGCGTTGAATCTGGTAATGGTATTCTAACATAAATGATGCTGTTATTGGTAACCAGTCATTGGTAGTTCTTGGTTTGTAAGTTTACCTACCTTTGATATTCGTCAACAGATTGCCACCGGACGTGGAGTTAGTGCGTCTAGAGCAAGAGCACATGAAGGCGGTGTACGACTTGTACCCAGCGAGCGATATCGAGTGCCGTGAGATTTTCGAAAAGCTAGTCGCCGAGCTGCCAGCCTATGGGATATTTGTCGAGGGCCAGCTGGCTGCCTGGATGGTACAGTCTTACTACGGCGCCATGTTCTCGATGCAAACTAGACCAGAGTTTCGCAGGAAAGGGTACGGGATATTCCTAGCCAGGAAGTTGACAAAGGAGGTGGCCGCTCGCGGCTATAAGCCGTTCGTGGTAATAAGGCCGGAGAATGACGCATCCCGCTCTCTCTACACGAAGCTTGGCTTCGAGAAGCGCTTCCGTACGGTGCGCGCTTGTCTCCGCCCACGCTAGCGCCACTCGTTGATACATTAGCAGATTTTATTTTTTTAAGACTTTTGAGAACATAATAATTAAAATAAAGAAATAATCAATTTAGCTTTCGCGATCTTTGATCGCCTAGAGATTTAGTAGTAGCTTATACCTAATATTACGAATAAAGATTTTATCGCGGTTAATGCTCTCGTGTTACGCTGCTACGACTATCATACTATCACTCACGTTCATTACTGAGCGCTTAACTTCAAAGTGATCACAACGAAACCTCTACAAAAATATATTTATTGAAATTTTGCACTTTTACCCACTGCGCACTGTTGTTTTGTCTGACTACATTTTTGTGTCGGATTCGGTAGCAACCCGAGAGCACTATCCGTTTGCTGTGTTTCTTGGCGCCCGCCTAGAATTACCTGAACTGCTGCGTTATGAGAAAATATCTCCTTTTACACGTTTTCTCACTGAAAAGGAAACCATTCATCTCTTGATTTAAAAATTACAATACATTATATAGGTATTACTTCGAATGAACTTGTTGTAATTCATTCGAAGCTTTTACGTTCCAGTTTCTCATATCAATGTGGGAGATAGAAATGTTACTATTCCTGAACACGTAGCACAATTTTTCCAAATGTTTGATCGAACAGAGATCATTGGAATTCGGTAACTACCCTTTGAATCTTACTCCGAAACCTACATTTACTTTTATGAAAAGACGTGTCAGTGTGAGGCAACTATTTAGTTTTAAAATTTTTCTTAAATGGTATAGACAAATCTACCAAGATTTTGAATGTTAAAAAAATGTAGGTACCTACATAGGTGCTATTGCTGGATCATAATATTTTATTATGCATGTTGGAGAAACGCAGACAAAAATTAAGAAGTTTGACCCTGTATCTACTGTCGCATTTTCGAAAACACTGAACCAAGAATTGTCATCGAACAATTTATTAGTCAAGACCACTGTGATTACCTTTGTAAAAAGATTGTTTGTAGAATTTGTGAATGTTAGGGCAGAACAATTTGATAATGATGAAAATTAGATAGGTAGATATTTTTAATATGCGAGTTCACAACGATCGGCATAAAGGCCGTATCCTAATGAAGACTTAATTTAATAAGTATCTTTGTATCCTGCAGAAGCGTTTAGTTTTTCTTTGAATTTAGGTACTGAAAAAATTCTTCGGCCTGTGAACAATGACCGAGTTTTCAAATAACTGTAGCATTTTAAGCGTTAGTTTTATTACAGCTTGTAGCACTAAGCACGTTTAATTTAAGTACTAAGTTTTAATTACAAAAAATTGGCTTCATATTTATCAAAATTGCTCAAATATTTATGAAGAGCTTCCTATGCGGTTTATATTGAAACTAGAAATTGTTTAGCTGAACGCCAAATTTTTATTATTATTGTAACATTTTTATTGATGTGTTTTTAATGTTATTTATTTGTCCTGTCTCTGTATAAATCATAACAGTGAAAGAATAACAAAAAATCCTGTCTATTACGTACATAAATAACCCCATTTGCTTACCAAACTTCGACATTTCTCATGAAAAAAGAATAAAGCAATAAAAATATTCATTCCCCACCAATCATGCTAAAAGCTTTACTTCTTTCTAATTAAATATCAAGTCAGTAGTACAACTATTTAATTAATTAACTGAAAGTCTATAGATTCTTAATAAGAAGTTTTTTCCCAAACATTATCCTATTCCTTAAGTCTTAGTAAGCTTATAAAAATTACGTACCACAAGACAGGTCGGTAGGCAACTGTAAAGGACATACCTACTTACTCCGTCCTCAAGTCAGAATGATCTCTCTACATTTTAATTTTACAACAGAGCCTGCAGAAACTTTAAGAACAATGTTAACTACTTGTAAACGGTTCTCATTGTGACTTAACTTATCTTATTACCTTTGCAAAGGTATTCGAAGAAAAAAAGTAATAAAACGATCGAAACCGAATACTTTGTGTTTGAATTTCTAAGTTTCCCTACAAAGTACAAAGCTTGTTAAGAAATACTTAGTACAAGTAGGTACGAGTAGAGTACGATTTTGCTCAGACTGGAACTTTAAATTTTAAATTCTTGTACTTAGGGGCCACGAGTTATAAAACTAGAAATCTAAAGTGATTTCATAAAGAAAGTCGCCAAGTGCATGTCTGGTCACGCGCAATGTAGAGTCCATAGAAGGAGTAGTTTATTATCTGCTTTGCAGAACTAACAAGTTCATCAAGGTCATTTTATATAGAATTTGTACGAGGTTTTCCTTTTATAACTTGGTCGCCTATTACTCGTTAACTTGTAAAGCCTAAGTTACTTAGCCGTGATAAGTTCATCATCTGTGCTACTAGCCTGATTTTTTTCACGTTTCTGCAATCAACCGTTTAGCCGGAAGAGGAAAGGGGACGCCCTACTGTAACAAAGCTCTAAAGATTAATATTTCACAAACGGATCCCTAAATCCTCACAATTTTTTTAACGACCAATCAAACGTTACTCCACACTATGGCGTAGGCAAGAAATAATAGATTGTTTATTAACTACTTATTTTTAAGGCGAGAGTGTTTCTTTGAATCCAGAACGGAGCGAAGGATTCTAACGTAGGAACCTGAGCGCAGCGAGGGATCCAAAACCCACCACTCTAGCTTACAAAAGTGTTGGCTCTGAGGTGGACACTCTACTTTTTAGGGTTCCGTATCCGAATGGTGCCAAACGTGACCCTATTACTAAGACTTCACTGTCTGTCTGTCTATCACCACATTCACCAGGCTGTATCTCATGACTCGTTATAGCTAGGCAGTTGAAAATTTCACAGATGATGTATTTCTGTTGCCGCTATAACAAAAAATACTAAAAACATAATAAAATAAATATTTAATATTTAACAGCTCAGCTCAAGTTTATGATACTGTTGCATAATAAGGGTTCTTATAACCGGAGTGTGTTTTAAAAAAACGAGCCGTAGGCGAGTTTTTTTGTAGTATCACACGAGTGTTATAAGACCAAGTTATGTACAGTGTCATACACTTATAGGCAAGAGCGGGTGATCGTGCTCTTCCACTATAAAGGGAAATTTCCCGCCAGGCAGATCGTATGCCTGGGGCCGGGCCGGTCCGACTGATGTTCGTCAGACGGTATATTTATGGTATGTCATGTGAAACATTTTGCTTGCGCGATGCAGGAATGTTGGAGTTTATAGTGCGCGCGCAGAGTTGACATGTGCTCGCCACATCACTCCCCTTCAAGACCGTAGCTACGCATAGCTAGGTCTGATAGGAATCGAAGTCTGTGCTCTAAAGCCTACAAGTGCCAGGAGGCGCTGAGTCAGTGAGTCGACTAGCGGTTGAGGGTGTTCGGCGGCTAACAGTCACTTCACCGGCGACAGTACCATGGGGACCGCGCATGTGGTAGGAACCGGTGAAGGCTGCTGTACCACTGGCAACGTGCGCTGTTGCTGTGTGGCTGCCGCGCCGAGGGGTCGGGGGAGATCACCATCAGTACCAGTAGTCGGTGCGTTGACTGTAGTGGAACGGTGAGGTGAGGTGAGAGGGAAGAGGATGCTGGCCTTGCTTTGAGACTGATTGTATGTGGGGTGCAGCGAGAGCGAAGGAAGGTTTGACTTTGTTCTGTCGAGGGTCACCACTATAGGGAAGAGCGGGTGATCGTACTCTTCCACGAAATGTTTATAGTGCGCGCGCAGAGTTGACATGTGCTCGCCACACACTATTTTATCTACTCTCATACTATAATACATAAAATATCATTTTCCATTCCATGAACTCGTGGTAACATTTATTATAGTTGCTCCTAGATTTTGCCGGTAACGGGTTCATAGTCATGTTTGACGCAGTTTCTAGAATGTCTGGTGGTGTACAATTACTACTATCCTCGCTTTCAGACATGTTTTTACACAAAAACTAATTTATTTTACAAACAGAACCAAACTTTGTTTAAATATTGAAAAGTTTTTTTAAATGTAAAATATTGGCGCCAAGGCGCAAACATCGATTGCGCATGCGTGTTGCGTCGCCGCGGACTCGTTCATTGAAACCTTTTTTTTAAAGTAGAGGTTCAACCTTCTTGGTCCAGCTGGAGGTTGTTTAGGTGTATCGTTATGATTAAAAAGTTATATAATGATACAGGTGTCCATCTGTATCGTAATAAAACTTTTTATTTTTTATTTTAGGCCTATGCGTAATGTTTGTCATAAGAGTTTTGTTTTCAGTTTTATAATCTTTGTATTATAGTATCAGAGTAGATAAAATAAAATAAATATTTAAGGGGGGCTCCCAAACAACAAACGCGATTTTTTGCCGTTTTTTCTCGATCTTTGTGTCTAATGTTGTGTAGATAATGGTACGGAACTCGCACTTGGCCGGTTTTATCACCCTCTATGAAAAAATAAGTAAGATAAAATAAGCAACTTATGAATAAGAATAGAACGTTTGTACCACATTTCTGCGTCCGATACAATGTTCTCGGCTAAGGAAATAAATTACCAGACGGGCAGCAGCGTCTTCCTGAGATTTCAACCACATACTAGGATCGCCAACCAACCCACCTGCCGAGCGTGGCGATTATGGCAAAAACCCCTCATGGTGATGAAAACTATGAGGGAGGCCTATGTGCTGCAGTGGGCGTCAAATGGCTGATGATGATGATGATGACAATGTGCTCCGGAGTTAATAGAATAACTGAATTTGAGTACATATGTATAAACAATTTTATTACGAGCAGAGGAAAAATCCTTTCGCGCATTTTTATTCTTTCACACACTTTTTTTTAATTTGGTTCACGCGCGGTTTCTTTATCATAGAGCCAGTTACATTTTGATACCTAATGTTCGTTGATTTGGTGATTGGAACTTTTACTACAAATCAAAGAGTATCTACAAATATGCAAATTCGAAATTTAAATCACTTTTCATCCCTAGGGATTAAAGAGCTATTTTAGATCCTGTTTACGAAGACTAAACTAATTTAGGCGTAGGGTAGTGTAGGAGAGCAAGGGGAGGTACCATATATATTTTTAAGATTTTATCTTACCGTTTTGTCGGTGTGATACTTAATGAAAGGCAAAAATTTACCAAGAGTTATATTTCTATTAGTATGCTCTTGAATTATTAGTTTTTTAAGGCGGAAATACAATAAAAGACCGGAACTTCATGACCGAGGGCTACACGCACGACCAAAATAATAGTTGCAGAAATGCGGTGTGGGTGAGCCTTTGAACAGTATTTTTACGACTGGCAATATTACGTTAAGTTGACATGTGTGATTGCCAAATAAAAAAAGTTAACTAGGCGGTATGGGCTTAAGCTCTTAGCCTTTTCCATAAAGGAAATAATAGTACAAAAAAAAAAAGTTAACAATGGCCGATGTTGTTGGTTGAGCGCGCTGTGTATTTTTTTGTGACTTTAAATGACATGCTACAATGACTAGTCTAATTGACAAAATTGAGCTTCTAATCAAAAGAGAAAAAACCACGCCCGAGCGTAAAAAGAAAGATGAGCCTGCAAAGTCCTCGAGTGAGATATTGTCGGAACTGTTTGGTGCCTTCAACGCTGCTCCGCCCAAGATCGAAGACGTTCCAGCAAAGAAATCCAAGAAAAGCAGAAAGAAACATAAGAAGGAGAAGAAAAAACGCAGCCGCAGTAATAGCTCCAGCGATTCTGATGATAGCGAGTACTCCCGTAAGCGCAAAAAGCGTAAAAAAAGCAAGTCTAAAAAGCGTCTCAGCAGTGTTGAACTCTCCCCTGCTCTATCAGACCACAGTACCCCGCCCCGAATAAAAGAAGAGATAGAATTAGTGAAAATAAAGGAGGAAAATAAAGTAAAACCGGAGCACAAAAAAGAAGAATATCAGATCAAAACTGAGCCAAAGTGTGAAGAAAAACCTAGACCAGTCTCCCTAAAATGTGAGAGTGACAATAACTCCAATATGTGCTTAGAAATCATCGACGCGAGCCAAATACCCTTGCCCGAAGACATGAAACTGGATACAAATGATTTGAGACGCAAATTAGAGAGTAGGAAACTTGAATCTACATCTGAAAGTGACAAAGCTAAAGGAAAAATACAAATAAAAAACCTAAAGTTCAGTGCAATATTTGAGGAGACTGTAAAAAAGGCTGAGGAGGAAGCTCGCAAAAAGAAAGAGAAGACTGAGGAGGGAGAGTATACGGACACATCCAGTAGCTCTGTTATAGAGGTGCCTAATTCACAGTTCCCTAAATCATCTGACCCTGGAGGTATACTGAAGAAGCAAGCTGCTGAAAATAAATTGTAAGTTCCAGGGCGTTAACACATTGTACTCCAGCCTTTTTGTAACCCGTAGCCACAGTAGTAATTGCTACTATGAAGTATCCACTGAAAGAACTACAAATGAGTTTGTAGCTCCATAGGCTTAGAAATACTTCATAGCTGGTGTACAAAGTGTTAAATATGCCTACTGAGTGAGTATATCACACATTTCTATGACTTCAATAGTACATTGTTACCAAATAAAGATGAGGTTAACCAAATTTGCCTAACTCCATTTGTAGGCAAGGTGTCTTATAATAAAGTAAATTTGATCAAAGTCTGTAGCTATATTTGTAATTTTTGTCTTTTATTTAAAGTAACCTAGCTATAAAACGGTGGTAGCAGTACAATAGAATGCCAGCTTCACATTTGGGAGGTTATGGGTTTAAATGAATGACTTAGTTTTCTGAGTTATGTAAAATTGTAAAGTTGTAGGGGCAAAACCACTCGCTAACCTGAGAAACCTGAGTGTCTGATGTGTTCACATACCTCAGTAAATTGAAATTGCCTAGTAATTGCTAATCTGCGGTGGGCCCCTGTGGTAATTAACCCCATACTCTCTCTCCTGTGCCATGCTGTGGGGTGTTTATAGGCTACATAATAACGTAATAAAACACAAAATTATGTTTTTAGGTCTGAAGATGAGAAAAATTCAAAGAAAAGTAAACACTCTGAAAGCTCCCATAGATCTTCAAAGAAGGAAAGCAGCAGTAGCAGACGGAGGTAACACTTTGTATAGTTCTTTTAATTCTTGGGATAAAGTAGTATGGCAGAGAATTCCGAATATCCAGTTTATTATATTTTTTTGTGAAACTGGGGCCTTGACGGGCTTTCCTCGACAACATAATGCGATACAACAGTATTTATTTTTTTTATGAATGAAAAAGAATCAATTAGTTAATTTAGTGCTGAGATATTAATTTAATTATTGAAAGTGAGCATACTTTTGACTAATGTGGTTTGGGCATCTTAGTGTAAAAAATATTTGAATTTTCATGTACTTAGTTTTTTTAGAGAAACATGTTGTAAGAAGTTAATTTTTTTAGTGGGCATTATCTTTATCATTCTTTATCAAAATCAAAGTATAGGATAACAAAAAAAATTAGTGCAATATCCTGATTTATTTTCTAGCAATGTTTCAGACCACAATAGGTAGTCAAAAGTATATAGAAAAGTAAGTGGAAAGGAAGTGAAGAAAAGTAAAAGAATCATTAAAAATGTGCCAGCGATCCCTCTCGCCAAATGGATTGAGCATTGTCCTAAATATTGACAATAGTTACAAAGGAGCCATTTCAAAGTTATAAGATAATATCAATTTATGATTGTAGTATTATATTTATTGCCCCTATATTACGCGCACCAAATCCTGAACGATTCCAATCGTTTAACTCAGAGCTTCTCAAACTTATTTAGACTCTGACGCCCTTTGGTAGTTTCCAATTGGTTTGCGAAGGATGTGCTTGATTTTCTATGCTTCTCAGAACGGTGCCCCAGTTTGGAAAAGGGTATTGTCCTAAATATTGACAATAATTACAAATTATACTTCATTTTAAAGGTATAATAGGTTAGGAAATACGTGTAAAATTACAATTGCGCCATATTCACGGAGATAACTATACTGCTGATAACGAACAGAAAAAATCATAAACTAAAAAAAAATTATTTCATTGTCTGACGTCCCAATTTTTATCGATAACAACGCCCAGCTCAAACATCGAAATATCTTGCGCATCCCTAAATTTTTGTGCCCGCGCGCACGGTTTCGCACCCCGAGCGGCATGTGGTGTGAGACACAACTCACGCAAATCAGACGCGCGCCCCCAATTAGCCAGTGACCAGATATATTTCGTGACATGAGGTCGTTCCACCCGCTCTTTCATTACCTACTCGTGCGAGACTACGCATAGCGCAGAATGGTGGCCACTTAAACACTTACTCCGTACAATTTAAAGTTTGTAAGTACCCTGTAAATAACGTCTCAATTAGTGCAAATAAATGTGATTTCATGCTTTTAACAACGCCAAATCAATGATCTATTTGGAGGTAGGTTCTCTTCTCATTTTTTTGCTACTTGTAAAGAAGCAAATAAGATTTTGCTCTCAATGTGTACCTACTTACTAACCACCTACCAAAGAAATTTGTTGTTTTGTCGCTCCTAAGCATGTCAGAGTAGAAAAGGAAATCTGAAATCATCTGTTTTTTTATTATTGCTGTCTCTTTCGCTCGGCACAATTGACAACGCGGTCTCGGTCTCTTCCCCATAACGTGCATAGCCATGACGCAGCCAAACTCGGCTTATTCCTATTCACACCCTAAAAAGAAGTTGTATTTTTATCTTCGGTTTCCTTGAACGGTTTAGACTGTGAGTAGTCTGCATTAGCTAGTAACATCACTTACTATTTCCTCTATGAATATGGCCCGATTACAGATTTACACGTTGTATAATGCTACAATTAGAAATTAATAATATTCACAGATTTCTTGTATTTTTGTGAACAAGTGTGTGACTAATTTGACCTTTTAACGTTCGTTTTACACGTGAATGAAAGTAACTTTAGTAATTTTTAATTAAAAATGCCGAGTTATTGACATCTCAGTGTTCTGTAAAAAACAAAGTTAAAATATATGCTACGTTTGCACACATTGGGAGTCTTTTTAATGTTGTTTATTTAAAGAGTTCTTGTATCGAGTCATGGTATCACTAAACTACATACCCGTACTCATACTTATACTTATTAAAGCAAGATATTCAGCAAGACTCTCAAAATTACCTATTTTCTCAAAAAAATATACAAACAGAACTTATATTTGTAGGACAAGTAGGACTCATCTCTCTCTGTACATTTATTTGCGATCTATGCTTTTTAGGGTTCCGTACCCAAAGGGTAAAAACGGGATCCTATTACTAAGACTTCGCTGTTTGTCCGTCCGTCCGTCCGTCCGTCCGTCTGTCTGTCTGTCACCAGGCTGAGTTGAAAATTTCACAGATTATGTATTTCTGAAAACCAAATAAAATTATTATTTAAGAGGGGCTCCCATACAACAAACGTGATTTTTTTGCTGTTTTTTTATCTATGTGTCTAATGTTGTATAGATAATGGTACGGAACCCTTCGTGCGCCAGTCCGACTCGCACTTGGCCGGTTTTATATATGACTGCAACTGGCAATCTGTGTGGATCGCTTCACGTCGCCTCTGGGATAATACCGCGACGCCCGCCCTCAGTCGCGACGCACAGTTTGGGAAGCCCTGGTCTAACTGTTAAATTTACACTAATTGTTATAGCAAACGTCAGGATTCCGACAGGACTTATAGTGCGTAATTAGGCCTCTAGATCTCCTGATCTACTGAATTTTAGGGTTCCGTACCCGAATTCTAGACTGCAATCCCGAGCGTAGCGAGTCCGTCTGTCTGTCACCAGGCTGTATCTCAAGAACCGTGATAGCTAGAGAGTTGAAATTTTCACAGATTATGTATTTCTGTTGCTGCTATAAAAACAAATACTAAAAACGGAATGACATAAATATTCAAGGGGGGCTCCCATACAACAAACGTAAATTGTTTACCGTTTTTGCTCGATATTAATAACGGAAACAGGCAGACGCTTGAAATATTCACAGAATATTTAGTACTATATTCGCTTCAAAAATAAATAATGAAATTAAAATAAATATTTAAGGGGGGCTCCCATACAACAAACGCGTTTTTTTGCCGTTTTTTCTCGATCTTTGTGTCTAATGTATATATAATCGTATGGTACCCTTCGTCCGCGAGTCCGACTCGCACTTGGCCGGTTTTTCGTATCTTTGTAAATAAGTGTTTGATTATTTTTATAAGACAGTGCCCGTGAGGTAATTCTCAATTGGCTCATCAGGTCCCGCTCCAAGTCGGCATCGCGCCGCCATCGCTCGACCTCCCGCTCGCGCCATGGAAGTCGCTCCCGCCGTCGCAGTCGCTCGCGCCACCGCAGTCGGTCGCGCCACCGCAGTCGCTCGCGCCATCGCAGTCGGTCGCGCCACCGCAGTCGCTCGCGCCATCGCAGTCGGTCGCGCCACCGTAGTCGCTCGCGCCATCGCAGTCGCTCCCCCCACCGCTCGTCAGGACGCCGTTCCAAGTCTCCGCGGCCGAGGCACACCTCACCGAGGCATCGGGTGCGGAGGTAATGAATTTTCATTGTGCTGGATTTCGATTTAACACACCAGAGACAAACCTACAGTTGAATGCAGCTAGTAGTGACTGGAGGGTAATGAAATTATCAAAATTCACATCGAAAGAAAAAATGGGACAGAAGCGAGATTCTTACCTGCACTTCGAGCATATAGTTTCGGCGGTCTTACCAATTAAGCAGTTCGGATACTTATTTCAACACTTCAACTATCATTGAGTGCCATCTGCTTGCGTAATTTTTACTCGTATTGAAAATGGATTAAAAATATCGAGGTAGTGAAATGAGTTTCGATGTTTATAGATTACTGGGCATGAGTCGATTAGAATATAAGACTATTTTATTTAAGCTGTTCTTACGTGGATCGTACTGTCTCGCTCGCACAATTTAACGTTGAACTTCTACCACTGGGCCACTTTCACATTGGGGGCTCCTGAGCTGCCGCAGCTTTCTGAGCCTTACTCCCGTTTCTTCAAATGGCTCGTAAATCCAGTAAAGGAATCTTTACATTCTGATGTAATGTCACCCGCAACCTAACTGTAAAGGTCGAGGCTGCTTTTGCAGGTCAAAGCTAACTGTTGCTATTTTCAAAGCTAGCAATTGCCTCGATTCCTACTCAGGTCCCCGACTGGCGTGAAGCTAGCCGACAGCGAGAAGAAGCGTCTGCTAGAAGTAGCTAGACGGAATGCCATCAACATGCTCAAGAACGGCGCCGTGCCCGCTGGCGCGGCCGCGCTGCCTATACACACGAGGAACCAGGTCATGGCCGCTATACAGTCCGGAGGTGTGTATGGTAGGAAGTTTTTAGGGTTCCGTAGCCAACAAGGAACCCTTATAGTTTTGCCATATCCGTCCGTCTAATCACGCCGAGAAATTGGTAGAAAATCTTTATGTTATACAAAAAAAAAGTAATCCTATCATTTAGGTGAAGGTGGGGTTCCCCATAGTGTGGGGTATCGCTGAATATTGTAGGAAGATCATTTTTTCATTTAAAGTTCCGTTTGCGAAATATGAAGCGCAAATTTTTGTATGTATTAAGGGCGTACCCCTCCTGGCTAAACAGTTAATTGTAGAAACGTGAAAAAATTCAGGGTAGTAGCACATAATTTAGTGAACTTAAAAGGAAAACGACGGACCGGACGACGTAGCGTGGGAACGCGCCCCACCAGATGGTCTGACGACCTGGTTACGGTGGCGGGGAGTCGCTGGATGCGGGCGCCACAAGACCGGGAAGCTTGGAAAATCATGAGGGGAGGCATATGTAGAAAAATTTCCTAGCTTAAATTATAAGATCTTACGTCGCCTCGCCAAGTTTGTTCCAGTCTGGCTTTTTTGCTCTCGACAGCAGAGTCCCGCTCGTTGCGGAACTTCTCATTCCCATGGATTCGGCATTTGTCCCCTGCATTTTTTTGTCTCCAGCGTTTGCCATATATAGTAAAATATCACTATAAATAAGTGTTCTATGATATAGTTGGCGATTGGAGTCTAACATGAATGCTTCGCAATTTCCAAAGACTGGGATAGTAAACAACCACAAGAAACAACTAGAGAATGTAATGTAAATTGCTTCGGTCAGATGTCGCTGCCCTGTACGTAATACAGAGAAGTTTGTAAACAGGCTCGAAATTTCATCGATGCTTGCACTTGCCCATTGGCTCAGTTGGGAGAGCGCTGGCACGGTGAGTCAGAGGTCGCGGGTTCAAGTCCCGGCATGGGTGGAATATTTAGCCACTAAATAGGTTTTTTTAGAGAAAGTATCTCATTCTGAAAAAAACCTACATCTTCAAGAGCCATTCATTACTGTCCTCTACACATTAGTCCCTACTTCTGACTATTATTGTAATTCTTAGAACAGTTATTGGTTCGGCTGTCCCAGAAAAAACACAGTAAGGGACATTTTTTTAAAACCGAGATTTGTCCACTATTGATTGGTTACTGGAACCAACTAGTAACCAATAGTGGATATGAAATAAGATAAGAATATTCTTTATTGCCCACAAGAAGCGAGACATAAAATATAAAAGTTACAATGAAAAAGTACAATGGGCGGCCTTATTGGCAACACCAATTTATATCAATATATATCTCGGATTTAAAAAAAATGTCCCTCACTGTGTTTATTTTTGGGACAGCGGAGATGTCTGTCAGAAAAGGTGCAAATTGTCTACAATAATGGAATATACATCTATCCTTAGGTATAATCCATTATTTTCAAACTACAACCAAACCAACCTTTTCAGGCAAATCCGTTGACGAGCTGACTGACTTCTGCAAGCACCTGTCAAAGAAGGAGGCGCTGGGAGAGCTATCTTCATGCTCCTCTAACGGCGAAGATATGAGCGAGAACGAAGACACGCTGGCATTCCATCATCCGTTCCTGGTGAAGGAGAAGGCGCCCATCGTTATGAATATCAGGGTAAGACTATTTAAATTACTTACTCCCTTACACCATCTCTGAAAAAAGACCTGTGCCCTTCAGTGGGACGTAAAAAGGGGAAAAATGGATGTATATGCTACATAAAAATATATTTTGGTACACGATAATGTTGTTAGCATTTAAAACAACAAGAGTTCTGAGCATATATCTTTCCGGTACCACAGGGCGGAGCCCCGCTGCCCGTCAAGACGGCCCTAGTACCGGTGGCAAACAAGGAGGAGCTCCGGATTCAGTTCCCGGTCTCATCGGGAACACAGCACCGAGAGAATGTGAAATCTAAGGAATGGGTGCCGGTCTCGCCTAAGAAAAATAATATGGTAAGGATTATTATTATTTGAACTTTTTAGAGAAGGTGCTATCTATCGACAGTCCCTAAGTATAAGCTCGTATCTTAAAAACACAAATTTTACAGGAGAGCCGTAAAGATTTTTTTCGCTCTAAAATGGTCATAACTCCGTCAATTTTAGGCACACAATTATAATTTTTTGTGTATTATTATAACATTTGGGGTTCTTTTAGATACCATAAACATATTTTGTAAATATTGCCTTGTTTATTACATATTTCAACTACGAAAATCGTTTGTGGCTGTTTCGGGCGGTCATGTGGGAATTCAGAGAAATCTGAAAAAGGCAACTGCCAATTATGATGTTTGACTTGGGAAAATTAGTAATTAATATCAAACGTATCTCCATAGTAAAAGAGTATATCCATCTTATCTGTATAAAATATGTATTTTTGACATATTATATTTAGTGTATTTAGTTAAAATTAAATTGGTAAGGTGAAAACTGAGGCGTATAACTGAGTAAAAGTCACTTCCGCCCGCTCCCTGCTTCTCACGTCCGGCGCATAAGCACGGAACTGGCAGATACTTGGCTATGCTTGGGAACGAAAGTGTAGTTACGACAAGAAAAAAAAACCTAAAGTTTAGACTTTTTCAACATGCATTTGGGTACGGAAATTCCGAAAATGGCCTAGACGTATAATCGCGTAACTGACACTTACGCGATTGTACTTAGGGACCGTCGCTATATGGCGCCATATATGCATTCGGTCCTGTGTAATTCTTTAAGTTAAGTTTATGTGTGTCTTATTGATAGAAGACGTTTTGATGGCAAACTAGTGTTTCAAGTATCAAACTAATTATCATTCAGTAGTAGTTCAGTGGTGTGCGAAGAAGCTGCTTATGCTTATGTTACATATACATATATCACAACCCAGACTAGTGCGTCTTTGTGTAAGTTACAAGCACTCAACTATGTTTTCGTTATAGTATAATATGCAAGTGCACTCTGTAAGTAATATTACTTTAGCTGCATTCTAAACATGTACATTGTACACTCTGTACAAGTTGTAAATATGTCCACTAAGTAGCGTTTCATTGCTACAGGCCACTATGAAAGTTCTACAGAATGAAAAAGGACAGAAAGTTCTCTTAGATAAAATGAAGAAGATGGTAAGACCAACATGAATATAGTACAACTTACTAATTAACTTGTTACATGGCAGCATGAATTAAAAAAAACATAGGTCCAGATGGACTGACATATCTACCAAGTTTGTGGGTCGGTATTGGTTCACACATGTGTTCTATTGGATACTTTTTAGGGTTGCGTACCCGAAGGCACCCTTCGGGTACGGAACCCTAAAAAGTATCCAACAGAATTAGCACCGATTGTGTTCCACTGCTGAGCAAGGTCCTCTTAGCTCTCCCCTCCTTGTTCATGGCCACCTCCTGCCGACTCAGTGGAAAGGGGCGTGAGGTCGACCCGCCATCTCCGCTTGGGTCCACGTTTGCGATAGCCGTCGCGTGGAACCCAGTCAGTTGCGATTCGCTGTAATACACATATTATCATACAACGTGTTGATTTGTAAAGTAACGCCAGACTCAGTGAACTCTCTACTCATCCGCACGAACAACGTTTACTATCGGGTCGACCTTGAAATCGCGAAAAAAAAACAGCTGTGCCGTACAAAAATTCGATAAGTACTGAACAAAATGTTATGAAAACCATGAGGGAGGCCTATGTCCTGCAGTGGGCGTCAAATAGCTGAAGATGATGAACAAGATGTATGGAACAGCTGATTTTTTTAAAAAAAATTTAGAGTTGGTCCCATAGTAAAAGTTATTCGTATTGATGAGTAGAAAGTACGCAGAGTCGGGCGTTACTTAACAAATCAACACCTTGTATGAGTTTATTGTAAATTACATTTCAATAGGGATAATTGACCTTTTTTTCCAATTGTAAGATCTCGTCATGCCAGAACATTCTACCCTGTCCATCAGTAAACACAATTCATTTTGCTGCGAACATTTTGAGGCAGTTGGGACAAATACTTGTGTTTGGGTCTCATTTGTAAAGACTTTTTCATTTCCAGCAAGTTGCAAAGTTGACGACGAAGCCTGCCAAACCCACACCGGTGGAGAAGGAAAAGTAAGTTGCTGACAGTTGTTTCACATTACTGATTACTGATAAAATGAGCATTGTTAACTTTATTTATTACTAGCTTTTGTCCGCGACTTCGTCCGCATGTCATGAATAATTTCCCGGATGAAAAGTATCATATCGACGGTTAAGATTCAATACAAGATTTTACAGGAAATGAAAAAAAACGTTTAATTTTTTTTTATTTTTGAACTGAACCATACCTTTTTTACTTGAAAAATATTATAAAATTATGCCGTATTTTCTCTTTATGTCTAGCTGTTTTCGAAATAATCTTAGTTAGGTGTTCATGGTATTAATTGAGAGAATAATATTTTAACTAATGTTAGATAGATGTTATTGGCGGAGGATAAATAATAAAAAAAACTAAGTAGTTTTATTTATTATATATACTTTATTATCATAAAATCAGAAAAAACATAATAAAACAGCTTCTTTAATCATTGGGTATTTGGTAACAAAAAAATAACTTCCAATATATTTTTCACGTTACAAAACAATCAATTCTATCGTATTTTTAAGCAATACAGGCATTAAAATAGTACCTACGTAACCTTCATGGTACCTAAAACATAATACCGCAAGGAGGAAGTTACAAAAAAAAAATTCTAAATCAACGCAACATGATAGTTAGCGAAATAAGATAAAAACAAAAACCAGGTACAAAATTTTAAGTATGCGGCAATGTGTCATAGAAATGATGACAGTCCATTGGTAAGACTTCTTTCAACTCTTGAAGATGCTGAAATTTTGTAGCTGCAATAGGAATCATTTCAAAGCGGTGTAAACGACGTCCAAATTAAGTCTTCTTGGTCTTCGCGGAAAAGCATTCCAATCGTCATCAAAATGTAACTTTACTTTGATAACTTCTTCTTGATCGTAAAGAATAGCTCGAATGTCAGTCACTACAGGATCACCAGGTTTGCGCCCTGGTCTTATGCTTTTATAGATCCAGGTATTTTCATCCGCATATTTTTTCACAGATGTGTGACCTATCTGAATCACTTCATACGGATTAGAGAGTCGAGGTTCTTTAGTAGCAGATACATAATCTGAAGGCAGATGAATTTCTCTATTCTTGAGTTTGCGTTCGATTACGCTGTGAACCGAGTCACATTCCTTTTGTGTGTGACCACACTCAAAATATTTCTGAGTTATGGTTACTCTATGTTTGATGCTAAAATTAAGCAATGCACTTTAACAACATCCAAAAACGTTTAAATTACTAAATAAAAAAAAAGTTTTTATTTTTATGTAAATATCTTGAAAAATATGAAAACCATGGTTTTACTTAATGTTTTGACTGTTGCTAATAATAAACACATCAACAAGATTTTAGCTGATGAAATATGTTGTAAATTACGCAAAAATCAAGCCGCAATAAATTAGATTTCGTAAAAAAGCAAAATATTCAACTACCAGTATTTCGTTTTTTTACTACTTTTTAAGTAGGTACCTACTTTTTAAAGTAAAAACCATCCAAATTATACTTACAGCACTCAGTAAGTGTTCCAATTATAACACTGAACACACATTAATATGAATAAACAATACAATTTCAGCAAATTTTTCAAATGATTACTGAGGTTAACGAAGTAATTGTGAAAAAAACTCGAACAAAGTGAGATATACGAAGTGAGCGCGTCGGTCTTCAACTCATTTACTCGTTCTGTCATCGTTCTTTTAGGTATACTCACAACAAGTGCTCTAGGACCAGTCCGCTGCGACCAGCGCTGGAGTAAACACATCCTTCGCAATAGATAGGTATTTTTGGCAGACAATACTACGTCAATTTCACATAGAAGATATTGTCATGGTTCAATAACTTTTTAAATATCGTCTTTTTGACCTAGGTGTTTTTTCCAGTGCATGCTAAATTGAATTTTAAAGCGAACTGCATTAAAAAGTCAAAATCGCAAAAAGGACAGTTAGGTGGTATTGATTCTTAACCGTCGATATGTCCTTCCCCGGGACTCAAACTGTCTCCATACCAAATTTTATCTAAATCCGTTTAGCCGTTCTTGCGTGATTGAGTAAAAAACATCCAAACATCTTCACAAACTTTCACATTTATAATATAAGTAGGATTTAAAAAAAATCTTATTAATAATACTGTTTCTTCAAGAAATCCTCCATATCCAGCAAAATCAGAAAATGATGAGCAGAAAACTCAGAATTGATCAGTTTCCAAATTCTTGTTTTATAATGCAATTTATGAATTTTCTGACCATGTTTGATTTGTTTTGCTGACTACGCGTTGATACTTATTTATTTATTCTGCTGATCAAATATTTACTTTGCTAAATAAAGTTCAATATTTATTTAATTAGTGCCCTTCCCCAGACACTTAGGCCGCCTTGCACCACTTCTTAAATGTCACTCAAGTCGCCATTTAAATCGACTTTTGTATGTATAATTGTAGTTAAATGCTGTTTAAGCCACATTGAAGAAAGTGGTGCAAGTCAGCCTAAAGCTCGTTTTAACGCCGACAGGGCGGCGCCAGTACCGACGACCCTGCCCCTAGCGCTGCCCGCGCCTGCCGTGGCCGGCCCTTCCACCCCCTTGCTGCCTTTCACACTGACTCCGGGAACTCGTAAGTACATTCAAATAGACTAAAAGTTATTAATGGACTGAATAATTTATAAAGAAAGATACATTTTAGGTAACAGAAACCGGAAGTGAGGAAACCTTAGTTAACACCTCAGACGTGCTTGCATACCTTAGCTCTTCAAATTGCCAATCCGCGGTGGGCACGCGTGGTTATTAAGCCCATACTCTCTTTTCTCTAAGAGAAGCCCTGTGCCCTGCAGTGAGACGTAAATAGGCTACATAAAAAATAACAGAAGACCTTTTAATGTTGACCTGTGCCAAATATACTTTCTGTGGATGTAACATACCATTTCGACGATTGTTTTTTTGTTGTCATAATACAAGAAAATACGTAAGCTATGGTTTCCTAGGATAGCGGAACTGTAAGCGGTAACCTTACAAAAAATAAATTCACAGATTAATTAACACGTAGGAAGAATAATTGTACTAATCGGCTACGATGTCCATCGAATTAACTATGAATTGTCATTGTATGAAACGCGGCCCAGGCAATGTAATGTGTGACGAAGCCCTCGATCATTACTCATATTTGTTTTGCAGAACTATCCACAGTTACTCCAGCGCCGGCGTTACCCGCGCCCGGCCCCCAAGCGTACCCGCCTGGGAAGGAACCGCCTAAAAAAATTGTAAGTGGCCACAACCAAAGTGTCAAGGTATAACATTATTAAAAATTCTTTCATATAGGGTGCAAATTTAAAACTCTCAATCATACCGAAACACACACACACACACATCCACACACACATATCCACACACACATCTACACACACACACATCCACACACACACACACGCACACATACACGCACACATACACGCACACACGCACACACACACGCACGCACACACACACGCACGCACGCACACACACGCACACACACACACACACACACACACACACACAAACAAACTGCTTGTAATATTATTCCAATTTGTTGTATATTCAGGAGGGCGCCTGACACGTGTATTTTTATGCCTACTCGTAGGGTCCATCCAGCCTTTGTAATTTATTTGTAAATTTGGAAAGATATCAAGAATTTATTTATTTAAGTGAAGCTAATAAAAGCTTCTCAAAAAGACCGGGAACCCATAATAAATATGTGTTTCATTACAGGATATCTCATCGATAGTATCGGAGAAGATCGCTATGATTCGCGCAAGATCTGAGAAGGAGCAAGAGTTTTCACATGGAGTAAGTACTTACGTACGTAAGTGCGTACACCTGCTTTTTAACCGACTGGAGGTGGTTCTCAGTTCGCTTACAACATATTTTTTATGTATGTTTTGCGATAATTCCTTACCGCATTGTCCGATTTCATTTATTCTCTTTTGTTAAAGAGAATGGACCTCAGAGGTGGTCCTGTATACATATGGTCAAGATCTGTTTACGGGATTCATGAGAAAATTATCAGAATCTCCAATTTGCAAAGGCATCTTCACGGCAAGGTCATAGTCATACCGCGATAAATAATACCATCAGCGCCACCTAGTGTTAAAATTAGCAAACTATAGTTTTTGTCTAGTGCGTATTTTGAAGGCGATTTTTTTCTTTACCGACTGGTCGAGATTCGTTCCCGAAGTGTGCCAATGGGAACCTAATACTGAGCATATTATGCCGTATGTACGCCTGTCTTACTCAACTTCACCAAGAATTCAGTTGAAAATTTTACAGAATTTGTGTTATGGTGGATTCCCAACCAAATAACAAAAAGTTAAAAACTCTATCGTAAAAACGGTACTTGCAGCAGTAACATATTTCTTTATACAAGCATCTTCATCGCCCCATTATGTTCACACAATAGACCTATTAGATGCGCAATTTTGTTATTTGTTTTTAAAATAATGATTTGAATATAATGTATATCTCTTTGCGCGGGTTGGTCTCTCTTGGCCAGCATTGATAAAGAAAGAAAGAAGATAGTAAAAAAAACTTTCTTTCTTCGTCCTGCAGCTACGCTGGTCTTCAACATTCCGGGAACGGCCGGGCCGACTGCCGAGCAATCTATTTATTCGTCTTCGAAATAAAGAGTTTTTTACACGAATATAACGCATCCCTCTTGGCGAGGCCGACCCCGGATTGGCCAGTCTCCCTCTCATCTTACCGACACAAAGCTAATAAAAGAACGTTCTTTGTTCGCCCCGCAGCTAGGCTGGTCTTCATCACCCCGGGAACGGCCGGGAATGTTCACGGGATCGACCGGCGCGCAGATTCTGACGCCACGCGAACTCGCCAGCGGCACTCAGGCCTGGGCCAAGAAGGTACGCGAGTTAACTAGCCAGTGGACAAGTGATACTTGTCTACTCGTCAGCCCAGCTCTGCCCACTGCTGGGTATAAGCCTCGTCCCCATCACGCCATCTTTCGGTCTCTCGTCGTATGTGTTTATCTCTGTGCCGCGGATTTTATTGTGTCCAGAGGTAGAGTGATTTGACAGTGGGTTCGGAAAGGTCGTGGTTAGCTTTAGGGTTTTCTCTGCTCGAGAGGGAAGCGGGATCTTTTTACAGTCGGAATGGGTCCTTTTTAAAGTCATGAAAAATGTGGAAGCCAATTTTTCTGCGTCGTGAGCTGTCGAATCACTCTATAGAAGTCTCTCAAGACACTGACTAGTTTCGACTAAAGTATAGTTGGTCGTGAAAACTTTTGCCAAACAAACTCTCAAACACCTCTGCCCACTGCTGGGTGTTGGTCTTTTCACGAATACGCCATCCTTCGCCGTACAGTCTATGAGAAATTAAGCACTGAAGGAAATCTTAGAAGTATTAAAAACACGTTGCTTATTGCAATTTAATTTTAAAAAGTAATTAACTTTTATATTCTTTTTGTTCCACTAACCCGTGCTGAGGACAATTTCAAAAACCTATTTAGAGGCTAAAATTAACTTTTGTTCAAATATCAAAAGAGTCAAATACACTTTTGTGCAAACGTAATGTAAAAGGAATGGGGATTTATAATAATTGTGGTAAGGATCTTATTTTGTTTACAACTGTATCAATAGAGTTGTCGATACTTTCATCTAGGTATTGGTTTTTTAAAGGGATTAGATTTTTTTTCACAAGATTTTAACTTGTATACCTTTCTCTCATGGATTTTATTTTCATCTAAATATTAACACAGTAGAAAATTTCGACTTAAACTAACACCAGGGATACGTTTTTACCTTTCCAATTTTTATACATATGTAATCTTTTGCCAGATCTCAGATTAACTCGCGTGAGCGAGGAATTGTCATATTGACTCGTAAATAAGGCAGTCTCTCGCTCAGTAGTGCTAACGTGCCAGGCGTAGGGACTTGGCGTTTGTCTATTTCCAAAAAAGAAACCGTACAAAGCTAATATTCCGCTAGACAAAAGACCGACTTGTACCACATCCTAAATACCACATACGCAGCCTTTTCAATTGAATTCTGTACGAAGAATTTTGGTTAAATCTCAATAAATTAAGCCACGCTTAAGAAAGTGGCGCAGGTCGGTCTAAGCGTAGACGATCATCGAATCTACGACTCTACGCCGGCCATGTTAGCCCTCGAGAACTATTCCTCAGTGGGTTGGCAAGCTACGACGACGCTAAGGCCCATTACATCCTGCCTTGATGGTGCAAAAAAAGCTACTACGCAACTTCTTCATTGTGAGGAATCGTCCGATTCACCATAGTCCGAACTGTCAAACACGTACATATTTTGACAATTCGGAAATGTGAAAATGGATAACCCAATACAATGGACAGTTGCGTAATAGCAGGGCTGGCCTGTCCGTTTATGAACTTTTCTTTCAGCTCGCCCCGTTGCCGCGCTGCACTGTTCGCTCGCTGCTGTCGGCCGCATCGTGGTCAGGACTTATAATACTGCAGGCGGGCTATCATGATGGGCATAGAAATCTAATAATAATTAGAATAAGCATTAAGCTAATCTAATAATAATTAATGCTGCGTACAGGCCAGACGAACTGAATGCGAATGTATACTAAGAAGGCGGCTGTTACGTCTGGAACTCTGGCCCGCTTCGCTATTCGCACGATTCGCTACCGCATTCTAATATTTTTAATGATTATTAGCTTCATTCCGGATTCACTTACTTGATTTTCCGTCGGAAACGTCCGACCAGGTTTCGCTCTGATTCGCAGAGCTTAATCATGGTGAGTAGAGACGGAGCTCGCGTCTGCGGGAAAGCTCAAAATCAAGTAAGTGGATCCGGAATTAAGCTAATCATTATTATCAATCATGTTAATGGTCATTTTTAGGACTGATCTAACGGTATTCAGGAAACCATGTTACGCCATTTTGCACTTTTTCTGGGCTTTCTGACGGTTATAGTTTGATGATAGTTCTTCAATGCAACTTTTTTATTAAGTAGCCTGTATACGTCCCACTGCAGGGCACAGGCCTTCTCTCATACAACCATACAACTTATATCAAACAATTGTCGGTATACCGAAATCGACAGATTAATTATAAGAAACGGCTATGGAAATTTTCTGACTCCCTTAGACTCATTTGACAGATGTCAAGTGAAACTACCGTTGACTCATTCCCCAATATGGCGGCAAAGGTGGAAATTTGCCGATGTTCAAAGAAATTGCGATTACTCAACAATAACAGATTCAATTTGCTTGAAAAGTGAATTAATGAACGATAATGCACCCGTTGTTTTATTAGGACATTTACATTGATCCTCATTTCATCACATTAATATTTCTATCTAAGTGAGAGAAATAAAAAAGTAGCAATCACATTTTTTTAAAAGTTATATCATTACTTTGCAACAGAAAGTAATAGACGTTATAATCTTGTGTATATACCCGATAATCGTGCATAGTTAGTTTTTTTTTTATGTTTCATATCATCATTATCATCATCATCAGCCCCTTGACGTCCACTGCAGGACACAGGCCTCCCTCATGGTTTTCATAACGATGAGAGGTCTTGCCATAATCGCCACGCTTGGCAGGCGGGTTGGCGATAAAATTCCCTAATAGTGCAATTACCACTATTTTTAACTGTCACAATTAATAACAATTAAGAAGTTAGACGTACACACGTGTACGCTGCTGAGCCTGCGGGGTTAGAAGGTCGCGCGTACACATGTGTACGCTGCTGAGTCAGGAGGCGAAGCCATTTTGTTTAAGAGCCAACGTTTTCGCTACGTCATTCTTCGCCATATTTTACTCTATCGCTTTCGTAGGAAACCCAGGCCTTACGGGTCTAAAATTGTTTGATACGTGCCTCGATATGCCCATCATAATAGTCTTATCTGGTCAGTCGGGCTGAAAAGTGGATTTCTGGACACTTTTCTACGCGACTGATTTGTATGCGTCTAGAACTTATTATACTCTATTGTTTGATTTCTTCCTAAAACCTATGTTTGTCGCTAATATGAGATCGGATCTCTTACTAAAGAGTTCTGATCCCAGCCTAGTGACAAACAGAGCTTAAAATATTGGTTGAAATGTGTATGTTCTAAATGCATACCAGTATTGTATCTTCTGATCACATCATGACTACTATATGATAGTTAAAGCTTTGTTTTGCATGTAATTCTAGTTTCAACGGACAAGATTCGTATGAAATGAGTCTCATGAATTAATAAATAAATGAGATGAGATACATAAATAAAATGCTTTAACCATCCGTATATGTCAAATACAAATGTCGGAAAAACACTTGTTTGCAGTGTTACTAAACCTGGCAGCTACTTTGAAATATCTAAGAATAACGCACACTCACGGCTTTATACCTACGTCCCTTGATATCCGTATGTTTGGCAGAGACGCAAGTATAATTTTTCGAATGGGCGTTGCTTTTCGGACTTTTTAATCTTAATAAAATAGAAATTCCATCGACAAAAGGCCAAAGTACTTTAAATATTTGAACGAGGCCACGGTAATTCAAATTAGCAGTCACAAAAATGGTTTTGGAACACAGCATTCGATCTGTCGAAAGCTCGTTCGGTGAATCGATGATAATTATCATGCCATTTCAGAATGGCACGTTAAATATCATCTCTGTCATAACTTTGCATACAAATATTCAGTTTTCCCCTTGTATATTTATGTATCTTCTTATTATGTTTTTGATCTATCGAATGATGTTACAATTACGTCTAGGTGTATTGTACGTAATTGAGTGCGATACGAGACTATCTAACAGTTCTCTTTTTAAGTGTATTATATTTTTGGTATTACATTACCATTACACTGCATGTAGGTACTGGTACATGAACTGATATATTAAGCCTTTCATGCATCTATATTACCCTAAATAGTTGCTATCTATTAAATCCCTAAACAAACTTAAAATAAATAGTTTCACGAGCAGATTTCTTTTGTAACAGTTATTTAAGTACATATTGAAAGTTATCATTGTAACATCAGTTTAGTATTTATTGTATCTTATTATTGTATGTTTATGACTGTGTGATTATTTGAACTGCTGTGTTGGTTGTTATTAGCTATTTAAAAAATGTTTGGACTGCGCAGTTGAATTATTGGCATGAACTCGATATAATTATGTCGTGCCTGTTGAACGGGGTCACGCGATTCATACTGTGTCTGCGTCTCAAGTTTGTACTAAAAATGGCCGGTTTCATATTGGGCGATAACCGTCGGTAGCGACATCATTTTGTCGAAAACCTCCTTCCTTCAGGTAAGGCTGTTTCGCGAACATTGTATGAATACTAGTCTAACGATTAGTTACGGTCCTGTGGGAACCCGACCATTAGATACAACTCATTACAATACAGTATTCCTAAGCCAGATCGGCCATTTTTCGGACGAAATAGCCGTCGCCCAAAAATAATGTTAATTATGATGAGTTGCTATTTTTTTTAACAACGTAACGGTTACACTATGCCTAACATGGCAGGCGTAAACTTTTGTAGGCGCTAGTCCTAGTGATATCGACATAAAAAAACGATATCTCTAGGGCAAGAGTAGACAGATCGAAGTCAACGTCTACCATGTTAGGTGGTCTGTGGCCTAATTACGCGCACCAAATCTTGAGCGATTCCAATCGTCTAACTGTCAAATTCCATACTAATTTGACAGTTAGGCGATTGGAATCGCTCAGGATTTGGTGAGCGTAATATAGGGCCTGGTCATTTGTCTTTACAAGTGGGGCTGTCTTCAAGAAAGTATATAGTGCGGGCTTGCCCTTTCGCTCGCAAGTCTAACATTTTCAATGATCGTAAAATATTAGTATACTTTTGATAAATAAGGTCTCGACGACTCTTAAACATTTAAGGCATTTTACACATATTTTAATGTTCATTTTCATAGTTTTTCATATAGAAACATAGTGTTAAAGTGTGGCTTTATTTGGCATTGACATCAAACCGGTTGAGACAAACTTAAACTTGCTCATGCAGTCTGAACAATTCTTAAACAGCAACTATTGCTAGCTAGACAACAATGGAATAGCTTTGCCAAGTGTCAAGACGCACACAGTCACTCAGTCAGGGGAAACCATGAATATTTGTTGCAGCTTTTAAGCCATAAGGTGATTCGCGCGCTCCGTTAGGCGTGGTCCGTCTCGGGCGTTCATTGTGTCTGCGCACCCGAGGTAAGTATACGAGGGGAAGCAACCCTGCTGGGAACGGAATAAGGAAGTTTCTCGAAGAAGACCTGCAGATAAGCGGTTTATTAAGAAAACTTTAATGAAATGCCAGCCGTAATGATGCAGTGGTTGTCACTACATTAATGTAGACTACATAAGTAAAAATTGGTGGTTGATTGTGACGAAAACTTAGGAAGCCACGCCTTATTTAAATAGGCAACTCTTTTTTTTTTATTCGCTTACATAGCTATATGGCTGGCATTTGATGTCCAGTTTCTTAATTAGTCAAACCCTTCCATTATTGATAATCTGGTCGACTCCAATAGCTCGTGTTGCATTGTCAAAAGTGTGTATTTCGAATAAAAAGGGGTTTGATAACCGTACGTTTAGTTTATACCAGAATAGTGCAGTTTTCCCGGGTTTTAGTTTATTTTAGACATCAATCGAAAGAAAGTAGCTTCATAATATATTATGAGTTTTCTTTGTTTTTTTTTTCGTTATACTGTTAAATATTTCCTCGAAACTTCCTTATTATGTTTATCGACTTCACAATTTCCTTAGCTGAAATAAAAGGTCTACAATATCTAGTCTATTTCTCGCCAACACTTATGTAATATACTTAAACTGTTTTGTCGAACGCTAAAATACACATGAAAAAGCTCTTCCACTAACTAATCCATACACCCCTTTAAATATCTAGTTCCGAAAATACACCTGCAGGGCCGGTGCGGCAGGTGTAACAAAAAGTAAAAAAGGAAACTAAAACAGTTCTCTATTTAAATCAAGCTAAGGTCCTCTATATCAGTTCTTCACCTCCAAAAACCCTACTCACGTCCCATATCGGCGACGGCCAACCCGGAAAGCCCACTTAAAAAGCCATTCCTAACCAAACTTTTCAACTTAGGACCAACTGCAACGCGCTGCGCCAGTAGCGGGCGGCATGGGAATGCATCTGCTGCAGAAGATGGGATGGTGTCCAGGGCAGGGCCTGGGGAAAGAGGGCACTGGAACCCTGCAGCCTTTGATGCTGGAAGTCAAACTGGACACCAGAGGTCTGCAAGCCAAAGAGGAGACCAGGGCTAACAAAGCTGTGAGTACAACATGAAATAACACATTGCGTTAAGAATGTCTGTTCAAGAAAGATATGGCTTTTGTATTCTTGAGAACTATGAAGGTGAATGCGACGGAGATTTTTAGATTCTCAAGTTTAAAATTAAATTTTTTCTTCTTTATTAGTCTTGGAACTTGACGCGGTCAATTTGTATGGAAACTAGCAAAAACCGGCCAAGTGCGAGTCGGACTCGCGCACGAAGGGTTCCGTACCATTATTTATACAACATAGACACAAAGGGCGAGAAAAAGCGGCACAAAATCACGTTTGTTGTATGGGAGTCCCCCTTAAATATTTATTTTATTTTAATTATTCATTTTTGAAGTGAATATAGAACTAAATATTCTGTGAATATTGGCGTTATTATTATCGAGCAAAAAACGGCAATAAAATTACGTTCGTTGCATGGGAGCCCCCTTAAATATTTATTTTATTCTGTTTGTTGTTATAGTGGCAACAGAAATACATCATCTGTGTACTGCCTAGCTATCACGGTTCATGAGATACAGCCTGGTGACAGACAGACAGACGGACAGTGAAGTTTTAGTCCCGTTCGGATACGGATACAGCCATTCTCACAATTAGGTACGTTATTTCAGTAATGTTTCTTCGCCAAAATGAAATTTGGGAACATTCCCAATGTCCAAATGTCCATCGCAAGGCGAGAAGATGACCACGACGTTATGAAAGACCTGAATATACTCGATTAGCCCAGACTAAGTGGTAAACCACCCTCCACTTGTGGACTGTAGAACGGTGGACTTAAGTGCCGACAGAGATACAAAAGGATAACCTAATTATGCGTATCAAATCCTGTCGGAATCCTGACGTTTGCGGAGCAATTAGTATGAAACTTGACAGACGATAGGAATCGATCAGGATTTGGTGCGCGTAATATGGAGCAGACAGCCTACAATAGAGCTCTCTGGCGCAGATGTACAAGGAAACCTGACTCCAGCTGAACTGGAAACCTCCTAAAACGGTTGTACAAATAAGATTCCCAACGTAAAATACTCCCGTAGATTACAGTGCTAGAAAAGCAAGCCATCATTGCTGCGCTACACTATACAGTCGTTGCAAAGCTATTGCCCGACCCGTAATATCAATAAAAGCGCTTTGGATAATGAGTTAATCATTTGAAAGCGGTTAGATTTGTTCAAGTGATTTTGCGCAATTTCACAAAGGCAAGGATAAGCGAGACTAAATTTTAAAAAAATTTAAAAAAAATGAAATCGACTTCAAAACACTACACCACTAAAAAGTTAGAAATAATTAAATCCAACTAGGTTTATCCGGTATCAAGTTAAAAGTAATTTAAAAGAATACCTTTAAATTACAAGTATATGTATTGTAGTAGTATAATTTGTAGTCGGTGCCCAAAATATCCATAAAAAGGAGGTCATGAATCCTCCTTTTTGAAGTCGGTTAAAAATAAATACGTTTTATTTCGCTTTCTTTTAACGAAAGGAAAAAATACGAATTCGTACTGAATAATTTATCGATCAGAAAAATATAAATATGTCTGAAATGTCCGTAATTTTATTTTGTAGTCTCGCCTATACTACATAGCTATAGCTGACAAGAACTCAATCTGCAGGTTTGCTAAAGGTCATTCGAATGGTGGCGTGGTGGCCGGGTCACCTATCTCCCTCTAAAATGGTTGAGACTGGTGATGGCTGACCCCTGCGTTATGCTCGTGAACGGGTGCTGTTCGTGTGTCTGGCCGCAGCATTACTGTTTTTCCTACTTTTGTAAGAAGTGTTATTTTGGCTTTTAAAGTTATTAGTGGCTATCACGGAATCATATCATATAGGCTTTAATGTATAAGTTTAAGATGGTCAGAGTGGAGTTTTTTTTCCCGCTGCCTTTTTCTCCACTACAAATACGGCCCGAAGGCAGCGGCTAACATAGTAACATAGTACATTGACATTCAGCAAACAGAATGTAAATTCTTTACGTTGAAATAAATTATTGATTTCTGATTTCTACATTCATTATTTTACAATCGCTAGAGCGATACCGAAGCAAAATGTGAGTACGAATTTGTGCCGCTAATGGCATCAAATGATTGCTCGACGCTACGAACTTAAAATATTAATATACAATCGATTTTTTCCATGGCACCCTTTTACTCATTCAGTCGAATGGTCGAAGGTCGCTTTTATATATAGCTTTGCTGATAGGTAAACAAAAGAAACTCGCGACGCTTGATGTTAGGTATGCAATTTCTATGAACGGGGCTGTTAGCGAGCCAAGTTTAATTTATTCATTCAAACATGTGGATGATTGTGACTACTGACAAGTATTGTTTAGGAAGAACCGTAGAGCGCAACAGTAATATTGAACATTTTCCAAGCCTCATTTGGGTTCAGAATTGTATGAAGATCCCGTGTGGCGCCGGATTAAGAATAGCGTCACTCCATTTCCTTCCGTGGATGTCGTAGAAGGCGACTAAGGAAATCAATTACCAGACGACGGGCAGCAGCGTCTTCCTGAGATTCAAACCGCATACTGCGATCGTCAACCCGCCTGCCAAGCGTGGCGATTATGGCAAAACCCCTCATGGTTATGAAAACCACGAAGGAGGCCTATGTCTTGCAGCGGGCGTCAAATGGCTGATGATGATGATGATGATGATTGTATGAAGAACAAAAAAAATTATTTTTTGTGCTTATTGGAAAATAGTTTAATTTCTGTTACTGAAAAAGGGTGGAGAGGTTTTGAGTTATTTCAATACCACATTTTAGCCCTTTTCAGTTGAAAATTGCTCCTACTTTCTCTTGACGAATAATACTTGACATAAGTTGGACATATGAAATTACAAATCTATTTTTGGATTGTTCATAGGAACCTGCTACTAGTTAGACTTGAGATCCGCACTAACCTCCTGTTGCTCGTATGATAATCTGTTAATCTACTGACGGTTAACAGCTGTCAATTGGCCAAAGTGCATATAAAAAACCGGCCGTGAGTCCGACACGCACTTGAGTCGGACTCGCATACCGAATGACCGAGAAAAAACACGTTTGTTGTTTGGAGAACCCCCCCCCCCCCTTATTTTTTATTATGGCTTTTAACGCGTTAACAGTAAATTAAGATATTTTTACTGTACGAGAAACCGCTTGACAGTCTTAGAAATCGTTACCTATTTTTATTAGACTATAGAAATAGCTCTTATCCATCATCCTCAGAGCAAACCGCAGGCAAAAGTTAGATAAAATACCCTTTCCCAACATTCCTAGGGCAAACCGCAGCGTCAGGCGCGACGCGGGACCGGGCCGGCGCCCCTCGTCGCCGGTGGCAAACACCCGGTGTCCCTACTCGGCGAGTACTGCTCGAAGCACAAACTGGGACCCCCCGAGTACAATCTCTGCTTCGAGTGCGGCCCTGATCACAAGAAGAACTTCCTGTTCAAGGTGTGTGTAAGTTGAACACGATTTGATTGTGAATATTGTGAAGTGGTAAGATTTTGTGTAGAACAATTGGGACCCCCCTGAGTACAATCTTTACTTCGAGTGTGGTCCTGAGATCACGATAAGAGCTCCCCGTTTAAGGTATCTGTGAATTTAACATGGTTTGGGGGTTTGGGTGATGTGAAATGGTAAGATTGTGTGTAGCTCTGAATTTGTATTTTACAAAACCGAATAACTAAAAGAACCAGTTAGTAGTTGTCCCTTCTCAATCAGTACTGATCCAGGCACAAACTGGGGCCTCCTGAGTACAATCAGAGTCAGAAGAAAAATTGTGAAGCTTAACTCCCCCCCCCCCTAACATGGCAATGTTATTTAGCCGATATTGTTACTTATTTAATAAAAATTTATACAATAAACAGAGAGGTTTGCTCCAAGCTGTAACTGCCCCCAAACACCACCCACCACCCCCTTGATCTGCTTCGAGTATGCCCCTGACCACTACAATTTCCTGTTCGTTCAATTTGTGAGGTTGTTGTTGCGAAAGAAGTAAAGGAAAAAGTTTTGTCAAGATTATGGTCTTATTTTTTTTCTTTTTCAGGTAAAAATTGCCGGTGTGGAATACCAGCCAGCAGTCGCCAGCCAAAACAAAAAACAAGCGAAAGCTGACGCAGCGCAATTAGCCTTACAAAAACTGGGAATTTTAACGTAAAATAAAATTGTGATACATATAAGTTTGAATTTTGAACTTAGTTATCTGTATTGTTTTATTTATAAGGGTATCAACCTTTGCATTTAGCTGTAATGAGTAAAATAGGTACTTGATTCATTAAATGTGTGTAAGTATGTTTTGAAAGTAAATAGATTTTTATTTATATCATTCATTCAATAAAAATGAATATCAGCCTTAACTAGGCATTGATTTTCGTGCAAGGCATTTAGTTACGGAATTACAAAGTCAGACTATAGCTCTGCAAGCCATAACAGTTGACATAGAGAATTGAATGATAGTGAGATGCTATGTACTGTTACAGTTGACGGGTGATGAATCTTTATACCCATTTACATTGAAGTTGCCTGTTACCCAATTGAGTAATGCACTTGTAAAGTTAAAATACCAAATGGGGGTTTTAGTAGCAAAAGGTAAAAAAAAATTTGCATGCCACTCTGGGGTACAAGCGTGAGATTGTTGTGTGTGTTGACTGTACATATTAGGGAATCAAAAAGTGACCAACATTAAATTTCTGGGATTATGTACTTTATTAACAACAAAATTAGCAACTAATGTATTTAATTCTAAATTGTGTCTGTGAGGTATATTACTAAATAGATTTAAAACATGTAGTTATGAAATGGAATATTTCAATTACAGAAATAAAGCATGCAATTTTCTTAGGCATAGACATAACTTTTCTTCTGCAATTAATATTGCATTATTGTGCTTTTAAAACATCTAAAAACATTTTGAATTTTTTATTTCCAGAATATTGACTTCGCCTAAACTTCTCCAATAATAGGTGTAATCTGATCCATTCCTTTGTTTTAGCATGTCTTTTGGTTTATTCTTTCTTTGACTGATTCTTGATTCTGTAGTCTGAAAGTGCTGCCTTGATTGCATCTTCGGCCAACACTGAAAGTAAGTGAAAATATTGATTTTAGTCTTAAAATAGATTCAGTATGCAGTTGGCCAGTTTTGTTAACAAGAAACAATATTTTGTTCTGCAGAGTTGTAACCAAACAAGTCTCAAAATTAAGCCACAACATTCTATACCTATAATCTGCACGAAGTAGCAAAAAAAGATAAAATAAACTCACTAGAGCAATGCAACTTTACAGGGGGCAGGGACAATTCCTTCGCAATATCTGTGTTCTTCAGCTTCAGCGCTTCATCAACGGTTTTCCCTTTTACCCATTCAGTCGCCAGTGAGCTGGAGGCGATGGCAGAACCACAACCAAACGTCTTGAACTTAGCGTCGATGATCTTTCCATTTTCGTCCACTTTGATCTGCAATTTCATCACATCGCCGCAAGCCGGCGCGCCTACTAAGCCAGTGCCCACACTCTTATCTTTCTTGTCCAAAGACCCAACGTTCCGAGGATTCTCGTAGTGTTCGATAACCTGAAAAATACAGTTGCTGTTAACATTCAATTTGCACGTCCTCGGTATTGCACAATAGTTATTACTTACATTCGCATGATAGGAGGCGGTTTGTATAGCACTGATGCCGTTGAGGCTTACGCACTTACGCAGGCCGGCAACTTTTTGCAGAAAAGCCATGTTTTGCAGAGAATTTTAATTTTCTTTCTACTCCGCAGCAAGCAAAACACTGGAAAAATATTGGAATTGGAATATTGATTGTAGGTTCGTTCTGAATTCGTTCAATATCATAACAAAATAAAACAATCAATATTACAGTGTAGCAATCTAGCAATATATTAAATTATGTACCTAACTTGATAAATGTAAATTTTACAAGGCAACGTTTTTCGCAATATTGACAAGATATATTACAAAAGAGATTCTTCTTCAGAATGTACACATGAATGTCATGAATGTCATGTTGACAAGTGAAAGATATGTTCAAGATATCTAAATAATTCTTCATAGGTTTTGGAATTCGTTTCAATAAAGAGTATGAGTATGAGTATTTTTTATTTGCTAAAGCATGGTAATTACAAATTATGTAGGTGGTACCTTAAAATTATGGCACAAGCATGCTCTAGCCGTCAGGGTGCGCAAATATTGTTTATGTTTTAAAAAAAAGTTTGTTGAGCTAAATTAGAACGTAGGTAGGTACAAAAATATGTAACATAAATCTTTGCATAGTAATAACAATAAAAGAAAAAAATTGCTTAAAATTAAACTGAGATCAATGGACCATTTAAGAAGTCCTTTATACTATAATACATTTTGTCTATGAGATTTTGTATATTAATACTGTTTTAAATTTTTGAGAGGTAGCTCCGAAATGTTTTGTGGCAAATGATTGAATAATTTTATTGCCATACAATATGTTACGCGAGTGTAGAGTTAATGATTGTGCTGGCACATGTACTTTATTTCCATTCCTGCCTCTCTTAAAAGATTAAGTACATTTTACCTACAGAAGCCTTTGCTACTGTGTTTAGTTTATTTGTTGTTTTATGTAAAGTTTAATTAGCTTCAAATTGGTAGTACCAAAAAAGCACAATTGTTTTTTTTTATATTATAGTATCGTATATGAAAGTAATCCGTAACAATATTCAGAACGGTTCCGGTGTTTATAGTAGAAGGTACTTCTCGAATCATGACAATCGGTTTCAGAGCTTTTCCTAAACTTGTCGTGCCTGCAATCGGCAACGTTGTTTGTTTATTCCGTGCGCAATCAAATACCGTGTAAGTATTTAGAATAACAGTGGAAAAATACAATTTTAGTTTTGGCAAGTCTTACGCAATAGCTGGCCGTTGATAAACAAGGGCTATTCTGCCGTTGCCACTGCGCCATTAGCCTGACATCTAATGACATTGTAAATATTGACATAATTTTGACACTGGCTTGTCTAGTGTTATCTATCAAAAAGTTCATCGCTATTCATCATAAAAAAAATATATTTTAATATTATCTAAATGTAATGTTTATTTTTGCGATTCTGCAATGGCAAGACAAGGGCCTTGTTATTGCAACCCGTGTCCAACTAGGTGATATTTATTACCAATTACCGGCTAATAAGTACAAAACATTCAGCCTAGACTTGCATCATAATGGACTTTAGATCTTTAACGTATGGACGTTAATGATTTTTAAGACCCATTAACTTCATGTTTCCAGAAAAATGTCCGAAAACAATCCAGATTACAAGGCCGCAAAATCTATCCATGAGTTCTCAGTGAAAAATATAAAGGGGGAGATGGTAAAGCTTGACACCTACAAAGATCATGTCTGCATCATCGTGAACGTAGCCTCTCAGTGTGGCCTCACGGCTAACAATTACAAGCAGCTGAACGAACTGTACGAGGAATATGGCGAGAGCAAAGGTTACATGATTGGGTTTATTATAGCTATAAGAAAACTTACATCTGCTCACCGCCGGTTTCCGGATTAAGAATCTCTCTTAGTAAATTCTTAAAAGAGTTATTTCTAAAAGACATGATCCATCTAAAGTAGTGTTTTTCAACGAGTCGTTACCCCCTGGGGGGTTTTATGCATAATTACATTTTGGAAATTTTAAATATATTTTTTTTTTCCTATAAGTAGTAGAAAATTGTTACTAAAATGATTAGTTTTGGAATAAAATTTTCTCAATCAAAAACTTAGTACTCAGAGGATAAGCAACATATGCCTTCAATGTTCGCAATTTTATTTTCTGCTAGCTGACTCAGCTAACGTTGTTTCGCCATAATTAATTAGCCTACGACCTATTCTCAGGCCTACCAAATATACCTACACAAAAAAATCATAAAAATCAGTGAAGCTGTTTCAGAGGAGTTCGATGACAAACACAGTGACACGAGATTTTTATATATTAGATGAAACCCACATTTATCAAAAATATTCACTTGTTTTTTTACAAAAATATTAAATTGTGCGAGCGAGACAGCGTGCTCCACGTAAGAACAGCCTTAAGGAATCTAGTTTTTTTTATAAATAAGACTGCAAGTACATACCTATCTCTAATTCTTAAAAATTCTTTTTTTTATAATCTAAAGAGAGACTAATACTGCATACCTATTTGCTCATTAAAATTTTTGACTCAGAAACCAGCGGTGTATTAATATCGACAATGTGCGAGAAGGGGTGTGGGAGGCGTCCTAAGTTTCGTGACGTCACATTTCAGAAGTATAATTTTAATCACTTATTGTTTTGTTATTTTTTCAAATGTTTGATATGATGTTGATAATATAAAAAAATAATTTAAGTGGAAATAAAACTAATTTCGGAAGTGCTGTCTAATTTCTAGATGTCAAATTGCTAAATATGTGACGACACACTAGGGTGTCACAACTGTAACAAGGACGGGGGAGAGGTAAAAAAAATCACGAAATTAGTGGGACGTATTTTGTGGATGATTCCTAAGGAAAACACTCAAATTAGAAACCCAGCTAGTTATCCTGTAGGGGTAAGGGAACATACCCATACTACGTGACCCATACTTATTAATCACCTAGTAATTAATAAATATGGTTTTAATTATGTTTTTGCAAACAGAAACTTTAAAAAACATCTGGGTCACTATAATTACAAAAAAAGTATAAAAACTGTCAGTTTTAAAGCAGCTGGCGTCCCGGTTTATGTGTTGGTGCCACCTGTGACTACAAAGCGCTGAACGCTACGCGCCATAATCAAAATATACGAGTAGCTTGGAAAACCGCGTGATTTCCCGAGAGCATATTGACTACGTGACGAAGACCTAGCCCCCCGTCCCTGTGACCAAGCGTGGTAGTATAAAGAACCCCCCCCCCCCCCCCCTCCTCTCCCTATACGGGTCACGTAGTATGGGTACGTTCCCTAAGCTACACAGTAGACCATCGGTTTTTTATGTTCAATTCACACATAAGTAGCATAAAACAAGGTGAAACTCGATCCGATGTCACTTGAGTTGGTCAACGTGAGACAGTTGGTACCTACTTTTAATAGGTGCTATTTCTGGATGCAGATAATTTGTCAATATTATTGTACCGTACCCAAAGTGACTCGTCACCCCACAACCGTTACATTTTTTATTCCATGCTATCTCTTTCTCCTGCCCCAAAACATTGGGACTAAAACCGAATATTTGAATTCAGGTCTCCGCATCTTGGCATTCCCCTGCAACCAGTTCGCTGGCCAGGAGCCCGGTAACCCTGAAGACATCGTCTGCTTTGCGTCCGAGAGGAAGGTCAAGTTTGATCTTTTCGAGAAGATAGACGTCAACGGAGACAACGCGCACCCTCTGTGGAAGTTCTTGAAGGTAACATAAAAATCAACTCTTAATTACCTATACCTAATGAATTATATGTAATATGAAGGGTCTACTCGAAAGGTGTACAGATTTAGTACATGTAACAATGTTTTGAGGAAACTTTTCCAACTCCTACAATGAGCCTTATCCATAGTAGAGACAAGGTACGTGTGGAACCAACTTCATCTGGTCTGATTTCCGATTTCTTGATGGTTGGCTCCATTCACCAAAAAACTGTTGTTGGTTATTTTTTATTTCAGTTTTTTATTTTTGTCTAGTAAATTTTAGGGTTCCGTAACTTAAATGAAAAGAACGGACCCCTTATAGGATCACTTTGTTGTCCGTCCGTCCGTCCCATTTCATTTCGGGAGCGTGTGGATGCATGGAGTTGAAATTAAAACCATATACTCAGGTCTACAGTCCCTTCAAACTTCTAAGTTAACGTAAAAAAAATATACGGCCGTATACGCCGTAAAAAACGTTTATTTCGATACTCAAGGGAATCAAAATTTATGAGGTACTTTCCGTTGACTTAGAATTATGAAATTTGCTAAGTATATTGTGTTATACTACTAATACTTAATTGAATCATATAAAAAATTGTCTGGAGTTCGTGGAAAGCTCGGAAAAAACTGCGAGACTCGATTCCTGAACTATTTATAATATGTAAGTACCTACAAATTTGTGCGGAACCCTATGTGGGCGAGTCGGACTCGCACTTGTCCGGCCTTTTTATTAATTTTTTTGTTATATATGTGCTGATTTTATATAGCCTATATATGACACTCGCGCAAACACGACGAATCGATTAAAATCTTATTTGTGAAACCTGACCATTGGTTACTTACGTACATACGTACATGCGAGCTAAATACATTACCCTCCTTTTGGCCTCCGCCGCAGTCGGGTAATAAATCAAGTTACTCTAAATCAAGATCCGGCATAACCATTATCTCTACATGAGAGAAGGCCTGTAGATGGATATCTAGCTATTCATGTATCGTGCCCGGGAATATTGCCAAAGTGCCCGAACAGGAACGATATTTTTAACTGACAAAACACGGCAGGAATCCACTCAGCTAGCGTGGCGCGCGATTTTATTGTTAAAATTGTGCCCGGGCACATTGAAAATATCCCCCGGCAAGGTACATCAATATATTAGGGGTTAAAGTATGAAATTGCCGTTTTATTGCAATAGGTTCTTTGAATTGACATAGAATCTTCATGGTTTGAGGTTTTCGAATGAAACTTTTTTCAAATGGTTTCTATGGTGTTCTTTTTTTAAAAAATGTGAAACATTTGAATATCGACTTTCAATTGTTTTTGTTATTCAATTTAGACAAGAAAGATGGATACTGCGAAAATTCGAGTGATTTTTGAATACGAGTTCCGACGCGGAACTAACGCGGCAGAAACAGCCCGCAATATCAATGCTGCGTTTGGAGAGGGGTCTACTAATGAACGCACCGTGCGATTTTGGTTTAAACGCTTTCGTGATGGAAATTTCGACTTAAAGAACGAGCCACGAGGAAGACCGCCCACACAGGTGAATAACGATGAATTAAAGCGCGGTATACACGATCCATCTTGCCGTACGTCCTGCCAAGGCCATGCACGATGTACGATGCAAAAGTACCATGAATATGCTTGACGTACGTCGATAATAATTATTATTTGTTTGCTGGACTTGACGGACCGATTTTTCATCCAGCGAGTACCCCCACCACCGCGAACATCGTGCAGATAGACAGTGAATAACGCGGACGTACGTCAGCGCGGTCCCGTATCGTGCGTGCTTGATCGTGTATAGACTTGTTGTACAGCAGATTTCATTCTGAGCTTGCGTCGCAAGGTGGCTGCACGTCTCAAAATGAACCGAGACACTTACGAAATTTATCGAAAAATATAAATTTCATACATGTCTGTGGAATGTTTCAAGCCCAGACTATATGAACAAACAAAAAAGAATAAATGCTTTACAAGATCTGGTACCCATTTTAGGGTAAGCTGCAACGATTGATAGCGTTATTCAAATCATTCATGATGTTATTCATTTGAGTATACTCTGCACGTTTATGATAATTTTTTTTCATCCAGAACCTCTTCCTACTTTTTTTCCTCTCTTCTGCCGCTGCTGACAATAACAGAAGAACTCCCATTTTTTGGCGTTTTGATAAAACAGGAGGCATTTTATTAAACACAAAACACGTCCTCTTCGTTCGATACTGATCACGCACGACACGATTGATGCGTGCTGGATAGTCTGTATGCTACATCCAGCGGCGCGGCCTTGAGCTGACGTACGGCTGGGATGGACCGTGTATACCGCGCTTAAGAGAGATAGTGTAAGCCGACCCTAGTCAAACTACCCAGGAATTAGCGGCATGGTTTAACGTTACCTTACCCACAATATTGACTCACTTGCGTCAAATCAATAAAATAAAAAAATACGAAAAATGGGTGCCTCATAATCACTCGAATTTTCGCAGTATCCATCTTTCTTGTCTGAATTGAACAACAAAAACAATTGAAAGTCGATATTCAAATCTTTCACATTTTTTAAAAAAAGAACATCATAGAAACCATTTGAAAAAAGTTTCATTCGAAAACCTCAAACCATGAAGATTCTATGTCAATTCAAAGAACCTATTGCAATAAAACGGCAATTTCATACTTTAACCCCTATTTTAAACGGCCGATTGTATCTTGGAAGAGTAGGTTGTATGCTATTTGCTTGTTTGCCACTTTGATAAATCTTGATGCGCTTCATTACGCACTTCATCCATAGAGTGAACAGATAAGTACAGAGTACAGTACGACTAGTGGTCATCAGAAATGTTACATAAATATGATAATGAAAACATTATGAAACATTGTGTACAACTTGAAAAATGGTTTCGAAAATTTCGTTAATCTTATCTATCATATTATCGGCCTTCTTGTGCGGACTGATATAGTATCGATATCGATCGTTTGCGTTACCTTAGGTAGGTATGTCGGTGAATCTAAGTCTAATTATTCAGGTACATTCTTCTACCTTCGATGTATTTTTTGTCCTTGTGTTTTCCTCGTATTGATTTTCATCGTATTGGCCTTGAAACTATTTTTCCATGGAACCAATTATTCATAACTACATAAGTCATGAGCTTTACAGACTGAACAATGTCCGTGAATGGGTATTTGAACACGTGTGCAATATCTTTTAGTAGAATTTATATTTACTTTACTTTACTTTATACTTCATTGCACACATAAAATTACATGAATAAAACAAAACATTTACAGAATTTAAAAGAGTACATGGCGAGCTTATTTCAGCAGAAATCTCTTCCAGCCAACCCTTGATGTGGTGATACGAACATTATAAACAAGGGAGGAAAGTGTACAATAATTTATTTATATAATTTTCCGAACTTATAAAATCTTGTGTGAACCAAATCATTGCCAAAATGCCCTAAATCAATACTTTTTAAGTCAACTTTATAGTAAAGAGTAACTCACCTCACAGAATAAAATTTTATTGATATTAAGATTAAATTCGCATTCAGATAAACCTATGCAAGTTCCAGTTAGGGTTCTTTTTCTATAAAAAATAAGTATGTTTTGAATTTATAAACTAAATAATTTGAAAAAACAATATATACAGGGTGTCCCAAGAAATAGTGTCAAGCGGAAGTCCAAGGACAGAATACCCCTAGGGGTACCCGAATTACCCCCATGTATGTTCCGCGACTTTTTGTAGTTTTCGAGATATGATTTTTTTTCATATTTTTTTGTTAAACCTTGGCTTATTTGACATTATTGGTCACAGAGACATCAATTGTTGAGATACAGGCTTGATTTTTTTTTTCTGAAATAGGTGAACAGTAGCACTTGCAAAAACAAAAGCAATTGTGAGCCGATATGCTACTATTAAGCCATTAAAAAAATGTTGAATCCTAAGTTTGTTAAAATGTTTAAATTAAAGATCTCTTTTGAAACGATTTAAAAAAAAAACTTAGCCCAAAAATGTCTCCAAAATTATTTTTAAAAACTTGCCAATTTCGTCAGCTATTTGCCATGTAAATTTGATTGAGCTATCTCCACGACTTCATACTTGAAAAAATGTTTGAAACACAGTAAGTCGAAAAAACTTAATTAAAAGATTGGGCCGAATAAAAGTAAAAAAATGTTATTATTGATTGTTTATTATTAAATCACAAAAAGTTTTCGAAATGTCGCCCTTCCTGCTCGATACAAATTCTACATCGCCTTAAAAAAATTTCTTTTAGTCGTAAGAACGCTACCCTGTTGCTTTTTATTGTTTCTTCTGCTTGTCTTAGTTTTGTTCGTAGTTCCGCTATGTTTTTGATATCCTTGGCGTAAACTAATTCTTTATAATACCCCCAAACGAAGAAATCGATGGGGTTTAAGTCGGGAGACCGTGGCGGCCAGGCAATGGGCCCCCCACGGCCGATCCACTTGTCTCCAAACCTTTCGGTTAAATGTTGTCTGACAATCCTCGCGAAGTGACATGGAGCGCCGTCGTTTTGAAATATCATATTTCTACGCGTTAATAGGTCTACATTTTCTAAAAGACCGTCGAGATCTTGCCGTAAAAATTCCAAGTAGGACTCGCCATTTAATCGGTCAGGCAGTTGAAAGGGGCCAATCAGCTGTCCATTTAAGACGCCTGACCACAAGTTCACACTAAATTGTTCTTGAAAATTTTTTGGATTTTCAATGCTCCAAGTGGATTTTCAATGCTCCAAGAATGATAATTGTGAATGTTGAAAATTCCACATCGTTTAAAATGAGATTCGTCGGTCCACAAAATCGTATTAAAAAAATTTGCGTCTTCAGCTTGACGCCGCAACATTTCTTGACAAAACGCCACCCTTCTCGGATAATCTTCGGGCTTAAGCTGCTGAACTTTTTGAATATGATATGGGTGAAATCCCTCTTTTTGTAGTATCCGATGTGCTTCTGATTTTGGAATTCCGGTGCGGCGTTCTATGGTTCTGACACTAACTGATGGGTCTCTTGCCACTTCTTCGACCACTGAATCGACCACATCTGGGTCATGCATTTGTGATGGACGCCCGGGTCTTCTACCTGGTAGGCGACCTTCCATGTAACTATTATGGACTCGCAAAATTGTACGATGATCAGGCCAAGTCTCAGGCTGAGGTTCACCACTGTTTTGTACCTGCTGTCTGTACAATCTAGCCGCTTCCGAAGCATTTCCTCTTGCATAGCCATAAAAGTAATGCATAAGCGCATAATCTCTTGACGAGAAAGACATAGCTCACCAATTTATTGCGCTTAGAAATCCCAATTGATGTGCACTCCGAAGTCCGTTGAGAAAGCCACAGTCGTCTAAGAAAGTTCGTAACACCACACAAAAGCCAATCGATATGCCACCAAAGTCCGTAAAGAAAGCAAAGTTCGTCAAATAATCACAAAGGAGCTAGTAAAGAAGTAACGTCGGGCGCAAATGCAAGCAAATGGTCAACTGACCGGTAGCCGCCGAACACAATGGACCAACGCTAACCCCGCTCCCTCACCTCACGCTTCCCCTTGCCTTGCCGCAACTCAGGTAGTAAATTCCGAGAATTGCACTCATAATCACCCTTACAGCTCAACTGCCCCGTGTATTGAGTGACGTCACGCAATAGACCTGTTAACATGGTCTTGTAGACTACAAGAATTTTTTTTAAGGCGATGTAGAATTTGTATCGAGCAGGAAGGGCGACATTTCGAAAACTTTTTGTGATTTAATAATAAACAATCAATAATAACATTTTTTTAGTTTTATTCGGCCCAATCTTTTAATTAAGTTTTTTCGACTTACTGTGTTTCAAACATTTTTTCAAGTATGAAGTCGTGGAGATAGCTCAATCAAATTTACATGGCAAATAGCTGACGAAATTGGCAATTTTTTAAAAATAATTTTGGAGACATTTTTGTGATAAGTTTTTTTTTTAAATCGTTTCAAAAGAGATCTTTAATTTAAACATTTTAACAAACTTAGGATTCAACATTTTTTTAATGGCTTAATAGTAGCATATCGGCTCACAATTGCTTTTGTTTTTGCAAGTGCTACTGTTCACCTATTTCAGAAAAAAAAATCAAGCTTGTATCTCAACAATTGATGTCTCTGTGACCAATAATGTCAAATAAGCCAAGGTTTAACAAAAAAATATGAAAAAAAATCATATCTCGAAAACTACAAAAAGTCGCAGAACATACATGGGGGTAATTCGGGTACCCCTAGGGGTATTCTGTCCTTGGACTTCCGCTTGACACTATTTCTTGGGACACCCTGTATATAGATAGAACAGAGATACATGCAAAGATCTTTCCGACGTAGGTAGGTACAAAAAAATAATTCAAAACTCTGGTTTATTTTGAGTTTTAAAACAGTTCCCCCCTACATAATAATTATTATTATTTATTGCACCAAATAAATCTTGTGCAGTAGGCGGGCTTAATACTAATTAGTATTTTATAGTATATATACAGATACTTTCTTATTACGTAGCCTGTATACGTCCCACTGCAGGGCACAGGCCTGCTGTAAGAGTATGGGCTTAATGACTACGCGTGCCCACCGCGTATTGGTAATTTCAAAAGCTAAGGTATCTGAACACCACAGACACAGGTTTCCTCACTATGTTTCTTCGCACTTAGAGAGTAATTTTGCTACAACTTCACAAACGTACGCAACTTAGAAAACAAAGTCCGGTATATGCCGGGATTCGAACCTACGACTTCCCGAATGTGAGAATAGCAATTTGTAGGGAATTACATAGATAGAGATGTTATAGGATGTACCAGGCCTTGGTCGATAAATAGGCAAATAAATAAATACTATATAATTTATTGCTTAGCATTAATTAAATTCTTGCACTGAGGGTTGAGCATGTATTTTATTGTATAGATATTGTAGCTGACATGGTATGCTAATCTGATGTCGCTAAGTAAGAGTATTCAAAAGTACAAAATACTGAAATTGTAACAAAGTATTCTGGAATATATCCTTTTTTTCCTATCGGTGTGCAACAGAGTGTATGTCTGTCCCCTATGATACAGGCTGTGCCTACTGGAGGGGACACTGATTAATTTGTCTTAATTTAACTGTAATCGCACCAAACCAATAACCATAAGCTACTTAAGATGTAACTTAGTTCTTACTTAGATTATAACCATAGTTTATTGGTGTTAAATAAATACTTTTAATTTTTTTTATCTATTTCTTGCAGCATAAGCAAGGCGGCACCCTGGGAAGCTTCATCAAATGGAACTTCACCAAGTTCATTGTCGACAAATGCGGAGTACCGGTGGAGAGGCACGGCCCAAACACCGAGCCTAAGGATTTAGTTAAGTCGTTGGAGAAGTACTGGTGAAGATATCAATGTCACAGTGTTTGATAAACTATAATTCTATTATATAAAATATTTTTCACAGTCACTTTGTTTTTAAGAAAGCATTTTGGTAAATTCCAGTGGTTTGAGCCTCCGAACTGGTCTCGTAATATAAGATTTAGATGGTCTTAGATTTATTTAAAGACATAGTTATACGCTACCTTGTGAAGTAATCAAGATTGTTCAAGATTATATTTATTGATATCTGAAAGAAACTCGTTTAATTTTTAGTAAACAAGGTATGTCGTACAGTCGACATCAGCACATCAACCTCTACACTCTATTCAGTTGCGTTACGGCTGATTTTGCAATAAAAATGTAAAGTTTAATCTGCTGTCGATACTTCTGCCTAAACTCTATACTCTTTACGCGACTGTACATACTGTCCCAGAAAGTTCTTTTGAGCATTAAAATTCCAATGAGTCAAGCGAAAGGCCAGAGGTAGAGAACCCTCAAGGCTATTCAAGTTAGTTAACGAGTGATGGTGTTTTTTTCGTATTTTTTACGGACTTGGAGAAGTTGAAGACTTGTTGGACTTGTCATGACAAATTAGTATGACCACCAGGAAACGGGGAGAAAAATTGAGATAACTGGATGAACACTGGAGGAGGTCAAACATTTGTGTCCAGTGTTCATCCAGTTGCATGCACTGAACGCGCCCTGTGTTGCTTAACCTTCGTGATCGTTTAAGATCACTCAGGCAGCCGGGGCTACGACCGATTCGATTCGATTTTGCGAAATAGCCAAAAAGCAGCCCCGGCTGCCTGAGTGATCTTAAACGATCACGAAGGTTAAGCAACACAGGGCGCGTTCAGTGCATGGATGGGTCGCCGTCTATGCCTAACGCTAGTGGCATTTTTCCGAGCGGTTCCGTGCTTCGCAAGGCTCGATAAGCTGTTTGTGCCGGCTGCCATAGACGGCAGTCGTTAAGCCAACTCAGAGGCCTAGGGCGGCTTGACAACTTCTGACAGTAGACGAGCCACTAGTCTACAAGCCTCCACCAATCCGGACTTGGCCCCCGTGGTGGAGTATGGCCTATACCTTCCTCAGGGAAGAGACCCGTGCCCCTCGGTGGGGACATAATGGGTTGATGATGAAGCTTTAAAGCGTAAATTTTTGTCCGAGTAGGGCGCCCCCCTCTCGTCGCTAAACGGTTTATGTTTTTTATTTATTTTTTATTTTTTTATGACCTTAAAAGAAATAGTATCACGGCTAAGTAGGCTTTACTAGTTAACGAGTAATAGGCAACTAACTTATAAGTAAAATTTCGTACAAAATGAAAATGACTTCGATGGTTAGATCTGTAAAGCAGATAAAAAATCCTCTCTACGGAACCCTACATTGCGCGTGGCCCGAGACGAACTTAGCTGATGTTTTAGCATTAAGAAAATTATTATTTTAAGACGAGTTTAAGACATAGTTTTCGATTTTTTCCTATCTTCTAGAGATAGTGCTACACACAGGAAAAAACTACTATCTAGAAGATAGGAAAAATATTTTGGAAATTTTCCAGGACTCTTATCTCAATTTTTAAATCAGTATTGTAATAGTACATTATTGCCATTGAATTCAATGTTATTGCAAAGGCAGCGAAATAGGCAATGACAGGTCTAGTATGAGTTTGAAGGCCGAGCCGCAGGCGAGGACTTCAATGATACGAGACAGGCAATTGCCATTTCGGCCGAGGCATATACGCTTAGTGCTTTTTTTAAAAAAATGCAAGGAATTAAAAAGGGGCCTTTTACATAATAAATTTTCTTTTGATTTTGCTGGAAGCAGGTTTTCCATCGCTAATTTAGCTTCCGATCTTAAATCTGGTGGAGTGCTGTCAATGTTCATTTCATTTTCACTTTCAGAATCATCGGAACTCATTTTAATTATTTTATTAACAAAATAACAACGAACTCCGCTTTACCGCCAATTTTTATTTTACAGTTTGTGCCGAAAGGCTGTTCTGAGGTGTCGATAGTCGAAAGAACATTGCCGGCGCGCTCTTCGTTCCAAATTCAAAGAACGCGCCGGGAAGTGATTTTGGTTTTTCAGTCTACGTAAATATGATACTTCGCGTGTTCTTTATTCAAAAGTAATGACAATATTTCCGCGCATAACATAACATAAACATAAACTCACGCCTGCATCCAAGAGGGGTAGGCAGAGACCATTTCCGCGCATGTTTAAGAAAAATATTTTAGAAGTATTCCGACTCATTTTTAAATCAGCATTATCAAAAAAATTATAGAAAGTCTTTTTTGAAACGAAGAACCTAAACTATGAGAAATGCTGAACGAACATACATGGGGTGATTCAGCGGTTCCTAAACTTTAACAGCCTAACAAACCTCTTATTTTAAGGACCGAAAGGGTCCCCAAGAGAAGATCTATTTCAAGATTTGACTGCACTTCAAGCTTCTGGATTCACCTACATTACAATTAACCAAAATTATAATGGTACCGGAGGAAACTGCGTAACAGTGAAAAATTTGATAGAGTTCTATACAGCCTGTTTATACTACATAGGCGCCATGGGAAAATAGCAAGCTTATTGCACAGTTCCCACGGGGCTTGGGGTGATGATTATTACCATATTATTGCTACTTTCACATTGGAAAACTCTAGATTTAACGTAATCGCGGACATAATGGAATTCGTTATTGAATTACTAGGTACAATGAATAAAACAATCGCATTGATTAAATCTTGACATGAAATTAAAGAGTACATATGTACCTACTATAGACTTTGTCTGTATTAGCACAGGTATTAGTTTCATTGATTTATGTCAGTCTGCTAGTTTTAATATTAGTTTAATTTACCTGGGTAGCTTTGGTTTAGTTGGATTTTAGCTGTAATATTAGAAGCCATTTCTTCCGTGGGCCATATTTTAATTTCTGGATCTTTAATTTATATACACATTTTATAATAGGTAGGTAGGTACTTAAAAGCTTCGCAGTTGCACAATAAAATTATTGAATTATGTATATTAAATACAATTAAATTATCTTAAATACAACTGCTTTGGGGGGCCTGCTCTGCAGTGGGACACCCATTTTATGGAGGTTACATAAAAAAACTTTTTATGATGTAGGTGGAAATTATAGGCCGGTTACAATTACAGTGCTCCACCGCCCGTCGCGCGCACAGAACAATATACAAAGGTCGCGCCTCGGTGCGTACGTCAGTCGCGCTTGTCATATTGTATGAAAAATCATAAATCGAAAAGGTGCTAGACCGACTGTACGCACGCATATATTGCTAATGCACTGCGTACGAGGACAGTCGGCAGGGCCTTCTTAACCTATCGGAGGCCCTGGGCACATTACGATAATGGGGCCCCTACAACCTTGACAGAACACTATTTTGCTAGATTAGACCAAGAAAGTAGCGAAGCAATACAACATAAAACATAAGTATTGTGTATAATTTTGGTATGTACTTTCTCAATAAAAATCGGTTAACGTTTGGTGGTCTGGCAGGATCAAGGGGGCCCCTATCGATTGCAGGGCCCTGGGCACGTGCTCAGAGTGCCCAGTGGGTAAGAGGGGCCTGACAGTCGGTCGAACGCGTGCGCATGCGTGCCGTCGTCGGTCGGCTGACGCGCTATGGATGGAAACAAATGATGCGTTCAGTGCTGCACCGATCGTCTGTATCATCGTCGTTAAAAAGTTATTTGGGTCATTTTTTTGATCAAAAGAGCACTGAATGATACAAACTGACGGTCGGTTCAGGGTCGGCAGAGCACTGTAACCGGCCTTTGTAACTTTGTACATGTTTCGTTACTAGTCTGACGATTAATAAAAGCTCGTATAAGAGTCAACCTCAATAAAATTATAGTCCAAAAATTAGAGAAATCAAAATATTCTGAAATAGACCTTGCCCGCGACTTCGTTCGTGTGGAAATTTTGACGTGTATTTTCCCGTGATAAAAAGTAGCCTTGTGCTTTCCAGACTATGATCTATATCTGTACCAAATTTCATCTACATCCGTTTAGCCTCTCTGGCATTATTTTGAGTAATAAACATCTAATTGTCCAAACTTTCTGAGTTCTTCGATGTCATGGAAAAACCATGTTACTCCCACCTAAGTTTGATTTGATAGCTTAGAGAAAGAGTCGGTTGTAAGGTTGTATTTATCTTTTCCCCTTAATCTGTGAAAACAAGATTGCAACTTGCAACTCTATGGATTTGTTGACTGCTGCTTTTTAGGGTTCCGTACCCAAAGGGTAAGGGACCGTATTACTAATACTATTACCTAATAATAAGTCCGTCCGTCCGTCCGTCCGTCTGTTACCAGGCTGTATCCCACTAATCGTGATAGTTAGACAGTTTAAAATTTCACAGATGATGTATGTCTGTTGCCGCTATTACAACAAATACTAATAAAAGAATGAAATAAAATATTTAAGGGGGGTCCTGTATGACAAACGTGTTTTTTTGTCGTTTTTCGCTTGATATTAATAACGGTAACAGGTAGACGCTTCAAATATTCAAATGTTGTACAGATAATAGTACAGAATACTTCGTGCGCGAGTCCAGCTCTCACTTGGCCGGTTTTTTTAAAGTTACAAACAAATAAAAAGTATCCTGTCGGAATCCTCACGTTTTGTGTTCTGAGGCGCTAGTAGTATGAGACAGTTAGATGATTGGAATCGTTCAGAATTTGGTGCGCGGCACTGCTTCCACAAAGGATTGCGCGCATTTGAATTTTTGATACTAAACTTGTTAACGTGTATCAACTTTTCATACGCACCCATCACTAGTTATTGTTTATGGCGTAATTATTTTCAGTACCAACGTGATGGTCTAAATTTTTTTCTCTTTCTCACTCATAAGGAAAGATGGCGTTAGAAAGAGATACCAAATCAACATCCGGTCAAGATGGGAACTAGTATTTTCGTCCAATCCCAGCCCGTGTTTTTAAAAATTTTAGCGTCGTCGTTGGCTTTGGCGGCGCTTGGTGTGGTGTTCTGTTTTGTGTATCGTGGCGTGGATTTGTGTTTGTGTTGTGAAATTATTTGTTGTGTTTTCGTTTGTGCTCACCGACGACGACTAAAATACTCAGAGGATATTTAATATAAATGATAATAGAACTTCAACTTTCCTGACAGGTGAGTAAATTTAGAAGTTGCTGTTGTGTTGTGATAAAATTAGATGCAACAAAAAAATTTATGAGTCAAATTAATTCTAGTAGAATGTCGACTAGGAGCGGCCGAATAAGGCCTAGCGCCGTAGAATCCAGCCCTCCGAGGACCCGTAAAGGCGTGTCACCACCTAGGTCTCCCGCCAGAACGAAAAAAAGTTCGCCCCCCGCTTTGTCGCCCTCCCGCAAATCGCCCTCGCGCAAGTCCCCGAGCAGAAAGCCCGCGTCTAAGTTTCCCGCCCGCAAGTCTCCTTCGAGAAGTACCAAGGAAGCCACTGACAAACAAGCCATTCAGAAAGAAGCCGTCCAGAAATTGCCAGCCAAGCGAGCGTCTATCAAAACAGATACACTATCAGTGAAGTTAGAGGATGTTACTGCCAAAATTGACTCATACCGCGCCATGCGGACCCGCCGCACTGAGTACTCCATCAAAGACCTCACGTCTCCGACCCAGAACGAATTTGCGTCAGGGGAGAAGGTCAATGGCGTTGAATCTCTGTATAGCACCACAGAGTATGGTCTCAGAAATAGAAGAGGCGGGGAGGACGTGGCACCGCGTAGGTCCAGTCGACTACGCGAGTTCATTGACCAGACATCTGACCTAAAAAGAAGTTTGAGCAAATCTGTGAGCAAGTCAACCAGTCATTCAATTGACACTTACTCTGACGAGGAAAACTCTGAGGACGACATGAAAGATAAATCTAAGTCTGCATCCAGGAAGCTGGCCACACCACTAAGAGAAAGTGTTTCCAAACTGGCCCTGATCAGTAGCCGATGGGAATTTGGTGGCCGAATAGGTTCAGCGCTTTTGATTCTACTGCTGCCACTTACAGTATTTGCCATTCTATATGCCTGCAGGAAATCTTGCTCATTAAAGTCTCTAACTGATGCCACGAGCCTCAAAAGTGTTTCTCTATGGTTTGGCATCCGTGGCTTGTATGTACTTACCGTGCAATACATAATACAGGCTTTGTTTACTTGTCTGCCATACCTTGGTACTAAAGTAGACAGATTTGACGACTCTGGAAGGAAGCAAAGTTTCAACGCATTTGCTTCATGTGTTTTCACTATAGCAGTACTGTTTACACTGGATTTCTTCATGATTGTAAAGAGCAATTCCATTCTGATGAACTATACACAGCTAGCTGTGACATCCTACATTATTGCTGTCCTATTGTCAGTTATATTGTATGTAAAGAGCAGAAGACTGGATGACAGTGAGCTTAATCCGTATGGGAATACTGGATATGTCTTGTATGACTTTTGGATGGGGCGTGAGATTCATCCATACATCAAAAAACTTGATGTTAAGCTTTGGATCTCAAGAATATGCAACATCAACACTGTGAGTAATTTTGAGTAATATATGCATACATACAAGTAGTGAAATTTGGAGTTTTAGCATAATAATGCTGTTATTTTCAATTAATATCAATTACTTATGAATACAATGTTGGTAACTGTTTTGTCATTTTTAATTTTTTACATTATTTAATCATGCCGCTTAACATTTCTAAACTCTAAAATGACTACATATTTCTGTTTCAGCTAATCCTATCAATTCTGCTCTTCAATAATGGAATCCACCTACCAGCCAAGAGCACGGAGAATCTATCTTTGGAGTCCTACCAAGAGCTTTTTAGCAAAATCCAATACAAGCCTACCATCCTCATTTTTGCAATGATGCAAATAGTCTACATACTGAGCTTCATAATGAAAGAATATAAGATCACAACTACATTCTACTGGCAATCTGAGGGAGTTGGATACTTGCAGTTGGTAGCGAGTGCTCTATATCCATTCTACTTCACGTCTATATCAAAGTTTGTAGTCGATAGTCAACTATCGCTGTCAACTAACTCCCTAATCGCTGCTTCAGTACTCTATGTGGCCGGGTTCTTCATAATGCTTATAAGTAACAACATTAAACATGAGTTCAGGAAAAATCCACTTCATCCAAGTGTAACGCGTAAGTAAATTTTGTTAATAATCTTCTTTTCTATTGACTGACCAATAAGTGTATTAATTACACAATGATTTAGTGATTAAATCAAATTGTTCAAATGTTTCGTAACGAAGAGTTATATAGGATGGTCCTGGAGGTCAAATAGGACTGGAAGTCTTAAAATAATAATAATAATAACTTCCACACAACACTATCATTTGACCTGGTCCCAAACTAGCTAACCCCGTGCTATGGTAACCATGCAAGGACACTCATAACTCAATATCATAACAAGCTTGAATTGAAGGTGCAATATTGACCTCTGTGGAAATTTGTTTTGTGAGCCCCATGTCCCTGATGAGGGATAACAGGAACTGATGATGATGAATATCGTAACTAGCTTTAAAATCACGAAATCATTATTTTAAAAATTATGCTTTTCTCTCTTCTCTCCCTGAGAGAAGGCCTGTGCCCTACAGTGGGACGTATATAGGCTGCTTATGATGTTGATGCTTTTAAGTGTAAACTTTCAAAATCATACAAAAAAGTCCTATCTATTGTTGTAAACAGTGCATTTTCGTATGATTTAGTAAGTATACATATAAAACCTTAAAATTTATTTTTTGCTAGAGGACCCCTTGAACTTTGTATCACTTTTTTCTCACCGTTTAACCTCCTAAGTCCTGACCTTGAAAATAACAATTGTTTCCGTACCATACCTGCCCTGGACTTCCATATATCTAAAAAAGAAAAATTAGCGAAATCGACCCCGGCGTTCTCGAGATTTAGCGAGACTAACAAACACATAATTTTTATGTAGGTACCTATAAGATATACCGGGTGGCATGTTAGTCAACTACCAAACTTTAAAGGGGCTTCTTACTCGTAAATATAAACAACTTTTACTATGGGGCCAAACAAATCAGAGCAAAAAATAAATGAGCTGTTCCATACATAAGATAGAAGCAATACTGCACCAAATGTATGAAAAAGCTGATTTATTTTTTGCTCTGATTTGTTTGGCCCCATAGTAAAAGTTGTTTGTGTTGACGAGTAGAAAGATCCCTCAAGGTTTGTCAGGTGACTAAAATGCCACCCGATACTAAGGACAATTTTTAATTAAAAAATATTTTAAATAATATTCACACTATTTTTGTATATTTTTATTTTACTAACACTTAAACCTAGGCCTTGGCACCACCTTAATAACAGTATCTTTTCTTTTAATGACATTTTGATAATATAACCTCCCATGTTATTATCAACAAAACGAGTAGGCAACAAGTCAATCTTGCAAGTATAACACCCAATTTCTCTCATTTCCAGACCTGGACTCCATGCCAACTTTCCACGGGAAGAAGCTGCTAATTGCAAGCCTGTGGGGTCTACTGCGTCATCCGAACTACGCTGGCGACATCTTGATCCATGCAGTCCTAGCCTTGCCTGGTATCTTGGGTAGAGAGCCACTAGCGGCAGCCCCGGCTTTGTTGACGATCCTGGTACTTCTGCACAGAGCCTGGAGGGACAACGCGAGATGCAGACGCCGCTACGGAGCGGCCTGGCAGAGGTACTGTAAAAGAGTGCCCTCAGTTATTGTGCCCAAAGTTCTTTAGATGGGTAAGACCTGGGGGCCTGACTCAGAACACTGGCCAAGCTAGATATTGTCAACCATTTGTATGGTGAAATTATTGGAATTATATTTTTATGAAATTACTGTTTTATCTAGATCAGCATTTCCCAGTTATTGGGTCCCGGTTCACTAAAATGAAATACGAAATTGCGTAATTCTTGGCTAAGCCAGTTCTACTCCTAGAGGAATATCGGCCCTTGTGGCCCATATTTCTGCGCTATAAAGCCACTTGTCTCCGGTCCTCTGTATGGCGCGTGTAGTGATGAATAGTCCCAAGGTTATTATAGTTTACGCACCCATTTTACGTCATCTGCACACTCAGTTTGAGTTAAGCAGCTAGTTATTGCCAAATTTACGTTATGAACTTCAAGGTGGATGTTTAAAAAATTGTCACAATGTGGGCATCAAAATAACTGGGCCAGGGCATGCAATACTTTGGGAAACCCTGATCTACATAGATAGTTGCGAAATTAGCCCTAAAGTGTATCTAAGGTAATTTTCCAGGTGGGGCCTGGATCCTCAAAGCAATGGTCTAGATCAAATTTCAGTGCATGTATACAGTAACAGTGTGCAACAGTACCCAAAGCTACGTTTTTTTATGCAACCTATTTTTTTGTATTTATTTCAATGCGTAGTTACCATTGAATGTATGTAGGGTTAATGAAATGAAAAATAAAATAATGTTCATTTATAAGAAAAGTTTAGAATAATTACGGTCGATGGCGACTCTGTGGCGACTCCCACACTAGGCGCAGCCTGTGTCGTGGGTGACACGGTTAGAATACGCACTTCATAGTAGGCACCAGTTGACGGATCGAATAAAATTGAAGTCGTCCAGAGATCCACTGTTTTCAGAATTGGCTAGAGCCTGTCCTTTATAATTTCAAAGCCGAGAATGCTACAATATTCAAACAGTTGCTGTAATAAAATATGTTTGCATAGAGTTTTTAAGTACATAGGTACCCCATAGTTTTACATTTCACTGAATGCTCAAAATTAAATCTTAAATCAGATCTTGTTTATTATATAAGGTAATTTTCTCTGTAATTTATATCTACTTGCTGCATAGAATATGTATTTTTAGTTGAGTAGACTGAGGAGGATAAAGACAACGAATAAAAAAACAATACAAGTATTGCTCCATACAAAAATCACACTCAAAAACAGCCCCTGTCCTCGCGATTAGTCTTTCCCAATGAAATGAGCGCAAGATGTGCTGCAGAGTAAATCACTCTGTGAATGGTTCGTTCTGTGAGCCATGCGTGACGTGAATGTTGATTGTAACCAATGGTTGGTTTTATACAAAAGATAAAGCAGTCAAATAAGCTTATGGCGCTAAGGGCCAAGTTTTCAATAGTCAGATAAAACTTAACTGGAGAATAAATTGCATGCTATCACTATCTAAATCATACGACAAGACAGTGACAACATCAGTTTTATTCTCCAGTTAAGTTTTATCTGACTATTGAAAAATCCAGTCTAAGTCAAACAAACTAGTGTATTCGATAGCTATTGTCAGGCACGTTCATTTTGCTATGTTTTTCAAACCACCCAAAATTATTGGTGTAAATCTTCGATCATCAATATACAATATTGATGATCGAAGGTGTAAATATATATATATATAAGTAATAATAATAATACATAGTAGTAATGCACTCCACTGCATTGTGTAGTGTACAGATCCACCAACTTAAATGTGAAGTAAGTGTGAACCGAGTGGTGGCGCTTGTCAGCGTGCATTGTTGCCAGTTTATTGAACTTCTCACTAATATAGGGAAATCATTGGTGTTACAAAGTAGGGCTTAGAATATTTTATTATGGAAGCTGTGTATGTATTAATAATGTATAATATGCTGTATGTATGCTTCAGTATGAATTAAAATTGCAATATGGGCAGTAGATATTTATCTACAATTAAACGTATTAAAGACCTGTTTATATAATATAGATATAATCAAACCATGTGTTTTGGGTTTTCGAATGTATTAGGAGGGGGGAATGTAATGGGATTTATGAAATTAACATGGTACTTTTTTTACATCCAATGACTTAACTCTTGGCTACAATTTCGCCTGTAGGTAGAATCCATTTTGATTTGTGGTCTCTGTTGGAGTTAGCAACTTTTCTTTTCATAGTGCTCCAAATGAGCTATTGGGCTAAGGTCACAATGGTTCGGTGGGAGGCGTAAACACTTATGACCATGCTCTGCCAGTACCGAGTCGACTTCGTAAATAGGTTCAGGTTTGTTTCTTGTAATTATTTCTAAAAGTTGGGGCCTTGTGATTTCTTCTAAATATTCACGGTCATTCTGGGTCAGCCACACTGTATATCCTTTTTTAATGTGCTGGTATTTGGGCATTTGTTAAGGCGAATAGATTGGTACGGAGCATTATCAATTATTATCAATGACGGCTCTTTTTAATTTGCTAAAAGTTTTTCAGTACATAAGCCACTTTTTGAAGTTTACATTATTCATTTCATCGTGACTTTTGGAATTTAATTTGAACACCAACAATGCATTTTCGACAAAACCAGTGTCACCTCCCGAGTGGACAATAATATAACGTTGGCCTTTGGACACTGGTTCCAGCACTCCTTGAACTTCGCCACCTTGCCAACATTGCTCTTGTATGTGTTGAATGTATGTATGTTTCGTCTAAGTAAATAACGGGCTTCGGATTGGAACTTCTATTTTTCTTTTTCTCTTGTAAATATCTTGCTCTCCAAGCTGTTATTTCGTTTCTGTCCATGAGTACTTTGCGATTTGTTTGTATTTTTCTATAACGAAAACCCATGTTTCGAAGCAATTTGCGAAGAGACTCGCGCTGTCCAGCATAATTTATTTCTTCTTTCGATATATCGGTATTTCTTTTCTTATCGAGTAAAATTCGTGTACTTTTCTTCGAATGACCTCACGGTCAAATGCATCAACATGAATAAAACCACTTTTTCTTTGTCTTGATTTATCTGTAGTTGTAATTTTTGTAACAATTTTGGAAATTAGGCCTTCGCTTACACCTGAAAAATAAATCGCAGATGTTATAAATTGATACATACACGTTACCAAATATAATTTATTTATACAGTTTTGATGGACACGTTTTGGTAAACTTCAACCAATGTGAATAAAATTTTGAATACTAATTAAACACTCGCAAAAATAATTATATTGACATTTTATGCATATCTGATTTAAGTAATTTTTTTCCAAATCCCAATTTTCAAGCTTAGTGACGACGTAACAGATACACGGGAGCGCTTGAATATGTGACATTTATTCATCGTTAACATCGTTTTCGTTAAAAGCCCTTTCCAACATTATATATCAAAAGTAACTAGAAAAACTAAGTGTGCATATATATGTGGACACCATGTATAAAACTGAGGAACTTTTATAAAGCTGAGAAGTTTATAGTTTTATTGTTTTGACGATCAGTTTTAGGTACTTATCAATTCCGCGGAGTTCTAGCTTACTTGCATAGCACCATTCTCATAGTAAAATTTATTTGACAAGGTCCAACCATTGACTTCATTATGTATAACCCGTCGAAATATGTAGGTACTTCGCAAGTTGGCGGTCTGACGGTGGCAGGTGCATTGATATTTTGCTGGACAATACTGAACTCGCTCTGATTGGTAACACAATTAACATTCCTCGCCCGCCTTCCCACAATTGAACGTGGGGTCATTTTTAGTGCTAGTTAAGACATCTATGTTTTTAACTATCACTGAATAAAGACAATTAAGTTGAAACAGGACATCGAAGTTATGATTTTTTTTTAGATATCCATCACTAGTTACTTAACTATTCAATTATGTACTACAATAAGTTTTATATTTTCGCAATATCAATCATGATCTCTAACTTAGAGATTTTATTAGATATCGACTTGTAATTAGAATTATAATTTAATTAGTTAAAATATAGCCATTTGGACCACCGAAAATGCTCTCTTCGTTCTGAAGCTATCTTACGTTTTTTTACATTATGTATTGAATTTTAGAAGTAGCTAAATTGTAATTATATTTTAGTACAAACTTAAAGCGTCGAATGCTCAGATAATGCCTGGATTTTTGTATTCAGTGGCATTTGATGACCATTCTTAATTCTTACGGAACTATCAAGTATGATTATTATTAAATGTCAATTATTACATTTACTTGTGTTTTATCTATAATAGTAAGGAATATTTGTTAGAATCTAACTGAATTAGAGTTTTGTGAATACAATAATTTTAACATTGGAATGTTGTGCCTCTGATTGAAATAAGGATTTATTTAATAGACGAAATCATAAGTATTATCTAAATAATAATAATAGCCAGCCCCTTTTATAGCCGTTTCCTATACCAATCTGTGAATAGATTAGCATGCCAATTGCTGTTACTGGCTGGCTACTGTAACTGTTATAACTGGCAACAAAAGCCTGTTGAAGGTTTTGTTGTTTTTTTTTATATGACATAAGTAATATGGAAGAACGTAACTGTAAGTCTTTAGATAATGTAACTGTAGGCCTTTCGATAATGGTAACCCTGTACAATAAAGGAAATGGCTAGGAAATGGTACTGGTGAAATCAACCTTTAGAACTCTACCCAGATGTTTTGGGTGAGTTATCAATGTACAATAAAAAAATTGTTAAGCTATATGTGAAAACAATTAATTTTTGCTCAATTGTATAATTTCAAAACATTCGAGACTGTCCAATTTTGATTTATAAAAACTTGCCATTTCGATTTGCCGTGAAATATTTTTATGTCAGTCTTCAAGTATCCTTAGTTTTAGTATACCAAAGAGGTATAGTAATCATTTACTCGTAAAAAGTAATGGAATGGAATCTCGGCCCATATCCGGCACCGTCATGCTGCAGGTTATGGCTAAACTGATTCCTGAAATACAAAAATTAACTTACCTTCATGGCTACATGAAGCACTTTAACCTCTTTCTATTTGTGAGAAAGTAGTTTTAGATATTAACAAAATTATTTGTTTGTCTGGTTTGACTTCATGTCTCAAATGGTATTGACTAGGTCTGATTTCTTGTAAGAATTTGCCTTTATTTTAATTTGTGTTAATCTTATCTCTCATGGTGTTTTTTAAATTATTGTTTGCATGTAGAATTTTTCTGTAATAAATATTCTCAATTTTGTACATAATTCACTAGTTTCAGTTTTAAAATCAGTCGCGTATGATAGGGTATTATTTTTGACCTACTATTAGGCTTTCCGGTTTCCGGTGTTGTTTACGTAAGACGCTTTGTTATACGCTCCCAAGTCTTTGCATAAAATCAGTGTCAAATAACGCTCAGTATAAACAAAAGTGTGGTTTGAAGAGTGGTCCGCGAATTAGTGCATCGACTCACAAATAAAGAACATGAAATCATCAAGATATTAGTGCAAAAAACTCGGGAAAACGCTTTCAAAAACATTGAGGTTACTTGTCAAACAAATAATTAACGAACATAACCAAAGACAAATAGAAACAACTAAAAACAAAAAGTTGCGTTCCAAAATCAGTACAAGGGTTTTACGTTTTGTTAATGCAAGATTGAAACCTTATTGCAAGATGTCAGAACTCACACCGGAAATGTCACTTCTTCTGTCAAAAATTACCGAACAACTTAACATGCAGACGAAAACATTAACAGAGAGTATAACTGAAGCTGTATTACGAAAAGTAGACGAAAAGATTGAACCAATTATAAAACAAAATGAGGAACTCAAAATGGAGGTTGAATATTTGAGTAGAAAACTAGATTACCTCGAATCAAAGGAAAAGAAAAATAACATAATAATTCACGGGCTCCCCGAACCAAACAATGAGAACTATGAAGATCTGTCAATCTTGGTTACATCTACACTTAAGGATATAGAGGTTGATATTACAAAGGGAGAAATCAATAGAATGCAGAGGCTAGGAAAAAAAGCAAATACAGACAACAAATTAAGACCAGTCCTCCTTGTGACCACAACATTAGCTAAGAAAATAGAGATCTTAAAAAACAAAAACAAGATGAAACCCAGTACTTATATAACACATGATCTCCCAAAACAAGTATTGCTAAAAAACAAAGAAGCAAAGAACAAGTTGCTGAAGGAAAAAGAAAAAAGGAAAAGATCAGAAACTCCTAGCCCAAAAAGCAATGAGGACCCTATAAAGAATGATCCAAAAATAAAAAAGACAAATGCTTTTCAGTACATGCGGGAGAGACAGTACTCACTTTCAGAGAAAAACACTTATCTTCATAATTCAAAAAACTAGCACAACAAACACTAACAAATTCCCTACAACAAACAACTAACGTGCATCACAAACCGGAAAGAGAAACAAGCAACTATAAATGTAACAATAAAAATTCCCCAAGCCGGCCGGTCACCGTGGGGATATCAGACCAACACCCTCTAGAGGCTACAAAAGAGATGAGGAAATATCCAATCAAAAATAAAAACAAAAGTTATATACACATAGCAACACTGAATACGAGAACCCTTAGAACTCCTGAACGATTACTTGAATTAGAAAGCGCACTACAAGAGATCAAATGGGACGTGCTTGGATTAAGCGAAGTCAGGAAAGTGGGAGATGAAATAGAAGAGCACAGCAGCTACATACATTACTACAAAGGCACAAAACAAGGCATGTACGGAGTAGGGTTCTTAGTAAAAAAATACCTGAAGAAAAACATTATAGAATTTATAGGAATATCAGATAGAATTGCAGTCCTAAACATGAAAATTATGGGATATAAACATCCATGGTCCATAATACAAGTATATGCTCCTACAGAAACAGCTAACGAAGAAGAGAAGGACACTTTTTATAATAAATTACATGAAACAATGCACTCAGTATACAAGAATTTGATTGTAATGGGAGACCTAAACAGCCAGATAGGAAAACAAAAATCGGGTGAAGAAAAAACAGTAGGAAAATACAGCTACGGGAAACGTAACAACAATGGAAATAGACTAATAGATTTTTCACTCGAACATAACCTACAGATATCAAATGGATTCTATAAAAGAAAAGAGAGCAAAAAATGGACTTGGATATCACCTGATGGCAAGTATCGCAACGAGATAGACTTCATTATAACAAATAACCCGAAGGCGTTAGAAAACATAGAAATATTGAAAAGGTTTAATTTTTCAACAAATCACAATATGGTAAGAACCACTCTGAAAACAACCGAGGCAAGGAAATCTCGAAAAAATATACATACCAGGAAAAGCCACATAAGATTGCCTTTGCCAAAAAATATTATTGAAGAATTTCAGACTAATTTACAAAAATGCGACAAAGACCTCATATTACAAGATAAGTACAACTATATTGAAAAAGAGATAACCAAAATAGAAAAGAAACTAACAATAAACGAAAGAAAAGATCGATTAGGTCAAGAGGCCAAAGATCTTATGATGGAGAGAAGCAAATTAATAAAAGACAGAAAAAATAAACATAAAGATATTGAACTCATTAGTAAAAAAATTTCAAATAGCATAAGAGAGCATAGAAAGACAAATAGACTAGAAACTATCAGAGAAAACATTATAAAAACGGGTGGAATAAAGAAATCACTGAAAAAACTTAAAGAAAATTCAATATGGATACCGAACATGAAAAGTAAGGACAGAAAAGGAAAAGAAAAAACTACTAATGCCCGACCTATAGTCTTGAAAATTGCAACAGATTTTTACAGCCAACTTTATAATGACGGAGCAACAGATCAAGAGGAGAAAACCGGAGATGATAAAAATGAAGAAGAAGAGATACCATACATACTGGGAAGTGAAACAAGGAAAGCCATCCTGTCTCAGAAGAGCGACAAAGCACCAGGAGACGACAAAATAAGCAACGAGATATTGAAGGGTCTGATAGAAGTTTTAGATAATATAATGACACAAACTTTTAATGAAATTTTGACAACAGAAACAATACCCATCCAATGGACAAAATCAAAGACAATTCTATTGCATAAAAAGGGAGATAGAAACCAAATAGACAACTACAGACCTATTAGCCTAATGTCAAACGTTTACAAAGTCTTTTCAAAAGTTCTTCTCGGCCGTATGACACACTGCTTAGACGAAAATCAACCTAAAGAACAAGCCGGTTTTAGAAGTAAATTTTCAACAATAGATCACATACATGTGGTACGGCAAGTCATAGAGAAATGTAACGAGTACTCCAGGGATTTCTACATAGCATTTGTCGATTATAACAAGGCCTTCGACTCACTAAACCACAAATACATATGGCAAGCTTTACATGGTCAAGGCATTCAAAATAAATATGTCAGTCTACTAAAACAGATTTACAAAAACTGCACTTCTAAGATCCAGCTGGAAAGAACAGGAGATGAATTCAAGGTCAGCAAGGGAGTTCGGCAGGGCGACCCTATATCACCAAAGTTGTTTTCAGCGGTCCTGGAAGCAATCTTTAGAAATGTACACTGGGAGACATATGGACTTAACATAAATGGTTTAAGACTTAACCACCTTAGATTTGCTGATGATCTGGTAATCTTCGCTGAAGATGCAGAAACACTGCAAACTCAATTACAGCAATTAGCAGCACAAAGCAAGAAAGCCGGTCTAACCATGAATACCAGCAAAACAAAGATCATGACCAACAGGACAAAAGAAAAAATTACTGTTGAAAATGAGGTGATTGAATATGTCGAAGAGTACATTTACCTAGGACAGCTAATATCACCAACCAACCAAATGGCGAAAGAAATTGAAAGAAGAATAAAAAACACTTGGAACAGATACTGGTCGCTAAAAGAGGTATTGAAAAACAAAGACATACCAATGATAGAGAAGTCCAAAGTATATAATATTTGTGTTCTGCCATGTCTGACATATGCTTGCCAAACGTGGTCACTGACTAAAGAACTCCTTCAGAAAATTAAAGTTTGTCAACAAAACATGGAAAGAAGTATGCTAAATATAAAACTGAAGGATAAATGGTCATTGGAAAAAATAAGAAAAATAACAAAAGTTGTTGATGTAACCAAGAAGGTGAAGCAGCTGAAGTTCAGGTGGACAGGGCACATAATGAGAGAACAGACGGAAAAATGGACGAGAGAAGTAACCGAATGGTACCCAAGAGAAGGAAAGAGAAAAAGAGGAAGACCTATAAGGAGATGGGAGGATGATTTACCCAGTGGATGGAGAGTCACAGCCAGGGATAGAGAGAAGTGGAAAGCCCTAGAGGAGGCCTATGTCGGAAGACAACCTGACTTTGAAGTCGTTGCCGAAGTTGGCATGTAGCAAAAAAATAAATAAATAAAACAACGAAATGCATGTTATATTTAATTCGAGTCAACTAATGTTTAATTTAAAAATTTATTCAATTGTAATTTAATATAATTGTGAATCAATGTCAGCGAAATAAAGGCTATTTTTATTTTATTTATTTTATATTATGCACTTGAGGGAATATAGTCAACATCGCGAAAAAGTGTAAGGTTTAATCCATAGGGTAAGTGCCAGCGATGCAAATATGTAAAAAACTGGCCAAGTGCGTGTTGGGCCACGCGCATTGTAGGGTTCCGTAGTTGGTCGTCTAAATATACGAACCTAGGAAGGCCTTTGGCTGATATTAGGATTTTATCTTACTACTGCCGGCTTACACAACTAACAACTTCACCAAAGTAATTTTGAATGGAATTTATACCAAGTTTTCCTTTTACAAGTTGGTCGGCTATTACTCCATCTATTAAAAACACGATATAAAGAATTATATTCTTTTTGTTGCACTAACCCGTGCTGAGGACGATTTTAAAAACCTATTTAAAGGCTAAAAAATCCACACATGCCGGGACTTGAACCCGTGGCTAACCGTGCCAGCGCTCTCCCAACTGAGCTAATGGGCAAGTGCAAGCATCGGCGAAATTTCGAGCCTCTACAAACTTCTCTGTATTACGTACAGGCAGCGACATCTGGCCGAAGCAATTTACATCACTTGCGGCCCCGAGAAACCCACTTTGCAGTTAGGTTTTAACATCGGAATGATTTCGCTGTACCTACATGATTATATTCTTTTTGCTGCACTAACCCGTGCTGAGGACAATTTTAAAAACCTATTTAAAGGCTAAAAATTCCACCCATGCCGGGACTTGAACCCGCAACCTCTGGCTAACCGTGCCAGCGCTCTCTCAACTGAGCTAATGGGCAAGTGCAAGCATCGAAGAAATTTCGAGCCTCTAAATAGGTTTTTAAAATTATCCTCAGCACGGGTTTGTGCAGCAAAAGGAATATATGAACAATGTAAAGGTTGACCTGCTATCGACTGTACCTAAGCCTTTGCAAGGAATATCTCCTCTAAATTTCAAATCTCTAGATTTACAGGGAGTCAAAATGAACATGGACAAGACTAAGATAATGTCGAACTTCCATGTAGCACCCACTCCTATCCACGTTGGCGGCTCTGACCTCGAAGTTGTCGACCACTATGTATACCTACCTGGGACAAACAGTCCAACGTCCAACTACGAGAAAGAGGTCACGCGTCGAATCCAACTCGGGTGGGCAGCGTTCAGGAAACTAATACACATTTTCGCATCCAAATTCCTGACTCCATAGAATTAGATAACTATGTCATTAAATAATATATTGGTGTCTTGATATCTCACTCTCGTCCCGAAAGTCCCTAATTTTAAGGAACATATTTTGACACGTAATAACACATGCCTGCATTGCTACCAACATAACGGCATAGGAACTATGAGGTGCATTCAATAAGTACCTAGCCTCATCGCCAGAGGGCGCTGTAGTTTCAAAAGAGTTTTACCACAGTGAAGCACATTCTTTTTTCAAATTTTCATTGCAATCCCTTCATTTGTTTTAATTTGACAACTTATGGAAGCGAACGTATCGATCGGTTTTACAAAAATGGAGAAAGAGCAATATCGTTCGGTGATTCGATTCCTATTTTTGGAAGGAAAAACGCGCATCGAAATCAAAGAGCGCTTGGATGCTGTGTACGGTGACTCTTCTCCATCGATGGCCACCGTCAAGAATTGGTTCAACGAGTTTGCACGTGGCCGTACGTCGGTTTTTGATGAACCACGTCCAGGTGCACCGAAAACAGCTGCTACGGAGGAAAACATTAAAAAAAATCCATGATTTCGTATTGGCAGATCGCCGATTGAAGGTTCGGGAGCTAGCTGAGACTGTAAGCATTTCAGAAGGAACAGTGCATCATATTCTTCACGAGGAACTCGGCATGAGAAAGCTGTCAGAGCGATGGGTGCCGCGTTTACAAGTGCAACCGTGAGACCACATCGGAGATGTGTTTGGCGCTGTTTAAGCGGAATCCAGCGGAGTTTTTGCGTCGTTTTGTGACCGTCGATGAAACTTGGATCCACTGGTACACACCAGAGACCAAGGAGCAATCAAAACAATGGATCCAGACCGGGGAACGTGCTCCAAAGAAGGCGAAAACTGTAAAATCGGCCGGAAAAGTTATGGCCACCGTTTTCTGGGATTCACAAGGTGTGATCTTTGACAAAAACTATTTTTTCGGACGGGTTAAAAAAGTTGGAGCATCGCTGGGCTAAGTGTATCGAACTAAAAGGAAACTATGTTGAAAAATAAATTGCCACTTTTCCAAAATTTTCGTTTACTTTTTGTAGGCTAAGTATTTATTGAATGACCCTCGTATATGTTGAAACGGACTCCGTAATAATGGGGGGCTATCTGATATGAGTGGTTCCAAATACATACATACATAAACTCACGCACGCCTGTATCCCCGAGGGGTAGGCAGAGACCAAGGACTGCCATTTGCCACGATCCAGATCACTTTTGCTTCCTCAACAGGTATTAGCCGTTGCATGAGCGCACGCCGGTTTCGGGTACTTTTTATCTTGCCCTTTGCTATATACATTTAATCCAATACGTAAATATACATTTAATACATTGAATCTAATAATATTTGGTCCAAGTATGGATTCCAAATAATGTAAACAATACTTTCTGCTAAACACGTCTCTTACGATGCTCTGATTTCGCTCAGTGCAAGTTATAGGGATCGCTATGTCGATTAAGTTAAAACGTGTTTTGAAAAGAATAAATGTGGAGTTTCTTTGTTAGCTTCTTCTCCACATAGTCCATTAATTGTGAAACTAAAAACTTTGACGTTCATTAAGTAAACATTCTGTTTTTACAATGAATAAAAATATTTGAATTGAATTGAATTGATTCTGAATTAAGTTTATCGGTTTTGAAGAATAGTGTCAAAACCATTTTGTGAATGCAATAAATACATTTATTTATTAATGAACTGATAAAAATATTCATCACCACTGCTCTCACCCTCACTACTTGATATTACTGGCTGGTAGGTAGGTAGAATTTCTTAATTCACTCTTTCAAATACTTAAATAAATAAATATTGGATATACCTTATTAAAAATGAGTTACCTAAGTAGTGTCAACGACTAACCCTTTGCAATTCGATTACTGAGCGGTGGTCGATGGGAATATAAAACTATTTTTTTCCATCCACAACATCGAATGGCCATGTGTGAAACACTTAAGATTTTATTGGGAAGAGGGTAAATTTAAAACGTCATAATCAATCCCGTTTATTTATTTTTCTATAAAATACACATACAATTTTACTTTGTAAATAAACAATTCAATATTCAAATAACATCAAAGATATTAAATCTATACATCCGTTAATTCTACAGACTCGATTACCATTTCAGCGTCACGTTAATGGGATACTTAACAAGCAAATAAATAATGTAAGTACCTAATAAAATAGCGTAAAACATTGCTAAGCGTCCTTTTAATAGGCACCAAAAATAAATAAAGATGATAGGAACAATATATACCTACTATTAGTGCTAGTTAACAGTAAATATTTTCACATAGGTACGCTGGATGATACTGATATGTTTTTATTTTTAAAATGAAATACTGAGATGGGCATGAGTTTTCCAGATTCGATGTGAAGTGTTTAAAAATTAGTTTAATTAAAAATATTTTTGCAAACAAAAGTATGTACATAACCATATATAGGCATTAGGTACATAAATATTTATAGATAGTTACAGTGACGTAGGGATTTAACTGTCGATATTTACAACATATTTAATAGTAGATACCTATGCCTTGTATGTAGCTCTACTCTAACATCAAGTATGACAATACTTGGAATTTTGTTAAAAAATTACAGACCTGAAAATGAAAAGTGACTTCTTCCATAGGCCTACATAATTTTACCATTAACTGAGTGAAGCAGTGAAAGACTAAGTAAGATTATTCTCACTACATAGATAACTACCTATAGGTATACTGAGAAATTAGATTCATAGGTATATAAGATTAGTAAGATTGGTAATTTGTAAGTTTTAAAATAAAATTTATTCGATTTGGCACTATGTTAATTGTAAGTACATACCTAACCATAGTAACCATCAAATTACATTAGTAGGTACGCATCGTTACATAAAATGAAGCGGGTAAAATATTCTCGGATTATTTATTTAATCTACAGTACCAATTCTTGATTTTTAAATTAATCTACAAATTAAAGTACCTACCTATTTCTTGATTTAGTGATTATTAAATATTTTATTATAAATTATTTAAACTAATTTCATCATAAGACTCATTCTTTTATATTTCTATTTTTACTGATTCTTCTATCTAACTTATTTTTCTTCTTACCTCGATTTCCCGACGACCAAATTATTACATTTTAATGTGTGTTAACTATGTAATTAAACTGCAGTATTAATTTAATTTAAAATAAAAAATCGAGAAAGAAGAAGGAATCGGATAAAAATATCTTATCTACAAATATATTTGTAAGCTCGACCATCAACTTTTTCAAGAAATAGAGCTCGGTAAAATATTTTTTCTGTGTATAATAATCGATAATTTTCGGTTTGAAAACAATGGTTTATATATATTTCTTTTAATAACATCTCTTCATCACTTCTATTAATCACAATATCTTCATTTTGTTATAATTAATGACGTCCTAGGAACTAAAATTATCGTGACATTAAACGAGTGTTATTACGTCAGTTATTTTGGTTCCATTTAACATTCACTATGAAAATATACACATTACATAATTATATATAGATCTATTTATGTACAAATTCATATGATATTCTGTTCCTTCTGTAAATTTTTTTCTGCAATATTTACGAAATGTTTGTGGTAACTGGCAACCTGAACTAAGTTTTTTCAGACAGGGCAACATGAGATACATCTAATATATAAAAATCTGGTTAACAGTGTTAGTTATCGAACTCCTCCGAAACGGCGTCACCGTTTTTTTATGAATTTTGTAAGTCTGAGAATAGGTCGTAGGCTTTCATATGGCAAAACAACGTTTGCCGAATCAGCTCGTAGGTATATAAAATAAATTGAAATGTATTTAGATACATAAATCAACTATTGATTTATATTATCTACTTACACCAATGATGTGATGTTTAAGTTTTCTTTCGAGTGATTTCATCGTTTTATATGGCAGTGTTAGGTACCGGTTTCATCGATTTAAATTATAACAGGTTATTAACTAGTCCATATTTTCGTGATAATCACTAGATATACTTACATTATGCTATTTTAGGCCATTTCAAGATATCCTGACTATCGTAGTATATCCTGACGATAAATTGAAGTATTTAGGTACCTACTTACTGGAAATAAAATTCCTCAAATATCTGTTAAAACCGTTGAATGAATTTAAGCAGAAATGAGTGAAAAGTGGGAAAACGTATATCAGTCAATGTTACAATAAATATTATATAAGTAATCTAAATGGTGGGTTTACATAAAACACCTTAAAATGAACTAATTATTTCTAGACACTATTAAAAATGGCCGGAACGATTTAAAAAAGAAGGGAAATCTGAAAGAATGAAGGAGATAGTATGAGATTTTGTATAGTTTAGCCAAGTTATAGTAAGTTAACTGTTTTTATTATTTTTAATTAATTAATTACATGCTACACATTTTACTGAAACCTAAATTATACGTACCTACGTACTCTGACTTCTGCCATGAAAAACTATCTGTACCTACAGATATTTTTTCATGGCAGAAGTCGGAATTCTATCCGGTAGAACTATTTATTATGGGGCCAGCTTTAAAATAGCCAAAAAATCTGCTGTAGGTACTTGCTCTAGCTAATGTATCTGCTGTATCTGCTAATGCTCTAGTAATGTAGAGCGATGTTTTTCCCAAATAAAAATTACTCTTTTATTTTTACCGGACTTTTCTGCAACAAGCTGAATAAAAAAGTACCTGGTTGAAATTTACTTTACAAACTATTTTAACCATCATACCAAACAGTGTCTGCTGTACAACCTATCAAGTACCCACGTAGTTCTACTAAGGATTTGAAAATTCTTACTTGAGTCGCATTAGAGATTAAAATTTGTTTTAATTTTAAATTATTATCTTTCATCGCACACCAAGGAGGACACTTATTTTTACACAAAAAAATCCTCATCGCACCTACGATAACAAAATCTATCACTGAGCGTACACCACGCAATTTTTTAACGCATGCTTATTGCTTACCAACTTGAGGCACCATTGTCAAAACATACCGTTTGCTGGCCAATGTAATGCCTACACAACTAGTTCCTTGGTCAAGTAATATCTTTTTTTTTTCAAAGCACACTTTTAAAAAACCTAAGAACCAATTTTGAGATAAGTTGCTAAAGAAGTTTTTGATGGGATCAAGTTTTTCAGCGTTATTCTCACAAGAATAATAGGTGGTTTTTATAATCATGAAAAATGCAGATGGAGTTGTTAGATTACAGTACCTCCATAGTACAAAAAGTAAGGTCAATGAGCTAAAAATACTTCTAAGAAGGTCCTAAAATCTTTAGTTCACTGACCTTCTTCGTATCTACAGTCGACAGCACGTGTTACGGGCGACATTAGAACAAAAATGTAAAGTTTGAACCGCTGTCGACTAACCTAAGTCCTTTTTCGTTCTTTGACCTCATGTTATGTTTTTAAAATACAAAAAATAATAACCTCTATAGTATGTAATAGTTTACTGGTCCCTAGAGGTTATTATTCGCTGTATTTAAAAAATTATAGGTAACGTCGCCATATTTTTTTATAAGTTCAAAAACATCCCATTACAGTTAGTCCAACCGTTTATTTAACTGCACAGCTCGATTAAGTGACGTTCTATGAAGTTACCGATTCGATTTTTATGGTAGTCGATTATAATAATTATGTTGAAGTTTTAATCGATTGATTGCAGTGATATTTTATTTTTATATTTTTTATAGTGACTAACTAGTGACGTTCTATGAAGTTACCGATTCGATTTTTATGATAGTCGATTATAATAATTATGTTGAAGTTTTAATCGATTGATTGCAGTGATATTTTATTTTTATATTTTTTATAGTTTGTCAGTCTGAGCATGATAAACTAAAAATTACCAAACATTTCATATTATTTCATTACTTATATTATCTCGTGGCTGAATGATGATATCGGCAAGCGCAGCGTAGGACGACCAGCCACAAGATGGACAGATGACATCATCCAAGTGGCAGGAAGGCGCTGGATGCAGGCCGATTCCAACCGGTCTTTTTGGAAATCCATGGAGGAGGCCTATGTCCAGCAGTGGACTTCTTGTGGCTGAATAATGATTACTTATAATATTAAAACCTAATTTCTTAAGGTATTAATCTTTGTAATAAGATAGGTTAATGTTATTTATAGAAAATCAACTTGAACAGTTTTCGGTACATAATCTACTCGTTATAATATTGTAGCAATACACGTCGCGTCATTATTGTGAAAAAAAGGTGTCCATGAAGTGTTTAATTTTTCGCCTATGGTTTCTCTTAAATAAACGGTTGGATCGATTATAGTTCTTATTTCTCCACCCATCATCCTGCTCTATATTATCATGCATGACTATGTGTTCCTTAAATACTTTTAGCTAATAATTATCTTAAACTTACTGAGGTGCGCTTGCAAACCCATACCCTTTTATCTCTGCTAGGTAGTTACAAATTTTAGACTAACTTCTTTAAAGTGTGTTTCTTCGAAATTCGTCGCAACCACAGAACAGAGAAAATAAGTCGCAATAATCCAACACATAGCGGCTGTCATTTATCTCACACCAACCGTAAGACAATTGCATCCACTTTCGGAACCAACTGGCCCTACGAAATACCTACAAATAAGCATTCCTCTCCACAATATAAAAAATTACCTAACACCTTGTTCGAACCCCTTCCCGAATATTGTTTTATGTAATAATAAATTAACAGCCCCATAGTTACTAGCAGAATATTTACTCATAGTTACCCATAGTTACTAGCAGATGTACACCGTACAAAAGTTAACGCCTGAACACGGTCATGAATTGGTCTATCATTTTCTTCATATAGGTAACTGATGTAACACAGTATTTTTTTGTGATAGTGGCCGAAAAATTATAAAAAAGTACCTAGTTGATCAGGTAAATTATTGCAAAAAGTATTTTTGGGCCCCAACATTCAACAACGGAAGTTATTCTCCTTCATATAGTAATCATTGGTTCTTTGCATCAGTGCAATCCCGCTAGTTATTAACTAAGTCTGAAAAAATATGCTTTTTGTACATTTTATAATAATTATAAGCCACCAACTTTTTGTTCATTTCCCGCTACTTTATTAGCGTCAAGTCATATGTGAACTTCAGTCAAATTGACGGGCCAGTCCGTAGCATTCCGGCGTAACTTTAGCACTTCGCGCACCCCACCGAGATTTAGGGTCGTAACAGACGGACACTATACTGAGTAACAGCGCGACAGAATACGGCATCTCTTTACAAAATCCAAAAGCCCATACGTGTACGTTATGCTATGTACTCTTTACACGCTGAAGTTGCTTATAACTCCCGTTTGTTTAGAATATAAGTATCCTCAGGGCTGCACACGCGCACGCGCAGACATACTCCGTCAGAAGTTACTATCGAAGACGCCCATAGATCGCGTGATCTCGTCATCCCGCAGGCAGCAGTCGAGGAACTCGTCGAGGGTCACCACGCCGTCCTTGTTCAGGTCCATCTTCTGTGGAAGGTGCGAGGAGAGCTGGTAAGTTTGAGTAAGTAAGGACCAATTTGTTCGTCCGTTGAAAAAGACATAGGCTGGCTGGAGTAGTCTCACAGCTTTGCTAGATACAATGGTCCGATTATAAGGCTAAGTGTGGATACCTCAGAGTTACTAACTTGGTCGGTAGAATGTCGGGGTTTAAGAAAAGTATTTCATTTTCTTACACCCCGACAAATACTAAAAACAGAATAAAATGGGGGCTGCCCCCATACAACAAACGTAACCTATCTAAAGCTAGCGCTTGCTATCTAGCGGCCATCTGTGTAACCTTCACAGCGCCGATGTCACGACACGTCGTTAAATTTGAATGTTAAACGCTTCTTGTTGGTTTCTATAGATGGCGCTGTTTTCAATGTACCTAATCTATCTTGTCTCGATCTTTGTCTCGTAATTTTGTACAGATAATGGTACGGAACCCTTCGTGCGCGAGTCCGACTTGCACTTGGCCGGTTTTTCATGTGTGTGATGTCCTTGTCTGGTTGCCATGGCACATGGTATCCTCGGGGCAACTAATTGTAATTAGATTAGATCACTTAATAAAGTACAATAGTACACACCAGGAAACAAAATACGAGTACATTAAAAGGGTTACATGTAATGTGTGGACGTAAAGAACTTATACAACAAATTACCTGAAACAGTCTCTCCACCTTGTCCCGCACGATCTCGTCTTCCATCACGGGCTCGACGACGCGCCCCATCAGGTCGTAGATCGCGACCACGATGTCCGTCATCTCGTCCTTCGTGATGCAGCCGTCACCGTTGATGTCGTAGAGGGAGAACGTCCAGCGCAACTTCTCTTCCAGCGAGCCCCGGGAGAGGATGGAGAGGCCCGTCACGAACTCCTGCGGCGCAGTCGGTGGTATTTTATTTTTTCTTTCTGTTATTTTTTATTACTTCAGATGTGGGTACATGAGTGTGAAAATAAAAAGCTAATAAATGGATTGAATTTTTGATAAAAAAAGTCAGGTTTCAATAATTCTGATTGTTAATGGTAAATACCAAGCTGTACTTAATCCCCCGGTTTCGGATTTGAGAATTTTAGTAATTAAATACTCAGGTACCTATCTCAAAAACACCGGTTTGAGTTTGAGATGAACTTAAGTACGTGCTGTCAAAGACCGGTTTCAGAATAGAAAATTTTATGAAGTAAATACTCCGAATCGCTCGTAGCCCCGGCTGCCTGAGTGATCTTAAACGATCACGAAGGTTCAGCAACACAGGGCGCGTTCAGTGCATGGATGGGTCGCCGTCTATGCCTAACGCTAGTGGCATTTTTCCGAGCGGTTCCGTGCTTCGCAAGTCGATGTTCAAGTTAGATGGCAGTCGTTAAGCCAAGTCAGAGGCCTTAGAGCGGCTTGACAACTTCTGACAGTAGACTAGCCACTAGTCTACAAGCCTCCACCAATCCGGACTTGGCCCCCGTGGTGGAGTATGGCCTATACCTTCCTCAGGGAAGAGACCCGTGCCCCTTGGTGGGGACCACAGAACACTTTTTGTGTTCTGAGGTGGGGACATAATGGGTTGATGATGACTCCGTAGGTAACGTCTGTCTCTTTTATCAGAAGTCTGAACTCTGAAGAGACTTCAAGAGACAGGAGACCGGCGATATTTCTCGGAGTACCTAAAGCACGCGTGAGCGATGCGCTTTATAAGCAAAGAGGGATGACTTACTTCAAAACTTAGCAATCCGCTTCTGTCTTGGTCCAGCGTATTGAAAACATAATGAGCGTACTGGGCGGTGTTGGCTGAAAAAAAAAAAAAAAATCAGATCGGTGATCCCATGTGTTCTGTGGTGATCCCACGTGCAGGGCCATTTCCCGATGCCTTGGCTACATTAACGGGAAATGGCGCGATAGAGACCTCAGAGCACTGAGATATCTCTGGTAAAACTAATCGAGAGGACTGGGCCGTTTTGGACCGTGAATTTTTTAGGAAGAAATACTTCTATGTTTTTTATTCGCAGAGTATAGACCTTTAGGCGCGAGACACACAGACTTGCTCTACGGGCGCTCTTGGTCTGTGACTCTATACATCTTACCGCGCGCCGCGCCCTCGCCCCACGTCCCATCTGTGTGTCTCGCGCCTTAGTACGTACGTACCATCTACCACCCACTCTGTCCCCAGTGGCGGTCGTTAACAGAAATTAAAACAAAACATTCCCATCGGCCACCCAAAGGTTGGTCGTTGACAATGTACTAGCCTTGAGATACCTGTGGTACTAGCCATCAAATCAACAACCAACCACGCCTTTTGCGATCCGAAATCCGAATGGATAGTAAGTTTTTTAAATTCGTGCCAATTTTTATTTTTTTACCGACCGACTCTCAGTGTAGGTATGATAAATATCGATATGGTATATTAATTATATTCAATATAATAAAACCGATATTTTCTAAACTCGTTTTTTAGGTTGAGTAACAAAGTAGGTAATGTATCGAATTTGATATTTTTAACTCACGCCTCTCGCGCCTTAGGTGGCAGTCGTACCATCTACCACCCACTCTGTCCCCAATGGGGGTCGTGAACAGAAATTAAAACAAAACATTCCCATCGAACACCCAAGGTTGGTCGTTGGCAATGTACTAGCCTTGAGATACCTGTGGTACTAGGCATCAAATCAACAACCAACCACGCCTTTTGCGATCCGAAATCCGAATGGATAGTAAGTTTTTTAAATTCGTGCCAATTTTTATTTTTTTACCGACCGACTCTCAGTGTAGGTATGATAAATATCGATATGGTATATTAATTATATTCAATATAATAAAACCGATATTTTCTAAACTCGTTTTTTAGGTTGAGTAACAAAGTAGGTAATGTATCGAATTTGATATTTTTAACTCACGCCTCTCGCGCCTTAGGTGGCAGTCGTACCATCTACCACCCACTCTGTCCCCAATGGGGGTCGTTAACAGAAATTAAAACAAAACATTCCCATCGACCACCCAAGGTTGGTCGTTGGCAATGTACTAGCCTTGAGATACCTGTGGTACTAGGCATCAAATCAACAACCAACCACGCCTTTTGCGATCCGAAATCCGAATGGATAGTAAGTTTTTTAAATTCGTGCCATTTTTTTTTACCGACCGACTCTCAGTGTAGGTATGATAAACATCGATATTGTATATTAAGTATATTCAATATAATAAAACCGATATTTCTAAACTCGTTTTTTATGTTGAGTAACAAAGTAATGTATCGAATTTGATATTTTTAACTCACGCCTCTCGCGCCTTAGGTGGCAGTCGTACCATCTGCCACCAGAGAGGGTCGTTAACAGAACTGAAAACAAAACATTCCCATCGACCACCCAAGGTTGGTCGTTGGCAATGTACTAGCCTTGAGATACCTGTGGTTTTAGCCATCAAATCAACAACCACGCCTTTTGCGATCCGAAATCTGAATCGATAGTAAGTTTTTTAAATTCGTGCCAATTTTTATTGTTTTACCGACTGACTTCCAGTGTAGGTATGATAAATATCGATATTGTATATTATATTCAATATCATAATAAAACCGATATTTCTAAACTCTTTTTTTATGTTGAGTGACAAACTAATGCATCGAATTTGATATTTTTAACTCATCAACGTTCTTCTGGCCCATATTTCACAGAATTACAATACATTCATGGTTTACTAATACAACTCGATATATATTAGAAAGTCGATTAACAAACAGCAAGACGGCTACGCAATATACCTACACCGAATTGTCACAATAAATTAGGTAGGTACCTGCTATGACTGTAGTTTTATGAAACGCGACCCATGTCTATAACCGAATGATTACTGGTTTATTTAAGTATTATACTTTTGAATAACTTTGACATTGGCTTTATTTTCGGAATGTACTGACTGGGCAAATAGGTAAGTCGATGATGTTGTTAGGGGTTCCCTACCCAAAGGGGTAAGGGTTTCTATTACTAAGACTGCACTATCCGTCTGTCTGTCACCAGGCTGTATCTCATGAACCGTGATAGCGAGACAGTTGAAATTTTTCTGTTGCCGCTATAACAATTACTAAAAACAGAATAAAATAAATATTTAAGGGGGGCTCCCATACAAAAAATGTTGTATAAAGACAGCGCTCGCCATCTATGTAACCTTCACAGCGCCGATGTCATGTCGTTAAATGTCAATGTTAAACGATTCTTGTTGGTTTCTATAGATGGCGCTGTTCTAAATGTACCTAGTCTGTTGTATAGACTTGGTGGTTTCATTGGGATTACAAATGTCCCTATAGCACAACTGGTAGTGCTGAAGGGAATAGCAGTTCACTAGTGTCACGCGGTTGTGCTACGGGTAAAGGTAGATAATGTACGAACCCTTCGTGCGCGAGTTCGACTCGCACTTGGGCGGTTTTTTCTGTATTTGTAACGATCGATTTTTTCTCATTTGACCATACCTACCCGTGGGAGGGAAGTCTAGCTAGTGTTAGTTCCACTATTCAAATAGAATGTAGATTAATTTGGTTCTTCAAAGCACCTTTTATGGAGTTTTGTCCATATATAAATTCACGCCTGTATACCGGAGGGGTAGGCAGAGAGCAGTACCAGTTCTATCAATGTAATTTTTGTGCACTGCTAAAAGCTTGGAATACTCAGGGCAATACCAAATTAGCCCATGTAAGAACTTATTTTATCAGAGAACATTATAATATAGTGATGACTCAGTAACTTGGTAGGTATTATTTTGATGACGTCATTACATGTGGGCCTCTAAATAGGTTTTTAAAATTGTCCTTAGCATGGATTAGTGCAACAAAGAATATAATAAAGTAAGTCACATTTCTTACAATTACTTTATTTTCAGATACGTTAGCTGTTACAGACCTGATGCAAAGGATGTGAGTCCAATAAATACAGTCACCACATATAAGGAAACACAAATCATGCCTTTACTTGCAGCATAAAGAACTTGGATGACACAATTTTCAAGTCAAACTAAAAAAATTATCACATCGGAATAATTGTTACAGTCTGAAAAATACCTACAACATTTGGTTCATCTTAAATTTCAACTTAGCTTACGAGTGAAACTCTCGAACCACACAATCTAATTTGGTTCTTCAAAGCACCTTTAGATTCTGAATTTTGAGAGTTTCATTGTACATGTATTAATTTTCTAAAATACATAATGTGTAGATGTTTTTTTATTAAAATTAACTTAAACATTAGAGTTTTGAGATGGAGTACACCACTGTTCTCGTGATAGAAATGGACAGTTCTTTCGTAGTACAAAATTACACTAAGGGGCATCCACCGGTCTGCTGCTGGTAAACCTCTATTGTATCTCCTTCCTCCATCTCGAGGGATGTTGGCGTGTCATTCTCGTTGATTGGTTGACCATCAAATCTGAATCGCACCACTTGCATTGATAGACCCTGGAATAGTGAAACACACCAATGTTAAGTGAGGAAAAAATTATGTAGTCTTTAAAACATCTTTGATCGTAAATCAAGATATGGATTGCAAAACATTGTGTAACCCTTGGTCTTAGGTAGGCAATGACTTAATAACCACTCGTCAGATCTGTGTCCAACTTAGTATGTTCCATTCCGCGAGGGCAGTTCAGGAAAATACTTAGATATTAGACATTAGTGCAATTTTTTCTGGTGAAATCTAGACAGAAAAAAATAACACACTAAAGGATTTACTTTATGAAATTCTACCAAAAGCATGAAAATAGATCTGTTAAAATCTACAAATAGCAGCCAAATAGCTGCTTAAATAGGTATAAAGTCATAGCTTTTTTCTATTATTCCGATGAGACTTCTTTGAGCCCCAATTTCACACTACAATAGAAAGGTGCTATCTGAACATAAACATTGAAGCTTGTGAAATTGTCACAGGTTAGCAAATTGATTCTAAGATTGTAAGTAGTCTGAACTTCAACAGATATCATAGTTGACCTCCGAACCAAAAGGCCACTTGCACACATTGACAAACATATCTTGTATTATTGCATTGAAATCAAATGAATATAGAACATACAGGTGAGTCTATTCCTGTGATGCAGTGTTGGGGTCGGTAATACCTGAAAAGTTGCTCAGTATGGAATTTTTTGAGGGTTAGGTTCAATGTAATTTTGGGTGGTTGTTAGTAAACAGTGTATATGATATTGAATAGAAGAAGCATACATACCGCTCTGTCACAGTAAGCATTCATCAATTTCCTTAGTGGCGTGTGTTTTTTGATTTTGAACTGGACAATAGCATTATCCTGACCTAACACTTTCAAGTTGATGTGTTCGCTTTCTCCCTGAAAACCAATGAAAAAACAAGATTAATTACTCGCATTGAACAGTTTCCATAGAATCTACCTGATAATTCAAGTTTTTGAGTAGTAATAAAGGGGATAAGCACATTACAAGGAACGCCATGTCGGTGAAGCAAACTCAATTTCGCAAGGCGTAAAGAAGTGATATTACAGAGATTTACGAACCTTTTTCTCGTCAGACATTTTGAATAGGATGTGTTTGTGGGAACTATTGACACAAAAGCAGAAATGCTTTGGAAAATCCAACGATTTTATCACTAACAGCACTGAACTGACAGATTCTCAATCCGGTGGCGTGGTAATGGCGTCCGCTCAAAGTGGCTTCGAAACGATGCAGTGCTGCCAACTTCTGCGCAGTAAAATGCGCAAAACGGCGCGCTGCGCGCTCGTACTCTTAAGTAATTTTTAGCTAATACGTTCAATAACAAGCATTTTTAGCCTGAAATTATTATGTTTTGCATGACATTTGTAGGTAATTTTATGGGTTTCCCTATTTGTGATCAGTTTTCTTTATGTTTAGCTCTATTGTAATTTGCACCATACCTGAGAAATGGTATTGAAAATTACTCCTACGAAACTATTTAAATTTAAGTGTTGTAGATTGTGAGCTTATTTGATCTTAAGTGCATGAACTAAAATTAAAAGATCACACATAATAAGAATCTAATTACCAACCTAACTAGATTTCCGTAGCCGGAATAGTGATGTGATTATCCTACCGGAAGTTTGTAGTGTTGAGACAGAAATCGATTATTACGTTCCGTTACAAGCAGACTACAATGACGTGGCACTTTTATGACGGCGATAGTATAAAGTGGTGCTTTATTGTCTGTAGGTAATAACGCCATAAAATTCAGAACAGGTAGCCTAGTTTTATAATGCATTCACAAAGCTCAGTCCTTTCATTGTAGCCTAACGTACGTATTTTTAACAGCAGGTGGTACAATAATGTTATGTTACGTCGTAAACAGAGCCCGAAATCGTAAAAACTGGACGTGCTCGCTATTACACGAAAATCCGTAAAACGAAATCTGGGCTAGCGGTGTAAATTTCGCAAAATTTGCCTAAGGTGGACGCGGGTAGAATGTGTTTACTTCCTTCCGTTCGTTAGATGAAACGGAAATTGGAGGAAAGTGTGAAAATATGGTTCGTCGTCCGCAGCGATGCTTTGATTTTCCACAGTGAAATTAAACCTAGTGTTTTGTAATTTTCTTGATACTTAAATTCGTAATTGTAGGCCAACGGACTGGATTATTTATAAAATCACGATTTCTCAAAACGCTTCTCAGAGGCAGATTTTCTGGTAAAGAAAAACGTAACCACAGATTGAAACTGCCTCTACGGAATGTTTTAGACTCTTTAGAGGATGTTTTTATAATAAAACTGCAAGCCTTACTCTTTACATTTTCTTTGTGAAACAAAGTTTAAATTCAAGTCGGTACCTACCTATTCCCAGCGATGCATCCGCTATGCGTGCTATTTTCACCGCTATTTTGGCGGGAGCCGAACAACCGATAAATTCCACACAATAGTTTATTTATTTCGCAAAGCGAAACGAGAACAAAACTCATGAGTCGTAAATTGTTTTTTTTTCACAAATGGTTTTTATGGTCAGTGATTGTTTTTTCCGCACCGGCTGTCCAGCGAAGGCGTGTGTGTGTTTGGGGGTGAACTTAGGGGCTTTGGAGGCCCCCAAAGACCGCATCTGTCAAAGTAACTTGACTATTAATATGTCTTGGGAGTCTCACTCAAGACTAGCTGTAACTAGCCTGCGAGTTACCTACCCTACCTACTTATATTGAACAGAAGTTGTGCTTCCGCATTTGTTTGGATAGGCCTCGTGGTGTATTTATATGTTTTTTGGGTCTCTTCATCTATGATGTCATAGTTATAACTTATAACCTGTTCTTATTTGTGACTATTCAGACTTTTCGACAGGTTATATTATGAAAAGTATTAGTCACAGAGAATAAATTCTACCACGTTTATTTATCTTGAATTATATTGGTCATAACCCCTCCTATAATCATATTTAAACATTTTTTTTTGCAACTTCTAAATTGTAAAATTTAACTAGCTGACGTGCGTGAGGGCATCAACCTTTACAGTTTAGTTGATAAGTCGCACGACTTGTAGGTAGTACTCTGCCTTCCATAAGCTAAAATGCCGTTATCGATCATCCAGTCGATTTTGACTTTTTGACGAGAAAAAAAAATCTCGATCCCTCCAACCCAATTTTTCCTAGCTTTTATACTCCCAGAGATAATAACTGAAAAATGCCGTTATGTTAGCTTAATTATTATAAAATTAAATAATAATAATTGTGTTTAATAACACCAAAAATATATTTTTGTTAAGCTGAATTTATCGTTAGTAATTAATGGTAAAGCTATTTTAAAGTACCTGCTCAAAAAGAGCTATCATTTCATACCTCAAGTGTAGTCAAATTATTAAAGTTATCAAGTAGCATATATTTTTATAGGAGAAAGAAAACATCGTGAGGAAACCTGAGTGTCTGAGCTATTCCACCTATTCCAACACCACACGCTTGAAATCGCCAATCCGCGGTGGGCACGCTAATACTCTCTCCTTGAGAGAAGGCCTGTGTCCTACAGTGGGACGTATATAGGCTGCTTATGATGATATATTTTTATTATTTCCCGGACTTTTTGCGCATAATTCGAAAATTGATGTTTGGAGATAGCGGCGACTGTAAATTTTTGTCCCACATACAAGTATGTTGCAGGATTAGACAGTTTAGTTGGTAGCCTAGTGGGTAGAAAGCGGTGGTAGCCTAGTGGGTAGAACATTGGACTCGGAAGCGGGAGACCCAGGTTCGATTCCCAGTGCGGGCATGTACCTAAGACTTTTCTTTCTAAGTTATGTTCATTTGTGAAGTTATAGTAGCAATACCACTCGCTAACGGCGAAGGAAAACATCGTGAGGAAACCTGGGTGTCTGAGCTATTCACATACCTCAGCGCTTGAAATCGCCAATCCGCGGTGGGCACGCGTGGTGATTAAGCCCATACTCTCTGAGAGAAGGCCTGTGCCCTACAGTGGGACGTATATAGGCTGCTTGTATTTTTTTAGTTCAGCAATAAGAAGAATCGATTTCTGAATTGTAGCTAGTATGAGTATCCAAATCCCGGGTATATTCCACCAGGGTTAACAAATGCGGCCCTGTGGGAGGCCCGTGAATTGTGGGCTCCAAACGATAAAAGCCGACGCACTGTGATCAAACGACGTTATGTTTTGTATGGTGCTGGAGCGTTTTGCCAAATTGTGCAGGAGGTGAAATTGCGATTTATTGCCAAATACTTGGCTGGAAATGTAAAACACTCGCTTTTTATTAGCGAGAATGGGTGCTTGCATCTTACTACCTAGAGTTCACCAAAGAACATTTACCTCTTTATGTTACGGTGACTTATTGGCACAAAGATGTACTAAAACTTAATTTTAACGGATGTTTACTCGTTTACTTTTCCATTTTACAATTTTCCGACGTTTCGGTACTTTTGCAAGTATCGTGGTCTCTGTAGACTGAGGTGACAGGCGTCTTTTTGAAAGCATTAACTGTTAGTTTACTACCCTCGGCATAAATTATTAAGTTACGTTCCAAAAAGATTTTTCCTAGAAGTGAGACTGCAGATTTAATTTTAATTTTAATACCTAACTAATAATCAATATTTTTGAGTTTATATAAAATAATTGTTTTGTATATTGAATTTTAATTTCAATAACATATAATCAGTATTTTTCAGTTTATATAAAATTGTTGTAGTGTCAATTTTAAATAAAAAAATTGCCAATTATTTTTGGAACGTAACTTAATAATTTTTGCCGAGGGTAGTAAACTAACAGTTAATGCTTTCAAAAAAACGCCTGTCACCTCAGTCTACAGAGACCACGACACTTACAAAACTACCGACACGTCGGAAAATTGTAAAATGGAAAAGTAAACGAGCAAATATTCGTTAAAATTCAGTTTTATTATGTCTAGTGCTCGTGTTAATCTCAGAAAATACTACAAATATGTAGGTAAGGGTTGACCAGCCGTAGGGCGGGACATAAGTAAATAATTTGCGAGAATATTATAAACTTACTCGAAATACTAAATACTTACTTACTTTTTTATGGAATCGTGTTGCAATAACACCATTCCTATGCAATTACAATTTTGAAGTCTTATAAAAAGACGAGTCAACTAATACATTCTAAGGACGGACTTAAAGCCGTTTTATGTCATAAGCCGGCTTTAAGTTGAATCGACTTTTTATAAAGAAGACTTATTTTATGAGTGTTAGAGGAGAGTATTAGAGGAATGGGATTTAAGACTTCTCATTTAGTGTTAGATCCGTTGTGTAATTTTCGGCTGTTCTCAGTAAAGTGTAAACAGTGGCAGCAATATTTTATTTCGGTGCCGTTTTCAGCAAATATTTTACAAGGAATACTTACGCGCAAAATAAACAAGCTTCAAAAGATAAAAGCCGGCAAGCATAGATCACTGAAGCGAACCCTGCAAGCCTAGCACGAACATATTGAGATGAGATGAGATAAAAAATATCTGTTGTCTCTTTGTATGTTAAGTAGTTAGAATTGAATAAACAGAAAATCAGAATGGGTGCACTGATGGCTACAGTAAGTTAAGCAAAGGAAGAAAAAAAAATCTAGAAAAAAAAACCCGAATGCTGAGCATTCACTACTAAAGGATGAAACACACCAATGCGGTGGCCGTGGCGGTTCATATAAATCCTACTGCAGTAACACTCACCTCCATGATAATACTTTTTAGAGTAGTAGCGCCATTGTGCGTACCGCGTTCTCGCTATTCTTCAAAGTAAGGAGTTTACATTCTTTTTGTTGAGTGTCAAGCTAGCTAAACACCAAAGATTATCAAACCACCGAAAAAATGTTAACGCCTAGTGTCTAATCTAAACAAATTGTAAGCAGAGAGTTAACCTTAAAGAGATACAAAACAAAATCGTTCGCAAATACACACACACACCCTCGCCCTCACCCTCTCCCTAACACCCTCACATACCCTCACCCTCACACACACACACACACACACACTCACATACACTCACACATAAAGTTTCAATTCACATAGCATACAAGATGTAAATAGTCTAAAATAAGTTGGCTATAAAAAATATAGCAAATAGGTTCTAGTATACTTGCTACATTTTCCACAATATTTTTATGTACTTACCTAGATTTGCATGCTCTAGGTATTAACTCATTAAGATTACAAAACCTCCTTAAGATTTTGCATGTACCGCCGTAACTGTAAGGTAATCAGCCACACCTAATCCTACCCCCACGGGACAGGCTCTGCCTAGTGTGGGGGTCAGCAAATGTTTAAATGTTACCTTTAAAATGGCAATAAATACTTTTTACTTTACTTTTACTTTAGCTGTCTTTGGGCCGAGTATGTAAAAAGCAGCGAAGAAGCTCCACTCTGAACAGTAACACTCTCTTATCTTCTTGAAGCCATTCATGCCGTCTTCGTTCTAGGTCCACGCCATAAAATTCGGCCTTGGATGTCCTTATTCAGTCGTTTTGTGTCACTTTTCGTAGGGGATCATCAAGGCGCACAGAGTGCGCCAGGCCAAGTTCTCGGCCGGCCCGGACTGTGCGTGTGCATATAGCCATTCGAGCACTTTTCGACCCCCCTCTATCTTGGAAGCCGGTCATGTCACATGACAAAAAAATTGCAGAGGGGTTAAGGTTCTCAAATTAAAAGATTTCCAGCTATCTTAGTTTAGAAGATGTGAGGGTCCAAAAAATTGCAATTTTCGGCACTCACTGACTCACTCACTGAAGGATCATCAAAAGTCTAGGGAACTTCTAATTGAACTAGATATTTGAAATTTGAAATATAAACAGTGTTTATTGAGAAGGTAACGGAAAAAATAAAATATCTTGAAAAATATACAGGGTGACCGTGTTATACAGGGTCGTAATTTGAGGGGAACTACCTAATCCGTTATAGATAGAGGAAAAGTTTGTTAGAAGACCTATCCTAATTAATAATGTTATAATATGTATATTTACATTTACAGATTTTGAAAAAATCATACTATAATAAAAAATCATAATATAATACTTGTTATTAGCATTTTATTAGACATGTGAAAACCAATAAAAATTACGAAACTAGTTTAACAATTATCTATAAATTGTCACAATTTGAGACGGCCTTTTAAGTCAAGCCTGCCTAAGCCATAAGATTCGAGAAAAACTTTATAAGGAAAACTATACTCTAATTATTAAAGTTATGTGTTCCTGCATTCATAAACAAAATATGGCCTACTGTCAGCCGCAAAATAAAATAATTTTTTTTTTGTCGCAAATTAGGATTTGGACATTAAGAAGACCCTGAGAAAAATCCAAAATCATAAAAAATATATGTCTAAATCAAATTTGGCTGTTTGCTGAGTTCCTTTTAACCGACTTCAAAAAAGAAGGAGGTTATCAATTCGACGCGTATATATTTTTTTGGCCATGTTCCCCCATAACTCCGTCAAATATTAACCGATTTCGACAATTCTATTTTTGTTCGAATAGATATAACGTCCTATTGATCCCCTTTTAATTTGGTGAAGAGCTGATGAATACTTTCAGAGATGGAGAACGGAACTTTTCAATGGACAGCAGTAAATAAGGCCTAATGGGGCCTAACTGGGCACACGACGTCCATCTTTTTTTTGTAAATAATAACAGACGGTTGGGACAGAGTACATTATGTTACGGATTACATACATAGATAACTGGCAACGACCACTCCAGTGATAAATTTCTGCAAAGATTATGTTATAAATTATTTTATTTTAAGTAGATTGAAATTGAAATACAATCATGGAAATATTTATGTTTAAATGTACTATACATATATATAGATTTGTCATATTGCTTCCAGTAAATGTAGTAACTCAAAAACAGATGGCGCTAGTATCATTGAAACCAAATGTCAAAGTACTCTGCATGGAAGCGTGACCGCCCTGGGTTATCTGTGTTCATGATGAACTACTGTATCGAACTCCATACCTACGAAGTTCATGCTCAGTCCGCCGAACAGACTTTTCTCCGGGGAGAAATCTTTAGAATTAGTTTTCACATTGAAAAATCTCAGCCTCGGCTCATACTTTTAAAGTTATTATCCGTTGCCCCGCTTGAAATACATGGAAATATTTCTTTTTCGTCGCATTCTGCGCGCAAAATAAAATGGTTTTGAAGGTCCGTTTCAGAGAGATATATATACCCCATAGCTTATTTGTACTGTGCCATAGTACTCCGTGCAAGTTCGGATTTTCCTGAACGTAAACGAATCGTTTAAACATGGAAAAAATATATGTTATCCAGGTCTGTCTTGGTCCGAGGTCATTTATTCATCCATTGACCTAGTACCGAAGCAAATAAACTGTTACATTTATATCCAATAAAATTGATATCATTCATACACACACACGCACGCACGCACGCACGCACGCACGCACGCACGCATGCACGCATGCACGCACGCGCGCACGCACGCACCCACGTAAGCACGCGCGCACGCACGCACCCACGTACGCACGCACGCAAGCACGCACGCACGCACGCATGCACGCACGCACGCACTCACGCACTCACGCACTCACGCACTCACGCACTCACGCACGCACGCACTCACGCACTCACGCACGCACGCAAGCACATACACACAGACGATAAGCGTAATGACAGGACAACGTATCTAGTTTCATACATTTATTTATTTGCAATCATGTGGTTTTTAAAGCGGTGGTAGGTAGCGGAGTGGTAGAACGCCGACTTCTCATTCGGGAGGTCGTGGGTTCGGATCCCGGCATGTACCAATTTATTTTGTTTTCTAAGTGACGTACATTTGTGAAGTCGCTAACGGTGGAGGAAAACATCGTGAGGAAACTTGAGTGTCTGATGTATGTGAAATACCTCAGCGCTTGAAATTGCCAATCCGCGGTGGGCACGTATGGTAATTAAGCCCATACTCTCTCTCGGAGAGAAGGCCCTCTGTGCCCTACAGTGGGACGTAGGCGTATACTGCAATCATTTTGGGTGGTTAGAAATACAGCAAAATTAACGTACCTGACAATAGCTATCAAATAGGTACGCTGGTTTGTTTTTTAAAAAACGCACTCGTCAAAAATATCGTTAGTGGCCATCCAGAGGGAAGCCAGAACTATTTCTAAAAAGTATCAGGAACTGTAGAACTCAGCTGCATGCTATAAGAACTTACTTTTTTTCGATTTTCTGAGAAGTGATATGCTACGGGAAGATAGCATATAATTTTTTTAATTGCTTTTTTTCTATGTAAAAACGCCAGAACTATTTCTGAAAAGAATCAGGAACTATAGAACTCTGCTGCATGCGACAAGAACTCTCATTTATTTTTGATATGCTGGAAAATGATATGCTAAGTTCACTGACATAGCGGTGCGCGCGTGCTGCGGTCCGCGGGTCATTGTTCTGATACGAACTGACGGAGAGGCGGGACTAAATTGTTCTCGCATTTTTTTAAGCAATATTTCTCAACTCAAAACAAGATTTGTCAACTACTTTTTTTTTCATTTGCGTCTATACTCACAAATAGATGCCATTTTTAAGCAAGACAAAGTGTACAAATGTACATGTTTATTTTATAAGCCTTCCCACAGAAAGTTTTATGGTAGCCCCCCAGAATTTCCTTTCCTCCAGCAAATTCTCACTGATCCCGGGCAGAGAACGGCTTACTTCGTGTTTAATAGCGCGGTAGTCGGGAATAACTTCCGCTGCCGGCAGAAACGAGTAGATCATATTCCTACAGAAGGTTTAAGTTTTTTTTATTAACGATCTAGACATATACATTAATAAAATAAGTTTAAAAACCACGCTTTTGTCGGTAGATAAGTACATACCTACACACATAATAATAATAATAACTTCCACACAATACAATCACGTGACTAGGATAGATACCCTGTGTTATACATACATAAACTCACGTCTGTATCCCAGAGGGCTAGGCAGAGACCAGGGACTGCCACTTGCCACGATCATTAGTTTCATTAGTCGTTGCGTGTGTGCACGCCGGTTTCGGGTACTTTTTGTCTTGTCGGTAGATAATGCTTTAAAATACAAAGTTTCATGTCCAAAGTTGGGGGGTGCCCTCATGAGTCAGTGTATGCTAATGATTTATTATAAAATTAGAAATAAAGAAATAAAAAAACAAAGATATTTATGTACAAAATATTTATATATATTTATAAATACAAAGGAAAAACGAGTCACATAAATACAAGATAGGACAAGGCAAAGTCAGAGCGTCAGAGTGCATCCTGTGGTGTGTCAAAGTTGCCACAAAGGGCATCAGCTGACACGTCATTAAACGTACGTAGGTATGTGCAAAGTTTCGTGTCTATGCTGCTAACCGTTGAGAAGTGCTTCTTGAGAAGACGATCCTGGCTGCATCATCGGATCAGTTCATGGTAAATATCATGTTAAGCTATCAAAGTGTATGTACTATGTGCAAAGTTTTGTGTCCATGCTACCAACCTATATTTTACTTACTTAAGGCCAGTTTCTGAATTGAGAATTTCGAATTTCTCAGAAAAGGGCGTGACAGAACGTTACTGAAGTATTTACTTAGTGAAATTCTCAATTCAGAAACCGGCCCTTAGTATTTTCAATTGAGAAACCTTGGCTAGGCTTTTAGACAAACCGGCCAAGGGCAAGTCGGACTCTCGCACAAAAGCGCACAACATTAGATAAAGATCGAGACAAGCTAAATTAAGTAGGTACGTTGAGAACAGCCCCATCTATAGAAACCAACAAGAAGCGTTTAACATTGACGTTTAACGACATGACATCGGCGCTGTGAAGGTTACATAGATGGCCGCTAGATGGCGGGCGCTGTCTTTAGACAACGTTTGTTGAATGGGAGCCCCCTTAAAATTTTATTATTCCGTTTTAAGTATTTGTTGCTATAGCGGTAACAGAAATTAATCATCTGTGAAAATTTCAACTGTCTAGCTGTCACGGTTCACGAGATACAGCCTGGTGACAGACAGCCAGGCAGACAAACGGACAGTAGTCTAAGTACTAGGGTTACATTTACCCCTTTGGGTACGGGACCCTAAGAAATAAAATTCAGAGTACTTGATGTGTTCACTTAAAAGTTAGCACGAAGCTAAATATAAATGGTTGCTCTAACACACTGTAGACCGAGACGATCATCGACCGCAAGGCCGATTTGGTTTTAATTGTTTTTTTATTTTTGAAAATAGGTTGTATTAACGAAGGTCAAAATTCAAAGTATACGAAACTGGTATGCATGCACGCAGCGAATAATGAAAGTTGATGAAGCGGAAGAGTTTTGTTTGCAAGTGGCAAACTCTGGTATCTGACTACCCCTCCGGGATAGAGGCATGAGTTTGTGTATTTATTATGTTTTTTCTATGCAACGTATAGCCGTATCGGAGGCAAAAAATACTGTGTCTAACAGGAAGACCACAGTTACTGTGGTCCAACTCGCACACTGTTGCCCTCACAAAATCTACGAAGACACTTCAAAATAAAACTCCATCGCTCATTTACATAATTATTCTACATTTCCACTCCGATAGCTTTCGTACTAATGTCGATATCGGTATTGCGAGCGTAGTAATTCCCGACAGGTACATTTTATTTATTCTCGAGTCAAATTTCAATATCATTATCTGAAAGCGGGGTATGAAATGAGCTGCACACCGGTGTTACCAGTTACTCGGGAATGGCCTTAGAAACACGCAATTTTTGGCTAATACCTGCACGATCAACGTTACCGATTTGGTGTTAATCAAAGTCGGGGCTTAAAAATACAGACAAAAAGAGTAATGATGAAGAGATAGATATATAAAACTACGCGACATATTTTAAGATTGTGAAACTGGATGAAATTCTGTGAAAAGAAAATAATTTCAGAATTTTTTGTATGAAATCCTATCAGCCATTTGATGCCCACTGCAGGACATAGGCCTCCTTCGTCGTTTTCATAACAATGAGAGATTTTGCCATAATCGCCACGCTTGGCAGGCGGGTTTGCAGTATGCTGTTGAAATCTCAGGAAGACGGTGCTGCCCGTCTCCTGGTAATTGATCTACTTAATCGCCTTCTACGACATCCACGGAAGGAAATCGAGTGACGCTATTCTTTGTCCGGCGCCACACGTTTGAAATCCTATGGCACTCACCAAACCGCGCCGCATCGGATCGGGCAAAACTGGAATTGAAAATTGGAATTTGAAAATTGGGAAAGCTCCCAATAACTTCTGTGCGGTCGAGTCCACCTTATGCCTATACTCTCATTCTCTCTGAGTTAGCCTGTGCCCTGCAGTGGGACATATGAAGGCTGCATTTACTCTAAGGTCGTTTGTAATTTTCATCTGGTAACTCTAAACTGCACTGCATCGATATCCGCAGGGTGAAACGAGGGAAACGATTAGAGAAATGAGTTCTATCCTCTTACGTTGTATGTAGCAATAACCGCCACAAAACCGTCTTCATTCAGTGCAAATTGTATAGAAGGAGAGAGGTTTTAAGAATGCGTAATATCAGGATCTGCAGTGGGAATTCTCTCGAAGGTAAATAAAATGCAGAAATGATGCTGGGTGGGCGTCGAGTTTAATGGCTGTGTTTTTTTTTCTTGTGAATACTTTAAGATTTGTGTATGCTTATTTGATTGTGGCATATCTTATTATTTTGCGAACGTTGCAATCTTAAGTACTTACTTCTATTCTTATTTTAAAGTACTCTTACGGTCTTATTTATAAAAACACGATTCCTTACAAAACTCGATAAACGCCGATGAATATAGTCTGTGGTGGAAATTTTACAAGGAAAAGACGTAACCACAGATTACATAAACTGACTCTGAGGAGTGCTTTAGAGCAATCATGTTATTATACGAAGAGAAATAAAGATAATAAAAAACATTCAGTGCATTCATGCACTGATTGTAATGTGGTAGCGTATTATGGAACTTTTGCCTCACATGGACTAGGTTGTGGGTTTGAATCCCGGCATATATCTGTGGATTAGATTTTTAAGTTTATTTTTTTATATGCTCTCTATATATCTGTCTACATTTGTTCATTTGTAGTAACAATAACTCTCGCTAAGGGCGATGGAAAACATCGTAAGGAAACCCGCGGCCTAATTGGTTACGCACGTATTGTTGACATTCTATTTACCGTGGATTAAGCCAACTAAGCTGTATGGGTTGTATAGAGCTGTATAGAGGATTGTAAAGGTGCCCACACGACCTAAAAACATATCCCAGCCAATACAGCGTCTGCGTGGCAATTTTACACGGTTCAATAAAATTGAAGCAATTCCATTGAAAAGCATTGAACATTGGAAGACTCAACCTCAATAGATACAGTCGTGTAAACATGTAAATACACAGTTCAACCAAATTGATCATTTATGACAACAATATTCATTTTAGCAATGTCGCGCCAACTAGTGATACGCGCGGGAGTGGTACTAATGTACGAATATTTAAAAGAGTTAATAAAAAAAAAGAAAAATATACTTTTTATTATTCAACTTTATGTCCTATTCCGTGACACCGTCAATATTTTAGTCTGCTTTTATTGACTGTTTGTTAATATGTTTGGAAATTTAAAAAACCTATTTAGAGGCTCGAAATTTCTCCGATGCTTGCACTTGTCCATTAGCTCAGTTGGGAGAGCGCTGGCACGGTTAGCCAGAGGTCGCGGGTTCAAGTCCCGGCATGGGTGGAATTTTTAGCCTCTAAATAGGTTTTTAAAATTGTCCTCAGCACAGGTTAATGCAAAAAAAAGAATATAATGTTTGGAAATGTTCCAAAAATCCTGAAAAAATTATTAAATTATGAAAAATAGATCGCTCAATCGTCCAATCTCCGTGTTTACACTTAACCAATCGCATTGAATGATTGTCAATATTGAGTCAATTGCATTGAAAGCGTTCGGCGATTCATAGCTTTCAATCTATTTGCGCAATTGCGTTGAAATGTAATATCTCCATGCAATTATATAATGGCTCCATGCAATTGAAGCAATGACATTGAAAGCAATATTTGTCCATCCATAAAGTACGTCACATGTCAAGGGGGAGAGGGTCGACAGTGTGACATTGTCCAACAACATTGTGGGGTCCTAAGTTTCGTGACGTCACATTTCAAAAACATAATTAATAATTAATTGTCCTATAATTTTTTTCAAAAGTTTGCTACTTTGTTGATAATAAAAAAAATTAAATGAAGAGAAAACTAATTTCGGAACGGCTGTTTTCATTTAATACTTTCTAGATGTAAAATTGAAAAATAAGTGACACCAGGCCAGGAAGGGGGGTTTTTCCTTCGTTCTGCGTGACAAATGTGACCACCTGTGACAAGGACGGGGGAGGGGTAAATAAATCAGGAAATTTGTGTGTCGTACTTCGTGGACGACCCCTTATAGGATATACAGGGTTATCTCTACAGGGTGACTTTGAATTCGTTCACCGAATTTTAATGGGACATTCTAACCATGATTTAGAGACAAATGGTGCTAGTTTTGAAACAAATTATGCGTCAAAAAACAAAATGTTTTTGTGACCCAAAATTACTTCACTTAAGCATAAACAAACAATATATCAAGACGAAAAGTAATAAAAATCCAAAAGCCTATTTTTTGAGCGTCTTATGGTCGGCGCCGACCAACTCAATTTTTCTGCTGCTGTTGGCATGTAGCTGACGATCAGGCCCGATGAACCCTCCAATTGAGGCTGCAAACGCGCGGCTCGACGAACGAAGACATCGACGACCGCCGGTTTTTTTTTACGGATCGATTGGACCAACTTGGTTAGGCCGTCTAGATGGTATTTGAGTGGACTGTATTAATATTACGTTCAGTTTATTATTTTAAGATTGCTCGTTTAGAAAAATTGCAGGTCTTGGATAACTATTTTTCGATTCAGGGATCCGTTTGCGAAAAAATGAGTTTTAAAGCGCTAATTTTTGGTCGTGTCAAGTGTCCCCCCCTCCCGGCTGAACGGCTGTGTATAGAAACGTAAAAAAAATCAGGGCAGTTCAGGCAGGCAGGGAAGTTCAAAGGAAAGCTATCACGACTAAGTAGGCTTTGCAAGTTAACGAGTTATAAAAAGGAAACTTCGTACAAATTCCATTGAAATGTACTTTGATGAGGTTGTTACGTCTGTACCTAAAGCAGATGTAAGAAAAATAAAATCTTAATATCAATCAACTGAACCTTACACTGCTCGTGGCTCGACACAGACTTGGCCGGTCTTAAGAATTATCAAATGCCGATACAAAGCAAAAAACAACCGTAAAACCGCAAAAATTTAATGAAAGATTTAACAAAAATTAACAAAAAAAAAAATCTTTCGAGTCGCAGAACGAAGGAAAATGTTTAAGACATTGCGCATGTTAGAGGTTAACCTTGTAACATTTTTAAACATTGGGTTTATGAAAAAGATGAAAGAAAAGTACCATTTTTAATATATCAGGCCACCATTCTAATTTGGTCGGCGCGAGCCCGTCGGAAAAACCTGCTAGATTGCGAAATGTGAAAATGTTTTAGACAACAAAATGGCGGGGGAGAAGAGCTTACCAAATGGCGTGGAAAAGCCAAGAATTTTCACGGAGAAACACATTAGGATAGGTGCAGGTTTTTTGCCGACAGGCGGTCATTCCAGCTTTTTTTAAATAGGTCTTAAGTTTTTAATTACCTAGATCATTTAACAGATATGTTGACACTGTCAATGAGCACGGGTGTTGGCTGAATTATTTTTCGTTTTGGATACATGATAATCCGTATGGTACGTATGCCAAGGTAGAGTAACATTAATCGATAAGAGTTAAATTAACCTGTGATTGAACTGTCAGTTATTTTGCCTAGTGGTAGCTTTGCTTTGCTTGTTTTCATCCCTTTAAGGCAGCGAATGGAAGGGCGACGCTTCCGAGCGCAAGGCGGAAATTTAATACGGATTTCTCTATTAGTCGGTAAATAAGTCTATCCGTGTTTTAATGCGGCTTAGAAAACTACATAACCTCAATTAAACTTTTCATGAACACATAAAAACGCTGTGAGCTATGATGGTCTAAAATTAACTCGGCCATGACGTCACATAGTTTGAAAACAAACAAGTAAACCTGAGGCGTAACTACAAACGATATGATTAATATAAAAAATTAGTGACGTCACGACCATGGTGAATAGAATTTTTAGCGTTTTAAATTAAACCTTGATTTTCAAATGATTTTTTAAAACGTCGTCTGAACGCCGGAATTTAAAGTACTTTACGAAATAAATAAGAGCAAATAGACCTGTCACATTTATAATTAAAGTAAGACTTATTCATACCTAATCCCTGCTTAAAATAGGCCTTACGCAGCTCAGTGACCCTACTCTTTCTTTACATTTTCCATACAAAACAAACGCAAAATGCAAAGCAGTCCCAGTCAACTTAGTGCTCTGGGGACCACTTTACTTGATGGGATTATATGATTATGTGATGTGTTTTTCATGTCCTCGGGTTATTTCGGACAGGATCCAAGTAAATACAGAAGAACTGGACTGGCTTAAGAAATGAGAACATCACATTGGGTACATAAACTCACGCCTGTATTTTATTTTTTTATTTATTTTACTTTATTAGGAACAACAACAGCGTAATCTGATAATAATTACTTATTAACTAATTACTAAAAATAAGGCCAATAACAGGGACAGGAAGAGACCAGGGTTTGCCTCTCAATATCTGATACCTAGTTGCAAACGTGTATGTTCTAGAACTATCAATCCGGTACACTGCTGTTTATGCATGATGCTTATAAGAATAAATAAAATTTGTCTCTGTCGCACTTATTTGACAGAGAAAGTCGACTGTCAGCCCTCCTAATACGTAACTGTCCAATCTAGTGGGTCACATTGATTTTGACGATTCCGAAGTGTCGAAATATGAAGTATCTATTCTATTAGATAGTATCTATTGGATAGTATCTATTGGAGAGTAGGTTGAATCGGACAACTTTCTAGTCAAGTCAAAAAGTAAAAAAAATATATTCAAAGTAACACACAAACTGTGACTTATTGAACGTTACAAGTAAAACTAGATGTCCGTTTCAAAATCTAGATCATTTGGAGAAACAACGGATAAAAAAACTCCGAATTAAGTAATTTCAAACAAGTTCCTTAATTACCAGAGTTTATTATGCCATATCTTGTAAAACCTAGTACTAGGATGCATTGAATCCTTGTCATCTAAATAAACTTTAATGCTATAGTAGCCATTTTGGCACAAAGTGCACTTTACAAATTTTTCGAACCGCGCTTCTGACAAGGAATCTTATAAAAGGATCTTATTGTAAAAACTTACACAATGCCCCATAAAGGATGTATTAACTTTTGCCAGCCTAAATCTTGGGAAAGAAACTTTATGTTTATTTCCAGTATTTACAGTGGAAAACTTACGTAGTCCCAAGTAGTACCACCGCAGGTGTGGATTTACGCGCAGAGTGAGATTTATTTCTTCTTTTTGTGTTCTGAGATTTCTATGCTGTTTCGATTCTAATGATCAACTTTTTATTAGTAAGAATATGACATACCACTGGTATTGAACCGGCGCGCGATAGGACTCAAGCCAATTAGAGTACAATCCGCAAATAATTGTATGTGTCGTTCATCAAAGAATATATGATTATAGTTTATATATAGAGCAGTGTATTGTACACAAAAGAAAGATACCATATACATAAGCAAGTCTCTCGAATGTCAAAATCGTATATCTCAATCTTTTCTTCAACACGACACAATATAAACCTGTATACGCGTACACTCTACTCGGTTACGTTACAGGCGACTTTGTAACGAAAATGTTAAGGTTGAACTGCTGTCGACAGAACAGCCAGAAGTTGTGTTCTTTTGCATGGTAGTGATTCTGGCGACGTATGCCGGTAAAGTTATCTTTATTAACTTTTGTGGACCTATATAAGTGTGTTACATGGTACGAACGTGGGGAGGCAGAGGTGGTATGTCAATGGCTCTTTATTTAATTGTCGGTACACTCCACAGCAACCTTTACATTTTTGTTGTATAGTCGTCTTTAACGTAGCTGATTAGAGTACACGTATCATACGTATATTATAATACTAGCTGTCCCGGCGAACTTCGTACCGCTACAGAATCCGTTTATACGATTCTTGCACAACGCCATCTATTTTTAAAACACGACGTTCGCTCGCACAACTTATAAGACAGATCTCTTGTTTTTGGGGGCGTAAAGTTTTTATGGAACTAAATGAAAAAGTCACCGAGTAAATTTGCGCATCTACAAGACAGAGCTTTTTTATTTTCGAAAAATTTTCACGGAAGTACATACATCAAAATGCCATGGATGATTTAGTTTTAGGGCTGCGCTGACGCGCATATTGGTTTGTTCATTTTTTATTTGAGATCAGGCATTTTATGTTGCAGCTCCGAAAGATTTAAAGTGCGACTGGTCCCACTTTTATTTTCATTTAAGTCCCGGTATTTGGTAAAAAGGATATGGTAACACTTAGTTGCAGGTTCTAAACATCATCTTTAAAATTACTGACTTTTGATCCAATCCCAAGGTAACGAAGTCGCGGGCATATAATATACCTAAAAAGTAGAAACAGCGAAAACTCACTTACAATCTAGTCTAGAAACTGCGTAAGTATACATCACACTCATCTAGCCCGCAAGAACAGTTTATGTCAGCCCGGAAAAACTACATACATTAATCCTTTTCTCAGATCTTAGTCAGGAAAAAACACCTCCTAGGAACACCACAAGGATGGCGGCAAGTACTTTACTTCGTTTTATTTATGTATAGTCGATGGATAGTCTGATACCTACTCCATCTAAATAACAATGTCCCAGGCCCTGCAGCATCCGAGTGGTCCCTTCACCAATCTAGTGTAATCATCTCATTACTTACACATTGTAAAAGTCGTACAGTGGACAGCATGTTAACCTTTACATTTTTGTTGCAAGTCGCCCTTAACGTAACTGATTAGTGTACACGTATTTAAAGGCTGAAGTGCTGTCCACTGTACTGTGTCTTCTATAAAATCGGCCGAGTGCGAATCTCGAGCGGACTCAAGCATTGAGGGTTCTGTCCAGGCCCTAGAATCTTATACACACATTATCCAACAGAATGATATTTTATAAGCACGACAATAACTGTTATTATGTTTACTTTGTGTTTCTGTGACAATTTAAATAAATATCCTCTTTCTTTCTTTCTTTCTTTCTTTCTTATTCGGTAGTCTACTAATTAACAGCAGTACAATGTCATTAGCACACACCGCGTAAAGTAAATAGCCGTATCTCGCGAGGAAAATCTAATCGCGTGTGGTGCAGAGTTAAGTTGCACGGGTTATACCATTGGAGTGCGATTGGATACTAGATTACCAATAGTGTCCATGAAACAAACATTAACATTAACGACTGCCTCGTTGGACTAGCCGTTAACGCGCTTACTAGCAAGACAGAGGTCGTGGGTTCGATCCTACAGGGGGCCGCCGTACATTTGTACAAACGGCCTCAGTCTCGGTGTATTTCCATGTTTGTGATGTCCTTGCCTGGTTACCAATAGCACAGGGTACCCTAGGTTGGGAGCAGGTCAAGTGATTGTGTTGTGTGGAAGTTATTTATTTATTGCTAGATGACCCCGTGAACTTCGTATCACCAACTTCTTTCTATTTTTTTTTCTTCGCACCATTTAAACTTTCCCTGCACTTCCACAAATAAAAGAAGAAAAATGCCTACAAGAAAAAGAAAATAATGCATAATTTATGTAACATAAATAAGAAAGATTATTTCCTATTCATAAATTTATGTTTCAGTTGTTGTGCAATTGCAGCTTAATGTAATCTAAAATGGCGTATGTATTTCAAATGGGATTTTTTTTCTTGTACGGAACCCTAAAAAACTACCTAAATCATACTGAATAATTTTGAAGAAGAAGTGAATATATGCCTCTATAGCCTACGAGACGTGGGAAACTATAACCATCAAAGTGGCAACACTGATGTCAACGCGTCAAACAAACGTCAAATTCACAGAAAGATCACAGATTATATTCGGATGTCAACATGACATTGACAGGTAGTTTTTTTTACTTCTAGGCAACGGTATTGCAGCTCTTCAGCCTAAATTTGATTTATTTTAAAAAAAATCTAAAACGATTGAACAAAGAAATAATAAAAGTTGGTTTCATAGTAAGTTTTTATGGCTTTATCAATGGACATTAAAATTTTTCACCTGGCTAGAAATTAAAACATGTCAATTGTACGTTTGCAACTGTGCTTTTGCCTACTCCTGCCTGTTCTAGAAACTTTAGCGATATAGAATTTATGGCGATTGCGAGTCGAGAAATTCTAGTCGGAAATTCTCTCTTCAATTTGAGAATGAAATGTGTTCTTTTGTAACTTATTTTATCTCGTCGTGGCGTTAAGAGAATTATGATTTTTTTTACAAAGAAATGAAAGACTATTCCCGAATAGTAGAAAAATATTTTAAGAAGAGAAAAATAGGAAAAAAGTTTGAAACTCGTTTAAATGAGCTGACTCAGATGATTTTACTAAAAACATTTTGTCACTGTCATTTTCCTCTTGGAATACCACCCAATGGTAAATCTTTCCGCCCAGTAGCAAATTTTGCCGCCCAAGAGTAAATCTTGCCACTTAGTGGTAAATCGTTCCGTCCACTGGTAAATCATGCCGCCCAAACAAAAAACGGTTTGTACATTACCAAATCCTGAACAATTCTAATCGTCTTCCTGTTAAATTACGTACTAATTGCTATCGCAAACGTCGAGATTGCGACAGAATTTGGTGCGCATAATGGGGAACTTGCGTCTAACTTAGTTTGGAGTGACTTTGCTTTCATACCATAGAAATCATATAAAAATCTAGAAAAAATAAAAAATTAAAACAATAAAAATATTTTTTCGGGGTTTTCGGGGTCACATAATATGCGAAAAATAAAGATACTCTAATAACATAAAACTTGTAAGATTTCGTTTTGTCATTGAATTCTGAACGTTTTCTTATAAAGGTGTACACGCATAAAAACATTATTCTTTGAGCAAACCCAAATATTGATAAACGCGTAAATATTAAATATTATAAGCGTTACGTTAGGGAGTGACATCATAGTCTATGGTCGATTTGTATGGCGCGTTTTAGTACCACGTGACTATATTGACTTTTCAACCGGTTATATTATAAAAAGTATTAGTCGCCACGAAAAAAATACCACTTTTATTTATCTTTTATCGTGTCCTCTTCTATTCTATTAAAACATTTCTTAGTGCAAGTTCTCCATTAGGCCTCTGGTGCAACTTACCACCCTGCGGGAAGAACTGCGAGTAGATGAGCTTGAAGGTGTCCTCCTTGACGACGCCGGTTGGGCACTCGGCCTTGAAGCCGCGGTACAGCCGCTTCAGCTCGGGCTCCGTGAAGCGCGTGGCCCGCCGCAGCGCCGCTATGGAGTCCGGCCGGTAGCGCGGCAGCTGCTCGCCCAACTCCTCGAGCTCGGAATCTGGGGAAGAGAGAAAGTGAAAGTGAAGCATCTGTAGTTAATATCTTGTAATTGTTTTCTGGTGCGTACAGTACAGAATATTCTTATCGTGTATCTTGTAATAGAAAAAAAAAAAAATTACATTTCATAAAATAGGTCTTTGAAAATGTCCTCAGCACGGATTAGTGCAACAAAAAAATAATATAATAATTTCGGTACAGCGATATCATTCCTACGTAAAAACCTAAGTGCAAAGTGGGTACTCGGGGCTGCAAGTGATGCCAAATTACTTCAGCCAGATGTCGCTGCCTGTACGTAATACAGAGAAAAAATGAAATGAAATGAAATAGTTTATTGTCAAAAGTTTAACTATAACTAAGACAACGCGATTAAAAAAATGTGTTAAGCACATTCTGTGCAAAAAGGCTTACTATAACATCAAGGATTATTTAGAAGACAAAGATTTTTGGCATTGAACAGTAGATTCATATTATTTAAAGGACGATTGTGACTAGTGTTCAACACATTCATGACTAATATTTTAAGTTGAAAACTCTGTTAATTAAGTTAAAACGTGTTTTGTAAAGAATAAATGTGGAGTTTCTTTGTTAGCTTCTTCTCCACATAATCCATTAATTGTGAAACTAACAACTTTGACGTTCATTAAGTAAACATTCTGTTTTTACAATGAATAAAAATATTTGAATTGAATTGAATTGAATTGACAGTAGCAGTAGCCACCACACAAGGTCGAGCCTGAATCGTGGTGGAGGTTCGAAATTTCGCCTATGCCTGCAATTGCCCATTAGCTCAGTTGGGATAGCGCTGGCATGGTTAGCCAGAGGTGGCGCGGCATTGGAATTTTTGGAAGTGGTAGTGGAATTTTTAGCCTCTAAAAATTTGGTTCCCATGTCCCTCTCTTTCGCATGATGAGACTTTACAACAAACATAAAGACCTACTACATGTTTTCTCTCCGTCAGTCAACGCAATTAAAGATACTCCTTCCGACAAGAGTTACATAATACTTGGTTTAAATGTATCATCTATTATTTTTAAGACTTTATTTCACTGTTTGTACCTAATAAGTAAAACTGTGTTAGATATTATATTACTTACTACCCTAGTAATACATTTATTGCGTGTTGTGATCACCTGCCCGTAAATAGTACCCTACAATCATGTTTATGTAACACTGGTATTTCAGTAACAATTTTCAGAACTTTCCAAGTAAGCCAAACCAAAACCAACCAAGCAGACTGTACCTAAAACCAGATTCCAAACTCAATTCGATGTAATGTGTACATTCCAGATAGCATCTACAAGACACTATTTCGGGGCATGCATAATAAATTTTGATGGGTCGACTTGATGACAATTTCGATAGCGTTAATTGTCCGTGACAATATTCTGGAAACACACCATTGTATTTAATGATTCCTCGGTAGTAATTTTAGACTACATCATACAGCTAACTTACCTGAGATTAAGATTGCAATACAGCCTTTACAGAGTGTAAGAAAGTCCTCAAATACATTCAGAAGTTCTACTGGTTATTATTTCTTGAACCTGCATGCGGCCAATTTGTATGAAATAAAAATAATCGTTATTGAGATTTTATTTATCTGTACCGAAGAAAAGATTACAGGATACGCGTATTTCAATAGCACGTTGTGTGTATCGTTGCTAAGTTTCATAAGGGCCACCTTTATCCTTTAACTAATTTCACGATTCTTCTGCGAATAAAAACTGAAATGAAACACTGGACTGCTCAAATTTTTTGTCATCTTTGATTCCAGTTTTTTATTTTGGTCTTTTTAGTGATTTTTTTTTACTTCATCACTAGCAGTAATTATTAGCAATCATTTAGGGCCATCTAGTGACTTTGAAGGGAACGCAAAATTAGCGTTTTTTGTTTTTGTTTTGTCGGATATAATTACATACATACATATGAGCAAATCACGTTACCCTCCTTTTAAGCTCTACCACAATCTGGTAAGAAAATAATTGAAGTCGTGGTTTTTATTTCCGTGTGTTTTTTTAAAGGTGCAGGTGGTAGCATAAATTATTTAAACGAATTCCACCAATAAAAGCTTTTTTAACACACAAAAGCTTTGCACTGGCCGAACCTTTTTGCTGGCGTAAGTACCTAAGGCTGATACTATATAACTAGACTAAACTATTAGCCAAGTGGTCGGCCCCTGAATTTGAATCAGTCTGTCTTGGCTCTTTGACCCGACTAGTTTTGCATCACAAACGCTCCACCTGCTTGTTAATTAGGAGCTAACTTAATGGATAGTTTGTGAGCACAGTACTTACATCCTACGACCCTGTGATACCATTAAATTCATCCGTTTACCTACATCCTATTGTAGAGCGTCTCTGCATCACTTTGATAATATAAAGCCGTGTGTAGCACGAATGATTAAATCAAAGAATGGGATTAAACATGGCGGTGATAAGATAAGAATATTCTTTATTGCACACAAGAAGCGAGACAAAAAATATGAAAGTTACAATGAAAAAGTACTGGTCACACAAAACGGCGTCCGAAAACGAATTCATGTTACATCGAAAATGAATAATCTTGTTCACTGGACAAGCCAGCTCGCGGTGGTAGCGGAGCAGTAGAACGCCGGCTCCTCATTCCGGAGGTCATGGGTTCAAATCCCAGCATGTACCAATGACTTTGTTTTCTAATGTGAAGTTATAGTAGTAATACCACTCGCTATATAACGGTGAAGGAAAACATCCTCATGAAAACCTAGTCTGAGGTATTTACTTACCTCAACACTTGCTACGTACAATGGCCCAACTATGAGACTATGAGTGCGGTAATCTCCAGTCGAACTAGAACTAGGAGCCAGCTCGAATGTGTGCGATGAAAACATTAAAACTTCTGGCCGAAAACGAGAAATCCATTGGCAGTATGAAAAAAAAAACAACGTCGCTTAGCCCTGATGAAAAAAAAAAAACGATTGTAAAGGTATGACATTTCGAGGGAGAAAAAGAGCGGAAAACTGCGGGATTGCTATTGGTTGTTTGATCGTACGAGGATAGTGCATTTCAATATTGTGTAAGGTCAACGTAAAATATCAATGAACTGAAAGAGTTGGTTTTCGTAAGTTGTGTTTTTATGCCTGAAAACAGTTTTTTCGGCGGTATTTATACAATTTCCAATCAGAACAAGCAAAACTAAATTATAAATATAAAATTTGACTGAGTCAAGTTTTAAGACTCCATGAAACACAAGATTGAGAATTTTAAACTTTTGGATAATGAAAGTGGTAATGATACTAAGGAAACCGTTTTCAGGTTTTGCGTTATTTCAATAACACATTGTATATTTACTACGTGTCGTTAACACAACTCAAAACTCTGTTATTTCAGTAGTTATCTGTATATTCAAAAGTAAGTTTAATTTTTTATACCTTATTGTTTTGTTTGAAATTCCTTGGTTTGTTTTCAGTGCTGACTGTACCTACGCAATCCAGAGCTGTTTTATAGTGTTGTCCTTTATCTATCTTGCTCAAAGGGAACCCATATCAACTTGGCATCGGCAGTAGGATCGCCTTTGTCTGGAAAATACCGTCTTGGGACAATAACTATAGAACTCTCGAAAGAAAACCCACCGGAGTTATGTACCTACATAAATATGACAGATGGTCAACCTTTATTTTTATATTTTGAACTTAGGACATTTCTTATCGTAAAGCTAAAACTCGATTTTAGACGGTTAATGTGCCTAATGATGTGTTGCCGTGTGTAGGTACTGAATGATATTTTTGATTAGTTCCATTAAATTGTAGTTAGTCGATTGATCGAAAAGTAAATATGTAGTTACATAATTATGAGGACGAGTTTTCGGATTTACATTTTTTTTTTGTTGCACTAACCCGTACTGAGGACAATTTTAAAAACCTATTTAGAGGCTAAAAATTCCACCCATGCCGGGAATTGAACCCGCGACCTCTGGCTTACCGTGCCAGCGCTCTCCCAACTGGGCTAATGGGCAAGTGCAGGCATCGGCGAAATATCGAGCCTCTTTACAAACTTCTTTGTATTACAGGCAGGTTAAAACCAATAGATGGATTGACGTGTTTCAGGAATGGCGCATTTTAAAGGTAGCTCTGTGGAAGAGACAGGTAATCACTCATTGCCATTAAAGGTAACGGAATTTCGTAAGGTTCTCAGTAGACTCCTTAGACTAGAACAAACGGTGGAGCGACCACGAGTAGTTTATAATTTACTTAACGTATGCAGGAGTCAAGTTTTAGTTTCAGCGGCAGATTGTGGTGAATAACTTGGTTTTGGATCAGGTGTGTTTCTTTTCTTCCTTGTTAGTAAAGACTTCGTTCATATGCGTATTATAATAAGGTTATATAGTTTTCTTAACTACACATACTTACATACTTACTTATTACGTTAGACTTCTTTTTAGCGTGTCGACACGTTAAACGATATAGGACGAGAGGGTTCCAACATACATAGTATATAAAGTCACGCCTATGTCCTGAAGGGCTAGGCAGTGACCAAGATTTACCAATTGCCAGAGTCCTGTCCAACCTGGTTTGCTTCATCAACATTCATTGGTGGATGTTTTTTTTATATTTTGTACTAAATGTGGTTCAAAGTCAATCTAGAAAAATTACTAACATATTTAGAATGTCAATTACCCAATTTCATATCCCATTTCCAAATTTCTCTTAATGATGTTTCTATGCAAGTACACAGGACCTTTCTACTGTCAGTGTAATCCATTTTCAATCCACCTTCGTTTTCACTTCGCGGTATAGAGCCATTGAAAGCCCCCAGTCAGCAGCTTTTTAGCTGAATGACTCGCCCAATGCAGTGAATTCCAAAGGCTCTAAATAATCTGAATATAAAAAGTTCCATCCATTAAAGTCCGGGTACTGGCGCACTCAAGTTGGCGCATGAGTTGAATGTCGCCGCCATTAAGTGCGCATAAGTGGAATGGATATCGTAGGATTTGTGGATTTAGGAAAGCGCGAAGTGGGTCCTAAATGGTACTAATATACCTCATATCTTTCAAATCTATAGCTTCCCTGCTCACACTGCTCTCAGACTTTTTTCCTACTTTTATCCCACTAACACGGGTCTCTGAGTTGGTGAGTTAAAAAAGTTTATGAGGATTATGTAGGATTGAGTCTTGCGCAAAGTGTGTCTTTGAATGAAGTAATTATATCTCATATATTTCAAATCTATGTGTTCTCTACTCTCCAATATCCAGCTCAAATAACACTCTGAGTTGATGAGCTGAAAGACTGAAACGCATAAGATTTTAGCCGCACCAACTACGAGAGCGCTTCCGCAAATTCGAGATTCGGCGTCTCGCTCATTCATCTAGCTCATCCATACAGAGAGTTTTAATTTTTATTCTTTACTAGATTGCCCACAAAACATATCATATTTAATATAGGTAAGTACCTACTCGGTTATTTAGGCATGCATAATTCATATACCGCTGAAACTTTTATGTATTAGTCCGATTAGGCCAATGTATTAGTCCAGTCCATCCAAAGGTTGTCTGGAAGAGATCACTTTTAGTGATAAGGCCGCCATCTGTACTCTTAGGTTAAGAAATATCTGTGTAAATATCAATTTTTATGTACAATAAAGTGTTCTCTATCTATCTATCACAGGACATTACATAAGAAATAACATGTACAAAGACGAGCTTATCTCGAGAGTGGGTTTTATTATCTGCTAACTAACAACTTCATCGAAGTCATTTTCAATGGATTTTGTACGAAATTTTACTTTTATAAGTTAACTAGTAAAGCCTACTTAGCTGTGATACTTTTCCTTTTAAGTTAATTATATGTACTACTACCCTGAATTTTTTCACGTTTCTACAATCAACCGTTTAGCCAGGAGAGGAGGGGTGGGGGGGGGGGGGACGCCCTACTCTGACAAAAAATTTCGCTTTAAGGCTTAATATTAGGCCAACGGAACCCTAAATCAAAAAATGGTTTTCATACACCCACAATATTTTTAACGACCAATCCAACAATGCCCCACATGATGGGATAGACGAGAAAAGAAAATCATCCCCACTTGTTAGGCGAGGCCAGAGTAAAAAAAAAATCCAATATTTTATTCTTAAACTTTGTCGGCGTGATAAATATGTATACACATACCAAATTACAGCTTTCTAGTACCACTGGTCTTTGCGCTAGGCCGGGACGGACAGACGGACAGACAGACAGACAGACAGACAGACGGACATGGCGAAACTATGAGGGTTCCTTGTCGGACTACGGAACCCTAAAAACCCGAAATAGTTGCATAAGATATTGGAGTACTTTCAGAATAGGTCGCTTACAACGCTGCAGAAGCAGGCGGGGTCGCTGTTGCCTTTTTAACATGAAGCTCAGTCGCACAAAGCTTACTAATTTATTATTTTGAGTGTTATTTGCACCGTTCCAACCGTCTCGTCTCAATTTCTCCTTCGGCAACCTTTCTATCGTAACGTTGCCTTGAAAAAATTGCTACGAGTATAAGCCATTGTTTGTGTTTTCCGGTGTACTGTACAATATAGAATATCCTTAGCTTATTGAATAATTGTTGATGATCTATAAAAGTTAGAGGCTGTTCATTACTTAAAATGATGTTGGAGGAGAGGGTCTGAAACAATCTTACTTTTTTGTATGCAGGGTTAAAATAAGAGTTATTTCGTCTTAGGAGTCAGAAAGTGGTAAAAATTGTCTTGCGTTATAAATAAACCACTTTTTATGTCAGGAACATTGGCCTCTAGCTCCGGGAGACAAAAATGAGTTAATGTAAAGTCTAAAGAATCACATAATTATAAGAATCTTTCTAAAGAGACAACCCAAGAAAGATAATTAAGTCCGCCAAGATTGCGCTCTAGACTCTTCAGCGTAATGTTTTCGTGTCTAGAGTTTATATCCCCTTGAAGTGGAAAGTCACAAATGGTTTTACGACCGAAATCGAACTGATTTCGCTACTATGTAACGTGAAAGGCAATCAACTCCCATCCGAATCAATAAACGTAATAATTAGGTCAGGACAAAAGGAAATTAAATGGAGGGGAAGCTTGAGACTTTGTGTTCATTTGCAATTAACAGAAACAGATGGAATTGAGAATTTAACTTAAATTAAATAATCATTTCAATCAGCTAGTAGCCCTATTTCTCTGTACCTGTTACTCAGTTTCTTAGTGAAATAATACGTCCTTACCGACTGTTCAATGAAAATCAAATACACTGGATTGGCTCTTTCCTGTGTTTGTAATCCATTGCCATTGAGATATCTTTTTTTAGTCTGTACTGTTCATATCTGATCTAATTTTAATTTTCTTAATATAAATATTTTAGTAAAACTCCAGCGTTACGACGCCGTTTGTGATTTAGTTTTTGTCAACCTATTTTTCTTGGCTCATGCTGAAAAACGGCGTCGACCGGTGTTGCGTGCATATCCGGGCGGCATAATTATTGCCGAGAACGGGGCCATTTGCCAAAAACTTTAAGATAAGAAGATAGCGTAAGAATATTCCTTGTCGTACACACCAGAAAACAGCACCTTTTGTTGTTTTAAAAAAAAAAGTTTGTCTATATTTATGTATAAAGTGTGTTTTTGGCAATAAATGTAGTTCACTTTCACTTTCCCTAAAAACTGTTCTCACGTTGTTATCTGTAATAATAATAGCAAATAACTTCCAAACCACACAATCACTTGACCTGGTCCCAAACTAGGGTACCCTGTGCTATGGTAACCAGGCAAGGACATCACAGACATGGAAACACGAGAAATACGAGAGGCCATTTGTACTCGTACAAATTGACAAATATGTATATGTGGATTACATTCATGTGATGTGAAAATCAGTGAATCGCTGGGCACTTAAAAAATGAACGTAAGAAAAAGGGAAACATAAGATTGGATTACATTTTTTATTGCACACCAAATATCTAAGTTTTATAGTATACAACTGGCGTTGATCGATCGATCGATTGAAAGCGATCTCCTCCAGACAACATGGGTGGCAAAGCATTTCCGTATTATAGACTGTATAGCATCTATTATATTCTTTTTTTTCAGCACTAACCCGTGCTGAGGACAACTTTAAAAACGTATTTAGAGACAATTTTATAAACCTGCACGTAATACAGAGAAGTTTGTAAAGAGGCTCGAAATTTCACTGATGCCTGCACTTGCCCATTAGCTCAGTTGGGAGAGCGCTGGCACGGTTAGCCAGAGGTCGCGGGTTCAAGTCCCGGCATGGGTGGAATTTTTAGCCTCTAAATATGTATTTTTTGCATAGCATCTAGTAGACGTTCACCAAAGAAAACTAACGAAACGTTAATTGGGCGTTTTTAGAAGTAACTTAAGTGAATTTTGCTTCTTGCATTACATTCCTTTGAAGTTATAAGACGGAGCCGCTCTGAATTATGACAGGCAATTCAGTTCCGAGAATTTCTCAATTGCCATTAGTGCTTGGATTAATTCGAGACATTAAACTTTACGGTATGACACGACGTAACAGCAGTTTGCCAACGTTTTTTCGCATCCAGGGCCATAAAGGTGCCGATCGACTGAGCAGAGGCGGGCAAAGTTTTGTGAACTATCTTGGCTAAGTCGGCAGAAAAAAGTAAGTTTAGAAATAAATTAATTATTCGCATTATATAAAGACATATGCGAGTAATTAAATTATTTCGCGGGCGTTTTCTTCCTGTTGATACTACTACTTTAAATAATTTTTTTTTACAGTTAGGATTTGAATTGTGAAAGTAGCCTTTTAGTGCCATTAAAAGGTTGCTGTAAATATTGTATCTATGTAGTATCTATCTTCGATTCCGTACTCTTTTCCCCATTCACTGTGACTCAGCCAGCCCATCGCCTTAGGGTGCGTCCACATCGGGAGCAAAAACGACCGAAACGTAAGTTATAGCCGTTTAGACCCAACTCACGGGTGGCTATTCCGCCGACTGCATTGCGGTTATCCATTGCGCTGACGGCCAGTGATTGATACGACTTCGCTGACCGTGGCTTTTTTTGTTCTGTGAGCAAACACCTTTAGGACGAGCTATTTCTTTATTTCTATAACTTATGTCGTCTTTTAATGCCTTCAAGGGTGTTTATGTTGCTTCCATTTAACGTCTATTTGTGTTATTCAAAATGTTTATTGTAAGCACAGACATGAGCCTAGCTAGACTGGGCTTCTTCGCATGCCTAACATAAGTGCCAGGCACCTATGCCTATGCGGCCGCTACTGTCGTAGTCCGACGTTCCCAAAAATTGACAAAATGCCTCATTGCGTAGTGATAAACTGTATAAATACAACCAAGGTCCTTCCAACCAAAGAGAATCGGGAATTTCCTTCCATTTCCGTCATAGTGGGTAGTGAAAAAACCGCGCGCTTGGTCTTCATACAAATCACAGTGCTTGCGTTGCCTATTTAGATTCATGTCGGTGATTCACCGTCTTTTCCTTCTATTTATCCAAGAGCTCCATTCAAACTGCTTGTCGTCGTGAAGCACCCTCCTGACTGTATTGATATGAAACCAAACGAACTTCTTCAGAGACACTCGAAGAAACAACGAAGCACACAATCTTCGCACACAGAACTGTCTGTTACAGACTTTTGCACAATTTTGCACCACCTTTCTATAGCAAAAAAAAACGAAGAGCAGAGGTATAAGAAAGGTCATATAAAAGTAGGTTTGCACAAATAATATCTTAATAAAAAATTGAGGAAAAAACTAAAGGACGCTGTAAAAAGTATTAAACTTGAACATTTCATTAGTCGATAGGAAATATTTACACATACTTATACATAAGCTCACGGCTGTATCCCAGAGGGGTAGGCAAAGACCAGGGTTTACCTCTTGCCTTGATTCTGACAAACCTGTTTTCCCTCGTCAACATTAATTTGTCGCTGGATGCACGCACGCTGTATATTTACCAAAAAATAGGTTACTTATTTAACGATTAAAGACCGACTTGCACCACTTTCTTAAATATGACTTAAACAGCATTTAACTAAAATTCTTCATACAAAAGTCGATTTAAATGGCGACTTAAGTGACATGTATTCCTAACCGGCCGTGTGGCGCCGGATTAAGAATAGCGTCACTCCATTTCCTTCCGTGGATGTCGTAGAAGGCGACTAAGGAAATCAATTACCAGGAGACGGGCAGCAGTGTCTTCCTGAGATTCCAACCGCATATTGCGATCGCCAACCCGCCTGCCAAGCGTGGCAATTATGGCAAAACCACTCACGGTTATGAAAACCACGAAGGAGGCTTATATCCTGCAGTGGGCATCAAATGGCTGATGATGATGATTCCTTACAAAACAAGTGGTGCAAGTCGGCCTTAGGTTTTTAAACGAATGAAATTCAGTTCGTATATGATTTTCAATTCGTATGACGCAACGGCCACGTTGGAGAGTCCTAATATGTGCTTTATACCAATGTTATTACGCGTGAATTTTCCATGGCCCTTATCTTAAGGTTTTTCCTTAAGGCTAAGTCCTCTGGGTACTATAAATAACTGTTACACGTTATCTGCCCTAATTGGGGGAAACGGGACGCGCGGTAGCCCTGGACCCTAATTGTGGCTCAATTGGGGATTTTGAGTTTTATTTGATTTTCTTTCCATCGACTTCATTGTGACTCCAAATTTTAGTTGTGTGAGAAAAGTAATAATTTCGCGCCTTGAACGTCCTGTCACTTTAAGTCATTTAAGGCGTCTGGTTAGGTTAGGTTAAGACTTTCGACTCATTAAATAATTTGTTCTTTTGACATTTTGAGATAACTAATCCTTGCTTTTAGGGTTCCGTACATGAAGGACGCGCACAGGAATACATTAATATGCCTACAACTTCTGTATGTCTGACCTATAAAGTGACTACTATATAATGTGTGGTAGTTGAACTATAGCTATAATCACAAAGGGTTAAACTTGGTGTGATTAAAAAAAAAGTTATTGTAGTGTATTGTGACGCTCTTATACAACAACCTGTTGCAATACAAACTGTTTTTTTTATTAGGCTTAGCTTAGGGAAACCTTTAATGTTAATTTACTCCAAGCAACCGATCGAGCCAAGAGGCATTTCAAGGACCAGCTAAGCAATTAGTAGGCAAGACGCGATCGGTAACAATACGTCACGGGCCCGCAAATGAAACGGCGCGTTCAAACGATTTGGTCGCAAATAGCACTTCATTGAGGTACACAGAAGTACCCAGCTTAATTAGCACTACTAATAATATGTATTTTATAATGATATTTGGGTTTTTTATTTATTATATGTAAATTTTATAGATATCAAACGATTTGGCCGCGATTAGCACTACTTTGAGACACACAGAAGTACCCAGCCTAAGTAGCACTACTAATAATGTGTATTTTATAGTGACACTTAGGTTTTTTGTATTATACATTTTATAGATATCATATATAGAAATCAAACGATTATGCCGGGATTAACACTATATTGAGACACAAAGAAGTAGGTACCCAGCCTAACTAGTACATTAATTTTATAGTGATATTTAGGTTTATTTTTGTACTATATGTAGATTTTACAGATATCAAACATACATAGAAATCAAACGATTTGGTCGCTATTGGCACTACTTTGCGACATACAGAAGCACCCAGCCTAACTAGCAATGCTAATAGTAGGTATGTATTTTATAGTGATACTAGCTAACTCGGCAAACGTTGTTTTGCCATACTAATTAGCTCAAGATGTATTCTCGGACCAAATATTCATAAAAGTTCATAAAAGTCGTTGAACCGTTTCGGAGGAAATCGATTACAAACATTGACGCGAGTTTTTTATATATTAGATTTAGTTTTTTATTATGTGTAGATTTTATAGATAGTTTATAGATAGATAGATAAAAGTTGTAGGTTATCTAAAACATAGTAGGTTACCACAAATTTCAATTTAGAATTAGAATACCTTTTTTCTGAGAGGTTCCAGGAAGCCTGGCTGGATACAGTCGTCCACGCTTCGTTGTTGGCGTTCTGCTACTTTGTTGCTAACTTGTTGACGCATTCTGAGTCCATATACCTACTTATATAAAAGTATTTGAAATTGCATATTATATTTTTTTCCCATTTATTTTGCAAGCATTTACCTTTTCAAGTAAGGAGGTCGGCCAAGGCGGACTTTCTGTCATCGTCGCTTTATTCATAGTCGAACTTGGTACAATAATAATTAGCGAAACGTTTCCAGCCAGGTGTTTTGCGTAAGGGCCGGGCGGTGTGCTCGCGACTTTATAGTTGTGCGTTTAGTTATCGCTTAGGCGGGTAACGGGTTGCGTATCGATTCCGTCAGCGAAAATGACTGTAAAATTAGTTAAGTATTTTTAGTCTAATATGGATTATACAGGATATCATTAAAATATTATAAACTGCTGTCACCAACGTCTTCATATCATAGTCGCTTCGCAGTCGACCGTCATTGAAAATGATTAATACCGCAGATTCTGTGGGGGCTCCCCCGGGACGTGTTCTATATACAAATTGAGATACTTGCATATAATATTAAAATCTGTAAGCCCGCGCTACGTGACAGAGCGCGGTGCAGTGTTATAATCGCCTTAAGCGGGTTTCGGGTATAATTTTGTCTTATGTTTTAATTTAGGTCATTGTTTACTTGGGTGCCCAATTTAATCCGCTGAGCCGTTTAGGTGTCATCGAGTGCAAAATATCCAAATTTGTACTGTGTGGATTGGCGTTATTTACTAAGCCCCGGTTTCATGTAGATTAACAATTTGTTAACGTACGCACAGTACAGTCGCCAGTACGCCAATCTTTACATTGCGTGTACTCTACTCAGTTACTTTACGTGTGAGTTTTGAATGGAAGTGTAAAGCTCGAGCTGTCAACTGAACGTAACGGACGGGTAACCGAGGGATATAACAATTATATAAGAGGGTACTTATGATCAGTTATTAGAGGGGTACTTATGACCTGTGATAGAAGTGAAAACTTATATATTTTAGAAATTTTAACAGCATCTGGAGCCGAGTATACGTTATTTAGAGTCAGTGACCGACTCGACTGGTGGCGAGTATATCTGATTATGTCCGTAATTGACTGACTGGAGCCGAGTATAACCGATTGTGTCAGTGATCGACCGACTGGTGACGAGTATATCCGATCCAGTATGAGTGATCGATTGACTGGAGCCGAATATAACCGATTCAGCGTCATAAATCCATAACGATTCAGTTTCGTTCACTGTTTAGAAAAATACACGCCTAACGAAGTTTCACTTCAAATCTGCGAGACAACCTAACAGGAACTTAGATATTCTGAATAAGGCATTTAGTCTGATTATGACAGCACTATCCAAAACAAGGACGGCCAGACCAAAACTTTATGGCATCCTAACCTTCCTATCTTGTGCCAAAAGTCGACGGGCGTAGGGTCAAGGACCTCGGCCTTGACTTCAGTAGCTTTGACCTTTAATAGTTTCGTTTGAACCACCCAATGTCTAGCGTCAGTAGCTACAGCGTGTTGAAGAATGTTCCGGTGCAAACTAAAGGGGGTTATGATCGTTTTCGTCAACCACACCGTATGTCCTCTTAACTAGGGAACCCATCTTAACTTATCTATAATGTATTTTGTTTTCTGGAGTGTCCAATAAAGAGTTTTAATCTAATCTAATCTCAAATAACTTTCTAAATTCACGACTTTATACTGGAGGGGTAGGCAGAGACCAGGTGATGCCACTTGGCCCCTCCTGACAAACTTCTTTCGCTTTTATATATACTGGCTGAAATCTGAGTGATTTGAAAGCCGGGGTTATGTAATTAGTAATTAAAAATGGTATTTAATTAGACTATAACTTTTAAATAATACACCTGATTTAAAACAAAAATTAGTTGTAAAATCTTCTTTTAAAAATGCGCGAACAATTAATATTGCTTCTCCGTTTATCAGAACAAAGTGTCGAGTTATGTTTGGAAAGTGCCTTTTTAAAAAAAAACAAACTAGCGTACATTTTTAATAGGACGTTAATTTTCAAACCACCCAAAATTCATGGCGAACATATTCTTTAGAATCTTCATTTCAATGGCAACTTACAGAACAAAGGTACAGCCTAGAAATTAGGGCCAACAATGGTCCGTAAGCAGTAAGTGATGGATGAATTTGGGAGCCGAAAATAACTAACAAGTAACCCTTAACTGTAAGATTGAAAAGAACGATTAAAAACCGTTGTTATGGTGGTCCGATCGGGCCATTTAGAATTCTACAGATTACAACAAGTTAAGTTGGCTTCGAAAGTTGCTGAAAACGGGCATTTTCCTTGTCATAAATACAAATATATGGGATCAACTTTACTCTGAAATCAAGAAAGAAATATTTGCTGTGTCATCCATTCGCTAGATCCAAAAAGTTGTATCGAACAGGTGGTATTTTTTCTCCAAGTCGGTCTCATAATAAAAGATTTTTGTACTTGCGAGTAATTGAAACACGCTGTATAATCTAGTTCAACTGGATCGATTGAAGTAAACTTTTTATATTTTCTACATATTTTGCTTAGTCAATCGCTGCTTTTTTCGTAGATTCTTGATCCGTGAACCTACGAGTACTTTGCGTCTCTTCAAACTGAATATGGGCCTACTAAGCTTCAAGCCTCCTATTCCGTAACTGTCCACTGTATTGGGTGGTCGATAATGACGTTTCTGAAGTTACATGGCAGCGCCTCAGGTTTCTTTTGAGACTCTTTTTTTCACTGCCAGCACGTCTCACTTATCGCTAACTATTCTCTAAATCACGAAACTTTTACTGTAATCTCAATAAACTATCTACCAGTTCACCGTCGAGGATCACACCTGATACCTTTCAATCCAGCCACCGCCCCAGTCTCCGTGCCGCCGCTCAACCTAAAATATGAAGTAGAAATAGGCCGTTCCCCGAACTCCGGAAACTGCGGACATGACCGGAAATAGCCGGTTCGGGTCCGGGCGCCCCGTCCGCTGATAAATTCACGGGACAAATTTTAATACCTGCTCCGCCCCAAGTGATAAAGGCCCTGCAATTTGTCTAGACCAAAAAAGGACGGTGATACGCAGAAAAGGACTTCCACTATCTATATAGCGTCTTCATAGCAGGGTCTACAGTCTACTAAATGCACGGTTATAGGCCCGGCAATGGCTGTTTTTAGGGTTCCGTACCCAAAGGGGTAAGGGACCATATTACTAAGACTCCACTGTCCATCTGTCTGTCTATCTGTTGCCAGGCTGTATCTCATGAACCGTGATAGCTAGACAGTTGATTTTTTTATAGATGATGTATATTTGTTGCCGCTATAACAACAAATAAAGGCAAAGTCAAAGTCAAAGTAAAAAATTTTTATTCGAAGTAACACAGAAACTGTGACTTATTGAACGTTACATGAAAAACTAGGTCTCCATTTCAAAATCTAGATCATTTGGAGAACAAACGGACAAAAAAACTCCAAACTTAGTCTTTTCAAACCTATTCCTTAAGTAACAGAATTTACATGTCATGTTTACAATACATGGCATGTCAATAGTAAGAACAGAATAAAATAAACGTTTAAGGGGGGCTTATATACAACAAAAAAAAATTGTTAAAAATTGTTCTATTCGACCCTTAGAGAATTTCTTTGATTAGACTGCAAAAATATAGTTTTTTGCTACGCTTAGAAAACTGCAAAACGTCAATTTTAAATTCAATTTTTAGAGACTACCTCTGCTATGACGTTACATAGTTTGCAAACAAACTCGTAAGGCTTGGGCGTAACCATGGCGATTAGAATATTTACAAACTTAGTGACGTCACGACTGTGGTGAGTAGCGTTTTCGTCGCTTCAAATCAAAGATTTAGGGAAGGCAAAAGAAAAACACGATACCTCTACAGCACTTATTAGAATCAGTTTATTTATCATAGCATAATTTATGAGTGTTTTAGGGAATCGTGTTTTTATTAATAACAGTGCTAAGTATATTTAGGTTTGTTAGGGCAAGTACTAAAGCGTTAACTAGCGTATTATATTGAACAACTATGTGCTTAGTAGACTCGTCCCCCAGGTCGATATCATTATCTACTCTACCACAAATACAACTGTCAGTGTGGAATCATTTGTCACAGCCCTTTTCAATACCGTGACATCATGAGAGAACGTGCAGTTTAGTTGTCTTCTACGGTTTGTCCCATGTGGATTAAGTCGACTAATTTGAGAGTACGGTGTATTTATTTATTTGCCTTCTTAACAATAACAAGAAAATAACTATTAATTGAGTTCAGCACAAATTTTTAAACATGCCTTAAAAGATTAAAATTTTAATTGAGTTGAATATTATTAATAAAATTATTATTAAAACGATAATATTTTTTTTACATATTACAAGCACCAGCATAATGTTGAGCAATAAATTATATTTATTTTAGATGAGTTATATTCTACATGTATTTTTTTTGCCTTCTCTCAGGGAGAGAGTATGGGCTTAATCACCACGCGTGTCCACCGCAGATTGGCGATTTCAAGCGCTCAGGTATGTGAATAGCTCAGACATTCAGGTTTCCTCACTATGATTTCCTTCACCGTTAGCGAGTGGTATTACTGCTATAACTTCACAAATATACATAACTTAGAAAAAAAGTAATTTAATTTACTTATTTGGAGAAAATACAGGCACAGATAATAAATATTTTATGTTTTACAATATGTGGTCTGCCCTATGGAACTCTCTATTTCTCTTTATAGTAGCTGGCCGGCATAGCCGTCTAGTCGGATTTTGAATATTTTGAAGAGAATCGTTACAGTACCTTTTTGCATTTATTCTGAGTAGGTAGATACGAATATAACATGTTTTCAATCAATCTATCCACGTTTAGACCCGTGTCAATATGTCAGATTATTTATTAAACGTCCAATGGCAACTCCTAAGCTGGGTCTACGGTGCTCGTGTTCCTCATTAATCATTACACAAGACAATCAACGTAGGTGCGGAAAATCCGACATCTTTGTCGCATATTTGTTTCAATTCGTTTCGAAAACGGATTGGAGCGCATTTGTTTTCTTATTTTGCTTCCCTAGCAGTGAATAAATATGTTTTTCACTTCTCATGCTCTAAAAGTTCGTCTTTATGTCGTGCGTAGGCGACATAAAGTCGCTTTTTATGCTCTAGAGCATAAAGTAAAATCTTCGTCGAAGACCAAGGCAATCGCTGCAACAGCCACACGAACATCTTTAACTTCATACAACAACCTCTTTATTTTATTTCGTTTCGTTCGTATTCTAAGACCAAGGCAAAGATACCAACAGCCAAAGTACACAATAAAACTTCATGAAATAAACTTATAATTTGTATTTCGTCTCATTTATTATTTTTTATATTTGTTTATTTTTCAATTTAGTAGATCAGTATAGTATTTAAGCCATAACAACAACTTATCATAGTTATAAAAAGAAAATGTTTTTATAACTGAGCAGTATGTAACGACCTTAAGTCAGGTGTCACGTCCCTACAGAAAAAAAAAGAAAAAAAAGTTAATTGGCGGGAACCATAATTATTTTACATGTTGCTGTTTCATTTCCTCGCAATCGAAGTGAAAAGTAGAGTGTACAACTCGTCCATAAAACCAATTTTACACTCGACTTTATATCTATCCTCGCTCGCAAGCTCGCTCGGATGGATAAACGTCTCGAGTAAAATGGTGCGTTTTATGCACTTGTTGTACAATCTACTATTTCACTTCTCATGCTCTAAAAGTTCGTCTTTATGTCGTGCGTAGGCGACATAAAGTCGCTTTTTATGCTCTAGAGCATAAAGTAAAATCTTCGTCGAAGACCAAGGCAATCGCTGCAACAGCCACACGAACATCTTTAACTTCATACAACAACCTCTTTATTTTATTTCGTTTCGTTCGTATTCTAAGACCAAGGCAAAGATACCAACAGCCAAAGTACACAATAAAACTTCATGAAATAAACTTATAATTTGTATTTCGTCTCATTTATTATTTTTTATATTTGTTTATTTTTCAATTTAGTAGATCAGTATAGTATTTAAGCCATAACAACAACTTATCATAGTTATAAAAAGAAAATGTTTTTATAACTGAGCAGTATGTAACGACCTTAAGTCAGGTGTCACGTCCCTACAGAAAAAAAAAAAGAAAAAAAAGTTAATTGGCGGGAACCATAATTATTTTTACATGTTGCTGTTTCATTTCCTCGCAATCGAAGTGAAAAGTAGAGTGTACAACTCGTCCATAAAACCCATTTTACACTCGACTTTATATCTATCCTCGCTCGCAAGCTCGCTCGGATGGATAAACGTCTCGAGTAAAATGGTGCGTTTTATGCACTTGTTGTACAATCTACTATTGCGAATGGAAGACGGAATAAATAGGTACTGTGTGTATTCTTAGATGTTGCATAATGTACATACAACAGCGGATCAACCTTTACATTTTCGTTGCAAAGGCGCCCGTAGCGTAACTGAGTTTAGTGCACGCGTGTAAAGATTGATGTGCTGTCAACTGTACAATGTATATACATACATAAACTTTCGCCGGAGGCGTAGCCAGAGACCAGAGGATAAGCGATGATCGGATAGGGCATTATGTGGAGTAGTAGGCAATTATATTAAACTAGAAAAGCTGACCCAGCAAGCATCCATTAGCTTGATGGAATAAACTCCGCAACATATTTTCCTGTGTTTTAAGGTTTTGCCCTGCACTATGATATAACTACTAGCTGAATTGGCAAACGTTGTTTTGCCATATTAATTAGTGTATGACCTATTCTCAGACCTACCAAATATACACAAAAAGTTTAATAACAATCGGTGAAGCCGTTTCGGATGAGTTCGATAACAAACACTGACACGAGATTTTTATATAGTATATATATATTAGATATATAGCTACTCCATTTTAACATGATTTAAATAGAACTGAACTTCTTCTGTTGTAGGAAAATGATTTACTGAAGGCTGTCGAGCGTAACTCGCATATATAAATCATACAATACAATACAGGGCATGCTATGAGATGAATACATATTCCGCTGCTTATTGGATGCGGCTCAATTTGTTTCTGTTTTTTTAGGGTGTTTCAGCCTTGCATAGATAATTATATATGTTAAATAGAACAGAACTTCTTCTATGTAGGAAAATAATTTAACGGAGGCTTTGACACTGAAAGAGCTTACAACGAAAATGTAACTATACTTTCAGTACAGGCCCCCGTCTGGACTCTTAGTATAAATAAATATCTGTGTAATTTCCTTTTTTGTGTATAATAAAGTTTTCTCTATCCGTCTATCTACGAGTATCCAATACAATACAGGAGATGCCATAAATTGAATATAACTTCCGCCACTTGTTGGATGTGTGTGGCTCAAAGCGGCTGCTCATGCTTGAGATATTATCACGTCACGCCGGCTGCTGTGCTCATAACGTCGGATGACAAAGAGCGGGGACTACACACATGAGACTAGCTAGACATCGCAAGCAATTTGTATGAAAAATCACAGTAAGGCAGAAAATTGTCAAATATAATTTCGATTCCCTTTCTGACGAGTGAAGAAAAAGGAGCAGGAGTAGACATTTTCAATTTGCGGGCATTGTAAGGACGAGTTCTTAAACTTACTTTAAACTCGATTTGTTATATCTAGTGTACATCGTTTGTAAGCTGCAACTTTCCCTAAAATGTAATAAGTGAAACGAAGATTTTTAGGTTCCCGTACCCAAAGGGGTAAGGGACCCTATTACTAAGACTCCACTGTCCGTCTCTCTGTCTGTCTGGCTGACTGGCTGTCTGTCACCGTATCTGTGACTATATCTCATGAACCGTGATTGCTAGATGGTTGAAATTTTCACAGATGATGTATTTCTATTGCCGCTATAACAAAACATACTAAAAACAGGATAAAATAAACCTTTAAGGAGGGCTCCCATACAACAAACGTTGTCTAAAGACAGCGCTCGCCATCTAGCGGCCATCTTTGTAACTTTCACAGCGCCGATGTCATGTCGTTAAATGTCAATGTTAAACAAATTATCTTGGTATATGAAAAAATCTGGTGTCACAGTGTTTGTTATTGAACTCCTCCGAAACGGCTTTACCGATTTTTATGAATTTTTTTGTGTATATTTGGTAGGTCTGTGAATAGGATGGGTCCCATTAGGCCTTATTCCGTGTGGCGCCGGATTAAGAATAGCGTTACTCCATTTCCTTCTGTGGATGTCGTAGAAGGCGACTAAGGAAATATATTACCACGAGACGGGCAGCAGCATCTTCCTGAGATTCCAACCGCATACTGCGATCGCCAACCTACCTGCCAAGCGTGGCGATTGTGGCAAACCCCTTCATGGTTAGGAAAACCATGAGGGAGGCCTATGTCCTGCAGTGGGCGACAAATGGATGATGATGATGATGATGATGATGATGAGAATAGGTCTTATGCTAATTAATATGGCAAAACAACGTTTGCCGAGTCAGCTAGTATTAAATATGACGTTAGTGGACATTCTACTATGCGTTTTAAAAAAATAATATTGCATATCAAATTAAGTTATGGTGACTAAATAATTTCTTATGGTACGTAGAGTTTGATGTGCAATTGGTATTTTTCATAAAACAGAGTAGGCTTGTCTTTCAAACAAAATATTCTAGAGAATTCTCTAGCATATTTTGTAAATACCTAACAAGCATTTTCTTGCGTGTGGTTAAGTTTCATTGGTGTTGGTTATGCATTCATTTAATAACTATTCTATGTAAAACAGTTAATAATGTCAATTATATTACTATACCGGCTGCGACTCTGTAGAGAGATAATAATAGTAGATTGTTAACCAAGGGCTGTATGACATCAAGTGCATACGAGGTTTTTGGCGCCTGAGCGCAGCGAGGGCGCTAATTAGCCCGAGTATGCAATTGATGCTTACACCCGAGGTAAACACTGCTTTACATATCGATTGTGAGGTAAGTAAAAAAACAAGAAAGCAGGACTTTTGAGAAAGAACTCCAAAACACGAAAATCTTGAACACCGTGGACAATGATCAAGTTGGTGATATCATTTTTTCGGACGTGAATTTTTGAAAACTTCACCCACACGTACTGATAACCTTTGGCCTTCGCGGTGTCCTTGGTTTTGGTGAGAAGCATCTTCTGTTGGGGTGAAAGGTGATCATTCACGAAGATGCGCCTTGGTTCTTCCGCGAGGCCTATGTGAGCCGTAGTAAGATTTTTCATGGCTCGAGCCCGCGCCACAAATTCCTCCTTCACGTAGCGATTCACGAACGAGACTATTATGTTCTTTTCCTTAGAACCAAACGTAGGCACACGGGACAGATAATTTATTTGCCCTTTCAATACCGCGTAGTCAATAGCACCTGTGATTTTCTCCACGATTTCGAACAAGTTTTCGTTCTTTTTCACGGGAACACCTTTTATTTCGACGTTATTTAGGCGCGTCCAGTTGTCACTGCTATTCTCCTCTTTTGGGTTCTTCTCCAGTGTACCAATTCGACTCTCCATCGCACTCAATTCTACTTTGAGGCTGTCAACTTCATCGCTGTTAAACTGACAGGCAGTCCTAAGATCATCGACTTGGGTTTTTACCTCCCTCATGTCCGATTTTATTTTGGCGATATCCTTAAGTTGAGACTCCATGGACAAAAGTTTTGCCATTATAGATGCAAGGGTGACCGTTTCGTTCAAGCCCGCTGGCACATCAACTTTGGCCTCTACAGGTACGGGATCGGGTTTAGGGACTGACACAGCTGACTGTTTACGGCAAACACAGGGACACACCCACGTTGCCCTGCGAGTGGCCCCAAGCTTCCTCCATCCAAGTTCTGAGACTTTGGCACACGAAAAGTCGTAATCGTTGCCACATCCGTCACAATGGACACCGTCATTAAACTTAACACCACACTCGTGACACTGCAATGACATTCTTGATAGTTATGGTTGAGCACCTCTGGAGTTTTTGCAACAGGCGATACGTGCAAACGGAAACAACTCAACAGAACAACTGACAATTTTGAACAATTTTGTATGGAAGCCATGGCGCGCTATCCCGCACTATGACATAGTATAGCGCGCGTGTATAGGCAATATACTCTACCTAGTTCGATATTTAAAATAAAATCTTCATAAATTCTTATATAAATTTTCTCGATTCCGATTCGAGTGAATAATCGATACCGAGAAAAAAATATTAACTTTTGAAAAATATTCTTCTTGCCAGTTCTTTTTTCAAACTCCAAAACCTATGCTGTAATGTTAACATTACATGGTATGTTTTGAAACCTATGCTGTAATGATATCCATACACCCTGGCATTCAGGGAAGTAAGTGACTACTTACAGAGCAAGAGATATGTAAAATAAAATAATGTAAACTCTGATATTCTGAAGATTATAAATCTATGAAAAATCTCAAGAAACAAAAGATTTAAAACATATACTCTAACTGGGATTCTTCAGAAGTAGCAAATTTTTGAGGTACCCGTAAAGCGCGCTATGGCACGGCCCACGATTTCAAGGCGTTTCAAGTTCAGCGCCCTCGTGTGGATATGTGGATTTTGTATGGAAGCCATGGCGCGCTATCCCGCACTATGACATAGTATAGCGCGCGTGTATAGGCAATATACTCTACCCGTGTCTGCCTACCGAGCTTCACGCAAGCATCAGATTGCGTCCGCCCCAGCGTCACAGAACCGTACGTGCGTCGCGTTCCAATTCCCCAAATATGAATACGAATTATGTGTCGGCAACCCTTTAAGCCGCCTTTATGGAATCCCGATTTAAATTTTATGCGACTGGAAATTTGCATGGCTGGCTAGAGGGAGAATGCTCCCACTATTTTTGTGAAAAAGAAAACTTAAAAGGGAAAAAGGTATTTTTCACCTTTCCGTCGGAATTTTTCGTAAATCGTCGCCCCGCCCACAATCACAGGTAGAATAGAAAACGACCAACAGAGATACTTGTTGGTAGCTTTTATAGATTGCCTACGGTTTTTGTGGAATGAACCCGCTTCAGAACTGGTTTTTCAACACAAATTTGAACTTAAAGCGCGATTTTGGGAATCATTTCGAAGGTTCCTATAAAGTTGATACTAGAGAGATGGCCTTTGACCAACACATTAATTAATATAAAATATAACTTTTAAAAAGAAACGCTAGGTTGCTGGTCTGAGGTAGTTTAGGATAGTAAGTTCTAAACCTAAGATTGTTTCGACCAAATTTTTATATTAATGTTGTACAATCTAATGTTTCTCCCAGCTATTGAATGAAAAAAAAACCGGCCAAGTGCGAGTCAGACATTAGACGCAAAGATCGAGAAAAACCGACAAAAAAAAAAACGTTTGTTCATCATCTCTGAAAATTTCAACTGCCTAGCTATCACGGTTCATGAGATACAGCCTGGTAACAGACAGCCAGACAGACAGTGAAGTCTTAGTCTTAGGGATCCCCTTTGGCACCCTTCGGGTACGGAACCCTTAAAAAGCCGACATTCATCTTTTGCCAATGTAGAATAAAATTATTATGCCGTGCTGGTCTGAAGTGGCCCAGGACAGAAAATTCTCAAGTTAAGCGAGAGAGACCTTTGCAGCGCAAAAGTGCAACCCAAACGCAGGCAAAAGCTGTCCATCTGTTCCCCTCAAGTAGCCCGCTAGCTCCCCAGGCGCACTAGGAAAACACTGTACTATTACCGGCAAGGAAATTTGAGGGCCCGGACTCACGTCTGTCGCAATGCGTCTCATTATGGGCGCTGCCTCGGCGAAGAACAGTTTGAGGCCGAAATTGCCGTGTTACTGTCGGCAGGTGCACCCGATCGGCGGCGCTGCCAAGTTTTCAGCTCTCCGAACGGCTGCCGGCTGTCTAAGCGTAACTTTCATCATTCAGACCACATCTAGAGAACATAACGATAGTATACAAACTGAGGGTTTGACCAAGTGAGACCAGGGTTTGCCACTTAACACTATTGTCCTGACAAATCTCTTTCGCTTCATCAGTCGCTTCACGCCAGTTTCAAGAACTTTTTATCAATCAATTATGCTGCTTCCTAATTAGGATGCCGAGCGCTATTGTGCTGATGATGGTTACGTTAAGGTCCAACGTGAGGATTGCGACTGGAGAGGGCGTCGGTTATGTGCCCTCTCTGTCGTGGTCTGTCTTGCCTGTGAAAGTGCGGTTGCACTAGAGTACCTTATATTTTTGCTGCAGGAAAGCACAACCCAAACATGAAAAATACCCAGACTGGAGTAATTTTTACTAATGTGTGAACGTGTGAATCTTGCAACCACGACCTCAGGGTTGGTCAATCACAATAAATATTGTAAAAGATTGACTCATATGTGCCATTATAATGTGCCATCAAATGGCCTCAGTCTGGGTGTATATTCATGTTTGTGACGTCCTTGCCCGGTTACCATAGCACAGGGTATCCTAGTTTGGGACCATGTCAAGTGATTGTATGGTATGGAAGTTATTATTATTATTTACTTATTTATTTAATCACCTTGACGGGAGTGTTTCAGTAGTGTGGGCCTATCCGGCAACACACTACCCTTCATTGTCAGGTTTAGGTGACGCCTGACAATTTGCTGTTGTGCGGAGTATAAACAGCTTTCTGCATTTTACTCCGCAGAGTCGCCGGAAGATCCAGCTTGACTAGATCTTACCTTATTATTATTATTATGAAAATATTGTCAAGTCGATAGTAGGATTATTAGCAACGGATTTATAAGACTTTATCAGTAACAGTAGAGTATATTCTGCTCCTAGTCAACACCACATAGCTGTGTTTTAACAACTTTTAAAGATAAAGTCCCGTAACCACCCCGCGTGCATGCAGCGACAAATAAATGTTGAAGAAGCGTAGGAGGTTGCTCAGTAGAGTGCCAGGTAATAAACCTTAGTCTGTGTCTACTCCTCCGGGAAACAGGCGTGAGTTTATGTATGACTAAAAGCCCAGATAAATGTTTCTCTCCGAGCGCTGCACAATACAAAAAAGTTTTTGTATTTTACAACTCTCAAAAAAACTTTTTGTATTTTAGGCAACAAATTTAAAAGGATCCTTGTTTCGGATTGTAGGCGAGTAAAAGCTTAAGGCCAGTCGATCTGGGGATTGTAAAAATTGAGCTAGAAAGAATATCTTTTTCCCTAGAGAATTTGCCTAGGACACAGTCAAAATTTTTGGTCCGTTCCGTTGTAGACCGTGGCTTCATCCGATATAATTTTTGATCGTAAAAAGCGTTATTATTTCGAAAACTCGGAAAACGACGTAATGCACTTGTAATAAAATATAAAAGTATTTTTTTAAATTTCAATGCAAAATTTTCGTTTCGCAATTTAGAAACTTTTGTCTATACTTCATGTTTCAGGGAAGGTGTCGCCAGCACTTTAAGCACGCCCTTCTATTACCTATTGCACAAAAAAGTAGAGGTTGGTTGTGCGCCCGGGTTATAAATTCATACTCTGCATGCTGTGCTAAATAAGTAAGTATAAGATTCCACTTTTGGACAAATTGAAAAATGTTTTTTTCCAAAACAACATTTTACTCCGTTACTACATTTCACGTCACTAATTAAGTCGATGGTATGCTTACAAAAACATTACAAAAACTGTCAGGCGCATACCTACTCTAAGTTATGTGGGTTGACTTAAGAATTCTAACAGCGCCCTCTATTCTCTCTTATTTTTCTTCAGCCTATACCACCCACAGCTGAGTGTAGGTCTCTTCCAATGTATACCATTCGCGGCGATCTTGTCGTTTACGCGTTTCGCCTCTAATACGAGGCATCCTTATCATTCTTATCCGCGTGTTAGAGGCGAAACGCGTCGCAACGTATTTCTTCACACAAGTATTGGTGTCGGTGGTGGTGTGCATGTTTCTTGCTTCTGCTTGAAAAAGTGGGAGGATGTGGGATTTTGGCGAAATTTAGCAAAGTAATTTTCACATTTTAATGCCATTATGGATTTCCGCAAAGTAACGCCTGATTTCATACAATAACTCCGAAATATTGTTGAAAAAAAAACAGACATACATAATAATATATTAATGAACCCTAAAAAAAAACTACTTTCTTGATTGGTCATTTGCGTCGGTAGCAAACGGAACACGCCTAGTTTTCATAGTAAGGCTCGTTTCTGTTTCACGGTTTATCGATCGACAAAGGGGCCATATGGGCGTCTGGAGGGTAACAATTTTACTATCGAAAATACCGGCCTTTTGTGCGACGCGATGTTATGTCTATATCAGAAGGTCAATTGACAGTCTATAAAAGTACTTAATAATTATTGTACACTTTCCTCCCTTGTTTATAATGTTCGTATCACCACATCGAGGGTTGGCTGGAAGAGATTTCTGCTGAAATAAGCTCGCCATGTACACTTTTTAATTTTTCTGTAAATGTATTGTTTTATTCATGTGATTTTATGTGTGCAATAAAGTATAAAGTATATTGGCGAGTCCCTATCACGCACACATATATTTTGTATTATTTGTCTTTCTATCTTTTCACTCCCTCTCTCGCTCTTTCACGGTCTTTCTCGTTCATACCATATTTCTCACACACATCAACAATGAGTTTATTTAAAGTTATCTCACCAGATGGGCAATTGCCAATTCCTGAAGAGTTTGTATTATTGTAATATATTTAACAAATTTTGTTCCAGGACTTTAAATACTTTTTGTTTTTGTGTTCGTTTGTTTTCATGTTCGCATACCTCAGCGCTTGAAATTGCCCATCCGCGGTGAGCACGCGTGGTAATTAAGCCCATACTCATTCTCTGAAGGAAGGCCTGTAGGCTACACAAACAAATTCAAATTCTAAAAAATAAATAAATTCTTACAAATAGAACTCCGTTCAACGACTAACCGGGGTTCATTTAAATTGAGAGTACCTAATTGTTATTAGAGCATGTTTAATTTAACTTTAATTCTTTATGTATTTTATCGGAATACCACAGTCCACCAAAAAAACCGTAAAACCATTTATATGATGCTCTTATAACAATTAGGTACTCTCAATTTAAATGAACCCCGGTTAGTCGTTGAACGGAGTTCTAATTATAAGAAGATTGGAATTTGCGATTAATCTATTATTGGTGAAGATGTAAGTGCAATAACCGAGTATAACTTTGCCCTTTGCATCTACGTAATGAGATGATTTATACAGGGTCCCGTGGCACCTTCACGCACACTATGTAGATGGGTGATAGGACCACTCGGACGCTGCAGTGCCTGGGACATTGTTTTTAGATGGAGTAGGCTTGCCCAGCACTTACACCATCCTGACAGCTTAGTCGGCCTAACCCACAGGAATGACAAGTCAATACGTGCGGAGCCAACCAAGCCGTGGGTTTCCTCACGATGTTTTCCTTCGCCGTTAGCAGAGTATAACAGAGAGAATAACAGAGTAAACCTCTGATAATAGTATTTTCTGCTTATTGTGTGATGTTCTTAAGAATATTGTAGTGTGGGTTAGTTGGATAGAGACGTTGCTACCGACATTCAATTTATTTGTTGACAGCACTTTTACGGCTGCTTGTTGGGAGAAAAACACTTACTTATTTCGCTATTTATTTTGTTCGCCCTTACGAAGCCTCGGGAAACCAGCACGTGGTTAGTTGCACAAGAAAAATAAACCAAATTATTACATTTTCCATCGCAACATATAATGGCCGACGAATCACTTGAACAAAAATCCGCGTCGTCGAGACCAGTTTGCGATGGGCAGGTAAGAGCAATTTTTAAAATACGTATAATAATAACCCTTTAGTCGCTGCATGCACGCACGCCGGCTTCAGGTTCTTTTTATCTTGCCCTTCGCTAATACATCACCTACTTGGTCGAAACATGTCCGCTTGGGACGCCCTTTACTGGCCCTTCCACCCACATTCGCTCGTTTTGAGATTAAACTTTATGGGATACTTTTACTTCAATGTAACGCAAACAAAGTCTAATTTAATATATATGTATGTATATATATATTTTTTTAAATTAGACTTCGTTTGCGTTACATATATATATCGATTCATTTAACTAACAATAAACTTTGCTATTTACTAAAGCATTAATATGTGGGTTTCCTCTGACATTTACGACGGATTTCATAAAGCTATGTCGGTAGTAATATAGACATCGCTTTAAATTAAATACGTAGTTAATATCAGAGGGAACCCAGATATTAATATATCCCGGTCGAAAGGACCTTTCCTATAATACAAACGACTTTATGCCTTTGTTCTTCGATAATACTTTTGTTTACATACCCCATTTCATTTCCATATTCCTGTTACAACTTTCGGCGGGACCCTTCTCCAATCTCCAACTATCAGTCATACACTCGCGGGCAAGAAAAAAACTGTATGAAATATATTTTGCTAGAACTGTTTTCGAACCAACAGTTTTCCGATTAAAGTGAATTAATTTTTTCAGTTGAGTCCGAGTACAAGATTAATTCTAGAAACGGTACATCTCTATGTACCTACAAAGATAAAACATTTGACTTCGACTTGAACTTTCGTTCAACTGGCGGAAAAGAATGTTTTATTATTCATTCGGTAATCAGCTAAATTAACACATATGATGCAAAAAATAAAAAAATAATTAAATAATAATATGAAAATAAAAAAACCGCCCTAGTGTGTGTCGGACCACGCGCAGTGTAGGGTTCCGTAGAAAGAGGGGTTTCTTGATTGCTTCACACAGCTAACAACTTCGTCAAAGTAATTTTCAATGAAAGGAAAATGATCAAGTGATTAAGACACTTAGTATCGCTATCAACAAAGTTGTGCCACAATGAAATAATACCTTAATTTGAAGTACTGGCTTAGAATTTTAAAATACTATTGTTAGCATTAAAGTAATTCTCCGGACGAGGATGTAATTAGGTCATTAATACTACCGCATTTTTCTTGTCCTATACCATGTCATGACATGAAACTGTCATTCTCACACGTCGTGTGCATACTCTCCGCGTAACTCAGGTGAATTCAGCTAGCGAAGAGGTTGCACCGGGACTAAACTGTTCGTCCAGACTAAATTCTTTCACTCATTCTTCTCCAACCGCTCTTGAGTTGAAATAATAATAAGCCATAACCCACACAAAATGCATGGAAGCGATTTTATTTAAGCTGTAGTACTATTTATGCCCGGTTCCTATATTCAAGAACGACTCGTTTTGCTTACGGATAGTTAAAATGTCTACTCAAGTATTCCTCTTAAAAACGGTTTCGAATAACGTACCGTGCGATAAATGTATGGAGATAACAATTTGTAAAGTTCCTAACAATTTTTTAAACATCAACCAGCTATTCAAGTTACGGGACGCTTGTTAATGATAAGTTACCGATTACCAATAACGATTCATTAAATATAGGAACCGGGTATTAGAGAAGAAAATGGAAGTTGACGAGTGTTGACGATGGATTTGAGGCGACAATGTTCGTTTGTTACTAACACTTGTTGCAGCGACGATGACTGAGACGTAGGAGAATTCTAAGGGTATTCTTATAGTATAACAGGCCAGCGCAAATTCAGTGTATCATCCATAATGATGGAGTGTGTATTTTACGATAGAATACACACCAATATGGAGACTTACAAAAACACAAGAACTCATTCACTCCGTTACACTCCATCTCACAAAAATACTAACATTCATGCGAAATAGTACATAAACAAATATACATTCTGATCATGAAGAAAACAATCGCAAAACTGTTATAATGATAGGTGACAGGGCATAGCACAGATTATGAACGATGACGTTCAGTGCTGCAAAATGTAATTTATATCGATCATCAATTCGATTCCATCAGTCACCATTTCATAAAATATAACTGAAATGTAATATAATTGATTAACGTGATGCGAGTAGAAAGCCCGGTGATTATGCCTCATATCACCTTTACATAATAACATATATAATGTGCAGTCTATGTACATAAACCATGACATTTTAGTTGCAAAGTCACCCATGCGTAGGTACTGATTACGTTATGTGCCCACTTTAGGGCACGAATCGTCTCGCACGCGAGCTCGATGACTTTCAGCTCCCCGAACAAGTCGGTTTCCGATAAGGCTTTACATACGTTGGACCAAATACATACGCTGCGGCAGAATGTACAAAATACCGAGGAGTATAACCTGCCACTATTTTTAGCTTTTTTGGAGTGAGGTGAGGTATGGGGACATGGGGTGTACCTCATACACATGTTTCCTCTCGATGTTTTCTGTAAACGTTGGACAGTCGTACTGCTATAAAAAGATCACATACAATGTCCGATTCGAACCCAACACCTTGGAATGTGATGCAAGCGTTCTGTTAATACATAACCACCGCTTTCCTGATTTATTTAAAGATCAGCATCCGAGCGATTCCGTCAAATTAAGGTCCACAAGATCCACGGATCCGTGTGGCACCGGATTAAGAATAGCGTCACTCCATTTCCTTCCGTGGATGTCGTAGAAGGCGACTAAGGAAATAAATTACCAGGAGACGGGCAGCAGCGTCTTCCTGAGATTTCAACCGCATACTGCGATGGCCAACCCGCCTGCCAAGCGTGGCGATTATGGCAAAACCCCTCATGGTTATGAAAACCACGAAGGAGGCCTATGTCCTGCAGTGGCCTTTAAATGGCTGATGATGATGATGATGAAGGTCCACACTGTTGAATCTGTTATCTAGTGTTAGTACCTAATATATAATGTAAACCACAAATAATCTTAATGAACAGGTGGATAAAGAAATATGCAAATGAAGTAGGTATTATCAAACGAAATAACAAAAGTTGTTAGGTATGCAATTTTTTTCAGCTAAATATGCCTATTTCTTCCCTGTATCGATTCATTCGATTTGAAAAGTAGCGGTCGGTTGGATGGCAACACTACATTATTGAATGCACAGATTGAGATTTAAACAGGTCTGTGAATGGATCAGTAGACTTATATCAAGATGACAGCGGTCGTTAAACCGGAAGCATTAATTATTGTATAACTTTATTAATTTAGAATTACGGAGAAGTCATGGTTTAATAAGAAAACCCCTATTTTTTATAATTTAAAACATGAATTATGGACACTGAAAACTGGTGACACTATTTAGATTTTAGCGATACTGCTAATGGTCGAGATCCTTTGTACGAAATTTTCCTTTTACAAGTTGGTGGACTAGTACTCGTTTACTTTTAAAGTTAGACTACTTAGCTGTGATAGTTTTCCTTTTAACTTCATTAGGTGTGTTACTGCTCTGAATGTTTTCACGTTTTCTTACAAACGGCCAGGAGATGGGGAGACTCCCTACTCTAACAAAAGTTTCCGCTTTAAAGCTTAATATTTCGCGATCGGATACCTGAATTGAATGATGGTTTTCCCCAAGCCCAAAATGTTTTTAAAAATAGAAATGGTTTTCCTACGCCCACAATATTTAGGATAGACGAGAGAAAAACAAAATCATGCCTAATTAATTTGAAGGGGAGGTACCATAAAAAAAAGTTGCATTCCACCAAAGGGACATGACAAAACTATAAGATTTTATAAAAAATAAAAAAATTGATTACAGAACTCTAAAAATGGGCTCTCTTCCGATAAAAAAGCCTAAATAAGGGTTCTTTCGAATGAACCAATTTCCCTGCACCCACCTATACATGTGATATCAGCAATTGCCTCTTCAAATTGGCCCCCAAATCAGGTCCAATCACTAGTAATCGTCCTTTGTGCTGCAGTACAATAATACAGGGCGGCGTCTTCGCTTTGAAGATAGTGCTATCGCCTTAATACAATATGATGTGCCTTCAGCTATTCGAGACAAGGGCCGTGTGCTTTATGTTTTCGCTTCCATCTGATGGGAGGTAGTTCAAGGATTATCAGTCCGGTGTGCTTGCAGGGAATTATCATAGAAATGGAGATCTCCTTACATGCTTTTAAGACCTATTCTTGAAAAAGAGCAAAAAATATCAATAAAAAAGCGACAGGTGACAATCAATCAATCTACATGCGTATTAGGTTGAGATGTGATGTCTGAACCCATCAAACGTAGTCTTAACGTTTCACTGATACTGTAATGCCCGGCAGATTACATAAACAAAAATCCGAGCAGTCGGGACTAATGATCCTAATAATAATAGTTTGTTTTATTATCTGTTAATTTGATTAAAGTCGAGGAATTCTACGTCATATCCCGCGTCCCTCACCACTAGACTCGAAGTATGTCTGTACGAAGTCAGTTATTTGATTTTATACCAGCAACAATTCTCTATCTATGTCTCCACCTACTCTCGCATTCATTCAGCCCGGTACATCCTACGGTTGTCTGAAAGGGATCGATAATTAAAACTAGATAATTATAAATTAAAGATTCAAGATATTTCTTCTATTTTGTCTGTAACAACCAGAGCAAAATACAACACAATATTGATTCGGAGGATTCCAGATGATAACTTGATTCCAGAATGCTTGGATCAAACTGTCACAAGATTAAAATGTCGTTTGCAAATACGAATACCCCGTGCCTAATTCCGATTCTAATTATACCCGAGACAACACAATTAAGCCTAGTAGTCATAGTTGTTACTGCAATCAACATAAGAGCTATTGTTCAGCAAAATGGCACGAGCATTTTGCGTCGTATAGACGTAGTGAGGCACAAGTATAATCGAATGCAAAGATTTACAGCAAATAGTGCCTGGAGCCCTTTATACAAAATACAAAGACGCAGAAAGGCTACTCATGCAAATAGGTTTAATGCTGTGCTAAGTACACCTAGGTAGTGCGAGAAGGCTTATTTTAATGTTAATCAATACTTAGGGGATGTCTCCAAAATACTTCTTAACCCGATAAGACGATCATGTCTGGTATTGAAAATGTTATTATTAAGTTTATTATCCGTGTGGCGCCACTCCATTTCCTTCCGCGGATGTTGTAGAAGGCGACCAAGGAAATAAATTACCAGGAAACGGGCAGCAGCGTCTTCCTGAGATTCCAACCGCATACTGCAATCGCCAACCCGCCTGCCAAGCGTGGCGATTATGGCAAAACCCTTCATGGTTAGAAAACCAAGAGGGAGGCCAATGTCCTGCAGTGGGTGTCAAATGGCTGATGATGATGATGAAGTTTACAACACAAATAAGTTATTAAAAAATATACATGAACGCGGAGTTTCTTCTTCTGTGTTACAACTAATAAAATATTTGACTAAAAGTGTCTTCAAAGCGGTAAAGTAGAGAACTCTTTACCCAGCGACAAAAAAAAAACAATTTCGACGGTTTTACCTATTGGTCGTGATCAGGCTCAATCAGACTATACAGGATTGCTTGACATAATATAGTGCATCCACACTCTACCATTCACTCGACCTCACACGACGCTTTAGTGTTTTCTTGCTCATGCTTCGTGGCTGAAAAGCAGAGTGGACCTGCGGCGCGATATGCCAACATTTGGGATCGAACGGACCTGTGCCGGACGGACGAATGGTGATCAATGGAAGAGGACTTTCTGAGCTGCCTAGCTCCGTACCCGCAGAGAAAGGGTAATAAATACCAGTAACGTCGGTGACATTTCCTATCTGATCTGCGGAGCACGTTGCATTGTGCAAAGATACCCGCTCGCCCCCAACCATTTATCTTGGGGGATACCGGGGCGAAACGGCGTATAATATTTTATTCGCAGGCGAAATTATCGGCGGGCCTAATTTGAATTGGAACACAGTTTAGGCTGTTGGTTATGAGATGAGCTTTTGTGTTAAGAGTTGGTGAAGATAGATCTCTTTAGTTTGATACTTTCATTGTAGGTAGAGGTGAAGCTTACAGTAGGTACAGCTAGCTAAAACTGTTATGTATAACTCATATAGAACAGCATAATAGGTAACTATGTAGAAATATGCCTAACTATCAATATAGCTCATGGTAGTCGCCCATTATTGGGCATAGGCCTCTTCACCGTCACGCCAACACTGGTCCCCTACAAATCCCATCCATTGTCCTCCCAAAATGTACACTCAGCAATAATCGGTCCACAGTATGTAAATTTTCACGAGTAACTGTACAAGTGTACAACTCTACATATAATTCATCTGGAAAATTAGGCGTGAATTATGTCTGCATAATTTTGCGGGGATGTTGTATTAGGACTACAAATGAACTGCAGTAGCGCAGCAGCAAATGGCACCTATAATACTTATGTTAATAGGGTTCAATTTGCATCAATAATGACTTCGCTAATGACTTTCAATTATCCACTCGTGTTGAAAGCTTTTCAATTGTGTGGTGTGGGTTTAAAATGTTACTTTTCCAGAGCGCGGGAAAGGATGGATTTTTCTTTGAACAACAGACTTTTCTTCGCGTCGTCTACGAAGGAAAAAGTTTTATAGCATGTCTTATAGCTTAACTTGTCTTACATTATCTTACCTTACATTTTTAGCAGAGGAAACGTAAGGTAAGGTCAACTATAAAACTTGTAATCCAACCAGTACAATGTAACAATTTCAAGGTTATTTTATTTTCTGATTTTGAGATCCAAAGGTATAGAGTGTAAAAGTGTAGACGTATTTGCTCTACCTTGTAAAAGTTTTACTAGTCACAATTTCAGAGAAAATAGAAAGTTGACATGTGACATGGCTCCGTTATTTGCACCGGCATGAATCATTCTTCTATGAACAAACAAATAAACTTGAACTTTTGATAAAACAAATAATTTTTGAAGTTTCCGTCATGTACTCGTATTGATAATTATGATGTAATGAAATAATGTCCTAATTAACTAATAATTTAATCATTTTACAGTTTTTTTGTTGCACTTTGGCTAACCGTGCCAGCGCTCTCCCAACTGAGCTCATGGGCGACATCTGGCCGAAGCAATTTATGCTGCCCTTACGTAATACAGAGAAAGTTTGTAAAGAGGCTCGAAATTTCACTGATGCCTGCAGTTGCCCATTAGCTCAGTTGGGAGAGTGCTGGCGCGGTTAGCTAGAGGTCGCGGGTTCAAGTCCCGGCATGGGTGGAATTTTTAGCCTCTATATAGGTTTTTAATCATTTTAAAATTTGCCATTATTACTAGAAGTTATAACTCAACCAATTATAAGAATTATTACGATACCACTGTGTAAATATATCGTAGAGGGCGCTGACACCTGTAATACAGATTCTCATCTACCACAGGTGTCAGAGTCAAAGCATTGTAATTGTAATATTATTGTATCCACGATGTATCCCATAATTGAAGTACTTATGTTACGACTCACAATTGTAACTTGGCATATTATTAGCAATAAATAAATTCATTCATTCATTTACTTCATTAATTCATTCACTTTTGGTAAAAAAATACATAAAATCAATAAACTTTAAATAAAAACATGGTCTATATTTTCGAAATAACTAAATCAATCACATTTTTAAGAAACCAGTTGTTTTTCATTGTTGACAGGCAGGATATTTTTTACCGTATTATAGATACAGTGGACAGCACATCATCCTTTATATCCATGCACTCTACTCAGTTACGTTACAGGCCTCTTCGCAATTCAAATGTGAAAGTCGATGTCCTGTCAACTGTACTTCAATGAATCAATCAATCACCCCTTATTCGTCCACTGATGGATCACTACATCCACACTGGCCACTGTATAAGAACAAGTGACTCCTTGAAAATTAATAAACGACCGAATTAATGAATTAATTATACACTGAAAACCGAAAGTATTGAATTGCTATTGTTTCGTAAGATTTAACAGCGGTTCTATAAAATATTAAATAATCACGTAAAAATAGCGCAGCATCAGTTTTTGCAGCTGTAGTTTGCGAAAATATTTGCAGTGTATAAAACCGACGAGAATCCGTGATTCAGGCTCATTCGATTCGCAAGTCTCACGACTGATAAATGAGATTCTGCGCTATCGATCTATAATCGAACGAAAACGAAATCTGAAAGTCATTGAACTTTATTGTTCTGAAAACAGTAGTCCGGCAAATTTTAAATCCAATTAAATTTTCTGTTCTGAAAACAGTGCTCCAACAAATTTTAAAAGCCAGTGAACTTCTCTTTTCTACAATGAGTTATAGAAATTATGTAAAATCTGAAAACTGTTTCCTTAGGGCCGATTGCAGATCTTTTCTAAACGGAGTTTAGTTAAATTAAGTGGAGATTTTTACCTAGATCCGTGGACCTAGATCCGTGCTGTCGTGTCGTCTGATTTTGAATACTCCACTTGCTGGCAAACCCCGTTAAAGCATTGCCAAGAAAATGGAAAGGCTAAGCTCATCGTTTACTTAGTGTAGCTAATAGGTTTAACGTTAGAGATTAATTATAATACTAAGTAAATATTCGCTGTTTATGCTTTAATTATTCCAGCAAAAAAGGAGCTCATCAATTTAGGAAAGTTGCCAAAAGTTTGAAAGTAGAAACCTTTTCTTATTTTCCTCTTCCTTCAATCCTGACTGCTCCGTTGGTCTTGTGGAAACATGCTTGACTATCAAAACAAAGGTCCTGGGTTCAATTCCCGCTGGAGGACGCCGTTCTCGATTTGTACAAATATGGCCTCATTATTGGTGTATTGACATGTTTGTGATGTCCGTGTCCGTGTTCCGTGTGGCGCCGGATTAAGAATAGCGTCACTCCATTTCCTTCCGTGGATGTGGTAGAAGGCGAATAAGGAAATACATTACCAGGAGACGGGCAGCAGCGTCTTCCTAAGATTCCAACCACATACTGCGATTGCCAACACGCCTGCCAAGCGTGGCGATTATGGCAAAACCCTTCATAGTTATGAAAGCCACGGAGGAGGCCTGTGTCCTGCAGTGGGCATCAAATGACTGATGATGATGATGATGTCCTTGTCTGGTTACCACGGCACAAGGCATGCTAGTTTGGGAACAGGACAAGTGAATGTGTTGTGTAGAAGGTATTATTAAGAGAAATATCGGTGAACCTCTTTTGGTGTACCACGAATTGGGTATTTGACAAAATATCAAATGAGTTACTTTTAAAACGGAATTTTGTATGAAAATACTTGCTTATGACGTCCCATTTCAGAGCACTCTTTTTATGTTTAATCTATTTAAAAATTGTAATAACTAGTAACTGACTAAAAGAGATACATTTTCCGAGATATTTTGTAATTCTTGTTTTAATCGAGCATATGAAATAATTTATTGTTGATCGTGTCGAATACCGTATTGGACTGACTGAATTGGTATACCTGCAGCCATAGCTGAAATTCAATGGCATACAAGCTGCACCACTGTTTGAAGTTTCGGCAGAACGGCAACCGTGAATGTCAAATGTTGTGGGCAAGTTGGCGATCAAAGTATACTATAGGGAAGAGCGGGTGATCGTGCTCTTCTACTATAAAGGGAAATTTCCCGTCAGGCAGATCGTATGCCTGGGGACGGCCGTTCCGACTGTTGTTCGCCGGACGCTATATTTATGATATTATGTCATGTGAAACATTTTGCTTGCGCGATGCAGGAATGTTGGAGTTTATAGTGCGCGTGCAGAATTTACATGTGCTCGCCATAATACTAACACTTGGTTGAATGTTTTGTTTACAGAGGGAAGACCTCGAATTTTGACGTAACCTTTCTGGTGCGATACTGTCATCTTAAGTAACTCGACAATACTAATTAGAATTAAGTCCGCCTCTTGTGCAGATATTGTTTGAAACAATAGATAATTCAATAATAATAATACCTACGCCGTGGGGTGCCGGCTTTAGAATAGTACCCCCCCATCTCTTCCCGCGGGTGCCGTAAAAACCGGCTAAGGGACATTACCAGAAGGTGGGCAGCAGCGCCTTCTGCGAAAATACGATATACTGCGCTCGCCAACCCGCATGCCAAGCGTGGCGAGTAAGGCAAATACCCTCATGGCAATACACCAAAAACCAGGCCCCCAGTCCCCGGCGGCTCCGCTATTCCTGGCTACGGTAGCGGCCACGGTAACGGCGGAGCAAGGGGTGCTAAGAATCTCCGGCAGAGATCTGGCTACCACCCCCAAAAACGAAAACGACTGGCCCTGGTAACACACAACATTCGCACATTGAGGACAGACGAAAAGCTAATTGAGCTGGAAGAGGAAATGGGTAGGTTACACTGGGATATCCTAGGTTTATCTGAAGTCCGTCGAGAGGGCGAGGACACGATAACCCTGAAATCCGGTAACCTGCTCTACTACCGGGAGGGCGAGCAACAGTCCCAGGGTGGTGTCGGGTTTCTCGTCCACAAGTCCCTCGTAAATAACATTTTGGCCATCAACAGTGTGTCGAGCAGGGTGGTGTACCTAATACTCAGAATATCTAAGAGATATTCGCTGAAGGTCATTCAGGTATACGCACCGACCTCGTCACACTCCGATGAGGAGGTAGAGGCGATGTATGAGGACATTAGTAGGGCCATACATACCTCGGAGACCTATTTTAATGTGGTTATGGGGGACTTCAATGCGAAGCTGGGCACAAGAAGCGAGGGTGAGATGAGAGTGGGGCAATTTGGTTATGGGCAACGGAACCCGAGAGGACAAAGGTTGGCAGACTTCCTGGAGAAAGAGGGACTCTTTATGATGAACTCTTTCTTTCAGAAGCCACCTCACAGGAAATGGACCTGGTTGAGTCCCGATGGTTCCACGAGAAACGAGATAGACTTCATCCTGACCTCCAAGAGACAAATATTCAATGACGTCTCTGTGATCAACATGGTGAAAACCGGAAGCGATCACCGAATAGTAAGAGGCACATTGAATATCAATGTCAAACTTGAGAGGTCTCGTCTCATGAAGTCCACGCTCCGACCTACTCGTGCCCATATCCAGAACCCCGAAAACTTTCAACTCGAATTGTCAAATCGCTTTGAGTGCCTGGAGAGCGCCGCATCGGTGGACGAGATCAATAACAGGTTTGTAGAAACTGTCCGTACAGTGGGCTCGAGGTTCTATAGACCCAACCGTACGAGTAGACCACAAAAGCTCTCAAATTATACTCTCGACCTCATGGCTAAACGTCGCGCGTTGCAACTGCAGTCCTCCGAGGATGCTAAGTCATATAGGCAGCTCAATAGACATATCTCAAAGTCTATGCGGCACGATATTCGGTCCTTTAATACCGAACGTATTAAAGAGACTATAGAGCGGAACAAGGGCTCCAAAGTGTTCGCAAAAGACTTGTCTATTGGGCAAAGCCAGCTGACGAAGCTGAAGAGAGAGGACGGCAGTATAGCGTCGACCAAATCAGAGGTGCTGAGGGAGATTGAGAGTTTCTACGGACATCTATACACCTCAGTCGCAAAACCTGTTAGCAGTTTGAACAAAGATCCGAGAGCCAAACTGACCCGACATTATACCGAAGACATCCCGGACATCAGCCTGTACGAGATTAGGATGGCCCTGAAACAGCTCAAGAATAACAAGGCACCAGGAGAGGACGGAATCACATCAGAGCTACTGAAAGCGGGTGGAACACCAGTACTTAAAGTCCTTCAGAAGCTCTTCAATTCCGTCGTGCTCGAAGGAAAAACGCCAGAAGCATGGAACAGAAGCGTGGTGACGCTGTTCTTCAAGAAAGGGGATAACTCTCTATTGAAGAACTACCGACCCATCTCGCTTCTGAGCCATGTTTATAAGCTGTTTTCGAGGGTCCTCACGAATCGTCTCGAACGCAGGTTTGATGACTTCCAGCCTCCCGAACAAGCCGGTTTCCGAAAGGGCTTTAGTACCATAGACCACATCCACACGCTGCGGCAAATTATACAGAAGACTGAGGAGTATAATTTGCCATTCTGCTTAGCGTTTGTGGACTATGAGAAAGCCTTCGATTCGATCGAGACATGGGCAGTGCTCGAGTCTCTCCAGCGTTGCCGTATTGACTATCGGTATATCGAGGTGCTGAAGTGCTTGTACAACAGCGCCACCATGTCGGTCCGAGTACAGGAGCAGAATTCGGAGGCAATTCCATTGAGAAGAGGCGTGAGACAGGGAGACGTTATCTCTCCGAAACTGTTCACGAACGCACTGGAAGATGCCTTCAAGCTTCTGGAATGGCAGGGACGCGGCATCAATATCAATGGCGAGTACATCACGCACCTTCGATTTGCCGACGATATAGTAGTCATGGCAGAAACGATGGAAGACCTCGGCAAAATGCTCGACGACCTCAGTCGAGTTTCCCAACGTGTGGGCCTTAAAATGAACATGGACAAAACGAAGGTCATGTCGAACGCCCGTGTTGTGCCCACCCCAATAACATTGGGGAACACGACTCTCGAAGTTGTAGACGAATACGTCTACTTAGGACAAACAGTCCAACTAGGCCGGTCCAACTTCGTGAAAGAGGTCAATCGTCGAATCCAACTCGGCTGGGCAGCTTTCGGGAAACTTAGAAAAGTCTTTTCGTCTAATATACCTCAATCGCTCAAGACAAAATTATACAACCAGTGTGTGTTACCAGTGATGACTTATGGCACTGAAACGTGGTCTCTCACTATGGGCCTCATAAGAAGGCTCAAGGTCACGCAACGAGCTATGGAAAGGGCTATGCTCGGAATTTCTCTACGAGATCGAATCAGAAATGATGAGATCCGTAGACGAACGAAAGTCGTCGACATAGCCCAGCGGATTAGTAAGTTGAAGTGGCAGTGGGCGGGGCACATAGCACGCAGAACTGATGGCCGATGGGGCCGAAAAGTTCTCGAATGGAGACCACATATCGGCAAGCGCAGCGTGGGACGACCAGCCACAAGATGGACAGATGACGTCATTCAAGTGGCAGGAAGACGCTGGATGCAGGCCGCTTCCAACCGGTCTTTTTGGAAATCCATGGAGGAGGCCTATGTCCAGCAGTGGACTTCTTGTGGCTGAATGATGATGATGAATACCTACGCGGTGGTAGCCTAGTGGGTAGAACATTGGACTCGGAAGCGAAAGACTCAGGTTCGACTCCCAGTGCGGGCATGCACCTATGACTTGGTTGTCTAAGTTATTTACATTTGTGAAGTTATAGTAGCAATACCACTCGCTAACGCGGAAGGAAAACATCGTGAGGAAACCTGAGTGTCTGAGCCATTCGCATGCCTCAGCGCTTGAAATCGCCAATCCGCGGTGGGCACGCGTGGTGATTAAGCCCATACTCTTTCTCTAAGAGAAGGCCTGTTTGGAGTGTAGATAAAAATATAATGTAATATACGGGACTGTTCATTTATATCGCAAGTCTGTCCCAATCACTTTCACGCTCCTTCCTTCGGCGTTAGATAATATTAACCTTATTTTCACACTACTTATGAAAAATACGACATGCTGGGACCCCGAGCCCGAAAAGTATTCGAAACCGGCGTACTTGCAAGCAACGACTAATGAACGTTGACGAAGAGAAAGAAGTTACTCCGAATCGTGGCTAGTGGTAAAACTTGGTCTTTGCCCATCCCTTTGGGATATGAATAAATAATACAAAAATACCTGCCCCAGTTTAGCTGCAAAGACAGTGCCAATGCGGCTGGGCTGATGGCGGAATGGAAAAGGAAATTGGTTCTCATTCCTGGTACTTCGCGTGAGTGGCAAGCGGTTTGCCACATAGCTGCTTGCATTGCTTTCCGTATCGTCCGTGAGCTTTGTGAAGGAAAACATCATGTGGAAACCTGGGCCCAATTTTAATGACAATTGTTTACTATGACAATTCGATGAACATTGCATAGCCACAGACGAACTAGTAGGAAAGCTGCTATGCAATTAACATCGGATTGACATAATAAACTATGACGTGCAGTTTTCTTTTTGTTTGAATTCGCCAATCTACCATGTACATGTAAACTCTCTCTTTGAGAGAAGGCTTGTGCCCTGCAGTGTGACGTATATAGGCTTATTGTATACACTTGCAGATAAGTTTTTGTGAAGTCCTTTCAATAAGTAATTACGTAAGTTGCGTAGCGGACAGCGAGATTGATTAAGATTGATCTGTAAATAGTTTTAGCCGATAAGATCGCATTAATTTTATCAACCACTGAAAGTGCAGCCGCTGGTTTCTGAATTGAGAACACTTTAGAATTGTTTTGTATCTTCAGACTGCTATAAAAGACAAGACATAAATGTACTTATTACTTATATACTTATATTACTACTTACTGTATGAAATCCTCTATTGTGAAACTGCTGGTTAGTTAATTACACGATGTAAAGCCACTTAGGCTGATCAACAGGACACGAGAAATTTGAGTCAATGGAGAGCACTTTGGCTCCTGTTGGTCCACGAAGTATAAAAACCGGACTCATTTGCCTAGCTGGCATTCAATTGCCGTCAAGCGAGCTGACAACAAGGTTTAATAAAGAACCAAAATGAACCAATAAAAAAAGAATAATGAACCAATAAGAAGTCTATCGAGTTCACTGAAACGAACTAGAGGTAAACGAACCCAACAAAATGGTGTTGCTTATAGCTTTAGCGAATAATACAGAACAGTCGGTTCGTTTAAAAGAGAGACATAGGGCGGGCCTCAGCGGGAATCGAACCCACGACCTCTATATTGGTAGTAAAGTGTATTACTGCTAGACAGACCAGCGAGCCAGTCATACTGTGATAGCAAAACTACCGTACAAAATGCCTAACGGCCGAAATATCTCACGGAGCTCTCGTTTAATTATCACAAAACCCTCATAAACCAACCCTTGCATAATTAGGCTATCCATTTGCGTTCTAATTTCAGTAACTAGTAATTTACACACCTGTTTGTTCTATTCAGAACTTTAAGAACAGGAGACTAAGAGTTGTGTTCGTTAAGAGTTTCGCATTTACCTGATTGATTCGGCTAGAAAGGTCCGCTTTGACTTGTAGTAATTACGAAAAACATTATTGGGTGACGATCAACGAGCCGCTTCCAACCGGTCTTTTTGGAAATCCATGGAGGAGGCTTATGTCCAGCAGTGTACTTCTTGTGGCTGAATGATGATGACGATGATGATATAAAAATCTCGCGTCACAGTGTTTGCTACCGAACTCCTCCGAAACGGATTTACAGATTTTTATGATTTTTTTTTTGTATCTTTATTTGGTCTGAGAATAGGCCGGATTTGAAATCACAAGCAGCTTATATACGTCCCACTGTGTAGGGCACAGGCCTTCTCTCAGGGAGAGAGTATGGACTTAATTCACCACGCGTGCCCACCGCGGATTGGCGATATCAAGCGCTGAGGTATGCGAATAGCTCAAATACTCAGGTTTCCTCACGATGTTTTCCTTCACAGTTAGCGAGTCCAATGTTCTACCCACTAGGCTACTACCGCCCACCATACGATTATCTTAAGTAGATAAACCTCCGATATGAGCAGCTAAACCCTTTCGCGTTTGCCTCTGCCTACCCCTCTGGGATAGAGTCGTGAGCTTATGCATGTATTTATAAACAACGACCCCTATGACAGCAGATTCATAACAATCCCTACCGAAAATTGCATCAGGAACTCCCTACCGAAAATTGCATCAGGAACTCGGATCTTTAGAGTCCGATTATTGCGATTTCGAAAACCATTATTCGGTCGTAATGGACTGTAAGCTCACCGATGCACGAGTGGATTGCCAGCATCGATACAGTGCGATTCAGCAACTCGGATTTCATCGGCCGAGATGACAAAGTGTGCAACTTTGATCGGAATTGCTATCGACAGCAACGGATGCGAAAAGCTGAAAGGTTAAGTTCGCCTCTGTGCATGCTATTTCTTATGTAATATCCTGTTGAATGTTTTGTGTGCAATAAGTATAATTAATTAATTAAAGTTCATCATAAGCGGCCTATATACGTCCTACTGTACGGCACAGGCCTTCCCTCAGAGAGAAAGAGATCACCACGCGCGCCCACCGCGGATTGGCGATTTCAAGCGCTGAGGTATGTGAATAACTCAGATACTCAGGTTTCCTCACGATGTTGTCCTTCACAGATAGCGAGTGGTATTGCTATTATAACTTCACAAATGTACGTAACTTAGAAACAAAGTCATTGGTACATGCCGGGGTTCGAACCCACGACCTCCCGAATGAGAAGCCGGCGTTCTACCGCTCCGCTACCACCGCTTTTGGGAGTGTCACTAATGTACGAATATTTAATATAATGATAATGATGACAGAGTGAACTTTAATAGCGGTGGTAGCCTAGTGGCCAGAACATTGGGCTCGGAAGCGAGAGACCCAGGTTCGATTCCCAGTGCGGGCATGCAACTATGACTTTGTTTTCTAAGGATTTTTTTAAATTTCCAAACATATAAACAAACAGTCAATAAAAGCAGACTGAAATATTAACGGTGTCACGGAAGAGGACATAAAGTTGAAAAATAAAAAGCATGGTTTTCTTTTTTGTTTTAATTAACTATTTTAAATATTCGTACATTAGTGACACTCCCAAAAGCGGTGGTAGCGGAGCGGTTCTATCGAATTTTGTGAAGCGGGACCTCTTTACGTTCAAATTCTGTGCGGAGAGGTCCTGAGCCGATTACTTCGATATGAGATTCGGCCTGAATTGGATTTCCGCGTAGTCTTTCTCCATCAATCCTCCACAGTCTATAGCCTCGATGCACTAAGCTTCCCGGGATTTCGCCAGCGACGGCGACGCGGTGAATTTTCTGAATTTTTCATTCATTTTCATTGGAGTTTCAATCTCGCTACCGAAAATTGTACTCGAAAATAAAGGAGCGGTTTGTTGAAGCGTAAACGGGAGTGTCTGTGGAGAAAACTTTATTGGTTTCAATTTTTTGGAAAAGAATGGAAACCAATAACTCAGGAAAGACACGGTTGCTTCAGTTGCATTTGTCAAACATTTTGCTTCAATTATTAACTTAATTAAAAAATCACTTCCTTCAATAAAAAAAAATATTATTTTTAAAATTAAAGTGATGCCGGAATTTAGTTAATAATCCGTAGTGCTAACGAAAGTTTTGGATTTAATTTCGAAATACGTAGGTATATTTGTGAATAACTTGCCTACTTAACTAAAATCAATCTTTCCACCCATTACCAAGTTTGAGCTAGGCCAGGAAGTTCGTTTTAAACACACACTAGGGGTCAGAGCAAATATAAATCATGTTACAGGGGCACAACGCTCGGAGGGAGGGCATATATTTGGTAAGCCGTAATCCGCTAACTTGCATAGCAAGTGATTTGGATCCTCCTCGAGCGCAAATGCGGTTTCGGGCACTAGATCTAGCTTGCTGGTTGATATACACATCCCAGTAATATATTATCCTGGTATTAAAACTAAGGAAACTGCAAATACTGAAATACCTCAATTATTAGAGTATGTGTCTTGAAGCAATTGACTTTTTTTCTTATATTTTAAATATTTCTCAAAATATCACGGTTGTTATAACTGTGTTAAATTCGAGCTTTACGAGCTTTACAATGTCTCGCACTTGAGTCATACATAAAACATGAGCAGTCTATATACGTTCCACTGCAGGGCACAGGCCTTCTCTCAGGGAGAGAGTATGGGCTTAATTACCACGCGTGCCCACCGCGTATTAGCCATTTTAAGCGATGAGGTATATGAATAGCTCAGACACTCTGATTTTCTCACGATGTTTTCCTTCAGCGTTAGCGAGTGGTATTGCTACTATAACTTCACAAATGTACATAACTTAGAAAACAACGTTATAGATACAAGCCCGCACTGGGAATCGAACCTGGGTCTCTCGCTTCCGAGTCCAATGTTCTACCCACTGGCTGCCACCGCTTGTTATTACATACATAAAAAATGCCCATTAATTAAAATTAAATAATTAGACCATGGTATGTTGGAGTCTCCGCCTAAATTACGTTAAGCTTTCAAAAAAGCGGAACCCAGTACGTGGAAGAGCTCCAAAAATATTTTCCTCAGCCACGCTACCGCCACGCGAAGTTGTGTAAAAACCGAAGTAAAAATAATTAAAATCTGTTGAGAATAGTTCGCCACATTCATAACGGCGGCGGTAGGTGGAAAAGCGGCATTTTCTTTCGCTGGACAGTGGACAAACACTGATTAAATGTGAAAAAAAAATATTGTGAGAAAATCCGCGATCTATATGAGTCCATCAAATTTAATAATTTTATTCACAGTTCAGAATAGTTCATCAATAGTTCTGTGTGTTAGTGCTAACCCGAATGGACGCGTATAATAATATGTTTGATAAAGTATGCTAGAAAAATATGCTTTTCCACTCTAAGCGACGTTGAAAACATTGTTAGAAGTGCAGTGGGCCCTTTAGAGGCGAAAATTGACGCCCTAACGGCTAAAGGACTGAGGGACAGATACAGCCTGGTGACAGACAGACGGAAGACGTGAATTCTTAGTAACAGGGTCCCATTTGGCACTCTTTGGGTACGGAACCCTAAAAAGTTAACAACCTAACAATACCAGATTGGCCGGATGAGGGTTGCCGAGGACAAAAGGCAAAACAGAGGCCAATGTCCAGTAGTGGTCGAGTAAGAGTGATTGGTCGAATCGGACATACCATCTCTCATCCTTAGTGTTTTTTCATTATTTTTAGGGTTCCGTACCTCAAAAGGAAAAAACGGAACCCTTATAGGATCACTTTGTTGTCCGTCTGTCCGTCCGTCCGTCCGTCTGTCAAGACCCTTTTTCTCAGGAACGCGTGGAGGTATGAAGCTGAAATTTATATCAATTACTCAGGTCTACTGTCCCTTGAATCTGTGAAAAAATCAAACTTCTAAGCCAACGCAATCAAAAGATACAGCCGTTTATGCCGCAAATTTTCGACACTTGCAAGGGAATCAAAACCTACAGGGTGCTTCCCGTGAACTCAGAATCTTGAAATTTGGTACGAAGCAACGTCTTATAGCATAGATAAAGGAAAAATTACGAAAACCATAAATTTTTAGTTACATCACATAATATATTTTTTTTTAATAATTTTAAACTTACTACCCATTTCCTCATAAACGCGTAGAGGTATTAAATTGAAATTCATACCAAATACTCAGGTCTATAATACCTTTAAGCTGTAACAAAATCTAACTTCTATGTCAACGCAATCAAAAGAAACAGCAATTTAAGCTGCATATTTTGAAACTCGCAAGTACTCGCAAGGGAATCAAAACCTAAAGGGTACTTCCAGTCGACCTAGAATCTTGAAATTTGGCATGAAGCAACGTTTTATAGCACACATAAAGGAAAAATTCCGAAAACCTTAAATTTTTAGTTACATTACAAAATATATATTTTTTAATAAATATAAACTTATTACTTTTTTCCTCATGAACGCGTAGAGCTATCAAGTTGAAATTCATATCAAATACTTAGATCTAATTGCCTTTAACCCGTGAAAAAATGTTGTTGACATTGCAGGTTTGTACGGAACCCTCGGTGCGCGAGTCCGACTCGCACTTGGCCGGTTTTTATTTATTACGTAGCCTATACAATACACGTCCCACGTCATTCAAATAATATTCTTTGAAAATCAAATAAGACTCAGCAAAAACCAAGTAATATTCTGTGAAGTCTGTGAAAATAATATGAATTATCTAAACGTTTTTCAATTTGTAGATTTTTTTTTTCGTTTTATCTAGCCTTTTGCTTACAAGCATGTTTAGTTTGCAAATTTGGGTAAGAGATAACCCCGACAATGACTACCGAGCTCGGAACCGACGAGTAAGCAAAGCGCGGCAGGAAATGAGTTTCACAAACTAGAAACGTTAGTAGCAGGTAACAAATCTTTTTCAGCTCTTCAGTATACCTATAGTCAGGACGGTCCATAATCTGATATATAAAAATCTCGTGTCGCAGTATTTGCTATCAAACTCCTCCGAAACGGCTCCACCGATTTTTATGAAATTTATTGTGTATATTTGGTGGGTCTGAGAATAGGTCGTGGGCTAATTAATATGGCAAAATAACTTTCGCTGAGTCAGCTAGTAATTTTATATTTTATCCGTCCAAAACAGTGACTTTTGAAACCTATAAGAAGTACCTGCTAGAAGTGTCTTACAGTTTTGATGATCGGTCAGTGAGTGAGTGAGTTACAAAATTAAGAAACTTTGATTAGTTATAATTCTTAAACTACTGGTTCAAATTGAATGAAATTTAAAATATACCGTGTTTCTACAATGCCTGCTTGGTTACTAAAAATTTAGGCTTCCAGTTTTATCTACGACGAAGTTATAGGGGGTTCGAGAATGGCCTGAACTGCTTCGAGATTAGGATGGTACGGCCGTGCCGCTTTTTCGCTCGACTTGGCGGGGGCACTGCCGTGCCCCCAGATCAGCTTTGAACGTGGTGCTAAGAAATCCCACTGCATCTTAAGCTTCGATCACACGCCAGAGGTATGCACACACACCAGAAAACAATGACGGAGGCAACAGTTACAAAAGTAGAGGTACAATTGGCGGCCTTATTGCTGATCATACATGGCGGTTTTCATTATAAAACTATTCAACAAACTGTAATAATTTGCCAAGTTTGGTGTGTACATTTTAAAGTCCCATATTAAAAATCCATTTTTATCAAAACACTCCTAATTCTGTGAAAACAAGGAACTTGCCACGGTCTTACATATCATGTATTTTTTTAAACGATTAGTTGGTCACTATTTGACCTTTATATTTTGGTATTTTTTTTTTAGGTAAACTTCGGGACTTAAGGTAACTAAGTTTATTTAGAGCGGTGGTACTGGAGCAGTAGAATGCTTCTCATTCGGAAGGTCGTGGGTTCGAATCCATGTACCAATGACTTTGTTTTATATGTTACGTACATTTGTGGAGTTATCACTCGCTGACGGTGAAGGAAAACATCGTGAGGAAACCTGACTCTCTAGCATACCCCAGCGCTTGAAATTGCCAAACCGCAGTGGGCACGCGTGGCAATTAACATACTCTCTCTCTGAGAAAAAGCCTGTGCCCTGCAATGGGACGTAATAGGCTGCTTAACAAAATATTATCTAATAAATAATCGTAATAAATATATCGAGCGGATGTGGGTGGAAGGGCCGGTAAGGGACGTTCCAGGCGGACATACTTCGACCAAATAGGGCCGGTAAGGGACGTTCCAGGCGGACATACTTCGACCAAGTAAGTGATCTGTCATGATCGTGGCAAGTGCCAATCCCTGGTCTACCTCTCTGGGATGCAGGCGTGAGTTTATGTTAAAATTAAAACGGGTAAATACCGCGCTGTTTAGTTTGGTTTAATTACCGCAAAGAAAATTCCAACACGGTTTCGTATCGTAGTATTTCAACGCAAAATGTGGAACAGTTCAAGCGTTGCGGTGACAGAACTAATCTCCGAGACTGTCTGAGAACAAAACTGAAACTGAAACAGACCTTTACAAAACGTCCCTCTGCATCTTTCCGGGATATTTTCTTTCAATTCTGTTCCTTTGTCGTGAAATATACCGACCCCTATTAGTCGCAAATCAGTAGAACTATTAGGGGTGAAGTACGTTTTAAGTACCTACTCGCGATACCTCTTGGCTGGAGTCCAATGTTGCAGCGTTCACGGCGACAAATGATCCTGCTTCTACTTAGCATCGTTGGAAATTGGCACGACAATTGCTGTGAGTATTTATATTCAATCTCGTTCACACGAATGGCTTGCAATTTCAGCTATCCGCAACAATTTAAGTTCGGGAACCATTTTGTTATACCTATAAAACACTACCTACAGGTTTCACAACGATTATCAGCTTAACCGTTAGACAAGTATCATTAGGTACTTATTTCTTATACAATCTTGGAATGACGTGTATTTGAAACTTTTGCCTATTAGAAGTTATTTATTTATCAAGACTACAAATTCACAAACGTATTTAAGATTAGGAAACAATGTTATTGGTACAATCCGGAATCGAGCATATCTTGGTTAAAAGATAAGCATTCTCCGATGAGCAACCACAGTTTATAATAAAATTTGAAACCCAAAAATGTAAAATAATATAAAAAAAGTTATTCTAGCTGCGCTGCGACTTCAATGCTTTCCCGTGGGAATCCTATCCACCTACTCTCATCATCAATATTGCTTTACCATTAGTGCCTCAATTTCGAAAGTTTTTTAATACATAATATGGTTTTATGTATTATCTATCAAGCAGTCCTACTATAAGGAAGAAAACCCGATTTTTTCTTTGAAAAAAAAAAAAAAAAATTGTCGTAAAATAGAAGTTGTGAAAGACGAACTCTAACCGATATGTATCAGGAATTTCACATTTTAGAAATAATCTTGTATAAAGCACAGGTCTCCTCTCAGAGAGAGGGTATTGGCTTAATTAGAAGGCGTGCCCACCGCGGATTGGAGATTTCAAGCGCTTAGTTACGTCAACACCTGAGACATTAATTGTAAGGTGCCAAACATGTCATCATCATCAACCATTTAACGCCTACTGCAGGACATAGGCCTCCCTCATGGTTTTCCAAGCTTCCCGGTCTCGTAACCAGGTCGTCAGACTATCTAGTGGGGGGCCTGTCCACGCTGCCTCGTCCGGTCCGCGGTCGCCAGGTCAGAACTTTATCGTCCCAACCGCCATCAGTTCTCCAAGCTATGTGCCCCGCCCACTGCCACTACAACTGAGCAATTTTTCTATATCAGTACCTCGGGTTCTTCTGCAGATCTCCTCATTCCTGATTCGATGACGCAGTGAAACTTTTAACATAGTTGACGTCTAATATTCTTCAAAGCGCGCCTGCCAAGCGCGGCGATTATGGCAAAACCCCTCATGGTTATGAAAACCACGAGGGAGGCCTGTGTCCTGCAGTGGGCGTCAAACGGCTGATGATGATGATGATGATTCTTCAAAGAATGAGACCAGACCTTAAAGAACGATATGGGCACGAAAATAGCTGTTATTTGCCTCTATTTGGTAGTCAACTAAGCAATAGCAGTCTAATGTCATTCCAATGTTAAGAGCCGCGCAAATTAAATAAATTAAAGTTTCGCGGGTTATACTATTGGAATGGGTTTGGTAACTAGTGTCAATGAAATAACCATTTCCGTATAAATATGACTCTATAGTGGGTAGAACATTGGACTCGGAAGCGGGAGACCCAGGTTCGATTCCCAGTGCGGGAATGTACCTATGACTTTGTTTTCTAAGTTATGTACATTTGTGAAGTTATAGTAGCAATACCACTCGCTATGGGTGAAGGAAAAACATCGTGAGGAAACCTGAATGTCTGAGCTATTTACATACCTCAGCGCTTGAAATCGCCAATCCGCGGTGGGCACGCGTGGTGATTAAGCCCATACTCTGTTAATGTAATCTTTGTGTACAATAAAGAATATTCTATCTATCTATCTCTCTCTGAGAGAAGGCCTGTGCCTTACAGTGGGACGTATATAGGCTGCTTATGCTTATATGACTCTATTGATTTTAGTCACCCCCTATTCTGAACTGTATCTTTCCTCTCTCGGAACTTAAGCCTTAATTAAAAAGCAACAAGTCAATAGTGATATCCTGAGTAGGGAGCAGATTCCAGCTACTTAGCGTTTCACCGTTTGCTCAGCTGTCGGTCTAGACCAGACTAGATTGGCTGTTAGCTACAAGCGATCCACTGCCAGGGAAATAGAATAGATATTGGAGATTTCGCCGTTGATAAATAACCTCTCCTTTAGCGCGGATAGAGATCGCATTGTGCCAAATTGGGTGACGGGGAAATATGGCCGGTAGCTTCGAGCTTTATTTTTGCTCTTCTGGAAACTATTGTTCGACTGGGCTATATCAAGTGAAAGGATAAAGGTTGTTTTAGGAAAAATGCCTTTAGTAGTATTGATATCTTCAGTAAATAAAATTTCTAGTTTTTTTGTAGGTATTTTTAAAATATTTTTTTGTATTATGTATGAAACGAGTCAAATCGCGATTATTTATTAGGTGAAATTAAATAACCTTAATTACCGTTTAATGTATAACTATGTATGAGCATCGCGTGTTATTAAAAACTTTTTTTATGTACCTAAGTTTTTGTATTCAAAATTTATTATTAATTATTTTCTTTTAAAAAACAACCATGTGCTCATGAGTTTTTGATATAGCGTTACTAATAGAAAAATCTCTTATATATTATTTTTTATATGTAGCCTGTGCCCTGCAGTAGGATGTATATAACATCCCACTGCAGGGCACAGGCCTTCTCCCAGAGAGAGAGAAAGAGAGAGAGAGAGTACGGGCTTAATCACCACACTGCCCACCGAGGAATGGCACCACCACGGATTGGCATACCCTGTGAACACCTCAGACACACTCAGGTTTTCTCACGATGTTTTACTTCTCTATAATATTTCTTCTCAGACAGTGAATATTATGAATCTTGAGATTCCTATCGACGCTTTCGACGCTGACATGTCGGCGACTGTCGTCGGCGCGTCGACGGCTGCAGTTGGCACACGTGCCGCCCGTGTGTTTTGGGTTTTGGGTTTGACCTGGGTTTTTATCGATTGCCGCTAAAAACGGCCGCTTTTGGCAAAACTGCTTTAAATTCCTAAGTTTACGGCCCTAGGCTATAGGTTCCAAAAATATACAGTTGGCTGTAGGCTCACCTAGGCTCTAGGTTGTGGGTTCCTTAAATACCTCTCACAGTTATTGAGATTCATAATGTTCACTTTTTGCAAAAACGTCTATTACAAAAGAAGATATGATTTTTAGGGTTCCGTACCCAAAGGAAAGGGACCCTATTACTAAGACTCCGCTGTCCGTTCGTCCGTCCGTCTGTCACCAGGCTGTATCTCATGAACCGTGATAGTAAGACAGTTGCAATTTTCACAGATGATATATTTCTGTTGCCGCTATAACAACACAATACTCAAAACAGAATAAAATAAATATTTCAGGGGGGCTCCCATACAACAAACATGATTTTTTTGCTCGATATTAATAACGGCAACAGGTGGACGATTGAAATATTCAAATGTTGTGTAGATAATGGTACGGACCCCTTCCTGCGCAGTCCGACTCGCATTTGTGGTGCTAGTTAGCTTCGTGTAGCACCCTAATACCTGTTTCTGCCATTACGTATTAAAACCTACTTGCGTGTTGTACTGAAGCGTTAGCTATTCCCTATCCCGGTTTTACTTATTCATGTCGTCCCAAAGGGTAGATCAAGGGTCACTTACATGATTTGTGGGCATCAAAACGGTCCCTGAATAGTCGAAAAATGAGTGAATTGCGTTTTTTGTTTGATTAAAGTAGGAAAAGGCTTTTTATTGTTGTACCCGTCAACTCCTTGGGAAGTTGAGTAATTTTTTCATGAACAGTGTTATTTATAAGAAATTAGGTAATTGCTCTCTTTCTTGGTCTCTTTAAGTAAGACACTATTTAACTTTAGTGGGCGTTTTAACTTTTTATGATTTATAAAAAGTTCGAGCTAAAACGCTGTTGTTTTTTTTAGTATGTAGTCTGTGGTTTTGGTATATCGTTATTTAATCACTCAAAATGAATTAAATCATAAATATAAATTAATAAACAAAATAATAATAATAAATTCACCATGGGCATCGTCAAGAGATTAAATAGGATTAAATAGATTAAAGACACTGCTTAAAGTAGGTTTAAGGGAAATTTAATGAGATTTTAGTTGCGGTTGGCTTATAGCTTAACTAATGAAGGTATTTGACTTTATAAACCATAATTTAGTTAAGATATGTCTTAAGACTGACATAAGTCTCACTGAGGTCTGTTTTAGTGAAATCATTTTTTATTAATAAGACCGTTAGTCTTTAAAATGCCCTGAATAAATCAAAATACTAGACATATTTTTTTCTTTGTGTCCCCAAATATCGTTGTGCCTGTTTTTAGTTTGGGATTGACTGTCTCTCTAATATTAAAATACTACTAAGTTGCTTCTTCTGTGAAGGAAAATATCGTGAGGAAACCTGAGTGTTTGCGGTGTTCGTATATAGGCCAGGTCATTAGTCTTGCGAGGTGGTGGCGTAGTTACAAAAATGCTTTTAAGGTTTTGCGTTTGTTTATTTATAAATAAAGCAGATTATCTTAATAATAAAATGAAACTGTTTTTCGGTTTCGTGTTGTAAATATCTATATAGAAATAATGTGAAATTAGCCTTAAAGTGTAATTTCGTAATAGAGCTTATTTTTCAATCGAGAATTTGTGCACAGAATTAAGGATACATAAATACTATAGTGTAGTATTGACACTGCATACTAATTATGTCGGTAGAACATAATTGGGTATTTGACAAAATATGAAATGAAAACTTTTAAAACGGAATTTTGTATGAAAATACCGGCTTATGACGTCACATTTCAGAGCACTCTTTTTATGTTCAATCTATTTAAAAATTGTAATAATAAAAGAGATACATTTTTCCGAGATATTTTGTAATTCTTGTTTTAATCGAGCATATGAAATAATTTATCGTTGATCGTGTCAAATACCGTATTAGTATGCAAGGCCTTAATTCCTCGTTATCTAACCAAGACTTAACCCACCTTAGGTAAGAACTGCGAGGCTGTTTGTTCCAAATATAAGGGAGCATATTTTATTCACATGTCGCCGCCAGGGGCGGATTAAGGGGCGCCTTAGATGATTTGTGCAAGGTCCCGGTGTGAAGAAGAACAAAGCATTACTTTTACTGTTTCTTTACTAGAGATCGCGATTTGATTGTAGACATAACAAAGGAAATTACACAGTTATTTCTTAACCTAAAAGTAGAAGGTGCATGAAAGCCTTTCCGAGTACTTCTGCCCGTACGTCTGGCTGGCGCACCCTGGGCTGCCATCAGCGAGTTTCTAACCCTGATTGGCAAATGCTTTCACCACGATGGCAAACTAAAGTCATGAAGTCGGTTTTATCGACACATTAAGAAGAAGACCTTTTCGCGTCCAAAATACCTCAGTGTCTTAAGACAATAGTACATTATGGTACTGTTGTCTTAAGACACTAAGAATATAATGTTAAAAAATCATTGTCTTCATAACTCGTACTTGTTTCATATATATATTTTATATATCATAAAATGGCTCTAATTTCAGCGCAATTAGGCACATAATGACACCTTTTATATATAAAATAAGTGAAAGTTTTATTTATTAAAAACGTAAAAGTTGAAATTATCTATTTAAATACGACGTTGCATGAAATGAGCAAGCAATAGGTACATTTATTTATTTAGGAACGAAGCAACTCAACCAATAAAATAACCCTATTACTCACTTGTGAATAATAGCCATGAAAAAGTCACAATTTAATTAAAGGTGTCATTATGTGCCTAATTGCGCTGAAATTAGAGGCATTTTATGAGCAAGTGTGTTGAAAACTCAGATCATGATCTGAGGTTGAAAAGGTGTATTGTGGCCACCAATGTGTGTTGCCATTGATTATATGGATGTGAAAATATAGGCCTAATAATCTGTGAACCGCCGCCACCTCTCACAATTTTGCTTTCTCGGGTTCCTGTTTCAGTGGTTTTCACGATCACGCGTAAACATAATTTTCACTTCTCATGCTCTAAAAGTTCGTCTTTATGTCGTGCGTAGGCGACATAAAGTCGCTTTTTATGCTCTAGAGCATAAAGTAAAATCTTCGTCGAAGACCAAGGCAATCGCTGCAACAGCCACACGAACATCTTTAACTTCATACAACAACCTCTTTATTTTATTTCGTTTCGTATAAAACGCGACCAACTAGATTGCAGGGCCAATCAGGTTGGTCGCGCTTTATTGAAGCTGCGCTCTCATTGGTTAAATTTTAATGGCGGCAAAACCACTGTGATTATACACGTACGCGTGAATTTAATTTAATAAATTTGTTGTTTGATTAATTGCATTAGTGAAGATAAAGATGTTGCTGTTTCATTTCCTCGCAATCGAAGTGAAAAGTAGAGTGTACAACTCGTCCATAAAACCCATTTTACACTCGACTTTATATCTATCCTCGCTCGCAAGCTCGCTCGGATGGATAAACGTCTCGAGTAAAATGGTGCGTTTTATGCACTTGTTGTACAATCTACTATTTCGCTCCCTCGGCCTCTGCGGAGGTGTTATGGTAGTATTGTGCACTAGTTAGATGTAAGAAAATGCATTAAAATACCACTAACGGATGTTTCTTGCTCAAATTAGACGTGCAAAAGCTGGGCCAGTCCCAGTTGCCCTAAATTGCCTATTGCAGAAATCAAGTCCTGACTTTTTAAAAATTTAATACGGATTGCGATAAAATGTCACTATTTAGCGAGTTAGTAAACAAAGACACAAAATATAAAAAAATCTATTAATTACAAGTTATAGTTTAAAAGTGAACACTTTTGATGCTGACGAACGTAGAATAATAATAACTTCAACACAACACAATCACTTATCGTGGTCCCAATCTAGGATACTCTGTACTATGGTAACCAGGAAGGAAATCACGAACATGGTTACACACCCAGACTGGGGCCATTTGTACAAATGCGCGGCGACCCCCAGTAGTCAGACGTGATATCGCTGGCTAGACCAACGAAGAAGTAAATGTCTCTCTTATCAATTCAGTGGTCGGAGTAGGTATATTGATTTTAGATACTTGCGTCATGATATCATAACATGGACATGCATTTCTTCCGGAATGTACCGGAGTTTCTAAAAATTTGGTAAATAGAGTAATAAAATAAAAAACCATACGTAAGCAAACAAAATTGTTTATTGTTAATACAAATAATCATTATTACAGTTTTATTAAAAATAATTATTTTTAATCCTCATCGGTTACAAGTTCTACATTTTGATTTTTTTTTTTGACCAGTCATTTTTTACTATTAAATTCTGGTCATCTACGCCACTAGCAGCATAGCGTTGAGAGTATTGATACATTTTTAACTAGTTTCATGTAATAATTTCGATGTTTCGGTATTTTTATCATAATAATCCGGAAACTCGGAGGCGTATCCATATTAACATATACGTTTGATGTCAGTGACCTTAATTCAATATACCTACTCCGACCACTGCTATCATACCCAAAACATATTTAAGTAACTGCCTACGATTTGTTTATTTCGTCGCGACCGACAAAGTTCTCATGCCGTTCACATTTTTCAATATTTTATTTCTTTGCTATGCTTAGCTCAAGTAAAGCTTTAAACGACACCTCAATGCGGTTTAGTTCCCATGAGGAATATTCCTGAAGCGACCTAGCCACGGATATGACTAGTTTTATGAATATGTCTGTTTACATTTATTTACACCCGGGGTACTTTACATTGGTACAGGGTATACAGTGCGATGGGTTTCGTTGAAAATATTGATGCTCCCCTCATCCCTATTCTTTATCCATTCGTTGACAGCTTATATGCTTAGGGCTTTGTTTCAATAAGGGTTGGATAGATTTTGGTGATCGAAAACGTAGCGCTTATATATTCAGAATAGATAAACGAAAAGCTTATTTATTTACCTGTGCCAAAAATTTTTTGCAAGTAGATCTGTTATCTCGGCGCTTGAAATTGCCAATCCGCGATGGGCACGCGTGATAATTAAGCCCATACTCTCTCTCTGAGAGGAGGCATGTGCCCTGAAGTGGGACGTGGGTTACATAAAAAAAAGGATTTGTTGTGATGTTTTACTGCTGGCCGTCAATCAACGCGTATATATTTTATATTAGTTCTAAAGTTTAAGCGAAACGTTGCATTGTACTCAGTACATGTGTAGGTAAGTACTGAGAACATTGCAAGCAGGCATGTAAAGCTTGAAAAATCCTGGCTGTGTACGTGAGAGCTTATATGTATATGAGTTTTAAAAAACCCATTTAGAGGCTAAATATTCCACCCATGCCGGGACTTGAACCCGCGACCTCTGGCACGCCGTGCCAGCGCTCTCCCAACTGAGCTAATGGGCAAGTGCAAGCATCGATGAAATTTCGAGCCTCTTTACAAACTTCTCTGTATTACGTACAGGCAGCGACATCTCACCGAAGCGATTTACATCACTTGCAGCCCCGAGTAACCCACTTTGCAGTTAGGTTTTTACATCGGAATGATATCGCTGTACCTACATGATTATATTCGTTTTGTTGCACTAACCCGTGCTGAGGACAATTTTAAAAAACCTTTTTAGCTCTACACCTAATGACCTCCACCTCACCATTAACGTATGGCAAACCCTCTGCCGAACACCCTCTACATATTCTCCTGTAACATACAAACTGAAATTGTAACGTATTTCTGGATTTTTCTGGAGCAAGAGATTTCACACAAATACAATCTACTTCGGAAGCAGCCTTGCGAGAGGATCTGCTTTATATTCTAGACATTTAGTTTTTGTGAGAAGTTGATATACGAGTACTTTTTGCTTATCACTATTTCCATTTTCGGCCTCTCTGGTCTATGATTGAGAGGCTTACAATGGATACTAAGACGTAGTACGTTACCCTAATGATAAAACGACTCAGTATCTCATTTGTAACATCGATGCATCATAAAACGGATCGTAAGCATGCGTCAGTATTACATTGCGTTTATTAGATATACAACGTTTGCATTTTTAAGTTCATCCCTTCTACTAATCTGAAAAAGTCTTATATATAAAAAACACGATTCCATAAGAGACTCCAGCTTAAACAGTCAGTGGTAAAGGGAAAAATCAGTAATTAAACTGCTTTTAAGCAGTGTTTTAGAGAAATCACAATAGATTACAGTTCCTTCCTACTACAACGTACTCGCACTTAATTAATTCTTCAGAAATAATTGACTTTGTTATTACGTCAATAATTATTTAAGTTCTTAAGCCCAAATTACATTCTTATCCTACTGTGGATATAAAAAAAAGCTTCTACCCTGCAAGTCAGAAGGACGTATGTCAATTATCTTATGTTTACATATTACATAAGAAACAGATAGCGGCAATTTATAGTCGTGCATACAAAGTGGTAATTGGATAATTTTATTCTCGAGCCACGTTCCATTTTCCAGCGGCTTAATCGATCGTCTAACCTATTTAAACCAACAATAGATGCCATTTGTAGCGACGCGGCCTTTGTCATAGAAGCAAAAGACGTAGAGAAGGTTAACTTTTGCAAAATTTACATAACATAAACTCACGCCTGTATCCCAGAGGGGTAGGCAGAGACCAGGGACTGCCACTTGCTACGATCCTGACAGATCACTTTCGCTTCCTCAACATTCATTAGTCGTTGCATGCACGCACGCCGGTTTCAGATTTACTAAGGATAAAAATGCTATAGAGCATAATTTAGTGTGGATAAAAATGGATATGGAGCAAAATTTACTATGGATAAAAAATGCTATGGAGCAAAATTTTGTGCGGAAACATTATATGGAGTAAAATTTACTATTCACTGGACACCGACGTCGCGGCCAAGATGGCCGCATGACCTTAATGCATTCTTGCTGGGATGGTGCGAGATGTCTGGAGACAGGGCGAGATGGAAAAAAGGCGGGAAGGTGTTTGCCTAGTAGCGGGACACAAAGAGATGTTTTGTAAAAAATACTAAGGTTAAAAAATGTTATGGAGCATAATGTCCTGCCGCTGCCGGCTCGGAACGTGCCAGAGCTTTAATGTCTTACGGTGTTATTTGTAAAATTACGATCCCTCTAAAACACTCCTCAAAAGCAGTTTAAATACTGGTGTATCTCTTTACAACTGACAGTTTAAGCTGGAGTCTCTTATGGAATCGTGTTTTTTATAGATAAGACTGACTGTGAAGGAAAACATCGTGAGGAAACCTGAGTGTCTGAGCTATTCACATACCTCAGCGCTTGTAATCGCCAATCCGCGGTGGGCACGCGTGGTGATTAAGCCCACACTCTCTCCCTGAGAGAAGGCCTGTGCCCTACAGTGGGACGTATATAGGCTGCTTATGTTATGAAATTTTAAAAACCTATTTAGAGGCTAAAAATTCTACCCATGCCGGGACTTAAACCCGCGACCTCTGGCTAACCGGGCCAGCGCTTTCCCAACTGAGCTAATGTGCAAGTGCAGGCGTCGGCAAAATTTCAAGCCTCTTTACAAACTTTTGTGTATTACGTACAAGGGATGAACTTAAATATAATTACTTTAAAATAGAGATTTTCGACTAAATAATTCAAGAGCCTGCCTCGAGAGCTTGTTCTGTGATTTACTTTCTAATAATAGTAGCCAACCGACCTCTGTCCACAAAATTGAGTTACGTTATTCTCGTTGGCGGCCATCGGATTGCCAGATGATTTAAATGTCTTTGGAAGCTTCCGGCTGAAATTGGAACTGTCAATCGTGCTGAAACAAGTAGGTACTTATTGGATCACTGTGTTAAGAACCATCCACAGTACATAGGGCCGGGGGACACGATATAATGCACGAAATCTAGCTAAAATAATCCTTATGCTTATAATATTAGAGACTACTTGGTGAAGAATGAACGCCCGGCCCGTCGGTCGGATTGGGCCTGCATTCGCATTTTTTGCACTCGTATTGTACTCTCTAACCTCATAAGTTATAAGGATTATTTTAGTTGGTTCGCGTGGCTTGTTTTAATGCGGATAGCCCTGAAATAGTGGCACCTCTTGTATAGGAACCCTGCATTTTATTATTAAAGGAAGCCGCTTAGCACAGTTACCGGAATGCCCGATTCACCACAAACGAAACGTGCGCCTGGCAAACTGAGCGGACTCCTTCGGCGTCTTGTAAAAATAGTGCTAGCGCGCTTGTGGTGTTACATACGTGCCCGGGTATATTGATAATATTCCTGGGCACGGCACATCAATATTATAGCTGGTGCTTACCAAAGATATCCTTCAAAATCCTAAGCCTAAAGGAAGACGTTAAAGGCATTCGTAACATTCAGCCCCACATCGCTGGTAAGATCAGTGGCCGTGTAAACGGCGGCCTATTTACGTAAAATTATATATATAACGCACGCACAAGCACGCACACACACGCACTCACACACTCGCACTCATACACACGCGCACACAAGCACACATACACACACACTTTGTAGCACGTGTGTTTCGGGTCCGGGAAAATTTGCAGTATTCCCTGGCATAGCACATCAATAGCCGGTGCTTAGCGAAGATATCCTTCAAAATCCTGCGCCTAAAGGAAGACGATAAAGGGCCACTCGTAACACTCGCCTCTCATCGCTGGCCCATCAGTGGCCGCGTAAACGGCGGCCAATTTCGAGGGCGTTTCACTCGAACAACACTCCGCTGAATGGCAGGCGCGGAAAACGGTTAAGCGTTAGTTGGACCAGCCCGATGGTATTCCATCAATTAATTTACTTAAAAATATTTATATGGAAAACAAACGCACACGCACACGCACTCATACACACGCACTCACACACATTCACTAACACAAACACACACATCATCATCATCACTCAGCCACAAGAAGTCCACTGCTGAACATAGGCCTCCTCCATGGATTTCCAAAAAGACCGATTGGAAGCGGGTTGCATGTTGCCACTTGGATGAGGTCATCTGTCCATCTTCGGCTGGTCGTCCACACACACATACACACACACAAACACACACACTCTTTATAGCTTGCCTACTTGTTTTTTTTTTGGTTTATTTGCTGGCTTTGTTGCTTGCTTGTTTGTTTGTTTCTTTCTTTATCTTATCTTACGATATCTACCACCACAAAGCTCGTAGATTCAATTCCCTAAGGGCCAGTATATTAATTGTACGAATAGGCTTAGCCTAAACGATTCTCAGTGGTCTATTCTGGTTCATAGCTGCAGGATGAATGAGATAGACCATTGAAAAACTTTTTCTTCTTACTTCCATTCTCGGTATTATTAACAAGGCTCATAATATGAGTTGGTTTGGTTTGTTTGTTAATATTATTTCACATACTATGTGAAACCAACGGTACCCCAAAATGAAGGACACCAACTTTTCCTCCTGGAGCGTTCAAAGAACACTAGAATTTCTCGTGCCGAACTCTCGAGTGCTTAAACATGATTGTTACGCGTCACGTCAGCCACGTCTGTCGCGTCGCGTGATCGCGTGACGGAGAGCCCTCGCCGGCAAGGGCGCGATAACTCGATGCTAAATAGACACGCAACTGTCACCTCTAAGCCGCAGAACAAACAGAATACCCTTCCATGAAGTACGGGTAGTTGCACAACTAGAAAAAGAGAATTACAAAGGACAGAAGAAGAGAGGCCGAGTATGAAGACAGTGCTAGCTGTTCATCTAAGTTTAGATTCAATTCCTAACCATCAGCCCATATTTGTTCACTGCTGGTCATAGGCCTCCCTCGAGAGCAACTTCTTTGAGTCCTCGACCATCCTCATTATCATCATCATCATTCAGCCACAAGAAGTCCACTGCTGGACCTAGGCCTCCTCCATCGATTTCCAAAAAGACCGGTTGGAAGCGGCTTGCATGCAGCGATGATGTTATCTGTCCATCTTGTGGCTGGTCGTCCTACGCTGCGCTTGCCGATATGTGGTCTCCAATCGAGAACTTTTCGGCCCCATCGGTCATCAGTTCTGCATGCTATGTGCCCCGCCTACTGCCACTTCAACTTACTAATCCGCCGGGCTATGTCGACGACTTTCGTTCGTCTACGGATCTCATCATTTCTGATTCGATCTCATCCATCCTCACCAGCAATTAAACGACTAATCATTTGTCTTTGTGTTATTACCTAAACCTCCGTCTTATAAACATAATTATGTCTAAGTCACTCACGACAAGGAAGTCTTTTTCTTACTTACAGGAGTTTAAAAAAAATCTAATGCTATTGTATAAAAACAAGTGTAGTTATGCTTAAAAAAAAGAAAGTGAATGATCAAGTAAAATAATATAATTATTGAGGTTTTTCTGCCGCTTTGTACATTTGATCTCTTCCAAGGTGTCGCTTATACGAAAGTCTATTTGTGGAGTATTTTTGCGAATAAATAATAATAACTAAACTAATAATAACTTCCACACCACACAATAACTGGTTATCATAGCACAGGGTATCCCCAATTAGGATATCCGGTAGTATGGTAACCAGGCAAGGATATCACAAATATGAAAATACACCCAGACTGAGGCCATTTGTACACATATACGGGGCCACCAGTGGGAATCGAACCCATGACCCTCTCCGAAGAAACCTTGTTGGCAGCGACTGCTGTGCAGCTGTGAAAGCATCGTGAAAAGTGTCGGTTACGTGTCGGGGAAGCCCCAAGGAGTTACAAGCAATATCGCGTGACGATTGTACTAGCTTCGGCGGAGTAAACAGAACAGAGTAACATATCTTGGCTTGCCTTGTAGGTACTTGTACTTTAACTGTCATCAAAGGGACCTGTGGCGCGAGAGAGCATCCCTGTCAACTCCACAGACGTAAATTGCCATGGGTGACATGCTGGCTAACTATGCGCGTCATGGATGTGTCCCGATGGTTCAACCGTCAATTTCTTGAAAATTTAAATAGTGAACGTCAGGAGTCAGTCAGTATCAGTATTTGGTGTATTATATAGACCCTGTAGTATTAGTCTGGAAGACTCTAAAATAAGGATAACGTGCCTGACCCCTGTATTATGCGCACTAAATCCTGATGGATTCTTAACGTTTACTGTCTTCATTATCACAGTAAAATTGATCAGTTTTTTTTCAGGGATCTATTTTAAATACCATATTTTGTAGTCTGTAATTAATAAAGTATTATGGAACTGTGAACATATATAAAATGTCGGGTTAGTTACACTATTTAGTTACACTAGTTATAACTCAAGAACGGTTGGACCAATTTATAATGACGATGTTTAGTTTATTGGATTTCTCTGTGAAATTTGAACATGGAAACAAAATCACGAGAAAAATTATTATTCATTATGTTAAATTATTATTACACAAAGTTTGCCGGGCCAGCTTGTTGTCAAATATGAAAAATATCTGTGATGTATTGTTAACGACTTGTTTCATTTTACCATGTCACCGGCGTCGGAATGTCTGACTACTCCAGATACAATCGGTTGCAACTGGCGATGGTTTTGGAGTTGTCTGGATTAGGTCGCGTGTTGATGGGAGATAGTTTCGACAGTTTTCGTTGACAGGTGTCTGATTAGTTACTTAGATACAGTCTGGAGTGGCGATAAAACGTGATGGACTAGGGTTTGCCGTTTTTAGGGTCCTTAAAAGAAAATACAGAAGAAAACATGCTGCAGAGGTTATTACAAAAAAAAATACTAGATAATCAGTTAAATAATGCTTAAATTACTGGCTTATACGCAGAGGTATATTACAAAGACGAATAGCAACGCTGATGATATTGTGATTTTCCTATAAAACACATGACTTCTCCAGAGTCTTCACGGCTGTGCTGGCCTAATTTTCCATTGTCTCCACTCGTAAACACGTTTCTTTTACGAGCTTGCTTCAACACTGCACTAAAATCCGAGAGCACAAAATAAAACCAAACGAAAGACGAGTTCGAGTTATCTCCTTTTCCACGCCAAGGGGCTTGGGCGGGCAGAAAAATAGAATCTACTTACCTATTTAAAAAAGTTTTTTAATATTCAACTGTTTCTTGGCCAGCTAGCTCGATGATGGTTAAAAACAGATTGGCAAAAATTAATTATTATTATTTATTTTATTTTATTGGGAAAACTAACTGCTTAATACTAACGCATTAAATTTACTTACATAGATATACAAAGGCAACAAAAAGTTTTATTTTTATTTTATTTATTTGTTTATTTACTACTTGGAAAGACAAGTATCAGTAAATCTCTTTTCAAATTAGCGAATCAATATAAGGGATATAAGAGGTATACTTTACATTGATCAGTGGTTCGGTGATAAGTGGTTGGCATGTCAGCGAAGAGCTGAGAAGCCTATTCTCAACAGTGTGCTTTCTTCGTGGTCTAGACAGATAGCTTGATAGATAATTTTACATATAATTTGCAGAAGTTTGATCAAAGGTTAGTGTGGTGAAATTTGACTCCTTCATTGATATAGCGGTTAATGACTAATGAGACACATGTCATGGGTACGATTGCAACTGGATGGCGCCTTACTTGATTTATACAAATGGCCTCAGTATCGGTGTATTAACATATCCGTGATGTTCCTGCCTGGTTACCATAACATTCTAATATCATAGTTTCCTAGTTTGAGACCAGAACTAATGACTGTGACGTGTGGATGTCATCTGTTTATTTAAAAAAATACTTTGTACGCAGCTTCTGCCTGTAATCTGATAGCATCTTTCTGTAATAAGTTCCGGTTCAAGGTTGTGAGCTATTGCCCATTGTGCGTGGAATATGGTGCGCTGACGTACGTATTTATATAGGTAACGAGTTACTGAAATAACGGAATACATTTCTTCAGAATCGGTGATAAATAAGTAAACGATTTTGGGAATTAACTGCAATAATTAAACATTCAACATAACATAACAAAATTCTGTCTATGACATAAATCGATCATTAAACGTACATAATTATAAAAGTTTTCAGTCAAATGTTCTTCACAAAAGTAATCGTCGAGCGTTACGTTGTAACGCAAAGAAACGTAAAAACAAAGAATAATTTTGTGATACGATTAACGTCAAGAAAGATTGAGTACACACGGGTATTTCTAGCCGAAATAAGATGAACGAAAAACCTGGATCAAGTAAAAATTTCGTAGGTACAATATATTTTCATCCAAAGATTATGGCCTCAGTCTGGGTGTATTTCCATGTTTGTGATAGCCTTGCTTGCTTACCATAGCACAGGGTATTCTAGCTTGGGCCCAGGTCAAGTGATTGTGTTGTTTGGAAGTTATTACAACTATTATAAAGTTTACCTTGTTATATTTATTATTTTATTTCTCTCTCTGATGTTGAACAAAAACAAGATGAGCGAGTGTAGTTTACTTGTAGCGTGGAAGTGTCAGTATGACAGAAAAAAACTTATATCTAGGACAGCGAACGCTGTTCCTTTTCTATAGATTATATCAGACAATAGGGAAACGTCCAAGCTTTAAAAATTTTCGGCTAAAAGGGTAACGAACTACGCTTTTCGCTTTTTATTCTAGAGGTCGTGAGTTCGAACCTTGGCGTGTACCAATTACTTTGTTCTCTATGTTACGTAACCATACGTGGATTTGTGGTAGCAATGTCGTGAGCATAAGCTAGACTATAATTAAGGGCAACTTAGAATCTGTCAGAGTTTGCAAGACTTGTCAAGTCTTAGCATTTTACACCAGCTAAACACTTTTGTCTTTCCCTATTCATCATAATTACGCCATCTAATGCCAATTTAAAACCAAGATAATTTTCCAAAAAATTATTCTACTTACCAACGAGCCTTATTAGCCGAGCGACATGAACCATTATCCGGAGACCTGAGGTATCATTGTTTTCCTTTCACTCCACGAACTCATTACTTTGGTTACCTATTTACATAATAGACTTTTCATTTGAGTTTAGGCGCGCCACATTTTCCCTACGATATTAATTTTATGATTTATTTCCGCTGGCTCAGCCCCGATAACGTTTAATAGCAATATTACATATTGAGCTAACCGGACTTTAGTTATTTACCGGCGGATACATTTATAGGAAGAGGAAAATTGAGAAAAATATTAGGTTTTCATTGGCCCTCAAGAGGTTTAAAAAAAAATGGATTATATTCTTTTTGTTGCACTAACCCGTGCTGAGGACAATTTTAAAAACCTATTTAGAGACTAAAAATTCCACCCATGCCGGGACTTGTTACTCGGAGCTGCAAGTGATGTAAATTACTTCGGCCAGATGTCGCTGCCTGTACGTAATACAGAGAAGTTTGGGTTCAAGTCCCGGCATGGGTGGAATATTTAGCCTCGGAATAGGTTTTTAAAAAGGGATTGTCAAAATTTCGTATAGCTTGAGACGGACTACATGAGCTAATTTTTATAGCAAAACCGGTTATTATTCGTTTTGTTTTGTTTTGAAGCTAGTTAGTTTTTCTCATAAAGCACAAAGAAACCAGTGTAAACCCAAACAAGTACCTACTTATCACCTTGAACCTTATCACCTTAAAATACAATGAAATTTTTTTAGTACCCATGCCTGAATAAGGGTTAAAACCGCAGAAGAGTTGTTCAGAGTTGCACTGAACAGAAAGCGTTATGAAGAGCTGACTGAAAACCTTCAGTTCAAAATTACTAATACCATTATTTATGAAAAGCACAAGCCTTTCCTAATGCGGTTCAATGTAGTCTGAATCAATTTTTTTCTTAAACTATCGTGTGTCCCCTGCGTGGTTAGATAGGATGAGACCGTAGGCAACATGTCAATGTAGTGAACGGAATTCGCGCAGAATATTTTTTTTTAAATAAAAATTTATACCGTTTGGGAAAAAAATCACGTTTTTATGAATATCACTACGACCCCGACGAATTGAGTTTTCCGAAAGCAAATGTACGAGTCACTATAAAACACATTCAAATCGCTACAAGGGTGCCTTTGAAATTTGAAGAGTTCCCTCGATTTCTCCAGGATCCAATCGTCAGATCTTGCCTTAGTGACTATGGGACCACCTGTGAAGTTTACCCTTTCAAACAAAAAAAGAACTTTGCAAATCGGTCCACGCGTCTTCGATTAATCGGGGAACATACATAAAAATATAAGAAAAAGATCCCAAAGAAATGACAACCTCCTCCTCTTTTGAAGTCAGTTAAAAATAAATTAATGAGTGTGCCGCAAATTACTGATTGCTAACCTGTGTGTTAGCATAAAAATAAATAAAGAAACTTTTTTATATGTGCGACTTCCGTGTGGCGCCGGATTAAGAATAGCGTCACTAAATTTCCTTCCGTGGATGTCGTAGAAGGCGACTAAGGAAATCAATTACCAGGAAACGGGCAGCAGCGTCTTCCTGAGATTTCAACCGCTTACTGCGATCGCAAACCCGCCTGCCAAGCGTGGTGATTATGGCAAAACACCTCATGGTTATGAAAACTATAAGGGAGGCTTATGTCCTGCAGTGGGCGTCAAATGGCTGGTGATGATGATGATGTGCGAATTTTCGATACAGCGATACTCCATTACATTCGATAAACGTCACTATAATACATAAATTTCTTTAATTTTTCCTGTTTCCTAATCTGCTACTTTTTTACCTGTAGTAAACGAGCAGGCGGAGAATATCCACGGATTTATCTATAAAGCTCTGTTCTTTTCATCTACGTAGAATAAGATCGTATGAGTCATATTGAGTCCACAGTTTTCTGTACCAGGCTAGAGCCTCGTCCGTAAAGGGAATGTACGATGAAGTTTCCATTATTGCACAGGAATTATGCAGAGCAACTTCGCCGGCAGTAAACAGCATGTTACAGTGAAAACCAGAAAGCTAGTTTAGAACAAAAAGATTCGGGACATTGCAGATACAGTTGGGGAGGTATTCGAGAACAGGGACTTTCTGAAAGTTCGAAAATTTACCATTGATGCTAGGCGTTGTGGATATAGTGAAAGAGATCGGCTATCACTATATATTGACATTCAAGAAACAGAATTTAAATTCTTCACTTTGAAATACATTTTTGATTTCTGACAGTCAACGACTGCATTGCAAATAAAACAGAAAACTATTACAATATGACATGAAATTTCTTATAAACTCGGCAATAGGCCTAACGCTCTGCTTGATGTCGTCAGGGAATATGCTCCACGGCCGACGCTGATTTTCAATTTGGGCCTTAGATGATAGAAAATAGTTACAGAGTTGATGAGCACAAAAGCACACACTTGGTTGATTGCCCGCAACAACAGCGGTTTTCATAATAGTCTTTATGTGCTGTGTGTTATGAACTATAATCGCGAGTAACCACAAAATCCTGTGGTTGTGTCGTCACACCATACAGGAAGGAGGTAACGAAGTTGATATCCATTATTAAGCATCTTGAATTTACATCTCGGTTGACTACTAATGCATCTAAAGCCGTACGGATTGTACTCAGATGATATTTCAATTCCAGTGATTTATACGAAAATGCTCCGTGTGGCGCCGGATTAAGAAAAGCGTCACTCCACTTCCTTCCGTTAATGACGTAAAAGGCGACTAAGGAAATCAATTACCAGAGACAGGCGTCGTCCTGAGATTCCAACCGCATACTGCGATCGCCAACCCGCCTGCCAAGCGTGGCGATTATGGCAAAACTCCTCATGGTTATGAAAACCACGAAGGAGGCCTATGTCCTGCAGTAGGCGTCAAATATCTGATGATGATATGAAAATGTACAGGAAGATATTGAGAAAATCTTAAAAGTAGTTTGTTTAATTATCATTCACTTCTGTTCACGTTCACTTATTCAAACTCTTGAATGAAGTTCACAACACGCTTTAAGCTAACTTTTATCTCCAATCTAAAGTTTATTATTGTTTGTAATATTGAGCACAAGACACAATGTCAGTGAACTGACCCGAAGAAAACTGTGAACCATCATTTCCAATTTCCAGTATGACAGACCAGACTTTAGGCCTAGAGCTGGTAGGGATAAAAGGAGCGTTATGGTTATAGACATAAGGTATAGTCTAGCGTTTCCCAGGGGCCGACGTATTGTCTTAGGGGCAGCCTCGGATGGCGAATGCGAATGAATATTGAAGCGGGAGTCAAGCGGGTTACAAGGGACCGGGGTGTACTCGTATGACAGACTAGACTTTAAAATAAAATAAAGTAAAATTTGCTGTTGGCATGATTTATCTAGGCATAGTTTCTGAGGACGTCATTTAAGAGATCAGCAAAACAATATGAGTTTGGTCAGCAGAAAATTCAAACTTGAGGAGTAAAATTATCAAGCCATCCGAATTCTTATTCCAAATTGAGCAGCAGAAAATTCAAAATTGAAACCTTTCAAGGTTTTGTCGTTTAATTATTTGCCGACCACGTTTAGCTAGTACATGATGGCCAAAATAATTATAGGCAAGATGAATCAATTTGCTAACCGTATTTGATATTTGCGGTACCGATTTTTTGGCGATTGCGACGTTTTCCCTAGATTAAAAGTTGATAGTTGTGACGAATCCCTTATTTTCCGATGTAGGTATATGGGTTTTTTTTGTTAAATCCTGTTATGGTCTATAAGCAACACAGTTAGACGAAGATCGATAGGTCAAGGCTCAGTCAGAAAAAAATGGGAGAGTTGCCAAGACGGACTACAACATAAGTACATAGTTTTGTATCCGTCCTACAAGCAAATATAAAGGACTTACTATGTCAGCTAAAACCTAACTACTAACGTTTTATTGACGGTGTATCACTCTTTATAAATGTTGTTAGAAGCTAACTCAAAAACGCGGAAAACGCCAGCTGTTCTAGTATAGAAATTATTCATTTTTGGAAATAAATCTATTACAATAAGCTTATGAAGCGCATATTGGCTATGTGCGAAGTGATTAGTGGGGAAGACACAGTAATTGCAGCGCACGCATTGGCAGAAATTAATGTGAAATATTTCGGGAATCTAAGACAATCAGTGTTGATTCTTTCATGCTAAATTAGCTGATTATTTTCAGTTCATTCTACTTCCTACTATTCTACTCAATATATTATAAATATAAAAGCTTGTGAAAAGGTTTGGATGTTTGTTACTTAATCACGCAATAACGGCTGATCGGATTTACACGAAACTTGGCGTGCAGATAGACAAAGACATGACCTGAATAGAGACATAACATAGCATAATTGGTATTCCGGTAATGCGTCCCCGTGGTTAAGTTTAAAATAGATGGCGTTGTGCGAGCGAACGTTGTGTTTTAAAAATAGCGTTGTGCAAGAATCGTATTTAAAACGGGTTCTGTGGCGATAAGAAGTTCGCCGGTACAGCTAGTGAGTTCATAAATTAAATGGGTTACATTTTAATATAAGTTTATCAAGGGTTAAATAGGTTTATGAAGGCAACAAAATAGGGGATTTATTAGTTAAGAACAAGCCAAAACTACGCGAAACTGACGACATTCCTTCAATTTTTTTATTTATTAACTTACGTTTGTATCGCAGAGTTTTAAATTTTATAAATTTATTCGCCAGACTGCGTGGCAGTTTATTGGCGAATAGCGCTCTTTTTTGAAACTAGTAGGTAACAATAAAATTAATGTTAAAGTACAGTCGACAGCGGATCCACCCCTAGATACATACTCTGTATTCGGTCACATTACGAGTGACAATGCAACATAATGCAAAGGCCGTCCAGTGAGTCCTGCCAGTTCTATCCTTCGAAGCTGAAACGTGGACATTGACAGTAAGTCTGCTCCATAGATTCAAAGTGGCTGAGCGTGCTGTAGAACTTGTCTTTAATGGATCACATCAGAAATTAGACGATTCGTCAAAGAACCAGGCAGATTGCTGGCAGCGGCTGGATGATGATGGCCAAGGGCGGAAAGAAGTGGCGTGCCCTCAGAGTGGCCTATGTCTGGCAGCACAACACGGGCTCGGCCTACTGTGGAAGCCCGAGAGTCCATAGTAGCACTGTTTTTGCTCACGCTTGCTTGTAACTCGCTCGTCTCGATCTGTCATCCGGTGCTAACTATGAAGTGCAATTCTACCCGTCACCCACGATACAGGCTGCGCCTAGTGTGGGAGTCGCCATCGACCATAATTTATTGTAATCTTTTCTTATAAATAAACATAATCATCATCATTCAGCCACAAGAAGTCCACAGCTGGAAATAGGCCTCCTTCATGGATTTCCAAAAAGACCGGTTGGAAGCGGCTTGCATCGAGCGTCTTCCTGCCACTTGACTGAGGTCATCTGTCCATCTTGTGGCTGGTCGTCCTACGCTGCGCTTGCCGATATGTGGTCTCCATTCGAGAACTTGTCGGCCCCATCGGCCAGTTGGATTTTTATTAATTAGTAAAAAACACGTATGTTTTTATTTTACTTTGAAATGAATTGCCGAATTTCTCAGAGAGAGATTAATCGCCAAGCGTGCAGACTGGCGATTTCAACAGCAGAGATACATGAACACCTAAGATATTCTCGTAGACTCAATAAATTTTGTAGCATGTCGCATAAATTCAGTTACAAAACGATCAAAGTTGCAGCTTTGTTTTAGTAAACAATGAATTTGAATTTTATTTCTTAATAAGGCTTTTACGATAAATGTTTTACGCCGTGTAAAATAAGATTGTTGTAGGTAAATAAATTGCTATCATGAAAACGGGTTGTTACAAAATAATTCTCTCGACGAAAGGGGAATAATAGCGTAGTAAAGTATATGTAAACTGCAAGTAAGATGGCTTTCACTGGGTACTTTGTAAGTTTTTTTTAAAGTAGCCTATATACGAGTACGTCCTACTGCAGGGCACAGGCTTTCTCTCAGAGAGAGACTATTAGCTTAATTATAACGCGTGCCCATCGCGAATTGGCAATTTGGCGTGGCTGTGGGACTTATTATATATTCTAACGAGAAATAATAAAAAAATGGTCAAGCGCGAGTACGGAACCCTCGGTGCGTGAGTCCGACTCGCACTTGGCCGGTTTTTTATTTCATGAGCTCCACATTTATGTATATAATTTATAATGTTCGTATTACCGCATGAAGTTTAGGCTGGAAGAGATATCTGCTGAAATAAGCTCGCCATGTATACTTTTTTATTTTGTGTTTTTGTATGCCTTCTATGTGTGCATAAAGTATATTTTCCCAAAATGTGAAAAGTTTGTGATACATCAATGATAGAATGAGAGTGCCCCCAACTAGACGCATAGCACATTGCATTCTGATGAATGATGAATACACATTCGAATCAAATGGATTCTCCCAAGCTAAGAGCTTCTATAGAGAGCTCAATCTTCATTCCAAGTCTTTTATCCGTTTTAGAGCACAGCAAAAACACTACGCTGAGGCAGCCATACATACATTTTATTTATCGTATTTATTAATTAGGGGCTTTATCCGCAGAACGAGCATGTCAGTCTCATCGTAACCTAACCATACAATTATCAAAGTTACATAGATCTTATTACTAAGCTATCCTTAACAAATTTATAAACAATACTAGCGTTTCCGCTATAAGGTTCAGATAGAATCATCATCAACCCATTATGTCCCCACCGAGGGGCACGGGTCTCTTCCCTGAGGAAGGTATGGGCCATACTCCACCACGGGGGCCAAGTCCGGATTGGTGGAGGTAGAATACTCTGCAGCATTCCCGCATCCATTATTTTCAGTTGTAGCCGCGACACTACAGTCGTTCTTTCAGGTTCGTTCCGGACTCACATAATTATTAAATTAATTAAATCTTCCTCAGCATCACACACTGAGCAATTCAGGCTGTTTATTTTTTTATAAGAAAGCCAAATTTTTTGAGAGGCACGGAGCCTGAACGCTGTGACCAAACTATCTCTACTTAACTTATTGATAACAAACTAGGGCACACGAGGAGGCTCACACTGCATTGTGCTGTACCATATACATTCAAAATACTTTTTCCAAATTCATGGACATTCAAATTTAATTTATATTTTATAGAGCAGAGCAGATTACTCTTTGTGTTTACAGGGATGTTTAAATTACATGGAAATATATCTTATACATAAAAATCTCGTGTCACAGTGTTTGTTATCGAACTCCTCCAAAACGGCTTAAGCGATTATTATGATTTTTTTAATCTATTTTCGGTAGGTCTGATAATAGGTCGCAAGCTAATTATATGGCAAAACAACGTTTTATTGATTTCTGATTGATTTGCCGAGTCAGTTAGTCAGTATAGAACGATTAGTCGAATTATTGAGTATTTCTTCCCGTTACCGTTACCGAGGAGCGGCCGTAGCACAGTGGGTAGAACAATGGACTCGGAAGCGAGAGACCCAGGTTCGATACCCAGTGCGAGCATCTATCTACCTATGACTTTGTTTATTTTCAAAGTTACGTTCGTCTGCGAATTTGTAATAGCAATACTACACTTTCGGTTCGTTTCGTAAGGAAAACATCGTGAGGCAACCCGCGGCTTGGTTGGCTCCACACTTATTGACTGGTCTTTCCTGTGGGCTAGGTCGACTAAGATGTCAGGGCACTGCAGCGTCCAAGTGGTCCCTTCACCCATCTAGTGTGAGTGAAGGTGCCACTGGACGCTGTATAAACCATCTCATTTCGTAGATGCAAAGGACAAAGTTTTTTTTCCCATTACCGATGCGTGTGCATGCAGTGTTTAATTCATGTTGATAAAAGGAAAGAAGTTTGTCGGGATGGTGACAAGTGGTACTTACATATTAGTCTCTGCCTACCTGTCAGGGATATACGCGTGTATTTATTTCCTAACAATCTAGATAAATAAAAAATAATAATGGTGATGAGACTGATTGCAAATTAGTAAAGCGAAAAAACAAAAATTAAATGTTACGAAGATTAAAAAATAAATCGCAGATAGGAGTCCCTTGGCACCCTCCAAAGGCGCCGCTTTACGGTACAGCATTTCATATTAATGTTGTATTATTAAAACTGTAACAACGCTGTCAGGTGCTTAATTTAATGAATTAGCTCCTGAATTAATTACAAGGAACGTTGTGAAACAGGAGCGGTGCTTGCGTATGTATAGTCGGTGACAGTCGCTAATGCCACTAGTCGCTTTTAACACGTGAGGCAGAAGAGTGAACACCGAACAAAATAGGGTATCGCACTTTTAATGGCCATAACGAAGGGGATAAAAGTGCTTTAATGCATTTTCAGGTCGTTTTGGATCATGGTATGGCAAGGCTATAAAGGAAAGAAAGTGGGCCAGGTAACGCAGCGCGAAATTTAGAGGATTTTCCGTTGTTTTTGCTGAGATGCGAAAAAATCTTTTGATGGACTTTTTCTCTTGACTGTACCGTCACACCTACACCTCCACTTTTCTTCTCGAAACGTAGCTAACGAGGACTCATTTCAAATGGAGATTTTCCATAGAAATTCTATAACTTCTTTGAATCACTGAAAGAGTCTGGCCCTATGGAAATACAATCGTAGCCGGAAAAAAAGAAGAAAACCCGCACATTGTACCGTCCAAAGGAGGGTAAACGTTAATCCTATTAGCGCTAGGGTGAATATGCGACGCACGTGCCACGCATTTTGGTTTTACGTGACGGGGGATCGAACGTGGGTCCTATTGTTGGTCTCGTTAGTCCATTCAGTTTGAGGCTCAGTAAAAATGACAGTTTGATTGGTGCTGCCCCGGGTTTTATTGGATGCCTCTCTTAGATAGTAGAGATGCCGCACGTAGCCCTGAATAATGCAATGAAGTACCATTTCATTATCATTATACTATACAAGTAACTGAATAAAAAGTGACATTTAGTATACAGTACATGAATATATTGTGGCTTGATGTGTTTCGGCTCTCGTCCATATTTTTAATGTATGTAAATAGATTATAAGCCTTCACGATGACATAAAACTACGTAATGTTAATCGTCTGTTGTGTTTGCGTAATGCAATAAATAAATTAGAGTGCTTAGTTAAGGGCAGGCAGTAATTTCAAATGTACTTACATTCAGGCGTTGTCTTGCGGGTCGTTATGGAGTATTAAACGGAATTTACTTATAGATAGAAAGAGTGTTCTTTATTGTACATATAACATAAGTACACCAAAATAAAAAAATATAATTGAATTATAAAAAAAATACACAGCAGCTCCATTTCCTTCCGTGGATGTCGTAGAACGCGACTAAGGAAATCAATTACCAGGAGACGGGCAGCAGCGTCTTCCTAAGATTCCAGCCACATACTGCGATCGCCAACCCGCCTGCCAAGCGTGGCGATTATGGCAAAACCCCTCATGGTTATGAAAACCACGAAGGAGGCCTATGTCCTACAGTGGGCGTCAAATGGCTGATTGATGATGATAAATACAGTGAGCAATTACCTCATAGAAACTAATTAGAGGCTTATGTATTACCGTACCGTATAGCTGAAAAATTGTTCGCGATTTTATGACTGATATCATTTTCAACAGATAAACTGTTCATGTATTAAGACACTCGGACATAGTGTCTGTATGTTTGATCATTGTTTTTTTCTAATTGGAAAAATATTTTGATGAGTTCTGCTAACTTATGTTAGTGCTCATATAAAGTCAATAAAACATTAACTAGGGGTAATCATGTAGGAGTTGCATAACGCGAATATTAAAATAAAAAACTGGCTAAGCGCGAGCCGGACTCGCGCACCGAGGGTTCCGTACTCCCGCTTGGCCGTTTGTTGTTTATTTGTCGTTAATAAGTCTAACAATCACGCCAAGTTTGATGCCTGTATGTATTACCGATTTTGTGAAACAAAAAAACGGCGAAAAAATACGTTTGTTGTATGGAGACCCCGTTTATTAATTGTTAGGTAATCTGCCGTATCATCATCATCAACCCATTATGTCCCCACCTAGGGGCACGGGTCTCTTCCCTGAGGAAGGTATACTTAGGCCATACTCCACCACGGGGGCCAAGTCCGGATTGGTGGAGGCTTGTAGACTAGTGGCTCGTCTACTGTCAGAAGTTGTCAAGCCGCCCTAAGGCCTCTGACTTGGCTTTACGACTGCCATCTATCGATGGCAGCCGGCACCAACAGCTTAACGTGCCTTGCGAAGCACGGAACCGCTCGGAAAAATGCCACTAGCGTGAGGCATAGACGGCGACCCATCCATGCACTGAACGCGCCCTGTGTTGCTTAACCTTCGTGATCTAAGATCACTCAGGCAGCCGGGGCTACGAGCGATTCTGTCGTATAATAACACATATTCTGTGAAAATCTCAACTGGCTACCTATAACGGTTTGAAAGATAGAGCCCTTTAAGGGACGGACAGACAGACGGACAGACAGGCAAACAGGAGGCAGAGTAATAGGGTCCAGTTTGGCACCCTTCGGGTACGGGACACTAAAAACTTGTACTTGGCTGCGGCCTGTGCCCAAACACGGCCGGTGCAAAACACACATTTATGAGAGAAAAATAAGAACAGGAACGATAATAATGATAACAATCTTAACTTCCACACAACACAATCACATGACCTCGGTCATCAGACATCACAAACATGGAAAGACATAAGTTATAATGTGCGAGTGTGGCAGGTGCTATTGGACGAATATTTAACTAAAAAAAAACATCAGAATTCACTCAAAGACTTCTACGATTTTTTGGTTCGAATTTCATAAATAAATAAATTTACCAATAATTCTTTTCGCATTTCCGTTCCATCCCGGTCCGTAAACCGGCTACTTCCGGAAATTCCGCGTTTGAATTTACGTACTTGGGACAGAATCTTGCGGACGCGCCTGTGTGTGTGCAGCCTTATGAATATGAAGCACGAGCACGTAGCTTCGTTTCGTTATTTATGATTTGCCGCAGATATTATGTGACCAAAGTTTTAAATTATCAAGTGATTTATTTTGACAAAAGTAATTTTATTGGATAATACAGTGTTTTTCCTAAGCAGTACCTTATTCCTTTGCAGACGAAGTGACATAAATAACTGCGCGTTTTTAGGCTTTTTAGGGTTCCGTATCAGAAGGGTGCCAAACGGGACCCTATTACTAAGACTTCAGTGTCCATCGGTCTGCCTGTCTGTCTGTCTGTCGCCAGGCTGTATCACATAAACCGTGATAGCTAGGCAATTGAAATTTTTACATAAGATGTGTTTTTGTTGCCCCTATAACAAAAAAAAAAAATACTAAAAACAGAATAAAATTAATATGTAAAGGTGTTCCATAGAACAAACGTAACTTTTTTGCCATTTTTTGCTCGATATTAATAACGGGAACAGGTAGACGCATGAAATATTCACAGAATATTTAGTTTTATATTCGCTTTAATAATAAATAATTAAACTAAAATAAAATAAATATTTAGGGGGGCTCCCATACAACAAACTTGATTTTTTACGGTTTTTTCTCGATATCAAGAAAAGTTTAAACTTATCACAATCGGCATTTTTAAACCATTCTTCTTTCACAACCAGGTTGCGTTACGAGAAAAAATAATCTTCTATCGCAACTAGTTGCCAAGGAAGAGGAAGGGTTCCTGTTTCACAACTGGTTGCGAAACTTGGGTGCCAAAGTGGCCGAAAGCGATCTTTGTGTCTAATGTTGTATAGATAATGATAGGGAACCCATCGTGCGCGAGTCCGACTCGCACTTGGCCGATTTTATTACACTATGCCACATGATTTATACAGCGCCTAGGTACATTCAATATATTTAATTTCACTGAGCTTTGGTCTACCTGTCAACAAACCGTTGTTAGAAATCGTTGAAATTAGGAAAATTTGCTCGTTGTAGCTAATTTATTAATCTTATGAATTCAAGAAGAAAGATGGAAAGGGCTATGATGAAATGACAATCAGAAATGATGACGATCCGTAGATCCGTAGACGAACGAAAGTCGTCGACATAGCCCAGCGGATTAGTAAGTTGAAGTGGCAGTGGGCGGGGCACATAGCACGCAGAACTGATGGCCGATGGGGTTGAAAACTCTCGAATGGAGACCACATATCGGCAAGCGCAGCTTAGGACGACCAGCCACAAGATGGACAGATGACCTCATCCAAGTGGCAGGAAGACGCTGGGTGCAAGCCGCTTCCAACCGGTCTTTTTGGAAACCCATGGAGGAGGCCTAAGTCCAGTAGTGGGCTTTTTGTAGCTGTATCATATTGATGATGATGAATTCAAGAAATATCAAGTCCCATTATCAATTTCCTGACTTTGATAGTATTACAAAAAATATTGCTTAGAACCAGGAGGCTTACCACAATCTCGAAGTTAGCAGGACAAAAGCAATTTCAATGTTCAAAATAAACTGCTGCTATAGTGTACCATGAGCCGAAGTAAGTAGGCCTGCAATAAACCTGCTAAAAAAAAAAAGGTTGTCTCTGGCCTGTTTGCCTTAAATGTTGCGTGCGTTCGAAAACCAAATATGATAATTTGCCGGTAAATACCGTTTTTATTACGAAATAAAAATAAAACATTTTGATTGTGATAAATGTAATAAAAAAACATTTGTAGCAGCACTGCCCACTGTGCGGATAAAAGTTGAAAACAAGTTATGGAAAAATAAAATAAACTGCTGCGGAATAAAAATTTTGTCTTAAGTTCTACATTACTTAAAAGTTACGTTTTTTAACGTGTCTCGAAAGTTATTTTTGTTTACGTCAAAATATGTTTGAAGAAGTGTTTGAATTGATAAAAAAGGTTTTTGCTAAACTACGATTTTGAAGGAAATGAAGTGGTGTCGCGGTGTGTCGGTTCAGACTACTTTCAGCAATCCTAAAGAGTTACCTACGAGGTTATAAATTACTAGGAGACGGGCAGCAGCATCTTCCTGAGATTCCAACTGCATACTGCGATCACCAAACCGCCTGCTAAGCGTGGCGATTATGGCAAAACCCCTCATGGTGTTCATAACCATGAGGAAGGCCTATGTCTTGCAGTGGGCGTCAAAAGGCTGATGATGATGATTATGATGAAAGAGTTTTAATACCTAAAACAAATATTTGGAATGCGACTAAAGTTCGAGCCAAAAAGAAGTTTCTATGACTTGATATAGGATCATATACCCAGCAATTGGCAGAGTTGGACTGACTGAATTATGATGAAATATAACTAATTTTTTATTAAAAATAAGATAAGATAACATATTTGTTTATTTTCTGTCCACAAAATACATAGAGGAATAGAGCTCATCTTCGTCTCCACGAATAAATCTGTGGATTTCGTTGGCACCGGTAACAAAGCTCTAATGTCTACGCACAGATTTTCCACTAAAACCTTAGAAATTCGATACCTCCGAACATAATACAATTCGTCGTAAACTTCGAATGGATTAATCTGCAGTCGTATAATTTTACGCCACGCTTTTTCCTCCCTATTGCGAAAAACGTATCATCCTCCAAAACCATAAAATTTCTTCATCACTCATTTTAATACGTAAAGTAAACAATAATTCGCTTAGCAGGGTTTTAAAAGCTGCTCAATAGTAACGTATAAATAACTGCTAAGAATGACAGTTCAGCAGCGCTGTGAGCGCGCAAAATTGAGCTTATAGTACGGTAGCAGCGTTGATTAGACGGTGAACGTCTTATAGTTAACAGCGCTGCGATTGTATGGCTCATGGTACCATTAAGCAGGGCAGTTTTTTATAAGGCTTAAAAATTACTTCTAATAGTGCTTGTGGTAAGCCTCCAGACCAAAGCTAAACAAAACGAAATATATTTATACATACGTGAAGTGACCATTTGGACGCTGTAGTATAATTTTTTAGATGGAATAGCCTTGCCTAGCACATTTACCAAACTCTCAACTCTCACCTCAAAGCTGGCTTATTTCACAGGAATGAGATTGTCAACACATGTTTTCCTTTATTGGGAGCGAGTAATATAAGTTCGAGTATTGGACAAAAAAATAATCCGAATCACAAAATTAGTCTAAAGTAATATTGTTTGGCTATCGAAAATTTGTCGACAGGAAAAAAATCAACTGAAGTAACAACATGGTCATAAATTAAAAAAAACAGTCTATCATACTCCAGTATAAAAACATTATTTTACGAGATAACTCAAATATTGATAAACGCTTCATACGTTATAAAGCGTTATGTGCAAGTGATGACGTCATAATTTCAGCCGAATTCGTATGGCCTGGTTTGTTTTTGTACCACCTGACTATATTGACTTTTCGACAGGTTATATGAAAATTATTAGTCGTAGATATAAAAGAATACTACGTTTATTTATCTCCTAACATGGTCTCTCCGATTATATTTAAACATTTTTTAGTGCAAGTTCTCTATTATTACGGCTAGTGGAGCAAATAATTGCTTGGGATTGCTACGAGAAAGGTTGCTACGCGGATGCTACGGCGTAGCCGGCAAAGTAACGTAGCAGGCACCATGTTCGTAGCACTAGTTACACAGAACTAAGGGAGTTAGTTGACGCTGAACTAAAGGACAGGGCGTTTTCCCGGTGCGCTCGCTGTGGTACATAAATGTGATAGAGAAGCAAAACTCTATAAATTAGAAGAAGAACACCCTAAACATGTTTCTTCTGAAACCTTAGTTTCAGTTACCAATTTTTTCAGCCACATTTGTAACAAAAACCAGTTGTTCTTAGGATTCCGTAGTCAACAAGGAACTCTTATAATTTCGCCATGTCCTCATGTAAGCCACATGTGTTTCGCCATGTGGCTTAGCACAGAGACGACTAGTACTAGAAAGCTGAAATTTGGCATAGATATACCTATGAATCACGCCGACAAAACGACAGGATAAAATCTTAAAAAAGAATTGTCTAAAATCAAAACTAGGGATGATTTTCTTTTCTTGCCTCCACTATAGTGTGGCGTATCGTTGGGTGTAATAAAATATTGTGAGTGTAGGAAGATCATTTTTTCGATTCAGGGTTCCGTTTGCGAAATAATAAGCTTTCAAACGCAAATTTTTGTTAAAGGATGTCGTCCTCCCCCCCCCCCCCAATCCTCTCCCGGCTCAATGGCTGATTGTAGCAACGTGAAGAAAATCAGGGCGGTATCACATATAATAAACATAAATGGAAAATTATCACAGCTAAGTAAGCTTTACAACTTAACGAGTAATGGACGACTAACTTATAAAAGGAAAACTTTACAATTTCTACTGAAAATTCCTTTAATGAAGTATTTAGTTCTGTAAAGAAGGTAATAAACTCCTCTTTCTGCGGAACCCTACAATGCTCGTGGCCAGATACAGCACTTGGCAATTTTTTTTTGTTTCTAGAACTTCGCAATCAAATTAAACCTTGCTTATTTTTGATGCAATATTTTTAATGTACTTTGTATGATGATAAAGTTTATAGGATGTTTATTTATGACACAGATTTTAGACCCTGCTACTGGAGATTTCAACAGCGGTAAAATTGTCAATCACAAAGAATCGGTTTTTCGGTTTCGCGTTATTTTAATAATACGTTTTATATGGATAACATACACATAACTCGCTTAAAAACGTCTTACTTCTGGGCACAACACGGGGTCAATCATCACGCGTGGCCACTGCGAGTTCGCAATTTCAAGCGCCGAGGTACGTGAAAACCTCAAACACTCAGGTTTCCTCATCATCATCATCAGCCTATGCTTGTCCACTGCTGGACATAGGCCTCTCCTATTGCAAGCTGCTGAGTACGGTCCTCGGCTACTCTCATCCAGCTCTTGCCAGCCGCCCTGCCTTCCTCATACACGTGTAATATGGGGGTAAATTCATCATCGAATAAAAAGTTATGCGCGTTTTATTCTCACGAAATGCCATATAAAACGCCCCAACATCTTTGCGGCAGTAAAACAATGGCCATGGTAGGTATGTACGGAACCAGTCATGGAAATATTATTTTGACGGCTCTTTTTATGAGGGCCTTCGGCTGTTAAACCGGCCAGTTATTGCTTAGGAATCCGTCGGAAAGAAAAGAACTTTATCTGAATTAACCCACGCTTTTGTCAGAGGACTCTATTTGGTTTGAAATGTTGCAAAGACTCGCTCATAAAAAGTTGACGTTACTGGACTGATACGAAATAAGGCATAAATAAAACAAAGCGACAGAATTAGACTTGAGTGAGTTAAATTATTTATGCTTCAATTGAATTGCAAATAAGCTTGAATAACAGTTTGGTAAATTAGTACAGGTTAAAAACAGGTTTTCATTTTAATTCACAAAATAAATTTGTGTATTTTCTGCATCATCATCAGCCATTTGACGCCCACTGCAGGACATAGGCCTCTTTCATGGTTTTCCAAGCTTCCCGGTCTTATGACGCCCGCATCCAGCATCCCCCCGCCTCCGTAACCAGGTCGTCAGACCATCTGGTGAGGGGCATGCCCACGCTGCGTCGTCCGGTCCGCGGTCGCTAAGTCAGAATTTTTTCGCCCAACGGCCATCAGTTTTCTGAGCTATGTGCCCCGCCCACTGCTACTTATTGCAACACTGCGCAATTATTCGAGCTATATCAGTAACTCGGGTAACTAAATTTTACCTAGGTGCCACCTTTATAAATAGTTTTAAAACCCGATTGTTATATTAAGGACGGTGTTTCATATTGTAAAAGTCCGACCAAGCGAGCTTCCTCTTTACTATCCTCTATTTAGCACTGCGAATCAGTGTTTGTAGCATGACCATGCGCGACTACGTGCTTCACGCGTTTTAACGGGACATCGAAAGAAGACTTATATTTATTGCCACAAAAACACAGAGAAGACAATTAAACAAACAAAATACACGAAAAACAACAACCAAAAATACAAAACAATCGTGAACAGAACGTTTGAGTTACATAGAATCGAGGGCAGCTCAGTACCAGGCTACATCGTGCCTGAGAAGGAAGTTTGTTGCCCATTTTGACAGATGCTCTAGATTCCGTTAGATTCTTCTCACAATATTACGTATACGGAATAACATTATAAAGTGCTTTCGAAAGTGTGACTATATAAAATAGCGGTTAAACACTAAATGATCGACTCCAGCTTTCACATTGTTGGTAAAAAGTCACTAGAAATATCATAATAAAAAAACATTAAAAAACAAAAAATAATAACGCTAAAAGGTCTGAAACAAAGCCTTGATGAGTCTATTGAGCTTTCAAATTCAGCAGGTGGGACCAAAGTCATAAAGTGGGACAATAAGTTGTATGAGACGCAGTCTGATGAGGTTGAAATTTCAAGACTTATATAGGCAGTTTTTAAGGCTCTGTTTCAGCAGTCAGGTTCTTTGTTTTTTAATAAGTCTTTAGTTCGATCCATGAGCCGCAATTATTAGGAGCGAGAAGGCCCTTCTGTCCTTGCACTAGGGCTGTATTTCTGTGCTACCATTGCGTCCCAGCAACAAGCAAGCGGCGTAATAAAGAAAGACACTTTGTCACGAAAAGTAATTTTGCATTCCACTCTATTAGCATAAAGGCGCGTACACAAATGAGATGGTGCTGAAAAATCGTAAAAGCGAACGCGCGAGGGATGCCATTTCACTCGCGAAGTGGGTTGAAAAACTGGGGTATTCTCTGTACCAAATAAAAGTTCGCTGGGTAGACATAAGACTGAGTAGCAGCCGAGGTTGGGTAACGATTGAAACGAACGATGGGTCGATGAGATTACTAATTGACTGACTGCCTCGTTGGTACAACGGCATCACGTCTGATTACCATGCCGGAGGTCGTGGGTTCGATTCCCTCTGGCGGTGACTACAAATGGCCGCAGTCTCTGTGTATTTCCATTTTTCTGATGTCCTTGCCTGGTTACCATAGCACAGGGTATTCTAGTTTGGGGCCAGAACAAGTGATTGTGTTGTATGAAAGTTATTATTCCATTATGGATAGCAATGGATGGGATTGGCATAATTTAGCAACAGATGGGGATTATGCCAAGCGTGGCGATTATGTCAAAACCCTTCATGGTTATGAAAACCACGAAGGAGGCTTATGTCCTGCAGTGGGCGTCAAATGGCTGATGATGATGATGATGGATGGGGATCGGCACAGGACCGCAAGGCTCGGCGTAACAGGGTCATGCGCGTGCCCGCCGCGGATTAGCGATTTCAAGCGCTAAAGTTTCCTCACGACGATGCTTTCCTTCACCGTTGTGGGTGGTATTGCTATTAAGAATTCACAAATATAATTATGTCACTTTGGCACATGGCGAAATGCTAACTCATGACCTCTCTGATGTGAGGCTAGCGTTCTACAGCTGTGCTATTACTGCTCTCAAAGGCAAGAGCACTTTATTTTAAATCTGAATTAATGATTTCAGTTAAGCACCATTGTCTCGTTTCACGTCACAACATTCTGGGCAACATTTCTATATATATATATATATATAAATGTTTATGTTTATATAAACATAAACATTTACATACATTGCTTCTGGCCCCACACTAGGATACCCTGTGTCGTGTGAACCAGAAACAACGACATCACAAACATGTAAACATCCAAGACCTGGGGTTTTTTTTGTCCCTAGCTGGGATTCGAACCCGGGACCTCTCGCATGGTATATATAATATATGCTTACTCTTTAGGAATCGCTGTTTGTTACAAACATTTGATGTACGCGTTTCTGACGAGACGTGACGACAAATCGTTAAAATGCGGAAAGTTTACTATGTACCTATTTAGTTAGAATCTGTATTTCATTCACTTATCCGTTAATTAATTCATTAATTATTTCCTATGTTAGTTCAAAAAATACTTATCACTATTTTTCTTTCAAGAAATATCCTTTGAATTTAATCGTATTTCAAAGTAGGTTGTTCATTAACTTCTTAAGAAACTTTTTGCGGTACAGAGTGTAGTTACAGAAACAATTTGCAGTGAACGGGAAATATGTCAGCGGAAACAGAAGAGAGACGAATATCGATATAGCAATGACAAGGCATATTTTTCTTAGCTACTAGGCGTGTATGCCTTGATTGAATACGAAAAAAGCCGGCCAAGTGCGAGTTGGACTCGCGCACGAAGGGTTCCGTACCATTAGCTACACAACATTTGAACATTTCGAGCGTCTACCTGTTGCCGTTATTAATATCGAGCAGAAAACGGCAAAAAAATCACGTTTGTCGTATAGGTCGTATTTCTCTTAAATATTTATTTTATTCTCTTTTTCCTAGCGATCACGGTTCATGAGACACAGCCTGGTGACAGATGGACAGACAGAAAAACAGACGGACGGTGGAGTCTCAGTAATAGGGTACCTTACCCTTTGGGTACGGAACCCTAAAACTAACAAACATGAGAAAACATGAAAGAAAGAGAATAAGGATCCATGGGAGAGAGTAGGAAAGTTTAGCCCCCGTACTGTCGACGCTAATCTGGAACACTCGTGCTATATTTGAGAGTACAATTTGTCAAAATGCCTTTAGTTTCCGATACGCGCTAAAGTTTCAACAAGTATATTCTTATCGAAGAAATGTTTATTAAGTCACAATTTTTGAGAGATCGTGATTGATTTGGAACATAATACCTAATGTCGAAAATAATGATGTCGGTTGGCGCATGAGGAGTCGTTGGTATGAGTATCGTTCCGGGGTATACGCTGGTGTAAGGATTTCCCTGGCAGTGCAGCGGGGGAACGCTGCTAGCGTCATGTGATCCTTTTGGGTCGGGTCTGTCCCGGGGCGGTGTTTTTGATCGATTCAGTATTTTAGTTTTTTGTCTGTGTTTGTGGTGCCCATTTTTATGACGGAGCTTTTTGTGAATACAGATTGTGTGTTGCGTTTTTCTTTGCTCTAAATAAGTTACGTTTTAGTAGTAGGTACATGAAATAAAATAAATTTCAAGAGTAGAGGAGCTAATTACCAACTTTACGCTGTCATGAGTGGGTCACTCAGGTGTATCGGAGCGGCGTGAACTTCGTGGAATATGATACACCTAGCGACATCTAAGAACTCTTATTGGAAGCGAACATCACAACGAGCTGAAAGTTTTGTTCACAATTAAGTTCCCAACAAGTCATCACGAAATGAAGTTGTTTTTTTCCCGGCTTAACTACTTAGGCCGCCGGCTCAAGTGTGCCCAAGCTCCTTCCCGCCAACGTGACACGAGTGTCGATTTGCCCCATTCGCCCCCTATCCATCACTTTGGATTCACTTTTTGATGAGATTCACTCAAGCACTGGGCTGGCGCAATTTACTTTATTAGCCGCTTAGCGGCAGAATCTTGGCGCGCCTCTCTTTTGTTTTTTGTTTATTATTAGAGTTCCGTTATCCGGCCTTTGCACTGCACAGGACAACGTTTAGCGATCAAGTCGAAATTAATACCGTACTAAAGATGTAAGTGATTCAAGGTTTTTAGTCAATACAATAAAAAGATACATCATTTTTTAACCGACTCCAAAAAGAAATAGTTTATGTTTATGCTTCTCCGCATATGAGGAAATCTGAGTGTGAGATAATCACATACCTTAGAGTTTTAAATCACATATCCGTGGTAGGCATGCCTGGTGATTAAGCCCATACTCTGAGGCCGCCATCTGTACTCTTGGGTTAAGAAATATCGGTGAAATTTATATTTTTATGTACAATAAAAAGTTCTCTATCTCTACCTATCTATCTATCTATGCCAAAGCCTATTATCCCCCTGCATTACAACAAAATGGATGTCGTACCTGTACATTTTACCCCCTGTTTCTCGTAAACTAACAATCAGTCAATCTTCTGTTAATAGCTGTTAATTTTCCAAAGTGCGTACAAATAATAAAGGACAGTAAATTAACTCATTGTTGGTCTACAAGAAACCGTACGTAAATCTCATGTAGGAGAAGTCTGTAATGAATAGCAAACCTTCAATGTAAAAAAACGCGCCTAGCAACAGGAGATTTCAGGGAAGGGTTTATTTAACTCCTGTCCTCGCCGCCGGCGTAATGTCAATAAGGGCACGTGGCTTCAGCAATTTCTAACGAACGACACGGGGTAAAGGTAAAATATGATATTTGCACAAACATATATATTGAAAAAACCCGGTAAAAATAAGCCTGAGAAGAACCCGCCTTTAGAATCTTAATTTTAAAGCGGATAAAATGTTACCGGATACCAGATAAATGTTAGTTCTGACCTGGCGACCGCGGACTGGACGGCGCAGCGTGGGAAGGCCCCCCACCAGACGGTCTGACGACCTGGTTACGGTGGCGGGGAGTCGCTGGATGCGGGCGGCACAAGACCGGGGAGCTTGGAAAACCATGAGGGAGGCCTATGTCCTGCAGTGGGCGTCAAGTGGCTGATGATGATGATAAGGAAAATGTTACCCATGGTAGCGCGGCCGGTAGAACGCTTGCCTCACATTCAGGAAGACGTGGGTTCGAACCCTGGCGCATGTACCAATGACTTTGTTTTCTAATTTACCTACATTTGTGAATTTGTAGTAGCAAAATCACTCGCTAAATGTGAAGGAAAGCATCGTGAGGAAACATGAACGCCTCAGGTGTTCACATACCTAAGTGCTTGAAATCGCTAATCCGCTGTGGGCATGCGTGGTGATTAAGCCCATACTCTCTCTCTGTGAGAGGGCATGTGCCCTACAGTGGGACGTATATAGGCTGCATTATACAATTTTACCCGACTGTGGACCAAAAGCACTTATGTACATACCAGCTGTGTTAGAGACTTTATTTACGTAGCATTCGGATAAAAATGTGGTATATAAATATTTAGGTTTACAGATTGTGTTATTTTTTTATATGTGTGCTTTTGTGGCAATGTAAATAAATGGTTTATTTCTTTTTTTATAATTTTTATTAAAGAATCATCATCATCATCAACATCATTCAGCCACAAGAAGTCCACTGCTAAACATAGGCCTCCTCCATGGATTTCCAAAAAGACCGGTTGGAAGCGGCTTGCATCCAGCCTCTTCCTGCCACTTGGATAAGGTCATCTGTCCATCTTGTGGCTGGTCGTCCTACGCTGCGCTTGCCGATATGTGGTCTCCATTCAAGAACTTTTCGGCCCCATGAGGTCATCGGTAATTAAAAAATTATCCTTATGAAATTTGGAACCACTGGCCTTAGGTTGGATTTAAAACTACGTAGATTTAAACCCACAACAAAATTAAATCGATGCGTTCATTTAATTGTCATTGTGCTGCAATGCAAGAACAGAAAGTTGGCCCTAGTCAAACTCTTCCGATAAAATTACAAGTAAGTGTACCTGAAATATTTTTTATAAGTGTAATGGTCACGAAAATGTAAGTTTCATAAATAATCAGCGTTAATACATTTATTTGTGGGAGATAATTCTTGTTTTAAGATAAAAAACTTTTTTCTCTGACATCCGAGTGACAAACTTAAGAGCAAAAAAATCAAGATTTTAGGTGTTTCTCCGCGTCTCGACTAATCCCCTTTTGTGTTAACACTGTTTGTAATTAGTTGACGCTAATGAAATTACAAATTCTTTCTAAGTCTTCATTCTAACTTTTTCGGTCTCCAAAACTCCGAAAATACAATCTGCAGAACTTTGTGAACTCAAATGTAAATTGAGAATTATGCCAGGTATTTAAATCGAACGTGACCTAAGAATTAATGAGAAGAGAAAAAGAATGAGTTGATTTCAGCAAAATGTACGCTGCTGACACTATTATAGGTGAAAGGGTGGAACATTTGTCTATTTGGGGAGCCTTTTTACCAGAGATGGCAAGTGTGAAGGTGATATAGAAAAAAGAGTAAAAGCAGGAAATGGTGTAAACGGTGCATTGCACTCCTTTGTGAGTGGCCAAACCATCTCCAAAAGAGCTAGATTGGCTATCCATAATGGAGTGCTGGTCCCAACACTTATGTATGCTAGCGAGACTTGGGTATGCCAAAAGAAGCAAGAAAGTAGGATTAATGCAGTAGAAATGAGGTCCTTGAGAAGTATGTCTGGCGTTACTTTGAATGACAGGATACGCAATAGTGTGATTAGAGAACGTTGTGGACTGAAAGAGGATGTAGTGACCAGAATTGAGAAAGGAATGTTGCGTTGGTTTGGACATGGTGGAGAGGATGAAGGAAAAAAGATTGACGAAACAAATATCGAGTGAATGTGGATGGAAGGGCCAGTAAGGGACGACCCAGACGGACATACTTCGACCAAATAGGGGATGTATTAACAAACGGCAAGATAAAAAGTACCCGAAACCGGCGTGCGTGCATGCAACGACTAATAAATGTTGAGGAAGCGAAAGTGATCTGTCAGGATCGTAGCAAGTGGCAGTCCCTGGTCTCTGCCTACCCCTCTGGGATACAGGCGTGAGTTTATGTTATGTTATGTTATGTTATGTTATGTTATGTTATGTTATGTTATGTTATGTTATGTTATGTTATGTTATGTACGCTGCTGACACTATTATTTATAACAAATAATAATAAGTACTAACTATTTTAAAATGAACGACTAATGCATGTTGATGAAGTGAGAAAACTCTGTCAGGATCATGGCAAGTGGCAACTCTGATCTTGGCCTGTCCCTCTCGAATACAAGCGTGAGCCTGTGTAGATATGTATGTATAACTTTATTATTAAGTTTTTGTATGGTCCTGAATCTTACCTTCTGTTATTTTATCTAAAACTGCGTGAGACCGCATCGCACTGGGCTAGATTATTTCAATGCATGACATTACATACACTCACGCCTGCATCCCGGGGAGGTAGGCAGAGACCAGGGTTTGCCACTTGCCTCTTTCGCTTCATCATAATTCATTAGTTGTTACATGTTTCCGCTTCCGGTTTCGTTTTTTTTAACATTAACGCAGAAATCTATTTCCAAATATTTTACTAAAGTTTCTGGTATATTCCATTTGTTAAACGAAATCACGTGGAGTCAGCTCATCCCATGTGTGGATAGCTTAATTTTATCGGGTGCTGACATGCTTAATCGGGTGATTATTATCGGCGTGAAAATAAGTGTCGCAACCGACACAATTAATAGCCGGAATGCTCACTGCACCCTGAACATTTTACGCACAATTTGCTTTTGTTAAATACAGTACGGTAGAGTAGGAAAATTATTTTCAACTTTTTGGCACATTACCGAAAGTCTTTTAAATCATTATTAATTTTAAGCGTTGTAGTAATAATATAAAAAGGGCCCACTAATTATAATGAGTGGGTAGATCGATAATCCTATGAATCTATGTACCCACTTGACTTTTATACTTAGTAATATATTTTAATCAAAACCAATAACAAATAACTAATATGCTCTTAGAAATTATTCGAAAACAAACAACATATTTAATCATGTTTATAGTCATTCTGCCACTGTAAACTTTGTGTGATCAGAGTCGTCGTTTTTAATATAGATAGATAGATAGATAGAATATTCTTTATTGTATGTACACCAGGAATTACATATGAGAATTAACAATAATATAGTACAATAGAATTGGATCACACTATCAGATTCTACTTTTCATTCTTTTTTTTGTAGGTGAAACTGATATCGAGATCAGAACACACCTTGAGTGCGATATCAGTTTCCACCCACAACAGATAGCGTGATCAGACTATACGAACCCCAAACAGAGGGTTAGTATGCTAGTTACATTCAAGTGAATCTAATGCCTAGAAACTGACTCAATTCACTGGGGAATTGGCACTGCTTGCTGTAATATAGGCCTAGTTCAGCAACAGCTAATGTGTTTATTAAGTTTATTCATAAACTAGTTTTAGATTATGCCCTCGTTTGACTGATGTAGACCACCAGTTGCCATACAGTTCCACTACTCAAACGGAAAACTTGCATATAGTCGGTACAACCGCAACTTTACAGCCAAGATACGCTACATCAGTCACATGAAGCTAAGCTAATTAAGCTAAACGTTTGTCAAAACAGTGTCCCGTCTCGAGCAAGAATTCCAAATTACACCCCGATTGTCATATCAGTCGACAAGACAAGCTATCTCCAAATACTTCTCATGGCGCCTTTATTATAATCTCCTCAAAATCCATCGGGATCATTTGCGCCGTCACAATTTTAAATAACCAGCCTTAATATTCTGGGTTGAACGTAATATCCGAGAAGCAGCCATTCAATTTTATACATTGTGACATGAAGGGATAACGCTCATTGTTCCATTCAAATGTAAATTGATACAGTACCTGATCGCTATGTCGGCTTCATTAAAATCGTTCTGATGCTCTGCGAAGAATTTCCAGCGCGAAAAGAAATGTTGTCGCATCAACTTACAGGCTTCGACTGTGGCTCGGATTAATTGAATTAAAACAGAGCCTCCATTGTTAATGTGTCAAAATAATGCCACGAGGTGAAAGGATCGCACGCGTCCATTATAGAGGTTTTGAATACGTTAAATTTTAGGGTGTTTCTCGGGGGGATTTAAAACCAATTTCATGTTTGTTCGTTATAATAACTTTTAAACGACTTTAGTGCCTGTGTGAGCTTTAGGTTCTATTTCGGGGTCCGTGGGTTGGTTGGGGCCTTACGAGTCTCAGTTGGTGTCGTGTATAATATGACATTCTATTAGAGACATACATTGGCATTAACTTATGACATAGGCCTATGTCATAAGTTTTTATTTCATTGATTATTCAAGGCCACGTGTACGTACACATATGAATCAAGATTGGGCTTAAATAAATTTGCGAGTTTGTTTGCGCGAAGTTTATATAAATTATATATGTAACTAGGTACCAATATTCATTGAAATGTATCTAAAATGTCCGTTAGTCTATTTTCTTTTAAAGCCTCAGACCACATTTAACAAAATTTTTTTTTTTCAAAATCTATAGTTGTAAAATTTTGCGAGTAAGACGGCATGCTAGAAGTAACAACAACCTCAATTTGGATAATATAGATTCTCCGTAGCCTTCCTCTGCATCCCTTACCCATGATGAAACTGAACGCGTGAAGGATGCACCGAAAAGAGTTCACCTCTTAAATTTAGCCGCAAATAGTTTCATGCTCATTTTAATACAAGCCCCTACTTTATTGTAAAGAATATAGAAGTATTTTTATTAAAAAAATACCTCAACGGAAATCAGCGCCCGCCGCCGCCGCCGGCCCAGTATCGCTCTGAATTATGCATTTTTCCGCGCGCACTGTTGCAGAGTGTAGCCAAGGTGCGGGAATTCAAGACGCGAATATTTCACAGAGAGCGCACGTCGCGGCTGCAGAAATGCTGCATTCTCCGGGTTTTGTACACCTCGAGCGGGAATAGAAACGGGCACAGAAGGTTACTTAGCTTCCCTATATCTCTAAGAGGTTTTAAAATTGAAACGATTAAGAGCCTATGTACACGATGCGTTGAGGCGCCACACAGCAAAGAGGCCGCTGTGAGTTTGGCGCGGCGCCGGAGCGTACCGTATGATATCCCATAGTTATTTCTATGTAATTCGCCGCAGCGACACCGTTCCTTAAGGACTATTCACATTATGGTTATTGTCCAATGTGAAATTGGCCATTAGTTTAGTCCGTATTGTCGCGCCCACTCGGCTCCGAACCAGTGCAGTGTGGATAAACCTTTAGCTGCGTACAGTTCTTCTGAATTATGAAACTAATGACTTGGTTTTGCTAAGCTATACACATTTGAATTTGTATTTGAATTTTGTTTTTGCAGCAATATCACAGGAAATCGAGGCCTAGATTCTGTTTTTGCATTGTAGTATAATGACAGCTGTATGAACGCGCCGATTTAATTTAATTGCCTTCAAGTCTCCGCGCGTATCACACCTTCTAGGCGCCAGTGGTACAAAAAAAAAACACGTCACGTGACCCAACCGTGTTACTGTTATTGCACTAAGCACTCGTCTGCTGCGTGCGACACAGATCTGTGTCCAACTTAGTATGGGCCACCTATACGTCCCATTCCGCGAGGGCAGTTCAGGGGCTAATCCATTAAAAGAATCGACGCCTAAAATGACGGCGTCTCAACTTTTTATATCGTCAAACTTTGGTGGCCATATTCTTCCCATGAGAGAAGGTTTGTGCTCTGCAGTGTGGTATAGTAATGGAAGAACCAACAAAATTGTCTAACATTGTGTGAACTGTGAATTTAACTCACTAAGCTGAAATTACGGAGGTGCTGGGCAACTTTACTCAATATAAAAATGCCCTTATCCCAGTCCTAGTGAAATTGCGGACGTAGACTCAGTTTTTGTCTGCGCTTGTTCAACATAAACTTTTAGATAGATAGATAAACATAAACATAAACATTTACATACAGGCACATACATTGCGTCTGGCCCCACACTATGATACCCTGTGTTGTGGGAACCAGAAACAACGACATCACAAACATGTAATCATACAAGACCTGGGGTGTTTTTTTTTTGGTCCCCAGCCGGGATTCGAACCCGGGACCTCTCGCATGGTATGCAGATGCACTACCGCTGCGCCACGAGGTTGTCAAATAGATAAAAACATTGATTTAACGACACAATACTCAAATCAAGACAAAATTTTTATACATAGTAGAACAGAAATGCTAAAAATAAAAACATATAACACAACGGACAAAGTACACAATTATTAATATCTCCTCATACATTCGATAGCTTGTATGTGCACTCTATTTCGTTATCACTGGTGAATTTGCATGTGTTGTAGGAGCACCGTAGTACCTATCTACCTACAACGCTGTTATTCTGTCGGGGCCACGCTGCAGTTAGTCGCGGGTGTGTGTAAAAGAAAAGAAAAAGAAACCGGCCAAGTACGAGTCGGTCGCGCATGAAGGGTGCCGTACCATTACCTGTACAAAGGACATCGGCGCTGTCAAGGTTACATAGATGGCCGCTCGATGGCGAGCGCCGTCTTTAGACAACTTTTGTTGTATGGGAGCCCTCCTTAAATATTTATTTTATTCTGTTTTTAGTATTTGTTGGTATAGCGATAACAGAAATACATCACCTGTGAAAAATTTCAACTGTCTAGCTACCACGGTTCATGAGATACAGCCTAGTGACAGACAGACAGACGGACAGCGAACTCTTTGGCACCCTTCTGGTGCGGAACCTAAAAAAGAAGAAGATAAATAAAAATGTAGTGCAAAACAGTTGATGCAGTTACAAAGTGCGTGCCTATCATTGGGAAAAATATTTGATAAATATATAATAAACATAAAAATATGACAACGCCTGCCATGTTGAGCAGCATGGTCTCCTGTCAATCTTTTCATGTGCGAGCTTCGTATTCAGTTAAAAAAAATAACGTTTTTCACTGAGTCAAATTCAAATTTGATAAAAATCCATTCAAAGTAACAATGCAAATAAAATTATCTTTCTAGCTTGGCTTTTGTATGATTCTTGCCTTTGCAGCAGTAGGAATGCAGATGTTTTTCGGTTACAGCGCTTTTGGTTTCAACCGTCAGGAAATCTGTTACGAAAACAAATTCTCGCCGACGTGTTTTTCCTCGGAGAGTTTTGCCGTTACTACCACACGAAGAAAATGAGATGCAAACACATATCATTATGCCCTTGCGCTTTTCGGAAGAGATAAGTAGAAGTACGTGTGTGTCCGAGGTGGCCATATGCCTTACGATTTCAAATTGACAAAACAAAGGTACATCTAGCTTGCAAGATAATTTCAATCCAGGTATTTATTTTATTTTTATTTTACTTTACTGGTGTGTTAAATAGTTAACAAACAATCAATAACATACAGTGAAGCTAGAATGCCACCCAAAGCACACACGCAGGTAATATCAGAAAAACGTAAACAAGCTTATAAAACAGAAGACGACTGAAACTAAACTAGTCTAATGTCTTGACAAATTTAAAATCTGACAAATAAATGTGAAGAAATTGTTTAACAAAATCACTTAGTTACTTAAATTGTTACAAGATATGAAAGCTAATCGAGATTGTTTTTTGAATGACATTTTCAATGCGGGACTTGTCTTTGTCCCGCTGGATCAAGGTAATCGCAATAAGCAACTAATAGACCTCGTTTTAACGGTTTAACATTCAACCAAAATTAAATAAGCTTTTTGGTCCATTACAAATGGTTTATTAATACTTTTAGGCGTAAAGATTAAGACCTAAAATTGTCATAACAACATAAACGTCAGAAACGTAAATCGACATGATCACGTAATGTAAACATTATAAACATAAATTGCCGTTGTCACATAAATATCACCATTATCAAATTGACAAGCACACGCCCCGCGCAGAGTAACACGTATTACAAGGCTTTCTTATGATCCCGCAACACACTTTTTTGCCCCAAAAAAGTGACATCCTCAGTTTATTGCTTTAGTGGATTCAGCTATGTGTTTAAATGAAAAGAGTAGAGCGCCTCCCCGGAGTCCAATGTTTTTAGATTTTATTTTAAATCATAAAGTTTTGAAGGAAAAAAAATAAAAATAAATCCCTGTAATAAACTATGAGGGGGTGAAAGCTCGTTGTGTCATAAATATTTAGAACCATTTGAGGCACATATTTTGGAGCTGTTAATTTGTTGAAACTTAAACTTTGTTTAATTAAACATAAATTTTGGTTTGTTTTTTTTTTTAATTTATTTTTCACCTTCGAAGTAGAACCTCTAGCTACAACAAAACCATTCTTTATCATGAGAAGCACTAACAACAAAAATTGCACCTTCTAATACCGCCCGCCGGCTTTCGAGGATATTACATTTTAAAAATGTTGATCGGGGTTGTCACTCAAATTGAGCTTTGGTTTTTTTAATTGTTTTCAACGGTCTTGTTCGTGAAGTGGCTCTTTATAGCAAGGCATTTAGGGCCATCATAGCGCTTATTACGCACGCGTACTTTTTACTTTACATTATCGCACTAGTGATTTTTACTTTACGTTTTTGAGTTTTTGTGCCTACAAACAATGCGTATTTTTGTAAATAAATAAACAATGTGCACGGTGGTGACATTATATACGCTAATTCCATCCCAATTCCATAATTGTGGTATTTGAATAAACGTTTTTCAATTTCAATTTCATTTTCAATAGGGATGCTGACAGAACAGGCTGCAGAATCACGTAACAAATTCTGGCGTAGAGATAGAGAACGTCATTCCAGAAAGATGGACAGAGTCACAACTATAATTGATCGGTTTCACCGAGCACTGGAGTCATTAGATCCTTTAATTTCAATGATAGGCCTTCGCAGACGCAGAAAATTTTCAAATCGTCTGCCTTTGCCAGCAGCTGTGCAAAATTTTCTGCAGCCTCCTGATCAAAGCGATTAACAAATGGTCAGAGAAGATTCGTTGAATCTAGACGAGATTTTGATGACGAGACGATGGGTCTCTTGTGTACTTATGTATGTTATATAAGCTGCGTACCTATTAGTTGTGTAGTGATTGACAAGTATCAAGCTTGTCACCTTAATCCCCGAATAATGTTAAAAATACGTAATAAATAAACTAGAGTTCTGTCACCTTGAGAATCTCCTTTAAAACCACTTAAACATGAAAAAACGTCATCGACGCATATTTTCGACATGCACGCACAATAACGGGCCCAGCTAACGGGGCCTGTTACACAGCTCGTTAAGTTATTAATTCTTTTTCGGGGGCTCATAAAAATACCTTCTTTGCGCTGGGTATTTACGATCAAAGGGAATTGGATATATCGCACGCCCCTTACTGAATTCCGCTGGCGCGTCAAAGCTAATATTAATTTCGGTGAAAGTTGCGCTGTTTGATTCGTTTTTCCGAGTAAATTATTTTCAAACATGAACATATTTCAAAGATCCACTCTACCCAATATTTTGTGATCAAAATTAACGCTTCATTCAACCGTAGTACTTGTAAAATATTTTATATCACAGTCTTTTACATGTATATCTCTGTTAAAGTCACTCTCTGGTAACAGTGCTAGTGTTACCAGAAAGTGGTTAGCTTTCTGGTAAAATCTCAGCAAATGTCATTTAAGGGTAAAGAAGGTAGGAGGTCAATAAATTCATACTGGTACTTCCATAGGTACTAGATTCACCTTTTTACGACACTAAGACCTATTACTAATTTTTCTATGTAAAATTCCAAGCCCTGCGAGAATATAACAATAACCAACCACCTCATGCTGTAAGTATGACGGTGAAGTTCGGAAAAATGCCCTGTGAAAGCAAAAAAAAAAGCTTTCGGAATCCTTCCGAGGTCCTTCCAAGTATGCTGAAAAGATAAAAATGGAACGGAAAAGAAAAAGAGTACCGATAAAACATCTCAATTCTCGATCGAGTTACATCCCGCGACAGATGGTCTCTGCAGATGGCTGTCCGGTCCCGTGGGGTGCACGGAAGCGTTGTTTGCCGCAGCCGGCTGGCCAACGATTGAATACATTCAGAAGGAAATTCCTCTTTATATAGCCTGACTTTTTAGTCATCACTAAAATATTTTCCAACTTCGAACAATTACCAACGATAATAAGAGTCACAAGTTTAAAAAAAAAAATCGATCATCAGCCATTTGACGCCCACTGCAGGACATAGGCCTCCCTCTAACCATGAGGGGTTTTGCCATAATCGCCACGCTTGGCAGGCGGGTTGGCGATCGCAGTATGCGGTTGGAATCTCAGGAAGACGCTGCTGCCCGTCTCCTGGTAATTTATTTCCTTAGTCGCCTTCTACGATTTGATTAAATAATTCCGATTAATTCCGAGTCAAGAAGTCCAAGCCTTTTTCTTTATCTACCCCAGCTTTTTATACCCAGCCAAGGATAATTATATAACTAGTTTGATTTATGCCATTCTGCTTTCTTATTGAAATGGGCCAGTCACTTTAGTGTGTTTTGAAGAAGAAGAAGAAGAAAGACATTTATTATACCAACAAGATACATCACAGAAACAAAACAAGCACACAAGCAACATAATATGCACAACAACAGAAAGAAAACTTAATACACAACACCCAAAATGAATAAATAAAACAGGACCATAGATGTAGCCTGTGGTGTATCTACATTGCCACAAAAGGCAGCTGACTCAACAGATTATCTTATCCTAAAAAACCTAGAGTTTTATCAATGGCTTTACATTTCATGAAGACAAATAGTAGCAAAAAACAAGTTATTTTAGCAGTAAAATTTTCTTGTATGATCATGGAAGGGAGGCATTTAACGTTCCATCAGTCCATCATCTTAAGGCCATATTCGTTAGTCACTCATTTAACAACTCATTCATTATTGTCGTTTGCGAACTAACGCGAATCGAAAGATAGGAGAGCTGGAACGAAACGTGAGCCGATAGGCTGATGACCCAAAGTGAACTATGATTTACTAAGAAGAACTACTTTGAATGAATGAATTAAATCACTCTTTTTTTTCAATTAAGTGCTTGGCGTACGTCTACTACTGACATAAAAAAACCTAATATCTGATAGAGATAAAATAGATGTTGAAAAAGAGGTACTTACATCACAAAAACCGGCCAAATGCGAGTCAGACTCGCGCACGAAGGGTTCCGTATCATACAACATTTGAATACTTCAAGCGTCTACCTATTGCCGTTATTAATATCGAGCAAAAAACGGCAAAAAAATCACGTTTGTTGTATGTGAGCCCCCCTTATATATTTATTTTATTCTGTTTTTAGTATTTTTTGTTATAGCGGCAAAAAAAATACATCACGATTCATGACATACAGCCTGGTGACAGACGGATAATAGGGTCCCTTAGACTTCGGGTACGGATCTTAAAAACCCGTACGACTTCTACGGAGTTGTGATTCTGTTAATCTGTGATATGTGGTCGCAGCAGGAAAGTGGTTAGCGCTGATTTCTGAGGTAGACCAAATTGGGCAGGGATTAAGTGAATAGGTATTCTGTGTGGGTGGTTTAAGTCAGAGAGCTACCGCTCGCTTTAACTACTTATCTGAGAACTCTGTTTGTGTCTGTTATATGCAGGAACATTTATATTGTAACACAACAAAATATGGAGCAAAATTATAACGAATTTAGATAAATTAGCTAACTGTGAAGAAAAACATCGTGAGGAAACCAGAGAGTCTGACATAACAAGACCACAACACCGGGAAGCTTGGAAAACCATGAGGGAGGCCTATGTCTAGGGAGGAATTCTTTTGTTGTTGCTTAGCCTAATAAAATAATAGTACATTGTTCACCGAGAGGAGAAAGTGACCGATTACCGTCGAGGATCGTTTGAAGCCCGAGCCGTAGGCGAGGGCTTTAAAACACCAGAGATCGGGAATCGCAGTTTCTCTCGAGTGATACATAGTGCTTTATACTACACCTACAAGGAAAATAAAAAACGAAATCTTTACTAATTGAAATTTAAATTGGAAATGGCGCCAATGGCGTCTGCAATTTTCACATGTTCTTTTTTCAAATTGTTTATCCTGCCGCCGCAGGGTCGCACTGCCAGCCCGACACCATCCAACACACAGCTAGTGGCCAGTGTCATTTTGCGAACTTGGAGATAAAAACTCACTGTAAAAACTTTTTGGCTTTTGATATTTAGGTTACCGGCGCATAGTCTTACCCAAAATTAAAAAAGAAAAACCAGGTAAGAAATGGATTTTCATACACTTTTCTCTCCCGCTCAGATGCGTTTTCTCCCCGCATATTTAATCGATATGCAATGACGTACTTTCTACCGTAAATTTGATAAAGTATCAAGGTACTTTCCAAGCAGGTGTAGTATAAAGTAAATAATACCACAGCGCTAAAAATTGCATGTGTAATGATTAAGCCCATTGTCTCTCTTAGAGAAGAAACTTGTGCCCTATAGTGGGATGCACAAGGGCTGCATTATTAAAACGGACTTAGACACCAAATGCCCAATTCTCCAAATGACTTATATGAGCCAAAGGAATAATTCTCGGAAAGGCACTTTCGAATACTTGATTCGCTAGATAGAGAATTCTCTAAATGGCAAATGGTGACATTCTGTCTAAACTTTTGGATTAAAACCTGTGCATTGTCAAAATACTTTAATGTCCCCCCTGCAATGAAAGTCTTTTTGAACAGTGAATAGTGGTCGGTAGAAAGTACAAAATAAAAAAATTAGGCAGCAGAAAATTCCGAATCGTTCAGCAGAAAGTTACAAATGGACAAGCAGAAAACTCTAATTTGATTGGCATACAATTCCAAATTGATCAGTAAATTGATTTGCTATCCAATGTTATAGCATAGAATGAGTTAAAATATACCGTCGTCTAAAATTTATTTTAATAATCGATGTAAAATGGGTTTAGATTTTTTTTGTGTCATCATCATCATCATCATTCAGCCACAAGAAGTCCACTGCTGGATATAGGCCTCTTCCATGGATTTCTAAAAGGACCGGTTGGAATGAATGAATGAATGATTTATTGCCACAAACAAACATGCTTACATACAATAATAAAGGAGTATGCGTGTGACAATGATACTATTTCAGCGTTTGCTGTTTCTATTTGAAACAGCGCTGGTTTTCAAATAGCACCTCCACGCCAAATGAAGAAAACGTGACATGCAGGTAGGGCTTACCGCTAAAAAAACTTAAAACTACTAATTAAATATAAGTCTTCCTGCCACTTGGTCATCTGTCCATCTTGTGGCTGGTCATCCTACGCTGCGCTTGCCGATATGTGGTGTTTTTTGTGTATCGTATTGAAATATTAATGCGTTTTGAGAGAAGTCGAAAAAATACCATATAAATTTTGACTTCCTCATGGTGTGTTGACCAAGTTCTTATTAAGCAGATCAATTATTTATTTGGCTGACAAAATAATCATTTGGCAGCCCGAAATCAATTAACTTGCCGACCATATTTTAAGCATTCAATTTGCTTACCATACGTTGTTAATCAATAATCTGCTGACCAAGGTAAACGCTGTTTGATCGTTGACATTTTTTTGCTAATAATTTTATTTGTTACCTTAAAAAGTTACAAGAACTATCTCGAAGACACACAAACATTCTAGCTAAATGATTTAACAAAGTTTGTCATTCAGTAACTTTGCTATAAACATTCACCTGATAATCTCGCCGTAAAATCTGAAAATGGTCGTAAAATCTCGGATGTCAAATAAGAAGTTTTCATATAATAGCGTTACAGTCCTTTATACCATCAGATGGTCGAGCGGCATCAATACCATAAAACACACGCTCTTCCTTACCATCCTTATATTTATTACAGCTATCTAGGCACTTGTTACTTTGGTAGCGCCGGTTGTGTAGACTTACCTGTGGAAAAGAGAAACATAGATTTAATATATTGCACCTACCACAACATTTATGAACTTTGAGAGCCTCAAGCACCAAGAAAAATTGTTCCAACAAAAACGGAACAAGAGTTTATTTTTATTTTCTACAAACATCAATTACACCTATTTTTATTCCGCCCCTACCTAACTCACTGAAGCTTTTAACAAGAGCCTCAGTGAAATAGCAACGAGAAGGAAACGCTAGTATCAGACAAAACGACTAATGTATGTATAAACATTATTCATACATAAGAAGAGAAAGGTTTGTCAGGAAAGTGGCAAACCTTAGTCTCTACCTACCCCTCCGGGATATACGTGTGAGTTTATGCACATATGAATGATACCATTATAAAAACACAATAATATCTGGTCGGCAAACGCGGCAGGAAATAAAATATCCATCACGATTGCCGTGTCATACGCCATTTTAAACGAACGGCGGGCGGTTCAGCCGTTTAATGGAAAACAATACGTGCCGCGAATATAAACTGCGGAAAGAATACACCTTGTATACAAATAAGTTAAATAAGCGCAGAATGTAATTTAATACACAAATGATGAATAGGCAAGTGAGTTTGTCTGAAAATTGGTTTTGGAAGGACCGCATGTTTGTTTTCTGTGCAATTAGGAGTTGGGTCGATAGAGTGCTAAGGATCTCGAATGGAGCCACGAACTAGCGAACGCAGCGTAGGACGCCCACCGGCTCGCTGTATCGACGATCTGAGGCAGATTGCTGGCAGCAGCTGGATGAGGATTGCCGAAAGAAGAACAGAAGACAGAAGGAAGCGGCTGGCCTTCGGGGAGGCCTATGTCCAGCAGTGGGCAAGTACGGGCTGATTGATAAACACATCGACATTTGCATGCATGCAGTGACGTTACAAGCGACTTAGCAGCGAAAATGTTATAGTTTAGAAAAATCTAGGCAATAAACTCTGTTGGTTGAATGATTTTGAACAAAATTATTTGAATGATGGCTAAAGGTGGAGCCACGCTGGACCCATGTACTATACGCCACGTACGCAAAGTGGGAGGGTCAGTATGCACACTAGCCTCTATTAAGAATCTCGCTATTAAGGGCGCCAATGCACGGGCAGCACGTTGCGAACCACAGTGCCAACTGCAGCGTCGACGCATGTCAGCGTCAAATATCCGCGTCGACGGCTGCAATTGGCACTGTCATTCACAACGTGCCGCCGTGTATAAGCGCCCTAAGGGTCTCCATGCAGAAACACTAGCGCCACAAATGAAAAAAAAAACCGGCCAAGTGCGAGTCGGACTCGCGCACGAAGGGTTCCGTACCATTATCTGTACAACACTAGACAAAAAGATAACAAAAACAGCAAAAAAATCACGTTCGTTGTATGGAAGCCCCCCTTAAATAATTATTTCATTTTGTTTCTAGTATTTGTTGTTATAGCGGCAACAGAAATACATAATCTGTGAAAACGTCAACTCTCTAGCTATCACGGTTCTTGAGCCTGGTGACAGACAGTCGGACGGACGGACGGACGGACAGACAGCGAAGTCTTAGTAATAGGATCTCGTTTTTACCCTTTGGGTACGTCACCCTAAAAATCATAATTATCTTTTCACAGATCGTTTTTACAAAAAGTCTCAGATCAATCTCGCAATCATGTTAATAGTGATTTTCAGGACCTATGGCCGTCAAACTGAGGCAAAAAACCCAGGGCTAGATACATTAATGCCAACAAAAACGGCCGTTTTTGGCTTAAATGCTGTCTAGTTCCAGGTCCATGATCCTATACAGGTTCTCGATCGTGGGTTCTAAAAATTACTATTAACATGGTTGAGAGATTTATATATTAGACGATGTCATGAACGGAAACTAGTTACAAAAAAATATGCCTGCGTAGTTAGATTAGATTTGTCTCTACGTATCAAATTCAGGCTTCGTATAGGTACAAATTCAGGCTTCGTGCAGGTATAATTTGTTTTTTATTTGGTTTTATTTAGGCTCATCTGTAGGTTATCAGTTTTACCCTTATCCCTCTGGGGACTTACCCCAACTTAACGTTAGGTCAAGATTAATCCTCAACCAAACGAAACTAAAAACATTGTTCCTAGCCGAAAGAATCGAAGTAGAAACACAACGAGTTAAAAACACTTTTTGAAATTTTCTGTGTTCAAAGAAACACAGAAAATGTAACTTAATGAACATTTCAAGTTGAACTAGGTCTTCATTTCGAAATATAAATCATTTTGGAGATTTTTTTTCCAAATAACTCCAAACTTGCGGAGTTATTTATAAAACACCTCTTCTAAACACTCCTCAGGGGCGGTTTAAATAATCGGTGGTTACGTCTTTCCCTTTACCATAGACTATTTGGACTGCCTCTGAGGAGTATTTGGAGGAATCGTGTTTTTATAAATAAGACTGTTAGTCTTTTCAACGACCGCGCCGAAATCAACGAAGTTTCTTAGAACCTCGCACAACTCCACGCCGAAAGATTCGATCGCACCACGCCGAAGGATTTGATCGCACCACGCCGAAAGAATTTCCTGCATTCATATGGGCCACGTGCAACGCAACTGACTTAATGAGGGCGTAATTGGACGCTTCATTGGCACAGTACCGTCGACAGCACATTAATCTTTACACACTTGCACTCTATTCAGTTACAGAAATAAAACCATACATTCCACAACACCCCCACAGCTTCATATTTCTTCGACTTCTTTGTTTCTTATGAGACACAGTAGTTCCTGCAATTGGCGCCCTTATGTTTTTGCAATTACATCTTAGGCAGTACGGACGAATAGAACACGTTCCCAGTACATAACAATTAGTCGCTTTCATCAGACCGGTGTACACGGTACAAGTAGCGTCACAGCAGTCATTTTAGCTCACTCGGTCCGATTGCACTAAGATCATAAAAGCGAAGCGATATGCAGATATGCATTACTAGGATATTTTTTGTAACACTGCTTGAAATATAATAGTTGAGCTAGACTTCTCAGTGGGTGCTAACTCCATGGCGGCAGAGGAAACTTTCTGGCTCGCCCACAGCAATTAGGCAAATGGCCTAAGCGGTTCCGCTGAAGTGGTCAAGAAAGTTAAGCGAACGCTTGAATAGTTTTCCGGCTGAGGTAGAAATGCGGGCAAGATTTTGGCTCGCGTTTCTGTTTAAAACTATGAGAATCGAGTTGACCGACTTCCACACTTCCAGAGTAATTCCAGAGTCCATCCAGGGACAATTTGCAAAAAAATAAAACAAAACACAACCAAGTGCGAATAGGACTTGAGCACCAAGGGTTCTGTACCACTGTATATATAATACTACGTATTTAGTACCTTTTTATCCTACTGGAGGGCGCAGGCCTTCTCTCAGAAAAAACTATGAGCATAATTACTACGGCGTGCCCACCGCCGAATGGCAATTTCAAGTGCTGAGGTGTGTGAAGACCTAAGGCACTTAGGTTTCCTTGCGATGCTTTTCTTCGAAGGTAGCGATTGGTATTGCTACTACAACTTCACAAGTGTTCTTAACTTAGAAAGCAAACGAGCTCCCGAATGTGAGACTAGCATCCTACACTACGCTCCCACCGCCATTTAGTACGTTATCTCTCTAGATAGAAAACTGTTTATATCAGTAGCTAAATAGATGGACAACAATTTAGCAAAAATTAGTTCTATTAATTCGGTTTGGGAACTTTTGCGAGAGCCCAACTCACAGGTGGCCATTTATTATTTTAATAAATATATACAGTTTTATTTATAAGACGTCAATTCCACTATAACGCTCTTAACACGGAGTTAAAGCTGGTTCATAACAGGAACTTCTCTCATAAACCGACTTTAACTACGTCTTGAGAGTGTTTTAGTGGAATACTTTTTTGTTTCAATCATAAGCATAACTCACAATAATTTGCGAATATATCCCCTATTCAACATCGAAGGAAAACATCGTGAGAAAACTTGAGTGCCTGAGCTGTTTACATACCTCAGCGCTTGAAATCGCCAATCCGCGGTCGGCACGCGTGGTGATTAGGCCCATACTCTCTCCCTGAAAGACGGCCTGTGCCCTTCAGTGGGACGTATTAGGCTGCTTATGTTATATCTCCTATTCGGTCGAAGTATGGCCGCCTGGAACCTCGTTTACCATCATATTTTATATTTTATCATGGAATTTCTGGTGTGCAATGAAATATTCTATCTATCTATTTATTAGTGGACTCTTTTGTGCCAAATGCACTTCCACAGGCCGGAATGTAGAATAGATCGGGGGCCAACAACAGATGGCAGGTGGTATATCAGCGACTCGCTTTTATGCAAAACCATTCTGCATAATTAACTGCAGCCAGGGTTCCATGGTTGTTCCGTTTGTCATGGACTTGTTTGACCTAAAACAATTTGGTAACTTTTCTTTTTACCCGACTGCAGCAGCCCCCAAAAGGGGGGTAATGTGTTTGGCTCGTATTTATGTATTTAAGTATGTCCGACTCTATGTTCCTTTATAACTCCTTAACCGTCAGATTTTGATAAATGAGATCACAAGCAATTTGTCACGACTGCACAAGTGTCATAGGCTATAAGAAGTCAGCATAAATTAACGAAAAAAAAATGAACCGCACAAACGCGAGTCATATTGTAAATAGTTCAGGAATCCAGTCTCGCAGTTTTTTCCGAGGTTTTCCCGAACTTCAAAGACAATTTGGTTTATGAGTTATTACAAATATATAGTTTTAAAATTTTTCTCTGTTCTTGTAGTATAAGACGATGTTACTTGCCAAATTTCATAGTTGTAGGTCAACGTATAAATTTGGTTCCCTTGAGTGTCGAAATATACGTTTTTTTCTGCATAAACGGCCCTTTTTACGTTTGTTTGATTTTGTTTGTAGACCTGAGCGTATGGTTTTATATTCAACTTGATACATCCACGCGTTCATTCCCGAGATAAAGGGTCTTGACAGACAGATCTACGGATGGACGGACGGACACTCGGACAACAAAGTAATCTTATAAGGGTTCCGTTTTCCCTTTTGAGGAACCCTAAAAAAACTAAAAAGTAAAGAATAAATAAGTGAAATAAAAATAATAATAATAACTTCCACACAATACAATCACTTGACCTGGTCCCAAACTAGGATACCCCGTGCTATGGTAACCAGGCAAGGACGTCACAAACATGAAAATACATCCAAATAACCAACAACCCGACTGCTGAGCACATCGAAAACATGGAATAACACCCGCGGCCATTTGTACAGGTAAAGTACGGCAGCTTCCTGCGGAAATCGAATCCTCCACTTCTGTCTTGTTGCTCAATCGTGTTACCGTTAGACTAACGAGGCAGTCAAAATGCGACATGCTGGAGGTCACAGGATTTTCTTTGTTACGCAAATTTGTTAATTTCGCGGTAATAACCCCACGCTAACTTTGAAGGAGAACATCGGAAGAAAAAATATTTTACATAGAATTAAAAAGGCCTATATTAAGACAGTTTTGTATATGGTGAAGGAAAATATCCTCCTCCACTTCTGTCTTGTTGCTCAATCGTGTTACTGTTAGACTAACGACGCAGTCAAGATGCGACATGCTAGAGGTCGTGGGTCCGATCGAATGCATGCCTTAGATTTGCTTTGTTACGCAAATTTGTTAATTTCGCAGTAATAACTCCACTCGCAAACTTTGAAGGAGAACATCTGAAGAAAACATATAGGAAGGCAAAAAAGGCGAAGGAATATATAAGCTTTGTAATATTTTTATATGGCACGCGTGGTGATTGAGCCCTCTCTCAATCTGAGAAGGCTGTGCCCTGCAGAAGGACAGTTGTACGTCACTTATGTAGCATTTATACGTATACGCAGCATATCTTTTTCTTATTCTCTATGCCCAGTTTACGTATAAATTGTTATTGCGGATTTACTTAATAGTTCACAATAGAGACTTATAACACATTAGGAAACAGGTAGTCGTTAAATATTATATTGATCGAATTGACCCCAATTTACACTCTAACATTCACCGGGGGCCAATCGGATCCATTAACCAAAACGCTTAAACTGTACTGTATGATAGGATAACTTGCGGACATACTTCGACTTAACAGGGGATGTATTAGAGAGGGGCGAGATAAAAAGTACCCGAAACCGGCGTGCGTGCATGCAGCGACTAACATGTTGATGAAGCAAAAGGATCGTGTTGAATTGTGAAGATCGTGGCAAGTGGCACACCCTGGCTTAAGCGTGAGTTTATGTATGGAGTTACGTATATTATATAGGAGTACTGCACAATCATGACATAACATACCTAAAAAAAACCCCCCAACTATCTATACAAAATTAGATAAAGATCGAGACAAGATAGATTAGGCATATTGAAAACAGCGCCATCTATAGAAACCAACAAGAAGCGTTTAACATTGACATTTAACGACATGATATCGGCGCTGTGAAGGTTACATAGATGGCCGCTAGATGGCGAGCGCTGTCTTTAGACAACGTTTGTTGTATCGGAGCCCCCTTAAATATTTATTTTAATCTGTTTTTAGTATTTGTTGTTATAGCGACAACAGAAATACATCATCTATGAAAATTTCAACTACCTAGCTATTACAAATAATGAGACACAGCCTGGTGACAGACAGACAGACGGACAGTGAAGTCTTAGTAATAGAGTCCCGTTTGGCACCCTTCGGGTACGGAACCCTAAAAAGCGTGACTTGAAATACTGTACGAAAATTAGAAGATTTCTAATGAAAGACTCCTTTTGTTTATCTTTTACTAATTCGTACGGTATTTCAAGATACTGAATGGCGCTTTTTTATTCATAGTTTCGTCATGTGCGTCTGTCTATCTTTCCGCGGCTTAGCACAGAGATTAAGGGCCGGTTTCCGAATTCAGAATTTCACTAATAAAATACTTAAGTAACGTTCTCTCACGCTCTTATCTGAGAAATTCTAAGAGACAGCACTACAGTTAACTATTTACTTAGCGAAATTCTCAATTCAGAAACTGGCCCTATAAATAATAGAAAGCTGAAATTTGGCGTAAATATACATGAAACGGTAGGATACAATCTTGAAAAACAATTTTTTTTGAGTATCTCCCCTACGCCTAAATTAAGGATACAATTTTTTTTTCTCCTACACCATAGTGTGGGGTATCGTTGGATTAGTTGTTTAAAAATATTATTAGTGTCGGAAAGCCATTAACGGATTTAGGGATCCGTTTGCGAAATATTAAGCTTTAAATCGTAATTTTTTGTTAGAGTAGGACATCCCCCCCCCCCCCCCCCTCTTCCGGCTAAACAGTAGATTTTTTGATTTTAGTAAATCGTTAAAATTTAGAGTTTTAGAACACATGAACTTAAAAGAAAAAATATCAGGGCTAAATAGGATTTACAAGTTAAGGAGTAATGGGCGACCAACTTGTAAAAGAAAAACTTCGTACAAATTCCATTGAAAATTACTTTGATAAAGTTATTAGTTCTGCAAAGTTGGTAAAAAATCCCCCTTCTACGGAACCCTACACTGCGCGTGGCCCGATATACATTTGACCGGGTTTTTATCGGTTAGTTCTGCAAAACATTTTGCGACCCAAACGTTGTATAGAATGTCCTTTGTAGTTCGTAGTAGATAATATATAATATCTATATAATCTCATTGAATATGTACAATACTTTGCCAGGTCCAAACTCTTTGGGACCATTTGGTCTTGACTGTCTGTTCTGTTTGGAATATACATTACAAAGTCGCTTTTTATTGAAAAAGTTGGCGAAAAACTCTCATATTGTTTCGACTGTGCTCATTTCGTATTCGATGCGTCGTCACGTTTCCGGATCCGGTTTAAATGCGACTCGATTTTTAATTTCTCTCGTTGTTTATTAAATCGAGTCTTGTGTTACTATGTTGGCAGTCAGTGAAATAGTAGGTAGAGGCTGTATTCAAAGTAACGGGGTTCTATAATATAAATAACGTCGAGCAACATTATTCAATAAATTAATAATATTTTCCGTAGAAAGCAATCACTATGAAATTTAATTTTATTTCAAGTAATATACAAGTTTCCAAAGCGATTTGTTCTAGTACCAAACTAACATACTTTGTGATAGAATAAACAAACAAAGACATCACAAATATGGAAAACGGCCAGAGGCCGTTTGCAGAAATAAAAGCACTGCGGCCCCCAGCGGGAATTGAACCCCTGACACGTCTTATGGTCGTCTTATGGACGCACAGTGGTTTGGCTAACCAGTTATGACAGACATCGATTTTGCAAGACAATTGAAACAAAATAAAATCGACTAAGAGCGAGTCGAAGTGAATCATAACTGTGTTTGTCTACAATGGCAAAGAATGCAGGACAAATATTCTACAATGTACCATCTTTTCAAAACTCATGTTTAGCAAATAAATATCAATTCAATTCACAAAAAGGTGCTGGTACAAAGGCGAGCTTAATGGTAATAAGTGTTAAGTTATCTTTTATGAATATTCTTCTTTTATATTATTATTTTCCTCTATCTTTCATGAATATAATATTACGTATTAAGCAAAAACATATTTTGTTTCATTCAGTGCAATATTTTCACTCAGTCAGACTTACGCTTGACCGGTTTTTAGGGTTCCGTAGTCGACGAGGAACCCTTATAGTTTCGCCATGTGCGGCCGTTTGTCTGTCCGTCTGTCTGTCAGCGGCTTAGCACAGAAACGATATTAAGTACTAAAGAATTGAAATTTGGCATAGGTTATATATGTTTTACGCCGATAAAACGGTAGTATAACATTTTAAATAACTATTTTTAGGGTTCCCTTTCCTACACCTAAATTAGGGATGCATTTTTTTCTCGTCCACACCATAGTGTAGGGTATCGTTGGATTAATCGTTTAAAAATATTTTGGGTATAGGGAGACCATTTTAAAGCGCATTTTTTTCAGAGTAGGGCGTCCCGTCTCTTGGCTAAACAGTTGATTGTAGAAATGTGAAAAAATTCAGAGCAGTAGCACATATAATGAATTTAAAAGGAAAACTATCACGGCTAAGTAGGCTTTACAAGTTAATAGGCGACCAATTTTTAAAAGGAAAACTTCGTAAATAATCCATTCAAAGTTATTTTGATGTAGTTGTTAGTTCAGTAAAGCAGATAAAAGGCCCTCTTTCTACGGAACCCTACACTGCGCGTGGCCCGACACGCACTTGGCCGGTTTTATTCTTTGTTGTTACTCTATATGGACTGCACTATAACCACACTAACTTTGAAATTTGTTTGTATTACCGTTTTTAAGATAGATCCAAAACAAAAATACGTTATAAAGTCTCATTTCTTATATGGGAGATCTGCTTTTCACTTTTTGTATTTTAGATTATATTTGTGCCCAACAATTCATCATATATGAAGTGAAAATATTAACTGGCAGCGGAGGTATAATAATAGCCCAACGTGAGACAGATAATCGTTACTCTGGTATTGCGATTTTTCTATAAAATAACCTAAAAATTCTACATATTTTTTATAAGCCGATTGCGACGAATTGTAGATCGTTAATGCGATGTGAAATGGGAGTCATAGATGAGATCAAGCGCTTAATTATACACACCAAATCCTGCGCGATTCCAATCGTCTAACTGTCAAATTCCATACTAATTTGACAGTTGGACCATTGGACGTCTTTGGGAAAACAAAGGCTTATCTAATAGAGAAATAATTTTTTTTTCATTCATTCTTAGATAGAGACTAGAGTGATTCGGAAATATGACTCTAACCAAATACAATAAAGGTCGATTTTTCCTACTCCTCTATCAAATGACGACGACGTGTGAGCGATGCGTGTGCCGCGAATGAATTCTGATTGATTGACTTTGGTTTACCTTTTGTACATATCTAGCAGTACAGGAACTCAAATGCGGTAATACACCGTGTCATTGAAATATCGGAGAACCCGAAGACCGTTTCTTTAGCATAAATAATGAAACCACTTGAGTTATTTTAGTTCTCTATATGTAAACTAAAAAAATGACCGTGTAAATTTTCAGGATAACATGGAGAATTTAAACATTTGCAAGTGATTTATTATCGATGTTGAAAAAACATTTTCTGGTTTTGAGTTATTTAAATAACACGATATACCATCAAATCTGATATTGGGGTGAGCCAATCGCCCCACACGCAAGTTTGAAAAAAAGTAGAAATAATTTTTGATTTCCGATTTCTGATTAAAAATTGCAGAAAAATTGCTGAGGAATTGCAGATTGTTGGTGGGATGAATATCAATACAAAAACAAAGAACATCGACATATTATTACAATAAATATATTTTAAAAAAATCACTTTCCCCTTTGCATCTACGGAATGAGACAGACTATTTATACAGCACCTTCGCTTCGAACATTGTTTTTCAGATGGAGAAGGCTTGCCCGCAGGAAAGAATATCGAATTGAATATATATCTAATACATTATAATAACAAAGAATAACGAATTGGCAAAAGTAAGCAGCGACTTCATCAGGGACTTGTCGAAGTGGCAAGTGACTCGGGCGGGTTCTCTGCTTACTCTTCCACGATACAGGCGTGACTTTATGTATGTACAAAAAGGCAACCGAAGCCCGATCTTCGTATTTTCTAATAGCAGCCTTATTATTCTACTCGACCTGCTGTGTGGTCTCACAGAGCACAATGTTATGCTTAGCCTGGAGGTTAGGAAAACACACGCGGTAACTAGGATCGTGTTTCTCTAAAACGCTCTTGTATAGCGTCTCTAAACTTCCACGTAGTTGGGCCCCGATTCCATTTAGGGGTTCATTTGGTGGCCGAAAACGAGAGTGCTTGTTCGGTTCCCGCACGGGCTGAGTGACAGCGATGTGTGAAGTAGGAATGAGTATTATCACAGAGGAAGTATTATGAAGAAGTTATTGGTATTGGTACTGTAACGGAGTCCCTTCTCTGACTCCGACTCTCCAGAGTCACTGACCATTTAGAGCTCTTGGGTATGAACCGTACCTCAAATCTTAACTTCGGCAGTTCTATCGAGCCCACAGCCAATATTTCTGCCATAAAACTAGGGGTACTCAATAAAGTAAGACAGTACTCCACGTCAAGGCAGCTTTTGGACATATACCAAGTATAGGTCCGGTTATGAATGGAGTACTGCAGCCACCTCTGGGATGGTTCAGCCAAGTACCAGCTTGCGGCTTTGACGTGATTTAACGCCGAGCTATCAAGCTGATTGGAGATGAGGAATTTACGAAGGCTAGATTACGGCCTCAGAAGCAAGGTCGCTTGCCTTACCGTCTTTTTTAAGATGAATTTTGGAGAGTGTGCACAGGGGCTATATAAACTTATACCCCTATCCCCTTTTTTCCATCGGACAACCAGACGGCTGGCTCGTAGTCGTATGCACGCATTTGTATTGGAAATTGCCCGAATTCGCACCAAGCGATTCTCGAATTATTTCATATTACGAACGGCAAAGATTTGGAACGCGTTGCCGTCCTCTGTTTTTCCAGAGACATATAAACTGGGTATTTTTAAAACTACAGTCAACCGACATTTAACAGGTAAATACGTAACATGTTAGACCCCGTCTTCGTTTACCATCAGGCGTGACTGGGGTCAAACCAGAAAACAAAATACATTAAAAGGCTTTCATGTCTAAGTTTTGCCGTATACAATTGGCGGTCTTATCGTCTATCGGCTCAGAGTATAAAGAAAGAAAGACATTTATTGGGACAAAGTAACACCTCACAAGAGAACAAAGCATAACAAGTAACATAAGCAAGTACAAAGGAAAAACAAGTCACATAAATACACAAGGTAAAGTCAGAGCGTCAGAGTGTATCCTGTGGTGTGTCAAAGTACTCAGTATAAAGTAGTATAAAGTACTACGTAATACGTGGTGGGCATGCGTGGTGAATTAAGCCCCTACTCTGTTGAGGTACACATATAGGTATAAGTTGCTTCTATTAAAGGAGTGAAACCTAGAATCGCACGAATTGTAACTCGGTAGAATTTGCAGATTAACCACCGGATTTCCAATAGAGAATTCAACTAAGACAATACTTAAGTATCGTTGTGCCTTGTTTTTTTTTAAACCCATGTTCACGCTCTATGAATGAATTTGGCATAAATCTTTTGCGATTTTAACTCGGGAGCTAGACTCAGAATCGGGGTGGCCGGTGCGCCTGGCCGTGCCGCTAAACCCTTATTGTTGTCACGTAAAGTTACGTAACGATCTGTTCTATACTGCCCACTTTGTTTGATATGATTTAAAGTCGAACGGTTTTGTTTCTAAAAACACTATACTTAAAACATTCCTCAGAGGCAGTTTACACAGTCTGCGGTTAAGGAAAAAACGTAAGCATAGATTATTTCAAATGCCTCTGAGAGGTGTCATAGAGGAATCGTATTTTTATAAATAAGACTGAAAGATTTTTTATTCAATATTTACATACATACATAAACTCATACCACCTGGTCATTTGACGAGGAAATAACCGAGTGAATTGATTGGTTTCCTTTCGTATTTTGGTGCGCTGTGCATCACTCGCGAATTTCTCATCATTAGTTCGCTACACGTTGAATCAACGGGTAAAAAGTAATTTGTTCGCTAGTTTTTACTTGCATAAACAAAGAATACCTAATTATTGTCGGTTCCAATGTTACGCTCGCCGTATTATTCTTCATCATCATCATCATCATCGTCATCAGCCATTTGACGCCCACTGCAGGACATAGGCCTCCCTTATGGTTTTCATAACCGTATTACTCTTACCGGTCGGTTTTTCAAGTTTTATTTTACCTTTACTTTTAACTGTATTGGATGGAGAAGCAAAAGGATATTTTACATTGTAACATTGTTTCATTGTTACATTGTCTTGTATTGTTTAAGCCAATTTCTTTGGGAATAGCTTTTAAGATTTTTTCTACCTGCGTCGCTGGATAACTGACATTAAAAGTTGCATGAGTAATAATTTTAGAGTACCTGCAATTCTGAAATGCTTAGCAATTTGAAAGAAAGAGAAAGAGAAAGAGAAAGAAAGACATTTATTGGGATAAATTAACACATCACAAGACAAAATGGCATAACAAGTAACATAAACAAGTACAAAGGAAAAACAAGTCACATAAATACAACATAATACAAGGCAAAGTCAGAGCGTCAGAGTGCATCCTGTGGCGTGTCAAAGTTGCCACAAAGGGCATCTGACTCAGCATTGTGCTGAGAGTGCGAGCTCTCAGCGCTAGTTTTCAATCAGTGCCTGCGGTAATTGACGCGTATATTACAAAGTGGTGCCAAACTAATGAAAATAAGACAATATGTACATATTATATATAAAAGTATATATTATAAGAAAGTGGTAAAGAGTGATAAGTAGATAATATTCCAAAATAAATATATTAAAACATTTGAATATAATGTCGCTGTTACATATTTATGTCATAAGTGTTATGTGCAAAATTTCATCCGGATCCGTTCAGCCGTTTTTACGTGAAAGAGTAACAAACATCCATCCATACATGCAAACTTTAGCGTATATAATATTGGTAAGGATTTGAACTATAAATTCCGAGTAAATGTTAGTTTTACAAGTTATTTGAACTAAAAACTTCAACAAAAGGTTTTGAGTTACAAAATAGTGGCCTATAAAGAAACTGTCGTTACCAGACCTGCCAAACGAACCACCTGCAATCGTTACTATTTCTCGGTTCCTGAACGCGAAATAGAAATGGAAATAGTGCATTGGACACGTGTTCCTTACCTATTTCCTTTAACAGGTAACGTCGCTTGGTTGGTGGAGAGGCCATTCAATAAAACAACCTATTTTCTAAACATTAAAGTTTTTTTTTTGTAACACCAGATTAACGATTTCGATGCAGTTTTTCCATAATTTTATTAATTAAACGAAGTCCACAGCACTAAAGATTATAAAAGAAGGAACTAATACAGACCAAACATAGATCGGCCCACGTTTGGTCTATATTAGTTACGGTACGAACTATTTTTTTTAAGTTTGTCCTATTTAGGAAGCACGGTTTCAGAAAGTTTACAACATGGCAACTATAGAATTAATGGCTTTAGCAGTTCCAAGAAACATAAAAAAAAGAAGTAAGATTTAAAATAAAACAACAGTATTAGAACTAAAACTTCGTAACAACTGCCATTATCAAGCTCTTCGACATAACATAACATAAACTCACGCCTGTATCCCAGAGGGGTAGGCAGAGACCAGGGACTGCCACTTGCTACGATCCTGGCAGATCACTTTCGCTTCCTCAGCATTCATTAGTCGTTGAATGCACGCACGCCGGTTTCGGGTATTTTTTATCTTGCTCTTCGAATAAGAGCGAAACTTGGTCGGACTCTTCCGACAAAAATTGAAGTACCTACTGAAGTGATTCCGGAATTAAGTTAATAAAAAAACAGTACATATGCAGCACAAAATTATTTCTGTGAAATTTGCTAACCGCGTCGCAAGATACAAGTAGTTAAAATGTTAGATAGATTATAGTCTGGATTAGCACATAGGCTATTTTTATCCCGAAAAAATACACATCAAAATTACCACGCGAACGTAGTCGCAGACAACAGCTAGTGACTTATAAAAAGTACCCGAAACCGTCGTGCGTGCATGCGAGGGCTACTGAATGTGGATGAAACGAAAGAGATTGGGCAGGATCGTGGCCGACCCTGGTCTCTGCCTACCCCTCCGTGATACAAGCGTGAGTTTATGTTATGTTTAAATGACTTATAAAACCGTAAAAAGGGGATAGCATGCTAGGGAATACCCATGGTCCACCTCCTGAGACCACCTGGGTGAACCGTGGGTTTTTTTTTACAACGGTTCACCTCTCTGATAAAACTTTACAAGGCTCTATTTTTTTATTGGTGACAGTCCACCTAAAGGTAAGACCGCACTAGGCGGAACTGCACTGCAGCGGAACTGCGCGTCAAAATATTCTTTCTATGAAATTATATGAGGCAACACGCACTGAACTACAACGGAACTGCACTGCGGCGGAACTGCGCGACAAAGTTGATCAACTGACCAAAAGTGTCGTTACCTGTCGCGATGTGCAGTTCCGTTGACGCTGAGTGCGGTTTGACGAACTTCATTTTTCATAGTCAGTCACGCGAGATACCTACATCGAAGCGATCGTGTTAGAAAAATGTCGATAGACGACGAAAAATTAGTTGCACTGGTGAGCCAGTATCAGGAGAGATATGACGTCCAGCACGAAAAGTATATGAATACCAATAAAAAAAAACAAACTTTGGAGTAAAATTGCCATATAATCATAATATATATAATCATATCCGTTTCGTCGTCCATCTTGCTCAGAGTACTCTGTGGCTCAGAGGTTGCCTAGCTACTGAATATATTTTTGTAGTTCAGCTGCAGTTCCAGTGCGGTTTACCAAAAAATTACGCGACGTGTCGCGCAGTTCCGCTGCAGTGCAGTTCAGTCTAGTGCGGTCTTACCTTAAGACTTTGAAGACTTTCGATGTCAAGGTGTACGAGGGAAAAAATATTTCCCAAGGAACACCCAGGTGAACAAAGGTAGTCCTTTGCAAAAAAACCCCATGGTTCACGCTGGTGGTCTCAGGAGGTGGACCGTGGGTAAGAAGGAGATAGGGAATAGAAAGTTGGGCAATCTACACATCTTGCTACGTACAATGATCCAACTTCAGGCTATCCCACAGTTTCTCGTACACTAACAATGCATTAATGTACCTATTGCTAACTGCTGTTAGTTGTTTTTGGGTATGACCTTTGGCTAACTTACAGCTGTTAACAGGAGAATAACAGATTATTAATCTACGGGAATCCGGGGGTGGAGAGCGGTGATAGCGCAGTTGTAGAACGCCTGCCTCACATTCACGACCTCCCCGTTGGGTTCGAGTCCCGGCATGTTTTTGTTTTCTAAGTTACGTACATTTGTAAATTTGTGGAAGCAACACAAAACTCAACAAAACACATAAAACAAAACAAACTTATAACTTATTATTGTTATAAAATTTGTGGTAAATAAAATACTGTCACCTTCACTTTCAATACTACTCTCAAAATATGAAGGAACACATCGTGAGGAAATCCTAGTGTCTAGGAAATCTCAGGTCTAACTAGCACTAAGGGGTAAGAGCAGATATTATTTATTTATTTTTACTTTTAATGCACTTACATAAGAAATCGTACAATGCGGCGGACTTAATGCCGTAAGCAGGGCTTAACTAATCAAATCTCGAAATAATCATGCGTCACCCTCTCACCCTTTCGGAGAAGGTATTCAGGTACTCAGTAGTAGAGCAGTCCCTAGAATCTGTTTAAGCAAAAGTGAATGAAACACCGTTATCATGCTGCTGTCTTTGTTTGTATTTCATTGCCGCTTGAAGTTCGACCGCACAAACGCGCCAAGTCTGTGTGGCATTAGTGTATTAAAATGTTTTGTTGTAGTTTTCTACAGTTTACAAAGTCAGTAGATTTTGTAAACTTTTAAGCCGACTTCAAAAAAATTAGAAGATTCTTAGTTCGTCTGTATAAATATTTTAAGTGGATTATGTGAATTTAATTGATTCTTTTTTGTTTGAAAGAGGGAACCACAGAGGCGGTTCCGTACTAATTTGGGCAAAATCTTTTGTCAGGATCCATGTGAAAACCACCAAACCGTCGAATTTGCAAAACAATCTTCGCGGCAAGGAATTACGGATACACCCATACCGGGATAAACAAAATACCGACAGTGCCACCTAGTGTTAAAATTAACGAGATATAGTTTCTCTTTCTGTTTCCAAGATTTAGGCTGGCAAAGGTTAATACATCGTTCATGGGGCATTGTATGCGTTTCAACAATAAGATCCCTGATGATAATTATTATAAGGTATAACATATTTCCGCCATAGCTTCTAACACATCTTCGAGCGTGTCGATCTCAACACCGTATTTTTTTCTGAATTAAACCTTTGCAGAACTTGTGAACACGAAACAAAATACGTGCATCTTTTAGGCATTGAGAATTGCGAAATAACACGAACAAATCATATTCAAAGTACTCCATGGAACGAATGAAAGTAGATTGTAATTTGTATGAATAAATGCTTTATAGCCCAAATGTGTGTAATAAAATAACCATTAAAATGATAGAAAAGCCGTTATGAGATTCCTTGTGTGAGAATATTATCGTTCAATGGTGTGCTTGATTATTTTGGAGATAAAAGATTAACCCCCAAAATTCCCCAAACTCCGTCTTTTCCCTGCAAAATTCCCACCAAACAACTTTTCCTCCAAAAAATTCCCCTAAGCAAAAAAAAAAACCTCCTTTTTTCCAAAGTGAAAGGAGGTGGCTGACGGTGGTCAGGAGTGAAAGTGTATAGGGAAGGACTTGCGCAGAAGTGGGACAAGATTATATAGTTTTGCTTGCTTAGCCTATATACGTCCCACTACAGGGAACAGGCCTTCTCTTAGAGAGAGAGAGAGAGAGAGAGAGAGAGAGAGAGAGAGAGAGAGAGAGAGAGAGAGAGAGAGAGAGAGAGTCTGTCTATCTATCCACGGATTAACGATTGCCAATTTGTTGCAGCAGTCCTTGACACTCTCACAAAGTATGAAATGTGTAACCTATTTGTTGGAGGTAACAATATGCCCCAGCACTTACCGCAAGACATGAATTGGGTATTAGACAAAATATCAAATGAGTTACTTTTAAAACGAATTTTGTATGAAAATACTGGCTTAAGACGTCACATTTCAGAGCACTCTTTTTAAAAATTGTAATAACTAGTAATTGACTAAAAGAGATACATTTTCCGAGATATTTTGTAATTTTTGTTTTAATCGAGCATATGAAATAATTTATTGTTGATCGTGTCAAATACCGTATTATTACTGCATCTAATTTGATAACAATTAAAGACAAATGGCAAAAAACAGTATCAGAACGAAAACGTTTTACGACAACGTTGTCACTTTCTTCAGATTATTCAAACAAACGTATGCTTTCCTTCCTTTTAGTATTCCTCCTCGTAAAATCTCACAAAGGCGTAAAGCAGCCCTTGTACGTCAAGGGTGAGGTCACACGTGGTGCAAAGAGCGATAAGCGAAAGCGGAGAGTAAGTAACAAGGCGGTAAAATGGTGGGCTCGCTTCACAGTGGACTCGCTGCAATTCTTTTAGTGCAGGGTTTCTCAAAGTTATGGTTCTACGTACCCCTGTTAAAGTTTCTAGATGACAGCTAAGCGCAAGCGCAAATAAAAATAAATAAAAAACCGGCCAAGTGCGAGTTGCACTCGCGTGGAGAGGGTTCCGTTCAATGCCAAATGTATCTAGTGGTGTTTAAGTGAACTATTTTCCGTAAGTGAAGGTATTATAATATTAAGTTTACAACTTTATTTTCAATTGATAGAATTCTTATAGGTTGTCCTATACAAGCCACGAACTATATTTTGTTTTTAATTTTAGGTTCAGTAGTTTCAGAGATCAGAGGAGGGGGAATGGTCAATTTTCGTCTTCTTTGATAAATAAAGAAAAAACTATTTATTTTACAATAGTAACAAAAGAATAGCCCTTCCATGTGACATAATATGGCACAGCAAGGTTTTCAAAACTTTTTTTTATTTCCTAAAAAAAGATCCCGCGAATATAACCGTTATTTAAAAAAAAATATTTACTTTGCATATCTCTCTTTGTGTCATAGGATTACACCATCGTACTACATGTCACCTGATTTGGTCGAGTAGATTCAGAGCAAATTGGCTGTGACAGACGGACGGATAGACAGACGCACGAGTGATCCTATAAGGGTCCGTTTCTTTTTGTATAGTGTACAGAACCCTAAAAACAAATAAAAACTGAGAAAATCAGTGTTGCCCCTCTAGTTTTAGAATAGTAGTATGTAGATGAACTATAAAAAATGGTAGAAATTGGTAGACTTGAAAAAGTATAAAAGTAGTTCAGAAGATTTGTAAGAAAAGATTAAATTAGATTAGATTAATACTCTTTATTGCACACCATATTATAAAGATACATGAAAAATCGTAAATATCTAAGTTACATAGTATACAGCTGGCGGTATTATCGCTAAAATCGATCTCTTCCAGACAAAAGTCCGTATAAAAATACATAAGTATGTAAATCTTCTCGCGAACTTCCTGCCGTCGAATGGTTTGATAGGTCTGCGCGCGCACCCTTGAAGCGGCAACTAAACCAGAGATTGTGGGTTCGATTTCCACTAGAGGCCGCCTTATCTGATTTGCACTAAGATTTGGTGTATTTCCATGGTTATGATGTCCTTGCCTGGTTACCATATCACAGGGTATCCTAGTTTGGGACCAGGACAAGTGATTTTGTTGTGTCAAAGTTCTTAGCGCGTCAATGGCAAAACGAACCAATTTTTATTAAGAGTCTTTATTACACAGTTATTATCACCTCTTTATGACAGTTGCGGCCTAGAACTTTGCGACGCTGACTGCGTGATCACTGGCAACATTAGGTCCTCCTAATCATTTTCATTAAACCGTTTCTTTTACCGCCTCGACTCTCCACCATGATCACAGTCTAAAGTCCATATACGCGGAGGTAAATATCCCACGTGACGTGCGCGGGAAACGGAAGCTCGCGGATGAATGAGTGCGAAATGCGTGCGTACGTAGAACAATGGATGGCATGGCTGGCTCCAAGCGGATTTCGGATAAAGTCGAAATGATCTCTCAATCGAGGGGTTACAGGTTCAACTACTGGGCCTAGAGTCTAATGAACGCATTGTTCAATAGGGTGATTTCCATACCACAATGGCTGTTGTTTGACGCTATTTTGTAGTCTACTAAGCAATACTAAGCCGCAGTTTGATCGCGATAGAAGACGCATGAAGAGACACTTTACAGACGTTTAACAGTGGAAAAACAAATGCTGAAGAAAAAAAGAAGAAGAAGAAAAGGAATCGCATTAAAATGTCGTACCAGTGGCATGAGCCGCGCAAATTAAGAAGAAGAAGAAAAACATTTATTATACCAACAAGATACATCACAGAAACAAAATAAGCAGATAAGTAACATAATATGCACAACAACAGAAAGAATAGGCATCTCTTGCGAAGGGGATCGAATTTCGCGAGGTGCCGAGTTAAGTTGCACGGGATATACCATTGGAATGCGATTTGATAGTAGACTACCAATAGTGTCAATGAAACCATCATTACCGTAATAATACATAGTCAACTATGAATTTAAGACACTCGCCCTCCAGATGCTTTGCATGAACGCGTCGATTTCATCTCAATGCCGCTTCAAGTTTACGCACGCACACGTATAAGACCTAAGAAGGTTTGATCGAAGGTTCTAGGCGTCAATGGAATGAAAAAACGTTTCACGTGACCCGATCTTCAATTTGTCACTAACAAAATCGAAGCGCGTCTGCTTTTCTGTAAATAAGTAGACTAGACACTTAAGTCAAAAAAAATTAAAGCTGTTTCAAATTGTTCTCGACTTTATGCTGCTAGAAATCTCGTGCTACAGTAATTAAATGCTGAAATACGCTTAGGTAAATTGTAAATTGTCTGTGCTATATTATTAGTTATATTAAGTATGGTAATTTACTTACTAGCTCTAACGTAGTTTTGTTTATATGGATGGAAAGAATTGTGTTTGAAATTATAGAAAATTTTAAATTCTTTCCATCACTAGGCTTTCACGAACCAGATTAGGCCTAATGTGGAGTTTGCGAGAGATATATTTTCTACATTTACATTTTGTTTCAACAGACTTTGAAAAGGGAGGAGATTCACTATTCGTCCGCATTTTTTTGTGTTCATCAGTGATAAAATTATTTATCACGTTATCTGATTACATTCGTTGTGTTAGAGAGGGGTACCACTAGGACGCTCCCATAAAAAATTGATCAACGTAAGTTGATGCCATACACTAGAAAGTCACTAAACTCTCCCTATGAATGTATGAAAATGCACTGCAGCTTGCGCACTTGCGTCTAAGATTTTTTCCCCGAATTCTTGAAGTTGCTGGAGTTTACAAATTCCTGCAAGTGCGTTCTGAAACTAGTTCTAGTTAGACCTGAGATTGCCGCAATTAGCCTCATAGTTGGGCCATTGTACGTAGCAAGTGCTAAGGTATGTAAACATCTCAGTACGTTGCTTAGAAAACAAAGTCATTGGTACATGCCAGGACCCACGACCTCTCGTATAAAAAGCCGGCTCCGCTACCACCACTCTGTTCTGACCCTAAGCGCCCGTTATATGATGGAAATTATTTGGAATTGCCGTTCAGGTGATAAGCGCGTTTTAATGAATATGTGCGTCGTTTGTCAAAGGGGCTCTAATTACTGTGGCGCCGAATCGTGTGAAATTACGAATCAGAAATTGCTCTGAGTGTAGTGTTTAAACGAGATTAATTACGCTGTATACGCAAATACCAGCAAAGCGGTGGTAGCGCAGTGGGACGCCGGCCTCACATCCGGGAGGTCATGGGTATGAATCCCGGCATGTGCAATGTAACTTTGATTTCTAAGTTATGTAGATTTGTGAATTTGTAGTTGTAATACTACTCGCTAACTGTAAAGGAAAACATCTTGAGGAAACCATAGTGTCTGAGGTGTTTACGTAAAAGTGTTTTGGGCATGAGCCCATGGTCCAACTATAAGGCCACGCTGAGTATGTAAACACCTATATTAGCTTAACTATGCAGTTAAGCTCATACAGGTGTTTACATAAATCAGCGTGGCCTTATAGTTGGGCCATTTAGCAAGCCACGTACATTGGCCCAACTATCAGGCTAAATACGGAAATCTCAGGTCTAACTAACTGGGTACCTAGATACCAACTCTTTCTCTTGCCCTATAGGCAACTCAAGTTAACTCAAAATTATAAAGGAGTGACATCTTCATCTTGGAATATGAAGAAGTTAATTTGAGAAGAATTTAATTGAGAATTTTTTCCCCTGGTTTCTTGTACACTATCTGTAAGTCTACTGTTAGGTATTAGTTGTTTTGTTGGATGCACTTCGGCCAACTGACAGCTGTTAACAGTAGATTATCAGGTTGTTCATCATAATCAGCATCATCAGCCCACCTCTGCCTACTGCTGGGTATAAGCCCTTTCCCCATCACGCCATCTTTTGCGGTCTCTCGCCAGGTTGTTGGTGTTCGAGAAACTGGGGGTGGAAATTCTTCATATTGGGAGTGGTTTAGTTACAGATACTGAAGAAACAATTTTCATGTTTTGTGTTAATTCAATAGAACGTTGTATTGTATGCGAATCAAAGAAAAGCGAACGAACTAATCTGTTTTCCCATTACAGCGATTAATTTTGTTCAAAAGGAACTCAAATTCAATGACAATGAGAAAGTAAATTGAGCATTTATTTCTTGAGAGATTGTTTTTCTTTGTGCGCACGTCGCGCAGCAATTTCTAAAGTTTAAGTACACCTGCTAAGTTGAATGATCCATAGGTTGTTGAGTAAAATAGTTTTCGTGTCATGGAACATCACAATGTTTTTTTTAATACTTCAGTTTTACAGAGACGCGGGGTCCGTGCCTTTTTTGCTTCCTAGTTACATAAATTGCCTACATACGTCCCACTGTAGGGCACAGGACTTCTCTCAGAGAGAGATCACCACGCGTGCCCACCGCCGATTGGCGATTTCAGGCGCTGAGGTATGTGAATAGCTCAGACACTCGGGTTTCCTCACAATGTTTTCCTTCGCCGTTAGCGAGTGGTATTGCTACTATAACTTCACAAATGTACATAACTTAGAAAACAAAGTCATAGGTATCCCATCCAGGAATGGTAAAACCATTGTTATTTTCAAGGTCAGGACTGAGGAGGATAAAGCTAGTCGAAAATACGTGATCGCAAACTACGCAGCGGGCGACCAACTTCTCATTTGGGAAAAATATAAATTTTATAACGAAAAAACACGTAGCTAAAAAAATCGTTACCTATATCTTTTGTGATTCTCGTAGTTACTTTAGTTTGGTCCCGCCACCAATCAAATTAGTTAGTCCCCTCAATGTTGAGAGTTGCGGCCGCTATGACGGGGTTGGCGGCCACAATTCTGGATACTGTATAGAACTATATTTCATGCACTTGAAGCTTATTGAAACTTCTGGACTGGGAAGGATCTGGCATCAACATAAATGGCGAGTACATCACTCACCTTCGATTCACCGATGACTTAGTGATTATGGCTGAGACCCTGGAAGATTTGAGTTCCATGCTCAATGACCTGAACAGAGCTTCTAACAGAATGGGTCTTAAAATGAATATGGACAAGATTAAGATAATCTCGAACTCCACTCCTATCCACGTTGGCGGCTCTGACCTCGAAGTTTTCGAAAACTATGTATACCTGGGACAAACAGTTCACTCGTCGAATCCAACTTGGATGGGCAGCGTTCGGGAAACTAAACCACATTTTCGCATCCAAAATACCTCAGTGTCTCAAGACAAAGGTGTATAACCAATGTGTGTCGCCCAACGAGCAATGGAGAGAGCTATGTTAGGAGTTTCGCTGCGTGATCGAATTAGGAATGAGGAGATCCGCAGAAAAACCCGAGTTCCTAATATAGCTGCGGGGCACATAGCTCGGAGAACTGATGGCCGTTGGGGCGAAAAAGTTCTCAACTGGCGACCGCGGACCGCAGGTGGCAGCGTAGGAAGGCCCCCCTACCAGATGGTCTGACGACCTGGTTATGGTGGCGGAGAGTCGCTGGATGCAGGCGGCACAAGACCGGGAAGCTTGGAAAACTATGAGGGAGGCCTATGTCCTACAGTCAAATGGGTGATGATGATATTTGGTGTTTACTATGACAAGTCGATGTAGATTTCATAGCCGACTAACCCATTCTTCTTCTTATCATGTTGGTGACAAACGCAATTAAATTTTAATGGCCCAGAACTCGGTTGCGCGCACTTCAGCGTCTGTGGCCTCCAGCTAGTTCTTTCTAACTAACCCATTAACAAGTAGGAAGACTAATTTATTGTGAGTAAGCAGCTACGCGGTGTTAGCCTAGTTGGTAGAACATTGGACTCGGAAGCGAGAGACCCAGGTTCGATACCTAGTGGGGGAATGTACCTATGACTTTGTTTTCTAAGTTTTGTACATTTGTGAAGTTATAGTAGCAATACCACTCGCTAACTGTGAAGGAAAACATCGTGAGGAAACCTGAGTGTCTGAGCTACTCTCATACCTCAGCGCTTCAGATTGCCGATCCGCGGTGGGCACGCGTGGTGATTATGCCCATACTCTCTCTCTCTCTCTCTGAGACAAGGCATGTGCCCTACGTATACAAGCTGCTTATAAAACACAGACTTGTATCATCATCATCAACCCATTATGTCCCCACCGAGGGGCACGGGTCTCTTCCCTGAGGAAGGTATAGGCCATACTCCACCACGGGGGCCAAGTCCGGATTGGTGGAGGCTTGTAGACTAGTGGCTCGTCTACTGTCAGAAGTTGTCAAGCCGCCCTAAGGCCTCAGACTTGTATGTGATGGGGAAAAAACTGCCAAACAGGCCCCCTATTTACACTTAGGTTAAGAAATATCTGTGTAATTTCTTTTTTTATGTTCAATTAAATGATCAACAGTAACAACTTATTAATGTTACCAAATGTTACCAATATCTGAACAGAGCAAAAAACCTTCACGCTTATTAAACTCGCATTGTATATACTTGTCTCAAGCCAGTCGATCCGTTTAAGCTCTGGCTTGTCATAAAAGAATAAAAGAACACGCAATAATTCGAGTAAAACACATAGTTATTCTTTGTTTCCGCGGTCGGTCAAAAGTCTTTGTACCCAAGTATCGGGCAACGGCAGAGCGGTAATTCCCGGGCATTCAGCAAGTCGGCGCTAATCCATCGCGGCGCCAACGTTGGTCTAGCTGTAGAACAGAAGCCTCCAAACTGAATTCGCGACGTTGGAATCTGAAGTTCTCAATTAATTAGACATTTCGGCGGCTTGACGGCCGGACAGCGCGACGGGCAAAGTTTTTGAAGGCTGGAATTCCGATCGTTTGTTATTTAAATAAGTACTCAGTTACTTATTTTGATGAGTTTTTGCTTTTCTGAATATTACTTGAATTAGTCGTTTATTAGCTTCTGAGCCTTTATAATAGAGTAGCATTGTCATTTATAGAAAACATTCTTTGAATGCAGTTTAATTATCATAAGCAGCCTGCCTATATGCGTCACTCTGTAGGGCACAGGCCTTCTCTCAGAGAGAGAGTATGGGCTTAATCACCACGCGTGCTAACCGTGGATTGGCAATTTCAAGCGCTGAGGTATGTGAATAGCCCAGACACTCAGGTTTCCTCACGATGTTTTCCTTCACAGTTACCGAGTGGTATTGCTACTATAACTTCACAAATGTACATAACTTAGAAAACAAAGTCATAGCTACATGCCCGCACTGGGAATCGAACCTGGGTCTCTCGTTTCCGAGTCCAATGTTCTACCCACTAGGCTACCACCGCCACCAGTTTAATTAGTCTATGTTTAAAGAAAACGTGTTTTTATAAATAACACTATACAAGTGTACAACTGTAAGCACTCTACAGTTTAGTAGAACATTTAGTCTAGGTAAAATAAAAATAAAACCGGTCAAGTGCGAGTCGGACTCGCGCACGAAGGGTTTCGTATCTATACAACATTAGACACAAAGATAAAAATACAGCAAAAAAATCACGTTTGTTGTATGGGAGCCCCCCTTAAATAATTATTTTATTTTGTTTTTAGTATGTTTTGTTATAGCGGCAACAGAAATACATAATCTGTGAAAATTTTAACTCTCTAGCTATCACGGTTCTTGAGATACAGCCTGGTGACAGACAGACGGACGGACAGACAGATAGCGAAGTCTTAGTAATAGGGTCCCGTTTTTACCAAGAACGTTTTACCCAATGGACACGACACAGTTGACGTTTTCCTAGTTTCCCCGCGTGCCACTTACCGAGGAAAAATGAACACGGTCCTGATTTTGTCTTATCAGTATGACGTGAGAGATTATAGAGAAAACATCAGAAGAAAAGTGCAAAAAAATATACGAAATGCGCCCTATTATTCTGTAAAAATGAAAGCAACAAAACAGTTAATGCTTCTTATAACTCGTAACTTTGATTTTCTGCATCTTTAAGCGGTATTTCTTTGGCAAATTAATAAAACGTGCATCGTGAACAACATATAATACGCCGAAATAAAAATGGTTCCTGCTTAAGGCTATTTATGGCACTTTCACATTAGCTGCAGTTAGTGGTGTAATATTGTTCATTCAGACCTCATTCAGTTCTTTTTGGGTTTTTTTTCCTTGCGATAGGGTTTGACACAGTCGATAAAATCTTTCGATGTTTTAATTGACTTCTAAACATGACGTAGAAATCATTATTATCTTACTTAAATATCCATAAAATATTCGTCGGTGTTTTATTTAAAACGTTTTAAAGATTACCAGTTGATCAAGCTATCAAGAAAAGTAAAAAAATAGTTGGTATCAGTTCATAAGGAACATTAATTTCAAACCGAATATTTACAAAACGCAAAAATCAGTGCAGGCTATACGGAGTTTCCTCTAAAATGTAGAGAGGAAAATGCGTTTTAACGGAAATTAGTGTTTGTGTTTTACCAACAACTTTTGTTATATGATTTCAAATTTAATTGTACCAAATGTCAGGGTTAACATAATTTCACTTATTAAACTTGCGCTTATAGGATAGCAACTTTGACGTTCATTAAGTAAACATTCCGTTTTTATAATGAATAAAAATATTTGAATTGAATTGAATTGAAGTACTAATGTCGCAGCTTCCGGTAAATCATTGTTTTGAACAGAAGTATGTATATCCATTCTATTTATCATATCTCTATGTATAAAAATGAATTGCTGTTCGTTAGTCGCGCTAAAACTTGAGAACGGCTGGACGGATGTAGCAATTTTTTTTATTGGTGCAAGTCAAGGTCAAAAACTATTATTGACGTATATCGGGTATTAATTTTATTGACAATAACTCTTCTTTTCCAATACAGCATTTGCTGCATTCGGATTTAATGTACTGTTATGCACCCCTGGAAGTACACGGACCAAGGATACCAAAATAAGACTATTATATTTTAATATTTCAGTCGCATTGCATAAGTGGCATTGAATTCAAATTACAAAGGAAGAGACAGACATTATGTGGTGTGTAAAAAAATCTTCAAAATTTGTTCATTAGTTTCATCAGGTACAGCCTGTGAAAAAAATTGGTAACCTGATAACTATTTCTTCTGTAAGTATCGGTAATAAACCATACATTCCTACAATCGTTAGGTGGGTACGGTAATTTTTTAAGCTTTTGCTTATTTGAAGTACATAGTTCAATTATTTATACCAAAGAAACGTTTTTATTTATTTAGGTTATCCATACAATTTTCCAGTTTTCAGTAAAAAAATAAGTTTAGGGATTCCATGAGATTTACTAAGTTCTCGGTGGTCAGTTTTAAAAATCACTAATAAAATGATTGCGAGAATAAGAAGAAACATTTTGCGCAAAATATCTTTAAAAAAATATTATTTTTTCGTAACATTTGCTTTAACCTCAGTCCTAACATTGAAAATAACAATTAAAAGCCATTGATATTTTCAAGGTTAGGACTGAGGAGGTTATGTATGTGTTGTGTGTGTGTGTGTGTGTGTGCTTTAGACCAAAATGTAGTTTTTGTGTCATAGTCATACTTATTATTATATAATATGTCATAGTTACGAGGTGATTTGTAAACCAAATAAATAAACGAAATTAGTTTTTTACTCAATTCTTCTTTACATTCGCAGTCCAGTTAACCGACTGGCAAATTACTAACAAATAGCCCGGAAAAATTAATAAAATAAAATGGAAATAATGGAAAGAAAACTGTTTTAGAGAAATAAATACATATATAAATAACTACTTATTTGATATTTGTTATTGCCTTCAAAGTACTTATTATTTAAAATTTATTAAATAAAATTATTAAATTTACGTTTCCCTCATTCATTAATTTCGTTCAATCATCACTTATCGATAATATTTTTATCGACTTTTCCAAGCTCTTAAGTCATAATTTGACATTGACAGCTACCTCCCGCCCCCCAAAAAGTGGTTTTCCTACAAAGTTTCGGTCATGTCATATCCTTTGGCTAAAACATCCTTGGTTTTTACCCTTTGGGTACGGAACCCTAAAAATCGAGCAAAATCATTCATAAAAAAAATTAATTCAAAGTAACACAGAAATTGTGACTTTAGAAGTAAAACTAAGTGTCCATTTTAAAATCTAGATCATTTTGGAGAAAATAAACGGTAGATTGTAGAAACGTGAAAAAAATCAGGGTATTAGTACATGAACTTTAAAGATAAACTGTCCCGGCTAAGGAGGCTTTACAAGTTAATGAGTTATAGGCGACCAACTTATAAAAGGAAAACATCGTACAAAATCCATTAAAAAACACTTTGACGAAGTTGTCAACTCTGTAAAGCAGATAAAACCCCCTCTTTCTACGGAACCCTACACTGCGCGCGGCTCGACAGGCACTTGGCCAGTTTTTCTACGTAAGCTTCACGGATATTAACTGCAAAAAGTTTTTTGAGCTCAGCGGAGTTCTAAAACCGAGCATTAAACGTGAATTAGCTGCTGGCTGTGATAAAACCCGTCTGATCTTAATCAAGCCACAGCAGCCCGGCACCGTTAGAAACTGCATAGATAACCCAACGCGGTCGTAATCCTTTTTAGAAAATCTCGGCCGGGTGTAATATAGATTAGGTAGGTTAGTGGGGATTCCTGACAGGAGTAGTTACTTATTCGAAATTCCACTTTGCCCGCTACCTCAGTCGCAATATACTTTATAGTATATTTTATATTATAGTATATAGTATATTTTATAGTATATTTCCGTAACCGAAGGGTGGCAAACGGGACCTTATTACTAAGACTGCACTGTCCGTCTGTCTGTCTGTTTGTCTGTCCGTCTGTCCGTATGTCTGTCTGTCGCCAGGCTGTATCTCATGAACCGTGATAGCTAGGCAGTTGAAGTTTTCACAGATGATGTATTTCTGTTGCCGATGATGTTGCTGATGTATCCGTGGTAGGTACATTAAATTTCTAAATACATTTAAATAATGTATTTAGAAATGTAACATCACATTTCTAAAATGCGCAATTCCTGAAACACCCCAATTAGAGTTTGGGTTTAACAACAACTTTTGTTCTACGAGGTTTTTAACAGAATATTTTTTTTAGAAATTCAGGTTTTACATAATTTTATTTGATTCGCGCTTCCAACCTCCAGCAAGTCATAGTCCTACGAAGAAGAATACACATTCTATGTAACAGTAATGGTCTTTAGCATTACCTATCTATCAAATAACGCAACTGCAAAGCATAAAGCAAAAAACAATTTCTATTACAAAACAAAATTAAAGTGGTAAAACAATGTTCTCGTAAATAACAAACATTAACCGACACATTTCACAAATTGCACATTTTAGAAATAACTAGTTAGGTACCTACAGACTATTTTTTTTTTGTTTCTGATTTCAACGAAGCTAACAATCGCGTGGAGGGTAAAAGTGGCTGGTAAGAGCCGTGTCGGCGTGGTGTAGGCCGAAGACCTGTGGCCTAATGACGTGTATGAAACTAAAAAAAAAGTATTTGTTGAATAAGGACCAGGAGAAGTGAAGCGCGCACGTGTGTGTGTGTGTGTGTTTGTGAGTGTGAGTGTGTGTCTGTGTGTGTGTGTGTGTGTGTGTGTGTGTGTGTGTGTGTGTGTGTGTGTGTGTGTGTGTGTGTGTGTGTGTGAGTGTGTGTATGTTTGTGAGTGTGTGTGTGTTTGTGAGTGTTTTTGAGTGTGAGTGTGTGAGTATATTTGTGAGTGCGTGTGTGTGTTTGTGTGTGTGTGTGTGTGTGCGCGTGTGAGTGTGTGTATGTGTGTGTGTGTGTGTGTGTGTGTGTGTGTGTGTGTGTGTGTGTGTGTGTGTGTGTGTTCATCTCAATGGAACATCTTTATGTGTGACGTCTGGTGTATTTATTGTGTGGCGTGGGGCTAATTTTTCAACGTGACTGCCCCGTTGGCTCGGAATGAATTATTACTCCTTCCACTGAACTTAGCGACGTACCTACTTCCTCATAAATCTAATTCTTGACGCCGGGACTTTACTTGGGTTTAAGAGAGTTAATCGCATATGGTCCGGCGATGAAATTGTATTTAGGTTTTCGGATAACTTTGCTGCAGTTAATACTGTTCGTATCCATTAAAATGATGCTCTCAACGCTGTTTTAATTTGAGTTGCTGGCAAACTGGCTACCTGAACTTGTATGTTCACTTCAAAAATAAATAGGTAATTAAAATAAAATAAATTAAGGGGGTCTCCCATACATTTTTCTCGATCTTGTTGTCTAATGTTGTGTAGATAATAGTACGGAACCCTCCGTTCTTCTAAAATTTTAAAATTAAAACTGCACACTGACCATCGCTCGGCCGCCACCATGTGATTGTTCTGTTCCACATACCGTATAGACTTTTCACAAGGCTTACATTAGTTCACAAGGCTTAAATTAGTTTATTTAGGCAATTCAAAGAACGATTTAATCTCGATTTGTATCCTCTAAACGTATTGGTAAAGTTTGTTTATTTATGTTAATTAAAAACAAACTACGTTTGCATGGGAATTACCGCTCGAGGTACTTTTAACCAATTAAATAAGTAAGTACTCGAAGACATAAAACCTAAACACAAACATAAACATTTACATACAGGCACATACATTGCTCCGATATAAATATCGAAATATCGTTTAGTACGTATCGTCCTTAAAAAGTTGTTCAATACGATACCGCAATAAAAAAATTAAAGTACAACAGTACAGGATGTAAAATTAATTTTTACATAGTATACATATAACTGCGTAAGAAAGAGACAATAATATCATATTCAATTCTCAAGTTTTCTTACTTGAAGCTGCATGTTTGTTTACTTGAAGTTTACTAACGCATTTTTATGCAGCCCATATACATCCCACTGCAAGGCACAGGTCTTCTCTCAGGGAGAGAGTATGGGCTTAGGTACCATGCGTGTCCACCGCGGATTGAGAACTTCAAGCGCTGAGGCAAAAGTAAGCAAATAGCAAAGCAAGCTCCAATCATTTATAAAAAAAAACATTTCCATGCAAACAGTTAGAAGAGTTGGTGCCATTCCCAAACTGAATTTGCACCTTCAAATAGTTGATGAGCGTCTGAAAAAGTTTGTCCGTTAATGCTAGTTGGCTTGGCTTTAGCTACTTCCGCTGGAGAATTTTATTACTGACAAATTAACTTTCTAAAGACTAAGTTCAAGTGAAAAAAGTTAAGCGTTTTAACTTTTGTGTGAATGGGAAATGGGGCAGACAGAGGGTCTTTAGACAGCTAACTATTCTTTCAAGACCATTCGTGTTATAGGGGGGGTCCATAATAGGCATCTTACTTTTCGATCGTTTGCGAAAGTTAGATACTTGACAAACTAGTAGGTCAAAAACCTATTTAGAGGCTAAAAATTCCACCCATGCCGGGACTTGAACCCGCGACCTCTGGCTAGCCGTGCCAGCGCTCTCCCAACTGAGCTAATGGGCAAGTGGGACAAGCAAAGGTTAGCCAGAGGTCGCGGGTTCAAGTCCCTTCACAGGTGTTAGTGCAACAAAAAGAATAAACATAAACATTTACATACAGGCACATACATTGCTTCCGGCCCCACACTAGGATACCCTGTATCGTGGGAACCAGAAACAACGACATCACAAACATGTAAACATCCAAGACCTGGGGTTTTTTTTTGTCCCCAGCCGGGATTCGAACCCGGGACCTCTCGCATGGTATGCAGATGCACTACCGCTGCGCCACGAGGTCGTCTAAACTAGTTGTTTCTGTGCTTTTCCATACATTTTTTTTTCATGTAGCCCCGAGTGTGTCCCACTGCTGGGCAAAGGCCTCCCCTTTGGTTTTCCACTCCTCCCTGTTCGTAGCCACCTTCTGCCAACCCGGTAGAAAGTTAGTAAGGTCGTCCCGCCCCCATCACCGCTTGGGTCGTCCGCGTTTCGCATGGAACCCAGTCAGTTGCAATTTTGGCCCAACTGTCTGGGCCCATACGGCTCAAGTGGCCCGCCCAATTGCACTGTACAAAAGTCCCTAAACTAAATAAAGTTAAAAAAAAAAAATTAAGTGGTCACTTCTAATCTTGGTCTTAAGTTTGCTTTATTTTTTAGATTAAGGGCATCCAGTGGGCTAACTAGCGCCACCAATGAAAAATAAAATCATATCTTCTTTTACAGATCGTATTTCCAAAAAGTGTCTGTACAATCTCATAATAATATTAATAGTGATTTTTAGGACCCACGACAAAAATAACATAGAATCACGAACGTGGGACTATATTGAAAATGGCCGGTTTTGGCGTTAATGCAATCTAGTCCTGGGTTTTTTGCCTTAGGTTCACGGCCATGGGTCTTAAAAATCACTATTAACATGATTTAGAGATTGTCGATCTCGTGGCGCAGCGGTAGTGCAACTGCATACCATGCGAGAGGTCCCGGGTTCGAATCCCGGCTGGGGACAAAAAAAAAAACCCCAGGTCTTGGATGTTTACATGTTTGTGATGTCGTTGTTTCTGGTTCCCACGACACAGGGTATCCTAGTGTGGGGCCAGAAGCAATGTATGTGCCTGTATGTAAATGTTTATGTTTATGTTTGTATTTACACACTTTTTGCAAATTCGATCTGTAGAGAAAGATATGATTTTTTTTTCCTCGGTAGCGCTACTGTTACTCCCTGGAGCCCCTTAAGTACTGCATATCCCACTTTCATTTTGGCAACTTCCTATGTTTACATACCTAGGACTAAAGTCCACAACGCAAACGTGTATGTTTAAGTGTATTTCGTGGCACAATTAAATTGACTATATTCTATTTTATAGACTTCATAAAATAAAATGAAAAACACACATCACAAAGCTAAATTTCGTTAGGAGCTTTCGATTCGACAGAACATTAGCCGTTAAGGTTGACCTGCTGTAGACAGTTCATTAAAATTACTTTGAACTTAAAGAAATAATCAAAATCAAATCTCATAACTATGGCTTGGCACTGACTTTAATTTAGTGACTCTACTAAAAAGTACTTTTTATTATTAATTTCAGTTTTTTATTCGCTGGTTAAATTGAATAGTGTGATTTTAAAACAACACAAGTCACATGTGTTTTTAAAATAACACTTGCCCATTTTTTTTTATTAAATTATTTACACCTACCTATTGATTTACATTAGAAAAAAAATTGTAGTTTATTCATACAGAAATCAATATAATATGCTAAAATATTGCTGTTGTAGATATTAGTATTTGAATAAAACAGTTTTTTCTATTTCCTGCAAAGTTGTAATGAAAGGACATGTGTCGTTTTAAAATCACACGATTCAATTGTTTGTTAAATATTTCTTATTCACAAGCGATACCTCGCACTATCCACAGCGAGCTCATAAAACAACGACACTAACTTTGAATGCTACCATTACAGAGTTTCCCTTTCGTGTCCCATCTCATCCGTGTGGCATAAAATATGAGCTATAAAGAGTACCGCATCGTATCGACTGTATACTCCGTACTAGCTTTTGCCCGCGACTTAGTCCGCATGGAATGAGTAATTTTCGGGATGAAAAGTATCCTATGTCCTTTCCCGAGACTAAAACTATCTCCATACAAAATTTCATCTAAATCCGTTCATCCCTTATTGCGTGATTGAGTAATAAACATCCAAACATCTTCACTAACTTTTACATTTATATCTAATATTAAGTAGGATGCCTTCAATTTCAATTTGCTAACTTGCCTCTTCCTCATCTGATGGCATGGTCCGTGATTGTCTAATAGCTATTAATTCGCTTACCTATTCTTAATAAATAAATAAATAAAAAGAACTTTATTCAAAAGTAACAAATTTGCTTATATTAAGAGTAATATAAGTTAATACACTTTTGAAATGGTCGGAGCCTCAGCATTAATGCTTTTTTTCAGTCTCCGCCGCGATTTTATACACTTATTCTTTATAAATAAAAAACAGAGAGGCATAATATTAGGCATTAAATAATTAAGAAAAATTTGGAACCAGTATAAAAGTATAAACACAATAAAATAAAATAAACGGAAGAGACCAACCAAGTGATAGCTAGTGGTGGACTGTATGAAGACTTTGTGAATATTGATGGAAACACGGATTAGAAGATACTAATTCAATAAAAATAAAGCACAAGTGATATTCAGTACAGACAGATTTTAGCGACAATCAAACAACTGACGTGACAACGTCAAGTACAAAAATATCTCAAGACATAAAATATAAAAATGTCGCACTGCAGTCAGTCACCGACAACAAGTAAGCAGTTTTTTTATGTTCCCATACCCAAAGGATAAGGGACCCCACCACCACCTCTTCTTTGGAGAACTAGGATAGAATACGAACATATTTTACGAGACTTGGCTTCTTGTTGGCACCTATATTATAATCGGTTATAATTATAATTTGAGTTATATAAATACTTAAACTTTTGTACGTTGAATGCTAGGATGATTGTAAATAAAAATAAGTGAAAAAGATAGTCAAAAGGACCTGGCCTTATGAGATTCGGATTCACAAAGCGTAAGCTTTTAATGGAGCTACTCAGGTTTCGTTGAGTTACTCCTTAAGATCCGATCTTTCGTAAAGCTTTTACTAGGAGACAACAATCTATGGAGACACCTTTAAAAGTTAAGAAAAAGACCAGTCAAGCGTGAGTTGGACTCGCGCCCTCGGTGTTCCGAGCGCATGATATCAAACTTAGGTTTACAGTACGCCCATACAACAAAATTGCAAGACAAGTTTGTAACCTTTTTTTATGTGAAATATCTAAGAATTGGTTTTTTTCCTTCCGATGAGACCTTTCTTCCCAAATTTTAACATTCGAGGTCAACGGGAAGTGTTTTGGTAGTGGAAAGTTTTGATAGTCACTTTGCTAGGATGAAAAATGTGTCACAGGCGAATTTTCTTTTGATTGCGTTGACATTGAAGGTTGAATTTTTTACACCGTTTTGCTGATCAACTTGGTCGCTTTATCCATCCCCGGGAGAATGGGTCTTTCACTGGATACAGGGATAAACGAGGAAGCAATTAAGATAAAAGATAAAAAGTATTTATTACTTCATCAGAAAAAAAAACTTAACACAAAGGTAAATTCTGTAAGGTTTCCGTTTTAATTTTGAGGAAAGGAACCCAAAAAATAATTCGTTGTTTCATACATTTTAGCGTTGTGGGTGTTGAACTTTTTAGTATGGAACAGCTGAATTGTTTGGCTATTTCGAACATTTGAAAGGTACCCCAAAAAATTAGTTATTCAGAATGATGAGAAAACTTAGAACTCATAAATCTAAAAGAGTGATCAGAGAAATCCAAAATCATCCAAATAAGGCATGTATTAGCAAATATGTATGTAAAACCAGATAAAAAGCACCTGAAACCTTACCATGTATTTGAACTAAAAAACCCGAAGTTATGCCAACCACGCAAATAGCCAAATAAAATAAATGAATAATTACTTCCACACAACAAAATACTTATCCTTTGTCTTTAGGTACAAAGGATAAGTGGGACTTCTATCCTTGAGAAAAGGCCTGTGCCCTACCGTGGGACGCATATAGGCTGATTATGCTTATGCTAATTAGCCTACGACCTATTCTCAGACCTACCAAATACCTACACTCAAAAAATTTCATATAAATCGGCGAAGCCGTTTGGGACTTCGATAACAAACACTGTGACACGAGATTTTTATATATTACATATTATATAAGCGGCCCTCTGCCCGATTTGAACTTACGATTTTTGGTCCACAAACTTGACCGTCAGCTGGTTGTAATTAGCCTTGTACTAGATCAAAATAAACAAGTATTTATCAGAAAAAAAACTTAGAACAAAGTAAGGCTTAACTAGTGATGACATAAAATAAGGCAAAAGGTAGTGGCTCAGCTGGTGCTGACCAGGGGTCAGTCCCGGGCAGCGCTGGTTTTCAGCCACTGCCTTCCTGAGAGAGATGTTGTGTGGGAGTTATGTTAAGTGGGCTAAAACAGTCAACTAGGCATCTAAAAATGTTCTGGACATCGATTAAAAACGAAACAAAAATCAATTAAAATATGAAAAGAAGAAACAATAAACAATTCTTCTTCTTATTAAAAAGAAGAAGTCTCGTAAAATTTATCAAAGTAAAAAAAAGGAAAACTTTTTAAAAGAGAGAAGACTATGCGCCAGAGGATTCTCCTTAATATCTGCTTTATCTGAGACGAAAGATTACGTCCGAAGAAAGCGAAGTCGGTGCATTTTATTTAAGGGGAAGATTTTATCTGTTACTAGATGACCCCGTGAACTTTGTATCACCGACGTCAACCGATTTTTTTCTTCTCACCGTTTAAACCTTTCCTGGACTTCCACAAATATATAAAAACAACAATTAGCCAAATCGGCCCAGCCGTTCTCGAGTTTTAGTGAGACTAACGAACAGCAATTCACTTTTATATATATCTGTTATTTTACGTTGAAAATTATGATTGGGAGGGATTTTGTGCATTTATGGGGTTCCGAAGTTCACAAGGAACCCTTATAGTTTCGCCATGTCCGTCCGTCCGTCTGTCTGTCCGTCTGTTTGTCCGCGGCTTAGCACAGAGACGATAAGTACTAGAAAGGTGAAATTTGGCATTGATATAAATATTTATTACGTCGGCAAATCTGTAGAATAAAATCCGAAAATTTTTTTAGCTTACCGCCCCAAAACTTGAGTTAGAGATGCATTTTTTTTTTGTCGCTTACACCAAAATATGGGTTAGTGGGTATTAGAATGTTTTTTGGGCATTTTTATTTTTATACAAAAAAAAAAACAAAAAAGTGTAAATAACAATAACTTCCACACAACACAATCGCTTGTCCTGCACCCAAACTTGCATACCCTGTGCTATGGTAACCAGACAAGGACGTCACAAACATGGGCATACACAGACAGAGACCATTTGTACAAATATAAAGAATAAATGTGGAGTTTCTTTCTTAGCTTCTTCTCCGCATAATCTATTAATTGTGAAACTCGGTTAGTTTCACAATTAATAGATTTACGTTCATTAAGTAAACATTTCGTTTTTATAGTGAATTTTTTTTTTTACTTTGACTTTCACTTTATGGCGGCCCCGAGTGGAACTCAAAGCCACGACCGGCATGGTAATCAGACGTGATACCACTAGACCAGCGAGGCAGTCAAAATAATAACTAAAACATAAGTAGTCGTGTTTTTACTAAAACAACAGCCTTCGCAACATCGCAGGTTAGGAAAACGCTACTTTGTTATTACGTCTGCGAAGTACCTCCATTAAAAAAATACAGTAGAAATCATAAAGCTTCCCACGCCATTCCAGATTCTAGCACAATAAACACAGCTGTTTGTTTTACATCGCAAACAGACAACTTTCCGTTTAGCACCGCAACTCTCATCAAGTCGCTATAAAGGAGAAGGTACATGAAGGTCCATTCACAAGTGATATTCAGTACAGACAGATTTTAGCAACCATCAAACAACTACTGACGTGACAACGTCAAGTACAAAAACATCTCAAGATATATAAAAAGGTCGCACTGCAGCCAGTCGCCAACATTAAAATGATAGCTAGTGGTGGACTGTATGAAGACTTTGTGAATATTGATGGAAACACGGATTAGAAGATACTAATTTAATATAAATAAAGCGCAAGTGATATTCAGTACAGACAGATTTTAGCATTTCAAAGTCAATAAACAAAATAAATAAATTAATAATAATAAACTAGTGGTCAGGTGTATTTAATTCAACTCCATTTTCTCTATAAAACATGAATACAATACATGAAAACATGAGGGGTGGTTTGAAAGGAATTGCAAAATGAATATCGGATACGCCAGTTTGATATATTGACTATTAAAATATCAAGTAGTATCTCGACACAACCATTAGAACCACTAATAGCCAGGGTCTGCTGGTCAATGTTGTGAGAGATCGAGAGACGGTACCAATGGGAAACTTGCGAAAAAGAAAAAGTCAAAAAGTTAATTCTGGTTCCCCAGAAATGAGAAAAATCAATTTACTGTAATAATAAAAAACATATTGGATCTCGTTTTTTCATTGAATTCTAAACGTTTTCAGAAAAGGTCGATGTCTGTCGATGAATAAAAACATTATTTTACGAGATAACTCGAATATTGATAAACACTTCATACAACAAGGTGTTACGTGCAAGTTGTATCGGCATAGTTTGAGTCCGATTTGTATGGCACGTTTTTGTAGCACGTGACTAGAAGGACTTTTCAACAGGTCACATTATGAAAAGTGTTAGACGCAAAGAAAAAAATACCACGTTTATTTAATTTTTGACATGGCTTCTCCAATTATAATAGGGGTTAAAGTATGAAATTGCCGTTTTATTGCAATAGGTTCTTTGAATTGACATAGAATCTTCATGGTTTGAGGTTTTCGAATGAAACTTTTTTCAAATGGTTTCTATGATGTTCTTTTTTTAAAAAATGTGAAACATTTGAATATCGACTTTCAATTGTTTTTGTTATTCAATTTAGACAAGAAAGATGGATACTGCGAAAATTCGAGTGATTTTTGAATACGAGTTCCGACGCGGAATTAACGCGGCAGAAACAGCCCGCAATATCAATGCTGCGTTTGGAGAGGGGTCTACTAATGAACGCACCGTGTGATTTTGGTTTAAACGCTTTCGTGATGGAAATTTCGACTTAAAGAACGAGCCACGAGGAAGACCGCCCACACAGGTGAATAACGATGAATTAAGAGAGATAGTGGAAGCCGACCCTAGTCAAACTACCCAGGAATTAGTGGCATGGTTTAACGTTACCTTACCCACAATATTGACTCACTTGCGTCAAATCAATAAAGTAAAAAAATACGAAAAATGGGTGCCTCATAATCACTCGAATTTTCGCAGTATCCATTTTTCTTGTCTAAATTGAATAACAAAAACAATTGAAAGTCGATATTCAAATGTTTCACATTTTTTAAAAAAAGAACGTCATAGAAACCATTTGAAAAAAGTTTCATTCGAAAACCTTAAACCATGAAGATTCTATGTCAATTCAAAGAACCTATTGCAATAAAACGGCAATTTCATACTTTAACCCCTAATCTTAAAACATTTTTTGTGCAAGTTCTCCATTGTTTGCGAATTTGACAGTTACACGATTGAAATCGTTCAGAATCGAAAATTGAGGCTGGAAATCGGACCCAGCAGCTTACGCGTGTTAGGCAAGCCATCTACCGATTGATATCATCGCCATCTACAGCAGGTATTAAAAACATTGAAGCCAGGTGTAAGGTTAGCCTTAGACCTGGCTTTCTATCGCCTTTACGGCCTGACGTCAGAAACATCACTGAGATTGCTTTGACTAACCGCCTGCCCTTAAGTTGAAGTAAAGTATTCTCTTGTCCGCGAACTATTCACTCCCCGGGAGCTTTGTCTTGCTATTAACTTGTTCCTTCCTTTCAAGGGGAATATTAATTCTGATCCCGCGGCGTAAGCATTAAATATATTTATTGGAGAAGGTTAACTCCTGCTAACCAGAGCCGGTAACGTGATCGCCTATTTTGCGCGCAAGAATGGTCAAGTCTCGCGGCATCTCGCTCTCACCCGTTATGTGAGCGCGGGTTGGGGTTATGGTACCGGGGCAGATCTCTTACATTAGCTTTGTCGTATTGTTTGTATCAGTCTCTTTTTGATTCCTATGTTTAAGGCCACCACAAGGTTAATCTCTCTTCATGTGTAGGTTGAATAAGTACTTAGATGAATTTCTGTAGTAAACAAAATTGCCGCAAGTTTGCCGGGTGAAGTGCGGAGCAATGTATTGTAAAATTGTTTGAGCAGCGGTGGGTGGAAAAGAAAAAAAGTGTCGGATATAATGGGATGGTAATTAACCGTAATATATACCTAGTTGAACTTAAAAAATAATAAAGTAATGCCCGGCAGATAACCTTAACAATAAAATAAAAATTAAAAACCGACTTCAAAACACTACCGCACTATAAGCACAGAAATAATTAAACTGGTAGATAATGCTAAGTAGCATTAAGCTCGCCTATGTGCAAAACTGCCTGTTTTAAATGCAATAAAGGATTTAATAATAATAATAAATGAATATATCCCTTAAACTCAAAGTAGGTCATACATGTAGATGTTGTAGAAATATAATGTGATGTACTTCGAATTTAAAGGTCATAATCGTTTAAACTACTTCTGTGTTTTCAGTGCTACGTTGTTTTGAAGTCGGACTTTAAATTTTATTTAAAAAAATATATTTCACGATATTTTGTGAATATCACTACGATTCCACCAACTTGAGTTTTCCGAAAGCAAATGTACGACTCTCTATAAAAAATCGGCCAAATGCAATTCGGACTCGCGCACAAAGGGTCCCGTACCATCTATACAACATTTGAATATTTCAAGCGTCTACCTGTTGCCGTTATTAATATCGAGCAAAAAACGGCAAAAATCACGTTTACTGTATGATTCTGTTTTTAGTATTTGTTCTTATAGCGGCAACAGAAATACAACATCAATTTCAACTGTCTAGCTATCATGGTTCATGAGATATAGCCCGGTGACAGACAGACAGACTGACAGTGGAGGTTTAGCAAGTAATAGAGTCCAAACACTCAAATCGCTTCAAGTGTGCCTTTAAAATTTCAAGAGTTTTCTCGATTTCTCCAGGATCCCATAATCAGATTCTGGGATGACCGTGGGAACACCTGGAAAGTCTACTCTTTCAAACAAAAAAAGAATTTTCCAAATTGGTCCTGGCATCTTCGAGTATACGGAAAACAAACATAAAAACCGGCCAAGTGCGAGTCGGACTCGCGCACCAAGGGTGCGCCACCATTACCTATACAACATTAGACGCAAAGATAAAAAAAACAGCAAAAAAATCACGTTTGTTGTAAGGTTTGTTGTATATATAAAATACTAAAAAAAAAATTAAGTAATTACTTTATTTTGTTTTTAGTATTTAACAAAAATACATACTCTGTGAAAATTTCAACACTCTAGCTATCACGGTTCTTGAGATACAGCCTGGTGACAGACAGACGGACGGACGGACGGACAGACAGACAGCGAAGTCTTAGTAATAGGGTCCCGTTTTTACCCTTTGGGTACGGAACCCTAAAAAAAAAGATTCCCTAGAATTGAGAACCTGCGCCTATTTCGAATTCGGTGAAAAATCTGCGCAGTCGGGAGGAGTTTCCGATGGACATAGGAGCAATTCTTTTTATTATTTGTTAATTTGACTAACTAAAGTCCTAAGCCAGCGGCCACTTAGAAGGGACGTGGGATGGGGGTGCGGAAAAGACGCGACGTGTTGTATAGAAATTGCGCCCTCGCCCCGTCTATTCTCTATGGGCTTCATCCCGTCCCTTCAGTACATTTTGTATGAAAGTGAAATGGATTAACGACGCGTCTTTTCCTCGCCCCACGGCTAAGAATTTTAAGTCCCCCGCCAATGAGACTCGAAATACGTCCATGCAAAGTAAAAGAAGAAGAAGAAGAAGAAAGACATTTATTATACCAACAAGATACATCACAAAAACAAAATAAGCAGATAAGTAACATAATGTGCACAGTAACAACAGAAAGAAAACTAAATACACAACAGACAAAACGAATAAATAAAACAGGACCATAGATGTAGCCTGTGGTGTATCTACGTTGCCGCAAAAGACAGCTGACTCAGCGTTGTGCTGAGGAAGTGATCCCTCAGCACTAATTTTCAGTCAGTGCCTACGGTAACCCATAATTGTACTACGGAGTGCGTGCCGTGATGCAGTTAAAAGAATTAAATCAAATGAATAAATAAACATACATACAATAAAGTAAAAAAAATATCGTCATAAAATACTTACATATTTGGTCTAGTTATTTTTCGGGCATTCTACATTATAACCTCTTATTAGGTTCCATTGCAGGGCACAGGCCTACTCTCAGAGGGAGCATAAGCAGCCTATATACGTCCCAGTAGGGCACAGGCCTTCTCTCAGGAAAACACATATTATTATGTATTTTGGAAGAAGCCTGGCTACCCATAGCACAGGGAATCCTAGTTTGGGAGCCAGTAACCACTTTTTTAACCTTTTTCTAAATAAAGTTTTTTCAATCACCACGCGTGCCCACCGCGGATTGTCGATTGCAAGCGCTGAGGTATATGAATAGCTCAGACACTCAGGTTTCCTCACGATGTTTTCCTTCACAGCTAGCGAGTGGTATTGCAATGACAATAAAATTAAATAAAGTTATTCAAACTCTCTCCGCAGTATTTATTTTTTTCGACTCTAATACTGCCTAAAAAGCCACATAAAATGAATCTTCAAACTGGATAAATCATTCCCAAAATAACTAAATGCTTCTTTCTTATAATGAATAAGTATTACAAAAGAATAATTTCCACTTCTTTCCGGGGCTTATAAAATTAAATCGTAGTGTTTTTATTTACAGGTTAAACCAGGTGTCCATTTAACAATCTATATAATTTTCAAGAAAAAATAACTCCAAAATAAAAGTTTAAAATTTTTTCTCATAATTAATAAGCTTAATTTATTATTCTAAAACCTAGAACTAATGCATTGAACTATCTTTAATTCCAGACATCATTGCCATCTAAATAATCTTTAATGTTACAGCGCTTTAGGCCCGAAGTGATTTGAACCACGTTTCCGGGAAGCTTATTATATCTTCAGAGATACAATGTATCGAACGTCACGGCTTTCGAGTACATTAATTATGAAATTTTGTCATTTTAGCGCCACAAAACGCGCCACTCGCACCGTTATGCTACTGCGTAAGACAAGTTTTTTGTCGCAAGCTGAAACAAACTTTCAAATGAACATAAAACGCTATTTGGGTACATCATTAATTAAAACGAAAACGCGAGGAACAAAAGGGTGGCTATAAATAAACGGCGTCAGATTACTTAAATTCCGCATATGAAACTTCGTCACATGTGAATAAATAAAAGGTGGAGTAGAGATATCAGTTACATTTGAGCCGTGGAGGGAAGCTCCCGAAGGTTTCCAAGAAATTGCCGCGTATTTTCAATCTATTATGCGAGGCGGATGAATTTGCTTAATAAACTGTTAATATTAGGCTCTTTTATGTACCACAAGAGAAACGCGACAGAAATACAGCATTATACGCTAACGTGTATAAACAACCAAAGTTCAGAAATGCAAAACACACATACATAGTGTCCATAAAATCTCAAAAATTTTCCAAACCACGCATCTCATTATTCGGATCCCAAACTAAGATGCACTGCATATCATAATTATATCAAATAGGTAATTACAAACGTAAAACGAAACCTAGACTAAGACCTCTACAATTTATACAAATTATTGTACGGCGCCCCCCACCCTGCGGAAATCGAAACCATTACCCCTGGAATGGTAGTCAACCATGTTAGCGCTTATAACAATAAGGCAGTAATGAAAATATGCTGTGGTGAGAAAACGGGGGCAAATATATCTTCTTCTTCCTTATATGCCATGTCACATCGGAGATTAGCAACCAAATCGCCTATCTTGTTTTTTGAGGCTGCCAATACAAACAAGGAATTGGTACTCCATTCAAAACACTGTGTAGTTGCAAGTTGTGCAGCCATGATATATTTGGTCACCCAAGTCTCCTTCTTCTTGAATGATAAATTGAAGACTGTACTAGGTATTACGTATTATATGTCCAAAATACTCTAGCTTCTTCGCTCTACTCTAGCAAATATGTTCCAACTCAAATACGATCTTTCGCGAAATAGAACTTTGACTACTTGGTTGGTTCTTTTCTTGCATGTACTTTGTATTGTAAAAGCAATTCCGACCAAGACAACCCACTGCGACAGATAGGACAGAGGAAAACGAAAAGATATCGAGCAAAGAATACCTAATTTGCGTCACAAATTACCAAGTTATAAAGAGCACTTTGTTTCTAAGAATTTCTTTTTCGTTTCTGGGGTCCGTAGTTTATTTGTATTTGTCATTGTTAGACTACGATTGGTATGAGGTCATCAGTGATGAGGTCAGTTACATAAAGATGTCGGAAAGCAATGAAAATTGTCCTCTACAATTTTTCGCTACATAAGAAAATCCAAATCTTTCTAGATTCTCTACTGGACGTAGAATTTCACTGTAGTCTCCGTAGATTTCTGTACTGTACTGTGCTGTACCGTATTATATTGTGTTGTATTGTATTGTATTGTATTATGCTGTACTGTATTGTATTGTTTGGTATTGTATTGCGTTGTTGTATTGTATATGTTTGTCTCGATGGTTTGTTTCGTGAATCACTAGACCAGGCCCTGGCAGAAAATCAGTACTGGGGGTAATAAACTGCAGAAAATACTGAGCCTGAGGCCGTTTTACCGCCGCACGGACACAGCCCGTGTCCCTTTCTTGTGGTTTTTATTTTTTGTCTTGTGTTTTTCCTTGTTTCCTATGCCTTGTACAAGTCTGTGTGGCGATAAATAAATGTATTTCTTCTTCTTCTTCTTCATTTCATATTCCCGACTCAAAGAACAATGACAATTTCATTAAAAGAAATAGTTTCCGTCAGTTGAATTTAAGTATTTCATTGAAGTCGTTTTAACGCCATGCTCATACATAGAATAGGTAATACAGTCATAATCAATGGCCTTTGCATCCATTGCAGATGATTTCTGCAAAGATTTTTTGAGCATTTACTCTCTCGTCCTGTTCGGGAGAAGACTCATCATCATCATCATCATCATTTGACGCCCACTGCAAGACACAGGCCTCCCTCATGGTTTTTAACCAAGAAGGGTTTTGCCATTGTCGCCACGCTTGACAAGCGGATTGGCGATGGCAGTATACACTTGGAATCTCAGGAAGACGCTGCTGCCCGTTTCCTGGTTCGTTCGACATCCACGGAAGGAAATGGAGTGATGCAATTATTCCGGCGCCACACGGAGAAGACTCAACCGGAGGTAAAACATCAGAGTCTGATGGTCAGAGCGGAGTTTTCTTTCGCTGCCTTTTTCTCCGCCACAATTACGGCCCGAAGACAGCTTCTGACATTGCACTTCGAAATTCAACAAACAGAATGTTAATTTTATAGGACAAAATATTTTTTTTATTTTTGACAGCAGTATTTTTAGGGTTCCGTACGTAAAAGGTAAGGGACCCTATTATTAGGACTCAATTGTCTGTCTGGTTGTCTGTCTGTCTGTCGCCAGGCTGTATCTCATGAACCATGATAGCTAGACAGTTGAAATTTTCACAGATGATGTATTTTTGTTGCAGCTAGAACAAAAAATAATAAAAACAGAGTAAAATAAATATTTAAGGGGGGGCTTCCATACAATATACGTGATGTTTTTGCCGTTTTTTGCTCAATATTAATAACGGCTACAGGTAGACGCTTGAAATATTCAAATGTTGTATAGATAATGGTACGAAACTCTTCATGCGCAAGTCCGACTTTCACTTGGCTGGTTTTTAATATGTTCTGCCATTACCGACTTACCACAAGTACAAAGTGGTGGGGAGAACAGGAATACAGCTCCAAGGCACGTTTCACTTATCCGCAAGCCATCGGGCGACCCACGCTGCGCCTCCCGTTAATACTTTTTTTACCCCGTCCGTTATCGGTGCTTCGACAGATGTGGCCAATCCACTGCCACTCAACGTGCTAATCTTCGAATCTTTGAAGCTTTTGTTCGTTGGCGAATCTTTACATTTCTCCAAGAACTGGTTCAGAAATGTTCATACATGAGACGACTATGTACGTCCCACTGCAGGCATAGGCGTTTTCTCAGAGAGAGAACTGAGAGTGGCCTCATTACCAAGGGTGCCCACCGTGGATTGGCAATTTTAGGCGCACCTCAGACACTCAGGATTCCTTACGATGTTTTCCTTCACAGTTAGGGAGTGGTATTGCTACTACAAATTTACAAATAAAAAACGCATCTTAGTTAATAAAGACAATGGTACAAACCGGGAATTGAACCCACGACCTTTTGAATGTGATGCCAGCGTTCTACTGTTGTGCTACTACCACAACCACCCCAGCAACGACCAACGGATCCCTAATAATAACCTTTATCCGGACTGTCTCTTCCGTTTATTTATGTTTTTTTAAAAAGTAATAAGGAAAGGGAGAAATTTTATTGCCTCTTTTAACTGCTCTCTCTGGAACTTGTGCGTACTTACCCTTAAAACTTCGTTGAAGTTTCCTGTGAACAAACACTATTTAGGGAACGCGCAGACTCGCGTATTTACATGCGAATGTTGGTATTTTTCAATTTTACTAACTGGAGCCCGAGATTATTTTTTTTGGTAACGATCTGACATTTAAAAATCGTCGCTTTCTCTCTGTAATCTAGTGGCAAAAAGGGACGGCAATTTTTTTTATTCCAAATTCAAATTAAACGTTTCTAGTAAATACGCACGTCTTCATCCGCATATATTGAACGCTATAAAAAGAAGAAAAAAACTACAGCATCAAAAACATGACTTTTTATGCAATTTTGGCTACTATTAAGAAAAGTGATTTGTGGGATTGATATGTGAAATTGGAACATACAAATTAGTGTGTTTATTTTAATTTATTTAGATTGGTATGTAAAATGTTTCTATGTAAGTACTTACTAACTCGTGTTATGAAATAAGGTGAAACAGGTACGAAGGTAGGTAGGTGATGAACTAAGCTAGTAAAAGGGTAAGTCTAAGTATTCATGCTCCAAGTGATGTAGAATCAATCAATGCCAATCTACGTTATATGTAGGTGTAATAAGTGATTTATGACTGAATTTTAACCCAAATTCTATTTCGTATCTAAAAAAATTGCACCATTATGCAATTGTCATAAGGGCCTTCGCAAAATTTCCTCTATGCCAGTTACAATTTCAATCTAAAATGATTAATATCTAAAATGATCGTTAAATAAATACCAAAGTACTCTATGATAAATACTTATAAAGTTAGAGATTTCAATTTGAGGGCAAAAAAGGCCCGGCAAAAAAAATCGAAGGGCCATACGTAGTCGCCGAACTTGACCGGTTAGTCTCTAACCTTGTAAGTTTAAGGATTATTTTAGATTGAAATTGTGCCGTGCGTACGTTGCCGGCCCATTGTAATTCTTAAGGGCGACAGCATATGGGTCCAGTTGACTTCAATAGAATTTGACTATAAAAGTTGATTATTATGCATGATGTGTTCATTACACTTGGAGATCAGTCGTTGTATACGGACCTTAAGTGTTTTGTTTTTGTAGTTAAATCCGTTGTGTTCGTATTAAATGTCTACTAGGCTCGTTGTCTATCTACTTTTACTATGCTACAGAGAGTTTACGACTTGGCCCAACCTTTTTCAAAACACTTTCCCGATTTACAGTTGAAAGTGAGGAAGTAAACATAATCGATCATCCTCCAAAGGTGTTGCTGTCCGCAAAAAACACAAAAACAAAAATACGAAAAATAAATTAATTGCGAAAGGCCGAATCGGACCATTTCTTAGATGCAGATTATTAATACTAAAAAAACAAAAATCACTTTGGCCATTAAAATTTAATGTTGCATGAAGAATTTTAGTTAAGTGCTATTTTAACTAAAATTATTCATACAAAATTAAATTTTAATGGGCAAAGTGATTTTTTAATTCGCGTGCTAGCGACAAATAACAATATCATTTATTAATAAAATAGACTGTAAAATAGCCACTAACTGGGTTACACGCAAAGGATATCGCACACGTGGTCGAACCAAGCGGAGATGGCGGGACGACCTCACGACCTTTCTACCGGGTTGGCGGGAGGTGGCCACAAACAGGGGGGAGTGGAGAGCTAAAGGGGAGGCCTTTGACCAGCAGTGGGGCTACATAAAAAGACTGTAGATATCTAGTGATACTGTGCTACTGAAACTGTGATTGTCAAGCCAAGAACCAATAAATGAAACTCTCTGTAACATGCCTACGCTGGGCGTACAAAAATCTTCTTGTATTCCCAAAAAAAGGGTGTTATACTCACATACCAACCAGGTTTACTATGAGAACAATGAAAAATCGCGGTTGTTCCATAGTCCTTTTTGTATGAGTCGCGATTCTCATACTAATTAGTTATACATTTAACGCGTCTAATTGCAAATTAGGGAAACTTAATTACCTTAATTCCCGACGTTTCGGCAATGTTGATGTAGCCGTGGTCAGGGGTACGAATGATTCCATACATTTTGGTATTGCACGTGAATACAGGATGTAACAAAGTCACGGTATCTGTAGGAAAAGGGGTGGTTCTATCAGAACTTCAAAGTAGGAAAAGAAATATCAGAAATCACAACATAACATGATATTTTTTTGCGATTTTGAAGTTTTCCCCAACATAAAAGTTATTTAAATTAACATGAAGAACTCCAAGTTTCCAAAAAGTTGTGGAAATTGTGTTACACCGCGTAGACAGCTGGTAATTATTTCCTGATATCCAAGTTATCCTACTCTATAGTAAAACTTGTTCGTATAGAAGAGTAACACCCCCTCTTTTCGTGAAGATAAGGAAAATTTTATACACCCTGCAGAGAAGAGGCCGTTTCATAAGCCAAAAAGGTATTTGTAGGTGAATATATTTTTGGAGTAGTGTGTGGGTCGAATGAGAACTAAATTAGAGTCATGCGCCCGATAGCTGTAGCTTACTTTCTGACTGCTCTGTGAGACCTGGGAAATACAGGAAAATGTTAGTAGGATTTAGTATTTACCTACTACAGTAGACGGGTTGAAATAGTTTGGCGGGTAAATAACTGGTGTCGGAGTAGGTCAACGGACTGTTCGATAACGTGGAGCTCATGTTGAAAATCGATTAATAACATTGTATACCCCCTCCCCCTTTTTCCCATCTAAACGGTGAAACGTGAAAAAAATCAAGTTAGTAGCGTCTACAATGAACTTCAAAGTAAAACTATCACGCCTAAGTAAGCTTTACAAGTTAACGAGTAATAAGCGACCAAGTTGTGAAAGGAAAAGTTCGTACAAATTCCAGTGAAAATCACTTTTACGAAGTTGTTAGTTCTCTGAAGTAGGTAAAAAAAAACCCCTCCTTCTACGGATTCCTACACTGCACGTGGCCCGACACGCACTTGGCCGGTTTTTGACACAACATATTTGTCTACTCTGAGCTGCTTTACTTGGGATACCGCCGTTTAGCCAAAGTATTTTTCGCCAAATTTTACTTCCCAATAAACTTATGGCATCAGTTTCATTTCCCAAATGAAACTTTAGCAAGTTTTCATTTCGCATAATTTTACTGCGTCAAGTTTTATTAAGACAAACGTTTATTATGCTAACGTTTTATTTTGGCAAGTGTTATATAGCAAATAATTGTTTGATTAAATTTATATTTCGCATTTTGTTTGTTAGGTCAGTACACATAAGCAAAAATAGGTTCGAAGTTCCAGGATGGAGCGGAGCGCAGCGACGCTCCATCCTGAAACTTCGGGTGTTAGTTCTTTTTTTATATATAAAAGCGAAAAAAAATATTTCACTAAAAAACTTAGTTTTGTGTCAAACTTAAACAAGGTTGGTGCATGGAAAAGTCATAGGTACCCTACATTATGATATGGCAAAACGTGGGATACCGCCGTTTTTGCCAAACGATACTTTTGACTGAATAATGCTTGGTAAAATGAATTTTGACCAAGTATTTATTTGGTAAACAATAACTTGCCATAATAACTTTTGCTAACTGTTTATTTGCTTTAAGTTGTTTTGAGAAATGTTTTTTTGCCAAGTGATAATTTGCGGAAAATAGTTTGGGAAGTAATACTTTGGGAAACGATTTTTGGCAATACATTAGTAAACCGCTTTACTTAATGCCTAACTTTATCTCGAGAAATCCTTACTCGATTGCAACCTATGGTAGATTTACAGATAGAGTGGACATTATACTTACTTAAAGCTTTACATTTTCTCAGCCCCTTGCGGGCTAAGATGAATAAGCAGTGTAAGATAATATTCTAGGCGATTTGGGGTGAAAACTTTCTGCTATAAGTTGAGCAATCGATACTGTTTACCATACGAATGAAACGGAGAGGGGCGCCGCTTTTGCGGCATGTCTGCCTTGCCTACCTCATTAGTCTAGCCGTTAAGGCGCTTAGGTACCAAAACAGAGGTCGTGGGTTCGATTCCCACTGGGGGCCGCTGTACATTTGTACAAATGGCCTCAGTCTGGATGTATTGTCATGTTTGCGACGTCCTTGCCTGGTTCCCGTCATGGGACCAGGTCAAGAGATTGTCGTCATTATTATCAGCCATTTGACGCCCACTGCAGGACTTAGGCCTACCTCGTGGTTTTTCAAGCTTCACGGTCTTGTGCCGCCCGCATCAAGTGATTATATTATGTGGAAATCATAAACATATATATATATATATATATATATATATATATATATATATATATATATATATATATATATATATATATGTATTAGGTTACAGCTCAATAATGCTGTTTACTTGACTGCAAGCCACGTCGAAGTGACTCCGGGACATAAACGCTAACCTGGAAAGTTCAAGTTGGAAATGCTGTGACAGAAAGAAACTGAAGTGATTTTTTACCGAAAAAACACACCCTTTTTAGTATTAATAATAAAATACTTTATTGTTTTAAATACTACTTTAAACATACAGTTTTGCACATAGGCAAGTTTAATGCTACTTAGAATTATCTACCAGCTAAGCTAAGTTATGAAGAAAACATTAATAAGTATAGAAACTTACTCGTAGAATATTAAATATACTTACTAATTACTTATTTAGACCAATAAAAATCTGTTAATATATTGTTAACAGCTGTCAGATAACCAAAATGTGTACAAAAAACAAACGACAGCTGTTAACAGTAATTAACAATTTGTGAGCGTACGAGAGCGTACGGGTTAATGCTGCGGCAAAACATTGCCGTCAAAGTAGGTTGGGCATATTCCTCTGAATTCGATATCATATTGCTCTGAATTCGACATTCCACTGACACAAGACATACAAAATGTTTAGAGCACACAAAGCAAAGTTTAATCAGTAAAGTTGTCAACTGACCTTTGGGTCATTCGCTCAGAGAAGATTCACTGAAGAAGTCCTTAAAAATAAAAATACTGGCCTAGTGTGAGTAGTAATCGCGCTTTTAATGTTCTGAGCTAACGATTACAAACTTGACTTTGGAGTTGAACAATATGTCCTCATCAAAATTTCACAATTAAAGTTCAACGGAGATAGTAAGTAAGTAAAAAAAAAGTAAAAATATTAGGGGTTAAAGTATGAAATTGCCGTTTTATTGCAATAGGTTCTTTGAATTGACATAGAATCTTCATGGTTTGAGGTTTTCGAATGAAACTTTTTTCAAATGGTTTCTATGATGTTCTTTTTTTAAAAAATGTGAAACATTTGAATATCGACTTTCAATTGTTTTTGTTATTCAATTTAGACAAGAAAGATGGATACTGCGAAAATTCGAGTGATTTTTTAATACGAGTTCCGACATTGAAGTCATTGAAGGGTATTACATAAAATGTATTTGCGTTTACCGGCAGTCCCCAAACTAGGCTAGGCCTGTATCTTGCCATAAAGTATTGACAGTGAGTTTGTGGACGTAAATATGAAAAATGTGACCCTATATGGTGTTTTCTTTGTGTTGAATTAGAAGGTTTAACGCCTGGGCCCTATTTACTTATTTATCTTTATTAGGAACAGAAACAGTGTACATTCCTATCGTTCACAATATTCTCACAACATTATTACAACTAGTATGTGCACCAATTACATATGTTCAGAGCTTTCGCGAAGTGAAACAAATGAACGAGTAAATATCCGTGCAAATTCAACAACATTAGTGAAGAAGCCTTCTGGCTAAAGAAACAATAAAATATATATGTAGTACCTTAGACTTTTTACGTAGATTACGCTTAAAAGAGCTAGGACAATCAGAAATTTCATAGAAATACAGTTCATGGGTTACTCGACTTCGACTTTCGACACTGTCACAATCACTATCAATCTCGATTGTTCCCACACGGCTCCCAATAATAATCCCGCCCGTCCACACATTGTGAAATATTACTGTGCATGACAATGAAACAAGAAATATTGATAGATGCGTCTGCTATCAATCAACTATACACGGTATAGAGGGCGCCACTGTCTGCCCCGCATACATCACGACAGCGGTCATTTCAATTCATTAATCATACTACAATGCTTCGATTTCAATTATGCATTCCTGGCTGGAACTTTTGGTAGAAATACCACTCGCTGACGGTGAAGAAAACCTTGCGCGGAAACCTTGACTATCAAAGATATTTACATGAGGTATGTAAACACACAACTGTAGACAGATGTTTGCATTTGAGATCACCACGCACGCGTTGAGATTAAGCCCATACTCTCTCTCTCTCTCTCTCTGAGTGAAGTGCTGTACCCTGCAGTGAGACGTAACGTAAGTATATGCTGCTTTTTATTCCTGGTTAAAAGACGCTCTGCTGGTTTGAAGTTAAATATAAAACGGTTAATTAAAGAAAGGGATTGAACATGGAGGCGTTCCTATATCGCTCTCGCTTAAATGTGATACTGTATGAGTGAAGTATCCAAGTTTTTTTTTATTACTCATATAACTTTTCCAGACTTCGAAGTTTTTGCCAGTTGTATTGACTAGTAAAACCCCCAACTTTATTATATATAGGGGAATTTCGTTAAGTTCTCTCTATTTTTGAATTTTTTGTGACACTTATACCTACCAGCTGCACTAGAAAAAGGCTCAATAAGTGCCGAGCCATTTAAGGAGGTCCAGGGAGTAACACGAGCGCCGCCGAGGACAAAAATCATATCAAAAAGTGTCAGTACAGTCTCTCAGTCATGTTAATAGTGATTTTTAGGACCCTTGGCCCTGAACCTAAGGCAAAAAACCTAGGACTAGATAGCATTCACGCCAGAAACGGCCGTTTTTGGCATAAATGCTATCTAGTCCCAGGCTCGTGATCCTAGGTTCTTTGTTGTGGGTTCTAAAAATCACTGTTAATATGATGGACAGATTGTACTGCCACTTTTTTTTTATTTTTTTTAATCTTATTTATTTAGGGGCTTTGTTCGCAGAACGAGTATGTCAGCCCCATAGTAACCTAACCATACAATTATCAAAGCTACATAGATCTTATTACTAAGCTATCCTTAAGAAATTTATAAATGATACTGGCGTTTCCGCTATAAGGTTCATATAGAATACTCTGCAGCATTCCCGCATCCATTAAATTCAGTTGTAGCCGCGAGCGACACTACAGTCGTTCTCTCACAAATCATTAATAAATGAATTAAATCTTCCTCTGCATCACATACTGAACAATTCGGGCTGTTAATTTTTTTCATAAGAAAGCTAAACTTATTAAGACACTTTTTGCAAATGTAAAAAACTTTGGTTTCTTTTTCCTCGGTGGCGCTGTGGTTACTCCATGGACCCCCTTAAGCCGCGGGTTTCCTGCTGAATTATTCCTTCAACGACAAGTTCAGCGATAGCTATAGACATTTGGGCATTAGATAAACCAACCCAGCCGCAATAACGTCTGAGTGCTCACTTCGCCCATATAGTTGGGTAACAGTTGCCACTAGACGTTGTATAAATCTTCTAGCATTCCGTCTTTAACGTCTGTAAGACCTAAAAAGAACGGAGGGCCTACTGCCAGCTCCACGAATGCCTTTGTACTCCTGGAACTTAGTATTTGTGGAACTTTGTATTCGTCATCTCTGCTAGAGGATTTATCAAGCTTTTTTCATAGCGTAATTAATTATTGCTCTCCAGCGTCCCACTTGATCGAGTAAATAACACAAAGATGAATGATTTATTGACTCAATCTGACCGTGATGCCGTCAATTAATCACTTACTTTTGTCGAAGCATTTCTGACGACCCATTGGGCATTTTACCATACGCTGTGCCGATTATGTATGGATTTTAATAAGCAATTTTTAGTTTAAAAATTTTTCCCGGTTTCAAGTACATTAACTAGCTATTATTGTCAGTTGGTACTTTGGTTTTAACAAAAATAATCGGAGAAGTGCGAGTAGGACACATGCCCTCAGATAAAAAAAAAACTGATTGCAAATTAAATTTGAAATTTAAAAGTATCCCGTACGGATTAACTGCGGCTTAATATAAATTTAATAGAACCACAACTCACAGTTTACGATGACAACTCGATGTACGTTGCTAAGTCGATTTACCAACAGATTGACAAGAAGACTCTGCTACTCAATATACCTCGAATTGTAATAATAAACAACGAATTGTAGTTTTATGAAACTCAGCCCAGTAAGGCACAACCTTCGCTCAAGTGAGTATTAGTTTTATTGATATTTCTACTCTTTCTCTTCTTATTCTTACTATTCTTCTTCTTCGTTCGACTAAGAAGATCAACGCTGAAGTATCACTCTCCAGCTTATGCTGAGTAAGTGCCCTTTTGCATTTGCCACAACCTCAGTACCTACTCATACTGGATAATCCGTTGCTATGTGTATGTTAATGTTTTTTGCAATATCGTTTCATTGTGTTATTTGCTATTCTTGCTGCTGTATAATCTGCTTAATATTTATTTTTCATCCCATCTATTCGAAAAGGACTACTTGGTTCATCTTTAAGTGCACCCAAAGGTGGTAGTAATGAGTTTTTAATCCTCTTTATAAGATAATTGCCACGCACTTTTTGAATTTAGAACATCTTAGTAATCAGCGCCAAAGAAATCGAGCGCAAATATTGTTTGAATAAAGACTGGCCGGTACGGCTGAATAAAAAAAAAGAAATCAAATTCAATACGTCCGAACTAAAGCCCGCGTTTTCGTAAATTTTCACGGATTGTAGAAGTTCATGGTTTTGTTTCGAAAAATAAGTTCTTCAAGTGACAGTGAAACTATAGAATTAAATCCTGAAAGTATTAGAAGTGACGCAAGAAATGTGATCTTTTTCGCTTGGCAAGAAATTAAGACTGCCAATAAGGCCGCGTGTGTAAATGCGTTTTCCACACGCGGCCTTATTGGCGGTCTTAATTTCTTGCCAAGCGAAAAAGATCCATCCATTTCCATCTTCTCCTAGCACACCGTCCCCTCAATCTTGCCCATCATAATAACTTGAATCTCTATTGCACACGGACAATACTCGTTTATAGGAAATATCCCATTAGCGGCTTTTACAAATTAATTTGGCATGTGGTGTGAAAGCTAAAATTTTCACACCACATGCCAAAGTCGATTGAGCGGGGCAAACCATCCACGTTTAACCAACTCTCAAATGGGACAAACAAACAGCACTAAAAATCATTGTTTTCCCTTGCCAAATCGACTTTGGACTGCTGAGTGAAATTTTAAGTGAAAAATTTCAGATTGTTTGGAAAAGCTTTACGATATTTTGTAATTCTTTTTTTCTGATCTTAATCTAGATCTATAATTGAATTAAATTACCATCATTATTCTTATGTTTTTTTCAAACTTTATAGCATCAAAGAAATCGCAAACATGGGTCTAAATTGGGTATTTGACAAAATTAAATGAGTTACTTTTAAAACGGAATTTTGTATGAAAATACTTGCTTATGACGTCACATTTCAGAGCACTCTTTATATGTTTAATCCATTTAAAAATTGTAATATTTAGTGATTGACTAAAAGAAATACATTTTCCGAGATATTTTGTAATTCTTGTTTTAATCGAGCATATGAAATAATTATTTATTGTTGATCGTGTCAAATACCGTGAGACGATCAGCTGTACTGAGTTTTGGTTATTAAAAAATGTACCAAAATGACTATCACTAAATGTGTTCGTGACGTCGGTCGTCAAAATTTTATTTACAGGGTTTATATTTCTGTAATCTCAAAAATGCCTACTTTTCCCCTAATTAATCGATCGCGCAACGCAATGAGTCCCATACACAAAACCGTGCGCTCGGAGAACCCGGCCTTAATATAAATAATCGTGTGGGGCAAACTTTGACCGATATATTTCACAAATTGTTTATTTTAGAAATAAGCCTACTCATATTCATAAATAAATCATGGTGAGAATGGCCCCTTAAATTTTTTCTGACAGACTCGATGCCTCTTACAGTTTAGCTTTAGCATTTTAGTCACGCCGTTCTCCTAACTGTCGCAACTTTCGCAAAGGGTTTAGATTAGTATTTGCCGCATTGCTGCTTTGTTTTAAGCTCGAGTTACTTTTTAATCAACGCTGATGGAAATAGGCCTCGGGTTGAAGCGGTGCTCAAAGTATTAATCTCACTTTCTCGCACGCCAACCGAAGCACAAAAACAAATACAATGGAAAGTAAGGCATTTGCATATTTTTTAACCGTTGGCGATGCTCAGGGCTTTGCGGTTTTAAAATAACGGGTTATATGACATACAACTATATATTGACTGCCTCGTCGGTCTAGCCGTTAAGGCGCTTAGCTACCACAACAGAGGTCGTGGGCTCGATCTCGTCTGTACATAGCCTCAGTCTGGGTGAACTTTCATGTTTGTAACGTCCTTGCCTGGTTACCATAGTACAGGGTATCCTCGTTTGGGGCCAGGTCAAGTGATTGTATTGTGTGGAAGTTATTGTTATTATTATTATATAGGGCGTTTCGAAAAGGTCCGGTGAATTTTAAGGTGGTTATTCTACTCTACAATATAAGCAAATTTTATTATTAAACCAACCCCGAAAACATATTATGAGCTGTTTCATAAAAAATAAAAGTTAAGATACAATAAGGTTTATTCATCAAAATCGGAGATACGCTATTATAATATGTGGAGTATAGTATACCGGGCGGCATTTTAGTCACCTGATAAACTTTGGCGGATCTTTCTGCTCGTCAATACAAACAACTTTTACTACGGGGTCAAACAAATCAGAGCAAAAAATTAATCAGCTGTTTCATACATTTGGTGCAGTACTGCTTCTATCTTATGTATGGAACAGCTCATTTATTTTTTGCTCTGATTTGTTTGGCCCCATAGTAAAAGTTGTTTATATATATGAGTAAAAAGCCCCTCTAAAGTTTGGCAGTTGACTAAAATGCCACCCGGTATGTAGAGTACAAGTTATGGAACGGCTGATTATCTTTAAGATGTGCAAGAATGATACAGTTCAATTAATGCTGTGGACCCAAATAAATAAATAACTTCCAAACAACACTCACTTGTCCTAGTCCCTTACTATGCTACTCTGTGCTATGGTAACTAGGCAAGGACATCTCAAACATAGAAAAACACCCTGAGGCCATTTGTACAAATAAAGTACGGCGCCTAGGGCGGGAATCGAACCCATGATCTCTATTTTACACGATCAGGGCTTTATGCCGGCACTACACTTCTGACGATTTACAATACATTGCAGGGGTTAGAAAATAAATGCTAAAGATGCTAAATATCGGCTGGAAATTACCAATTTAAAAATGTAGGTGGCTAACATATGGCACCGTGAAATAATGTATTTTTTGTTAATTCATTTAATAAAGAGAGATAAACAGAAACGTAAATGTTGGGGATTTGTCTCGCTAAACCTTTGCTTCAGGGTGGCTGACCATCACAGACGACGTTTAATTAAATGTATTTTTAAACCGAATTACAAAAAGCGGACACAGAGAGAATCTGTATAAAAAGTGGACATCGAAATCAGCTACCACGTTTAGGTCAATACTTGTACCTATGTCGTGGGCAATAAAAGCTACCATCGGGTAGCAGATGTGAGGTCCGTCGTTCCTAAATTAAACGTGACTTGGGTCTTGTAAAAGGATAAAGGGTAATGTTTAAAAAGAGGTAACGTTTTGGATTTTCGAACGTTCCCACGTAAAAGCATAAAATTGAATTGTCAGAATTATATACTTAGCCGATAAAAACAAAAATTTCAAATGCTAAAAAGTGTTAAACGAAGCCTAAGAATTTTAACCTCAGCAGGTGGGACGTTGCATTCGATTTCATGCATTTTAGTTTAATCACGGTTATTCATCATCATCAGCCATTTGACGCCCACTGCAGGACATAGGCCTCCATCAAGGTTTTTAACCATGAAGGGTTTTGCCATAATCGCCACGCTTGGCAGGCGGGTTGGCGATCGCAGTATGCGGTTGGAATCTCAGGAAGACGCTGCTGCCCGTCTCCTGGTTGATTTCCTTAATCACGGTTATTATTTTTTTGAAACTTAAACATTTTTTTCGTGCGCAATATTACTTCATCGATACCTTTACTTTCAAACCTTGTTTGTTAAAAATAGCGGTGGTAGCCTAGTTTGTAGAACGTTGGACTCAGAAGCGAGAGACCCAGGTTCGATTCCCAGTGTGGGCATGTACCCTATGACTTTGTTTTCTAAGTTATGTTTATTGTGAAGTTATAGTAGCAATACCACTCGCTAACTGTGAAGGAAAACATCACGAGGAAACCTGAGTGTCTGAGCTATTAACATACCCCAGCGCTCGAAATCGCCAATCCGCGGTGGGCACGCATGGTGATTAAGCCCACACCCTCTCCCTGAGCCCTACAGTGGGACATAATATATAGGCTGCTTATGTACGAGAATCTCTCCAGCAGCTTTGTCTGCATGGTCTTGAAGAAACATCATACGTACATCCAAACATACATTTATATAAACGCGCGAAAAATAACTTCTTTTGATTTCACAGTCGGTGAAAAGGATTACAAACTGGGCAAAAAAAGAACGTTTGAACGTTTGCACAGATTTTGTATCTACCACCAAAATCCTGTTACGCATAAAATTTTCTGCTCAACGGCAATAAATAACGCACTCAATTTAAGGACGTAGGGTTCTAGTCTATAACGCTGACATTTAAAGGACCATTTAAACGTCCCGCATAGCATTATTACACCCATCCTTATTCGCAAATGTACAGCTAACGGGTCACTCGAGAATTTCTCGAATGAGGGCGGAAAAATACCCTTTCACGTAAGTAAGGGATGAACCCATTATATTCTGCTTTTATACAATTTTCTATTCTGTCAGGCTACTTTTATTGAATTTGAAATATCACTGTTATAAAGAGACTAGCTGTCCCGGCGAACATCGTACCGCCACAGAATCGGTTTATCCGATTCTTGCACAACGCCATCTATTTTTAAAACACAACGTTCGCTCGCACAACGGCATCTATTTTAAATTTAATATAAATATTTTCCCACGGAAATGCATTACCGGGATATCAAGTATGCTATGTCTCAATTCAGGTCTTTGTCTATCTGTACGCCAAGTTTCATGTAAATCCATTCAGCCGTTATTGCGTGATTGAGTAACAAACATCCAAACCTCCAAACATCTTCACAAACTTTATAAATAGTAGGATTTAGCTAGATACATACGTAAGCTCGCGCCTGGATCCCGGAGACTTAGGCAGAGACGCCACAATCCTGAATCCACAAACCTCTTCCGCTTCGTCAACACTCTGCATGTACAAATATTCATACTCGAAGTATAGTAAATTAGATAAAAAATACAAATATTGTATGTCAGCCCTTTGTTCGCAAGCACGGTTAAATCATAATGTCGGGAGAAAGAGTTCGAGTACTTATTTTCTTTGTACCGTAAGTCGTAACAGACCTTCGGTAACAGGGTATGTACCGGAGGAAATTTATGTTTTCCAGATTCGTGCCTTCACGTGCGTCTGAATTATTGAGGGTCGCGCTTTAATGACTTGCAGGAGACAGACGGCAGACGTGTTTTATCTCTTCCCAGCCGACAACAGGGAAGGAAGGGTTAGAAAGGGTTTATAGTTCGTTTAGATATTTAGATCTTAATGTACTAAATAGAAATGTTTAAGAGTAATTATATAATAAGTTTTGTATCCGTATGGCGCCAGATTAAGAATAGCGTCACTCCATTACCTTCCGTGGATGTCGTAGAAGGCGACTAAGGATTTAAATTACCAGGAGACCGGCAGCAGCGTCTTCCTGAGATTCCAACCGCATACTGCGATCGCCAACCCGCCTGCCAAGCGTGGCGATTATGGCAAAACCCCTCATGGTTATGTTTGAAGCTTGGTAAACCATGAGGGAGGCCTATATCCTGCAGTGGGCGTCAAATGGCTGATGATGACGATGATATAATAAGTTTTATTCACGTCCACAAAAAATGGGTTTTGGACTTATGTGCTTTAGTCATCCGATCCTAGAATTTATAACATTGTGATTTCAGCTGAATGTGCCGCAGGTACTACAGCTGTTGAGGCAAGTTACGTCTCGTGAATTATTGTCGATATTGAGTTTGGAGTTTTTTGGTCCGTACTCTGTACAAGATCACAGAGTTTCCTAGGGACCAGGACATGTGATAGTGTTGTGTGGATGTTATACAAACCATTTATTCTCCTAACGCTCTAAATCTTGCTTAAATGGACATCAATGTTCAATTTATAATGTTCATTAAGTCGTAATTTCTATACTGATTATTTTTTTGTCATTGACACATTTCACTATTGCTAGCGTGATTTTCGCAAAGTTGTTTGCCGCAATTATACAGCGCAGTCATTTCATCGGCTTTATTATGTTTACATTCGTAGTGTACTACGGTATGTAAACAAAAAGCAGCTTTCTATTAAAATACAAGATGTCAAGCAAAAATCCATTCGTTATTCCGTCGACAAGCAATATTTCTCGGCAGCCACTTTGGACCCTAAGTTCCGGTAAACTGACGCCTTGGGCGAATTGAGTGACATCGGATTCAATTTGCGAAGTAAAAATCCAAGTGCTTACTGGTACCGTCACCAGATGTAAGGGTCTTAGCCATCGTACAGTTTCTTACTAAGTTATTTCTAAGACTCCACTGTCCGTCTGTATGTCTGTCTGTCTGTCACCAGGCTGTATCTCATGAACCGTGATAGCTAGACGGTTGAAATTTTCACAGATGGTGTATTTCTGTTGCCGCTATAACAAAAAGCACTGTGCTGAGGACAATTTTTTTTAAAACCTATTTAGAGGCTAAAAATTCCACCAATGCCGGGACTTGAAACCGCGACCTCTGGCTAACCGTGCCAGCGCTCTCCCAACTGAACCTAATGGGCAAGTGCAAGCATGCATGAAATTTAGAGCCTCTTTATAAACTTCTCTGTATTACGTACAGGCAGCGACATCTGACCGAAGCAATTTACATCACTTGTAGCCCCGAGTAACCCACTTTGCAGTTAGGTTTTTTTAACATTGGAATGATATCACTGTACCTACATGGTTATATTCTTTTTGTTGCACTAACCCATGCTGAGGACATTTTTTTAAAAACCTATTTAAAACTGGTCAGCCAGAGGTCGCTGGTTCAAGTCCCGGCATTGGTGGAATTTTTAGCCTCAAATAGGTTTAAAAAAAAAAATAGTTTCGCAACCTCTTTGGTGTCATGCCATATCAGTCTACCCATTTAATACCATAAGAAAAGAATCGGTAGCATTGTACATTATCATCTGTGAGCGCCAATAACATCAGGGAAATACGTCAAAAAGTGCCTTTTACCGCGGGTCATGTTCTTTGTAGGGCTCCGTGACTTATCGCTTTTAGGTTGAAGAACCCGTTCGCGATTCTCTTAGAAAGCCTCCCGGAACTATTAGCTTTAATCAGATTTTCTTATTTTGTTTTGTATTTATTACTATTCTCTTAGATTTTCATAAGAGAATTATACTTATAAATGCAACAGTTTTGATAGTTAAGATCTTTTCAATTTTTTACTCAGAAATTTCAAGAAGTCAAGTCAAGAAGATTTTGTATTCCAAAGTGTGGAAACGGTGAGTTGATAAATACTAAATGGAACTACGTTGAAAGTCAAAGTACCTAGCAGAGTTTCGTATTCGGAGTTTTAGCTTTCATTGTCTCACAAATTCAAATGAAATTAATGACCCGATTTAATTATCAGCGTGACCCTGCAAAAGACATTCAAAAGACACGTGGCAAAGTGTGAAATTTTCCATTGTCTGTATCAGTGGAGGGTCGCATCTCTCTGATAAGGATGTGCTCAAATTCAGAAGTAAAATATCGATACAACATCCCGTCCAATCTAATCAATTAACCAATTTTTAATTTGTGATAGATAAAGGCCTTCCCCATGAAACGCCACTTCACTCTGACGTGGCCGTAGCACTCGTCAGCCGCTACCAGCAATCTGCCTCAGATCGCCAGTCCAGTAAGCTGGTGGGCATTCTACGTTACAATTTATTGCAAGTTTGTGGCATCCACTTAAGAACATTTTTACTCTATCGGTCCTTCGGCAGACGCGACCAGTCTAATGTCACTTTGGCTTGCTAATCTTATGCTCTATGTCAGTCATTTCGGTTCTTTGGCGAATTGCCTCATTTTTAACCCCCGACGTAAAAAACGACGGGGTGTTATAAGTTTGACGTGTCTGTCTGTCTGTCTGTCTGTTTGTCTGTGTGTGTGTCTGTCTGTGGCATCGTAGCTCCCGAACGGATGAACCGATTTTGATTTTGTTTTTTTTATTTGAAAGGAGAATTAGTCGGGAGTGTTCTTAGCTATGTTTGATGAAAATTGATCCAAGATGGCCGCCGCTACAAAATGGCGGAATATATATTTTTTAACAACCACCTCAATATGGGTATCAAATGAAAGGGCTTGAGTAGTAGAATACTATAACTATGACAAATTTCAAATCCAAGATGGCCGCCATCACCACATGACGAATAACTTACTTTTTTAATTAAGCTATGGTTAGGTCTTCAATCGAAGTGTTTAAATAGTAGAATAACGTACGCTATATTGGCATGGAATTGTAACTAACTAAAACTCTTAGATACGTTTGATGAAAATTAATCCAAGATGGCCGCCGCAACAAAATGGCAGAATACTTAATATTTTTCAAAGTCACCTCAATATGGGTATCAAATGAAAGGGCACATATATAATTACATATATAATACGAGTAATTTGAATTGCAGATTCACATATACATATACACATGAAATACCTACTCGTATCAAAGATAATCCTAATCAAATAGCTATCTTTGAATTAGCTTACCTATTTGTACGAAAGTTAAAAAATTAAAGGAAGACTGAAATAAGGTACGAAACTGGAATAGTTAAAAACAAAGGAGTCCTTACAAAAAGCATGAAATAAAAAATACTTAAATTAAAAATTTAAAAAACCCCCGACACAAAAAAATGCAAAAAAACCTAAAAAGCCTAAGAACAATTTAAAATTACTAGGTAATTAAATACCACAAATTTTCATCAAAAAAAGGTTGCCTTATAAACCCTATAAAAAGTCAAGAAATAAATTCGAAATGATGACCCTACTTAAATACAGATAACAGCAAGTCTAACTATCCACTTTGGACTTCCCTTATGCCGGAGGCATAAGTGCTAATATTGAACTCCAAGTAGTTACCTTGACCCGCTGTTGACCGTACGTATGAAATCTTTTGATCAAATGTTGTCGCGTCGGGGGACCACTCTTTACCTATATTAAACACATAACTATCTAAATAAAATTACATTGAAATTACAACGAAAATGATAAACGGTATTAAGAATTTCAAGTGAATCTACGTAATAATAATAAAAACACAATATGTACACTGCTACATTACTAAATGAACCTTGAAATTGAGGACTTAGGATAAACTTAATAGGTAATTTACATAATATGTACTTAAACAAAATGTTAGGCTTATAAATTAGAGCGGTCCCCCGACGCGACAACATTTGATCAAAAGATTTCATACGTACGGTCAACAGCGGGTCAAGGTAACTACTTGGAGTTCAATATTAGCACTTATGCCTCCGGCATAAGGGAAGTCCAAAGTGGATAGTTAGACTTGCTGTTATCTGTATTTAAGTAGGGTCATCATTTCGAATTTATTTCTTGACTTTTTATAGGGTTTATAAGGCAACCTTTTTTTGATGAAAATTTGTGGTATTTAATTACCTAGTAATTTTAAATTGTTCTTAGGCTTTTTAGGTTTTTTTGCATTTTTTTGTGTCGGGGGTTTTTTTTCTGATATCATCCATAAACAAGACTCCATACTCCAAGTACACATTGCACAATACGCTGAGTGACTTTATAATGGTGAAATAGTCTACTTTTCTAATGCGTAAGTAGCGACTGGCAATACGTACTGGTTAAACACTTTTCATTGTATGTTCTGAGGAATGACCGATGAATACAACTAAATTAAGTACAGAATAAATTATTAGCTACCACGAGTATTTGAATAAATAATTATAGCATTTAATGATCTAAAATAATTACTTTTTTTAGAAACTAAACGAACCAGGCTTGTACGTAGGGCAGGCTCCGCAATTTGTAGTAGATATACAGGTAAAAAGTCGATAGCACCTGTATGTTATTAGTTTCATTCCGGATTCACTTACTTGATATTTTGTTGGAAGAGTCCGAATCCGTAAATCCAGAGTCAAGCTAATAAGATAGAGTTGCTACGTGTAGTGGACACTACACTATGTCTAGTGCTTACGGAAGTTTTAGCACCTATATCGATGATAGTAGAATATCGATACTTTTGAGTGTCCTTTCCCTAGTGGCAGCGTGGAGCATTTTATGTAGTGTTGAATTTATGTGCTATTTTATTACGTGTCTTAGAACTTTCACAGTTTAAATATGCTCGAGCGTGGCCCGCTCAATTCTAAGGTTTTACTCTCACTGGGAGAAATTGCGAGACATCTTTACAGATTTGTTGACATGGGACAGACAATAAATAACCATGATAAAAAGCTCTAAACAATAAGCTGCCGTCATACCTGACAACCCATAGAATGAGTTTTATTTAGCAATAATATTTAGAGTTGAATTCAGGTGAAGCTCCACTATCCAAGTTATATTCAGGCAGTTGAGTTTCCGTAGCGAGCGAAAAGCTAAGTCTAACATTGCTGGTTATTGTCCAGATTGCAGTAAAATCGCAGTAAATGAATACACGAATGATCAACATTGTCTTCTTATTCATATCTCAGACATATTGAGTAACTCCCATACAACAGAATCACTTGTCCTGGTTCCAAACTAGGATACCCCGTGCTATGGTAACTGGGCAAGGACATCCCAAACATGAAAATACACCCAGACTGAGGCCATTTGTTCAAATGTACGGTGACCCTCAGCGGGAATCGAATTCAGACCTCCGGTATGGTAAACAGACGTGATACTGTTAGACCAATGAGACAGTCAAACATTTCAAATATAACTGAGTTATAGATTTGTGAGTTTATGGATGTAAGGATTCTCGATGGATTGTCACTTCTTACTTTCAATACACTTTAATAACTGTGACAAGTCCAATGCCTTACGGCCTTACGCAGGGCATTTAATGGGAATTTGAGGTACGAAATAAAAAGCGGATGCTCGCAAAGTCTTCTCGCAATGCGGGTTACCGAGACGATAGAGATAAAAAAGCCTTTACGAGATACGCTTTACATGAGGCAATGAGGCTGGAATCTTTTACAATATTTTGTAAAAGATTCCACTTTGGAATCAGTAAGCTGAATAATATATAAAAACAGATACAAACAAACAAACAAACATTACCAAATTCCTTAAAGCTATACTTGCTTGACTCTGTCGATGTAGGATTTGGATAAATCATTGCTTATCAGATTGTTTATCATCGCAAACGTGGCAGACCAAGGCGAAGATGGAGAGACGACCTCACAGCTTTCCTACCAGATTGGCAAAGGGTGGCTGAGAACAAGGAGGAGTGGAGAATCCAAGGGGAGGCCTTTGCCCAGCAGTGGGACACTGAAATGACTACATAAAAAATCAGATTGTTTATCTTGGATATGATCAATCTGTGAGCCAAATTTAGTCGGAAACGGTACAGTTGTTTATCCATTTGAGAACAGATACCCAAAATCAAATTTTTAAGCTGAAACAATAGTAGTGTGCCGAACAATTCAAGTTTATTTACGGTTTTTTTAACTTTGTAGCTAAATCGGCCTATAGTTCATCTACTTATTTACTATTATCGACAAAAAGAGTATTTCCAAACATAATTCAGCTGAATTGGTATTATGCACCAAAAAGTAGTGTTACGGCCTACAACCAGGTTTTCGGGCAGAAATTAGCCAAATTAGTATTATTGATATGTGAAGAATATTCATTATACCCCTTATACAGATTTATTGTCGTGAATTGTTGAAAGCTATATAATAAAATAAGAGCTTTCACAATTAAAAAGACCGTCCTAGTTTGAATGTAATGCAACATTTACTGAGCTAAAGCTTTAGAATAATCGCAATCCGGTAACTACACTAATACTCTGTCAAATTTCAACCACAATATTAATATCTCAAAAGCTAACCAGCATTGCCACGACATAGCTCTCGGGGCATAATAAATTACATTCTATTCTGATTTCCTATTTGGATTTAACATTTGTAATTAATACGTACCTAAAGCATGTAATAAACATGCGCGCATGCCTCATACATTATTATGTAACATAATTATAAGTAGTAGCCTAGAAGTATACTGTGTAAAGAGGCTTTATTTTATTGAAAATTAATTCTTGATTTTAAACATGTACTACTGTAAGGTGTGTATACAGAACAAGTCAAAAATAAGTCTCGTGTTGAGTCTTACAAACTTTTCAAGTAATTGGATTGAATTGAACTCTCTTAAAATTGGCAAATAGGCTCAGTTCTGCAGCATACACAGTTAAAAGAATCCGGGAACTAACTGATGTCGTAACTGCTAGGCTTGTTTATTTTAGTTACTGTGGGGTCGGGCAGCAGACATTGAGACCATCTTCGTCCTGCAGAAGAGAGCGATCAGATTCATATATAAGCTAGGCAATAGAGATTCGTTAAGAGATTTCTTTAAAGAAACTAACATCCTAACAGTTGCTAGTCAGTATATCTATGAAAATATTATGTATGTTAGGAAAAATATCAGTGACTTTAAAACTGTAGGTAGCCAACACAATGTAAATACTAGAAATAGACATAAACTTTCGTTCCCAAAATTTAGGCTGGCAAAGGTTAATACATCTTTTATGGGGCATTGTATACGTTTCTACAATAAGATCCCTGAGGATATAATAAGCTTGCCAGAAACGCCTTTCAAAAAATGTGTGAAGCGCACTTTGTGCCAAAAAAGCTACTATAACATTAAAGATTATTTAGATGACAATGATGTCTGGAATTAAAGCCAGTTCAATGCATGAGTTTTAGAACATTTATATAAATCCTGTAAATTAAGGACTTGAAAAGACTAAGTTTGGAGTTTTTTTGTCCATTTTTTTTCTCCAAAATGATCTAGATTTTGAAATGGACACCTAGTTTAACTTGTAACGTTCATTAAGTCGCAGTTTCTGTGCTTGATTTTGTTTGTTTGAAATTTGATTTTGATTTTGAAAGTCAAGGAAATCTGTCTGATTAATGCAGTAATACAGAAAAATATTCTTTATCGAACTAAACCTTTTGTAAGCACTAACCATTATCAACTTCATTCGGGACCAGGTCAGACTCTTCCGACAAAAAATCCAGTAATTCCGGAATTAAGTTAACAATGAACATATTCTTTAAAATTTAATGGACTTGTTGGTTGGCCTAGCGGTGATATGCTTGATTGTCAACACAGAGGTCATAGGTTTGATTCCCGGAGACCACAGTACATTGATTTTAGAAATGTCTTCAGCCTGGCTGGATGCTTACACAAGACAACTCATGCTTAGTTTACTCAGTTAGATCAGCTCAACAAAGCCGTCGATTACATTGTGAGGATTATAGCTCAGGATATCCTTCGGAACAGGAAAAGTATTTTCCATGAGATTTTCCTTCAAAGTTAGTGTTATTATGATATTCTACAGCCAAGCTTTAATAGAGTTCACTCAGCGGATTCAACCAACACGCGTCTATCTGGTTTCGCCTTGACATGTTTGCGTTACACTCCTGAGTTGTTTGTGATGTCCGATACAACGTGTATTTACGAAGCATTCAATCACTGCTGTAATATGTTCTGAGTTTCTGAGATCTGTTGATTCAGTATTGAGCCTTGAGTTATATTCAAGTTATATGGTTATAGCAGAGGATAGCTCACGACAGGGAAGAGTGGATGATCAAAGGAATGGCCTCGGTATAATAGTGGTGCACAAAAATGCTAAGAAACAGTAGCTTAGACTAAATATAGTCTGTCTGGAAGTCTGTGTGCGTTATCTCTAGCTCTTAAGGTACAGGATTTCTCCTACTTTAAGAGTTAGAGTTTAACTGCCTTATGTACATGTTCAAATTTTTTGTAATTAGTAAAACATGGACGTTTTATGTACCTTAACTTGTGCAAATGAACTATTTTTAGTTTCATTTCATATGCGGCTGATAAAAAACCTCTTATATGTGACCCCTAAACCTACGGTAATAGCACATTGGTAGATCGGTACATTGAAATACGTTGACAAAGTGGTTAATATTCCTTAAAGTGAGGAGATGAATGAGTAATCTAGGAAGATCAAACTTGATTTGATTGACATTATTGTTTTTGGCTATATGTAATGTTTATCACGGTTTGTTTACATATAGGAAAAATCTGAATGATATTATAGTATGTTTCTAATTTACAAAATTTTGGAAATTTCTTATTACAATGACAAATACCGAGGTTGACAAATGCTAGTACTTAGTATTAAAAAAATACTCAAAAACATTTAATTTTCACGTTAACTTAAAAAATCAGTACTTTATGAAAAGCTGTAATTTCTTAATTTTTCAAACATAAGCAAACCATTTTCATGCCTCTTTTACAAAGTTTAAAAACAATACTGCGTTAGTATGGAATTTGGACGTTACAGCGCGCTTTTAAGTATTACATAATTATTGAACTTTGAATGTTCGAAATTACACTGTCAAATTTATACGCAAATTGACAAAGTCGATTCTCAAATGTTTTCAAATTCATGTTTACGAATCGCAACTCCGTATTGTATTAGCTCACGGAATTTCACATCAGTGATTCTTTTTTGAATGCTTCTTGAGTAGGCTTGTCTTCGTAACTCACTGAACTGCATCCAATACAGTTCACAGGCTCTTGAGCTTAGATAAAGATGAAGGTGAAATCTTACTTCGAAGTTGCCGATTTGGTAAGGACTATGAGTTGATTCGTGATCTTCTGGACATAAAAGTGGCTCGGCTTCTAAGGCCAGGTTCATTTTGTTATATATTCTGTTAAGCAAAGCTCTGAATAGTTCAAATAAAACTATATTAGTTCCAATTTAGGCTCATGCTCGCAATTTTTTTTTATGCAATAAAGTTTAATAAAATCACAAAAATAACGACTGATGGCCCTAAATAAACATTGAAACGAATACGTATATTTTCCGATATTAAATACTAACCATTAAAGAGTAAAATGTAATTTAAAACACCTATTGTTAGGGGATCCGGCCAAGTGCGAGCCGGGTTCGGGCACCGAGGGTTCCGCACATCATCATCATCAGCCATATGACGCCTACAGCAGGACATGCCTTCTTTATGGTTTTCCAAGGTTCTCGCTCTTGTTCCGCCCGCATCCAGCGACTCCCTGCCATCGAAATCAGGTCTTCAGACCATCTGGTGGTGGCCTGCTCACGCTGCGTCGTCCGATCCGAGGTCGCCAGGTCAGAACTTTTCCGCTAAATTCGAGCTATATTACTCGTTGGGCGACCTTGAGCCTTCTGAGGCCCACAGTCAGCGACCAGGTCTCTCATCCATAAGACATCACTGGCAACTTACATTTTCACCTTTGTCTTGAGACACTAAGGTATTTTGAACCCGAAAATGTGTTTTAGTTTCCCGAACGCCCATCCCAGTTAGATTCCATGAGTGGCCTGTTTCTCGAAGTTGGACTTACCTAACTGGACTGTTTTACACAATGGTCGACAACTTCGAGGTCAGAGCCGCCAACGCTGATGGGAGTAGATGCTACATGGGAGTTCGACATTATCTTAGCCTTGACAACGGTGGTAGCATAGTGGGTAGAGCATCTTACTCGGAAGCGAGAGACCCAGGTTCAATCCCCAGTGCGGGCTATGACTATGACTATGACCTATGACTTATGACCTATGAGCTATGACTTGGTTTTCTAAGTTATGTACAATTTGTGAAGTTATAGTAGCAATACTAGTAGCTAACGGTGAAGGAAAACATCGTGAGGAAACCTGAGTATCTGAGCTATGCGCTTGAAATCGCCAATCCGCGGTGGGCACGCGTGGTGATTAAGCCCACACTCTCCCCCTGAGAAAAGGCCTGTGCCCTACAGTGGGACGTATATAGGCTGCTTATGTTAGTCTTGTCCATGTTCATTTTAAGACCCACTCTGTTAGAAGCTCTGTTCAGGTCATCAGGCATTGAACTCAAATCTTCTAAGGTCTCAGCTACTATGTCATCGGTGAATTAAAGGTGAGTGATGTACTCGCAATTTATGTTGATGGCAGATCCTTCCCAGTCCAGAAGTTTGAATACGTCTTCAAGTGCAGTTGTTAACAGTTTCGGAGATATTACAACTCCCTGTCTCACTCTGCGCTGCGAATGAATTCGTATTCTGTTACGTACATAATATACACTTAATTAAAAAAAAGAAATAAAAACCGATTTAAAAATACTACAGCACTAAAAAGTTAGAAATAAGTTAAAAAAATGACTTTAAATTAGAAGTACGTATACATGTAGATAATGTAGAAGTATAATTTGGAGTCGGTGCCCAAAATATAATGTGCAGTTCATGAAACTGGGCACCGACTACAAGTTATAGTTCTACAATACCTACATGTATACGTAGTTCTAATTTAAAAATATTATTTTAAATTATTTGTAACTTTTTAGTGCTGTAGTGTTTTGAAGTCAGTTTTTATTTTTTATTGATCAAAAAGAAATCAAGTCTCAATTTCTCCGAAAGTGTTCACCAGAACATCACGAAATTATCCTGGGGCTACTTTTACGCTATATTTTATGGAACATTATTTCTCAACATATTACTAAAGGAATTTATGGCTGTCCATTGAAGAGTTCCGTTCTCCATCTTCGAAAGTCGTTATATCTCTTAAAAAAAAATGAATTGTCGAAATCGGTTAAGATTTGACAGAGTTACGAAGGAACATAACAAAAAAAGAATCGCTCGTAGCCCCGGCTGCCTGAGTGATCTTAAACGATCACGAAGGTTAAGCAACACAGGGCGCGTTCAGTGCATGGATGGGTCGCCGTCTATGCCTAACGCTAGTGGCATTTTTCCGAGCGGTTCCGTGCTTCGCAAGGCACGTTAAGCTGTTGGTGCCGGCTGCCGTCGATAGATGGCAGTCGTTAAGCCAAGTCAGAGGCCTTAGGGCGGCTTGACAACTTCTGACAGTAGACGAGCCACAAGTCTACAGTCTACAAGCCTCCACCAATCCGGACTTGGCCCCCGTGGTGGAGTAAATGGCCTATACCTTCCTCAGGGAAGAGACCCGTGCCCCTTGGTGGGGACATAATGGGTTGATGATGATGATAACAAAAAAAGAAATACACCAGTCGAATTGAGAACCTCCTCCTTTTTTCAAGTCGGTTAATAAGAAAAAGTGTGTTTTCTCTCATCCAGTTCTTCAGTCCTTAGTCCAACACAACAATGCAAAAAAAGCCTGTTTTTGCGGAAATGCTTTAAAGTCCTAGGTTTATGGCCCGTAGGTTGTATGTTCGAGTAGCTTTTGACTCATAATTTTGTATTTTTTGCGTCAATAATTTTTTAAATTTTAAATTAGACTTGCTCCATTTTTGCAAAAATTTTCGAAGCTATCATCATCATCATCATCAACCCATAGCAGTCCACTGCAGGACATGGGTCTCTCCCTGTATGGGAGGTTTTGCCGTAATCTCCACACTTGGCAGGCGGATTGGAGATCGCAGTGTACGAAGCTATAATCTCCTTGAATTTAAAACTTAGGCATTGAGCAAGGTCGTCAAGGCACGCGTTTTCACTTTGCCATTCTCGCAAATTATCGGCTAGAAACAATCTGCCAACATCTGCCGCACAGAGAATTAGGATAAAAAGAACACTTCTAGCTTAGCTTAAACTTTTTTTTATATTCATAAAAGCATCCTTACTAATATTATAAACGCTAAAGTTTGTATGTGCGTTTGGATGTTTGTTACTCTTCACGCAAAAACGGCTAAATCGATCCGGATAAAATTTTGCACAGAGATAGATTAGTCTGGATTAGCACATAGGCTATTTTTTATCCCGGAAAAATACACATCAAAATTTCCACGCGAACGAAGTCGCGGGCAACAGCTAGTTATCTATAAAGGCTAGCAGTCTTATTTATAAAAATTGGATGTCACAAAAACTCTCTTAAGACGGGATTAACTCGCGCACGAAGGGTTCCGTACCATTATCTACACAACATTAGACACCAAGATCGAGAAAAAAACGGCAAAAAAATCACGTTTGTTATATGGGAGCCCCCCCTTAAACATTTATTTTATTTTAATTTAATTACTTATTTTTGAACTTAATATACAACTAAATATTCTGTGAATATTTCAAGCGTCTACCTATTGCCGTTATTAATATCGAGCAAAAAACGGCAAAAAAATCACGTTTGTTTTATGGGAGCACCCATAAAACAAACGTAATCTTACCCTTGGGTACGGAACCCTAAAAAGAGTATTTCGTTCAGAGAGTTTCATTGTGTAATGAGCTGTAGTGTAATTGTCGGCTCCCGACAATTTCCCGGAAACATGAACGTACCAGAAACCGGCATGTAAACGGCGACTAATGAATGTTGATCTCTACCTACCCTTTCGGGATAAAGGCGTGAGTTTATGCACGTAAATGCTTATCTCTTACTGTTGAAAATACGCCCTCCCCGAAGGCCCTCCCCTCCTTTTTCTGTCTTCAAAAATTTTATTATATGGGCAAAGATAAAGCAAAACCAAAATTGCTATCTGAATAACCTACGTAAAACGCACCCATATCATAACAATTGGCACAGACCTCGTTGGGATTAGCGGCGGTATTTGACAACAATAACAATAGAATGAGGCCACCTTGTATATCTGTAATACTGAGTAACGTTTGCGCTATTGTTCTGAAAGGTATATTGTACTCGTATCGTAATCTGCGTCGCGTTATGGAATTTTATTTCATGTGATGTGATCCTGCTTTCGATAATTGGTCGATGTTGGGGCATCATGCTCCGGTTTTCTTAGACCGACAGCATGGGCTTCAAAATACACTGTGGAAAATTGAATTTCTCGGTAAAGATATTATTTATTTATTTTAATTCTTTATTGCACTAATTACATTGTAAATGTACAAGGGCGCGCTTAATGCAAGACGCTTTGGTATTGAAGAGACTGGCGACGGGTAGTGCCAGAAAAAGATGAAATAGGTACAATACATTAAATTAGACTAAAGGGGGGGAATTAAGAGAAATTAGAGATATTTGTAATTCGTATTATATAGGGGTACCTTAGAAATGCGCAGTTCCTGAAACAATTTTACCTAAAGTTTGTCCAAGAATAGAATGAAATGTCATTCATTTAGAGCAAAGAAAAAGGCAACACAAAATTAGAACATACAACTAAAATACCTTTCTTTTATATGAAATACCTGTATATATACGGAATTCCGTATTGTATATTATGTATATACATATATATATATCATCTGCACACCATGCGAGAGGTCCCGGGTTCGAATCCCGGCTGGGGACAAAAAAAAAACCCCAGGTCTTGGATGTTTATATGTTTGTGATGTCGCTGTTTCTGGTTCCCACGCCACAGGGTATCCTAGTGTGGGGCCAGAAGCAATGTATGTGCCTGTATGTAGATGTTTATGTTTAAATTAACCACGTTTATTTATTTTTTTAATTTGGTTCAATGGCCTCTCCATACATATTAAAACATTTTAGTGCAAGTTTTCCATTGCACATTTGTTTGGTAGTTCAACATCATGATGGACAAAATCGAGGGAAGAGACATTTGATTTGAAAATTCTTGATTGCACAAGAAATCAATTTTCACAAAGACGAGCTTAATATTAAAAAGCATTTTCTTCTTGATAACCATGGGTGGCATGCCATGGCTCTGCATGTAACGCTAAGTAAATAAAAATACAAAGTACCTTCACAACTCCAAGCATCGTCTTAAAGCGCTGGAAATCGCCGAGTCAAACTACAAATTTAATTATGACATCGTACGCAAATAAAGAGCCCTTTCCTTTCGGGCGTCCTCTCCAGGCCGCGCCATTTAAATAAGGCTGGATGGCCCTATCTGGGCGGCAACACGTCATCGGTTCTAGAGGGCCCTTCATTTCTCCTTTAATAGAGGACCCACTCGATCTTACCCCATACTCGAGCTGACGAGGCGTTCCTCGGTAAGGGCTAGTGCATATTGAGAAACATAAAAAAACCGGCCAAATGCGAGTCGGACTCGCGCACGAAGGGTTCTGTACCATTATCTATACAACATTAGACAAAGATCGAATTTGAGAACAGCGCCATCTATAGAAATCAACAAGGAGCGTTTAACATTGTTATTTAACGACATGACATAGGCGCTGTGAAGGTTAAATAGATGGTCGCTAGATGGCGAGCGCTGTCTTTAGACAACGTTTTTTATATGAGAGCCCCCCTTAAACGTTAATTTTATTCTGTTTTAGTATTTGTTGTTATAGGGACAATAGAAATACATCATCTGTGAAAATTTCAACTGCTTAGCCATCGCGGTTCATGAGATACAGCCTGGTGGCAGACAGACAGACGGACAGACAGACAGACGGAGAATGATATATTAGTAATATTTGTCATTTCTCCATCTATGACAAATATAGGGTTTCACGCATCTTTCAGCAGAATATCTAGAAACTACAATGAATTTAATGGCAAAATAGAAGATATGGACATTTTCAATTATTCGCCCAAGGTTTTCGTGAACAAAATCACTCAGTACCTCATAACATACATTTGCATGATATGCTATGTTGTGATGGATTGGCAGTATGTTGCTTTAGTTACTGAGTTGTTTGTATACAAATTTTAATCTATATCTGTAAATGTTGTGGATGCATGTAACTGGGATGCATATTAGAAATTTAAACACAAGACTCTGTTACTAGTTGTAGCCTGTTGGCGTTCCTAAATAAATAAGTAATAGGGTCCCGTTTGGCACTCTCCGGGTACTGAACCCTGCAAAACGCGGGGAATAAAAAATATTTTGTAGGCACCCAATACGGATCTAATCTCAAGTGGTGATTTTGACAGTTTGCTGCACAGAGAAAATGGCTTGTAGGTACCCAGAAGGGAATACAGTTTGTGTAACAATATTACAACGAACTGTCAAACGTAATTTAGCTCATCCACCATAGGAAATCAAATGCCTTTTTTTCTTGTGAATTGTCAAATCACTGCCCGGGATCATAACACTGGATTAAGCTCGTGATTATGAGTTACAACTACTCTCATTTAGGGTGGTACCGCAGCTGGCTAAGCTCCCAGAATAATATTTTTGTATCTGTAGGTAAAACGGTAAGATAAGATTTATTGTGCTTTCTTGTTGTACATGAGATCTCTATATAATAATTAATGTAAAATTACCAGACAAGAACCAAATAGGCTTAAAATGTGTTAACACAACTAATAAACTTACAAAAAAATTATTGACCAACGACAATTTTTATTCTTACTTAGCATATACTTTTAGTCAAGGTAAGGTATTGTTACACCAAATGCTTGTCTTACATGTAACGAATAGTGAGGCTGTGCCCAGCTCGCCTATCGCAAATTGGATTGAATGTCCCTGCTCTTGGAATAAAGTAATATTGCCTCGCTAATTGCCAATTCAGCGAATCGATTATTCTGGAGAGTATTTGTGAACCTCTGAAATAGTACACAATGCAGAGAGAAGTTAAAAGCCACTTTGAAAATCTTGCTGTCCATATGGTTACGAAGACCAGTCAAGTTAGAGTCAGACTCAAGCACTGAGGGAAAATCTGAGGTTGGAGTTTCAACACGAGCTTTATGCCTAGATTTTTTCCAGTCAGTAATGCTTCGTACATCTGGCCGACGACAGGAAGACGTGCCTTTCAGTTCAATCAACTTATTTGCCGGACATCATGAAAGTCACACTCGTCTCCGAAAAACAATGTCAACAAATATTTTAAGATACCGGGTACATTAAAGTAACCTAGTGTAGACGAGACTTGTTTTATGCTAGCCTAACTTATTTTAATCGAACTACAAAAAAAATTAAGTTCTATAAACGAAAATAGACAATGATTATTAATATTGTAAAAACTACTAGATAAAAAAAAGTTAACTTTTAAACACGTTTTCAAATTTTGCAATGAAACAGCAAATATTGATTAGATGTCGACTGTTTTTTCTGTGAATGGACTTGAGAGGTGGGGATTGGATACCTAGCTGAATGAAGTGGGCCAGATATTTTTGGGGCGAGCCAGGTACCAATCGATACACGAGATGCTTACTCACACTGCAACTGTGTTCATGAGACGACATACTCGTATACTTAGACTCACGAAAAACCATACTAAAGTTACCACGCTTAGGTACCAGATTTATGATGCCATAATTACGAGTATGACGCTTTCGTTGATAAGTATTAAGTTGAGGTTAGAGCACTTTAAAAATTTAAAAACAGAAACTTTTTTCCGTAATTTTTTTTCGTTTTTTCTTTGAATTGTTTTTTTTTTTCGGGAAGCATATCATCACTACACGCACGGCATTAAAATATATTGATTATGTCGCAATTTCAAAGATTTGCCCATACTAAAAGTAGGTTCGTACTGTCAAGTAGAATCTCCACAGTGGAAACATGACAGTCATGGAGATTTTGTTACGCCTTGTATAATAAAAATTTTAAAAAACCTATTTAGGGGCTAAAAATTCCACCCATGCCGGGACTTGAACCCGCGACCTCTGGCTCACCGTGCCAGCGCTCGCCCAACTGAGCTAATGAGCAAGTGCAAGCATCGATGAAATTTCGAGCCTCTTTTACACTAATACGTACAGGCAGTGATAATTTTTAGCCTCTAAATAGGTTTTTAAAATTGTCCTCAGCACGGGTTAGTGCAACAAAAAGAATATAATAAAAATTTGTTCAGATTTTGCTTAGATGCCTCACAAAGCCGTAGCCACGTAGGCAGAAGCAGCCGTGCACTAAAGGATTGATTCCACAAAGTGACGGAGCACTTTTATTACCGCTCTCTTTAAATATAACATTAATATCTTTGTGCGATCACTGAGGTCACGCTGAGCGTAAGCGGATGAGAACATTCGTCGTTATTAGCGAAAGGAAAGCGGTTCTTGTTTAGAATTTTTACATTTTAAATTTGTCAAGTCAGTCTGCGATAGTAAACTCACTCTACTGCTAATACCGTGTTTATAAATCGGGTTTCTTGCTCATGTTTCAAAGAAGCAGTTTTCAATGCGCAAAACATGGTTTTTGTTTTAATTTCCACAGTGAGGCAAAGGTTTTGTGTAGTGTTTTAGCAGTTTTCATGTTTTATGCCAGTCATTTTATAGTAGAGTATAGTAGATAACAAACATACGCCTGTATCCCAGAGGGGTAGGCAGAGACCAGGGACTGCCACTTGCCACGATACTGACAGATCACTTTCGCTTCCTCAACATTCATGAATGAATCAATTCATTCATTCAACCACAATCGTAGATCAGATAATAATGACCAAAAGGAGAAAAAAATTAAAAACTCAAAGATACACCGGCGTGAACCCTTTTACTCGACTGTGGCAAAGCCCAAAAGTTGGCTCGTGTATGTGTTTGGATCGTATGTAATGTGTGCATTTATGTATGTATGTCCCATGTTACGAGTATGTTATATCATAACTCCTTAACATTGGTTGACCATTGGGTCTGATTTTGACAATTGGTCTTGTTTGCGCGAGTGTCATAGGCTATAGCCTATATGATATCAGCATAAATCTAACAAAAAAATAAAAGTACACTGACAAGACCAATATACAAAACTGGAATAAAAATAACCAACAAACCGACTGCTGAGCATTAACTACTAAGCAAGCGGTTATTTTTTTCACTTTTTTTTCGCAAAAAACGACAACGCGAATAAGTCGCAAGTTATTGTAACGTAAGTTGTTAACTTACTGGGTCATGGAGAGAAAGGCATTCATTTACTACGTATGAGATCCAAATGGAGTTGCTAACAATTAGCTGAGAAATATTAAAAAAATATTATAAGAACGTGTTAATTACACGTGTTAAGTAGGTAATGTAACATATTGCTTATATCTGTATTAGTAACTGCTCTTTTTAATTTAACCTTCTATCATTTATTCACATCTATCTATATTTAAAACCTATTTAGAAGCTAAAAATTCCACTCATGCCGGGACTTGAACCCGCGACTTCTGGCTAACCGTGCCAGCGCTCTCCCAACTGAGCTAACGGGCAAGTGCAGGCATCGGCGGAATTTCGAGCCTCTACAAACTTCTCTGTATTACGTAAAGTCTCTAAATAGGTTTTTAAAATTGTCCTCAGCACGGGTTAGTGCAACAAAAAATAATATAATCTATCTATTTATTAGGTCATCCATCACACTTATGAAAAAACTGTTTGGATCGTACACATTTTCCGTTCATTTTCTACACATAGAAACAGATAGTTTGGTAGATATGAACATCGGCTTGTGTTAGAGAAACTCGTGAAATTTCCCCCTGAGTGATATTGCTTATGACGTCATTCGCCGAACTTTGTGTTCTACGAGGATATTACACGATCGTCGCAAGCAATACTAGCCTTTATTGCGAAGCACTAAGTGTTAGAGTGTTTAGAACACTAATCGGATTGAGTGTCAGTGGTTGGTCGGTGAATTTTATTAGGGCTGATTCTATTGCACGGCCGTAAGACAACTTTGAACCCTGTATCGCTGGCGTTAACTACTTAGACGTGAAACAGGTACAATCGACAGCACATCAAGATAGCACTTCACATCATACAATTCAATTCAATTAAATTCAAATATTTTTATTCATTGTAAAAACAGAATGTTTACTTAATGAACGTCAAAGTTGTTAGTTTCACAATTAATGGATTATGTGGAGAAGAAGCTAACAAAGAAACTCCACATTTATTCTTTTCAAAACACGTTTTAACTTAATTAACAGAGTTTTCAACTTAAAATATTAGTCATGAATGTGTTGAACACTAGTCACAATCTTCCTTTAAATAATATTAATCTACTGTTTAATGCCAAACATCTTTGTCTTCTAAATAATCCTTGATGTTATAGTAAGCCTTTTTGCACAAGATGTGCTTAACACATTTTTTAAATCGCGTTGGAGGTAACTCTAATATATCTTGAGGAATTTTGTTGTATATAGTACAACAGTGCCCCATAAAGGAAGTGTTAACTTTTGCAAGTCTAAATAGTGGAAATGACAATTTATGTTTATTTCTAGTATTAACATTTTCGAAGTCTTTGATATTTTTTCTAACGTACATAATATTTTCATAAATGTATTGACATGCAACTGTTAAGATGTTGGTTTCTTTAAAGAAATCTCTTAGCGAATCCCTACTACCTAACTTGTAAATAAATCGGATGGCTCTCTTCTGCTAGATGAAGATAGTCTCAAACCTCATACAGTAAGGAAGACCGTTTCTGAATACTTTTTACTTTGCCCTTCGCTATAAACGTCCCTTATTAGGTCGAAGTATGTCCGCCTGAGACATCCTTTGCCTGTCCTTCTACCAATCTGATCGGAACTAATAGGTTAAGAGAAGCTATCAACATTTAATTTATTGCAAGCCGCGGTGGTAGCCTAGTAAGCCACGGTGGTAGCCTAGTGGGTAGAACATTGGACTCGGAAACGGGAGACCCAGGTTCGATCCCGGTGCGGGGATGTACCTATGACTTTGTTTTCTAAGTTATGTACATTTGTGAAGATAACTTCACTTCACTAACGGCGAAGGAAAACATCGTGAGGAAACCTGGGTGTCTGAGCTATTCACATACCTCAGCGCTTGAAATCGCCAATCCGCGGTGGGCATGCGTGGTGATTAAGCCCATACTCTCTCCCTGAGAGAAGGCCTGTGCCCTACAGTGGGACGTATACATTTTGCTTATGATATGATCTCATAGAGATTTGCCAGTGATTCAGAACTTTTAATAACTTTATCTTACAAAACCAATCAAAACAAACTCTTTCACAACTTGTCTTCAAGCATTTATTCACTCGACAGTACCAGGCTTCACGGTGACGCCGTGCCCGTGTGTGGTTATTGAATTTCGGAGGTTCTATAATGCAGTTTCATGGAGCGTCGCAGCCCTCGGAGATATGGCGCGTTTGAGCTCACATGCCTCAGGAACTAGGGCATTTATTATAGGCATTTACGTAAAGGGCAATTTCTAAGGACTATTAGTACGAAAATGTTGCTAAGAAATAATCAATTAATGAATTATATTTTATAACTTAACGATTAAATAATACATCTTAATACAAAATAACAAAATTCATATTTCCAATAAATATTATCTATATATAAAAGATTGTCTCTAGACCGCTGCCGTTGGGGAGAGTTCCCAAGATACTGGCAGCATTACCCCTCTGGATGGCTAGGCTGATGCGCTGACCGAGGTAGCTACCAGCTCTAGGGTCGCCTGATAAATTGATTATATTGAGGGATAAACAGATGACCTCATCCAAGTGGCAGGAAGGCGCGGGTCTCAATGGCGCCTCAGCGGTAATCATCAATACACACGTGTATCATACGACGTTTTTCAACACACTTGTGAAGAAAATAATATTAAAAAATGATTTTCTTCATTACTTGTAGGTACTTGTAGACACTTTAAGTAATAGATAGCTATAATTTCAACGGTGAAAACGAGTTGCGAAAATTTTTTCGCAATGGCGGGTAAAATTCAGTTTTCCTATGCGCGCGCATCTAACAATGGTGATCGGCCATAGACTAAAAGAATGAGGTTTCTTTTTTTTGGCTTTTCGCGGATATCGTTTTAGCCACGTACAAAATGGGGAATTCAAAGTTTTTTTTGTTACAGAGAAAACAAAAGTTTGAAAATAAAATATTTGAGTAAAAGTTTTATTGATTAAAAACGTACAAGTTGAAATTATCTATTTAAATACGCAGTTTCATGAAATGACAAAGCAATAGGCACATTAACTTATTTGTATTATTGAACATGATCTTTTTTGTAGCGAAACTTTTATAAGAATAAAGCAACTCAACCAATAAAATAAAAAACCCTCATTGTCTGTCTAACTGTGGTGAAATAAGTCATTTTAATTCATTTTTATTTTAATGCAAGCGTGTTAAAAATAATGCCTATTTTTATCTTATGTTTATTTATATTGAGGAGCATACAGTTTAACATTTAGAAAAGGTTTTCGAGGGCAAAAGCTCGGTTTGATTATAAAAAAAAGAGCTATTTGTAAAATTTAGAGAAAATTCAAGTACAAAAGCTTATTTAAAATTTTGCAATTCGTTTTCGTTATTTACAACAGGCCATTTGAGCCATACTTTATTAGGGCTAGCTTATCTTCTAATAGGCAATATCTAAACGGCTACCATAACAATTTCGAACCTCTGTAAATAAGGTTTTTAGCCCTGGATTGGATTGTATCTGTTGGTATAGATTACTATCCTGGATATCTGAAAATAAAACGAGCTTTTTGCAGGCCTTTTACAGTAAAAAAAGAAAATCGTATCATACATACATACATACATATAATCATGTTTTTTAAGTGCTAAATTTCGTATTTTACATAATCATAATTACATACATAAACTCTATGGTATGCAGAGACCAGGGTGGGACTGCCACTTGCCACGATTCTGACAGATCACCTTCGCTTCTAAAACATGCACCCACGCCGGTTTTGGGTACTTTTTATCTTGCCCTTTGCTAATACAACCCCTATTTGCTCAAAGTATGTCCGCCTGGGACGTCCCTCACCGGCCGTTCCACCCACATTCGCTCGATATATTTGTTTTGTCAATCTTTCTTCCTTCAAAATCGTGTCAAATAATTGGAAACTGATTGTTTTAACTTTTCAAATGACTTAAGAGTACAGACCTGCCAATCTGTATATGAGGTACATACAGATTGGCTGGTCTCTTCTTCTCATTCTCTTCAAGAAACAATTGAAAACGTTTATGTACGTCACATGTAGATTAGATGGTCTCACTCTTCTAACCCCCAGTTTCCACTGACAGCTGTTAACAGTATATTAACAGCTTGTTAGTGTACGAGAAACCGGGGGTTAGTCTCTTCGAAAAGTAAAAAAAAAAAGTTTCCAATTATAAAAATTTCTAATAGTGAACTAACATGTCACATTTTTGCTCCTTCTGGAATAGATCTATTCTCAGTACTCAAATAACAGCTGAATCCTACGTGGAATAACTCTACTGTGCAAGTCTAACTCTTTGGTACTATGAAGATCTAGATGTTTCCATTTTATTTCAGCGTCAAGTCCGCTCCCACACACGCGTAATTAAAGATCTGTATAGACAGTGGCTTTCCGCTGTGTGTTGATTTTTGGTTGCACTCTACTCAGTTACGTTACAGGCGACTTTGCAACAAAAATGTTTTAAGCCGAGCTGGGGCCCGTTTCATAGAACTACAGTTTGTGGTTTACAATGAAAATTCGACATACATTACATAACCGATTATCAAGTAAAAAAACAAATTTTACTAAGTGAGGAAGGAGATAGAAAACGTACTGGGTAATAATAATATCCTTACCGAAAAAAAATATGAGTCTTCTGGGAATGGCTTACCCCAAACCGGAAGATTTTAGGCAACTTTCTCTATGGGCGCGACCGACCTCGCAGAGTACATCTTCGATTAGGCTTATTTAGGTGTAAGACCGAGAGCCGACAACAGAGCCCACTGGGTCGAAGTGTTGCCAACTAACTATCGGCCCCCGCATGACAAAATAAAGATAAAAATTGTCCTAATTGGCTAGGCAACGAACATAGCGTCGTTGAAGTTTTATGAAACGCAACGCTGGTCTTACCTTTACACAGTAATCGAAATCTTTGAAAGATTGAAATCTTTGTGACCTTCTGCACTTTAAAATTTTGTTATCTCGATCAGGGCGAAACTAATGAATATTAATTGATAGAATTTTTCCCACATTTTTCTTTGGCGATTTCATGACAGCGAAATGGAATTTTAGCGCTCTATATATAAATCTCTTTCTGCTCATTGATGTGGGAGAGATTTTAGTTTTCGCAATTAGCTTCGCATTGACTATGGTCCAGCCCTTTTCTTGTGCAAATAAACGACGTCATTTTTGTAACAGAAATGTTTGAAATTATTATTTATGCAAGGTGGTAATGCAGGTTGGCAGGCTAGCGGGAGGGAACTTTTGTAACTACTGGAATTTTTTTTGAGCGATTACAGAGTACACTTGATAATTTTGAAAAATTGGTACAGCCAGCATGAAAAGTGCCATTTCTCGCTTATTTCGTTTTATGAAGTCATTTCAGTTTTTTATATTCTCAAATCTGTGGATGCACTTGGTAATGGCTCCAAAAAATTGAGGTTCTGTTGAATTAAGTTATCAGTGTTTCAAACTCCACATTTATGAGTAAAGTCACAATTGTAAGATAAAAAGAAAGCTATTCCATAAAAATTTTGATTAATAAGTATTATTTCGAGCGGCCTTTAATATTTTCCATTGGGTAATAATACTAATAATTAATACAAAGCCTGCCTGTTGTGCAAATCCTATTTGGTGCAATACGAAATTCACAAATAATATTTTGACGTTAAACGTCTTTCAATCCGGTAGTCACTTGCTAAAACAGCATGCAACGAAACATGTCACCTCAGCGAGTTCTGTAACTCTGTAACTGCGTGTCGTGTGTAATTCGTATACATATAGTTGAGTATTAAAAGGTAGCCATTACTCAAATCCTCTTGATTAATGCCGCTAGATGGCGCCAGTGCCTCATAACACATTGTGCAGTTTGAGCTAAAAATTAACGCTTACTTATATACGTTTATATAATGTACCGTATATAACGTATACGTTTATATACGTTAAGCCAACGGCCGTGTAACCCGACGCAGCCCCACACGCTTTTTTATCAATACCCAAACAACACTTTATTATCATAGTCAAAGGCAAATTCCACTCAATTTACCTTTCCATATTATTCGACGCTAGCTTCCTCTACACACTACACAAACGTTATACATTCGTATTTCACAGCCTCGGTTCTGCCTGTGACAGCTAAAATTTATTTTCATGCAGAATATTCTAATGAATCTTTATTACCTTAATGGGTGTTGTTTATGCTAAGGCACGTGGTACAAACGAGTCATAATGCCTACTGCCTGCCTTTACAACTCACCCTTGCTTTGAGTGAGGGAACTTTTTAATACCTACGCACTAACTTATGCGCAAAAATATGTATTAACAAGGTTCAGAATTATAACGATGTAATTTATAAAACAATTCACTTAAGACACGCCATAAATGCAGCATAAATAGTCTGTGGTAAAGTTATTCCCTTGTAAAGTCTCTACCACGGACTACTTATGTCAATAATCAGACTATTATGTCCGCGTACAGCGGAGTACATTCTTCCAATGATTTTAAACGATCTACTCGTTGAAAAATCTTGTGGGGTCCAAACAAGTGCCGAAATGTCTTAAAACAATATTTTTTTAAGGTAAAATTAAGTAAAGGGTAACTCACCCCACAGCTAAACCTATACAGGTTTCAGTGAGGGTATTTTGTATATACCCTCTGTAAATTGTACCCTCTGTATCATTTATACCCTCTGTAAAGTGTCCCTCTCAAAATATGTATTTTGTGAAAGTTCTTGCATAAGCAGCCTATATACGTCCCACTGTAGGGCACAGGCCTTCTCTCAGGGAGAGAGTTCTTGAATTAATAATAAATATTAAACGTAATGACGTACTATGAGCACATGAGTCACTTTTTTCATGATAACAAATATAATATCAAAATAATTATGACACTCCTTTTAACCTAGAATTATGAAATTTGGCAAGAAGTAAGGTCTCAATTGAAAGAAAAAGTCAGAAAAATTATCATTTAAGTCACAAAACAAACTTATATTATGTTACACTTGGGTTGCATGGGAGTACAAAAACTTTTCACTGGAAAGTTAAGTTTGTAATAGTTTGTTTGGAACCCTCGTCCGCGTTTTTTACGCATTTCCCAACTTCAAAAAAGAAGGATTTTCTCAAATCGTCGAAAACTTTTTTTGTTTCTGGTTTTGATATTTTACACTGAATAAGGACTAACAGCATGAAAGTGAAAATTTGTCCAGTATCAAAATGAAACACGGAACAATTCCAGTCGCGGCTTTTGGGGGAGCATTTCGTCAGTCGCAATACAGTCGAGCCCGTCCTCCGACCGCACCCTTTTATCCGCTTTTATCGGCAGCCACATCGCTCCTGCCTCGTTCGCATTTCGCGAGCGCTGGGGCCGAAAATAGCTTAAAACCTAAAACGAGACGTCAAGCTGACTCGTAATTGAAATTGCAGTCCTACGACTTAAAGCGAAAAAGAAGAGCTAGGTGTCTGTAAATTGCCCTCGCCCGCCTGGACCGGAATTGATTGCTCTGCTAGGCCTCTACTCCAGACTGTTTGTTACAGTCAACAGAAAATGTATTTTTATATGCTTGCACCCTAATTTCAAGAGATTGTGCAAACAAAGCGTAAAGGTTGTTTAGCTGTCGCCTGAATGAGAGGAATAGAATAGAAGTTAACGCGATTGTAACACTGGTCTACTTTCAACTTCATACACCTGCACCGCTCTATATCTGCACCGGCAGCGTGATCTTTTCACTCAAGAAACAGTGAATGAATTGCTCCATCCCACGCTCACACAGCGGATGAAACTGGGAGGTCGAGAGTCTTAGGCCCGGTTTCTAAATTGAGAATCACACTAAGTAAACACTTAAATAACGTTCTGTCATGCTCGTTTCTTAGGAATTCGAAGAGACAACACTACAGTTAACTATTTACTTAGTGAAATTCTTAATACAGTAACTGGCCATTAGTCTATTTTTGCGTGTGAAATTGGCCGCATCTTACCGGTCCTAATCAACCTTTAAATGTTGTACTTTGACTGTTTTTGTTAAGCACACAGTCAAATTCACATAAACAGTCTAGTCCTCTAAACACAATAACGGTGGAACCGCCAATTATTAATTGAGTAGTCATTAAGTATTGTTCAGTCTCATTCTATTTTGAGTAATCTGAAGAGATAAACCTAGACATACCTAGCCGTCTGTTTGTGAAATGTTCAATTTCGAACTCAGCGATAAAGGTCTTGTGTTAATTATTCGAGTACAAGCGAAGATTTGAGTTTTGACATGTATCTCCAGATATTGATATTTTATACTACAGTGAATAATAGCATGATTGTTAAATCTTTAGTTGATTCAATATTTGTTAATCTTTATTCGATGTTAGTTGAAGTTGAAAGTTACGTATGCCCTCTAGAGTAGACCCACTAGTCAGAAATGCTGATATTTTTGCGCCCTGCCTCACTGTCGGAAAACAGCAAGAAAACTCGACTCTGCAAATTCAAACGTGTTTTTGTGATTATTAATACCATTCGTGGCGGTTGCGGGGGAACAATAATAAATGCCTTCATTAGGCGGTGCGGAATATGTTTTTTAAACGTCTCTTTGCAGAAAAATACTGTGCCGAGGCAGACTCGTTTGGTACGTATAATGGTGAACATGTCTTAAACCTGCGTTCGAATGACATTATTTTTACACAGAAATCAGAAATCAATGATTTATTTCAACGTAAAGAATTTACATTCTGTTTGCCGAATGTCAATGTACTATGTTACTATGTTAGCCGCAGCCTTCGGGCCGTATTTGTAGTGGAGAAAAAGGCAGCGGGAAAAAAAACTCCACTCTGAACATCTTTTCTCAAATCAGCTTAAACTTATACATCAAAGCCTATATGATATGATTCCGTGATAGCCACCTTAAAAGCCAAAATAACACTTCACAATAAAGGACATTAAAAAAACTCAGAGAAAATTGAGAAATAATACCAAAATAATATTTTTTTGGGTTTAACCGGTCTTACTTAGAAACTGCGAAACATAACATCACTCTTATTATAAAGGACTTATTAGGCTTGTTTTTTTCATTGAAATTTGTATCCTCTCCCAAGTTACGTCACTTTTCTCTATTCTTGGCCATCCAGCCGCTGCCAGCAATCTGCCTCAGATCGGTCCAGCGAGCCGGTGGGCGTCCTGCGTTTGCTAGTTCTCCATTCGAGAACCTTTGCACCCCATCGGTATTAAGGTATATGTGACTCCACGCCTTAACTCTTACTAGCAAACCACGCTAATGAGCGGGCTACACGAGGCTAGTTTTTCAAGCTAGGATAGCAAGGTAGTTCTCTACTAAACTGTCCTGGCTTGCTGACCTGGCTTGGAACATGTTAGTTCTGTTTACATCAGGCTAGATTATTTTAAGCTAGTACTGTTGCACTTATTGAGGTGACTGCATGCGAGAAAAAAAACACTATTCGACCTAAACAATTTTTGTCAGTTCTTGAGAATACGTAGGTCTTAAATTTTTTAGTTTACTTATTGCGTCCGTTGTTTTTGGGGTCGTAGGTACGGGTTATGAGACTGGGTCTCTTGTCCCGGGCTTCTTCTCCGGAGGTATCAACCCCCGGGATATTTGCCATCGTGGCTCTTTCCTTCAGGGTGGGGGGAGCTCCGAGCTGTTGGAGTCTAACAGCTCGAGGAGCTCCCGGGGGTAGGGACGTCCATCTTCTGGTCGGTCATAGTTGGGGGCTATATGGTGGAGGTGCCGGTTACTTCCTTGATAGTCGTATCAATACCCACTGTCGCTATACATTTTTGCCATGCACAGAGCATAACTTGGAAAGGTGGCGTTCCACAGACATTCATGGTCACGGTTCATTTGTACAATCTTTTAATTAATCTCCGTACTTAGTTTGTGCACATTAAAATCTCAAAAACAGGTCGCGGATAGAAAAACAAACGAAACGCGTGGTTTCTGCTTACTAGCCAACATACTGAAAACTAGCTACACAAACCAGGATAGTAAAATCAGTGGTGGAGAGCGGCCCCACCCTAAAAAATAGAACTCCATCCTATTAAAAACTGTCCTGATTTGTAAACTAGCTTAGAAATGAAGCCATAAGTACTAGCTTGCTAGCTTACTGACACTAGCTTGCTATCCTAGCTTTACAAACTAGCGTCGTGTAGCCCGGGCATAACAAGTGCAAGGCCCACACCACGTCAGTAGAGCTACGCCACTCGCAAAGTCCTGAAAGTGAAGCGCCAAATAAATAGGCTTTGGTTTCCACCCCAGTCGGCCGGGCGCGCATTACGCGCCCTGTTCTGTAATTATTGCGCCGTTGCTCGGGCTTAAGGGGCGCCATGCACTAACACTAGCGCCAGCAATGAAAAAGAAAACCGGACAAGTGCGAGTCAGATTGACCCACCGAGGGTTCCGTACAAATTTGTAGGTACTTATATATTATAAATAGTTTAGGAATCGAGTCTTGGAGTTTCCCGAACTTCAAAGACAATTTTTGTATGATTTCATAAAAAGTGTGCAGTTTTAAGATTTTTCCCTGTACTTGTACTGTAAGTGATATAACTTGAAAAATTTCATAGTTCTAGGTCAACGGAAAGTACGTACCCTATAAATTTCAAGGGACTGTAGACCTGAGTATAGTATGGTTTTAATTTCAACTCGATACCTTCACACGTTCCCGAGATAAAGGGTCTTGACAGACAGACAGACGGACGAACGTACGGACAATAAACTGATCCTATAAGTGTTCCGTTTTTCCTTTTGAGGGACGGAACCATTAAAACAATTGAGTTGGCCGGCGCCGTCCATAAGGCGCTCAAAACATAGTTTTTGTGGATTTTTATTACTTTTCGTCGTGATATTGTTTGTAATTTAAAAAAAAATGACGCGTAATCAACAACATAGCTCCTTTGTTCTATCAACGTCAATGTTTATTGAATGAATGGGATGAATAAGTGACCTAGGACGAGCAAACAGCTTGATAGAGAATATAATTATAGATTGTTTACGTGTAGAACAAAGCTGAATGAAAAGCCGGCCAAGTGCGAGTCGGCCTCGCATACCGAGGGTTTCGTACTCGTGCTTGGTCATTTTTTATTATTTGTCGTTACAATATAAAATAAGTCCCACAATCAAGCCAAGTTTGATACGTTTGCTATATTTTTTATTATTTTGTAAACTTTATTATTTTTTGGTAATCCGCTGTAATAACACATTTTCCGTGAAAATTTCAACTGGCTACCTATTAAGGTTCCAAAGATCCTACTAACTTTCGCGTTTATAATATTAGTAGGATTTTGGAATCCTACTTCCTACTATCCTACTAATATTATAAACGTGAAAGTGAGTAAGGTAGTAGTATAGTAGGAAGAAGGAAGTAGGAAGTAGGATTCTGGAATTCTACTTCCTACTATCCCACTAATATTAGAAACGCGAAAGTTTGTATGTATGGATATTTGTTACTCTTTCACCCAAATATTACTGAATGAATTTTAATGAAACTTTAGTATTTTGGAATCCTACTTCCTACTATCCTATTAATATTATAAACGCGAAAGTTTGTATGTATGGATGTTTGCTACTCCTTCACGCGAATACTACTGAATGGATTTTAATGACACTTTACTTCTTTAAGTGCAATAAAAGTATTAATAAATAAATAAAATAATATAGCTCTGACAACGTTACAGTTGCCGCGGTCACGGGTGGACTGAAGTGGCGAGTACTATCAATTTTTGAAGTGGTTACTTTATACTCTCTGCATACTCTTAACTAAGCGTCGTTCTCGACAAAAGGCCTAGAGCTTCGTTGGTTTGCGTTTGGCAATTACAAGGGTAGCCTTTGTTTTATTTGCCGGTGGGCCAGTAGCTCGGCGTAATTGCGTCGCGCGGAGGTGCCATCGACGGTTGCCAATAGAGGTGTTGGCGGTTGGGATGTTTTGTTGCTTAGGTAAATCTCGGGCTTAGCACGTAGTCAATGTGAGGGATGAATAGCCAGTTTCTGAATTGAGAATTTCGCTAAGTAAATAGTTAATTGTAGTGCTGTCTCTTCGAATTTCTCAGAAAAGAGCATGACCGAACGTTACTTAAGTATTTACTTAGTGAAATTCTCAATTCAGAAACCGGACCATAATGTTTTTTTTATGTAACCTATATTTTATACGTCTTACTGTAGGGCACAGGCCTTCTCAGAGAGAGAGTATGGGCTTAATTACCACGCGTGCCCACCGCGGATTGGCAATTTCAAGCGCTGAGGTATGTGAACACTCAGACAAACAGGATTCCTCACGGTGTTTTCCTTCACGGTTATCGAGTGGTATTACAGTACTACAAAGATTATTTTGTTTCTAATATTGTACACTCTCAAGACTTAACGTCGGCTTCATTGAAAGTCAAGTTTCAGTTCTAAGGGAGACAAACAAAGAAATGTTGTGCCGGAGTGTGTTGAGCGACCGAAAAACTATTTCACAACTTTCGGAGTCAAGTATCTATTGTGACTTTTCCCCTTTTTCTTTTGAGATGTAGGTATTCGCCGGAAGTGAAAAGCGGAGCTGGGAGTTCGGGGCGCTTGCAGTGTTTGTTTACTTGCTTGCACAGTCTGACTTTTAGTCGCCTTCAAATTTTTTTTCTATACCTTATGTGTCTTCAAACACTCTTGAGGCGGCTTTATCTCCGTCTTAAGAGTGTTTTGGTGAAATCGACTTTTCATAAAACAAATTTACCGTCTTGGTAAATTTTTGAGGAGAAATAGATGTTATTTGGGCCTGTGTCGCTTAGCGACCGTTCTGTAAAGTATTTAATGGTAAAATAACTCGATAGTCCATAGCTAAAACTCTTAAACGCATTTTTCTCCTTTTAAAACTAGCTATTTCGAACCGAGATATTTGCTATTCGACAGTAAATGACAAGAGCTATCTTTTGGTAATTCAAAGTTTTTGATACTACTAATAACAGTTAAATAGCATCATTTTAAAAAAAGCTCCCGCGTTTTTCGCTCACAAGCCAAAACTTGGTTTTGTGGCTTAGCCATGTTTTAGCTATTGGAAGGCACTATAGGTATCTCAGGCATTGCAGACTTAGAGAAATATCTCTTTATATTTTAAAAATATTGTAACTAGGCATGTTATAACAATACAACAATAATAAGTACTACGTTTATGCGCACACGATGAAATTCGGTACACTGATCCCCACGTCAATAATGTCACTGACTCTCTCTAGCACTTAATATTTATGTTGTTTAAATATCAGTTCCATGAACGCAAGAACAACGTATGTATCAATTCTACTGACGAAAAAGAAGACAACATCGATCACAAGCATAAACAAACAGACAGCGAGCGGGTCAACCGTCACTTTCGGTGGTTGGTTGAGAGGGCCACCACAGCTTATTAGTATGGCCTTATTATGGCAGTAGTTTTGTTTTCTTAGGCGTTTTTAAGCTAAACTTTAGACTTGTTAAATGTATCATATAGTATGTTTTCTGTTTGCAAGTGCAGACAGACGCCCAGTATACGCCTGCCATGTAACTAGGACAGGTAAATTAATTTAAGTTATTTAAGGCTCGGGTACCGGGCGAAGGACTCATACGATTTATACTAGTTGACAATTGAATCGTGTGATTTTAAAACAACACAAGTCACATCTGTTTTTAAAATAACACCTATTGATTTACATTAGAAAAAAAAATTGTAGTTTATTCATACAGCAATCAATATAATATGCTAAAATATTGCTGTTGTAGATATTAGTATTTGAATAAAACAGTTTTTTCTATTTCCTGCAAAGTTGTAATGAAAGGACATGTGTCGTTTTAAAATCACACGATTCAATTATAAGGTTGAAGTATATCAATATTAACGAAAGCCTGTGGAGGACAAAAACGCGTTTGGTTAATTTGCGCACACGCAAGTATAGGAAGAGACCAAGGCTTGCCACTTACCACGATCCTGTGAAACCTCTTTCGCTTTAACAACATATTCACATTCTGTTTCTTAGCGTGTCCATACACACGCATGCACGCACGCACGCATGCACGGACGAACGCACGCGCACACACACACACACACACACACACACACACACACACACACACACACACACACACACACACACACACATCAGACCTGCCTTCAGTATTAATATTATAATCTTTCAGATGACGGCTGAAAATGCAGTGTGTTAGTTGAAATCACTGGACAACTCAATCATGTCATACTTATTAGTTTGTATTTAGGATAAGGAACTAGTTTGTAGTTAGTTTTAAGCAGGTGAGTGCTGAAAAATAGCGCAGTCAACAGGCAGGCGTGTCTTGTCTCTGGTGGCACATGTTGAGCGCACACCTTTTGTTGCCAACTGTGTATTCTTTATGTCTTTATTCTTTAGGCAATCGTTAGATCCTCCTGAGTGCAGGTGTTAGGGCATGCAGGATAAACAGTTCAAATTGTCGGTCGCTGTCGGCGAACCATTTCGTGGAATAAACACCATTTCATAATAAGGGGTCCGGCTCATAGACTTGATTGAAAGTACCACTTTAGTTTTTAGACTCGTGGTCAGCTCTTTTCAAACAGTTTCAATACCATTATCATTTTTCCCAAGCCTTATCCTTGTTGGGTCATCTCTGACGTCATGTCACGGTGCCCTATTTTCCTCAACAACCGAGCGCGATTTATCGCTGACACACATTAAGCCTACTCTTACCACGGCAATAAAAGTGAATAAAACAGACTTTGGCCCGGATGTTACTCGAGCAACCTGTATGCCTACATACTACATACTACGTAAAATATGCAGTATTAGAAAAATTTCATATTTTTCCAAAAATGGGGAGTTGTAGGTACTCGTCAATACGAATCACTGTCACAGCGGTGAAAACTACCAATTCGCGAAGTTTTTTTGTATTGAATAGCTGATATTTTTTAATATACGTATAGGCTGCTGTGTGATATATACGTATAGGCGAGTGGATATTTTGCTAAGACAAAATTTACGTGCATGTTTAAGGCTTAATCTTCAAACATCCTGGTCTCACTCGCCTGACCTACTTAGTCCTAACTCTATAGCAGCTTAAACCAATATGAACTGCGTGATTCAGTGGCCCTTCACAACCATTATTCCCGACTCAACCGTTTCTAAACCGTTCTCTCTAACTCAAATTGAAAGAGCCAGCTGGCTCGAGTCATCGATCGTGTGCAGCAGGAATTCCATCATGCACAGGGCAGTGCTCATCTTCAAATAGGATTAATTCACAGAGTCCGCAATACTATGTTGCATGTGTCAAAGGCATGAGCAGGGCATGCCAGCGAATATTCAAATTGGGAATTTGGCGCCGCCGGGCTGCGTATTTGCGGTAACACACGTGTCAGTTCTAACGCTAGGTCGCAATGAGCTGTGAACCGTCAGGTTTTGCGGTTGCTCCTGTTGGATTTGGCTGCTAGAAATTGCCAGTTATGTAGGTGTAATTTTGTGTAGAAAATTGGTTCACGAAATATTATGTACCGACGTATGCTAAAGTCCGTTTCCTATTAATGATCATAGTCAAATTTCAATTGTTAGTGGCCTGACGGCTGTGTGATTCTGTGGTTTGTACCCATGGGAATGCTCCTTATTAAAAAAAATACACGAATTGTATCGATGAAGACGTATTAGTGGTGAGTTCAAAAAATGTGGATTCCATCGCGTATGACCATAAACAATCCATATAGTCGTCGCTCGTAGCTGCGTAGAAAACTTTTTCTTAGATATGTCGTAGAATAAACTTTGTAGAAGTCCAACTTTTGTAGGCTTCCATACCCAAAGAGTGCCAACGGAACCCTGTTCCTGTGCCTACGAGTGTCTGTCTGTTTGACTGTCTATCTGTTCTACAAAGGACTTTTTCTCTAAAGCCTTTTTAGTTAGCCAATTGAAATTATAGTAGCTAGTCTTCAATCCCACTTGTACTTTGCTTTTCTCACGATGTTTCCTTTGATCATTAACATCATCAATGGAAAATATATCGTTTAGTTTTCTTTCATGGTTACGTACCTACATATGAGAATTCATATTTGTCTGACGAGCATAATCAAAGCTGAGTAAACAGCCGCACGGAGTCAGTTCGACTGCAGATTCTCTGTCCGTGTTTTCTTTACGTTGTTTGCGCGGCAAACACAAATTAACGTCTAACCAGTTAAGTGTGCATGTGTGGGTAGTAAATGTGACACAAATAACGTATTCCTCGGCAAGTTGTAATTGCATTAGGCTACTCCACGTCGTCGCTCGCTGGCTGTTTACCGAGCAAACTTAGCAAGGGTTGTAACTCGCCGCCGAGCGCTACCCACTTGTGATTGTTTCAAACTTAATTTACTCATGCGATAACCGAATTCCTCTTCAGAGGTTATTAACAAGTAGCTGTTGCTCGCGAGTTCACCCGCATGTTGAACAAGTTGTATTTATAATACGCCTGTAGGAAAGGAAGTACATAACATTCGTCTAAGAGTCTGTCTTTAGGTCGCATTTGATGAGCCAAGTTTTATAAGCCAAAATGTACCTTATAATTTCGAATATCAAAGCAAATCAGAGTATCAAATAAAATTTATTCTACAGAAAATAAATGTAAAAGCTCACTAAACTTGGCATCTGTGTGTGACGATATTATAAATAATGATTCGGAACGTTTCAGTGAATTTGTAATGACTATACTGTTTTTGTTACTTTTCTTTTACTATTATATATAACATATAGTTGTGTAAATTTTTGTCTCATATTTATTGTGTGTGTTTTTGGTATAGCAAACAAATTTTTTATCTATTTATCTATCTAATGAGTGAGTTCGAGGCATTACTGGTTTACAACTAACACTTCTTCGAATCTTCTTATTTGGAGCACATTCAGATCAGTTTGTAGGGCTCTGTTTGAAGATGTAGCTATTGTGTATACTGAAGTGATTAATTATACGAGACAATTAATTTATTAGCGCCACGGCCTAAAAGCGAGAAGCGTATTTTCGAATCACGGTGACGTCATCTGAATTAAAAACGGTTTATCAATTAAGCATTCAATAATCCGTTAAAGCACCAAGCATCGCTGGTGTTTATTTACGCGCGAATTCATTTTGAATCGCAGCTGGTTTTAAGCCTACGCGCCACTCGGCCAAAATTCACAGTAATCAGGGAAAGACACAATGGCCGTCTGTCTGTATTCATTAATAAACGTCGGGCACGTGACGTGACCGTGAGAGGTTTGCTAAAGCGCGCAGCCGGTATCGTTTTTCGTCAAGCGTAATCCATCTCTGGTCTCGATTGAGGTAGAGTTTGTACCATCATAATATAGTCGGTAAGGTTCGTTCGTCGTGGCGCCGGATTAAGAATAGCGTCACTCCATTTCCTTCCGTGGATGTCGTAGAAGGCGACTAAGGAAATCAATTACCAGGAGACTGGCAGAAGCGTCTTTCTGAGATTCCAACCGCATACTGCGATCGCCAACCCGCCTGCCAAGCGTGGCGATTACGGCAAAACCCCTCATGGTTATGAAAACCATGAGGGAGGCCTATGTCCTACAGTGGGCGCCATATGGCTGATGATGATGATGATGAAGGTTCATTTATTAATCTGTAGAATTCTAAAGGACCCGATCGGGTCACTACAGCTATGGTCTTGAATTGTTCTTTTCAAGGTCATAATGTAACAGGTCAAGGCTGCTAATAACAGTGGACGTGACTGGCCAAGGACTGGATGCATTGGCGTGAATAGAAAGAGTCATGTGCCCAACAGTGGGCACTGTTTGTAGTTTGATAACTTAGAAGCTTCATCTTAATAATCCGCTCATTACCCCAAAGCGAACCTTTTAATATATCTACGTCTGTTTGTCCGTCTGACTAATATGGGCTTTATTTTTTTAACTGTAACAGGTAGCTGATTGAGATGTTTACAGAATATGCTTTTTTATAGCGGATTGTATGATGAATACTACAAAATAAGGATTCCTGTCATGTAGGGTCCCAATGTACTGTATATTATTTAAGGATATTTTGTTCTTTTTGTGCTAACGTTGAAAAAGTAATAGAGGTATATGCACGTGTCAAAGTAAGTATTAAAAGAAAAAGATTAAAGGGACTATTCTTTTAAGCATAAAAATTGGTCAGATGTTAGTCGTAAGTACTCCTGCTAAGAAACTCAAATTAAAAAAATATGTCGGCGGGACAAGGGGTTGACCGTTAAACATATTGTGGGCCTAACGTGGGAATCAAGCAAAGAACACCAGTTTCAGTTCACACTTCAATTAATCACTGCAAATAATTAATTGGTCACTTGATAGCACTCAGCACTTGTACGGTACGAGGGACAGTTCCAAGGTGTTCATTCGGCGCAACTCAAACGAAGACTGGCTGTTGAGTCGCCGACAGGCACCGAGACTCTGTCGAAGCGCGTCACGCCGGTAGGGGGCGCTTGACAAACACGTGACACGCTTGACGTTCCGAACAACCGCCATTTTGTGCCGGATACGACAAATAAATAAAGAAAACTAAGTTTTGCTAAATAAGCAAGTACGTAATATTATATTTATTGTGGCGAGTCCAACTCGCACTTGGCCGATTTTTATATTTCGATTTTGTACTATATTTTCTGACTCGAGTAGAAAAATCTGGGGTTGGCGGTCATGCCGTATCATCTATGCCAATCGCGTTTTGCACAATAAAAAAAAATAAAAAGGTTTCTTATTGCGCCGCTTCATACTCTAAGGAAATTTGACTTTTTCATGACGGCTCATAAAACTAAATCGTATAATGAAAACTCTCCTGAAGACGACGTAATTGCTGAGCCAGCCGAACCGGCTTTGGCATTCATAAGTAAATGAGTGATGGGTCGACTGATGTTTTTTAGGCAGCCGGCCGCTGCACAATGGCCCGCCTGAATGACACCTTCATTATACGCAGTGACGTTTTGCAAATACGCGACGAATTGTCCCGGAAGCTCGTTCAGCAAGTGGCGAGTGGAACAGTGTTTGTACATACTCTATTAAAATAACACAAACCCGTTTCTTCAGTGTAAATATATAAAAAATAAGTTTTTTACTAGCTGTTGCCCGCAACTTCGTTGGTGTAAAAATTTCGGGTATTTTAAAGCAGCTTGCAACGGTATAAGAATAGAATAGAATAGAATAGAATAGAATAGAATATTTATTGGGCAAAAACATTAGTACAGAGCTTTTACAACAGAATGTTACAAATGGTTTACACAAGATTAACGATTAGCTTCTGACGCTGTGCTAGGTTAAAAACCTGTGTTACAGCAATCAGTGCCAATTCCCCACCGAAGTAACAATTTATTTAAATTGACCTTGAATTGTACATAATATTCAGTTCTATTTGACAATAATAGTTTTAATGAATTTACTAAACTTTTAAATATATATATGAGTTTAAGATGATAGACAGAATGAAAGAAAATAACAGAAATGGTGTAAGAAGGTTTAGACCGTTACAAGCTTATGCACTATTCTAGACTAAAACCTATATAAATAGTTAACTAGGTACCTATTTTCGTGCCAAAGTAACATTCATTCAAACTTTTGCGTTTATAATACTACTAAGATACAATTTTAAAACTTGTTTCATACATAATTTGCCTGAAAAATTAACTCAGCATTTTATACATGCATTTTACACAGATTGCTTCCATTCATTTGTGCGTAAGCGAGTGGCGTCCCTGATGTCAAGAGTGCGCGGCAGTGCCTGTACTCTTCCCGGGGTGATCGGGGACAAGGTGGATAGCCCAATTCTCAAGCATTGGACATCTATTCATGTCTAACCTAACGATAAATTTAAGTACGACTAAATATAGGTTAAGGTTTTAAATCTACTAACACTCTATGAACTTGCCTATGTTATTTAAGTAAGTTTAAAATAAATATTTTCAATATGCTTCAACTTATGCTTACTGGAAGTGGTTACATTATCAAGCTTCCCCTTTTGCAAAACAGGACACAAAATAGTCTAAGTAGTTGTATACATTTTATAGAAGAAAAGCTTTTTTGTTTAACATATTTAGTTCTAAGCACCGTGTATCAGACATCCCGACTATAAAGCATAAAAACTGCGAACACATATAAAGTTTCAACAAAAAAAAAATGTTTGGCACAAATGAAGACTAATTCATATTTTAGCTTTGAACTATTTTATAAACGCACCTTTATACGTGCCCAACTACGGCATTCTGTTACTCCGCAAAAACATAACTCGACATTGGCTGTTGTTACGCCGATAAATTAGAATTAGTGCAGGAGCCGGTAAAAAACGATCGCGATTAATCTTTATGGTGGAAGCAATTAATCTGATAAGCGGTGGCTTTGAAACGTCGACGCTGTCGACGTCAAATTGGGAGTGAGCCAAACCCTTTCTGAACGTTTTTTATTTGCAGCGCTTTATTCTAGCACTAAAGCACTGACTGGGGCAAAAACATCTTTTGTAATACGACTTTGTAGCTCATACCCGGGCTTCATTGAGGACTCTACTTAACGCCCTTGAATGCTTTAAATAAGGGGAAAATATAGCAGGTCAAACAATGTGACCAGTGTAGCAAAGTGTTTTGCTGCACTGTGGCTCAATTATGCGCACCAAATCCTGAGCGATTCCAATCGCTTAACTGTCAAATTCCATACTAATTTGACAGTTAGACGATTGGAATCGCTCAGGTTTTGGTGCACGTAATATAGGGGCTGGTCTTTAATGTACAATTTTTTTATGCAGCCTCCATAATATGGGTGTCCCACTGGAGAACAAAGGCTCCCCCCCTTTAGACCAAGATTTTCGGTCATTTTCCACCTTTGACCATTCCGGCAAAAATTTGTCGAGACCATCCCGCCATCGTCTGCTCGGCCGCCCCCGTTTGCCCCAAACTCGGTGGCAAGTCACGCCCACCTATTCTGGTGCATACGGCTTTTGTGCAGTGTGGTATTCCGGATACGATATATCAGGTTAATTTAAGATGGACGCGAAGTAGAAGTTTTTTTTAGCGTAAATAATATTCTATCAATTCTTGTATGATGCAGCAGAGGGTTAGTTACAACAAGTGTTCCTACTGCCCTGTCACTAACTTCCTTCATTCTCCTTGATATTATGAAACCGCTCGTCGCCTCAACGTCTCATTGTCAAGAGTTCGTCCTCACCAGGAATAATTTCTTAATATAATTCGGGAGCTTTAGGAATGTAGGTTCCTTGCTAATAAGTACGCTTTGTTTGCACGAGGCTCTAATAAATCGAACTTGTAGATTAAGGTACAAGGATCCAATAAGGTCTTGGCCTGAGTATGCGCATTAAATTACGAAATCCCCTTCAATCTTAGTGTCTTTTTGGATGCAGTGATAAAATAAAATCAGTAAGAACAGAGCAAACAGAACAAAGTTGCAAACGCATTTTATTCTGAATTGTCAAGGTTTAATTTCAGAATAAAATCCGCTCTTCACTAAGCTGTTTTACTAATGAAAATTCTAAGTTCTCGTCACGAAGAGGACCTATATAACTTATTGAGGGTGACAGAATTACGTAAGGAAAAAATTTAAGATGTTGTTCTTAGGTTCAATTAGCATTCTTGAGGCCCCCGCGGAGGTTTGTCTTGGCTTTTGTTTCGTGTTTATTTTTCGACATTTTTTCTACGCCTTTCGTCTTGAAAGAGATACGCTGGGCTCGTTTTCGGGTTATTTGAAATGAGAGTTTTCATCAAGCCAAAGAAGATAAAATATGAAAATGAAAATTAAAAAGGATTTATTTAACACCAGCAAATTATGGTTACAATCTAATAGAAACTAAGTTACCCAAGTAGCTTATGATGGTTCGTTTGGTACGATTACAGTTATATTAAGATGAATTAATCAGTGTCCCCTACACTAGGCACAGTTTTTATCGTAGGGGACGGTAGACAGTTTGTACGTATCTATGGGAGCAGGGTTAAATATAATAACGTAAAATAGATGTCCAAAATCCTCTTGTTACCTCAAAAGCGACATTATACCAGTCAGTACAAACAACTTTGACATTGTGAACAACTTTGTAACTATTTCAAATTCTCTACTTGTTTTTCTTCACTAAATAACCCTTTTTTCAAGGATAAGATTTTAATATACTTATATTACTTATTTACATAATATAAGTATCACGTAGAACTGATGGCCGATGGGGCCGAAAAGTTCTCGGATGGAGACCACATATCAGCAAGCGTAGCGTAGGACGACCAGCCACAAGATGGACATATGACCTCATCCGGGTGGCGGGAGGGCGCTGGATGCAGGCCGCTTCCAACCGGTCTTTTTGGAAGTCCATGGAGGAGGCCTATGTCCAGCAGTGGACTTCTTGTGGCTGAATGATGATGATTATTTATTTCATTAATTTTTCTAAAATAAAAGTCGATATACTCGTAATGCATAAGCAGCCTAAATACGTCCCACTGTAGGGCACAGGCCTTAACTCAAGGAGAGAATATGGGCTTAATAACCACGCGTGCCCACCGCGGATTGGTGATTTCAAGCGCTGAGGTATGTGAATAGCTCAGACACTCAGCTTTCCTCACGATGTTTTCCTTCATGGTTAGCGAGTATTATTGATACTATAACTTCACAAATGTACATAACTTAGAAAACAAAGTCATAGGTAAGTACATGCCCGCACTGGGAATCGAACCTGGGTCTCTCGCTTCCGAGTCCTATGTTCTACCCATTAGGCTACCACCGCTGTTGAATCGATATGATACACAGTATTTTGTAGGAGCAGCCTAGCCTGCTGGGATAAGATAGAAAACCCCTATGAAAGCTATTTATTCTTCAAAGCATTCCCCTGTCATACATAATGCAAGTCCTGTATCAGGGAATATCATTTTGCTGTCACAAAACATTTTTTCTCCGTGGGTTTTATTATGAGAGAAAACCACAGGGTCTTTCAATCATTTATCGTGAAAGTAAATATTGTTTTGTAGCCTGAAAGAGTGAAAACATGAAATTGAAGGCAGATATTTATTTAGCCGTCGATTATTTCGATAGGGAAAGCTATGTCAACACCGTTACTGTATTTTTAACCGACTTCAAAAAAGGAGGAGGTTATCAATTCGACGTGTATATAATATATATTTTTTTATATACATTTATTTATATTTTTGCTACGTTTTCGCATAACTCCCTCAAATCTTAACCAATTTCTACAATTGTTTTTTTGTTTGAATAGATCGTCCCATTGGTCCCATTTTAATTTGGTGATGATCTGATGAAGTCTTTCAGTGATGGAGAACGGTACTCTTTAATGGACAGCAGTAAATAAGGCCTAATGGGGCCCATCCTTTAGTAATATCCGTATGTTTAATAAAATAGCGTAAAAGTAGTCCCAAGGTAATTTGGTGATGACTTTCGGAGATGGAAATTGAGAACGTTAAATTTTAAAGTAACGAATTAGGCAGGGTAAATTATGGTTATTAGGGACTTATCTATTTTTCTATAGAAATATTTCTAAAAATATTTTTTTAAATAAAACCGACTTTTATTTATTTATTTATTTATTTAAGGAGAAAAAACAGAATTGACAAACTTATAGTATAAAAAATATTATAGTCAATATAGTACATTTTGCCAATTCCTCAGCATTTCCCACAGATAGGTAATACTTAATATAATAAATAAGTAAGAGGCGCAATACAGAACTTTAGATTAAGTTCTAATATTAAAATGAACAAACACTAAAGCAACTAACTATTTTAGAAAGAGATACATACACAAACAATCATTAATATTATACATTGGAAGAAGTAAACGCAACAAATCGGTACAGCTCATGAATTTGACAGGATTCTTGTGAACATTTGCTTGCAGCACTGCTTTGACTTATGAAACAAATCAACTTCCGTAAATGCTATATTATAGCTATCGCACATTCTGTTGAGAGGTGCTCTTTTCCCAGCATTGGTTCTAGACACCCTGTGAAAAAACACGTTTGTTTCTTATAGATCGGACAGGAACGCGAAAACATAGTTGAGCTAATAGATCAGGACAATTAAGTTCAGATGTACAGATACCCCGAAGAACATTCATGTCGGACAGAGTTCGGCGGTTTTGTAATGACAGCATTTTGAATTTAACTAAAAGATCGGAGTAGGAAAGTTTAGGGAAAACCATTCGGAAGTTGAGGGCGCGCAGAAATTTCTTTTGTATCATCTCCAAGCGCCTTTTGTATATATAATTCTACTATACCTACATGTACACATACTTCTAATTAGAAGATTATTTGAATTATTTCTAACTTTTTAGTACTGTAGTGTTTTGAAGTCGGTTTTTGATTTTTATTTAAAACGTTTTTGCTACTTCAAATTGGCTAATGCAGGTAAATTTTGAAAATAAATAATAATAATGACTTCCACATAACACAATCACTTGATCTGGTCCCAAACTAGGATACCCTGTGCTAGCGTAACCAGGCAAGGACATCACAAACATGGAAATACACCGAGACTGAGGCCACTTATACAAATGTACGGCGGCCCCCAGTGGGAATCGAACCCACGACCTCTATCTTGGTAGCAAGCGCCTTAACAGCTAGTCCAACAAGGCAGTCATGACCACTCGCATGTGTGGCAAAAGTTCTACCAATTAGAGATGGGTAGTGGATTATAACCCAGTAGTTATAATCCAGTTTTAATCCGGGTTATAACGTTATCGACTAGTTTTATCTCATTAACTACTTTTTTGGTGGATCAAAATGAAAGACAGGAGCGATACGATTTAACAAGAACAAATTACAACTAAACAAATATTCTTTGGGTAATCGGGACATCACAGTGCCATAGTGATTTATTTTTGCACCACTGAAGTATTTTTAAGTTTTAATGAACTGCATACACTTTCAAAATACTATGTTTTCTTTGAATAAAAGTACAAATAAAAGCGTGTCGGTCCACTCGTAGCTTAGGGTTCCACAGACATCTAGTTATTACAACCTATTACCTAATATAATCACAAAATTCAGCTATCACACAAAATAGGAGGCTTTTTTACTAATCCCATTAATCTAATCGACTATTACTCGTTAACTAGTAAAGCCTAGTCAGCTGTGATAATTTTTCTTTTAAATTTATTATATTTGCTATTATCGTGATTTTTTCCAGATTTTTTAATTCAAAGGTTTAGATTTTAGAGGGGGGAGGGGGGACACAGGTAAAAGCTAAATATTTCGAAAATGGATGCCGCAATTGTAAAATGATCTTAGTAAATCCCAATGTTTTTAAAATAGCTATCCAACGATTCCCACACGATGGGGTAGAGAAGAAAAAAAAATCAGCCCCCCGCTTTTCATGTTAGGGGAGGTACATTAAATAACTTTCTGACATTTTATTATTTAACTTTGTCGGCGTGATAAATATGTATAGGTACACATACCAAATTACAGCTTTCTAGTACCACCGGTCTTTGCGCTAGGCCGCGGACGGACAGACAGACAGACAGATAGACAGGCGGATATGGCGAAACTATAAGGGTTCCTTGTCGGACTGCGGAACCCTAAAAATGGAAGATTTAACTTAAGTGACACGTTGTAAGATTTGGACTAAGTGACACGTTGCAGTCCCCGTGAAATATTTTCAGATAATGTAGTCCTAATAATGATTCTGCATCTATACTTTCTAAATAATCCAGAAATATTTAAGTAAAACGCCAAGTGCATTCAACACAGGCAGGCATCATCACTTCATCAGGAACTGCAGTGAGTGACTGAATCTGAATATCGCGTTGGAAGTTCAGTCAGCATTCAGGCCAAGGTCATTCAGGTAAGCAGTGACCACAGTAACAATAAACAATGCCGGTTCGATAAAAAAAAAAAACACGAAATTATACCAAAAAACGCTCGTGCGCATTCTAAGCAACAAAGTACTGGAGTGAGTGCTGTGCCGTACGCATTGTGCACGGCGCAAGTGCGAGCGAGATTGACGATGTCGTTGTCCCACTCGCTCACGCCCGGGTATTTCCGGTGCAAAGGATCATAAAAGTGTGGCTTGCTTGATATAGTTTATGAGATGCATTGCCTGCAATGCTTAGGTTTAAATGTACTTAGGTACTTAGGGCCACTTGCAGATCTCGCAAACTAGAGTTCAACCCAAGCATTTGACAGATAATGCATGGACGAACTGTCAAAATCTCGACTTAAACTCCATTTAGGACACTGGCCCTTAGTACCAGTGCGAGCGCAAGAGATAAAAACTAAACATCGAAGTGAAATCCCAACCTAATATTGTATTGTATGGATAATTTACTGTATATTTTTGCGTGCATAATTTAATAACGATACATGCAGCTTACAACTACAACGCCTTGCACATTATTCGACGTATTCCGTATTACTATTGAACGAAATCATTATGAATCGCCATAATGGGTTATAACGGGTGCATAACTGGGTCAAAACTGGATTATAACTCACCAGTGGTTTATAACCTGGGCCATTACCCATCTCTACTACCAATGCTTTAATTTTTAGGGTTCCATAGTCTACAAGGAGCCCTTATAGTTTCGCCATGTCTGTCCGTCTGTCTAGGAAAATTTCGTGGTAAAAAAACCATTGAAAATTACTTGGATGAAGTTGTTAGTTCGGTAAAGCAGATAAAAAGCTCTTCTTTCTACGGAACCCTACACAGCACGTGGCACGAAACGCACATAGCCGGTTTTTTAACTTATGTATAATAAAGAAATCTTATTCCAAAAGTTTATCCCATTTCTATGTTTAATCATGTTTATATCTACCAAAGTTATATTAGATCGGTATGGTAATTGTAAATATAATCTGAACCACCAGTCAAAAGTTACCTAAGGACACAAAAGCCTAATGTGACTGTTCGTTAAACGATAACGTTGAAATGTCAAACCCCGCAAAGACATTAAAACTTTGCCAATATTCATTCAATAATCTTGCGAGAAATGTCCCTTCTTTGCTAAAGTAATAAATAAGATTGTAACTTTGGCAGTAAGAACCAGTTACATTTATACAGTAAGAGTAAGGTAGGTTTGTTGTAGTATGTTGGTATAGCGTAGTGTTCGTGGCAAATAGGAAGTCTATCTTAGGATGGAGACCAGTATTAAAATGCATAACTGCGTCTATTTAACGGATAAATTATTCTTAATTTATTCTATCCATTAAACTCAATATTAATAAAAACGAACGAAACAATTGTGGATGTATTATTATTATTATTTTATTTAATTTTTTTTTACTTATAATTATTAATTTATGTTTTTAAAAAATTGTAATAAAGTTAATAAAATTATTTTTGACTTTTATAGTATACAAAACATGTTCTTTACACCCAGTGGAGTGAACTGAATGTCATGAGTGAAATGAAGTATGCGTCCTCCGGTACGAACAGAATAGTTCCGCTGCTAAAGTACACCTTATCCAGTTTACCAATATACTGGGTAGGCTGTACCATACAAGATGACAGGTGCATTTAATTTTTGGCTAATTTAAAGCATCACTAGCGACTGTACATTTTGTTAACTAAATTAGGTAAATATCCCATTCCTATAATTAGTTCCGTGGACACTCACCGAAATGGCGAAAATCAAATTAGGTATCCTCACTACGGCTAACAGCCTGATAATGGCGAAAATGAAATTGCTACTATATTAGGGTGCAATCTAAAAGCCTGTTAAGAGAACTGGTACCATAGAGTCCATGGTAATCAACCCCCTCGTATTTTATAGGGGAATTTTAAATTTCGAATCAAAATCGAATGCTGTTTTTACAATAATTCCAAATTTAAAAAGAAATGTGTTGCGCTTACGGAGTTATAGTAAAAAAAGTTTTGAAGGCGGTTTTTTGAAAACACTTACTGGCCAGTTGCTTGAGGGCTGTCATAGCTGACTTGATAGTGTTGAGAGTGCGACGTCGCAAGTTCTTCTTAGATGAAAAGTTCTCCATATCGATGTTTACTGACATTTTACAAAGAGTATCACACGCATAAATCATTCATATGAGTTTGTTTAAAGTTATATTGTTCCTCACGTGGTTGTACAATTTTTTGACACTGGTATATTTTCAAATGTCATATCAAGGCTGTTAGACCAAGGATGATACCTACCCATTAATCTGGCTTAATAATTTTAAAAGAACTTTGATAAATGCGACATAAAAAGCAAACACTGTACTATTTTCCTTTCTTTACTAGAGCGTATTTTAAAAGTCAATTTTAGTTTAGATTTTGATTTGAACTGAGCTGTAGGTAAGATTTGTAAGCGCCTTTTGTTTTCACCGACGGGAGAACACTGCTCGAAAATGCATATAAGTTGCTATTCAATACTGTACGAACATAAGAAGATATTTACTCATCAACATTATGGATCGGTGAGCAAGGAAAGCTATAAAGATGACGACTCAGTATAAAAAAAAACTAGACAACGATAAGTAGTTAATAATGCTTAAGCTAAGATACATTGACCAAGAATGTTTTGTTTTCTTTAACGAAACTTTTTTTGACCCTTAATGATTTCACTTTCCAAATATTCTGTTTTTCGATTAAAAAATGCACCGAAAATATACAATGCAAAAAAGATGCCAAGTTTGGTATAAAGGAAGTGCTCAATCGTCTGTGGATCGTGAAACTCGGCTGTGTGTCTGGGCAGTTTTCTTGGTACATGCTAAGACTTATAGTAGGTGAGATTCCAGGGATACCACACTATGCTAGGCCTGCGACCTGGGGAACCAGATTTAATTAAAAGCGAAAACCAACTGTAAGTAAATTTCAGCCTTAACAATATTGGAGGTACCAAACAGAGAAACATATAAATGTAAAATAAAAACTGACTTCAAAACACTACACCACCAAAGACACAGAAACAATTTAAACAATCAACATCATCATCATTAAACGAATATGAAATTCGAAATCCTTTAAATTCGAAGTCAGTTCGTACATGAAGGTATTGTAGAAGTATAATTTGGAGAAGTATGACATGTACCGACTTCAAATTTAAAGGTCATATTCGTTGAAAATGTTTCTGTGTCTTTAGTTATCTAGTGTTTTTATTATTAATATATTTTTTTCAGAATAAAGTTTTTAAAGTCAGTTAAAATTTTTTATTAAAAAATTTCTTATTTCACGATTTTTGTGAATATCACTATGACTCCATGAAATTGTGTTTTTCGAGAAAAAATGCACAAATCACTGTAAAAAACTACCAAATAGCTGCAAGTGCACCTTAAAATTTTGAAGAGTTTCCTTGTTTTCTCCAGGATCCCATCATCAGATCCTGACTTGTTGACCATGGAACCATCTGTGAAGTCTATCTTTTCAAACAAAAAAAAAATTTCTAAATCGGTCCAGGAGCCTTCGAGTAATCGGAGAACATACATTAAAAAAAATAAAAAGAATCCGACGAATTGAGAACTTCTCCTCCTTTTTTGAAGTCGCTTAAAAATAAGTTTATTGATCTTTCTGAACTTCGCAAATGTTCAATAAAACTAAACAAAATTAAGCATTAAACAAAGTAGTACTATGGTATTATATTCTCTGGTATTCGCGATATTCTTTGCCTCTCTGGGTTACTTAAAAGTAACACAAATGCACTATGTGACATTAAAATATCGCAAAGCTTCACCATCGTGTTATATTTCGTATGAAATAATATTTTTATGATATTGATAGCTACTCCACACATTTCCTAGCCCCGTTAACATATTAACACCTGACGAGTCGAAGGCCCATTCCATCCAGACTCGATGGGTTGATGCTGCGTCGTGTACTTGCTGACGTGAGGTAAACAAGTTCTATTCTCGTCAGTACGGGGCGGTTCATTAACAATGGAATCCCGATCAAGTGTATTGCCATTCTGTTGGGGAATTCCGGCCCCTATTGACGACATAATTATAGCATGTGTAGGTAAGGTACATAAACAGAAGGTACTGAATTTTTAAACCTTGATATGATTTACATTCAAATGTACTTGCTAAATTTTTTATTTGTCTTGTAAAGTACGTTTGTAAAAGAAATATGACAGCTGCCAAATATCGCTTGTGTGTGGTCTGCTGTTGGTCTGTGGTGGTCACTCTGTGTGTTTTGACGATAAGAAAGTTAGAACGACCGCGATTGGTGACAATCTTATCGTGGGGCCCGGCCAGTACGAAACATACAAAGCAGCTGAACTCACCGCGTTTCCTTAACGTGCGTCATCATCCTGCAAATTCTGTTAAGTAATCAAGAACACTATGCCCGTGTAGATAGATAGAGACAGGGAACACGTTATTTCACAACCTGGTGAAAGAATTGCAAACAGTTTCTTATATATAAGTAGTGGTATACAATTGGCGGTCTTATCGCTCAGAGCGATCTCTTTGAGACAACCTTTGGATGGAGTGAATTGCAGGAGAAATATAGTCGGTAAATGGATGTACATAAATAGGAGAATCTGAAATATAATGGTATGTGAAGTAACAAATATGTATAGCGAAAGATTAGAAGAATATGAGTACTTATAATTACATATTACATAACGTACATGCACTTAAATAATAATATACTTACATGAATACCTACAAAATAAATACATAATCAAATACATATAAGCAACACTTATTTATTTCGGAGTTTAAGGGCCAGTTTCTGAATTGAGAATTTCAATAAGTAAATACTTAAGTAACGTTCTGTCACGCTCTCTTCTGGGAAATTCAAAGAGACAGCACTACAGTTAACTATTTACTTAGCGAAATACTGAAATCAGAAATTGGCCCTTAGTCAAGATGTCCGCTAATGAAGAATATCGCACGACCTGCTCGCATGCACCCTTCCCGGCCTCCCCCCACGACATCAGAAGTGGGATAGTAAAAATGTTATAGAGTATTTTTTATAATAAGTTTTTTTTTTTCACATCCTTTTGGACTTATGTGCTTTAGTCCGACGAGTCTAGCTATCTTTTAAATAAAATGATAGATAAAAATATATATATTAATACGGAAGAGGGTCTTTTCGAACAGATGCTGTTCCACAATCGTGTAAGACGTTAGCCACTAGCTAAATTATAGCTTCATCATGTTGCAAGCAAGACGGGCATGACATTCGTTAATCACCAATTTGACCGAAACATGTCGTGTAATTGACCGAGTTGATACACTAATCCGTCTGTGTTACTGTGGCGTACTGAGTATTGATTACTTGCCGACATTGGGTACCTATGTGATGACGTTAGGTGACAGCTGAAAACGAGCAGTCAGGGGGGCTATTGTCAAAAGATAAATGTGTACTGATTGATTGAGCCTATGTACGTCCCACTGTAGGGCACAGGCCTTCTCTCAGAGGGAGAGTATGAGCTTAATCACCACGCGTGCCCACCGCGGATTGGCGATTTCAAACGCTGGGGTATGTGAATAGCTCAGACACTAGGATTTCCTCACGATGTTTTCCTTCACAGTTAGCAAGTGGTATGGCTACTATAACTTCACAAATGTACATAACTTAGAAAACAAAGTCATAGGTACATGCCCGCACTGGGAATCGAAGCTGGATCTCTCGCTTCAGAGTCCATTGTTCTACCCACTAGGCTACCACCAATGTGTCCTACTCCAAAGCAATCGGAAATCAGAAAACGTTCACGAAAAATGTTTGTATAATATTGTTTGTCGAATGTAAATTGTAAGCTGCCTATAGGTCGAGTTTGTAATCGAAAATTTTAAATATGTCAGATCCGCGTTCAACAAAACTACAATTCATAGTTTCTTATGACAATTCGATGCACATTGCGTCGGCGAGTATTCCTACCTTGTTAATCGACTTTGCATTATACATCGGATTGTCATAGTGAACCACGAATTATAGTTCTGTGACATGGGCCCCAGGTAGCATTCGTTCACTGCTGGACTGACTTAGGCCTCTAACTTAATGTTTTTGTCCTCAAAAATCCTCATCTAGCCGCCACCAGAATTCTGGCACAGCTGTCGATATAAAACCAGTTTTCCAATTCCTGGTCGCCACTTGAGAAACGCTTACCCCATCGGTCATTATCTAGTTCTTCGGCTAATAGAAGTAAGTTGCTAAAGTATTGTATCGTTTTTAGGGTTTGTGTGAGGTAAATAAAAATGAAAATGAAAAATGTTTATTGAGCTGAACAAAAATTAACAATATATGATGTAACTCTGAACCCCAAACTAAATTAAATTGTATATTGGAGCACAGTGATCCATTCAGGGTAAACTTAAATATAACCCAAAGGGCTGTTATTTAATAAAAACATTAGTAATATAATCATATTTTAAGTGACGGAGGCAGAGAATTGCCTCAGTAAGTGGCATAGGTTTACTGTCCTATTTCGTTCGGCTTTTGTCTTAATGTAAACGATTAAGTGGCTTGATCGACGGTGTGGCGTCGGTATTTTCGTGACTTCTGTCAAAGGTTTATTTCCGTACAGACTTAAGCCGAATGAATTTAATTGCTTATGTTTAGAAAAATATAGGTATAAAATAAGTAACTAGCTGTTGCCCGCGACTTCGTTCGCGTGGTAGTTTTGATGTGTAATTTTTCGGGATAAAAAATAGCCTATGTGCTAATCCAGACTATGTTTGCGTGAAAGAGTAATAAACATCCATCCATACATACAAACTTTCGCGCTTATAATATTAGCAAGGATATAGTGAGTTAGAGCGCTTCGCCAACAAACTGCCTTGCGGTTTCGCAAAAGTTGTGTAATAATATTAAGGTTTTTTATTTTGAATAAATAAACGTGAAAAAAATAAAATATAATGCATATTTAAAAAACAGAAATAAAAAATAACCAACAACCCGACTGCTGAGAATTAACTACTAAGCAGACGGGCAAAATCAAGGTCGTCGTAATGAGTTAAGTTGGTGAATTTAGCTCCCTCCTGCTCAGTAGTTAATGTTCAGCAATTGGGTTGTTGGTTATTTTTTAAATTTTAGCCTTTTTACTAATATTTTTATGTTGATGCCTTTTGACCTATTTCACTCGTGCAAACTCGACGAATCGATTAAGGTCTTACTTGTCAAAATCTGACCTTTGATCTTATTTGTCAAAATACGAGCCAAACACTTTTTGGGCTCCCTTTTACCTTTAGATTTTACCTTTTGATTTTAAATGATGTAACTAAGAAATAATGAGATGAATATTTGTGTTACCTCTTCGAAGTGTTCGAAGGGGGGTTAAAGAGCAGCTAACCTTACGCAGTAATCATGCGTTGTGCCAGCGATCATTTACGCGAATTTCGCCTTTACTATCCATATGATTAGATCCCAAGTTGTAAAAGAGGCGATGGAAGGACTGGGCAAAGACGATAAAGTTTGTGTGTGCTGGGACCACATTTTCATGTCTATATACGTAGGTGGCGGAGCCAGAGCTGTGCAAACACGCGTTTTGTGGCTGGATACTCTGTTTGTGTGAATAATAAACAAATACGCTTAGTAATATGATAAATGGGGTGTCAAGGCAAAAGACACATTTTCAAGAAAAAATTAAATTTCTGGTATAAGTTCCATAGTTCAAAAAATTGTCATTTTATGCTTTAAACTTTGGCCTTTGCATCTATGTAACGGGATGATTTATAGTCCAGTGGCACCTTCACTCACACTAGATGGTTGAAGTTTAACTACACTAACTAAAGGTAAACTAACTTGAGCCTAAAAGTAGGCACGGGACGTGTTATATTAATTAAGCTGGTTCGTTGACCCCTAACCTTGGCAGCTCTGTATAGCATGGCCCAGCAAGACTAATGGTCGGTAGGTAGACCACAGTAGGCCGATGACATTGGGAGAATGCTTAAAAATAGTTGATTAATCTAATAAAGGACCTGAAGGGTTGAATTCAAAGATACAAAACACTGTGCCTATATTGTTCAGCAGTGAGCTCTTAGTACTTAGAGTATCTCGAATCGGTCCAAAAAAGGATATAAGTATAGAGATTATTAACTTATTCCGGAATCACTTACTTGAATTCTTTAAGGAAGAGTCGGGCCAGGTCGGGTCTTATTCGAAGTGCGTAGTGCTTACGGAAGTTTTAGTTAAGAAAAGTATAGAGATGTTATCTAATTTAAAACCACTGATAGAGTCCTCTACCGGTTGTAATAAATACAAAATGGTTTACAAAAATGGCTACGAAACTAGAATTCCCTATACTATAAGTAGGTAGGTAGAGATCTAAAGATAACGTTAGTACAAAGAACGGTACGGTAGTGCGCTAATGTGGGTTTTTATGGATAAGACTAGAATTCCATCTGAGAATACTTATATAAATTTGTATTTATATAAGTGTTCTGTTAATTTTGATTCGGATTTGTTTAGTGTTTTGTGTGTGTGACTGTTGGTGCAATAAATGTGTCTCTTTCCTTTTCTTTCTTTCTTTATATTTGATGAAGTAGGAAATGTCAGGTAGGTATCCAATAGTCAACCCCTTAAGGCATTAAGGTACAAGCGCAACGAATACAAAAATGCGAAGTGCAAAAATGCATAGAGTAAGAGGCACGATGCCCACTATTTTGACTTCTATTATTTACCGTAAGAAAAATCGCATCTTGCCTAAAATAGCATCATCATCAACCCATTATGTCCCCACCGAGGGGCACGGGTCTCTTCCCTGAGGAAGGTATAGGCCATACTCCACCACGGGGGCCAAGTCCGGATTGGTGGAGGCTTGTAGACTAGTGGCTCGTCTACTGTCAGAAGTTGTCAAGCCGCCCTAAGGCCTCTTACTTGGCTTAACGACTGCCATCTATCGACGGCAGCCGGCACCAACAGCTTAACGTGCCTTGCGAAGCACGGAACCGCTCGGAAAAATGCCACTAGCGTTAGGCATAGACGGCGACCCATCCATGCACTGAATGCGCCCCGTGTTGCTTAACCTTCGTGATCGTTTAAGATCACTCAGGCAGCCGGGGCTACGAGCGATTCTTGCATAGCATAAAGCCAACTATTAGCATGAAGGGTTTATTTAGTAACACTATGCTTACTGTTACTGTCTACTATAATTTGAACGCATGGGTTGCCACCAATTTGTACAGTCAAGAACAAAAATTTAAAATATTTTAACTTCTTTAAGGTGGGCGTGGTGCTATCTAATGTATGAAGATTTGCCATGTTTATCATTGTGCTACCGATTGTATTGAAATACAAACCGAGTAAAATGGGTTTCAGCATATAGCCGGGCAAACCCACTGCCGCTCATTAGTTCTCATTACAAAAGGCTTTCGTTTTGCGTCACGTAGTGCACGTCACTGTAATCCCATTGAAACCGCGTGTAAATAGCGCGAAACAAACACGCTGTACACTATATAAATACAAAATGATCATGTGCGAATTATTTTGTTTTCAATAATGTGAGTATTGCGGCTGGTTTTAGTTGGTTTGGGTTTCAAGTGGAATGTTTATAGCATTAAAATGTGAAAATTACTTTGCTCAATTCCACCAAAGCACCATACGGTTAGTCGACCACCGGAGCCTGAGGATACCTCGTGTTAGAGGCGAAACGCGTCGCAACGCATTTTTTCACACAAGTATTGGTGTTGGTGGTGGTGTGTTTGTGTCTTGCTTCTGCTTGAAAAAGTGGGAGAGAGGGCGGTGCATTAGCCAACCGCATGGTGCTTGTGGGATTTTGGCGGAATATAGCAAAGTAATTTTCACATTTTAATGCAATTATGGATTTCCGCAAAGTACTTAACGCCTGATTCCATACAATATCTGGAATGTTTATGTTAATTTACCGTGAACTTGTCGGTAAAGAAAAACATTAGATTATTTATTTTATTTATTTATTTGCCTCGAACAACAGGATTCATATTTGGTTAGTTCATTTCAAAACTTATATTTTTATAGGCCCTACTTAATTGTAAGCTGCTTAAGATTTATTAAAAAAAGTAGGTCAGTGTTTTTTCGTAATATTAAGTATAATTTATAAGTTTCAAAGTTGCATAACGTGAGAAAATAAACATTTTGCATTTTTTCCGTCAATGGAAGAAATTAATTTTTGCAATAAGGCCGCCAATTGTGCTGTACTATATTATTGTTTAATTCTCGTATGTAAATCTGGTGGACATACATTAAATAATACTCTATCCATCTATTTGTATTTTTATGCCTATTCATTTTGTTTTTAGTTAGTGTTGTTACATTCTTCCTCGCTAAATCTGTACTTGCGCATGATGGCGCGAATCACCCGTTTTGTCGCGCCAAAATTTCAGACTTTAACAATCAATATTATTACTATTATTCATTTATTTCAGACTTTTTGAGATTATGTATTCTTTACAATAATTTACAAAAACTTTATACTTACAATACATTTCGCAAAGATCAGCAATATCTCAAAATAAAAAACTAATTGAAATTCATCAACATCATAAAATGTATAAAATCACCCCCTGGTCATTCTGGTTTCCTCACGATGTATTCCTTTACAGTTAGCAAGTACAAATTCACAAATGTACTCGTACGTAATTTACTTAACAAAGTCATTGGTACGTGCCGGGATTCAAACCCATGACCACTCGAATGCGAGGCTAGCGTTTTACCGCTAGGGCTAACACTGCATACTCTCAGACACTTCTAAGTAATATAAGTCCTTTATATTTTCATCCAACTTTATAACGCATCAGTGTGCAAATGCCTATTTAGACGTGTTCCCTGTGAGCATTAAAATAACCCATTTTGCGTACCGTTAAAAGTGATTTACGTTGGATATAACGCTTGGCTAATTCAAAAGTATCGGACAATAAATTAACACCTTTGTGTTGGCGTGTCTGTTTGTTTTTCTCTCGGTACTATCTCGGTAAAATGGGAGATTGTATTTCTGTAGCGCGGGCGTTGTATTTGGAAACGGGTACCGATTTTTCGGTTCACTGATTTTTCAAAAAGGTCAAGTGAAAGGGTGACTATGGTAACTGTTTGTAGTTAACACCATAGTAACGAAGCCCTGGACCGCGTCTCATAAAACTACTGTCCATCGTTTATCATGACAATTCGATGTACATTGCTGGAAGAAAATACTGTCTACTATTAAGCTCATCTTTATACGAACTTCATCATCATCATCATCATCAGCCATTTGACGCCCACTGCAGGACATAGGCCTCCTTCGTGGTTTTCATAATCATAACGAACTTGTTTTAGTGCAATAAAGAATTTTTCAATTCAATTCATTGCGTAGTTGATTAGCACTATTAGTTTTCGTACTTGTTAATCTGTCGGCTATGCAATGTACATAGAATTGTAGTGAGCCATGAATTGATTAAGTTCTCTGAAAAGGGGCTCTGTTTGAGGTCAAAATCACGACTTGTTTAATTAATGGCAATGGAGAGTAGGCTAGTAATAATAATTTGTTCCAGTCACTAGTCTTACCAATCAATACATACATACATAAACTCACGTCTGTATCCCAGAGGGGTAGGCAGAGACCAGGGACTGTCACTTGCTACGATCCTGACAGATCACGTTCGCTTCCTCAACCTTCATTAGTCGTTGCACGCACGCACGCCAGTTTCGGTTACTTTATATGAACCTTTTTATTCTTACCAATCCAATATGTAAATTAATCTAAAGTCCAAATAGAAGCGGGCTATAACCAAGCTGCGACCGTGATTCTGGTTATGACAACACAGAGTTTGTTGTGCTTCGGTAGCTGAAACCAGTCGTTGTTCCGTTTCCACGAACATTATCTAGAAAATCGTATTTAATAATGTAATTATATTTCTTAGCACCTGTTCTATTCGATTGGTGAATTCCTTAATTTACCGTTTCAAGTGCCCAGTTAATTTACAAACCACTTTGCAATAAACATGTAAAGGTCAGTCCGCTGTCGGACACGTCCTAATAATTTTATTTTCAGCATTTTGTAGAAGTTATTTATTTCTCCAACGATTAATAGAGGAGTAGTTGGTGATTAACATAGGCGGTCTATATACGAGCGAGATAAGATATGGTAAGAATATTATTTTTTGCACGCAAGAGACAAGGGACATAAAATATGAAAGTAACAATGAAATGGCGGGCTTATTGCTAACAGAAATTTCTTCCAGACAACCTTGTGACGGCTAGAATAGAAAGATAAAAAACCCCCCATGTGCGTGTCGGGCCACGCGCAGTATAGGGATCCGCAGAAAGAGGGGATTTTATCTGCTTTACAGAACTAACAACATCATCAAAGTAATTTTCAATGGATTTTGTACGAAGTTTTCCTTTTCTAAGTTGGTCGTTAACTTGTAAAGTCTACTTAGCCGTGATAGTTTTCTTTTTAAGTTTACTATAGTGCTACTTTACAAGTCAAGGAGTAATAGGCGACTAACTTATTAAAGGAAAAATTCGTACAAATTCCATTGAAAATCACTTTGATGTAGTTGTTAGTTCTGTTAAGCAGATAAAAATCCCTCCTACGAAACCCTACACTGCGCGTGGCCTGACACGCACTTGCTCGGTTTTTACTTTTCGTACTTTTTATTATTTGTCGGTCTATCCACTATTACGGTTCAAGCGATAAAACCTTTTATAAGTCAGACGTTGTACGCATAGTAATGGCATGCACCCTTTGGGTATAGAACCCTAATAAAACAACTCTGTCTACACGGAAGTATTATGGTAGGTACTCGACTTGCAGAAAACAATTTGGCGGGTTTTAGAGACAGCGAAAATTGAAATCTCTTGGCACAGTTTTCGCTCAAGCTCATCTTGCTAGCACGAAGAACACTATAACATAAGATTGCACTTTTTGTGCATGTTTTGTTTATGCTCATAGCATTTTCTGGCGGAATTTTTTTATGTAACACGTACATTCATCTACATTACGACTGAAAAAACATATTTAGTTTCTTTAAAAGAACATATACTATCTTTATATATTCTTTTTGTTGCACTAACCAGTGCTGAGGGCAATTTTAAAAACCTATTTAGAGGCTACAAATTTCACCCACCCGTGCCAGACGGCACGGTGAGCCAGAGGTCGGGGTTCAAGTCCCGGCATGGGTGGAATTTGTAGCTTCTAAATATATACTATCTTTTTACCATTTATGTATGGTGTACAATAAAGAGTTTTAATCTAATCGATTGTCCAGAAGAAGAAAAATCGTGGCAGTTGCGAATTGCAGGCAAGTGACAAACCCTGGTCACTGCCTACTTCTCCGGTATAAACGCGTAAATTTATGTAATTTTTATGGGGAAAAACTACTTAGAATTACTGTCGTGCTGTACAATAAATATTACTAATAAACAGTTTATTTCAGGTATTTAGGCCTTTACAATAATTACCTTAACCTGACTATAAATAAATAAATAACTTCTACACAACATTATCACTTGTCTTAGTCCTAAACTAAGATACCCTGTGCTGTGGTAACAGACAAGGACATCACAAATACAACATAGAAACAATAGAAAACAAAATTATCTTGGCCTAGTTTAGTTTAGGGAGTTTCGTTGGCTTGTTTGGTTTAGGAAGTCTCGCCAGCCTATGGACGGTTTCACACGGGACGATAATGGTAACTGCATGAATCATGATGTTCTTATCATCCAACGGACGGTCAAAATCGTGGTAAATGTATGCAACTAGATGGCGTGAAATTAAACCCCTCTGGCTAGAGGTAAGACCTGGCCTCTAAGGCTAGTATGAAGTACGGTACGGAGTAAAGGCGTTTTGACTCTAAGCTATTAATGACTAAAATGCGAAGTCTCTCCGAAAAAACATAATTAAATAAATAAATCAATATCGCCCACACAAAACATTCACTTATCCTGGTCCCAAAATAGTTAAATAAAACTTAAGACAGAGTGATATTAAAATATGAAATTGTTATGATTTGATAACATAAATAACTTAACACCTTAATAATTTCTGGAAGGTCAAAGTCAAAGTAAAAAATTTTTGTCACTGCAAAAACAAAATGTTTACTCAGTGAACGTCAAAGTTATTAGTTTCACATTTAATACATTATGAGGGGAAGAAGCTAATAAAGAAACTCTACATTTATTCTTTTCAAGACTTTTCAACTCAAAGTTACACTACACTAGATACAATGGTACCCGTCAGCATTATTTAAATACCAGACATTTTAGTCTTCCAAATAATCCTTAATGTTATAATAGGCTTTTTTGCATAGAGTATGCTTAACACATTATTTAAACCGCGTCGGTGATAACTCTAATAATCTTGAGAAATTTTATTATAGAACCGTACACAGTGCCCCATTAACTTTTTAAAATCTTAAACGTGGAAATGCCAATTTATGTTAATTCCTAGTATCAATATTATGACGGCTACCAATATTTCCGAAAGAAACAAAGAAATAGTAGGCAAAATAATTCCAAATATATGTTTTATGTTCTAGATATAAGATAGAGAACACTTTATTGTACATAAAAAAGAAACAGACATTTCTTAACCTAAGAGTACAGACCTTATCACTAAAACTGATCTCTTCCAGACAACCTTTACAAACAAAGAAAAATAGAAAAAAAAAATACATATTAGAAAGCTCATTTGAGGAGTTAAGTTTATTGTTAAACTGTTCAAAATAATTAATTAGGTATTTGTGGTTTTTTATGAATAGTGAATTTGGCGACACTGAAGCAAAATGAAGGAAGTTTCGCGTACCATAGTTATGGGCGGGGTCTTGAAGGTTCTTCCGTTAAGTGACCACTTACGATTATGGAGGTGACATAACTGTAAAGAGAGGTCCGGAGACGTGACGTGACTGGCGTAAATAACGATGTCTTGTAGCAAGTTACGTGAGTAGTAGCCATGGGCGATGGTTCGAAAAAAAGTTTTGAAAACGACTGACTCGGTTGCCAAAAACCACCACTCGCTACAATCGAATATTCTATTGTTCAATTGTTATTTGATTGCATTCACGTATGCAGAAGATTTGAATAAATCGATTGTGTTTAGTACCTAACTAAAGTTGGTTTTATTCGAATAATTCGAACTAAAGCCCATCGTTAGTGCGGAATAGTCTGCTCGAATGATGTAAGATCTTCAGTCTGGGTGTACTTCCTTGTATGTGATGTCCTTGCCTGGTTATGTAGCCGTATACTGGGCCGTAACCTAATTTAGGACCAGGATAAATAATTGTGTAGTGTAGAAGTTATTTATTTATTTTTAGTAAACGGGTGGAATTATTACTATAATTTTACAGATGTTCGTTACTTAGATAAGAAAGTAATCGTTAAAAACTGGAATTGAACTCAGAATCTCTCGAATTTATTACATCCTGTATTAATTCGATAAATGGGAAACACTAGGAATACCCGTTATTAATGAAAAGTAGACCCACTGACATTATTGCCCGAGCACCGGAGACAAAAGGAATCTCCAAGTACTCTCTGAAAACTCAATAGCCGTGAAATGTAATGGAAATCTGGCGACGGGGAGTAGAGAAGTTTTTGATCATGTCATTGAAGAAAATGGTTTTTTAAATACCCGGACATATATTTTAACGCGGTGGTAATTGCTGTTTGGCGCTGCTGTAATTTCTTGCGATTTGTAACTATTCTTCATATTGGAAGTTGCTCGTATTGGAAAGTGAAATTCCTGCCTACGACGACGCTAGTCACGCTTTTTAAATGTCAAAAGTCGCGAGTTTCCAGTACATTAACTGTCAAATCCTGACATGTCAGTACTACAGAACGAGTGACTCGTGCCATCGTACTACTCATGCTGGTTTGGGATTTTATTACACCCTGTATAAGAAGGAAAATACCTTGAGATACGGCGTATTTTTTTTAATGTACTCAACTATGAATAATTAATAATAAATGAACTATTTATTAATCTGTCATGTTTAATTTATAGATTATCTTTTGAACCATAGTTTTTATTTTTAGTTTTTGTATATTTTTGTGAATTAGGTGTAGCGTGCATATCGTCGCATAGTAAACAATACTGCATAATTAATTTTTCCCCAATTAAGAGAAGAGACAAAAAACTTTTTAATTTCGTAAACAGTTTTTGCGGTGTTCCATAGAAAACATATTTACTTGGTGTTACAATTTCTTTAATAACGGCCGCTGATTAGAGTAAATGTTTGAATTTATATAAATATCTAGTATTCATTTATTAGCGATCTTAATGGTACATACAGTGATTTTAAACATGTTTAAGTCACATATTATCGTGGGCCCTAGTCAGGGAATTGCTAAGGTACACTTACTTATTCATACATAAGACAAAATTTTTGTGTTAATAAACATTAATTATAAATTTCACATTACAACAACACATTTAGATTTTTCTATGGATATGAATGGCATTCAAATGTCAAAACCGTCAGATTTCGACTTAAGCGGTGGTTCTAAGCGACGACAGGTTTTTTTCCCAAAGGAGTAAATCTTCTGAACTATTCGTTTATCTGAAACCCTGGTCGGACTCTTCAGAATCCGGAATTAAGCTATTCTTTTTTCCTTAACTGTTAGCTATATAGGCGTATTATTACTCCACTTTAACAACGGTTGGAATATTCTTCTTTTTGCACTAACCCGTACTGAGGACAATTTTAAAAACCTATTTAAAGGCTAAAAATACCACCCATGCCGGGACTTGAACCCGCGACCTCTGGCTAACCGTGCCAGCGCTTTCCCAACTGAGCTAATGGGCAAGTGCAAGCATCGATGAAATGGCTTGGGTGTTTTTTTTTTTTAAAACGGTTGGTATCTTAGAAAATGTAAGTGCATGCCCAGATTCGAATCAACGACCTCACGAATATTAGGCATAGGTTCACCGATGCGATCACTGCTTGTTATGTTCTTATTATTACGCAACATTAATCATACCTACAACATACGAACTAAAATTTTAATCAAGAAATTCTAAATGTTTGGTACGATGTTTTTGATTAATTCACGACAACTATTTCGAGCCCCGCTTTCGGAATATTCTGCCGGCAACTTTGGAGGTGAACTTTACTCTTGCTTGGCCGTTCTAATTAAATTTTCGAATTTCGAACGTCGAATTCGCTTTGACGACGACATATTTTATTGTCCGTATAAGTTTTTGTTTGATTCAATTCAGTCTTTGGTAAATCGAACTATCATCTAGAGATTTAAATTAGGAATTCGAAACTGATACATAATCGAGTCCTTCCTCCTCTTATCGTTATGTCATCTTAATCGATCCTTGGTTTTTATATCTTGAACTAAGAAAATAGAAAGAGTCAATAGTAGCACAGTAGTACAATAAAGATGGTAGTTTAAGTGAGTCTAGTCCATATAAGTTATATAAGGATAACTTATAAAATGGAATACCCTTGATATATAAGTTAAAATGTAACACAGGAAGGTAGGTATAATAAATTTTTTAGTTGAAGGCACAAAAAAGGAAAACGGCGAAACTAAAAAAAAAGGGCCAAGTCCGAGTCGGACTCTCGCACCGAGGGTTCCGTACAAATTTGTTGGCAGGTACTTACATAATATTATAAATAGTTCAGAAATTGAGTCTCACAGTTTTTTCCGAGCTTTTCCTGAACTTAAAAAAAAAAATAGTCTTTAATTTTTTTACGATTTAATTATAAATGTACAATTTTCATATTTTTCCCTGTATTGGTAGTATAAGATGATATTACTTGCCAAATTTCATTGTTCTAGATCAACGGAAAGTATCCTATAAATTTTTATTCCCTGGAATATCGAAATGTGCGTTTTTTTTGCGGCATAAACGGCCGTATCTTTTTTTATCGTTCATTTATTTAATAAGTTTGACTTTTTCACAGCTTCAAGAGACTAGTAGACCTGAGTATATGTTTTTTTAGTCAGATAATTTCAACTCGATGCCTCCACTTCTTCCCGAGATAAAGGTTCTTGACAGACAGACGAATGGCCGGACGGACGTGCAGATGGGCGGATGGACGGACAACAAAGTGATCCTGTGAGGGTTCCATTTTTCCTTTTGAGTTACGAATCCCTAAAAATGGTTGAACGAGTTGTACTTTGATCAGCGAACCTGAATAATGAGATTAGGTACGTACAAGCAAACAAATTACTGTTTTAGGTTTAAATTTATAGACCAATTTAATTTATTCGGACGGAACCGCACATTTATAATCGCAATTATTTAAGTCCCAAATTTCTTCAGTAAGTTAGATTGTGTTTTTTATTGATAAAATAACTTTAATCAACTTCTTCATTGAGCGGTGGCGAACGCCGGCCTCACATTCGAGAGTTCGTGAGTTCGAATCCTGGCACGTAACAATTACTGTTTTCTAAGTTACGTAAATTTATAAAGTTCTAGTAGCAATACCACTCGCTGACCGTAAAAGAAAACATCGTGAGGACACCCGAGTATGAAAAAGTCATGTGTTGAAATTGTCTAAACACATTGTAGTAAGCGTATACAGCCCCTATACGAGCCATCACAGTATATTCAAATCGGTATTAGAGGGGTTGTCCCTTACCGGCCCTTCCACCCACATTCGCTCGATATATTTGTTTTGTCAATCTCTCTTCCTTCATCCTCTCCACACGACCAAACCAACGCAACATTCCTTTTCTCAATTCTAGTCACTATATCCTATTTCAGTCCACAACGTTCTCTAATCACACTATTGCGTATCCTGTCATTCAAAGTAACACTAGACATACTTCTCAAGGACCTCATTTCTACTGCATTAATCCTACTTGCTTGCTTCTTTTGCCATACCCAAGTCTCGCTAGCATACATAAGTGTTGGGACCAGCACTCCACTATGGATAGCCAATCTAGCTCTTTTGGAGACGTTTTGGCCACTCACAAAGGAGTGCAATTCGACCAAATAGGGGAAGTATTAGCAAAGGGCAAGATAAAAAGTACCCGAAACCGGCGTGCGTGCATGCAACGACTAATGAATGTTGAGGAAGCGAAAGTGTTCTGTCAGGATCGTAGCAAGTGGCGGTCCCTGGTCTCTGCCTACCCCTCTGGGATGCAGGCGTGAGTTTATGTTATCTTATGGTATTAAAGGATATATCAAAAGTAACTTCCAGTAGTAATAAGAAATATATAGTCTGTGGTGATTTTAAAATCGACCTGCTGGTAGATTCCCCTGTGACAAGTAATTTACACCTTATTTTTAAATCATTCAATTTAGTCAATAATTTCTTAGTGCCCACCTGGATTACTGAAACTACTGCTACTTGTCTCGATAACGTCTATTGCAATTGCAATTTTTTTGATTACTCCACAGTGAATGAAGTCAGACTACAGTGGACGACCAGCCACAAGATGGACAGATGACCTGAATGATGATGATGATGACAGTGGTCAAATTATAAATTTTGAAATAGATTGAAAAAAATCAGAGCAACTTATTCTATGCAGGCACATTACAATTTAAAAAAAAAACAAGCCAAGTGCGAGTCGGATTTGCGCCCAAAGGGTTCCATTCTATTCTCAATATTAATATTAATATTATTAATATTTCAAGCGTCTGCCTGTTGCCGTCTATTAATATTGAGCAAAAAACGGCAAAACAATCACGTTCGGTGTATGGGAGACCCCCTTAAATATTTATTTTATTCTGTTTGTAGTATCTTTGTTATAGCGGCAACAGAAATACTTCATCTGCGAAAATTTAAACTGCCTAACTATCACAGTTTATGAAATATAGCCTGTTGACAGAAGGACCGACAGCGGAGTCCTAGTAATAGGGTTCCTTACCCTTTGAGTACGGAACCCTAAAAACTAGAATCATTTAAATTAGGTGTTCCAAGTAGCTAAATTACGCATTAAGGTAAAACCCTTAATGCTAAAGCCCATTATGAAGACTTTTTTTAAGTCTTTTCAGATAGATTTGAAAAAAGTTTGTAAATTAAGTAAATTACCTGGCAATGAAAATAAAGTAGGGAATGTCAGTAACAATAATTAGTTCAATAATAGAGGTCCTAGCTTCTCATTTAGCGAGAATTTTAACAAATGTGTAGATGAGGGTACAGTCCCTGAGCTAATGAAATACAGTAAGCTCGTTCGTTCATTAAAAGCAGTGATAGGTATGATCCCACAAATTTCAGACGAGTCTCGGTTTTACCCGTATTAAACAAAATATTCGAAAAGATTGTTTTAGGTTAACTACTTACGCACTTGAATAATTATCAACTTCTCCATAACCAGCAGTTTGGTTTCACACAGGGGCATTCTAGTTAAACATATTTATAGTGCATGGGAGGATTATAGGGATGCCATAGGTGTTTTTTATGACCTTTCGAAGGCATTTGATTGCATGAACCACGAGACACGATTAGAACAAGAACATTACGGATTAAAGGGGAAAGGTTTAGAACTGATGAGATCATATTTAAAAGGAAGGGTTCAAACGGCGGACATTAATCATATAAAATCGACAGGTTCACAAATAAAAATGGAAGTACCACAGAGAACAATTTTGGGGCCGTTCCTTTTCCTTGTAAATGATTTGCTATTTATGGTACAACACATGCCCGGGATGGTATTTTCAGATGGCAGCCACTTATTTTTTAAATTAAGAGACAGGAAAATAATCTTGAAAATAATATAGAAGGGAAATCTTATATGATTTTTTGGATGTAGATGACGACTAAAATCGAGCATGTGCGATTCAGCGTCAGCTTTAGCTTCGTACACTGCGCCAAAAAAAGTCTTCAGTACAAAAACAAAGCAATAGACTCACGTAAAACAGTTCCCACGGTGGTTCTCGTGCACTGCACAAGAAAAAGGAAGAATCGTCCGAAGCGCTGCCACAAAGACACCCTCTCCTCTTCGTTATCTAAGAAATGAACCCGCTTTTTCCTACCCTTATACTTTTTCCCCGCCCCCTTATCTTTTAAATTCGACTTTGATCGCTGCACAACACATGGTGGACTCTCCACATCAGTTAACACGCTCGTTTGTATTTGCACTTCAGTTTCAACGTCATCCTGAATACTTGTTTTTCGCACCACATTCGGAGGTGTGCTAAAAACACACTGGTTCTTATAAAAGCGTTTGATATCCGTATTTCAAGCGGTCGTTACTTTGTCTTGACGTGCTGCGCTGGCAGACTGACGGTAGACGCAACAGGGGCAGTAAACACTTTAAATAAACGTTGTAAAGTCTGACAAACCACTGAGGAGTTTCACAAACAACGCTGGACTATTTTATAGCTTGCATTGTGTTCCGTACGACATTTGGCCGAGATTCAAGCGTTCGGTTTTAAGAACCTCTCAAAACTAATGCGTTAAAATGAAATCCAACTTTGTTTTATGCCAGAAACGACTGGGGTATGCTCACGAGACACTTTTCGCGTATGTTTATTTCACCGAAGAGTCGTTACGTTATATTATCGGATAAGAACTACGATGAAGTACTTTATGTTTGGTGTAGTGCCAAACTATTATGAAGCGACAATTTAGATGCTTTCCAATTATAAATTGGCGAGAATAGCTCGGCATTAGTTGGCCTAATTACGAGCGTAGCGGGAAAAATCATAATGTTGTTATAGTGAAAAAATGTTGTAGGGCCATTTAATATCGCTTATCATTAACTCGAGCAATTAGTGTGGCTCTAGTCGTTTTAAGTAATGAAACTGTTCCCGTTTATGGTCGTATTTTTATTCAGCGGTATTGCAGCTGGTGCAGTTTTATGGCAGCTCTTCTTTTGGCGCAGTTGGCATAATGCATTGTGTTGCATACGCGACTTATTACGATTTAGTACTCGCGGATATGCGGAAGACAATAGTTATTAATTAAATTGATTTTAAATTAAGATACACTGAAGCGTAGGTTGGTAAAGGATGAAGGGTTCTTGATGTAAATGTTAATACTCGTAATATTATACTGTAGAACTTTAATTCTGTAGTTTTATTTCGGTGATAAACAGAAAACTTCGATAAAATACAGAATAAAAACAGGAAAATAGATAAGTCACAAACAATTTTGTCAGTACTGGTGTTTCCTCAAAAGGTAAAGTAGTAATGAAAATCCGAAAGAAATCTGGAATGAGTGAGGTCATTTTAAATTTTGAGCTTAGGATGATAGACTTCGCCTCAGTTTCTCGTACACTAACAAGCTGTTAATCTACTGTTAACAACTGTCAGTGGTTTTTTTTGTATGCATTTATAACTATTGTTAATATTTAGGACAATGCGTATTTTTGAGGTAACCCAGTGCTAAAATTTGCGGTGACATATTTTCGACAGTGAATTCATACACATACACACAAACTCATACACACACATACACACAGTCTGTATCCCAGAGGGGTAGGCAGAGTCCAGGGACTGCCACTTGCCACGATCCTGACAGATCACTTTCGCTTCCTCAAAATTCATTAGTCGCTGCATGCACGCTCGTCGGTTTCGGGTACTTTTTATCTTGCCCTTTGCTAATAAAATAAAAAAATAAGAAGACAATGAGTGATTAATGGCTTCAAGTCCATTTTCAGTCTCTTTTCGTAGCTGAAAGGCATTTAGGTACATTATATCAGCTATGAGGACGCGTTCCGAAGGCTTGGATTACTCTACTTATTGGATTTAGAGATTATATTCAGACTGTTCAATACTTGACACCTTCTCTACTATTACAGTCAATTGAATCTTGCTGAATATTTTTGCGGCACACCATAAAAAAAAACTGTACATAAAAAGGTACTTCTGTAGATGCACATTAGGATATATACTAAAATTTGTTGCAGAAATTATCAACAAACAACCGAGTCACCCAACAACAGATAAAGGGCCACCTAGAAAATGATGTTGCGGATGAACTCGCTGGAAGTGGCTCGGAATGTAAAGACACGAACCCCTGCTCCAGCTACCATACAACCAGTTTCGGGAATTTAATGGCCGATCTATAGAAAACTTAGACAAATGCAAACAAAGTATTTTCTAAGGTTAATTGTTTAGCCAATTTAAATTTAAAAATTTGCCAAAATATTTTTGGAACGTGTAAATGTATTTTCTAAGGTTAACACGAGCACTAGACCTAATAATAATTGTTTTTGATGACGGGCCATTGCTGCATAGAATAAACACTTCCGCACCACGGAACTATTCAACAGCCCGCTCTATGCCAGGGATGCCTTAAGGAAGACGCCCACGTGACTACTCACTGTGAGAGCGTGAAAAAGCAACGGACCATTTTGATTCGGAAACTGTGACCAGCAGTGACCTCAGAGTACTGCTGGCCTTATGGAAAGAGTCAGGCTAGCTGGAGTCTAGATATCACAGTTTTACCTTCAATGCCCCGAATAGGAGTCGTTTTTGTAAAAAAAAAATGTTACTTATATCCTGTTGTGCCTCATCAGGGACATGGGGCCTTTATAATAGATCTCCACTTGCTGCGGTCTATAGTAGTTGTAATATAGAGTAATATAGAGTTTTATAGAAATCTGAGCAAGTTTCCACATTATGATACCTTACAGAAGTTAATTTTGCAACTTCATTACGTAACTCAAAGTAGAAGATGCTTCAGAAAGTTGCGGTCGACCCGCACCGTGATAAATTACATTCACCGCTGAATCTTTTCGCTACTATAACAAGCCACTAATTATTGTTTTTATTTTACATGGAAATGCAAAATCCGCTGAGAAGTGATATTAGCTGCGTTGAACAAATTCAACAAGATAAAAAGTACCCGATACCGGCGTGCGTGCATACATCAACTAACGAATGTAGATGAAGAGAAATAGATCTGTCAGGATCGTGGCAAGTGGCAGAGCCTGGTCTCTGCATACCTCTCCGGGATACAGGCGCGAGTTCATGTCATGTTTTGTTATGTTTGAACGAATTAAAAATTATTTTATCGACGAGAAAAGTTGTGTTTGATGCGTAAAATAATTGTCGTAAACACCGAATAAAGTGTTATTTTTGGCGTTATTCTGAGTATTCTTCTGCGCGACACAGACAAATAACAGTATCCCATAAGATTTTCATTTTTTTATCGGGTGTACTTATTTATTTGTTATTTACTTAAATTTGGCTGATGATGTAACAAAAGCCCAGAACGTCCTCTAAAAATAACCCACAAAAATTACTGGTGCGTTGAGAAAAGAAAAAGGTAGGTATTTTTACACACGAGCATTAATTTCGTTTCGTCATTTTATGAGGCAGTTTTTCTAACTTAAGCCTTCAAGTTAGGGCCACTAAAATATTAATATAGAGAGAGGAGTCGCCGCAATACTCCAAATTATGATCCCACATATACGGGAGCAACATTTACAGCCCTGGCGGGTCGACTAGTCTTTTGCTCATGACTTTGCTCATATAAGCTTTAATATTTTTTTCATCCCCCCATCTCGGAAAGAGTATTTTTGCTCTTCGATATCTGAGTGCAAAAGCCGTTTTTATCCGCTAGAGGATAAATAAAGTAAATTGAATTTAGAACACCGTGTTCACTAAGTTTGTCAATTCAAAACATATTTAGAGGCTAAAAATTCCACCCATGCCGGGACTTGAACCCGCGACCTCTGGCTAACCGTGCCAGCGCTCTCCCAACTGAGCTAATGGGCAACTGAAGGCATTAGTGAAATTTTGAGCCTCTTTACAAACTTCTCTGTATTACGTACATATTACGTACATGGGAGAGCGCTGGCAGGTTTTTAAAATTGTCCTCAGCACGGGTTAGTACAACAAAAATAATATAATCATGTATATACAGCGATATCATTCCGATGTAAAAACCTAACTGCAAAGTGGGTTGCCAGATATGCCCCAGAACGAAAGCCATAACTACGACTCCTCAGGCGCCGACCGATTTCACGGATGAAAACAATCAGGGTTACTTATTAATTTAGAACGTAATATCTTGCAAAAAAATCATTTATTCAACGACCTTGCCTTTGCTTACTTCTTTATAATTTAACATAAATGTTTAAAGGTGGAGCAGTATCGGAAGCTACCAGAACCAGTATTGGAACTATAATAACATTACAGATGACAAAAAATGTAGTAAAATATTTCGTATAATATAAACGTATATAATAAAAAAATACGGTAACTGTTATATAATAAATATGTGCGTAGATACTATGGCACATTTTCTTATGTTATTCTACATACTGCCAAATTCAACCCTTCCTTTAACCCTACTTCTTCGTTTCGACGAATACGCGACAGAAATATTGTTGTATCTTTTTGGTGCGTGTGCGGATAACCGTGTTTTCTCTTGCCATCTCGGTGTTTGTCACGGCTTGGCGAGAGGCAACGACCGCCGGCAACCAATACAACAATTATTATTTTGCGACATTTTACTGAAATATGTACAATATCGCAATTTCCGTTGAAAATTAAATTTGTTTTTGTACTGAGTGGTCGTAAAAAAGTATGTTTTTTTTTCTGGTATGTCTGCAGTTTAAGTTTTCCCTTAAAATGAACAAATAAACTTTTTTTAAATTTCTGGTTTATTAAAAAAAAAAATCATAAGAATGTCGGTTTTGATCTTTAGAAACGCGTGCCATTTTAAACAGAAAGAAAAATAAATAAGAGTAGGTGATAAATAACAACAAATTATTTTATTAAAAAATATGTAATATGCCTGAAACATTAATGCAAGGAAAGTACGAAAAAAGTTTAATTTAAACGTAATTTAAAAGTTTTATTTAAAACCTAACGCTTCAAAAAATGGTCGTCGAATTGATGAATGGTTAGGTATTATGGCGTATGTGAGAAGCAAGGTGTCTACGCTTAAATTCTTCCTTTTGAGTCAGTCGATCCAGCATTTCGAACCGGCCAACCAAGTGGAATAGCCAAGCATTTAACAAACCAACAAATTTATATTTCACTATATATTATGCCACTAAGGCTTACTACGAGTACATATGTGGTTGACCCGAGGTAAAGCCACAAAGTATGGTATTTACGGACACCTTTATCAGGCTTTTACGATAATGGCTGCCCTGTGCCATTTAATGATTATATGATAATGGCCAAATGGACGTATTAAATAAGACTACATCTACCTGTTTTCATGGAATGGAAAGAGACAGAAGGTTTGCTAGAGCAGGACATAAATCTGTGCCTAAGCAACCGCTTTAGGGCACAGGCCTTCTCGTAGAGATAGAGTGTATGGGCACAGATTGACGACTCCAAGCTCCAAAATTAAATCGATAAATAAAATTTACCACTAAGCCGCGGACGGACGGGCAGACCGGCAGACGGACAGACATGGTAAAACTCTAAGGGTTCCTTGTCCACTACGGAACCCTAAAAAAGTATTATCTAATATATAAAAATCTCGTGTTACAGCTTTTGTTATCGAACTCCTTTGAAAAGGCTTCACCGATTTTTATGAAATTTTTTGTGTATTTGGTAGGTCTGAGAATAGCTTGTAGGCTAATTTATATGGCAAAATAACGTTTGCCAAGTCACCTAGTTTTTAGGGTTCCGTTCCCAAGGGGTACCAAACGGGGCCCTATAACTAAGACTACACTGTGCGTCTGTCTGTCACCAGGGTGTATCTCATGAACGGTGATAGATAGGCAGTTGAAATTTTCACAGATGACGTACTTCTGCTACCACTATAACAACAATTACTAAAAAGAGAATAAAATCAATATTTAAGGGGGGCTCCCGTTGTATACAAACATAATTCTTTAATGTTTTGCGGTTTTTTGCTCGATATTAATAACAGCAACAGGCCAAAATTAGTTCTAAATTCGATTAAAAAATAAATAATTAAATTAAAATAAAATGAATATTTAAGGGGGGCTCCCATACAACAAACGTGATTTTTTGCCGTTTTTTCTCGATCTTTGTGTCTAATTTTGTATAGATGGTACGGAACCCTTCGAGTTCCGAAGCGAGTCTAAGTCGCACTTGACCGGTTTTTTTATACATCTTAACCTAACAAATCTAAATCGATTTAAATACGTAAGGTGAAGATGACTGAAAAATTAATTTTGTACCGTGATTTTAATCTTTGCTACGCCGAAAACGTTGTTCACCATGGTCACTAAATTAATTTGTAAAAATTCGAATCGTCATGGTTACGCCCCCACCTTACGAAAAGTCACGGCAGACGTAGTCTAGAACATCATTGCTGAGAGCGTTTTCGCCTGCTCAAGAGAAATCGCATTTAAAATTAATTTTTTGTATATTTTTAAGTCTAATACTATTTTTGCGCAAAATTAGCTTATACGTTTATTAAATTAGCAGTTGGAAACCCATTTTGCCACCAATACCAATAACCAACGCTAAAATAGAACAATTATTATACAATTTAAGAGCTATTTAATAATTGGGTTCAAGACCGTATCGCGGCCTTTCTGTCTATATTTATTTTGTTTCACCTCTAATATTTATATTTTACGTTCACTCGTAGACAGTGTAACTTAATTAAAATCTCAAGCTGTAAATTTCGCCTGTGGGGACCGAATAAAGTGCTTACAAAGTTAAACAGGTAGCGTACTTGTAAGACATTAATTTCTACTTTTATGATCTAGTAGATTACGCTTTGTTTATTTAAGGCCTGCCTGCGCCAACGCTATCTGATAGCAATATATATATATATATATATATATATATATATATATATATATATATATATATATATATATATATATATATATATAGTGAATATGTCCAAAAATGTTCTGCACCATAGCTATACCTAGATAAATTTTATGAGTGATAAATTGTCCTCAGTACGGGTTAGTGCAACAAAAAGAATATAAGAATATAACCCTTCAATCAAATATTTACTCGTTTATCTCTGGATGCATGGCTATCGTATTTATTTATCCATACATAAGTGCTGGTCTTAACACTTATGTATGACTTGGGTATCACGTAGATAAATTTTATGACTGATAATCCTCTCAATGAACTATTTATTCGTTTATCTCTGGATAAACGAATAAATAGTTCAATAAGATAAGATAATATTTATTCATAAAATCGCAGGTATAAAGTGTACATAAGCATTAAATTTAACATAAGTAAGAGTAAGTACGAAGCCTTAATTAGGAATAAACCTGTATTTTAGGCTGTGTATGTAGGAGCTTAAATTATTATAAAGATAAAAGTTAACATTAATTCAGGAAATAAATGGTATGAATCAATAGAAACAATTAGGAAGCTTGATACTTTAGAATTAAACATGAATGAATAAACATGAACAATAGAATAGCTATCCTATTTATCCACACATTACGTTAGTTGCTGGTCTTAACACATATGTATGACTTGGGTATCACGTAGATAATTTTTATGACTGATAATCATGTCAATGAACTATTTATTTGTTTATCTCTGGATAGCTATCGTATTTATCCATACATTAGTGCTGGTCTTAACACTTATGTATGACTTGGGTATCGCAGAAGAATCAAGAAAGTGTAATTAATGTGGTGCAAATGAGGTCCATTTCCTTCCATGGATGTCGTAGAAGGCGACTGAGGAAATCATTTACCAGGACACGGACAGCAGCGTCTTCCTGAGATTCCGACCGCATACTGCGATCGCCAACTCGCCTGCCAAGCGTGGCGATTATGGCAAAACCCTTCATGGTTAGAGAACCATGAGGGAGGCCTATGTCTTGCAGTGGGCGTCAAATGGCTGATGATGATGTTGATGATGAAATGAGGTCCCTGAGAAGTATGTGTGGTGTTACTTTGAATGAGGATGGGTACGCAATAGTGTGATTAGAGAAAGTTTTGGACCGAAAAAGGACGTAGGGACTAGAATTAAGAAAGGAATATTGGTTTGTAGGGAAGAGCGGGTGATCGTGCTCTTCCACTATAAAGGGAAATTTCCCGCCAGGCAGATCGTATGCCTGGGGTCGGCCGGTCCAACTAATGTTCGTCGGACGTTATATTTATGGTATTTTATGTGAAACATTTTGCTTGCGCGATGCAGGAATGTTGGAGTTCATAGTGCGCGTGCAGAGTTGACATGTGCTCACCACAGGTTTGAACATAGAAGGATGAAGGAAGAAAAATTTACGAAAAAAATATCGAACTAACGAGGGTAGAAGAACCAGTAAGGGACATCCCAGACGGACATACTTCAAGCAAATAATCCCCTATCCATCCCAAGGCAAGATACAAAATTCTCAAAATCGACGCGCGTGCAAAAATGAATGTCGATGAAGCGAAAAAGACCAGGATGGCGGGATGTGGCAAATCCTGCTCTCTGCCTTCTTGTCTGGGATACAAGCGTAAGTCGAAATATCTATGTTTAAGAAACTAGATAAAGCAAAACCCTCCCACCTTTAATCCTATTGATGTACTGCAATTTCATGATGGGTTTTTTATTTGAGTTAGTCTGGAATTTCAAGTTACAATTTCAGCTGAAAGTCATCTGTATTTTATGTTCAGTCGTTTGGGAGTGGAAAATAATCAAGAAGGTTTCCTTTAACTTTCCCAACAAAAGACATCTCGTCGTTCTAAGATCCTTTTACAAAGTTACTACAACAAACACAAATAGGACTCAAAATCGATACTATTTCAAGCAGCTGTGGGTAAATTCAGACGTGTCTTCTTTGCCATAAATGATTTTTTGTTCATTAGATCGAAGTCATATCAAAAATTTAAGATAACTGTTGGTCTAGTAGGATCACATCTACATTACAATCACTTTAGTAGTTCAGAAGGAAACGCACCGAACGACATAGAATCGACAACATAGAATCGAATCGAATATTACCTGTAGATAAGTATAAGGCTGTTTACACACATACTCGTTCGGCGTTTTTACCCCACATCTCATTTTCTTCTGCAAACAGAGCCGCGTCACGCCCACCAAAGAAACGCTCTGACAATTTACACATCAAACAATCCTGACTTTTCCTTTTTACCCTTCGCTTGCAAACTTGGCTATTCGTGGAATAGAGAATAGTTGCGTTTCTGGCGGTCACTGCATATACCTAGCTTCTGTTCAGATGTCTTTTGAACATTCATAAATTTGGATTTTTAGGGATACGTACATTAATAGAAAAATTGTGCATTTTTAAATTAATAGGGTATATACTACAGGGTGTTTCTTGCCGGTGAAACTTAAGGGGGCACCCCCTTATCATGCACCGATTCCTATACAAAAGTAGTTTGGTTTTAATTTCCAAACAACATTCTGAATCGCAAGTAAACTTTACTAATATGTTTAGAGGATACAAATCGAGGTTTGATCAAGCTCAGAAATGCAAATCCGCTAATCAAAAAGAAATTGAGCCTTGTGAAAAGTTTGTATAAAAACGCTAAAAAGACTCTTATTTCTTTTGTATTTATTTATTCTCAATTACAAGCACGATCAAACCTCGATTTGCATGCTCATGACATATTGGTAAAGTAAAATAGCGAGCGGTGTGGTTTAAACATAAAAACCAAACCACATTTGTATGGGAATTGCCTAGTGAGGCGCCCTCTTAAGAGGATAATTTTACTTATCAATACAAATAACTTTAGTTATGAGAGCAACTCGAAAATACAACGCGAAATATCGCAAAAAATCAGCTGTTAGAATTAAATAATTCATATTTTTTTCGCTATATTGAACTGTGTCTCAAAATTTAAGTTGTTTGTATTGCTGAGTCGAATAACCCCATTAAGTTTCAGACCTTTCTGAACAATTATATTTTGCTATACTCAGGCTGATTTGCACTTATTTAAATTGAATAAACAACCAACATTTTAATGGACTTTTATACGAAGAATTTTAGCAGGTTCCATTTAAGAAAGTGGTGCAAGACGGCCTTAGCCTTTAGACAACCTTTATGCACTAGTTTTCCTTACCAGAGAAAATGCATACACTGATTCAGTTAGCGGACTATGTTATTGATGTGAAAACACCAGTTTTACTACTGCAAGTGAGGTGTAACCTCTAAATACTGATAATTAACACGGAGGAAAAACTCGCGGCGTAATATTCCCAGACCATTTAAACCTACCCAAAGGACAACCTTTCTTTTTTACTTTTCCTTTCCAGAGGAAAAAGTTGGCATTACCAACTCTCAGTGTCCTTAAACTTTATAAACAGCCGTGCTCAACGGGAATACCAGATAGAAGTTTAACTGAGAAGGTAGTAATCAAGCACACAATAACATGTGCGATGGAGTCAGACAGAAACAAAGAGTATGAGGCTCCATTTCCGACGTCTAGCAGAATCTAGTCCATGTCCAGTCCACTCATTGAATTGTGTCACAAGCATCACGCGCTCTGTTAAACGTACCATAGCACGTGTTTAGACTGAGTTAACTCTGTACAGTAACATTTTGGACTCGGCGTGAGTTACTTAGCCGCTTTCGTCAGGTAATAAAGTCGATTATTATGTTTTAATTAAAAGTTTCGCTAAAGCCCACACACAGTGGTAAATTAGACGATGTGAAGAGTTTTCTGTAGTCTGATAAGGTGGAATGTAGTTTTTTTTTACATAGTGGATTTTTTTCTAGGACATAGTTCGTATTGTTTATAGCTTGATTGGTTTGATGAAAATAATTGTTATACCTTTAGCTTATACTTTTCTCCGTTTTTTTATTAAACTAATTGGAATACTGTTGTGAATAAAATTGAAATAAAGTGTTATGAAATAATACCGCATTTACATAAAGCATTATTGATAACCCAATCAAATATTCGTTATAAATACCTATTTTCAAGCACGTGTGTTATGTTTCAGATGCGTTTGTTGCGTTTTCAAGCTGTTTGTGAAAGATGAAAGTATCGTTACTTGTTTTCGCGGCATAACAACGTTCTTGAAGAAAAAATGAATGTTCCTTAAAAATAATAAAAGCATCGCGTTACCTAAAGCGAACTTGACTCCGGTCCACGCGGAGCGGACGTAGTGGAAGAGGCGTCGGTAGAGTGGGCGGGGGCGGCGGCGGCGCGGCGCCTCGGCCTCCGCGTCCGGCCCTGGCGAGGGGGCGCCCGGCGCGTCGCCCGCGCCCCCCCCGCGACCCTCCACGCTCGTCGCCGTGGCACACACCCAGCTTTGCCACCGACGCGCTCGCTCAGTGTAAACGCGCCACTAGCTCACAAACCGCCTTCCCGTGCATCGGCCTACGTTTCCGCCTGCTCGACAGCGTCATAAGACTTTCGACACTGGCATTATTTCACACTAACACATTCACAACAGTGGATGTACACTTGTTTTCGGCACTCAGTTAAGCGGCCCTTTATGTTTCGCACACGCAGGTACTTTCGTCCGGTATTGGCGAGTTTCGATGGAAATAAATTATACAGTTTTGTGTACGGAATTAATTACTGCGACACAGTCAATTTTAAAACATCGAGTTACAAAGACTATGGAAGCTTCAACTTTTTAATTGCTTTTCCGGCAACACGAGAGTGTTTCCGTTTTAAATTTTCGTTTTTAAAGCTGGAAGTTTTTCAATAAATGGGGTTGGAGGCGACAGTGGGAGCCGGGAACCTGTGGACAAAGAAACGAGTTTGTTAGTACTGTTAGTGGAACAAGCGGTGAAAATTAGTTTGCTGTTAAAGCCAGGTTTTGACGGTCTTAGTACGCTTGGACCGTGTGCGTACAGTTTTAGTTGATTATGACGGTCAGTGCGCTCGGACCGAGTGCGTCGTCATAATCAACTAAAACTGTACGCACACGGTCCGAGCGTACTAAGACCGTCAAAACCCGGCTTAAGCTAGAAGATATTTTATTTTATAGTCAGTTGCTGTTTGCGTCACAGTAACGCGGATCTTTAGCTCATATTTGAATAAGGGTTATTCTACAGATCATCATCATCAACGGTGACATTTTTTTATATTGGAACTGTGTAATTATCACGCATAATTTTATTAGTTATGTATAAAGATTTTATGTTGACCACTGTGATTAAATGAAAACAATTGTAATGAAATATCGATCTCTTGACTTGACTGAACCTTGCAGAAGGAACGCGGGTGAAAACCCGGGCCCTTGAACAGAATAGTTAAGAGTTACAATACCTACTTAAACAATTTAGATGTATTTTCCCTATCGCTCCTGTCATTCCGTGTATTGGCCATGGAATGTTTGGAAAGGGAACTGTAGCTTTTCTCAAATTTTGATTAGTTTTTGTATATTTTTACCCCCAAAACTATTTCAATGCAAAGTATACACGGTTTCAATGCAACATCTAAAAGGCACAAGAATATAAAATTAAGTTCTCTGTTTTTTTTCTAATTTATTTAATCTGTAGTCAATGGTGCTGGTGGTACAATTACGTAATACTTTAAATAATCAAGTACCTAATTATGTTAAAATCCATGGTCAGGGATATTGAAGACTTGTTCATGTGAAGAAATTCCTTCATGTAGAAACATTGGTCCCATATTTTACCTCATTAGGGTATGTATTTTCAAAATAGCTGAGAACTGGCTTTTGTTTATAAACAAAAACCTATTTTAAACACACTAAATATTTACTTCCCATAAAAACTGTCGTCCCTTATTTTACCCCCAGAGAAGAATCATTTGCAGAAATGCTTATAAAACTGGCTTTCATTTGTAATGAAAAGATTAGACACCACTTTTCATACTTATATATCCCATACTAATTTTGAAAATATTTTATCCCCTTAGGGGATGAATTTCTAAAAACAAACACACAACCTGACTTTTATGTCTATCTATCTATTACAAACTGATGGAGTTTGTAATGTGGATATTGGTATTTACGAATATCCATACTACTAATTTTAAAAAATAAGATAAGATTGGTAATAGGAAGCTAAGCGACAAACGTAAAATATATAAAAAAATTGTTAAAACTTTTTCTGCAGCACGACATAGCTTTATAGGTCTTAGTTTAAGCGATATAAGAGCTACATATAAGTTTACCATAACTTTGTAGCCTTTTATTGTGTAGGTATATCATAAGCGTATCTACGTAGGCACTTGTTTTAGAACTGCGTAGTAACGGAGTGATTAATCTTCTTCGGTCTTTGTATAAAGTACTTTTCAATGCTCCACGAACTTTCAAAACTTTCGGGTAGAGATATTGGAACTTCATTAAGGAAATTTATTAGTTCTTCGACCTTTTTTTTCAACGGTCTTAGGAATTCAGCAAAAGAGGCTTTATAATTTGTAAGATATGGCGTGAGAGATGGCATTTGGGGAGAAAGACCTATAACCGGCAGTGAGCAGGCAGCGTTGCGCTGATCATAATGATGATGAACATATTGCCGTCGGAACCATGGTTGTTATGGCTATGACTTAGTTCCTTGTATTTTTCCCCTGTTCAAAGAGAAAAGCTTTTAGCACGTTTTATTTACAAGAATAAGATTATTAAGAAGATTGGAATCTTTCCACGCCCTGTTAGCTACCATATAGACGTCCCAAATACACAGTTGCAAAACACACTTTGCTCAGTTCCAAATAGTTTAGATTGAACTATGCAGACCCTAGTCCATAAGAAGAGACTAAGGCAAACCTAACCCGTTCACTAAGTGCCGTATAAATATTCATACTGTAACATTGAATGGTTGGAATACCCAACTGGCCGCAAACGTCTGGACTTGTTAGTCCCTGAAATTGTACCTACAGTAGGTATAAGTTCTAGCATATAAGCTGCGGATAGGACTGTACTTATGAGGCTGCCTCTAAATTGCGCAATTCCTGAGTCATTTTTATCATCATCATCATCATCATCATCAACCATTTGACGCCCACTGCAGGACATGGCCTCCCTCGTGGTTTTCATAACCATGAGGGGTTTTGCCATAATCGTCACGCTTGGCAGGCGGGTTGGCGATTGGAAGCATGGCAGTATGCGGTTGGAATCTCAGGAAGACGCTGCTGGCCGTCTCCTAGTCATTGATTTCCTTAGTCGCCTTATACGACATCCACGGAAGGAAATAGAGGGACGCTATTTTTAATCCGGCGCCACACGGAACATTTTTCTCATCATTTTTATCATCTTGTAACAACTTTTCTTAATTGAGTTCGATCTCAGATTTATATTTTTCAAATTACCATAATTTTTGACGTGACGTGATCTCACGTTCGTTTTGAGCATTATCTATTGAACAGCGCCGCTACAAAGCACAAAAGCCATTAAAAGTTAACAGAAAGTCGTATAACAAAAGTTGTTTTAATGAGACGTTCTAATTGACATTTTCAGAAATGGCGCATATTTAGGTAGCTCTGCAGTTGATGGCATTTATCTGTAGTTCTCCATTTTCATCCATTTCCTTCCGCGGATGTCGTAGAAGGCGACTTAGGAAATCAATTACCAGGAGACGGGCAGTAGCGTCAGCCTGAGATTCCAACCGCATACTGCGATCGCCAACCGCCTGCCAAGCGTGGCGACTATGGCAAAACCCCTCATGGTTATGAAAACCACGAAGGAGGCCTGTGTCCTGCAGTAGGCGTCAAATGGCTGAGTTTCTATCTATTCAGCCTAGGCCTGTACTGTATAGCCTATATTGTTGATCATAGACCTATTCGCCGTCCAACCAACTTCTCCGGTCCCCGGCTAGTCTCTTCCACTGCCCACCTACCGCCTTGTTTACGTCATTGACCAACCGGGCAGTGGGTCCATTTATCCACTTGATTAATGCCAAAGATAGCAACATCCGATTCGGCCAATCAGGTGTCTGTATTTGGCCACCATGACACTTAGTTTAATATGGTGATTACAGTTTTGTTGTTCTTTTGTGTGATATTTATTTTTGTGGAATTAAACAGAATACGGTATATTTTTCCAATAAAAGGTGAAAAACCACACAATGGAAAGTTTTCCTACCCCATGTGACAAAAAGTCTAGTAGAAAAAAGCAAGCTGACCCCGATAAATGGAAGAGAAATGTGGCTAAAAAACTGCGATAAGTTTAAGTGTGATTTAACGTTTTTGATCCTTTAAATATTTTTTAAATGACACAAAAAGGAAGAGATTTTTAATTCGATTGTTTGTTTACCCCAACTGCGCCAAGCAAAAGAGTGGTAGGTAGTGTGTTTAACAGCCTATGTATGTTTGTATGTGTGTATGTATGTATGTTCCTTTGTGACATTATATTATCGAAAACGCGTGGGCCGATTTTGACAATTCGCACGTCGTTTGATTCGTCTTGATGGCGCGAGTGTCATAGGTAGGGTGCATTAAAATCTAATAAATCCGAAATGCGGATTATGTAAATAGATAGATAGATAGAATATTATTTATTGTACACAAAGATTACATTACCTATCTAGCAACGATTTTTTTTCTTGTCCAATGAAAAATCCACTAATTTTAAATTCTATAATATTATTGGTTTAAAATAAAAGTTTATAATTTCATTTGTCGGTATAGTGTGCCTTAGATACAATAAGCTGCTGACGCAGACACCTGTTGTATGTACTTTACACCAAAAGTATTAAGATTATTCAGTCTAACTATGATCTAAAATCTGTGGTTGCAAATGTAGCAACATCCCAGAGATTTGGTTGCAAAAGTAGCAATATCCACGAGTTGGGCGCAGAAACAGAAACATCCAAACTAAACGTCTGGTTTTTAGCAAAAATATGATATTACTATAAAATCCTAAATGTTTCTTGTATTAATCACATGATTATCTAAATATGTAGGTATGTTAAAAATATCACCATATAGTTATGTTATTGCTTTAAAACCAAAAAAATTGTTTACTGCCATTTTGGGAAAACTGGATGTTGCTGCCTTTGCATCTATATGACTCAATTGTTTTGTTCAATTTTACATTTTATCGACAAAAAAACTTTTAAAGGGTTTTTCTTCTTTGTAGTGGCGCTGCTTGATAGGTATTGCTTAAATTCATAATATGTGCTAAATATGATTGATATTTCTCAATGTATCACATTAGTTTACTGAAGGTAGAGCGCGAAATTGATAAAGCGCGTGAGCGTAAATTTAATCAAATTATATAAACCCTGATATTTCATTCAAAAAGTACACATCTGATAAGAAAGTTATAGAATAATCGTTGTTGTCTTAAGAATTACGCATTTTTGAAGTACCTGTGGATACAACGCTCACTGTGGATACAGGCTGTAGTGCCTTAGTAACTACCAGTCCGACGATGTCGTGTCGTTAAGCCGGTTCCATATCGGACGATAACCCAATATGAAACCGGCCATCGACAGTTCATTTATACCTTCGACGGTTTTAAATGAACATTGGCGAAACACCAAGAGCTGACGGGCCCAAAGTCTGTCGCAAGTGGGTAAACTTTGAATTTATTCACAGAACCCTCTCTTTGACCGCTGTGGTTCTGATCCCGGCCCAATTACACGTTTATAGTGACGTCATCGCGTTTAGAATGCCTTAGGTCAGGGTTTCTCAAACTTATGGCTCCACGTACCCCTGTTGAAGTTGTGGCGAGCACATGTCAACTCTGCGCGCGCACTATAAACTCCGATATTCCTGCATCGCGCAAGCAAAATGTTTCACATGACATACCATAAATATAACGTCCGACAAACATCAGTCGGACCGGCCGTCCCCAGGCATACGATCTGCCTGGCAGGAAATTTCCCTTTATAGTGGGAGAGCACGATCACCCACTCTTCCCTATAGTGGTGACCCTCGACAGAACATTGTCAAACATTCTTCGCTCTCGCAGCACCCCACATACAACCAGTCTCAAAGCAAGGCCAGCATCCTCTTTCCTCTCACCTCATCAGTTCCACTACAGTCAACGCACCGACTACTGGTACTGATGTTGATCTCCCCCAACCCCTCGGCACGGCAGCCACACAGCAACAGCGCACGTTGCCAGTGGTACAGCAGCCTTCACCCGTTCCTATCACATGCGCGGTCCCCATGGTATTGTCGCCGGTGAAGTGACTGTTAGCCGCCGAACATCCTCAACCGCTAGTCCACTCACTGACTCAGCGCCTCCTGGCACTTGCAGGCTTTAGAGCACAGACTTCGATTCCTATCAGACCTAGCTATGCGTAGCTACGGTCTTGAAGGGGAGTGATGTGGCGAGCACATGTCAACTCTGCGCGCGCACTATAAACTCCGATATTCCTGCATCGCGCAAGCAAAATGTTTCACATGACATACCATAAATATAACGTCCGACAAACATCAGTCAGACCGGCCGTCCCCAGGCATACGATCTGCCTGGCGGGAAATTTCCCTTTATAGTGGAAGAGCACGATCACCCGCTCTTCCCTATAAAGTTTCTAGATGACAGCGAACCTCTAACCGCCCCCCGCGCATGTAACAATAAATAAAACAAATAAACACTGAGCAAACGAGTGTTGCCAATTGCAGTTTTAGAAAAGTAGTAGATGAACTATAAAAATGGGTAAGAATGGGAAGATTTGAATAAGGAAAATCAGTAGATCTAACTAATTATACTATAAATTTGGTTCGGAACATTTGTAAGATAAGTCCGTACATTACATTATTTACCTATATCTCGTCGCGAACCCCCTACCGTCGAATGGCGAACCCCTAGGGGTTCGCGTACCCCACTTTGGGGAACCCTGCCTTAGGCTAAGTTACGGGAAAAACGAGGTTATATTCTGCCCTTTATTTATATTGTCATTAAGAAGCTTCTTAGGAAGATGATACAGTTTAGTGTTGTTTCTTAAAATAATCACCGGTTTGGAACAATTTACATTCTGTTTGTTGAATGTCAATGTATAATGTTAGCCGCTACCTTCGGGCCGAATTTTTAGCGGAGAAAAAGGCAGCGGAACAAAACCTCCGCTTTGAATATCTTTTCTCAAATCATCTTAACATCTCAATTACATCAGTTGCTACCTACGAGTACCTACATGTTACTTTTCTTAGAAAAGTATGAACAAATTAATAAATGGCGATTCTCTTAAGACTCACAACAGACTATACAAAACTACGAAATACCAGTTTAACAAACTGTGTTAATAATAACGAAAGTAATAACTTTCGTATCTTTAAGTAGCCGGCCAGTAGACAAAGTTCCCAGCTTTAAAATTCGAGTTGAAAAGATAACTTGCGAGTCTTCTTTGGCACAAAACATTAATACTTAGAATATCCAGTCTTCAAAGTCAAAGTAGAGATTTTCGATTGTAGATTATATTTTGCGATAAAAAAAAGTTAAAATATTAGATAAAAATGTTTTATCTTTCTTAACAAAACAATGTTTTCTTTAGTTCACTTCTGTCTATTAGCGAGAGTCCGACTCATAATTGGACGATTCTTGTGCATTTTAATGTACAGAGTCCCAACCAAAAATACCAAAAAAGGTTAAGTTATTTATATAAAAAAAAAAAATTTTTTTTGTGTATTGTGTGAGTGTTATATTTAATATGTTATTCTTGTAACATTCTAATATTCATTTTTTGTTTTGGTTTCTTTTTTAGGGTTCCGTACCCAAAAGCTGTTACTAAGACTCTACTGTCCGTCTGTCTGTCTATCAAAAACAGAATAAAAATAATAGGTATTTAAGTGGGGCTCCCATATAACAAACGTGATTTTTTGCAGTTTTTTGCTCGATATTAATAACGGCAACAGGTAGACTTTTTTTAAAATTTTAATAACTAATTTGAATAAATTTTACATATATTTTTATATGGTAGTCTTACTACTAAAAGAGATCTCTTCCGGTCTTGGATATTGTGGTTGTCACATTCTAAAATTCAGCTATTATTGTATTTTTCTTTCGTTTTTAGAGTTCCGTACCCAAAGGGGTAAGGGACCCTATTACTAAGACTCCACTGTCCGTCTGTCTTTCTGTCTGTTTGTCTAGCTGTCTCTCACCAGGCTGTTCCTCATGAACCCTGATAGCTAGACAGTTGAAATTTTCAAAGATGATGTATTTCTGTTGCCACTATAACAACAAATACTAAAAACAGAATAGAATAGATATACAAGGGGGCTCTCATACAACAAACGTTATCTAAAGACAGCGCTCGCCATCTAGCGGCCATCTATGTAATCTTCACTGTCACTTCTTCACTTCACTTCTTGTTGGTTTCTATAGCCGGCGCTGTTCTCAAATTAGATCTTTGTCTAATGTTGTATAGATAATGGTACGGAACCCTTTGTGCGCGAGTCCGACTTGCACTTGGCCGGTTTTTCTTGCCAGCCTTGTTGCACAATCACCACAGAAATCGCTACCTCTTTATCATCTCTTTAGAAACTATTTTTCAATATGCGTCAGCAATGACTTCGTAACCTCTTTGCAGACTTATTTGTAAACAAAACTTGCTTCAAAGATAGAATTCAAAGCGGAATATCTATCTCTTTCTATGCTGTGGTGGTTACCTTTCTCATTCTACAGTGTGATGTTAAAATACAATTTGTTTCAGAGTGTAAAATAACCTCCTTATGTTTTACCGGTCCTTTCTGTTCTGACCCAGTATTGATTCTTTCGTAGCCCCGGCTGCCTGAGTGATCTTAAACGATCACGAAGGTTAAGCAACACTGGGCGCGTTCAGTGCATGGATGGGTCGCCGTCTATGCCTAACACTAGTGGCATTTTTCCGAGCGGTTCCGTGCTTCGCAAGGCACGTTAAGCTGTTGGTGCCGGCTGCCGTCGATAGATGGTAGTCGTTAAGCCAAGTCAGAGGCCTTAGGGCGGCTTGACAACTTCTGACAGTAGACGAGCCACTAGTCTACAAGCCTCCACCAATCCGGACTTGGCCCCCGTGGTGGAGTATGGCCTATACCTTCCTCAGGGAAGAGACCCGTGCCCCTCGGTGGGGACATAATGGGTTGATGATGATTGATTCTTTTTATTATGATAAATTTTAAAAGCAATAGAAACTTTACATAACATTTGTGTAAATATTTTGACTTAATTCTTGATCGAGTTATTTATTAATTATTAACATTCTCGTAATTATTTTGAACATTTCGGTTCGAAACTGTAAATCTCAGTTCAAAGTGGAATGAAGTATCGTAGCGTTGAAAACTGGTTTCTGTTTGTAGGGCTCCGTACCTGAAAAGAAAAAAACGGAACCCTCATAGGATCACTTTTTTATCCGTCCGTTTGTCCGTCCGTCTGTCTGTCAAGACCTCTTATCACGGGAACGCGTGGATGTATCGAGTTGAATTTAAAACCATATACTTATGTCTACAGTCTCTTGAAGCTGTTAAAAGTCAAACTTCTAAGTTAACGTAAAAAAAAGATAAGACCGTTTTTCCGTCGACCTAGAACTATGAAATTTGGCAAGTTATATCGTCTTATACTAAAAATACAGGGGAAAACCTGAAATACATTTGTAACTTAATCATAAAAAATATTAACATAATAGTTTTTGAAGTTCAGGAAAAGCTCGGAATAACCGCGGGACTCGGTTCCTGAACTATACCTACAATATTGTACAGAATCGTCGTTACGGACTCGCACTTGTCCGGTTTCTAAATATTTTAGAGTGTGTCGTTCAAAACCCAGAAACAAGTGAAAATAAAAACAATTTAGTGTGCCGACGCCGACCATAAGATAGCTTTCGCCGACCATAGGATAATAAACTATGCAAAATTTAATATTTTTTTAACGTTTTCTATGTTATTAACTGCACTACTTGGATTTTTGTCCGAAACCTAGTCTAAAGTCTTACGAAAGTTTTAGTAAAAAAGTTTTCTGGTCACGGTTAGAATGCCACCTTTAAAGTCACGACAATAAAAAAAAAGACATTTATTTTAACAATTTAACACATCACAAGAAAAAAGGCATACCACTCATAGTTACAGATAAGGAAAAGAAAAAAAAAATTACATATATTTACAATTTACAGTTTTAATTTTTGACAAAACATTTGTAGCTATAATATTTGCTCAGTTGTAAAGTAAAGAAAAAATAAAAATTTACATAATAATGCAAGATACGACAGAGCAAAGTCAGAGTACATCATGTGGAGGGTCAAAGTTGCCACTGGTTTCACCCTGTAGAATAGAGGGGCTCCTATTTCGCTTCTCGATTTGCATCAGGATCGGACCCCGACCGCGGCTCATGCAAATGTCCGCCAAATGTTAAGGAAAATCTGTTACGAAAGGGAAAAACGAAAATGAGTCAGCTAAGCGTCTTTCCCTATTAAATTAACAGGCGTGCTTTTTTGTACTCTTTTGGGTTTTACAGTACAGTAGTTCTTTCCTTTTTAGAATTGGGTATTCAACTAGGAAACCTTATAGTTTTGCCATGTCCATCCGTCTGTCCGTCTGTCTGTCTGCGGCTTAGCACGGATGCGACAAGTAGTAGAAAGCTTAAATTTGGCATAGTAATCATGCCAAAAAAAGGTGGGATAAAATAGTAAAAAAAACATGTTTTAGTATAAAAATTGTAAACACATACCTACTATTTGATCAGCAATAAAATAAAATTTTTGTAAAAAAACATTTGTTTTGATTGACTTCATGTTAAATGTAAATTATAATTTCAGCAATGTTTTAGCGCCCGAAGTTTCATAAGAAAAAGTTTTCCAACAGTTTTCCAACCATATCATTGAACAGTATAAAAATCATAAGTTTTGTCCCAATTTCCATTTCCATTCCAATTTATGTATAGTTTTTTGTTTGGTCTATGAAATTGAATGAAGTGATAAAAATATTGAAACTTACGTAGGTAGGTAGGTACAGTAAATGAAAATAAAATATATTTAAAAGTTTGAAGTGTCTGCATTTATTTTTCTAGTGCCATCACGTGGTTATAATTTCGAAAGTATACATTCAAGTATACATTTTTCAATCATAAAAAAATGCTAGCAAGACGAATCTATCTATCCAGACCAGACTATAAATAGAGCCCAATGCAGTGATGGGTATAGGCCTCTTCCTAATGGGTTGGAGTGAAAAGGATGCTAGAAATAAAACGAGCCATAATCATTTACATTTTACGATTTCACCGCAGGGTACTACAGATTTAACACGACTACAACTATCCGAATCAAATTCAAAAGGTCCCTGGAGTAACGCGTTATGTTCAAGGTCGAAGGGTCTATCCTTATCCTATCGAGCCGTCTTTCAATAGTCCTTGAAATAACCAGTTTGTAACTAACATCTGTCCTTCAATTCAACAAACATTTAACAAACAGAATTTACCCGTAAATTGGTTCACATCGAGATAAATTTGTGAATTCTTGATTCCTAAAAGACGAGTGTTTAATTTGTTTAAAAAGAAGATTAGAAAATACTCCCCAGTATTAAGCTCGCCTTTGTACAAAATTGTTGTTTCTGCAATAAAGAATTTTTCAATTCAATTCAATTCAAGGTCCCAACTATGCAAGCTGCAATGCTTTAATGGGGTCCTCATATAGAAAAATACAAACGAGATATGCAACTGCTGATTAGTTACTTCCAAAGTATTCAAGGCAACCCAGAAGATAATACCTATGCCCAACAGTGGGCTGTGTTTATGGGCTGCTTACATAGATAGATAATATTAGGTTCAGGCAGTACACATTAACTATCTTGGGCCCATACTAGGTTACCCTGTGATAATATATGTTTACCAGTTAAGAATTTCGCTAACAAAATAATCCAGACTAAGGTCATTTGTCTAAATTAAAGTACGTCGTCAGCGGGAATCGCACCCACGACCTCTAGCACGATAATCAAACGTGAAACACTCACTCTGAGATCATATTCTTCTTGCAGAATATGGTTTGTCCATCCCATGGTCTAGGATTGGGTAGGGTTAGTACCCATCAGAGAATGACGCAGTACTAACGGATTCGAACTTCCAATTCGTTCGACATTTTTTAAGGGGACATTCTCACCATGATTTAGAAACATATGGTGCTAGTTTTGAAGCAATAACAAAAAGGTAATCGGAAATAACTTCACTTAGACATAACCGACAATATCGGAAGGAAAAGTAATAAGAAAAACTCTATGGTTCCAACGTCTTATGGTCTATATTAACTCAGTTGTTCTTTTACTTGTTTACACATATCGGCCGATATGACGTTACGAAACTTCCTACGAATTTGAATTTGGATTTACATTTTCGAACTAAAGGTCGAAAATCACGAATATAATGGTCTTACCATTACTGTTAAATCATTAATAATACTGCTTATCGTAATGTAAAGACGTTTCCTCAAAATATTGCTAATGATTTTAAAATCACTCTTTCGTGATGCCAAAACTAAAACCTATTTTAATAATATCTTAGTTAACTCGTTTTTGTTTACCGTATGCTATGTGCAGTTGTAAGTATTAGATTTAAAGTCATGTAACATGTATATTAAACTAAAGGAAGCCGTGATTAAGCGCGTGCACAGCGTGCTGTAACATTGTATACACACTACACGTATACACACTACATGTATTTAGACGTGTAGTGTGTATACATGTGGTAACATGTAAAGTCGTGTAACATGTATCTAGACATTACAATACCGGGTATCTGTACATTAAATTACCGGAAGCGGTGATTAAGCGCGTGGTACCCAAACCGCGCTGGTGTTAAGTTTAACACGCTACGGCTTGGCCCCGATTAAACTTTTTAAGCCACTGCGAAAGCAACACGTAAAACGGCAGAAAATGCTCAGAAGGACTTCTACAACAATTAATTGTGCAGGTAAAATATACATTTTTTTATGCAGCCTATGTACGTCCCACTGCAGGGAGAGAATATGGGCTTAATTACCATGCGTGCCCACCGCGCATTGGCAATTTCAAGCGCTGAGGTTTGCCTATAAATAAAAAAGGCCATCCTTTGTATTTTGTTTTTATCTCAACCATTTGTTATGTTTGTGTTTCACTGCCTTGTTGATCTAGCGGTATCACGTCTGATTACAATGCCGGAGGTCGTAAGTTTGATTCCCACTGGACGCCACCGTACATTTTTACAAATGGCCTTAGTCTGGGTGTATTTATGTTGTCCTTGCCTGGTTACCGTAGCACACAGCATCTTAGTTTGGGACCCAGGACAAGTGATTGAGTTGTGTAGAATTTATTTGTTCATGTAAATTTGTAGGGTACTTACAGTAAATAATATTCTTATCTAAACTACTGGTAATTCTGAAAGAATAAGAAAAAAAGCTAAATAGAAATAGCATTTCAAAATTAAAGTAAAGTTTGCTTCTGATTTAAGAATTTTAGGATAATTGATACTGTTTCGGTCTCAATCAATTATAAGGTTAATAACAGAACTGGACTGTGTCAAAAAAAATAAAATTGAAAATTGACTGATACATCATTCTATTCCTAGGTAAAGATGCCTAATGAAAATTAACAAAAGACAACTCCTTTACATAAAAAGAAAAGTAACCTCTTTATTACGTGCCATGTACCTTCTTGTTGTAATATTTCTTACAGATACTTTACTTAATCTGACATCAGTTTTTAGGGTTCCGTAGTCGACACGAAACCCTTATAGTTTCGTCATGTCCGTCCGTTTGTCTGTCTGTCCGCGGCCTAGCTCACAGACGATTAGTACTAGCAAGTTGGAATTTGCCGTAGACATGCATATTAAACCGTAGAAAAAAACCTTAAAAAAATATTCGTTTGCAAAATATTAAGCTTTAAAGCGCAAATTTTTGTCAGAGTAGGGCGTCCCCCCCTCTCCCGTGTAAAGGCTGTTTGTAAAAACGTGAAAAAAAAGGCCAGGAATACACATAAAAAACCGGCCAAGTGCGAGTCGGACTCGCGCACGAACGGTTCCGTACCGTTATCTATACAACATTAGGCAAAGATCGAATTTGAGAACAGCGCCATCAATAGAAACCAACAAAAAGCGTTTAACATTGACATATAACGACTCGCTAGACGGCGAGCGCTGTCTTTAGACAACGTTTGTTGTATGAGAACGCCTGTTCAATAATTATTTTATTCTGTTTTTAGTATTTAATGTTATAGCGGCAACAGAAATACATCATCTGTGAAAATTTCAAGTGCCTAGCTATCACGGTTCATGAGATACAGCCTGGTGACAGACAGACAGACGGACAGCGGAGTCTTAGTAATAACAGAAGTGGTAATATAACCTTACCCAGTATAGGTGATATAGATTTTTATTCAAAAAAAGAAGCATATTAAAGGTGTAACAAAATCCCCACAACATCCGAAAATCGAGGCGTTCTTCTCGTCAATGCGACCGAACTTTGCTGAAGACAAAACTTCGCCGAGTCGCTAGAAAAATCCATGTTACCAATGTAACAGCTGATATATTTTTTCGCGATTTCAAACGTTTTTCCATATTAAACGTTGTTCGGATTAAAAGGTAGAGCCCCCAATTTTCCGAACCGATGTATGTTGAGATTTTGCTACACACTCTATAATTAAACACAGATACAGATTTGAGTGAGGGTCTGCTGTATTAAATATGTACTTTGTAAAATTTCTTGAATAAATAACTATAAAAAAAATATTCTTTCGTATATAAAGTACCAAAATGAATTAGGGGAGTCGTCCCCCTTTTTTAAAACGTAAACATACTAATGGCACTCACAGTACTTGGTAGGTACTAAATGCTTTTAATGCGCAAAGAGCCGACAAGAGAATAGCTGTCGTGTCAACTTAGGTATAGAAATGGTTGCTCACGCTTGACAAATCCCGTCTGACAGCCCAGACCGGGAAACTAAATTGCCTGCGCTCAAAAATATACAGCGTCCTTAGCACGTCTTAAGCATTCAAATAGACCAATTCGTGCCAAACTTAAATTAAATTCTGTCTGGTACTAATGGAAGCGTAAAAAGAAAAAGAAAATTGTTTTTATAATTCAAAGGGCTTCGAGGCATATTAACGGCCAGCATTCAAATTTGACATTAGACCACAGATAAACAAATAAGTTTCCGAGAGTAGCTAAATAGTTTTAAAAACTTATTTAGAGGCTAAAAATTCCACCCATGCCGGAACTTGAACCCGCGACCTCTGGCTAATCGTGCCAGCGCTCTCCCAACTGAGCTAATGGGCACGTGCAGGCATCGGCAAAATTTCGAGCCTCTATACAAACTTCCCTGTATTACGTACAGGCAGCGACATCTGGCCGACGCAATTTACATCACTTGCAGCCCCGAGTAACCCAATTTGCAGTTTGGTTTTTACCACGGAATGATATCGCAGTACCTACATGATTATGGCTAAATAGTTGTAAGATAAATATAAATTACATATATAAAAAAAAAATTAGTAACCAAAACTAAATTGAATACTACACTTTTTCAGCGGTCGTCGTGGAAGCCCTGACTCAGACAGAAGCTAAAATTACCTAGCATAAAAGCATAGTTTATTGCTCAAATTATATTGGTTAGAGTCTAGAATCACTAAATACCTACTAAATTAGAAAAAAATAATATCTTTACTTATCCCTACCCTTATCAGCAAGAACTATTTTACGACGATCGAACTTTCCACAGCACCCGGGTTTCTCATAAATAACTCTCACATAAGCACTCCAATCTATTACTTAGACGAAGACGAGGATATTTGCATATGCAAATGTCATCTGTCTACTCATGGTCTTCCCAATTCGGAGCGAATTTATAGCATCAAACGGTCCACAATAGCTCCATCACTGTCACATCTTGTAGGACGGAGCGGTTTAGCGGCAAAAGTAACAGTTGACTGCCGTTAAAGTGTTACTTTATTTTGGAATTAATACTCTAATGTTAAGGGTCGATTCAGATTGACAGACTAATTTAACAGACTTATAAATACAACAGTCCGCACTGTTATATTATTACCTATAAATATACAGTGAGTCCGCCGTATTGTACATTAGGCTAAATGCAATAAAAGTATTAAATAATAATAAATATAACAGTGATGTACTAAGCTGTGCAGGAACAGCTTCTATATTATGCGCGCCAAATTCTGGGCGATTCCAAACATCTAACTGTCAAATTCCATACGAAATACCTACTATCGTAAACGTCAGAATTCCGTCAAGATTTGGTAAAGTCTCACAATCTCGCTAAAAACCATGCTGTTGCTATGATTCTTTACATAGTAACCATAGTAAGTTTTTTTATTATTGTTCAAGGAGAAAAAACAGAATTGACAAACTTATAAGATAAAAAATATTAGAGTTAATATAGTACATTTTGGCAATTCCACAGCATGGGCAACTTGTCATTTTGGCATTTTGTCTTTTGTTGTTTGTTCGTTTATATGTGAGATGTATGTATTAGTATTTTATAATTATATGTATGTTTGTATATTATATATTATTATATAAAAATCTATAGGTCCGTGTGGCGCCGGATTAAGAATAGCGTCACTCCATATCATTCCGTGGACCAAGAGACGGGCAGCAGCGTCTTCCTGAGATTCCAACCGCATACTGCGATCGCCAACCCGCCTGCCAAGCGTGGCGATTATGGCGAACCCCCTCATGGTAATGAATACCACGAAGGAGGCCTATGTCCTATAGTAGGCGTCAAATGGCTGATGATGATAGTAAATATTTGTATTCTATGGTTAGTTTAAGTATTTTATTAAATATGTATGAATATTAGTTCTCAGTTAGATTATGTACATTTTTTATATATTTTCATCCTATATATTTCATGTACACCTACCTAACTACTCTCTTCATCTTTCAGTTCTATCCATCCTAAGGTTGCCTGGAAGGGATTGCTTTTAGCGATAAGACCGCCAATTGTATACGGCTAAACTTAGAAATGTAAGCCATTTAATGTATTTTGTCTTCTGGTGTGTACAATAAAGTGTTCTTATCTAATCTAATCTAATTTCGACAGGATTTGGTGTGCGTAATTAGGTCACTGGCCGAAGTACGTGAAAAATGCGCCATCACTGAGGTACTTAAATATATATTTTTTTTTACCAACTATTGACCTTTTTACTGTTCAATTCTTTAACTTTTACCATGTGATACTTCCATATTAAATGCATTCATTGACGCTTTTGGGAAATATCGGAACATTTTTTAGGGTTCACCTTAAAAGGAAAAAAAAGCGGAACCCTAATTAAAAGATCACTTTATTGTCCGACTGTCTGTTCGTTTGTACGTTAGTCTGCCCTTCCATGTGTCTCGTAAGACTGCTTAGCAAAAAAATACAATTATAAACTCAGAATAAGGAAAAAGTCTTTTAATTAATCTGAGATTACAAACTTACATTTGCAGTTTGTTTGTATAGGAAAACAAACTATTCAACTGCAACATTAAGTTTGCATATGTTTGTCCGGAGCCAGCGCGAGTCTTACACACACTTTCCAGTTGACCAATCACTCTGAAACTCCCTCATTACGAAAAAGTAAGTACTTAGTAATTCATGCAGTAACGTTATACATAAAACAAAATGGTAGATAGTCGACAAAGTTGGGACATTGGTCACGCAATATCAGAAGACCTCAATGACATCAAGCGACCCTAGTGTGTGTTTACCCCTTAGGTCCGGGCCATAAAGTGATGAATAATTAAGTTAGCTGCTAAGTGTTTATGTCCTATGACCCAGGTCAGGGTCAAAGATATACTTTGGGGTTATGTTATATCAGACCCTTATTCTGTGTCCCGACGCAAAGTTTTAAGCAGGCGAGGGGAGAGCCTGCTTAGAAGGAGTTAAACTGCTGAAATTTTCAACTTTGGAGATATTCGGGCCTACATCGTTTTCATATGGATTGCCAAGGATCTAGAAAAATGAATTTTTCGGACAGTTTTTGAGTATGACCATGGTAGTGCATTTTTGCCTTCAAGCTATGTAAATAAATCCCTATAGGCGTCAAAACCAAAGTAATTTTTTTTTATTCAAAGTAGCACAGAACCTACGACTTAATGAACGTTATAAGTTAAACTAGGTGTCCATTTCAAAATCTAGATCATTTTGGAGAAAAAATTGACAAAATAACCCAAACTTAGTCTTAGGCGTGACTATGTTTTTACAAATACATGCATAAATTCAAGCCTGTATCCCGGAGGGGTAGGCAAAGAACAGGGTTTGCCACTTGCCACCATCCTGGCACATTCGCTTCATCACTAGTGGCTACCAGTTTTATCTTTTTCGCCCGTTTTTACGACTTTGAAGAGAAAACACAGTTATTACACCCACAATATTTTTAAACCACCAATCCGACGTTACCTAACCCACATTGTGTGGTTGACGTGAAAATAAAAAATCCCTAATTTAGGTATAGGGTGTACCTGGGTACCTTAATAGTAGTTTATGTGACTGTCACATAATGAGGGTTATTAAAACACGAGCGAGATTTTAAAAAACGAGCCTTGGCGAGTTTTTTAATAGCATTCGCGAGTGTTTTAATACCAAGTTATGTGCAGTCTCATACACTACTTTATCTACACTCATGTCTTAATCTTCAAAGTAAGGAATCAAAGGAAAACACGTTTGACAAGCTTTGTACTTTACATAAATCTACGGTTATTTTTGAAACAAAATGGCGCAATTTCGACAAAAGTATCTTGACATTCAATCATCTGCACTCAGTTTTGCGCGCGCAATTTTAGGTATTTTTAGTTGCACTTTTGGTACCACGAAAATGAAATTAGGTTTTTTATAGAGTCAACGTTTGACATTAAAAAAAAAACACTTAAAAAAAAACAACTGTAACATAAAGTGAAAAATCTGACCTTTAATGTAACTTTATATTACACTTTTTTTATTTTCTTTAAAGTTATGTATTGTTTAAAGCCTGTCAATATGTGTTTACCTTTGAATTCTTAATTTGAAGATTATGATATGAGTGTAGATAAAATAATATTTTGCGAAGGTTTTACATTACCGTTTTGTTGGCGTTGGTGATACGTATTTCTATGCCAAATTTTTGCTCTCAAGTACTAAGTGTCTCCGAACTGAGACGCGAATAGACAGTCAGACGGACGGACATACAAAACTATAACAATTCATCGTTGACTACGGAACCCTACAAGAAGATACCACATACTTCTTTGCATATGCCTAGGCACGTTGTTCTGAGACGTTACTTCCTCATTTTCGATTCTTGTCTGTATCGACTCACATTTTTATTAACTTCACAGATATCATTCATCATCAACCCATTATGTCCCCACCGAGGGGCACGGGTCTCTTCCCTGAGGAAGGTATAGGCCATACTCCACCACGGGGGCCAAGTCCGGATTGGTGGAGGCTTGTAGACTAGTGGCTCGTCTACTGTCAGAAGTTGTCAAGCCGCCCTAAGGCCTCTGACTTGGCTTAACGACTGCCATCTATCGACGGCAGCCGGCACCAACAGCTTAACGTGCCTTGCGAAGCACAGATATCATTAACCTCACAGATTCAATCAAATGTCACGAAAATAATTCAATTCGTCTCTCGTAAAAGGTTTTACTGCTCCCTTTGCGTTAAAAGTAAAAAGGGAACACTGACAAAGGTACCGCTTTATCAGAATAGGCCTTGTGAATTAATAAAATTGTCCCATACCTTTAGGCAAAGCGCCTGTTACATAAGTACTTTTTATCATAAGATATAGAAAAGTACTATTTGTAGTTTTTAGGGTTCCGTTCCGTCAACAAGGAACCCCTATAGTTTCGCCATGTCCGTCCGTCTGCCTGTCCGTGGCCTAGCACAGAGGCGATAAGTATTATAAAGCTGAAATTTGGCATAGATGTAGGTACATATTTATTACACCGACAAAACGGTAAACAAAATTTTGAACAAATTTTTGATAGGGCATCTCCCCAACACCTATTAGGGATGCATTTTTTTTTCTCGCCTGCATCGTAGTGTATCCATCGTTGGATTGGTCGCTTAAAATTATTGCGCTTAAAACGTTTTTTGAATCATCTCTAAGCTCGGCCGTGGTCAGACACACACGGCGAAACTATAAGGGTTCCTTGTTGACCACGGAACCCTAAAAACTCGTAGGCAGTAACACAGTTACCATTTAGTATCATAGTCCCTTATCAATAAACAGATTACGAAAAAAAAATTTGGTATGATATTTATGAGCACTATTTTTTAATATTTTACCATCTCTGTAGATACATAGTACCTGCTAATCCTTTGTATTATCTGACCAGATCTAGAGCCTTCAATTCCTCGAATCCAGATAGGAACTCTGTAATAATCCCTTTGAACCTCCTAACACAACATAACTTAGAACAAACGCCTCCATGAAACGGAATAGGCTCTTCGATTCCCAAATGTGCCATTTCATGTACGGTCGGGCACAATTTCTGAACTAGGTTCTCTTATTGCACATGAAATAAGTGCGGGGTTCGTTAAAAAAGGTATTCCCTTGCAGGTAACTGTATCTACCCAAATGCAAGCCTTGTCTAAAGCTTTGAAGGGAAATGTCAGAAGGTTGACTTAAATTTCCTGACTGCAGCGGAGCCCAAAATGAAGGTAATGTGTTTTGGCTCGTATGTATGTATGTACGATACTATGTTTTCTGTGTGACGCCGGATTAAGAATAGCGTCACTCCATTTCCTTCCGTGGATGTCGGAGAAGGTGACTAAGGAAATACATTACCAGGAGACGGGCAGCAGCGTCTTCCTGAGATTCCAACCGCATACTGCGATCGCCAACGCGCCTGCCAAGCGTGGCGATTATGGCAAAACCTATCATGGTTACCATGAGGGAGGCCTGTGCCCTGCAGTGGGCGACAAATGGCTTCTGATGATGATGTTTTCTCATGACCCCTTAACCGATTGGCAGATTTTGACAAATAAGATGTCGATATAGTCCGCACAGATCTTCTTGGCGGTAACGAGAACGTAGTCACGGATCGTTTGCACATCGCTTACTGTCCTTACACTGTATGTGTGAATAATTGACGTAGTGTGATGCGTAGTAAACTACTAATAGTCAATTACTAAAGTAGTCAATTACCCATACATACACTGTAAAGACAGTAAGGTATGTACAAACGGTCTGTGACTATGTTCACGTTACCGCCAAAAAGATCTGTGTGGTCTATACTAATGCCTCCTTTTATGAACAGTGTAAAAAGTGAACGTCTGAATTGTTTGTAACCCCTTTTTGGATGAATAAATATTTTTTTATTTTGAATCAGCCCGTACTCAGCCATTGCTAGACATAGGCGCGAAACACATAGATGGGACGTGGGGCGAGGGCGCGGTAAGTTGTATAGAGTTAACAGACAACAGTCCTTGCTCTGCGGTCGCTCTTGGTCTGTGACTCTATGCATCTTACTGCGCCCTCGCCCCTCGTCCTACTTGTGTTTCGCGCTTTAGTCTCCCTCAAGGCACGTCACTTCTTTCAGCAAAACATCACACAAAGCATGTAATAAAATAAAGCGTTTATTAGTTTTAACATGACTTCTGCACATCTTAATCACATATGGCCCCAATCGAATCTATCATGTGCTACGATAGCTTTGTTAATTTTTGTCGCATGTGATGAATCAAATTAATTGGTACTGTTATAAGTGATGGACTTGGACAATGACAACCATAATGACCATTGACGAGATGGACAGAAGTACAAGGGGACTGTTGCAAGTCCTATACGCCTATGCCCAACAGTGAGTTCAGTAAGGGTGGAACCAACTGCTGCGCGTAGGCATATTCCCCCAGACTATGGAGTCTGAATAGATGGATAGATTTGTAGGATGTAGTTTGAACTCAGCGGTACTTCTAAATGTTGTGTTATCACGTCACACGTGGAAACTTCCTCCTTTCTATGGTAATCTTAAGTCGACTTTGTTATTCTAAGTTAGTTGAGTCAGCGGAATTTTGGCACAGGAGTTTCCGGTGCTCACCACCTTGGAGAAATAAACATAGGAATAACGATCTGCGTTTCGAACATGCTGTTTTTCGGACACTCGTTTTTGCGTATTGAGCTAATATCAACCATCCATCGCCAAGTTTTCTGCCGAATCCTTAGCACTAATTTCGTAAAACCTGCAATGTAATACAAATATTATAAATCATTGCCAATAACGCGAATGCAATAGCCAGTTGAAGCGCAGTGTAAGATAGGATGAAGTTTATTTGTCCAATAAGAAGGTAAAAAACACGTTCTCCTTAGGGTAGAAGCCTGTGGCTTTTGTTTCAATACCAGCTCCAGCTTATGATAGTATTTTAGGGTTCCGTACCCGATACGTGCTGAAGGGGACCCTGTTAACATTTCTAGGATATTTGTATGCTTACAACGAATGTTTCCCCACGACGAAGGGTGCTGGGCTGAGATAAATATTTTTCTTTTATAAGTACAATTATCGTATAGGGAACCCGCAGAGCACCAGTTCAACTTTCATTTGACCTTTTATTTCCCGACTACGGCAGAGCTAAATATATGAGTTATGGTTTTAGCAGATTGTTTATGTACATGTATGTACGTAGGTGTGTATGATTGTATTTACAGATGTTCCACCGTCGTTAATAAACTGCCCGTCAAATGTCGATGAATGATGTGTCAATCGGTACGTTAATACGTTCCGGGTCCTAAAAACCTCATAATTTACGAACAAAATAAAAATTAAAGATGTGACATTAAAAAGAGGCCTCTGAGTGTTTTATGCTATCGTTGCCAAAAAAAATGGGAAAATAAATCTAATTTTAAAAATATAGTAATATATTATAATATTATATGTCCGTGTGGCGCCGGATTAAGAACAGCGTCACTCCGTTTCCTTCCGTGGATGTCGTAGAAGGCGACTAAGTAAATTACTTACCAGGAGCATACTGCGATCGCCAACCCGCCTGCCAAGCGCGGCGATTATCGCAAAACCCTTCATGATTATGAAAACTACGCAGGAGTTCTATACCCTGCAGTGGGCTTCAAATGGCTGATGATGATGATGATGATGATTATAATATTCCAAGCGACAGAAAACCCATCATCATCATCATCTTCAGCCATTTGACGCCCGCTGTAGGACATAGGCCTCCCTCATGGTTTTCCGGTCTTGTGATGCCGCCCTCAGAAAACCCGTTTCACTTTATTTCAGCGTTTGTGAATATTACTAGCGCCATTTATTAATAGTGGACATTTATAGCTTTAAAACTAAATAACTTAAGCTTGTTCTATATTGATGTGAGTGGTTGTGTAAGACTAGTTCGCGCATCTTTCTTTTTAACCGACTTCAAAAAGGTAGGAGGTTATCAATTCGACGCGTATATATATATATATACGTAATCGGTGTTATGGAGGAACATAGCTCCTCCTCCATAATACCGATTACGACAATTATTTTTTTGTTCGAACAGATCTAACGTCCCATTAGTCCCATTTTAATTTGGTGAAGATCTGAGGAAGACTTTCAGTGATGGAAAACCGGACTCTTCAATGGACAGCAGTAAATAAGGCCTAATGGGGCCCATCCTTTAGTAATATCCGTATGTTTCATAAAATAGCGTAAAAGTAGTCCCAAGTTAATTTGGTGAGGTTCTGCTGAAGACTTTCGGAGATGGAAATTTAGAACATCAAATTTTAAAGCAACGAATTATGTAGGGTAAATTATGGTTATAAGGGACTTGTGTATTTTTGTCAAGCTCCCCCACTAAAAATTTCAAAATAAAAAATAAAAACCGACTTCGAAACACTACAACAATACTTCTAATTATTTAAATTATTTGTAACTTTTTAGTGCTGTAGTGTTTCGAAGTCGGTTTTTATTTTTATTTATTCGTATACAAGGCACAACCGCTAGTGTTGAAAAGGAAATGTTGATTAAATACAATTTCAAATTATACTTAGTGACGCAATTTCACTAAATACTTATTCTGCAGTACAATAACAAAGACTTGAAAATTTGCAGGCCTAATGTTGCGCTTAACGTTGATAAGATCCTGATTTTCTTCGACAGCGCATTAATCATTCAAGCCAAGATAACTTCAGCCAGAAAATTGATAAAGGGTGTAATGGGTATCGGTGTATTCCCAGAGTTCCAATTATAGGGTCGGCGGAATAAATAAAGCATATTATAAGTCTAAAACACAAAATTTTGAGGCAATGAAAAAATCATGTAATTAGTAAAATTACTCTATAACATTTTTAAATTAACAGAGAGCTGTAATGAAACAATGAATTGAACATACGTGTTTTTTAGGGTTTCGTACCCAAAGGGTGCCAAACGGGACTCCATTACTAAGACTTCACTGACCGTCTGTCTGTCTGTCTGTCTAGCTGTCACCAGGCTGTATCTCATGAAGCGTGGCAGTTCAAAATTTCACAGATGATGTATTTTTGTTGCTGCTATAACGAAAAATACTAAAAAAATAATAAAATAAATATTTAAGGGGTGCTCCCATACACCAAACGTAATTTTTCCGTTTTATGCTCGATATTAATAACGGCAACAGGTGGACGCTTGAAATATTCACAGAATATTTAGTTCTATATTCGCTTCAAAAATAAGTGATTAAATTAAAATAAAATATTTTTTAAGGGGTTGCTCATACAAAAACGTATGTTTTGCCGTCTTTTGCTTGATATTAATAACGGCAATAGGTAGACGCTTGAAATATTCACAGAATATTTGGTTCTATATTCGCCGGAAAAATAAATGATTTAATTAAAATAAAATAAATTGTTAAGGGGCTCCCATACATCAAACGAGATTCTTTGCCGATTTCTCTCGATGTTTGTGTCTAATGTTGCATAGATAATGGTACGGAACCCTTCTTGCGCGAGTCCGACTCTCACTTGGCCGGTTTTTTTATTTACAAAAAACAAGCAAACTGGTGTTTTAATTAATAATGTTCAATAAACAATAATTTAATGACAATTTGACTTATGCGCTTTAGTCCGCCGACCCTAATTGTCAATTCACTTTTACTATTGATAGAACTCAAATACGCTGCATAATTATACACGCTGATAATTTTTAAGCGATTTCAAAAGTTTTCACCATTAGTGAGTTGTTTTTACTAGTCAGTAAAACTCAGGCAACATTTTCGGACATACCTTATATACGATATACAATCTAAAATAAAAAGGCTTACGAAAAAAGTTACCGCTGATATAAAAGACACCAAACGAGACTGTTCTGCCCTCTCAATTCTTCACAAATTGCGAATCATTTGTAGAGCCACATTTTAATTCAAAACTGACTTGGTGGAATTCTTGGAATTTTCATCTAATTTATTTGTTATATTTGGTACAAAAATACTCACCTTCATTAAAGACCACTTTACCAGACAAATAAACTAAGTAAATTTAACACAACAAAACGAATTTTCCGGGAACTGTTTCTTTTTATTAATCGACTTAGGGCATTTGTGTTGGAAGCAGCGGTTAGATAAAACCAACTCTGTATTATCTAAAACTAAAGTCTTTATTTCTCGGTAAAGAAAGGTTAGGTATACAAGACTAGTGAAAAGTTGTGATAGCTTAGCGAAATAAATGACCTTATTTCTCCGATGCCCGGAAAGGGTACGCACAGACAACATCCATTTATTATCTTCGCAGTAGAAGGAAAAAGTAATGGACTTAATCAAATAAAGCTGCCTTTTTTTTGTTAACCACGAAATGGACCTGGGTATTTCTTCATTTAAGATTTATAACTGTTTCCTTGTGCATCTTTGTCTGCGTCGATGCGATGTGCCGTGAGTCACTAGACCAGGAGGGAGAGTCTCTAAAGTGGATAGTTGTTCAATAGAGTTATATTAGTTAGATTATATTAGCATACTCGTAGATAGTAGGTATAGACATGGACTTAATAACTATTTAGAAGTCCTATTTAAAATTGTCCTCAGCACGGGTTAGTGCAACAAAAAGAATATAATGAACTTAATAGCCAAAGTTTGCCAAAGGTCATTAAAAGGACTCTCCTGTAAACTCACGTAGAATGGTATGCAGAACTATGAAAAGTTTTTGATACAATCTCAGTTTTATTACAATTACATGTGGTTTATAGCAATGTTCACAAAGGCGTACATTTGTACAAATGGCCTCATTCTGGGTGTATTTTCATGTTTGTGACGTCCTTGCCTTATTGTGTGGAAGTTATTATTATTTTGTAATAAAAAAAACAAAAAACGGTTGATGGATAAAACGAATAAGATAACCAGCAAGGAGTTCCGTTCGTTATTGCATACTTTTTGGTAGACGCAAACAGCCATTCAAATGGGGGCGTGGTGGCCGGGTCCGAGGAGTATTACGTACGAAGTAGTGTCTTGAGGAAACCTGAGTGTCCGAGCTATTCAAATACCTCAGCGCTTGAAATCGCCAATACACGGTGGACACGCGTGGTGATTAAGCCCATACTCTCTCCTTGAGAGAAGGCCTGTGCCCTACAGTGGGACGTATATAGGCTGCTTAAGTAGTACTTGGCCCCCGTGGTGTAGTATGGCCTATACCTTCTTCAGGGAAGAGACCTGTGCCCCTCGGTGGGGACATAATGGGTTGATGATGAAGTAGTATGTCGTTTTAGTCTGTAATACGAAGTATCCAAAATTACAAGTAAGTAGCTTTGTAAGTAATAATAGACCCGTTATTCATTGCTTCTCCGACTCCCCAAGGTTTGATTTAAGAAATATCTTACAAAGATAAGCTCTACTTACAGGTTGTGGGTGCGTTCCCGCTGGAGGCCGTCGTACTTGACACCGTGTTTGTAATGTTTGCCATGTTTGCTTATACATCTCTTATTTGGTCGAAGTATGTCCGCCTGGGTCGTCCCTTACCGGCTCTTCCACCCACATTCGTTCGATATATTTTTTTCGTCAATCTTTCTTCCTTCATCCTCTTCACATGTCCAAACCAACGCAATATTCCTTTCTCAATTCTAGTCATTACATCCTCTTTCAGTTCACAACGTTCTCTCGTTCTGTCATTCAATGTAACACCAGACATACTTCTCAAGGACCTCAATTTTACTGCTTACTTTCTTGCTTCTTTGCCATGAAAGTATAAATATGAAAGAATATCGAAATATTAATAACAGCACGTACCTAGAAACTGGCTTATCCCAGTTGATTGTAAAATACAAACAGTTGTTGAGAATTAATTACTTTTACTCGGAAAGAAATCAAAATACGGAAAAGATGATTCATAGTATTGTTGCTGGTCGGAAAACATTTTCAATCGTATTTTTGCCGTAGCCGTATTTTTCAGGGAAATGCTTTTAACGTTTCGGAAATACAGTTGAATTGAAATTGAAATTTAGAGACGAATAAATGTGGAGTTTCTTTGTTAGCACATAATCTATTCATTGTGAAACTAACAACTTTGACGAATGACGAATAAAAATATTTGAACTGAATGGAATGGAAAAGAATCATTTATTTTAGGATTCCGTATCTGAAAGGTGCCAAACGGGACCCTATTACTAAGACTTCACTGTCTGTCTTCGTCTGTCTCTCTGTCTGTCTGTCATCAGGCTGTATCTCATGAACCGTGACAGCGAGGCAGTTGAAATTTTCACAGATAATGTATTTGTGTTGCCGCTGTAAACAAATACTAAAAACACAATAAAATTAATATTTAAGGGGGGCTCTCATACAACAAACGTATATTTAATGCTGGTTTTAGCTCGCTATTAATAACGGCAACAGGCAGATGCTTGAAACATTCTCAGAATATTTAGTTCCATATTTGTTTAAACATTCTCAGAATATTTAGTTCCATATTTGTTTAAAAAATAAACAGTTAAATTAAAATATTAGGGGTTTAAGTATGAAACTGCCGTTTTATTGCAATAGGTTCTTTGAATTGACATAGAATCTTCATGGTTTGAGGTTTTCGAATGAAACTTTTTTCAAATGGTTTCTAAGATGTTCTTTTTTTAAAAAATGTGAAACATTTGAATATCGACTTTCAATTGTTTTTGTTATTCAATTTAGACAAGAAAGATGGATACTACGAAAATTCGAGTGATTTTTGAATACGAGTTCCGACGCGGAACTAACGCGGCTGAAACAGCCCGCAATATCAATGCTGCGTTTGGAGAGGGGTCTACTAATGAACGCACCGTGCGATTTTGGTTTAAACGCTTTCGTGATGGAAATTTCGACTTAAAGAACGAGCCACGAGGAAGACCGCCCACACAGGTGAATAACGATGAATTAAGAGAGATAGTAGAAGCCGACCCTAGTCAAACTACCCAGGAATTAGCGGCATGGTTTAACGTTACCTAACCCACAATATTGACTCACTTGCGTCAAATCAATAAAATAAAAAAATACGAAAAATGGGTGCCTCATAATCACTCGAATTTTCGCAGTATCCATCTTTCTTGTATAAATTGAAAAACAAAAACAATTGAAAGTCGATATTCAAATGTTTCACATTTTTAAAAAAAATAACATCATAGAAACCATTTGAAAAATGTTTCATTCGAAAACCTCAAACCATGAAGATTCTATATTATCAATTCAAAGAACCTATTGCAATAAAACGGCAATTTCATACTTTAACCCCTATTAAAATAAGTATTCCGTGTGGCGCCGGATTAAGAATAGCGTCACTCCATTTCCTTCCGTAGATGTCGTAGAAGGCGACTAAGGAAATACATTACCAGGAGACGGGCAGCAGCGTTTTCCTGAGATTCCAACCGCATACTGCGATCGCCAACCCGCCTGCCAAGCGTGGCGATTGTGGCAAAACCCTTCATGGTTAGGAAAACCATGAGAAGGCCTATGTCCTGCAGTGGGCGTCAAATGGCTGATGATGATGATGATGAAATATTTAAGAGGGGCTCCCATACAACTAACTTGATTTTTTGCGTTTTTTCCCGATCTTTATGCTTTATGTTGTATAGATAATGGTACGGAACCCTCCGTACTCGAGTCCGACTCGCACTTGGCCGGTTTCTTTAATACACGATTTGACTAAGTGTTTTTTGTGAGTGCTTTTAAGTATGTTTTGAACATCGCTACTGCAAAATACTCTGTTATGTTACCAATAAGTTTTTTTGATATAAAAAAACATCATTACGTAATTTTATTCTTTTTGTTGCACTAATCCGTGCTAAGGACAATTTTTAAAAACCTATTTAGGGGCTAAAAATTCCACCCATGACGGGAAATTGAACCCGCGACCTCTGGTTAACCGTGCCAGCGCTCTCCCAACTGAGCTAATGGGCAAGTGCAGGCATCAGTGAAATTGGAGCCTCTTTGCATATAGTATTTCTCTGTATTACGTACAGGCAGTGACATCTGGCCGAAGCAGTTTACATCACTTGCAACCCCAGCCAGAGCCAGAGGTCGCGAGTTCAAGTCCCGGCATGGGTGGAATTTTTAGCCTCTAAATAGGTTTCTAAAAATGATTACGTAAGTAAAATATTAAAAAGTCTATTTATGTTTTGTTTACAGATATCAAGCGAGAGATGTAATCGAGGGGAAAACAGTTGTCCAGGTACTTTCTTTAATAAATATTTAAATATCGTTCTAGCCTTAACACTTACAAAAAAACTAATTCTACCCAGTCAAGAATTAATCATTTTTGCATAGTCGTTAACCGGCAACGTCTCTTGAATAATTCACATAAATATGGCTGAAAGAACATCATAAAACCAACATGAACAGAATTCAAACAGTCTCTTTCAGAAACAATATAAAGTTCCCTCGCGCGACTTAATAAAGAAAAATAGGCAATTTAACTTGGTAGCAAGTTTTTGGAGCTAAAACAGTATACGCTGTGCCAGATTACAGTATTTCAATGTAAACAAACCAGAATAAATACAACCGATGGGAGTCATTCTCTCAGAGAGTGTGTGGTATTAATTACAACGCGTGCCCACATCTGATGGAATTTAATCACTGAAGTATGTAACACCTCAGACACTCAGATTTCCTCACGATAATTTCTTTTACTTTAGCAAGTGGTACTGCTGCTACGAATTTCTAACATGCCCGGTATATATCCGTATTTAGGTAATAGTAGATCAGATTAGATTAGATCTGAGTGGCGCCGGATTAAGAATAGCGTCACTCCATTTCCTTCCATGGATTTCGTAGAAGGCGACTAAGGAAATCAATAACTAGGAGACGGGCAGCAGCGTCTTCCTGAGATTCCAACCGCATACTGCGATCGCCAACCCGCCTGCCAAGCGTGGCGATTATGGCAAAACCCCTCGTGGTTATAAAATCCACGAAGGAGGCCTCTGTCCTGCAGTGGGCGTCAAATGGCATCAGCCATTGGCATCGTCAGATGATGATGAGATTAGATTAGATTAGAACACTTTATTGTACACACCAGAATACAAAATACATTAAAAGGCTTACATGTCTAAGTTTTGCCGTATACAATTGGCGGTCTTAAAGGCGATGAGTAGACCTCTGGACTAACAACTGAGATTATTATATGAGGTCCTTTATAACCGTCCGAAGCCAGGGTACAATCAATACATATTCAGCTATATACTTAACTTTCATAATAACCTATTCTTTAGTACCCGTAGGACCCTCGCAATACACTGCTCTACCGCCGCTCTGTTTAAACAGTTTTAATGGAAGTGAAATATTTATGGTAACATTTAATGTCTACTTCTTTTCCTGTTTTGTCTAGAACCTAGACCAAGGAGAAAAGGTGACCTAGGCTGTAAATTATTCATATAATTGATCTATGAAATAACTATCTACACTATATTTATTTTTTGATCTTGATCGTGTTAACAAATGCACAACTACATCTACGGAATTTTTTAATGGAACTGAGTATAGCTTGTCTGGTTAAGAAGGAAAATACTGTCACGAATTTGGCTTGCCCAAGTTTTCTGGTAATTAATGATAAACTGTATTTGTTAAAACAGTGGCTCCCAACCTTTTGTCAACTAAGGACCACTTCGGTTCTCTTTTTGTTAGTAAGATCCACAAACATCACATCCTTGTGGTTCTGGATAACAACTGGAATTTGCTTTTATAAAGAAGAGCGTGAAATTTATTTTAAATATAGGTATTTCAGTGCAATAGTCATCGGTCATTCACTAATAAGATCTCTAGTTGCTGATTGTTCTATTTTGTTTCGATGAATACTCGAAATAATATCTCCTTATTCAGTTTATAAATCTTCCATAGAATCATAACATTGCCTCTTGTATAATAATTATTTCACGTGTCCCCAAAAATTTAATACTACGCTCCCTTCGAGTCGCACACCCTTGGGATGCCGATGATGAATTAAGTCGAATCCACCTCTTTCTTGTTCCACCTAAAATTGGTGAAGCGTACCCTCATTTTGCTCTACAACCTTCGTGAAATACAAATATTTCTCTATCAGCCTTTCCTCTGAAGACCTTTTCAAAACGCTGCAAGATGAGACCCTTAAGCGGTCATCTTCCAAAACTCTCTCGGACCACTTAAGGTTCTTGAAACACAGGTTAGGAACCACTGAGCTAAAGGAACTTAGGTAAACAACAAAATACTTTATTACAAAAGTACCTGAGAATAAACATTAGTGAAACCAATCTTTTTTTCGTAAATATGATGACGGAATTCAAAATTGCTAAGGGTAGACTTTTCCCTTCCCATCTACTTTCTCTTTCAAATTTACATACAAATTAGGTACCAGCTGTAAGTAAAGCCACTATTAGCGCCACTTGCACCATCCCACTATTCCGGGGCTAACCGGTTAAACCTGGAGTAACCATGGTTACCAGTACAATTCGATACTGGGTTAACGGTTTAACGGGTTAACCCCGGGTTAGTGGGATGGTGCAAGTGGCGCTTAAACTGAAGATTTGTATTTTGAGTTTAAACTGCTGTATAATAGTAACTATGCTTACGCTTTTCTGTACTAATTCTATTCCTATGTCATCCATTTTTACTTGTTAGAGAATCGGCTTCTCTAATCATATCCGAAGCTTATGCGAGAAATCTTGAAAGGTCGTTGTCGACGGAGATAGCACATTCAAATTTGATCTTTATTGGTCGAGAAAATAAGGCGTAAACCAACCAATACCGATAAGTATTTACTTCTAGCTAAACTGAAATAAAAGGGCGATGAAAAATTAAATCGTTCTGGATGTTGTGTTTTACTTAGACCAATAAATTGAACAATGCACAGTTACCAAAAAAACATAACTGTCTGTTAAGAAACATAACTACTTAGAAGGTACTTACAGTCATAGTATGCGCTCATTCGGGACGTGAAAACTCAACTACCTGAAACCAAACAAAAAATATTGAGTCTGAGCTATACCTCTATTTTCGTAGGCTCGTGGATTCTCGTAGCAATCACGTAGAAAATTCGTAGCAAGTTCGTGTGTAGCATAATAATTGTAATTAAAAAAAAAAAAAAACAAGAATTTAAATTCAAAGTAAGTATATGTAGGTATTGTAGAGAGAAGCCTATTTCCGAGTTGGTGTGCGGCTGCACAACACAACCATTTTCAGCACTGATTCCAAAATATATACCTTTATGTATACCTACGTTAATATAGGTTATTTTAGTACTCTAGTGTAATGGCATCGTGACGTGAACAAAAAAATAAAAAACCGACTGGTTTTTAAGGTTCCGTGGACGACAAGGAACCCTTATAGTTTCCGCTTCTTATTTGTTAGTGGTAGATCGTGATCCCGCCGAAATACCATCATCGCTTATCTCGTAATATCGAAGTTGCAAGTCATAATATTTAATCGTAATTCAGTTAATTTAGTTAATTTAGACAATTCCACCGCAATTTTGAAAATAAATGGATAGATTTGTATTATACATAGCACACAACTTTGCCATATCTCTTCCAATACCCCTTTATAACTAAATTAAACATGATTATATACTTTTTGTTGCACTAACCCGTGCTGAGGACAATTTTAAAAACCTATTTAGAGGTTAAAAATTCCACCCATGCCGGGACTTGAATCCAAACTTCTCTGTATTACTTCCAGCTAGCGACATCTGGCCGAAGCAATTTACATCACTCGCGGGTTTTTAAATTAAACATTTTTTTTACAAATAAAATAAGTCCATAACATTTAACAGTATATAATTGCCATTAACTTCCACGACTAATGAATGTTGAGGAAGCGAAAGTGATCTGTCAGGATCGTGGCAAGTGGCAGTCCCTGGTTTCTGCCTACCCCTCTGGGTTACAGGCGGAAGTTTATGTATATATGTATGCGATACTCCACTTGTTATAATAATTTTATAATAAATGCCGTAATGCCGTCACAGAATTGAAAATAGTAATAATAACACTGATACAATTCACAACAGTTGCGAGGCCTATTATACAACATATTAATGGATAATAATTAATGCCAATTAGTCCTATGTTTAGCTTGTCTGGGTCGCTCAGTTCCCGTACATTTTGTGCTATCAGATTTTCCCATAAGTATAGTGTCGCGCTTGACCCCTACATACTTCTAGTTGTGTACTTTAGCAAACGCCCGAGCTCTGTTATTGTAGATAATCTTGTTGCTTAGCGTTCGATGCCCACTTATGTATATAAGGGAATGCCGTCCCTTTGTGCTCAAGCCCAGCTGTTCAGTAGTTTCTCCGCGTAGAACGGTGGGACTTTTACTCCGACTCGATATACCTCGGTTGGCGTGGGCGCGGTTGGAGAGTGAGCTTGCGCTTCTGGAATATTCCACGCGTCACGGAAAACTCCGGGCTGAGGGTCGGCGTCGTCATGGTTATCTCTGCTCTTCATCTTTATCGAAGTTTTCGAACGGGTCACCAGTGAGGCAGGCGGAAGTATGTGATGGAAGTAGTCACAGAATTCACTAGCCAGAAAGATAGAAGGGGTAAGATGAACGAAAACAGATTTTCACGGTAAATGCGTAGAGAAACGAATATTTAATACAAGCGTAACAATCGAACTGACAGGCAAAAACTATCTGTCTTGTCTGACGTTAAACTTTTCATAAGTTGCTTATAGCCTTCTTGGACTCCCACAAGTCCGTGGCGCACGCGCGCGGCCGCTAGGATGTCATCACGTTGCTTTTCGGCTTATCAGCAGCAATGTTTTGACGGAAGCGGTGGATGGCTCGGACACTCTCCCTGCGAATGGGGGTTTGGATTACCTTACGTATGGACTCGAACGCCCCAAGTAGGTTTTCCCTTAAACGGTTGATTATAGAAGCGTGAAATATTTCAGGGTAGTAGCACATATAATGAACTTAAAAGGAAAACTATCACGGCTAAGTAGGCTTTACAAGTTGACGAGTAATAGGCGAGCCATTGAAAATTACGTTGATTAAGTTGTTAGTACTGTAAAGCAGATAAAACCTCCACTTTTTACGAAACTCTACACTGCGCGTGGCCCGACACGCACTTCGCCAATTTTTAGGGTTCCGTACCTGAAGGGTGCCAAACGGGACCCTATTACTAAGACTTCACTGTCCGTCTGTCTGTCTGTCTGTTTGTCTGTTTGTCTGTTTGTCTGTCTGTATCTCATGAACCGTGATAGCTAGGCAGTTAAAATTGGTTACAGATGATGTATTTCTATTGCCACTATAACAACAAATACTATAAACAGAATAAAATAAATATTTAAGGGGGGCTCCCTTTAAAAAAAACGTATTTTTTGCCGTTTTTTAACTCCATATTAATAACGGCAACAGGTAGACGCTTGAAATATTCACAGAATATTAAGTTCTATATTCGCTTAAAAAATAAATAATTAAACTAAAATAAAATAGATATTTAAGGGGGGCTTCCATAAAACAAACGTCATTTTTTGTCGTTTTTTTCTCGATCTTTGTGTCTATATTGTATAGATAATGGTACGGAACCCTTCGTGCTTGAGTCCGACACGCACTTCGCCAGTTTTTATTTTTTTACTCACGATATTTTTTGAAGACCGGATTTTTATTCGGATTTACAGACGGAATTTGAGCTAAAACACGGAACTCCATTTATCACTACTTATATTCTAAGACTTGCTTAGGACTTGAAAGTAATGATGACCTGCTCAAGAATAACTGCAGCTAGAAACTTGCGGGTGTCGTTGTTTAGAAAAACACGAATCCCTTAAAACACTCCAAAAACGCAAAATAAATAGTCTGCGGTAAAGCCTTTCCCTTGTAAAGTCTCAACCACAGAGGAATCGTTTTTTTATAAGTAAGACCTCTAGTTGCGGCGCTGATAACACCAAAGATAAAATTACGTATTTTAAATACTTTCTATTTTGGTTGAAAGGTTAACAATTTTGTAATGTTCTTAAGGCTGCCCTTACATGGAGCATGCTGTCTTGCTCGCATAAATGAAAAATTTGAGTGTTTGTATAAAAATGAGCAAACTTTTAAGTTTGATAATTGTGGTCTGAGGATTTGTCAAACAAAAAAAGAGTTTACTCATAATATTAAAATACAAAAAATGTTTAATTGAAAGTAAAAAAGTATAAAGTAAAAAATAATTTTTTTTATTTATTTGTAACAACGATTGGCAGATGTAAATTCTGGTGGGCCCCACACTAGGCAAATCCTGTACCGTGGGCTCCCGTTTGTGGATTACTATTATTAAAAGGTTCCTCTGTGGTAAATATTAAATTTCTCTGTCTGAGTAACTATTAAAAATACAAATAAAAACTAAGCTAAATTAAAGCTATTCCAATTTCAAGAAAACAAAGCAAGATAGCATTGTCCGCGTAAGAACAGCCTTAAGTGCGCATTGTTAAGAATACAGGTAAAATTTAATATTAATGCCTTCTCTTAACAAGTTTTCAGCAGATTTTTGCTCATTTTCCCTTCAAGGCGAGCCTATAGGCCTAAAAATATCACCATTCAGCGAGACGTCAGCTTTTTGAAGAAGCGCGCTGAACGCTTTTGATGCGTTCTGCACAACACCCGGGCGAGGTTAGGATTTGCAGTCCAAGCCAAGTTGGCGTATGGCTGTCTCGCTCGCACAATTTAGTGTTTGTAACAAAATTAATATCATCATCATCATCATCAGCCATTTGACGCCCACTGCAGGACATAGGCCTCCTCGTGGTTTTCCTAACCATGAAGGGTTTTGCCATAATCGCCACGCTTGGCAGGCGGGTTGGCGATCGCAGTATGTGGTTGGAATCTCAGGAAGACGCTGCTGCCCGTCTCCTGGTAATTTATTTCCTTAGTCGCCTCCTACGACATCCACAGAAGGAAATGAAATGGAAATGGGAAATTCTTAATCCGGCGCCACACAAAATTAATATACTTTTGATAAATGTGCTCTGAGGGTTTGTTAGATAATAAAATTGCGAACATTAAAGGCATCCTGTACTAAGGTTTTGATTGAAAAAATTTTACTCCAAGTTATAAATTTTGGAAAAAAAAGGTTTTTTTTTATATAAAACTACGTGCAGTAAAACAAATATGTATTTAAAATGTCCGTAATTTAATTATGCATCAAACCCTCAGACCACATTCATCAAAAGTTCTCATATTATGCTCTACATAAGAGTAGCCTTAAGAGATTCCAAATTGTTGACTGCCCCGTTGGTCTAGCGGTATCACGTATGATTACCACGCCAGCGATCCCGCTCGCGCTAGGGGCCGCCGTAAATTTGTACACTTGGCATCAGCCTATGTGTGATTCCATTTTTGTGATGTCCTTGCCTGGTTACCATAGAACGGGGTGTCCTAGTGATTTGTGGAAGTTATTTATCTTATTTATTTACACCTTTTTTTATTTATTCGAATATTCGGCTTTATTCATAACACAACAAAAAGAAAACTAATTGAAATAAGAAACAGGAATTAACTAATATATAAATGATAAAAATATACAAATAACATAAATTCTATATTTACAAATAAAACACCTGCCCCAGGTCACTGTCCCGCGGTAATGAGCCCAGGACGCTGGCAACGTTACCTCTTTGGATGGCCAGGCTTATCCTCTGGCCGAGGGACGCGCCAGCCCTCTGGTCTCCCGATGCGTCAATTAGGCGCGCTGCTAAGTCTTTGAACAGCAGGCGCACATCTGGGCCCCAAGTGCCTATGGTTTCGACCCCAAATGGCGGAAATATGTAATTGTTTCCTATTGAACCGTTCTTCCAGCAAACCAGCGGCTCTTCCACTCTGGGAAACATGAGAGGGTGCCAGCGTGTCAACGCATGTAGCGTCCCATACCAGCGGCCTCCCATGTTTCCAGGGGATCAATGTATTGCCATCGGGCCTTTTACCATCGTCGCGGATGATGCCTGGAGGTTCCAGCGTGGCCGGAACCCCGACTGTGGCACAGGCCCTCCGGATGATGTCATTGAGAGCCGCGTGGCGGGAAAGGCGGCCGGCGCTCCGCTGACACGACAGACCATGGTGGCCCAGGCGATTGACGTCGGTACCGCAGGGGCAGCGATGGGGCACAGTGATTGGGCAACCTTCATACAGGAATGGCTGGATAAGACGCGTGTTAGTAGTAAAACTTGATAAACATAAACTCATGCGTGCATCCCAGAGAGGTAGGCAAACCAGGGTTTGCCACTTGCCATGATTCCGACAAAAACTGTGCCGCTTCATCAACATTAATTATTCTCTAGTTTCTCACTCTCGTTACAGGTAATTTTTATCTTACCCTTATACATACCCTGTTTGCATAATATCTAAGTCTAAGACTGCATCTAAGTCTATTGTAGATAGATTGTGATATATTAAACGGGTCTAAGCGCGATTATTAATAATATATTAATATGTATGAGCATCGCTCATACATATGAGAATAATACTATGGGTAGATTTATAAGTGTAAGTTTCGCGGGTACTACGTACTAGCAGTTCCCGCGAGTACGTTCGCGGATTAGCCTATAGCCTATGTCCATCCTGGAGGCCCATTCTAAACACTAGTTAATGAATTTTTGAAATCGTATAAGTACTTTTGGAGATTACCCCCTAAAATTCTAAACATTGGTTAGAGAATTTTTGATATCGGATAAGTACTTTTGGAGATTACTCCCTAAAATTCTAAACACTGGTTAAAGAATTTTTTAAATCAGATAAGTACTTTTGGAGACTACCCCTAACGTTCTAAACACTGGTTAAAGAATTTTTGAAATCGGATAAGTACTTTCGGAGATTACCCCCCCCCCCACTTACAAACCTACAAAAGAAAACCTACAAACTTTTCCTCTTTATAATATTGGTGTAGATAGTGTAGATGTAGATTGCGTTCACTTTTTAACGCAAATAACGTACAGAGAAAACGCTAGGAATAATATTGCCGGAGCAAAATATCGGATACGTAGTGAAAGTATCCTATCCGATATTTTGCTCCGGCAACATTATTTGCTGCTTTAAACAGGTTCAGAACCCTAAAATGAAAAATAAAATTTCCAGGCTTCGCAGATGCAAATAACTGTGATTCGGCCCCCACCAGTACCTCTAGACGTAAGTATAGCAACAGTCTCACTGTTGTACCGCGGTAATTGGCGCCGCGCACCCTCGAGTGTACTCGCACTTGACACAAATCTGGGCTGCGGTTCAGAGGTTCACTTTCGGACCTATTTACAACACCAGCCTACGAAGATCCATGACTTCCATGCTAGTGGCACTAAGCTAGAGGTCGCTGCGTTCCGAGTGGGAATGGGCTTTGGTGACCCTTCATGGAGTAGTTATAAAGGTTCGTAAGGGTCACCTTAACTATTTGAGTTGAATGAACCTATTAATGTATATTTTAGTAATGACGTTTTTTTTTTAAAGCGTCTTGCATTTTGGTGTCGTATTGAAGAGTAGAATCTATATATGGAGATTTTATTTCATCTTGTAGAGACTAATTTTGTATTCAAATTATATTAAATACTGGGTGACTTTGAGTTATTATAACTATGATTTAGAAACAAATGGTGCAAGTTTTGAAAAAAAAAAAAATTACGCGTCTTACTTTAGTTAAGCATAAACAAACAATATCAGGACAAAAAATATCAAAAAACGAAAAAACAACTACGGTTTGAGCGTCTAATGGTCGGCGCCGGCCAGCTCAATTGTTGTTCTAATTGTTTACGCATATCGAACGACAGACTTTTAAGCATTTAACCAGTGATAGTTAAAACATAGATGTCTGACTAGTGCTAAAAAATGACCCCACCTTCAATTGTGGGAATGCGGGTGAGGCTTGTCAATTGTTTTACCAATCGGAGCGAGTTCAGTATTGCCCAGTCAATTAGACCGCCATCTTGCGAGGTACCCAGATATTTCGAGGGGTCATACATAATGAAGGTAATGGGTTGACGTTTTTGTATAAAACCAATCATATATAAGTTACGCTGTCACTTGCTATCGCCCAATCAACGTTCACGTCGTCACGCATGATACACAGAATGAACCAATCGCAGAGCAATTTACTCTACAGAATGTACATCTTTCATTCACACAGACTAATCGAGAGGACAGGGGCCGCTTTGAATTTTGTAGGAAGAAATACTTCTATATTTTTTTTATTCGTAGCATCTAACATATTAGATACAAAATTTCAACGATATGGTAGGTTGTCTGCAACAGATCATTTTTGGTGATAAACCCGCTATCTGTACTCTTAGGTTAAGAAATGTCTGTGTACATCATTTCCATTTTTTTCTACAATAAAGTATTCTATCTCTCTTTCTGTCTATCCGCTTGCTACCACTTCGAATTTGGATTCACAGTTTGGAGCCAAAGGTCGGAGATCGCGAATATTCACAAATATCTTATACCATTCATTACTGATATAACATAAATAATGCTGTTTTTCATAATGAAAATAACATTCTCTCAAAATATTGCTAAAGATTTCAAGATCACCCTGTAGTACTTCTGCCTGCAATTTCGGTTGCTTGGATTTCACTGTTAGGCACAGAGAGTGCAACTAAATAAAAGCTCGCAAATCTACGTAACCAGAAAATAAGTTTATCGGGATTCAGCTTTACAATAAAAAGTATTGAATAGATTTCCAATAGAATTAGTTAGTAGAATAGAAAACAAAACTTGTCAGCAAACAAAAAATATTATTAAGCGGCACTTGTTTAAACCTACCTCAATAAATGTAAAAATATAATGTATATGTAAATTTATGAATAAGCAGCTCCTTAACTCAAAAATCTTTAAATATTAAGATTAGAAGTTAAGTTCATGCCATGCAATATATATATATATATATATATATATATATATATATATATATATATAAACAGCTTAAATTTTAATTTTTTTTTTTTAGTTATGTGTTAATCCGGATTAAAAACGCTCTGTGTGCTAAATTTCATCTAAATCAGTTCAGACGTTGTTGCATGACTGTGTAACGAACATTTAACCATCTGGTTGTATAGTGTTTCGTTGAATCTTCAGTGGTTCGTTTATAATATTAATATAATATTAGTAGGATTATATCAAAATCCAGTCGTCTCTCAAACAACACAAGAGGTGAAGTAATATTTTAGTTATTTATGGTTTGTAATTTCTTTGCAGTCAAAGTCAAAAATTTTATTCACTATAAAAACAAAATGTTTACTTAATGAACGTCAAAGCACGATAAAAGTTCAGTCTCACAAAAATGATAAAGAAAGCTATTCAGCGCTCGGGTCGATTCTTCTTTGCCGATGCGATTATCAGCCGACTACTCGGTTTTTCATCATTGTGAGTACTTGTTCAAGTGAGCTTCAAGTTGCTTGACACAGATACGGCGTCCGATGACTTCTCGAGACATAGCATTGGATTCTAAAATTTCTGACAGGTACGGCCATATTGTATGTACCATATTGACTTTGACAGACTATTTATTTTTAATTTAGAACAATGCGTTTTCAGCCATGACGATTCAAATTTTTAAAAAAGTTTCGTGTGAAGAATAATAAGTCTACACACATCAAAAAAAGTTTGCGATCACTTTGAAAAACTGAAATCTTTTTTGTTACTGTAGATTATATTGTGATTTTTTCTTCTTTTTAGATTATTTATTTAAAAATAAAGAATTAGAACACAAAACAATGACACCGTTCAGTTGTTTTTTCATATTAAAAGGCTTTCAGTCCTAGCTTACGCTCATTCAGAAATCTGATTTAGTCAATTATAACCGATTCAAGATATTTTTTGCGGAACGTTGTGATTGAAAAAATGCCAAGAGGATTATCAGAGGTTTTACGAGCAATAATAGTAACTTTGAGGGAAGAAGGATACACCACGAGAGTACTAGCACGCAGACTTGCTATATCCCAATCCTGAGTCGTGGCTACGTTGCAGAGGTACCACGGAATGGGGAATTTAGCTGACCGACCCCGCAGCGGTCGCCCAACTGTTTTGACAGCTGCCCAAAAGCGCTATATTAGATTGCTGGCAGCCCGTGATCCAACAATCAACGCCACTAAAATAAAAGCAGAAGTCAAGGCCACCTCTGGGCTTGAAGTTAGCACGCAGACCGTTCGCAATTGCTTGCACCACGCTGGATTACGAGCACGGAGGTCTTGGCGAGCTCCGCTCAATTCCCGGCAACGTCAACAACGAAGATTGCAGTGGGCTAGACTTCGGCAAAATGAAGAAGGTGAGGAAGAAAACATTTGGCAAAACTGTCTCTTCGTTGACGAATCCCGAATCAGCACTCATCCAGATAACCGACGTGTCCGTGTCTGGAGAAGACCAGGCGACCGTGAAAGACAAAGAACTGCCACTGGAACAGTTCAGCAAGGCGGAAAATCGGTGTCCTTTTGGGGTGGCATTATGATTGGAGCTAGAACGCCTTTGATCCCGTATCGGGGCTACATGACAGCAGACATGTAAAAAGCAGTTGTTATTGATGATATCGTCAGACCATTCCGAGTAAACCATGGGCACCAATTTGTACTGGTCGATGATAATGCGCCCGCACATCGAGCTCAACGAGTCAATGCTGCTCTTCAAGAATACGACATCACACGTTTAGACTGGCCTGCCGGCTCGCCCGACTTAAACCCAATAGAGCACGCGTGGGATGCTCTTAACTCCTGAACTGCCCTCGCGGAACGCAACGTATAGGTGGCCCATACTAAGTTGGACACAGATCTGTGTCGCGGCAGACGAGTGGTTAAACGAGCTGTATGGAACCGTGAGTCACGTCCCCAGACAGTTCCAGAGCTCAGGGAAGCCACTATTGAAGAATGGGATAGGTTACACCAGGAAATGCTGGATAACTTGATCCTCAGTATGCCCAGGAGGATCTCCGCATGTGTTCGAGCCAGGGGAGGAGTTATTTTATATTGAATTTAACCTTTTAATAATAAATTCTTGTTTAAGTTTAATTAAACAGTATTTTTCTTTCTATGAAATTTCTATCACAATTACAATTATGATTAATGGCTCAATTTTTTTAAATTAAATAATAAAAAATAGTTTTACATTTTAATTTCAAACAGGGTATTCCTATTTAAAGAAAGCATACAACATAGATTTTTTCTTGATAAAGTTAAATTTAAAGAATTATAGGAGCTTATGCTATTGATCACAAACTTTTTTTGATGTGTGTACTTATCAAAATACGTGTTCGTAACAAATTCCATTCGTTGATTCAAGACTTCGCGATCGATTTAGAAGTTACTGTCCGGTAAAGATATTTTTCTTAAACATGCGCGGAAATATTGTCATTACTTTTGAGTAAAGAACACGCGAAGTATCATATTTACGTAGACTGCAAAACCAAAATCACTTCCCGGCGCGTTCTTTAAATTTGGAACGAAGAGCGCGCCGGCAATGTTGTATGAAACGTGTGCTGTTTGAATTTAGAACTCTTTTATCTATCGTACACATTGCGTTCTCGTGGCTTTTACCTTTCGGCACAAACTGTAAGATAAAAATTGGCGGTAAAGCAGAGTTCGTTGTTATTTTGGTAATAAAATAATGAAAATGAGTTCCAATTATTCTGAAAGTGAAAATGAAAAATGAACATTGACAGCACTCCACCAGATTTAACATCGGAAGCTAAATCAGCGATGGAAAACCTGCTTCCAACAAAATGAAAAGAAAAATTTATTATGTAAAAGGCCCCTTTTTAATTCCTTGCATTTTTTTTAAGAAAAGCACTATATATGCCTCGGCCGAAATGGCAATTGCCTGTCTCGTATCTTTGAAGTCCTCGCCTGCGGCTCGGCCTTCAAACTCATACTCAACCTGCAATTGCCTATTTCGCTGCCTTTGCAATAATGTACTATTTCTCGAAAAAAGAAGTAATACCTACCTACATTACAAAAATTTACAAATTATTTATATTTAAACTAAGACAATGCTTTTTCAGTCATGACAATTGAAATAAAAAAAATGGTTTGTTGTGAAGAAGAATGTACTTATTAAAATAACTTCGTATCAACCTTTAAAATTAATACAAGGGTCAGCGGCCAGCAGGAACTTATTTTTATTTTGTTTGCATAGGACGTTCGCAGTCTTAATTAAACTCTACACGAATATTTTATTCTGGTAAGGTTCACGTTTCCCATTTAATGAAAATGTTTGGACCGAGTTCCCCTAATTTCAAAATATTACCCTCGCAAATGGGCAAAATATGAATAAATAGAATCGAGTCGTATTATATTCAACTTTCTTGAGATAAGCCATGAGAGTATAAAGTATTATATTATCTGGACTGCTAAAACATTTCATAGCTTCATGCTTGTTTGAAAACATTTTAACTGAAAACAGTTTCTGTGTTTCTGATATTTTGAATAAAATTATTTATTTTGGTTTGATTTGCCATTGTCTCCGCTACAAACTAAAAGGCAGGCCAGCTGCTAGCATTCACATTGAGATTCAACGAACAGAATGTAAATTCTCTACGTTGAAATCTATTTGTGATTTCAGATATTTTTCCATCCTTACGGTTCCTTTTTCCGCAAATGCAATTTACACCCAACTTTCTAAATGTAAAATATTTTCAAGTTTTAGTGAGAGATGACACTAACAACAGCTCGGCACTGACGGGTACTTCAACGGTATAAAGGAATAAAGATTTCTGCTCCGACAACCAGTTAACGTGACACTCAAAATATTTCTAATAAATTTCTACTTAAAAATGTAATTCCTGAAACAGCCCAATTCGAGTTTTTGTCTTACAACAACTTTTGTTCTAAGACTATTACCGCAGATTTATATTTTTTGGGTTCCGTACCCGAAGGTTGACAAACGGGACCCTATTACTAAGACTTAACTGTCCGTCTGTCTGTCTGTCTGTCTGTCTGTCTGTATCTCATGAACCGTGATAGATAATCAGTTGAAATTTTCACAGATGATATGTTACTGTTGCCGCTATAACAAAAAATATTACAAGCAGAATAAAATATATATTTAAAGCGGCCTCCCATGTAACAAACTTTGTCTAAAAACAGCGCTCACCATCTAGCGGCCATCTATTTAACCTTCACAGCACCGATGTCATGTAGTTAAATGTCAATGATAAACGCTTCTTGTTGGTTTCTATAGATGGCGCTGTTCTCAAATTCGATCTTTGTCTAATGTTGTATAGGTAATGGTACGGAACCCTTCGTGCGCGAGTCCGACTCGCACTTGGCCGGTTTTTTTTTTTAAATGTCCTACTACACAAATCTACAACTAAGGAGTTGGCGGGTGTAAGTTCCCATATCAATTAAAATATTCGGATACTACTCGTCAATAGGAGTAGTTTCAGCTGTTCCACACAGTTGATGTCTTAGATGGTGATCATTTTCAATTTAATATAAAGCTGACTTGTTGTTGTACTTGTACTTTGATCGAATAAACTTTATCGTATCTTATCTTATCTTATTTAGCGCCCTATGAGGATTTACACAATGAATGTTGTCTATATCACGAGCTTATTTAAAAAAAAATCTAGTTTCCACAATAATTATAAACACCAAAATATGTGTATACACCTGAAAAGGTAGAACATGGAGTTCGAGATCTAAGCAACTACACTGTAACCTATGTTTTTTAATACAATAAATTAATTAATTCGTTCATAAAGAGTTCTAATCTAACCTAACGATGTGGCCCACCTTGTCTTATCACCCAGCTTGATTTGACCGTCCTTCAGAGGGGCATGCTCGACGGATAATTTCACAAACGCGAGAGTTGAACCCAGATGTCTCGCGTCTTAAGTTATCGGCTAAGTTCAGCAGCCCAGGGGATTATGTTTAACAAAGGACCTACAACTAACAGCGGCACAGGGAGAATCTAGAAAGTTCTCGCTAAATGGCTTTGTTTCTTTTTGGTGTAGTCCTGAAACGATAAATTGTGTGCGAAAGATACCCCACTTTCTGATGCTGCTGGTTTTGAAGTTTCACCAGCATGAATGTTTATAGAGTTCTAATGGCAGCTATTAGAGTGAAAAGAGTATTTTAATAACTTCTATATACTGATAGAGATTGTGTACCTGTAGTCGTGGGATCAAATCCCGTTTCGGTCAGAATTTTCCCTGTGAAAGAATGATGAGTCATAACGCAACTTGAGATCTATACCATTAGAAAGATCTAAGCAAATAGATATTTTTTATATTACGGCAACTTTGTTTGTAGTACGCTGAAGAAAAAAGTTATTTGACATTAAATAATGCCGATATCCTTCGTGAGTCCACCCCTCGTGTCATTGATGCGCGCGCCTTATTACAAGAATTGACTAAACGTAACTCAAATATCCATTTCCTCCCGTGGATGTCGTAAAAGGCGACTAAGGAAATAAATTACCAGGAGACGGGCAGCAGCGTCTTCCTGAGATTCCAACCGCATACTGGGATCACCAACCCGCCTGCCAAGTGTTGCGATTATGACAAAACCCCTCATGGTTATGAAAACCATGAGGGAGGCCTATGTCCTGCAGGGGGCGTCAAATGGCTGATGATGACGATGATGATGATGAACTCAAATATCAAATATATTATACTTCTTTTAAATGACACCTAGTCTATAATGCAACAAGGGTGGGTACGGGGTCCGTACAAAGTTTCCCATTATTCTTTGTTTATTAAGTATAACCATCGCATGAAACATAGGAAGGGCGTCAAAACTACAAAACGAAAATGTCAAACTGTGTATCTCGAATGACACACCCGGCCACTGTCCCCGTGCGCTTCTAGCGCTGAATATCAAAGCGAGCTAATGCTGCAGCTCTGCCAATTACGGCCTAATAAATGGTCTGCTATCCGCACTCCAGAATTAGCCCCCTCGCCGAGGTAATTGCCAAGTGCCAGTCCACTTGGGCGCGAATACGTAGGTGCATATGGAATGACCACTCCGCTGGCAGAAGATGCAAATACAAGTAATTTATTTATAAAAAATACGGTTTACAATGAGACACTTTCCCAATTGGCAACTGTCACCTGCAAAATTCAGATAGGAATGCGAAGGATCAAGATAACCGATATATTTTTCATTTTATTTAGCTTTCCCTGGATGTATCAACAAACCATTTAAATTAATCGTTAATATACATTATATTACATAAACGTAAACGCCTGCCCGCAGGGGTAGGCAGAGACCAGAGTTCAGCCACTTGCCACGATTCTGACAAACCTTTTTTGCTTCATACGACCTATTCTTCAGCCCATATACGTCCCACTGCAGGGCACAGGCATTCTCTCAGAGAGAGAGTATGGGCCTAATCACCACACGTGCCCACCACGAATTGGCAATTTCAAGCGCTGTAGTGTGTGAACATCTCAAGCATTCAGGTTTCCTCACTATATTTTCCTTTGCAGTTACACAATTCACAATTGTACGTAACTTAGAAAACGAAGTATGGTACATGCCCGGGTTCCAACCCACGACATTGTACCGACTCGCTCTTATTAAAAAGGATGAATTTTATAGAAATACAGTTAAGAGAACTTTCTAAATCTTTTTATTCATGACTGGTGACATAATTGCGAAGTGGACTACGATGACCGGATGCTAATCATTGTGGACGGACTCGCATGATGCAATGAGTCTTCGTATAGGCTGTGGAGAGGGGATTGCATTATATTTTTGGGAGGGTTAACACCTTCACTTGCTGTACAATTTAGAAATAAATAATGAAATTTCCCATATATATGACTTATAGTAGTGGTAGCGCGGTCGGTAAAACGCTTGCCTCAGATTCGAAAGGTCATAGGGTCGAACCCCGCGTGTCCGCATACAATGACTTTGTTTTCTAAGTTATACATTTGTGAATGGACTTATTGTGATGTAAACTTGTTATAAATAGTCCAGGAATTGACTCTCGCAGTTTTTTCGAGTTTATCTTGAAGACAATTTTTTCAAATATTTAACTACAAATGTATTATTTTCAGATTTTTCTATGTACTTGTAGTATAAGAAAATATTGCTTAATAAATTTCATAGTTCTAAGTCTAAGAACCCTGTAAACTTGATTCCCTTGAGAGTGTCGAAGTATAGGTTTATTTGTGGCATAAACGGCCTTATCTTTTTTTACGTTAATTTAGAAGTTTTATTTTTTAAGGGACTGTAGACTTGAGTACCTATATGGTTTCAATTTCAACTCAATACCTGGAGGTACGCTTTCCCGAGATAAAGGGTCTTGGTGGACAGACGGACGGACGGACGGACATCAAAGTGATCCTATAAGGGTTCCATTTTTCTTTTTGAGGTACGGAATTGTACGCGTTACGGAATTGTACGCGGTGATTTATTGTAAGCGGATGACCTCAAAATGTGTAACGAAATAAAAAAATCTTGTTTTGCAGAATGACCTACACATTATAGAGAACTGGTGCAATGGAAACCTTATGTATCTAAATGTAAAAAAATGCTTTGTTATCTCCTTCAAAAATAAGCGACATAAAATTGTACACCATTATAGTTTGGAAGGATAGCAACTTGAACGTAAAACCGTAATTCGTGATCATTTGACGACAAATTAACATTTAGAAATCATATTCAGCATATCTCCGCTAAAGCACTCAGGCTATTAGGTTTTATTACGAGGTCCACTAAAGGATTTAGGAATCCCCAAAGTTTCCTTATCATCTACAACAGCCTAGCAAAAAGTGTGCTCGAATATGGCTCTGTTGCATGGTCCCCTTACTATCAAGCACATTCTGATACCATCGAAAGAGTTCAGTAAGCCATCTTCTCACCGTGATCTCATTGAAATGTAATGAAATGTCTTTGTTATTAAAAAAATTACATAAAATTGTTTATATTTTGAAATTGTTTATTTTAGGATATATTTTGTAGGATTTAAGTTTTGTTTTTATACCTAAACGAACGTGTGCGTATGTTTTGGGAGGCAGTCAAGCTCTGAACCATAAACTTGTAATTTTACATTTTCTCCTGATTGTCACCTTAATAAATAAAATAAAATAAAATAAACCATAAAAATGTATGAACTTCTACCATCTCGACATTCCCTCCTACTCACACTTCTATAATTTTTAATATTGTTGTAGAATGACTACTTCGAGGTAAGTAATCTGTTTTTTGGGGTACCAAGGTTCTCGAGTGGAAACCACAAACTGGCGGACGCAGCGTTGAATGCCCACCTGCCGCAATCTATCTTTACAAATAATAAATCTGTATCTGTCTGATATACTCGTATGTCTGTATCACTCTATTTCTTTGTGCGCACATCACGCAAAAACCACTGAACGGAATTGAATAAAACTTACCATTATTATAGATCATTATTCCGATGATTATTCCGTGTGGCACCGGATTAAGAATAGCGTCACTCCATTTCCTTCCGTGGATGTCGTAGAAGGCGACTAAGGAAATCAATTACCAGGAGACGGGCAGCAGCGTCTTCCTGATATTCCAACCGCATACTGCGATCGTCAACCCGCCTGCCAAGTGTGGCGATTATGGCAAAACCCCTCATGGTCATGAAAACCACGAAGGAGGCCTATGTCCTGCAGTGGGCGTCAAATGACTGATGATGATGATGATTATTATTATTATTATAGATCAGTTACCCCTGTAATATTAGGCTACATAACATCACGCTTAGTCAAATCTCCATAAGCAGGTCGTTGAATAATGGTTTTTCCACAATGACGGATACAATTAACCAGGTTATGATGAATCTGTGTAAGCAGTGTAAGCACTACCCATCGTAAATATCAATATCTTCCGCCGTCGGAATAGCCTTATTGCCATGTGCCTAGCTAATTCCACCGGGTTACACTAAATAGTTTCTCTTTTCGTATGTCTGATAATTGTCTTACTTATATGCGTTATAAAAATAAACTACTAATGCAATATCAAGGAAAATTAGTATACGATTTACTAGGGGGTTATCATCATCAACCCATTATGTCCCCACCGAGGGGCACGGGTCTCTTCCCTGAGGAAGGTATAGGCCATACTCCACCACGGGGGCCAAGTCCGGATTGGTGGAGGCTTGTAGACTAGTGGCTCGTCTACTGTCAGAAGTTGTCAAGCCGCCCTAAGGCCTCTGACTTGGCTTAACGACTGCCATCTATCGACGGCAGCCGGCACCAACAGCTTAACGTGCCTTGCGAAGCACGGAACCGCTCGGAAAAATGCCACTAGCGTTAGGCATAGACGGCGACCCATCCATGCACTGAACGCGCCCAGTGTTGCTTAACCTTCGTGATCGTTTAAGATCACTCAGGCAGCCGGGGCTACGAGCGATTCAGGGGGTTATAAATAAACTGAATTAACGGTGTAATTAATTTTAGATTTCAATTCTGATTTATGGAGTAACTGCACTTATTAGGCATCCAGCATAATTTTGCCAATGTCACATATTTGACAAGATTATTAGCCAAACACAATCGAATGAGGCTCGGTCTGAATTTTAAAACTGATTGCTTCAAAATTCAGACCGAGCCTGTTCTGATTTGAAGCTCTGTTCGGATTTTAGATCTAACTTCGGATCTAATATTGTTTAAACATCATTTATTTATCCCGTAATGAGTTGAAAAGTGTTAAATGGTGCGAGCGAGACAGCGTGCCCCATGTAAGAGCACCCTCAAGACAAATCACTGAACCTATTACATTGAGTATTCTATTCCACCTGGACTGGAGTGAGTTTGAGCAAACAAATCACTGAACCTATTACATTGAGTATTCTATTCCACCTGGACTGGAGTGAGTTTGAGCAAACAAATCACTGAACCTATTACAAATCACTGAACCTATTACAAATCACTGAACCTATTACATTGAGTATTCTATTCCACCTGGACTGGAGTGAGTTTGAGCAAACAAATCACTGAACCTATTACAAATCACTGAACCTATTACAAATCACTGAACCTATTACATTGAGTATTCTATTCCACCTGGACTGGAGTGAGTTTGAGCAAACAAATCACTGAACCTATTACATTGAGTATTCTATTCCACCTGGACTGGAGTGAGTTTGAGCAAACAAATCACTGAACCTATTACATTGAGTATTCTATTCCACCTGGACTGGAGTGAGTTTGAGCAAACGGTAAGATGCGCCGTCGGGAGACGGCATGGTAAGGTAGAATGATATGTATATTTCTTTTTTAACTATTTCGCATGAATTCTGTGAGACAGAGTCTCAGTAAAATAAATGCCTGTAAATGAGTTAAGCTAGAGACTTCTTGTGTTTTGGTAAGTCTCCATGCAATACTATTACATCCTCGTCTGGAGAATTACTTTAATCCTAACAATAGTATTTTAAAATTTTAAGCCAGTACTACAAATTAAGGTATTATTTCATTGTGGCATAACTTTGTTGCTAGCGATTCTAAGTGTCTTAATCACTTGATCTTTTTCCTTCATACAATCGCATAAAAGGTTTAAGGGACTTCATATTCTAATCCACCGCGAACGAAAGCACAGCTAGTATTGTAATATAGGCAGAATTTGGTGCGAATAATTAGGGCCACGCTCTGGATCTGAGGCATAACATTTCGTTTTAAATTCTTTTTTTTTATTTAATGATAGGGAAATCTACAGCGAAATTAATAACAAAAGACTTGAAGATTAATAACATGGCCAATTACAGATTTCCACGCAATAAAATACAGAGTTTCTTTATCTTAGAGCAGAGATTATTATGTTAATGTTTATTACCACAAACAAAAGAAAAGTTACAACTAAATGACTTAAACTTATCAAAGTGTTTAAATAATTGACAAAAATATCCAAAATCCGAAAAGAGCAAGTTACCTAATTCCATTGAAAAAGACTTTTAATCAACTGAAATCTTTATTTAGCCGTAATTTAAGTCTCGAAATATGCCCCTGTCCGCAACTTGAATATTTCGGTGCGATATGTTACGAATGTAACACACCATACATTATGTATTACTGTCGGAGCTCGCAAACTCAGAATCGGAAATGAATTGCAAACAGAGAAATGCAAAAGACGTCGTGCTGCGAAATGCAACAGAATGCGAACGTTTTGTCAATATAATGTCTTCGGTGAAATGGAACGAGATGAATTTGTATAATAACTACGGAATGCAACGTTGGAAATAGGAATGCTGACCCACATACCGTGCTGAGCTCTCTAAACTAGCATAGATAGTAACTAGTATAAAGGTATCGAGTCACTGTGTATAGGACAGAAAGAGCTCAATAGCTGATAAGATAAATAATAAATTATCATGTGAGGTATGTGAACACTACAGACACTCAGGTTTTCTCACGATGACAAAATATATACATATTGAAATACTGACGCCTGACCCGTCAGCTACGCATACTAGACACCAAACCAATCCGGGATGTCAATTTTATTTTTTTGTTATTCAAATATAAAAAATATATTAGCGTGCTATGTCGTAATTGTGCGAACAGCTGTCAGCGTATAAGCCAGCGTTACGCTTGTTTGAAATCTCGATGTGTTGAATGAATACAATTATCATTTAATTTTATCAATATTTGTGATATCTTATTAAACAATGATTAATGTGTCTGCATTTCTAAGACTTCAAGGGAAAAACTGAATCTAATTTTTTTTCTTATTATTAGGAGTAATCTGTGAGTAAGACGCTGAAAAAAAAGAAGTTTTATTAATAGTATAAAATAAATAAATATCCTTTTTGGTTTAAATAATATTTCACCTCAAGCTCAAACTAACTTCTAGTCAACTACCGTATTGAAAACATGTAAAAGTACCACGAAAATTTCACAAAGTTCCACTGCAAGTCGAGAAACTATCTCACCCCTTTACAGTAAATCACGCTAACCGATTTCAACACGCGATCTACGATAGTGTTAAACACTTATAAGCCAAGGAGATGCTACACCTTCACGGAATAAACGTTAAGCCATATTCAGACAGTTTGAGGCGTTGCTTTTATACGAGTAATTTGTCAACAATTTAAAAAACAATAAATCTTTTTCAACACAACATTTTGTTTAATGTCTTAACCAAATGTTTAAGCGCTTACATACTCTTACTCTATTTCCAATTTAACTTATTTGTGTTTGTTTAGATTAACGTAAAATTTAAAACTAAATAACGTGCTATCATAACTTACTGGCTCAGCCAAATCAAAAAATATTTTCAGCACTTTCGTAATTTCTGTCAATGTTCCTGTGGATTATGTTTTTCTTAATATAAGCTCAGTGGCGTGCAATAGGAGAGGCCTATGTCCAGCAGTGGACAAGCGTAGGCTGATGATGTAATATAAGACCTCCAATTATAATGCACTCTATACATGGTATAACACATTTATATGGGGATTTTCATACACCATGTATATAAGTTTGTATGGACCGTAATTTGTGGGCCATCGTCTATGCTGCTTCATCTAAATTTCTGCTTGCACTCCTAAATATATTTTTCCCTATTTCACCTATTTTCTGAAGCCTCACAGCTCGCACGCCCCTCTATGTCTAGTCCTGGCTTAACACCCTTCTCTAGTAAAAGTCAGCCGTAATGGATAGAACCGTTCCACACGGGTGGATATTTTTCAACTAGAGAGCCGTCCGCAGATAGCGCAAATGTGTAAATAGAAATGCCGAGTTGAAATACACATGATGGCGTTTGCGGTACTGGGATAGGGCTGGCTACGAGTCGATAGTTTGAAAAGAAACATTTTTAAAGTTTACAATGTACTTCTATGTAATCAGTCTACAAACAGAACCCACAGGAGCCTAATTATGCGTACCAGATCCTGTCGTAACCTTGACGTTTGCGAGAGCAATTTGCGGAGAATTGGGCAGTTACACGATTGGAATGGTTCAATACAACCTAGCTATAGCAGCAGATACCAACCAGTTTCGTTCACGTTTTTCTATTTTTCTATTTATATTTGGTGCGCATAATACGGGGGCAGAGGTATTAAGGTTATTTTATAACCCTTAGTCCACCATCGGTCTTTCCAACTAATCTAATGCCCAATTAATAGTACGTAATTCTGAACTGTCGGTTGAAAGTTAAATTAAGATATTGAAATTAACTTTTTTATGTTTTTTTTTTTTAATTACGGCTTTTATAATTTTGACAAAATATCGTAAGGTTTCGTTTTAAAATCTGCCTTGCTTGCATTGGTGATGCCGTTAGTTGCTAAAAAAACTAATTTACTTATTAAGTGAAGGGAACCCCGTATTTTTTTCATACCTATAGGCGAAGACGAAGTATACTTAAGTAACTTAATCCGCTAACGAATAATAACTCAAAATAAATAACTGAAAATTAAAAAAAAAAAAACACGTTCAGCAAACGGCATCAGCACAGTTTAGGAAAATTTATCGATACATTAATGCCTCTTGTAACAGCCTCGATATAGAACTATTGGTCAGTTTATAGAACCACCAGGTTTCTTTGCGTAGCGAGTGAAAGTGAGTTGGCTCGACCAATGTATACCAATGTATCGTGCGTGAAAGTAAAGCAAGCAGTTCTCCCAACACTAAAAGCATGAGAGCAAGAGAAATGGTTGGGATCGGGCAGTGAAGTGCGAACCCGGGAATCGTTCTTAATCAATCGGTGGCGAAAGGTGGTCGGTCCCAGTATTAGAAATCACGTTTTCAAGTAAAATCCGAGACGAAAGAAAATAAGATAAATGGTTGCCTGGAAGAAGTCACCTTCAGTAATAAGGCTGCTAATTGTACTAGACTAAATTATTGTTTAAGTCTCATATTTATTTGTACTTACAATAAAGAATATTGTATCTATCTATAAATGTAAAAATAATTTTTCCAAAAAGTTACAGGATACTTTTGCTGTATTAAATTACTAAATTCAGTTTTCCTTAAAAAGTTGGCGTTGCGCTAAGCAGAGGAGGTATTGTGAGGTCCGAAATTACGATTTCTAATTTAGCACAAAATAAATAATTCAACATCTTTCTAGGCAATTAATTGAATAGCAAGTCGTTCAAAAGTTTCATAACGGAAAAAGAAGCACAGATACGGAAATTTAAATTATGTTGACGACGCTTAATATTGACATTCACTGATTTATTTGCTTAGGATGAAAATTTTACTTCAGGGACCGAATTTAACCCATTGGACGTCTCAAGTTGGTTACACGTTGCACCTGAAGTATGTCAGATAGACTGAACATTTTTCTATTTAGGACACTAACCCCTAGTTTCTCGTACACTAACACGCTGTTAATCTACTGTTAACAGCTGTCAATTGACAAAAAAAAAACACTGACAGCTGTTAACCCGGCGCCTTGCTTGTCACTACTCTTAGGAGTAGTCAGAGACAAGGCGTCGGGGTATACAGAGAATTTTATTCGCATTTCAATTTTTATTTCAATAGACATAGGATTTTATATTTTACAGTTTTAACGATATGACATTTCATTAAATAATTTTAATTTTTCTCTTTTAAACTTAGACATAGCAATTTTACTTTTATTCTACTTTTGACGATTTTAGCACTTTACTTTTAATAATGACATTTTTATTGTATAATTTTAACTTTAGACTAAGGAATTTTATTGTATAACTGTTACTATTTTATTAGAGAAACAAAGGTCGTCACAAGATAAATAGTGGCGGATCCGGCTTAAAAAAAAAACAGTAGATTAACAGTTTGTTAGTGTACGAGAAACCGGGGGTAAGTTGCCGGATGCTGCTACGTTGGTAGTGTACGTAAAGCGGGAATGTATGAAAACTATGGAAGCCGATATATTTAGGAGATTAACTGTGAAATAACTCATAAAACAAAAGTAGTTTTTTTTAATCTGTTTTATTATTTGGGATTTTTGTACACTATTGTAAACCATGCAATCAGGTAAAAACAACTTCGAGAAAGAGGCCAATAGAAGAATACAGCTGGGCTGGGCAGCGTATGGGAAACTGCGTCGAGTCTTCACATCGCCAATCCCACAGAGTCTCAAGACGAAGGTTTTCAATCGGCGTACCGTACCGTCCTAAGTGCGTCCTACCCGTCATGACATATGGTGCCGAAACGTGGACACTCACGGTGGGGCTGGTCCACAAATTTAAAGTCGCTCAGCGTGCTATGGAAAGGGCTATGCTCGGGGTTCCACCGAAAGATCGAAGTCGAAACGAGGTGATACGACAGAGAACCAAAGTCACCGACATAGCCCACCGAATTAGCTTGCATCTACGTAATGAGATGATTTATACAGCGGCTAGTGGCACCTTCACCCACACTAGATGGGTGAAAAGACCACTCGGACGCTGCCGTACCTAGGACATTGTTTATTTTAAATGGAGTAGGCTTGTCCAGCACCTATGCCATCCTGACAGCTTAGTCGGCCTAGCCCACAGGAAAGACAATTTAAGTCAATACGTGCCAAGCCAACCAAGCCACGAGTTTCCTCACGACGTTTTCCTTCACCGTTAGCATGACATGATACCACATGCTACCACAAATTCGCAGATGTACCTAACTTTGAAAATAAACAAAGTCATAGGTACGTGCCCGCACTGGTAATCGAACCTGGGTCTCTTGCTTCGAACATTAACAATCTGTTAATCTACTGTTGACAGCTGTCAGTTGTTTTTTGCTTGCACTTTCGCTAACTGACAGCTGCTTTTAATGCAGTCTATATAAGTCACACTGTAGGGCACAGGCCTTCTCTCAGAGAGAGAGAGAGAGTATAGGCGTAATCACCAAGCGAGCCCACCGCGGATTGGCGATTTTAAGCACTGAGGTAAGTGAACGCCTCAAGCAGTCAGGTTTCCTCACGATGTTTTCCTTCACGGTTAGCGAGTGGCATTGCTACTACAAATTCACAATTTTATGTAACATATAAAATAAAGTCATTGGTACGTGCGCTGGGATCAAACCCACGACCTCTTGAATCTGAGGGAAGCGTTCTACCGACCGCGCTAATATCGCAAACTTTTAAGTTGCAGCAAAAAATGTAACCAACTCTTATTGGGGTGAGTCGGGAACTGCGCATTTTTAGGGTAACCCTGTCTTTTTCCACGGCCTATTCCACTAGAACTGGAACAAAATTTCATTAAGGGTCACAAAAAAATAATGTCTTAGCGTTGTCAGCCCCTTAATCAGGTGACACGGGAAATAAGCCCCCCATTTGCCCAAAGAGCATCTCTAAGCCGAACCATGAGTGGCTTTGTTTATTTTTGATACTCGGCAGCCTAGAAGAACTTACATAACACGGGTGGACTCGGCTTTTGTCTACACTTACAGTTTTGCGTTTCTTCCTAGCCCACGGAACCTCAGCTTTACCTCGTCTCTTTTATATAGAAGCAAACAATAACCAGGTGTACATTCGACAGCACATCAATCATCATGCGCGCACTCTACTCAATTACGTTATGGGTGACTTTGCAACTAAAATATGAAGGTGCTTTTGACTGTGCTCCAAATCGGCTAGCTACATCTGCATGAGTATGGTCAGGCTGGTGAGCCAACTCAAGGACGCCGCGCGTGGCCCATGAACGCCCATCGTGGTTATTTGTTTGAACGGTTGCAAGTGCAAAAACTTCAGAGGCTGATGGGATCGTAATTAGGTATAAGCAATTTTTTGCTGTTGTGATTCGTAATAAAGTGAAATATAAAAAATATTCGCACATTCCGGCGCGATCATCTTTAAAGAGGGCCTGTTGCCAGAATCGCGCCATCAGAGTTTGTTTCAGTAATAGTACAACGCACCAGTCGTTTGTTCTCAATTATAAAATATTTTTTTATTCTGAGAAGCGTCATGACGTAATATTCTACATCATTTCAAGCTTATATGAAGATTTTGATGACCAGGTATTCCAAACCTAGAGAAATTCTTTCCAAAATCTTTGCCAAAAAATTACAAGAAGCAGCATTAACTTTGGGGAAGTTGCTAAAAGTACATGTTGAGGTTGAGGCCAAAACTCACTTACTTTTCTATAGTAGTAGTGTCGACAACTACTTCTAATAAGCAAACAAATCGGAAACTTCCAACTGACGCGGCCTGTTTTTACGAAAATAATAAAAAAAACTGATTTTTCAACTGTACAACCGGAAAATTTCAACTGTCTAACTATCACGGTTCATGACATACAGCCTGGTTACAGACGGACAGACGGACGGACAGCGGAGTCTTTGTAATAGGGTCCCTTACCCTTTGGGTACGAGACCCAAAAAAACAAAAATGTATACAAGTTATACAGCAACATACAAGTTGTTTCACGGTCCGCAGGTTGCGATTTTCCATAACGTGAACCCTGACACCTCGTGGGTCGCCACCGACATCTTGCGCAGTGCATTACGCTTTATCAAGGTAATGCCAGGCATTTGTCATGCCCCGCGCCACTTTGCGTCGCGTGTGGAGCGCTTCAGCGTAAGCTGCTTGTAGTTTATTATTTCGCGGTCACATACAGCTCAGCATTCGAGAGGGATTGCGCGCAAAGTTATCGTGTAAGTCTACACGACTTGAATATGTTACGTGGTTAATAATCTCCAGAACGATAAATTCGTCAGTTCCATAGACATGAATCTAGAGCTAGACTACGCGAGCACCGCGATTTGTATGAAATCCACGCGTGTCAATTTTAGGGTTCCGCAGTCAACAAGGAAACCTTAATTTCGCCATGCCCGTCCGTCTGTCTGTCCGTTTGACTGTCCGCGGCTTAGCACAGAGACTATAAATTAAGTACCCGAGAGCTAAAAGTTGCCAGATATATAGGTACATATTTGTTACGCCGACAAAACTGTAGAATAAAATCTCGCAAAAAAACCCTCTTTCTACGAAACCCGATACTGCGCGTGGCCCGACACGCACTCGGTCGATTTTTACTACGTGCTATGTGCTTGTGCCAGTGCTTGCAAGGATCTTTGTAGTATTTTTACAGTGTATCACTATGCGATGAAGTATTTTGTCAATTTTTGAGGACGTCTGACCGCTATATCCGGGCGCCCCGGGATAAATGATTGTGTTGTTTGGAAGTTTCATTTTAACTAACCATATTAATATTTTAATTTACGGTTTCAAAATTTAGACTGTATACCTACTTAAACGATATTTTTGTCTTCGTCTCTTCCTTCGGAAAATATATCATCACCGATTGCCAAACGGGCTTCTAATTTCAAATAAAATAACAGTCAATTTGCGGTTATGAATGTTAAGGGATCGTTCATGGACGATTTCCTTGGAGTAATTCGAGGAGGTTAAGCTTATCAAGTGGAGCTTGAAAGAGTAGGCGTTTACAGAAAAAATAGCAACTTCTTATTCCAGATGAATAATAATAATATATTTTTGGGAACTAAAACTTTCGTAAGCACAATTAGTAACATTATTGGTTTAATTACGGATTCACTTACTTGGTTTAAATCTTGGTGTAAATCTCATCAAATTTAAAACAAATCCTGCTAATTTTATAATTTATTTCTCTGCTATTTTCTCGGAATGTGAACTACTTCCTTTTTTATGTACAATAAAGTGTTCTATCTATATATCTGCAAACTAAACGAAATCTTATAATAGTCAACATTAATCTGTCATCAAACCAGTCCTCCAAATTGCTATTGACAAGTTAACTCAACTGCTCTTATATTATGCGCACTAAATCATTAACAATTTCTATCGTCGAATCGTCAAATTCCATACTAATTGTTATCGCAAACGTCAGGATTCCGACAGGATTTGGTGCCGATAAAAAAATAGGCCTCTGAGCTATCTAAAAGGTCTTGAAATTCAGTAACATAACTAGCAAATTTGTAACATTCATTGGGAAGCGCAGTTGGTAACCCTAATTCCCGGTATAAGGTTCAAGTTTCATGTCCTTAAATCAGTGCCTAAAGATTTCCAGCTATTGCTGCATAACTCTGCATAAAAGCAAAAAAATACTCTAAGAAATGCGCAAGACACAGTGGCAACAACGCGGAAGATAATTTCCCGCAAAATAATGGCATTAGGCTGACGACTTCACGACCGTATCTGCATCTTTGTATGCAACACTGCAACTCAACCACAAGATTTCACTTTATGTTAAGCGGTATAAGAACGCTTTTCCCTCGAATTGGCACAGTACATTCGTCAAAACAGTCGTGTAGTGGGAAAGTATTTGACGAGCTTTTAGAGATAACTGCCTTAAACGGTTTCCTTTGTCCCAGTCATTGTTTCGCTGAAGAAACTGTGAATAATACTGGGGGGCTATTATTGCGCTTCTAAAAGACAGGATTTTCCTTTGAGAGAGTCTATTTTCAGATTGATTGAAGAAGAAGAAGAAGAAGAACAAAGACATTTATTATACCAACAAGATACATCACAGAAACAAAATAAGCAGATAAGTAACATAATATGCACAACAACAGAAAGAAAAACAACAGATAAAACGAATAAATAAAACAGGACCATAGATGTATACTCCACAGGGTGTACTGTGGTGGATTGAGTGTACTGGTATCGCGTTTATAAGGTTGGTAACGGACAATGTTGTGATTGATAGATATTAGGAATATAATTAATTATTTGATGTTACTCTAAAATGCGTAATTCCTGTAACATAATATGAAAGTGGGGCGACATGAAAGAGGAGTTGTCTTCTCAACCACTGTTTTTGCGGAGTCTCCCCATAGACTATGGGGTATCTCTCACTGAATGCCCCTCATGCGAAAGGACTTTATGGCGGCCATGAATGCTGGCGGCCGCATGGTTGAGTTCTGGGCCAATAAAATTTGGACAGTTTGACACCGACACTATAAAAAGAAGCCATTATTAACGTCTTTTGCACCAAAGGTGTTGAAACTGCCGTCAAACTAACCATATTTTCAGTTTCGTTTCAGCCTGAACGATTTGGGTCTCCCCACACTTTGGCAGGTAGCGGAGCGTAACTACAGACAAGCGGCCCTTTGTCACATTGCCGCGCTTCACCAAACAGTTTTGTTCAACGATGCTTTGTAAATTTTATTGAATTGCAATATTTTTGTCGTATATTCTGTGAGCAGTTTGTTTTTTTTGGGGTTTGAAACTATGTAGTGTTACCCTCGTTATTCTTGACAAGACCCCTGATTAGTTCGATTAGAACTCTCTGCTGTACACACCGTAGCAGTACCACTCGCTAACTGCGAAGGAAAACATCGTAAGGAAACATGAGTTTATGGGGTTGACATATATCTCTATTGGCGCTTGAAATTGCCAATCCACGGTGGGCGCGCGTGGTAATTTAGCCCATACTGTCTCTGTCTGTGAGAAGGCCTGTGCCCTGCAGTGGGACGAATATAGGATACATAAAAAATACCAGATAAAATACGTTAGAGATAAAGAGATCGAGCAAAGACATGATAGTAGTAAATAAGATGATGGAAGAGATGTCAGTGGGCCACGGGTAGTAACTACCGACCAAATAGCGACCCGCTGCATAATTCATAATGTTCTGGCGTCATGTCTATTGACGCCACATTTTGAAGTGGATTCCCAAATCCGGTCACGATGAGCCGTGCGCGATATTCCTTGCAACTGCGTGCGCTCCTGACTCACCGTAGTTGGGAAGAGGCTGGTAGAAGTTTTTGTTAGAGAGCAAAAGCGTGCGACCAGGGGAGTGAGTTTCGAAAATGCACAGTTGTAGATTAATATTACTACGGTAATGGTTGTTTCAGTGACACTAATGTTAGTCAAGTTACCAATCACATTCCCATGGTTTAACCCATGCGAGTTAACTCATCGATGAGATGAGATGAGAAATGCTTATTCACACTCTCAGCACAATGCTGAGTCAGATGCCCTCTGTGGTGACTTTGACACACCACAGGATGCACTCTGACGTTTTGACTTTTCCTTGTCCTATGTTGTATTTATGTGACCTCCTTTGTATTTATGTGACGGGTTATGCCTTTTTTTTCTTGTGATGTGCTAATTTGTCCCGATAAATGTTTTTCTTTGTTTCTTTCTTCTTTCTTTATTTAATTCGCCATTGGAATGACATTGTACTGCTATTGATTTGTAGACTACCAACAAGAGACAAATAAGAAAGAAAGACATTTATTGGGACAAATTATCACGTCACTAGAAAAAAAGCCATAACAAGTAACAAAACAAGTACGAAGGAAAAACAAGTCACACAAATACAACATAATACAAGGGAAAGTCAGAGTGTCGGAGTACATCCTGTGGTGTGTCAAAGTTTCCAACAACAACTTTCGTCGTGCTTATATCATTATAATGAAAAACCACGTGATTTTTAGACACTAGGGTGACATCAGGCCCTTGATCACAAACCTGCCATTAAACCAACGTAAAAGGTTATTCATGGAAATCTCAGACTATTGACAAGCAACCAACAAGCCGATAAGTGTAGAAATCCATTGAAATCTCGCGCCCTCGTTAAAGGTGCTCGTTTAAGTTTACACTCATTCGCACAAAAATAACGAGGGGAACGAAACGGTGCTAATGTTAGGGCTTTTTCCCATACTGGAGCCAGAGGTTAGTTTCTTTTTTAATTCACTCCAAGTAAAATCTTCTTATGAAAACAACATCACCTAACATAAACTCTCGCCTGTATCTTGGAGGGGTAGGTAGATATGTGGGTCTGCCACTTGCCACGACCCTGACAGATCTCTCAGATCTCCTTATAGGGACTTATAATCGGTTTCAGTATTATTTTTGATCCGGAAACTCGTCTACCTGTGTTTAAAATTATTATAATCTGATTCTGATTTCAGGGGAAGAATGTTCCATTGAAGGAGTATAGAACCACGTTTAGTTTGAGTAGTTATTGTAAAAAAGTAACAATATAATAACAATAACTTCCGCACAACACAATCACTTGACCTGGTCCCAAACTAGGATACCCTGTGATATGGTAACCAGGCAAGGACATCACAAACATGCAAATGCACCCAGACTGAGGGCATTTATACAAATGTACCGCGGACCCCAGTGGGAATCGAACCCACGACCTATGTCTTGGTAGTTAAGCGCCTTAACGGCTCGTTCAGTGAGGCGGTTAAAAAAGTTGTGCACTTATGCCCGGTTCCTATATTCAAGAACGACTCGTTTTGCTTACGGATGGTTAATGTCTACTCAATTATTCCTCTCAAAAACGGTTTCGAATAACGTATCGTACGATAAATGTATGGAGATAACAATTTGTAAAGTTCCTTTACAATTTTTTAATCAACCAACCAACATCAACCAGCTATTCAAGTTATGGGACGCTTGTTAAAGATAAGTTACCGATTACCAATAACGATTCGTTAAATATAGGAACCGGGCATTACAGCTAGAAAATCCTTGGGGCAGACACTACGGTGTCTAGTTGGAACTACGTACAAATTTAATTTTTGTATCTGTTTCACAGAACACACGAGCCAATCTCATTCTTCTCCTTCTTCGGTCCTTTAACTCCTAGGGGAGCATAGGGCCTCAACTACAGATTTCTAGTTCCGACGGTCGTTTGCGGCAACTTCCAATTCAGACCACCTAGTACCGATCGACTTGGCCTCTTGGGCTATAGATCTTTTCCAGGTGATCCTTGGCCGCCCCCTCTTTCGGCTGCCCAAGGGGGTGTACGTGAGGGCTTGTCTAGTCAGGCATCTCTTGTCCCGGCGTAGTGTGTGGCCTATCCAGGGCCATTTTCTATACAGGATTTTTAGATGGACAGGTATCTGATTGGTACACGTCCAGACGTCCGTAGCCTCAGCCAACCTCATTAACACAGCAATTAATTCTGGCTCAGTTACGATATTATATACACGACGACGCATAATGTCCGCGCACTACAGAATGTCCACTGCTAACTATGAAACAACTAGGCAGTAGATTCACCCCGCATGCAAAACACTTTTAGTTGTACAACTAAATAGTTGAGTCTCCCATGTACGAAACGTGTCCGTACTCTCAACGTCAAAAGTTCTAGGTATCGCTTGTAAAGTTTAATCTAAGGGGTCTATCAAAAATAGGTGACGATATTTTCGGGGTCAAATAGGACCTCATAAAATATCAAGGATGTCTCCTAAATTTACTAAGGCCGTAGTGTCAACGTCATGTGTCTATCAAGCAATCAGGCCGTACTAGTACACTACTGAGGGTATTTTTAGCACATGTTAACGGAACAACAATTAACGTTAACTTGCGTTAAATCTTCCGAAATGAAACGCTTCAACGTTTAACAAAGTTAACTGTTTCAGTAACGGATTAGCAATTAAGATAAAAATATTATTTTTTGTATACCGGATAAAATGTTATAGAAACAGCAGCGACAAAAGAAAAGATACAATTTGCGGCCTTATTGATATTTCTTCCAGGCAATCTCATATTGGAGAATTTGCCGAAGGAGAAACAGATACGGTACGATAACGAACTTAACTATTTGATTAACTGTGCCCAGCTATGCTCTGCCGCACATCTTGCACTCATTTCATTGGTAAAGACTAATCGAGAGGACTGAGGCCATTTTTGATTGTGAATTTTATAACAAGCATCATCATCAACCCATTATGTCCCCACCGAGGGGCACGGGTCTCTTCCCTGAACAAGGGCGGCACGGCTTAAATCTAAAAAGTAACTAAATTCACGGTGGTGTTTTCTTAAAAACTCAGCGCCTCCTACTATAAAAGTATTATCAATGCGCCCGTCAGCGCGCTCGAAAGTTCACTGAAGTGATGGTGCCAATTTCATTCGGTTCTGTAAAAACTCAGCGCCCTCAAAAAGGAAAAACTTGTGCTTTCCAGAAAATTTACTAAATTTACGGTGGTATTTTTATAAAAACTCAGCGCGCTCTACTATAAAAGATTTGTCTTATAGGCGCACGTTAGCGTCAGAAACTTTACTGGTGCCATTTTCATGCAGTTCTGTAAAAACCCAACGCCTTCATTAGTTCCGTAAAAACAGAAATCATGATGGTGCCAAAAATCTCATAGATTCAAACCTCCCCCAAAGCACGCCACTGTCTTCTGTCCTCATCCAGCCATTGCCAGCAATCTGCCTCAGATCGTCAGTCCAGCGAGCTGGTGTGCGCCCTACGCTGCGTTAGCCAGTTCGTCGCCTCGACTCGAGAACCTTTGCACCCCATCGACCACTTCTTCGGCCCACTGCGACTTCAGCTTGCTAATCTTATAGGCTGTGTCAGTTAGCTTAGTTCTTTGGTGGATTGTCTTAACGTTATGTGAATTTTGAATGAATACTAATCCAACGATGTCGTGCAGTTATCGTCCAATGTTAAACCGGCCATTAACGTGGGCAGTCCGATCGGGCATTAGGGAACCTATCTTTTGGCGATAAATTCTGACCCACCAAAGGAAGTCGCGCCATTCTACCCTGTGTACAGTCGACAGCTGATCAAAGTTTACATTTTTGCTAGTTCATAAAATATGTCCTGTTGACTATCGAGTCCACAAGATTAAAGAAAAACTAAACCATCGCAAAATATATCAGGCATTCGAAAGACGTGATGCAAAAGTATGTTTTCTTAATCCTCGTTAATATAGCATGCTCTTTCATTGCGAATTTCACGTAATGATATAGGATTAAAAACAGTAAAAAAAAGTAATTAATTTTAATGATTATTTCTCAAGGAATCATCTTATTTTTGTAATAGAACCCCATTTCGACGAAGTTATGATTTTCTAATATATTTGTGAGGATTGAGGGCCACTGGCATATCCATATGGGTTTTACATTAGACGGTAGCCGTAACTAGGTACAGCATATTGTTGGACTAATAATATTGATACAACGTTCGCGCAGCAGCTATAATACAATGTATTAAACTTTCAGTCCAATGATGTCGTGGTTTGCGTCCAACGTGAAACCGGCCGATATCACTCACTTTTGAAATACTTCAATCGATAAACAGACATATAATTTTTCTACCTATAGCGAGTAAAAGATCCGTGTGAAAATTATTTCATTCAAAAAAGCCTACTTTCATCGTGAACAGCAAACTGCTGACAGCCAATCAACCTTTACGGGTGTTGAATCTATTTAGTTTTATTACGGCTGACTTTACAAGAAAAATTAAGATTGACCTGCTGTTGACTGTACAACCTGCACCATTGAACATGGTTGCAACGTGGCTCCGACTACAATGCGCGATTTATGTGAACACCGCTTGCTAAAGAACCTTACACACTCATTTAATTCAGCAAGAATATGGGCTACATTAAGATCTTATTTCCTGCAGTGTAAAAGAGTAAAGTCAAAATGTGTTTTATTTAAGTAGCGCAGTAACTACGACTCAATAAACTTTATACTTTAAGCATAGATGTAAATTTCAAGCAAGATCTTGATAGTTTTGGAGCATCGTATTCCAACCGAACCTGGTCCACTTGCCCATTAGCTCAGTTGAGAGCGCTGGCACTATTAGCCAGAGGTCTCGGATTCAAGTCACTACATGGGTGGAATTTTTATCCCCTAAATAGGTTTTTTTAAATTTTCATCAGCACGGATTGGTACAACAAAAATAATGTAATCATTTCAAATTTCTTTTGGTCTTTAATTACCTTTTAGAGCCATCGCCCGTGACGACTTTTGTACGCGCGTTCAAATGGAGTTTATAAGTCTGTACGAAGGTTAAGAAATATCTGTGTAATTTTATATGTTAGTTTAATGGTTTCACTATCTGTGTTATTACCATTTTTATCTGCAATAAAGTGTTCTCTATCTATTTAAGTGGCCGCTGGGCGATGGCTCCTAATAATTCTTATTTTTTTTATTGTTCTTATACCTACAACTCAGGCATTGAACTGGCTTTAATTCCAGACATTTTTGTGATTCAAATAATTTTAATGTTATATATAGTCCCTAGTAGTAGATAAGCTAGATAAGCTAGCTTTAGATAAGCTTATTATCATTACGATCTCATTGAAAAGTCGTATACGATGCCCCATAAAGGATATTTGGTAATAATTAGGTTATAAAATTCCATAATAATCACGCACTCTCTTTCTCCTTCGGCAACCTTTCCGTCATAAGGTTGTCTGGAAGAAATTGCTGTTAGCAATAAGGCCGCCCATTGTAAATTTTCATTGTAACTTTTATATTTTATGTCTCACTTCTTGTGTGCAATAAAGAATATTCTTATCTTATCTCACAGTAAGCCTTTTCATTTTAGTTGCTAAGTCGCCCGTAACTTCACTGAGTAGGGTGCAGCTTAATGTGGTGTCCACTATACGAGTGCATAGACTCCTTCACTTTCAACTTAAATGCTGCAAGTGTCGCTTAGTGTAATGTGTTTTGTTGTCGACCAATCGAGTGGGCTTGGAAATACTGTAATAGGTATCTATTACAAGGGACATAGGGGCGATAATTTTACATTGATCGGCTTTTTTAACATGATGGAGAAACAAGAAAATTAATGTTTTAGTGTCATTGGAGAGGTCATGTTAAAAGATTATTCTCTACGTATAATTCGTTTCATAATATTATCTGTCGAAACATAATTCTACAGGGTGATTTTGAAGTCGTTAGCAATATATGGAGGGAATGATCTTTTCATTATGAAAAACATTATTATTAATAATTTGTCAGTAGTGGTATAACATAATATTTGTAAATATTCGCTTCCAAATTCAAAGTGGTACCATAACATTGAAAAATGTTTTCTAATAATATGTCAAATGCTTAAGAGCCATTAATGCTTAAGAACAATTGAGTTGGCCGGTGCCAACCATAAGACGCTCGAGCTAAAGTTTATTTCAATTTTTATTACTTTTCGTCCTAATATTGTTTATGCTTACTGCTTGTTTATACTCGCTGCCGCCCACTGATGGGTATACCCTGCTTGGCTTAGGTCTTTTCCGCCATCTCTCACGGCCCCTCGCCATCCGCATCCACGCAACGATGCTACCCACAAGAACCATCGGGTTCTTGGTCTGCCAACTAACTGTCGTCCTGCTCTTGCCCACCACTCTGTCAATCTCTCAATCTCGCTTAAAAGCTGTCTGATGTGTTCTTTTTGTATGTACTATAGGTAACTGGCTGTACTATGGCAGAACCCCTCATGGTTATGAAAACCACGAAGGAGGTCAAATGGCTGATGATGATGATGGTGATGGGTAACTGACGGTTGTTGACAGTAGGTTAACGAATTATTAGTGTATGACAACCAGGCGGTGAGTTTCAGATGGAGTTGGTTTTTCCAGCACCATTCTCCCAGTCTAGTTGCCATAACCCAGAAGGAAAGAATATGTCGAAAACCGAAAACAACCGAGGCCCATCGTGTATCGCTCATGTAAAAATGTGGCAACAAATAATTTGTGTTAAGTTTAGGATCTATAATCTACATCTGTTCCAAATTTCTCTCCGATCAGTTCAGCCATTCTGGGGGATTTAGTAACAAACATCTATCCATTGAAACTTTTGCATTTATAATAATAGTATAAAATTGTACGCAACTTTCTACATCAGTTTAGACATTATTCTACAATAATTCGCTACATTATTCTAAATAATTAAGAATGATAGACAGCACTACAAGGATAAAAAACAAAAGAATGTTCTTAATTATTTTTTAGGGTTCCGTACCCAAAGGGTAAAAACGGGACCCTATTACTACGACTTTGCTGTCTGTGTGTCCGTCCGTCCGTCCGTCTGTCACCAGGCCGTATCTTTAGAACCGTGATAGCTAGAGAGTTGAAATTTTCACAGATTATGTATTTCTGTCGCCGCTATAACATTAAATACTAAAAACAACAAACGTGATTTTTTCGCTCTTTTTTATCTTTGTGTCTAATGTTGTATAGACAATGGTACGGAACCCTATGTGCGCGAGTCCGACTCGCAATTGGCCGGTTTTGTGCTGGAAAGCTTGTCAGGAGTCAGAAAAAACTTTTTACGGGCAAAGCAAACAAGCGGATGTATAAATTTTACATCTTTTCAACGCTCCATACCCTGTTATTTCAAAAACACGATGCCTCTAAAATACCTTCAAATGCAGTTTAAATCGGCCTGGTTAAAAAAAAGGCATCGGGTGCTGTCCATATACTGTTTTCCTACTTTTGTTTTAATAGTATCTTGTTGGTACTCGTACCAACAGTAACGGCAGTATAATTGGAGATAAGATGGTCAGAGTTGAGTTTTCACATTCGAAATGTCTTTTTGTTCGCTCCAGTGGAGGCTTCGATTTCACGAAAAAGTGCGATCCCATTATATCTCGGAGTTTTGTGAAGATATGATATTCAAAAAAGGCTCAAAATATGTCTCTTCACAAGAGCTGTAACGTGCAAAAAGAGTTATTCGAGAAAGTCAAAAATAAAAAGTTTAGTAGATTTTGCGCTCGATATTTTGGAAACGAAGAATGATATCAAAAATTTGAGAAAAACTCCCCTGGACACTATATTGTGCTAGATCGCAGTAAACATCCGTCTAAAGTTTACACACGAATATATGTTTGCAGCGTCTTTCTGAGGATCCAACCACATACTGCGATCGCCAACCCGCCTGCCAAGCGTGGCGATTATGGCAAAACCCCTCATGGTTATGAAAACCACGAGGGAGGCCTCTGCCCTGCAGTGGGCGTCAAATGGCTGATGAAGATGATGATGATATGTTTGACCCTCTATCTAACACCTGCGACGACGTCATAGACCGCGAGAGTGAGCACTAAAAATGATAAGCAGCGCGGGCGCCGATCCTGTCGGATTTGCACGAAACAACTTGTATTTGACAAGGCAAAAGACCCGTAGCAGCCCGACGTCTACCCACTGTGATTTTGTGAATGTATGCAGTAAAGATAAAGAAGATTTTTATTCTTTGAAAGAAAGTTTAGCATGTAACTTGGCATTTAATTTAATGGAATGGAGCATATAATAAAATCCCACCCGCAAACATATTTTTAAATTTGAAACGTTATTAAGATCTTAAAAAAACATGCAATGCAAAAAAATTATATTATTCCACTTAAAAAAAGAATTCTGATTAGGAAGGTCGGCAGGCGTCATCAGGAAAATAAAAAATAGGTAAGTAACCAAATTTAATTGAAATAAATCTAGTTTTTTAACATTTTTTTTTATGTAGCCTGTACTGTATACACGTCCCACTGCTCTTCTTGCCTTCTCTCAGAAAGAGAGTATAAGCTTAGTCACCACGTGCGCCCACCGCGGATTGGCAATTGCAAGCGCTGAGGTATAGGAACACCTCAGACACTCAGGTTTCCTCACGATGTTTTCCTTCACAGTTAGCGAGTGGTACATTCAAATTAATTACTTTGATTACTTTACGCAGTTACGTTACGCGCAACTTCTGTCGACTGTACCTCTCAGTGACACAACTGACTCTTAAAAAAACAGGAGAGTAGAAAGTATTAACGAGGAAGTGCCATTATTATTTTAAGGCAAATATTTAACACGGCAACTGAAATCCTTTTTAGGCGACTTTCTATTAAGTCACAAAAAAACTAACTTTTCAGTGATTAAATATCTTAGCAACTATTAAACTATACAAGCAACAAAAGGCTAGGATCAAAAAAACTAAAAAACGGCGGCTACTGTAAGGTGTCAAATATATCAAGCGGGATCAGTGTAAAACTGGTTAAGGTATTATAAAACCTAATGTGGCGACTAATTATCCCGAGGGGATATCAAACATTCTTCACTGGCAACTACTGGCAATCTAAATTTTGGGTTGGTTGTTAGGTCAGTACACATAAGCAAAAATAGGTTCGAAGTTCCTTCGGGTGTTAGTTCTTTTTTTTTATATAAAAGCGAAAAAAAATATTTCACTAAAAAACTTAGTTTTGAGTCAAACTTAAATCAGGTTGGTGCATGGAAAAGTCATGGGGCCTACATTATGAAAATGTAGCCAAAAGTATTTTTTTAAGATCTTGTTTGTATTTATAGTTTATAGACAACCCCATTTTAGAATTTATGAAAGCCTATTTTAACTTTTTTATCCGCCAATAATTTGTCGCCTTAGAAGAAATTCAATTGCCACAAAAGAAAATCACTGCCAGATAAAATTTAAATAAAACCTCAAAACTCATTAAAAAGCCGCCGCTTTCTAGTTAAGATGCTACCTCAAATTAGTCGCCAAAGTAGTTTATTTACGATCCATTTTCAGTTTTTTTAAGATCCGGAATGGTATCAATTTGTCGCCGCGTTAAATACATGCCTTATTTTAATGGACACCTTTGTTTGGAAGACTTTGAAGGATTTGCCAAAGTATAGGAAGAGGTATAACAAGACGTGAACTAGGTTTATTGGGTTATTTTGCTAAAGAAGTGGTCAACAAAATGCTTAGCATTTATCGTAAATAGTTCGGGCAATAATGGCCACCGTTAAAGTTAAAGTTAGTAACGGTTAAAAAGTCTACTAATCGTTATAGTAATTAAACAGAATTACAAAAAAAAGAAAAAAAACTAACACAAGTCTAATTAAAAAAATATTGCTTTTACTTTAATCCAGTTTATCAACCCCATGACTTGACCAATTTTTATGTTTTTTGTTTTTGAGAGTTTGCTTCAAAGTCAAAACGGCATTAATCTACAAAGTTAAGGCAAGATATACGAAAAATAAATATGACCCAATAACTTTGTGTTGAAATCGACTAACTGAGCAACAATTTAATGGGGACAGTAAAGCGTATCTAGTGCGAAAAAATATATCGCCATTTCCCGCTTTAATGGTACCCTGTGATACTAAAACTTGGAAGAAATTATGGACTGGGCGTTACATGTGAACCGAAGGGCGGGATAATGCTGATAAAATGTAACTGGAGAAAATACAATGTTATCTCTTTGTTCGCTTTTAACGTGGAAACGTTTTTACAGCGATTTAACCCTTGACATATTTATTAATTTGATTTACCACACCCACTGTAATTTGATTTACCATACCCATGTGAAATGGTTCTAAAATCTTTAAAGTAAATCTTCTTATTCAATGTTAGATATTGTTCGTTTCTTTTTCTTTTTTGAAAAAAGTTGCAAAATTGTTTTGCTATTGTTAAAGCTATTGTTGAGCTGGTTATTATTATTATTTTTGACATTTTTGTATAATTATTCACTGGAAATATTAAAATACACTTTTGTACCTTAAGATAATTTCATACACAAAGCAAGTTGTTATTGAATAAACAAAAGGAAATTAATGCAATGTTTAATTATATTGTCATAACGAAATAAAGGCGTTTTTGTATGCACCGACAAATGAATATTGCAGTCCAGTCAAAATAGATATTCCCGACAAGCTGGATTTTTGTATAGGTCTTAAATACGTCATTAAAAATGCAACGTCAAAAGTTCCCATCGATTCCACTTGTGCGTTGTTTTTTATCCGAGGTCAAAGGTCACAACTTTTTGTTTTTGCGTATATCTCTGAAAAAAAGTATCAAAGCTTTTTTCCTCTCGACGCACTGTTCTCGAGTTATCACGATTTCAGGCTGTAGGAAAGTCGTATTTACAATTATATGTTCACATTTTCGCACCACCTCTGAGATAGTGTAGATACTCGGCATTTTTTATAGTTTCTTAGTCACCGAGGAACACTCATAGTTTCACCATGTCCGTCCGTCTGTCGGTCTGTCTGTCCGCGGAATCTCCGGCAGAGATCCGGCTGCCAAACCAAATTGACCCTGGCTACGCTTTATACAAGGACATTAGGAGATAACGCGCTATTGAAAAGCTCCAAGCTCCTTCGCAAGAGCTAGAGAATATCACCTGGCACCTCCACGTCACGGGCTCTCAAAGATGAGACGTGACGAGATGAAACAAAGATGAAAGTGAGACGCCAAGACCTATTTTACTACAAAGGAGAAGATGATTCAACTTCCGCGGCCTAGCTCAGCGACTATTAATATTAGAAAGCTTAAATTTGGCAAAAATGTACATATTAATCACTTCGACAACAAATAAGTAAAACAAAATCTTTAAAGAGAATTTGGTAAACCTATACTAGGGATGATTTTTTTTTCTCCTGTATCAAATTGTATGGGGTATCGTTGGATTGGTCATGTAATTATATTATAGGTGCAGTAAAATATCCAGCTGGTTGGGAATTAAAGCAAATTCGGCGGTATTTTCATCTATTTTGAATATGAAGCGAAAGGTTTGACAGGATGGCACCAGAAAAAGCAGTGAAAAATACGCATAAACAATTATTTAAAATAAAAACGCATTAATATCTATGACAAGTTAACTGTTGGTAAAGTAAGAAAACTATGACAGACATAGGCATCATAAATCAAACCTCTCATTTTTAACGTCCAAAATACCAAATTTATTAGTGACTCGTTATAATTACCTGATGAACAATTGCCATTAGCCAGCGGGCACATCGAAGGGGCGTGGACCGAGGGCGCGGAAAAGACGTGTCGTTAATCCAATTCACTTTCATGCAAAATGTACTGAAGGGACGGGACGGAGCCCACATAGAAGAGACGGGGCGAGGGCGCGATTTCTACACAACGGGTCGCGTATTTTCCGCGCCCCCATCCCACGTCCATTATGTATGGCCGCTGGCTTAGACCTGTCAACATTTATTAGTCGCTGCATATACTGTAATCCGTAACCCTACATACAGGTCCCAAACTAAAACACCGATTTCAATGCGTTTATTTTTCTTTTTAAGTTAACCTAAAGGTTCGTATCAAATATAGGTATCCTGTTTGGGTGGTTATCCGTGAAGTGAAGCTCTTCTTTGCCTCTAACTAGATATGATTACTGTACCTGCCATCATCATATTTTATTTTTAATTTTTATTTTTTCTTATAATATATACTTTTATATGTATGTGCATATGGTCTTATTTTTATTTTTTACGCACCACCTTGTAATATACACGTAAATTACCACGGGCACTTGACTGAAAACCAGCGCTGAGGGCTCACATCCTCAGCATAATTTTGAGCCAGACGCTCTTTGTGGCAATTTTGACACACAACAGGGTGCGCTCTGACTTTGCCCTGTCCTGTGTTGTATTTATGTGACTCGATTGACCTTTGTAGTTATTTATGATACCTACTTGTTATGCCTTTTTTTCTTGTGATGTGTTAATTTGTCGCAATAATTGTCTTTCTTCTTCTTCTTCTTTAAAGGTTTTTTTAGGATCGTGGCAAGTGGCAATCTCTGTTCTCTGCCTAGTCCTCGGAGATACAGTAGTGGGTGTATGTATGATATGTCTAAATATAACTGTCGTAGCCAACCCTGGAGCAAATGTTCATCCGCTTACGATTCGTTGTGCTGAATAGTTAATAAAAGTATCATTTCATCCGAATCCTAAGCGAACAATATCGTAGGTCCAGCTACAAACAATAATCCGTACAAGTATTAACGAGTAAACAAATCATAAACAGACTTGAGCCAAACGGAAAACAGGCTAACTGAATACAAATGCTTTTCCATGTGTAAAACATAAACTACCTCATTGGACCCGGGAGGGAACTGTTGGGGTAACCCATTGTTGCTCTCATTGCGCGTGGCAGATGTTCTAATATCGAATGGCACGATACCTTCTAGTTCAACAGAAACTTAGTGGAGAATGACAAAATATTCTCGAAAAACAATTGAGTAACTATTCTCTCAATAGGAAAATGGTTTCATAAAAAAGTAAACAATAAGTATCAGTAGTAAGTTAATACGAATGTTCCTTCCTAGTCTAATATACACTGCTCAAAATAATTAGAGGAATTACATTTCAAAGTAGAGTAAAACTTTTTGCTTAGGTTTTTAATTATAACTGGCCACTAAATGCTAAAGTGACATACCTACTTTATGAAAACAAAAAGGAAAATAGCATCAGCGTTTTTGTTGTTAAGAGTATTAGAGCACATCTAAAAACAAAATGAGCCCATTGAATTTTCTTAACTTTTTAATCAAATGTTTTTATTGATTGAGTATTTACGTTCAGGTGTATAAGTACTGACTAGAAATCCTATCTCTACGACGCCCTCGGAGCAGAGTGACAGCTCGAGATGCTTGTATTTCAGTCAGATCCGGCATAGTGACCGTCTACACCAAATTATTACTCACTTCAATCAATAACAACACTCAAAAGACTTGAAAGGCCACATAAAATGAGAGAACTTTTCTGTACCTAATTAAAAATTAAGAAAATTCAACGATGTCACTTTGTCTTTATGTGTACATAGACTCTCGACCGCCATATACAAAAACGCTGATTTTACTAATACCATGAAGAAATTGCGTGTAGGTACTTACGATTTGGATTTGGTTGTGTTTTTTGGAATATGAAAAATAGGTCCACTCACAAAACTCTCTGTTACCAATACATGTATCACATGAAATTCTCTAAGTCGTCCAAAGTTTCACTGCATATTTTCACCTCCAACTTTCACAGAAAAAAAAAACCGGAGCAGAAAACAGTTTGCTGACCCGAATACAGTTGGACAACCTGCGTAACTAACTGGCTGATGCCAAATACACGTTTGGGGAAAAAGGGCCTCTCTACACACAGCGAATGCCGTTACAAATTGCTCGCGCGATTGCTCGTTCGATTAGACCATGTAACGCAGTAAAATTCCAACCCACTATACGTAACTGGACAGATGACCTCATCTATGCGGCAGGAAGACGCTGGTTGCAGGCCGCTTCCAACCGGTCTTTTTGGAAATTCATGGAGGAGGCCTATGTTCAGCAGTGGACTTCTTGTGGCTGAATGATGATGATACGTGACTTGCGAAAAAAACGTTTTTTTTATGTATTCGCTTGTTTTGTTCCATGTTTTTGTTCAGACGTTTTATATTTGTAGCCACCGTAATATTAATATGGCTGAAAAATGAATTTAAAAAAAGGTAATATAATATATAAAAAGTGTTTGTCTTGCAAGTATTGTGGGTTGGAATGTTTCTGCGTATCACGGCCCGATTAATGAGACGGTTTTCATGTTACAGCTTTTGTATTCGATGCTCGCAGCTATGCTTAGAAGAGGTTACAATTGACGAATCGAGTCACGCATTTTGTGGCGCTAAAATGTAAGAATTTGATTATTAAAGGAAATAATATTATTTTGGATCCTTGGTCTTTGTGTGAACAGAATGTCAGACGTTTTCACTTTACAGAAAAATTCTGCCCCCATACGATCAAGCCTATGCATATAAACAGCATATCTACTACATTACTAAAATCATGAATAAAAGTGAAAGTTCTGTCTACACTTACGGGATACAGGCGTGAGATTATATATGTAGGCTACCCTGTACTATGGTAACCAGACAAGAATATCACAGACATGGAAACTGTAAAATCTCCGGGTGACTGCATTTTCTGAACTTTCTTCTTGTTCAAGTATTGTGGGGAGTCTGTTGGCACCTTTATATGGCAGTTTATCGAGTCCACTGAAAGAATAGAAATAAAATCGACGTGTAGCGTTCGGGATTCGGTCTGTTTATTTCGTTTGGCCGCGAAGCTGGTCAATAAACCACTGACGAGTTGTGTTTGATACAGCAGACCTTCATGCTTGTTGAAGTATTCGTACACTGTAAGGGAAATCGTCTTTATGCCAAAAAATGTAAACAAAACTTGGCAATAGGCTTCATGCTCGGACTGAAGTCTATCTGTAATATTATGTATTATTTCCTCTTACTACCTTTTTCTAGTATATTAATCCAGTCCATCGAGAGGTTATCTGGGAGATGTCTCTTTTCGCTCCGTGTACACTCTTAGGTTGAGAAATATCCGTGTAATTTCCGTTTTTGTATACAATAAAATGTTCTTTCATTTACATACAGGCATACATTGCTTCTGGTCCCACACTAAGATACCCTGTGTCGTGGGAATCAGACACAGCGACATCACAAACATGTAAACATCAAAGACCTGGGTTTCCTTTTTTTTTGTCCTCAGCCGGGATACGAACCCGGGACCTCTCACATGGCAGGCAGATGCGCTACCGCTGCGCCACAGAGGTCGTCTGTATACATGTATATCTCTATCTAAAGTCATCAGGGAACATGTTCCACAGTTCGCGTAGATTTTCAGCATAATAATTAGATGCTAGGTTAAGAAATGTCAAATATAAGCATAAAAAATGCTTATATTTCGTCGATTTTATAATTAAATGTCAAAGGTTTGTTTGTGGACAAATAGAGGTAACTGAAAATCAAACTCGAGCATTCAAATACAAATACAAATACAAAATGTTTTATTAAAAAGAAAGACATTACAAGCATGGTTTGCGTTGATTACCACACTAGACGTAAATCATTCGTTATTATACCACAAAACTTGTCACTTAATATATATACCTACAAATCTAATCACAAATGTTGGACGACCACGGCAGTCACTAAATGTCAATTCAGCCGAAGCTTCAGATTTATTCTCATTTGTAGTATACAAATGAGTTTCATCGTACAGTCGACAGAAACCTATAATTTTTTAATGCAAAGCGACCCGTAACGTAACTGAGTAGAGTGCACGCATGTAAAGCTTGATATGCTGTCGACTGACTTCTAATATCTATTCCAACTGTGTTTACCGATTGTTGAATTAGGAGCAAAATTTAATAATGTGGAAACATTCCTAGATCCATTCTGAGTAAAGTCTAGGTAAGGATCATTTACCTTCTACTTACCAACAGCATTGCTTTTATATTATATTTGTAACATGTGCAGATGAATATAAATAGTACAGAAACCATTGCGTGACTCGGATTAAGTATTACTAATATTTATGTCAATATCACGCCTGGTCTTAAAAGGCTTGAACTTGTCTGGCTTCGCTCGCCTTGCAATGAAGATATTTATAAAGTTTTATTTTTGTACTGCAGTACAAACTACATCCAGCACCCGCTATGATGCAATGTAAGAAAGATACAATGAAAGAATTCACAGAGCTCACGAAAAATTGTTTGAGTTGATCAACCCATACATACCCAATGGTTTTTAGGGTTCCCTATCCCCTTATATATTTGCCATACAACAAACGTGATTTTTTGCCGTTTTTTCTAGATCTTTGTGTCTAATGTTGTATAGATAATGGAACCCTTCGTGCGCGAGCCCGAATCCCACTTGACCAGTTTTTCATAATTAGTATGTTCCTACTAATAATTGGACGAGGTCATTAGGTCATCTCGTTGGCGGCGGCTTACTCATATTTCTTCACCCACCTCTAGGTTTGTGATAAAGTTGAATGATAACAAAGCAAGTGTATTTATTAGTGAAAAAGCAGTTGATAGTGCTAAACGATATCGAATTCAAGGTTATTATGATAATCGGTTAAGATACGTTACATTGGTTATTATGATAATCGGTTAAGGTACGTGACATTGGTTAGGGCACAGTGAAACGAAGCATGCATTCTATTCCAAACATGTATCTAAAAACGTAATTTTTCGCGCTTAAATATTCCAAAAGTCACGATACTGATTACGTAAAAGTTGCATCTGAGAAAATAGTATGAATTTATTTTTATATGGGGGCCTTAAGCTTGAGGTTGCGTGGGTAAAAACAATGTTAAATTTAATGTAACAAATCTCTTAGTACGTCGCTGTCATGGTTTAAGAGGCGGCACACAGGATTTGTTGCATACCACGAACCATCTCGTAAAAAATAACAGAATATATATTATATTCTAAGTATTTGTCTAGTCGAATATTATTTATAACTACACAACACATACATAATTATGTACAACCAAATTATAATGCCTCGTTTCAACAAAGACTTCATATCGCGCTAGGTACTACAATGTTAACGAAGCATAGTTTACCATCACCTTTTCTATAAACCTCTATGAGCGTGTATTTGCTGACGTAATACAGGGTGTGTTCTGTGACAAAGAGGCAGAAATATGGAAATTACTGAAACTAGAAAGGCATTCGCTAACTTGACATCTGACATGCATTGTCTACGAACGAAGGACGAATGATGTTTGTTGAAATGACCCATAAATCTACTGCGTTCACAAAATACAAGCGATTAATGCAGAGTTTGCTCTGAGGAAGTGGATGAAACAATTTACCACCACATTTACACTTTGAAAACTTTTAAAAATGTCCGTCGATGATTGCATGAAAAACAGAAATTGCTAAAATTCTGCCAATTTTTCAGAGCTTAGACTCGACTCAACGCTAAGTTTATCAATTAAATTTCCTTATTTGTTACTGATCGAGAGAACAATAGGTGGTAGGTATACATTTAATGCTTACTTAGGACTTAGTCATAAGGGCAAGATAATCTGATAATCTCAGATCTGCCAGAATCTGCCCCTCTGGGATACAGCGTGAGTTTATGTTATATTATGTAGTCATACATTTCAGGTAAATATAAAGATAGATAGAGAACACTTTATTGTACATAAAAAAGGAAATTAAACAGATAATGCTAAATGGGTAAGATTTATCAAGACGTAATCACTCAGCACGACAATGGATGGTTTTACATCAGACAGCGTTGACTGCACGACATTGATGGAATAGTATTCATACAACGTTTACATGAATTCCGTACGACGCGGCACATTTGTATTGTACCGCGCATTTTTTATTACAAATTCTTCGATTTTCGTTCCGGTCGGATCTTTGTTCTTTTCATTTGAAATTTGTTTATCAAACTTTGCATGAAACTCATGTTTCAAAAAGCTGACATAAATAGAACTAAATTGCCAGGCTCAGAGGTTAGGAGTAATAGGAGCAATAGGAGTGCCACAGAATCTATCTTGGGGCCGTTCATTTGAATGAACGAATTTATTGTGTTAAAAGCATAGGTTACATTTAGCGGTTGTAGTTGCTTAATTATAGATCTCCATGTTCTTCCTTTTCAGGTGTATACATATATTAGCATGCATAACGATTAAGGTTTGAGCTATGACTATTCTCATTTATAGTGAATCTTAAATGTACAATCACAGTGTTTTCTCGTATATGTAAATGTTTTGCCGTTCATGGTTCCAAACATGTCACAGATAGTATTATTTACACATGACGAGTCACATATTTTTAAAATTAAAAGCCAAGAAAATGACCTTGACGATGCGAATAATGCTTAATTAGTTGATAAACTAAATGTATAAAGACAATGACTAAATGTATAAAGTTCACTCTACCAAATGTCAAAATAGTTGACAGCAACGTTATATTGGGTAATGACAAACTATACATTGTAGAAGAAACTGTATTTCTAGATATCACAATTTATGCAAAGCTTGAGATGGGGTCATCATTTAAAAAAATTGGCATATGCAGTTAAAAGAATCCGGAAACTAACTGATGTCGCAACTGCTTGGCTTGTTTATTTTAGTTAGGTACTTTCATAGTATTATGTCCTATGCATTGTTTCCTAACCTGTAGTCCGCGGACCCCTGGGGGTCCGCAAGCATATGTTTGGGGGTCCGCGGTCCCATACGCATCTATCTTACTTAGAGCATTAATATCTCGTAATTATTACGGCACTGCTGCCAACAAGTGTACAAGACGAGATAATAAATCACCTCCGTGCTTTGAAGTCTTCGTTGCGGAATTATTTTTCAGAACCTGACAAAAATAAAAATTGGATAGCAGACCTTTTCACCACAGATGTTTCTGATATAACTGGCTTGAAAACGGTACAAGAAAACCAATTAACGGAAATATCGTGTGATTTTGCCCTGAAACGTAATTTCAAAGAACGCTCCTTGTGTAGTTTCTTGTTGAATATAAAAAAAGATTATAAGGAAGTCTCAGAATAAGCACTGAAACATTTGCTGCTTTTCTCCACCACGTACTCGTACCTAGTCTTGTATATGTTATAGGCAATGTGTATAATCCGGCATCGTATAGAATGCCTAGGCATTGTATACATTGCCTAAAACGTTAAGGCAATGTGTATAATACGATTCATTTCATACATTGACTAGGTATTGTATAAAATGCCCAAAGCGCATCATTCAATGTGTATAATGAACGACCACGGGAAGGCGGAATGAATTGGATTGGATTGGATGAATTGAATGGAAAATGGCTACTGATCAGCGGTACTTACTAATGAAAGAAAGGTTTTACTTAGAATTGCGTACTAACAGAGAATCGGCTTCTACAAAGAATCGAGTGTTTATTGATGAATTTGAATTTTTTGTATCATGATCAAATTTCCATAATTAAGTGGTAAGAAATGAACAGGACGACTTTCTGCAGCAATTTTTTGGTACGGTCAAGTGCACTTAGACCTTTACACTTGCCATTCGATTTTGTCCTAATATCGCAGAAGATAAGAGAGGTGGAAATGTCAAAATGTAAAGCTCTACGTGCACTTGACTGTACGTTGTAAATGTTTATCCGAAGGGATCTGCTGTGTGAGAAACGCTTTCTACGCAAAAAAAACACGTTACATACATTACCTATGCGTCAACCGGCATTCTATACAATGCCTAGTTATTCCATACATTTCCTAGGTAAAGTGTAAAATAGTTTGAACATTCAATATCATTTCACACATTGCCTGGACAACCCCGGCATTCTATACAATACCTAGGAAATGTATAGAATGCCTGCATTATACACATTGCCTATAACACATACATAAAAAACAAATACAGGAACAGGTTACATGTGGAATCTGATTTGAGATTGCAATTGAGTAATAATATCAACCCGAACATTTCTGCAGCACCAACCTTCTCATTAATGTTTTTCTACGAAAAAGTTTGGTTTTTGTCTTTTTAATTTAATGAAAGAATACTAAAATATAATATTTTCTGAAAATTGCACCTTTTTTTCACTCAGGGGCTTGGCATTATGCTTGATTTCTTTGGGGGTCCGCGGCTGAAAAAGGTTAGGAACCGCTGTCCTATGGCATACTGTGTATGGTTGGGTAGCCGACATTGAGATCATCTTCGTCTTGCAGAAGAGAGCAATCAGATTCATATATAAGCTAGGCAGTAGGGATTCGTTAAGAGATTTCTTCAAAGAAACTGACATCCTGACAGTTGCTCGTCAGTATATCTATGAAAATATTATGTACGTCAGGAATAATATCAGTATCTTTAAAACTGTGGGTAGCCAAAATAATGTACCTTAATGCTAGAAATAAACATAAACTTTAATTCCCAAGATTTAGGCTGGCAAAGGTTAATACATCCTTTTTGGGGCATTGTATACGTTTCTATAATAAAGATTACTTAGATGACAAAGATGCCTGGAATTAAAAAAGGCAGTTTAATGCATAAGTTCTATGTTGCTCTGTTAGTTAAGGAACATTTTTGAAAAGACTAAGTGAGAAGTTTTTTTGTCCATTGTTTCTCCAAAATTGTCTAGATTTTAAAATGGACACCTAGTTTTACTTGTAACGTTCATTAAGTCACAGTTTGTGTGCTATTTTTAATAAAAGTATTATGATTTGATTTGAAATTTGACTCTTGTTTTTTTTGTCAGGGACTATAACATTCAAAGATTATTTAGATGACAAAGATGTCTGAAATTTAAACCAGGTCAATGCATTAATTCTAGGTTTTAGAATAATATGTAAGCTCTGTCAAAGGAACATAATTGAAACGACTAGTGCACACTAAACAAATTATATTAGTTTCAACTATCTATTCTCAGTCGCACCTTTTTCAATCGTGATAAATAGTAAATGGCGACAGTTTTAGTGAGGGTCCGATAAATTACATTAGAAAGTACTATCGATTGAGAAAGTACTTACTTGAACGAAAACTTACCCAATTAGAGCTTCTTCTACGACTAGTAACTCTAAATTGCCTCTGCTGAAAATTTCAAAAAAGCTAAATTTAAAGCTTTCCTTTGGATGGAAATGTCGACATTATGTCATGGCTAATAATAATATAATAAATAATCTCGTAATAATAAATAAGACCCGTTTAATAAAAATACTGATTGAATGTTATTATCGACTTAATAAGAATCAGACTTTATCATTCAAATTTTAGACGACAAAGTTTTGAATGTGTTATCACCAGATAATCTTAAATACTTAAAATTACAGGAAATTATCGAAAAATAAAGTTGTTCTCACTTTTTTACTCTTGACAACAACAAGCTTGTGTCAAACAAATACAAATACAATTGTGTTAGTGCCTGTACCTATTGGACCGTCCGACACCAATTTGCTATATGGAGGCCGATGATAACCCCAGTAGGGGTCTAATGCGGAACGCACCTCGGCTATTTGTTACCAGGAAAAAGGGTCTGTTGGGAAATCACCTTACAGTCCTGCCAAATATACACCGTGAATTTTGCGAAGTTTTATAAATTCTGTGCCTGTATGTAAATGTTTATGATTATATTTCTTCAATGAACTTGCTTATTTTATTTAATAGTGTTGTTATAATTATACTTTATTGCACTCAAAATATATAACAGGACATTATAAAAAAATAATATGTACAAAGGCGAGTTTTTATTAAGTGATCAAAAATTATGCGTTAATTTTCCGTTAATGTAATCTCTGTGTACAATAAAGAATATTATATCTAGCTATGGAGCGAGCCATGCCAGGCCTCAGACTCGTTCGGAATTATATCGCTGTATCTACATGACTATATTCTTTTTGTTGCACTAACCCGTGCTGAGGACAATTAAAAAAACCTATTTAGAGGCTAAAAATTCTACCCATGCCGGGACTTGAACCCGGGTTTTTTCGATGTGAAAACCTAACTGCAAGTGATGTAAATTGTTTCGGCCAGATGTCGCTGCCTGTACGTAATACAGAGAAGTTTGTAAAAGGCTCGAAATTTTGCCGATGCCTGCATTTGCCCATTAGCTCAGTTGGGAGAGCGCTGGCACGTTTAGCCAGAGATCACGGGTTTAAGTCCCGGCATGGGTGGAATTCTCAGCCTCTAAATAGGTTTTTAAATTGCATTTCAAGACAAATAAGAGCATAGGTTTTACTAGTTTAAAAAACTTCATTGCTATTTTCTATCGCCAACTACACTTATTTATTTATAGCCTACCTTCATGAGTTTACTACCAAGAAGAAGGAGAACCAATACATTAGTATCTTTGACCTAATCAAGTTCTCATGAACTAAACAAAAGGAGAGCAACCAGATAAATGGCTCTATAAATAACGTTAACGTCTAACGATATCGAAAATTTAATACAAACCGCCTATCGCACCTATAACAAGTGACCTTAAGTCAGAGCAGTAATAACGAGGGAGTTAATTCACCCCCCACTATCCCATTAAGGGGGTCAACCTTGCCAGCTAGGTGCCTGAGAAATACTTCCAATTATCTTCCAAGCCATACCTGTTACAAACACGCCTCAAGACATCAAGGACTCTCTGCTTATAACATTAAGACTCAGTTTACCTCGCTGGCGAAGCCACCGTGTTTGAGTCCGCAGGTTTCACCACTCCACACATATAAATTGTCAGATAGCAAAGACCATAAGTTGATGAGAATAGATGCCATTTTAGCTTAAGTTATTGTTGCAGATATTCGAGCGAATCTAGGTAGAGAGCTAGCAGGTGTAATGTCTCATTTAATTTAGTTAAATCCACATGAATTACGGACAGTCAGTTTGCACGTTAATTTTACGGAATAACTTTTGGATTGGTCTACAGGTGGCCTCGAGCCTTTTACGGCATTTAAGGGTATTTTCTCATTGTTACAGGTCACTTCATACCTTCCTCGACTTTTTGTAGAACTTTCCAAACTTAACAAACTCTTAAGAACAAACAGAAGGTACTTAGTACCTTCTGTTTGTTCTTAAGAGTGTCCTTTGTTTATTCGCCAATTGTCTCTTGAAATTGACAAACAAATTGAAACTTTATCATGTATAAAGAAGGAAGCTACTTTCAGACCTATAAACACACAAACAGCGTTCATACCAGCGTTGGCATTTTTTTGGAATCGCAGTTTATTTTTAACGTCCACCGATGGAAACGAGTCGTAAGAGTGATACAAATGATCAAGAAAGTTCTATATACATAAACTAATATTCGGATAAAAAAGTTTCTTTTAAAGTATCTACTTTACACTTCTACAAGCGGTGGTAGCGCAACGGTAGAACGCCAGCCTCTCACGTGGGAGGTCGTGGGTTCGAATCTCTTCATGTAGCAATGACTTTGTTTTCCAACTTTCGTACATCTGTGAAGTTGTAGTAGCAATACCAATTGCCAACCGTGAAGGAAAACATCGTGAGGAAACCTGAGTGTTTGAGGTGTTCACGTACCTCAGTGCTTAAAGTTGCCAATCCGCGGTGGGCGTGCGTGGTAATTAAGCCCATACTCTCTCTCTCTGAGAGAAGGCCTATGCCCTGCAGTGGGACGTAGGTAGGGTACATAAAAACACACACTTAAGTGCAAAGTGTAGTAGAGTTATGTATCTACAATATTTCGAATTTATTAATCACTAATCTCAAGCAAAAATGCCCACGGGTGGATAACGGGATAAAACCGGAATCGCTACGGCAGTCGCTTAAGTTGATTATTCGAGCTTAGTTAATTAAAACTGTAAATAAATATAAGCGCACGCTTCAAGTAAGAGTGTCATTAAGCATCACTTGCCCCCGCGGGATGCAACTGGGCACACGACGAGCGCTGCGCCTTAATTAAATTTTAAATTTAAACCTCGTTAATTAAAAACGATGGTTTTCCAACCAGCTTGTGTGCTACGGAAATTATAATAATATAATTTGAAACATTTTGCGTAGCGCCTATTTTCATTTCGGCCTGACGCGTTCATGTGAATCTGGAAATAGCTCAGCGAAGTGCTGTAAATTATTGGGGTTTTTGGACTAATTAATGAAAACAAAGCCGTGGGAATGTTGCTCAGTCATGTCACATTGTGTCGTGTCTCGTAAATACCTAAACTAACTACATCATGTGGCTAATGTACGAAAATTCCATTGTTTTTGTATAGAGTTTACTAAAAACTCCCGTAGTATGGTATATACAGTCATGTTAACTAGGATAGGCTCATAGTTCTATAAGTCTAGCCTAGTTACTTTAATATGTGAATCAAAATGTTTTTCTGAATATAAATTGTTCTTTATTAAAAACAATTGCATTGTACCTCATATTTGTCTTACTTCTTTTTCTAATTTCAAAATAAAAATGAGAGAAAAACTACTCAAAGCAAATATCTAAAAGCAAACCAAGGCAGCCCCGAGCATTTCACATTATTAGTAATGTGAAAAAAATATTTACCTCCATACACTGCGAATATTACCCTAAGGACTCTCAGGTAAACAGCTAAGTTGTCGGTCTCTTCCTAAGCCACCTACTTTTTCGACCCAAAATATGTACACCGTTTTAATTTTTTAACGTCCTTCACAAAATCTACGTTTCCTCTGCATCATTACGAACATTTTTTTAAACTCTTTTGTTTGTGGAATCAGGCCTGGTTCCAAAAATGAAATTAAATATAATTTAGTTAGGAAAATTTGTGGTGCAGACCAGAATTTGATATTCTATTTCGGAGATTTCAGTAGCAGTTTTTAATACATCAGCTCAATCGCTCTTCTCCAATATATTTTGGTAAATATCATCGTTTGTTCATTCGTGTAATAATGGGTACAGACGGGATCAAACGAACGCACGAATTAAAATGAAGGATTCAGTGAGCCAAGGATTGGTCAGTGTCCCTATTTGGTGTGCTCTGATGGGCTAGTTTCACATTAGACGACAGCGATAACTGCACGACGTCGTCGGTCTGGTAGTTCCAAACATTTGCTAAAATCGTTGTGCGAACGTTGACTGAAAGTTGTACGAGTTACGGTTATCGTCTAATTTAGATCGAGACTAGGCTCACTGAACTGTTTGTTCCGTTGGTTTGGACCTACCATCAAAATAGAAGCAGATCTTAATCCGTACACTTTCGAGTTTTATTGATTTAATGCTATTTTTAGAAGTCGGGATTTGATTTAAATTTAACCTACTTTAATAATAAGTAATGTGAGCCTAAATATCTTAATATATTTCGGAAATCATTGGCGGAGGACTCGGTGTATATATAGATTTGTTCTGGCTTTAATTGAATTAATTAACGAATATTTAAAAAGAAATTGCTCTTAGGTAAGTGTCCAATTGTCCATTGCAAACTAATTGGACTATGTGAATTTTTGATTAAGTTATGGGCAATATGGGTTGTATACACTGCTAGATAGAAAATAAATACAAGAAAAAGAAATGTCAAAGAGGGGAGAAAGAATGTCAAAATTTGCAGTTCCAAAATTATTTAATTCAATTTAAGTGTTAACGCAAAATCCTAAGTTATGTAAAAGTGTATTAAAGATAAAGCTAAGAGATAAGAATAAGAAATTAAAATATACGACAATGAAATAATAAACAATGAGAAAGTCTAGATTCTTTTTCTTTACTTGCATCTTAATGTTTTTGTTTTGCTATTAGTATTAAGTTATAAATAAGTACTTTTTAGCTTTATCTTAGGTATGTATGTACTTACATTAAATTTATAATAGGTAGGAAGATACGAATGTAACAAAGGAGCGATCTCTCGCCATCAAACGTAACAGTTTGGGGGGTTTTAATTTGCTGTATTACGTGTATTATGTTATGTTATAAACAAATAAGAAAATTTTTTTAAAAAACATTGAATGTTAACAAACAGGCTGTTTTCTATTTTTTGTTACTAACAAAACATTAGCTCGTAAATTTTTTGTCTGTAAACAAAGAAATAATTATAAAATGATGAACGTTAAATTCGGTAATTTGGACAAACTAGGAGTATACCTAACTAAGTTTTGGCCCGTGGCACTGTTTGCGATGCTATCTAAGTAATTGTGTATTTGGGAAAGTTAAATTACTTTACCTCCTCCTTTATCCTGCAAAATAAACTTATTTATCGAAGCCCTGTGAAATTTTGGACCCTTATGTTTGCACAAGGTATTTTAAGGTTAACGTACCAAATATTTTATTTTACAATTTGCACTCTTTATCAAACTTGTGACAGAGCAGTCTTCACTCAGAAAACGAGAAAGCGAGAGAGAGCGAGAGGGAGATTAAGATCGAAAGAGACAGATTATGTATTTGAAATTATAATGGCTAATGGCTAATGGCTCTAATACTAAAGTACCCTCTTTTGATAATTTGAACCAGGCTTAAGAATGAGAACTCGAGTAATGCAATATTATCCCCGCCGTTGTTCCACAAAAATCTAAACAAATAAATAAAATCTAACATTTAACAAAAGATCTATTGTGTGAAGTAATGAGGCTTTACTGGCGGACTCCTCGGCTATCAGGCGTTTCCCGACGCAGATTTAGGAACCCTAATCCGATTGTGTCGATGGAAATAGTGACTGATTCAGTGAGACTCTACTATAGACCTATCGACTACTTTGACCCTTTCCCTCTTAGCCATATCAAAGAGACAGAACTACTTAACTTAGTCGACAGTACATTTTCAAAAGAATCAGCAGCATAAAAAAAATCTCTGCGACGATTTCGGATTAACAACGTAATTGTGGCGTTGGGAAAACGTAAACGTCCAAAGTTGAACGAACTTCAATTTGTTTGAGGCTCTCCTCCCTTTTCTGTGTACTTTTTATGGCTCCCGCATAATACTGGCTTTTCGCAAGTTGTTTATCTCTCTTTGTTTTTCGTTATATTAACAAAAATCCGCAGTGGGAATGGCCTATAATATGCCTTACAATGGGACGTCCGTAGGTACGTTTATTGAAAGAAAGAAAGAGGATATTTATTGAAGACAGATTTGTATAACTTAGTCAGATAAAGAAAGGGATTGAACGTGGCGGCGTTGCTAATAGCTTCTTGGTACGTGGCAATATTGTTTCAGAGAGAGGTAACAGATACTTACGAGTATAATCTTTTTGTTGCACTAACCCGTGCTGAGGACAATTCTAAAAACCTAATTAGAGGCTAAAATTCCACCCATGCCGGGATTTGAGCCCGCGACCTCTGGCTCACCGTGCCAAGCGCTCTCCGAACTTGCCCATTAACTCAGTCGGGAGAGCGCTGGCACGGTGAGCCAGAGGTCACGGGTTCAAGTCCTGGCATGGGTGGAATTTTTAGCTTCTAATTAGGTTTTTATAACAGATACTCTTAAACCTTGTCTCACAATCATCAAAAGATTATATAAGTTATTAATATAACGCAATAGTAAAAAAAAAACGGCCTAGTACGAGTCGGACTTGCGCAATAAAGGTTCCGTACAACATTGGAATATTTTAAGCGTCTACCTGATGCCGTTATTAATATCGGGCAAAAAACGGCAAAAAATTTACGTTTGTTGTACAAGAGCCCCCTTAAATATTTATTTTATTCTGTTCTTAGTATCTGTTGTCATAGCGGCAACAGAAATACATCATCTGTGAAAATTTCAACGCTCTGGCTATCACGGTTTATGAGATACAGCCTGGTGACAGACAGCCAGACAGTCAGCCAGACCCTTTGGGTACCCTAAAAACAACTTACAGATAAATTAAAACAGCATCGCAGAATTAAGGTGCTGTTCAAAACAAAACACCAGTTTGACAGCGCACTCAAGAGCGATCTCGAATTTCAGGGCACGGTCCTAACCACCGGTTTTTGTTTGAGAATGAAGTTAAGCTAATGAAATATCAATCTGTTTGTATAGATTTCTTAAAAAACGAAGCAGAACGTTACATTTTCGAGAAAGTATTTTTTGTCGAATTAGAGGTGTAGACTTAAAATACAGAAGACAATACGAAGTAATGTCCATTTGCTGTTTGAATAAATAACAGAATAATAACGACCCGGTCTTTATTCCTCAAATGACGCAAATTCACAACTTGTTTAAACGAAGGTAATTTACCAAATACGTGACAAAACAGTGAATTAGAGAGAAGCTGACAAAGTTTCCGTTAAATCCAGCTTACTGTCAGGAGGGCATTATGTTTAAATAATAGATTAAAATACTTCATTTCACGTCGACGAGACTGGGGTCTTACTCTAAAAGCAGTTCCTCTATCGGGCTAATAATATAGGTAAGTTTAACATTGCGATTGTTCATTAGGTAAACTCAAAGAGTTGCAATTAGAGCTTCTAAATATACAAATACGGGATGTATTAGCATAGGGCAAGATAAAAAGTACCCGAAAGCGGCGTGCGTGCATGCAACGACTAGTGAATGTTGAGGAAGCGAAAGTGATCTGTCAGGATCGTAGCAAGTGGCAGTCCCTGGTCTCTGCCTACCCCTCTGGGAGACAGGCGTGAGTTTATATATGTATGTAAATATACAAATATGTATGAGCATCGCAAGTCATTAAAATACCAATATAAGATAATTATTATTACTATTATTATTACTTACCATTTATTTTAGATCAAACATCCATAAATATTTATGACTATTTATGTTCATATAATATAAGTAAGTGACTTAGACTATGTTAGTCAAATTATGTAAGAGAACAATTCCGGCAACTATTTCAGATGCACATTTATATGATGCTTCGATAAGGGGCTATCAGCCCTATTGCTTAGTACTTTAAGGATGCTGCTTGGACTGCAAACTTAGGGTATGGGAACAAAAAAAATCCAAATCGGAGCGGATTTGATCTCGTACTCGTATTAACATCGCTGCAAGCCGCTTCCAACCGGTCTTTTTGAAAATCCATGGAGGAGGCCTATGTTCACCAGCGGACTTCTTGTGGCTAAATGATAATGATTACACCTAACCTTCGCCGTTTCGACGAATACACGACAGAAAAATTGTTGTATCTTTTTGTTGCGTGTACGGATAACCGTGGGGTCGATTGTCAACTCGATGTTTGTCACGGCTTGGCGAGAGGGAACGAATTACGGCAGCCAAGTACAATTTTTTCGAAATTTTACAAAAAATACGCATAACATCGCCATTTTCGGTGAAGATAAAGTTTCTGTTGTTGTGCATATTATGTTACTTATGTGCTTATTTTGTTTCTGTGATGTATCTTGTTGGTATAATAAATGTCTTACTTCTTCTTCATTTTTGTACTGAATGGCCGTAAAAAAGTCTTTTTTTCTTCTAATCACAATAGTTTAATTTACCCTTTACTCTTTCTATTTCTGTTTTAACTAAATTTTTCATTATAGTGTCGGTTTTGATCTGTAGAAACACGTACCATTTAAACAGAAAGAAAAATAAATACCAGTATGTGATAAATAACAACAAATTATTTTATAAAGTATGCCCGAAATTTCAGTGCAATAAAGGTACCAAACACAAAAAAGTTTTATTTTAAACTTTGTTCAAAATTTCAAAATTTTCTTCAAAATTTGTTCGTTGAATTGACAAATGGTTAGGTATTATGGGGTATGCAAGAATGTTAGGTGTCCAGGGGTTAAAAAACAATAAATACAATAAGTGAATGTTTGTATATTTACCATGCATTTCGATGACAGAGAAGTAATTATTTACGAAAAAAAAACCGCTCCATGAATCCAGAAATATTCACGTCGAACCTTACGCTTTTCGGCGTACTGTCTCCGATCGGTCTTCGTTCATCCATTGAGCTTCGTTTGAAACGTTGACACAGATTTTGTTCATACACTGATTTATTGCCGGCGCATTAGTAGGTCTATCACGAGTCTGACGAGACGGGGAACTGTTTAGTCATGTTGTTGAATAGACCTATTCGTTTTAAGTTTGATCCATTAGTTGGATAACACAGGAATAATAAGCGGCCCATAAACAACGTTTCAGCATTATGTCGGTAAACAGGGTGATGGTTTAAATAGGTAATTTTGGCCCTCCTATTTGTGGAACTTTTTTTGCAAGTTAAAAGAATAATATGGATTACATGTGTATTTCCTACCGCTAGACATAATATGCAGTGTAGAGTATTGGTAGAGAACACATTTTTATTACCTACCTAGATGAAAGCGGTGGTAGCGGAGCGGTAGAATGCCGGCTTCTGGTTCGGAAGGTCGTGGGTTCAAATCCCGGCATGTACCAATGACTTTGTTTTTTCAGTTACGTGCATTTGTGAAGTTATAGTAGCAATACTACTCGCTAATGAATGTTGATGAAACGAAGGGATCTGTCTGGATTGTGGCAATTGGCAGACTCTGTTATCTGCCTATCCCTCCGTATACAAGCGTGAATTTATGTTCTGTTATGTTACGATAAGCTGTAAATAATCGGATCAGCCGTTCAGGGGCCTGTTTCATAGCACTACAATTCGTGGTTTACAATGAAAATTCGATGTACATTGCAAATCGACGGATTAACAAGTAGACGCTGCTACGCAATGTACCTCGAATTGTCATAACGACAAATTGTAGTTTTATGCCGAGAGATTGTCAAGGCAATGAAAAGAATGAAACTAGGTAAGGCTGCGGGATATGATAGAGTGTCGTTAGAAATGCTGAGGGCTGGTGAAGGCATTGTAGCTAGCAAGCTATACCTGCTTTTCAACAAGTGCTGGAGGAGTGGCAAAGTACCTAAGGACTGGGGTATGGCCGTCATAGTGCCGCTTTATAAAGGCAAAGGGTCCCAGCAGGTGTGCAAAAACTACCGCGGTATCAGCCTTCTCAGCATTGTCGGCAAACTGTATGCAAAGGTTTTGATTGAAAGAGTACTAGATGTGACTGAAGAAAAGATATGGGATGTGCAAGCGGGTTTTAGAAAGGGAATGGGATGTGTGGACCAAATCTTCTCCTTGAGGCGGATGGTGGAGAAACTTCTGGCCAAAAGTCAGAGGGTTTTCTGTGCGTTCGTCGACTTGGAGAAGGCTTATGATAGAGTGGTGAGGAATGACCTGTGGTCGGTACTGTCCGTGTATGGGGTGGACAGCGTCTTGCTGCGAGCTCTGAAGTCTCTATGAAGACTCCAGTGCTTGCGTTAGAATTAATGGGGCTTATACTGACTGGTTTAGCATTCGCAGGGGTGTAAGACAAGGATGTGTCGCCTCCCCATGGTTGTTCAACTTATTCATGGACAGTTGCCTGACTGATTTGAAAGAGAATGACTTTGGGATAAGGATGGGTGAGCTACTGGTCAAATGCTTGTTATACGCCGACGATCAGGTTTTGTTCGCATCGTCGGTTGAAGACCTCCAGACACAAGTAGCAGTAATGGATGAGGCGTTTAAAAGGAAAGGAATGAACATTAATGTGAGTAAGACAAAAGTAATGGTGTTCGAAAAAGATGATGAAATAACTGAGTGCAAGATAAGGATTAGAGGTGAAAGGGTGGAACAAGTGAAAGAATTTGTCTATTTGGGGAGCCTCTTTACCAGGGATGGCAAGTGTGAAGGTGATATAGAAAGAAGAGTAAAAGCAGGAAATTGTGTAAACGGTGCATTGCACTCCTTTGTGAGCGGCCAAAACATCTCCAAAGAGCTAGATTGGCTATCCATAACGGAGTGCTAGTCCCAACACTTATGTATGCTAGCGAGACTTGGGTATGGCAAAAGAAGCAAGAAAGTAGGATTAATGCAGTAGAAATGAGGTCCTTGAGAAGTATGTCTGGCGTTACTTTGAATGACAGGATACGCAATAATGTGATTAGAGAACGTTGTGGACTGAAAGAGTGACAAGAATTGAGAAAGGAATGTTGCGTTGGTTTGGACATGTGGAGAGGATGAAGGAAGAAATATTGACAAAACAAATATATCGAGCGCATGTGGATGGAAGGGCCGGTAAGGGACGACCCAGACGGACATACTTTGACCAAATAGAGGATGTATTAACAAAGGGCAAGATAAAAAGTACCCGAAACCGGCGTGCGTGCATGCAACGACTAATGAATGTTGAGGAAGCGAAAGTGATCTGTCAGGATCGTAGAAAGTGGCAGTCCCTGGTCTCTGCCTACCCCTCTGGGATACAGGCGTGAGTTTATGTTATGTTATGTTATGTAGTTTTATGAAAATCCCCCCAGATTCCTTTTAAAATAAGTGTATGGCTGTTACTGTTTGTTAAACTTAAACTCAAATTCGTTACAAGTTAGTTGCAGAAGAGCCTCAACTAGTCGCAACATATAACAAGGGAAAACTTTTAAAAACTAAAAAGATTACTGGAGACTACACCTTTGTTGTGCATTGCAGAGAAAGCTACAGACTTGTCATGATATATTCTTTTCTTTGTGCACATGTCCGGTGCATTGTAAGGTGAATTAAGGTTGCAAAGTCTGGATGTGTCATTTATTTGCGTACATTAGCTTTTGTGGACTGAAAATAGTTAACGTCTGTAATTAGATGAGACATTATAAGAAATATATCGAGCAATTATGGGCTGGTAACCGATGCCTCAGGCGGACATATGTCGATCAAACAGGGGCTGTAGCTAAGAGCAAGATAAAGAATATCCAAAACCGGCGTGAGTGCATCCAGCCACTAGTATTGAATGTTGATGAAACGAAAGAGGTTTGTCAGAATCGTCACCAGCGACAAAAGAAAGAAAGAAAACATTTATTTACATTGCCACAAAAGCACACCTCATTTAGCCTCTTTTTAGCCTCTAAATAGGTTTTTAAAAGCACACACAAGCATAATTTATGTACCGAATTACAACAACAATGAGAAAATAAACAGTAATATAACGACAAAATTGAGGACATTGTGCCTCCGTGGCAATAAAAAAGGGTCACCAACTCAGCATGCATTGTTGGTGTGTGCTATGAACAACACCGTTTCTATATAAAGCGTGCGCCGTGCGCGCCCTCCTCGGCATCGATCGGTTTAGGGGTCCTTAGGACCAAACCAGCCCCCAGGTGGTGTTTAGTCTGTAGGCGCACTTCCTGTGAGTCCCACATTGGCAGCACGGCCGGGCCCGTGCTGTTATGCATGAGCATTCACCACCTCCCTCCCCCGTGTCCTCCGGAGGGTGCCCTTTTTAGGGCTTAAAAAAAAAGCGCTCGGATTCACTTTGCTTCGTGTCGCTTCAAGGAAAGGTTCTTCGTAGTTTGTCGCTAGTTTGGTGAGGTTATATTTTCGTAACTTTGAATTTATGTGTCCTTGATAATTACTTTTGATTTAGTTTCTTTTAAATCATCATCATCATCATCATCATCATCATCATCAGCCTATGCTTGTCCACTGCTGGACATAGGCCTCTCCTATAGCACGCCACTGAGCACGGTCCTCGGCTACTCCCATCCAACTCTTTTAAATACTTTAATCAATTGTATAATTGTGAGCTATGTGCTTTATAATTTGTGATAAGAATATTTTGAAAATATGTTAGAGAGCTAGCAGATAATACTAGCAGTAATAGTAACGAGATTTACACGTATCATAATAAAATATGTGAATAATAAATGGATTAGGGATAGGTTTTTGCATTTCCAGCAAACAGCCTCTAAACTTTTCGTACCTTTTTTACCCCTCTGGGATACAGGCGTGAGTTTGGATATGTTAAGATTAGCAAACTGTACTTTAGTATTGTGGCGAGCACATTTGTCATCTCTGCGCGCGCACTATAAATTCCGACATCCCTGCATCGCGCAAGGAAAATGTTTCACATGACATATACCATAAATATAACATCCGACGAACATCAGTCGGACCAGCCCAGTGATGTGACCTGCCTACGACCGGCGGGAAATTTCCCTTTATAGTGGAAGAGCACGATCACCCGCTATTCGCTATAGTATCGTTATTACGGAACAAATTATTTAAATAGTCATGTTGTAAAGTGTTGAACTATGCTGCCGAAGTAAATGATTAATAATTAACATGTGTTTATATTATTGTACTTAGACACTTGTTATGGTAGGTGCGGCAGCTTAAACAAGAGTACTTGGACTGCCTCTGCGCATCGACGGTGAGTATTCTTTTCGTAATTGCGGACAACTTCTATTATGGGAAAAACTCACCTGTTCCCCGCTAAAGACTCCTGCGGTATTCAGATTTCTAAAAATCAAAGTTTTTCTTCCAGAAAAAGTTGTTTATATTGACGAGTAGGAAATCAGATTTTGAGACGTATATGAGGTTTTTTTTTATACTCTGCATAGGGTCAGATCGTACAAAAATCTAAAAAAATGGCGAACAATGAAATTAAAGCTGTATAACATACAAAACAAAATTAAAATGTTAGTACGATAGAAGCTTATCAAAAGCCAGAATAACAAAGCATTAACTATGCGATTTGTTTACACTTCGAAAGTTTGCCTTACACAGTAAAGTCCCTACTCTAGTTACGAAACTCTCCCGTCAGCCTTTAAACCGGTTGACTACATAATTGTATGTTTAAGTCAATAAGTGGACTCATACATTTTCTTCGATTAAATAGCCTAGCGAACAATTTCGGCTGAACTACAGTGTAATAATGGCCTGACCAGAACAATGGCTGGGAGTTTAGCGTAGCGCTCGGTCGTCGGTGTAGAGACTGGAGGTATTTTCTTCCTAGGAATGGTGTAAGGGTCCTAGCCTAACAGGAAATTCAGATGAGTGGACTGTACAGTTACTGGTGCAAAGATGTATAATTCGAAATAATAAAATTACAATAAATGTTGTAAGTGCAATGGCCTAATCGAAACGTAGTCCAAGCGAGAAGGAAGCTTCGGTCCCCTTGACGTTGACGCGGTGCCGCCGCCGGCGGCGCAGGCGGCGGCCGCGGCGGTGCGTGGGGCTTCAGCCAATCAGTGCTTAGGGCCCCCCGCACCTCAGGTATCCATGTCTTCGACAAATGGTGGCGATAATATTTTATCTAATATTTTATCTAATATTTAATAGATGATAATATTTTATAACAAAAGAATCCCCGCTGGATTGGAGTCGTAAATTTGGGCTAATTTGGGTAAAGTTATCATAATTTATCTTCCTCTAAACTTGTTTCCGAAGAAGTCTAACGGTGTTATTCACACCATTCCTCTGAACCACTCTTCAAATGCAGTTTAAATAGTATCTGGTAAAGACTTTCCCTTTAATATAGACAATTTAAACTACATTTGAGGAGTACTTTAAGGAATTGTTTTTTAACTATTAAGTGTACAAATACACTAGAAATTATATTGTTAGTCGCTGAGGTTAGTCGGCTCGAAGTGTACATCATAAGCAGTTATTATGTACATGCTCCCCAGTGTTAGATGAAAAAACGAGACGCAAGCGAATATCAGACCAATCAGCGGTATCGATTCCCTAACCGTCTCTCTCCTGTGAACCGCAAATATTACATCAACCGCGTAAAATATTGTCTCACGTAAATAAATATTGTAAAGCCTTATAAACACTTTTTATTATAACAACAGATTGAAAATAAAATTCGCATTTTACTTTTGCCAAAGTGAAAAGTAAATTCAGAACAGTGGAAGTACCATGGTTTAATCTGTGCCTCACGTATGTGAGGGAATAGGTTCGTATCTGGTTATTTATCAAAGACTTTTCTAATTAAGTTACGCACATTTGTGTATTTATAGCAACTGTCATCAGGGCCTGACAATCCAACTATAGAGGAAAATATCGTGAGGAAACCTTAGTGTCTGAGATATTCACATATCTTAGCATTTGATGCCTAAAGGCCCTACTTTGAGGCTAAGTGCGCGTAATCTCAGTCAAACACAAATAAAAGTAAATTTGGAAGACAATTACAGTCAGATATGTAATACTTAGTAATACGTTATTCCTCGTTATGACTGCCTCGTTGGTCTAGCGGACCAGAGGTCGTGGGTTCGATTCACACTAGAGGCTGCCGTACATTCCGTGCATTTTTACACATGGCCTCAGCCTTGGTTTCTGATGTCCTTGCTGGTTACCATAGCACGGGGTATCCTAGTTTAAAGCTAGGACCAGTGATTGTGTTGTGTTGAAGATAGTTGTAATTGTTATCATTCCATATTTGTTTACGAAACACGTACTGAGTATGAGAAATCTGTAAATACTCGTAGGTACGTAATATGAGAAAGTAGGTATTTTACAGCACAAGGGAATTACGCACGAGCAGTGACGTGAGACCGTTGTGACTGACGTCTCGATTGCACCCTTTTCGCAGAGCTTGAGGAGACGTCAGAGAAAGTTTTCAAAAGGCTTCTTAGCACGCTGTATAATCCTTCGAATTACGAACAAAGGACGAAGGGTCTGGAAATATATAGAACGGAGAACTTGCAAAAAAAAGTTTTCATCTCGTTTGAGAGGACATGTTAAAACATAAATAATGGTGATGAATCTCGGCATCTACCAATGACTTTGTTTTCTAAGTTACGTACATTTGTGAAGTTATAGTAGCAATTACTCTCGCTAGCGTGAAGGAAAACATCGTGAGGGAATCTGAGTGTCAGAAGTGTACACATCCCCCAGTGCTTGAAAGTGTCAATCCATGGTGGGCACGCGCGGTGGTAAAGCCCATACTCTCTCTCTGAGAGAAGGCCTGTGCCCCACAGTGGGACGATATAGGCTACAATAAAGGGTGATCAAGGTTTTTCTCTACGACTAATACTTTTCATAATATAACTTGTCGAAAAGAGACTATAGTCATGTTGTATATACGCGCCATACACGGGTGCGCCAAAGTTGACCGAAGATTCCTACCTCGATTATTGTAACTCCGAAAATTTTGTTACTACAATTTTTCATCCTAACAATCACTATTAATAACTACTCTGTTCCGAATGTTATTAATTCCGAATCATCCAACTTCATAATGTCGGTAACAATAAACATCTATTGTACTACTATTTGTTTTCCGATATTTTCTCAAAATAACTGTTTTTTACACTATTATTCGAAATCATATATTTGTTAGTAGAATTGTTTTTATTCTAAAATCACCGAGATCGATATCAGGGCAGTAGGTAGGTTAGGTTAGGTTAGAACATGTAAAAACAACAAAAAAATACTGTTTTCAGAACGAAACCTTCCTACCTATAAGTCAGAATAGGATACTATTAGGTCAATGACGCTACGGAAATTAACATCTGGGCAGTAGATAGGTTAGGTTAGGTTAGAACATGTAAAACAACAAAAAACACTATTTTGGAATTAAATATACCAACCAAAAGTCAAATTATGGTACTGTTAGGTCAGTGTTCCTACCGAAATCAACATCTGGGCAGTAGGTAGGTTAGGTTAGGTTAGAACATGTAAAAACTACAAAAAAACACTACTTTGGAACTAAACATACCAACCAAAAGTCAAATTATGGTACTTTTTGGTCAGAGTTGCTACCGAAATAGACATCTGGGCAAAACAACTGAACAAGGATATCCCGTACCCTACCCTCAAATAAGATTTATAAGTTATCGATGATATGAGTAACAATATTATGAAAAACATGTTTATGAATGACAACTTTATGGTAAAAAATACTTAGGAGTTTAGATTAGTTTAGTAGTAATATTAGTAATAAAAAAATCGGAACCCAGAGTGTTATGATCTTCGTCGGTAGTACTAGAAATTGTATGAACGAAAAAATTAGGAACCAAAATTTTCGGAAGAGTGATCATTCGGAGTACAAATCGTTAGTAAGACCATTTTCGGAAGTTAGACTTTAGTTGAGCCAATATGGACCCGCCATACACATCGGCTTAAACTACGACCGTGCTTGTAACGCCTTTTAATGTATGAAGTATTTTTGTGTGTTTGAGGTATCTTAATTAAGGTAAGATTTTAAGATAAAAAGTACCCAAAACGGATGTGCGTGCATGTAACGCCCAATGTAATATAAACATATTACAGTGGGGTTGTATTTTTTAATATTTTCTGTATTTCTCTATTATTCAATGCAAGTTCCCCAATATTGTCAAATGGAGTCTGCTGGCTTAGCAAGGAGGTACTCAATACTACTAGTATGTCATATAACGATGACTCCATTGCGTTTACTTTGTCGGGAACAATTGTTTTATGTAGACCAGTCAAAAAAGATATTTTTTATTCTATTGATGGAAAATACATGGTTTTGATGATTCAGCGAGGTTAGTCCGATGATGCTAGTCGCGCGTTTTAAATGTCAAAAGTCGCGACTTTCCAGTCCATGACTGTCAAATTCTGACATTTTAGCGCCACAAAACGCGTGACTCTTGCTATCGTACTACTCATATTGGTATGGGGTTGGAATAAAAATCCAAGTTTTCGACCTTGGGGGAGAGGTGCGCCCCGCCCCATCTTGAACTGAAGGTGCCAAGTGGTTGGTTCCGTACCTTAAAAAAAACACTTACATAAGTCCGCCTTATGATCCGTCCTTTTGTCAAGACATAATATTAAATACGTATCCTCTGTTTTTTCTACACTAACAATCTGTCAATCTACTGTTATTAGTGTTATTACTGTTATTAATCTAATGTCAGTTGGCCAAAGTGATAAGATAATATAATAATATTCTTTATTGTACACCGCAAAAACAACAAATACAAAATATTTACAAAGGTACATAGTACAATTATTGGCCTTATTGCTAAAATAAATTTCTTCCAGACAACCTTACGATGGAAAGTTGCTGGAGGAAGTTAGACAGACGGGTAGCCGGTGCAAATCTGAATATTGATATATACTTATAATAAATAAGAAAAGTAATAACACCTGTACAGAGAAAGATAGTTAAATATATTTTAATGCTAATCAGTGATAAATATAGTTAAATAACCTGGGTACCGTAACGCTCTATATTCAGTATACGGATTTAGGGCAAATACTAATTTTTATTATCTCTTTTTCATCGATTGCCTAGCCTAGCTAAGAATCGACTGACACCTTAAAACAAAACGTAACGATGCCCTTCAAAACATTCAAAATCTGTCTAGACGGCTGTGCCATATTAATTACAATTAAACTTTACCTACAAGCGGTGGTAGCCTAGTGGGTAGAACCTCGGACTCGAAAGTGGGAGACCCAGGTTCGATCCCCAGTGCGGGCATGTACCTATGACTTGGTTCTCTAAATTATGTACATTTGTGAAGTTATAGTAGCAATACTACTCGCTAACGGTGAAGAAAAACATCGTGAGGAAACCCGAGTGTCTGAGCTATTACATACCTCAGCGCTTGAAATCGCCAATCCGCGGTGGGCACGCGTGGTGATTAAGCCCATACTCTCTCCCTGAGAGAAGGCCTGTGCCCTACAGTGAGACGTATATAGGCTGCTTATGTTTACCCCAGAGAAGTCACTTCGGTAACCTAACGTCAGTCATACAGTATCGGGGAAATTGTACAATCCCGGCGAATGCATGACGCTCCGTTACTAATTCGGTCAGTGTGCCATCAAGACAATCTAATCAACATTCGTAAGAACTCTCCAAGTTATTTGCAATTGAAACTCAAAAGAGAATCGGCCTGTGACTGAACGGGCAGACCCCTTCTCGGCAAAACCCAACAAAAAACCGAGAAGACACCATCGCACGTCGCTTCAAGTTACACAATTATAAGTGCCCTACCCCACCCCATGAACTTAAATAAGCTAAACATTCTAAAATCTTAAAAACTTAAATAAACTATCGCACTTCACTTATCCTTTCTAGGTCTTCTTCTCTAGACGAACACGAGAAATTTTTCGGTGGGATCGTTAGGCGCCTACACGGAATGTAACGCTTTATGTTTAAAATACGGATTTAGAGCAAATACTACTTTTTATTATTTCTTTTTCATCGATTGCCTAGCCTAGCTAGGGATCGATTGACAACCTAAAATAAAACGTAACGATTCCCTTCAAAATATTCAAAATCAGACTAGACGACTATGCCGGCCAGCTACTACAACGAGGAATCGTTACAGCACGTAGCTTTTAAAGACAGCTGAAGAACGAGAGCGCAAAATGCATACAAGCAAAAACTAACTGATAGCAGCTAATAGCAGATTTCTTAATCTGCTATAAGCCGCTGTCAGTTGTTAGTTAGTATAAGCGTTAAGCCCGGGTTTCTCGTACTCTAACAATATTTTGCTAAATTACGAGAAACTGGCGGTAAGGCTTACAGTCCCTTGAAGATAAAAAAAAATTAAGGTTAGCAGGGATTCCGATACAAATTATTCACCTATCCGTACATAAACACACGCTTGTATCGAGGAAAGTTAGGTACAGACAGGCTCCATTAGTATTTATTCGACTCTGTGCTAAATCCATTCAGCTGCTTATGACAAACTACTTTCATTAAAATGAGTCGTCTGTCACACCGTTGTGGTTCAAACTTACAACGAAAATTTCAAGCAATATTTCAAAAAACATTTAGTAATAAAACCGATTTAAAAAAAACTGGCCAAGTGTCGGACTCGCGCACGAAGGGTTCCATACCGTTATCTATACAACATTAGACAAAGATCAAATTTGAGAACAGCGCCATCTATAGAAACCCACAAGAAGCGTTTAAAATTGACATTGACAGGACATCGGCGCTGTGAAGATTACATAGATGGCCGCTAGATAGCGAGCGCTGTCTTTAGACAACGTTTGTTGTATGGGAGCCCCTCACAAACATTTACTTCACTTCGCTTTTAGTATTTGTTGTTATAGCGGCAACAGAAATAGATCATCTGTGAAAATGTCAACTGCCTAGCTATCACGGTTCATGAGATACAGCCTGGTGACAGACAGATAGACAGACGGACAGACAGACAGACAGACGGAAAGTGAAGTCTTAGTAATAGGGTCCCGTTTGGCACCCTTCGGGTATAGAACCCTAAAAAACGCTTTAAAAGGAAGACCAAGAGACCTTAACTAAATTTGTAGGTCAAAAGACGTAGTGTAATGTAGGTATTTAAAATATCGGCATCTTAAACAAGCGCAGCAATAATTTATACTTAGATTTCGTGCCGTAATAACATACTGCGTGCGAACATTTTTGATATCTTTATAGGTTACCCCAAACATTCAACATTTAAAAAATTTTCATGGATGGTTAGTTGTTCTGTAGGTAATTCTGGCGTTCAGTACGCGTAACTTTCACATGAGGCGTCAGTTTTTAGCACCCTCTAGAGACTTCGCTGTAGAGTCACAGGTCAGTAAACCTTAGTGTAGGGTGTATGTCTGAATAAATTTCGGCAAGGCACTTCATTACACGGCCGAAGTTCATTAAACCCCTCGAGATCACCTACTTTGACTGGTGTATGTTTGTACGTACAGTCGAGTTCGTAAGTGGCTAAGAGCGGCTTGCACCAAGTCGCTGGATAAGTAAATAAATAGATGAAAACGTATCCAGGGATAAACGGAAGAAAGTAGCTCATGGTCAGGGTTGTCAGTCATAAAATTTGTGTTCGCATAGTTCCCCATGACGCAGGACGTTTTTGGAATTATTCACTGGATAACGCTTACGCTGGGATCAATAGAAAGATAGTACTGTCAGATAGCCTTGGCGTAAGCTAGGACGACTATTTGACAACTTTAGGCTGAGCAAAAGGCCTTTTGCCTAGTTATTAAGCTTTTTCAGTTGTGTACTTCATTTAATTTTTTTTGGCAATAAAGACAATTTTGCTTTCACTTTCACTTTATTAACACTTTCGTACAATTTAACGTCGAACATTTGCTAAAGCGCTTTACCTAGTTTGACTTACTCTAGAATCGACTTTGGGCAGGATAGGCATTTTACACTGTTAGCTGATGTCGTATGACATTGAGTCAGTTTGGTGGTTACATGTTTTCTTAAGAGAGAAAGAGGAAAATTACTTACCGTTGAAATAACAACGCTATAAATAAGTACACAATATAACAATTTCAGTCAAGAAAGATTGACAAAAAAATATATCGAGCGTATGTAGGTGGAAGGACTTGTAAGGGACGTCCTAGGCGGACATACTTCGACTAAATAGGGGATGTTTTAGCAAAGGACAAGATAAAAGTACCCGAAACCGGCATGCGTACATGCAACGACTAATGAATGTTGATGAAGCGAAAGAGGTCTGTCAAGATCATGGCGAGTGGCTAACCCTGGTCTCTGCCTACCGCTCCGGGATACAAGCGTGAGATTATTTCATAATTTTATTTTATTTATTTTATTTTATTTATTTATTTTACTTTATAAAGGAGGAAAAACAGAATTAACTTGAATTTACTTGAATTAATTCTTGCCAAGATTCACGCAGTGACTTCTGTGACTGTCTGTACGGACCACAATTTATGTTATTTGTTTCTCTGATGGGTCAAATTAGTATTCTAACCATTCCTGTAGGAGCAAGAAATTTATTGACAAACTTAATTTAGAAGAAAGAACTTAAAGACACAATGAATGGACTTTAGAGTCTACATCACCACGGGACTTGCAAAAGTACCGAAACGTCGGGAAATTGTAAAATGGAAAAAATTAACGAGTAAATATCAGTGCAAATTCAGTTTTTATTATGTCCAGTGCTCATGTTAACCTTAGAAAATACTACCCAGATAATATCTTTATAATTTTGTTTACGCCTTTTGTAAAAATTCTCTTACTAAAAAAGGTGTAAAAATTTGTAAAATGTGACCGGCAAAATATTCGCCCCGAAGCATGCTATCTGGAAAAGCGCATGCGTCAACCAGACAAGATTTATGACGTGAAGTCGTGTGCGATAATAAAGCGCAGCTCATACAATCAAAATAAACAGAAGGCTGTGCTGCGTGCTTATGACCGCACGTCAGAAGTGGACCGATAAGTCCATATCCCCAAAACATAAAATATTAATTATCTGAATTTTCTCCAAACAAATAAATAAAACTGAATTAAAATTTCGATTCCCACTAGAGGCCGCCGTATTTCATTGATACCTATGGCCTTAGTCTAGTTTCATTTCCATCTATGTGAAGTCCTTGCGTGGTTACCATGGCACAGAGTATCCTGGGTTAAAACCAGGGTAAGTGATTGTGTTGTGTGATAAGTATTTTTCAATTAATTATATTATTATCTAAATAATCATCACCGACCAAGAGGAGCCAAGTAAATCCGATTATACCTCACCGTCCCAAGAGTGAGCTTGCTTTTCCTGAACAGGGTAAGTATTTCTTACTTAAACTTAAACTGTACCGTCACAGTTCAGTTTTGTTCATTGTTCAGGAAAGTACACTTAGACAAGTTTTCACTTTAGTAAAATACGTTTGGACCTTTAATTTTGTTTATAAATGATATTTAGAATTACGCAACCCAATTACTTGAAACCTAAACCTAACCTTCTATGTGAAGGCTATTCTATTCTGCGGGAAACTTGAATGGTCCCGTCTATTCGTGCATAATAATATATTGAGAGCAGATTGTGAGCATATCTGCAAATTGAGCTGAAAGTTTCCACGACATTTTCCTGGCTTTCGGTTGTCAAGGGAGGAATTTAATAATGGGAATTTTCGGGAAGTGTGGGAGCAAATTCACATGATACATAACTAAGTAGAGTACGCGGAGGATGATGTGTTTAGACTGCATAGCCGACATATGATCAACTTGTACACATGGAAAGGTGCTTTTGAGTCTACATCAGCTGTTAAAAGGTGGATTTAATTGTTGTACCTGCTTCTTGCCTAATTCAATGGGGAACTCGCGTCTAACTTAGATCGGAGTTACATTGCTTGTATATCATATAAATCATATAAAACCTGAGAAAAATTAAAAAATAAAGCAATAAAAATATATTTTCGGGATTTTCGGAGTCACAAAATATGCGAAAAATAAACTTAATCTAATAACATAAAAGTTATTAGATTTCGTTTTGCTATTGAATTCTGAACGTTTTCTTATAAGGGTGTACATGCGTAAAACATTATTAATTAAAATATTGATTAACGCCTCATACATTATAAGCGTTACGTTAGGTAGTGGCGTCATAGTCTAAGGTCGATTTGTACGGCGCGGTTTAGTACCAAGTGACTATATTGACTTTTCTACTAGTTATATTATCAAAAGTAGTCAAAGTCAAAGTCAAAAAATTTTTATTCAAAGTAACACAGAAACTGTGACTTATTGAACGTTACAAGAAAAACTAGGTGTCCGTTTCAAAGTCTAGATCATTTGGAGAAAAAACGGACAAAAAACTCCATATTATTAGTTGCAGAGAAAAAAATAACACGTTTATTTATCTTTTAACGTGTCCTCTTCTATTCTATTAAAACATTTTAGTGTAAGTTCTCCATTGACACAGATAGACACAAGTTGGCGTTGGCCTAAGAGTAGGATATTTGTTTTTTTTTTTGTGATATTCTGAAAAACCAAAATAACCAAACAAAGTAGACTCATTTAGCGCACATAAATTCCACAAATAGGATTAAAAGATGGTTTTACATCGCATGGCATACGAAAAAAGCACAACTAGTAAATAGACCTAAAAATATTGCTGATTTGTTCCTAATAGTTTTGTATTTGCCAAGCAGTGTAGCGATGGCCTTTTGGACATATTCACTATTACAAATTGATCTATGACCTTATTGTATTTAGTATGTGAGAAAGAATTCATAGAACCACACATAAAGCATCCAGCTTTAGCCTTTGCAAAATGGCTGCCGATTTATGAAACAAGGCATAACCAGCGTGCTAAAAAATCCATTTGATCGTCAGCTTTCGTGCTTACTACTAAAACAAACTAAAATGGCAGCGCTCGTGACTTGGGGGGGTAACGAGGTAAGTAAGGATCATCGTGAGTGGAAAAACTTGGTCTCTGCCTGCCACATGAATTTATGTGTGTTGATGAGTTTGATAATCCAATGAAAATGCTTGATAAAAAAGGCAAGATAAAACATACCCGAAACCGGCGCGCGTGCATACAAAGACTAATGAATGTTAAGGAAGCGAACTAAATCTGTCAGGATCGTGGCAAGTGGCAATCCCTGTTCTCTGCCTACCCCTCTGGGATACAGGCGTGAGTTTATGTATGTATATATATGTATGTATGAATATGTTTAAAGTAATTGTAACGCAAATACAAACCAGTATAAAGAGATGTAAAGAAAGAAGAATTGCGCTCAAATAAAAGTATTTTACTTGAGCGCGATTACAAGAACCCTAAAATAGACCGCTTAGAGGCATGAACAATGAACATGTAGCAAATGTGTACCAGGCTTATCGTTGGGATACGCAGAAAATGTGGACATTGGCTCTGAAACCAGACATAATTATGTGGCTGTCAAAACAAAGCCGAACATATCGGATGAATAAAACAGCTCGAGCATCGCATATCACTCCGCAAATCAGAAATTCTATACAGCGTGGTGGGACCGAATGAAATTAAACAATTATTCAGATAAATGCATCTGGGCCCGGGAACGGGAGCGCTATGCTAATTCGCCGTTACCGACTGCGTTCCAAAACTGAGTTGCTAATACGAGACGGGTATTTTGAGATTCTTCTTCTTCTTCAGGTGCCTCTCCGACCAGCGAAGGTTGGCAGTCAGCTCAGCATATTTCTTTCTCTCTCTCGCTAAGTGAAAAAGTTCTGCCATTTTGAGATAACACAAATAAACCTTCATCATCAGCCATTTGACGCCCACTGCAGGACACAGGCATCCCTCATGGTTATGAAAACCATGAAGGGTTTTGCCATAATCGCCACGCTTGGCAGGCGGGTTGGCAATCACAGTATGTGGTTGGAATCTCAGAAAGACGCTGCTGCCCATCTCCTGGTAATTTATTTCCTTAGTCGCCTTCTACGACATCCACGGGAGGGAATGGAGTGACGCTATTCTTAATCCGGCGGCACACGGAACTAAACCTTATTATTTATTTATTTTAATTCTTTATTGCACTAATTAGATTGTAAATGTACAAGGGCGTGCTTAATGCAGGAAGCATTCTCTTCCAGCAAACCTTATACGGGTACTCATACTCGTTTCAATCGGCTATTATTATTGCTATGTTTATTGCACGTAGGTAAAAAATACAATGGCAATGTGGCAGACTTACCCCCAGTTTCTCGTACACTAACACGCTGTTAATCTACCGTTAACAGCTGTCAATTGACAAAAGTGCATACAAAAAAACAGGTTGTCAGTGTACGAAAAACCGGGGGATATTGCTTTAATCATTTTTACCAGTCAGCCACAAGGGGTGCAAGAAATTAACTGGCAGGCATACGATATAGACGGATAAAACGTTTACTATCCACTCGAACAGCCAAGCCGCCATCCTTGCGTGAAAATCCTCCAAAATGATAAATTAGTACGTTAATCATCACCCTGCATGCAATTTTCGGGGATTTAGGTGGCGGCGATACTGTGGAACTGCGGACGAAACCCGTTCAGCGTACAGCGCTTTCAACGAGTCATTTCGAGCATTGGAAATAGATAAATCGCCCGTTTAGCGATAATTCAAAATGAAATACCTCTCGCATTTTGCTGAATGACATTGCAGCATTTCATCGGCCAATGTATAGTGCACTGATGACTTACTGTTTTTACACTAGATGTGAAAGTCCAACCGCCGGTTTGTATTAGCAGTAGATATGCAAAATGTGAATATTTCAAGCGTCTGCCTGTTGCTGTTATTAATATTGAGCACAAAACGGCAAAAACTTACGTTTGTTGAATGGGAGTCCCTCCTAAAAATTTATTTTATTCTGTTTTAGTATTTGTTGTTATAACGGCAACAGAAATACATTATCTGTGAAAATTTTAACTGATTAACTAACATGGTTCGTGAGATACAGCCTGGTGACAGGCGGACGGTTGGACGGACGCACGGGCAGTGGAGTCTTAGTAATAGGGTCCCTTACGCTTTGGGTACAGAACCCTAAAAACTGTCGATGTTTGTCAGTTGCTCTTTTCGAGTACAACGGCTCACTTTATTTTCATCGGACTTTTCTGAAACAGCCTGTATACGATGTTGTGTCTTATTCATGTGTTTTTATGTGTACAATAAACTAAAGTATAAAGTTTGATGATGCACAAACTTGGATTAAACTACGTATTAAGAAGAAATGACGAAAGAAAATCAAGCGAATTTAGGCGAAAGGACCGGTCAGGGACATACTTCAATCAAATAGGGAATGTATTTGCGAAAGGGGAAGGTAAAAAATACCCGAAACCGGCGTGCGTGCATGTACTGACTAATTAATGCTATGGAGCGAAAGAGGTTTGTCACGATCGTGGCGAGTGGCAAACCCCGGTATCTGCTTACTCCTTGCCCCTCCGGGATGCAAGCTTATGTTTATGTAATGTAATGGAATGTATTGCCATTATGAAAAATATTGCCGTTTCGTGAGTGTCTGAATAAACTCACAGACGACCTCGTGGCGCAGCGGTAGTGCATCTGCATACCATGCGAGAGGTTCTGGGTTCGATTAACGGCTGGGGACGAAAAAAAAACCCCAGGTCTTTGATGTTTACATGTTTGTGATGTCGTTGTTTCTGGTTCCCACAACACAGGGTATCCTAGTGTGGGGCCAGACGCAATGTATGTGCCTGTATGTAAATGTTTATGTTTATGTTTATATATTAACGGTTACAGCGGCTGGGGCGTGGCAATATTAAGGAGCATGCTTATAAATCTAGTATTAATTTTAATTACATTATAAGGATTATTGAATTAAATGAAGTTGGTTGACAATTATGAAATAGCATAAAGATTATAAATTAATTTGTCAAATGAAAATTTATTAACAATCTTGTAGTATGATGTATCTCACAAGTAATACATATATATTAAATTAGATTGCTTAGAATAACATTCAGGCTTCTAGTTTTATCCACAACGAAGTTAAAGGCGGTCGAAAATGGCCTAAATGGCTTTGAGAAAGGGATGGTACGGCGTGCCAATTTTTTGCTCGACTTGGCGGGGGCACTGCCTTGCCCCCAGAAAACTCAGTTTCACTTCTTCTTCTTCTAAATCGGTCCCTCAATTCTGTGGATCGTGACTATATTATGAACAATATAAGCCCTTGCTAGTAAACCAATTCCACTGTGATTGTTATTTCATCATTATCATCATCAGCCACTCAAGGCCCACTGCAGGACACAGGCCTCCTTCATGGTTTTCCTAACCATGAAGGGTTTTGCCATTATCGCCACGCTTGGCAGGCGGGTTGGCGATCGCAGTATGCTGTTGAAATCTCAGGAAGACATGGATGACAAGTAATGTATTTCATTAGTAGCCTTCTGCAACATCCACGGAAGGAAATGGAGTGACGCAATTCTTAATCCGGCGCCACACCGTTGTTATTTAATTATTATATTAATAATTTATTTAGTTTTAAAAAGGTGTACTGACGACGTGATTGCATATTAATAACTATAGCTCATATTTTGTAGCTGACAAGAACTCAATCTGCAGGTTTGCTAAAGGTCATTCGAATGGTGGCGTGGTGGCCGGGTCACCTATCTCCCTCTAAAATGGTTGAGACTGGTGATGGCTGACCCCTGCATTATGCTCGTGAACGGGTGCTGTTTGTGTGTCTGGCCGCAGCATAAATGTTTTTTCTACTTTTGTAAGAAGTGTTATTTTGGCTTTTAAAGTTATTGGTGGCTGTCACGGAATCATATCATATAGGCTTTGATCGACTTCAAAAAGGCCTTCGACACGCTCGACCATGATCAACTGATTCAGGCTATGCATGAATGTGGCGTGCGTGGGCCTATAAGTGCGTGGATGCGTTCCTACTTAGAAAATAGGCGACTAACGACAGTGGTCAGTGGCAGGAGGGGAGAGGAAGCGGGGATAGTGTATGGTGTGCCGACCGGGTCGATATACGGTCCGATCGGCTACATCATGCATGTCAGTCAACAGCATGAGTAATTTTGTAAAGAATTGTACAATGTATATGTATGCAGATGACACCTGTTTACTTTTTTCTCATAAGGACCTAAAAGTTGCTGAATCCAGTATACAATCAGACTTGGAGAACATAATTAAGTGGGGCCATGACAACGGAATAATTATTAACCTAAACAAAACCAAATGCGTACATATACGTTCCCCACATAACAGGAACAAAAATTGTAACATCAAAATTATAGGGCATAGCTATGATTGTTTACGTGATCAGGGTAGCAGCTGTAACTGCGGGGAAATTCAATTTGTTGATAAATATAAGTACCTAGGATTAACTGTCGAACAGAATATGTCCTGGCAGACGCATATAGACAATGTATGTAACAAGCTTAGATCGGTCTTAAGCAACTTTTACCATCTGAAATCAATAGTAAATAGGGCCACTCTTTATACTGTCTATTATGCGCTCGTAGATACGATTATTTCTTATGGTCTTAGCAGTTACGGCTGCACCTTCAAATCTTACTTGGAACAAATAAAAATGATTCAAATAATAATAATGAAAACTTTAGTAGATGTAAAAACAAAAAATAATTGTAAAGGAAGCTACGATGAATTGTTCAAAATATGTAACCTTCTTCCAATTAAGTATAAAATAAAATTTGCAATTTTAATGGAAAACTACAATAATGATTTATTCAAAAATCCTGTAATTTACAATAAAAACACTCGGAATGTAAAAAATAAAAAGTTAACTGTCCCACCAGTAAACAACTATTATGGAAAAAGGACAAGAGAGTACTTAGTCTCTACTATACTAAATGAAATGTCAGTGGAAGTAAGATCCTCACAATACATATGCTAGTAAAATGCTTTATAAAAAGTGTGTAGCTTCTGAATTAATGAACCAGTTTGTAACCAGTACCATAAATTTATCATTATTTTAAGTCCCCCAATGGACGTCAAATGGCTGATGGTGATGATAAACCTAGATTAAACAATTTTAAGAGAGAGAGAGAGAGAGAGAGAGAGAGAGAAACAATTTATTTAACGGCACAATACTCCAAACATAAACAAAACGATAACCAAAAACATAAAAAAGACAAATTTAACAAAAACGTAAAATAAAAATTGGATAGATTAGCACAAGAAAATTTTAAAATCATAATTCGAACATAAATAATATTATTAGTTTAAAGTATTGAGCCCCTAAAATGGTTCCCGACTCAGCATATGTTGTAGCTGCCACCTAAGTTAGAAGGATAGTTCATTCTTGATAACGTTACATCGTTATTTGAATGGAATATTATAGGCAATATCAGCAAACGGTAACCCCAACCTAATCTAACGTAATGTAGCGCGTACCCTCGCATTTCGCAATACGCCTCACTCCGTTCAAACGTATATTTTCCCACAGACTGGACTTCACATTACGTGTGTATTCGAACAACTAAGCTTAATAAAGGAACGTTCTGGTGTCCATAAACAACACAAGTGGAGCGGATCGCCTGTCCGACCTAACATCTGTTACCAGCCCCGGAATCCCAAAAGTGGGTAGTACAGAAACTAGGCGGTCCACATTTACATAGCCGGAGCAGCTAACCGTATACTCAGTGGGTCGACTGCGGTGTTTGTTCATCGTTGCTTGGTGTACGTATTCAGACATTATCATAATGTCACAGCTCTATAATACCTTTAGTATTAAATATAAGACCCAATATAAGACAGTCAAAATTTGTAGGTCGGCTTGGGTCTTAGAAAGAGACTGATAGAGGAAAAATATTTTAGACGACCTCTGTGGCGCAGCGGTAGCGCGTCTGTCTACCATGCGAGAGGTCCCGGGTTCAAACCCCGGCTGCGGACAAAAAAACCCAGGTGTTGGATGTTTACATGTTTGTGATGTCGCTGTTTCCGATTCCCACGACATAGGGTGTCCTAGTGTGGGGCCAAAAGCAATGTGTGTCATCATAATCATCAGCTCTATTTGACGCCCACTGCTGGACATACGCCTCCCTCGTGGTTTTCATAACCATGAGGGGTTCTGCCATAATCGCCACGCTTGGCAGGCGCGGATGCGGTTGGAATCTCAGGAAGGTGCTGCTGCCCGTCTCCTGGTTGATTTCCTTAGTCGCCTTCTGCGACATCCACGGAAGGAAATGGAGTGATGCTATTCTTAATCCAACGCCACACGGAAGCAATGTGTGTGTGTCTGTATGTAAATGTTTATGTTTTATGTTTATATTAAATGAAAAATAATCTCAATAAATGCTGCTACAATGTGCTAATAGGGTTGTCTGGAAGAGATCGCTTTTAGCGATAAGACCTCCATATGTATACGGCAAAACTTAGACAGGTATTTTGTTTTCTGGTGTGTACAATAAAGTGTTCTATGTAATCTAATCTAATGACTTAATTTTCTAATACCTCTAAAATACTTTCTTGCCTATAATACCTAGCATATAACACGAGCAAAAGTCCGCGCAACTGGGATGATGTCATAAGTTAGCCACACACACAGCCACAGGCCGAAAGATCTCATCAAGTGGAATAGAATAAGCCCAGATAAGGGATAGCTGCTGTAAACTGTTCCCCTGACTGTCTTCCGAATCCATCATCAGACAATATCGGTCCCATGTTGTAGTCTTACCAAAAGTACGTACGTACTATGCCACGTTTTAACGGAGTCGTTTTACAGTTGAAAATCTGTGTAAAAAATTAATCGTCTCCTATTTTATCCACACTTAAGAGTGTTTTTTCCGTACTTATAAGATACCAAATTGTACGACTTCGTTCGCGTCGTAATTTTGATGTGCATTTTTGCGGGATAAAAAAAGGTCTATGTGCTAATCCAGACTATAATCTATCTCCGTGCGAAATTTCATCCGGATTCGTTCAGCCTTTTTTGCGTGAAAAAGTAACAAACATCCATCCATACATACAAACTTTCGCGTTTATAATATTAGTAAGGATAAGCAATCGCTCGTAGCCCCGGCTGCCTGAGTGTATCGCTAGTAGTCTCGGCTGCCTGAGTGATCTTAAACGATCACGAAGGTTAAACAACACTGGGCGCGTTCAGTGCATGGATGGGTCGCCGTCTATGCCTAACGCTAGTGGCATTTTTCCGAGCGGTTCCGTGCTTCGCAAGGCACGTTAAGCTGTTGGTGCCGGCTGCCGTCGATAGATGGCAGTCGTTAAGCCAAGTCAGAGGCCTTAGGGCGGCTTGACAACTTCTGACAGTAGACGAGCCACTAGTCTAAGCCTCCACCAATCCGGACTTGGCCCCCGTGGTGGAGTATGGCCTATACCTTTCTCAGGGAAGAGACCCGTGCCCCTCGGTGGGGACATAATGGGTTGATGATGATGAGCAATTCAATAAAATAATTCAGAAATTTAAATTCGGCTCTAAGGGTAAGTAAATTATTCTCTTTAATGTTGAAAAAACCAAATATATCTATCTATTCTGAAGTTGTATTTGGTGAGGTGAGTCACAGCGATAACTTTCATAAACTCTCGATTCCTACATAATGATTGCGGCCTCTTTGTTTGTGGAAACGCGGTTGTTTTTCACTACAGGCCTGTTATTGGACCCGGCAGTTCTTGACTTTGGGTTTTTTTTATGAGCAGTTCTGTCTAATGGAATGCTTAAGGATTGTATTGTATTTAAAGATTTTATTAAAAAGAAAATAACAAATAGGTTGACAGATTTGCCAAACTGCGCAGCAGTTTATCGGCAGTTATTGACTTGTTTGTATAAGTGGCATTGTTGTAAACAATCTTTTCTCTGAAAACACACCAACGCGGTAGCGGTGGGTGTGGCGGTCCATACAAAATACTACTGCCGTAAATGATTTATGTATGGATCGCCACCGCCACTGCCACCGCCACCGCGTTGGTGTGTGTCATTCTTTACACTCTTTTTTTCTCTTAGCTATATTCAGTCTAAGTGGAAAGAGTGTATTCTGTAACAATATTAAATATAAGTGGAAAGAGTGTTACTGCAACATACCTACAAACAGAAATCTGGGTGGTTTGGAAGCTTCAGTTATGTAATTAGTAATTAAAAATGGTATCTATTTAGACTCTTACTTTCGGTATAAAAGGCGAGAGTAAAAAAAATATTAGTTGAGAAATCTTGTTTCAAAACAACTAGGTAGTACTGCCTCTCCATATAAAGATCTAACATATAAAGATCTGGTCTGAGTTAGGAGAGGCCTTTATCCAGCAGTGGGAAACAGGGGAGGCTAAGTAAAAGAAAATATAATTTTATCTATGTAAACAAAAGTGCGATAACTGTCATATAAGGTCAAGATTTATACACATGTACCTATATGTATCATTAATTTCTTAAATCACGTTTAGAAAAGCTTTACACTCCCTTCAGTATCACTCAGTTTTCATTTTATTTCTAAAATTAAATCGCACTATCTGTAACTTATGCTTTCAACTTGAGAGACATTTTTAGGGTAAAATCTAGTAAAATGCTACTTTTGAAATGTTAAAGTAAAATTTGAAAAGTAGGTACGTTCTAGTCTAGTAACTTAAACTGCACTCTGCAACTCTAACCGGCTGTAAACTCGGGTTTAAGTAGAACTAAACTGGCGCTGAAATGGCTCACACTCTAAAATGTCGTTCTCAATGGCCTATGGTTATTATTATTCTGTATCGCTCATAATAATATAATGCCCTTTCACACTTTAGCTGGAAACACAAAAAACTTATTATGAAACAAAAAACCCGACTGATAAACTTAGTCCTAGATAAGGTCCAAATGAGTTAATTTAATTTAAAAAAAACCGTCCAAGTGCGAGCCGGACTCGCGCACGAAAGGTTCCGTACCATTATCTAAACAACATTAGATAAAGTTCGAATTTGCTAACAGCACCGTTGGTTTCAGCGTTTAACATTGACATTTAACGACATGAAATCGGCGCTATGAAGGTAACATAGATGGTGAGCGCTTTCCTTAGATCACGTTTGTTGTATGAGAGCCCCCTTGAATATTTATTTTATTCAGTTTTTAGTATTTGTCATTATAGCGGCAACAGAAATACATCATCTGCAAAAATTACAACTGCCTAGCTACCACAATTCATGAGATACAGCCTGATGACAGACACACAGACATACAAACGTACAGATAGACAGATGGACAGTGAAGTCTTAGTAATAGGGTCCCATATTCCGCAACCTTCGGGTACGGAATCCTAAAAATCGGCGAGCTAGGATCCCTTGTTGGGTTTCTTGTAGGTAAGTTTGGTCACGCCTGCTGAGGTTTTAAACTTCAATACTTTTCACCAATAGTCAGGTCGTCTCTCTTATAATAAGTTTTTTTAATTAAGCTTTTTAGTGGCTTTTCAATACCAATAACTGACGTCCGCCAGTTTATATTGACGCTCTTGTCTATACCCTTTACTTGACACCTCATTTGTCAAAATAGACCCAGCTGTTTGGCCTCTGGCCTTTGGTTTGCTCATAAAGATACATCATCTATCTATTTACAGCACGAAAATGTCACAATTTAACATAGAGTTCATGTCAAATTGTGACATTTCCGCGACTTTTGACGTCAAAATGCGCGACTAGCGTCTTTATAATAGCTATGCAGCCAATGAATAGAGCCAATTGGTGGACATAGGCCTTCTTCTCTATCACGCCACGCCAACCCTCTCGGTCTCCTGCCAAGAAACCTCATACATACAAACACACGCGCGAAAAACTTCACCCTCTTTTACTCCCGTTGTCGAGTAAAACAAACCCAACGCTAGTCCACCGTGGATTAAGTGAAGTTAAAATATACCCATCGTGTCGCAACGCGACTTGCCAATTAGGACCCCTACAGGAATAGAGGTTGCATCTAAGTCTACACGTAGAGAATGCTTTGGGAATAGTATGTTTGATGTAGATAGACAAGGATAGAGTCGAAGAACGCTAACTTTGTAACAGGACGAATTGACAGTCGCAAAAAAGTACTTAACTTAAATATTAAATTGGACTTAAGATAACCTCTGCCACGACATCACATATTAGTTGTAAAAAAATACGTCAAACTGTAGCATAACAATAAGCGATTCGAGGAAAATGGATTTTAAGTTTTTAATAGTTGACAACAGGGCAACTATGTATATTGCTTGTATAAAATTGTGACTATAGGTACCTCCCTGAACAAAACATGAGTTGGTCCATCTAAAATGACATTTAATTTGACAACTGTGTTTGACAATTTTTCATTACTCACTGACAGAATGAAGGTAAGTGAGAACAGTAAAAATACTACAGAAACGATAGGCTTTCATTTTACCATATATAATGGCGTCATCATAGTGCATAGCGTTTTCGGCGTTTCAAATCAAAGTTTAAAATCGAGACTTTTATATCTAATTTCTGTAATCATCCTCTACGTTTATTTGTCCAAATCCAATATTTTAGTACGTAAGGCCAAGTATAGAATGGAGGTAAGTGAGAACAGTAAAGATACGACAGTAACGATACGCTTTCATTTCGCTATATATATATATATATATATATATATATTGTGACGTCACCATAGTGGATAGAATTTTCGACGTTTCAAATTAAGTTTAAAATCGAGACTTTTATGTCTAATTTCTACAATCATCTTCTACGTTTGTGTGTTCAAATGTAATATTTTAGCACGTTGGGCCAAGTATTGATAAGATTTTTTTAACCCTTTAACGGGCATAGCTAGTAAAAATTTTTCATTGGTTTAGGACTTTATTTCAAAGTGATAAGGTTCAATTTAAAGTGGTCCTGTATAGTACACTGCCTGATCTTTCAACTAGCGAAGAATTTGTTTACACAATTTTTTTAAAGTCGTTTTGTTACTGGGTTGGTTCTGTAGAAGCATATTTTGACACTTCAGGATAACTTCAGGAAAATGTTTATATTTTCCAAAAGCTTAGGACATTGTAAAATTAGCTTTGCATGACTGTAAAGCCTGCTTACCTATGTGTACATTGTTTAACATATTAACCTTTTAGTAGCTGTGCGTTGTGAGTTATGGCACTTATTTTAGTATCGGGATTGTTGACCAACACAATGTTTACATAGATAAGTTATTTAGGTGGATTTACCTCATCTAGAAGGACGTTGAATTCACGAATTAAAAAAGAAAAACTTGTAAGCAAAGTTATAGATAACAAATAAATAGAAAATATCCGTCCGTGTGGCGCTGGATTAAGAATAGCGTCACTCCATTTCCTTCCGTGAGTGTCGTAGAAGGCGACTAAGGAAAAAAATTACCAGGAGACGGGCAGCAGCGTCTTCCTGAGATTTCAAACGCATACTGCGATCGCCAACCCGCCTGCCAAGCGTGGCGATTATGGAAAAACCGCTCATGGTTATGAAAACCACGAAAGAGGCCTTTGTCTTGCAGTGTGCGTCAAATGGCTGATGATGATGATGAAATAGAAGTTAATAATCTTATCTTAAAAGGTCCGTAAAGAAAGAATATGAAAAACTAACCTGTCGAAAGTTTCGAAAATATTGAAGAGTTCGATTTCATGTGACTTCTGAAACTCCTGTCGTAGGAAAATTTAAGACACAGTGATAATGAGTAGATACTCTTTATTCACAGTGCTGAAAGCTCACAAAGTGAAATAAGCTTATTACATCTATTACATTATCTTATTTTTTATTTTTGTACAAGAGTTAATAAGCGCTAATAAATAATTCCCTTTAAACATTTTTGAAGAGAAAACGTTGTGAATCCGTAGCAAGAAAGTCGGCTCATTCAGTGATGCAAGGAGATAGCGCACACGATAATGGCCCTTATTGCCGTTAGCACGTACCGAACACTCCGTATAACCTGTCGAGTAACGTACGGAAAAGATAATAAGAAACTTTATTGGTTGGCATACATTTTAAGCAAGTCTCGAGAGTTTATGAAGAGAAATTCTGTTTTTGAGTTTTCTTTTCAGTTCTTTGCAATACGGGCTTAGGTGCAGAATATCTTCGCGAAAATGACTTAAAATGTATTTTCTGAAACGCCTAGCTGATAACAGCTAATTGAGCCTTACTAATAAATCAGCATTGTAGTAAAAACATACATACACAAACTCACGACTGTACCCCAGAGTGTTAGGCAGAGACAAGAGACTGCCACTTGCCAAGATCCTGACAGATCACTTTCGCTTCCTCAAAACGCGCACGCCGGTTTTGGATACTTTTTGCTAATACATCCCCAATTTGTAAAAGCATATTCACTTTATTTCAATTTATTTCTCACAATATTTCTGAATATCGGTAAACATCTTGAATACCGTAAACATGCCAGTAAATTTTTTAATGATTATAGATTTTTTCCGTGGCTTAATCGATAAAAACAATGTTATTCCAAATGTTCCAAAATCTCTACTCATTTAGAAGTATCCTAGACTCTTAAAGACATCTTGAAAATTTTACAACTTTTTCGTAAGCACTGCACATTTTACATGTTGGTTTAACGGTTTCACTTACTTGTTTATTAACGTCGGGATTGCCGACTAGTTTCGACCTCATCTGGAAGTCTTAATCATGGAGGAGAGCCGATGCGTCCGACACTTCCGGACTTCTGGATGCATGAAATTTAGAATTATGTTTTCTTTGTAACTTTGATACCAGTGTACTAGCTTCGAAGATAAAGGGAGGTCGAAAAAATTTAATTTATTTCTATTTATACCTCGTTCACCTTGGGACGATATTAGACAGTTAACATTTATAATACCTTGTCTTAGCGGGATTTTCAACTACTGAAAATGTTAAAGTTCTTTTTATTTTAGTATTTAAAGGTCAACGAAACCAAAACCTAAGCATGATTTTTTTTATTTGCCAAATTAAAAGCAATCTTTAATTATTGATTTATTTTAATTAGCAACTCTATAATTTAACGTCCCGAGAATGACCCAAAAGATTAGTAGGTTTTGAGGAATTGCGCATTTTTGAGGTAAACTTATAAGTTTGACATTTGCTAGACTTGGGTAACCCGAGAGCTAGATATGAAGTGACATAATTATCACAACATAAATTTTATCAGTGCTATATCCCAGAGACGTCCATCTCACTCACTTACAAACTCTGCATGCAACTCTCTATGTGTGAGCGAGACAGGTCATGGTTGCAGATGAGCGCAAGCGGTCTCGTGGTTTATTCAGATATCATTGCGTGCATTACCAAAGCATTTATAAATTCATTCAACTCGCTAACGTAGACAAAGACAACTCTATTCATAAATTTAAGTTTAAATAATTAATAAATTTGATAATTGTATCATTGCAATTAATATAACGCTCAATAATGAACTCTCTGGACTCGCCCACCGAGGGTTCCGTATAAGTTTCTAGGTACTTACATATTATAAATAGTTCAGGAATCGGTTCTCGCAGTTTTTTCCCAGCTCTTCCTTAAATTCATAAACATAAATATTTACACACAGGCACATACACTAGGATACCGTGTGTCGTGGGAACTAGAAACAACGACATCACAAAGATGTAAACATCCAAGACCTGGGTTTTTTTTTGTCCCCAGCCGGGACTTGAACCCGGGACCTGTTGCATGGTATGCAGATGAACTACCGCTGCGCCACGAGGTCGTCTCAAAAATTCAAAATAAGAAAAAAAAAATCTAAGATTTAATTAGAAATGTATAGTTTTCAGATTTTTCCCGGTATTTGTAACATAAGATGATATTTCTTGCTAAATGTCATAGTTTTAAGTCAACCGAAAGTACCCTATAAATTTTGATTCCCTTGAGTGTCGAAATATAGGTTTTTTTGCGGCATAAACAGCCACTCCGTATCTTTTTTTACGTAAGCTTAGAAGTTTTATTTCACACCTTTAAGAGACTGTAGATTTCAGTATATGGTTTTAATTCTAACTCGATACCTTCTCTCGATATAAAGGGTCTTGACAAACAGACAGATGGGCGGACGGACGGACGGATGGACGGACGGATGGACAAAAAAGTGATCCTATAAGCGTTCCGGTATTTCTTCTTGAGGCCGTACCTCGAAAGGAAAAAAACGTAGCCATAAAAATAATGACAATAACAAAATAACTCAGAAAAGTGCAAGAGCTGGATATGAAGTCGGAAATAAGTGTGAGTTGAGGACTTGGAGAGTAAAGGGAAGCCATAGATTTGAAAGATATAGCGTATGATTAAGATATAGTATGTCTCAGAGAGAAAAGATATGATTACTTCCCTCAAAGATACACTTTGCACAAGTACCGGTGTTATACTCGAGCAGGCCACCGAAACAAAGTGCGTGGAAAATTCAATTACTTGACGCGCCATTCGAGCCCATTCCTTTTGTCCAACCTTGGCGCCAATTACCATTAACATACGCAATATAATCCGCCGATTAATTGCAAATGCTTGTTCGCCGTTTTACGATTGTTACGGCGCGTTAATTCGGTCGCCCGGAGGTAGGGGACTGAATTAGACTCTGATTTTCAATCTATCGGTCCACTTAGCTCAGATGGCTTACGTTATTTAACTTAGGACTTTTCTATCTATGATAGATGACTTCCATAGAAGTCGTAACAATGTTGACGCCATAGCGTCTAGTGGCAATTCTACCTACACTAGATAGGTAAGCAAGTAAGTAATTTATCAATACTTACTCAGCTGCTTCGGCGACCCGAATTGAGTCTTGGCCACCGACACAAGAAGTCGCCACAGGTCTCTGTCCTGTGCAGTCTTTTACCAGTCATCAGCTTGTCCCTTCAGCGGTATCTGTGGCGCCAACCGGTCTTTGACGGCTTGGTAGCTCCAGGTGTATCATTTTCACCCGATCCTCTCCAATGCTCTTTAGGTGATCGATATCATCAGCTATGCAGCTATACAGCACTAGCAGTGCTTATTAAAAGCATTGCTAGTGCTACATGTTACATGTGTCAAGCCATGCACTGCATATTCATTATTCATCCACTTGACGGTAAAACATAAATCGTGTCAACAAGATTTCCTTATTTATATTGTTTCAATACCGCATCGTATGTAATTTACTCGTGATGGATGAGAAAATGTTATTATACCTACGCAATATCAAACGGTGATGAAGCAATTTAAGCCCCTATTCGTGGAGGAGTAAGACCGTATAAGATTAACGGCGTATAAGGTCGGCCCACTCGAAGGAAATAGGATATTGTTAACCAAAATTTTCGCATATTATGTTGACTTTAAGTAATTTAGATAGTTCTTAAGGTTCCGTACCCGAAGGGTGCCAAACGGGACCGTATTACTAAGACTTCACTGTCCGTCTGTCTGTCTGTCACCAGGCTGTATCTCATAAACCATGATAGCAAGACAATTGAAATTTTCACAGATGATTTATTTCGGTAGCCGCTATAACAACGAATACTAAAAACAGAATAAAATAAATATTTAAGGGGGGCTTCAATACAACAAACGTTGTCCAAAGACAGCGCTCGCCATCTAGCGGCTATCTATGTAACCTTCACAGTGCCGATGTCATGTCGTTAAACTGTCAATGTTGAACGCTTCTTGTTGGTTTCTATAGATGGCGCTGTTCTAAAATTCGATGTTTGTCAAATTTTGTATAGATAATGGTATGGAACCCTTCGTGCGCGAGTCCGACTCGCACTTGGCCATTTTTTTTTTATATTCAAACTTTCTTTACTCCTAAGGCCGCTCTTACCTCTGACATCTCTCACATTCTTTTTTTTTATTCTAAAAGGAAATGTCCGTAAATAATTGTATTTTCTATCAAAAGCATACAGTATGAATATGAAATTTTTAAATAGGGAAATAATATATAATAAAATAGAATACGGAAATTGTGTTACACCCTGTATAGTATCAGTAGGTATTACGCTAGTAAATTAATAAGCAATGTATATTGTCTACAAACGGCAAACAAAATAAACAAAGTTGGTAACGAACACAAGTTGGGTCCAATCTAGTTTCTTTTAACCAAACAAGCTAAGTAAAATACGAAAAGTTCCAGCGAAAGAAATAAAAACCTTCCTAGCTGAGATTAGTCGCAAGTTTGACAGACTCCCAACTAGGTTCTTCCGTTTTAGTCTAGCAATATAGGGCCGTGATAGGGCCCAATATACTGACCGCCCGTTATTTGAATTTAGAACTTCACTAAGTTATACTCGAGTAACTATCTAACAACGTTCTAAAAGCTCGTATGGTTTTTTAAGATCTCAGTTGATGACGTACTTCCTTTAAAGTGACGTACTTCCGGTTTATTAGACGCAGATTCCTCTTTTTTGCTTTAAACATTGACAAAAGACTATTCCAAATTATTCAGTCCAGTAAAAAAGAACTCGGTCTCGCGCACGAAGGGTTCCGCACCATTATATATACAAAATTAAAATATTTCAAGCGTCCACCTGTTACCGTTATTAATATCAAGCAAAAAACGGAAAAAAATACGTTTGTTGTATGGGAGCTCCTCTTAAATACTTCTTTTATTATGTTTTTGGTATTTGTTATTATAGCGGTAACATAAATACATTATCTTTGAAAATTTCAACAGTCTAACTATCACGGTTCATGATATACAGCCTGGTGACAGACAGACAGACGGACAGACACACAGACGAACAGTGGAGTCTTAGTGATAGGGTCCTCTACCCTTTGGGTACGGAACCCTAAAAACAAATATTTGTGTAAAAGAAAATGTCACTGTCGCCCACGATACAGGCCTAGACTACTGTGGGGATAGTGAAAAATCTGTTAACCTCTTATAATAAGCCAAAATGCATCTTTATTACATGGTATAATAAACCGTGTCTACCTCATACCAATTCCTACACATGTGCACAGTGTAAAAAAGTTAGTTGCTTAGCTGTAACACCTTTTAAATTATTAAATATTTTTGAATCTGAAGAGTGTTTGCACCTGTGTGGAAAGTATATGATAAAAACACCACTATTCACGTTACAGCATACATTGTAGGCTGTGGCCCCGAGCCAAAGATAAAGAGAGAGTCTTTGCAAAAGCCAAACCTTTCACGCGCTAAAAATGGACTTAGTTTAGAAACATGAAATGAGGTTCTTAGTCTTAAAATGAAAACCGCTGTCCTCTAGGGAGAGACGTGTCAGGCAAACTGTTTCTGGCGGCCGAGTACAGTCAACAGCTAATCAACTCAGGCATTACGTTGAACAGGTCCCAACTGAAAATCAGTTTTGCTAGTGTTATGCTATCTATAGCACACACCGGCAAAGTATGCTGAGTTGGATCCCCTTTTTTTGTTGTCACAGAAGCACCTGAGGCGTTTGGAATCCGAGGTGGCTGGGTGCCATACATTACTGTATGGTACCCGGCTGCCTTCGACTCTATATGCCTCACATGTTCTCTTCACGACTGTTTAGTTTTTATTTTGTTTTTTTTTGGCGTGGTATTTTGTTTGTGTACCTTCGTGTTCACTTTGTGTTTCTGTGACAATTTAAATAAATGTCTTCTTTCTTTCTTCCTCTTTCAACAGACTATTATGTCTTACATACTATTGAGAGGTTGGTCGTATCATGTTCTACGGTATACTACTGTGGAATTGGGCGGCAGACATTGAGACTATCTAGCCGCGCTAGCGGTTACTTAGCATACGGTCAGATGACCACATTTAACCTCCTCAGTCCTAGCCTTGAAAGTAACAATGGTTTTCAATTGTTATTTTCAAGGTCCGGACTTAGGAAGTTATTTATTTATTTTATTTTATTAAGGACCTCAACAGCGAAAACCAATAATTTGAACACAATAATAAAGATACAGTTCACAGGGCCAATAACAGATACCCACAAATTTAATTTGTAGAAAAAATTTCTGAAGGTCGTAAGTGCGCACTTGCGATGCGATTTTCCAATTTTTCGGTGGTGCACTCTTATCTCTTCTCTATACACAACACAATCCTCTGTTTCATGCGTTTGCTATGGTAACCAGCCGATTAAAGCTGGTTGGACTCATCCAACAACATAGCTATTAGAAAGTAAATCTGAATTCACATACACACAACTATATGCGTGTGTCTATCTATGTGGTAGTGCTTCCGGAATGGTTAGGTCTTAACACTTCCACGTACAGTGACCGTCGTCGGCAGTAATGATTAAAATTACACGTAGCACAACCATAATGCGACTTCGTTTGTCACGCGTTTTAAAGTGACTAATGTCTGGCTTACAAGCGTTAAGTGATTTAATACGCAACAAATGTATCAGTCAATTTAGTTAAGTATACCTTCATAGAAATACACAAAGGACACTGGGTTATCAGCGTGGTGCGGGGGGTTAGGCTACTTAAAAGAAAATTTGTCTCGATTCTTGTTTAATTAATCACTTTATTGTTAACTTGCAACTTGCTACTAAAAAGCTCGACAGTGACTATTTACACGTATATTCTGACTTAAAATTTTGTTGATCACTTGCCTATTTAACATAACAAAAGCAGCCTACATACGTCCCACTGTAGGGCACAGGCTTTCTCTCAGGGAGAGAGTGTGGGCTTAATCACCACGCGTGCCCACCATGGATTGGCAATTTCAAGCGCTGAGGTATGTGAATAGCTCAGACACTCAGGTTTTCTCACGATGTTTTCCTTCACTGTTAGCGAGTGGTATTGCTACTATAACTTCACAAATGTACATAGCTTAGAAAACTGAAAACTGAAGAATGCCCGCACTGGGTATTGAACCTGGGTCTCTCGCTTCCGAGTCCGATGTTCTTCCCACTAGGCTACCACCGCATTCGAAATCAAACTTTCCTATTTAACATGAGTAAACCTGCCATTGGCGACTGAAGAGTATGTCACTAATTTTGAAAGAATCGCGTCAAAACAAGTGACATGAGAACCGAAGTTAAGCGTGGTTATGTTACGAGCACTGGCGTGTGTTAAATAACTTAATTATGTAGACAACCTCCAAAACATAACTTATCTGGAAGACTCGCCATATATATTAAATTATTTGACCCTCGGGACCATTATTAGGGTCAAATAACTTTTCCTCCCGCGACCGTTAAAAGACTGAAAATTGATACTCGGACGTCAGAGTTGTCTCGAAGCCGAAGTGGTTTTCCCATAAAATCCGCTTCAAAAGTATCGCTAACCCAACTCGATATAAAAGGCATAAAGCTTTGGAACAATGGGAAAGGCCGCCATTGTATGGTGAAAGGTCCCCATTTCTTCGATTCGACTACGCACTTTCAACCACCAAGTGAGCCCTCGATAAGTGATCGAAAACTCGCGGAACAGTAAGAAAAATCGGTACTTAATGAATTATTAATTTCTGCAGAATCGTTACCAGCCTAGATAAAGGCTCTCAAAGGTTCGAGGGAAAAAAGGTGCGGAGAGGGATCACTGGAATTCCACAAAGGTATTTTGAGTAATTGCGTGAATCATTATTGCTGTAGAAAGGGCATTGTTATTTGAGCAAGCTACTGATAAAGGGGTTTCCACAGGGTCTTGAATATTAAAGTCCGATTTTAGAGTGCAAACACAAGGATGTTAAATATTGATTAACAGTGTTATCTCGATCTGTCTCTCCAACTCCAACTACGTCTAACTTTTTTAGTTGTAGAGGTCAGATATTTACTTTAACTTAAAAAGTAATGTTTATTTCTTATTTACGCTAATTACAAGTCAAGTCTCATGCTCTATCAAAATTATAGAAAAATGAAAGTGGAAAGAATAGTGGTGGACATTAACCATTTACATAGTGATATGATCAAGTAGGTACCTAGTGGGTACACACTTACTCTCTGGCTAAAATAGGTACCTACTTTAAAAGTATTTAATTAGGTACAGTTATCTGTCATATTATACTGTTTATTTAGATTGTATCGTTCAGTAATCTCAAGCAAAAATCTATTTAAGAATCATATAATACGAATGTTGTTGTGAAAAAATCCTATCCTTGAATCACCACCACGCTTATCAACTTTATTTGTCGTAGCTTTATTTATAGCTATTCTATTTACGAACAAAGTAAACAGATACTTTGTATACTTCTTTATATATAAACCTTACTAAAATATAATAAGCAAAACGAAAAATAAAAATTGGAATCATTAATATACAAGGACGACTTGTCCTCCCAGGATCCACATGTGACGGTAAAAATATTACAGTAGAAGACAATTAAAATCACCTAATTAACAAACGATTAAGAGGCTACAAGACATACCTTCAACACACCTCCTTGGAGCCGCAGACAGCAAAAAAAAGAAAAACAATTAAAAAACACGCGTTGATCCTCCAACTCACACACTCAACACGCAAACTAAGCCGTCTTAGCCATGACACAGCGTGATCAGATACACAGTAAGGAGTATGAATAGGATAAACATTTTTCTGGAGCGTCACTTGTTTTTATTTATTTTTTAATTCGAACGCCGACTCGCGGACGGGCGTGGCAGGCGCGACGGGCTAGGCGCGGCGGCCGCTCGGCACTGTCAAGGGATGCTGCTGGTTGCTACGATACCCTGTCCCCACCCCCGCGCGGCTCCACGGCCTGCGACGCAACCTATTTCTATACGAAGCTTAACACGTACGGCTATCGTGCGCGTAATATCTCCTCAGCAATTTCCTGAACTATGCGAGGTCCTGATTATACATTTGGGGGTCGATTCAATCATAATTGAATGCGGGGAAAAGTGTCTCAAGTGGCCTTTCGGGGGAAAATGCTCAGCTTCGTAATTTCAGGAACGTTATAGGAGCCCGTTCATAGAATACGATTCATGGTTTACGATGCCAATTCGACGTACATAACACAGGCGATTAACCCACAAATTAACAAGTAGGAAGACTAATTTGAGTTATTAACTTATTTTCGGATTCACTTTCTTGCTTTTTTGCTTTTGTGAAGTGCTTACGTTTTAGTTAAAACGAATTTAAACTAATTGTATTAATGTAGCCTAGTGGGTAGAACATTGGACTCGAAAGCGAGAGACCCAGGTTCGATTCCCAGTGCAGGCCTATGACTTTTTTTTATAAGTTATGTACATTTGTGAAGTTATAGTAGCAATACTACTCGCTAATTGTGAAGGAAAACATCGTGAGGAAACCTGAGTGTCTAAGCTATTCACATACCTCAGCGCTTGAAATCGCCAATCCGCGGTGGGCACGCGTGGTGATTAAGCCCATACTCTTTCTCTGAGAGAAGGCCTGTGCTCTACAGTGGGACGTATATAGGCTGCTGTACATCAAATTGTCATGATTCTAAATTGATGTAAGGCTTCTAAATTGATAATTTTGCTGAGCAATTCCTGAAGTATAATTCTGTCCCGTTCCATTTTGAGAGATCTGTTGAGACAGGCTGACCCCAACTTGCATTACAGTAAAATACTAATAGTACCCGATTTTTCATTTTGAGAAATTTTCTGTACATACTGGGTAACTAGTTGAGGGCAGATAGTCGATTAAATCATAATTGGAAGGCAAGGATGGAGTGATATTTTTGCTCCGCCGTAATCCTCTTATCTTAGGATGCTTATTTACATAAAAATAATCATCTCGCAATCTCGTTTTCGTTTTTAGTGGCAAATTGGATAGGCCTCATTTTCTTGATGGCAAAGTTAGACTTAAGGGAAGTCCGACAAAGAGGATGGTGGCTTCAGCAGAAAACGTTCCGTCAGAAAACAAGCAATTCGAATTATGATAACGGTTTGTAAGTTTATCACTCTCTTTATTTATTAAAAAAAAAAGCGGTGGCAGCAGAGCGGTAGAACGCCAGCCTCACATTCGGGAGGACGTGGGTTGGAATCCCGCCATATACTTTGTTGTCTAAGTTACATACTTCTGTAAACTTGGAGCAGCAATATCACTCGCTAATTGTGAAGGAAAACATCGTGAGGAAACCTGGGTGTCTAAGGTATTGCTCATACCTCAGCGCTTGAAATTGCCAATCCGCGGTGGGCACGCGTGTTGATTAAACCTATACTCTCTCTCTCTCTCTCTGAGAGAAAGCCTGTGTCCTACATTGGGACATATAGGCTACAGAAACAAAATCACTACACTATTTTGTATTTATTTTATAGTCTACTTTTCGTCAAAATTAGTCGTTGCGACGTTTCAGAAGCTATTTTTGAAAAGAATAGAGTGAGCTACTTACAATTCGCTGTTGCAATTTGGCGAGAATTAGATTTAAGAATCATGCATTTACACTGAAAAAATCTTTAAATAAAGGAATCAACGGTTTCTATTGCGTAAATTATTACTAAAATGAAGGAAAACGTTACGTCTATTAAAATAGACAAATATGTATTGTATTGATTATTAGAGATTGACGAAACAAATATATCGAGCAATTATGGGTGGAACGGCCGGTAAGGGACGTCCCAGGTGGATATACATCGACCAAATAGGGGATGTATTAGCAAAGGGCAAGATAAAAAGTACCCAAAACCGGCGTGCGTGCATGCAACAACTAATGAATGTTAAGGAAGCGAATCTGCATGTATGTATGTATGTATGTATTTGGCTATTAAATTAAAACTTGGTTCTTTCAAGCTTTCAGTCAAGTCTTGCTTTAGTAAGTCTGCATTTTGGGTATAGACTCCGTTTACCCAAAATTCCATAAAAATCTAAAACTAAATAATAAATACTTATGTATGATTCTGTCTCTTCAAACGATACAGACAGATGCTTAAGTTTTTACTTTAAGTTTAGAAACCCGCGGTAAGTTAATAGTTTTACTGATTTAGGATATACTTTATTTTAGGAGAATTTTCCTGCGTGGCTTCTAAAATTGCGTTTGCAGCTAAGTTTATTTTGAGACGTGCCAGTAAAAACTCCTCTACCTGAAGATGTCCAATATACTTCTTGTAGTGTTTTTATATAACCTCCACACAGCACAATCACTTGTCCTGATCCCATACTAGGATACCATGTGCTGTTTAAATCAGGCAAGGATAATATGACTGACATGGAGATGCATCCAGACTGCCCGGCCAATTTATACAAATCAAGTCCAGCGGCCTCCAGTGGTAATCAATCCTACGATCTTAGGCCGATATTCAGAAACGATTTTGAGCGTGAGCTCACTGTGAGACCGGGTCTTCCAACTGTCAAAATGAAAGTCTCAGGGATATTTTGTATTCACAGTTGAGTTTGAGATAACAAAAATTGAGCGCAAGCTAAGCTGAGACTGAGTAGTGGATTTCGGCGACTTAGCTATGACTCAAGGTGGCAATGACGAAGAAAGTAGCGACACCTGTAGGCAATTCGAGAACTCTAAATAACCTGTGGCTGTGGTGAAGTAACCTTTTTTTTATTCACAATTTGACATTTTGCATGCTCATTTTCCTTCGAAAAGTTAAATTGTGTTTTTAGAGTAATGAGAAGTCAAAGTAAAGTATAACCGCGCGTAAAAAGTTTCGGCATTTGTTGCCATCTCATTCACTCCTGTGGATTATTGTATGCCTTTCATGTAGCTTTAACAGATAATATAAACCGGTAACGTCAAAAACTGTACCACAGATTACACGCTCACGTAAGTTTAGCTTGAGCTGTGGCTTAGCTGAGTTCGAGTCGAGATATTGACTGTGAATACAAAATTCTTGAGTCTTTGTTGAGATTGCTCAGCCGATGCTCAGCTTAGTGCTCGTTAAGTGTAGCTCAACGCTGTGTTTCTGAATATCGGCCTTAAGTTTTGGTAGTCAATTGTGTTAACCTTTAGACTGGTGGCGTAAGAGCTTCCGCTAAGAGCCGCGAATGAATGAAAGAAGATACAATGTGACAGTTCCGAGGCCTCGATGCGCGAACCCGACTCACCCTTGGCCAGATTTTTTATGTTGATACATTTAGATCAGTCGTGCAGAGCCATCTACTTGTAAGTTGCGGTTTCATTTCAACATTTCCTATTGTTATTGGTATCATTAACGCCATAGGACACGTAAACTGGAGGCCCTGATGCCCTAATGAAAATTTTCATCAAACAAGGTGACCGCAAAAGTTCACGTGACTCCGACATAGGCTGCGCTATGTATGGCGAAATTACACAAGATGGATAACGCGGATCCGGGCAAGTGACGTGTTCAAATGAGATTTTGATTGATCACCGCATCGGCCCTCCTCATCCTAACCACAGAGTGTGAACGCACAGAACTCCAGACCCGATTGCGCGATAGAGCCTGTTTGTCAACCTAAACTAATGAAACAAGAGCGAAGAATATTGTATAGTTAGTTAGCGCAACCAAAATCTTACTAAATTCAAATTTTCAAGTTCAAAAATGTTTTATTCTAAGTTGCACTTCCAACTATGAATTAATGAATGTTACAAGGTGTCCATTTCAAAACCTAGATCATTTTGAAGAAAAAATGGTCAAAAACATTCCAAACTTAGCTATAACATGAAGGATTATACAAAGATGTCAGATATTAAAAAGTAAAATTATGTTAATGGATATTCAGAGGACGATTGTGCTTAGTGTTCAACGCATTCATGAGTGATATTTTTTAAGTTGAAAACGCTGTTAATTAGGTTAAAACTTTTTTGAAAAGTATAAGTGTGGAGTTTATTCGCTAGCTTCTTCTGCACATAATATATTCATTCTGAAACTAATAATTTTGAAGCCAACAACATTTTCGTTTTATACTGAATAAAAATTTAACAATAATAAATCATTTTTATTCCAGCCAAAGCCATATTAAATTTAATAACAATAGAATTAAATATAACTAAATGATCAAATTACATTATAGACATTAGTTAGAATTGGGGAATTAAAATTGAATTATTGGATTTTTTTTAAACAGAATTTAATTACATTAATGCAAAGTTAATCATAATTAAATTTTAATTTAAAAAAAAAATCTGCTGTGCAACAAAATACAATTTGATTCAGCATGCCAAATTGAATTCTTTTTTAGACCTATTATTGAGAATCACGATACATATGTTTATATACAGCACGGTTTTCACTTATTATTAACTTCCACACAATACGATGACTTGACCTGGTTCTCAAAGTATGATTAATTATATAGGGTATGGTGTGGTTTTCTTCTTTAGTCAGTCTCAATTTTGAAGGGGAATCAGCGTATGTGTTGGGCCACTTGAAACGGCGTCAACGCAACTTAATAAAAACAAACAAGATACTGGGCGAGGTGCAATTTTATGTTTCATTTCATGTAAAATACGCTCCAAGATATTCTGAAATAAGAATAAAAATTTTGCCTGTCTACGTGAATCTTGACTTCTGTATAATTTTTAGTTTGCATTAGAGCCTTGTGGACGCACCCTTAAGCCTGCTAAGCGGTCGACCTTAAAAGTACCCGCGTTATTAGCTAATGACCGATTAGGGAACGCATTTTTGCTTTAAATAAACTTTCAAAGCTTGCCCATCAGGGCAGAGTGTGCCAAAAGGATCGTGTATTTATACAAGATTTTATAAAAGAGAAAAGCGAAAAAGAACAGTTGTGTAGAGTTACCCTATGATGGGTGGACAGATGCCTGGCTTCGAAAAATAAAATATTCATGTAGGATGTTTTCGTTTACTTTACAGCGCAGGCTTAATTCGTTGTATGGTTTAGGAAAGGATAAGTGACATAATAAGGATATCCGATGTTGCAGTTATTTTTCAACAAGTACCGAAATGAACTATGAGACGCATTGTATGAATAGACGCTTCATGCGCTTACGCGCCTTCTCGACTTGATAATATTATTATATAAATGAATGCTGATCTGATAGGATAAATTAATTCGCCTCCTTTTAAAGACAAAGAAAAATCACACGATCACAGTCTGGCTTGGTTTTAATAATAAAAAAAAAAAAATTGTACTTGACCTCTTGAATATAAAAAAATATTAATATTTGCCCTGGTCTCTGCCTACCCCTCTGGGATACAGGCGTGAGTTTATGTTATGTTATGTAATATTTGGCCGACAATCTAAATATAATCCTTTATACCCAAGCGTTGTAAAATGCGGTGTAATACTTTAGTTTTGTCAAATGTTGCTTTTTACATAAAAAGAGTTTGAATATTTAACTCTTTTTAAATTAATTTTACCGATGTGCGTGCATGCAACGACTAATGAATGTTGATGAAGCGAGGGTGATCTGTTAGGATCGTGGCAAGTGGCAGTCTCTGGTCTCCACTTACCCCTCTGGGTTACAAGCGTAAGTTTAAGTTATGTTATGTTATATATAACATTTTCAACATAATTTTTTAGGGTTCCGTACCCAACGGATAAGGGACCCTATTAGGAAGACTCCACTGTCCGTCTGTCTGGCTGTCTGTCACCAGGCTGTATCTCTTGAACTGTGACATATAAACAGTTGAAATTTTTACAGATGATGTATTTCTGCTGCCGCTATAGCAACAAATACTAAAAACAGAATAAAATTAATAAATATTTAAAAGGGGCTCCCATACCACAGATGTGATTTTTTTGCCGTTTTTTGCTCGATATTAATAACGGCAACAGGTAGGCGCTTGAAATATTCAAATGTTGTGTTGACTTGCACTTAGGCGGTTTTTTTTTGCCTCCAAACGAACTGCATTTTTATTTTTTTTCGTAACTCGCCCTTGTGGGGCACGTAAGAAGTCAGGGCAAGGCTTTCATCCAATAACACTCCAGTTGTTATGTATACGCTTTCTTTAAACGCACACACTTTAAGCGCAAGCATTCTGGTTTTTGTAGTCAAATGGCATCGCCCAGAGTTCCAATAGTGGTTTCAGAAGCTAAACTATAAACCTAAAACCAAAACAAAAACCATTTTTATGTTAATATAATGTGAAAGGCGATGAAACGTGAGGTAATAAGGGATACGATGTTTACATGACTACGAAAATTGGAGTTGTTTTTCATGTATATTTATGTATGTATGTTTTTGTATGGACATCATCATCATCAGCCCATCACTGCTCACTGTTGGGTATAGGCCTTGTCTCCCAAATGCCATCTTTCACAGTCTCATGCCATCTGTGTCCACGGATCCTTGACAGGCATACTTTGGTTTACTAATGTATTGCCAAAAATCGTTTCCCAAAGTATTACTTCCCAAACTATTTTCCGCAAATTATCACTTGGCAAAAAAACATTTCTCAAAACAACTTAAAGCAAATAAACAGTTAGCAAAAGTTATTATGGCAAGTTATTGTTTACCAAATAAATACATGGTCAATATTTGCTTGGCTTGGAAATTAACCTACACTAATAATTTCGGTTAGTTTTCGGTCTTACATGTTCAACCTAACACGCTCCTACGCGCTCCGCTACGCTACGCGCTTCGTCGCACCTATATTTTTAGCATAATAAACGTTTGTCTTAATAAAACTTGACGCAGTAAAATTATGCGAAATGATAATTTGACCAAATGAATAAAATGCGAAATGAAAACTTGCTAAAGTTTCATTTGGGAAATGAAACTGATGCCATAAGTTTATTGGGAAGTAAAATTTGGCGAAAAATACTTTGGCTAAACGGCGGTATCCCGCATACTTTATAAACATACTGAGGCTTAACGACTTTACTGACTTTGAAAAATGAAAAAATAAAAAAAAACAAAATGAATGTTCGGTGTCACTTTGCAACACGCAAAAAAATGGCCCACGTCAAAGAAATTTGAAGAGACAGCTATTATAAACATCAAATAAATAACATAATTGCATAACACTCATAATTATAGGAGGCATGCGTTCCTTTCTGCTTTCCAACTTCAGACACTCCGCACCGTCCCGGCAATGTATTAATGTCTTCCGACATTTTCGCCCTGGTCTGCCACATCGTCGATTACATTTTTCGGGACCCAGTTGGTCGCAATTTTTAGTCCAGTTATGTGACAAACCACTCCAACATCTGCAATTTTAGTTGTTGAGGGTAAAAATATATATTTACAAAAATATAACTCACATAAATTGGGATTTCAGCATGGTAACAGCAAGATGTGCTAGGTGGTAATTAATTACGCGCACTGGATTCTTAATCTCGAGGCGACGCTTTTATGGCACTGGCTGTTATTGTTTATCAACAAACAGGCTTTTAACATGTCATCACTGGTGAACGGAATTGGTAGAGTATAAATACCAACAGTTGGCGAAGAGACGTATCGTGGAGTCTTTAAAACCTGTCTGACTTGCACCTCTGTCTCAATACGGTATTTGACACGATCAACAATAAATTTTTTTAAATGCTCGATTAGAACAAAAATTACAAAATATCTCGGAAAATGTATCTCTTTTAGTCAATTACTAGTTATTACAATTTTTAAATAGATTAAACATAAAAAGAGTGCTCTGAAATATGACGTCATAAGCAAGTATTTTCATACAAAATTCCGTTTTAAAAGTAACTCATTTGATATTTTGTCAAACACTCAATTGAGGCTTAAGTATCATTGAACTAAATTTTTCACATAAAAGTAAATTTAAATGGCTTTTGAAGTGACATTTAAGAAGTGGTGCAAGTGAGCCTTAATTACGACGTGAATTTATCTAAGTGGAATCCGTAAACTTTTTGAACAACAAATATATAAAACTTGGTAGTATCCCATCTCCCATGAATCATTGTAGAGTACGGAAAAGAATATAAACATTGAGCCCTGAAAACGCTATTCGGTAATATTTTTTCTCTTACTTCCGGAAGGAAACGACTCTAAGCGGCTCTTTACCAACGCAAAGGTCACTGCTAGTCGTCTCTAGTCTTAAAGCTGGGTTCTCCGACGGTCTCCCTTACACAAAGCCTTTACCGGGAAGTGGCACAGTAGTTCACACCATAAATTGAACCTTGTCACGTGAAAAATGTATACTAGCTATTACATTTCAATCTGTAATGTTTACAGATTAAAATCTGAAAAAAAAGTAAATTGGTTTTCAATGTCCTATTTAGGGCCGTCGATAATTATTTTCAGGATTTATTTAAGCCTCACTGCATCAAAAAAAGTCGCGAGCATGAGTCTGAATTATGACTAAATATGCTTTTATTTCAGCTGTATTGAGTTTTTAACAGACTTCAAAAAAAAGGAGGCGGTTATCAATTCGAGGCCTAAGTTTTTTTTTTAATTAATTTTTTGCCTACGTTCTCGCATAACTCCGTAAAATGTTAACTGATTTCGACAATTCTTTTTTTGTTTTTTTGTTCGAATAAATATAACGTCCCATTGGTCCCATTTTAATTTGGTGAAGATCTCATGAAGACTTTCAGAAATGGAGAACGTAGTAGGAGAGAGTAGTAAATCAGGCTTACCGGGGCTCATTAATAAAATACCGTAAAATTAGTGCCAAGGTAATTTAGTGATGTTCTAGAATTTCGGAGACAGAAATTGAGAACTTCAAATTTTAAAGCAACGAATTCATCATCATCATCATCAGCCATTTGAAGCCCACTGCAGGACATAGGCCTCCTTCGTGGTTTTCATAACCGTGAGGGGTTTTGCCATAATCGCCACGCTTGGCAGGCGGGTTGGCGATCGCAGTATGCGGTTGGAATCTTCGGAAGACGCTGCTGCCCGTCTCCTGATAATTGATTTCCTTAGTCGCCTTCTACGACACCCACGGAAGGAAAAGCAACGAATAAGGTAGGGTAAATTATGGTCATAAGGGACTGGTTTTTTTTTTCTCCCGCTTCCCCACCAAAAAAAAAATTAAATAAAAAATAAAAACTGACCTCCGACCGCTTCTCATCTCTTCTTCCGAGTCCTCAGCAGGATGGCGTCCGTCTGGCCATTTTGGTCAGACGAGACTATTATTAAAATAACTTCACACACTCACTTGACACAATCACTTGTGCTGGCCCCAAACTAGGATACCCTGTGCTAGCTATGGTAAAGTCGCATACCACTATAATTACGGTAGAATGATTATACCGTTTAATTACTATATCACCTTTCAGTACAGTAGATCATCATTGAAGTGTCTCGAGCCCTACATTGAGATAGGTATAATGACGGATCATGTTCCATTGACGCCTAAAAAGATTGTTAACAGTGCGTGCGTTCACTTGTAGCGTCATTGTACTATGAACAGAATCTAGGCCAGGGCAAGTGGTTTGCCATTGCGAGTGTTTGTATTATTTGTGAGGTTAACTGGTTGAATACTGACCTCACATTTGACAGGTCAGTTTGACAGTTGAGTTTGTTGTACGTTTGTGATTGTTTTTGCAGCAATTACACTCGCTAACGATGAAGGAAAGCGGGGCTCTGGCAGTGTTGTATAACGCATTTTTGTTACACACGATGCATTAGCTGAGGTAGATGTTTGGGTACCCATTCAGGTACTGAATAGTAGTGAACTAAAGCAAATAATACTCAGCAAATAATCAACAAACGTACATATTTTCTTATATTGTAATGTGAGTGACACCTGTCACTCATCCATAGACAGTAGATAGTCAGATTTGGATTAGACAATATATTATGCCAAGTTTAGCCGTAAGTTTTCTTAAAGGTTAAAATCGCGAAAGTTTGTATGTATGGATAGATGTTTGTTACTCTTTCACGCAAAAACAGCTGAACGGATCCGGATGAAATTTTGCACAGAGATAGATGATAGTCTGGATTAGCACATAAGTTATTTTTTATCCCGAAAAAGTACACATCAAAATTACCACGTGAACGAAGTGGCGGGCAACAGCTAGTAAATAAATAAATAAAACATTGACTATTTAAACCCGAACCCACGCAAACAGAGCCGCGAACCGAGCCGTTGCACAACTGCAGTAATTTATGTCGACTTCAAAATATATCACGTATCTACATTTTTTCCATCATTTATCTTTACACTGTAGTGCCATGAATTTCCAGCGAACAGAACCTACAGCGTTAATCTGATTTGGGCTCCCGCCAGGTTTTAGAGGCTTCAGCTGATAGCCAGGATGTGATAATAAATACGTAATAGTTAAATAATTAATTGGTTACGTACAACTAGCGATAATGATCGCGTTTCGCATAAAGGGAAATAAGTTGAAAACCTACGTGCCAGAACGAAGAATTGGTTTTCTAAATAAAACCGGCCAAGTGCAAGTCGGACTCGCGCACGAGGGGTTCCGGACCATCTATACAACATTTGAATATTTCAAGCGTCTATTTGTTGCCGTTATTAATATCGAGCAAAAAACGGCAAAAAATCACGCTTGTTGTATGGGATCCCCCCTTAAATATTTATTTTATTCATTATCATCGTCATCATCAGCCATTTGACGCCCACTGCAGGACATAGGCCTCCTTCGTGGTTTTCATAACCATAAGGGGTTTTGGCCATAATCGCCACGCTTGGCAGGCGGGTATTTTATTCAATTTTTAGTATTTTTTGTTATAGCACCAACAGAAATATATCATCTGTGAAAATTTCAACTGTCTAACTATCACGGTCCATGAGATACAGCTTGGTGACTGACGAACGGTCAGACGGACGGATGGACGGACGGACAGACGGACGGACGGACGGACAGACGGACGGACAGCGGAGACTTAGTAATACGGTACGGAACCCTAAAAAAGACTTAGAAAAAATTCGATAAAGTTTCTTGGTACGAAATGTTCCGTAATACAATAGTTATTGAGATTCCAGGGGATGCCAAGTTCTAAGCCCTTGATTTCCAAGGCAAGTCCGAAAGTACAGTCTTTTAACGTCTGACGATTTAATATGGCTGAGCAGTCTTTGGTTAGTGGCCATTTGTTTTATTTCTCATTTACTTTGTTGTTCTAGAGCGGATTAAGTGTACAAGTTGTACGATCGCCTAAGTTGGAGGGTGTGAACATCATCACACTAAGCAAGCACAGAACTTTGGAGTGAACGTGCGGAATGGAAAACTATAAAAGTTTCACTCAATACACAAAAAAGACAAAACTTTAGCCGTTGCACCTACGTAGTGATATGATTATACAGCGTCCAGTGGCGCCATCACTTACACTAGATGGATCGTCTTAGGCGCCACTCAGACGCTGCAGTGCCTGGGACATTGTTTTTTTAGATGGAGTAGGCTTGCCCAGCACCTATATCATCCTGATAGCTTGGTCAGCCTAGCCCACAGGAAAGACAAGTCAATACGTGCGGAGCCATCCAAGCCGCGGGTTTCCTCATGTTTTCCTTCACCGTTAGCGTGTGGTATTGCTACTACAAATTCTCAGATGTACATAACTTTGAAAATAAACAAAGTAATACATATACGCCCGCACTGGGAATCGAACCTGGGTCTCCCACTTCAGAGTTCTGTTCATTGCATTGTTCTACCCACTGGGCTACCAACGCTTTTTAAACTTTCACAGTATACCGTAGATACATTATCAGGCATTTTTTTTCTTTATATCGCCTATATGCGTCCCTCTGCAGGGCATAGGCGTCCTCAGAGAGATTATGGGCTTACTGACTACGCGTGTCCTCCACTGATTGACAATTTCAAGCGCTGACGTATGTGAACACCTGAGCCACTCAGGTTTCCTCACGATGTTTTCCTCCACGGTTAGCGAGTCTTTAATAACGAGTGTTAATTCACTAATACCCTTTCCGTATTGCCTGTACCATTAGGAGCATTTTTTCCTAAGGAACTGAACCTGGGAAATAAACGGCTTAGGAGTGATTTAAATCTCGGAGAGTAGAGACGGGGCCTGCGCCAAAGGCCCGCCCATTTTCACTACCTATTTACGTAAGTATACACTAAGTGACGAGAACTGTTGGATCCGTCTATAAAAACGAATCAAGCAACATATACTACAGTTAAATAAAACTACCATAAGACATGCTGAATGGTCTTAGAATTGTGCAATGTATTCTGGTTACACTCTATTCCCATGGCTATTCAGTATGTTGTGTTAGATACCTAACTTTTTTACTTGGATATACCAATGTGATGATATGTTTCGGTTCTCTTCCATATTTTAGCACGCTGTCATCACGTGAATATGTAACTAGTTTATAAGCCTTCACCATGATATTATAACATGTAATCTTTCATATCTGTTGTGTAATGCAATAAATAAAATAAAATAAAAATAAACATCAGTGATTAAAAAAGTACTCAACTCAATTTATCTTGATTTCGATGTATTTAAAATAATTGTTTGTTTACATCTAGGCAACTTCGAAGTACAGGGCGCAGATACATCTGTGTGTTTATATTTTGTTTCGTAAAGAAGTTAAACTAACGTAGCACGATATATCCCACCTACTTAGTATCGAAGGTTGAAATTGGTTTGGCAACGTACACAGACAGCATATTGTCACACGATACATCAGTGGTTCCAAACCGGTAGTCCAGGGACCACGGGCAGTCCATGAGAGCTTTTGGATCGATCCGCGGGAGAGTTGGCCGTTGAATGCGATTGGGTGAATACATTCATATTTACCCTATCGCATTCTTCTGTTGAATAACAACTAGTTTTTAAAAACAAAAAACCCATTCCAAGAAAAACACGCACTAAAAAGAAAAGTACGATGGCTCTCCTATGGTTTACCTCAACAGATTTGGACCAAATTTAAATGGGACTACTCCCTAATTTAAAAAAACAGAACATCCTTGGAAAAAATACGGAGGGGTGAGAATCTTCTCCTTTTTTAAAGTGAAAAATACGAATACTTACCTTGAAAATAATTTTCACAACTCCTGTTTCTCAGCGTAGTAACAAAACTTAATATCAAAAGTTATTAAGAAGCCAAGTTTGAAACCGAGAAAGAATAGCAGCTGTTTTATATTTGCTATTGCAAGTATAAAACTGTAGCATAAAACAGCTGATATTTTTTTAATATTTCAGAGATGGTCAGATAACAAAAGTTGTTTGCATTTATGAGTCGAATAACTCCCTTAAGTTTTCTAGGAACTTTATGCAATACGCTTTACGCTGCCGCTCTATTCAAAAATTTCACTTCTTGTGGTCCCTACGAACAAAAAAAAAACAATCATGGTTAACCTTCGTCGAAAATGGTTGGAAACCACTGTCTTACACAAACGGAAGGATCTCTCTACGTTCGACGACAATGTGACAGTGTTGCCTTTTAATTGTATAATAATTAGAAGTATGTAATGTGCGTTTATTTACCAGAGTCGTACGTGAAACATGAACGCTACTGTGTTTTTAATAGTGTGTGATTAAGAAAAAAAAAATTAAGGTAACAAATATATATGTTTCTAGAAACATACCAGGTTGAAGATAACCTTATCATTTCCTTGTTTAAAATTAACAAGTTTGTATTTTCACTACGGCAAAGATTATTTCAACGCACAAAAAGAAACAAAAACACAATCAATCAAAAAAATGCACCGCAGATTTCAACCTCTAAAATTTGACAGTAGTATCATCTTAGATATCATCTCGTAGCATAAAATTGACTCTCACTACCTTTGATATAAGAGTGAAAATGGCAGAAACTGTTTAGCCAACCGGTTGCCATAGCAACAGGTGGCCTGTTTTCACTGAGACATTACTTCCCTCTCCAGGCTCCGGAGTAAATAATAGCCCTGGATGTTCCATACACGGTGAAAGCAAGCTTGCAAGTGTGCAAGCTTTAGAACTTGAACTCTGTATAAATAAACTCAACAAATATGCAGAGAAAAAATTGTTACGCGCTTTCTCCTATAAGGTCTAGTTTCGCCGTGTCCGTCCGTTCGTCTGTCTGTCTATCTGTCTGTCTGTCTATTTATCTGTCTGTCTGTCTTTCTGTCTATCTCTCTGTCTGCTTGTCTAACTTTCAGTTTGTCTGTCCGTGCCTAGCCTGAAGACGATTAGTTCTAGAAAGCTGAAATCACGCCGACAAAACGGTAGAATAAAATGATATTTATTTTTTGTTTTTTTGTTTTCGTTTCTTTATATTTCAGGGCAGTAGCAAATCAAATGAAATTAAAAGGAAGACTATCACAGTTAAGTAGGCTTCACAAGTTAACGAAAAATAGGCGACCAACTTATAAAAGGCAAACTACGTACGAATTCCATCGAAAATTACTTCGATGAAGTTCTTAATTCTGTAAAGCTGGTAAAAACCTCTTCTTCTATGGAACCCTACTCTACCCGTGGCCCAACACGCAGTTGGCCGATCTTTTCCTAAGATTTCACGGAAACCGAACACCATAATTTAATGTTGTTTTAAGTATTTTGATTGTTTTGTTGTGCGAACGCTACAATCTTACTATAATTAATTAAAACAGCTCAGTTAACGCTAGTTTTTTTATGAATTATGATACAAAATTTCGACCTTATACAATCACGTTTATGTGTATGACATAAGTAGATACATTTGCTTAGGGATATCTTGTACTTAGAGGCATTTAATTTACAGGTTATTTTAAGTGTTGTTAAATTTCAAACTACTCGAAACAGTGCAACATAGAAGCGCCATTTTTTCATTTATAACACGAAACTAATTACAGATGGCGCCACTGAGATTTGCCCCGACAATTATTTGTTTTATAATTGTTGCTTATTTTCGTATTTTTTCATAGTTCCTTCTGACATTTCCATTTCTAACTGTAGTTTTTGACGGTGAATTGGTATACTTTCTATACTCCTTCGACTTCGTTTAATCAGTTTCTGTACCCTTTGTACATATTTTTTTGTTTTAATATATTTCTCGTATCTCACTCGTAGCCCCGGCTGCCTGAGTGATCTTAAACGATCACGAAGGTTAAGCAACACAGGGCGCGTTCAGTGCATGGATGGGTCACCGTCTATGCCTAACGCTAGTGGCATTTTTCCGAGCGGTTCCGTGCTTCGCAAGGCACGTTAAGCTGTTGGTGCCGGCTGCCGTCGATAGATGGCAGTCGTTAAGCCATGTCAGAGGCCTTAGGGCGGCTTGACAACTTCTGACAGTAGACGAGCCACTAGTCTACAAGCCTCCACCAATCCGGACTTGGCCCCCGTGGTGGATTATGGCTTATACCTTCCTCAGGGAAGAGACCCGTGCCCCTCGGTGGGGACATAATGGGTTGATGATGATATTTCTTGATTTTCCTTACGCTGTTCATTTTTATACTGCTGCTACTGCTGGCTGTAGTTAGGTCGACAGTTGATATCCCCGTGTCACTCATAACTTCATTATACAAAGCCATGGTTCTAGCGCTCTCTTTTTGTTGTTCATGCTCACTTATTTGCTGAAGCTCGTGGTGTGCCTCAGCATGCTGGTGTTCGAGTGAGCGTATACGTTGTAGTGCTACATCGTGGACATCATGGCATTTGTTGAACGAGTAGACATGATGTTGCAGCTCATCCCGCTGGGCACTTAGGTCCTGGCATTGGATGTCCAATTCATTGAGCTCTTCTTTGAGCGTTAAGTTGGTTTTGTTCTGTTTACGGATCTCCTCTTCACTTTCCTCTCGTTCTTGAAGAAGCGTGTCGCACAGCTCTTTGCTCTTTTTGAGCTCGAGCAGGGTCGCCTTTAGCCTCAGCTCCATGTCGCGTACAGTCATCTTGCTTCGGGTCAACATGCTACTGTCACCTGGAAAAAACCGGGAATCGGCGTCAGTGTCAGACTATGTAAGATGTTATTGACTAATCACAAGTTGATAGTACGTTTATACATGTGGGGTGTAAGTTTTGTGATGGCTGAGGCGAGTTGTTTTGTCTCAACTTAGCTTCCACTTTTCGTTAAGTAAAGAGAGCCAAAACTGAGCCGGAGTGGTTGTATAGGACGTGTCTCACGTACGTGAGGTTATGTATAGTTTGTTAAGCAGTAAGGAGCGTAGTATGAGGCGTAAAATAGAGGATTAAAACAATACTTCCCCGGTTTTGTCGTTGCAATTCGAACCGTTTGACAGTTCTGTGGCCCGGTACAATTATAGTACGTCTGTCTTGTAATTGTCTGATTTTCACTATTAACTTTTAATGTAACTGCACTATTATGAACTGTTGATATGATTTTACGTTTAATTGGACTCTAAATACACTAAAAATACAAAAAAACCAAATGCTGCTTTTGAAGTCAGCTATTCGGTCTAGGGTTGCCAGCCGAAATATCTATCGCAACATAAGTAGCAAGTTCAGAAAATGTTGTAAGCCTTGTTAAACAAAATAATATGTTGTAAAACACCTATCAACTCTACTTGACATATTACAGAAATTGCGAATTGTAAAAACAATTTTTTATATTTTTACCGGTCTTCGCAACATACCAAGGCTGATGTTCCAACTGGCATTTACTTAAAGTGTTAGATTGTGCGAACAAGACAGCATATAAGACGTTGTAGCAGCAATAATACGGAAATGGAGAGAGCACCCGTAGAGTGATGTCATCGGCTACGCCTCGTAGCTTCTACGAAGTGCTACGAGATCGCGTAGCAGATAAATACTACGCGCGCCGTTGCCAAGTCGTGCCAGATTGGCTCGGATAAAGGCAAATTTATGGCGATTTTCTCATGGTGGTGTCAACTGCCAATCTAGTAAAAAATCTAGGTACATTCAGAATGTACGTACGTATTTATCACTTCGTATTCTGTCGTATATATAAGTAGTTCATTGTAATTTACTTATTTTGTACGAAGCTTATTTAAGAGTTACTGAGTTTTAAGTACTTTTGTCTACTCAAAAAGAGGGTATATCACTCGGGAAATATACAAAACCCTCTCCACGCACGTCCGACCCACACTTCATCTGTTTTTATACGTGCACTCTAGTTATGTTACTCAGTTACGTTAAGGGCTACATTGAAACAAAAATGTAAAGGTTGACTATCGACTGTACGTTCCTTAGCTAAGTTTGACTGAGGCCACCCCGAGGCTTGGAGATTCCGCGCCAGTACGTATCCTATTATGTGATACGTGACGTGGGCTGGTGCAGTGCCGCACTGCGGCCCTCAAATGCGATCTTGTGATCAAAGCATTAAGGCTGCTTTTGCATCAGGCATAACGCTCACCCATTCTAAAATATTGAATGATTGTAAAAGAACGAATGTACTTTTGACAAATGTGGTCCAAGGAGTTTATAGAAAGTCAAATCAGAGTAGTTTTTTGTTATAAGTTCTTAGTTTTTGAAAAGAGGCCACTAATGTTAAGAACTTCTCATGCCATCACAATGTCTTCTAACCAAAACTGAGTATATGAAAAATTAAAACACATCTAAAAAATGATTATTACCATACTCGATATCCTTATTCCCGGCATCACCCATACTGACAACTTCTCTTTGACCTCTTCTCAGATTCCCGACTTATGGTGTAAGGCTTTTGTCCTCCCTCTCCCCAAAGTCTTCAACCCGACGACTCCTAACCAATTCCGTCTAATTTCTATCCTTCCCTTTCTTTCCAAAGTCCTAGAGTCCCTGGTATACCGCCAATTTACGGAATTCCTCGGCAAAGCATTTCTATTAAACCAGTTTCAATCCGGCTTCAGGTCAAGTCATAGCACCACTACGGCACTTATCAAGGTCACTGAGGATGTAAGGTGGGGCATGGAGAAGGACTTAGTCTCTGTGCTTATTCTGGTGGATTTTAACAATGCCTTTAATCATGTAGATCACGAAATTTTGCTTGCTATGCTTGATCGCTCTACATTCTTTACTGCGCCTCAAAAATTTCTCACCACTGAGCACTAAGATTTGTCTTGTGAACTCTCTTCTTCTCCCCATTTTAAATGACGGTGATGTGTGCTATTGAGACCTCACTGAGGCACTTCTTAACAAGCTTGATCGGTTGCTCAACTCATCCATTCGCTTCATCTTTGGCCTTCGAAAATACGACCATGTGTCCGAGTACCGATCCAAGTTGAAATGGCTTCCAATCCGCGAAAGGCGGAACGTCCGAATTCAGTGCATTCTCTTTGCCATCCTCCACGAACCAAATGCCCCTTCGTACCTTAAGTGTATGTTTCAATTCCTCTCCTCCAACAGTACAAAGAATCTTAGATCATCTGATATTTGCGGCAAATTCTTTTGTCGTAACTGCTGTGCGGCTCTGGAACATTCTGCCGGAAACAATCAGGAAAGCGAATTCACGTCCCTCCTTTAAATATCTTGTCCGTGAACAGTATCTTAGTGCCATTAAGAACTGACTGTCCATTCAGACCAATTAATAATTAATTTTTCAGTGTAAGTATTTCCGTTTCCTTTCTTTTTTTTTGTTTTGCTTTTTTCTAATTTGCATTAGAGTAAACATCCATTTTATTTTGTGTATCTTTAAAAATGTATTGTTATAAATATGTATAATATATAATATAGATATATATTAATATACCTTATCTTACTATATGGTATATATCACCGTAATTATTAGTTGTTTAAAATTAATAGCAAGTATTAGTGTGTATTGTATTACATCATTGCTAAAATAGTTATTTTTATAGGTGCCCCTCTCCTTATAATACATTAGGTACTTATAAGTACTTTTATCTCTTTCTTTTTTGCACGCCTACCTCAATATTTGCCTCTCCTTTACCTCCTACAGGTTGACTGGTAGGAAATGCCATTAGCATTAAGTCCACCTTTTGTACACTGTCTTTGTGCAATAAAAAAATAATATTAATAATAATAAAATATCTGAAATTATATTATCCAAGTGAAGGATAGAAATAAAACAACGTGGTAAGGAGTTATCGCTGAACGTACATAAAAAAGAACCGAATTAAGAACCTCCTCCTTTTTATGAAGTCGGTTCAAAAGAAGACATACAATGTTAAGGTCAGAAAGATTAATTATATTAATTGAAGGAAATGTATCTCACTGCCTCATCGTTGTCATAATCAAGAGCTAAACAATACATCGATGCAGCATTTTCCACATAGCAACGTTAATCCGTGATCTGACATTTCCATGCTGCTAAGTTTGCAAATGCAGTGCAGTGGTTTCCCGTTGCCATCTGCTCCACAGTACTCTAATTATCTAGCTATATTTTCTAGCAGCGCTCAGCGCAGTCTACTCCAGAGTAGTACCAAAATGTACTGACAGATACAATGCCTGGCAGTTAACTTGAGCAAAAATCCGCACAGTCGGGATGAGTTTGATATCTACACTGAAACTTTCGTAAGCACCACACAATTATTGACTTGATTCTGGTGTAACTTATTCGATTTTTAGTTAAAAGAGTCCGACCAGGTTTCGCTCTGATCTTCAGAGCTTAATCCGGTGAGTAGAGTCGGCGCTCGCGTCGTTGGTTGCTCATCTTCGACCTGGTCGGACAAATCCGACAAAAAAGCAAGTAAGTGAATCCAGAATGAAGTTAATAATTGATTTACGATTTATGTAAAACTATTTTCAGATCCCGCGTCCCGGGTCCCGAACTAAGTCCATGCAGAATAAAAGTAATTTGGTGAAGTTATTTGTGGATCAGTCGTAGCGGAGCGGTAGAACGCCGGCCTCACATTCGGGAGCGCATGGATTCGAATGCCGGAATGTACCAATGACTTCGTTTTTTAAGTAACGTACATTTGTATGGTTGTAGTAGCAATGCCACCCGCTAACGGTGAAGGAACTCATCGTGAGGAAACCTGTGTGTCTGAGGTGTTCATATATACACAAGCACTTGAAATTGCCATTCCGCGGTGGGCACGCGGGGTAATTATCCGGTCCTCTCTGAGACAACGTCTGTTCCTTGAAATGGGACGTACATCATCATCATCATCATCAGCCGTTCGACGCCCACTGCAGGACATAGGCTTCCCTCATGGTTCTCATAGGCGAATTAAATTAAAACCGGCCAAGTAACAACTTCATCTAAGTATTTTTTAATGGATTTCGTAGGAAGTTTTCCTTTTTAATTTGGTCGCCTATTACTCGTTAACTTGTAAAGCCTTCTTTGCCGTGATAGTTTTCCTTTTAAGTTCATTATGCGCTACTTGCATGAATTTTTTCACGTTTCTACAACCAACCAATTAGCAGGGAGAGCCGGGGACGGCCTACTCTGAAAAAACAAATTGCGCATTAAAGCTTAATATTTCGCAAACGGAACCCTTAATTGAAAAATGGTTTTCCTACACATACGCTGTTTTTAAAAAAACAATTTAACAATACCACACACTATTTATGGTGTAGGCGAGAAAAGAAATTGCATCCCTAATTTAGTATATACCATAATACTTATCGTCTGTGTTAAGCCACGGACCGATAGACGTACAGAAAGACAAACGGGCGGACCAGACGAAACTATAAGGCTTGTTGAATACGGAACCCTAAAAAGTTGTCGGGCATTATACTGCTGTCTCTGTCAGGTTCCGAAAAAAAGGTAAAGTCCTTGTGACTTGCCTCTTCCACCTATATCGCTATGGTTATCATCTTCACTGATGTAGAATCATCATCATCATCATCATCATCATGACGTAGCCGTTACTACCTAATCTTAAAAAAAACCCTATTCAGAAATATTCTGACTTACCACGCTCTAAAATTATTTTCAATTGTAAAATTTGCATTTTGTTCTAGAAATAGGTAAATGAAGCACTTTTTAAATATCTGTGAGCTGAATTTAATTTTTGTCCAATCAACGCTTTTGTAAATTGAGTTCTGAATTCAAATTGCCTTAACGAATATAGGCCCCAGAATATATTGGAGTGAATTTAAATACTCAGCGATTTTTAGCCTGTGTTATCCACTGACAAATTTTAATGGTCAGTATATTAAGCAGCCGTCGTTATACTCCACAGCATATTATTATGCCTTCTGTGTGAACATTATGTGAACACACTGGTCAGGTATTGTTACTATATAAAGTAACAGACTTACTTGACTTAAAAAACCGGACAAGTGCAAGTCGGACTCACCCACCGAGGGTTCCGTACAAATTTCTAGATACTTATATGTTATAAGTAGTTCGGGAATCAAGTCTTGCAGTTTTTTCCGAGTTTTTCCTGAACTTCGAAGACTATGAAGAGATATTAATGATTTAATTACAATTGTACAGTTTTCCGATTTTTTCCTGTACTTGTAGTATAAAACGATATTACTTACCAAATTTCATAGTTCTAGGAAAAGAAAGTACCATATAAAATTTGATTCCCTTGAGAGTGTCGAAATATACGTTTTTTGCGGCATGATCAGCCATAACTTTTTTTACGATAACTTACAAGTTTTTTTTACAGCTTCAAGAGACTATAGACGTGAGTATATGGTTTTAATTTCACCTCGATACATCCACGCGTTCTCGAGATAAACACGAATAAGTCCTGACAGACCCGTGGACCTACGGACGGACGGACGGACAATAAATTGATCCTATAAGGGTTCCATTTTTCCTTTTGGGGTACGGAACCTTAAAAGCAAAATTATTGGCATTCAAAATCTCACGACTGCGAAGGAACTCGTCTACCCACTACGCCGCCGCTCTCCATTGCAGATTATATTAGAACTCGTTATTATACACTCTCTCTGAGAGAAGGCCGGTGCCCTACAGTGGGACGTATATAGGCTGCTTATGATTATGATTTCGCTACAGTAGTAAGCTGCATTATTAATATCAGAGAACTATTTACACAATTTTGAAATTTAAAACTAAAATAATCAAAGTAGTGAATAAAACTAGGAATTTAGGTAATAAAAAGTACCAACGAATCGATTGCTGAGGATTAACTACTAAGCAGGCGGGACCCAAATTCACCAATGTAACTCCTTAGATTGGTCCCACCTGCTAAGTAGGTAATGCTCAGCAGTCGGGTTGTTGGTAATTTTTTATTTCAGTTCTTTATTTTTGTCTCTTTAGCAATATTTTATTTTTATTAGATTTGTGCTGATTTTATATATATATAGCCTGTGACACTTTCGCAAACACGACAAATCGATTGAGATTTTATTTATCAAAATCTGACCAGATGGTTAATGGGTTATGAGGGAACATAGAATCAGACATACTTACATATATACACATGTACGAGCTAAATATAAATAATAAATACCTCCCTTTGGGCTACGCCGAAGTAGGGGAAAAATTGAGACCAATCGTTGCCGATTTCTTAGATGCTATTCTTATGGTAATATTACAGCTTTAAAATTCGAAGAGTAGTATTTCAGCAATCGCACCACAAAATAAGGATGAGTTTAGTTGTTTTAAATATTTGCAGTTCAATAAAGTGTTTTCTATCTTCGTGGTCATTAATCAAATATCGAAACAAGACCTGTCAACTGCCATAAGAGCCATGGTACACCTCTGAACTACCTAAAGTGCTAAGTATACTTAACTCGAGCTAAGAAAAAAGGCCAATTTCTCAGGTCCTATTTGCGTTTGCTTGCAGACAAGTTGACAAATCCCTTTAATTTGTCGGCGCATTCAGTCCTTCTTCCCTGTGGCCCACACTTATTGCTCCATTTACATTTAGTCGGAGCTGCTTGAAAATAGTACGTTAAGTCAGCGAATCTTGGGAAGCGGAAAAAAATTAAACAAGCCTTTCTAACGAATATACGTCGCATATGCCACGTTAACGCTTTAATTTTGTTATTAAATTGTTATTTTGAACAACTAACTAATGAAAAATACAAAACTGTCCAATAAAATTGTTTTGTATCGTTTAATTAAACAGTTAAAAATTGAGGTATATTAAGCGGATAAAGGAAACATTTTTATACTATTATATAACGACACAACTATTCAAGCCGTAGCAAGAATAACCGACAAAATCGAGAGTGAACCTAACGATTTCAAGTATCCGATAATGTACTGTTATAATTATCATTATATTTATGAGTTAAACTGAAATGATTAAACTCAACGTACTAGCAATATTATAATACGTGTCGCGGCAGATCAATTTAGTCTAAATCCCCACACAGTATTTATTACTTTGTGTATGAACAATTTTATTTTCAATACTTTTCTCGTTGATTCTAATGCAGCGGGAGAGATGTAAATGCGGGTTAACGTCTTGATAAAACGCCCATTCGTAGCAGAGCGGTTCATCCCAAGGGGAAAAAGAGATGGTGTTCTTTAGCATTCTTGACACTCAACTGTACACTTTGCACCAGATGACAGTTCCCTACATGTAAACAAACATTAGCTTTGTAAGACGTCCAAAGTCAAGAAGAATAATCTTTACCTACCTGCTAGCAAAACCAAAAGGTGGCTTATATTCCAAATTGCTCACTTTTACCAAAAACATGAACATAAATATAAACATTTACATACAGGTACATACATTGCTTCTGGCCCCACACTAGGATACCCTGTGTCGTGGGAACCAGAAACAACAACATCACAAACATGTAAACATCCAAGACCTGGGGTTTTTTTTTGTCCCCAGCCGGGAGTCGAACCCAGGACCTCTCGCATGGTATGCAGATGCACTACCGCTGCGCCACGAAAAATGCCCAGGCCTGCTCCAATATTACGCGCACGAAATGCTGAACGATTCTAATCGTATAATAGTTAGACGATTGGAATCGCTCAGGATTTGGTGCGCATGATTAGGCCCCTTGCCTCCCTTTCGGTCAACCGTCACTCCAGTGTTGCCAATACACAATAGACTTGTAAGGATGGGCTTTGTTTTTTACTGCTAACAGAATATGATCCTCTATGACAGCGCAGGGCCCGAATGGCTTGACCGATTTCTAAAATTAGGTGTGAAATAAAAGTTATTAGTGATACTAGTGTCACTGGGCTGACCGATAGGTTAAATTAATGTTATCTTAGTGAGGATATTTTACATGTAGATTTGTCAAACAATCTCGTGCTTTCATTTAACAAATGAACAAAGCTTATTTGTTAAATCAAAGCACTAGATCTCAATGTTTGAAAATGTTAATGATGAAATTAGTTTTATTTCTGTAAAACAAGTCATCTTTTTCTTTCATGGTTCGGTCTGAAAACCAGCGCCAAAGCCGTGCTTTGGCATCATGCTGAGACTGGCCCATTCTTGACAACTTTGTATGCCTAAGTTTCATGTAGGTTCCTACAGGTATTTTGCTAAAATGTGTTCTGTGGTTTACTAACTTAATTATGTACCTTCTTTATATTCTTTTTTTTTGTTTCACGCTGAGGACAATTTTTAAAAACCTATTTAGAGGCTTAAAATTCCACCCATGCCGGGACTTGAATCCGCGACCTCTGGCTAACCGTGCCAGCGCTCTTCCAACTGAGCTAATGGGCATGTGCAGGCATCGGCGAAATTTCAAGCCTCTTTACAAATTTCTCTGTATTACGTACTAAACTAAACAAAACTTGCTCTGTGAACGAGAGAAGTAAACTTCTCTGTATTATGTACCTTCTGTTTGCAATTTTTTGTAACTTTATTTACTTGATTATGTACCTATTATATGTAATTCTTTGTAATTTTGTCAAATAAAGTTGTTTATTCTTATTCTTCTTAGACCGAATTTTCCAAAAGTCAGATAAAACTTAACTGGAGAATAAAACTGATGTTGTCACTGTTTTGCCGTATGATTTAGATAGTGATAGAATGCAATTTATTTTATGGTTACTATAGATTTTTATATATAAACCACAAGGCTCTATATTTCATCAACATCCTCATCATCGGCCATTTGACGCCCACTGCAGAACAGGCTTCCCTCATGGTTTTTCACGCTTCCCGGTCTTTTGCCGCCCACATCCAAGCGACTCCCCGCCATCGTAACCAGGTCATCAGACCATCTGGCGGGGGGCCCACCTATATTATTTATTTATTTAAGGAGAAAAACCGTATTGACAAACTTATAGCATAAAAAATATTAGAGTCAATATAGTACATTTTGCCAATTCCTCAGCATTGGCATTTACTGAAGCAAAATAATAAAATGACTCCAGTATAATGATCCATCTACAATCTTTGGTCCAAAGGCGAAGGTGTAAATTGAGGAGGGGTTTGACTCTATTGGAGTCCACAAAACTTGAAATATTTATGAAAGGAGAAAACCGCGTTTCTTTACACTGAACTTGCTGCTAACTTAAGTATAAATCTTTATATTCTTCAGCGGAGAAAAACTGTAAGATTGATTGGCTAAACTCGGGCTCTGGAGCAAAAAAAAACATTGTGAGGAATTAAGATAAGAAAGCGAAGTCAAATGAATACATAAATCTGGGAGTCAAGCGAATTCAAGTCTTTTGCGGTATTTTTCTGAGCAATGTCAAAGCTGATTCGAAGATTTGTTTGTTCCAGCAATTTGTAGTACAAAGTACAAATATAGTACAAGTTTCTCAGTAACCGCCATCGTATTGATGCCTCCTTACTCTCGAAGCTAATGTGTTGTAAATTAAGCCATAATTAATCGTACTAACGCAAGGGAAAAACTGCAAAACCGTGAAAAATACCAGGTGTTCCAAAAGCTGTGTAAAAAATTGCCACAAGCAATGTATGGAACAATTGAATTTTTTTCGCAATTTTTCTCTCAAGGCTTGGCTCATAATAAAAGTAGCTTTTATTGATGAATAGAACCCCTGATATTTTAATTTTTTGATTTCTTCCGTATGTACATAAATTAGGGGAACATAAAGATAATAAAAATATTACAAATATGAATAAAATCTTAATTCCGAATACAATAACAACAGAACAGAATACAATCATAATTTATGTGCTGGTCATGCAGGTTTACACTGACTCCAAATAATAGTGTAATTTGGTGTCGGCATGTATTTTTCATTAAAAAAGATATTTCACGATTTTTCGTGAAGACTCTGGGACTGCCTTGATGACATACTTTATGAAACAAACATCAAATACTAAATGATCGCTCCATCCGGCGTCAGATTTGCTGCTGTCCATTGAAGAGTCCCGTTCTATATCTGCGAAAGTCGTCATCAGATTTTAACCAAATTAAAATAACTCAAACCTCGAAATCGGTTGAGATTTATACGAAAGAACGTAGCAAAACAAACACACCTCCTTTTTTGGAGTCGGTCAACCACTAATTCATACAAAAGCACAGATGAGAAATTAACATTATTTGTGGATTGCAGTAACATTATTTGTCGTAACCTTGTTAACACCTTGTATAATGTAACACGGCGGCAATCTAACACGGGCGTACCCATAACTCTCTGTGCTTCTTCAATTCTCCTTGATTAACGAATGCTAATGAATGAATAATTAATTATCGAAGCCACTTTCAATGGCAGCGATCGCGTCTAAAATAATTACAGTTTAAACACAGCCCAAGAAGCTCGTTAGGTGAGGGACTGACGTCATGAATAATGGAAATTAACTTTCATAGTCAGTGAAGTAAAGGGTTCTGTTTGGCAGGACGATATAAACGATTCAAGGGAGGAGGAAAATCTCTATAATTAAGCAATCAATCTATGAAATTGACAATTTCTACCTATAGGGTTTACGAGTGCGATAATTTCTACTTTTGAACCTGTCGTTAAACCACATAAGAAATCCTTAACGATTACATATTAACTGTTGATAGATTAAATAAACAGCTTCCGCATAATAAAATCACTTGTCCGTTGCGATTGCTTTATTACCAATCGTAAGGAGGTTTATTTTGACAGGATATCAATTATTGATGGCTCAAACCATGCGGTTGGAACAACGTAATAAACTCATTATGGGGCTCCATAAGGTATATTAGTTACATAATTAAACAAGATTTTTTTTATATACAGTTTTTGTAAAACGTGACTTATCTCTTAATTACAATCTAAATCAAATTGTGATTTTGACGACCTACGATCGAAAATACGAAGCCAAAAACCTAGAACTAGACAATATTTCCGATCAAAACGGCAAAATGTACCTTCTGCCAGGACCGTGCTTCTAGGTTTTCGATCGGGGCTACTTTTTCCACATGCGATCTATTAAAAAAGGTATGACTTTTTCATTCTTGGCGGTAGTGAACCTTAAAAATCAAGGACCATACGCAAAGTTAAACAGAACCTAGAACAATCTAAGCCAACATTTTCTAAAGCTTGTCAAGAATCACCACCATCAAAGAAGATTGCGCCACCCATTTACCTTTGTTCACGTGACAACTTCAAACAATTAGCCTTACACTGCGCGCTGCAGCGGAAACTATTGTGCGACAGATTCTCTCCAAAATATGACGTCACAGTACGCCTGAGAGCACATCCTGATTGCGAGAGCCACTAACAAACAATGTTACAAACGTGAGTTGTTTCCTTTGTTTACTTGTATAACGAAGAATTTTCAGAGACCTACATATGGACAGAATATCAGTAAAAAAAAAAATTAAATAAAAAATAAAAACCGACTTCGAAACACTACAGCACTAAAAAGTTACAAATAATTTAATAGGTAAAAATTAGCTCTTAGCATTTTATTTTGGTATTTGTATTTAACTATCGTAGTTGGTCATGTTGAATTGGGTACTGCTTTTTCCCGCTGAACCTGAACCTAAAAAACTATTTATATTCTACTTTGGCTCAGTTATTCAGTTATCACCCCGAGATGGCACAGCACCGTCCGTCCGTCCTATCCCGGCGCGTCCTGCTTTCCCTTTGCACACATTGGTCGTATTGGTCGATAACTATAACGACATGACATCATCGGACTAGTAGGTAGTCTTACAAATTTACTAAGGCTTTTGTATAAACGTTGCAAACCGGCCACTATGGAGTTGGCGCACGGCGTATCATGTGACGTCACGTCTTTGCAACTTACTAGTTAGTTGTTTGCAACTCATGGTAAAGGCCGAAATAAGCGAATGTGTGCAGCGATATTAAGATTCGTCTCATGGAGCCAGCCAAGCAAATTGGGCAGCTATTGCAGTCAGTCTCATACACTTTTAAAGTATGTCTCGCACTCGTGAAAGAGGACTTCGGTTTTTAAGTTGAGAGTTTTAATACTTTGAGAATACGACCTCATTACTTAGTAAAATTTTTTTTAATTCTTGGTTCGTTGCTCTTTCGTGTTTTTTCGATAATAAATGTTCTTTATAGACAGGTAGTGACTTACCGCAGGTTTCTGAATTCAGAGTTTTGCTTAATATTATTTTAGAATAGGGTAGACCGAGGCGAATCGGATCACTTTTTTTTTGAGAGTATGAAAAACACACTAAAGTGTAATATGTGTAACATTTATTGACAAAATGGTAATCAGTAACAATCCAGCTACACAATTAATATTTCAAAACTTAAATTGTTCAAAAATTCTCCAAAATATTAACTGAAAACTAAAAAGACAGAAATATCCGAATCGCCCCAATTCACGGGGCGAATGGGATCGCACATAACATTATAACAAAATAATTTTTTTTATTCATTATAAGCTTTGTAATCATTAACAAAATTATAATAATCAATAATGAGATCAATATTAGTTACTAACACACAAATCATATATATGCGGGCCTTTTTTCCCTCCCATATCAGCACGTTTTTCGTGGCACCATTGTTCGCATGCATCGCATAGAATCCAATCTTCTGATGGTGGATGAATGATTTTTTCTGAGCAGTAGGTAGATACAATACCAATCTGTCTGGTTCGCAGACAAACCTTTCATTTTTATTCCAGGCGTTCTTTTATTCTTCTTCTTCTTCACACTTTGTTTGTCATCAGTCTTTTTCTCCTTTTCCCCAGCTTTTTTGTCAGTCTTAAGTTTTTTTTAGCATTTTTTTCGAGAAGGTTATCCTTACTCTGACTCTTCTTTGTAAACTCGTGTATGGTAATTCGTAAATCTCAGCAGCCCGACGTAAGGTTAACTCTTTGGCCAGGACTCTATTTGCGGCTTCTCTCATTTTTTCTTGAAACTTTCTCCCGCATCTGTCTTTCTTTTGTGCGTGTATGACTATCGTGCAAACCATCTAAAATGAATTAAAAATGCATCATTAACCTCAAACATAAAATAATTCATTTTACAAAAGTGATTCAATTCGCCCCCGATGACGCGATCCGAATAACCCCAAATTAAAGACTTTCGAAATAAATATTTTACACATTAAACTATAATGTTGTGCTTAAAAACTAAAATTATTTCTAAAATAGACCCCTTCCCAGTCACTTTAAGCAATATAATTTAAAGTTTTAACACAAATTCTTAGAATGACACAAATAAATGGTAAGTACGAACCTTAGATGAGCGCCAAAATTGTAAAACACATAAACACCCGAATCGCTGACGAACAGCGCTGACATTAATGTACTAGTCGAAACGAAACACTACCGGTGGCGGGGGGTGCGGGGCGGTAGAGACTTCCTAAGACGCCAGTCGCTCGCGTTCCGTGTCAACGCGTTATTCAAAATATTTAAGGATTTCTTATTTCGATCCGATTCACCCATTGATCCGATTCGCCTCGGTCTACCCTACTCATAACAAAATGAGATAGACAAATACTTAAGTCTGAAAATTCCCAATTTAGAAACCGTTCGTCAAAGTTTGCTGTTACGTCTCGCATCCGCTTCGCTCGGACTTTGTAACATTTTCGACTATTGCAAAAAAAAAATAGTAAGTCTTTGATAAATGTGGTCTAAAGCTTTGTAAGATAATAAAATTACGAACATTTTAAATATTTTTCTGGTTTCCTGTTCTTAGTTTTTGGTTAAGAAAACTTGCTACTAGAATTTATTGCAACTTTTTTTTCACTTTGAATGAATTGATTGATTGAATGATTTATTGCCACAAACAAACATGCTTACATACAATATTAAAAAAATAAAGGAGTATGCGTGTGTTAATGATACTATTTCAGCGTTTGCTGTTTCTATTCTTGTTCTGGCCCAGAGACTTTCTTGTTTGGAGAACTGTCCCCTTCGTTTTCGTCTCACGTATTTTATATCCCCGAGGTTTATTCGAATAAGCGCTTGGCGAAGCCCCTTAGCTGTTCTAGTGTTTTGTCTTTATTTCGTTTGTGGACACGTGTTTTTACTTTCTGAGTAAATACAGTGACACGCGCTAATTCTTCACTTCTATGGTGAACTTGCGAATCTGTCATTTCCGCAAAATCGAGATTTTGATGAGAAACAATGTTTAATGTGGTATTCAATGCACTGGCAAATTTTGTTACTTCTATCTCTACAATTGAAAGTTATCCAAATATGTACTTACCTACCTACTGTCATCTTCTGTCCATCATAAAGTTGTCTGGAAGAGATCGCTTTTAGCGGTAAGACCGCCGATTGTATACTACTAAGAACTTGATATTAAGTACCGTATCTCTGTAAATTACTGGTGTGCAATACAGAGTTATCTATCTATTTATCTACCACCCAGAGTAAACTTCCTAAACTGATATAAGCTCAAAAACCTATTTAGAGGCTAAAAATTCCACCCATGCCGGGACTTGAACGGGCGACTTCTGGCTAACCGTGCCAGCGGTCTCCCAATTAAGCTAATGGGCAAGTGCAGGCATCGGCGAAATTTCGAACATCTTTACAAACTTCTCTGTATTACTTACAGAAACGTACAGATTACGGTGGAATTTTTAGCCTCTACATAGGTTTTCAAAATTGTCCTCAGCACGGGTTAGTGCAACAAAAAGAATATAATGATATGAGCTATTTTAGCACAGAACAAAATGTATGACTATCGGCCTAATTAAATGATGTGCATCGCTAACCATACGACAGAGAAGATCGAAAAAGCTGAAAAACCTTAGAACGTATCGATCAAAACTTTAATCAAATACAACATATATATAAAACGCCGCTTCACGTTATGTTCTGCACCAGATTCTGATAGAAAAATTCACTCAGAAACAGAACAATATTTAAGTATTTACTGTGTGAAATTCCTAATCCTGACACCGGTGACTAATATTGTTTCGAAACATTTCCAAACGTCGAAAACACCAATCAAAATAAAAAAAATCTAAATAATTTATTACACCATCAGAGACAGAACTGAGACTTCCTAATAAGTATAGTACAATTATGTTTAATGAACATTAAACAAAAGAAAAATAATTTAAACTTGCGTTACACTCTCATAATTACTTAAGCTACCATTTTACAGATACACAAGCGACTCTTAATTTAAGAATTTGTTATTTAATTATATTTTATTCAGGCTCCTTAAATAAAGTATCACATAACCAACTTTGAGTTTTTAACTCTCAAACAAAAAACTGCGTACTGCTTAGTTTTTCTCCACTGAATAAAATTACTCAATTGAGGTATAACATTAAAGGTTATTTAGAGCCAATTCGACCAAACTATTTATACTTGGTATAAGTGGTAATCTTGGAATAAGTCCAGAAATACTCTGGAGTAAATCTATATTACGTTCTACCAACTACTAATCCCGGGATAATTCGCAATGTAATCTGAGATTAAAATTGAGGAAGTAAATTTGTTATGATTTTTTATGATAAATTACTCATAACAAATTTAGGTATAAAGCTTAGTTGGTGGAATCGGCCCTTAGATGATAAAAATGTCTGGAATTAAAACCAGTCCAGTGCATGAGTTCTGGGTATTTAAATAATATGTTAAACTCTGTTAATTAAGAACCACAAGACTTTCAAATGACTAAGTTTGGAGTAGTATTTTTGTCCATTTGTTCATTTGTTGAAATTGACACCTAGTTCAACCTGTAATGTTCATTAAGTCACAGTTTATGTGTTATTTAAAGAAAATGTATTTAATTGATTTTGGATTTTGAGCCCTCGTGAGACATCAATTACTCTGCCTCCTCATACTCTTCACCATCGTCATCATCACCAGCCGTAGTAGTGGAAGTGTTGAAGATGGCCTTTACAATGGTATTCATCATTTTCCTGGCTCCTTGTCTGAGCAGCGTCAGTTTGAACTGCATCAGGACTATCAGGTAGGTTGACATGTAGCTTATGTTCTGAGAAAAAAATGAAAAAATATAAGACGCTTTTCATTCTTGATCTGACTAAAAATTTTCACGACACCCTCCAGACCAGCATGTAGATTAGCAAAAATGAGCTCACAACCGCTCTAAAATAAAACTAAAACTCAAAATTCCTTACCGCAGCGAAGAGTTCCCTATTGATATTGCTGAACCCATCGAGGTTCATGATTGGTGGATTCTTGGCGATGGCGACCAGGAACATCTCAACCTCTCGCTGCGTACTACGGTCTATCGAGCCGAGGTTCACGTTCAGTAGTCGCTCTTGAAACTCGAGGCCCACCTTTCAATCAAAAAAATACTTCTTCTCACCAACTTTAATGCTCTAAAAAGTAGAAAATATTTTACCAGTTGATGAACTTTAGTTTTCACACACACACATTAACTCACGCCGGAATTGTGGGAAGGTAGGTGTCTAGGGTTTGATACATACATTTTGGTACTTACATACATTTAAAACTTGTAGTAGCCATACCACTCACTAACCGTAAAGAAAAACGTCATTCAGAAACCGCAGTGTGTGAGGTGTTGCATGCGAAAATTGAGGATTATGCTTGTCAATACAAACAACTTTCACTCTAGGGTACACGTTGAAATTACAAAAATTTTTATATATATTATATTTGACACAGGGACACAGACACAGGTCATCCTAGTGTGGGACCAGAAGCAATGTATGTGCCTGTATGTAAATGTTTAAGTTTATCTTTATGTTTATTTGATCCGTTTTGAAGTATAAGCATAAGCAGCCTATATACGTCCCACTGTAGAGCACAGGCCTTCTCTCAGAGAGAGAGTATGTAAGTGGCTTAATCACCACGCGTGCCCAACGCGGATTGGCGATTTCAAGCGCTGAGGTATGTAAATAGCTCAGATACTCAGGTTTCCTCACGATGTTTTTCCTTCACCGTTAGCGAGTGGTATTGCTACTATAACTTCACAAAAGTACATAACTTAGAAAACAAAGTCATAGGGTACATGCCCGCACTGGGAATCAAACCTGGGTCTCCCGCTTCCGAGTCCATTTTTCTACCCACTAGGCTACCACCGCTTGAAGTATATCACAATTAAATTAAAACGTAAGGAACAGTTGACAATTTTTTCGCGATTATGAAGTTTTTTCCATTGTAATTGTTTTTCGTATGGAGTAAAACCCCCCAATTTCGGATGTATATAGGGTTATTTTTAAAATTTGCAATATTTCAATTGTCCCAATTAGAGTTTGTATGTTACAACAACTTTTGTTGTATGAGTTTTTTCTTACGTTTATTTTTCGGAATATCAGGGTTCACATTTTACTAAATTCGCGCTATACATTCTCTACCAATTGTAGCATCTTTCAGGATTATAGAATCATCGTCTTAAATAAAATAATTTCTATTTCTATATCCATTCTATATACTATTATAAAAATCTCGTGTTATCGAAATCCTCTCCTCTTCCGAAACGGCTTCACCGATTTTTATGTATTTTGTGGTGTATATTTGGTAGGTCTGAGAATAGGTCGCAGGGTAATTAATATCAATATGGAAAAATAACGTTTGCTGAGTCACCTAGTAACATATAAAGGTTTTAAGCATTATATATTACAAAATTAATAATTTCAGCTTTTAAAAATTGGGAAATTGGACAAAAGTTTCGAAAAGTCGTAGAACAATAGTTTTTGTAAATGACAATCTTGTCCCAAAATTTTGTTACACCCTGTTTACTCATGCATTCGGAGATCGTCTACAACAGTCCGCTTACGATACATTGGTCTACAATGATGTATTAGACCTAGTTTTTACTGCGACGCCGAGGCAGTTCGACCTAGTTAAGTGAATGAGATATCAAGATGCTCTGGCTCCAAGCACTTCACTTTTTGCGGTGTGCGAACAATTTTCGCTCTAAAGGCGGCAGTTTCTTGAAACTGGCAGCTAAGCGCTAATAGTGATTTGCGAGAATGTCCGCAGAGACTGACAAAATATTTTTTTGGGCAGGTATTTGTGGTCAGTGCCTAGTTGCCAGTGAACGTATGTAACATTTGAGATCATGAATTTGCATGATTTTCCGTAAAGCTATTTAAGTTATACGAGCAGTACGTAAGGTAGATCGTTTTTTTTATTTCACACTCTAATTTATTCTTCTGCCGTTTTTTAGCTTCCAAAGTATCGTTGTTAATTTACTATAAGAACTCTAACTCTGCCTGCAGCTTTGCTCGCAAGGAATTCAGCAATTAATATCGTCTTCTAAATTTTGGTAAGATATTTGTTTTAAATCAGATTACCCTCCCCAGTTCTTTTTTTATTAATATTCCATAATTTCTAGACTGTCTGGAAAAAATTTCTGTCGAAATAAGTCCTCATTTGCACGGTGTTTCTTATTACCTTTCATAAGTATTTTTTATATTATGCAATAAGGTGTAACAAACAATGAAATAGATTGGTAGACTGGTAGTAGACAAACTAAAACATACCTTTCTAGAAGCGTGGTATGCCTCGTTGCATATAATAAATAGCAGCGTCATACAATATCCGACAATCACGAACAAGCCCATCTCCTTGTAGCTGAGCCCCCGCTCCAATATCTCGGACAGCACGCCGTAGAGAGATATAGTGGTCGTGAAGAATATTACCATGCAGTAAATGCCGTACATGTTTGAGTACGCCCGTCCTGGAAAGACGTTATGACGTGTCACAAAACAAGCAGACAGAAAGTTCTTGGACAGCACCAAGCTAAGAAGAGCTGGAGGTTGAAAAAGCCGAGTATCACGGAAAGTATTCGTGGAACTCGGCTTTCAGCTTAAATCAACTTCTCGCCCCAAGGTTAGCAAAGCTTGAGGTTGAAAACCAGTCTTACGGAAACATTCCTGAGACTCGGCTTTCGGCTTAAATCTTAACTTAGCAAAGCTTGAGGTCGAAAGCCGAGTCCTCCGGAAATCATTAATGCGACTCGGTTTCCTGCTTAAATCTGCTTCTCACTCCAAATCTATTCGCTTCGGATATCACCAACTTCCCGCCCCAAGCTTAGCAAAGCTTGAGATCCAAAGCCGAGTCCTATGGAAAACCTTCGAGCGACTCGGTTTTCAGCTTAAATCTACTTGGTATCCCATGCTTAGCAAAGCCTGAAGCTGAAAGCCGAGTCCTCCACAAATACCACTCGGCTTTCTGCTTAATTTTGCTTCTCATCCCAAATCTAGCAAAGCTTGGGGCTAAAAGCTGATTCCCACTGAAAGCATTTGTGTAACTCGGATTTCGGCTCAAATCTACTTTTCGCCCAGGTATTTTATTAGTGCATGTGGTCGAAACATATTCATAGCTGTTTTCAATCCCATTCGAAAATACTATATAATGTGAGACCTAGAAAGTTATAGTCTTATTGAAAAAAAAGTACGATTCCTTGAAACACTCCTAAAATGCAGTAAAAACAGTCTGTGATAAAGAAAAATACTTTATACTACAGACCATGTTTTTATAAATATCGTGTTTATATAAATAATCGTAATAACACCCTAGATTGTTTTATATTAGTCCCATAGATCTTCGTAATATGAAATAAAATAATAATGTGCTAACTAAAACTACTTTAAGAAATTTCTGTAATATTAATATTATTACTAACACTATGGACTTGTTCCGAAATAAATATATTGATTGGTTGATTGAATGCGAATACCTCCGTGTGACGCCGGATTAAGAATAGCTTCACTTCATTTCCTTCCGTGGATGTCGTATAAGGCGACTAAGGAAATCTATTAGGTACCAGGAGACTGAGATTCCAACTGCATACTGCGATCGCCAACCCGCCTGCCAAGCGTGGCGATTATGGCAAAATCCCTCATGGTTATGAAAACCACGAAGGAGGCCTATGTCCTGCAGTGGGCGTCAAATGGCTGATGATGATGATGATGATTGAATACTGTTTACAATCTTAAAATAAGAGCGATGATATGAATAAAGTTAAGAGACAGTTTCATTTCCAAAAAGCCTATCGCAAAATAGAAAACAGCTCTGGAAACTCAGAAAAAAAATTGTGGCGCTCTCTCCAGCTGCAAGAGTTTTTTCTACTTAGTCGGTGGAGTAGTAAGTTGAATTGACGTCATTATAAGTTGATTCGTTAATATAACATAAGATTGTTCACCCAATGGGGATCTTCTGTATCTTTTTGTATTCGAAGTGTAAAGACGTTATGGTCTCATATTTACAGCGCTGCTAAAGTTCGTGTTTAGTAAGCCATGAAGGTAAGATTTCTATAAAACAAAGTATGCAAAATGTCTCACGATAGCGAGCTCAAGGCTGATAATAGTACAGTTTTGAATTTATTATGCAAAGTAGAAAGAAGAATCGGCGATTAGCGTGCCACTTGGGATTAAGTATCCGGTAAAATTTCACTAAAACATTCCCTCCTCTTAAAACAACATTTACTCTAAACTTATCAACTTGTAACGTGCCGTTACACACGTCGCGCCGACCGCCCAGTGTAGCCGGGCAGCGCTCCATCGTATAGAAGCGCCTGCCTACTACCCGTCAAGCCGCGAGCCGGCCCAAAAAACCTCCTTGGCCGGCCCACACCGAGAGGGAGCCACTCGTCTCGCCACCCAGCGAGTTTGAACCAGCGTTAGGCTTGTCAAACTGATCGTGCTCACCCAGTGATGGAAAAGCACTTACGACTCTTACCCAGTTGCTGCATCATGTGAGACAGGTCCACCCACAAATGTCTGTACTGGGCCAGCTTCAGGGCCGGATGCTCCGCCTCCAGGGCCTTATGCAGATTCTTGGCGAGCCCTTTCGAGGCTGTGCCGAAGGCGTTGCAGTTTATGTACCTGGCAAACAAAATTCCGTGGCAAATAATCACTTGTCAAGTGCTGGTAACTTGAGCCCTTATCCCGCGCGCGAGAATAAACAAAGACTCGCGCTATCGAGTTCTTGCACAACGCCATCTATTTTAAGCTTAAAAAAAATGTTATAAACGCATTACCGGGATATAAAGAAGAAGAATTATTATACCAACAAGATACATCACACAAACAACATAAGCAGATAAGTAACATAATATGCACAACAGGGAGGAAACTAAGTACACAACAGACAAAACGAATAAATAGGTAAAACAGGACCATATCAAGTATGCTATGTCTCAATTCAGGTCTTTGTCTATCAGTATGCCAAGTTTCATGTAAATCCGTTCAGCAGTTATTGCGTGATTGAGTAACAAACATCCAAACATCTTCAAAAACTTCGTTGTAGGATTGTGTATTTTCCCTTTCAAGGATCTGTCAAATTTAGAGTACAACTTTGTTACCGTGTTATGTTTAAAACCATCTATAACAGAATATAAAGGCCTTAATGTAGTTTTATAACGGTTTGACTTCCATTTGAAATGGGTCATACTACATGGGTCATGGTTTATACGATGCTGAACTAGCTTTACTTCCAATATGTTCGAGACGCTAGCGTCTGTTGAATAGCAAACATGGAGGCTACTGAAATTGATAAACTTATACAATGGGGGAGTTTATTGGCAATATTGTTCGCAGAATATTTTACATAAAATAGCAGCCCACTTACTTGAGTGAGATAGAATGTTATGCAGAATAGTTTTTAGTCACAAGGCCCGATGGTCATTAGATTAAAAATCTGTTTTTACACGTCTTAGGTATTATAATAATAACTTCCACTCAACACAATCACTTGACCTTGTTCCAAACTAGGGTACCCTGTGCTATGGTAACCAGGCAAGGACATCACAAACATGGAAATACACCCAGACTGAGGCCATTTGCACAAATGCACGGCGACTCCCCGGTGAGAATCGAACTTACGACCTCTATCTTGGTAGTAAGCGCCTTAACGGCTAGTCCAATGAGGCAGTCAAAAGGCCTACTACATAACAGTACATAATTTAAAAAATCACGTAAAGTTTACTTGAACTTCATGCTATATTAGCAAGGAGTTCATGCAAAACGTGGTTCTATTTTTAAATAAAATCAAGTGCAATAAGCACTCATTACAGGGTTGTTACTCAAGGTTAATTTCAGCATATGAACCCAGTTAGGTGACCAGTATAAAATGAATCTGTAGTATCGATCGCTACTACAACTTTCAAAAGTTTAAAATTCTCAATATTTTTCATGCAATCTTGAAACTTGACGGGGTGAATTTATACAAACTTTTGTTTATTGTAAGTTGTCTAGCTATTGATACTGAAGGATAGGTTTTCAGGTTTCGTGTTATTTCAATAATAAGTTTTAGATGCCGGCAAACATGTTGAAAATGCGCAGTAAGCTTATTGGGACTGAGGGTGACGTGGAGCGTGCGAGGATTGTTTCGGCCACGCTATTCTGTTACACAGCCGTCAAAAAAGTTGCATGTATTGTGGATGTCTTTTTATGCCCGTGAATTTCAGAACGTGAAAATGTAAAGCATTTACTTAACTCCAGTTAATTATGGTCACAATCTAAATAGGAACTAAGTTTGCATCTACGTAATGAGATGATTTGTACAGCGTCCAGTGGCACCATCACTCACATTAGATTTTGAAGGGACCACTCGGACGCAGCAGTGCCTGGGACACTGTTTTTAGATACAGTAGGCTTGCCCAGCACCTATGCCATCCTGACAGCTTAGTCGGCCTAACCCACAGAAAAGACACGTCAATACGTGCGGAGCCAGCCATGCCGCGGATTTCCTCACGACGTTTTCCTTCACAGTTAGCGTATGGTATTGCTACTAAAAAATCGCAGATGTACGTAACTTCGAAAATTAGCAAAGTCATAGGTCATGCCCGCACTGGCAATCGAACCTAGGACTCCCGCTTCCGAGTCCATTGTTCTACCCACTGGGCTACCACCGCTTTTGGGGATTAATAAATAAATAACTTCCACACAATACCATCACTTGTGCTGTTCCCAATACTAGGATACCCTGTACTATGGTAACCAGGCAAGGTCATCACAAACATGGGAATACACCCTGGCTGAGGTCATTTGTACAAATGTGCGGTGGCCCCCAGTGGGAATCGAACCCACGACCTCCGGCATGTTAATCAGTCACGATACCGCTAGCTAGACCAACGAGGCAGTCAAATACAATATACTGAAGCTTACCACAAGGAGCAGAACCCATCCAGCATGGCGATGATGTGGTAGTAAGCGAACGAATGCCAAAGCTTGAAGTCGTCCTGCAAGTAGTGCTGCGAGAGGATAACAGCGAAACTCAGCCCCCAGGAGAAGATGCACAGGCCCCAGGTAAGAGAGTACAAGTTCGGGAATACGATCGGGGTTCCCGTTATTTTCAGATACTTGAGCTGGAACGAGGAAAGTAGCCTTAAGGTAGCCTCTTTGTGGTAAAGTAAAATAAACAGACCGAAAACCAGCGCTGCAGGCCATGGCTTTGCAATACCTGAAGCATAACAGTTCGGGTACCTTTTTAGGGTTCCTTACCCTTTGGGTACGGGCTAGGGCCAGGCTCTAGTAACAGGTTAGGACATAACAAACAGGAAAATGAACCCAGACTCAGGTCATTTGTACAATTCGAGTACGAAAGCTTCCAGTGGGAATCGAACCCATGACCTCTGTTTTGGCCTATTTAGTTTTTTGTTACCTGGTAATGCGTCCACATGTTCTTAAAGATGGCCACTTGGGGACCGTGGCGCCAGGAGGCAATAGGCAGCAAGAAATGAGGGATCAGGATGCTAAGGAATATGATGTTGTAGATGACCTCGTCGAAACGTTTGTTGGAGCTCATCTGGAAGTTTCCTAATCGGTCCTTGCCCACTGGAAGAAAAGTGGGCTTTTAATTAAAATCTTTTTTCTTCTTCTTCTTCCTGTGCGTCTTCACTAATGGAGGTTGACCGTCACTTCCCATATTCTTTTTCATTTCTTGCCAAGGGAAACAGGTCTTCAAAGCTGGCTACATCCGTTCATTGCCTAAATTGAATAGCAATTAATATAATGTAACGTGGATGCAAGGACCGGTAACAGACACCCCAGGCGGACATACATCTACCAAATAGAGGATGTATTAGCGAAGGGCAAGTTACAAAGTACCCTTAACCGGCGTGCGTCCATGGAGCGACTAATGAATGTTGATGGATCGAAAGAGGTGTGTCGAGATCGTGGCAAGTGACAAGAGAGCTTCGACGTGTGTAAAGGGTCGTGGTGGGCTGAAACATGTCGGGAATCGAAGCGTTCTAATTTGCCACCCAATTTTGTTGCAAAGTCGACCTTAACGTAAGTGATTAAGAGTGTACGTAGGTAAAACGTTGCGATAACGTCCTTTTCATTTTTGAGCATTTTTGAAGAAACATTCTTAGGTGTACCTACGCTTAGGTTCCGTACCTCAAAAGAAAAAAAAACGGAACCATTATAAGAACACTTTGTTGTACTTCCGTCAACACCCTTTTTCTCGGGAACGGGTACTACAGTCACTTATATCGTGACTTAGCAGAGCGCACGCATGTAAGGGTTAGTGAGCTGTCGACTGTTCTATCAAATTTCAATAATATCAAATACCACGGCCCGGGCCTACGGTCTCGTGACATACATACATACATAAACTCACTCCTGTATCCCAGAGGGGTAGGCAGAGACCAGCGACTGCCACTTTCCACGATCCTGACAGATCACTTTAGCTTCCTCAACATTCATTAGTTAGGTTTCGGGTACTTTTTATCTTGCCCTTGCTAATACATCCCCTATTTGGTCGAAGTATGTCCGCCCGTCCCGTGAAGGTAAGGAAATTCAAGCTTCTAAATCAATGAAATCAACATATGTGACCAGCTGAGTCAGCTGCCTTTTGTGGCAATGTAGATACACCACAGGCTACATCTATGGTCCTGTTTTATTTATTCATCTTGTCTGTTGTGTATTTAGTTTTCTTTCTGTTGTTGTGCATATTATGTTGCTTGTGTGCTTGTTTTGTTTCTGTGATGTATCTTGTTGGTATAAAAAATGTCTTTCTTCTTCTTCTTCTTCAAATGGTCAAAGTAAACCAAAAGTCACGTTTTCATACAATCAAACGCGCTATCACCTAAATAATTTACGGCACTTCCCTTTGAATCATGTTTAGCAAGAAGCAAGGACAAAATGCTAAAATCATAAATTTTCCACCTGCAAACTCATCTTTGCAGTTGGTATATTTGGGGATCCGTTAATATCGACGTGAAATTTCTAATCGTTCGTACGGAACCCTGAGGACGCGAGTCTTAATCGGTCCTGTTTTTACTTACAAAGTTGCATTTCATTTTGCCTCAATGTATTCGGGCGGAGTTTGACACACGTTCTGTTTTTACTGGCCAATTCATCCAGTTTATACCGGTTGGCAACTTTCGTGGAATTTGTAGGAAAACTAGTCTGATTTCGGACAATGTTGTAGAAAAGTTAGCTTTCGGGATAGTTTTGTTTAAGCGAGATGCTGACGATTCTGGTTCTATTTCTAATGGAGATTGCTGGACCTAACCTCATAATTGGGCCGTTGTGCGTAGCAAGTGCTAAAGTATGTAAATACCTCAGACGCTAGGGTTTCCTCACGATGTTTTCCTACGCCGTTGGCGAGTGGTATTGCTACTATAACTGTATGGTGTGCAATAAATCTATAGTAGATTAGATTAGATTAATACTCTTCATCGCAAACATTGTCTCTTTAAGAAAATGTTTGTTAAACTACTGTTGATGGGCAATAAGATTTTTCATGTACTTTTATAATGTATGGTGTGCAATCATCCTTATCATCATCATCAGCCATTTGACGCCCACTGCAGGACATAGACCACCTCCGTGGTTTTCATAACCATGAAGGGTTTTGCCCAAGTTGGGTTGGTGATCGCAGTATGCGGTTGTAATCTCAGGAAGACGCTGCTGCCCGTCTCCTGCTAATGTATTTCCTTAGTCGCCTTCTACGACATCCACGGAAGGAAATGGAGTGACGCTATTCTTAATCCGGCGCCACACGGAATGTTGGTGTGCAATAAAGAGTATAAATCTAATCTAATCTATAAAGTCTGGATATATTTAGAAAAAAAAACGTTTAGTTTACCGTAGGGGCCTTACCTTGTATGACAACGATACACTCCAGGCTCCATACGAGGTAGGCCCAGAGCGTAGCCTTTGATATCCAGTTGTAAGTGGTGCGATGGGTCGTTTGAGCGGCTGTCGACAAAAAACTTCGTTGAGATTTAACCCTGGTACCTACCGGTCTTAAAAACCAATAGCCTGGAACCTATGATCAAAAACCTCAGAGTTTGAAGAATTTTTGCAAAAAGGCGTTTTTGCCGTTCACTTTTGGTAAAAATATTGGTGATGCAATTGAACATCGGATAGCACCTAAAAAAAGCTGTATCTATTGAATCATTATAAGTATCTGGTTGAAATGGCATCACCAATATGCGATATTGTAAAACAAATAGCATCTAACAATAATCTAAGTAAAAAATAAAGAGTTCGATACAAGAAACATGTTTAACACATCTCTAGGCTTTTGCTCTAAAGTAAAAACGATTATATCACAAGCGGAAAATTGAATGTCACTGATGACAAAGTTACATCATTATAAGAAGTGATTGCACAGATAGAACAAAGTTATCTGTTGGTCTGCGCGCAAAATGTATGATACCACATTATCATTAATTTCTCTTAAAAGCTATCGGGACTCGTTAGCAATAAAACGACCATGTGACAGAAAATGTCAGCCCGCTAACCGAAAAGTCTAAGGAACTGGCAAAGACCATCTGTAGATATCCATAAGTCGACAGCGAAATGGCGTCTGCTAAGATGACTTGCCGAACAAAAGCAGATTGTCTTAAGTTATGGTGGGAAAAATACTTTTATCGTCATAATGGCTTCGGGATTCGTGAATGCGCAAGTAAGGGAATATGACTTGCGAAGAAGTTTATTTCTTCAGTATCTAAATACTTCAAAAGGAAACAAAACTGTTCTTTGACTTAGGATTATGGTGAGTTTCATTCTACTAGCGATATTAGTTTGATCAAACAGGTGTTGTATTAACGAAAGAAAAGATAAAAAGTACCCGAAACCGACTAATGCATGTTGATGATTGAGGTTTTTCAGGGTCGTGGGAAGTGGCAAACATTGGTCTCTGCCTTCCCCTCCGAGTTAAGGGCGTGAGTAATGTCTGTACTTTTATACTTACATACTAAAGTAAGAAGTAATATTAGTACTTTTGAGAGCAAAAAACTGTTTTCACATCTGACACTCCTGTCGCCCGCGCATCCTAAGATCATCATCAGCGATTCGACGCCCACTGCAGGACATAAGGCTTCGGTTTTCCAACCATTAAGGGGTTTGCCATAATCGCCACGCTTGGCAGGCGGGCTGGCGATCGCAGTATGCAGTTGAAATCTTAGGAAGACGCTGCTGCCCGTCTCCTAGTAATTAATTTCCTTAGTCGCCTTCTACAACATCCACGGAAGGAAATGGAGTGACACAATTCTTAATCTGGCGCCACACGGAATTCTAAGATTGTAGATGATTGTAAATCAAAGAGCGTACTTTTGGCAAACGTGATTTAAGGCGTTGTCAGAAAGTAATATTTGGGATATTTCAGATAAATCATAAACTTCCTATCCCATGCTCCTCTAACGAAAACTAAAATTATTGTTTATTTTTTACAATGATTAATTCTTTGAATGCTACTTTAGTTGGTTCTTCCCTGTGTCCCAGACCATTAAACTGCATTTTAGGAGTATTTTATGGAATCGTGTTTTTATTGATAATGCCATACATTTATGAAAATTAAAACCTATCTATAATTTGAATAAATAAATAGCTTCCACACCACAGAACTACTTGTCCTGCTCCCAAACTAGGATACCCTGTGCTATAGTTACACACGCAAGAACATCACAAATACGGTAATACATCCATAGTAATAATATTATTACCAAAAAAGACGTACATAATGTTAACATAGATTAAGTCTTCTTTATTATTAAAATTTTAAGTAGCAAACTTCTTTTAAATACTGCCCGCCCTCTCGACTTCCCAATACTAGTTATTAACCTAGATAATGGGAGAACCCATCATACTTACTAAAATAACAAACCCCATAAATACACCCTCTCACTCCTACGCCACCTATGCGCACTGAAAAACAACGTAGATGTAATACGAAAAGGTCGGCGAAATTTTCGTACGGGAGAAATTAAGTTAACGAGTTGTTAGTGCTCGGAGCATGTACTTAAAATGTTGGATTAGCGACCTACGCTTTGTGCTAACAACGGACCTGGCTGATCGTAGCTACAGCTGGTGACTGACATACAAAAGCCTCCATTGAGCAAGGAGTAAACGGAGTTAATTTAATACTATGTAAACACCTGTTTCATACATTCACTTTAGTAACTAATAACTAACTATATTCTTTTTATTGCACTAATCCGCGCTGAGCACAATGTTTAAAAACTTATTTAGAGGCTAAAAATTCCACCCATGTCGGAACTTGAACCCGCGACCTCTGGCTAACCGTGCCCTCGGAATTTTTAGCCTCTAAATAGGTTTTTGAAATTTTCCTCAGCACGGGTTAGTGCAACAAAAATAATATAAACAATACATTTTTTGACATAATGGTAATAACATCCTTTAATTGAAGCAGTTGTAAATACTTCAGTTATGGCTGTGATAGCCGCTTGTTCGAAATCTAAAGTGAATTTATTTGGATTAAATTGTTATTATTATGTCAAAAATATATGGAAACATGGAAAAGAAATGGGACTTCTGAAATTTAAACGAGGAAAACGAATAGTGGCTCTTTGTGCCTCCTTACCACTAACACCAGAGTCCCATGTATGTGACGGCTTCTTATATATATGCTCTGAAATTGCTAAGACGGAATGTCCAAAACTCATCAAATTTCAACAGTATATGGAAAGATTTTGGTTCAAGAGCACTTTTTTTGTAAACATGTGGACAATAGCAAATGAACGACATCGTACCAATAACTGTTTAGAAGGTTTTAATAGGAAGCTAAACAAAAAATTGGGAAAAAAAATATAGTAACTTCGTCAATTTTATACACGTATTAAAAGGGGAGGCGAAATATAACGTAATACGCGAAAAAGCAAATATAGTAAACAAAAGAAAAATTAAAAACATAGACAATGATAATTATTATTTACAATGTCAGAACGAATTGTTAACTGGAGAAATCACAGTTGCTCTTTTTTTAGAAAAAGTAAAATGATTTGATAGGGGAAGAATTTAAAATTTTAATTTTATCATTTTAATTTTAAGTTTACGACTTGTTTTTTTTATTTTAGTTCAAGTGAAAATTTTGTTTTATCATTCATGTAGTGAATGCCGATATTGAAAAAAAACCAATTTTTAGTTTTTATTATTATTATTATAGTTATTAGTTTCAAAGGATAATATCAATCAATATTTATATTTATATTTATATTTTGGATAATATCAATATTTAGTGTCAAAGGATCCACATGTGGATTTAAGAGGAACAATTAGTTTCAAAGGATGCACATGTGGATTTAAGAGGAACAATTAGTTTCAAAGGATCCACATGTGGATTTAAGAGGAACAATTAGTTTCAAAGGATCCACATGTGGAGCGCCACTGTGGATCAAAGTGGAAGGAGGGCTTTTCTGCAGCACTCACATTACTTTCCCGACCCTTTGCACTATATAAGATTACGGTATCATCTGCGTAAAATATAATTTTCTCATTGTTTGATTTTGTAGTCGTATATTATCGTTCATATATAGAGACTTGGTCCGAGAATACTTCTCTGTGGAACTCCCTAATTTAGTTGGTTTCTCTCAATATTAAAGGACTCTTCTTTAACTAATTGTTTTCTTTGGGAGAGTTGGCTGGTAAACCACGATAGCAAAAACCCTCTAATGCCAATTAATTCAATTTTTAAAGTAACAATGGGACCGAGTCTGTTTCAAATTCCTTCGCTAGATCAAAAAAGACAGCAACACAGCTGAGACCATTATCAAGGTAGTTACATATTAAGTTGGTCGAAATAGTAACAGCGTCCCACAATGTAACCAAATTGTCTATCTGATAGCAGGCCATATGACTCTAGAAAACCTACCAGTCGTTTGTTTACCAGCTTTTCTAGGATCTTTAATGTATTACTATGTAAAGCGATCGGTCTGTAATTTCCAGGATTATCTTAAGGGCCAGATTTATGTTATGGATCAATGTTACAGAAGCTACATTCCAACAGTTCAGGAAACAACCGGTGCTGAGGCTTAGATTGAATATCTGTACTAAGGGAAAAACAATTTATAGCTTTATGCCTTTTATTAATTGGTTATTAGCTTGGAGGTTATACATTTCCTTAATTAACATGATGGAAAGATTGTGCCTTTGCAAAAACAATCTTTAAAAAAAAATATGTTTTTCTTCCATTGACGCTAGTATTACTGCTTGGAGCCCCTTAATAATAATAATAACAACATCCGTACAGTAAAATTACATGTTCTCAATAGTTTATCAAACTAGGATACCTTGTGCGTTATATTAAAAACCACTTACATCTAGGAACTCGCATTATGGGCATCACTCCCATAATCTGGAACAGTACTAGTAGACTCTTTGTAGTCAAATAGAAGCTATCGTGCTCATCCAGTAAAGCCCCGTCTTTATCTGTTATCTGTGGTCCATACAGGTCTTTGACTTGGTACTCTGTGGAAAATAAGAATAATCAGAACCTAAGAGGTAATCAATCAATCAGCCTGTACTCGTCCACTGCTGGACATAGGCCTCCTCCAGGGCACGCCACCATCTTCTGTCCTAGGTCATCCTCATCCAGCCACTGCCAGCAATCTGCTTCAGATCGTCGGTCCAGCGAGCTGGTGGGCGTCCTATGCTGCGTTTGCCAGTGCGTGATCTCCACCTTTGCACCCCATCGTAACCAGCCCACTGCCCCTTCAGCTTGCTTATAGGTTATAACAGTTACCTTAGTTCTTTTGTAGATTGTCTAAGAGGTAAGCTGAGGTTTAATTCCCGACAAATAACTCGAACAAAAATCAGTGCAGTTGGGATGAGTTTGCGATGGACACGTTGGAGTATTTTTTTAAGTTATTTGGTAAGTTGACTAAACTAAAGTCCGACAAATTCTAAGTCCCATCCGGCGTCCGCTGCCAATGAGACCCTAAATATGTCAATGCGAAGTCGAAATCAATTGCACAAAATATTTATCGGGCATCATATTTGATTTAGCCCACTCTTTTCCAGTTATAGCACAAGCAACAACTCCGTAGCTATAATAACCCCCGTTATTATAACAAAGGCCTGAACCGGAAGCTACGCGTATTGGAAACCAACATAAACTACTTTATTCATATTGCTGGTAAATCAATAAGAAGTTTTTAGTTATTTAATTTCACAAATGTAGCACGCAATTGGCGCGCAACATTCAGCGTTATTGTAGCCCGGAGTGGTAAGTAGAATGAACCAGTGCAGCGGTATGCTTGTTTGAGATTCTGATGTTTTGACATTGGAAATGTCTTTTCGTTCGCTCCAGTGCAGGCTCCGATTTCACAAAAAAGTGCGATCCCCTTATGTCTCGGAGAGTTGTGGAGATATGATATTAAAAAAAACGCTCAAAAGAGGATTTTTTCCGATTTTTTCATTTTGGCGCTCGATATTATAGAAACGAAGAATTATATCAAAAATTTGAGAAAAAATTCTGTGGAAAATTTAGTCAGATACAATTTGAGCCTAAAACAAAGACGTTCGGGTTAAGGGTTTGCCCTGTAGCCTAACCTTTTTGAATAAAGTCAATAAGTCAGAACATGTCGTTCTGACTTTTTGACTTTTTTCAAAAAGGTTTTCACATGACATTTATGACTCGATTAATTTCCAATGTCGTCGACAGTCGTGTGAGGCACGAAATCTGTGATTTTTTTATGTAGCATCGACTGTGTCCCACTGCCGGGCTTCTGATTCGCCTTTAGCTCTCCATTCTTCCCTGTTCGTGGCGACCTCCTGCCAACTCAGAAGAAATGTCGTGATGTCGTCCCCCCTTCTCCACTTGGGTCAGCCACGTTTGCGATATCCGTCGCGTGGAAACATATACCGTGGCGACTGATACCAACCGGCTCAATGCCCAATGCCCATATGACTTACGTGGCCCGCTCAATACACTGCGAGTACATTTTTGAATACATTGCAAGCTGAGATAATTAGTTTATTTTCTGAAGTTGGGAAGAAAATATATTTTGTACACCTTACTAAGAAAATAAAATAGAAACATTTTTTGAATTATAAATATAAACCGATTTCGAAAAAAAATTCACAATTTTTGTGAACATCATCATTACGACTCTACCAAGTAGTGTTTTCCGAAAGGAACTGCAGTCAAAACAATGATTCACTATAAAAACACTCGAATCACTCCAAGTGTGCCTTTAAAATGTGAAGAGATCCCTCGATTTCGCCAGGATACCGTTATAGATCCTGGTTTCATGACCATGGGACCACCTGAGAAGTCTACCCTTTAAAACAAAAATAGAATTTTCCAAATCGGTCCAGGCGTCTTCGAGTGGTCGGGGAACGTACCTACATAAAAAATAAAAAGAAGCTTTCGACTACTTTAGAACCTCCTCCTTCTTTAAGGTCGGTTAAAACGAATGAAATTTAACATCAATATCTCCTATGCCATTGATTTCCCAGACATGGTTGCTTTCGAAAAAAAATTCAATGTAAAACGAAAAATTTCAAAACGAAAATTTCAAATGCTGTCTGTGGAAACTTTTAACGGCTGTCTGTTTTTATCTCGACTTTGTAATATTATATTGGTTTAGTCACCAGTTTTGCTAGATTAATATAAGCAAATAAAATAAATGTTTGTAATGATGCCAAACATTAGTTTATAATTAAAATAGGGTGAACGTGCAAACCAATGCAGAACACAGGAAGAGAAGAGAGAAGTCTCAAAAAGAGAGTATCAATTAAATACGGTATACGTCACGTGATTATACAGTATAGCGCCCTTATTATGAAGCAGCGATATGTTCGGAAGGGTCGTCAACGTCGCGCTTGAGCCCTATAATTCACTCGAATCTAGCGACAAATACGGTTCTTTTTTTTAATAGTTTCGAAATTTTAAAAAAAGAACTGTTTTTGTCGCGGATCCGGATACGGAAACCTAAAAAGGCGGGGATTCGTTGACCCCGACAGTGATAATTTGAATTCGGTATTTGACACGATCAACAATAAATTATTTCATATGCTCGATTAAAACAAAAACTACAAAATATCTCGGAAAATGTATCTCTTTTAGTCAATTACTGGTTATTACAATTTTTAAATAGATTAAACATACAAAGAGTGCTTTGAAATGTGACGTCATAAGCCAGTATTTTTAAACAAAATTCCGTTTTAAAAGTAACTCATTTGATATTTTGTCAAATACTCAATCGTTTGTGCAGTACTTCTCAGACCATGGATCATCTCTTATCGTGCCCTGCGTGCCCTAACACCTGCACTCAGGGGGACCTAATGATTGCAAGTGATAACGCAGGCAGCGTCTACAACTGTTCAGTAAAGGCTTTAACAAAATTGTTTTGCCATCGATACGCAAAGAAGAAGAATTTAAAAAACTTAGTAAGAAATTCTTTTTTTTATATTCCATCAGCCCTAAGCGAAAAAGTCATTGATTGGTACACATGGCCGGGATTCGAAATAGACAGACAACTATTGATCTCGAAGCCCGAATGTTTTAATTATCCTTTCGCCGAGCCTGGGCCCTTCACATGAAGCAGTGATATGTTTGGAAGGGTCATCAACGTCGCGCTTCAGCCCGACAATTCACTCGAATCTAGCGACAAATACGGTTCTTTTTTTGAATAGTTTCGAAATTTCCTGCCATTGAGTAATAATGAATGCTAGAAATGCATGGCTCTCTGTTAGCCCAATGACGTCATAATATCATATCTTGAAGTACGGATTTGCGACCATCTCGCTACTTCCGATAATATCGCATTTTTTCATAAAAAGGGCCCAGGACGTAATTAAAAGGAGGTGATTCTTATTTAGTACTCACACTGGATGCATTGCTGTTTGTCAAAATAGTTAATGTTTTTTTTTTAATATTGTTTCATTGTATTTTGTATCTATTGTTTGCTTTTCTTACTATTAGTGTGTGTGTGTGTGTGTGTGTGTGTGTGTGCGTGTGTGTGTGTGTGTGTGTGTGTAAATGCAAAAAAATAATTAACTGCTATGGCGGTGGTAGCCTAGTGGGTAGAACCTCGGACTCGGAAGTGGGAGACCCAGGTTGGATCCCCGGTGCGGGCATGTACCTATGACTTGGTTTTCTAAGTTATGTACATTTGTGAAGTTATAGTAGCAATACCACTCGCTAACTGTGAAGGAAAACATCGTGAGGAAACCTGAGTGTCTGAGCTATTCACATACCTCAGCGCTTGAAATCGCCAATCCGCGGTGGGCACGCGTGGTGATTAAGCCCATACTCTCTCCCTGAGAGAAGGCCTGTGCCCTACAGTGGGACGTATATAGGCTGCTTATGTAATTAACTGCTTCTCCGATACCAGAAGGTTTGCTGGAAGAAATCTCTTACAGAAATAAGCTCGTCTTTGTACGTGTTATTTCGTATGTAATGTCCTGTGAACTGTCTTGTGTGCAATAAAGTATAATAATAATAACAATTTATCTATCTTATGAAAATTCACACTCAAAAGGTTGTGTGTCTCCAGCCTCTACGTTACCTTTTATTTCGTTACCGTCGACCTTTCCTACCATGTCTCGTTTGCGTATCTCCTCGTTTTGATTAGGGTTGTACATCCTGAATCTGTTCGAGTCTCTCTCGTGCATTGTTCCCGAGTTGTTTTGGGGCAATTTTTCGGTAGTCACGGTTGCGGGGCAGCCCGGGTAAGTGCGGAATAAGGCTCCAACAAAATACGACATGATCAATCATAACCCGCCCGCCCGTCTCTCGGCTTACTAGGTTATGCGTATTTGCTGTAGGAAAGATGTGGAAGCGACTTTGTTCTTGGATTAATATTGTGAAATGTTTTGTACCTGTTAGGTCGATTTTTTTTATGATAAGAGATGTTATCACTTGACTTCGGTCTCGCGTGATGGTGAAGGAGGACCGAGTCTAAGAAAATTGCCTTTGAAATGCCAGTTTACTGTTTCCTTATAAAGTTTCCTGATAAAGTAGCACCTAAACTACTCATGCGATTTTAATGTTTGAGGTATCAATCTATTTGTTATTATGATCCGGATGACATTGACATTTTAACTCACCATTGGTGACGTACATGTCTGTGAGACCGGTTGTTTTTGCAAAATTGAATATTTTTTTACCCCGTAATCGATTCGGGTTATGATATCGGGTAGCTGTCTTATTTGACCTCTCCCACTGCCCGTCAATCCCGAAAAAGCAGGGTGGTTGCACGTTAGTGAGTCTTGGCACTAACCCAGAGCGTGAAACCGGTGTCACAAACTGCGTAAGTGAAACTGTCAGAGTAATTTTTTTTTTTTGCTACGTTATTTCGATTGTATTTTTTGATGTATTATTTAGATGTATTTTTTTATAAAACATCTTGTTTATTTACTTATTATTATATTTGTAATTGATACATGAGGCTAGTTAATTTGTCTCAAATGTTGAATGTTTTTTCAAGTTACAAAACTTTAGTTTATTTCATCTTACGAAAGTAAAGAACATTATTTCAACGATCTTTTAGATGAAGAATGTTCACAAGATGAGGTCGAATCTCTCTTGTCATCGGAGAGTGAAGGTAGTGATGACGAATCAGGCAATAACGACCCAAATGTAAGCACATTTTGACATTTAACTAATATTAACTATAGTGTTATCCAATAAGTATTGCTATGGTTACAGTTAATTAATTATACTGTTACTACGACATGATTTATATTTTAATTCCAAAGTATTCGTTTTGAACGGATATTATTAGTTAAGTAATCTATTGAGAATTTTAAAACTATTTTGGTCAAAGTACAAACCTTGGTTAAAATTATATTCACGATTTAAAATAATTAATGTACTCATAATATCAAACACATTGAGTTTTATAAACAAATAGGACGGGTTTCGAATCGACTAAAGAGAATTTGTAGTGGCGCCACCTGTATTCAAAACCCGTAACTATTCAATCTGTATAAATATTTGGTCTAATCTGTGAAACGCGTTCATTCTATTGTGAATTTTGTCTGAAGCTGTCGTAGTGACCAATAAATTGTTGAAAATTATCCGGATTTTAATACATACTTTATCCTCTTTGAACCCAAGCAGTGACTTCACAAATATCGACCCTGAATCAAATATAATTAAAATAAGTGATTATAACATTGTCAGGATGGTATAGGTGCTGGGAAAGCCTACTCCATTTAAAAAATTACGTACCAGGTACTGCAGAGTCCAAGTGGTCCCTTCGACCATCCAGCGTGAGTGAAAGTGCCTCTGAACGATGTATAAATCATCTCATTAGTAGTGAAGGCCAAAGTTTTTAATATGTGATTTTTGAGATGGAGTGAATAAGTGAATGAATAAGTATAATTGATTAGATTTAGATTAGATTAATACTCTATATTGCACACCAGTTTATTGCAAAATAGTTTGGTTTACGTTTATGTTCGTTCGGGACACATGTCACACTACCATTTATTAATTGCGCTGCACATCTATAAACCAATAAACTGCATACACATCGGAGTACTGTGATGTGATCGACAGCTAATCAAGTGAAACAGTGATGTCGTAATAATATAATAACTTCCACACAATAAAATCACTTGACTGGGTCCCAAACTAGGATACCCTGTGCTATGGTAACCAGGCAAGGACGTCACAAACAAACATCAACAAACATTAATAATCTATATGATTGGTTAAGCAATGTCGATGTTCCAAGACCCTTTCCCTTTCACGTGTTATTTTTTCTAACGACTAGAACATTTGAATATTTCGCAAATAGTTTTATTGCAGATCCCCAAATTTCTAAAATAGGAATTTTAGAATTTTAGCTGAAAAATCAACGACAACAGTTTGATTGAATACTTGTCGAGTAAAATGTATATAAGTAAGTTCTAACAAATATCTAACATTCGAGAAGTTATTATTGTTAATAATAATATGTTCTCGAATGTTAGATAGTTGTTTAACGTACTCTTTTTTTATAATAAATAAATAAATATATGAATCTTAAATCTTGTGAACTGGAGGGCCACTCCACCCCATGCTCAGTTCCAGCCAATCCGCCCAGCAGTGACGCCGCCGGGTCGCCTCGCGGTCATTAATTTATAATTCACACTAATGCCACAAAATACAAAGAAACAGAGGCCATTATGAAACCTATCTATATCAACTGGAAGTTAAACATGGCTACCTATAAATTGCGCAATTCCTGAAACACGACTATTAGAGATTGTGCTTTACAATTTTCATATATAATTTCATAAAATTCGCGCTTTATACGGCATAACAATGTCGCGGCTTACTGTAAATCATTATCCGATATAGAAATATTATGTCCATTCTATTAAACATACGATTTTTAGTATTATTGTATCAGATGGCGCAAAGTAGAAAGCCCGTGATATTGCAGAAAATTTTAATTTGAAAAATAAACATCAAAATTGTAAAGGTACAGAACAAAAGTTATTGTAAACTACGAAAACTGATTCATATGTCTCTGCAATTGAGCATTTTAAAGGTAACGCTGTATAGATAGAAAGTGATTTGTCCGAAGCCTTCGGCGGTGCAAATCTCGTACCTACTCTTAGCGAAGAAAATCAAACACTATGGGCCGGCTCAAAGATTGCTCGTGGAATTTCTACAGGACCGATCGCAGGTTGTAGTGGGAGAGGGAGGAATCTGAGGTCTTCGCCATTGCACATATTGTTGGCTGAGATGTCATCTATTTCCTAGAAGCTTACCAAGTCATATATTTTGAATATGATATTGAATAGTTTTATTATGTAAGTATGTCAGATGACGAAATGATTAAATATGTAGCTATTTAGTTTTTAAGATGATCTCGTTCTTTTTATTTTAAAATGTTATTATAATTTTGACTTGTTACTCTTTTCATCACACGTATAAAAATATTATGTTAGAGATGTATGAATGTGAGTACACCTGTTAAGGTAAGATCTGGTGATTCTATTTTAAATAGCAACTGTTACTGCTAAATGTGTAACTCATGTCTAAGCTCATAATAAATACTCTTGATTCAGCAAAGCTAATTCACGTTGTAAGACCCAAAGTGAATAACTATTATTTACGAATTATCTTATCTAATTTGACGTGTAACTTATATTATGAATAAATATTGCTATGTCTATGTCTATGCAATATTCTAACTCTTTGACATAAGGTATCGCTTAAAGACGACAAACTCTCTATCCAGCCTCAGAACGAAGCCTACTTCTATTGCCGCTACCATTTTGCAAAAAAACCTATCAATCCTACAACTTTGGTAACGCAATGATAGAATAATGCCACTCTGCTGCAAGAGGGTCGAACTATTGCATATGTAGGAACTACAGATGGAATTTCTACTCAGTACTTATTCCCCTGAGAGTAAATACTCAATCGATAACAACACTTAGAAGACTTGAAAGGCTACTTAAAATGAGTTTTCTGTATTTAAAAAGTTGAGAAAATTTAATTTCGTCACTTTATTTTTAGGTGCACATAGACTCTTGGCCACTATATTAAGAACTACTAACATAAGCACTGATATTCTTTTGATTTTAGTTTTCGTTAAATATGCCAAGAATATTCAGTGGCCAGGTATGATTAAAAATGTAAGCAAAAAATTATACTCCATTTTGAAATCTGACTTGTTTTGAGCAGTACGTAAATATCTAAAAAAAACACAGTAAAAAAGCAATATCTCCTAAGCCATTAAAACGTTGGTAACGCAATGGTAGAATGATGTTTTTACATTCCAAAAGTTGTGAGTTCAAATCCCGGCACGTACCACGCACGCCCAACTTTGTTTTTTAAATTACGTACATTTGTGAATTTGTAGTAGCTATACCACTATGATGTTTTCATCCACCGTTAACGAACTGTGAATGAAAACATCTTGATGAAATCTGAGTGCCTGAGGTGTCCACGAAGCGCTTTAAGTTGCTAATCGGCGGTAGGTACGCGTAAGTGACTAAGCCTTTGTTTTCTCGTCTACAGTAGGGAGTAGATATAAAGATTGTTCATGCCAACCCTGAAACCCAACTTCTGTTTTCTTCTGTCTAGAGTTAATGGCCCTGACGTCGCGGTCAGTTTACGATCGGTGGCTGTTTGTTTTTTAAACACGTTAAATTGCATTTGAAAGTGGCATTTGTTTGCCATTTTGTCACTATACTAGAATAATAGAAACATCTAAAGTATTTTGGAAAATCCTCATTTCCAGCAAATACGGTTTTGTGAAATGCGTTGTAACGCTCTTTCCAACACTGATAGTGTACAAGAGCTTCAGTTGTTTCACAAAATAAAATAAAAGGTTAAAATTTTCAGCAGATTTCGCAGCGAGGTAGATTCGCTTGAAACAATGAGCAATCAGACTTAACTAGTACTTTATATCGTATTCTGTATCGGATAAACTAACAAAGAACCAATTTCAGAACCTAGTGTAAATTCACAATATATTACTATTATTAATAATTATTTACTGCACAAAGATAGTGTACAAAAGGTGCACTTAATACTAATCGCATTTTCTATCAGTCAACCTTCAGGAGGTACAGGAGAGGCCAAAATTGAGGTAGGCGTGGAAAAAAGAAAGAGAAAAAATACTTATAAGTACCTAAATGTGTTATAAGGAGGGGGGCAAATATCTCATATATCTCGTAGTAAGGAAAGAGCATTCCTACCATGATTTATTTTATTACTATCCAACCTTCCCACAATACATAATAGCTGCAAAGTTAATCAACAAAAGTCTCCTCAAGTAAATGACAAAATAAAGTCAACTTAGAGAGCATGTAAAGCAAATATCTCGTAGTAAAGAAAGGTTAACAAGGATCATCATCATCAGTCATTTGACGCCCACTGCAGGACATAGGTCTCCCTCATGATTTTTAACCAAGAAGGGTTTTGTCATTATCGCCACGCTTAGCAGGCGGGTTGGCGATCGCAGTATGTGGTTGGAATCTCAGGATGACGCTGCTGCCCGTCTTCTGTTAATTGATTTCCTAATAAGGATAGTAGTAAAAAAAACTCCTCTACAAAATAGACCTACTTCTAACGCTTACTGCACCCATCTAACAAGAGTAAAATGCCCGTGTACAAATTGTACATGCTTTAGAAATTATTTTTTTTTTGAACCAAGAATAATTTTTAGCCGTAAAACCATAATCAACAAGGTAATAACAATAATAACTTCCACACAATACAATCAAGATTGTGGCAAGTGGCAGATCCTGGTATCTGCCTGCCCCTCTGGGATACAGGCGTGAGTTTATGTATGTCATCATCATCATCACCCTGTGCTATGGTAACCAGGCAAAAGGGTAATACGCTCAGCCTGTGCTTCCATTTTGACTCTCATTTTGGCTTGCTAATTTCTCTAGCTCTGAAGATAAAGATATCCCCATAAAAAACCCACAGGTACACACGACGGATCATGAAGCCTACAACTTTAGATCATAAGAGAAATATCATAAGAAATTAGAGGTGAATTTCACATCTCCCATCAGCAAAGACAGTGGGAGGCACGAATAGCCTTGTCCCAGTTCTGAAACAATCATAATAGTTCCCACATAACTTCAACAATGATAGCACAACCACCCGCCTTGGTCCTAAACTAGGATACACAGTGCTGTGGTAGTCAGGCAAGAATACCATAAACATGGAAATATGCCCAAACTGAGTACCATATAAATTGTAATCAGACGTTACACCGTGGACCAACGAGGCAGTAAAATCATTATGTATAAATTGACTTTATATTTACTAAACTAAACAATACGCTACTGTCGATAGTGTACCTACTATATGTAATACCCGTCAATTAGTATATTTATAAGCGACCTTCATTTGTATATCTTTTTGGAAATAAATATTTTTTCACTTTTCACTTTCACTTTCACTTAAAGGTAGATAAATTATAGTTTAAAAATCTAAAAACAAACTCATGTCATACTCCATTATGTAAAATATCTTCTTCTTCTTTCAGTGCCTCTCCACTACTGGAGGTCAGCCGTCAGCTCTGCATATTCCTCTCTTCTCTTCGCCAAGCGAAATAGATCTTCGATGCTGGCAACTCCAGTCCATTCTCTGATGTTACGGAGCACTGATTTTCTTTTACATAGGTATTAAATTTATTTTATATAATAAACGGGGCTAATCGTAAAATTTATTTACCTTAATAATCGCGATTCATAAGCAGCCTATATACCTCCCACTGTAGGGCAGAGGCCTTCTCTCAGAGAGAGTATGGGCTTAAATTTAATCACCACGCGTGCCGACTGCGGATTGGCGATTCGCGAATCTAATCGCGATTAGACCCGTTTAATATACAATAACTATGTGTGAGCATCGCGAGGCATTAAAAATACTGTGATTTTCCTTTTCTGCCAGCGCCATGAAAAATATTAAACTTTGCAAGCCTAAACGCGACTTTATGGTAGAAAGTCCAAGCTTCTAAACGTTGAGGAGTGCCTTCGTGAGTAGAAATTACTAGTTGCAGCATGAGTTTATAGTAAAGCTATTGTTTAGCTATCAAAATTAAACATAATATACGCAAAGTTTCATATCCGTGCTACTAACCGTTGAGGTATGTCCTCGTGAGGAAACACCTCTAGCATCAGGTTGTTTCTAACATTTTAATGTTAGGTTAGGTTATATAATTATTTTTTCTGTCTTTAAAACATATTGTCATTTGAACTGAACAAGCATGCGACATTTCAAAATCGTGAGCTTACAGAAGGTGCTTTGGGTTTATCTTAAAAGATTTAAACAACAAATTCATGTGAGGTTATCTAAAACCGGCATATAAAGTCCTTTATCCCGGAGGGCTAGACATAGACCAGAGTTTACCACTTACCAAAAAGTAACTACAAAACCGATTCGACACCAAAAAGGCTATGAATAATTCGCGAATAAATCGCATAAATACAGTATTTATAGGAAGACTGATTCGATATTAATGAACTCGATTCGTCGCGCAAATTTGTCAGCGGACGGTCATATGAGGAAGGATAATTAAGGCTTCGACAAACAAGGTGGCTACCCCGAAGTAACTGAAGTTTATAGATGATTAAGGATATTGGTTAGAGATACAGTTTGTTCAAAATACAAGGAACCGGAAGTGAAACTTTATTATTAAACGGTCTGTTTACTACCTTTACTTAAGCGCAATACCTTTATTTTATGAAATGGCTACAGTCTGTTTAATATTTGTAAATGCAAGAAATTAACAAAAATAGACAAAACGTCTGATCAAAACTTTATTCTTTAATTGCAACTTTTTTGGACAAAGTGTAACTACAGTTAAAGCGATTTTACTCATAGCATCTACAGGATATCTTGAAATCAGTTTTAAGAACTCCCTAATCCTTTTTTATGCAGTCATTTCGGTGTCCCACTCCTGGCCTCAGCCTTCCACTTCCCAGCGTAACCACACGTCTGGAGTGTTTTTATGCTGTCATTAGAAGCATAAGGCTGAAAAGCTGAGGTTTATTTGCTAGTAATGTAATTCAGTTATGAACGAAGAGCAAGGGTTATTTTTACACTCGTCAGAACGCTTCAGAGTAGCAGCATCGGTTAAATTGGTAGCACTGATTATAAAGAGATTTAATCATGAACAAACACGTACGTTGCGTCAAACTCGGTGGTATCTCATCGTAGCCCTTTATAGTGAGAAATAAAGCATCAATACCTAACAATGAATTACGTACGTCATAGCTGATTGACAGGGTTATCAGTCATACAATTTATCTAAGGATAACATTGCAAATGTCATCGTACAAGACGTTTTTGTACTTATCATTGAATGGAGCTGGAGGGTGACTTGCGATAAGTCACTGAATAAGTAAGTAAATATATAATTGCTTATCCAGTGATAAACGAATGAATACCTGATTGACAAGGTTGTCAGTCATACAATTTATCTAGGGATGCTCTGCAAATGTCAAGGTGCAAGACGTTTTTAGACTTATCCATTGGATGGAGCTTACCCATGAATAAACAGATAGATATTGCTGACAGATAGCTTCGGTGCGAGCCAGCCTTAATATAGTTTACTAGCTGACCTGGCAAACGTCGTGTTGCCATATTAATTAGCTTACGACTTATTCTCAAACCTACCGAATATACACAGAAAAATCATAAAAATCAATGAAGCCGTTTCGGAGGAGTTCGATAACAAACACTGTGATACGAGAATTTTATATATTAGTAGGTATAAAACAGTGATGAAATTCATGCCGATACATCTACGATGACTGCTACGGGATAATAATTACTATAAATTTTCTTTTTCTATTCAATGTAGCTATGATGTTATGACCTAAATCGTCATCCCTTAATAATTACGGGTTTTGGGTCTGACACTTCTTTTTAGGGTTCCGTACCAATAGGGGTAAGGGACCCTATTACTAAGACTCCACTGAGCGTCTGTCTGTCTGTCTGGCTGTCTCTCACCAGGCTGTGTCTCACGAGCCGTGATGGCTAGACAGTTGAAATTTTCACAGATGATGTATTTCTGTTGCCGCTATAGCAACAAATACTAAAAGCGGAGTGAAGTAAATGTTTGGGTGGGGCGGGCTCCCATAAAACAAACGTTGTCTAAAGGTGTCGCTGTGAAGGTTGCATAGTGGCCATCTATGTAACCTTAACAGTGCCGATATCAGTCGTTAAATATCAATGTTAAAGGCTTCTTTTTGGTTTCTATAGATGGCGCTGTTCTCAATGTACCTGTATTCTCTGACTCCTGTGCAAAGTTTAAAAGAAGTATCCTGTCGTCCCTCTGAGGTTGGACCCATTTCTGAATGTATAATGTTAAACTTGATATGTAGCACTCATTGTTGAAGCTCAGAGGCACAAACCGGTGTTATCTAGATTAATCTTTAGCTTTAGTTCCTCATGTAACATAATACTGACGGCGCATGTTGTGGCTGCCTGTAAGTGAGATAACACTTGGCTTATTTTTGGTTTTGTTGTCTGTTGTGAATGTATTGGTGTGTATCTTGTTGGTGGTCCTAATTAAATAAATAAATAAAAATAAATACCTTATATATCTTGTCTCGATTTTTGTCCAATGTTGTATAGATAATGGTACGGAGTCGTGCGTGACTCGGACTCGCAGTTGGTCGGTTTTTTTACTTAGTTCGTTCGTGTCCCACTGCTGGGCAAAGGCCTCCCCGCCTGTTTTCCATCTTCCCCTGTCTCCAGCCGATACTGCTTAACGCGGATAATTTATTAATCTATCTAGGATGTCAGTTTGTCTTTATCCTTAAATGTGCTGTACCAAATCTTCATTATATTTCATAAAGTCACCGTACTTAGGTGCATTATTAAGTCAGCGTGTACATTTTATTTTCCTTGAAACAAATTACATTTTATATTTGATTTAATCTCTCAATGTTGATATATCGTATTCCGTGTGGCGCTGGATTAAGAACAGCGTCACTCCGTTTCCTTCCGTGGATGTCGTAGCAGGCGACTACGGAAATCAATTACCTAACAGGAGACGAGCAGCAGCGTCTTCTTGAGATTCCAACCGCATACTGCGATCGCCAACCCGCCTGCCAAGCGTGGCGATTATGGTAAAAACTCTCATGGTTTTCATAACCATAAGGGTTTTTGCCATTACATAATTTGACTACACTTGAGGTATTATAAGATAGATAGAAGATACTTTTTTTGAGACCATAAAAACGATTTACCTTTAATTAGTAAGGATAAGTTCAGCTTAACAAAAATTTATTTTTGGCGTTGTTAAACACAATTGTGCAATGCACGCGCACACGCACACACACACACACACGCACACACACACACACACACACACACACACACACGCACACACACACACACATACACACACACACACACACACAAACACACACACACACACGCACGCACGCACGCACGCACGTAAGAGGCACGGGCCTGCTGCTATCAATACAGGCTACTTAGTAACCGCACTTAGCAGCAGATTCCAACCAGTTTCGTTCACGCGTTTCTATTTATATTTAAATAGTTAAGTGAATGTACATCAACCCTGTAACTATCAATAAAGTTATTATTATTATTATTTAATTATTTAATAATTAAACTAACATAAAGGCGTTTTTCAGTTTTTTATCTCTGTTAGTATAAACGCTAGGAAAAATTGGGTTGCAGGGATTGATAGAGATTTTTTTTTCTGATTGTGATGTCATCAAAAAGTCAAAATCGAGTAGATGGTCGATAATGGAATTTTAGCTTGTGAACGGCAGAATTGGATTTACCTACTGGCTTAAAGCAAGTACCTAGTTGCATAAATCCACTCAATTAACTGTCTATTCCAAACCAATTAGCGCCGATACGGTACGGTCTTGTTACAGTACAAACTATTCCAGTTGCACCGCAAACTTGAGGAACTGACGTTTGACGCGCTTGGGCTCTATTCTAAAGGGATTAAAGGCGGAACTAGCTTAATAGATAACGAGATAGGAGAAGCTTGATTCCGAACTTCCGCTCAAGTCATTTGGGTCAGTAATTCTGACTTGTCATTGTTTTATGTGGTAGCCTAGTGGGTAGAACATCGGACTTGGATGCGAGAGACCCAGGTTCGATTTCCAGTGCGGGCATGTACCTATGACTTTGTTTTCTAACTTATGTACATTTGTGAAGTTATAGTAGCAAAACCACTCGCTAACCGTGAAGGAAAACATCGTGAGGAAATCTGAGCGTCCAAGCTATTCACATACCTTAGCGCTTGAAATCGCCAATCCGCGGTGAGCACGCGCGGTGATTAAGCCCATGCTCTCTCCCTGAGAGAAAGCCTGTGCCCTACAGTGGAACGTAGGTATATAGACCGCTTATGAATTGTGTTTTGTGGACTTATTTGTACAAGGTTTTTAGGGTTCCATACCCAAAGCGTAAGTATATATTTAAGTAGGGCTCCCATACAAGAAACGTGATTTTTTTGCCGTTTTTCGCGCGCTATTAATAACGGCAACTGGTAGACGCTTAAAATATTCAAATGTTGTATAGAACCCTTCGTGCGCGAGTCCGACTCGCACTTGGCCGGTGTTTTAAAAAAGTTTATGTTTTTTTCTATTTTACAAATAGTTTATATTATTCCTAGGATAAATAAACTTTAGATGGAAACTTTTATAAGATCGGTTACTCAGATCAGCTGTTAAAACTTATTATAATGAATTAATTATTACAAGATCACCAGCGTGTCCTTACATAGAGATGTATCATACTATTTTAACAAACGCTTTGATTGAAATACCACAACACCAGGAACACGTTATTTCAGGGTGATAGTTGAACCTTTTCCAAGGAGCAAAAATTTAAAATTATCAATCTATTTTTTGTTGCCTTACATTTTCCGTGCCAATATAAAATAAATAAATATTGTATTCCCCCAACAATTTATATTCACTGCGCCTATGTTTGCCATGTTACTTGAAAAATAAATGCAATAAAAATACTTAATTCTTAACTTATCTTACTAAATTCACTGCCCTTGTGTTTACCACTGTAGCAATACTTGAAAATAGATACTTACAAAACAATAGTTTTTATCTTATCCGACTATATTCCGCGAGTTTCCCGATAAAGTTACGTACCTACCTAGTTTGCAATTTATTTTCGATGCCCATTTGTTTAACCTCCTCAGTCCTGACCTTGAAAATAACAATTGAAAACCATTGTTATTTTCACGGTCAGGATTGAGGAGGTTAATGCTGTATGGGCAACAAGTAAGTTTACAAGATAAGTTGAACAGAGGAAAACGGCTCTTTATCTTACAGGGTGTTTGACTTATTTGTTTGTTTACCTTCCTTCAATTCTGTTCAGAAACAGCCATGAATTATCAACCAGCGGTTTAACTTCCGTGTGGCGCCGGATTAAGAATAGCGTCACTCCATTTCCTTTCGTGGATGTGGTAGAAGGCGACTGAGGAAATCAATTACCTGGAGACGGGCAGCAGCGTCTTTCTGAGATTCCAACCGCATACTGCGATCGCCCACCCGCCTGCCAAGCGTGGCGATTATGGCAAACCCCGTCATGGTTATGAAAACCACGAAGGAGGCCTATGTCCTGCAGTGGGCGTCAAACGGCTGATGATGATGATGAAACCGATGTCCCACTGCAGGGCAAAGACAATATGGGAAGAAGAAGAAGAAGAAGAAGAAGAAAGACATTTATTATACCAACAAGATACATCACAGAAACAAAATAAGCACATAAGTAACATAATATGCACAACACAGAAGGAAAACTAAATACACAACAGACAAAACGAATAAATAAAACAGGACCATAGATGTAGCCTGTGGTGTATCTACATTGCCACAAAAGGCAGCTGACTCAGCTTTGTGCTGAGGAAGTGATCCCTCAGCGCGCGTGTATCTTATATTAAGTGTTATTTCTTTTTGTTCAAGTTTACTTTAATTTTAGCTAACTCAATCGCATTAGGTACTACACCTGTAAGTTGTGATACAAAAAACCAAGGTGAATGAATGCAGTGAAAGGGTAGGTCTCAAAATGAACACCAGTAAAACCAAGGTCATTGTCATTTCTGCAAACTCCAGTTTGAACCCAGTGATAGAATGATCAGGAAAACGGCTAGAAAGAGTCAACAAGTTCAAATATCTGGGCACCTGGCTGACTGAAACCTGGGAAAGTGACACCGAAATGAAAACCCACATCGAAGTCGCCAGAAGTAGCCTCAACCGCAAGATAAAAGTACTGACTAGCCGGAGTCTTCAAATCACGCTACGATGTCGTTTGTTACAATGTTACATTTTGGCCCATACTTTTATACGGATGCGAGTCTTGGACAATTAAAGAAGACATGTGGTGTTATCGACGCATGCTCAAAATTAGTTAGACCCAAAGACCGACCAATGTCGAAGTTCTTAGACGTGTCAAGAAAAAGCGGGAGCTTTGGGATACCATCAGAAAAAGAAAAGTTGCACATCTGGGACACGTATTCAGACATGACAAATACAATCTCCTGCAACTAATAATGATATCTAGCTCTGGGTTTTTTGCCTTAGGTTCACAGCCACATGTCCGAAGAATCATTATTAACATGATTGGTCTGACGCTTTTTGCAAAAACGATCTGTAAAACAGATTTGATTTTTTTCCACGCTATTGTTACTCCATGGATGGCCGGTTTCACATTAGACGATAACCGTAACTGCACGAAATCGTCGTATTGGTGAGTTTCACACATTTACCAAGGCCGATTCGCCAATTCAAGCGGCCTGGGTCTCTAGAGTCTTAGAAACACGTATTGTTCAATAGAACGACATAAGCACGGCAATAATAAACTAGCCCCAGGTCCGTGATCCTAGTTTCTCGGTCGTGGGTCCTAAATCACTATTCCTACGATTAAGAGATTAGTAAGACATGCAAAAACGCCCAGCAACTTGTTTGTTCAGCGAGTTGGTGGGCGTCCTATGTCCTATACATTATTATTAATTTTTTTGGAAACTTGCAGCTTGCATTACAATACCAACCGATGCCAACCTCGCCAGTGCCCTGCTAATCTTGTCCATTGTCCTCCTGTCGCCTTCTTAATGTCATCAACCCATCAGGTAGTGGGCCCACCCACCGAACGACGCATCGGCCAGTTCTCAGCCACCACTCTGTGACTGCATTCATCCACCGTCCATCTTCACGTAACACCCATCTCCACTTAAGCTTCGTGATTCGTGTGCTCACGTCTTCCACTTTGGTCTTCTGTCGAATTACGACGTTCCGCACACGATCGACAAGAGCCATGGCTCATTCACATTCTTACATAGGTACAATTATATTTATTTTTTTGAGAGAAGACCTGCGACGGAATGAAATTGTATTCACAAAATATATATTCCCCTCTCTGTTTACGTTAGAAAATACTTTAGCAATTGTTTGGCCGTTTATGAAAAAGCTCTCTTATTAGGCTAACAAAATATAGAACGCACAGCGTTTTAAATAATTTCATGGCACATTTGCTTTTATGCGATACTAGACTAGGAAGGACCGCACACTACTGCTATTATAGACGGGCAACTTTGTAACAGAATGCTACATTTTCCAGATAGCAAAATTACCAACTGTGCTATATAATGCTAGTGAAAAGTAAAATGTACTTTATCTCAAGGGGATAGGTGTGATTATGCTTGAAATTACCAGTAAAGATAACGTGCGGAAATTGCGGCCTTATTTCCTGTGCAGCAAAGGCGTGGGCTACTGTGAAACCAAGTCAGAGAACTAATGTTTACAAGCCAAGCAGTTTGCCTGTGAAAGCACGATATCCTTCGCCTCTTGACGGATTTAAGTGTCGCTTTTTGAAAAAAACAAACTCTACCTCCATTGATTTAAAAGGGACAAGTGATTGTGTTGTGCCACTTAGGCCTACTTGCAGCACTTCCTAAATTTCATTAAGTCGCCGTTTAAATTGACGTTTGCGGAAAGAATTTCAGTTAAATTCTGTTTTCAAATAGTTTCTTCTCATGCTCTGAAAGTGCTTATTTATGCAGGATATAGGCTGCACAAAATCGAATGCTGTGCACAAGTGCATTAACGTATCTACTCATAAATGTATCTGTATTAAGGCAAAGAAAATGAGCCATACAGCCAAACACAGTAAGAAGTTCATAGATAGAATTTGTTATTTTATAATATTTATTATAATTTATTTTCCTTGTGTGTTTTTAAGACATAAAAGATATTAAAATTTAAATTCAAGTAACGTAGGTTATTTAATTAATTTAAGAAAATTAAAATTACAAAATTAATTTAATAGTAGGCTGTATAGGTCTGCAGCCCAAGCCATAATATCAATATCGTAAGATTTAAAAAAAAATAAAGCGGCGGGAAACAGCTCTTGTTATTAATTTCTTCAATTTGCTAAGTTATACTACTGTTTTATTTCCTCGCAATCGAAGTGAAAAGCAGAGTTTACAACTCGTCCACAAAACCATTTTATCATTACCTCGCCTTCGGCTCGGGCTGCTAAAAGTCTCGGATAAAAATGGTTCGTTTTGTGCACTTGTTGTAAAATCTACTATTGAGTATGTACAACGTGCTTAATAATATATAGCTCTTTTCGGGCGCTGTCAAAAATTACAACAAAAATTTGACATCGCTGAGGAAGTCTTATTAATAGCATAGATAGGTACTTAGAAGAATTTTTTTATGAAAATTGATAAAATATTAATTTTAAGGGTGTTCTTACGTGGAGAATGCTATGCTGCTCGCATAATCTAATAATTTTAGTGATCCTAATAATCGTTTCTATACGTAGTTTTTAATACAGAAAAGTTGTTTCCAAAATTGTTGATTTTTGAATCAAATTGTCTCAATCAAAAACTTATTACAGGATAAGAAACAAATGCCTTGAATATCCGCAATTTAATTATCCATCAAACCCTCAGACCACATTCATCAAGAGTATACTCATTTTATTACAATTACTAAAAATATTAAATTGTGCTAGTGAGACAGCATACTCCGCGTAAGAACAGCCTTAAGCTGAATGACAAATGACTGCCTTATTGGTTTAGCGGTTAACACACTTGACTACCAAAACAAAGGTCGCGGGTCCTATTCCCACTGGAGGCCGCTATACTTGATTTGTATGAAGGGTCTCAGTCTGGATTCTGGATGTATTTCCATGTTTGTGATATCCTTACCTAGTAACCATAGCACAGGTATCGTAGTTTGGGTACAAGTGATTGTGTCGTATGGAAGTCATTAGCCATTTGACTCACTGAGCTGTCAAGTGACACGACTCGCGTATTCATGAATACGCTGCTTTTGGGTTACGGCTCTGCATGGTGTTTGCCTACGCCATTTTAATATATTACTATTATTAATTGACCTGACCTTGAAAATAAAAATTGATCATTATTTTCAAGGTCAGGACTGAGGAGGTTGAGACAGGCTTTCTCGCGCTTGAGAGCAGGAAAGAAAAGAGAAAAGTACAACATTTACAATTATTTATTTACAAAAATATATACAAGGGTGTTGTGGAAAGAGTGGGTTCGTGCCCTACACTATTTAAGTTGGTTTAGCTGGGAAACGCTGCTGAAAGGTACTCCCCTAGTTTGGATGGAATGACGTACCGTGTCGCCTCGGTAGAGATACTAAAAACGCATTTTTTATGAGAGATTGCCATAGGCTCGTTCGAAAAGCGTCCAAAACAGAGACTAAGTACGAGTTGAATTTAAGACGGAAAAATAAACTTAAATTTATTAATTTGGTGAAAGAAAAACTAGAGTTCGAAATCATCACATTAATATACAAAAAAAAATATTAAATATATTAAATTTGGTGAGAGAAAAACTAGAGTTCGAAATCATCACATTAATATACAAAAAAAAATATTAAATATATTAATTTGGTGAGAGAAAAACTGGAGTTCGAAATCATTAAAATAATATACATTCGAGCAGCGTATTTTGAATTAAGAGAAAAAACGCTGCAGCTTGCACTCGGCCACAGTCTCTATTTTCTCTGTGACAGTCTCATCTGATCGTAAAAGAATAAGAGACCGAAGATGTCACGTGCTTGCTGCTTGCGTAGCGTACGTGTGGCGTTACCAAATATGATGCTGAAATACTATAAATTACATTGTGGATTATAGCTTGTCTTTTTCTAGCGGGTGGTTTCAGGCTTGACGTATAACAGAGGCTGTCAGTTCAATTTATTCGTAGATGCGAACATTCATGCAGTACGTGAACAAGCTACAATTCTCTTTACATTCCTGCATTTTAGATACAAAGAGAGCCATCGAGTTCAACGAGGTAAGCACTTCGTACAATGTCGCCTGAGTATGGATTGCGCTCAATATAAAGGATGTGTCAGTAAATAAATAGGTAGCTTACTCAATGTTGCTGTTGAATTTGTCTGTCAATTCACGGTTTCAAAATCGCTCTCGTATTTCGTATACAGAAAAAGTACGCTGTAATGTGTTCAACGGAAGTATGTAAATGTGTCAGTCTGAAAGATTATATTATGGTGAGTAGAATTGAGAAAGGTTGATGAAAATGTTGCGTTGGTTTGGACATATGGAGCGGACGAAGGATGAAAGATTAACGAAAGAAATATATTGAGCGAATGTGGGTGGAGGGGCCGGCAAGGGACTTAACAGGTGAACAAACGTCAACGAATTAGGGGTGAAGAGCGAAGGGCAAGATAATACGTTCCCGAACACGGTGTGCGTACATCTGACAGGCTGAGCGTCAGTCCGATTGCCAAGTTTTTCTAATTTAGAACTTGTTTAAATAACATCTAACCAATTAAGTTTCTAATTAGTCTGTAAGTTAAGTGTAACATATCTTTCTTCTTGGCAATAAATGGTTATTCATTCATTATTAATTAATGTTGATGAAGCGAAAGAGCTTTGTCAGGATCGTGGCAAGTGGCAAACGCCTACCCCTCCGAGATACGGGTGCGAGTATATGCAACTATTACAATACTAATATAGCAATGGAAAATGATGTCAAAAAATTAAGTACAAAATTAATTAATTAATGTAGAATACCAGTAATTTCAGTGCTAATGTAACAATTGAGTAACTTTCGATACTGTAGACTGTAGGTCCCAGGCTACTCTTGTTCAGCCACCCTCTACGCTACCCCTTAAGACTCCCTGAATAATAGAACGTTCTCCCACGTGTAGCGGTTTAAATGGCTTTATTTCTGTAATAAGATAAACCAATATTGAGACGATATAACTCGGATTTTAATTGCTAAAACTTTTACAGATATTGATACATGTTTGACAATGAGATCTGTCGTGTGAACACTTTTTAAATAATACGATTTTTCCAGGCGTAGACGTAGCCACTTGGGAGGAACTCTCCGTTTGGTGACCTTCGTGGGTGGCAAAAGAGTCTTTCACGTGGTGTAGTGTTTTATTTATTTCTTTCAAAAAAACAACAAACTTTAATGTAGTATACACAATTTCGCCAAACTGCGTGTTTGGTAGCCGTGCAGAGCAGCGAAGGGATTAAAAAATCAGGAAATACAGTTTAGATGCTTAACTCATTAGCTTCTACGAAAACCTTAACAAAAAACATCAAACTTGCTGAAATGGAATAGTACGGAGTAGTACCTTCTTGAACCATTCATAAAAGCGCCATCTATGACTAATCGATTCAACTTCTACGTTTCAAAGTGTACGTTTCAACAATTACGTATCTACGTAGTTCATAAAAAAATACATAGATGGCAGTGATTAAAACATTTTTTTTTATTTCTACTCAACGCTAGATGGCAGTAGTAGTAAGAATGTAGAGTCTGAATAGGCTCTAAAATGTACTCGACCTAGTCCAGTGGTCACTGGTTTTATCATCATCAAAGTTTAAGAGATGTTAGTATTTTATAACATTAAACAGCTCCACGTGCTATTGGCAAGATACTAATTAGTTACTTTTAATGACTCGCGATTCGACCTAACACTTTTTGCACGTCTATGTGATTAAAGAAATTTAATCGGGATAAACTTTGGCCTTTGTCTGTGTGCCTGGGAAATTATTCTTAGATTATGTAGGCTTGCTCAGCACCTACACCATCCTGACAGTTACCCGCGGGTTTCCTCACGATGTTTTCCTTCACTGTTAGCATACGGTATTGCTACTACCGATTCGCAGACAAACAAAAGTAATAAATTAAAACGTGAACGAGTGTATAACATTTAATAAGTTAAACACAAAGACGCTACAAAAAAAACTGCTTCCATTCAATTATTCCACCTTTAAAATACTTACCTAAATGTAGAGTTGGAATGCTTCTTTCTATCTATAAGTAGTTTATAGTTGGTGAAACTTACTTCGTTGGTGAAAGTCCTTTCAATTGGACGTCACTCAAACGACAGTAGAAAGTACGGTTTTGGTCAACAATAAAATAATTTCTGTCAGCACAGCAATAAAAGTATTTTGAGCAGCAACTAGAGGCAAAAAAATCTAAGTGAGCATCAGAAGATTCCGAGTCGTAAGCAGCAATTTCCAATTGAGCTCTAAAATGATATTCATTAAATTTTTGGCAACGATAATTTGTTGATAACGAGATATTCCTAATAAAAATTTGCGTACTTATTATATTTTATTACTTATTTATTTTGTATCTACTTATTAGTTTAGGTGGACAGAGCACATAATGAGAGAACAGACGGAAAAATGGACGAGAGAAGTAACCGAATGGTACCCAAGAGAAGGAAAGAGAAAAAGAGGAAGACCTATAAGGAGATGGGAGGATGATTTACCCAGTGGATGGAGAGTCACAGCCAGGGATAGAGAGAAGTGGAAAGCCCTAGAGGAGGCCTATGTCGGAAGGCAACCTTTTGCAAACGAAGGCAACTTTGAAGTCGTTGCCGAAGTCGGCATGTAGCAAAAAAAAAAAAAAAAACAACGAAATGCATGTTATTTTTAATTCGAGTCAACTAATGTTTAATTAAAAAATTTATTCAATTGTAATTTAATATAATTTAACTGATTCAATTAATGTCAGCGAAATAAAGGATATTTTTATTTTTTATTTATTTATTTATTATATTTTAATACTTATTTATTTTACCGCTCATTATCAATGTTGCATTGGCAAAAATAATTAATAAGCTGATTGGACGACTTTTTTTGCTGGTTTTTTATGTTGATTACTTAAACATTTATTCTGCTGATGGTTATTCAGTTATTTTATTAAGTTATAAGTATAAAAATTAAATGGTCATTAAAGTAATTTGAAGTATGAACCCTAAGTTGACCTAGAAATATTATCGTGTTTTTCATCTAACATTACACAAATCAATCTGTAGGCTGCCAATTGTACTGTACTATATTATTGTTAAATTCTCATATTTAATTCCTGGTGTACATACTATAAAAAATCTTCTATCTATCTATTTATCTGTTTTCAATGCGTGTAACATTGTTTTTATTTTGTTTCCTCTTGTATTCGCAAACCATCGAAAATTATCTGATAAATTGGACATGTATTGTACCGGAATCGAATCCAGGCTATCTCAAATCAGAAGCCAATGTTTTACCAATGCGATACCTAGCTTGTACGGTACATAGTATATTAGAATCGGTCAACGTCTTGAAATCTTGAATCCTAATGATTTCTGTAAAATCTTACGGGGAAAGTAGAATTAGAATAGGATAACTTCCACACAACACAATCACATGTACTGGTCCAAAACTATGATGGATAATCAGGCAAGAATATCACAAACATAGAAAAATACCCACACTGAGGCCATTTTTACAAAAGTGATGACCGAGCTTTGCTCGGTGTTATTTTTTTTGGTCAATCATGTTTTTTGGAAATTCTATTTAGATACGATGAAAAAAGGGGAAATAAAAGGGAAAAAATAATCGAACTGGAGACGTATAGACTCCAACTGGGGTATTCTGGTTTCAAAAAATATATATACGAGGGGCGTTCAAAGTATTCTCGGTATAGATATGAAAGAAAAGATAGAAAAACCAAAAATAATTTTATTTTTCTATGTAGTCCCCTGCAATTTCAATACACTTACGAGATCGCGAAATCATCTTTATCATACCCCCCAAAAAATTATTTTCGCGATTTATGGCCGCTTTGAGCTCTTCATCGTCCGAAAATCGCTTTCCACGAAGCTCTTTTTTCAGGTTAGGGAACAAAAAATAGTCGCTAGGTGCCAGGTCTGGGCTGTACGGTGGATGATTAATTTCTTGGAAACCACACTCCTGAACAGCAGCCTCGACACACGCGCTGAATGAACGGGCGCGTTGTCATGGAGCAGTAAGGTCAACATTTTCGCGTCCGCCATTTTGTTGCACTCGAAGCAAGATTGTGAAAAAAAGTATTATGATATAAACCGCCTAAAATTTTAAGTTGTCACCTTGGATAATGTCATAAGAGAACCATAGACAAAAACTACCCTCATTACTGACAAAAAAGTTCAGATACCGAGAATACTTTGAACGCCCTACGTATTTTAGCTATGTTCCTTCATAACATAACTTTCTCAAATGTTAACCGATTTTGACAATTATTTTTTTGTTCGAATAGATAAAACGTCCCATTGATCCCATTTTTTGATCCGATGAAGACATTCAGACATGGAGAACAGAACTTTTCAATGGACAGCAGTAAATAAGGCCTAACGGGGCCCATCGGTTAGTAATATGCGTATGTTTCATAATATAGCGTAAAAATAGTCCCAGGGTAGTTTGGTGATGTTCTGGTGAAGACTTTCGGCAATTGGGAAATTCAAATTTTAAAGCGAATAATTAATTAGGTTATGGTCATAAGGCACTTGATTTTTTTCTCCCGCTCTCCACTAAAAACTGAAAAATTAAAAAACTGTAGTCTGAGCCCAGTTTCATCACCAGCACATATATTTTGGGCACCGACTCCAAATTATACTTCTACAATACCTACATTTATACGTACTTCTAATTTAATGGTACCTATTCTTTTAAATTAGTGCTGTAGTGTTTTCTAGCCGGCTTTTATTTTGATTTTTTTTTCTAAAACCGGATTGTTTTTGAGTAGTTTAAGCAGTCAGGCTTTGCGTAATTTTAATAAGCATTGTATTCGGTTTTGTCCTTCAAACTATAAAAAATATTTTTTTAATTCTACAATTTCAATCGTAGGCACTTGCGTATGCCCGCCGCCATCTTGAATCGGCGCCCGCGCCGACCAATGCGCGTGGATTTGTACTAATGACATGCAAAATTACCCCTAACAAGCGCCCGCGCAGCTTCGCTCCCGTCGAAATTACATTAATTTTCCTTTAGGTATGCAAGTACCTACTTTAGGTGCGGTGTAAGTGTAACTGGGCGGTCGTGGTTGACTGACATGCTAATATTTCCCTGCCATTTATCGAAAGCGGGGGAAATATGTAAATGTTGCTATTGCATAGAATAGAGGAATAGAACAATAATAAGAATAATTTATTGAATCAGGCGCAAAATAAAGTATAGATAGGATACATATACACTGTTTAATAATACTGACACACGACCCGAAATCTAGGCATATTGCTGACCAAAACAAACTACTTACTTTATCCATAACATTTTGCTGAGAAATATTCTTTTTGTGTTACTAAAATTATATTATTTATTTATTTCAGATAACATTGATCCATTTGATTAGTACGCACAATTATTAATTTGTTAGTATGACAATCAGAAAAACGGTAGCACGCGATGGACGCGTAACTTTCAGCGTTATTGTACCACGGCGCGTAGTATTTAAAAAAAAGTAGCGCTTTAACAGTATCTGCACTACTCTTGTTTGAGACCCCGACGTTATTAATTTCGGATTGAAATTTCAAATTCTTTATCCATAAGGAGACCTTAAAATTGTGATTGCGTTTTTTTCCTTGGTACTCGTATTATGGATTTTCATGTCTGCGATCTACAAGCGGGAAACAAATTGTCAGGTTTTGCAAGTCGCAGCGGCTTAGTTGGGCGGGTCACCTGGAGGGGATGCCGGACAACAGCGCGACCAAGACTATGACCGGGCGGACGCCGCAACAAAAGAGACCATGAGGTAGGTAGAACCAGAAAACATTGGATCGACTGTATTGAAGAAGACCCAAGAAAAATGGGCAAACAATCGAACTGGAAGAGGTAGAGGAACGTGGAAGAAGTAAAGTTGTGTAGGAGGTCAAGACCCACAAAGAGTTGTGGCGCCCCATAGAAAGTAAGAAGTAAGTAAGACCTACAGGGATAAGCAGAATCAGATATTTACCACTTTGTATTTGTATTGTATTTATTAATATAAAAATGAACATGTTACACTTGCTATAATAAGGCCCCACAAAACCAAATGCTTGGTTTGACTGTGGGAGCAGACTCGTTAGCAATAGTTTTACTACAGATTGACATAGCACTTTTACATAAGAATTGCGCACTAGCACTTTCTGTTAGTAAAGATATGTTTGAATGTTTAACAGTTCAAAGCATTACTTACAAAAGTAGTTGCTGGATACAATCTAAATTAGACTGCTTCAAATACCTTTTGTATGCCAGTCGAAAGGGTGCATAATTATGTTGTCTTTGATTGCTCTCCAGCATTTCATTGAATAGTATTGGTAATTTTCCTTTTAGCATTCTATCACCAAAATAATTATTCAAACTAAATGTTTGAAATTTACCTCTATAGACGTCCGACCATTGGTTAAGGAGTTATGAGGGAACATAGAATCGGACATACTTACGTATATACATACATAAGAGCTAAACACATTATTCTCTCTTTGGGCTCCGTCGCAGTCGGGTAATATTTAAAAAAAAAATTACTACATTCTTTTTGTTGCACTAACCCGTGCCGAGAACAATTTAAAAAACGTACATATTACAGAGAAGTTTGTAAAGAGGCTCGGAATTTCGCCGATGGTTGCACTTGCCCATTAGCTTAGTAAGGAGAGCGCTGGCACGGTTAGCCAGATATTGCGGGTTCAAGTTCCGGTATGGGTGGAATTTTTAGCCTCTAAATAGAACATTTAAACAAACAACAAAACGTTTAAACAAACAATAAATACATGAAATAAAATAAAAATATAGTTTTGGGTGTCATATTCTATACCCGCATCGCTTTGCCTCCGACTGCAAATGGATGAAGTATGAAAATATAGAACAATACTTTAAGATTATCAATCTAGTTAGTGTTAGCTGAGTCTTGTTCCAATGTAGGTATTACACTCACAGAGAGTCGAGAACTTAACCTCCCTCGTTAAAATGCTAAGTCTACAATTACAAGAAAGAATTCCGATCATTAGACACCACTCTCTTGAGAGCACCTACCCCTAGCGGCAGCCAACTAAACCATTCTGACAGCGAGATCCTTATAGCGAGCGCAATTAGGGTTATATTTGATTGGCTTACATGTAAACGTATGTCTACAATTTCTTCACAAGAACTGTTGCTGATACACAGAAGAATAGTAGTTTCTAATACGTCGTAATACGGATGATGAAGTGCAAAAGAAGTGAACCATAAGATTGGTTCTCGAATAAATTAGTCCAAGTAATTTGTTGACAAATGACATGTATCGGCGGTCGGAATGTCATTTTGTAAATTATGCCGTATGGTCATTCGTTATGATGGTGTGTTGGTAATTTGTCGTGTCACGCGAGCCAGGAATGTCGGTCGCGCCTGGTGAAACTTACCGTGGCCTAATAAGGCCACAGTCAATCTCAGAGCTAACTCGATTATTTAGGTTTTTTAAGGCCATTATTCACTACTAATGAATGTTGATGAAGCGAAAGAGTGGCAAACCCTGCTACCCCCTGGATACAGACGTCAGTTCCTATGTTTTCATCACATAAACTCTCTAAATCCCGGAGGGGTGGGCAGATACCAGGGCTTGCCATTATTCGTAGAGGTTTTTAGTTTTTTTTATTTATTCAAAAAAATAAAAAACCTTAATATAATACACAATTTCGATAAAATGCGTAGCGATGTGAGACAATGGCTTTTAGCCCGGAAACATTCTCCAGTTGACCTAAATCGCCTAGTTCTATTCAATACAAACTTTTTTCATTTAGTTTTTCGCGACACGTCTTAAGTAAGGTCAGAAATTACAAATTATTTCATCATCAGCCATTTGACGCCCACCGCAGGACATAGGCCTCCCTCGTGGTTTCCCAAGCTTCCCGGTCTTGTGCTGCCCGCATCCAGCGACTCACATAGCTCGAAGAACTGATGGCCGTTGGGGCGAAAAGGTTCTGAGCTGGCGACCGCGGACCGGACGACGCAGTGTGGGAAGGCCACCAACCAGATGGTCTGACGACCTGGTTACAAATGAATTACTCAATAGTAATTCAATCTGGTTAGAGTAGGTATTATGAAGAGAGAGCTCATGTCTGACCGTACCTTTACAGATATTGTGGGTTCGATTCTCACTGGGAGCCGTCATGCATTTGAACAAATAGTCAGAGTCTGGGACCTTGCCTAGTTTCTACAGCACAAGGTTTTGAAACCAGGACAACTGATTACGTTCAGTAGAGACTATTATTATGTTCTTCAATTTTATTATCGAAGATATTATTTTGAAAAGAACTTGACTATCTTATATCTCCAGACTGATAAGAACACGATAAGTATTATTACGATATTTATTATAAGAGTTTCAGTTTGATTGTAAAATCAAGTGGTGATGTATGAAGTTTAAATAAGGAGTGTTGATTCCACGCAAAAAAAAGATTAAAAGCGATATTAGGATTATATTACATACAAGGTGTTAACAGGCTGGCGTAGGTACCTACATCCCAAAAGTCACGTATACATTACCTATTACGAATATTTCTGTCAAAGGAACCATACTATGCCCGAGAATGGTTCTTTTAAACGGCTTAGGGCTAGTTTGTGAATTGAGAATTTCGCTAAGTAAATAGTTAATTATAGTGCGGTTTCTTCGAATTTCTCAGAAAAGAGCGTGACAGGACGTTTCTTAAGTATTTACTTAGTGAAATTCTCAATTTAGAAACCGGCCCTTAGGCCGATATTCAGAAACACAGCGTTGAGCTACACTTAACGAGCACTAAGCTGAGCATCGGCTGAGCAATCTCAACAAAGACTCAAGAATTTTGTATTCACAGTCAATATCTCGACTCGAACTCAGCTAAGCCACAGCTCAAGCTAAACTTACGTGAGCGTGTAATCTGTGGTACAGTTTTTGACGTTACCGGTTTATATTATCTGTTAAAGCTACATGAAAGGCATACAATAATCCACAGGAGTGAATGAGATGGCAACAAATGTCGAAACTTTTTACGCGCGGTTATACTTTATTTTGACTTCTCATTACTCTAAAAACACAATTTAACTTTTCGAAGGAAAATGAGCATGCAAAATGTCAAATTGTGAATAAAAAAAAGGTTACTTCACCACAGCCACAGGTTATTTAGAGTTCTCGAATTGCCTACAGGTGTCGCTACTTTCTTCGTCATTGCCACCTTGAGTCTGAGCTAAGTCGCCGAAATCCACTACTCAGTCTCAGCTTAGCTTGCGCTCAATTTTTGTTATCTCAAACTCAACTGTGAATACAAAATATCCCTGAGACTTTCATTTTGACAGTTGGAAGACCCGGACTCACATTGAGCTCACGCTCAAAATCGTTTCTAAATATCGGCCTTAGTCTTATAAAACTGAAATAAATGGTTTATCAAGAGATATTGAAGTTAAAATACGTTCCTTTTAGAAAAGGTATTTCTGCATTATAACATGAATATTTTTTTACGTACTCTGTTTTATTTATACCGTTAGAAGCCGCCATCAGATTTATAGCGGGTAAAGCTAATTGTATTGTAAATTTGCTATTGAGAGTATTGTTACTTGCCTTTTGGAATTGCATGGGTGCTGATAAAAATAGCATAAAACTGCCTCAAGCCTCAAGAAATTGTGAAAAATATATTGGCTTTTCCATATACCTGGATATATTATAAATGTGAAAGTTTGTGAAGATGTGTGGATGTTTGTTACTCAATCACGCAATAACAATTAAACGAATTGCGACGAAATTTTATATGGAGATAGTTTGACTCTCGGGGACGGACATGGAATACTTTTCATCGCGGAAATTACTCATTCTATGTGGACGAAGTCGTGGGCAAAAGCTAGCAGCAGATATTTTCTTTTCAATTTCAAAGTAAACTTTTTTGATGTGTTCGTATTTATTGAGTATAAGAATTTTGTTACACCTTGTATAAAGATGACTACCGCTTACCACTGCACTGTTATAGAAGCGAGCAAATTGCCTCAAGCTTTCTGATACAAGGTTGGAAAAAGGTCCCTGCTTAGGTACGACTTAGTTCAGGCCAAATGAGACTTAATGTCGTGTGAGCAGCATTGCATATACCTCTTGAGCACAATTGCATCAATTGCATTCCATTGTGTATACCTATTGAGCACAATTACATCAATTGCATTCCATTGATACCACCATAGGCGCCGCTAGACTACATCGACTTATTTTTCAGAGTTCCGTAACCCAAAGGGTAAGGGATCCTATTACTAAGACTCCACTGCCCGTCTGTCTGTCTGTCAGTCACCAGTATCTCGTGAACTGTGATAGCTAGACAGTTGAAATTTTCACAGATGATGTATTTCTGTTTCCACTATAACAATAAATAGTAAAACAGAATAAAATAAATATTCAAGGGGGGCTCTCTTACAACAAACCTGACTCTTGCCGTGTTTTGCTAGATATTAATAACAGCTACAGGTAGACGCTTGAAATATTCAAATGTTGTATGGATAATGGTACAGAACTTGGCCGGTTTTTTTCACCGAGTCGGTGATGTATCCAGTTTTTACAACCAAGCTGCGGTTCAGCGAAGAGAAAAAAAAAGAATAGAAAATAAAAAAATATATATATAAACATGGAATGTATATATATTTTTATCCATATCTGTCTATTTAAACATATAAGTCTTTACTGTGTATTAAAATCCAATTTTACTAAAATAACCTATAGTTGCCAACCCGTCTGCCAAGCGTGGCGATTATGGCAAAACCCCTCATGGTTAGGGGCCTATGTCCTGCAGTGGGCGTCAAATGGCTGATGATGATGGTTCTAATTGATTTCCAGAACTGGGCCCAGGCCTACGTGCCCCTGGCTTACACGTTAGAGTTGCCAGGCCTTGGCAACGGGTTCCTGCTGGAGCCACAGTTTATGCATCAGATCAACCAAGAGACCTGGCTGGGCTACAAGGCAGCGGCGCGCGTCGCCCTCTACAACTATCACGCTACCAACAATTTATAGTTTGCTCTGATGGATAAGTTATGTACGATAATTAAATACAAACATAAAAGAGAACACATTTTTTTTCTTGGGATGCAAATACAGGAAAGTGCAGGTGTTAGGGTGATGCAGGATGAACCTATCCTCAGTAGTGAGATTTATTTATATTATGTTGGATAAATAAAAAAACTAACTGCCGGTTTCTGAACTGGTAATTTAAATATTAGTAAGTAAACACTTAAGACTGCTTTTGCAATAGATATTCCTCTGGCTCGCACTTCCAAACAGTTTTAATGATTGTACAAAAAATAAGTATAGGCACTTAAGTCTAAGGCGTTGCCAGAAAGTATTATCAGGACCATTTAAGATACACGTTTGTTATGCAAAAAAACCATCATGGTCTTTTTATTGTCAAATCATTTTTTTCTCACTCTTGTGCAGTAAAATCCAGCTCTTATTTATTTCAAACAAGATCACGTTTCTCGAACGAATTTTGATGATTCTAGTCTACGGCTTGCACAAACATCGTGTTTTCATTTGGATTTAAGAAGAGGCGTCTGGATGCGTCCTCTTGGTCGCGCATTTGGCTGGGTTAATTTTATTTTTATTTAAATTTGGAGAATACTCCTGTAGACGAAAAAAGTTGTTGAAAGTCTTCGCGACATGCTTTGGCTGCATAATTTGTGTCTTTTTAAAGGGTAGCGTTACGTTATGTGTTTTTTTTTTATTCTTACTAATATTATAAACGCGAAAGTTTGTATGTGTGGATGGATGGTTGTTACTCTTTCACGCAAAAACGGCTGAACGGATCCGGATGAAACTTTGCACTGAGATAGATTATAGTCTGAATTAGTACATAGGCTATTTTTTATCCTGGCAAAATACCCATCAAAATTACCACGCGAACGAAGTCGCGGGCAACAGCTAGTTATTTATAAAATACTAGCTGACTTGGCGAACGTTGTTTGCCATATTAATTAGCCTGCGACTTCTTCTCAGACCAGCCAAATGTACACAAAAAAATTCATGAAAATCGGTGAACCCGTTTCAGAGGTGTTCGATTCAAACACTGTGACACGAGATTTTTATATATTAGATTTATTTTCGTATAAAACCACATATTTATATTCAGTTTTATTGTTTGCTTTTGAAATTCTGCTTATGAATTTTATTGTGTTTTTTTGAGGTTTAATTTATTTTAGTAATTTTTAACATTTGCTAGGATTTCTATTTGTAACTTTATTATTTATTTTATTGGCTATTATCTTTAAGAGTCTTTATTTTTACAAGAATCTTTCATACCCGTTGTTAACTAATGCTATTCGTGTTTTTTTAGCATTTACTTCTGTTTTCATTAGAATATCCTTATAATACCTATTAATGAAAGAATTTTTATTGGTACGGATATCTTTCGCGTGTTACATTATCTCATTCAAAATTGTTATTTTTTTAAATATTATAAATTGTGTTTATTTCAAAATATGACGATGTTTATATTAGATTTTCCATAGACCAAGAAAGTGGATTCCACTAAAATTACTCTTTAAATAAGGTTGAAATTGTTTTACAACACGATTAAACTAAATGATGATGAACTCCCTATTTTATTCCTATAACACCTACACAATTCAAAGTAAGTATTAACTGTCCGATAAATCTATTTTAAAACTGTGTGCAAACCGTGTGAAAAATAAACCTTATTGCATTTGTGTACCTGGCAAAGAAACTTTGCGATGGTGGCTCATTTTCCAAAAATACTGTTTTTAAACAAAAGATTTCAAAACATGTAAAGGTTATTATGTGATTAATTTGGTATACGTCTGCCTACAGTCTCGTAAACGTCATCAAAACTGATTTTAACTGAGAGTTAATTGACAAAATTTTCAATTATTGATTTTAAAACAAATGATCATGTCCGATCTTTGGACTGTTTTATCATAGAGGTCAATTTAAACAGAAATTTGCTCAGAATCGTGCGGTGATTCTGTGAATACATTAAGTTTTGAGCAACTTAATTTATTTCACATCAAAACTTACACCGATACGGTAAGTACGTATAGTTAGATCGGCTTCTTTATTATCTGATATTTTGCCAAGTTGTAAAACAATTTCGTGAATTCCTTGATAACAATTTATCAATCGATGGCTCTTTAATCGACACAATACTCAGTTGGTATCGGACCGTAGATCACGAAATCAACATGTGGCGTGAGTGTGTGACGATTCTTGCACTATTGGCTGTAGCTAATGCTAATGCAGCAAGCGTTGGAAGCCGCCATCAGATTTATAGCGGGTAAATCTAATTACTTTTCCATAGGCTTATTCAAGTAAAAACTTATTTAGGCGCACTTTTTCTGAAAAGTTTATGAAACCGAACCGTCGGTGATGCGGAATCACATATACTTGGCTCCAATCAGTCGATGACGCAGAATCGTGTGTACTCGGCTCCAATCGTCGTCCTAATTTAGAAAACCATATATTTTTTTACTTCTATCCTGTGGTCAGAAGTATATTATAATATTTTTGTGTCACCAAAGAAAATGAGGGATTCTTTTCATTTTCTTGACATTTTGTATCCCTTTTATTTATTTATCACATGGGCAAATGACAAACAGAAAAACGTAGCCGCTAATGAAAAGATGCCATTCCAACTACGAGTAAGCATTACCAATTCTAATTCAGAATAGGTACAAGCATCCGCATGTTCATCATTTGTTAATTTATGGTAGCAATTCCACTCACTAACTGTGAATGAAAACATCTGAGTCTTCAAGATGCTTGTAATTTCTGGTAATTGCCCCAGTAGACAAACTCAAACATTTAAATTGAAAAAACAGATACGAGTGTGATTAAGCTGATACCAAAATTAGTGTTAAATTGACATCTTATTCCAGCTACAAAGTGTACAGCATCGAACCACGTGACTCTAGTGAAGCTGCTACTTTAAACGAACTGATCGACGCCCTGCAGCTAGATGAATGGCAGGCACCCGCTGTTGGCCGCACCGGTTTGCTGATGGCCTCACCAGACCAGCAGTCACTGCTGCTTCAAGCGCTGAAAGAGCGTGGGGTGGCATACTCGTTGCATACGGAGGATGTGGCTGAGCTACTAGAAAGAGAAGAAGCGCAGTTGAAGTCTTGGAAGAGTAGGAGGAACAGGAATGTGCCATTTGAAGACTTCCCACGTTACAGTGAAGTAAGAATTATGCTGTGTTTTGGTAATTTTCTTGAAAATTAAGTAGTAGCTTAGTTCAGGGTTTAGGGAATAGTTCACATTATTAGGATTAGGGATGTCATTGTACAATCTAATCAACTTTGGACATATGAGATTTCGCATCCACAGAATTACGTCATTATCTTCCAGTTTCTTTTACTCGAACAATCTCTTAATATACTGTTAACAGATCGCAGTTGTTTTTAATTTGTATGCACTTTGCCCAAGTGATGGCGGTTAAAGGTAGAGTAACTGATTTAGTGTACGATAAACGGGGAAAGGTGTTAGATGCCAAAATGAGACTGTTTGATAAGATAAGATAGAAACATTCTTTATCGTACATTAGGAAAAACATGATATAGAATATTTACAATACATAGTACAATTGACAGTTTACTTAATTAGAATTGACAAAAAAAGATTGGTATTATTCCCCTCACTGTGTGCACAGTTTTGCGTCTAATATGTCCAAGAGCAGTCATTGCTTTATTTTTTTAAAGAAAGTAACCGAGCTTGTATACATCGACCAATTAATATCGATGGGGCGAAGATGGTTTGTCAGGATCTAGGCAAGTGGTAAATTTTGGTTCTCTGCTTACTCTTCCAGACCGAATAGGTATGTACGAGTATGTATGTTTTGAACAACTACTATCGTTGAAAACACGTTACTTCACTGATGTTAGTTTATTACCTATGCCTCGATCATTGAAATTTTGGCCTTCCGAACTTGGAGTCTATTATTATCTAAATATTCTACAGATAAGAGAACAAGTAGAAATTAACGTTTTTTCTAAACGGGTAGTATCTTATTCAACATTAATTTCCATAGATCAACGCGTACCTTCAGCAACTTGCAACAGCCCACCCTGACCGTGCCACTCTGGAGCTGGCCGGCCTCAGCACAGAAGGTCGGGAGATCAATCTAATGCGCGTATCCACCACGAACTTTACTGACACCACCAAGCCGATCATAATACTTGACGCGATGCTGCATGCCAGGGAGTGGGCAACGACGCCCACTCTACTATATGCGCTACACAGGCTGCTTGAAGCACCAACGAGTGAGGATCTGGAGCTGTTGAACAAATTGGATTGGATCGTGATGCCGCTGCTGAACCCTGATGGATACGAGTATTCGCATACTGTTGTAAGTACATCAATTAATTTCGTTAGATTTGATCTTTACCTATTTAACAATGAATATTTATGTATCAGAGATCTAAGATGGTCGCAATTATTGTAGCTTTAGAGTCTGAGGAATAATCAATCCAGCCAGTCTAACTTTTTCTAAAAAACCAGTAGCACTCGACGCTTTGATGTCCTTGTTGCCAACAAGGACAAGGACTCCTGCATGGATACATTTTTTTATTTATTCTCAGTAAAACAAGAAAAACCAAAATTTCATTAGTTTGCCAAACTGTCAATTTGGCAAATTTTGCAAACAAAAGTGAAAGTGCTTATATTTTTTACGAATATTCAAACGGTTACAAAGAAATGTTAGGTCTATATTCAGATCTATTCTACATTATTGCAAGAATTACTTCTGAATATAGACCTAACATTGTGTAGATTTGGCTTTTGTCTGCGCTTGCCTAAGAAAAATTTGAATATAATCACTCCGGGGTATAAACTGGCTGGAATGGCTGAGGCCATTGATATTGGCCCGGACTGAGCTCCGGGTGTTTTTTTTTATATTTGTGATGTACTTGCCTGGTTAATAGATACATAATTACACAGAGCAGCGTTAACTTTATTATAGCTCGGGGTATACTAGTTTGGGACCAAGACAAGTTATTATTATATTCTTTTTGTTGCACAAGGGACAATTTTAAAAACCTATTTAAAGGCTAAAATATCCACCCATGCCGGGACTTGAACCCGCGACCTGGTATGGTTAGCCAAAGGTCGCGGTTTCAAGTCCCGGCATGGGTGGAATTTTTAGCCTTCAAATAGGTTTTTACAAGTTATTATGCTGGGTAGAAGTTATTACCATTATTTCTTGCACATTCTGAACAGGAGCGCTTGTGGCGCCGCACCCGCTCCATCAACCTAAACGTGAGCACCACCTGCATCGGCGTAGACGCCAACCGCAACTTCGACTTGGACTTCAATACCGTGGGTGTCTCCTCCAACCCCTGCGCCCAGACCTACCCTGGAGTGGAACCCTTCTCTGAGCCAGAGGCCAGAGCGGTCAGGGACGTTGTGCTGGAGTATGCCGCAAGGACTGCGATGTATGTTGACGTACACAGTCACGGAAATTGGGTGTTGTTCGGTAGGTTGCTTTTGTAACATAACATTAACTCACGCCTGACTGGACCTGGACTCACGCGAGACCAGGGTCTGACACTTGCTACGATCCTAACAGATCTCTTTTGCTTCATCAACATTCATTAGTCGCTGCCTGCACGCACACCGTTGCTATTGTTTTTACGATAAATGGTTTGAATAAAGTAAAGAAAGCATGGAAGCGAAAAAAAATCAAGGAAAATAAGAATACAAAGATATACAATCGAGCAAACAAAAGTGCTATAGAAGAAAGAGTGATCAGCGCTGGTTTTTTGCTGTGGCTTATTCGCTGGATTATCAGCAAGTGTTTAATTCCTAAGAAAAAATATTCAAGTATGAAAAATTCTCTTGAAGTGCAAGCAAAAAAAAAACAGATAAATTCAGTCCTCAAAATTAAAATTCTAATTACATCGAAACTTATTCTGAACTAAAGTTTACAATTTGACAGTCTTTTGAGAGGCCAGACATCCTAGCAAGCGACCATTATGGACATTCATAATGCTTTAATACAACACATTAAATGAAAGATTTTTTTTATTCATCATCAGCCATTTGACGCCTACTGCAGGACATAGGCCTCCCTCATGGCTTTTCAAGCTTCCCGGTCTTGTGCCCCCCCTCATCCAGCGAATCCCCGCCACCGTAAGCAGGTGGTCAGACCATCTGGTGGGGGGCCTTCCCTGGTGGGGGGCCTTCCCAAGCTGCGTCGTCCGGTCCGCGGTCGCCAGGGATTATTTTTTAATTAATTTTTACCCAAACTGCTGCATTCTATTATTATTTTAGCTTGGGGTAATGGCTCATTGCCTAGCAACGCCGCGGTGATCCATGCCGCGGGCGCAGCCATGGGTGCCGCCATCGACGCGGTCAAACTGCCTCAAGCTCCCTTCTACCGGGTCGGAAACAGCGCTCTCCTTTTGTACCCAACGTCCGGCACCGCACAGGTAAAATGAGCCTTAGATGCTTGCATTTGTCGTAGAATATTTAGATAAAGCGGATATTCGCAAATATTCTCGGATAATAGCAAAGAGCCGGATAATCGAGAAATTCAGAATTTTTATGACTTTACAAAGTAAAGTCTTTACCACAGACTATTTATAATGCGTTATGGAGTGTTTTAAGGGATTCGTGTTTTTATAAATGTGACATTCAATAGATATTCATAGTTTACTATGACAAATGTACATTGCATATCCGATTAGTACAATAAATTAGCCTTGCTATGTTAATCTGTCAACATCGACAGATTAAGAATAGCGTCACTCCGTTTCCTTCCGTGGATGTTGTAGAAGGCGACTAAGGAAATCAATTACCAGGAGACGGGCAGCAGCGTCTTCCTGAGATTCCAACCGCATACTGCGAACGCCACCCCGCCTGCCAAGCGTGGCGATTATGGCAAAACCCCTCATGGTTATGAAACCACGAAGGAGGCCTACGTCCTGTAGTAGGCGTCAAAAGGCTGATGATGATGACATCGACTATGCAGCGAACATCGAATCGTTATAGTAAAACACGAGTTGAAGTATTACAAAATGGGGCCATAATAACGAGCTCAGCATCGAGTATCTGTGGTACGCGGGAGTAGATTTTCCAAGGGTTCAGATGCAACATTTTTGTTGCATATTCACCCGTCATGTAACTGAATAGTGTGCTCAAAAGTGCAGTCAAATGTGCGAAGCAATTTTAATAGTGTACTTTGACCGTTATGTTTTAATTTTTTTGCAGTTTTGTTTGTTTCACGTATAAAGAATGTTTATGGAATGTTTTGAGTATTGTGCCACTAAATAAATGTTTTTATCTATCTATCTATCCATCTATCTTACATGGTGGCTCGTAAACTTGCGTGAAATACGATTGACAACAAAATCTCGCTCTTTAGTGCATTTTGTCAAGACTGCTACACGTGCAGCGCATATAGTGTATTATTTAATATCTTTATTATAATTTTGCTGTTTTGTGTCGCTAATAAATAAAATAGTAATAAAGAGAACGCTAATTATACGCAAAGTCCAATATAACTATGCATTTAGGACACTGATAGGCTGCCGAAACTCTGCAGTCTGTTAGACATGTTCACTGAATCCCAAACTGAATTAGAATCAGAAAAACGTTTTGGCTTTATCATTGTTTTAATATTTTTTTAGGACTGGGCCCAAGTCCACGTGCCTCTGGCTTATACGCTAGAGTTGCCAGGCCTAGGCAACAGTTTCGAGCTGGAGCCGCAGTTCATGCACCAGGTCAACCAGGAGACCTGGCTGGGCCTCAAGGCTGCTTCGCGAATCGCACTCCTCAATTATCATGCTGCCAACAATTAAAATAGTTTGCTTTTGATGTAAATGCAAGATAGAGATTGGTAAACGTGATACAAAGAGAAACACTTTTTTTTTCTTGGTAGGTAAATGTTGCAAGGAAGTGAGATTTATTATTCCTAGGCATGAATAGAAATAAGTACTTACAGACTTTTTCGAATTGGATAAAAAAAACGACTTTGACGACCGATGTCACTAAAACATTCAGTGAGAATAATGTTGGTATATTATTTTTTATCATAGAAATCTCAGTACCACTACTGAACCATATTTAGTTTCTTATATATTACAATATTTGAACTCATGTTCACGATTTTTTTATGTAGTAAAGTTTAAAAGTCATAAAAATACCGACGGCACTAGAAAAGGCACCGAAAAGTAAATTTTTTTCAGATTTTAAATTCTAACCATTAGAGGACTAGTATTGTCGACTATAGATAGAGAACTCTTTTTGGTACAAAAAGAAAAATAATTACACGAGCTTTGTTATATGTAAGTAATGGTTGGTTGGCGGTTTTGTCGCTCAGAGCGATCCCTTCCAGACAACTTGGATCGAGTGGATTGCTAGAAGAATATAGTTGGTAGGTGTGTGTACGTAATTATCAAATAATTTATGACATATCGGTATACTTATGTATAAATCTCAGCTATATATATTTCCCTTTGAAATGCTTAAATCTAAATTTTTTCTATGCAGACACCCGTTTTTGCGGTGACTTAATTGTTAGTTCTTCTTAACTACTAGTTTTAATATTTTGTTGCTATCAGTGGAAGCCTGTTAATTACTTTCTGTTCTCATATTTTTAAATAGTATTAAGTTATATAATGTCAATGGCTTTCCTAAAACTAAATAAATAAATAAATAAATACTCATGAAAGTAGAAGAATTAACTAACAAACAAATACAGAGTTTCATCTCCTTTTCATATTTTAATTTAATAATTGAAGGTATTTAAAAAAAACTTTATTTTAATTTAAACAATCGACGATACGTTTATCCTAAGATCATTTAAATATGTTATTAGGGTCATCAATAGAGTCAATTTAAATAAGTTTTGTTAGGGCTACTCGTTCGGACAAGTGAAATGAATACTCTACGTGATCTTTTTGAACCCCTTACAATACAATAGGACAATACTTACAAAGTCTACTATCGTGTATCGCCACTAGTGTGAAGTTAGCTGGGAATATAATACGACAAAATTAGGAAAGTGGGTTAATGAAAAATATGTCAGTCGTCATTTTACCGACGCGCACTCGCACGCATTTGAGCAATTAAACGGGGTTCGTAAAGAATAAAATGTGGTATCGCTACTATAACTTCAAAATGTTCATAACATAAAAAACAAAGTCATAGTTACTCGTACATGCCCGCACTGGGAATCGAACCTGAGCCTCTCGCTTTAGAGTCCAATGTTCTACCCACTAGGCTAACACTAACACGAACCCCGTTTAATAACAATAATACCTAGATAACATTCCAAATTACGTATATTTAGAATAGAATAAAAATAAAAAATTCATTGGTAAACAATTCTATTCATATTGAATACTAAAGTAATCTCTCGGTCTAAGCCCCGGTTTCTCGTATACTAATAAGCTGTTAATCTACTGTTAACAGCTGTCAGTGGTTTTTTTTTGTATGCACTTTGGTCAATTGACAGCTGTTAACAGTAGATTAACAGCTTATTAGTGTACGAGAAATTGGGGGTAAGAGCTTTGGGTAAGAGATAGGCCTATTTGAGTCCATAGAGTTAAATGAAAGAGTCTTTTGAACACAGAAAATTAGATCATCATCATCATCATCAGGTATCGACTATGTTTGACTATGCTTGTCCACTGCTCGACATAGGCCTCTCCTATTGCACGCCACTGAGCACAGTACATTTCCTTCCGTGGATGTCGTAGAAGGCGACTAAGGAAATAAATTACTAGGAGACGGGCAGCAGCGTCTTCTTGAGATTCCAACCGCATACTGCGATCGCCAACCCGCCTGCCAAGCGTGGCGATTATGGCAAAACCCCTCATGGTTATGAAAACCACAAAGGAGGCCTATGTCCTGCAGTGGGCGTCAAATGGCTGATGATGATGATGATGATGATGAGCACGGTCCTCAGCTACTCTCATCCAGCTATTAACTCAATTAGATATTATTGGTAATAAAAACACAAGAATGAAGCTCCGTTTCAAAATTCGGCCATCTTAATTTTGTTGCATTATAATGTCAAAGGTTGCAGCTACGACGTAATATCTATTACAAGTTAGGTTGTCTAAAAAAGGAGCGAAGAGAAGAGTTCACATTGAAGCATTGAACAGACAGCTTGACGCCTCAAACGAAAGTGAGTGTGCTATTCTGAGAAACCTCGTCATTGTTCCTTTGGCGTTAAATCGACTCTAGGAAGTTATTTAACCCTGGCTTGAAACGGCTTAATATGTAAGTGATGAAAAAAAAACACAAAACTGTATTAGAAAGGAGCACGAGTTAGTGGAGGAAGAATAAAAGATTGAGCCTAATTAGTTTTGATAAAGAAGACCCGGATAAGACGCATCAGTTTTGTGTAGTTTTATGAAGCGTAGCACTGATAAACTAAGTATATTACTTGTATAAAATTATGACTTGCGACTGACCCTCGACATACATACATACATGCGTACATAAGCTCACGCCTGTATCCCAGAGGGGTAGGCAGAGACCAGGGACTGCCACTTACCATAATCCTGACAGATCACTTTCGCTTCCTCAACATTCATTAGTCGTTGCATGCTCGCACGCCAGTTTCGGATACTTTTTATCTTGCCCTCTGCTAATACATCCCCTATTTGGTCTTATCCTCTCGACTCTCGACTGAAAATATATTGAAAATGAAATGCAATTTCTTTTTTACAACAATTTTTGACTTCTCTCTTAGTCGTTGTTTCTTTTCTTTATTATTATTACACATTGCCATAACCCGGTCAAAAGTGTTTTTGTTATTTTATTTATGATATTACGGCACCCCAATGATAACGTTTTGTAGTGGTAAAAATGCTGACAATATGCATTATAAATCGAATATATTTATCTATTTTAAGTGGGCCACCAGGTTAAATCTAGGTTCAAAAATGGCGTGTTGCATAAAATAAAAAGTAGGTCAGTAGTATTTAAAAGCTAATACTTAAAGCGATTGTATCTAAGCACACGGTTAACCTATTTGTTTTCACATATCATTCACACGCTACCCATTCTAAAATAAAAGGTGTGTCACATTTACACGACAGTACAAATTAAAAAGAGTGTAATGTTTTCAGGGTTCAAGTAATGTTTGTTCTTCTAAATTCTTCAACCAATTTAGTTGTGTGTCGTGTTTTTGTTTTTAAATATTTTTTTAAACAATAATCTGCTCCCAGTATACAATAATCTCTTATTATTTCATCTGTTCTCTTCTTTTATCTTTTCTTGTTCACATTTTAATCTAATTAGATGTTGATCTACTTGCATAAAAGTAAGAATCCGGCCAAGTACGTATAAGGCCACGCGCAGTGTAGGGTTCCGTAGAAGGAGGGGTTCTTACCAGCTTTACAGAACCAACAACTTCATCAAAGTAATTTTCAATGGAATTTGTATGAAGTCTTTTTTGTATAAGTTGGTCGCTTCTTCTCGTTAACTTGTAAAGCCTATTTAGCCGCGATAGTTTTTCTTTTAAGTACATTTATATCTGCTATTGACCTGAATTTTTTGAGAGTCCCCAACAACGGGCGCTCAACTCTAACAATTTTTTTTTAATTATATTATTCTACTGTTTTCTTGGCGTGATTAATATGTAAATCTATGCCAAATTTCAGCTTTCTAGCGTCTCTGAGCTAGGCCGCGGACAGACAGACAGACAGACAGACAGACAGACAGACGGACGGACACTAGGGAACCCTAATAAAATAGTTTTAACATGTACAAACAAACGAAACCAAGTAAGCAAGTATTTTTCAAAAAATAATCCGTGAAATTTCTTTAACAAAACATTCTGTCTCGACGCTTATCCTGTGTATGTTATCTATCTATATAAGTAAAAATCATTTGCCACATACACGGCGGAGCATTAGGTACTTGAGAACGGCACGAAAAATTTGACAGTTTTTTTATTCCGTTCGTAATAATGTCAGGGCAAGTTTTTTCTTTGTCCTGACAATTGTAAAATCAATGTTACTAAATTGCACCCATGCGAAGCCGGGGCATTGAATTGACTTGACATCAAGTGCAAATGGTAGGCAAATGATATGCAAATGCGACAGTTACTTACATTGACAGACAATGTATCGTTTCATAATCGGGAGGTTTTTTTCTGGCTCGGCGTAGTACGGTCGGCCTTGCATTCGGCCTTGTAAGGCCTCCTCCGCCTCCGAGTGTAATTATTACCATTTTACACCCCGACGGCTAAGTCTTGATACTTGACGTGTTAGGTGTTAATTTACCGACACGTATTCTCTTCAACATCACGAACATTTTCTCCCAAGGGAACATATCTGGGACCATAATGGATCTAGATATTGAGATTTAAAGTCGCACTTTTTTGGATACTTTTACAGAAATGCATCTGGTTTGAAATTTATCGAGCATTCTTTGGGATACCGAATCTGAAATTTCAACGCCTAATTTATTCAAAATAGTGGCAACTCAAGCAAATGTAGAGCTTATACCACAGAACAATAAAAACAGTAGAAGTGTAAAGTAGGCGTGTCGCGTGTGCCACTATTATGCGGAGTTCCGCGCAACCTAGCCCAGTTCGCCGCAGAGTGTTGTTTAAGCTGGTTGTGTCAACCATAACGGAAAAAAAAGGATTGCGCTGTAAATATGCCTTATTGCTCCATTTTGGAGTGTAAAAACGATAGCCGCACCAAAAACATCACCCATGGTGGCATTTCGTATCATCGGTAAGTAGCATTTCATTTAATTTTGATAAGTTTCTCAATTTTCAATTCCGTTAGGCATTTTACAGCAATGCAAAATACAAAAATGAACTCTGTGTGAATGCAATAAGGTCTATTTCTGTCTTTGTCATTAAATGGAGCGATTCTAGAATGTTCGCTACTCGATCGTACATTGAACTCTCGAAAATAGTGAGATGGTGTTGTCGATAAAGTTATCGATATTCGTTTTGTGCAGAGTTTGAGTGCTTTTACTACTGTTTCATAGTTATCGAGTTAAAAATTAAAATGAATGTAATAATAATTTTAAATTAATTCTAGGCTGACTTATGATATTATTTCCACGTACCTACATGTAATAGTACGCGTAACTTCTTGTAAAAAGTGTACGTCTTATGATCATTTCCGAATCTTCGAATAAAAGACTGAAATATATTCCCACTGCTTTTCAGATTTCCTAAAGATCCTTTTCAGAAGGAAAAATGGATCGATGCGACAGGGAGACAAAATTGGATGCCAGCAAAGACAAGTACAGTAAAGGACAGTAAAGATATATTTTAAGCTTTATATATTTTTCGTTGTTTGTTACTAATTGATTATATAAAAAACTGGTTGGTTGGTTCCTTTTTTTTCTTAGTAAAGTTGATCCTTTAACTATTGCATTTGTAATATTAGTATGGATAGATATATACTAGCTTTTGCCCGCGATTCACCCCCCCCATTTCACCTCCTTAGGGAATGATATCCGGGTTAAAACTATCCTATGTGCTTCCCGGGGCCGATTTATATATATATCCATACTAATATTACAAATGTGATAATATGTCTGTTACCTCTTCAAGCTTAAACCGCTGAATTGATTGCGATGAAATTTGGTATGGAGATAGTTTGAGTGGTCCCGGGAAGGACATGGATAGTTTTTATCCCAGAAATCATCCTATCCCCCATCTAAATCGGTTCAGATCGGTACAGAAACACAGACACACTTGCATTTACAGTATGTATATGGATTAGTATGGATATATGAACAAAGGAGATTACTGTACAAGCTAGTACAATAATCTCCTTTGTGTAAATAATACTAAAATCTTAGATAAGGATAAAAACAATGAAAATCCTATACTATTAATGTCTTACTTTCACTTAAATTCATAATCACAGATATTATAATAGTAAAAGTTATTATCGATATCATAAGCTACGCACTACGTACATCACTAGTGCAATCGATGGACATCTGTTGCCGGGCGGCCGAACTACATGTTTTGTTGATGCGTCGTAGTTCGGCTACTTGTCACTAGATGACAGCACTTTCTATGCAATTTTTGCATTTTGTTTTCAGACATCGTAAGTAACAGACAAATACAACGTAATTTCGACAGCGTGGCCCTGTCATAAGGTTTAAAATATGTCAACATGCTGGGGTTTATAATTTCATCTTAAGTAAAACGACACGGCCAATAATGTTCAAGATTTCTTTGTAGTTAACCATGTGATAGTGTGAGTACTGGCGACAGCGGTTCCGATTGTAATTCAGGCGTATGCCACTTCCACTGTTTTTTTTCTGTTCCGTGGCTTATACTAATCATAAATAAAAACATAAGTGAGAACGCGCCCATTACATTTTGATAACCCTTTTCTGATAATAATAGTTATTGCTTTCAGGATTGATGTTTTACATAAACTTAAAGCTCTTATAATACTCTAAATAAACACTGCTAATTAATGCCGATGCTTAAAGTAACTAACTACGGCCTTATACAGTTTGATCTGAATTTTATTTTCTAAAGTGATGAGTGAAAAATTATGATTGTTTAACGCTTTATGAACAAATTTTTAGCTAGAAATATCTATCTATCTATCTATACAGTACATGAATGACGCCCCCTGTTGGGCCTCTTCCCCGTTACACCAACCAAATATAATAACGATAAATTATTGAAATTTTTAAGGTATTTAACACAATAGGACATTAAGTAGGTATTTATAATAAGTTACGTTGAGATACTAATAATTTATTCATTTCATTTCTCTAATAGTAGTCTCAGACAACAAAATCAATTGAGTTGTTTATTGTGGTTAAGCCACAAAGGCCACAATTTATTACTGAGCTCGTGAAACAACATCCAATTGCAAGCGGTGAGCAAGTACCGGAACGTTGCAGTCGAGCTATAACTTACCTGCCACGCCACAATATAGTTTATCGACTGAAGCCCGAGTCATACAAATATTACCACAATAGTGCCGCGACGGAAGTCGAAAACAGCGCACATGTTTTCGCGCCTTCCTAGTTTTGTTCGGTGTTTCAAAAATATTTTCTTCGTGTCTTACAATATTTTAAAGTCAGTTTCGATTCATGACGATTCAAACTTGCGTCGACAAAGTTTCAGAAGAACATTATTTGAATAAATAGGTACACACTCGAAAACTCACTATTTATAACTCACTTCACGCAACATACTGGCATACCGGCGTCTAATTCAATACAGTTTGGCAGAATAATTTTAGAACGAGACGCTTATATGAATCATAGTAGTAGGCCGCCGGTGTACTAGATACACGTGTCTGTTCAGATTCTGTCGTGAATGCCGGCTTGAGTTTGGAGTTTTGGACGGAGTACTTCTAACACGCGTGACTTGTAGTGTCTTTTGAAGAAAGAAGAAAGTTTTGCTGACTGTTGAGAGGGTAAGGTGAAACTATTTCATTTTATAATTCTGAATGAGAATTTCACTTAGTAAATGCTTAAGTATTGCTGTTTCTTCAGATTTCTCAAAAATTATCGGGACAATCATTACTTAAGTTTTACTTAGTAAAAACAATTCGGATAGGCGGGTGCAGTTCTAAGGTGTAACTTAGTTCAGGCCTTTAGGTTATATTTTATAAGTACATTACCTACAGCCAGAAACGAAGCACCACTCGCTTTGTTTCTGGTCCCGTTTTGGCCTCATTTGCGAAGCGCAGATGTTCATGTTTTCGTTGTTGCCTGTAATAAAGTGTAATCTCGAGACCTAACAGTAATGTTGTAAAACAGTAATGATAAGTCTTTAAAATTTTAATGTTATTCGTAACCACCGATCTACGATGTTTTACCTACAATTCATTATCAAAGTATCACTTCACAAGCTACATTTGTCAAGAAACTATTGTTTTAACAATGGCATCCAAATACAAAGATTAATTTGTTTTAGCAGCAATTTTTTAAATGCATTATAATTATCTATTATATGTATACAAGACAAACGTACACGTCAACATTTTACAGATATCAAATAATGAATTTTGCAATACCGATTCAATTCGCTTTTTAAAGTATCATCATCATCAACCCATTATGTCCCCACCGAGGGGCACGGGTCTCTTCCCTGAGGAAGGTATAGGCCATACTCCACCACGGGGGCCAAGTCCGGATTGGTGGAGGCTTGTAGACTAGTGGCTCGTCTACTGTCAGAAGTTGTCAAGCCGCCCTAAGGCCTCTGACTTGGCTTAACGACTGCCATCTGTCGACGGCAGCCGGCACCAACAGCTTAACGTGCCTTGCGAAGCACGGAACCGCTCGGAAAAATGCCACTAGCGTTAGGCATAGACGGCGACCCATCCATGCACTGAACGCGCCCAGTGTTGCTTAACCCTCGTGATCGTTTAAGATCACTCAGGCAGCCGGGGCTACGAGCGGTGCTTTTTAAAGTAAGAAACTAATTTTGTTTTGTCAGAAGCACTTATTAGTAACAAATAGGAAGCTCCTCTCACTTCGCTCGCTCCGCGTAGCGAGATCACAAGCCTGACCCGACCTGACCTACTGTTCCCGGGCGAGCATGATTATACTTACTATTTACACTAAATTTTATTAGGTTGCGTGTGCACACCCACCCAGAGTCGCATAAAAGGGCTATCAGGCTTGTCAGAAAGTGCCCTGAGCAGCGCGTTGAAGGTGCTCTGTAGTCGCATTCTGGTCGACGCACGTCGCGACGTATCGCCTCGCTTACGCAAAATCGCGTAAAAATTGTCAATGCGAGCTTCCGCAAACATTAACGACACGCTGTAATACCTAAGGCTTGGAGCCCACTGATCTGGCGTCTGGCTCGGGCACGGCGCGGAAATTATTCTGTTTCATTCAAATACCGTACCAAACACACGGTCATAAGGTCATTATCTTAACACACTCAACGGCCTTCCGTCGGACGTGCTATAATAGCACGCCATTTCGGCGCCTGCGCCCGATTGCAGTCGGTTCCACGTCAGTCCCCAGTCAGTTCCTTCGCTCCAGGCCTTTTAATAGTTATGCCCGTGCCGTGCCCGCGTCATGCCCGTGCCATGCCCATGACATGTCTGTGCCAGGTCCGTGCCATGCCAGATCAGTGGCTCAATTATGCGCACCAAATCCTGAGCGATTCCAATCGCTTAACTGTCAAATTCCATACTAATTTGACAGTTAGACGATTGGAATCGCTCAGGTTTTGGTGCGCGTAATATAGGGGCAGGGGGCTCCGCGCTTAGTCTTCCTCAACATGGATAGTGCTCGTGGAATCTTTTGACATTGCTAGATCCAGCTACTTATAGTACTTGTAGCATCCGTGTAAATCAGCCTTGGACCTATGAATCCAAATTATCTGTGAACATTGCTCCAATAGCAAGTAATAAAAGTTAATTATTTACTGTGACGCAGACCTGATTTCACTATACAAAATAAGCTTAGTTCAGAAACTAAACTGGTTTAGAATCGTAGTGCTCACTTTTAGTTAACAAAATAGGGTAAGTATGTCATTAGCAAAAAGGCAGGATAGAAACCCGGCCCCGGATTCGGACTCGCGCACGAAGGTTAACGTACCTTTATCTATAAAACCTTTGAATATTTTAAGAATCTACCTGTTGTCGTGATTAAAATCGAGCAATAAACGGCAAAAAATCACTTTTTCACCTCACTAGCTCGTAAAAGCTCTGTTTATCATTCGAAATCAGCGTGGAAAATCGCACTTTATCCGCTAGCGTGGAAAGTGTTTTTAAAATTCGAATATTTTTATTGAATAAAGGTTTCGTACAATAAATTACATATATATAGAACCTCATTGGTTTCGTAATAGTTTATATTCTCTGTAGCCAGTCCATTGATGATTGAAATGCAAATACTTATTTCATGTCATGCGCCAGCCTCATTTAAAGAATCGCACTGGCCGGCAAGAAAATTTGATTTAAAAAAAAAAATAACTTTCAATATTACCAATTGTAGTAATTTTACTTTTAATTTTTGAAATAAATAAACAGTAATTTAATATTTATTAAAACTGTTTTTCTTGCACCTAACATTTTCCTCGCTTTAGTGAGGTGAAAAGTTGTGTGTTGCGCTCGGCAGCAAAGTTATTTAGCGTCTCGTACCTTTGAAACCCTCGCTACGCTCAGGATTCTATATTTGAACCACTCGCTTCGCTCGTGGCTCGTGGTTCGCTTGCTCAGGTTTCAATACAAGGTACTCACGCCAAAAATTTACTTTGCAGCCTTGCATAACAAATAACTATTGTTCTATGGGAGCCCCCCTTAAATGTTTATGATGTTCTGTTTTTAGTATTTTTTGTTATAGCGGCAACAGAAATACATCAACAGTAAATTTCTACTGTCTAGCTATCACGGTTCATGAGATACGGCCTGGTGACAGACAGACAGACAGAGGGACTGTAGAGTCTTAATAATAGGGTCCCTTACCCTTTGGGTACGGAACCCTAAATAGTACCCAAAACTGTCGAGCGTGCGTGCGGCGAATAATTAATGTTAATGAAGCGAAAATAGGTTTGTCAGGAGCGTCGCGAGTGGGAAACCCTAGTCTACCTGAAGCAACTTTTGTTCCATGGCATTTATTATTTTTTACGATTTTTCTATTTGGAAGCGGTGCTTTGTGATAGATAGAGCTCAATATAATTAATCTCAATATCATGGTGGACAATGGCCCAAATATGAAACTAACCCCCTGATTTTCGTACACTAACAAGCTGTAAGCACATTGGTCAATTGACAGCTGTTAACAGTAGATTAACAGCCTGTTAGTGTACTAGAAACTGGGGGTAAGTGTGGAAATCATAGGTCTAATTAAGTACCTATCATACGATGTAAAAAAGGGTGGCTGGGTTAGATAAACTTTTATGTAAGTTTGTTTTTAATGGCATTCGGACTTAGTTCGAATTGGCATTTGCATTATAAAAGTAACCCTGTTTATGAGTTTGCTCCCTATATGGAGATCAAACTAAGTTAAGGGTTCGATTGGTATGCTAAAGTTGAGAAGAGTTGAATCAAAGGATCTTGACCATTAGCAGTATCGCTAAAATCTAAATAGTGTCACCAGTTTTCAATGTCCATAATTCATGTTTTCAATTATGAAAAATAGGGGTTTTCTTATAAAACCATGACTTCTCCGTAATTCTAAATTAATAAAGTTATACAATAATTAATGCTTCCGGTTTAACGACCGCTGTCATCTTGATACAAATCTATTGATCCATTCACAGACCTGTTCAAAACTTAATCTGTGCATTCAATAATGTAGTGTTGCCATCCGACCGCTACTTTTCAAATCGAATGAATCGATACAGGGAAAAAATAGGTATATTTAGCTGAAAAAAAATAGCATACCATAACTTTTGTTATTTCGTTTGATAATACCTACTTCATTTGCATATTTCTTTATCCACCTGTTCATTTAGATTATTTGCGGTTTACGTTATATATTAGGTACTAACACAAGATAACAGATTCAACAGTGTGGACCTTCATCATCATCATCAGCCATTTAACGCCCACTGCAGGACATAGGCTCCTTCGTGGTTGTCATAACCATGAGCGGTTTTGCCATAATCGCCACGCTTGGCAAGCGGTTTGGCAATCGCAGTATGCAGTTGAAATCTCAAAAAAACGCTGCTGCCCGTCTCCTGGTAATTTATTTCCTTAGTCGCCTTCTACGACATCCACGGAAGGAAATGGAGTGACGTTATTCTTAATCCGGTGCCACACGGATCTGTGGATCTTGTGGACCTTAATTTGACCGAATCGCTCGTAAGCTGATCTTTAAATAAACCTTAGGAAAGCGGTGGTTATGTATTAACAGAACGCTTGCATCACATTCCAAGGTGTTGGGTTCGAATCAGACATTGTATGTGATTGCGGAATGATGACAGTGAGTGTTTTGTGTTCTACCTTGCCCTCTCCGTGTTGTGGCACAAAAGCAGCTACTCCACATCATTTTCCAGATATGTTAGGTCACTATATACAGTTAAATTCTATGGAGCTAATTAGTATAGGTCGTACTTGACCTTGACCTTCTGCACAGTTGAAATAAATAGCGATGGCCGCATAGATGCCAGTTATTGTCATAATTTTAATTGTTTCTAATGCTTTTCCTAAGCACTGCGCTGGCCTGTTATACTATAAGAATACCCTTAGAATTCTCCTACGTCTCAGTCATCGTCGCTGCAACAAGTGTTAGTAACAAACGAACCTTGTCGCCTCAAATCCATCGTCAACACTCATGAACTTCCGTTTTCTTCTCTAAATAGTACTACAGCTTAAATAAACTCGCTTCCATGCATTTTGTGTGGGTTACGGCTTATTATTATTACAGCGCAAGAGCGGTTGGAGAAGAATAAGTGAAAGAATTTAGTCTGGACGAACAGTTTAGTCCCGGTGCAACCTCTTCGCTAGCGGAATTCTCCTGAGTTACGCGGAGAGTATGCACACGACGTGTGAGAATGACAGTTTCATGTCATGACATGGTATAGGACAAGAAAAATGCGGTAGTATTAATGACCTAATTACATTCTCGTCCGGAGAATTAATTTAATGCTAACAATAGTATTTTAAAATTCTAAGCCAGTACTTCAAATTAAGGTATTATTTCATTGTGGCACAACTTTGTTGATAGTGATACTAAGTGTCTTAATCACTTGATCATTTTCCTTTGAGTTCTCAGTCAGATTTTTATTAGCGCTATTTAACCTCCTCAGTCCTGACCTTGAAAATAAGAATTGAAGGCCATTGTTATTTTCAAGGTCAGCCCCTATATTACGCTCACCAAATCCTGAGCGATTCCAAACGTCTAACTGTCAAATTAGTATGGAATTTGACAGTTAGACGATTGGAATCGCTCAGGATTTTGGTGCGCGTAATTAGGCCACAGAACTGAGGAGGTTAAAAAGAATATATAGGAAATCGAACTTAGCTTAGCGTTGAACTGAGTTCAATCTAAATTATGAAATTTGACATGAATAGAGTTGAGTAATAAGGCTTTACGGTGGTTTTTGTGCCCACGCGTTTTTAAGGCGGATATGTTTTTCTGCTGCAAATTGTTTATGAACTGCAGGATACCGTGTAGACGCTTCTATCGAGACTACAATGCCTCAGTTGTATAGCCGATAACACATTTTACTTTAAAGACACATTTCATCACATGCAAAGCCGCGCCTGGTCTGAACTGTAAAAATATTGCATGATGAGTAACAAGCTAATGCATGCATGAACAAGTAACAAACCTTCGAAGAGATTTGTAAACTATGAATACAGAGATCGTAGACTTTTCAGCAATAACCAGACCACATTTTATGATGGTTATGTCTAAACTGCAATTCCTAATACATCCCAATTAATTAGAACTTGTGTTTTACAACAAGTTTTCTCACAGAATTATATTTTTCGAAATATCATAACTTTTCAACTTCGCGCTCTACGCACTCTACCAACGTCGCAGTCTATAGTAAATCTAGTTTTGTTGAATATAGCACAATATCCAACAAAAACAAAAAAGTCAACCGCCTTAAAACAATACTAATCGTAAACAGGAATTGTGCATTTTAGAAATAACTATATTTTGTGTCTCACTCCGTTATTTATAAAAAAAAATTAAAAACCCGTGAAGAAAAGCTGAAAGGCAGTACTGCTATCTATGAATAACGCCTGGTACTTCCTGTAATTGCTCTGGTGATTCAAAGCAAAAGTAGAGTCGCCACTTTGAACTAGCGCGGACCTTGCCAAATTTAGTTCCGCTACTCGCTGCTAGGTGGTGGTTATCTTTACTCTTGTTAGAAATATTTCCAGCAAACGTACCTAAGTATTAATTTATATATTTATAAGCACCAATAATTTATAATGTTATGTAAGATAAATATTTTATGTTCCCACTGCCTGCCTGTGCAATAAGAATAAAAACAGTTCCAGTAGAATATCACTAGATGACGCTACGTGCTCTACATTTTCAAATATTATGTACAGTTCTTGCCTTCTCTTTTCGCTCTCAAGTGGCATAAATAAATCAATATAATAATTTGAAATGCGATGGCGATATAAAGGATAGCTAACTTCAAAGTTTTAAATTTTTGTAAGTAAACAGAAATATTTACGAAAATTGTATACAACTATATTAATAATTCTGTAGTTGTAATTAGTACGACACAATTGATAAGTTTAGTATTATCGCTTATACTGATTTCAATACGAATTATCAATCTGAAATCAAATTTCTGGTACAGGGCGAAGCTTATTTGGAATTCTACACTCCATTTAAGCATTTACCGCATTTGGTGTGAAATTGGCACTAAAAGTTTTGCATACAGCAGTATATTAATTCAAAGGCTATTAGATAATTAGTAATCGGATATTATAATCTTGTCGCCTGGCACAATATCAAACAAGTTGCTTCTTAGTATATAAAACCGTGGCGCCGGATTAAGAATAGCAACACTCCATTTCCTTCCGTGGATGTGGATGAAGGTGACTAAGGAAATCAATTACCAGGAGACGGGCAGCAGCGTCTTCCTGAGATTTCAACCGCATACTACGATCGCCAACCCACCTGCCAAGCGTGGCAATTATGGCAAAACCCCTCATGGTTGTGAAAACCACGAAGGAGGCCTATGTTCTGCAGTGGGCGTCAAATGGCTGATGATGATGATGATGATATAAAACAACTACACTACAATACGTAGTTTATTATGACAATTCGAGGTACATTGCAGAGTCCACTTGTTAATCTGAAGGCTTGGTAATGTACATCGAATTATCATAAAAAATTCATGAATTGTAATTCTATGAAACAAGCCTCTGGTATTCTCTGAGAGTGACAGAGTAAGGGTAAGTTACTAAGCATGCCCAGCGTGAAATGTCTGGCTGAGATACGTGAACACTTGTTACATTCAGATCTCTTCACGATGTTTTTCTTCATGGTTAGCGAGTGGCTGTGCTACCTACTACAAATTCTAAAGTACCTACGTAATTTTGAAAACCATGTTTAACGCAGATGAAGTAGTAGTATGATCTGTATTATTTCGCCTTGAAAAATTACTTTAAACAATATGTATTTAGTGATATACAGGGCGTCCCAAAGTTATGGGCCATGAAGGGAAAGTACCTTAAATATCGTAGATAGGGTATTTTGCTGAAAGAAGTCTTTATATTATTTTTAAAAGTTAGTAATTCTGCATTCAAAGATTTTCTAAAAATTACTTGCCTAGTCTGGGAATCGAACCGACTTAAATGTAAAAAAAAAAACCCTAATTTTATGATGCCAATCGAAAGAATGGCCAAAAAATAATAACTCTTCTTAAATAACATAGTATTTTAAAAGAAAGGAACAGCGTGAAATTAATCACTTTAATCAAATTAAAAACATACATGAAACTGCCGAAGTCAATTAAGTAGGTATTTTTTTGTAAATTAATTAATTAAATGCTCAAAATGTGATCCCTCTTGTTTTACGCAAATCGCCAATCTTTTAATGAGTCCGCTGCCTGTTGATTTTCTTATCTTTTTATGGTGAATACTCGATATGATATGGCACAATCCTGTTTGTAACTCGCCCACGTTCTCATATCGCTTTTTGTATAGCATATCTTTCTCGTATCCCCAAAAGAAGAAATCTAATGGTGTAAGGTCCGGGGATCTGGCCGGCCATCTAATCGGTCCATTCGTACCAATCCAAGTAGGAAAACATTCATTTAGAAAATCTGCTGCTCTCCGACTATTATGAGCTGGAGCTCCATCTTGTTGGAAAATTAAGTTTTCTTGCTCCGCAGCGGAAAGATTTCTTATCTCATCTCTTACAATTTGAAGTATTTCTAAATACTTTTCTGTGTTCAAGGTTCCATGGTAAAAATGGATTAAGAAAACCCGGTTTTTTAAAAGTCCGCACCAACAGTTGAATGTTACATTTTACAAATGTTACATTTTCAAATTTAACAAGAACATTATTTTTGTTTTAAATTTGGCTTGTGTCTAGCTTACCAAGGATGTATTGAAATACTAAATTTTATCATTTTATCTACACTTCCACTTATAATAAGGAAAACTATGCTATAAAGTATTTTATGAAGTGGGTACTTATTTACGAATAATCAATGCTATCTATGGAATGATAATATCGTTACTTTTCGAACGTCGTCGTCGGCAATAAAAAACTTTCTTGAAATTTGACTCAAACATTTTACGTTGTTCCTTTCTTTTAAAATACTATGTTACTTAAGAAGAGTTATTAGTTTTTGGCCATTATTTCGATTGGCATCATAAAAGTAGGGGTGTTTTTTTTTAATTTAAGTCGGTTCGATTCCCAGACAAGGCAAGTATTTTTTAGAAAATCTTTGAAGGCAGAATTACTAACTTTTAAAAATAACATAAAGTCTTCTTTCAGCAAAATACCCTATCTACGATATTTAAGGTACTTTCCCTTCATGGCCCATAACTTTGGGACGCCCTGTATAGTATTTTCACATCATCGTGCAAGCACCTGAAGATACCACTTTGTTTTTTATTATTTGTAAAGTTTCGTTAACATACCCGCCAGTCCCCGGTAGGCACCCGTGGCTATTAATCCTATACTGTCTCTCTCTCAGAGAGTGCCTAGCAGTCGGATGTAAATAGGCGATAATGATATAAATGGTTTACTCCAATCCGAAACCTGGAAATACAACTACCATCGTCGAGTGACTAACCAACACCATAAGACAAAACCCTACCCTCGGCGGAAATCTAGAACTCCCACGGCGGCCTTACCAATCAGTATTTTTCCAATTTAAGCGCGCAGCATCCGTGACTCAGACAGAATATACCCCGCACCCCGTTCCCAGAACACTGTGCAAGAAAAACTACGTGAGTGCCTAAACCCATGCGAAAAGTCCTCGACTGCCTGTCTTTCGTGTTACATCTTATTTCCTCAGCGGTAGAGTATATAATCGCTTGCAGACCGCTAGGCTAAGCGACCTCGTTTCTGCGAACGCAGTGACGTTGACTCGGCGGCGACGGTGCGCGTCACAAGTTCACGAACATTATGACGTCCACGCCGTCGCCGCTGTCACCGGTGACGTGAGCGGCGCGCCCGCCTCGCCAAGGTCAGCGCGAGCGGTCAATGGAACGCAATCTATTCTGTTACATAATTTACCGCGTGCTCGTTTATAATTTTATGTGTTTCGCTATTTTTATCCTGGTCGGTGGCGTTCGTTTTCGTCAGTGTGGAATTGTCACTAAGGAAAATAAATAAGCAAATAAGGCGCACATGGCACAACGAGCCAGCTACTTAGTTAAGTAGTATCTTTAAAATAATCCAGTACATATGAATTTTACGCATTTACATGTTTCAAATGGATAAATCTAAACATACAAATGTGTTACGATAAAAAGATATTCGTTTAACGTTCTCGTGCATTTTAAGAAAACCTTAGTCCTTGAGGCGTTCACACATATGAGCGCATGGAATCACCAAACCGCGGAGAGCTCGCGTGGTGACTAAGCCCATACTCTCTCTGTAAGAGAAGTAGCCCTGCAGTTGAATGTATATAGGTTGATTTGACAGAATTCTGTGTAAGCCGCCTTAGCCCTTGTGATTATTAGGTATTTATCTCAAAAATACACATTGCTGAAACATGTCAATTAGTTAGACATTTACGCAACCTTTTGCACTAACATAAGATAAAAATATAATTTATTGTGCACCAGGAAAAAACAAACGTAAAATATTTCCAAAGACACAATACAATGGGTGGCTGTAAAACCTTATTGCTATTGATCTACGACTTATTGTAATGTTTTGTTTTATTTTACATTTTTCAATGGCTTATTTTATTTTGTTTTACCGTTTTTTCTACTCTGTAATGGCGCTGTTCGAATAATGTAACGCCCAAAGCCATACAACCTTTCTAAATTCTCAAGTAAATTTTTCATACGAACTTAAAGCTTGATACGGTCGATTTCTATAACTTGTATTATCGACCAAATAGGGGATGTATTAGCAAAGGGCAAGATAAAAAGTACCCGAAACCTGCGTGCGTGCATGCAACGACTAATGAATGTCGAGGAAGCGAAAGTGATCTGTCAGGATCGTAGCGGTCTCTGTCTACCCCTCTGGGATACAGGCGTGAGTTTATGTTATGTTATGTATTATCAACTAGCTATTATTTATGAGCTTGAATACGCTTTTCTATCGTAACACAACGTTCTCTAAGCTTTACTACACAGACACCGGATGTTTCGCGATGAATGAGAGAGTTGCATTTCCCATTATGACTCCATGGAATTCGTCATCGTACCTTCTACAGCATAATGAACTCGGCAGTTAGCACTCTATGGACTGCTACGTTACGGGCGACTGTACTGTACAGTTTTTCAGCCGCTTCACCTGTGTTTGTTACGGCCTCGTCATTCGAATGACTCATAAGCTCACACACGGCGTTTGTAACCCCATTCATTCGATGCGTATCTAGTTAATGGAATTGTTTCAATATAGCGGGTTTTTTCTCATATTAATGAACATGGCTAGCTTTATGATTAAGACTTTATATTAACTCATGATTTTATTACTTTCAGTTAAATTATATTCCGAATAAGGGGCTACTATAGTACATAATAAGCAGCCTATATACGTCCCACTGTAGGGCACATGCCTTCTCTCAGGGAGAGAGTATGGGCTTAATCACCACGCGTGCCCACCGCGGATTGGCGATTTCAAGCGCTGAAGTATGTGAATAGCTCTTTAGATGACAGAACTGGCATTAAAACTGTATCAATGCACGTTCTATGTCTTACATTATTAGACTTATTTTTAAAAACACGATTCCCTAAAACACTCCGCAAATGCAGTTTAAACTCGATTTTATAATGCGGGGTTCTTCTATGCTAGGCGTGTTAGGGAAGAAAACTGCAACCACTCTTGCGGGGAACACCACTGGGTCCTCGTTTAATGTGCACACAACGAAAAGAGTACAGGGGCCTGAAGACGGATATCCCTGTTTTCACCAAGTAACTACACAAAATTACAAATAGCGAGTCGGACGGCGGCGATTGCGTTTAGTTGACAGACCCGTATGCCCAGAGGGCGCTAGCGGGGGTGAGGTTGCGGGACCCGGGGGCGGCGTACGGCTGCGTTCTATCTCGTTAATTACAACTTTCCTGTTAGGCAATAGTAATATTTTCTGTATTTTTGATGATTTTTTTAAGGAATCACGTTTTAGTGAATAACACTGTCGCATTTACGCTCTGTTAAATAAGAACCAAATTTAGAGATTATTTGTCCATTTCTTCTGCGTAACAATCTATATCGTTAATTGAGTCACAGTTCGTGCGCTTTAATAAATAAAAGTTTTTTTTTTACAAATTACTCGATAATTAATTAAGTTTAAAAAATAAACAACCGCAATAATACCAGTAATTGAATGTAACAGCTATGAATCAACTTTGCAAGTCATTAGTAAACAATACCGTCTAAATACGTTCCACTGTGTAGGGCACAAGCCTTCTCTTAGAGAGAGAGAATAGGCTTAACAACCACGCGTGCCCACTGCAGATTGGCAATTTCAAGCGCTGAGGTGTGTGTAATCGAACACGCAGGTTTCCTCACGAGTGGTATCGAAGAAGAAAGACATTTATTTTACCAACAATATACATCACAGAAACAAACTAAGCAGATAAGTAACATAATATGCACAACAATAGAAAGAAAACTAAATAGGTACACAACAGACAAAACGAATAAATAAAACAGGACCCTAGATGTAGCCTGTGGTGTATCCAAGTTACCACAAAAGGCAGCTGACTCAGCGTTGTGCTTGCTACTAAATATTCAGAAATGTACGTAACTTAGAAAAAAAAGTCATTGGTACATACACGGGGTTCGAACCCACGACCTCCCGAATTCTTCTACCGCTCCGCTACCACGCGCAAGTCAATAAAAAATAGTAATCCCCTTAATGTCTTCCAAACCTTTCTCCAACTCTTACTATGTATGGGTAAAAATATTGCCCAATGAGTTACGGTGATTACGAATAATATTACAATAGCGTTTACCAATCATACCTACATCCTTGAAGATGAAATCATACTAGTCAAACAGGTGACAAATATTTATATGTTTTGTGAGTAATTTGTTAACACAACGGTTAGGCATGTCACACTCACATTCTTGTTGCAGGTATTCTATAATCTCTGATATTTTACACTTTGAAAACCTTAGCGCTTACTCTCTCTTACATACGAGAATATGAAAGAGACGCAAAATTATGTACGCATCATATAACATTTTTTTTTCGTACAGAGCAAAAAGTGCGTTAACCGCACGGATTTTCCAAAATGATGAAATTCATATTTTAAGACAGTTATTTTCGCGAATAATTTTTAAATACTAGAATTGTTAAAGATTTTCCGTCTCATGTATAAAAGTAGATTTCAGAAAAGTAGAAAAGCAATTCCACTAAAGCAGGCCTTTAGTGAGACTTATGTCAGTCTTAAGACAGATCTTGACTAAATTATGTTTTATAAAGTCAAATCTCTACGTTACGGCAACTAAAGTCTCCTTAAATGTCCCTTAAACCTACTTTAAGCAGTGTCTTTAATCTGTGGTGTGACTCTCTCTCTCTCTCTCTCTCTCTCTCCTGAGAGAAGGCCGGTGCCCTACGTATAAAGACTCCATTTTTATTAAACACTATTATTTTATGTTTATTACAGATTTACATTGTGAATGTTAACATACTTTCTACTATGCTTTAGCGCCACTTGACACTTATTTTGCAATTTTGTTGCAATCGAGTATTTTTGTTCTCTTTTCTGAAGTCTGAATCATTAGGTGAAAGCTTCAATATAAGTGCCAGATAAAAACTAAATCGAGTCATGACATTCCCCGCTGATTCATTCCGGAATCGAGATTTGAATCTGTTTTGGCCGCATTTCGATGTGAACTGCATTTCTCTGCTCAAGGTCGATTTGATGCCATTTTTAATAACTCATACATAACCCAATCAAGTAGGATTATTTGGCTTGGCATTTGTACGGAACTCGATATAATATTCAATCAATTACTTAAGGAGCTCCCTGCTGTAAAACTAGCGCCACCAAGAAAAAAAAACCGGACAAGTGCGAGTCGGACTCGCCCACCGAGGGCTCCGTACAAATATTTAGTTTCTTAGTTTTTACGAACTTCAAAGACAAATATCATGATTTATAAAAAAAATATAGTTTTCTGATTTTTTCCTGTACTTGTAATATACGACTATATTACTTGCTAAATTTCATAGTTCTAGGCTGACGGGAAGTACCCTATGAATTTTGATTCCCTTGAGAGCGTCGAAATATACGGATGGACAGACGCACGGGCGGACAACAAAATGATCCTATAAGGACTCCGTTTTGCCTTTTGACGTACGGAACCCTGAGAAACATTTACATTTAAATTCGTTTTTGCAAAAAGTGTGGGATTAATCTCGTAATCATGTTTATAGTGGCTAAGTCTGGACTGCGCAATTAGGCTTCAAAGCTAGCTAATGCTATCATCAATCTGTCCATACTCGTCCATTGCCAAACATAGGCCTCCCCCAAAAGTGCGCCACTTCTTTCCGTCCTCGGCCATTCTCATCCAACTACCGCCAGCAACTACTGCAACTGTATCTCTCGGTCATACATGTTCTGCCTCCAATAAACAAATAGTGGCTGTTTAATGTTTTTGTCGACAAAAAAGTATGTCCGCTTTCGGGCTTGGGTTTTTCGAGACATCTCATCTCTATTGTCTATTTATAAGTTCCGATCAGCACGTTGACTAGAGCTCTGATTAATTCGGTTCATACCTGCGATCCAACCTACAATCGTGATAAGTAATAGCGATTTACGTGATATTCTGTGGCGTGGAATAACCACGGACGATGGAGTACTCCTATTAGTGGAAACCGCCTTTTGTTGAATGATGACGGTGCTATGTTAGACGGTTGTTTGTGCGTCATGAAACTTATCAGCATGGGATCTTTTTAGATTTCAGGAACGGATCAAATCGCTCGTTAACATGTGCTGAGTATACAAGGTAATCTAATTGTTAGCTAGGTGCATTTCTAGATACCAATAAATAAATTGCTAGCGAATAGGATATGCCAAAAATTAACGCTGCGCTTATGCTCACACCACGTAGCATTGTATTGTGTAAGATATGATGTGTACTTTTATTGCAAGCGTAAATTCCTTTTATGTATTTTAAGTTAAATTTGTATTTTTTGCGATGGTTTAACCATTTTTCAATTTCAAGTAATATAAGCTTTACAAGTTAACGAGTAATAGGCGACCAACTTATTATAAAAGACATTCCATTGAAAATTACTTTGATGAAGTTGTTAGTTCCGTCAACCCCTCCTTCTACAGAACCCTACACTACGCGTGGCCCGACACGCACTTGGCGGGTCTTTTTAAAGATCATAAGTTTAAAGTTCATTTAAATAGACCCTGATTAATTAACGGGTTGTGCCATTGCCGTCATTGGCGCCACATGATATACCCTTCATAACTGATCTCATCAGTGTGTCATGGAACAAAGTGTGGGCCTCAGTTTTTGCGAATCCCGGGTATGGGAATTTTAAGAAAGACACTCAAGCCGCGTTCCTTGGAAACCGGAGTGATGGATGATTCAATTGATGAGGACTATTGTTAGAATGGGTGTACGCAGGCACTCCTTAATAGAGCACGCTTTGATCACGCTACAGGCATGCTCTAGATTAGTGATTTCAAAAGCACTAATATTATAGTACCTACGTTAATTTATAGTGAAAAGTTAGGTCAACCTTGAAAACAAAAAGTGAGTGCATCTAAAGATACGTTAATCTGACATTTGACGCCTATCCTGAAGCTAAACAATCCAATAGTTACACAAAAATCAGGTATCAAATATCGATGTAAGATGACCAGTTTTTCCGCTGATTTTTTTAATTTTTTTATAAATTGCACTAGTTACATAACTACTTGAACGGACCAAGGCATGTTTAATGCAAGATAAATTCTCTTCCAATAAACCTTTAGTACTGAATACTGAAGAGACTGGTGATTGGCAGTGCAGGAAAAAATGTCAAAATTCATCGTACTACATACATAACCTAACGCATGTAGGTACATACATAAACTAAAGGGGTAGACAGAGATTGGGGTTTGGCACTTGCTATGATTCTAACAAAACTATTTAGCTTCATATTCATTCATAGTCTCAGTTAGACAAGAAGAATCTCGGACACAAGAAATTCTCTGAAGATGTATTTATATCTATAATTGTATACTCTTGTTCTAAAATTGTATACAGCGGTGGTAGCCTACTGGGTAGAACATTGGACTCGGAAGCGAGAGACCCAGGTTCGATTCCCAGTGCGATCATGCACCTATAACTTTGTTTATTTTCAATGTTACGTACATCTGCGAATTTGTAGTAGCAATACCACACGCTAACGGTGAAGGAAAATATCGTGAGGAAACCTGAGTGACTGAGCTATTCACATACCTGAGCGCTTGAAATCGCCAATCCGCGGTGGGCACGCGTGGTGATTAAGCCCATACTCTCTTTCTGAGAGAATACCTGTGCCCTATAGTGGGACGTATATAGGCTGCTTATGTATGTGTGGTATACTCTTGTTAATCGTGTGATTAACATACACATGAATAAATAACGGTTTCTACTGTGAATTATTCCAATAAAGGTAATTTACCCTTTTTTTCCAATTTTAAGTACTCGTCATGCGAGAACAATTTCTGAAAATATTTTCCCCCATCCAACACTATTCCGTGGTGGACACGCCTAGTGGTAGGCGCGGTATATTCCATCGGAGAAGGCCTATGCCCTGCCGTGAGACGTATATAGGCTACATAAAAGAAACCAGCCAAGTGCGAGTCAGAATCGCGCAGGAAGGTTTCCGTACCATTATCTATATAACATTAGACACAAAGATCGAGAAAAAACAAAAAAAAATCACCTTTGTTGTATGGGAGCCCCCCTAATTATTTCAAGTGATTATAGAACAAATTATTCTGTTTGAATGAATGTTTCAAGCATCTACCTGTTTCCGTTATTAATATCGAGCAAACGACAAAGACATATTTATTTTATTATGTTTTTAGTATTTTTTAATATACTGGCAACAGAAATACATTATCTGTAAAAATTTTAACTGCCTAGCTATCACGGTTCACGAGATACAGCCTGGTGACAGACAGACAAACAGACACACAGACGGACAGACAGATAGACGGACAGTAAAGTCTTAGTAATAGGGTCCCGTTTGGCACCCTTCGGGTACGGAACCCTAAAAACCAGCTTAGATTTAAACCGGATTTTTTATTAAATTTTACTTTTATCAGTTGGTTGCCTATTACTCGTTAACTAGTAAAGCGTACTTAGCCGTGATAGTTTTCCTTTTAAATGCATTATATGTGCTACTGCTCTGATTTTTTTTCACGTTTCTACACTCAACCGTTTAGCTAGGAGAGGGAGGGGACGCCCTACTCGGACAAAAATTTGCGCAATAAAACTTAATATTTCGCAAACGGAACTCTGAACCAAAAATGGTCTTCCTACACCCACAATATTTTTCAACGATCAATTCAAAGATATCCCACACTATGGTATAGACGAGAAAAAAAAATGCATCCCTAATTCAGGTGTAAGGAAGGGTTTTGTCGGCGTTATAAATATGTAATATCTAAGCCAAATTTCAGCTCTCTGTTACTTATCGTCTCTGTGCAAAGCCGCGGACGGACAGACAGACAGACAGACAGACGGACGGACGGACATAGCGAAACTATAAGGGTTCCTTGTTCACTACGGAACTCTAAAAATAACTCCCGCGCGTGATGCGAGAAAATTCTCCCTGGCCGCCCATCTTTACCGTGATTGGCAATGTTAAGCGCTAAGGTATGAGAACATACTCGTAATTTATTTCAACCTTTTTAGGTCGGTTAAAAATTAAATGGTTGAACAAATTTTCTTAACGAATATTTTTGTTAAAGCGGTTTTACAACTTAGCCTGGCGAGTCATACACCCGATATTTTCGCTTGGAACTTGCGTATGCAAAGCCTCTTGTTTGCATTTTATAGTGGTTTTAATTAATTTGGTAAACATTCATTTACATTTTATGGTTTTCTAGTATCAACAACTACTTTTGCGTAAATCACACTGTGGCAAGTATAAAAACAGGAACTGATTATTCTTAAAGGATGTTTAATAAAGTATTAATTCTCTAAATTATGAACTTTTCTGTAAAGAGCCGTTAATAGTGGCTTTCTATAAATGATTGGAGGTTAAAATGGGGCAGTCCCTCAACACAAGTTTTGTATAAAAATCTACCATAGATTTCTCTTGAATATATGGAAGGAAAAATATACGTACGAAAAACTAGTGTGCGTGCATACAGCCAATGAACGGATGTTGACGAATGAATGTTGATGAACTGAAAGAGGTTCGTTAGGATTGTGGTAAGTGGAAAACGCTGGTCTCTGCCTAGACCTCTGTGATACAGGCGTGAGTTTATGTATCTATGAACTGAATTTGAACTCAATACACGAAATCTTCCCAAGAAAGTATGACATATTAAGAATTATTTCTTGCACAGTTGTTTAATTGTCTTATGTGTCACTTTTATTCACAAAATGGAATTGTGTTATTATTATGCTTATTGCACACGAATTATTTAACATGACATTACATAAGAAATAGAAGAGATTTCTTCCAGCAAACCTTGGAGAGTCGGAGAAGCAGTAAAAACGGATCTATATACAAGTATAAAATAAACTACAAAATCTTAGATAGCATACTTAAAGCAAAAACCAATCAACTGCATAAACTAAATACGTGAAAAAAAATCATACTTGAATATATAGATAGATAGACAAATAGAGAACACTTTATTTCACATAAAAATGGAAATTACACAGATATAGTTAACAATACATAAATATTTTCTGTGTGGCGCCGGATTAAGAATAGCGTCACTCCATTTCCTCCCGTGGATGTCGTAAAAGGCGACTACGAAAATACTTTACCAGGCGACGAGCAGCAGCGTCTTCCTGAGATTCTAACCGCATACTGCGATCGCCAACCCGCCTGTCAAGCGTGGCGATTATGGCAAAACCCCTCGTGGTTATGAAAACCATGAGGGAGGCCTATGTCCTGCAGTGGACATCAAATGGCTAATGATGATGATGACATAAATATATCTGAGATGTAGGTTTCCGCCTAGTTGATTACCTGGTGCCCTAGGAATCAGGGCACCAAGTAATCGTAATCAGTTTTAAATTATCTGTGTTCAAATAACCAAAGTAAAGAATCTTCACATGAACCAAAAAAAATCGGCGGGATTTCACATCGACGTGCTAAAAGTACCCACGATTGAAAACTAGTTTGCAGCTCACTTTTTTAGATAATCCAAACGTCTTCGTATCTTCCGGATGCCTCTGACATCACCGGTCTAAAAGCAGGCAATGTTGGTAAACAACGTATGTGTATTTACTACATACGTAAAGCGAGCGAGAGTTTACATTGCCTTGTATGGCCGCAAAATGTATGAGGTCAGTTATGTAGTCAACTGGTTAAATAATTTAGCTGGTCTCTAGGCACACGGATATGGGAATGACCCTAAAGTACGTCAGTTTGTTGCATTCCGGTTTGTTATTTCGGTCGATGAATGGGTCGCGTTCCTCTGAATGTCCTGTTGTAGAATACAGCTAACTCACAGTCATTGTCGATGATTTACCTATAGCTGTCCAGGCGACACATTTTTCACGTGACTGTTCTTCGTCTTCTTCTTCATTATTGTATTTAAATTAGTACTCCTTTATATTCTTTAATATTGTATGTAATTAAATTAGTATACCACTCGCTAACTGTGAAGGAAAACATCGTAGGGAAACCTGAGTGTCTGAGCTATTCACATATCTCAGCGCTTGAAATCAATCACCAATCCGCGGTGGGCACGCGTGGTGATTAAGCCCATACTCTCTCCCTGAGCGAAGGCCTGTGCCCTGTGGGACAGACCTTCTCTCGTCCAGTGTACAGTGGGACGTAGGTATATAGGCTGTTTATGTAGTATTCTTTTCATAAATGTGGTCTGAGGTTTTGATAGCTAATGAAAATGCGAAAAATGATATGTTTCTTATCCTGCACCAAGTTTTTGATTGCGATACTTTGATTCCAAGATCAACACATTTGAAAACCACTTGTCTTTTTTGAAAACTACGTACCTATAGGAAAACAAAAATACATTTAATTATGCATCTAACCTTCTGTCCACATTCATCAAAAGTAAAAAACTCAAAAAACTAATTTTTATACAATCACTAAAGTTGTTTAACTTTGCGAGCGAAACCGCATGCTCAACGTACGGACAACCTTAAAAGCAGTGAATGAAAATAAAGAACATAGGTTTTGCTCGTCACTTTACCTGGGTACAATTTCATCATAGCCGTGTACAATCGACTGCAGCTTGACACTTAAATTTAATAATAATAATAACTTCCACGAAATACAATCACGTGTCCTGGTCCCAAAACAGGCAATGACATCACAAACAATGCAATTTGTACAAATTAAGTACGGTGACCTCCAGTGGGAATCGAATACACGAATTCTGTTTTGGCAGTCAAACGTGTTAATCGTTAGACCAACGAGGCAGTCTAAAAAAACCTGTGTAAAGGTCAATGTACAAGCTAATTAAATGTTGGTATTTCAGCATAGTAAGCTACTTAGTTCCGTGGCAGAAAAAACCATTCAACACTCGAGGTACTAGCAAAGCGTGACAAATATTGGCGGCCAAGCTTGTCGCCAAGACTCGATCATTGATAAAAACTCATTCATTGATAGATTAAACCTAGATGTTTACTGTAAATTCAACAGGACGTCGACCTTTAGATGCCTGCAGTATATGAGTTACGGTTTTGCCAGACAGACGGACTTTTCAAAAATAACTCATTCCCTCTCTATCGATGAAATTCAATTCAAATTCAATTTTTTTTATTCAAAGTAGCTCTGAAACTGCGACTTCATGTACGTTGCAAGTTAAACTAGGTGTCCATTTCAAAATCTAGATACTTCTGTTTTTTCAAAGTCCTTAATTAACAGAGTTTATATAAAGTTTACCACGAGATTTATTTCATAAACACATTTTATATAATAACTCTAAAATTCGAAAATTCAAATATTTTTGTTTTAAATTACAAAGAACCTGAGTGACTTATTGAACGTTACAAGTAAAACTAGGTGTCCATTTGTTCCAAAAATGGCCAAAACATCTACAATTTTTTTATTTATAGTCGTATGTAAAGGTAAAAATATGAATATGTTAATGGAGATGTTTAGATATTTAAGTGTCCTTGTGATAGGGCACACTTTTGCTTGCGGGTAAAGATAGAAAAGAAACTACTCTTGACGTTATGACGGATTTATTGCAACTGAACTTTGGGTGACGCTTGAGCGAGACAAAAGATAAAATTAGAGCATAGCAGATATTAAACAGGTATAGCTACACACTAGGTACGTTCATGCATGGCCTTTGATCTGTGAAATCAAAATTTGGACTAAATATACCGCCCTCCAAAAACGACAGTTTTTTTTTTCTAACTTGTGATGCTCAAGTTAAACCATAAAACGAAATAATAAACCTTTCCCACCAAATAAAACATAGTACCAACAAACTAACACTAGCTAATGGTTTTAACTAGCATGAAAAAACTCTTATCAATCATCCAAACCTGCATAAATTAACTTGCTTAGCGACGAAGCGTAGGTAGATAATATTAGTATTCAATAGAAAACAGCTGTCCTGCTCTTATTATTACCTGTGGTGACCGTAAGCTGTAGGTTGTTATGATTGCGTAAACAAGATACCTCAATGAAATGATTGATTCGATACAAATAAACTTCTGATCAAAACAATATCAGGTTAGGTATTTACTTAGAGGCAATAGCTTACATATTAATCAGTACTTATTCAATTTAGCTACCCTACTCAAGTGGACTGTAAAAATTACATAAATATAAAATTTGTTTATATATCAAACATTGACTTCTATAAATAGAATACGTACAGCCTAGGTCAAACTACCAGTAACCTTATGGGCGTGTAAATTAACATTAAACTTTATCTTAATCTAACATTGACTTGGAACGTAGGTACATTGCAACAAAACCTATCACAAATAAGTTTTGTTCCACTGAAAGTTAAATGCACCTTTGTTAACTTATTACAAAGAAAACTTACATAAAAATGTTATTTAACTAATTTTACCTGTCTATATTAATTAAACTAGGTATGCTTATGTAGTAAAAAATCGTTTCACTCAATGAGCATACCACATACTTAGTTAAGAACGTAATGTAAACAAAATACAAACTTAGCTGACCCCAGCTGTAACTACCTATTTTGACTTTTCTTCCTCAGATTTTCTAGGTAACAAAATTAGCTTTGATAAAGGCCTCTTGAGGGTGTTATCTCCTTTGCATTGTACTGTTACCACACGGACAAGTTGGTCAGGACCGGGATGTAACATTATGATTTTTCCTAATAGCCATTTCGCTGGCGGGAGATCATCTTCTTTAATAATAACAATATCTCCAACACACGGGGACGGCGTGCTGTTTTGCCACTTGTGACGTTGCTGTAAAGTGTTGAGGTATTCAGTTTTCCACCTCCGCCAGAAATCTTGCATCCGGTTTTGTATAAATTGCCATCTGGACAACATACTTAAATTCTTCTCCTCGTAACTTATGTCTGGTATATTAATCAATGGCTCCCCTACAAGAAAATGACCCGGGGTAAGTGGATCCAATGTTTCACTTGTGTTATCAGAGTGACATAGAGGCCGAGAATTTAAACAAGCTTCTATCTGTGAGAGTAACGTGGACATTTCTTCATAATTATGTCAACTTTGTGGAACGATTTACTCTCGCTAAATGCTTCTTCACGGACCGGACGCCCGCTTCCCACGAACCACCAAAATTGGGCGCCTTTGGGGGAATGAAGTGCCAAGTTGTGCCGTCATTGGCCAGGAGCTCAGCTACCGCCGACGCCAAATTAGCCTTGCCCTGTGCGAACATAGTCCTCAGTTCCTTATCGGCTCCCACAAAATTGGTGCCGTTGTCGCTCCAAAGGTGAGAACAGTGACCTCTTCTTGCGACGAATCTCCTGAACGCTGCAATAAAAGCTTGTGACGTCATATCGGATACAGCTTCTAGATGTATTGCTCGCGTTGACATACAAACAAAAACGCAAATATAGCCCTTCGTTGACTTGTGTCCACGGCCTTTTGATGTTCGCAGCTGTACAGGTCCAGCATAATCTACTCCACTGTTGAAGAAAGCGCGATTTGGAGTCACTCTGGAAGCTGGTAATTGACCCATCAGCTGCTGCTTGGTTTTAGCTTTATCAATTATGCACACCTTACAATCATTTATGTGTTTTCTAACAGTTGATTTGAGACCTATCACCCAATACCTGCTGCGGATGTAAGTTAGCATCTGAAGTAAACCTCCATGCAAAGTTCTTGTGTGGGCTTCATTTATTATGAGCCTAGTAACATGCTGTTTACCAGGGATAATAATCGGGTGTTTAGCATCTTCTGGTATGTCGGCTTTTTCCAGTCGCCCTCCCACTCTCAGTAATCCTTTCTTGTCCAAGAATGGCGTAAGACTCGCTAGAGAACTTCTACTCTTAACCCTTCCATTTTTCTTCAGATCCTCCCTATCATTTCCATATATTAGGCCTTGGTAATACTGTATGCATCGTTCTTCAACTTTATTCATCTCTTCAGCCGTTGAATAACTTTCTCTTTCTTCCTTTTTGTTTAAAAATCTCATACATTTAGCTAAAACTCTTTTCATTCTGGACATGGATGAAAATCTTTCCCAAACAGGTTTTTCTTCTACAATTATATTAAACGATTTCTTCATCTCTAAATCTGTTTGAGGAATAGAACTCTTCACAAGACCAATTTGTGTATTTTTCAACCACTCAGGCCCAGACCACCATAACTCGTTCTTCGCCAACTCGCTCGGCTTCACGCCTCTTGATGCGAGATCAGCAGGATTGTCAGCTGACTGCACATGGTTCCATCTCTGGTTGTCTATCAACTGAGTTATTTCTGAGACACGATTGCCAACAAATACTTGCCATCGACTTGGCTGGGACTGTAACCAAGACAGAACAACCATTGAATCTGTCCAGGCATATACTTGATTCATAGAAATGTCCCATAAACCCGATATTTCGTGTAACAGTCTTGCTACTAATACTGCAGCACAGAGTTCTAATCTTGGTATAGTCAGTTGTTTCAGGGGTGCAACCTTCGTCTTAGATGCCACCATCGTGACATGGACAACATCATCTTCATCTACGACCCTGATGTACACTACACCTGCAAACGCAACAGATGAGGCATCTGCAAACCCGTGAAGCTGTAATTCTTTGCATTTGGATGTTGTCTTTATCCAGCGCGGGATTTCAATTGTTTGCAACTCTTGAAGTTCCTGTCGATAGCTTAGCCATTCTTCTATTAGTTCTGAAGCTAGTTCATCATCCCAGCCTAGACTGCAAAGCCACAGTTTCTGTATCATGATCTTGGCTGTGATGACCACCGGAGAGAGCCATCCAAAAGGGTCAAATAGACTGGCTACATCAGATAAGATAATCCTTTTCGTTACAGGGTTCCTGGTTTCCGGTAAGTCAACGGTGACCTTGAAAGTGTCATCTTTCCTATCCCAGGTAAGTCCGAGTATCTTTATCACCTTATCTAATTTTATCTCCATTTGTTCCACAGGTTCCGGGATATCTTCGCCTCCTTGTAAACTCTTCAACAGTTCTTCTGAGTTGCTGGACCACTTCTGCATTTGAAATCCACCTGCTTTCAACAGATTGTTAACCTCATCACATACTTCTTTTATTTCAGATAACTCTTCGTGTCCTGTCATCAGATCATCCATGTAGAAAGAGCTCTTCACTACAGCTGCTCCACGAGGGTATATTGCAGCTTCATCATCAGCGAGTTGGTTCAGAGTTCGTACTGCTAGGTACGGTGCTGCCGCTGTTCCGAACGTCACAGTAAGTAGTTTGTAACTTTCTAGCTTTTCAGATATATCATCGCGCCAAACTATACGTTGTAAATCTGTGTGTTTGTCTGTCATTCTTACTTGGCGGTACATTTTGACAATATCGCCAACAACACAGATTTTGTGAGACCTCCAGCCAGTGATTAACTCTCGAAGATCAGGTTGTAACGTAGGGCCTGTCATCATGGTGTCATTTAAGGAAAGGCCGTTTGATCCCTTGGCTGATGCGTCGAAAACCACCCTCACTTTAGTAGTGTCCTTATCCTCTCTCACAACAGCATGATGTGCAAGGTAAATTGCTTCACCTTCATTTTCATTTTCCACCTTCTTCATATGACCCATCTTCAAGTACTCATGGATAACCTTCTTGTACTCGAACTTCAAATCTTCGTGTTTCTCAAACTTTCTTTCCAGCTGCTTAAATCTGGTGGTCACTTGGTGTTTAGTTTCCCCGCACGCTTTCCTCGTCTCTTCGATCTCCTGCCTCAAAGGTAAGTGTACTACATATCTTCCTGTTGCATCTCTCGTTGTTGTATTTATGTAGTGTTCTTCACATTCTTTTTCTTCCCTTGTCCTTACCTTCTTGGTTGTATAATCTTCTGTTTCTATTTCCCAGAATTTTCTCAAAAGGTTGTTGTCTTCTTCTACTAGCCTGGTAACATGAAAACTTATTAAGTGCTGTGAATTGGTAGTAGTTGTGCACAGATCCCCTGATAAAATCCAACCCAGGTGTGTGTGTTGAGCGATTACATCGCCAGGGCCTCTCAATAAACCTGAGTCTATGATTTTGCAAAAAACCTCAGCCCCGAGAAGGATATCAATCCGACCGGGTACATTAAAACCGGGATCAGCCAACTCTATATCTCTAAGTTGTGGCCAGTCATAACCTCTAATTTCTCTGGCAGGCAGCCTACGAGTCAACGACTTTAATACATAAGCATTCACATCAATAGATAAATTACTTTCATGCCTCGACTTAATTTGTAATCCTACCAAGTGATTAATAGAAACTTTACCTTCACCAACACCAGAGACCTCACCGCTGATTTGAGTCTTTTTCAAACTCAATAACTCGACTGCCCGCGCAGTCACGAACGAAGCCTCGGAGCCCTGATCTATCAAAGCACGGAAGACGTGTGTTTGTCCAGTCCTTGAAGTCACGTCTACAAGTGCTGTCGCCAAAAGGATGTTTTGACCAGGTTGTTCTTCACTCATCACATGTGCAGTTACCTTGCTAACCTCTTGCTTGTTTGTTGTAGTTTCTTCTGTGTTTGGCCTTTCTTCACCTTGTTTCCTCAAATCTCGATGCAATAGGGAGTGATGTCGTCTCTTGCATATCTGACACGAAGTTCTTTGTCTACATTTGAATACGGCGTGATTTGGTATCAGACAGTTAAAGCACAAGTTGTTTTTCTGAACATAATTGTGCCTCTCTTTTACTGGTTGTTTAGCGAATTCTTTACAGTTGTACAGATAATGCTTTTCCTTACAGAAGCTGCAGTAGATGTCTCCGCTGGCGGCACTTGCAAAGAATGTTTTTGGCTTAACAGGTTTGTATACTTTACTTTCAGGTTCCACCATCTCCAGCGTGCGAAACCGAGTCTCCAGGAAAACTTTTAGTTTTTCAAAACCAGGTAAGTCATCTGAGCCATCTACGCTTATCAAAGTTTCCCATTGTTTATGTGTTCCAGGATCCAGTTTAGAGACGACCACATAGTTTACTATCGCATCCCACTGTGCTGTAGGTAAGCCAAGGTTTTTCAACGCATTTAAGCACTCGACAGACGTATCTAACAACTGTTTCAGTCCGCTTCCTGACTCCTGGGTCATCGCTCTCTGGCCAAAAAACTTCTTGAAAATACAATTTGCTATGTATCTTTTGTTATTATACCGCTTTTTTAGTACAGACCAAGCTTCTGCATAGTTTTCTCCGGTGACAGCAAACTGGCGTAATAAAATCTCTGCGTCCCCTTTCAGGGCACTCTTCAGGTAATGTAATTTCTGCACATTATCTATAGACTCATTTTTATGTATCAACGCATTAAAAAGGTCGTAAAAGGATTGCCATTCCGTGTAGTTACCTCCGAAAGAAGGGATGGCAATTCTCGGTAACTTGATGTCACTACTTGAAGTACTTGACTTGTTTTCCTCGACGCGTCGATTCGTTTTTTCCATGGCCGAAGTCAAGCTACTCAATTTGGTTTGCATTTCCCCTCTGTAGGTAAAGTACAACTCTTCAAAATCATCGAAAACATCGTCCACAAAATACGATAATTTTGCTCGCTCTGCCTTAGGAATTCCCACAACGATTTTTTCGTGACAACCTTTGAAATCCTTCCTGCAAGTGTCCAAACTGTCCATTCGGGTTTGTAAATAACCTACTGTTATTCTGTCTCTCGGTGACTTTTTGTAGTTTTCGTAAGCCTTTTGTAATTGTTCCATCAAGTCGTCTTGAAGCAATATACGCTTTGTCACGTTCTCCATGATGGCGCCTTTGTAGGTTAGTTTGAGATGCCGGGTAAATTACGTCTTTTGCACACGAATTAACCGAATTAAACAATTCTTTCACTGTTAATTACTTGTTATAACACATTGTCTTCAATAATGTTCACTTGTTTACACTGATTTGTCCGTATTTCAACTAATAAACTCCAATTACATCGACAAGCAAGCGTTAATTTTGATTTTTCATAGGTCACGGCGTAAACATCCGTGGTCGATGGACCATATGTCCTTGTGATAGGGCACACTTTTGCTTGCGGGTAAAGATATAAAATAAACTACTCTTGACGTTATGACGGATTTATTGCAACTGAACTTTGGGTGACGTTTGAGCGAGACAAAAGATAAAATTAGAGCATAGCAGATATTAAACAGGTATAGCTACACACTAGGTACGTTCATGCATGGCCTTTGATCTGTGAAATCAAAATTTGGACTAAACATTAAGAGTTCTTTTAAAAATGCATAACCCTGAAAAGCATTTCTTCACTGTTCAATTTCAATTAAACCAATAACTAATTAAACTTCCTCCAAAATATATTTTCGTTCAAACTTATCCAGTAAAGTTGAAACTTAAATGTGCTCAATTGGTTTGTTTAATCTTGAAATATTATGTTACGAAAAATTTGAAAATTGAATTGAGAACTTTAAGCTTTTACTTATTAATTTATTCATTAACGCTTTGGTGTACCTAATTACTGTAATGTTGCAATATTTATGTAAATAAAAAAAAAAAAAATAAATAAATAAATTTATTGGGTTTTAGGGAAACCGTCAACTAGACATGATAAAAGGTACATTGTACATTATAGTAACAGAGAGATCTACTATACATTGACTTGACTATGCAACCGAGTCCACTAGCACGCGCAGAGCCGAATCGACGAGAATTTCCTCAACGACGCGTTTAGATTCGATTCGGCGCGTAGTACACGCGAAATTGCTCTTTTTAAACTGGTATAATTTTTAGTTTGTGGTTTTAATTTGTTTGAATAATGAAGCATATCATATTATAATAAATTTTTCAGAAGCGCTACAGTGCCTAGATTCTGCTAATACATTCAGTAACAACTGCATGAACTTAGCTATTTGATTTTATTGCTGCTTTAAATCTAGACGTGCACACGTATTGTCACACCTTCTAGGCGTCAATGGTATATAAAAACCCGACACGTGACCCAACCGTGTATATATACAGATATGTTATAGTTCTATAATGAACGATTTGGACGCATTTTGATAATCCTGCCCTTGATTCGGGATGACGTCAACGTCTGGAGTTAATTAATCTGGAGTTAATTCATTAATGAACTGACAATTAATTTTTGCAACCATTTTTGGAAGGCATTTTTTTTATTTTGCGGCAACTAGTTGAAGTAGAACGTTCTGTAAGCCGAAAAAATCGGCGCTCCTTCATACGGCTCGCTTTGGCTCGACTCTACTCTAATGGATACTAGGCTTTATAGAGATCCGCAAAGGTTCAAGCACACTTGCTTCTCTCAATTTTTTTCTCAGACTCTTAATTGTCTTTGATAAATTGAATCATCCGAGACGGGCAGCACGAATCGCTTGAACTGTGTAATGACGGAAATCCGTGTACAACGAACGCTACTGGTTTTCTCTTGGCAAGCAATATAATCGTTATGGACACAAAGCGTACTTAGAATAAAAAAAAATAATCGTCTATTTTTTTTTAATTGAGAATATCACTCAGTGAAAGTGAGCATACAAATAAATACTGAAAATACATAAATACTTAAGTACGATTCTGTCTCTAAAAAAGAACGAGGCAGATGGAAACGTCACATCAATCTTCACATTTTAGTTGCTAATTCGTCCGTAACGTTACTGAGTAGAGTGCAGGGATGTAACACTTGATGGCATTGATTTAATGTGACCGCTCTTATACAAAGAATAGGACGTGAGTTTACTCGCAGTTTGATTTTGCATGAATTAGAACATAAAAAAAAAATCTTGTGCGATAAGCAGATTAAACTAATACGTGAAGGTATAGGTGCTGATTAAGCCCTTCCGTTTGTAACAAACTGGAAGTTTATTCCAGGTAGGTCCAAGGCCTATGAAGGATATGATATAGTCGTCATCAAGTGCTACATAAATCGTTTAACATAACGATAACTGTTAAAGAAAGAAAGAAAGAAAGAAAGATATTTATTGGGACAAATTAACACATCACAAGAAAAAAAAGGCATAACAAGTAACATAAATACGAAAGAAAAACAAGTCACATAAATACAACAAAAAATACAACATAAATATTATCACGTAAGAACAAATCGATTGACGGGGTTGATGGACTTCCATTCATAGGAAACGAATCGGGTAGAAATACAGATCATATGGGAAAAACTACTGTCCTGTTTCCTTGGTTGTGTAGTGAAAGAAAAACATGAACCGATCAATTATAATTAGTTAAGACAATTTACACGTTCAGCAGTTTAGTTGCTGCTCGCCATAAGCACAGGCTACATGTGGGCCTAGCTATGGCAGCAGGCATATGCCCAATTATTACATTGTATGTTAAGTTTTTTTCTTTTAGAACTACGTAACCATTACATACTTTTAATAAATAATTTATTATCATTAATAATAATAGTAACTTCCACACAACACAGTCCCTCGCCCTGGTCCCAAAGTGGAATACCTTGTGCTATGGCAACCAGACAAGGACATCGCAAACATGGAAATACACCAGACATTGGTACAAATGTACGGCGGCACCCAGAGGAAATCGAACCCACGACGTCCGGCGTGGCATACAGACGTAATAAAGCTAGACCACCGAGACAGTTTTCTGACTTCAATATTTACTGAGTTGTTACGGATAACCGCAGCCAGTAGGTTGCTTCACATCATAATGGCGGGCGCACTGGCTTCGTGGTGACCGAATAAAATATGCTGTAAGAAGGATTAAAGATCAGAAATAGCTGATGTTGGAGACATGACGGCAATACAGAAGTGGAACTGGGCAGGCCACATTTGTCGTTTGGGTCTATTCCAGACAGAAAAATCGGGTTTTGAATAAACGCGATGAACACGGATGCATGAAGCTGTGGTAGCCTAGTGGGTAGAACATTGGACTCGGAAGCGGGAGACCCAGGTTCGATTCCCAGTGCGGGCATATACCTATGACTTTGTTTTCTAAGTTATGTACTTTGGTGAAGTTATAGTAGCAATACCACTCGCTAACGGTGAAACAAAACATCGTGAGGAAACCTGGGTGTCTGAGCTATTCACATATCTCAGCGCTTGAAATCGCTAATCCGCGGTGGGAACGCGTGGTGATTAAGCCCATACTCTCTCTCTGAGAGAAGGCTCGTGCCCTACAGTGGGACGTATATAGGCTGCTTATGATATGACACGGATTGATCAAGCTTTGATATTTGACTGCGACATATGAGCTTAGCACTAGGACTGACAATCCAACTCGACGCAATATACAACAAATTGTCGACTGTTCTATGTAATATGCGTTTAAGTAAGCATAGATGCTTTTAGCATTAGGGCTGCCACATTGCCGTTGCATTTTTTTAATTCTGTGCAATAAACGCACTAACAATAATAATATTAGGTTAATTCATTATTAAGTTAATTCCAGATTCACGTACTAGTTTTTTTTTTGTCGGAATAGTCCGACCAGGTTTCGCTCTAATTCGTAGAGCTTAATCATGTTGAGTAGAGACGGAGCTCGCGTCGTCGGTTGCTCGTGTCTGATCAATCCGGAATTGAGTTAATAATGTTTAGTGCTTACGGAAGTTTTAGTTCGAAAATAATAGTAAATTGTTTACTTTCGAATAAAATTTAAAAACCAGCCAAGTGCGAGTTGGACTCGCGAAAGGTTCCGTACTATTATCTTTACAATATTCAAATATTTGAAGCGTCTACTTGTGGATGTTATTTATATCGAGCAAAAAACGGCAAATAAATCACTATTCTATTTTTAGTATTTCTTGTTAAGCGGCAACAAAAATACATAATCTGTGAAGATTTCAACTGTCTAACTATCACGATTCATGAGATACAGCCTGGACGGACGGACGAAAACGGTCAGCGAATGTAATAGGGTCCTTTACCCTTTGGATACGGAACCCTAAAAAGCGAATGTTTTGAGAAAAGAAGGAGACGAGGAAGTCCAGTTCTATTAAATAAGTTTGACAGGTGCTGACTTACAATGACGGTTGACAGCCCAAGCATCAACATTAATCATCGGACGAAATGCGATAAGGCTGATAACAGTTACTGATAGAAATTAACCATTTCGTCATTATGTTCTGTATGGGCAGAGTGAGCCTTGTTAAGCAGTTTTTTCATGTAAGTTTATGAATTTTCTTACTGCCGTTAGTGAGTCATATTGATACTACCAATTCACAAAGGCACGTAACTAAACGTAAGTAGTACGTAAGAAAAAAAAGTCATTGGTACATGCCGTTTACAAGGTTTGAACCAACGACCTCCTGAATGTAAGGCAAGCGTTCGACCGACCGTGCTACCTGCGAAGGAAAACATCGTGGGGAAACCTGAGTGGCTGAGATGTTCCACTTCAGCGCTTGAAATCACCAATCCGCGGAGAATAAATTATTTTAGAAGTTTTTTTTTCAATTGCATTCACGTTTATTGAACACGCGTAGGTATAAATATTCTCTCTGACTTTCTATACAGCATTTTTATTTTACTAGTCACTGCAGTGTCTCAGTTGAAGAAAAGGCATCGACATCCCCAGAGATTTGCGGTACATCATACATCATGAATTGTGACACACAAGCCGAAGGAACGTGCTGTCCCTTTTAACAATGATTTCAAGTGGGCTTTATGTGTAGCTTGTATTTTGTTTGACTTACTGCCCACCTATATTTTTTGCAGTCATAAATATTTACCAAAATATTGTAAGAACCTCGTAATACCTACTTATCTCTCAAGTCCTGCGTTAAATAAACTTGGTGCAGTCGACAGCACAACAATTTGGTTTTGTTACTTGTTATGGCTTTTTTTCTTGTGATGTGTGAGTTTGTCCCAATAAATGTCTTTATTCTTCTTCTTCTTCAAACTCCATGAACTGTTCTCATTTACATTACGGGTGACTCTGCTACAAAAATTTAAAGGTTGAGCAACTGTGGACCGTACAATCGACAGTAGATTAATCTGTATTAATTCCGAAATCACTTACTTGATTTTTTGTCGGTAGAGACCGACCAGGAAAAGCTCTTCGCATAAGAGTAAAACCTGGTCTTACTCTTCAGACAAAAATCAAGTAAGTGACACCGGAATTAAAGTAAGAAAGCAGATTAACTTTTATATTTTAGTCACTGAAATTGAAAATAGTGGACACGTGCAAAGGTCGACGTACTATTGACGGTACTCAGCAACTGTTCGTGTATATTTGGTGTTTCAAGTTCATAAAGGTTACCTACATTCGTCATCTGGCGACTTGGCTGGGTAACGATCTGCCGACTACAGAAAGCAATAGGAAAAAAAATGTATTGACCTTCGCAAGTGTTCGCCGATGATCAGAGCTTGATTTGCGATTAAAGTATTATGACAGGCTATAATTTGTTAAACATCTAGGTCACGAGATACATTGCCTGGAGCCACAGACTAACTTCAATCCTAAATTATTAAACACTAATCATAAGTTGAACAAAAACGGGCAAAAAGCGAGTATGAACACGAAACAGTCTTCGCCAACTCAGGTTTCTGAAGTAAATTTGCCTCGACGCACGTGCAAAAGTATATTTTGTACTAAAAAATTGTTTCTTTTCAGATCTTCCCGTAGTCTGTTGTGAGGGAAGACACCTATATCTTGTAAGGTAAGTGGCTCACATAATTAAATAAACAAATAACTTCCACACAACCTTATCACTTTTCCTGGTAGGATATGTTTGTGCTATGGTAATTAGGCAAGGACGTCACAAATATAGAAATACATTCAAACTGAGGCCATTTGTACTATGTAGGGTGGCCCCGAGTAGGACGGTTTAATTTTGCAACAAATGAAACAGACAGCCAAAGAGGCTTTTTACTGGGCAAACTTTTTGCGGTAACTACTGGCCACTAAATTACTTTTAATTTAGTAAAGCTACAAAATGTCAGGAGAACAGATGATCGAGGATGAGTAACGTGTCACTTATGACATTTGACGTCGAATTCAGTGCTTTCACATCACTGTATTGTATACCTAAATGTGGAAAATTTCGAATTAGCTTTTTTGAAAACTATTTTTCGTTGAGAGTCTATTTTTTGATGAAATTGTTTATTCGCGTTAGGTCATGGTAATGTTATCATGTGTTATAAATTGACGTCTTCGAGAGTGGACACAGTTTTATTGGTTAGGAGGACGAAGAAGACGATTTTCGGGAGAGCATCATGTTGAACGAATGGTTTCAGCGGCGAATAGAAGAGATTCATACAGGAAGACTACAGGTAACTCATACACATCACCTTTTCAGGCTCAACTTATCTAAAATAGACAGGTAACCAGACTTAGAAGATACGCGTCGTGTAGTTTCGTTTCGGTTTTTTCTCTGTTTAAAACACATTACATAACACAAGCAGCCTATATACGTCCCGCTATAGGGTACAGGCCTGCTCTCAGGGAGAGAGTATGGGCGATTTCAAGCGCTGAGGTATGTGAATAGCCCAGGCACTCAGGTTTCCTCACGATGTTTTCGTTCACCGTTAGCGAGTGGTATTGCTACTATAAGTTCACAAATGTACATAACTTAGAAAACAAGGTTTTAGGTACATGCCCGCACTGGGAATCTACCCACTATGCTACCACCCCACTTTATTAATTTCAAAAACTCATTATTTCTGCTTAAGACTGCAACTTAAAGAACTCCAGATATCCCGGATTACAGGAGTTTTTATACAAAATTTATTAGTGGTTTGAGCTGCCTTGGAGGACTAGATACATGTAGCACCCCCTTTTCTTCATCAAAACTCATTGCCGCATATATGCTCGCCGATTTCAGGTAATTTTTATCTTGCCCTTTGCAAATACATACTCTTTTTGGTTGACGAATGACCACCTGCGACGTCCCTTACCGACCCTTCTACCAACATTTACTCTATACATTTCTTTCTTGAAACTTTCTTCCTTCATCCTCTCCATATTTACCTTTATAATGTTTTCCATCTTAGTATACCACACACTTCTAATTTGATTCGTACGTTCGTAAGCTACTTCGAAATAGCCGAATGTATAAGTATACATATAATCATAAATCGAAAGGTTGATAGAAGGTCAACCTTTTCACTTTAGTTGTGAAGTCACTCGTATCACAACGGAGTAAGGTTCACACATGCCAGATTGATGTGATGTCAACTGTACTATAAGCCCTAAAACATTACACTCTTTTTATTTAGACCGTTCATCAAACAAAACTTCAGCCTGTAATTCGATCAAAAGAGTCTGGATCTAAATATGACGTTGCCATTGCTATCACTGCGCCGTTACCTTTGCTGCCCTAGTTTAGGACCACAACAATCCTTCCGCATCTCCTCTAAAAGGACCTAAGGGGCTCTGCCCACTGCGCATATTTCCCCGTACACATACCGGTGTGTTCCGTTAGTGCAATCGCAAGGCGCACGTCGCCCCTACTTGTTGCTCGCAGATGGGTATTTTCACACAGTCCTGCTTTCATCGCGGCACAGTGTAGCGTGTGGTTTTGAGATAAAGCTGGCTGGATTTTTTTTCTGTCAACGGAGCAAGCAACCCGTTGAAATCTTTTTAAAGAACTGAAGCGAAGGGAAATTTCGGCATTTATTTTAAGTCATTCAATATTTTTAATGTGTTCTCAAACACAAATTAAAATCTTTTATAGTGTATGTTTTTGGGTAATTTTGTGTCATGTATAAATTAGGATGGGGGACTAAGGCGGTCATATAAAGGTGGCTGAAGTTGGGTAAACGAACAGTTGGTAGACCGGCGACCCGATGAATGACATTGCTTTAGTAGTCGAGTAAGCGGACCGAGAGGGTTGGCAAAACAGAGAAAAGGCCTATGCCCAGCAGTGGGTTCTAATCATGGACTATATAAATAGATAGATAAATAGATAGTAAAATGCTTCATCTTTAAATTTACGCTGTACTTGTGCGAGGGCAATAATATTACGGCTGAAAGAGGATCTCTTCCCACTCGTGTTTTTGCCACCTTAATGAGCATCGATCTTAATTACCTTACTAATTACGACATAATTTAAAGACAGCAAAGTAATGTTTTAATTGTCAGCGTGACTGCGCTGGGGTACATGTGAGCAATTACTACTTGGCCTGGGGTGGTACTCTGAACTCGAAACTTGACTTGGTGTATACAAGTTCGAGCATAATTTATTAATAATGATTTCAAACAAAAACAACTTATTCAATTGAATTCAAATATTTTTATTTATTTTAAAACTAAAAAGTTTAGGTACTTAATAAACGTCAATGTTGTTGATTCACAATTAATAGATTATGTGGAGAAGAAGCTAACAAAGAAACTCTGCATTTATTCTTTTCAAAAACACTTTAACTTAAAAATTATTGCTCATGAATGTGTTGAACACTAGAACACAATCGTCCTTCAAATACCCATTAACATAAATTTAATGTTGAATACCAGATATCTTTGTTTGAAAATGTACTCTACATTATTAACATTACAGGGATCTAGAAATTTATCTGAAACCCGAATTAATTGATACATTTTTCCGAAGTGCTTTTTATTGCGACCAATAGATAGTAAAAATGCGTAATAAATATCATATGTTATGTCTAGCCATTTACACAGGCATTTACGTTCTTGAACTTTCTATTTTCAAAAGCTTACAAAGTCTTTGTTAAACCAGGAATCGTTGTGTCCATGAAATAAGTATACATCCACAGTAGGTCCCCTATTACTTTAATTGGTATATCAACTCGGTGGGTAGCGCGACATTAAATATTGAGCACTCGCATCGAATTAATTGTCGTTATGGAGTGGAAATCTCTTGTAAGCCGACAGTTAGTTCAGTGAAATGAGTGATGCGCGAAGTGGAGAATACTGATTTTACAACATTTTTTCTTGAACCTTCGTGGAGGTATTAGTGCTTATGATTAAAAAAATATAATATCCACACGTTATCGCTTGGGTTGGTCCCAAATTAGGATAATCTGTATGTTACTCACATAAAAATGTCAATATTGACACCTGGTTTCTTATTTGAGAATTTACGGATAAGTGATTCTAACTCAATCTACAACCCATTTTTAGGGTTCCGTACCCAAAGGGTAAGGGATCCTATTACTACGACTCCGCTGAGCGTCCGTCGGTCCGTCCGTCTGTCACCAGGCTGTACCTCATGAACCGTGATAGTTAGACAGTTGATAGATTTCTATTGCCGCTATAACAAAAAATACTAAAATCAGAATAAAATAAATATTTAAGTGGGACTCCCATACAGGAAACGTGACTTTTTTGCCGTTTTTTGCTCGATATTAATAACGGCAACAGGTAGACGGGTGGATTTAGCCTAGAAAAATATCTTCATCCAAAAAAATCTATAAATTAGAAATACATTAGATTGCGAGCTAACTCAGACTAAATTATTGAAGGAAAACCTATGATGTAAATACTGTGTTTAGACAAAAATTCATCGCCTAGTTCTGAAATTATTTGTTTCTTAAAATTATGATCTGAGACGGTGATGACTCCTATGGTATGGTGATGATTAATCTATGGAAGACGATGATTTTGAGAACACGGTGATGACGGTTTTGAGAAAAAAAAACTACAAATTCATAAAAACAATAATGATTTATTATAATCAGCTCAATTAAAAAAAAAAACATTATTACGAACACGCTATTATTTGAACAACTAAAAAATTCTTCTAAATTATTATCTTTCTTATCTTGCATCTTGTACTCGCCCTTATCGTATTATCCGTCCTTTTTTACTTTTTATGGTGTTTTTTTATTTTTTATTCTTACAGCAATGATATCTACAATAACCTGTCATTATTAGTTTTTCATCCAATGTACGTAACTACATTGGATGAAAAACTAATAATGACATCTGTCTTTGAATAGAAAGCATCTTTAAATCTACCTTTGGTATTTTGTTTTTTGTTTTAGTTATGGTTTCATTATTATTGTTCAGTCAAAATTATTGTTTTATTTAGCAATAAAACTCTTAGTCATTCATCAATCTTTGTTTTTTTATAAAATTTAATATTGAAATATAATTTTTTAACTACAAAATATTATTCCTAACCAATACGGCTTCTTAATTTTTACGTTCTTATGATGAATAAATTATTGCCACTATAACACACTAAAAACCTATAGTAAAATAAAAAAAACTGTCATTTTATAATAGAATTTTATTTTAGTGTGTTATAGTGAAATCGCTTTATTATTAATTAGATTTTTTTTTTACTTTTGTCAAATCTTTTACATATACTTATATTATGATTATCTGCCTTTGGAATCACAGTCTTTGAATTAGGATCTAACCTAACTGTTCAGTCTTTTATTCACTGATTTTGGTTTCTGCAATATTAATAGAGTTTTGGTTTTACTACCTTGTTTGAGAGTATTTTTATGTTTGAGGCATTACCAACTGTAACAACTTTGGAAGTTGTTTGTACATTTGTCACATCAGAAAGAGGTTTGTTTATCATGCGAGTATTTGGCTTTGATCGTGGTATTTGCATAAACCCTAAATGCTTTCCATGATCACATATTTGTCCACATTTGCATTGGAAGCAGCTTGATTTTCTTAAGGTTAACCTGCTACAATTTCGATTCGACAGCAATTGATGTACTTTAAGGGTTCCTTTGAATATTTCAAGTTTATCGGGGATCATTTGTTCTCTGTTCTGCACATCGGTTTCGCTTACAGCACTAACTGCTACATTAGTGCGTGCTTGCACTATAGTCATAAATTTATCAAAATTTGTTATGTCAGTACCATGATTTACTTCAAAATCAGCGGTTCTTTTAATCACAGCCCCCACTCCGTCAGCGGCCCCTTTTCCATGCCCAGCTTCTGTGTAATTCCATGTAATTTCAGTGATTTGTGCAAAATCATTGAACAATTGAGATATAATATAGAACATATATTTATTCCTGTATTGACTGTTGGAAGAGTCTGATTGGAAATGTAAAGTATCAAGGAATGGGTTCTTTTCAATTGCTTTATTTATCAGTGGTATGAGATGTGCCCAAATTGCAGGTGCCTCATGTTTTAGGCATTCACTGGCTGTGCAGACTGATGTTGGTTGTATGGAACTGCATTCAAAATCAAAAGCGTAAATAACGGCAGTATGAAGACCAATCTCTTTGCAGCTCCCACCAAAATGTAATGACTGAACTTCGTCGGTAGCTTTCATCCCGTAATTTTCCGAGAAGTCTACGTGCAGAAAAGCGGAATTAACAGTCGAGATTTTTTCATCTCTCTCAATGTGTTGTACTGTGCTTGAATCAAATAAAAATGTTCAAAAAATGGTTTTAGGTCAGAATCCAACAGATTTATTATATCGAGGGGCTTTGCCTTGATTTCGTCTTTAGTTGTGATTGTTGCTGTTTTCGGGCCTCTTTTTGTTGAGATTGATTCGCGGGAACGTATCCATTGATGGAATACTATATCTTCATCATTTGAGAATTGATTGTAGTGAATAACTTTATCTTTGCAAGCATCACATTCCCTTTTAAGACATTTCTCTTCATATCTTGAGCAAAATAGACTTTCCAGTAGTTCTTCATGTCTTTTCTCACGAATGATGCCTGCTTTAAATAAAGATTCCAGCTTGAGATCAATGTTAGCATGCTTTGTACACATGCATGTGTCTCTTTGTGCCGCTGTGGCTGGCAGTACCCAGAAAGGCCGACATTTCCAAAACGTACAGTAGCTGACTTTAATCTCATGAGTTTTTAAAAACTTATGATACAATTATTTTATTGAACTTCTGAGATACCTTCTTTGCATTTGTTTTTTGAATCGTGTTATATACTGTTTCTTCCCAGGACATACAGTACTGTTAGCATCATCGACATAGAACTCTTTGATTAGATCAGAAACTTTATCTTTTCTCTCTTTTCGGATTTTGGTCCTCTTTGCTTTGAAATTTTTTCTTAAGTCACTTCTTCTGTGTTGTTCTTCAGTTCCATCTGTTTTTTTTTGTAAGAAGGTTTAGCTTCAGGCGTTTATTTTCCTTTTTTAAATCGGCAATAACTTTCAGCAACTGTTGTCGCTTCTTGTATTCTGAATAGCGAATTCTTTTAATTTTTACTGCGCAGTGGCACTGTTCTTCTTTGGGCGTTGTTAATGGGTTGTAATGCTCGTCTTGATTTTTCGATGCATCCGTTTCATCACTGTCATCTGGTTTGATCAATACTGATTCTATAGTAATGGATGGTTTTATTGATTCATTTTTCTTTTTTTCCCGGTATCTTTTGGCTGCTTCTCGCCATTTCTTGCGCTGTTCTCTCTGCTCCCTTGGACTCTTTTCATTGATTGATTCAAACTGACCTTTCTCTCGTCTCTTTATATATCTTTTCTTCTCTTTTTCTTTAACCAGCTCATACAACTCGGGATCCTGTTTCACAGTCTGATATCTTCTCCGCTTATTCATTGCAATTTTCTGTTTTTCAAGCTTGATTTCTCCTGGGGTTCGCTTTTTCTTACTCATAGCTGCAATCTAAAAGAAAAAATACAAATTAAAATTCAAAAGCATAAAATTATCATAATTATTATCTATCTACCTATAGCATTTTATGTATTAACGCTAGCTTTCGCAGGTAGTTTTACTGACTTGTTAACAAAGTTAAGATTTCGGAACCTAAAGAACAAAATAAATATCTTCAAATACTGAATAAAATAAATCTTTGCTACTGACCAAATATTATTTAAAAAACATTTAGTTGGTTTACATTAACTCGGGCAGAGATAATGACCATTTGTGAAGATTATTAACAATTATATTTTCATAGTGCAACTCCCGAAACAGATGACCCAAAGTTTCCATTGTGCCTATGTTCTGACAATACACCCCCGTAATAGGTTAAACCAGATGTTTCTTCGTTTGTTCTATGTATTTTCATATTTTCTGAATCTTCACACAGAGCTTTACAAATTCCGCCATCATATGTGGCATATATGACTTTATAGTCTTCTAAGACCCGGAGAAACAGTTCCCGGTTTGAAGTGTGACGATTAGTATCTATCACTAGTATATAATACATTAGTTTCATATTGTTAGTAATGATAATTTCTTTACTCCAACAGTCTGAAACAAAAAAAAATCATAGAACTTTTAACTATTCGCGATTTTTACACATAGTTTCGTGTTATGTATCTTGATGTAAATATTTTAATAAATTCAAAGTATTGCTTAAAATTAAATATTATTTTTTTGTTGTAAAAGTTAAACCGCACTAGAGCGACACTGCAGCGGTGAAGTCACGAACAGTGTGCGGCAAATAAGTTGACGATCCGTGGATGTTATCAGTGTTGGGTCGTACCGGTGCAAGAAATAATAGCGACGCGACAATAAACCAACTACCCTCAAGATAGTATTGAAAACCTCGCCGTTACCCCTCGAGTTAACCCGCGATCACGAAGACTGCAACGTCTTTGGAACGTTGGGACAAGGTAATTTTCTAGTTTATTGACCAAAAACTTGATAAATTCCGAAAAACAAATCAATCTACTGATGAAAACTAAAAAAAAACAAAATTACAAATACAAAATACAGTCGGTCATCATCACCGTACACATGAAATCATCACCGTTCATTATTTTTAAACGGTGATGATGGGTACGGTGATGACAATTCGGTTGTTTTGACTGTCGATTGTTCTAGAAAGTCAATAATAATAGTCATGTTCGCGCCATTTAATACATCTTCACGTATTTTGCGTTGTTACTAGCAATCAATTGTAATTTTAACATAAGTACTTACTTTGTATTACAGCTTGATGGTTATGACACAACTTCGTGCTAAACAACTTTTTTGGCACTTTGGACTAAAACTCTGAGACACGGAGCGCGCGCAAGGTGACGTTCTCTCACTTCCGTAGTTCGCAGTCAACTGAGGTAGCGGGGGGACAATTACGAGCCGAGAATTGTTATTCACAGACGAAACTAGAGACACTTTGATGTTGCCGTTACGGTTTTGACGATTATTAATGCCAAAATTTCAATATTTTATTGCATTCTTATTTTACGATGAAATAATTATACAATTTTATATGTATTAATAGACACTCTAAATTAAAGGATTCTTTTTTCCTTATCTCTATCGTACGTTTAGTTTTAGATTTATTTTACCTGAAAAGTAATGTATAATGTTTTTTTCACATACGGCGATGATTTTTGTCACATGCATAGTAATTTTTTGTTTTAATTACTGATTCTGTAGAAATGAGGATGAAGGCACTGGATAAAACACCTCAAATCCAACCTGTTCATAGATTATGAGACTCGAGAAACAGGTCCTTATTTTTTTATAGCCTGGAAAATGTCTTTTGAACAGATATGTAAATCCACCCAGACGCTTGAAATATTCAAATGTTGTATAGATAATAGGAACACTTCGTGCGCGAGTCCGAGCTTACTGGTTTTTATAAGCATTTATTCAACATCTTACTGAAATAACTACCAACCTGAAAAACATTTCTTCAGTTTCGATATAAGTAAATAAACACTACAGCAAACTACCATCTAAGTGAAAATATTCGCGTACACTGCATACAGACAGGTTTTTTTTTGAGGTTTTGTAAAATTGATGACTAAATAGTGTGTTGTTACTATGGGACGATTTTTAATACTACAATCTTATACAATTGGTGATGTCATACAAAACATTCTATTTTCAAATTTATCAGATCGTTAGTGTCTGCTGGTCATCGAAAAATCGACTAGGCGCACTATTGCATTATTGCAAATAATGTGGCCTTAGTACGAGATACGAATGGTCGTGAGAACATTTGGAGATGGAGACAATTATCTAATTATAATATGTTATAAATTACGCTAATGACTTTCGGTTCATTAGCGTAGGCAAAAAAAAAAATTGTTATAAGTTGTTTGAGTTAAAAGGGATACCTGCTTGTTACGAAATGGCAAGCATACAAGAAAACTATTTCATTATTTAATGGTCACTAAAGTCATTGCCTGACTTGAATGTTGTTAAAAAAAATTGAAACTTTTTATTTCAGAAATTAGAGAAATACATTATTAGTTCAGCTCTGGAAGCTGAATGAGTTTATAGTCATTCCAAAGGAATGCTCTATATTAAATGAATTATATAAAATATAAACTACATGTACGGATGTACTCATACTTACTCAAAATATCATACCATTAAATTTGCATTTAATAGTAAGCATACTATAATCACACATTTTATTAATGCTACCGTTGATGACGTTAATTGATTTGCAGATATAAAGGTCCTTGAGAAGTATGTCTGGTGTTACTTTGAATGACAGGATACGCAATAGTGTGATTAGAGAACGTTGTGGACTGAAAGAGGATGTAGTGACTAGAATTGAGAAAGGAATGTTGCGTTGGTTAGGACATGTGGAGAGGATGAAGGAAGAAAGATTGTCGAAACAAATATATCGAGTGAATGTGAGTGGAAGGGCCGGTAAGGGACGACCCAGACGGACATACCTACTTTGACCAAATAGGGGATGTATTAGCAAAGGGCAGGATAAAAAGTACCCGGAACCGGCCTACCTCTCTGGGATACAGGCGTGAGTTTATGTATGTATGTATATAAATAACACTTCAAATTGCTGGCATTGGCAAGCTTCTGTCGTTTCGATACGGTATACGAAGTATCATCAGCAAAGATTATTATAACCACTCCGTTTTAGATTCAAATTAGATATTAATACTTGAGTATCATATGCTTCCACGTCACCGACGGCGTTAGATAATCCGACTCTATGTCTTCTTGCACTAAGCTTTCTGCTCAAGAACCGGGCTTCGGAGCCTTCAGAAAAAGCTCCGCGCCCGTCCAATCAGGGCCTGCCCACCCAGTGTGCGTTGGAGCCCTCCGCAAAGCTGCGTCCGCGCAATCCTGGGCAAATACCGCCAATTCCTGCCCATACTCTCCCTAGCCCGAAAGGCTTAACAGTAGATGACGGCACATGCGATAAACGACCCAAACGACGAAGATTTATCGTTCAGTTTAAGACGACAGGTGTTTTTCTTAATTTCCCAACGGAGATAATGATGGAATTGTTTCGGCATGTCCAATCAAAGGATATTATGCTGTTATAGCTTGTTATAACAGCGGTACGTCCGTGCCTGTCGCGGTGGCGGTTGTGATTTCTCTTTTTAGTTTGGTGGTGTGGTGTGGACGGCTTTAATTACTTTGTTACAGCCTGATTTGTTCTTTTGTAAGTTTTGGAGTACGATTTCGTTCGATAAAGGAACAATAAATATTTTTTGGCGCCATCCACACTATAAGCAGCCTGTTACGTCCCAATGTGGGGCACAGACCTTCTCTCAGAGCGGGTGTACGGGCTTAGTCACCACGCGTGCCCACCGCGGATTGGTGATTTCAAGCACTGAGGTATATGAGTAGCTCAAACACTCAGATTTCCTCACGATGTTTTCCTTCACCGTTAGCGAGTGGTATCGCTACTATAACTTCAAAATGTTCATAGCTTAGAAAACAAAATCATAGGTACATGCCCGCGCTGGGAATGGAACCTGGGCCTCTCGCTTCAGAGTCCAATGTTCTACCCAGTAGGCTGCCACCGCTATAGCATGTAACATGTTCATGTTCACTTTTCCTTGAGAAACGAAAAATCCTCACATTCATTTTAGTTACTTTTCGATAAGTTAATAATCATTTACGTCAGGGCTAAGAATGAGTTTTTAAGCACTGCAAATAAATGGTTTATTAAAAAATTGTAACATATGCAGGCCAGAAACGCCTTACTGCTGAGCACAGACCTTCAGTCCGAAGAAGTACGAATTAACAATACCCGGATATTTTTCTTTACCTGTGCAGTGAGACCTACATCTTGATTTTGTAAAACCTTTGGGGCTTACTATTTCTCAATCCGTTCTTGATAAAAAAGATATTGAAACGTGGACGGACGAAATGACACCCAAATAACAAATTAATCATATAAGGGTTTCCTTTTGAGGTCGGAACCCTAAAATATACCAACTTGACAATAAAGAATGCCGGATTTGAACTCTATTGCAACAGACATACACCTACTCTACCGAAGATTCAAACGGTACCGATATTCGACCTTTAGACTGAGAAAATCCACAACCCAGCCTCTGTTTCAATGAATCGCTCTTACGTCTCTGTGAACGTAACACGCAAAACCTCCATTTTGCCCGTCTATGCTGAGGAAAAATGGGCTTTATTATCTTATGTTACGGACTATTTGTGGTGCAAGGTTATACTGGTTATGTTGATTTTGTAGTAATATCCAGTGGCGGCTATCGTTTCATACATATCGAGTGCCCGGTGACTCATAACAACTGCAAGTGTGAAGTCAATGGAGTCGATTATTGAATTAACGTCATTCATTCGAATGCCTGTAAGTTATAAAAGCTATATAACAATTCCAGTGAGAATTTGTGTTATATCGTAACAGAGTTTCGAGAAATAGTCCCCGATGAAGGTTGGTTTTGTGAACCGATGTCTGATATGTAGTAAGAATGTGGCTTATTTCGGTAACTGAAAACGATGAAGCAATGACATAGGAATTGTTCGCAGGTTTTTACGTGCAAATACAGTGTTCCGGTCGCGCTGAATGGACTACAATTATGTCTAATAGTAAGGTAGACAATGTCCTTTGGACACATAGGCCTTTGGACTTACCTATAATTCCATTACCTACATAGATTTACTCACGGAGTGGTTGGTCATAGTTAGTGAATTAGAGTATGATTTAATCGTGCAAGTCATCTTGCCTTGCCTTGTTTCCTTCTAACTTAATACCTTTGGTCATTTATAAACGTTTCCGTTTGATTACTGTACTGGAACTGGCTATTCCCTACAATTTTGACACCATACAGAATTTTCAAAAAGTTTTCTAAATCGTTTTTGATCAGATCAAAAAACCTGCGTAAAAAATACCCATATTTTTCAAAGTTGTTGGCATTGACGAGTAGAATCCCCTATTTATGGATAATAATAATAATAACAATTTCCACACAGTACATTCATTTGACCTGGTCCCAAACTAGGATACCTTGTGCTACGGTAACCAGGCGAGGATGTCACAAATATGAAAATGCACCTAGACTGAAGCCATTTGTACAAATGTGCGGCGGCGCCCAGTGGGAATGGAACCCACGACCTTTGTTTTGGTGGCTAAGCTCCTTAACGGCTGGACAAACGACGCAGTCGAATGCATTTAGGGGTTATTTACAAACTGCATAAAATTTGAAGCATGCGTTGCAAAAGAAAGATGTCGTTTATTTAGGTCAGAGAAAGATAGATCAGAGATCATAGAGATCGTACATGCCCGCACTGGGAATCGAACCTGGGTCTCCCGCTTTCGATTCCAATGTTCTACCCACTAGGCTAACACCGCTTGACCGCTCACGCAAATAAATATTGTAAATATCTGTTTTACTGTAGCACTAGCAGTAATTTAATATAGAAAAATCATTTCACCACTCTTAAACTAAAAAGAAACGTATATACCTACTTTCCTAGTCTAGGAGTATATTGTGATAAAGCGGAATAAAAGGCCCTACTTTGAAACTATTTTTTATTGAGGATCCAATCGCTTATTTGTTTCTGTCAAATTCTGAGTACTGTAATCAGTATTGAGATACTAAAACTTTACACTTGTTAGTATAGTATCAATTTGTTACCTGACCGAACAAATTCAAACCGCCTAAAATGTCCATGATGTCGATGAATCAACTTTACTCATGTGATACACTGTGACCCAAATAAGCATGAAATAGTTTTGTAAACGCCGCATTACAATGTAAAAATGCTTTACAGTTCCAAAGGAAAAGTTTCACGGCAATTCTTGCGCTGCTCTGCTATAGATTGTTACGTGCAAAGGCTCTCGAACTTATTGTTCTAATAGGCCCTAAATAAAGCCGCCTAAAGGCAAACAAACGATGTCCAAAACAGGCGTGCGTCCCTTCATTGTCACGAGTAGTAACTTTTGTTTTTATCACTTGTTTGCTTTATTGGACCTCCTGAGAGCGTTCATTGACTACCGTTACGGATCTACAACAAAGCCCGCACTAACACCTCAGCAGCTGACAATAGGACAGAATTTATTACGGCAAAATTGCTCACAAATAATGTAGTGAAAGTTAAATGTGACAGGATGCAATAATAGTTCGAGACTTTGCGCTTAACGGGAGAGAAGCTGTCGGAACTTTTGAGGAAGACCTTCAACAGGAGTCCAATAGTTTATGGTCCCATAAATAGTTTGCGAATGCTTAGTATGCATTTTAGAAGTTGGATATTCTATGCAAATATTAAAACGGCGTCGCCTCGCCGGTTCTAACCGGTCCTGCACGGTAAATTTTTCTCATCAGTCGCACGTCGTTGGGATATTTCTCGCTAGTATTGTAGTTTCTAACTGTGAAGGAAAACATTGTGAGGAAACCCACGGCTTTGTTGGCTCCGCACGTATTGACTTTTCTTTCCTGTGGGCTAGGCGGACTAAGCTGTCAGGATGGTATAGGTGCTGGGCACGCCTCATCACCATCTGGGAAGATCATCGCTCCACCGAGTCTGAGAACGTCCTACACTGGGATGGAGGCCTACTCCATCTAAAAAACAATGTCCCAGGCACTGCAGTGCCCGATTGGTCCCTTCACCCATCTAATGTGAGTGAAGGTGCCACTGGACGCTGCATAAATCATCTCATTACGTAGATGCAACCCGCCAACCCGCCTGCCTAGCGTGGCGATTATTGCAAAACCCCTCATGGTTATGAAAACCACGAAGGAGGCCTATGTCCTGCAGTGGGCGTCAAATGGCTGATGATGATGATGATGACGTAGATGCAAAGGCCTAAGTTATTATTGTAGTCTCTAAGCTTAAAAGTATTTAAGGTTTATTTTAGTTTGTCACACGTCACCGTGCGGGCGCAATGGAGCCGTTATGAGGATAGGCCTTTTATCACTTTCGATGCTCATACGTTGGGACATTTAACGAGTCAGCCTTCACTTCTTAAATGTCACTTAAACAGCCATTTAAAACATTTACGTACTACATCAATCAGTCAATCAGCCCACATTCGTCCACTGCTGGACGTAGGCCTCCTCTAACGCCACTTCTTTCTTCCTCGGCGGTCCTCATCCAGCCACTGCCAGCAATCTGCCTCAGATTGTCATGCGCTGCGTTTGCCAGTTCGTGGCACCTTACGTAAATACTTACTATTAAAAGATGACCACAACGTTTTAGTCTTTATTTTCCTCAACCATCAAAAATTCTGTATGCCATAATAAGCAATTCAACTGAATTTGTAAATCAATTCATAACGTCACACAGGAAAGGTCAGTCACAAAACTGAGTGTAACAAAAGAAAACGTTTAAAAACAGTAACCCGATTACTTAAGAGTAGGGACATCACAAATTATGTTGCTGGGGGCCCCCAGTGGGAATCTAGCCCACGACCTCCGGCGTACGTAGTCTCAGGTAATTACAGTACGTAATTCTTACAATGTTCACGGCCTGGGCCTTGTATCCAAAAATATTTGCAGAATATAAATAGGACATATTTACATTCCGCAAGTGATAGACTTAAATACGTCACTTATTTTATTACCTCATTACTAAATGCATCCTCCGTCGGAGGGACCCGGGAATCCTTTTATTTATTTGTTACTATTGCACTAATGTTACCTGGCTCGTGTAAAGCAAACTAATTGTACGCATTAGCGACGTCGATAGATAACTCTTAATGGCACTATGCGTAATACGGTATTTGACACGATCAACAATAAATTATTTCATATGCTCGATTAAAACAGAAATTACAAAATATCTCGGAAAATGTATCTCTTTTAGTCAATTACTAGTTATTACAATTTTTAAATAGATTAAACATAAAAAGAGTGCTCTGAAATGTGAAGTCATAAGCCAGTATTTTCACACAAAATTCCGTTTTAAAAGTAACTCATTTGATATTTTGTCAAAAACCCAATTGAAGTAGCATTTTTACTTTACTTAGATTCTAAATTAATGGCTACATCATCTAATATAATGAATAGTGTTCGTGAATCATCAACAAGTCAACCTCTATAGAAAATATCAGAATATTATGTAGGATGGACTGAAGTTAAATTATTATTATTATTATTAATTCTTTATTGCACAAAGACAGTGTACAAAAGGTGGAATTAATGCTGCTGGCATTTTCTACCAGTCAACCTGCAGGAGGTATAGGAGAGGCAAAAATTGAGGTAGGCGTGCAAAAAAGAAAGAGATAAAGGTCTATCTTTAAAAATGTATTGTTATAAATATGTATAATTATATTATATATTATACATATTTATAACAATACATTTTTAAAGATAGACAAAATAAAATGGATGTTTACTCTAATGCAAATCTCCAATGCAAATCATTAAATCATGTGTTTCAGAATCAGTGTTTAAGGGTTTTATTTTTAAAATAATATTTCTAAGAGATTCTGAGCGAAATATTTGGCTAACCCAATAATCCTGCATCTGGCAACCCTGGCTCCTCGCGACTTCGGCGCGGTTGATCCGTTCGGTGTGGATAGGTGTGGGTGCACCTTAAGTGTGATTATAGTATGGTCCCAATAGTATAACATTGACATTTTTTTTATGTATATTTGGTAGGTCTGAGCATTGGTCATAAATCTAAAGAGGCATCTAAACAACCTCTAAACGAGCAATTCTTGAAATATTTATATAATCTGAATGTTGGAAACGGCTCCAACGATTTTCTTGAAATTTAGTATACAGGGGGTTTCGAGGGCAAAAAAATCATGTTTAGAAAACGTCGTTTTAACCCTGTTTTCAGGCAATGAAAAAACTGCTACAATATCATTAGAATACGAAGGTAAATTTCGCCACCATCTGCAAAGTCATGATGGCTCAGTTAGGAAGTCGGGCGGTCGTGAAACCAGAAGACCCCGGTTCGAGGCCAGACTACAGACTATTTTTCCCCTTTTTTTTCATCATATGTAAATATAATTTCCAAAAAACACGATTCACAAAAAAAAATACCGATCATCCAGGTACTAATTATTAATCGATATCAGTCAGTGCATGTACGCTCGCCGGTTATTTGCGTACTTTTTTCCTTCGTATCTTACGCTTTATCCTTATCACATCACTCTGTACGTCATTAGTCTAGTCAGTATATTTTACAACATAGACAGTCACTACGGATATGCCATCCGTAGTGACTGGTCGATTCAAAGTAAACCGAAATAGTTCATCATTATTAGAAATCGCCAATCCGCGGTGGGCACGCGTGGTGATTAACCCCATACTCTGTCTCTGAGAGAAGGCATTACCCTTAAGTGGGATGTTTAAAGACTGCTTATATAGGCTGTATCAAAATCCCCATGTAATATTTTCGATATTGGGCAGATCTTCTCGTCATTATGACAACTTAAAAATTGCACAAACAAATTCTGCCACTCTATAAATTTTAGCGCAGTAGGTGGGGGGATTTATTTAGTCATTCATTTCATTCCATACCATGGAACGGTTATTTTTACTATTTGAACGCATTCATGAAAAAAAAAATTATTCATATTACCGTATAGAACCTACCTTGATCAGATTTATTTGATATTTTTTTATTAGACCCTGTAATCCCTCTGACGAGAAGAATCTGCTGAGTCACTTTACCCGATCGACGATCTGACCTTGACTTTATGTCTTTAAGATAAGGACTGTTTAAATATTCACAGCTTGTTCTGCTGTCATGTGTACTTTGAGAGGTAATTCTATTGTTTATTTTCTTGGTCTGAACTTTATTTCCTGCTGATAATGGCACAGGTGTCCAGTCCGAGATCGGAAGTCACCTTCAGGGACCTGAAATTAATTAACTATTGATAATGTAATAAAAACTGAATTTACTCGTTTATTTTTTCATTTTACAATTTTCCGTTTCGGTACTTTTGCAACTGCCGTGGTCTCGGTAGACTGAGGTGACAGGTCTTTTTGAAAGCATTAACTGTTAGTTTACTACCCTCGGCAAAAAAACATTAAGTTACGTTCCAAAAATATTTTGGCAAATTTTTTAATTTAAATTGGCAAACAATAATTTTATATGAACTCAAAAATACTGATTATTATTTATTGAAATTAAAATTGATAATGTATTCATATTTCAGTATTGTATTTATGTCTGTTGTTATAGTTGATAGTCGAGACATTGGTAGAGTATTGCAAAGGTAGAGTAAGTACCTATCTACTACATAGGCTTCAAGGGTATGATACCTAGAACAAAATGTCTAATATTAGTAATAACTTTCAAACAACAAAATCACTTAAACTGATCCCAAACTAGGATACTCTGTGCAAAGGCAACCCGGCAAGGACATCATAAACATGGAAATCCACCCAGACTGAGGGTCAGTTTCTGAATTGAGAATTTTTCTAAGTACATAGTTAACTGAAGTGCTGTCTCTTCAAAGTTCTCAGAAAAGAGCGAGACGGAACGTTACTTAAGTATTTACTTAGTAAATTTCTCAATTCAGAAACCGGTCTTAAGGCCATTTGTACGAATCAAGTAAGGCGGTCTCCAGTGGGAATCGAACTCATGACCCCTGTTTTAATCGCTAGACCAACGAGGAGTCTAGATATTCGAGGGCAGGCTGTAATTTGTGCGTGAAGTTGTGTAGTACTCACGAAAGTATACGTTCTTACACTTTTAAATAAACTTCTGGGATTTGTAGAGATGTGAAAGCAATCTATGTGACATCCGTTCGTAGATCCATTCCTGGCATTCTTGTCGTATCGTAATATCCCTTTAGGTGCATGCTTTTTCACTAATGGACATAATGTAGAGTAGGTGATTACTCCTAATATGAAATTGAGATGCCAATAAAGTACATCCTCATTTCTTATAATTAGTTCCTGTTATGGAACAAAACTCGATTTTTCTCTCACATCTATGTTTGTGTTTGAGATATTTGTGAGAGGTTGTCCCAGTTTTGTAACGATTCGGTGTTTACTGTTACGTTGCGAAAACTTTGTTAACAAACTTGTAGGCGTCATCATTTCACTTAGCTTTGGTGTACCTACATGTATACAAAGCGTGGACAGAAATTAAATAAAATACGTCACCCAATACCTAATGTCTATCAAGTTGAATTGAATTGAATTGAAATAATTTATTCACTTAAAACACAGTACAATGACAGAATACTCACATAAAGTGTACAATTTGAAATATTAAATTAAAAAGAAACATGCAAGGAATGCCAGTGCACGGCGTTTGTGAAAGGACCCGACCCAGCATCTGTTATTTATTCTTATATTTTATTCATTCATCTCAATTATTCGAGAAGTATTAATTACTTGACTGATAGTATTTCAATATTTTTTTGTTTATACCCAGACTAAAGCTAAATTAAATTAAATTAGCAGCAACCCAACTTTGCGATAGATTTGATCATAGAGCCGATAACATATTATCAACTTCACTGTACTGTCAACAGTTTGCATTAACCACTACATTTCTATTGTAAAGTGGCCCGTAACGTTATTGAAATAGAGTGCACGGTTGTATAGTCTACAAGTTGTTGTGCTGTTGACTATATTTGAGTGTTAAGCTGTTTAGGAGGTGACAGTTATGCGGAATATATTAACTTCCTTCCTTCAGAATGCAATCACTTATCCTTGTCCCAAAATGGAAGGTCTTGTGCTGTGGTAAGAGACAAGGACACCACGTGGACACCACGTGGACACCACGTGGACACCACAGACATGGGACATCGGAGGGCATTTGCTTAAACCTGCCTCCAGCTGGAGTCGTATCGACGCCCTCCGTTTTAGTAGTCAAGCATGTTACCGCTGAGGCGGTCAAAACGTGAATAGGTATTTGGGGACACAAATTCTGCTTTTGGGTTTTTGGTCCATTGATTCGGTAAAAATCTTGTCCACTTAAACGAACATTGACAGCAAGAAATATATTTATTTACTTAGGCAGGTAAATAAATATCTACTACAGTATTATTTAAAAAAATATATAGACACATTCAGAACTATGTTAGCATACATAGATACCTATAGATAGGCAGCATTTAGGTATACAACGGGATAGATGTGGGCCCGACGATACGTGCGGCCGAAGGGTGGCTGACGGGCACGTCACGGGATCGGGCTTTTATAGGTACTTATATAAAACGTATCCAACGAAAGCCGCATCCAACGAAAACTTGTCATACAGGCGAGAGCTGGAACTCTGTAACTGCGTATCTTGTGCCATTTAATTATATATCGTTGTGAAATGCAAAGTAGCCATTACTCAAATCCTCTTGACTCGTTCCGCTAGATGGCGCCGGTACCGCGTAATACATTGCGCAGTTTGAGCTTAACGCTTACTTATAGACTTTTCACCTTATATCAACGGCCATGTAACCCGACACAGCCCCACCCTTTTTTTTTCAATTGTATTGTAGTCTCTAACTTTTAAAGTATTTAAGGGTTATTTTAAATTGTCTATAAATTTAGAATTGGCGTCCGGCCGAAGGGTATTGTAGTCTCTCGTAGAGTGAGTATTTGATGTTTATTTTATTGTGTATCGCTACATCCGCACATCGCCGGCCTGTTGTAATGTCCTGTCCCGGTTAGAACATCCCCTTATAAAACGTCGAGCGCATTCGAAATCACACTGTAGGTATAGGTAGTTACCAAATCACAAAATGTGCTAAAGTTACATTTACCAGATATATGCCGGGATTCGAAGCCATGCATGTTGATTTTATTGTTTAACTGCCGCCAAGTTTATTTCCAATGTGTTTCTTGCCAGTTTCTAAATTGACATTTTCACTAAGCAGTTACGTCATTAATTAACTGCATTTCTCGTTTTATTTTAAGAATTCTTTTCATGCAGAACCAAACTGAACCTACACGGTGAAATTCTCAATTCAGAAGCTAGCGTTTAGCGACTCTACATAACGAGACGCACATGCAAATCCACCCCAAGGAGCGCGGCACAATTTTACCTACCGCCCGTTCGTCCAATCGACCCCTGAGTACATAGCGCATACCGCATCCCTTATCACGGCGCTTATGTAGGGTGGCTGGCGGCTCGCCGCGCGAGCAGCCTTGGGCGGGCCCGCCGCTCGCCGCGCCGCCCGCCATTGGCCCGCTCGGGAAAACCCACCGGCTCATTCGTCACGCCATCCCCACTCCCAGCACCATGTGCTCCCTTACGACGCTCCTTTATCTGCCGGTGCGGTACCAACATTTATTTAGTCCGTGGTGTTCGAACTAACATGACGCGCGCGACACGCGGCCACTAATTTCTCCGCAACTTTTGTCAAGTGTCCTGTTGTCATGGAGATACCTAGCTGCGCCGTATTGGGGCGTCGTGAGACAGTGATCGTAAGGATCATGGATTTGTGCGAATACTGCAATCAGAGGGCCGTGAAGGCCTGGGCTGAAGGGAGCAGGGTCTCGTATTGTGAACTATGCAGCCGGACGATGTCATATAGCCAAAGGAGTGACTGTGATAGTGCGAGTTTAAGGCGAAGTCTACATTTCCGCGGTGCCAGAAGTAGTAAGTTGGCAATATTCAGATTTTTCAGATTTAGAAAAAAAGTATTCCAAATATTTTTTTGGAAATGGTTACAAACAGTAAAATGTACTTAGCAAAGTTTCGAATTGTTCATTGTTGCTATGCTGTTTGTATTTTTCAAGTTTACAAAGATAAATCTGAAAAATAAAAACAAGTAATTAACTAAGTCCCTTTCCCTTTTAAATATTCGATGAAAATAATTTCTATGCAAACTTGTATCGTTTACAGTTCAAAAATAGTCTCATGTCCTATTTATGTAATAACAAAATTAGAACGATGTATATGTACTTCCGTGTGGCGTTTGTATAACTTTCGTTGCCGTGTTTGTTTACAAACTTGACAAATTTTAGCTTGATTACGGTTATGGTGAGCGGTAATTACATTTTGTGGGTGACTTTCCGACGCCGGATTAAGAATAGCGTCCCTCCATTTCCTCCCTTGGATGTCGTAGAAGGCGACTAAGGAAATCAATTATTAGGAGACGGGCTTCAGCGTCTTCTTGAGATTCCAACCACATATTGCGATCGCCAACCCGCCTGCCAAGCGTAGCGATTATGACAAAACCCCTCATGGTTATGAAAACTATAAGGGAGGCCTATGTTCTACAATGGGCGCCAAATGGCTGATGATGATGATGATATGTACTTACTTTATTTTGAATTTATTAATATTAACAACGTAATAATAACATTACAAGTACCTAATCGTAATAGTAGTAATCATTGCATTATGAATCAGATAATTTTATCTTCTTCCTATTGGCTGTCAGCTCTCCATTGTCTTCTTCTGCTGCCTCGTTGGAATAGCCGTTAAGGCGCCGCCGTCCATTTGTACAAATGGCCTCAGTCGGGGTCTATTTCCATGTTTGTGACGTTCTTCCCCAGTTACCGTAGCACAAGCTATTCTAGTTTGGGAACAGATCAAGTGATTGTGTTGTGTGGAAGTTATTTATTTATTTATTCTTTTGTCTAGCGAAACAGGTCCTCCACTCTGCCTACTACTACCAAGACAATTAATTGTCAATATTCTGTTAATTACGTAAATAAAGTTCCTCTAAGTTCAACCCAATAATTTATTTTAAATTATTAGAATATTACTTCATAATTATGAGTTGCTAATTAGGAATTACTAATATGGTGGCATAATTCGGAGTAAATACCTACGCATGCTGATAAGAACTGCCTGAATCGGTTGGTAATAGGTATTCAAGTTTATATCACCAGGATAACTTAGATCAATTCCTCAATTTGTTTTATGAATTAAATGAACGTTCGGAACTTAACGTCAATAATTATTATTAAGAAATATAAAAGAGTGTCGTTTGTGTTATTTATCATTTTAATATGAATTGTAAATTAAGGTCTAGCTATCCTGAGAATTCTCATGATGATTCATTTGAAATATGCCTCTTTCAAAAAATTTGCAGCTTTCAAAGAATTCATTGAATATCTAGAACGTTTCGTTTTAGAACTTTTATTTTATTTATTAGGTTTTAGGAAAACCATCGACAAGAGATAACAAAATAGAAGGGACATTGTATTATAGTAGCAGAGAATCATTAAAAGTCATTGTCAATCACATTGTTTATCTTGAAACGTCATCAGCATACTTAGAGTGACTGAAATATGATGACGGTAGTGTACGCTAGATGTGCGACGTCAGCTCTGTATGACCTGCTAGATAGCGCTGACGTAGCACATCGCATGTACAACCCTGTTACTGGGCCCTTATTATGAAAAATGTGACATTATCGGAAGGGTCGTCAATGTCGCGCTTGAGCCCGACAATTCACTCGAATCTAGGGACAAATACGGTTCTTTTTTTTAATAGCTATTACTGTTCAACTAAACTATTCACTTATTGAAACTATTCAAAAAAAGAACCGTATTTGTCGTTATATTCGAGCGAATTGTCGGGCTCAAGCGCGACGTTGACGACCCTTCCGAACATATCGCTACTTCTTAATAAGGGCCCCGGAATTAAACATCCAAATGTCAAAACAAACGTCATCGGCCTGTTCATGGATGTTGGATGTACTATGTAGGTTTTCAGGATTATACCTATATCACATAGGATCTGTTTGTAATACGGACCTTAAGACGAAACAAAAATCAGTCTGTCTTAATGTTGTAGCAGCTTTTATGCACTGCATCTTAAGATGGTCGGTTTGTCTTATGTAGTTTAGGAACTCTGCATCTTTTTTGCCATCGGCCATCGGTTGTCAGTAAAGTTACTAATCTTCAATCGATCTTTAATGATAGGATGATGGCGATAATGTCAGTATATAGCTCGACAAAGCTCGAATGTGGCTCGGAGCGATTTGTTTGGTCAGTTTTTTTTTTTATATTGTTTGGCCACTATCTTATTATTAATATTTTTTAAAAAAGAACAACACTATCTTACATCGGGAGTCTGTTAACAAAATCACCCTTTAAAGATACCTTGTCAGTCATACCGCTTAACACATTTGAACGCGGGATATGACGCCACGAGAAGCATACTTTTTTGTTAAGGCGCAGAATCACGTCGCAGCGCTCTTCCCACAGCTCGGTTACAGGCGCGTCGTTTTGTGGCAAAAACCACATGTGAGGCCCCTGGTACAATGTCAAACACGACTTAAGAGCCTCTAAGTACTAGGCCGCAATTAAACTAGCGTACTTTTACCGGACTAGCATAACTGACTAAACGTTTCTATCCTTTAAAGTGATCGTACAGTTATGCAGGGGCGGTCATTTTGCAATTAGCTGTATCTCCCGAGTAGCTATATAGGGCCTGCGATCGCTTAAGGCGATGTTGAAAACGTTGTCGGTAGGTCACAATAGGTCACTTATTTATTAAGAGAGAAAAAAAACAGCTTTTTTTTCCTATAAGTAGGTATTCAGTGTAAAAATGGCTATCGTAAAATAAAAAAAAGTTATAAAATGTTATTACATGTAGCCAAAATGTATTTGATTGGTTACATATGAATTATTTTTATTAGTTTGCAGTACAGAAACCATTACAAAAACGCATAAATGTATTTTAAGTACATATTCTGGACGCGTTTTTCTACTTTCATTAGAACTTCTCCTTAACAAGGGCGCCCATTAAAAAAACATCGATACTTTTGTCGCACGACCGCGTATCCCTTCGTTTATATTAATTAGACTAAACACACAGTTAATTGAGAAAATTGCTTTCACATTTAAAGATAACGTTTGCTGACAGGCACTGATTCACTCCACATTTTGAGATATTACGATACATATGATATAATACGATACATCTGTTTTCCCGTAGACGGTTGCTAAAATTTGTTGCACTTTTGCTCTTGATTCTTTTGTGGTAAGTCTTATAACCTTTTTACAATAGTTATTTATTTATGAGTTTAAGTAACTGATATTAATATGGTATTTGACACGATCAACAATAAATTATTTCATATGCTTGATTAAAACAAAAATTACAAAATATCTCGGAAAATGTATCTCTTTTGGTCAAATACTAGTTATTACAATTTTTAAATAGGTTAAACATAAAAATAGTCATAAGCCAGTATTTTCATACAAAATTCCGTTTTAAAAGTAAATCATTTGATATTTTGTCAAATACCCAATTGATTAAAAAGTAATATTTTTGCTCGTGCTGCGAGTACCTAATAGGTACCTACCTTATGGAAAAAAGAGGGCTATCCCTGCATCTATAAAAGAAGTTGCGTATCGGTTTCTTACACCATATTATCATACACTCACGCTTGCATCCCGGAAGGGTAGGCGGAGGCCAAAGTTCACCAATCCCGACAAACCTTTTTCTTAAACCATTATAGGTATTGTAATTAACTTAAATAACATAACATCTAATTGTTCTTTAAGGCTGTACAATGTTGGAACCAATACTGATGTCAAACAATTGAGGGTTAACAGTAAAAGCACTTCAATGATCACGAACATAAATTCCTTTTTACGGCCTCTACTTAGCGCCTTTTTGAGCTTATTAAAGAACATTTGAAAATTGATTCGAAGTAAACGAAACCGAAACGAAACGGAATCGCTCGTAGCCCCGGCTGCCTGAGTGATCTTAAACGATCACGAAGGTTAAGCAACACAGGGCGCGTTCAGTGCATGGATGGGTCGCCATCTATGCCTAACGCTAGTGGCATTTTTCCGAGCGGTTCCGTGCTTCGCAAGGCACGTTAAGCTGTTGGTGCCGGCTGCCGTTGATAGATGGCAGTCGTTAAGCCAAGACAGAGGCCTTAGGGCGGCTTGACAACTTCTGACAGTAGACGAGCCACTAGTCTACAAGCCTCCACCAATCCGGACTTGGCCCCCGTGGTGGAGTATGGCCTATACCTTCCTCAGGGAAGAGACCCGTGCCCCTCGGTGGGGACATAATGGGTTGATGATGACGAAACGAAACCTCGTTAGCCGATAATGTGTTATTTGTGTGCACTGAAAATACCAAGTTTTTTGTAATTTCGCCTTGTCAGAAGATAATCTAAAACTGGGTATATTTTACGATTTTTATGGACAGATTTTTGCTTTCTCACTTATTTCGAAAATATGATAAATTAATTGTGCAGAAAAAAAACTCAAACACGAGCAAGAAAACTGATAAATGTCACTTCTTAGTTACTCTCTAGGTAACTACATAATATTCACCATTAGCAATAACTCGCTGGTGTAAGTATCACTATCCAATAATTAGTGTTTATTTTATTAAACCCACTCTTTAACAGAACCTAAGTATTCCAGGTGATAAACTTAAACAAAAGCACAATAACTTAGCCCTTATCTTATGTAAGATATTGTAATTGATCTAATGTTCATTTTTATTGCCATAACTATACTTACATACAGTTACGCTTCTTTTTATTCGAAATAGTATGTACGCCTGGGACGTCCCTTACCAGCCCTTCCACCCACATTCGTTCAATACATTTTTTGTTCGATCAAATAGGGGATTTATTAGCAAAGGGCAAGATAAAAACTAACCGAAATCGGCATGCGTGCATGCAACGACTAATGAATGTTGAGGAAGCGAAAGTTATTTGTCAGCATCGTGGCATGTGGCAGTCCCTGGTCTCTGCCTACCCCTCTGGGATGCAGGCGTCAGTTTATGTATGTATGTTTGTTATTCAAAATATTTTTATTTCACTTTTAAACTCGGTTTTATCAATAAACAAAATGAAATAAAGTCCCACATGCACCTAGTACTAAATTGTATGATTTTCCTGTTTACTTCGAACACAACATAGAGCTGAAACCATACCGAAAATTATATCTCTGAATATCATTAATCAGAAAAGTTACACATTAATAATTTTGCACGAGTGAGACTAGAATTTCTTCTAATCGGTGGAGCAAAATGCCTCCATCAGGCTCTATTACATTGCATTACATCTGTCATTAGACTCATTAGCAAGGATTTCTCGTCAAACGATGGCGCTATCCGGTAATTACACCCAGGTTTACATATTTTCTGTCTACTTATCTTCGTACTAGTAACAGAATGCGAGATTGCTTGCTGCTGTACTACAGTAGCGGAAATAATCAGAAATGGTCGTAAATAACAAAGGTATATAAGTAGATTAAGTTATCTTTATCTTTACGTCCAGTTTTATATCCATATCTTCATAAATCTGATACATTATGGCGGATGTGGCATATAGAATTATCTATCTAGCTATGTATCACGACATACTAGTCTGACAAGTTTTCAGTTACATTTGCGGTATAGCCTCTATTGCCGAAAACATTTCGTCTCTTAGAAAAAAATCAACAGTTTCGAAACCAAATAAATCCGTTTTAGTTTATCTCAATAACTAAGTATTACTACATTCAAGACAGTCTGGATCTTCTACAGGTACTTAATTATGACAGTAAGTGTAATTAATTACATTAGGTCTCGTTGAGTAATGTGGTACGTCGGGCCTACATACTGTCCGGTTGCATTATATAAGTATTTGAAAGCGCATGCAAAATTATCGTTGTCATTTCAGTGTAAATTGGGGTGTAGTGTTTTTTAGTGGTGTGGTTAGGAAAACGTTGCTGGGGGCTAGTTAAGGTTGTTATTTTTGGGTACGATATGTAAAAATCAATGGAGAAAAGAGTTTTGGTTATTTAATTTTGTTAATGGTTGCAGGTACTAGCTTTTGCCTGCAATTTCCTACGCGTCGATGGTGATTTCTTCAAACAATCTAGACCACACATTTTCTTTATTTAGAGAATAATTCTCCAGTCCTAACCTAGAGCCCAGACTCGGTGGAGCGACGATCTTCGCAGGGCGGCTGGCAAGAGCTGGATGAGAGTAACCGAGGACCGTGCTCAGTGGCGTGCAATAAGAGAGGCCTATATCCAGCAGTGGACAAGCATAGGCTGATGATGATGATGATGATGAGCCTAGAGCACTGGAAAAATATCCCCTTCAAATTTCAAATCTATAGGTGCACTGTTCAGGCTGTCAGACAGTCAGTTACTGTACTATAAGTACACTGGCTGACTTGGCAAACTTTGCTTGCCTCAGAGCTACTAAATATACACAAAAAAAAAAACATTAAAAAAATGAAGCCGTTTCGGAGGAGTTGGATAGCAAACAGTGTGATACGAGATTTTTATTTAATAATAATAATAATTTCCACCCAATACAATCGCTTGACCTGGTCCTAAACTAGGATACTCTGTGCCATGGCAACCAGGCAAAGACGTCACTAACATGAAAATACACCCGGACTGAGGCCATTTGTACACATGTACGGCAGGCCTCAGTGGGAATCGAACCTTATGTATTAGACATAGATAAATAAAATCACTGATGCCCGGTCACAATACACGTGAACATTCCCGACCATCGCATCTAGGTCTGGTGAACCTGATTCTGCACTCTCATTGACAAATCGTTTCACTAATAGAGCAAAACTCGTTTGCTATGGATAAGATAAGAATAACTCTGTCAGTATTTATTTCATCAAGAAGTACACGTGGACGATCCCATGGGGGACTATTCTCGGTTAATCGGGGCAGTCGGCTCGCGGTGTCGTTCCCGCAACGGTAAATTACCATTTAGAGCGATTTTCAGTTAATGAAGACCGTAACAACGCACACGGCGTCTGATGCCCGCCGCGGCGTTCTTCCTCACGCGATAATCGCCCTTATTAAGTGCAGTCAAATTTTACGAGCGGCCGGTTGTTAGCCGCTACTAGCGTATTGATGAATCTCAAATTAAAACCCTCTATTATCGTTTAACATGACATTCTCTATTTAATGTCACGCGGGGTGGGTTATTAATAATACCGTTAGCGAGACGCGCGTACGGAATAAGCCCCGGCCCGAGATTCATCGCGAAAAGTAAATTTATCCGAGAGGAAAAAGAACGAGCGCATCCGATGAGCGTGGCGGCTTAAATTCGCACTTTATAGGCGTTAATTAACATAACGATTACTCGGGATGGCGCCTCGCGTCGATACATCGTAAACTTTTCTCGGTTTTCGAACCGAAATTCTAGTTAGCGGGCGCGCGCGATTTTTTCTTTCTTTTTCATCGAAAAAAAAAGTTAACAAGGTGCTCTGGTTTGGGTCTTTTTTCGTGCCGCGTTGCCTTCCTTTGTGTACGGGCGAGCTGTTAAAAAATAAACGAGAGCTTTGTTTCTCGGGTAGGCCGACCTCCGACGCGGTCCCGACTTTTATGCCCCTTTATAGCCAGCCAGTGTTACGTGTAGGTATCTATGTGTTTATGGTGGTGTGGCCAGTTACTCAATGGCTCGAGGAATTCGATCGAGTGTCCCCTTTTGTGCGTCTGTTTTTTTTCTTTTTTAGGAAGGCTTTGTGTGTTAACAGATTACGTTAGCTTATAATGTTGTGTAAGGACTTCATTTTATCTTTGTGTTTCCTTTTTGATTCGATACGTTTTGTTAGTTGGAAACGGAAAGAACCTTTTTCAATTAGTTAATCACTTTTTATTGTATAATACGATTTCATTTACGTCCATTAAAGTACAATAAAATGTGCTGTAGTATTTACCTTATCAAAATGTGCCCTATATTTTTCCCATATATATACAGGTTTACCAAAAAAATATACAACTTCTCGAACATGTCAATTAAAGTTTGTTAAATTATTATCCATACCTATATTTTTCTACCGAATACTGAACCAAAGACTCGCGAGTTTTTATTTAAATCTTAATTAAGTTACAAAAAATCAGGCTGTATAGTTTCAAGCTAAACTTTTGCTCCTGAGGGTTTGATTTTCTCTTTGAACTTTTGACGGATTTCAGAGCCGTCTAGCCGTGATGCGGTTGGTTTGGCCCTCCAATAAAACCTAACGAGCCAATGTTTGCCGCTGCGCCGGCGCGACTCTTTGACACCACTATTGCCCTCACCCTTTATGGCCCTAACAACATTATTACCTTCTATAACACACGTAAATCTTCCCTAGTTATCGACTCCTCTCCGCATTTTATACTGCCGCCGCCTTTCTATAATGATGATAATTTGTTTATGCAAAACATCTGCATTTTTCGATGGTTGCCGATCGTGCCTGCGGATTGAGATGGTAGATGCCGCCGTCCCTTTCCAGCTAAGGACAGGGGGCGTGTGATAATCAAGATCGGTTCACAGGGGCCTAGTTAAATAATAAGCGGCGTAGCGCCCTATAATTTGGTTTTATTTGGCCGCGCGTGGTTAAGCTTCCTCCGGGCGAAATCGGTACAAGTCTTCGCTAACGAGACCCTCAAATAAAACAAAAGCGAGCGTTCTCTCGGCAGTTCATTGATGAATTTGACTTTGAGAATTATTTGACCGTTCCCACACAGGTAGTTTAGGTATTTATTGAAAAAAAAAACAGATTTGCTTAGTTATTTCTGACCAGTGATTAAAACGGAATCGATTAGACTGACTGATTATTTAGTAAGAAAGGCTTCGGACCGTTAAATTGCAATGCATTAGTGATTCACAAAGGTTCACTGAACAATTAGTAAAGGCTGTCCACCTCTAGATTATACATATTTATTCATCGGATGTCAATCGATTACCATAATCGATAGCGTCGCGCGTGCCGTATGCGTACGAGTTGATTCATTCGTTCATTCATAAAGGTGATTCAGTAAAACTGGCTGGTAAATTGAATTCAAATAAGAGAAAAATACTAACCTAATCAAAAACCTGACTGTATTTTTTCATTAAGGCCAATGAAAAATGAAAGAAAAAGTTTTTTCATGTAAAAATTGATTCAAAAATATTTTTTTCTTAACTTTCATTGTATAGAAACATTTTGACGAAATAGTTAATCACCCAGCCAGTGTATAGTGCATACAACATAGAACAAATGTTATACTTTGTCTTTTTTTTATTTCAAATTCAATTAGATGACAAAAATGTTTACGTCTTCTTCTGATCATTTTCAAGACTCAATAGACTTTTCAAGTATAATCGCTGTCTGTCTATTTGTATTTGTGATTTCATTAAGGTATTGCCTTTGCTGGTCATTATTTTGTTTTTGATTGCTAGCTGTGAAGGAAAACATCGTGAGGAAACCTCAAAATGTTCACATGCCTACCATAGCGCTTGAATTAGCAGATCCGCGATGAGCACGCGTAGTGACGAAACCTATAACTCTCTCTCTGAGATAAGTACTGTGCCTTGCAATGAAACATGCCTGTATACGTCTACTATAAATACATAATCATACTAATACTAGCTGTTGCCCGCGACTCCGTTCGCGTGGTAATTTTGATGTGTATTTTTCCGGGATAAAAAATAGCCTATGTGCTAATCCAGACTATAATCTATCTCTGTGAAACATTTCGTCCAGATCCGTTCAGCAGTTTTTGCGTGAAAGAGTAACAAACATCCATACATACATACAAACTTTCGCGTTTATAATATTAGTAAGGATTATAAAAACTACAAAACAACCAAACAAAAAGTCAGATAACATGACACGACAGCGAAGCGAAAAACCACCGATCCTTTTTCCCGATCTTCCTGACCAACCATTTTAACTTGGCCCCTTAGGAAAAGTCCACGTCTACGCGGCGGCGTGCCTCCTGCTCCTGGTCGGCGGCCTCTCGCCGACTGCAGCAGCCCCCTACAGAAAAGGCGACGAGAGGAAGATGGCGGACGCTTCCAAGCTGTGGGAGAATCCTTGCGATTATGGGGAGAATGTAAGTGGAGGCACCTTTCTTTCTCGAATTGAAACCCTGTTTACATTACTTGAAAGCGGATTGTTTCGTATTAGTTGAGCTGAAACAGCAGCCTCTCAAGTTCACACCGAACGTTCACACTTCTAGCAGAATACCATTACCGTGCCTTGATATAATTATTCCGCACCACTACACTACGGGACGCGCGCGTTTTCTCACTTTCATTATCAAAGTCAAAGAGTCTTTGTTCAAAAATAGGTGTCCGTTTCAAAATCTAGATATTTTTTGAGAAAAGTGGACAAAAAAACCTCCAAGAAAAAATGGAAAAAAACACTTCATGTATTTCTCTCCTGTATTTCTTTGAGATCGGAACAAGTGATTGTGTTGTGTGGAAATTTGGCATTGATAAATAAGTATTCATTTACAGAAGAAACCTATTTCATAGTAGAAGTTTGTTCTGGCTAAATTTATGTCATTTTGTCGGAAGAGTTTGGCAAAGTCCAATAAATAAAATTCATAAATTCATCCGCTTTCATTCATACACATGTGGACATAAGCCATCCTCATTCAGCTTCTGTTATTTCGTTCAGATAAAACTAATTCTGTATTATTTTCTTCGCAGTCAGTGCCAGACGTTGGCAAGTACACAGCCAATATGGCCAAAAACGTCGCGTTCGAGGCAAGAAGAGTCATCACGCAGACGGCAGAGTATCACGACACATTTGTAAGTACCAATTTTTAAGTTTTATTCAGACACATGTGATTACTTGACACACTGCGCGTCTACTCCACCGTGTGCTGAAAAGAAACCGCGTCCATTAACGCGTGGATAAAAAAAGAAAAATCTGCGGAAGAAAAGACCGGTTGGCATTTTTTTTAATTTATTTTGGTCTATATAAAATCTGTACATGTTAAATGGATTCGGAACTCCTAAACCTACTAGAATTATAGCACATTACTGCACCGGCCAGTAAAAGAGGCATTGATGGACGAACATGGAAATGTGGGCCGATGCGAAGCCGAGGCACACATACGTGAGTCTATGTATATGATTTTTCTCAAATAATGCGCGGAAATTAAAACTAAGTTGTACTAAGGCAGAACTTTTTATTTGAAAAATTCAATAAACTTTCAAAATCAGACGAACCACGAACGAACAACAATAATTTTTGCCGCGTTAAAGTGTTCTTTTTTTTTTAATACGTATATCCAGCTTTCTATCGCAAGCCAGTTCGAAATTTAAATAAAACTTCTGATAAGTTACCTCCTTGGTTGTCATGACAGAACACGACAGATATGAGTTTAGTATGTAATTTATTTGGCCTCAAAACACGACATATCTTTTCATAGAACTTTTTCAGTACAGCAATTTTGGATTATCTCGAAGAAGATTGTCGAAATAATACTCAAATTTCCAAGCATGTTTGAGAAAACTACTGTTTTATAAATAAAATAGGTTAAAACACGGTTTAGAGCAAGCTTTTTTAACTTTGTTTTAAAGTTTTATTCCAACCATCTTTCGCTCTTTTCATTAGGATACAGAGAAATGCACGTAATGCTTTGACTACCAAAACCATATACTTATCAGCACAACAGAATAAAAACGATTCCCTTGTTGAAGCTACCAAAATAATAATAAATAATGTATTTTGACGTTCGATGAATATTGAAACATTGTGTCTTGTATAAAAACAAAAATATTTGAGTTTTGAAATTTGCGGTAGAGAGAACGCGCGGCGCGTCCAGTAAATATGTGTCTGAACGAACCTTTATCCTAAACTCGGGTAAAGGATAAACTTTTAAAAGCGTCTGGCTACTTGAAATGGGACGTTTTATGCTTCACAAATTGTATCCTAATGCATCTAGTCAAAAAAATAGTATTATCTTGCTAAATTTAAGCTTTATTGGTACTCCTTTAGTAAAATAAGGTTCTAAGGCTGCATCTATATGCCCGCCGCGTCGCGCAAATGAACGGACGAGGTTCGCATTTTGGCGTACCGCACGCAACCAATATAATATTATCGTACCCTTGAGCCCCGTTTACCTCCCGCCCTCGCACTTCCACTCACGTTAAACTCGCCACTTACTGCATTTTTCTAATAAAAATATATTTGACGTTTAAGCCATATTCGTGTAAAGTTGCGTGAGATGAAAACAAATTTATCCGAAGTCATGTCTGTAGTTCTGACTTGACCGTGATGACCGTGTTTTGTGAGATGCACTCTTAATCTTTTGCGCAGCACGTAAAAAAACAATATCTTCAATAGATCTTGCAGATCTTCATGGGTAAACGTATTAAGTTCGGAGCTACATTACGTTTCCTTGCGCATTGCGATTGCAGTGGATGTAAACTTGTATACTTTTAGATGCGGCTTTTGCCAATCAATGAACAGTTCTGGCTAACATCCTGTACGACCAGTGACCTTTACTTTCATACTGTTTTCTATTAGCACGTAGATCACAAAAAGTAGAATAGATATTTTAGAAAAACTCTAGGGACAACGATGCCGGCTGAGCGCGTAAATCACCAGAAATGTCGTATGTAGCATTACAATGAGGTACAGGCAACACGTTGTCGAAATTTTAAATTCTCGCCGCGACGCCATTTTTCTCGCCCAACGCGTGAGAATTGGAAAAGATTGCATCGCGTGAGCGCCGCCTGAAGGGACGTCCTGTGACCCTTACGCATACAATATCCTGTGCACTTTTCAAGTTTAAAATTCGAACCAACCAGCCCGATTGCAAATTAGACGAAAAACAAACGTGCCAGAATGCGGAAACCGTTTAAAAAAAATGGTTCTGAAGAAACAATACATTGGCATGTTAATACACCTATTCCTATGATAGCTTTATCATTCCAATAGCTCTGGAATATATTTCCGAATCGGAAGTAAGACTCGATTGACGAGCAATAATGCCCTGTCGACGGTCGCGGCTTGCATTGGTTATCGTCTACCCAGTACCACTCGCCGTCTAGCCGCACACCTCCGCCTGTTCATTGACGCTATATGCCATCGTTATACTCCACTTTTTCTTTAAAACAATCAATGGAAACGTAACAGCCGTCACGTCGTCGTATCGTTTTATGTTCATTGGTAGAGATGGCCTCTATGGTAGACCATTGTATAGAGCTCAGTGGTTACGACGCGAACGTCCTGCCTTGCTCTCGGCTGACTGTCGTAAAACCGATAATATCGACTGTGGCACAGTAGCCGGAACGGGCCTACAGGACGGCGGTGACACGCCGTGAATACTGATGGTCTCGGATGGCCCCAGTGGGCTTGCTAAATGATGGACCGTCTGCTAGGCACAGTGATTTTGTACCAATTCAACGGAGGTACAGATAGTTGCAAAGGTTTTTCTACAGGTCGGTCGTAGTTGCGATTCGTGATACACATAAATTAGAGTTTGTCATGTAAGTGCTTCGGTTCTACCAATGTTAAATGGTTCGTGTTGCATTTTTCATCTATTTAATGTTATTTTCATCCCCCCATCTCGGAAAGAGTATTTTATCTGAGTGCAAAAACCGTTTTTATCCGCTAGAGGATAAAGTAAATTGAATTTAGAACATCGAGTGCACTAAGTTTGTAATTTTAAAACATCATTAAACCTTTTTACTTCTACCTCCATCGTGCCGAATTTATCATACTACTTTTTTAATTTGTTATAAACTCAGACTCGGAACCTCCTTTGTGTTTTTTTGCATTTAGGTAGTCATTTTCTCGCTGAGGTGGGATGAAAAGTTACATGTTGCACTCGAGTGCAAAGATTTTTCACCTCGTGTGCTTTTGATTCTCTCGCTAACGCTCAGGATTTGAATTTTTGAATCCTTCGCTTGCTCTGTCATCAAAATTGAGCACGCGGTTAAAAAGCAACTTTGCACTCTTGTATAACATATAACTATTATGTTAACAGGAAAGCTACAGTTTTCCTACATATTATTGGAGCTGTTTGATAGGTAATACATATTAAACCATACTATGTTCGACTGCCTCGTTGTCCAGCGGTATCACGTACGATTACCATACCGGAGGTAGTGGGTTCGATTCCCAGTGGGGGCCACCGTATATTTGTACAAATGCCCTCAGTCTGGGTGTATTTCCATATTTTGATGTCCTTGTCTGGTTACCATAGCACAGGGTATCTTTGAGACCAGGATAAGTGATTGTGTTGTGTCGAAGTTTTTTATTAGTTACGTGTAAAGTAGAACGGACATTCTGTTTTGTACGACAATGATTTATCGAAAACGCGAATATCGTCAATCATCACATTTCGATTAATATAGACCTAAACTCATAGAACAAACTCTAATTGGTGTGTTTCAGGAATTATGCTTTCAATTATAATTTATGACTTAAACAACGTCGGCAGCTAAATTTTATTTCATTGGTCGTTTTACTTTGCTTAGTCCTCCTTTGTAACATGATTGTATTCTATATTCAAAACGAAGTATTTTTTTTAAACTTGACCGTTTATCAGGTAGATCTTTTGACACCGTATAGGTATAATAACTGGCCGAAAAGCTACTGAGACTGCAATAACAAACCCATTGAACTCTAGCGTACAAAACGACGAGCCACGCAATCATTACCGAGCTGACTTTACATCAGTAGACATAGAGGCTATTGTCAAACGAATTTTGACTTGAAGTTATTTGAATAAAAGAGCACTTCAAAAATAACGTCACTACCGTGTGAATGTGCCACGATGACCGATGTTTTTTGATGTTGTAATCATGTTATATTACGAAGAAGAATAATTTTCCCGCTGTCAACAAAAATCAGCTCAAAAGTCTTAGCTCATATAAAGTACATCGAACTTGCCTCACAACGTTCTGGAAAGTGTACGTTTTGCACTGCAGCTCTATCTGAAATGAACCAATCACATAACTCATTCAAGAATGTAACGCGACCCCACGTGGTGTGAGGGTCAGGCAACATACCGGCTTATCTCTCCGTAAATAAAAATAACCAACAACCCGACTGCTCAGCATTAACTACTAAGCAGGCGGGACCAACCTAGGTACCACGCAATGAGTTACATTTGTTGGAATTGGGCCCCGCCTGCTTAGTCGTTAATGCTCAGCAGTCGGGTCGTTGGTTATTTTTTATTATTGTCTTTTTATGGATTTATTTAGGGCGTATGCTGATTTCATATAACCTGTGACACTTGCGCACGGCCGACAAATTGATTGAAATCTCAATTGTCGAAGTCTGAACACCTTGGTTAAAGAGTTATGAGGCAACATAAAATCGGACATACATACATATATACGAGCCGAGCACATTACCCTTCTTTTAGGCTTCACCGCAGTCGGATAAAAAGAAAACATTTCATGCCACTCTGAAGTACGTACATATTATATACAAAATGGTTCACACGGGGCGACAGGCTGTCTGGTGTACGATGCACGTGTGTATATTATCCTCATGAGGCATAATGACGCGCCTTTGAACTCCGGTTTCATACTAACAACACGACCTACACGTAACCAGAAGTGGCAGAGCCGATCGCTTATGTGTGGGTGCCACAAAATGGCTTGATAAGCTTCCGAAGATCCAACTGTGACCTTTTGCTAGGCGACGTTAATTGTGACCCTTTGCTCGGTCTCTTTTTCTCTATGGTTAGACAACCAGATCTATTAAACAATTATATTATTATATTATTGTGAGTACTAGGTACGGATGTCAAAGTTGTCAAGTATCGAGCCCACCCACGTGTTAGCTGGTGTGTGTTTTCAGACGGGAAGTGCATACGTGTTCGATTTGTGTATATTGCAACTGATGGCCGGATTTATAGCGAAGGTTTCTGATCCGGAGCCAAAATAAGGGGTCAATAATATCAGCTTATTGAAACAGAGGCATGTTAAAAAAATACATATTTCCGCACTGTTAATAAATTACACTAACAACATAAGGCAAAATTTATAATATAGGTACCTATCTACTGTTTGGCAAAAAAGAGCAGAAATCGAAAAGTGGATAATGTTTACCGAAAATTCAGTCAAAATGGCATATTTAAGATTTCTATTATTGTGCTTCCTGTAAGTACAACAAAATAACGCAGAAAAATAAAATTTTACTGTTTAATTTTTCACTCTTTTCAGCCAAACGGTATTAAGAGCCGTACAGCAGTATTATAATTACCACATTACCTAATCAAACATTATTATTAGGATTTAATAAATACCATTTTGGTGTGTTTTTATAAAGATTTATAATATATATTTGGGTTTTTTTTTTCTTATTTAATGTGTCAAGATAATTTCATTTGCAAGCTAAAGGAGCTACAAGCCGAAGCCGAAGGTCAAAGCCAACTCCGAGAACTCATTTGTAAATCTCAAAAATTGCGCTTTCCACTCATTACTCATTGGCGATGTAATACACGATCCGTGCATTTCCCACCGAGTTACAAATTTCACGACAATGTCACATACAGTGTTGTGAATCATCGTGTTTACAAATTCCTCGCTATGTCACCAATATGAGTTGTTCGCGCCGTGCAATGGCTTTTTGGCAGCCAAATTATGCAATGAATGGACTTGATCGCTATGATTTTCATTGAATTTTTGTGAAGTTTTGGCAAAAGTCAAGCAAATAAATAAAATCAAACTGTGACTTTATTCTTTAGATTTTATGTTGTCTCTCTAATAGTTTTATGGTGTACAGTAAAGAATATTGTTATCTTATCTTTAATGTCAAAGTTGAGAAAGACGAGATCAAAACGAGATAGTACTTATTAACATGCGACAAGAACAAAACAATATTTTTTATTAAGATTGTAACCCGTTTTACATACCTAACAAACAAAATAAGTAAAGTAAAAACAGATATAAAATATAATTTTTTAATGCTTTATGATTTCGAGCGCTTAGGTATGTGAACACTTTGGGCACTCGGATTTCCTCGCGGTGATTTCCGTCACCGGTAGTGGTATTGCTTGTACAATTTCAAAAATTTACGTAACTTAGAAAAATAGGTTATTGTGACATGCCGAACCGAATTGGAACCGTAGAGCAATTTAACGTTACCTAAGTATTCGTTAAGCTTATGTATGTAATATTCTTCAGTTAATCTCATATTGTACTAGAACATAGTTCTCCTGTCGAGTCTTAGCAATTTTCGCTACCTCGGCAATTTCGTCATCCCATTGTCATCCAAATTATCTAATTAGGATGTTTGATTAGGTAATGTTTCGGATATGGCCCGCAGACCGGACGCGACACCTGCGCGCGCGCACAGTACCTACTTTGCTGCCTCGGACATTCCTTGGAAACCACCGGGCGATGTAGCGTGATATGTTTGTCACCTTTCTTGTAGACTTTTCGACTAGTTCAGGTTGGACTGAATAGGAACAGACTTACTCGCACATTGAGTGTCTGATTAGAGAATTTCAGTAAAGATAAAGATTGTTTACTTTCTTATAGATAGAAACTTAAATTTATTTTGAGTTTTTATGCACATAGTCTGTACTCACAGCTTAAAAACATATTTAATGAAATCATGGAATACCTTATGGTTATCTTTATGCTGTTTTTTCTAAACACCGGCTTATATTGAAATCTGAAACTGTCAGTTAGTCTTTCAAGTTTTTATAACTGGATGATTGATTCTCTACTTTTACATAAGTAATACCTATATTTGTATGTGCTTTTACGGATTTTCTGCTTTGTGACAGTTGCTTAAAGCTGTTTTGTTAAATAGTGCAGTGAATAAAATCGTACTTTACCTTATTTATTGATAGAGTGCTTAAAAGGACAATTTATCAAAATTGTGTAAACCCTGAATACTAAACATTCGATTTATATAAATCTCAGAAAAACTTAATGGGATAAAAGTCTTTATAAAACAAAAAAATCGATATCAATGTTTTAGAAATTGCCTATTTTAGAGGTAACACTGTGTAGTCGTTTACAGAAGACGCGTTATCGATATTATATGCTAGAGTGGTAAACACGCGGCCCTAGAATCTAATACACACATAGTATTTCAATAAAATGATAAAACCACGACAATAGTTGCTATTTGCCTCAATTTGGTTGTCTACATACATAGCAATAACAGTACAATGTAATTTCAATGGTATAACCCGCGCAAATCATATAGGCATCTCTCGTGAAGAAGATCGAACGCGCGAGACGCCGAATTGAGTTGCACGTGTTATAATAATTGGGATGCGATTTTTTTACTAGACTATTAATAGTGTCAATAAAACTGCCGTTACCGTACTGATATGACCCTGTTAAACAGCTATGCATTTAAGAGACTCGCTCCCCTAAACATTGTTGGGTCAACCAAGGCCATACGAAAGATGATAGCGGGACGCTAGCCGCCGCCAGCGATGATCGTATTTACGACTCTTTCGACATTAAAATTTGACACTGACTCCGGCATACGTGACCTACCCTCGCAAGCTAAAAACATCTGTGAAATCACACCGGTAAAGTCTAATTTATTCTTCATTGGGAACCGCCGGTAGCAGATGCAATATTGAGGTGATAGAAATTGCGGAATGCCTTTTGTCGTTCGTGTTTGCTCGTCGATTTTTGTGAGAGTTATTGCTTTCGGACAATACGACTAATTAAACACGATTTGGGTATACCCCTCTAAATTGATAATGCCATTGTTGTGTACTTATCTGATTGACGGCACGGGTTTACAGTAAAGTATATAAATTGTGTAACTATTATAAATGGACGGCAAAAGGTGTGCACCTAAAATTGTCAAATGAAGAAGTAATTTTTCCAATGTTACGGCAAAACGCACTTTTAGCATGTATTTTTAAGTATTTTATAACCCGGTTTCAAATTTTAGTTCCTTAAATAATTGTACCGTAGCTTATCTAACGCTGTATACCCACCCCTGCTGGGCACTCGAGTGAGTTCATGCTTTAAGAGTAACGGATCTCTTTTTTTGGCCTCAGTCTGGGAGTATTTTCATGTCTGTGACGTCCTTGCCTGGCTACCACAGCACAGCGTATCCTAGTTTGGGACCAGGTCAAGTGATTGTATTTAGTTACCAAGACCCTAAATATGCAGGTATATATATATATATTACTAAAACTTTATCCTAGAATTTGGGTCCTTATTGTACCGTTTCATCTTTTTTCGGTGCATGCACGCTCAAAACGAAGTCCATCTATTAAATTTAATACTAGCTGCATTGTAATGACATCTGCCAAGAGATTTCAAGCATAATTAGCAATGAGGTTTGTCGAGATTATGGCAAGAAAACCTTGGTTTCTACGGCAGAGACCGCAGAGACCGCCTAACCCACCGGGATCATCATCATCATCATTCAGCCACAAGAAGTCCACTGCTGGACATAGGCCTCCTCCATGGATTTCCAAAAAGACCGGTTGGAAGCGGCCTGCATCCAGCGCCTTCCTGCCACTTGGATGAGGTCATCTGTCCATCTTGTGGCCGCTCACCGGGATAAAGGCGTTCAAATCACCAAATTGTAATTAATCATTTAAATAGATAGATATACAGAGAATACTGTATTGTAGATACCGAACAAACCGAACACCTAGAACCAACATGTATTGTAGATACCGAACAAACCGAAGACCTAGAACCAACATGTATTGTAAATCGTTAAACAGCCCTAAAGGGCCATCCACACAAAAGTGGCCACACGACACGTGAGTGCATTTTGCAGTTGTCACACGCGGTCATTTCGCGGAACTATTTACGATGTAACTACGGCTCCGTAGAATACGACAGAAGGTCACTTAACACATTCCAGAATACTGATCGCTAGCCAATTTTCGACCACTGCCTCCCGCAATACACGAAAGTTGCTGATGCTTACCTCCTGAATTATTCTTAATTGCTTATTACGGTACCTAGAGGATTAATCAGGCGGGTTCGTTTAAAATTTTGTATTGTGAGTTTTATATCTACAATTGTCACATAGCATTTATTTTATATTCTCGTGAGTTTCATATTGAGAGGTATTTGGAGAATTTAAAGATTTTATATTTTTAAGGTAAATTCAGTCCAAATGTAAGTAGATTAAAAAAACCGGCCAAGTGCAAGTCGGACTCGCGCATGAAGGGTTCTGTACCATTATCTATACAACATTAGACACAAAGATAAAAAAACAGCAAAAAAATCACGTTTGTTGTACGGGAGCCCCGCTTAAATAATTATTTTTATTTTGTTTTTAGTATTTGTTGTTATAGCGGCAACAAAAATACATATAGTCTGTGAAAATTTCAACTCTTTAGCTATCACGGTTCTTGAGATACAGCCTGGTGACAGACCGACTGACGGACGGACCGACCGACAGACAGCGAAGTCTTAGTAATAGGGTCCCGTTTTTACCCTTTGGGTGCGGAACCCTAAAAATTAAAGTATTATTTTATAGCCTTAAAAAGTATACTGCTCAAAAAATTTATGCCAATTTAGTTAATTAAGCGAAATAGAAATAGTTATTCTGTTCTATTCACCAAGTAACGATTGCCAGAACAGAGGGGACCGCGCGTAGGTGATTCTAATTGAATTAATCTCTTGTTGTGTGCTCATCTATATCTGTAGTTTTAATCCCGGATTTAGAAGGAAGACTATTATTTTTTTATCTAGAGGTTGATAGTGGATCTGTACGGTTTCCAAGACTTTTCATTTTTCGTACGGATTTCGGAAGATTCTCAACTGACAAATGATAGATAGATAGATGGATAGATAGAGATAGATAGATAAAGATAGATAGATAGATAGATATATAAATAAATATTACTTACTCAAAGAATGGATATAGTTTTGCCACTAATTGTCACTGTCTGCGTCTAGTCACAGCCTGTCTGACTGTCTGTCTAGGAAAGATCCGCTTTATATACTGGCATGTAATTGGTCTTTATGGAACACTTCCGATGTCGAGCACTCAATGTATCGTGGATTTATTGTTTCTTGCTAAATCTCAGCCGCCGTACAGTTAAGTACGCAAACTAATAAAGAGGTAACACTTCTTATCTGCATCATAAGCAGCCTATATACGTCCCACTGTAGGGCACAGGCCTCCTCTCAGAGTGAGAGTATGGGCTTAATCACCACGCGTGCCCACCACGGATTGGCGATTTCATATTTGTAAGTACACCTCAGATACGTTACCACGATTTCTCGATCTCCTATTAATTTTAATGTACACGTTGGCTAACTGATAGATAAATAGTTGGACAGAGTGGGACCAAGCAGAGCTAGCAGTAGGTTTCCTCACGATTCCACGCGCTTAGGTATGCGAATAGCTCAGATATTCAGGTTTTCTCACGATATTTTCCTTCACGGCATGTGTTATTGCCACTATAACTTCACAAATGTACATAACTTGGAAAACAAAGTCATAGGCACATGCCCGTACTGGGAATCGAACCTGGGTATCTCGCTTCCGAGTTCAATGTTCTACTCACTAGGCTACCACCGCTTCTGTATAGCTAGCTTTGAACTATCTTTGATGAACTTTCATTAGCAAATACTTATCACAAATCTATCAGGTTCACTTGTTAAAAACTAAATTGTCACTTTCCTCAAGCTCACTCTTAGATATCCTAGTTGTGAACGCATACGCATAGTTGCGCTTAGGAAAATTAAATTGCATAAATCTATATTAAATAAAAATTAAATGCTGTGCCTTGGGTTATGCACAGCATTTCTTCGGTACGTCTACGCCTGACCGGATTCGGCATTTTTTTCAAACGTTTGTCAGTTCGAATATGGTTTTCAGGGGAAAAAAATTGGTAACGTTGTCCGGAAAAATTGAAAATTTGCAAAAAAATTACGGGATTTTAAGTGGGATTTCACAAAATTGTACTATAATTTATTTATTTATATTTAAATTTGAAGAGGCAGGAAATTTGAAGACTACACCTGTAGGGTTACCCAAAACTCCGTCGTTAATTAATAATGCCAATCATATGGAAAAAAACTACGCAAACGCGTGCGATGGTCATTTCATTCTATTTTAGCGCTACGCAGAATCCAGCACGCCGAGTGCATTTGATTTGATTAAAAACTCTGAGTCATAAAAACTCATCTCTAGATCAACGGCTCCCAGATAATGGTTTATTAGTACCGGGTATCAGCACTGTGCGCAGTGCATGCAGGTTGGAACAAAAACATTTCCCTGAATGGGATGTTTAGTCATCAGAACAATTATCTGGAGTCACCGACAATGGACCTGAAATGGTATATTTCATGCACTTATAGAAAGTTTAACGTGCAAAACTTGTAAGTTTCATCTGTTACTTTATCAAGAGTTTGAATCTTACACCCCTAAACTAAAAAAAATCTTTGGCCTTTGCATTTATATAATGAGATGATTCATGCAAGCGTCCAGTGGCACCTTTACTCACACTAGATGGGTGAAAGGACCAGTCGGATGATCCAGTGCCTGGAACATTGCTTTTTTAGCCTGAGTAGGGTTGCCCGGCACCTACATCATCCTGACAGCTTAGTCGGCCTAGCCTACAGGAAAGACAACTCATAACCTGCAGAGCCAACCAAGTCGCGGGTTTCCTCACGATGTTTTCCTTCATAGTTAGCGTGTGGTATTGTACCCCAATATAACATGCACAATATAACATTTTTTAGTGATTGTAATAAAATGAGAACACTTTTGGTACTTGTGGTCTGAGGGTTTGCTAGATTATAAAATTGCGGACATTCAAAATTTGGTTCCATATTACTACAATAATCGAAAATGTTAGATCGTATGAGCGAAACTGCATGCTCGACGTAACAGCAGCCATAAGCTATAACACCAATATTTCGTTGTCCACAGGCTAACGAGACGCACAGCTACGGCACACTAGAGGACCTGCTGAAACAATGGGAATCCTACAGCTGGTTCCGGAAGCTCTCCTGGTTTCGTGAAGAAATGCTGCCGGAACACAAAACGTTCAATCAGGACGCGCACGAAGAATTCGTTGACAGTCTTATGGTAAGTCGAAGTTTTGCACTGAAATCTATTTGTTCTTCTTCTTTCGTGTCGGAAACGTCGACCGCCCCTCAGATATCTCGCTCCCAAAACCGCGCCATTGCAATTGCGCTGGGTGAAGCCTCCATGAGATCCCGCAAGCTGCACTGTATGGCTTCACAGCAGGCATAAAGCTGCAATGTTATTTGCCTACAACCTAAACCTATTGATTGTTTGCTAAGACTGTCAGACTGTCGATGAATATTCGCAACTTGTGTGTACTCAAATTAAATATTAATAAAGATCTTTCATTATTTTTGTTGCTTGAAACGTACTTTTGTAGTACATTTTGACATAATTGATCCTCAGCTAATAGTGAAGTGATGATTTCAAAATATATTTCAACACAAAAATATTCTACTCCATCCATTGCTTTTTCGCCAAGACGTGCATAAAAGTGCATTGCTAAAGACGGAAGGCAATCGCCAAAACGTCTCAATCTCATTGATGATTGCAATAACGTCGTTTCCTAACAAGACAAACGGAACACACAACGTATACTACAGATGTTTAACTCAGTATTATTGTCACGTTTACATTTTTATACGAACTTGAAGGATTTCAAGCGCCTTGACACTAATTTTTATGTAATATACATAATTTGATGTATTTTGCTGAGTTTTTTTATGGTTGTAAATGTACTAAGCGAAACTAATTTAATGGCCAAAATATACAAATAAAATAAAATTATACAATTGAAACAATATCTACATATAAAATATGAACAAAGAGTCAAATTCAGTACTTCACTCCAAATGAGTGCCCACTTGAAAGACTTTCTTGTTTCCTCGTATCTAAACGAGTTGAATGACTAAAACAGTATGAACCGTTTTGAAAATTGAATTTAACTCAACTCAATTGAGTCTACTGCGTTAACCTTCTGAAGTACATAAAGGGTGGCAAATTCGCTGATGCACAAAACGTGTATCCGTGAGCGTCTCGGTTTCGGAGAAACGGCTACCCCGGCGGTATCGGCAGCGGCCGCTTGCGTAACCTTACGATACAATGCATATCCTCAGCATTAAGTTCACTTTTATGTCGGATTCTCGCATTTAAGACACGCGCAATAAGACCTTTGTGATTCGATTGCGGTATTGGTTGTACATTTTCAATGTTGGGAATGTTGTAATGTTAGTTTAACTGAATGGAGATAAAAAGATAAAGTAGGCTTAATATATCCGTCATTAAATTTGTTGGTGTTAGGAATACGTATCTCTTAAGGCAAAACAAGCTATTACCATTTTTTATTCAACCTGATGGCTCTTAATTACCTCGGTACTTAAATGAGTGCTTAAATATCGCCATTTTCTTCATATTGTTAATGTCAACATTGTGGGAAAGAGGTTTACATTTTATTATCCTAAGCAAAAATTTTTGAGTATTCTCAGCCATAATGCAACATAAACGTAGAGTATCAAGAGTAGACCACTAACCATTGAGAACTAAATCATATAACAAAATGGTAGTTAGCCACCAAAAATCCAATCTACAATTAACCTTATTCCGTTCAACAGAGCGCCAAGACGTTGGACAGTCTGCTGCCGCATATGTACAAGGGGATGAAGACAATTGTTGCCTCATTTCACGCCTTGTCCGAGGTCCACAAAGAGGAAAGGTTCGAGGAGCTCAAGAAGAAACTTGAGCAAACCATGCACGACATGCGATATGTGCTGTGTCAGTTTCAGGTGGGTTCCTAGTGTTTTACAACCTTTTGCAAACTTACTTAAATAATATCACGAGAGTACCTGAGCGTATGGTGTGCCCACATCACATCACGTCGGACGTTCATAGGGTATCCTCAGGTATACCAGAATTTTCGAGTTCAAGCGCAAGGCATGCGTCGTGATTGAAGCCTGTTATCTCTCTCTGACTGAAGGTCTGTGCGAGATAACAGGCTACATTATAGTCCGGTAGTAGGGTATACATTTGATGCTAAGACTATACGATGTCATTATTTCAAGCAAATGTGGGTGAAAGGGCTCGTAAGGAATACAGACGGATATATACCCAATACTTATTAGTATTAAGCTCGCCTATGTACAAATCTTTTTATTGTGCAATAAAATATTTTCCATCAATCAATATAATGTATCAACTTAATAGGGGAGGTGCAAAATAAAATGTATGTTACACGAAAACGGTGAGCGTGGATGCAGCGACCAATTAATGTCGATAGGGTAACAGAGGTTGGGCATGATCGTGGCAAGTGGCAAGTCTTAGCTATGCCTACCCCTTCAGAAAATATGTGTGAGTTTGTCTATGCTTTGCTGTACAACTCATTTATGATGGATCGAAAAGAGGAGGGGAGAGAATAATATATGCTTTTCTTTGCTGTGTTACCCAGCAAGTAATTTTTAATGATTGATTGAGCAAAAATAAATTGGATCAAAATATTATCGTGTAATTATTTGGATCAAAATGTTATCGTGTGAGAATAAATATTTATTCGAGTGATATAATGAATGAACGCTAACAGGACGAGGATATTACAACAAACTGATTCAATTGAGAGTTTTCTTAGAAATTCAATTCAATAGTAATCTAAAAGTAACTGTCGTCCGTAGAACAAAAGCGGAAATTCAAAGAATCTCTCTTTTACTTCCTGTCTGACCTCCGGTTCCTATCTTTGCAGACGGTAATGATCGCGAGGAACCTTCCAGTCCACGACCTATCGCCGGCCGACGTACCGGACTTCAGTTACCGGGCGCGCGACGTGGTCCTAGTGTTCCGGGATTCCCTGAACTACGTCGAGTACTTAGCTCAAGTATTCCAGAGAATGTATGAGAAAGACTCCGAGATTAACCCCTGAATTGAAGAGGGCTAATCCGCTGGCTAATAATGCTAATGGTACCTACTCTGGCTGTTATTTAACTGCTGTATTGTAGTGCTTACGTACGCTACGGTAATTGGTTGTCCCAACGATTCTCACTCTTTGCTCTGAAGGACCTCTCGCAAAGTTTTCGGCTGTCATTAGCTATATTAGGATATAGTGCATATTTATAAGGTCTTTGCCATTATATTGCCATTTTGGTCTGAGAGCGTGTTAGTTCCTTTTTGTGTATTATTATTGTATATAGGACGATGAGATGGAATGAAATGTATTATTAATTTATTGCAGCGACAATAACATAATTGTATTTTTAAACTAAATTCTCCGTTATCCTAGTCACGGTTTTAAATTATGTGCTCTTTTCTTTTTGTGTAATTGCGATTCCATCCTTTAAGTATTACTCAGCTTGTTTTGTTCAAGTTTTGCACATGATTACCATTCCACTAGAACTGAGGGGCGATAATAAGAGTTCAAAAACTTTGGGTATCTTTTCCGGCTATCCGAAATGCGTTAAACGGTTTTTGAAACTTATAAAACGCCCCATTTGTGTCTTTTAGCGTAGTAACATAGAAAAATTATCGCGTAGTTTTGAGTACCTATTCGAATCTTTGTGTAAATGCAGGCGTAACTTGCTTGATCTCTATTTTCTAGAACCTAAAACCTAGACTACTTACATGTATTGTGAAGTCGTATCTCCTTGAATTGAGGCTCCTAGATACTGTACATTGTTTAACTCCTACACCATTGCTTTAAACTTCACTCTACTTTGTTAACTATTTATATTATTACCTACTGTTACTGAAATCCAATGAAATATGGCTAGCTTTAATAGAGCTGTTAATAATATTATTGAAAAGATAGAGACAGAGCTAGTTTATTTATGAATTAATCACTATTTGTAGAGTTCAAAAAGTATTTATAATGACAGCAGACAAGATATCCATGTTTGTTGATTAAATTATTACTAAATTTAACACTCACTTTCATTCACAGTTCATTCGTTCACCTTAATATTACCTAAAAATTAATACCAAACTTGTCATGGGTAACAATGATGAATTTATAATTACTACCAATGACGTTTTGTTGTGGCTATTAACCAATATTATTAATTTAATTTAAGACCTAACTTCACCGTAGAAGCTACCGCAAAAATAGAATGGTAAGATAAATAATAGACAGAAAAAATGTTGGCTGCCCACATCCGCGATGAGCGCTGATCACCGATGAAGGCCTATATTTTAAGATTCATCAAGATTTAAAACACAATAATTATACTATCATAGTATTTCAACTATTATTTAATAGGTAATCTTAAAAGTCAAAATTCAAAACTTTTTTTTGTGACTTATTGAACGTTACAAGTAAAACTAGGTGCCCTTTTCAAAATCTAGATTATTTGGAAAAAAAAATGGACAAAAAAACTCCAAACTTAGTCTTTTGAAATATTTTGCTTAATTAACAGTTTAAATATTTTAATCTTCTAAGATTTAGTACTAATGCATTGAACTGGCTTTATTTCCAGACATCTTTGTCGTCTAAATGATCCTTAATTCTACAGTAGCCATTCTGGCACAAATTTATTTGAGTATTGCAAGTCATTAAAGATTTTATTTCACGATCAGTAGAAAAACATCGTTTATAAAACCGTATCCCACCAACGACGTAGGTCGAAATAGTTAGACGAATTATCACGCGTCGCGCCGCGGCGACACAAAATAAAGTGACGACAAAGCTGAGCGGGGACAGTGTCAAACATTCCACCCTGTTTGTTCCCATGGACCGTGAGCGGGAAACAATTTCATAGATTTACACAACATATTCACGAGTGACCTCTATTTGCGTTGGTGACTTGGCCGCGCGGGATTTCATGGCGCGTTTTTTTTTTGCTGCAGCGCTGCATTTTTTCACCGCAGTGTCTAAATGGGCTAGATGTAAGGCAATTCATTCAGTATCAATTCATTCGTTTATTTAAAACCAATGAGTACTAGACGTCTAGCATCTTCTTGAGATTCCAACCGCATACTGCGATTGCCGACCCGCCTGCCAAGCGTGGCGATTATGGCAAAACCCCTCATGGTTATAAAAACAATGAGGAAGGCCTATGTCCTGCAGTGGGCGTCAAATGGCTGATGATGATGATGATAATGATGATGAATACTAGACCTGCAAGTATGTCATGCCTTCCTGCCTTCAAAGCTTTCAAATAATAGGGAAACAAAATTTTCTAACGCGTGCCGATTGATTCCCTAAGATTCTGGGTAAGTGTCATCATCATTACCTATATTTAAGAGTCAGACTCTCGCTGGTTCAGCAATCTCTAGATGCCCCCGTCACAGGGCAGTTCTTTTTTCCTCCGCTGAGGAAGTGGATCCAGAGCGACTCACCACTGAGTGATGAAAACGTAAGTCCATGAAAACGGAAGTCCTAGACCAGATACGAGACGATCTCGACCTATACATACTGGAGTAGTCTGAGGTGGCGCAGGACAGGAAGATCTGGTTTGAGTAGAGGGACAGCTCTACCCAGCAGAGGGACGCAACAGAGGCCCCCCGATACAATCTGTCTACTTTCCCGATCGGTTAACATTCACAAATAGTCTGTTTTCTCAAATAGTAAATGCGCTTTTCCCTATCGGTCTACTTTCCTCTACTTTTCCGCTATTTTAAAAAGTATACGTACGGTACGGATTTTACTACAGCGTGGGCCCCATTAGGCCTGATTTACTGCTGTCGATTGAAGAGTTCCGTTCTCCATCTCTGAAAGTCTTCGGTCCGAAAGGTCTAAAAGTCGGAACAACCTGAAACTAAACCTTTTCTAAAATTATGATAAGACAGTTTCGTAGTCAAGCCAGCCGGACCCCAACAGACTAGAAAGTCGACCGATTGGGAATGTAAACAAACTATTTGGACAAGAAAACTGATGAGAAAATAAGTTCACAGATTAAGAATGTAGACCGATTGGGAATGGAGGGAATGAACACCATTTGAGAAAACAGAACATTTGTGAAAGTTGACCCATCGGGAAAGTAGACCGATTGTAGCGGAGGGACCAGAGCCTACATTATAAGTACTTATGAAAGTATTGTACTAATGTCTAAACTCACGACTACCTATATCCCGAAGGGGCAGGCCGAAACTAGCGTTTGCCGCTTGCCATAATCCTGACAAACCTCTTTCGCTTCATAGACACTCTTTAGTTGATGAATGTAATAATTATACATATAATGCAACCTTTAATGTTAACTTGTATTGGACTTGTTCTGGAAATAAAGAAATTATTAATATTATTATTATTAAACGGTTCCGTACTCTATAAAACTAAAAAATTTCTGAGTGGTAAACCCTAAAGTACATAATCGTCGTTCGGCATCCAAAACCGCGAACGTGACTTATCAAATTTTACAGGAGACACTAAAAACTTTACAAATCATACCATACTAAAAATTCGAAATATTGGTTTTTAGACTAAATTAAACCATGTTAGTCTTAAAACCATTATTTCGAAATGTCGTACGCATACAGTACGACGACGGTATAATTTCTAAAGTTTGATGCCGAACGACGATATGTAGACAGACAGAAAGATAAATAATGCACACCAGCGGATAACGCCACCCTAAAGTATAATAGCGCTTGCTGAAACTTATGCTGAGTGCTACGAAATTGTCAGCGAGGTAGATAAAAACAGACAACAACAGTTCTCCGGTCGTGTTTCAGCTACCGATCACAGGGCCCGGCCAAACGCGCGTCCGCCATGTTGGTTTAATATTTTAGTGGCAGCAACAATACGATGTCCCCGGCCGGTAGTGCCCGAGGAGGTGTTAGAAAGTCAACGTTTGCTCCGATTGTTAATACGAGATCAGCGGTTGTTTGTTCTCGCACCGCTGCGGATGTCACGGATAAAAAACTGGGGAGAAAAAGTCCGATTGCTCGCTAGTTCATTCAGAAGTTGGGCACTACGAGGTGTGTTTTAGTACAAAGAAATCTTCGTCTACTTAGCGCAGTGATCGGAAGTGATCTGTACAGTAATAACTTTTACAGGCAGACACCACAATACTTATTGATACGGGTTGGTACATGGATGTCACGCCCGGTTTCTCGTACTAGTTCTAACAATCTATTAATCTGCTGTTAACAACTGTTAGGTGGTCAAAGCGCATACAAAAAGTTCAACAGATGTTTAGTGTCCAGAAAGTGGGGGTCAGTATTAGTATCAGTTATGATCTAACCTTACTTACCTTGATTTTCAGAATCAACTATCCAACTCATGCTTGATCTAGCGTGCTGATCACAAAACAAACGATTCTACTTTTAACCTTTATACATATTCATAAAAACTTTTATTAAGTACCTATACAGATTACGCTGATTATATTCTCAGTATTACTAACTTAACTTTTCTCTTATTAGCTCTATGTTGAACGCACGATGACGGGGATCATGTATTTTGACCTATTTTATCCCTCGTATTCGCCATTGTTATTAATTTATAAAAATATAATTTCTTAAAAGACTTCCGAAATTAAGTTACGATGTTCTTTTCCTTTCCTTACACATTTCCGGTGTTATTTATAAAATCGCGATAAATTCAAAATACTTCATAAACGTAGCAAAAATAGTCAGTGTAATGTTTTTCCTTTGTAGTCTCTACCACAGACTATTTAAACAGCGTTTATGGAGTGTTTTAAAGAATCGTGTTTTATTAAAAAAAAAAAAATACATATTCTCTTTTTTGTCCCACTGCTGGGCAAAGGCCGCCCCGCCTGTTTTCCATCTCTTCCTGTCTCCAGACATCTCGCACCGTCCGCGTTTTTATAAATAAGACCGTTTATTTTTATAAGGAAAACTGTGCCTAAGAGTCAACCGTAAAATGCGTAAGTTCACCGCAAACTGTCCGTGTTTCCTCACAAGTGTTTGCCGTCTCGGGTGATATTAAAATTACCCGTGTGAGGTCAGGTCGGATCGCTAGTTAATAAATAAAACAAGGGAACGTGAGCGAGATAAAGAGCGCAACCGGCGCGAGTGCGACTTAAACGCCATTGTCGCTGTTGGTGGATCGTTAAACGCCGGTGCAGGGAAAGGGTTCGTTCTTATGGAAGTGACACTAATACTATTGAGTTTTTAAAAATTACGCCCAACCCGGAAATTACTTCTTCTTGTGGTGGCATCTCCGATCAGAGGTCGGAGGCTTCTGTCGCCGTTGATTTTCGAAATATTTTGATACTAGCTGTTGCCCGCGACTTCTTTCGCGTGGTAATTTTGATGTGTATTTTTCCGGGATAAAAAATAGCCTATGTGCTAATCCAGTCTATAATCTATCTCTGTGCAAAATTTTATCCAAATCCGTTCAGCCGTTTTTGCGTAAAAGAGTAACAAACATCGATCCATACATACGAACTTTCACGTTCATAATATTAGTAAGAATTATTTAATAAAATTTGCTAACGCAGCGTGGAACACCCGCCAGCTCGCTGAACCGACGATCTGAGGCAGTTTGCTGGCAGCGGTTGGATGACGATGGTCGGGGACAGAAGGAAGTGGCGTGCCTCGGGGGTAGTCTATATCCAGCAGAGGCCGAGAACGGGCTAGTGAATGATTGAATAAAATTCACGCTTATAGTAAAATATCAGTGTCGTAGCTTTTGCCAAAGAATATCTGTTCTATTATCTGTTCTATTATCTGTCAGACAATTCCAGTACGAAGTGAAAGACAGTAAAAGATAGGTATATATGAGAATATGTACGCCGTTACCTACGTAGATCATACAAAACTTTGGCCTTTGCATCTACGTAATGAGATGATTTATGCAGCGTCCAGTGGCACATACACTCACACTAGATGGGTGAAGGGACCACTCGGACGCTGCAGTGCCTGGAACATTGTTTTTTTAGATGGTGTAGGCTTGCCCAGCACCTATACCGTCCTGACAGCTTAGTCGGCCTAGCCCTCAGGAAAGACAAGGTATCATCATCATCATCATTCAGCCACAAGAAGTCTACTGCTGGACATAAGCCTCCTCCATGGATTTCCAAAAAAGACCGGTTGGAAGCGGCCTGCATCCAGCGCCTTCCTGCCGCTTGAATGAGGTCATCTGTCCATCCTGTGGCTGGTCATCCTACGCTGCGCTTGCCGATATGTGGTCTCCATTCGAGAACTTTTCGGCCCCATCGGCCATCAGTTCTGCGTGCTATATGCCCCGCCCACTGCCACTTCAACTTACTAATCCGCTGGGCTATGTCGACGACTTTCGTTCGTCTACGGAACTCATCATTTCTGATTCGATCTCGCAGAGAAATTCTGAGCATAGCCCTTTCCATAGATCGTTGCGTGACCTTGAGCCTTCTTATGAGGCCCATAGTGAGAGACCACGTTTCAGTGCCATAAGTCATCACTGGTAACACACACTGGTTTGTATAATTTTGTCTTGCGCGATTGAGGTATATTAGACGGAAAGACTTTTCTAAGTTTCCTGAATGCTGCCCAGTCGAGTTGGATTCGACGATCGACCTCTTTCACGAAGTTGGACTGTTTGTCCTAAGTAGACGTATTTGTCTACAACTTCGAGAGTCGAGTTCCCCAATGTTATTGAGGTGGGCACAACACGGAAGTTCGACATGACATGAAGTTGTCCATGTTCATTTTTTTCACGTTGGGAAACTCGACTGAGGTCTTTGAGCATTATGCCGAGGTCTTCCATCGTTTCTGCCATGACTACTATATCGTCGGCAAATCGAAGGTGCGTGATGTACTCGCCATTGACAGTTTCGGAGAGATAACGTCTCCCTGTCATACCCTCATGGCAGTAAACCATAAAACCAGGCCCCCAGTCCCCGGCAGCTCCGCTATTCCTGGCTACGGTAGCGGCCACGGTAACGGCGGAGCAAGGGGTGCTAAGAATCTCCGGCAGAGATCCGGCTACCACCCCGAACAAAGAAAACGACTGGCCTTGGTAACACACAACATTCGCACATTGAGGACAGACGAAAATCGAATTGAGCTGGAAGAGAAAATGGGTAGGTTACACTAGGATATCCTAGGGTTATCTGAAGTCCGTCGAGTGGGCGAGGACACGATAACCCTGAAATCCGGTATCCTGCTCTACTAGCGGGAGGCGAGCAACAGTCCCACGGTGGTGTCGAGACAAGGTAATTGTGAAGGAAAACCTCGTGAGGAAACCCGCGGCTTTGTTGGCTCCGCACGTAGATCACTGCATAGACCACGTAATTGTACATAGACAAAACTTAGAGAGAGTACCTGAGTACATCGTCTTGGGTCAAACCCTTAACCTGCACAAATTCGGACAGGATAACGAAATTGAGCGTCGCTTCCCACTAGGAAGAGGAGCTTTTAGCAAACTGTCCAAAATTTTCAAGGACAGGACCTTGTACAACTCGAAGTTTAGACGTTCCAACAGGTTATCGTCATCCTAGTTTATGGAGCCGAGTCAAGAACAGTCTCCAAACAGACTTTCCATAAGCTGCAGGTGACTCAGAGGGCTATCTTGGGTATCTCACTCCGTGATCGTATAAGAAATGCAGAAAGTCGCAGGAAAATGAAACTGATCTACGCAGCCAAGGAGATTGGAATGGCTATATATGCCGTGGAGAAGGACAATGATAGGGTCTAAAGGCATTCGTCTGTAGACCTAGAGAGAGACCCAGAAGTGTGGGCAGACGACCAACGAGATGAACGGACGGCCAGCAGATCTACTGCGCAACTGTCCACAGCATTGGGTTATTTCCGAAGTGTAAAAATATGTAGGCATGTATCTGACAGTTCCAAGTTATATTAATTATCACAAAAAATACAAAGATATCTTAACATAAATTAAGTTGTCAGTACTTATGTGAAATATTTTGTGTAACCGTTGCTGTAATAAATGTGTCTTTTTCTTCTTCTTCGGTTCTTCTATTTCACAGAAAAATATGTTTTTACGAGTTGGGATGCGTGGCAAAACCTTCATTTTGTCTAAAAACTTAATTTTGTAATCATTTATTGGGAACCTTCAAAGCGCGAGTCCTGATCGCACTAATGCGGTTTTGTATCAAATTAGCCTGTAAGGTAAGTGAGTAGAGTGCACCAATGTAAATATCGACTGAACAAGAAAAGTTAGATGAGATAAGAAAAAAGAAAACGGAGTATGTTCCGGATAGGTCTTGTATTTTATTCCTTATCTTCTACAGGGTGTTTTTGAATTCGTTCACCGTATTTTAAGGGGAAATTTTAACCATCATAGCATAGCATAAGCAGCCTATATACGTCCCACTGTAGGGCACAGGCCTTCTTTCAGGGAGAGAGTATGGGTTTAATCACCACGCGTGCCCACCGCGGATTGACAATTTCAAGCGCTGAGGTAAATGAATAGCTCAGACACTCAGGTTTACTCACGATGTTTTCCTTCACGGTTAGTGGGTGGTATTGCTACTATAACTTCACAAATGTACATAACCATGATAGAGAGACATAATAATATGGTGCTAGTTTTGAAAAAAAAAACTTAAATTTTATTACTTCAATATTTAAAGTTTGGAGCCAAAGGTCGGAAATCACGAAATCATTAAATACTGTTTTTCATAATGAACAGAATATTCTCTCAAACTACGGTGAACGAATTCAAAGTCACCCTGTACAGCATTTGGGCATTTTAAACCTGCATTAAAAGTCACCTAAGAGACTATAAAGTAAGTGTCAAATAAGGAGTAGGACACCTTTGTTTTGATACCGTGGGCAAACGAATGTAGAAATATTTCGACGAGGTTCCTTTTTTCAAGTGTTTTTCCTTAAATAACCCTTTATTAATATGACCCGACTCTGTCAACAATGTGGTAGGTTGCGAGTGAAGAAATGTTTGTTGAAACTGTTTTAACCGACGTTAAATTAATAATTACGTTTTGGAACACGTGAGTTTTCTACATTACATGCTGAGCTGGAGACCTATTTGTTGCCACGGGGGGATCTGTTATACTTTACTTCATTTTAATTTCTATCAATATTGTTAATGCTTTTTAAATGTGATTTTGTATCTGTTTTTACGACCAGTTCTGTGGTGGTAAATAAATGCTATTTTTTCTTCTTCTATTCCTTAATATTTGTAAGATGCAGTGCTTATGTAGGCTCACGTTCATGATATTTTGGACTGGGATGATGAGAATCCAGAAGCTATTGGAACGTAAATAATAAAAGGTAAAAATTACACAAAACCGGCGTGCGTACAACGACTAATGAATGTTGATAAAGCGAAAGAGGTCTGTCAGGATCATGGCAAGTGGCAATCCCTGGTCTCTGCCTACCCCTCTGGGATAAAGGCGTGAATTTGCGAAATGTAGAAGAATTTTGCCTACACCCGTTTATGAGCACTCTCAAGTTTATAAGTTTTTATTTGTATTTTTAATTGTGAACTAATATCGTAACTTTAAGAAATTAATATACCTACTAACCAAAGTAAGATACTGCTAAAGTGTTATTTAAGAGAGTGTAATAATGGCTATTTTTTTTTTTTTGAAAGAATTTACATTCTGGGCCCTGTTCCATATAACTTAACTTGACAGACATTTGTCAGTAAACAATTCACAGTCACAGTAAATAGTGTGTTTCAAAAAGAACTTAAAACTGTCGTATAATGTGTATCAAACACATTATGCGACATTTGTAAGTTCTTTTTGAAACAGCAGTTTTGACTGGCAGTCACGTAAAGTACTACGAAATGTCACAATTCACCTTTAGAATGTCACACAATGTGTTTTTCATGAAGCAATTGAAGTGAACGGCAGTAAACTGACAAATGTAAAGCAAAATGTCACGATTTTTCGTTTATGAAACGGCAGTAAATGTAATGTCGGCGTGCGTGCATGCAACGACTAATGAATGTTGAGGAAGCGAAAGTGATCTGTCAGGATCGTAGCAAGTGGCAGTCCCTGGTCTCTGCCTACCCCTCTGGGATACAGGCGTGAGTTTATGTTATGTTATGTTTAGTAAATGTAAAAATTCAATGTAGTAGAAATTCAATGTAAATATTGACCGGCGCGCGAGTGCCGCCTTTACTGAAAGTGTGCCCCAAGTAAGTGAGTGACTTCAGTGACTCCAAATTCACATTTTTCGCGGTTGAACTTAATGCCTACCCGCCTGGCCTTCTTCAGCAGAGACTTGAGACGTGTAACATGCTCTTCCTTGGTTGCTCCCCAAATGATTATGACATTAATGAAAGAGTCGGGCCCTCTAGATCCCCGAGAATCTGCCTAATACGCGCTTGAAATACCTCCGATGCTGTATTTATTCCGCAAGGTAATCGCGTAAATTGTTACCTCCCGAAAGGTGTTCCAAATGTGCATACATCTGCGCTGGATCATCCAAGTAATACTAAAGAACCGCGCAACCTTTAGCTTAACTCGGCAAAGAGTAGTGCTGACGATGAATTGCTTTGTTAGGTGGCCGCGGATCTAAACAGATGTTTAATCTTTAAAAACCTATTTAGAGGCTAAAAAATCCACCCATGCCGGGACTTGAACCCGCGACCTCTAGCTAACCGTGCCAGCGCTCTCACAACTGAGCTAATGGGCAAGTCAGTCCCTGGCAGTCCCTGGCCTCTGCTTACCCCTCTGGGATACAGGCGTGAGTTTATGTTATGTTAAATCGCCCGTAAAGGTTGAGCTATCGACTGTTCCATTTCTTAAGTAAGTAATTATATATTAGGGGTTAAAGTATGAAATTGCCGTTTTATTGCAATAGGTTCTTTGAATTGACATAGAATCTTCATGGTTTGAGGTTTTCGAATGAAACTTTTTTCAAATGGTTTCTATGATGTTCTTTTTTTAAAAAATGTGAAACATTTGAATATCGACTTTCAATTGTTTTTGTTATTCAATTTAGACAAGAAAGATGGATACTGCGAAAATTCGAGTGATTTTCGAATACGAGTTCCGACGCGGAACTAACGCGGCAGAAACAGCCCGCAATATCAATGCTGCATTTGGAGAGTGGTCTACTAATGAACGCACCATGCGATTTTGGTTTAAACGCTTTCGTGATGGAAATTTCGACTTAAAGAACGAGCCACGAGGAAGACCGCCCACACAGGTGAATAACGATGAATTAAGAGAGATAGTGGAAGCCGACCCTAGTCAAACTATCCAGGAATTAGCGGCATGGTTTAACGTTACCTTACTCACAATATTGACTCACTTGCGTCAAATCAATAAAATAAAAAAATACGAAAAATGGGTACCTCATAATCACTCGAATTTTCGCAGTATCCATCATTCTTGTCTAAATTGAATAACAAAAACAATTGAAAGTCGAAATTCAAATGTTTCACATTTTTTAAAAAAAGAACATCATAGAAACCATTTGAAAAAAGTTTCATTCGAAAACCTCAAACCATGAAGATTCTATGTCAATTCAAAGAACCTATTGCAATAAATCGGCAATTTCATACTTTAACCCCTATTATTTACCTTAAGGCTGCTCTTACGTGGAGATTGATATCTCGGTCGCACAATTGTACATTTTTAATTATTTTAATAAAATTTGTAAACTTTTGATAAATGTGATCTGAGGGTTTGATGCATAATTAAATTATGGACATTTTAATTACATTTTCGTTTTCCTACACGTATTGTTTAACAAAGAAAATTTGTTTCCAAAACTATTAATTTTGGAATCAAATTATCTCAATCAAAAACATAGTACAGAATAAGAAAAACCCTCAGACCACATTCATCAAAAGTATACACATTTTATTACAAAAAATAACAAAAAAATTAAATTTTGCGAGCGAGACAGCATGCTCCACGTAAGAACAGTCTTAACACTGAATTATAACTACCTACTTATTAAAGCCTTTTATTTATAACAGCTTTTGCTACACTTTCATTTGTTTAGATCTTTTATTGTCAATTTTAGCCATTAACATGCTTTAGATACAGATTTTTTTAACCTAGTTCAAGCACAAATATGTTATTTTTACCAATGTTAGATTTAAACTGATTGTACACTGCTAGGGCTCTTTTTATTTTTTATTAAGTAAATTTTATATTTTATTATTATAATTATTATTTGAAAACAGGGTGTCTACTATCTACAAAATAACTTATTTGTATAGCAAACTCTTTAGTCCCCTTCTGTCAACTTTTAAGATAACTTGTCGGGTATATCTTTACCAATATTTGCAACCAATACAATCTCGTGAGCCTACAAAGTGCGCAAGGTGATGACGGCGCAAAGCATGTCAGGACTTCTTTGTTTTAAGCTGGGAATACACTACGAGCTGACGAGACGGTGTTTGTGACTTCCAGGGCCCTATTCCAGTATACAGACATTTTTTTATATACTTTTTTCGAAAATATAATATAGTTCTTCACCAAAATTAAAAATACAACTTGGTAAACTTGTATTTGTCTACGGGTTAATTTTGGCAGAAAGTTGGACTTATTTGTTAAATGCAATTTAATTCGGCGATGGTTTTGGGTTTGTAGCATAACTAATTAGGAGTTTATTAAATACAAGCTTTTGTGTTGTGTTTGGGCTGCGTGTGGCCGCGTCAATGTATGGCAAGCTTAAATAAACAGGTCGTCCCCAGACTCCGAAGAGTTGAAAGGTATTGAAGAAGAAGAAACACTATCTATGTGGTAGCCCTTACTCAAAGCCTGTGGCCCCTCATTAGGGACATAGGGCTTCTGTGAAGGAATTAATAAATGAAAGAATCAATGAATGAGCGAACAAATGAACGAACGAATCAATAAATTGATTTATTTCCACAAACAAACATGTTTTCATAACAAAAACAAGATCTCCACTTGTTGCGGCCTTGAGCGGCGACCTCGAGGTCTTCCCATCTACAGGAAGAACATTGTAAATCGTTAGCTATATTTTGAGAAAATGTTCCTTTCATTGTGAAAAAAATCATTATTAATGATTTATCGGTAATGGTTCGGAAATAAAAAAATTGTTAATACTTGTAATTTCCGAACTTTTGCTTAAAACTGTGCGTCCAAATTCAAAGTGGTAGGAAGTACCATGACGTTGAAAAATGTTTTCTAATGTGTTTCTAGTTTTCAGAGTTGTCCTCCGACATGCGTAAACAATTAAAGAACGATTGAGTTGGCCGGCCCCTACCATAACACGCTCGACCTATTTTTTATTTTTATAACTAATATTGTTTGTGTATGCTTAATTGAAGTAATTTAGGTTAACAAAACAGAACTTTTTTTACGTCCGTTTTTTCAAAACTAGTTTCTTATGTTTCTAAGTCATCATGGTTATAATGTCCCGTTAAAATTCGTTAATCGAATTCTAAGTCACCCTGTAGTTTCGTCGCCTCTAACTTAATAAATTGACGGCAGGCCGCCTCCTTCCCTTTCATCATCATTATCATCATCAGCCATTTGACGCCCACTGCAGGGCATAGGCCTCCCTCATAGTTTTCCAAGCTTTCCGGTCCTATGTGACCTTAGTAACTAATAATAATATTAATAATAAGGCACATATCAGACAATCAAATCAGTGACAAATTAAAACGAGGTCATGTCTGCCGAATCGCAAATGACCTCGGATCGTACAGACCCAAGCTCTGAATTAGTCTTTATGCTTAATAAGTTTAAGGTATAAGTTATCGTGTAAGATGTAGGTAGTTGAGTTTGTAACTAATGTGTGCCAGGATGCAAGCCGCATAGTTTTTGTCAGAGGATCTTAAGCTTACTGCGGTTGTGGTTACGTGGTATGAGAGTAAAAAGAGATTTTGTATTTTGTGACTAGACCATAGCAGTACAGCTAACAGCATATCATCGCTTACACTATTACTGTAGATTAGTAGGTTCCTATGCTTTTAAAACAGATCTACTTTTTTATCTTATTTATTTAGTGGTTTTGTTCGCAGAATGAAACAGAACAATTTAAAAACCAAAATGAAAAGGATGATCAGCTTTTTACTTCACTTCGCTTAGATTTAATTTAAGTTTGTCTTTGATTTTCAAACCACCTCTCATAGATGTACGTAACGTTGTACGTGAGCAAAAACTTTATCGAATTGATAAAAAGTAAGTGTTGTTTGAATCAATTCATATTGACATATAGAGCACAGGCCTTCTCTCAGAGAGAGAGTATGGGCTTAATCACCACGCGTGTACACCGCGGATTGGCGATTTCAAGCGCTGAGGTATGTGAATAGCTCAGATACTGCGGCTTCCTTACGATGTTTTCCTTCACCGTTAGCGAGTGGTATTGCTACTACAACTTCACAAATGTACATAACTCAGAACACAAAGTCATAGGTACATGCCCGCACTGGGAATCGAACCTGGGTCTCTCGCTTCCGAGTCCAATGTTCTACCCACTAGGCTACCACCGCTTACATTGTTTACACTTTTTCTTTAACAAGTTTTATGTACATAGCACGCAGAACTGACGGCCGATGGGGCAGAAAAGTTATCGAATGGAGACCACATATCGGCAAGCGCAGCGTTGGACGACCAGCCACAATATGGACGGAAGACCTCATCCAAGTAGCAGGAAGACGCTGGATGTAAGCCGCTTCCAACCAGTTTTTTTGGAAATCCATGGAGGAGGCCTATGCCCAGCAGTGGATTTCATGTGGCTGAATGATGATGATGATGATGCAGCATTAATGTTTTTCTTACTCTTGTAAGAAAATTTACTAATATTTTGGCATTTAAATTTATTGATGATGATTAAATTTATTGATGCAATGATGGATATCATATATCATAAAATAGGCAATAACTGATGTATTAGGTATAAGATGATTTAAGAAAAGGTGGTCAGAGTGGAGTTTTTTTTTTGCGTTGCCTTTTTCTTCATTACAAAATCGGCCCGAAGGCAGCGGCTAACATAGTACATTGACATTTACCAAGCAGAATATAAATTATTTACGTTGAAATAAATTTTTGATACTTCATTTCCATGCAAATCTGTTGCAATAACAACTAAATGAAGGAGTTGGTGATGATAAAGCTTGAATGAGAACACTTTGCGCACATAACACAGCAGACACTCCCTAAGCTATAACATTTAGCAGCAAGTTGCGCACTTAGTTTGCGCAACGCCGTCACCTGCGCGCGCGCAGTTCCGTCCGCAGGTCAAGTACAATCTCCGGAAGCGCTGGAATTCAACGCCGGCGCCGGCTCTTTGCCTATTTCACCATTCAAACTAATCTCGGTTAATTTGAATTTCAGTCTTATTGAGAGATCAAAGCTCCTCGATTTTTTTAGATATGGCTTACACTTGGTATAGCCTAAGACGTTACGGGCTTGCCTGTGAGGTGTGGTCTCACTAGACATTAAAGTCAAAGTCAAAGTCATAGATTAACAAATATACTCTGCTACGCATTGTACCTCAAATTGTCATAATAAACTTCGAACTGTAGTTTTATGAAACTAAGCCCAGGCTGAGCTTAGACTTAAAACGGGCTCAGTTTGTGAAATCGGCCTCGTAGTCCACGCGTTCACGGAGATCAATTGCGAGTGACTCAGATGAGCATTGTCGAACTGGAGGCCGAAATAGAGCAGTTTATTGCATTGAATAATGTTGCGTCGGGACTCGAGTCATATTCTTCAATCACACAGAAAGATTCGCCAATTCTCGATAGGAGAAAGTGGCTCGTGTTTAGTGTGATTAGCCAATCAGGCATAGGGTTTCTGTCAGAAACCGAAAGATAGTCCATACTCTCTTTCTCATGCCCATGCGTAATCATGACGCCTGCACGTTACTGCCAATGAGATATAACATAGCCTATATGCGTCCCACGGTAGGACATAAATCTTCTCTCAGAGAGAGGGAAAATTAAAGAAGTCCAAAAGATTGGAGAAACATAAAAAACCGGCCAAGTGCGAGATGGACTCGCGCACGAAGAGTTCCATACCATTAGCTATACAACATTAGACACAAACATAAAAAAACAGCAAAAAAATCACGTTTGTTGTATGGAATCCCCCCTTAAATAGTTATTTTATGTTGGTTTTAGTATTTGTTGTTATAGCGGCAACACAAATAAATAATCTGTGAAAATTTCAACTCTCTAGCTATCACGGTTCTTGAGTTACAGCCTGGTGACAGACAGACAGACGGACGGACGGACAGTGGTATAGTTACAACAACTTAAACTCTTCTTAAACTAATTTCAAACTTTAACACTGTTTAAACTTCAACACTTGATTGACCTTCCATAGCCTACAGTCCACAAAATCTACCACAAACAAATCTTGCGCAAAATATTCGACAAACATCCAGCGCCATCAGCTGTAGAAATAGTGGCCAGCACTAAAATATGCGTGATTCACTTTCGTTGATTTACTCTCGACTTTCGGTCAATAACACACGCCAGTGACCTTCGCGCTATGAATGGACGAAGATGAGTGTTTTGTTCGCGCTCAAACATTTGTCTATTGTCTATTTGTTTGCCTGTATCGATCACTTAGTTTTTTAAATTACGTTGGTACATACTAATATTTGTAAATTTGTAATAGCGGTGCAGTCGACAGCACATCAACCTTTACATGCGTGTACAGGGTAAAAACGGGACCCTATTACTAAGACTTCACTTTCCGTCTGTCTGTCTGTCTATCTGTCACCAGGCTGTATCTCATGAAACGTGATAGCTAGGCAGTTGAAATTTTCACGTAATTGTTTTGCCGTTTTTTTGCTCGATATTATTAACGGCAACAGGTAGACGCTTGAAATATTCACAGAGTATTTAATTCTATATTATCTTCAAAAACGAACAATTAAATTAAAATAAAATGAATATTAAGAGGGGCTCCCATACAACAAAAGTGATTTTTTTCCGGTTTTTCTCGATCTTTGTGTCTAACGTTGCATAGATAATATAACGGAACCCTTCGTGCGCGAGTCCGACTCGCAGCCGGTTTGTATATTGCTTATTTAAACCTGATTGCCAGGAAGAAGTTGCCATAGTAATAAGCTCACCTATGAAATCGTTTATGTCACCCTATGTCTTTTGTAAGTTTCGTTCTTTGTGTACAAAGTATAAATAGACGTTCAGCACACCTGATCCAGCGCTTGAAGCTCGCTCAGAGTTTGTGAGTTCAAAGCATTTAGAGCGATTCGCTTCCGATCGCAAAAAAATATGAGTAATTCAATAGCAATAGCGGTCTTAATAGAAGATTACGCAAATAGGTTTTCCGGCGGCGTTCCCATCCGTGCTTGCACGGTGACTCATTCGAATATAGACGAGGTATGTGAGAGAAGTTTTTTTTTTGTCATTTTGAACAGTATGATCATCGGCCTTTAGACTGACATTCCATTGAATGAATCTTATGCAGACAATCACGCAAAGATGTGGTATCGATATCCCGTTTGAGAAAAAAATATTCTTAATAATAATATAGTACCTAGTAAAGGTAAAAGCCCATTACCAGATACATATATTTTTTATTCAGACAACTTCTAGGTATGTTCGATTGCAGTATATGAACTAGTGCTCAATGGGCCATGCGCTGCATAATAGAAATAATATGTGATGTCTGCCTGCCTGTCTGCCTGTATTACTAGCACTAGTTTACGAAAATTTATTTCACTTACTAAAACTATAATACTGTATTGTCTCTCTTTTATTTTTATAATGTTTAAGGTCCATTAATGTAAGTTACAATTGTTTAAAAACTAGGTTAGTATAATTACGTCATGTTTATATATGTATGTTAGTATTCTATTTATTTAAGACTAGTTATGTTACCTTCATAGGCAGAATTCTGCTTGAAATTTAAAAATAAATTAAAATCAAATATTAAGCTATTGTAAAACTGAGACACTTAATGAACATGAAAATCTAATTACATGATCACACCTGTTGGTTTACAAGATAGTGTGGAAAGAAACTAGTCATTCCATTCGTAAAATGGTACTAGTAATTCAATTCAAAAACTGGGATTGAGCCGACACGTTCAAATATCTTAAGAGGCAAATATCTGTAAGCATTTTTAGATTGCAATATTATTATTAAGTGATGAGGCGTGACTTAAAGCGGACTTTTTACAGACTTTTTTTCTATAACTTATCAAAACAAGTCTTTCCTGCGGTAGACCTTGACAATTGGTGATAAAAACTGAGACTAAAGAGATAACAATATCCATGTTCCTTTGGAAGCTTATACAAACACTTTTTTTCGGGCGAAATTAATCTGGACAGACGCCAAGATGCCACCTAAACGGCATTGTTTATTATCGCTTAACCACAAATGCAAATAGCATTTAACAAATGGTTTAACTTCAGAAATAGGGGCTTATTTTATGAGTGATTTCAATAAACGGTCTCTTTGACCTTTAATTAATCTAAAGACAAGATTAGCTCAACAGGTAATAGGGAAGAAAAAACCGTTTAAGAGCGTGTTTGACTCTCTTTTGAGATGTATGCATCGTGGTAATATCATTTCTTAAGCACCTTCTTTTCCATTCGAGAACTTTTCCTACGCCATAGCTCGATAAAATTATCTTCTTTTTTGTCTTGTTGATTGAGAAACGTGACCAGACACTAGTCTAATCGTTTTCCTCACCAAAGCTCTCCATTTGGTCCAACTACATATGTCCATATTCATGCATGGCCGCCTGTAGGATCTCTCCCGTATTCCTTCTTATGATGTCCACCCATTGTACTGGTGCTCGTCTTCTGCTCTTTTTCCCGTCTACACGCTCGGTGACAATGAGATATTCTAAGCTATCTGGCCCGTGTTGGGCCTTGACCTTTTTTGACATAGTATCTTTCTTCATCATCAGCCATTTGACGCCCACTGTAGGACATATGCCTCTCTCACGGTTTTCCTAACCATGAAGAGTTTTGCCATAATCGCCACGCTTGCCAGGCGGGTTGGCAATCGCAGTATGTCGTTGGAATCTCAGAAAGACGCTGCTGCCCGTCTCCTGAAAATGTATTTCCTTAGTCGCTTTCTACGACATTCACGGAAGGAAATGGAGTAATGCTATTCTTAATCCGACGCCACACGGTATCTTTCTTATCACCAACGTATACAGTGGAATTTAGATTGGAAGTGTTAAGGGTGTAAGATGCGTTTTGCTTGGTCCCCCTCGAGCGGTATAGAGCACTACAAAATCGTGGATCACCATAAAAGGTGGTATCTTCTGTGTGAAAAAAAAGTTGGAACTATACATTTAATTGGTTGTTAGGGAGTTGTTAGGAAGCTGCTAACACGCCGTAGATTTGTCTCGGAGATAAAACGTGTGACGTCACTATTTAGGCCTTTGTGAATGACTCTATATATTTTATTAGTCATTTACAGGGGCTTTTGTGGATTAGCTCGTAAAATTGTAAATATAAGACAGGTTCGTCAGTTTGTTTCGGTTGACGAGCACGAAATTTATTGCATTCGTGAATTTGTTTTGATCGATTGTGTCGCTGTGGTTAAAATTTTCCAAGATGTTACAAACGCTGTTATTGCAGCTAATCTTCCTTTAGACATTGTTTAGGGGGCTACTTCAAGAGTCCAAGAAGGGGTAGTTCGAATAACGATTGTTTGAAAGAACGATTCTCAAAAATTACTGCTGAAATCCCTTAATCTGTAGAATTCTAAAGGACCCGATCGGACCACCATAACAATAGTTTTTAATTGTTCTTTTGAAGGTTAAAAACTGAAAAAACCTAAGTCTCTTTTGCTGTTTTACCCGGGTCACAAAAGTTTTCAGTTGCATCTTATTAGGAATTTTTGAATAGGGCAAATTCAAAATCATTCTTAAACTGACTTGAATTGTCTTCCTTAGGCTTGGTTTTCAATACAAAAGTTCATGGGACATCTTTTCTTTCAAAAAATCTGCTTTTATTTCATTCATCATCATCATCATCAGCCATTTGACGAACACATAGGCCTCCCTCATAGTTTTCATAACCGTGAGGGGGTCTCGCCATAATTGCCACGCTTGCCAGGTGGCTTGACGATCGCAGTATGTTGTTAGCATCTCAGAAAGACGCTGCTGCCCGTCTCCTGGTAATTTATTTCCTTAGTCGCCTTCTACGACATCAACGCGAGGAAATGGAGTGACGCTATTCTTAATCCGGCGCCACACAGGTTATTTCATGTCATTGCCATGTCCTAGTGGAGCAAATTTATTTAGCTGCATAAGTAGTATGACGACGTGAGTCGCGCGTTTTAGATGTAAAAAGTCGCCACTTTCCGGTACATTAAGTGTCAAATATCAGGGCGCGTTCAGTGCATGGATGGGTCGCCGTCTATGCCTAACGCTAGTGGCATTTTTCCGAGCGGTTCCGTGCTTCGCAAGGCACGTTAAGCTGTTGGTGCCGGCTGCCGTCGATAGATGGCAGTCGTTAAGCCAAGTCAGAGGCCTTAGGGCGGCTTGACAACTTCTGACAGTAGACGAGCCACTAGTCTACAAGCCTCCACCAATCCGGACTTGGCCCCCGTGGTGGAGTATGGCCAATACCTTCCTCAGGAAGAGACCCGTGCCCCTCGGTGGGGACATAATGGGTTGATGATGATGATGAAGTGTCAAATTTTGACACTTTAGTGTCACAAAACATGTGACTCGTGCCGCCGTACTACCCATGCTGGTCAATATTCCGGGCAATAAGCGTGACATACTATGTACAACACTTATTGTATTTGTGAATTTGTTTCCATCGATTGCGAACGGCAATTCTATAGACGGCATATAAACTAACCAAAATACAATACTGCATCAAACATTTAACACAGCCGGAAGGTAACCGAATACTTTAACAATCCTGCAGCAACTCTACGCAATCTAATTCGACAATTTAATGATCTTAGCCCACCGGTATCGAGTTTCGGTAAGTTCTGTCGGTGGCGGTAATCTTTTCGTGAGTTAATTGTTGCGGAAACTCGATCGTGCTCGTGTGTTTTATGGTAATTATAGCAAAAAATATTACCCGCATATTTATAGATGTCTGACCCAAATATCTTAGTTATCTATTTGTCTTTGAATGGTAGAATCGTTGCACAGTGGACAGCGCAACATTTTATACGTCTGAGCTCTCGGTTACCTGTTCTTATGCTAGGGTTACGCGGTTATGCGGCTCTCAAGAGATGGACTCTTCACCATCACGCCAACCTTCTCGGTCCCCTGCCAATATCGCCCATTTCCCTCTCGCCACCTTTTTAATGTCATTGATTTATCAGGCAGGCGACCTACCTATCGAAGGTAGCTAGATCTTTACTATGCTAGAATATTTAATGAGTACTTACTCCTTTTAAATCTCTACGATCCATTTTGGTTATACCTTATCTATTAGGCAGCCCGCCTAGCCGGTAGTCACGGGGCTGTTTTAGAGCTATTGATGATAATAGCGATTGACCAGCTTTTTAACAACATTTTGATAATGACAGGGTTATCAATTTACAAATCGACATCACAGTTTCGACACAACCAATTGAGTTAATCCCCAAATCACTCCACCGCTGCCCCTATCATCGAGATCGATCGGAATGAAAAAGCCAAACTATTGTCAAACTTCAAACGCCGCAAAACGATTCAACTCAAAGAATGTCGCTTTTATCACAGAATAAAATAACCAGAAGAACACATATACTCAACCAAGCATAAACAGTTGGCTGAACCGGTCAAAATAATTTAATACAAATGATAGGTGGCTAACCTATAGTGTACCAACTTAAGATCATACGAGGCACGGGCGTCAATTGAATTTGAACAAACACATAGCTGAACACACACATTTTCCCTCTCTAGTAGAAGTGTGTCTCTTGTGTAGTAGAGTGTCTTGCAAAGGGACGTATATTAGCTGTGTTCGCTATGCTGGGCTAAGCATTCATGTTTAGTAAGAGATAAGAGCGCTAAAAATCACCAATCCACGGTGGGCACGCGCAGAAATTGAGTCCTTTCTCTCTCTCCGAGAGAAGATCTATGCCCTGCAGTATGATGGATACTGTTTATGTTAAGAGAAGATTCCTAAATAAAAAAAAAAGAGTTAGTTTTATTTGCATAAAATCTTTACACAAAAACCACCCTTCTGTCGTTTTATCCCGTG